>OY770126.1:10000000-15000000 GCA_963669345.1 Gortyna flavago
ACCTCTTTTCGAGAGGGAGTTGGCTGTAATGTAAATCGCGTCCGCAGTGCGAATTTTTGGTTTTAGAACATGCCGGTGTCCTCAAGATGTTTTCCTTCACCTTTTTGAGAGCAGTGGTAATGAAATTATTTACAGAAAGTAAAGGGCCTGCCTTGCTTTGAACACACGACCTACGACTCGTAACTCGGGGCTGTTACTACTTCTCTAACCAGAACCTTATAAACTTTTATTCTCTCCGTTGATAATTCTCATATTTCTATTTATGTCTGTTCTTTATCTACGTATATTTACTTGACTCACCACCTGTGGTTGCCTTATATAGAAAATCCCAGGACTTATTTCGTGAAAATAAACTAAAACGCAAGCGGCAAACGACCGCTACAGCTGACCATTGGCGTCCCCACAGACTCACAGAACGATGAAACAAGGCTTAAGAGAGTTCATGCTGTAATCAACACATTAGACAGATTTAAGGATGAATTTTTGATGCATGTTAACATTGGTTTCCGTGGCTAAATAAAATATGTAATTACCCACGTCGTTTAGTACATACAATATATTATTTTTTGTCAAAAATGTTGTTGTGGACAGGAAGTAGGGTAAGGTTGCGATTATTGGACCACTTAACTTTGAGCGGTTATAGCACCTGAAGTATGACATTTAAGGGAATAGTGATTATTAAATTTTATAGGTCTTATACATCTGTCCTCGTAGGTGTGTTTTCGGATTTTTTGTTTGAAGCATAAAGGAACAAAACAGAAAAAACTGATTTTGTGATGGTTCCCTTATTTGGACCTCAGTCTCTTTGATTGGACCTCCTAGTTGCTATGATTGGACTTAGGATATTTTTTCTGTTGGTCCATTCAAGGTGCCCAAGGAAATTGAAATAAAATAAAATGTAATACAAAATTAAACACAGTCTTTAATATTAATAAGAATCACGAAGAATCACAACGTCTTAATTTATCGTTGAAATGAAACATTTTAAAAATCTTAACTAAGGAATTGGCTATTATAGTTTTTAGCTTTAAAATTTTTGTCATTCAATCTTCGTTTTAATGTCGCTTTTGGTACACCATATATCCTGCTTGCTTCGTTTAATCCGACCTCTTTTTTACTCATACTTCCTTCATTCCAGTTATAATACTGGCCTCGTTTTGCAATTCTAAAACAAAAAAAAATTAAAACCGAAAAGTTGCCTTCATTGGACCGGTCCAATCAAGGAGCCTTGCACTGGTCCATTGATGGCAATTTGCTGCTATCACAATAAAAAAAAAAAAAAAAATATATATTAATCTTATGTACCATTTGGTTGGTAAATTAGCTGAATAAATAGATATGTTAGGCTACTAGAAATAATCATATTGAAAAACTGAATAAATCTGTACTTACACGGTAAAGTATGTCGCGAAAATTTTATATAGGAAGCTCTTAAAACACACCGACGTGCATTCTTCCCGAAGGAAGCTCACGGCGACACTGGCGGTTGAGGGGGTGGGTGCGGGGTCGAATACGCAGCGTTTCGTCATAACGGACAATTATTATTACAATTCGTTTCCGAGAAATCAAAGCGGTCCAATCAAGGCGCTGGTCCAATGGTCGCAACCTTACCCTACTTAATCTACATGATGTGGATCTAATAAACTAGCTAAACGTTTGTGAGAAACTGGTACCCAAAAAAGACATACAATATCTGTGTAACAGGTCACGAGGCCCACCACGATTTACATGTATATAAACTAATCGAGTTTTCAGCCATTTACATACAGTCTGTTTACAAATTGATTTACGTAGTGGGTTTTTTAGGACTACATTATTATAACCCACATACTGGCGAAATGTGAGTTTACAGGTACACCTCTGCCTCACCTTTCGGAGAATATATTCGTGATGATATATTATATTATGTGTTATAATGAGTGTTGTGACGATTTACTGTATGTCACTGCTTCCCAATAGGCCTTAATAAAGAACTACATTTTTTTTTTTACCATTGCCTTAATATCCAAGCTCAGCTTACGGAACAGTATCTTGTAATCCGCGCACTGGATGATGCAATAATCCCTTATTTGCGTTTAACGATACCTATGTTGGACGAAAAGTGGTAGCTTATTCTGCATTGGAATCAACACAGGATAAAACATATAAATTATAGATAATTATTATTATTGTATAATTATTATTATTAAGTTATGTAATGTGTAACTGTATTAATGCGCATTATGAAAGTAGTTTGTTCAGAATCGTTTACTGCATCGATTTCTGTCATTTTTAATATTGCCATTATAAATCCCAAAAATAAATTAAAACTAACTAATTCCGCTGTACTGTCAAAACACACCAAAATGGACAACGTACCTACTACGCTAGACCCTTATACCTACGTGTGCGTAATGTGACTACAATTTTCTCCCACAATCAGCATAACTAATAATTTAATAGATAAATAATGTTTAAACAATAGAAAAAAAAACAGTGCAGGTATTCGTTATAAATCCAACATATTATTCAAACAGGGGTTGTTAGAGGTGTGCGTTAATGGCGGAACATGTTGTATAATGAAATGGATAATTTATCTGAACTTAACCATTTATTAATTAACCACATAAAACCACAATACAATGCGTCCCTCTTACAGAGAAGAGGCCTGTGTCCCAGTACTGGGAACGTTATAGACTGATTATGTTACTACAATTAACGATATCCTGGTATACTCTATGTTTTGTTCAATTTATAAGCACTAGTTGGCTACCTCCATCCATACCATCCTACTATATTTTTGCTGTGCCCGACAGGGTCCACAATGATCATATATTTTAAGTTACCATCTAAGTTCACATTGTGGAATGCAAATAAATGATTGAGTATTGAGTATTGGCCCTTTTAATTTTTTTTTATTTTATTAGAGCAGAGTATGTGACATTCAATCTGGATTTACGCAAATACCGTAGGTATCTAATACATACATAAGTAGGGCACATCGCAAAATCTCTATCTACGTCTATTGCTATTTACCTAACTTGAGAGAATTTCATAGTTTATGTTTTTCTTTTGCATATCAACATGGAATATTAGCTACAGTATTAAAGCTGGTGAGCTTATTTAACCACTGTGAGGTTAACATACAACATAACCACTTGTAGTACTTTAAGGCCTTAGATAAGAAAAATATACTTTATAGCGGCAGGGCTTTGAACCTTATGTTTAGAATCGAATTGCAAATAATTATATTCTTTGAGTACAATACTTTTTATTCCTGTTTTCACAAACACGAGGCAAAATCTAAATGAATACCTGAATAAAAGCGCGCTATTGAATTTTCAACGCTCGGCTCAGTGCCGTAAGCTGCACTAAGGTTTTTAAATATTCTCGATAGATACGCACGACCGACATATCAAGCTACATACATTTCCAGTATAAGCTGGTTTATCATTGTACGAAAAGCCTATAAAATGCGAGGTCTGCTAAAATTGGAAATGTAGGTACCTATAGCTTGATATATCGTCGTGTGTACCACATTTCAACGTGTATAAGTACAGAACTCAGTTCTTCTTCAGTGCATTTCAGTACCTACTGAGCTAAGTAAGAATAGAAAGAAAAAATGTTTTATAGTCACAGCAACACGTGTGTAAAAGACATGTTTGCTCGGATAAGTAGTTTTATCATGCTACTTAATTGCAACGAGAAAGTAGAAAATAATTCTCTTTTTGTTTATCAAAATCTGCTCAGTACCATATCGGACCAGATTACGAGAGCCAGCGGAAATCATCCCGAGGATTAGTGAACTACGATGGTTTCATGGCCTTTGACTACACTCTATACTATGATGAGCTAGATGACTGACAAGGATTAATCCCAAGTACCTAATGATCCCAACACTGAACAGGAATTCGGAGGTACCAATTTTGAAATGCGGTTGGTTATTCGTATAGAACATAATTATGCGCCATTTGAAAATAGAAAAGAATTTTGTTAATTAACGAGCCATTGAGGTGAGGTTTTACTGATTCGGTGAAGTTTTATGTGCGATGCCTTTGAATGGGTTTTCTCGAGTGCGTAATTAAAAGGTGTGCAATATTAACTAAGAATCTAATAAAAGTTGCGAACATTTCCGTTATTTATCACCATTTTCAAATAATAAAAAAAAGTTTAAGTGACGCACAAATGTTTTGTTTAAATTTCAATTATAAAATTCAAATATAAAATTTCTATTATAAACTTATATTTCGATTAGGTACGCAGGAAAAATAAATTGCAACAACAACAACAATAATAAATGATACAACAGTGTAACTTTAGCAGCATTGCTTTTCAAATCACATCTTAATTAGAAACGCTACGGGCATGAACACTTGACGGACTCAATAATACCTAGGCATCACTCACTCACACCAGCACAGGTGTGCTTGAGATAGCCCAACAGCCCGTATTAGTGACGTCACTAAGGTATACGTTACCCATCCGATCTCTCACGGCCTGTCCGCGACAGCAGGCAGACACATGACGATAATTCCGAACAACCAATACATTTTAAACCAGTGATGCGAACTGCTCGATGGATTGCGACTTTGTCGATTACAGACACGAATTGAATGAACTTAATAGGCGTGAATCATTCGCATTGTGTTTTGATTTGGCTTTGTATTTACGGATTATGATGATAGGAGTTGTTGTTGAGATGACAAAATCACGGATGAAGACGGAAAATACAAAAAAAAAATTAGAATAATCAACCAAAAAGTTCCATTATCCACCTCCTGGCTTCATCATCAGACCCTCGTTACCGAAACCCAATCTATTAGACTCGTCAAAACGAATCATATGAGCCCAAACTCGAGAGGTTTACTAGAACCCACTAAGGAGTTCCAGGATCCACCTCCTGACTCCATCATCAGATCAGCTCCAAGATTCCAAATTATTATATTGTCATCGGTCCTTAATACGTGTGCAAACTTCCAAGTTAAACGGACGACTTGAAGTTGGTGAAAATTACGTTAAAAGATTCCGTTACATAGATAAGACAGGTTTATTTGTCACAGAAAAACGAGCATACAAAAAGATAATATAATCGAATAATTATGAAAAATAAAAAAAGTTGATTATAATCACGAACCCAGAACAGAAATAGTCGGCAGCTGCACGTCGTGCAGACTGTAACACCAAGGCTTCCACTCAGCATGGTGCTCTGCTATGGCGGATCCACAGCACAGCGCAGATTTTCAGTGGTCACTAAATAGAAACAGTGGAACAGTGGCCCATTTTTAACGGCTGCGACTTACGAGTTTGTAGGTCGTAGGTTCGAACCCGGACAAGAGCTTTACTTTGTGTAAATATTTCATCACCACTGCTCTCAAAATGGTGAAAGAAAACATCTTGAGGAAACCGACATGACCAAGAACCAAAAATTCAAAGACATGTAACATCCAACAACTCGCACTGGGCCCGCGTGGAAGATAGTCCACTAGTCGCGTGGTAGGTGTCCCACTTCCTCTCACAGAGATGGGACCTGTATCCCAGCAGTGGGAATATTATAGGCTGATTATGCTAAATAGAAACTGCCATAAAAATTATCACAACAATATCGCCCTAACTGTATTGTATTCCTGAATCCCCAAATAAACAAAAACCAATCCTCTGAGGAGTTTCCTAATGTCGAAGACAGCGAGATAGGAACATATATTGATCATCAGATGATAGATGCTACTGCAGACTATGCTACTGGTACTGCATCTAATTGAATATGGAGACAATTTCATAATCGTGCGATGTTGGTCCCGTCATTTTATTTTCCGCATTCATGCAGTTTTTCAAAATTATACTAGACAGCCGTGTACCCGATGGAAACTCCCAGGCAAAAATTACGAACTCCACGCAATTTTTCATCCCTTGTTTAACCCCTTTAGGGGAGCCCGCGAGGTATGTCGACAAAAACTATCCTATGTCCTTCCCCGGAATACAATCTATCTCTCTGCCAAATTTTATCGAAATCCGTTCAGTGGTTTAGGCGTGAAAAGGTAACATACAGACAGACAGACAGAGTTACTTTCGAATTTATAATATTAGTATGGATTATTGCGCAACATTGAATGCTTCTAGAACCCAGCGGCTTAGGCTATGAGTTTTCAATCATTGAATGAATTTAAGAACGTGTCGCTCTTATATATCTTCTCTCTCTGTTATATATTCTTTACTCAAAAATGCAGTTTATAAACTCCTGCAAAAAATATCTTCGAACACAAAGGTAAATAACTCATAGGTGTGCTTACCGATACGAGCAACATACTTTTTTTTCTTATTGCGGTATGGAGACACCACTGAAATATAAGCAAACCAATTTTTGCACGCACCATTCCTCCACACAGGGAGAATGTAAAAAAAATATATTTTATATTTGTAAGTCAGCAAGAAAACATATTATTTTAAAAACATAGGCAGTCATGGAGACTGCCGATATAAAGTGAAAACTTAAAACTATGAAATAATAGTGTTTTTTTATTAATTTTTAAATTAGTTGTAGTATTTGTAAAAAATTAAAAGAATCATCAAAAAATTCGTAAAAAAATGGCGATGTTAATTCTTTGGCCAAGAAATAGGCCAGACCTCTGGTCACGTGAAGAGTGGACTAACCGCTTGGCGATTTGAAAATTAATAAAAGCGATAATAAAAATTATTAAAATAAATTTAAAAGAATTAATTATTAATTCAAATAGATGTATGTATATGGAGGGGCCCGTGGCGAAATAATAACAGCCGCACAGGTCGATCGATCAGGTTAAGCTACGCTTGCCGCGGTTGGTCTGTGGATGGGTGACCATCTTTACATACCGTGTTCCCTCCGTGCCTCGGAAAGCACGTTAAGCCGTTGGTCCCGGCTGTCATTCGTGGATCTTTGACAGTCGTTACGGGTAGTCAGCAGCCCGAAAGTCTGACAACCAGTCTTACCAAGGGGTATCGTATTACCCAGTAACTGGGTTGTGGAGGTCAGATAGGCAGTCGCTCCATGTAAAATACTGGTATTCAGCTGCATCCGGTTAGACTGGAAGCCGACCCCAACATAGTTGGGAAAAGGTTAGGCAGATGATGATGAGATGTATGTATATGCTTTCACTGTTGGCCAAACGCAACACGTCATACTCATAGCCACAGATATACAGTTAGGATTAGCATGTCGGTGACGCGAACCCATGAGATTATTTCCCTACCAAAAATCCCAAAAATCGCTTCACGCGCCTTAAGAAGTTTTCACTTTAAAATTTTCAAATTTTTATAGAGTCTGTGCGCAGATACTTTGTCAAACGCTGTGTTCAGTCTTTCCGAGTTGTGTATTAAAATAACGTAGCCGGAACTCGGCACGTTTGACCCGTGGTGCGCTTTACGTGGAATTGTCGTCAGCACATTTGTCGTGTCCGGTGAGATCTCAACATAGGAAGAAAGAGTAAAAAAAAACTGAAAGCAGAGTTTTTTTTTTTTTGTTTTAGCAAATAATGTACCTTTGTACTCAAATTAAAATCATGTCATATCCTTATGTATTTTAATGTGTACATAAATAATAAAATAAATAAATAAATAACCAGCCAATGTTGCTGCTAATGAGGATTACCTAATTATAAAAATATTAAAGAAAATTATTTTACATCACATATTCGGGTAGGAATTAATCCGTATAAGTGCCCTAAGTCCCTATTCTAACACACGTGTAAAGAAAATTCCTGTACAAACCGAAAACAACTTGGTACAAGTATAGGCAACCAAACTTTGAAATAACATGTCATGTGAACGAGAATATGTTAACTACGAGGTATTAAGTTAAAGGGACTGGTACTTACCTTTAGAACAATTAGGGTAGTTAGATCTGAGGTACTTGATTAGAAGGATGGCCGTATCCTCGCTCGCGGCTACTTCCTGATATTGTTTCAAACAAATTAACCATACCTATATAGAGGTTTTAATAAGCTGAACTTGTCTATGGGGAAATATTTTTGGGAATGTAGGCCGTGTTGCCCTGTGTGATCAAAATTCGATTAGTTTTCATGTGTGTCCCTTTGGCGTAGTCGTCGCAAGTGCGAATTTGTGCCCGGTTCATGGCAATAGGCTCATATTACATGGGACTTAAATATAATTTGCAAAATGTGGGTGTACTATATATATGTCGCAGCCAACTGGTTAAATTAGCCGTTCAGTTAACTGCCTAGCCTTTCAACTAAACGGCGGCCGTTCAACTAACGGCCTGAATGATATTCAATTACAGTTTAGGTTGGAAGTCTGTAACCAATCACGCGCGAGCCGAATTGGTTGCAGTAATTAAGGCATTGCACCCCGACCAAGTGGGTTAGGTTAGGTTAGAACTGTGATCAACCGCGTTCGAGCCGAGGGAGGAAGCGAGGCGAGCACTACTTCTAAAGGCCAGGCAGTTAACTGAACGGCTAATTTAACCAGTTGGCTGCGACATATACACCTCTGCCTAACTTTTCAGGGAAAAAAGACGTGATGTTATGTTTGTATGGAGTAGTTGATGTTGTAGTTTTCTTATTATTTCTCGTATCGGCATGAAAAAAATATCAGCCAGCCAGCAAGGTTTTAATAGAACTGCCAGACATTTAAATATCGCTACTTGTGGTGGCTATTTTAATTTAATGTCAGATCTACGTTATGATAGTTTATTTATAAAAATGAACTGGCATAACAGAGGCATTATTATATTAAATTCTTCATCTCTAATGATCTACAACATACAAATAAATATAGGCAGTCATATTTTCGGAGGTATTTACTAACGGAAACTTGTGTAGGCTGTATTAAAAAATGAATCAAATAATATTATTGATGAAATATTCATGAAAATTATTTCGATTCAATAACAATACGAATTTCCCGTACTTTACCTGAGAACTTTCCATGGATTTCCAATAATATCATATGTATCGATGAAATAACCATTCCGACATGTTTTCCCCCCAAGGCCCATATGGGGGACCCACAGCACGGCGCAGATGTAGTGGTGACCCTAAATTGACGAACGGAAACCAAATCAGGTTCAAAGATTTGTACACAAATAGGTAGATACTAAAGTAAAATAAAATAAACAGTAGGTACTTAACAAAAAGTGCGGTATAATAACAAAAGAAATTGCTTTATGAACGAAATAAACAGCTTATATGTGAGAGCTTTTGAGTTAAATTTTATTTCATTGCAGCCTCGTCACGCCGACAAGGCTGATTGATGTATTGCCGTCGGGCCGGCCTCCTGGTCAAAGATTACTTAATTGATGCATCGTGTTTGCAGATATTCATATTAGGTAGTATATCACTTTTGCAAATGATTACGGTTTTGCATTTGTGTTATAAATAGTGTTGATTTATGATTTTATGGGGAGTGTTTGTTGTCACGTTAAATTAAAGTCTTGATTAATGTTTCAGCATAGGTATTTTTGTTTTCAAACAACACTTTTCCTCTTTAAAAAACTTGAAGTGATATTACCTACCTAAAGGTGAAGACATGTTTAAGAAGCAATAGAACACATTTTCCGCACAAAACCAGCAGTAAATTTCATAACAGAGGGCTTTCATGTTGCGCTTCATCATAAAATGTCGAGTTAAAATTAGCGATGCAATAAGGTCGGTAGCATGGTTGACTCACTCTCAAACCATTTCAATTAAACCTATAACAGGCACTTGAATAGTCAAGAAGTCAGTCAGTCAGACAGTTGAAGCTAGTTGCCCATTAAGGAGCGTAGTAGATTCTTATGGAAGAACGGGCAATAAACTTCATAGACACATTTTTATAAATAAAAATATTGGTTTCACCTCCATGTTTAATTAACCCTTTATAGGGCAGAAACGAAAGTACTGTAACCACTCGACGGGAACGATGTGGAAATACGTGCAAGTAAGAAGCGTGTTCACACCAATCAACACTACGCTGCGACAGTTCGAACAAACATTCACTAACCACGACTTCCACAATGCCAACAATACGATAATCCCTTAGCTAATAGATCAAAAGTCACACATCCTACCACTAATCATCCCACGTTCCCTAAAGGCCGCGACACACGAATCCGCGATTGAGATAAAGCAATAGCGCCCCTTTCATACGACATTAGCTGCGTTAGTAACGCCACATTTCCTAACAATCTGCACTGTGGCCCATTCGCGTGTGAATCCTTAGATACAGACGCTCATTTCCTCTTACGTTCGCGAGTTAATATTGTACATGAAACGCGATCGAATTTAAGATTTATTCGCTGTGTGACGTGGTATTAATAACGTGACAATGTATTATATGTGTTTATTAGAGGGCGTATTGTCTTGACTGGAAGCGGAGGAAGAGAGTGATGAAAGATTTATTTCAGAAGAATCGCGTGCTGATGGACATCAGGAACAATTTTTTTCTGCATGATGTGTCCTGTTGTAAACGTGTCTGACATGATAAACCGCAAACAAAATGAAATTTTCATGAAGAAATATTTTGATACATTATTCTCTTTATTCGTTCTGGATAACCTATAGTAAATATTGTTTTGCATCATAATTGTGTTCTCTGTCTACGTCTTTTAAGTTCTAATGAGATAGTCTCCTTTCTTTTACACATTTTTGGACACCTCTTCGTTATTCCCGTGTACGAAAGCAAAACTGCGTTCACGAATTTAGAGGTATTTTACTTCAAGTTAACTTCAACCATCCCCAACAATGTGTAAAATATGGTTTTACATCCTCATTCGAGCGGATCGTAAATTCCACATATTTTGTTTCATGTACACTGTCATATCTGGTGTCAAAGAAGTCATTTTGTAAAGCATCTCCTTCGCCCGATACGATAGTTATTGCCGATACGTTTGCACGGCAGTAACGTGTGTGAATTCTGTGAAAATTTTAAAGAAAGCAATAAAATTTCATAGTTTTACTCGGCGGGAGTGACAATAAAACTGCATCTCGATTCTGATCACACTCGTTTCAATATGTAGATGCGGGAACACCTGAGACGTCGGCCCGCTTGAGAAATGCTTATTATATTGCTTTTCCCGTAAATAAATGTACATATACGTGTTTATTTGAGGAAAGAAATGTCCCAATTATCATTAATGTTGTCGTTTCGCACTTCAGGCACGTGTTGATTGTTTCAGTTGAATAGTTTCGCTACCATTCTCGTTTGGTAACTAATAATAATGTTATTCACGAACTGGAAATTATTGTTACATTCATTTTGTAGCTATTTCATTTTGTTACAGCCTCTTGAATCAGAAGCTCCAATTCAAAATATAGATGCTAAAAATGAGACACTAACTACTGTTGGACGAATCTTCATCTCAATAAATGTTGCTTTCAATATCTTGCCGCAGAACATTACTAATCACGTGCTCGTTAGTTAAGGCATATCATTAATAATCCTAACTAATATTATAAATGCGAAAGTAAGTTTGTGTGTTACCTTTTTACGCCTAAACCACTGAACCGATCATCCTGAAATATCATATACGTTGTCAAGTGTACAGAAACGGACATCCGGCACCTTTCATCCCGAAAAAAAGTGCTGTTCCCGAGGAAAACAACAATAACGTTATTAAGATAATAGATGGCGCCACGTGTCTTTTGTCTTGATCGCAGACGAAGTCGCGGGCAACAGCTAGTTAATTATAATCCGTGGAGGCTATTCTACACGCATACAGTATAATCGCTTAATCAAATTTACAACTCTAGCTTCTTTAGTCAGAAAGTAGAGTTTTAAATTTGATTTTGCCGCGGTCAAAATCACTAGCTTTTCACCCAGTGAATATGGGAAAATCCCAAGGGAACCGGAATTAAAAATAACCTATGTGTTAAGCTAGGTTATAAACTATATGTGTGCCAAATTTCATCTAAATCCGATTAGCCATTTTTGTGCCAATCTGGAACAAACATCCAGACAAAAGGACAAAAATTCTTCCTCACTATTTTTATTACACCCCAATTTAAAAGCGATATTTGCAAATTAGTTTCAAAATATAGTATAAACGAAGAGTAAAGACGAGCACTTGAAGCTTCATATCGTAATATCGACTAAGAGAGATGGCTCGATACAGGAAGCATGCACTTACATTAATGGTTTCGAAGCGAGCGACTATTTCTGTTCCACGTTTTTTGACGGCCAGCAGATTAAAAATACATATGATCAAAATGCCCGGGACTCTTGTCTTTATGGCAGAAAATATTAAAGTTGTGTTTGAATCTCACAGTTCATTCGATTTTTTTGCGACGTGTTAAATTATGCATCGGTTCTAATAAACGTGGACAGTCAGTTTGCAGAAATAGCTAAGGTACCTAAACTAAATTGGTGCGAGATCCGATCACATTAAGATTCAATCGATAGTTAAATTATAAACTCAACAGAGAAGCTAGATTTTATTTAAGGTCATAGTTTCATCTAGAAATTATGTATTTGAATTGTGCATCCACTGAGACGGTAAAATATGACAATTGTTATGGTTTCTTATCTAAAGATGGACGCCGACTAACGTGCACCATTTCGCTTGCCAAAGCAACTATGTTCTTGGTTCGAAATATTTTGATCACATTTCAGGTAATATTTATAAATAAACCTTTCACAACATCGCGTTCGGGAATTGCTGAATAATAAAAAATTAAAACAAAAAGTTTTGCCGAATAGTAAAAGTCGTCTGAAATCACTTTACAACATAACCTTCAAGATACTTTTAAATCATTATCAAAAAATTGAGTTACTCATTTATTTTGACGCTACTCCCGTTAAGGAAGACTGTCCAGTCCACGCAAGCACATCCCTATATTGAATAGGGATGTGCTTGCGTGGACACAACAAGCCGCGACCGCGACACTCAACAGTGTCAAGAAGTGTCACAGGCTGCTATTGACAAGGTTTTGTAGTTTTTAATCTCCTGTTTGATTATGCATTCCGCGCACGCCTATTCCTTGTTGGGTTGGGTGCGTTCACTTGACTCACCCGAAGCTGAAGCAAAGCTCAACTTTTCCAGCTAAACTAAGTTTTTGGATTTTTATTGCTTTTAAACAACGTGAGATGAAATAATATTATTTTACATTTTAGTAGGTACTCTAGATACCGCCGACTTATAAGGTTTTCTTTAAATAAAGTTCTATAGAAAATGTAAATTATGTGTCTGGTTGCACTTGGAAAACTTGAAAGAGAGGAAGAAAATCTTTTCCATCTGGCGTATAATCGTAGCAGATAAATTGACAACTTAAATTATTTAACGGTGATTGAAATGCAAGTATTCTGAAAACCAATTAACATTCACACCCACTTCAAATGAAACAACCTCCCCCTCAAATCACGTTAAACGATATTTAAAAAAATCTCGTAAACATCGGTGTCGATCCACGTCGCGAGATCATTCGTCTCCCACACAATCCGTCTGCTCAAGACGTGCGTCGTACTTTCGCTAAAAATGCAAATTGTACGTCGAACAGACACCACGCCCAGGGGTCGTGGAGCTGACTTAGGGACTCAGCGGTAAGAGGGGCTCAACATTTTTCACGAAACGAAAATGAGCAAGACACACCCCTAGGACTCGTTGTGTGTGGAGTATTCCTGTGTCAGTATTTCATTATCTGGCGTGATTTTGAACTGACGCCTGTTAACATTTTAGGCTCTGATCACTTATGAAAAGGAACTTGCAGGTAATATAAAACTGAGAGCCTGGCATTGTATTTTTTGTATTAATTAAACCAGCTCATCCGTAAACTAATAAGTAGAGTTGAGTTAAACAGGTAAATCAAAAGTTAAACGACCATAAACGTGAACTACGAATAATGCACATGGTGTAGTGCTCTGATTAGATTATTTTTTTTGACTGCTCCGTTGGTTTTGTGGTCACGAGCGCGACTGCTGATAATGAGGTCCGTTCGATTCCCGAATCGTTAAAGTGTTATTGGGTTTTTCCATTGGGAATTTTTTGTAATAGCCCGGATTTGGAAGTTGGCGGTGTTTCCCATGCCTCGACCCTCGCCTGATCTCTCTCCGGTCGAATCGGATTTCCGTTATGTTGGAGAATGAGAGTGAGGGAAAAGAGAGTGCAATGTGTCGCGCACACACTTGTCCACTATAATATCTCCCGCGCCGCAGGCTGGTCTCCGCTGAGATTGGTCGCTATTGCCGCAATTCGGTTTGGAGGACTTCATTTATTTAGTGCTCTGATAACGATCATAAACTCATTTTGAACAAAACGCTTTACTGTTAGAAGTTAGGTCAAGCAGTGGTTTACAGTTATTGACAAAAGGTATCACCATTACATTTACCTACCATTGAAAAACAAAGATCAGCAAAGGTCTCCGCTGAGAATAAAATCCTCAACAGTTGACGGACGTCATAGTTTGTATACTTTGATTTTTAATTTGCTAGACCAAAATGACAACTGCGATCATTACATTAATAAGAGTTGAGAAAAAAATGTCGTCCGTAGCTGTCATTTTAGTCTAGCAAATTTAAAAAAATCTGAGTTTAGTTGTGTAATTTTAATGAAGGGTACATACCGACGACGCGGATACTGTCACGTTGCATGTACCCTCTACACACACTACTTCTTCAACATCACAGACAAAGAAACACATGTTGTACATTATTAACTCACTTATAAAACAAGGTCTGTGCACGTACATTTTGTTCACTTATAACTTAACCACGACTTCAATTTTCTTGCGGTTTTCTTTATTATATGAAGCGGCTACGGAACGGTAGTGACATCATCTAACAACCTTCATACACTGCGTTAAGTATCAAAGTTGTTTGTACAACTCATCTAAACAATTCCTTGTATAAAACAACCACGTTTTGTACAGTATTATTGTGTTCCTGATATAATTAATTAGTTTTTTTTTTTTTTAATAAATAGCAGGAAGGTAGAAAGAATTGTTATTAATGAAATATGTATAAATTGTTAGTAAAATAGTAAGTTCCATTATAAATATGTATTTTCTGATATCTAGTAGATAATTACTTATGCATATATTTTATGATACACTATGAGCTAAGTGATCCTACTTGCTGCGCCCTAACGGTTCATGTATTCATAAGTTGAGCCTACAAACCGTGTGTACATGTGGATTTTTTTAATTTTTGTTTCTTGTGTATTATGACTGTACTCTTTCTTTCCTCTTTGATGTGTGACGTGTAAGCGACAGGCCATCGAGTAGTGTTGCCAACATTTTACGGTGCTAATTTGAACATACATACATACATGGCGCACATGGCGCATCCGGTGACACCTTGCCGGCTGGGTAATATTGTTAGGTACCTCGGCTTGAGCTATTCCCAAAACGGTGAAGGAAAACATCGTGAGGAAACCAGCATGCAAACCCGAAAATTCGAAGACATGTGACATCCACTAATGATTTCAATCCACCGCTGGATTAGCCTGGTGCAGGATTACGGCCCTTTCACTGAGTGGAGGCCTGTCCCAGCAGTGGGTACCTATATTAAAGGCTGATTTATCAATGAGTTATTTTCATTTAATTCGTGCAGGAAAGAGAGAAGCATTTCTAAACGTGACAGCAAAGTGTGACGATTATGAAATACGAAGTTAATCTTTTATCGTAAGATAACTTCTCTAGTGGACAGTCAACGTTTAAATGACTATGGCATATAGGTATTTCATCGAACCTCTAATCATTATAATTTTGCGCTCTTAAAAATATTATTGAACACTCTATTATAATGATTGCGCCTCTTTATGTGAACCTCAAGTAATTCATATTTTGGGGTCCTAAAATACCAAATAACCAAGTTACTGCGACCAATTGGATGCAGCCCAGCGGCACCGCTCGCTACGCTCGCTCGGCTCGCGCGTGTTTGATCACAGTTTTAACCTAACCTAAACCAGTTTGATCGGGATAGCCAATGTTAGTTACTGCGAAAATCTGTGTGAAAAGGCCACAAAGTTAAAGAGCTAAATGTTTTTAAAGTGTGCGTCATTAGATTTGCAAAAAGATTTTAGAGATTCCTTAATTTTATAAGTGTTCAACATTAGGTCAATAAGTTTTTAGAGGATCAGTTAAATATTTCCCAATAACTATTAGGTACCTAACCAAGAATATTTAAAAAAAACAAAATTTAAAACCGTTTTGATCCTTTCCTGCTACATTTGAGATAAATGAATTCAGCTTGAATCAACTAAAGTTGGCATCCCCTAGCTCGGCGTGTTCAAGTTTGAATTCTCACTAACCCTACTTTGTATTAAGCGCATGGTAAATCTGCATAGTAAATTTTAATCGTGGTTCTTGGTACTAAATGTTGTTAATAAGAATACCTACATACATTACCTAAAACTACGAAAGTATTTCATTTTAATTATGATCAAAAACCTTCACTAAGTAACACAAACAGTTTTAGGTGCCATAATATATGACTACTGCATACCTCTTTATTGGTGGAATTCCATAGGTTTACTTGTCTGGAAATGTGTACTGCTAACACAATCAAACCTTCATGTTATCCTAACTATCAATATAAATAAATTGTCTGATAGATTCAGCAATCAGTATAACAATTTCGCATATAAATTTAAATGTTAATTTTCTAAGCTATTAACACATTAGGAGTGCACAACGGCCGCTATCGTAAATCAGAAGTACAAACAGTGTATTAATTACAAATGCAAACAGCGAGTGTGGTCCGCCGCAGCCGTCTCTATCCTGCTAATGATTTGCAGTGTAGCTGTAGCCTAACG
This sequence comes from Gortyna flavago, assembly GCA_963669345.1. Lineage (NCBI taxonomy): Eukaryota > Metazoa > Arthropoda > Insecta > Lepidoptera > Noctuidae > Gortyna > Gortyna flavago. The sequence continues at coordinate 10,016,694 of OY770126.1, forward strand.
CACACACGGACAACCGAGTACTACGATACGACAAACGATCATATTTCTTTGTATGTATAGTATTACTATTTTTTTTAGATAAGACTATGTGGGAATTGATCTAGTTTATTCATTAAAAAGCGTGTAGGAATAGTCTAATGCACACACGGACAACCGGACAACGGAGTACTATGATGCGACACACGGTCATATTTCTTTATATCTATAGTAGATATTACGTAATATTTCTATAACATATTGGATAATATCATACGAGAAGCATAGTTGTGGTCGTGGAATTTGTAAGTTCTAATTACGTTCAGCAATGAACTGGTATTTGATTAGTAACGAGACTGATTGCTACAGAGTACTTAGTAAAAAGCCTTCTGGGCTGTTTAAAATTTTCTCAATATAGAAAGTAAGGAGTATTTCGATTTGGCTTCGTCCTTTCATTAAATAATCCATACTATAATATTATAAATGCGAAAACTGTCTGTCTGTTACCTCTTCACGCTTAAACCGCTGAACCGATTTTGATAAAACTTACTATACAGATATTTTGAGTCCCGGAAAAGGACATGGCATAGTTTTTATCCCGATATTATCTACATGTTATTATTAAAACTTTGTTTCTCATTAAGTGATTATGTAAATCTCTGAGAAATAAATTCTATTTTAAACCGTATATTCCCACGGGATTGACACTTATGAAACCGCGGGGCGCAGCTGGTATTATTTTATGAATAACTTTTAGTTAACTAAACTAGATAATAATGTAGTAGATAAGTAGAGAATCTAATTTTAATTATTCATTTCAAATACAAACAGCAAGTGTGGTCTGCCACAACTACCTCTGACGTGGCTACACACAGGACAATACGACAAAGGATCAAATTGCTTTTAATTGCTATCAGGGAAATAATTAATTTTTTCATAACCTCCTACTTTGTAGCTGATCTGTTGAATCAAGTAACGAACTATATTCTGCAAATGATAATTTTGTCTATAAACGTATCTGCTGCGTAAATGTCCATATTTTTAGATACGACATACGATCAAATATCACATACTTAATATACATGCTTAATATAGGCGTTTTTCCATGAAGTCCAAATGGCTTTCAATATTAGAAATGTAGGGAAAACTGGGATTCAAAAGTGGGATCCAACGAAAATATATCTATATCACAGCACTACAAAATGAATGTTTCGCAGTATAGCTGCGGGTCTTTGACACACACATGTACACCAGATTATTTGACGACACTACAAACGCACTAGCCTTTTCGACTAACCATTACATTCAATTCAACCGCCAAAAATTTACCTTTTGACGTTAGGATTAAAATTGATTCTGGTATGAGCATTTTATTCAATGAATTGCGCCATAAATGGTTTGATAGGCAGCTGATATGCTCCTTTGTTTTCCACCGAAATGAGTTTTTCACTGATTGTAACTGTAACGAGTATTTATCGAGTTTCAAGCAATTCGCTGCGATAATTACTCAATTGAGTCTCGTGCAAAGGAAAGGAGGGTGAATTTGCTTGTTGTTGGAATATTAGTGATATTTATACACGTACCTAGCAGAATAACAGGCAATACTCGCAACTTTGTATTATGTAATGGAACCTCAATAGCCTATAGGCTTACTCATAATCTGTCGAACATGAGAAAATATCCCCTCAGTTTACACCCGACTGTGCGTTTAGTTACTGCTCCTTTAATCTGCATAAATTGGAGCGTTACGCATATTGCGGAATGAATCCCGCTCTTTAATGCAGCCGTTAAAAGTGATTCAGTTGACGCAGTAGCCATTTTGAATAGGAGAAATAGGAGAATAAAATATATCTTAAGAATTCAATTAAAATATCAAATATCTTCCTGCTTTACTCAAAATACTGTTACAGAGGTAGATCGCTTTTTTATGGGTTATGACTGTATTATGTTAGGGGTTAGACGGGTCCTGCACTAGCGTTTATAAAGATCTATAGTGATTATAATATTACAGAAATCCGTAAAGTGTAGCCAGGCGTATTTAACACGTGCCGTGTGTTTAATATACACAACACACTTTAATGTAGGTATATACACTGTCTTAGCACTTACCTCAACCACTTTCAGAATGTCTACGGGTAGGTGGCTCAATTCAATTTTCTGTATTACAAACTGAGGCAGATGACAAGTGGGAAATAAGCAGAAATATTACAGATGTGCTATCCATTTCCGAAATGAAGAAGCCTTAAAAAATAATATACTCTGTAAAAGTGGAGATAGTGCGATATCGTTATGAAGAAACGAAAAAAACGTTCGACTAAAAGCTCCATTTTAATTTCATCACCATAACTCAGCCGTGTAAAGATACAGGTTTTGCATGAAAACTGAAATAAAAAAGGTGCAGGTACGACGTCGAAACAATAATGCACGATTGTAGGTGCTTTTACAATGGCAGTCGGAGACATGCGGGCGGGTACCGCGGTACAGCCGACGCAAAGTGAAATCGGTCCTTTCAAAACATTTTACTGCGAGCTTGGAAAATAAAACGGTGAAGCACTATTCAACTACCCACAGTGGTCGTGGGTAAAGTGTCCGCGATAAAGGGCCTTCACAAAAAAAACTCGCTTCTGTAAACTGGGCCGGCTCGCACGGTAATCAACTTTATTCTAGCTTGTGTTTGGTGGGAAAAATTGAATGGCATTGTAGGGACGTCAGTGTCGAATCTATCCGCAAGTGTAAGGTCTGTCGCTTGACTTTGCTTCTTGTAACGGACGAAACTGGCTCAAAGCGTCAAAAGTTGTACTCGTATAATTAAATTGAAGCTTCTACTCAGTGAGTGGATGTTGACTTATTTATGTATGATGTATTAATAGAAATGTCTGTAGTAGGTATGTAACACATTAAACCAAGACGTAATTCACAAAATTAAGTTAGAAATCTTAATAAGAGTTCTGTCAGGTAACTACGTCATACAATTTGAATGTAAAAAACAAGTTTTTCTTAAACTTAAAAAGGCTATCTAAAAAAATAAACAGCGAAAGTTCAGATTGACTCCTGAGTCCATCATACCGATACTAATACATATTTAAACATCCGAATTCGATGTATTCGCCAGAACACTTGGCTTAAAAATACGCTCCACCTAGTTGGACCAACTAACCTATACTATAATATCCGAATTCCGAAATCGAGTTGGAAGTCTCGCAAAGAAACTGGCACAAAATAGATGCGTACAGAAGGCCGGGTCCATGCAACGAGCGAAAATAGGCGCACGCACGCATACATGTCCTAAAAAAAGATCGAAAGAAAGAAAATTCGTTTATATGCGGTAAACATAACGCAGAGAAAGTACACAAATACAAAAAAGAACAAGGTGGAGGAAATTATGCGTCACATCCACGGCGACGACGAATGAAAGTCTGCTTGTTGCAATCGCTCATTGGATGAAGCCGACCTTCTGTACCTATCTACTTTGTGGAACTGGGGTCGCATTGCCGAGCCCCGCGAATATTCGATTCAATCGTCTCCGCCTCACCTAGCCTTAAGTGTACGAGAACTATTTTCGTAACGGTGTGATAGCGACACACTGGACGAAGAAGGTTGGAATGTACCAAACTATTTTCTTCGTACAATTTAAAAAGTAATGTCTTAAGCGTATCAGGTCGTGTGATCAGAAGATGAGGTTTACTCTTAGCGACCTTATTTTTGGAGTAAAGGCTGATAAAATCGTAGCTAAAATCTGGATATTAGCAACACTGCCTTTAGGTACAGTTTAAAGGCAAAGTAAAGTGCCTTGTAGTTCTACGCGGCCCTGACCACGTCTTGTCGCACCGCAATAAGGAACAAAACTGGTAGGACGACCGCTTGTGCGGCCAAACATTCATCTAGGTCTTCGAAAAAATATGTGCTACGATAAGTACCTCCAAAATTGGGAGCAGCCTGGTTGGAATAATTGAATGGTCCGCCACGCTCAAGACATCCACTACCAAAGCAAGAAACTCTTACCACAAGCCACGTGCGTGAAGAACAGCTTATGCGGCCAAGATTGCAGCCAGTCGTGGCACAATACTGCACGAAATCCCTTAATTTTTAGTATTGTGGGTCTATATATGATGTAACCCGCATGCATAGTGACCGCTGGGCAACAGTCTTCACACGGTGGGTGCCTGAGGATGGACGGCGCCGCCGAGGCCGGCCCAGGAAGAGGCGAGTCCAGCTAAACGCCTACCGCAAGGTATAGATCGGGGTGGCCCCGGAAAAGGATGTTTGGAAGGATTTGAGGGAGGCCTCAGCAATGGGATAGTGGGGGATAACTTAAAAAAAAAGTATGCTTAACCATGGCTCCTCATTTATTGAAATAACCATGCTACTGCAATATCTCTCAAAGATCACAGAGGCAACTAAGTAAATTCATACTCTACGTTCCTGGTTCCCAAACAGAATATTAAAATACGTATTTAAATTGCATTGCCATGTTTTACGGAGATTTTGTCTTAATTTAAATTATATTATGCCACAGCTGGTCTGCTTTCACGGTATTTGAGTTCCGACAATCCAGATCAAATCCGTTTCTTTGAATTCTTGCTGTCGCTAGCTAGACATGTATAAAGGTAATGTAATAATACAATGATGGGCTGTATTTTTTTTTCTACTGAACTTAGACAAGGCATAGAGTAAAATCTTTGCTTTTATATAAAAACCATCATTATCATCATCCACAGCCCGTCTGCTGAGCATATAGGCCTCTCTTTTCATGTATAGAGGTGTGAGGAACAGGGTGTAAAGTTCACTTAACCTCCATGGAAAAGAGAGGATCCTCCGAACAGACAGGTGTTGTGTCTTGTGTCTGGCGGACAATTGCACGATGATTCATGTCGGGCCGTTGTATATTTATGCTAGTTGCGCGGTAAAATCTGCTTGCGAGATGCAGGATTTTGCGTGACGTCAGTATGACGCGTTGATCGCGTATGGCGTTGTAGATACCGCTACACATGTGCCAATCTCCATGCTCCTGTGCCAGCCTCATCCAGGTTCTTACCGCGATTTCAACAATATCGTCCGCCTATTTCGCCGCCGGACGACCGGATAAAAACCATCGATGATCCAATTTACAGAAATGATATGTTACGCTGCTGTTTTTTTTAAGTAGGTATTTCAATTTGACACTTATTCAGTCAAATAAAATTAATTTTATTTTGTAATATAGCTTTTGTCCGCGGCTTCGTCCACATGGAGGTCATGGTTATCTGTGTGCTAAATTTCATCAAAATTAAGTTGGCGTGAAAAGGTAGGAGACAATCAGAAAGAGTAACTTTCGTATTTATAATTAATAATATTAGTACGGAAGTATGGATTACTATCAACATGTAAAATCGTTGGTATTCCCAGAAAGACCAAATGTACCGCTGCCATATAAATAATTGCAGCTTGGCTATGGAGTGGCTTTTCTGTTTTCGAGCTGCATTTGATCTATTTTTATCTCGCGGAGGCAACTGATAAATGATAAATGATTTTTATTTTGTAAGTAGGTTTGCATAAACACTTTTACACGTTATTCGTATTTTTTATAAAACTAGATGAGGTCAACTGTGTTTATCTATTAAAAACGATGTGTACGGCACACAAACTAAAAAAAAACAAAATTAAATCGATTTTTTCCCTTTGTCTCTCCACGTCACATAACAAATATACGTACCAAAACGCTTACAAAGAAACTTCCGTGTCGTTTTGTTAGTTTATGACCGCAAGTTTCTATGTTTCAATTCACGAAAAATTCAATTTAGCTATGAAAAATGGATGGCTCTGTATTTTAGTACTGCGTTGTCTCCTACCGAATAATCGATCATCGCTGTTCCCAAGGGCTCACTGTTCGTCCAATAACATTCAAAAACATATTGGCGTAAGTGCTCGATATGAAATTGCATTTAAGCCAATAGGTGCAAGTATTCATCGTCCGTCATATTATTTGTCACCAGCCGTCAGTGGCAGGCGCCGCCGGGCGTCGAGTGCGCCCGACGTATAGCGTATATCCAATTACCCATTCGCAATATTTTCTATGCGATGACGCATGTGGAAAACGCAATCAATCCACAATACGAATATTGTCTAAAATTATTTGGGAAGAGAGCGAGTTATGGTAAATAATTTTCAGATAAAATTGTAAACGAAGTTATGTTATTCAAAGGCAATTGGATTTGAAGAGCGGTTTGACATGCAAGTCGAGAAAATTTAGTGCAGATAAGTACGATGATCATGCAGTCTGTTCAACAACGCTAGTATTTTAATATATACATAAAACAAAGTCGGGTTAGTTAACTCAAGAACGGCTGGACCGATTTTTATAATCTTTGATTTGTTGGATTTGTCTCCGTCCCAAATAGCAGACTAGCTATTAAAACCTTGGAAAATTCACGATATTAAAAATAATGAAGATAATTCATTTTCTGATTTACATTTTGTATGGAACGGCTTACTGATTCTGAGGCGGTACGACGTTCGGCGGACAGTTAGTATGTAATAATTCAAAGTATAAAAAACATTTTATACTTTGAATTATTAGATACTAGTTTTAGCCCGCGGCTTCGCCCGCGTGGAAGTCGGAACTTATCCCATAGGAACGTTCTACCGGCATAAAAGTATCCTATGTCGTAATCCAGGTTATAAACTGTCTGTGTTGACGTTTTTGCGTGATTGAGTCAAAACAAACGTCCAAACATACAAACTTTCACATTATTATATGATACAGTTTAGGTATATTTTATAAACTTGTAAATACAATATTAATTATATAGTAAGATGTAGGATTTCCAATCCTTGCAACTAAAACAGCAGGTGGTAGGTAGTGTTATCGACTTCCGGTCCTGCATATACCAGCTCGACTCAGTAATTTAAATAATCATTTTAACGTCAATATTTTAGTATTTAATAAGTAATTGTTATGAAATTGTTTAGCTATGTTTGATTTATTCTTGGTGTTTCAAATAATCAGAATTGTTGAATATCCGTTATGGCGCCTACAGCTTGTCGGCTTCCGGCGCGCCAAGTATTAAGTTTAAATTAATGATTGCTTATGGCCTTATTGATTTAGATACTTTATTGCATTCATTTCTTTGCTATTAATTGTTACTTAATTTTCCTCTTTATAGTTAGTAATGCAATCAAAATATTAAGTTATAGGGGAATCTATAAATACCGGTGTGTTAGGCAGTTCGAATCAGTCGTTTTGTAACCGTCACCAAGTGTAAATGTCTTTAGTGAAAGCTCTGTCCAATTTAAGAAAATAAATAAACATATTAATAGTGCAAATACATCGTTTGTTGTGACCATCCTGATTCCTGACTGTGCCCACCGTTTCACAGTAGGGTAAGCAACTAAGCATAGAGCAATTAAAAACAGAAATATAAATATAACCAGATTCATGGAATTTATAAGGGAACTTGCGAGGTATTCTCAAATGTCACTTTCTAGAAATTCTCTGGAGGGGTTCGACAAAAATAATAGTATTAGGATTTAATACCAGTTCTACCTAGTTATTGTGATTCCACGATTTACGGGTTATTTCTAAGCAAGCTCACTTCATTGCTGACCATATCACTGCTTCCATTCGGTCTAATTAGGGATTAAGAACTTGAACAAACCGAATGGATTCACAAATTATTAACAAGGTAATTTTAATAAAGGTCATCATGCTGCATTAAGGGTTTAATAAAAATACCTCATCGTCATCATCATCTGCCTAGATTTTCCCAACTATGTTAGGATTGGCTTCCAGTCTAACCAGATGCAGCTGAATACCAGTATTTTACATGGAGCGACTGCCTATCTGACCTCCACAACCCAGTTACTGTGTAATACGATACCCCTTGGTAAGACTAAATGTCACGACTTTCGGGCTTCTGAGACCCGTAACGACTGTCAAAGAATAAAATTACCTTCTTAAAAACCGGCCAAGTACGTGTCGGACCACGCACAATGAAGGGTTCCGTAGTTAGAATGAATTTATCCCAAGAACAAACTTAACATTGTAGTTGAAAAACATGTTCTCCCATACATTCCAACTGAAAAAGTAAGTTTGTACTCACAATATTTGCCCCTCAAAAATGACTCCCATTTTCAAAACTCATTTATTTACGTTACACGTCTGTGTTTGGGTCACAGAGATTCATATGTGTACCAAATTTCAACTTAATCGGTCCATAAGATTCGGAGCAAATTGGCTGTGACAGACGGACAGACAGACAGACAGACACACGCGTGATCCTATAAAGGTTCCGTTTTCTCCTTTTGAGGTACGGAACCCTAAAAATAAGACTAAAAAAACATAACACAAAAAAAAGTTGTTTAAGTTAAGGATAGTCGTAAAAATACACGAATAAGAAAACAAGGAACATTAGATTAAAAACCGAAATAACAACAGTTTTGTTGGCACGCCTAAGAAAACTTATTTTTCCTCTTGGACGAACTCCAGAGCGGGTAACAAAGTGATAAACGTTATTATTGGACTTGATACTTCATTTATTTATACAACGCGTTGTATTATAAATGGGATTACAGAAATAAATACGAGACAATTTACGTCTTTTGAATCGTTTGAAAGTTTCTTTCTCAGTAGCGTTTTCAGCTTCTTCACTTGTCTGCCTTGAAAGCAATAGTGAACAGGCATCTTCTGGGCATGCTCTTTCCATCATAGACCTCGTCCATTGCTTTCCATCAGGCATGATCGATGTCAAGAGCAGGCCCATTTAACAATAAAAAAAATATTTAAAAAAAATGAAAAATACATTTATACTCGGAATAATTAAGTACCTATCATCTGATAATTATATATCATTATCGGTTTTCAGTATAACCGGACGCAGATAAATACCAGTATTTTACATGGATCGACCACCTATCTGACCTCAACAGCCCAGTTACTGGGTAACAGGATACCCCTTGGTAAGACTGGTTGTCAGACTTTCGGGCCTTTGACGACGATCACCTGATAATACAAGTAAGTAATCAGTTTTTGTTATCTATTCCATAATTTAGGAACTACTGTTCAAAAAATCATGTAAATGAATCTAGTAACAGTAAGTATATAGGTATTGTAAGTAGCATCCGCCCGAGGCTTCGCCTTCGTGGCATGTCGATATAAATAAATGATATGTCCTTCCCCAGGGCTCAAAGTATCCCCATAACAAATTTCATAAAAATCTGTCCAATCGTTTCGGAGATTAGGCGGAACTAACCGACAGACAAAAAAATAAAACATTTTGTTATAAGTACCCTATAAAAGCTGTTATTTTGACATTACAAACAGACACGTTAATTTTATTTATTTAGGTTATTTATTTTGTAACACTGGACTAATACATTATCTCTTATTATTCGAATTGTCATTCTAATAAACTACAACCTAATACACGTTCCTCTTTATTGCAACAGCAACTTTATTACGTTGAATTAATAAACCTCTCCACACAGCCTTTATCAAGCCCTAATTCAATCCAGAGCTCCTAATTCACATCACCCATTCATTACGGCCCGTCTAATTTGTTAGTATTCTCCTAATACGACTCAATAGGTGCACATCTCATTTGCACCCAATCTCTTTGAACCTTACATTATCAAGGCAGAATTACTAGCAGTCACATAATCGTCGCAATCAGCAAACACATGTATTGTTGCTGTCTCGTCAAGGCCTGAAACTAATGAAATCGTAAATCAACGAGCATACATCGACAGATTTTCAGCGTGCAAATATTTTGCTTTTCAACATAACTCTCGACTCGACTGACGCCTTGTTAATTAATAGAATTAAAACCAGACTTGATGAACAGCTCAACAGCGTGCCAATTAAGCGTGGCATATATTTTTTTCTGTCTCTTTAATCTAAGTTGAAATATTCGAGAATTGGAAAGACTCGATTGTTGTTTGTAGCAGAAAATATTAACGTATTTGATGAAACTTCTTACTCATGTGATGAAACTAAAGAGATATTTGTGGTTAAACTCTTAGCTTCTATTTTAAAAGATAGTGTAAATGTATCGTTTTGAGCAGTGGTTGCCGGCCAGTGGTATCAGCCTTAACTTACGAGTTGTAGGTCGTGACTTTGGATCCTAGCAGGTACTTTCCTTTGCGTATTTTTCACCACCACCGCTCTCAAAAGGGGGAAGGAAAGCATCGTGAGGAAACCGGCATGTCCTAGAACCAAAAAAATCAAAGACGTTACATCCACCCACCCACACTGGGCCCACGTGGTGGATTATGGCCCACTCCCTCTCACAGAGAGGAGGGCTGTGTCCCAACAGTGAGAACATTATAGGCTGATTATGATGAGTGATGGGTAAGTGTAACATCTGCTTGCTCATCAGTTATAGACATGTAATAACTCGGTGTCGAGTTTTACGATGACCGTCGCGCCAGACGGTGCATCTTATTTTATGCCTTTTAATCTTTCTCCATTACTTAGTTACTTTTGTGTATTAAAATATAAAGATTAATCTAAATGGCATACAGTACATTCAGGCAGAAAAACATTCATAACAAGCGCGAAAACGTTTATAACTCACTATGAGTTTTTGGCAATGAAACAAGAAATATCAACATGGTGCATTTATTTCAAATTTTAAAATAAAAGCATTTATTTTAAATAGGTACCTGGTACGCAAATGGTACAAGCTACTTTGAACGTCAAAATTTACAAGAAAAAAATAGAATTGATTCTAGTTTCGTATGGAGATGAATGGGCAAAAAACTCCACCGTTATTCTAAAGTTCAGGATTTAGTATCTACAATTTTATACTGGCGCTATTTTAAGTCTTATTATAAATGATTAATTTAACAATCTTATCAGCTAAGTGCCAATTCCACCAATAAAACTAAACACAGTCAGTACCTCTAAACCGCGTTCAAGAGCAGTCAGTGTCAATAAATCACAGCAGTGATAACAATGGCAGCTCGTGAAGGTTTACCTAGATATGCTGATCGCGTTCAGTTTCATTAGTGAACTCCATCCTAAGTTATCCCGAAATATTTTTAAGTTTCGATGAACATACAAATTCCAAAATACCACATAATTCCATCTAAATAATCTACATAACAATTTAATTAGGAGTAGGTTAGCGTATCCGCGCGAGTGAGCCTGGCATAACGCGACCACAACTCAGAGAGTCAGACAACCAATTTTGTTCAGCCTTAAATCAACTACTCGTATGTACGATTAACGTTGTGGATTATTTATATCGAATAGCTCTCGACTCACACACGAGCGTGTCTGTCGGCACTCGGCCACTACATCAAAAACGGTGCACTCAAACTAATTGCATTTGCTATTGATGTGAGCCTATAGTCATTGCTGAATACCTAGCCCCGCTCTGCTCGCTCAGCCCGCTTTGCCCGACTCTGCCTGCCCGTCCATCGCTTGTCGACTATTAGCAATATAATTTCAGGGCACTGTGTGTATATTTGGCATGGCCACATAGAGGAAGGCATTCATTTGCTTTGATTCGATTTGATGCATTAATATGGGCCAGATGACATTAGTAAAATGAATTGATATTCGAAACTAAGTGCGTTGATGTTATGAGCTGAAAGGGCAAATGGAAATGATGCGTATTAAGATTCATAATTAGTAGAATTATGTCAATTATTGAATAGTATTACATGCATCGGTAGAAGCCTAATATGTCGACGAGAGCATTTTGTCTTCACATTCGCTATAGAATATTAGGTTATTAAAATAATTATCTAAGGGTCGTAGTAGGTGGCGTTCTGTTTCTGTCCCATGGGAAGAAATATTGTATGATACAGGATGAGTGTAAGTTCTAGAAGGCATTCATAATACCGTCTTAGTAGCAAGGTGCGTATTTCTGTATCTTATGGTAAGTTACGGTAAGAGTAGAACCCCTACTTCTGAGCAAAATTGACTTGCTTAATTTGTAATGTGAAAATCTTTCTAGGTTGTATCAAGCATCAAGAAAAAAAAACAACTCTTATGGAGTTCTATTTTTTTTGTGTTCATGTAAATAACTTACAGAAAACTAAATTAATAAAAGTCTAAAAATCCACACACACAAGTAGTTGTAATCGCACTGTGGTACAATAATATAGTTTCCATGGCAACATTAAAAGGTCCTAAACGTGCCGCAATTCGTACCTACCTGCCCCTCAAATTACTTAGTAAATGCTTATTCAACAACCTATAAAAACAAAGAGGTTGCCACGACAAGGAGGGTCAGAAACTCTATTGTATATTAATGTAACCGGCGCCATTCTCTCGCTAGTTTTGGCAAAGATGCAATTTAATTTGAATATTGTGCAAGACTGTTATACTGCGTTATAGTCGTAACTGAAACACTTTAAATACAAAGTGGACATAAAAGTTGTGTCTAAGTGTTGCTTTTAGATGGTGTTAATTGATATTGGTGTTGCAGTATAGTAGTGACTGCCTCGTTGCTGTAGTGGTTGCAAGCATTATTACTGAGCATGAGGTCCTGCCTTCGATTCCCGGGATGGGCAAAGTGTTATTAGGTTTTTTCATGTAGGATTTCTCAGAAACAACCCGGAGTCAGAATTTGTGGCCGGTTGATGACAATAAGCTCAGCCTTATGGCCTTATATATTACTAGCGGTCGCCCGCGGCTCCGCCCGCGTGGATGTCAGTTACCGCTGCAAAAAGCCTACCCAGGAAAGACACGGTCAGCAAAATGATTCCCAGGTCAATTCCCAGATTCGGAGGTTCTCAGATTTTGTTGTGCAAGGCGTTGTGAACGTTCAGGTGAAAACTCTCCCATACGACGTATTCTTGCTGCCCGTGCTTGAGAACTATGTTTAGAAAGTTGAGACCTGGCTCTCTTAGGCATTTTCAAATGTTTGAACTGTTGTTTAGCCCTGAAAAGAACTGTTGGTTAGCCCTGAAAAGAACTGTTGGTTAGCCCTGAAAAGAACTGTTGGTTAGCCCTGAAAAGAACTGTTGTTTAGCTCTGAGAAGAACTTTTGCGTAGGTGTAGTTTTGAGAACGGAATCTAAAAATTTTTTTTAGACTTCGCGCACGACCGCTGCGTAGGGAGCCGAGCCGACCCACAGTGGAACGAATGTATGGGAGCGGTTGGACGTAGACATGTCCGAAAAATAAGAGTAAAATTATGACAAACTAATGATGCCATCTTATTCGATTACTTAATGCCTTCATAAATTGTGGTGATGAATTTCTTCATAACTCCCATATTTCGGGAGTAATTTGAGAAAATGTGAAATTTTACTATGAAAATGAGTGTATCGAGCTCTCTCCCTCCTGATTCCGGGCTTGTTTCAAGTAGCGGTCTCTAATATCGTAATGCTATTACTAAGAGCTATATTTAATACTAAGACACATAGTGCGCCAAATGTGCACTTTCTGGGATAAAAGGAAATGAAAATTTAAAAAAAAAAACGTTTTTTCCCCATTTGTATTTACTTTAAACCGCAGACAGACTTATTAAGAGGTCTATAAATATATTATATATATACAGAAATATATATTAACAAAAATATTCACAAGAACTGATGAGAGTATGACTTTTAAGTAAGTTGATAATAAATTACCTAGTTTCATTAAAAGTACAATAAATAATTAAGATGTAAGCTCTAATTTACTAAGTTACACATTTTAAAACAATAACATCATTTAATTATCTTCGTCATCATCATCATCATCAATTAATTCAAATTCAGAATCGATGTCCGCTAAATCATTTATGTTAACAAATTCGATATCACTTTTCTCAGAATCCGTAAGCTCATAAAATTCCTTAAAAGAAGATTTTTTTACAAACTTATTTCCTTTTGGACGGATACTTGTAACAAGTGGATCAGAAGACAGTAAAAGATTGTGCATAATATCTTCATTGCATGAGATACTGCTATGTTTTCGAGAATGTCCCTCTCTATATTTTCTAAAATCTTTATTTCTAGCCTCAGATGCCTCTTCGGATAGAAAACCAATGGGCACAATTGACATGTTCTGAACTATGTCTGGCCCATGCATTAAAATTTTATGAAGTGAAGAAGGCATATAATACCATGGGTATATTTTCTTAAAAGCATAGCATCTATTCCGGTCAGTTCAGCAGATTTAGTGTAGTTTTCAAAAAATCTCCTTGCCGAGTTGCCATTGTTGGTGGATCCACTGCCTTGTTTCACAACATCGAGAAGTAAGCCCGTTTCTCTTCTTACAGCCTCTTGAACTCTTTTCTTCCTGTCATCAACTTGCCTTTTTGCTATATCACCCCTTACTTGCCATGATTTTATGTCTAATTTGTAGGAAATGTGTAATAAGCATTCCATTGAGCGAATCCAAGCGTGAAGGGTGCTTAAGCTATATTTATACATGTCCTCGTTTGCGTGTTTATCTTTGATTAACTCTAAATTATTCATTTCTTTAGGACAAGCCTTGCATATGTCACACACTGAAGCTGCTGTATTGGATATAATGGAATGAATTTTACCATCAATCATTGTCAACAGCAGTTGGTGTTTGACACTAATTCCATCAGTGATGGTGGATGGAGTTAAGGCTTCAATCTCTGCTTCGATTTCAGCCATCTCTCTCTGCACATTTTCTTTGGTTTCCTTTATAAACTTAAACAATATTGGCCGGCAAAATGAAGTGGAAGATGGTCGCTCGTTTTCCAAAATTGTTACACCTTTTGAGACGAGCCGCAGTGGTACAAGACTAATCATAAAATTACTAGCAAGATCGATTTGCTCATCTTCACTCGTCCTTTGATGATAAATGCTTTGGCTAGATGATCCGTCAAAACCCCATTTGCTGGTCAATACGAGCTGTTGATTGGGATCAACAGGGGTTTCTAACGACCTAATAAGTCTTCTTGAGGTTAAATCCATCAAGGCTTGTAATTTGATTTTTGCAGAGCTCTCTGTAACTGTGAGATCTTCTTTGGCCGGATAGCACTTAATTTTTTCTTTAACCAACATGTAGTAACTCGGGTATTGAAGAGCTCCTTCTTGAGTGTTGAAATCCCGAAGAGTGTTATAGCGCCATTTCGATAAGTTCATCGATACATAAAGAGCCAATGCCTTCAAAGGGGATATTTCCCGTACCTGAATTGATTTACCTTCAATGAAGGCTTTGATTTTTGAGGCCTCTTCTGGATTCTCCGTCAAGTATTTCATAACATAAGCTGTATCGCTTTGTCCTGCCTTTTGAAGCGCCCTTTCGGCCGAAAACATAATTTCAGCGCTGCTACTGCTGCATGAAAGACTATATTCAGTGCGTCTTCTTTTTTGCCGGTTACTAAGGTCCTCAAAAGATTTACGAGGACTAGGATGTGTACAAGTTGAAGCATCAGATTTAGCAGGAGAAATTATGGGCTCGATGACGTCACTTATATTTTCTGTAGAAGGTTCCATATTTTCATTCTGTAATTCCGGCCATTGAATTGCAGCCTGTAGCCAAATCTCATGTTTCTTCCGAAACTTATCTGTGCTTCTTCCAGACTGTGTCCATTTTGCATAAATGCGGTAGCAAAATCGACGACACCAGTCTTTTAAACTTGTTTCAGCACTTTCACATAACTGAACACAACTGTTATCTTTTAAAACACTGAACAAATAGTTAAAGTCGCGTAAATCTTTATGTGCGCGTGCGCATAAAGCAACGTGAATATCAAGATTTGTATTAAAATTTGGAAAATACATTGCGAGATTAGCTTGGATACAACGAGGTGTAAATCAACACTGATTTTAAAGTTACTAATAGTGACCTATTTATATAAAATCCAGGTATCCCAGGTATCCTTTGTTAAATATTGCAAGGTAATTAGTTATTGTGATAATTAGTAAATGATGCATGCTAAATTAGTGTATTAAGAGCCATTTAGTAATTAAATAATAGCAATGTTCTTATCAGTAATCATTAGTGCATCAGTTTTATATGTAAACCTTAAGTCCCTAATTATATATCCTAATTAGCTTATATCTTCTCTAATTGGCTGCTCAGAAATGTTATTGTAATAAGGTAAACCTTTAGAAAAACGGTTTTAATCAACAAAATAAACAAAAAATAAAAAAATTGTGTTATAAAATAAACATCACTCTTTATCCCAGAAAGTGCACATTTGGCGCACTATGTGTCTTATTTTTTTTTTTTGTTTTCTTTTTTTTTTTTTTTTTTTTTTTTTTTTTTTATATATTTAATAATATAGCTCTTAGTATTAGCATTATGATATTAGAGACCGCTACTTGAAACAAGCCCGGAATCAGGAGGGAGAGAGCTCGATACACTCATTTTCATAGTAAAATTTCACATTTTCTCAAATTACTCCCGAAATATGGGAGTTATGAAGAAATTCATCACCACAAGTTATGAAGGCATTAAGTAATCGAATAAGATGGCATCATTAGTTTGGCATAATTTTACTCTTTTTTTTCGGACATGTCTACGTCCAACCGCTCCCATACATTCGTTCCACTGTGCGACCTCGCGTCTGAGCCGCGCGGGTACCTTACTCATAGATCTAAACTCCCCTCCCGCACGCGCACCCCCGCCTTGGTGACGCCCACTTCGCAACGGGCCGTGCAGCAGAAATCGTAATATTTAAATTTCGCCATAACTTTAAAACCAAACGTCCAATTTTAATCATTCAAAGACCAAATATTATCTACATAAACTGTACTTAGTGATGAAATAATTTATTTTGATAAGGATTAATAGCATGAGTAAAATAAACGCGTCTAAATGTAGTACAAAAAAATTCAAGATTTTTAAATAAAAAAATAGTTGTTGTGCCTCACTCGACATAGATAGGTATAGTGTGTCGCGGACTTTTTTGTAGATATTTATAAGATCTACAATTAATTAGAACATTTTATGGTTCTATCTTTTATAGTTTAGGCAGCGTACGCAAAATAAGTAACTTTTCTGGTTGATTTTTTACACCTTGTGTCCGAAAAACCCGAATATCTTACGGAACCCTATTTTTCCAAAATAAAATATAGCCTATGTTACTCGTGGATAATGTAGCTTTCGAATGGTGAAAAAATTTTTTAAATCGGTCCAGTAGTTTTTGAGCCTATTCATTACAAACAAACAAACTTTTCCTCTTTATAATATTAGTGTAGATTAAATGAACTTAAACATAATTAGCGAAACTTGGAGGTACTATACACCTTCTGCTTAACCCTTCGTGAAATATAGGCGTGATGTTATTTGATGTTATGTTAGGTTATGTGTAGTATAGTAGTTGTGATGAGTCATGGAGCTGTAATAGGTAATACGGGCTGGTGGCCGCAACTCCACGGCAACGCGCGTATTTTGCGTACGGGTGGGAAAATCGATTATTTGATCCACCCCAGCTCCTCAAAGGAAGGCCAGCAACGACTTGGTCTAACTGACAACCTCACGTTGGGTACCTGGGTTACCGAAACACTTTTCCCTGTACTTGGCGACCACCGGGTTGTTTAGAAGCACATGAGCTGCTGTCTCGTCATCCTCTATGCAGGCCCTATACAGCGGACTGACTGTGACTTCTATGACAAAGAGGTGTTTATTAAATGAACTGTACGCAGCTGTAGCTGTATCATAGGTTTCAGCTACACGGTGATTCATGAGTGCTGTCTATCTCGATAGGCAAACTTATAACGTGTTTTCATCGGTCACTTTAAAGGATGGCCAATTACTAATAGTCTTTATTCTACTTAACTATACACATTAAATATAAAAATATCCTAACTAACTAAACCTCACATTATTCGGCAGCTATGTGGAGGAATTTTTCGATGCCATGTTTTAGTGTGTCTTTAATGGATTTTAAAATAGTAATCATGACTTCTGTTTCTTCTATAAGATTAAACAATCACTTTTAGAAATTAGTTTCCTTTATGTACGGTCGAATAAGCTATTTGGTATACAGGCAGCTAACTTGCAACTACTTTTAAACAATGGTTTGAGTGTGCTGAGTTGTCAATTATTTTACACCACTCTATTAAGGATGCCATAAGCTGAAAAAGTTATAACGCACAAAATAAAACTAAATATTGGCAGTGTAGTGGAAAGATTAATATTTTTGCCTGTATACCAAATAGCTTGTTCGACTGTACATAACTTCTGTTTCTTCTCTAAGATTAAACAATCGCTTTCAGGAATTAGTTTCCTTCACATCAAAGTCGTCTCCGACGTTTCCTGTCGCACTACCTATGAAAAGAATCGTCTGAACGAACTTTAAAATCAAGGTCCCATTTTAAGTCCAAACATTTCGACGTACTTAAACTACACTTAAGTTATTATTAAAAAAAATGCTCGCCTCTAAATAGAATTATACGAATGGTAATACCTATCCATATTAGGTAACAGGGTGATGTCGTACGTTCACGGCGAGACAATTAAAAGGAAATTTTAGCGCTTGCGAGGCGCACAGAGCGTATATGTGCCTCATTCCGCGCGTAAGTGTGCCTTCTCTCGTCACCGTGTCTCCACGATTTATGCGAGCAGTATTACACGCCATTCGACACGTTGCCAGCACACGAAGGTAAGAAGATAAAAATATAACAGTGGAACAAAAATTTGGAGACTAAAAGTAGGGTTTCCTAAGAATCAAAAGTTAGGTTATGACATAGCCTGTATTAAGCAGTAACAGTGCCGATCCCCTCTAATTGTATTACTACAATTTTATTTTTAATTTTTTTTTTTATGCAGGTATGAGGCGCGTGCGCATTTGTGTGTGCGTGCGTGTGAGTGAGCGTGTATGTGTGCTGTGTGTGCTGTGTCTGCGTATATGGGTTATCTATGAATGTAAGTTGGTAAGTTTTCCTAGAGAGCGTTTTTTGAAACCTTAAATGAAATACCCGGTGTTATGTGGCAGTCACCGGTCTTCTAGGAATTTCATAGCTTTCTATAGCTGAAATATCTGCAAAGTTCCTGAGGATGTCCACATTTAAAGTAAAAAAAAACATCGTTAAAAAAGGCCTTTCGTTGAAAGAGTATTTAGTTGTAATTGTTGCAAAGGACATCATTCAAGTCGAACAATTTGTACCCAAAAATTAAAGTGCCGGCCAGAAGAAGAAAATTTACTATTTCCTTATGGAAAATAACATCCTGAGAATTTTTTATTATTACAACGAAAGTCTGCTATTTTAGATTGAAAATACCAAAAATCATGTTTTTGCCAGCAATACTTTGGACATTCGTCTAAAGTAAAAAACAAAATAGATTTAATTTTCCTTTCATGTTATTTTGTGCATTTTGTTTGTGCAGAATAAACAATTTTTCTTCCTTCCTTTTTTTCCTTAAGAATAATGATTAACCACTCCTACGCAGAATGAAAATGAAGCTCACCTCGAAACCTGCAACAAATAATAAACAAATTTAAAACAAGCAATAACCGAATAACGGTAGCTCCTTTCCATAGTTATAATTCATATCCACGCATTCCCATAGGATGCTTCCACATAATTGTATGTAACATCGTTTACCCCCGACTTACCGTCCTGTCATTCCATTTCCTAATTGCAGTCATTTCGTTTCGATTATTGTCTCAATTATTAGATTTATGTTGTTTTCCATCCCTTCTTCAGTAGGATAAATGAACTTTCACTTAACATTCTTATTCACCTGCATCTGAAAGTGATAGAAAAATACTTGAGAACTTGTGACAGATCAAAAAATACTAAAATGGCCGATAGATACCATGGAATCGTATGCGATTAGATTTTGCTACGAGAGCGTAGCCGTCGTAGCCAGCGTAGCAGCGCGCTACACGTGGCTACATCGTAGCGACACCGATTTTATTCTTGAAGCAAAGAAACTAATACCGCTATTTATATTGAAATTGGACATTGTAAAATCTATCCTCACTGCAAATAACTTTGTTATTTATGAACAGCATACAACAATCAACCTCTAGTTACATTCAGTTCAAAAATAAACAATCTGTATATTAAGTTACCTAGAAATTGGGATATCATAGTTATTTAAAAAATACCGCATCCAAACACTCCTGCCTCCTTCCCAGCACCTCTAGGATGATTGTGCCGCTTGTCTAATTGTTTCTTGCAACGCCGCTATATTAAGCAGTGAGATGCCGCCGACTTTATGACTTCTTGAATGAGTCATTAAGTTGTCGAATCAATTCGTCTTCGGCCTCGGCACTCGGCATTCGGTATTATTTCTGCCGAGACGAGTTAGGGGAAGCATTATACCTCAGTTATTTTACAACTATCGTTGACGTTGAGTTTGATACGTTTGTCTAAAGAGATAAATCAGGAGGTTTTATGATTTTCAATTTTTTTTAACTTGCTTCTAAGTGCAATTTAATGACAAATTCTATTGTTGAAACTATTCAGTATCTCTGTACGAGTAGGTATATAAATTATAACAGCCACATATTTTTTATTTCTTTGTAGAGAATATTTTTATGAGAGTTTGGCTCTCATAAAAATATTCTCTCACTTTAGTAAAAATTATATTGATTGAATAATGTAGGTTCCAATCAAAATGATCAAAAATAGACCCGAACAATAAAACCAAATAAAGTTTTTTTTATTATTTTATGGTTATTAATTTTATGAAGCAAACTCCTCTAGATAAAGACAGCATAAAATTTCGCTTTTAAAATAAAACATAAGGAGAATAAACAAACAGATTGCAACATTCATAACGCTTAAAATTCATATGAATTAAATTTATTGGCTGAGTGCAACTCAAGAAAAACAGAGCTAAAGAACTTGTTAATATTCAAAGTTGAGTCGGAAGAAACTTAATTAAAATAGAACATTTATATAAATAAGATGTTTTGAAGTTATGGCAAGTAGTGCAGCATTCGACACTAAGTTGTAACTTAAAACTGCAACACTGGACGACAGTCACAATAATTTGTAACTTGGAAATTATTGGAAGAATATGTTGCTGGGGCAGTCGGGTTAAAACATGGTCTTGGGCAAATGCCTTGTGGATACGCCAATATAAGAATAAAATATCTTTAAAATGTCGCAATGTTTCGAAAGTCTCTCAAGTTGCATGCTGGATTATATTCGAACACAGAGTGAATTGGTACTGAATAAATAAATTGAACCTTACCCTTGGGTACAAGGAATCAGCTTTTTTCTCTATAGAAAACTAATACCTCAGCCAAGAGTGAATATTGAAACCGTTCATAAAAAAAATCATACGGAAGCGCATGTTTACCGAAGACACGTTTTCCCATGTACCTACACTAATCTGACCTACACTAATCGATAGAAGCATGACCTTAACGAAAATAAACCTTCACCGACTAGGCCCTTTCCAAATTACTACAAAAGAAACTTCGTGGTGTAATCAATTTAAAAATCATTCTCTTCGCCATCGACCAAATAAATTGCTCTAACAATCAAACCAAATCACCCAACAATATCTTGTTAAACTTAATCACAAGAATTCACAACTTTATCACAACACTAATTTGTGAAAACGGCCAATATTTATTTGGTGTAAGCAAGTTAATTTTAAGTAATTATTGTTTCTGTGCGATTTGTATCGTAAAATATAGGATAGGAATGAGATGTCTGTAACATGGTTGGCCACAGGGCTGTTACGCCATGCACTTTCCGACCCATCTATCAATCCATCCACAACCCAACTCCACCCACTGCTGAATAATAGACCTCTCTTTTCTTTTGCCAATCCCCACATTCCTGTGCCAGCAGCATCCAGGTTCTACAAGCGATGGTAACAATATCGTCCGTCCTTCTCGCCGCGGATGACTGACCCTTCGTCCTCCAGTCCTTCGAGGCCATTCGGTCACAGCCTTACTTCGCCTATCATCACTGCGTCTTGCCAGGTATTCTACTCAACTCCATTTGAGTTTCAAAATTAATTTAATTCCGTCAGGTAGGTAGGTTTAGTAAAACCCGTATGAAGACCTACGTTAACCTAAATTGGCCCTAAAACCACACAGTATATCTAAACCCGTAAATAATTCACCGCTACAAATATAAAACAAATTGAATTTAGCTTCATGACCCTCATTCATGTAACACCGATTTGGGAACGGTTTTTTCCATTCAATGGGCTTTTTCGGTCATTAAGTCTGACGTGTATACAGATGCAAATTGATTAGCTTCCAAAAGATATAATAATAAAATTGATGTAACGATGCAATAACGTGCCTTTGTATTTACGCGAATTTCGTTTACCAGAACAAAGCCAGTTTTTGTAGAATAATTTTCGTTTTTAAATTCCAGTTTTTTTGCCTCATTTTTCAGTTTAAGACTGCCTTCTGTAAAGGGCCGCTGTGGTAATAGTTACGTTAACTACTATATGGCCAGTATGTTATGTACAGATGCCAGCACATCAAGCCACGCCTTTAAACCTTATACTTTAGTGATAAAGTTGAAATGTATTAAAAAAAATTGACAGATTGTAATAGCTTGATGTGCTGGCGTCCATATGGTCCAGGGAAATTAACAGTAATTTGACAATATCATTCACATCCCCAATTCTCCCACTACTGGGCATAGGGCTCTCTTTTCTTCCTTCTTCCAATTCCTACGCTCCTTTTTTTTTATCCTTCACGTATGCCAACCTCATCAAGATTTTGCCCGCAATGGCAACAATGTAGTCCGCCCATCTCGCCGCCGGACGACCGACACCTATTAAAATCTCACCGTGAAAGCTTAAGTGAAGTGAGCTGTCATTCTTGATTGGATTGAAACTATTGACAGCTCACTTCACCTAAGACTGTGAGATCTTTACAGAATAGACCGGCAGGTCTTCCAGTCCTTGGACGCCACTCGGTCACAGCCCTACTGTAGAGTAGGGCTGCCTAGCCTACCGTGCGAGACCCTACGTCAATTTGCCATGTTATGTCCATTTTATGCAACTGTCAAAGAATATACCTACGGAAAACATTAGTCAATTTGCCTAACAATTAATTTCGCTGACCTTATAACTGTTGGTCCAGTAAAAAAGAAATTTTAATCTACCCTTTAGGAAAAAAATAATAAAAAGTAGATAATTTGGTGAATACTTTTTTTGTTCGTTACGTTCAACAACAGTTACCAAGCAGTTATTAATTTAATGGTATTATTGGTTAGGAAAAATTACTACCCGGATGTACTTACCCGGAGCCTGGATTTGTGCCCGGTTGATGGTAATAGGCTCGCTTCCTCACAGGGACTTAAACATAACTGGTGAAATGTGGGTGTACTATAGGCACACCTCGCACACCTTGTGAAGGCCGCAGGAACCCGTTGGATGCAAGAAGCACAGAACCGGTCGAAGTGGAGGTGCTTGGGGGTCGCCTATGTCCAGCAGCGGACGCCTTTCGGTTGAAATGACGATGATGATGATAATAGGCACGCCTCTGCCTAACCCTTCGGGGATTACAGTCGTGATATTATCCTATGTTATTAAAATGACTTCGATTCTGGACATAAGCAACTCTACTATCGAAACCCATGCTAAAATATAAATTCAAAGTTACTCTGTCTGTATGTTACCTTTTCACGCCTAAACCACTGAACGCATTTCGATAAAATTTGGCAAGGAGATAAATGGCATTATGGGAAAGGAGATTGGCTACTTTTTGTCCCGATAGTATGTTTCCGTGGGATAGTTACAGACATCAACGCGGGCGAAGCCGCGGGCAGGAACTATAATCACACTAATATTATAAAGGAGAAAGTTTCTGAGTGTGTTTGGATGTTTATTACTTCTTCACGCATAAACCGATAGACCAATTTTGATAAAAAATTGTATGAAGGTAGCTGACACCCTCAGTTAACACACAAGATACTTTTTATCCCGATATTCTTATGGGATCGAAACTTATGCGGGTGAAACCGCGGGGCGCAGCTAGTATGATATAAAGTAAACACCAAAACCTTTCACGTACTAGGTATATACAAAAATACCCATGGTTCTCTATCTATTTGTTCTCGACATCGCACCCCTTAGATATCCATTACAGAAATGAACCTTCCAGCTTCCCCTAAACCGCCACTGCCCTAAACTATCCTGAGGGTTTATTTGCCATAATTACAAGGGCGTAGATCGTTGGTATTTGTAGCATGATATTATTATTATTACACAATATCTAATGCTTCATAGCAACTGCGAATAAGTTTTCACGGTCCGGAGGGGCTCATGTTGAAATAATAACAGCCACACGAGCCGATCGATCAGGTTAAGCTACGCTTACCGCAGTTGATCAGTGGATGTGTGACCATATTTATTTACCGAGACCCCTTCGTGCCTCGGAAAGCACGTTAAGCCATTTGTCCTGGCTGTCCTTCATTCTTTGACAGTCGTTACGAGTCTCCAGAAACCCGTAAGTCTGACAACCAGTCTTACAAAGAGGTATCGTTTTACCTAGTAACTGGGTTGTGGAGGCCAGATTAGCAGTATATAGTAATATTTAGCTACCCGACCCACGAACCCCCACGATACCCCATTTTTTTTTTTTTTTTTAGTATGGGAAATCATCAAATGACCCCTCCCGCTCTGGGTGGAGCGGAAGGGAGTGTCAGACTCTTACTGACTAAAACCCATCCGTGTTCCTTCCTTAGCCCTTTATGTTCCGGGGCAGCGGTAACCCTTTCGGACAATCCCGCTGCTCCGGCAGGCTTCGGCCCTAACGGGCCCCTCCATGTCTGCTGACATCTCTTTGAGGCGCGCGTGGAACACATACGCGCCGTCCAGCACGGGCCTGGTCCTGATCGACGGCGAGCTACCCATTACTCGCCGTCCGCAGGCCCGCGCCTACGGTGGCCGGGAGTCGTCACGCGGCTCCCGACGCCCGGCGCACCGCGACGGCTGGGACGGGCGGCTCTCTCAGCTCTCTCCCTCGCCCATCCCGCCACCTCCTTCGCTAGCATGACTGCTTCGCAGAAGGAGGTGACTGCCTCCCACTCCCTCTCGCCCCAGACCATGGCTTGGACCAGGGCCGGGCGCGAGAGGTCGCCGCCGCTGCCGATCGCCTCTACGAGGACACGGCGGTGCTCTGCCCAAGCGGGGCAGGCCTCCACCGTATGCTCCACCGTGTCCTCAGGGCGATCCTCGCAGTGGTGACACCCGGGCGTTTCCTCCCGCCTGATGATGTGCAGGAACCTCCCGAAACATCCGTGTCCGGTGAGGACCTGCGTCAGGCGGTAGGTGAGGGCGCCGTGACGCCTCTCTAGCCACTCCTCAAAGAGGGGCCTTACCGCCGCTATCGCGGCGTGCCCTGCGCTGGGTTGCGACAGTCGCGCTTTCCATGCCGCCATGAGATCGCGCCGGAGGTCCGTCCGCTCCGCAGCAATATGCCGCGGAAGCGGGTTTTCCCCCCGGCGTAGTGCCTCCGCGCGCCACTCAAAGAGGCGCGCGAGGACTATCGCCTCCAGATCCCATGGCGGCAGTCCGGCAAGGAGGCTTGCCGCCTCGCGCGAGATCGTGCGGTACCCCCGTATCAGCCGTATGGCTACCAAATTTTGGGGCGCGTTCAGGTAGTGGGCGGCTCGAAGCCGCAGTGAACGCGCCCACACCGGGGCGCCATATACGGCCATGGACCGCACGACCCCCGCGTAAAGCCTCCGGCAGGAGGCGTTTGGCCCCCTCAGGTTGGGCAGGAGCCGCTTGAAAGCGGCCCCAGCCCGTTCCAGTTTGGGGGCCAAACGTCGGAAATGCTCGACGAAGTTCCACCGGCTGTCGAGGACGAGACCCAGGTATTTCATCGTCGTATCGACGCCGATGCGAACCCCTCCTACCGTCAGTTGGGATCCCGATGGTGGCCCGTTCCGAAGCCCATGAAAAGACATGGCCTCGGATTTGTGCAGAGCCACCTCGAGACCCAACTGCCGGATCCTCTCCACGACTATCGCAACCCCGCGTGTCATTGCGTCAGCCGCCGCCTGATGCGACCTCCCCTGCGCCAGGACCAGCGTGTCGTCAGCGTAGCAAACTACGCTGACGCCATCAGGGAGGTCTGCCCGCAGCACCCAGTCGTAACCGATGTCCCACAGGAGCGGCCACAAGACCGATCCCTGCTTACAACATATTTACGTAACTCATCATCTGCCTAGCCTTTTCCCAACTATGTTGGGGTCGGCTTCCAGTCTAACCGGATGCAGCTGAATACCAGTATTTTACACGGAGCAACTGCCTATCTGACCTCCACAACCCAGTTACTGGGTAATACGATACCCCTTGGTAAGAATGGTTGTCAGACTTTCGGGCTTCTGACGACCCGTAACGATTGCCAAAGATCCACAAATGACAGCCGAGACCAACGGCTTAACGTGCTTTCCGAGGCACGGAGGGGTCTTGGTATGTAAATATGGTCATCCATCCACGAACCAACCAAGGCAAGCGTAGTTTAACCTGACCGATCGACCCGTGCGGCTGTTATTACTTAGCCACGTAAATCTACCGGAATAAAATCCTCTAAATGATGGTGAAAACCGCATCAAAATCCGTTGCGAATCTAGTTTAGAAGAACAACGTGCAGACACTAAAAGCGACTTCAAAGTATAGATCATGAACATACAGGAACAGATTTCGTTTAAGCCAGAAAAACAGTACGATGTGTCGCGTAAAGCGTGCATGAGTCTGGATATAAAATGGTTTAAATTATGAAAACATTTTCTTTAAAGCTTTTATTTGGGACCGGGGAGTAGGAATTAATAAAAATAGGGCGGGAGAGTTCATAAAGAAAAATGTCACTGCATTGCAAAGTAATGCTCTCTCCTTCTAGCGTCGACTATGAAACGCGAATTTGCAAACCCTTGTTCGTAAATATCCGAAACGAATTTGATTTTATTATCCCTTGTAATAAATTATACACTGCGTTGTCATTTTGTTTAAATATTACAAATAATAATATAAAAACACAGCTTCGATCGTTTCATAATGCCATTCTAACAATATTTATCTAAAAATTCATAGAAAACCACTGCTTACTTATGTAGAAATGATAGAAATTATCTTCAGTAAGCTGTTAACAAATAATAAAAAATTCAGGGTAACATAAAATCTTTCATTTCAGACTATTCTTGAAAGTGGCGTTCGGAAAAGCGCCGCAACGGGGCTGGATGTCAGTATTTTGTTAATATATGAATACATTACAACAAGTTCGAGGAAACAGTTTCTCGCTAAATGAAAATCTTTCACGGGCGAATGGAAACTGAAAAGTTTTTAAGCTTACTAGGCGTAGCCGCTTAATGATATTAAACTGTTGATTTATAAACAGCAGCGCTATGAAATACGAGGTTCTCGTCCTAGTTTTACACGCTTTTACAGAGAAACGTAATCTATGGTGAAAGTTCTTCGATAAAAATTAATAAATCATTTTCTATGTTAGCAGTTTTCTACGATTTTTTTCTTGTGAATGAAACGAAATGAAATCAGGCAATCCTTGGAATATTATACTAATTCAAATCTTCCATGTAATAAAAAATATTGTTATTATATTTTGTTGTAGTAACATTTTACTACAAAGTAGATTTAGAAAAGCCTAACTATTGTGCCATGATCGGAATAATAAATATGATCACCAAATGACCTGCAATTATATATTTTACTAGCTGACCCGACAGACGTTGTCCTGTCCAAATTTCAATGATTCGTACAAAAGTCCAATAGAAAACACTATTTGCAGTTTTGTTAATTTTCCGGGCCCTTTTTCCCAATCTTTCTTTCTCTAGAAACTTTCGGACTATAACGTACATAAAAAAAAAAAAAAACAAATCGGTCCAGCTGTTCTCGAGTGATGCGCTTACCAACGAACAACATTTAATTATTATTTATAATATACTCGTAGATTTCCAATCTAAAACTCTAAATACAATTAACACGTTGGCTGCCAGGCAACAGACACAATAGAAAATCTATTGTTCGCGGTCACCGGTGACCGCGTTGGCAGTCAATGCCTTAAAGACTGGGTTCTCTGTTCTAAAACTTCCAAATATTAAAACTTTCTACTCATCACCTCATAAACTCAAAGTTGATTCGCACATCCAACGCTCATAGCTCAAACACTATATAAATTCAGTTTTTCAGTCTGTTTAGTAGGTGTGGTGTGTACGCTAGTATAAGTACTCGTAGAAGAGGAGCGGGGCTCGGGCGGCGCGGCGGCGACCCGGTCCGTGCCGTATCTGTCATCTGCCGGCGCAAACACGCCGTTACCTCGGCTCATTTTATTAGGGGCCCGTGCCGACAAGCAGAAACCACTAACGCGATGCGCTAATAAAATTGAATCAGCCTTCTTTTTAGTTCGGAAGCCGGAATAGTAATGGAATAAGATGGTTTATTTTTTTTTGTGGACTTCGCGTTGTGGTGGCTCTGTTTGAGAAAATTTTCTTTTGTTTTGGACAAGAGAAATGAAGAGCTAATTATTATTATTATTATTAGGCATCTCGTACATTTCATGATGGCTATGACGGATAAGATACCTATAATTATAATTCGACACATGCGCATATACTTACAGGGTTAACATTTACGATCACAGACGGTTTAAAAAAACTATACCTGCCGATGTTTATTCGAACATTACAACCTACTTTCCCCTTCTAGTACAAAAACAAATATCTCATTAAACACGAACTTACAATACAAAGCATTCCAATCCATTTTCATTTCCAGGTAACAGCTGTCCTGGGGTTTCTCAAATTCAACGTACCACCTACTGGTTATAATCGATTAGCTATGATATTGAAGCATGTCTACAACACGCATAGGAGATGATGAAAACTGGCATGCTATCCAATCAGAGCTGTCTCTAAGCCGAATATCAATGGACATACACTTCTGACATCCACTTGTACCTACATACCTATAGGTAAATGATACACCAAGGCACTATAGAAATCCATAGTAATATTCAAGATGAAAGCCTAATACCGGGTACAGATTGGTGAAACGTAATATGAAAAGTACAGTGCGGCTGACGAGCGAAGGCGTTCTTGACACCTGTCAGTATCATACAAACGAATACATGTTTTGCGAATTTGAGCTTTATTAAGGAACGCGGTCTCTCGACGGCCGTAATACAAATTAGTCGTTCTATTTATGCAATGTAACATCAAATGTAACGTAACAACTAGGCGAATTTTTTTAAGCGTGTTACATTTCATGTTTTGTTTCACCAATCTGTACCAAACGTTTACTAACGTGATGTCGTGTCCATGGGGGCCAGTCCATCATGCAAGATAGAAAAGTCACCGTTATCTAAGTGAGTCGTAAACTTCCATTTTTGAAATATTGTAATAGCGCCAAGTGAGTGTGTTTGGAACTAAGTGTGACAAATGTATGGAAAGACTGGCCGGAGAGAAACACGTAACATATAACGTTACGAAGGTAGGTGTTTCCAAATTATCTGATAAAAGTGTAAACTTTTCTCATTCTTACGCAACCGCTCAGTACCCACATTCGTCTGTATTTTTTAGAAGGTTTCAACTTTATATTTCACCACTTTTTCCAACAATTATTGTTTAAATATCATTATTGAATTGTAATTGAAAAAAAATCGATGAAAATTGAGGTTAAAAATAACATCAACTAAAATCTGTAAACTGATTAAAATAAATCGGGTTTATGTATTCAAATAAACAAATCAAAGCTCTCAATTTCTAAGTGGCACAGGTACCAACATGTTCGTGTCCATTTGTTTACATTTTCATCCGATACTTTTGAAACAAACCATACATTTTACTCGTGCGGGGGGATACAGGTATAGCCTACAAAGAAAGCGATCCTAATAATTTTGCTATTTCATACTCATGCATTAACATAATGCGTGTTAGTTGCGAGTGCGAAACACACGACCTTTTAAAGGGACAGCGCCAAAAAGGTCAGTGTATGTCCTTTTAGCACTCCTCACGTGTGTGATAATGGGAATGTATTATACTAGTAACTATTCCTGTGACTTTGCTTTCTCTATGTTAAGTCAGGGACATTAATTTCACTACGAACTTAAATCCTACTTCGTATCCTATCCTACTTATAAACGCGAAAGTTTGTGAGGGTTGACGGATGGATGGATGTTTGTTACTCTTTCACGCAAAAACTACTGAACGGATTTGGATGAAATTGATAGTTTATTTATAACCGGGATTAGCACATAGGATACTTATTATCCCGATATTCCCACGGGATCAAAACTTATGCGGGTGAAACCGCCGGGGTGCTGCTAGTTGTCCATATATTCGAATCACCACTGTCATTCTTTGACAGCTGTATGAAAAGGCTTATAACATGCCTAATTGACGTAAGGTAAAAATCTGCTTAACAAATCATTTTCCTGGCTATTTAACTGTCTCTGCGTTACAAACTATCTGTGTAGTATCAAAAGACATGGCAATCAGTTGAAATGGTACAGAGCAATTAGACAATTTCACTGTTTTAGTTGTTTTTATCTATGGAAAAGTCATGCTGTGGCGGATAGGCCAGTCTACAAGGCAGTTATGTAGGTACTTTATAACTCGTGAAAGCATCCCAATTTTATATGAACACTAGTGCCCCCCTGCTTCAAACGGTTACTACAACTTGAAAAAACATCTAGATTTTTATTTTATAATATGTAAGTTTTTATATTAATGTATAATACACATAAGCCTTCCGGAATCAATTAACTGATTTTGAAAACCGCATTAAAATCAATTGCGTAAAATCTAAAAAACAACGCGGTCACGCAGACAGACACGAAAACCGACTTTAATTTGTAACATGACAATAAACTAGAAAATACTAAAATATGAGTAATATTTTAAGTTATATTAACATAGTTAGGTACCTACACGGAATGAAATATGTGGCTACAAGGTTCCGTGAAAAATGTCGCACTCTTAGGAGAATGAAAAATATTGGCAACTCATTGTACTTGCGTTATCTGTGGACCGATTTATATTTTACTACAAAGTTTTATGCGTCATCGATCTTTTTCTTTTATATACCAACTATGGTATATAAAAGAAAAAGATCGATGACGCATGATGTAAGGTATTTGTATTTCATTATACTTACAGAATATAATTATGTTTGATTATTTCTACCTGACTGAAAATATAAATACGATTAATATAAGCAGAAGATTATATTCAAGACTATTGAAAGAATATAAAATACACAGATTAAAAGTACAAAAATGGAGTTTGGAGTGGAGTACAAAATAATCCCACGGACTATCAATGAAAATATCGTCATTCTGCAGCGTTTTATATTATATTTCTTAGCAAACGCCATGGCGAACTATTGTTCTAAATAGACATGAGTATTCTGAGCACAAGAACACCGAAATAATCATAAATCCAAAGGTAATTATATAGCCAAAACCACAAAGGTCACTGAATGCAACAAACATACCTACCTCATAAAAAACAACTAAAAGAAAATACGATACGAAAATTAGACGCTCAAGAAGTACCCCTTTTTTTTTTTTTTTTTTTTTAAGGATGGGAAATCATCCAATGACCCCTCCCGCTCTGGGTGGAGCGGAAGGGAGTGTCAGACTCTTACTGACTAAAACCCATCCGTGTTCCTTCCTTAGCCCTTTATGTTCCGGGGCAGCGGTAACCCTTTCGGACAATCCCGCTGCCCCGGCAGGCTTCGGCCCTAACGGGCCCCTCCATGTCTGCTGACATCTCTTTGAGGAGCGCGTGGATACGCGCCGTCCGGCACGGGCCTGGTCCTGATCGGACGGCGAGCTACCCATTACTCGCCGTCCGCAGGCCCGCGCCTACGGTGGCCGGGAGTCGTCACGCGGCTCCCGACGCCCGGAGCGTCTACCGCGGCGGCTGGGACGGGCGGCCCTCTCGGCTCTCTCCCTCTCCCATCCCGCCACCTCCTTCGCTAGCATGACTGCTTCGCAGAAGGAGGTGACTGCCTCCCACTCCCTCTCGCCCCGGATCATGGCTTGGACCAGGGCCGGGCGCGAGAGGTCGCCGCCGCTGCCGATCGCCTCTACGAGGACACGGCGGTGCTCTGCCCAAGCGGGACAGACCTCCACCGTGTGCACCACCGTGTCCTCTGGGCGATCCTCGCAGTGGTGACACCCGGGCGTTTCCTCCCGCCTGATTATGTGCAGGAACCTCCCGAAACATCCGTGTCCGGTGAGGACCTGCGTCAGGCGGTAGGTGAGGGCGCCGTGACGCCTCTCTAGCCACTCCTCAAAGAGGGGCCTTACCGCCGCTATCGCGGCGTGCCCAAGAAGTACCCCTGGAGGCGTCAAAGCGCGCGATACGCCACTGCAGTCGACTGCACGACTGAGCTCACGAACGCAGTGACGCTTCATCTCACACTTAACCGTCACTGCCAGTACTGCCACATCCAGTGCTAGGGTCACATAATTTTTTGATGTATCGTCCCCCTGAGTGTACACCTTTTTTCTTTGTCTTCCACTCCTCGCAAATAGGGTTGCTTATTTTCTATTCTGATGTTATCAGTTTCTTTTGGCGGTTTTTTTGTTACTATCTGCTGTACTCTGGACGCTTTTAACGAGTACGTCTTTTTTTACATCGTTCTCACATATAATTATAAATTCAACATTAATGATGTCACTAATATTTTTGTAAAAATATATTTTAGAAGAGTGTCCATGGAGTTTCTTGTCCGTTCTTCTCCATAGGTACCTACGCTTTGGAATAGGCAATTAGCTTCATATTATTATTTTTTGACTCACCGACTTCTTGACAATTCAAAAGTGCCTGTAAATGGTTTAAGTAATTGAAATAAATGCTTTGAGTTTATATTTTAAGGCTTTTCTTCTGAAACGGACGTTAATTCTACGTGGTAGCATATTTTTATAAATTTAAAACCGAAACCATTTCAGAAAACTGTCATGCAAATCTGACATTACACACACATTCGTTACTTTCTCAAAATATCCCAAATTCCACAGAGTAAAAAAGCAAACTTACAATAAATCGATATGTTTGTGTTGGTGTACGCGAGGTATCTGCTGATCAGCAATTATCCGCTGTTTAAGTGTACACAGCTCAACCCTGCAAGAGCCGATTGCGATCAAGAGCGGCTCCGTGGAAATGAGAACGGGAGGCCGGGGACCGCACAGATAAAAACTTTCACTTTTTCCGACAACTCTCTGCGGCGACATTCGCTGGTGACAATAACGCCGGCTGCGGACGCCCTTATTACGTTATTGTTTGCGTAATTGTGATAAACAAGTTTCGTCATAAATGTGGAGGTGTCGTTTCTTACTATATTTGACCGCAAGAAATTGTACAAATGGTGTTAGTAATCTCCAGATCCAATAACGCTGCACTGTTCTTTTTTTGCACGTCTACTAAATGCTTTACGAATAGCTGTCGTATCAAATCTTGTGAATAAATCTAGAATTATGAAAATATCAATATCTGCTTCAGCCGCCGGCGTGCTTTACGCGAGTCTTCTTAAGGTGATAAGTGGAGCTTTCGCACCAAGAGCGGGTGGTTTACCGCGGTGGCAGTTTTATTTACGATCCAGAGCAATATCTGGAGAAGGCAGCGTCGGGTATACTAATATCGGTCGTGTGGGCGCAACCGATAGCCGCTCGATAGAATAATATGACGGGCGCGCGACCGGACCGCTGGCACGTAGGCAATAAGCCGCCGGCAGAGCGCCAGCGAGCCGCCCGGAAAAATAAGATTGCACGCGACGCTTCTGACTGTGCTTCCACATGCCCGACGCTGCCCGGCGCTGCCCCGCGCTGCCCCACAATACCCCACAATGCACAGCCGCGCTCGCAGGGTTGTCTACGTACTCCACATTCCGCTAGTAACAAACGACTATTTTAAAACGTTCCAACTATCTTGTTACCAAAGGAAAATATCAAACTTCAAAAATACCGGACAAAGCCCAGCTCAGCAAATGCCTTCTAAAATAAAAAAAATGCCGGACGAAGTCCAGCTCAGCAAATGCCTTCTAAAATTAAAAGTTGACTAATTGCGTTGAGACTTAAAATGGTTATAAGTAATGGGTTCGTATTCCTGCTCACCTATCCCCTCAAATAAAGGTAATCGATTCCAATAACTATAACCCGAATCTAATATCAGAAATATATTCAGTGCCAAAAGCTCAACTGACACGAGAAAATGAGCCAAGTCAAACTTTCACATTTTACTAATATCAGAAATATATTCAGTGCCAAAAGCTCAACTGACACGAGAAAATGAGCCAAGTCAAACTTTCACATTTTACACCCGTACGTGGGCAATGTAACTAACGTGTAACATATTCAAAAAGAAAACGTCCCGCCGAGGCGCGCCTTGTTTCATTTTACGATCTTATCGAAATAATCCGATCTCGCTTGTTATTTACAGCCGCCTTCCCTCGATTCCGGCTCTCACGGCAAACGTGACTGCTAACCGCAAATAATTATCGACCTTATTCCCATAACATTCGATGCTAAATGCGTTATCCTAATCCGACGGCACGAATCCTTACACTCTCGACTTCATGCAGGAAACGACGACCCAAGAGCGATTTAGAAAAGTATATACAGTCGGACTTGGTACCCGGTAAATATAATTCATTTTCGGAAGTTTCTTTGAAGCGCATACGATCTTTTTCGCTGAAATGTTTCCGCAGACGTACCTCGAGAGATTGAGAGGAAAAATCTAGGTGTTTTATTTCACATGAGACTGCGGTTGTGTAGCCAGGCGTGCTATCACAATAAACACTTTGCGGTCGCGGCGGTCTTGTAAATTATTCATAGGCCAAAGGTTTGTGACAAGTCTTGGAATAGATACTGCCAATAACGGTGCTTCCATCTAAGTGTTGCCTCGGATCGGAGAAGATAGTAAGGCATCGCTTTCAATGTGAGAGAGTGTTGCAAGTTTGGAGTGGATTTATTTTTAACACACATTTTTCTCTTTTCTGTAGGTATGATTATATTATTGTCAATAAACAGTTGTTTGTCAATTAAAGTCAATATTTACAAAAAAAAATCTGATGTGGCCGTGGTCATTTCTAAAATAACTGCTTTTACTTTTCCAAACAAGACAAAAAGAACCTAATCCCGTGGACACATGCACATACAAACAATAACGTACTCAGGGAATAACCCTCTGCGCCTCCACACTATGAAAATACTATTATTTCAGTGTATATGACGTCACAGTTCCACAACGTGTTGCAGCAACATCGTGTACGTGACACCGAGCAGAGGTCGGTTACTTTTTTAAGCTGAAACAAGAACAAAGCGCACTGGTCTAATGCTAAGGCGAAAAATTCAATATGGCAGTTGCAAGACTCGAGTCTCTTGCCACTACACGTCTGGAAGCACCTAATAAGCGTGGACGAGAATGAAGTAAAAATTCCCGCCATTGTCATTCTTACCGCGTACCACTGGTAATGAGCTAAGTTCGCCGTAACGCCTCGTAACTTACATACCAATCGGTGGGCTCCTTACCGCCCGACCTCCATTGGTAATCATGCCACAAACATGGAAAACAGGAAACTTCTGGCCATGTTTCGTACTGGGTTTGAAGGCTATTAGTTTGTGTGGAAACTTTTTGTAACTTTAAATTAATTTTCAGAACTGTTTTTTCGGCGTTTTATCTGTTATTTCTTGTAATTTGAAGTTTTTGATGATTTTAAACGAATTCTGGAAATGGGTTTTATTAATGTTGAAAGAGTAATATTGGCTGTTGTTTGAGATCATTTTCCTGAAAATCATCTTATATGTATAAACAAAAATTAAAATCTGTTCGTTTATAAGCACATCACTTGAGAACGGCTCTGCCGATTTGGCTGTTTTTTATTTTAAAATGTTCTTAATAGTCCAAATTTTAAAAAAAAAAATAATGCAGCAAAAACTGCACGTCCCTTTTCTATGGGAATTTTGTATAAACCATTGATATTTGGTCAAGACAGAAAACGTCTGTTGAGTCAGCTAGGTTACAATAAAAATAAATCAAAACCCATAATAACCAGGTTTTTATGTTTGTGCATGTGTTTTGGCATGGTAAGATTTTAAAATTTGCGCAAGATGTAAGCTAAATACATTTTTGGTAAATGGTTAGTTGAAAGGTTCCTTCTTAAAAACACGAATCACTTTTTCGTTATTTCTTGGACAAGCTGTATATTTTTCCGTCTGGATTTTTCTAAAACGACAATAAACAGACAAACTTTATTTTTACTATGCTGTATGTTACTAATGAATAAGTCGCTAGAGTACTTACCTTTTAAATAAATAAAAACAAAATGAAGACTTTCAAGTTCCTATTGTTCTAGACAACGCCGAATATATTTACCTATAATAACAGTATTAGACCTTTGCACAGCAGTGGGACAATATAGGCTAAAGAAAAACAACATTAAAACCCACGTGACATGTGTAGTTTCCCCAACAAATTTCCCAAAAGCAGTAACAGACACAACCAACTAGATATATTTTCAATGACCAGACCACAATCTAGGTAACTAGCCAGCTCTCGAAGCAGACAGCCACCAGTTTCTTTTGACGCCTGGCCGCCGACTTTGTAAATGGAATTTGCAAGTAATTTCGCCACCACCCCGCCCCTCTGCCCCCTGCCCTTGCCTTGCTCTCTTGTCTCCGCGTGTCGCTTCCATTACAAATTGTGTTGGAATAAAAATATGGCCCGATTTATATAGAGTGGTTGATAAGCGTGATAAAATTATTGTTGATGTGCTGGGTTATGTAACTTATTCTTCTAAACACAGAAGAAAGAGACTCTTCAAGCAGTCAATTAGTCAGTCTATAATAACTTGAAAATAACAGAGTGCCATAATTATATGTCTAGAACATATAGCTGTTCTCGCATCTACAGTCTATCTATATACATCTAATATATAAAATTCTCGTGTCACAGTTTTCGTTGCCATACTCCTCCGAAACGGCTTGACCGATTATGATGAAATTTTTTGTGCTTATATGCTTATTTGCCGGTATCTATGAGAATCGGCCAACATCTATTTTTCATCCCCCTAAATCGAAACTTACGCGGGTGAAACCGGGGGCGCAGCTAGTATATATATATATGTATAGGTACGGTAGGCAGCGTAGGTACACTTGGTCCTTGAGATGGCCTAGCGTAGTACGAAGTTTCAATAGAATAAGAGGCCAGCTTAACTTATACTGGTTTTGCTACCATTGACGTGTTGCCTACCGCACTAAAAGCTTTTAATTGGCCTGATGGCCAATTACTGCCATAAATTACACGCAGGTCAGCCTGAAATAAGTCACACTATTTGGAAACCCGTTTATTTCAATAAAGAAGAATATTCGAAGCTAGGTTAGCTTAGCTTATACATAATAGATTAACTTAGATGAAGATAATATAAAGTGTCTACACACTTTATATTATCTTCATCTAAGTTAATCTATTATGTATGAATATTAATTCTAAATATTACCCATACCTACATTCCGCTAAAAAATCCAGTCTTCTAACAAACCACTCTATATAGATCGGATTCGTTCACGGAAAGAAGTGGGCGTGTAATAGGAAATGTTCCGCATATTGACTCCGGCGACGTTCCGGAGATCTCTAAACAATGACACACGGATTCAACTTCCGCCATACAACATACATTGATCCTTAATCTAAGTCAGCTGACTTTTGGTTTTGATACACACACACACACACACACACACACACACACACACACACACGGTACACCTCTGCATAACCGTTCGGGGAAACAAGGCGTGATGATATGGTATGTTCATAGACACTTTATTAAAGATTGAGATTATTTTAAATTATAATTTTCTGATAGTATTTTTTAATTGCTGAATGGGCCCGCTCTTGACCTCAATCAAGCCTGATAGAAAGCGCTGAATGAGGTCTATGATAGAACGGGCGGGCCCAGAAGATGCCTAAGGCACTGGAACTCCCACACACCGACGAAACACAGCAGGCTACTTGACGCCGGACTCCAGTGGAGGTATCTTAGATTGGGAAGGCTTCTTTTTGTAGGGAGGGGTCGAGTGTTGTGACAGATAAATATCATCTTTTTGCCTCTACATCTAAGATTCTAACCAGCAAAAGTAGACATTTTTGTACAATACACTCGGGCTTCCTGGTAAGCTAAGAGGATAGTTTTTAAAACTTTCAGCAAACATCTTATTGCAAATAAGTATTAATTTAACAGTAAATAATTATCGTGAATAATTTTTCCTATTCCTTCTATTCTATTCCTACTTTATATTATTTATTTTTTATTTTATTCTCTTCCACAATGATGAACCTAACCAAAATCATTTACAAGTAGCAACTAGAATTTATTGTGTCTCATGTTTATTGTTTGCGACTTGGAGTGAATAAATCTTAGGAGTGAATTTAAAACAATTCACTTCCGCGTGGTTCTTGGACAATTTCTTGTGATTTGCATCTTTTCAGCAATGTTTTACAGAATTACGTTACAGCTTGCAAATAAACCTTTGGAATCGGAATGAGTTTATTTTTGAAACAGTTACCTACTTATTGAATTTGTAGAGAGTATATTATACTGCCTATTGTGATAGAAGATAATATGCATTTGCTAAGCGTGGTGATTATAAGATTATTTATTCGTCGTATGTATTCGTCTTGTGCAATCTCTGACCATGTTGGCCCTACGAATGTTATCAGATCGTCAAACCACCTTCGCCGTGGTCTACTTCGACGGCGATGTCCATCCTCAGGCGTCCAGTGAGTGACGGTCGTTGCCCATCTCTCCGGTTGCACTCATGAGACGTGTCCAGCCCACTCTTCCACCTCAGCCTTGAAGGAGATTTGGGGGGGAAAAGGGGCGGCCTTTGTCCAGCTGTTAGATAATAGCATAACAAAAAAAATAGTATTTTTTTTATTGTGTGAATTAGTTTATTGGGTGAATGACCATGTTGTAAAAGTTTATTAGCTGAAATACAAATACCTATCGTCGTAAAAAGATTAAATAAATAAATAACCGGGGACTTGGACAGGACTAGGAAATATGCTGTTTTTCATCCTGGATATTTATATCAAAAATGATGAAATGCAACAAAAAAATTAATGAAGTCGCGATCAACTGCTAGTAGACAATTAAACACACGAGTAGAAAAACACAAAAGATGCAGGCACAGCAAGCATCCTAACATAATTGTGATGTTTCCTTTGCAAATTTTTATTTAACATCATCTAAACTGCAGGAAACAATAACAGTATTTTATGGAATAGGAAATAACTTTCATATGAATAGAAATGTACTGTGTGTGAATTTAAATCTCAACTTCATGGACAAATAAACACACAACGTATTTCATTGCGTCACATTATGAGGGTTGAAAGAAAATATTATATTTGAATAAATGTAACACCAAATGCGGAGAGGTAAAAATTAAATCGAGGAGCTTGTTGCTAAATAACAACAGCCGCACGGGTCGATGGAAGGGTAAGCTAAGCTTGCCGCGGTCGGTTCGCAGATGGGTGAACATACCATCCATTACATCATCATCATCTGCCTAGCCTTTTCCCAACTATGTTGGGGTCGGCTTCCAGTCTAACCGGATGCAGCTGAATACCAGTATTTTACATGGAGCGACTGCCTATCTGACCTCCACAACCCAGTTACTGGGTAATACGATACCCCTTGGTAAGACTAGTTGTCAGGCTTTCGGGCTTCTGACTACTCGTAACGACTACCATAATACAATACAATACAATACAATACCATCAATTACATATAGATAGATAGATAAACCATTTATTTGGCGCACACAAAGACAGCACAACACACAAAAGTGCAATATTAGATGATAACCACTTACCCACATGAACATAATATAAAAACAAGGTGCCGATATCAAAAGAAAAAAAGGAAAAACATACGTATCGAAGTAAAAGTGACTACTATAATGTGAATACTTAAAATAAAATTAATAACGAAACATACACAGTGCATATCGTGACGCCTTGGAAAGTACGCTAAGCCTGTGCTAAGCCGTTGATCCCGGCTGTCATTCATAGATCTTTGACAGTCGTTGACGGGTATTAGTCAGAAGCCCGAAACTCTAAACGAGTCTTACCAAGGGGTATCGTGTTACCCAGTAGGAGGTCAGATAGAGCAGTCGGTCCATGTAAAATACTGGTATTCAGCTGCATTTGGTTAGACTGGAAGCCGTCCCCAACATCGTTGGGAAAAGATTAGAAAGATTGATTGATTTAAATAAATGTTACAGTATGTTACGTTGTTAACAAACATAAAAAACGCAACCCAAATCTCTAAAATATTCCTTAACCCTCTGACTTTCAGCGACCCATTTCTCTAATTTAACCCTTAAAAAGTTAACTCACACAAAAAAAATATAAGCAGCTAATAATCTATGCTGCTAGTATGTAAAGAAGAATGTAACATCCGAATAAAAAAGTAAAAGTAGCAACCGCTGTAGACATAAGCTTTGAAAGATAAACAGATTTTGATGAGCCCGCCAAAGCGGGAAGATAATTCGAAAATCGCTACCGCTGCTTGGTTAAGGCAAAGTTAAAATTGGAAAACCGTCTTGATGATCCGAGAAATACCTCCGGGCGAACTTTAACTTGAAACCCTTTGAAAACTGTAAAGCTGATCTACACGATAGACGTTATTGGAGAGTGTTTATGTTAACCCTTATCAATATATCTTTACGAACTACTTACCGGTCTGTAACAAGCTTATAGATCTACCGTGATACGGAAGCGAAGCTTGCCGTCCACAATATGTTCGAGATTGAAACTAAGTAGAATATGGAAAG
This sequence comes from Gortyna flavago, assembly GCA_963669345.1. Taxonomy (NCBI): domain Eukaryota; kingdom Metazoa; phylum Arthropoda; class Insecta; order Lepidoptera; family Noctuidae; genus Gortyna; species Gortyna flavago. Next base: position 10,057,309 of record OY770126.1, read on the forward strand.
TTGCCGCAAAGTTTTAAAATATTATTATTGTCCCACTGGCGGGCAAAGGCCTCCCTACTCTGTTTTTAAAGGTGCTAAGACCAGAGGGATAATTCTCGTAATTTTATGATCGTTCACAGTGTGATCTCAGTCTCAATCTGTCAAAAATACCTCTAAATTCCCTACATTTTTACAAGTTTTTGACATTTGTTTGTCGCCGAGATTTTTAAATTACGAGAAATGCCCTTCTGTTCTTGTCGAAGAAGTCTAGCTTATCCCGCCACCTCCGTCCTTGCCTGCCGCGATGTCACTTGCTATTAAAATATCGGATAAAATAATACAGTTCTGTAACGATCCTAGATTTCTAACAGAGTTTATCTAAAAACAATTCTCAGTAACCTTTTTCTATTTCCTAATACATATTCTATTCTACATTTAAAGTGCTTGTGAAAGGATTTCCTAGGGTAAAAGTTTAAATAAGTTTAGGCGAGTTTCTCAGACCCCTTTTACGAGTGCAAAAGGGCAAAGAAGGCAAATGTTTATTCAAAGATTTTATAGATTCTGTGGAGTGAAAGGGAGACGAAACTAAAGTTCATAGATCTGTTGAGTGAAGAATATGTGTACTTACCGATACATGTATGTACGCACTTGTTTACTTACAACATCCACGCGTAAACATAGATGGTAAACCTTTGGGAAATTTAGCTAAGCAAAGTTTTTCGATATTACTCTCATCTTTATGATCGTTTGACGTAGTAAAGAAAAATTAATAACGATATTCGCTATTTATTTTCCAAATTATATAACGAAACTTCACTACTGTAATATCGGTATAGAAAGAACGTGATGCCACAATCAACATCCCAACTTTCTTGACACAAATTACGACGGATATAATTTAATCTTCGCGAACTTCGTTAATTTTATTTTTCCTTTGAATTAATTTAAAAATTCCTGCTGAGATCCTGGCAGTTATCGAACTCGGGACGTCGGAAACTTTCAACACTAGTAATATTAGCGAAGTCATTTCGAGAATTTCCGACTTAAGAATCTAGGATTGCAGACGTTAATTATTTCACACGTTGCAGGAAATTACTTATAAAACAGCTTAGTTTACACAATTTGAATAACAAAAGTTGAAATGGATATCTCAAAATCTGATTGTATTCGCATCTGGAAATCGGATAAGCACTTAACTTTTGGTTATTCAATCCGGCGCTCTATTCCGCTAACGTTTTTACGCGCCGCTTTACGCAGCAGTAATGCGAAACAATATCGTAAACGTAGTGTGTCGTTGAGAATCAAAGCTATAAACTGTACGTCGCGTCGGTAGCAAATCGGTGAACGTGTCGCGGAGCAGGGAGACAGTAAGAAGGCTTTAGGACAAGCGACGTGCGAGAAAGTTTTTATTTCCCTGGGGACACACCGATCCTAGTGCCGCCCAGGTGCTCCCCGCACCGATGGAAACCTATATTATTTGTTTGAACGAAACTTTCTGGTCTCGCGTGAGATAAGTAAATTATGTTTGCGTCCCGAACGCCGCGTTGTATTCAATGTCTCGCACTGTGATTTGCTTATTTAAAGTATAAATATTTGTTTGCAAAAGTTCCTGAATTAAAGTTTTCGAAACTAAATTAACTCATTAATAACTTAATTTAGTTCTCGATAATAACCTTGACATTATGTGTTCTGGTTTCTCGAAGAGTCAGTAATCAGTAATGCCAACATTGAGCTCGAGCAAGCAAACAGACTTTGAAGAATTTGATATTAAACAAAGAAAGAAAAGAGATTATAAAATATTATCCGGCATTCCTCCCATATACAACCAAAGTAAAAATGAAAAAAGTTCTCAAAGAATGCGAGCAATAAAAATTATACAAACGATCATCATACATTACCAATATTAAGCGTTGATGAAACTGTTTTAGCGGTTCCGCGCACTCCAGATATTCGAGGAAATATTGCTTAAATAAAATATACAGACTGCAAATTATTCCGACATAAAGAAGCTTGAGAGGTTTATGGTTATACCATATAATCGCACTTTAAAAAGAGTGCGAGTGTTGGTATAAAATTGAATTACTATAGGAATGGCTAGTCTTGGCTGAGGCGACGATGAACCAAACTGTTTGATGTTAATATAACACAAGTGTTTCACTGTGTGTAGACACAGTGAAACATTAGAAAGAAACAAAGAAAAGACAAAAAAAAAAGCTAGGATGATGAAGCTAGTTGCTAGTATAGATGTAGATCTATACTAGCAACTACCTTCATCTTTCTGATTGACCGACCTCTTGACAATTCAAAAGTAATGAAATAAATGCTTTGAGGTTTGAGCTAAACATTATTAAAGTCACTTTTCAAGTCTACTGTCTACAAGACTGCGTTGTTCTTCTAAACTATGCAACTGATTTTTATACGGAAGGGTTATGTGTATAAAACAAGAATATTAAACTCTCATGTAATAAATAATGATTGATCTTTTGTCTAGGCGTAAAAACCGTGCGAAGCTGTGTAAAAGTTTGGTGGATTTCATGAGCAGTGCTGCTATAGAAGCATTTATAAGTATTAAACCTTAACAAACAAAACTCGATCATCTGCCTGAGCCCTTAGGAACAGATCATTTACATAACACACATCTGATGCGTAGGTACCTACAGTCCCAACATTAATACTTACAAAGCAAAATGCAAAGTAACAAAAGTTAACATCACATTGTTCACGCGCTCGTTACGAACTCGAATCGAATTGGTAGCTTCGAGAATGTTTCGAGCCAAATGTGCCTGGAAGGCTGATGAATCTAATTTTTGTGTCGGGGCGCAGCGGCGCGTTTCTTATGAAAATTATGCCCCATTCGAAGGCGTGGAACAAGTTGAGAAGTTGAAATAAACTGTCCCGCCGTGACTGGCACACTGATCGAGTCAGGCGTGCGGGACGCGGCGATTCAAACGCTTATTTAAATTTCGTTTACATTGTTACCGCGACGTGTGAAACGTTCGTTTCTATTGGGGCAAATTAAAAGATAAGGTCAAAGCCTTGTCAAAAGCTTCGGGACTGAAAAATAAAATAAAAAAAAACAACGATAAAACCATAAAGGTACAGCTTTCACAAATACTCAAATAAATATTGTTATTTTTAGAGTTCTCCTAGCAAAAAATCTCCGAAATGAACTTGTATATTCTTCCTTTTTCAATAAATCTAAGAATTCTGAATACTTTGTAGTTTCCACACGAAGGTACAGAAAGTTCGATATCTCATTTCCCTGTATTCTTAGAATGAATTTGGCTCTCTGAATTTCCACTATTACCAACCACTAAATGTTGTAATTCTTATTAAACCCAACAGGCGCTGCAGTGAAGCAGACGAACCGCGAACATGCCATTATCACTGAGGCGGACAAAAGGATGAAAACAGGTGGCCCCACCTGAGTGGAGTGAACCGTACAACCGCTGATAACGAGATGAAAACATGCCAATGAAGCCTCTTTACAGGAAGAGAAACACAGACAGCTTGGCCCAAATCTCAAACTCGTTTATTTTCATCAGTTTAAAATTAACGCTTCACTAATTTTAGGTGGAGTAACGAATTATTAAAAGATAACCTGTGTGAAAATAAGGAATTTTTAAACAGGTCACATAATCGGTACTCACATAATGAACAATACAAACCTAAGGGAAGTTAAGCGTGCAAACGAGCACAAACAAATACACAGTCTTTATAATACAGTATACCCGATAATTGCACATTATACACTGCTTAGGTTTCTGCTCACACCGCAAACAAATCCAAGCAATTCACATAATTATGGGCACAGTAGGCGATTCGGCATGTGATTCACAAGCGGGCTATGTGTTAACGCGTTGTGCAGACAAACGCGGCACACGAATCGACCGCAGCTAACGTGGGAAGAGTACATTTATTATGTCGAGTCACGGTACTCATTTGGGTATTAGAGATAAAATTAAAATTTACGCTTCGCCCAAAGCAATTTGTAACCGCCCGCTTTACTTCGCGCAGAAAATAGGCTTCGGTTTATCCTCGCTTTACATTAATTTTCATAAGTGGCTTACATTCAACAAATGCGGCTAGGGTCCGGTTAGAGGGAACGTCGCGGCCTGGGAAAGTCCTCCACTCTTCCTGCCGCCTTCCACATTACATCGCTGTATAACCACTTAGGTTTTGCGAATTAAATGTTTTTAGTGGGCTGCTCGCTTTTATTTCATGCATGAACTTGATTTGTTAGAAATAATAGAATGTATGTATTTAGATGTAGCAATATTATGAGAAGCTTATTATTATTTGGTTTGCCATACTAACAGCTAATTAGCTGATGCGTGTGTATCAAATAGCTTGGATATATTGAAACTGTCCAGTCGATTCTTGAAGACGTTCAATGTGGGAAGCCGTTACAACATTTTCTGGGAGCCTATTGCATTATGACTCGGCTAGACAAAAAGTGCTCCAAAGGGTTTTTCTTTGATGTATCTTCCCATAACTTAAGGGAATGCCTAAGCAAATCATTCAATTTGCATCATTGTTATGTGTGTGGCCAGTAGAAACGAGTATTTTATGTACCAACATACAGAGAATTTCCAAACACAAGCAAGCTAACCTCACCTAAGTCTTAAGCGTCTATTAGTCAAAAGAAAGGACCGTAGAACAAGAAATGCCAAGACAATTTGTCAATGAGAATTCATTGTTGTTTGGTTTACTGTAACCCGCTAGTGAGACTGATAAATGTCCTTTCAGAGTGCGCCGTCAGTCAAATCGCGGTTGCCTGCCCACAAGATATATTGTGGACCCAAGGCTCGTCCTTGTGGAACACCCGACCCTAGCGTTACTTTAAAATTAACCGTTTCAGTGATTATTTACTAAATAAGTGATGAAATGTCGAACAGTACGTTTTATACATAGTGTGGTCGACTTTCGCAGGAGTTGGAGCGAATCAGCCGTGCTGAAATGTCTAAAGACAAAGTAGAAAAATGTCGATCGGGAGGAGTTTTCTGTTTGCCTATTTTTTCTCGTGTTAGACCAAGTTGATTTCACCAATCTTAAAAAATACTTGACATTATTCTCTCGAAAAGTTAATTACATAAAACTCTGTGCTGAGGAGTCCTTTTGCATGTTACATTACAGGGTTACACCACATACTCATTCGGGGACAAAGGCCATACGTAGATTAAAAATCAATCACCCAAATATCGGCTTCTGACACTTACCTCTTTAGCAGCCAAGCTTTAATTATTTCGTTGTAAGCATAAAACTATTCACTCACTTTGACGTGGGTAACGTTTAATTTGCGAATGCTAACAGTTTTGGAAGCGTTTTCGACTAAGGGCGACCGCAGCAAGCATCGGAGGCTGAACAAGAACAAACAAAGTAATTAAACACATCAAACGTTTGAAATTGAAGCTGTGACTCAAAGCGCGGCCGCGGCGGAGTAATGGAAACGGTCACCTTTCATATTACGAGCCGGCGGGATCACAAAGCACGTCACGATTACACCAAATATTATGAATGGCTAATAGAAAACCGCTCCTCTACCAAACTCGGCTGTTACTACACATACGGAATTCTAAGGCGGTTTTAACGAATCGTCTGTTTTGGTTCTAAATGTTTCTTAATGTCTGCTATTGAGTGAGATCTTTTTTTACTTGATCTATACATATTATGAAATAGTAACGAAGTCAAAACAGTTCATTGCATAATTGCTACGAGGTGTGATAACGAGTCTGCCGAAAATATAGTTTATAGAATTTTTGTCCGTTTGTCTGTTTTTTCCAGATTGGCAAAAAAACGGCTGAAAGGATTTGGATAAAATTTTACACACACATGGTTTATAACCTGGTATAGCACATAGGCTACTTTTATGTTTTACGTTCCCGTGAGATATTTTCCGACATATACGCGGGCGGAGCCGGGGGCAAAAGCTAGTACTTGAATAAAAAGTTTAAAAATTTTATTACAAAAAAAAAACAACCGACTTCCAAAAAAAACTACAAAGTGATAAATAACTTTTATTTCGGAAGTCGGTGTCGTTGGTTCTGCATTTTCGTTTATTGACACCGACTTCCGAAACAAAAGTTATTTATCACTTTGTAGTTTTTTTTGGAAGTCGGTTGTTTTTTTTTTTGTAAAAATTTGTTATTTTTCACTTTTTAGTGAGAGAGTTTGTAATTTATCTAAGTTACAATACCCTAACGTCAACTGCTCATCACCTTTTACAAAATATTGCTTTTCCCGACGCTGGGACGTTAATTGTTGAGGAGTTCTCCTGGTAAGAACCTGGAGAACTCCACTCCACCACCACACGCATTGTGACGAGCAAGAATTGCATAGCAACCATATTAAAGTAATCGAATCGCAACCCGTGAAATATTTTTCATTGATTAGTTCCGATGGCCGTCTGTAGTCTTCATCATCAGCTCCACTTTACCAAATGATGATTTCCGAGAGCAAATGCTCAAGTTACTCTAAAAAATATCCAAATCGCTATAGGTTTGCCAATAAAATTTGAGGGTTTCCCTCGATTTCCATGGGATCCTCTCATCAGATTCCAACTTGCTGACAATGGGACCACCTTAGGAGTATAGCCTTCAAGTTACTCTAAAAAATATCCAAATCGCTATAGGTTTGCCAAAAAAAAGTTGAGGGTTTCCCTCGATTTCCATGGGATCCTCTCATCAGATTCCAACTTGCTGAAAATGGGACCACCTTGGGAATATGCCCTTTCAACCAAAAAAATAATTTTCATAATCGATCCACAAATGACGGAGAAATCGATGAAAAAAAACATACATAAAGTCGAACATATAACCTCCTCCTTTTTGGAAGTCGGTTAAAAAGGCGAAAGTTGAATTATGCTGGATTTCAGGTTTCCTGTAGACCTTCGAACTTTATTGAACAAAATGTGTGCTTTTCTTGAATACTCTACCGATTTGTTTTCCAAAATTAAAAAAATGTATTGCCAGTACGATATTAAGTGAAAACTCTTTTCGACTAACACTTCTTTGCTTTAAATCAGACCAAAGTAAAAATAAATTACTCTACAGTCTAAACAGAAAATTGTGGCGCAATTCGGTCGGAGTAAAAGATACAGAGAGGAGCTTAATGGTTCTAAACACAGCTTGACCAGAAGCCTACCACAACCAACTAAATACATAGACTTATGTAGTACGTCCTGTGACTAGCTTTATTAGTTGTACCTATTCATTTTATGTCGTAAATATTGTCGTTGAAAAGTGGCATATCTATTAATTGAATAGACGGTAAAATGGAAATTATTTTATAATTCGAAAATGATGAAACCTTTTCCAAAAATTAAAAAAGTGGCCAAGTGCGAGTCGGGCTCTTACACAAAGATTTCCGTACAACAAGGCATACAAAACGCCGAAAATAACACATTTATTTTTTGGACTTTAACCGGTCAAGCTATGCGCGTAACTTAGATATGTGTACGATACAATAGAAAATCAATTGTGTCTCATTAGCGGAGCTTAATGAGTAATACTGTATTTTTATTATTGGTTGTTATATATTTTTATTATTGGTTGCGGTAACAGAACACAAAATCCAAATGAAAAAAAAAAAAGAATTTATCAGTTGTCTACCTATAACGGTTCATGAGATACCCGCTACCCGCTGACAGACAGTCGGACTGACGAACGAATAGACGGAAAGTTTTCCGTCGGACGGACCTAGGGTACGATTAACGGAACCCTAAAAACTAACTCACTGCAGGTGTCTTTTTAAGTTCTAAGTAGCCTCAAAGCGTGAGTTAAAAAAATAACGGTCAAATGCGGTCGGTCGAAATTATAATAAACATTTAAATACAGCTGCAATCTAAACAATACGTTCTAGTGCATAGATCGGCACCGCGATAGCCACAATTAGGCTAATGCCAAACGTTTTCACGAATAAAATATTGACAACAATAAGCGATTAGCATAATTTTACGATGTTACAGTTCAAGTATATAAACAGCATGTATCAGGAAGGTGTAATCCGATTTAAGGGTAATGTAAGAGCTTTTCAGCTCTCAGTACCGACACGAGTAAATAAAACCACAGTTTGTCATTTTACTTACTTCAATAAATTGTCGGCAAATCTGATGCCTACTGTTGTTTTTTCCATTCTTCTTAAAAGTAAATCAATGTTTGTCTCGTATTTCTGCCATCTACTTTTCAAAGTATTCATAAAGGTTTAATTTAAGTAAATAGTCTATGGAATATATAATAAGAGGCTATAATCTCTACTATACCGACCACCATCTGAACCACTTTCTTTATGGAACCAACTGCGTAATCGCGATTAAATTATCAACTGAAAAAAATAAAAAAATTAACTTCAATACCTGCTCGAACCAAATGATGGCTGATTTATTTTTTCACGATTACGATGTTGCTCCCATGGAGAAAGTGCAGTTTAATGGTCTGTACCACACCCTAAAAAACCACACTTTTCTGATACATGCTGTAAATAGGTTTCGAATTAAAAATACCTTCTCAGTGGTTAGTGCAACAGGTCTTTGCAGCTTTTCATTTCCTGACGCCTTGCCTTAAATTGTTCCCTTCTTTCAGGACACATATTTTGTTTCATTCATCAACGAGGACTCCACTGCGCATGATAATTATAGCATCAATTCCCGTTAAAACAAGCTGAAAACTTTACTATCATGACGTGAAATTATAATTTATTCAGTTTCATATGAATTTTATAAAACATCCTCTACTACTTTACTGCACTGAAAATAATTCTTACATTTCCTAATTAATTAGCCATTGTTTAATCTGATTGTTGAGTATTTACATTAAACGTACTAGCGACGCGCCCCTGCTTCTCTCGGGTTTTACGATCAAAAATCGAGTTTTCGTCATTATATAATATGTATGTTTAGTATTACTACTTATGTTATACGAGTACACAGAGGGGTCCGTGGCTAAATAATAACAGTCGCACAGGTCGATCAATCAGGTTAAGCTGCGCTTGCCGCGGTTGTTCTGTGGATGGGGGACCATCTTTACATAATGAGACCCCTCCGTGCCTCAGAAGCACGTTAAGCCGTTGGTCCCGGCTGTAATTCGTGGATCTTTGACAGTCGTTACGGGTAGTCAGAAGCCCGAAATTCTGACAACCAGTCTTACCAAGGGGTATCGTATTACCCAGTGGGTTGTGGAGGTCAGATAGGTAGTCGCTCCATGTAAAATACTGGTATTCAGCTGCATCCGGTTGAGTGGAAGCCGACCCCAACATAGTTGGGAAAAGGCTGGGCAGATGATGATGATGATTATACGAGTACACATAACCCTGCTGCCGGAAAAAAGTAAATTGCGTAGTTTAAAAGAACAACGGTCACACAGACAGGAAAAGCGACTTTAATACAGGGTTATTTTAAAGGCTAGCTAAACTCCGCAGTCACGATAGGTATCGATATCTAAACATGAAAAACCAAAAAAAATTTTTTTTTTTGTGATATCATCTACCGCAGTTTAGTAGTTACTTAAAATATCAGTAAAAAAAACGTTTAGTGTGTAAACTTCACAGGCGTGATAGGCATACCTAAACACGATACAGCATAAGAAAACAGTTTTTCTCAACTCATGCTTCACGTAACAACAGTAGGTAACGGCTGTCGTTGACCTCCCAAAGAAACATCAAACCTTTTTATTTTAACGTGTTTAGATAAATCAATAGGACCCATCGCTTCAGCGGAGTTTAGCTAGCTAATTTAAAATAACCCTGTATATACATAATATATTTAATATATTAAATAACGATGATTCTATTCGACCCTGCGGTCTCTGTCGCTGCATGGTGACTGCGCAGTGACTGCAATATGCTGAGTTGATTGATTGATTGATTGATTCTAGTGGGCATAGACCACACAAGAACACATCACATAGTAACAACAACGCTCATTCTACGTTTTAAAATTCTAGGGCAAATGAATTCGTATTTGAATATTTCCCAGTTTTTTTTTAGGATCGGTAGCTGGCATAGAATTAGTAAGTACATACTTTTTGGCGACAAAAAAAAACTAACAAATTCTAATTTCGAAACTATTTAAGAATAAAAATGGCCAGTCCCACATTTTATTAGGATGAGCGTTTAAGCCGCGGTCAGACCTGCAAGAGAGGGCTCGAGGGATGGACCCACAGATAAAGCAATTTAACCACGCCCCGACGTCTTGACCGGTCTTTGTGAAGTGAAACTTGTAATGAGCCTGTTTTAACTAATGATTGTGGTAAGAGATTGTAGGTGAACGTATTAGATATGGTGGGCGGGACGAATAAGAAGTGCAATGAGTTGTTAATTTATCTGGTTTTTAGGGTTCCGTAACCAAATGGTAAAAGCGGAACTCTTATATTTTTTACATTAAACTTGTTGTTATTTACACTTATTGTTGATCCTTTCCATTGCAGAAACGTCTAATAGGCATTTAATTTTAAACCCTGCAGTATACAACTTTACTCAGCTCAATTGCTTCAACTGACTCTATGTATCCTGACTTGTCCTGACAGATTGGGCAGTGTCAATAGTGAACGCCAAACCCTTAGAAGACTAAAAAATGGCAGAGTCTGTACCTACTCTGTCCCGTTTTTTACTGTATTTTAATCAAGTAAGCCAAGTTTGAGGTCAAGTAAATTTTTTTACTTGCCCTTAAACTCGGCTTACTTAACTCCAAGTTCAGCCTAGGACATTCATAAGCTATTATTACGTGTTAATGTACTTTATCCATAATTTGAGTGATTGTAGGACAAATCCTCTTCGACCGACTGCTTAGATTGATGGCCATCTAAATTTAACGCGTAATCCCTTAGCTACGTAAGCCATATTGATATTGCCATTAGCGGATAATTATAATGGGTGGTGCAATTGAATAGTTTATGAAATCGATGTACGGGGGTTTCCTAAGACTGCGGTGGCCACTACATAGCGTCCGCAATTTAACGGCGAATGACGTCACTGAAACGTTATTTATGAAAGTAGTTGGTGCGTTTCGTAAAGTCAAAACGCAGTGCCATCATTTTCAGGGCCTCGGGCGGCCTACTGAGTGAGTGACGATCACCTTTCTTCTAGGAAAACGTAGTTTTACCCGTTAAAGTGCCCGCCCCCCTCTGGTTAACAAAGAGATATCATTTTAGGATCAGCAATCTGATTGGTTACCAAGGGCGGTGATTTTTGTTTCCTCTCCTCACGGCCGTTTTTCATGGACAACAAAAACCCCTATGTTGAAAACCTCTGCTGAAACAATCCAACCACTTCAGTTTATGATTGTTTCTAATTTTGAAAAATCGAATCATCATCACCATTCTCCTGCCTTTATCCCAGTTTATTTAGGGTCGGTGCAACATGTCTTTTTCTTCCATACGTCCCTTTAGATTGGCAGTCGCTCCATGTAAAATATTGGTTCCCTCTTCCCCCGGACCGCCGTAAGGTGCTAACGTGTCTCTAGTTCTGTATTTACTCGTTTAAAAAAAACAATTTAATAAATTAATTCAGAAATTAAATCATTCAAAATAATAGGAGTGCATAACATTAGAGGAAGTTCAAATTTCACAAGCCACTTGAAACGCCGGAACGTGTAATACCTCTGCACGCCTGGTACTTGATCGGACCAAGCAGCGCAAGCTCCACCTTCAAGGACACGTGAGAGTACTTTTAATTTTTTTAAAACGCCCCAGTGCTAATTGTTTGGAGAACTTCCGAACGTTGGCCCCGCCCCCTCATTAGCAGACGACACCAATACCTAATTGTGTTACAAGTTTTTGGGGAACCGGCTAATTGGGTCACTCCCCTGTCACTACGCGAGCGCACTACGTCATACTATAAGTAGCAACTCGTACCTCCTCATTACCCCTGCTATCCTAGTACTAATGGGCTCGCCGATGAACAAATCTGTTTCTGACTCTGAGATTAGTCTGATGGAAAAAGATCAGCCGGTAACGCCATTGAACTACGTATTCCAACGCACTAAAAGGAGTAGAGAAGAAATCTGATTATGCGATCAGCTGGACGAGTTTAAACATGAAATTAAGGAAATGATGTCTATTTTCTCGACTAAACATGGCAATGAAATACAACAGATGACCTCAACCTTAAAAGAAATCCAACAGACTAATCTTAGTATTGAAAACTCAATTAGCTATCTCACTGCACAAAATGAGGCTCTTAATAAAAAAATTACTCAGCTAGAAAGCCAGAACAAGGAGGACAAGCAATATATTGCGGTGCTGGAGAGTAAATTGGAGGAAATGCAAATAGGAAGTCGCAAAGCTAATTTCGTCATTAAAAATGTTCCAAAACGAAGCAATGAGACCAACGAAGACCTGGTGGACATGATTGTCTGCCTTTCGCGAAACATAGAATGTAAAATTGAAAAATCGGATGTGAAGGATATATATCGACTTCGTGGAAAAAACAGCGAAAGCCTGAATCAACCCATCATTGTCGAAACTGGGTCCACATTCCTTAAGTCTGATGTTATGAGAATGAGCAGAGCTTACTACATTAAACATAAGTCTCGACTGAGCTGTAAGCACTTAGGATTTAAATCACAGGAAGACACACCGATATACCTAAGCGACCACCTGACAGCTAAAGGGTCTCGCCTTCACTTCCTGGCCAGGGACCTAACGAAGTCGGGAACTTACAAATTCTGCTGGACAGCTTATGGAAAGGTCTACGTAAAGAAAGATGAAGGTTCGCCCACCATTCCAATTAGAACTGAAGAGCAGATACATAAGCTCATGGGGGCCAAATGACTCCCAGCGAATAATCAACCACATTACTTTCATATTTTACCGTACTATGTGATAATTAATACTGCTGTGGTTATCTCATTGTTTTTTCTTTTTTTTACTATATCTTTCCTAAAGGGCGACCCTTTTGGTTTGTGTAATTTTTCAATGTACCACTTTTCGTTGTATTTTCTTCATTCATGTATAAATATAACTATCATAACACATGTTAACACACACATACACACAACTGATATTCACACTTACACAAACATGCTGTATACTTTAAAAATAACCCAATACTCTAATCCGAGCTTCAGTCAGCCTAGTACGCGTGGTTACTGTCTTAATATAGCTTGTACGTTACATATCTCTAATTTACTTTGTGGCAACGTCTATTCAGTTTATAATTCACATAAATGGGTGACACCCTTCAAACTCTAGATGAGATCGATCAGATCGAAGTTGCGCGCGCATTCCAATGTGCCTGCACGGAGCTGGACGATCATATTAAAATTGGTAAACAAGACTTGACCATTATTTCTCAGAACATAAGAAGCATTTTTTCCAATTTTGAAGACTTCACACTTCTACTGTCAACATTAAAATTTGAAACGGATATCATAATTCTAACCGAATGTAGGCTACACATGAATAAACCTATACCTCAACTTGATAACTATCTCTCTTTTTCAACTACTCGTCAACTAAATCAAAATGACGGTGTAGTACTTTACGTAAGAAAAAACTTAAAACCTAAAGTTAAAGAAATAAACCTGACTCATGCTTCATGTCTACAGTTGGAAGTACTTAATAATATTATTTTAGGCGTGTACCGATCCCCATCCAACCCAAACACGGAAATGTTTGTAGATTCTCTTAGTACTCACCTCAATACTTTAACTTCTCATAAAAGTATAATTATAGCGGGGGATATTAACATAAATCTCAAATCCAAAGACACTGAGCCGCCGCATGAATACAGAAATAGGGTAAACTATTTAAATATGTTATCACTATACGGAATACTACCTGGACATACTTTACCTACACGTGAATCCAACTGTTTAGACCATTTTATGATCAAAATAAATAAAAAGAAAATATCTGCTTCTATTGCTATATTACACACTTCCATCACCGACCATTTCACTACCTTTCTATCGTTATCTAAGCTAAAAACTAAAGTTATTACCAGTAAAACTAAAATATCTATTGATTTTGATCAAGCCTTAAACCACATTAGAGAAAATAAAGTAGCAGACCTACTGTTTTGTAATGACCCGGACCATTTAACTGACCTACTTATTTATAAATTAACTGATTCTATCAATCAAAGCACTGTTACTAAAGCCATTCCTAACAGCAAGCGTATTGTTAAGCCATGGATAACTGCCGGTTTACTAAGATGCATTAGGAATCGCAACAAACTCCAAAAAAAAGCACGTAACGACCCTTTTGATAATATCTTAAAAATAACTTACCGTCGATATCGCAACTACTGTAATAACCTAATAAAAAAGTTAAAAAGAAAATTTGAAAGAGACCTACTAGCTAATTCTGTAACAAATAATAAATTATTGTGGCAAAACATTAAAACCTTAACTTACACAAATAATACGAAAAGTCATAACACTGAATTATTACAAATGAGATCAAATTCAACTGAGTCTGTTAATTTCATTAATGACTACTTTGCAAATATTGGCAAAGAGCTAGCCCAAAAAGTTCAACCTTCAGCACACACCTTAAATTCTTTTATTCCTGAAACACTGTCTACACAGATAAACTCGTTTGTTCTTTTGGATACGGATACCGAAGAAGTCGATGGGGTCTTAATGAGCCTAAAGTCGGACAGTGCACCCGGCTGGGACAACGTGTCCACAAGATTTTTAAAACATATTAGGCAAGATATTGTTCCCATAATAACCCACTTGGCCAATCTTTGCTTTGCAAAGGGTAGCTTCCCTGCACCACTTAAGCAATCTATAATCACTCCTGTTCACAAGGGTGGGGACAGAGACGATGTCAACAATTACAGACCTATATCCATCTTGCCAGCCATATCGAAAATTATTGAAAAGCTTATAAACAAGAGGCTCCTAAAATTTCTACACAAATTTAACATCTTAAGCAGCTCGCAATTTGGATTCAGGCCGGGATTATCAACCGAGGATGCAGTTACTGCTCTTAGCTCCCTAGTGGCTGGTAATCTGGATAGCGGCAACAAATGTCTGACGGTTTTTCTGGACCTAAAAAAAGCGTTTGACACCGTCTCTGTTCCTGTCCTCTTGAACAAATTAGAAGCGTCAGGTATAAGAGGAATTCCACTTAAAATGTTTACCGACTACCTCTCGAATCGGAAACAAAGAGTTAAGGTAGGAGAATACGTTAGTAACGATGCAAAAGTCACTTTCGGTGTGCCTCAGGGAAGTGTGCTAGGCCCTACATTATTCCTACTTTATATTAATGACCTCTGCAACCTTAAAATAAATAACGCTAGAGTTTTTTCCTACGCTGACGATACTGCAGTAGTGTTTTCTGGGAAGTCTTGGGACGATGTTGCTAGAAGTGCTGAAGCTGGTATGACTCAAATTGCTAAATGGCTCTCAAATAACTTACTTACACTTAACACAGCTAAAACAAATTACATATGTTTTAGCATATCACACAGGACACAACCAAACCCCGACTTTATTATAAAGGTACACGAGTGTGACAATCCAATTAACTGCCTATGTCCAACATTAGTCAAAGTTTCTCAAACCAAATATCTTGGTATTGTTGTTGACCAAAGATTATCTTGGTACTCCCATCTGGATCAAGTTACCAACAGAATTAGAAAACTGAGTTGGATTTTCAAAAATTTAAGGCATATCGTGCCAAATATAATAACCACTAACACAAATAAACCCAGAAATCTACTCAATGAAATATACATAGCTGTAGTCCAGTCTGTCTTAGTGTATTGCATCCCCATTTGGGGTGGGGCGGCTAAGACTAAATTCATAGACCTGGAGCGGGGACAACGGGCTCTAATAAAATTAATGTACTTCAAAAACCTAAGGTACCCTACACAAAGTCTTTATCAATTAAGTAATTTACACTCTGTTCGCAAACTATATATAATTAAAACTATTCTCAGGAAACATAAAACTCTTAATTTTGATCCCAGTTTAACCTTGAAAAGAAGAAAGGATATAATAGTTCAAGTTCCTAAAACTAATACCAAGCTCGCCCGTATTCAATACGACAAACGCTCAGCTCAGCTTTACAATCGAGTAAACAAAGAGATCTACATATACAATAAACAATTAACTGACAGTAAAAAAATTTTAACTAATTGGATAAAACCACTTACTTATGATGACACGGAGAAGCTACTGGAATAAAATAAAACCTTACACTTAATGCTCTCACCTTTCGTACTTGTCGTATACAGTCTGATTCATTAATTGCCACTTACACTCACTCTGTATTTTACATTAAATTTAACAAACCCTCACAGTATCACTTAACTTTCATACACACAGTTGCTCACATTCAACATTCAAATTCACATTCACAGTAACACTCCTTAGTATTCACACTCACACACCCCCATTTTCACATTTACACACCTTCATAGTCATAGTCACATTCACACACCCTCATACTTACATTCACACACCCCTACTCTCACTCACACATTTGCATGCTTCTTGTCTAGTTTTAATTTTCTCTTTTTATCTTAAATTGCCTGTTTTTATAACACTTTAAACAAGTAATTTTATGTTAATATTTTAAGTTTTGGAAGAGCGGAGTCTCCTAACACAGGCTTTTTTGCTTAAAAGGAGACTCCAATCACTAGTTGTTAAATTTACTTGTAGTTATAACAAATAAAACATTTTTCATTTTTTTTCATTTTTCATTGGTTTCCAGCTGCATCCGGTTAGACTGGAAGCCGACCCCAACATAGTTGGGAAACGCTAGGCAGATGATAACTTCTCTTTCAAGTCCCCCCCCCCCTTTCTAACCATATCAACATCCTTGTTGAAATAAAAAAAAACACAGTCCATCCGATTCTTCGGTCTTCTATCTTTTAAAAAACCGAATAAAAGAAATTGCGAGAAAAAAATTAATTGCTACAATAAAAGTTATTTGATAATAACTAAACTATCCTGGACTTACTCTGTATGTAAGTAGACATTAGGTGGTAAGCCTACATACAAACATAACAGTAACCTAATACACACAGTAGTAATTACAAATAACGAGGCATCGCGGCAGGCAATAGGTATATTTTATCGGATTACACACACGTTATCAAGCTCGCCGGCACACACCCTCAACGTTTGTCGATGATGTACTTACACCCTTATAACGTTACGTATCGTCGTCAAACATTATCGTCTTAAGGATAAACCTGCGAAATGTGGTGGCCCTTTTTTTTTTATTTTTCCTAGTAAGGGAAGTTCTTATTTATTTACATAGTAATGCCATATTAGCACGTACCTAATATTCGCCGTACATTCAGCCACAAAAAGATACAATCCATAATATTGTGTAATCACAAAATACATGACACATTGAATACTTAATTGTTAAAACATATTACATATTGATACAGTATTAAAGGACAATGTTTGTATAAAATTAAATGAATAAGTTTTTCTAAATATTCGGGATATAATAAAACTGTTACTTACGTCCTCATCTCAATAAACTTTAAAGCGAAGCTGTCGACAAGAAAATAATAAAATCTTACTTAATCTTACCTCCTGAGTTTGCTCGCAGTTGCTTTGAGTTTTTAAACGTATTTTTAACGTTTCTCTTTCAATACACGTCTAGTAACTCTTATTTAAGGTTGTAAAGCTTTTAGAGATGGAATTTAGGAGTGAGAATTATTGCCTAAAATCCTGTCGCTGTCCTGTGTACAGCCACATTTCGGCAGATATAACGGCTAAAATTTTTCTGAAAATAGTAACCCCTCATTAATTTGGTAAATCTTCAAGATCACTTAACCAAAACAAAAATATTTTAAGAAACCTTACAATTTTATTGGGTTTCTCCATTTTCCTTTTTAACCGACTTCAAAAAAAGGAGGTTATCAATTCCGTTGAATATTTTCCCTTACGGGTAGCCAGAAACACGAAAGTCTGACACCCAGTCATACCAAGGGGAATCGTAGCTAGGTACATAAGGCAATACATTGTATGAAATCTCGCATTGACCCTCAAAAATAAATCAGAAAACTATATTTTTGGTTTTTTGAGTAGCTATCTGTTTTTACGTCTTAGCATTATGGCAATATTAAAATTACTACGTTGTGTAGATCTGGCAATCTCACAATAACATAAGTACATCCATATTCAAACTTTATGGCGATTCTGAAGTGCGCTTCTCGCTATGCAGCCGGTCGATTCTATTAGAATCTAACCGTGAGAAGTTAGGTGAAGTAAGCTGTCATTCCATCTGATGCTAGGGATTAACACTAATGACAGCTCACTTTAAGCTCACTTCACCCAAATTATCACGGTGAGATTTTTACAGAATAGCACTACAGTACCTCACCCCTCACTCCCGCTGACAGGTGAATTTGTTACTGCGCAGCAATTTGCCTCATGTTCCGTGCCGCCATAAAGTTTGATTCGGGCTGTAACTGCTATGATACCATACCTGACTGTTCCTTAGCAAGTATTAGCTGATGAAATCATAGTTTTTTCAAATAAAATATTTTTTGAATTGGTTAGGTTGGCTTCTCCCGTATACAGCATGTATCAGAAAGGTGTGGTCAAACATAAGGATGATGTATTAGAGCCCGTCAAACTGAACAATTTTGTTGGTCCCATAGAGAAAGTTGTTCTATTTGAGGGTCTGTACCATACCCTTTAATATGGCCACACCTTTATGATTCACACTGTGTAGGTACAGACGCCAGCACATCAAGCTACTACAATCTGTCAAAATTCTTTGATAGATTTTCAACTTTATCACTAAAGAATAAGGTTCAAAGTTGATTGGGAAAATTTGACAGTTTCGGGTAGGTTGATGTGCTGGCGTCTGTACCTTGGTCGTACCTACTTATAGAAGAGTTTTGAATATTAATAACTGGAATGCGACAGCCCTACGCTCAAACCCTGCGGCTCCCGCTTTGTACGGCCTCTGATTGGCAGACGACAATCCAAAAATTGTTTTAAACAACAATTTTATTGACGTCAAATATTTCACTTTGGTTTGCTGAATGAATTTCATCAAGCGTAATATTGCGCAAAGCTTCTAAGTTTCAAAGGGCTGAATAGTGATTTTGAAAGCTGAAATAGTTGTGAGTTTAATACTGTCGGACTATGATTTTAATATAATAGGGATCTAGTATAACTAAAAAAGATCTGCGTCAAAAAGGTTTTTTAATAAACATAAAAAATATATACTGTTCAAAATAATTAATACCTACACTATTGTAGGATTTAATAATTTTGACTGTAAACGTATGTGTGTATATATTTTTTGTATATATATTTATTATAAAACTTGTAATATAATATAATAACATCTATAAATATATACACGGAGAAATTCAAAACGGACCTTCTTGAACAGCAACTATGCCATCTAAACATTTGGTTACTTATACTCAATCTTTCCCAGCTCATTGCTTACAATTAAATTGATATAATAGTATGTAGGTATCTTAATTTTATAACAATGATATTACACGTAAAACACTGCATATCTCCAAGGACAATAGACACCGATTCCAACAATACAGCCACAACCATCTTTTATATATTGACAATAAAATCCTTACAAAGGCGCTCTGTAACTTAGTCGAACCGCAGCACCACACAACAAGGATCTAATCAGGTTATATACTGCAGCAATATTTACCAACAATTTAAATATTGGATACCGGCCACTAAATCTTGGCATATGGTAAATTAACGAACTAAATTCAAATGTACTGCATTTGACGTAACGTTGACATTTGCTGTCAAAAGTAGCGCCGCCATGATGGATCAAGTTATACTGGGCGTTCTGTAGGCTTGCGGGTAAGCTGCGGACAGCGATGCGAGTCCGAGGGTCCGCTGACACGGCTCTACCCCTGACTAATGCGGGGCATTAATATTCCCGGTAATTAATTGTTTGCATGTCCGCCGAAGAAACGTCCCGTCTCATGAATTCTCTCGTATAATTTAAATTAACGGACTGAGGCTACTTCACACGGACGCTAACAAAAATGATGATCTAACTGTCGTGGAACAATTGTTTCTGTTTCTAATCCTTTGGTAAAGGGTCACAGTTATTGTGTTTTATAAATAAAGGAACGCTTGAGTTTTCGTAAATAAACTGGGATCTTCTAGATTTCATCATGCTTTCAAATTGAATCTATTCTTACCAAACTGGAAAACGTTATTTTATAACTTTTACAGACAGTGAGGCATGCACAAGATTGTAAGGGACTAGAAATGTCAATAATGAAATTAAAATGATCATTTTCAAGAGAATGGAAATCAATCAGAATTATATCATTTTCCATTTTCATCATACTATAAAAAAATACATAAATATGTATTTTCAATATGTATTGTCAGTCAAGTTCTATAACTACAATATTATAAAATGAACAGAAACGCTAAAACATGGTGATAGAACTTGTAAAACAGGGTGAAGGTAATTTTGTCCACTCGATACGGATGTTCGCCCATTGCTTCCGTGGGAGTACCCTCGAGCGGGATGGATCGTAAAATATACGACACTTCAATATGTATGGGTGAAAGCAGCCCGTTTACTGCCCACTTAGAAAAAAATGCTGGCTTAAATCAGCACATCATTTTCCCTTCCCCCTCCCGTTATAAATACGAGCGATTCATGCGATTTGATGGCGGAACACTTGAACTGGTAAAGACTCCGAAGGGGTAATTAGCTTTTACCTCTGTTTTTTATTCTGCAAAAAAATGTTGTTCAGAAATCATTCGATGCGCGTCCGCGATCTCGTCTGCATATTTTCTTTCGTTGTACGATGTTTGCGAAAAGGGGACTCGCATTTCTATTAACATTAGCATAATTTGTAATGGAAACGTTATTTCTTTGATACTCTCGTTTCTATGTAAATCGTATAATCTTAAAGCTTTTAGTATAAAATTAATTCTTGTACCTACTCATTGAACCACGAAAGAAATAAAGATGTATGTTCTTGGCGAGTAAGAATAGAACGTCAGTGTGATGCGAGGCAACGAAGCGATGTTCCTTTCAATAACACGTTATATTCGTACACGTCATCGATTTCCTACTCGAGCGGCGATCTGGACAATGAAAGGAAGAAGTGTGGTCCCGAGGCGGGCGAGCACAAAGGAGTACATACCTGCCTTGGAAAAATAGTGGCGTAATCACATGCGGCCCTTTGGCGCACCGTCTGCAAAAACACCGACATAATAAAACTGATTCTTTTCTATTTTTCTGTTCACTTTTAAACGGTTTTGCGTCAACACACGAAGATCGTGGAGTATTTTGCAGCCGAAATCTATTTTGACGAGTGGTTTTTGAAATGCAATGTACTGTAACTTTCCGTTATTTCTAAACGTAGTACTTTTAATGTTTTTAGGGTTCCGTACCTCAAAAGCTTAACTTTTAATGTTTTTAGGGTTCCGTACCTCAAAAGAAAAAAACGGAACCCTTATAGGATCACGCGTGTGTCTGTCTGTCCGTCTGTCACAGCCAATTTGCTCCGAATCTTATGGACCGATTAAGTTGAAATTTGGTACACATATGAAACTCTATGACCCAAACACAGACGTATAACGTAAATAAATGAGTTTTGAAAATGGGAGTCATTTTTGAGGGGTAAATGGACAATTTTAAAAAAATATTTCGCACTCTGTACCGTGTGACATATCAAATGAAAGGGCTTACCGTGGGGATCTCAAATTTTTTTTTTTATAATTTTAAAGTAAATTTTATTAAAGTTATTTAAGACAATAGACGGAAATTTACCATTCCCCCCCCCCCTTATCTCCGAAACTACTGAGCCTAAAATTTTGAAAAAAATACAGAAAATAATTCTATACCTACAGATTACAGGAAAATTAATAAGAAGTCTATGATATTGAAACAACATGGTAAATCTCTCAATATTGTGCGCACAAACTTACATTTTCAGTTGGAATGTATGGGAGAACATGTTTTTCAACTACAATGTTAAGTTTGTTCTTGGGATAAATTCATTCCAACTACGGAACCCTTCATTGTGCGTGGTCCGACATGTACTTGCTAAAGCGCGTAAAGCTTGTCACTACGGCATACAAGCATGTACAGTTTAGAGCTAAAAGTGAGCACTCAATGTTTATTGGCTCGTCTCCTAAGAGCTGTTTTGTGTTCAGACAAAATTTACGAGCTGCAAGTTAATACTAGAGTAGTGCGAAATACACTGCTCCTTTTAATTTTTTTTTACACTATTTTTCCTTTCGCTATTACTGCGGTACCTCAGCATTTTTTTTTCCAGTCGGTGTCAGTGATCGGCGTCAGAACTTAAAAGCCTCGATACAAAGGGAAACACATATCCGGCCTCACGACTATTATGGACCGACCTCGCTCCGCAGACCTCTTCGAGACGCCATATCGCGTCGCCTCCTCCGTAACACAGGTTCTATAAAAAAAGTTTGCTGCAGACGTTTTTGAGGTACCTATTTAGATAAGATTACCATTTTATCAGTGGATAGGTATCTACTTGTAGTGTACCTATTTCTTCGAAACTGCAAGTCTCCATTTTTTTATTATTCGATGAATAGCAAACATCGACAGACATATTCGGATCTCGCTGCTCATCATCATCTAACCAGCCTTTTCCCAACTATATTGGGGACGGCTTCCAGTCTAACTGGCTGCAGCTGAACACCAGTATTTTACATGGAGCGACTGTCTACCGAACCTCCACACTCCAGATACTGGGTAACACCCTTGGTAAGACTTTCGTGCTTCCACTCGACCCATCCACGACCCATAACCACCACCCACCCCCACACCACCACCCACCCCCACACCATCACGGACCCATAACGGCTTAACGTGCTTTCCGAGGCACAGAGGGGTCACGGTATGTAGAGATGGTCACCCATCCACGGACCAACTGCGAAGCTTAACCTGAACGATCTACCCGTGCGCCTGTTATTACATAGCAATGGACCCTTCTCCCAGATCTCGCTACTCACTCCATAAAAACAATTCTGTGTTATTTAAGTAGTGAAAACCAACAGTCAGCGTTCATACAGTTCTGGGTGTATTAATTAAACACGTCCGAAACGTTCCGTAAGCCACTAATAAAATTCATATTAAAACCCACAGTGTAATAATATACGGACCGTGTGTCAACCTCAAATATTAACATCGAAAACATGTTACTTTAAAAGCAAACGCTTTTTATTGTACCGAAAAAGTTGCCTAAGCAATGTGTACTATTATTTCAATATACACAACAATCGCTCTGACCCTTTAGGGCCACAAACGAATGCCAAATAAACTCAATTAAATAAACATCACATATACTTTATGCCCATTGAACATGAACTGGCCTGCGTATTTACAAAACTCGACCTCATATGAGTACAAATTCATTTCAAAGGAATTTCTAAACAACCGGATCCTGAGTTCCCAATGGTATTCCAACAAAGCCTGGAAGTTGTAGAGGTATTCCAAATTGTTTACAAAATTCAATCCTAAAGCTTCGAGCCAGATTAAATCTAATTTCAACTTCAAGGTAAGTCTGAAATAAGTCTTCATAAAAGCGGAACCCTTTGATTTAACCCTTCCCGAAGTTGAGCTTGCTGATTGCCCGAAAGTTAGTCTCGCTTGTATTTCGCGTTGTCTTTTTTCGCAGGAAAAAACAAATCGAAAACAAGCAAGTAAGTAATGGCTTAAAAGTGACTTCTGGGATCAAGACCGGTGCGTCGCGGATCCGGGGGTTAGCGGGTGCCTCTCGAAACGTCTTAGCGTAGCGATTACACGCCGCCACTCATGTAATCACTTCTCCTTGTTTGCTGTACTGTTATCCCTTGCTAAACTTGTTCGATATTTTCTGATTGGATTCACCTAAATATATTATTTTTGTGAGTAATGTTGTTATTTTAAAGTAAATAGTACTTCTTACATTGAGTAAAGGCAAAAAAAAATTGTGTTTCTGCCTGACACAGTAGCATTAACGTTTTAGACGACAAATTTATACAAAAATATAGCTTAAAACGAGAAAATTATTCCTTTTCGCCTAGTATTCGCTTTCGAAAACCACTGGGTACTCCGCGCTCCAAATAGGGCCCAAAGGAGCGTTCATTTTTGTAACGCTTCATTTGCAACCCAACTTTTAAGTAGTTGAAGCTCGCTCGCTACCTATTTCCTCAAAACAAATACTTAGTAGGTAGGCAGCTTTCTACTCTATCCTCAACTAAATGTTACAGGAGAAAATTTCACAAACTTGTAAATAAATTTCAAAGTTAAAAATGAGATGAAGTGAATAAGAAAGTAGTTAACTTTTTTATTTATTTTTTATTTCGTTTGCTAACATAAGATCACACTTACGAAGGCAAAATATTAAATCTTGTAAGAGAAAATAGGAACACTGCATATGAAAACATAAATAATAATGTAGTCACTACTATTAAACAAACAACACGACTGAACATAACTGGAGAAATGTGGGTTTTTAGGGTTCCGTGCCTCAAAAGGAAAAACGGAAGTCTTATAAGATTACTTCGTGTCCGTCTGTCTGTCCCAGATGGACAGAGACCCTTTTTCTCGGGAACGCGTGGTGTTATCAAGTTGAAATTAATATCAAATACTCATCAGGGCTGCAATCCATTGAAGCAGTGAAAAATCAAACTTCTAAGTCAACGCAATCAAAAGATACGGGCGGTATGTTCCGAAATCAAAACCTATAGGGTACTTCCCGTTGACCTAGAATCATGAAATTTGGCAAGAAGCAATGTTATGTAGCACAAGTAAAGGAAAAATTCCGAAAACCGTAAAATTACCCCAATAATTTCATAAAAAACTAACACATTTTCAAAAGAGGTGTTAAGTTAGAACTTGTAGGCACCCTCTACACGACGGCCGCCCACGCCATGGTTTGTTTAGCAAGTAAAGTTCCCATTAAAAAAAAACTGGAGATTTTTTTTTTTTTAAAATGACTTCATAAGTTGACTCTTAGCACAATACTTAACCACACCCTCACGGATCGGACAGGATTATTATACATATTGTAGATATACTCGTAGATCTTAATTTAAATATAGATCTCTAATTAATTATTGAATTTGGTAGAAATTGTATCTATCTATCAAAATAATACCTTGGCCAGAGGCTATAAGCCTTGCCATACAACGTGATGATGCCGCCAGACTCTTGGGTCCATTACCAGTCGACAGCGATGCGGATGAATTTTTCGACGCTATATTTTTAATTTGTGAATAGTTTTAGTTAATTTAGGATATCATTTTGTATTTTTTTATTAATTCATAAATTTTTAAATTAATTAATTATGTAAATAAATTAGGAAAATCAAATGCATGTAATAAATGAGATGAAATGAATACTTAAATCAAATGTAGATTTCAAATTATAAGTTCTTGGCCAGACGGCAAACGCGGGCGCGGGTAGGACGCGGCCCGACGTACTCAAACTCTATTCTACTCTCTATTTATTGTCCTATCGCAGATATGCTGGAAGAGATTACTTATGAAATAAGCATCACTTTTGTACCTATTTTTCTGTTCTGTTTTTTTTCTTGTCTGTTTATATATGTGTGTACATAAATGGTAAAATAAATAAATAAATAAGATCTTCATTTGAGCGTCCAAAGTGGGCACGCGGGCGCGGTGAGCGGCGCGGGCTGCTTTATTTTATTTTATTAGGGAGAATCGTGGCGTGGGGAGCGCGCGGACAACTCACGCCATAGCTCATTCATACAAGTGGCCGCAGTGAGAGCGCCGGCGGGCGGTCCGCACGGGGACCGGGGTTCTCAAACTAGTTCGAGCTTTTTTCTAGTAAAAATAAGTCTTCTTCATCCATATTGTATTTTGACAAACACTGGAAACGACAACACTCAGAACGAAGCCGCGTTCGACTGAGGACAAGCAGATCGCGCGAGTTCCCGCACCCGCGCCGCTCCCCGCCCCGCGCTGTCAATCTGGCCAAGCACTAATCCTTCATGTTAATTACTTATCCATGTATGTTATTAATCTAATCCATTAATCCAATTTAAATGAATGTTATGTCTATTAATATGTATGAGTTGTTGTGCAAGTGATATATTTACATAGAACGAAGATCAAAAGTAAAATGTATTGTAAACGTAGTTGGTGTTTCCAATAAATAAATAAATCTATATACCTACCACCCCAAACCACCCCAGAAAATAAAAACAGACAATACCAATGCACCTAATAATTCGCCAACAAAGAATAGCAACATAAATATTTGTGGGGTGCGATCGTATTTTACACATGAGCTGCCGACAATGTTCTAAGCATCGGAGTTATGAATCTAAACCGGAGGCTGACTGCCGGCAGGCCGGAACCGGATGGGATTCAGCAATTGACGCGAGTCCCGCTGAGAACCTCTCTGATCATACTCGTATATATTTTTAAAAGGAGATATTGACACAGAGTTTTTGTTATCTTTGGAGGAGGTTGGGAGTTTATAATTTAGAAAAATAGGTAAGTAATTTTTTCTTGTGAGTGCTGATGTGTTTTGACAGTGTGTGGATAACGTACACAATATTGGATGAAGACAATCTAAAAATTTCATAGTCAAAGTCAAAGCATGTATTTCAAATAGGCACTTAAAAGGCAGTTTTGAACGTCAAAAATGGTTTATGTAAATTGTGGCCATTTTAGCTACACTTCACTGTTGAACATGGGTATGCCAATAGTTATGTGGAGTCCTTATCAACACATTTAGCAGACGAACTCGCCATATTAATCATCTATTTATCGCAACTTTATCAAAATACTAGATTCTGCCCGCAACTTGGCCCGTGTAGGCTTTTAATTTTTTTGCGCGGAACCCTAATTATATTTCTTAAACAAAAGTACCCGAAGTTAATTCTTATAACATCAGCTATCTGCCAGTGAAAGTCCCGTCAAATCGGCCCAGCCGTTTCGGAGATTAGCCGAAACAAACAAACAGTCAAAATATAAAAAAATTGTATTTTTGTTATAAGTACCATATTATTATATACTATCATATACATTTTAAAAAGCTGTTATTTGACATTATAAACAGACTCTCCGATTATATCTGTTTATATGTATAGATATGAAGATATAACCTTATTTTATAGCCAAAAAAAAACACACAACTTCAGTTTAAAAAAAAACTATACTTAGACAGCGCCGTACAGATAATAATGATTTTGGCAACTCAGAATTCACAAAATAAAAAAGTCATAACGACAAAAGGGAAAAGTTTATTTCTGACAAGTTTATTGCATGAGCATTTATTTGATGACCAACTTGAAAGTAAGTAAACATAAAAAAGTTTTCGTAATTTTACTTCCAGTTGGGCAGAATAGGTATCATGTCTGTCTGTAAGTACCTACCCTATACTGAAATAAGCAGGCAACAGGAGTCCATAATATATCTCGAAGCTAATTTCAAGACTACAGTTAAGAGCCTTTACGACGTACGGCATTTCATACAAACTTTCAAGCCCCTGTTTTTCGAAATGACCGAATTAACCGATTCTAAAGAAACTTCGTGCGCATAAGAAGGATACAAAGGTCAAAAAAGTGTAAGTGAAATCGCTCTTAAGTAGGTACCTAATTGAAGCTCAAATAACTTACAATTTCGTCACATCTATATTAGATAATAATAGTTAAGATTACATCATGTAACGAAATCTTTTGCACCAAAACTTTATTTGTTACAAAACCATACGCTACAAAAGTAGTTACTTCATAGGACTCGTGCTAAGAGAACTTAAAATTAATTGAGTCTTGTCCATTACAATTTGCTAAATAAGCCACAAACCAATAAGTAGGTACCACGTACTACAAATTATGCTACGAAGCAACAAATATCTACAAAACTATGCTACGAAATACCAATCGTAGTAAAATACACTCTTCAGCATAATATTCAACCACTTAGCGCAAGTTGTTAGCTAGTGCAGACAGACATCCCTCGGTATATCGGTATTATCCTGAGCATGTGCTCATCGGGCGCGAGACATCGAAACTGTTTACACGTAGAACTATAAAGTAAATAATACCGGCAAGGGCGGGCCAGCAGCGAGGCTTGACGGTTCCGTACCGTTAAAAAACTTACTTTGCTAGACTAAATTTATATTATTTTTGTGCCTAATTAGGGAGACAATGAAAAAATTAAAGAGTAATTAATCAACTCTGTTTCTAGTGCACGGGATCTATCTTGGTTATGTAAAGTTCATGCTTTAAAATATATTCAGTAAAACTTATCGCTCTTTGATTTAGTGGTGAGGTACCTCTGAGCCTCACCCTCTTATAGTACCTACCATCGCGCGTTGGTTTTGTGAGTGAAACTGACCCCAAGATTTTTGACGCAGTATTTGTTGTTTGTTGATGCAGAAACTTGTATTTATTTATGTAAAGAAAACTTAGTTCCGTATATTATTTCAAGATACTAATGGATGTATACGACTTTACTTACGAGACATTAATTTTATGCCCATGAATAACCCTTGTAAAACCTATAATGGTTCCTTGTGTTTCCATTGTTCGGTCTGGAACCCTAAAAGAAACAATGCGGTCGGCTGGCTGTCGTATTGCTCCGTTTTACGCGCCGCATTTAGAATCGCTTTCAGTTTAATGTGGGCTTTACTGCAATGTGCATCGACAATAGGTAATTTTATCGCTCCGCTTTGGAAAGAGAGGTTTTGTCGAACAATACTTAACTGATTCGGTCTGCCACTTAATGTTATGGCTTAGAGGTACGTTGATGGCTTCTGTGCAATGCCGTGGTTGAGTTTATGTGCAGTTGCGTGTGCCAGACAAAAGAAATTTCAGTGAGGCCTGAAAGTACTTAAAAGGGTAATAAAAATAAGGTACTTACAGTTACATGAATATTCCGTTCACAAAAAGGTGGAGTATAGACTATTTTCTCTGCCTTGATCGCCACTATATTTCCATATTAAATGAAAAGCTACGCAAAATTACCACCATCCTAACCATTATTTAAACCTACCTCCTTCACTCTATTTATTTATTCTTACTATAAACAATACCCCATTCTGACGTTTCTGCCGAGGCGCACCTCCCATCAATAAGGGTCAATAATTTGCCTCTTATTTTATCTGCAGCCCTACGGTCTTGTACTGACAGATGGGGCAATCAGCCCGGCCCTGGGCGATGCTGACGCAGATTTCACAGCAAGGTCTCACCCTGACAGGGGAATTTATTTATCACGCTGTAAATTCACTCATCCTGTTTATGTGCTACCACTACATGTGAAAACAGGGAAATTCGTTTTTTTTCTGAGGTTCAGATGAGATATTGTGACGTCATAGATTGGTAGATAGGAATTACTTTCAAACACACCCAAAGCACCTAAACTTCTTGTCAAAATATCCTCTTTCTACAACATAATAATTTTAGTAAATTACTTTTTCCTTTTATTGATTTATATTGATATGAACATGTTTGCCTTACTTGGGTAGTGACTGGACCTCATGATACAGAGAATTCTCGTGTGGGGTCCAGGTAAAAATCTAGTGTGCCTAAGGCTCCAATATAATCTAATTAAGTAAATTACTTGTTTATTTTATATTTTCTATTCCTGAAGAGTTTATAGCAGCGTAACCAATAGGGGTAGCCTTACCAAGATTATAATTTTTTTTTTTTTTCAATAGTGGTTAAAAGGACAAACATTAAAAGCATCCCTAAACTTACAAAAGAGCATAGGTACTTATCTGAACTCCCGAGGCACTAATCTTTATAGGAGAGCGAATCAAACTAAAGGAGAGTTATCACCGAACGTGTGGGGGTGACGAGTGCCCTACCTGTTCCCGACAAGCTGATTTAAAGCCACGGCTGCTAATAAAATAAGCTGCCTA
The DNA here is from genome assembly GCA_963669345.1 of Gortyna flavago. Classification (NCBI taxonomy): domain Eukaryota; kingdom Metazoa; phylum Arthropoda; class Insecta; order Lepidoptera; family Noctuidae; genus Gortyna; species Gortyna flavago. Next base: position 10,087,080 of record OY770126.1, read on the forward strand.
ATAAGAACCTGACAGCATTCGTTTAGAGCTTCCTAGCGGATATAACGATAATACTGGCAGTTATGTTCAATTTAGATTGAATCAATATTTTCAGTAATATCAAGTCTCAAATGAAATTAGTTAAAGAAATATGAACGCAACCTTCTTTCATGTTAACAAACGCGGCGTTCTACCTATTTTGTCCGTCTCCTCTCTGCTTTGGTATACACGCTTTGCAACTATAGTTGCGCATTGTTATTTTAATCTTTCTCTTACTTAATCTAGTCTATCCTTAACACACAATCTTTAGTTAGCGAAACTCCGCAGACTTGACGGGTATATATATCTCTAAACATAAATTTGGTGATTTATTTTTTTGAGGACATTTGGGGTTACTTGAAGTATGAGTTGAGATTTCGATACTCGTTAAGTCTGTAAAGTTTAAACAAATAAAACCGTTTTTTTTTTAACTGATCTTTCAAGTAACCACATACACAGTTGACCTAAAAAAAGGTATCACCAATTTTTTTTTTTGTATTATCATCTTTAGATATCCTCTCACGTCTGCGGAGTTTCGCTAGCTAATCTAATTAGACCCTGTATTTGCGAGAAACAAGGACAAGTCACTTAGATCAACGATCAGTTAACTTTTGAATACTGAGAACTCTGATTTACGGAACAAAAGGACTGAGATGATACAAATTTATTTTCCTCTCTCTATTACACGATAGATACCTACAGTCAACATTGACATTGACAGAGCCGTTATGCCATAGAGTGATTTTCGTAGTTCTACACCACTGATTTGCAGTTGACTGTACCTATCTCAAATGTAGTCCATGCTGTGCTATTCTTTAAGTAATTAGGCGCTTAGACTTAAGTTTGCTATGTACAAATTGTAAAGTAATAGTGTACTCATTGTTGAAAAACCCGAATAAATAAATACATGCAGCAACAAATCTGTTACAGAATAACCATGCAATTTGTACATTTAACATTCGGTACATACCATCATTCCATTGTCCAACCAATCATAAAACGACCGTGAATTACCCTCAATATTCACTTAAACCCAGAGCATGTTTCTCGAATGTTCGATATCGACACGGCTCGTCACTCGCGGTCCTGACCCGGGATCAGGCGCACGTCGACACTTTTCACCCCATTTGGGGCGGTTTTTACGACATCCACTCATCCGGGTGGTCCTTCCACAACAAACAGTGTGATCAAACGTTTTCGTATGAATGCGATAGGTACTAGTACAGCTATCGTACGATGATTGTCGTTTTCAAATCATTGTTGTGCTGGCATTGTATGGAAATATGGTTTCGGGTATTTTGTTTTTAATATTAGTAGGTACTTATGCTGTTCTAATTTGGTTTCTAGATTCAAAACAAAAAATTGGTTGTCTGTAAAGTCGGTTTACGGACTATAATTTTACATGATAACGTCATAAGATGCGTCACAAGCCGAACGCTTAGGCCGATCGTGCCTCTATCGCTTGTACCGCGCTCTCGATTGCACGCTGGGCTCAGGCGGAACGTGACAATGAGTCATGCTTTTTCGTGCGTGCAGCCGGCGTTCATCGATTTCTAAGATGTTATCGCGTCAAAAACTCATTTATTGACAGTAGCGTAACTATAGTTTGGCATTGGGGCAAAATGCCATGGGCCCCCAGCCAGAGGACCCCGGCCCGAGACGACAGACGACGAAAATGTGCAACAAAGGACATCATTCAGGTTTCAAACAAATTGTACCTTTTTCCCATTGTTTTTATACTTTTTTGGACATGACCTCATGCTCAGCAGTAGCGCTTGCGACCATTAGACCAACGAAGCAGTCAGGTGTTAAATTTTGTAGGGGAAAATATGAAATGTACGCTGAAGAAGTCGCGGGAGAAGTGCTTGAAAAAAAATACTATGACGTTGGTAAGTTGGATTTTGCACGGGCCCCAAACGGTATAAGTTGCGCCACTTTTCATTGAAGTGGTATTTTCAATCGCATCTATCCACTGTGATATAGGTAGGTATAAGCGACCAGGAGGCCTACCATGATCTATTTAAAAACGATTCAAAAGCATGACATTTCAGTTTAGGTTCTTAAACTGCATCGCTCACAGTCGTACCGTGACGTCCAATAAACTCAGCGGCATTTGGATCGTTGAAAGTGAATGAGCGTTAAGGAGGCGTTTACGAATCTAACAAAAATAAGCAGTTTTTCGGTACATTTTGCGGGAAAATGATAAGAAAACAAATCTAACTAATAATTACCACAGATAGATTGCTCCTTCATCTTCAAATATAGCAAAATTTTTATTCGAATAGTTTGGTTTATAATATTGTAAAAAATTATTTCCGTTGCCTCTTCACACAAAATTGACGATATCGTAATGACTTTAGGTACATTTTTCTTCTATTTATTAACATAAATTTATGTATTTAAAAATATTTTATGTAAGCAGACATGTTCAACTCAAAATGATTGTATAAAGAACTATCAAAATGTTACCAAATGGCTCAGAAAAAAAATTAAAATCGAGTCTATTTTTTCACATATTTAGCTGTAACATGTGAATCTTAATGCACTGTATTAAGGGTTATTTTACTGGTCACTGTCTTGCTTTATTACACAAAAATTTGTAATGAAATATTAGTCTGCGCCACAGAGTACTTTTTAATAGTGGTCTGCGCTCAGCCGCCGTCGTGGGTGGACTCTGTATCGGTTGTAAGCAGCAGCTTGTGCTGAAAAAGATCGCTGTACGGAGAGAAAATATTTGACATACCAAACTTGATACTTCACGCATTCTGTATGACTATCGTATGAAAGATTTTATTCACAGTCTTATATAATTTTTTTAGAAGTAAGTAGGGATTATTCATATTTCGTTTCGGTCATGATGGAGTCACCTGAAGGTGTACTTCGAAGACTGCTGCTGGAACTAAAAGACGAGCTGAGCTAGGTGTGCCGAGTTTGGGTTCGTTTTGTTAGTTATGTTGAGACCTTACCTCCGGACTAGATGGAGTGACCTGCAGGTGCATTTCGAAGACTGCTACTGGAACTAATAGACGAGTAGAGGAAGATGTGCCGAGTTTGGGCTCGTTTTGTTAGTTATGTTGAGACCTTACCTCCGGACTAGATGGAGTGACCTGCAGGTGTACTTAGAAGACTGCTACTGGAATTAATAGACGAGAAGAGCTAGGTGTGCCGAGTTTGGGCTCGTTTTGTTAGTTATGTTGAGACCTTACCTCCGGACTAGATGGAGTGACCTGCAGGTGTACTTCGAAGACTGCTACTGGAACTAATAGACGAACTAAGCTAGGTGTGCCGAGTTTGGGCTCGTTTTGTTAGTTATGTTGAGACCTTATCTCCGGACTTGATGAAGTGACCTGCAGGTGTACTTCGAAGACTGCTACTGGAACTAATAGACGAGCTGAGCTAGGTGTTCCGAGTTTGGGCTCGTTTTGTTAGTTATGTTGAGACCTTACCTCCGGACTAGATGGAGTGACCTGCAGGTGTACTTCGAAGACTGCTACTGGAACTAATAGACGAGAAGAGCTAGGTGTGCCGAGTTTGGGCTCGTTTTGTTAGTTATGTTGAGACCTTACCTCCGGACTTGATGAAGTGACCTGCAGGTGTACTTCGAAGACTGCTACTGGAACTAATAGACGAGCTGAGCTAGGTGTGCCGAGTTTGGGCTCGTTTTGTTAGTTATGTTGAGACCTTACCTCCGGACTAGATGGAGTGACCTGCAGGTGTACTTAGAAGACTGCTACTGGAATTAATAGACGAGAAGAGCTAGGTGTTCCGAGTTTGGGCTCGTTTTGTTAGTTATGTTGAGACCTTACCTCCGGACTAGATGGAGTGACCTGCAGGTGTACTTCGAAGACTGCTACTGGAACTAATAGACGAACTAAGCTAGGTGTGCCGAGTTTGGGCTCGTTTTGTTAGTTATGTTGAGACCTTACCTCCGGACTAGATGGAGTGACCTGCAGGTGTACTTAGAAGACTGCTACTGGAATTAATAGACGAGAAGAGCTAGGTGTTCCGAGTTTGGGCTCGTTTTGTTAGTTATGTTGAGACCTTACCTCCGGACTAGATGGAGTGACCTGCAGGTGTACTTCGAAGACTGCTACTGGAACTAATAGACGAGAAGAGCTAGGTGTGCCGAGTTTGGGCTCGTTTTGTTAGTTATGTTGAGACCTTACCTCCGGACTTGATGAAGTGACCTGCAGGTGTACTTCGAAGACTGCTACTGGAACTAATAGACGAGCTGAGCTAGGTGTGCCGAGTTTGGGCTCGTTTTGTTAGTTATGTTGAGACCTTACCTCCGGACTAGATGGAGTGACCTGCAGGTGTACTTAGAAGACTGCTACTGGAATTAATAGACGAGAAGAGCTAGGTGTTCCGAGTTTGGGCTCGTTTTGTTAGTTATGTTGAGACCTTACCTCCGGACTAGATGGAGTGACCTGCAGGTGTACTTCGAAGACTGCTACTGGAACTAATAGACGAACTAAGCTAGGTGTGCCGAGTTTGGGCTCGTTTTGTTAGTTATGTTGAGACCTTACCTCCGGACTAGATGGAGTGACCTGCAGGTGTACTTAGAAGACTGCTACTGGAATTAATAGACGAGAAGAGCTAGGTGTTCCGAGTTTGGGCTCGTTTTGTTAGTTATGTTGAGACCTTACCTCCGGACTAGATGGAGTGACCTGCAGGTGTACTTCGAAGACTGCTACTGGAACTAATAGACGAGAAGAGCTAGGTGTGCCGAGATTGGGCTCGTTTTGTTAGTTATGTTGAGACCTTACCTCCGGACTTGATGAAGTGACCTGCAGGTGTACTTCGAAGACTGCTACTGGAACTAATAGACGAGCTGAGCTAGGTGTGCCGAGTTTGGGCTCGTTTTGTTAGTTATGTTGAGACCTTACCTCCGGACTAGATGGAGTGACCTGCAGGTGTACTTAGAAGACTGCTACTGGAATTAATAGACGAGCTGAGCTAGGTGTTCCGAGTTTGGGCTCGTTTTGTTAGTTATGTTGAGACCTTACCTCCGGACTAGATGGAGTGACCTGCAGGTGTACTTCGAAGACTGCTACTGGAACTAATAGACGAACTAAGCTAGGTGTGCCGAGTTTGGGCTCGTTTTGTTAGTTATGTTGAGACCTTACCTCCGGACTAGATGGAGTGACCTGCAGGTGTACTTAGAAGACTGCTACTGGAATTAATAGACGAGTAGAGCTAGGTGTGCTGAGTTTGGGCTCGTTTTGTTAGTTATGTTGAGACCTTACCTCCGGACTAGATGGAGTGACCTGCAGGTGTACTACGAAGACTGCTACTGGAACTAATAGACGAGAAGAGCTAGGTGTGCCGAGTTTGGGCTCGTTTTGTTAGTTATGTTGAGACCTTACCTCCGGACTTGATGAAGTGACCTGCAGGTGTACTTCGAAGACTGCTACTGGACCTAATAGACGAGCTGAGCTAGGTGTGCCGAGTTTGGGCTCGTTTTGTTAGTTATGTTGAGACCTTACCTCCGGACTAGATGGAGTGACCTGCAGGTGTACTTCGAAGACTGCTACTGGAACTAATAGACGAACTAAGCTAGGTGTGCCGAGTTTGGGCTCGTTTTGTTAGTTATTTTGAGACCTTACCTCCGGACTAGATGGAGTGACCTGCACGTGTACTTAGAAGACTGCTACTGGAATTAATAGACGAGAAGAGCTAGGTGTTCCGAGTTTGGGCTCGTTTTGTTAGTTATGTTGAGACCTTACCTCCGGACTAGATGGAGTGACCTGCAGGTGTACTTCGAAGACTGCTACTGGAACTAATAGACGAGAAGAGCTAGGTGTGCCGAGTTTGGGCTCGTTTTGTTAGTTATGTTGAGACCTTACCTCCGGACTTGATGAAGTCACCTGCAGGTGTACTTCGAAGACTGCTACTGGAACTAATAGACGAGCTGAGCTAGGTGTGCCGAGTTTGGGCTCGTTTTGTTAGTTATGTTGAGACCTTACCTCCGGACTAGATGGAGTGACCTGCAGGTGTACTTAGAAGACTGCTACTGGAATTAATAGACGAGAAGAGCTAGGTGTGCCGAGTTTGGGCTCGTTTTGTTAGTTATGTTGAGACCTTACCTCCGGACTTGATGAAGTGACCTGCAGGTGTACTTCGAAGACTGCTACTGGAACTAATAGACGAGTAGAGGAAGATGTGCAGAGTTTGGGCTCGTTTTGTTAGTTATGTTGAGACCTTACCTCCGGACTAGATGGAGTGACCTGCAGGTGTACTTCGAAGACTGCTACTGGAACTAATAGACGAACTAAGCTAGGTGTGCCGAGTTTGGGCTCGTTTTATTAGTTATGTTGAGACCTTACCTCCGGACTAGATGGAGTGACCTGCAGGTGTACTTAGAAGACTGCTACTGGAATTAATAGACGAGAAGAGCTAGGTGTTCCGAGTTTGGGCTCGTTTTGTTAGTTATGTTGAGACCTTACCTCCGGACTAGATGGAGTGACCTGCAGGTGTACTTCGAAGACTGCTACTGGAACTAATAGACGAGAAGAGCTAGGTGTGCCGAGTTTGGGCTCGTTTTGTTAGTTATGTTGAGACCTTACCTCCGGACTTGATGAAGTGACCTGCAGGTGTACTTCGAAGACTGCTACTGGAACTAATAGACGAGCTGAGCTAGGTGTGCCGAGTTTGGGCTCGTTTTGTTAGTTATGTTGAGACCTTACCTCCGGACTAGATGGAGTGACCTGCAGGTGTACTTAGAAGACTGCTACTGGAATTAATAGACGAGAAGAGCTAGGTGTGCCGAGTTTGGGCTCGTTTTGTTAGTTATGTTGAGACCTTACCTCCGGACTAGATGGAGTGACCTGCAGGTGTACTTCGAAGACTGCTACTGGAACTAATAGACGAACTAAGCTAGGTGTGCCGAGTTTGGGCTCGTTTTGTTAGTTATGTTGAGACCTTACCTCCGGACTAGATGGAGTGACCTGCAGGTGTACTTGGAAGACTGCTACTGGAACTAATAGACGAGCTGAGCTAGGTGTGCCGAGTTTGGGCTCGTTTTGTTAGTTATGTTGAGACCTTACCTCCGGACTAGATGGAGTGACCTGCAGGTGTACTTCGAAGACTGCTACTGGAACTAATAGACGAGAAGAGCTAGGTGTGCCGAGTTTGGGCTCGTTTTGTTAGTTATGTTGAGACCTTACCTCCGGACTTGATGAAGTGACCTGCAGGTGTACTTCGAAGACTGCTACTGGAACTAATAGACGAGCTGAGCTAGGTGTGCCGAGTTTGGGCTCGTTTTGTTAGTTATTTTGAGACCTTACCTCCGGACTAGATGGAGTGACCTGCAGGTGTACTTAGAAGACTGCTACTGGAATTAATAGACGAGAAGAGCTAGGTGTGCCGAGTTTGGGCTCGTTTTGTTAGTTATGTTGAGACCTTACCTCCGGACTTGATGAAGTGACCTGCAGGTGTACTTCGAAGACTGCTACTGGAACTAATAGACGAGTAGAGGAAGATGTGCCGAGTTTGGGCTCGTTTTGTTAGTTATGTTGAGACCTTACCTCCGGACTAGATGGAGTGACCTGCAGGTGTACTTGGAAGACTGCTACTGGAACTAATAGACGAGAAGAGCTAGGTGTGCCGAGTTTGGGCTCGTTTTGTTAGTTATGTTGAGACCTTACCTCCGGACTAGATGGAGTGACCTGCAGGTGTACTTAGAAGACTGCTACTGGAATTAATAGATGAGAAGAGCTAGGTGTTCCGAGTTTGGGCTCGTTTTGTTAGTTATGTTGAGACCTTACCTCCGGACTAGATGGAGTGACCTGCAGGTGTACTTCGAAGACTGCTACTGGAACTAATAGACGAACTAAGCTAGGTGTGCCGAGTTTGGGCTCGTTTTGTTAGTTATGTTGAGACCTTACCTCCGGACTAGATGGAGTGACCTGCAGGTGTACTTAGAAGACTGCTACTGGAACTAATAGACGAGTGGAGGAAGATGTACCGAGTTTGGGCTCGTTTTGTTAGTTATGTTGAGACCTTACCTCCGGATTTGATGGAGTGACCTGAAGGTGCACCTTCCAAAAATTTATTTTTTACTTTGTAGTGTTTTTTTTTTTAAAGTCCGTTGTTTTTTTTTTTATTTTTTATTTGTACCTGCCCAACACAAATTTAAATTACTTTAAGCAAAATTCATAAAGCTGTACCTTATAAAGGTATACCTTATCCTGAGGCATAATTAATATTTCTTCCTCAATTTTCATTATTGCACCTACCATTGTTTGTCTCTGCATCACCCAAAGGTTGACTGGTAGAAAATGCCTATGGCATTAAGTCCGCCTCTGTACATTTTTGTGCTTGAAGTATTAAATAAATAAATAAATACCTTATCCATAAAAAAATGAGAGAATTTGCAAATCCGTCTATAGAGATATGACGGAACTATGCCCGAACATACATAAAAAATAATTACTCCTTCTTTTTTGAAGTCGGTTAATTATTAAATCAATTCATAAACTTTTGTTTGAGAGAATTTGCAAATCCGTCTATAGAGATATGACGGAGCTATGCCCGAACATACATAAAAAGAAATACTCCTTATTTGAAGTCGGTTAATTATTAAATCAATTCATAAACAAAAAGTTATGCCCGAATTTACTTGCAAGATTAGAGGTACTCCAATAACAACTTTGACAGAAATGAGGGTGTACCGTGGTATACTAAACACATCTGCGTACCCCTTTAGAGGCTACAGGCGTGATGTTATATTGTGTGATTGCGTAAACAATGCATACATATGCGATAGCAGCAATCGCGGTTGATTTGCTGGCATTTATTGAAGCCTTCGGTTGTCTGTCTCCGAAACTCTTCATCACTCTTCATCACTTTATTCCGGAATGGTCTATTTCGGAATAAAGTTAAACCTCTTTCGAACAAAAAAAGATTTTTGCAAGTCCGTCTATATATTATTATGACGGAGTTATCAAACCTAACACCCTTACATTAAAAAAATATATATGTATAAGCATCCGAATTGAGAACCTCCTCCTGTTTTGAAGTCGGTTAAAAATACTAAATAAAACGAATATAAATAAGCTTTTTTTAAATTATATGTTTTCAAAAAGCTTGTCGCGCAAATTGTTAATACATAGGTACTTTGGCATGTACTTGTTTACCAATCAAGTAAGTAAATGGTATCTACTTTTATGAACATTTCACGGTACAAACTTTTTGACAACAACGCATAGTAAGTTTAAAAAAATACATGCCTAAAAATTAAATGAAAGTAGGCTCAAGTATCAAGTCGTGTCAGTTTACTCATAATTTCGCCGCTTCGCGCATGTCGCTGTGTGTGTGAGCCGTGCACGTGTAGTAGTAAGACTCAATACCTAAAATTGAAGCGCGTCAATTCGTAAACGCGTCCTTAAGAGCTCGTGGTAGGTATTCAGATGGCACGGCCTAAATTGAATCGTTAAACTGACGTCATGGTACGAATTAGAAGAACAGTTCAGTTTAAGTCCTAAAGTGGATCGCGTTAAGAGCTCGTGGTAGGTATCCTGGTCTTTATTTTACCACCCCAAAGCTAGGGTTTCCTTGAAGAGAGTGGCCGCCACTCAATGGCCGTAGTGACGACTGTCGTGAACATGATGGCACCAGGGATTGACTTTACGGCTTTACGGTGTCAAAAACCGCTCTCTAGGAAAACACACCAACTTACTTACAAAAATAACGTTTTTGTGACGTCATTCGCCGGTAAATTGCAGACGCTACGTGGCGACCACCGCTCATGTTTCTTTCACGTCATAAAAGGTTAAGATCTGGTGATGTGGAGGCTGTCGCTGAAAACCAACGCTGGCGCTCAGTCTCGTATTAGGGTCTTAGCGTTATGCTGAGCAATGGCCGTTCTGCGCATGTTTACATTCTCCTTGGTTCTGCGTGGACGTGACGCATGTTTTCTCCCAACATGTTTTTTTTTTTTTTTTGTTTATTTTCTTTTGATGCGTCATGTTTGCCGCAAATAAACGTATTTTCTTTCTTCTTTCTTTTATCTATTTTTGCCATAGATGGCCATGGAATTATTAAGCACGTGATTTTTACTTTAAATCATTGCAGCTGTTAGATAGTTTCAAACTTGGTGAAGTTTTAGTTTGCTGGGAGTTTTCATCATCAGAGTTTTTATCATTTCACCAAAGCAATTATGCCAAAAAAATAATAGGTCGACTTAACCTAAACCTACAGAATTTCATCACCAAGAAAATCGAAAGGCAATCACAATAAAATTCATCTCAGTTTGTACGTAGCTTGCTTTCAACTCCATCATAGGTTTACAAAAAGATCCTATTAGCCATAAATTCAAAAAGTTTCATTTTGCCGTCGCCACCGACTTTGGTGTAAAATACAGCATAATTCCCGCCTACTGCATATTTCTATCGCACAGACTACAAAAGAAAATAAAAGTATGTCCTTCTACGTTTCAGACGCGCATTTTCGTTGCCAAGCAAACAGTTTATTGTTTTTTCCCTCAATTCTACATGAAATAATTGAGCAACATTACAAACATGAGCGATTGCTTTGGAATCAAACTAATTCATACGTTGGTATTTTGCTCCAAACTAATAGTTACTTACATCCAGCATCCTAATTGCGTAACATTATCTAGCACAATCTGTATCATATTGCAAATCCATTGATTCTAATGTTCGAAAAATAAAACTGCTCAACAACGTAAATAACGCAATGTATGTTGTTGAACAGTCAAAATTAAAGTTATTGCTTCAGTCAGTGTGTTACGCAATTACGACACAGGTGGGTACAGTTTCATAATTACCAGTGAATTTTCATTCACACGGATGAATAACGTGTTGATTGTTTAGACAATATTCAGTAGGTACACCAATTCCAATTGTAGCAATATTTGAACAAATAACCCCAACCATTGTTTGACAGTTGCAGGAACAGTAAAATTGGTGGTCAACTAGTGAACCCGAACTATGCAAACTTTTTCATCAAACGATTTCCAAATGGATAAGTACAAGAATAGTAATGTTCCTATAATTAATTATACTTATAGGTACCTAATACATATCAATACTTATGTACCCTACCTAGTTAGGCATGAACTCGTTCATTGAAGTAATATTCCTATAAAAGGAAGATCGCCCCAAGCTGCGGTACAACACCTTGTCTTCTGCCTTGCGCATCCAGTCTGTCTCAGCCACTTTCTTAAGGTCGTCGGTCCATCTAGATGGAGGGCGTCCCACGCTACGCTTGCCGATACGCGGTCTCCACTCCAGAACTCGCCTACTCCACGAGCCATCCGGTCCTTCGACAAACATGGCCAGCCCACTGCCATCTCAGATTACTTTCAGCATTTACGAATTATTTATCTTTCAGTTTTGAATCTAGACGGGCAAGACCACTTTTGAACGCAATAAGCAAACATCGTAGGAACTACTTTCAAATTCACAATACCTAGTTCCAGCAGTTCTGCAAAAACGTTTGAAACAAGTAACTATAGAGGTACACATGCATTGTACTGTACATTTCGATTGAATTTGCAAATGGGAATGAAAGAATATCGTAAAATATCGTCGCTAACGTAAACGCTGTTGGTTGCGTTATTTATGCGCCGCTTTTTAACGGTGCCCTTTTTAACGGCAGTTTTAAGTGCTACCCATGGTCCGACCGGATCGGTGGTCGCAGTAAGTGAACTGCTTTGAGCGATAGACAAAGCTGATTTGCATAAACCAACTGTAGGTGGCATGGTGGATGTTTTGTGCTGATTTGATATATCGATGGAAACTTTGAAGACGCAATTTAAATCGGGAAAGTTCTTTGTCTTTGAACTCTTGCGTCGCGCTTTCAGACTCCGCTCTGCTGTTTGTGCTTGGAACTGTGTCGAATGATACTTAGGTAGGTATTTGGAGCGCACGATAGTGTTCCCTATGCTAAGGTATATACAGTACAGACCTTAAGAAAGTGGCTGGGACAGACTGGATGCGGAAGGCGGAAGACAGGATGTTGTGGCGCAGACTGGGAGAGACCTATGTCCAGCAGTGGACTGCGATAGGTTGAATTGATTGATTGTTCGATAAACTTACAGAGCTCACAATGTAGGTACCTATGCGTTGTGTCTAATCATGATTCTGGTAAATAAAATGAAGACTTCAACATCCCTCGACACATGTTGCAGCTGAAAATCTGTTGGTATTAATTACCTATTAGAAACAAAAGAAGATCCGAGGCTCACCTACCTGTCGGCCATTCTGTTTTTTTTTTTTCAAAACGCCGGCCCCGCATGGCACTGTATAAACCGATAGCTAAAGTAATCAAACACAGTACAGGTATGGCCAGGCTCCATATAAAAATCTTCAATCCCCTTTCATTTACGAATTCCCTAAACAGGCTGATCATTGTAATTTAATTTAATCGCTTTGTTTTGCGAAACTAATTTTCAAAATAAGTTGGCTATTTTAAATACGCTTATCTTATGATTTGCACCAACCGATCAATTCAATGGAAAATGTTGTAAGAACGTACCTATAACATAATGTACAATATTTTTATTTAGTATAGGTAGTACCTATTGTTGTAGATTTTGTATAATAAACTCGCGAGTTAATCGATGTTTCTTTCGCAAATAAAATTTTAATATGGGTAGGTCTCAGGATACCTACCCATGTTAAAATTTTATTTGCGTAGATAGTCATTGCAGTTTTGAGTTGATCTGTTAAAATTCAGGTCCTGGTTTTGGTCATTTTAGCGTTTTGAGTTCTGCACTTAGATGACCGTATTGACATTGAGACTGCTATAATAATATTATGTACTTAGTCAGCAGTCAGTAAGCAACCGTAAGTCTTAATGAAGTTATCAAACTTGCCTTTATGACGCAACTCTCTCAACTCATCATGATCAGCTTCTATTTCAGTAAAACATAAGTAGGTACAAACATCTGTGTCAAAGAGTATTTTGGCAAAAATATTAGAAAATATCTCTTAGCTACAGGATGTAACATATGTGGGTGTGATGTCTCGTCGCCAGTCCGTCGGCGGCGGCACTTCTGCACTTCCAGCCGTGTCCGACAAACTCGTTAAAAGTTGGCGAAACAACGGAAGCACCGTTACTTGGAGACACCGAGACACCGACACACTTGCGACTCGACGTTAAGTAGAAAAGTATAACACGACAATAATATGAAACATTTTGTTGCCAGACAAAACTAACGCGAGGATATTTAAGCTGATATCTCCAGTTCAAGAAGTTTGCACTTTTGTATTTTTCATTTTATTGTTTGTTCTTGGTTTGAGATAGCTGGCACAAATTATTTCAAAATCTCATTCAACTCACTTGCGCCCTTTTACCCCGATACTTCGATCAAGTAGCGGTGACCATGGACACGGAAAGACGAGGCATTTCATTGTCAGTCTTATCGTTATCATCTTGAGCGGCGCCGGTTATTTTGAACTACCCGCATTTGGTTTCGTAAAATGGTCCGAATTACGATACATAGTTTTGAAATTGAATATTATTCAATACGCAGTTTTAAACCGTGAAAGGAAAATATTTTTACGACACAAATAAATGCGTAGATAGGCATTCCAGCAGTATCTAAAGAACAATAGCGGTTCAGTGTGGTCGTCGTTAAAATTATAAATACCCCCGGCTCACTAACTGCCCCTGTATTCCGTTAAGAGGATTCCCAAAGCTGTAAATTGCGTACGCGAAATATTTACGAGACAGGCTTTCGCGGCATTACAACGACTATGTGCATACATTTCGCCGCGCGCTTGTTGCAAAAATGCAACAACATGGACGCCGGCTATTGCATTAACAATCCGCCACCAACTAGATAACTGCGCTGTTTATTGGCCATGACGCTTTAGTACGAGTTTGCAGCAATTGGCACTTACCTTTACAATAAATTCTGTTATAATAACTTTACATAACTAGGTATTTGCTGTTAGCAGCAATAGGTACTGACTAAATAAAAGAGCTGCACACTTTTAAAATATTCACACTGTTTTATTTTGTTTCCGTTTCAATGCACTTTTGTGTTTAATTAGTAAAATAATAAATTCTGACTAATAAAAGCTAATATCATCTGCATACGCTCTTACCAACACACGAACGAACGAACTCGTGAACGCTTGCAAAAAGAAAAAACGTTCAGATTTTTCTGTTTTTACACTAGTCTCGCTGCAGCAGGAGTACGGTCAGTGAAAAAAGGGGAAACAAAAACGATTCGGCTAACCGCCAAGCGTTAATAAATTCTTCGAATTTGCGGAGAGAGGGCTGCGCTGCGGAAAACGCTGTGTCCGAGCACGGCCGGCTGTCCGCCAACACTGGACATAGCACACAGGACACACCACAACACTAGCATTTAAAAAATGTATGTTTCACACTTTAGTTCTCTATTGGTATAGAACATAGCTCCTTACAAACCAGTCTCAGATCTACAAGATGACTTCTAAGGTATTCCTTCCAGGACGTGATAGTGTGGCCCCTTTGCAACATTTAAGCACCCCATCTAAGTACCTAGAAGAAAATCGAGAAAAGAAATACCTAAGTTTCTATAAGTTTTCTATAAACTCTCAAATTGAATAATAGGTAGGTATTGTTTTTTATTTGGTAGTGAATACGTTAAAAATCTTTCTATCACGCTCGGATTCTGTTACCTACGTGGTATGTATCCTACTAATATTATAAACGCGAAAGTTTGTGAGGATGGATGGATAAATGGATGTTTGTTAATTAAGTACAAGTCAGCCTGTAGGTCTTTAACATAATTAAAACAGACTGCATTTTTTGATTGGGGATCTCGATTCAACGCTGGGATGGATGATGAAGATGATTGAAACGTTTGAGATGGGGTACAGATATTCTATTTCACGAAGTCCGTTCGGCTTTGATTGTAGTAGTGACGTAGGTATCCCGACAAGCGCTCTCGACTACTCTCGAGGTTACGCACACAAAAACAATGTGAATGTGCAAGCTTGACAACATTCATAGCCAAATGGACTTCGTGACATAGAAAATCTGTATCACGGGCAATAAAAATATATTTAATAAGTGTTATTCAGGGGGTTCCACTGACCAAAATATTTGCTCGTGGTAAGGGGAACTCGACTGGGGGACCACGGACAAGTACCGCTAATTTCCTAGGTCACCTATGTTTAGGTAAGTATATTATCATCCTACGAGCTGATCCAAAGAAGAAAAATCAATCTAACACCTATACGACATAGCAACACTAGCAACTACATCGGCAATCCGGTTGGTGACCGCACTATCTATTTAACTCTGTTTTACATATTCAGGTGTTTATCCTTTATCCCATAATCAATCTGGAATCATAATCTACCTAGATAGTAATATAAACAGATACGTAATGGCAGGAAGACGAAAGTTTAGAGCCTTAGCATAGCTAAAAAAATATAATGGTTTTTTTACCAAAAACATTGAGACGCGAACAATTGATCGACCTTTGGAAAAAAGAGCAGACCTAGAGAGTATTTTCTCAAAACAACAACTTAGCGAGTGCAAAGCAAGTCAGTAGGTACCTAGCATTCTAAACTTCAAACTTATCAAATAAAACAGCCGTTTAATGAGTGCTATAAAAAGCTACAATAAACCTTGAGTGTCGAAGCTCATCTTTAATATCTTCTACTTTATCATTACAAACTGTCCAACTTTAATGAGACCTGTCAATTTTGTTCCTCTTGCAGCGGCGTCAAAAGATCACAGATTAAGCTCAGGAAATCTTTGCTCTCATTTCCTATTAAATCAGGGCATCGATTAAATTTAAAACTTCTTAAGAATCGTCTTGGAGTCGGTAATACCTACTTAGATATTAGCCGACAAAAAGAATTTTAAATTAAAAATAAATGGAACAAATGTAATTGTGACAACTTTTCTTAGAATCACTGGAAAAATTGTCTGGGAAGTTTGTGGACGTCAAAATTACGCAGCACTGTAGTGTTTCAACGTTAAACACGAGTAACTCTTCTGAAATGATAAATACATATTTTGGATGTTTCTTTTTTTTATCAGTTTTATTATAAACATAATGCCCGAGTAAAACTGTTTTCCAGAATCTGAAAAGCGACATACATAATACAACAGTATGAAACATCACCTTTCCGTCACACGTGGGGTACAGTATATAGTGTTATTCTGTACAACATATTCTCACCATCAAAACTTAGGTGAAGGGAGCTTGAAGTTAGCTATCAATAGGTAGTGTCAATCCCTAGCTTCGGATAGGATGACAGTTCACTAGAATGTCACTTCACCTAAGTCATCACGGTGAGAATTTTACAGAATATTTCGGCTGTTCAGAGTTAATTTTGACGCGACTGTTCATTGGCATGGACACAAATGCCTCCACGAGCTGCTATCAAATAACCCGACCAAATTAAGTTGTCAATGGTATTGAGCTGTTTAGGAGATGTACATAAATGGATGTCGGAAATAATAATAACAACAGTTCAATATCTATAATTTTTGTACAAACTGTGTACATATTTAAAAAAAAAATAACCTATCGGTAGGTACCCATATATTACTGTAGTATGTAACAATATGTTGCTAATAACGTAACTATAAAAGCCAACATCCATAAATTTCTTGATCGTCCGCTGGTTATAGGCTATGTGACGTCACTTTAAATTGACCATGGCGCCCTTTAGCGGACATCAAGTTATGAACTATAAAAATGTTTTAATCACGCCGTACTGGGTATCAAATAAAATGAAAGGGCTTAATAAGCACATTTCAAAAATATAAATATTACTGAGTTATGTCCCAAAATAATTAAACGACTACAGGGTGGTAACTCTTGAATTTAATTCCGACAGATCGACATTGGAATTGTGACGTTTCGTACTCTTGACTTCGATGCTAACGCCAAATGATTTTTAAATTGGGTGTCCATTTTGGGGAACTAAGTGGAATTGGGATTGGGCTTGGCGTGGGGTAAACGGTACTCCTGAGTGTATTTTGACAGCTGTGTATTGCGTTGGGATAGTTTGTTATTCGTGATTACCTATTCCAATAACAAAAATGTACCTTTTATTAAATTGTTTTGCGTTTTATGTGGTTTTCTATGGGTTATAAGAGTATAATATGGCACGATAAGCAGTAATATTTAGTGTTTTACGTAATTCCCATAAAAAACAACTCAAACAAAGATGAGATGAGCGTCTGATAATGCGTTATACGGACAAAGCGTTTTATAAGAATGAATACGAATTTAAAGCAAATTATAGAGTGAGCAAGGATTTTACTCCTCTTTCAATACAATAAAACTTTCTAGAACATTAACTTACTAAAATCGGACTTCAGCATGTTTTCATTATACAAAATTATTTCTATCCCTAAAACCCGTGGACCGATTTACATAATTCAAACGGGAATATCAGTTTTAAACACAATCCTCTCATTTGACACTAAAATCATGCAAATATTCATATGATCAAAAAACCTCGTTTTCAAGTTACGTAATTATTCTATCATTTTTCTTCATCATTAGAATTCTCAACAATTCTACGTTAAATATTCCTATCAGATTCTACTACGAAAACGAATCATAAAAACCAGTTAGAAAGCTAATTAGAACAATAAAAACACTTACACCCATATTCCAAGACGAATTCCAAAATCTAATTAGAAAATCTAAATCTTACTCAGTAAAACAGTCATAGTCACTATCGACTCCCACGCTAAATATGCGCCCGGAGCGCGGATAGGGTCTTAACTATCCTACTGTATCACTTTTACACTTATTTAGCACTTCACTGGTCATGTTCACTATAATATTCACATACCTACACTTTCGGCATTCGTTACAAAAATATTATTTTTTAAAGAAGATATTATTATAAATATTGACTTGCCACTTGTAAAACTGTAATATCAGTTAAGGAACTTATCGGACAGTTATTATTTCATAGTAAAAAAGATCCAAACGCGAACAATATTACTATAAACAAACTTGCATTTAGAATTTAGAATTCACCTGTAAAACTACTAGGTAGGTACTTTACTTACCTTTTTTTTTGTAGTGGAGAGTGTAGGCAACTATCCTACCGCATGCAGCCAGTCATGGTTAATTTTATGATTTAATCGTTTTCTTACGCCCAAATGAATTTTATACGTTACAAATAATCCATTATACAACTATTTATATCATATTTATTTATTAGCTTTGTTATTTAAAAGATAAAGCATTTTAAAGCCCTATTACCGGTTTATCGTTATGAGTTAAACCACACTATTGCAGCCCGTAACCTATCTAACTTCACGTGTAACAAAATAATCGCAGATCAATGTCAATTTAATTTCAATGTTGACAATATTGTTTTCAAGAGTACCGAATCATGTGACTGTAAAATTAACATTGGAATCATATTGGCATCTCATTGAAATTAAAATTAGTTTCAAGATTCATCCCCAAGAATGAAACATGAAAGTGCCTTCCCGTGGTTGCATGCCGCTGTACTAACATACTTATAAGTTATGGTAGCATGCGACCACGGGAAGATACAGACGCCAGCACATCAAGTTACTACAATCTGTCAAATTTCTTTGATAGATTTTCAACTTTATCGCTAAAGCACAATTTTCAAAGTTGATTGGGAAAATTTTACAGTTTTGGGTAGGTTGATGTGCTGGCGTCTGTACTTTCTTGTTTCATTCTTTTCAGTAGTCTGGTTTTAGTTTTTAACCGATTCGTTACGACTCCAGTTTTCGAAAACTTTAGCTGTGGCGGCTAACAAATATTTCGGGGCACGCCTGTCGTGCCAAGCGCCATAGAAGTTGATGACAAGCTGTGCCATCAGCCATGTGTAAAAAATAAAAAAATCTGCTTTTTTGACCTGTTTAAACCGATCGATGGCACGCCTGGCGTGCCAACGAATCGGTTAAGCTTTTTTTCCTATGTAGATTTGAGGAAAGCGAAAAGCTCCTTAAACTTGGAATCAACATTCAAAGTCGTGGTCCCGCTGAACGAGACCACGAAAGTTATCGTCGTTGATTTCTCGATAAATAAAAATGTTTCAGTTTTGTTTTTTTTAAGAAATGATTCACATTTAAGAGTACTAATTATTTGTATACTTAGAATAGCTGTAGCAGGCCCCCTTTTTCGGCGCTCATGGTGGTCCTGCTAAAAGGAGCGCGACTAAAGCCGAACCACCTTTAAAGTCGATTTTCTCGAAAACTACTAAGGTACCAATTTTGTTGTTAGAGTACTGAATAATACCAATTGAGTACTAATAATTTACCAAATATGGAAGCGATTGGCGTTGGTGGGGCGGCGGTAGTCACGGACATGAAAATATCCCACGGGAACGTAGGTTCTACCGGGATTAAAAGTACCCTATAAGCTAATTCAGGTTATAAACTATCTGAAGTGCCAAATCCGTTCAGCCCCTTTTGCGTCAATCCGGAACATACATCAAGACAAACGGGCAAAAATTCTAAAAACTATAATTTTGTCATCAGTCTCTATTATCAGTCACCTTGTAGCAATTTTTTTTTTTTTATTCAATTCGCAGTTTTGACTATTTTAGGGTGGGTAGTCGTAAAAAAATATAAGGGTGAGTAGAACTTGAGGCTTGAGATGTGTAATTTTGTGACTGCTTAGGTATTTTTGCCGACGGACGATTAACTTTTCAAAACAAAGACCAAAACATTATAAACATCGATTTATTATCAACAATTACCTCATATATTCTAATCACTGGATATCAAATTACATTCAATCAAAATGTTCTATCAATCACAATACATTATAGAAACTTATCTTTGAAAAACGTCAAATACAAAAAGCATTAGAAGCAGACATTTAATTATACAGATTAGAAGTCAGCCAAATATTCATTTTCAGTGTCTTCATTACGAATATACAAGTGTCATACCTTCGCTACCTACGATTTATTAGAATATACTATTCTAGTATCTTTAAAATTAGATTTAAAATATGGTGATTCAGTTGAATTTGACCGTTTAATTTCACAATCTTATTTACTGCTTCAAAACAATTACGTCAGTTTTTTTTGACAAAATATTGTTTCGTAAAATACCACATTTTCGTTAATAAAAAAACGCCAAGTTTTTTATCAGTCCCTAGTAAATCGGACGAGATTTCAGAAATCTCAACAAATTAAAATGTCAGTACCTATTATAGAAAATTACAATGTTCTGTTTCTTCATGTAACACAATTCATCGGCGACATAACAAGCTGTATTTATAAATATAAATCAAAAACAAGATTATTGTTCGAAGATAGAGACATACATAAATACACATTACATTACTACCTTGTCAATAACATTTAACGAGTCTCATTGATACAAAATTATGTCTAAAAATTAAACTATTTCTAAATTAAAACTAGCAAACAAACCAGGTACCTTAAACAAATCTTATAACAAATTCAGTCCTTTGTCACAGAACGCTAATAAAACATCGTCAATATATAATGCGTCACATGACTTAACATACTGTTCACACTAGCACACAAAATACTTGCATATTATGCATATAAGCCTAGGAACTTGGTGGCATCTTAGCCAGTTCATAGATAGCTTCGCCTCGGAGCTGGTGTAGGCTGGATACTTTGGCTAACGACGTGTCCAAATATTTGCTGTACACTGCCCTATATTTGGAATTGTCTACATTGATGACAATTTTCGCCAGTTTCCTAATGATGGGGTCAATGTGATTGAGGGAGTATCCTGAGTAATATGAGAGAGTGGGTGTCCATACCTCTTCGAGCCTCTTGCTTGACAGCAAGTACAGGGAGAGGCAAATGGCGGCGGCAGCTAGCTCTGATGGCCGGTAGTGGGCCATCGAGTACTCAACGAGGCAAAGATCTACGAAATATTTGGCTAAGTGGTGATTCTTTGATGTCCCATGTGCAGCTTTTACAAACCTGGAAAAACATAGGTGTAAGCAGCATCCTTTTTGGCAAACAAAACAATTCTGAGACATTTTGCTATTTTTTATTTAGGTACAAGCTATGCCTTATCAGCAAAAATTACCTAAAAACTTTTATCTAACCTTTGGATGAATTTTCAAAAATCTTTCCTTAGTGCTTACCTCCATTATAAAAGGAAAGCTAATGCAAAATTTCTTGTTTCTATGAGTGTAAACAAGATGGTTCGTACATACGCGGTGCCGAAACCCCTAAAACTTATAAGTAACACTAGCTTCTGCCCGCGTCTTCGTCGCGTGAAATTTCACCCTCCCCCCATCATGCTCTTATATAGGGGTGGAATTTCGAAAAACCCTTTCTCAGTGGATACCTACTCTTGACAAAGAACACACCCTCCAAATTTCATGTCCCTAGGACCAGCGGTTTAGGCTGTACGTTGATATATCAGACAGTCAGGACTTTGAATTTTTTAGATATAACATGTTTTTTTTTTAATCTATAAGCTGTATCTATATACAGCTTGTCCAACTTTCTCCAAAACCCATGGCTTAGCAATGTGACCCTGTGGTATGTAAGACCACAACCAAAAAATTACAAAAACAAGTCCAAGAATTAAAAAGTAGGTCTAACATTAGAAACTTGCAGTTAGTACATACCTTCTCAAAAAGCTTAGTGGAATAGGTCTAGCAAGGCAGAAATCTAGTTTCGACATGATGTCCCTCTCGCACTGGAAGACATCGGCTTTGGAGTAGGCATTGTCGGTCACATACACGAAGTCACCGACGTCGGGAGCGTAGATCTCTTCGTACTTGCTTGCGATGAACATCGCCGTCACACCGACAAGCTGCAGCTGATTCCGTTGAACATTTGGCACCGCCTGTAAGTAGTGAATTGGTTTATTTAAAATTGTCGAAATGTGAATTGTGAAGAGTACGGCCGCCATGGCCCACGCACACACAAGGGACCATTGAAGGACTAAGTGCGGAAACCAAACCTTAAACATAGAGTAAGTTACAAATTCGCGAGTCGCGACGCGGCTTCTTCGAATTTTCGACCTTTGATTTTGTATAAGAAATCAAGTACAAGAAATTATCTAGAATCAAAGGAAATTATACACAACACCTATTTTCACTAGATGGCTAAAAACACGAAAAAATAAAATGTCATGTGAATGTCATGTGTGATGTCATGTAATTTCATGTGTCGTAAAGACACAAATAAGGACCCCAGGACCAAAAATGACTGAGCCGCTCGTGCTGCTCTTCACTACGCCAACTGCTTTGAGCATACTAAAAAAAAAGGATATTTACCTGTAAGTATCGGTCAATAATTCCAACAGTCAAATGGAATGTCTCCAGCACTAAAGAGAACTGTCTCTGCACCTCCACAAGCCAATCAATGAGAGTAGCCCTCATCTTTCCAGTGATTACAGTCTGGAAAAATATGTTCAAATTACATTAAAATTGAATCTAGCAATTCATAAACTTGAATGGGTATAAAACTGTGGACACAGCTTTCTCGTAGTTTGCAGCCCTGCCACGAAAACAGTGCTTTAAAAAATTTATTGAATTTATACAAACCTGTTTCCTCAAATGGTCGGTCTCAATAGGATACTTTTCTTCTAACTCAGTCAAATATTTGTAAATATCCTTAATGTAGATGGACATAAGCAGCGGGCTTTTATTATCTCCAGCGTCAATATCTTCAATGTCATCGGGCAATTCAGGAGTAGCATTGAGGTCATTCATGTCATTATTCAATAAAGCTGCATATCTTTCAACCTTTTTCCTGTCAATTATTGAAGTCTTTTCGTAATCCTCTTCTATTTTCAACTTTCCAAGTGATTCCGTTGATTCTTTTAGGATTGGTTTCAATGCTCTAATTTCCTTATTCTCTTTTAGTGTTGGGAGCTTAGAAGTCTTTTTGGTTTCTTTCTTGGTCTGGATGTAAATATTTATGGATTCTTTCAGTTCAGCTGGCTTGTTCTGGGCATCTTTCAGGATGGCCTATAAATTTGTTTATTTTTTGTTTTAAACTATGTCAAATAATGTTGAAGTTGTCATCTTGATTTTCATCAGTAACAAGTACAACATTGTCCCATTACCATGAACTAGTAAGTCATTGTGGAGTAAAAAGCTACAATATAATAATAACACCTACAGATTATTCACCAGCAGTGTCAAGTACTTCCTACGTTAACAAAAATATGGCCTTATTTTGCTGCCAGTGCCAACATGTGAATTATAATTAAATTCCAAACATAACTACACAAACGTTAATTTTAACAAGTGTTAGTTAATTCTAGGTTTGCTGGGTTAGCTGATAAAACAACAAGAACTATGCTATAAATAAAAACTTACCCTGTTGCGAGCAGCAGCTCTAGAAGCAAGACCAGCCGTACTTTCCTCACGGCGCAGTGGAGGCCTAGAGGACGGCTGCACCGCGGCAGCCTTAGCTGCCAATCCAGTGTCCACCTTCGACTGGACATGACTGTAATTACTGCAACAAAAAACATTATGTACTTCTACCTACAATATTTAAAAAAAAATAGAAGCTTGCTTGTAAATAGAACATGGCACAGTAGATTTATAACATAGTATCATCCTTTCATGCCCATTTTAAGAAACGTTAAACATAAAACTACAAAGAAAAAATACCAGCTGATTATCAAAATAATAATGTGGGTGTGACGATAAATCTCAATAACTTTTCCTTACCTTTTCACAGCAGCCCGACATAAAGTCGCTTTCTTCTCAAACTCCGCAGCAGCAACAGCGACTTTGCCACCAATTTCACGCTGCGGTTGAACATTAGTGTTGATATCCCCCAAAGCTCCTCGAACGGTCAAACCTTGCTTCTTGGTAGGAATCGCCACGTTAGCTTTACCCTTAATAGCATATATATTTTCCTGGTCCTGGATCTGCGCCTAAAATATTAGTATCACCATTAAAAGTACGTTCAAAGTTTTCAAACACCAGAATCAGTTAGCTTTGTAACGTAACGAAAATTTCTTACCATTCGGTGTCTCCTCATCTGAATGTCCATTACGACGTCTTTTCTTGTTTAGCCCGTACGCAATTTAATAAACCGTCTCGGGCAGATCCTTGTTTCCGCGTAAAGTAGGTAGTTAAATTACATCCAGCTGTACAGTTAGTTAGAATTTTATTTTTTTTTCCCTTCGCTTGCTTCAATTGACAACGCTCAACTCAACTCAAAAATAACGGATAATTTTTTTTTCAATTATCAGTCAATTCATTATAGTTCGCTACGATTGGTTAAAAATTTTGTAGTTCTGATTGGTCCGTTATTATATCCGCAAAGTAAAACCAAAAACTAATTATTTATCCCTAAGATAATTCCGCACTATTTAAATAATTTTTAAAATCATTTAATTAAACTGGTATAAAAATGGCTTTGCAAAGTATTTTACAAATTAATTTGCAGCAGTTCTTTCTGTTACACACTATATTAATACGTTTACTGATCTCAATATCGGCAGAAGTCTATGAAACCTTACTTTTTGTCTATGCGGTTATGGATGATATTCTCAACAGCTAATCTTTATTTTAGTACATTTTAGCACTTGACCGGAAAAACCAGTTGGTTCAGAGTATTTTATTATTGCAGCCAGCATCTGTGATCGAATGTGCATGTTTTCGTTGGACAGCTTACAAATAATAAAATTTATAGTTCCAGCGGGACATCATTAATGCGCCCCATAGGCGGCCAATAGATAGTCAATCATATTACATTATAAATATTATTATACTCATTCATCTCAGCGCTGATTTGCTGCATCCGGTTAGACTGGAAGCCGACCCCAACATAGTTGGGAAGAGGCTAGGCAGATGATGATGATGACTCATTTATGTTTTTGTGGAACCCCAAAAACAATGGTTACAGAAATAAATATAAAAGGCTAGAGCTTTAAACTGCAAGTATACCAAAAAATTAAGCCGGGTGCAACCCAGGAAAAATACAGTGCAACCATAGATGACACTGACCTTTAAACACTTTTAAAGCGGTCTTTCTTTGGAATGCACTCCCTCTGTACATCATAACGACAACCAGTCGGTTATCTTTTAAAGTGAAGGCGCGTGAACATATCCGTCAAAAGTTGGCCGTAGTATCTCAGCGCTGATTTGCTGGATTCGTTTTCTCCTCAACCGATATTTCTTTTTTTTTTTCTCCTCGCAATTATTTTTGTTTATAATAATATGTATGTATGTCTATATCTATCTATGTATTAATATTTATTCTTGTATTTTATAGTAATTTCCTAGCTATTTGTCACGTATGTTGCAACTGCCATGTTTTGTCTGCATCACCCTAAGGTTGACTGGTAGAAAATGCCTCAGGCATTAAGTCCGCCTTTGTACAGTATTTCTTTTACTTGTGCTTACAGTTCTATTAAATAAAAATAAATATTTATTACAGGTTTTTTCCTTTAAGTACAGGTCAGTGCACAAGGTACTTTTTGATAGGGTCAGTAAGTGGTAGGCAATGACCTCTATTATACATGTTTACTAAAGGTCAGTGGTGGTAGATTACCCGTATTCTTAAAGTACTCTATGTGGTAGATGATGTCAGTACTATGAAGATAAATACGTTCTACTCTTTTTTGTAACCATGATTTCAGTCAGTGTTTTTTTTTTTTAACACGTTTGTTTAAAGATACCTATCGCGGAGATACACGCAACGCATTCTTTAACTTTTATCCATGTTCTCAAGCCAGATTTTGGACTCTGACTGAAGATGTTCGTGAGTGATCGTCTAGGCATCACTCCAGTCTTGCTTCAGTCCGTGATCAATTAAAAATCAAATGCGTGTCAGTCAGATTGAGCATCTAATGATCGCCATAGTCTAATGAAATCAATGAGTCGCGAGTTCGATCCCCAGACAAATTCTGATTAGATTAAACTATTCGCAACAGTGGATTTCGATAACAATACTTTCGTACTAGCGTACCTACCATTCAAACAGTTTTTCGAATCAGCGTGTTCGCGACAACGTCATTCGATAAAGCGGTTGTCGACTCATTGTGTTTCTCGTAAAGTTTTTAGAAATAGCATGCGTCGTATTAACGTCATTCGAATCTTCATATCACTCCCGTGCTTACTGGGCTCGCGTAAAACTAGCTGAAAAGTGAGTTTCGAACCTCGTTATGCCATCATTCAACGGATAGATCGTTTGTTTTTTATACGTTACTTACCAAATACTGGTATTCAGCTGCATCCGGTTAGACTGGAAGCCGGCTCCCACATAGTTGGAAAAAGGCTAGGCAAATGATGACATACAATGTCTGTCAATGGAAAATTGTGGAAAATGCCAGGTGTGTAGATCTGGCTTTAGTTGGTCACATTGTCGTTCCGTTCTTCACAATCTTCAGAGAGATATTTTTGCATTTTCCACCCACATCCTTCGTGAATTTCGTTTCAAGCACATCATTTTGACTTTATAAGTGTATAGTCTATGATTTTGACATCTGACAGAGCTCGTTGCGCGTTAAATGTATGTGCGTGCCGTTCGCTGATTAAATTATTGCCGGGTCGATTTTCCTCACAGAGCTCTAAGTTACTAAGTTCTATCAAATTTTCCACGACGATTCTAATAAGATGTAAGATATTTTTTTACGTATCCATTAACAACCTATGCGGCTTTTGTAACGATAATTATTTGTCCACAGTTTTCTCGAAAATGGTGCAGAAAGGTCCTCGTCCTTTGGTGCTGTGCGGACCTTCGGGGTCGGGCAAGAGTACATTGTTAAAGCGCCTTCTCAAAGAGTTTCCGGATAAATTCGGGTTTAGTGTGTCGCATACTACAAGAGGTCCACGTCCAGGCGAGAAAAATGGTGTGCATTATCACTTTACAAACAAAGATGACATGACCGCTGCTTTAGCAAGAGGAGAGTTCTTAGAAACCGCATGTTTCAGTGGCAACATGTATGGAACCAGGCAAGTAAATGTGTTTTGTGAAGAATCTTATTTGGCCATGTGCTTGTTGTTTGGGGCACATTGGCATCTTGCCAATAATGAGGTGTTCTTATTCATAAAGTCATTGTTTTGTTTAATGCATTTATTGCTAATATCTCAATAATTCCACAGTAAATACTCTTTGCAACATCATCTTCAAGGTCCTATTCTGGTTGGTTACCAGAAGCCAAAACACTGCCTACAAACCTAAATAATTTTTATGTGACCTAATAACAAAAGTTATTTTGAATCTTTCAGTAAACAAGCTGTAAATGATGTACGGTGCTCAGGAAGGATCTGTGTCCTAGACATTGAGATAGAGGGAGTCAAGCAAGTGAAGAAAACTGATCTCAATCCGTTGTTGGTGTTTGTGATGCCACCTTCCATTGAGGAGTTGGAGAGGCGACTGCGTGCCCGCAACACTGAGCAGGAGGAGGCTTTGATGAAGAGGTTGGAGACAGCTCGCAAAGAAATCATATTTGGTGAGTGGTTTTTTAATTACAATATTTTTCAATAACCTACTTTCTACTATTATTATTTATTCTTTTTTTTTTTTACTGATTTTACATATTTCAGTTACTAATAATATTAATGAAAGGTTTATTGTTAAAAAGATGGGGGTTTTTTATTGGCTCCAAACTAGGCAACCCTGTATCTTTGGCACCAATTTCGAGGGATTACAAATTTAAACATCCTACTAATAATAAAAATGTGAAAGTTTGTTAAGATGTTTGGGTGTTTGTTACTCAGCAACGCAAAAACTACTGAACGGATTTGGATGAAATTTGGTACACAAATAGTTTATAACCAGGATTAACACATAGGATACTTTTTATCCTGATATTCCCACGGGATCGAAAATAACGCGGGTGAAATATAATTAAATATATAAGCTACTAGCTTCCGCCCGCGAGGTATGTCGATAAAAACTATCCTATGTCCTTCCCCTGGATGCAATCTATCTCTCTGCCAAATTTTATTGAAATCCATTCAGTGGTTTAGGCGTGAAAAGGTAACATACAGACAGACAGACAGTTACTTTCGAATTTATAATATTAGTATGGATACCTACTTATTATTTTATAAAACTTTGTCTACTTCAAAACCCTTGTATTCTAGTGACTAGTGATAACATTCTATACCCTGTCCATTAGGTAAACCGTTTTTTGAAAGATGAAACTAGTGATTGCAGCAATGTAATATTTCAATTATTTACACTTTAATTTGTTTGATTATCTATTTTTGCTGTTGAATAAAAATGGTGCGGTTTCTTTATTTTTTTATGTCTGTAATTATTTTAATTCAATATGAAACAATATAAATTAGCCACTTTGTTTAAATTTTGCAGGTTTTATAGCAGAAATAAGCGTAAAAATAAAATATCCACTGGTTTGCTGTATTGTGTTGTAGTGTATACACATAAATATGGGGTTTACTACATACTAAAACACACCGTTTTTTATGCATAACATTTTATGAAAGTTTTAAAATTTAAATAAAACATTAACATCTTGTTCGATTTTGATTTATCTATAATGTATAATGATATTTTTTATATAAGATTACATTCAATACCATCACTTAATACGAGAGAGATAATTCAATAAGGCAGTTTATATATTTATTTTATTACGCATTTTCAAGTTAACTTTTACATAATTTAGAATTGTTACGTTCTAAGGCAGCTATCAAAAAACGGTTAACCTACTGGATTAGAGTATACTAGATTTCATTAGTAAATTCATAAGTGATCAGTAAAAAAATCCTAATTATTTTATCATTCATGTTTATCTACTGCACTACTACAGAAATATTATGCTACAGCCTGATAATTATTGTCTTGAAGGAAGTTAGGCAGAGTAAAACCTTTGAAAGTGACTAAACATATTCATAAAAATAATAGCTGTTGAGTTGTTGTTGTTGTTGTTGTATTCTTTGTCTAACCTTTATTGGATAATGTGTATTCTCAAAATACTTCAATAAACGGTTTCAGTTACTAACAATAGCATGGTTATAGGATTTATTTCAAGAATAACATTTGTGTTGCTTACGCAACTCATGTTATTATAAATTAAATAATGGATGTTTATAATCAGTATTACAAATATAACACACCCATCTGATGCAATGATTTCAGGTCAGGAGCCAGGGAACTTCCACATTATTATTCTCAACGACAATTTGGACAAGGCATACTCAGAGCTGCGTGAATTTATTTCTCATAATATGGAGGAGAAAGAGCGAGGTTTGTGTGTTTTCTCTTTATGTTAATTGATCCTCTCGAAAACAACTAATAATAGCATAACGTAAATAAGACTGAATTAGCATGTTGTTCAGTTAGGTTGAGTAGATGTGTAATGTTTTTTTTTATTTGCCTGTTTGTTTGTGTTGTGTGTGAGGCCACTTGGAGAGTTTTAAAACTTGTACATAGCATTCTCTGAAACAACTTTCTTGATAATTTTTGTGCTCTAGGTATTATTTTAAACAATCATGCTGCATAGATCTGTTGAAGATAATATTTTTTTTAATTTTCTTACATATTTTTGATGTAAGTATAGATAAGTTATCAAAAAATTAGAAAATCAGAATAATCAATAACATATCCAAACAAAGCACTTTAAATGCTTTATCGATTAACCTTTCTTTGATAAATAAGAACACTGATAGTAACTTAATGATATGAAAGCACTTTACTATCACATACTATAATATAAAACAATATTCATAATAACTAAATTACAGAACAAGCTTATCAGCAAAAAGTATTACTACAGTTATATATATATTATATACAGTTAACCTTAATAATGGAACAATAGCTAGGTTTGATCTTCATAGGTAATACAATAACAATCTATAATTGCATGGTTATTTCACTTACAAAATAACCATCCAATTTTTACATAGTTTATTTTAAATTATTTTTTTTTACTAATTGACCCTGTCCCACTCTTGGGCAAAGGCCTCCCCCCACTTCTACCATCTTTCGCGAGCCCGGGCGTCCTCCTTCCAGTTTTGGTGGAACCTATCGAAATACCCATTAAAATATAATTATTTTTGTTTATAATATGATCCATAATACCTTTGGTTTGAGTTTAATATTAATAAGGTGTGTTAATAACTTCACTAACATTATTCAACAGATATCAAGGAGAAGAAAGATGAAGAAGAAAAGTGAACAGCCTGTGCATGAAGCATGATATTTTCCCTGGGATACATTAGATGAGCATAAATGAATTCTCCGTTTTTGATATTTTAATATTATTGGTGTTAGTTAGTTGTGTGTTTAACACTGAAATATGGCCCCAATAAACATAAGCATATACATATTGTATCATGGTTTAAAATAAAATCTATGAGAAACTACCTCCTATTAAATATTAAGGTACACAGTATTGTAAAACCATAAAATGGTGAACTTCAAGGGATTCAAACTGATATTAGGTGTTTAGAAATTGCTTATTGATTGTTGTTCGAGTTTGTTACATGTTTTAAATGTTAGAAAACAATCACGTAAAGTAAAGCAGTGTGTTTTTTGCAAATGGTCAATAATTTTCGCGTCTTGACTCATTTCGATGAGTAAAAAGCATAATATTTATGTAAAAACTATATCTCAATCGTATCGAAGCTTCTAAAAGCTTTAAATGTTTAAATTTTGAATATTATCTCTTAAAAGATTTATATAATAACCTATGTAGAGTACACAATATTTTGTAAGATTACAGATTGAGGAAAATTATGGATACTATAGTATGGAATTTCAAGTATTTACAGTGGACTTAATTCAAGCTTCCCTGTATGTTGTCCTTGCATATGGAGTAAAATGTGTACTACTTTGGACTTTATACAACCTAGTCTAAGCTTTACCATTTAGTTAAGTGTTAATAATTATGTAGTTCAAATTTATTTTGCATGTTATTTATAATACTAAAATCAAATGTCGTGTGTTATCTAAAATATTGACAGTATGCATTTAATTTAAAACATTTTAATTACCCCCAGCGGCAACTATCAATAATATAACCGACAAATAAATACCTAGGACGAATAGGGTCGTGCAATAAAATAAGAAATGAACATAGGTTCTCAGTCGTATAAATACGACTGAAGCGGCAGCCACGAAAACAATAATCCGATCCAGAATGTCCCTAGCTGCCCTCCTCCAGCGACGGCCTAAGCCGAGGTTCGTAGCCCACAGGGTGTGCCCTGAGCTTAGAGACAAGAGACAACCTTCTAGGTTGACCTGCGAGATCATATATAAAAAAGGCACGAAAACATTTAGGATCGTATTAATCCGACTGGGCACTCAAAATGTTGATCTAAAAGAATCTCTGACCTTAAAAATTCCTAGCCATATTTTGAGATGATTTTGCACTGGAGTCTTGACTAGGTATATAGTTTTCTGTCGCAGTGAAACCTCAGTGTGATGTTATAGCTTGCAAGACATTCCATAATAAAGGCCTATCTTAACTAATAAATTAAAAATACAGTTGCAATATTTAAAAATCAAACAAAAGATTTTATTAATTAGTTTTTAGTAGGAAGTTTAGATTAAGTCTAACATTAGTGTTTTTTTTTTCTTCTGGACCTATCATTTTTCGTGCCAAATTTTTGTACAGTTTGGGCGACTTTTATATATTATAAGCGTTATTACGTGTACTTAGAAACTGGTAGTAGAGAGATTAATGTGTAATTTAATAGTTTCGGATGTAACAATATTGCACTAATAAGGGATATCGTGCACTCAAGTCCAAGACTACTGGCCGCATTAGACCCATTAGGTCCATCTTTCAATCCATTGTTTCATAGGTTTGAAAAATTCGTCAGCTCAACAACGTAAACAGCGCAATGAATGTGGCTGAACTGTAAAAAGGAAAGACATTGGCATCGATTGACATTGTATTATTTCTATTAGGTACGCAATTACTCCGCAGATTTTCTATGAAACTAAAGTGCGCGATAGTAATCGTTTCATAGAACATTGGCGTCATGCGGCCAGTAGAGTCGAACTTGAACTATTAGTGCGCGAGACCCCTAAGATTTTCTTTTTCTTTCTCAATGTGTCATAATTAAATTAGTATTCAAGTTCTTGAAATAGATCTTATAGACCTCATAATTCTTGATGTGTAGGCATAAAATAATATTATTATTAGTTTAATACGGTAGTTCATTTACTAAAATTAACATTGTGTAGTTGGTGTGTTACTGTCTAGCTGTTGATTTTTTAAATATTTATTCAAGATTAATAACATTACTTATTCTTATTTATTTTTGCTTTTAGCTGTTCTTCGAGGATTCTAAAGGAACCAGGCGCTGAAAGATTCTACTCAATTTATAATATATGTTAGTATTATTGCTAATCTAATTAAAATACTCGTCGGTTAGAATGTACCATCTCGAAATTCGATGGATTCGAAATTGTACCTACATACATCATGTATGTAGGTACAATTTCGAAAAGCCTGCTTATAAACATTTTTCTATGTAGACTTTGCGAGGAGTTACATTCTACAATGGTGTTATATTTTTATGGGGTTTATTATTTTTGTAAAACTATCTAACCAGTAACCATCTCCACTTTTGGTGTTCAATTTTAAACCATTCCAAGAAGCTAGCAACACTGTACTGCTATATACATGAAAATTATATTGTGATTTGCATAATTTTTATTATATTTAACTTGCCTATATACTCTAAAAGGATGTTTTGAATTTGCAATATTTAATGCAGATTGTATGTATTAAGTGTTGTCAGTATAGAAAATAAAATGATTGAAATAAATTCTTGTTTTGATTTGACTGAATTATGCCTTTTATACTGTTGCTATGAAAACGTTCTGTAAATGTAATTAGCGTTCTGCAAGGCTGTGCCATACTTCCTACATATAAATTCACTGACTGACGTCACAAATAATAATTATAATACTCTAGTAGTGAAGGAAAGTTGCCACTGTGTAGTGTGTGTAATTTGATTGCAGTTTTAAGTATGTTAGGTACATGTTATTGACTAGGTATACTTCTGAAGCAATCCAAATTCGAACTTATGTTGGTGTGTTTGACTTCATTTCTGTTTATTTATGAGTTTTGTGTATTGCCGATATTTGCGTTGCAAGTGAAATGAGAATTTGTGGGATTACCAGTAGATATCTAAAAGCCATACATGATGCAGTATTATCTAAAAAATATTTATTTTCAAGTCAATACATTTACTGCTAGGAAAAAGATAACAATATGAGTTATGTTTCTTTTATTGAGGGTCAAGAATTACTTATTGTAGACAATAACAATTGTTAATAATTTCAAACAATAAAGCAAAGCATGATGTCAATACAAGAAATTATTCATTCTGAGTAATGTTATTCAAAAGTCACACTTCACAATAAACATAATAGTAAATATAAAACAATTTCCAAGTTTTAAGAATATCCTATAGCACACTTGCTTTTGTTGGTTACCCTGAATCAATTTCAAAGTACAATGCTGCTCTCTTTGTCCCAGCGATCGCGATGTGAATGGGGAGGAGTATTCTCACAATCTCCACCTAATGCTGCAGCTTTAGAAATATTTTTCAAAGAAACACTACTCTCTGCAGGTATCAAGTTCGGCTGCTTTGACAAACACTTCAATCGTGGAATATGTGACACTCTTTTAGGAATTTTAGTACCAACCTTCTGGTTTTTGGGATCGTACAAGGTGTTGGCTGATTTAGATCGTGTGTGTCCCACATCTCCCTTGTTCTTCATACATGACAATGGAGTTCTGGAGCCGCTATTGCTTGCAGACTTTGACTTCTTCGGTGTCTCATTCAGATCAGTTGCTTCATCTTCATATATGAGTAGCCCATCAACATTATTGTCTGTCTTGGCACCAGTTTGGCGAAGCTCTGCATTGGTGCTCTGCAATACTTTGATCAAAGTATCATCTGACATAGTTTCAACATTTGAATCCTCTTCAGTTTTAGCTACAACAATTGGTGTCCTCTCAATACCTATTGATGGTGACCGAGGGTCATCATCAAGGATCTGAAATACTGGACCATTATTCTCATATTCATTTACAGTATCAGTATCTTCAATACAGTTCATATTTTCTTCACTATCTTCAAATTTATCCTCATTTTCTACATACTCAAAGTTTGTTTCCAAAAACTTCTCATTATGTTGACCTTCGCTTGATATGTTGTTTTCTAATGCTTCATGAGAAGCTGTGGATGATCCCAATGGCTCTTCAGGTTCTTTTAATGTATCATCTAAAGTTATGTTAAAGAAGCCCTCACACAAGTTCCGGGATACCACTAAATCTGGGCTCTTTTCACATGCTTCAACGCAGCTGTCGCAATTGTCGTCAGTTCCAGTATTCAACACAGGACTGGCACAGTTATCACTTTGTAGTCTTAATAATTTCTTTTCATTAGCTGCTTCTTCAGTCTTTGTTGAAATTATAATAGGTGTGCGTTCAAAGTCTTGTGTGGGAGAGCGCGGGTCATAAGACTGCAAATGGCTTTTTATCACAGCAGAAAGAATAGGATTGTTGTGTATCAGTTTTTCTTCACCATTACCATTTTCGAAAGTCTTTCTCAGATCAACGTTTTTAGTGATATTGTGTTTACCAGTTGACTTATTCTGAAAGCCAAAATGCAATAAATTAGTAAGATATTACGAGACAAAGTTAAAAAGGCCAGACGTTCTGAACATAACAAAAAAAGAAATGGAGGGAACTAGTGTTATTTTTAGGTAAGAATATTCATAACGTAGATTTCGTAAACGCACCTGTAGCGGAGTCCGTGAGATTTCTGGCGTTGGGGATCGAGGATCAGAGTTATTGCAAATGTCTGAAACGTCAGACTCATTCTTTATCGTAGCAGCAGTTGTTGCTGGTGCTTCAGTATTATTTGCTTTACTTGTGTTGCTTCCCATTGTTATTTCTAAATATAGAAAACACGTATTGTATAGAATCCGATACTGTTGTTTAGTATAACAAACTAATCATTTTAACTATCAGCTAGTTACAAAGATTAGCTAAATTATTACTTTTTTCTTCCAACAATCCGGTTCACGAACTCAAAACATTTAACGGCCGCAAATGTCACACTGGATTCTATTTTTGAAAATCTTTCGTTCGGAAAACCAGACTTGAGGTTCGTTTATTAAATTGATTTGTGATACTATTATGGATGTTATTCTTTCAAAGTAAACTATTAGCAATTATGATTAAGAGATTAAAAGTAAATTATGATAAGTAATCATACATAATAGCTTTTTATTGGATGAATATTACATTTTTCTAGATTTGAGTTCGTTAAAAAATAGGCACCACTTCTGAACGAACTAAAATTGATTGCCAACCTAGAAAATAATAAAATTCGTTTGATTTGATCATGGATGGATTGCACTCACTGACCTCTATTAAACAAGTGTGTCAGTGGATTGCACTCACTGGCCTCTATTAAACAAGTGTGTCAGTGGATTGCACTCACTGACCTCTACTATAGAAGTACGTGGACTTCATACTACTGATGACAACTTAAAGACATTTGATTTTCGCCATTTTGGCGCTGATAGCAACGTGAGGTACCGTGGAACTAATATTAGAGATGGGACATATCCTTCGATAAAAAAATAGTATGTACTTTATCGATTGTTATAACCACGGAGAATAATTTATTACTTAAGAGAAAAATATCGAATCACTCCCAGTTATTTTTATGCTTAATTTTTAAGTAATAGAACAATTGCTCTGCAAAGGTTAACTGAATTCATTAGGGCCTGGCCAGATCGCAAGCTATAAACTAGTGGATAGTGTCCTAGTAAAGTGCACGACGGTCAGATCAGCGAGCTTTAAATATGAGGATAGGCTTAAAACTTAGCCTAAAAATTACTATGGTTGAACTAATATCTCCTGGCTCAACTACACTAGTTTTACAAGGTAAGCTGGGGTCACATTAGTTCCCAAAGTAAACTAAAATCTATTGAACTATTTATTATGTTGCCATTTCGCTCTATCCTAGTAAATCAAATGGCAGTTGTATTCTTCGTGAGCTATATTGCATTACATTTATTTAATAGCCATTACTTACAATAGTTACTTTTGGTGTTTAATTTGGAAGAATTGAACCATGTAAACAAAAAGTTAACCATTCAACAAACAGCGTCCATGCAAATTCAATCCAATTCAGTCAAATTGAATGATAAAAGTGAACCGTAACATTACCTTACCATGTACTCATTACCAGCGGAAAGAAGAGGGATTCCATTTTCATTATTGGGTATTTGGATACCGTGCATACTAATAGAAAAAAAAACACAAAAAATAACAAAGTGAAAAATGAAATCATTTATTTCAAATTAAAATAGAACTGATTCTAGTCGGCCCTTCCAAAAGGTATACGACCACGTATTGAGATGAGTGTGTTTAATGAAACAGTCCAAACAGGACTCCAATTTTCCATTTTCATGTTTTTCAGCTATATCTGCTTAGTTGAGTTGGTGGGAAATCTGAAATTAAGTATTTAAATAAAGTAAAAATGACTAAAGTATACAGTACATTGTAGATGGCAAGTTTTATTTCGATGTTAGGTCTTTATTTCGGAAACAAGTAGGTACATATTACATATAATATTAATCTTTAGAAATTAGAAACTAATATTTGCTAATTTGTTTTACCTAATCAAATTGAAGAAATTTCTGGCGAGAGTAAATTTTAATTTGAAACAAGTACTTAAATTTAAAATTATTCACTGTTTGAAGAAAATAATCGACACATTATCGAGATGGAACATTTACAACCCTACTGAAATGATTGTATTCAATAAATGTGAAAACTGTGTGTGTTTTAATATCTCATCATATTTAATGATGAGATATTAAAAAAACATTTATTCTAAACATAAAATAGTATTAAAAATGTTCACACAACTATCGAAACATTTATAGTCATGAAATTCACTTACTTGTGTAAGGTTATTCCGCTGCCTTTTTGATAGCGAGTTTTACAAAATGCGCATACTTTCATAATAAAAATGTTCTAAATATCACGTAATGAACACAAAATACACAAAAATAGTCACTCTATCAAAAAGTACTCTGTGATAGTCGTATTCCACGATTTATACATAAATCATCAGAGACCACAGAGCACAGAGTACTTTTTGATAGAGTGAGACACGAACCAAACAACTCAACGTCCCGTCCATTTGAAAGAAAGTGCCAATTTTAGTTCCTGAGTGTTGCAAATGGTGGTTATTGAATATAATT
Organism: Gortyna flavago; assembly: GCA_963669345.1. Lineage (NCBI taxonomy): Eukaryota > Metazoa > Arthropoda > Insecta > Lepidoptera > Noctuidae > Gortyna > Gortyna flavago. The sequence continues at coordinate 10,124,219 of OY770126.1, forward strand.
AAGAGTCCCAGGTATTATTTGACTTGTTTTAATAATGTAGAAAATAGGACACACAAAAAGAACATGCAAACACAGTGGCGTCGTTGCAGAAAAAGGGAAGAGGAAGTTGGTGTTGTCATGCAGCAAACCATATAAAATAATTTTTAACATTGCAATACTCAGTATTTCACAACACCCTCCCTCAATGTTAAAACTCTATAGAACTTTTACAACATTACAATTTTGTTGAACAAAAAAAGAAAACAAATTAACACAATCCCAAACAATCTTTGAATTTTTCAAACTTTACTTTACCCAAAGGTTTAGTTAAAATATCTGCCACTTGATTTCCTGTGCTGATGTAGTCAACACTTACAATATTATTATTTACCATATCACGTACAAAATTTACTTTAATATCAATGTGTTTGATTTTATGATGAAATTGCGGATTTTTACAAAGTTTAATTACAGACTGATTGTCTTCTAACAACTTTACACAACCAGTTTTACCTTCAAAATATTCAAAAAGATTTTTCAACCAACATGCTTCGCTAACAGCAGAACTTAAAGCTACATACTCAGATTCGGTGGATGACAGAGCAACTGTAGTCTGTTTGCGAGAAACCCATGAAATTGTACAACCATAAATTTGAAACACATAACCACCAGTTGACCTTCTATCAACTTTGTCACCTGCCCAATCAGAATCAACAAAACCAATGATATTCTTAATTTTACATCTTTTAAAAACTAAGCTTATCTGTAAGCTCCCTTTTACATATCGTAGCACTCGCTTGAGAGCTACCCATAAATCATTACTAGCACAAGACTGGTATCTACTTAAAATACTTATGGAAAGGCATAGGTCAGGTCTGGAGCACAACATTGCATACATTAGTGAACCAATTACCTTTCTACACCTATGCTCTATTTCAGGATTCTCTGACTTGTCCCTTTTTAACACACTGTGATCAAAATTTTCTTCCATCGGGGTCACAGCTGCTTTACAATCTAACATATTACAAGTATTTAGCAATTTTTCGAGGTAAGTACTCTGATTTATTATTATTGTACCCTCCCTTATGTTCTGTGTTACATGCATTCCCAAATAGTGACTAATTTGACCCAGATCTTTCATTTTAAAGTGTTCATTTAACAATTGCTTTACATATTCTATCTCTTTAATAACACTAGATGCTAACAACAGGTCATCAATATATAAGAGTAAGTATACTTTACACTCTGCATTTATTTTCACATACAAACAATATTCATAATCACATCTCAGAAAACCTAGTTTAGTTATAACATCATGAAATTTTTTATTCCAATTTTTGGGCGAGTCTTTTAAACCATACAGAGATCTTTTTAACTTATACACATTAGAATTTTTCTTCTCATTATAACAACCTTTTGGTAAGGATACATAAACATCGCCATCAATGTCCCCATACAAAAAAGCACTACAAACATCTAATTGATGTATAGGTAAGTCATATTCATTACAGAAAGCTAAAAATAACCTTACAGAAGTTAACCTTGCTACAGGACTATAAATTTCGGATAGGGATAAATCTTGTTTAAAACCCCTAGCTACTAACCTTGCTTTATGGGACACAATGTTCCCTTTTTCATCTTTCTTACATTTAAAAACCCATTTACAGTCAATAATATCACAATTCTCTGGCTTCTCTACACATATCCATGTTTCATTTTCAGTAAGTGCTTTCATCTCTAACTCCATTGCCTGTTTCCATTTGTTACTGTCACTACTCGACACAGCTTCCTCATATGTTACAGGATCTTCATTACAAACTGTCAACAAGCCCAAATCATAATCAAGTAACCTATCAGGTATTTTTATTTTATTTCTGTCCCTTAGCTGCAATCTACCATTTGCTTCATTATGACTTATGTCATCACTGCTCTGTTCCTCATTTATTTCATGCTCACTTTCGGTTGTGTCTACCTCCTGCTCTTTCCTTTGAATAGTCTCATCATCACTTGACACACCATTTTCCTGGTCTTGTACACACACATTTGAATTCTCTTTTTCCACATATTCAATCTTACACAAGTTAGGTAAAAACACGACATCCTTGTGTACCTCTACCTTATGATTATCACTAAAATATATGCGATACCCCTTTACGTTTTCACCATAACCAACAAACATACCTTCTACACTCTTGTTATCCCATTTTAGACGCTTTTCTTTTGGTATATGCACTGATACCTTACAACCAAACTCATGAAAGAAATCCAGGTTAATATCTTTATTATAAAACAACTCGTATGGGGATTTATTCTTGACTGGGCTAAGACCTGTTCTATTCAATGTATAACAGGCTGTGTTTACTGCCTCTGCCCAAAAAACTTTGCTCAAACCATAAATCATAGCACGGGCAGCTTCTACCAGTGTTCGCATTTCTCTTTCAGCTCTGCCATTTTGTTGAGGGGTGTACACTACTGAACGTTGATGAATTATACCTTTTTCATCCAGAAAAACTTTCAACTCATTACTCATAAACTCTAAGCCATTGTCTGTTCTCAAAACTTTCACTTTTCTTTCACATTCCCTTTCTACCTTTGCCACAAAATTCTTTATACACACAAAAACTTCAGATTTTCTTTTCATAAAAAACACAAAACGATAACCCGTACAATCATCTTTAAGCAACAAGAAATACCTTGATTCTCCAATTGAGGCATTCTCCATAGGCCCACAAACATCAGCATGGATCAGATCTAGTTTTTCTACTGCACGACTTTCACTTCTAGGATAAGGTTGTCTATGCTGCTTACCACGCAAACAATTTTCACACATAGTAAGATCACTGTTGTCTGCATAATTAATGTTATTCCTGGTTAATATATTTTTGATTTGAGTTAAATTTTGATGAGACAGTCTATTATGCCAAACTGAGATATTTTCTACTTTTTTAGTTAAATGACAACATGACATTTCAAAAACATTAGAATTGCGTTCCATTTTAGTTAATGGGGCATTAATATACTTAGGATTATCATAAACAAAGTTCATCTTATAAAGCTTACAAGATCTATTTGCTGTTGCACAAACTTCCCCATGTTTATTTATAAATTCACAAACTTTATTATTAGACACTAAACGCATACCCTTGTCCAAAACATATCCTGCAGAAAACAAATTGAATTTTAAGTCTGGAATGTACAACACATTTGACAAAATAGTTCTTATATACGTACAATTATTCCAGGCATACACTACTACATTCCCAACACCATAAACTTCTAAAAGACTGCCATCACCAACCTTTACTTTATTAGAGGAACAAGACTCCTCAATTACGGAATCAAATAAGGTTTTATCACAACACATATGCTCACTAGCTCCAGTGTCCATGTACCAAGTTCCACGTTCTGTACCACTGGTGCTGGAACACATAAATGCATTTACTTCACTGTTCTTTGAATCTTTATTTTCCTTCGTGCTTGTGGTGTTTCCTTTCCTATTCTTTAGCTTGTAGCAATTTTCCATGATGTGACCTCTCTTCTTGCAGTAATTGCACATCCTGGTTTCTTTTTGAGTACTTTTGTTTCTGCACACTTTAGCAATATGTCCTTCTTTACCACAACTATAACATTTCTTTATACTAGCCAATGCCACTATTTCCTTATTTTCAGAACCCAATCTTTCTTCTTCCAACAATAATCTTGATGTCAATTCTCCCAGGTTTTGACTCTCATGTGCAACTGACTCCCACGCAGAACGGAAATGCTTGTACTGTTCCGGCAAACTCATGAGAATCTTAGTCATTGTCATCTTCTCTGACACAGTTTCACCGGCTTGTTTAAGTTTGCTAATTACATCCTCCAATTTAGACAGAAAAACAGACATGGAACTGTCTTCAAACTGTAGCAGGAAAAACTTTTGCTGCAGTAGGTGCACACTGACAACAGACTCTTTATCATAGACTGACCTTAATTTACTCCACATGGAACTAGCAGTTGAACATGTTAACAAATGTGTCAGTGGCCCTGGCTCCATCCTCATAACAATAATCTCCTGAGCTTTTGCATCGTGGCTCCTCCATTCTGTGAGGGCTTTCGCATCTTCTGGCTTAACTCGCTCACCCGTAATAATTTCAAATAATCCCTTGCCTCTTAGAAGAACTTCCGTCTGAAAACGCCAGACCGCCCAATTCTCACCGCCTTTCAATCTCAAACTGTGCTGTGTGCTGTCCATCTTCATAAAACTGGTGACTATTTAATTTATTTCTAGTCACCACGACCACGACGGTTTTTTCATAACCTCAAAATTCTTTACAATACCAATGTTCTTCTCAAAAAAAACAATACTTTGGAACTGCGGGTTCTGGGCCCATAACCTGTTGCAAATGGTGGTTATTGAATATAATTAAGAGTCCCAGGTATTATTTGACTTGTTTTAATAATGTAGAAAATAGGACACACAAAAAGAACATGCAAACACAGTGGCGTCGTTGCAGAAAAAGGGAAGAGGAAGTTGGTGTTGTCATGCAGCAAACCATATAAAATAATTTTTAACATTGCAATACTCAGTATTTCACAACACTGAGTACCTCGCTTTGAATCGGCACACAGAACTAGGTACTGTCATTTCGTAGAGTATAGTTAGTCCAGCGTACTTGTTTAATAGAGGTCAGTGATTGCACTGGATTTCCAAAACATTGATTATTTCTCGAAAACATAATTACCACATGATAAGACTGCGCGTCACGAAAAATAAAAATGTCTAACATTGCCTCTTGTGGTGGCCGTTGTATGTACAGTTGCCCTGTTGCCGATAGTAAAGCGCTGTGCTTTTCTTAAAAGAAGGTACAGTCTCGCAGACACAGTGAGTCGTATGTACAGTCAACACCGGTATTTTCTGTATTTCAAAAACTGTCACTTGCATACTTCCGATATCATATCACCACTGTCCAGTGTTATATGAATTTGACAGTTAACTACCTTGTACCCCGCGTTTAGGCCTGAATTCCTGTTACGCTGACGTCGTCGGTCGCGTACGGTCAGTAACAACATACTACATGGTGCTATATAAAACACAATTTATATTCACACTCGCGACCAACGTATACGACCGACGACGTCAGCATTACAAGAATTCAGGCCTTACATACAAGTATTAATTTTGCCAGAAATTTTGACCTTGACCCATAATTGGTCCGACCAACAAACGAAGACCAATAATACTTGTAAAGTATTTGTCAAAAATTAAATCATGTTTTTTAGAACAATAGCAGTGCTCCACGGTTTCACCCACATAAGTTTTGATCCCGTGGGGTTATTGGGATAAAAACTATCCTATGTTCTTTCCCGGGACTCAAACTATCTCTATACCTACCACATCTGAATCGGTTCGGCGATTTAAGCGTGAAGAGGTAACAGACAGACACACTTTCGCATTTATAATATTAGTATGGCTATGGATTGTTTCAGACATGTTTGCTTGACTGTACCTTTCTCTAAGCCATAAATTGAGATAGGCGTATCCGGTTCCGGTACGGTGAAGCGCTATAAGCCCCGCAGCGTCATATCCGCCCCAATCCGGCAGGTAGTGGGGATACGTTTGCACAACGCAAGACGATATCCTGAACCTCATTGCCGTTCGGTATTCCGAACGGTGTAGTCGCGTTTAAAAGTAACTCGTTACTTTTAAAGAATGGTGTCCTACTTTTTAGTGTTAAATAAAAATTAATTTGTGTTAAAAATTAACTCTTTTGATAAAAATATTAATAATGTTAGTATGGACAATGCCCCACGTGCTCGGTCGCAATGTAGTGGTTCGAGCAGTAGCAGCGATTCTTCTTCCACGGCGCGTAAAAGGAGACATCGTAGGCGAAAGGAGCGGCGCCGCCGTATAAAGCTAAGTAAATTAGAGGACGCTTTTATAAAACTTACTGAAAAAGTATCCTTTTTGCAAGATCTTATAGTTAAAAATAATAATCAGCCGACAGCCGTGCATGCCTGACAGTGAGTCTATGCTATATATTCCGAGCCCTACTGAACTGGATAATGAATTAAACGAAGAGAAAAGGATTGATTTTAAAATACAAACTACCCTCAAGTCCCAGACATTACAGACAGATAGTACGCATCTCGAATTGCTTAACAAATTGCAACATTTTAACTCGCCTGACTGGGCTCAAGTACGTTATTCTGAAGTACAAAAACTTTATAATTCTACCCCAGGTTTTGTAGAGCTCGAAAAAAAGATGTTTCGAGAAATTTTGAACGTAATCGTTCGTTAGCGGTCGTTGAAAATTCTTTAGCTGCTATGTCACATGCTGTTATATTGCAAAACGAAGCTTTTCAAAAAGGCTTATGCCAATTTATTTCATGGGTATCCGAATTAAAAAACCCAACGACCACTGTTATAGAGATTACTTCAAAAATCAATAAAATTTTTGCCGACGGGGAATACCATAAAATACAATAGGATTTATTACAAATGGTATGTGGCAAATTGCTGATATAGTGCAGCAACGTCGTAATGGTATTTTAAACTATGTTAAAGAAAGTTGTTTTAAGGAATCGTTAAGGAAAATACCCCCATCTGCCTGTTCGTTAAGGAAAATAACCTGTAAACTTTGCATCATTTATTTGACGATGCAAAGTTTACAGGTTTTGTAGAAAAACAAGCTCGCCGTCCGATCAGGACCAGGCCCGTGCTGGACGGCGCGTATGTGTTCCACGCGCGCCTCAAAGAGATGTCAGCATCAGAGGAGGGGCTCGTTAGGACCGAAGCCTGCCGGGGCAGCGGGATTGTCCGAAAGGGTTACCGCTACCCCGGAACATAAAGGGCTAAGGAAGGAACACTGATGGGTTTTAGTCAGTGAGAGCCTGACTCTCCCTTCCGCTCCACCCAGAGCGGGAGGGGTCATTTGATGATTTCCCATCCTTAAAAAAAAAAAGGTTAGATCGTATAAACCTTCTGTCCAAAGAAAGGACACACAAGTAGACAGGAAATATATAGTGCCTTTGCGCAACAGTGCAAATTAACGCCCCTCCACTAGTAGTGATCTTAATCCTGCGCAAGGACGAAAGAGAAGGGCAGAAGAGTTTTTTCGTCACACCGAAGATACACGTTACGGTAAGAAACGTTGTACCCTGGGACGGCGTGATAAACGAGTCGATTGACTATCATCAACGTTTTTTCAAGCCGGGAGAATCAAACATCGGGTAAGTGTCTGGAGGAAGTTGGGGGCACCTTTATATATATTTAGGTACTAAAGATAATATCAGGTTATCGGATCCCCTTTTTAAGGAAACCACCGCTTATTCATCCCTTGAAGATTCCCAGAAGATTTCACACAATCAATTCAAAAGAAATCATAATGCAATTCAAGAGGTGTTAGAAAAAGCTTTGTTGACTCCGAGCTTTGTCTCAACAATTTTTCTTGTACCAAAAAAGGAACAGACATTTTCGTTTAAATGATAATGATAAATGATTTTTATTTTGTAAATAGGTTTGCACAAACACTTTTACACGTCAATCATATTTTTTATAAAACTAGATGAGGTCGGCGTTTCCTATCTGACTACTCTGAGAAGAAAGGCCGAAACAAACTCAGAGGTCACAGTCTCTTTTACAGTCCAGACATAATCTTGGTCAGGTTATATGAAGACCATGTAGATCGATGTCTGAGATGGTCTTTTGAGGAAAGAACCACACACTGCATGCGTGCACAGTCAGTGCACGCATTTGTCAGAAATCGTGCAGCTCAACTCAAAACTTAAGGAGCTCAACGATTCGACGAACAATACCAAAGAAAGGACATTTAGATAGGCCACATAAATTACTCAAACTGCCAGGCCTAGAAAAAAAACTAACAGAACAAAGAGAATAATAAAAATTAAACAAAAAAATAATAATAAAATGACCCACATTGTCTTCACATGCACAATAATTAAAATAATATAATACTTTACAAAGTAAGCAAATGTCAATGTTTATATAAAATTCATTAATTAATGTCAATGTGTATATAGAAAAAAATTATAAAAACATTCAGAGTGTAAAAATTGGAAGCAACTCAATCCCAAGCCTTTTTGTCCTCAATATAATCCTTAACAGTATAAAAGGCTTTCTGGCACAACTTACGTTTAATGAATGATTTGAATTTATTAAGGCTTAGATCTTGAACGTGGCTTGGTAGTTTATTATAAAAGCGTATACTTTGGCATCTGAACGAGCCACCTATTTTCTTGAGCCTTGTTGTAGGTGCAACAAATTTGTGTTTGTTCCTCGTATTTATATTATGGATATCACTGTATTTTTTAAACAATTTTATATTTTTATGGGCATATAAAAGATTTTCATAAATATACTGAGAGGGCACAGTCATCACATTAATCTCTTTAAATTTTTCTCTGAGAGAGTGTGTCGGACTTAGTTTATAAATTGATCGAACAGCTCGATTCTGCAAAACAAAGATAGTCTGAATATCGGCGGCATTTCCCCACAATAAAATACCGTACGAGTCGTACGACATTACACTATGAAAACAGCTAAAGTACACTAAACGGGCAGTCTCTATATCAGTTAAATTACGAATTTTTCTAACAGCGTATGCTGCGGAACTTAGTTTTTTTGACAATTCATCTATATGTGGTCCCCACTGAAGCTTAGCATCTAAAGTTATGCCCAAGAATACTGTGCTGTCTTCAGGATTCAATTCCTCGCCCTTTATCAACACATTAGTTTTCACCTGCCTAACGTGAGGTAGCGTAAACTTAATGCATTTGGTTTTTTTCTCATTTAGAAGCAAATTATTAACATTGAACCAGTGGACTACTTTCGAGATCGCGCTATTTACATCGTCATTAACCAACTGCTGACGTTTAAGTTTAAACAAAAGTGAAGTGTCATCTGCAAACAACACTATATCATGATTATCCTTTATGAGGTACGGCAAGTCATTAATATAAATAAGAAACAAGAAAGGGCCAAGAATCGAGCCCTGTGGGACTCCCATTGTTACTATAGGTCCGGGTGATCTTTTCCCGTTAACGTCAACGCTTGAATCCTTTTACGAAGTATGAAGTAAGAAGATCCAGAGCAGAATTCCGGATCCCGTAGTGGCGGAGTTTCCTGATTAACGTTCCGTGAAGAACGCAATCGAATGCCTTGGACAAATCACAAAAGATGCCCAATGCATCGCATTTATCTTCCCATGCATTATAAATATTTCATAAAAGTTGTAGTTCTAAAAGTAGTAGTTTTAGTAGAACGACCCCTTGTAAAACCGAACTGTTTGCTATGTAATAATTTATGTTTATTAAAAAAATCTTTGCATTTGCATTTTATTTCTCAAAAACTTTACTAAAGGTAGGTAGTACAGAAATAGGTCTATAATTAGTGGGGTCTGATGTACTACCTGATTTAAATAAAGGTATTATTTTACTATATTTCATAAGGTCAGGAAACTCCCCATTGTTAACCGACTTCAAAAAAAGGAGGAGGTTCTCAATTCGGTTGTATGTTTTATTTTTTTATTTTTTTATTTTTTATGTTTGTTACCTCAGTACGCCGTCATTTATGAACCGATTTAAAAAAATATTTTTTTATTTGAAAGGACATACGTCCAGATTGGTCCCATTTTTGTCAAACTCCAGTTCTGATGATGGGATCCATGAGGAATTGAGGGAACTCCTCAAATATTATAGGCATACATATAGCAATTTTGGTATTTTCATTAACAACTCAAGCATTTGCATTCAGAAAGTATAATTTGGGGAAGTGGAACTGATGATGAAGACCACAGATGGCCATCGAAACTACTCAATGAAAAATATTTCACGGGTAGCGATTCGATTGCTTTAATATGGTTGCTAAGCAATTTATGATCGTCACAATGCGTATGGTAAAGTGGAGCTGATGGTGACTTCACCATCAGCTCAAGTTCTCCTGGTTCTTACCAAGAGAACTCCTCAACAATTAACGTCCCAGCATCGGGAAAAGCAATATTTTGTAACAGGTGATGAGCAGTTGACATTAGGGTTTGAAACGGTATGCTCTTGAGGTGGTCCCATTGTCACCAAGTCAGAGTCTGATGAAGGGATCCCATGAATGTCGAGGAAAATCCTCTTTGGTAGGCATGTACAGTGTGTTAGTTGAACTCTCTCAAATCAAATGAAACCTATTGATGATTCAAGTGTTTGAGTCCGAGAGTCATCACTTACCTATACTCCGACTTTTAATTAGCTGCAGTAAAATAACACTACTTAATAACTCATTTCGGACTGCATTTAGAGATATGCATGTCAAATAAGTTTTATTTGTTACACTACTCTGTACTAGAAAAACAAGGTTTGGTTGATGGCCGCGAAAAAACAACAAGACGACAATTTCAGATGATGTTACAAAACCGATTTAGAATTTTTTTATTTTTTATTTAAAAGGATATACTTCCAGATTGGTCCCATTTTGTCAAAATCCAGTTCTGATGATGGGATCCATAAGGAATTAAGGGAACTCCTCAAATATTATAGGCATACATATAGCAATTCTGGTATTTTCATCGACAACTCAAGCATTTGCATTCAGAAAGTATAATTTGGTGAAGTGGAACTGATGAAGGAGACTACAGATAGACACAGGAACTCTTCAATGATTATAAGTATTTCATGGGTGGAGATAAGATATCTCGATTAAGATAGTTAAGCGACTATGACGAAGCAAATTTAAATAAATAGTTCTGACGAAACTGGTACCATCAAACCGATCTTATGAAGCTGGAAGGTAGGTACCGGAGCATCGTAATAAAACAATGTATTCTAGCCGTGTTTGGGCTTATCGAGTAAATGCGAACCACATGATACAGGAGATGTGATACGAGAAGCTATTTCGAAGGCTACTGCTCGAAAATGAAACCGCTGAAGACTGTTTTATAAGACGCCAAAGAGATCTTCGCCCTTGAGTCGTAGATACATTAAGTGTGGCTTTGATTGTCAGAAGACAGATTTCGTAGCCTCATTATTTCCGTCAATGATCTGTCGTCGTGTGGTCGCTTTAATAATTTGTTGGCATCCAAATCTGACAAAACGATACCTTCCAAACTTCTGACACGACATTAGCGCGACGTATATTTGCCCTTTTGCAAAGTTTTTTTTACCAAGGTCGATCACAGCTCATTCTGTACAACTTCCTGTCAATGTTATATATTTAGCAAGTAGTGGTATACGAATTGGTGTGGGGTAGGTACCACAACTCAAAAGTGAAAAATAAAAACTTTTTAACAAAAAAAACAACCGACTTCCAACAAAACACTACAAAGTGAAAAATAACTTTAATTTCAGAAGTCGGTGTCAAAAAACGAAAATGCAGAACCAACGACACCGACTTCTGAAATTAAAGTTATTTTTCACTTTGTAGTGTTTTGTTGGAAGTCGGTTGTTTTTTTTGTTAAAAAGTTTTTATTTTTCACTTTTCAATACAACTATTAAAGATAAGAGCTAGAGTAGGGTGCTACAATGTCAATAATTGACTTAGAAACTTCTACAGAATTACCCCACAGATCTGCAGTCTTTTTTACATTTAAAGTATGAAAGGTTTTAATTATATCTCTACAGGTAATATATTCAAAATGAAATTCCGAATCGCAAGCATTAACATTTTCCTTTAGCAAAGACTCAGCAACAGAAGGTGATGAGTTTAGGGATTTAGTAGTTGAAACGGGAATATCTGAAAAGAAATTTTCAAATGCCTCGGCGACTTGCGAGTCTGATTTTATTATGTTGTCATTAATAGACAGGCTGTAGTCAGTATCTCGGTTACTAGACCTTCCCGTTTCACTATTAATAATGTTCCAAGTCGTTTTAATTACATTACTGCTGTTTTTAATCTTTGAACCCAAATAACGTGACTTGGCCATATAACAAACTTTTTAAAATAATTTTGAATAATTTCTAACATACAAATTAAATTCATCAGTATTAACATAATTCGTTTCATTGTACAGTTCAAAAAGCCGTGTTCTACTTTTATGAATACCAGTGGTATATGGTAGCCCAATCACTGAACGATGCATTACTATTAACCGAGATAGTCTTGGGAATAAAGGTGGAGTCAAATTGTTTACAGTATATATTAAAAAAGTTATCATATAGATGATTAGGATCATCATGAATAAACAAAACTGGTAATTTATTAATGAGTGTAACTTTAAAAGCCTCCTTTTTAGCCATTTTTTTGTTTTGGTCTTGAATAGTAATCCTTTGCCTGCAATGATCATAATCTAGTAAATTTATAATTTCTTTGTGGCTTGGTATAATATCTGTATAAATATTATCCAGGCATGTGGCACTAGTAGGGGTTATTCTTGTGGGCTCCAAAAATAAGTTTACAAGATTGTAGGACTTTCGTCCAGTATTCAATTTAAAATTACTAAACACTGAGGGGCCCGTGGCTAAATAATAACAGCCGCACAGGTCGATCGATCAGGTTAGGCTACGCTTGCCGCGGTTGGTCTGTGGATGGGTGACCATCTTTACATATCGAGACCCCTCCGTGCCTCGGAAAGCACGTTAAGCCGTTGGTCCCGGCTGCCATTCGTGGATCTTTGACAGTCGTTACGGGTAGTCAGAAGCCCGAAAGCCTGACAACCAGTCTTACCAAGGGGTATCGTATTACCCAGTAACTGGGTTGTGGAGGTCAGATAGGCAGTCGCTCCATGTAAAATACTGGTATTCAGCTGCATCCGGTTAGACTCGAAGCCCACCCCAACATAGTTGGGAAAAGGCTAGGCAGATGATGACTGTCAAAATAGACAAATTTCGATTGGTGAACATGTACAAAGTCCCCGACTTCCTCCAACCACAGGATTGGTTAGTAAAAATAGACTTGGAAAATGCATATTTTCACCTGCCAATCGCGCCGGGACACAGACGTTTCCTCAGATTAATAGTATCGGACCAACTTTGGCAAATGACCTGCCTGCCGTTCGGTTTGGCAACTGCTCCGAAGGTTTTTGCCAGCCTGACGAATTGGATCGCGCAGATCCTAAGAGACCAAGGAGTGCGATTGCTGGTATATCTCGACGAAAATCGTCGAGATATACCACTGGAGATATACTCCTAGTGAATCAGAATCGAGAAACTGCAAAGTCACGCGAACTTAACGGTAAAACTATTGCAGTCCCTTGGCTTTGTAATAAACTTTCAGAAGTCCGTATTGACCCCTCAGCAGTCAATCGAGTATCTGGGGATATTATGGGATCCTTGGCACAATGTCAAATTACGTCCACCAACAAAGGTTCGCTTACTGCAATCGATAACATCGAAAATGGCAAAAGCCAACAAGGTAAGTTTAAAAAAACTCCAGGACCACCTCCACTAGGACTTTGGAATTTTGCCAGTTTCGTAGCCCCGTGAGGGCGCCTGAATTCTCGGGCAATGCTTCAGCAATTCCCTGTTGCGAAAAAATTTAAAAGGTCGAACATCGATGTCTGTCAAGGTGATTCCGAACCTGCTATGGTGGATACAAAGTCACAACATGGCTTCTCAACTGCACGGTTCACCTCCCACTTATTTCCTTACGACGGACTCTGCCAAGGCAGGTCGGGGTGCGCAGCTCAACAACGAGACCTTAAGTGGCAGTTGGTCAGCACAGGAAAAAGACGCTCACAGCAATATCTTAGAGATATTGGCAATTTTGCGAGTAATACAGGTAAAGGTCGCCTAATGAGCGATACAAGCTTATTAATTCAGAGCGACAATCGAACTGTAGTTTCTTACCTGCGCAACGAAGGCGGCACACAGTCACAGCCCCTCCTAAACCTTACATACGAAGTCTTACACGAAATAGATCGTTATCGGATACGTATGTCGGTATATCACCTTCAAGGTCGATACAACTACATAGCAGATCGGCTTTCAAGGAAATCTGCCCCGACAGAATGGCATTTGCTTCCCCGTGCTACCGGAAATTTTTTTCAGCATTTTGGAGGCCCCGAAATAGATATTTTTGCGTCAAAAACTGCTCATGTAGTACCCAGGTATGTGAGTCTAGATTTAGATCAGACGGCTGTTTTCCAGATGGCCTTCGGTCGCCCTTGGCACTACAGGTTAGCGTGGGTATTCCCACCACCATGTCTAATACCAAGAGTTTTAGCGCACCTGAACCAGGCAACCGGTATGTACCTGGTGATAACACCCGATTGGGAGAAGATCTTTTCGAGAGCAGATCTGGTGGCTCGCTCCATGCTCCCTACCAGTTGAGGGATTTGGACCAAGTCTTGATAGTCACAACAACCAATTGACCGCCTCCACCCACAAGTTCATCAATTGAATTTATAGGTGTGGTTATTACAGGGTGGTCATCGCTTTTAGATTCTTGGCAGAAAGATCAGATATGTGTCTCGATTTCTAACCGATTTGCATCTTAAATTTAAATTTGCCTATAATAGAATTAGAGTCCATAAGTCTGTGGTATGTACTTTTTGTCGTCCACATAGTGGCTTATCATTAGGTTCTCACATTATTATAAAGCAAATATTAAAGGGTATAGCATTAAAACAGCCACCCAAAGCTAAAAGTCCTATTTGGGACATTAATGTTTTAATTAGATTCTTAGTTGACAAAACTCCCTCCAAAATGTCATTGTTCGACAATCGACATTTCTAAAAGAACTGCAATTATCCTTTTATTGTGTTCCGGGCGCAGCAGTGCGATTCTGTAACCATCTTACCGTGAAAACTTAGGTGAAGTGAGCGTGGAGTGAGCTGTCATTAGTGTCAATCCCTATAGCATCAGATGGAATGACAGCTCCACGCAAGTTTTCACGGTGAGATTTTTACAGAATCTACTGGCAGAGTACATGACCTTACGCTATTGAGTATAAATAAAGAATTTTTTTTGAGGAGTGATGATTCTATAGTGTTCGCCGATGTTTGGGTCCAAAACTGATAACATACCTAACTTATAAGCAATCCGGTTGGCGTTTACTTAAATGCGAGTCAAACTCTAACATTGACCCAACTTATTGGATTGACAAATTACTAGAGTACTCTAATGTTCGAAGAGGTAATATTGAGAACTTAAGGCGCAGATATACGACTTCTAATGATTTAAAATTCACCATCACGTCTAACCGACCGTACGTGTATTTTCATAAAACTTTCACCATATAAAAGACAATTTAATTCCCCGAATTTTAGTATACGGTTTTTATTTATTTGGTGTTTGATAAATCAACAATAGATGATTGTTTCATATTTTGCAATAAATTACCAGCGTTGTGTCATCGCGCATCTCTTTCTTTTCTATGCACTCCGATAGTGACCGCGCTTTAGGTCATGTAGTCGCCTTAATTATTAGCACACGTGGTGAACCCAAACCAGCTACCCGCACCATCATAGGGGGCTGGATTAAGTCATTGTTAAAACAAGCTGGAATAGGTCTAGAACTAATAAAATAAGATATGAAAAAGGAAAACACGTCATAGAAAACAAATATTTATTTAAGTATGTAGGATTAAAGTAGCCATACATCACAAATTAGATTATTAAAACTTATATTATTTTGACTTGATTAATATCATTATTTAATAAATTCTAAAATTTTATTTTAATTTATGGTCTGTTCCAAAAGGAGGTATTTGATATTATAAGGTAAGGAGGTACCTACACGCATTTTCTTTAGATACCTACCTACTTTGGAATGGAGAAAAAGTACTAGGTTATACATGTAGAGTGTGAGTAAGTACCTAGGTACCTAAAAGTTGAGTGCTTTGGTGCGATTTATTTGAATAAGTAGATATTTATTCTAATTTTAAATCACATTAAAGATGTTTTTTTATTATTTAAAAATTGAGGTTAATTTTAAAATATAGGTACTTAACATCAAATTTCTTTGACGATGCGGAGGACCTTTGTACTTTTTAAATAAAAAAGTACAAAGTTCCTAAGTATACCGAAAACCTTTTAAATACTGATGAATGCGTTACTAATTCCCATCAGTGAGTGATTGCGTATGAATTTAACCTGCAGGGTAATTGCGTACCTAATACCTACACTATCATAGTAGGTGTAGTAATGGGGTTTCATTTTCACAGTTCAACAATATTCATTACGTTATTTACGTTGTTGAGCAGACACATTTTTCGAACATATGAAGCAATAATTACCTAACAATAGGTATCCTTCATGCTGAACAGGGTTTGTTTACACTTTTACCATCCTAAGTATACCTACTTTTGGAACAGACATTAAATATGTGGCAATTAATAAAGTAGTTAAGTATTTAGTATATAATAGCACGCATATTATTTGATAGGTAAGAGGTATTGGTACTACATTTCTTCTTAATACTTAGGTAGGTAAGTAAGTACATTGTAATAATAAAGTTAAAAAAAGAACACAACTTATTTCGTGCGTTTGGGCACACAACCTAGATCATAGGTCCAAGCTCCGCGCCTACACACGGCGCTAGATCGGGAGCTCCACTTCCAGCCGCGCGCGCACCTCACGCGACAACTAGACCCCTCATTGAGCCCCCAACCATTTGGTGACGTCACTCCTTTGCAGCTGACCCTGCCATGCTCAGGAGGCGGTGGAGGGTGACACCACGTGCGCGCTGGAATGCAGAGAGAGAGAGATATTTGTAAATGGATACCTACTGGAAAATAACAACACTGGCTTAGTCGCAATCCTTTCCGTGTAGGAATGTAAACAACGAATGAATTTTAGCAGCGCCAATGTGTAATCTGCTATATAGTGCCGTACCGCAGAATGGGGAAATGGGCAACTGGGCAAGATTGCAAGAGAACAACCTTGCATACGACAAGAGCTCATCTCTCAAAATCACAAGTCATCGCATACATGTGGCTGTAATAACAGTAACTTTTCAATTAATTATTATTGGGCAAAAGCTCAAAATCTGTAATTCTCTATTTTTATCCTTTGATTAAGTAGTTGTCGTGTATAGGTATACACGACAACTTAGCTAGCTATAGGTACATACCCCAGTTATAACTGACCTCGCATTGTATAGGGATCTTCGTACAATGAAAAGTTAGCTTTACGTCGTGCTTAAACAAAACGAAATCGATTTCTGTGTCCGTCTGTGTGACCGCTTACTTAGTTCTTCAAAACTAGCTACCTACCTACAAAATGGATTTCGATGCGGTTTTCACCATCGTTTACAGAATTTATTTCGACATCTAGCCTTTAGGAATAAATGACCTAAACAAATCACAAAGTTTTTATTTTTGTCATTTGCCTAGATTGCTGGTGATGGTCCTTGAAGTACTTAAATGATTGAATTAGTTTTAAGTAAAGAAGGGGATGTGTGAGGGTGTCAGTAGTGTTCTGCTGAGTGTGTAGTGTTCTGCTGAGGCTGGGCGTAGGTGCAGTGTAGAAATAACACGGAGGCACAAAACACCTGTAGTTTATTCGGCGTTTCACAGCGAACAGGGGCTCACATGACGGTTACAAGGTATTTTATAAGTACGTACAATCAACGTTGCTAACTTGATATAAAAATTAAACATAATAAATATGAGCAGTAATAAAATCAATAAGTAATTATTAATTAACTAGAAATCAATCCGAGGAAACAGAAAATACATGGCGGTGACATCACTGCTTCCGCTGATGTGTAGTCTCCTGGGAAGCTCCCTGCGTTTGTAACAGACATCTCTGAGTAGGTACCATGGTTAAGTACCTACTAAAAACGGGGAGAAAGTTTATATGGTAAGTCTGACATTTTTCCCTGTCACAGTCTTCGATAAAACGAGCGAAGCTGCAGCGAGCCGCTATAGTATAAAATAAATACAAAGTTTTTTTTTTTGTCACTCAAAGCCTTTTTTTTTTGGCAGGTGCTACAGGAATATACAGGGTTATTGGAAAATCACCAGAAACCTCTTAAGAGGTCATTGTACTCATCATTACGAACAACATTTACTATGGAACCAAACCTTGAATGACGAAAAAAAAATCAGCTGTCCCCTACATTTTGACGAGATAAACGAACATAAATGTAGGGAACAGATTTTTTTTTTCGCGATTTCATATTTGGTCCCATAGTAAACGTTGTTCATAATGATGAGTACAATGACCTCTTAAGAGGTTTCTGGTGTTTTTCCTATAACCCTGTAAATTGTAATAAATAACAGTAAATTAGTCGCAGATAATATGAAACATTTGGCTGCCTCCTCGATAATATTGTGACTCTGTTTATTGGTAAGATTTGCCTTTCAGCATGCAAGCATTCATAATAATTGTTGCAATATACGAAGTGCACGTGGTATGAATCATGGTGATAAAAGAACATCTAAATGTCCCACGGCCTTGTTGTTATGACTCGCCGCCGCTGTTCATAGCAGATTTATATTTTATTCCCTCTGTTTTTCTAGTTTGTGCGACTGTAGCGTGCAATCCTATTAATTAGGTATACAAAGTGCGCGTAATTACTTTAATAAACTGTGGTAATGATTAATAACTTACCGCTACAAACGGGCAAATGTCCCGACCAACTCATGTCGTCACCACATGTCAGCGTTCTTTGTCCTCGTAATTCAGCTTTAGGATCCCGGCATGTAAAATTGCAAGCTTTATTTTCAGCTCCACAATGAGGCACTAAGTACTTGGGCACAGAACACGACTGGGCCAACACATGTATCTGCATTTTACATATTTGGAGAATCTGAAACGTACAAAATTATCATTGAGAGATGAGAACATTTATTATTACGATTTCCACTTACTAATCTAAACTCACTTCGTCTTTAAGCGTGATCCGACCGACGACCATATGAGAGCCCTCTTTCAGTAAGGAACCGAATTTAGGTCCATACATGTGGGTGAAACGTACGTGTCTGGGGGCTTTTCTTCCTGAGCATGACAATATACGAGGATATTGTAATGTTGCACGATCAACACCAGGCTTGGTAATCAATGTTCTATCTGGAGGACAGCGCACGCAGATTCCTAAAAGCATTTTTGTTAAACTGTTAGTTGCACGGGGCCTTGAAATAAAAAGTAATTATACAAAATGTATTTCTAATTACAATAACCTTCATGGATGCTGTTAAACTCATTATCTCTCATACGAATTGGCAGCGATCTCCTGTGATGTTGTTCTTCCGCTCGCACTACTCCTCGTCCAATGTAAATGGACGACACTTCATTGTTTAGGTTCTTCCTATTAGTTTCTTTAATATATGCATCAGACTGGTAGAAGAGCCGCGGGTCTTCTCTTGGTTGGTATACTTTACCAGTCTTCTCTTGGTTAAGTGACGGGGTATCGTGCCGAACGTGCAGCGGCGGCCGTAGCTTGGAGAACCGGCTGCTATAATAGTCATAATCATTTCTCCTGTTGTGATCACTTAGTATCGACCGTCGACTGTGATAATTTGATTCTCTGCTGTGAGATCCTTCTTTCGGTAAAAGTTTTATTCTGAAAACCGGACAAGAATATTTAAATTTCGATGCATATTTATATTTATCACTGTCTATCTGTGTTTGCGACATCGTTCGCGTGCATTTCGGAAAACAAATTGGTATATCGTGGGTTTAATTTTTTTTTCGTGGAACCCTTTAAACCTTTTTCAAAAATTAAAATAAAATACTAGTTACTGCTTATAACATCAGCTATCTGCCAGTGAAAGTCCTGTCAAAATCGGTCCAGCCGTTTCGGAGATTAGCGGGAACAAACAGACAGACAAACAAAAATGTTAAAAATTGTTTTGCAACCGACTTCTAAAAAGGAGGTGGTTTTCAATTCGGATGTTTATATTTTTTGTTATTACCGTATATACCTACTTTCATATTATCATTTAGTAAAAAATCTGTTATTTTGACATTACAAACAGACACTTCAATTTTATTTATTAATTTGTGTGGCTATTTGAAGTGCGAATTTGCTAATGATGAGTGCAAAGAAAAAGTACACGTTTCGTCAAGGTTTCGTCTCAAATTTTTAAATATTTACACAAAGAGAACTATTGAGGTTTTCACAACATCAGAACTAGAGCTTGTAATCTGTTTAGGCAGTCAGGTATGCTATAGGAATAGAATTGACGTATGCTTGCTATTTCAGCGAGACCTATGTTAGCTTTTCTGGATTGAATATTTTGACAGGCACTTATCCATGTTATGATTTAAAGTTATTAACGGTTATATAGTGCGTATTTCCTGGTAATACGCAGTAAAACATGAAAAACCTGGTTTAAAGATTGAATTTACAGAGTGAAGTAGGTAAAAAAAATAAGTACCTGACGTTGATTGATCACAGGTAAATATTGTAAAAGCTTGAGGAGTGGTGCCAAAAAGTTTACGTCAATTGACTAACCTGTTGATGTCTATGTCCGGCTGGCGGGCTCTCAGTGATCCTAAAAAAAAAGCACATAAAAATGTTATGATGGCGATAATATTTGCTAACTCTAATGAAGTTCCACTTCCTTATTATTTACGTGCAGGAATAAAAAAAATATAAATTTACCTATTTAAGCTCAAAAGTCTGACAACCCGTCTTACCAATGGGTATCGTGCTACCCAGTAACTGGGTTGTGGAGGTCAGATAGGCAGTCGCTCAATGTAAAATATTGGTATTCAGCTGAATCCGGTTAAAATGGAAGCCGACCCCAACATTGTGAGGAAAACGCTAGACAGGTTGATTGGGAACGAATATAATATATCTAACAACGATCAGTTTTGCAAAAGAATCAACAGGAAAAATTTTGTTCCCGAAACTTTTTAACTTCAATTTATTTATTGTCACGCTAGAAGGCAAACGTTATGTAGGTATTCCCCGAAAGGATAGCCAGAGATATATACTATAGAGTACACCCACATTTTGCCAGTTATGTTTACCTAAGTCCTATGATGTAGGTACCTACTTTTTTTTTTTTAGGATGGGAAATCATCAAATTACCCCTCCCGCTCTGCGTGGAGCGGAAGGGAGTGTCAGACTCTTACTGACTAAAACCCATCCGTGTTCCTTCCTTAGCCCTTTATGTTCCGGGGTAGCGGAACCCTTTCGGACAATCCCGCTCCCCCGGCAAGCTTCGGCCCTAACGGGCCCCTCCTTTGATGCTTACATCTCTTTGAGGCGCGCGTGGAACACATACGCGCCGTCGAGCACGGGCCTGGTCCTGATCGGACGGCGAGCTACCCATTACTCGCCATCCGCAGGCATTACTAAGGGGCGATGGTCTTACTGGAAAACCCCTTAACATTTTGACCAACCCTTATGCTCTATCCAGGATCTAACCCAAACCTTATGGTTGGCAGTCACGCTTCTGACTACTACACCAAAGAGGCAGCCATGCAAACACTTCACACATTTAATTTACAGTATTTACAGTGAAGTCATTGTAGCAGTCAATAAGTAACACATTTCATCTACAATCAAGAAGAGATATAAACTAATATAAAATATCTGGCACAACTCCCACATTCCGATGCATTTGCAGGTACCTACATAATGATTTTTGTTTGATATTATGTGCATGACGTGACGCTGGAATGACGTCACCACTGGAATCGGCTAGAAATAAACCATTCCATCATTCCTTTGAGTTGTCGTGAGAGGTGACTTTTATATCCAAAACTTTTATATCCAAAATTGATATTCCTCGGGAGCTGAGTGATTGTTGTGATAAGTTTTGTAGACGCAAAGAACATTGTTCAGCTCTTGACAAAATGTACTCTGATATTGTGAATATACTGGAACGGGCAGCCGTACAGACTTATAGGATAAAGTGTCGAAGGAAGGGTGGCTATGTTACGGGGTGGAACAAACATGTCGCAGGCGCTCACCGCGAGGCCCGGCTTAGATTCCAGGTGTGGACAATGGCTGGTCGCCCAGCCAATGGTCCTATTTTCCATGATATGGCGGAGGCAAGGAGACATTTTAAGGCTAAACTCAAGTGGTGTCAGAACAGGCAGGACCAGCTTAAAATGAATCTCCTTGCTTTCAACCACGCGAACAAGGACTTTCGGCGTTTTTGGAAGAACACGAATAACATGAATGTGAGGCCGGGTCTCCCGGTGAGCGTCGGTGGGTTTACTGACCGTAAGAATATTGCGAATGGTTTTAGGGACCACTTTTCTGTGCGGTCACTCTTGGACTCGGCGTCTCGTGGAGTAAACGGAGCTGAGACCATTGAGACTGAGCGGAACGTGAAAATACCTGCCAAGAGTGTGGCTTCAATTATTTCGAGGATGCAGCGTGGGAAGTCGCCGGGTCACGATGGTCTCAGTGTCGAACATTTTAAACATGCGGGAGTCCATCTGCCTAGAGTTTTGTCACTGTTTTTCACTTTGTGCCTTGGTCATTCCTATTTACCGGAACCACTTATGCGGACGATTGTGGTCCCTATAGTTAAAAACAAAACTGGTGACACATCCGATATGAACAACTATCGACCCATCTCACTAGCTACCACCATGGCTAAGGTGCTTGACGGTCTGATGAAGGGCTGCCTCTCAGAACATGTTAAAGTGCACGACGCCCAGTTCGGATTCAAGGCGGGCGTGTCCACCGAGAGTGCTATTCTCGGCCTGAAGCACACCGTCAAGTACTACACCATGAGGAGGACGCCGGTATACGCGTGTTTCCTTGACCTGTCGAAAGCTTTCGACCTTGTCTCCTATGATGTGCTATGGGACAAGTTGAGGGGCACGGGTGTGCCGGTGGAGTACACAGCGCTTCTCCGGTACTGGTATGCTCACCAGACAAATCGGGTGAGATGGGTCGGTACTCTGTCGGATGAGTATCGAATGGAATGCGGTGTAAGGCAGGGGGGGTTAAGCTCCCCCCTGTTATTTAATTTATATGTAAATGAGCTCATCGAGCGACTGAGCAGCACACATGTCGGCTGTCATATAGACGGTATATGTGTCAATAACATAAGTTACGCGGACGACATGGTGTTGCTCAGTCCCTCGATGAGTGGACTGAGGAAGCTTCTCACGATCTGCGAGACGTATGCGGTGGTGCACGGCCTTAAATACAATTCAAAAAAAAGTGAGGTGTTAGTGTTTACGGCACCTAAACAACAGCCCCGTCGTGTACCTCCAGTATATCTCAACGGCGTTGAACTGAATGTGGTAACTCAATTTAAATACTTGGGTCATGTTGTCACCAGTGACCTACGTGATGATGGGGACATAGAACGCGAGCGCAGGGCGTTGGCGGTGAGGAGCAATATGCTCGCCCGTAGGTTTGCTCGCTGCACGGCAGACGTCAAAGTCAGTTAATTTAAAGCGTTCTGTCAGTCCTTCTACACGAGCGGCCTATGGGTGTCATATACGAACCGAGCCTACAACGTCCTGCGCGTGCAATACAACAATGCCTTCAGGATGCTGTTGCGGTTGCCGAGACGTTGCAGTGCGTCGGGAATGTTTGCTGAAGCACGTACGGATGGCTTTCACGCCATCATGCGTAAGAAAGCGGCTTCCCTACTGCAACGTTTGCGTAGCACTCGGAACGGCATCCTGAAAATGATTGTTAGCAGAGTGGACTGCCCCATCCAAAGGCACTGGGTAGAATTAGGTATAGGTTTATGTTAAATAGAATTAAGTACTAACAACAATAACATAGCATGTAAGCACAGTTTGTTTTAACCACTAACTACGTATGGACTGCTTAGGTCTGAAATAAAGATATTTTATTTTATTTTTTTTATTTTATTTTATTTAAAACTAGATGACCGACAGACGTTGTAGGTACTGTCTGAATTTTAAGTACTTTTAGATTTTCCAGAATTTTGCAACTTTCGTGGCAACTTTCCAAATGTTCTATCCCTAAAAGCCTCATTCGGACTATTACGAACATTTTAAAACAAGAGATAGTCAAATCGGTTCCGCCGTTCTCAAGTAGACCGTACCTAATGCGTTTACCAACGAACAGTTTTTTTTTTAAATAAAATATTATTTAAAAAAAAAACTGTTCGTTCGTAAATTATAATTTTATCTAATTGTACTTATATTAACAACAAATCTATACTTACTAATAATAAAGATGAAGAGTCAGTTTGTTTTTTTTTTGCATTTGATAGCCCAATACATATGGAAGGCTTTATGCTATTAAACATCACGCTAGGAGCCGAGCAAAAGTAATAAAAAGTAAGAAAGAACGCTAAGCGAAAACAAAGTAATAGCGCGGACAGGCGATGCGATGCGACGCGGTGGGTCGGGAGAGCAAGAAAATTTATGCGAACGTGCGAAGTGTCGCGGGCACAAGCTAGAAAATATTATACTTATTAGAGAAAAGATTTGATTTTTGTATGTTTGTTTATTACGCTTTTACGCTAAAACTGCTAAACGCATTTAGAAGAAATTTGGCACATGGGTAGACCATGACCTGGATTAGGACACAGGATAATTTTAATCCGGATATTCCCACGGGATTGAGACTTATGCGGATGAAACCACGGGGTGCAGTTAGTTATTTATATAGAAGATGAGATTGAATCGTTTTGCTCCATACTAAGTAATGGTAGAAATCAAAAACTTTCAATGATCAAGTTGGTAAAACGAAGAGAAGAGGAGTCAAAATGACTAGCAATAGGAAGACTGTAGGTACCTACTGTGATATCAGAGATGAGAAAGCCTACCTGCTATTTATGACGCCTATGTGGGTATCATTTGTTAGCGCATCATCATCCACAACCCAAGTCAGGATAGGTACATACGTAAGTAGGTAATCGACATTAATCCCCTTACTAATAAACGTATTATATCAGATGAATAGTTACACACCGATTTCTCTCTTTCAGTCGTCAGTAATTTGACTTTCGAAAGAAGAAGACAAAGCGTTGTTTAACTATACAGACGCTATACGAAGTTTATTAGTAAGGGGGTAAGGATTTCTATTGTCCCAAGGATTATTTGTTGACTTCTGTGTGGGAGGTCGAATGTTCAGCTGTTTACTATTACCAGCTAATAAATGATACGAATCAAGAATGACATCAGAAATACGCACTAAGCCATAAAACAATCTCAGACATTGCAAAACACTTTGTAAGTGGCCTGGTGCAATAAATTACTTATTGACCACCCGTATAGCGTTAAAATTATTGACATGAGAATTGTGGGACCGCTATCAATAATGCTGTTTCTACTCATTGAAGCTTCAGCGGAGAATCCTTTTAAGGTGTAATGATTTAGACTTACCCATCTTGAAAGAAGGTACCTTTGAATAAAGTACTAGAATTTAAATGCTTTCTTGTTCGTTCTATAGAAGCTTTGTTTGTGGTTTTTAGGGTGCAAGTAGTATATTACGTTGGCAACCAGGGCAAGTTTTATTGTATCCTTCTTTACACTAATTGAGTTTTAAATATAACTTACTAGCTGTTGCTCACGGTTTCGCTCCCGTGCAGCCGTGGTCTAACTGTACGGATGTAAGCTCTTTGTATTATTAGACCAGGAGCCCCTAAAGAGACCTGAGGGGCGCCTAGAAAACAAATATTCGGTAATCTAAGAATTTATTCAAATAAAGGTCTTTGTCACTAAGTGACTCCCTTTTGTAACGACTAAATTAGAGAAGACTTATCATGAAGGGAAGTTGGCTAAAGAAATATGCATAGAAACAAAAGATTGAAAAATTACATAGCAATTTTGCCAGCAAGGTATCACTAAGAGCTCCGAAATAAATCCTTGCACCGGTAAATTATTAATAATTGGCGAGAACATTTAAGCAACTAAATGAATGTAAAATGTATGTGTGATATGAAATGTCATCCATGTTTTGGACGAGACGTAGTATTTTCAGACAGATGTGATGTCTTCAAGACTTCAATAAAATCCAGATAACCAAACATAAGACTGACAGAGCTGACAATATATGAAAACCAGACAATAGATCAATATTTCATAGTGTTAGTAATGAGTGTTAGATTTTAAATGCCTACCACTCAGTCACCCCCTGATGCTTACCAGGGTAAACCACATTCGGAAAGCAACATGAAAGCTACGCAGGGCCTCTTCGTAACGAAGCACGAGTCTTAGTGTCTGAAAATTATAGAAATCTGCACAAATACAAATTAAATCCTCTGCCGTAATAGTGTAATTCCTTCTAATAGTCCATTAGCAGTCCATTACCATAAATAAACTTATAACTACGCATGCAAATCACAAACGTATACAAACCTGCTGACAAGTATTAGGAAGCTATTGATATATTAAATAATTATCTACTGTTGCATGCAAATCGTCTGCTAAATGTAATACATATAATTTTGCTTTTAAATCGCCATTCGAATGCTTATAATGTTTCTCTTCATCTCTTTGAAATGATGTCATGTATAAAATAATAGTTGATGATCTAAAACTATATAGTTTTAGATTTCGTTGTTTGTTTTGTACTAGATATTCTAAGCAACTTGTGTCAAGTTGTAGCTTGTAAGTAGTTGATTTTAAGTAAGATATAAAAATGTTAAAGTACTTAGTTTTTACCGATTGTCAATAGAATCCGACAAGTCACTGGATTAGTCAGTATTTTTTGTACAGCATTTTAATTTGGAGTTGTTTGTTATTCATATTAATTATGTCATTGTCCTTTATATGGTTCAGTAGGTATCGGTAAGTTAAGTATTTCGTTTTAAATCTGATTAATTAATTTTTAGTTAACTAATCTATGATTTATTGTAGGATGCATACGGCGCTAGTGTTTATCTTTGGCCGACCCTTTCATTAAAAGAAAGGCATTCCAGCATTTGCAAGACCCTATAGTCTCCAGCCATAGATCCATCCATTCCAGCTAACGTTTAACTTTCGCGTTTATGGACGTCGTTGTTACCTACGGTTCTCTATAGACACAGCCATCCAATTCTATTTTAAGCTATGTAAGTGCCTATTCCTAGTTTATGCGGGCTACTCACACACCTGCCGCAGTGGCAATCTAGGGAGCAGGGCGGTCGCGGCATATGTCAGATAGTCGGATCACTTGGTTGCTTTGGGGGACTAAGAACTTATAGATTGTCGCGAAGAAAAATAATTCAAACGCGAAGAAAAACGCAAACATTTTTCAATTGGCGAAATGTGGCTGTTTTAGCTCTGCTGTGTGTGTGTACAGTACAGCTTTGCCTATCCCTTCGAGGATTACAGGCGTGATATTGATAAGTGATCTTTTTTCAAAGAATTCTTAAGTATCTTTTTCGTCAACTGTTTCGGATCTTATTTCCGACAGTAGATACACCTTGTTAATATAAAAACTTTAAGCCCATGTTCGATCGCTTAAATATAAAGGCCCCCTCTTTAGTGAGGTGCTCTATACGGGATTAGTTTTCAAAGACCAGCCTACAGACCACCAAACTGAACAATTTTGTCCATGGGAGCAACATCGTAATCGCGAATAAAACCGTTCCATACGTTTAGGTCGAGTAGGTATTGAAATTTTCTATGGGACAGTTGATAAATTTTTGCGATTACGATGTTGGTCCCATATAGAAAGTTGTACAGTTTATGGTCTATACCACACTCTTAAATTTGGCTGGTCTTTGAAAACTAACCCTGTATATCCCATAAGAAATACAATAATATATCATTACTATTTTGATAATTATTTTCTTCTTCAAAGAATACAATACCTAACTATAATTTGATAGCAAATGGTTACAACAATACTGTGTCATTACGCACTTTACGTTGATACGCAAAATACACCAAAAATGATTGTCAATGACATTATGCACATAATGTCGACCTACATTGTTATCTACAGCGATAGTAATTGCTACTCCAATGAGTCTGATTCACCCTGAACTTGACCAGTGGGAAATGTGGAGTAGTGAAGGCGGCATCTCATTAATTTAAATGTCGTCTAGACATTTGACTTGAGTCGTTGAGATAATTATACGTATATTAAATAAAATACTCGTCTCGTCGTAATAAAATGTCGTGATGGCCCAGAGGTTTTAAAGCCGCCTCTCATGTACTTTCTGAGTTTAACTTGGACATTACTGACAATGTTATCGGTGAAGGAAAATATCGAGAGGAAACCTGGACTTATAGTTGATAAGTTTAAAATCACCAACCCGTCTTGAGCAGGCGTGGTGATCAATGCTCGTGCCTTCTCTGTACGAGAGAAGCTTTGCCCTGCAGTGAGATTGCAATAATAAGCTGGGTACTTAAAATATTAATTTCTAGAAGCAGCAAGAATTCTGTCAATTTCATAAATATGTTCTTGGAATGAAGAGGAGTTAAATTCTTTGTTTTCCTAATTGTAAAAAATAAGCAATTTTCCGCCAGTTTTCTTGATAAATATGACTGTTCAGTTGATAAATGCAGACGCATAATCTAATAGGTCTGAGACTCTGATGTATTTATGAGCATGACTCCTGCATATAAACAAAGAGACACATTGTAATAATCAATAAAGATCCCATATATAATTTACAAATGCAACAAACACCATATTTCATTGTTTATTAAATGTTTGTTCATTGTTGTTATTTTCGTTAACAAAGTTTACCTATTTACCTACTTCTGATGAATCATTTGTAAATAGCAATCAAAGTAACGGCAACAGTGACTTCCTGAATATTATGAACGATTGATAAAAGATGAATGACTAATAAAACATTATTTTTAATAAATAAAAATTATGATGATTCCGTAATAAGAAATTAAATTGAAGAGACAGCTGTCTCAGTAATTTCAAAATAAGGAAAATGAAATGGTAAGTACCTACCTAACAATTTGCAAAAATCCTGGAAGACGAGGTTTAAAATTGTTACGAGTATTGTGCGAAAATAAAAAAATAGACTTACCAATAACACTAAAAATTAGAAGAGTAAACACAACTGACATCTTGAGACAAACATTCGTGTAAAAGTAAAGAAATAAAAATTTCACAATGTTTTTCACAAGCACGTGACAATATTGTGCACTGAATTTTTCGATAAAGCGTTCGCTGTAGCCAAAACCGACAAAGGCAAGTGATCGCGAAAAGCGCGCGAAAACCACTAGTGTCGGAAGCTCAGCGTGGTGCGAAGACGTGGGAGGAATGCTCACGGATGCCAGAATAGCATTAGAAGTTTATAAACAGGTTATTGAAGTACATACATTATGTTCTGCATACTCGTAAATTGATATCAATGTCACTGATACTTTTATTTAGGCGAAACAACTGAACCAATTACTTGCACATTAGCGTCTAGCATTTGTTAGCATCTGAACTCGTCCGAGGTCATAATTGCACTGATTTAACAATTACCACGTCTCCAAACGAATTAGAACCTATTTAAGTATTTTTTGGAAACAGTACCTAGGTACTTATTATACGGTAGGTACTAAGCTTTCGGAATGACTACGAATAGGTATATTCTTCTAACAAGTACTTATATAAACAAGTGCGAGAAAAAATAAAAACAAAAGGCAGATACTGAGGATGTCATTTATTGGACAATATACAGTTTACGATTCACAAACTGACGTCACGACTGCACTTCCACAAACTCACAAATAACGAGAATTGTCCCTTGTTTTCAAAGCTTTCGCGACGGCTTTGAACCACGGGATTATAAGACTCAGTTTGTTGCAAGATCTACGTTAGAACTTGCAATAACTCTTGGTCTCTCTCTGGCTTTAAAACAAGGAATTCAAATAATCAATCTGTCATTAAGTAGGTAGATCTTTGACAGTCGTTCCGGGTGGTTCAGAAAGTCTTACAACCAGTCTTACTGTGCTGCTGGGGAGTTTGTTGCGCTAATTCTTTTCACTAGAAAGTGGTGACGGGCGAGCGTTTTGGGGGACTGTTTTATATTCCGTCATACCGCTGTTAAACCTGCGATGGTTTGTGTGGTATGTACTATGTTTAAAGATTCAACAAATACTTGTAAACTGTTTTTTGATAAACAAAAAAAAAAAGAAAAAAATTATGACGTCCAAAAAGTGCTGATTCCTAGTTTCAATAAATGATTTTTGATTGACTTACCAGCACAGAGCACGGAATCGCCGCACCGGCAGGGTCTAATGACAATAGTACTAATTAAATTCGTGGCACCATAAGCGTTGTAAACAGTTTCTATACCACATTTGTATATTCGAATGGTGGCACTCTTGGTTTGTACAACGGCAGGCGAGACGTCTCAGTGTTCTGTGAGTCTAAACACGATCCCTTGCGGATCGTGTTGCCCAGTAGGAGTCACTCCATGTAAAATGCTGGTATTTAATTGCATGCAGTTAGACTGGAAGCGAACCCCACATCGTCAGTTAACGTTTAATTAGATGAGTCATGTTCAAAGTCCAGTCAATTTCGGCGTCTTCTCACGCTGATCCTTGTTTTGAAAGCCTTTGATATTTGAAAGATATTGTAACGCATCAGACGTGTTTGTTGCAGGTGTGGTAGCAGCAGGGATGGTAGGGCGGGTTGGGGCAGGTGAAGGCCTGGCAGGGGGGCACGCAAGGATTGCATTCGCCAGGGTACCATACTGTTCGCGCGTACCGGCCGCTAGGCCTTGTGCACGCTCCGTGGTTGAAGCAGTGGGCCTTGCACGGGAAGTCGTAGCAGCACGGTCTGGGAAAAATATAAATGAGATTATTTCGTGAACGTAAGGGCTGGGTCCCAACCAAACAGGAAAAGATAAGGATACGTGTCTCAAGGCTGATTTTTCAATCATCTGATAACTTTATTCGAGGAATAATTTGAAATTTTGACAGTTATTTCATACAAAAACTGTCAAACGTCAACTTTATTCCTCGACTAAAAGTTATCTGGCGATAGAAAAATCAGCCCTTACGCAACTAATAGGTTTCATTTTGTATTTAAGCCAAGAGGAGATATACCTAAGAAATAAAACCAATTGGTTTTTTTGTGATATGCCAACAATAAATACGTTTCCTTTCTCCTTTGGTGGACACACCGGCGCGGGCGCTTAGGTTTGAGGTAAGGGCTTACATTATTAAAAAAAAGTGTAGAGCTCTCAGCAGAGAAGTAGTTTACTTATGTGCCTACAATTATCGCAAGCATCCTTTTCGGAATTGCTATTCAAAAAGCTAGTATTTTAAGTCATTGTACTCTATGAACAACGAGCAACCTATTTAAGTTTACTAATCTTAAACGGGCCATTACAATATTACCGTAGTACCGCACTAATCTCCCTTAACGACCAGTTTCACGATTTATCATGCCTGTAAATCTTTGACTGTCCATTAAAATATTTCAATGCCTTTACTGGCTCATCTATTATTGTTCTACCTTATGAAGAAGTATTCATCAGGTTTGATAAAAATTTAAAAAGTGAATAGAGAGATGCGTCTTCTTCATAACGTGTCGAATGTCGGATGGCAAAAATAACACGAAAAATATAAAAATAGTTTTTAAAATCTGTATCGCCCAAAATTCAACAACGCTAATACCGTTTGCTGACGCAGCCTTTAGGTCCTCACATGTGCAGGTGATATACGGTGCAAGATGGGAGGTGAGTCATTGTCTGAGGAGAGACACCGCATACACACCGGAGGTCTGAGCCCTCCATGAACCCTCACTTGTGGAAGTTGTCTCTGCTGCGACCACGGAGCACAAAATGCTCCGTGGTTGCGACCTACTTCGGTACGAAGTGAGGCGTAACGTGGTTCTTGTGGAGGAAAAAGAACAACTTTTCTTCACTATTTTTCAAATATCAACCAAACTTCTTCAGTAGGCGTCACAAACTTGCCTATGTCTGGTGCCAAAAAGTAGGATATAACAATAATTATGCGAGGTTCGAACGGATAACTCTAGGCGTTTCTTTCTCATTTCTAAAAATATCTAGTAATGAACTTGATTAAAAACAAAAGTAATAGTAGCGTGGGATTGTACCAGCGCTGTCACAATTATTTCAAAGCTAAAAAAAAGAAATATATAAAAGGTGTTCTCTCATCAGGCAACACTGTACTGTCATTTCGTTTAAAGCTAGTTATTGTAAACAACCCTATATATGGGAAAACTTCAGTAGGGATGGGTAGGGAGACCTGTCTCGGAGAAGGAGCTTCGTATAATTATGATAAAAATTCACTTAAGGTAAGTTCGTTTAATCACATAATCATACTTACTCCTTCTCCGAGACATATTAACGTGTAGATGTTTGAAGTCAGAAAGGGTTGTTTATGGGTTAATCATTACTTACCTCTCAACAGGCGCGTTACTAGGGCATCCCCAGTAGTAGCAAGCGCACTCCCTCTGGAACGGCTGCGGCCTGGGTTGCCCGCATCGTGGTCTCTTGTAGTAGATACTGTACTCTCCCCGAACGCACCCGAACCTTGGCGGGGGGCGGCAGCATTCGTACCCACGTGGCAACACTGACATTTTTGTGAATCGTAACCCTGTGTGGTTGGCTTTGCGGTTTGCAAAGTTGGTTTTTATTATCTGGAATAGAGAAAAAAGTGTTAGTTTAAAATGTAATAAACTCAAATATTAAAAGGGACCATTGCTGTTAATAAAATAAGCTTTTGGTAATGTCATTTTATTGAGGAATACCATGGATTTAGTTTAGCTGTCTGACAGACTAATTTCTTGCGATTGAATGTCCCCCTAATTAATATTATAAATTCGGAATTGAGTTTAATTTATTACGCTTTCACGCTAAAACAGCTGAACGGAAATTTTATACAAGCGTAGGCCATGACCTGGAGAAGAACATATGCTGCTTGTCATCCTGGATCGCAGACGAAGTCGTGGGCAACAGCTAGTTCAAAATACAACATAAAAATGAGCTACTGTATACAAAATTTATCTTTTGCTAATGTATCAAATTAAACATTGTAACTTGGTCAGGCTATCTAGTGCTTAAATGTTAAAATGTGACATTGAAATGCGGTCAGTAGTTTCAGCCTACTTTGGTATCTTGATTGAGCACTGACTGAGCGTTCTAACAGACATTTTGTTTTACTATTCCACCGTAATAAGAGGAATGCGTGAAACTTGAGTGTTGTCGCGCTATTGAAGTTGTGACGTCATCATTTTATTAGATGACGTAATAGTGGGATATAAATTCCGATAGCTGGGTGATATATTTTATCATCATCATCAGCAGCCCATCTGGAGGTCTGACTCTCGCACATTTATCTCGATCTTCGACTTCTCTCATCCAGCTAGCTGGTATCACCCATTTATAATTTTGAACACAAATGTTGAAATTTAAAGATAAATTAAATGAAAAAATACCTACCGTACTTTTTATGGTTTAATGTTAAATAATTTTCCAATTTTTTAAAGGTTTAAGATTTTTTAAAGAATTTTTTGGAATTTAGATGTTATTCATTGAAATGATGTTGTGACAGAAATGAATGTCAAATTTGTTTGGATGAAGAACATGTTCCTCTTTGAGATTTTATTCTATGAATCATTATGTGTGCCAGCCAGTATTATGGGTGGAGAATAGTTTTGTATCTATACTACGAGCTTACGAGTAATATAATAAAGCTGGAAATTTTGTTTGTTTGTTTGAAAGCGCTAATCTCTGGAACTGACAGTCGAAATTTGAAAAATTATTTTTGCAACACTCTAAAGAACGCTAAGCGAAAACGAAGTAATAGCACGGGGGCGGGCGATGCAATTTTACGCGGATGAAGTCGCGGGCAGAAGCTATTGTTCATATAATAAAACAATGTTTTTCTTTTGTGATGAAGAAGATTCTTGCAACTTTTTTTTTCATTTTAAAATTTTTCGCGTTATAACGGCTGCCATAGGGCCCATAAGAGACCCCTACGTGCTCCAAACAAACGTCTTCTGCGAAACACAACTTTCACTATTAGCTACGAAATTGCCTTAACTACGCCTAGCGCACTGTAAACTATCAAATTGTTTGTCAAATTTTACGTGTTTGTTTAATATTTTGATAGTGTGCAGCTGTGTTTGACGCGTTTGTCAAACAGTCTACAATAGGAAACGTGAAGTTTTACCAACAAACCTGTCAAGCTAATTTGATCGTTTACTGGGCGCTTTAGCTTGATGTCTGCATTTCCAAAATACAGGTGTAAATGTGATAATAGTCTTTCATCACGCCAAGTAACGGGATATAGGGTCAGTAGACTCGCGTCCGCGCCCCTGACTTTGCTGGCTGCTTGTCATCAAGTATACAAAGTGTTTTTTTTATATCCGATAACTCTAGGGTAGGAATGAGACCATATCAAAGAATCAACTGGAATATTAATTATTTAAAAAAAAAAAATTGTTTTCATTTTTCATTCAAAATAATTCGACAAAGTCACGATTATTAATGTAAACAGCCCTACGTGAAATATTACAAAGTCGCATTTTCTTAGCTTTAAATATTAATAAAAATTGATAAAAATGAATTTCTAATGTTTGTCAATGAAACTTAGATACATGATATCTTCGAAAATATGCGTTTTTGGACAACATATTCCAGGACTTTTTGTATTGTTTTTACTTATAGAATAGGTATAACCCTAGAGATTATGGGATATAAAAAAAAAGTAAAATTTGTAAACAGTGTTTTTTGTAAGTGGGTTTGTTGTATGTTGATTTGTCATTCTGTCAATTGTTAAAACTCGTTGTCATAGCTTCTTTGGCGTACACACAGGCCTTACATTAAAACAATTCCTCAAAATGTAAAATTTGAAAGAATAATAACATAATATCACTCACGTCTGTATTCCTCGAAGGATTAAACAGAAGTGTACCAAACAAGAGCAGGTTGTAGGTCGAACTCAGACAGGCGTTTTACTTTGTGTCAATTATTTTATCACGACTGCTCACAAAACGATGAAAGAAAACATCGTGAGGAAACCCACATTGACTAGAACCAAAAATTCGAAGACACGTGACATCTACCAATTCGCACTGGGCCTGTGTGGTGGATTACGGCCCACTCCCTCTCACCGAGAGGAGGTCTGTGCCCCAGCAGTGGGAACATTATAGGCTGATTATGATCATTTTGCCAGTTATGTTTAAGTGTTATGTGTAAATAAAAGAATGGTTATCTACAAACATGTATTCTTACACAACAAAGACTCCACTCAGTTTTATAGTACTCTACTACCAAACAGGCATGCATGGTCCGCAGCAGCCACAGCCACAAACGGGAACTCCTGGATAACTGCATCTCTTGGGACAGCATATCCCGGGCTCCGTGCAGCAGTAACAAGGGCACGGCTTGCAGCGATTCGGCCGGCAGCAAGGAATCGCAACCGTCTCACAAAGAGGCGCAGGTTTCGGCACCGGAGTCATTGGCTAGAAATAAAATAACATTTTCTAAAGTCTAGTCTAGAAATAATATAGAAAAATATAAATGTAAACATTTTGTCACAGTGCCAAGTATCATTTGTGAAGCCAAAGTGGAATAATTTGACTAAAATCAGAATTCAAGGTTGTTTGTGAAAATGCGCATGGAGGACATAAATAGATCTTGGGAGTGATAGGAATGCTGGAAGTAGGTACCTTATCACATGGAGGGCAGGGTGGCAGGCATGGTAGGACCGGACACGGCGGGCAGGGGGCCGGGCACGGGCGGACCGGGGCCGGGCACGGCGAGCACCCGCCTCCCGGGCACACTGAACAAGGCCTGAGGTCGTTGCAGGAGGCGACACAAGGCTTCGTGGAGTAGGGGTAGCAGGCCCCACACGGCTGCCCACTGCATACGCAAGGATCGAAACTGTAGAAAGGAGCACTCATTTTAATTTTACGCTTTTTATGTATTACAAAATAACTTAAAA
This sequence comes from Gortyna flavago, assembly GCA_963669345.1. Taxonomy (NCBI): domain Eukaryota; kingdom Metazoa; phylum Arthropoda; class Insecta; order Lepidoptera; family Noctuidae; genus Gortyna; species Gortyna flavago. The sequence continues at coordinate 10,159,831 of OY770126.1, forward strand.
TTTCATAAAAAATATGTCATGACAAGTATGAGATATGTCAGTGCATGCTGATATTTATTTTGTTTCTATTTTTTTTTCAGAGAAACCTGTTTCAGCTGTTTTACATCTAGAAGTTTCAATACAAAGAGTTCTAAGCTACTATAGATTATAGACTAATAGGCTAGATTATCCATCTTTGAGAATCACAAAGTAAAGTTAGAATCATAGAGGAAATAGTTAGAATTTAACTACATAACTTGATCAAAACGTAGTTCATCGTTCTTAGTTGGAAAATTCAACAGAAGTCAACTAAGGGGCTAGAACCTAGCAAGCTGGATATGAGAAGCCATGTATGTTAATGATCCACAGTGTATAACAAAAAATGATTATAATTATTAAATAATTATGCCTGCATTGGCATAGGTACAATAATTTATTCAATCACCGCACCATAGTTGGCCCATCAGCGATACTGGCGCTAGTTCCCATAATCTTTGTCTGCCACTGTATCTGGCTGGTATCTTCTCGTACTTCTTGACATAAAAAAGTATTTAGACATATTAAAATTATAGTCACTACAGAAAAGTCAGGAAAGTCTAAAAAATGCATTAAAACTGGAAAATAACACAAAAAAGAGGAAATTTATAAGTGATAAAATTAATTAAAACATTTGAAGATGTGCGCATGTACTTTTTGCCCCACCTGTCCAGCAATATTGCCTTGTGGTACAGGCCCTTGCACGCACTCATGTCCACCGCCATGCCCTTGCTGTCAGCCGTGCTGCCCCCCGCCGGTGCCTTGCACGCCGTGTCCTCCGTGTAAATGTTGCCCAGTGTTCCGGCAATGCCCGGCGCCCGTGATCCCCGACCTCGTGCCGCCCATAGTGCCCATATTGCCACCGTGCAGACCTCGCAGGTGTCCGCGTCCAGAACCTTGTCCACCTCCCCCACCTCCACCAGTTTGCTGCCCACCTGTGCTGCCATGCTGTCCACCACCGCCATGTTGCGACCCGCCACCGGTGAAATTCTTTTCATAATATTATCGAAATAAATACCTATACATAATCTTATTCGTACCATAGTTTAGTTTACTGGATAGCAGAATTTGATATAATTGTTTATATTTACTTACAGGTCTGTCGGTGCCCAGAACCAACACCATGTTATCAGCCGGTACTGCCGTGCTGTAACCCGCAGTGTCCCCCTCCTATCCTACCTAAACAGCGTCCTATCTGCCCCCGGGCTCCTCCTTGCCCCTACCCATGCTTGCCTGTGAGCCGAAGCTGTTGCCCACACTGTGAACTTGACCCGGTGACACGACGAAGGCCATTAATAGTACATGACAGCCTGTTCCATTGTAGAAAGACTGGATTGCCTGGCGAGTGTTTCACAAGAACCTCCCCTAACGTGCGGTACCATGTTGAGAACTATGTGAGACAGGTAAGGATGTTGCTTCTATAGCTGATTCTCATGAAGCGCCACTACTAACTAGCGATTTACTAATTTTGCCTTTTGTTGTATTTCAGGGTCCTCAATCTGGTTGTTGGCATCCAGTCCCAGTTCCTCTAATTTAGCAAAGCTTTACTTTTTATGTGCAGTGTAGTCTGTGCCTTGTTGAACGATAATGTGACCGAATTTTACAAGTAACGTTGGTGATGGTTTTGAAATAAAAACTATTATAATATAATAGTTTTTTTAATTGAATTATGGCTTGTTTTATAGTCTATTACAAAAAAAACCTATTGCTATTTTGTTAATCAAATTGTCAAGGGTGTTTGTACTTTTGATCCTTAGAATTTGATTTAGCAAAATAAGTAGGAAATTGGTCACCAAATTGCAATCTTTGATCAAAGACCTATATTACCTATTATTTTGATGGAGTGCTTTTGTAATGTTCAAAAACAAAATAAAACAAATCTAGGAGGCTTTGATCTCACCTTGTTTGTTTTTCAAATCTAGGCTAGGCTTCTAAAATCGATCTAATCTCCTAGGCTGAAAATCAAGTAGGTACTCTTACTAGGTATTACTGATACAGACTGATATAACTAATAGGATTCCAGGTTTCCCCCTCCATGCTTACTGAGGTTCAGAGCTTAAAATAGTCTTGGACAACGTAAATTTAAGACACTTATCAGGGAACAGACTTACATGGTACAGATCGAATGATTGAAAGTCGGAAACAGTATCCTAAATGAATTTATTTTGCTCACATCACTATTATCACTATAAAGTTTTTAAATTTTCTTCACTTAAGGTTACATGATCTGCGTGTTGCAACTGTAGATGTTGATGCAAGGGTTGACTGCGTAACATCTCGGCTGCGGCGGGCACTTGGTCTCGCACACCATCGGACTAGTGGGTCCGCAGTACGTAGCAGAAGGAGGACTACACTGAAACGGCGGACAGGCCGGAGGGCAGCAGCTCGGAGACCGATTAAAAGGCATTTTGTTTTTTAAATTAACTTGAAAATTTTGTTCAAAGATGGGTCAGTCAGCCAAATGAAAACCGGGAATAGAATGCGCCCCTATTTATAAATATCGACAAGCCTACGTGATTTTTGGGAGAGTAATAGATTTTGCGGAGAAATCTAGTCAGCTGAATTGACTCAATGACGCACCGTAGGCATAAAATTACCATTCTACAGTAATCATGTATATAAAAAAATGGTCTTTTTTATGGTGATCATCAGAATGACTGCCCGGTCATTTTGACCGATCAGCTTTAGAATATTACTAAAATCTAATACTTATTTGCTACTATTTGATACCTTTGTTTAAATAATTGGTACCTAATATGTACCTACCTACTTTTACAGTTTCCTAAAATTTTCTGCTTTGATAATCATCTAAATATAGATACTATCATCTAAATATACTGTTGATTAAAAAAAGACCTCTAGCTGAAAAAGCATTACAGCGCGAGTCACGACGCGTTCAGAATTAAACTGCGGGCTGTGCATGCCAAAGTCCTGCAGAAAGAAGAGTTTAGTTCAGGCTTACTTTTTATTTATGCGTTTATGGTGCGACTGGAATTAGGTGAGATGACGCGAAATCTTTTCTGCAGGTCGTTGCATAGTTCCTGGACACTGGACATAGTCGTTTACTCCTGTAATAGCCTAAACGACTTCGCACCAGGACAAATAGATGGCGATGGATTTACTGGAATCATATCCCAAATCGAATACACAGAGACATGTGGAAAGAGGGAGTGGAGGTCTCGCTGTAGTGTGCCGCTATGGTCAAAAAATAAATGATGCTCTGAAGCACAGTCCATGGTCCATGTTCCAACCATTTTAGACTAATTATGCTAAATAATGTAAAACGGCTGGCCCGAGGCTGTATCAGGCGGCGGTCAAGCGCTGCCAGATAGGCGTCAGACAAAAAATATAGGTGGATTTTATAGTCTTGGTTGCAGTGGCGACAGGGACCATCACAGAATTCTTACGAAAGGATCGTCACTGTATCACTTTTCGCCTCGCCGTCAAACAGGCGTCAACCTAACGTAAGCACGTAACCAAAGCACACCAGCAGCTCCAATTTGTCGACTTGATTACGGTTACGGCTAGGCGACGCCGCGCTTACGGCTCGCCGGCAACCGCTGGTTGAAGGTCACAGCACACATCAACTATGAAAGGGATCGTCACTGTATCGCCTTTCGCCTCGGCGTCAAAAAGGCGTCAACCTAACGTAAGCACGTAATCAAAGCGGAACAGAAGCTCCGAATACTCCGATACGTCGACTCGGCTACGGCTAGGCGACGCCGCGCTTACGGCTCGCCGACCGCTGGTTGATGGTGCTGTAGGCAGGCCGCGGGAGGGTCGTGAGAGGCAAGGGTGGACGAAGAGACGTAAGTTCGGGTAAGGAGAGACGTGGGTGAGGACGAACGTAAGCGCGGGAACGACCGTAAGCGCGGGAACTGCAAGTTGACCACGCACCGCACCGCGGATCGTGAGCGAGGCGATTTCCACATGCCTCACCACGAATATGAACGTTAACACATTGCGAATCATTCGATGAGCGCCATGCGCTGCGCATGCCTCGGAATGTCTGTATCCGCCTTTACGATTCCGATTAGTGTACTTTGCAGTAGGGAGTTTCATACAAAGAATACTGAATGGCTCGAATTGATACAGTGAAGATCCCTTTCAGAGTTGATGTGTGCTTTCCTTTTTGTTACCAGATCACTGATTTTGACAGTGATGCAAACTGGGGGTGTGAAAAGGCCACTTTGGCAGAATCATAAAACAATTCATATCACGCAATTTCATCTGTATGACAGTTTTGTGCTATAGGTACACCTCTGCCTAACCCTTCAGAGAAGGTGTGAAACTGTCAGAGATGAATCGCGTGTTAAGAATTGTTTTATGACTCTGCCAAAGTGTCCTCTTTTTAGGCCCCCTGTACTGCTGAGAGACCGCTAGCGATGATGTCGGACAAATGACGCCAAATAAAACCCAAAACTATATATATAACAATTTTTATTGACACTTTTACGTAATACAACCAGATTCAATAACCACATGACGGTACAGAACTTCCACCGGACGAATGGACTTTTCAAAATGTTTTCTCAGCATCATGATTTTAATGATAGCCGATTTCTATGACTGCTTTGTCGAATGCTGCAACAGGCATTGGCGGTTGGCCAACTGCTAACACGGCATCTGTAAAAAAAACATTGTCAGTTTTTAATATCGCAGTGCAGAACAAAGCCCTCATTCTTCCTCTTCCACAAACAGGAAAATACTATTTAGTTGACGTCATCGATTACTCGCACATTAATTTGAAAGTAGGTTTACAAGATATCAATAAAATACCCGACCGTCCGTTTTTTCTTTCTCCTCGACCTCACGACTCGGCTCTTACAAACTTTCCATGTTTTCCGAAAGAGAAATCTAATTTGATCAAATTTTTCGTAAACAGGTTAATTTTTTGACTTTCCATGTTTTCCGAAAGAGAAATCTAATTTGATCAAATTTTTCGTAAACAGGTTAATTTTTTGACAAGTTATGTCGGACTGATCTGATTGAACAATATTGGAATAAAGTTATATGACTTGGAGTGCGCTCACTGCTAAGGCGAGTCCGCGACGCGGCGCGTTTCTATTTCTATTATCAAATTGTGATCAAGAAAAGGGTTTAAACGAACAAGTTCAATGAAATTAACATTAAGTTTCAATATCGTCACGTATTTTTAATAATCACGTTTTAAGTCGATATCAGATGCTTCACTAATTTACCTAAAGGTTCATTTTTGTTTAATTCCACGTTCACACGACACCGACAAAATTATTTATGAATGAACGTTTAGCTGCTCCTGTCATTACATTTTTCGATCATTTGGTAGGCGAGACAAAGATAGTGCCGAATAAAATTTTTAACTTTGGTAAAAAGCGCGTTTAACCGCTAGTGTAGAGGAGCGCTTACTGTGTTCAGACATTTCACTTCGAGAAAGTTGCCGAATGAACAAAAACTGACGCGTTTGATATCGACCTAACGATAGATGAAGCGCGCCTCAACGCCGACTCGACGTTTTAAGTGTGTGAGCGATACCCCTTGTAAGTGATCGCGAGCGCGGGGGCGCGTCACTGGATATGTGCTACTTGACTGTAAACTGTGACGAGGGAGCTTCCTCCGCAGCAGGGTCTGCAAGGACCGCAGCAGGGTCCTCGGCAGCCGCCACAGCCGCCCCTGAAACAAGATAACAGAAGCTTGATGTTCACTCACGACGCGGATACGGGGGAAACTCTAAATTAGACAGTTTTATAACCTGTATTTTTATTTTGTGTATAGTATATTAATTAATGAGATATAAGTCTTAGTAATACTCGAAATGGGGGCACATTATCGAGCTTAGGGAAAATGGGTGCCGAAGGTTTTTTAAAAGACTTTCAAGGCTTGGGCAGTCTCCCTCCCTTCCTCAGAGAAACATTTGCCCTTGAGCGAAAACCTAGACCTGCGGCTGTGTTCACCACCAATTTGGCTTACAATCAAAACCGTAGATCATGTCATGGGAAAACTAATTTTTAAAAACTTTAGGGTTTAAAAAACTTTAGGGTTTAAACTTTAAGCAGCCTGGAATCTACGTGAGAGAAATCACAAGTTCGGCAGGCTGTTGCAATAAAATGGTTTACTCGAAATTGATGGACAAAGATATCAACGAATTTGGAAAAGTAGGTATATAATATATAAATAAATAAAACTCACTGAATTGCGGACATAACCGATTGCAATTGACCAATAACACCCATTCGGTTACACATTTTTGTAGATTTTGTTATTTACTGAATCTCAGAAATTTTTATCACCCAAAAGTATGCTTGAAAATTTAATACAAACTGACAATGTGACGCTCCAGCCTTCCTAGAAAAGTGACAGTTCCATTTTCAAGATTAAGGCAGGAATATGTTTTTTTCTAATGTGCCTGTATTATTTTGATGATGTTATAACTCCCTGTCACTGTTATTTACATAACAAGTAGTGATTTACAAATTTGTGTCCCGGGGTACGTGTGCGTGTGGATTGAGAGATCTTTTCGAAAAACTCTTTCAATCCCAACCAAATTAGAAGAGGATTTAGGAAATAATTGTGAAAACTTCATGGTAAAGTATAAAATTTGTGAAACCTAAACAAAGAAAGTTAGAACTCATTAACTGGATCTCTCAATCTGAACAACTGAAGAAAAAGCTATAACGCGTATCCAAGAATATACTGCCTATGTGTTTATAATTTGCATTTTAATTAATTGTGAAGGATTTGTGAAAGCTGCTAAACAAAATTTCGATTCGTTTCAAAGCCACGTTTAAGATTTATAACTGTTTATATGGATCACTCAGAGTGGAAAATTTTCAATTGAGTGATCTTGTAAGACACGACCTAATACTGAAAAAGTATGAATAATTATCATGTTTATTGCAAATTATGCTTCTGGGAAAATTTGTGAAACAAAAATCGTGATTGAAATCTTACTGGTTCAAGAGAAAATGAAAATCTTGTTTTTTGTCGATCGTCCCAACTGAGAGATCATTATTTTGAACTATATTTAATGTATATATTTAAGGATTGTAAAAAATGATTTATCTTTTTAAGTATAACACTTACAGGGACGACTGATCCGTCAAATTTTAGTACAACATTTTTCACAATTTCTGATGTATCTACCTTCTACCTATAAGTTTTGGTTTATTAATATAGTTCAAAATAATGATCTCTCAGTTGGGACGATCGACAAAAAACAAGATTTTCATTTTCTCTTGAACCAGCAAGATTTCAATCACGATTTTTGTTTCACAAATTTTCCCAGAAGCATAATTTGCAATAAACATGATAACTATTCATACTTTTTCAGTATTAGGTCGCGTTTTACAAGATCACTCAATTGAAAATTGTCCACTCTGAGTGATCCATATAAACCGTTATAAATCTTAAACGTGGTTTTGAAACGAATCGAAATTTTGTTTAACAGCTTTCACAAATCCTTCACAATTAATTAAAATGCAAATTATAAACACATAGGCAGTATATTCTTGGATACGCGTTATGACTTTTTCTTCAGTTGCCCAGATTGAGAGATCCAGTTAATGAGTTCTAAATTTCTTTGTTTAGGTTTCACAAATTTTACACTTTACCATGAAGTTTTCACAATTATTTCCTAAATCCTCTTATAATTTTGTTGGGATTGGAAGAGTTTTTCGAAAAGATCTCTCAATCCACACGCATACCCGGAGTACCACCTACTTAGTTATGCATTTGGTGAAGTACAAAGATATACTTTAATTTCGGAAGTCGCTGTCTTTGATTTTGTATTATCGTTTTTTGCCACCGACTTCCGAAATTAAAGTTAATTTTTACTTTGTAGTGATGAAACAAAAAATTGGTTATGTCCTTACACCTACCGAAAGGTATGTGAATCTTATTGACCAAGTACGAAATATCGACAATATTTTTATTTATCGACTAAAATTAAATAATATACCTTGATTTATCTACAGCAACAATTGTTATACGAGGGAGCGCACGTCGGATAGTGTGGTTTAACCTGGAAATAAGAAAAAAATATAAACAATGTGTAACTGAAGTAATGCGCATTATGAAAGTAGGTAGTTTGTTCAGAATAGTTTTCTGAATCGATTTCTGTCATTTTTAATATAGGTAATTTTTATTCTAAAAATAATTAAAACTACGTAAGTACCTAAATGTACAGTCACCAATTTCGATGTACTATCAAAAAAAAAAAAAAAACTACATGGACTTGTACCTACTACGCTAGACCCTTATACGTATACAAGATATAAGCGTAGATTCGTAGATTTTTAATGTGACCACAATTTTTTCCCACAATCAGTCATCATCTGCCTAGCCTTTTCCCAACTATGTTGGGAAATCGAATGCAGCTGAATATCAGTATTTTACATGGAGCGATTGCCTATCTGACCCCCACAACCCAGTTGCTGGGTAATATGATACCCCTTGGTAAGACTGGTTGTCAGATTTACGGGCTTCTGACTACCCGTAACGACTGTCAAAGATCTACGAATGACAGCCGGGCCCCACAATCAGTATATGTAAACAATTTAATAACAATGTTTTATACATAATAGTAAACAATCGGTGTATGTAATGTGATTACAACATAATATTCTAGTTAGGGTATTTGGAGGTGTGCGTCAATTCCGGGACATGCTGTAGTTAAGTATAACAAACCAATTATTATTCAGGAAAGTGTTGACTGACATTATACTACTGTATTCTCTGACCATGAAGAGTGGTGAATGAAGCAGGAGGCCAAACAAACAAAAGAAACTGGAAAATTAATTTCAATGTTTTCTTTGCGTGCTCAGGTGTGAATAAAATAACAAACATTAATCGTGTGGAATGTTTAAAAGCTAGGTAGGTATATCTAGCATTTGAGCTTCTTTTCACACGTTCCGGTTGCCGGATAGTTGGTAGTACCCCGACACCACCCACCCATTCATCTATTGGCCCATCTATGAGCCGGGTAAGCTGTAAGCTAAGCGTAACCATCCTGTACGCAAGACGAGGGGAAGACTCGACGATGTCCGAGCTCCTCTACTTGCGTACCGCACTGTCAATCACAATCTTTAATCATTTTGATGGATATTGCTAATCCAATGCTTCATATTTTCGAAAAAATTGTCTGCCCAATAACATAGATAACGCAATGAATTTTTTTGGGCCGTCAAACTGAAAGCCATTCCTACTGTTAGCCCACAGGATAACAATCAGTCATCTATTGACCACCGGGTAATATACACGACGCCGCCGATCCGGTAGACGGAGCGTGAGAGTCGATGTGAAGTCACTATGTACGCAACACCTATTTTTATTTTATCTAAGCTTTATAATAACAAAGTGAAAGCAAATTAGGACGCCTGATTAAAATCCACACGCAAAGTTATTTGATTCATCGACTAATATTCTTATTTCACATCTTTACCTATTTATGTTTATACGATGTACTAAATAGCTGCACAGGTCGATCGATCAGGTTAAACTACGCTTGCCCGTGGATGGGTGATCATCTTTACATACCGTAAGCAACCGCGGCTGTCATTCTTAGATCTTTTACAGTCGTTACAGTCGCCCGAAAGTCTGACAACCAACCAAGGGATATCGTATTACCCAGTATCTGGGTTGTGGAAGTCAGATAGACAGTTGCTCCATGTAAAATACTGGTATTCAGCTGCATCCGGTTAGACTGGAAGCCCACCCCAACATAGTTGGGAAAAGGCTAGATGATGATGATGACGGTATGTATATGGACTGTATATACATACCGGCCGTTCGTAATTGATGAGTTGATACCGCACTTTCTTGTCCTGGTTATTGAGCACCATGCCCGGCCAACTAGTGGGTCTGTAGTCGAAGGTGCTGTCGTGCACGATGAGGGGCCGGCGAACCGTCCAGTTGTCCATTCCACATGGCAGACATGCTGGGCCCTGGAAGAAGAATACATTATATTAATATTACCAGCCTACAATTATCGCACCAGGCCGCCTCTCATGGAGGTCGCAGATCGTTTTGCACCATTCTCGGGCGCCTGGTGAGAGGATGCGGCTTCTCTCTCCCGCTCGGCCGCCTTTTTTGCAGACATGACATGCTCGCAAAAGGAGGCAACCCCATCCCATGCGGATACAAAGGTCTAAAAAGTTAGTTAAGAACATTTTCGAAAAATTGTGTTACAGCCAAATTAGACCGATTTTAAATTTTCCATAGAAACAAATTTACAATTTTTTTTAACTTGTTTCGAAAAATGTTCTTTACTAACTTTTTAGACCTTTGTATCCTGCTTATGCGTATGAAGTTTCATTAAAATGGGTTAATTCATTTCGAAAAACGTTCCGTTATGAAACCGTGCCGTGTACAAAAGGCCTTAAAATCTCCAGTAGGTATCTCCGGTTTCAATCATAGACAGAAATTATACTTACAGTATAGATACTCTGAAATGCAAAATATTTATTTCGTTAGGGCGCAGCTATTGATCCATCTCAAAAAACTCAAAAGAAAAATTTCTCTGAGCTAGCTAACTAGATAGAGCTGTGAGCACATTGTGGGCTGATAGTATGTCATGCTCACTAAAATGTCTCGCTGACGGTGGCGTGTGTGTTGGATCATTTAGATGCCTAGGTTGAGCTGATTGATGCTGATCTATGCGTCATGTTCGTTAATGGGCGCCGTCAGTTGGGGCTGGTCATCACTTAGCTGCCTCGGCTTATTTTTAATTATTTTATTTTTGGATTGTTGTTTTGTTAAGTACTATTTGCTGTACTCTGGACACTTTTAACACGTACGTCTTTTTTTTTTACGTCGTTCTTACATATAATTATAAATTCAACATTAATGATGTAACTAATATTTTTGTACAAATTTAATTTAAAAGAGTGTCCATGGAGTTTCTTGCCCGTTCTTCTCCATAGGTACCTACGGTTTGGAATGGGCAACTAGCTTCATATTTTCTAACTGACCGACTTCTTGACAATTCAAAAGTGCCTGTAAATGGTTTAATTGAAACAAATGCTTTGAGTTTGAGTTTGCTACCAAACCCATACTTGGTCTACCTCTACCTATAGGTAGATAGAGCTTTTCACATGCGAACAAGTCGCGCGTACAGTAGCGAGACCTGTTGCGGCACAACTTGCAATAACAACTCGTCGACAATACTCAAAATAATGTCGACGCGACTCCTCAGTCGCGGCGTGAGAAGTCGCTGCTGTGTACAGAATCGTGTGCTACCTGATAATGTAAAAGGGCATAGTTTTCTAACTTACACTGATAGGGATGCAGGGAATATAAGTAGGGGGCTCCTTGTAACTCGGTAAGCATTGAATTGGGCTGCACATTGTTTTGCTTGTTATTTAAACACTTTTATAATAAGAATTTTTATTAAAAAATATTTCTTTGCATTTTCTGAATTTTCTCACTGGTATTTTCCTATTTTCTCATCGAATTTATTTATTTTGTGACAATTGTTTGAAAGATGTCATGTCAAATTTTCTATAAAAAAAAAGAAATAGTAGGTACCCGTACCTAGCCGAACCATGACCCGTATAACTGGCAGTTAATGACTTATTTTTTTTCCTTATGCTGCCAGTACGGGTAGGTACTAATATAAATAATAAATATATAAATAACTCGCGGCCCGCCCCTGCTTCGCACGGGTGCAATTATTTTTTTCGAATTTCCAAAATTTTCTTTCATACAAACCTTATCCTGACAATACCGAACACAACAAAAAAAGAATTAGCAAAATCGGTTCAGCTGCTCTCGAGATTTACGCTTAGCAACACATTTAACGATTCATTTTTAACCGACTTCCAAAAAGGAGGAGGTTATATGTTCGACTTTATGTACGTTTTTTTTTTTTGTATGTTCATCGATTTGTCATTTGTGGATCGATTTTGAAAATTATTTTTTTGTTTGAAAGGGCATATTCCCAAGGTGGTCCCATTGTCAGCAAGTTGGAATCTGATGAGAGGATCTTATGGAAATCGAGGGAAACCCTCAACTTTTTTTGGCAAACCTATAGCGATTTGGATATTTTTTAGAGTAACTTGAAGGGTATACTCCCAAGGTGGTCCCATTGTCAGCAAGTTGGAATCTGATGAGAGGATCCCATGGAAATCGAGGGAAACCCTAAAATTTTATTGGCAAACCTATAGCGATTTGGATATTTTTTAGAGTAACTTGAGCATTTGCTCTCGGAAATCATCATTTGGTAAAGTGGAGCTGATGATGAAGACTACAGACGGCCATCGGAACTAATCAATGAAAAATATTTCACGGGTTGCGATTCGATTACTTTAATATGGTTGCTAAGCAATTCATGCTCGTCACAATGCGTGTGGTGGTGGAGTGGAGTTCTCCAGGTTCTTACCAATAACTTTTATTTCGGAAGTCGGTGTCAATAAACGAAAATGCAGAACCAACGACACCGACTTCCGAAATAAAAGTTATTTATCACTTTGTAGTTATTTTTGGAAGTCGGTTGTTTTTTTTTGTAAAAAAGTTTTTTTTATATTAAAGAATTTTTAAAAATATAAAAAATCGGCATTTTGATACTCAGCGCACTAACCGTGCGAGCGAGCTCTCAGGCAGGCAGGCGTGCGACAGCCCACTGTCGGTTGTACCGACGGCGATACGCGAAGCGGTAGGCATATAACGCGTGGTCTTGCGAGTGACGAACGCCTGGCAACGGGCCGTGCAGCAGAAATCGTAATATTTTAATTTCGCCATAGCTTCAAAACCGAACGTCCAATTTTAATCATTCAAGACCAAATATTATCTACATAAACTGTAGTTAGTGATGAAATCATTAATTTTGATAAGGATAAATAGCATTAGTAAAATAAACGCATTTAAATGTAGTCCAAAAAAAATTCATGATTTTTAAATAAAAAAATGGTTGTTGTGCCTCACTCGACATAGAAAGGTATAGTGTGTCGCTGACTTTTTTGTAGATATTTATAAGATCTACAATTAATTAAAACATTTTATGGTTCTATCTTTTATAGTTTAGGCAGCGTACGCAAAATAAGTAACTTTTCTTGTTGATTTTTTACACCTTGTGTCCGAAAAACCCAAATATCTTATGGAACCCTATTTTTATCCAAAATAATATATAGCCTATGTTACTCGTAGATAATGTAGCTTTCGAATGGTGAAAGAATTTTTAAATCGGTCCAGTAGTTTTTGAGCCTATTCATTACAAACAAACAAAGTTTTCCTCTTTATAATATTAGTGTAGTCTCTTTATAATAAAAAATAATAATAATAATCTTTTTTTTTTATAATCACGAGCAGTTTAGAGCCCGTACACACGCACCACAACCACACTACAACTACAACCACACCAAAACGACAACAAGACAGTGGACGGGCGCTACCAACCACATCAAAGCCACACCGGCCATAACGCAAACACAACGGTCTGTCTGTCTGCTAACACTAGCCACAACGTAACCACATTGCAAATTCGCAACTACTAGCGACAACGCAACGAGAAATCGCAGCGACACTGCTTGTCTACATTTGTCGCGTCGCAGCGCTGTGGTGTGGTTGCGGTACGTGTGATCGGGCTCTTCTCAGTCATAAGTTAGTGACTGCATGACTGAAGACTAAATATCTAGTTATTCGACGTCAGTTAATCAATCACGTGTGATCACGTACTTACAAGCTCAGACCAGCGTCCATCAGACGACCGTTTGACTGACTGATATCGAATATATTGATTTTTGTCTTCAATCATGCAGTCACTAAGTTATGAATGAGCATGTTTATGGCTTGCTATCACTCACGCATCAGTCACTCGTCAGTCAGTCGTGATTTGAATAGCGATGGAGGCGCGCGTGTTCTCGGCGACGCCATCGCCGCCGCCACTCGACGCGCCGGCGGCGCGGCGTCACCAGCAGTATTGCCATTGAATCATTTAGGGGTCGATATTTATTTTGGAAACGTATCCCGTTTGTGCGACCCCAAAAATAATGGTTACACAAATAAGTATAAAAGGCTAGAAGCTTTATTTTTTTTTCTTCTTCGTGTCGCTGGCACTACAGTTATTTAAATTTTGCTGGCCCAATACTTTGCGAGTTCCACGGCGTTATCGGTGGCAGCTTATAAAAGAAGCTTTATTAAAATTAAGCCAGGTGCAACCGGAGACGACGTCAGCACGTCAACACGTTTCTATGAAGATATTGCAAGGATACACGCAACGCATGCTTTAACTTTATTAATATCCATTTTCTCCAGCCGGATGTTCAAGACTCTGACTGAAGATGTTCGTGACTGATCGTCTAGACATTGCTTCAGTCTAACTTGAGCCCTGATCAAAGATCATCAATTAATGCTGTCACTCAAAACGGCATAGTTATGTTTTCTTTTTCAAGAACGACTTTTTGGTGCTTGTAGTAGTTACTAATTCCATGTTTTAACTTTACTAAGTTTTTAATAGTGGCTGAAAAGACATAATCGTGTAATCTTTTTAAAGCCTGGCGTTCTAAAACTCAAACTAAAAACGACATCGACACAACTGTGTCAAAAATAAATCAGTTTTTACAAATCCACCGTGTAGTACACAACAATATAAAAATTAAGAAAAAAAGTAGAAAATACGCGTAAAATATAAAAACAGTATCTTTTAAGAAAAACATTGAAAAATATTTTTAGGATAATAAAAACACCAACTAATCGCCTTATCTGTTGGAATATAATAATATTATCACCGTCGGTGAAGCTTTGATACTACTATATTTTATTTGCAATAGACATTTCAAACTACTCATTAAAATGTAAGTTGGTACTTTGTATATCATTACTCGTTTCAGGTGAGTGCATCTACCCTAAAACAGCCACCCTAAGGTTGGATACTCGGAAACGTACGAGTATGTCCGAGAATCCACCCTAAGCCAATAAATTCTCGGACATGCGCTTCCGAGTATCCACCTTAATGGTGGCTGTTTTAGGGTGGATAAACGGGGCACAGCTTTGGCATGGTAGCCGCTATCATGTCGTCGAAGCTACCAGGTAGCGCTTACTCCCGCCCACCTACATCCTAACGGTCCATGAATGATTTGTTCGCGTGGTCTCTGCAAGATTGCTGCCCCTAAGACGACCCACTGACCAAAATTACTTTTTCCCAACAAACTACGGGGTAAGTTAAAACTGAAAGTTAATATTACCTCTAATTTGGCTTTATTTTTCCAGGTGTGGCGGTTGTGGTGGATGCGGCGGTTGCTGCGGTGGCTGCTGCGGCGGCTGCTGCGGAGGGTGCTGTGGTGGCTGCGGTGGCTGCTGCGGCGGGTGCTGTGGCGGTTGCTGCGGCGGGTGCTGCGGATGCGGGTGTCCCAGGATATGTATACATACGCGCTGCACGAAGATTTGTTGATTGTTAATTGTGAAGATATTGCAAGGGCCGCAAGTGACGAGTTCTCCGGAAATGCTGAGATACGACGTCTATTCGCAGCATAGCTGGAGTACCGTATCTAGTAGCGTCCACCAGTGCTGTGACACATTGTGCTGTAATCAACAGTGGCGTTGAATAAAAGTTTTGGGTCAATTTTATATGCTCTATTTTATTTCCTGCGCATGTGTTGTTGTATTGATCGCGATGGCAAGAATTTTGGGGACGTCTACTGTATGCAATGGGCTTGTTTGATTAGCGTTAGTATGCCTTGGTTTGTTAAGATTGTGGCCTGGTATGCCTGTGAGGACTGGCTTTAGTGCCTGAGCCAGCTGACTCCGCCCTTGGACGGGCGCTTACCTTGTGACGACGCTGCTGTTGGAGGTGCGCGCTTACCTTGCGACGCTGCCCTTGGAGGGTACTTCCCTTGGGACGCTGCCCTTGGAGGGGCGCTTACCTTGGGACGCTGCCCTTGGAGGGACGCTTACCTTGGGAAGCTGCCCTTGGAGGGGCGCTTACCTTAGGACGCTGCCCTTGAGAGGGGCGCTTACCTTGGGACGCTGCCCTTGAAGTGGCGCTTACCTTGGGACGCTGCCCTTGGAGTGGCGCTTACCTTGGGACGCTGCCCTTGGAGGGGCGCTTACCTTGGGACGCTGCCCTTGGAGGGGCGCTTACCTTGGGATGCTGCCCTTGCAGGGTAGTTGCTCTTGCGACACTGCCCTTGGAGGGTAGTTGCCCTTGGGATGCTGCCCTTGGAGGGTAGTTGCCCTTGGGATGCTGCCCTTGGAGGGTAGTTGCCCTTGGGATGCTGCCCTTGGAAGGTAGCTGCCTTTGGGACGCTGCCCTTGGAAGGACGCTGCCCTTGGAGGGACGCTACCTTTGGAGGGGTGCTACCCTGCACTATCTGATTGTGTCTAGATTAGCATGTTAACACAATCGCAACTCTCGTATACTCTAAATTGGTATATATTACTTGTGGGACGCTGCCGTTCTGAAGAGGGCGCTACCCCTTGACTTTAAGGGCCACGACACGGCACGGGCGGCGTGTCATGGCAAAGTAAGTTTGACCACGAAGAAGGAAATTATTTTTGCTTATGACTGTACAAGTATATTTACGAAAAATAAAGGGTGGATATTTTTCGTTAAACTACATTAGTTGACTATCCGCAACAGAATTGCTCGTGGTCAAATCAGTTTGACCATTAAGTTTGACCACGAGGAAGGAACGTTTTATTAGGGCCTACGCACACTGACTGCGTGGCACGGCCGCTTCGGCCGTCAAGGAAACCGGGATTTCGTAACTGGTTTCCTAGAAGGCTTTTTTTGTTACCGTCAAGATGGAAGTTAGTAGGTACTTGCTTTTTTTTTGTCGACGGAGCCCCGCTCGGGGCTCCTACTGTGTAAAGGGTTTAAAGTACCTCGAGGTGCCCTTCGCTCGCTCTTGCATCCCGCGGCACGTCGCGTCATTTCGAGAGCTGATCCAAAAAGGGCGAATTCGCCGCGAAACGTTTTGCGCGAAATCATTCGCGCGTTAGTGAGATACTAGGCACCAATACATCGCGCCCACAAGCATCGCGCGAATTCAAAATACGCGCGTAAATCGCATGCACTACGCCAGACTCTCGACTCGCGCGTAATGCGTGCGAGTCGAGATACTAGAGACTCGACCTTGTTGCGTCCAGTTGACGCGCGAACTCCAGAGCGTTCAACTCCATGTTTTCTACTGACAAATAAAATTCGAACTCAAATGCTCGCGCGTTGGGACGCTCCTTCTGGACGCAACGGTCGCGTGTAAGGTATGATTCAGACCAACCGGCTCGCATCGCGCCGGGCCGGGCGGCATTTTACAATGCGGTAAAGAACATTGAAATGTATCAACAGTAATTACAGTTCATGTTTGCATGCAACTTACGCATATTTACCTCCGTCGGCATCCTGCGACGCGTCGCGACGTGTCGCAGAATGCATTCGGCTGTCGCGACGGCCGACCGGTCCCGACCAGCTCCGAACGGCGCCGAGCTGCGCCGTTGGCATCCAATCGGCTGCCGTCGGGTCCGTTCGGAACCGGTCGGCCGTGCGTCGTGGAATCTCCTCAATGCTAGCAAAACGACGTCCCACTCCACCATATTTTAAATAAAATTTCACTTTACGTCTATGCGGCGCAATGTGAGCAGCACTTCTGGGCGCTTGGAGTGCGTACGGATTTCAGCGGACGCTGTCGGCTGCCGCGGCACGCGTACGGCTATGATGCGGCACGACGCGAGCCGGTTGGTCTGAATCGTACCTAATACGCACGAGAGAATCGCGGTGAATTCGCCCTTCCTGGACAAGCTCTGGGAAGGATGTGTGTTGCGAGGGCGCACGCGCTTCGCTCCCAGTGCGCTCCCACCACCACACCTCACCCCGCTTGCATCTGAAAAGATCCCGCTACACATTCCTCGCGCGCCACACAACTGTTTCGAGGGGATTACTAGCATGTTACATCCGTGTGTGAGGAGCTTCGCTGCCCCCGTCTGTGTGAGGAGGGTCGCTGCCCCGTCTGTGTGTGAGGAGGGTCGCTGCCCCGTCTATGTGTGAAGAGGGTCGCTGCTCCGTCTGTGTGTGAGGAGGGTCGCTTGAGGAGGGTTGCTGCCCCGTCTGTGTGTGAGGAGGGTCGCTGCCCCATCTGTGTGAAGAGTCGCTGCCCCGTCCGTGTGTGAGGAAAGTCGCTGCCCTGTTTGTGTGTGAGGACGGTCGCTGCCCAGTCAGTGTGCGGGGTCGCTGCCCCGTCTGAGTGCGAGGAGGGTCGCTGCCCCGTCTGTGTGCGAGGAGGGTCGCTGCCCCGTCTGTGTGGGAAGAGGGTCGCTGCCCCGTCTGTGTGCGAGGAGGGTCGCTGCCCCGTCTGTGTGTGAGGAGGTTCGCTGCCCCGTGTCTGTGAGGAGGGTCGCTGCCCCGCCTGTCTGTGAGGAGGGTCGCTTGAGGAGGGTTGCTGCCCCGTCTGTCTGTGTGAGGGTCGCTGCCCCATCTGTGTGAGGGTCGCTGCCCCGTCTGTGTGAGGGTCGTTGCCCCGTCTGTGTGAGGGTCGCTGCCCCGTCTGTGTGAGGGTCGCTGCCCCGTCTGTGTGAGGGTCGCTGCCCCGTCTGTGTGAGGGTCGCTGCCCCGTCTGTGTGAGGGTCGCTGCCCCGTCTGTGTGAGGGTCGCTGCCCCGTCTGTGTGAGGGTCGCTGCCCCGTCTGTGTGAGGGTCGCTGCCCCGTCTGTGTGAGGGTCGCTGCCCCGTCTGTGTGAGGTTCGCTGCCCCGTCTGTGCGAGGGTCGCTGCCCCGTCTGTGCGAGGGTCGCTGCCCCGTCTGTGCGAGGGTCGCTGCCCCGTCTGTGCGAGGGTCGCTGCCCCGTCTGTGCGAGGGTCGCTGCCCCGTCTGTGCGAGGGTCGCTGCCCCGTCTGTGTGAGGATCGCTAGGGTCGCTGCCCCGTCTGTGTGAGGATCGCTAGGGTCGCTGCCCCGTCCGGGGCGGTACAGGTAATAAAACTTGGCAAGTACGCTTATTTATAGTAGTTTATTTCCACAAAACGGCACGGAGTGCATACTTCGAAGACACAACATCGGAGGCGTCGGTGCGCCATCGACGCGAGACACCATGGCTTGTCTGCGCGCGAAGTGGTGCAACTCTGTGCCACTAGCAAATCTTCGTACAGCAGGTGTAGATTGTGATGCAAGGGCAGCAGCATCCACCGCAGCAGCCACCGCAACAACCGCAACCTCCGCACCTGTAAAAAACGGGAACAATGTTCAAACATCAGCAAGCACTACAAACCATATCTTGCATTGGATATGCAGACTGGCAGAAGAGCATAGCATGCCTAAGCATGCTATGCTCAAAATTCCCGACATCTTTTCAGCCCGGTAAATTGAAATCACACGCCATTTCACAATATTAGCACGATACTCGATATAGGCATTTGATCAACCAAGTAGCGATTCACTTCAGCGACAAATCCATACCCAAATCAACTTACATTTTCCTTTGGTAGGTAAATAGTACTTAAAATAAGAGCCTAAAATAGGTCGAAAGTAGACAAGTTGTGGAAGTAGCTATTTTTTTTTAGTAATTTTTTATAAAGATTAAAGTTTTTTTGGGACTTTTTATTGATGTGTGTATTACGCAAGCGATTTGATTGTACTACCCTTTTTCACAAAAGTACTTCTACAAAATACCTCGGATGGCGTTTGAATAGAGAAGAAAATACGTAAATTCAAGATTTATTTTTAAAACATTGTGTTAATTGACAGTACCATTCTAGATTATATTATTTCAAACTGAAAAGAGTTCATAATTATATCAGTTAAAACAAGGTGGTCGAGGTCGATCGATTTTTCGGTTTTTTTTTTTCATTTAGTAGTTATGCATTTCTATTAACCAACAAATTATGGATACGCCTTAAAAATATATTGTATTTTCTTCAATATAAGTCATCATATACTAGCATCAAATTCTAACGTGAAACATTGCGTGAAACTAAAACTTTTAAACCATACTTTTGGTAGTTGAGTTATAAAATAGCATCAGTTTAATATTGTAAAGTTCAAATAATTATTAGATTTACGAGAAAAATGAAGCTATATTTTTGTGAAGACGACGACTGCGCCAAACATGCCAAAGCTAAGGTTATATGCATAGAGTATGATGGTGACATATCGTGCTTTGAGTTGGGTGACTTACCACCACCTCCGAATGACCCCAAAGAACTCGGAATTGTATTTCCATGTTGCGTTAAAATAAAAAAGGCACTTAGTGAAAAGCCATCCTCAATCATGAAGCTACGCAAGCCGGACTCAAAGCATCGGAACAAAAATGTTTCCTACTTAAAGCAAGCGAAGTCGAAAAGCAACATAAAACCTGTTGGTTCTGAAGAATGTGGGTTTCCCCAAAAAATAAACAACCCTAAACAAGACTGTATTCTTTACGTCTTCGATAAAAATGGATTCAACAAAGCTATTAGTTATGCCAAAGCCAATGTTGATTGTAAAGATACAGAAGAATTAAAAGGAAATCGGAACGTAAAATCTTCGATTAACAGAAAAGAACGAATGTTTAGCGCATCTTTGAAAGCCGGAAGATCTCTCCGTGCATGTAAAAGTCGTGAATTAAGAGGAGGTGTCCTCTCTACCGATTGTTTCTGCCTCCGGAGAAATGGACTGCAGTACGACTGTCGCAGGACTGGCTGCCAGAATAGTCCGCTGTGTTCCGTTCTACCAGCACCTGTTTGCGAGCCATCGCGAGTTGCTTGCTTTACTCATTGTGCTAACCCACACGCCGAGGAATTAAGTAGTATTTGCAAGTTACGTCCATGGTAGCCAGGGGTAGTGCCCTGTATAACAGTTGTCTATTATCTATCTACATACTTCTAAAGAAATCCAATATATTAACAACATAATCTTTCGTACGGTAACATTCTTCTTCGTATGTCAAACACATGAGATGCACGTTATATTAAAAAAAAATCGAATATTTCGTTTTGTTTTATGGTAAACGTTGTACGCTCGATAATGCAGTTAATATGCAGCTTAATGCCGATCTAAAGCCATAAAAATGTACCTCAGCTGTTTTGAGGATGAAATACGAGGCAAAAAATCGAGCATAAAATCAGTTACTGCTAGACTTTCCAAATACAATGGAATCCAACCCTGAGTCCATCACCAGTGCCCAAAGTTATAATAATAATTTCATAGAACTATTATTACTAGATTGTATTTTTCTACGTCGCTTGGACGTGTACCTGTCATCATCTATGAAAAACTCTTTGATTATATAGAAGAATCATTAGAAAAAATACACCAATCCTGGCACAAACAGAATATTCAAAAAAGGAATAAAAATATGGAAACTACACAAAAGAAAAAAGTTATTGACAGAAGAGAGCTTCACTTCACCTAGTTCAGATGTACTTTTTATAATAAAAATTTTGTAAAGTTTCATAAAATATAATATTATCTAAATTCTTGTACTATTTTCATGTAACTAATATAAAATACTAAAAAATAACAAAAATTAAAAATCCCTCCTCCCCACTGTTTTCAAATCTATAAAACGGGCCCGTATAATAACTATACCCGTATAACTATATCCGTATAACGTTCAAGATGTAAGTATTTTCAGTATAAGAAAAGATCTTTGTTACAAGCATTGTAATCAGCAAGTAAAATGCTAATAAAGGCCGTTATTACTTATTACAAACGCTTCAATCTGGTTTTAGGTGTTCTCCGTGTGGTCCTATGGTTTGCTACAAATATGAAGACTGTGGTCCCCCGGTAAGTTAGGCTCGCTGAACTTGAATAATATGAAATAAATCGTGATAATTATAAAATCTAATGGCCATATCAATGTTCAGCTACAGTGTCTACCGCGATCTGCGTTCAAGCGCAATGGACTGCAGGATTGCCAGTTCTTCCAGCAGGGCTCTATTCGGTACCTGTGCCGGGCAGGCTGCGGCTGCCCGCGGCCGTGCCCGCCGTGCTGTCCGCCGTGCGTGCGCCGCCCACCTCCCGGCAAGACCTACGTCACACGCTTCAGCGACTTCGACCTTATATCACAGTGGTAGTGATAGAAAGCCTTTTCGCGTCGTCCTCTTGTCTCTAGAATTTCGGTAAATAATTATTCAATCACTCACGGCGGACAGACCTTTGTTTCCTAATAGAATTTGAATTACAAAATATTATTCTCTTTGCAGAGAGGTAAGCCTACGGATGGAGGCCCTAGAGTGGTGGAGGACGGCGAAAATAAACAAAGTGAAAAGGAAAATCAGTTGAAGCGAACCAAGAGTCGGGAGTTGCGTGGTGGCATCATGTACTACAGTTGTCATTGTATCAAGCGAAATGGGCTCCAGCACGATTGTCGCCGCACAGGGTGCGGGGGCGAGCCTGCGTGTCTTGTTTTGCCCGATCCGTTGTGCGCGCCCAGTCAGTTGGCGCGCGCTCGCGGTCTCGCCGACCCGGCTGCGCTGGCAGCTCACACTCATGCGCAAGGCGGTGGAGGCTCTGGCAGACCGGCAGATTCGGGATCCGGCGGAAAAAGATTTATTGTCTGCGAACTGAAGGGTATTGTCCCCGATACTGGTGTGGACAAGGGCAATAAATGCTGTAAGTGTCCAACTACATTTGTTGTACCTACACAAGCCTCCAGTAGTGGTGGAGCGAGACCTCACACAGTTGTACCCACCCAAGCCTCTGTAAGTGGCGGCGGGAAATCTCATTCGTGCATCTGCACTGGTGGAGCAGCTTCAGTGAAAACTGCATCAAATCCTCCGCCAAATAGTCGTGCGTCCTTTCCGTGCTCTTGCAGTTGTGGGTCCGGGTCAGGAATACAAAATATGCAATCTTCAGTAATTGCGTTCGATGAAAATACTATGAATCAAATAATGAAAAGATTTGACAAAAAAGAATTGGCATCTCGTGAAACGAAGATCGTAGGACCTGGCGGTCGGATTCGTGACCCTACGAAAACTACTCTTCCTAAAGAAGAGCCGTGCACTAGACCTGGATGTGTGCATTGGCAGCCACCGCCGCCCTGCGTGTGGGACCTTCCGTGTAAAGCGGACTGTTTCGAGGCTCCGGCCGGCATCCAACCGGGCCGCAACCCACTGACGGGCGGCGGTGGCTCCAGTGGCACGAGAGGACCTGCTGGTCGCAACATGCAGTCGCAAGGTACGCAGAGACCTCGCGAAATAATGAAACTGCTGACGCCTGAATGTTGTACAGGTTGTTGTTCTTCGTCGAGAGAGGGAGGCGCGATGGCGAGCGGCGGCCCAGCAGCAGGCTTACCTATGTTGGTGATGAAGCTTTGCTGAACGCGTATTATCCTATTCTCACTGATTTCCTGAAAGCTTAAGAAAAAGTGCAAAATAATCCGCAAACATTAAATGTTTAATTGTATCTCGTTTTTCATTTATACCTACCTACCTGTTTTTCATTTGTAAATGCATAGTCAACGGAACAGTACAACACCTCTGCCTAAAGCTGCGTTTCCACCAGTGATGAACGAGGATGCCTAGCGAGGAATGTGTATTGAAGGTACTACTTGGAACCGAGCTGCCAACCAACTGCCGATAGCACGTGCAGCTGCACTACTTGTTTGTATTTATATGCAGTTGGCAGCCCGGTTCCAAATACCACCTTAAAACTAAGCAATAACAACGCTGAAGCCAAGGATACACTAGGGGACAAATGTCGTGCAACACGTGTCGCCAGCGACGTCGGGTGAAGTGGTGCGACATTGCCGGACTTCGCTCGACAAAGCTAAAGCAAAGCCAAACCATGTAAGTCCGGCAACGTCGCTGGCGACACGTGTTGCACGACATTTGTCGACTAGTGTATCCTTGGCTTAACTCGACGTACGCGACCGATGTCAGCGTAACAGGAATTCAGGCCTATTGGTTTGTTTCACATACATCCGTCGCTACGCACCCTCGCACATCTCTGGTGGAAATGCAGCCTAAAGCGGGCTACTCACACAGGGCGCACGGCGTTCGCGGCAATATCGGGATTGTCTCTACACACATGCCTGCATTGACATATAAAGAAGATGATTATGATAACATAATCATTAAAGAACCAACTGATTACCAACTGATGACCGCTACACACGCGGCAACGTAGCAGGGCGGCAGGGACGATCTAGGGACCAAAGATAGTCTCGCGCTCCTGCTGCCCTGCCGCGCAGGGCCAATCTAGGAAATTGCCCCTATACACATCATAATTAAGGTGGCAGTTTAATAAGTTTAATTATTAAGGGTCATCCCCACTTTTAAACCCAAGATTGCCCCTGTGACAGGTGTGTGAGTAGCCCGCTTAACCCTTTGTGCCTTTAATGGTTGGTGCACACACAGCTACTTTATTAGATTATTAAGATTTTGTAAACGGCAGAGCAAGAGTCGTTACTTTATATTTATTAGTAGCTGGCGATGATCACGACCCGTCTAGCGATTATTGTCTAATAAATTGGAACATAATTAATTGAGTACTCGGTGTACGCACTAAATGATTTTGGCAACTTATATTATGGTTTTGTTCAAAACAGTTGATGACAAGTTGCTTTGTTTTTAAAATGATTTCAACTACTATGTAATTTCACCATTGTTTATTTTCGACAATTATTCTTGTATTATTTGATTACTTATAATGTAAGTCTAATTGTGTGATTTAGCACATTTTAGTGTTTTGTATCAATTCAAGTAAACACGTTGACGAACTTTCGTGCGTCATCGGACAGAGTTGTTGAGGGGCGAGTGCGTGGTGGGGACAAAGGACAAACCCTTTATAACTGAGCGCATTCGTTTGTGCCGGGAGTCCGTCCAATTACGTGCGGCCAACATTTCTTAAGGCCATTGTTTGCCAACATAGTAAGGGGCCTGTATTGGCAGGCCACCGCAAGACTTCTGCGGCCGGGGGGCGAAGCCCTAAAACCGCTCGCCACGCCCCCTTACGGGGGCTTCGCGATTTCCACCACTTGTGCCGGGAGTCGGTCTTCGGACTCGACTCCTTACAGAGCACTAGCTCCCAACAAACCTATCGGTTTACTAAAGTTCAGCCTTGCTGCTGGAATTATATACCTGTATTCTAAAAACGCTGTATTTGGGTGGCTCTGTCACCATACGACCAGTAATCGATCCTACGATTTGTTCGCAATTACTTTGTTACTGTACATAATTATTTTACTGTGTATCTAGTTGTGTCATGTACCTATAGTGTGTGATTTACTAGTGTGATTAAATTGTTCATGAAATTATAATCTAATTTTAACTGCTAACCGTTTTTCTATTGCGCAAAAATCAACACTACCCACACAACGCCCACATTAATTAAAATATGCCTGATGGTAACGAGACAAAGCCTACCTTCTCCATTTTAATATATATTTAATATACAAGTGTATAATATAAAAAAGGAAAAGAAAAAAAAACTCATCGCTGTCAATGGGACAAGTGCCCAGAAGGCTGGCAGCATTACCACGTTGGATGGCAATGCTTATTCTTTGGGCTAAAAATAGGCCAGCCCTCTGGTCACACGTAGAGTCAACCAACCGCTTGGCGATGTCCCGAAATATTCGATGAGCACTCTGACCCCAAGGCCTAGTGTTTCAACACCAAACGGCTCAAACATATAGTTCCCAATAAGGTTTTTATATTTGCGCCGTTTGAGGTTTTCTGCTCCTGCAGCAGCCGCCCCAGCACAGCCCACCGTGCTAGGAAGATGGGATGGTGCGAAGGTGTTGACACTGGTTGCATCCCACACCAAAGGACTACCCAACTTCTAAGGCATTATGGTCATTTCATCTGGCCTCTTCCCATCGTCGCGTGCCAAGCCATTGGGTTCTAAAACAGCTGGCACCAAGATGATGTCGTTAATGCTGGCGTGCCGTGCCGTCCGACCAGCGCTCTTGCTGCAGGATAGGCCATGGTGTCCGAGGCAGTCGACAGCTTCACCACATTGACAGCGATGTGGAGCTCCGCAAGGAGCGCCCAGACGCAAACATGTAGCGAGCCGAACTGTGGCGGACGGTAGCGCCTGATGCCAGAGGTCTGACTCCCATTCACCTACCGCCAGCAGTCGGGCACGCTCAGCAGTATTGGTGGACGTATTAATAAGTTTATTCCGTACCAACCTGCAGAACGGCTCATCCCACTGCCTCTGGGAAACCCGGGGACTGAACCGTGTCCAGGTAACCCAATTTCCAGGCGTTCACCGCATCGGTCAAACACGGCACTTCAGAGTCAACCTGAGCAGGAATTAAGATTCGTGTGGTTAACTTTTCTGTGCTGTGGACCGAGAACAGGAACGCCGGTAGCCTTACACTAGAAATTTTACGGACGCCGAGTCCACCAAAACGAATGGGGAGTGTGGCTTGCAGCCACGCGCGGTCGTCCAAAGCCCCATGGATGTAAGAGTACTGCGAGTCATATGATCGATTTTGTCCAAAAGGTTTTGTGGTAATAATTATGAACTCCTTGGTCGATATAGAACGCCATATGTAAAGAAGAAACTGAGTTGTCAGGATTCATGGTGTCATGGAATCAGTAGGTTGAATTTTGTTAAATAAAACCTAAATACTATCTACAATTATGGGTCTATTCTTTACTACAGGTTTATTCTGCTTCCATAAAGAGGAAGAGCGGAGAAAATGCACAAAATTTGGACCGAAACAACAATATCTGATAAATATCGTTAAAATGTTTAATTTTTTCGTCGACGAATGGTGAAAAACTGTCTTCTAAAATTGGGGAACATAGGAGGTGCAAATGTTTGGGTATAGTTAGTCGATTGTCTGTCAGTACACATTTTGAGTTGTTGAGGTCAAGGCCGATGGCTTGGAACTGCTGCTATAGGAATTGAACATCTTTTAGAACGGTGTCTACGTCACCTCCTAGAGTTCCATCATCTAAATACCACACAGAGAATTTTGAATTTAGTTTTTGTTATGGAATGAATAGCCAAACTGAAAATGACTGGCCCGAGAGGATCATCTTGTTGCCATCCGACTGCAGATTCCAAAACGTTGTCTTTATACAATAATTTTAATGGGTGCCTAGCGAGGCGAGGCGGGTGATTGAGCGCGCCACGCGCCGTTTAAACAGCCTACGCCCGGCGCGGCTCGGCAAAATTGGTTCAACAGCTGCCGTTGTTCTGACCGACGCGCGACGACGTTCGTACGAGCCGGCGCGCCGCGCCGTGTAAACGAGTAAGTAGGTTTTTTTTTTTTTAGGATGGGAAATCATCAAATGACCCCTCCCGCTCTGGGTGGAGCGGAAGGGAGTGTCAGACTCTTTCTGACTAAAACCCATCCGTGTTCCTTCCTTAGACTTGCGTTCAGATTTAACCGAGCCGCATCTACACGGATGGCGCGGCTCGCTTGGAATCGTGCTACGTCGCGCCGTTTAAACGCACCTTATGATACAGTTCTCGAAACTCATGGATTTCCGACGAGGCGTTAAGGGGTACTTACTAATTCCATGCATGCATACTGACAAGCAGTGACAACTCTCTCGAGAATACTCCTCTTAGAGAAGAAAATTTAAATACTCCTGAAAACTCGGAAAATTCTGTGATCTGACTAGTGCTCTGGACTGTTGCTCTGGAGCCCTGGAGTTCCGCTTTATAAAATCCTGAAAGATGTCTTCATGATTTGATATTCTCTCAAACGTAATACTAAATTTAAAAAAATAGTAAAATCTTAGAGTAATTAATAATTCTTTGAGTAAAAAAATGTTGTAGTAAGCAAGAAATAGTTTTCGCGATTTCGCGCACTTCCCAATAATGTTTTTTTTTTTATAAAAATGAAGTAAACTTATAAGTACGCCCGACCAAAATTTACAAAATAGCAATGGCACCAAACTCCCAAATAGTCCGCATCATCAATCCCGCACAAACTACAACCAAATTAAACATTATTTCTTCCATTTTCAATACGTCACGCACACCAGCCGGAGGATCACGCAGTTTTAGTACTGGTAGTTGTGGTCCTGGTTCTCCGACGATGTATGATGTAAGTACTTTTCTGAGAGAAGTAGATTGAGATGCCGTCCAACTGATAAACAAACTTAAAATATCTCGTGTGTATATTTTTTACATAATTATAAGAAGTATAAACAGGCCAAACAGTTATTTTATAAAATATCATTTATCTATCAAACCTACATTATTCTTTAATAACAAATAAAATAATGTATGATGGGTATGATATTTTATGAAAGTTACTGAAAGCATTACTTGGTGGATACGGTATACGGGGTGGCAGGGACTTCGACGCACATACTGAAACCATTAATGAATTCAGCACATGATCTACTGTAGAAATATTTCGTCGGTTATAAAAATAAAACATCTGTTTTTGAAATTTACTTGTTTTGTCATTGTTATTATACCTATTGTTTTATTGCAGTGTCGCAAGATACACCACGACCTATCAGCAGAAGGGATTTGCCCGTGCTTTGAGACTTTGAAAAATATACCCACCGGAGTCTTCAGGGACACTAGTGGAGAGGTAATAAATTCCTTTGGTGTTTTAGAATTTAACGCACCATTTTAGGTTATGTCTTTTGGAGCTCGACGAGCTGTGGTTAAGGGCCTTTTTTATCGTGGAGAAATGCTCATGCTTTCTGCACTGCCACGGGGAAATAATGTGGGACTCTAACCCATTAAAACTCCTCTGCTGCTTACGGCGGGAACACGGGCACGCGTTAGCATTCATCCGTGAACCCGCCGCGGCTGTCCGTCACCGGACCCTCCTCTGGGGAGTACTCGCCGTAGCACGCCGTGATCACCCCAGGGACCAAACCAGCACATGGGCGCCAGACGACCCCGTGTCTAGGCACCCTTGGTCCCCCTGCGACGGGTCAATAAACGTTGTATAGCGTCTGTATAGTTACACAACGCTTTGTCTTCTTCTTTCGAAAGTTAAATTACTGACTACTGAAAGAGAGAAATCGATGTGTATTCGTCTGATATAATACGTTTATTAGTAAGGGGGTACATGTTATGTAGTATAGACTAGCTGAACCCGCGGGTTCACTCGCTATATTCTTTTTATTTTACACATCAATGGAAACTTATAGGATTAGTCATCGTTCTTCTGGCCTTATTCTAATTATTAAGTCCTTACATTTATGAAATTAGCGTTTTGTCGTACTGGCCACTTTGATCTGAAATATCTCCTCTTTGGTTAAGAATTCCAAATTCAAATTTATAACTGGTACATTTGAGTTTTGAAAACAGTCATTCATTTGTTTTTTCCTCATTATTTTTTTCTTTGGCGTCGCTTATTACCGCACAATGGAAAACATGAAATATCGGTATATTTACGAGTACGAGTTCTACCGTGGCACCAGTGCTGCAGAAACAGCTCGAAGGATTAATGATGTGTACGGCGCTGGTGTCGCAAAAGAAAGCACGGTACGTTTTTGGTTTCAACGTTTTCGTTCTGGAAATTACGACCTTCAGAACCAACCCCGTGGACGGCCGGTGACCAAAGTGGAAAATGAAGAATTAAAGGCTATTGTGGAAGCGGATCCATCACAAAGCACTTCAGAGATAGCTGCAGGCTTCGGGGTAAGTGATAAAACTGTATTAATCCACTTGAAGCAAATCGGGAAAGTAAAAAAACTTGAACGATGAATACCTCATAAATTGAGTGAGTCGAACTTGCAAATACGCGTCGACTGCTGTGTTACTTTGCTCAACCGACACAATAATGAAGGGATTTTAAATCGAATCATTACTTGTGATGAAAAGTGGATCCTGTATGATAATCGGAAGCGCTCGTCGCAATGGCTGAACCCTGGAGAACCAGCCAAATCCTGCCCTAAACGAAAATTGTCTCAGAAAAAGTTACTTGTGAGTGTTGAGTGGACTAGCGCCGGTGTCGTTCACTACAGCTTTCTATATATCTATTGTCAGCAACTGCAAACCATGAAGGAAGAACTAGCTGCTAAACAACCGAGATTGTTCAATCGCTCTAGGCCACTGCTGCTTCACGACAACGCAAGACCACACACTGCACAACAAACAACCACTAAGTTACATGAGCTACAATTGGAATGTATGCGACATGCACCTTACTCCCCGGACCTTGCTCCAACAGATTACAATTTTTTCCGGAATTTGGACAACTTCTTAAAAGGAAAAGAATTCAACTCCGATGCGGCAGTCCAAACCGCCTTCAAAGAGTTCATTGATTCTCGCCCCCATGGTTTTTTTAGTAACGGGATCAATGAACAACCTATGAGATGGCAAAGTGCATAGTTAACAACGGTGCATACTTTGATTAATTAATAATAATAATAATCCATTTATTTCAGGCGACGCAGGCCCATTACCTTAACCCTTTCCTTATTAAATATATTTTACAAAAAAAGAAATTACTTTATATTCCTCCCGTACAAAACGCCAATTTCATATGTAAGGACCTAATATTTGGGGTTGGTGCAACAAGTATTTTCCTCTCATACTTCTCTTTTACTCGTCATTTCGGTAGTTACTCCCTTTCGATCAATTACACAGCATACATTGTTTCTTTGGTCATCCCGTACTCGTATAGCCATCTACATTCATACTCAAAACTTTCCTCTGCATCACATGCCCATACCATGACAACCGATTTCCGCACAACTTTTCAGTCAGCGGCGTCATTTTCAGACTTCCTCTTATATAATAATAAGCCGTTATTTCCGTAACTCTACAAAAAAAGAAATTATAAGTATTTTAGTTAAAAGATAGGTGGCGAGCTAAGGCCCTTTTTGGGTATAGGCCTCTTCCAGATATAAAAGCATGGAGACCCATGCTTTTCTATCCTCTGCTATCCTTTTTCAGTTATTTCTAGGGTCTTTTCCAATATTGTCCGCTAAGGGGGTGCCCTCTGCTTCTATGACTGCTCGATCCTGAACATGTAGTGACTCGTGTCAACCATCTGTCATCTGGTTCGCGTGCGTCATGGCCTGACCACATCCACTTCAGGTGTTGGGTGTCCTTTTATATACTCCTTTATTATTCTATCCATTTGCGTACCACACACACACATCCCTCTTAGCATTCTCGTCTCAGCTGCATGCAATTGCCTTTCATTCATCCCTTGCAAACAGCTTATACCAGGGTGCCTCTTACTGTATATCCGACGTCAGAGCGTCCATAATCAATAGGAAGATGTAAAGATTTAAACCCGACCCTTGGTGCAAGTATTGCCAGCAGCTGACCGGACGTAGGTATGAGACTACGTATGTACGACGGACGTAGGTACGTATGTACCTACAGTAATTTCGTGCTTGAAATGACTTTTTACACATACTCCCCGAGCAAACCTTTCTCTTTCCCTCCACAAGATATCCCGAGGTATCATACGCTTTCTCCATATCAGTGAACACTATGTGTAAGTTCTTTGTGTGCTGTACTTCTCGTACAACTGGCGGAGTGCAAATGTGGCGTCCACTGTTCTACGACCTGGCATAAACTCAAACTGGTTTGGGGTAACCTCACTTTGCTCTCGCAATCTTTTCTCACATCTGACAATTTTTTTGCGTTAACGATGTTGGTCCTATGGAAAAAGTTGTTCAGTTTAATATTACCTACCTGTATATAAAAAACGAACCTTATGTAATCACCGAATTCCATAATTTTGACCTTTTGTTTTCGCCCCCGATTTCGAGGTAGGTATTGAGGGGACCTTAAAATTATTTGTCACCGCTAAATAGAGCCGAGTCACTATTTCCAGTAAACATACAGTGGCCTCCAAAAGCTAGTTGACATATTACCATTTCAGCTGTGCTGCCACCATTATGATATAAAAAAACAGGTACTCTAAAGGGAATACTTTGATTTTTTTTTGATAAGTCAAAAGTAGTTGCATTTGTCAATAACAACGTTATAGCAAAATGTGGTGTGTTACAGTTGAAGTGGAAAAATGTCAACTAACTTTTGAAGGCCATTGCAGTTTTAGTTCAACCGCGGAATAAAATTTTCATTTTACCATACAGATGCATCCATGATCTAGAGGTCGCAAGCGGTACTGCTGAATATGAGGTCCTGGGTTAGATTCCCAGGTCGCGCAAAGTGTTATAGGGTTTTTTTTTATCTGAAATTACTGAGTAGCAGCCCGGAGTCTGCGTTTGTGCCCCGTTGATGGTTATAGCAAGAAGGGTTATAGGCTCGCCCCCACGGGACTTTAACATAACTGGAAAAATGTGCGTACTTTAAGACGTTGACTGCCAGGCAACAGACACAATAGAAAATCTATTGTTCGCGGTCACCGGTGGTACGCCTCTGGTCAACCTTTCGGGGAAACAAAGCGTGATGTACTGTTATGTTATTTTCAGATCCTTGGCCTGGGGGCTGGAAAAGCCTACCCCTATAAGAATCCTGAATATTTCTCCTTTCATCACATGAGCTTCTTTGATTTGAACATTGGTTTAAGACAGTACCGTAAACCTTGTCCTAAAAGTGGAAGGAAGCCGAATTGATTTTCGTACAGTCAACTATGAAGAGAAGTTTTACGATGATTCGAACGTTTAAAGTGCGTGGTTTCAATAAGGACTATAGGTAACTGTTTCCGGTTTTCAATCAGATATCTAAGTATAAATAAATAGGACGAAATATTTACTATAAAGCAGGTTTGCCCGTGGGATAATGACCTACTACTACTATTCTACTCTCACTTCGTTTTATGTGACGTTCCTGTTGGCACTATACAGCTTGTATTCATTCAAATGAGGTTAGATATCTCGACCTCATGGCACAAGCAGAGCATCACGCAACACTGAATTTAACGGAAAAGATTGTTGTACTAGTTTTACCTTAAACATGTAATAATAAATTATTCTAATCAATATTTGGATCGATTGTTTTAATGTAAATTATAATAATGAATTGAAATTATTCCCTCGACACATTTTTAGTCATGCTTTTGTTCTGCAAGGTCCTTTTGGACTTGATCTTCTCAAAAACATGATATAATAGTTGTTACAAAAATCCATTCAGAGTCATCTAGTTCCGAGGCTTATGCACTTTAAGAGAATAACCTCTTATCTCCATAAGACATTGTTACGCTGACCTTTGATTTTATAATTTTCTTACACTTTTGAAAATTATACAGTTGTCGGTTAGTCATTAAATAAAAATACATAAATAAGAGCTTAAGCTGTACCATAGCATAATTAGCTTATAATGTTCCCACTGCTTGGACACAAACCTCCTCATTGATGAGTGGGCCGTAATCTACCACGCGGGCCCAGTGCGTCACATGTCTTCGAATTTTTGGTTCTAGGACATACCTACCGGTTTCCTCACGATGTTTTCCTTCACCGCTTTGAGAACAGCGGTGATGAAATTATTTATACAAGTAAAGCGCCTACCTGAGTACTTGGGTTCGAACCTATGACCTACAACTCGTAAGTCGGGGCCGTTACCTTACTGCTCACGTTATGCAAACCGAACTATCGCAACTGAAAGTTTCAGTAGTTCGGTCAACCGGACTAACAACCGAACCACTGCTACTAGAGGCATCATAATTATGACGTGCTTATTAAGTACCATCAATTTAATTTTGAAACCTAATAAAAGTCTTAAATAATGAAATTGCATCGTTCTTTACACGTAATTTGCCTACAAATAGCAGTGATCGGATGATTTATGTCTTAATAAGCATGCTGGTGCAAATTGCTGCGCGTTCCAGGCCGCTGACTGCGCAGTTCAAGATGACGGCAGCAGGGAATGAAAAACTTTATGTACTTCTCTCATGCATGATTACGGACCATCCATAAATTACGGTTTGGTACGTCACACGAATTTTATGATATTTTTTTCATATTTGCGAATTTGTCCAGTTGCTCTGGAGGGATA
The DNA here is from genome assembly GCA_963669345.1 of Gortyna flavago. Taxonomy (NCBI): domain Eukaryota; kingdom Metazoa; phylum Arthropoda; class Insecta; order Lepidoptera; family Noctuidae; genus Gortyna; species Gortyna flavago. The sequence continues at coordinate 10,193,574 of OY770126.1, forward strand.
TTTGTGTGTCCCATGGTGTTGATAGAATGATACTAACGAAAAGGGAATGAATAATAGCGTGACGATTGACAGGGGAGAATGGAAAACGAAAACTTCTTCTGCCGACCCCAAATAACAAGGGACAAGTAACCTACAGGAGGAAAATGATAATGTAATGTTGATAGAGTGCCGTAATTACAGAAACAATTAAAAAGCCAACGTGTCTCGCGTAGATCCACGTTCTCGGCATACGAAGGGACCGGTTAGATCCACACTTGTGACATCACGAAGCTTATGACTCGTCCTTGTCAAACTTTTGTTGACCCTTTCCTTCCTCCTTGACGTGGTACGCATTTTTTGTTGGCCTCATACATGAAATTAAACCTCGGCTCGAGAATCGTGTATTCATCTCTCTATTGACCGAGATTGCATGTCTTTAATATGAGTTGTGGATTGATTTGAATCGTTCAATATTTTATTCCATGGAAGGCATTGAAGCCAATAGCTTATTTTCAACTAAGCTGCTAAGTTTAGCTCTAAACTCTATAAAACTGTTTAATTCTTCTTCCTACGTTACCAATAAATTTAGGGAATAGACACCTAGGAGTGCCGTCAGGAAGCGTATAGACTTCAGTTTCCCCTAATGTCAACTCCATGCGACCGAGAGATGGCGTCGTAAGTACTATATCCAAACAGTTCCAAAAATTGTCCTCGAGTCGCTGCCATCGCTGTCCTCTCGTTAGTTCCAACTTTGACCACTGGGCCAGATGAGTGGCACTGTTTGTCTAAGTTATAAGGAACATGCGCTGAACGCTTTACCTACATACAGTTCGAACATCAAAGGTTTAGAGGAGAATGTTTGATGGCAGTAGCACTACCTCTGGCTACTGCCATCAAACATTCTCAGCAATACACGAGACATGGGTTTCCAGAAAATAATGCTCTTGTCAATGTCCAAGTGTTTTAACAGCCTGAAAAATAAAACAGGATTACATGTGAATATCAATCGACTTTCGGGCTTCTGCCTATCCATAACGACTGTCAAATATATATAAATTACAGCCGAAACCAACGGCTTAACCTGCTTTCCGAGGTACAGAGGGGTCTCGATATGTAATGGATGGTCACCCATCCGCGGACCAACCTTGGCAAGTGTAGCTCAACCGTTCGATCAAGCCGTGCGGCTGTTATTAGCAACGAGTGAGCTGGATTAGATACCATGCCTTACTTAAACTTTAACCTTGTAAATTGTCAATCTAGTAACGACGCAGACACTATTTTCAGTTAGAAGAATGTTTATAAATGCAAGTTTGTGTTGCGCATATGTTGCCACCATGTTGACAAGGGAAACCTGTGATATGTGGCTGTTCGTGCTTCGTCTGTTAACTGTTTAAGTAAACTACACTTTACTTAATACCGCTTTATTGTCGTTGATTGGCTATGTGAGCTTGGCTATAAATTTTTATGGTTACTATAGCTGTGTGACCGATGCGATTTCCCATAGCTATCTGCAAAAATACAGCCCCCCCCCACCCTAAGGACCTCTTAAGGGAATGAATTTTCGAATAAAAAAATCGTTTGTTAGTGCTCACCTACGTAAACGTAAGTAACTCTTGTGCAACATTTTAAGCTTCTACCCGGCGGCGAGGTGGGCAGACGACATTGTTGCCATCGCAGGCAAAACCTGGATGAGGCTGGCACAGGAGAGTGATGATTGGCAAAAGAGAGCCGTATGCTCTAGCAGTGTGTGAAGTCCGGTTGTGAATGATGATGATGATGAACCCAGGTGCGTTATAGAAGTTAATGGCATTAAAGCTGTATCGATAAGAAGAGAAAACACAATGCGAAATTGAAATAACAACAAATTATCTTGAAGGACATGTCCTAAGTTCATGAACATAATGTAATATTGCTACTTTTTATAATCCTATTAATTATATTATGGTTTCCTTGTAGTGTTGGTACCTACAAAGTTGGTAATTTCTTGTTTTATTACCGTTTTAGCGGAAATTCATCTTTTGTATACCGATAATGTTGATTGACTTCTGAAACGTTTTATCCGCCTACTTTTGTGTCCGCTACGCCATTGTATCGTAGCGTCATCATCTGCCTAGCCTTTTCCCAACTATGTTGTTGTCGGCTTCCAGTCTAACCGGATGCAGCTGAATACCAGTATTTTACATGGAGCGACTGCCACTGTATCGTAGCGTATATATGTCGTATTCTCGTAGGGAGCCGCTACAATAATGCGACGCTACTAATTATTATAGATTATTATGTTACTTGTTGTTTGTTCTAATATAGGAGAGGTAATAAAAATAGAATACAGGTAAGAGATATTTTGTACATACCTGCATACCTACCACGAGCTCTTAACGCGATCCACTTTAGGACCTAAACTGAACTGTTCTGCTAATTCGTACCATGACGTCAGTTTAACGATTCAATTTAGGCCGTGCCATCTGGATACCTACCACGAGCTCTTAACGCTCATTCACTTTCAACGATCCAAATGCCGCTGAGTGTATTGGACGTCATGGTACGACTGTGAACGATGCAGTTTAAGAACCTAAACTGAAATGTCTTGCTTTTGAATCGTTTTTAAATAGATCATGGTAGGCCTCCTGAACTTGCTGGAAACTTGTTGTCCGTCAGTGCAATGGTAAAGAATGGTTGCTTGTGAAATTTTTACTTAACAAAAGGCCTACGTCCAGCATTGGAATACTATAGGCTGTGATGGTGATGATGTTACTTAATCGTAAAATTCCGCTGCTGCAACTAGTCCTCTCAAAAATAACTTGAATTAACGGTCACAAGTGATCACTTTTGAGATTATTTTGTTACCTATAAGCTACTTAGTCATATTATAATTAATTTACATAGTTATGTAAATTATTTTGAAATAAATGATACGTAATAATAAGCTGGAGGAAGCAACTTCTAATCTTTTTGGCGCAAACCCTATTAATAGGTGGATGACGTGGATGTAATGACTTCACCGGTATCAAAGAGAACATAGGTCTGGATAATTTTAAATAGCGTGAATGGAAGTACATAACATTTTTCACCTCATTATGCATGATTGCATGTCGTCTTTACATAAACACGGCATTTCTTTGCTTGCTAATTAATACATATATGAGAAACACCGCGAAAGCCATACATAATCAACAGTAGCTATAAACTTACAACGGGACTATGACATGTATCAGACAGATCAAAATGCAAAGGAAACTGAAGAAAAAAGATTAATTGCACTCAACAATAGTCTGTTTAACAGTGCCGACAAGAACACGTTCACATTATGGGTGTAAAAACATTAAATCATCAGCTATACCAGTTTTTAAGTCACTCTCATTAATTTCAGGTCGAATCTGTTACGCGGCAATTAAACCAGCCTCTCTGCGCTAAATAAGGCGCTCAAAGTTTGCAAATTGCCTATAAATTATAGTCCTCCATAGTTCCCGGTTTTCAAGTATTACGAGATTCCAAACTAGATGCACTGCTTACCATAAAGTACTGTTCCTGTTAATATGCAACATGTGTGTAATTTCAGTTAACTAACCACGCCATGCGTAAGAATCTGGTTTTTATAATTAGAAAAGTTGTTGTCTTCTTTCTTTCAAGCAGCGCCAGAGTCATAATATAGGGATATGCGTTCCTGAATGGAAATTATCGTCACATGAAATTGTTTGAGACTTATAGCATACAATAGAATAGAATACTCTTTATTATGTACACCATTTTAATAGCAGATATAAATGTAGAAATTCATAAAGCGTTCCTTAAAACATGCTAAATTAAATTCTAACACCTTCGTCTACCTAGACATGTGTTTCTCGTCACTATTACATACTTGTATTATTACTTACTCAACACTGAAAGCCTTGCATTGCTCGATATAAAATAATATTAAAGCGAGTTCAAATGCATCTTGCGACAAAGATGCAGAACCTCAGGTACTGCGACCTACCCAGATAAAACAATATAGTGGTGCAGTCACGCATCTCTCTGACGTTTCCAATTTCCCACAGCCTCGCGTCGATAGCGGTACGAGAGCTTATCTCGTGTCGCTTCTTGTTTGTCTACTATTCATAATAGTTTATTACCTAACATTGTTCTACTTTGTAAATGATTAACACCTTTTAGATGATGGCAAAACGGTTGATTAACATACCTAAATGCTGTCGTTATCGCCATTTCAACATTTTCTTTTCCCACCGAATTCAACATTTGTCTATTCCTATCAATATATATAGTTCATTGTTTCTGGTTAGCCAAGTTGGGAATCCTTCGTATGAGAATAATTTTATCAGTGTACCAGATGTTCTCTTAATACACACTTATGTACTGCACTTGAAGCGACGCAAGTGCAAAGTACCTATTCTTAGTGATCAAACAAACTATCTTGTAAGAGATGATTTTAAGTGGTATATCTACCTGTAACAGCAGTTTTCCGTAAAATAGCTAGTAACTTGTTGGTAAGATGAACCATGTTATATATGTTTAGGTCTAACCTTTAGGCAAATGTCAGTATTAACCTCTGTTTTGTTTCGTTTTGTTTTGTTTTCGTCATATCCCCAAACGGTGTGAAATAAATCATTTCAGCATTTACCACGTTAAATGCTTACTAATCGATGAATCCATCAATTTGCACCTCTTGTTGATGAACAATCTATGTATTAAGAAGCGCTATGTGCTGGGTGCACATGGCGATTCTTCATACTTAGATTGTTTACCGTCTGTCATTAACGTTATAAGTTTCCTCATTTTGTTTGGCTTCCTAAGAGCGCGTAACAAGACCTCTTGCTTCCGAAATAAATGAGCAGGTAGATATCTAATCAATTTATAGAATCGGTATTGACGTATTGTCTTTAGAAACGGTCAGATGAATGAGTTGAGTATGCAGGTATGCAACGGAATATTCTCACGCTTCACTTGGTTCTCGTTTTGCAACGATGGCATGCAAATACCCATATATCTAGTTTGAGAACTTTTTTATTTCTGGTGCTATAAATTTTCCTTCGTCAGTAGCAGGTGCCATTGCTTTTTGCTTTCGCATAAAAAAATTATGAGAAGTCTGTTCTGTAACTCTACTTTCACCTCTATAATCTCGCTTTTTTCTTGAAAAAAACAGAAACTTGTTTCTGTTTTATTTTTCCATGTTCTAGCCATTTCGGACGCTGCTACCGTAAACAATGCAGCTGTAAATTGATTTATAAGCATGATGGATGTATCCTTATTTTTATTTCCACCTGCATCATTAAATTTATGTTCAACCGTGTCATGCTTCTCAAACCGCGCTGCATCGATCTATATAAGATCGGGGACATAAAAAGAATATATCTTGAGGTCTGTACAAGCAGTTCACAATGCTTCCATTGTGAACTTAGGTGCTAATAATTAAATTATTCATCCATCCAGTCCTTTAGTTAGATGGTGGGTGTTTTTCTTCCCTGGATCTTGTAGCCAGCGATCGCTCTGTGTGTCAATCTCTTGATAATCTTAAATCATTCGTTCAGGTACGTGTTCAATTATGTTTTCCAGTTTATTGTCTTGATCACGGTACTACAGTGCATGGCCACTTGAACAATGATATAATCGTAGAGAAATTCGCTCACCGACAGCCGTGTGTGACAAATGATGGCGATTTGTTTTGAACAAATGCCATCAAATGGCTGTTTATGTGTGAGACGTATGTGTCGTTCGTGTAATGGCATGATTATCGTACCTTGGAGACTTCAGAAATATAGAAAACTTCCTTTCCTTATTTTCTATAAGACAATGAGTCAACAAGTTAGGTACAGCTTTATTGTTGAGCTAGCTTCTGCCCGCGACTTCGTCCGCGTGAAATTTCTTGTTCCCGCGACCCACACCGTCATGTCGCCTCGCATCGCCTGCCCGCGCCATCACTTCGTTTCGCTTAGTGTTCTTTCTGCTCTTTTTTCTCGGCTCTTAAGAGTCATAACGCGATGTTAAATAGCCTATCTTCAATAATTGGGCTATCATATGAAAAAATATTATTTCAAATCGCGTTCAAACGAACAAACAACCTCTTCTGTTTTATTATTAGTATAGATTATTTCTCCTTCAACTTCATTACCGCTTGCATCGTCTCATGATGGGTCCATAAACGTTTTACATTATTTTCGTTTTGTATAAGTAAGTACCTATTGAAGAATTTATTCAATAAGTTAGTTGGATTTGCCTAATGAAAGTGCGTGATCAATAACTTCGGTATTCAAGTAGATAAGTACCTACCTCAGACGCAAGAACCTCTGTAGTAGTAGTGGTGTAGGTAACAAGCTTAAAGTCTTGTCTGTCTTTGTATCGGCTATTTATGTAGACAAATCAATCTAAGTTTTAATCTCACAACGTGTTTCTAGTTTTCTTCGATAGACTGTGTCTACAGTCTGACCTCTACAACCTTTAGGGAAAGCAGATTTCGCACTGTGTTGTTGTTGTCGTCATTCCTACGCAGCGACACCTTTGCATAATAGATGCGATTTGCGAAATCTATAAATAAGTTACTTATTAGTGTATTTTGCACTTTACAGATGACATGACCTCTTTTATATAATGCCTATATTCTAACAAGATCGACAATTGCTAAAACATTATACGTAAGTGAATTCAACATACTTATTTAGCGGAAAAAGATGACCGCACTAAAATGATTACCTACACCACAGAATAACTAATATAGTACTTAGCCTACACAGATAAAAAGTTAAGAAGAAAAAATCATGTCACTGTATCTTGAAATCTAATGATAGATATTTAAAAATATTACCTAACGTGATTGGTAATTGAAATGTAAGTTAAGTAACAAACTTTACCTACTCAAAGAATAAAGTTTAGTGCTACAAATTAAATAATTATTCTTTTCTTGTTCTCACACACTCTTGTCTATATTTCTTTTTCATTTCTCTTTTCGCAGGTCTGCTGGAAGAAATTTCTTAAGAAATAAGCAGTAGGTGCTTTTGTACTCAATGATTATGTATGTCGTATCTGTTTTACGGTGTGTACATAAATCCTAACTTCCTAACTAATATTATATACACGAAAGTAAGTTTGTTTGTTTGTTACGCTTTCACGCTAAAACGGCTGAACGGATTTAGACGAATTTTGCACACAGATAGAGCATGATCTGGATAAGGACATAGGCTATTTTCAGCCTGGATCGTAGACGAAGTCGCGGAGAACAGCTAGTAATAAAATAAATACGTAAATAAAATATAAACTAGGTACTACTTTTATTATTTTCCTTATTAACAATTACAATGCAGTAACGAAATACCAATACAAGAACCTACCTACGTTATTTATTTCCTAACATCCAGTAGGTGATGGTGTGCCTCCCTCCCACCAACGAGCTACTCGAAACCACGTCTTGCACGATTGATTGATTTCGAAAGAAAATATTGCAATCACGCAATACCGTTTAAATTATGATTAAATAGGTAATTGATATTGAACATACTCTTAACCAACATCGTTAATCTCTTTGGTAATACCTAGTCTGCATCTCGTTAAATTGCTATTGCATGCAAATAGTGATTTTGAACTCCATTTCATAAGCATTAAATGTAATAGTTTAGTACTTTCTGTAATGAAAACTAACTGTGTAGGTTATATTATTTTATCGGTAAGTTGTAGTTTGTTGGTGGCAGGTAAGCAAATTGAATTCATTTAGTCTGCAGTTTGAAGTCAACGGCGTCTGAGGCTGAGGTGAACGAGAAACAGAGTGTAATAAAATAATAGACGAAATAGGTAATGTCAGTGTTAGTTTGTTTCAACACTACTTGGACATTACCGCAATCTTAAAGTTAGTTAGATGGGTTTATAAAAGGGTTATTATTAAAACCATCTTTGATCGAGAAAAGAGCAGTGGTAGCCCAGCCGTAACGGCCGCGACTAACGTGTTGTAGGTCGACCCCAAGCAGGCATTTTGTGTCAATTATTTCATCACCACTGCTCTCAAAACGCTGAAAGAAAACATAGTGAGGTTACCGGCATGTCCTAGAACAGAAAATTCGAAGACATGTGACATCTACCAACTCGCACTGGGCCCGCGTGGTGGATTATGGCCCACCTTCCTCTCACAGAGAGGAGGCCTGTGTCCCATCAGTGAGAACATTATAGGCTGATTATGACAAAAAAGGTGGTTCAAACCTAGGTATAACAATACCTGTACCTACAGTAAAAATAATTTCAGATATACACCCTCCACCTTCCCCCTCCTCTGCCTTTCACTCTCAAAAACAGTCTTATAATAAAGATTCCTTACTTATCGATCCAAAATGCAAGTTAGAGTAGCATTTCTGGATCATTGGTGACATTCTAACCAATAGTTATGCCAAACAATGATCGTGTCTGCAACGTGTAACTGTAATAAACATGGCGGAATCTACAAATGTTTGTTTTGTCCATGTTGATTTTATTGATGGTGCGAGCATTACTTAACGAGTTTCAGGTGGCTTCTCAATTCAGATGTTTAGATTGAGGAGCCACTTTTGCATTAAATATAACCAGTGATATATTTTACTGCTAAATCTAGAATTCGTGCTGCAAAATTAGCTACATTGCTGCTAAATAATGGTGAGATCAGATTTGAAAAATCTGATGTGGCTCCTCAATTCTTACGGACATTTTTAGCAACATGCGGTTTATCAGGAAGCTGAACACAAAAAGTTTGGAAAAGATGTGCTGAAGAAGAAATTGATTTCGAATTAGATCTGAATCGTCATAACCTTATGAACATAAACGCCAATATATAATAAATTATAATGAAAATAACATGGCTACAAGCGATACAATTAAGTCGTGATTGCAGATGCTGCCGACGTTTCATAGATAAAAGAAAAAAAGCCTATGGCAGTAAACTTTCTGCACACAAACTCTAGGTTGCTGCCGATGTTAATTTTTTTACCTTTTCAAGAGTTCACTAGCAGTGATGGTCTCCATCTAGGTTTGCTTCTTCTTATTAGCGTCTCGATTGTATATAATATAAATATATTAATTTGTTTGGCTCAAAAAAACGTATCGCATCTCGTGTATGCGCGTTTGACACCTGCAGACATTCCTATCAGGCGTTGATTTCCAAAACCTATAAAACAGTCTAACGAATACGAATTATTATAAATCATTGCGTCTTCAAGTTAACCTTCAGTATTGCCATTGTGTTATAATTTACTTGTGATAGCATTGTTCCTCTATAATCAAACAGTTCAATAATGCCTAACGGGCTATTTTTAACCTGTCGGGCAGATAAAATAACATGTTTGTCGTGAGAATTGAACACTGCTTTTACATTGTCAGCTAGTTTCTAGCTCAGAGTTTCTACAAAATTGTTACCTACAGTACAAATTTCATACGGATTGAGCTACAATGTTATGCCCTAGAAACGCCATGGAAAAATTTATGTTGTAAAATCAATATAGACAGTTTTCCAATTTACCGTAACATATTTAACGTGTTGGTTTTTGAATTGAACCTTGCATACGATTTTTTCGCTTGGCATAAACAAATATTAAAAATAGCCTCGTGATATTGTCGGGGGGACCGTGACTCATTTTTTTTTAATGATTCAAGGTTTTTTTACCAAAAAATCAATAGTACTTGCGGCTAAGAGAAGTATTGTACACGGCTGAACAGAAAGGAGGCGACCACGGAGGTCAAGCGCTGCGTTCTGTGCAGTTTCGTGCAAAGATCAAGGTGACTGCTCAGATAACATCTCAGCCGCAAGCGACGAAACAAAAACCTTTTTAGTTCTCTTTGTGTGGTTCTGTACACCCGTGAGATCCAGATTAAAAAACGTACAAAGAATTATGCAAACGAGTTATGTACGTTTGTTCGGTTTTGAAATCAAATTTCGACTTAGGGATTCGAGATATTCCACTCAGAGCACTGATGATATACTGTAAACAGTGCTCTGAGTGGAATTCAGTGATTCATGCCCTACCTGCGACACACCTAAAATGATGTCATCAGTGATGTAAATTAGTTTGTTGCGTATTGCAACACTTCCACCGATGTATTCCAAGTGAAAAACATAATACAGATCAATTATTATAACAATATTATAGAAATTTCCTGGTGTAGGGCCAACATAATATAACTTGCAAATAAACATGATAAACCTAGTTCCTATTTATTGATTTCTAGTCTCATTTCCAATCCACATAAGGATATTAGCATGAATCACGTCTGAGAATGAATTCCGTTAATCTGATACGGCGGTACCCAAAACGGACTACGGCGGTGGCTGGCAAGTGGCGCGCTGCATGCGTAGCGCCAATTCTCCTGACATTTGCCTCACGACTAACTTTACTTAGTAAAGGTAAGATATTATCAAACTGCCACTGATATTGCGCTAGATATTCTTTATGTGTCCGATGCAAGGGACAGCTCTGGAACATCGCCCAAAGATATAGAGCTTGCCGCTTTTATTTCGGATAAGGTTATATTATTATGACCATCATCAACCTTACCATTTATGGTTTTTGCCTACCTTATTAGTCCAGATAAAACGTTGTGCAACGCGGGCATTTTAATCTAGCTGGCTTCACAAAAAACAACTTGAAAAGGAAAAGATGACATAAAAGCAGATATTAGTCAGTGATTCGGTCCCTGTTAAAAATGTTCAAGAGCCGTATTAAAGAACAGTATATAGATGCAGTTTCGTAACAAAACATTTCAATGTTGAACATAAACCTGAATCACATAGTTCAGACAATTCATCTAACCCTGATGAAGCTAACAATCGACTATTATTTAATCAATCTGTGAATCAATTTGTAACAACTAATTGGAATGATGAGGACCAGTCGTTCTTGACAATAGCTTGGAGTGGGAATGATGCGGGTTTATTTGGAAAGTTCTATGCTTATTTAGCATAGACCCATTTGCCAGTTGCATTGTTTATGCGTAAATGTGAAGACATTCCCACAGTGCAGTATTTAATTTTAATGGTGAATCAAATGATACCAAAAACTATTCTAAATTTAATATAATTAATTATTCTATTTTTAAAACTATCGTATCGTCTCGGATAAAATCTGAATAGCCTAATGACTATTAGAATCCATAATTACTAACCATTTTAAATTAATTAATTTAATTGATTCAGTTTAAAATGACTTTTTTGAATGGAAATAAAATAGATATTTTAAGACGCTTTAAGTAGTTGCTGTAAGAATAAGTCTTAAGTTCTGGGGGCCTAAAAAGGCCACTTTGGCAGAATCATAAAACAATTCATGTCACGCAATTTCATCTGTATGACAGTTTTGTACGGAGTTTCGTAAAATGCTACAGGTACACCTCTGCCTAACCCTTCAGGGATATATGGGTGTGAAACTGTCAAACAGATGAATTGCTTTATGATTCTGCGAAAGTGGCCTTTTTAGGCCCCCTGTAATAAACTTATGGTTGGGCCTAAAGTGAAACCCTGCGGGACGCCTTTAGTGTGCTATCGCAAATTGCAGCATAAATATATTTTAACTGGTTTTCGCAAGAGTCTGCAAGCATTGGAATTAAAATGTTTTCTGTATTTGAATGAATGTATTTAAATCCTTATGGCCTTTCTAGAGAAAGTTAAACATGCTGAGAATAAAATAGTGTGGTAAATGACGTGTTTTCTTAAAGTGATATTTTCCTTTGTTTATCCAAACTTCTTGTAAAAAACCAGACTATAGACACCCCAGACCCAGATCATACAGACCCACCCTCCAGACTTATTGTTGTATAGTTGGGTTATTGAATACAAACCCAATAACCCAACTATTTAAATTATTTATTATATGCTTATATGAAGATGTACCTAAGACAAGACAGAGTAGCTAGCTAGTAGAACTGTGATTCTTATGTAAGTTATATTTTTTATTGTGAGTCTTAACGACATTCATCAACGATACTGACGTGATCGACCTCGATAAGCTAGTATCAGACTCCCATATGAATTAGTAACATTTTAGCTATGGAAAATGAATAGACATAATGAGTTATTACATGTAATCTAAAAAATGTTACCTAATACATAAAGCAACTGTAATCTCTTAGATTCATTCTTATTTGCAGCGATTGTATTGCATTTGATTACATAATCACATGTATGTAAATAGACCAATAGACTAAACATAAATACAACTAGAAATATATTAAACAAATTAGGTAGCCACAAAGTAGAGATTTAAAAATATTGCTGTTTTTCGTTTCCAGTGTACAATTGAAGCGGGGAAAGTCCGTGACAATAAGTGTTAAGAAACTGTTGGCTATAATTTTCACAGTGGACTTACACCAGCAATAATTAGTGGTAGTAATTTGACACGGAAACATCGTACATTATGTGTTACGGGAGACCATAACATGCTATAGACGTGTGGTTATTTGGCATTAGGTATCGCGTAGTATATCATTTTGAATGACAGAATAACAACATTTATGAAATTTTTGTTGCGTGACGTAAACCTATTTGATTTTTATAAAATAAAATAACAGGCGTTATTGATGTGAATGAAGCTTTTTATACTCGAATCTATACGTTTCATAATGGAGTCACGCGTTTACCACGAATTTCTTACTTTATTTATCGGAATTGATAAAGGTACACGACAACATGGTCTCTCAGAATCATTTTTTGGCATCACAATGTGGGGTACGCAAGTGCAATTTCGGACAGTGCCTGAGTTAATCAGTAAATAAACATGCGATAATGTTATCTGGTGCTTATCTGCAGAATGCGGCAGGTCGGGGCGGTGGGGGGTTCCGTTAGCCGCGACCGAGCCACAGCTGATTTCACATGTGTCTGACCGCGACACCGCGCGCCCGCTGTGCGTTTCTCTCGCGTGAAAATGCCGACAACTTAATACTTCGAACAATAAAGTTATAAACAATTCCGAAAGTGAATGTGTTATTGATACCTTTGTTTGGACCATTTTATAAACCTCGTAAGGATACAAACGGAGTTGCCGTTGCTATATTGTTTTTAGCGGGTAAGTTCATATTGTTTTTGTTTGAAAATATATATGTTTTTAAGGTAGGCACTTCATTGTCGATGATTGAGAAATTGAAGTGTTAAGATTGTTATCTTATGATTTTCTCTCAAATATTTGAGATAAGTTTTATCTGAATAAAAGACTAAGTATCACATACCATAATGATTAAAATATCAATGATTTAAGATAATGTTTTTGTGCGCTAAATGTAGTTTTCACTTTTAAAAGAAATTGAATAACATAATACTTGAGACAGATTTTAATTTATGTTCGTTGAAAAATCTGAATGCCAATCACGCTGTGGATATAAGATTATTAGCATGAAATCAAAACATAAACATTAAAACTACTTAATTAATATAAAAAATATTAGCAGCTAACAACTTATAATACCATACCATAAAATTAAATAGAAATAATGGAGGTTTTATCAATCATCAGGTTTCATTATTATCTTAATAATTAAAATTATTATTTTAATTGATCAATAAAATTTGCAAGTTGCCTTAGAAGTTGTATGGTCAATAATTAAGTTTATTTTATAGAAGAGCCGCTTTATTTTATGTCTACTTTTGAAATATAGCACCCGGAGTCTGGATTTGTGCCTGGTTGAAGGCAATAGGCTCGATAACTGACGAAATGTGAGTGTACCACGTGTAGCCATACCTCTACCTAATTCTTCGGGAGTACAGGCGTGAAGATTTCTTTTGATATATCATTTATGAGAGCTGAGAGAATAAATAAGTTGTTTTGTTTGGATGTGCTTCACCACCAAGAATAAATTCTTTCTATGTTTTTGTACTTAGGATCTAAGTCTTAGTCATCTTATACTTCATCTTCGCAAGTTGCATTAAGAGGTTGTCAAATGTCCATGCCAAGTCAATAAGCAGCAGTTCAGCATAGCTATTCACAACCATTCGACAGACTTCCGAGTCGAAAATGACACATTTTCGGTTAACCTAGTCCGCGACTCAAATAGCCGTCGGAAAAATAGTGGTAGAGCAAAGATTTTTTTGGTTTCAGATTTGGGAACAGCGTTTAGAGGACTCCTTGGATAACATTGACTTGATGTTCAATTCGGCACAAAACCGTATCGATTGCTTCTGTATAGCTTATGCCGATACCCTTACTTTCATCCTACACAGTTATCTCTTTTATATCTATATGTATTTCATAACTAAGTATTTATCAGGTTTGGAGAGAAGGTCATCAATAAAAGATGCACACCATGACTACACGTTTGTGATTGATCACTTGTTTTAAGCTGATCTCACCGTGAAAACATAGGTGAAGTGAGCATAAAGCGAGTTGTCATTCCACCTGATACCAGGGATTACTAGGGATTGCCAATATTGCCAGCTCACTTGAAGTTCACCTAAGTATTCACGGTGAGATTTTTACGGAATAAGATCAGCTGATATTCAAGATAAAGATGTTGCTGTTGGTATCTTTGAGAGCATATATTTACGAGTACCGGCTATGTCAATGCAACCAGCACTAGGCCCGCGTGGTGGACTACGGCCCACTCCCTCTTTCCGAGGGGAGGCCTGAGTCCCAGCAGTGGGAACAATATAGGCTGGTTATGCTATGTCAATGTAATTTACATAAAAAAAAAAAAAACTAAACAACAAAGTGCCCTAGCACTCTGTTGTTTTTGCATAAATTAGCACGTTTAATTTTAAATGAGGCGTTAATTATTACCAAATTGTGGATTTAAACAAATTAGCTAACGATTTCTCTCAAGACTTTAATATTAGCATATCGGTCCGTTTTAATCATAAGTTTTGCCAATAGTCTGTTAATAGTAAGCATTCATTTATAGTATTAAACGTTTATTGCCCTTATTTAAGTAGGAAGAAAACGTTCCACGACGTTTACAATATCGGATATAGGTATATACTTCCAGTTTGGGTTTTATACGTAGATATATCGTCGCTCGCATGACTAAAAGTCCTATCTCATTTTTTAGCTGATTTGAGTCAGGACAAATACACCCCTCTATTCGTGATTCATTAAATTCTTCACTAACCGTCGTACCTCTATCTTATTTGGACCTCAAAATATAACCATTTTGAAAATAACAAAATGTAAAGAATTACGAACAGAACAATGTAACCGCCGCAACTCAAATCAGCCAAAAAATGAGATAAGATTTTTAGTCATGCGAGCGACGTTATACTTAATATGTAGATATCATTATAAAATGATTGGAAACACTTTATGTAGTTTTTTTATGATACAGTTAGGGCTAATTAATACCTATTACCTGGTAGTTTAGTACTTACGCATATGTTTCTGAATTGTTGGGCATTAATCAATCAGAATGTTGATAAATTGTTCGCTTAACTAATATTCCAGTTTACTTCCTTGATTTCAGTGTTATTTTGGTTATTTGTATATGTTTTAAACTACACCCATATTGTTTTTCCTGCTTCATTACATAGAGGAGGCCTGTGTCCCCGCAGTGGGAACATTATAGGCTGATTATGATGAACAAAGGGAAAACATTACAATAACTGGTGGGTAAAAAAAAATGCAGGCTCATAGGACACACCTAGGTATGTCTAATTAAATACCTACCTACTTAAGAATGGTTACTAAGTTATTGTTTTTGACGAGTGCTATTAACTTATTTGAAATAAAAAGTAGATAAAAATTATAATAGTGGGAAACAGTTAAAAGTTACAAACAAATAATCATTGTGCAGTGGACTGCATCAATTGGGTACCCTACCCCAGTTGCTAAATGCTTTCAAGGGGGGTACCCAATTGATGCAGCCCACTGTACTTACATCCAATTGTGTTACGAAAAAAAAATCGAAAGAAATACATACCCAAAGACCAATTAGTTGATTGTACTAACATCACTGAAAAATATAATTGGCAATGTCGAGGCAAGAAGGTAGTTACCTAGTACACAATTTCAATGCACCACAGACCACAGTCCACAAAGTAGATAAGTAACCGAGAAACGGGTAGAAGGAGCGTTGGCAGACCAATAGCCAGGTAGGTGGACGACCTACAGAAGATCGCATGGAAGACCTGGATGAGATTCGCACGTACCAGGGAACCATGGCACACAAGGGAGGTCTACACTCTTCTCAGCCATGGGTAGAACAAGGCTACTAATGACTTAAGAATCCACAAAAGTTTTTAAATGGCGATTGAATAAGATATGTTCATTGAAGTGTTCGTAAACATAGATGACCTTGACTCAAGTAATAAATAAGAGATAAGTGCAGTTTACAGGCTCTTCGACGTTAACACGTTTGAGTTGCGTAAACAAATAATTGCCGTTATAAGAACCGCATCGGAGTGTAGCAGACCTAGGGTTGGCGATCAACATTCCTCCAATGATTTTTGCAACATCAATGCAATCCTAATCTTGTTTAGGAAAGATCATGAAATCGCAAATCGTTTTCTAAGCGTGTAGATTTACAAGTATGGTATGAATATTGCCATGAAAGGAGTTGATTTAGAAATATTTATTGGTACCTACTAAGTACCTTTGGAATGGGCAACTAGCTTCATCTTTCTGACTGACCGACCCCTTGACAATTCAAAACTGCCTGTAATTGGTTTATTTGAAATAAATGCTTTGAGTTTAAACTTTTAGGTACTGGTTACAGTAAGATGGTCTTTATTCTTCAATGATATTGCTCAGTACGTTGCAAAATAACTTTTGCAACAGTTACAACATTTGGATAGATTTGAAACAAAAAATGCCATGTTGCTTTGGAACCTCAATCAAATATTCTCAGGTGTGTGCTTATGTCTTCTTAGAAGAGCTGGATGAAAAACAAAAGAAAAGTCTGTGAATGTTTGATTCTACAACATCTAGTCTCAATACAACCCTGGCTATTCTCTAGATTCTTGTACGTACATCGCGTTCAGGAGATCACTAAACTCGAACAAACCGATACAATTGAATGCTCATCCCACTTTTTACGTCGCGCACGTTACCATACGTGGGAGTGTTTTGTATAATAAATCATTGTGCCTTATTCGCATGATTTCATATAAAACAACCACGTTATTGTTCGATCAACTGGTGCATTTGTGCCGGAAACGCAACGAGAGCATTTAATTTGTTCACGAGGCTACAGAATTTATTGCGTTATTATTGTCAAATGAAGCCACTTACGATTCACAAACACGAATGTATGTCTATTGACGAACATTATTTTGTGAATTTTAGCACTAGATAGTTTATTTGCTTACTTTGGAATGCAGCGTTTATTTGATTACCTACAGTTGATACGACAACCAAAAAGTCGTTTCTAAGCAATTACGGTACTGTTATTTGTTGGAGAAAAGGCTTTTATTTAAACAAAATTTTTGTCAATTTGTTGAACAATCGCAGCGACGAGCATTAGTGACGGCTCGTGGTTAAACGCAGGTGAGATTCTTCCGGATCTAATTGTGAAATGGCGACAGGCCGACGCTGGCTACGTGTTCGCACTCAATGGGAAACGTTTCAATTTGTTTCATATTTCGCTCGGCACAGTCAAGTTATTAATTCGACTATTGGTTGCGGTCGGAAAGTGTGACGCCGTCGATACGTCACGCCGGTTGTCAATCAGAACGGACGGAGTGATGCGCTTACAATTGCATGATATCGACCCGGTTCTCGGCAGATTTCACTACAGCTCGACAGATTAAAGCAACAATTCGTTCAGTGTCGAAACCTATAACGCATGGTTAGGCCTTAAGATACTTACAAAGTTTCCGTGATACCGACATATAAGTTCTTGCAATAGTTTCAACGGCATAGTATTTTTTTTGCTGAACATGAAAACGCTTTTAATGTACTGTACTTTCACTTTGGAAGCAAAATGTTAACTTCGATAGGCAATCTATTAAAATCCTTAAATTGGGTATCACGGTTACTGAGAAGAGAAACTAGTTCAAACGAAAAACATTAGACTGAAAAAGTACCTATCTTTTAATTAAAAGTCGCAGACGAAGAGTTCGCTACGGAACCACTGAACAGTACGTTCTTAAGCCATTAATTGGACTCAAGATTGACATTGTCATGGAGATCACCTTGAATACTGTTCACGTGAATGTGTATCATTAGCCGCTAATCTTCGAGTTAACACACAAAAAGTGATTGGTAGTTGTACACGTTTGTCCAAATTAAGGCCAGTGTACAGTTTCACGTGTGACTAATAAAAATAAATAAAATAAAATACAAATTAATATTTACTACTTGCTTTCTTCTTATTTACGCATTCAATAACCTGAGTTTACGGTTATCTATTAACTAACTCCTGCGTTTCGCTTTGAAATAGACCCATAAAAGTTCTAGGGTAACTGACTGACTATCTTGATAGTGTTGATTACAACTGCACGACATTATTGCACGTGACTTTATGAATAGTTTCTTTGACAGTACAATTTATACCGTAAAAAGATTCCTATTCAATACCAATAAAAAGCTAATCTGTACTTCTATCATACAAACCAATTGAGTATACTTTACTGCTTTTGCTATTTTACACCCTCGATTCAATGAGAACTCTGGGGCCTTGTTCGTGTTTATGGCGGCGGCCGTCTCGCGCTCTCAACGTTAACACGATAGGGGCAACAAATTGCTGAAAAATACCGCGAATCGCACAGAGACCATTACTTCTAAAGAATTACGAGAGGAATTAACAGCAATTGAAGATACCGCAGCCATTGTTGTACAATTGAAATTGATTACCGATGATGCTCAGTCCAATGAATGGTTGGATGTTGACCGCGGAATCACGATCCCTATGGTTTTAATTTAATGGAAGCGATCTGCAGGCTACAGTCCCATTGTTACTGGTTGTTTTGTGCATATTCCGATTGAATTCGATCGCGATTAACAAGATATCATCAGTAGTTATACAATACTGATTTGCAGATTTAAATCACTTTTTCGTTTCTGCGGTGCTAGTAGTTTGCTTACATTATGATTTATGGAACCTAGTTTGGTCTAGATTTTTATTAAATTAAAATTGTTAGTTAAATTTTGATTAAAGTACGTACAAGTATCTGGTTGTTCTTGTTTACTATGGACTATTAGATACATCTGTAATTCTTCACGTTCTTATGAAGGCTATGGCGCAAACTTCATAACAGTGACATTCTCTGTTGCACCTACTACCACAGTACCACCTGTGTTTACCTTTACCTTTGTTTGAGGCGCGTGAATTCGTATAAATAGTCGGAATGTAATGATGACTTTGAACAATGCATCTGCAACATGCGCCCAGAGCGCAACAGCCAACTTGCTCTCAGCCTCGTCGTACAAAGTAACTTTTACCATGGTAAAAATTGCATGCGATTATTTTTTGCTTTTACTCCCATACCAATTGATTTACACATAGAAACTGATCAACTGATCTGTGAATCAATCGTTATATTTTATGGTCGCGTAACGGACCTCCGTGATTGTTTATGATTGTATAACGGATAGAAAAAAAATCGATGAGAGTGGAATATAGGTAGTGCCATACTCATAGACTTTGCATACATACATCACCATGTTGGATGAAGTAAATGAGGTTTCTAGACGTATTAGGGTCTACCATTACACACCTGCATAGGTAGATATAATCAGAGAACCGCACTATTAGCACCCAGAAGCAATCATCAAGCGGTTGCATTAATATCTATGAGGAAACAGCATGTAACAAATTTTAAATAGATTTCCTTTCTAAAGTCGAATTGAAAGACTTTTTTGATTTCAGCGGCGCCGAATATTCAAATTATACAAAGATTTATTTCCTATTCATTTTGTTTTGTACCTACAATGACGTAATATATTGCAAACTGCGATAAATTACCTATTGAATACTGTAAGATATCCAGTTAAAAATACAAACTCGTACACATGGCTGAGACGACGCGACGCCTAAACACTGCTTCTATAAATTAAACGTTCAACACGCTTCGATTAAAACTGTGTGCGCATCGTTAAATTCTCACTTGTTCAGATTCAGTTATAGAGACTTGCACACCTACAGTATGGTTGAGTGGTATACATGCACTGAATACTTTGGACACAGAACAATAACGAGACAACAATCGAGCGTTGGGAATTGTCATTGAGGCAGAGCGTGGTAGGTAGGTACCTACGAACGTACGAATGGAGCCGGCTAGAGTTGAATGTTTGTCATTGTTTAGTGCTAAGTTAAGACTGAAGTAACGAAACTGCTACAACTATGCGTATATGTTTACTAGGTACATACGAAATAAGTAGATACTTATTTTTTTTTTTTATATATCACGAAAAAAAGTCAGCTGTTTAATACAAAAGTTCAATACCTACTCGACCAAAATGTATGAAACAGCAGATTTTTTTTTCGTGATTTGAGAGTTGGTCCATAGTGAAAATTGTTCATATACATAGGTAGAACACCCTGTAAAAATTTGGAACCGGTAAAAAAATTTATCCTGTATATTAATTATTATTATTATGTATGACTGCCTCGATGGTGTAGTGGTCGCAACCGCTACTGCTGAGCATGAGGTCCTGGGTTCGATTCCCGGGTCAAGCAAAGTGTTACTTATTGGTTTTTTTCCATCTGGAATTTCTCAGTAGCAGCCCGGAGTCTGGATTTGCGCCCGGTTCCCATCCAGTAATGTTCAGGGGTCCCATAAATGATGAAATGTGGGTGTACTATAAGTGCACAACTGATTAACCTTTCGGGAAGTACAGGCGTGACATTATGTGTTTATCATTCCTGCAGTGCTATTCTGTAAAAACCTCATCGTGTAAACTTACTTGAAGTGAGCTTAAAGTGAGCTGCCAATACTGTCAATCCGTAGCATCAGGTAGATTGACAACTCACTTCAAGCTCACTTCACGTAAGTTTACACCGTGAGATTTTTCAGAATAGATGTGACATCGACTGTTTGGAAAATAAAAGAAGCCGAATATACAATATGTAACATAATATTCCGTGTATACGTTTTCATTAATTACTTTAATTAGCTAGAAGACTTCTTAATTAAAACATTTATGTCGTGCATCTAGACTTTTTCGCACAGTTTATCATTCGTCGTTGGCATTTATTTTTTTATTCATTCTTAACAAATATGCTAATTATGTTTTTTTTTCGTTTGACGGTGCCGTTTACCTCGTCTTGTGAGCAGTTATAGGAAGAAATCAAAGAAACACTATTTTCCAGTTCAGTATTCGTTGAATCTTTTGTTTTTAATTGAAATAGACACCGTTACATTTACAAAAAAAAATACAGCTGATCGATTATGGATCAGCAGATTTTTTTTCACGATTTCTGTGTTGGTCCCTTAGTAAAAGTTGTTCATTATGATGAGTAGGTACAATGACCCCTTTTAAGGATTAAAACGATCAAAATGTAACGGTGTGTAGTTATTTAACTGTAAAACACTGAGCAGCTAGCTAGCTATTTCAAAAACCTTGATTGTAGGTATGTAAAGTACCTAAAACAATATTGCACAGCCTTCACTGGACAGCTAAGATCTAGAGTGTACTGTTCTCACGAGTTTTCATAATGATATCTGTTACAAAAACTTGCTTTAAGGCTCCCGCAGACAGGCGCGCGTGACGCAACTCTAGTAGAACAATTTCTATGAAAACTTCAAGGAAAAGTTCTACCAGAATCGCGTCGCGTCTATCTGCGGGAGCCTTTATATCATGCCTACATACATTTATTACAGCTTTGTTAAACTTCGTCTAGGTGTGGGCAAATCAGGTTTTGTCATTCATGCAATGCAGGTGTGGTAAATTAAATCAGAACTAAATCTAACAATTGAACACCTGGTTTACTTAAATTGCCCCGTTGGTCTCGTGGTTACAAGCGCGACTGCTGGGCGTGGTGTCCTGGGTTCGATTCCTAGGTCGGGCAAAGTGTTGTTGGGTTTTTCCATTAGGATTTTGTTAGTAATTAACAGCCCGGAGTTTGGAAGTTGACAGTGTGATACCAGTCTCTCACTCTCATAGTCCCATCAGACTTTGAGAGTACACCTGTGTCTGCGCATACGCTTGTCCGCATCAATAATATCTCCCGCGCCGGAGCTGCGGAGGCTACTCTCCACTGAGATGGCCATGGCCGGTCTGGAGGACTATTACCTATTTATTTTGATTGTGTAATGTTAACCCCAAATACTTTATATTTTAATATCAAGCAGGTTTACGGAAAACCTTTCCTACATAACTTAATACTTTATATATGCTCGTTTTAATTAACACTAGGAAACGCTAAAGTATTATTACACTGGTGGATTTACAACAACAGCAGCAACAGCGGTGCTATTCTGTAAATATCTCACCGTGAAAACTCAGGTGAAGTGAGCTTGAAGTAAGCTGTCAAACCACCCGACACTTCACCCAAGTTTTCACGGTGAGATTTTTACAGTCTCGTGGTCGTCGTTGCCAACATACGTAAGTCTAAATAAATATGATATCAACTTTCACCTAAATTACATGTTCTTGACATAATACTAATAAACAGGATGATACACTTGACTATCATTTATTTACATCCGATAGATGTTATCTGAATCAGTTTTAAGTAATTATAAGTATGAATAAATCAATTTAATTGCTGAATATTAGTTAGTTAATTGACGCTTTTATAATTTTGTTATGTAAGTACAGTCTGCACGTCTGTGGTTACAATTTGAACTTTAGGTGGCCTAGCGTATTGCGGATTTTCTAGAAAAAAAAAAGCTGGAGCTGGAAGCTGGCTTCTTTTTCATATAATGATTTTGTTATCCCCTGACGTGCGCCCCTGTGACAACTTAACCCTAGGATAACCCGACTCCGACACCTCGACCCCCGAAAAACTCGACTCAAGGACAACTAACCTAAACAACTCGATCCATACAATTCGATCCGGTGAGAATTCGATCCCGACAACTCTCGAACCAACTAAGTAGTCTTAGAGCGAGCGAAGCGAGCTCAGGAACTTAGGGCATCCCGCCACGGAATGAAACGGATGACGAGGGCTAAAGTGAGCGGACGATGTTCCCGTCATCTTCTTCGTGTTAAGTTCTTTTAAACCATTCTGACAGAAATAGGCCCAGAGAGGTGACTTTGCTTAAGCCGACGATTATGATTATTACCTACCCAACTGTGCGACGGCAAAGATCGGGTTAAATTTTTTATGATTATGATTTGATGTCGAGTGATCGGGGTCGAGCTGTCGAGGTCGAATGGTCCGGGTTGAGTTATCCTAGAGTTGGAGTTTTCACGGGATCGAGTTGTCCGAGTCGAGTTCAGTCAGGGTAGATTTGTCGTAGAATCATTTAGCTCCTGAAAGTTACCGTATGTAGATATAGTACAGTTTTCAGTTACATAAGAACGATACCTACTTTTGTTCCACTTGTCAAGTCTTTCATCATTTTCAATTTTGGTAAGATGTAAGAGGATGACTTTAATTTTTGCCGATACTAATAGGTACTTCCAGCGGTGTTGTTAGCACAATAGATGTCCATATAAAAATCCTAACAATTACTATGAATATCAATTTGAGCAACCGTTCTGACAGTAATGTAACCTCGAATGACCCAAGTTTTTATAACATACTAGCAGCGCCCCACGGTTTCACCCGCATAAGTTTCGATCCCGTGGGAATATCGGGATAAATCCTATGTCCTTTCCCGGGATTCAAACTGTCTCCATACCAAATTTCATCTAAATCGGTGCAGCGGTTTAAGCGTAAAGAGGTAACACACAGACAGACACACTTTCGCATTTATAACATTAGTATGGATATGATATATATAATATAATACATTATAGTATAGTATAGATAATAGTATGATGATATTGACAGATGCACCTTTGCCTAAGATATTACGAAACCTATGTTGAACAAAAAGTTGACTAGTCAAAATTATTACTCAAGATTTTTTGAATATATTAAAAACTCGAAAAGCACTTCCTGAAGTGAAAGATGTTGTACAACCTGGTCCAAAACCGGTCAGTCAGCTTGATGGTTAATTAGCATTCCTACTTTATTTTTTATTATGCACGATTTAATTTGCTTACGTGGCGGGTGTATGGTTCACGACATTTTTTCACTTTTATTATAACAGTTTAGACATAGTGATTATCTAATATCTATTAATATTATCCCTAGTTTGGAATATAGGTATTGCGGACTTGGCAAGTAATTTAATGAAGATTCAATTAAACGCTCGAACTGTTTGACTAATGATTCCACAGATACCTAGTGACTTTTCTTTTAAACTTGTGCCCGAAATATTATATTTCCCATACACCGTGGTGACGATGCACGGTTTTTACCTCATCATCAATTGCCCTGCTACTTTAAATAAGGACTTTTTCTAAAAGATGCAGTACTTTCTTCACACAAATTAGGGCTTAACTTTACCTCAATAGATAACAGAAACACGCATTTTGTTATGGTTTCCACGTGTTTCGTGTTCAAGGTGACGGAGTCGGAGACGGATTAACCTTGCTCGTGACATTGCAGACCTTCCATCATGTGACGATGGATGGACACACCTAATTATGAAGCCATTTCAGTGCATCAAACGTCATTCGTTTGTCTAATCCCTGTAATTTCGTTGTTTTGTCCATCTGTGTTCGTGTACTTAAGCTTTTTTTTTAGGGATTTGAAATCATCAAATGACCCCTCCCGCTCTGGGTGGAGCGGAAGGGAGTGTCAGACTCTTACTGACTAAAACCCGTCCGTGTTCCTTCCTTAGCCCTTTATGTTCCGGGGTAGCGGTAACCCTTTCGGATAATCCCGCTGTTACTTACGCTGTGTACTTACGCTGGATAAAGGTATTTTCACGAAACGATTAATTTTATTGCAATTGATAATACTTATGTGATTGATAGACAATGATGCGCCAATTGATCGTCTACCAATTGCAATTGATGCGATTGACAACATTACAATTGATAGTTTCGGGGACCCTTTGGGAGCAGCCCGGAGTTTGGATTTGTGCCCAATTGATGGCAATAGACCTATAGGACTTAGGTAAACATAAATGGCGAAATGTGGAGGTAGGTTGCAAGTAAAGATAGGTACACTAGGTACAGGAGTGATTTTAAGTTATGTTCCTATAAATATTTGGTGCCAGTTCAATTTGAAAGTTTAAAGTTTACAATATCATAGCCCATAGAATTGACAAAACATTTAAAAGTTACAAGATCATTTTCTGGCCTTGTACATAATTGTTTACAAGTATATGCAGCCATGGTCACAATTCGTGACAGGTGGTTACCGCTCGACTATCATCGTGTACGTTCCACTAAAGTCCCTATTAAAATAACATTAGGGTCACAATTTATTTCGAAAGCTAAAAACTTAGAAATCTATGACATTTGATGTTGTTGCTGAAATAGAAATCTTCGAATTTATTTTGTGTTGTCAAATTGGATATGGTGCAACATATAAAGGGAATACAGTTTTCCTGATGACGACTTTCCAGATTTTTTTAAAAAGTTTATTGATATTAAAAACACAGAAAAAATTATGTGCTTAGGTTTCCTTTACTTTTAAAAAGTTTATTTACTGAACAACAAGTAGCGTAGGTGCCTTGCAAAATTCATAATCAGCCTAAGTATATCGCTAGCCAGTTAGTGCCGGTGCTTACAAACAGGACCCGATACCGATTTCCTGACGATGATTTCCGTCACCAAAGTGAAATTCCATAAGACGGTTTACTATTTTTTGGATGTTCCAATACGTTTTCGAACTTTCTCACGCTTTAAAAATCGCCACCATTTAATCATACGTGTGAGAAAGCGTTATTGCGATGAGATTAAAAGATATTTAATTTGTAACTAGCTTTGAACCTTGTCAAAACATCGAGATTTCCGTATTATATGGAAGATTAATATAAATGTACCTACACATATAAATCTCCCGAAATAAATTCTGTAAATAAGTATGTAGTGAAAGCCGTATCCAAATCCGTTGCGGAGTATAGAAGAATATCGCGGTCACACAGACCGACGCCAAAAGTGACTTTTATTCATAATATGTATTGATAACCCACGCTCCATTGGTTGGTCAATACCTACAGTTTACTACAGTGCAACAGGAAGTGCGACCCAATGATCAGTATTGTCCACGTAATGCTTGTAAATGGACAATCACACGGTTCATGTATCAATGACTCTGACATAGATAACTGATTCAGTATCAACTTTTATCAATTGATCAACAAGTTGACAAAATATTGTGGTCGTTTTTTTGCGAAATTTGTTGTAGAGATAAAAATTGCCAGACAGAAATTGGTAAATACGATAAGAGAGACCGTTGTAGGTACCACCCTTTTCTTAAAAACCCGTTTTACTTTACCCATTTATTCATAGGTAGGTATAGTACATAAAATCACACATGTATTCCCCTAACGGTAGGTCACAGCTATATCTATAGTACAGACACATTTCGCCAGTTCTGTTTAAGTCCCATGCAATAGGGGACGAGCCTGTGCCATCTCCGGAGAAATTCGAGATGGAAACCCAATAACAATTGTAGCAGTAGTAGGTAATGCCTGTTTGTCAGCAGTAGGTAGGCACATGTTTCCTTTAAGTACCCACTATACTTTAAGTATTATACTTTCTTTAACGAAAAGCAACAACAAAACACTAGGTACATTTGATTCCGTTAAAATAAGATTGATGTTACCTACTTTGAATGTATAAAAAGCCAGTGAATGCAACATTGCCAAACACGTCAACCGTCAACCTGAAGATAGATCGGTCGGTCTACTGATTGCTCATACATATAGTCCGTACAGTGACATTTATTATTATTCTTTTCTTTTCACTCAACCAACTCGCCTTGCTCGTTTTCAATCATTTCAAACATTTTCTAATATCACAGGAACAAAACCGGAAACATTACTGTAGAATCCTGTTCATTCCGAATTTAAGTTTTATCAATGACAATAACACTGGGTCAGTAGCAGTACCACACCAAGCCTCTCATTTAGGTCCATTTCACTTTGTATCTTTTCCCGCCATTCGTGGAGACAGATGACATTAATGGCAGCACCCACCTCACTACTTGTTTGAATGAGTCATATCTATTTATCTATACGAGGATTGTGTTTGTTCATGTGTGTTGTGCTATGTTGATCATTACACTCGAGGTGGTATTATTCGCGAGAGTCGGAGGTGAGCGCGATAGGGAAGCCGAGTGTGTACGCGTTTTGTACGACGTTTTTCAACACACTTGCGAGGAAAAAAACAGACTTGTATTGTTAAAAACAAAACCAGAACGTCATTTTCCATTTAACTTTTATGGAAAATGACGCTCTGGTTTTGTTTTTCCGCGCACCGTGCTAGCGATACGCGCGCAGCGCAGGTGTTAAAGGGCACTGGCAAAACCTCTAAAAAGTCTATATAAAAATATAATAAACACAACATAATGTTTATACGTGGTTTATACTGATTTTAGTGTTGTCGTATGTCAAATTGTAGTTTAGTTAGTATGGAATTAGAAAGTACTATTGGCATAGAGAAATATACATTAGTTCAGTGAGAATCCGCAATAATCACTGACCTCTATTAAACATACAGGTCATTGGCAATAATAGGACGCCAATCAGCGTCTTTTCCGTTTGGTTCCGGGAGGGGGGGGGGGGCATGGACAATAAAAGGTAAATAAATTTTAGTTCATTTTGGGACCAAGGACAAATCAGACTATTTAAAAAAAAAATATGGCCCGGAGCTTCCTTTTGTCATGAAGTCTCTTTGATGAGATTAAAAAAAGCGCACATCTCCGAATAGTAAATAGTTATCTGTGGCGTTACCGCGCTAGTGCGGTAACATAAAGTAAAAAGCAGGAGTGTTTAATAATACACTGCATTATGGACCTAAAATCGGTTCATTAAGATCCACATTGAAAAATATATTGCATAACTCTAGACATTGTATTATAGTTACCTAATTACAAATTGATCGTAAATAAAACGTAAAAAAGCGTTTTGTAACGTGTGTGTGATCATTAGAAGTAATAATAATTAAGTATGCGCATCATGTATCATTGTAGCTTTATTGTTATGTTCTTAAAGAGGAAGGAAGTGAAGCTGCGTTTGTATTTAATATTATAGATATATTATTTACCTAGGTATAACGGGTTAAAATTATGTTAGATGTATAAATGACTGCTGTTTCGGCCTATGGCCTTTTGGTCTATGGCCTATTGGTCGCAAGCGCTACTACTGAGCATGAGGTCCTACACCCTAATTGCGTAATACAGTTTCAATCACAATCCGAGAGTTTTGAAGGATATCCATTAGGTATTTTATAGGTTTGAAGAATTCGTCTGCTCAAAAACGTAAATAACGCAATAAACAAGGGTCAATTGTAAAAATTAAATTGCGACCAATTGTCATTTTATGGGTTACGCAAATACCCCGCCGGGTTCGATTCGAAACGTGGGTGTACTACACCTCTGCCTAACCTTTCGTGGTTTACATGCGTGATGTTATGTTCTGTTATGAAACTTTATAAATGACGCGAGGATCCCAACAGATTATGGTTTTATGAGAAACAAACCATCATAATTATCATCATCATCGTTCCATCATAGACCTCATCCATCGCTTTCCATCAGGCATGACCGAGGTCAAGAGGGCCCCATTCAGCAATAAAAAATACAAATTATATTTTAGGTATTTTCGAGGAAAACTGGTGTGAGATGTGGCCATTCCGGAAGCAAATATGACATCATGATAAAAAATATAGCAAAAACTCATGTTTTTATTGAAATTTTAAACTGCAAGGTCGATGTCATTGAGCCGATTTAGCTACGGTTTGATACTTCCTAATTCGTCGATATTTTTGCGTCTCTACATAATATATACAATAGGTAGGTATAATATTGGCTTATGGATAAGTAATAACAGCCACACGGTTCGATGGATAAGGTTAAGCTACGCTTACCGCGGTTGGTTCGTGGATGGGTGACCATCATTTATATACCAAGACCCCTCTGTCATTCGTGGATTTGTCAGTCGTTACGGTTCGTCTGAAGCCCGAAAGTCTGACCAGTCTTACCAAGGGGTATCGTTACCCCTGGGGCGGGGTTGGATTAGTTGTGAGTTGTGGAGGTCAGACAGGCAGCCGCTTCAAAATAGCAGTAAAATTCTGGTATTCAGCTGCATCCGGTTCAACTGGACGCTGACCCCAACATATTTGGGAAAAGGCTAGGCAGATAATGAGGCAAGAATAATATTATAACATAATGAAGATTAGACACAGCTAAATTGAATCTAAAGAAAAACCAAATACGAGCGTCACTAAAATAACAACAAAACCGCATAATAATATAATTCGTGTATGGCTAATTAAATAATTAGGTCATTTGTCAAAAGAATTGCATCACCAAGAACAACTAAGTACCTATTGTTTTAAAACTAACATTTGTTTATACCTATTTAGATTCCATTCTCTAAGCTTTTTGAATAAAACAAGTTTCCTGCAAATATTTAGCGTTGCAAATTTTTACAACTTTCAAGATAATGCTCAGTCATGATTAGTCATGAATTTCGATATTTGTGTATAAGACTGGCAGAGTTGATACTAATCAACCCTCAACTCAAATCACGTGATTTTCTCTTTTTTCTCTTTTGAGTAGAGGCTTTCGAATACAGCACAAAAAAATTATGTTTATGAACTAAAGTCAAAGACTTAAATCATTAGAAAACCTGTACTTTATTACCGGTTCTACCAGTTACAATAAATACGTACATATCAATAACGCTTACATAATTCGGTGAAACTGAGCCCTATCGAACCACGTTACCAATCTTGAGAATATGAAATGTGGTAGTTATATATCGCATGTTAATGGCACAGTATCGGCCAGTCCGTGACACCGAACACCGTTACTAATGATCGATGCACAACCGCCACGCTTTAATAGTAATAAGCGTTACTACGCGATTCTATCCACACGATAAGATAAATCGACTGAATTAAAATACCACTAGCATTACAAAAAATAATAACAAGCTCGATAGAAAGAAAAAAATAATAAAATATCTCTGGCACTACACAACAATCCGCCATTGCTCACGGTTTTGCTTTTATAGCTCATCAAAAACTAGTGAAGGGTCCATTACAAATCGACCATTAGTTTCGGATATAATCGTCTACATAAAGTCAAGCAGTTATGTAGTTCTTTACTGCTTAATGTGCAATAATTTGTGAAACTCCATAATGTTTTATGGTAACTTAAAAAACTTCTTACGTAGATAGGTATTAAGTTTGTGTTAAAACGACTATCCATGGGGTCAGCAATGGGACAGTGAAACTGACTTAAACGACTCAACTTTACTGCACTCAAAAGATTTTACTATGAACAATATAAAAGGCGCGAAAAAAAGAGGAAACTTACTTTTCTTATGCAGAGAAAGTAGAACATTCAAAATACTTAAAGCGACTACATGACCTAAAGCGCGGTCTTTGTCGGACTGCATAGAAAAGAAAGAGAAGCGCAATGACACAAAGCTGGTAATTATTGCAAAATATGAAGTAATTATCTATTTACAAAAAATCTATTGTTTGGACTAAACATTAAAACACTAGTGCTTTAATATGTTCCTTGTAGAATTATCTGACAAAAAATCATAATGATTATACTTATGTATATTATTTTGGTTTTCACTGTAAAAAGAAAGTTTTTAGAGGTCTCTTCATGATTTTTTTCTATCGTATCAAATTAGATGTATTATGTTTTCAAAACACTATCTACCTTGCTTATATCCTGAAGAATATCATATATTTTTCTGATTTTGTTTCCTGTAGTCGATCATATACTTTTATTGTTTCTAAAACTTGCGTTTTTTGTGTTTAGGTCCTGTAAGCCCCTTAATACATTTATTTTAGGGCTTTTTGTTATGTTCCAAACAAACTGCATAAAATCCTATATTTCGTCAAATTGTGTGACACAATACCAAGGAGATTAGATATTACATAGTAGGTAAGTACATACTTAATCCATGCGCAATATAGATTATATGAAAAGTGATCATTAGTCTATGGGAAAAAAACAAGTGAGGGTAAGGCGCAATGGCGCGAAATTTGACATAATTTTATTAAATTTTATGTAAGTTTTAATTTAGATTATTTTACAAGCGCATTACAGTTTTCGAGGATTAAGTAATTTGTGCAAGCGTTTTTACTTCCTTAAACTATTTGGTACGTATTTTGTATTCATTTGTGTGATATTTGCTCCAATGGATTGCATGAAAACAATAACACGTTAAACAACGGCAGGTACAAACCAATATTACCTAATTAAAACGTGATATAGTTTTGATTTCTATGGGTACGTAACACATTATTCTCAATAATGAATCAAAACCCATTATTTACTCTTGATTTTTGCTAGAAAGCGTTGCTTTCTCGTCATGGCTACAATAGAATAATTTAAGCGTCACGAAGCCGTCTTTATCGAAGCCCCCTGGCTTGTCTTCAACATCGATAGTCACGCTCCGAAGACGCTTTTGTAAAGAAAAATCTAACAAAAAGATGTACTTTATCATATTTTCAGTTATAGTTGTTCTTCCCCGTAGTTATCTAAATATGAACTGCAATTTACTGTATAATCAACTTAGTTTTTCAGCCTCATTTCACGCCTTCTCTATGGGGATTTTCATGATTCAATCGACTCAGCCTATCGCAGTCCACTGCTGGACATAGGCCTCCTCCAAAATGCGCCACAACACCCTGTCCTCCGCCTTCCGCATCCAGTCAACTCCAGCCACCTTCTTTAGGTCGTCCGTCCATCTAGCTTTGAAGCGTCCCACACTCCGCTTGCCTCCACTCCAGGACTCGTCTGCTCCACCGGCCATCGGTCCTTCGACAGACGTGGCCAGCCCACTGCCACTTCAGTTTGCTTACTCTGCGAGCTATGTCGGTAACTCCGGTTCTTATAAGGATAATTTCATTCCTGATTTTATCCTCTCGCTTCAGAGCGCGATGAGCGACCTTGAATCTGTGGACTAGCCCGACCGTCAGTATCCACGTTTCAGCACCGTATGTCATGACGGGCAGGACCACAGAGAATTCTGTGGGCAGGACGCACTGGTTGAAGACCTTAGTTTTCAAACACTGCGTGATAGGCGACGAGAAGACTAAGACGAAGTTTTCCAAATGCTGCCCAACCCAACTGGATCCTTCAGTCGGCCTCTTTCTCAAAGTTGTGTGATGGGGATTTTCATGATTAGCACTTACAATTTTATTATGTTGCTATAAAATTACTATCTCTTTTTATTTTACCCTGATCGTAAAATATGTTATAACAAGTAGGTTTTTCAGTGATTAGTATAGTAGGGTGTTTTCAATATTTTTTAAAAGGAACCAAAACAAAAAAAAAAAAGTATTTGGTGTGATTTCACCTTTCTCTCGCCGATTAAGCATGAGACAGTGTTGGTGTTATTTATTACATCGCTACTAAATCGCGAAACTTTGCGTTGTTTCATCTTTTCTATATCCGACTACGTTCTGGCATACAAGACTCTTTCATGATCTACCCTTTCAGTCACAAAAAAATAACTTAAAGCAGTTAACTGCGGTAACTATTCCCTGGTTTAAAAACACGAATGACGCACATTTCTTGGCCATAGGTATATAGGTACTTACACAGATAGGTACAGTAAATTGCAAGAATTCCGATATATGAACTGCGTGCATCATGTTACCGGCGCGATTGTCAAACAAGGAAGTTTGGTAACTCCCAGTGTCTATATTGAACGTTACACAAGTGATCTCAATTTTGTAAGTTTAACGTGTGATTTGTCGTAAACATGTTATTGTGGTAGTCTGAAAACATGTTACTTTAAAAATATTTGGTGTAACCGTAGGTGTAAACCGTTGGGGTAGACATGTTCTTGAGTGAAAACCGCGAACCGGTAAACGTAAGGTTGGACGCCCTCAGGCTAGGTGGAGCGACGATCTTCGCAGGATGGCTGGTAGCAGCTGGATGATAGTTGCCGAAAATCGAGTTGAATGGCGTGCAACAGGAGAGACCATCTCCAGCAGTGGACTGCTGTAGGCTGATGATGTAGGTGTAATCGCAACCAAATTAAATGCGATTAAGTAGTAATAAGAAGTGACGTCACGACTATGTAACTTCATACTAGCGCCATACAATATGCGTGTCGCGCGACAAAGACGGGAATAATCCCTTCCAAAAAGCTTCTCCAAACTATCGATTTTACAGATTTATTTAATTATCTCATTTTGCTATGCCTTCTTTGAAATTACATTATTTGTTCGAACATTTCTAATATTAGCCGTCATCACTATTCTGCGTAGTGTGTACTTTGTCACCTTATATTTTGCACGTGTCAGCACTTTGCAGGCTTGAATTCTTACGTGTGTGCGTTATGCCATCCATCAGACAGTTCGTCCGGCGACCCTGGCCGAGCATTATGCGGTTCGCTATAATGCCATGAAAGGATTGCATTATGTACCTCTAAGGCTTCGTTGTACTACAATATTGAATCAACAAAGCTAAATCCACTGTCTTACATTTTGTTAGCATTGTTTAAAGGTCAGGTGCTCTTTATTCTGTGCTCAGGTCAGGTGTCTTGATAATGTAATTAGATTTGTAACAATACGTACCTACATAGATTATCAAGTAGTAAAATATTGATTACATATTCGTGGCTATGTCTACCTTATATTAACGTAGAGTTCGAGAAGATTTAGCTTTTGTATTTAGATTTAATTGAAGCTCTGAATTTGATGGTGATTACAATTAGTTGAGATTTCCCAAGACCCGTAAAGAATTTGTTCTTTATTCGCGATGCCACGCAACCACCATAAGACGCAAACAATCTGCTCAAATAAAATACCAACAAATTTTCTTTAACGCTTTCGCTACAATTACGAGTATAAAATTGATTACCCTACACTATAAAGAAATGTCGGTTCACGGCAATGGACTTCACTATCTCGCTTATTGAAGGCAATATTTCAAATTGCCTATCAGCTTACGTCGGCCATTGGACCAAAACTTAATGCTCTTATTCCCGCAACTGAATGGCAGTCATTATTGGCTTGGCACGTCATTATATTTAACACCTCTTTCACATGCTTGACCAGAGAATTATTTGTTTTATAGTCGAAACTTAGGAAATGAGTTGTATTAAGTAATGTAACCGTTATGTCATGCCGTTGGCGGCAAAGATACTTCACAGTAAACAGTTGATGCCATGGAATATTTATAAATGTTTCAGATAGCAGGCCCCAAATAAAAAATAGCAAAACGTTTTATAGATTTGATTATCGTTAAATTCACTGGCAGCGGCAGCAGAAACTGATCTATAGCTAGGAAGTAGCGTGTAGCCCTGAATAGAAATCAATCCCAATTGATGGCAGAAAGTTCCCTTCATACATATTCTGTGGCTCGACTCCTACCATATCGGATAATATACCGTTATTGACCGCAAGTAACCGTTCCAAACCTATTTAGAATAATATCGAGTCCACAATATTATGGTACTTATGGTTATAAGTACCAAGATGAAAGGTAGGTTCTGTTGCATAAAATACAAACAAATATATAAATATTTATTGCAAATTAACAATTTTACTGTTTATCAAAATAGAAAGTGCTAAGCAACAACAGGAAATGCTATTAGGTTTTACTTACAATACAATACCCGCTATTGAACCTGAGAACGTCGTGTCTCTAAAATAGTCATGTGAAACACATCGCCCTCTCATGATTTGAGGTCGTTCAAACACATACTGACATTCCTTCTTATTAATTAATGCTTGTATAAGTTGCAATTAAAAACGGACTAGATTTAGAAAAGATTGGTAATAATGTAATTGTTCACATGCAGGAACGAAACCAAACAATGAAATGAAACATGCGGTGACGCGGTCCCCTTCGACAACGTAATAAGAAACTCGGAAAGCAATGCAGTTAAAGCAACAAATTTCCTATTTATTGAATCACATTACACATATTCACATACATATATCGCTCACCTAGTAATATATCGGCACATCTACAAAAAATGTGAAATTGAGTTTTTACCGTATAAGTGTTCAAAAGTGCATAATTTAAAAAAGTGGTAAAACGGCACAACGCTATACTAGTAATCAAACCCATAAAATAGTAAAAAAACGTAATATAAACCCATAAATAAATTTTTAACATTTTATATAAAATCTTTGATCCTCGTTTCTGTAAAATGTGAAAAACGTAATGTGCCAATATATTACTAGGTGAGCGATATGTAACCATTCGATTGTGACTACCAATGGTCCCAAAC
The DNA here is from genome assembly GCA_963669345.1 of Gortyna flavago. Classification (NCBI taxonomy): domain Eukaryota; kingdom Metazoa; phylum Arthropoda; class Insecta; order Lepidoptera; family Noctuidae; genus Gortyna; species Gortyna flavago. Next base: position 10,228,795 of record OY770126.1, read on the forward strand.
ACACACGGAAATTTATGAGCAGAAGAAATAGCTAGAAACCTTATTGTTTGTGGAAGTTTGTTCATTTTATAGCTTGTTACACTTATTCTACTTTACAGTAGCAATAAATTTTTATTGCGTGTTCACTCAATAAAGAGTTTTTTTTTTTGGATTACTAGATTATAGTGTAGGTACGTTGTGTGCATCTTTTGTTAGCGAGGATGTAACTAAAATGTTGCGGTTAGTATGACAACTGTGCTAAGGCCTGAGTTCACCAACATCCTAACCATCGGTTAGGTATTTAAACAGTTGATTTCTTTAGGAAATTTGACATAAATCAACTGTTTAAATACCTAACCGATGGTTAGAATGTTGGTGAACTCAGGCCTAAACCTTATAATTATCACAATGAGCTCGCCAGGCCGTCGCGTCGCAACGCTGTCTTCGTGACAAAAACAATCAGTGAAAGTGTCTTCAGTCGCGGCTGTCAGTCACACTGCGCGAGACCTCTTTTTACATGAAAACATTTTAATGTCAATTTATGATGTGTTGCGTTGACTAATTGCAGACGTTACGCAGTTTACGCCGGATTAGGATCAACGGTCGATATGATCATGCAAAAATGCTTTTTTGCCACGACACTCGTTTCGCATCGATGTCTTACTTTACCGTCGTTTCTGACTCATTCATATTGATGGCGAAATTGATGACATGTCTTTTACTAATCTGCTGTAGTTAGTTTAATGTAGGTATCTTTGCCGTAAATATGGAGTATTAGTTACTATCAACGCAAACGCCATTTTAATTATTTGTATAATTAACATTAGTTAGATACTTACGGTAATTATGTTTGTAGTTTATAATTACAAACAACATACTTACTTATTACTAACCTACTCATTTTCGTGGAAAACATTAACCGCGTCATCGGTAGATCTCCTGGCTAAAGCGAATTACCACAAAAGTTCGCTAGGTACTCAATACTGTGCACGGATCTAAGGAATCACATTGTAAACAAGCAACAAAAATAAACACATCTCATTCAAATGATTTGCTCATGTATATTTTAAACAAAAAAATATAGTCTCGAACTAAGCTAAACAACGGCACTGTCCCTGTCGTTGACCCCAAAATACACATCAAACCTTTTTTTTGTTGTTGTACTTATAATAAAAAAAAAAATCGATCGATCTCGTCTGTGGAGTTTCGCTAGCTTATTTAATTTGACCTTGTATAAGAAAATTCTTAATTAAATACTCATGTCTTCGGGGAGGATTTCATGGGATTGGAAAACTAAGTAATCCCTACATGATCCAACCAAGCAATCCTAAATTCGTGCGGCACACGTTTCTTCACAAAACCCTTCATTTTCAAAGTTCAAGATGTTGATGACTTGATATTACCTACTTTATGCTCTCATAATCTCCCACCGTTAGTTAGCAATATGTAACGCATAATGTCATAACGTCTTACCAAGGCCTTTGGAGACAAACGATCATCTATCTTACGTCTGTATCCCTTATACATAACTTTGTTAGATGGGTTATTTGTTCTGATGACCGATCATTCAAATTTACAAATCCAAATAAGTAGGTGTCAGATGTCATAATAACAATGTATGAATACTGGTACATGACATCTGTTTCTAATATTATTTGTCGAACATACTGCAAAGTCACTATTCTGTACAAATTGGCTCAATCGTAAATGTTAGTGTAGGCTCTTTTCAAATATTGTCGACTCATTTTAGTGGTAATTACGACACACCGGCAATCCATCAAGGTTGACACCGATTTGACACCTCTTGTGAACAAAAACAAGAACTTAATAGATAAATTATGTCTGTTACACCATCGTCATGTTACCGATATGGCAATGTTATATGACAGAGTTCCTCAAGAGCATTAACATTATGTTTGAAAGTTGACGAGTGATTGTGCACTTGGTAAATTTGGCGGAAATCGATGTTATGTCTTCTTGTAGCTTTAATTATGATGATTCTTGTGTTATAAAATATTTATTTAGTTTTACAAAAGAGTTAAGCTTCCTCTTATTAAGTAGATTCGTTTTCCTTGATTTATTTATTATTTTAGGTACCTAGGTTGCGGTACGATTGTCCAGCCACTGCGTAAACAAGTATCCGTGAACTCTTTCTAACATTAAACGATATTATGCGTTATAGCTATGTCATTAGTATGACCATATAATTATGATTGCTGTACAAGTTTATTGACAACCGCATAGATAAGATACAGCACTCCATCCTCTAGTCAAGCATGCATGACGCCGCCACGCAATGGCGCATGCAACGGTATATTCAATTTATTAATGCCGTTCCTTTCCATTTTCAGAAACCACCTTAGTATTCCTTACTGAGCAGCAAATTGTCGTGAATATATTACTATTTCAAACTGCTTAGTCTGCAAACCAAGCAGATAAATGGTGTATTAAAAAACACGCTTATCGCGTTATTTCATCCGTCGTCGAATCGTACGAATTAACATGTATTAGAATATATTATAATATATTACCTAAGTCTGCATCATCGCTATAGTATTGAGGGAATATTATTATTACATTTCACTTTCTAGTTGTCTCACATTTTAATCAATCCATAATAAAAGTGTATAGAAAGCTGCAATCTATAATAATTTACATATGCAATCAAAAGAATTGAGATGTTGTTAATGTTTATTAGAAATTAATAAAGTTCTGCGGATGCGTTCGGTTCGGCCGCGGTACAGTTATTTCTTGCCGGATGTTTCAACTGTTTCACGTGCTAATTACTAGACTTTTTATCATAACGATGCATTTTGTGGCTACAAAATGACGATACGTATGTACACGATTGTGACCAGCAATCAATTTATCTACGACTGAGTCATTAACCTGCTGACGTATACGCTAGATGTATCTAATATTATTTAATCAGAATCTTTCCTCGTTAACACACTTTTTAAGCAAACGAAATATGATTGTGCCGAACGAGTCGTACGGGGTAATCGTGTTCTTTTTACGGCCTTATAGATAGATGGTTTCGATGGTTGAGCCAAGTAGGAAGGTATAGATAGTGTTGCTTGTCCATTTACTCAGTAAAACCTCTACGTTTGCATAATTACACACAACTGATAAATCCCAAAGTGTTACTGGCATCCATGCATAACCAGGTGGTGTCGACATGTTGAATTACTTACCATCGTTTAGATATCTTTTGAAATATTGCTCTAGCGTGTAAATACGTAGATAAATTTTAATTTTCATAGACAGGATATTGATGATGCTTTTCGAATTTCCGAACTCAATTAATTTCGCCTCATTAACTCAGATAAGTTAATATTGCTTCAGCTTCGATTATCCTGAATATTTAGTTCGGAAAACTCTACATTGCGAGTATTGCAACATCCTGTGGCACCTTTGGTATTTATGCAATAGTCTGATGACACTATAGTGCAAACGAGTATTGTATTTACGAGCAGCAAAATCCTTTATATTATAGTAGGTTTAGCCCCTCCAAGAAAACACCATTCCCTTACCAATAAACTATTATGACTATGGCTATATTTTATGTAATACTTTACGTTAATTAAATCCTCATTCGTCATAATTATTTCAGCTCGAAGTCATTATTCACAATGTTTCTCATCAATTCGTTTTCCGCAACATTAGCGATGTCGTCAGTCCACCACGCTTTCGGACATCCTGGATTTCTTTCACTTGTCCTTGGCCATTATTTGGTCTACTTAAAATTTACTTCTTCGGCCACCTACCTCTACTTCATGCCAGCTAAATAAGTCAATCTTCCTGCAATTATATCGGCACATTATTGTTTTGCAGATGGTGTCTCAATGCGAGTGCTGAGCCATGCGCAGCGACGTGGCATACCGTGGGCTCTCGCAGCACGTGGAGCTGGACCGGGCAGCCGACCCTCGGGACCGGTTCACTCTGCAGGAGCTCATCGGAGAGGGCACTTATGGAGAGGTGTACTGCGCTAGGGATAAGAAGACTGGAAAGCGGGTTGCAGTTAAGGTCAGTCAGTCTACGAACGTGCAATGTGAACAGTGGGGCAATACTCGTAATTTTAAGAACGTTCAGTCTGATCTCAGTCTCAATCTGTCAAAAATACCGCTAATTTCCCTCCATTTGACAAGTTTTTGACATTTGCTTGTCGCTGAGATGAGACTGCGACTAGATTTCGAACGTTTTAAATTACGAGAATTGGCCTTCTGATGTCGGTCTGATCTGCAGTGTGCACAAACACGAAACAATCACACTGTAAAGTTTCAATGATATGGTTCTTATTCTAAAAGCATTCCGGTCGTGTCAAGGCTACATCCAAACAAAAATGTTGGAAAGATCAAACGGATCTAAAGGTAGTGCTGATAATATAGATATCTCGTACCTAGATAGAAGTCGATGTAGGCGACCGTCCCTGCCAGGGTCAATACAAGCTTGTAGAAGAGGGCACTTAGTGGACGAAGGTCAAGCAGACCGCCAGACGGATAGCCCGTAGCGGTCAAGATCTGTTAGTGTTTATTCGATGAGTAACAAATGAAACATTTAATAGGTTAAAATAATACCTGTGTCATTTTATCTTTGTATTGTTATGATTATTCTAACCTTTAGAAGGACAATAATTGTACTTATAGATCTAAATAGCATCACAGATAATAATGTTGGACATGTAGGTAGATAATGTGAATCGTCTTGCCTCTAGGAAATACATTTTTATAGCAGACCTGCACTAGACCGGTATCAGTATTAGTCACTATAAAAGTTGTTAACCTTATCTTAAGTTTGCACATGAGCTGACGTCATTTAAAAGCTATCGTCAAGAATAACGCGGTGCCTACGATTATTTCCACATGTTATTTTAGTATGAGCACGACTAAGGTCAACAACATATTTTATAGGGCATGCACTCGTAAACTGTTCGTGCCTACGGGTGAAATCCGAGAGAAACTGCTTGCAGTCACACTAGCCCTACCAGTTTTAGTTTATTATCAATTCAATGTAATGGGTGTAAATGCTTCAATTTGAATAAAGATCACGGTAATTTACTGAAAATAAGGTACTCAATATTGGGCCTCTTTAAATTAAGCAAGTAATTACCTACTGCAATTAAGCGCTTCTGGGAGGAAAATAAAAACTTTTTTACAAAAAAAATAACCGACTTCCAAAAAAACACTACAAAGTGCTAAATAACTTTAATTTCAGAAGTCGGTGTCGCTGGTTCTGCATTTTTGTTTATTGACAACGACTTCCGAAATTAAAGTTATTTAGCACTTTGTAGTGTTTTTTTGGAAGTCGGTTATTTTTTTTTTTGTAAAAAAGTTTTTATTTTTTACTTTTTAGTGGGAGAGTTTGTAATTTATCTAATTAACAATAGCCCAATGTCAACTGCTCATCACCTTTTACAAAATATTGCTTTTGAATTTTTAGATTTTTGTTGATTTTTCAAAAACCGCTTGTCAGATTTCGAAAAAAACATGGGACCATTTGGGAAGTATACCCTTTCCAACAAAAAAAGAATTTTTCAAATCGGTTGGCAAGCGACGGAGTTATGTGCGAACAAACATAAAAAAAAAAAAAAAACAAACATCCGAATTGAGAACCTCCTCCTTTTTTAGAAGTCGGTTAAAAATACACATATTTGTGTAAACGTATAATAAGTACTCACTATGTATGAGAATGCTGTGTATATACAGAATAGGTCGATGAATTTTTATGGAGGTATTGTTAGCATACGCATGTAATTGATTGCATAGATGTTATCTCAAATGTTGTATTGATGTCAAGGCTGCCAAACAATACATGACATGGCATGGCTTTGCCGCCTCTCGTTTGGAACACAATAACTTAACCAGATCCCAATTTATGTGCACAATATGAATTCATCAGTTATGAATATAATCTCTGATAGTTCTCTATTTATTTCGTTGCAGATTTTGGAAAACATTACAGAAAACATAGAAGAAATAGAAGAGGAGTTCCTCGTGTTTCGAGACTTATCGGGGCATCGTAATATTCCGGAATTTTTCGGTCTGTTCTTGAAACGCGGCGTCTGTTCAGATGACGACCAAATATGGTTCGTCATGGAGGTCGGTATACGTTTTATTTATAGGCTGCCTATTCCGAGCTTTATGCGAAAGGCATAAATCAAATTGACCTTTGTATTTGCAGCTCTGTACCGGCGGTTCGGTGACTGATTTATGCGCGGGAATGCGGGCTCGCGGTAGCAGTCTCACCGAACCACAACTCGCGTATGTGTTGCGAGGTACCGTACGGGCCTTGACACATCTACACGCTCACCGCTGTATGCACCGGGACGTCAAAGGGCATAACATTCTTCTCACAGAAGATGGCGAAGTCAAACTTGTTGATTTCGGAGTTTCATCACACTTGGCTGCTACAGCTGCCAGACGAAATACATCAGTTGGCACGCCATACTGGATGGCTCCAGAGGTAAAATGTCAATGAATTTTGTTAAATATCAACAATTGCAAAAGTACCTACTTACTATTTAATATCTAGCTGTTACGAACAATATTCGTGACCCCAGCCACAATATTAGTGACTATCTACATGTTGAAAGTGGCTGTAGGTAATGATCTCGTATAAAAGTGACGGTTTAAGGTCATATCTGAATTGTTTTCGGTTGCAGGTCATAGCATGTGAACAACAGCTGGACGAATCTTATGACTGCCGTTGCGATGTGTGGTCAGTGGGCATAACGGCTATAGAATTAGCTGAAGGTGAGCCGCCACTGTCGGGCCTGCACCCAATGAGGGCACTATTTCAAATACCTCGGAATCCGCCGCCATCTTTATCCCATCCTGAAATGTTTTCGCCGCAACTCGTAGACTTTATCGCAGACTGTTTGATAAAAGACATGAATCAGAGGCCATTTGCGAGAGAACTTTTGGAACATCCTCTACTACTCGCTGTCAGTAGCTTTGAGGATAGGGTAAGAATTGGCAACTATGTTAACTAATTATTTGCAGTCTTAGATTCGACATGATCAAAAATGTTGGCTTTTTTTATAGATCCGTAAAGAGCTTCAAGCGGAGATAAAACGACAGAGAGCCGAAGGGCGAGGCTCTCGCGCGCCTGAAGCCACGACCAAGAGAGGGAAACTCAAATCGCATCGAAAAGCGCGACCAGAGAAAATGTACACCGATGATCTGGCGACGTTGGAAGTGTTGACAGAAGATGCTATCGTAGAACAACTGCAGAAGAGATATACACAAAACCAGATCTACACCTACATAGGAGACATCCTGGTCGCCGTAAACCCGTTCACCGACGTGGGAATTTATACCACAAAGGTAATTTTTATGACGCCTAAAAGTAACCACAACATTAAAAATATGCTGTTTCGGGCAGAACGAAGGTGTTTAATTAATTCGTCCTCACACATTTGGACTTTTTATTATTAATGTGTGGGTTACTAAGCGCTGCTTCGCTTTGCTGTTTGCGTGTAGTTTATGTGAAACGGGATTTTTAGACACGTCATTCTTTATTTTATGTAGGTTTAAGAACTGTTATGATTATGAAGTCATATATCTCGATATCGAAGAAATTATGCCCAAATATTGTATCGAACTCTTTATTAAGTTCTAAACACACGCGACAACGGCATAAATCCTGTTAAACTTAGCTTTATTGCTTCGCTATCAATTATTATGTGAATTATTCTAATTGTTCTAGACTCAACAGATATACCAAGGTCGCTGTCGCTCGGACAACCCGCCGCACATCTACGCCGTGGCGGACGCGGCGCACCAGGCGCTGCTGCACCAGAAGCTGCACCAAGCCATCGTCATCTCTGGCGAGAGTGGCGCCGGGAAGACTGAGTCTGCGAACCTTTTGCTGAAACAGCTTGTGTTTCTGTCGAAGGTATGTTCTGTTGTTTCTGACTAGGTCTCACTAATAAGGAACTTGCGCGAACATCTCGATATTTCAGCATACTTTCTAGTATTACTATAATTTACTCTTCGACCACTGCCCACAACTTGACCTCTGTAAGTTAAACATCCACACTTAATATTATAAATGCGAAAGTGCGACAGCGAAGACAGACAGACACCTGTCTGTCTGTCTGTTACCTCTTCACGCTTAAACCGCTGAACCGATTTAGATGAAATTTGGTATAAATACCACATCTAAATCGGTTCAAAGGTTACTATTTATATTTATAGATTATAGTTTGAGTCCTGGGAAAGGACATAGTTTTTATCCCGATATTCCCGCGGGATCGAAACTTATGCGGGTCAAACCGCGGGGCGCTGCTAGTATTAAATAATGTAGAGCTAGTTTTGATTTATAGAACTTTTTTCATTACTATTTTCGATTTAGGTATGTTAAAAATTGCAATATAGCCATGTATTAGGTACGGGTTATAATGACCTATTTAAACTATGTCATTTGAATTTTATCATTGCAGACCCAAAACCGAAACTTGGAAGAAAAAATCCTACAAGTGAATCCAATTATGGAGGCCTTCGGCAATGCTCGCACTGGTATCAACGCGAATAGTTCTCGTTTCGGCAAATATCTAGATTTGTCTATGATGAGAGTTGGCCGGATATCTGGCGCTAGAATATCGGTGTATCTTCTTGAGCAGTCCAGAGTGGTACATCAAGCCTTGTAAGTACATATTTATTTAGTTTTTTTTTTCAAGTGTAGCACTTTCTATAGTGACCCGCAAAAAGTTCCGAGTAAATTATAAGAGCCAATTGACCGAAATTTTAATTTCAGTGTCGGTGTTCGATGAGCAATAAGCATAAAATAAAATTTTGTCAATTGATATGGCCTGTGGATATGGGTAATACGTGCCAGATGCGAGAAAGGCCTTTTTACTTGCATTAATCGATGTATATCTTTTAAAATATCTTAAACTCCAAATATCTGTAATTGGAAGGCCCACTTTACACGTTAGCTTTACTCATTGCCAATTACATTTCTCTTGCGTACCTACTTACATTCGAATATACTTAATGCAATAAAGGTCTCGATCTTAAAATGTTCAGAGGTGAAAGCAACTTCCACGTGTTCTACTACCTATACGATGGACTAGAGAGTGAGGGTCGCTGGAGGAAGTTCTATCTGGACGAGCAACTGAAGTCGAGGCATCGTTACTTGCAGCCACTGTCCGTCACCCACAGGGAGCACAATGTGCATCGCTGGAGACAACTCAATCAAGCTTTTAAGGTAGGTCACATAAAAGTTGCAGATAGTAATTTTTATCAGATATTAGAACGTAAGCAAAAAGTAGTAAGGATCGCAGCAGGTGGCGTTCTGTAGTATTTGCCTACGCCTATAAAAAAAGGCGTGTGTTTAAGTATGTGTGTATATATGAAGTCTATCATAGTTTTGTTTTCATCAGTACTCACCATAACAACAGAGTAACAAATTCTGATGACGAGAGTTCCATAATTAGCAGAGTGGAATGTCATCTACGTAACAGTGTTCGATACCATTGACTTACAATATAATTTAAAAGAGTATCCATGAAGTTTCTTGCCCGTTCTTCTCCATAGGAACCTACTACGCTTTGGAATGGGCAATTATCTCATCTTTCTGAATGACCGACTCCTTTGTCAATTCAAAAGTGCCTTTAAATGGTTGCTTTGAGTCTAAGTTTCAGACTGCAATATCAAAGAAGATCTATAAATAGAAAAAAAAAGATGAGAAAGATTAACATAAACCATGCGAATCTATTTATAACGTATTCCCAGGTGGTCGGATTCCAAGAAGAGGAAGTACTGGTTCTGTACAAGATGTTAGCGGCTATCCTGCATCTCGGTGACATTGAGTTCGGTGAAACAGCTGGCGAAGACAACACGGATAACAAAGCAACTATCATTGACACCGCACCGCTGCACAGAGGTAAACTAATGACCAGGTTACGAGTTTCTAATGAGAAACCGTTTAAATGATGGTTGTGGAGATTCGTATTCGGATGTTTATTTTATTTTTGTGTCTAGACAGCGTTAAAGTCATTGACTGTCCTTTTGTAACGTGCTTCTATTTATATTGACTAGAGAAAACTTATATAGGTAAGATTTCTTTTAATTAAATATATTAGTCATTCACCAAATTGGTAGAGGTACCGACTGTTTAGGGGTATGCATTCTTACAAATTTCTGAGTCTCACATTTCTCTAATAATTTACTACTAACACAGTAACATCATTGCCATGATTTCACGATAAAAATTATTCAATCCTGTGATTTTTAAAGTATCAACGTTCTCATAATTGTTCTTCATTTCTACAGCATCCTGCCTCCTCGGCGTGGAGACAGTGGACCTCCGTGAGTGCCTCACGAGCAGTAGCGTGGTCGCGCGCGGAGAGACCATCGCACGCCACAGCTCGCCCACTGAAGCCGCCGTGGCCCGGGACGCTACTGCGAGGGGACTGTACGCCAGAGCCTTCGACAGAATCGTCGAGAGAATCAATGCTTTGCTGTGCCAGAATAGAGCTAATGTGTAAGTTTCTTTTTTTTTTTTTATTTATCTTTCCAGCAAAGCCGCTGAGGCCAGGGACACTCCTTATAAAACACTTGATATCAATGGTTACAACAGATTCAATAATAAATTGTGTCAGAAGACCCGTTACGTATAAATATTTTGGTTCAACATAACAACAACTATTTTCAATTCTGAATCCACTGAATTTTCCACTTCAAATACGCAAACAAACATGGCGAGCGATTGTCATTTTAACATTACCATTTCCAGAAACGAACAACTCTCCATCGGCATACTTGACATCTTCGGGTTCGAGAACTTCAACAACAACTCCTTCGAGCAACTTTGCATCAACATTGCCAACGAACAAATCCAGTACTACTTCAATCAGCACATCTTCACTTGGGAACAGCAGGAGTATATGGCGGAAGGTGTTCCAGTAGATCTGGTGGAGTTTTCTGATAACAGACCGGTGTTAGATATGCTGTTGTCAAGGCCAATGGGAATGTTGGCTTTGTTGGATGAAGAAAGTCGGTTCCCGAGATCCACTGACAGAACTCTTATTGGTAATTGTTGCAACTTTATTTCAAAGAGTATCGCACTTTATTGAGTAGGTAACATTTTATTTATTTATTAAGGAAAAACAAACAGTAACATATTACAGTGTTATAATAAAGCTTACATACTAAACTGTGATAAATATGCTACCCACTACGGTTTCCCCAGATTACCTTAAATACTTACTTTATAACTAGAGAGACATATACTTGTAAACTAAAATTACAGTTAATTATAATTTTGATGCACAATATACAAAACTCACACACAATAAATACAAAACTCGTACACAATATACATAAACCAGGCCACAGTACATATGAACAGATATGCATACATTACAAGTTCGACTGCCGATCCTTAAGTATTGCCCGAATTCGCTGCCTAAATATATTTTTACTCAGAAAAAGTATGTCGACTACATTAAACTCATCGTTGTAAGACTCAACCAAGCGATTAAGTGGACAGCGCGACCCAGCATTGGATTTACAACGGCTAGTAGCAAACAAACGCCGAACGCGCACTTCACGAACATGTACTGTTCGAGGAACGAGGTAGCATAGATTCTTGACTAAATCGGGACAATCAAATTTATTGCGGCACACATTAAACAAGAATTTTTATTAGAACTTTAATTTACTTGATTCATATAAAAGCTGCAAGTCTTGATGTCAGTATCTATATAATTCAAGTAATGATGTATAAATGGATGCCTTTAATTGATCCAGCTCTTGCTTTGGTACGACATGAGGTACTGTAACAATTGATATATTTACAGAAAAGTTCCACAACAACATCAAGAGCAAATACTACGTCCGTCCGAAGTCTGACGCTATTTGCTTCGCGGTCCACCACTTCGCTGGCCGCGTTGTCTACCAAGCCGACGGCTTCCTAGAGAAGAATCGCAACTTCCTTCCTCCCGAAGTGGTTCAGCTCATGAGACAGAGTCAGTACGACATCATCAGGTTCCTGTTCCAATGTCCTATCACTAAGACTGGCAATTTGTATTCGCCGCTTCAAGGAGACGTCATGGATTCAAGGAGCTTGGAGAGCCCTACTTCTAGTGATGTAAGGGTAAGTTTTTATGTTGCTATATTGATGGCAGTTTTCAAGTTTGGGTGTATAATCCGAAAATTATGTAATAAATCCTAGATTCGAGAAAAAAATAAATTTAAAAAAGGCCAATACTGAAAGCTTTTTCTACTTTGAAAAAAAAACGCACTTAGTTACAATAAAAACAATATTTCCAGGAGCGCTTCAACAGTCGAGGGCTTGCCTCCCAGTCGCGAGCTCAGCAGACAGTTTCCACATACTTCAGATACTCCCTAATGGAGCTACTTCAGAAGATGGTGAGCGGGACCCCTCAGTTCGTAAGATGTCTCAAACCGAACGACACCCGCTCTCCAAAGCATTTCGATTCGGCGAAAATATTGAAACAACTGCGCTACACTGGAGTCTTGGAGACCATTAGGATAAGACAAACTGGATTTTCCCACCGACTTTCGTATGAAGAGTTTTTGAAGAGGCAAGTGTTTTCGTTTAATCCAATCTGTATTCCAACATTGCTTTGCGCACGTTCGTTGTATTTTTTCTTTGTTTCTAATATTTATTTGTTTTGTATCTTGTTACGTTTTCTGATTTTCTTGCCAATTATTTTATAATTCACAATTTCCTTTCAGGTATGGATTTCTGGCATTTAGTTACAACGAGGAAACGAAACCCAATCGTGACTCCTGTCGACTGTTACTGTTGAGGCTGAAGATGGACGGCTGGGCGCTCGGCAAATCTAAGGTGTTCCTTAAGTACTACCACGTTGAAGTTCTCTCCAGGATTTATGAGGAGCAGGTAAAGATACTTTATCTTCCGAACTATACAGGGTTATTGGAAACACCTACTCATCATTATGAACAACTTTTACTATGGGACCATAACAGAAATCGCGGAAAAAAAAACATCAACGAGGCAAAATTATTGTAACTAGGTACACCGATCGTAATCAGCTACCGTTTCCATAAACGTATCTACACCCTTCAACACTTGACACTATTACCAAAATCTGTAGTTGATGACATCCTATTGCCAAAACTACATATACATACCTGCTCATATTTAAATAAAACATGCTATGCATGCATGCTAAATGTCTTTGATTCTAACCAACAAGTTTTGTTATATTAAATTCCAGATAAGAAAAGTAGTGCTAGTTCAAGCATGCGTCCGTGCCTGGTTGGCGCGACGAACCTACCAACGGCTAAAGGCACAGATGGCGATATCAGTCCTAACTCTACAGAGACACGTGCGCGGCTGGCTCACACGCAAGCGACTGCAGGGTCTGCAGGAGAGACAGAGACAGCTAGCGAGAGAGTTCCAGATGGAGCAGGACAGCCAGAGGAAACAACAAAAGTCTGGTGAGTGTAAAACGCCGGCTATATATACACCACATGAACTTAAATTTAAATCTCTGCTCAGAAAAAGACAGACATGAAAGAAAATTTCAGTTGAAGATCATTTCAAATTGGCAGGAAAATAAATTTAGCAGGATATAAAGATTTGTGGAAGAATAATCTGACCAGCAAACAAATCGCAATGAATTCCTCTAAACCTAACGAGCATTACATTCAAATGCAAAGAACTAATTGACATTCTCTTACAGGTGTCCCTAGCAAGAACAAAGCTATGATGAAGGCGAAGGTTTTGAGACGAATGACGTCAGACGAGAGCGACACGAATGAAACTCTCTCCGGTAACAAAGAGAACATTGATACTAATAAAGCTGCCGTTGTTATACAAAGTCGTAAGTATCAATTATAAAACTATGGAGAAGCAGAGGAAAAATCTTAGGAAGTGGAAAATATCGATTAGATACGTGCAATAAAATGACAAATGTACGAAATGTGCCATGGCTTAGAACTGAGATACTCAGCTTATCGTAGTCCACAGTTTGACACTGTCAAGCGTTCTCCAGCTAGATGGCCTGATGAAAGGGCGTCTGTCAATTTACCTTTTTTAGGAAAAAGGTGACCGCGAAAGTCTGATTGCGGAAAGTTAACTAGATGCTGTTGCGCAAAGCAGTGAACTGTTATAGTAACTTGTTGTCTTTGGACCCTGTGACCAATTTACCAAGTGAAGATGTGGTCTATGCCTTAGTCAAAATATAGTGTTGAGTGAATGTCATGTCCCGCAGACTTCCGCGGCTACACGGCGCGCCGCAAGTGGGCGAAGGGGCGCGCGCCGCCGCCGCCCGCGCACGCCGCGCCGCCCGCGCCGCCCGCGCCGCAGCTGCGCATGCAGCACTACTCCGTGCAGGAGAGGGCCACGCAGCTTCACACCTTTGCTGACCAAGTAAGGAAGACAGGTTTTTGTCGCATTTCTCCTAAACCACTTTTAATTTTTCTGAAAATTTCAACGACTCCGGATGACAAACAATATTTAAAAGCAGATGTGAATTTCAAAAGAGACTTAAATTCTACAAGTGCTCTGTTTGCTGACTAAGGAAACTCTGACGATTGACTAAAGGATACCAATATTACTACCGGACTAACCTCAAACCCTGACTTTCTCTGTTTGATTTGCTTGAATAGTTTGTTAGCACTGAATGCACCCTTTACATTTTCCAAATCTCGTATCTACCAGGTGCACGACAAGAACCAAGAGGTGCATAAGAACCTACGTCGTAACAAACCTGGGATCAGACTGATAGAAGTCCAGCGAGCCGACGAGTACCGCCAGCCGCCCGGCTTCACGCTCGTGCCGGCCATCGTGCGCGGGCAGCCCACGCAGCTGGAGCGAGATGCCAGCAGAATGTCCAGGTAACCGCAAAATTTCAAGCATCAACTATACAAGGTCAAACTAAATTTGTTAGAGATACTCCGCAGTCGTGACGGGTATCGACATGTAAACATGATAAAACGAAAAAATATACCGGCTGACTTTTTTACCGTCTGGACAAAAACAGGGTATAAAAGGTGAACGGAGTAAAAGCCTATGGCACAGAATTTATTTATTTTTCATAAACATCTTCCATTTCTTGCACATCGATGAACGTATTTCCTACTATATAATTTCTATGCAATTGTTCATGCTTACTCTAATGGAACTGCTGCAGTCCGTCGCCTGAGTTCCTCGAGAGTCCCGCTAGGCCTTGGGACGAACCGTTGATTTATAAGAAAGATATTGAGATCAAAAACCCCAGGTTTGTTGACTTCCACCATACTTTATTAAAGTGTCTGTTTGCGCTGAAGAAAGAGATAAAATATTTTGTCCGTTCGTTTTCATCGTTTCATAATCTTGTTTGATTGTTATCATAAAAATAATGATTGTTTATTGAATTGTAGTATTTTCAGATGGCGGAAAGTTATAACAACAAAATGTCATGGATTTTTTGTTGTCAAACAAGTCAACAATGTTTGTGAATGTCCTTTGTTGTGTAACTATTGTCAAACAATTTCTCTGGCTCTAAAGCTTTTTGAAACGGTCTGTGTGCATCGGCGGAGGCTCACAATTGACAGAAAATGTTTTCAAAATCAAAATCTAAAGTCATTTATTCAAACTAGGCTGAGAATCAGCACTTTTCGAACGTCAAAATTACAAAAGACAGTCGCCCAAAACGCCCGCCCTTCACCACTTCCTATTGGTTGAATGGGAAATATTGAAACAAGTGATTGTATTTGATCATTTCCCATCCAAACAGACTTGCAGAAATTAAGCAGTGCATGATATCCAGGCCTCTTTTTCTGTGTTATTATTTTTTCTTGTATATTTAACATTCGAGTAAAGGCCCCAAGACGCACTTAACGTGAAATTTGAATATTCATGAACGTTTTTGAACTTTTCCTGAATAAATTATAATGATGTATCCAAGCTTTGATCACATACGGAACCTAAATAAGTATACTCAAATTTCCATTTCCTCACAGATACCAACCCACAAGCAACGGTCACGCGTACCAGGACGACAGACATGTTCAGGCGAACAACTGGCAGAATAACCTTCCGTGCAACCGGCAGTGCGGCGGACTAGTCAGGTATGAACGATACGACAAGGATCATAGGGACCCCAGGAATCACAGGGACTTCAGGGATCACGGGGACCCTATGGATCACAGGGAACCTAGGAATTACAGGAACCCTAGGGATCCCAGGGACTACAGGGAAATAGACGACGACACCATGTTTTGGCCCTGAACGAAACTAATCGCTTTCATTCTGTATTTCTGTCACATGCGTCTCTTATTGTGGACAGCAGAAACGAAGGGTATGCATGGTTCCTGCTTTTTGTTAGAGCGCTTGAGATTTTGTTGTAACGTAGAATTTTCGGGAAAATAAATCTACAACGATTTTCCTAACCAAATGCCATACGGAGTAAAATCCATCCATCTGTATAGTGTATAATGTATAGTGGCATGTCCTCACAAATAGTATATTTTGTAAATAGTAGGTAGTTGTGACGTTCGATTTGTCTTTGTAAACGTAATACATTAATTGTTACTTAGTTTAGATTCACACCAATAAAATCACTCATGTGGTGGTGCGGTCTCGGTTAGGTGCGGTAAACACTAAAATGCTGTGCTCGTTTTCAGAACCAAATGTTGAGTAGGTACCTATTAGAGCATTTACTTGTAACAGTACATCGAGTATACACCGTTTTTAAATTTTATTGAACCGCACTTCGAACGCGACGTTTGATGTTTTGTTACAACATGATTTTAAAAACCAACGAAGTGAATTGTTGTAACATTTTATCGAGCCTAGGCACGAGCGGTTGGTTCGATATTTCAACAATGAAGGCAAGGTAGAAAGTTACAGGTAAATGCTCACTCGCCGTGAGCATTACGTCGAACGCAGCGTCGAGCATTCGCAGAAACATTACATTACATGGAAATGCTTTTGGAAATTGAGCTTTTGCCTGTATTGTACCATTCGTAAGAACGTTACATTATGTAGAAATGCTCTAGTGTATACTCACCTGAATATGGTGTTATAACCTAAACGAAATCGCATCCACTTGACGCCATCGCATTTAACAGAGTACGAGTACCTACTAATTTCAATTATTTCTGCCGACAGCAATAAAATCAACGAGCTCGTGCGAAAATCACAAAAATCGGATCCTCCACCGCGAGCAGCGTACAACCCTACCTACGACCCAGAGTCCGACTTGCGGAAGATACTCCGGAACTCGCCCGAAATACTCGCCACGCCCATATTCAGCTCCGACGACGACTACACGGAGGGCCCCTTCAGGTTCAAACAATTACTACGACCAACTCTAGGACCCACAGAGAGTCTTCGCAAACGAAAAGTCCGAAACTCCTCAGGACAAAGTCCGTGGATGTCGGACAGTTCACAAGACAGCACCAGCTCCAAGCAAGCTTTGTGCAAACGTCGGCCGCAGATCAGTATGGGCGTCTTCTACAATTCATAGATCGGTATTTGGAAAGTTATGAGCAAGCGAGTGCCACCTCTACCTCCTAGAGATAAGGTGTTTTCAACTTCCCAGATAGTTTGACTGCGACAATCAACAAAGTTTCACATAGCTTGTTGACAACATATTGCATAAGATAGTCGAGTTTCTGAATAGATGTCCGTAGTTCCAGTAACAGTAAGCCATTAGATACAATGCAAATGTAAGCATTTAAGTAAGATTTCAGATTTTTCGACATGTTCCTTAGACCTCCTCCTTACGTAAGGCCCTTTGTACACACACGTTTTTGTTGCCGTGAAAAACTACGGTATATTCGCTGTGTGTAGGCACAGTCGTCAGTGTTGTATGGGTCACTATGAAAACTTGTTGGCTACACGTTTTTTCTAAGGTGTAGTTTATACGCCGTACCGTAAAGAAACCGTGCCGTGTACAAAGGGCCTAAGGATCATCAAGTATAGCGGCTACATTATTGCCGGCTATTTTGAACAACGCTGATTGTGCTTGCCTCACAGCCATAATTTAGTAATATTTAAGAGCACTTAACATTGATGTAGTCTATAAATCTAAAATTATTGGAATTTGTTTGTGTAACCGTCCTAATGAGAAACATTGTTTCAACTATTTAGCAGAGGTTATTGTAGTTCCCTATTTAAGTTTATATTATTCCTAACTGAAATACTCATGTAAGTATACTATTCGAATGTTTTCCGAAATAGATCTTAATTGTAATTGTTTATTCAAGTTTACCATATAAATATTAGTTGAAACTATTTTTCTGAGTGTTCCTTTTGGAAACTGTTTACTTGTAGCCTTGTTCTAAATTATTAAATGTGAGGTATACATACACATATTAACTTATAATCGTGAAAGTAATTTTTGTAGTCTTACTAGCATGAAGGACCAAGTTCTTCAATTTAATAGGGAAATAACTCAACATCAGTCTTAATTATTCAAATTAAAGTTGAAAAAGTTGAGTCTCTCGAATCAGTCGAAAATCGATTGCATTAAAACCACTGAGTTAGAACTAATCTGTTAGATACAGAAATTTGCATGTTATAGCAGCCTATAACTATACACACATATATAATTTTGTTTCAAGTAGATACTCTTCAAATTCTTCACTATATTAAGCACTTACCAAAGCCTTAAAAGTAAATTTTAGTTAATAAGATAATAAGATCTTACTACGACTGCGCTAGTTCGCTACGGTAATTTTGTAGAAATGTATGAAATAATTATTATAATAATCTGATTTGTCTTGTAATATTTATCAGTATTATTATATCATATAATCTACTTGTGTTTACAGCATGTATATTGAAAGTAGGATCTCACCGGAAAAGTGATTTTGATTAAAAATTACTCATTATTGCCATCACAGTTACAGAGAGTAAAACTATTGAAATGTTATCATAAGTATGTAAAATTGTAGATACATCATTGACAACCTTTGTGATAATGTGCCAATGATTAATAATAAGTTAATTAGTCGTCTATATGGGTGGTCAACGATATTAAAATAAAGTTTGTGCATCAGTTAACGATTTTCATTTAATGCCTGATGAATTTCCATGTGTAAATACCCTATGTGCAGTCTTCAGTGGCCGCATATCGTGCAAACGTATTATAAAATGAAGGTGAAACCAGCACGTGGATGAATAATAATTGGCGCTCGAAATCAAAACAAAGTAAAACACGTAAAGCTGTAGTTTTTAAAGCCCGCTAGAGTATGTGTTAAAACTAATCACGAAGGCGGGCGGGGCGCGGGGGGCGCACGTGACGCAGCGCGCTCGGCCAATGGCGGCGCGGCGCGACGTGCGCGCGCACACGCGCAGTCGCCCGCGCCAGCCATGGCGGCCACCGGCCTGCCCGACGTTGATCTCTCACAGATAAAAACGCGCTCCATCGAGAGAACCCTGCTCCCCCTCATCAAGCAGGTATGCACCAGCTTCAGCTCACGTGAGGAGCCGCTGTCGATACTCTCCGTGCGACGAGCTCGTGACGTCTAGCGCCGGCGACGGATTGCGTCGTCGGCGCCCCTCTGACGTCGCTCACGACGAGAACACCGACGATAATTCCTCGCTTTTACGTACTACGCGACTAAAACCGTACTTTTATTTTCGTAGAAGCTGTAATTTCTATTGCGTCGCCCGCTTGACGTGCGCGATTAGAATTTCCCGCCCACGACAACAATCTGTTGCGTCTCGGCCCGCGCAGCCGCCGTGAGGGTCTGGCCGCTGGCGGCTGTTTTGAATAATAAGTTTTGGTACCTGGTCAAAACTTGGTGTAACTTTTTATAATAATATTAACTACTAGGTGCGTGCGTTATGAAGAGTTTATCGATGTAAGGTGAAAGTAAAAGGATAACTTAAGTCGCGCCGAAAGTTTGTGGTAGCATAGTAAGCACGAGGGGCGGGCGGCCACGTGGACTCGTAGCGGGTGGCGGCGCGTGGGGCGGGGGTAGGTGCGATCGATGCGCGCCGGGTCCGTCAGTGCCGCGGCGATCGCGGGCGGAGCGGCGCGGTGCCGCACGACACGCCACCGAGCACGTGCGCGCGCCCGCGGACACGCGCCGCCGAGCGCGCGCCCACCGCCCGCGCGCCACGCGCTCCAAGACATGGACGCGCTCTCCGATGACGATGAAATCGCGCGCCGGGAGCCCCAGGTACGTGCTGGCGCCGAGCTGAACCTCGGCGCTGTACCGGGCGCCAGCCTCCCGCACGACCAGCTCTGCTCCTAGCGATGCAGATACGTGAGCGCAACAAGTAGTGCGGGCGCGGGGTGCAAAGAAGCTCGCGTGCAAGAACGACCTTGAGCGGAGCTCGCGCCGCGCGGGCTCGCCCCGCGTTACGCGTCCCGGCCACGACAATCAGACCACCTTCCAAAATATGATTAATTGAATATCTTGAAAAATTACGTAATTTTTACATAAATTAACAAAGGTTTATTTGCTGTGGTTTATGTAACTTTCTCGGATATATTCGATTGTTTTCATTTTGAAAAATGAAGGCCATGCCAAAACTGCTTATAAACCACGTTAAAAATTAAAACCAAAGCGAGTAAATAAAAGTAAGAAATTATTTTTTAAATATTAAAGTTCCGCGGACTTGTGCATTAAAGTTTTAATTGAATCTAGAGCGGGCTCAGTATTTTTAATTATAGCCATAATGAATTATGCCGCATGCGGGTCAGTGAGACTTGTGTAAATATTAGTGTGCACGGTAAAGTTTTCTTTAAAGGGGCTCCGTAATCTATGGATTAACAATCCGTTCGGGTCTGATCCGATTAACCTTGGCGGATGGCATCCACACGGGAACACATTGATTTAAATTAAGTTTTCAGTTGCTTATGTAACGTTTCAGTGACTAAAGTTGACATTGTACTTGTTTGACTTATCTTGAACCTACTCAGTGCAGTCACCATGCTAACAAAGACTTAGCGTCACAACTCTACTCAATAAATCCTCTCTGCAGCCAGAATCTATGTTAGAGCATAATTTATTATTCTGTTATTCCAACAAAAGCATTTTAAAAGACGACATAATATTCTAAGTTACTCAACAACCCTTTTCAAATAATAAGCATTGCGTGAAGGTTATAAATATCCGAGGTATAACCTTCGATGCCAGACACTGCCAAATGCCTGTCCTGGGTCCCATTTAATAATGTAAATTATTTTGCCAGGCATGTTTACGATTCACAAATTGCCCTCTATCTATATCAGATTTTGTATGTGATAATAATGAAGCATCAGTCGAATTGAAAATTGATTATCCAATAAATCGTTGACTTCATTTGGTGGATTGCTTAGGACAAAAAGTAACCTAATAAAAGAAGCAAGTCGTAATGCTATTCTCTTTGTGCCTGTTACATTTCAAGCCTACGTTGGACATTGTGTTGTAATGTGTTCCACCAATTATAGTAGTCCACATGGCCTGGTTGGATTGAAAATAATGAATTTACACTTTTATTACCAAGGTAGGTAAATGAAAACTCCACTGATGTGCTCTGAATATAAAGAAAATTTCCTTCCTTGTTCCTTCGATTCATGTCGTTTTTAACTGGATTTAGAAAATCCGGCAGGTATTCTGATTGCGTTACCATTGTATTTACTAGTCTCTTTCTTAAAGATTTTACTCGCATTGATGATAAATCTGCTATTTATTTTTCATCCCTGGATTTAAACCTTCCATTTGACCAATCTTTTTTGCATAAACTTTGTATTGCTGTAGTCCCCAATTTACAGTCGATAGTCGGTTATTATCTCGGAAACAACACAAAGAAACCCGTACTTACGTGAAGCTTCATTAATAATGCAGTATCCTCGCGCGCAATTTTACACACAAACAACAGTTACTTGTAAAATTGCAGAGATGTTATCGAAGTTTCATAGTAGATACATAATTTCCTAGAATTGTGACAAAGGGCAAAATAATATTTGAAATTGAAGTTTCACGGCTTCAAAGGGATCAAAGGAAGCGTAAAGCGTCGAATCTAAATAGTCACCCTTCTCCTTTATATCAGGGTTATAACTAAGGTTGTAACGGACAACTAAAGGATTAACCGTGCTCTTTGGGGGATGGTCAAAGGCTCATTTACCTGTGTCATGTGTATGACTTTCATAATCGTGTTATGAATATGCAGAAAGGTATATCTTGCTTAAAGACAGTAGATGTATCTTATTAGTTTTATTCATATCAACATGGATCTAATGAAGATGAAAGTATCAATATATGTAGTCGAAACACTCAGGGTTGGTAATTATGGCAACACGGTCTCCTGGTCGTTTGTGAAAATCGTTTAAATATGGTCTAGTAAAAGATCTGGTGCTGCTATTCCACAAATAATGGAGCACTTAATATCGTGTCCAGAGTGTCCTGTTGTCTGCATGCTACAGGAGTTGATGGACGCTACTGAAGATCCCAAGCTCGTAGCCAAATTCTGGGCTGACTGGATATAAATTGCCATCACGGAGTAAAAACAAATTGCCATCTGTCGACGCTAAGAATAAGAAGTAAAGATCAGAGAGCTACTGTTGAGCATGGAGAGGGAATATCTATGAAAAAATATCTATAGGTAGACCGTACAAGTTACAAAAACACATAACATTATTTGCAGACGGACGCAAGTTATCTACGCAAAAAAATATATTTTACCCTCCATTATATAGAGTATATTACATTATGTTTATACCCGGGAGCTTTCTACCGCAATATGGCTGCAGCGACGCGTGGCAAATCAAAAAGTTGCGTGGTTACTTTTCCGTATTCAATTTATCCGACCTTTAGTACAGTTTTCTCCTCATTAGCTTCTTATTTAGAGGAACTGAAATCGACATATGTAGAGCTAGTTTTTTGCCTAATATATTTGTTTGATGTTATATAAACATCTCTGCCACAATTGTATTTTTGGGAGAATTTCTATCTTTTCCCACAGCTCGTCATGTTCTGATTCCTGGGCTTCAGGCTCGTCCAGGCTCCAGGCTCCTTGGCTCCCGCGAAAAGCAAGAGTGAAAATTAGAAGTTTTTTTGCAAAAAGGTCATGAATATAGTCGTACGTTTCCCTTATCTTTTTGAACTTAAACAAGCAGTCTCACGAGTCACGACTGCTTCGACTTCTTGTGGCGTTGAGTGCTGCCAAAACATGTTATCGATATCTCTGAAACTCGGAAAATTACATTCTGTTTTCCTTTAGGACAAACTGACAGACAGCGAACCCTACGGGTACTAGACGTCAGAAATTGAGTATTTCTTGTAGCTGTTTGTTTTCTTTTTAAGGATTTGCGAATATTATTAATTTATTTATTTGCTCTACTTAACAGCCCACATTCACTAACCACACCATTAGCTATAATATTCTCCAATGCATAGTTTACCTCAGTAAACTATGGCTCCGTGGTCCATGAATATTACGCCTATTCGGACAGTAGGTAGAATCCATTTTAGAGGTCGATCTGGCGTTGCAAAACTCTCGAGAACTTGAGGAAATGCTTCAAGATCTGAGCACGGCAAGTCTTGAGGTTGGCCTTTCAATGAACAGATCCAAGACACAGGTCATTACCAACAGCACGAAACGTAGGGTCGAGGTAGACGGGCATGGGTTGCAATATGTCGATGAGTGCACATACTTGGGCCAGATAGTATCTTTCAAGAACAGACAAGATAAGGAAGTCGAAAGACGAGTCCAAAATGCTTGGAAGTCCTATTGGGCCCTTAAAGAACACATGAAAGGCAGTCTTCCTATATCATTAAAAAGGAAACTCATCGACATGTGCATCCTGCCCGTCCTAACCTACGGTGCACAAAGTTGGTCACTTACTGAACAACAGAAGTCCAAACTCAAGATTTGTCAACGGGCAATGGAGCGCAGCATATTAGGTGTTAAGCGTACAGATCGAGTTAGAAACACCACGCTGCGCTCTATAACTCAAGTAGCGGACGTGGGAGAAAAAACAGCCAGGCTGAAGTGGGAGTGGGCCGGACATGTCTCACGAATGCACCCGGAGAGATGGGCAAAGATCGTCACTCACTGGACGCCTGAGGCAGGACATCGCCATCGAGGTAGACCAAGGCGAAAGTGATGTGACGATCTAATACCATTTGCAGGGCCAACATGGCCAGAGATCGCACAAGACAGGGAGGTTTGGAAGAAAAAAGGGGAGGCCTTTGCCCAGCAGTGGGACACAAAATAGGCTAATAAAAAAAAAACCATTAGTATGGTATTGCAATATAAAATGTTATGTCATTGTAATAAAGTATAAATAAGAATTGTTGCCTTGAGTTTGATAAAACTCTCAGCGATCATTCTAACTGTGCCGAAATAACAATTACAGTACAATTACTACTTAAACCTGTGCATAGAACACATCAATAATAAAGCCCCATTGTCACAGATCAGCAGTCTGGTGGCGTCGCGCGGCGAGGCGTCCGGCGGGGCGGCCGTGCAGCGGGTCGGCGCTGCCGTCTGCTGCGCCGTGGAACGGTTCGTGGCCGTCGGGGAGACCATCGCCGATGACAACCCGGACGTGCGGCACAGTATGGTGCTCGCCTGTAAGGAGGCAAGAGCAGCAGGTCAGTCTAGTGACGAGATAAGTTATACTAAAGCTCTGAGCGCATGATGATGGACAATATGGCCACGATATGGCAATTCCGTTCTATTTGTCCTACGTGTGCGTTATTGTATAGATTTAAATAAGTTTGCAAATTGTCCATCGTCTGCTCAGCGCCTCACCCACGTATATATAAGGCTGCGAAAACAGTGTCGATTTGATGATCGCGCTGACTATTTTTGAACTTTTTTTTATTTTGATGCTTGACATTTCAAGCAAGCGGAATGCTTTATCACTGAATAAAGATTAATCAAAAAGTTTTGTCGGTAGTTTGCCTATAGTTTTCCCACAAACAATTTAACCTATTAACTCGATCACTCATTATTTACTACAAACTCAAGTACTTAGATACTATTGCCTAAATATCACTGCTATCGGTATTTTCCATTTAAAAAAAAATCGCCTGTCTGCAGGAGCCTTAAATCATTTTTTAAGTGAGTAGGTAATATTCCACCTCAAAAATAAATTAAACAATGTAGAAATATGGAAAATGTTATAAACCAAATAATGTTTTAAAAAACTTTTGTAAATCTCAAATTAAATCGTTTGTGTTTAATTAACTTCGAAAAGAGAGCACATAAATTGTCATGAAAATTTAACAACGTTTTCGATAGTTTGCGTTCGGCTGGTGCCATTTTGCTGAAATAGTTTCTTAGCTATTTAATTAAAGCTAAGTCTTTTAATAATGACGTCACACCACACCGACAATAAACTTAAACTTAGGTACACAATCAACTTGCTAATGTGTTTAAGCTAGGCACACACCGCAACTAAACTTGAGGCGTCAAATTACTCGACTATGTACGATAAACAAACCTTTAATTAAATGTTGGTAAATTATAATAATTCTTTGTGCAAATAATGTCAAGTGCTTCAAGTACAAAAATCCCAAGAGCTTTAGAAACCTGCTGAAAATGATTTCAGATATTAATTTAATAACGTAAAATATTCAAATTGAAAGCGGTGGGATTAAATCCACCGTCGTACACAACGATTCAGAAGGTTTTAATCAAGGCTTGCGTGACCTATAAATCTCTCCGATATCTCTATTGTGTATTTAAGAGGCCGCCATATATTCGACTGAATGGATTTGCACAGTTAAATGTTAAGAAATAGTTCGTATAAGGTAGGGGATTGAATCAAGCAGCGACAAAAAGTGGATTTATGTCCACTGCTACATTTCACTAGGGTCGGGACCCTCCCATTGTCCCTGGTGACGAGGACGCCAATTATTCCTGAATAATGAATCTATCTATGTAAACGCTCAGATTTATTCAAATAATATGTAGGTACAGTCAGTTATAGCAATTAAGCTGACTAATGGTTGAGATTTTTTACATGTTTTCTCAGCACGTCCAAGTTGAATTATGTAAGCAATTCGACGTAATCTATGTGAAGGAAGTTAGGAAGAGTTTTCCGTTCTCAATACATTAGTTTTGTAATCCGTTAAACGCATTATGTTCATAATTCCGTGTTGCTCTTTTCGATTTTCTGTTTAAACGTGTAGCAGATAATGCGGAGAATCAAGGCCTACCCTTTCTAACAGCCCTCATAAATTTGTGTCAACAACCTGACCCGAATTTTAATGCTTGAACGTTATTACCGGATCCAGCATGGTAACAAACAAAAGATGCAAACAATGGCCGCCCCTGTCCCTCTGCCCTTCAGCCTACGGTAATACCGATCAATTTCGTAGCTTGCTGTACTTATTATAATAAAGCATGTTTTATTTTCTTTGAAATTCCCTTTAGCGATTGCCTTGACTGTAGCTTGCAGATTCTGGATACCTACAGTCTGAAGCTAAAGCCAACTTCCTAACAAAAAATCAAAATTATTTTAATTTAATAATGAAATACAAGTACCTACGTTTGATAACGTTTATTTTTGTAACCCATCTAGTGCACTCAAAAGTTTCATGTCACCGCTGAACCACAGTCTTCAGGTGACCCCTACGGCACAAAACTTGATAACAATCGATGTAACTTCGTTATAAATCACTTCTTTTTAATTCCACCTTTAATGGGGTTACTTCTACGACATATAAATTATTTAGATGCCAATAAAACCTAATTTTGTGGGCATTTCGTAATATCGTGTTTTGTCAAAACATTTCATAGACGCGACGGTAAGAAAATTGGACGAGGTTACTGGATTCCACAGAAGTTGCTCATCTTTAGCGTCATAATATTAATTCGTAACAAACTGTTCCATGAGAGGTTTACAACGTCTGAAACTCTCCGGATTTCAACTAACCGCACTCCATCTTGTTTGACACCATTCAAATGACTCGACATCTCGTTTGTTAAAATAGTTTTGGTGGTTTTTAAGACGAAGGTGAAAACCGCCAACCGCATTACCTACCTGCCGACCTTCCTATCTACACCGAAAACACCGCGGAACACAGAACATACCTACAGTAGTATTCCTCTTGAATAATGGCTTTCGCAATCCACATGAACGATTTCAATATCCTCTCGTAACCTAACCCGTGTGCATTGTATTCAATTCAAATTGATATCACAAAAGTCATCAATCATGGATGCCATTGTAATTCAATCTACCCTTATCATAACCGTTAAAATCCTTAATAATTTGCTTAAAGTGCCAGTCTGTTTCAGACTCACTGTTTCGGATTAATACAGTTGGTGTTAATGTTTCTAAAATCTAAAATTTTCATAATTGTGTTGGATTTTTCAACATACATAAGTCAATGATACATTATTTTATTTCTGAAAGGTTTTTACAAACACTTTTATACGTCAATAATATTTTAAAAATTAGATTAGGTCGGTGTCTCCTATACGAATACTCAGAGAAGAAACTCCTAAACAAACTCAGAGGTCACACACAGTCTCTTTTAAGCTCCAGACATAATATTCATGTCAGAACGTGATGCGAGGACCATGTATAAACAGATCTTTGAGATTATTCCACCCAATACCAGAAATATTTCATCCCTTCCAGCTCCATTTTATTAAACGTTACTGGAATGAGATAATATCAGAGCCCCTGAACCGTTACAGATGAACGGCCATGTAATTACTTGCCATAAAAATTGTAACGGCCCTCTCGTGAACATTTTTCACTAACCAAAAAATATCGTTCGGTCATTGGGTTTACCAAGGGCGCGCAGTGGGTCAGCTATAACGAGATTATCCGGGATCGAAACAAATCTAATAAATAACAGGTGTCGACTGTGACCTTCGCCAGCCACTCCCACACTACTAAGCTAATGGATAGCAGTCCTAATGCTGTTCTTGCCCAGCTATTGTTTACCGAAATGGTTCACAATCTAAGCTTTCATAGTTATTTTCGGATCCATCGACATAATTAGGGGAGTAACTTTTCAACTAGCAAGGAAACAATTTTGATTATTTTGTTTGAAATTACGAAACAAACAATTATTTACCAATTATTTGCACGATTTCAAGAAAGTTACATAGTACCTAATCACAAAAACAAATAGCATAGCAAAATTTTGGTATATTATTTTATTACTAGCGACCGCGGCGTCGCCTGCGTGGAGGTCGGAAAACCCACAGAAACGTACTACCGGTATAAAAAGTATCCTCTGTGCCTATCCGTGTGCCTAATTTCATCTAAATCCGTTCAGATGTTTAGGTGTGTAAAGGTAACAGACAGATCGAGTTACTTTCGCATTTAGAATTTTTTTTTTGTTTCCCGTGTGGCACAGCTGATCCGTAACCGGGGACAGCCATGAAAGGTGCCTCTACCCTAACTCGTATAGTCACTCTCAACTTGTTTACGACTTGATAGAGATGAGAGCCATTTTAGAGTGAAATTAAATTCAATTTCCTGGGAAATTGAAAATGGGCGCCTACAGGAAAGTGAGAATGGCTTATAAAATATTTTTTTTTACGGGCATATTTTGTTGACAAAAGGGAGTTATCTTTCTTCCATAATTAAGCCGGAAAAATATAAAAAATTCATAACTAACTAAACCCAAAAACGGATATTCAAATATCGAGAGCGCTCTCTTAAATATGTGAAACCGTGTCCCGTTTAGATAAAATTAGGCTGAAATAGATGCAGCTCTAAACGTTGACGGGAGTACATACTTAACGAGTATTAAAGTAAATATTTACGATGTGTTTTGACACACACCGCGTGTTTTTTGTTCATATACCTGGTGGTGACCTGGCTAAGACAAAATTTGCTCACGCTAAACCTGTAAAAAACCAATTTCCTATCCTTCGCTCTGAGACTTAACACTAAACCCCCTCCTCATCCATACTAATATTATAAATTCGAAAGTAACTCTGTCTGTCTGTCTGTCTGTATGTTACCTTTTCACGCCTTAACCACTGAACGGATTTCGATAAAATTTGGCAGAGAGATAGATTGCATTCCGGGGAAGGACATAGGATAGTTTTCATCGACATACCTCGCGGGCGAAGCCGCGGGCGGAAGCTAGTTTCTCTATAAAAGCATATACGATTGCCAAAATTTATGTAACTGCTAGGGGGGCTAAAAAGGCCACTTTGGCAGAATCATAAAACAGTTCATATCACGCAATTTCATCTGCATTGCAATGAATCGCTGAAAAAATAACGATTTTCAAAGTTAATAAAATATTGAAATAGGTACCTATATACGTATACGATTTTCAACTGAAAGACTTCTGTACTAGTTATGTGATGAAATATTTCATTTATAACCCGTAAATCTGTAGTCACTATTCTTGCATGAGGACAGAGACTTTCTGATTCAATGAACCCTCGCCTGAAGCAATTTCAAAGATAATATTTTCCACTTGCAGTACCCGCTCGTGTTTATTACAGTAACCTACTGAACGTTACATTTTCAAACGGTTTCAGTAGCTATGTCATGAATAGTAGAAATGTTCTATAGCTACAGTAAGGAGACTTACATTTTCAATTCACGTTTATCGCTTTCTGAACTGTAAGTAGGCACATAGATCGTAAATTCTAACAAATTTACGGGTACCGTAACAATTGCACAACAACTGGTAGCAACTTTTACTGTTACCCTAAACTAACACGCGACGTCGTAAAGTCATCCCGTAGAATGTTACTTTTACCCCTTTATTCATGACGGGTAGTCGTTAATTTCTTATCACGTCAAGCTTTTTAATGAAAGTTCTCGGGTTAAACTTCGTCCTTCACCTGGATGGAGTGAAAGGGAGGCGAACTACAGAAGCATTCGTAACTTATTGTGTTCATGCTTAGAGATAATTTTGCCACTGGCGTTCTTAGGTATCATGTAGGTTGAGGCGGTAACAGCGAGGTAATTGTACGCAATTGCCTCGCTATTACCGAAATTGAAATTCAAATTGTAAATTTCAATTTGAAATGTGTTATGAAATGATTTCTGAGCCTGCTCCCTTGCAGGCTTAGAAGTAAAATTTTGATACAAATCGAATAATCATACCTACAATGCCACATTCCCACACATGTTAACATCTACGTAAAAAATATTACCTAGTATTTAGTATTTGTATCTGCACACACGGTACAAATGGGACGTTTGCCTAAGAGAAAAATTCAAACACCTCACGAAGGTTACCTACTTCGTGAGGTGCTTGAATTTTTCTCTCTTTCGCAAAGTTTATTTCCCCAACCTTTGCACGGTAAATAAAAGAAACCGCAATTTTATTTTCGTCCCTTCATTTCTTTTGCTGACTATATTAATTCAAATTTGTACCTTCGCTTATAAAATTAAGACAGGTATTCATTAAACATTCCGTTCGCATCGATAAACTGGCCTTTATTATTATAATTATTATTTTGGCTCGAAGTTCACCGAAGTGCCAACCGACATGACAATTTAACATTTTAATCACAATTTTATTTTATTTATGTTTAATGTTTTTATTTTTATTTTAATGATTGTGTTGAATGTATTTTAATGATGTATTTAATGGTTTTTTTTTTATATAAATTTACGATTTGTATATTGAGACTTGGTGCTTTAGTAAATAAATAAATACAGCTACATTTTCCTAAAAGTGACAAGCTCGGGCCGTTATTTCAACAAGGCCAACATTCAGATTGCGAAGTAGAGTGCACTGCAGTGGCAACATTTACGTCACGTGGTATTAAATCTCTTGAAAAAAGATGAAACAAAATCGACCTTGTCTAGTACAGCGCCAATCATGCACTTTATTAAAAAGCTCGAGAACTCACGACCAATTTATGGGTGCATAATCAGCATATAATGTTTTCACTGCTGCGACACAGGCCTCCTTTCAGTGAGATGCAGTAGGCCGTAATCCACCACGCGGGCCTAGTGCGGTTGGTAGAATGCACACACACACACACATGGACACACACACACACACTACACAAAGCAACGCGCCTGTCTGGGTTCGAACCTAGGACCTACAACTACTACTGGGACACCACTGCTTTTTACCGCTAATTTACCCCACAATGACAGCACTTTAATCAAAACCCAACCGATAAGTGTGCTCTTAAAACGTCACAACGCATCATCATAGAACCAAAAACACGACAAAACCTGTTAAAAGGATAAAGTGGCTCTGAAAGATTACTTGACAACATTCCACAAAAGCTTTGTGAATCAACGTTGTAATATTATACAAAGTACTTAAAAAAAGGAAACAAAGCTTCGTCAGACGATTCAAAGGGTCTTGAAGTGAAAGTATAACATGACTGGTACCTATGTGGCGCCTTTGAAAAAAGAACCCTGTGGAGAGAAAATATCGTAATTTTTCTCTTATAAACACATTGTACTTGATGGTCTACAGTCTCTACATGAAAAGAAAGCTTTTTTGTTTGTTTGACCACATCCGCCACGAGATTTTCACTGAATATTCACAATTCTATCATTTAGAATTCTTATACATTAACCCCTTTATTCATAAACGTTGCTTAAAGATTAGTAGTGATTATCGAGTGTTTAACCATACATTTTTGACGTTCGAACGTCTCTTAACTATAAGCAACGTTTATAAATAAGAGGTTAAGTATATACCTAATACTTACTTTTGTGTTAACAGACTCTCAAAATTTATATTAAAAAAACATTTTTTTTTCACAATAGTTGCAATTAATGAATAAATAACATTCTGTTCCGGAACTTATTACAGAGAAATGAAGAAACATTTTTTTGCTTGAACAATTTTCTTCTTCAGCATGATTTTCATTTGAAAATACAATTAGTTTTGCTAGCAACAAAGGAGTTTCAAAGCATGATTTTTAGAGAAAGGAAATACCAACTTTATGGTTTTAATTTGTACTGCCCCACCTTTATGATAATGAATACTAACATAAGGGTTAAGCAAAGGTGTACCTATAGTACACCCACATTTTGTCAGTTATGTTGAAGTCCCATGTGATAGGGGTCGAGTCTATTGTCATCAACCGGACACAAATCCAGACTCCGGGTTGCCACAGAGAAATTCTTGATGGAAAAACCCAATAACACTTTGCCCGACTTCGGAAACGAATCCAGGACCTCATGCTCAGCAGTGGCACTTGCGACCACTATTACGGTATTGTATCACTTTTGTATTGAAACAACAGATTTTATTTGATAACCTACTAAAAGTTTCTACGCTAGGAGTCGCTAAGGGGGGGGGGGGGGGGGGTAGGTCCCCCCTAGAAGCATGTGCTGAATTTTTCATGGTTTTGGTCGATGTCGATGTCCCTGCCACCCTGTATATTCTGATAAATACTAATAAAATAATAAACACTTAATACACTTTTCATAGATAAAGTTTCAGTAATTTTAGAATTTGCTCAAGGGTTGAAATGGTGTGAAAGTTTTACTAAATTCCTGCAATCACATGCCGTTCATATTTCTGATTTTGTAAATGTAGCTAGTCAGTTTCACAGGTATTTCGTAGCTCCAACTGTGTCTGCCGTTGTTCTCGTTAAGAGATAATAGTTGTGTAATCTGTATTGATATTTAACTATTGTCTTCTATCATTAAATTAACGTTGAAGGCAAACTTAATGAGACTGAATAGCATAATTAGCATAATAGTGTTCCCACTTCTGGGCTACTATTTACCACGTGGGTAGGTAGATGTCACATGTCTTCGAATTTTTGGTTCTAAGACGTGCTGGTTTCCTCATGATGTTTTCTTTCACCGTTTTAAGAGCAGTGGTGACGAAATTATTTACACAAATTAAAGCGCCTATCTGGGTTTAAATCCATGACCTACAACGTGTAAGTCGCAGCCGTTACCAGTGGGCTACCACTGCTCAAAGAATGAATACCTACTTGAAAATCAAGTACTCCCATGACGCGTTTATGAAGTTTTTCAGTAGCAGAGGGACTGTAACGATTACGGTATATAACTGTGTCGTCCCAGATGAACCGTAAAAGGGAAGTTGTGAAAGCTTTATTGGATAACGGCCGGCCCTGCTTACAGCACTTTTAACTTCGAACAGCTAACTTGACCGTGAAACTTTTATATCGCATTTAACATCACTCTCCCGTCTATTCTTGCTTAGACTAAATTTTTTACTCGGAGGTGACTTGAAAGCCTGTGAGAATTTTTCCATGTGACAGCTCCTAACAATGTTTTGTACGTTTCAGTTAAGTACTTTAAGTGCGTTTTAAATGAAAATTGGATCAATTACTTCTGACGCCTACCAAAACTTTCTCAGACGTTGCATTTCAATTTCATCTTTAATTAATTTTGTTCGTCGAGCCATAAACCATCAAAACAAAAAATACCATTGTCGTATAAAGTAGATGGCCCGCATCCTCAGCGCTCGTTTCCCTAAGTGTCAAGCGAGTCACTGAACAAAAGTGCGACGAAGCCAACGACGCGTGACTCTCTGATAGAGACGCCCCCGAGACGTAACTTTCGCCCTTTTGAAGCACTGAAAGTGATCCTGTCCGTCGAAGCAAAAAACACAAAAGATACTTAGTAGTTAAAACTTAAAAGAGGACCGAGACATTATTTCTGACATATAAGGTTAAATGAACTTGGGAGAGGTTCAAAGTCCACGCGATGCCCTTTCCACGTGAAAGACTTTCTGCAGGTCTATTGAGCGCGCGCTGAAATATTTTAATAAAATTATAAAGGGCACTGAATGTCAGCGATCTTTACAGTTTCAATGTTACTACTATAGTTAAAAGGCAATTATGCAAATATAGAAGCTTTTTGATTACCTTTACCTACCTTTTAGTTTTAATACATCATCTACTTGAAAAACCATCTTAAGAGCGTTTACGCCGTACGGTATTTCATACAAACTTTCAAGCCGTTGTTTTTCGAAATGAATGAACCGATTTTAATGAAACTTCATACGCATAAGCAGGATACAAAGGTCTAAAAAGTTAGCAGAGAACATTTTCGAAAAATTGTGTTACAGCCAAATTAGACCGATTTTAAAGTTTCCATAGAAACAGATTTCCAGTTATCTTTTTTTAAATAAGACATTTCGAAAATGTTCTCTGCTAACTTTTTAGACCTTTGTATCCTGCTTATGCGTATGAAGTTTCATTAAAATCGGTTCATTCATTTCGAAAAACAACGGCTTGAAAGTTTGTATGAAATACCGTACGGCGTAAACGCTCTTAAGTACCTAAATGAAATTAAGTTAATATGTTAGATATACCTACCCAGGTGCACATAAAATAAGTCTCGCAGGGAGATAACTTTATACATAACACTTAAGATAAGAAAATTCACTAACAAACTTCAAAGTCATTCATACTTTAGGAGGCAGAATACTTCACTCATTTTATATGGGTACATGGTAAATATGAAGATTTAGGCCGCGGCCTCAAGCTAATATAAGCTAAGTACCTACTTAAGCGATCACAAGGATACAGCCTATCTCTTATCTCTTAAGAGCCCGATTAAATAATAAACTAGCTGACCCAACGGACGTAGGCCTGTCCAAATTTCAATAATTCATATTAAAATCATATAAAAAAGAACGTTCAGTTTTTCCCAAATTTTCTGGGAAACTTAACATTTTTCTTTTCATAAAAACCTAATTATACTCGTATATTACAAACATTTTAAAACAAAAACTAACCAAATCGGTCCAGCTGTTCTCAAGTGATGCGCTTACGAACAGCATTTCATTTTTAACCCCCGTTATATGATTAGGTACTAGACTAGATTACGCGTGTCTGTCGGAAATTATCCCACGCAAACGTAAGTAGTACCAGGATAATAACTATTCTATGTGTTATCTGTGTGCCAAACATCCGAATCCGTTCAGCCGTTTTTACGTGCTTGAGTAACAAACATCTAAACATAGGTACATTTCACATTTAAAATATTATTAGGATGATGTTAGTCTCGTAGATTAGGTTTATATACGAAAATAAACTTCCTCTTTCATGCAAAAAACTATTATACTCTGGCATATTGATGACATGATATTATGTAAGCAACCGTCAGAGGCATGTGTCGCGTACAAATAAATACATTTAAGCTTATCATTTGTGAGGTTTACCAGCGTTCCTAACAATTAATATACAAAGCTTTTATGTCGTACATCACTGTTTTAAGCCGCTAGTATAAGTAAGAAATGACAAATAGGTGGCCTGTGTTGACGGTACAAAACTCAGACGTAGCTTTAATAAAAGCCGCTTCTGAAGTACGATTATTGGCATAAATCTGCCATAAATGTGACGTCACTGGCCCGTTGAGAACTCAGACACGCATCAGCATAATACCGTGATAATGCGACCCTTGAGTGCGGCCTAGATCCGGCTCCCTGTGGATTATGGCCAGGGGCTCCACGCCCAAATAAGATATTTTTTGTTTGCCTGGCTATCTTTTGTGAGAAATTGTGATTCCGCTGTATTTTAAAAGTACGAATATTCATAGAATGGCTGACAATCACCACTTTTGTCACGGCCCTAGACTGTTAGATTGGATTTTTGCTTATACATTTGTTTTTTGGCATGTTTGAGAAGCCAGTTACGTAAATATTGTTGGAAGGTAAAAAAAAATACAGAAAATATAACATGAGCTTTGTTTGTACATTAAATTCCATTATTACAAAAGAACACATGTGAACACACCGGAAAATGCAGAACTCCATATTCTTGTTTAAATGTTTGTTAATTAAATGTTCTTTCGTAAAATTTTGATGAAAGGACATTTTGCTACCAAAATGTTCTTTCATCAAAATTCTACGAAATTAAACTGTCGCTTTTCGTCTGGCCTGTCAATTCCACTGAGTGTTTTATTTAAATGTCATTCCGAGTTGTCTCATATATTTGCAAGGAAGGTCTTTGTTCGTTGTCGTAGGGAATCCAGCAAGTGAATGTATACCTACATACCTATAAACTGTAGATATAGGTAGGTTTACAGTCAACATTCATTTTACGACTGTTTGAAACTGTTTGTGGGGAGTATTATTAGGAATATTTCTACATGGCCATTTTTCCAACCCAAGTTTCAATTTGTACGCCGGCGAAGTTTACAAACTTTATAAATATAGAGCAGTGACGCCGCGCCCGCCGCGCCGCGCCGGTTCAAAAATTTATGGCCACATTTGGCTCTAGTTTGGTTAAATATCTCTCTCATTTGTGTTTCAATGCCAAGTGTCGACTTTTGTGGAGCTGCCAATAACTTCCGGTTTGCTTTTTGACGGATGCCCATTACACCTTACGAACCTCGGCAATGGGGTAAATTCGCCACGAATAGCAATTTTTCTAGTTTACGTTAGGAATAAAGGGCGGGTAAATTCTAGAAAGCACGCAATGTTTCGTCATTTTAAGCGAATGCTAAACACTTATCAGGAAAGACATTAATCTGGGTAATGTCCGCCGTTTCCGTGGGCAGGTATCTATTAACGAGGCCGGCAGCATTTATAGCTTGCGGAAAGACGTTATTTTTCAATGAACCAACACTTTGATTAATGTTTAGAATTATAAAATTACCTTTTATTCGCCAAACTAGAAACACGCCCCTGATTTGAACAGTTTTTTTTTATCTGTGGTGTTTTTATTTTTTTTTACAACTGTGTCACTTGAATAATAAATTCTCTAAATGAAAACCGCATCAAAATCCGTTCCGTAGTTTTGAAGAACAACGTGCTCACAGACACGAAAAGCGATTTTTATTTATACAGCCCCTGGACTATCAGTAGCGGGACAGCTGCATGAGTTTTACAGGTGCCACTTCTTTGTCACCACCATTCTTACGGCGCTGCTAGTTTTCTTTGACTGGGGAACACACAGAGATAATCTTTAAATATTTCCTTATGATTTCATCAGATTAGAGAGTTTTTGATCATAGGTTAACTTACATAATTACTTGTTTACTCAAATGCATTCCATTAGAAAGCTCGAGCGTACCTACAGTACATACAAACTGAAACAGCTTCCAGCAGTCCGAAAACACACAAATAGATATGCTATTGCATAATAGCTATGCTATTCTACAAATAGCTATGAAATACATTTACTTACACTTTCTTATGTACGTGAACACAAGAGGTAGTATCGAGCAACACATCCGCAGTAAGACTAGACCCGGCCACGTTCAGAACCACTTAATACTGGAACAAACAGCTCTAAGACAAATTACCCGGGTTGAGATAAACTCGTCTTTCGACCCTCTCCGATATTAGGTGCTTTCTGTTGAGTATGTTCTCTAAGAAATACCAACTCTTACCATAACAATATTTATATGGTACTCATGAATATACATATTTAAATGTATTTGATAATATCTGTGTATTTTTTGCACTTAACTACGTTTAAATACAACGTCACATGGCATGAAAAGAAAACAATAGACATCGCTTTTTTGTTCAATAAATTAATAATTTCTTAAAATAAACCAAACACAATATACACGGTAAAATAAACCAAACACAATATACACGGTAAAATAAACCAAACACAATATACACGGTAAAATAACGTTTCCATCACTGGTATATCAAATTCGACCTACCAAAAATATAGAGACGGAAATCTGTATTTGAAGTCGCTCACGATAATTTTATTATCATTCATCCCGTTCGGATACGCTCTACCAATACGTAGGTGCCGACAGCATGTTTGAATAATGACACAACATCAGCCCCATGAGTAAACAGTCACCATCATCAATGGCCAGGAAATGAGGGATTCATCCTTTCATTGAACGATCAATCACCTCGTCAGATTATGGCTGTGATTACAGGACAATAAAGCAAAATACATAGTGATGACAAGCAAATGCATAATGATTTTCTTTAGAGAGAATTTGCTTGACTTAGTATCAAATCAATCAATTGTCCTACCAATACTTATATGTTTCACCAAAACACCAATGAAAAACTTTAACAGCAAATTAAGCGATCAATAACTGCAGAATATTCCTTTGAAAGAGCAGTTAAACAGTTCTTAGAATATTTTAATAAAATCCATCTCTATATGTATGTCGGGTCAGCTGAATGCAGCCCGTTTCAGCGTAACCGTGACCTACCTCGCTACAAACAGTAATTCCCGTCGCTATTTATAAGTTATTGGAAATGCTCCGCAGACAGCTTTCCCTGTAAGTGAACTTGACACGGATACCCGTCTGATAGTTTACTGGGTTCTGATAGTTTACTGGGTTATATTTTATGCACGCTGCTTTTTTCCCACGATAGATACGAACATAAAAGTCGATTTTATCAACGCCTTTGACAATGCCGATTGAAAGCTGTCGACAGCTAACAAAAGCCACGTAATCTGAACAAAATCACTAGCAACAAAAACATCTCGTAACAACAGACAGTTCGCAAAGAACAGTCTATAAAGAACATCTTTCATCAACTCCAATTCAACACTCTCATTTGAACTAAAAATACAGTCTTAAAAGCTGAGCCGAAAAGAAAACAAATCGGCGGTGTGTACCACGGGATATTTCAAAAACCTAAAGGGGCACAACACATAAATCTTGACAGACAAGGCCGAGAATAGAAAATCCGGCATTCGCTTCAGTACCGTCATACCGTGCTATATTAAAGTGCAACTCCCGCTTTCTGGGTCGCAGGGGGCTGAACCGAGGAGTTACACGCACTCATTATGAAAATGTATCGTACATTTTTGTATGCAGTCATTGTTCTCGCCGTATTATGAAATATTGATTTGTTATTTGCGCAAGTGATTTTGTTTAGAAAGAAAGCTTCGAAACTAGTCTTGATTAAAAAGTAATGTAACTGGAAGTGGTTATTCCTTGAACGGCTTTAAACAATCGGTATCGTCACGATAGAGGAAGACAAAGCCTGTCTCAGTTCAAAACGGCTAGCCGCATGAAGTCACTAATCCGACCAACAATGAACTCCGAACCACACAAAGCCACATACATTAGTAAAAAGAATTCGATGAGAGCCGGCGTCATGCGCGGAGGAGTATCAAAAGCAGGACGCAACAGGCCTAAGCCAGGGATTACCGCCCTCAGGGGCTTCGCGTTGCAAATTGAATGAACGCAAACATTCCCCTCGTATAGATACTAAACACACAAAATAAATGCAATTACTTGAAGACGAAGTTAAAGGAAGCCGGTCGGTGCTGCGTCATAGTGTCGTACTCACGTTATCTCTCAAGTTTATACAAGGTAGTTTTATGTAGTTCTGAAACTTGTGAGAAATGATAGCGCCGGCGCCGGACGGTAAAGTAGCGCTGGCGCCGGACGGTAATGTTTGTGACACAAATTGTGGAAAACATGTGAGTACATCGCTGTAAATCGTGATTGAAATAGACGCAAACAGCTCATAAGCACTTTAAAAGACATTTTATTACAACTCCCGAGACTGTTTAATGAAATAAACCACTCTGAAACATTGTTGAATCTAGATAAATTAATGGAGCAGATAAACATAGCTAAGCTTGATTCTTCAGGAGCGCAATAAATAATAAAATAAATCCGTTGTGTAACATGTTCATAATCATAATGTCAGGCAGCTTTCACGTGAAAATTGATTATACTTTTTTTATTAGTGGAATAAAAAGTGGCGCGTTGACAAGTTTACAGCACCGAGCTATAGATATTGCTATCGTAAAATACTTACTTTCAAACAAGTTCATAAAATTATACCAAACACTTTTATATTTTAGATAAAAGTAAGTAGGCATGTGATTTACAAGACAGCTCAAAGATTTACCGCAAGCATCAACAGTATTTATTACACATAATCCGCTTAGAACTTTTAATTTAGCAAAGAGACCGATGTGCGTTCATGAATCAATTATAAATCTGACATCTGAAAACAAAGTCACTTCTTTGAATCTCTGAAACGAAACGACCAAAATTGTGGATATTCATAAAACGAAAACCAACTAGCCGACCTAACCAACCACACTTTGACCCTGAAGAATGCGGAAACTACACTAAAATAAATCATATCACTATGATTAATTGCCATCATAAAACTAAAGCACAGTATACGCAAGTTGTCAGAACATCATCAGTATTGATGACTGAGTTGGATACGTGAAATATTCATCTCCATAATTTATCCTAAATATATTGAACTGATCGCGAAGGTCCCCATTAATATAGGCAGGTCCCCATCAGGCCCATCCCCCATTTACGGTTCATGTGAACGCTTCGTCATTTCCCGGAAATATGGAGCCGGCCGCCGGAAATTCATCGGAGGCTCGCAATTGGGAGTCCCGTTCGAAATTTTTCAGGAAACTATCGCGAAATACCTAGCTCAGCCTAATAGCCTTTTATTGAGGTAATAAGTTCGTAAGGCAGGATTACTCAGCAATATGAAGTAGACGCGATCGAAACATGACCATTTTAAAGGAGAATTAAACCATCCAATTTCATGCAATGTCCAAACCATTTTGAAATACGCTCGCCGAACTTAATTTTCAAATAGTACGTACCTTTTTCAGGCGTTAGTTTTATCGCTTTTAATCTGCGCTCCATGTTTTATTCATGAAGGCGAGTATTCTGTTCGCAAATATTTAAGTCAAATCTTTGTATTCAAAATTCAAGATCTTTGTTTCTAGGCTTTTTAAATATTACGTTTTTGCTGTTGGGGTCTCTCTCGAAAATGTAAATACATTTTCAGCAAGGAAACGATACATTTCAATGTTGACGTCATGCGGCGGGCAAAATCTCGCGCATGGCGTACGTACTCATAATTCAAAGATATTATTGATAAAAGAGGCCTGTCGATGTCGTATAACTAGTGATCATACAATCAGTATTATCTGCCTAGCCTTTTCCCAACTATGTTGGGTCTAACCCAATGCAGCTGAATACCAGTATTTTAGATGGAGCGACTACCTATCGAACCTCCACAACCCAGTTATCTACACGGTAATACGATACCTTTTAGACCCCTCATACAGTCATTGTATATTATCAAAAAAACATGGCTGGCTTATTCAGGTAACATGAAAAAACAACACCAAATACTTTTTTGCCACTGCTCACGTAACACATTCAGTACAATCTCATTATAACGAGTTCTAGTATATGGTCCACTCTACAGAATCATTCCACCGGTTCTCTCAGGGTAATATATTTCATAGGTAAACTTAGCAGTATCGCCACCTGAAATGAAATATCGGAAAATGTTCGCACATTTTCTTGGAACGTTGTTATTATAATTTATATCTACATTAAAGCTAATGGAATGAAAAGGAGAATGTTCCTACGTGCACCATGTTCTAACCCGACTTGCACGAAACTTGTACTTATACAATGACTCGTTGATAATACCGTTCAGGTAGTTCAGGTCGCTTCCCCAAAATGTCGTAACTGTGACTACATTATACTACGAATAAATCTGAAAAAGACATGCGATGCACTAATGATCGCAGTCAATTAAGCAGATACATCAGCAAATTGCTAACTCATTTCACTCGTTAGTGGAGTGGAGGCATCGCTACACCTATAATAACTATTACGACTCCCCCTGTACGTAAGTCAGGTCCCTACACTTAACAACAATATTCACGGAAACTTAATTATACTTTATTTTTGTTTTACACTTATTGCGGTGAACTTTTTTAGGTCAAATGACAATAAAAAATAGTTTATCGCGATAACCTACTTTCAATGGTGTAATATTTACGGAAAATGCTGGAAGTTTCAGCTCGCTTTTACACAATATTAAAACTTACAACTACACCAGTTTTAAAACAATACCTTTTTTGTGACACTGTTCGCATAATTTATTACCCAACCGGTTTTTTTTTTTAGGATGGGAAGTCATCAAATGACCACCTCCCGCTCTGGGTGGAGCGGAAGGGAGTGTCAGACTCTTACTGACTAAAACCCATCCGTGTTCCTTCCTTAGCCCTTTATGTTCCGGGGTAGCGGTAACCCTTTCGGACAATCCCGCTTCCCCGGCAGGCTTCGGCCCTGACGGGCCCCTCCTTCGATGCTGACATCTCTTTGAGGCGCGCGTGGAACACATACGCGCCGTCCGGCACGGGCCTGGTCCTGATCGGACGGCGAGCTACCAGTCGCCGTCTGCAGGCCCGCGCCTGCGGTGGCCGAGAGTTAAACAATAACTTGAACTTAAAAATGATAGTTCGGTTCACATTTTGTTAGAGAAGTTCGTCTGGAGTAGCATTAACGATTAATCTTTGTCTAGGTTGACAAAAGCGAGCGGTAACATAAAGAATCACTATCCACTTTGTCCCCCCTTTACACAATATTATGCGGTTTCCGTGACTTCGCACCATAATGACGTTAGTCTAATTGTATGAGCCCGCCACACACAAACATCGTGGATATACTAACTCCGTGCTCACATAACTTAATTTCAACAATGTTGCACGACACAGTTACAATTTATTTAAGTAGCTCGCAGTGGGGTTAAGAGAGGACTATTATATTCAAGCCATTTTTCACGTAACACTGGACTGTCGGTAGTAACAGGACACAACTTAACGATACTGTACAGTTTATTATTAATTTTACAATTTTTATACTAGCGACCGTCCCTGTTTCGCACGTTTTTTTTACGACTTGATAAAACTTCGAAATTTCTTAATTTTATTTGTGTACTTTACACCTTCTGGAATAAACTAAGAAGAGAAGAAGAGACAATCTCAATGAGGTGTTGAAAACCG
Source organism: Gortyna flavago (assembly GCA_963669345.1). Lineage (NCBI taxonomy): Eukaryota > Metazoa > Arthropoda > Insecta > Lepidoptera > Noctuidae > Gortyna > Gortyna flavago. The sequence continues at coordinate 10,271,338 of OY770126.1, forward strand.
CATCAAAATTCGTTGCGTTGCTTAGAAGAACAACGCAGTCACACAGGCAGACACGAAAAGCAATTTTAATTTGCACAGATACAACAAAGTCGCTTTTCGTGTCTGGCTGTGTGACCGTGGTTGCAAGACAAAACATCTACTTTGAGTTAATTACACGAGAAAATGTTTAGAAAAATATTACAGGCGTACAAAGTCGTTTCGACTTAAATTGCCCTAACAAACAAAACGAAAAGTTCTTAATGGCTGGGGTTGTGTCTGAGTAAAAGCATGGTAGTAAAGTGACGTAATGATTACCGCGCAAAACATCAGTTTCAATTACTCGTACATTAGCTAGTTTAGTTTGGTGGCAGTTGGTGGCCGCAACTTCAGCTAGCAGAAAGTCGCCGTGGTCCTCACTTAATCGGTATCGATCGGCATCCGTCGACCCGCCTCATTCATGCACAGTCACTCGCTGATGTAGCTCATTATACATTTTAAAGTCGATACATAAAAGTCATTATATATTTAAACAGTGTCCAATCTGTTCTGTTTCCGTTCGAAAACACCTACATTAACCTTTAAGTTGAAATGTCAATTATTTAAACGCTGGGATATGAATAAAATGCTCGGTTATTTTATTTTTAAAACAGAGATAGGTGCAGTAAAGTTTACAAGGGTTCTTTTTTAATTTTTTTGCTTCCGCCTCCGAGTTTCCGAACACACTTTTTCTCGTGTTTGTCACATTTATCACACTTAATCTCCGCCGTTGCGGGACTTACGAGTGGCCACTTCAACTCACCCGCTGTATTAGATGACATTCCTACTTCTTTTTACTCACGATGACGTGAATTTTATTTCAGCATAGAGTGGAGGAATCTTAACACGTTGACTGCCAACGCGGTCACGGGTGACCGCGAACAATAGATTTTCTATTGTGTATGTTGCTTGGCGTTCAACGTGTTAAATGATTTTGGTTTTGACATCTCTGCATAGTTAATCTCCTCTCCAGCTAATCTAAACTACTATTATAAATAAATAGAAAATATTTAATTTTTTATGTTTGGTTTGTTACGCTTTCACGCTAAAACTTCTGAACAGATTTGTATGAAATTTAGCATATGGATTAGGACATATAATACTTTGCATCCCGATATTCCCACGAGCGATTATGCGAGTGAAACCGCGGGGCGCAACTAGTTAATAATAAATTGTAGAGTATAAGCTAGGTGTAGGTACACAACACATGCTCCGAATGTCGTCCGACCTGCACACAGATGGGTTTAATGAAGTTTTGATGTTGCCTTTGCTTTTCATATTGTACTCAAAACAAGGCTTCTGCTATTAAAATGAAAAGCTACCTAAACAAGCCCCGACAAAATAATACATTTTCCTCCTTAGGTACTAATAAACGTATTACATCACATGAATAGTTACACACCGATTTCTCTCTTTCAGTCGTCAGTAATTTGACTTTCGAAAGAAGACGACAAAGCGTTGTGTAACTATACAGACGCTATATAACGTTTATTAGTAAGGGGGTTTAAATATTGTAAGCTTTTACCGAGCACATAGATAAATTAGAGTGCTAATGTGCCTTCTGCTATGCAGAATAGAACATTCACAACACGCTAGGGCACTAGCTTAAATGCATAGTAAATAAACTGAAATAGTTCGCATAAAAAAAAATATTGCCAAAACTGTACTGTGGACGTTGATTTGCAACAATATTGCAATTTGTTCGTCGGAAAACGTCAATAATTTCCCGGGAGGCGCCGGCCCGGCAGCGGGAACGACGCTTTACGCTATTTATTGCGTGGATTCTACAAAAATTACCTACTATTTTAGTAGCTATATACTCTACGGGAACTTTAATAACTCAGTGAGCTACACCACTAATTGCGAGCCTGGAATATGGTAGGCGTGAAACGGTTATAACCGCAATCCAGTAATAATTTTCATTTCAGTGATTTACAGCATATTCGTTATCTATGCTGAAATTTCAGCAAGGTAATCTGTTAGGTATATATTTTAGCACTTAATCAACTAATAGCCCATTAATATTTATTGCCATATAACTTGTAATAGAATGCTTTATGAGGAGAAGTTATTGTTCGCGAAACAATCATTTTAATATCCTAACATATATATTACTAGCTTCTGCCCGGGACTTCATCCGCGTGAAATTTCTTGCTCCCCACCCTGTCGCATCGCATCGCCACTATTACTTCGTTTTCGCTTAGCGTTCTTTCTGACTTTTTTATCTTTTTGCTCGGCTCCTAAGGTTCATAGCGTAATGTTATATTGCCGATGAACGGAGTAGAATTATGCGTGTATATCTGATGTTTTGTGAGAAGAAGTATGCTAGGGTGTCCTCTATTTATGTTAATATTTGAAATATTTTTGTATGCCATACCTGTTTCAATATCTAAGTATGTTAATTAATTTAATTGGTGTTAATATTTTAATCAACAATAAACAATAATAATGTAGCCTATAGCCTTCCTCAAGAATTGAGCTGTCAAATGCAAACAGATTTTATTCAGATCCGACTGGTGGTTCCATTCCAGAGATTAGCACGTTCAAACAAACAAACTATTCAGCTTTAATATCAGTATAGATATAGATAGACAGACCTACAACAATCACGTGATTTAGTTGTGCAATTAATTCTCGCAGTCATCTTGAATCGACATCCGACTGCTGGTGATTAATAGCCAATCGCACAGCTCCGTCTGTCGCATCACGTCATTAGCAGGTTTATAAGAAGGTTTCTTTCATATTTTTCTTTTGTCGTTTGTGAGCGGAAAAACTAAATGTCTTATAATCGTGTTTTGATTCTTTCGCAACTTCGTGCTGTAAAAAAAAATGTTTACCTACTATTTAGGAACAACATTAATGTACCTATGTGTACAAAACATAATTGGGGCTTGTGGCTAACTAATAACAGCCGCACGGGATCAGAGATCGATCAGGTTAAGCTACGCTTGCCGCGGTTAGTCCGTGGATGGGTGAACATCTTTACGTATCAAGATCCCTTTGTGCCTCTGAAAGCATGTTAAGCCGTTGATACCGGCTGTCATTCGTGGATCTTTGACAGTCGTTACGGGTCGTCAGAAGCCCGAAAGTCTGACAACCAGTCTTTCCAAGGGGTGTCGTATTACCCATTAACTGGGTTGTGGAGGTCTGATAGGCAGTCGCTTCTTGTAAAATACTGGTAATCCTATTCAGCTGCTTCCAGTTAGAGTGGAAGCCAACCTCAATATATTTAGGAAAAGGGTAGGCAGATGATGTATAAAAATTAAGGGAGAAAAAAAAAAGATTTCCTCCTCAGATCATCATGAAGAAAAAAAATTAATGGGAACGATATACATTTATCTACGAAAAGTCTTGAAGATTAAAGTAGGTACCTAACTGTTCGCTGAATAGCATTAGGGCCACGAACAAGAACTTCTCAATAAGAGACATTAAAAACATTGTACTTATCAAGGCAAGTTTCAGTTTGAAGAAAAACACATTCACGTGCCCGGAAACATTAGGTTAAGCCATACAAGTTAAGTAGTGATATTTAAGCCGTATTTTACTACAAAATACGCTAATGGTCACGATACCACGATTTTACTTGGCGATCGAGACAAAAGAAATTTTTAAGTGAAGCCACACAGCAGGCACCCAAATGGCTTGGAAAGTTTAACTGGATAAGTTTCCCTTACATTACTCCCGAGACAGAAGCGTCTTCAGACGTTGTTTGTATTTATAGTATTTCCTCTAACTTGGGAGGGTATGCAAGTAATGTTTTCCGCAGTCAATTCCCAACTGTCAAGAGCAATGCCTCGGGTAACTGACGACGCATCAGTACGTCCTAACTCCTAACGTTCGTTATCGAATGGACAAGTTTATTATTACGATAAGAAACAACCCTTCCACACGCTAAAACTATTAAAATACCGCTTCAGCCTTAGTAATCGAAATTTATTCGTTCTATTTCTGTACATTCGTTACGTTTGTGATTGCAATCGTACTGTTCACTTTTATTCGAAAAGCCAAAGTGTCTATTGCGGGTCTATATTGCTACAATAAAACTGCAAAATTGTCCCAGAGAAGTGAAATACATGTCCTCACGAGCGCAACAAGGAGACCTAGATAAAGCACCTGCTGATAAATATTGGCATTAAGTCTTATTGTATAGCCCTAATAGGAACGATTATGAGGAACAGTAAACACATCGTATATGAAGGTAATCCCTATTTGTGAAGCTTAAACCGATAGCGAGTGGGGAAACGAGTTGTCGAGTGCAGTTTGCCGTACCGCGTAGAAGTAGAGATGACCTGAAGATACCCTTGTTGCGATTGTGGAACGGACGTTTTTATTACTATCTTACTTAGATGCTTTTCGAAACGGTCATCGTGATATTTTTCATCTTGAACTTTGCCTATAATAGACAATATTTGGATCTTATATTCTAAAAAAACACGTAGGTAGGTGTGTATATACCTACTGTTTTTATTCAAAACTTAAAATACTAACAGATTTAACAAAAATATGAATCTAACATTTCGACCAAGCTTAACCTTTTTACCTGAAGCAAGGGTAGGGGACTATCCATCTACCATAATTCATATCAATAAAAAATATGGTGCGTAGCCTTAGGGGTAAATATTTGTGCCGCAAATTCACTCATATTTGTGTAGACTCAACACAAAAATATATTTACTCGGGCCTTTTTTACATAGGTACGTAGGTTTTAGATGACTTTTAGATGTGGTTAAAGAATATTTATTACTCAAAAGATAAGAAACATAGGTATAAAAATAATTATATTAGCGAGTAGAGGTTTACAGAATTATGTTAAATATAATAGCAAACATATAAACTCATCATCATCATCATTTCCGCCGAAAGACGTCCACTGCTGGACATAGGCCTCCCCCAAGCACCTCCACTTCGACCAGTTCTGCGCTTCTCGCATCCAACGGGTACCTGTGACCGTCACAAGATCGTCGGTCCACCTTGTGGACCGACTGATAAACTCAGTACCTACGAAACATATTTTCAAGTAAAATGATAATAATAACAATGATAATTACAAGAACATGATTTCCTTGCCAGATTATTTTTATATACCTACTTGGTTAATTTTTTTGTTTTTTTTTTTATCACAGTCCCAAAATTCAGTTGTGGAAAATGTTAAAGTAAATGATAAATTATTTTGTTTCTGTAAGTAGGTTTGTACAAACACTTTTACACGTCAACCATATAGTAGTAGTAGACTCATGTGCTGAATACATGGTTACAGTTTTCACATCAAAGTCCCAGCCGTCCTCATATTCAGCAAAACTTAGAAAATGAGATTAACTGGGCTGTTAACATGTTGCTGATAATGCTAACGATAATTAATGCCTTTGCATAAAATGTACAAAAAGGAAAATGTAGAGCTTAGTAATCAATGGTGGAAACAACACATTTTCCACAATACCTATTATTATTATGCAAACAGTATAAACAGTGTTTCTGAGACTTGCCATAAAGTGTACATATGCATAATGTAGCAGGTGGCGAAAGGACGTGGCCCCGCAGCCAAGCGGTCACGCCCGCGGCCGCAGCCTGCAATAATGCTCAAATTGCGACTCCGGCTGCTAATCATAGCCACACGTGTCCCGTCCCTACTTGTGGCCTTGTGGTCACCTTTATTCTAATGTTAACGAATTTCAAACAGCTTTCCGCTCTGGTTGTATAATCTTGTATTTGGTCAGAATCACTCGTAACTACAGATTTGTAATGAAAATGTGCAAACGACCATTACGGGCTTAACGTTTTAAATTAATAGGTGAATCTAGGGTAACTAGGTACTGAACTAACGGGCAGAGATAGTCTACGGATTACAAGGTTTCACCTTAACTTCCTTTCTGGCAAAGTTAACTAATAGGTACCCTAAAGTTGTAAAATACTCTAACTATTCGCCCCTTGGCGCTAATTACCGCTCACTGTAACGATCTAATCCTTGAAATAATCCCAGTTTTACATTATAAACTTATACTATCTTGCTGGTTCAAGGCAAAACTATCGTAGATTAATCTATCTATCTTCTTCTATATAAATAAAACAAAGTCGGGTTAGTTACACCATTTATAACTCAAGAACGGCTGGATCGATTTACATGATCTTTGATTTGTTGGATTTTTCTCTGCAATAAATAGCAGAATAATTATTAAAACATGGAAAAAATACATGAAAAAAAAAGAAGATGGGTAGCTAATTTTCTCATACATTTTGTAATTATTGATTCTCAGGTGGTTCGCAGTTCGCCGGGTTAGCTAGTTAAAGATAAAATGGTAAACCAAATGTTCAAGTGGAAACCGTATAATAGATAACCATATTAAAATAACGAAAACAAATCATACATTTTGTCAATCACCTTTTGACCTTGAAGATGCTTACAGATGAATTTCACGAGTTTAATAATATTTATAAACTGCGGGACATCCGTGTGACCATCACAGTCGAACGAGCAGCAAAGGAAAAGGAATATATTCTGTATCTCCGGAAACAAAATGTAGGTACGAGTAAGTTATCGTCGGCAGGTGTTCCGATTTTCCAAGACGTTCCGTATTTCAGTAGCTTTATAGCTGCAGGAAATGTGCTGTCGGTGATACAAGCAGGTATTTTATCAGCATTATAAAACATGTACTCGTATTTTAAAGAGAATATTATGTTTGTAATAGTTTTCAGTATTTTATAGTTCAAGTATTGTTTAAGCGATGGTCTAAAAACCTAGAAGAAAACGTCGTATAAAACTAATAGAGCACTATATCACTTTAAGTGGTGATCTCAAATGTGTCGTACAGGCGCTTGAGACACTGGCGCGGTGGCTTGTTGGCGAGGAGCCGCGCGTCGCGACTCTGCGGCGACAGGCCCTCACAAACACAGCCTTCAAAAACAACTAACACTAGCTTTTTGTCGTCGACATTTAAATCGAATAAATTCTGGAACAGATCACTAAACTTGTTTGTTCGGTTACAGCACTGCTCGTGCGTATCACGGAAGTAATTTTACGAACAAATATTTTTTCTAAATGTTCACCTCTTTTTTCGCCTAGGTTATAAAACAAAACATATTCAAAGCGGTGGATCCTGAATAAATATCATCAAATAAGTTATTCGTTAGAAACGGAAACGGTGGAGGAAAACATCGTGAGGATACCGGCATGTCCTAGAACCAAAAATTTGAAGCCATGTGACATCTACCAGCCCGCACTGGGCCCGCGTAGCCCACTCCCTCTCGCACAGAGGAGGCGTGGGTTCCTGCAGTGGAAACGTTATAGGCTGATTATGTAAGTTATTCGTTTAGTACAGCTATTCATTAATCATTGAACCGTTGCTGTCTCGGAAAATACAAAGCGTTATCTTTGCATTATAGGCAGTTGTGAACTTTAATGACTTTCTTAATGTTCTAGGAAGGAAGATAAACACCAAATATCAAGTCTTTATCTTCTATATTCGCTTAATACTTAGTTGTGGTAGTGAACCGAGAGTAGCCTAAGTAATGTTTTATTTTAATTTACCTAACTACCAATTTTTTATTGTTTTATTCAGAATACTGCATTTAGTCCGCCTTTATACAGTATTTTCTTACTTATGCATAAAGTTTTAATAATAAATACCGTCTATCGTCTTTTAACCAATTAAAGACAATAGGATTAACATCTAACGAAATACAAATAATATCTAAATAAAGCAGTATCAATACATTGTCTTGAAAATGACAACGTATTTAAAGCCACAGATTTCTTTTTGTTCGATTGAGCCCACAATTGGTACGTTTAGAACATTAACGACCCAACAAAGTACGCTTCCCGCAATTACATTAAATAACATTTAATTTGATTAAAACTTGGGGAATAGAATCTCCGAACTGAACTAAGTTGTACTTTATGTTTCAAAAGAAAGGGATTAGGGTGAATTTTAAAAGATAGGGACCGAGCTCATTCCGGCGGCGCGCGGCTGTACAAGAAAACTCCTGGGTTTTATAACTTCGTAGGCTTCGTCCACTAAGACAAATCCACTCAGCCTTCTTGGACTAAGGTTATCAAAAGAACACACTAATCGATATTATACATGCGAAAGTGTGTCTGTCTGTCTGTTACCTCTTCACGCTTAAACCGCTGAAGCGATTTAGATAAAATTTGGTACAGAGATAGTTTGAGTCCCGGGAAATTAAACAGGATAGTATTTATCCCGATATTCTCACGGGAAACTTATGCGGGTGAAACTGCGGGGCGCTGCTAGTTGGTAATAAAAGAACATGGTTTTCAGTATTTTTTAATTAATTTCAGCACCTGTGAAAGAGAAAATTACGTACCTAATATCCGCTTAGGTACCTACTAGAGACTGATGTCGAGCAAATACTTAGTGTTAAAATTATAAATTACTAGCGACCCGCTCCGGCTTCGCACGGTTTTTACGACTTGACAGAACATCGAGATTTCTTTATATTCTGTATTAGTAACTTTAATATGAATGTTAAAAACACATAAACCTTCCAGAATGAATTCTCAAAATGATCGTGAAAAAGACATCAAAATCCGTTGCGTAGTTTAAAAGAACAATGCGGTCACACAGGCTGACACGTATAGCGAATTAATTTAAAATATGTGTGGAAATATCTAGATACAGATGAGAGACTACTGTAAAACGAGCTGAAAGAGAAAAGTACAAGCTACCAACGGCAATAAAAAAAAATCCAAACTCTAATTTTGGATTTTTTTATGCTTAATAATCGCAATTCTTCGAAAACGTTGAACAAACGAGACCAAACGTAAGTGATTGCATACATGTCACGCTATTACGTCATGCCATTAATTAGACAAATTACAAGTTACTCAGAAAAGAATAAGGATAAATTAAAAAGTGGTTGGCGTAAAACTTTATTTTTTACTTCTTTTCCCTCACTTCTAGGGACTTGAATATATAAATGCAAATTAAGCTATTTACATATTTTGTGAGTCTGTGACGGAATTATTATATTTATATTTTTAGTCCCAGTATTGTCCTTACTTCGCATGAAAGTAATTTAAACTAATTTAAAGTCGGAAAGATCAGAGATGAGATGCGTCTGTAAGAAAGGTGAATGAAAACTATATGTAAGTATAGGTTATAATATCAGCTTAATTAGCAAGCTTTGAGTGTGGTTGATTGGTGTTATTTTCTGTGTATGGAGGTTACTAGTTATTTACTGTTTGAAGTAAGTACCTATGAATAGGGTGTGTAGAGAAAGAAAAGCACAGAAAGACAAGACTAGGCATTTATTTCAATTAGGCTTGTCAGTTAAATACGTTAATGAGAAAACTAGTTGTCCGTTCCCAAATCTAAGTCATCATGAAGAAGAAAGGACAAGGTAACTTCATGGCAGCTTGTTTTATATTGTATCAACACATTTTACATTTACATAAACAATTATTGTTATCACATTTAATCTCTTGGACCATTTCTCAATGCTATAGCTACTTATCAACGGAAGTTCAGATGTTTGAGTTCGCTGCGCCGCGTCTAGCCCGCGCCCGCGTCCCAATCTAGCCAAAAAATTCGCGAAGTAATATAATTTCAATCTTTTTTTGCAGAGTTTTTGGAGCGAGGCAAATGTTTAGACAGCAACGTTTTTCTAGCCAGTATTATTCTTAAATCATTACAATTATTCAATACTTTTTGAAGTAAAAAAAATCACCGATAAGAACTCTGATTCCACAAAAGATAATCGTTAGGGTCTCTTCAATATCCATAATAATGTAAAGTATGCACGATGGAATTCCAATTTTCATGTTGTACTCGTAATAATGTATTGAGTCCTATGAAGTCAAATTGCTGATTATGTAAGCTTCGTCCTAAATTATAGCGCCATTTCCCCTATGAGCAAGCTGTAATATGCTAGATAAATACTTAGAACATTTGAATAACAAATCGTGACAATTTGTGATATCTATCTTATGTTTGAGTCGCGTTTGGAATAAAGCAGAATTTCTTTTTACTTCCACAATAAAATTGGAAATAAATCCATCATTCCAAAATGGAAACGGTTTTGAAACGCCGTCGCTTCATTGTTTACGAAAACCTCACGAATATAACTCATGTAAATATTTGCCACTTTAAAAAGGCAACTTTATTTTCACAAACTCATTTAATCTGGCAACAAAAGACTATGAATATTGACACGCGCGAACATTTCCGATAAACTGCAATGGGTGAATCAGTTACTGACATTTTATTAACGACTGTAGTCAATCGACTCCTTGTTTGTATAAGAACATATAAAAAGCCACGCGATGGGAAATCTGAAGGATGCGGTAAAATGAACAGAGGCCAGCACATCAAGCTACCCCAATCTGTCAAATTTCTTTGGTAGATTTTCAACTTTACTGCAAAGGAATAAGGTTCATATTCAATTGGGAAAATTTGACAGATTGGGGTAGCTTGATGTGCTGGCCTCTGTACATTAAGAAAATATTATGAATCCGTCAACATTAATCACGCTACGCGCTACGGCGTAGTACGCGCGTAGCACACTCACTAATTAATTTAAAAAAATCTTTTGAATGTAATCAGTTGCAATTAAATAAGTAAGTAGTGTGTAACATGTGGCACGTAGGTGCGGGGAGGCGGGGGGACTCATTACCCAGCGGTAATGAGCCCCTTTTGCAGCCAACTCATTAACATAAGGCATTTTGCCTCACGCTAACGAGTATCCTCGTTCACCAACAACCCAGATGCTTTTTTGCTGCGAAACTCACCGGATAATAACTGCGGCTAGTACTTATCTATTGTTGATGGTAACTCTCCCGTTGGCAGCAATTTGCGCCGTCGAACCTTCAGCGCGGAGCTCAAAGTTTCGTTTGTCAGTATGCAAAAGTATTTCGCCTCCTTCGAGTTTTCGGTATAATTTTTTGCCTTGTTATTTATTTATTCTGGGGACACAAAGAAAGCGGATGTGATAACGGCGAAAAATGTCCACGTGCGCATATCATTTGTACGCTTACTTTGTACACATTTGCAGTAACACATATGTGTTACTGCAAATGTGTACAAAGTAATTTTATGCAAAAACTTCACGAATAATAATATTATTATTCGTGAAGTTTTTGCATAAAATTCCATGAACTATTTTGTTTCACATAATTATTCTTTTCCGAATATATTGTGTGAAGCTGCCTTACTAGGTTGGAGGAAGAAGCATTATTCCGAGGACATAAAGAAGCATTATTGCTAGGTACGTAAGAGGTGGGATAAATTTTAAAACAAAACATGTTTTCGGGAGCATATTATCGTCAAGAGTCCTCGTGCAATACCGCGCTCTGTTCACATAAAACCTTGTAAATACAGATCTCCCAACAAAAGTATGCGCTTCGGCAAAGATCGTTTAACTTCAGAAAATACGAACGCACGATAATGAAATCGAATAAAGAGCAATTATAACCATAGAAATACTTACCTATTTTGTATTACCATGGTTACAAAATTTGAAAATAACAACTCTATGCGGTACGCCCAGAGAAGCACTCTATCAAAAAGTACTCTGTGCAGAGAAGGGAACCGTACAAAGAGACAATGATTGTCTTTAAAAGATCACTCTTAGCGATAAGACCGCCCATTGTGTCACCCTTTGTAAATTTTCAATATTTATATCTGTAATTTATGTGTACAAACGCCAGCACATCAAGCTACTACAATCTGTCAAATTTCTTTGATAGATTTTCAACTTTATCGCTAAAGCACAAGGTTCAAAGTTGATTGGGAAAATCTGACAGTTTCGGGTAGGTTGATGTGCTGGCGTCTGTACATATATTATAAAGAGTATTCTATTCTATAAACTTGGAATAATAAGTGTATTACTATGTAGTGCGGCAGTACAAAACTTAGAACCTTTGCTCTGTCCCCTCAAAGAGGCTAAGTTACTCTGTGGCGCGACGTTCGTACTAAGTCGGAAACACGAGAATATCGAAGCGAACACCTTTTATGGTTTACCTGCACAAGTGCGCACCTGAGCTAAATGTCTCTTCGGTCCCAGTTTTTCTTTTGAATAATGCGAAAGTTTTCAATGAGCCTCTTTAGGAGTCGAAAAGGTGTTTAGAAGTAGTTCTTTAAAGTTTGTAATTCAGCCGTAGCACAATGAATACTGAAGGTAGTTTTAGAATGCCTGGCACAGAATACACAAATATAGGTACTTAGCTGATACCTACTTGCATTGTTCCTGCAAAGCTCTACATCTGCAAAGTTGCCGCAGTCTAACTACATATCTATATGTGTACCTGAAACTAGCTGAAATGACGGCAAACACTGTCTTAGCTAATGATATGCCTAATCTGAAATTCTCAACTTAGCTTGACTCTTTGATTTTCGAGTGAACTTCAATCAAATCATCACATTGATATAATTAATTTAGTCTAGATACCAAAAATCGACAATGATCCTTCTTTCCCTGTACCCTTCGCAATATAATTCAATAAATTACAAATAACACGTAATAAATACGAACAACATTTACATAAATGTTTCGAAACACAAATTCGTTTTCCAAACATATTTATTTCTCATCCCATTGTGTAGCCTGTCGAATACGATATATTCTTTTATGTAAATAAGAGATATCTGATACATTATTCAGTTGTGTATATACAATATTGTATTGAATACCTATCTATCCTAAAAATTTGTCGCAGCGAGCGCGCGAGCGCCTCGCCGTGCTCTCGACCGCCCCCGGCAAACAAAAGAATGAATACATACACAGGTGCTCGCAAAGCGCTTTTTCCTTTTCATACCTCCGTCGAAAATGGCATTCACCGCCTCTCAGACACATCTAGTGGATGAATGCAGCTCTCTTAAAAGCCCCAAGATACATATCTCGAACTTGATCACCAGTCTGCGTTCCCAAAAGTTTCAATTTAAGATACCTGCCGCATATTATTATGAAATGTTTACATTAGTAGCTTTCACTTCACCTACACAAAGTTTCCGCTGGAAAACTTACAAAGTTAGTAATTGTCTGTTTATATTAGTATCATCGTGCAGGTCGTATAATGAGGGCGTCGTACGGAAGGAAAATTAAAACTCCATACTTATACTTAATTTAATCCATACTAATTTCATAAATGCGAAAGTAATTAATTAAGTAAATAATGTTGCATGCCGTAAGGCAAAATGTATCGGGACTCTCCATAAATTAACACCATATTTGTTACCTACATTATTGGCAAATAAATGATTTCTATTTCTATTTAACTGTGTCTGTCTATCTTTTACCTTTTCACGCCACGTAGGTAAACCATGACCCAGGTTAGGACAAAGGATACTTTTTAGTGGAGTAACTCCCGACCTCCACGCGGGCGAAGGCCCATTTCACACTTTATCATCATCACCATCCACAGCCCGACTTCATCCACTACTGAGGATAGGCTTCTCTTTTCATGCGCCAAACTCCACGCTCCTGTGCCATCCTCACCAGTTTCTACCCGCGGTGAAAACAATATCGTCCTCCCATCTCGCCGCCGGACGACCGCTACTTCGGCGTCCAGTCCTTGGACGCCACTCGGTCACTGTCTTACTCCACCTGCCTTCACTGCGCCTTGCCATGTGTCCTACCAAACTCCATTTGAGTTCCAAACTCGATTTCCGACATCGAACACACTAACTTCAAGTCTTTTACAACGCGGCTGCTAGGTAAAGTTTACGAGACACTTTATGACTGGCTTCATTTTTATCCGAGTACCCGCGGCATAATATTTTATCCTGAAGGTATGAAGTTAATCTCGCTTTTGTTTCTAATTTGTTACAAGTTCCACGTTCCTAACCAAGACTCGTTGAAGACAAATTAAAAAACTCAGCCATCCTTAGCACAAAAGCTGCATAATTAAAAAAAAGGGTAGGGCGTCGTTAATCTTGAGGCAGTGAGAACAAAATGCGAGCGTCATTAGTGCCAGCTTTCAGCCGCTCGTTCAAGCCATCCATCAATTTATATAAGCCTATAACATACTTCTTGTATGAAGCCTTATTTAACTCACACAATGCTATAACTTGATCGGAAAGTTTTACCAAAGTAGACCCCGATATACCCAAACAGTTACATTGAAATTAAAAGTAAGTTATGCTACAATGTAAGCACAAAACTTTTCCTCAGCAAGCTTTCTCTCTGTTTAATTGAATCGTCAATACGATGTAACAACATAACATACAACCAACAATAGCACGTTTGTTAATGGTTCCGACCCAGATTACTCGCGAGCGATCGTATTATCGTATGTATTTGCTATGATATTCAGGCCCGAGACACGAATCGTCAAGAGGCGTTTGAGATTTACTCTAAGTGCGTCTAATCCAACACTCGAGTGAGCTGGCAAATACGCCAAGATTAATCACAAGGATGTTGGTAAGCCGTACCTGCGCCCCTGCGGGAGTGCGGGACTGTAGGCCGGGTTAAGGCGCCCGAGCGCATGGCCTTGTCCCACTATGGCGGTCGTCTATTTTTAGCTCGCTCCCCCTCCCGCGCCGCAGTGTCCCGCCTCCAACACCCGTCAATGGTGCTATTTAGAGCGAAATTGCCTCTTTACGTGGGTTAAGAATAAATAATAGTTATACTTAAAGGTATTTCGGAAGTCATATCGATATCGATATGTAGGTTCCTAATCGCAGATTATTCGGTAGAGCAAATAGAGGGCATCGCTCCCCAACATTTTGGGATCTATCTTTTATTTATTTTATTCATAACAACAACGTAATAACTTAACGAGGGATTATCGGACGACTAAGATACGCCTCAAATAGAAGTTGTTATTGCTTTGAATTAATAAAGAGGTTTTGCCCGGTTCAGGTTAATTTAGATTTTAATTGGAGGGCAAAAGGACACAGTGTGAGATTAAAATGTGCGCTCTTTCGAGGCTGGGTGCGGGTCCGACAGAGCGAACACTTGTGAAGAGTCAATGATGGAGCATTACCTTCGTTACCTCAAAGGAAAACTTAACATCTGTTGTAGAACTGCGTACTTTTTAACCTTTTCACAAGTTTGCCTTAATTTTGGGATCAAAAGGCTGTTTTCTACAAAATTCAAGATAATTCGACCATTTATGAAGAAGCTTTGAAAAATAGTTAAAAGCTTTGTTCTTGAGAGAGTACAGAATGTGAAATTAACAACGAATGAAAACCTTTACCATAATCTTCCTCCACCTCCATGTATAAGCTTAAACAATGGTAAAAATATCTTCCAGTCTTTTTAAATTCTTTGAAAAATTTGTCCTCAGGATACGTTACACAATTCCCTGTAATTTTCACCTAGATCTACAATCACCGACACCTCACGGCGTTTGGCCATACTTTGTATTCAGACTGAAATACTGAAACTACTTTACATAAACTGAACCGCTGAAGCGACGTGTATTTTTGTTCAGCTAATTCCGTTGAAACACTTGGCTGCAAGAATTACAGTTCTAAATCAATTTATTCGGGGCTGTCGTAGTGTTGTAGCAATTCGTAGGTAGGTTCGTAGCGAGTTCGGAGGCTCGTAGCAAGGTCGCTAGTTCGTAGCAAGTTCGGAGGCTCGTAGCAAGGTCGCTAGTTCGTAGTAAGTTCGGAGGCTCGTAGCAAGGTCGCTAGTTCATAGCGAGTTCGGAGGCTCGTAGCAAGGTCGCTAGTTCGTAGCAAGTTCGAAGGCTTGTAGCAAGGTCGCTAGTTCGTAGCAAGTTCGGAGGCTCGTAGCAAGGTCGCTAGTTCGTAGCAAGTTCGGAGGCTCGTAGCAAGGTCGCTAGTTCGTAGCAAGTTCGGAGGCTCGTAGCAAGGTCGCTAGTTCGTAGCAAGTTCGGAGGCTCGTAGCAAGGTCGCTAGTTCGGAGGCTCGTAGCAAGGTCGCTAGTTCGTAGCAGATACGGAGGCTCGTAACAAGGTCGCTAGTTCGTAGCGAGTTCGGAGGCTCGTAGCAAGGTCGCTAGTTCGTAGCGAGTACGGAGGCTCGTAGCAAGGTCGCTAGTTCGTAGCAAGTTCGGAGGCTCGTAGCAAGGTCGCTAGTTCGCAGCGAGTTCGGAGGCTCGTAGCAAGGTCGCTAGTTCGTAGCAGGTTCGGAGGCTCGTAACAAGGTCGCTAGTTCGTAGCGAGTTCGGAGGCTCGTAGCAAGTTCGCTAGTTCGTAGCGAGTACGGAGGCTCGTAGCAAGGTCGCTAGTTCGTAGCAAGTTCGGAGGCTCGTAGCAAGGTCGCTAGTTCGTAGCGAGTTCGGAGGCTCGTAGCAACGTCGCTAGTTCGTAGCGAGTTCGGAGGCTCGTAGCAAGGTCGCTAGTTCGTAGCGAGTTCGGAGGCTCGTAGCAAGTTCGCTAGTTCGTAGCGTGTACGGAGGCTCGTAGCAAGGTCGCTAGTTCGTAGCAAGTTCGGAGGCTCGTAGCAAGGTCGCTAGTTCGTAGCGAGTTCGGAGGCTCGTAGCAAGGTTGCTAGTTCGTAGCATTACTATTCTTAATAACACAATTTGTCATTTCAAAAGTTTTTACTTTATTTTCTCTGACTTTTCAATTGTCATAAAGCAGAGTATTTAGTAATTTGATAACAACGAAGTAGGCGTTGCAGGGTAGTTCTTTCTCAGGAAAATATATGAAAGCGAATAAAAATCAGTGTTTTAAACAGTCTCACTGTTTCTAAAATGAATTGTAACTCAGAGATTGAATACGTAGGCACCTAGTTTTTGTGAGTCTATCTTCCATATTATATGTTTTTTGACTTTTGACTATATATTGACTTTATGTTGGTAAGTACATAACCTGATAGTTAAATTCCTGTGCTGTTATCAATACAAAATAAACGCCCCAGTTAGAACGTACAATACATGTAAGATGGAACCAACCAACGACCCTAAACGGCAAGCTTCGGCAAATTATTGCTCGCCCCAGCGGCCGATAACCGACACAAATATTAAATGTATATGTGCCGAAATCTCTTCACTAACTCCGTTTAACTTTCGTCATAACTTATAAGTACGAAGCTAATCGTGAATAGACAGTTTAATTATACGCGAGTCTATTATTTACTGAACTGTCGTTAATTGAATGAACTAGGTATCACAATGGATAAAAAGTGCAATTTTTTTATCAATAGCAGTCAGTTTTTTCACGTTTGACGTTGGTTGTTTAGCTGACGATTTTTGTAATAGAAGTACCTACATGGAATTGTAATATTATTCATACTTCAAATCTCAAGCAAAAGCCATTTGCCAGACAGATATGCGATTGAATAGTTATTCACCGGCAAATAAACGTGTACCAATACAGCGGTGTAGCGGACGATATCAACCGGCTCACTGGAGCGGCGTCGGCCGAGACAGCAACTGAACCGAGATGCCGCAGACCTGCACGTTAGCACCTCCACCTCAGATAACCGAATCGACTAAAGAGATACACGGAATCATACAACTGTGAATGATTCGATCAATATTGATTTTGGAGCTTCAATGCTTGTCTTCAAGTACAAGTTGTGGGTAGAGTCATATCTATCTACTGTGTAAAGGATATTCAAATCAGTGATCAGTTCATAATCTTCAAATTAATGGAGAGTGGGGAACCATTTTCACACGAAGTCAATCGCTCAATGGTAAACAAGTTGCAATACCTTGTTTGATGCTGACTGGGGCAACCGTGTAATGAATTTTTAAACACAGTCGTCAGCGGCAGCGTCTCCGTCCGCGCCCTGCGTCGCGGCTGCCAGCCTCACTCCATCGCTCCGATGAACACTTTCCGTTCCTTTGTTTATGTAGCCGAAGTAACCATGTAAGTAGCGGATGTTATACGCTACCTGTCTCCCCGTAACTCCCCAACCAATCTTCATAAAGTATTCCTGAATTCACCCAACCTCCTCACCGCAACTCCTTAATAATTGACGATCTTGTAAAGCCTTCCTAAAAAAAACTACTTAGTTTATGTACACATGAGCTTGCCTAAGAAATTGTTTTGCTTGTCCAAGGAAAAGAAAACTCATTTACGCAAAAATATTATACTCACAATTACTAGTTGTTTGACGACGAAACGATACTGCGAGCTGCGGGCCCTCGTTAGCAAATAAATAACACGATCGAAATAGGATGCTTATTTCTGTCGTAATAGGCGTCTAACTAGCTCTCGGCCTTATTCCGGACAGCCGAGGATTAATTGCCAACTTTTAGTCAATAACGGGTTACGGGGCGTCTGACACCATAAATTTTTTTCTTATAGTTTGTTAATCATTTCAAACATTTCAGTTTTTTATTCATTTTAACAACGACTGAAATAGGAACCTGGCCAGGTAAAAGTTTCGTTTTATTTGGACTTACTTGCATCGTTGCATTTGGATTGAAACAATGGCATGAATAAAACAAAATCAAGTAAAATGAATTTCTCCTTTTCAAAACTGAATCCTCATAACCAAATTGATATCGTAATAAAAGAGCCGTCGATTAAGGGGTATCGTCGAGGTAATTCGCTGTAATTCACCTTCCACAATGTCTTCCCTGAGAGCTAGCTATTCATAATTAAATTAAGTCTTGCTCTTTTCTCGCCGTTCTACTCATTCCACGTTTAATTTTTTCGTTTAATATAGTTTGACTGTACCGAGGAGACTCGCAAATTGACACAGATGAAAGATATTAAAAATTAACAGGAAAAATAATGACATTTGAGCATAGATATTTTAGGTTATCACCATCAGCTGCCTCGCTAACTCCCAACTATGTTGGGGTCAACTTCCATTCTAACCGGATACAGCTGTAGGTATTTTACATGGAGCGACTGCCTATCGGACCTTCACAACCCAATTAAATTGACACCACTTGGTAAGACTGTTGCCGACTGTTCGGACTGCTACACGTCATGACTGTCAAAGATCTACAAACGACGGCTGGGTCCAATGGCTTATCGTGCATACCGAGGCAAGGAGCGAATGGCTGTTATTATCGTTGTTGTTGTGTTGTGTTGGTGTGCGTATAATATCAGCTCATATAATCCCTTATGGATCTCCTTGTCGACCGCTAGGCTACGTAGGACAGTCGTAAATGTAATGGGTAAGTTAAATAATCACGCTTGCTAATCTACTCGTAATCTCAGCACTTACTATGTGTCCGAGGACCTCCCTCAGTAGCGGAAGGCGAACACATTTGGTTCTCCTTACTAAACGTGGCACATTTAAACATTTTTGATGCAGCTTTCCATTAGGAAACGTTGACTTTCATTTCCACAGATCCCTGTCCTGTCCATTTTTTCTTTCGACATAATCAGCCTTGTTTATAAAAATCTCGCTTATCAATTGATTTAGCAAATGCAGGTCTAATAGTATATCGTAGTAGCAAGAGTGGCAAATTTCAAGTTCGTTTTTTAATCCCGGAGACTAATCTGACATTTAAGTGTTTTATGTTTGCGGTTTTTTAGTATAGAAGTTTGACATTACTCCTGTCAGATTAGTCTCTGAGATTAAAAAACAAACTATAGATGTTTACAACTTTTTATAGCCTCCATTTTGGTTTGACGCCAAATTTTGCAGTTGTTTGATGTCTATTTAATGACATGAGTCATTTTTAAGTGTCCAAAAGGAGGATATACGGTAAATAAGATCTAGCTAATCTTATTTACCGTATAAAATGAGCCTGAATAATATAACTATACAAATATACCTCTATCTGGTAATTTTCGTTTTTAATAAAAATAATCTTAATTTAAGGTTGTACTTCCGCATTGGCCACCCAGTATAATACGCGTCGTACATTAGAAAATAATCAGTTGATTATGGTTTCGCAAAATTCGATTCATAATAAACATACTAAAGTAGGTATATGAGAATATCCAGTTTTGAGTAAGTTAAGTTCACTCTTTGATAAAAGGTAAAGAAAACCTAAAACAGAAACAAATAATGTTTAAGTGATGTTTAGGTAGAGTTTGACAAACTTAAAATTCTCAATTCAGATACCGACTGCAAGACTGCATATCTCCATCACAGTTTAATAAACACTGAGAAGAGAAAGGATGGTATGGCGGCATAACGAGACGTATGTCGTGCGTGTTTGAGTCAATATTATTTGATTGTTGATTGTTAGTGTTACTTGTTTTGTTAATTAATTTTGTGTATTATTTCTTATTTTTATTCCTTCCTTATTGTAAATGTACCAGTTTTTATTGAAATCTAACAGTGTAATAACTTGGATCTGGGTCTCTAATATTGTGCATGTCTTTACCAAATAAATAAATAATACGGTCACAAATATGTCACGTCTTCAAATAGCATGTTATATTCGGGACATCATATAAATAACAGATGTCTCACTTCTCTGTCCCGAATACAAATGAAATAAATCCAGGATATTGTCAAAGCTTTACCGTATTTGCCGAGATGGATATTCGATGTAAGTACAATTATTGAACATACTCGTAAGCGTCTTAGAGGGGCTTGTGGCTTAATAGTAACAGCCGCACGCGCCGATCGATCAAATTAAGCTACCCATACCGTGGTTGTTCCGTTAATGGGTGACCATCTTTACATACCAAGGCCGTTGGTCCCGGCTGTCATTCGTGGATCTTTCACAATCGTTACGGGTCGTCAGAAGCCTGAAAATCTGACAATCAGTCTTACCAATGGGTTTCGTATTACCCAGTAATTGGGCTGTGGAGGTCAGATAGGCAGTCGCTCCATGTAAAACATTGATACTCAGCTGCATCCGGTTAGACTGGAAGCCGACCCCAAAATAGTTGGAAAAGGTTAGGCAGATGATGACTCGTAAGCGTTTTACAAGAAATTGAATGCAATACAACAAATATATATAGTTAGTCCAAAAGCTATTTCAGAGCTTCCATATTACACAGAGTGGCATGACACCGTCGCACAACCTGTAACCATAGATTCATTATTTATGATTCTGAATCCCCCTGATTCAGAATCATAAATAATGAATCTATGGTTACAGGAATCCCCCTGCGTTGAAATGAATAGAAGGCTATTAAAAAAAATTGCTGTTCAATACATTTTGGCGGCATATGTATTGCACTTTTCTAAGAAAAGGCAGTTATTTTTTTTAAGACCGACGAAAAATTTATATGCTAGAGGTCTAGAAAAATGTGCTGAATTCGTGGTAACAATTAGCGCGTCGATGTCGAAGCCACCAATCAAACTCCATAGTGTGGCTGTCAATCAGATTAATCTCAATGTTTAACCAAGAATTACGGACGAGCGATAATTAAAGCTTATCAACACTGTTATTGGAAGACTATCTATAGATAGATAGATAATGTACTACAAAACAAAAATTGCTCTGTTGTTTTAAGAGACGCTCAAGACATGTGGAGTAAACTTGTGACAGAATGGTACCCCAGAGTTGGCAAAAGGAACAGGGAAACACAATACTAAAGATGGGAAGACGAATTAAAGCTCACAGCAGGTCCAAATTGGAGAGGAATCAGTGTAAGCTATTAGAAGCCTTTGCCAAGAGACTGAACTGAAAGACATTCTGTACTAGAAAGCCAATTCCCTTACTTAAAAACGTTCAAAATCTAGTCGCAATCTCATCTCAGGGACAATCAATGTCAAAAACTTGTCAAAATGCAGGGAAATTAGAGGTATTTTTGACAGATTGAAACTGAGATCACACTGTGAACGTTCTTAAAATTACAAGAATTGCCCCTCTTATCATCATCTAAGGTTTACAGCCGCGGGTGGGCATTAGTCTAATCATGTTTAGTTCTCCAACGTGACCTATTTTCTAGCTTTTTCTTTCCAATTTCTCACTTCAACAGTTTTTAAATCTCGGTCTACGCCATCCAACTATCTGAGCTTGGGCCGCCATCGAGTTCTACGGCCATCCGGTTTACTATCCAGTAAACGTTTGGGTGCTCTGGTCTACGACCACTTTTGCGACATGTCCTGCCCATCAGACACGTCCTATTTTGATGGTTGTAATTATCTTAACATTTATTATACTTTACCTACTACAACTGAAAATAACACAACGCAACAAATATTCAGAATTAAAGGGCCAGGAGCTAGTGCGAATCTTAGGGTTCATTCGATTAATCGAGTCTGGTTTTACCACGCTGGGATCAGTGCAATTCATTAATTCATTCATTATAAATTATTACAATGTTTTTTGTACGTAGTTTAATTACGAAACGAACAGGAATTTGTTCACCTGTAAATGAACGGGTCATAAATTAACCATTTTTGCCGTCCACCTACGGCCATCACACGGTTAATGGCCTCTGTATCTATCAGTCAGCACTTTACGACCATACTTGTCTACTATACCACGTACAATAGGCACTACGTTCCCTTTTGGTATTCCTGTCTCGTAAATTTGTCAGCCACGTAA
The DNA here is from genome assembly GCA_963669345.1 of Gortyna flavago. Lineage (NCBI taxonomy): Eukaryota > Metazoa > Arthropoda > Insecta > Lepidoptera > Noctuidae > Gortyna > Gortyna flavago. Next base: position 10,293,643 of record OY770126.1, read on the forward strand.
CCGAGTGGCTCTGTATGCATGTCTGAACACTGACTACGTAGGTAAACGGGTACAATCATTTAATGTACCTACTCGACTACTAAGCCGCGATGACAAGCTATTTGCATTTACAATTACATAGGATCATATTCGCTGAAATATTTAAATGCTGTTTACCTTACACCCACATTACGCCAGTGTATATGTAAAAGGGAGCGAGAGTATTGCCATCGACCGGACACAAATGTACACTCCGGGTTACTACTGACAAATTCCAGATGGTAAAACCCAATAACACTTTGACCGACCCGTGAATTGAACCTAGGATGTCATGCTCAGCAGTAGCGTTGCGACCAATAGACCAACGAGCCAGGCTTGGTAGTTTAATGTTTTGATAGTACGATATCTCGATATAAATTAAATAAATAAATATCTCAATGCAAAGGGAGGACGAATCTTCAGTCGGTATGATGGAGGTCGAATCGCTTTTTATTGGAATCGATTGATTTCCGACACAGAATTTAGTTTTGTCAAGGAAATCGAGGAATCGAATTGCGGCGTCTTGGTTAAACTTCTTGCTCAGTTACCTTCACCAGGTTGTCGTCGAAACATAAGTCAATTGGAAAAAAAAACTAATCTAACAGACTTGTACCCGTTTTAACTAACACTAATTGTTGAACCTAAATAAATGTTTAAATAAAAGTGCAGTGTTGGATTTTCAACGCTTAGATTAGCGGCGAGAGTTGAATATTCAACAGTGCAATAAACACGTTAATTTAAGTGTTTCCTAATAGTAAAAACGAGCAATACAAACTTTTTGTACAGGTAGGTTGCGAAAAACATAAATGGAGAATCAGCAATACCAGTTAGCGGATATACTTAACAGTCGAAATAGGAAGATGGTATGGTACGCGACACATGATTTATGCGTCACAGTCGTGATTTTCATGTGACGCTATATGGCTCCGACGTGCGGCCACAGGAAATTGAAAGCTATACCTACGTAAATCAAGCCATTCCGAAACGTCTATTCGAACCATCAGATTGTGGCTAGCTGTAACATATTATGACCAGCCGATGTATTCTGTAAAAATGTCACTGTGAAAACTTAGGTGAAGTCAGCTGTCAATGGTGTCAATCCCTATCATCGGTTGGAATGACAGCTTACTTCAAGTTTTCACGGCGAGATTTCTACAGATTATTCTGTAAAAATCTGCAGCAGAACTCAGAATCAGGCTAAAATCTAGAAAAACTAGCTGAATCTTTTTAATTTTTTGCTCATTCTCCTTACAAAAAAAAGACAGTTAAGTACCTGTTAAACTCCAAAAGTTGTTAAATAAAGTTTCTTTAACTTTGAATCGCCCGTACGGCAATCATTATACGGGCAAAATAAAAAGTCTCGCATCCTTTGATGCTCATGAAAAATATTTTATTTTCCGCCCTCTGGCTATTACCTACATTAAAAAAAAGAATAATTTTTGTTTCGTTTCAACCAAATAAAAATTTGAGACATCCATTAAGTTTTACTTTAATCAACGAAGCAGTATTTTAAATATTTTTTGCTGTTTTTGAATTTCTCATTTCAAGGGGTCATAAACAATTTTCCGTAGTTACCTACATCCATACAGAGTAGGCCCCGTAAGCCGCTCCCTCGTAAATTCAGCCTCTGCGATCCAACACCCAAGGCCATAAAATATTAAGTTATTGTCAAACCCAGCGTCAAACAAAAATATATATTTACCCTTTCAGGACTTTCGTGCTTTAAGATCACGTTTAAGATCCTTTAATAACAACTAACACGAGCTTCAAACTGCTTCAAATATTATTCTGTCAGTCAACGTCAGTTCTGACTTCTGACTGACAGCCGTTTGTTTGAAGCGGGAAAACATATTTATTTAATAATCATAATATAAGTTTGTTGTTTCTTTGTGGATCCCAAATAGCAGGAAACGACTACACGGCAAGGCTCCTTCTTAAAGGATTGGCCCACAATCGCAGTAGACCGGAAAAACTGGAAAGAGCATAGGCCCTGCAATGGGACATCACAGGCTTATAATAATAATGAGTTTGTTATTCAACAAAATATCTAGAAGTTCTTATGAATCCGGGGGTCGTTAAACTCACGTGTTGGCTGGTGACTGAGGTGTTAAGGATATCGATACGTTATCGGCAAGCGGAAGGCGTAGTAAAACGCCGCTTTGACGCAAACCAATATGTGTTGTGACGGAAAATAAATCTTCCGCCGCGTCGCAGAAAGTGACAGTCGTAAATTGTGTGCGTACGATAGAGCTGACAGCGGTTATCCTCAATACAGATGTTGTGGTACGTTTATAAGCCTATGTGTGGCTGCAATCCCTCACACAGTTAGTTATTGCACTTACGAGAGTGTGACGTGTTAGTGACGCATTTGTCGATCAAAGGATTAGCATTTTGACTGACTAGGTACGGACTGAGCGGCAGTTCGAGCTTCACTAGCTCCCGGTTTTTTTTTTGCGTTTAAGGTTCCTGCCAGCCTATTCTGTAAAAATCTCACCGAGAAAACATATCAAATCAAATATTTTACTTCACATAAACCTACCTGGGCACTATGAAACTTCAGAAGCTAGGTGCACGTTTTCAATTGGTCGTTTCCTATGGAGAAGAGCCGGCAAGAAACTCCACGGTTACTCTTTTAAAAATAATTGGCTTTTACAATGTTTTCATATTACAGTAGGTATGGGAGAACAGTGTAGGCCTGTCAACAAGTATCAGGTCAGGTAGGCAGGATAAGTGAAATGAGCTGGAGCTGTCATTCCAGCTGATGCTAGGGATGACACTATTGACAACTTACGTAAGAGCATTTACGACATTTCATACAAACTTTCAAGCCCTTGTTTTTCGAAATGAATGAACTGATTTACTAGTTTCATTAAATGAAACTTCATACGCATAAGCAGGATACAAAGGTCTAAAAAGTTAGTAAAGAACATTTTCGAAATTTCTTATTTAAAAAAAGATAACTGGAAATCTCTGTTTCTATGGAAAATTTAAAATCGGTCTATTTGACTGTAACACTATTTTTCGAAAATGATCTTAACTAACTTTTTAGACATTCCTGCTGCGTACGAAGTTTCATTAAAATCGGTTGATCCATTTCGAAAAACAAGGGCTTGAAAGGTTGTACGAAATGCCGTACGTCGTAAACGCTCTTAATTCAAGCTCCCTTTTTCACGATAAGACTGTTACAGAATAGGTCAGCTGATATCCATGAAAATGTGATCACGTTTAAAAAATTAAATACCGATGCTAGATTGCCTAAGTACCTACTAACATATTTCAGCATAAAATATTCCTCGCATATTAAAAGTTCTTTCAGATAATGAGGTAACGTTATTGGCTAGATAAGGCAAGAATAATGTACTGTGCGTGCCACTCCTTCAAGAGAAAGTGTACCTACGGCAGCGTGTGAATAACGTGAAACTTCGCGATTCTAATAAAGATCACGTTTACTCCCACACCAGGCGCTTACAACCTCATTGTTTTTCCAACTCATGTCACCTCGCGCTTCAACATAACGATAAGGAAATCGATACATTTTAATCGAGTGTAAACTCGTTAAACGAATGTTGGAGTGGCAGTTTCAGCGTGTTTCTAATCCTGCATGAGGGGGTGTCGGGTTACGAAGATCGCATTAGCAGTCGGACGGGCGGCGGACGGCGAGTAATGGGTAGCTCGCCGTCCGATCAGGACCAGGCCTGTGCTGGACGGTGCGTATGTGTTCAACGCGCGCCTCAAAGAGATGTCAGCATCGAAGGAGGGGCCCGCCAGGGCCGAAGCCTGCCGGGGCAGCGGGATTGTCCGAAAGGGTTACCGCTACCCCGGAACATAAAGGGCTAAGGAAGGAACACGGATGGTTTTTAGTCAGTAAGAGTCTGACACTCCCTTCCGCTCCACCCAGAGCGGGAGGGGTCATTTGATGATTTCCAATCGATTAAAAAAAAAAAACCAGTCGAAACATTCGCGTCAAGTATTGGACAGCTTGCCCTAGCCAGAATGTTACAAGTCGGTTTCGGAATACAAATGATGGTGTGAATAAAGCTTAATCATTCAGTGAAGCTAATAGTTTTCACAACACGGAGAGACATTTTAGTAGAATTAGGTACCCACCTACTGTTGAATTTAAAATGTTACTAAGTACCTACTCGCTATTAGTAAGTACCTAATAGTGTGTTACCTAGGAGCTCGTGGCTAAGTAATAACAGCCGCACGAGTCGATCAATCAGATTAAACTACGCTTGCCGCGGTTGGTACGTGGATGGGTGACCATGTTTACATACCGAGACTCCTCCGTGTCTCGGAAAGCATTTTAAGTCGTTGGTACCGGCTGTCATTCGTGGATCTTTGACAGTCATTACGGGTACCAAGAGGTATCGTATTACTTAGTAACTGGGTTTTGGAGGTCAGATAGGCAGTCGCTCCTTGTCAAATACTGGTATTCAGCTGCATCCAATTAGAGTGGAAACTGACCCCTAAATATTTGGAAAAAAGCTAGGCAGATGATGATGATGACCTAACTTTTAACTTTTTACTGCCTAACAGGCCGCCAACACCATAGAAAAAAAAAACAAATCGCCAGTATCAAATAATCAATTAACTCGAACACTTTTTCTGCTGAACTTTATAAATCTCTACTCGAACAACTAACTGCAATTACTGAATTGTCTCACGTGCTAAACAATTTTTCACACATCAAAACTCTTTCAAAATGCTCTTCGTTGCGGTGAAAACTGTACTAAATTCCACTCACGAGTTTCCAAGACTCAAAACTTTGTTTATAACTCACAGTAGCTACCTAGTTGCAGTGATGACATACATCTATTATATACTGCAATGTGCTGGTACCTACACATTTTGAGGGAAATATCACACCTAAATGTTTGAGATTTTATGTGAACAACTTTGGTAAGATCTCAGACATGCACTAGTTTACTATAAGCATAAACAGCCTATAAAGTTCCCACTGCTGGGACACAGGCATCCACTTGGTGAGAGGGAGTGGACCGTAATCCACCACGCGGGCCCAGTGCGGTTTGATAGATTAGATGTCACTATTGACAGCTCACTTCACCTAAGTTCTCACGGTGAGATTTTTACCGAATCGCTCGGCTGTAGTGATGAAATAATTTACTTACACAAATTAAAGTGCGTGCCACGATCTACAAGTGCTAAGTCGCGGCCCACATGGCCACCATTGCTCCCGCTTACAATGCTGCTAGGTAACACCTACATCACAAGATACATAGATACGATCAGCAACAAAAGTCGATTCACACTTCAGTTTTTTTAATCTTGGTTATTGAGCAAAATATTTGTTCAAAATTGCAGTAGAAGAATTTTTTATAGAATATAAACTCTTTGCTATAATGAGAAAAGCTAACAAGTTTATTGAAAAAAAAATTCTATAAATTTAATAACATGTAAACAGTGATAATGGACTTTTGTTGCTAACTGTACTTGCCATTACCAATATCACAGAAATCTACGAAATTCATTAAAGTTAAAATATTTTAAACAATCAACTAATTTAAATAAGTTTTTATTTAGTGTTATATGGACTTTAACAAAAAACGTAAAATAGTTGCTGGCTTGCTAACTTGAGCTGCCTACAGACAACATAAAGTTTAATTTACAGTTTTGTAGAAATAAATGGAGCTTGTTAAATTGTTCCCAACTGTTTACTAAATTGCTCCACAAAAGTCAGAGAAACAACACGAAAAGAAACCGCTTATAAAATGGCTACTGAAGAAAAATTTTAAATGCATTTCAGAAACGGAAATAGCGGTTTGTGAATGAAACAAGTCTTATTAGAAACGGAAACGATCCATCTGCTATAATGACGACTATTTTAAAACTTTTCAGCGTTACGAAACCTGAAAGAATGTTAACCAAAAAAAACTGAAAGATTCAAATTATTTCCGCGCGATGAAAATTAACACTCTGGGGTTTATTTAAAAACGATGATTAAAGTTAAGTGACGTTCAAACGTCTAAAATGGATGGTTAAACAGTCGCTACAACATAATCAGCCTACAATGTTCCCACAGCTGGTTCACAGGCCTCCTCTCTGTGAGAGGGAGTGGGCCGTAATCCACCACGTGGGCCCAGTGCGGGTTGGTAGATATCACAAGTTTTAGAATTTATGGTTCTAGGACATGACGGTTTCCTCACGATGTTTTCCTTTACCGTTTAGAGAGCAGTGGGGATGAAATAATGTACACAAAGTAAAGCGCCTGTCTAGGTTCGAACCAACGACCTACAACTAGGAAGTCGTGGCTGTTACCAATGGGCCACCACTGCTCTAATCTAATCTAACAGTCGCTATTTACTACTTAAGTTTAAGAAACGTTTACGAATAAAGGGAATTATGTGCCAATTTATGTTTGGACATTGAAGACTGAACTTTGTATAAGATGACAAATTGAATGTTAGCATAACGTTCTGAAAACGGGCCTCACCTCATCGAGGAACAGCCGTCCAACCATTGAACAACATGCTGACTACAATACCGATATCAATATTTACATTACAAAAGCGATACAACATAATAGCAGTTCAGCTTACGCAAGCAAGGTAATAAACCATTACCCGCGTGGAAATAACGCACGTATTTTTTATCAGACAATTTATGACGACAGCGGCACGTCATTACTTTCCGTCCACACACGGTCCGTACGTTCCATAATTCTACGGGACACAAATGGCGGCCGTCCACAAATGCGGACTGTTAGCATCCGCACCGGTCACAGCTGCGGGCGTCAGCCGGCAATGCCACGTGACTTGTATAAGAAAATGCTGGCTCGGATATCATCCGAGCCAGCATTTTCTATAATTTTTTTTTTTTTACCCCATCATATGATCGGGTATCGCCGCGACGGACACATGTGTGATTTATTAGCAGAAGGTACACACGGCTACACATCAAGTTATACATACATTGAAGCTAGTACCCATTTGTAATAATTGTGTGACACGGTCCGCTCCAGTCGAAACATCCCATTCACATAATTTGTCAAAATGTCCGAATGTATCCAATGCGCCTCGGAAACCAACGACAAGCCTGCCAAGCGCAACTGATACAGTACTTACAGATTAATGAGCTCTTCTGAGTAAGGAAAGGATAGATGTCACACCTCATTATCATTCGTCTGGCCGACGACTGCGGGCCTGTCATTTGACACTATGAGAACTATTTAATAATCTCCTAAACTCCTCGTCACGAACAACGACCTAATTGTAAAGAGAAACTTCATTCGTAATATTATATTCATTTCAATTAGTAGGAAGTTAATTATACAGTTTTGATGATACTAATTGGCAGGAGGTTAAAGCAGGCATTTCGATACTTTCAGCTCCCACGTACACTACAGGTACATATGATACGTTTGTAACAGCGGGGTAATTGCGCAACACGCTAATAGTAGGAATGGCTTTCATTTTGACAGTTCAACAACATTCATTGCGTTATTTATGTTACTGAGCAGACACATTTTTCGAACATGTGAAGCAATGGATTAGTAATATCCTTCAAAATGATTGTGATTGATAGTGTTACGCAATTAAGGTGCAGGTTTAACTTTCAGATTCTTAATGCGATTTAGTTTATTCAGGCTGAAAAGTTCACATTTAATACAAAATGAATGTAAGAAAATAAAACTTTAATCATTTTTAACAATAACCCCCTTACTAATAAACGTATTATATCAGATGAATACACACACTGATTTCTCTCTTTCAGTTGTCAGTAATTTGAATTTCGAAAGAAGAAAACAAAGCGTTGGGTAACTATACAGACGCTATACAACGTTTATTAGTAAGGGGGTTAGTATACAACATTATTTTAGTTTATGCGAAACCCGAAACACGGGTCTAGTATTTTTATGTAAAGAATCTATGTACAAAATTTCAAAACTGTATCATGAGAAATCACAAAGTTATAAGCTTGTTATGTTACCTGGTTGTCCGTTCAAAAACATGCTCACCACGCGCCGCGGCGCGGGTTGAGCATGTTTTATGCTCCTCCAGCATTGTACGCTCATTGATAATAGTTTGACAGTAGGTAACTAACTGTACGGCAATTTTATTGTAATTAAGTAGTGTTTTAATGTTTTTGGTCTGAACAAACTATATTCAGGTTTCGCATATACTAAAAATAATGTTGTATACGCTGTTAATAAGTACCTACTATTAACCGGTTGAATGCCATATTTACAGAAACATTTAAAAAGCTATTGTGTCTCGCGTGGATCCAGGTTCGAAGAGTTAATTAAGGAAAAACGCTTACTAATAAAAATATGTCTACATAATTTTCCTTACAACACAAGTAGACCAGGCAGACGGCCCATAACTGAGTATTTCAAGTCTGAACAGATTAACGGTTTATGAACCAAGTTTATAGCTTCTTCGGCTCCGTTTTATAAACACAAGACTACTGAAACCGCTGAAACTAAATTTTACCCGCGGAATGTTCGTAAGTAGGCATATAAAGATAGCTAACTGATCTATATGTATACTCGTTAGTGTGCAACGTTCTTGTTAAAGAATGTTACACACAAACAATAATTATATGCAAATGGATATATTGCATTGTTGGTATTTAACAATGTTCGAGTTCGGACGAACTTCGATAATTGATTAGACAGGATAACCACTAATTAATGAAACCAAAATAAACAATATAGCTACTGCATTTGAAATCCATACTTCCATACTAATATTATAAATTCGAAAGGAACTCTGGTCTGTATTTTACCTTTCCACGCCTAACCCACTGAACGGACTTCGATAAAATTTGGCAAGTAGATAGATGGCATCCTGGGGAAGGACATAAGCTACTTTTAATCCCGGTAGCACGTTCCCTTGGGACATTTTCCGACATCGAAGCCGCGAGCAGAAGCTAGTTTTAATATAAATGCATATTTTATTAAGAATAAAATATTATATAATTTTTTTTATTGTTTGTGTATTACTCATTATACCTACTTGTATTTTTGTGAATTTATGAATAGAGAACCTTCATTTTACCGAATAATGTGCAATAATCTCTATTACAGTTTTTTCATTTAAATTTTCTTTACCTGTCAGCTGTCATAAGCTTTCTTTCTATAAATTTCAGCTAAGATAAATAGAGAACATATTTTCTCAGACAAGTTTAACAAGCAGACACGTTGGGACTAAGCGGTTCTACACATAGCTTCTGCTATCTTAGAGTGTTGTATAATTATGAAAAAAAAAATATTTGATATTTTCACGGTAAGCCCTTTCATTTGATATGTCACACGGTACAGATTGTGAAACTTTTTTTTAAATTGTTTGTTTACCCCTCAAAAATGACTCCCATTTTCAAAACTCATTTATTTACGTTACACGTCTGTGTTTGGGTCACAGAGATTCATATGTGTACCAAACATCAACTTAATCGGTCCATAAGATTCGGAGCAAATTGGCTGTGACAGACGGACAGACAGACAGACAGACAGACACACGAGTGATCCTATAAGGGTTCCGTTTTTTCCTTTTGAGATACGGAACCCCAAAAACTGTTATTTTCATGTCATATTTCTACAAATTATCAATTTTCTAATTATTGCCTTTACTTGTTCTGTGAAACCTTGCTCCTTACCAAAAGTCAAGGCACCAATTTTGCCTAGTCCCATAATTGGTGCCCTTTCTTTTTTTTGTGTCTTTTCTGTTGCGGTCATTAACAAGACTATATAGAAAATAGCATAATAAATGAAGTTTTGTGGGGCAGTAAAGCTTAAAAATCAGTCTCAGCTGGGATGTATCAGTTCAACCAGGGTGATTTTACAAATGATCCTGCTGGGCGAAATTCTAACAACGCAGTGTGTTTTGAAAGAAAACATAACATCTATTATAGCACTAGTGCAATATCACTGGAACATGCTGTTCATATTAACCGCACACTAATGTCTAGGCCGTATATTAAACACATTATTCAATATAATAACTTAATTAGATTCCAAGTCACGAACTCATAATACCTACGTTAGGAAGGCCATTGCGCATCCTAATCAGAACATTTCGAATTCCACTAAACGCCGCAATTGACACAGTTTATTTTAATTAACACTTGAGATTGTTACGAGGATAACGATGATTTTATAAATATAATTTATGGGTTAATCAATTGTTATTCAAATTATAGTCAATTATATTTTATATTTTTTCAGTGTTGTATTTATGAAATGTGTGTATGGAATCATCCTACTAATATAATCCTACAGTTTGTATGTTTTTTACTCGATCGCGCAAAAACTACAGTTTTGGATGAAATTTAGCACACGGATGGACCACAAGCTGGATTACGTCATATGATACTTTTCATCCTGATAGCACACGAGCGAAACCGCTGGCTCTATAATAATATAATAAATAACAAAGACACTAAAACTTTTATATATGCTTTGTAAACAACTCTTACATAATATTATTTTTGTAAATAACAATACTCTCTACATTTGACAATTCGATTAATGAATGGCATGATGGCTTCTTCTTCAATGATGTCCAAGCTTTATAAAAAAAAACTGAAAGATTACCTCAAATAACCTGCAAGCTTCCTGCCGGAATATTCTGTATAACTGTCAAAGTGGAAACTTAATTGAAGAGAGCTAGAAGTGAACAGGTGAACTGTCAATCCCTAGCATCAGGTGGAATGACAGCTCACTTTTAGCTCACTTCACTTCGCAGAATAGACCGGCAGTATCCATCAAGTAACACAAAACGGCACTCTATTTATCTCCGAATAAACCTAATATCGTAATAAATCTATTTCTGTTATTCAAATTAGCAAATGGCCTACTCCGATTCCGAATAGATGAAATGAATATAGTCGCACCACACTATTTATTATTCAGACTGGACTAAAATTAACCCGAAGTTACCATAATACAATTACAATATATCTCAATCTTTCAGCTTCAATGGATTAACTATTTGGTGATGGAAATACCTACCTATATTCATATTATCTTATTTATTATGGTAGATAAGGGAAATAGATCGTTTTCATATGTTGTCAATACACTGACTCGAGTTCTAAGACAAAATATATTCACCCAAATGCACTTATACCTATACTCCGAGTTTTAATTAGCTGCAGTAAAATGACAATAAGCATGTCAAATAAGTTTCTTTTGTTACACTATTCTGTACTAGAAAAACAAGATTTGGTTGATGGCCGCGAAAAAACAAAAAGACGCCAATTTCAGTCATTTAAGTAACACATACAACGCTGTCATTTTACTGCAGCTAATTAAAAGTCCGACTATAGAGATTAAATTGATATAAAACTCGTAACACTTCGCTTCGGACTGGTACTGAGAAATTCAAGAGAAATTCAGAGTAGCAACCAGGAGTCTGGGTCTGTGCCTGGTTAATGGTAATACGTTCGCCGCCTTTTACATGGAACTTAAACATAACTGGCGGAATGTGGGTGGACAATAAGGTACACCTCTGCCTAACCCTTCTGAGAAACAAGGCATATCTATGCTAATAACTACTACTATTAATAATTAAACTGAAGAGTTTGCGGAGAATGCGGTAATCTCTGGAACTACCAGTCGGGTTTCAAAAAATATTTTTGAGTTTGATAGTGCAATTCTTGAGGAAGGCTATAGGCTATGTAACATGACGCTAAGATCCTTAGAAGCAGGGCAGGATCAGGCGATGCGAAGCGAAGGGTGTTATAGGGGGAACAAGAAATTTCACGCGGATGAAGTCGCAGGCAGAAGCTAATTAGAACATAAGTAAGGAGGTACACAAATAGCAAGGTTTTAGAATGTACAGTACAGAATATTACGCCGGAATCGTTCGTTGTAAAGGTATACAAAGGTAATACAAAGAAACGTTCATTCCATTGTTTCGGGAAAGTGCTGCAATCGATGCGGTTCATAGTTGGTATCGATTAATTAAATCTCCATGACCGCCGGCCGCTACTTAGAAATAAATGGAGGTAATACTGTATCACTGCAACACAATTAGCCAACAATTAGTCGTTTAAAAGTATTGTCAGACCTACTGCACAACTGTCGATGTTTTACGTTGTTTTATTACTTAAAAGAAACTAACTTATCAACTAACTTTCTTTTGGGCACTGGAGGCCTACCATGATCTATTTTAACAACGATTCAAAAGCAAGACAGTTCAGTTTAGGTTCTTAAACTGCATCGTTCACAGTCGTACCACGACGTCCAATACACTCAGCGGCATTTGGATCGTTGAAAGTGAATGAGCGTGAAGAGCTCGTGGTAGGTATCCAGATGGCACGGCCTAAATTGAATCGTTAAACTGATGTCATGGTACGAATTAGCAGAACAGTTCAGTTTAGGCCCTAAAGTGGATCGCGTTAAGAGCTCGTGGTAGGTATACTGTTCCTGTTGACAGCGAGGCGGACGAATTTTTTGAGGCCCTATGATTCTTTTGCTTATTTTTTCATTTAAATGTACACACGGCTACACATCAAGCTATACATACCTAACCAGTATAAGCTGACTTCTGATTGCACGAAAAACCTATACAATGTGAGGTTAGCTAAAACTGGAAATGTATAGCTTAATGTGTAGCCATGTGTACATATTATTATTTTAAATGTTAGCTTATATTATGTAAATACATACTTACATAACGTTTTTTATACGCCATACGACGAAATTGTTCTGAATCTACATCAATCTACATGGTCTTCACATGATCTGACCAAGATTATGTCTGGACTTTAAAAGAGACTGTGACCTGTGTTTGTTTCGGCCTAGTAGTCAGATAGGAAACGCCGACCTTATCTGGCTTTACATTTAATTTTATAAAAGTAATAAGTATGTTCGATATGAAAAACTGCAAGTACGAGTAGATGTTTAACACGTTGACTGCCAGACAACAGACACAATAGAAAATCTATTGTTCGCGGTCACCGGTGACCGCGTTGGCAGTCAATGCCTTAATAATAATAATTGAAAAAAGTCGAAGCTAAGTATGCATGTTACTACAGATATTCATGTTTTCTTTTTTGTTTTTGATAAGTTTCAGTTATTTTACAAGCTTTTATTTTCTGTCTATTTCCATCCAATTACACTCAAAACTCACATCTGTGCGGATCTTTGCGGATGTAGCAGACTGTCTGTTTGTCATTGTCACGAGTGAGCAATTAAATATCTAGGGGTCTTACTAGACGAACGACTCGACTAGCGTCCACAAATTGAAGCTCTCCCTAGTCGCATCAGAAAACTAATGTACATTTTTAGAAATCCACACACCGCTGATGCCTCTACGATTTACATGGTCTACAGTTCTACACTGCCAGTCAGTATTAATTCATTGCATACGTAGGGTGTGGAACCTATAAAACTCTCTTTCTTGTGCTGGAAAGGGCGCAAAGGGCAATTTTAAAGGTGAAACTTTGAACTTTAAGCCGTGGATTTACTTAACTGCCAAACTAATACAGAATGTCGTCAGGTCAGGAATATCTAATATATAAAATTCTCGTGTCACAGTTTTCGTTGCCATACTCCTCCGAAACGGCTTGACCGATTTTGATGAAATTTTTTGTGCTTATCCGGTATCTATGAGAATCGGCCAACATCTATTTTTCATCCCCCTAAGTGATAAGGGAAAACTTACGCGGGTGAAACCGCGGGGCGCAGCTAGTATTATATATATTTAAAAAGCGGTACTTCGGAAGCATTCGCTACTAGCACTGCATGACAAAACCAATAAAAAAGCTCTGGTGCAGTTATTTACCCTGGTGTGGTGTATCTTCCACTAGTATGCAATTTCACGCAATAAGCTCGAGACTTTATGCAATCAACAAAATCATAAATATTTACTGCTTAAAAGTAAATGATTGCAAACTTTATGATTAAGCTCAAACTAATACTTCTAACTATAAAAAGTTTAACATAAAATTTTAATCGATGTGATGCGTATGTCATATTTCATTTTTTTTCCTATTATCGTTTTTTTTTTTTCTTATTTCTTTTTTATATTATAGTTTTAGATAATGTAGATTGTAGATACTATTATTTATTTCTCAATGTAAATTTAGTTTATTTACTGTTAAGTGTTGGAAGTCAATTCCGAGGCTACAAGGTTGTGTCTATGTAAGTCCTGCATCCCAAAATGCAAGCTTGACTTACTTTGGGAGTTAGTAGATCACCTGTGCTGCTGTACAAAACAAATTAAACATAGATTAATTTTTGATGCACTTTGAGAGCGAAACTTCTGTTAAATTTTTATTAATTAATCTGGTGGACAAAAGCAAAACCTATTTTGATCTGTGAAACAGTGCCTGGACACACCACCCGTCACCTGTCACAGCATCTGCCATCTAATCTCTCTTCGCCACCTTTGGTTGACTGGTAGAGAATGCCTAAGGCATTAAGTCCGCCATTGTACCTTTTTGTGCGAAAAGTTTAAATAAATACATATAAACATCACCATGTCTTTTTTACTCTTTAATCCTTATTAACCTCTCCAGCAAAAGCCAGCAGCGATAGTAGGTCAGGTAGCCTATCTTTTTATTGTTCATTTATTTACAAAACAAGTAATGTTTTCCTCGAACTTCCCTAATTAGAGGCACCGTCGACGTTAATACCCAAATGGATAGTATCTACCCATTAATCATTATGTAAGCCATCGATAAATAATTTGGAGTACAGCCTGAAAGCATAATGGTATGTACAGACGCCAGCACATCAAGCTACTACAATCTGTCAAATTTCTTTGATAGATTTTCAACTTTATTGCTAGAGCACAAGGTTCAAAGTTGATTGGGAAAATCTGACAGTTTCGGGTAGGTTGATGTGCTGGCGTCTGTACATAAAACCTATGCGGACAAATTTTAAAAACGTAGGTAGGTACTTAGGTGCATTAACGGAGGGTTATCCGAATGTACCTGTTTTAGAATGTAGTTTAAATAGGTAGTAAATTTAGTGTATGTTGGTCCAGCTTTTTTAGAGAGAAAAAAAAATTGTTTATTCCGCACTAACAAAACGCGATACATCCTTGTTTTAGTGAAATTAACGGATCCAAACACGGTAAATTGTAATTTGCTCGATGAAAAAACAAACCGAATCAGGGAGTAATTAAAAAAAAAAGTTTTCAAAACCATTTTTCGTTTCATTTTCTAATTAGATATCTACAGCACAAAATAATATGAAAATTGCACGTGGGTAATCGCATTTTATACTGAATTCAATGGTAGGATTTTTGAGTCCGTATTCAGTGCCCAAAGGTAATGTTGTCAAAAATATAAAAAAGCATTTTCCAAAAAGTTTTTCGGTAAAAATCGGTAAAAAAATTCTACGTATTTTTTTTTTTTAAACTGCCTACTTAGCCTCATTATTTAACTACATGTGTAGATACTCAATGTAATTGGACTCGATTTAGTTAGTTAAAGGAAAGATGTTGGGCGGCCTCCACACCATTATTGCGCAACATTACGAGCTGTGCAATGTACTTGACCGAGGACTAACACTGAAGATTGCGCAATGATGGAACAAAACTTTGAGCGAGTTTCCCACTCCTACTTCGCACGGTTTTTACGGCTTGACAAAACCTCGACAATTCTTTATTATACATTAGTTTAATATTAATGTGTTATACAAATAAACCTTCCAGAATAAAACTCGAAATTATGGTGAAATCAGTTACGTAGTTAAGAAGAACAACGCGGTCACACAGACAGACGGAAAATATGATTGACATGTAAAAGTGTTTGTACAGACGCCAGCACATCAAGCTACCCGAAACTGTCAAATTTTCCCAATCAACTTTGAAACTTACAATTTAGCGATAAAGTTGAAAATCGATTAAACAAATTTGACAGATTGTAGTAGCTTGATGTGCTGGCGTCTGTACAAACCTACTTACAAAAATACAATCATTTATCGTTTAGACAGACACCACTTTAATATATAAGTCTAGGTAGATCTACTTACCTAGATATTTTAATAGCATTGAAGCTTGTATGAGCCGTCAATGTTATTGCATGAAAATAATCGATCGTTAGAGTGCACTAGGCAAGGGCTGTTTCAATCAAATTGCGCAATAAAATAATTGCGTAGGCTTTTGTAGGTGTAGGGGCAGCCTTAAGCGCCTGCGGCCAATCATTCAGAAAGTGGTGTGCACCAACAAACATGGTGTTATTGCACTTCCGCATGGCTTCAAATAACAAGTTACTGGTTCAAATATATTATACGCAAAGTTATTTTAACAAACATAGGTAACAAAAAAAAAACATTCGTTCGTTCTCTGAGAATTGTATCGAAACATACCAATATTCCTTAGACAAAGCACTAAATACTCAAAAGAGGATAGATTAGCCGCTATTAGTGAACACTACGGGTACTAGAACTGAGGGTGTAAATATGGTGCAGCTTTCTCATAAAAAACTGGCCGTGGCAGTTCGTGGCGGCCCACGCACAGAGACGGGCATCGTAGGTGGGATGAATATGTACGCATGCACAGTATTGATTTTATCTACCGCAAAAACAAGTTTGTATTACATAGTATTATTAATCGAAAAAAATGTGAGCGCTTGTAACCAAAAACATCCCATAACTCAAAAAGCAAGTCACTTAAAATCTTCTCATGGGTGCCAACTATCCCATAGAAACTTTTGAGTGATGCCAATCGATCCTATTTCTTAGAAGGACTAAAAATCTCTATAGGACTAACTGCGGTTTAAGTACTAGAAAAGTCATAAATCGCAAAATATTTTCCCTTTTATTTCGTAGGAAATGCACTCCAACTTACTTTTTGTGATGGATAGACTGGCCGCTACAACGAAGAATGGCTGAAAATAAACAAAAAAAAATCGAATTTGGTACATATGCGCCATAATTTTATTTGCTTCGAAAACAAAATCTGGTTACAGTGCGGCCGACGAGAGAATGCGTTCTTGACAGCTGCCAGTTTCATACAAACGAAGACGTGTTTTGCGAAATTAATATTTATTAGTTACTAGAATTGTCGCACTGACAGGTGTCGGAACACATTCTCTCGACAGTCGGACTGCAACTGCAGTTTGATGCTTGTGATTTCTGACATTTCGTGACAAAAATTACCCTCATTATTGTTTGGAACGTTTTGGACTTGTTATAAGCTTATTTTTTTAAATTAAAACTAAAACAAGACCATTTCAAAAGATTCGTATAAAATTACCTGTTTCGCAACGAGTATGCTGACGTTCCATTGGACAATTCACTACGTCACTGTGTGACAGATGACAACAGGCATAAACGTGACCATCTTTTGACGCGGACTCTAACGATTGAAATCGCTGCTAAGCAACTGTTCTGCCCCAATTTACAAATTGCTACTCTACCGAATGGACAACTTTTACACTCGCTAGGCTTTTATGGTCTACGAGAGATGCAGCTGTAGGTTTTCAATTGGGTTTTATTCCTTTTTACAGCACTTATTTTGTACAATTTGAAGTTTTACAAAATTAACTAAGAACGTGTGGAAGAAAACAGTGCGGCCCATCAATGACAGCGTAGTCATGGAAACATATTCTTTCGAATTTGATTTTGAACTTTATTTTATGCTCTTTTTAACTACCCACCTACAGTCTGTTCACAGTTATTTTACCTCTGACAGCACCAACCTATTAACAGTAACCTTATTGTGACTAGAATAAAGATCACTGTGATTTGGACAGTTATGCAAAATCAGAGGTAAAATAACATAGAGAATATAAATAACTGTGAACGGACTGTACACAGAGTTCGTGACTGTACATTACGAACGAAACGAACGAATGTATTGAAAGAATCGATACAAATAGAAGAAGAAGAAAGAATACGTTTCTTTAACTACACCGTCATGTAGGGCCTTACAGTTTTCTTCCGCAAGTTCTATCTGGAAAGTAAATCACTCAGCAATTTGATATGTACCGTTTATGAATAACACTACCTATTGGATAGGTACTTTCGGATATGTACCCAAGCCAGTTATCCAATCTAGCAGTTAATTTTATCAAAATTCTGATTCATATTTGCTTAGGTACTTATCCTTATACGAAACAGAATTTCGAGAAATTTTTCGATTAAGTACGTGGTAAATAACAGACACAGTAAACAGATCCATAAAAATTTAAAAGTAGCTAATTACGAACCGTTTTATAAACAACGTTTAACTACTTAATAGTCTTCCAGCCCGCCATTCAAAACATGCAAAGTTATCGTGTTAATAGTTATACTCGGGAGAGTTATCAGGTAGCGCGCTCGCCAGGCAGCGGCGGCGGTCAATTTAACAATAAGGGGCATGTTGACACGCAATTAAGTCTGCACCCGCTGGACAAACCTTGCGTGCCAATGTAGCACGGTAAAAATCACAGGCTGGTCTTTGGTTTTAACTGCCAAACAACGCTGACGGAATAAAACAACGGTATTTTAGTGTTGAAGCGAAATTCTACGTGTTTAAATCCCACACAGGGTTACTTTTTAGGGTTCCGACTTTAAAAGTTTCTTTTAATTCTCAGCCTTCTAATAATGTTTAATTCAGCGTTTAGTTTCAAATGTTTGTTTTCGCGGCCAGCCGGCCAGATAACATTTTGCTTTTAATAGAGTTATCAGTTTATCATTATCTGTCTAGCCATTTCCCAACTATGATGGGGTCAGAGTCTAACCGGATGCAGCAGAATACCTAATAGTAACTCTATTAATAGTTATTGATTCAAATATTATTTTACAAGAAAAATGTTAATTATTAAAGGCCTTCGTAGGCTTCGTTGCGAAGGCATTTTGACTTGTGTATTACTAATATTTATCAAATAAAAAGGGCTTGTAAGCAGAATCATAATTATAGGTTGTGTAGATATTTTTTTTCCTTGAGACTATGTCATAGAGATAATTTTCATACGTAATTTATCTTACGCGCAACACAGTAATTACAGCAGGCCAGCGACAGTTCCACAGACTATTCAGTGTAGCGCTGTTTTTTTTTTACATTACAATAAATCGTCAGTCTAGCTTTTAGTCGGCTTTTTGTTTAACCACAAACGGCTGAATGTAGCCCGGTATTTTTAAAATAACAATAAAATAGTACCTATCTATTTGAAACGTGATATTAATTTTATTTTCTATGCTCACTCTTAGGGTATCTATTTCTATAGAGCTTACCACAAAACTTGTAAAAGTTAGTCGCAAGGAGTTGGCTTACTTGTTGGGACTTGACTTAGCACTCGGGCCGTGAGCTAGTGACCTATTACAGTGGCACAGTAGTGCACTATAGTCTATAGCCGATGACCAATACATTTTGCCACAACTATTTAATTGAAGTGCTCACTGCGGATTTATATTTCATAGAAAAATTATGAAGGAAAAACTTCATGTTTTATGTGTTTTTCTTTTTAACGTTAATACCAGTTATTGAGAGGTGCGTATTTGATTCAAACTCAAACTCAAAGCATTTATTTCAATTAAACCATTTACAGGCACTTTTGAATTGTCAATAGGTCAGTCAGAAAATATGAAGCTAGTTGCCCATTCCAAAGCGTAGGTACCTATGGAGAAGAACGGGCAAGAAACTCCATGGACACTCTTTTAAATTATATTTTACAAAAATATTAGTTACATCATTAATGTTGAATTTATAATTATATGTGAGAACGATGTAAAAAAAAAACATATTTACTTAGATTACGGGTTGTAATTAATAGAAACGGGCCCAGGCCCATGAGAAGAAGATACAGAATTCTCATTACCTTACCAGCAACCCAATAGCGTACCACACTATCAATCTCAATCTGAATTATTTTGGAGGATATTGCTAATCCATTGCTTCATAAGTTCGAAAAACGTGTCTGCTTAACAACATAAAAATTGCAATTAATGTTGTTGAACGGACAAAATTAAAGCCATTAATGTTACTCCATAATAAACTACAACTAAATTATAGTATTAGTTAAATACGCCGAGTACCTACTCGTTATCGGCCGAATAACTAGGTTTGACTGCCAAGTCGAAAAGATCTCAAAAACTTATAATGACCTCTTTACAATATTAATGAAGATTAAACAAACAAACATATTCATTGAAATAATCAGTCTCTCGTGGTAAATGGTGGATGACAATTTTTAACGCTATAAATGCTAATTCCTCATAGCAATGCGACATCTTACATGGCATTCTCCTATTATATTTGAAGCACGTTCCCAATACCTGCGTCAACTAAACTGAGTTAGTCGGCAGAGTACTCGGTTTGTAAACATAATACCGAGCAATACTCGGTACTCGGTTTCTCGGTGAAACTTGTACTCGGCGAGTCCGTGGAGTTCAGACAGCAGACTTACATTTGTACATATTATATCAACACGATTTGAACCGCGATAAAGAACCGTCTGTGCCCCTCGTGCGCCTGAATTCGTAACCATAGGCAGGTATGTTGTTGAGACAAATCTGCGCGAGCGATACGAACCCCAGTGGTAAGGGCCGCGACTAACGAGTTGTAGGTCGTAAGGTTCGAACCCAGACAGGCGCTCTACTTTGTGTAAATTATTTCATCACAACTGCTCTCAAAACGGTTAACACGTTGACTGCCAACGCGGTCACCGATGACCGCGAACAATAGATTTTCTATTGTGTCTGTTGCTTGGCAGTCAACGTGTTAAGGAAAACATCGTGTGGAAACCAGCGTGTCCAAGAATCAAAAATTCGAAGACATGTGGCATCTACCAACCCGCACTGGGGCCTGGGTCCGCCTGGGTCCGCCCCGCCGTCGTATCCTAGCAGTGGGAAAATTATAGACTGATTATGTGATTATCATAGAAATTCATGAATGTGTAAATAACAGTTCTATAGTCAAAGCCATATTATAATCATACCAACTAATTATACGGACTAAATGCAATTCAAAAGCTTGAAACTTTAAATAACCCGCGTTAAAATATTTTCATTCCGAAATAAACTTTCCTCCAAAAACAAAACGTGCTGGAATCCAGTGAACTCGCAGCTTTCGCATGAAAGCGAAAAAGGCAATTAAACGTAATTTTTAGAGCATCCTCCAAAAAATAACATTCTAATACTTCTCGCTTATTAAAGTAACAAATATGACCCAAACAGAATCAACGAGAAGGGGCTTAAACACAAAAGTGTCAAACACATAATAAATTGTAGGACGTAGGTGCGCGAATCTCTTGAATCCACATTTGTGCGCCTTTATTAATCTCATTTAGACCGATTGCCGCTCCAATCGGCCGTGAGCGATTTCCAGAGGATTTGTGAAATTTCCAAAGAGTTTCGCTCTGTAACCAGTTTTTCTGCAAATGTTAATGTCTTCATTTAGATGTGGATATCGTTTTCCAATATTGAAGCGAATCCGCGCGGGATGGTGGGCAAACATCGCGCGCGGGTTCGCTTCAAAATACATAGTTGTTTTTTAGAATAGTCGGTATTTTTTTTCTGGCTTTAAAGATTATGCTACGGTGTATTTTTGTTATTTTATATTAGGTATTTATTATATTAATCACGGTGATACCTATATTATTTCGTTTATTTATTTAGTTTACTTATTGTTTCTATTAATTTTTTTAATATTTCATAAAATATAAAAAATAAGTATAAAAATATTGATTATTTTAATATTCGGTGGTCACGTACAGTCACTGAAATTAATTGTTGATCAAATTGACTCTGTGCCACGCCGATACCATTTCATACAATTGTCATAAGACCGCTAGCGATAGCGGTAAAAGCCTCAACCAGCCGTTTCCATGCTGTTCTGTCTCTGGCGATTCGGCTCCATGTTCTTCCTGCTATCTTCATATTTTTACAAAAATTACATATTTTGGCATAATCTTGGAAAAGTACTATAATCTAGCTCACAGAAATTTAATTGAATAAATATAATAAGTACCTCTTATCAATTTTGTCACTCTGTCACTAACGTAGTAGAGCGTAGCACATCGTAGCAAATCGTAGCACCGAGGTCTACGAACTCATGTTAGAGATAAACTACGATAACATGGCGCGCCCCTCCAAATTCAAAACGTTTGAAAGTATTTGTGAAAGTATTTACAATGCACAACCAAGATTCACAATGTGCATAATGAGACGGCCGTCAAACAAAAACTTACAACTACATACAAACTCCTTCGTAAGGATGTCACTACACACATTGAAACAGTAATTTGGAGGGGCGCGCCATGTTATCGTAGTTTATCTCTACGTTGCATTTGTAAACCTCTTCTCGGAAAATGGACATGCTTAGTTAATTATTTTTATTAAAGGAATTGTCATTGAGGTCTTTCAATAAAAAGTAACAACGGAGATTTTTTTTAATAATTCCTGTCCAAGTCTGTGATCAAGAGTCACGTTATTGTCCGTCTCCTATAAATACAGCAACTATCTATTGTTAAAACTGTCGATAAAAGAAACCTGGCCTTTTTGCATATTTATTTTTCCGCCATTATCCATTGCAGTATTGGCGGGATCCATAATGTACAAAATATATTCTGTAGCAGTGTAGCCGGATCAATAGTGCCGTACAATAAAGAAACCCCTATCTCTGAACAAAAGCTTCCGATATTACTATTTGAAATAGTCTTTAAAATCGGAAAATAGTTACAATAATATGAGCGGTTTGTTCGCTGGATAGGGTATAAAATTTTTGGATAATCCAGTAGAGGGTGGCAACCTTTATTACCGTCAGTATTTAGTGGGGTCTGCCGGACACCCGCCGGCGGGGTCCGGTGGGTCGCAGCCACGACAATAATACTTGAGGCACACACCCACCTAAACAAAACACGTACACGTTTGATTACACTTTACTTCTCTGACTTTACCCCACCGTTCATCCACCTCGCATTTAATTCAATTCTCTTTCTTGATTTATGTAAGGAACTCAATGCAATTTCAAGTTAAAAGCGTAATTGCATTATTTTGTTCGTAGACGGCAACTAAAACCTTTGTAGTGGAGAACTCATTGGTCGAGCTGTACAAAAATACTCATTTTTATTTATGGTAGACTTTTGATTTAAAAAAAAGTTGTAGAGTTTCCAAATTCAAATCTCATTATTGACAGAGTTTCCAAATTCAAATCTCATTATTTATCGACTAGAATCAATTATTTTTCATAATAATTATTGACGTTCAAAGGTGCCTTTCATGTGCCTATTTGAAATAAATGCTTTGACTTGACTTTGACCAGCAGGTTATAATGAAATTCAGTACCTACAATAATAATTATTGCCAGCTAGAGCCTAGGCTGAGGTTTTAATGACTTGCTTTAGGTTAGGTTTGATAAGCTGGTATAATTTAACAATAACGAGCAGGTGGTGAGAAAATATCATTATGTTCATCCAAATTCCGTAATTTACAGCTAAGGTAACATTTGAATCCCACCAAAAACATTAAAAATGACTAAATTCTCAATTTGGTTGACTTTAAAATGAGATCTGAGATGATTTAGATTGTGATCTAAAAAGGACTAAACTTCATACAGGTAATCAACGTAAGGTACAAATTGCAATGAATGTAAAGAGTTTGATTAAAATCTTGCATTCATTCTATTTTGCACTATAGTACAATGACTTAACACTTTCGACTCCGCCCACTTTTCATAGAGCTCATACGCCATGCCGCCATACATTTTGCAAATGGACCCTCCAGGAGGGTCACCGGCATTACGTTTGCGCTAAAGTGAACCCTCGAGGAGGGTCGTCGGCATTAGGTTTGAAACCGTATTATAAAACACTATAAAAAGAAGTAAATTAGTGTTTTCAGAACGTCTTGTTGCTTTAATTAGTATCTCTGGGGGTATTTACATGTGCTAGTGGCGTGAAGACGTCAAATATAAAAAATATAAAAATGAAGAAAAAGTATAATCGCTCGCTTTGATCCCGTGACAGGGGTGTCCAACTTCTTCTGAAATTTTCATGCAATGTAATATTTTTTTAAACAGTAACATTATGCAATATTAATTTTTTTTAAGTAATAAAACGTTATTATTTTGTAACAGCTTATTAACTTACGACTTACGTATGTGTGCCTCGGCTTCGCCTCGTCCATCAATGCCTAGTTGTGGCCAAGGCTTGTATAGTACTTTTCTCAAATAATGCGCGGAAATTAAAATACAATTACTTTCAAAATCAACGACGAACAACGCACAACAATAATTTTTCCCGCGTTAAAGTGATAATTTGTTTTTTTTTTTTACTTCCTTGGTTGCCATGTTTTGGAGTAAAAGATCGTTCCATTTTTAAATAACACGACATATATGAGTTTACCTACTATGTTTATTTGGCCGCTAAACCAGGACAGATATGGATTTTCATACAACTTTTGCCGGCCGCTGCTCGCATGTATGTGGCCAGGGGGCCTAAAACGGCCACTTTGGCAGAATCATACAACAATTCTTATCACGCACTTCATCTGTTTGACAGTTTCACACCTATATATCCCTGAAGGGTTAGGCAGAGGTGTACCTATAGCATTTTACGAATCTCCATACAAAACTGTCATACAGATGAAATTGCGTGATATGAATTATTTCATGATTCTGCCAAAGTAGCCTTTTAGGTCCCCTGTACAGCAATTTCGATTTATCTCAAAAAAGGTTGTCAAAATAATGCTCAAATTTCCAAGCATTTTTGAGAAGACATTTTTTTAAATTATGTAATTTGTCCACTGACCAGGTATTATACAAGCTTGTTTATTAGAGGTCAGTAATTTTGCCATACTGACCGGTGATTGAGCTCAAGAAAATTAAATGTTATTTCAAAGCAATAAGACTATATTTTAAATGCATAAAATAGTGTTACGGTCAACACGATTTTCTTAATAATAATAGAAGTTAGCTTTAAAAAATTTTTTTTTGGTCATTGTATTATGCTTTCAACTCAATACCTACTCTAATTGGGGTGTATGAGGTCTTGCGTTAATTATGTTACACATTGTATACATGACCACAGATAATATAATACTCTAATGACAAAACCAAACGACTTGTATGTAGCGAAGTATGCTCCTGAAATGAGCAGCTGTACAAACGAACGGACTGACAGTCAAACGAAGTTGCACCATGGGTATGGGTGTTCGTTTTTACCCTTTTGATGCTGAAGCTTCTATTTATAAACTCATCCTCTTAATTTATAATCTCAAAATAAATATGTTTATTTTTAGTGAATATTTGTACCTAAACGTAAAACGGTTTACCATCCCTGAAATATGGGCATCCCAGCGCCCAATTATTTTTGAAAATAAAAATGCTGGTATTTGAAAACCAACGATTATACTAATAAATCTTGTTAAAATATACGACTAATTTTATTTTCATAGTTTATAATGCTATATTCGCTAAGAAAAACGTACATTTAAAATGAGCCCTCCGCGAGGGCTCCCGGCATCCCATATGCGAGTTGGTTTGTTACTTTGACGTCAAAATTTATCATTCGTGAATGTGCTACTTTAATGGCAGGTCAAAATTGACACCAATTAACCCTTGCTTCTAAGCACGCACGTATTTTGTTGATTGCAGGTAGGTAACTTAAAGTGAACAATTTAATGATAAGAATCACACGCAACGTTTTGTGACACGGTAGTGCCAATGATTAAATACAGACTGAGAGTAGAACAATTTGAAACTTAATTTTCATATTTTTTTTAGGTACACTCCAGTTTCTTGCCCGTTCTTCTCTATAGGAACCTACTATGTTTTGGAATGGGCAACTACCTTCATCTTAGTGGCCGACCGACCTCTTGACAATTCAAAATTGCCTGTAGATAAATAGATAGTTTTGCCGGTTTAAATTAAATAATGAGTTTTAGTTCAAAATATTTGACATTATTTAAATTTCGTCTTTCACCTTCGAATTTATGATGCAATGCATGTAGCACACAGGCCTTGACTCATCGAGAAGGCCAAGAAGCATTCCCATTCTAGGCTATAATGTAGAGAGTAACGTATTGTTAGTGAAAACGGCCATTAGTCTGGCAAATTGCAAGATATTCCCGCCGGTCTTTAGAAGCTCGTTAGTCGGCGACAAGGCATACTTACATGCATCTTTCCATACCTACCCACAATATGCTTATGTCACCTATACCTTGCAATTTCAGCGTGAGAACTCATTACAAATAATTTAACACGTCACAAGGTCGGGAATTTAATACCTTTGAAATGAATGCCGCCTCACCGTCTCCGTTGCCAAAACATAAAATTATGATATAATGAAAACTGTGCTCTGTAAGCTTTCCAATAAATTTTATTGCGAATCCATTTCGTTATTTAAACAAATAACAAAAGAAATGTGTATTGTAAAGATCTATAATAAACAAGCCGTTGCCCGATGGGGCTTCTCATCGGCAAAAATGACGAAATTCCATACATACTTTCATCCCCTACAAGTCTAAGTTAAGTCTTTAGTAAAGGATAAATTTTCAAAAATCCTTCCTTAGTGCTCACCTCGTTATACAGGGTGTCCCTGAAAGTATGGATCAGTTCGCATAGTGCTCAAAGAAAAATATCATAAAAAAACAATCAAGGCTACCTATAAATTTTTTTTTTAGGTAGCCCTGATACTTTTTATTATAATTTGATCCATATTTCCAGGGACTTCCTGTATAAGGAACTCTTGTGCAAAATTGTATGCTTTTAGAACTGTTGTGCAAAATTGTATGCTTTTAGTAGGCCAGCCGGGCTGGATTAGCCACGTAGCAAGTGCAGCTAATGTTACAGGCCCCGCGCTTTTTTGTATTTACGACCAAGTGCGGGGCACTTGGTCGTAAATACAAAAAATCTAGTCATGGTACCTTAAAGGAAAGCACGGCAATATTAATTAGCGTAGTTGTACATTATACAGAAGAAAATAACTAAAGATCAGTTTCCTTTGTCGTGCAGGTCGCGCGATCGAGCGCGTGTGCGCGGGCGCAGACGGCGCAGGCATGGTGGCGGCAGCGCGTGCGCTGCTCGCCGCCGTCACCAGGGTGCTGCTGCTGGCAGACATGGTCGTCGTGCGACAGCTACTACTGGCTAAGGATAAGGTAATTCGAATCATAAAATTCATAAATTCAGTGACAGACAATGCACAGCCTAAACCGCAGTGTCTAGACTAGAAGCATGACATTTTACACAAAAACTCCTTTTGTTACGAAGGTGAGCAATAAGAAAAAACTCTTTCTATTGTTTTCTATACAAAGTGACGCAATTTTCTTAATTTTTGGCTATGCGCCGTAGAATTACATTAGCGCAGTAGAAATCTTTCTGTCTAAATTTAGACCAACACGCGTAACATTACTTGTAAATTCAACTAACTCGGGATAAATTCGTGATTTAGTGAAAGTGGCGCACTGCGAATGTGAATCGTTTGTCATGCGGCAGGTATCTATTTCAGTATTTCGAAGCTCTGGGATAACTCTGTCCTTGTGTTCCGTAATTTATTGGCTGGACGCAATAACCCTGTTCTTGCCTCAGTTGTTGTTATTGCGTGTTTTATGCGACAGGTGGCGCGAACCCTGGACCGATTGGAGTCGGTGTCGAACTTCGCGGAATTTGTGCGCGCGTTCACGGAATTTGGCGGAGGTATGGTGGAGCTAGCGAGGCTCACGGCGGAGAGGCGAGCAGATCTACGTGACGAGAGGAGAAGAGCACAAGTGGCCGCAGCAAGAAACGTCCTGGAACGTTCCACCCTCATGCTACTCACCTCCTCCAAGGTAACGCGACGTTTTCAAACTTCTTAACCGTCAACGTTTAATTTATTCAATTTACATTGCTCATTTACGGAAACTCGTTAGCAACTCTCGTAAAAAGGTCAAGCAAATTACACGTTCAATCTAAATGCAACCACGGAAATAGGTTAATTGTTCCTTTTTTTAGGTTTCGTTAGAGTTTAGTTTAGTTTCACATAGGCATTTTATAAGTATGAAAAAGTGGGGTAAAATCTTATGGGTATTTAAATATAAGCACTATAAAAAACACTTCACTTAAAACGTGGTTTCGTAAATAAACGTCAAAAAATTTGGAACTTTGACCATCAATACCTTCGTTAGGTACCAGGAGGTCACAGGTATGGGTCAGTACAAAAAATATATACAATAACGGGAAGAATACGACTCTCGCCTTCGTTAAGCATCTTTTTACACCCGTCGTACATACATATAAGTATGGCAGACCGCATATACTGTTTCTTTTGTATGTGTGTTCTCAACAACTATATAACTCTCCAAGAACACATCGAACCTGATTGCTAAATCAGATTAAACTCGTGTGCGCAATCATTAATTGAAACACCTTTATGTACAAGGCGAGGGTCAGTTATTAACACCATAAACAGTAATAAATTTTCAATCCGAGTGTCCAGAGTGTGTGTGTCCCGTGGCTCGCATAAATTAGGTAGCTCTGTCGCTTGGCCGACGCTCCTCCTATCAATTATGTAGGTTCCAAACCCAATTCAGAACCACAAAGCGTTTTTTGTGACATCGGGGTTGATGCACGCATATTTCTCATACGTTTTAAAGTTAAAAGTAAAGACATAGCTTGCTATATATTATATGTATTGCAGTGTCAAGTGTGTCATGAGAAGGGTGAGTGAACAATCGCGGTCAGCTGTGTGATGGCAAAGCTAGCAATTTGTCAGCGCTTCCGTGCGATCGTCGACCGCGCGGCACGCCGATGCCAACCATTCACATGACATATTTTACAAGACTTTTCATTTTTCTACCGCTCTATATTAGATGTTTGACATTGATAAAGATCTTTTTCAACATACTAGGTCGTGAAGTGGCTCTTATTGCACCGCTTTTAGGTTAACAATAATTCCTTGCATTTCCGCACTAGTGCGGAAAAGTGCACAGTTTACTAAGTATAACTAAATAATCAGAGATGAGCCCTTTTTTAAATCTTAGCGAGGAGCCTTCTTCCATTTTTTTTTTGTTGTTGCTTTTCCTGCCCTGGCGTTTCGCTTTTAACAGCATGTTGCAGTTATTCATTACAATAATTGCATTAGGTAGAGCAATTTAATCCTTCGCAACTATGTACACAAGTTTGCACCACATTGTCGCATTTCCCGACGCCTACCGCCAAGTACTGTGAGCCAGAGGTATAATGCACAAAGTTCGTGGCGTCATCGTATAAGTACTCCGCAAAGTAATTTACATTGAGTGCGAACTTGGCTAAGGTAGGACATTTACGATCTACGCAAAACCATTAGTAAATTATTGCAATTTTGCGTCTTAACATATAATTATAAAAGTTATGTAGGTATACTTACTTACAAAATATTGAAAAACATTTTTAAAGAGTAACCGTGGAGTATCTTGCGCTTTCTTGTCCATACGAAACTACGTTTTGGAACCCTACTAGAATCAATTCTATTTTATTGTAAATTTCGACATCCAAAAGTGCCTTTTACCTATATGCATAATTGAAATACATGCTTTGACTTTGAATGTAACTGTTATAGAATTTTATAAAATTCACGATAATCATTCTAATTTATATTTTATTACGATGAGATGAGAGTTTAACGTATTCATAATGGGGTTTGGCGATATAAGTGTGCTCTCATAATGTTCGTGTACTACTGTCGTGTTCATATTTGGATCAATACCATTTGCAGAAGGCGACCGCAACATGTAGGCTGCCACAATAGCGACTAACAACTTGCCATTACTGCTATTATATAGCCACGTACCGATTGTGTGAACGGCATACAAGCGCAGTTTCGATAGGGATTGTTAAAACTTTTTTACAAAAAAAGACAACCGACTTCCAAAAAAACATTACATTTAATAGGTGAAAAATAAGAGGTATTCTACTCAGAGCACTGATTTCAACGGCAATTTCGGAAGTCGGTGTCTTTTTTGTTTTGATTTTTTTTTTGTCACCTACTCGATTAGAGTAATTTTTCTTGGATGGCAGTTGTTTTTTGTTGTAAAAAGTTTTTACTTGTGGTAGGTACCTACAACCTAGAGGTAATGTATAATTGAAGCTCACTCAAAAACTACTCAAACAAATAAAGGGTAATTAGGTATTATGGGACCACCGCCGCGGGAGTTTCTTCAACCAAATGAAAAAAACAAGTTAATCGTCCCAGTAATCACGGCGAAATTGGTGTACATACATTTAAAAAAACAAAAATGAGTCGTCAAATGCAGAACTTCCTTCTTTTTTTTGAAATCAGTAAAATATTGCACCGGACAAGAGCACCCGTGGACGATGATTAGAGATTTGAAACTAAGCAAATTGTTTGGGACAGTTTCGTAATAATTACTTGTTTAACTTTGAACTGAAATAGGTAATGTTGTACAAGAAAAAGTAAACATGAATGATGCCATAGCCAATTTGTACATGCTCAATCAACCAGATACGTAGACACTAGACACTCCCAGTGTTTTTACCACCTCCGGTGGCTTTGATAAACGGTGGTTTTATTACCCGTAACTACTAACTACAGTTCTTGTGAAAGCTACTGCCCTCCTGGTTTACTGTCGCCCTTTACGACCCACTGGTAACTGATGGAGTTTCATTCATACTCGAGACGAGGTTTCCACCGCAGTCGCTTTGTCTTGAGAGCAGCTTAATATTTGTTCACACAGACGAGCCTGGGGCTCCCGTGCAACGCGTTGGCGTGAAACAATGGCGAGAGATAGAGAGTTGTAGGTCAAGATAGTCCTAACGTTTATTAAGACTTCCGTAGCTTGCTCTATAAATATTATGTGATTTTAGAAACTACTGTTTTTTTTTGTATTTACCTAAAATATCTCAACATTTTAGTATGATATGAAGAGTGGTTCGCATGACTAAAAGTCTTATCACATTTTTAGCTGATTTAAGTTGGGACAGCTACATTATTCTATTCGTGATTCTTTACATTTTGTTGCCTTTCAAAATGGTTATATTTTAAGATCCAAATAACATAGAGGTACTTACAACGGTTAGTGAAAAATGTAAAGAATCACGAATGGAGGAGTGTGATTGTCCTGACTCAGATCAACCAAAAAATGAGATAGGACTTTTAGTCATGCGGGCGACGAAATTACAGGGAAGACGTCTTCAAATAATCAGGTACCTATATCTTACAAGAAACTTCTAAATGTTAAAACAATTTAGAGGTGCCCGAAAAACAGTCGATAATGCTGGCAAAGGTAGAATTTGCAAATTTTCACGAAGACATGACTTTCATGATGATTTTCATGATTTTCTTGAAGACATGACAACATGAATTTTGCTTAAAACTATTTTTTCATAAACAGACCTGCATGAGGCACCCATCAAGCGCGTCGGCACGGGAGAACAGGGATACGGTGTTCTGTCAGATGAGAAGAGCTATGGACCTGATCCATTACGTCGTGAGGGACGGCCTGCCAGGACACGAGGAGCCAAGCACCCACGAGGTTTGATGTCTCATTCCAATATTTTCAAATACACTAATATTTCTTCTTATTCCTGCTGATATTTGTTAAAGGAGCTCTGAAATGAAAACCTCAGATTAAAATAGCTACAATTTCATATTATAGTCCCCGTGTCGATATTACGGTGACTATTTCAGTTTTTTTGTTTACGAGTTTGTGCTTTGACTGGTGCTCTTATCTGGCTAATGTAGCTAGAATTATACAAATTATCGCGAATTCATTCATTCATTTAATTTGAACATTTCTTTAAAAAAAAAAACAAAAGTTTGCCTTCAAAAAAACACAATGAGAATAATGTTTAACCAAAACATTTTATAGCCTCCGATAAAATTAGTACGTTACCCGTGTGACGGCAAAAAGTTTGAGTATTTTTATTCGACCCATCCTTTAGAAATCCTACAGCAACTCAATGAAACCTCGGAGAAGCTTTCATGAAAATGTAGGTAGGGACATAAATATTGCGTGGCACAGTTAGGCGTTGGGGTTACAATAGATGCAGTAAATTATGTCCACAATCCGTGACTTCAAACACCGTATAGTCTGCGTTGTGTATTCCCGCGGGTATGGTACCGATTCACGAATGTATGCTCGTGGTTGAATTAATTTTGTTAACGACTTACAAATGTATTGCTTAATCACAATATCCACAGGCGACGTGTTATCATTCCGTGTCAATAGACAACTTGGTAAAGACGTTTAAAGAAGTTAAGTTGATAAAAGACGTTTGAACAGAAGAGTCACCTTAAACGCAAGCAGTCTTATTACAAAACGAGTACTTTAGACCCAGCCTAAACCGTCGAGTCAGTTACTGTATTTTGATCTTTATTCCGACAAATGTAAAATTCTTACTGCAAAATTGACAACTAGACTGTTGTAAACTTTATCGGATAATACTTAGTTCAATATTTAAAAATGGCTCTATGTATTAAACCTGTGTCTAAAGATAAACCTTGTTTTTTGTGTTTTGAGGACGTATAAGGTTACTCCTTATTTCAAACAAACTTTCAAGTATTTTATAACTCACCTACAAATTCCACGATTGGGCCTACAAAATCGGTAGGTACATTTAGATACAAAATTGGTAGTATCCGCGTTTAAATATTAAACATGGCACCTCAATCCATTTTATCTTTGTAATGTGCTGTGATGACCCCCCTCCATGTAAAAGCTATGAACTCCCTCAAAACATGGCTAACGTGGCAACCGGCATGTCGACAAAAAGGCGACCAGCGAAACAGTGGAGGCACTATGTAAGTACATAATATGCCATGCGATATTTAATGTAGTTTCATACTAAAGTGTCATATAAATATTTTCCGAAGAAGACAATATGATCTTGAGTTTAGATCAAAATCTCACAGGAGGGATAGATAACGGGCCTAATTTCCTCTCGCGCCCGGCTCTTACACCATCGGGATAATTGCGTAACGCACATCAAATAGCAATCGATCGCAATGACTTTCATTTAACAGATCAGCTACGTTCATTACGCTATTAACGTTGTTGAGCAATGAATTTTTTAAACCTATGAAGCAATGGATGTCAAAATGAAAGGCAATTACCGCGCAGGTGGACAAAGGCCCTGGTGTAAAGCGGAAATTGAAATAATCATCCGATATCAGTAGCGTAACTAGAAAGGATTTTTTGTTTTAACTTCCATTGTAAAATGGCAAAGACGGTTTATGAAAATAATACCTTGAAGCTGACTTTCAATGAAGTTTAGCTTCACTTAAAAACTTTTCCTTTGGAAGAAATCTATCCTAGATAAAACTATAATGCTCGTTTTCACTAACGCTAGGCTATACACCTAAATGAATCCATTTATATATATTTATATTTTAATACTATATTATTACTTTCGTTTTTTATATTATAGTCGTTTTCATCTCTGTGTTGCGTTGTACCTACTTAAAAATTACGCAACGGATTTTAATGCGGTTTTCTCCATCATTTAGAGAATTTGTTCTGGAAGGTTGTGTGTAAGTATATAATACTTTCAAATGCGAAAGTACAAAAGTCTGTTCGACTGTCGGTCTGTCATCTTTTCACGCCTTAACGGCTGAACGGATTTCGATGTAACGTGGCAGACGGGTAGACCATGACCTGGTTTAGGAGTAGGACATAGGCTACTTTTACCTCAGTAATAATTTTCTGTAGAATAACTTCAATTTTCTTAACCAACATAAATATTATAATGTTCTTGAAAATAAGTGACCGTTGTTTAAGTAGGCATTATATTTTTCTGCTCCTATAGGCTGTCTTCGCTGTTGGATTTTCAACGCTCGGCTTAGCGCCGAAAGTTAAAAATCAAATAGCGCGCTTTTATTTAGGTAAGTAGGTATTCATTTACCTAGCTGTAGCCTAGTTTAAGTGAAAACCGGTATAAAATTCCCAATAGTAGGTAGCTTCAGGAATATAAATTCGGACAATCAAAACGTGCTCTGTTTGAAACATTTCACAAAGAATTGACAGATTTTCACAGATAGCCGAGTTTTTGTGAACACAGAAAAAGAACAAAAAGCTTCAGTGAAAAATCAAAATATCTGAATTTCATGCCAGCAACGGTAAAAATCGGGACGCGCCGGTAAAAAACGGAAAATTCCAGCTGCATTTTTAATTTATGTTATAGCGCTTAAAGCGATGAAAGCCAAGAAACCATTAGGTTAGGCGCCACAAGTGTAAACATTTGCCGACTAGAACATGTCCTCGTTTAAACAAGTTTAGCGGAGAGACACGCAGCACTAAGCACGTTCCGGAGGGTAGTCGACACACGTTATAGGAAATTGTTATTACGTTCACATATTATAGGTAAATGGATCATGCATATTGCTGAAATATGTATAAGTATGGCTGATGTTACCTGGATATGAGCGCTTAGGCACGCTATATATAATTCGGTGTGTACATAACATTGGTAGGTAAGTATGTAACAATCTAGATTTATAAAAGTAGGTACGGATATTCGTTCATTTTTCGCCCTGTTGTTTGAGTGTTTTTGTTATGTCCTAATAAAAGCTAATTTATAATAACAATCACGGCTACATCGCAGTGTTAAAAGGTTCTCTGATACAGTGTTTTTTATCTGTACAGGGTGACTTGTAATTCAAGGATTCCTTCCAAGACCTCATAGTTTGCCACCTTTGCGACAATTACACACCCCACATAGCCTAGGCAAAAATGAAGAATTACCTACTGGCTGGTTAGGAAGTAGTATTTGATCACACTTTTTTTTTTACTATTTTCAAATACTCAGAAAGTCTGGTAATACAAATCCACGCGAACGAAGCTGAAGTCGCGGGCGAAGTGTTAGTAGATATTATATGAGACACTAGAGCGGCTTCCGCAGTCTGCGACAGTCCGGGCGCCGGAACAGATAGGTACCTACCTATGTATGTACAAACTAACGGGAACAGTCGGTTAACTTTACCGAGCTGATTGTCTTAGGCCTGAGTTCACCAACATTCTAACCATCGGTTAGGTATTTAAACAGTTGATTTCCTTAGGAAATTTGACATAAATCAACTGTTTAAATACCTAACCGATGGTTAGAATGTTGGTGAACTCAGGCCTTAGTGGTTTAATTGCGTAACACACATAAAATGGCAAACGATAGCAACGCCATTCATTTTATAATTATTAATTAAGTAAGTATTGCAAAACTGCGCCAATAGTATGACTTGTCAATTGTTAGATAGCATACGCTACACCATACAAAATAACTTAAGAGGTTAATAGTACCTACGTATGCGATTCTGCTATATATAGTTGTATGACTTCATAAATTCCCCGGAATCATTATATCAAAATGCATAATGAAGATAGTACCTAAATAATGTGATCATGGATTCAATTCTCAGGTTTTGCAAACCTCCCATTTCAGACCTCTTTTCTTGATATAAAATACTTTAGTTTGTTTGAAAATAGACCAAATAGGTAAGTCGTTATTATTGTTACTGAAACTTTCAGCCTAACGCAACCACAGCTAGGCAAAGCATGGAAATCTCAACAAATGTGTAATTAAAGAAATCGATATGTATTCTATTTCTTCCACTAACTGCTATGACTCTCGGTTACTCTGTGACACTTTCTGATGCGTTTTCCTCGAACATAAACACTCTTTTATTTCTTTTCTTGTAGATGAAACCTTTCTCGGATAGTCATGAACAGGTATCAGTTTATTAAAAGCAGGTAGTCATTCATTTTTATGTAAGAAATTATTGTTATTGTACATAATAAGCACTAGATTGTTCTCTTGTTTGCTTTATTTCTAATAATGTTTTGTGAATAATATGTATGTTTAGTTTCCTGCAATTTGCTTCCTCATACTTTACCTGTTTGTATTTTGAAATGATCTAATTTTTTTACTCTTTGGCTCTCTTGCGCCACAAATCTCTAAACACGTTTAGCGCTCAAAATAATTAAAACAACATTCTTTCTTTGTCATCTTCAAAATAATGATTGACAGAAACAGAGCGATGTTTTAACTACGCTTAGCGGTAAACGTATTTAGCGATTTGTGATGTAAGCGGGACTTACCTACCTAATATATATTTTATTACTGTAGACATTATTCAATTAAGTAAGATGAATAATGTCTTCGATCGCTATCAATATCTACTCTATTGTTCTCGTTTATATTTCAGGACTTATTTATATTTGGACTTGAGGAAGCATTCAGTTCTTAAACTTGTAATAAGAGCACCTGTATTTTATAAACGTAGCCATAGACTCTAATGATTTTAAAAGTTTATTTAACTCACAAAATTCTGCTAACGACCACGCTCCATACAGCTTAGCTAATAAAGGCTTGGCTAAGCTTCTCGCTACGTAACTAACTTTATAGGTACGTACGTAGCCATACTAACTTTCAGCGATTAGGTCAGTTTCCAAATTATGTACTGGGGCCCTACCACCACCTTTAACAAAACAATCTTGTTTCAAGAAAGTTTTGTTTCAAGTTTATATTAATATTAATCGTATTCGTACCATGCACCAAGCCGTGTCCTTTCAAAAGCGATCGCCGCGCGATTTGGCATCGTCGCGTTCATGTCACTTCTTTTCCGGTTACGAATCACAAAGTGAGGTCAAAATAATACCTACCTACTGCTTTATGAGGTGGTGGTAGGTTCCCTGAGGTCGACAGTGGTGAGTAAAAATTATGTTAAGCCTGCATAAATAATTATGAAGTAGGTACCTATGTGATTTAGACCTTAAAAATGATAGTCATTTACGCTTATTAGATAACAAAGCACTATTTTCTTTCATTAAATAAATTCTCAAAAAAACATCTTTTCCACTTTAATCGAATCTAAAAACACCTATTTTCTGTATCTTAGGTATTTAGTTGTCCAGTGATTAGATAAGTGTAAGGTAGGAATCTGCTACTTTCAAATAGTTTGAAAATTTAGATATTTTGTGTTTTATACTAATATTTAGCAAATATATAGGCTGCACAATGGGAGGCGGGCACGGCACTGGGAGCGCTGCGCGGACTCACGGGGCAGGTGCGAACGGCGCGCGCTCGCGGCGGTGCCGACCTGCCGCGCCGGCGCTCACTCGCGTCCACGCTGCGCGCGCTCGTCGAGCGCACGCACGAC
This sequence comes from Gortyna flavago, assembly GCA_963669345.1. Lineage (NCBI taxonomy): Eukaryota > Metazoa > Arthropoda > Insecta > Lepidoptera > Noctuidae > Gortyna > Gortyna flavago. The sequence continues at coordinate 10,330,618 of OY770126.1, forward strand.
TTCACCGACTCCGCCTACACCTCGCACGAACATCGACAACGTATACTAGCCCTCGCCGAAAGAATAGCTTACGAATTAGAGAGATTAGTTGCCGTCGCTGTATCGCTGGTAAGCTACCACTGTCACTTCTAATGATCATATCGTATAAAGATTTTATTAAGAGTGCGTAATTCAGGAAGAGCAAGGTGTCAACGGTACTGCGACGGCTCTGGAGAGCGCGTGTACGGGTGCCACCAGTGCCGCGTCGGAGCTTGAACGCGCGCTAGTCGCTGCAGCGCGCGATCAAGCGCGAGATCTCGCCCCCCTCGCTGACGAAGCGAAGAGACTCGCATCCGACCTAGCATATATAGGTAAACAAGCAGGTATAGAGTATTGTCCTAACTAATAGATAATTTTAACGATTTGCATGTCCTCATAACAGCTTCTTCACCAAACACTTTATGGCTTCGTTTTGTTGTTTGGATAATTATGGATTTTCGTAACGTGAATCTATGAGAGCAACATAGTTATTTTCCCTGCAGCTAGTTCCTGTGGTGAGAGAGAATCAGAGAGACTGCACAATATAGCCAGCCGGCTCCATGAACAATTAGATCACATTATAGAGGTAACTTCAAAAATCCTAACTTAAAATGGGCACGAAACCGTATAGAATCTACATACGTGTAAGTATATATTTTAATCAACAGGTTTGCAAATTACTCAGACATATAGCTTTGTCGGAGACTCTGCAAGTGAGTGCAAAGTTTGCGGAAATAAACCTTAGGATTTACGGTCCGCAAGTTGTGACGGCCGCGCGGACGCTGGCGGCGCACCCGGGCAGCGCGGCCGCGCGGGAGAACCTCGATGTGTTCGTAGACATGTGGGCGTGGCTGCTGGCCGACGCCGCACGGCTGGCGCGCGAGCTGCTCGACCTCACGGACGACAGACCCGACAAGCAGCAATACAGTAGCTTGCCGAGGCCAGGAGTAAGTGCAACTCTTAATCCGAATAACAGCATTATATAGTGCAAATATGCTTGAATTGCAAATGGTTTTGTATTAAGTTTGTAGGGACAAATCGTGCTTCGCAGACCTCATAAAAGACCTAAGGCAGCGCGGACACAAGCAATAATACAAAACATCATACCTACTCAAATCTGATTCTATCATAACATCCAAATGCCCAACCAGTGTCCACGTACTTAATATTAGTTCTAATTAATTCATAGAAACACGGGACGACAAGCAAACCTCTGAAAGCAGTAAGGTTGGATTCTGACGAGCAAGCAAAGATCGCGAAGTCTGGTTTAGAAATGAAGATGATGTCGTCTGAAATGGATGCCGAGACTGAAAAATGGCAGGGCGCAGCTGCCGACGAAAACAACGATATTGTGAAGAGGTACGGATCACTATCACTAGTCATGACGAATAGGTACTTATTTATTTATTTATTGAGGATCTCCAACAAAGGATACACATAATACAATACAATGTTACAATAATAAAAAAAGGTTCTTTAACGTGTGCTCCTTCAATTACAGGAGACCACAGCATGCACATATATAACTAGGTGTAAACACGATAAAAATATATTTAATTATTTATATAGGTACCTAATTTTAACATAATTATTTCATATAACTTCGGATCTGAACATGGCCTTCACAAATTACAGGGCAAAAAATATGTCTTCCATGGCCTTCGCTATGTACCAATTCACAAAAGGTGAAGGCCGTCTAAACACTACTCAAGACCTCTTCACACAAGCGGAATATTTCGCGGAGGAAGCCAATAGACTTTATAAAATTGTGCGACAGTTTTCTTATCAGGTAAACCAATAATAGCATGCATAAAATCCATAGTTAAATGGTATATGTATGTATCTATCATATAAAATATATTTTAAGGTACCCGCGGGAGCAACAAAAAAAGAACTTCTAGAACATCTTGATAAGGTTCCAACGTATGTGCAACAGCTACAATTCACAGTGAAAGAGCCGACGGTTGGGCGCGCAGCCACCTTCAGCAAAGTAGACAACGTTATACAGGAGACCAAACATCTTATGAACGTTATTAGTAAAGTCGTCACTACATGTTTCGATTGCGCGAACAAGGTGACCGCTCATTCCTTAAATCTATTTGACTACCTATACAATATTATATTTTTCAAATTCTTTTTCGAGCAACACATCGCACATTTTGACAGTTTAGTAAATTTTCTAGGAAATGTAAAGATTTTAGTGCATTGGAACATAATGTTCCTTAGGTACCTTTGCCGTGGGAGGCCCGTGTGGGAGTGGTTAAAAGGCACCAGAGTGTTGCACCTGTTAAGTACTTTAAAGATTATATTTCATTCGTGATTGTTAGTTTCGGGAAAACGGTGAAACAGTGTGATTAAAATACGGGATTTATTCTTGGTTGCAATTTACATATTACAGCTTAAAGTTACAATTATTTGTGAAGAATCAGAAAATTAGCGTCAATATCAACAAGAATAAATCTCATTAGTTTAATAGAATATTAGTTTTATACATATAGTAATAGAGCAGTTTAAATATGAAGAATCCCTCTTTTATTTACTGTTTATTGTTGTATTTATTTTTATATATTTTTTTCCTTCCTCCATGCACCGGGTGGTTCCGTCCACACCAGGGTCTAATTCCGCTGGACAAAGCGATAAACAAAACTTCAGCACAGACGCGGGACGACTCGGTCTGTCTCTATCTTGCACCCGCATATATCACAACATCACCATATTCATGTATCTCTGTGTGTTCCTGTGTATACGTAGTTTACCTGAGCATGTTAATAATAATCATGCCCATACGAAAATATTTCTTCATGAATACATATTTATGCTAATGACGACCTACCTCTTTTGTAAAAGTTTGAGCCAGCTAGAACCTGTGCTCTACGGGGAAAGCCAAACATTCCCAGGTCGGAGATTCCCTGTTCACTATTGTCTTTTTTTCGTGTCCAGCCAGCCTGTCAGTTGTTATTATCTCTTTATTTATGCTTTTCCATGTCTCATTTTCCTTTTGTTTATGTGTTATTTGTTACATTTATTTTCAGTATTCCCTATGTATGCCTGAGAGAGTTCCTATGCATTGGAAGCCAAATTTACAAAAAGCATCCACGTATAAGAGTGAAAATAGTGTACTGAATGGTTGAAGTAGGTATTTGTGGATTCAGAATTATTGTGATTTTGTTTAACAGTTCAGTTTGTACCCCAATGCAAATCATTAACAAACTGATCATTTACTAACCGTGGATTTAGTGTAGCATTGTTTGGTAACCCATAGCTATTATTAATGTTGTTGGTGTGTGATATTGCAATTGATAACTTATTATTAGATTAGCATCTGTGTGGTATTTTAATTAATCATTCACTTTTAAGTTCATAAACCGAATATGAATCTTTAAGTGAATCAGTTTTTTTTTTCCCTTTAAGTAATTTTGCTACAATTTATCTGATTTCAATTAAAACCCATCACACTTGGTCTCTAATTTTCATTACTGAAAAACTTTTGCCCCTTGCAAAACATGATTTCAATTTGAATTAACCGTGTATTTAATGAATTCGAACTAATGCCTAGGACCGCAAATTGATTCGCGAGCATGGTGTTTCTTGTCATTTTGAGAATATAATAATATTGTGTATTCCTTTAGAAATGTGTGAACTAAAAGTCTAACGATGAGACCTATCTAAAGCATATTTTACTCAGAAAATTGTAATTATACTAAAGCTATCTAAAAATATGCTATTAACTGTTGTGGTCATGAGGAAGGAGATTTTTCTAGTGAAAAGCTCCCTTGTTCATGTCCCTCGTCGTTAGTGAACACTTACAATTCTGCTAACTAGTGTGTTCTGATGGCATACAGTACAACCTGGACTTCACGGGTCTGACGGCGGGCGGCGCGGCGGCTGGCGGGCGGCCGGCGCGGGACGAGGAGGGGGGGGGCGGCGTGGGCGGTGACGCCAAGCCGGGCGGTAGCAGCTCCGACACGGCCATGTGACAGTACGGCATGGGCCGGCGCGGCAAGGGCGACGCGCGCCGGACCAGGGTCAGCTTCCTCTTGTTTTAAAGACATAAACGTCTTCAAACAACTCGTCGCCTGAGGTCGGAAGAACCGACACCGCGCTGATACACATAAAACTGTCCTACAATGCCTATAATATATTAGACGAGCTGGATGCATTAAGTAAGATTTTGGTTAGTGATTGAAGTAACATTATCATTTGATATCATTGATGGTGTTACTAACAGCATCAGCAACTTATGAATAACAAGATAAGAACTCGAAAGGTGTCCGTACCCTTTACCAATAAATTGAAAAGCCATGTCTTGAGTTTAAACGCGGATACGACCAACATTTTAGTAGTTTTGCCGATTTTGTAGGCGTTCATGACACCTAGAAAGATTGATAATTAAAAGAAAAATTAACGAGACATTATGAGGCGTATACACAACGAATGGCATTCTGTGCAGCTTTATGTACTTCTAGTGCGGTGTCGGTACTAGGGACCATATGAAATGATGTGTAACTGTTAAACAATGCCTAAAACGACGCAGTTACATGTTATTCCGTGTGGTACTTGAACACCGACAACCCTTGCTAACAAATGATTATAACTCGCATAAATAAGCAGTCATTAATTAATCGTTTGTAGCAATTTAATTATAAATAAGATGGACAGTACGATACCTATACAAAGTAAGTTTCTGCAGAGCACTTGCGACACACAAAGCGTCTTCTCAACTCAACTCTTATGCCCGTTTTCACTGGTACTAGGTAACACCTAAAGGAATGCCTGAATAAAAGCGCACTGATGGATTTCAACGCTCGGCTGAGAGTTGAAATTCCAACAGTGCAATAATATTTAGGCGTCCATTCAGATTTTTCCTGGTGTTAGTGATAACGGGTATTAGTATTTTTTACTCGCAAGCGTGCGGACGCAACGCATTTGGCTGAGGATCGAAAGTAATAAATAATATTATAAGATAAAACTTTGTTACTATAATCAGGGCCTTCAATGTTAACACCACAATATTTACTTATATTTTTTCTCAAACGTAGTTTTCAGTGCTATTAACTTATTGATAGAGTAGAAAGGCGTTTACAGACAGTTGCAGTCATAGGTATTATGAATAATGCCTCGAATAGAACAATTTGTGATCAATAATTAAGAAGAGTGAAATCGTACAATAAATATAATACTTGTTACACTTTCATAATGTTACACATTGTTACAATTAATACGTAAACAACACAGAGAAGCCTATTTTTTTAAGTTTCCCTCTGTTAAGCCTGTTATAATAAGTACTTCTAACCCTACTGACTTTTATCTACTTATATGTAATATACATATACTGATCCTTCACTATTGTTTACACCTAAGCTACCTACTTCTCTGCGCACCCCGCTGCACCCTCCGTGGTCCTGTTGCACTTTGTTTTGCGTTATGCACGGCAGCTTCTCTCTTTCGTTTGGCATCGGTGGCGACATTATTTTCAGTACATGCTACTTTACCACATTATACTTCAGAACGACACAGTGTTACTCTTGCATTCGATGTTATCGCATTCTTAGTCATTTCTCTTTCAACGAGTTCGTGTACAAACATTAGAATACCTACGGTCATATTGACATTACTTGCGTGAGCTGCGCGTGCGGCTGTATGCATTGCATGATTGTGAAACGGAACAAATAGGTAGATGTGTGTTGCATGTGTGTACGTTAATGGATGTCGTACGTCATCTTTCCGACGGAGGATGTTTAATGTTAAGATGAAGGAAATTGACTCTGGTGGTTGCTCCAGCAACTCCCTCGTCGCCCAGAAACGCAGTGTTATATAGACCCTCGGCCTACGAGCTGCGCCGGCGCAGAACGCGGGCACTCGTTTGACGACAGCTCATGCATGCTGCAACGTGTTCAGGGCTGGCATTGCATGGAGACGCGCATCGCCCGGCATGCCTGCGACACCGCTGATTAAAATGTGTGACGGCAATAATGAACATATCAGTTTGTAGGTCATAGTTTCAACTGCCTACAGACGAACGACAAAGTCGTTATTTAGTCTTTAAGAGCTTTATTGTTAATAGCGAAAGAGAAACATGAGCGTGCCTACCTCTACGGTCAGTTCAGTAGTTTTATATATATTATATAGATGAAAGATTTTCTATTATAAAACACAGAAAGCATAATGATGTTATTTGGGATGTCCAATGAAACATAGATACTTACCCTACCTACTCAGTTTTTTGCAATTTCTTATAAATTAGATAGTAGCAAATTGTAGTTCTTTCGATGTGTTACTATTGAAGGTAGGTACAGCACGAACGCACACCCGTGTGAGAACATGTCTACTATTACCTAACACCTACGTATAAATAATTAACGCAACACTACGTATGTAAGTAGTTGTTAAGACAGCCGCAAGTTAAGTATTCATTGTTTCACTGTACTACGCGTAGTGTACCGCTTGGCCACCGCTACGACCGTATATATCACTCTGTGCTTCTCGCCGACGCCGACACAGCGGTGCCTGTCTTCTGTGCTCGTCCTTACGCTACACCGGTCTATATAACACTTCGCTTGTTTCATACGTCATACTTTTAGCACTTACTCTTCTAAACTTACAACGTGAACGATGTTGGCTTTCGTATTATCTATAGTTATAACTTATATCTAACGAAATTGTTATCTAATACGATACTGACTACTTTAACTAATCTTTAATCTTGTTTATTGCCTTCTTAGTTACTTAATAGTACTTAATGTATTAATCTAGAATACTAATAATTACGTATAAGTCAGTTTCAATTGTAATAAGCGATGATTAGATTAGTTACCACAATATTATAACTAATGTAAAGAGCTTGATAAAGCTTTATAAAGAAAGAGTTGTGAATCGAACTTGTGGCCACGTAACGTTAGAAACAAAGATTAGCGTAAACTGCTTTGACTGTTAATAACAATTAAGTTTATTAAGGTTTTTCACTAAGTTTAGTGGAGTGACATGTTTATCGATTCATGGGCTATAAACTAATTATATACAAACATATTGCTTTTATACAAATTATAAGATAAAATGGTTGCGAATGCTCTAGGCAGGGCTGTTATGATATTACAATTATAGCTGATTGGCTGTATTGTATTGCTAAATGCGTATAGCAGCATCGACCATATTTTTTTATGTCGTCGTCATTCATGAATGGATTGTGCCAAATCAATTCTGGATGAGGCATTATAATAGATACGCAACTGATCATTAAACTGAACCCTTTACGAGTCTATATAAACATGAATCCCAATTTCGAACGTTCGTCGGTCCACACTAAATGATATGGAGAAGCCCGCCGCCTCACTACAGTTATCAGTCACTGCTTACATCACGGTCATTTCATGGTATAAAGTTAACGAATACATGGTATAATTTATGAATCATAGTGTCATCGGAGTACATACGTATATTGTAGGTCGTGAATACAATAGCTGTGCCATTGTGCCTCCTCGCTTAGACTTTAGCGTTTAGCCAATTAGCACCGTTACCGAAATTTTCAACAAGAATTCTTGATCATAAAATAATAGTGATTTACCAACACGATAATAAACGGTCATCACAAAACGATATCATAATTTATCGGTTAGTGTATAAGTAGAGTTTAGCGATACAGTGATTTGTGATATTACAAGATACTTATCGAGTTTTAGTACAACGTCCTTTAATTTCAACGTTTTTATAGTAATTAACTTTAGTAACACGAATGAACACCAAAATAGTAACCATAAATACTAAATAATTATGTACTTATAGTTAAGATCTAATTTAGACAAGGTATAATAATATAATAGATCAGAACTTGGAAGAAGGAGACTTTAGCAAGAGATTCTTCTACTTAATTAGATATATTAGGATACATGCTGAATTTGAGATTGTCTACGGCTATATGCGCATCATCACTTAGCGGAAGACATTGGTTTCAAGCGCGATACAATTAGTTAATAGAGAACGAATGGCCTGAGATGTAAACTGTTTGAACTACCTCGACGCTGAGCAATCTAACGCAAGGAGACAATTTAGGTATAAGGGAACATTATGAAATATTATTTGCACTTCAAATAACGTAGGTACTTTCTTAGAAGTGGCTTTATTTTCCAAATTGAATATAGAATACCTAATCTAATAAAAACTGAGCTTCCGAAAGTTGAATGCCTAATTCATTATCACGGCTATGTAAGGCGCGAAAACAATAAATAATTAACTGCAATAAATTATTTATTAAATCAAGTCTTATTTAATAAATAATCCATGTACCTACACTTATTAAGACGTCTTATAACACACATAAAATGATGTGCAAAGTACTTAGTTATAATAACTACAAAATATTTTTTCTATTATTCTCTTACATGTAACGTGTAAATTGATTACCCTGAAGGAGTAAAACCCCGATAAAATGAATAGGTACTGTAAATAAATGAATTTTGATAGAATTAAATTCAGTGAAGAGATGTCATAGTTACATTAAAACACGTATCGTCGAATATTTTAAATTAACTTAATGTTACTTTGTGTATAAAGATTGTATTGTCGATAAACTGTTGTGATTGTTATAATATATTTGAAGTTGCATTTTCATTATTATAAGTAGAAGTATATTTTCCATAGTGCTGCCAAAGATATTTAATAATATATCTAGATGTAGTAACGTTGTTTACATAACAGAATATTTTGAGGTTGTTCGTGAATTTATGGATTGTATTTTGATGTGGTCGACGAATGTAATAACACTGTGTACGTGATCTATTACATCACTAAATAAAAGAGAATTCATACGAGAATCTGTGTTTCATTACGTCTCCTCCCTACTTGATGCTGTGGCTAGTGTGAATGTTTTAAATAAAACGATCTACTCCTATATATTACGTATTTATTTATATTTATTCAAAGGTACAATATATTACATCGTCTGAACTCCCTTCCTCTCCCAACACTCATCACAAGTCCATCGTAATGACTAAGCAAAAGATGTGTATGCTAGTGGGCCGTAGCCCTACACAAAATACAAAATTAAGCATAATCTTATGACCTAAAGTAGTAAATTTAACGCGGAAGTCAATACTGTAGTGGAGGAAATAATACAAATTTATTTAAACATCGCATGCTGATTAAATAAAGATTATGCATATGTCATAAATAACGCGTCATTTAGTAACGTAACCTGTTAATATATATATTGCTCGTAAGACAATAATAACTAAACAAAATATTTACATAACCTAAAATAAGCTAACTGATAAGCGGTATAGTGTTGAATATGAGTCCGAAGATATTAAAACAAGAGTAACTTTATAGCATGTATTGAAGTCGATCAAAGAATGTTATGCAAGTTTGACAATATTACGAATAAAGATTGATTATAAATATTATTTCGTTCCTTGCGTTCCTCAATTTCTGTTGGAGAGAGATCCTTACATCATTCCCTTACTCGTTACCATAAAGAAACGCTAACAACTAGCTAGAGCTAGATTCTATTTCACAACTGAACTATGAGCATATTTTATTATCACTAAGCACAATATAACTTTGTACAGTTATAACAAACGCTGTGCGAATCAAATCGACAGGTGTACGAATGCACCGGTTAGTTCGAAATCGTATTACACTTTGTAATGATAGGTATACAAGTAAAAAATATGTCTTATCTAATTCACTTTAAAGTTTTTAATGGTGTATTTATTACCTAATGCGAACTTTTAGAATAGCTACGGTATTCTCTCTCTACTTTTTAATATAACAGAAAATAAAAGCGGTAAACATACTCCTCAAATATTATTATTTTGTAACTATCTTTTGCCCGCGGCATAGTCATGGCCTATCCGCGTGCCTAATTTCATGCAAATCCGTTCAGCCGCCAAGGCGTGAAAAGGCAACAGACAGACAGGTTTACTTTCGCATTTATAACATTAATTAGTATAGATTTTATTATGCTATATTTATCAGTAATGATAAAAATTTAGTGCCTATGTTAAATACCCAGATATTGAGCTGAATCGATAACGTTTCTGATTGAGTTGTCTATCTAGTTTTACTCAACATATAATATAATAAATACAGTAAATCATGACACATTCGTCTTTAACTAAAGTATACCATTATTATAAGCTATTTGGCATCTTTATGGACGTAAATGTCTACTCATAAGCTGTAATATTGTTTGTGCTAAATCCAACGCTGCTAGCAGCTAAACAGTTTGAAACACCAAAGTTAATAAATAATCATATAAAATCCTTTGGAAACACAGAATTATAAAATTAGGCCTCACTTATCATAATAAATGCTTTGTCATGGAAAAGTCTTATAAATAAAATACATACAAAAGTAATCTCATACAATGTAGACTCTTGGTAAATTTTGTATTAACTTCCTCAACGCATGTCAGTTACAAAGTTATAACATCCTGTAGTCTTCATTAATCGTTGTTTCATTATGCTAAGCCCATAGAACTATAATTACTAATTATTTAAGTGCGCCGCGTGCGGACTATGGTCCTTACTATATAACTATTCCAGTTGCGACACTCTTAAAAGACCAATCTGCAAATGACGTAAAAAATCTCAATACGTGACGTAAAGTTACAAGAGTAGGTATAGTAAATTACAATATTTTTGGCAAACATCAAAACATTTTCAAGTGAGGTTCAGTGGCACACCCTTTTTACATATTTGCGTTAGTTTTATTTACTTGGTTTTGTGTTTTACTAGATTACCAATAATTTTGAACCAACTTTATTAAAAGTAAAAAAGATATGTAATAAAATAAACCATATAGAAACAGAACAGTCACCAAAAGAGTGATTTAGTCACACAGAAACATCAATATACAAAGTTTGAAGTAGAGTAATAAGTGAGCCACACTCTTATTGTGAACACACAGCTGGACAGAAGACATAAAGCAATTTTCACTTGACAATACTTGTGTTTACGACAGTACAGTTACTCGTTACAACACTGAAAATGGCACTATATAACCCAGAATTAGGTTGACAAATAAAAAAGTAACAAATCTCCAGAATTCAAATACAATCAATCATGAATTCGTTTCTCAAACAATTTGTATCACGCTATGTACAGTCACTCCCAATAAACTAGGGGCTTGTCAACTCTAGCAATCTGAAGAATTTAATTATCTATTTTACAAGGAGAATAGAGTTAAAATACGTAAAGTATTCTAATATTATGTTCGAAGAGTCACAGTAATCATAGACATAATTAATTTTATCGAGTATGTTTTGTTATTAAACAGGAGCCCGCCAGAATGCGGCCGGAATCTCATTTAGCATAGGAGTTATGCTATAGAAAATCATCGATCGAAGCTACTCGGGTAATTCAGTATTGACGAATAATAAAAGGCAGAACGCCAAGGCATGTTTCGTTATTTTAAAATTTTAAACGCGATATTAGGAATCAAACTTCTATTTGTACTCGGACCTCGTTTCGATACCAAAATGTGAGCACAGTGACCGAGGGAACCGACACTCGATCGATGATAGGCGCATGCGCCGCGAGGTTAGTTACGCATGAGTAACGGTGGGTGCGAGGCCGACGAGACTGTGGTCGAATTTAAAACAAACCTTTCTTTTTCTTGTCCTTCTTATCTTTGCCATCGACAGTCCTGGAATACGAAGTCAGAGGTTAGATACTACATTAGAAAAAAAAAAAAAAACAATCAAGCATTATAAATATTATTCGTCTTCTTGTTGTAGTTTATCAGAGTTTTGTACATACGTCATTATTCATGAATGTAAAAGCGGCGCAGCCCGAGCAGCTTTTGTACTTCAGTGCCTTAGGACATCACTAAAGCGTACGCGCATCACTAGTCTCCTGTCTATACTCAGACATTTCACCAGCCGCTTGCTACACAAGTCAGTGAGCGAGTGCTTGTCCAGAACCCTCAGGACTCGTAGTATGTGACCCGGTCTAGGGTGAGTTCATCATTATTCTAGGTGCGAGTCATCCTAGCAAAATGTGGTCTCCTATCGAGATTTTGATTTGACAAATAAATAACAATTAGTGCCTCATGTCGTGTAAACGTGCCCGAATTTTTAAAAGCCCATGACCAAAACTGATGCTTTCTTTTATCAGCGGCCATAAAAGAAACATTTAGTAGAAACTAACAGAACAAACAAACTTTATATGGTAGTAAAGCTAAATAATCAGTCCGAGCCAAGTTAAATCAGTTTTTACATGGTGATTGGGATGGGACTTCACTGCATAATCCGAAACTATGGGTAGTATAGCAAAGTAGTCAAAGTCGAGGTAGCTTGTGCCTAAGACGCGTATTTACAGGGGGTTGTGTTATGTTAAAGAAGCTTTTGGCCAGACAAATTGTAAAAACGAGCAACATAATATGCTTCATTAACAGAACACGAGCTATGTTGAGGCGAAGAAGAATATTCTCTCTAGACAGAGACGTACAGACGTACGTCATAGCTTAAGTGTTTTATATGCCCTAGCAGGACGTCTCAATTTTTTTTTATGCATTACCATAAGATCTGTCATGCAAAGACTGAGACACCACAAGTTGATGACGAATACCAAGTAGAAAAAAAAACAGTACGTACTCCTTGCTGTTGGCCTCGAGCGAGCGCCGGCGCAGGTCGTCGAGCGACAGGCCGGTGTCGCGCTCCCACGCGGCGCGCTCGGCGTGCAGCGCGCGCTGGCGCTCCTCCAGCTCGCGCGCCTGCGCCTCCAGCGCGCGCCGCGTGGCCTCGTGCCGCCGTGCGAGCTCAGCTTCGGATTCCTTCAGCTTAGCGCGCTTCTCACGGACCTTCATCTCGAATACCTGAAGATTATACATGTTATATTGTTAGACATGGTTTACACAACACACTACTTATAAAGGATACACGTATCGGATCAGAAAGGGATCGGCACCGTATCGCCTTTCGCTTCGCCGTCAAACAGGCGTCAACCTAACGTAAGCACGTAACCAAAGCGGATCAGAAGCTCCGATCCGTCGACTCTGCTACGGCTAGGCGACGCCGCGCTAACGGCTCGCCAACCGCTGGTTGATGGTGCAGCAGACAGGCCGGAGGGGTGAGAGGGGCAAGGGTGGACGAAGAGACGTAAGCACGGGGACGACGAGCCGTAACGCACCGCACCGCGGTTCGTGCGCTTGTCCGGAGGCGAGACGATTACGTTACGATTCCGATTAGTGTGCGTTGCAGTAGGGGGTTTCATACAAAGAATACTGAACGGCTCAAGTTGATACGGTGCCGATCCCTTTCCGGCTTGATACGTGTGCTATGACCTTAAATCAAGCTGTAATGCAAATGACATCCAGAGTTATATAACGGAGCAAAATGTGATATTTTATGAATGTGCAAATGACGAGAAATGCATACAAAATTACCAATCGCGCACCTTTTATTGTACCATCGATGGTTGGATTAAAAACTATATCAAGATTAAATATTGCTTCCCTATTCGTCAGAATTTGAAAAATCTAAAAGGCTAATCTATTAGACCGAAATATTTTTCGTGCGAACTCGAATGACTTTTTTAGACACAGTGCAACTCGATGAAGGTAAATTCGAACGCGCCGAAAATGTGTATGCTCGCTATAAGTAGTCGCTAAGGACACTTCCAATTTATTTACGTTATTACAATGGGCCATGGTTATCCGCTTAGAAATGTGTTTAGAATTCTTAAAGAGGAAATCCCGTTTAAGCTTGAGCATTAAACTGTTTCTCTTAGTTTGTTACTCGTAGTACGAAACACACACAAACTTTAAGAACCAATCGCTTTTGTTAGAACTATGAGTAATTAACATCAGACCAACTGAATAATTAAAATCAATACCTAGCTAATTCTAAACCCAAACAGTAAAATATACTGTTTTTGTATGTTGTGAAATCTTTTATTTGATAGAGCACTAACCTGTTCCATTTCGCTTTCCATTTTCTTCATCTTAAGATCATGTTCTCGCTTTTCTTCCTCCATTTGAGCCAAAGGATTCCTGGGAACAAATATTGTCATTTTAAACTATCTAAATGACCGCTGAGAACATAATGGGAAGAATAAGAAATACTTCAATAAAACAAAATAATTTGAAAATAAAAAGAAGTATTATAAAAAGTACATGCAAAAACTATTAGAGTGCAATTTGCTTAAAAAAGTGGAGCGAAGTTTGTAATGGACGGATTTGAATGGAACTTTTTTTTTTTGATCCTAGAGGTTAGTCTTCTCTTCATAATAGTGTTCGTTTCTATTGATTCGACTCAGAAGTGTAGTAGAAATCAGACTGATTGTGTCTCAAACTTGTTGCAGGTTTGTATAGGAATACGATTTGACAGCTTGAGGTCGGCGTAACATATTTTCTTATTCTATTCTCCCCTGTCAACCGTCACGCTATCAATCACTCCCTTCTCTTTCATATCATTCCTCACACAACCTATACATCTTTTCTTTGGCCTCCATTTCCCTTTCATCATCCTCCATCAACATTTACATTCAACACTCAATTCGTTGTTGAATTTTAAGTTACTCGGAAAAGTAATTGAAAAAAAATAAAATGACTTCGTGTTCATATTTTGATTTTTAGCCTTTTTCTCCTCACCTCCAGGAACTCAACAAAAAAGTGCCATGAAAATACGACCACTATAAACTTCGTTCTACTTTTTTAATATTTTTTGGTCTACTTGCATTCGACTTAACGGGCCAACAAGAAAAGGGGCTGCGCCCAAAAGTATACTATAATTTATTTCCTTTCACGGATATAATGAGGAATATGTATTAACATATTCATATCATGTCTAATGATATATCACATCAATAGGTACTTTTAAAGACAAAAGGGGGCAAAGCGCTTTGTGAAATGTAGGACACAGTTGACAAGTCACGTTTAAACGACGGCCAATTCGCCTAGTCCAATTTATCAATTGGGTTTAGTTGACCAGAGCAATTTCTTCGTTTCTAGAATCAGGATGAAATTATTTCACATACCAGACGATTATGCACATTGAGTTATTTATATCCGCTGTGGTAAGTTGGTATGTTATAAAGCTAACAAAATGAAAGCTAAAACATGCATGTTACCAAAACCCAATAACTACATACATATTATACTACTAGTTTAAATATTTAATAACCGCTTGTAAGCGTAAACTTTATCTTAATGAAACCTTCACTAGTCCTATAATAAGGTAGGACAGGAGGCAAGTGTTCTATCAAAGTTTAAGCTCCCAGGCTTAAGAGAACAAAGCATAGGACAAAGGAAAAATCAATCAGTTCTATGATATCTCAAAAACATTTCCAGCGAAATAATGCCATTGAAATTTTAAAATAAATTTAGAGTATTAATATCAAAAACTGAATGTTCGGGGACAGATGGCCAAAACAAATAACACCGTGCTATGTGTACAAGCTGCAGTTATGAAAATACGTCGGACGTGACGGGACTTACCAAACGGTCATGAAACTGTTCATCAATCCTTGCGGGCACAAACTGAACCAACACAACCAGAGTTAACGACACGCAGCTGTGCCCCGCAAACACTTCACAGTGGCATCAGTAACAAAACAAAGAAGCCAAAATGCGACATTTAACAAATAGGTGTAAATATTGCATGAAATTGTCGTTCCAAACGCGTACACATTAATGTGCTGTATTCTTTACGGACAAAAAAGACAAGTTATTTGCTTTTTAGATGCCGTGTGATGTAAGCTTTAGTTACGGTCTAAAGACGGTTTACAAGACATTCATGTACCTATTACACATATTAATGCTGAGAAATCAGTATGCAGCCGAGTGTAACACACGCAAAACGGTTGCAGTCATTATTTGAACACAACGAATATAATGAGCAATAAATTGTTATTGATGCCACTGGTAAGCGCGTGAACTGCAAGTTATTATGATATATGATACTTTCATGGTTATTTTTCTAAATAATCCATGAAACAATGATTATGATAGACATTAACTTTAAAGTATATGTTACACTAGAACCGCACATCCGAACACTGATAATGTTCTACGTGCGAAACGGTGGGCGGGGCTTCAGTTATCATCATACAGTAGAAAATCATTCTCATGCTGCCACCATTTCTACCTGTTGGGTGCGACGAGATGATGAAATAAATACAATGAAGTTTTTTTTTTTTTTTACTGACTTTAGTGATACGGTTTTGAGATTTGTGTAGGAATACCTCATCTATATCTTCCCTTATCCTGAGGGCATCGAAATCTGCCCTGGTAATTTTGGGAAAAAAGTACTTTTAGATACAGAATGGATACTTGGGCGGGTAGTAAGGCCAGGTATTTCAACCGTGGCAGCTAGAGGAATATGTTCTTAGGAGACTGTCCTAAACTATTCGATTAATTTCTAAAAGCATTCACAGAATTAAAAAAAACACAGGCAGCAAGACAATGGGTAATTTACACAAAAACTTTTTTGATAACAATCAATCCTGCTTCTCACAAGAATCAAAAACTCTAGCGGACCAACAGAGTTTAAAGTACTAGAATTGTCACCATTGCAAAAAACTTTTCTCATACAATTAATTGCGTCGCGTAGTAATTATCATTATCTATCATTACATAAACTTCTTCACTATCGATACATATTTATAAGATTTCTTTAATATCTAGTCTAACATGATGATACAAAAGTAAGATGTAGTCTCATTTCCTACGTTTATGGGAAACTTTTTTGCAATTTCTGACTTTTCTAGTACTCAAACTTCACTTGGTCTAATAGAACTTTTTGATCCTTATAAGAAACAGGATAGATTGGTATCAAAAATAGTTTTTGTGAAGATTGCCCATTTTTCCGCTGACTGTAACATTTTTTTCAAAAACTGTGAATGCCAATCAACATTTCTCAAAAAGTTAAGGAAAGTCTCCTAAGACCGTTTTCCTGCGGCAACGACGGTAAAGGTAGCTGACCTTACTGCCCCATCTCAAAAATCCACCCTGTATATCTTATAAGAAAAAGGACTGATTGACATCAAAATAAGTTTTCGTGTGAATTACCTATTTTCTTGCTGACTGTAAAGTTTTTCCAAATCTGTAAATTAGCAATATATTAAAAAGCTAAGGCCAGTCTCATAAGAACATTTTCCTGCAGCTACAACGGTAATCCACCATTTGACTGCCCGAATATGCAATTATGCATGCAATACATGTATATTTTAAAATAGTGATGGTTAACAAGACGTATAACTCGATATGCGTACAAAACGTACAGCGCTTGTTATACCGACGGTGACTGCATCGCAAATTGCGCTTGCGCGCTCATGGTCAGTTTAGTGTGTGACAATAATTAAGGTGACAAAGGAATTGCCAATGGCGTTTTAATTTCGCGTTTTATGCTATATAATTATGTAATCTACACATAATAAAGTTTTTTGTTTGTGTCAGGTATCATTCAAGTGTTAAACACTTACCGAATCCAATAATTAGATACTGTTTTAAGTTCGTAATGCAATAATATGCGCTTTGTACCTGCACAAGCATCGAAATGAATGTCACGTAGGTGCGGATCCGGCACCACATTTGAGTGGATCAAGAACATTGTTTGGATGTGCAGTTGTAGTGTAACATATACTTAAAGATTAACAAGTAATATTTCATTTCTGCATGCCCAAGCACAGAACGTTCAATAATGAAAGAATATCAATGCAGAGCTATTTAGTAAAATCTAAAATATTAAAAATAAAATAAAACTCTGTAGCACACAACTGCGACAGTATAGAAGAATGTTGAAGGTGACCAGACATGCAGCAATGAAGAAACAATCAAATAAATCACTCATAGAATGTTTCAATTGTTAAAATTATAATAGTCCATGGAATTCCAAAAATAAGTCTGGTCACCTTAAATACGGTGACAGCAGTAATAAAATAAACAAACGTTAGAATATCGTTAAATAGACGTTCCAGCAACCCTGTCTACTTAGGTTGTTAGGTCTAATCATGCCTGTTTCAAAATATTATTGGAAAGATCTACTGAGACCAGAGAAACAGGTAAAACTTGGTTCAAATAGTTAGTTGGTTAGCACAATTTTAATGAGTTTATGACATGAAGAGCGGAATGAGGCGACAGGTTAGCAACGTTCATCTTACTTGTTGGAGTTGATCCTGTGCGGCTTGCCGTCGTGTGAGAGACCGGCCAGCTTGCGGCAGCGGTAGTTCTCGTAGTGTACTGAGCTTGTCACGTCCTTCAGGTCTTGAAGATGCGTCCTTATTACCATATTGCGCAGCGCCAAGAAGTCGCAGTGTTCCAAGTTTTCAACTATAAACAAACAGGCAAAATCTTTAAGTTTATGAGCAGTTTCAAGTCAGAACGTATAAATGGGCTGTGAGCCAAAATAACGACTATGTGGAGACTAACTATGAAGAAGAACTGGATGAAACGAAAAAATAATGGTGCACATTAGCCATGGAACGAAAGAGCTGGAAGCCATGGGTGAGGCTTTGGTCCAGCAGCGATAAGAGAGAGACACCAGCTGCATCGATTGGCATCATAAAAATATAATGTGAGAATTGATGATTTCCCAGCTGACTCTGTACCATTTTTAAAAAAAATGTGAATACAGTTAGCAATTAATAAAAAAAAAATTGATTCTCCTAAGACCGTTTTACTATAGCTGCAATGCAATGGTTTAAGTACCTGCCGTTACTGATCAATGTCAAAAATGTATTCAGTATAATGTTATCGGATAACTTTGCTTGCGCGATGCAGGATTTACATGACGTCAAGTATGATGCGTAGTTCGCATGTGGCGTTGTAGATGCCGCCAGAACAGTACCGATGTAAGCCAGTCAGTTATGACAATATCATAAAGTGACACATTGTTATTGTGACGTACCCTCCGCGATGCCCCATGGGTACTTGCGGCCGCGCACGCGCCGCGTGTCGCTCTCGATGACAGTGTTGGCGCCCACCACGGCGAAGGGCACGCGCGTGCGCAGCGAGCGCGCCGCCTCCGCCGCCTCGCCCTCCTCGCCCGTGCTCTCCGGGAAGTCATAGATCTTGATCTTGTGCTGACTTATCTCTTTCATTATCTGTAGTAGGAGTGGTATAGAACTCATTATCATCACGAGGATTACAAAAATATTTCACTGTTTGTGTCCTCGCCTTTTCATTAATATCCGTCGTTGTTGTCGTCCACCTTCGCCTCGTCGTTTATGAGTATAATGTAGTGCCCGCAGTTGATGTTTAGATTCGAGAAACGAGACTGACGGAACCCAAACAAATCCGTATCGTCCAACTAACCTGCTCTTTGAAATCTTTGCATTCTTCCGGGGTCATGGTGTCGGCCTTGGCGATGACCGGTATGATGTTGACCTTGTCGCCGAGCCGCTGCATGAACTCGACGTCG
The DNA here is from genome assembly GCA_963669345.1 of Gortyna flavago. Taxonomy (NCBI): domain Eukaryota; kingdom Metazoa; phylum Arthropoda; class Insecta; order Lepidoptera; family Noctuidae; genus Gortyna; species Gortyna flavago. The sequence goes on from OY770126.1 coordinate 10,349,990, forward strand.
AGCGGCTTGAGCCCGTGGCCGCTGGGAGCGATGAAGTACAGGCAGCAGTGCACGCGCGTGTCTGGCGGCGCCGCCTTGCGCGTCACACGGGACTCCGCGTTCAGGAACTCTTCATACTTCGACTCAACGAAGTCAATGATAGGTTGCCAACTATAATGACAAAATTGAGTCTCATTAATATTAATGAAAGTCAAGAACGAAAAAATATTATCGCTAATAACGAAATCAATCTACTGTTCAGCTAAAAATGCAAACGATCATTATTATTTGTTTAGTGTACGTTTGAACAATTTTCGCGTGTCGGGTAATTTACGTCAATATTATTGCACGCAGAGTAATCGAAAGGATGTTTTGAATCACGCACCAATTGCTGTTGTCGACTGCATCGCCGAAGCCCGGTGTGTCGACGATCGTTAGCGTGAGATTGACTCCGTTCTCTTTGAGGATCACCACGCTGGTCTCCACGCCTACCGTCTTCTTGACGCGTAGCGAGGGGCCCGGATGCTTGTCCCGGTCGTACACGTCCGTCAGAAACAATGAGTTTATTAACGTTGACTTGCCCAAACCAGTTTCACCTAAAAATAAAACATTAACAATCTTAATTTCCAAGAAGGCTGCATATTAACGGAGTGACTAATGTGCACATTCCAAAATTTTATTCATAACTTAACTGCCAAATACTACATTTGGCGAGGGTTTTTCATTTGGGAATTTGTCGGAGATCTTTGCCCAGCAGCAAGACATTACAGAATACCAAAATAAAACCGTTAAAGAGCAAAATAGTTGGAGTATTTAATTATTGTAATGAACTATGACTTACCCACTACCATTAGCGTAAATTCGAATCCTTTTTTCACTGCCTTTCTGTATACTTGGTTTGGTAGGTTTGCAAATCCGACATATCCATCTAATTCTTTGGTTTTTGGCTTTTCTAATTTAGGTAATTCCGGTTTTGGCGCGACTGGTGGGTGCTCAGGTTTCTGAAAAGTACCAGAAAGCATTATGTAGTTACAAATCGTGCGTTCGATAGGTATTCCCTACGGCAAAAATGACAAACTTCCATACAAACTTTCATCCCCTATAAAGAGGATGAATTTTCAAAAATAATTCTGCTTCCGTTATAATTATGACGAACTCTTGTGCAACATTTCATCGTACTAGACTGTCCGTTGTCTGTCAGTGAATGGATGAATTTAATAATTTGATTAAGTAGAAGATATAATAATGTATCCTCCAACGAATACAAACACTGTTATTAGATTACTATGAGTGCCCGTTTATAACGAACACTGTTATGAGATGCTGATCGTCCGTGATTGTTTGTAATTTATTACTAGCATGGCGAAATAGGCAAGTAAGCACATGAGTGAAAACTAGGAAGTGTTTATTTTAAAGAAGCTAGCTTTTAGTTTCCACAACTTAACTATGAAAAAAGTGGAACATCCATACGGCAGACTCTACTAATAATAAGTGAGCATCGCCAAAGCAAGGTAGTAAACAGTTGACATAGAACGGTTTATAAGGCAGGAAAAGGAAACATTAACGCGTGCTCACCGTTCAGCTCATCAAGTTTGCCAAATGTTTATTCAAGTGCGCGGGTCGTTAGCGGTGACATTCTTACCGTGTCGTCATCCATTGTCTCGACGCTTTTCTACTGTTGATTCTAGCTTTCAAGAGTTGCAGTGTTTGGGAATAGTGTAGCGGGCTTGTCCCATCCTTACCTTGATAATGTTTTCTGTACTCCTGAGCGGGGCCGGGCCGCCGGGAGGAGCGGTGGTGGGCACGGGGGGTGCGGGTGTCGGAGGCGGCGCCGAGCTGGGAGGCTTGCTCGTGTCCACGGACACGCTGTTGCTGAGCTTGTTGAGGTTCCCGTTGGACTCGTGGTGGTTGTTCTCGAGCTGGTCGGGCAGCGTGGCGGCGCGCTTGGCCAGCGCATCCTTCAGCGCGGAAGGCGGTGCCGGCGGCGCTCCAGCCGGCGGGCCCGTCGCGCTCACGCCGCCGCCACTCGTAGAGTCCGACTTGAAGAACAATTCGCGTTTACTTTGTAACTGGAAACAAACAGAATTGTCTATAAGTATTATGTCTTACTCAAAAGGTGTTAGGCAATAAGTACATAGAGTCTAGGACGTAAGCATGCATGACACAATGTTCAGGAACAGTGAAACAGAATCAATCGATAAATTGGATGAAATAAATTCCATTTTAGGCGTAATAGTTCATAGAATACTGGCAAGTACAGTAATGTTTCCTACAAATAAGGGCTCCTATTTAATTTATAGCCTACATCTATGCGAGGTAAATACATACCATAGTTGCAAGTACATGTTTCCCTTATATTCCTGTACACGAACATTACGAACGCAGGATTCCCATGAAATACACTAACGAGATTCCCGCTGCGTAGTCATAAATTCACCGTCGAATAATAAAGAGAGTTGTATGTATCGCAATATCGTCGCTGTAAATACAGACAAGTCAAGTATAGCTGACCAAGTCGGTCTAGCCGGCTCCATACGAGTCAGATGACTCACCGATTTCAAGGTAACGTTACTGGACAATGTAGTTAAATATACCTATAAGGCATAATTAAGTAAGTATAGTAGCATACATCGGATGAACAGCATAGGTATTTATAGTACACAGAAAAGCGGGCCATACCAAATGAACAATGGTCTGAACATTATGATACTTTCCCCGATGCCAATATTTGCAATGACAAAGAAAATTAAAAAGTGCAATAACGAGTTAATTTCACTGTTTAAAACAAATACTCGCATGAACCTCACACGCATCGTTGCGTTGAACGAGTAAACCTCGTTACCATTAACTAGTACCTAATTACGTAGGTGCGAAGAACGAAAGCGGTGACTTACACAGTACATGGTAGGTACTTGAGACTTCACAGCAATACACAAAACGATGCCTTAACGAATTTCAGTCGACAAAAAATCAAATCGACTAATAATAAAAAATCTCCTAATAAAGTTATTTTCAATGAAAACTGTGAATGTAAAATAAAAGAAAAGATCTGTTCACGTTTATAGCTTATAACATAGGTACTCGTAAGTACATTAGATACCAATGATTATTTCTGGAATTCCAAACCACACAATATGTGAACTAGATCATAAAACAACTGATCTAAGACTCGATAGATTGCAGCAAGACCAAGCGAACAAACACACGTGATAATAATATTTTTATGTTATACGTAGGTACATACGCTTGCCATTAAATATTTATAAATAATACACCCGCATGGACGTTTAGGCATATGCAAAACGAACAAGAAAGTGGATATGCAAACACGTATGCTGTTTCGCGAAGTGCGACGACCGTAATGCGTCTGTGACGGTTGATTCTAATAATACCTATCAACAAACGAAGTTCCAGGCTAAACCCTAACAATATCCCAGTTAACCTTAAACTTACAGCGATATCTGCGAAGAAGTTTCTTTCATTTACCAGTCTCAGGTTCCTCCCACATTTGCAAAAACACAGACTTTTCAAAATACTTAAATAATGTTGAATTTTTATAACCATTTTCGTCGGTACTGTAACCCAGATTGGAGAATATAGAGATGTTTCCGACATCTGGCGGTTACAGTCTTGCAGCATTTGCAGCATCGAAACACGGCGCATCACGCATTTCACCATTTCACATGACAGCACACAAAAACTAGCCCATGATTGTTATCAATGCAAGATGAAATTCACTTTACAAAATCAGTCATCCTCCAAGTACATGATGACGGAATGCCAATGGCCCACTGAATGTCTTGTACGCTTCAGCACTCCATCCGGCGAGTGTTTACCACAGCACGACATTGTACTGTAATGTAAATAATCAAACGGACCAAACATCGCAAGGAATTTATTTGTTTGTTTGTAGAGCAAGCACGTAGAAACAACCATATCGAAGACTTAAACAAGAGTTCTACCACAATGAGAAATCATTCAATATCGGCACCGCTATACGCTTTACGTGAATCAATTTAACAGGTACTTACATCGTCACTGATTTTTTCACTACTTAATTTCTTGTTCTTGTATTTCCTTAAACTTAACCTTTTCTTAATCGTATTAAACATTTTACTGATACACTAAATAATAATAATACTATTATCGATATCGATCAATATCAGGTAGGAGCACCGTCACACTTATCAACTGCTTGACTTTGTAAATGAGAACTTGATAATGTACACGGTTGTAATAATATTCCATATTATTACTTTGCTAATACAACACTATTCAAAGCCAATAGGGATAAATTATATCACTTATCCATATGGAAGCTAAGCAATAAGCCAGCACACACTGAACGGTCGTCGTTTACTCAACTGAGTAAAATTTATAATACAATATTTTATCGTTTGTGCGAGGCAGTTTCGCTGACACACTGTAGCTGAAAACGTCGCTGACTAATATTGACTACAGATTAGGTTATTGTTTAACCGTAGCTAAGCCGCATGCGTAATTAGTGGTACTTGTCATCTAATAATTTACTTGACTAACTCATTCAACAGTTTAAAATCCGGTCTATTCACGGATATTTTACAGAATATAATGTACCATTAAGTAGAGATGAAAGTAAAACATAATTATGGCCCCACCCTTTTAGTTTAATAGAGCAACAATTGAAGTAAGTAGTAAATAGTAAGCTATAGAGGCAGTAATTACACGAGTGATTGAATAGCAACAATGCCATATTGTCGGGTCGAAACGTCAGGCGTCAATAACCAAAATTCTGATAAGTAAAATTACAAAAGACAATTCATTTGTGACCATCCTTATTATGTTATCTTAATTAAACTTAACTGTTTAACATCCAGCAACAATTTTCGATTCGTCGTAATAATTATAATCTTTGTGTGCTAAGCATGTCAGTGTTTCTATGTTATCACCAAGAAACATAGGAACGGTATCTTAAGAATCGCGCGTAGAATAACAAGCAGTTTCATCTGGTAGCTCGACAACGAAGGAGGCATACGTTCTCGGCCGATTAAAAAAATGTCTCCCTCTCAAGACACTTCCTGTGTAGTTGCAATGCTTTGCTCGCAGTCGCGGCGCCATGCTACGGAGACATGACTCATTCGGTGAGCAATCATGATGACTCTTCCTAGCTGTATTGTCAGACGGATTACTTACTTTACTGCCTCGTCTATCATTAACACTATCTCAAGAAATTTGTACAAACTAGGGCTATTAATAAGAGATCTATATGTATAGCTGCAGATTTTATTCACAACATTGTTGTATTATTGTTTTATAAGTCATGACTTCAAAAGCTGCATTGCTACTAGAATGTAGTAGCAATGCAGCTTTTCAATGAACATTTAGTAACTAGATGCTTATTGAAGACGTATTGCACATAATTATAACTGCGTACTAATAATGTCTAGTTCTAAACAAAAGTCTCGGTTCATTAGACACGGTTGCGGTCATTGTGCACAGGTGTGTGCTTCGCTGCTCATTCCTACCCCGCCGGATATTGCCTCATGCCTGTTCAAACTTCATAAACTACAGGGCAGGTATCTGGTATATTAACTTGATAATAAACTGGAAATTAACACGCTGTAAATATCGATTGTCATTTAGTCAGTCATATTGATTCCTTTTGAATTACTAACCCGCTAGGCGTTACATGCATACTGTATCGGGTTAGTAGCTGCTGTTATCTATAACATTAGCGTTACATGCTTATCAGTTTGCGTAAATTAAATAAAGCAGTATCAATAGTATAATTAAATTAAGTTGGGTATAGTTGTTTGTTGTTCTTATTTGATAAATTCGTTTACGAAGGTTTCATTAGTTCATAAGCTAACAGAAAAGTACCAGTTTACCTCCGTGGTTTACCCTATAGAGCGGAGTAGGGTTCTCACAACTAGCATTTTATGGTCGAGAGGGGGAACGTTAGATTTGTACCATAAGAACAAATCTCTCACGGAAATGTGCTTATGGTACAAATCTAACATAGAGGTATTATTGATTCTAATGATTATAATTCTGTTAATACGTACGGTCTGTTATAGTCGCGAATCAAATTTTGATCAAGATACAACCTGACACTGACCTGCAATTTGCAAAAAACGTAACAAAATTTGAATTTCGCGTCTACCACTGCGCATTAATCGTCGTAAATAGAAATTTAGAATAAACCCAATGAATGGAGTTAGAACAAAGAAACGGCAAATAAAAACTATGATGAACAGAGAACAAAGTCAATAAGTATGTCTGTGGATAAGAAACCGAGGAGCAATATTACAATGTGAACGAATTACAATAATAAAGAAAGTCGATTAACACTTATGGACATGGGCGCTATCTCGATCACTTTCATTTTGCACTTTCTGGTGTAATTGAACAGTCACAAATTCAATCAGATGTATTTATCTACAAAACTAAATAACTTTAGAAGGCTCTTTTTCTGCATGTATTCTTAGTCGCTACTGAATTATTCATGTGAGGTAAAGACGAAGACAAGCCCGACAAGTACCTCCTGATATAAATACTGTCGCGGTGCACGTAGCTTACTATAACATGGCAAGATAATATGTATTTCTCACATAGCGTCTGTGGATTAGTGCTAGAGAATCCAGTGTTCTACACTCGGTACTCGTGAGAAAAGAATACGGGTCACCAACAGAAACCTTAATTTCTCGAAAACTAAAAATGACAGTTTATTCGAATAACCAGTATTTAAAGTTAATTAATAAACACTTAACAAGCTAATTAATTAACACATTACTTATTTTCATTACTTTGAGGGGGTGGAAAGACCGGGTTGTTAATAAGTATTGAATTTAATCACCAATAATCTCAAAGTAGGTTAAAAGCCTTTTGCGATAAAATGTTAACACCATAATGACTTCACTCTGTGATGCAAATGACAAGAAAACTTTTAGAATGTTAATGACAGGTGCCTTAACAAACTAGATCAATACGAAGACACGTAAAAACCGTCGCGTGAAGCAATTAGGAAGACCTGGTTAACTATAATTAATGGGGGAAATGGAGCATCAAGCATCGTGTAACTAAAAGAAAGTCCATTACATACACTAGTGTTGATTACAAGCTACGAACATGGTTGTTCTTGTTTGTGAATTTCTTATAAGGTTCATATCGCATGCTTAATGGAACATTGACCCATTAGTAGATAGGTCAGAATTATTTCCGGATTTTCTTTTACTCAAATCTCATCAATAGAACAGTTAATCACACGTTCAAAATTCAAGCATTCATGATAATTTAATATAATCAAATCAGTTTTAATTTTATGCGTCAACAAATAGGATAAGTCCTCATAGCGAGATCTTATTTTGCGCTAACCCAAAAATCGTCTGTTTATTCCATTAAGCATACGATATATACAATTTGCTTCGTTTACGTTCACATATTATCATCTCATACACGCACGCGCCGGTTGAGAGTACTATACGCATCTGACGTTTTTGAAGAACATCATCAAGGTCAGTATGGTACGTCCTTATAGGACGTCCCACATCTGCCTTGTAAATCTTTTTTGTTAGTCGCCTTTCATTTATGCTCTCAACATGACCAAACCATCTAAACTTACTTTATTCAATTTCTGGCACTATAATTATCTTCTTTTAAACTGCACCGTTGTGTTATCGCATCACTCCTCAATCTATCATAGTTACACCACACATACTACATAAGCAACGCATTTTCACAGTATTTATTCTAGTTTCCTGCCTCCTCCGCCACACCCAACCATCACTTCCATACTTAAGCGTAGGCGCCAGCACACCATTCTGGACAGCCAGTCGAGTCTTTTTGTATATCACTATTCATTTTATTTCCCACATTAACTCTCCTTACCTAATAAGGTATAATATAGGTAATAGTATAATAAGGTCATCATTTGCCTAGCCTGTTCCCAACTATGTTGGGATCGGCTTCCAGTCTAACCGGATGCAGCAGAATACCAGTATTTTACACGGAGCGACTGCCTATCTGACCTCCACAACCCAGTCCACTATCTAACTCCATAATCCACGAATGACAGCCGGGACCAACGGCTTAACGTGCTTTCCGAGGCACGGAGGGGTCTCGGTATGTAAAGATGGGCACCCATCCACAGACCAACCGCGGCAGGCGTAGCTTAACATGACCGATCTACCTGTGCGGCTGTTAACATTTAGCCACGGGCCCCTCAATAATAATAATAATATAATAAGGTATAATACAATAATAAGGTTCATTAGTACACACGACGACATATCAAGCTACACATTTCCAGTTTTAGCTGCCTCACATTGTATAGGCTTATCGTACAATAAGAAGTCAACTTATACTGGAAATTTGAAGCTTGATATTTATGTCGTCGTGCGTACAAAATAAAATAAGCTCTAACAAGGCGTCTAGTTCAATCTCGTAACGTTTTGATATTCTCTACTAGAACGACGAGTACGTAGAAACATGAATACATTGAACGTATTATTCCGATCGGCGACGTTCTCAATAGAGCTAGAACTAATTTAAAACCTGCCTACTTAGCTTTTCGGTGCGTCTTGCAACTTCTTTGTTTTGCCTTGCCTGGAAGAGCTATTGAGCCATGAAAGATCTAATGAAAACCGATCTTCGTCTATCCCTCAAGAGAAGACTCATCGACATGTGTAGTGTATTCTTCCAATCCTCATATAATGGTCCTCAAATATGGTCTTTGACGATTCAGTAGAGGTCAACGCTCGAGGTTTGCCAGAGAACTATGGAACGGAGCATTCTGGGTATTAATCTTGTGGACCGGGTTAAGATTAAGAATACAATAGCTGCCACGCTTAAATGGAATTGGGCTGGACACATCTGCCACATTGTATGTCAGACGATCAATGGGCCGAGAGATAGCGGGATGAGCTGGACTCATTTCATAAATATTGGCCCTTGGCTGCTCTGAATAGAGAGACGTGGAGAGTAGGGAGACCTTTACCCATGCAGTGGGACATTAACGGCTAATAAAAAATATATAAAAACTTAGCTATTAAAGTTCTACTACTTACTTCACATAAATGCATGTAAATGGCTGACCCGAACGCGACGCTGAAATCGAAAGTAGAACAGATGCTGCTCGATTGGACAACTGCAGAATTATTATGTTTTTGCTCCTGGACCGGTCCCTCACAAACCTAATTTTTTAAGCATATCTTTGTAGATATGTCCGCGTGGCTTTCAATTCAAATTACCAAAATGGCTTCGGGACAGGGGAATCTAAAATTTCAAGTGCCAGGGACCCTGGATAGTCCGGGCCTGGGAACACTTTTGCCTTTTTAACTATCCCACGAAAACGTAGTACCTACAGGGATAAAAAGTATCCTATGTTAGGAACCCAGGTCATGGTCTACCTGTGTGTCAAATTTCATCGAAATCCGTTCAGCCGTTAACGTGTGAAAAGGTAATAGACAGGCAGACATCGTTTTTACATTTATAATATTAGTACTTATAGTAATGTACGGATAGATGGGATTGAGGTAGGGAATTATCATGTTTTGGTCTCATTAAGCAATATACGCCACTGGCCATGAATTTTTAATTGAGGTTAAATTAATTGTCACTTGAATTAACATTGTGAACTTGCGCATACGCATAAATGGGCTATTATGCGGATAATTACCAATTAAGGTACTTACAGGGTTTATTTTCAATAACAAAGCTACACGTTAAGTATCTGTTATTTTTTTTCAAAATGTAAGGAAAGAGAAGTAACTATGGAAGAAGAAGAAATGCTGCGCTGTCCCCACGTATAGACGCCAGCACATCAAGCTACTACAATCTGTCAAATTTCTTTAATAGATTTTCAACTTTATCGCTACAGCATAAAGTTCAAGGTTGAATGGGAAAATTTGACAGTTTCGGGTAGCTTGATGTGCTGGCATCTGTATATTGGGATAAGGGTAAGAGAATGATGATCAAGAGGGAAGTTTACAGTACTTTTAGTGTCGGTCTACCTACATACCGCTTTGAACATCCTACAAGTTAATTAAGAAATGGAACAACATTCTCTTAAATACTTTATTTTAACATGGGACTTCACTCATAGGTAAGTTGGTTCGATTTATAATATGTGCATATTATGCAACTAAAAAGAGGCAGTTGAAGCCAATTAATTGAATTTCTATTTTCAATTGCAGCCCCTCGACCCCCAGATATCGATTACGCAGAAGAGCAACTCTGAATAAATTAAATATTCAAGCGCAAGCGCGCCTATACTCCGACTTATAGTTAGCTGCAGTAAAATGACACTTCTTCTTCTTCTTCATTTCGGACTGCGTTTAGAGATATGCATGTCAAATATGTTTCGTTTGTTACACTATTATGTACTAGAAAAACAAGATTTGGTTTATGGCCGCGAAAAAACAAAAAGACTCCAATTTCTGTCATTTAAGTAACACGTAAGCTGTCATTTTACTGCAGCTATTTAAAAGTCCGACTATACTAGTTTCTTACCGACACAATTGGGCCTCTTTATTTTTCATGTTTGTTGACTTGGTTCTAAAGTTTTAATGTTAAAGTGCAAAGTATCGATGGTGTGGTAAAACTCACAGTCACAAGACACAGAAACAGTATTGGACCAACGGAAGATTTTTTTATCACCGTTTTTAAGTTATTGACATAACAATGCGTATTTTGCCTCACATCGTTAGCGTCATTCGTAAATCACGAAACTTCACGCTTGAAACTTAGCATTACGGACAAAGTACACTTCCGATGATGATGCGAAATCTTATTAAATGATAGACCACAGCAAATGTTAGTAAGCCTTGAGAATTGGCATCATGCCAATTCTCAAGGCATAAAAATAAAAATAGGGGGTTCCACAAAGCCCTATCGGGCCCTTTCCTCTTTTGTTTATAGTCATATAATAATAATCTCCGCAGGCGCGATTCTCTAAAGGAAATGTTTAAGCCTAGTCAATATATATACATATACATATAAAAATATCACATGAAAAATAAAAAGAATATTTTTTTTTTTTTGTTGTTAGTAAAAGAGGTTACGTACTTCTATATAAAATACATAATTATATTAATAGAAATAGGGCCTGGACCAATTAATACAACCAGGTTCTAGACTGGCTAAAGTAGACTCATATTTCTTGAGGCACATACTTCAACTGAATGAGACGTAATAGTCTCCTACAATTGAGGGAGCACATAGATTTTTGTTCTTGTCCTTTAAAATATAGCATGTAAGGTGTATTCTTTGATGGAGTTGCAGATCCTAATAAACTAAAATAGACGTTTAAATCTTATATTAAACGCACACTATGCAGTCAAGCATAATAATTATATTATAAATTCGGGGCGTAGGTTCGGGGATAAAAATACTTGGCTGAATGCTGGTCCTACTCCGTAACCACAAAGGCGCAATGTTGGAGCTGTTAATGATTGCATGACTAGGTACCTTTGCATTGTAGTATTATTTAATTGCATAGCACATTCGGAGTACACTGTACTAAACATCTACCATTTAGTAGGTACGTCTTTCATTGACTTGAATGTGCCCTGGCAGTTGAGAGTATGTCAAGCTTACTCAAATATCTCGCTGATGGTGGCGCACAAATAATTTAATGTCTTTGGTGGCGCATGTGTTGGATCATTCAGTTTCCTTCAAAATGGTTGAGCTGAGTGGCGCTGATCCCCGCATCTGGTTCGTGAACGAGCGCCGTCAGTTGGGGCTGGTTATATCTTGTCTTATTTTAATGACTTATTTTATTTTCGAACTAGCTTCTGCCTGCGATTTCGTCCGCGTGAAATGTCACCCTCCCGCCATTCATCCTCTTTGGGGTGGAATTTTGAAAAACCCTTTCTTAGTGGATACCTACTCTTCACAAAGAACACACCCTCCAAACTTCATGTCTCTAGGACCAGCGGTTTAGGCTGTGTGTTGATATATCAGTCAGACAGGACTTAGAATTTTATATACAGAGTGTTTAATTGTGTCGGTCCATGCACCAAACAACCTGTATATATGTCGCAGCCAACTGGTTAAATTAGCCGTTCAGTTAACCGCCTGGCCTTTAGAAGTAGTGCTCACCTCGCTTCGCTCTCTCGGCTCGCACGCGGTTGATCACAGTTGTAACTTAACCCATTTGGTCGGGGTGTTTTTTTTTTAGGATGGGAATTCATCAAATGACCCCTCCCGCTCTGGGTGGAGCGGAAGTGAGTGTCAGACTCTTACTGACTAAAACCCATCCGTGTTCCTTCCTTAGCCCTTTATGTTCCGGAGTAGCGGTAACCCTTTCGGACAATCCCGCTGCCCCGGCAGGCTTCGGCCCTGACGGGCCCCTCCTCTGATGCTGACATATCTTTGAGGCGCGCGTGGAACACATACGCGCCGTCCGGCACGGGCCTGGTCCTGATCGGCCGGCGAGCTACCCATTACTCGCCGTCGTCGGGGTGCCCTGGCTTAGTTACTGCGACCAATTCGGCTCGCGCGTGATAGGTTACAGATTTCCAACCTAAACTGTAATTGAATATCATTCGTGCCGTTAGTTGAACGGCCGCCCGTTTAGTTAAAAGGTTAGGCGGTTAACTGAACGGCTAATTTAACCAGTTGGCTGCGACATATAGATTGATTCTTATTTGTCTGGACGCATTTAACGTGCACGTCTATCTACATCGTTCTAACAATATTTAGGTAGGTACCTATATAACTTCAACATGGATGATGTAAACAACATGTAACAATATTTTGATTTACAAAAATTGTCAATGGAGTTTATTGTCATTTCTTCTCCATCCATAGGAACCTACTACGCATTGAAATGAGCAACTAAGCTTCATGTTTCCGACTCACCGACTCCTTGACAGTTCAAAAGTGCCTGTAAATGGTTAAATTGAAGTAAATGGTTTGAGTTTGACTCACAACATTAAAAAACAAAGCAGGAATCTGAATGATTGCTTACTTCTAAAAGTAACCGTATACGCGTCTGAGACATAATTATGGATAACACATAAAACTAAGACGTCGCCGTCGTCGAGTGCGATTGTGACTTATTATTATGCTATTGACGAGTCATCGACCCGAGAACCGACGAGGATTAGGAAATAGTTACTTGGATCTGTTCTGCATGAAGAAACGAGAAGTCAATCAAATACGTTTTGTCAGCTGTACCATCACGAGCTAAAATATTATTGTATTAATGGTTCTGCAATAAATAATATCTGATTTCATGATTCGTTCATTAATATCTCTTCTCAAGAAGACATCAAATATATATAAGTATGTGAACAAGATTGTGTGGAAAAGTGCAGATACCGGCACAAATATGTGACAAGCAAGGGACACCAAAACTATATGACGAGAAAACCGAACTGTCCATAGTAATATATTTATGCTCGTGACTGTACTTACCTAATAAGAGTTGCATACAAACGACATTCTGTTCCAAAGGTTCAATTAAGTGACTCCCTTATCAACAGCAGTTTATTTATACTTAGACGGCGAAGCAACAGGGTCTTAATTGATGGCGACAATATGTAAGTTCTGAGTGATAGCACAAGCTCTGAAGGCACGTTTGTCACTGCATGACCGCTCACGGAATTTCCTATTCATAGTGTTAAATTATTGAAACTGTTATTGTTTTATTCACCTCTGCTTTCCTGCGCAATGATAAGTTCCTCCAGATATCGCGTGGACTCGTCCATCCAACTTTAGCCTTATCAGTTCCACTGTCTCCTACGCTACTGGAACATCTTGTTAATTTAGTTTGATGTACGTTGCCGTTAGTTAGTGCTCGGTTTTCCATGTTGAACACATCCGAGTGGATTTCTTCAACGATTGAAAATGGCTAAAAACACTTGATACGCTCACAAACTTATCTGATTCTTACGAACTTAGTACTTATATAAAAATAAAAAAACACTTGTTGAACAAAATCTTTGAAACTATTCGTTTACATTCACACAATGTAAGTATTGTACTTGTTCTATGCCCTTTTGGCTGTGTTGATGCACTGGCCGTATCGATGTAACACCATTGTTCGTCTGTTGCCATATAAACACGGACTGACTAAAATCACACGTATTTCGTTAAAAATCTGCAACAATTTCAAATTAATTATCACGGTTTAAGCGTCAGTTGGTAGTTTTTGAACACAAACTAACTGTTGTAATATGAAGCACCGTTCACGACTGTGTCAGTTTGAGGTTAAGTTACAAGCGATACCGGCTGCCGGTTGGCGCGCCACACCAGCGCACGGTTCGGGCCTGTCCCACACGGGGGGATTACTACTTTGTACTCTACCAATGCTTTTATCAACTTGATACAGCTGTCAGCTGTTATCTACCAGATAAACAAAATGTTGAAATGTTGTTAAATAAACAAATGGTTTAGGTACTTATCATTCGTCGATGCCCTAAGTGATATAAGTATAAGTTATTATTTGGGCTAAGTAGGTATTAAAGTGCTTTTTTCAACAGCTTTAGTATATTATACTTATCGTTAAACTTTTTACAAAAATAACAACAGTCTTTAAAAAAACCATGACCAGCCAGAGCATATTATACTGTAAAATATTAAAACATTTAATCTTTATTTTATTTCAGTTTAGTATACATGTACTGTATACTTATTTTATTCGAAACGGTTTACTAGATCGAAGGGCTAAAAATAAAACACCACGTGTGTGAGGGCCTCCCTTAAACTCAGGTACCGCTGAGTTAATTATGACTATATCTATATAGACGCAAAAGGATCCAGCCCGTCACACTTATGCCCACCAGACACACAAAAGCAACGAGCAATCGCTCCAAAAGAGGGTAAAATAAACAGTCGATAAAACGCAAAATGGTTCTTAATACGATTGTATCAAAGCTGGGAATATATCGTTACTCAATGGTGCTTAGCTTTTTGTGCACTGGGCTTTACAATGCAAGAGGAGAACATGCCCAAACCGCTTTTGCCGGTTGGTGAAAAACTTCAAGCCAAATTCGTTTCGTAAAACTGCGTATAACAAGGTTTTATTTTAATGATTTAAAACATGCATACCTAGCTATTATTTTTCGTGTCTGTCTGATCGCGTTGTGCTTCTAAACTACGTACCTACTTAACGGACTTTGAAGAATTTTGTCAAATCGTAAAAATCGTGCGAGGCAAGGGCGGGTCGCTAGTCTATGAATAATAACACCACAAACTATACAGTGAGCCAGTGACTGGCACGAATCTTGAGAGCTCGATGAAAGAATGGTAGTAAGTTTTTTACCATAAGTTTACAATGAGCATGGCCGATCCCCACTTTTAAATCGAGCGTGTAAGAATCGCTAAGATTCGTTCCAGTTACTGTAATAGAGTAGGTACTGTCCTAAAATAGGACAATCGAAGTAAAAGTAACTTGAGTTCTCGATGCACTAGTCGCGAACCCGCGATAACGTCTTACCTACTGATAATGATTCCAAGAAATTGGACTTGAACATACAGTGTGATAAAGAAACCTTTACAAATATCCGGCAGTTATAAATGATCCCCTCATGTAGGAACAGTTGAATGAACTACTGAGGTCTAGAAGTCCATTTTTTTGGGTTTTGAGTAAAGGGAAACGGAACTTTTATAATGCCAATTTTTTGTCCCCGCTGCTGTCACAATGGTTTTTCTCGGTATGCAACGTAGGACTTTTAATTTTGGGGTAATGGTAGATTTCAATAACGCGCATACGCAAAATCCAAAATAATATTTGTATTTTGTGGCTCTAAGGATTATAACAAAATATGTTGTTCATAACGTTAGGAACTACCTACCTGACTGAAGATATATAGCTGAAAATTTGCAAACAAATATGGTTCCTAGTTCCCATCACCCCCTTAGGATTCTGTAGCTAGAAGTTCTAGCCTTATAACCACTAATGATAACGCACTAATGAAAAAAAGTTTTTTTGGTATTGCCCCACTCATATTTAATAGATTACCTAATATTATAAAAAATATGACCACAATAAAATTTAAAAGGGCGATACACGATTTTTTAATTATGAAAACTTATTACACGATTGACGATTTTCTTAATGATGATTCACTAAATGATTGACATACTGTTACCTACTCTGATTGACATAATAATTATTGTGATTCTCTCATTGTCTAATTTTTATGTTTATTCTAATTTTTTAACCACGCTGACTTCTTTTTTTTTTTTTTTTTTGTCTTGATTGTAATTCCAATGATCTGCCATTTATTTTTTGATTTTTTATTTGAAATGTACACTTTGCATGCCCAGGTGACGGTAAAATATGGAGAACTTTTTTATGAAAACACCTATGAACTTATACCCATGTTTGCAAAGAAATAAATAATTTGATTTGATGATTTGAACCATGTAATAATAGTGTTAATAAAATAAAACTAAATCATAATTATACTTAGTGCAGATTTTTTTTTCCTGGACTCCGTCATTTAGGTGTATGGTACAGGAGCTAGCGCAGGTTTATTAAGGTTTATTACGCGTATAATACAATAATTATTGTAGACCTACGGATTTAATGAGGGTTTTTGAAAAATGACGTTTACTAGATGGCAGCACTGAGACGTCAGGTCCGGCCACCTGTCACAAGTGTCAAAGCGCCTATAATTTCTTTAGTCGTGACTGAATGATGAACGAACGAATGAAACGAATGGTGATTGACATCATATATTTTATATTGGAAGACCTCTTGTCAAAGTGGCGCCAACTGGTGTCGTGAATTTTCATGAAAACCCTCATTGTGCTAGCTCGACTCGCCCGTGGTCGGCTTTTTTTTCATATCCATTGTCATACTATACATACATAACGATGGAATTTTAAGTGAAACAAAAAGTATTCAATGTTCCAAGAATTTTCAGGTCAGGGTGCGACCGTGAAACAGTTAATGTCTGTTTAGTGAATTCGACACATGCGAGCAGAATGTCCGCTACTGCTCGAGGTTATTTTTAACCCTGTAGACACGGGGACTCACGAGGTCAGTCACCCGCTCACCCCTCCCGTACTCCCAACCAGTCCTATCACATGAGGAACTGCGTGGGAATAGGCTGCCAGCATGTGCTTACCCAGGACAGAATAACACAAAACGGCAAAAACAGTTGGTAGGTATGGGTCACGACCACCATTCCAAGATGAATCACGAATAAGACTTTCATCTGCAAACTGCAATAAGCGACCACTCCCCATCAGTAAATAATTGTAAGCATCACAGTGTCGTGATGGCCCAGTGATGTAGACTTCGACTCTCAAATAAACAGTTTTGTATCATTTGTTTATAGTATAGTTAGATTGGACCAGAATTCACAAACGTACGGTACGGTACGGGTAGGTCCACTTGGAGAAGTTTCGCGCCAATCGTACTTGTTTACTTGTTTTTTTTTTTATAAATTTCACACTCATGTAGATACGATTAAATATAATTATGACAAATATTATTCCAAATATAATAAACAACAAGAAATGCCCAGATCTCAACATAATTCCAATAAAGCGGTCCAATTACTAAAAAGGTTATGATGTTTTAAGTGACTGCTATTAAATCAATAGTTTTTGAGATATGGGAAATTTTTGGTTTAAACTGCAGAAATAACTTTGTTTTTTAATAGCTTTTTCGGTGTTTTACGTAGCGCAGGTCTGTTCTTTATAGTTTGGACTAATCACTTACAGTGATTTTATTTTTAGTATTTTTCAATCAAAGTAGATCTTCAAAAACCTATTTATTTATGAGTATGATGAAACATACATCTGTAAAGCATCAACAGTTGCATTTCCATAATAATTGTGATACTTGCATAAATTATAATTAAAAAGGCGAAAAGGGCCATTTTTTGTAAGTAATTACAATAAGGACCACTTGATCGAGTTGTATTCGTACTACACATTCAAAGAGCTTGGTTAGTCTCTAAGATTAAATTTTTAAATCCACACAAGGCTCTCTTGTACTCAAATAACTACTTCAAAGCAGAGCTACCAACCCTTTGATTATACCAACAAACAAACACATGTAAACAAACTAGTTTCAGGCTTACTGCACGTTACTTGCATCATCCGATAAATCTTCGGTCTAAGACGACTTACTTATTCTAGTTAGAAAATGACAACGATGGAGATACACATCTAACTACAATATGATACAATAATATCAGTATAGTTTGAGAGGGCTTTACAAAATAAAATAACACATCCCTTTCTCGGGGTGCCCTAACTACGATTAGGGGAAATGTTGAGGGTGCACATGAAAAACGGCAAGGGGACTGGGACTCACCGTTGCCGTGTCGGTAAGGGTGACAGTAGCAGAGGTGGGCCCATTCGGTGGTGCAGTAACTGTAGAGCCGACAGGCACCTGATTATTAGCATTCTGTTCAATGATACGTTGCCGTAGTGCTAATCTTTCGAGGCTGGCCAGACGATGGGATCCGCCGGTACCCTCTCTGTCTCGTTCCCTAAGTCCAGTGGTACTGCCCGCGCTAAAGGAACCACTATATTTAGGCAATGTGGGCGGTGGAACAGGTCTCGCTGTACCACTGCGGCCAAGCAGGGAGCCACTGGACGTATACGCATAACTGCTGGGAGTTCCAAGTGTAGCTGTACGCGGCGCGGCACCGATTCCATTTAGGGCACCAGTGGTCCCATTGACGGCGCCACCATTCACCGTCGTCGTGCTGCCGTTCATCTCCTTAAAGTGTTTTCCGTCATGCGAGTATTACAAAATCACACACTGAGTCACTGACTGCGTACTACGTTACGATCGCGAATTAGTGCGGCGCGCGTTATGCCGGTGCGTTCAAGCCGGGTGCCCGACGGAGGCGGTTTGACAGCTCGGCGGTGGCGAAGAGGAGCGCGGGCGGGCACGGCGCCCCGCACTCGAGTCTCGACGCCTCCGTCCGTCGTCGCGGTTTGCCAGCGCTGCCGACCCCGCTACATCTCAGGATTATTGCCACACGACCGCCCGACCAGAGGGTTGAAAATCCATTGTACCGCTCTCTGTCAAGGTCAACACACATTATTGGTGTGCAAGCTGTTTAGGCATTGCATTTCCAAAGAGATTTGATTGGCAATTTAATGGCGCCGTTCTGCTATACTTACTAGTATTACTCCGTTTTAATTTATTATTAAATAAACAAAAGTTGGAGTTGAAAGCTGGAACTTTCATTACCTACTAGCACTTCATAGAGGCACTTGTTGATTGTCAATTCATCAGACAAGAATGTCAGACAGACCGACAGACTATAATTCAAAATTGACGAGAAACGAAATAAAACAAATAAGCACCACGTACTTACTTTCTCTTCCAACGGGACCAGAGCCAAATGTCACTTACAACGAGAATGTAAGAAACATTTTTAACTAAGTATAGACAGATTTTCCTCACGTTACAAGACTTAGAATAAATTGTCTGTCTATCAAGGAAATGACGCTGTCTAGTTCATCGGCCTGGATCCAAGAATCTAAGCGAACATTAGCGGAAGTACGTTTAAGGTACCTACAAAGAATGATTGTGTTTTGTGGATACTTACTCTAATAGTTTATTCGTCAGGCATAGGCAGCCCACAATGGATTTATAACGAGGGGGTGTCTGAAATGAAGACATTCCGAATGGCATATAATTCCGCTGAAGTCAATCATCATCACAAATAAAATGTTTTTTTTTTTAACACATGGAATCAACAATTTATTCAGTAATGTTTAGGAAACACGTGTTAGTCGCATGTGGCAGTGAGGTCCAGCCATCGACCGCCTCACCGCGCATGCGCGTCCTCACCCCAATCCTGCGACCGTTTCTCCTTGCACAACCCCTCGGTGCATGCTACACCAACATGCTTCCTCGTATCCTCTCTGAATGACAATACTATTCCACTAATTATATTCAACGAATGCGCATAAAATTATCATGGTTTCGATTTATTAGCCATGTTGAAACCAAGGATAAGTTAGTAGATGTATTATTTGCGAAATCCAAAAGAGGAAAGATTCAAAGACGATAATGATGAGTGCCGCTAATGCAAGAAGCCTACAGACGCCAACACATCAAGCTATACGAAACTGTAAAATTTTCCCAATCAACCTTGAACCTTATGCTTTAGCGATAGAGTTGAAAAGCTATTAAAGAAATTTGACAGATTGTAGTAGCTTGATGTGCTAGGCTAGCGTCTGTAAAATGATTATAAATTGTCTCAAGCTAGCATTTAAAAACAATGCTTTGGACGAGCAGAATTAATCCTAATTGTAGTTTTAATTTTATTGGAAAGTAAACAAACAAGCGCCATCTAACGGATGTGGTTGATGTATTTAACATGTTATGAACATTATTCATTACCGCTTGCGCAGCTTGGAAGCGAGCAAATATAAACAATACACACACATGGGCGTAATTCTATTACTGGGTAATCACCAGGTGGCGTTGATTCAACACTAATTTTACATTTACAGGGAAATGACCTGAAAACAGGTTTGAATGGATACTCGATACTGAGGTGCTTAGTTACTGTTTTTTTAAATGCGTTTCTTAGGAAAAGAGGTAATCAAAGGGCTCATTTGTTTGACGCTTTGGCTGAACATGTACAAGTTGCTAAGTTAAAATTTATTTTTACAAAACATGTAATAAATTCTAGGCTGAATATTTTACCTAATCTTGTGATTGGAATCCCGTGTCGAGAAAGACTAATTTAATAAGTATTTTAGCTAATTCCGCCGACAAAACATCGCCATTTGTTTCTATGCGATGAATGTTTCATGTTGATAGAGAAAGATTTGGTAAATTATATTTGAAGTCTTAGACATGCATTTGATCATAATATGGTGTGTTCTGCATGTGGACAGGCCATTCTACGTGTTCCAAGGCATGAACGAGTGCCTCTCGAAGTCCCGATTGTCCCGAGATTACGTTGCAACAAGCGAATGTGTTTTCTTTTAAATACATAATAATCATCAGCATAATTCAGCCAAAGAAGTTCACGGATGCATATAGGTTCCTCACATGGTGGACCGATGACCTGGTGACAGTCGCGAGAATCCGCTGTTTATGAGATGTACAGGACCGCAACCGGTCTAATAGTTACCTATATAATTGTACAGATATAATATGTATATCGTTTTAACTCCTGTAGATGAAAGGGAGGTCCTAAGACTGATTGGATCACTAAAAAATATTTCCTCGAAAGGATGGGATGGTATTACTCGTTACTTCCTAAAGATGGCTGCGCCCGTTTTAGCCATGCCGATCACAATTATTTGTAATCTATGCTTTACGGTTGGGGAATTCCCCAATGCATAAAAAAATAGTACCCTTACATAAGTCTGGGGATTGATACATAGTGTCAAACTATAAACCAATATCCTTGCTGCCTTCTCTCTCAAAAATAATTGAAAGCTTTAAATATTAGACTCAAACATTATTTAGAAAAGTATAATCTACTGTCACGGAATCAATATGGGTTTAGACAAAATAAATGTGCTGATGACGCTATGCAACAACTTATGGCAGAAGTAGTGAACGGTATCGACAAAAACAAAAAATGTTTGAGTATATTTCTAGACTTGGCTAAAGCCTTTCATACTGTCTCTGTTCCCTTACTGCTTAAAAAGGCAGAATGCAAGGGTATTAGGGGTCTGCCTCTGAAATTGATCGCTGACTGCCTGTCTAATAGAAAACAAATCGTTGGGCTTGATGGTCACTCAAGTAGGGAAGAGTCTATTGAATATGGGGTACCACAGGGCAGTATTTTGGGCCCCATCCTATTTCTTATATACATTGACGATTTATCAAGTTTAATACTAAAAAACGGAGAAATTATTACCTTTGCAGACGTATTACTTTTACGGGCAGGGACTGGCACGAGGTAAACGATAACGCCGAAAAGGGGTTTTGTATCGTTACTAAATGGCTAGATAACAATCTGTTGACACTCAATCAATCAAAAACAAAAATTATTACTTACTATATAAACAGAAGTTCTAAACCATCTTCTGAAATGATAGTTGAACGAGCCCACACATGTAACTTGCCCACCACTCAAAACTGCCATTGTTACCGTCTCGATATTACTTCATCAGTCAAGTATTTGGGGATACAAATTGATGAACAACTGAACTGGAACACCCAAATCTCAATCCTATCGAAACGTGTAAGAAAACTATTGTATGTGTTTAGAAAAACCTACGTTATGTTTGTGATCCAAAGCTGCTTACCACAACCTCACATTTTAATTTTATACCCACATTTTAATTTTATACCTACGAGGGTGCGTTTTTAAGTTCGCGGAATGGGGGGGAAGGAATAACAATAGGTCATTATCGGGATGGCCACAACTTCATCCACTCAATATTAGTATAAATACCAGGTTTTATCTTAATTGGATCATTAGTCTTTGAACTATCGTCAAGCAAACAACTCAATTGGGAAGAAAGTGTGAATTATGGAAAAAATCGAGTACCGTGCCGTAATAAAGTTCCTTACCAAGCAAGGAAAGTCAGTTTAAAATATACTGGAAGAGATGGAATCCGTTTACGGGGACTCTTGTCCGGGTAAAACCATGGTTTACAAGTGGCACAGTCTCTTTAAACAAGGCAGGACCTCACTTGAAGACGACCCACGGCCCGGACGGTCGATCGAGGTGACTACTCCGGAAATCATTAAAAAAGTCGAAAAAATAATACTGGAAGATGCCAGACTAAAGAAGAAACAGCTTGCAGAAATGGTTGGAGTATCGGATACGACAATTTTCAAAATTCTACACGATTATCTTGCCATGACAAAGGTCGGTGCAAGATGGGTGCCAAGAATGCTCACGCCCGCGCCGCCTCAAAGACAACACCGCGTGGAGTGTTCTCGCACGTTTTTGGACCTCTGTAACGAAGATAAGGATGGACTATTAAGTCGAATTGTTACTGGAGATGAAAGTTGGGTTCATCATTATGAACCTGAGTCGAAACAGGACTCTATGCAGTGGCATAAAAAAGGGATACCACCTCCCAAGAAGTTTAAAGTGTCACAATCGGCTGGAAAAATCAGGGCAACAGTGTTTTGGGATTCAGAAGGGATCCTGTTGACCGATTATAAAGATAAAGGCGTTTATAACCGGAGAATACTATGCTTCTATCCTCGAGAGGTTGAAAGAAAGCATTAAAGAAAAAAGGAGGGGTAAATTGACCAAAGGTGTCCTTTTTCTTCACGAGAACGCGCCTGTTCACAAGAGCCGTGTTGCGTTGGCTGCCCTGCATAAGGTGGGCTTCGATATTTTAGACCATCCACCCTACAGCCCAGACCTGGCTCCCAATGATTATTACCTCTTCCCAAAACTGAAAAAGGAACTTCGTGGGAAGAAATTTTCAACTAATATACATACATCTTTTATGGGGTATTGTGTTAAATGTTACAATAAAATACCTTGTGATATATTGCAATTAAATGAAAGAAAATTTAAAACTCACATTAAACATACACTTTGTAAACAAGCATACTATAAATTAGAAGATTATATCCAGGATAAGAACGCTTGGAAACATGCTGGTCCTGCTCCATAGGACAATCTAGAGTCTACACAAGATCAAACTGGTTGCTTATTTAATTGTAAATTTATTCTAATTTTTTGGATATTGTTTTACATTCTGTAGTTGCTCTGACTCACACCCTGACTTATTACTTGTATTTTTTTTTTTTCATGAAAATCGTTTCATTTTACCATATTTGTAAATATGTGAGCACCATGTATCTATCAGATAATTAATTTATATGTCATTTTCATTTTTAATTCTTTTACCTATCGTGGTATAGTAATTTTATTTCAGGTGCATCGTCTTCACATATTATTTGTTATATAATTGATGTACTTATGCAAAATATTGTAAAACATTTTAAAAGAGTAACGGTGGAGTTTCTTGCCCATTCTTCTCCATACGAAAACTACCTTTTGGAATGGGCGACTAGAATCAAATCTATTTCATAATAATTTTTGACGTTCAAAAGTGCCTTTTATGTGCCTATTTGAAATAAATGCTTTGACTTTGACTTTGATGAAGAAGTGAAGGACGCGGTTTCAGCTTATTTTTCGGACAAAGACAAAGCATTTTTTTATGAAGGTATACATAAGCTAATTGAAAGATCTGAAAAATGTATAATATGCAGGTGAATATAAAGAAAAAGAAAAATAACTTAGTATTTTTATTTTCACTTCTCACCCTCCATTCCGCGAACTTAAAAACGCCCCCTCGTAAGTCGCAATTTAAGTGGCAATTTTGCTTTAGGCACGCTCTTCATTGACGCACCTCGACGATTTATAGAAACCGTATACATAATACATTAGACAACAGAAAATGTGAGTATGAGAGCGATGTTTCAGTAGGCTACAAACAATCTACGTTATTTATTAAATGCAACATAAAAAGGTACGTAGACGTTTCTCATCGAGACATAAGTACGGGTGCGTAAGGAAAGTATGTTGATGTTGAACCGTAAACATGTTGAAAGATTGAATAAAGATGCGCCCTTCTACACGTAGCATAAGCTGAAATGAAACATATTACACACCGCACGTGCACACGTAAACATACGCATATTTGCCATATTTTATATGGAGTGTTTTTTTTAACTTTGACGGATTTTCCTTTGCATTAATCGTATCCAGAGGAATTATAGAGAAACAGTCTTTAGGAACCATTCATGAAAACGTGCACTTTAAATTTAATGGACAACTTGTTAAAAAAAATTAAGTGAAATTGATTAAATCGTTTTTATGCGTTTTACATCGGATATAAAAAATCTGGACAGCCTGCGCTAGCGCCTTAACAATACATCTAATGTCATAGTGTCAAAGAAAAAAATATCTGCACCTAAATTTATTTAGGGCTGATTTGTCAATAGACAGATAATTCTTGTTCGCGGAATAAAATTGACATCGGACAGAGTCTGTATGGAAGAACTGCCAAAATTTTTAAATTATTCCTCGGTTAAAATAATTATCTGGCGTTGGATAAATCAGCCATAAGCTATCTAACAATGTAAGTATTGATAAAATTGAATATTAGTAAAAGCCGATTTTTGAATCACCTGCAGATAACTTTATTCGAGGAATATTTTTGACAGTTTTTTTTTTCATACAAAAACTGTGAATTTGAATCGTCAAATTTATTATTTCAATAAAAGTTATCTGGCGATGGAAAAATCAGCCCTTGGTAAAAAGGCAAAGTAAGCACTTATTTTTGTTCTTGTTTTTTGGCAATTATAAGTGTCGCAAACCGCTATAATTATAGCTAGGACATAAGATCGTGAACGGTGATTAATTGCAAATTTTGACATATATAATTATTTTTAAAGCACTAAACCAAACCTTAAAGAAAATTAAACAATATTTTTAGAATCCTCACCTCATAAGCTCTTTTATACGATGCCAAACATATGTTTTTGTCCTAAGATCGAACTGACCCCGCATTTATTTATTTTTTTCTTTGACTAGCAATCTGCGTGTGCGTCACCGAGACCTAAACACTACGCCAAAATTCTAATTCCTGCGTTGCATAGATCTCGAGAAAAACCTCTGTGACAGACGAATGAAACAGTGATGTTATAATAAAGGTTCCGATTATTTTTTTTCATTTTTATTGTATTATTGTCTGGGGTGTCCGTGGATTGGTTTTGAAGATTTCGTCGGCATCGACAATGACTTAGGTGATGGCAGCCCTAGTCAAATATGCACTGATGTGGAGTTATGTTCAATGTGCACTTAAGTATGTGTTGCGGTCTGAATTAATGCCGTCTGTTTAGTAACGAACCTACAGCTAAATCAAAACATATGACGACGAACTCGCCATTGAAACACACCACTGATTGTGATGACTATACAATAACACTTGCAAAACTAGTATCATTTTTATTTTTTTGACCTGTGAACGTTTAAGTATGTTTCTTTGTTACACAGAAAGTAGGTAAATATGTTAAGAATGTGCTTTTTACAATTTGTTTCGGTTTATGCTGGTCGTCGTCTGAAGACGGATAAGAGTTTTAAATTTAATATAGCCATGAATTCATGAAGAGAAGGGACAAAGTCGCGCTACATGTCGCGGCACTTATTTTCAAACCTAACCTCAAAATATTAAGTAGGTAGTAAATGACAAATAAATACTCATTCCCGGGAGTCCATGTAAAAAAGTTAGCAATGTAGAAAGAGCATTGAATTCTCCTCCAAATACAAAAGGTTTGGTTGTCACAGCGGACTTTTAGTTTGATGCGGGGCGCCATGTTTGTACAGCGTGTATCAGAAAGGTGTCAGTCAGACTATCAAACTGAACAACTTTCTCCATGAGACCAGCATCATAATCGCGAAAAAATAATCAGCTGCCCCATACATTTGGGTCGAGTAGGTATTGAAGTTTTTTATGGTGTGGGAGTTTTTTGATAGAGAACGTTGTTCAGTTTGATGGTCTGTGCCGTGCCACACCCTTAAATATCACCACACCTTTCTGATACATGCTGTATTGCACGGCATTCTCCTTTTGTTTGCGTTAACTTAACTCGTGTTACGTAACTCAGTGATGGCTGGCTTAGCCCTACAGATAAGAAGCCTGGCAAGGCATGTCAATAATACATGTAAACATTAGGCGTGATAAAACTATTGAGGTTGGTTGGTAATTACCCAGTGCGCTTGACAATCCATTAGTAATCTCTGTCAGGTAAGAGTCACAAGGAATTGACGTTAAAAAAATACAATTTACCTCGACCTTTAATAGAATAATATTATGGAGCATTAGAATTACAACATTGCGAAGTTTAATTCAGGACTATTTAATCTTCTTTTAAGCACTAAATTTTCGCGAGAATTTCTCGCGAATTTATGTTACAAATATACATTATAATACCGGGCGCGCGTGCCGGTAAGCTCCTGGACGAGGCATTTCATATAGAGCAATATTCAAAAACGACCAAGCACACGCAGAGTAACGGTTTCCGGAGTCGGGATGACTATTTAACCATGCACCGTATTGTATATGCATAGGCAGTAGTAAAAACGGAACCTTTATAAGATCACTCTCTTGTCCGTCTGTCATAGAGGTTTTTCCTGAGATCTAGCTATGTAACGATTTATAGAAATATCTCGCAACTTCATGGAGTTAACTCGACAAAGCGAGAGGTATGATCAGACTATACCTACATCCTAACATCGTAATTTATTGGAGGTCTCGGTAACTTTCATCCATCCTAAAAAAACTTCTGATACAGTGAACCGATGACCCCATATCCGAGCACTTTTAGGCTTCTAACAAAGGCCTCTTTATGTTTGCGCAATCAACTAATGATCCCAACCTACAGGGTACACCAAATAATAAATTAGCGAAGTACATTGATGATGTGATAACCACTCAGTGAAGAATCCTACGCAAGTAGATAATAATTACGCAAGTAATAATTGTGCAAGCAATGTTTCGTATATTCGAAGAAACGACCCACAATCATAAACTGATGAACAAAATAGTTTAACAGCAAACTCATTGAACGTTGTATTGTATTCAACTATTGTTGTTGCTGAGTGGTTAGAATAAAAACTTTTACAAAAAAAAAACAACCGACTTCAAAAAAAAAACGTTTCACTTTTTAGTGGGAGAGATTGTAATTCATCTAAGTTACAATAGCCTAATGTCAACTGCTCATCACTTTTTACAAAATATTGCTTTTCCCGATGCTGGGACGTTACTCCCACCAGGAGAACTCCTCAACAACCACTCACCATACGCATTGTGATTGAAATGATGAATTCCGAGAGCAAATGCCCAAGTTAATCTAAAAAATATCCAAATCGCTATAGGTTTGCCAATAAAATTTGAGGGTTTCCCTCGATTACCATGGGATCCTCTCATCAGATTCCAATTTGCTGACAATGGGACCACCTTGGGTGTATACCCTTCAAGTTACTCTAAAAAATATCCAAATCGCTATAGGTTTGCCAAAAAAATATGAGGGTTTCCCTCGATTTCCATGGGATCCTCTCATCAGATTCCAACTTGCTGACAATAGGACCACCTTGGGAGTATACCGTTTCAAACAAAAAAATAATTTTCAAAATCGATCTACAATTGACGGAGAAATCGGTGAACATACAAAAAAAAAGAAAAAAAAAACATACATAAAGTCGAACATATAACCTCCTCCTTTTTGGAAGTCGGTTAATAAAAAATAAACCACGGTTATCTATTCGTTATGGCCAGGAACTTTTGGTGAAAAGGAGTCCTAATATTGTCTCAAGGTGCTACCAGACGGTTGTTGCTTTAGTGGAAGCCGAACTCAAATATATTTAAAAGAATCATCAAGAAACCGTTCCTTCACGAGACACATTCATAAAGACAATAGAAAAAATCATGGCATTCTAATAGCTCATATTATAAGAGGCCAGAAATGGAATTAATCTAGTTAACTTTAAAAAAAAAGCTATTTTCGAACAAATTAATCGTTTAGATAATTTGTCAAGAATATGTCAAGTTATGATTCATACTCAAATAAGGTATTCTTAGCTACTAGGCCCGAGGCCACCAAGTTCACTTGTAAACATTAGGGTTGTGAGGAAACCTTGCCTCCGCCTCCGCAAATGCTTTCGTAAGAAATCGTACTTCCGCATCCACATCCGCCCTCGCAAGTTTTTAACATAGTTGTAATGGAATTCTTATAAAGCAAATCTTTTCAAATTAAGCGAAGACCTTTTAAGAGCGTTTACGCCGTACGGCATTTCATACAAATTTTCAAGCCCTTGTTTTTCGAAATGAAAGTACCGATTTTAATGAAACTTCATACGCATAATCAGGATACAAAGGTCTAAAATGTTACTTAATAACATTTTCGAAAAATAGAACCTATTACAGCCAAATTAGACCGATTTTAAAGTTTCTATAGAAACAGAGATTTGCAGTTATCTTTTTTTAAATAATGCGTATGAAGTTAAATTAAAATCGGTTCATTCATTTCTAAAAACAAGGCTTGAAAGTTTGTATGAAATGTCATACGGCGTAAACTCTCATAATGTGGTGGCGACATACCCTGAAGTTTCAAGTTGTTGCTCCGATACTATTTGCAGTATATCAATGAAAATTGGAAAGATGGTGTATCTATGCAACAATGGTGTAGTGAAATTACGAAAAAAAATATAAGTCGTGCTCAATCCCCAAACAGTAAACGAGGGATGAAAAATTCAATACCATTGAATTACTATATCATGAAATATCAATAAATAGGATTGTATCAACAGGGTTGTATTGATAATTTGATTATAATTCTGTACATATATACTCGTTACGCTGGCCAATCATATATTAATCAATACCTGACACTGACCTGCAAATTGCAAAAAAACGTAAGAAAATTTGAATTTCGCGGGTTACCTAGTGCCTTATGCTAATGGTTTTTGTGATATGGAATATTTTCGGTTACAACCCGCTGAAATAACTTTGTTCTTCAAGGTTATAACGAGAAATACTCAGAAAGTGGATCTTTTGAAACACGAAAGAACCGATACCTAAAATTCATCGCAGCGGGCCACTATCATGTTTTAAGAACTAATAATATCACAAGCGACCTCATTCCTCCGTACCATAAACGAATAAATTCTGCACAAATATAATTATCATAGTGATAAGAGAAATTAATATTGCTAAGAGCCGTGTTTCAGTATTTATAGTACATATTTTCAAAATCGCATTCCTATTCTTACACATGTAAGTAATAACTTTAGTTAGTCTCGTTATAGAACAGGAAAGTGTTCCTTTTGTATTAGGTCATGGATATTTATATATTAGCACTTAGATATGTATCCTTACCTGGTCTGTAGAGTCCACACAGGGCTTATAACGAGCCAAGACTGGTCTGTTTCTTGACCTATTCAATGGAGAATCCGACAAAGATGTCATTGTAATGCACTGACACACACTAATTGTAAAAATATTTATTTTTAAACTGTAAATATAGTGCACATCTATATGCTGTTCAAGAGGAAAACATACTGTTATAATTACAGTAAATATTGTTCCACTACTCACTAACAAACGCGATACCACATTTTTTCGTCGACAAATCACATCCGGAGAAGAGTCGAGTGAAGACCGTGTGGGTGATTCAACCGATTACGACAACCACACAGCTTAGAACTACCACTGATAAGCGTTAATGTTGTTTCACTAATAAACACACCCTAAGTGACTCAGAAAATTATCGGATACAGCTAAAAAACTGTTTAGCACTGCTACTTAAAGACTGTACTCTGTAGCACCCTGTGTGTTGCCATTTACTGCCGCCACATGCATTGGATTGGATCATCGGAATGGTAAGTTTGGAAATGTGATTTTTTCGAACAGAATGCGTACGTTTGTGAAGTTTATTTTGTTTTATGAAGAACTGGCTCCCTTTTACATGACTTGTTTATTTATTGATTATATTATTTTCACAATTAAATCACATCGCAACGACCGCTCCCCGATTATAAATTCGCTTACTGAAACAATAAAGCAATTTGCGCGTCGTGGATAGCGAACGGGTTCGTCACAGCAATCAGTACCGAAGTGTAACTGTAGCCCAGTCCGTGTCGATGACGATCACCATAGGGACTCGGTATCGGTGTCATAGTGCTTGCTGCCCCTGAGTCGTCGCCTGAGGGCCGAATAGCGGTCGCGAATTCCTGCTCGTAATTCTAATGACGCACGTATGGCATACGTGCTCAGCGGACAAACGGTCCTGGCGACCTAATAATTCCAACTCGATATCACTTCATTGCTAAGGATATCAATGAATTTCAATAATTAATTGATTGGAATGCTAACGTACATTAAATTAACTAGATTTTACTAAAATTTTGGGACTTGTGAAGGAAACTAATGTGATCACAAATATTTAAAAATAAAAAAATGACTCACCGCTGATTTTGAACCGTTGATAATGCAGCACATGAAACAAAAAAAATATAACTTAATTATAATTATTAATCGTTATTTTATGTTGTTAACCATTAAGATTTAATTTTGGCCACTTTATTAAGGATTTCATAATGACATAACATTTTTATTTAAAAATTCTATCCACATACCTAGACAGGGGAGACAACATGTACCTACGTCCTCGAGACTTTCTGTGCTCATGAAATCAACGTCCATGAAAGAATATTTTATCACCTATTCTGTTTTATTTTATAAACAATGAAGTCGGTTAAAAAATAAGAATTGAAGGTGCCAAATAACACGCAACTATGTGTGGCAAAGCGAGACATACTACTTACTCTGTAATATAGCAAAAGTCAACGCACGATTCAGTGAATCATTAGAACTGTATGCTGCATTGTTTTGAATCCCGATTGTTTTCACGTCGTCATGGATCAGTTAAAACAAATGACGTGACCTATTAATTATTAAAATCAACAACAAACCATAGATAGGGTAAGATATTTATCGATTAGCTGCCGGGGCGGCGTTGATAGAGTATTGTATAGATTAGTTGACAGCGCATGCCTTCAGGGATAGCGGTCTTGACAGTTGACAGTTTAAAACACTTTTAAACTGGTGATACCTAATGTAGTCGGGTAATACTTCCCAAAGAAATCGTACCATGACAGCCGTTTTGTTGGGCCTCAGTTGTAGCTAATAACTTTCTGTCTCGTTTACGTCCAGCTCTCATTTCTTTTTTATTATTTAGTGAATTGTCCAATGCTCATACTTTGTTTACGGTTGTCAGCGTATACCTTATGCTTAGAATAGTAACGAATTGTGGGATAGCGATTGTCTTAGAAAATACTAGTAGTAGTCGGATAATACTTTCCATAGATATAAATCGTACCGTGACAGTTGTTGACATGGCCGTTTTTTTGGGACTCAGTCCTTGGCTAACAACTGTCCTTTTCTCATAATTATTATTCAGTGACTTGTCTATTGCTTATACTCTGTCAACACAACAAACGACTGTTTTTCTTCACTTTCATCTAGCATTGTCACATTGGCTGTTTCACTGTGGCCTAAACCTATCGTGCCTAACCTAGCCTGATGATGTATTTGATTTCATGCACCTTTACTGAACATTACGGATGCTACACAAAGATTCTCTCCAATAAGTTAGTATGTGTTCATATAAATTCTAAATTAAAAGGTGATATTCTATGTCCAAAAAGTGTTTACGGTAATCTTTACTTTGTATTATTAAAGATAATATAAGTGGGTGCACGTAATGGCTTATAATAGGTATAAATCAAATTAAAGTAATTTAGATAAAACCGTCCCAAATTAAAACAAAAGCCTTACACGATAAACACGAAGTCTCCGTTGCTTCCATTGCTGCTGAATACTAATCTTGAAGTCTTCTTAATAATGCATACAGTTCAAAAGCATTATTTCCCAGAAAAAGATTACATCCTAATAGAAAACAATTGTATCACTACACTTTTCGTTGCTTACGAGGAACCAACTATCCATCGACCTGATTGTTAGCAAATATTGACACTTGCTTGGACAGTGTGACAAAGTTAGCCTTTTCTACAACAATGTACGATACAGACGTGACTAGGTGTTTACGTATGTGAGATAAGAATGCGTTTTACGGCGGCAACGAAGAGCAGGCAGTGTGCGCGCTCGTCAGCGGGGACTGAGCTGGCGAACGCGATACTATACCTACTGCGCGTGCAAGTGCACTACAAGCTATTTCAATACATGCTGGGAATTCGCAAGTTGGCAGATGCCAGGCGCTCACGCCGGGGTGGCCGTCGTAGAGCGTCGCACGCCCCATGAGGTCAATCTGCTTATAGCGGCACAAACATACTCTTATGTAAAATGTATTAAATATATCCCCTGGTATTATAGTTATTTCCTCTACTCGACTTAGCCTCCATCAATCACATTGACAGTTACCACACCATCAGAGAGTTTTCGAACAACACAACATTAGAGTCCTACAAGGATCTCTTGGCGCCTGAATGATATTGACAATGGGCATTAGTGGTAAACATTTTGGAAAATTGGTACCGAAATTTTATTCACAAAACAAGATGGCGGCGTTAGTTCTGAATTTGGCCACGCGCCAAAATAAGTTTATAGCGTTGTATTAACTTACAGTCAATTTGATTGGAGAACGCTCGAATCGCAGTCGAAGTTGAGTCGAATGAAGGAAATAAATAAGAACAGCGGTTAGCTG
Source organism: Gortyna flavago (assembly GCA_963669345.1). NCBI lineage: Eukaryota > Metazoa > Arthropoda > Insecta > Lepidoptera > Noctuidae > Gortyna > Gortyna flavago. The sequence goes on from OY770126.1 coordinate 10,383,102, forward strand.
CGGCAGCGTTGAAATCGGGAAAAAGACGAAAGCGCTAGTGAACTTCTCCACACACTACTTCAGCTAACTTTTGAGACTGGACAGGAGCTGACTTTTGGTGTTATTTTCGATTTTTCGGTCACGTTAAGAGAAATTATTATAGGGGACAGCAATGCAATTTTGTTTATAACTAACAACCCAACATAGGCAGGCACTCGTAGTTATCATAAATTCTGACTGTGATAACGTCTGCATTTTATTGCAAAGTAATAAAATGAAGGTCACTTCCATTTACGATGACAAGCATGCAATTCAATAACAAATGAGGACTTTGATCTGCTTTTGTCTATATGTATAACGCAAATATGTTTATTGTAATTAATTTACAACCTGCACGAAAGACGCTTTTTATTTTTGTGACAATCAAAGCATCGGAATTAATCATTATTGTGAGTTATGATGCTGTTTACCTACTGCTAATAATTAATTGCAGAAATTCTTAAATTAGCTCTTATTATCTTTCTTAGTTTCCAATAATCCGGTCATTTGCGCAATAAACTTAGGATTTTGAAATATAAAACGTTTTTTCCAATTATCCTGCGTCATGTACTGGATGATTTTTTTTACCGTCTCGAAATTTTTACAGGGTTGGTCTCATAGTGAAAGTTGTTCATATTCATGGGTAGAAAGAACATCCTGTAATAATTTTGAGACGGTAAAAAAAAACATCCGGTATACCACAGATTTCGTGAAGCTTTGCTTATGGCTTAGAACTTTAGAAGTGACCGAGTGAACCGCGTGGCGCGTACCTACAGAAAGGTGTGGATTACAGCGAGGGCGACACTGTGGTCAGTTTCCGCGTGAGGGCGCACATCCTGGGCTGAGGTCACACGCTCCGTGAGCACGGCACAATACCTACGTCTATAAAATAAGTCAAGCACAAGAATAACAGCGTCAAATGTGTTTATGCATGTTTTGAAAAAGCGCGAATATACAAAAAAAATAATTCTAGAGTATCTGACTGATGTTGGGATAGCTGAGATGCCGCGTTGCCGATGAAAGGAGTAGTGCGTGTACATCTGATGTTTTGCGACAAGAAGTATGCTAGGGTGTCGTCTATTATTGTATTTGAAATATTTTTGTATACCATACCTGTTTAATTATCTATGTTAATTCATGTAATTGGTGTTACTGTTTTAATTAACAATAAACAACATTATAATAATAATAACTGAGAACTTTAAAACCTTGTTTTTTGGTTTGGTACAGGACCTCATATTCTGTAAGTCGCCACCACGGAGTAAAAATTAAAATTACTCCGTGGTCGCCACACAACGGAATTGGGTGGGTTAAGAGTACAATTTTTGACTCATTTTGGGAGAAAATTTATACGCTCATCTAGGTTCATCTTTCAATGGCGATGGCGTAACAATAGGGTGGCAGGAGGGGCAAAATTCTACGGGCCCCTAGCCGGAGGGGGCTCCTCTGCTCCCGGCCCGAGAGGGCCATGGGCACGGGAGGATCCTAACATAAGTATAGAAATGTTAACTTTCTTGAAACTGTGCAACAAAGGACATTTTGTATCCAAAAATTAAAGTAGACAATGTAGACAAAAACTTTTTAACAAAAAAAAACACCGACTTCCGAAATTAAAGTTAATTTTCACTTTGTAGTGAAAATTAACTTTAATTTCGGAAGTCGGTGTCGTTGGTTCCGCATTTTCGTTTTTTGACACCGACTTCCGAAATTAAAGTTATTTTTCACTTTGAACTGTTTTTTTTTTGTAAAAAATTATTATATTAATCACTTTTTAGTGGGAGAGATTGTAATTCATCTTAGTTACAACAGCCTAATGTCAAAGCTCATAACTTTTTGCAAAATATTGCTTTTCCCCATGCAGGGACGTTAATTGTTGAGGAATTCTCCTGGTATTCCACCATCAGCTCCATTTCACCATTCGCATTGTGATGAGCATAATTTCTCCACTGTTTCTACCATGGATCGTATAACCAAGCAATTAACTCTATCTCTAATTTCTGGTTCCTAATATTAATCCTTTCTATTTCGCCCCAGTTGAAACGGTGGGATGTTATACTCTCCAGTGGTATGATCATAATTCATAACTATTCTGGACTCCTACCCGCGATTACCCACATTGTAACCATCATGTATCCCATGAATTTGCCACGGGCCTCAAACGGTATAGTTACGAAACTGATCTTTAATGTTATTGATTATGACGGATTGCATTTTAATCATTCGCACAGTCTATGATTTAAAAACTCCAGTAAGTAATCAGTTTTATCTGATCCAGCCTGTTTTTTCCTGCCCCCCAGTGATGCCTTAAGCTAAGGTACCACACAGGAAATGCCCTTAGCATGTAGTCACTTAATTTATGTTTTTTGCCCTGACTGGAGGCCTTATGTAAGGCATCCACAGGATAGCCCAACAACCTCCTAAACTGAACTGCCTTTGAGAAAAAAAGAAAATAATAAGTAATCAGCTCATTTGTTGGGTGCCACTTGTGACGGCAGAATCCCTTAAGGGTTGTAAAAATTTTCTATTGTTTTACCAAACATGTTACATTTTAAATGTTAATTGCATAAATGGTTTAGGTTAATTTAAACGGTCCTAATTTTGTTCCTCTGTAAAATTATTAACAGTTGTAATCATTTCAAATAAATTATAGTCGTCCTTATTTTGTGTAATACACTTACTACTTTGAACGCCGACCTCACCATGTGATAGCAACCACATTTAACACTATTAGAATCAATGTTGCTAATTATTATACTAATTTTAATTAGACACATATGAATGATACAGATGATGTAGACACATGATGATGAACACACACACACAAATGTGATGGTACAGATTACTGTACCATCAAATTGTCAACCAACTGACAAAACATTTGATGCTCTTGCTATTGACTTGATGACATCTTCAGAGTAATATGAATAATATGTAAAACAGGCAAAATCTATGAGACCTTGCTATCGGTTCTTGATTCCTAAAATAAGATATTCCTAAAATTGCGCACGGTGAAGGTTCCGTAGTCGGGACGAATATTTACGCATTGCCATTTGGCAACGGAATCATATAAAGATATGGTAAAAACTAATTAGCACATTTGATTCTCAAGACAGTAGTAGATACAATTTAACGTTTAGGTAACTTCTGTTATTTTATTCAAGAAATGAAGAACTAGACATGCCTACTGCTAAGTAAGTAAAACGCCTATGTATGTCGCTTTGGTCAGGTCACGAATGATTAATGATAATCTATCTCACAAACTATATGTATTGATTAATTTTGTACTCGAACATTATTTAAAATACCCATTAACTGTACATAAACATTTGAACGAATACTCAGAGCGTTTGAAAGAGAATATTAATGAAATTGGCGCGAATAAAACGCTATTGCATACGCAAAATAAAAAAAACTTTTTCAAATTATTATAGCTTGACGTTACCTGATCTCTGCATATTGAAAATGCTAGGAATCCAATATTCAAACCAAAAACATTTCTTGAAACACAAATTCAACACACTCTTCAATGAAGTACAAACTGTCAACAATCCTCACCCGCCCATGGATGGTCCATGGACCGCGTAGAAATTGATTTTTGAATATTTGTTGCCATTGGCAAAATTTTTTAACAAAAAGCAGACCCAACATTCATCCTACACGGGCCCAACAATAGATTTTATAATGCTGAAGCCACATTGGCGTCTATCGATAAAACCCTTCAAGTTATATTTTTTTTTTAAACAATACATGTGATTTACCATTATCAGCTATTGTAGACTATCGTTGAAAGGTCGGATTGAGAGTTATGGTTATCGCATAGGTGGCGTGGCGGTACAGCAAAAAGTTACGAAGTCGCATAGTGACCACCACTTTAGCACTTTTTTTTTGCGGGCAGTACGTACGTACCGCTGACCTGTATTATTAGAGGTCAGTGGTATGTACAGAGGCCAGCACATCAATCTACCCCAATCTGTCAAATTTATTTTATAGAATTTCAACTTTACTACAAAGGAATAAGGTTCATATTAAAAAAACAAAACACAAAGCAGTATCATACCAGTATTTTACGGGTATTTACTCGTATAGCTTCATTCGATTATACTAGTTATACATATACCCAGCAACTTAAGTCGCCGGCGACTCACTAGCGATTTCAAAATCTCACGTTCGCACAACAGATTTTGACGGCAAAGTTGTTAGCGATTTCAAAATATAGCATTAGACTGGCAGCCGACCCGAAACTAGTTGGGAAAAGATTAGGCTGATGTAGAATCTTATACGAGTGCACTCGTTACGTTTATTAACTCATATCGTTTATAACTATCGAAACGGTAGCTTCTTGGACGCATTTCATACAAACTTTCAAGTCCTTCTTTTTCGAAATGAATGAACCGATTTTAATGAAACTTCATACGCATAGGCAGGATACAAAAGGTCTAAAAAGTTAGTGAACATTTTCGAAAAATAATGTTACCGATTTTTATTTTCCATAGAAACAAAGATTTCCAGTTATCTTTTTTTAAATAAGACATTTGAAAATGTTTGTAGCGGTATCTACAACGCCACATGCGAACAACGCCTCATACTGACGTCACGCAAAATCTTGCATCTCGCAAGCAGAGTTTACCGCGCAACTAGCATAGATACAACGGCCTTACGGCCCAAAATGGATCATCGGGCAGTTGCCCGCCAGACACAACACCGGTCTGGTCGGAGGATTCTCCCTCTTCTATAGAGGATGAGTGAACTTTACACCCTGTTCCTCATACCTCTATATGTTCTTTAATTACTAACTTTTTAGACCTTTGGATCCTGCTTATGCACAGTGCCAACTGCCACACCTTGCCACATCTTTGCTTGCCACGTAATGAGATTAGACTGGTGCATAGAGGAAAAAAATTTTGTATGACTGGTGCACAAAAATGTAGCGCTGCGCCATTATCTGTGGCCACGCATACGGATTTTATTGTTGTTACAAGACTGTCAAGAAAGTCATGAAAATAATGTTTTGGAAACTACTGCTGTTCCTAATACTGGCAACACTGAATAATTTTCGAACTGAGTACCTCAACTGTCAAATCGTTGCTTTGTGATTGATATTTTATCATATTTTAGTGCTATTTCGAGTGTTTTTAATTATGTGACCGTTTATAGACAAAAAATGAATCGGAATGTTTATAAGAGCGGTGCGAGACATATTATATTTAAAGTTTTTCAAGAGTGTTTGGCCGAATTTCAAGCTGGGACGAGCAAAGACGATGTTTACGGTCGAACAGCAAAATCAACCGGTACGTAAATATATGTTAATATGAAACACAGTAAAGGAAATATATTCTCTTGAAAATCTTCTGTTTTTAATTATAATTTCTATATTTTTATTATTGTTTATATTTCGTTGTGGTTATAAAATTTACCCACGATTTATCATACTACCACTCAACGGTTTTGATCCTTTTGTGTTATTTATTTAGATATTATGATTAAGGTATTTGTTATTTAACGTCTTTATTGATTTGAGGTGTTTTGGAAAGCACAATTCGGCGCATAGTGGACGAAGGCATGAAGAATGGAGGTAAATTTGTTACGCCTGGAAAACACAGGATAGGGCGACCTACAAAACACATCGATGATTTCGATCTATGTGCCATTCGTCAGAAAGTTCAATTTTTCTATACAGTGCAGAAAGAAGTTCCAACATTAAGAAAACTATTAGCAGTGGCGATAAAAGATTTAAATTTTGATGGCAGCTATGAACTCCTTCGAAAAATTTTTAAATTTAATTTTATTTAAGGCACATCCTCGAAAACAGAAGATTGCCTGAAGAACTCCAAAAAAACTCGTGTATATAGCTCTCATCTAAATTATTTATTTAGATGAGAGCTACATACACGAGTCCTACAAAGTAACTAAATGTTGGCAGTCTACTAATATTGCTGGTGTCCAACAAAATATATCTAAAGGGAAAAGGTGGGTAATTGTACACGCTTTTTTTTTTTTTTTTAAGGATGGGAAATCATCAAATGACCCCTCCCGCTCTGGGTGGAGCGGAAGGGAGTGTCAGACTCTTACTGACTAAAACCCATCCGCGTTCCTTCCTTAGCCCTTTATATTCCGGGGCAGCGGTAACCCTTTCGGACAATCCTGCTGGCCCGTCAGGGCCGTGACGGGCCCCTCCGTTCAATGCTGACATCTCTTTGAGGCGCGCGTGGAACACATACGCGCCTTCCGGCACGGGCCTGGTCCTGATCGGACGGCGAGCTACCCATTACTCGCCGTCCGCAGGCCCGCGCCTACGGTGGCCGGGAGTCGTCACGCGGCTCCCGACAATTGTACACGCTGGAAGTGAGAAAGGTTTTGTGCCTAATGCACTTTTAATATTAGGTCCTTACATATGAAATTGGCGTTTTGTACGGGAGGAATATAAAATCTTTTTTTTTATATATTTAATTAATCAAAGTATGCACCGTTGTTATCTATGCACTTTTGCCATCTCATAGGTAGTTCATTGATCCCTTTGCGAAAAAAACCATGGGGGCGAGAATCTATGTACTCTTTGAAGGCGGTTTGGACTGCCGCATCGGAGTTGAATTTTTTTCCTTGTAAGAAGTTGTCCAAATTCCGGAAAAAATGGTAATCTGTTGGAGCAAGGTCCGGGGAGTATGGTGGATGTCGCAGACATTCCGATTGTAGCTCATCTAACTTAGTGGTTGTTTGTTGTGCAGTGTGTGGTCTTGCGTTGTCGTGAAGCAGCAGTGGCCTAAAGCGATTGACTAATCTCGGTTGTTTAGCAGCTAGTTCTTCCTTCATGGTTTGCAGTTGCTGACAATAGATATCTGCCGTAATCGTTTGGCCAGATTTTAGAAAGCTGTAGTAAACGACACCGGCGCTAGTCCACCAAACACTCACAAGTAACTTTTTCTGAGTAAATTTTCGTTTAGGGCAGGATTTGGCGGGTTCTCCAGGGTTCAGCCATTGCGACGAGTGTTTCAGATTATCGTACAGTATCCACTTTTCATCACAAGTAATGATTCGATTTAAAATCCCTTCAATATTGTGTCGGTTGAGCAAAGTAACACAGCAGTCGACGCGTGTTTGCAAGTTCGATTCACTCAATTCATGAGGTACCCATCGTTCAAGTTTTTTTACTTTCCCGATTCGCTTCAAGTGGATTAATACAGTTCTATCACTTACCCCGAAGCCTGCAGCTATCTCTGAAGTGCTTTGTGATGGATCTGATTCCACAATAGCCTTTAATTCTTCATTTTCCACTTTGGTCTCCGGCCGTCCACGGGGTTGGTTCTGAAGGTCGAAATTTCCAAAACGAAAACGTTGAAACCAAAAACGTACCGTGCTTTCTTTTGCGACACCAGCGCCGTACACATTAATCCTTCGAGCTGTTTTTGCAGCATAGGTGCCACGGTAGAACTCGTACTCGTAAATATACCGATATTTCATGTTTTCCATTGTGCGGTAATAAGCGACGCCAAAGAAAAAAATTACGAGGAAAAAACAAATGAATGACTGTTTTCAAAACTCAAATGTACCAGCTAAATGAATTTATAAATTTGAATTTGGAATTCTTAACCAAAGAGGAGATATTTCAGATCAAAGTGGTCAGTACGACAAAACGCAAATTTCACATGTAAGGACCTAATAAATTATGATTATTTGAACACGGATTAATAAAGATATTTAATAAACCCTTAACATTTTTTTTTGCAATTGCTCTTTTATCGATATTCATTTATTTATTTATTAATTAATCACAAAATTCCACCAGCGTCATGTTAAGACGACAGCGCAGAGAGGCGCATCATCGAACTTTGCACTTTGTGGTAGATAAATGTTAGTAAATGAAAGGACGAAAACAAGGGTTGGGCAAAACAAATATTCCTATTACACACACATGTATTATTTTCTAATTTACATATTTATATAAAATCAGGTAATAAACATCATAAACAAACTACATTATACATAAATATTAGGCACCAGTTAAAATTTAATGTCACTTGAATGGAAATTAGAAGAGGAATGTTGTTCACCACTACCAATTAAAGACAAAACTTTTTTTTTACACTTTGTGTGTCAGATAGATATCTGCCAGGTTATCTACTTGACAGTAAAGAGAACATAATAATAAATCAGTAATTACAATTTTATAAAAAAAAAGTATCAAAACCTTTCGGTCGTTTATATATACCATACAATTGATGGTATATATATATACCATACAATTGATGGTGGCGCCCTCCTTTTATTTACCAGTTTCTTGACAGACTTCTATATTGTATGATTCCTTAAATTCCTACGATTTCTTTGAGAGTTAAGCGCGTTACAAGTCTTTATATTTCGTACACTGACCTTATTAGGCTAAGTTCAGATGAACGCGCGACGACGCGCGGTTGGCTCGGCGCGCGGTTTAAGATTGTAACAAATCAATGTTGTTGTGTACAGACGCCAGCACATCAACCTACCCGAAACTGTCAAATTTTCCCAATCAACTTTGAACCTTATACTTTAGCGATAAAGTTGAAAATCTATCAAAGAAATTTTACAGATTGTAGTAGGTTGATGTGCTGGCGTCTGTACATACATGACCGCGCGTCACAGCGCGTGCCCGCGCGCACCGCCATGCACCGCGCGCAAAAGCGCGGTTTAAGATCTACACTCCTGTATCGACCTGAGGGGCAATACTCGTAATTTTAAGAACGTTCACAGTCTGATCTCAGTCTTAATCTGTCAAAAATACCTTAGATTTCCCTACATTTTGACAGGTTTTTGTCATTTGTTTGTCGCCGAGATGAGACTGCGACTAGATTTTGAACGTTTTAAATTACGAGAATTGGCCTTCTGTTCAAGTGTTCAGTTGACCCGCGCGGTTTGAGGCGGACGGACGCAAGGAGCGACGAAAAAAATGGAGGACGACATATCAATGGATTTACTAATGTAGTCTGCATAATATTGATTTTAAAATAAAAAGTTACTTACCTCAATGTTACTATCAGTTTTTCTTTTGGTGATATGCAATATCTTACAGCACCATCTGTAGGTTGCAAATCCTTTTCAACGCAATCATACAAAAAGTCAAAGGATGCAATCGACATCCTAAAATAGTTGACAAATCGATCTTCGTGTAGTCTTAGTGTGGGATATAAAGTCACAAACAGGCTTAAATTCAAATTCAAATAAAATCCTATTTTAAGTCTTTGACTTAAAATAGGGTGCACCCAGTATCGTCTTTCCTTTCGACGGCGACGTCGCAGTTTGCGGTATAAAACCCACAAGCAAATTGCCTCCTCCACGTCCATTCTCAATGAATGTTCATGCTAAACTGTCGCGCGCAAGCCGCCACCATCTGAACAGGTGAATCGCGCGGCAGCGCGCTTCGTCGCGCGTTCGTCTGAACTTAGCCTTAAACAAGGCTTGTAAAATACAGGTCAGTGGGTACGAAAATTCCAGTCTGATATACAGGGAGATTTTTTAATCACCATCCAAACCCATGATTATGAAAAACTTTCACTATGGAACCAACTCTGAAATCTCGAAAAAAAAATCTGCTGTTTCATACAAAAGTTCAATACCTACTTGACCAAAATGTATGAAACAGTTAATTTTTAAATAAAAAGCCAATAATTATAGTACAGAGGCCAGCACATCAAGCTACCCCAATCTGTCAAATTTATTTGATAGGTTTTCAACTTTAACACAAATGTATAAGGTTCATATTCAATTGGGAAAATTTGACAGATTGGGGTAGGTTGATGTGCTGGCCTCTGTACAAACTAATTCCATTATTACAATGTCTAGTACTTAGTAAGTTACAAAAAAAAAATCCAATACTAGAGTTTTTTTGTACAGAGGCCAGCACATCAAGCTACCCCAATCTGTCAAATTTTCTCAATTGAATATGAGCCTTATACCTTTGCGGTATAGTTGAAAATCTATCAAAGAAATTTGACAGATTGGGGTAGCTTGATGTGCTGGCCTCTGTACGTCTGTGGGAGTATTAGTCCATGATGGCCACTGAGCAGCGGGATTGTGCGAAAGGGTTACCGCTTCACCGGAACATATAGGGCTAAAGAAGGAACACGGATGGATTTTAGTCAGTTAGAGTCTGACACTCCTTTCCGCTCCACCCAGAGCGGGAGGGGTCATTTGATGATTTACCATCATTAAAAAAAAAAAAATGGTGGCCACTGACCTGTGTTTATTAGAGGTCAGTGATGGTGGCAGTGCATTGTGGGCACTAACTTCTATTAAACAAGTAATAGAGGTCAGTGATGGTGGGAGTAATTAATAGTCTTCACATCACTGACCTGTATTATAGTGCTTCACATCCACTGACCTCTATTAAACAGTATAATACAGGTCAGTGTTCACATCCTTTCATGCATCTTTCACCATAGACTTATAATACTAAACTTATAAGTCCGTGTCCTTCACTGAGCTTAGAGAAAAGAAAATTTAAATCAGTCACCAGCGCGGGGCATAGAGGAATAAGTCCATGGGAAAAATTTACCAGCGGCTTAGAGTAAGAATTGTCTAAGACCAGCGGTGATCATCACAGACTACAATATAATATAGGGAGTATCAGCATACTGTAACAAATATACAATGACTAAATAAACCTATGGACTGGTCAAAATATTTTTGTTGTTTTCTAGAGAAACGCGTCAAGAAACTAGGTGTTTTGGTGTCCATTAATAGGAAAATCATGTCCTCGTGTTGTATAAAATAGTGTGGTGCGAGAAAAAACAAAAAGAACCCTACGAAAGGCGGCCACCTTTAGTGCCCGATTTGTGTAGGTATACATGCTAATTTTGTAGGTATGCCCAGTCCGTAGGTTTATTTAGTCATTGGTTAACGCCCAACATCGCTCTAATCATAGATCTACGAATCAACGGCGTTTCCCGTTGGTGTGGCCCCAGCATTAGTAATCTGTTATTGTCAGATTCACAAACTACAATTCATTATTATACAGACAGTAGTCATTACCTTAAGGGGGCGCCGACCCACTAGTGGTGCCCTCATCAGTTATTTGGTTATTTCTTTTATTTTAGAATGAAAATGCTGATAATAAGCACACTAAGTTGTGCTTCATAAGATTATACGTTAATATTATTATAAGAGGAAGTTTCACATTGTTTAGTTAGATAATAATCATAAAAACAGAAAATAGTGGCCACTATTATCCGTTTTAAGGATTATAATAAAATTAAGCAATATAAAACTACCTGTTATAATAATATTAACGTATAATCTTGAGCACAACTTAACGTGCTTATTTTCTGCATTTTCATTCTAAAATAAAAGAAATAACCAAATAAACGATGAGGGCGCCACTGCGCGGTCGTCGTTTGGTCGATGCCGTCTCTTATAAAGAATTCGAAATGCGAAGACTGCGGTGCGGCCAAGTCTGCGTTCACCTTTAGGCAACTACCGCAGTTTCACTATAAAAACGATTGTTTAGTCAATGGACTTGTTTAATCACGAAGGTCAGTGGCTGTGGCCCTGTGCAAAGAGAATGTTAACTTTTACACAATCGTTAATTCGTTATAGCCACAGAGTACACCATAATATTAAAAGACTATGGGTTACTGTCTACGGGTTACACATACTCTGTGGGGTTACATTACATCTCGTAACAGTACGCGTAACAGAGTACTTTTTGATGTCTCGTATTATTACATAGACTATATTATTATTCTATATTTCTATCAAAAAATACTCTGTGTTATTGTTATACTCTTTGGGTTTTTGCATATATCATAGAGGAAAAAAATTTAGTATGAAAGCATACATGCCATAGAGTAAAGTAATATATCGATACATGCTCTGTGTTGTGTATAATTTAATCACAAAGTACTTTTTGATAGACTAAATTTAATGAAAGGTAAAGCCAGCCAGTCTATCTTAACAAAAAGTATTCTATGGGGTCGTCTTCACCGAGTATTTTTGATCTTAGCGGAAATCTCAAATTCGAATAATTGTTTGGTTATGTAAAGAAGTTATCACGGAAATCTTGCACAACGGAAACGCAGACAGCAGTCCTGAATAATTACTATCATATTAATCTCATCATCCTGCCTCTATTGTACCTGCTCATCGTTTATTTTTATCTTGAACATGGGTATTTTTTACAAACTAAATCCTGTATCTTATAAGTTTGTTCAAAAAGTTTTTAATTATAGGAAAATAAATGTTAAGAATAATGCCAAAATTATATTACTGCAGGTAACTCTTTAGAAAGTTTATGTAGTAAAATATATTTTAATAATTTAAAGATTATATTTTAAACATATTTTTGTTTACAGACTGTAATTTTTCCCAAAAATGTATTGGTGTTATCTGCAACCCTAGCATTTTCATTATGGCCTGTGAAAACTAAAGATGTTGCTGAAAATATACAAACAGAGAAGCTATTGCCTCCTTTAAAAGATGCAGATAAATTATTTGACAATGGCTATTATGAGGAATGCTATAACTTACTGTCTGAGCATCAGGTAGGTCGTGGTGTATGGAAATGAAAAACCATTTAATACAATATGACAATATTGACAATAAACTTTTAGATATTTTATTCCTTGCATTCATAATTAATATTTATTGTGGTATATAAACAAATTGTATTTTTAGGACAGGGGCAATGTAGAAGTCCAATGGCGTATATGTCGAGCTTTGTATAACATGTCAAAGGAATCAAAGTATGATAAACAATACAAGAATAATCTTGTTCTCCAAGCATATGGTATAATATTGAAAGTGCTGAATGATACCCAAGACGCTCAAGACCATTATGCTGTACACAAGTGGTATGCTTTACTGTTGGATGCAAAAAGTACGCTTGATGGTATGAAAGAACGAATAAAACAATTGGAAAATGTCAAGAAGCATCTGGATGTAAGTGATTACCATCTTTGACCACATTCATTGATAATCTGGTTGTTCCTGAGTTAAATAAACATTGTGAAACTTTATTTTCAGATGGCAGTTTCACTAAATCCTAAAGATGCTACAATTTTGCACATGTTGGGTGAATGGTGCTATCAGATTACCGAGATGCCTTGGCATCACAGGAAAATAGCTGAAGTTTTATTTGCTTCTCCACCATACTCCACCTATGAAGATGCACTTGAATATTTCTTGAGAGCAGAAACGGTTCAGCCCAGATTCTACAGTGTAAACTTGTTAAGACTTGGCAGCTGCTATCTAAAGCTAGAAAAGGAGGATCAAGCTAAATATTATTTACAGTTAGCTGCAAGCTATCCTGCTAAATCTAATGATGATCACCAAGCAAATACTCAAGCTGCTGAGTTGTTAAAAAAACTCAAATGAAACTGTTTAATTATAACAATCTCCATAATATTATCTTGAAAAAGATAAATATAGAAGACCATCCAACGACGAATGTGAGCGGTTGGGGGCCCCCGTCATTTGTGAGGAACGAAGTTCTTTACGCGATACTCACGCACACATTCGTATGATAGAAAGAGACAGAGAGAGAAAGAGCATGGAGGGGGAAAGCGCTTTTTCCATAAATGACGATTTCTAGTCAACTCTTACCACAAACTTAATTCCAAACATTGAGATAGGAGAAACATGGAGATGCCCTATTCTACTATAGAAATAATAGTTACCTATACAAATATCTATAATATCGACACACACATGTCAAAAAGCGTTCTGTTTCTTTTAACTACTTAATCAAGAGCTGCAAAAAAAAAAAAAGAGACTAATCTGAAACACCTGACTGCTGAAAAGAGACATCTAAATGTTTGTTAACTACTAAAAGTGGCAACACTTGTGTGACGTCAATATCATGTCTATGCGTGACGGGCCGCCATGTTGAGTGCCGAGTTTTATGAATAGTTTTGTGGTAGATGACCTGTCAAACGGTTGATTGTTCAAAATATATTTGTTGTTTTCGTGAGAAATACGTCTAGAAACTAGGAGTTTTGGTGTCCATTAATAGGAAAATCATGTCCTCGTGTTGTATAAAACAGTATGGTTCGAGAAAAAACAAAAAGAAACCTACGAAAGGCGGCCATCTTTAGTGCCCGATTTGTGTAGGTATACACGCTAATTTTTTAGGTATGCTCAGTCCATAGTTTATTTAGTCATTGATTCCAAAACACTAAAGCTTTTCATGACATTATTCTTACACTTTATGGTAAAATACTTCTAGGTAATGAAAATAAACTGCAGTATTGATTGATAGCTAGTAAAAGTGCTGCAAGTTGAATCTATTTTTATTATTTTGTTGATTAGTAAGTAGGGATAAAGAGGAAAATTATTTTTGCAATAATTATGTAGCTCATAGCTAAAAAATTATATTTTTGTAGTAAATAAAAATGTATTAATTAAGGTCTTTTACGAATTATTGCCGATTCCCAGTCTATGAATAGAGAACCAGACATCCTCTGAACAACAAACATCTTGTCTACGTCAACAGATTCTTTTCAGTCTGCCTACTGACTACTCAACTAGACCAATACAATGGATCCAAACTCGATTGATCAACGATTTATAAAGCCAAATTTTCGTGACCACATTCCGGCTTCCTGGGGATCTAAAAACGCCACTGGCAGAATCATAAAACAATTAATATCACGCAATTTCATCTGTATGACAGTTTTGTATGGAGATTCGTAAAATGCTACAGGTACCTACACCTCTGCCTAACCCTTCAATAAATGTAATGCAATATAGTTCACGAAGAATACAACTGCCATTTGATTTACTAGGATAGAGCGAAATGGCAAAATAATAGCTGAATAGTTTTTAGTTCACTTTGCGAACTAATGTGACCCCAGCTTAGCTTGTAAGACTAGTGTAGTTGAGCCAGGAGATATTAGTTCAACCATAGTGGTTTTTAGGCAAAGTTTTAAGCCTATCCTCATATTTAAAGCTCGCTGATCTGACCGTCGTGCACTTTACTAGAACACTATCCACTAGTTTACATCTTGCGATCTGGCCACGCCCTAATGAATTTTCAGTTAACCTTTGCAGAGCAATTATTCTATTACTTAAAAATTAAGCATAAAAATAACTGAGAGTGATTCGGTATTTTTCTCTTAAGTAATAAATTATTCTCCGTGGTTATAACGATCGATAAAGTTCATACTATTTTTTTATCGAAGGATATGTCCCATCTCTAATATTAGTTCCACGGTACCTCACGTTGCTATCAGCGCCAAAATGGCGAAAATCAAATGTCTATAGGTTGTCATCGATAGTATGAAGTCCAGCGTACTTGTTTAATACAGGGCGCAGGGTCAGTGTGGGTCAGTGTCTAACATCAACTCATAGAGGAAAAACTCCATAAAATCCTGCATAAAAAACTGACCATCACTATTTCTTGATGCTATAAAAGGAAATATCCAGAATCTTCGATGGTTTCTACGTTTATTTCGGCGGTGGCGTAATAAAAAGCAACAAAAGAACACGTTTGTCAAGTATCTATCCATTGCGAAGGCTGAACTGAGACGCAGCTGCGACGGCGTACATACTCTCTTGCGTTGCTTTGTCGCAGCATCAACGCAACGCAGGTGTAGCATACAATGCGTTGTTCCGTTGCGACGACGCGACGCAAGACAGCGCAACGCGCACTAGTGGGGCCTCGCCCCATGTGAATGCCACAGATGCCAAGTGAGTAACAAGTAGGTATTCCTACTTATTAACTTATTTATTTTGACCTACCCATCATTGATTTTTAAGAACTATTGTAGTTTCTATTCTAAACACTCAGGTAGGTAAACTTAGGCTATTAAATAAAACTTATTTATTATTTTTTATTTGTTTTATTTTGTTTATGTTTTTTTGTTAATGTACAGAGGCCAGCACATCAACCTACCCCAATCTGTCAAATTTTCCCAATTGAATATGAACATTATTCCTTTTCAGTAAAGTTGAAAATCTATCAAAGAAATTTCACAGATTGGGGTAGCTTGATGTGCTGGCCTCTGTACTTGATCCAGCGCTTTTCACATAATCATCCTCATGATAGAAAGACACCAACTGCAAAGCAAAATGTTCATCACCATTAAATACACATAACATAACGACTACATTCCCAGTAGGGTTCATAATAGTCCTCCAGACCGTATCTTGCAGCCATGGCGGACAATGTCAACAAAGTCTAGCCTTCGGCACGCGGGGATATGTGCACATATTCGTGCGCAGACACAGGTGCACTCTCTCTTCTCACACCCTCATAGTCCGACGGGGCGGCACGCAATCCGATACGACCGAAGAGAGATCAGAGGGGCAATTCTTGTAATTTTAAGAACGTTCACAGTCTGTAGGCCAATTCTCGTAATTTAAAACGTTCAAAATCTAGTCGCAGTCTCATCTCAGCGACAAACAAATGTCAAAAACTTGTCAAAATGTACTGAAATTTGAGGCATTTTTGACAGATTGAGACTGAGATCAGACTGTGAACGTTCTTAAAATTACCAGAATTGCCCCTCTGATCTCAGTCTCAATCTGTCAAAAAATCCTCTAAATTCCCTACATTTTGACATTTGTTTGTCGCCGAGATGAGACTGCAACTAGATTTGAACGTTTTAAATTACGAGAGTTGCCCCTCAGGCGTAGGACCAACGGCTTGATAAGTTGATGTGCTTTACGAGGCACGGGGGTATTACACCGCCTACTTCAAAACTCCGGGCTGTTACTAAGAAATTCCTAATGAAAAAGCATGCAAGACCGAGTCGGACTCGCGCACCGAGCGTTCCGTACCATCATGTTTTTAAATTTTCATCGGCGAGGCGTATATTCGTCAGAGAATTTTAACACTGCACGCTGCGGTGTAGAATATTGCTTTTTTATGTCAGCGCCATCTCTTGACCGATAGTGGAACTCATGTAACTTTTGTTGATGATTTCTGAAAAGATGTGCTATATAAAGGCATTGTTTTACTTATTCTTTTTCCTTTACATACACTTCTATCACATAGAATAATTTCAGATTTTTCTGTATGCAAACTTCGGAGATAAGTCGAAAACTAAAGGGCCTAAAAAAAGTGTTTGAGAATGTGCAAACTGCGCTCTTTCTTATATGATACCCCACATGCCTTAGTAGCCCCACTTCGAATTTTTCAAACCCACTTTCAGTAAATGTTACAAAAAAAAAAACTTTCATCTTTGCAAAATAGTCGGGCAAACGTCATTTAAAACTGTTCTCAAGTTGATAGCATTAGTAGTTCTTGAGATATCCAGCTGTGACAGACGGACAGACAGACAGACTGATTCGCACCATAAGGGTTCCTTTTTACCATTTTGGTACGGAGCCCTTCTAGGCAGATGGGTTCCGTACCAAAATGGTAAAAAGGTAAATGGTAATCGGGCACTAAAGATAGACATCATTAGTGCCCGATTTGGGTAGGTATACATGTTAATTTTGTAGGTATGCCCAGTCCATAGGTTTAGTTAGTTATTGGTGCAGGCCAGTGTATTATCTATGGTTGTCTTGTCAGGTGTATACGTAGACAGAGTAAACTATAGACTGCTGCATATCTTCTTTTGCATTCGCACAAGAAAAAGAGAAATATATTAAACTCACTAGCAAAGAAAAGAGACGGAGTAAGAATATTTCTATCCCTTACTGCGTGTCGGCTAAGGCACATTAATGTGCCCAACAAGTTTGACGTTTATGAAGGATGCAGATTGACCTTTAGCTAAATAATAAATAGTACACCTCGATTCAACAGAAAATAAGATCCGTTTCGTGCTCAACTTAATAATAGAACATTTGCGCAACTGTGAAAATGGTAAGGTGCAGTGTAAATAGGCTGTAAAAATAATAGTATGATGAAGATTGCCGGATTGTCCTTTCACTCGTAATTATTCGATAATTGCAATGTTGAAGTGTTTCTAAGCAATTTGCGTATTACTATTCGTAATCAAATAGTCGCAGCTATGTACGAACTAATTAGTTTCACGCGCTAAATCTAATAAAATCGTGGTTTTGATAAATCTTTATTTCTTAACCTCAAAATCCAATGTTGCCACTTTTTTAACAGGGAATTTACCCTAATTCCCTGTTAAAAGATTGATCCTTATTATTTTTTCATGCAATGCATGAACTTAAATAAACCAAAGTTGTATGTCTTTAATAAAAATTAAGAATTATTCAAAATTATTATTGAACTTGTTTTGCAGATTTCCACATGAGCCCGAATTACGAAGCATGTGGATTACTGCAACTAGTAGGCCTAAGTGGGCTCCAAAAACTAGTTCAAGGATTTGTAGCGAACATTTTGACAAAATATGTTAATAAAAAAAGGATGCAAAGCTTTTTTATACCCCGATGCTATTCCAAATACGGTAATAAATATGTATTCAGTCGTTACGGGCCGGCATCGGCAGAAGCCCGAAAGTCTGACAGCCAGTCTCACCAAGGGGTATCTTATTGCCCAGTTACTGCGTTGTGGAAGTTAGATAGGCAGTCGCTCCATGTAAAATACTGGTATTCAGCTGCATCCGGTTAGACTGGAAGCCGACCAACATAGTTGGCAAAGAGCTAGGCAGATAGATTGATAAACCTGAACTGGCAGGGCCGTCTAGCTAAGTGGGGTCCTTGACAATTGAGGATTTTAACCTCGGACCAGTTAATAAGAGACCTATAAGGTGGTTCATCAATTGGAATGAACAACAAGTATAATTATATTTTTATATAATACTTATATGTAAAAAGTAATGTGATATGTGTACATAGGTACAGACGCCAGCACATCAAGATACCCGAAATTGTCAAATTTTCCCAATCAACTTTGAACCTTATGCTCTAGCGATAAAGTTGAAAATCTATTAAAGTAATTTAACAGATTGTAGTAGCTTGATGTGCTGGCACGTATAAAAACCTAAACTGGCATAAAAGGTAACTCCGATTTTTTCATTTGCAGTATCATTGACTGTTGGTTAATTCCTGTCGCCGAAGCGAAGCCCACCCTGCCAATGCGTAAAGATAAGCCTGCTGTGACAAACCTCATTTAAATTAAACATTTTTCAACAATGTTTTTCTTATTTACAAAATATTGGGTAAAATTTACCTTACTTGGTAACCCTATTAATAGATGTACTTTTTTTTGTGTCCCTTTCGGTGACACTGACTCCACGAGTCTATAGTTTACTCTGTCTACGGGTGTATATGTTCTGTGCAGGGCCTTCTGTGGTCATGTATGGGTCATGTGATCATGTCATATTTTGAAAGAAGTTCGTTATGTGTTATTTTCAATTAATTCAATGTGTAAAATATTATTTGATTAGTACGGCCATTATTTCATTCATTATAGTTTATTTTATTAGAAAACGCATACTTACTGCTAATATGTCTTTAAACAATGCGGACGAATTAAGTGATGATGAAGTTTTCTTCGGAAAGCTGTCTCTGAAAGAATTGAAAAAACATATATTACAGGATAAACAACAGCAAACGTAAGATCGTTTTATCAAATTAATATCTATGTTGGTTCCTGGCTAATCAACAAGGGTAACACTAGTTACACTTACCCAAGTCACCTGTCCCACCGCCGACGAGGAAGCGACTAGCTACCGACTATTTCCTCGCTTAGGAAACGTACAAAAGATTGTACGGTACAATACCTAGGTATGGTTTAAATTAAAACAGAATAATGAGATACTTAAATAAATAAAGTTGATCGCTGACTGTTCAGATTACCCGGCGAGAACTCTGCCAAACAACTCGTTTTTTGTTGCGAGCTCTACTCTGCTCGCGGCGTTGGGAGTGGGACAGGTCTTCTTAAATCTATCTTCGTCTACACAGGATAAAATTGAAATAAATTGTCATTTCTCAAATCTACATTCTTGAAAAAAATCGTGTAATTATCGTCTTAGAAAGTGAAAACTACGTTATTTGCCTTCAAGTAAACACGAACTTTCGTCGTCTCAGTATTTTTAAAATTTTTATTTTTATATCAAATAAGAAAATTAAAGTATAAATTTTAGCGCGCGCCCTATAAGCAATCCATCCATCACTGAATTCAAACCATGAAGCTAGTTGGCAACGTGTTGAACTAGCGGTATAGTTGACCATTCCCACGAAAAAAAGAGCGCACGACGACTTTGCAAATCGCTTGCTACGCGCACGTATATTGTGCAACCCTTTCCTTAATAACATGCTCTATAATGACTTTATAGCACGCTGAATTAGATATTTTAATTTGTCGCATCTATTCAATTTCATCCTCCTGTATTTGTATTATTTATATTTATAATTAAATTGTGTATAAATCAAATAGAAGTATCTGTTTGTACTGTCAACATGACAACTTTTTACTAAATGCATATGAAAGTATACAGGTTGAAATTGAAAACATGCGACAAATAGAAATGGGAGAGATTGTACTCATCATTATGAACAACTTTTACTATGGGACCAAACCTGAAATCGCGAAAAAAAAACCGTCTGTTCCCTACATTTTGACGAGTTATGCGAACATAAATGTAGGGAACAGCAGATTTTTTTTCGCGATTTCAGGTTTGGTTTCTGGTGTTTTTCCAATAACCCTGTATATTTATTATACCCATCACGTCTGTGGAGTTTCGCTAGCTACTTTAATTTGAGCCTGTATATGCAACTTTCAAGGCTCTTAAGATTCAGGAGAAATTAAACATTACAGTTTTTTTTCTTAATTTTAGCATACATGCTACAAGTGCAATCAACAGCCCCAATAATTCTGGAGATCACAATGAAAGTTTGAAAATCCTACAAGCACATTCACAACCTAAC
Source organism: Gortyna flavago (assembly GCA_963669345.1). Taxonomy (NCBI): domain Eukaryota; kingdom Metazoa; phylum Arthropoda; class Insecta; order Lepidoptera; family Noctuidae; genus Gortyna; species Gortyna flavago. Next base: position 10,403,874 of record OY770126.1, read on the forward strand.
TTAATACCTAAAACCGAAAGCCTTGTTTTTTCTGAAGTCAATAGTCCTGGGTGGGATATGAAACTGGCTGATGACAGTTTTATTGAAATGGAGAATATGGTGGCTAAACTATGTGTATCACCTAAAAACAATGAGAAGACTGGAGAACTAAACAATACACTAGAAGTTATTGAATATATTTTAAATAATCCACCAAGCATTGCTAAAGATAAAATGGAAAAAAATGATGACCTTAGACTGATGACTGAATTTAAAAATGAACCAAATGTATCAGATTTATCTCTACAGAAAATTGATAGAGAAGTAAAAAAGTATGAAGCTTTTAATTCCCCAGAGCCTCCTCTGAACACTCCAGAAAAATCTGCTCATCAACTCCATAAGGATACTGAAAGACATACAACACCAAGGGACATAAAACAAAAACCTATTTTTAAGACACCTGCTCAGCCTCTATCACTGAAGAAACCAGCATTGTTGAAAAAGACTCCAAGTCGATCAAATGCTTATCAGCACATTAGCAGCCCAGTGGCCTCTTACATAAAGAACTGTCCAATAGCACCTTTAGTAAAAGATGTCCATCCTAAAAAACCTTTACCTGGAACATCATCTATTCCAAAATTTGTTAAGAATATCCCACCAGCTAAACCAAGTAATAAAGAAAATGTCAACTTGCCTTCAGTTGCATACAAGAGTGCTAAGAAGACTAGAGTGGTAAGTTGTCACACTCGTTTTATTTAAAACATATTGCAAGAAAACTGATAAATGGCAGATGACAAATTGTAATTTTTAAAATAGAAACATAAAAAAATTTCTATGATTAATTAGTGTTATTTTCAATCTATTAGAGAGCAGCAGTGGTGGCCTAGTGGTAACGGCCGCGACTTACGAGTTGCAGGTCGTAGGCTCGAACCCAGACAGGCGCTTTACTTGAATACATTTTTCATCACCACTGCTCTTAAAACGGTCAAGGAAAACGGCATGTCCTAGAATCAAAAATTTGAAGACGTGACATCTAGCAACCCGCACTGGGCCCGCGTGGTGGATTACGGCCCACTCTCTCTCACCGAGAATACTAGGCCTGTGTCCCAGCAGTGGGAACATTAAAGGCTGATTATGCTGTGCTTTTGCTACAATCTGTTAAATCTAGCTGTCTTTGTGATACATTTTAATAATGATTAATTATTATTTACAGATTGATGTGCCAGATGAACAGAAATTGCCACAGAGTCATTGGGTCAAGAAAATCACAAACACTTTACCAAAACCACTGGTAATGAAACATGATCACAGGGAGCTGAATTTTGCTAAGAAAAAACGAATGCCTCAGCAAGAAGATAGCTTTGCTGATCTCTCATACCACCAAGCTGAAGTCTCTGTTTGCACGCAGAAATCTGCATTCAAGCTAAAGAAAAATCTTTGATCATAATATAATAACTGAACTTCATGACATGAATAATTTAGTATTGTGTTAGGTATTTATTACATTGACAAGCCGTGTGCATGATGGGATAACTTCTTTACAAATGTTCATTCACTATTTAAACCACTGGGAAAATTCATACCCTAGACTCCTAGTCTAGGGTATGAATTTTCCCAGCAGTTTAGGCTGTGTTGTCTCAGTGAATTAAAATTGTTATTTGGTAGATTGTCCTTTCAAAATATATAGTTACTTTACATTTTTAATATAATAATTTGTTTTAAATTTAGGATTAATTAAGTTTATGAAGCATGAAGGCAGCAAGCTGCAGGATGGTGTATTGGTGTAGGTGTCTGAGTGAGTGAGATGATGTAGTGTGAAGGGAAACGCTTAATACAGCCGCACCAAGCTGCCGTATATCACATAACAATACAGAAAAACCCGTTGCGACCAGCTCAGGTGGTTCAGGTTGCGTTTAAACCTAACGAGCGAATGCTCGTTCTTTCTTGTCCTGCTCGGTCCAGTGTTTGCGTAAATTCTATAAATTGTTCTAAGAATGTTCACTTACTTGGTGACTTGGAAAGATTTATTCCTGGAATGCAATTTCCAACGTGTCACAAAATGACCTTTGGTCATTTCCACTGATTATCCTAAGCTTAGGCAGCTAGATGTAGTTATTAGTGCGCTAATGAAGGTGGTGTATGGAGAGAAATATAACAAGACTTGCATATTTTGAATTGCACTAGTGATTTTACTATCCTGGCTTGTGCACTAGCCTCTTGTAATCCGGGCAGAGCTAGGGCTACCATTCCGAGAATAACCTTCTACACAAGAAAAGTCTAAACACTTGTAATGTCGGTTTTGGTCGATCTTTCCCGTAAGTATATAAGGCAGTAAGAAAGCAAGTTATTGTTAAATGTTATTATCTGCCTAAAAATTTAAACATGATTGACTTGGTTAAATAGTTTGAGGAAGTTGCCAGACTATTGTTCACCTACTATTTAGTAGTAGTAGGAGTTAGTATATAATATTGTACGAGTAAAAAAATCTTAATACCTCATTATTGGAGTTGTCCACAGTTAACTTATCAAATGGTCGCCTGTTTTCAGTTCTTAGAGTGCAGCAATCAGTGCCTTCAATAGCATAGTATATTTGTTCCCCCTCTTCATTTTTTAAAGCGTATTTATTAGTGGTTGTAACATTCGTAACTAGCTCCAGCAACTGCATATCCTGTTCTATTTGTAGTACATCAAGCGTAGAAATATATTCCAATCCTGGTGGACCGATCATGGGCCTCTGTCGAAGAATATTCAACCATTCTTGATCTGAAACTAATGTTTAAAATGAAATTTATTCTTTATGACAACATGGAAGACAGCATAGATAATGTTAAATAAATCACATAGCATAACATCACGCCTGTATCCCCGGAGGGTTAGGCAGAGGTGTTTCTATAAAATAAACACGTAAATCATTATTAAGTACCAAGTATAAAAAAATTACCTGTTTGTATTTTTTATGAAAATTGAACACTTAGGCTAAACTTATATCATTATTTATTTAGATAGAGATATGTTTAGTAAATACCCTCCACCAACCTACGGTCAATGTCAAAATAAAACCTTTTCTCTTCATCTGATAAAAACTTTTCATAACCACTGGAGCGAGTGCTGAAGAATTTTCTACAAATTCTATTCAAACTCCTCTTAAAACTAGAAACACTTAGTGTTTCAAAATAAACTCTCTTCTCCCTGATATCACTTAGAGCTATACACTTTTTTTTGTTAGAATAATATTTGTACTTTAGCCACTTCATGCAATTTTTACTCTTTTTAGAATCATCATTTGAGAATAAGTCTAAATTCGTTTTAGAGTCTTTTACCATACTGGCAACTTTTATGGATTGTTATAAATCAATAGAGAAATACAACCAAGAGGTAAGAATAACTTGCTCTGTGGAATAACACTGAACATAATGCAATATCAAAATGTTATCAATACTCTTGAAGCTAGGGGGCATTGCACAAAGAGTAAACAGCTTTATCTGTACAGATGTCAACAACTCCTATATTTAAAGAACAAATAAGGCAAAGACTAGACAATGAAAACCAGTCTATCAGCAAACTGCTTCTCATGCTCGAAGTTTGTGGGTTCAAAACCGGGCAAATAGGTACCAATGTGACCTTTTCAATCCTTATCAACACTGACATTAGTGTAGGAAAACATCGTGGTGAGGAAACCTGAACTTATCTATACTTACTAATAAGCTGAAGAGTTTGTTTGTTTGAGGAAGGCTATAAGGTTACATAACATCACGGTAGGACTAAGAAAAAAAATAAGAAAGATTGCTAAGCGAAAACGAAGTATAGGCAAACAATGCGATGCGACGGGGTGGGTCGGGGGAACAAGACATTCTCTAGAAGCTACTAATACCAATTTAAGTCTGAAATCACCAACCCGCTTTGAGCAAGCGTGGTGATCAATGCTCATGCCTTCTCTGTAAGAGAAGAGGCCTTTGCCCTGCAGTGCAACAGTAAGCTGGTAATATTTTCTTATACCAAACTGCATCTCTGGTGATAGTTGAGTGCGCTATTCATTTTTTGCTCTCCGGACCAGCCGAGGCGGTCGCGCGTGTGCCTCGCGCTGTTTGTTTGCGGCTCCTTCAGTGCGTACCCCATACTGCCTCGATATGCTTCCACAACACAGGCGATCAATCTGCTAAACGCCCTTATTTGTCAGGAACAGGATGTTGACATATTTATATCCTGATTCCATTTCAGTACTTCCCAGAATTCAATCCTTATTAGCGACACAGTAAGTGCAGCAAACAATTGTTATCAATGACCTTAACACTACTCAAAATTCTGAAGCATTAGAACTTTATAGTCTTTGTTATAAAGTTCATTATAGCAAAATCACAAGCTCTTAAAATCTAATATTTTGCACCGGCCCGAATAGGTATACATAATATAGCGATTACTATAAGGTGTACATTCAGTCGGATAATGCAGGTGACAGTGGGCTCAAAGAATTCGCCTGGAAACCTCTGCGACTCGCCAGATACCAGTTCCGCCGAGGAGGCTTGTAAATCCTTCTTGAAGATTGATCTTACACACTAATATTTTATAAAATGCGCAAAAACATTTTTGAACTTAGTTGACATAATATGACCAGTACTCGGGTACTTACTGCTCGATTTTTGCTATGAATTTCTTGACTGATTGCGAATTTGACCATACGCGACGAAACGGAATTTTATATCAAATTAATTTAATTTCTTTTGTTGAAAAGGAGTAAATTCGTTTTGGCACATACGTAATTTTATTCCGAGCGCACGCACATTATAGCCATCTCTCTTCTTTTGCGTTTCAAAAGTAATTGCATCACTTTCGCTCGCTTAGTAGGTTTTCGAGGATTTTAGATTTTCGAGGTAGGCCCCGTTATATTACTTTACTCTATGGGTAGGCCCTTAAGCCTATTCCATACCATACAATTCGATTGCAATTTAATAAAATTGTTTCACGAGGAAAGCAGTTGCCGAAAAATCAATTGACAATCAAATTGTCAATCATATTGAATTTTCACAACTTTCTATTTACCATTGATACGCTAAGAAGAAGAATCATATTGGATGGCGTGGAATAGGCTTTTCGGCGCCAATTTCTTCCCGTCCCGCGCGGTATTACCTAGTATCAGTTTGATCAGAGCTTTAGTGCGCGAGTTTGGTTCGTACTTGAAAGATTTTTTCATTAATTGCTACTTCTTGAGAGAATACATAAAACGCACAATTATAGTTCAATAACACATTTATATCATACACGGTAATATCAGTTTCTTAGAAAAGTACATAATGAAAGGCTGCAGACAATCAGATGAGCATTTTATGCTCACATTACATTATAATAATCACTGTAAATCGTAATGCATCCTTCTTCTGTGCATTGTTTTCGTATTGTGCAATGTGCAGCATTTGTAGGAGTAAACCAACATTAATTACATTGGTTAAATGCATTGTTTAACATAGTTTATATAAAAATGTTCTACTTATTATCATTGTATAATTATTATTATTGTACTAAGAATTTAGTGGAGAATAGTTACAGGATGCATAAAATATGCGACAGCAACATATTCATTAATCATTACACAGATACATTTTTAGATAATTAGAATATTTCGCTGCTTAAATTCAAAAGGGCCACAAGTCGAAACGTAATTTTTTTACAGGAGAGCCCGTCAAAGTTTTGATATCGGTTTTTGTTTGTTATATCTGTGTTATAATATAACACATAGATATAAAACGTAGATTAATAAAAATAATAAACAAACGTAGATTAATAAAAATAATAAACAAACGTAGATTAATAAAAATAATAAACAAAAACCGATATCAAAACTTTGACGGGCTCTCCTGTAAAAAATGACGTTTCGACTTGTGGCCCTTTTGAATTTAAGCAGCGATTTATAGAATATTATACTTTTTGGTGGCTCATTCTAAAAGTACACATGTAAGAATATTGTTATAGGTACTTAGTGTTTTTCGAGCCAGTTTGGCTAGATTCTGAATTACAGGTCCAACACAAAAACCCTGAAAGAAGCCTTGGGCTAAAAGAAAATGACTTCAAAATTGAAAAAAAAAACAAAGAAAATTAAGGTAACGATTTTTTTTAAAGTGACACTATTCGTTTAAAAAATAGTGCAGGCTCAGAACATGAAATGGTGGCAACTTCCAACAAACTACACGATCATGGTCAAGGTAAATTAATATTTCCGATAAGTTCTAGCAACTTTAGACCTATGATCGATACATGGTTTAGTTTGTAATGTGATATAGAGAGGCTAGAGAGAGAGAGGAAAATATTTTCTTTAAAATTGAGCTCATATTTCACTTTCTCTATGACCTGTAGTTTAAACTTTACCCATACTGGCTTGAAAAAAAAACACCCTGTTTACTTAGCTAAGTATATATTTATTTTTAATGACTAATAGAAGCATGTATATAAGAAAAGTTTTCTACAAATTCATGAAAGAATTTTTAACCCTAGTATAGTAGAAATTTCTTGCATGAATTTGCTAACAATAATGACAAATTATATTTAAGCTTTCAACATCAAAGGATATCAGTATCCCATTTAGCACCTGTTTGAAAAGCAGAAGGTAAGCATAGTATACTTTCTTACATCTATTTCTAAGGACAATGAACACTTGAGGGTGCATTCCGAAACTTGGCAATGTAGCACATAGTTGTCAAATATTTCAGTTTTGATTAATTTATCAATATTACTGAACTAGCTGACCCGACAGACGTTGTCCTGTCCAATAATTTATACAAAAAATCCAGTAGGAAAAAGGACTTTCAGTTTTTCCCGAATGTCAACATTTTCCAGGAAACTCAAAATTTTTCTATCCATAAAAACCTAATTTGGCCTATTAATAACATAAAAAAAAAATATATTATATATATAATTATATTGAATATTGATATTAATAAATGAATCAAAACTGAAATATCTGAAAGATATTTGCGACGTTGCCTACTTTGAGAATGCATCCTGTTAACATTCTGTAAAAATACACAAATAAATGTTTTCAATAAATAGGTTATCATATAATACTACATTTATATATTTTGTAGTGTATGTACTTACATTTATATATTTTAGATAATTCAAACATAAGGCGATTCAGTATATAGTTTTAATAAACTACGCGAGTATGAGAGTATACGAGATGACAGGTAGATAGGTACACAAGACACACGCTGCTTATTGGTATAAAATTAGCCTGCGGGGTAATTGCGTAACACACTAACAGTAGAAATAGCTTACATTTTGACAGTTCAACAATATTCATTGCGTTATTTACGTTATTGAGCAGGCACATTTTTCGACCATGTGAAGAAATGGATTAACAATATCATTCAAAATCCTTTGAATTGGGATTGATCGTGTGTTACGCAATTAGGTTGCTGGTTGATTTATAGCATGGCGTAAGTTCAGAGCCGCAGCGAGACCTGTCGTGTGGTGTCGTACGCAAGTTCACATTGATAAGTCTGGGCATACCAAAAGTAGCTAGCTTATTTTAGAAACAAGATTACAATATTCCAGGACTGTTTTGAAAAGCGACTTGTTACAGGCCAGTAAAACGCCAAGACAATGTAAAGGTTACAAGATCAATCTGTACATAATACATAATCTAACACAAAATGCTTATAAGACTAGAACAACAAATGGTAAATTTGGAACACTACATTATGAATATTAATTATTGCATTGTTACATGCTTTGTAAATGCAAAAGTTGTATTTGAGCTGTAAGTACATAAATATAATTTTCATTTTTAATAAATATTATTCCAAATCACTTTAGTGATTCTTCCACGTCAGATAAATAAAACAATCTTAATTAAAAATCATAATCACACATTGTACGTACATAAAATCATGCTTGTGTTCTCTTTTAACGAGGCGAGCAATATTATCATTGCTGTTGTTAATAATAGAATAAAATGGATTCTTTTCCATTTATATTCAACTCCTTCTGAGCCAGGAGTCCGCTAATTTCGATTGGTAGACTTCATTCTGCACTAGCAGTATTCTTTCGAAGTAGAGTTAGCCCAATCGGCTACAAGAATAAATGTATTCGAGCCAGTTCTGATGATCACAAGTGTGGAAATTAGTTAAGCAGTTAACAATATTTGTAAAACAAAGTATAACATAAGTATATCAGAAATTTAATAATAATTTTAGGCTTATAATACTAATTAGTGCGTTTCACATAATTAACACAAATTAAAAATAGTTTCATAAGTATAAACACGCATGCTATGTAAGTATTAATAAAAGTGGCGACGCGAGACGGGATTGTATTTTATATAAATAGCTACCTATCCATCCCCTGGATGCGATGGCGTCATGTCAAAACATCGAGATTTCTATGCTATAGCATAGAAATATGTGTATAGGAGAATCGTAATCCATTGTGTAGTTTAGAAAATCCAAAGCCGCCACACAGACAGACACAAATATCGACTTCGTTTTATTAGTTCTTTTTTATAGTTTTAGATTAGATATTAAGAACGCATTCTGTAAGTTGGCAGCGTCGCAAATAGCGGTGAAATATTTCGCTGATCGTAACTCTGAATAGTATGCAGCTTTTAGGTGTAAGAAGCAGCAATTCAAAATCAATATTTTTGTGCGCTACAGAGCGATATTTCATAATTTAATTCAGTAATATTGATATATTAATCAAAACACGAAGAAGATGCGAAATATTTGAGAGCTATTTGCGACGTTGCCAACTTTTAGAATAAACCCTCTAAACGTCCTGTTTTTTTTTCAGGTCAAAGAGCTCTTTTGAAGTAAGAATAAAGTAATTATCATAAAGACCTCTTTAAAGTGTTGAAGCGCTGTTAATGTGGCATGTAAATTGGTGTGACGATTTGGAAGGTGTAGCTCCGCGTGGAACTGATTGATTTTAAGTTAGTCCCCGGCGCGTCATTTTACTCAGGCGACAATCGGCGACATTATCCATACTTCGCGCCGCCACTAACTAAAACTAAATTAGTGGGTGATTCCATGAAAACAGCTCAACTCCAAATAATTATTCTTAATTTGTGTTTAAGATGCTGTTTGATTCCTCATTAATGAATACCTACTAACGACCCGCCCCTGCTTTGCACGGTTTTACGACTTAATCATACATCGAGATTTCTTTATAATATTGACGTTTTTTATATGTATTATATATTTATAATGTATTAGAAATAATAATAATTCGGAAATTCTCTAAATAATAAAAGTTTTTATGTGAAAATTGCTGCTGACATAAGAGTTGCCCAAATATCATGGAATCACCTACCTAGTACATTGATAAAGATAGAGATTCTAAAATAATCATAACAAATCTCCAAAAGTAAATAAGTAATCCAAAAATAAAAACGAAATAAAAAATATAATAATAGTAGTATCAAAAATTCACTGATTAGATGGGCAGCCAAAATGGTGCTATGATTTGAATCCCTTTCTCACATTTACAGCATGCCAGGACGATCGGACTCCTGGTTTCCAGACTTCTCAAAGAACATGAAGTCCTGAAAAGTAGTCATAGAAATCATCAATCAACATATTTTATTCAATGCAGTTTAAGTTCGACATGACAAGATTATCTTTGTACTGTATCAGTGAGGACTGTTATTTATTTATTTGTTAAAGTCAGATAGGTCTTGCTGTAGGTACCAACAAATGTAACATTGGTAACATTGCATGGTGGAACTTTTTATTATTATTCTGTATAAGATCTTAGGATAGGATCTTCAAAATTAGGATAAAAAAATAAGAACACGTCATATTATAAAAAAATTAAGCTACATGTTGTTGACATTTCTTATTGACTGACACCTGAGAAGAAATGGCGAAACAAACTCAAGGTTCAAAGTCTGTTTTAAAGTCCAGACATAATCTTGGTCAGATCATGTGAGGACAATGTCGTTCAGTGCCTGAAATGATTTTTGAGTAAAGAACCACACAGATTTGGCAAACATTTGTCAGTAATCGTGCAACTCAGAATTTGAGGAGCTCAACGATTCGACGAACAATACCAAAGAAAGGACATTTGGGTAGGCCGCATAAGGTACTCCAGACCAAGATTAAAACCAACAGAGAAAGAAAACAAAAAATTGGCACATAGTCCTCACATTCACAATAATGAATGTAAAATAATACTTTACAAAGTAAATATTCATGTCATTTTGTATGTTTATGTAGGTATATAAAGTGTTGTATAAAGGTCATAGCACACATAATTATCAACTCGGAAAGGGATCGTAACCGTATCGCCTTTCGCTTCGCCGTCAAACAGGCGTCAACCTAACGTAAGCACGTAACCAAAGCGGATCAGTAGCTCCGATAAGTCGACTCGGCTACGGCTAGGCGACGCCGCGCTTACGGCTCGCCGACCGAGGGAGGGGTGAGAGGGGCAAGGGTGGACGACGAGCCGTAACGCACCGCACCGCGGTTCGTGCGCTTGTCCCAAGGCGAGGCGATTACGTTACGATTCCGATTAGTGTGCGTTGTAGTAGGGAGTTTCATACAAGGAATACTGAACGGCTCGAGTTGATACGGTAACGATCCCTTTCCGGTTTGATACGTGTGAATGATGATTTTACACGATAATTAAAATTTCAAGTTTTATGGTTTTATCACAAGGCTTAGCAGGGCGTGGTTCCGCACAAGGTCATAAAACGAAAAACAAAAGAATAATATATTGTAATGTTCAATGTATTTTAACTTGAATGTTGTTGCATTATTTGAAAGTAGCTGCGCCCGGTGGTTTTACCCGCATAAGTCTGGATTCCGTGGGAGTACGGGATAAAAACGAGCGAGCAAAGCGGCGGGAAAAAGCTAGTATTAAAAATGCGAAACGCAACTCTGTTACATTTCCACGCCATAACTGAACGGATTTCAATCATATTTGGCACACATGGTAGATCATGACCTGAGTTAGGAAATAGGATTCTTTTGGTCCCTGTCTGTGGTATGTTCAAGTGAGATAATTTCCGGACCTCCACGCGGGCAAAAGTATCATCATCTGCCTTCAGCCTTTTCCCAATCATGTTGGGGTCGGCTTACAGTCTAGCTGGATGTAACTGAATACCAGTATTTTATATGTAGTTGTGCACAATACGGATATATTTCAAAGTTAACGATCGTTTAGCAAATTTTCACATACAGTAGCAGCTGCATCGAGTCGTTGATGTATGACGTGTGCACAACCCGTTACTGCGTAATAATATGACATTATATTCCTTGGTACGGACTCGTTGTCAGTCTTTCGGGCTTCTATCGACCTGTAACGACTGTCAAAGATTCAAAAATGACAGCCGGGAACAGCGACTTAACGTGCTTTGCGAGGCAACTACGGACCAACCGCAGCAGACGTAGTAGCTAAAACCTGATCGATCGGCCCATGCGGCTATTGTAGGCGTCGTGTGATCGCATCTCTATTTTATTATGTATTTGTTTGTATTTGTAGTAATTATGTTTAATAAATCCAGGGCTGGTAACAGGAGCGGGAGACGCATGCGAGCGGGAAGGGGGCGCTTGCCTAGCGGCGGCGGCGCCGCGATCTGTAAAACAATGAGTCAGTGTCCGCTAAGAAAGATTGCGCACGGACGTATCGCGTACGTCTCCCCACCCTTCACCCTTTCGCAAATCTGGTGTTTCACTGTGTACGTCCGCACCTCCTACAGCTATTGTTACTTAGCCACGAGAAGTGCTGTTTTTCACGTAATATTTAAATTAAGGTTTTTTTTTATTTGAATAATGTTTTTTTTTTACTTACAATGAGGAAACAAGCTCCAAGAAGAACCGCTTTTATTTTCACATCCAAATCCATGGGGAAGGTAATGCCGAAATAATCGGAATCAGTAAATGCTTCGCGCGCCAATCCCGACCACTGCTTCGTTATCTTGCCAACTTTAGTTTCGCCATCCTTGGAGTAAACCTGAAATTGCACATTATTTTATTTAAAAATGTAGATTATTACGATACTACCTATGTTCGACAAACGCTGGGCTATCAAACCCACATTTTTTTAACTACAACAATTATGCTCTTCACTCTTGGCCTTCATCTAACCTGATGGTAAGTGATGATCAGGCCGAAGGTGAAAGGAAGCTTCAGCAGGAGTCCTCAGCCACAGAGGAACTGGCTATCTTACCTCAACTGCCAAAACACAGTTATGCTGTTAAGATTATTGTTATGGCGACAGACTTAGATAAGATGGTGGTAGCAAGCCAGCTAGCTAGACTTAGAACAAGCCCTATCATCAACCAAAGCAAGCAGAAAATTTTTCCTCTGCTGGGAATCGAACCCTGGACCTCTGGGTCTAAGACAAGTGGTGAGCACAGAGGCGGTTAAAAGTTGCTTACTGACTAATCTCTTAACTAATATGAACCGTATAACTATAATGCTACATAGAAAAATATATTATTATTATAGCTTAAACTAAATTACTTACATGGAATTCAACATCTCCACAAATCGAGAAAGTGCAAACCGGTCCCTTGATTCTGAGGACAGTGTCTCCGGCAGCATTCTTGATACTGTAGCAGGGCTTGCAGATAGACCATTCTTGCTCAATTGAACCAATCACAGAGCCTGGTGGGGAGGAAACCTCCATGCTTTGCAGCCAGCATGGACACCAGCACGAGTCACAAGCCAATGGACGGTGAAGATGGATCACCTGCCATTAGAAATTTTTGTGAATTAAAGTAATACACTCACTGGCAGTAATTGTGGCCCAAGTCCTAAACGCGAATTTGTAAACAAACAACCTGTCTTGAGTAATTTTTTTTCCAAAGCTGTTTTTAAAGTACCCCAGGAAGCAAATTAAAGGATTTTTTAAATTAGAACACGGCACATAACGCTACGCTTGGTCCTGCTTGTTAATCGTCAAAGGACGAACTCGGCTGTAGTTCTCAATGTAAATAGTAAATCTTTATCTACTAGACTTTTCTAAACACGCGGCGACCAGAAATTGGCAGAACATGGCGCAACAGCGTCTGCCGACACCACTTCATCGTAATGACCATGTAAAAAACGATTTCTTGCCGCTGTTGAGACCTGTGGGGTTATTGCATAACACACTGCATTGCTGTTGCAATGGCTTTCATTTTCAACATTCATAGCATTATTAACGCTGTTGAGCAGACATTTTTCGAACATAATTATGACTAATTGCTTAGCAATATCCTTCAAAATGATTCAGATTGTGCTGTCCCCTGACAGCACCCTAATTGAGCAACACGCTTGAGCTTGAGCCCCTGCTGCAAACGGAATGAGGTGGCAGACCAGATGAAAGATGGAGGAACATGATTTATACACCCAGAGACGCATGTTCCTCCATCTTTAACTTCGTCTTTTCAACGACACAATATGTGTTCTAGTTCTGGCAAGAACTAGAACACTATATTGTGTCGTTTTCTTTAACAACTTGCCAATAAATTATCATCAGAGGGGCTTTAATTTCACAACAAGCAACTCCCGAAAGTAGTTTTTGGTATATCTTTTCAGTATTTAGCAGATAATTATGGCAGTTTAAAGCTGAGTTACTTATTAACTGTAATTATTACTAAGGTCAAAATAATTTTAGGATGTCACAGTATTGTTCATGTTTTGTAATAAGACAGAAAATGTTTTTTTTTTTTGTAGTTACCTCATTCCTGAAGTTATCCATGACTTTCATGTCAAATGGTCTCATGGGTCCACAGCAATTTCTAGTGCAGCAATCATTGTCTTCAACAGCATAGTATACTTTTTGACCAATACTATTTTTTATTGTGTACTTGTTATTGGTTTCGAAACCCACAAATGCCTCCAGCAGCTCTACTTTTTGATGTACTAATAGCCCATCAATCATAGAAAGGTATTCCAGTCCTGGTGGACAGTTGCTGAGCCCCTGCGGAATGGTCATCCATCCACCTAAAACAAAAGGAATGTTTTTTTTGTGTAAAAGACTACTTTTTAATCACAACATACATACACACATTGATGAATAAAATAAACATAGGCATGCACTTCTGGACACCTGAATCAAGCCACACTGCTTATTTTTGTTTAAAAATTTATATAGTAAAGAAAAATTGGTCAAAATTTTCATGGGACTTTTATTGTTGAGTTTATGGACATGAGGAGACCATTTGCATTTTTTATTTTTTTGGGCCAGGAATTAAACCTGATTATTTTTACAAAAACTTCACCTGTATTAATGCCCTAACCAATAGTGTAGCTGGTAAGGACCATGGTTTTAAAAGTATCTACTTCCTAGTCACTTGTGCATAGTCTAAACTAGTACAAGGTAGTACATTTTCACAAAGGGGATAGCAGTGCCTTACTTATATCCTAAAACAGAGTCAAATTCGTTTGACCCTGTTTTAACAGAATTTAAACAGGGTCAAACGTAATCACGTGAGATTTTCGTCGAAACAAAAGCGAAAAGTACTTTAAAAACATGAAATGATGCACCAAAATTATATTTTAGTAAACAGAAAAGTTACCTATTTTTTAGAAACTGTGTCTGTCTGTTTAAATTATTCCAGCCATCCGAAAGCTAAAAAAAATTATACTCATTTTTGTTATAGAATATTAAGGTTGTAGTTGTCATAATAAGGGGGGTGTGCTGGAATCAAAATGTTGTACTGTTTTTATAAAGAAAATTAAACAGTATTATTCAGTGCACTGTAGGGCATTTTTCACCACTAAGTGTACTTTATTGGGCAGATTTTGTCGACATCCTTTTGTGATAGTCACTCTAATAGAAGAGTACAGGGTGAGCCAATTTTTATATTATATGCAAGTGTATGTTAGTTTTCTTACCTGGTGGTACCTGAGGTCCCGGCTGTTGAACTACAGGACCATAGCCTGGCTGAGGGTAGCCTGCCTGGCCATATCCCGGTTGTGGATACCCAGGTTGAGGATGCGGATACCCAGGAGCAAACCCTGGTTGAAAACCAGGTTGAAATCCAGGCTGGAAGCCAGACTGCATCCCTGGTAGTGGTTGAGCTCCAGGTGGCAGTTGAGGGCCTGAAGGTGGTGGGCCAGGATAGCCGCCTTGCGGGTGCATTGGATAGCTTTCAGCTTTATTATCCGGCGCTGGAGCATATCCTTGAGATTGTGGGAAATTTGGGGAATAGGGTGTTTGTTTGTGCGACATTTTGACCTGTAAAATATAATATATTTTATAAGTTCATTCTAAGCACTGATAACATGAATGAATACATATTTCTATCAGCTATTGCTAAAATAAAGTCCATAAATGACTTCACTTAGCTATAATTAATTTGAGAGTGCTGCAATCTTTACCGGCGCCCCGCCTAGCATGGATCAGTGAAATAACACCACAGAACACTATTACTCCTAGCGGAGGATAACACTGTCAAACTATTAATTCACTATTCTAAAATAAGCCCTAAATATCCGGCAGCCCCTGAAAATAGTACATATGTATTAGAATGTTTACGAAAACGTAATAAAATTAGGATTCAATAGACCAATTTACAAAATTCTAAAAGTATGAATTTTGGGAAAAAGTCAACTTATATACGACTATCACAGAGTACTTTTTGACGACTATTCTTACACTCACTCAACTCTCAAGTATAAAAGTATTACTTCTCGCTTATTAGACAGAATTCCAAGTTTTCTTGTTTCATTTATTTTTATTGGATTAATGGCCATCCATAGACAAAAGTGTTTTGTTATTATACTAACACACTGACCTCGGTCAGTGATACTAGGTAATTGAGCACGGGCGTTGAATGTAAATGTAAAGCAGGCGGTACACTTGCAGTGCGAAAGTACGCGAAATTCCGTGAAACGCTAGTAGTGTAGTAGATAGTTTCACCGATCTTTCCGATCGAGATTTCATCTCCGATCAATGTCGGTATAATATGTCCCGCAAGGCTGCAATAAAGGGTTTGCGCTTGGTTCGCACTACGCGAATCCGAACGCATCTACGTGCTATTTTCAAGTGCGAGACGTTATGAGTTGTGACGAGCGGTGTTATAAAAAAATACTAATTCGTGGAATACCGGCCGTGAGCTAGCACCACTTGAATGATAACAAGCAGAGCAACAAACATCACAAAAACCAACTCTAGGGCACACAGAGTCACGCAAAAACTTCGATGTCCATGTCTGTCAAATGCGCTAACGTAACTGCGGACAAAACCGTGAACATTGCGAGTTTAAAGGGCATTTTAATATAGAGCTCACTAGCGAATAGTGGCAAATGTTTGCACTCGCGATTTGCTCGCTTCTAGTTCCGTCCTGTGCGGTGGCCATATACTATGCCCTTGGTTGGTATAGATACCAAGGGCAAACTATACATAGATCTATGTCCTGAGATAGTATGTACAGACGCCAGCACATCAAGCTACTCGAAACTGTCAAGTTTTCAATCAACTTTGAACATTACGCTTAAATAATAAGTTGAAAATCTATTAAAGTTTGACAGATTGCAGTAGCTTGATGTGCTCTGTGATGGCGTCTGTGACTCTGTGTACATGTAGTGAATTTAGTGGACGAGTTACTAGTGATTTCAAAAACGGTGTGTTGACGTGACTATAAGCAGCGCAGCGATTTAATGTTACTGGATGCATCCCCTGGTGAATGACAGGACTTAAAACAATTCAGTATTGTAGAGCGCTTGACTCGTTATCTAATTTTATTTAATTAATTAATTTAAAATGTGAGAATTATGAGACCCACGGAAAGCTAACATCTTCCATTTTCCTTTTTATCCTTATCATTTCGACCGTTTGGAATAAAAGGTTTCCAAACACTGACCTCTATTAAACAGTACTTGTATATTACAGGTCAGTGGTTCTAAATAACATTTTTATAAAAAACAAGCTGCCCGCCCCAGCTTCGCACCGGTGCAATTTTTTTTTTCTTTCATACAAACCTTTTTTTATTTTTTTTTTTTTTTTTAAGGATGAGAAATCATCAAATGACTCCTCCCGCTCTGGGTAGAGCGGAAGGGAGTGTCAGACTCTTACTGACTAAAACCCATCCGTGTTCCTTCCTTAGCCCTTTGTATTCCGGGGCAGCGGTAACCCTTTCGGACAATCCCGCTGCCCTTCATACAAACCTTGTCCTGACAATACCGAACACAATAAAAAAAGAATTAGCGAAATCGGTTCAGCTGCTGCATAGAGGAAAAAAGCTGCTCTCGAGATAATTATGCGCTTAGCACACTGACCTCTATGCTTACTTGTACAGACGCCAGCACGTCAAGCTACTACAATCTGTCAAATTTCTTTGATAGATTTTCAACTTTATCGCTAAAGCACAAGGTTCAAAGTTGATTGGGAAAATCTGACAGTTTCGGGTAGGTTGATGTGCTGGCGTCTGTACAATACAGGTCAGTGGCAACACATCATTTAGCGATTCATTTTTATATTTAAGAAGAAAGAGCTGTCAAAATCATGCCCTCGTGTTGTATTGTATAAAATAGTGTGGTGAGAGAAAAAACAAAAAAGAACCCTACGAAAGGCGGCCATCTTTAGTGCCCGATTTGTGTAGGTATGCACGCTAATTTTGTAGGTATGCTCAGTCCATAGGTTTATTTAGTTATTGGTGTATACCTACACAAATCGGGCACTAAAGATGGCCACCTTTCGTAGGGTTCTTTTTGTTGTTTCTCGCACCATACTGTTTTATACAACACGAGGGCATGATTTTCCTATTAATGGACACCAAAACACCTAGTTTCTAGACGCATTTCTCTCGAAAACAACAAAAATATTTGAGCAATCAACCGTTTGACAGCACATCTACCACAAAACCATTCTTAGAACTCGACACTTAACATGGCGGCCCGTCACGGCCGTCACGCATAGAGTTTGGCCAACGAAAGCTGACAGCGAATTATTTTATAAACTTTTTTTATACTTTTAGAAGGGAGACATTTTAGGACTGTCAATCCTAATTGTCAATGTCAATAAATCAATAAATTCGTAATGAAGAATAAATTATATCAATTGCGTTTACGCAGTGTATAGCCAGGGTAACAGCTCTTGATTTTTTTAAATTGCCGCCTTTTTTCTTGGCTTTCGTTGGTCAGACTCTAGACATGATATTGACGTCACACAAGTGTTGTCAAATTTTGAACTTGACAAACATTTAGATGTCTCTCTTTTCACATATATGCAGCTCTTGATTAGATAAAAAGAAATAGAACGCTTTTTGACATGTGTGTGTCGATATGATAGATATTTGTATAACTATTATTTCTATAGTAAAATAGGGCATCTCCATGCTTCTCCTATCTCAATTATTATTTTTGTATTCAATGATTGAATCCCTCTCTCAGAGAGAAGGCTTTTATAACCCAGCAGTGGTAACATTATAGGCAGATAATGATAAGCTACTAAGCTAAAATTACGTTATAATTATAACATAATATAAAAAGAATACACTCTTTTTATTCAACAATTCTATTTTATTTTTTATTTATGAAGTTCATGAAGTATGAAGTTACGAAGTTTCTGAACGAAACACAGAGTAGACAACACAGACATAAAAAAATTGTTTCCGGTAAAATGTTGCCATCTTTGAGATGAACTACCAATTGGTAATATGACAAAATAGAATAGGTTCCCATTTTTTACCGACGAAAAAAATGGAGGAGGTTCTCAAGTCGATGAGTATATTTTTTAGCAGGCAGTCTGCGAAATGACAGTATTTAAAATTATATTACTGTGAAATTAACTTATAAAGTTAAGCTGTCTTTGTTTTAAATTTCATTGAGCTGCAGCATTTATTATTAATGTTTAACTAAATCGAGGGACTTAGTTTAGTATGTATAAAGAAATCGTTTTATGCATATTATTAGCCGACAAAAAAGGAGGTGGGCACACATTTTATGTAGTTCTGAAGACACTACAGCATTATAGTGAGTTGATCTCATGATGGAGACGTAAAACAGTCAAGATAGCTCCTCAACAATTTACAGCAGTTAAATCGTATTTGGGCTTCTTTCACTTATCTTATTAATGGATAAGAATTACCTAGTTGGTGATTGCCCCAGTTCTGTTTGCTCTGTATGTTTGTCTGCGACGAAAACAGAAACTGAAAAGCCAGGCAAAAAACAAATAATAAAAAAAAGTCAATGAACCTGTAATAATTTTACGCTCTATGTGTTTAATTAATATGCTTGTTTGTTTGGCGCTGTCTCAAAATTGGTTAATTTTATTCATTTATGAGCTGCGTATATATATAAACTAAAACGGTTTTACATTGGATAATTTTTTGTTATATTTATTTTTAAAGTGTTCTATATATACGTAATTTTAGTTCATGAATATTTATTACATATTACGTGGTAATTAACTATCATTGTTATTATAACCGTTTGGGTAGAATATATTGATTTGTGTTGGTAACACTAGCATCCTTCTGGTACTATTTTCCATTCACTAACCAATCAAACCATTGCATTCATTGCATTGACCAACCTGCTGCTGCTGTTGAATCTAGCTAGCAGTGAACAAGTCAGTTGGTAGATGTTTGCTTCCGCGTTTGTGTCTTTGAAGTAATACCGTCGCGATGCAGTCGAAGTTGTTTCGCCACTCATCCAACTAAAATGGCGTCGCTGTTTATCAATTAGCTTGCTTTTTATGTACCTTATATGTGTACATTACTCAGTGGTCGTATCCGAGTGAGTCATAAACATAAACCAACATAGCAATGACATTTTTATAGCACATAGTGAGAATACGTTTCTAAAACGTTGTGTAGACTAGCAAGTGTGATTTAAGGAACACAATAATGCGCGAATTCAAAGTGGTCGTTTTGGGCTCGGGTGGGGTCGGGAAAAGTGCTTTGACTGTGCAGTTCGTGTCAGGATGTTTCATGGAGAAATATGACCCCACAATAGAAGACTTCTATAGGAAAGAAATAGAAGTAGACAATTCACCATGTGTTTTAGAAATATTGGATACCGCCGGCACGGAACAATTCGCTTCAATGCGAGATCTGTACATAAAAAATGGACAAGGATTTGTCGTAGTATATTCACTAACGAATCATCAAACGTTTCAAGACATCAAGCCAATGAAGGAATTGATAACGCGCGTGAAAGGATCTGAGCGCGTGCCCATCCTGCTGGTGGGCAACAAGGCCGACCTGGAACACCAGCGCGAGGTGTCGAACGCGGAGGGCTCGGCACTCGCGCAGATGTGGGGTTGCCCCTTTGTGGAGGCCTCGGCTAAGAGCCGCACCAACGTCAACGAAATGTTCGCCGAAATAGTGCGTGAAATGAACGTTAGCCCCGAAAAAGAAAAGAAAACTTATTGTTGTTGTACAGTGCTTTAATATTTAGAGTGTAATGTGGCATTTATTTCTCGTAAGACTGCAAAAGCGAGGCAGGATCGTGCCTGCCTCCGCTCGACGGCCGACCGTCTCCAGTGGGGAACTCGGCGACGGCGCGCCGGCCCCGGCCGCTGGGGCCCCGGCGGCCGCGATGCGCGTCATATCACATTGTTAATATCGTTGATACATACCATTGTCCAATCAAGGTGCTTTACTTATATTTTCATACTTTATTACTGGTAGATACTCCCGCAATAATGGTTATAATGTGAACAATTATCCTTATTGGATCATGAATAGTTACTCAAATGCAAAAAAAAGCTTCATTTTGTTGTTCATAATATTTTGCAGACACTAGCAATAGCCGTGTCTGAAGCAGAAACATGTATTGTAAAGTAATATTAGTCAACTTTGTATATAATTTTATGAGATTAATGATGTTGAAGGGCAAGGACAATTTAGAAAATTAAAAAGCCATCCAATATGCAATAAACTAATGATTGTGTAGAGTGGTGTGCGAGGATGAAGAGGAACTTACACTTAAGTGATGTCGCAGATTATATTTTATTGTGTAAATTATGTTTTTATGAAAATCAGTAATCAAGGAAAGCAGTATGTTTTGTCAGTTGCGTGATTGTGTTTTAAAGTCTACCAGGATTTGTGATAATACATATAACAAAATACCTATAATAAAAGTTTTAAGTGGGAGATTGAAAAGTGAAGTTTTATTCTTCAGTAAATAAGGTAACCAATCCATTTTGATATTACACAATTTACATGATATATTTTAGTACAAACAGTGAAACATGTATTTACATTCTAGAGGCAACAATTTTTTTTTAATAAGTATAGAAAATCATTCTCTCTGTAATAATCAAATTGTTTCATTGCAGTTTAAATAAACTAAATGTTGTGTTGGTAGCATTTTGTATACTATTTATAATAATTAATTATACCAATAACATTTGTGATATTGAATAGAAAGCGAATAAATTACCTTTGCATTTCAATTTAGTAATTTAATACAAGACAATATTTTTATTTTTACAAACAAATTGCACAGATTTGTTGTGCGAGTCCTTTCTCTTGAATGTATGCATGTTCTGCTTTATTTCATTTTAAGTAGATAGTTAAACAGTTATGGCAATTAATTGCCCAGCGCATACCGGGTGGGCACTCAACTGTGCAGATCATATCATCCACAATGTGGATTCAATTGCACAGTGTGCAACTGGTATGACATTGCTGCTGATTGTTTACAATGTTATTACTTGTAAATAAGCAGCTAATATGAACTCCTTTTATCTACGATCGGCCGCCTAGCCTTAATCATCTGAAGTGTCAAATATCTATTTTTTAAATATTGATTGGCTGAAACAAACCAGCAGGGTAATTGCATTACACACATAAAATGGCAATTGATGGCAATGCCTGTTAATTCAACAGTTCAGAATTGTTCATTACGTTGTTGAGCAGACAAATTTTTCAAATCTATGAAGCAATGGATTAGGAATGTCCTACAAAATCCTCAGATTATGATGAAACTGTGTTACACAATTCGGCTGCTGGTGCCCTGAGTTTTACCTGGAAGTGCAGTGTAGAAAACTTAGTTTTCATCGTATCCTACTAAAGTCTAAGTGCATTTCAGACCAAAAATTACTCAAAAGATTGAATGAAGTTTGCAATAAATAACAAATTCAGTATCTCTAAATATTTTTTAGTTATTGTGCCTCATTGGATAGCTTGTAAAATGGGAATGTATTTAGGATAATCTTTGTGTTCAGTGTCATGTCTTCATTTACATAGACGATTTCCTGATATGTGCGAATTAATTTTTGTTTGCTACATTCAAGAGTTTTGTTTATCTACAAAAAGTGTCGGCTACCAACGGCAATAGAAGTCTATAAGTCTTCAAATTCTAGAGATGAATAAAAGAATAAATGCATTAAAAAAAAGAAGAGAAAATTGCAATTATGTCCGATATAGATGGATAAACAGACAGACCAAATACCAAAGTGGTGAATGGTTGCACGGGTCACACTATTACGCCATAATATGCATTCGTCGAATTTTATGTTACTCAGAAAAGAAGGAAAAAAAAAACGCCTGCATCCGTTATTTTTTTACTCTGGACTCGTCACCTCTAGGAACTCATAAAGAAAGTATTTTTTAGACTTCCGATGGCAAAAACCGGTCAAGTGCATGTCGGACCACGCACAGTGAAAAGTTCCATGGTTAAGAATATTTACCCATGCACTTGTATCGACCTCGAAAATAACTTTGTATTTAATTTCAAAGTATTTTTCGAAAAAAAAAAAAAACGATTGATATTGCAGCAAAAGTTAAAAGAGCATTAAATTTTCTTATGCTTTTGGCAATTTGCAGGTCAGTGTCAAGTTGTATAATTATGTTGATCACAATATCGAGTCGCGACCATAATTATATTATTTTTAATTATGGGATAAGCCAGCTTATTAATATCGAGTCAAATCATAAGGCTATTTTTATTTTTATTCTTTAGATTTTACGTTATTTATATTATAGCAATATAAATTAAAATTAATTTTCCTTTGCAGTTTTTTAATGTAACAAAAGGGCTCGGGTTCGTATTCTGGTTAGGTAGAAGCTTTTCAATAATCTAAACATGTAGTTGTTCTCCAAAATCGAGGTTAGGATTCCTTCGACAATTTTCTGCTAACCATAATTTCTTTCAGAGACCTCAAAAACCATCTTGAATAAACTGATTTTCGGTCGGGCAGAAGTAGGGTTGCCAACCGTACTAATATAGAGTATCGTACTCGTATTTCGCGTAAGCGTAGGTATTTTATAATCTGCAACAGTGTAGGTACTTACGCTTAAAATGTATAACATTAACATTGACGACGTTGATGAAAAACATATTGCAGCCAACTCATAAACTTCTCAAGCTAAGTTAATAAAATTTATATGGGACCACCGCGCCGGTTTCTTGTACGTATCAAACGAATCACGTAAATCGACCTATTAATAACGGAGAAATCAGTGTGCATACCAACAAGCAAAAAAATCGCCAAATGCATAACCTCCACCTTATCTTGAAGTCGGTAAAAAAACGCACTTTTCAAGTGCTAGCCATCGATATTGAAAAGAAATATATTTGTATATTTTACAGTTTTCTGCAGCGAGACTGCGAGATTGTTTTGTTTGGTGCTTTTAAAATGTGGTGATAGACAGAGGCACGCACCCACATGACAAAAAAACTGAAAAAATATTTCGGGATTCGTGTCGGGCCAGAGTCACAGTCGTCACAGATGACCATTCTCCGTTTGTGAGATGGAATAAGTACACTCGGCAGTAATTGTATTCATTAGTTGGATTGGAATATTGCTGCGTTAAAACGCGACGGTTCCTTGTGGCAATCGCCAAGTGGCACGGGTAAACGACTGGGCTCTTGGCGCGTGCTGCTAAACGGTAACCAGCTGTTGGACCGTGACGTACGGTGAGCGCAACTATCCTCATTTCTGCAATACTCATCTACTTTGTTATTGCTATAACACTGTTGCGCGAAATTTAAGGCTATCGGATAGTAATCAGAAAAAATATAAAATGTAGTTTGAAAAACATCATCGTAAAATGAAACATCATTCTGTAAATATTTTTACGAATTAATGATCTCTACTTTAAAATAAGTAAATGAAATGAAATAATTTTAAAATTTTAATCTGTTTTTCGCCTCAAACGAAACACCTATCCACAGTATAGTGACGTTTTTCGTGTGTAAATAAACATAACCGTGTTATCTAGTTTTTTTAATCGCTCTTGCTTTGTTCTAAATGTGTTTCCAGTTACAAATTAGTATCTAATCCATTTTTTCAAGTATTTCCTGGCATCTGATTGAATTGAAACTTTGCCATACCTATGTAATACCTATTTTCCTAAAAGCTTGACACTTGTAACCTCTTTCCATATCAAAGAAGCTTCAAAATTTTAAAGTTTTATGTAAAGATATAGGTAGTTTATTCATCGTAAGTTTTCTTATCATAAAATACGAATGAACTAAGTATTTGTGTGTAAAACAAGATTTTCATAACGCGACAAATTATACATTTTCTCTACGTAGATAACGTTGAAGCATTGTCTGTTTGTCACTTAGAGCGAACTTCCTGTCATCACATGCATATTTTGGATTTAGTTTAGCTATAACAATACTTGAAGAAGTTCATGACACGGTCCGCTGCGTGACCTCTACAGCACTAAAGCAGGCATCGACGTAACCAACAATCTCTACCTATGAAACGTTATAATGCCCACAGAAACAAGGTGCGAAGGTTGTTCACACTAACGACATGCTGTATACGAACTAGGGATTAACTGAAGACAAAAACGGGTTAAATAATAAACATACATTCAATTACGTCACTGAAATTCGGTAGTGAACTAATTCGTGCAGACCGTCACAATCTATGGCTCAAGTGGCACGTTATCGTAAGGGTCAGCGCAGACCGACGGAGTGGCGGCGAAGCGAATCCTTCGTTAATAACTGAAAGTCTATTTTATTAACTATGGCATACGGTTGAAATTTGTATTACGTAATAAAAACAGCGTCGCGAAGCGACTGGAAGCGTAGAGCGAGACTGTAAGGTAGGATTCACGATCGACGTAAAACCATTAAGTATGTAAGTCATTGTAATTAACTATCGGCAAGGTAAGAATAAAAAATAGGTAATATAAAATAGAATTATTGCCGAGAGTTTTGTCAAAGTCACGGCACTCATTTTAATTTAAATGGTATCACAATTTAATTTAAAGAGTTACATTGCAATGAAATACTAATGGGTTTACGTCGTTCATATTTGACTGCGAATGTGCTTGTTTTGCGTCGCACGTCGGAGACGTGGTGGCTTTGTGAGGTCCGCTCGTCGCTCAGTGTCTTGCTACCGATAAAATGCTCTTCGCCGCTACTCCGTTGGTGTACGCTGACCCTAAGTCTTTTCGTGCGCTACTACTGCTTATGTGCCGTTAGTGGCCCAGATAGGAGCTAATTCGCCCGGACGTTGACGGGAGGGTGTTGTAATATCGTGTTTACTTCCTTGTGCATCGATTAGTTACTAGCCAGCTGACTCCATCTTTACTGACGGAACTAAACATCACATAAAATTTTACTTTCATCACTTGACTAACTGCAGCTGCTTTATTGTACTACTCTTTGAACTCGCCTAGTTGGAGTTTAGTACGTGAACAAAGCTTCGTTTGAGGCATTGTTGCTAATATTTATTGTAGGTAGGTACCTAACTTTATTAATGCTGTAAATATGTATTAGAAAATGAATTGTCCCTAATGATTTACTTGAACCAGTTACAATTTAGATTTGTTGTTAGCTGTCCTTGATTGATTCGAAGTCGAAATGTAGGTACTTAGGCAAATGCATTGGCTGGAATAGCCATTTCGTAATCACCTACAAAGAATTTACAGTACCAATTTTTCCCGAGAACTAAGTAATAGTCATCATTATTCATTAAAGTAAGTTAGGTCAACTAATGACAGTATTTTATGTGCGACTTTAGTGGCGCAGGAGCTACTTTTATTGGTGAAGGTCATTTATAAAGACAAAAGATTATATTTCTATGATCATGTCACTTTGATAGCTTTGTGGAAAGTGTTGAAAAGAAGTAGATTAAAAAAAACCATACATTGTTGCTAAGTATTTTGATTTAGGGGTGGTCGAAAGCATACAGAACACGGGTGTGCTTCGGCGTAGGCTTCGGCCTGTTCTCCGACCGAACTTGAAACTTGGTTTGACACACTGCCTTGTGTCTAAATCCAGTATTTATTATAAGTACACGATGTTTACTATAGAATACGACATCCGGTCCGGATAATAATATCTTCTAACGGGATTTCCGTCTATTATTATTTTATTAAATAGTTTATTATTATTTTATTCAATAACTAGACAACATAACATTACTTATTGGATTCGTTTCTCTTTATTACGAGACTAGCTTCCGCCCGCGGCTTCGCCCGCGGCTTCGCCCGCTAGGTATGTCGATAAAAACTATCCTATGTCCTTCTCCTGGATGCAATCTATCTCGCTGCCAAATTTGATCGAAATCCCTTCAGTGGTTTAGGCCTGAAAAGGTAACATACAGACAGACAGAGTTACTTTCGAATTTATAATATTAAGTATGGATAATCTAATCGTAAACATTAGGTACAATGTGTTATTACTATAATATCTACTTATCTCTGATAGGTTCCCAATCCCAACTAGATTGTGCATGAGTAGTTATACAGTTTAGTTACATTGCCAGACGAGTGGCGAGGGCCGCGGGCTGCGTTATTGATTACATTACACAAAGGGAAATGTCTACACACTGTTTCCCCTCGTCTAGCTTTGATACCTCTACACCTGAATGTTAATTCACAGTCGGATCATACATATAATATACGTGTATGGTTCATGTGATAAATGTCTGCATTGGACTTAAATTTGGAATCTGAAACGGCACTGGTGAAGTAGGAAATAGCAGTACCTACCTACATAATGCATTCAAAAGGTACATTCATCATTTTCCTGATCCTAGCCCTGTTTATTTGGGGCTGGCGCAACATGTCTTTTTCTTCATTTTTCTTTATTAGTCGTCATTCAAAAGGTACATTGATCAGATAAATAAGGGAGAATCAGTTAAATTAAGAATTCAATGGAATTCACGATGTATGTACAGACGCCAGCACATCAACCTACTACAATCTGTCAAATTTCTTTAATAGATTTTCAACTTTATCGCTAAATCATAAAGTTCAAAGTTGATTGGAAAAATTTTACAGTTTCGGGTAGCTTGATGTGCTGGCGTCTGTACCTACCTAAACATTATTTTATGTAGTGTAAAATATACCGTAAAATTACCTACGGTCTACAATGAGGCTGTGTAATTAATAAATAATTGAACATGTGCCAAAGAATTTGACCGCAACGAATTTTCCTGAACCTTATAAGTTCAAGTATAAAATCGAACTTGTCTTATCAACATTTCTTTGTATTTTGGCTATCGCGTCGTCACAATCGTCACCAAACCATTGAGGGACTTGCAGGCAGAGCGGACAGGGAACTAATATGCATAATAATATCATGCACTTGAGCCCCCAACTTGTTCATTCATTCAGATGTAATGAAGTCACATAGTGCCCTCACATTTGTATACCGCCGTCGAACCTGCTTGATACCTGCCGTATATTTAAGTAGTTTTTTGGATTATGTGAGTACCTACCTACCTAGTGACTTATAAGACGGTACGCCCGATTTCTGGAACGAAAATCAACGAAGTGTAAAAGTTAAACGAATTTTTCGGTGATCTAGTCAGCTATTGACAATTCAGTCAACCAATCACAGCAGTTGACATGCGCTTAATTTTGAGACGTCGTTGATTTTCGTTCCAGAAGGTAATGTCATAGGTAAGCAAGTATTTTAGGGTAGTACCGACCTATTTCGTTGGAAAAGAAATCTATAGTGAAGCTTTTGTAAACTTGCAATCAGAACTAGGCCTTCCTTTTCGGTTGGTGGAAACAAAGCAACGTCGTTTTCGCGAAAACGATGTGGATCGATATACCTACATTATGGCAGAACTTCGTCCAATATTAATACCATTAATTACCTACCGTTATCTTAAAATGTTATTAATACTCCAATTAAAGGATACCTACGCTTTCTTGTAAGTATTGAAAATGTTTTCGAGGAGCATGCAAGGTCTCGCCTGGAATAGATGCGTCTTGTCGAGTCTCCCGCGCACCTCGCGCGTTGCTG
Source organism: Gortyna flavago (assembly GCA_963669345.1). Lineage (NCBI taxonomy): Eukaryota > Metazoa > Arthropoda > Insecta > Lepidoptera > Noctuidae > Gortyna > Gortyna flavago. Next base: position 10,431,944 of record OY770126.1, read on the forward strand.
CTGCGTGTGGGGCGGCTATAAATACCCAACATAACATACGCTACGTCAGTCCAATAAAAATTATACCATAACGTTGAGTAACATAGTTCAAGTGCCGCAAAAATAATAATTCGAGCACGTTCCCTTACCGCTATAATATACAATCAAACCTCTCGAAATCTGTGTTACAATGCCAGAATATTATTAACACTGGCACAGTGTAGCTACATGCAGTTACGAATAATGAAACCGTTGTTTACTTACGAACGACAGAATGGCGCGGTGCTCTCTTCTGTTCTCATGGCTTGAACGTTCTCATGGAAACAATCAATGCGGGTGCAGAGGTATTATTAACATCAAATGTGCTTTCCTAGCATGAATGGAATTTATCGAATGTGTGCACTCATGAACGATAAACATGATATTCTTCACTTTTCGGTAAGTACCCAATTGAATCAGGATATTAAATTAAATACCTACTTCTTTATTGTCACGTTTATTGTGGCATCAGAGGCAGGACGTCAAGGGTGCAGGTGGATGGACACTTAGGAAACTCCAGCAGATGGGACATTGTCTGATCTGGAGCACCGAACTCGCACTGGGTGTTGGATGAACCTATAATGCTTCATTTCGCCTGATTATGATTTATGTTTGATGCGGCTTTTTTGGGTACCTATGCAATCGATTTAATGCTTTCCGAATCATTCAAATAGGCCACTGCAGTTCACGACCTCAAGTGTTCTTGGGGCTTCACGAATTCGTGACGTTGTGGATACCTCTCTACACACAATTTGCTTCGCTCTATAAGTGGCCTGACTTTGATTGGCTTTGTAGAGCGTAAGAAGCTTTTGCGACTTCTTAGTCTACCCGGAGTAGTCGTGTAAAAAAATAACCAGGAGGGTCGGTTATTTTTTTTCCAGCACGCTTGTGCCATCATGACATGTCAGTTGCACTAAAAACATCATACTGCTCCTCAGTTGGTGGAAAAAAGACGACGGGTAAAATTTTTTCGGGATCTTCTGCTTTGTTTTGTAAGACCCTATACAGACCGACACCTGATATAGGTTTCGAGCAGTGTTCGACCTTAGTTCCTTGCCACGTGAATCGTGATAGGGTTCCTGTTACGGAGATGGATTTTGTGTGACTGTGTCTGAATTAAATACCCAAGTAAGGTACAGACATTTCTCAGATACCACTTGAAACGATTCGTCGAAAACTGATTCTAGGCGCACAAATTGCGCAATAAATGTAGGCGGGAACTGCCTTGACTGAGCTCCTAACATGGTTTGACCTATGCTGTGATGCAGGCTACTCCAAGACGCTGTGGCGCAAGTTGCGTCATTTATTTTTATTTTTATTAAACTTTATGCAACATAAAAAATACAAAGGCGGTCTTAATGCTTTAAGAATTTTCTACCAGTCAACCAAGGGTGGTGGAGAGATAACACGCTTTACTTGTGTAACACCAAGTATAGAAACAAGCTGTGAATGTGTGTGTAAGCTCTCGGTACCGCCGCGCCGCCGCGCCCGCGCCGTCCGAGGCAATCAAATGTCGAAGTCGTAAGCGTTTGTGTGTGTTATGAGCTGACGCTACTCCTCTTCGTTCACACATTCACAGCGTGTTTGTACACTTGGTTACTACAAGTAAAGCGCGCGTCGCTTCGTGAGTTAAAAATACTTGTGCTGCAAGACAGACATGCAGCTTTTTGAAGTAGGATATAAAAGCCTTGGAGCTAAAGATCCACGTCGTGCTGACTGCTGATCTACTTCTGCCTGCTAAGGATTAAAATTCAATTGGAAGAAGTAGACTTTTGAAAAATCATCAATCAAAAAAGTTGCATTGTTGATAAAATGGAATAGGTAAGTATGCATGTAGCTCTAGCTGTATGTACCTACCTACACTAAACGGTACGTAATAATGACTCGGATAATGAACGAAACTCGATTTCATAGCAGGTGGTCTGCATAATTGACCAGCGCAATATTAATATTTCCACCACTTCGCTAATAGGGGTGGGTATATAAGCACCTATCTACTTATCAACGTAATCAGCCTATAATGTTCTCACTGCTGAGACACAGGTTTCCTCGTTGCGGTCGGTAAGTGCGGGCCCAGTGTGGGTTGGGATGTCACATGTCCTCTAATTTTTGGTTCTAGGACATGTCGGTTTCCTCACGACGCGGACGTTTTCCTTTACCGTTTTGAAAGCAGACTCGAAATAAAGCATTGGTGCAAAAATCGCGGATAAGGCAGCGTGCAGCGCTAGAATTTATTATAGGCAGCAAACCAAACTTGATTATGTAGGTAATAATTATTACGTAGGTATATTGCATTCTCATATCAATAAAAACGAGCTCCATCCAACTGCGAAAGAAAAGTATTGGCGAGTGCGTTATCTGCGGCAGAAGTAGGTACCTACTTACTCATCAGAAGTGAAACCATCATCATCTGCCTAGCCTTTTCCCAACTATGTTGGGGTCGGCTTCCAGTCTAACCGGATGCAGCTGAATACCAGTATTTTACACGTAGCGACTGCCTATCTGACCTCCACAACCCAGTTACTGGGTAATACGATACCCCTTGGTAAGACTGGTTGTCAGACTTTCGGGCTTCTGACTACCCGTAACGACTGTCAAAGATCCACGAATGACAGCCGGGACCAACGGCTTAACGTGCTTTCCGAGGCACGGAGGGGTCTCGTTATGTAAAGATGGTCACCCATCCACAGACCAACCGCGGCAAGCGTAGCCTAACCTGACCGATCGACCTGTGCGGCTGTTAATAATAGAAGTGAAACCATATCGAATTGAATATCACGAGTAGCTCGCTACGTGTCTAGTTATTATAAGACTTCGCGTGCGTGAATTAGTGGCACTATTGTAGTACCTAACATGCGATGTCGATACGAATAACTGCCGAACAAGCCGAAACCAATGTTGTAAAGAAGTGAAACTATGATTTAGGTATCTGTCTTTCAATAGCAGGTAAAGTACCTGAAGAAATCCGCGACACAAGTTAACCGATACGGGGCCTTATCTAACTCTTTCTGAAGTCATATTTTTCAATTCATAAGGCCAGGTAAATTTGGAACAATACTGTGTAATTGCTTTCGTTTTTAGGGTTCCGTACCCAAAGGGTGCCAACGGCCCTATTACTAAGGCTCCGCGCCTTCGCGGTCCATCTGTCCGTTTGCCACAGGGCTGCATCTTTTGGACCGTAATAGGTCGACACTTGAAATTTTCCCTGAGTGTGTAGGTACTACATAGTAGTAGCCGCTATAACAACAAAAAAAAAAAAAAAAAAAGTTAAAAATTTAAGGGAGGTCCATACAAGAAACGTAAATATTGAAAAAAAAATTACCTAGTTAGTGTTGTACGGTGCTACGGAAACCTTTGTGAATGCTTTTTCTAAAGTTAGGATCACACGGAACGGAGAAATTTCAACCTTCATTTCACAGTCGACAGCGGTTTTTATACACATTCTGGCCTATTGAATATTTATGTTGTTACAAAGTTGATGGACAGTATTATGGAAGCGAAAAACGGAATATTGTTTTTAAACATCTTTTTACGAAACAGAAAGAAGCTAACATCAAAACTACAAAATGTGAACCGTTTCAATGCAGATATTTGATGTAAGTAGGTACCTATCTGTTACGATTTATATATTTTTTTATCTACTTTATTTTATACGTGTGATAATATTCCGGGCTACCCTATACTGTAATTACAATAAAGACGGGATTAAATCAGCGAATGTAAAACAATTCCGTAGCCATGTGGGTAAAATTTTTTACCGTCGCAGACACAGGACAATCTACTGTTTCTTCTATTCTATTGTGTTCACTATTGTGATCACACTGATAACCATTTTATGTTTATTGGTTTATTGTAATATTTATACAGGAAGATTTTTTATCACCATCCAAATTTTTACAGGATGTTCTACCCATGAATATGAACAACTTTCACTATGGGACCAAGTATGATATCACGAAAAAAAACTCTGCTGTTTCATACAAAAGTTCAATCTACTTGACCAAAATGTTATACTTACATGTGCAAATAACAAAGTTTGCAACAGATACACCTTATAAGATTCCATTGTGTACAAAGTTCGGCCTCATCGGCATTTCGGAATTGTTTTTTTTTAAATAATAACCTTTCTGTTTTGTTTCGAAAGTAACGAAGGGAAGTTGCAAAAATTGTTAAGCTCATTCATAAAACATGTAAAGGGACGCACGTGGTTCGAGGGGTGAGGGTCGCATTGTCTGTTCCTTTACAGTTTCTATGCCTTTCTGTATTATCACAAATAAGATCGTGTTACATTTTCACACTTTTTTGTTTTGGTAAGTAATCATCTCTTATTTATTTATATTGATCTTAGATCGACTTGGGACTTTTTCACGTCCGATTAATCGGCCCTTTGTGCTTACGTCACATGGGACTCAGACAATGGCTTGCAAGTTTTTGCGTCTCTAGTGGACAATGACATTATCGACGTAATCCAGTGAAGTAATCTATTACCAAAATGGGTTACTGATCGATAATATTGTCAACACAACAACAAATTTGTACTTAGGATACGTGCAGTTTTTAAAGTAAGTAGGTAATCGGTAAAGTAAGTATCGGTATCATGGATTAGGATTTGAATTTCATCTGTCATTACGATTGGGTGACGTTGCCGCTTGCGGTTTGCGGTTGCGGAAGAGTACTTACCATAAACGTCCGCAACGTCACGGGCCTCTAATTACTATTTCATCAAAATGCGAGAAAAAAATAATTCAAAGCTCGGCTCCTTGGCATTTGGTCCTGTGCCAATTTCCTTGCCCAGACATAAGTTCAATGTCGCCATGTCGGCTTGAATGTACGAAGGAAATCTTTTGTTATTTTACTACGAAGACTATCGTGAAAGTACTCAAAATTATGGGATGTTTTAGGATGGTACTCGTATGATGACTTATTTTCATCACTGAAACTACTTCGCAAGAATGGCCTACGCCGACTGCGACTGACAGACCAATGTAGGTATTTTAGTAAGTAGATAGCTGTTGTAACAAAGGTCATTGAGATGTGGGACAACTGTTTTTGCTGTTTCTTTATCTGCCGTCGAATCGAGCGAAAGGTATCATCACAACGCTGTGTTTCCCGGTGAAATCGTGTGTACTCTCACACGAGACTGGCAAAAAATCGCTGGTGTAGCAGCTACAAGTCGTTAATTGTATTGAAATATGCGAAGCGCGTCTCACAACAGCCCGTCATAGTCAAGAATCGGGTTTGTTTATATGGTTGAGTCACGGCTACTGCGATGGCAAACCGCCAATGCTCCCGACACTAACACACAGTAGCGGAGAAATAAACTGCGATCAATGAAAATAATTGAAGTTAAACCATGGGCTGCCCTAAATTGTTGAATTAGACTCGAAACGAACAACAGAATTAGATAAATGAGCCCAGTGTGTATCTATTGCTACACACGTTTGAAAACTTCATCAACTATAACTAAGGATTTTCGAAAGTGCACTTTACTACTCAGGCGCAGAAAATAAAATAAAGGAGGTCAGTTAGTATGTGCTATAATGTAGTTTTATTCAGCAATTTTGGATGAATTAGGCACCAGCTGCAGAGCCGTAAAGTGCCCGATGCGTTGATGGCTCAATAGAAAGTGAATGTGGGAGCAGCACTAGTTGCGCAGAGAGGCGGCGGCGGGCGGCGCGGGCGCACAGGGCTGCGGACTGATGCTGCGCGTATCTGACGTCATGCCCCCTTCCTAACCGCCGCCGCCACGCCACCAGCACTCCCCCCCGCGGTTTTCAATATCTCTGCTAATATAACCTTCATTGATGACTAGATTTTGGCCGCGGCTTTGCCCGCGTGGTGGTCGGAAATTATCCTATGGGATCTTACTACTGGGATAAAAGTAACTTTTGTCCTCCTAACCCAGGGCATGGTCTATCCGTGTGCCAAACTTCATCGACATCCGGTCAGGGCGCATTTAAGTAAAAAAGAAACGAGCAGATTATAAAATACTATTACAGTATATTTTAGTAGGTTGGTATGGGTAGTATGAAAGTATAAATAAATAAAAAATAAAATGTTTATTTCAATTAACATAGGTAAGTCCGTTTGTCTTTAAGGTTTGGAGTCACATTTTAATCAAAGAATAATTGCTTATAGTAGGAGACTCCACTTCACTTCCACGTGGCATTGTTCAATATTATAACAATAAAAAAAAAATACAACCGAATTGAGAACCTCCCTTTTTTTTTGAATTTGGTTAAAAACAAGTATGGAATCGACATGCAGGTCGCTACTGCTGAGCATGAGGTCAATTGGGGTAATTACGTAACACACTAATACCTACCAATGGTTTTCATTTTGACAGTTCAACAACATTCATTGCGTTATTTACGTTGTTGAGCAGACACATTTTTCAAACATATGAAGCAATGGGTTAGCAATTTCCTTCAAAATTATTCAGATTGTGATTGAAAGTGTGTTACCCAATTAGGGAGCTGGATTCGATTCCCGAGTCGGGCAAAGTTTTATTGGGTTTTTCTATCTGTAATTTCTCAGTAGAAGCCCGGACTCTGGATTTGTGCCTGGATAATGGCTATAGGCTCAGATAGGCAGTCGCTCCATGTAAATACTGGTATTCAGCTGCATCCGGTTAGACTGGAAGCCGACCCCAACATAGTTGGGAAAAGGCTAGGCAGATGATGACGATGAATGGCAATAGGCTCCCCCTATTACATGGGACTTAAACATATCTGACTGACTGAAGGTAGGTGTAGGTACAGTCAGTTATAGCAATTAGCTGACCAACCTTTTTGCATAAATGGTTGAGATTTTTTAGAATACGAATCATTAGATTACTTACTTTGCTCAAATAAATAAAATATAAAACAATTATAAAATTCTATCGATTCGTATTCTAAAAAATCTCAACCATTTATGCAAAGGTGGGTCAGCTAATTGCTATAACTGACTGTACTATAGGTACACCTCTGTCTAACCTTTTGGGGATTACAGACGTTACGTTGTGTTTATGTTATAATAAAACAACAAAAATGTCTGGTCCTTGTAGCGTTTAATAGTTTCAGTTCAACTTTGTCAACTGGTGCATCAAAGACGGTGGCCAGCTACGAATAAGTACCTACTTATTCGTAGGGTAATAGTAATTTAAGAATAGTATGAATTTTATTTGTATTGATGCATTGCGGGATGGGATAGTCACGGTCAAAGTCGCGTTAGCCAATGTACGCACGGACTTAAAAATATCGTGATGGGATTTTATCGCGCAATGGATTTTCAACTCTCGGTATTGAGCCGAGCTTTGAGAATCCAACAGAGCGCATCAAACGCGACAAAAAACACATTTGGATTTTCAACTCGCAGAGCTTTGATAAGTTGAAAACCCAGTGCGTGAAAAAAAAATCGCTGCGGGAAAAACGCGCCCGTGCGTACCTGGGCTTTGATACAACTGTGATACAAGTTTAGCCATCTAACAATATCGTGTACACTGGTGCAGCTGTAGGTGCATACTTGCATAGCTACTTTGTTTTTCATTTCATTGTCCTTGTTTGTGGTTCTGAGGTATAGACAGATGATTTATAATTGGCGCTGGTTGCTAACTAAACATGCTTAGTTATTTACCGTGTGTTATTTATTAAATTCAGTTTTCGGTAGCAATAAATGAACGGTGTATTTTGGAACACGATACACACATATATACATCAATATGTACATATTTTAAAACAAAGTCCCTCCGCTGCGTCTGTCTGTCTGTTTGAACGCGATAAACTCAAAAACTTTAGAACGGATTTTCATACTTTTTTCACTAATGGACGGGGTGATTCATGAGGAAAGTTTAAGTGTAAAATTCATTAAGGTTTTATATAAATTGGCTGAAATATGACGATGATTGTTAAAGATGTCGGGAAAAATCAGGCCGACTGGGAGCTGCTACTGCTGACGTGGTCCGCGTAAACTATAATAGCTATGAAAACAATGTATTCGGAATTATTCCTCAGTATTTAGTAGTATAGTTTCTGATATCCACGCGAGTGAAACCGCGGTCAAAAGCTAGTACAGACGCCAGCACATCAAGCTACTACAATCTACTAGTTAAATTTATTTAATAGATTTTCAACTTTATCGCTAAAGCATAAGGTTCAAAGTTGATTGGGAAAATTTTACAGTTTTGGGTAGCTTGATGTGCTGGGGTATACCTACATAAAATCCCGCCTTATTCCCATAGGGATATGCAAAACCTACAGAACGCCACCTGCTATGAACCTAATACCTACTGACTAAAATCAAACTAAAGCAATGGTACAATACCAGTCGACAGCGATGCGGATGAATTTTTCGACGCAATATTTTAGTTTTTGTATAGTTTTAGTTAAGTTAGGATTTAAATGTGTTATTTTTATATGCAAAGTAATTTTATTAAAATTCAGCAAAGAAAAAAAAAAAGCAAAGAGTTTTTTTTTGCCATCAATGTCCCACTGCTGGTCGATAATAATTATCACCAGAAACGCTAGGTACCGTACCTACTTATCAGGAAATAATTGAAGCTTACCGGTTTTCCGTTGTAATTGTGTTTACGGCAATTAGTGAAACTCATTGAAATCAGCCAGTTCTTTGTTTCAATGCCACGGACTGGCGGTTAAAACAGTGCGGATGCAGCTCATGCAGCCAGATTGTGAAGCAAGGTAAATACGATTTACGTAAGAAAGGTTCGTTTATAACAGTTGTGCGCCTGCGACGACCGTCGACGTGACGCCATGAAAAAAGCGATTTCAAGATCATTCACGCAATACTTGGACCGCTGCGCTGTTCACATGGACATTGGATAAACAAAAAACTGCGCTAGCAGTGCTGGCCCAGTGAGAGCAGCGGTAGCCCAGTGGTAACGGCCCCGATTTAGAAGTTGTACGTCGTGGGTTCGAACCCAGACATGCGCTTTACTTTATCTAATTAATTTCATAACCACTGCTCTCAAAAACGGTGAAGGTAAACATCTTGAGGATACCGGCATGTCCTAGAACCAAATTTGAAGATTTGTGACATTTCCAACCAGTACTGGGTACTGTAACTGGGCTCGCGTGGTGGATTACGGCCCATTCCCTCTCATAGAGAGGAGGCCTGTGTCCCAGCAGTGGGAACGTTATAAGCTGATTATGACGTTATAAACTGCCACTTAGGTACTAGTTCTAACAACATAATATAACTATCTAGTTGGCTAGAGTTATCAGCAATAATCCACCTTCTCCTGTATTTTTTACTAGGCAGCAATTTTAATGTACGTACCTAGTGCATAAAACAATAGGGCGTGAGAAACCGGTAATTGGTTTTCACCCAATTAACCGCGGTACTAAATGACCTTTCGTCCCAATATTTCAACCTATGATTTCCAAACGAATCGTACCTTTTCGGATTTAGGGTCTAACAGACGGGCTGCGTTTGAACTACATGCCAGCTGCAACACCGCTGTTTGGATGTTGTTGACGGAACTGCTTCGAAAGCTGGCATGCAGTTCAATTGCACTCCGTCTGTTCGCCTTGTCTGCGTCTGTTCCGCAGTCCGTCTGATGGCAGCCTTAGATGGAAATTGGCACACAGGTAGACCATGACCAGCGGGGTAGTTGCGTAACATGCTATCAGTAGCAATGGCTTTCATTTTGACAGTTCAACAACATTAATTGCGTTATTTACGTATTTTTCGAACTAATATTCTTCAAAATGATTGAGATTGTGATTGAGACTGTGATTGAGATTGTGATTGATAGCGTGTTGCGCAATTCGGATTCTGGGTTTAGGACATAGGATATATTTTTTTGCGGTAGTATCTATGTTCTCGTGGGATTATTTTACGATATCCATGCGGGTGAAGCCATGGGCAAAAGCTAGTAAACAAATAGGTACCTACTTCTACCTACTACCGAATAAGCAAAATAAAACAAATCTCAAAAAGCTATTAAATCGGCTAAAGAGAATTATAAATCTCACACAGCGAGCCCATCACAGTCGTTTTATACATTCAGCTCAGAATCTGGTTAAAGCAACATGGAAAGTTATCAACAAAAACAGGAAAAAGCATAATTTGCCAAATGAAACTATGATGAAAATCAAATCAAATGATAAAATTTTAACTAATCCTCTTGAAATAGCACAAGCTTTTAACAATTATTTTGTGGATCAAGTGAATCCAGTTAATAATTTAAACATTAATAAAAATACATCAATACAAAGTAAATGTACATCTATGTTTATGTTGCCTACAATACCCCTTGAAATTCATCGTATTATTATGTCACTAAAAATACGTCTAGCACTGGGTATGATGATATAAGTACCTATAAAAATTGTTAAACAGGTATCCACAATACTTGCTCCTGTGTTGAGTCATCTTATCAATATTTGCATATTGCATGGTTATTTTCCGGAAGAATTAAAAATCACTATTGTAAAACCGCTTTTCAAAAAAGATAGCAGAGAGAATATGTCCTGCTATAGACCTATCGCTTTAGTGCCAATTTTTTCAAAAATATTTGAAAACGCAATATATAATCAACTTACTTCATACTTTGAGAAAAATAGTTTGTTCGTTGATAACCAAAAAGGTTTTAGAAAAAACAGATCGATTAACATGGCCATCTATGTTTTCTTACATATGGTTAACAACAGAGTGGATAAAAGACTACCAACTGTAGCGCTTTATATGGACATGGCAAAAGCTTTCGATCGCGTAGACCATAAAATACTGATAAATAAACTTAACGCATACGGAATTAGAGGAAATATATTAAATTTAATAGAATCTTATCTGTCTAATAGAAAGCAAATAACGACAATTAGTAGAATTTGTAAAAAAACCGAACTCACATTCTAGTCAGAGAACTGTAACTTACGGAGTACCACAAGGTAGCGTACTCGGACCGCCTCTATTTATTATTTATATTAATGACTTTCCTACAGCGTCAGCGTATCCTATGACAATGTTTGCGGACGACAGCACTTTACTTTTTAATAATGACGAAGTAAGTACATTAGAGGCTGACATTAATTCTAATTTAAAATCAGTTGTGAATTGGCTGCAAAATAATAATTTAATTATAAATCTAGACAAAACAGTAATAATCAAATTTCAACAAAGAGTAAATCACGAATTGAACTTAAATATTAGATATAATGACAAAGTTATTAATGAAACAAATGTAACAAAATTTCTCGGATTAGTCATAGAAAATACATTAAAATGGAATTCACATAACGAAAACACATAAAAAAGACCATTAGCTATTGACCTAATAAATAAAAGAATGGCAAAATATATAATAGAAAATGGAAGAGCATTCCAGAATACAGGATTGTCAGTTGGAATCTTCATGGACAGGGAAACACTACAACTTCGAAATGAGCTCAGAAATAGACTACATATAGCCAGGAAAAATGGCCAGAGAGCCACTATAAAAAACAACAAACTATTTATAAACGGAAAAGAATGTGATGATTGCATAGAACCTGTAACCGACAAAACAACTGGCCTAAATGCCAGTTACATCGCGCATGGAAGCGAAAACATAACACACGGAGACACACCACATACAGCAAACGTAGCGATGACCCAGAGTTCAAATAGTCTGATACAAACAAGCGGAAAAGGAAACCAAAATCATCATGAAACATTTCGAGACTGACGTTACCATAACTTTTCAAAATATCCAAAGTATAGGGAATAAAATAAGCTTGCTCGAACAACTATTATCAGATTCCAATATTACAATTCTATCATTATCAGAGCTATGGAAAACCTATTATTATTGTGACTCGCTACACCTACCTGGATACAAAATAGCGTCTATTTTCTGTCGTACTACTCGCGAAGGAGGAGGAGTTTGTTTACTAGTTAAAAATAATTTGGAGTATATTGAGAGGAAAGATATTGTTAACTACTCTAAGTAATTTGTAATTGAGCTAAGTGCAATAGAAATACCTAAGTTAAATTGTATTCTTATAGGATTATATAGAGCAGACCGTCATATACATACTTTCTATGAACAAATGGGAAAAGTTTTAAATAAATTGAAAACTAAAAGTAAAAATATAATTATAGGAGGCGACTTCAATATAAATGTACTTTCAAAAAGTGCCCGGTGCCGGGAATTGTTAAACTTTATGCTTTCACACAACCTATGCCAATTAGTCCGAAAACCTACACGTGTAACAAAATCGACATCAACTTGTATTGACCTTATATTCACAAACATCAAGAAAATGATAAATGAAACTTATGTACACGATTACGGTCTCTCCGATCACAAATCAATAAATATAAAACTACCCCAAACAGAAACCTTATTTACGGAAAATAAATTATGGCGAACAAAAAAGAGAGTATTCACAAATATCAAAATATCCAACTTTAAAAAATCACTAAAGGATATTAAATGGGAAACTATATTAAAGCCAAATAATAATATAAATAATAATTACGATGCATTTATTTCACTAATTAAAGAATCATTAAATAAACACATACCCATACAAAATATAAAAATAAAAACCACACCTGTTAAAGGGTGGCTGACAACTGGTCTAAGAAATTCATGTAAACACAAAAGATCGCTAAAAATATTATTAAACGAAACAAATAACAATGCAATAATAGGAAAATATTACCATTTGTTTGAGCAAATATTAAAACGCAGTGTAAAACTATCAAAAAAACGAGAATTTATCCGACAAATGAAGAAATCCGATAATAAAATGAAAACTATGTGGAAAATCATAAACACAAAAACAGGCAAAACCAAGCCTAAACAACGAAAAAATATAGAACTAAAAATAAATAATAACGTAACAAAATGCCCAGTAAACATTAGCAACACATTCAACGAATACTTTGCAACAGTAGGCGAAACTCAAACAAATACAACGACAAACAGACTTGGACGGCCAGTAGTAAATCCCCCTATATACTCTATGTACTTACGCCCAGTAAATCAAAAAGAGATCATTGAAATAATAAAAATTATGAAAAATAAACATAGCTGTGGAATTGATGATGTCCCACCCATCCTACTAAAACAATGCGTAGAAGAACTCTCAAAACCACTTACACTCTTGATTAACCAGAGCTTTGAAGATGGCCAATTCCCAGATTCACTCAAAACGTCACTAGTTAAACCCATTCACAAGAAAGGTGACACTACTACCCCAAACAACTACAGACCCGTAGCCCTTTTACCAACCTTTTCCAATGTCTTTGAGAAGGCAATGTGCAATCGGTTATACAATTTCTTAGAAAAATATAATATATTAGACGATTCACAGAACGGCTTTAGAAAATCAAGATCCACTACAACTGCAGTCTATGAGTACACTAAAATGGCCCTACAACACATCAACGATAAAAAACTAGCCTTCGGAGCACTATTGGACATGACGAAAGCCTATGATAAAGTTTCCTATGATATCCTTCTAACAAAACTGTATGGCTCGGGAATACGAGGACCTGCCTACCAGTGGTTCAAATCTTACCTACAAAACCGTAAACAATTGGTACAAATAGACTATTACAATACCACCAACCACCACGTAGAAACAATTAGATCAAGATCGAGATCCCTAACCTGCTCAATCCCCCAGGGAAGTGTAGTAGGGTGCATACTATTCTTAATCTATATAAATGACCTACCAAAATCCCTAAACACAAACCAGATTCTACCCATTCTATTTGCAGACGACATATCACTACTTATAAAGTGCGAAAATTCTGAAAATCCCCAACAAATTATAGAAGAAACTTTACAAATAATAACACAATGGCTTTATGACCACAACCTAGAAATCAACTTGAATAAAACAAAAATTATGCAGTATAGATCATATAAAAAATGTCCCATCCAAATGAATATCAGATTTCAAAATGCACCTATAGAAACGGTAGAAACTTTTAAATTACTAGGCATAAATATAGATACACACCTAAATTGGAAATGTCACATAGAAGAACTAGCAACTAAATTATCAAAATTCACCTACGCACTATTCCAATTAAAACATAGCACGAACACAAAAACTGCACTATCAGCATACTACGCTTATGCCTATTCGTGGCTAAGCTATGGTATTATGTTGTGGGGAAACAGTGTAAACATACAGAAGATATTTATTTTACAAAAAAAATGTGTTAGAATCTTAGCCCAAATAAACAATAGACAAAGCTGTAAACCCTATTTCCTTAAATATAAATTACTCACGCTCCCATGTATATATTTACACGATATATGTATCTACGTATTCAAAAACATACACACATTCACCAAAGTAAAGGACATACACACTTATAACACCCGACACAAACAAAACTTATACCAACCACCATCAAGACTTAAAATATTACATCAAAGCCCACAACACATGGCAATAAGAATATACAACAAGCTGCCTCAAGAGATAAAAAATGAAACTAGACTCACTCCGTTTAACAACAAATTAAAAACATTTCTTCTAGAAAACTGCTACTACTCAACTGAGGAATTCTTGAATCAGGAAAAATGACATAAAAATTAAAAAATTGTATAATAATAAAATAAAAATTAAAAAATTGTATAATAAAATAATAAAAAGCTAAATAATTACAATTTAAAAAATACAGTCATACCTAAATAATTGAATAATTAATAGTTGAAAAGCAAATACCAAATACAGACATACACCTGAATGAACAACTAAAAAATACAGACACTCACGTAGCCTCGCACACAGACATTATACACAATCACCAAATTGGAGTAAATTAATTAATTAATTATAAGAATGTGCATGCGTTAAAATGCTAAGAATTGAATTATTAGATTTGATTAATCCTACATCATAGTTTAAATGTTTGCTAGTTTAGCCCTCAAATTTGCGATGTCTGAAAAGGCCGCTAAGTTGTAAGCACCTACATTTGTAAACAACACCAAAATGTACACTTAGTAAGCAAATAAATCTTTGACTTTGACTTTGACATATTGACAAAGTGTATAGTAAACTAAACCAATACTCCTATGCCTTGCATATTATGTTAAGTAAAACAGCCGATCGGACAACAGCATGGTCTAGTGGCCTCAACATTAAGATATGAAATTATATTTTGGGGCAATGCAACGGGTAAAGATACAGTATTTAAGTGCCAAAAAAGATGCATAAGAGCTATCTACAACTTACAGACAACCGACAGTTGCAAACCGTTTTTTAAAAATATGAAAACACTAACAATGCCATCGTTGTACATATTTGAAACGTCCATGTTTGTCAAAAACAATCTGCTCAAATTTGCTCAAGTAAGTGACCGGTTACAAACAGTTGGGTCTAAGACTGCACTATTTAGGAACAGTGTTTTTGCAATGGCTCCAAGGATTTATAATAAATTACCAAAATGTATAAGAAGTGAAGAAAATGTCCACAAATTTCAAAGTAATTTGTTTTTGTTTCTAATTGATAAGACATATTACTCTATTGAAGATTTTTTAAATGAAAAATTATGATACATTTCCTATAATATTATCTTCCTTTGACATGCATGTAAAATTTAATTTAATTGACATTTCTTTATTTACTTGACATTTATTTAACTTCATTACTGTTTAATACAAAAATTACTATTTGTACACACGGCTACACATCAAGCTATACATTTCCAGTTTTAGCTGACCTCGCATTGTATAGGTTTTTCGTACAATCAGAACTCAGCTTATACTGGTTATGTATAGCTTGATGCGTAGCCGTGTGTACACCAATTTCATTGGTAGAACATAGAGCTCGACTACAATAATAAGTATATTTAAGACCTTTTATGTATACCTATGTTCACAAATAAAATTTTTGGCAGGTTCGTACACATTAAGTACCTTAAAATTCTGTTAGGTATGTGGAAAGGTAAATAAAGTCGTCATTTTCATTTGACGATTTTCTTTAGATGCTAATGTATGTTTGTCAAAAGTAATCAAAAAGGTAGCGAAGATAACATGTAGTAGGTAACTACTGGTATTGGCATTTGGCTTTGTTATCGACGTGATTGTTATTATGATGAATTTTGCGATAACTATATCTGCTCACGTATGATATTAATTCTAAAAAGTCATGACTGTGCTAAATAAAAATGATAAATACCAACATCACGCGTCTTAATCATTTTAATTACCCTACCAACAATCGTGTCCGTACATAATTAAACTTAGATATTTGATTTAATTACTAAAGGTGAAGAGCAAGCATTTGACATGTTTTGTCTTATGAGTGATTTTATTAAGAGTGTAATAGAACCTGTAGCTATGTTTAATATAGCCACGCTGGATTACAGTTACAGCGGCTGCAAGCGCAGCAAGGTGGCCGCACGGCTCAAACAACGTAATCCGGCTCCTGAGAGCGTTTACGCCGCGCGCCGTACGGCATTAACTATTAAGGGTTTGAAACTGTATGAAACAGTTTCAAACCCTTGTGTTTCGAAATGAATGAACCGATTTTAATGAAACGCATAAGCAGGATACAAAGGTCCAAAAAGTTAGTTAAGAACATTTTCGAAAAATAATGTTACAGCCAAATTAGACCGATTTTAAATTTTCCATAGAAACAGAGATTTCCAGTTATCTTTTTTAAATAAGACATTTTTTTTTATTTGTGTCCTGCTTATGCGTATGAAGTTTCATTAAAATCGGTTCATTCATTTCGAAAAACAAGGGCTTGAAATTTTGTATGAAATACGTAAACGCTCTACGTTATCTGTACAACATGGCGACAGTAGATACCCACTAGAATAATCGTAAAGAGTGAGTGAGAGAACAGCACTCTAATTGCGTAACACACTTTTAAATCAGAAACCGAAACATTTTAATAGAAATTGCTAACCATTGGTTCACGTTTGAAAAATTCGTCCCCTCGACAGCGTAAATAATGCAATGAATGTTGTTAAACTGTCAAAATAAAAGGCATTGCCATTGCAAGTGTGTTATGTATTTACTTAATTACCCTGCAGTTCACCATGACCTTGTATAGAGGGTTGCTGAAAGATTAGACTACTCTCGAAAGACATGCCAGAACATTAATTTGCTCAATCTGATTCTATTTAAGTTCCCAAATTCCTATAAACAATGGCTTCCTCTCCCGGTGGTGTCGCCCTCCGAGTGATGGTTATCTGGCAGCCCGTAGCCCTACAGAGTACAGAGTTACCATAATACGGGCGGGTGTCGTCGTACGCAGGCGCACGGGAGAGCTTGCTTGTATGCGTGTGCGTGTGACTCATTTTGCGCTGATTAGCTCATCCGGTTCTCTGTAGACATTTTAACTCTTTAAACTAGACATGTGTTTTATTTTTTAACCTCCAGTGGCTACAGTTGTGTGGTCGTTGTGATAATTTGGAAAGTAATTTGATGTGCGCCTCACCATCAGATTTTTTTAAATTGCCCGTGTCTAGAAGCTGAAGATATCGCAATTGTTTTATTATTTTAAAGGTTAGGTTAGCGGGTGTATACAGTTTGGAGTCGTTTGAAGGGCACAGTGATCTGTGAGGGAGGGCGTTCGCGCGCGCATCTCAAGTTGCGGCTTGCGGCTGCGGGCTCACTGACTGCTCCTCTTATTTATTTTTATGTTTTTTGTCGCACACATCTCTGCTTAGTGCGGACGCAAATGGTTTTCATCTCGTTTACTAAGATGTTTTTATGCACTTGACTGGCTATTTATTGAAGTATCATTATTCTGCACTTCAGGGAAAACTCATAAAAGAAACAAGTCAAGCACAGCGCACAGATGTCACAGAACGTTGTCCTCAGTGGTAACTGTTCAATGATTTGATACTTCTGTTTGCTACATGATTACTTCCTTTTGAAAGTTTACCAGGAAATCGGTGTTGATCTTCTAAATGGTTTTAACTTTTAAGTGCATCTAATCAACTAACTATTTAGCATTTGCGCTATCTTATGACTAAAACGAATGAAGATAAAATGTTTTCTATTCTTGTTTGTCAACAGTAGGTACTAACTTTCTGTTAGTAAACAAAAACACTGTTTTCTTAGAAGGGTTAAGCAAAGGTATACATACTAAAATTTCGCCAATTATGTCTAAGTCACATGTAACAGGGGGCGAGTCTATTGCCATCGACCGGGCACAAATCCAAACTCCGGATTGCTACTGAGACATTCCTGACGGACAAAACACGAACCCAGGAGTTTGATTCCCAAGTCGGGCAGTGTTATTGGCTCGGCAGTTGTACAAAGATAAACGGGATCGAATATCGTTTCCGTAATTCGACAGAAAGACAGGGCCCTAGTTAGGCCAGGCATTTAAAACATCTTAGGTCGCAAAAATATGCACTACTCTGATTTTTTGGGATGTTGTTTGGATGAACGTATTGGGAAAATTATTGACTTACACGTAGGATGCACCTTTCAGAAAATATAAGTCAAAAACTGAACAAATCCGAAACGAAATTTAGGGTTTTCGAGCACAACGCAGTTAGCACAGGTCTTTCGAAGTTGCAAACTTGGTTTTACACTATTGCTATCTATCCTAACAACATCCAGTGCAATTTTTGCAACCTAACGCGAGCTTTCTGTCAACGGTGACTGGCTTATAGTAGCTGGTTTCTTGATACAGCTGCGTATAAAATCAGGTTCAAGAAAAAACAAACGACTGTAATCTGGTAATATGGCCTCAGGTAACTGCAAATTCAGTAAGAAAGTATCGTGTAGGTGTATTTTGCCGATCAGCCTACGTGTTTGGATCAGTAAGTAAGGTGAGTGGTTGACCCGCAGTTGCTCGGAGCACCCTGCAGTCAAACCAGTTGGCCTGGGAGGCCGGCGGGAGCGGGGAGCCCCGCGCTGCGGTCCACATCCAACTAAACAATAAACATGATAAGCACTCAGTTAACCGTCAAGTACCTATTATAGTTTAGGTATCTTATTTAAGAAATACTGCTATTGCTATTCTAGTGAGCTAATTCCCAGTACTCGTGTCATTAGCACTGAAAATTATTGACGGAAGGAGCAAATTGTGTCTAATTTTTTTGGCCTAACACATTGTTGAGACCAACAAAAAGTAATTGGTCTAGCTACGGCATCACGAGTCAATTTGCTGCACTGATTTACATCTTTACAATGTAAAGAACTGCTTACTGATCCAATATATTACCATTATTTATTATCTGAGGCTGATCATGAGTTAGCCGTTAGAGGGGCCCGTGGCTAAATAATAACAGCCGCACAGGTCGATCGATCAGGTTAAGCTACGCTTGCCGCGGTTGGTCTGTGGATGGGTGACCATCTTTACATATCGAGACCCCTCCGTGCCTCGGAAAGCACGTTAAGCCGTTGGTCCCGGCTGTCATTTGTGGATCTTTGACAGTCGTTACGGGTAGTCAGAAGCCCGAAAGCCTGACAGCCAGTCTTACCAAGAGGTATCGTATTACCCAGTAACTGGGTTGTGGAGGTCAGATAGGCAGTCGCTCCATGTAAAATACTGGTATTCAGCTGCATCCGGTTAGACTGGATGCCGACCCCAACATAGTTGGGAAAAGGCTAGGCAGATGATGCTGATCATGAGTTAGTAAGTACATTAGTACCATAGAGAAGTCAGTTAACAGCATTGCCTGGCAATTAATCTACGGAGCATATTGCTGGATATAGCTAGCTAAGACGTTACGGATGAACTGAATTTACACAAATATTTACGTCTGTAGGCTACTCTCTTAATATTTATAAAGAAAAACACCTTCCAAACAATATTGTGCGCATGTAACTGTGTATGGTCTGTTCCAAAAGTATCTGATAAAAATGTAAACAAAATAGATCAGAAAATGAAGCTGTGGATGCCAATTTGCAGTGTCCCTTACAAATTAAGACCTTAAAATGTTTTTCATTTGACAATTGAGGTTAATTTTATGTTTTTGTTTATTAAATACCTCAATTGTTATCAAACCTTTTACAATTTAATAATGTTATGCAAACAATAGTTTACGGAAAAACTGGTGATATATATAAGTTCAAACCTAAATACCGATAAATGTGTTCATAATTGCGTAACACAATCACAATCCGAATCATTTTGAAGGATAAAGCTAATTCATTGCTTCTTAGGGTAGGTATGTAATTCTGGTCAACAACGTAAATAACGCAATGTATGTTGTTAAATTGTCAAAATGGAACCCATTGCTACTGATAGTGCGTTACGCAAATGTACACTTTCATTAGATAGAAGAAGATAGAATACAGGACCTACCATTATAATACTTTCTGAACAGAAAGTACTTACTGTGATTCTAGACAGTTTAATAAAGGTTCTACATTTGGCCTTTTGGATATCTAAAAGTAAAAATCTTACAAGTAGATACTTAGCTAAATAGGGAGATAAAATCTTGTAGCCAGAAATAGTTATCCCCCAGGATTTCACATTCATTGGACTGGAATTTACTGATAAACAGATAAAGGAATATATTATTGACTGGCCGTGGCTATAAATAGCTAGTCCATGATTATCTCCGACATTGCTCATCATTTTGCACTTAGGAATTCAACAACCGAAAATCTAAATCACACATTTTTTTTTTCATGACCTTCTTACAAAAGGATGCCACCAAAAACATTTTCATGTAAAATGTTGTCAAGACGAGAATACATGTGGCTCGCACTGTCAAAAAGTTATTAGAATCACAAACTTTACACCTTATTCAAAATATGTGGCTTGGTCGTTTTGCTACCATCACATGGGCGTGAGGTGAAAAATTTATTCACTTTTGTTATACAATAATTCTTGTAGTATAACGAAACGGCCAAGCCTCATATTTTGACTAAGGTGTAGTCATGGAGTTTGTGAAGTTAGGGCTTGTAGAGTTAGAAGCTTGGCTCTACACGAGATCAGAGGGGCAATTCTGGTAATTTTAAGAACGTTCACAGTCTGATCTCAGTCTCAATCTGTCAAAAATGCCTCAAATTTCAGTACATTTTGACAAGTTTTTGACATTTGTTTGTCGCTGAGATGAGACTGCGACTAGATTTTGAACGTTTTAAATTACGAGAATTGGCCTACTGAAAAATTTTTGACAGTGCGAGCCATATGTGGTCTCGTCTTGGCAACATTTTACATCAAAATGTTTTTGGTGGGATAATATTGACAGAATGTTGTAACATTCTGTCTGTCATGTAGGTACATTCATAATAGTGACATGACGGAGCTAACAATTTATGTAGGTACACAATTTCAGAAACAGCAGAAGGACTCAATTCTATCTGTTTCATTTTCCGTTTTATCTAAATAGATTCATAGAAACCTATTTACGGAGCAACCGATAAAGCGTTAACGGCTGATTATTTCTTATCTGTTTAGGACATGTTGTCCAGACGATAGTTAGTCAATTTCCTAGTCAACATTTCAATGTCCACGACTTCCCAGACAACTACGATTGATGGAGCCGCCTCGATACCAATATTTATACCCTGTGTATCTAGTGCCTGGTACCCAAGTACCTAAACGTTGACATGTATGATTTTCTCAGTTAATTAGAGATATTATCAGCATGTTCCGTTAGTGTCGCCCTAGGTATCTATCGGGGTAGGAGAGACGTAGCAATTATCCTGGAGCGGGTCGCTGCGCCCGCGCCGCACGCAGCCGCATGATGCACGACACGAATAATAAACCAAGCCACTTCCTGCCCAGCGATAAGCGCTTCACACACACATCACATCACACAATACTACGCACGCACACTGTCACAACACTAATATACATATTTTTATGGCAACCTAACTACATACATTAGTAGAGACAAATACATAGTTACATTATAGTTGCGTTATATCTGTACATACATGTGTTATGTTCTTTGTATTCAACACATTATTGCTTTGTTCACTACATTTGAACATTCTTTATGCACACAAGAGCTGCGCATTATGTGTTTATAATAGACAGGTAGCTAACATCCATTGTAGTATTAGTAAAGTGAATCTGTAAGTAGGTAGGTATATAAAAGTATGTAAAAATGGAATTATAAGTACCTATATATAAATCGTGCTCCTGAACTGTTCTGTATTAATGTTTCAGTGTTTTTTTATGTCTGACTTACACTAACACCATTTTGTTGAGGAAGATTTCCTATTTCTTAGTCCTACTCTTTCTCCTAGACACTACGTCAGCGTAATTTACTTAAATTGAATTAAAATAAACAATTTTATCTAAAGGATTTAATGTTATCGAAGTATCGAACACTGCCAATTGTATTTTACAATCAGAATGATAATGCAACAGTCATCACACTAATAATATTATAAAGTTTGTGAGAGTGTTTGTTTGTTTGTTTGGTACTTCTTCACGCACAAACGGCTGGACCAATTTTGATAAAATTTGGTGTGGAGGTAGGTGACACCCTGGATTAACACATATGATACTTTTTATCCCGATATTCTCACGTTATCGAAACTAATGCAAGTGAAACCGCGGGGCGCAGCTAGTTTTATAAATAAACATGTAAAAATGACTAATCCTCATCATCATCATCTGCCTAGCCTTTTCCCAACTATATTGGGGTCGGCTTCCAGTCTAACCGGATGCAGCTGAATACCAGTATTTTACATGGAGCGACTGCCTGTCTGACCTCCACAACCCAGTTACTGGGTAATACGATACCCCTTGGTAAGATTGGTTGTCAGGCTTTCGGGCTTCTGACTACCCGTAACGACTGTCAAAGATCCACGAATGGCAGCCAGGACCAACGGCTTAACGTGCTTTCCGAGGCACGGAGGGGTCTCGATATGTAAAGATGGTCACCCATCCACAGACCAACCGCGGCAAGCGTAGCTTAACCTGATCGATCGACCTGTGCGGCTGTTATTATTTAGCCACGGGCCCTAAAAAGGACTAATCCTATTGATGTGAAATCTGTCTCGATTATAAAACACGGGCTAGGTACCATTACTACTCCATTTATTAAAGCATTAGAAAAATAACGACAGTAATTGTATAATATTGTTGAAATGACTGCACTTTAGAGTTATTTGTAATGTAAATGGTAAATAGGTTATAATTGCATTAGTGCTTTGTATTTATCATGCAACAACGGAGTTTATTCTAGCTGCGCCCGCGGTTTTAACCGCGTAAATTTCGATTCCAAAAATAATCTACAAAGGGCCACCCTTATCACCTAGGGGTAAAAAAATTACCTACGACCCATTCTCAGACCTACCAAATATACACAAAAAAGTTTATAAAAATCGGTCAAGCCGTTTCGGAGGAGTTCGATAACAAGCACTGTGACACGAGATTTTTGTACATATGAAGATATCGAAAAAACCGGCCAAGTACGTGTCGGACCACGCACAATGAAGGGTTCCGTAGTTGGAATGAATTGGTCCCAATAACAAACCTAACATTGTAGTTGAAAAACATGGTCTCCGATACATTTTAACTGAAAATGTAAGTTTGTACGCACAATATTGAGAGATTTACCATGTTGTTTCAAGATCATAGACTTCCTATTAATTTTCCTGTAATCTATAGGTATAGAACTATTTTCTGTATTTTTTTCAAAATTTTAGGCTCAGTAGTTTCGGAGATAAGGTGGTTAAATAACTTTAATAAAATTTACTTTAAAATTATGAAAAAAATATATTTGAGATCCTCACGGTAAGCCCTTTCATATGTCTATGTCACACGGTACAGATTGCGAAACTTTTTTTTTTTACCCCTCAAAAATGAC
The DNA here is from genome assembly GCA_963669345.1 of Gortyna flavago. Classification (NCBI taxonomy): domain Eukaryota; kingdom Metazoa; phylum Arthropoda; class Insecta; order Lepidoptera; family Noctuidae; genus Gortyna; species Gortyna flavago. The sequence continues at coordinate 10,455,659 of OY770126.1, forward strand.
TCCCATTTTCAAAACTCATTTATTTACGTTACACGTCTGTGTTTGGGTCACAGAGTTTCATTTGTGTACCAAATTTCAACTTAATCGGTCCATAAGATTCGGAGCAAATTGGCTGTGACAGACGGACAGACAGACAGACACACGAGTGATCCTATAAGGGTTCCGTTTTTTCCTTTTAAGGTACGGAACCCTAAAAAGGAAGGGGTGATACTGTGATAACTGTTATTTTTATAATGTTATAATAAATGAAATGTATTATAATATGTTATAATTAAAATACATATTTTATATGTTATTGGATCATCGGCTACGATTGTTAACGAGTGTGGGCGCTAATAACTATAATTACAAGTAGCTTAGGTATTGGCTGCAACTCTGACATACAACTCTACTTTCCTTAGGCCTATTTTTATTGTAAGACGTATGTTTTACTTAAAGGTGCAAATAAAATATTAAATTTATAAAAATACATTATAAAACTAATGAAAAAAGTCCCGGAGCGTCACAAGCAAAACTATGAACAAAATTTGAAAGAAACTAGTTCATTACATGCATCACTGTATTTAGTCCCTCATTCCACACAAACCATCATCAATATTTTGCACACAAATATTTAATTATTCGGAGAGGCGACTGACATTGCCAATGCGAAATGGCTGTGCAAGAGGAAACACCGATTAGATAACAAAGACATGAGTCAGTTTAACTGGAAGACCTTGTTTACGTAGTATCTCTGCATATTTCTGTACTGTGAGGATGTGATAGTAGTCGAGTCCATGTAAACCCCGCGCCCAGAAGCGAATGGCTATGAGTAGGTATGACCGTATGACACTGTGTACTGAATATCAGAACCCCGAAATTCTGATAATTGATTCAGCCAGCGGATATCATCATCTCCTAAATAGGAAACCAATGCTTCCAAATGACAGATTGTAATAAATCAGTGTATCTATAGATACTAATAAGTACTAATTAATAATAAAGCTGAAGCGCTTGCTTTGCATTTGATAACCTAATTCTTGCAGGAAAGGCTTTTTAACATCATGATAGGACCCGTAGGAGCTTATCGAAAGAAGTCAGAAAAAACGCTTGGCGAAAATAAAGTAACAGTGCGGGCAGGAGATGTGATGCGACGGGTTGGGTCGGGGGAACAACTCGCGGACGAACTCGCGGGCAGAAACTAGTTACATCGAAGAGAAAGCAAGGATGATGAAAGCAGTGAACTTAATTATAAAAACGTAGCTGTAAAGGCTAATGGTAGATCCTCTAGTCCGGGTCATCGGTCTTGGCGTTCTCCTCCCAAAATTCTCATCTTCTGTGCAAGCCTCCTATGAATACTAAGTAGTCGCATGATGTTGCAAACTTGTAACTATGCTGATTTGATCTGATTGGAATTAATGGATGGATGATTACTAAGCTGTAACACGCTTATTATCTTGTGCACGCTATTATTCAATGGGAAATCACTGATTGGATGCGCGATGGTTTGTCACCACACGTATGTATATGCTTTGTCGATGTTTAGGCACAGTCAGTTCGTCGTCATGATGACGTCTTCCTCGTTCGGTACGGTATCGATAGTCTTATCAAGGAAAAAAAACTCATAAGAGCATAGATAGTATTAGTCTCCATTCGATGGCAAGTATTAAGAACTCAATGTCTTCTGAATATTATGAACGTTCAGACGTGGTATCTTACCATTCCATTGAACTAGAACATTGCGGTAGCCGAACCAACGTTAAATAAATTGTTATTGTTGTTGCTTTAGACTTAAGTTACACGTCCGGGTGATGATTAACATTTATCTTTAGAAAGTGACGATGGTCGGTAACTGGTACGTTTGTTGTTCGTACGATAAATGGGTGTGCTGCTTAATCACCCTGTCTATTTACCTTGGAAGCGTCCAGCGTCCAGCGTCTCCAACGTCATTACGGTTGAGTCATAGCTTGTCATTTGTGGAGTTCACTGAATAAGTAAATGACATATTTCTCAGAAGGGTCACCCAGTTGACGTCAAAATTACTACCTTTTACTATAGTCATTGATTGGTAAAGATTTTTACGGGCATTACCTACTACGTACCGTTTCGTTCGAATGACCTTCTGTTATTGTTTGTTCCAAGTCGTGAACAATGTTTTTGCAGAAAAACCTAGTACCTATAGTGGGTACCGCAAGGTTTATTGTCTCATAAGGTGAGGTTTTGCTATTGGTGCCATTATTTCAATTATAAAACTGAGCATCAACTTCCCTTCGGACGGCAGGTGGTGCGATGCAAGTTATTGAGTGTAGTCGGTTTTTGACTCCCCGATATTATACTGGTTTTCTTTCAGGGAGATTTGGTTTTGCTTTGCGTGAGCGGATCGCTCCCACACTGGGCACGCAAATTCATCAGGGCCCAAATTCACTATGACCTCTACGATTACGACTATGAATCCTTACTTAGAAACCGCGTCAATTCCTTAGCTAATTACGCCAACCTCGCGTTCATTTTGCGTGGTTTCGTTTATTGTGTCATAGAGAATAGGTCCCCGTCAGATACATAGAGACATGCCGTTGTGCAAAGAGGAGCACCCGGGTGATGCTCCTCAATTGGCAATAAGGACCCGTAGCACGTTATTTCGTTTCACGACTTTCTGTTTTGTTTTTAAGAGATACCTTAATTTCCATGTCTGTCTTTGATTACCCGAGCGAAGCTGGGGCGGGCCGCTAGTGACTAATAAAGAGGTCATTAAAACAGTTGGCTCTACTACGTCTATATGATGTATAAGTTACTTAGGTACCTAAGTACAATAGTTTTTTGCTGTCAGTATCTTATCGCCATTGATTACGTACCTGTAGATCTGATTACAACAATCAGATTTGCGGATAAGTAGGTAAGCACTTAGAATTTTTAGAACGAACGTGCCAAGAAGATAAAGATTTATTTGAGACTTGAGCAAAAACCTAACGAAAGGACGCCAGGCTCAGCTGCTGTAAGTAATATAAATATCTACTAATGTCACCATGGTCGAAGTACGGGTCAAATGAATCTTAACTGTTAATCCGACTGTTTCAATTTGTAAGGGTAAGATAGCGTGGAGTTTCGATTCCGCTGCTGCGTTTATGTGGAACCGGCTTCGAATATCGGCTAGTAGAACGAAAGTAGGCCCTATAATGTACAGGGATAAGATGCACCTATCAGCCTACGCATCTTTAATATCCGTTCACACAATACACACAACACATTGGAAAGAATATTGAAATGATTGGTGGCAATTACTAGTTCTAGTTCTTTTTTCTTGTTGTGCTCATCCTGAGTGAATGAGGGCAAAGACACGTAATTTCAAGTTTCTTTCTCGACATAAGTGGCTTTTAATGTTTGAGCTAGGTTAGCATTGTTGTTGGATATGTGTAATAAAACGCCATTAAGCGGTTGTATCACCGTTAATTCAACGCTAACAATAGTAGGTGCCGTCTAGTTGGCTCGGGCTCCCACGTCTGCATCTGCTTCGTGTCCGGCTTCCGGCTCTCGCCTTTGGAAACAGATGATACATACGTACATCTGTCGCTAAATACGCCATCTCTGAATCATAGATAATTTTAGTTCCACCAAAGTCACAGTTCAAATTCAATAACAATAACACCTGTTTATATTTATTATGAGTTGATGCAAACGTAATGTTATTAGGGTATTTTCCTAATAACATTACGTTTGCATCGTATTTTTGTACAATACTGTAACTAAGTCACTGTGAAATTAAATATACCTATAGGTCATAATTTCTAAGAGATAAGTAAATAATGGTAAAAAAATGGAAGAGCTCATGGGCATCAAAAAATTAGTCGCCATCGTTGTTAGTGGGAAAAGTTCTCAAAAGGCTGACAGCATTGCCACGTTGGATGACAGTGCTGATTCTTTGAACTAAAAATAGGCCAGCCCTCTGGTTACGTGATGAGCGGTGTCCCGAAATACTCGATGATCACTCAGACCTAGTTTTTCAACCCCAAATGACCCAAACATATAGCGCCCAATAAGTTTATTATTATGTATTTGCGCCGTTTGAGGTTTTCTGCACCTGCACAGCCCGCCGTGCTAGGCAGATGCAATGGGGTGGCGCGAGCGTGTCGGGAACTCGGGACAGATTGCATCCCACTCCAAAGGCCTACCCAACTTCCAAGGCATAAGCATAAACCGGATAAGTAAATTAATTTGATAATGAGCAGTCGTAATACATATAACATGATAGCGGCGAAAAATTGTGTATCCCATCATCATTGCTTTTGAATCTCCCCTCGTAAATATAACTTCTGTGTCACTATAATCCATGGGTTTCAAGTGCAACTAAAATGATATGTTTGAGGCCATTTTTATATCGTTCTGCATCTGCAACAGAACTTGAACAGAGACATCTTTCTACTCAATAGAAATGTCTATATTCAGTTCAAGGTGATATCAATGACAGTGAAGTTAACTTAAAACGTAGGTAGTTTACTACACTGTAAATTTCCATTCGATGATAATGACAAATGACAACGTCTTGAGATGAGACTTTACTTAGACTATCATGTGTCGGTAAAATACGAAGATTACTTGATGTAGGAACATTCTGGGTTGCGAATTTGTTAATTGTACGAGAGCATAATAAGGGTATGAGTGCAAGAACAGGTTTGCCGCAGAGTTGTTGCGGCTGTAACGAGGACACGATGACACATGTCTAACGGTAATTCGTTTTTTACACGGGCTGAGCGCGTGCGCACGTGATTCTCAAAAGGAAAACCATAAACAAATGCTAGAAATGATCAGTTGTTTGTATAGAGTATCGGACACGAGGAAGTTGCCAAGGGCACTCTGAACATAAACACCTCTGTGATCTGTCTACTCAAACGTGTCACATTATGGCCTAAAATCGTAACTGGTCCATGGACAAGTTCATGAATGAATTTGGAAATAAATAAGAGGTTGCATATTCAAATCGAGTGTGGCTACCTGCCTACAACTGGTATTCGTTTTGGAACGATTATACAACATTTTCAATACCAGTAACTTCGTGAGCTGTTGTGCAAATGGTCAACATACATAATAATATAAAAACGGTGTAACTTGATTCTTTTGACATTAAAACCACAACATTACAGTAATGAAGGTACCTATGATAGAGGTATTCCTTTGATGAGTGAGTCCGTGTCTTGTGATTGTGACCTATGTTAAAGAAATACTTGAGGACGTTATACCTATATACAAGTTGATGATTAATAATATAATGAACTTCAGAATTAGATGACTCTGAATACATTTCTGTAAAAAGTTATATACCTACTTATCAATAAAAATGATGAAAAATGGTAAACTAACAACTCAGAAGGTTTAATAACGAATTCCTTTACAGTCATCTAATTCCGAGGTTATAACCCCAGGGCAACGCTAGATGCAGTCTACCGTGTAAGTGGACCGAGCTATAGGTAGGTGAGATTGCAGAGAGGCGCGGGCGCAGGGTGGTAGCGACTGACAAACTGTCATGTAACAGGCTCGTCGTGCAGTGTTGCAAGGCTGAGCTGTACAATAACATTATACATGCGGCAGGCGCAAGGGCTTTCAATTGATACATTTTCGAAACCGGTCTTCGTTTTCATAACATGCTCCGTAAGATTCGATCTCGAAACTCCTCTGTTAAGTAAGCATAAATGAGCAGATATTATTTATAGATGAATTAAACATAATAGAGCAATTGATAAAATATTATATTTGCACAGTTCCACCTAGAGGTGCAGACATTTTATTATGATTTTAGTGCACACAGTATTAAATTAAATTTCACCATTTTACTTTTCAGTAAGTACCTACAAACAGCCCGGAAATCAATGTTGTTACTTTGTTGTTAACAGATTGTATTTAATAACCGCCTTTTTTTTGAAGTCGGTTAAAATAGTTATTAGACGTACCTATAACAAAAGCATTGATGAGATTGACCCAGTTAGCTTCGTGCATTGTCATCACAATATAGCACGGTTCCCATTCCACCTAGGTAGGATAATAGGATGTCATCTCATCTAGGATCCTCTATACAAAGGTGTTTACGTTTTGTCTTCATTGTCCAACAGATCTAATTCTGGTTCTACGCACTTTAAAAGAGAACATCAGTTGAGATAGTTTGAAGGTGTTCTTCACATTCTGATTATGAAAGTAGTTAATAATAGTCGTAATCAGTCAGTCACATTAGAAAGTAGACAATATGATACAAGTGGTCCAAGTGGTGTGTTATGTTGACAGGTTGTGGAAGTGGGCATGCGCACTGCAAGTGTTCGGTGTCGAATCGCGCGCAGATAGTGTTATAAAAGGCGCATGAGTGGAGCGAGTGTCATACTTCAGCGGATCGAAGGCCAGAAGTCGATTTGGGGCGAAGCTGGAGGCTGCGCGCTTCGTCCCCGGTCAGCGCAAATGTCACGCGAGCTATCTCACACAATCACGTTACATAACGCACTTGTTGCAGCACTGAACAGTTGAACACAGTGAACACGGAGCAGAATGAGGCAATCATCAACTGTGCTAACGGGTCGACAACTTTCCTCTACCAAAATTCTAATTAAATGAAGGATATCACTGAACTTCAAGAACCCGATTACATCATTGTGATCGATTTATTGATGATCAATCTTGTACACTCGCTGGTTCTTTATAGCGCTATCATCACGACCCTAATGTAAATTGATTGACACGCTTTTTTAGCGGGTGTAGCTCGCGTGGCGTATATTTTGGGCGTAATGGGCGCAGGCGCACTGACGTAAACCAATTCCGCGGACGTGGGAAGCTCGGCGAAATCCTTGCGTTTGTTGCTGAATAGTTTAACGGTACATTAACAATTATTACAACACTAGTACGCAAATCACAAGAATATTTAATTTAAAAGTTAACTGGGCTATGAAAATCCTTGGAAAAGTCTATAGGAGCGCGTAATGGCGCATGTAGATTACAATGGAATAGGAATGCGTCAATTGCAAAATAAATGTTATAAAAATCTCACGCTACATGATTTCTTTCATTAAAGTCGCGATATTGTTTATTATCAACAAAGGTCGTCTGAATGAAAACAAAAAGAACGTAGAGAGTCATTGTATATGAACAAAGCGTGTGAACCCTGAGTTGAAAGTGTGCGTCCGACTGGTGCTCCGAGCACGCTCCCCGTGCCGACTGCCGACTATATTTTTGTATTGCAATAAATTGTTCTAGATATGTATACTGATTGACAAGATTCGCGTCCTACATACTGTGAGTGTGGAGCTGCATGTGTAACAAACGACTTAACGGAGGTGTCTCCACGGCGCTCATTGTCTGAGCGACTCGACCAGCGCCATATTATGAGGCTTTGTAATTTTTCCTTTGTATCAAATAATATATACCTGAGTGTATTATTTTAATGCATCATTTCATGCAAGAAACAGCCACCAAGGTAGTTCCGTCGGTCACCACCACCACACTGGTCACACAAACATTACCATAATCCGGCATTAGGCCTGGAGCACAATAAAGGGTTGCACGAATGGGACACGGTTCATTATGCAACGTATTTCCTCGTCGCCGGTAATGAGAGTGAAAAAAATAAGGATATGCACGCACGGAGCACCCGAGTGGAAACATGGAAAGGAAATATTCCTACGCTAAACTTTCATTATACTCTTGAGCTCTTGAAACATTTTTTTTTAATTTACCGGAAGGGATATGAATCAAATGGATTCATCTGCCATAGCGGAAGAATGAGCGAAGTTTTAAGTAGATACCATCGATCTAAATATCTAAAAGTAGGTTGATGTGTTTGTTTGCATAGACCATGAGGAGATATTTATTTTCAGTCGGAGCGGCTGCAGTTAGCGTTTTCACATCTGTTTCTGATTGTGCGATATAAATAATATTGTTACTCGTAGTTTTATATCATATTTGACCATTAAACGTTTGGGCGTGTGTTGTTCACTTAATGACAGAATTAACATTGTGTAGTGTAGTAGTCAGCGTGCAGATGCTCGTTTGGGACCACAAGCTGCGGTATTAGGTCATGTGAAAGTTCATAATGCGTTGGAGTATCTGACTAAAGTACTAGAGAGCGGAATCGAGAGTGATGATGCGCGTCCTCAGCCCTCCTCCGAACTGGAGTAGTGGGACGGATTAGGATAAACCGAGTCAATGGCCGGGTCACGTGGCTATTTGTGTTCCACTCCTTTCGAGCCGCCTCACCGCCCCTCGCCCCTCGTCTTCCGTTCCCTTGTTTAAACTACCCGCAACCGACTAATTTTGGTCACTAATCTGTTGAACAATAAAGACGTTCAAAACCTGCTCAAGGGTTGGGTTTTGTTTTCTTTAATCAAGCGCTTACTGTGGGGGGAACGTTTTATAAAAGTTATTAACAAATTACACTACATTATTAGACACTTATCCATTATATAACATCTGTTGTTGAACGTTACCTTTTTAACTAAAGGAAACGTGGTAATTATATGTGTTTACTGTGAAGGAAAACGCCCAATTGTTAATCAAACGCAGAGCTATATGAATAGTTGAATACTCACACATTGAATGATAACTGTTTTATCACAATGCAGAATATTATTATAGTCTAGGAATATTGTTGGATTCAGGCGATGTGATGTGTCTAACTCATTTATGAAGCTGTGGAGTGTGGTGGGACCAAACACGATAGCATACTATTACGTGCTTATAAGTAACCGTAATATGTAAAGTAGGTACTGATATGTATGGTATGACATAGATGAATGTAAAATCATCCTATAAAACACTAGCTCCTATCTCTGGTACAAATTGTTTATGCTGGTGATTGCTCTTGCGAGAATCAAAAGAGTTGTCTTTTCAGCTATGACCACAACGTGTACAGTGTCAAACTGAGAATCTTTAGAAATGAGAAAAGATTTCCTCGGATGTACCTACATCCTTAGACTAGCGCGGATTGTTAGTTTTTATCAAGATTGGTAATTGTGGTTACAAATGCTCAGTACTTTCCTATTCAAGCTTTAAATTTATTTGTCTTGCGGAAAGTACATTTTATACCCACTTCATCGTCGTTGAAGGCATTGCATCTCATCTCTTTGTGTAAGTGCAGATGTAACTAAGTTATCCTCTTACTAAGGAAGGAAATACCGTGAAATTTCAATTAAAACATAATTGCGGATGGCGCAGTTACAATATAAACAAAGTTTACGTCAACAATATTGTTATCGTTTACGTTATCCTATTAAAATTCGATAAGTAGTAAAGGGCAAATAAAAAGTAAATGCCACGTCCTTAATCCGAAGATACCGATTTGTCTAAAGTGGACTAATAGGGCAACTGCAGATAGTAGAGTTCGATAACCCTTTGTAAAGAGAAGGGTATCTCAGGTGGATGACACCAAATTTTTTAAAAAACAGGGACCTCTTTGTACGACTAGATAATGGTGTGGTACTTGTGGTAGCTTTTAATTGATGATTCTTTCATTTCATTCTTTCATTCAGTATTATATTTGCTACTTGTGGATTTGAAAATTTTGTACAGACGCCAGCACATCAAACTACCAGAAACTGTCAAATTTCCCCAATCAAGTTTGAACCTTACGCTTTAGCGATAAAGTTGAAAATCTATTAAAGAAATTTGACAGATTGTAGTAGCTTGATATGCTGGCGTCTGTACCTAAGTACTTATTTTAATTGGTATGACTAAATCATTTTCTTTATTCGTGTGGGTGTACTATGTACGTCTGTCGAACGTAATTCATTATTGCCATTGTTTGGGAACGCCTAAACTCCGCAGACGAAGTGTAGGTAGAATGAACACTTCTGCCTTCACAGAGCTTAACTGTTTTACACTAATATCAGACTATCACTAAGTTGTAACTGGTTACACTTAAGATTATTAGGCGCAAGTTCACTTAGCTGCGTTTGAAACGTAACTCCAAAAGAATCCTCGCTGCCTATTTATTTGTATGCGCCAATTCGAAATAAAAGACCAAAACCAATCAGTCAATCTGCCTAAGCTTTTCCCAACATGTCGCGGTCGGCTTCCAGTTTAACCAGATGCAGCTGAATACCAGTATTTTACATGGAGCGACTGCCTATCCGACCTCCACAACCCAGTTACCACTGGGTAACACGTACGATACCCCTCGGTAGGACTGGTTCATGGTTGTCAGAACTGGGCTTCTGAATACCCAATGACCCACCTATACCACCACCACCATCACCGCCATACCCATAACAGGAAGGATGTAATAAAAAATTTACGCAAAGAAAAAACAGCCGATGTTTACAACAATTTATAGAAGCAATTTTCGTTTTTAACACGCAATTACTCGTATTTTGCTTCAAACTGGCAGCGAATACATGTTTAAATAATTTGGTAGTCCGCAGTCCATACTCAATTAAAACTTCTATGTGGATACTGACTATCTTTATCTCCTAACACCAGTCAAAATCAAGTACACATTAACTTTCTACAAAAGTTGATTGTGATTTTTTACACAAACCAGTAGGCTAGCTTTCGGCTTCGCCCGCATGGAGGTCGGAAATCCCACAGAAACCTACTATTGGGATAAAAAGTACCCTATGTCCTAACCCAGGTGTACATGTCTGCCAAATTTCATGAAATTCTGTTTAGCATTTTAGGAGTGAGAAGGTAACAGACGGACAGAGCATTCATAATATTTAAGTAGTTGAGGTGTAAGACAAAGAAGAGCCTATTGTGAGCAGTTGAAGGTAAATAAATAATAGTCTCAATTTCGTGTGTACTAGGAAGCTTTCACTGACACCGTTAGTTCGTCATAATGTAGGAGTTTGTCGAGATCGCGGAAATTGGCGAGAGGTAATTACTTATTGTTTGAGCACAATCGACCCTATAATAAGGCGGAGGACGGCTATGGCTCCCCTTTGTAGATACATTTATTTTTCAACTAGCTCTTGTCCGAGACTTCGTCTGTGATGTGAATATAACTCTAATTAAGTAAGTAGGTACTGCTAACAATTTAATTAATTAATTACATAACATTTTTACTACTTACTCTTGATACATTTTTAATTAAGTATATTTCATTTCATTCACATACCAACATTACATTAGGTATATGTACAGTTAATGATTTTCTATAGAGTGCAATTTTCATTCCATAGTGATAGAGTCACGACATGGTCACAACGGATAAGTCCATCGGCCAGGCTGCCTGCCAAAATACTACCCTGCCAAAATGAGTCCTGTATAAGTTCGGTTCACATGAGTGCGACAAAGACGAATGAGGTGCCTCGTGACGTTCCGAAGCGATGACATCACCACAGAGTGTAACAATGGTGGTACGCGATCAGCTGTTGAACTATCTTGACTTGTATATTAGATGTCTACGATTGCGTATTATACTACCACCGACCACCATGGTCCGTTTTGATTATAGTACGACCGAATACCGAACTAGAGATGCAATAACTCCGCTTACCCAGTTATTATTAACCCTTACTTTCGCTCCGTGTTTCAATTTTATTGGAACCCACTAAGCTCTATGAGTAGCTGAAAATAAAAATGTTGTTGAAAGAAGAAGAAGCATGAAAGGCTGACTACACACCAGTTCGCTATGTGACTACACTACATATAAGTTCGAGTTCCATGAAATGGTGAACGTCAGCTCTGCTAAGAATGTATAATCAACTAATCATAAAGATGCCAAGTACCTTGTGTTAGGTTACGCTGAAATTGTTCTTGAAATCAAAGTCAGTCGTTTCGAAAGACCTTGTTAAGAGTTTAGCCATTCAAAGAACTCAATTAGGTCCAAACTACATAGTATGAGCTCTGACTGTAAGTTTTAAGCATCCTGTGCACCATACAAACCTTGATGAGTCAACTAAAACACAAGAATGCACTAGAACAAAATAATAGATAGAGGTCCGACTGACCGGCCAGTGAGAGTACATCGCAAAAAGGATGTGCTCATATCAGCGCATGTCGTATAGTCTTATGAAGTGTATGATGTATAAATATAAATTAAACATACCCTACATTATCGTTTCAAAACACTCTCTCTGCAGTGGTTCGATTTGAATGGCGATAAATGTCATTACGCGGCTCACATATATAAGGGTGTTTCAACAAGCCTTAACGTTACTGCTTTGTTCGAAAGGATATGTCGTAGGTGATTGTTTCTCAATTAGCATATTGCTTCACTGGCTTGTATAAAAATATGAATATTGTTGTGCAGTTGAGCGCCGAATACTTTATATGGGTTTAAGCGGAGAGTGGGCGGCTGCTGGCCGTGAGCCGTCGACTTGCGCGATTAGCGACCGGCAGCGCCCGCGCCAGGCGCGCGCCTCGCCCGCCCGCCGGCCGCGCTTGCGACACTATAGGTACGCACCTACTTGAATAATTATCTATTATAAAATCCCTATCATACACTTGGCACATAACTACACACAAAGACATACTAGCTTGATCCCCGCATAATGTTACATTGTGACAAACACAAGCCTTTATGTGACGCCTTCGACCGGCGCAGAATGCCGAGGAAGCATGCTAGTGGAAAATTAGCAGTAGGTACCTATTCTAGTGTAAAAAGGTGCATCCCGTGACCCGGCGGCTACTCTACCGTGGACCAAAAGCTAAATAGGTAAGTAGACGAACTTGAATTTTCAATAACATTCATCTTACGGTATCTTATAAATCTAAAAATGGAATAGTATAAAAATGCTTGTTAGGTAGGTACCTGTTGTCAGCGGGATTGTCCGAAAGGGTTACCGCTGCCCCGGAACATAAAGGGCTAAGGAAGGAACATGGATGGGTTTTAGTCAGTAAGAGTCTGACACTCCCTTCCGCTCCACCCAGAGCGGGAGGAGTCATTTGATGATTTCCCATCCTTAAAAAAAAAGGTATGTGCCTATTGGTTTTTATTGAAATGAATAAGGAGCATAAAAGTTTGAAAGCTGTGGTGTCTCGACGATAGCACAAGTTTGTAGCGAGTGAAGTCTCTGGTATGAGTGCGTGTAGTTTTATTATATTTGATTTGCACTCTATTACTACCATGAGATGGAGCATAAACAGGAAATACTTTACAAACTACAACTTTTTCTTGACTATTCTCGATAAACATCATTATGATATTATTAGGTAGATATCATTACGCCGACATACATCGTAGTGGCGAATGACATGAAAACCTGCTAAGGACCAATTACGAAGTTAGTGTCGTCGGGCGCGCACTGTGGTAGTGTACCGAGCACTCACTGAGCAAGTGAGCACTGAGCAGTAGGTAGGTACGGAGCCGCGACTCCGCGAGACGAGTGTATGCGTGCAGTCGTCCCAGATTTGTGATAGCTGCGGCGCGATCCCGACAGTTGAGTATTGTGCGACCCCTGGGGTGAACGATCTCCTCTGAGTCGTCGACACGGCCGCGATAATTACTGTCGCTCCGAGTCTCCGCTGCGAGCTATGAGCTCCGACCCGTCCCTGCCTACGCCCGGTGCCCTCCCAACAGCTGCACCTAACGCTAACCGCTAATGTTACTAATTGAAACACTTTTGCTTACCTCCCTCGCCTTGACCAGGTTGTTTTCGTTGTTGCGACAGTTAATTGCAGATGAACCAGAATGCCACTTAAAAACTTAAACAAACAGTACACAGTGAGTAGGTACCTAAGTTGTACGAAACTCAAACTTTATTTTATCTATTTTCTTGTTGGAAATCATGAAAGAGCGAGTAGGTAATAATAATAATGAAAATTGTAGGTGGAGGTTTTTCATGCTCAAAGGTAACAATTTGCCAAGAAGTTCTGCAAAAAAAATTTTTGACGAGAACTTTCCACCATAACCGCAGCTACAGGCACAGCCAATTTATGATTTTAAACTAATTTCAAAGAATTTAGCCTAGTTTATCAATTCTAACATTGTTTTTACACGTTGGGCCGCTTTTCAGCCGGCAGATGATGAACATACTGTGGCCTAATTTCATAGTGTACTCTATTATTATGCAAACAGTTCGTTATGCGGAATACGGATCGCAACCGAATCAAAATATTTACGAATGCAATGTTTTGGCTATAAAACGAAGGGGGGGGGGATTTTCGCCAAGAAAGAGCTAAAGCACCTAAGTATTTTGTTAATCCTAACACGGATCGATAGGCATGAGTGTCAATGTTCAAAGGTTAACGAGGTATTAACAATTTAATATAACGTGACTCTGGCGACCGGCCCTCCATTGTTTTCAAGGTGAAACGTTAAATATTGAGGGGATTGATCTTTGTCCATAAGTTCGTTCAATAGACATTACGTATGGTGATTTTATGGAGACCGAAGTACGGAGGCCAATACCAATACTTCGAATTACTTCATGTTTACTGTTCTATGTTTAATAAATAGGTACCTTTAGAAGGTACGGTGATAATGCCAATTGTTATGCGTGAGTTGTTTCGATGATCTTTAATGATTGCGTATTGATACCTACTAAAGTCTCTGAGACAATCACGAGGACCTCATGAAAGATAATAATATCTAATCTGGATCTAAGGATCGAAGCCGTGTTGAAGAAAAGACACCAGTTATTTGTACATGCGGGATAATTCCGTAACACACTATATTTAGTGGCTTTCATTTTGAGAGTTTAATTAACAACATTCATTGCGTTATTTACGTTGTTGAGCAGTCTAATTTTTGGAACATTTATGAAGCCATGGGATCCTTTAAAATGATTCAGATTGTGTGTTGTCTATATTTAAGTATGGTTGATTGCTGTACTATCGTGGAATTAGACAAGTGGCGCTCTCTGTTACAATTTGTTTGTATTTAGTTTCCTTATGTTATTATATGTTCTTAGGCCACAAACAGACATCAAACTATGCTGCAGGGTTTCTTTTTATCTATGTTCTAATAGTATAAATAAGCTAGGTAAATGTCTATGCTATATATCTTGGGGTATTATTTACGTTCGGAATTATTGGAAATAACCTGGTTTTATATTATACGTTTTCCTTCCTTACTGTACATAATTAAAAATTAACATTAATCATTCTGTCATTACTCACTAATTAGTGTAGTGTGTAAGGTTTTTTTTTATGAAATTCCTGCAAATATAAATAAAGTAAGAACTGCTTGGAAATATAAAAAAAATAAGATCAGAAATGTAACTGCACTCACTATTAATTAAATAAGTCTATCCAAATAATTATGTACTTACTAGAATAAAATTAAATCTCACATACA
This sequence comes from Gortyna flavago, assembly GCA_963669345.1. Classification (NCBI taxonomy): domain Eukaryota; kingdom Metazoa; phylum Arthropoda; class Insecta; order Lepidoptera; family Noctuidae; genus Gortyna; species Gortyna flavago. The sequence goes on from OY770126.1 coordinate 10,470,840, forward strand.
AAACTTTCCAACATATTTTTTTCGTTCATTCTATTAAACCTTTTTTTTACGTATCATGGCCACCAAATTATTCAAAGGAAGTCGTAAGTAGAGTCGCTCTTCATCTACACCGCAGCGACCGACGAACCGTCAACTGATTAATTATTACTGAGGGCCATCAAACAAAACCCTTCAAAGTAAATGACAAAACGTCTCCGGACGACTTTGGACATGCCATGAACCTCGCAGATTGTATGTTAGCCAATGCGCATGCAATTTTCGTTTCGACTTTTCCGAAGAAGTTTAAAAGAGTCGTTTACGGCGTCGCGTCGGGCCCACCCTGGAGCGGAAAGGTCTATTTTCTATGTTCATTTCATCCACATTGTAAGTATTTGCCGGTCCGTCATGTCCACTCACTCAAGGGCTAGTGCTAGCGCAGGGGGATAATGGAACTCACGTCCAAAGGGATTTAAATAATGGGCCGTGGGACGGGCGCACGGGTCGCCCCGTCATCCGTCTCCGCTGTTTACGCGTGTCAGTTTAAACCGATGTGAATTCAGTCCGGTACACAGACATCGAAAATAAAATCGCGATGTATTTCGGAAATTATTGTGGTTTTTGGGTAACATGAATGGATGTTTGGACCACTCGATCTGATGATAGGTACGTTAAAGGCAGCAATTAATATTCCCTTCTTCTTGTAAAGGCGAAGAAATTAATCGAGAGGAAGTCCACATGCTTATAATGAGTTCTCAAGGTGCGGCGAGAATCACGAAAGGCAGCACCACTTACCAACTAAGGTATGAACTACCGGAATGACGTGGACATGGAGTGCCTAGAATACGCTGCTCTAGGCGAGTTCATACCTACCTTGTAAGACATGCTACCTGACGACATAAATTACATCATGACTTATCACAGTTCACTTTTACCTTTGAAAATACAGTAGATAACGCTTTTTGAAACTGTCGTATTGCAATGTCAAAGCTCGTTTGTGCTATCCGTGTTTAATGGTAGTTTGGGGTTCAATTATTGGAAAATCCGTTAGCGCACGGAACTGTTAGGCCTTGATCCATTTGCATCATGTCGCTATGCGTTTATTCAATTACCAATTCAGACTTTGATTTTGTACTGATGTCGGCTGTTTGTTGTCACAGCGTAAAAAAGTGTAACTGCAAGGTTTTTTATTTAAAATCAAGTCTTATAGACATTTATAAACAGCGTGTACCAGTTCTCGATAATACGTGTATAAATTAATACTGCCTTGAATTACTATGCAGAACTGCGCCGCTACCGTCGATGGTGTACTAAAATTAATCCTTTTGTCCATATTTGGCGTGTTTGCTTATTCGGTTCCTATAATGATTTTTTCTTATAAAGTTCCTTTGAAACCGGGAGTGTCCACATAGAAAGTTTATGTACGGTAAACATCTTTTATCGCCGGTCACGATACTTCTACGTCACTTTGGTGGCTTCTTAGGAAATACGAGACCTTACGTATTGAAGTTCATCCATAAATCAACCAATAATTAATTTGAGCTCAACAATAAATATAAGTTGGGGAAAAACTTCTTCGCAAACTTCGATAGCTTTTAGCTCTCAACATCGTCCCCTGCCTCAACACTTTACAGCGTATGTATCACACGTATTTAAATATTGGTGCATCAATACCAAGTTGTAGGCAAATTCACGCCTGAAGGAACTTGGTTACTGTCCTCTTAACCCAGATTATCAATGGCCAGATGAGTGGTCAGCGGGGCCAGTGGCTGAGGCGCGCTGAGCCTGCGCGCACGCTGGTGGAGTGGTGGCCGACGCGACGGCCGGCGGCGGCGACCGTTCGGGCGCCGTCGCGTGCCCTCGAGTCTCGTCGGCTGTCCTGACGCAAGCGCGCGTGACCATGACATCAGTTCTTCGGCGCCAGTGCCGCGACACCTATGATGGATCGACCGAGACGATTTACATTTCAGTGCGACAAAGAAAGCGGATGTGATGTAGATACGGCGGCAGTTTGTAGAGTAGCCGGTGCCCTTACCAAAAGAGGAATCCATTAATTTTGACGCTTGATTCGTAATTCTAATGAATGACGAATAGACTGCCTGCATACGTGTGTTGAACAAACACAGTTATATACCTACTGATTCCAAAATATTACTACTGATGTTATAAATTATGGTAAGTGGGATGTTACACCATCATACTATCATCATAGATGTATGAGTCATACTTCGATGATAATGTAATATAGACAGACATACTCGTATGAATCATTTGTGAGCTCAAATATTATATTTGTATGATTCTATATTATAATCTTAGATATACAATAGTGTAATATCCACTTAATCAAATCCAACTACCACTTGCCATGTCAAAGGCTCAGACCAAATAAAAAACCAAGACAGAGCGCTGAGAACGATACAGTGAAGCATGCCAAAACTACACCTCCGCTCTGTGCATACTCGCTCACACACACACGTTTACAACCATACAATCAAACTACACCTCACTAAGTGCACACAAATGTTTACGAAACCGCCTTCACTTTACTGTTGATAGTCTTGGTTTTTTTTTTGATCTGAGGTCAAAGGTTGAATCAAAACAAATGGAATTACATAAGTAAGCAGTAGACTAGTTGTGCTCGCAACTTCATTTGCGTGCGTATCGCATGGGTTTCATTTTTTTGCGCAGAACCCTTACTATTTTCCTAAAATAAATGTCACTGCTCATAACATCAGCTATTTGCCAGTGAACGTCCAATCAAAATCGGTCCAGACGTTTCGGAGATTAGCCGGAGCAAACAGGCGCAAAAATTATAAGTACAATATTGTAAACTTTCATAAGTATTTAGTAAAAAGCTGTTATTTTGACATTACAAACGTCTGTTTGTAATATCAAAACAAGACTTCAAGTTTATTTATTTGTATGTACTTACATGTATACATATAGATTCTAATCGAACTGTCCAGAGCGTTTGGTGCGGAAAACCACAACGTGAATGAGTAATTGTCAATTTCTAGTGAATGTTTGGTGTGTAATCCGAATTTAAGAACTCATTGTCATTTCGACTCGATTGGAGTACTTATACAACAGGTTCCTAGTATTTTTTATTATGATCGGAATAGTTCTCATATGCATAGATACCGCCATGCCAATGAAGATGTCTTAATCGATAATACAGACTTAACCAAATTACGAAAATTGTAACTACCTACATAGTTTCGTATTTATTATTTTTGTATATGCATACCATACATGTAAAATTACGTGCGTTCAAAGTGCTTATAATCTAAAGAGAGTCTAACTTTAAATCAAGTTACAAAATCCACGCAACACTTACCACGGGAGTCGAATAAACACCCTCTTGTATAATTTACCTACTGGTTGGATGTAGGTAAAACCAGTTTTTGTCCATATCTAATATCAATCAACTTACAAGCGAAGCAGGAAGCATGATAGGACAGATAAAAAAGTACTCTATGCTTCACGGTGTTACGGTGATTATAAAAAGATCACAAGTTTTTAGAACTGAGGTTGTATCATTGTAGGAATTGATGAAAATAATAAACATTTTTGATAATTTCCTCGAAGCATATAATGTAACGTAACACAAACTTTTATATCAACTGTTATGGGTTTGCATAACCATCAGTGTTTTCGTTAAGCGCTACATAGTGGCACGCAGCGTAAGCGCACCGTAGAGAAGCGGCTACGTAGCGTAGGCACACCTTAGGCGAGCGGCTATGCAGCGTATTCGCACCGTAGGCGAGCGGCTACGCAGCGTAGGCGCACTGTAGTGGAGTGCCTACGCAGCGTAGGCGCACCGTAGGGGAACGGCTAAACAGCGTAGGCGCAACGTAGGCGAGTGGCTACGCGGCGTAGGCCCAACGAAGCCGAGTGGCTACGCAGCGTAGGCCCAATTGTAGGCGAGCAGCTACGCAGCGTGGGCCAGCAAAAGCGAGCGGCTACGCAGCGTAGGCCAAACGTAGTACCTTACTTTTCGGCTCTAATACGAATAGTTATTTCTGAATAACAATGTAACTCTTCACATAACTTTATTAATAGTACAAATGGTGTCAGCGGCGATAAACTTATGTAACGATTAATAATTTCCATGTTGATATAGACATCGTCGGTAGCACACCAGTTTAAATAGTGTTATCAAAGACTAGCCCAACATATCGTGCGAGGCAATTGACCCTAATATCGGATGACATCGCATTATCGCCACTCAACAGTACTGGCCCACATGCTACGAATATTAGATATTCTCAATGATTTGCGATCTATTATAACTTCCTTTATTGTCGCCAATTGAGCATTCCTTTGTTTATTACGTTTTCTGAGAACATTCGTACTGGCTCGTATTATTATACAGTAACGTGAATGTTGGCTGTAAGTGTATGTAAGTAACTGCTTTTGAATCCTGTTATCTTCCGTGTACTAATGTACGTAATTAGACGGAGATGTACACTCGACCCCACGGTGGTGGGAACAGTTTGACCATGAGCTGGCCTAGCGTAGTACGGAGTGTCAATAGAATGAGAGGCCAGCTTATAATGGTTTTGTTTTCGGTATGCGGCTTACTGTACAAAGCGTTTAAAGTTAACTGTGCTGCGTAAAACGACTTGTTATCCTGATACCTAGTAGTTGTCTTTTAAATAGTGTTTTTAAAGTGCATAATTATGTTTACAACAGTTGGACTATACCGGTGTTTGTTAGTGATACAGTACGAGTATCGTCGGAGATGCATCGGGGGGCGGAAGTGAGTGACGAGCGGTTATCAGCGCGGCAGGCGGCCACTCCACTGCGCGCCGGCCTGCGTCGTCGTATCACAGGAAATACGTGGTCAGCCACTGGGCCACCAACTTTTACTACTCATTTTATAAACAAGCGACGATTCTTTGCTTCTAGGTACCTAATTTGCGTTTTATTGTGGTTTAGTTTACTCATAATACTTACGAAATCACGATGCCTACAGGCCGTGAAATTATTTTTCCCTGTTTGTGCCGTCCTTTAAATATTTTATTACAAATTCAAAGTAGTTACTTACGGACTTACCAACACAGCGCTGCATTGTTATTATATCACAGACAGTTGTATGGCCAAGAAAACCTTATTTAACTTCCATATTTTGAGTTGATGAATCTAAACTCTACGATAGGTTTGTTTAGACAGATGAACTCTATTCAACTTATACAATGGATTGCATAAACAAACAAAAGATCTTCAAGCCAAGCAGCTATCTCATTATATCTCGATTTCAAAACTGCGTCACGTAATGATTTAGTACTTTTAAGATTGTGCTGCAGAGTTGGTTCTATTTCGATTCGCTTTGTCGACTATTAGAGTACCAGAGCATCAAACACTAACGAGGGGTCAGAGGTTGCCTGTACGTATATGATTTATAATGATCGTGGACCGAGTAAACACGGCTGGCGGCTTATCGGCGTCCCGCGCAGGTTCTTCACCCCTGCGGCCTGTGGCCCGTGGCGGTCGCTGTAGCCTGCCGCCTGCCACCGCCTGCCTCACGCGTGTGCCGCAACACTGTCTAATGACACTCCGTGCCACGGGACTACCACTATCCACTTCCGTATTGTTCGACACTATTGATTCCAATGATATTATAAATAAGTTATAATATCATTGATTGATTCACATTATTTACGGTCTTCAATAATTACCCCACTCACTCACGTGACAATTTCTTTTTCAGAATTTAATGTGGGGGTAACACAAAAGCAACTTAAATGCGCCATGTGGGTCGTTATGAATGACTAATTATGAACGGTATCATAAATGTGTATTGAAAATCCTACAAAACCTCTTGGCACCGGTGTGGATGTCGTGTGATTCAGTGATTACTTTACGTCCGTGTTACTGCACGCTCCAAAATAATTTGACGAAGTCGTCGAAAAAATAAGGAACCTTAATGTCCGAAACGAATCATAATTACGACGACACGTTTATAATTTACACATTAAAGTGAACGATGATTGATATATAGTTTGCAATACAAGAACAGCTAAACAGTGATTTACTGCTGTAATATTTGCACCACAGTGAACCTTTTATCACTGGTTTGATTAATGCTTCCATGGCATGTGCGACACTGATAATACTTGCACATTAATGAGCAGGATGCGACGTCATTGTTTGGTATAATATAATATGTGTCATTTCTATGTAAAGGAAAGGGCAACGACCTGAACGAGATTCCAAAAATCTCAAGTAGGTAGGCAGTGTAGGTTCCTACATACCTACCCACAGGTTGTGACAAGTAAATTACATGCAAGCAACGGTTCAATCAATAACAATATTGAGTTGTCACGATGTTGAAGGCTTTTTTAAAGAATATGCGCGCCGGATGGCCGCCGCGCACCTGACGGACGTGCGCGGCTTTGCAAATACAAACAGAACATGGTTATCATTAGTAATGTCTGCTGAACGTTAGTGCTGTGCTGCTAACTTGTTGATGACTACACCGTTCTTGGATCTTCGAAAAGCTACACCTACTTACTGTTTGGAGCTCGCTATAAAACTACACTATATTGTAGGTACAGGTGTACACAATATTCAACATCGTGAAGCAACCTGGACTTCAGGTTGGCAGGGACATCGACGAACAACCTGTTACCGTGGATTCAGTACATGATTCTGAACCCTTTTTTTTTTTTTTTTAGGATGGGAAATCATCAAATGACCCCTCCCGCTCTGGGTGAAGCGGATTCTGAACCCTGCGTTGAAATTTCTCGACGGTTATTTAAAAAAGTTGCTATTCAATACAATCATTTTGACCGCGTAGGTAGGATTTTTTTTTGATAACCGACGACAACATTTCTGCGCTAGGGTCTAAAATCATGTGCTGACTTCATGGTTAAAACATGTTTGCGCGTCGATGTCCATATGCCACCCTGTATAGTTAATATAAGTCAGAAATCGTCTTGAGCAAGCGTGGTGATCAATGCTCGTGCCTTCTCTGTATGAGAAGAGGCCTTTGCCCTGCAGTGGGACAATAAAAGACTGGTGTTATACAACATACAGGTGACTGGTAAGAATTCCAATGCTCTTACTCACACATACCTCCATCTCAACCTTAGGAATTTGTGATACCTACTTACCTGCTATTTTTTGGATCGAATTAGATATGCATATTTTTAGGGTTCCGTACCTCAAAAGGAAAAAGCGGAACCCTTATAGGATGACTCGTGTGTCTGTCTGTCTCAGCCAATTTGCTCCGAATCTTATGGACCGATTAAGTTGAAATTTGGTACACATATGAATCTCTGTGACCCAAACACAGGCGTGTAACGTAAATAAATGAGTTTTGAAAATGGTAGTCATTTTTGAGGGGTAAATAGACAATTTAAAAAAAAAGTTTCGCAATCTGTACCGTGTGACATATCAAATGAAAGGGCTTACCGTGAGGATCTCAAATATATTTAATATATTTGTTTTCATAATTTTAAAGTAAATTGTATTAAAGTTATTTAAGACAATAGACGGAAATTTACCACCCCCCCCCCTTATCTCCGAAACTGCTGAGCATAAAATTTTGAAAAAAATACAGAAAATAGTTCGATACCTATAGATTACAGGAAAATTAATAAGAAGTCTATGATCTTGAAACAACATGGCAAATCTCTCAATATTGTGCGTACAAATTTACATTTTCAGTTGGAATGTCGGTGTCACGTTCTTTAAAAAAACATGGTAGATAAAATATTCATCTTGTTCTCATCTGTTGAAAGTATATTTCTAATTTTAGTTTCCTTTACCTTCATGGTTCAATTTTTATTGTCTTTATGTGGGCAGATTAGAATTGGTATGCATTATTCATTCTTAGTGCGGTCGTTATTGGTAGACGAGTTTATAGACGATCTGTTTTTTTTCGAATGCGTAAGCGCATCGGTGCCGCGGTGGCCGGTCGGGCGTGGACACGGATGAATGAATCAACCGGACCGGGCCGCGACCGTGACGTCGCGTCATCGAGAAGGCGCGTCCTACTCGTCCTTATATAACGTTCCATCACATTGTTGGCCATCTAGCGTAAACTAAAAGTAAACTTTATTATTAAAAATCTATTCAAGTTTACAAATGGGGATGGTACGGTGAATGGGGACAAAATTACGATCATTGTATAGAATCAATATTAGAAAGAAAAATAGGTTTATTTATCATAGAAACAAGTGCTTACCAAAAGATAATTACCCGAATAATAAGGAATTATAAAAACAGAATACATCTAGTAACATCACGAGCACAAAACAGAAATGGTCGACAGCTGCATGTCACAAGACTGTCACAAGAAGGCTTCCACGTGCTTTTTGGTATTCCAATATTTCTAAGACGAACGACAAACGAGGAAGGTACTTACGCCCACCATCATGATAAAAGTTACAAGAGATTTACATATTAGAATTTGATACAAATACCACTACCAAAGCTAGAACAAAGTGTTGAATATCATGCCGTATTATAGGTAGCTTAGGTACTTCTGAAGTTTTAACAGCACCATAAGGTGCTAATTTTTCAACACGCCAATACATATCAGGTTACGTTAGCATTCCTTCCTGCTATAATTATGATTAGATCCTTGATAACAATAATAAAATTACCTACTGCGTGAGCTGTTGAATCATTACATGAGTACATGTGTGTTGCACAACTCACAAGTGATCTATCCAAAGCATTATTGTGCGATTTCCTAAAACCTTGGACGTTAAATCACTAGTGATAACATCGTTAATGAAAACTGACCTCTCTACGTCCGACCCAGTTATTAATTACTCGCAATGAAACAGTGTTTGGTATCTGTAATTCTTCTGCTGTTCTAACACTCTAATGCATCGTGTTACCCAGTAACTGGGTTATTGAGGTCAGATTGGCAGTCACTCCATGTAAAATACATGCATGTATAATCAGCCGCATCCAGTTAGACTGGAAGCCGACCCCAACATAGTTTCGAAAAAGGCTAGGCAGAAGTAAGATCTACACTCTACAATGTGACAAGAATGATTCACGGATACAATTGTCAAATCTTTCTACTCATGAGTTCATGACATATTCCCCCTTAGATAATAATAAAGATTAGCGTCTGATAAACCATTCGTTTTTGACGTTTAAACGGCTCTAACGCGTCATTGGTTTAAACCGGTTTGTTTAGGCCGTTGAAAGACGGTTTTACGTCATTTTTTTGCCGTGAATTTAATTAACTTTAAGCAACATTTATAAATAAGAAGGTAAGGTGTCGTGTTTTGGTTGGAATGTATGGGTCTTTTTCCGGTAATTTTCGGAATTTTACGGTAGGGGATTACAGATTGCACACTAGCTAAAAAAAATGCTGTAGATACTGAAATCTATATAATATATAGGTATGGTACCTATAATAATACCCATAACGCATCCCGTTAATAATGATAACCATAAACGTGCCTATTCTCGGTAACTACGGATGAATTGCGCATAGCTACACTATGTAAGAAAGATCACTTCTGTAATTGTTATATCAATATGGAGTTATGGACCTAAATACACTGAAATTATTTAAATTATAAATATTGTAATCAAACTCTTTGTGTGCTATGCTATATTACTAAACCCCAGCGCTATTAGTGTAGTCAGGGCCTTCTGTGATAAATAGTGTTTTTCCTACCTATTTATTTATACATATAATATTTATTCAGTAGTGTACATTGTACCTAGGAACATCAATGTTTTATAAATTACGTTGATAAAATTAGGTCATACTAAGCAGACATAATTATGTAGACCTACATACATAGAACTATTATTACTAGCGTACTCAGTGCCTACATAATTATGTCTTGTACCATAGGTACGGGGGTAGTCAGAATATTATTGTGATGATTAAACATAATCATCACAAGCTCCATGGAGCTTACATGTAACTGCATCGTTATCTATGCTTTAGGGGATCGGATTGTTTCTGTTTTAATAACCTAGCTTAGGTATTGATGTTATTTCAAGTTAAACAATATCAACTTTATTTTAATGGAAATTAAGTTGATGTCAGAGTGACTAGCACTATTGAAAGTAATAATAATGTTTGAAGTTGTAGCGTAAACGGAACTTTATTGTGTACGAATTAAAGATAAACTCATATTTGTTTACATTTTTGGCTAGTAAATCGCGAACGCAGTATTAGGAGAGATCTGCTGACCCACACGATTGTCGATATTGATGCCCATCACGTCTGCGGAGTTCCGCTAGCTGATTTAATTTGACCCTGTAGATATATTATTGATTTTGTAAAACTGTAATAAGTATTAACATGTACCAACGACAACCCTTTGTTTTAAGTAGGTAAATAAATATTAACTATATTATAGTTAACTTCTAACATTTCATACTGTACTGAAATTAATAATTAGTATAGAGGAGGCCAGTGGTTGTTATAATTTGTTTCCTCATGAAAAGCGACTGCTCATAGAATTTGGTCAAGTATGTCTGTAGCGCGATGGATGTGCAATATTGTTAGTAAACTCATTTCGGTAAGGCCGCACGTGGCGTCGGGCACACGTATTGTGGGCAGCCTGCCAGGAACAGGGGAGGATACAAATACACCCTCTTTTTTCCTTGTTTCGTTTACACTGCATATATTATTTGTAATAGAAATTGAGATATTACGAATTAGTGAATTGTTAGGACGTGGGTAACTAACTGTGTATTATTTATGTATATGTGTATTTGAATAATAGGTGTGGTATTCACATATTAGATGCTTAAAGAATACCTATTTAGGTACACACTGCACTTGGTAGTGATCACGTCTACGCTGTCCGAGAATCGCAGCCTACAAGGAGTCCGCGCGGAACTAAGCTGCAGTAAAATGACAGCTTATGTGTTACTTTAATGACTGAAATTGGCGTCTTTTTGTTTTTTCGCGGCCATCAACCAAATCTTCTTTTTCTAGTACAGAATAGTGTAACAAACGAAACTTATATCTCTAAACGCAGTCCGAAATGAGTTATTATATAAGAAGTGTGATTTTACTGCAGCTAATTAAAAGTCGGCGGATAGTTGGCCGCGCCTTAGGTGGGGATGGGGGGTGAGGGCGGCGGGGTTGCCTAGTGTTCGCAACACACGTAGTGAGTATGACAAAGCGCCCCCGCCCCTCCGTCCCACCGCGCAAATATCTAAGGCGCGGCCAACTAGTTCCTCGCGGACTATGGTAGGAAGTCCGGAATGGCAGTGCCTACAAGGAAAGGGGCGTCACCACATCAGTTACCATTCATACATTTATTGACAGGCAACACAACAACCATCACATAACATCATATCTATAATCTATAATCCCACAAGGGTTAGGCAGAGGTGTAACTACCTATTGTACAGACGCCAGCACATCAAAGCTACTACAATCTGTCAAATTTCTTTAATAAATTTTCAACTTTATCGCTAATGCATAAGGTTCAAAGTTGATTGGGAAAATTTGACAGTTTCGGATAGCTTGATGTGCTGGTGTCTGTACCACAATTTCGCCAGTTATTTAAGTCCATAGTGGGCGACCCTATTGCCATCAACCGGGCTCAAATCCAGACTCCGGGCTGCCACTGAGAAATTCCTAAAGGAAACAAAGATGATATTGAGTAAATACATTACTAAATTTCTCAGTAAGTAAATGTAGAAATTACGGTTTTATCTTTTACTGACAGTAGTTCACTCACTTTCTTAGCAAACTAACTTTAGACCCGCTCAGGGGTAGAGTTTCCTAGAATTCTTACTTACTTAGTAAGTATTGTTCTGCACCCTCAGAGGAACATTTCCTCTGAATTTCATGTTTATATTGCGCGTTGTGCCGTTGTCTCTCCTTTATGACTGAGTAGTAGTATAAGTAGGACCCTACCTAGTAGTCAGTTCAAGTATAATCAATACCTATACGTACACAATTACACATATGTATGTATACGTGTGTACGTATGAGTAGGTACCTATGAATGCAATAAACAATTTGAATTTACCTGGAGTTTCTTCTATTTATTTTTGAAATGTACAACCTAAATATTCTAATATCATCACAGAGTACTTTTTGATAGAGTGAGAATCATTTGCTGTCTAGCCTTTTCCCAAATATGTTGGGGTCGGCTTCCAGTCTAACCGGATGCAGCTGAATACCAGTATTTTACCTATCTGACCTCTACAACCCAGTTACTGGGTAATATGATACCCCTTGCTAAGACTGGTTTTCTGACTTTTGGGCTTCTGAACGACCCGTAACGACTGTGAAAGATCCATGAATTACTAAATATTCTAATAATGAATACATTTTCTATGTAAGTAATAAATGCTCGGCAAAGGATGTGTGCAATTACAAAGACAGAATGACGGACCAGTAATGATCTAGTGTTTGTTCTCGGTTCGATTCCCTTTCCATGCGATGGTCAACCGACCACGACCCCATGGGAACTTGAATTGCTAAAGTCCATGGTATAGCAGGTAGCTTTCAAAGTAGGAAGTACTTTTTGAATTAGTTTTATTGGGATGCGCTAAAGTAAGTAAGTAAATTTTCTTACACTTCTTGCAGTTTGCAGGTCCAGTATCAGGTTGTATGATATTGATAAACATTAATAAAAATACGATTAGCGACCGTAAAAAATATGTATTAACAGAATGACCTATAATAATCATTAGAATATCACCAATAAAAGTCTTTAAGTTAAAATTCCATTCAATAGGATAATTTGAACATTGAGAGTTGTAATTGCGATTATAATGATTACAATTCTGTAAATACATACTTGTTTCGGACGCTAATCATATTTTGATCAACATAGGTACAAGCTGACCTGCAAATGTGCAAATAACTTAAGAAAATTTTAATATAATGGGGTCTAGGTCAAGGTATCACTAATGCCATTAGTTTGTGTTGTTCCACTGTTTACGCGGACACTACATCTGATCTACGAGTATCTTGCATGTTTCGTTAACTACTTCTTTAGTATTAGGTATAATGGTTGTTGCCCCTCTTTCTCAACAGCACAAACATTCCGCGAAAAATATGTATGAGGAATCTTGCAGTTTGGAAAGTTTTACAAGTCCCATGACATGTCTCATGTCTGGAATTTTGTTCTTACTTCTCTCTCCATCAATAAATCATTTAACATTTTACAACCTTTCAGTTTATAGTCGTGATGAGTTATGACTCATGGATGATTGGGATTGGTGACTCGGTGACTACATCCAAGACGTTTTCTTCAAAAGTGGGCTGGATTCATCATTGCAGTCTTCAAATTAGTAATTATTACTTAAAACAATCGTGAATCATCTGCTTTTTGCATCATTGCAATTTAAACACTGTTTAAATGATCTACAATAAAGTTTATCAATTATTTTCAAAGTTTATAATTTATTCCTTCTTACTGTTTATAAGAAAATACAAAAAAAAAAGAAACACGCACACCAACAAACAAACCGACAGCGACAAACAACTTATTTGCTACAATTTACAAGCACACAGTTAACTGCTCTTTCCATAGAATCCATTACCCAGTCTGATATTTTCGTGTACACTGTGCCGTTGTTGTGGTATCATCGTCAGCATGGTTATTATCTCATTATCGCACTGATTAACGCAGCTGACCGTGCGGTGCGCAAACAATGGTATTTATCACGGGACCAATCATATCATGGGATTTACATAGCTTGGACCTTGGCCTTGCTATGAGTCGGCGTCATTCGTCATGCCATCACTCAATGGCACGCGAAATATACTTACAATCTGCCTTTTTTTATTGAGAATCGACCTAGCACGTTTCGAACGAACTAAGTATCTAGTAGGTATCAGACTGTCGCTTTTATAATATCAACGTGAAATATGTTAAGACTCAGTCTACGTAACAAACCAAGTATTATTTCTACGTCACTGTTAAAGAAAGCAGTTATGAATGTATTTTCCAAAGGACGTCAGCCAAAATGTATGAGTAATATGAGTGCCAAGCACCACCAATGATTTACATTCAGAGACAGTTTCTGTCTACCAGACTTTATTAATGTTGCTGTATTTTTACTGTAGAAAGACATTTAATAAGGAAATCTGCGGAAATGCTGGCACTTTGGAAAATCAATTGTCACGAATGCAACTTGTAGTTCTACTGGCTACGAGTAGGTACGTAGCTAGTTAAGGAATAATTCTGAAATTTGAGACTGAAGAACTAATCACTCAGGCAGGGTTCATTCATATTGTCTTAAACGTATTCTGGAAATACAAAATCATGCCGTCAGAAATCTAATTAGGCTTTCCCGCAATATTAGAAAACAGACAAAAGATGATATAACGAGGAGAATAATTTACCAGTAAAACTTTCGTAGCTTCGAAATGTATTGTTTATAAGTACATACAATTCTGTTTACCTACATCTCTAAAAACTAGTACATAGATAAGCTTTGTTACATTACTTCGAGAAAATACCACGTTCGTTTCTATTAGTTTATTTGTACGTAAGATTTTGCGGTGGCGGTATCCAATTTCAATTGCGAAGTCAAGGTTTTTATTCTATTGAACTATTATAGCGTAAACCAGTGAATAGGGGACCTTCATACGAACCCTGCAGTGTGACGTGTATTTATCTACGTTAGGTAAAATACTTACTATTTTGTTACAAGCGAATGTAGGTATTGATGCCTCTATGTAATTCTACGAAACCTTCATCTTATCATAAGTACATCTATATTACTTAACGGTTCCATAAACTCTGCGGGCATACTCATAAATGCCTCAACGCACGTTCATTTTCGAACAAAAACAAGCGAACTGCATGAAATAGCTTCGCAGTGCCGTGGGCGATGTGCCGCTAGTTTTTTGTTTTGTAGGCAAACTTTTTAATTAGCATGCAAGGTCTGTCAAAGCTCATAATAATCGGGAATGTGCAACTAGGCCCTACATGGAAGTGCGTCGCTGCTCGCTGCGATGTACTCGACTGCTGACTGTTTCAAAAGGTTCACATTGCACATTACCGCTGCTCATAACACAAGCTTGTCAAACAAGTTTGCTAATTATTTTTTTGCAATCATACATTTGCATGCAATTATTCGTATTTAGATTCGTTAGTGGGTCAGTGGATTTTAGATATTTAAATGTTATAGGACATAATTATGAATGAGTCGTGTTGTGAGTATTTCGTGTTTAATTGTTTTTAACCATTCCGTAGTGTATTATTTACAAGGAAAAGAAAGTCATGCATAGAAAACAGTCATTTACCGGTTTTATTATTGACGTCTGTTGTAGAACTTGTATTTATTAGCGATAATATTGTAGTTTTAATAAAATATCGATCACCGGTAACTGCTAAAGCTTAATTTGAGTTTGTGCTAGTCTCGAGAAGTTCATTGAAACTTCGATCGGTGCTAATCCGGCCGGGCCTAACCCGGCTAGCAAGAAAGTGGTACAACCGTGAAACTAATATTACCTACATATAAATTGAGTGACTTTAAAATAAAGTACTGACTGTTTCAAGATATTGATATTTTTAACAATAAACTGCAAGCATTAGGGGGTCGCTGTTTCTTCTAAATATTTCCTAAGAACATTGGCACTGATAAAAACGTGACAGCTGGTTCAAATGCTATCCGGTAGAGTCATGCATCATATGGTTTGGCGTTGGTATGATTCTTATTCATTTCTAAGTATTAACAAAGTCACACAAATTGATAATGGTTTCCATACCTATTGTTGAAAGAAATCGACACATTTTCATACGGGCCACTTGTTTCCATTTAACTGTGAAAACTCACGTTTGTGTACAGTCGTAGAACTAATGAGTTTTTGCAACCGTTTTTTTCGTCGTTGTCGATTTCATTTGCGGATTCGTGTCAATCAAAGTACCTATCGGGTCGCTGTGGAGTCACGTACCACTGACGTTAGCGTAACACTTTGCACACAATTGTACTAAAACCACTATTTAATGAAGTATTTTTTTGGTAGAGTTCAATTTGTTATAGTTAATTTAACTAGCACGTTTGTGAAGAGGAAAAATTATATTAAGGTCCTATACACATAGGTTAGAGAACAATAGCTGTCAGGTTTTGATCGTAAATAATTTGAAGATCCCTTTACCTGCATTTAGCGTCGAAAATATTCACGAAACTGCTTAGTTACCTACGTAAAACTAATATATAGGTACGCGCACTAGGCTAAACTATTTGAAAATAAAATTGTAAAACTCAGTATGAACGAACTATGTAGGTGTTTCGATTGCCGACCGAAGAACATTTACAATTATATTTTACTGCAGCAGTTTGAAGCGGGCGCTTATAAAAATCAAAGCGTTTAATTAAAGGCTTTTTAACTGAAGCGAACGTACCTAAGTACTTGTACAAAGTTTTATTTGGTCGAACACATAGTTTAATCTATGTCACAAAGAGGCTACATTTATTTCAAATATAATTGTTTTGTTCTTACATAGATAACGGGAACGATTCTGCCAACTTGTAATATGACGACTTTGTCTGAAGTAATTGGACCTTAGGGTATTCACCGTGGAACGAAGACTGTTTGAACAATGCCCTGAGTATTAATTACTTTGATTCCCATTGGGAATCCAACTTTGGAATTCTGAAGTGAAAGTAAACAGTGAGTGTGATTAATACAATTTTCATAAGAATAAGGCAATGGAAGTTGTCTTAACGAGATCAGCAGTTCTCAATCAAATATTTTTAATATTTCATTACTCATTGGGTACAATGTATCTCGTTTATATCGCATGTGGTTTTAAATATAATGTTTATGGCCAATGGGCAATGGTCACAATGCTCTCTTAGTCATATCGAAACAAATTCAATAAATGCTTGTGACATGATTCACCGACGCATGTCGCCGGTGCATACCACTATTTCCGTGTGGATCTCTTATTTAATTATTTTAACACGACCCATAAATATGTATTTAACAGTACAAAACACGATTGTTAATGCATGTTCACGAACTTCCTTCTAAAATGTTCACATGTGAAACGCCTTATACGATTACATAGCAATTGATGTTGGATCGCACATTTTGAGTTATTCAGTAATCAGGAACATGATTATCAATGAAAATACAATTTTTTCATCAAATGCTCAGCAATAATTGGTAGTTATTTACTATCATAAACTATAAACTATTAGGAGTGTACAATCTTTGAGCAAGGGACCTATCTAAGTAAATATCTTGTAGGCAAACCTACATAGCTATCAGCTACCAACTATAAATCAAACTAGGCATTAATATAATTCATGTCTGGTTTAAATAATTACCTAGTTAAATCACTTTTGTAATCAGCTGAGTAATTGTTTAATGAACCTGTAGGTACTATTTCCTTAATCTTTACTTCCTGTCTGCTTGTTCTATTTTCACATCGCCATAGGAGGTTGTTCCTAAATAAAATTGTGTGCACTTGGCTTGTATCTTCGTTTGTGTTAATAGGTTGAACAGTGTTACGATTATAGCTATAGACCAATAAATAGGTAAAGGTTTCACTGCTTTACAACTGCAACCTCGAAACAAATGAAACCAACTGCTTAGCTAGTACCTACCTACCTATCTTATTAATTAGCAAACCATTTTCATTGAGAAATAAGACAACCAACAGAAATTAATTGGTGTCATAATTATCAGCGAAGCTACGACGATGCAAGAGGTGAAACTGTTATCATTTCGTCGCAGACACCTGAAGAACAATAAGTGTTACAGTTTGGCAAGAGTCCCGCAGACGACGAGTCGACGCGGCGACGACGCGACGGAGGCGTGTGGGAAAGTGTCCACATGCACCGACAATTCCCCGGGAGCCTTCAAAAGCCCAAGTTTGTCGAGCTATACGACAGAACAATAGTTTCAACCATTTAGGATTTCGGCTACATTGCTTCGTGCTCGACACATACGAATGCCGTTATTCCGTGGCGGGAATCGATTCTCTTTTGTCTTGATGTGAGCTACACCGGGATTGTTGCTTTCTAAGAGGAAAGCCTTCTTTAGATGTACCTCATGCGCAAGAGGGAAACGGTTTTATCTGGTTGGAATTCTGTATTTATTTATGTTGAATCAAGTGTGATTGGAATTTCTCATTAGTTTATTGAGTTGTATAGGCACTTGTAGCTAGAAGTCTTGAAAGATTCGTAAAGTAACTGCGGTCAGATAGGACTGCTACAATTTGGGTGTGGTCGAGGAAACCCCGTCGTGAACACACACTCGTAATATCGAAAGAGAGAGAGGGAGAGAAAGTTGCACGGACATCTAATTACAATCACATCTAATTAAATCATAGTACATTCCGTTGGCATCGGTTTCAGCATTAGGCAGATTGTTGCAAATAAATTGCTCATAGCTTGGTCTTGGTACCGCGTCTTGCCGTCTATGGTCAGGAAAGGAACGAAGGATGGAGCGAGGGTGTGAGTCTCATCTCCGTATCGTTTCAGAAGAATCGAACCACGCTTGCTGTTCACGCACTCCCATATGTCTTGAACGTTTACTTCGTGCTCGGTACCACACTGAAAAAGATAACAACAACAAAAAATTACACAATTCTGCATAACATCATAATCGGCCTATAATGTTTCCCTGGGGCACAGGCCTCCTTTCAGTGAGAGGGAGTGGGCCGTAATCCACCACGCGGGCCCAGTGCGGGTTGGGAGATGTCACATGTCTTCGATTTTTTTGTTCTAGGACATGCCGGTTTCCTCACGATGTTTTCCTTCACCGTTTTGAGAGCAGTGGCGATGAAATAATTTACAGAAAGTAAAGTGCCTATCTAGGTTTGAAGTTTTGAACCCACAACCTGCAGCTTGATGTCGCGGCCGTTACCACTTGGCCACCACTGCTCTCCATAATTTCTGATTTTGTGTTATTAAAGGACTTTAAATTACCTATATTATGTAGAAAAAACAGATTGCAACATCAAAATAGGAGCAACAAGCAAATTATTTTGCAAACACACGATTTGCTATCCTCATTTTTCCTATTTAAGTGCCTACTAAAGCTACACGCAGCTTCTCTGAACAATGCACTCATCTCGTAGAACCCAACACAAAAGTAAATAATACTCGGGCCCGAAGCTTTCGGAATGGCACTAGAGTTAAAACTGGAAACAAACTGGTAGTCTTTTATGGCAGTAACCATTTACTGGTTGTTTTGACTTGACAGAAACAACTCAGAGTAGGTACACGTCATTATCTGATATACCTGTTTTGTGAGAATTATATTTAACTAGGCAGAAACTGGTCCGAACTTATTTAAGGTCTACGCTTTGTACTGTCAATTATATCATGTTCAAGTCTTGCATGTCTTGTTTATAGAAACTGGTGTAGGCAATCATTTGTTAAGAGATGTTATTTTAAGTGTTCACTTGACCCTAAAATGTGAACCGTAAGACCTTAATCGAATACTATAGAATTCGTGATTAATTTTAACCAGAGGGGCAATTTTCGTAATTTTAAGAACGTTCACAGTCTAATCTCAGTTTCAATTTGTCAAAAATAGCTCTAACTTCCCTTCATTTTGACATGTTTTGACGTTTGTTTGTCGCCGAGATGAGACTGCGACTAGATTTTGAACGTTTTCAATTACGAGAATTGGCCTTCAGGTCTTTGCTGTGTCTAACTTATAGCCTAGATAACCTGCTGTTCAAAATACAGGGTGGCAGGGTCATCGACGTGCAACCTGCTACTATGGATTAAGTAGGTACATGATTCTGGACCTAACATACATTTTTCGTCGGTTATTAAAAATTAAATTTGCTGTTCCATAAAATTTGAACGCGTAGTTGTCGCACTTTTCTATGAAACAGCTGTTTTTTTTTTTGATAACCGACAAAAAATTATATGCTGGGTGTCTAGAATCATGTGCTGAATTCATGGTTACAGTTTGCGCGTCGGTATCCCCGCAACCCTGTATTCCTACGTCCAGTAAAGCTCACTGACCACAATTCACTATAACCTGGTAAATGTATGTTTGCACTGAATTTCAAATCTAACATCTTTTGTAGGTAGTTCCTACCTATCACATTTTACTTAAGCAAATAAACGATTTAGATTTGATATGTTTTGTCAACCAGCCGGGTAATTGAGTAACGCACTAACAGTAGCAATGGGTTTCATTTTGACAGTTCAACAACATACATTGCGTTATTTACGTTGTTGAGCAGACACATTTTTCAAACATATGAAGCAATGGATCAGCAGTATAATTCAAAATGATTCAGATTGAGATCGATAGATAGTGTGTTACGCAATTAGGGTGCAGATTATTTTCAGCAGGACTGTATTTATACGGTTTCGTTAGTCTAGTGGTCGCAAGCACTATTACTGAGCATGAGGTCCCGTATTTGATTTCCAGGTCGGGCAAAGTGTAATTGGGTTTGACCATAAAGAACTTCTCAGTAGCAGCTCGAAGTCAGGATTTGTGTTCGGTTGATAGCAATAGGCGCGCGCGCAATTACGTGGGACTTAAACATGACTGGTACAATGTGGGTGTACCTATAACTATTATAATTATGTATAGGTAAAACTCTTCCAAACTTATCAGGGGTTACAGGAGTAATTTTATCACTATCACTACATATAAAACAAAGAAGGATATTTTCTGACACCTACGCGGGCAAAGGGTACAAAATAAAACTTACCCAATGGAAAACAGAAATGAAGTATTGGTATCCGGTACGATAGGAGGTGTTCTGCATGAGGCAGGTGTTAAAGTTGACTGCCTGTGTAATATTGCGCAGCGCATCTATGGCGCAGGCTTGCACCGTGTTGCCGAAACACTCTGGGACCCCGTGCTGGCAAGAGAACTTGTAGCCACCCAACACTCGCCGAGTCTGGAAGGTGGAAAGGAATCTGGTTACTTTTGAAGTTCGAGGTGTCAAAAAACGAAAATGCGGAAACAACGACATAGACTTCCGAAGTTAAAGTTATTTTTCGCTTTGTAGTGTTTTTTTTTTTGAAGTTGGTTGTTTTTATTTTTGTAAAAATATTTTATTTAAAAAAATAGTTTTTATATATGTACCGTAGGTATATTTAATTTCATATGCATTTAGTAAAAAGCTGTTATTTTGACATTAGAAACAGACACTTCAATTTTATTATTTGATCTCATAGACGTATCGTATAACGTATACGCAAGTTTGTTTCTAAACGACAAATACTTAATGCTTATATTTCGTGTGAAGTAATGCCAATGAGTTGACCCACAGCGTGTTTTATATAAATTAAAAATGTCACATTAACCATAATGATGCTGAAATTTCACGTACCTTAGCGTGTCCGTAGGGTATTAAATGTATGTCTAAATGCGAGCCTAGCCTTTCCATGGCGGGCTTTAGTTGATACACGAAGAAATTCACGCTGAATGGACATAAAGTTTCATAATACACTTTGATTTCAACTGTGTCCTTTACTGTGGTTGCCTCTGTAGGGATCTGAAATGATGTTTGAAGTCTGTTCAGTCAAAAATCCGAAATATTTTGCAGTGGTACCTATACAGGGTTCAAAAAGATCCATCACGAAGTCGAAACCTACGCATTCTGTATATCAAACTAAGTAACTTTGTGCAAAAATAATTGCTGGGAAGCGATTTTTATTTTTGGAGTAGTGTGGTGCGCAATGTAACGCACGCAAAACTTTGTGCTTAGATATGGGTGTATGCAACGGTACAATGATCGTAGGAGTATTAAAGTTAGGTTAACGTCAAAAAAAATTTGAACATTGACCTTTAATATCTCCATAACTAGAAGGTACAGTAAAAAAAAAATATCAGAACAAATGACTCTCGGCTTCGTAAAGGGTATTTTTACACCGGTTATACATAAAAAGCAAATATTGGTTACACTCACATTCGAAGTTCCATTCCAGTGTTCTATGTTGTAACGTGTATTATTTGAGTATCCTAAAAACAATTCTCATTATTTCTAAATTTCCCAAGCCAACATTAATATAATTCAAATATTTGCTTACCGGTATTCAAGGGGTCACATATCGCAACTCCGATAAATAAATGAAGTAACACTATCTGGTGATAAGTCATTGTACACAGTTGAACCACTACTGCGGCTCACATCTGCAAGGAAACGTAAAAATAGCTTGGAGACAAAATGATTGTCGTATCAAATAGCCTATGACCAATAGTGATAATATAATAGTACATGTGACGATATTTTTATCATCTCTTACTTACCTAATTAGCGTATTTATTGTCTTCTGTAAAGAATTAAATGTCTTTGCCCTCGTATTATCTTTTAAACTTCCTTCTACTCTGGTTTTGAGGCTATCTTTTATGTTCGCTTGTTGCAATTAGGGCTTCCAATACTGGGGTCCCGGTATTTGGTTTTTGGTATTTTTCAATACCGGTATTGAAAAATGACAAAAAATGTCAGGAATAAAATATATTTGATATTTCAATACCGGGCCGGAATGGTATATCCAATATATTTTATTGTTTTAAACTAATTAGTGTCATTACAAAATAAAAAAAAAACAATGTTGAAAAAAAAGTAGTCTAATACCGGGCTCCCGGAATCCCGTTATTGGAAGTTTTCTATCCAGTATTAATACCGGTATTGAAAAAATCGGGTATTCGAAAACCCTAGTTGCAATGAATCCGCCCCTAGTTATCGTTTTTTTTTTGCTCGTAGTTCTATTGGTGACATCTGCCAACCCGCACTGGGCCCGCGTTGTGGATTACGGCCCACTCACTCTCACAGAGAGGAGGCCTGTGTCCCAGCAGTGGGAACGTTATAGGCTGATTATGCTGTGGCTGCATTGTGACTTTTACATTAACTAAAGCCACCCAACAGAACGCCAACGATTACAACGATTCTTCTTTTCAGGGTACCTGGGCATCCTGCCGCCGGGGTCGCGGGATTGTTCAAAAGAGTTACCGTGGCCCCGGAACGCAAAGGGCAAAGAAGGAACATGGATGGGTTTTAGTCAATAAAAGTCTGACCATTGAATAAACTACTGCTGACTGTAGTAATTAGGTACCCATTTATTTATAAGTTGTTGCTTAGGGCTCGTTCACGCGTATCACAACCACACCACATTGCAGCGACGAAATGTGTGAGCAAACAGTGGTTACGTGTGAATAGTGTCGCTGCAATTTCTTGCAGTTGCGTTGTCGCTAGTGGTTGCGATGGGGTTAGGTACATAGTAGCTAGAGTTTGCAGACAGACAGATCATTGTGTTTACTGGTGAATGCGTTGTGGCTGCGACTTGGCCTTGATTTGTTCGATATTGCCCACACGGTTGATTTTGACGGTCAAATGTGATCCGTGTGATCGGCCCTTTAAGTTAAGAGACGTAATAAACGTCAAAAATTTATGGTTAAACAGTCGCTAATCATTATTTAACTTTAAGTAACGTTTATAATAAATAAGGGCCCGATCACACACACTTACCACAACCACGCCACAACGATAATACATGGTCGGGCGCTAATTGTATTAAAATAAATAGTTTATTCATAAACGGACCACACTTGGTCGTCAAAATCAACCGCTAAAACACAATGTAGCGTGCGTCGACCGGATTTGATTTTGGGCTTGATCACACGTACCACAACCACACCACAACGACGACATTTGGCCGGGCGCTAATTTGTTTGAAAATTTATAGATTATGCACACGGAGCACATTTGACCGTTGAAGCAAGAAGTTGCAGCGATATTATTCACACGCAACCACTGTGTCGCTGCGATGTGGTGTGGTTATGGTGCGTGTGATTGGGCAAAATTATTAAGTATAAACAAGTTATATAAAAGTTTAATAAAGGTAGGCCTAAATGGAAGGTCAGTCCGTGCGAGTCAGATTAGTTGTTTAGTTGCAATGTAAGCAATATTTTCCCTGAAATCAGTTAAGTCAAAACACATAGTTTAAACAAACATGACATTTATTTTTCTTAGATTTACTTAAACTACTTGCGCGCACTCTGGTGGTGGTTTGTTAAAAGCTGCGCACACGTCTTTCATGAAGTTGTCTCCGTCATTCTGTACTCCATTGATCATAATGTAGGGAACGAATTTGAAGCCAACTTTTTTGCTTTCGTCTCCATAATATTTAAGGAGTGTATTTCCTCTATCCCCTTTCGCGCATTGCTTTATCCACGCTGGGTCAACGTTCATGGTCCTCCCACACTGAAAATAAATAATTTATGTTGTGATAGAAGTAGAGAACAATCCAATGTGAAACAGCCTATAACGATCTCACTGTTAGGACACAGGCATTCTGTCTGTGAGAGGGAGAGTAGGCCATAATACACCACGCGGGCCCAGTGCGTGTTGCTGGATGTCACATGGCTTCGAATATTTGGTTTTAGGACATGCCGGTTTCCTCAAGATGTTTTCCTTCACCGTTTTTAGAGCAGTGATGATGAAATAAATTGCAATAAGAAAAGTGCCTGCCTGGGTTCGAACCATATACGACACGTAAGTCGTTGCCGTTGCCACTGGGCTACCAATGCTCTCTTTAATTGGTCTCTCTGATCACTCCACTTGATGAATGACATAAATAATTATTAGATATTTAAATTTTTTTCTTCTTCTTAAGTCATTGATTAATGGTGTCAATAGATTCTGCTTGAATATCTCTACAAATATGGTTGAGCACTCCATGCTTGATTTATTATTATTCTCATCATTGCTATTTTTAACCGACTTCCAAAAAGGAGGAGGTTATATGTTCGACTTTATGTACGTTTTTTTTTTTTTTTGTATGTTCACCGATTTCTCCGTCATTTGTGGATCGATTTCGAAAATTATTTTTTTGTTTGAAAGGGTATACTCCCAAGGTGGTCCCATTGTCAGCAAGTTGGAATCTGATGAGAGGATCCCATGGAAATCGAGGGAAACCCTCCACTTTTTTTGGCAAACATATAGCGATTTGGATATTTTTTAGAGTAACTTGAAGGGTATACTCCCAAGGTGGTCCCATTGTCAGCAAGTTGGAATCTGATGAGAGGATCCCATGGAAATCGAGGGAAACCCTCAAATTTTATTGGCAAACCTATAGCGATTTGGATATTTTTTAGAGTAACTTGAGCATTTGCTCTCGGAAATCATCATTTGGTAAAGTGGAGCTGATGATGAAGACTACAGACGGCCATCGGAACTAATCAATGATAAATATTTCACGGGTTGCGATTCGATTACTTTAATATGGTTGCTAAGCAATTTATGCTCGTCACAATGCGTGTGGTGGTGGAGTGGAGTTCTTCAGGTTCTTACCAGGAAAACTCCTCAAAAATTAACGTCCCAGCATCGGGAAAAGCAATATTTTGTAAAAGGTGATGAGCAGTTGACGTTAGGCTATTGTAACTTAGATAAATTACAAACTCTCTCACTAAAAAGTGAAAAATAAAAACTTTTTTACAAAAAAAAACAAACGACTTCCAAAAAAAACTACAAAGTGATAAATAACTTTTATTTCGGAAGTCGGTGTCAATAAACGAAAATGCAGAACCAACGACACCGACTTCCGAAATAAAAGTTATTTATCACTTTGTAGTTTTTTTTGGAAGTCGGTTGTTTTTTTTTGTAAAAAAGTTTTTAGTGTAATTTTTAACCGGCTTCAAAGAAAGAAAAGGTTATGAGTTTGACGAGTTTTTGTACCATAATTCTTGTCAATCCAAGCTTACCTCATCAGCAGCTTCGTCGTCAGATCCTCTATTGTTTCTTGAGGATTCCATCATGCAAGAGTTGAAAAAGACTGCTTTGGTAACATTGCGTAGGTGGTCGATGGCACAAGCATGCAGCTTGTTGCCGTAACACTCCTCCGGTCCATGCTGGCACTTGAATTCGTACACGCCGTTACCCTTGTCTATTGTCTGTGAAACGAAAATAAAATAAAACATAGCTGATATCACCGTAGGATTTATTACCTTAAAATTAATTAAATAAAGAGATGTAAAAAAAAAACTGTTTTTACTATTAGAACGACAAAGGGTTTCGCACATCTAGCAGGACATTTTCCGCACTAGTCAGGGAATGAAAATTAAAAAGCACGAGCGTTAAATACATTGCATTTCGAACCTACAACGGTGAAATAAGAGCTACTTTACGAGCAAGTGTGTTGAAAGGTTGAAAAAACAACTATTATTGGAATGCTTGTTAACAGTGAGTTCTTGAAACTTTTGTCAAGAACTAAGACTGACTAGGAGGAACGAGTGTACCAACTTCCAACATACTTTGTTTTTTTTTTTTAAATCAAAGTCGTAAGTCGTACGATTGTTCCAAAAGTATCTGAGGAAAGTGTACACAAACCCTGTTCAGATTAAATTCTCATGTTTGTGTCCTATTATTCTGTATTTTTCTCCTTTATAACTCACCACTTTTTCCAACAATTATTGTTTGAATACTTATAATCTAGGTAGTTTGACTATAAGCCGCCTGAGGTAGCTGCGCGGTGAGGTTGACGAATAGTGATTCGTCAACCGTCCTTGCGGGAGGGGAGTTACCTCAGGCAACATCTCGGTTAATTGGTCGGCCTATAGTACAAATTAATAAAATTATTTCGAATGGAATGCAAAATAGAAAGGGTATAAAATAATACAAATGAATAAAAACAAAAAAGAAATAATTAAAGGGGCATTGTTGTTTTATGGAATTTGGATCTAAGTAAGTACTTATCGGATATTTTCTTTTTGTTCCTTTATTCCAATCGGTAAACCGGCTTGCAGTAAACCAGGCGAAGGTAAGCAAATATGCAGAGCATTTCCTCTTTTTGAATAATGATCGGAGCATAATATGAATTAGGTTACTGATTCTGAGGGCGACTCATAGATAGCACTTTGTTTCATGCGAATATGATCCTTATTCATAAAATGAGAATTATATAAAAAAAATAATTACGACTGCATTAAGGATGGGAAATCATCAAATAACGCCTCCCGCTCTGGGTGGAGCGGAAGGGAGTGTCAGACTCTTACTGACTAAAACCCATCCTTGTTCCTTCCTTAGCCCTTTATGTTCCGGGGTAGCGGTAACCCTTTCGGACAATCCCGCTGCGCCGGCAGGCTTCGGCCCTGACGGTCCCCTCCTTTGATGCTGACATCTCTTTGAGGCGCGCGTGGAACACATACCTACGCGCCGTCCAGCTCGGGCCTGGTCCTGATCGGACGGCGAGCTACCCATTACTCGCCGTAACCATATCTTTATTCAACCAGTAAAACGACACAGTTGTGTGACAACGAAGTGATCTTATAAGGGTTCCGTTTTTCCTTTTGAGGTACGGAACCCTAAAAATAACCATCACGCGATCCAGACGAGTCGATAGACACTTCATGTATTAGAATGCATCCAGCCATTAGGTTATAAATATTCCCATATACAATGATACATAAGTATTAACACAAACATAACCCTGTCTTTACTGTCGCGTAGTCGGGTAAAAACTGATTTTACAAAGGACTTTTCACACAGTATTCCCGGTGAAAAATGATCACTACGATCTGCCTTAATTTGTCTTATTTTAGTGGGCTATTTTATAAGTATCTTCATTATACTAATTACCAACCTCATGAGTAGGTAAACATACACGAGGTCGATAGTACAATTATTTATTTATGTTTGATAGCAGCTAAGTAATCATTACGAATGACCTGCGAATATCGACGATCTTTGTTTCATTTTGCGTAACACAATCAGTAGCAATAGCTTCTATTTTGAGAGTTCAACAACATACATTGCAGTTGTACAGTTACATAATTATATATAATTTTTATACCTGTGCATTTCCGTAAGGATAAAGGTGCAGGTTCAGGTACGAGGCTAGTTTCTCCACTGTTGGACTTAAATTCGCTGTATCGAAATTCCTGCAATCAGGGCACATGCACTCATAATATAGTTTTATGTCAACTTTTTCTGGTACCAGCGCTTGCATCTAAAACAATAAGGAGTCGTTATAGGATTTTTAGATATGTTTCATTTAAAAAGTAGGTATATATAAAGAAAACAAACCTTATTTTCCATAAAGTAAATGTCTGCTTTAAAATCCTGCATCGGATTAACTTCACCATCCAGTAAGTTTGAAAATATGTCTGCAAACGAATTAAAATAAAAGAAGGGCACTATGATAATTAAAAAAAATATAAACCAATGTAAGTATTTAAATGTTGCAGATTTACTTACCATCATCCTGAGTTTTTACTGTAATAAATGTTAAACTAAATAAAGAAAATATAAGAGCTTTATATAAAAACATGTTATTCGTGATCGCGATTGAACTACGCTACGTACAAGCTAGTCCCAGGAGCCGACCCGATGTACACTTACGATAACGCAACAATCGGTAGCCATTTATGTTACGTTTCTTTACAGTCTAATTGAGAACTCATTCACACTATAATTGTGTTTATTATTTAAAAAAAATCACACTTATTTCCACAAAATTCTGCGTTTCGAATTTTATATAAAAACTCAGGATAAAAATCTAAACGATGTGTTGGCAATATTTGTTTCGGCGGTTATTGCTCAATTTTGTTTCTCTGTGACCGTTAAACGTAGCATTTACAATTTATTATACGTACTTACTACGTCATAAACTTTTTTGATGGATTGGTAGGTAGATACGTAACAATAACAACCAATTTTTTCAATATTTTACTTCTTGCTCTTTTTTATTAGGGCGTTCTATTGTCGTTGCACTAGTGGTGTAGGTAAGTATAGGAAAAGAGAGAAAAGCAGGAAAACAAAATCCACAGGCGCTGTCTCGATTATATACGTAGGTACGTTGATACGTTTTTATCTTTTTGGTAACCGTCCAATGTACTAATTAAATTAACTAAATTCACAACTAGTGCATGTCTCAAACTAGATTTCAATAGAAATGTATCAAAAGTATGAGCCATACAGCATGAACTTCGCGCAAAATACAGCAGTAACGTTATCGTCTCGTCATCTGGCCGTGACTGTGTTTTGTTTCTCCTTTTCAATAGATTACAAAGATTACAAACATACATTTCACTGAAAAATGCGTGCACTGACAGGACAGGTCCACTCAAGCTGTGTGGTTCTTTCCTCAAAAGACCATTTCACACGTCAATCTAAGTACATGGTCTTCACATTTAATCTGACCAAGATTATGTCTGCACTTTAAAAGAGACTGTGACCTCTGAGTTTGTTTCTGGATTTATTTTCACAGTGGGTAGTCAAAAAGAAAACGCCGACCTCATCTTGTTTTTAAAATACGATTGACGTGTAAATGTTTGTATGCAAATCCACTTACAGAAATGAAATCATTTATCATAAGAACCATGTTTGTATGCCACAAAAAATATAAGTATTTTCACTTGAAGAATATAGGTAAGTCTAAGTACCTAAGTACTGAATAAAGAGCTATTTACCAATTCCTTTATATTTTCGCTGTATTAAAACTACATATCTATTCAATTTGTGGGAGGCACCTTTAGAAATTCTTTTCATATTTTTGCTTTGATTTTATTATTGGAATTTTCCTTGGCATTTATTAGATTAACATTCCCCATTGACAAGCTAATAAAATATTACTAAGTAGCTAATCGCAATGCAGAAAATGTGCTACAAAATTTTTGTAATACACCTTATCTACCAACGTTATGAAATAAACCATTAAATTTTCCCACACTTAACGAAGAATTAATGAGATTGAAAAAGATTATAAACGGAAGGATTAAATTTTCATGTAGTTATCAGACGGGAGGTTCTGTTGCAATTAGCCGAGTGTTTGCAGTCCGGGGTCACCGACAACTGCTCTCGTTCGCATTTTATTTGATGAACGAACGATGCCCTCCGCTGTTCGTTTGCACAACAGGCACATTTTCATCTCGCTGCCCAGAGCCGACATTTTCATCCCGTTTCCTAAAACAGATTCCTGACGCTGATGGAAAACATGCAAAAACATTTTTTTTTCAATGGTTGAGTATTCGGTGTATGGATATAGAAGTATTCGGTATTCCTGTACCTTAAGTAATTTGTCCTACGGTTTGTTTGCGTGTATCGTACCTACTGCATTATTCAAAGTAAG
The DNA here is from genome assembly GCA_963669345.1 of Gortyna flavago. Lineage (NCBI taxonomy): Eukaryota > Metazoa > Arthropoda > Insecta > Lepidoptera > Noctuidae > Gortyna > Gortyna flavago. The sequence goes on from OY770126.1 coordinate 10,500,792, forward strand.
TTTGGTAATTAACTAATTCGTCTATGAATATCAAACACAGCCAAACACATACTGCAGTCAGACGAACAGACATCATCCAATACAGGGGTGAATTTTCGAGCATATCACGAAAACTGTAAGAAACTAATTAATTTCAAAACTGCATCCTTTAAAACCAACGGACAAACTTAGAAGTTGTTTGCGTTGCCAAAAAAGAAAGAGCTTACGTATTGTGTGTCTAGCTAGATAAATATGAAGGTATAAGAAGTTTCGTCGTCATGAGTGTCTGAAGGGCAGACGGGAGTGCGGGAGTGCAGTCTGCAGTCTCCCACAATAGCTCGTGGCTAGCTGTCGGGTCTTTGTTACCTCACATATCACTTTTTGCAACGTATTTTAGAGAAAATTGAATTGTAACATAGTTTCACGAACAGCTGAATACCGTCTGCACACACAAAGAGATCGGGATGCTCTTGATGAATGGAAAGATTTAAGCTGTTCCAGTGTGCTATCTATCTTTAGGAAGAGGTAGGTAGGTCTAATTCTTCAAAATCAAACTCAAAACATTTATTATTTAAGGACCAACTGTAATAGTCTTAAGCTCGAAGTGAAAAGAAGAAAAAAATATTATAATAGCGTCGCTCCCGCCCGCTTCACTTTCTATTTGCCTTTAAAGAGATTTCTCTCCAGACCCTCCACGCTGATTACAAACAGGCTAATAACATCATTTTAACATCTTACTATGTGCATATAAATGCAGATTAATGCTAGACAACAATTCATTGAAAACGAATAAAAAATTATTTTATAGAGAAAATAAATTGCAGTTTACTAGTTCATTTTGTCGAACACGATGTTCTTGCCGAATCACTACAGTAAATAATGTATAGATTATGAGTAGACTGGAAATTCCAGTAGGTATTTATAAATAAAACGTAAGTAGGTATTGCAAGGGTACTCTACTTAGGGCTGATTTTTAAATAGTGAGATAACTTCTATCTGAAGAATAAACATGACAGTTTGACATATTTTTCGTACAAAAGCTATCAAACGGCAATATTTACTCTGAGATATCTGACTATTGAGAAATCAGCCCTTAGTTCGATTATTCATCCGTGATCGTCAATTAATGGCCTGCGATTTTTAAATCGTACCTATATTTTACTTAGGAACGCGGTAGGATTCAGTGAGCTCCTAGCTCTCAGAACGGCGGTAGCGATTCAACAAGTTCAACTTATAATAATAAAACTCAGTCCGTCGAAGCCTTCTTCTATCAAAAGCTTTATAGTTATTTCTTTCCACCTCAATTTCAAATCCTAAGAATTTTCATTTGAACTAGAACTGAAACCGACGGTGTCCGAATTCGTAATAGTTTGTTTACCCTGCAGTGAATTCCTCCTTTTTGTTGACAAATCATGAAGGTCTTTGTTACAGTCAGGACCTCGTCGTAGCTTGCACAGTAATAATAGGCGAGTTTTTTTTATTTTTTATGTAGTTTTAAATATTTTCGCATTGTCATGAAAAGGTGAAAAAAAAGAAAAAGAAGGTATTGATAATATATAGTGCAAAGCTCGTCAGGCAGGTGGTCGGCGCTCCGGCCGCTTATATAACTGCACTGAAATGAAAAATTGAAGTGAATGTTGTTGCGCTGAAACTCGACTCACTTCGATACGTAGCTATGTTTCTGAGAGACGGAGTTATTATCGGTTTTCTGCTGAACGCAGTTTGGAGTGATCACGAAGTTAATAAAACAGAAACAATATCTTAAACATAGACTTATAAAAAAAGATGGACTCCGCGCCACGCATATCGAAAGTGAAGCACCGTACCAATCTATATGTGTGCGTGATTGACGATTGACGCTGTCGTGTCACGTAATGGCGGTCGGTAGGCAATGTCGGATGATGTAATTGTGAGCGTGAGGCCGTGTTTGTACAAGCGGTCCCGGCATACTTACTGTGCTTCAATTTCGATATGCGTGGCGCGGAGTCCATCTTTTTTTATAAGTCTGTGATCTTAAATTGCTTATTATTTGCGCATCTAGCCTTTTTCCTGTACCTATACAGTCACTAAACATGTTACTATATAGTTCTACAAAACGAATTAGGGTACTACAGGTAAGCTCTAATAACAATTTCATAGGCAATTTAAGCAGTAAGTGATATAATTATAGCGCAATGTATTTTTACGCTTTACCCAGTTTTCCAGCAGGTGATGGTTCCCACGCTATCCTAACATTAATGTCTCGTCGGGAGGGGTTCCCTATCCACGTTAAATATTAATATGGATCGGCCGGCTACCTTCCAGTTATTGACGGAGGTACACGCAATATAGGTACAGACGCCAGCACATCAACCTACCCGAAACTGTAAAATTTTCCCAATCAACTTTGAACCTTATGCTGTAGCGATAAAGTTGAAAATCTATTAAATAAATTTTACAGATTGTGGTAGCTTGATGTGCTGGCGTCTGTACCTCCTGTATATTTTTGCTTCAGTGTCGACAGGTAGACCATTTTTTGCACATTAACTACCTACGGACCTTACTGTATATACAGTACAGACAGGGTGATATTAGGGGAATCGATGCGCAGACTATAACTATGAATTGAGCACATGATTCTCAGTTTTCCATACATTTTGACCGCGTAGGTATTGCACTTTCTATGAAACAGCTGATTTTATTTTTAAACAGAGGCAAAATTTCCACGCTACGGGGGTCTAGAATCATGTGCTAAATTAATTACAGTTTGTGCGTTGATATCCTTGCCACCCTGTATTTATATGTGAAAGTCGGCTATATACTTACGTATATTTTACGTTTTCCACACCTCACTGAATTTCGTAACAAATTATCCAAAAATCCATATTAAGTGAGGGAAGGTTCAAATATCCGTAAAAAAGTATAAGTAGTTACTAATTGTTTGGTAACGAGCACGAGGTTAATAACAAACAAATAGAGTACAACAGTAATTCAAACTAGCGGAATAAAATGCTGTAACCTTCTGCTTGAAGCGTTAAATTGATTAAGTATTATTATACGCTGTTAAAAACATTATTGTTGGCTTTTATTATGCAGGGTTATTTTAAGTCGGCTAGCTAAACCCCGCAGACGCGATGGGCATCGATATCTAAACACTATAAAATAATAAACAAAAAGATTTGACGGTTTTTTTGGGAGGGCAATGACCGCTATTAGTGTTTTACTTGAAGTATCTATGAGTTGAGAAAAACTGTCTTATTATGTTTTAACGTGTTTAACGCACGCATCACGCATGTGTGGTTTACACAAAAAAAAACTGTTTTTCTTTAAGTTAGGTAAATTTCAAGTGACTACAATAACTGTCCAAGGATATTATTATTATTTATTATAACTGCTGCTCATAAAAAAAATGATCAAATTAATTATTTTTTGCATCGCGTCTGCGGAGTTTAGCTAGCCAATTTAAAATAGCCCTGAAGAATGATTGGAAACATTTTTTTAAAGGATTACTTTAATAACGCACGGCTTTTAAAGTGTGCTAGCATAGTTTTCGCTCGGCCCCATTTCATTTCGTTCTCTGGCAGCGGGGTATATCTGAGTCAGCGCAAACAGTGCCCTCCCGGCCTTTGTTTCAACCGTTACTATCGAACTCATTATGATCCTTATCTTTCACAGGAATAGGTAGTTCACCTACACAATCTTTTTATTTTTCTCTCTGTTGGCATTGTGCTACGTATCTTCGTGTTATTTATACCATTTCGTAGAAGACTACTAAATCGTGTCCAGTACGTTCGCATTTTATCGATGAGATGTTTTCCAATGGGTGTGTATCATGCATTATACTGCATGTTCCGAGTATTTACATTAGGTACCTACCTAGTACTTTGTGCAAAAAAATTACTTGGTTTTAAATTATTTGTAATCTGCTTACGAAGACTATCAAACTCAAACTCAAAGCATTTATTTCAATTAAACCATTTACTTCAGGCACTTTTGAATTGTCAAGAAGTCGGTCAGTCAGAAAATATTAAGCTAGTTGCCCATTCCAAAGCGTAGGTACCTATGTAGAAGAACGGGCAAGAAACTCCATGGACACTCTCTTATATAATATTTTTACAAAAATATTAGTTACATCATTAATGTTGAACTTATAATTATATGTGATATTAAGAGCGTCCAGAGTACAGCAAACAAAACAACAATCCAAAAATAAAATAATTATTAATAAAATAGATATTTACAAACAAATTCATACGGCTACAGCACCCTAAGTGCGTAACACACTATCAATCACAATCTTAATCATTTTGAAGGATTTGCTAATCCATTGCTTCATATGTTCGAAAAATTTGCCTGCTTTGAAACGTATCTAAATAACGCAATGAATGTTGTTGAACTGTCAAAATTAAAGCCATTGCTACTGTTCGTGTGTTACGCAATTATCCCGCTGGTCCTTATTTGTTTGTTTGTAGGCTCATAGCAACAGCTCACAATAATGACTATTCAATAAAAATATTCTTGTCAAGGTATGAACAACAATTTCTGAAATATCAAATCAGACCGAATCTCCGGGATATTAAACGAGAGCGAGTAAATATAAAATGCGCTTCTGCCAACCTCTCAACTAATGAGATTTATTTTCAATTAGAAGCGGCCCGAGCGCCTCTAACGACATGATTTACATCCAGTCTTATTTACACCCACAGCCCACTGCGCACCCGGATAATGAAAGGGAAACAGAAATTCGACGTGATGAATATACGACTATAGCAGTATACTTCCATTTCCCTGATACCCAGGTGCGATACATTTCAATTTACGTCTGACACTTAAAACTTATGGAAACTTGAACTTAATGAACGATTGATACAGAAATTACGGAGATAAATGATTTCTAAAATGTGCTATTGACTGTGTATTCCATATTATTTTATGCGCCTAAACGTATTGTGTGAATGCCGATCACGTATGAGGAGAACGCTTTATCGGAGCCATTCATGACGTGCCAAGTAGGGATTTCTGGATTAGACTAACATTCTTATTCAAGGGCTATCAGCGCTAACTCGATGTGTGGGAGATTCTACACAACAATAATAGCAAAATGTGCAAAGTCAGGGCATCTATAGACTGTTAAAATCATCATCTACCTAGCCTTTTGTCACTTATGGTGCTAAACGGATTCAGCTAAATAGCAGTATTTTACATGGAGCGAATGCCTATCTGACCTCCACAACCTACTGAGTAACACGATAAGGGGTATGGTTGTCAGGCTTTCGGGCTTCTGACTACCCGTAACGACTGTCAAAGATCTACGAATGGGAGACGGGACCATGGCTTAAAACATGCTTTTCGAGGTAAGGAGAGGTCAAAGGGGGTAAATGTAAATTTTACTCCAATCATATCCGCCCAATCATATCCGCGGTCTCGTAAAACAATTTACACAGAAATTCCCTTAGAGCTTAGTCTGTACTCATTCCTGACTGATTACATTTGGGAATACCGGCTGGCACCGAGACATAGGTATTTGTTACCCTATGTAGATTAGACGAGTACCTACAACTCTAGAGACATTCTGTGTTACTGAATGCACTCTCGACCCCCAAGGTTCTAGAGGAAACTATAGTTAGGGGTCCAGTGGACACATTATTTATTGGGGGTCGAGGGGCCGAGAGTGGACTAAACGATATTCAGCACCTATAATCTGTAAACCTGACTTGGTTTCATAAGCACTGTGGCCTGTGCTGTGGTCCCCCAAAGCACAGCATCTTGCTGAGTGGAAGCCTCCTTGTCACAGTCACGACGTGCAGCTTCCGACTATTTCTGCAGCCTAATTAGGTAAAACACGATCAATCTCAACCTGAATCATTTTGAACGATAGTGCTAATCCAATGCTTCGTGTGTTCGAAACATTTGTCAAAAATTTGGTGTCTGCTCAGCAACATATCGCAATGAATGTTGTTAAACTGTCAAAATGAAAGCCATTTTTACAATAATGATAGTGTGTTACACAAATATCGAAAGTGAAGCACCGTACCGATCTATGTGTGCGTGATTGACGATTGACGCTGTCGTGTCACGTAATAGCGGCCGTTCGCTATGAAGTAAATGTGAGCGTGAGGCGTGTTCGTACAAGCGGTCCCGGCATACTTACAGTGCTTCACTTTCGATATGCGTGGCGCGGAGTCCATCTTTTTTTATAAGTCTATGGAGTTAACTTATCTTTTTTGCCTTCTTCATCTATGTTTGACTTTTTCAGATCTTGTTGGCCCAAAAAGCCATCTTTTTTGTATGCTCGTGGTTCTGTGACAAATAAACCAATTTTAGTTTATTTCTTTCTTCAGCATCTGTGTTTCACGATGCTTCCTCGATCGCACTTATATTTCCAGAATATGTAATAAATACAGCGCTAGCGAGCTGAATCTATGTTGACGCTGATGAAATATATATTAGTTTATTATGTACGAGGGATCAACAACATTTTTCGGCAAGTTACTGCTCGTGGCAGATAGTAAGGCAATATTTATACGTTATCTGTGTGGGGCGCTGAGATTGCCTATTCCCCCTATCGTAGGAATTTGTAAAAATACACATACGATTTGCGTAAATGATGAAATTGATATTTGTTAGGTCACTTTCAGCTTCTGTTTGTGATTCTTAATATTCAGGTTTTACATTTTTTGTGAAATGTAAATGAATGAATATGAATTCAATGTGAATTCTACCATTCAGTAGATTACCTATTAAATTAATTGACTGGTATCTAAGGTCTGAAGGCCAATTCTCGTAATTAAAAACGTTCAAAATCTAGTCGCAATCTCATCTCAGCGACAATCAAGGTTAAAAACTTGTCAAAAATGTACGGAAAATGTAGGGAAATTAGAGATATTTTTGACAGATTTAGGCTGAAATCAGACTGGGAACATTCTTCTGCTTGCTTTTGGTTTTTAGTTCTAAAACAAAAGACTCTCTAGAACGTATGACATGAATACCTCGGAAAATATAAAAGGAATGATGAGGAGGAAAATTGTATATTTACATCCTACCAAAATCATTTTCATGTAAAATGTTGCCAAGACGAGACCACATATGGCTCGCACTGTCAAAAAGTTATCAGATCTCATGTAGAGCCAAGCTTCTAACTCTACACGCCCTAAAACTACGAGCCCTAACTTCACAAACTCTACACCTTAGTCAAAATATAAGGCTTGGCCGTTTCGTTACTACAAGAACTATTGTATAACAGAAAAGTAATGAACAGTGAATACATTTTTCACCTTACGGCCCGGCCCATATGGTTGTAACGAAACGGCCGAGCCACATATTTTGACTAAGGTGTAGAGTTTCTGAAGTTAGGGCTTGTAGAGTTAGAAGCTTGGCTCTACATGAGATCTGATAACTTTTTGACAGTGCGAGCCATATGTGGTCTTGTCTTGCCTACATTTTACATGAAAATGTTTTTGGTGGGATTTCAGTATTTCACTTCTTTTTGTAAGTTACTTATGAAAAAAAAATCTTATTTTTTGGGGGTGATTTACTAAAAATCCTGAAATATGTATTTCATTATTTATAACAAGGAGTGCCTATATAAATTTTCAAACCTCTAGCATCAAAATTTGCAGAAGTGTCATACAAACATCCATCCCCTAGTTTAAAGGGTTGGGGGGGTAAAAGTTCCAAGTTTTAGAATTTCTTTGTTGTTTGTGTACTAATACTAGCTTAACACCAAATTTCAGCTTTCTAGGACTTCACGAAGTACCCTAAGAGTTTTGATCATCAGTCAGTGATGAAATCGGGGTTTTTTAGATAAAAATTAAATCAAAAGTATAAGAGCTATGCAATTAAAACTTTATAATTATGTTTATTAAGTTCATTATTGACATCATATTCCGAGAATTTTGTTTATCTGGTGTAATGGAAACCCAAGAAATGAGCGTTCAAAAAAACGACGAAGCGCTTCGAGAAAAGGTAGGTAGTGCTCTTGCGCTTCGCTTGGCTCGTCTTGGCGGGGGCACTCCCATGCCCCCAGATGTGTTTGGTTATGATCAGAAATAGCGACAGTAAATAATGATAGGAATTTCAAGTAATTCTCTTAAATACCAAGCTATAAACATAAACTTTCCGAAGCGGTGAGCAATTAATTAAGTAAAATCCTATTTTATTACTAGGTACGCGTATTTAGTACGCCCCTTTTACACTCAGACATCAATTTTGTTGGTATGTGAATACCTACTTTATATAGATATAATAAAAAGGGCCTACCTAGACGATAAACCCTATAATTAAATATTCATTCATTTAAAATTTTCACAGGAAGTTTTCCCCGAACTCTTAAACCTGTAAGTTGTACGTAGGTATCTGCAGATATTGTCGGGAGCACTTGAATTTTTCATGAGTTATCAAAGGCCCGGGGCTATATAGTAGTTACACCTCTACTGAGTCTGTCGTCTCGCCAACAAAAGAGAAAAAAAAAATTGTCTCTGTTTTACTTATGACTATTTTCACCCCCATAAGGAAGGGTGTGCGTAACTAACACAGGGAAATGTTTACACGTACAAATGAAAGAGGTCGATGAACCGCACATTTTTCCGTAACTCTACTGTGAATTGAATATGTGTTTTAGTTGATGTGATTGTTATTTTTGTATTCTAAAATAATGATACATTATATTAACCTGTAAATTGTTTAAAAAACACTTTTAAACAAATTATGTTTTAAAACTAGATGAGTTCGATGTTTCCTGTCCGACTACTTTGAGAAGAAAAACCGAAAAAAAAAACAGTGGTTACAGTCTCTTTTAAAGTTCAGACATACCTAATCTTAGTCAGGCCATAATTATGAAGACCATGCAGAAAAAAAAAACAATAAAAAAAGACCATGGGCATTAACGACTGAGATGGTAATTTGAGGAAAGAACCACACATATCCATTTTATGACTGTAGGTAGTTAGTTGCAGATTAGGTATAACAGTAATTCGGTTGAACAGCACAATATCATATGTGCGTTAGGTCCTGTGCCAATATCATCAGTGTTAAATTAACCATTGTAATGTTATGGATGGATTCGAAAACCTTCGAAAACCACTTATTACTTAAACGAAATAATACCCACACTACCCACTCACTACATCAACAAAGACTATTTATAACCGCTAACGCTCAGTCATTTCATTTCCCTACATAAATTATTAGCTACATAATCGAACAAGTCGGGCAGCTTACCTATTTATGTGGCTATAGGGTATACCCATAACAATTGGCTTTAAAAAAGCTTCGGTACCGGTAGCAAGCTCCCCTAGGATTCAATTTCCCTGCCGTAATACTAAACATACATTTACGTAATTTGTTCACATCACTTACTCATGGGCTCAGAAAGTAGATATTTAAATTGCCGTTTGATAAATAACATGGGTTTTCCTCTGGGTTATGGTTGTTTCTCTCCCTTAGGGTACGTTACAATTTTAGTTTAAGAAGATTAGCTGGCATTATTTATAATGTTACTCTGTATTGATCTGATGAATGAACATCCTAACCTAAAACTTTATCGTTATCAAAGAGTAAAAGTGCAAAGCATGTTGATTTAAAGTTGTGATTCGAGCTGGTGAGTGGACATGGTGAATTTCAATAACATTCAACGATCCAAATAATAAGAGCCGCACAGGTCGATCGATCAGGTTAAGCTACGCTTCTACGTCTGTGGATGGGTGATCTTTACATAACGAGACCCCTCCGTGGCTCGGAAATCACCGGCTGTCATGCGCGGATCTCTGACAGTCGTTACGGTTACTCAGAGGCCCAAAAGTCTGACAACCAGACTTACCAAGGGGTAGCGTATTACCCAGTAACTGGGTTGAGGAGGTCAGATAGGTAGTCGCTCCATATAAAATACTGGTATTCAGCTGCATCTGGTTAGACTGGAAGCCGACCCCAATAATGTTAGGAAAAGGCTAGGCAGATGATGATTTTTTGCCTAATATTGGTCGAAATTTTTGTTTGTACATTTTGCCTGAAACTTATATACTCAATAAATGATTTAATCATACAGCTATCATCCAACGTGGCAACGCTGCCAGCCTTTTGGTTACTTTTCCCACTGACAGCGATGCGGACGAATTTTTTGACGCCCAATGAGCTATATTTTTTTTTCCTTTACTTATACTTGTACATAATATAATATTTTAGTGTCAGATTGTATTTAAGATTTTTTAATAAGCATGTAAATAAAAACGAAATAAATAATACAGCTATAGTTACAATATGATTATTGGGCACGCCTTGCAAAAGCTACGCCTGAAAAACTTATGTAAGTACTTCAGTACTGTGTCAAAACTACATCTTGTTTACAGAGAAATCTACTGAATTCATAAAGCTGTAAGTTTACAACTAAACAAGACCAGTAATTTGTTCGTGTTTTATATGGAATAAACGACTGTTACAGACTCAGAGCAACGTGATTTATTCGAACTTTAAAACAAAGTAGTTAGTAAAAACAAAGGCATAATTTCGTGAATAAAACGAAGCTTTTAATAATGATATTCAGGGAGAATAGTGAATAATTTGATGCTGCAGCGGTTGGTGGACCACGCGCCCTTGCCGCCCTGCATCGACGGGCGGGCGGCCCTACTGACACCACACAATATCACAAATGCTTCAGGACATTTTGCTATGAAGATTTACAGTTGGATAAATAATTATCATTTATTGTATTATACAAATAGTTATGTAAATATAAGCTGCTCATAAAGTTGTGACATCATTCGAAAAATGGGACAGGAAAAAATAAAAAGTAACCTACATGGTTACTTCATGGTTCATGGATGGCTAACGCATGTTTACGCACTTCTTTTTTTTCATTTGATGAAAACAAATCTATAATAAATATTACTGTATTTCAAGCAAACAATTTTAATTTTGATAACAAAAATAAAACTAAAAGGTTACAAAAACAGAAAACGTGGCTGCGGATACAACGAGCTGAAAAACTTGAAAATCACCGGCTTTTTGTCTTGGTGCTTTTGTCTTCTATAGTTGGAGAAAAACAAAAATTATAGAAGCGTTATGATGAAGTTGTGTTTTGTTCCTGATAAACATTTATTTATTTTTACTAGCCATGGAACGAACTGTCGGCAAGTAATAATAGAACTAGATTATTTTTGTTTGAAAATGTCAGAAGTTGCTTAAAATATTAGTTACAGCTAGGTTACATTAGTAATGTAAAAATGGTTGCTAGTGAGCTCCAAACTAAACAGTGGGGGGTTTATTTAGGTAATGATTAGTTCAATGTTGAACGATACATTTTTGACTTTTAAACGCGTCTTAACTTTAAGTAACGTTTAATGAATAAAAGAAAAATGAAAAGAAGAAAGGGAGGGAGGCCTTTGTTCTACAGTGGGACAACATAAGCTAAAAAAAAGGATTTAGTCTGCATCTTAGTCCTATGAAAAGTAACCTGACTTTACCTTTAATTAAAAAGGTTTTATTTCAGTCCTTTGGAAACCTAAATAGCTGGTGACAGTATCCATGTTGGGAGGACAAGCGAGGCGGACGCCGCCAGGTCGACACACTCCGGCTGAGCGACTTAGCGCCAATGTCGCAAGGTTGTTCAATTCCTAAGGGTCGATTACCTTTGCGTAACTACATTCAGTACATCGCACTTGTGCATGATTCTGTTTATTTATCGCTCAGACATGATAAGCACCGCAAAAATATCGCAAAATATTCAAGTATTCTCCCTGGGGGCCTAGAAAGGCCACTTTGGCAGAATCATAAAACAATTCATATCACGCAATTCATCTATTTGACAGTTTCACACCTATATATCCCTGAAGGGTTAGGCAGAGGTGTACCTACAGCATTTTACGAATCTCCATACAAAACTGTCATACAGATGAAATTGCGTGTTATGAGTTGTTTTATGATTCTGTCAAAGTGGCCTTTTTAGGCCTCCTGAACTCATAAATTGCTGGTGAATTTTCAGATAAATCTAGCCTGATTGAAAACGTTCTTAGCGAGGAGATTAAACTTTCTATTGACCCATATTTGACCTGAGCTTCTATTTTCTCAGAGGCGTAATCTGTACGTTTTAATTTTGCCACTTGAAGGATTTTGCTGGGTACATTGACATTTTAAATGCTGCGATTATTTATTAATCAAAAGGTTGTTGCTCTGATTTTAATGTTAGATACTGATGTCAAAGTTAGGTGTGCCTGAATGAATGAAATATGTGAAGAATGATTTGTGAGAAATTATCTGCTTCTTGAAAAGTTAATCGCTGAAAGGAGATTACTTATTGCATAATCAGCCAATAATGTTCTCATTCTCACTGCTAGGATGTGTCCTAGCAGTGAGAATGAGAGCTGTAATCTGCCACGGGCCCAGTGCGGGTTAGTAGATGTCACACGTCTTCGAATATTTGGAGAACATGCCGGTTTCTTCGATTTATTCCGGTCTGAACCCCTGACCCCCCCCAACCTCCCCTCCTCGATCCCTTGCTAGTTCTTCTTCTGTTTTAATCTCTTCACGATGTTTTCCTTCACCTTTTGAGAGCAGTGGCGATGAAATTATTTACACAAAGTAAAGCGCCTGTCAGGGTTCGAACCCATGACCTACAACTCGTAAGTCGCGGCCGTACTAGGCCTCCAATGCCAGGAGATCGAACTTATCAATCGTTGACCCATATTCATTCCTAAGTACTTAATCCAGACAAAATAATGTTCTTTTGTGTCTGCTACATTTTTAAAAATAATACTATATTAAAGAAATCCTTACAAAAAGGCCCAGATTTCCATTACGATATTAGTCAAAAAGAAACCCTGTAATTTGATACATCATTCAAAAAAGGTTTTCAGAATTGATTGACGAAATCAGCGAAGTGTAAGCTTTTCCATTATCTGTGACATAGGTTCGTATTCAGGCACCGGTATCCACATTGCCTTGACCGCAGTGAGGCTTTTATTTCACCCAAAAAAGCTTATTCGTGACGTAGGTACATTCAGTGCCAAAAAGGTCTTTAACGTGAAGAACCTCATTCATCTGCGTGCAGTCTGAAAGACGTGCTGGAACTCGTGCTATATTAAAACTGAGGCTCTTATGATGAGGTCGCTTCTTACTTATTAATGCAACGTGCTCGCCAGACGTGGAACTACTCTGCTTTAAAACAAAGAAAAGAAAATGTAACGGGTTTATTACGAAGTTGCTTCTTGACTTGAATTAAGTTTTTATTATTAATAAAAGAAGTAAGTTGACTTGGTATTACGGACTTTGTTCACATTATTTACTGTTACTTTGTGCATTGTGTTCATTGGCCAGTTTTATGTAAAAAAAACTCCTATAACGTACCGTGTTGAATGAGTTTTTTTTACATAAAACAAAATTGCCTATCAAACGAACGATACACCGCTTTTGTTTGTTTAATAGATTCTGGATAATTATGTAAAGCTTCTAACTTCTAGAGTCAGTTTACACTTACAGGTTACATTTTTCGACGCCATATTTTAGTTTGTTAATAGTTTTAGTTAAGTTAGGATATTATAGTTTTATTTTAATAGTTTGTTAGTTTGTTTAGTATTAGAAATTTATCCAGTGTATATTTTTATCATCCTAAATAAATCAGTACACGTTTACAGGTTGCATATAATTATACTGAAACTTCATAATGTTAGAAATCTTTTAGCAGAAAAACCCTATTGTGGCACCGGTTAAATGACTATGTGATAAAAGTATTGGGGGTCACTGGGGGTCACCATATTATTGGACCTGATACCATTGGTAACCTTGAGCTACATGAGTTAGATTATTGCAGGTAAGTAAGTATTGTATGTGTAAATAAACACATCAAAAGTGTCTAGGGATCAACATATATTTTTGCAATAACTTTTCTCCTGATTGATATTAATTAAAATTGTCTTTAAGGATTCATCAAATAAAGTGTTTTCGTTTGTCACAGTAACGATAAACCAAGTCACCTTTGCATTAATAAAGAAATTTGCCATTTTCCTAATAAAGGGATTTTTGACATTTGAACCACTAACACAAAAGTTCGAAAAAAAGACTGAAATAACAGTTTTCTTTAAAATTTTATTGGGTAACTTAAACATTAATAATCCGTGTTTCTACCGCGAACACTAACATCACAAGAACATCGGTTTGGCATACTCAAAATGAGTTCATCCAAATCACGCTGTGGAATGGCCGCCCATGTTCGTTGCAACAACAAAAAAAGGTCTTCTTGCGACTGGATACCCTCCATATTCGGCAGAGCTCTTCTCTGTAGCATATCCCATGCATGCTCAATCGGGTTCAAGTCTGGCGACTGAGCAGGCCAGGGCAGGACATTGATGTTAGCTGCGGCGAGAGTCTGTCTTACAACTCTTGCGGTGTGCGGTCGTGCATTATCATGCATTAACTGAAATAAGGGACCGATTTGCACTTGTAGAGGAACGATGACGTCTGATACAATCGTCTCAGCATAAATTTGAGCGTTGAGGTTGCCTCTGATCCAAATCAACTCAGTTCTTCCGCCGATCCAAATACCCGCCCATACCATGATGGTTCCACCACTATAAGGATGGACTTCCTGGCAGGATTTTAATCGCTGTTGGCGTCCAGGGGTTCTCCAGTGTCGTATACGTCTTGTATCCGGTCTCATACCAAAACGAGACTCATCAGAAAAGCACACGAAACGCCATTGTTCTTCTGCCCAATTTCTGTGTTCAAGAGCCCATTGATATCGAATCCTACGATTGTGCATTGCTATAGGTGGTACCCGTAGCGGTCTTCGGGAATGAAGGTTCACTTCATGCAAGCGGTTTCTGACTGTTTGGTCGCTAATTAAGTTCCCTGAAGAGTGATGAAGCCTCACGGCTAACATCATGGCGGTTATTGTTGGAGCTCTTCGAGTTAAGATTTGAATGTATCGGTCTTGTCTCCGTGTGGTGCAGCGATACCGTCCTCCATGGCGCTCAGCCACGGTACCAGTGCTTCGGTAACGTGTCCAAAGTCGACTGATAACACTCTGACTTGTATTCAGAGCTAAAGCCACAGTACGTTGCCGGGAACCAGCTTCTATCATTCCCACGGCTCTGAGCATTTCTTCCCTGCTTAAATGACGTCGCCGCTCCATAATAACGTTGGTTTTAATCAGTAGTAGGGAAACAGTAGCACTAATAATGTCTTCAATGCGTTGTATGTTTTTATAGGGAAAATATTGACAGCTGATTTTCATCTTTTACTCGAATTTGATTCACAGTTCCTGATTCAAATTATGAAATGCACCAAAAAGGATCCATATAAATTTATAAAATCATAAATTTATTACAAAGCCACATCTCAATCTCAAGAAATCCGCATAAAAATGCTTGATCCCTAGACACTTTTGATGTGTGTATTTTTTTCATCAAAATTTTATAAGCGTCTGTCCGATTTCTTCTTTCGTGCATTTTTCAATCAGTAACGCTTTAGTTGAACTTCAATAATTTGCTATTCTATATTTTCTCGTCAGCCAGTTATATCGGTGGAGTGGACTGCCATCCTAATCGAGGGACATACAATACAATTGAGATTTTGTGTATCATTGGCCTAGTTATGAAATAAATAAAAATTATTTCTTGCCTTATACCTACCTACACGATTTTTTTTTTCATTTCCTGTTTTAGGTACTTATGTTCTAATGGGTTAGGATTAATTAAATTTTTTGGTAAAAAAAAATTTTTTTCTTCTGCTGGAACCCAAATATGGGTGAAGGCCTATCCAAAGAAGCGCATTTGTCTCGGTCTTGTGCTATTTGGGTCCAGTTTGAGCCGGCGGTTCTAATGATCTAGTCTTCCCAATGTACGTGTCAGTGGTCTTCCTCTGTTTCTTTTTCTTTTTGGGCCTCTCTACAAGGTTGCTTTTACGGTCCATCTCAGGTTTGGAAGCCTCGCTACGTAGCCTGCCCATTTCCAAATTTGCTTTTTTGCATAGTCAGCTATGCAAAAAAGCAAATTTGGAAATGGGCAAAGTCGTTAGAGGCTTTTTTTATTGATCGTATTTTTCTAGTTTTATTTTATATTGAACATGCTTCGCTCCAGCTCTCGCTGGCAGGTTGTGATTTTGTCCTTGGCTTTGGCCGTTAATTTCCACGTCTGACATCTGTATGTCAAACAAGGTAAAGAGGCTAGATATTTAGTAACTGTGTTTAATTATTTAAAGCATTTCAGGAAGTCTTATTTTAACAGGAGTAAACTAAGTAAGTTATAGTTGGTGTCAAACGATTCCTGGAGGTGAGGCCTGGTTGATTCTTTACTAGTTTTAATAATTATGTCGTTATGTGTACCTACCCGACGACAACAAAAAGGTTTTTAAACCATAGACGAGGAAAATAAGTGAACATTGAGAGCTGCTTATTTGGTTTTCTTTTATGTAAGAGTTATTACTTTTCACAGTTTAACCAAATCGTAATATTTGCGGTTTCCATTTAGTCAATACTTAAGTACCTACCTAACAGATTAGGTAGAACTATTCTTTAATAAAACAATTAAACTAAAAATAACCACACACCGATCGATTTGTTGATGCCACATAGTTATATTTTTTAGGGTTCTTTACCCAAAGAGTGGCAACGGAACCGTACTTATTACTAATAAGCCTCCGCTGTCCGTTCGTCCATCTGCCTGTCGGGCTGTATCTCATGAACGAAATGAACCGTTGACCTTTCACAGATTGTGTATTTCTATTGCCGCTAAAACAAAAAATAAATAATATTTAATACCATACAAGAACTTTTTTTAAAATATGTAGTGTTATTAAACAATGTAGGGTGGCGGTGGTACCGCAACCTTCATATGTGAGTTCGACTCGCACTTTGCCAGTTTTTTGTCATACAAAAGTTCCCTTGCCCAGCATTAGTCAAATACTAGTCTAGTTTTTCAATTAGTTCCGAAGTTGCAATAGGGGAATGTGCAAATTACGTAGAACACATTCTCACATTAAACAAGATTAATAGTTCCGAGTGTCATGTCCCGGGAGAAATAATAAGAAAAACGTTCACGTGGCGAGCGAGGCGCCTGCGCGGCGCCGAGAGCGCTAATCCTTAGCCACCTCTGGTAAAAATTAATTTATTTACTGGAAAATACGATTTGCCGGCTCCTCACCTGATAATTTATTAATGAGACCTCCAGTAAATAATCATGTAAGAAGGGGCTGGCTGAGAAACCATCTATACTTATCAATCTTTTACTAATATTATAAAGAGGTTAAAGTTGTTTTATATGGGGTAATCTCTCGAACTAGCATTCGGATTTGAAAAAACGTTATTGATAGCCCAATTCTTGAGGAAGGCTATAGGCTATTTAACATCACGCCGGGCTCAAGAGCCGAGCTAAAACAAAAAAATAGAAAGAACGCTAAGCGAAAAAAAAAGTAACAACGTGAGTAGAGACGGGGTGGGTCGGGGGAACAAAAAATTTAACGCAGACGAAGTCGCGGGCAGAAGGTAGTTAGACATTATACAGAGGCAAAAGATCGTTTGTAAGTTTGTAAGTAGGTAATCTCCGGAACTCATGATCCAATTCTAAAAATATCACTGGTAGAAAGCTACTGATTTCAAAACAGAAGAAGAACTAGCAGGGGATCGAGGAGGGTGGGGTGGAGGGGGGGGGGTCTCAGTCGACCAAACTGGAACTGAGTGCTATATGCTATAAATTATATTTATATCATGCATATTAGCCGAGCTATTAAAATTTTTGTCTATTCGGAAAGAAATAGGTACCTCTTAAAACAGAATTACCAATCAGCGGTTGGTTTTTTTGTTTGTTTGAACGCGCTAATCTCTAAAACCACAAATTCTTTTAGAATTTTGATAGCCCAATTCTTGGGGAAGGTTATCACGCTATGAGTCTTAGGAGAAGAGCAAAAAAAAGTAAGTAAGAAAAGCTAAATATAGCGCGGGCGAGCTATGCGATGCGTCGCGGTGGGTCAGAGGCCGAAATTTCACGCGGACGAAGTCTTCAATAAGCAGGCGTTTCTGGGACCACTTATACAAGGATACACCTTCTAATTTTTGAATCTGAATTAAGTATTCGATACTGTAGGCTGTAGCTGTAGGTACTTTATAAATAAGAAGTGTTTTCCTTATGGAAAATCGATTCTGAAATAAGGAAATGTTTTATTTGCAATTATGCCTATTTAAATCGCAATATCATAATAAGTTAAAATATTTTCCTGATTTCTATTTCAGAAATATAATCACAAATCACATCTCACCGCAACATTTATTGGTATGTACTACCTATTGCCTACATATTCAAATCCTTGTTTCTAATTGACGTTATTTCAGACGAATATTAACTTTATACGAGTGTCGATTAAGTTCATTTCAGAATGACTAGTATTATTGAAAAAGTAATAAAACTGTTTGAAGTTAAAGCGCAAACTGAACTTTATGACTGTGTTTTTAGAGTTGTTTTTCAAAAAATCCGAATGTGTTTACATGTTTGGTAACTAAATCGCGAACTTAGGATACATACGAGACCGTCAACGACTTATTTATTTCCTGTTTCAAGTAGGTACGCCTTCAGTGCTAGCGTCGAAGAGTATTCATAATATTTCATGCGGCGGAAATTGGAAAATGTTCATCTTGGTAATAATATTGAACGCTTTGAGCTTTCCTATCTACCTACCGAAGTTTATTCTGAGGTAATCGCTGTCGATAACTATTAAGTGAACGAATATTTATTTCACTAGTTTCATCTGCATTTTCGTGGGGAACCTTCTAAGGTTATCACTTTGTAGGTATATAGCGTGTATCAGAAATGTGTGGTTAAGGGTACTATCAAACTGAACAACATTTTCCATGGGACTAATTGCAATCGTGAAAACATAGCTGTCCCATACAAAACTTCAAGAAGTTCTCGACCCAAATGAGAAAGCTGATAAATTTTGATTTTCGATTGCGATGTTGGTCCCATGGAGAAAATTGCTCAGTTTGATAGTTACCGTGAAACATGCCAACTTTGCCCAGATTTTTCGAATAATTTCAATTTTAATACGATTTTTCTATGGAGACGTAAGTATTTTTCTTTATCAGCTACAACTGTAAGATCATGTGGATGTGTTAGTATATCTAAATTTTGTATTATTCAACATTTAATTCAATATTTGTCCAATTTTGTTGGCGGGCAAAGATAGCTGGACTTTTAGCCAACTTTGCCCACATTGATTTCTGACGCAAATATGGTCTTTATACAGATGACATAAAAACCAGTAAAAGAATTTTGGTAAAGTTGGCGTTTACTTTAGGAATGTAAACGACACTATGAAACGTTTCTTATTAAAATGACTGGGCAATGTTACCCTGACATTTTTTCTCTTTTTCATACAATCTACATTTCGCCTTTTAAAAGTGCTAGGGTTGGTACATTGTAAAAATTTTACTCTGATTTTTTTTCTTTCTACAAAGAATATGTGTTAATCGCTTGAGGCCCGGGCGTGGCCAAACTGCCCAACAACAATAAAAGACCAATTGTGTCTCATTAGCGGGATTCAAAGAGTTAAGGTAAATATAAAAGAAAAATGTTTTACGCTTATTAGTATTTAATCAAATTTGAAATTACAAATAATACTTTTTTAAGAACTTATCTCACATATTTATATCATAATTGTTCATTAATATTATAACGTCTCACTGATTCACAAATTAAAGTCTGAACTTAAATAACTGGAGAAGACACGAAATAAAAAATGGTAGTAATCGTCTATATTTCAGTTATGTCACGTCTATTCTTTTTTTTTCTTCAGTGTAGTTATTATAAACCCTGGATCCAATTATTCGTCTTGACTTCTTCTGTCGAATTCGAGATTTATGTTTATTTTTCTGAAACAAACCATGCAACTCAACAAAAAATATTAGAAATAATAATACAATAAAATAAATACTTAAATATGTGAGAACACCTCACACACGGCCATCTGACCCCAAACTAAGCAGAGCCTGTACTATGAGTACTAGACAGCTGATATGCTTACATATATAGATTAAATAGATACTTATATAGGGAGACTGGTATTTAGTTACCGATACATAAACACATAATTGTAGGTACTCATGATAACAAACAACTTTTATTATGGGCCCAAACCTGAAATCGCGAAAAAAAAACAACTGCTCCCTACATTTTGATGAGTTGTTATGCGAACATGAATGTATGTAACTGATTTTTTTCGCGTTTTCTGGTTTGGTCCCATAGCAAAAGTGGTTTGTTATCATGAGTACAATCATGTGTTTAAGTATCGGTCACTAATTACCAGTCACACCATGTAGATAAATAACATCCAGACACAAGACACAAGACAAACACAAATGCTCATCACACGAATGTTTGCGCTGGGCGGGAATTGAACCCGCGATCCTGTATTTCGGAGGCAGTCATACTAACAACAAGGCTACGGGGCCGACCAGTAAAATGATAGTAAAAAAGTTTTAATTAAAGGTAGTGTGGAGCAGGTACTCACTCAGTACCCAATAACTAATGTCATCTTTGAATTTTGTTACTTAAATACCTATTATGTTTAAAATTAAATAAGCTCAGCAGTAGCCATAAAGTAAAAAATCGAAATAGAAGTTTTCGGAAAGTGCCAACCCTAAGCCTTTTTTGATGGCGGGCAATGTTGTCAATCGTAGGTCGGAACATTAATAGATAACTTTGCCCATCATCATAACTTTAGTTTTAAAAGAACCTGAACAACGACACTAACAGTAATAAACTCCACAAATGATTTTCTATAATATGTCATAAAGTAAACTAACCTGTGTTTTCACCATCTCGCAGAATGCACTTTGAAATTTGCACTAAAATTTGCCCGCAAAAACACGCACCACACTCAACGAGTTCCAATAACTTACTAAGCGACGTTAGCAACAAACACGATAGTCAGTATTGCCATACATATAACCTATTTTCCACGAAAGTCAATCAATGTTGTCATAGTATTAAGATATTTTTGCACATCAAAGATATGCTTAAACATTGTTCTTCGGGCAAAGTTTCCCTTAGGGGCAATGTTGGCATATTTCACGGTACAGATTATCAAACTTATCAAACTGAACAACTTTCTCCACACATTTCACACCCTAAAATATGACCAAGCACACATTTTTGAACCACTCGCAGATACCTATTTGAAAGGATTTTATAAATAGTACTTAGTTATAAATTAGTAATAATTAAAACAAAACGAAACTGATATCTTATTATGAAACGCATTTATTCGATTCCTGTTTTTGCAAAAAAATGCTAAGCCGATCTCATTTTCAGAAAGGAAATGCCGACTGGCAGATGCGATGTGTTCTATCATTCCATCTTCCGACTTTTTGTTTTTATTAGGTAGGTAAGTATTGCTTCGCTTGCTTGTTTGCATTTTCAGTAAGGAAAGTGAAGACACTTTGTTAGCTAAGTATTAAAGGTTTTTTTTGACTTGAGATAATGTTTTTGCTTAATAAGTTGGTGTTTGAGAGCAGCGGTAGCAACGACTTACGAGTTGTACGTCGTGGGTTCGACATACGTGGGTGAAATTAAATACACAAAGTAAAGTGCCTGCCTGGGTTCGAACCCAGGCAGGCACTTTACTTTGTGTATTTAATTTCATCACCACTGCTCTCAAAACGCTGAAGGAAAACATCGTGAGGAAACCGACATGTCTTAGAACAAAAAATTCGAAGACATGTGACATCTACCAACCCGCACTTGGCCCAAGTGGTCCCCTCCCTGCTTATGCTAATGTTTTAGACCAACTTTCACACCTTTGATTTACCCAGGCGTCCTCGTTAAGAAGATTTTCCTAAGAAGCAATCAAAAAGAAAACAAACCTTGCTAATGACGGCCAGAATCTTTTGTAATTACTTAACCCGTTAATTACAAAAGTATACTTTGTAGACAATATTCTCTCAAAGGCGATATAAAAAAAAACCGCTTCCAGGTGGCGTCTATTGTCAGCTGGCTGCACTTACTTCACAGAGAATCTCATTGCTCTTATCTCAAGCAAAGGCGAAGTGAAATAAGCAAGAAAAAAGGGTAGACACAAAGTAAGTAGGTGTGTAATTGGCGAGAGAGTAGTGGATGCTGGGGAGTTCATGCGGAAATAAACTTGCAGCTGGCCGTGAGCCGTAATTAGATAAGTTCAGACAGGACAGCAATTAATTAACCTATTGAATAGGACCAGATAAGGAAGCTTACCTTACTTATGTAATTACCAACTCGTCTAAGAACACGCTTTCAAATTAAACTGTTTTAAACTGATTCTTCCATTCTTTGTTGTTGCGTTATGAGTGTACTTATTGCAGATTCCAATAATTTACGGACCGTTATTGTTTAAAATTAAGACTCTTGTATCTTTACTAATAATGAAGCAAATAACTCATAGCTTTGCATAGTAGACCTGGGAGCAGTGGCGGCCTTAGGGGGTGGCGAACAGGGCAATCGCCCGGGGCCTCGCTCTTGCAGGGGCCTCGCGCAACAGCCCACGTAAAAAAATATGGATTTTTAAACAATTTTTTTATTTTATTTAAAGCTTTTGATTTTGATCTTTAATTATTTATTAAGGTTATAACATAACGGTAAATTAAAATAAAGTTTGATAACTAATTCATTCATTAAAAAAACCGGCCAAGTGCGTGTCACGTGTCCACGCATAGTGTAGGGTTCCGTAGTAGCCCGTTATCACAATATAGTACGATTCTGTTGTTCTTTATTCTGATTATAAGAAATGGTAAAGATATTAGGAGTTAATGTTTATAATAACAAAAATCGACTTTAAATTTGAATAACTAACAATAACCACCACTTTCTAAAGCTAAAAAATAAGGGTACGATTGCTGCCAACTTATTATTTCAATTCACAAAATTGTAATTCGAAAATTAAACAAAGTTGGTATGTGACTTTACTCGAATGAAAACGTAACCCGTTGGTACAGCGCCATCTAGCGGCAGTATTGTGAAACCTATGATAATTTATTATTGTATTATATTAAATAAATAAAACAAACTAATAAAGTTATCTTAACCGCTATAATTCCTGTAAAGTTCATGAAATGCACTATCATCGTGAATTTTTCTAGATTTTTAAAATCAGCAGATTAGCTTTTAGAGGGGGGGAGGGACTACTGGAACATCATGGGGAGCTACCCTAAAAAAGATATTTTCCTAAATTTTATTTTACCACTTTGTCGGCGTAATTGATATACATACCCTTACAAAATTACAGCTTTCTAGCACTAACGGTCTCTTAGCAAAACCTCGGACAGACAGACGGACGGACATGACGAAACTATAAGGGTTCCTTGTCAGAACTACGGAACCCTAAAAATTAAATACATAATAGAAAAAAATTAACTGAAGTTTACCCCACTATCGAAATAGTCCTGAGAATTATTGCCACCACACCTGTTACAGTTGCGTCTGCTGAAAGGAGTTTTTCGAGGCTTAAAATTATTAAAACATATTTGAGGAATTCGATGACACAAGATCGGCTTTCAGCCCTTGCTATTCTTATAATCGAAAATGACGTAGCTCATTCCTTAGATTTGAGATTTTAGTCTTAGGAAAAGCCGCAAACTTCAATTATAAAATTTATCATCTCTGTATTTGTTAATTTTGTAAATCTTGCAATGTAAAATATTTTAAAACTCAAATTTTATAAACCAAACAACCAGACCTACTTTCGCATCACATACTTTTCACGAAGGACAAAGAGCCTCGCAAAGACCTGCCGCCCGGAGCCTCGCAATGGGTAAGGCCGCCACTGCCTGGGAGGGTCTACTATGCAAAGCTATGAGCAGTAGCTATCACTAGTACCTAATATTAACTTAAGAATCTATTTATATTCCCAGTTTGGCAATAAAAAATGCTACCATTGCAAAACGATTCGTTTTTGTTTAGAGGAAACGAGCATAAATGCATAATTATTTGTCGTGAAAAAGTCCATATTCTATTGAAATATGATGTGAATGTGTGAAACACTAATCATGTAATATTATGATTAAATATTATATTGGCTTGTAAAGTGCATGTAATATTATGATTAAATATTATACTGGCTTGTAGCAATTTATCATGATCTGCATGATATTCACATCAGCGCGTAGTAACTATTATTATTAGATTAAAGGCTTCATTTATAACAATGGATTTTACCACGATATTAATTATTTATAACACCCTATATCAGGGTCGGTTACCGTTACCACACTTTCGTCATTGTAATTTATAGCTGAAAATATTGAAATTGTATCTTGTACTGTAACTACGTAACTCAGTTTCAATCGTAATTCTAAGGATGTTTAAGGATATTTAAATATCATTGCTTCTTCTGTTTGAAAAAATCGTCTGGTTGACACCGTAAATTATCGCAATTAACGTGCATGACAAATTGTCAAAATGAAAGCTATTGCGATCAATGGTCATTTTATGTGCGTAACGCTGTATATGTAAATTAACTAGCAAAATATGTATGTGAACTTTTCATTGATGACATCCGACCATTAGCGAGAGCATAATTGATGCTCTCTGCTGAATATTGAAACGCCCTAAAAAAATTTAAAACCTACCTACAGTATTTCAAAGTCTATTAATCATTTTGACAAATACGAGCACTGCGGTTTGTTATCGCCTTTTTTATGCAACAAAGTTACTGGCGGAGATGACAGCGGCTGGTGGGACGCTGCGGTCTTCGGCCTGCGGTCTGCGAGCGGCGCTCTCCGTTCATTGCGTGCTACGCCGCACATTTCCGACCTATCCACACAATTTGCCTGCGCCTAGATTGAATAGCTTCCGACCTCCGGCAGCCCGTCTGAAGCCTTTTCAGTGCACACAGAATAAACTCGGATTCGCGTCGTAATAAAACGTTATCTAAACTTTTATGCGGAAGTTTAGCATGCTCTGTGATTGTGATGTGCGGTTCTTAAGTGTGTAATTGTTTAATGTTGAAAGTTATAATATTAATACCAGTTTTTTGTAGGTATCTAACATTTTATTTCTTAAAATATAAGAAAAAAAAAACAAAATTGGACCTATCTGAGTGATTCTTTGAAACACAGTTTCTTCTGACTAATATCCCATTTAAACATTAATTTCAGACTTTATAGTACCTAAACGTAACTGTACATCTAGGCATTATGCACAAAAACACAAAGGCTCTTTGGTGAGATTAAAATAAAACCACATTCCTGACTAGTAGTACCTACCTCTAGGCTACTAATGTGTGGCGCATTTTCCTGCATTAGTGCGGGAATGCAAAGTAAAAAGCACACGTGTTAAATACACTACATACATTGTTAACCAAAAAGCAGTGCAATAAGAGACACATCGAATTTGATGAAAAAAAATGTGCCAGTTCAATGTGTCAAAAACATTCGGTTTCAAAGAATTCATTACTTTTCCCAGACAGGTTCTGAAAATGAGGTTATAATAAACCAAGCTCAAAAATTGCTGGTAAGGAAACGCAGACAGATTTCATACCTTCACGTAAAGGTGGGGAGAAAATCCATCTCGGGAAAGTGGATAATCCTTCAGGCCGCGTCATATGTACGTTGCATTCTTGAAATATGTGATAAAGGAAACCTTTTACGATCAAAGAATAGTTCCCACATAATAAGATCGATAAGCCATGGCGGAAACGGCGATATATCACTGTTCAACAAAAGTCTCAGAGGGTTTCCATTTTCCATATCCCTGGAAAGGATAACCTTTTTAGATAATGGGCACTGACAATAAAATGAAACAGGTCTCGGCATGCAGTGATTATTATGTACAAGCTTTGTTCCCAAAGAACTAACCCAACTACACATGATCAAATTAACATTAAAGTTATATTTAACTAGCTTCCGCCCGCGGCTTAACCCGCAAGGTATGTCGATAAAAACTATCCTGTCTTTCCCCGGGATGCAATCTACACACATCAAAAGTGTCTAGGGATCAAGCATTTTTATGCGGATTTCTTGAGATTGAGATGTGGCTTTGTAATAAATTTATGATTTTATAAATTTATATGGATCCTTTTTGGTGCATTTCATAATTTGAATCAGGAACTGTGAATCAAATTCGAGTAAAAGATGAAAATCAGCTGTCAATATTTTCCCTATAAAAACATACAACGCATTGAAGACATTATTAGTGCTACTGTTTCCCTACTACTGATTAAAACCAACGTTATTATGGAGCGGCGACGTCATTTAAGCAGGGAAGAAATGCTCAGAGCCGTGGGAATGATAGAAGCTGGTTCCCGGCAACGTACTGTGGCTTTAGCTCTGAATACAAGTCAGAGTGTTATCAGTCGACTTTGGACACGTTACCGAAGCACTGGTACCGTGGCTGAGCGCCATGGAGGACGGTATCGCTGCACCACACGGAGACAAGACCGATACATTCAAATCTTAACTCGAAGAGCTCCAACAATAACCGCCATGATGTTAGCCGTGAGGCTTCATCACTCTTCGGGGAACTTAATTAGCGACCAAACAGTCAGAAACCGCTTGCATGAAGTGAACCTTCATTCCCGAAGACCGCTACGGGTACCACCTATAGCAATGCACAATCGTAGGATTCGATATCAATGGGCTCTTGAACACAGAAATTGGGCAGAAGAACAATGGCGTTTCGTGTGCTTTTCTGATGAGTCTCGTTTTGGTATGAGACCGGATACAAGACGTATACGACACTGGAGAACCCCTGGACGCCAACAGCGATTAAAATCCTGCCAGGAAGTCCATCCTTATAGTGGTGGAACCATCATGGTATGGGCGGGTATTTGGATCGGCGGAAGAACTGAGTTGATTTGGATCAGAGGCAACTTTATGCTGAGACGATTGTATCAGACGTCATCGTTCCTCTACAAGTGCAAATCGGTCCCTTATTTCAGTTAATGCATGATAATGCACGACCGCACACCGCAAGAGTTGTAAGACAGACTCTCGCCGCAGCTAACATCAATGTCCTGCCCTGGCCTGCTCAGTCGCCAGACTTGAACCCGATTGAGCATGCATGGGATATGCTACAGAGAAGAGCTCTGCCGAATATGGAGGGTATCCAGTCGCAAGAAGACCTTTTTTTGTTGTTGCAACGAACATGGGCGGCCATTCCACAGCGTGATTTAGATGAACTCATTTTGAGTATGCCAAACCGATGTTCTTGTGTTGTTAGTGTTCGCGGTAGAAACACGGATTATTAATTGTTTAAGTTACCCAATAAAATTTTAAAGAAAACTGTTATTTCAGTCTTTTTTTCGAACTTTTGTGTTAGTGGTTCAAATGTCAAAAATCCCTTTATTAGGAAAATGGCAAATTTCTTTATTAATGCAAAGGTGACTTGGTTTATCGTTACTGTGACAAACGAAAACACTTTATTTGATGAATCCTTAAAGAAAATTTTAATTAATATCAATCAGGAGAAAAGTTATTGCAAAAATATATGTTGATCCCTAGACACTTTTGATGTGTGTATCTCTCTGGTATTTGATATTAATTTCAAATTGGTACGGGGTATCCCTTTCCTGAGAGAGAGGGTTCTGACAGACGGACAAATAGACCACAAAATGATCATTTATGGGTTCCGCTTTTTCCTTTTAAGGTACGGAACCAAAAAAATCAAGTTTTTTTTTAAATTTACCCTATTACTGCAAAGCCAAAAGAATGGATTTAATATTTTTATGTAGTCTAGCCTCCTTACTAAGTAATAGGTAAACGTATTTACACAACGCTTTCTCTTCTTCTTTCGAAAATCACTGACGACTGAAAGAGTGTGTAACTATTCACCTGATATAATACGTTTATTAGTAAGGATGCATATGTATTGCAGTGTTATATGCTGTGGATAACGGTGTGAGTTTCACATTTATATAATATCTTTGTCTAAATTGTTTGCGCAGATATAATGTGTTACTGTTTGTTTGTCCCAAATAAATAAATAAATAAATACCTTTGCGGTTAAACATTATTTTTCAATTAATGTCTGGTCATTAATCTTTTCTAAACGGAATTATAATTTTGACATGACAAGCAAAAAAATCATGAGCAGCGATAGCCCCAAAACCCCTGTCTCATACCCTGCTTAGTAAAATCTGTATAAGCACTAGCCGAAAATATTCAAGGTAAAACGGAAATCTCACTGAAACAAAAGAAGTTTAATAGTTATCAGTCGGAGTTGGTGCAATTTTTCCCCACAGTC
Source organism: Gortyna flavago (assembly GCA_963669345.1). Classification (NCBI taxonomy): domain Eukaryota; kingdom Metazoa; phylum Arthropoda; class Insecta; order Lepidoptera; family Noctuidae; genus Gortyna; species Gortyna flavago. The sequence continues at coordinate 10,528,937 of OY770126.1, forward strand.
GCAAGCATAATGCGGCTCAGTCGAGGGTTTAGATCGATTGAAATAAGAGCCCGCAACCTTAATCCCATGAAATTCAGCGAGTCTAAAGACCTTTCGATGTCTTCGCTGTAAACCCGGCCATCGGCAAGTTAAGTCTCGACATTTTTATGACTTCATCGGTGGAAACAAATAGGATTTCGCTTGTTTTCCTTTTGTGAATAGTTTGGAAATCTGTCTGCGTTTGTTTGGTATGTTTTTTAATCCTACAATAGTATTTATTTGTGAAGTCGTTGAAATTAAAATTAATAAAAAAACAATAAAAAGATCAACCAACCCGCACTGGGCCCGCGTGGTGTATTATGGCCCACTTCCTCTAACAGAGAGGAGGCTTGTGTCCCAGCAGTGGGAACATTATAAGCTGACTGTGTGAATAAAAACCTCTAATCTAGTCACGAGGTTCTTTGTGTGGTTGTTACATGAGTGATGAGACAGCATTTTACTCCATCATCCTAAAAAAAAAGTACTTACCACAGAGAGTTACTTCAGATTCAGTGACTGCTGAATTTCAATAGTATCATCCAATATATATCGCTCACCTAGTAATATATCGACACATCTACAAAAAATGTGACATTGAGTTTTTACCGTATAAGTGTTCAAAAGTGCATAATTTATAAGTAAAACGGCACAACGCTATACTAGTAATCAAACCCATAAAATCAGTAAAAAAACGTAATATAAACCCATAAATCAATTTTTAACATTTTATAAAATCTTTGATCCTCGTTTCTATAAAATGTGAAAAACGTAGATGTGCCAATATATTACTAGGTGAGTGATATAATACTTTGCGATTTTAGTCGACTAGTGCTCTAATAAAACCACAGAGTATAATAATAACCGCCTCTATATCAGAGATCCTGTGAACCCACGTGTGATCCTTTGATCCTGTGTGGAGGTACCGATCGTAACAAAGACGACCAGACCAACATTCTGCCAAAAATCATAGAGTTTTATACAAAAGCCAACCAACAACATTCAATATTATGTTACTTTTATATATCTACCTACGAAAACTTGTTTGGGTTCCGAGCATAATGGAAAAGACGCAAATTTTTCGTCCGTTTGTCACAGAGGTTTTTCTCGAGATTTATTTGAATTGTGGTATTTTAATACTATTTATTTAGGTGTCATTTGAAAGAACTTTTTTTAAGGATTCTGAAAAAAATATTTTTATAACGTTTGGCCTTGAATCTTGAAGATACACATAAGTAGGTACCTAGCCAACGCACAAAATATTACTCTTCCTCTCTCTTCGATTAGGGTTAAGTATTTAAATTACAGAATAATTATAGCCGTTTGCGACACTTTAACAGATTCTGAAAAAAATATTTTAAAAAATTTCTTTCCGAAAATAGTACCTTCACTGGCTTACCTAGCTTGCCTTTTGACCTATATGCTTATAATCTGAGGGCTGATTTTGCAATAGTTAGATAACTTTTATCTGAAGAATAATTAAGACAGTTTGACATAATTTCGATATAAAAGGTGTCAAACGGCAATATCTACTAATAAACGTTGTAAGTATAGCGTCTGCATAGTTACACAACGCTTTGCCTTCTTCTTTCGAAAGTCAAATTACCAACGACTGAAAGAGAGAAATCGGTGTGTGATTATTCATCTGATATAGGTAATACGCTTATTAGTAAGGGGGTTACTCTTCAGTAAAAAGATATCGGACTATTGAAAAATCAGCCCATAATCAAATAAAAAATGTCTGTTAGCTGAATCATAAACTGAGTGCAGAATAGTTTTTTTCTTGACACTATGTCATTTAGATGTATTTTCTTTTTAATTATAGTTTAGAAGCTCTTTCTACAAGTTCACTAATTATAACTAGTGCAAGCAGTGCCAGCGCCCGTTCCACAGGCTGCTCAACGTAGTTAGGTTCGGAACCCCAATTGTTTGAGCCCGACACGGTCGTGGCTTTTTTTTATTTCACCATCAAGCATTTTGGGTCAGTGGGTCGTCTTAGGTGTCATAAACTAGCAAGTCTAGAAACTCTCAAAAACATTATTCTGTTGTGGATCTTTTGCATAAACCGCGGATTGTGGCTGCAAGCTCGTTCAAAAAGCGACCACTAACATAGGTACCACGAATGTGTCTGACCGCGTAGGTACAGAGCAAGTATTTATTTTCCTAGGTAAAGCTTAAAGCGGAGCGTGACTGGCGCAGCTTGGCGCGGCTGCAGGCTGCCGAGACGATGTCGTGGAGGCGGAGCACGTCTCCAATCCTCTTTAGTGCTACTGAAGTACTTACTTGGCCCACAATGAAATACAACGGTGAGCATCAACATTACGTAAACGTATGTGATAGAAGCAGAGTATTGCACCAAAAAGACGTCTGTTGACGAATAGGTACCTACCTACGTACATGTAAGAACGGGGAACGCTATTGGGAATCGGTGGGTTTCGCTACCCGTCTAAAAGTCTTGTCAAACATTTTGTTGAAACTACGCTTTTCAGATATAGCTCGGTGCTTTGTATGCACTTGAATTGAAATGTTGTCAGTAGTTCTGATGCGTTTTGTCCAAGTAACTGAATAATGAATAAAAAATCGGCCTTATCGGTCTATCATATCACCTTTAGAGAAATCTATATTTTGTTTTCAGGGTTGTAAGACGTAAAACATCTTAGAATGGGAGTTCTCCATCAAAGATTACCGTAATTCATCTATCATAGATCATAGATAGCCATTATCTGGTCGCTTTACCTAGGTACGTATCTATCTGTGTGACGCCTTAGTTTATTTACACTGCGGTATTCACCACCTTTTAGACTTCAGAAGGTTTATGTGTAAGTATAATACTTACTTATTTTTAAACTTCAGAAATGTTTTGACACGTCACCAGTCACCACTGCAACTGTGCGAAGCCGGTGCGGTTGCGGGTATTTGAATCGAACTACATGATAAGTAAGTACTCATAGTAAAACTCTGCAGCAATATAAAGTTAATTTCTATATAGAAACAAAACATATTAATAACACAGCCATCTAGCCCGCAATATCATGACATATTTTCAAGTAATATTATTATAGGGATTCGATTCCCGTGCACAATGCCACATTGGTTGCAGACAAGGGAATTGAAGAGACGATATTGGAAATGCAATCGATACAACAATGATATATTCACATAAAACCCTATTCCCTGTAGGTATGCGAGTCTGCTGTGAGTCCCGAAGAGAGGAATGGAGTGTTCGCTCGAGACGGTCGGACGCACAAATCAACGTAAAATGGTGCAAAGCTATCCAAATGAGAAGCTCAGAAGCCCGTCTAGACTACGGGCCTTACATCGCAGCCTAATTAATAAAATCAAACGGATCGGAACGATGTGTTCGACATCGGCGTCGACAGTTCGACTATGTAAGTACGAAGGTACCGCAAAGCTCTTCACTTCACTCGAATGCCAATTAAATTGTCGGCACTTTGCACGAGTTTTATTTTTTTGCACAGAAACAATTAATTACTATGATGATCAATAAGGGCTTCAGTTGCTCACACGTTCTAAGTTTCTTGTGATGTATTTCGAAGTTTTTATGAACTTGGTTAAAAAAGGTTTTGACCCTTGAACTCGAGTTCAAAGCACCTGTTTTGACCTTATTTTGGATAGAATGTGAACTTGAATAAGATTTTTACTATACAAAAAGGACCAGCATGTTTCCAAACATTCTTATCTACGATAGAATCCTCTAATTTGTAATATGCTTGTTTACAAAGTGTAATTTTAATATGAGTATCTAATCTTTCAAATTAAAATCTTAATTGAAATGTAAGACAAGGTATCTTTTGTTGTAACATTTAACACAGTATAATACGCGCCATGAAAGATACGACTTCAGTAGTGGGGGAATGGGAAGCTTGCGCAGGTCGTGTACGACCTAATTACCCATAATGTGTTATCTATTCAGGGATTTATCGATGACATTTAGATTAAAATTCTTAACAATATTATAATATTTAGCTATTACTAAAGTCAAGTCTCATCTTTTGTGGCGCGTATTGTAGGTATCCCATAAAATACTTATGTATCTACAGTCAGCAAAAGAGATAAGTATGCAGGATAGTCGGATGTAAGTAGTTGAAGTTTAGTAAGAAACCGATGGATGTTCTCGAATAAATTTTATTTTATTAAAATAAAACACACAGCTCTTATATCAAATTAAATTTCAGCCAACAACATCCATCGGTTTCTTACTAAACTTCAACTATATTCAACGATCCTGCATACTTATCTCTTTTGTTGACTGTACCTACTTTAGACAATCTGGTTGATACATTTTATCTTTATTTCTAGTATTATTAATTACATTAGGTAATTTAAATCTAATGCACTGGTTTTTAGGGTTCCGTACCAAAATGGTAAAAAGGAACCCTTATGGTGCGACTCAGTCTGTCTGTCTTGTCCATCTGTCACAGCTGGATATCTCAAAAACGAATAATGTTTAGATGACCTTTGCCGAACTATTTTGCAAATAAGAAAGAAATTAAAAAAAATTCCTTTTTTTTGGAACAGTGTCTGAAAGGGGTCTGAAAAATTAGAAGTGGGTAGCCCCACTTCTAATTTTTCAGACGACCCATGTGGGGTATCATATGAAAGAGCGCAGTTTGCACATTTTTCAACACTTTTTCTTTTTTTTTTGTAGGCCGCATAGTTTTCGACTTTTGATGAAAAATGAACCCAACCCCCCCCCCCCTCCCCCTTTTCTCCGAAGTTTGCAAAGAGAAAAAATCTGATATTATTCTATGTGATAGAAGTTTATGTAAAGATTACAAGAAAAATAAAACGATGTCTTTAAATAGCACACTTTTTCAGAAATCATCAAGTAAAGTTACTTTAGTTCCACTGTCGGTCAAGAAATGGCGCTGACCTAAAACTGCAAAATTATACACTGCAGCGTGCAGTGTTAAAATTCTCTGACGACTAAAGGCCTCGCCGATGAAAATTTAAAAACATATGATGGTACGGAACCCTCGGTGCGCGAGTCCGACTCGCTCTTGCCCGGATTTTTTATGTAGTAAGAACCAATTTTTTGACTTGAAAAATAGTTATTCACGTCGTTGACGACGTGGATCGAATCGTGAACGAACTATATGTACCCGAAGGTAAGTGGGGTGTATCAGTCATTATCCTAATTAATACGTGTAGGTACCTAGTTAACGATATCTATCGCGTCTATGAAGTTTATACAAAAAATCAGTTTTTTCTAAGTAAGTGATATTTCAAGTGACTACCAGTGACTACTAAAATAACTGCGGTCGATAGATAGGTAGATCTAAATCATCAAAATGCTTCAAATAGGTAGGTAATCTGAAACATTACCTAGATAGGTACCAGACTTATTTATGATTTAGTTAAAAACCCTAATTGAACCAAATTATCTCATTGCTTGCTGAAACCGACGAGAGACAAGAATAATTATTTATTGATAAACAAATAAATAAAACTTAACTAGCCATAATTAACCATGAGCAACGAAAAATTTGGGCATGCGCCATTTATGAATGGATCCCAGGCCGAGACGTCTGATGGGTTGCCTGCATATATAAGGGTAAGTACTGGTTGCCTGGCACCAGTGGCAACTGAGGCACGCAATTTGAGTGTTCGTATTATTCGAGTACTTATTCATCTTATTTTAGATAGTATTCGAATAGTGAGGCCAGTTTTATTAGTTTTTCTTTGAAGTTGTTTTTCTAAATATCAAATTGACCCCCGTAATAAAACAAAACAAAAAATGTTTTTGGTTTTAACACAGTTTTATAAATCTTAATTATTGCGCAAGACATTTAATTAAAATCGGAACAGAAGTAAAGTTTAAACAATTTTAACTCTTAGGTATTAAGTAGGTATATGAAATGCTAAAAAGGAGATCATCAAATCACTTTGTATCAATGTACATGATGTGTAAAAGAAGATGTGTTAATCGACCTTTGTTGCTGACCGTACCTACGTGTAAATTGTTTTTATAAATCTTAATTATTGCGCAAGACATTTAATTAAAATCGGAACAGAAGTAAAGTTTAAACAATTTTAACTCTTAGGTATTAAGTAGGTATATGAAATGCTAAAAAGGAGATCATCAAATCACTTTGTATCAATGTACATGATGTGTAAAAGAAGATGTGTTAATCGACCTTTGTTGCTGACCGTACCTACGTGTAAATTGTTGATTAATTTACTACCTATGTATATTAGGTACTTGAACCAGGAGGTCCCGGTTTACTAATCGAAATTAGTAAATTTCTACTTAATAACCAAATACCTACTTGTTAATGTAAAAAATCAATACTCGAATACTTGAAAATATTATTCGAATAGTTGATACTATTCGAAAAACTCGAATAGTATAAAATTGAGCGAATATTGGAAACCCTACAGTGGCAACGCGTCCCTTTCCGAGTCTCCGGTTGACCCTGAGGTCGCGTACGGCGGCGTACGTATTCCCCTGTGTTAACATGTTAACTTGTACCAAATTTTTCTGCCCGATAAACTGAACATTTTATGAAGGATACTTAGGGAGTTTTCTTATTGTTATAGGTAATATGGCTTCAATACGGGTATTTCGATATTACTAAGCCGATTAGCTAAAGTAGGTACCCACTATGAAATTAGTTTAGCCCTCTATTAAAGATACGATAGGTATTTTATTAATATAGTTAGGTTCTCTCAAGATTTTATGTATAAGTGGATACAGATAGGCCTCAAATAATTTTGAATTGTTTTTAAAAGGACCTGAAAGTATAATGTTATCATCAGCCATGCTGGCGCCATCTATTGTTAGGATAAACAACTAAGAACACCAAACAGCCACCAAAACAATAGTTTCAATATAATGCGATAGATGTCACTACTTGACTAATGTTTTCATTTTAGACCACACTTTAGCTAATTCAAAACGAACTCACTTTTTTTAAATCACCCAACAATTCCGCAAATAATTCTAAGATTTAAATGTAGATGCCGCTGTAATCAAAATAGTAGACGAAAGAGGTATTGTTACTTTTTCGACGAATTTGGCATACCTATCGTTTTACACAACACATTTTAAGTTATTTGTAAGATTTAATAACATGTTCATATTAGTCAAATAATAATTTGAATGAATTCTGTCTACCTATTCAAACTGACCGCAAAATTTACGCACATAGCCATGTGACGAGGTGGCCGAGTGGTTAAGGCGTTGGACTGCTAATCCAATGTGCTCTGCACGCGTGGGTTCGAATCCCATCCTCGTCGGATCGTTTTTGCTTTTTTTTTGCAGTAAATTATGGACAATCTGTAGTAAAAAACCTAGTACATAGTTTGACGATATGAATTTTTTTCAGCATGGCTCATGTGTGACTTTATGTTTACTAAAATATGCAGGTGCAAGTCCGACTATAATCAGGTGTTATCTCTGTAATCGCTAGCAAAAACAGATATCATCGCATGGCATGGCTATCATTTGTTACGAATTTATCTAGACCTGTTTTCATTATCTTATCATGTACCTGGCACCCTTTATTTTACAAGTTGGCTAGTATTGGGCGCGCCTTAACTAGGCAAGGTTTTCATAACTCCTCTGTGTTTTAGTTAAATCAATTAGACATTTATAAGTGTGCCACAGTTTTTCTTGGACATGTGATTTGTTCACAAATTGTTACGTTTCATATTTAGTGTTTTAAAGACGGATTAAAACTTCAAAACGGTGCTTTTTTTTACTCGAATGTAAGTGCTTATCTTTGTTCAGTAAGAATTTCTTGTTTGTGAAGGATTTATTGACACAATTAATTTGGAAAACGATTTACCTGCAGTGTTGCGTTTATACCTATGGTTAAGTAATCAGCAAGAGAATGAACATATCTTTGAATGTGTGGTGGATACTTAGGTGACAGCTTCCTTCAATACCTAAGTATACCTGCTGCTGAATGGCACGTTATTATGTTTGATAGGTTCCGGTGATATTATTTATTTACTAGCTTTTGTGGTTCGAAATTATCCTACGGAAACGTACCTATTACCGGAAAAAAGTATCCTATCTTATGTGTGCCAAATTTCATCCAAATCCTATTAAAAGCATAATAATAATGATTTTAAAATCAGTGGGTCGTCTTAGGAGCGGATTCATGCAACACACACACACACACACACGGTCACATTACAATCATGACTCGAAAGACACGTAGCGCCATCTAGCGTCCTAAAGCAATTGTAACCGTCGAAAGTTATTGTTCTTTTCCTCGGGAACAGTATATTTTTTCTGGATGAAAAGTACCTTATGTGCTTTTCTATACCTACCCCTGACAACGTATATGAGGTATGCATAATTTCATGATGATCGGTTCAGTGGATTAGGCCTGAAAAGGTAACAAACAAATAAACTTACTTTCGCATTATAATATTATACTAGCAGAGCCCCGCGGTTTCACCCGAATAAGTTTCCCGTAGGAATATCGGGATAAAAACTATCCTATGTCCTTTCCTGTGATTCAAACTATCACAATACCAAACATCTAAATCGGTTCAGCGGTTTAGGCGTGAAGAGGTAGGTAACAGCTGTCTGTTACCTTTCACTTACACTTTAGCATTTATAATATTAGTACGGATATTATTCAGACCAAGTTTTTTATTTGGTCTGAGGGTTATTAGGTAGTATGGATTAAGTTAGGATTGTCTCTCACAATGATTTTGTAGCACTTCATATTGTAGGAGCTGGTGCTGATGTAGGTTTAGAAAAAAAACGGTTTAGGCTCGGAGCTTCTCTGTTCCCCTAGGGGACAGAGGAATGCCACTGCCAAGCTTCGTAGATATGGGCGCTCCATTATGCAATTCCCATTTTACGATGTTTCAGCCGATAGTCTATGCTTTATTGGGAACACGGGTACTGCAAAATCCTTATCAATGACCGCGTGGCCAACTTCTCGGTACAAACAATTTTTCACTAAGCTACCTGCATGCACGAATGGTCAAGAACGTTGTTTGGCAGATAGTTTATTTTTTTACACATAACATCACGTATTCCCTAAGGGTTAGGCAGAGCAGAGGTGTACCCCATGTAATAGAGGGCAAATTATTAGTAGGTACTATAGTATCACCAGCACAATTTTCGATCCCGGGGGAATAACGGGATAAAAACTATCCTATGTCCTTTCCCGGGAATCAAACTATTTCTATATCCATCTAAATCCGTTCAGCAGTTTAAGCGTGAAGAGGTAACAGACAGACAGACACACTTTCGCATTTATAATATTAGTATGTATGGATTAATGGTTCTGTTCTTGCTCTTGAGCTTTATCTCTCAACCTACCGTGATGGATGAGGCTATTTAATGTATTCACTCTTGCTTCGAAAGTTCATGGGAATCATGGATTAGGAATGGAGGTGCGGTCAATGGATAACTTGGTGTGGTGACATAGTTTGAAATAAAGACATAATGAAGCACCTAACATTACAAGTACAGGTATTCATTTTTAAAATTCGATCAATATTGACTGCTATCTAAGTAAGTAATTGTATCAAATTCAGACAAAGTTAAAAAGGGCTTAGTTTTTAATACTGTCCGATCAATGGAGCGGCAGTCCTACCGTGTTCAAACAATTGAAAAATCTAGAATAATTAATGCAGTAAGCTGATGTAAGAGATACTTCCTCGCCGATCATCATCTGCCTAGCCTTTTCCCAACTTTGTTGGTGTCGGTTTCCAGTTAACCATGCAGATGCAGCTGAATACCAGTATTTTACATGGAGCGACTGCCTATCTGACCTCCACGACCCAGTTACTGGGTAATACGATACCCCTTGGTAAGACTGGTTGTCAGACTTTCGGGCTTCTGACGACCCGTAACGACTGTCAAAGATCCACGAATGACAGCCGGAACCAACGGCTTAACGTGCTTTCAGAGGCACGGAGTGGTCTTGGTATGTAAAGATGGTCACCTATCCACGGACCAACCGCGGCAAGCGTGGCTTAACCCGATCGAACGACCCGTGCCGCTGTTATTACTTAGCCACAAGCCCCTCTTACTAAGATACTTTCTCGCTGATGATATTGCTAAATAATACCATTACGCTGATGAAGTATGAGTAGGAATCTGGGAATGTTATAGGATGACTATAACAGGATCTGACTACCTACTTAGGTACTTAACAATCAGTTCTCAGTATCTTTAATAGTATCAACATAGTTTATCGTGGAAAGTGCCAAAGTGCTTCAAATATAGGTATAATAATTCATATAATGTGATTCATGAAAATACGCCCTATCAGTGGCTACATAGAATAGCTGTCGTTATCAAAAGTAGAGCGAGCAAACAAATATGTACCTACAATTGGGCAACCTTCTAATTTTGATTGCATTTTACGATAAGAGTAACCTTATAACGACATTAAATATATCTACTCATTACCAATTTTTCAATTTATAGTAATTAATAAGTCCCTTCGCGCCTCGGAAAGCACGTTATTACCTAAGCCGTTGGCACCGGTAGCCATTCGTAGTTATGAGTCAGTCAGAAGCTCAAAAGTCAAAAACCAGTGGGGTACTTATCGTGTTACCCAGTAACTGGGATATATACATCAGATGGGCATTCACTCCATTGTAAAATACTGGTGTTCAGCTATATCCAGTTCAACTGGAAGCCAAACACAACATAGTCGGGACAGGCTAGGCAGATTATGATGAGTAATTAATATCTATCATATTTACCTAACCCATCCTCTTCCTGGGGCATAAATCATAATCAGCCTGTACTATTATAATGTTTCCACTGGTGGGTCGCATGCCTCCTCTATGTGAGAGGAACTGGTGTAGGTATGGCCCAGTGGTATCAGCCCCGACTTAAACTTATACTTACTTTACTTATTATTAATGTGGAAAGAGTGGAACTATCTACCTGCGTTTGTTTTTCCGAGCGCATACAACCCGAATATCTTCAAAGTGAGAGTGAACAGGCTTCTTCTGGGTAAGCTCACTCCATCGTCGACTTTGTCTCTATCACCTCTGACTGAGACTATAGTCAAGAGCCATTTCAAATAAAATAAATAAAAAAAAGATCGTGAGTTCGAAGTTCGAACCCAATCAGACATTTTCTTATGTGTATTTAATTTCATCACCCTGAAAACATCGTGAAGAAACATCATGTCCAATCAAAATATTCGAAGACATGTGACATCCACCAACCCGCACTGGGTCCGCGTGGTGGATTATGGCATTCTGGGTCAGTCGGATAATATACCTATACTAGTAGCTTAGATAAAATCCTATCTTATTCTTACAACCTATCCCCTTTTCTCATGGTATATGTCGCGACTTCGTCTGCGACCCAGGAAGAAGAGCAGCCTATGTCCTTCTCTACGTCATGGTCTACCCTTGTGCCAAATCCTGTTCATCCAAATCTGTTTACCCGTTTTAGCGTGAAAGCGTAACAAATATATAAAAAACCAAATCTTTTCTCTAATATTAGTTAAGATGGCTACCACAGAACAGATATAAATGCATATTATTATGGTTATGGTTCCTATATGTATAGAATGTGAGAGTGAGATGAGGCTTATGTTGATTTATTTAAGTACTCGACTACAAACTACGGTGGATCGATATCTACTGAGTGAAACACAATGATGCCGATTCTGTTGTTCACAAAAGTTTAGTGCATTTTTTTTTCTATTTCTTTAAGAAAAGGACAGACGATAAATTTTAGTTTAGTCCTGTCAAATTAATCAGTGTCCACGCCTGACGTGAATTGACTTAATTTTAGTGGGCAAGTTTTTACCTAATCACGTCTAAACTTGCATGGAGTAGTGTCAGGCGCTGATTAATTTGACAGTTATCTTCTGTCCTTTTCTTAATGAAATAGAATGAAAAAGATGCACTGAACTTAAATTTAGTACCTATTGTTTGTGAACAAGGGAATCGGCAACAAGTTATAAATCGTTAAAAGAAACTTTCATAACGACATAAGTAAGTAAGTAAGTAAGTAGGAATGTTGGGCTTGGGTCATGTATTTAATCGGGCCTCAAATAAGGTTAATTTGGTCGGGACACCCTAGTTGCTGCAACTGTGAGAATGGGCCACATAGCTGCATCATTAGAAGCCCGATAATTTTTTGGAGGTTCATTAATTTAAAAAAAAGCACATCATTTTATGGACTACCTATAAGTTTTTGGAGGATCTGGTTTAGTCATAGTAAGCCATTGTCTGAGTTAAGCAAAATTCAAAGGGATATTGGTTTGAATTTTCAACTCCACAGCATATGGAGAAACAAATGTAACTTTTAAAAAAAATTAAAAATATAATAAGTACCTACCTACCTGTAATAACAATAATATTAAAAACAAAAACAAAGTTCGTAATTACTGATATATCAACGCACTAAACGACATGAAATTCAAAGGGTGTGTTCTTTGTAAAGAGTAGCTATCTAAGAGGGTGAGTGGGGGAGGGTGAAATTTCACGCGGACGAAGTCGCGGGCAGAAACTAGTAATATATTAAGTAATATTTAAAATTTGCATTCCAATAAGCAGCATTCTTGAAGATAATATTCGGATTCATTTATCAAATCGAAGTGGAAAAATCAACATCGGGCAAGGATTTTAATTTCCTCGACCGCTCCCTGAAAGTACCTACTGATAAAATTCGTATTTAAAATACCAAACGGGATCGCGTCATCGATATTTTTATCGTACTTAATCTTGTTACGCATAGTATCTTGAACAAAGACATAAAACGCCTAGGATTATTATATTAATAAAATTAATCGTCATGTGAGATTTATGAAACAAATGAACACCAACAAAGATCAAGTTTAGACTTGACTCTGACCAGCAGGTGGGTTATTGCGGAACACACTAACTGTAGGAATGGCGCTTACATTTTGTCAGTAAATTCATTGCGTACGTTGTTGAGCAGACAAATTTTTCGAACCGCAGCAATTATTTATACTTATTTCGCAATTATGGTGCTGGTCCAACCTTTTGTCCATACGTATAAAACAAGTGTTATAGATTTATGTGAGAATTTACAACTTTATTAGGTAAACTTTGTTATAATTAGGTAGGTTAATTTTATTTAGCAAAGCGGAAAACAAATTGTCTAGATTGTACCATATCAGAGTATCTACTTATGTATCATTTAAATTTTCTTCCAGATATCAACATGTATTGGTCAATCTTCTTGGTAGCCGCGCTAGGCAGTGCGCAGGCTCAGCAGACATCACAAACAAGAGTGGCAGATACCCTCAGTGAATGCTATAGCAACCCTGAACTTGCGAACAGGAACAACTTGCCGCCCGTCACGATGCAGGTCCTCATCGACATCATAAGAAAAATAGAGGACAACCCTAACGTCAACATGGATTTGAGACAGCTTTCAACGGTGCTTCTTCACACGTATGTTCACGTTCTAGTTACATACACATCTAAATAAAAGTCCGCCAGACCGAATTTCGGCCATGGCGACCAATCTCAGCGAGACCAGCCTTCGGCGCGGGAGATATCATAGTGCACAAGTGTGTGCGCAGACACAGCTAGGTGCACCTCACTCTCATAGTCCGATGGGACGGCAATCCGACACGACCGGACCAACGACCTAACGTACTTTCCGAGGCACGTGGCGGGGGTATCATACAACCAACTTCCAAACTCGGCGCTGTTACTAAAAAATTCGTGATGGAAAAATCCAGGAACACTTGGCCCGACCCGGAAATCGAATAACCCAGGACTCTACGCTCAGCAGTCGCGCTTGCGACCACGAGACCAACGAGGCAGTCAACTTACACACCTACATATCTCATGAACAACGAGTAACTGCTGGTTGGTCGGATATTATCCCTACACACACATTTACTAAAAGGCTGATATGATCAATGCAGGCATGGCCACATGTGATTTTCACAGCTGAACTATCTTTCATTTGATTGCTTCCAGGTACCGTCAAGATGGCATTGAGTTCCATCAGCCAGAGAACTCGGTGTCTTCTGCAAATGTGCTGCCGTTTGCTCCGACATTCCCATCGTTCCATCGCCATCGGCTTCTTTTAACGAGGCTCATACCCAACAACTTGCAACTTTTGGGTAATGACACCGTCTCATCTGTCTTGAAGGTTCGTTTTTACAATATCTTTATTCGCAAACTAAGAAACCAGTTACAGGTAGCGCTTCAAAATTTTTCCTTATATCTTATGTCAATTAGAAGATGGCTTGGGGGTCACTCCTGATTTTACCTATTTCTTTCTTATATTCTAGTGTACTCTCCATCATATGCTGTCAACAACTGTGGACAAGCGAGTCCGAGGAGATGAAAGCAGCTGCAACCAATTGTCTCAATACCGAGCTCTTAGAACTGCGAGATCTGGTCGCTCCATAAGCGATGATGTTGAAATTATAAAACCAGCAGTCTTGTGAGTATTTTTATTCCTTCATTTAGCTCAGCTTTTTTCCTGAAACTTTGAAAATTATCCTTTTTTCATTCAAGGCCATTAAAAATGGATTTTAAATTCTATTTTCTCTTTTTTTTTCAGAAAATCAGCCAACAAAAACGGGAAAATGAGGCGTTACGATCCGAATAACGATGTGGAATTCAGTAACTTTGGCGGTGGTGGCTCTATGTCTGAACGTCAGGTGGCTGAGAGCACTTGCCCCCTGTTGGACGGCGTGGTGAATACACCATGGGGTGCCGTGTCAGCTGGTAACATTATTGCTGGCATTGCTGCAGGGGCGCAGCCGCAACGTGTGAATATCATGGACTTGGTCAGGGATGCGAACCTTAACTACAGAAATGTCCAACAAACTGTGTCTTCTATATATCCGGCAACGTTAGCTGGTGAGTCGGATTTATTCAACGTATTAGAATTATTTGAGTACTTTTACCAAGCTATAATCCGCATTTCAGTAGTTATTTCAGTTTATTTCGCTTCATAAATTGGTTCAGTATATAAATGGAGTTACCTAGGTGTGGGTAGTAGGTACCTACTTCGGATTAACGCTGCGTTGTACCCACGGAGTACAGAAGAAGTACTCTTTCTGTACTCCGTGGTTGTACCTAATACCCATGTATTTATATATCAACATAGAATGTAAACAAAAAATATCTCCAAATTATTTTTGAGTGAGTACCTTTATAAGTGATATTTTCCTAACTAGGTGACTTGGCCGAAGCCGTCCTCATCCAAGGCACAGAGCGAGGCAGCACATCCATAACAATCGGTACCGCTGGTAACTGGAACAGCACACAGGCGACCAGGCACTTCATGCTGCACAACCGCGTCAACGTCGAGATGACAGACCCTGAGATCCGGGGAGACATCGACGGCTTCGTCCTTGGAAGCACAATAACTTCGACTTTGGGAGCTTTCAGCTCTATGAAACTGTCGCAACTCTTGGATATGTACTATTCTCCCAGGGTAAGATTTATTTCTTCTTGTTTTCATACTACAATGACACTTTTAATAACTGTAGTTATATTCAAAAAGACACAACAATTACAGTTTACAAGCTAACACTAAAATATATACGAATAGGTATTATTTACAAGTTTATAATAAAAAAATTAAGAAAAAGGCAGGAGCTCATTGGGCATCAAAAAATTCGTCCGCATCGTTGTCAATGGGATAAGGGCCCAAAAGGCTGACAGCATTACCACGTTGGATGGCAATGCTGATTCTTTGGGCTCAAAATAGGCCAGTCCTCTGGTCACGTGAAGCCTTACTTGATTTTTAATTGTTTTTATCCAACCCAAGTAAAGCCCCAAGCAGGTGTCTACAGTTAATGTTGAAACGTTAAAAAAAAATATTATAGAATGGAGCCTTTGATGCTAATCTGCGAGCCTGCAACCGCCGCGCTTTGATGGAACAATACGTAACTAATGAGAACTTGGTCAGTGAAACACATGCGTTCGCCGCCGCCCTGGACACCAACATGCCTCTTCGTGGAACCATCATCGGTGGCCTTGAACAGCTTGTCACAAGTGCTGTGACCAGTCTACGAACATACACCAGTGAGTATCGTGATACAGTGACCTAATGAGTTTCCTTAATAAGGATTTGGATATAAGATAAGTTCACTGTTATGTGCATCATATACTTACTATCTCAGACTCAGAGACAAAGCAGTAATGCTTGTTTTTTTTTACTAAATCCTTTTCAACTTCTTCCAGCAAGCAATTTAAACGACATGAACTGCGTCACAACCTTAACCCAGAGCAATGACTTCCGTCTGAGAACCAACCTATATATCGCGCTGGACTCCTCGTGGTCTTACCAAACCGTGTTCCCAGCCATCGCTTACTTGGTAGACTCTATTGAGGTCAGCAAGTTCGGATCAAGTATCACTTTACTGAGCGCCTTTGATGGCAGCATCATTGTCAATACTACCTTCTCTCAGGCCGATTTCTACGCTGAATATAACGCTACTAGACACGCAACAAGTAAGTGAATTGAACATTTTGCTTAGAAAATACAAAAATTTTTGACTACAATTTTATATGTAGGAAGTCAATTTAAATCCTTCATTGCTATATTTTGGTTAACAGTATCGCCAGGAGTGAATCTTGAAAGCAGTTTGAATCGCATCAAGTTGATGATGCAAGAAACGCTTTTGAACGAGAGCATGAGGAACTACGTGGGCGGTAACTCATCAGTTTTGTTGTATCTGATCAATAATGGCAACTTGCAGACCACTGATCTTGCATGGCGACACGCTAACGAGATTAACAATACCGTACCCGGTAAGTTATAAAAAAATGGTATTATTAGGATTTTTTTAAATAGAGGGACTTAAAAGGTGAAGTATGTCAATCTAATTTGAAATATTTGTCCTTTTTTTTCAGACCTAAGAGTTCTATACGCGACTTCCACCAATCAGTTCGATACACTATGGACTTATGTACGTGAAATGTACAGCGATATTTTCACTATTGCTCTCAATTCTGCGGGAACAAATGTGGATACTCTCATGGATCCTGTACTACAACGTATTCAAAGTGGTAAGTTTTATGTAACATGTGGATTGTTCAGGCCCAGAATGAGCTTAGATTTAATTAAGGCAGTGTGTTATGCGTGAGCTGTGAGAGATTTAGGACATTTATTAGATAGGCAATGCTTTGCTTGGGTTTATAACAATTTGTTTTTTCCTTGCAGTTGGCAGAAGAATCGTGAACCCTACATGTGGTTTCTTGTTCAACGCCGGATCGTCAGGCACAAGGCAGTTTGATGACTACGTTGAACCTGGTTACATCAATTTCTATAGGCTTAGTGCTAACTACTTCTTCGAGAACAATGATAACAGGAAGGTCAGGGTAGCCCGCAGTGGTACTGGAGCTGGAAGTCTCGTAGTTTGTCACTCCCGGTCCGTCCCGCAACCCAGGTATAACATCTATTGATAGTGTTATCTTAAGATAAGTTCACCATCATTTACGATATCCGTATGTATAGCTATCTAATTCCATGAAATGTTTTCATTTTGATGACTAACATACGCTAGTTAGAAACAAATAAAAATGACGAAGAGAAAAACAGTGACAAATCATTGGGCTTTTCTGATAAGGCTTCCGGGTTCCGGTACCTACCGGACAGAACAAGCATCCATGATATTGATTAACTGTTTTGTGTCTACTTTACACGAAATACACTTCAAAAATAAATAAGAATCACAAAAAAGAATTGAATCGACAACACTATTAGACATTAGCCACATATCGAGACGGGACTGTTGGGGTTCAATACTCCACCACCGCCACACGGTGGCTCGGAGATGGTGGGTCGGGGACACTCAAAATAGCCAGTGAACCATGCACAATTGCACACTACCAACTACACACTTACAGTAGCAATGGCTTTCATTTTGACAGTTCAACAACATTCATTGCGTTGTTTACGTTGTGGAGCAGACAATTTTTTCGAGCACATGAAGCAACGTAAGCATTCAAAATGATTCAGATTGTATTTGAAAGTGTGACTAGCTAATATTTTTACCACAGCATTAGCTATTCTGAACTCTGAGATTCGTGTATTAAGAGAAGAACAAAAATGCCGGTCTATTAATTTTGCTAATTAAAATTATTTTTCAGGAGCAACTCAACAGTCACTACGGACAGCAATGCGATAACATGCCAGACCTTGACCTCTGGTAACGTTGAGATCAGCTTGCAGAACGCCTGCGAAGGATACGGGTTTATAAACGAATGTCCGCCGCTGTTCGTGTCCGTCCGATCAGATACCGGCCTCGCAGCAGGGACCGTCGCTAGCGCCGGGTGCACAGGTACAGTCAAAAATATTGATTAAATCATGACGACCACAAAAGCTCACCACACGCAAAGCTGTGGCCGTTGAGTAAGGCTCTAGAAGTCCGTTTAGAAAGCGAAGCCCATGATGAAAGACAACAGTCTTTCATCAATCGTTATTTGCCTCAAGACACACCTAAATTGTGGTGTGGCAATCTAAAAAGATTAGTTTTCCATAAAACAGGGATATGGTATTTTTTTTTTTTAATCTTCGTAGAGGGAAAGCCTACTCTTTGATAACCAAGTGTTCGCTTCCATACTATACTAATATTGTTTTCCTCCTCAGACGCAAACTGCAGGTTCCCGTACAACATCAGGTACCAAGTGCAAGTCGAAGAGTTGGGATGCTTCAATGGGGCCAGCAGTGTGACAGCCAACTTCCTCATCCTGCTCTCCACTTTATACATCGCCTTTTACGGTTCTTCGTAATTATTTTTTACCATTAGATTAAACCTACCGATTATTTTTAATACCTAGCTTATTGTAATAATGAGGAAAATGACAAGAAGTAGGTTATTTTTACCTGCATAAAGTTCAATTCTGGAATTAACTTTGAACATGTAAACATTAATTTTATAGTTTTAATATAATTACGTACGAATAGAATAGGTAACATTCTGCCACAAAAATAATAGGCAAATCAATATTTAATATATTTTTGGACGTATGTAGCGTGTATTATCTACCTATATATTTTAATAACAGTTACAGGGTAACAATGTGTTTTATATATATTTATCATTAAAATCTAAAAACATTTATCGCTGTAATATACCAAACTATAGGTAGCTAAAGAATTTAATATATTAATGTAGGTTTTTAAAACATTCTATGTTCAATTTGTGTATTGTGTATCCGGTTTTTTTTACAAATAAAAAGAGATGATACGACCAAACAAATTGTTTTTATTTTTTTACCACTATCTTAGCACTTTAGCAGGTGATAAAACATATTGAGCTCCGATCAAAATGTTCAGAAGGAGGCGAAGGGACTTCTTCAACGCCTTTAAAACCATAAGTAGATTATGGCCGGCGCATCTTGGACAGCAGCAGGTAGCCTCCTTGATGACTTTTCTTCTACAAGTAACGGGTGTTACAGTTTGAGATCAAACGAAGGAAAACATTTGTAGCAGTTTTTATGACACCGGAAGCGAAAGAAAGAAAGTGGATGTTCTTACAGTTTAAAATCAATTCATTAATTTCAATACCTTATAGGTAGTTACTACGTTCTTGCGCTTCGTATGGAAAGAAGCTTTTCTACAAGTAATATCTAATGGTAAATCTTGTTACTTTTCCCAATGATTTCGTTAAGGAGGTTATTGTCCGAAAGGGTTACTGCTGCCCCTAAACATAAAGGGCTAAGGAAGGAACACTGATGGGTTTTAGTCAGTAAGAGTATGACACTCCCTTCCGCTCCACCCAGAGCGGGAGGGGTCATTTGATGATTTCCCATCCTTAAAAAAAAAGGTCCATTTTTAGCTACCGGGTCATGACCAAAGAGTATAATAATAATACGAGAGTTCAAGACACTATACAAGCTCAGTTTTTTTTTAGTTTTGGTAGGTATGTAACCCTATTTGTTAACTGTGAAAATCTACAGTGACCAACCCAGGTGATGGGCCACTGCCTGCGGCCACCTGCGGCTTATAGGTATTTTATTATCTTCTGCCTGCGACTTCGTCCTCGTGAAATTTCTGGTTCCCCAGACCCAACCGTCACATCGCATCGCCTGCCCGCGCTGTTACTTCGTTTTAGCTTATCGTCCTTTCAGTTTTTTTTTTATCTCGGCACCTTGGGGACCTGTGTGTGTAGGGCGTGATGTTAAGTAGCCTATAGCCTTCCTTAATCAAGAATTGGGCTATCAAACGCAAAAAGATTTTTTCAAATCCAACTGGTAGTTCCAGAGATTAGCGCGTTCAAACAAACAAACAAAGTCTACAGGTTCATTAGTTAGGTACAGATAGCGCCATCCACAAAAACGCGCCCCATTCTTCTTTCTAATCATTCGCTAACAGTACGAGTGTGCAACAACATTCCGCTAGTGTTTTAGTTTTGTCGATACTCGATACACATAATTTCTTATTAATAGTGGGTAATTAGTGTGTATAAAAAAACTAGCGGAATTAACTAGCGAGTAGTAAGAAGAGTGGGGCGCGTCTTCGTGGATGGCACTATCTATATTATAAGATACAGATATAGATTATAGCTGTACAAGGATCTTTAAATTTACCAACAGCGTCCCCTTGTCAACGTCATTCGAGCTCCAAAAGATCCTTGGGGTTGGATTTTAAAACGAGTCGCCTGAAGTTGATGGTATTGATGGTGTAGGGGGCTTAAGGGAGTTAGTCTTAATCCCCACAAAGTAATTTTGGCTGCCGGAGTTGCGTCTAAATATTTTTAAACAATTTCCAAAAATTCTTAAATACTATTGCAATTATGCAAAACGGAACGTAATTTTTATGCTTTAGTACAGTTTTTCAAATGTAATTTTTAGGTTTTATGTGAAAAACGTGAAACGAAACGCAACCCGCCATCTTGGATGGATGATATTGACAGGTAATGTCAAATTTGTGCGTCAAAATACAATCTAAGTAATTTATGTAATTCTTAAGTAATCTCGTAATAGCAATGTATTACTCAGAGTTCACAATCCGACTTCATTGGGTTAGGTTAGATGGCTATGAGAACTTAGGATGCAAGAGCGAGCGAAACGAGCTCGGGAATTGGGGCACCCCGACTCGGACAGGTTAGGTTCGAAGGGGATGACGGGGCTCAAGTGAGCGAGCGGAGCGAGCGAACGAGCCCCGTCATCCCCTTCGTGTTAGGTTCCTTTAAACCCTGCAGACAGAAATAGGGGCCCCGCGAAGCGGGGCTCCGTCGACTACGCCTTATTATATGCAAATGGATAGGGAACCCCTTAGCCATCGTGGTTTTTTTTTTAAACCACGAAGAAATAAGAGCCCCCCGCTTAGCGGGGCTCCGTCGACTCATAATTGAACCCAGTTTTTATATATATATGTAATATGTATATATTTTTTTTGTTATAGTTCGCCATATTATTTTTGAATATTTGTGGCGGGGAAATAACGTAAAATACAGGAAAGATCCATTCATGGAATTAATAAAAGCGATAAAACATGTTTATAAAGTGGAATAAACAATTTTTGTACAAATTTGTTTTAAATTTATTCTAAGGAAACCAAGTATTTCCGGCGGGTGAAAATGGTGAGGGGGGGATCCGACCCCTCCCCCGCCCTCCCCCCAACCACTCACAACCCCTTAAAATGGCGACGTATTTCGAAATTTTTACCGATCCTTGTGGTACTGTATCTCTTAAAGCGGTGGCGTGATTTATATTTTTAACCGACTTCTAAAAAAGGAGGAGGTTCTCAATTCGGAATTTCGGATGTTTGTATTTTTTTGTGTGAACGCGTGAATCGGAAAATTCGTTGCTCTGTCTATGATTTTATCAACTGACTGATTTTATCAACTGACAACAGCAGACACGCCATGCCAATGCCAATTTAGCGACTTTGTCGCCAGATTAAGCGACATTTTGACATGAAAAGGGACATTTTATTTCGATTTAGCGACAAAAATTATTTAGCGACATTTCTAGCGACTTTTCTAATTTGGCTATCATTTATAATTCCAATTTTTTGTTTGTTGATAACAGTAACTCGTCATAAAAGCTACTTATATACGTAAAAAAAAAAAACTAAATAAATGTGCCATTATTTAATATTTAAGTATCTAGCGACATCTGGCGACTTTTGACTTTCTGTCTGGCGACATTTGCTTCAGTCCAGTTGGCAACACTGCTTACGAGTGAGCAAGATACATTTGACAGCAGATATTGACTCGCGTTTACAAAGTTAGAAAAAGCAATTTAAGAAATAAAATAGATTAAAGACTCATAAAAAAATACTATTTGAATGCATGAATAAGATTATTTACTGTTTTGGACAATATTGATCAATTCAATACAGTATTTTACAAAGTTTGCAAGTTTTTGTGATCATGAATGACAGATGGCTGACAAATCACCAAAAACAATCTAAAGCTATCGTCGCGAAACGCAAATCATAAACTTCATCCGTCGAAGTAAATAAAAACAAAGTGAATTGTTATATTTTCGATAATTTCAACTTATAATGTCTGGAGAAGACTGTGATGCTCTAGACCGCGGAGACAATGATGGGCAGAAGCCAGACAAAATGTTTACTTTGAAAAAGTGGAATGCAGTAGCCATGTGGAGTTGGGACGTCGAGTGTGATACCTGCGCTATTTGCCGCGTTCAAGTTATGGGTAAGTTTTATATAAATATGGAATAACCTGCAATAACTACTCGTTATACTATGCTACTAACCTTTTCTAATTAATCCTTAAAAATCTCAGAGTACAACTGCATAACATTCAGGTGAATCATTGCTGTTAATGTGATGGTGTTAAGACGTTGATGTTTTGGTATCTTACCATCTACTACATCTTTAACAAATCGAGTATCACCGGTGGCTGGATTTATATATGGGCTTTATTGCTGGAAAGTGGGAAGATGTTTTACTTATAAATACTTAAGCCTCTTCCTAGATACTCTTTTTACAGTAATTTGATTGTACATAGGGCAAAAAGAGATGATAAATTCATTACAAAAATTTTGGTAATTAGCGTGGTGATTACAGTAAGATGATAGGTATTGTATCTGTATATTCACACAGGCTTCCCTCCGATCTGTTAATTGTGGTTTTATTCTTCCCGATGATTTATTAAGACATAATAAACATTTTACTTTGTACCAAGAAGAGAATAGAGAACTCTCCTTAATATTGAAGCGTTCTTGCAATAACAGTTTTGGAACTCATTGCAAAAAAAATTGGGGCCTAAGAAATAAAACCACCAAACCAAAGTTTAAAAAAAAATGGCATGCCACTGTTGGTTTGTATTAGCATAAAAAGAAAGATGTTTACCATTTTCATGTTGTTCAGCAATCCTACATTTGGGAACTTGAAATACTACTCAACTATGTGACAGTTTGTTTCAGCCTTAGTCAGAGTCGACATAACACATATATTTAATTTTGCTACAATAACAGAATAAAAATAAATAAGTTTCAGTCGGTTGACAGCTCACTTCACACAACTGAAATTAGTTTGAGTGTCTACTTGTCGGAAGTATTTTGCTTAGAGACCAGGCCTCCCTGTGCTGTTAATGCTGCACACCTGCAGCGTTTTTAATCTAAGAATTTAATATATTGTTATAAGCTTCTTAAATCTTTAAAAACACAAGTAGGTAAGGTACTTAAAATAAATCTCTTGATACTTTTCCTCATTCAGCATAAAGTTATATAGAAATGGACATTGGATGTCAAAAAGGTGCTAAATAAAAAAACATGTACTAGAAAAAAATGTATTTGGTTTCAATAAAATAAAAATCTATCTAATGCTTAAAGTATCAATTTTTGGTAAAACACTAATACTTACTTTATTATAGAAATAAATTAGAAACAAAAAATATTTACATTATCCAGTAAACAATCTAAAAGGTTACATAACTAGAAAAGTAATTATTAGCTAAATTAACTAGGATCATTAAAGATAAAAGTAATATTTAATGTACTTGTTTCTATTATTCGTATTTAAGTAAAATTTTGAGAAAATTGGAGGTTTGAGGTAGGAAACAATAGAGATTAGTAAAATCAAAATCTTCTGTGCTTACACTTGTAAAAATTAAAAATATTATGCTATATGTTGGGACCAGAGACATCATTTAATGAAAATTTCGAAAAACCAACTGGCCTTGAAAAGCTCAACATTTCACAACCAAAGTTAACTCTTTGTAATAATTAACATCCACTTGGCAATGGTTTAATGTTCGCGATAGAACTCATCCTGCGAGTTCTCGTACTCGCCCTACCAGTTAGCTTATTTTCTATCTGTTCGAGACTCTTTCCTCGTGTTTCTGGAACAAAAACTACCACAAAAAACAGTCCCACGAAACAAATACATCCAAATAACCAAAATGTGCCAGCCGGGCCGATACCGACAAGGATATTGTGGAACGTTTTAGTTACCGTGAACGTACATAACCAGTTGAATGCAGTACATATTGATGCAGCGCCACCCCTTATTTTGGCTGGTAAAATTTCACCCATCATTAACCACGGAATAGGGCCAAACGCTAGAGAAAAGCCTAACAAATAAACCATAATGCAAGTCAGTGGTATCCATCCTAAAGTTGAGACGTCTATTTTTAAGTCGGTTTGTACATAGAAGAATGTTCCAAGCACGACTAATGTAATGGTCATGGTCACAGAAGAAATGTAAAGCAGAACTTTGCGCCCCGCTCGATCAATAAGCGCAGTAGCGATAAAAGTTGATACAAAATTAACTACTCCAACAATAATAGTCGCCAAATTTCCATCCACTGAACTGCCTGACATTTTAAATATATTAACAGTATAAAATATTACAGCATTAATACCCGATAATTGCTGAAACGTCATCAGTCCCAAGCAAATTAATATCGACCGCATATATTTGATACTGAAAAGTTCTTTGAGTTTTATGCCTTCTTTTCCCATTTCTGCATCTGATAGAGCTATATCACGGATTTCATTGTCAATTTTGGCGTTCTTTCCTCGAAGCCATTGTAGTGCTTTTCGGGCTTCTTCATTACGCCCACGAGATATGTACCAACGGGGTGTTTCTGGGATCATTAGCATTAAAATGAAGAAGGGAATAGGCAAGGCTGCCCCTAGGTATGCCAGTTCATACCAATTGAGGTATTTTCCAGCCGCATAGCAAATTAATATCCCGATATTTCCAATAGCGGTCGGGAACAAACCTAGCGTACCGCGGACTTCGGGTTGAATAGTTTCACCGAGATAGACGGGGAACGCGAGTGACCCGACACCGACGCACAGACCGCAAACAACGCGTCCTGCAAGCACTAAGTGTATTATCCTTGCAGTTGCTATTAGTATCCAACCGAGAAAGAAGGGGGGCGCTATGAAAAGAATTGTTCTGCGTCTGCCAATATAATCCACTAGTGGTCCTCCAACTACGCCACCTGCGAGGGCTGCTAAGGGCATTAAGCTGCCAATCCAACTAGCCTGTCGACAAAAAGTTATGGTTTTAATTAAGAAAATCAGCTGAACCTGATATTATCTATTTTCTGATTATCACAGAGTTAAATATTCAAACTAAATTGTAGTTAATGTAATATATGGCGACAAGTCAATTACCTCCTCATCTGTGACAGAGATGACGGTACTGTTCATCATGGTCACGAGGGCCGGAGATGTGTATGCAGACGAGAAGCCGATGATCATAGAGCCCATAGAAACTGCCACAGCAGCAAGAACCTGAAATTGAGGACATAATTCCGCTTAACACGTTAACTGCCAAGCCATATTTTGAAATCCGTCAAATTATTTTTTTTGCGAATTGATCCCAAATGGTTTAAATTGAATAATTATGTATAAAAAAGTGTTCCCTTTTCTTTATTTCAATAAAAAATGTAAAAATAAGTAACTGTCAGTCACCCGTGACTGACGTGGCCCAAATGGTACAAATTGCAGTCCGTGCGCCGTGTCAGGCATTTTGTCCGGCACGTAGGTAAAAATTCACGAGTTTGAGCGCGCTTCTTTCTGCATTTTTAACCGACTTCAAAAAAAGGAGGAGGTTCTCAATTCGTCGGAATCTTTTTTTTTTTTTTTGTATGTTCCCCGATTTCTCGAAGATGCCTGGACCGATTAGGAAAATTTTTCTTTTGTTTGATAGGGTATACGGGAAGTATATCCATTCAAACAAAAGAAAAATGGTCCCATGATTTTTTTTTCGTGATCTCACAAGTGGTTTTTGAAAAATCAACAAAAATTCAAAATTCAAAAGCAATATTTTGTAAAAGGTGATGAGCAGTTGACATTAGGCTATTGTCACTTAGATAAATTACAAACTCTTCCACTAAAAAGTAAAAAATAAAAACTTTTTTACAAAAAAAAAAACAACCGACTTCCAAAAAAAAACACTACAAAGTGCTAAATAACTTTAATTTCGGAAGTCGGTGTCGTTGGTTCTGCATTTTCGTTTATTGACACCGAGCTCCGAAATTAAAGTTATTTAGCACTTTGTAGTGTTTTTTTTTGGAAGTCGGTTGTTTTTTTTTTTGTAAAAAAGTTTTTATTTTTTACTAGAATGTTATAATATTGAACATAAACAATAATTTTTATTATATCATTTGTTTGTTTAACGTAATAATTCCCCAAAATAAAATATCATTGTGTTTTATTTCAATTTCCAAAAAAATACCTTGATAACTTTTGTTCTAGATATAAAAGTCGAAGGCCATGTTGAATATGTCTTGCTTGGGGCCATGTCAGTCATTTCTAAAAGAAAAGAACACTGTAGACGTGCCGGACGGCACACAACGGTCTTTTGAATTTGATACTGCCATGTCAGTCACCGGTGACTGACATGGCCTGAACAGGTAGTGAATCTGTCAGGCACCGGTGACTGACATGGCAGTTAACGTGTTAAAATAATCTTTAGTGATTATGATGTGAAAGTGTTTTTGCTTGATAATTCGTTAGCTCCAGAGCTATATGTAATGGTTTGCATTTAGATACATAAGAGACCTAATAATTCCATGAACAAATATTTTTGAACGACGACTTTACAGAGTCTACGTACATCTCTGCCTATAATATCCTATTATGGCAACAATGATCTAGTCTGTATTAATCATGCAAATAAACGGCTTCGCAATGTTTTCGGTTCATTAAAAGCATGACGTTATTTGCAGGGAGGCGTGTGCGATGCGACGCAAACCGCCTTCTATTAATTTAAGCAATCATTGACTCTGATTGGGTCCACTTACGCGTCGTCACTGAATAAATGGAGAATTCTAATATCCTACTTGCTTTTATTTTGCGCATAAAGATCGGGAAATGTTCCTGCGTTTACTATTATTACACACTTGCACAGAACACACCCCCTTATCAAAGCATGTCCTTCTTATGTCAGTTTTACTAAAGATTGCATTTGAAATCTATTGATTTTAAAAGCAATAAATTGACTGTGTGATATCAAATGTTAAATGTCACGTTAGGTACGTAAAACGCATACGCTATTATTTGCGCGCCGTAAAAAATGATAGCTCGCTGAAATTTTTCCTGTTGTCAATTTTAATCTCGCACGATATTGTATGTGGTCAAAACTGTAGAAGGAACCAAAATTGCCTGCGATTTGTTGCTGGCTTGACTGTAAGACTTGGCGGTAAAACTATGATTAGAGCATGACTGCCGTCTGCAATTTTGGCTGATAATCTCCAAAAGCTTTCGCCAGTCTTTCAATGTTTATTACAAATAATTTGTAAATTGGTAAATTTTATATGGGTGTATACCTGAAATAAATTATTTGATTTGGTTTCTTTCTAAAAAGCTACTAAAAAGTCTTTATCTATGTCGGAACTTTTTACTTCCAAGGTCAGTCGATATCGATATAGAGTTATACTATATATCTATTCTTTCTTGCACGAACGTTCAGCATACACTCAAGAGCAATGAATTAAGGTCATAAAATGATACCTGAAAGTCTCGGAAACTAAGAATGCTAGCTTAATAAAATAAATTGTGTTTAATAGACAATCAAATGTTCCTTAAATGAAAGTAATAAAATGTATGTGTCACTTTGTATTATATTCATAAAAAATTACATAAACAAAAATATAACCAATCTCATCTTATAACAAAATAGAAAAGCAATTTTTTTTTCTACCACTTTAAAATTTCCTTGAGTTTCAGTACTTTGTAATACCCCCATGTACTGTCATCACAGCGGTTATGCGGTTTGGCATGCAGTACACCAAGTGTCTTATACGATATTTGGGGAAAATTCTCCCATTCCTCTACCCGCGCAACTTTGAGCTCTTGAAGCGTAATCGGGGAAAGGTTTCGGTGTCTCACACTTCGTCCGAGCTCGTTCCAAGCATGCTCGATTGGGTTGAGGTCCGGGCTGCGTGCTGGCCACTCCATACAGTTAATGTTCACCTCTTGGAGGTAGTTATTCACAATTTCACCAATATAAGGCCGGGCTTTGTCATGCATAAAGATAGCATTCTCTCCCAAGTTGACCATAAATGGACCAACGTATTCGTTTAGGATTTCTTCCACGTATCTTTTGCTAGTTATAGTGCCGTTTTCTATAACCACCATTTTCCATCCACCATTCTCTTCGATGAATGCTTGCTTGAATCGCTCCCCTGGTCTTCTATAAACTCTTGTTCTTCCGTTGTTCTTATTCATCTGAGAACAAAACTCTTGACCAATCTTCAATACTCTAATTTAGGTGGTTCCGGGCATATGTTAATCTCGAAATACGATGCCCACGCTCCAAATTAGGGGCATTTGCAGGTCTTAATGGTTTTAAATTTGCTTCAGCAAGTCGTCATCTTACAGTCCATACACTTGGGTTACTTCCTCCGAGGCGTCGGAACTGATATGTAAGTGCAATTCCTGTAAGAAAGCGGTTTCGAAGAATTGTGTTGACCAAGTATCGTTCTGTGGTAAACCTGGCCCTGCCTGTTCCGGTCTGCGTAGGTTAGAGCCGGTTCCTCGTAACGTCGAAAAACTCGTTGTACAATTGACAGCGACACACCAACTGTCCTTGCTGTATCACACTAACTCCGGCCGATTTCCAGCATTGGGAGAATTCTGCTGCATTTACAGGTGTAAGCGACATTATAACAGTAATAATGAATATTGAACGTCTGAAACGACACCTTTTTATATGACAGAATAGAAACAAAAGCAAAAAAAATGGGACTTTGGTAAATACAAAAGTCCCATTTTTTTATTTTGTCATTTTTGGTAGCATAACTTTACAGTAGCTAAGAAATTTTATTACTCATTTAAGGAACATTTAATTGTCTATTGAACACAATTATTCTTTGTTTCCGACACTTTCAGGTATCTTGTGTGACCCTAATCCATTGCTCTCGAGTTTATTTCGCGTGACCGTCTATTATTTATTTATTACGTAAAAAGGTTGTTAAAAGCGCATATAAAATTAAAAAGTACTTTGTTCTTAAGTTTTAGTCATGGGTAGGTCGATTTTAATGATTACATTTGTTATTATAGTAAAATTATACCGCATCGATAACGTAACGTGCCGTAACAAGTCATAACGCATGACTTGAACGGAAAAAATGCGAAATCTTACATGAAGTGAGTACCTACTTGTATTGGACATTTCAAATTTTAATTGATTAAGAATTCACATGGTCATTCTGCAACACCTACAAATACATTTCCGTGAATTACAAGGGACCAAAACTGAGTTGAACGCTAACCAAGTAGCAACAGATTAATTAAGTAGGCACAATTGGTCGCCCCGCATTTTAGTACACGGAATTAACAGCAATCATAAAAAGGAATGAATACATTTTGTCAGCAATTTACTATTTTATAAACTAGTGGGCTTTGCATCAAATATCTTCAATGATATAAAAGCACATCACGTGTCTATTGTCCATGCCACCAAAGATTAACGTTGTTAAAAATTGAGAGAAATTGTGACTGATTTTGATTGTAATACACGTAACTTATATTATATTAAAAAAATTAATTGTGTACTTTAGAAATTATTTAATCCTACCTGTGAAAAGGTATAATTCGGTTTTTCATAGTCACTGCTGTATTGTATGCTGTAATGAGTATCTGCTCTCATTAAAATCTTCATGATGAAATAAGTATTTTAAACTGGTCATGCAATATCACTTTACACTTGTAGGAATAATAATCACCACAGCACTGAATGTGTTCTCGACATAAGTTACTGAAGAAATGAGTTTGTCTCGCTACACTCGCTGCGATTTATATGGGCACAAATTGATTGGCTCGAGGCTGTGGATTCAAAACAGTCTTCGAACCATCAGTACAGGGAAAAATAACGCTGTAAATAGATATTATGGTTTTAACATCGCATGTTTAATGTGTAGCTGTCAGGAAAAGCACGCACGCAGTGCTAGTAAGCTTTACGTAAGCTGACTTAAAATGATTTTGATGATTCATTATCATTAGCCACTCGTTGTATCTCTATTTCAAACCCAGTTAGTTAGGGATCGAAATAGTAAACAGCTCGGGCATAAGCAGTTATAGGTTACTTATAAAACTTCATGTCAGTAGTTGGTGCGTCGATCAAGTTTACCACATAACACAACGTTAGACCTATTTACCACGAAGGAGTTTTTACATACCATTGTGTTATTATTTCTCAATATATAGATAAGTACAATTCAATAAATCATTTTAAAAGGAATGTTATTATAGTTGTAATACGAGTAGTAACACAACTGAAACTTTTTGAGGTATTTTGTACGTTTCAAAAATTTCATTTATGAAATCTTGAACTTTTACAAAGTATTTTCAACTATAAGCATCAGTCAGCGCCCTTTAACAAGAATTTTAAAACTTCATCGACTTTAAAAATAAAATCGACTGAAAAGTGAAAAATAACTTTAATTACGAAAGCCGCTGGGATTGATTTTGTTTTGTTGTTTTTCTGTATTGCCAAATTGCCACCATAGACACAAATGCACGTACCTCTTACGATGTGAATTATATTCTTTAACAACATAAAATATGTATTTTGTATGATCTAAATAAAAATAATATAATAATAATGATAATAACATATAATTATGTAGATGTAGTTTAAGATATAGGATATAGTATGTAATTTTATAGGATGTAGATTATGGATTTAGCATGTAAGGCCACTCTTTCACATTCTGTAATGATCTGTAATGGTAGTTGGAGGTGAGATTTGCGTAAATAAATAAATAATATAAATTAGCAATCCTAGTAGTATCGTATAGACGACAATAGCTTTTAGTTATTTTGTCTAATCTGTATATCTAATCGAACTAGCCTGTACTGTCCCACTGCAGGGCAAAGGCCTCCCTTTCCCTTTTCCACACAATTCTGTCTTTTGTGAGTGTCGGCCAGTTCCTGCGGTAGGATTCAAGCTCGTCCCGTCATCTTCGTCTTGTTCTCTTAGCCCAATTGTCATCTGACATGCGGCAAACTTGTCCGGCCCTGTCCCACTTAAGTTTAGCGGCTTTCTGGGTAACGTCTGTTATCTTGGTTTTGGCGCGCAGTATTGTGTTCCTTATACGGTCAGAAATTCGAACCCCCAGGATACTGCGCTCCATGGCTCGCTGGCAAACCTCGAGTTTGGACCATTGCTGAATTGTCAAAGACCAGGTTTGAGCACCATATGTGAGACTGAGGAGAATATACATGTCCATATTTCTCCTCTTGAGACATAGAGGTAGATCACCTTATAGAAAATCTTTCATTGGCGCCGATTCTCTTGTTCACAATCTAAACTAAATTTAAGTTCAGTGCATCTTTTTCTTTCTATTAAATTAAGAAAAGGACAGAAGATAAATATTAGTTTAGTCCTGTCAAATTAGAATTTATAAAACTAGAATTTATTAATCAGACAGTTTTCCTGGGAATCACGCTAGATGAGAAATTGCAATGGGGACCTCATATAACATCTATTGCGGGGCGGCTAAGCTCGGCCGCTTATGCTGTAAGAAAGATAAGACAGTTAACAGATGTAGAAACCGCGCGTTTGGTCTATTTTAGTTACTTCCACAGTATTATGTCATATGGCATTTTACTGTGGGGTCGGGCTGCTGACATTGAATCCATTTTTATTTTACAAAAGAGAGCTGTCAGAGCCATTTACAATCTACGTCGCCGCGAATCTCTTAGGGAACTATTTAAAAATGTTAATATCATGACGGTACCTTGCCAATTCATTTATGAAAATATTATGTATGTAAGAAAAAATCTACATCTTTTTAATAAAATAAGCGATATACTATAGACATAATTTTAATACTAGAAATAAAGATAAAATAAATCAACCCTTTTTCAGGTTAGCCAAAGTACATACATCTTTTATGGGGTATTGTGTTAAATGTTACAATAAAATACCTTGTGATATATTGCAATTAAATGAAAGAAAATTTAAAACTCACATTAAACATACACTTTGTAAACAAGCATACTATAAATTAGAAGATTATATCCAGGATAAGAACGCTTGGAAACATGCTGGTCCTGCTCCATAGGACAATCTAGAGTCTACACAAGATCAAACTGGTTGCTTATTTAATTGTAAATTTATTCTAATTTTTTGGATATTGTTTTACATTCTGTAGTTGCTCTGACTCACACCCTGACTTATTACTTGTATTTTTATTTTTTGCATGAAAATCGTTTAATTTTACCATATTTGTAAATATGTGAGCACCATGTATCTATCAGATAATTAATTTATATGTCATGGTTTCATTTTTAATTTTTTTACCTATCGTGGTATAGTAATTTTATTTTAGGTGCATCGTCTTCACATATTATTTGTTATATAATTGATATACTTATGCAAAATGTTGTAAAACATTTTAAAATGGTAACGGTGGAGTTTCTTGCCCATTCTTCTCCATACGAAAACTACCTTTTGGAATGGGCGACTAGAATCAAATCTATTTCATAATAATTTTTGACGTTCAAAAGTGCCTTTTCTGTGCCTATTTGAAATAAATGCTTTGACTTTGACTTTAGTCAGCGCCTGACGTAAATTGACGTATTTTTAGTAGCCAATTTTTTAATCACGTCTAAACTTGTCTATGGAGTATCTTAATTTGACAGGACTAAACTAATATTTTTCTTCACTATATTTTTTCTTTTTTTTTTCTTTAGATGCACTGAACTTAAATGTAGTTTAGTTTGTGAACAAGGGAATCGGCGCCATTGACCAATAGCTCCTATTTTGTCTACTTCCATATAAATTGAGGCACTAATTTGCAATGCTATATTGTAATAACCATTTATAATAGGTTCATACGTTGTATTTTCTTATTAGGTTTCATGGTACGATGTATTTTTAAGTACTCACTAACTTGCACGTAAACAACACTTTCATTTAAACAAATGGAAGTGCATTCTCCTAGCTAGATGAAGTAACTTTAATATTGTCCATCAATCAAAATAACTGCTGTCACTGCGATCCAGACAGATCTATGAATTATTTTTATTAATGTTGTTTTCTAATTTCATCTGTACCAGATCTATTTTCTTGTAGATAGCTGTACCAGATCCGCAGTTAACAACAATAGAAATATGAATAAATTATTACAATCAACAGGTAATTCGTTATCGGGAGCCCCTATTACCTTCTTCGTAGGACGCATATTGCATTATATATTATATGTATCAGTTTACCTTAGTTTCGTAAACTGTTTTTTTTTTCAGACATTGTACAATATCATAGTGATGTCTTGCAATGTAAATAAGTCTATGATCTCTCGATATTCCAAAGCACTGCTTGCTTTTGCCACTCACATCAGACATGTGAATTGAAACCAGCACCCTA
Source organism: Gortyna flavago (assembly GCA_963669345.1). Taxonomy (NCBI): domain Eukaryota; kingdom Metazoa; phylum Arthropoda; class Insecta; order Lepidoptera; family Noctuidae; genus Gortyna; species Gortyna flavago. Next base: position 10,562,676 of record OY770126.1, read on the forward strand.
ATTATTATAACACACATTCAATCACAATCCGAGGGTTTTGAAGGATATTGCTAATCCATTGCTTCAAAGATTTGAAAAATTCGTCTGCTTAACTACGTAAATAACGCAATGAACGTGGCTGAACTGTCAAAAGGAAGGTTTGTGCAAACCTACTTAGAAAAAAAATATTGTCTTCCTTAGCGAATTCGAAAGCAACATATAAATTATAATGTGTTTTTCTAGAATTTTTTTCGGTCCAATTTGCACCATGTCATGCTGCGAATTCCAATTATTTTAGACTATGTACTCGCCTACTAATTCTTCACGGCTTTTACAGTATGTTCATTAATTTTCAATGCATTCAGAATCTTTACTTGCATTGTAAAATAACTTTTACCATGCACAAACGCTCACTGAAATAACTAAATGCACCCAGCATTTATTAATTTCAGTGTGCGTTTCTAAGAATGACATTATTAATCACCGAAATATATGCAGAAGGGATAAAAAAAAAAACAAAAAAATGCCTGTCGCATGCTTTAATAATAATAATAATTTATTTCGGATTAAAATCCATATGTTTTTAGTAAAACTCTTAACCTAGTGTCAGTAAAAACACAAAATTGAAACGACTGACACCTATGTGTGCAGCCGCATCCAGTGAGCCAGCATGGGGCTGTCCCACATATCACACAATAGGTACACTCAGGATGCTGTGGGAGCTAGCACGCATTCTACCAAGAATAGAAGCGCACCGTTTCCGTATAATGGCATGAAAACCATCAACCCTGGCCTCGGTGAACATTCCGGAAGCGCTACAAAAGCGTGGTAGACCCAACAGCATCCTGAATACATTGATATACTGGACATGCAGGGCGTTGTATGCCCTCAGCGTATACCTGACCCACAGACTGCATGTGTAAAAAGACTGGCAGTATGCTCTGAAAAGGGTTATTTTGACTTGCGTCGTACAACGTGCAAATCTACGGATCAGCATATTACCTCGGACAGCCATCGCCCTGCGTTCCCTCTCTATGTCCAGGTCATCATTCAGGTCATGAGTGACCCAGTGACCCAGGTACTTCAATTTTGTTACTCTAGATAACGGAGTATTATTTATGGCCACATCTGGCACGTTAGAGTAACATTGGTGCCCGCCTTGAATACCAATAATTCACATTTTTTTACATTGAACCTGAGGCCCTGAGTGACCGCGTAGTCTTCACAAATCTTAAATACGTAATGTATCACCAATTGTTCGAATACACTACGAATTGAGCAATTGAATTGCATTTTGTTTGACAAACCAGAATTATGAAAAAATATGTATGAGCAGCACGGATATCGATGAGCAGTAATCATTTCCACGAATTTCGCACGAAGCTGTTGGTTGATCCAATATCTTTGTGCGAATATCGTGGAACTTTCTGCAGGTACTGATCGTTTCATAAAAAAGTTCTTAGTCATGAAATTATCCTCTTTTTTTATAATAATAAAACGTGATTATTAAAAATTAAACGCATAGATCTAATCAAAGTTTATATGAATTTGCTTTCAATGTACTTTGTTTACGTACGTATGAGATCGTAAGGTGTGATAAACAGTTTTTATTGATCTACCCAACCGTTCAGCATGTGTTCCATATGTTGACATGTCGACGTCTGGATAGCAAGCTATAAAAGGGCGATGCAGATAACCTACTGTAAACAAATATTCTTTTCCACTGATTGAATCCATCCTTAATAGTATAAATGCGAAAGTGTGTCTGTCTGTTTGTTACTTCTTCACGCTTAAACCGCTCAACTGATTTAGATGAAATTTGAGTCCCGGGAATGGACATAGGATAGCGTAGCAAAGGTGTAGCGACGCGTAGCAAAAGTGTAGGCGACATGTAGCAAAGTCTGAGGCGACGCGTAGCAATGGCGTAGGGGACGCGTAACAAAGTCGTACGAGACGCATATTATGCACCCGTAACTATTTTAAGGTCTAATTTCAAACGAATACTATACCAGGAATTATACCCTAATCATTCGCGTAGCAAATTCTTGTATCAAACGCTTGGTTGACGAAGCTTGCCAACAGCGACATAATATTTTCATGGTGTACAAAACGTCGTTGTAGGGTTCTTTTGATATCAACCGTCTTGTTGCTACGTATCGCCGCATGAAGTGAAATACTTCGGCAGAGAGCGACTTTAGCATCGTGTAATTTAACTGTATTATTTCTTTCCCAAATGCTAAACGCCTAGCGGTTAAAGGTTAGCAATAAATCATTAAGCTGCTATATTGTGCAATCGATGGCTGCACCATTATAATGAGCAATCCTTCACTTAATTTCGTTTGTAGTTTAGTCCAGGTTAACACTGCTGGAGTGCTGACGCCACATCTGATTATTCTTCTAAGCACAACAGTACCTAGTTATGTTTTTTTTTTACCTACCTATTTATGGCAATAGCTGGAATCTAATCCAAGGGCAGGAGGTGCTATGAATAGAAAACATCATCAACATTTACTAAGGTCATGTATATTAAATTGTAATATTAACATAACAAAATAAAATTAAAATTCTAAGCCTTCTATCTATTATTAAATATATGACTCTTAATTATTTTTCACAGATATTTATGTCTTATTCTAATTCCGGATTGTAAGGCCCTTTGTTACATCTCTAATTTAAATAGACATACGAATCCCTATGTTAGATAAAACTATAAATAAATAAAGTCCTCCAGACCGCATTTCGGCCACGGGCGGCGGCCAATCTCAACGGAGACCAGCCTTCGGTGCAGGAAATACTATAGTGCACAAGTGTGCGCGCAGACACAGGTGCACTCCCTCTTCCCACACTCTCCTCATAGTCCGATGGGATGGCAATCCGACACGACCGGAGAGAGATCAAGCGCGGAGAGAGAACCATCGGCTTAACGTGCTTTCCGAGGGTATCGCACCGCCAACTTCCAAACTCCGGGCTGGTACTAAGAAATTCCTAATGGAAAAACTCAAATAACACTGCCCGACCCGGGAATCGAAACCAGGACCCCACGCTCAGCAGTCGCGCTTGCGACCACAAGACTAACGGGGCAGTTTACAATAATACAGCACAACAGTTAAGATACAATTGACTAGTCCATATCTTGGCTGAATAGCTATGGAGTATACAATAATAGGATAAAATCAGGAATGAAATTATCCGGAGAAGAACCGGAGTTACCGACATAGCTTGCAGAGTAAGGAAACTGAAGTGGCAGTGGGCTGGCCACGTCGAAGGACGATGGCCGGTGGAGCAGACGAGTTTTAAAGTGGAGACCGCGTATCGGCAAGCGTAGTGTGGGACGCCCCCCAACTAGATGGACGGATGACCTAAAGAAGGTGGCTGGAGTTGACTGGATGCGGAAGGCGGAGAACAGGGCGTTGTGGCGCAGTTTGGGGGAGGCCTATGTCCAGCAGTGGCCTGCGATAGGCTGAGTTGATTGATACAATAACAAGAACAAAGTAAATTTGGTAATGAACTTTGTAAAGTATCGTTTCTTTTTTTCCAAGAAGTTATTAATGGTTGGTAAAGCTTAGGATTTTGCTTTAGTTTATATATCCCTCACCGGGAGCATTCGCCTGTAATGTAACAATCCAAGATTCAAACATTACATCAGTGAGTTAGGAGAGCCAAGGTTATGTTCATATGGTAGTGCTCCAAATCCAATCTTGGATTGTTACGTAGAAACAGCATGAGAGTTAACAGCGACTTGAAATTGGGTTTGTTTGTGAATTCGGCCGTAAAGCATTGTCATTCTTTGTCATAATTTATAATCAGCATCTCGAAAGTTAATAAAAACTACTCATAGTATTGACCTCGAGGATGAGGGCGCTTTATTACGTTCCTGAATGTTATCATCCAGTACAATAACATACTTACTGTTATCAGTTATTATAATAATAAGTCTGTGTACAGAGTAGACAAAGAAAATAATAAATGAATGAGGAACCTACGTAAGGTTCCTCATTCATTTATTATTTTCTTTATTTATTTATTGATAATCAAGTTGTACAAGAACAGATTGGACGGCGACCCCTCCCCCCTTTTTTTTTTAGGATGGGAAATCATCAAATGAAGGGGTCATTTCATGTCCCGCTCTGGGTGGAGCGGAAGGGAGTGGTGTCAGACTCTTACTGACTAAAACCCATCCGTGTTCCTTCCTTAGCCCTTTATGTTCCGGGGTAGCGGTAACTAACTGGGCGTTTGCCTGTATATACTTGTAGCCAGGCCTAAATCAAATGAAAAAGGCGGCCATAGCAGTCGATCCTTCATGTTGAACAAATAAAACTACAAAAGCGTAAATTATAAATTATTTTGTATTAAAAATAACAACAATAAATACCGACTCCATAATATACGGAATCTTAATATATAATGAACTGAAGATCAAATTATATTTTACAAGTAACTTAAAATAATTATTTGGTTACTACAGTACTGTCATGACCATATTAAATATGAGTTACAGATCTACTTGATAAAATTTACACATGCCAAGCAAGCTCCCTATGTGTGATTTGAAACTACGTACACATTCTAAATAAATTGTACAGTTATATAAATATAGCTCTATAGGATATGTTATTGTTCTTCTATGTACAATTTATTACACAATAGTTATAAATATGAGTGAGTCTTCCAAAACAGATCCAATACATTGTTATCAAGGAACTAAAATAATAACGAGCACCGTCGCAGAGCGGAATGCTACTACAATTATACAACTAAAGGAACTGTTTCAAGACATCTTGAGGACTATTCTAATTTACTATTATTTACAACTATAAAAATTAATCTTATGGCTACATTCCCATTCATCATTCAGTCTTCAGCCTGCACTGATTCAGTGCTTTGCCATATTACATATTCTAAAATTTGCTTCCTAACACAATTCATAACACGATTTTGGAATGTATATTATTCCTGCACGTAAGGCGAAATCCGAAATTAACAGCCACTTGGTGGTTGCTTATTGCTGCTAATATTCCGCACTCTATGAGAACCCCCAGTTAATTTTCTTTCTATTTCCTCCAAACTCTTGCCCCGAGTTTCAGGCACAAAGAATATGACGAAAAACAATCCGATTAAACAAATGACAGCAAACAACCACACTGTGCCATACATGTGAATGGCGTCAATAATATTGTGAAAAGTTTTAGTGACTATGAAAGTGCACGTCCAGTTAAAACCAGTAGCTAGGGATGCGGCAGTACCGCGGATCTTTGATGGCAGGATTTCGCCTAACATGAGCCACGGAATAGGTCCGAAGCCAATTGAGAATCCAAGTACATAAATAACAAGACAAGCGAGGGGCAGCCATCCAAAAGCGGTGACGTCAATTCCTGCTTCCTTAACGTAGAAGTAAGCTCCCAGAGCTACCAGTGTTATTATCATAGAAACCGAAGAAATGTACAATAACATTTTACGACCCAAGCGGTCGATGATACCGGTCGCTATAAATGTCGATACAAAATTGACTACGCCTATTATGATACTTGATACATTTTCATCAACAGTGCTTCCAGACATTTTAAAAATTGACGCGGCATAGAAAATGACTGCATTAATACCACTTAACTGTTGGAACAACATCAATCCGAGAGATATCAGGACAGCTGGCATGTATTTAAGAGTAAACAGTTGTCTGAACGCATTGCCACCCGTTCTATCAGATTCAGCCTGTGTCCGAGTGAGATCCTTCATTTCCTTATCAACGTTTGTATTTTTACCTCTCAGCCACTGCAGGGCTTTTCGAGCATCATCGGTACGTCCTTTGGAAACAAACCAGCGTGGAGTTTCTGGTGTTAGCAGCATAAGCAAGAAGAATGGTACTGGTAGTGCGGCTCCGAAGAATGCTAGTTGTGACCAGTCCAAGTAGCTGCCCACAAAGAATGATAGTAAAATTCCAGTGTTACCAAAGGCAGTGGGTAGCAATCCCATTGCACCTCGTACTTCCGGCTGCAGTGTTTCTCCGAGATAAACTGGGAAAGCGAGGGAGACTATTCCAACGCATACTCCACAGAAAACTCGTCCAGCAAATACCATTAACACATTTGACGCAGTTGCTATCAGAATCCAACCGAGGAAGAATGGCAAAGCCATCCCCATGATGGTCCATCGTCTTCCAATAACTTCTATGAGAGGCCCTCCTGCGATGCCACCAACCAAAGCTGCCAGAGGCATCAGACCGCCGACCCAAGTTGACTGTAACAGAGAGAAATGTATATTATATTATTTGGATAAAAAAAATACCATATTACTTAAGTGAAACGCGGGTATTTGAATGCTTTGTTTGTTTTTTTCAAACTCAAGTAAGGAACAAGGGTACATTATACGAAACTAAAAGCCAGATAGTCATTTTATCCACGCGAGTGATTATAGGATGACGACGGGACGGAATTTTAATAAGCTGACATAATTAGACTGTATCGGAAACCGTGTAACCAATGAATCGACGTTGATAAACTGATGATGATGTTAAACTAACCGCTTTATGTTATGTTTTCAATATAAAAGGAACCTTACCTCTTCTTTAGTCATATGCAAGGTGGAGTTCATGCTTATCAGTGCAGGAGAAGTGTAGCCTGAAGAGAACCCGACAATCAACGAACCCATAGACACAGCGAATGCAGCCAGGAGCTGGAACAAAACAAAGTCAAAATGTTAAAGACTTACAAAATACTAACCGATTAGCGCAAAAGTTTCACGTGGAGTTTTGAACCTGTGGTCCTACATGTGACATGTTTAATGTCACAATATTATAGTGTTACAGTGAAATAAAATAATTTATCAATCCACAAAAAACGGTATTTTTTCGGTATACGTAGTCTCTCGAACTTATCCGGACAGGTATGAAGTTCTGTGGGTGGTTGCCTTTTATTATGTACCCTTTATCGCCCCTGCACCCATGTATGTATGTTATAAAGTTATTTACATTCAGTATACGTAGGGTCCTAAGTTTACCAGATCTGTGTAACTTATGCACATAACCTGGAATGTACAAACGGTTTTATTTCGCAAACGTATGTTATAATACTTATAATAAACTTACACTTTTCTTATATGTGGCTATAAATTTAATAAAGTTATTTGTCTTAATAATGAAAAACATCACTGTATTAAATTTGACTTTTCAGTTGTCCAAATGTGTTGACAGTTACGTATGGAATATTTAAGGCTACATATTAAGTACTCCTTTTTCCATTCAGCCTTATCGAAAACGTCGATTTTACTACTGTTTGAAAGGGTGTTTGTAAATTGAATTTTTCACTTGTCCACGCGTAAAGGAGCTCTGTGTTCATAAAAAAAACCGGCCAAGTACGTGTCGGACCACGCACAATGAAGGGTTCCGTAGTTGGAATGAATTTATCCCAAGAACAAACTTAACATTGTAGTTGAAAAACATGTTCTCCCATACATTCCAACTGAAAATGTATGTTTGTACGCACAATATTGAGAGATTTACCATGGTGTTTCAAGATCATAGACTTCTTATTAATTTTCCTGTAATCTATAGGTATTGAACTATTTTCTGTATTTTTTTCAAAATTTTAGGCTCAGTAGTTTCGGAGATATGGGGGTGGGGAATGGTAAATTTCCGTCTATTGTCTTAAATAACTTTAATACAATCTAATATATAAAATTCTCGTGTCACGGTTTTCGTTGCCATACTCCTCCGAAACGGCTTGACCGATTTTGATGAATTTTTTTGTGCTTATCCTGTATCTATGAGAATCGGCCAACATCTATTTTTCATCCCCCTAAACCGAAACTTACGCGGGTGAAACCGCGGGGCGCAGCTAGTTTACTTTAAAATTATGAAAAAAATATATTTGAGATCCTCACGGTAAGCCCTTTCATTATGTCACACGGTACAGATTGCAAACTTTTTTTTTAAATTGTCTATTTACCCCTCAAAAATGACTCCCATTTTCAAAACTCATTTATTTACGTTACACGTCTGTGTTTGGGTCACAGAGATTCATATGTGTACCAAATTTTAACTTAATCGGTCCATCGGTCCATCGGTTGAGTTCTCCTGGTAAGAACCAGGAGAACTCCTCAACAACCACTCACCAATAAGTATTGTGATGAGCATAAATTGCTTAGCAACTATATTAAAGTAATCGAATCGCAACCCGTGAAATATTTATCATTGAGTAGTTCCGATGGCCGTCTGTGGTCTTCATCATCAGCTCCACTTTATCAAATGATGATTTCCGAGAGCAAATGCTCAAGTTACTCTAAAAAATATCCAAATCGCTATAGGTTTGCCAATAAAATTTGAGGGTTTCCCTCGATTTCCATGGGATCCTCTCATCAGATTCCAACTTGCTGACAATGGGACCAACTTGGGAGTATACCTTTTCAAACAAAAAAAAATATTTTCAAAATCGATCCACAATTGACGGAGAAATCGGTGAACATACAAAAAAAAAAAACATACATCCTCCTTTTTGGAAGTCGGTTAAAAAAGTTGGACTGTGTTTAAACAGAGTACAAATGACCGATCATCGTCTAAAATTCTAAATTATATGTAATACGTGTAGTATGTAACTTACTTGTGTCCACAGGTAGAGTCGTTGAGTTGTCGGAGCATAAGGCGGAGCTTCCCCATTGATTGTGTAGTCAGTTTTCACTTTGTTGCTCTCCGTGCTCAATTGTTTGACAAAAGGAATCGAATTTCGCAAATTCTCCTCCTTGGCACTTTTAATTTCCATCTCCATCTTGTACTTGAACTCGTTTCCTAGACTGATCTGCCTTAGTTGCTGGAAATGGCGTCGGGTGTTCTCGAACGAGTCTTGTTCGTCTTCACTGCTGCTTTCAGTGGAAACGTTCTCGGGGATTGTTGCGTAGTTAGGCACCAACGTCCCCTGGGATCCACAAGACGTTGCCAGAGAGGTACAGGTCGTAGAAGCAGATAGCGTCGGCTTAGAAGGTACTCGAGAGTACTTAGGTCCGCGTGTTCGGTACAACCTCTCCTCGTCGCCTTGTCCACGGCGAGCTTGCTCGCTTCCACCCTGCAATTGTAAAGAATACTTATTATAGACACGTTTCAATTTCTGATCACATCATTTTTGCTAGTTTTCAGTTTATAATTAACCAATTATTAAAATAGACCGGTTACTCAAGTTCTCTAGACATTACTGGAGTAATCATCCGCAAACGTACCCCATTTATTATATCCGCTATCAAATGTGCGTAAGTCAAGTCCCGGTGATAAGAATTGTAAGCCCAAGGAGTCGAAGGTCAATCAAGAAAATACACATTGCTTATTGACCACGAGCTATCATATGGCCACTGCATGTTTCGATAACCTAGTGAGTGCCATGACCCGTTCCGTACTCAGAATCCTGTTCCAAACACTTCACACAGGACCTCCGCGCTTCTATCATTTGTTGTCCGCTTTATAGAATACTCGTGAATATTGACCGAAGACTATTCTGCCGGCCTGCCTATAACGAGCACAGCCAGCACTACTGTTCGCATTAAATATTCCTGACGTTATCGTGCGATTGTCCATTAGTTATAATGATGTTTATAAACCAATGTATAAACACTTTCTTTGCATGTCATACCTGTAACCAATGGTTCATTGACGGCAGTATGATGTTTACATAATATAGTGGACGTAGCTGGTCATAATTTTGATTCTCAAACTAGTTGCAAGCGGCAGTGAACGAACATTTTCGTTCACTGGCAAGTGGTGATTCAATTACTCAAGTCCTAACGTCCGATTACCTCTGAATCGCTCCTAAATGTATCGTAACTTTTTTTCCTTCTAATTATCTTGTTGTTTTTTTTATCCATTGTATTCCAAATTGTTTATTTTTAATAATTCATCAGTAAATCAATGCTAGCAATTGTTATGATATGGCATGACATCGCTTTGACTACTCGTTTTTTTTTTTCTTTAGTTTATGTTCAGTACCTATATGTCGAAGGTTTAATGAAAGTGCCCAAACTTCGCACACACCGACTAAATTTTGATAAATTGTTCGACTCGTGTATTTTGCCCATGAAGTATTGCGATGTTTTCTATTTTTTTGACATAGCTATCTACAATGTGTAAATAAACCCTGTCCGTTCCGAAACGGGCTAGGGTTAGGTACCCAAAAAACAATAAATTTTGCTAAGTATTATTGAAAATAATTGTTAAGTATTGATATTTGTACATTTTTGGTACCAAAATTATCCCAATTTCATTCAAAAATAATTCACCTAATTTTTAACTGTAAGGTCAATGTCATGACTTGTAAAACCCCATTACCCCGCCCCATGCATTTCGAACTAAACTGCCCCATTAAAAAAATATTTTCTGAAATAAACCACATGAGTAGATTCTTTGCAAAACCCTACGGATCGGAGAGGGTTTATCTTTTACACATTGTATAATCAACCACATGAATATCAGGCAATCGGTTAAATTACAACGCTCGCTAGAGATTGTTTAGAATATAGATAGTGATTGACGTTAAAGTCGACGTGTTTCTATTGAGATCTAATCATAGTTGACTTGAGGAGGTCGATCCATATAATAAAATGATTGATAAACCTAAAACAGTTTATATAAAGATCTGTGTTTTTTTACAATTAATATTTCCATCATCATTTAGGTCAAGGTAGGTAGGCATTTGTTTTTGTATATATTTTGTTTCGTTTTGTTTTTTTTTTTTTAATAAAAAACCAACTAGTAGTAAACAACATAGTTTGACCTCGACATTGTTCACTGACGAATGTGGCTTATGTGGCAATTAGGGTGGGACGTGGAAATGCCCCATTCCTCGAACCTTTACTTAGGACGGTTTAGTTTTCCATAACTCTTGTGACCTTTATAGCTTCATTTTCTTTCTATAAAATGTAAAACATATTTTTGTTGGAATTTCGATATTTTCCAATAAACATGAAACTTAATTACTTCATTTCATAGCCTTCATTTGTAACTGGCGCCAATGATGACAGTAATTCCATGTAAATGCAATAACATTCGAAAGCGCCATCTATTGGGATCTATGAAAAGTTTTTAGTCACTGATATGACAAGAAGAAAGTTTATTTAAGCACAATAATTGATGGCGCTAGTGTCACTTATGGAGTTTGACAGGAAAAACAGATGTCCGAATGAAAAGCCTTCTGAGGTACGCCAGCGCCAGCCAGTCCTTTGCTACTATTATTAGTTAAGTTCGAAGAGGTATGTAAATCGAAACTTGATTTTCAAATATTAGTTTAAAAAAATCTCTAAGGAATAATTTATTTCTAAAATCTTTTTCAAACTTCATTAATTATTTTCAAGTATTGAAAAAAGATATAGGTATCTAAGTTTTCGGAGCCATCTACCGTTGCAGCTGGCTTTGCAAGGCCGCCTTGATTCAAAACGGCCGTGAATGCCGGCTGCGAACCTGCGTGCCTTTTTGACACGCTTGCAGTTCGCGTGCAATTTTTTTTGTTCAGTTACAGTAGCTGTACAATTAATTGCGATTGATTGGGATTTTTTCCGGTGAATAATAAATTGTTAGGAAATTAATGTCAGCACCAGGTTGCCAGGCAACGCGGGCCAGCATCGACCGTCCGGCAACCGGCGACTGTGCTGCGCCGTGTGCCTTTTCCAGAGCTTTCTAGAGAACTCTCGCTTACTGCGATTTTGTAATGCTACTCGTATTAAAAATAAATTTATTGATGTAAGATTTAGCTAATATAATAATCGGGGCAAAGGATGTTTATAGAAATTTAATTGCTTAGCTTTAAACTACAGAAGGCTTGAGTGAGATTGCATTATAATATTTTGGGTTAATCAAATACGTATACATTATGTTAAAAAATATAATTAATATTTTTTCAACAAGTGGATTAAATTAAATTTACAACACTATAAAATTCATTGAATATCAACTTACCATTTCGGTGGAGAGCTGCTTGAGGTAGCCCATGATCTTCCCCACCGCATTGGGGTTATTTTTATTGAAGCTCATCTTGCTGGCTTCTCTCCTCTTCTCTTGAAAACTTGTCAAGGAACGTCAAAATGATAATGTTTATGAAATATAGCACTTTGTAGAACAGCGTATTGAAATTGTTCTTTAAAATCCAGGTTCGGGTTGTTGGCGGCAACTAGTCCACATCACTCCGTAATAACTAGAGGATGTCGCCTTCTGCCAGGCCTGCAGTAACACACGAACGCTATGGCACACAGCTGCGAATTGACACAATTTTACCGCCGACGTGTTATTTAAATTTATTTTGTTTACAGTTCACTGAGTTCATTCAAAAAGTTATAATTCCCGCGCTATTATTCGTCAATGCACAACATGCAGTTTGTGTAATTCAGGACAACATTAAATATTGACAACGCGTACCGAATTCTTCAGCAATTGAGTTATCTATTGAAACTTGCAGATGGCAGCGCAGTGTTTTATATAGGAAGGTTCGCAGCCCCGCGCCGCGCCGTTGCCATCTCCCCGGCCCCCTCCACTTTGGTGAGGGCGAGCATGTGTGCGTTGCAGTTGATAGTGTGCACACTGTGCGCGATACACACACAGTAACTACTGCTCCATAGTGTTTGCAACTGAATTACTTTGAATATTTGTATAGTTTGTTAGAATTTGAATAGCCAGGTTACGCAGGTACACAATACTTATTGAACTAAGCTATCATGTTACCATAGCAAAAGGAAAATTACATATGTAAACGTTTTATTACAAGTGTCAAGTTCTTGGTTACAGCGTTACAAGGAAGTGTTATGCAAAACTAGAGTCCTAAAATTGGCAAAGTTATATCAGTTTTATCGTTATACCTTTTCATTATATTTTCTATATTTATATAAAGCGATTATCTAATCGCTTATAATAACTGCAATGCGCTACTAATATATGAACTATAGAAGTCGCTAAAGTGAGCATTTCAATTGCAATGCTTAACTATTAAATATTTATTTTTTAAAAATCTGCTTACACCTACCAGCAGATTACTTTTCACTTTGTGTTTTGCTTATGGACAAAGTACCTCAGCGCAGTAGCCTCAGAACTATATTATTAGAACATTCTCAGGCAAACAAAGCAAAGCCTGACCTTCAAATTCCGCATAAGTTCCATCAAAAATAGCTTACTATCTAAATAGACGGTTATTTTCTAACATCCTTGTTGGCCTAAGGCAACAGGTAAGTGCGAGAGTGTTGCCAGGCCGTAACTGGTCTGGGCAGTCGCCGCTACCGACCCGGTCCCGTAATCGACGACCTTGCTTGCCTTTACGTAGACCGCTACGTCTCGTCTGGGGGTGTGTCCTGAGAGGCTCCGCTCTACGTGGCACACAGCGCACACCACACCGCAGTATGTCTGTCTTAGCCGCCAAAAAAAACGAGGGCAATTGAATACCTGTACTTTATCTAAATATGATTCCCAACAGTCTAAAGATGTCAGATATAGTTATGACTATGAGCCCTCAAAGTAGTTGTATTCGGTCGCATCACAGAAACGTGCAATTTTATTGCTTTTCACGATCGTATTCATATAAATATTTACTTAGGTGCAAATGACAAAAATGGAGGATTCTTACGAAGGTGTGTAGGTGTACTTTATTATGATTTTATGATTGATTAAAAGGTCACTTTTTATTTAAAACTAGCAGTGCCTAGCGGTTTCACCCGCGTTAGTTTCGATCCCGTGAGAATATCCGGATAAAAAGTAAGTATCCTATGTGTTAATCCTGGTTATAAACTATCTGTGTACCAAATTTTATCCAAATCCGTTCAGTAGTTTTTGCATAATTGAGTAACAAACATCCAAACATCTTCACAAACTTTCACATTATAATATTATAGTAGGATATTAGTAGGATAGTAGGGTATATACTTATGTCGATAAAGCTGTTGGAGTTGGACAAGTGGTTTAAAAATAGACAATCCATTTATAAATATACCAAAGTGACCGAACCATTCATACCTCTCTTTATCTTTTAAAAATTATAATTGAAGTAGCGTTTCATAAGAATGTGATCATCAGCAAAGTATAGACTGAATGTTGCCCTGAAACACGTTTTTGAGATAAATCTGTTGCCTTTATTCAAATCAATTGACATAGATTATACATACCTATGTAGTGGAAAGTTAATATGCTACATTCTAGATTATATAAAATGGTTTAATCGATGCATTTCATAATGTATCGCTGAAAATTTGTTATTTTTGGCTCTCCGCTATGGCAGACTATGACTAAGACACAGGCAGTTCCGGGTGATTCCGCAAACTTCGCCTGTACTGTATTCCGTAAAAATGTCACCGTGTAAACTTAGGTGAAGTGACTTGTCAATCCCAGGCGATCCCTATCATCAGCCGATCTATTCTGAAAATATCTCACCGTGAAAACTTAGATGAAGTGGCAATCCCATACATCAGTTTGAATGATAGCTCACTGCACTTAAGTTTTTAAGGTCAGATTTTTACAGAATAAGTCGGCTGTTTTATTTTTAATCATATTTAATAACATAATGACTGGAACATGAGATGGTCGCCAGTTCAGCGTGTGGTTTTGCGGTGTTAGGTATTGTATTATGTCGAACAATTGTAGGCGGGTCGCGCACGTCATTCCACAACTGTTTTGCCCGACGCATTGTGACTTGCTTGATTGAAACTAATGGCCCCTGGCCACTTCGATAAAGGAGTCTGTGTCAGCCACGTAACTCCAAAATAGAATAGAATACTCTTTATTATGTATATTTAGATGAATTACTAGTTTCGCCTAGGCCAAACCAGTTTTCCCTCGCTCTTGCATCCTATGTTGACGGAGCTCCGCTTGTCGGGGCTCCTATTTCTGTGTAAATTAACCTAACCAAGCCTTACCTCGGTGTGCCCTTCGCTCGCTTTTGCATCCTACGTCTCCTATCGAACTGGTTTGGCCTAGGCGAAACTAGTTCATCCTAAAATCGGATTTGGCCGGTAACGTCCCAACCAGCAAAAACTAGGCTTACAACAATCTCAAGACTACTGTTTTGTTGCTCTTACATCACTCCCATATAATGATATAAGCCTGGGTTTGGGCACCAATTATAAGCATATTTAGTTTAATATCGTTCTAATATCAGTCTAATTGAATGCTGTTTGCACTTACTGAAATCTAGCCAAAATTAATTTAAGCCGACTTGGGCTAATATTGCTTTTACGTAAGTATCATGTAAGCCTGCATAGGCTCATATTGGTCTAAGGTTAGAATATTTTGAGAATTTTTCGTCAGATCCAACTTAAAAGTTCGTGAGTGTTGGTTTGAAATTAAATGAAAACAAATTAAAGTTGCGTGAAGTTAATGTTTATACTGTGCGGTACGGCATTTTAGTATAAAAAAGTAGTTATACGGTAAGTAATCGTATTGGAATTTATTATTTACTGTTAATTAGACCTCGTTTTACGCTTCAAAATTCATGCCCCTTGTTAAATAAGGTATTTCCTGTTCTCGTTTAATTATTTTATTTGTTAATTTGTATTGATAGAGTGTCGCCATTAGTATACTCGTAGCTGCATTTTACAAGCGCACTATTAAACTAATGTAAGATTGTTTACTCTAATTTTAGCATTCGGTATACTAAAGATAACTCCATGTTGGAATAAATTAGGGTTCCTCGCAATTTTACTTAAAACCTTAAATCGACAAAGAGAAAAAACGAAGTCGACGCGCGCGGCGCGGGGAGCGGCGTAGCAGTCTAGCAGTGCCCGCGCGTCTCACGTCTGCATTGACGTAGTGTTGTGAATTTCTTTCTTTGCTTTTTTAACGACCGACGCACGTTTCAAAATGTTGTATCAAAAAAATGTGTTTAGACATTAAGGCGACTACATGACCTAAAACGCGGTCACTATCGGACTGCATAGAAAAGAAAGAGAAGCGTGATGACACAACGCTGGTAATTTATTGAAAAATATGAAACAATCATCTATTGTTGATTTATCAAACACCAATCAAATAAAGACCGTATACTAAAATTCGGGGAATTAAATTGTCTTTTACATGGTGAAAGTTTTATGAAAATACACCCGACAGTGTTTGCGTGATTATCGTTTTTATGTCCGCGGTAGACATTACTTTACAAATTAATTACACTATGTTAAAAAAATATAATTGCAAATATTCACATATCAAATTACGAAGCAAATGGTCTAGTATAACATTTATTTTTTTCAAAGAAATCAGTCCGGTCGATTAGACGTGATGTTGAATTTAAAATCATTAGAAGTCGTATATCTGCGCCTTAAGATCGCGAACAAAGACACTGATTTCTCATAACATAACACGCCGCTCTAGCGCCGCGCGATCTGCCTGCTGGCCTGCTGTTTCAAGATCGTGTATTGCGTTGCCCCCCCGCTCCCCACGTTTCGTCCTCGCTCGGAGATTCATCTTCACTGAAATCATTTATCACAAAATTCTCGTCGTTATTATCGACCTCTTGTATGAAAGCAAAACCTGCAGAACCCTCACTGATATTTTTCTCAACACTGCTTTGTCCTGGCAGCGGTATATTTGTTTGTCTTTTTAACATTTCATTGTACTTCTTTACAATTTTCCTCCTGTAGCCACCAGTTTTTCATAAATCTTTTCCAGTTTTTGTAATCCATTATTACTATTAAATTTAAAGACTTAAAATAAAATATGGCCAGCAAAATTACTCTTAAAACTATTAATAAATTTATTCCCAAAATCGATCTAAGATCAAACGCTCTTATATGGGTCTTTTTTTTTTTTTTTTTTTTTTAAGGATGGGAAATCATCCAATGACCCCTCCCGCTCTGGGTGGAGCGGAAGGGAGTGTCAGACTCTTACTGACTAAAACCCATCCGTGTTCCTTCCTTAGCCCTTTATGTTCCGGGGCAGCGGTAACCCTTTCGGACAATCCCGCTGCCCCGGCAGGCTTCGGCCCTAACGGGCCCCTCCATGTCTGCTGACATCTCTTTGAGGCGCGCGTGGAACACATACGCGCCGTCCGGCACGGGCCTGGTCCTGATCGGACGGCGAGCTACCCATTACTCGCCGTCCGCAGGCCCGCGCCTACGGTGGCCGGGAGTCGTCACGCGGCTCCCGACGCCCGGAGCGTCTACCGCGGCGGCTGGGACGGGCGGCCCTCTCGGCTCTCTCCCTCTCCCATCCCGCCACCTCCTTCGCTAGCATGACTGCTTCGCAGAAGGAGGTGACTGCCTCCCACTCCCTCTCGCCCCGGACCATGGCTTGGACCAGGGCCGGGCGCGAGAGGTCGCCGCCGCTGCCGATCGCCTCTACGAGGACACGGCGGTGCTCTGCCCAAGCGGGACAGACCTCCACCGTGTGCACCACCGTGTCCTCTGGGCGATCCTCGCAGTGGTGACACCCGGGCGTTTCCTCCCGCCTGATTATGTGCAGGAACCTCCCGAAACATCCGTGTCCGGTGAGGACCTGCGTCAGGCGGTAGGTGAGGGCGCCGTGACGCCTCTCTAGCCACTCCTCAAAGAGGGGCCTTACCGCCGCTATCGCGGCGTGCCCTGCGCTGGGTTGCGACAGTCGCGCTTTCCATGCCGCCATGAGATCGCGCCGGAGGTCCGTCCGCTCCGCAGCAATTTGCCGCGGAAGCGGGTTTTCCCCCCGGCGTAGTGCCTCCGCGCGCCACTCAAAGAGGCGCGCGAGGACTATCGCCTCCAGATCCCATGGCGGCAGTCCGGCAAGGAGGCTTGCCGCCTCGCGCGAGATCGTGCGGTACCCCCGTATCAGCCGTATGGCTACCACCTTTTGGGGCGCGTTCAAGTAGTGGGCGGCTCGAAGCCGCAGTGAACGCGCCCACACCGGGGCGCCATACACGGCCATGGACCGCACGACCCCCGCGTAAAGCCTCCGGCAGGAGGCGTTTGGCCCCCTCAGGTTGGGCAGGAGCCGCTTGAAAGCGGCCCCAGCCCGTTCCAGTTTGGGGGCCAAACGTCGGAAGTGCTCCACGAAGTTCCACCGGCTGTCGAGGACGAGACCCAGGTATTTCATCGTCGTCTCGACGCCGATGTGAACCCCTCCTACCGTAAGTTGGGATCCCGATGGTGGCCCGTTCCGAAGCCCATGAAATGTCATGGCTTCGGACTTGTGCAGAGCCACCTCGAGACCCAACTGCCGGATCCTCTCCACGACTATCGCAACCCCGCGTGTCATTACGTCGGCCGCCGCCTGATGCGACCTCCCCTGCGCCAGGACCAGCGTGTCGTCAGCGTAGCAAACTACGCTGACGCCATCAGGGAGGTCTGCCCGCAGCACCCAGTCGTAACCGATGTCCCACAGGAGCGGCCCCAAGACCGATCCCTGCGGGACACCGCACGACATCTCTCGCCGGTTCCATTCCCCATCGCGACCGGGGTAGATGACGGCTCTGTCCGTCAAATACGCCCCGACTACTCGACGGAGGTAGGTCGGCACTCGGTGATACCGGAGTGCCTCCCTAATGCAGCTCCAGGGCAGGGTGTTAAACGCGTTAGCGATGTCTAAAGACACCGCCACGACCACCCCACCCCGAGACACCGCGTCCCCCGTCGTGAGGGCTCTCACGCGCATGATGGCGTCCACCGTAGAGCGCCCCTTGCGGAAGCCAAACTGGCTATCCGCAAGATCCGGCCCCGTCCTCACCAGGTGCCCGACGAGGCGGCCCGCAATCACTCTTTCAAAGAGCTTGCCCACCTCGTCGAGCAGCACGATGGGCCGGAATGCGGACGGAGAGTCCGCAGGGCGCCCTGGCTTCCGAATGAGGACCAGCTTCCCCGTCTTCCAACGGAGTGGAAACTGGCCCCTCTCCATACATGCGCTTAAGAGCGCCTCCAGTCGGGCTTATATGGGTCTTGTCTTTTGTATTGTAAATATGTTGAACCAAAATCACTCTAATATCATACTTATCCAGTGGTATTGATCTTATATTAGTTTCAAATAAGATCAGAAATGCACGTACTCACAGTACTCTTACGCTATGCTGATATTAGTCTGACATCTTACAATAGCATTTAGCAAGTCTAATATAAAATCAAATGAGCTTAAAAAATACCCATTTATGAGCAAGTTTTTCTCAAGTGCAACTAGTCTTAGTAAATGCTCTTATATACATATATGAGACTTGGTTATGAGACTGAGCATTCTTGAGGCCATACTGGCTTGTCTAAAAGTAATATAGGATCGATGGTATGTTCTAAAACAAATATAAGAGCGCTTTAAGCCTACTACTCTTAAAAAGTGCGAGTTCTGAGACTGTTTTGCTGGTTGGGGTGTACACCATATGAATTGCAGATACTGATGGAGGGCCTCGTACCTAAATAATTAAAGCCGCAAGGGTCGATCAACGAAGTAACGCTTGCCGAGGAGGTCCGTGGATGGGTATCCATTAGGTACATGCCGAGACCCCTCCGTGTTTCTGAAAGCACGTTTTTGAAAGCCTCTTAAAGCCTCAGCAACTCAGCGGCACATTATCAGCTTCTGAAAGCCTTTGATCCTGGCTGCCATTTGTAGATATTTGATTGTCGTTAGGTACGGGTAGTCAGAAGCCCGAAAGTCTGACAACCAGTCTTGCCAAAGTATGTCGTGTTAACCAGTAACTGGGTTGTGGAATTCAAATAGGCAGTCGCTCCATGTAAAATACTTGTATTCAGCTACATTCGGGTAAACTGGACTCCGATCCCAACATAGTTGGAATAAGGCTACGCAGATGTTGATAAATTACAAATATAAAATAATGTAGTAAAAGTATGACTGGATATATTTCTAAGATTAGATTTCATACAGTCACGTTTTTGATGAATTTGGCTCGCAGATATTCTTATAGAAAATATACAAAAGAAGGTATGACTGCAATGAATCATGCTTTCCTAAAATAATATGAACGTTTTTTGATAGAATGTGAAATCTAGAATCTACTTTTACTGAATTATCAGTAAGCCTTTTCAGGATGTTTGCATCTTACACTTAACGACTACTAAACCATTGCACTCTTACCTAGGTTTTTGAGATCCTAAGCCTTGATCATAATCATTGGCGTTCTTGAGCCACTTACTGCGGCGGATAGGCCTCCTCCTTTTTGCGCCATGCTTCCCTGGTCTGTGTGAGTCTCATCAGGTGTAGTAAGTAGCTGAGATTGCATTATTCAACTTTATCTCGTATTGGATCGTCCACAAACATTTTGTGTGTGTAATACGGGTATGTTTTCAGTGCTCAACACAATATTTTTGCTTTGTGACAAACTGACAAACGTGCATATTTTTAGTTAAGAGTGCTAGAACTGGTAAACCCAGCTCAATATACATATATTATTAATTTTAAGACAGGTGACATAACAGTTCCTTTGGGTTTTAAGGACCATTTCTCGCTTCGATCTCACGTGATGAGCAAGTTTTCATTTAATGAGATTAGATATCGAGTTAAATTTTATTATCAGAAGGTGTGGCTCCGATATTCTAATAATTAGGTACCTACTTACATAACGAATATCTGCCAAATTATTGCGCAAAATGTAACTTTTGATTAGATGAGTATCTAAAAACGCCATTAAAGCAGTAAGTATCTATGGTACTATCGGTATAGGATATTATAGGCATTATGGGTTTGTGTCTATTCAGTTGTAGTTATTGCAGTCATCGGTTCTCATGAAATCTGACAGTTCTGTGCTTAACATGTTTTATCATTGTTGTAATAATTATTGTGTGTAATTTGTTAACGTGTGTGCAGGCGCGTGCTCGGCATCACGTGCGCTTACTAAACCATGTCTCTGTCTGGCGGTCGGCGGCACAGCCGGCGTTCCCGAAAGCTCTGCCCCGCCCCCGGACACACACACACCCGGGAGCTTTTGCGTCACACAGCAACACGTCATAGTTACATAAATGTGAATCACCTAAATTATTTATTGTGGACGTGACCGCATCAATGTTTCTCTCGAAATTTTGCGTCATTTTGTTGATATAAGGCTAACTAGCACTGTTGTTTTTACCTTAATGTGGTTATAGCTAACTAATAACCATACCTAGCAGCAGAACTAGATAAATTAGTAATAAATTTAGCTCTGGAAAATGTATAAATAAATACCTATCTATCATTTAACTATGTGACTGCACGTAAAAGTTGAGGTAGAGTCAGTTAGAATTAGCGTTTCTGTCTATACTGCGTGACGACTGACGTCACACGAAGGCATCGTAATTCGGGACACGGGTGCCACACAGACGCAATTGTGTAAACCTACCTACAGCATTCACAGGGGCACACAGGCGTAACACAGTCAAAAAAATGTCAGTGGAATATTCCGTGGAGAACAGGCTAGTCTCGGAGTAGACTGAGTTCTCGAACGTTCCGCGGCCCATGGATCTTTCCATACAAAGAGCAGTTATGATGAGCGGTGCATACTTGCCACATGACGTGCAATCCAACACCTACAAAAAACAACTGATGTTTAATTAGCGCTCCTTTGTAACAGACCTGACTTATGTTACGATACTATTATTGGTAAGAAGACGTTGTGAAAATCATTGTACCTTTCCTAGACGATACGATAAAAGATAACAAAAATTCATGTTTTCATCATTATGCACAAATACATCACGCGTTCCATCCAAGCGGGAGTGTTATCTTATCAAAAACAAATCAGATATACTTTCGATTAAAAATTTCCATCGAGAGCTGGTGTATAGTTACGACATTCGCATAGTAACTGCAATCTTTTTCCAAGACCCTTTTCGAAAGCCATGATACTAAAAAAGAAACAAACTATCTACTAGACAGTCTCCGCTCTTCGTCCGCACTAAATAAATTGTCTTTCATTGATCAAACTTAAAGTTTTCCTTCAATGAAACTTGATTACACTGCATGTTTCGTATTTGTGTACTGTTCCAGTGTTGTGCAATGCCCACTAGAAAATCAATAGTTATAGTACGGCGGTTCAATGTTTAGTTTGAGCAGGTAGGTGTTACAAACGTCGATAACACCAATATCTAGGGCAATCGATATTCCTTTACTTGACCTAGCTATTGAATTATTGAAAATCTACTAAAAATAGCACGACTGACGGACTTTTAATTAAAGATCAAACGCTATAATTTACAGTACACCTGAGTGAATAATAATGGGCCACTTTGGTAAAGGTTGTTCACGATCGCGTCATGAAGTTAAATAAATATTTTGTAATCAATCGGATATTTTAAAATACTTAAACCATTTGTATTTTGGTCATCATGACATTCGACCCAAACATTTTTTTTAAAGCATTGTGTTCAATGCAGGACACACTTAAAAACCACTAAGTATAATAGAAAAGTAAATGGTTGAATGGAAGGGCTAAAATTGTTATCATTCACATGCGATTGACGATGATTCGGTAATGAATGAGTCGGTGTGTCTGATTTTACGCCGACCTTGACGAAGCTCAGAGGGTTACAGAAGGTCAAATTGGACACACCCTCCGTCTCAGGGGTCACCAATCTTGCAATGAAGTTTGTTGCGAGACAAAGTGGGTGTGCAAGACATTTTCATCTTTTTGATATTTTACCTTTTTATACCTTTTGTTTATGCTTTTTCTACCTTATGGTTTTTACTTTTGAGTGACATATATTATACTTTGTTTTTACCACCGAACCAGCGCCCTTTATTCGGAGTTAATAGTGGGTATAGAATACCGGTTGGCTAAGTAGTTTGTAAGAATAATAAATCACTTTATTATTCCCTCCGTTGCGTTAATTAATAATGACACCTACATCAATCGCTGCTCGGTTACTAATAAAACAGACTGTTGCGATTGCAATACAGAACGTGTATAAAAAGCTTTTTAATAGTAGTGTCTAGTGTATTAAGACTAATAAAATCCTTTTATTATTCTCTAGATTGCGTTGATTAAATAAGATAATTGACATCTCGAGCAACTTGTTGATCCGTTGTTTCCTATGTTACACAATCTTACGTTGATACTGACCAGCCTCAGTCAAACAATCAATCTATTATGTTAACTCGCAAGAACTCTTCTTATTATTTTCACAAGAAGAGGAACTGATGAGTTAAGCTAAGCCAGTTATTTCACTACATACTTGTGAATCTATTCTATAAAAATTAAAAGTAAAAAACTTTAAAACAAGCTTTTATTTACTTATTTAAATGCGCTAAAAAGAATAAAATAAACTTTTCTTTTAAAACTTTTACTATCAACTTCTAACGTCATTACACAATTTAGGTATATGATAAGTCGCTAGATTTAAGTACTCGTATTTACTTAGTTTGAAAATTTAAAAAATTTAAATCAATCAGGTCAAGTTATTTGATTTACTTCAGGTCAAGTTGGTCGATTTTGTTTATCTACACAGGTACCTAAATCTCGCGACAAGCTTTTATATCATATAAATTGTGTAATGACGTTATAAGTTGATAGTAAAAAGTTTTAAAGGAAAAGTTTATTTTATTCTTTTTAGCGCCTTTAAATAAAAGCTTGTTTTTAAAAAAGTTTTTTACTTATAATTTATTTTTTACTTTTTAGTTATTTTTAGAGTTAAGTACTCTTAGCAAGCCCTTTCATTTGATACCCATATTGTGGTAGTGCATAAAAATAACTAGTCCGCCATCTTCGGTGTTCCGCCAACGATGTTAACGATGTTGTTGTTGTGATAACGTCACATAGCTAACCATGCATTGTCATCCAAACGTGTATACAAAATTTCAGCTCAATCGGTTGAAGATATCTGCTTCAAAATTGAGTTGCAAGAGTTCACCCTAACAAACATAGTTACATACATACATAGGTACTTACATACCATGAAAAATAAATCTGTGATTCAGTGAATTCAGTCATAGCGGCTTATCATAATGCGCTCAGACATAACAGATAAGATTTTAGCTGGATTTGCCGACATATGCATCTTTCATACAAAAACAATACCAAATAATGTACCTACCTAAAGTATATTCAAACTTATATTTTAAATTAATATTATTTCAAGTTAAACAAATACCAACTTTATTTAAATGAAAATTAAGTTGATTTCAGAGTGACTAGCACTATTGAAAAAGCTATAAAAATGTTTGAAGTTGTAGCGTAAACTGAATTTTATTGTGTAGGATTTAAAGTTATTTTTCCATAAACTCATATTTGTTTACTTACTTACATTTTTGGCAAATAAATCGCGAATACAGATTAGATACACGTAAGTATATGACTGGGTATTTAATATATTAGGTACCTACGCTCTCAAACAATGCATGAAATGTATTACATAATATATTAATCCGTTCCGATTCTGAATCATTAAATATTCTTATGAGGCGTTGCATTGGTGTACGTATTGCAGTATTAACAAATCCTGCATATTTTTTTTGTCATTAATCCTCCTTGCAGGTTCATATTCAACCTCACTTTTGAACCATGGTCTAACCAGAAATTTTCCATCTGATATTTTTTAAACTACGAATTGTATTTACGTCAGATGGCATTTTTTGATGGTAGCTATGGTGACTCAAAAATAACCTTGTGACGAGGAACGTTGTTGTCTGATCTCATCTATTA
Organism: Gortyna flavago; assembly: GCA_963669345.1. Lineage (NCBI taxonomy): Eukaryota > Metazoa > Arthropoda > Insecta > Lepidoptera > Noctuidae > Gortyna > Gortyna flavago. The sequence continues at coordinate 10,587,170 of OY770126.1, forward strand.
TTATGTGCATAGATTAAGTAATACCTAATAGTACTAGTAGAGTGGCGCAGTGTCCTAAGAATTAATTCCCATACGAGCTGTATAAAGGCTCCCACAGGCATGTGCGATACGACTCCAGTAGAACAGTTTCCATGAAGTTTTCATAAAAATTGTTCCACCAGAGTCGCGTCGCGCCTGTCTGCGGGAGCATTAAAACGTACCCTATTTATAGCACTAGCCGTTCCGTTTAGTTCGACAGTGTGTAACCAGGTACTTACTTACCTAGTCAGGAATCCTACACGTTTCTAGGCTTGCTTTCGAATTCCTGGATGCCGCGTACACCCACCACAGTGCTATATAAAGGAAATACTACAACGCTATTTGCGAAAACATGCACGTTCTGTGATCTAATTCTAGCTGTACTACTCTATGTTCGATTCGAAGCTAGAAATTTCAAGTGACACCGCATTACTTCTTCTTTCTTTCTTTATACTTTTTGGAAATATTAATAAAGTTTATCATTTTCACTGGCACAGTTATTTTGAATTGCCCATTATGATGAAACTGTTCAAATATACACGTAGGAGCCAATTAACATTGTCCGATCTAACACAGTTGGCAACACGCGAACAAATTGTTGGTAAACCTTGGAAAACTCCAGACCAAAACATAATAACTTCGTCATTACTCTACTATTTGGCATCCTCTATTATCTTAGGTATAAATATTTCCAAAAAAAGTAAAGTTTTTTTTTTATTTCAATTTCAAAATTATGAGTCGTCTTGTACGCGCGGCTATTGGTACATCAAGCTATACATAACCAGTATAAGCTGACTTCTGATTATACGAAAAACCTATACAATTTCTAGGTCAGCTAAAACTGGAAATGTTAACTTAATGTGTCGCCGTGTGTATCTACTAGTAATGTGACATTTTTGGCGTTTCATAATTACTTATTTACAAGAGCTTCCACTCACTAAATAGCCTTCACTGACAATTATATTGTCTTCAAAAAATTCAATAAAAGTTTTTGACGCAGATATCCATTTTCATTTAATTTTTCAGTACCTACTGTGAAATATTCCACAAGGGGGTATTTACTAGAAACTTTGGGTAAATACAAAGTTCTCTTGAATCAAAATATTACGTGTAATAAGTGACGCACGTAGACCACTTATCCGTAGGTATAGTTATTTTTACACACATAATATTAATGAATACCATATTGGTAGCTGCAATGATTCAGAACTCTGTCGCCATACTGAAATCGAACAAGAGAGAAATTCAAAATATTAGGTCCTCTCCTTACATAGGAAATTAGCGTTTTGTCGTACTAACCACTTTGATCTGAAATATCTCCTTTGGTTAAGAATTCCAAATTCAAATTTATAAATTCATATTATACTGTTTTCAAAACTCAAATGTACCAGACATTTGAGTTTTGAAAACAGTCATTCATTTGTTTTTTCCTCATTTTTTTTTTCGTTGGCGTCGCTTATTACCGCACAATGGAAAACATGAAATATCGGTATATTTACGAGTACGAGTTCTACCGTGGCACCAGTGCTGCAGAAACAGCTCGAAGGATTAATGATGTGTACGGCGCTGGTGTCGCAAAAGAAAGCACGGTACGTTTTTGGTTTCAACTTTTTCGTTCTGGAAATTTCGACCTTCAGAACCAACCCCGTGGACGGCCGGAGACCAAAGTGGAAAATGAAGAATCAAAGGCTATTGTGGAAGCGGATCCATCACAAAGCACTTCAGAGATAGCTGCAGGCTTCGGGGTAACTGATAAAACTGTATTAATCCACTTGAAGCAAATCGAGAAAGTAAAAAAACTTGAACGATGGGTACCTCATGAATTGAGTGAATCGAAATTGCAAACACGCGTCGACTGCTGTGTTACTTTACTCAACCGACACAATAATGAAGGGATTTTATATCGAATCATTACTTGTGATGAAAAGTGGATACGTACGATAATCGGAAGCGCTCGTTCGCAATGGTTGAACCCTGGAGAACCAGCCAAATCCTGCCCTAAACGAAAATTGACTAAGAAAAAGTTACTTATGAGTGTTTGGTGGACTAGCGCCGGTGTCGTTCACTACAGCTTTCTAAAATCTGGCCAAACGATTACGGCAGATATCTATTGTCAGCAACTGCAAACCATGAAGGATGAACTAGCTGCTAAACAACAGAGATTGGTCAATCGCTCTAGGCCACTGCTGCTTCACGACAACGCAAGACCACACACTGCACAACAAACAACCACTAAGTTAAATGAGCTACAATTGGAATGTCTGCGACATCCACCGTACTCCTCGGACCTTGCTCCAACAGATTACCATTTTTTCCGGAATTTGAACAACTTCCTACAAGGAAAAAAAATCAACTCCGATGCGGCAGTCCAAACCGCCTTCAGATTCATTGTTCATTGATTCTCGCCCCCATGGTTTTTTTAGTAAAGGGATCAATGAACTACCTATGAGATGGCAAAAGTGCATAGATAACAACGATGCATACTTTGATTAATTAAATAAATTTTACAAAAAAAAAAAATACTTTGTATTCCTCCCGTACTAAACGCTAATTTCATGTAAGAACCTAATACAATATTTGCTGTAATTACTTTTAGGAGATTAAGTACACTTGAATGAAGTTGAATTCGTCTTATTAAAGCCGGATACAATCTTACTTATGTAAGCTAAAGTACAGTAAGCGATGTGCTTTATTAATTTTAATTTATTTTTCAAACATATACGGCATTACAGTGGTGGCGACGCACAATGAATCACTCTTTAATCATAACATTTAATTACATTTTATGTAGGAATGTATTCGAATTCCTTTCCCAGAATTATGCAGACATGAAGGTAAAAGTAAGAAGGTACTATAAACAGAACATTCAAGTGCTGTAATGAGCCGCATCGATCACGCACGAACTCGGCCGTAGGTGGCGCCATCAACCGGAATGCTTATTACCATAAAAGCATTTTATTAATCCTTTTGGACGGCGCCTGTATGGTCCCTTCAGTAACGGTATCTTACTCAGTGTAACGTGTAACTTTCTCATGAAGAACTCCCATAATCCGACACAAGCACAACCTACATAGAAACTTCATCAGTGCCATAATAATAATAATCATACATCCTTTCATGAAGAAAGACTTAGTGTGAAATTACAGTGGCAGCGGGGCGGGCAGCGGAATCCGCTGGCGGGTAACGCAAACGCATAGTTTTTGACCAAGGTGCACCAAGTGCGGGCGGGGCGGGTGAGCGGGAATCGCAGCGGGACAAGCGGATGTCGCGAGCGGGGCGGGTGGACGCAAGTCAGTTTGCGTTTCCCGCTCGATTTATTCGGACATGCCGCAGACGACTGAAGATTTAATAAGTGCCGTATTGGCTCGGCCACCTTTGTGGAATTCTAGTGATTCAAATCATTCGAATAGACAATTAGGTAATTAAAAAATTATGTTAAGAATGTATCTTCATGATTTCGCAGCCTTTCGTAAAAAGTAGTCATGTCTATATCGATCACTATTGATATCGTGGCGATCGCTTTTAGAAAAAAAGGTTTATATAAGCACTAGCTTCCAAATAATCTGACATTATTATTTCCACTATCGCACGAGGTAGGTACGTCTGGACCGCTCAATCGCCATTCGCCCCGCTGCTACTGTGTTCATCCATGGAAATGTGCGTTTTCCGCTTGACCCGCCACCCGCTCCCGCTGCCCGCCCCGCGCCACTGTAATCGCACCCTTACTCTGTCTTGTGAATCGTCTGAGAAAATTAAAAAAAAAGTTTCTGAGGCCATTCCGAGGAAGGTCAAATAAAATATGAAGGTATACAATCATATGAACAGTTATCATCGATATAAAGTTTGGACATAAATTACATCTCGCTGAATAACTGGTAAAAGATGTTCCCGGAATACACTTACTCAGTCCGACTACATTGATGAATTATGAAGGAGCCCATTATTTTACCATGCGAATATTTAATGCAACAATAAAAATAAATACTGCTCACAATCTTATGGAAATATCTTCAAAAAAATAAATTCAATAGGCTAGACAATCATCCTATAGCCCAAAAGTCGTAAGTCAATCGTATTCAGTGACTTACAGTCATTACTATGTGTGTGAGTGGGGCAGCTCTAATTTGTCGGTTCCAAATAGAAGTCATCGCAAATCTAACGGGAACGGAACGATAACGATAGAACTTACAAAATAATTCTTGCTTGGTCAGTGAAAGGAGGTTAGAACAATATGATGTAAAAATGAAGCTGAAGAACAAGATTTTTTTCTCTGAAAGTAATTTGTCTTTGTCATCTATCTCATACAATACACTGTTCAAACTCTGCTCGTGAGTCGTACCCATTCGTAATAAAACGCATTGTGTGTCGCGACCTCAGCGAATGTGCCAAGGCACTGCATGGTGGAAAAGTACTGGAGAAAAGTGCGCGATAGAGGCTGTAAACATTTTCTTAAATCGTATAGACCTTGCGTATCCTTGATTTTTTTTTATGTCTGCACCTCATTTCGGTATAACTTAAAAATTAAGAGAACAAATAACATCTCCATTATTTCTTATTAACAGTGGCCAATTACTTAAATAAAAGTATATTTTTATTGTTTTTGCCTACGTCTTCGTATTGTGTTCAAGTAATTTTATAAACGAGACTGTTTTCAGAAAGGTTCTTTACCGCTGCCGAACCTGAATCGGCAGACTAACACACCCACACGTTTTAAATGTTTTGCAATACGCACGCGTCACTCACACGCGCACGTGTTGTACACATAGGAATTTGTGGGTGTGTGAAAGCGTAAATCGAGGCGCCTTTTCTACACCCACAAGTTTGAGCATGCGCATGTGTTAGTTACTCAGTGCGGCAGCACTGGCAATAAGCACTATTCTTCTAAAAGGTAGGCTCAAAATTGAAAATCAACGTAACAGACAGGATTGCACTATACCTAATTTTGTAAATTCAAATCATAGAATTGAATACTACTTTATTCAATATTTTAAAAGAGTTTTGTGTCAAGTAGCTTAATCGAAACAACTTAATTTTATTCAGGAATAAGCTCAATAGGTATTGTTTTTTCCCTATAACCGTTACATTTGTTGGTTTGCAGTTATTCCCTCGGTTAAACCAGGATAAATATTAGAAATACTAAATTACTAATTAGTAGGTACTTACGTCATACGAGTAACGTGTTGCTGAAAACAAATTGTTGTCAATGTAATTAAAATAAATTGCGGCGTGTTCGTGAGTCTTGAGACAAACAAAACGGCACCCTAATTTCGTAAAACAGTTTCAATTACAATCCGAGAGTTTTGAAGGATATTATTTCTAATCCGTTGCTTCATAGGTTTAATAAATTCGTCAGCTCAACAACATAAATAACGCAATGAACGTGGCTTAATTGTCAATATGAAAGAAATTACGATCAGTTGTCATTTTATGTGTGATATGCAATTACCCCGCGGTTCAGTCAAAAGTGAAGAATGTTTATTTTTATATACTTACCCCCTTACTAATAAACGTTGTAAGTATAGCGTCTGTCTACACAACGTTTTGTCTTCTTCTTTCCAAAGTCAAATTGCTGACGACTGACATAGAGAAATCGGTGTGTAACTATTCATCTGATATAATACGTTTATTAGTAAGGGGGTTATAAACAATTTAGTAGGTTATTACCTACTAAAATAGTGAAAAACTGAATGATCTATTGATCATTCAGTTTTTCACTATTTTCACTAATCGTATTTTCACCTTGTTAGGGGAGAGGCCTTGCTTCTAAATCTAAAGTAAACTGCGATAAAGATCAGATATGAATTATCTGTTTGGAAAGCATTTACCATTTCCTGGTACCTATACCTATACGCACCAAATGACGACATTATAATCGCCACTCGCGAAATTACTGATAATAGTCGAAAGTAACCTAGTTACTACCGCCGGAGGGGCCCGTGGCTAAATATTAACAGCCGCACAGGTCGATCGGTCAGGTTAAGCTACGCTTGCCGCGGTTGGTCTGTGGATGGGTGACCATCTTTACATACCGAGACCCCTCCGTACCTCGGAAAGCACGTTAAGCCGTTGGTACCGGCTGTCATTCGTGGATCTTTGACAGTCGTTACGTGTAGTCAGAAGCCCGAAAGTCTGACAACCAGTCTTACCAAGGGGTATCGTATTACCCAGTAACTGGTTGTGGAGGTCAGATAGGCAGTCGCTCCGTGTAAAATACTGGTATTCAGCTGCATCCGGTTAAACTGGAAGCCGACCCCAACATAGTTGGGAAAAGGCTAGGCAGATGAGTCGAAAGTAACCTAGTTCTGCCCGTTACATTGATAAGAAATCTGCAGCCTGCAAATAGCTAAGGCCTGAAAAAACATAAAGATTTCTTATTTCACGTTTGGGCACGTGATACATTTTTTTTAAGACAGTATACCTAAACTGGGGCAACCTTTGCAATTTTGATAGATGATTTACATGCTCCAATTGATCTTAAAGTGGAAACTTTAATCTTTCGAAATATGGGTTAGTAAAACTTTCCAGTAGACATTAATGAGTGGCAACAAGTCTATTTAATGTCTTTGTTCAATTAATATGTAGAGTTATGCGCGAGTGCGCCCACGCATCCACTCGGTGTTATTTTTAAATGTCCCCATAGTCATTTCTTAGCTACGTCAGGCTACGTGTAAGAGAGCACGGATTTCAAGGGAGCAATCACCTTTTGCGCGCGATTTGCAGTCATCTGGCACACGCGAATCAGCCAAAGAATATTCTAGAGAAAATTTGTGCCTAGAGTGCTTACACGACATGAACCACGTTGCCTACAGTTAGAACTTTTGACAAGGCCTTTAGAATTCCATCAGCCTCCTATTTTGAAACATGTCGAAAGTACAGAAGCACAGAAGCAACAGAACAGAAGCACAGAAGACACAGAAGCAGAAAATCCACCTGTTCTTCCCTGCCATTTGACCTGCCTTGACGACACTTATATGTAATTTAATGCTCACACTATAATATCGTCTGATCTTTCACAAATCATTCATGTAGTCATGCTGTCTTGACTATTAGCTTCATAAGACACTTCATCCTCATTGCGTAATGAACACACTGCACTTTCAATCACAATCTGAATGATTTTGAAGCATATTGCTAATCCATTTCTTAATAATCATTGCGTTATTAAGTTGTTGTTGTTGTTTAATGTTGTTGAACTGCCAAAATTAAAGTACTGTGTTACGAAATACCCCGCTGTTGACATTTACTTTTATTTTTTTAAGCACGTAAATGTTCACTGTCTCATTTATTTCCCACAGTGAAATGTTACCACGCCTAGCATTTGTATTGATAACAATCAATATAATATTTTTCTGACTATTTTACAGATGCGTGAAGAAATTGTTCGCTGTAATATTATGTAAAGTGTATCATGTTATAAACATTCCTTTAAAAAATAACAATATATTATGTAAACACCGCTATGTTTACTTAAACTATATTATCATTGTTCCTAGACAATGAGATTATAAAAGCTGCTCCACGTGCTGACGACAAGTCGGCAACATGTAAACAGCGTGTTAAGTTAAAGTAGGTAAGCAACACTAACTTGTAGTGACGACATAAGCATCTTTATGCAGTACTAATTACGAATAAGTAATACTTATTCGTAGACTATTTAGCTACGTCCGCACCTAGCCACATTTGTATCAACAGAAGACGTCGCAAAATACAATACCGATACCTGTTACCTACTGCTGATACTTGAGGGTCGTGGCTAAATAATAATAACACCCGCACGGTCGAAGGTTAAGCTACGCTTGCCGTTGGTCGGTCCGTGGATGGGTCCATCCATTAAATATAGAATCTATTCAAATGTATGTTTCAAATTGATGTTAATTCAAGTTAAGCAAATAAGTATCAACTTTATTTTAATAGTGATTAAGTTGATTTCAGAGTGACTAGCACTATTGAAAAAGTTAAAAAAAAATTTAAAGTTGTATCGTAAACTGCACTTTATTGTGTAGGAATTAAAGTATTTTTTCCATAAACTCATATTTGTTTATATTTTTTTCAAATAAGTCGCGAATACAGATTTAATTAGACACCCCTCCGTGCCTCGGAGAGCACGTTAAACCGTTGGTCCCGGCTTTGACAGTCATTACGGTACGGGTAGTCAGAAGCCCGGAAGTCGGACAACCAGTGTATCGTATTACCCAGAAACGGGTTGCGGTGGTCAGATACGCAGTCGCTCCATTTAAAATACTGGTATTCAGCTGCATCCGGTTAGACTGAAAGCCGACCCCAATATAGTTGGGAAAAGGCTAGGCAGAGATGACCTGTTACCTGCCTGGCATAACATGAAAGTATCGCGGCGGCGCGTGTTAATTAAAACGTAGCGATGTTTTCTTTGTTTAATATTACGACATTTCGTTTTTAGCCAACGGCAACGCTATACACTTTACTATTTTTAGATCTTCGTTATGAAACCGTTTCTTTGTTTAGTAGTTCTTGTTATACTTACGAAAAAGCCGTGGGAGAGTTTTACCAGAATTTGCTTTTTGTTTAAAAACTAGATCCTGCAGTAATTATTGTTCACCGCTTTTGATACACGTGAGCATTTGTCATTACACTCTCGGCTCCATTACTTATTACGCCTTGTATAAAAATCTACTATTTTTGTTAGAGCTAAATAATTAGGACACCAAAGGAAATACCGTTCTAAGGATTTTAATAATACCTTTATTATTTTGCTCTACCACAACAATTTTTATATCAAACCGTCTTGTAAACGCAGTAAGAAAAGATGCAGTCATAGATTTTTTTATATTATCTCAAGGTAAATATAGCTGATATTGAAACAATCGCAACTTAATTAACTAAGAACTTACACAAAAAATTGTACTTCTTATTTAATTATTAGTTTGCAGACTGTAATGTAGATACTCGAAAAAACTGAAACGAGTGTCACGCGATAGAAGTTGAAAATAAAAGTTATAGGCAGTATATGAATAGGTCCATACCTAACTTAGTCATATTTAAGCTGTACATAGCAATTTTTTTATATTAAGTATTTATTGTAAACAAAAACTTAGAGATGGCAAAAATCCCATTTTTATTTTTTAGTATAAGTAGTAACTTATTTCATACAGTTTGTAGGGTAAACGGAAATTGCAATTTCTTATGGTTGTGACTTATTTTTGTCATTGATATCAACAACCTCAGAATACAGCATGAAGTTTTTGATTTTTTTCTAAAATGATTGATATTTCATACATTTATCTCGGTACAAATATCTACTATAATTATTTATCATTATTAGCATTTTTTGGCAAACTTGATCCTCTTAAGTATTAGATACGAGATTTGTGTGTGTGTTTTGTTATGAAATGTCGGTTTTTTTAATTATCACTTCAATCGCCTATTAGTACTTTGTCCATGTTTTTTTGGACAAACTCTTTTTTAGTTCCTAGTATTTTGATGTCATTCTTTTGAATACTCTATACTTACATATTTGGCAAGTATTAAACAAATGCTATTAACGTTAGTACAAATTATTTCGTCAATATCCATCTTGAATGATGTCATCGACGACCCTTTGCGTATCTTACCTTATTTCAGCAAAACAAACTTTTGAAGTTGTGTGAATAACACTTAGGTTACGGTACATTGCTTTGTACACTTACAGTAAGACTAATTCTTTGAACAATGTGTCTTTTATGGCACGAGTTCTAATTGGACTGAAAAAACAAAGTCACGAGAAGAATTGCCAAAGTTTTAAAAACATATCAGCGACATTGGGGAAAAGTTTTTGATGAAATAAGTACCTACTCGTAGTTACTAAAACTCAAGAAACAGTAATTAGTTCGAGTTAGCTCAGTCATCATTAGGTACCTAGTCACCATAAATACACACATCAAAAGTGTCTAGGGATCAAGCATTTTTATGCGGATTTCTTGAGATTGAGATGTGGCTTTGTAATAAATTTATGATTTTATAAATTTATATGGATCCTTTTTGGTGCATTTCATAATTTGAATCAGGAACTGTGAATCAAATTCGAGTAAAAGATGAAAATCAGCTGTCAATATTTTCCCTATAAAAACATACAACGCATTGAAGACATTATTAGTGCTACTGTTTCCCTACTACTGATTAAAACCAACGTTATTATGGAGCGGCGACGTCATTTAAGCAGGGAAGAAATGCTCAGAGCCGTGGGAATGATAGAAGCTGGTTCCCGGCAACGTACTGTGGCTTTAGCTCTGAATACAAGTCAGAGTGTTATCAGTCGACTTTGGACACGTTACCGAAGCACTGGTACCGTGGCTGAGCGCCATGGAGGACGGTATCGCTGCACCACACGGAGACAAGACCGATACATTCAAATCTTAACTCGAAGAGCTCCAACAATAACCGCCATGATGTTAGCCGTGAGGCTTCATCACTCTTCAGGGAACTTAATTAGCGACCAAACAGTCAGAAACCGCTTGCATGAAGTGAACCTTCATTCCCGAAGACCGCTACGGGTACCACCTATAGCAATGCACAATCGTAGGATTCGATATCAATGGGCTCTTGAACACAGAAATTGGGCAGAAGAACAATGGCGTTTCGTGTGCTTTTCTGATGAGTCTCGTTTTGGTATGAGACCGGATACAAGACGTATACGACACTGGAGAACCCCTGGACGCCAACAGCGATTAAAATCCTGCCAGGAAGTCCATCCTTATAGTGGTGGAACCATCATGGTATGGGCGGGTATTTGGATCGGCGGAAGAACTGAGTTGATTTGGATCAGAGGCAACCTCAACGCTCAAATTTATGCTGAGACGATTGTATCAGACGTCATCGTTCCTCTACAAGTGCAAATCGGTCCCTTATTTCAGTTAATGCATGATAATGCACGACCGCACACCGCAAGAGTTGTAAGACAGACTCTCGCCGCAGCTAACATCAATGTCCTGCCCTGGCCTGCTCAGTCGCCAGACTTGAACCCGATTGAGCATGCATGGGATATGCTACAGAGAAGAGCTCTGCCGAATATGGAGGGTATCCAGTCGCAAGAAGACCTTTTTTTGTTGTTGCAACGAACATGGGCGGCCATTCCACAGCGTGATTTGGATGAACTCATTTTGAGTATGCCAAATCGATGTTCTTGTGTTGTTAGTGTTCGCGGTAGAAACACGGATTATTAATTGTTTAAGTTACCCAATAAAATTTTAAAGAAAACTGTTATTTCAGTCTTTTTTTCGAACTTTTGTGTTAGTGGTTCAAATGTCAAAAATCCCTTTATTAGGAAAATGGCAAATTTCTTTATTAATGCAAAGGTGACTTGGTTTATCGTTACTGTGACAAACGAAAACACTTTATTTGATGAATCCTTAAAGAAAATTTTAATTAATATCAATCAGTAGAAAAGTTATTGCAAAAATATATGTTGATCCCTAGACACTTTTGATGTGTGTAGTAACGTAACCGCAACACCTTTCCGAGCACCACAAAATGTTGGATTTTCCTTTAGTAATGTAATACTTAAATCTTTGTTTAAACAAAGACTTTGTATAACGTCCAACAAATTGTGAAGAGCTTTATAATTTCTGAAGAAAAAATATGCAGAACAAAAGGTCCATTTTAGACATACCTTCTATCTTTTTTTTTTTTTTTAAGGATGGGAAATCATCCAATGACCAGTGAGTGTCAGACTCTTACTGACTAAAACCCATCCGTGTTCCTTCCTTAGCCCTTTATGTTCCGGGGCAGCGGTAACCCTTTCGGACAATCCCGCTGCCCCGGCAGGCTTCGGCCCTAACGGGCCCCTCCTTTGATGCTGACATCTCTTTGAGGCGCGCGTGGAACACATACGCGCCGTCCGGCACGGGCCTGGTCCTGATCGGACGGCGAGCTACCCATTACTCGCCGTCCGCAGGCCCGCGCCTACGGTGGCCGGGAGTCGTCACGCGGCTCCCGACGCCCGGAGCGTCTACCGCGGCGGCTGGGACGGGCGGCCCTCTCGGCTCTCTCCCTCGCCCATCCCGCCACCTCCTTCGCTAGCATGACTGCTTCGCAGAAGGAGGTGATTGCCTCCCACTCCCTCTCGCCCCGGACCATGGCTTGGACCAGGGCCGGGCGCGAGAGGTCGCCGCCGCTGCCGATCGCCTCTACGAGGACACGGCGGTGCTCTGCCCAAGTGGGACAGACCTCCACCGTGTGCACCACCGTGTCCTCTGGGCGATCCTCGCAGTGGTGACACCCGGGCGTTTCCTCCCGCCTGATGATGTGCAGGAACCTCCCGAAACATCCGTGTCCGGTGAGGACCTGCGTCAGGCGGTAGGTGAGGTCGCCGTGACGCCTCTCTAGCCACTCCTCAAAGAGGGGCCTTACCGCCGCTATCGCGGCGTGCCCTGCGCTGGGTTGCGACAGTCGCGCTTTCCATGCCGCCATGAGATCGCGCCGGAGGTCCGTCCGCTCCGCAGCAATTTGCCGCGGAAGCGGGTTTTCCCCCCGGCGTAGTGCCTCCGCGCGCCACTCAAAGAGGCGCGCGAGGACTATCGCCTCCAGATCCCATGGCGGCAGTCCGGCAAGGAGGCTTGCCGCCTCGCGCGAGATCGTGCGGTACCCCCGTATCAGCCGTATGGCTACCACCTTTTGGGGCGCGTTCAGGTAGTGGGCGGCTCGAAGCCGCAGTGAACGCGCCCACACCGGGGCGCCATATACGGCCATGGACCGCACGACCCCCGCGTAAAGCCTCCGGCAGGAGGCGTTTGGCCCCCTCAGGTTGGGCAGGAGCCGCTTGAAAGCGGCCCCAGCCCGTTCCAGTTTGGGGGCCAAACGTCGAAAATGCTCGACGAAGTTCCACCGGCTGTCGAGGACGAGACCCAGGTATTTCATCGTCGTCTCGACGCCGATGCGAACCCCTCCTACCGTCAGTTGGAATCCCGATGGTGGCCCGTTCCGAAGCCCATGAAAAGACATGGCCTCGGATTTGTGCAGAGCCACCTCGAGACCCAACTGCCGGATCCTCTCCACGACTATCGCAACCCCGCGTGTCATTGCGTCGGCCGCCGCCTGATGCGACCTCCCCTGCGCCAGGACCAGCGTGTCGTCAGCGTAGCAAACTACGCTGACGCCATCAGGGAGGTCTGCCCGCAGCACCCAGTCGTAGCCGATGTCCCACAGGAGCGGCCCCAAGACCGATCTCTGTGGGACACCGCACGACAGACATACCTTCTACCTAAATTATACATTCTAGTATCAATTCACTTTTTAGAATAAAGGTCAATATCGCAAATCGGGTAAACATCGTCCGCACAGCGTCTGCATCGCCGTGATTGAAGTTGATTGGGGGCGGTGTCGCCAAAATTATGATCTATTGGTCGCTCTATTAGTAAGTAGTTAGTACACCACACCCCTCTTATATCACGTGTTTATTGTATATTGTAAACTAGCTGACCCGTCAGACGTTCTGCTCTCCAAAACATACAAAAATCCCGTAGAAAAAAAAAGGACGATGAGTTTTTCCGAGAAACTTTTCCAATTTCTCTTCCCATAAAAACTAGTTCGGACTATTACCACAGAATAACTAATAGTACTTACTTAGTCTGTTACGAACATTTTAAAACCAAAAATTTCCAAATCGGCCTAACCGTTTTCAAGTGATGCGCTTACGAACGAACAGCATTTCATTTCGGATGTTTAAACTTAGATAAATATATATTTTTTATGTATGTTCGGGCATAACTCCGTCATATATCATCATATGAATTTGCAATATTATGTTTTTGTCCGAAAGAGCTTTATTCCGAAATGGTCCCATTTAAATTTCGTAAAGATCTGATGATGAATTTCGGAGACAGACAACAGAACTCTTCAATAAATGCCAGCAAATCAACCGCGATTGCTGTTATCGCATATGTATGTGTCGCAGCCAACTGGTTAAATTAGCCGTTCAGTTAACCGCCTAGCCTTTCAACTAAACGGCGGCCGTTCAACTAACGGCCTGAATGATATTCAATTACAGTTTAGGTTGGAAGTCTGTAACCAATCACGCGCGAGCCGAATTGGTTGCAGTAATTAAGGCATAGTACCCCGACCAAGTGGGTTAGGTTAGGTTAGAACTGTGATCAACCGCGTGCGAGCCGAGGTAGGAACCGAGGCGAGCACTACTTCTAAAGGCCAGGCAGTTAACTGAACGGCTAATTTAACCAGTTGGCTGCGACATATGCATTGTTTAAGCAATCACACAACATAACATCAGTGATTTCTTCAGTATACCACGATGGTACACCCACATTTCTGTCAAAAGTTGTTATTGGGGTACCTCTAATCGAATTATTTTCGTTGTATCCCGCTTTTGAATCCCATTTTTGCTGATGCTGCCACATTTGCTGTTTCCATTGAATCCCATGTTATAACAACATGTGTACTTTTCAGAAGAAAAGTGATCTTGCAAGTAAATTCGAGCATAACTTTTTTGTTTATGAATTGATTTAATTAACCGCCTTCAAAAAAAGGAGGAAGTTCTCAATTTAGTTTACTCATTTTTTTTTTCTTATGTATGTTCGGGCATAACTTCGTCATATTATTATGATGGATTTGCAAAATTCTCTAATTTTTTATGGATAAGTATGCCTTAGCTTGCCCAACCTGAGGGGGCCAAACGCCTCCTGCCGGAGGCTTTACGCGGGGGTCGTGCGGTCCATGGCCCTATATGGGGCCCCGGTATGGGCGCGTTCACTGCGGCGACGAGCCGCACACTTTCTGAACGCGCCCCAAAAGGTGGTAGCCGTAAGGCTTATCCGGGGATACCGCACGATCTCGGGCGAGGCGGCAAGCCTCCTTGCCGGACTGCCGCCATGGGATCTGGAGGCGATAGTCCTCGCGCGCCTGTATGAGTGGCGCGCGGAGGCACTACGCCGGGGGGAAAACCCGCTTCCGCGGCAAATCGCTGCGGAGCGGACGGACCTCCGGCGCGATCTCATGGCGACATGGAAAGAGCGACTGTCGCAACCCAGCGCAGGGCACGCCACGATAGCGGCGGTAAGGCCCCTCTTTGAGGCGTGGCTAGAGAGGCGTCACGGCGTCCTCACCTGCCGCCTGACGCAGGTCCTCACCGGACACGGATGTTTCGGGAGGTTCCTGCACATCATCAGGCGGGAGGAAACGCCCGGGTGTCACCACTGCGAGGATCGCCCAGAAGACACGGTGGAGCATACGGTGGAGGCCTGCCCCGCTTGGGCGGAGCACCGCCGTGTCCTCGTAGAGGCGATCGGCAGCAGCGGCGACCTCTCGCGCCCGGCCCTGGTTCAAACCATGGTCCGGAGCGAGAGGGAGTGGGAGGCAGTCACCTCCTTCTGCGAAGCAGTCATGCTAGCGAAGGAGGTGGCGGGATGGGCGAGGGAGAGAGCCGAGAGGGCCGCCCGTCCCAGCCGCCGCGGTAGACGCCCCGAGCGTCGGGAGCCGCGTGACGACTCCCGGCCACCGTACCAGGCCCGCGCCGCCTGCGGACGGCGAGTAATGGGTAGCTCGCCGTCCGATCAGGACCAGGCCCGTGCCGGACGGCGCGTATGTGTTCCACGCGCGCCTCAAAGAGATGTCAGCATCAAAGGAGGGGCCCGTTAGGGCCGAAGCCTGCCGGGGCAGCGGGATTGTCCGAAAGGGTTACCGCTACCCCGGAACACAAAGGGCTAAGGAACGAACACGGATGGGTTTCAGTCAGTAAGAGTCTGACACTCCCTTCCGCTCCACCCAGAGCGGGAGGAGTCATTGGATGATTTCGCATCCTAAAAAAAAAAAAAAAAAAAAAGGGGTGCTCCCATATAAATTTTATTAACTTTGCTTGGGTAGCTTAGGATTTTTTTCCACTCATTGATGATGTTTTAATGGATTCCTGTCACTGATATTTACATAGCAAGTAGTGTTATATGAATTTGGGTGGGGTAGGTACAACTAAAAAGAAAAAACTGATAAAAAAAAAACTTTTTACAAAAAAAAAAAAAACAACCGAGTACTTACCGACTTCCAAAAAAAAACACTACAAAGTGAAAAATAATTTTTATTTCGGAAGTCGGTGTCAAAAATCGAAAATGCGGAACCAACGACACCGAATTTCGAAAATAAAGTTATTTTTCACTTTATAGTGTTTTGTTTTGAAGTCGGTACTCGATTGTTTCTTTTTTTGTGAAATAGTTTTTTTGTTTGTATAGATAGAAGCTACCTACAATCTTCTGAAATATTCTGCTATTTAGCGTTCCGCTGATAACTAAGTGACTTGTTTATTTTCATTTACAAAATCGTAGAGTCTACCGACCGTAATAAATATTCTCTCTTACAAGACGAATACCGATTTTTTTCTGAAATTGTCTTTGTCTATGCTTATCGATGTAAATCCATGAAGCTCGATGGGCTATGGAAAGTTTCCGATTTATTACCTGACTGAATATCAGCACAGAGCATGAATATCAGTAGAGAGGCTAGAATACCAACTTATTTTTATATTAGGTACACCGCACGCTGCATATTTATGGCTAATACACTAGGTAAGCAATAAATGTCAATGCGAGCATGAGTGCAGAATATAAATGTAATAATATAACAATCATTATGATATCTTATTCAAGTACCAGGGAACACCGATTCTTAGAACATGGAAATAATATAGTCAAACGTCGTGGTAAAGCTGAATTATTGGAATATAATGTCAATCTGATGAATAATAATTTAGTATACAGTGACATATTATACGATTCTAATAACTTGATAGACGACTATGCTATTTTATCTCTTGGACAGAGGCAATTTTGATATTGGGAGCTTAGCTTAATCAGCCTATAATGTTCCCACTGCTGGGACACAGGCCTCCTGTCTGCTGTGAGAGGGAGTGGACCATAATCCACCACGGGGGCCCAGTGCGGGTTGGTGAATGTCACATGTGGTGATGAAATGAAATAAGCAGGTACACAAAGTGAAGTGTGGCTAGGTTCGAACTCACGACCTACAACTCGTGAGTCGGGGCCGATACTTGGGCCACCACTGCTCTTTGGAGTACTTATAATAATAATCATAACAATATTCCTACTGTTATCATTAAACTTCCAGAAATGTTTTTATTGTAACCTGGATAGGTACCTACTGTTTGAGAGAGTAGACGTACAAACCTAATTTCATATTGTTTTTTTTTTCAAAAATAGCGCGCTTATTTTTATTAAACAAATTATAACTCAGTCCAAGGAAGTTGCTTCACGCATTTCCCGTTGGCATCATCTTTAAATAGTTTTATGTGTCTTATAGGAAGAAGGAAAATGCTGTTTATCTTCAGAATTTTTAGTATCACTAAGTAGGTATACGAATATAGTCGGTAGATATTTGATGATATTTTGATACCGCCCATCTTTCTTTTGTGGTTTAACCAACGCGGACATACAAAAACATTAACATCTGCAAAAGATAGTGACATTATAATTGATTTTTTATGTCCTGAACTTAGATTTTTCGATTATAGGTACCTGTTATTGCTAGTGAAGCCTCAATAAAAAATACATTTTTGGAGGTAATCAATGTTATCAAACAGAAACAGGCTAGATAACCTTGAACTTTATAAATTTGACGCTTTTGTAATTAATATTATTTTTGTTGAGTAGGTACATATATCTCGTGCCGTCTCTCAGCATGAGACGTGACGATAATAATTTTAGTAGAAATAAAAGACTAAAAGTATTGCTTAATAAGATTCCCAAATTCATGAATTCTAAAAGAATGGTAATTTAATAACTACCAACTTCTACTTTATTCTTGAATTTCAAGTTATTTGCCAAAAATCCGAGATGTGTCGTGCGAATCTCACGTTTTATTGACAAACACGTGATATTTTCTATATTGTGGTATTTCAGCGTGTGACATGTAAACCTGAACATTGACACATCACGTCAGGATCATGTAGCTGCTGTAACGCAACGTGCACGCGTGTTTATTCTTCATGTTGCCGTCATAGCACACATATTTGTAATGTGATTACTGTATCACCTGTAGTTAATAACATTTACAACGTTAATTGATATTGATGGTACTGAAACCACAGTACAGATAAAACTGAAACAGTGAGAAATATGATTGCGACAAAAGAAAATCAACTGACTTTAAAATACTTGATTGAAATCCTGAAATATTTTCCGAATGTTATTTTGCGAACATTAGTTTTAATTATAATTCTAATTTACATGCAAACTACTTACTTACCCACTGATATGGTATTCTCGTATATGTGTATACAAACAATAACGTCTAAAGAGTGTGTGATGTTTTAAAACTTGTAAACTCCATAGTGAGCGGCAGGGCACTTCCAGAATCGTATTCAAGAACGACGTTCAAACATAACTTTTGTTCCTAACTCATCAGGAAGTTATGTGTCATGCCAATGGAATTCCTAATTAGTTATTCAAATTAATATGTAATGCATAGACGTAAAAGTGTCGCATGAAAACTGGTTTCCGACGCTGTCAAATTTAAATATTCATATTAATCGTATGTATCTGTTATAAGGTTACTGTGATCTCTTACTGTCGTTCTTAGAAAGTGGAAAGTTTTCAATTCCGTGCCTTTAGACGGCAAAAATAAATTCATAAAATAAATGTTGCTAATTAATTCTGTTTTCCTGTTCATTTATTTTTAGCTTCTTGTGAGGTCAGCTTATTTAATGAGTAGATACGTAACGTAGAGGAAGATATTAACAGTCAAGTTCAAGTACCTAGTTATTTATATTTAACTGCATAGTTATTCAAATCTTTAGAGCAGTGCAGGGCTTTTTAAATTGTGTCAACGTCAGTAGGTACAAACCGCGCAAAATTGAATTTATCGCAAATCTCGTTTTTCTGTGAAACATTTGCATGAGAATTAATGCAATTACTGATACCTATGTTTTTAAATTCCATATCAATTACGTAGGTACCTATATTTATTCCAAAAATATGCCAAAGGCTAAAAAAATTGTGACGTGAAGCGGTATCGTAATAATACCAGCATTTATGTTCCTTAATTAACGACGTACGAGTCGCAGTCCATTATATAACGGACTGCAATTGAGCTTTGAGCTGGCTGGTAGGCTGGACTATACCAGTATATTTAGTTTTGTAACTTTTATGTACTTACTGTTGTAGGCACCAGATAAGTTCGTCTAATCTTTTTAAAATGGAAGTTGAAATGAATAGGGCGCCAAAAAACTAAAGGACTAAAAATATTTATGCGAATGGTAATTACCCTAGGTGTATACTAAATCTATGGTAATACTAAGACCAATATGACTGTTTAGGTACTGCGTAGATATAGGGGATGTGTAACCGGTTACAAAATAAAGCTGAATTTCAGTTCTGTGGGTACCTATCTGTATAATGTACCACAATGTGTGGCTTTATAGGGTCTTGATAGACGGACAACTAAGTCATCCTATAAGGGATCCGTTTTTTTCTTTTGAGGCACACAACCCTAAAATTAAGAGAAGAATAAGAAAGAGAAGAAGAGAAAGGGAAAAGATGGATGGATGGGGGAGGGGTGAAAGGGAAGAGATCGCAGAAAGCGAAAAGGCCGCCCATTATATGTTTTGTATTAATAATCGTATTTTTATGTATTTTCTGGTGTACAATAAAGTATATACATATTACATTTATCATCAAGAAGCAATTAGCATGTCACGACCGTACCTATTTACATGATTAATCATACAGGGTGTAACGAGCTTAAAAGTTTCCCCTAGACACTGCTGAATCTAGGCTTAAATGTAGGTAGATTGTCTTGCGAAAAAAAGCTCCCGCAGACAGCTGCGACGCAACTCTAGTAAGAACCATTTCTATGAAAATTTATCTAACAGAATTGCGTCGCACCTTGCACCGCGACGACGCGACGCCAGCGCCGCCGACGCGTCGCGCCTTCTTGAACCTTATCTGCTGGATAAAAATGTCTAGCCTAATCTGTCTTCATTTCTCTTGGTGACTTTAGTAATACGTGCTATTTTAAGCCATATTAATATAGTGTGTGTGCTAAGCTTATCTGTTCTTTTCCACAGACGCCTGTCTGCGTTGCCAGGGCGAGAGCAAGAAGGATTCATATGGCAAACAAGACTGCGTGGTGGTATGGGGGGAGTGTAACCACAGCTTCCACTTCTGCTGCATGTCTCTTTGGGTCAAGCAGAACAACCGGTGCCCCCTTTGCCAGCAGGAGTGGTCCATACAGCGCATGGGCAAATAAACTGCGAATCGAATATACATACTTCAAGTGTAAAACATCTTAGATATCCCTATTGTTCTAAAATAAAGGGAGCTAATAATCTCAAATATGCTTTATTTATTCTACGATCAATTTTAGTAAAGTCTGCACCCGAATTGCGTAACACATTAGCAATCTCAATCGGAATCATTTTGAAAGATAATTTTGATTTGCTAATCCATTGCTTCATATGTTCGAAAAATTTGTCTGCTCAACAACGTAAAGCAATGAATGTTGTATAACTGTCAAAATGAAAGCCATTGCTACTGATAGTATGTAACGCAATTACCCCCGCATGTGTTGAGTGGTAAGCGGATGTAGTACAAGGTAGATTCTTCAGGATGGAATGAGACACCTACTTGAAAAGTGTCTCAAAAAGCCTAAACAGATACAAGCATCAGACAGAGAAGTGGTTTATGTTGTGTCCATCTGACAGCCCAGTTACAGAGAAGAAAAAAATTACGTTGATAAGTAGTGTTAGTGAAGCTATCAATTGCATAAGGTATCTAATATAGGTATTATTCATTAGATTGGTAGTTAGAGTTATTTCAATATGGTGTGGACGTAGGTATTCAAATATTAGGTAATCAATTCATACATTTAAAAAATAGTAATAATGTTGTAATGGTTTTCCTTTTGTATGGTGGCTACTACAGTAGCTACACAGCGATTACAACAAGATGTCAACACGTGGTATAATAATTTGCCATTGTGATAAGTGCAGACGACGTGGCGTGGTACACATTATGATAAAATACTTATCCTATTGTATTATAATAATCTACGTTTGTGATTTTTTAATGAGGCAATCCTTCGACACTATCCTTCACTACAAGGTCTGCTGTAGCCACATTCTCATATTAATTGGGGACAAAAAAAATCGAAAGAGCAACTTTTTTAATGTGTCATGGGCGAGCCACCAGTTCACCTTCTCTATTATAAATCTGAGTTCCTGTTCTAGCTTCAACTACACACATCAAAAGTGTCTAGGGATCAACATATATTTTTGCAATAACTTTTCTCCTGATTGATATTAATTAAAATTTTCTTTAAGGATTCATCAAATAAAGTGTTTTCGTTTGTCACAGTAACGATAAACCAAGTCACCTTTGCATTAATAAAGAAATTTGCCATTTTCCTAATAAAGGGATTTTTGACATTTGAACCACTAACACAAAAGTTCGAAAAAAAGACTGAAATAACAGTTTTCTTTAAAATTTTATTGGGTAACTTAAACAATTAATAATCCGTGTTTCTACCGCGAACACTAACAACACAAGAACATCGGTTTGGCATACTCAAAATGAGTTCATCCAAATCACGCTGTGGAATGGCCGCCCATGTTCGATGCAACAACAAAAAAAGGTCTTCTTGCGACTGGATACCCTCCATATTCGGCAGAGCTCTTCTCTGTAGCATATCCCATGCATGCTCAATCGGGTTCAAGTCTGGCGACTGAGCAGGCCAGGGCAGGACATTGATGTTAGCTGCGGCGAGAGTCTGTCTTACAACTCTTGCGGTGTGCGGTCGTGCATTATCATGCATTAACTGAAATAAGGGACCGATTTGCACTTGTAGAGGAACGATGACGTCTGATACAATCGTCTCAGCATAAATTTGAGCGTTGAGGTTGCCTCTGATCCAAATCAACTCAGTTCTTCCGCCGATCCAAATACCCGCCCATACCATGATGGTTCCACCACTATAAGGATGGACTTCCTGGCAGGATTTTAATCGCTGTTGGCGTCCAGGGGTTCTCCAGTGTCGTATACGTCTTGTATCCGGTCTCATACCAAAACGAGACTCATCAGAAAAGCACACGAAACGCCATTGTTCTTCTGCCCAATTTCTGTGTTCAAGAGCCCATTGATATCGAATCCTACGATTGTGCATTGCTATAGGTGGTACCCGTAGCGGTCTTCGGGAATGAAGGTTCACTTCATGCAAGCGGTTTCTGACTGTTTGGTCGCTAATTAAGTTCCCTGAAGAGGTATGAAGCCTCACGGCTAACATCATGGCGGTTATTGTTGGAGCTCTTCGAGTTAAGATTTGAATGTATCGGTCTTGTCTCCGTGTGGTGCAGCGATACCGTCCTCCATGGCGCTCAGCCACGGTACCAGTGCTTCGGTAACGTGTCCAAAGTCGACTGATAACACTCTGACTTGTATTCAGAGCTAAAGCCACAGTACGTTGCCGGGAACCAGCTTCTATCATTCCCACGGCTCTGAGCATTTCTTCCCTGCTTAAATGACGTCGCCGCTCCATAATAACGTTGGTTTTAATCAGTAGTAGGGAAACAGTAGCACTAATAATGTCTTCAATGCGTTGTATGTTTTTATAGGGAAAATATTGACAGCTGATTTTCATCTTTTACTCGAATTTGATTCACAGTTCCTGATTCAAATTATGAAATGCACCAAAAAGGATCCATATAAATTTATAAAATCATAAATTTATTACAAAGCCACATCTCAATCTCAAGAAATCTGCATAAAAATGCTTGATCCCTAGACACTTTTGATGTGTGTACTTACAATGCTGACATTATGTAGGTTGATAAACATTAATTTACTAATTCTGCTGAGGCTGACATTATAAAAAAAAATGAGAATGCTAAGTGAGCATAAACACATGTTAGAAAAAAAAAAACCCCGAAATGTCAACAAGAATCGACTGGTTTTTGCTGATATAACTGTTACACCTTTTTTGAATTTCAAACACAATTTCTTATAAAAGGTCAAGCAATCCACATTTAATATTATTACATAAGAATTGGCAAGAATAGCGGTCCTTGCCAATTCAATAATCAAAGAAATGTTTTAGGTATATCTACAACGAACAAGATTCGCTTCATTCGTTTTGTTACCATTCAGAGAGTTCCAGAATACGACCAGTCATAAGTTTCATAACATGCCCGTCCTGATCACTGTATGGTAGGTACTTTTCCACGTTGTGATAACAAGTTCACCTACAGCGAAACATCAGAAGTTCACAACTATCATAATTCTTAAGTATAAATGAATTTACATTCAGCACGATTCCATGATGCGTCTGTTAATGATCATTGGCCGTTAGCACAGACTACAGACCGTTGTTAAACATGAACTCTGTCTCGACTCGATTGCTAATTACTGCAATAAATCACGGAAGCTAAACAACGACGTCAGTTGTGTAAATTATCACTTCCCCTTTATTACCATAGTTTTATTTAAATGCTAGAAAACTCTGGAAATGTGTTTGTCTTTGTTTAGAACTGACTGGTTGTAGTTAAATACGGAACTGCTGGTGATTCTTTTGTAGACTATACAACTTACAATCCAAAACAACGGAATCTTAAAAATCCCTTATTATGTTCTATGTTCTATGTTATGGGTTTGGTTTCCGCACTTAGTCCTTCAGTGGACCATTGTGCGTGGGCCATGGCGGCCGTTGGTGGTTATTCCAACCAGCCCACCTCCCTCCAGAAGCTGATTAGGTCTCCTGGTCTTTTGAGAACATCTGTGTACGATCTGGGTGTCCCGAGGGTTTGTGTCCTGATCTGGGTGACGCCTGTGCACTCAAAGAGCACATGCGCAATGGTTCCATCAGCCTCCATGCAAGCTCTGCACAGGGGGCTGTCCGTTATGCCTATAGTGTGAAAGTGTTTGTTTAGCGAGCAGTGTCCCGTGATGGTCCCCGTCACCAGGCGCAGGCCTTTCCTGTCCAATCGCAGTAAGCGACTGCTTAGCTTGCCATCCAGTGATGGCATAGCTTCCTTGGACTGCCTGCAGCCTGGTGACGACGTCCACCAGCTTTCTGCTTGTGTGTGGGTGTACTCCTGTAGCCACCTGCGTAGTTGGTTGAAGGGGATGGGCACGATAGGTTCCGGTCCACAGACTGGCATGCTCGATGCCCTTCTGGCCAGCTCGTCAGCTGCGTCGTTACCTAGCGATCCACTGTGTCCTTTTATCCATTGTAGTGTCACTATATTGCGGTTCAATACAGTTGCCTGTTCAAGCGCATTGTGACATTCTAGTATTAGTTTCGATGTGATGCATTTTTTATCTAAGGATTGGAGGACTGAGGCGCTGTCAGAGAGTATGCGAATATGGGTGTCCGCAACTCCTCTGGCTGCTATGGCATAAGCCGCTTGTGTTATGCCCACACACTCCTCTTGGTAGACCGTGTTGCGCTTTCCCAGCGGTTTGGATATTCTTATGTTGAGGTCGTTTGAGAAGACTCCGACTCCAGTTCCGCAGTCGGTCTTTGAACCGTCAGTGTAAATTCTCAGTTCCTTCGAACCTGAGTAGTCGCACTGCTCCTCTTTAAGCACTATGTTGTAGTGCTTTTGGAAGCAGTATTGTTTCGGGGCTTTGTCGCAGGGTGATGCCATCATTGGCTGCCGTTTGATCGCATTTTCTTTTAAACGTATGTGTTTGACCCTAGAGTCTTTGCTCAGGGTTCCTGATGTAGAGAGCCTGAAGGCAGCCAAGGCCGCTTCTTCCCGCACTACAAGGTGTAGAGGCGGTAGTCCGAGCATGGCCTGTAGGGCAGCAGTGGGTGTAGTTCTCATGCAGCCGGTGATTGCTACACACGCGAACCGCTGCAGCTTCTCAAGGTCTTTTTGGGCTGTGCTCAGGTCTGTTCTGGGCCACCAGACTAGTGAGCCGTATGTGATAATTGGTCGGATAACTGTGGTGTATAGCCAGTGAGTGACCCTGGGGCTAATTCCCCAATTTTTTCCAAGCATTCGCTTGCATTGCCACAGTGATATGCTGGCTTTCGTAGTAATGTAGTTGGTGTGTTTTGCCCAATTCAGCTGTTTGTCCAAAAATATGCCGAGGTATTTGGTTTCAGTTGATAGGCTTAGGGTTGTACCAAAGAAACGTGGTAGTTGTAGTGTCGTCAGTTTCCTCTTTTTTGTGAAGAGAACCAATTCGGTTTTTGTGGGGTTCACTGATAGTTGGTGTTTACCACACCAATTTTCTATTATTTTCAGGGCCTGGCGGATTAGGTTGCACAGTGTGTTTTCGTGGGTGCCATTTATTATTATGGTTATGTCGTCGGCGTATCCTACAGTAAAATCCCTTATTATATTTATACAAAATTCATAATCATGGTGCTTGATGGGTAGGAGCAAAATAAAAGAATTCATTGAAAAGTCAAATTTACGGAAACATACTAAAAGTACTTACACAAAAAAGGAGAAAGCTCAAAATATTCGCGGTAGAGCTCAGTGGATCGGAAAAAGGCTCATAGGCGACCAGACGCTGGTGGCCAACCCACAGTCCAGCACATCGGCAAAATGTGGCTTGCATTTTGGTCTACGATCAATGATTAGTAATATATATGTCAATGTCTACGATCAATTGAAGTTCAGAGAGTGTGCGCAGGAGCTCCACGACCTGATCCCAACATTTCCCTTGCAACCAGACTTCCAGATGTACTGAGGGTACCATCCGCAGTTCGTTAATATCGCGATTAGTCGTAGTCAGCTCTTCTCCTCAACATTCATTGTGTGCACAGCCGAAGAGTGGAACTCTTTGCCAGCGTCTGTATTCCTTGCCACCTATAACACTTTAGCCTTCAAAGCAAGAGTGCATAGGCATATTCAAGGCACGCTCGTTCCATCGCTTTCCATTAGGCAAGATCGAGGGGAAGAACAGGCACTCCAACAAAAAACATCACTATCAAAACCTAGGTTGTAAAAAGGATGAACTAGAATATCATGATTGAAGAATTTTTGGTACAAAAAATAAAATTGTGGAAAAAAAATTGCAAGATTGCAGATGATTTCGTCACGGACTCACGGCATATTATCTAAACAGATGCATCATAAATGTAAGTATGATCAAAGCTTTAATTTAACGCAGGAGTGCATTGATTCTTACAAAATAAACTTTCAGAAACTAGAAATGAGTACGAAAGACAGATCTGGAGGCCTACCATGAACTATTTAAAAACGATTCAAAAGCATGACATTTCAGTTTAGGTTCGTCGTACCATGACGTCCAATACACTCAGCGGCATTTGGATCGTTGAAAGTGAATGAGCGTTAAGAGCTCGTGGTAGGTATCCAGATGGCACGGCCTAAATTGAATCGTTAAACTGACGTCATGGTACGAATTAGCAGAACAGTTCAGTTTAGGTCCTAAAGTGGATCGCGTTAAGAGCTCGTGGTAGGTATGCAGATCTTGAAACCCATAATATTACCGTGCCTTAACAAAAAGACGTGTGTACAAACGCCAGCACAACAACCTACCCGAAACTGTAAAATGTTCCCAACCAACCTTGAAACTTGAACCTAATGCGATAAAGTTGAAAATCTATTAAAGAAATTTGACAGATTGTAGTAACTTGATGTGCTGGCGTCTGTACGTGGCGTGTGTAATCAAGCGATGTGCATGTGCGTCACGCTCAGCGCCAAAGATTATGCCTTCCAGGAAATCTGTCTTACGTAAATCGTTTAATACACGGTGTTATGATAATCTGAAGACAAAAATATTGATAGCGTCTAATTGAAAACTGCTTGTAGCTATTTCGCTCATAATGTCATATTATGGTTTTGGTATTGGTTAGATTGCAAAATGGTGAAGTTTTCCGTACTTAACCAGTGCTAACCAATTCTTATTCATTCTAACCAGCTCCTTACGCCAATTTGTTGCAAGTGTTGCAACGCAGTATCTTTCTATCAGGATCCAAGTGCATTGTGATAAAGTCAACTTACCGCGAATTGGAATATTTTTCAAACCGATTTTTTTTTTCTAAATGTGTTTTCGGCAAGTCGAAAATACTAGCAGCTAGATAATAATTTATACATTTATCTAAAAACGTGTTTGATGTAAATGCAATAGAGAAGAGGTACTTACCCATATCGTCATTAATTGAAAAGTTGCTGTGTGTCGACTGACGGGTATCAATTAGCACTATACAGGAAGCATGGGGCGCCATAAGTGTATGTTTCATACTGATACAAGTATGCCTATCAACCATCAAGTACCACCTACTGCGTAACAATTCATCTCTGATCGACAGCGCCAATGTCAAATCAATAACGATCACTTGAAACATTGAATTATTTTGTAGGCGACTCACATCCATCGGCGGCGGTGACCTGATCTTTCCGTCCCATGGCTTGGCTATTGTTTTTCTTTGTGAATAACGATGAATTATTCAACATCTTTGAATATTTTTATATCTGCTATATTGTGCAGCAGAATGCTCATGTACGCTCTCGACGACCAATTTAAACGACCTCTAGACGTGCAATAGGTGATTTTTTTCAAAAATAAAACGTGCGTAGCCTTCAAAGCCACTATTTCTCTACTAGTCATGTAACTCACGCCAAGTGACATGACATACTCGATGGTACCTATATATCTGAGCTAACCCAGGAATCGTCAGTTATGGATTTTGGAGATCCATTGAACCAGTTGGTATAGTTATAATCTGCCAAAACAAACCATTTCAATAAATTCAACGTTAATACGTCATTTTAAGAAGCTTTGAAATCTGTGCCAAGTTATCTCAAACGGCATATTTATATATCTACCTATGCCAAAATACGTGGGTGTATTACACGTATTACTTATGTAATTTTAGAACTATTATTACATTTATTATTGTTATAGGTCGTTGCCCATTGCCTGAAAATAGTAGTTATAGTATGGCACATTGCCATCATATTTTGTAGGTAACTCTTAAGTGCGCATTCTTATCAATGACACGCAATGAGCTGTAGGTGTGTCACTGATAAGAAGAGGAATGTTATCAATTTTTTTACTTAGATACAGCTAAGTCGCAAAATCATGGCGATATAATTATCGTAAACAATTAGATAATCTTGTGACAAACAGTTTAGGGAATAATTTTTATGGTTAGAATTACGAGTGCTTTAGTTATTTTTGTTTCATGAAATCCATCTGAATGTTTACACCAGGGCGGAAAAACAGCTACCTACATAATTATATAGGTACGTATGATTTAATAATTATCAGAACATAGTTTTATTTTAATCCACTTACAATCCAAACGCTATCTATTGTTGATGAAAGAGTTTTACCTACAAGTAGATGTAGTACATCCTTAGGGATCTCAAGTGCAGACTTAGGTATGATTGGCAAGTCATAAAGTGTAAAGAAAGCACGTTGCTGTCTTATAAATCATGACACCCCAGCGATTGCTAGCCGGGCTTGGTATCCGATCCGCACCTGAAACCGGTATCGATACCAAGATTCTCATATCGCAGACGTCTTGTGGAGCTACTTCGAGGGATAAAACATGTCCATGTTATCTTGTTTGAGTAAAAGCAGGTTCATCTACGACATTCCTCAAATACAGTACAGGGCAAATATACCTATGACATGGTATTAATAGATCAGTTCATTATAGATTGTGCGAGAAGTTCCCGTGAAATAGAAATACATATTAAGTCCCGTCCTTTGTTTTTTGTTGTAATGTAATTACAGGAAACTTAGTCGAAGGTGGTTCTGTGCAATTATGTATTAAATTAACTAACGTCCATAACAAAGACTATACCGCAACAACTAATAGTTTGTGGTTAATTTTTTGTTTTATTTTCATATTTTTCATCCTTGTGTCAGGGTCATCTTAAAAATATTTCAGTTCGCTCTTTAATTTAAACAGCAGGGTACCTGGTACAATATTTGAACAATTTAACAATCTTCGCAGTAGGGCTTACTTTAACAGCAAAGTACCTACCTATAGGATTTAATAATATTAGCCGTATCGCTTAGCTTCCTAGTTAACAATAACTATCTGCCTAACACAAAGCGACCTCGATACGATGCAGTAATCAAAATTGTTTCGCGTTTCGTATCTTTCGATTGATTCAGCAAAATATTGAGTTTCGAGTCTGCAAAAAATATGCAAACATGACGTGCCTGATTAACAAGCCTTGTTGACTGCCTACTTGTCTGAGAGTTGTAATAACTTAGCTAGGTATTTAGTTCCTTGTAGTTTTTGCACAATCAGTAGGTACACCTTGTATAGGTACTTACTATTATTTTGAGCGGAGCTCGAAGCGAGCACGACACGTTTCGCCACACCCGGCCAGGCCTCCACCGCGATCCAATCACGCGCCGCCGCCGCAAGTACAATCAGTAGGTACCTACTTTCGATGCATCGGAGTCGGACTACAGACAGCCTTGGACAGCAATGAATAAACACAGATTGCGTCAGGTAACGACCATAATGAGTAGGTAGGTAATCTGTTTAAGATGAGTATCCTGAAAAGTGCTCTATCATGGGGGCAAAGTTTTTACCTGCTTTGAATAACATATTTTTAGCTGATGTAATAACCAGAAATATACAATTTTAAAGAGTACTTACCTACTTGCCTTCTTTGTTATCTGACTAATAAGTTCAAATGAAACATTCTACTTCAGTTCGCTAATTGTTTAAAGCTTTGTGGTGTCGTCATTTTAAACAAACGTGTGTTCAATGACCATGTCATTGTGTTACCAATACCATTAGGCGTCAAAACTATTTGTACCTAAGTATATTAAATTAAATATTGATGAAATGCGTCTAAATCTACAGTCTTAAAGGTCTGTTGTAGCATCGTTAAGTAGACCTATTCAATGACCTATAATGAATTTATGGTGTGCAGAAAAATACCTTATTTCTAGGTATATCTATCTAGATATTTGTGGTGACGCCGATCGCGATAGCTTGCTAGTTACAGCAATTTTTTTTTTTCGGGACCCAATTCAATTTGAAGCAAGCATAGCATGCAAGTTGTTAGGAAGTCATTAAGTAAATGTAATAAAAATAGTTTAGCGTCCACAAGGCGCCTGTTTATTGTGGCTATGATTCTGTTACCTTGACCGTAATATCAGTTTACAGATACCAAAAACAACATCAACCATTGCTTCGCTGACCTAGTAGCGCTAGAGATAGCCTAATTTTAATTAGGACAACATCTGCCTGGCTGTCGTTTCATTACCTAGTCAAGACAAATACGGCTGGCACAGATCTCAAATGGTATCTAGGCACTCGCTAAAGGTAGGTATTCAATTTCCGGAGATTCACTAAAAGGTCTCTCTGTTATATTTTACTTATAATATAATATCAACAATACGGCACTGTGTAAGTAACCGCCATTGGCAGTAACTTTCCATTCGTTGCGACTGGCTGCGGCCAATGGATAATGACTTGATATTTATGAAACAAAACGCCAAAGACATTGATGTGTACATACCTACCTATACGTGGTGGCTATTCGGTGCCACACGAGACCACGAGCCTCTCTCGAGAAGAATCGTTCGAATTCGGTGCGAGTTCTAGAACGTCATTTGAGCATGGAGTTCTGGAGACATTGATTTTACTCATTGTTACGTTCGAACATGGAATTTAACTGAGTACATACATGCAGCAATCACAAAGTTTACCCAGGTGACTAATATAAGTAATAATATATTGACATAATCAGTTCAGTAAGTATGCATTATCTACAGTTCTCGTAAACCCTTTTCACGAAGCTCAAAGTCCATATCACTAACAAACCCATAGTTATTAGCGAGAGTAGACAACAGATGGCTGTCCATAATCGTTGATAATTAATTTCAATTAAATTAATTTATTTATTGTTTGTCACAGGTAAAAAGACAGTTCTTACAGTTAGCATTCTTGTATCTCTGCAACATACCCATGGGGTGTATCTACAATATTTATAGTGTGTCAATATTGTTGGCTGTTTATAATATTATAACAATTTCACTCCTAATTGATTGGCGGTTGTTATCCATTGCATGGGTTGTTTAGACAACCTCATTTTACCTTCATTATTACGATCATACAATTTACATTTTAGAAGTAAAAATAAAAAATAAGTTTAACATGTCAAGTTTTAGTAAATTTACTATAAATATACTACATTCATTATATTAGGCATGTCATATAATTTCCATTGAATAAGTCAAAACAATTTTAGTCAATCATACGTTTTCCTGAGAAATTATTATAGCTTTAATTTAAAAATATTTAATGATGAGAATAATACAGTTTGGGAGTTTGTTATAGATTTTGATTCCAATACCCTCGATTAAAATTTTACTGTTTTACATTTAATGCCTATAAGTTCAATTTTGTGTCTCGCTCTTCTTATTTCGCGTTTTATCATCATAGCCGCTTCAACTATGTATAATGAAATGAATGTTAATGTAGGGTTAAGATTTTCAACCTTTTGAAAACTGGTCAACAAGCTCTCACAAGATAGAACCAGTCTCTGCGTAGGTATCTTCTTAGGATGTTGATCAACAGCTACTGCGGCTGCATCATAATTCTTATTGCTGAATTTGAAAACAAGTCCAAATACTGAAATGAACATAACAAGCAACCCACTCGTCTCTTGTTAAATATAAGGGTCTGGTGAAATTCTGAAAACTGATGAGGACTTCGTGTATCGTATCGGCACGTGCTAATCAAGATCGGAGGGGCAATTCTCGTAATTTTGAGAACGTTCAGGCTTATCTCAGTCTCAATCTGTCAAAAATAACCCTTATTTCCCTAAATTATTGACAAGTTTTTGCCATTGATTGTCGCTGAGATGAGATTCGTTTTTAAATTACAGGGATTGGCCTTCAGTGTAAGCTATGGTCATCATGATTGGAAACAATCAGCAGTGAGCTGTCAATAGTGTCAATACCTAGGTGGAAAAACAGTTGGTCTATTCTGTATAAATCTCACCGTGAAAGCTTATGGTGAAGTGAGTTGTCATTCCACCTGCCTGATACTAGGGATTGACACTGTTGACAACTCGAACTTCACCTAAGTTTCCACGGTTTGTTTTTTACAGAATAGACCAATTGGGTTGGTACCGTGGCCCAGGGTGCAGACATAGGTAGGACCTACCTACTCAACTCAGTCGTCGAGCCACTCCTAATGAACGAAACAAAAGTGGTACTTAAAATCATACTAATATTATAAAAATGTGAAAGTTTGTGAAGATGTTTGGATGTTTGTTACTTAATCATGCAAAAACTGTTTAACGGATTTGGATGAAATTTGGTACACAGATAGTTTATAACCAAGATTAACACATAGGATACTTTTTATCCCGATATTCCCACGGAATCGAAACTAACGCTGAAATACATTTCTGTAATCTGTACCTACATCGCATCGTTAAGCAATTAAACCCCAAACAAAACTAACGTCTAATTGGCAATTAAATCTAAATTTCGTATCTGAAATGACGTGTAGTGGAAATCCGTTAATTAGATAGGTATGGTATCTACCTAATATAATTACTAAAATACTAACTATCTACTCGGTAAACGGAGCCTTCATTTCTAACTTAACAATTATGTCTAGACAGTAATTTTATACCTATTGTTATTATTTACATAAAATAATAATAGATATAAAACTAGTTTTTTTGAAAAAAATTATAAATTACGATCAAATTAATGATCCTTCGTGGACTAAGCGTAAACTATTATAAATCTATGTAAGTAGATAAAGAACGCTGCCATAACATAACAAATATTGTTTCAATTAAAAATACCTATCCAATGATATACCTCTACATGTCATCGCTATTGGAGGGTTGTACCAATCTTCCCATCATCCTTTATTGCACTTTGTTAACCAAAGATCGCCTCAACTCACTTCACTCGTTTGTCACACTCGCCACTGCTAAAATACTTTTTTATCCCGTTAGTACGGTCCCGTAGAATAATTTCCGCCCTTCACGCGGGCAAACGTAGAACCGATGACCGTTGGGGTAGACGTGTTCTTGAGTGGAGACTGCGCCTAGGCAAACGTAAGGTAGGATGCCCTCGGGCAGCGGGATTGTCCGAAAGGGTTACCGCTGCCCCGGAATATAAAGGGCTAAGGAAGGAACACGGATGGGTTTTAGTCAGTAAGAGTCTGACACTCCCTTCCGCTCCACCCAGAGCGGGAGGGGTCATTTGATGATTTCCCATCCTTAAAAAAAAAAAAAAGGTAGGATGCCCTCAGGCTAGGTGGAGCGACGATCTTCGCAGGGTCGCTGATATCAACTGGATGAGAGTTGCCGAGAATCAACCTATCTGACGTGTAATTGGAGAGGTCTATGTCCAGCAGTGTACTGCTGTAGGCTGAAGATGACGCGGGCAAAACTGGGGGCAAAGCAATTATTATTTAAAATGCCGTGCTGCTTCATTTATAAAAGGCGTAGTGCCTCTTAAAGGAGCAATACCATCCATTTAAAAAAAAACATATTCGGATGCCTGATGATGAGAGCCGTTTTATTCTAAACCAAACAGACCATCTTGAATTTCGTGCGTCATCTTTGAAATCTATAGTCTATAGGCATGTGCATAAATACGAACATGCAAAACGTACCTACCAAAGTATTTTGAATGTGCGTCACTAAACCAAATGTGATGAATATAGGCACAGTAAACAGTCTTCTACCGAAACGATCAATCTATTCTTGATAGGAGTATTTCATGTCAGTGTATTTATTCCATTTTAAAGGCAAACGGAAAATTCCATTGCCTTGATCGACAACAATTATATCAATAAAGTCAGTTGTCTGATTGTCTGTAGGTACGATGTCCGATTTCATGATTCGCTGGCAGCACATTTAAAACGTTGGTTTGTGCTTCTAGTTCGGAAACGGTCTGAAAGATGTAAGAGCTGCCTAGCCCTTTCCCAACTATATTGGGGTCGGCTTCAGTTCTAACCGGATACCAGTACCTATTTGACATGAAGCGACTGTCTATCTGACCTCCACAACCCAGTTACTGGTTAAGACTTATACCTCTGGGTTAGACTGGCTGTCAGACTTTCTGGCTTCTGACAACCCGTAACGCCTGTCAAAGATACACAAATGACAGCCAGGACCGTGCTTTCCGAGACACGGAGGGGTCTTGGTGTGTAAAGAAGGTCACCCATCCACGGACCAACTACGGCAAGCGTAACTTCATCTGATCGATCGATCAAATCAAGTCAAATGGTATCATAAATTCCTAATCAGTTTTTATCGAACCCTAAATATCCAATACTCCAAGAACTGATAAACAATTTAAAGTATTGGCTAGATTTCATCACTCTTTGACTATTCAAGAGACCAATAGTCTGCGAATTTTTAAGCAGTTCGCTGTTGGACCTTGGACTTTGCTCCGCCCGCCATGCGCCACGCCCGCTCGCTGTTCTCACCAAGGCTTTGCAGACAAGTGGCAACACAGCATGACATACTAGTTACTACTACAGTAATAGTCTTTTTAATGTCTACCAAAATAAAATGCAAAGTGATCATCATCAATTTTTATTTTTTAGCTTTTCAGTTTAGATATTTATAAATATCCAGCTGCAAAATTCTTTAGCATTTGATGAGAAATTATGATTAGAAAATGACTTATTCAGGTAAAATAAAAACCTTCCTGTTGACAAGACGAGAATGTATAAATTAGCAGAAAAGGAATTCTAGTGATGCTTATCTATGTGCCTTTAGGGTGGAATTAAATAATTGTCCATAAAGGCAAAAGGCACTGCAGGATATCAGATATACCTACATGCCAATTCATGGGGTAAACAATGTATCACAAACTATAAATGAAGACGGAAAACACCATGTGGAAACACCGACCACAGTGTAATACCTACATTACAGATATTTGGAATTTGACGGTGAGGTGTCTTGTTACAATGAGTTGCGTCACTTCATGGCCTGCATGTCATGTTAAAGCGTTATTATGATTGTGAAGGAACAGATTTTAATTTATTATACAATAACATCACAGCAGAATACCACTGGACTGTTAATAACGTTAGTCTTCTTCTCACTCTTCCACACCAAACCAGTGTTCGTGCTAACATTTTCTTAAACAACAAAATTGGGGTGCAGAGATTGATCTCTGAATATTTGGCGGCGAGGTCTTGTTAGCAGCATCACGCGTCCTCTCTGCTCATGCTACTGCCTCCTCGCCTTGCGGACTGTCAAAGGTTTATCTTCACCAGAGTTGTTGTGAAGTTTAGGAATGCCAAAATTAGTATGATGATGGACTAGACGCCATTCATCTGTAATTATAATTACCCATTTATCTCTTTCAATGTCTGCCTACACTTGCAGAGCGTAGGTGATTTCTTTCGCCGTGGATCACATGATTTGGCACAAAAAGTGATTAGGTACTACAAATTAACAATTTTCGTTTTTATTTTCCTTCTCTTGTACTGTGACACCTAGCTTCTTGCCAAATTTTATTGGTTTTGAAAACGGACAATCATGATATGTAACATAATTGACCGTTTCTTTTGAATTTCAACTTGATAACTCTATCCGTTCCTGAGAAACAGGGTCTTGAAAGTGATCCTATAACTATAAGGGTTCCGTTATTTCGTTTTGACATACGGATCGCTAAAAATAGCAAAATTCACTGAAAACCGCAAGTAACACAGAGAGGTTAATGACGTCTATTCTTAGAAAGTCGTATACGTTGGAACGAGCATGTACTCTTGTCGCATGTCGGTACGTATTGCGCGAAGGTGTGGCGCGCACGCGCATCGCAACACGCAACCATGTGCAATTCGTAATAGGTACCTACATGCTCGTTTATAGGTCGACACGCGCAAGCCTATGGTATACGAATGCAGACTGCTTCAAGACAATATCATATTGCATCAGCAGTATGAGCCATTTTTTGTTTGGTAAATATAACATTTCAAAATGATTCTATAACAAGTTATCAGGCTTTCAGGAACATAAAAAATCCGCTTTATCATCATTTCTGTATCAGTCTGTTATTTAGGTACCACCTAAAACAGCAAGCTGTGTACTGTGTTCTATCAGCTACATAATTTCTCTTATCTAGTTAGTTATGATACAAAAATCCACATTGATAGGAACATATGCCGACGGCACGACACACCCACACAATGAGGTAAGTACTTGCCACATTTTAATTTATTTGCTCGATTTTAAGTAAGGAAAGAAACACATTATTAATACGTCTCTGACGCATACCATCGCTGCGGGTGGCAGCTGCTGATTGGCTGGCACAACCAAGCCCCCCGACGTCACACGGTATCTGTCACGCAGGCATAGCTCGTGACCATGGCTCCATATCGCTACACTACACTCATTGTGAAAATACATGAATATATAGGTATACGTACTATAATATTACTTGACGATGAACTATTGTTGCACGAAAACCGTATTTCTTTATGAAGTATATGAAGTCTCGAGGCGGTTCACGTCCGTCTTTAAAATTGAAGAAGTCAATAATTGCACAATATGGTAAGTATTTGACAGGTTCTTTTTATTTATTTGATTTCTCGAAACTGAAGATCATGACAGCGCAGCATGACTAAGTTACGAGTAAGTAGAAAATATTCATCTTCATCAAAAAAATTAAGAAAAATTTAGATGACTTCAAAATTGAAATCATGGGGCAATCTTTCGAAACCCCTGTCTGGCCGTAGTTTAACAAAAACTAGTTTCTTTACATAACATTACTAGGATCCTTTGGCAAACAAACCTGGGACAGTGATTCATGGGCATGGTTCAAATGACTTAATTGCTCGAGTGAGCGTCATCTCAAAAACATGATGGTGCACGTGGGTGTGGCCCGATCTGTCCTTGAAGAGTTATAACTACTTCAAGTTATTGTAATTGTAACTTTCTAGTCACTTGAAAGTAATAATGGGATGTACTAGAAACTACAAGTGCACTCTTGTAAAGACTGATATGAATCTAATTGTTTAATATCAACTACTATCAAGTTTATTTTAGTAGAAAAAAAAAATACAAATCCGAGCCCTGAAAATCTCTATCTACGATCGCGTCCACACTGTACAAAAATCTAACTTTAATGAGGTAGGCAGTTGTGAAAGGAGAGTGTCATGGATGTCGCCAATTGGGACTATGCCCAAAAGTGGACGGCAAAATGAAAAGAACAAAAATATGAATATTTATAACGGAGGTTTTGATTCATATAATAGGTACTGAAAATAAAAAGAAGATACAAGTGTAATTAAGCGTATATTTTTAATTACCCAGTTGTGCCAATTATGGTAAAGGACAAATCTATTCACGGTAGGTTGATAGGTAAGAATTATGACTGAGACCTTAGCCGATTTAAGGTAACAATCATAAATAATAACGTGAGAGACTATGTTTAGAGTTTGAAATTATCGTTTGATTACAAGGAAGTTGAGATCAACCCAACTAGTTACTCACAAACAAGTAGGTACGTACTTCCGATTGTGTATGGAAAATTCCGTCAAAAATTAAATGAATTCACATTTTGCGAACCGGATTTGGATAAACTTTTTGCACGTTTTATTCGAGATCTTAGACGCTTCTAACATTACCATGATTCCGCAACCGTTCTCGGACCGATTCGCCATTGGACTACTGTTCGTCGACAGAATCATTCATTTATTTCCGTTTCCCCATCAGAGTCTTTCATCTGGCTTCGTAATCGTGTAAATCAGGTGACGCTGCTTCAGCTCAAAGCTGATTGTGTTAATATTTGATTTTAAACATCTTTATTGTAAAACCAACACTATAGGCCTGCGTGTGCCTTTATTGCATTTGAATGTTTTATTAAAAACTTGAAAATATTTGTGTTTTTATTTAAATCCGTGGATCTCCGTGCACTTTTGTGATACATTAAACTTTTGGTAAATATTTCAGTCATCATTATTACCTACCGTAAAAAACCTTCTTGTAAAAATATCTAGCTATTTATAAGTTTTATAAGTACTACCTACTTATTAAAGTTACCTACTATTCAGCATTTATTATAGTGGCATCGAAATTACCGAATAGTAAGTAGGCGGGTACCTACCTCCTTTGAATTGATCCATATTTGTAGGATAATGCATCAATTTACATTGACGACTCTACAATTCTACAACAACACGTTTTATGTCCACATTTATTCGTAAATCTCAAAATTACGTGATAAATTAGATGATAGTTACGCCGATAACATTTGAAAAACATTCTGATTCTGCATGAAATTGTCAATAAATTAATGTGTATGACAGATGTGACGGTGCACACGCACAACCACTGGAACAACGAGGGTCAATTGGATCGAGAGGTTCACGAAAACTTAATAGACAATAACGAAGATATATTGGAGAACGTTAGACGATCTGCGTCAACTTTGTTGATGGTTGACGTCACCAACTCTTTGAAGCCTTGTGCATCGGGGGCATGGAAGGTTAAAAAAACAAACGAAAATGTCAGTCACGCTAAGCATACTTAACGACCAAAACACATAAAGGACGAGGTCGTCATTCACATTTTAGTACCTAGGTACTCATATTAGATAAATGTGTGGCTGAACCTAGGTGGTCAATTTGAATGTCTGCAGTTTTAAGAAATGACTACATCACCTAAAATAAAACGTGACACACAATTTAGGAAAATCAGCCGAAACCCCAGCTAATACCTAAATGTTTTACTAAATAAACGTGTATGTCGGTTGATAAAAATGTTTTTACTTCGAATGAGCCAATCACTTTATGGCCTCGAAACTGAATACAGACAAGCCTTCAGGCACACACACATCGACCGTTGAAGGCGTGTTCGTGTAAATGCACGTAACTCGAAATAGTTATGCGGGAAACACTCACAAGGATATTCGTTGATGGTTGTGCGATAGGGTTATCATCGCATTCAAGAGTTTTAGACGCTTTTTGTAATATTCAGCGCAAGCACTTCAGTGTGCGTTACGTCAGCCAGAAAATGTCGAAAATCGTCATCTAAGTGCAATAGACAATTAGATACACAGCTTCTTTAATTGGGAAGCAGATTTTTCAATTTGGTAAGCTGATAGTTTTTTTTAATTATTTGATAAAAACAGTTCCGGCTGGAGTAACGTTACCGCAGCCAGATCTTTTGTTTTCTAACGGGTATGTTGAAATAAATGTTATCTAAATATTTAGATATCAATTTGAATTACTTAGATGTTTTGTATTTGTATTTGCTATGGTTACGAAGATATTTAAAATCCTGCTGCAGTAACGTTTGCACGATTGCTGCATCTCGGAATTGACTAAACCGATGATTATAATTTTTGTACATGACATCTGGCTAATTAGTTATAATTTGTTACGCAATAAAATAATCCACAATAATGCACCGTTTTGAAGTTATTTTAGTAAATAGAAATATGCTTCAATAGGTCTTAGCATTTCCAATAAGCGCTCCAAATATACGTAATTGAAAAGTTATGATGAAACTTCAATTTGTTCCGGCCACGGCGCGCAGCTGAGTTATTTGACGACCTTCCTGTAGTAGTGGTAACTGAATCTTATACCAATAATTAGATACCTATACAGTTCAATATACCTGTGTTTCAGACTTGTACAGACGTCAGCACATCAAGCTACTCGAAACTGTCAAAGTTTTCCAATCAACTTTAAACCTTATGCTTTAGCGATAAAATTGAAAATTTGACAGACTTTAGTAGGTTGATGTGCTGGCGTCTGTACAATAATTAATTAACGAGATAATCGAAAAAATAAGTATGCGTGGTATAAACCCGACCAAATCTAGAATGTTATAAAAAGCGGCCGCGCATTATACCAGCCAGACTGGAGAGCCGGAACTGTTTTTGTGAAATAATTAAAAAACTGTCAGCTTACCAAATAAAAAAATCGGTTTACCAATTACAGAAGCTGTATAACTACTTAATAATCTATTGCACTTAGATGTCGATTTTCGACATTTTCTGGCTGGGGTAACGCACACAGCAATTCAACAATTTCAATCTAATTTAGCATCTTAGGTTAGCACTTCTTTACATCATATCAAGTTATTTCCGCATGTTTTCCTTCAAACAATGCATTCATAACGGGTATTGCTCGAATGGCATACTTACTTTGCTATTTTCTGCTGACGTCAAAATACGGAGAACAAAACAAGTGTTGAAGCCATTTAGAAATGTGGTTCAGCAAC
The DNA here is from genome assembly GCA_963669345.1 of Gortyna flavago. Classification (NCBI taxonomy): domain Eukaryota; kingdom Metazoa; phylum Arthropoda; class Insecta; order Lepidoptera; family Noctuidae; genus Gortyna; species Gortyna flavago. The sequence continues at coordinate 10,627,323 of OY770126.1, forward strand.
CCTAGTCCATGAGCAAGAATGCGATTCATTTGAAAAGGCGCCAACCGACACGTAAACCAGTCACCTGACCGTCTCGGTCATAAGGCTCCGAGTCCGAAAAGTCCGTAACGATTTCATTAAACATCTAAATAAGGCTTTTAGTACAGAGAGCAAAGACTCAAAATGTAACGACTTGGCTCATGGCGGTTGTGAAGCACAAAAAACGGTTAAGAATCAAGATTTATTTTCCAGTGTAGGTCTTAAACGCCGAACACTACTTATAATGATTTGAAGAATAATGGACTTTGAGATGTGCTGTGTTCGCATGATTTTGGGATTTATTCAAATATTAGTTGAATTTTAATTGTTTTTCAGTGTTGAACCTTGAGCTCGGTAAAAACTACAAACCGGTATTGCTGTGACGTAGAAGCCACTCCCGCTTTTGAAAGTGACTGAAGAACGAATGACGACATAGCTTAGGTATGCACGAGATATGATTGTCATTATTTATCAAGAAAATAGCAAGTTTATCATTCAACATAAATGATAATTATTAATTAGGCGTGAAAAAGAAAACGTTTTAAAGTATGTTTCACCAAGGCTACAACTACCAAAACATTTTCATTCGGTTGATAAGTATAGGTATTGCAAGTATTGCAACTTGCAATTGCAAGTTGCAACACATTGTCCGAACACCTGCTGTATGATTATTGTAATGATATTATGCTGTTTAATATTTTATCGTGTTGTTTTAATAGGCTACATATTTAATTTATTTTCTTTTGTTAAAACAAGAGTGAATTCTTTTCAATGACATCAACATCTTTTACCTCAGCTGTTGGTACCTACTTATTGCAAGTTAACTTTATTTAATTATTTTTGTTTTATTCATCTTCTGAACCTATACCTACCTAATGTCAACAAAATAAGTCTTTTTCATCTTTAAATTATTAAATTAACGGAAAAATTTGAACTGCATAAATATGTTAGGCATTTACCCATGCATGACTTGCTCCAATGTCAATACAGTCAATTATATGCACTCACCACGCCATGTAGGTAGGTACCTACTTAATTTAGTACCAAAGTATTATAATGTAAAGTAGATATAATATACACATATTGATTTTGCACGTACCTACTTAAATTATTTTGGTTACTTACACACAAAAACATTTTGTCATGTGTTTGCTAATTGTTTGAACAAACCAATTGAGCACGAAGTGTCGTGAATGTCTGACTGGAAGCGGACTAGCCCGCACAGAAGTGGTTTCTTTATGATAAGTTTGTTTTTTTAATTTTAGTCAATTACTTCCTTACTTAATAATATTACTTATTTTATAGCTAAGCATTACTAAGCAACATATTGCGATAGTGGTACACATGAATAATTTGTATTCGCTTTGAGGACGGGGCGGGTGTAGAATGATACGGCAATCTACACAAAAATAATTACATATCACTACATATATTAGTATATAAAGCAAAGGCACTTCCCGCGTATGTCTGTCCCTATGTATGCTTAAATCTTTAAAACTACCAAATGGATTCTGATGCGGTTTTTTTTAATAGATAGAGTGATTCAAGAGGAAGGTTTATATATATAATCCATGCATAATATACTAGAGAAACACTGATAATTTTAGAGGTTTTTAATTTAAGGTCGTAAATAAGTACTGTACCAACCGCAAATAATAAGTTTGTCGATTTGATAGTGTACGTAAATACGTAATGACCGTAGGTTATTTTATTACCGCGTAAAAAAATTATAACCCATGAATTTCCGATATCCACGCGGGCGAAGCCGCGGGCAGAAGCTAGTTCAAAATAAATAATAAATTAACAAAAATAACTTTTTCCAAAACGTAACTCTTTGACCCCGACGTGATTTGAACACGCAACCTTCTGATCTGGGGGTCTACTCCCTAACTCCGTCCGTCCGTCCGTCGGCCCGTCCGACAGTAGCCCGATACGACGGTGTGAACCCTACTCCCTAACGATTTCGGACTCATCAGTTTCAAACGGAATCATAGACAATATTCGTGAACGAACGACGCATGGCGATACAGTTGCACTATTTACCGGTCGATTACCGGTTTCCTTATTTTGTAGTTTTCTAGCTTATTAAACAAATATTTATTATACTTTTGTAGTTAGAAAATGACCACATTTAAAAATTATACCTTTTATTATGTCTATAAATATAGAATTTAATTATTTTTGCCATTTTTGTCTGGAAACTGGCATCATTCTGTTATACCTTTGCCTGTTTACTTTTTTGAAGGAAATTTTATAATGAAATGTCAAAGGCCGCATTCCGAATTTAGTTTGTATCATCGTCTCACATGCGTTCCGATTTAGTTATTACGATTATGACAGCTAAGAGCTGTCAACAATTCGAAACGCTCATGAACGTGCTCAGTGATACTCAATGTCAAAACGATATTGTTACAGTATTTCTTTGTATAAACACCACATTTCTTCTTCAGTTCTTCTTCTTTAGTTAGGTGGCGACAGTCAAGAGAAAAAAATACCTCTACATTTAAAAATAATTTTGACACAACTAAATCGAATTTGACAATCGCGACACCACGCGGAAAATATTTTATTTTGTTTTTAGAAGTCATTTTATTTTTATATGGAATTTTTCTCTTTTTGTATGGAAAATATGAAAAATTATTACCTACGTGTTAAGTTTTAGGGGTTTATGGGTTTCATAAAGGGGGTCGAAATTTTCATTATTTTTACGATAGGCCACACCGTTTTCGAGATATAAGCAAAAGAAAAGAAAAAAGATACAGTACTGTTCTTGTTGGTGTGCCAACTAATTTTATTCCACACCTTTTTAGTCGCGATTAAAAATAGTCAGATTTAATTAGAAAATCTAATCGTTATCGCGCACGCTAATTCGGTACGGGTTTAGGCACGCTCAAATTCCTGTAAAGCTTCTTTAATATTTAAAAAAGCAGCCATTCTTAGTTTGAATTCTTTTAAATTGGTAACTTTCGTCGACAGCACGAGAACTATTTTGATGTCGTATCAACTGACATAAATATCCGTCAAAACCAGTGTCAACTTTAATTGTTCGGACGGGCTAAAACACATCGGGGGTAGGGACAACTATCAAATGGCGTTGTCATTCATTCTTCGCTCGGGCCCCGAACGAATCATCCGTCCGTAGGGCATAGGGAGTAGGAAACGCCCGTAACGAAGGCCGAAACGACGGACTTCGTGCTTAGGGAGTAGACCCCCTGGAGTCAGACGCGCTACCGTTGCGCCACGGAGTCGTTATTGTCATAAGCGAAATAAAGCAATAAGTATCTCTCTAAAGGCTGATAGAGATGTGACGTTCATATTCGTGGTGAAGCATATGGAAGCCACATGCCTCACCACAAATATGAACGTCCACTCATTGCGAATCATGGCCGTGCGCTGCGCATGCCTCGCAATGTCTGGATCCGCCGTAAGAAGTATTTTCAGAAATTGAATTTAACTTGATAAATATTTTTATAGCGAAAGCAATAATTGAAAACCGGAACTTATTTTTGGAACATAAATGGTTATTTTTTTAATTTACCGTTTAATTTACTTTAATTTAACCCTAACAATGTTTCAGTAATTAAAACAACTCTGAATAATAATAGACCTAATAAAAGAAACGATACAAATATTAATATCATACATTCTAATAAAGCGACATCTACAGTATAAAAATGTTGAAGTCATGAACTTGCAAAGTTGAAAAACAAAATCGAGTGTTAAGATAGATGGCGCTGTTTAGTGAAAATGATTATGGGTAACCGAGTGCTGTATTATAAGCTCTCCTCCCAGCTACTTTTTCAAAAGATTGCAGCACATTACGCACATTCGAACATTTTAAATTTTTACGCTTAATTCAGAAATCTTTGGCGGAAAACTTTATTATATGCGTCAACTAACGCATTCACTGAATTTTTTTAGATACCTTTTCACTTTGCTTGCTTCATCGCAGGCCTCAGCCACATAATTTTATCCATAGTAAACTTATGTACCTTAAACATTCGTAGGAATCTGTTTAAAGTAATATGAAATAGTTCATCATTGACGACTAACTAATAACCGGCAGATCGTAAAAAAAGTTTTTTTTTTGTATATTCAGGATATGGGATTCGTACCCAACACAGTCGCCTGTAAATATCGTATATTTTCCAAATTATTCAGAAGTAACGTAATGATTATTAAATTCATTCTATTTCGTCAAGCCCCTGTGGCCTAATGGATAAGGCATCGGCCTCCTAAGCCGGGGATTGTGGGTTCGAGTCCCACCAGGGGTACAACCTTTTTTTGAATTTTTATGAAATAAAAGTAAATTCAATTTTATTGTAGGGCTTATATTTGTAAAAATAATAATGTAATGGCAACAAAGAGCAATTTAACAAAAGGTTCCGTATTGATCGCCTCGCCTCGCAGTGGTAAGCACCGTAGCCCTCCATGCAATATGTAGTACCCCACTTGATGAGGGAGCCGGCAGTCATTATCTGTAGATAAATAGTGATTTTCAAAATTTCTTCTTGCAAATTATAATTTAGTTGTTGATTTACAACCAGTAAATGATCATAACACAATTTACAAAAATTAATAACTAAACTTCTACACTAATAATATTAAAAAGAGGGAAGATTTGTTTGTTTGTGTGTTTGAAGTGATTAGGCTCCGAATCTACTGGACCGATTTGAAAAATTCTTTCACCATTAGAATCCTACATTATTCCTGATGAACATAGGCCATATATCAAAAAGTTAGGGATCCGTATGAAAACTTCGATAATCTAACCCAAGCTGCCAAGGTGTGAAAAAAACACCAAAAAAATCCTTATATCGCGTAAGCAGCGGAAACTATTGACAACAGAGCAAAGTGATGTACTACAGTTTTATAGCGGTCATCGATATCTACAAAAAAGTCCGCGACAGCATATGTCTATCTTATAAGGTTGACTCACTATAAAAAATTTTATGGTAATCAAATTTGTTCTAAAATAAAGCATTATTTGTGAAAGTGTTTTTATAAACATGAAATTAATCCTTATCCAAATAAATACGTTATTCATCACAAGTATTTAATTTAAACAAAATTGTCCTTGACATCACTTGATTTCAATGAATATCTTAGGAAATATCATAGTTTTAAAATAAATCCGCATGGCCGCCGGTAGCTCTGCGAGGTTTAATAGAGTTCCGCTCTTACTGATTGTGTTACCAAAAATAGATTGATATAGTAGTGTAATATGTAATAATAATAGAATATATTTTAGTGGGTATTTTCCCTCACAATATCGCGAGTGAAACCGCGGGGCACTGCTAGTTTTTGATAATGTTCTTGTCAACTCTGTGTTCGCGCATTTATTTAGCTTGTTAAACGAGCCATTATTTTGCCGACACTCACAACGGCGCCGTGGCTTAGTTGGTTAAAGCGCCTGTCTAGTAAACAGGAGATCGGGGGTTCGAATCCCCCCGGGGCCTACAGATGGTTAATTCTTTTTAATATTTTACTAATTCAAAATGACAAAAATGATAAATTCTATCATTTAATAGTTACTTTTATGTATTTTTTTTTCTAAAAACTCTGAATAGGCAGCCATTATAAAAGACTGATAAATCATCTTTTCTATAATAAAAAATGAAATGCTGCCCGTTGCCGCGTTGGTAAGCGCCTCGGTTCAGAGAAAAAAATTGTTTTTAAATGTTCGTAATTAGTCCAATCAAGTTTTATAACTTGATTGGACGGAAAGAAAATTTTGAAAAGTAGTCGAGAAAATTTGAAAATTCGGGTAAACTGAAAGTACTTATATTTTTCTATAGGGCCTTTGTATGAATTATCGCAATAGTGACAATAATGCACATACTATTTATGGAATATTATATAAGATTAATACATGGGCTATTGATTTTTAACCTATGGTACGGAATATTCCCACTCATAAAATGTATGATTGATATTTAATATATAATATATCCGAATTTTAGATGCTTTATTTAGAGCCAGTTGATTTCAGCTATGATGATTTTTATGACATACTTAGCTGATGGAATGGATGCATTGTTTCAAGAAGCCACCAACCAGCATGGGCTTAAATGATAAATAATATTTATTTCTAAATATTGGTTCGAAAAAACAGTTTTACACGTCAAAAATATCTTATATTTTAAAACCAAATGACTTCGGTGTTTCCTAACTGAGTGCTAACTGAGTGAGAAGCAATACCGAAACAAACTCAGAGATCACAGCCTCTTTTAAAGTTGAGACATAATCTTGGACAGGCGATAGATATGCCTTTTTATGTAGTATAAGTGACGCGAAGAGGAGTTATGTTGAGTTATTCCGGCCTGATCCCTTGAACCCCCCCCCCCCCTCCTCGATCCCCTGCTAGTTCTTCTTCTGTTTTAATCTCTGTCTTATCCACTACAAACTTTCTCATTCCGGTCTGATCCGGTTTTTCTTTTGTTTTTATTCCTGAAGGATCGTCAGCAACAAAATAGACATAGGTGCAAAACAACTTTAAACAGGCTAGGAACAATAATAACGGTTTTAATGTTATTGAGAGTGGGCGCTGATACCTATAATTACAAGACATTAGGTTATCTCAGCTTATGGCTGCAACATTGCCTACTGGGCCTATTTTATTGTAAATGTAAACTATATTTTTTACTTGAATGTGCAAAGAAACTATTAGCATTTATTTTATTTTGGTAAGTACTTTTAAAATATCTTACTTGCACACAGATTGGCAGTGTAAGTAGCAGTGACGGTGAAGTAGGCGGGTGGACAAAAGTCCGGCGAGGGGCAGGGATCCGTCAAGTTAAAGACGTGCAGCCCTCGCTCTAGGATGACCTGGCAGCTGTGAGAGGTCTCCGCCCCTCGCCACGAGCAGACCAGCAACTGGCCTTGACCATCGTTGCGAAACTGGAGGAATTACATAAACTTAACATCACGCCTGCATTTCCCGAAGAGTTGGGCAGAGATGTACCTATAAGTCACGCTCGTTTCGCCAGTTATTGATCTAATAGGGGGGCGAGTCTATTTTCATCAACCGGGCAAAAATCCAAACTCTGGGCTGCTACTGAGAAATTCCCGGCCCGGGAATCGAACCCAGGACCTTATGGTCATCATGCTCACCAATAGCGCTTGCAACCACTCGACCAACGACTCCCAACGAGACATTGAACTGGGGGAATTACTTTGAAGTAGACATTACGATGTTGAAGTTGCCTCATAACGTGATGTTTTCGGGTTTTTATACGCATGAAAATTAATAATCCATTAACTTAATTACTTAGGTACTTTTTGTATTATTTACCCTTCTGAGCAATATGATTTGAAAAAGTACTAAACGTGTTGATTCAATAAGTGGCAATTTACTAATTGGAACAACGAGTAGGTATGTACCTATTATGGAATACATTTTTACGAAAAAAAGTAAAATTAAGAAGACATACGAGCTACACTACAAGCATAGTTTTAATCTCGCTACAAAGTCTACTTCTAACCATGGAACGCAAAACATCCACTTTTGTGACCAGTTTTTCAAACAGGCTAGATTAAAATACTATTCCTCGCAGACCAAAATAGAACGCAGACCGGCAATCGGTCGCCGAGTTTTTGTCGTAGATACGTGTAGTATCTATAGCGAGATTAACAAGTCTTGTACTGCAGAAAACGAGATTTTATTCTTAGAAAAGAGATACCAGTAATTTAATTGGAAAACTTATTACTTACTTAGAGAAAGAAATTATTATCGGTCTTATAGAAGGTATGTACATATAATGCAAGCTCCTATTTTTTTTTTATTGTTCTCGAAATTCGTAACATTATTTTGATTGTCTATTATTGACATGAGATTTGGCAGCTAATTAACTGATAAATCTTTATCAGGTTTTCAGAAACCGCGATAATTACTTACACCTACTTAGTTAAAATATTACAATTCATTAATTCACCGACAACAACGCAATTTTGTGAAAGAGATCTTTCTTTCAAGTTATAATAGACGTGAGCACAAAGAATGGATTTTTGAAAATTCATTCCTTAAAGGGGTTAAATAGGAAGGATAAAGGCTTTTATGGAAGATCGTCATTTTAGGCAATGCAACACCTCATCGGGCACAGCTTGTATATAAATATTTACCTGAACGCGTATTAAAGACTGCAGCCTCAAATAATAGGGGTGTATGCGATAGTGCATGGGTCGGTTCGGCAGAACAGAGTCCTCGTACTCGACCTGGTTGAACGCCGTGTTGTTGAAGGGACACTGGGCGCCTATCAGCCGCTGTGGAATGTTGCTCTTGACCAGATACGTATCTACGGTGTCTATCACATCTTGCACGCTCGTTGAAGTCGTCTGAAATATTAAAATTATTGTAAAATCTAAAGTGGGCCGGAGATGTCTGCCGTATGTCAGATAAGCTGTGGCTAAAAGAATACCTGTGTTGTGGCAGTGGCAGACCAAGACCAAGTTGGAGAGACGAACCTCCTGGCGAAAGGACTGACAGGCCCGCAATGGCAGAGGACAGATGTGTGGGGAAAATGGAAAGAGAGGCCTTTGCCCAGCAGTGGGACATTGCCAGCTTAGTAATAATGGTAGAAAGTATGCAAAACTAGGGCATTAATTTTCTTTCTTGTATTTTCTGTTGAATGTATATTATACTTACCAACATTCCTACCTAATCAATTGTAAGATCTTAAAATAATGGCCACTTATTGTTAAGTGGTTGATAACGTCACGGTTTCCCTCGATTATTTAATAACTCATGATTAGCAATAGCAGTTAGGTACAGAGAATTTGTTAAGTACTTAAAAAATTGCCTCAAGATTACTTTTAATTTTCCAATTTCAAGTTTCGTATAATTATATTTGGGTATCTGTTTTAGACTTCCTTGAAATATTTATACAAAACTACATAAGCTAAGAATGTAAGGCTGATATTAAAAAGTAAACAAGCAGCATCACATGATTCTTGGAATGCCGTTTAGTAACTCCAGGATCAACGTTCCTACTGAACTTAACTGCCGACTGCGGATAGCCAGTTGTAGCAATTAACGACCTTAATTACATATTGCGAATACGTAGGTGGGTAGTAAGTACACATTACCTACCTATAATATTAGGTCCTTTTTTTTTTTTTTTAGGATGGGAAATCATCAAATGACCCCTCCCGCTGTGGGTGGAGCGGAAGGGAGTGTCAGACTCTTACTGACTAAAACCCATCCGTGTTCCTTCCTTAGCCCTTTATGTTCCGGGGCAGCGGTAACCCTTTCGGACAATCCCGCTGCCCATAATATTAGGTCCTTACATATGAAATTAGCGTTTTGTCGTACTGACCACTTTGATCTGAAATATCTCCTCTTTAGTTAAGAATTCCAAATTTATAAATTCATTTAGCTGGTACATTTGAGTTTTGAAAACAGTCATTCATTTGTTTTTTCCTCATTATTTTTTTCAACGAATTACGACAGATATCTATTGTCAGCAACTGCAAAAAATGAAGGAAGAACTGGCTGCTAAACAACCGAGATTGTTCAATCGCTCTAGGCCACTGCTGCTTCACGACAACGCAAGACCACACAGTGCACAACAAACAACCACTAGATGAGCTACAATTGGAATGTCTGCGACATCCACCGTACTCCCCGGACTACGTACTACTGGATAAAAATTCTTTTGTCTTAACCTCAGGTCATGGTCTATTCGTGAGCTAAATTCTCCAAATTCGTTCAGCCTTTAAGGCGTAAAAAGGTAACAGGACAGTTACTTTCGCTTTATAATAATGTTACGAGCTTGGGGTTCGTAATAATTAAAAACGCCGATTTATTAACCAAAAATAGACACTTTAATTAAGAACACTAATTACAACTTTAACGCACTATTACAAAACACAATTGCACTACTGATCACTTCTAAGTCGCACTTGAAGATCGCTTTCGTTTCGATGTTTTCGCTTGTATCGCTTATCCAAGACTGTGTCGGCTCGCGGAGCATTCCCGCCTTATATAGGCCTCACATTGTTCTAGAACCTTCTATTGTAGAAACATCTAGAATGTTCGAGTACATTCCGGCCCCAACTGACCAGATGTCGATAGTTCTAGAAAGTTCTATCATCGAAGCTTCTAGAAGGTTCTTGACACTAGTTCTTCTACTCGATACTAGATGGCGCTAGTGGTAACGAATATCAATTGTGGCGCGCAACACTGCCCCCTCCTAAGACATGCTCGTCCCGAGCATTATCGGCCCCATAATAACGCGCCAGTCGATCCACATGGACGATCTTAGGAGTACCACTTGCACCTTTCTGAATCCGGTAGGTTACGTCATTGATCTTTGTCAGAATCCGGTACGGTCCGTCCCATTTAGCTTGAAGCTTAGGAGATTTCCCTTTGCTGCGGACTGGATTGTGCAACCACACCAGTGAGCCTTCGTCGAACCCTTTATTGTTCATTTTTCGGTCATAACGGGTTTTCATCTTTACAGACATTTGCTGGCCCGATTGTCTGACATGCTCATAAATGTCATTCATTTTGTTCCGCAAGTCATTCGCATAATCGGTTATACTGCGTGGGGCATCAGGTGGTATTCCGGTGATCAGGTCTGCAGGCAGCCGTAATTCTCTTCCAAAGTTTGCGAAAGCTGGTGTCACCGATGTACTTTCGTGAACAGCGCTTCGATATGACAACAAAAACGGTTGTATGTGCTTGTCCCAATCTCGTTGCCGATTTTCCACAACTTTTGCCAGGTATCTCTCCAATGTCTGATTAAATCTTTCCACCATTCCATCCGATTGTGGGTGGTAAGAAGTTGTTCTAGTTTTATGAGTACCCATAAGTCGACAAGTTTCCTGGAATATTTGGGACTCAAAATTCCTTCCTTGATCACTGTGAATCTCCAAGGGTACTCCAAAACGGCAGAAGACTTCATGAACCAGTTTATCTGCAACTGTTGAAGCTTCTTGGTTTGGAATGGCGAAGACTTCCGGCCACTTAGTGAAGTAATCCATCACAACCATGAAATACTTGTTACCACTTTCACTTTCCGGAAAAGGTCCAGCAACATCTAAGGCTATTCTCTCCCATGGTGCACCAACATTGTACAATTTCAATGCACCTCTACTACGAGTCTGAGGTCCCTTTACAGCTGCACAACTTGTACATTTGCGACACCAGTCCGCAACATCGTCACGACAGTGGACCCAGTAAAACCGTTCTCGTATCTTCAGTAGAGTCCGTTTTACTCCCAGATGAGCTCCTGAACAACCATTATGGTACAGCTGTAGAACATCCGGTACTTGAGCTTTAGGGACAACCATTTGCAAATGACAGCTGTCTCCACGAGCATTTTCCCATTTACGGCACAGGACTCCATCCTGAATCACCAAGCTGTCCCATTGGGCCCAATAGCTTTTTGTGATCGAACTCATTGCTGAGATGTCACTCCACTTGGGCTTAGGAACTCTGGTTTTCATCCACTCCAGAATCGGCTTAATGTCCGAATCTTCCTGCTGTGCACGTTGTAGTCTTTCTTTCCACTCGTTGCTGAGGTCTGTCCTGAGCACCCTCACAGGTACGACTTCTTTACTTTCTTGCCTAGTACAATGCTTGCAGTCTTCCTTCCTTACCAGCACTACAGGTGAACACCATGGACTAGATGAAGGTTCAATAACATCCTTCACCTTTCCCACAATCATGGTTTCCACTTCCTTTTCACGTGCTACCGGCAATATCCTTGGCCGTTGACGGATAGGCCATTCTTCTCTTCCTGCAGTTCGCTTAGGGCAACTGGATCGAAGGTGGCCCCTTTCCCCACAGCCGTAGCACCTAGGGCTGTATCCTTTATTACGATCGCGAACTGTAGCCGCTTGAACCTCCCTGACGCGATGGGAACGATGGTCCTGCCGCACAGCTTCTACCTCCAGTGCATGGGCCAAGGCGTCCTTAAGCGTCCCGTGGTGACCGAGCCTCACAGCAGCTCTAACCTCAAGGTCGCGGATGCCGTCGATGAATGCTTGCACCAGGTTCCCATCAATAAGCGCAGGTACGGACTGGTAAGCTTTGCGAACCAGCTTCTCCACTTCAAGGGCCCACTGCTGCAGGTTTTCGCTGCTGCGTTGCACGCGATCCTTGAGCTGCGCACGAAACACGTGTTCCAGGTGAGCGTCACCATACCGAGCCTCCAATGCCTCAAGGAGCTGCTCGTAAGTCACTTCCTTACCGATAGCTTCCAGAACAGTTAAGGCCTGGTCGCGCAGGCCTAGGGTGAGGGCAGTCATGGCCTGATTTTTATCCCACCCGTTCGCCTTCATGACAGCCTCGAACTGGATTTTGTAGGCCGACCAGGAAGAAGTTCCGTCGAATGGTGGCACTTTGAATCCACGTAGCGAAGGTGTTGTAGCTACGGGAGCTGCGATTCCATCCCCAAGTTTAATGTAATCCAATGTTTTCTTCACGTCAGCCATCACGGTTTTCTTCACGTCAGCCATCACGTTGTCAACCCGATTATTCACTTGGTCGATTCGGGTTTCAGCTTCCGACAGGCGGTTGTCATGTTGAGCAACCTTATCCTTCACCTCCTTCATGTCTTTCCCGAAGGTAGCATGAAGGTCCTTCATAAGGAGCATCTGCTCTTCCTGTCGGCGAGCCTGTTCCTCCTTATCACGCTGGAGCTGTTCTTCCAGCCGACGAGCCTGTTCCTCCTGTCGGCGAGTCTGTTCCTCCTGTCGGCGAGCCTGTTCCTCCTTATCACGCTGGAGCTGTTCTTCTAGCCGGCGAGCCTGTTCCTCCTGACGACGAGCCTGCTCCTGCAGCATCATCATCAGAGCAGCAAAATCTGGTGCTGATGATGCTGGAGCAGCTGTGGACGGACCGGCCTCCGTGGTCGGTATCTGGCCCTCTGACCTCTGTGGCGGAGATCCACCAAAACGTCTCTGGTCCGTCTCCTGTTGGCGTTGACTCCGGGTACGGATACCCTCAGTGTCGTCCTTGGGTAAAATCGGCATGATTTTAATCCCACTTCTGACACCAATTGTTACGAGCTTGGGGTTCGTAATAATTAAAAACGCCGATTTATTAACCAAAAATAGACACTTTAATTAAGAACACTAATTACAACTTTAACGCACTATTACAAAACACAATTGCACTACTGATCACTTCTAAGTCGCACTTGAAGATCGCTTTCGTTTCGATGTTTTCGCTTGTATCGCTTATCCAAGACTGTGTCGGCTCGCGGAGCATTCCCGCCTTATATAGGCCTCACATTGTTCTAGAACCTTCTATTGTAGAAACATCTAGAATGTTCGAGTACATTCCGGCCCCAACTGACCAGATGTCGATAGTTCTAGAAAGTTCTATCATCGAAGCTTCTAGAAGGTTCTTGACACTAGTTCTTCTACTCGATACTAGATGGCGCTAGTGGTAACGAATATCAATTGTGGCACGCAACAATAATTATAAAAAAAATGTAGGTATGCGGTCGGGGGATCCCCGCCGGGAACGAAGTTCCTTGCGAGATACTCGCATGCACACACACACTCGTACATAATAAAAAGAGAGAGAGAAAGTAGCATGGATACATTTAATAAAGCTTTTTTCTTACGTGACGATTTCTACCTGTCAACTCCTGCCACAAGCCGCATTAAGGAACTTCATTTCAACTAGGACTAGGAGCTGTAATGACTGGCAGAGAAAAAAGGAGACCTATACCCAGCAATGCGTGATTCCGGGCTGAGATGATTTTACTAATGAGACAGGTAAAACTTACTTGTAAAAATAGCTCTGAATAATCCAAATACTCATTATTAATGTTCTGGAAGTCTGACAGATCTTCAGCGACATACGTAAAGTAGACGTCAAAGTAGGTGGTTCTGAGTGACGTCATCAGTTCCCTGGCACGGTCCATCTCTGGCGCGGACGGCCGGTCGCTCGGACTCACTATGAGCACCACAGTGCTGGGGCCGGCGCTCGCGTTGTTGGCTATGTCTTTCAGAGAACTGTTGAGCGAATGCTGCAGGACGGTGGACAACACCGTTGGAAGATTGAGGCGGTTTGGCCCTAAGTAAGTAAACAGAAAAGTTCTTTTGACTGTATTTTTTGTAACCTATACATACGGGCTTTATGAGTGAAAAAAGTCAAAACTAGGCCGGTTCGATACACGATTCTTATGTGCGAAAATTACCATGGTGCGATTTTATGACAAATATATCAGAAGCATAGTCGGCTTCTGAATTGAGAATTTGATTCCTTCAATGTAGCCTGAGAAATACAAAATTTAACATCAATCCTTGTTTTCCCTGAAGGGTTAAGCAGAGGTGTACCTATTATAGTACAGAGGTACACTAACAAATACAAAATTTATTTGCCAAGAAAGTATGAAATTTTGAATTTCGCGACAGTTAAAGAGTAGAGTTTGACAAGTTCGAGATTTAAAAAAAATCTGAAGCTAAAAATAACTTCAGTTTGCTGCAACGTAAAATTAAGTTAAAAACATTGAAGGACAGACCTAATTAGTGTTTCCGCGAATGTTGTTACGACAGAAAAGAACGCATAGCTATAAGCACGTATACCTACGTTTACCAAGAATAACACACAAGCAAAACATTGTTATAATTAATCGAACTTGAACTAGAATCAATAAATCCGCTAGGATGAATTGGAACTAGCTATATCTAGTTACGGAATTGTTATCTTATCTTTTAGGTACCTACATGCATGCCTAGTCAATATTGACTATGTAACTAAAAGATGCCTTCTCATTTAATTTGAGTGGGAAGGCTATCCAGGAATGTTGCTTAATTGTATGTGTAATAATTAATATTGACCGATAATTTTTATGTGTGAATATAAGTTGTAACTGTAAATATAAGTTGGTTTTTAATTAAAAAAAATAAACTTACATTCTTCAGTAAAGTTTCTAATGTAGGAATACATTGTGGTGAGATTATATGACGGAGGAGCGATCCAAGCTCCCGTGTTCCCGTGGAGCAGGGATATTGAACCTCGTTGCATGTTGATCTCGAATGATCCGCCGAGCCATCTAATGACAATTAATAAAAATAGAACAAGTAATATTTGAAACAATAGGTAATTGAGAAAGTGTCTAATGCTCGGTTCCTATAAACGAACGAATCGTTTTGCTTATCAGTGGTAGCATTTTTTATTGCCAAACTGGAAATAAGATATGTACTATAGATTCGTAAGGTAATTTTACCTATGATAGCTACTTCTATACGGGAGGCTCTACTATGCAAAGCTATTGTTTCATTATCGGTAAAGAGTCTTAATTTTAACCAATAACGGTTCGTAAATTACAGGAATCGGCCATATATGAGTGTTGGCGATTTAGACAATGGTTGCTTGTGATTGGAGCCAAATAAAAAGCCAAGTTTGAAAGAAATACCGACGCAGTAGCTGGTTTACATAGATGTGAAGATTCAATTATATGTACCTACTACAAAAATAATAATTTCAAAGAATTTTTTGCTATCGTCAAAAACTTCTTCAAGACAATCTTTTTGTACCTAGCCATTAAAAAAAATTAACATACAAACAAATTGCACGAGTCGCGAGGCCACTCCAGCTTTATCTAATTTCCTGCTCGGGTTGTTTTTTTGCCATCTTCTTTTAGCGATAATTAAATTATGCATAATTACATAACGAAGGTCTTGTGTGAATGGCGGTTAGGTTCGCTTACACCACCAATTACCTACTAAATACATACATATAAGAGCGTTTACGCCGTGCGGCATTTCATACAAACTTTCAAGCCCTTGTTTTTCGAAATGAATGAACGGATTTTAATGAAACTTTATACGCATAAGCAGGATACAAAGGTCTAAAAAGTTAGCTGAGAACATTTTCGAAAAATTGTGTTACCTACAGCCAAATTAGACCGATTTTAAAGTTTCCATAGAAACAGAGATTTCCAGTTATCTTTTTTTAAATAAGATATTTCGAAAATGTTCTCACCTAACTTTTTGACCTTTGTATCCTGCTTATACGTATAAAGTTTCATTAAAATCCGTTCATTCATTTCGAAAAAAAACGGCTTGAAAGTTTGTATGAAATGCCGTACGGCGTAAACGCTCTAACGCTAAACGTAAAAAGCACACATAAAACAACATTAAAAGCACTCTGTCTCTGTTGTCTTCAAAAGATTGCTAAATGATTTATGTATCTAATTAGGTCAATCATATTTTAAAAACTAGATGAGGTCGGCGTTTCCTTTCTGATTACTCTGAGAAGAAAGGCCGAAACAAACTCAGAGGTCAGCCTCTTATAAAGTCCAGACATAATCTTGGTCAGATCACGTGAAGACCATGTAGATTGATGACTGAAATGGTCTTTTGAGGAAAGAACCACACAGAGTGAGGGACCTGTCCAGTTACTGCACACATTTGTCAGAAATCGTGCAGCTCAATTCTCAACGGTTCGACGAACAATACCAAAGAAAGAACATTTGGGTAGGCCACATAAATTACTCAAACTGCCAGACCGAGAGAATAAAATATAAAAAAATAAATAAAATGACCGACATAGTCTTCAGATTCACAATAATTAAAATATATAATATATTATATCACTTTACAAAATAAGCAAATGTCATTGTTTATATAAAATTCATTAATGTCAATGTGTATATAAAAAAATAAAAAACCTCAATCCCAAGCCTTTTAGTCCTCAATATAATCTTTTTAAACTTAAACGTCTCGCATCGCCTTTTATGCGTCAACGGTGAGACGTGTAGGTAAGTTTAAAAAAAGTGAAGTGTCATCTGCAAAAAACACTATATCATGATTATCCTATATGAGGTACGGCAAGTCATTAATATAATAAGAAACGATTGTCTGAAACACAATATAATCAGCTTATTATGTTTCCACGGCTGGGATACAAGTCTCCTCTATGTAAGAGGGAATGGGCCATAATCCACCACTCGGGTTCGTGGATGTCACAAGGCTTCGAATTTCTGATTCTAGGACATGCGGTTTCCTCACAATGTTTTGCTTCACCGTTTTAAAAGCACAAACACAACGACATTTTAAATTCGTTTAGAGATAAATGTGTTTAACGATTTGTGGTGCAAATGGGCCTTAGTGTTGTACTCACGACATGAACTGTTCAACGTCGTAGCCTTTCCATGAGCTGTCCGTGGCGACAATCAAGTCTATGATCGGTGCACCGCCGACCACTTGGCAATCCCGTTGATTTCTCCGCATTATGGTTGCTAAAAATAAAAATTGAAGGTATAATTTATTTATTCTAATCATTTCAAAAATGATGCCTTCTCTGTATAAGAAGATACTTTTGACAAGCAGTGGGATATTAATAGGCCGGTATTATTATTATTATATTTTAAATCAGGTCTTTGATCGGTGCACCGTCAGCCACTTGGCAATCTCGATGATTTCTCCGCATTATGGTTGCTGAAATTAAAATTTAAAGAATAATATTCATTCCAATCATATAAAAAACGATGCCTTCTCTGTATGAAAAGAGGCTTTTGCCCTACAGTGGGACAAAATACAACAACTTATATAGGTATGCATTATAAGATTTGTCGCCACAAAACAGGACTGAGCGTGTTCAGATGGACTGCATTCTAAAAGCTAACATGCTGAAAAATTTAGTTTAAATGCAGTTGGCACGCAGACGGTCTACAAGAAACGTAACTGTAAGGCGCCTACACATTCGCCCTATTAGCTGCCCTAAGCTGTAGTGGAATGTCTATACACACTATGGAACACAAAGAAATCCAAGGTGACCTAACGAATGCAGCTATGAAGCGCTACCCAATAGTCTCTTTCTCTTTACTATTCGAAGTTATATTATATAAAATAGCTCATGCTGTAATAACAACCGAGTTCACTGCTCCGGGTGCAGCAGCAGCATAATCAGCCTATACTGTTCCCACTACTGGGACACAGGCCTCCTGACTGTGAGAGGGGGTGGGCCATAATCCACCACGCGGGTCCAGTGCGGGTTGGTAGATGTCACATGTCTTCGAATATTTGTTTATGCTCACGATGTTTTCCTTCACAGTTTTGAAAGCAATGGTTGTGAAATTAAATACACAAAATAAAGTGCATGCCTGAGTTTGAACTAACGACATACCAACAAGTAAATCGGGCCCAATACCACTGGGTCGAATCACCACTGTTCCCGTTGCAGAGGACGTACATATCTCTTCACTTGCTTGTCCAACATTAGTCACAACCAAATAAGAAAACTAATAATAAAAATTTCTCCATAGTACATACGAGCATAATCCATGAAGGCAGTGACCGCAGCGTTCGTTATCCTCTCCATCTCTTCAACTGGTACATACACAGTGATCTGTCTCAGAGACAACACATGAGCGAATCTAGAAGTTTCCGTGAGCAAATCATTCTTATTCACTATGGTTGTGAAAAGATTCTGACGGTTGCAGGCTTTGACTATCGGGTCGAATGATACTCCGTCGTTGGAGTAGTACATATCCAAGACTTGAGATAGCCTTAGGGAGCGTCTCTGTTCTATCCATTTTGGTACGTGATGCGCTAATATGAGACCTGAAATTGTTAATTTGTTTGAGTAAGAGTGCTGGCGACAAACAGTGTTTTCTTTTTAAATACTTTAGTTTAGCCATAAATAGCTACATACCTACATAATGGTATAACTGCCCAACACCCAGGGAAAGGTGTAGCCTTGATGCAGATAATCGTCATGCCAATACAATTTTTTGTTTTCTAAATTACAGTAATATAGCATGCAAATTATCTGCGACTATAGCTTCTTCCCGCGACTTCGTCCTCGACAATTTTTTTGTTTTAGCATAAAATATATCCTACGACCCACCGACTCACCGAGTCCCTTCGCATCACCCGCCCGCGAGATTACTTCGTTTTCGCTTACCGTTCTATCTGGCTTTTTCTGCTCGGCTCCTAAAGGTCGTAGCGTGATGTTAAACAGCCTAATTAACCTTCGTCAAGAATTGGGCTATCAAATGCAAAAATTATTTTACTAATCCGACTGGTAGTTCCAGAGATGAGCGCGTTCAAACAAACAAACAAACTCTTCAGCTTTATTATTTGTATAGCTATAGACAATTACAAAAATAGCTATTATACTCCATTTACCATCAATGCCAGCTAAAATCTCAGCATCCGTGAGCTGCCAGTCGGCCACAGTCAAGTTAAGTGGGAAGATGTAATGGTCTCGAGGCAGCAACGTGTCGTTCCACCGATTGTTGCTGCCAATCACCATGTTCTGCGACACGGCGCCCACTCGAGGACCCTGGTTTACTACTACTTCGGCTATATCACCTGGAAAATTGTTTTGGTTTTTACATTATTGTTCAAAATCAATGCACTCGTTTACTTCAAGGATGAGTAGCCAGAAGTGAATGAAGTGATTACGAACGCACGGTTGACGTCATCACGTCATCAAGTCAACGCCGGCTGAAGTCGCTGAAAACAAGCGCTGGGGCTCTGTCTCGCATAGGGTCTTACCATTTTGCAGAGCGATGACCGGTTTTTTTGTGTCTTATTTCTCTGCTTCATGTTCACCGCAAATAAACTTATCTTCCTCCTGTCTTTTTTGTCACCATTATCACCACACCATGCACGGTAATTTTATAAAAGGTGTTTAGAAGACTTATGCATGGAAAGGGGTCATTTTGAACTAGGCTGGTACGAAATTAACATCAAGTCATTCGGGTCATTCTCTATCAACCGGTATTGGGTCAATCAACATTTAATTAACATTATTTGATACTAGCTGCACCACCCGGTTTCACCCGCATAAGTGTCGATCCCGTGGGAATATCGGGATAAAAACTATCTTATGTCTTTTCCCGGGACTCAAACTATCTCTATACCAAATTTCATCAAAATCGATTCAGCGGTTTAAGCGTGAAGAGGTAACAGACAGGCAGACAGACACACTTTTGCATTTTTAACATTAGTATGGATTCCTCTGTACCTAACTAATTAGTAACATTACGAAATAGCTTGCACAACCATTCCAAGGAAGGAAGCGGTAGTGATAAGGCATATGAACATTTCATTAATAAAATTTCCTACCAGCGAGTGTGGCGACCCAAATGTTGCCAATATCTGCGACATCCGATTGTCTTTGGGTGCCAAGCCCAGGGTCTAATGTCTCTATGTCTTCAAACCACTCTTGCTTAGCGGATACCATGAGGGGTTCAGCAATATCTTCTTTGAAAATGTTTGCATTAAGTATTTCTGTGACAGCTACTCGTTGAGATTCCAGTGATGCGGCAATGGCGGCTACTAATGTTCCGGCAGAAACGGTTCCCCAATTCGTTTGAATTATGCCGTCTTCTATCGGACATCTGCTGATTACTCTGAAAATTTGGTTAAGGAGTAGGTATTAGCCTCGGTTTATGTGTAGGATGATGAACATGTTTTCCAATGGGTGCGCTTTAGGTCCTTTTTATCTGCAAGTTACTGTTACTTAAGGAGCTTGCAATTATATGCCGCATCCGTCTACCGATTCATATACTACCTATTCTAGTTTTTATGCACACAACACGACACCTAGGTACTCCTTTGATCCAACGGCCTTTGGTCCTTCGACAGAGACATGGCTGAGAATAGCTACTCCATCTTAACTCTACAAATAAATAAAACCTCCAGATCGTATACGTACCGTATACTCAATAGAGACTAGCCTTCGGCGCGGGAGATATATTATAATGCACAAGTGTGCGCGCAGACACAGATGCACCCGGGAATCGAACCCAGGACCCCACGGTCAGCAGTTGCGCTTGCGACCACGAGACCAACGAGGCAGTTCTAACTCTAGTTAACTCTACATCTACAAAGCATGATATATGTCGACGTTGCTATACTCAATTAACGAAGTCTTGCATTTACCTAACACGACACTAATCTCACATTTTTATGTGGGTATTTGTATACTTAGGTACCTACCTATTGTTATTTTACCTACAGTAGAAAAAAGGTCGTCGTAACTAAATCGACTAGCCGACCTTTGCTGACGCACATGCACAAAATTTCAGCGATAAAACCCAATGAACTTGTGACGTCAATAAATTAATATAGTCCATAAAACCCGCTACAGAATACTACTTTCATACTATCTGTAAGTACAAACCTACTTTGTTTATAAACGGTAGGTATACCTATATACCTATAGACATGAAGTGGCTTTTGACCATAAGATAGTGAAAGTATTTTTATGAGCTGTAAATAATCTCCAAGAAAAAAAAACCACGTAGTTTGGCGAATACATACACAGTACGTCACAGATGAATGACCGGATGTTTTGGCTTTTATTTATCATTTCATTTTTGTTTACATACTCACCTACTGGTACTTTGTGTCTCCATATTATTACTACCCTGAGATAGCTGTGCCGATAAGGGGCATACTAAATTTTCATCGCCTCGCTCCCATTGTCGCACTGCCGAACTGAGCATTCTATGCAGGAGACATTTCTCGCTTACAGGCAGAATTTCGTCGACTTGTATGAGATCTTGACTCGGCAGGAATATGTCCATGAGGATCTTGTACTTGTGGAATTGGAAGCTGGATGCCCTGTACGGTAGTATGAATTCGGTTTCCACTGCGTTTGCCGAAGATTGCTCAATGCCATCTAGACGCAGGCTGGGGAAATAATAAGAAGTTCGTATGAAGTATTCCATCATATAGGCATTTCGCGAGTTGGAAACAATGTAGCTCTATAGAGGGAGCTACTAAAGATATCTTAAAGCAAACACTTTGTCCATGTGATAAGCAGAGACGCAAGATTGATTTGTAATTTATTGTATTATTCATACAGATCCGCCAGACCGGTATACATTTTATGACAACATAATAGATGGCGCTGTTTATAGTTTATCCTGCCTGTATACGATTGTTTCCCAGGACCCATCGCTCAAGATGCTTTTTAGCAAAATTCAGATTTTGTAACATATCATTCATTCGGATTCTAATTCATTTCATAGACAGTGCAAACTCACACTTTGTACACCAAATGTTGTGGTAGAGAACTCATAAAATTATTATGTTTATAAAACTCTTTAAAAATAACTGACTTTGCAAAGGCTTTTTCGGGGAAGTAGGTACCTTAGACAAAGCATATTTCTGAAAAATGTTTACCTTCTAAGTAAAGCAGAGCTAAGCAGCCTCATATCCAGTTGAGAATACTGCTCCACCTTCCTCAACAGGGACAGGTACACATCAAGGCGTCGCGGGGCCTGCAGGCTGGGCACTGCCGCGCGGTAGCAGTCCCGCAAGTGGGCAGGTATACTCGGCACTAGCGCACATTTTGCAACTACACCAACAAAATACACACATTTTTAAGTCATATCATTATCTAAATTATAATACTAACTCAACGATAAGTAAAATGAAGGCGCAGCTACAGCTTTTTACGATGCCACTTCAGAAATA
Organism: Gortyna flavago; assembly: GCA_963669345.1. Taxonomy (NCBI): domain Eukaryota; kingdom Metazoa; phylum Arthropoda; class Insecta; order Lepidoptera; family Noctuidae; genus Gortyna; species Gortyna flavago. Next base: position 10,649,742 of record OY770126.1, read on the forward strand.
TACTTACAGCTAATTAACAATAGTACAGCTAAGTTCAATATTACTTTCCTCATATTTTATTCACTCACATTATTTTCATAAAAATAATAAAACAACACAACAGTGCGTGGTGAAACACGCGTAGGAGTGCTACTATTTAGATCACAGCGAAATGATAAGATAGTGATAATGAATCATTACGAAACCAGGTTGCAACGACACCTTTTTGTTCCAAAAGATTAACAAAATGAAGGGATTGGATTAATAAAATAATTATAAAAACAATTTACCTTTTATTCAGGATCCATCTGTACAATATTATCTTAGTTTAAAAAAAATACTAAATTCATTTTTTACATTATTTGGTATTCAAATACAGACATTGTGAACAAATTAAATACACAGATTGTGTAAAACATGAATACACTGTACGTAAATGCAATTGTGACGTGAATTACACTTGTAATGAAGTAAAGTTCACTGGTAAACACAACCAAATATACAACAAACGCATTAAATGCAAAAAAAAATTGATCCCTCATCATCTCAAACTAAATCATAATTATTATAAAAAATATAATGCAATTTAAATAGAAGCAAACTAATGAGGTATGGTATGGATAATAAAAATACCCATTAACATGTGTACCAATATTCACTGAAGGTAGATGAAACATAAGAGAATATTAGGTTAGTTGCCTGGAAGGGATCGCAGAAAGCGATAAGGCCCCCCATTGTATGTTTTGTATAGCAAAAAATACGATTATTAAATCGTATTTTTTGTTATGTATTTTCTGGTGTACAATAAAGTATATATAAATAAATAAATATAAATAAATAAATATAAATAAATAAATATTATTTGTCTTTGACATATGTATCTCGGGAACCTGGGGTCCCGGAACTTTGGAAGGTGTACCAGGGGCCGAAGCCAATTCGCAGAGGCCCTTTAGACAATTTTAAATGATGAGGAGGCACCAACCGACAATTATCCCTGTATGCACTATGCAAGTGCATCCAAGGACGACCCCCAGTTGGTGCAAGAATGCTGCAGAACATGGAAACAAAACTAGGGGTTAGGCCGGATATAGTGGATCGGTTACCTTGAACTATGGAAGGCCTATATCCCCTGCGTGACCAATGATAATATAATATTATAAAGAATAATATTATTATTATGTGTTTTATTCAAATTCATTAAAATGCAATACACCTCACTAAATACGTTTAGCACTAGTATATTTAAATCATCGTTCTGTCTTTGTCATCTTCAAACAATTGACAGAAACAGAAAAATGTTTTACTTATATTATTACTTTAGAGCAAGCAGGCGTAAAACTATTTCATTTGAATATACAAAGTGTTAACAAGACTTTCTTGTTCAGTTTGTTCGAAGCTTGAGAAATGAGTAGTAGTCAAGGTAAACTCTGGTCAAGTTTTACCATCAGAGTGCTCATTCTCACACCCATAAATATTAATACTTCAATTTAAACGACAGTCTGTATTGCTATAATGCCCCCAATAGCTTGTAACTTTGTTAGTATCATACTATGCAGTCATATAATCTCTAAAATAACTTTACAGACTAACCTTAGAATAGAAAACGTTTGTTCTATTATAAACCAGTAATTACTGGATAGATATACACAGAATTGTATTAATAAGTATAATAAATTGTGAATGTTAAGATGTTTACTAAAACATAATGTTACTTTGGATGGATTAAAAACAAAGAGGATTTTAATGTACAAACGCACAAGTACCCTTCATAACATAAAACATGTTTAGCAAATTAAGTTTCATGGAAATGAAATGATTGTTATTCACAGCGCTGTTTAATTACTGACTGAAAAGTGTATAAAACATTAAAAACTATTATCGAAGTACTAATTTGGCTGGTTTTCCGTCCACTTGTCGCGATGATCCGTGTTTTAAGGTGAATTCTCTCTTTATGTAGGCAAACAGTAAGTCTGTTATGAGGAATATTTGTGCGGTAGCGAAAGAGAGCGTGACTCCGAAGAAGAAGTTGGCATTGGCCGATCCTGAATATATCCAGAGATGCCAAACTGTTGGTCCAAGAGCTGATGTGATGATAAAAGTGCAGCCGACTACGAATTTTTGTTGCATGACTGTAACAAAATACACACTATTATTACAAACTTGGTTTTTATAATAATTGAAAAAAAAAAACAATTTATATTTTTTATAAATATAAACTTTTGATATTTTGGAGCTTTACAGCAACTTTATTGAAGAACTAACTCATGCCCGCGACTTCGTTCACGTGAAGTTTCTCATTTTCAACATAAAACATATGTCCTACGGAACTCAGGGATAATGTAGCTAGCTACCCATTCGTGAAAGAATTTTCGAACCGGATCAGTAGTGTCAAAGATTATCCTCTTTAGACAAACTCACAAACTTTACCTCTTTATAATATTGCTATAGATAGGTATAGATAGTTTTTACTTCAGCAGTTACTTTGATTCATAATTATCATTCTCCTGCCCTTATCACAATTTATTTGGCGTCGGAGCAACTAGTTTTTATCGTCCATACTTCTCTATTAAGGTCATAGCATACATATATTATCAACTCGGAAAGGGATCGTCACCGTATCAACTCGAGCCATTCAGTATTCCTTGTATGAAACTCCCTACTGCAACGCACACTAATCGGAATCGTAACGTAATCGACTCGCCTTGGGACAAGCTCACGAACCGCGGTGCGGTGCGTGGTCAACTTTCAGTTCCAGCGCTTACGGCTCGTTGTCCCTACGCTTACGTCTCGCCGTACCCGAGCTTACCTCTCTTCGTCCACCCTTGCCCCTCTCACCACTCCCGCGGCCAAAATGCAGCACCATCAACCAGCGGTCGGTGAGCCGTAAGCGCAGCGTCGCCTAGCCGTAGCCGAGTCGATGTATCGGAGCTGCTGATCCGCATTGGTTACGTGCTTACGTTAGGTTGACGGCGAGGCGAAAGGCGATACGGCGATGATCCCTTTCCGAGTTGATATATGTGCTATCACCTTTAGTCGTCACACAGTCCATCCAACGTTTCTTTGGTATTCCCCTACTTTTATAGCCATCAATATTCATACTCAAAACTTTCTTACATTTTCAATTCAATTAAATTTTTATTGCATCTTCCATATAGCAACTTGGAAACTAGTGCTATCATCTGGAATCCCTACGAGTTGAAGTATTCTCAGATGCTGGAAAAGATGCAGAACAAATTTACCCGATACCTGTACTTGAAGCAGTTTGGTGTCTACCCTTTCTACCCGCTTATATATCCAACTCTCTTTGTCATAGGGATGGTTGGGTATTATAGGCTGGAAGTAAGGCGTAACCTCGCTCTTGTAAAATATGTTTTTATGGTTTTTCGTGGGATACTGAATAATCCGCAAATATTGGGATCGTTGGGATTGCTCGTTCCAGACAGGAGGTTACGGTTGGGACCGAGGGAGGAACTTTTTAAAGTTCCGGCAACCCGCACAAACTTATTAAAGTTTGCACCAGTGATTCGTGCAGTAAGAATACTTAATAGTGTCTCTCGGCGTTTGGACTTATTTTCTTGCTCTTTGGCGGAATTCCAGAGGGTAACACTTGGTATGTTGTCCACGGTGTAACATGTGTTTTTACCTAGACCCGTTACTTGGGACTGGACAATCCTTGACTACTTTTGTTAACTTGGGTGTTACCTGTTACAACAATTGTATGTGTGAATAAAATATCACATGCATTTCCATTTCCTCATTCCTCCATATCACATGCCCATACCATGACAACTGATTTCCACGCAACTTTTCAGTTACAGTGGCACTGCACTTTCAGACTTTCTCTTATGTAGGTACTCATTTATTATTCTATTTGTGTAAAACTGCGTGTACAACAATTACCAATCATTTTCAAACCCTTACGTTAAATATTCCGTTTCCTTTGTATTGTGCAGTCAATATCACATTACACATAACAAATAAGCATAAATGATCATATCCTAAAGGCACTGCCTACATTCTAATGCAAATCTTACATAGAAATGCATGATTAGCATATAGCTCTAGCTGTTTTACATAAAACAATATAAATTCTATAAAAAAAAATCGAATGTAACTCTCGCCTGTATGTTACATTTTCATATCTAAACCACAGAATGGATTTCAATAAAATTTGGCAGGGAGATAGGTGGCACCCTAGGGAAGGACATAGGCAACTTTTGACCCAGTAGCACGTTCCTGTGAGATAATTTCCGACATCCACGCGTGTAAAGCCACAGGCAGAGGCTACTGTTCCCGTATAGTATACTTACATGTGAATAGATGTTTCCACATTGGTAGTAGGGCGAGGTAGAATCCAACGTCACCCACACATGGGTAAGATCTGAATATGGTTGACAGAGCAATAAGTACTGTAGCAAGTAGGACAGGCTCTCTCTTGAACCGCAGAGTGAGAGGTACTATGTAAAGGGCCAGTGCGTTGATTTGGAATGCACACACAAACAGCACTCTGAAGTGTTCAAACATTTCTGTGAAGAAATACCAGAACAGGCCAATGTTTGGTTTCAAGTCAGGCACGGTCAATCTGAAACGTTTTATATTAAGGATTAACCTACTTCTCATATTCCCCTATTGTCCTAATAATTTCCAATCTAGTTGTAACTGGATGATTAAGTAACAAATATCTCTCATATCTGTCCATAACTTAATTAGTTTATATTTTGTTCTTTGTAAAGAGAAACATTTTTATTACAAGTAATATTGTATTGTGTGAAAAATTATTAAAACTTACATAAATCCATAGGTATTGTAGACATAATTGTATGACCCATCCATTATGTAGGCTGACAGATAAATAAGGAATCCCCAGCTCAGCACAAACACGAGCAATGTTCTGATGTAAGAGCATTTTGTACATCCTTTATTGACGTCAGCCAATAGGATAGCAATTGGTACAATCAGCAGCACCGGATAGAGGGCCTGGTGTGTGGCAAGTGCTATGAATACACATGCTACTATTCTCTGGCCACTTGAAGCACCCCACAGAGCTGTGGCCACCAACAAGTTCTGTATGACAGTCGTAGTCATACCAGCACAATTCAAAACAGAGTATGGGTTGAACAAGTAAACCGATAACACATATTCAGCAGACTCTTTCAACTGTGTATCATCCAGAAGCATAGATTTTGACTCCTCCGCAACATCAAGCAAGTTCTTCTCCTGGGATTCTTTGAAAACTCGTATAAAAGCCTTTGAAGTTTTATACAGAAGATGAGCAGTCAGGAGATCCAATACAGTAAATAGAACTGGCAATATAAATGGCACTTTCTTCATAATGTAGTGGAAAGCCAGTAGCATTATTGGAGATTCATGAAATGAGTCTCCCTCGTATGGGTTTATATTGTGGTCATATAAATAAACGCCTTCCATTAACCTCTTCCATGAGTTCAAAGGAGTCGCTATCTCCACTCGATTAGCTATTGTTTGCCAATAATCTAAATGTATTAGCCAATACCGCACTAAACCGGCTACAACATATTTTAAAACTACACCCATTTTTGTGATACATACATAAATACAATGGATAAATCTGCTAAAACTCGAACTTTCAGAGATAAAATATTTAAAGTGACATTAGTAAGTTAGACATGAAACAGACATATTATTAACACAATTGGCATTACTGACAACAGGATAGCTATACACAAAATTGTGAATGTAAAACAAGGACAGAGAATGTTACGTTTCAGTTCACGGTTCATTCATTTCATTTAACTCTCCTCACAATCTCAAGAACCTTAAAGCCTTATTGCCAAACTTAAAAAGGTATTATTATTTGATCACTAAAAAAATTTAATTCGTTAAAAACTACAGAACTACTACCTACCAATACGGAAATTACGTTACTCCTGTGACAAACTTAGAGCATTTAAAAGCTCTAAAAGGTGACAAATGACCCGCCAAGGAAATCATGAAATATGTTGCTAGAACATAGATCTTACTGGTAATCTTACGAAAACTCCTAGCGTTCATTATTATATTGCATGTATTTTGTAGGTAGTCATAACTTATAACGGATTTCGATAAAATTTGGCAGAGAGATAGATTGCATCCCGGGGCCTTCCCCGGGATGCAATCTATCTCTCTGCCAAATTTTACATAAATTAGTTTTTATCGACATACTAGCTTTAGTGCCGCCCCGCGCCGTCGTCGTGGTCCCGTGGGTTGCGCGAGAACAGTAGAAAAGATCTCTTTTGATTTTATTTAATACAAAAAATAATAATTTCCGCACGTAAAAGGATTTGAATCAAAGGATTTAATATAATTTTTTTTTTTTTGCGAAAAAAAAAAAGATTTCTGCTCCTTAGGTTTTTCTACTCCATTCATCTTTTTTATGTTTGTCCACGTCCAGACGGTAAATAAAGTCAACTGGTAGAATATTGTTTTAATTCTTTATATCATACATATAAATAGGTACCTACCTACCGATCTGCCTGCTGATCCGCCAGTACGGGCCTAGTGCGGCGCACCAGATCGTAGGTACACAATCATTTTCGAAACCGGATACGTGAATTAAGTAAGTAAAACAACATATAGGTATTTAATCAGGTATTTTATTCTGAATTTTATCAGCAGTTTTTTTTAAACCACTATAACTCAATGTAGGTAGGTAATATAGTTTCAACATTAGTTAGTAGGATCTATATTTTTTAGTTTTTCAATAAAGTCTTTGTAGCGACTTCTCTTGCAAGATAATAATGCCTGGAAAAACATCAGCCCTCTGATTTCAGCCTCTCAATTCTCGTAATTTTAAGAACGTTCAGTCTGATCTGTCTCAATCTGTCAAAAATACCTCTAATTGCCTTACATTTTTGCCGCCGACATGACTGCTAAAAGGATACATGCTCTGTGATGACTGCGACTAGATTTTGAACGTTTTAAATTACGAGAATTGGCCTTCAAGTACCTACTCGCAATAATTCAAATTAATCTTATAAAATTAAAGTTACTATGTCGAATTGAGAACTCATTTTTTTAGTCAGTTAAAAAAAGGTTTGCCGTTGCACCTCAAAAATAATATACGTAAGGTAGATTATAGTTCGGTATAGAAGATTATTGTATATGGCATGGTGAAAACTTTGTTTTTTTTTTAAATTAAAATGGTAAGTACCTAAACATATATTAGGTAAGTATATTAGGTATCACAGAACACCGATGTATACCTACTTTAAATGATGATGAGTTCTATAGTTAGGTAATTTAGTAATGTTTTATTTGCAATCACGAAGACGCAGGAAACAGTTGATCATAAGGAACTTTCAAAAATAACTTATTGGCAATTTTGACGCCAATTCTATTCCAGTTAGCTTGTGCATAAGGTAGAAATTCTTTGTACAAGGTTCTCCAGTTTTCGTTCGCGAATCTCGTGCCCAAGTCAGCTGAAAAATAAAAATAAAACTTTGTTTAGACAACATCCACAAAAAATAAGATTCTGTTTTCGTCAGCCACATATTGAATTGAGATTTTTGAAACGAAACATTTTATCGGCGTTAGGATCTTTAGTCCTAACTGCTCATAAGTAGGTAGTATGCTTTTGCAACTTAACCATTTACAGCTGTTCTTTGTTAACCTCAAGAGTAAGCCACCCATAATCATACAATAGGTACCATTACCAAAACGGTGTTTTGTAGTGTCCGCACTGTGCACGAAACTACTGAGTCAAGATTAATTTGCTACATTAGCCACATAAGAGCATATGCCCGTAACCCATAGCCGAAATAGTCAAAAAACAGAAATGGCCACCGTAGTCAAAATCGGCATAGGATATAGGTATAAATGTTGTTACAATACACCTCTTATAACGAGTTGGTATGCAACTCACTTAGTTCTCTTGATTCCGGGTTGTCGTTTCTGAAGGACGTCACAATGCTACTAAGATCAGGCCTCATGTAGAACTCTTTAATTCGGATGTATGTATCACTGCCGTTCTTCTCCGGAACCCCGTCGATCTTCCAGGTATAAATCAAGTCAGCTGCAAAAATAGTTATTAAATGAGTTACCTACGTGAATTAAGTGGCTAACTTTTATGCACGGCTTAATATCTGAAGACATACAGGGTCAAATTAAATTAGTTAGCGAAACGCAGCAATCATGAAGGGGTTATGCTGAACCAAAGATGGGTCAATGCCTGCTATTAGTTTAGTAAGTATAGAGTGAAGTTGAGTTGAATGGAGTTTTTTTTGTTGTTGCTTGTTTAGATATCGATAAGTACCCATCACGTCGCGGATTTTCGCTAGCGAATTAGTTTTGATATTGTATAAAGCTTTAACAAGATAGTGCTCAAAGAATAATGAAGACTTCGATGATTAAATGAAAAAAAAACAGAGCGAAGTGATGAGAATACCAAGAAAACTGACCCCACCAAGTTGTACCAAAGTAAGTAAGACAGAGACAAAGGCTGTAAAATTAAAAAAGGCCTTGTTTCATGCTTGTAATTATTAAGTACTAGCAGCGCCCCGCGGTTTCACCCGCATACATGGGAAAATCGGGATATAAAGTAGCCTATGTCCTTTCCCGGGACTCAAACTATCTCTATACCTAACAAATTTCATCTAAATCGGTTTAGCGGTTTATGCGTGAAGAGGTATCAGAAAGAGAGACAGACACACTTTTGCATATATAATATTAGTATGGATATAACGTGGTTATACTTACTCATTGTGGTATTAACTTCGCCATAAGCTACAATCTTTAGGGAATTAAACTTTCCCTCTCCATGGTATTGAGCACTAACCGACACCTTCGGGCTAGTCAGGTCCACTTCTAAATGGAACTTGTCGTCATCCGCTCGCAATCTGAAATTAATTTAAATCATTAGGTTATCATTATTAGGTACTTTATGTTGCATTGGTCTGTAAGGCCTGAGTGTCATTTATGGGCAGCAGGTCAGGGGAACTCTTCTGCGTACCTAATGCTGAACGTGGAGCAAATCCCGCACACCTGAAGGAATACATCTTCATCACCATGATTGAAGGTGGTCCTTCCAATCCAAAATAATAATTAGGTACTCCGCTTTTTAGTATGGTACTCTAGTATTGAGGTTACAAAAATAAATAGAGATAGAAAAAAACATTGCAACATCTAACCTGGCATCGTGAACCATGGCCGACTTCAAACCTTCTACGTATATATTTTTTAGCACCAATTTCGCCGCAATCTGGAATGCAAAAAGAAAACAACGTCAGGAAAATCACACTAATATTATAAAGGCGAAAGTTTGTGAGTGTGTTTATATGTTTGTTACTTCTTTACGCACAAACGGCTGAAACAATTTTGATAAAATTTGGTATGGAGGTAGCTGACACCCTGGAATACTTTTTATCCCGATAAACCCACGGGATCGCCACTTATGCGGGCGAAACCGCGGGTGCACCCCGCGGTTTCGCCCGCATAAGTGTCGATCCCTATCGAGCTAGTAATTTATAAAAACAGCGACTGTAAAATAAATTAATCCTAGCATTGACGTGTGCTTTTGAGATTGATAGAATTGTTTACTTACTCAAGTTTACAGACCTACACAAAAAAGCATAATTAATTAAATAAAATTGCAGTAGGTTGACGTCGACGTTACGGAAGTCTACTGGATGGGAATCTCGGTTATTGTTCTCAAACATCTTAGATTTTGTTACAAAGTTACGCAAACCTCAGACATTATAATGTATGTAGGTTTTCTCATGATATTACTTCCATTGTTTGTAAACTTTGCAATAAAACAGAAACCTTCAAACTTACATTTTAATTATGAACTATTTAAGTAGATACCTACCTACATTTTAAACTAAATTTTAAATTAGGTAGGTACTTTAGTTTCTTTTGATTCACATCCTATTCAATTTTAGCCGAAATACCATTGTTTAAGTATAATAATCTTGTACCTAAGTTGTGGAGGTAACGTGGACCTAAGAAGAATTTAAATGAAAAAGGGGAGGGTCTGAAGACCTACTTATACTTATATATGTGTATTGTGTAGGTAGAGCTACAGCAAGTGGTCAAAGAATTCATGAGCTTGATTTTGGAGAAACACAATACTTACTGCATTTCTATGTTTTTGAAATAGGTTTTGGTTTTGCTAGAAGTAGAACCTAATATTTTTTGCAAAACAATACCTCCATATGATAACGCCATTTTGGGGGTATTGTTAGTGCTACGATACGACGCGCGACGCCAAAAAAGGATCGTAGCACTATTCGGTACTAACCATAGATGACAGAAACTCTGATCTGTGGTGGGTACTAATGAACACGTTTGGCGCCTAATTATGGTAATCGAGGTCTATGCATCTGTATCTCAAGTTCGAAGGCTATGATCTTGTTCCACTATTCATATAAGGTGTGTTTCAACGTATTTACCTTCATAAGCCACTGTATAATTGATGACATCTAGGATTTACATAATTACAGATTTGCTAGACTAGTTACCTACTTAATGTTTGATTTTTTATTTTTTAGTGTAGATATCTAAACTGGAAAAGGACTGAGAAAAATTGCTGCAGTTTAGATTTGTATTAGGTACCTGGTACATACATAGTTACGTTTCAAAGTACTTAATTTAAAAGGCTGCACTAATTAGCCTATTCATTCTTATTAGAGCTACAAATATATTGCTTGGGCCACAGTATACTTTGTTATACTGTGCTCAGGCGCATGGCATGGCATTTGTCCAGCCTTGGGATTCGTTTCCTCTCGTGCGTGACCTCCTTACCTAACTCATCCTGCATCTTTAGGTAAAATTAGTAGGTATGTGGCTACTTAAGTCAATTAATTCTGGACGAGTCACATGGTCCATCAGAATTAAAGGCACGCATCGTATATTGTGCCTGTCGACTATTGAGTCAAATCGGATTTGTAATGGTTTATTTAATGGAATTTGTCACCAGAGCTGAGCCTAGTACCTACCTACCTAGTTATTTTGAGTGTGTAGGTACCTACTTACGAGCTCAGAATATCAATCTCTATTAAAAAAACAAGGTCGTTTACTCTTAGACGATCTTCTTTTTTTTTGATCAACCAAACCAGAATGTATAAAGATATCTATAATAAATAGGCTAGATCTACAAAATAATTCAAAGATAGGTGTAATAAAATTATCTTGAAAAAAATTATTCGTAAAATTATGTATTTTGTGGATATAACTTAATTATAAAGAAACGCCAAACCGTTATTTGTATATGCAAAACTTTCCCTTAATGAAAAACAAAAAAAAAAAGTTTGTGGGTAATTTATTCGATTTTAAATTCCGATGCGGAATTTAAAAAGGTATAATTTATTAATAAATATAAAATATAATTGATTCTAGTCGCCCCTTCCAAAAGGTAGTTTTCGTATGGAGAAGAATGGGCAAGAAACTCCACCGTTATTCTTTTATAATGTTTTACAATATTTTGCATAAGTACATTAATTATATAATACTTAAATAATATGTGAAGACGATGCACCTAAAATAAAATTATTATACCACAATAGGTAAAAGAATTAAAAATGAAAACATGACATATAAATTAATTATCTGATAGATACATGGTGCTCACATATTTACAAATATGGTAAAATTAAACGATTTTCATTTAAAAAATATGTACACCTAACACTAATTAAAGGTGCTTTTCAGAAGGCGACCGCAACCGCCGACGCAAACCGCAAGCAACAACGTCACTCAATCGCAATGATAAACGGCAGCGAAGCGACACCCCGCGGTGGATTTTGTACGCGGCGTCACAACTTCTACGGCAGCGGTACTATTTCTCTTCTTCTGTTTCTGTCATTTGACTCATTTGTCTAACAAAAAATAGGTCTCAATGTCGCCATGTAAGTGACAGCCTGTGACGGCACTACTGCGGGGTAATTGCGTAACACACTAACAGCAGCAATGGCTTTTATTATGACAGCTCAACACCACTCATTGCGATATTTATGTTGTTGAGCAGACAATTTTTTTCGAACATATGAAGCGATGGATTAGCGGTAAGTATCCTTTAAAACCATACAGATTGTGATTGAAAGTGTGTTAAGCAATTAGGGTGCAGCGGGGTAATTGCGTATCACGCTAACGTTAGCAATGGCTTTCATTCAACATTCATTGCGTTATTTACGTTGTTGAGCAGACAAATTTTTCCAACATATTAAGCAATGGATTAGCGAAATTCTTCAAAATGATTCAGATTGTGATTGGAAGTGTGTTATACAATTAGGGTGCTGGTTTGCGGTATGCAGTCGACGTTTGACCGCAGAATCAGGCGGCGTTGTCACCATTTATGGTAGCGGTTCCATAGTTACACTTTTTACTTTTTAGTGAGAGTTTGTAATTTATCTAAGTTACAACAGCCTAACGTCAACTGCTCATCACCTTTTACAAAATATTGCTTTTCCCGATGCTGGGACGTTAATTGTTGAGGAATACTCCTGGTAAAAACTAGGAGAACTCCTCAACAACCACTCACCATACGCATTGTGACGAGCATAAATTGCTTAGCAACTATATAATCGCAAGCCGTGAAATATTTATCATTGTACTCAATGATCGGAACTACTGTTCCGATGGCCATCTGTGGTCTTCATCATCATCTCCAGTTTACCAAATGATGATTTCCGAGAGCAAATGCTCAAGTTACTCTAAAAAATATCCAAATCGCTACAGGTTTGCCTATAAAATTTGAGGGTTTTCTTCGATTTCCATGGGATCCTCTCATCAGATTCCAACTTGCTGACAATGGGACCACCTCGAGAGTATAAAAAATTAAAATAGGTCTACAATTGACGGAGAAATCGGTGAACATACAAAAAAACATACATAAATTCGAACAAATAACCTGCTCCTTTTTGGAAGTCGGTTAAAAATCGCAAGCTGCAACGTCGCCGTCGCATCGCTCAATCGCAATGACAGACGGTCTGTCAGGTCGGTTTGCGGTAACGGTCGCCTTCGGAAGAGCATCTTTATACCTACCCGAACATTTAAGCAATGGAGGATAACGATAGTTACCCTTCTTTTTTTAGCATTGGTGATCACTGCCTGACTAGTCAAGCACTTTGGAGGTAGTTCCTTCAATTTGCGCAACACGTTTCAGATTGTCTAAAGTAAAAACTTCTTTTATGGGGTACTGTTTAAAATGTTATACTTAATAAAATACCTAAAAAAAATCGGCTGTTCCCTACATTTTGACGAGTTATGCGAACATAAATGTAGGGAACAGCTGATTTTTTTCCGCGACCGATTTCGTTAACTTTTTGTATATCGTCAGAAAAGGCGATAATAATTATGTTGTATAATTTATAATTTATATTTATATTATGTGGTTTCCATACTGTATATTAAACAATACACTCGGTATTTATTCGCGAAAATCCACTGGAACTTTTGAAACATAGCTACTTGGTATATTTTTTCGCCGTCTACTATATTTTTACAGGCAATTAATGGCGTAGAAAATACTATATTTGATTTAAAAAAAGTTGGCAACCCTTGTTGTGACAGTAAAGTAGAATTGAGACGAATGCCCGTTAACATTTAGGATCCATTAAGGCCTGAGTTCACCAACATTCTAACCATCGGTTAGGTATTTAAACAGTTGATTTCCTTAGGAAATTTGACATAAATCAACTGTTTAAATACCTAACCGATGGTTAGAATGTTGGTGAACTTTGACATTAAGCTCGGTAAAGCCGGTTATTGAAATTCCTTCACTGACTAACCTTCAACTTCAGTTAAGTTTATTTTTTTCAACTTCCAGCCTGACTATAACCAAAGAGCTGATTGAAGGTCGGCAAGCAAATGTCGACGTTGTTGACGAGGACGTACAGTCAGCCTAAAAAAGATGTAGGTGTACATGGATCTTTGTTCATAGCTTTAATTAAGGTAAAGAGGCTAGTGGCTAAATAATAATAGTGGTAAATCATAACAGCCGCAAGGTTCGATCGAAGGCTACGCTACGCTTGCCGCGGTCGTTTTATGGATGGGTGACCATCCATTACACATCGAGAGCCCTACGTAGAAGGCACGTTACGCTGTTGGACCCAGCTAGCTATCATTCGTAGATTTGACAGTCGTTACAGGTAGTCAGAAGCCCAAAATTCTGAAAACCGGTCTTAACAAGGTGTATCGCGTTACCCAGTAACTGGGTTATGGAGGTCAGATAGGCAATCGCTCCATGTAAAATACTGGTATTGACTGGAAGCCGAGTCCAATCCAACATATAAGTTGAGAAAAGGTTAGGCAGATTGTTTATCTTCAAATAAGTCCACAACACATGCGTAATCTGCGGGGTAATTGCGTAACACACTATAAGTAGCAATAGGTTTCATTTTGACAGTTGAACAACATTCATTGCGTTATAAACTTTTCGAACATTCCTATGAAGCAATGGATTAGCAATATCCTTCAAAATGATGCAGATTGAGATTGATAGTGTTACGCAATTAGGATGCTGTTCTGTAGCTTCACATTGATACAATATTGTGGAACGAAGATTGTAGACTATCACATTGATTCTCGTCCCTGTATACATCTTTTTAAGGCTGACAGTACCTACTATGTTTGTACCTTTCGTAATACCTACCTGCGTCATTTGCTTTCGTGGTACGCGAGGCTACTAGGCAGGATTCCCCTACCAAATTGTTTAAACATTTGCGGTCTGAAATGCTCATATTAGTCTCAGAGTAGGTATACCATTTATCGGAAAGTTCAATTTTATAATTAAGGGGCTTATAGGACCTAAACGCAAAAAACGCAAGTTTAAGAAACAATAAAAGTACCTATATGATCGACTACACTAAACAAAATCAGAAAAATATGTGATATTCTTCAGGATATATGCTAGGTCTATAGTGTGTTGAAAACATAATACAACTAATTTGATACGATAGAAAAAAATCATGAAGATACCTCTAAAAAATATATTTTTACAATAAAAACCATACTAATATACATACAATTATTCCGATTTTTTGTCAGATTATTCTACAATAAATAACTATTAAAAATTCACAGTACACACGTATTGACAAGTCACAAATACACGTGCACTCACTAACATACATATCTATACGTAACATACAGACACTCTCTTACAAAACCAACACAACTGACACAAATCACACCTTCATGCACGCACACTCTTACCAATTTAAAGTTTAAAAAAAAGTGTATTTTTGTCTAAAATTGCTAAATCTAATCTCACACAGGGAATACTAGTGTGAGGTCTAGGAATACAATCCTATCCTGAGGTCTACGAAATAAATAAATTTATTTCGCTAAGTTTAAATATATTCTTATTCTTCTTCGTGTGGCTGGCACGGCTGTATTTTAGATCTTGTTAGCTCAAAACTTCGCCACTTTTACGGCGTCGGCGTCGTCCGTGGCTGCGCAGGTCACTTTGATGTTGTGTCTTCAATGTTTTGGGAGACAAAGGGCAGGATAGGAGCTGGAGCATGGTTTGCGACACTAGCACACCCTACTGCCGTTCTGTCGACGGAACTCCACTTTACCAGGTTGGAGTTACATCGTCCCGTTCTTATTTTTATAATTAGAAACAACGAAAAGTTTCAAACAAACATGTTGACCCGAATGTTATGCAAATAATTCATCATCTTCCTGCCCTTGTCCCATGTTACTTGAGGTCGGCGCAAACGCAATACGTTTTCTTCTTACCTAACCTACGTTACGATATAGGTAAGATCAGCAACGAAAGTCTTTAAACAGTGATATTTTTGTAACCAAATGGCAGAAACGGAACCCTTATAATTTCGTTATGTCTGACTGTCCGTTCTTCGGCATAACACAGCCATTTTACTCGGAAACTATTGGATTGGCACTGCATCGGTGAAAATTTAAAAGAATGTGTATTCCGTGCACACCTAATCCGCAAAAAATAATTAGAGATGACACTCCATGTGTAACCGAGGGGTGAAAAAAGTTATTGAATGCTTGTGTGCATTGAATAGTTTTTTTCACGTCGTCGTCGTGTCAGGTATCGTTGGATCCCCCAAATTATAACGTTTCTATTTAAGTCAATAGTTTTTGAGATATGCGATATTTTCAGTGGCAACCGCAGAAATTATTTAAAAAAAAATATAAATGTTAGGTAACGACATTACAAACACACGACATAATAACGACATTTGTTGTAACTGTACACAAGTCATACACTTGTTTCTAAATATTTAAATTCAAGGTAAAAGGTTTTTTTTAAATCCTAGGATAATAACACTTCTCAAAGTGCTAATTGTTACACTCGAGGCATTTGGAAAATCGTTTAAAACAATATAGTTTTACGAGGTCAGGTCAAACACATAAAGATATGCTTAAATATGTCGGTGACATTCAGTTGAAGGAAATATAAAACCTGCAATAACTAACACTGTAGTATTTTTTTTTTATAGATTTTATATGTATGTGAATGACTTGGTTATCTTAATGATTTCTAGTTTCTAATAGAAATATTAAACATTGGTTACAAGTGTGTTGAGAAAAAAAATCGGTAGAACAGTCTAAAAAAGGAACCTTGATATCTGAAAAATTAGCAATCAGTTCATGTGTGCATGACCTTAAGCTGATTGCGTTTTTCATACATTGCTCTCATTGATATTTATTTTAGGGTTTCCGTGATTAAGAGGTCAAATCGGATATCTGTATTTTGACTTTGGCTTCGTTCGCGTTGTTGAAGGTCCTCTATTTTCATATTTATAAATAATAAAAATTAAATAATTAAAAAAAAATAAAAACACGACTGCCCTGCTAAAAAACGAACTAAAAAGTAAAAAACTAGTTGTATTCCCTGACTAAACAGATAAATAAAATTGTCAATGGTCCCCCGACTGCATTGAAAATTTTATTTATAAATAGCCAGTGACACTCAGGATGATGTAAGGATTCTATCGATACCCATATATCCAAATCTGTTCAGGCATTTAAAAGTTATGGTGGAATAAAGAAACTCACATACAAACATACATCAACCCTGAATACATTTAATACAGTACACTCCTTTTGGGCAGTCGTGTAAAAATGAAATGCTACTCGTTGATAAGCGCATCACTTGAGAAAGGCTAGACCAATTTGCCTATTTTTTGTTAAAAAATTGGAAATGTTTTCCGGAAAATTTTCAAATTCGGGAAAAACTGAAAATCTTTTTCCCCTCGGACTTTTGTATCAGCTATTGAAATTTAGACAGGACAACGTCTGGCGGGACAGCTAGTTCATAATAAATAGTCGTAAGTTTACCACACTATTTATTACGGCGTCATACATATATCTAAGAACGTATTTTACTAGGCGTGCGTAATGACTGAATCAAAGTAATAATACGTTTAGGTAATCAGTCCACCGGAATTGGTCTGTAAAACGTGCGCGAATATTAATTTTCTGTGCTTATCTGAAGTTATTTGGCCAATCGGTTTTGATCCATGAAGGTTAGATAATTTAAGTAAGAATCTCCAATCTCTTTAAACATTACTACTGACTAATTAATTAGATACCTAGACTAATTCATTAGATTATTCTAAGCTTTTTTTTTTAAGGATGGGAAATCATCCAATGACCCCTCCCGCTCTGGGTGGAGCGGAAGGGAGTGTCAGACTCTTACTGACTAAAACCCATCTGTATTCCTTGCTTAGCCCTTTAAATTCCGGGGTAGCGGTAACCCTTTCGGACAATCCCGCTGCAGATAATTCTAAGCTAAAGTTATTATATTAAAACTGATTTGACCGCAACCTACATAGTAGAAGTAAGTACCTATAGAAGTCTAATATGTTCTATCTTTGACTTTGGGGGCTTGTGGTTGAGCGATACCAGCCGCACGAGTCGATCGAAGGTTAAGCTACGCTTGCCGCGGTTGGTCCGTGGATGGGTGACTATATTGACATACCAAGACCCCTTCGTGCCTCGGAAAGCACGTTAAAGTCGTTGGTCCCAGCTGTCACTGGTGGATCTTTGACAGTCGTTAAAGAGCGTCAGAAGCACGAAATTCTGACAACCAGTCTTACCGAAGGGTATCGTATTACCCAGTAACTGGGTTGTGGAGGTTAGATAGGCAGTTGCTCCATGTAAAATACTGGTATTGAGCTGCATCCGATTATACTAAAAGCCAACCCCAAGATAGTTGTGAAAAGGCTAGACTAGACAGCTGATGATTGATGATCATGATGATTCTATCTTTGACTTTCGTGCAAGTGTTAGTTAGCAATATAACTCCTTTATTTATAAACTTTGCTTAAAGTTAAGTAATTATATATGCGACTGTTTAACCACACATTTTTGAGGTTTAAACATTTCTTAACTTTAAGTAACCTTTTTAAACAAACCACTCTGTCCTTACCTGATTATTCTTGTACTCCACTCGGAACTCCTTTTGCAGGTAAGGGTCAATGGGTGGCACTCCCAGCTCGTCTATGCCATTGATCATCACTGCAATGCCCTTCTGCACTGCGTCCGCCATGCAGTCGTTCACATCTATCGCATTTCTGTCGCATACTTTTAAGTATTTTTCTGAAATACAAAATAAATAAATAAAGCTTTAATGAGGTTCCAGTGAATTAGTGCAAGCATGCAATTTTTTTTTTTCATTATTTCGCTCATTTGGAAAAACGTCGACGTAAATGTATTTTTTCCCAAAAATTAGTTAACAACTTAGGTATTGCATAGCGTGACATATCGGGCATCAAGGGAGCACTTAGAAAGCGTATTTACGTTAGGAGAGCATAGTCTTAAAAAAAAGTAGCAGTTAGGTACAGACTCCAGCACATCAAGCTACACGAAACTGTAACATTTTCCTAATCAACTTTGAACCTTATGCTTTAGCGATAAAGTTGAAAACTATTAAAGAAATTTGACAGATTGTAGTAGCTTGATATGCTGGCGTCCAGTACGTCAATGTTTCTTCTAATGAGCGATATACCAGATGATTGTTTTACCGCCTCGAAATTTTTACTGCTGTTTTTACCCATGAATATGAACAAATTTCACTATGCGACCAACTCTGAAATCACGAAAAAAAAATCAGCTCTTTAATACAAAAGTTCAATAAGTAGGTTTACTTACCTACTAGACCAAAATGTATGAAAGAGCAGATATTTTTTTGTGATTTCAGAGTTTGTCCCCTAATGAAAGTTGTTCATAAGTAGGAGGTATTCATGGGTAGAACACCCTGTAAAAATTTCGACACGGTAAAAAAAATCATCCCAATATAATCATGTCATCCAAAACAAAACAATTCAAATGATTTGGCAGTTTCTTTAACATTTCTAGAGTTCCTGGTCTTTGGGCATCCATCAGTTTTAAAAGCTTTAGTTGGTTTTTACATTAATTGCACGTTTTGCTTAAGTACGTGGAAATACGTTTTTTACTTGCGGCTTAATCATGACGCTAATCATGGAGAAGGGACTATAATTACTTATACAGTACTGTGTTGGTGGACAATTAAAAGTATGCATTAAACCGTTATTATGACGTGTAAACATTACTCGTGTAAGTCGGGGAGCTATGTATTTTTCTTTTATCGGTAACAGGAAGAGCCATGAAACAAAAAAATACATCGCGACGTCGAGGTAGACCACGTTGAAGGAGGCGTGAAGATCTGATATAAGGTTTGCAGGGTCAACATGGCCAGACATCACACAAGACAGGGAGGTTTGCAAGGAAAAAGGAGAGGCCTTTGCCCAGCAGTGGAACAGCCTAACAAAAAAAAAAATGGGTTGAGGGCAGTTTTTTTATAGTCAGAAAAGTTTTATATCGGCAATAAATATTGCAGTTTGACAGCTAGGTATTGTATTGAAAATAATTATATCAAAACTGTTATAGGTAATTTGATTTTGAGTTAAATATATTAACTAATTTGTTCAGATTTTATGCCTTCGAATACGCCAACAAGTATTTGTATAAAACTACACAAAAATATAACTTTAACATATTAAATTGATTAGTTGATTAGTATATTAAAATATAAATCACTTACTAATATCAACAGCACCATAACATGCACTGAACACCGTCAACAAATAAAAAACCGTTTTTGAATCAAACATTTTGAATAATTTTTAATTCTTTATTATTATTGACACATAAAAAAAAACAAGATATAAGAGACGACTATTACGGCCTAAGTTGTGGCATCATTTGTAAGTTTCGGTCCAGCGGTGCGCCTGCGCCGCTCCGCCCGCCGTACATCGAGCGCCGATTGCATAAAATGCAGCCTTCAATGTCACTACTGGTTTGGTGAATACATAATAAAGTTATGTAATAACGCAATAACCCTATCATATATTCGAAGAATATTATGCATTTTAATTGAACCGTTAAATGCTTACCAAGATATATTCAGTTAGGAGGATGGCATTTGAGATAAAATGTTAAATTTTATTGTTAAATCTTCTACAATAACTTATTAATAGTTATTTAATAAATTGCATTTTGAAAATGAGATGACTCTCATTTAGAATGACTCTCATTTAGAGATTGGTGGATAGCGCTCTATAGAGATATTTTGTTGTCTAAAATAATAGGTATGGTGCATTTAAAATAAATATTAACTTTTTACTTTACTTGCACTTAGTGATAGAACGCTGTGATTTTATATGACAAGATAATATTAACAACACAGAATGCTTTCATTGTGGAAATGGCTACCTCTACAGAGCGCCATCTGTCGCAAATCGTCTGCGTAAAGGAGGTAGGTGTAGGTGGGCAGCCAACCTCACAACATTCCAACACAGTCGCATGCCGCTGTAGGTACTAATAAACATACAAACAAAGCTGTGGTAGCATGCGACCACGGGAAGGTACTTTCTTGTTTCATTCTTTTCAGTAGTCGGGTTTTTAGTTTTTAACTTATTATTTTACATGGAGCGACTGCTTATCTGACCTCCACAACCCAGTTACTGGGTAATACGATACCCCTTGATAAGACTGGTTGTCAGACTTTTGAACTTCCGACGAACCGTAACGACCGGCAAAGATCCACGAATGACAGCCGGCACCAACGTTTTGAGGCACGGAGGGGTCTTGGTATGTAAACATGGTCACCCATCCACGGACCAACTGCGGCAAGCTTAGCTTAACCTTGTCGATCGACCCGTGCGGCTGTTATTACTTGGCCACAAGTCACAATTTTTTAAACCGTGGAGTAGCTCTAATTAATAGTAGGTATACATATAATAATACGCGCTAATTAACCGCATACACACCGAACTAAGTTCATAGACGCTAATAAATGCCTCAATCACTATTCAATTTTTTGCATCATTTTATTTATATTTGGGTGTACACTGTCGTGACGTAATACGTGTTATGTTTGTGTATTTTATTTATTTTTTACTAGCTTCTGCCCGCGCTGAAATTTCTTGTTAACAATAAATATAATATTAGGTAATAATATAGAATAATTAATAGGTTCTGGAGTGGCGTTCGCGTACCGGAAGACGTAGCGTTAGAAGGCCTCCCACAAGGTGGACCGACGACCTTGTGAAGGCCGCAGGAACCCGTTGGATGCGAGAAGCACAGAACCGGTGGAAGTGGAGGTGCTTGGGGGAGGCCTATGTCCAACAGTGGACATCTTTCGGCTGAAATTATGATGATGATAAAATATATTCTATCATCCTATGGCACTCGGCGATACTGCTTAGTAGCCCATTAGTGAAAGAATTTTCGGATTCGGATCAGTAGTTCCGAAGGTTACGCCCCTAGTCCCCCTACATCCAAATTCACAAATTTAATTCTATTATAATGTTTATTATAGATTTTACTACTAAGATAAGTATTAACTTTATGCTGAAACATGCAGGTTTTATGACGTAGGTACCTAAGTAATATCGGTAGGTATTATGTAAATCCGTGACTAAGATCTTGACTTTTTCTTCTTTCCTACTTACATACAAAGGTTATTATTTGATATTTAAAATATGTAAATGTTCCTTCAGTAGATAAAATACGCAGCAATTCATATTCAAATTTCATCTCAAGTTCATCAGTGATTACCATAACTTTTTGGCATATTGTTACAGTCAGCTGCAAAAAGATGTTATACACACTACACTTACACTTTCGGAAATTATAAAGGGATTTAATAAAAGAATTGAACATTAAGATGCGAGGGTGCAAAGTTTGTCATTGCTCACGAGGCTGGGTTGCAGCCCGAGAGTGTAATGTGTATGTACGACGTTTTTTCAACACACTGAAATCAAAAGAAAACTAATTTCATAAACATTATTTTATAACAACTATTTGTAAAAAATTACGCGCGGGCTATTTTTCTATGCACCGTGCCTTCGCATTTTGAACGAGAGTCACTGACTCGAAGCCGCCTGCCTAACATAAAAAATATAAAGGATTAGAGAATTAACATTGTATCAACCTATAATATTCCCATTGCTGGGACAGAGGCCTTCTCTCTGTGAGAGGGAGTGGGCCATAATCCACCACGCGGGCCCAGTGCGGGTTGGTTGAGTTTTCTATTGGTGGATATGAAATGATGAAAATTGGAGAGAAGATGTCTGCGCACTGCTAAACAATGGTGTAGTGAAATTAAACAAACTCTTTATTAATTAGACTATTAATATTCAGTTATATAGGTCACTTAAGTAGGTAGGTAGGACATTTGGATCACTTTTTCCATGTCTTTTAGCCCATGGTTTCTTTCAGCGTTTCTCTCTAGAATCTTAATTCAGAACCTATCCAGACCTCACACAGAAAAAAAATCACCTCATATAGAAAAAAAAATGTTAATAGGTTGACAAAAATAAATAATTTTATGAAATATGATGTTTATTTATCATAAATTTTATTTATTTACACAGCTTTTTCATAAACATTTTAGTCATAAAAAGTGAGATTTAAAAAAGTGCACATCTCTGACTAGTTTTAGTTATCAGTGACGCACTTTCCCGCCCTAGGGCAGGAATACAAAATAAAAAACACGCGTGCGAATACATTGCATTGTGAACCTAAAAGCTGTGCAATAAGAACCCCTTACGAGCAAGTGTGCTGAAAAATTATTATTCAATCAATTAAATAATAAATTACACACACTTATTTCTGCGAACACATAATATTTATGAGATCAAACTTCTCATCTTTTAATTTAATTAAGCGTCGCGTCGGTAGATATTTTGGCAGCTAGGTAATCTATTTTTTATAATATGTGCGTTATTAATTTGGCTCTTATGTTACAGCCTGTACTTTAGCTGTTGATCCGAATCACTCATCACCGTATAATTCATTGATTAACTTGACTACTTATACGGTGATAGATGATGAGTCACCCTAATAAGTAGTCAATTATTTACAGAAAGTAATGACAAACTAAACAATATAATATGCCAACGCAATCTTCCAAATCCGCATAATATTGTAGGTTTATAGAGTTAGTTACCTTGAAACAGTATGCAATATTGTCAACAACAATCCGCAAGCGTGAATATTGGTCGATGCGGCGCCTTCTGGAAAGTAATAAGCAAAATCATGATTCTGCAATCATTCAAACATGCTTGCGAATATTATTATATAGGCGTTAGCTGTTAATTTTACCATTGATAGATCTGACATTCCAGTTTTTAGTATTTAGGTTGTCTTTTTTCATGTTCTCAGGACAATTAAAGGGTGCATTAAACCGTTATAATGACGTGTAACTATTACTCGTGTAATTCGACTACCTATCTATTTTTCTTTTATAGGAAAACAGGAAGAGCCAGTTCAAACAATAAAAAAACATATTTTTATAGGCAGAAAATTTCTATCTGAGGGCTAAATATTGCCGGTTCGGCAGGTTTTGTATAGAAAATAAGGCAAACTATAAAAAAATATATTCAAACAATTTGTAATATTGACAACGATTATCCGCATGTCTGAAAATTGATCCTTATGACGCCTTTTGAAAAACAGAAAGCAAAATCATTATCCTTTTTTTCGTATATTATTTTTCACTCCTCTTGCTCAAAAACCATCATTGTAAAACAGCATTTCTTCCTATATGGGATTTTTTCTTTTTTAATTTTTTAATTTTACCATACCCTACAAAATCGAAAAACTCTTTATTCATAAGTAGAATAATCATGAATAAAGACTCAACTTATTAGCGTTTCATAAAAATAAAACATTTAATTTTTTAAATGGAACTTAAAGCGGCGCGCGGCGATCTCTTCGGTAGAATGCGTGCATTGCGTTGCGGTTAAGGTTCAGTTAAGGGCTGTGGCTACCATCGTCAGCGATGACTCTCAGACTCAAACACCTGAATCATTAATAGGTTTCATTTGATTTGAGAGAGTTCAACTAACACACTGTACATGCCTACAAAATTTGAGGATTTTCCTCAATTTTCGTGGGATCCCTTCATCACATTCTGACTTGGTGACAATGGGTGATGCCATTGTCACCAAGTCAGAATGAGAGAGCATACCCTTTCAAACCCTAATGTCAACTGCTCATCACCTGTTACAAAATATTGTTTTTCCCGATGCTGGGACGTTAATAGTTCAGGAGTTCTTCTGGTTCTTGCCAGGAGAACTGGAGCTGATGGTGAAGTCACCATCAGCTCCACTTCACCATACGCATTGTGACAACCATAAATTGCTTAGCAACCGTATTAAAGCAATCGAATCGCAACCCGTGATATATTTATCATTGAGTAGTTCCGATGGCTATCTGTGGTCTTCATCATCAGTTGGACTTTACCAAATGATGATTTCCGAGAGCCAATGCACGAGTTACTTTAAAAAAAACCCAAATCGCTATAGATGTGCCTATAAAAATTGAGGGTTTCCCTGGATTTCCATGGGATCCTCTCATCAGATTCCAACTTAGTGACAATGGGACCACCTCGAGAAGAGAATACCCTTTCAAACAAAATAAATAATTTTCAATATCGATCCACAACTGACGGAGAAATCGGTGAACATACTTAAATAAAAAAAATACATAAAGTCGAACATATAACCTCCTCCTTTTTGGAAATCGGTTAATAAACTAAAAACAGTTAAAAAGAGAGGCGATTAGAAACCAGTCTTCTTTTGACCAATATACTTTGTCAATTTAAAAAAATAAAGTTATGTTTAATAATACATCTTAATTCGTCCATATGGAACCCGCTAGTCTGGTTATTTTAAATTAGAAACATTTCGTTTCTAATTTAAAATAACGGTTAATTCATGGCATAAAAATTAATGTAACATCATCAGTTGTGACTAATATGAAATGCGCACTACATACAATGCTGTTATAATTTGTTCATTAGATTGATAGTTGTCGATTAGTTTAACCTTATTACTGAGGTTGACGATCTCTTGGCATTAACAATGTATTTATTGCAAGCGCATAATACGTCACAACGGTGTCCAAAACGAAGCTCTCAACCTAATAAATTCTTATTTACAGAATAGGTTCCAATGTGTAGATGTTAATAGTGTGACATCTTCCGGACTACCAGTTCAGTTACGTGTACCTCAAGGCTCAATACTGGGTCCATTCTTGTTCTTAGTAAATATATAATTATATCAATGATAAAGCAAAAAGATTTATAGTAATTTTAGTCGTTTTGGTTTTATGAGAAGATTGGAACTAAATATTATTAAACCTGTTTCTCTGTTTACGACGTAAGCATTTCATACAAACTTTCAAGCCCTTGTTTTTCGAAATGAAAAACAAGGGCTTGAAAGTTTGTATGAAATGCCGTACGTCGTAAACGCTCTTAAATGAGAGCTAACATAATTAAATAGATGTTCTTGTTTCCGATTTCACTATCATGGTGCATTAATAAAACAACAAGGTACATGCTTAGTTGTTTTTAAGCTGTGTATTTTTCTATATACTACTAGCTAGCTGACCCGACAGACGTTGATCTGTCCGTACCTACGCATAGTCATCGTTCGAATATTAAGTTATGGTCTTGAGTTCTTGTATGAACTGTAGAGGTATTACGTTGAAGTTGATGTCAAAAACGAAGTACCTATACAGTCCCTTGGAGCTCTAAAACAATAACGCTTCCAAGTCAACGCTAAAAAAATATGGCCTTTTATGCGACATATTTTGAAACGCGCAAATAAATCAAAACCTAGGATCCCGTTGACCTAGAATCATGAAAGGCAAGAAGCAAGTTCTCACAAAGAAAAAGTAAGAAAATTGTTAAGAAATTTGTAGTTTTATTACATAAAAAACATATTTTCTTGCGATTACAAGCTTAACTTGCAGTTGGAGAATTGACCGTGACGTATATCGATGTATGGGAGAACATGTTGTTCAACTACAATGTTAAGTTTTTTTTTTGGGTTAGATCCATCCCAACTACGGAACCCTTCATTGTGCGTGCCACGACACGTACTTGGCCGTTTTTTTTTTTTCATTAAACATTTGTACCAGCCTTTCGCAAATGATGCGATTAGGTACTAACTAACAGCATTTCATTTTTATTTATAAATGGAACCAGTTCGAAATGGAAAACAGGCTATAAAGTATAAACTTCTCTTCTTCTTCTTCAAAATTATAATTCGGTCAAACATTAAAAACTTCTCCACATGGTAAAGAATCATGGCGAGATCCTTACATTAATTTGTACAAAAAAAGGAGTTCATTTAGCGGGTTAAATATATTTTCCAATGTTGAGACTACATTACCAGGAGAAGATTGATACCCTTATCATATTTTTAAAACCCCGCATACTACGAATAATATTACTTATTCGTAATATTTCGAAATGAAAATATCAGTTTTTGGTTTCATCTCGTTGCCAATTGGTATTTATAAAAAAAAAATACAGTATTGGACATTAAGTCACCCCGCTAAGAAATCCCGCCAACAGAGATTTAAATCGCTAGATTTTTTTTGCGCTCACCATACTTAGTCACAAGAAAAAGTGTCCATACTGAGAAGAGTGAGCTCACACATTGTTACCTAAACAGCGTTTCTGTGAC
Source organism: Gortyna flavago (assembly GCA_963669345.1). NCBI lineage: Eukaryota > Metazoa > Arthropoda > Insecta > Lepidoptera > Noctuidae > Gortyna > Gortyna flavago. The sequence continues at coordinate 10,676,657 of OY770126.1, forward strand.
AATCAAGACACAATGTATCAGAGGTGTCAAAACGGAAATACGACTATGTTTTTTTATTGTTTTCTATGTTTTGACGTGGTAGGGCGAATCTAACGATTTAAATCTTTGCCATTGCTGTTTACACTGACAGCCGCCGCGGCGCCGCGCCGTTTCGTATACTCTTTAGGCACCCAAGAGTTCCTTGGAATTAATAGAATTGGAATTATTAGGTTCCTTCATTAGAATTCCAACTTCTCTTAACATCTTCATTTTTTTTTACAAATCCTGCCATGATTCTTTATCATATCGTCTTTTTTTTTTCTTTTTTCGTTCGTTCTTCTACATAAAGAAGATAAGTTTTTTTGTAAGAAATCTACAAAATGAAAATCTTGAATCCACATTCACTGACAGACAAAGCCTAGACTAAACCGCTGGGTCTAGAAAGCACACAATTGAGCACAAAGGACGGATTTTTGAAAATTTATTCTTACCTAAGGCCGAGTTTACAAACACTACATTTATTTATTTAACCCGACTAAACGTGGAAGTGGGCCTAAAGGATGAAAGTTCGTCTGGAAGTTCGTCATTTTCGCCAATAGGAAATGCCATTGCGCAAATGGTTTGCACTTCATAAACTTGGAACTTTGAAATCAACACCATGATGACGAGCGCCTATATGCACATGACAAATGTTTGGCAAGCTTTTGAAAGTTGTTGACTTGGACGAATTATTAAAGGCATTGTTAAGGCAACAAAACGGTCTGGTAATCCAAACCAAAGATATAGTTTCTGGGAACCGAACAGGCTCACGATCTTATCATAACCAGCGTAAACGCAAACTTCGCTGATACTGGTATAGAGGTATCAGGAGTTCCACATACCTCTGTACCAGGTTGTAAAGTTTTCTCATCCTCAATAGAAAAGGTAGGATCCTCCGACAAGACGGGTGTTGTGTCTGATGGTCTACTGCCGGATGTGATGTCGGATCGATGTATAGGTACCTATAAGATAGTCGCGCGCGCGGTAAACTCAGTTTGTGCGATGCAGGATTTTCCTGACGTCAGTATCATGTGTAGGTAGTCCGCATCATAGGCGTATATAGGTAGGGGGGGGGGGGGGGTCGGGTGGGCCGTAAAAGTCGAGGGAAAAAAATTTAGAGGTGAAAAGATGAAATTTGAGAGTCCTACGAGACCCCTTGATGACCCTGAGATCATTAAGAGTACAAGTAACAAAGAGTTCACTTATGTAGGTACTTCTTAGCCGTCCCTTTATCATCAGCACGCCGGCCGTACCTGACGTGAGTAAACATAATAATTCCGTATAATTCGTCGTTTTCGGACCTCACGAAGCGCCACAAAACTTAAATGTTATTGCCCACGCAATGAACAAAATGTGAATGTAAGTAGTGTAAGACCGTATCACATTTTTGCAGAGCACCGACAGATACTGATCTACGACATTGAATAACGGGACATTTAAAGTTTAATGACGCTTTTCATTCTAATCGCACTGCTTGTTCGGGGCACGACGCGTCAGTTCATATCGATATTCTGATATTGTTCTTGTGTGATTTAAACAAATTAATAACTATTCTATTCTATTTTTCTTTATGGCAATGGTGCCGATGTCCAAATTAATAACATTCCACATACGAAATTAATGAAACCGTCTTTTGGTTTTTAAGCGCGGTCAGTCAAGATTAGACACCAATTTCCAAGTGGAGCATATATATTATTTCACCTTCTAGAACTCTCCACTACTAAAGACTTTCAGTTTTTTTTCTTTATAAATTCTTGAATTTCATCATCATCATCTGCCTAGCCTTTTCCCAACTATGTTGGGGTCGGCTTCCAGTCTAACAGATGCAGCTGAATACCAGTATTTTACATGAAGCACTGCCTATCTGACCTCCACAACCCAGTAACTGGGTAATACGATACCCCTTGGTAAGACTGTTTGTCAGACTTTCGGGCTTCTGACTACCCGTAACTACTGAATTTATAAACAAAAAAAAAAAACCGGTCAAGTGCGAGTTGGACTCGCACACGAAGGGTTCCGTACCACTATACAATATTTAACACTACATATAAAATAACGGCAAAAATATCACGTTTGTTGTATGGGAGCCCCCTTAAATATTTATTTTATGCTGTTTTTTGTATTTGTTGTCATAGCGGCAACAGAAATCCACATTCTGTGAAAATTTCAACTGTCTAGCTATTGTGATGTAGTAGTTGTAACGTATATTATAAGGTATCTTTATTCCAATATAGTCAGTGTATTCTCGAACCTCATTCGTTTCATTTGTCTCCTAAACACCCGCCTGGTGACAGACGGACGGACGGACGGACAGTGGAGTCTTAGTAATAGGGTCCCGTTTTTACCCTTTGGGTACGGAACCCCAAAAAACACCCGCATAAGTGCACCCGTGGTTTCACCCGCATAAGTATCGATCCCGTGGGTATATTGGGATAAAAAGTATCCTATGTCCTAATCCAGGTCGTGGTGTGCTAATTTTCATCCAAATCCGTTCAGCCGTTTTAGCATGAAAGCGTAACAAAGATTCAAATCTTTTTACCCGACTACGGCGAAAAAAGGAGGGTTATGATTTTTACCGGTATGTATGTATGTAAATGTTCATCTGTTCCTTCATAACTTCAAAATACTTATATTAATTTGACAAATGAAGTATCATTAGAAGCGTTTTGACCGTCCGCTGGTTATAGGATATGTGATGTCACACTAAATTCAACATGGCGCCCTCTAGAGGACATAAAGTAATGAATTTAAAAATAAATATTTTGGGATGGTGCCTTATGGGGTATCAAATGAAAGGGCTTAATTAGCACATTTCAAAAATATAAATATTACTGAAATAAGCAAAAACATTATTAAATAACGGGTTTTAGTTTTTAAACTTATTTTTTATCTATTTATAATATTAATTTAGAAGACTTGATAAATTTATTTACAGTTGACACTTGAACACCACTGGACATTCTCTCAAGATCAGGGGCGTGATGAACTTATATTCAAATAAGCTCAGGTGACGAATGCTGTGTGAGTACCTACTTGTTGTGAGTAATCAATACCCAAAACGCACATGGAAGGAATTGGCAATTTAATTACCTACCTACCGTTTTCAATACCTATATTTTTTACTGTGTTTTAAATCTAATGCAAATCACCTGTCAGAGTGACTGTCAAAGTGTGCTGCATGTAACATAACTCGAACATAGGTAGTACCTAAGCCAGTTGTTGAAACTGACGATGGAGCTCTTTAATTTCGAAAGGTCACTGACATTAAACTGAATGCCTGTTGTGGTTTTAAGCACTTAGGTACATATATTTTTAGATAGACCGTAGGATTATCGGATCACATGCATCAAAATCGTGACACTGTACCTAAACAGGAAAAACCATCCCAAAAGCTAAGGGTAGAGAGTCCCATTATCTTTTTTGGGATCCTTGTCAAAGGATAAATGTCTGCTAAGTTACTTGGTTTTATTTGTAAGAGATATAAAGGTACTTAAAATTATCTTTTGAAATAATTAATTAATTAGTGAATCAGCGAACGTGAGCCTGGGTCAGCAATTTTTGCGGCAAAGCTTTCAATTCAATTTTACTTAATTATAAATACGCTATAACACTCCCACTATCTCAACTCTTTTATCTTTAATTTATCTCTAGTGGTTTTGCAATGTACGATAATGGACCATACAAGAGTATGGTGTTCAGCACATGATGGCGCCAAGAAAGCCATTAAATGAAAATAATTGTTTTTTGATGAGAAATTCTTGCTTACATAAACCAAGTATTGTGTTTGTTCCAAACCCAGATAAAACTTGATTAATATTGTGTTGTTTTGTATGGTTCATTGATCCCATAAATATTTTTACGTTAGGCCATGGTGCCGTGTGAATGCACTAAAAATAAACACCATCAATCGAATATTCCTTTTCGGGCATGCCGAACGAAACGGTTGTCATATTTTATAAAGCTCGCTTGTATCGGACGCAAATGTCATTAAGTACAAAAAGTGAAAAAGCTCTCTTATCTTTTTAACCTAACTGACGACCAGTGCAAAATATTATAAAGGCGCGGAGTCACGAGCCCGAAGCATTTTGCAAAGCGACTCCTTGCGGGCTGCACACATCCGCCACGCGCACCAACTCAAATTAAACTATCCTTTCTGTACATCATAATCTAAGTGAATGTCTTAATTATCGAAACGATAAAATGTTTATAGGGACTCAATTAACTATTGTTTGGGTGGGACTTTTAGCGTTGGGCTACGGAAGTGACTCCGACGTCGTTACAAATGGATTCTCTGCGGCTGATGGTGCGTTTTACACCGACGATGCGGTTATTTTAAATGGTAAGCGGATATCCAATATTTTTTTTGACATAAAAAAAATTATAAAATGTATATAAAATCTATATTAAGCGTACAGTCGCTTACTGCTGCGACTTCTTTCTACGATTATTTTTTTATTTTACTCCAAACAAATCAAAAAAAAAAAAAATCTTAACTGTTAACATAAGTTGTGATCGAATGTACATATCACAAACTTTTTGGCCATACCTATTACGCATAACAGTTTGTGATATAAAAATGACGATTTATGTCCTCCATATAAAATTATTTAAATTTTTTTTCGCACATAACACTGACCGTTTTTGTACTGCGGTGTACTTTAACCGTAACATAAAGGTTTACTCACTCACGTACGGCTTATTCATAGAATGAGTATAACGTCCAGTATTTGTACTGCGAGGACTCAAAACAATGGACGACACATGTGGGTATGGGGTTTTGAGGCTAGAGAAAGTTAAAATTTGCAAGATGTAAGTATGTCCATCGTAAAAAATGCGATCGCTAATAAATACAAGGCTTTTAAACTGTCAAAAATAAATAAAAAATAGAAAACGGCGTTTTATTTAAAACGAAAAAATTAATAAAAATAGGTAAGTATCAACATTTCTATACTAAAACGTTTTCATCAGTCTATAGGTAATGAACTTGATGACTTGTTGGTCATCAACCCGTAATTGAGTTGGTACTCAGAACTTCTAAACCACGTGGGTTATTATTCGGAAATACCTATGGGATCAATTCAATGCAAATTGTCACACGCCCACACATCCAAAGGCGATCACATCAATCACATCATTGTCCATAGCACGGCTCAAGTTGTTCAACTTTTTGTAGCTCACTTCGAGGACATTAATTAGATCGGAGACTGGCGATTGAAGCGGGACGACGCCGCTGACATTTCCTCCGCATAGATTGCTGAACCCGGAATCCAGAAGCAAATGTTATTAGATTTATGCGTGTCACCGAACATACTTGTTATGGTCGTGACAGAACTGAATCGAAAAAAATATTGTCATTGTGTTATTTATAAGTAGGTACTTTGTTTCTAAATGCTTAAGTTTAATAAAGCAAATGGGACCTGAAAGTCAAAGTCAAGTCGTTTATTTCAATTTTACCATTAAGGCACTTTTGGATGTCAATATTTACGAGTTAATAGAATAATTAAATCTAGTTGTCCGTCCGAAACGGTAGTTTCGTATAGAGGGAACGAAAAAAACTCCAGTTACTCTAATAATTTTACAATATTTTGTTAACATCACTGTACATAAGATACCATCACTGTTGTTTATTCCTTTTTAGGCCCCCACCCAACAGACAAATTAAATTACTTGATATTGGTATCAAGTTCAAGGTGTCCCGTCAGTTGGCATACCACTGCATGCTATTACGCGATGCAGTCTATCCAACAGAGTAAAATATTCTCTCAAAACTAGACTATAAAGCTTAATTTTGTTTAATAACATGGACGAGAAACGATTTTTTTCATTTTAAATCTAGGAACCTTTAAAGGTCGTATATTTTCATTAAAAGCATCTCAGAAAATCAGGTTTAATTATTTAGAACCCTCGGTTGTAATTCGAGAGCGATTCAACGTCAACTCCCAACATCTTCAAGGTCAGTTATTTACGCGTACAATTTAACTTGTAGGCCTTCTTAAAAATGCACATACTATCCCGACCAGTTCACCTTTAAATGGCTATTTGCTCATCTATCTCTGGTTACATTGTGTCAATCAATTTCAACGTCTCGTCTGGACAAAAGAGATAAAAAAAAATGTCTAATGACATAATTCAGCAATTATGTAGCATATTATTTAGGTCATTTATGTTATTCGCATGCTGCACATGGCATTCTGAGGTTTGAATATAATGGAAACCGTTATGCAGCGATCCGAAATAAATAGCATGCATCTTTACGACACGTTTCGTACGTTGTTGTACTCCAGCCATGCTTTTAGATCGCCTTTTGAATAATAATAGGTATCCCCAATGTTTACGATTATAGCTGGCAAAGTTCGTTTACTCTACTGTCGATATTGTTGAAAAAACATTTGACAAAAACAAACGTACATTTGGTCATTTTTATTTCTTCTTTGTCACGTCTACAATCTCCTTACATACATAATTATCTAACTTTGACATGGAAAGTTCAGTTCATCAATTAAAATTCAAAGAGTTAATTAGCAACTTACTGTTTATGATCGATGTAAGTCGTCGCTAAACAGGTTTGAGAGACGATAATTAATATATCGCTGTTATACTTTTTAAACCTTAATACGGTACCATGCTCATTGGAGTTTATTAAAGCAACCGTTATTCATTTGCATTGTGATGTTGGTAATCATAAACAACCAAGTTGAGCTGTCATTATGTGACAGGTTCAATGTACCCAAATCATCGTGTTCTTATTTTAACGTTCTTTATTTTTTTATTACATGGTCAATTGCAATAATTTACAAAAGATACTGTTGATTAGCCATCATAAAAATGGATCGTAGGTACATTTTATTTTTTTAATGCGTGATCGTTTTAAAAGATTGCTGTGTAACGAATTTATGATTTTGTTTTTGCACACATGAACGACTGTTTTAATTAAAATAAATTACCAAATTGGTTATTTCTTATACCAGCAACCCTTTAATTAATTCAGAACTTTTATTTAAATGGTTGAATTATACAGATTGGTCCAAATAGTGACATCAAAAAAAAAAATATTCCTGATACCTAGGAATATCCGAAAGTACCCCATGTATGTTCGGCGATTTTTGATAGTTTAGGAGATATGATTTTTTTTTTAATATTTGCGGAAATTTTATAAATGAAAGGATTTCATGATAGTCCCATCGCAAAAAAATCATAAAATGAGCTTGTCGAAAAAAAGCTGTAAATTTTGAAAGACGTCCCCGAAGAATTTTCCCAAAATTAAAAAAAAATCTCCTAAATTATCAAAAATCCCGGAACATACTTGGGGTATTTTCGGATACCCCTAGGTATGTGGAATCAAATTTTTATTATTGACCTCACTATTTGGAGCACCCTGTTTACCTATGTTTTGAAACATGCTGGACGCAGCCAAAATGATTTCTCGCCGACTGTGCATTTACATTCAGCAATATAAAAAATGAGTGCTCCTGTACTTTTCATATTTGGGACCACGGAGTAAATTGTTTTTACTCCGTGTTTGGGACTCACTGTTTTTCATTTTCAATTTTAATTAGGTATATTCTAAAAATAATAATTAATTAAAATGTTATTAAGGATTTTTAATATGACATTTCATTATTTTCAGCTTACGTGGGACGTGTGAAGCGCGGCGCATCGAACTCTACTCGCGATGGAAAACAACTAATGCTCCTACGACCTAGACAGGTTCAAAATAATTTAGAAATCATACTTATACACACACACACACACACACAACTTTCTAAAATTTTGTCGTTCCTTTTAACTTTATTTCTCATTTTAGCAGACAGATGGAGCGTTTGGAATGGAATGCGAAACGACTCTTGGCAAGAAAGGATCGTGCAAGAGTTTCCGCGACTGTTACCCGTTGTTCAAAGTAGCAGACTTTTCAGGCTGGGATGGGTGGGTGATGGGGCACTACGACACTTGCAGCTACGTCAGCGCAGAGAACATGGAGGTATAGGACACTATCAATTAAGAGCCGCGTCTTATAAGATCTTTGAAGTGAAGTAAGTCAATGGCTAGGGACTCTAGGTGAAACTGGAGGAGGTACGTGCATCGTTATTTCTAACTTTATGCCTTCGTATAGCTGATCAAGTATTGGACAGTAAAGAATGGACCTGCCCTTCAAAATGAATACAAACGGGAATAGAGAAACTGGTTTTCATAAAACATCAGAACCTCTTTTCGTTGACCAAGACAATAAGAACCTGACATCCGTCCCATTGTTAACAAGTTCTAATGAATGTTTATTGAAACTTAGGTATTTGGAGTATGCTGCACGGAGCCGGTGGGCACACCACCACAACAGGAACCTGATGTTCAAAGATTCGGTTATCTGCAACCTGCTGTTCCAGCTCAGCTACCAGCTTTAGCGGGGTGAGTTTGTATGCTCCAAAAAGGACACAATATCGTTCCTTATTTGAAGGCTTTACCTAAGTACTACGTACTGCACCCTAATTGTGTAACACACTATCAAATCAACCACAATCTGAATCATTTTGAAAGATATTGCTAATCCATTGCTTCATATGTTCGAAAAATTTGTCTGCTCAATAACGTAAATAACGCAATGAATGTTGAACTTCAACATGAAAGCCATGGCTACTGTTATAAGTGTTACGCAATTACCCCGCTGGTAATGGGTAATACGGGCTGGTGTTCGCAACTCCACGTCAATGCCCGTATTTTGCATACGGGTGGGATCCATCCCAGCTCCACAAGGAAGGCCAGGGTGCTTACTCTCGAATATAATTCCGATAGATCGACACCCAGGTACTACATACTACCGGAAGCCTATAAATTGCACCGACTGAATATAAAAATAAACCTTACTAACGTAACAAGTGTTACTCTCAACAGAATTTCAGGCGGTGTTATATCAGCATTAACAAGATGGTCATACGGTAACGACGGCTTCCGGCAGATTCCTGCGCAGTGGCCGCCTACGATCCCCCCACTACCGACCCATCCTCCTGATCACGCTGCGCCCACGCACCCGCCATCTCTGGGTAAGAAAACAGAAGTTTTTTTTTTTTACTTAAATGTTACCGAAAATGCAAAATTCAGGATTTTGATATCAACTTAAAATATTGTCCAAAGTTGCAGGCGTAACGAAGCCACCAAGCAACTTCCCTGCTTCATCAACAACTTGGGCTACTAGACCTCCTAGCACAACCAAGCAGGTAAAAATGTATTTTAATTACAGACGCCAGCACATCAACCTACTACAATCTGTCAAATTTCTTTAATAGATTTTCAACTTTATCGCTAAAGCATAAGGTTCAAAGTTGATTGTGAAAATTTTACAGATTGTAGTAGGTTGATGTGCTGGCGTCTGTACTTCCCTTTCTTTATAACGTCCGCCTATACATAAAATAATGATGAAATTGAATGAATTAGACATGGGCGCCAGCGTACCCTACAAAGCCGAGTGTGCCTGCACAACCTGTTAAACCTTCCCAGCCTGCCGTGGATGGGTCTTGCGGAGTCAAGAATGGACCTCAGGTAAGATACGAAAAATTCATGGTATCTTGTTTTCTAATCTAACTTACGTGAAATTTATTAATAATTCAGTTGACAGATTTATCGCAATCGGATTAACGGTATGGCAGCGTATAAAATACGAACAAACAAAAATTTACATTTATATATTAGATTACCACAGACTGAATATTTAACCAGAAAACATCAGGTAGTTATGAAGACAAAAAAAGGATTTGGAATTAAAGGAAAATAGCCTGATCTCAAGAAAATAAAATATTGTTCACTGAAAACCTGCGCTAGGGTTCTGTCTCTCATAGGGTCTTGGCATTATGCTGAGCGATGGCCGTTTTGCGTGGATGTGACTCATATTTTCCCCAATTGTTTTTTTTTTGTGTGTTTGTTATTTTTCTGCGTCATGTTTACCGCAAATAAACGTATTTTCTTTCTTTTCTTTTTTGTTATAAACCAAACTAGCTCAATGAATAGTTACTTCACTGCAAAGATTGAACATTGATATATAGGTACTACTATATCTCTCAATTAAATTGCAGACTTACGAAAGCACGTACCAAGACGAGGAACGTATCGTAGGAGGCCATAATGCTGAGCTCAACGAATGGCCATGGATCGTGGCACTGTTCAACGCTGGACGTCAGTTCTGTGGAGGCTCGCTCATGGACGACCGACATGTCCTTTCTGCAGCACATTGCGTGGCGCAGTAAGTTATACTGGAATTGGAAAACTATTCTAACCGCGTTACACGATCTTTATCGTAAACTTATAAAAGCTTTTACTTATAAAAGGGAAATTTCGAATGCTTTGATGGAAGACTTTCCTGTAAACCATAAACATAAGATTGGGATAGAGTAAAAGATTCAAGCATCTTAGTACTACTTAAGTTACAGTTAAGAACATGTCAATTTTTTACACTTTCTCCATTTCCAGTATGACCTCATGGGATGTGGCTCGCCTGACAGCACGACTTGGAGACTATAACATCCGAACAAACGCAGAGACTCAGCACATAGAACGGAAAATCAAGAGAGTAGTTAGACATCGTGGCTTCGACATGCGTACTTTGGTAAGAACATTTTGTAGATCAGGCTTTCTTCTGCCCCTTTATATTTAGAAACTGGCTGGATCATCTACTAGCATTTTTTTTTCATTCATTTCAGTACAACGATGTCGCCGTTTTAACGATCGATCAGCCTGTGTCCTTCACAAAGAACATTCGTCCTATCTGCTTGCCAGTTGGTGGTAGATCCACATATCAGGGCAAAGTTGCGACGGTCATCGGTTGGGGAAGCCTGCGTGAAAGTAAGTGTCAACATTCACAAATTATTACTGGAACGTATCAAACAGAGCGAAGTAATTTAGGATACAATGTGAATCATACCGAACAAAGGCGAATTGTATTATGACAAAAGATATTAGCATTTTTTTTAACAATACCTTCCTCTGAAATTGTTTAAATGATAAATAATTTTTAGGTCGTTTTTGTTTGTATTGTCTTCCGATATTTATGATCTATTGCACCTTGTTTCGTAAAGGTGGACCACAGCCTTCCGTCCTTCAAGAGGTAACGATTCCAGTTTGGTCAAACCAGGAATGTAAGTTGAAATACGGCGGAGCTGCCCCGGGCGGGATCGTGGAACACATGCTTTGTGCTGGCAAAGCTAGCATGGATTCCTGCAGTGTAAGTTCTTAGACAAAAGACGACGTCAAAAATATGAAAGATTCGCATTTGTTTATTTTTCTATTAACATTTGAACAGGGTGACAGCGGTGGCCCCCTGATGGTGAACGAGAATGGTCGCTGGACGCAAGTGGGCATCGTGTCGTGGGGCATCGGTTGCGGCAAAGGCCAATACCCCGGAGTGTACACACGTGTCACATACTTCCTGCCTTGGATCCAGAAAAACGCCCAGTAGATTTGTGGAGTACAATTCCAACAACAAAATTTAACTTTATCTTTGACAATTATTATTCCATGAATAATTTTTAAGGACAATTATTTTGAGAAAAACAACCTAACGACCTTGCTTTTCTCAATTAGTTGCAACAATATTAACTTTTTTTATGGAAATTGTGCAAATTTAGTTTAAGGTTCTAAATTAAATAAAAATGACCATATTTCGAAAGTACTGTTATTTATTTAAAAACCTTAACAAGTATTTGAATGAACACTGATTATCACAATTAAAATAATTTTAAACAATAATAATTATAATATCTTAAAGGAGCTAAGTGAAATGGCATACATATTTCAAATCAGTCTATATTATGGATTTGGTTAGTACATAATTGTAAGTAAAAAAAGGAATAATACATACAATATAAAAAAAATGTGTATACGCATTACATTATCACGTTAATTTACTCATTATTCTCTTGCCCTCATTCCAATTTATTTGGGGGCATAATTTCATATTGAACGATATACCAACCTCCTATATTACATGTCGAAGTTAGAAACATGTAAATGTTGTAGAATATTACGAGCTGAAACAAAAAAAAACATAAATTAATGTTAGGTACGCCGATTTTGTCTTAAGTCAACGAAACTTTCCACAGAGCCTGGTTACAAGGAATACTTAGTTTATTATTTAAAAAAATAATGTGCAACTTGTATAGACGCAGTATAACTCAAACTACTGAAAAATATTCTTACACATAGGTACTTACCTGATGCCATTTCGATTTTGCTAACTCAAAAGTCAAAGGGCTAATTCAATTATTCCCTACCCAAATGAAATAACTCATTGATATCGTTTATAAGCCATCACAACTATCAACTTACTGACTGGCCAATCTATTCACCGCGGTATAAGCATTTAAAGAAGGGCTTGTGCTAACAGAAAAAAAAAAACTAAAAACTTTCGTAACTGCGTTACTCTGTATATCGATACGAAGTTACTTGCATTGGTTAAAAAAATATGAATGAAAAAATAAGTCAACAGAATATTTTCAAAGGACCACTTAGGGATATTTGGATCCAGTCAGTATAAATCGTACCTTGGAAGTATCCCGTATCGTGCACATCATCAAGGGTGGGTACGAAGGGTGGTTCCACATCGAGTTGGTTGTCCCAGTCAATGTTCCTGAATATCGGCATGGCTCGCACGGTGGGTGCCGCGGGCCGCGCCGCCGGCTCCATCGTCAGCAGCGCCTCGATGGCGCTCACTGCCTCTGGAGATAGAGCCTCGTCGTCTTCCGGCCATTCGATGTCTGAAACATTATCATAACATTATCTAGTGATGATACACACGGTTTAAAGCCCCACTACCTGCCATACTGACTGAAAAATCACGGCGGGCTCAGCCAAAAGCACGTAGCGGTTACCGACAATAATACTTATAATGATATTTATTTGTAAAGAAAAAAAAAACGAAAATTACGACAAGGCACTAGATTTCTTACAGCTTAAATAAAGGATGATAACCATCTATCTATCTTGCTTAGTAAAAATAATAAATTTTTCGACTAAATTCTAGTTTTAAAAAAAACTCACTTCGTGACAATATATTCTTGAAGACTGCTTGTGGAGTTTCGTCGTTGAAAGGTGGAACGCCTGTCATGAACTCGTACAGACATACTCCCAACGCCCACCAGTCTACTGCAGGGCCGTGGCCTTGTCTGAAAACGTCGCGATTCATTCCGTCAATATCTAGCCATGGATTGAAGAATTTTGGTTTTTTTTCTGGGTGGCAATCGAGCAGGCGGCTTAGGTACCGGATAGTAAATGGTTATGACTGCCATCTATAGACATTTGAGCTAAGTAAGACGCTAGACTGCTACTTCCTTTTTTCAACCGTATTGGCAGTTTAAACCAATTAAGTTCTTGTTTTGAGAGAAAATGATAAACTTTAATTAGAAAATAAATACAAATACATCATACCTCAAAAGTAACTCAGGCGCCAGATAGTCAGGCGTTCCCAAAATCCTTTGGTCTGAGACTAAATTGCCTCGCCTCACGCTTTTTGGTGTCCTGTAAGGCGTGTGAGCAGTAGCTAATGGAGTCCTACACAAATCTGTAGGTGACCGACTTCCTTCGCCCTGCAACATGTTGCAACTTTAATTTATTGTTGCCAAAGCTTCTTCATATAAGCCTGTCAGTAATTTGCGCATGTTTTCTATGTGTTAACCAGAGGCTGCATGCTTGTACGCATATTCAGTGAGTGAATGGTCAATTGTATAGGTAGAACAGTATTTTATTTCAGTTAAAAGTTGAATTTGTGAAAAGGATGACACAAAGTTCGAAATACAAGCAGAAGAATCAGAAGTTCCCATAAAACACCAGACACGACGCTGGTTGGCTGTTGAATTTCTTGCGCCCCTTCCGTTTACCAACTTCAAACACTAGAAATAGTAATAAAGGCGTTTTGGGGGAGCAGTCTTTTGTAGCCTTTATCGTTTAAAAAATAACCAATTCTCAATCTAATATAAATAACAAATTGTTGAATACACCAATGTCAACTTGTAAGGTATAAGCTGAAAGTGTAATAAATACTTGATTAAATTACCTTACTTAATCTTCTAGTAGGAAATATTTCTAAACTAGTGGAGACATGTTTGCCAAACATTAAGGTTTTCTTCTCCTTAGTCCCAGACGGCGGTTGGTCATCTATAGGAAGATTGAAGCGAGTCTCCTTCTTCTTTGTTTCCGGCGATTTATTCGATACTGGAGTGGAGAATATTACTCCGACATTAAAATGATGGCTGTCATTTTGTGAGACCCAACTGTGAAAAAATTTAAATTATTTTTCATTCAGAGTACAATTCAGTTATTCTTAATGAATTAAAGATTTCGATTTTTTGGTTACGATCTCATAAAATACCTTTTTTTTTCTTAGGGCTGATTTTTCAATAATCACATAACTTTTACCTAAGGACTAAATATTGCGGTTTGACATCTTTTGTATAGAACATAATGTTAAATTGTCATATTATTCTTCAAATAAAAGTAATCTGACTATTGAAAAATTTGCCCATAAAGCACTAAACACTTAAATAAAGACTATAACTTTATTTATATTCTTTAACTTTAACTACTATTAAAAGTATTTGTTTAACTTACCGTTTTTTCAACACGCCTTTTATAGGATTCTTGTGTTTATCAGGGGTAGGGTGTATGGACATGCGTTTAGGCGTATTCTGACTTAACTCCAAGGCCATGATCTCTTGTGTCAGACCACTGTGATTCTCTTTAGACTCTAGTAGACTAGTTACGCCTGTAGGTGTGTCTCCATCACAATCCAAAATCCTTTTTCTTTTCTTGGCTCTGAAGCTGCAATGATATTGTTGGATTTTTATTATGAAGCGAACATTCGATTGTGAAAGGAATAGTTTGGCGAATAATTCAAACAATTTTTAAAGCATTGGCCACATTGGCGAATCCCGCGTGCGACGTGGGCCGTGCCTGCACGTGTCGATTGTTTTAATGACTAAGAAATCATGCGACTATTGCCACCAGTTTGCACAATTGACGAATCGGCGAGAGCGGATTTCGTCCTGCATCCCTCACGGGATTCGCTTCAGTATTCAGAGCTGAGCTAGATATGCTTGCGAACGAATGTTCGATTCACGAATGAATGTTCGTCGCGTAACAAAAGCTCGCGCTACAAATGGTTGCAAAAGAAATTCGTGAAGCGAATGTTCGCGGTGAGTCCTCCTTTGGAGGCAATACTAGAAAGTAAAGCAGCTGAATTAAAAAATATCAATCATATCTGTTAGTCATACATAACTCATAAATTCATAGCTAAAAAAAAATAAGTTTCTTAGATTAGGCAGTATTTTATGAATTACCTAGTGAATTGTAGTTACCTAGGTATTCTCTTCAAAGAGTGTCCCCTGCACAGTGGAGAGGTGGACTGATCATGCTGGGAATCTGACAGCACCGTGGACTCCCCCACAGAACTATTGCTACTTGGATCTGTAGATTTGTTACTTTTGGAGTTGGAACTGTTCTTTGAACTCTCACAGGTGTGGTATGAACCTGAGTCTTGAGACTACAAAATAAGAAGTAACAAAAATAACACACATGGTTTATTTGTAGAATAAATCAAATCATTTCATCTCTTCAATTAACCTTTCATTATCTCGCTTGAAAGGAAATTTATTTACATACAGGGTGGCAGGGACATCAAAGCGCAAACTGTAGGTAACCATAAATACACCACATGATTCTAGACTCCTTGGTATAGAAATTTTTGATTGGATATAAAAAAAAAATCTGCTGTTTCATAGAAAAGTGCAATACCTACATGGTCAAAATGTATGCAATAGCATTTTTTTTTTTTATAACCAACGAAAAATTTAAATGCAGAGTGGTTCAGAATCATGTACTGAAATCCATGGTAACAGGTTTCGCGTCGACGTCCCTGCCACCCTGTATAATAAGTACTTTATATTGTTACATTAATTATTTAGCCTTTTAGATAATTAATTTAAAACTACATTATTTATTATTATTTTTCTGTACAACTCCTTTATGCTTGCGGAGTTTGCTACAGTGTTGCATTATACATTTCTGCATGTTACCTTTAGCATAAACCTGGTATGAAAAATTTGCAAAATCGCAATCGCAATTAGCATAATCGTGTAATAGTGTAATCTACATAGTCGGAATTTCGCATGCCAAATGTCTGACTATGTTAATACATATTCCTAATGGAAACTTATTTCAAATCTAAGACCCTGTACCAATACCTATCTATATAAATAAAACGAAGTCGGGTTAATTAAAGCATTTATAACTCAAGAACAACCAGCTGGACCAATTTTTATGATCTTTGATTTGTTGGAATTGTCTCCGCCCCAAATAGCAGAATAACTAGTAAAACATGGGAAAAATTCACGAAAAAAAAAGTTGCTTCATTTTCTCATACATTTTGTATTTATTATGAGACAGTACAAAGTTTGCCAGGTCAGCTAGTTGTAAATAAATGATTTTGATTATGTTTCTGGACTACTAGCTATGTAGTGTTAGAAAAAATTCTGTTGTCCATGCTTTAAAGACATAAATACTTACATTTTCAAACTTAATACTTTCAGCACTCATAAACGGATGTATCCCTGACATGTCTGACTGATTCAATAATGGTGAACATTCGAAACCGCTGACTCCATCAAACAGATTTTTTAACTTACCTGGAAAAATTTCAAATTTAGGCCAAGGATTCATAATAGACAAGATGTTCTATTTAAATAATAAAAGCGTACTGGTTTCTTTAAGCTCATCAAGAAGGTTCTCACAAGCATCTGTAGACATTAAAGAAGTGTGTGTGCTGTCTCCGCCTCCTGGACCGAAGGACAAATGAGAAGTGAGTGAGAGCAGTTGTCCCGGAGTCCTCATGTTCAAGCTAGGTGTGCAGTTCACAAAATCTGATATCTCTAAATCTGAAAGGGGAATATGTTTATTAAATTACAACACTATTCAGATCCCCAAGATTCAGGAAAACATCTAAACTTTATGGTGGCTTTGACGTGCACTAACTCCAGTGCAGTACCTCACCCCGCACCCCCCTTGGCACATGAATTTGTTAAAGAGCAGCAACTCGCTTCATGTGCCGAGCCGCCAAAATGTTTGACTCAGGCTGTATTAGTAAATCATTTGAAATAGTATTTTCTGTCCACATTCCACAATATTGTCTATTTCTAATCTCCTGCAGTTTTTATTTAGTGTTATTCATCATCATCCACACCCAGACTTCACCCACCGCTGGACAAAAGACTCTCTTTGCTTGTATTATTACTGAAAGAAAACTAAAAGAGATTTATGGTATTAAATTATGACAGGATTACCTCTATTAACTTCAATTTTAGATAAACCAAAGTCAGTAAGCTTCACATGCCCAGACCTAGATATAAGCATGTTATCTGGTTTCAAGTCTCTATGTACAATGTTGTGTCTATGAAGATAGTCCAAGGCAAGAGTGACTTCAGCTACATAAAAAACTGCCATAGATTCTTCTAAAAACCCATAAACACCAAGCAGTGATTTTAAATCACCACCAACCATGTACTCCATGACCTAAAAGGTTTCCAATACAACAATCAATTAATTCAAAAATATTAAAACTACATAGCTACAGACACTAGTGAGGTTTAATTTCTGTTTAGTATTTTGTTCAAAATTAACCTTGCTTTCTTACCAAGTAAATAGATGAAGTTGATTGCAATGAGTAAAATAAATGAACACAAAAAGGACTTCTCGACAGCGCCAAAGCGTTCCTCTCAGTCACAACTTGTGTGACCATATTTTTGTTGATCATGTCCGACTTTTTCATAACTTTGATTGCATACAACTGATCCTTATTACTTTTTTTATGAGCGAGAAACACTTTTCCGAAAGCGCCTCGA
Source organism: Gortyna flavago (assembly GCA_963669345.1). Taxonomy (NCBI): domain Eukaryota; kingdom Metazoa; phylum Arthropoda; class Insecta; order Lepidoptera; family Noctuidae; genus Gortyna; species Gortyna flavago. The sequence goes on from OY770126.1 coordinate 10,694,542, forward strand.
CTTATGGGTTTTATGATTGTGAAGTCATTAATATCTGGTGGCTAGAAAAGAAAAAGTATACATTATTTTGATTGAAATGTTTACACATTTCTTGTAATAAAGATAGGTGTTTAATAAATTATTCAAAGTACCTTGGTGATAACAGTGTCGTTTATTGAATTAATTTTATCTAAAATAGTGTGGCATGTAGCTACATTTTCTACTTTAGAATCATTTGTAGCCATTTTAGGGAAAATATACAACACACTGAATTAAATTTTAGTACGAATCAACATATTTCACTTGGCCACATAAATTCGAATCTAACGAAAACTTCCGACTGAGTTGAGTGAGAATTTGAGACACTATTAAAAAGTACAGTACTCTGTGATTTGAGATGAGAGTTCCAATCTGTCTGTCAGTGTGACATTGACATTTTCAATCAAAGCACAGAGTAAACATAACACAAAGTCGAGTACTTATATTATTTACGATGAAAGAAGGACGCGCTAGGTTACCACGACCCGCGTCGAGCGCGGCAACCGTTACACAAAAATATGACTGTTTTGCATTCCAACAAAACAGGTATTATGTGTGAATAAAACACACAGTGTTGCTAGATGAAGAAGCTGATGTAATTCTGCCTTTATATTGATATCTATGGTTAAAACTTACCGAATTATCCATGGTTTTATACCTGTCTCTCTCTCACCAGCATGCGTCCTTTTCTAATCAAGAAGGACGCTTGGCGCGAAGCTGTCAATGTCATAGGGTCTTCAGCTCACCAGCTAGAGAATAGCTGCAACACTGTGTGTTTTATTCACACATAATACCTGTTTTGTTGGAATGCAAAACAGTCATATTATGTGCTTTCTAAAACACACAGTGTTGCTAGATGAAGACCTGTTTGGTATCTGCTGGTGGTATACAAACGCTATGATGAATGGATTATACAACTGTTCTAGAAAATAGATCAGTTTTATTGTAATTTTTAGTAATAACATCTGTGTAGGTATGTCCAAATGTAACAAAAAATATAAATTTCATTAAAATCAAACAAATAAATAATTCTTATATAATCCTATATCAAGGAAAAAATTACTCAAGTAATTCCCTTTATAAAAGCTATTTAAAAACCTTTACTAGAAAAATTTAAATACAATTAAAAACTTAAAATCAACATTAGAGTTGGTACTATCAACTCTGTTTACAGCAACAGTATTTTATTATTATTTAAACTTAAATTTTAATTCTAGTTTCCTTTGTTAAGTATTTAACAGGGCTATTCTCTAACCAACTTCTAGAGGTTACTGCTGACCTGATTCTGCCTGGTAGGGCATCAATATTAGTATCTTTAAAAATACTATGAATCCAACCTGCAATCATTGTTCTTGAAGCAGGTTTTAATTTCCCTTAAAGAGATATAAATAGACTTGAGACAGTTCCGTCTGCGCTTCTTTTAATTTCAGACCTTTCTATAAAGTTATTACCTAATGTGTTTGACAGGACAGACATGATGGTCTGGATGTTTCCGCAACAACCACCCTGACTGTCTGTGTACTTTAGAAACTGTTTTTGAGTCGAGCCAAACCTTGACCACAGAATAATCTCATCTTCCGTATTAATTAGATTCTCAGGGTTATTTTCTAATAATGTGAGATCATAAATCCTACGACCTGCCTGAGACCAGCAAGAGTATTAGCTAAAGCTGTGCGTCTAGCGATTTCAAATATAGAATCAAATACAAAATGTGAATTTGTTGAAGTCCTTAGCCAGTTAAACACATAATTGCAGTGTCCCAAATTGATAGTTTTTATATTGCAGGTTAGCAAGTGAAATGGCTTTTAGAACTTGATGAACGAAAAAATGCTTTGAGATATCTACTTTTGATGTTGCGCACTATAAAGAAATAGCTGATTTATGAAGAAGAATAGTTTTATAAGTTAAAAATTAACTTTGTAAAAAATGTAGCAACCTGCTGGCCCGATATATTACTTTACTCTATGCTGCTGGTTCTCAGGTTTTTTTTTTTTTTATTATATCGGTATCACACCACAATAACCATATTTTAATAGGGGTACTAAGTATGTTGTTAAAGTAAATGTCCGCCAGCTACTTTTTAACAAGTTCTTATCCTCTATGGACCAGTGAGCAGTGATTAGCCCTACCCCATTTTCTAGGCAAAAAGAGTCAATTTGTCCACTTTTGCAGGGCAATTTCCTGTCGTCCGATCGATTAGAACCTTCCGCAGATTCTTTGTCGGAAGTGGCTCTACTATGGCTCTCGCTCACAGGGTCGAGTAGCCAAAAACATTTGATCCGCTCCGGTGCTATTAGGATATAAATTCCTTTTGAACCGTCCAAATGAGCCAGTAGTTTTGGTATTAAACTGGGTGGGGGAAATGCCCACCCTAGATAATAGTTCCATTTTCGGCTGAATACGTTGCAGAAGACTGCTGAACAATCTCTGGTACCTACCCAATGTTACGTACTTTTGTATGATCATAGCCGTGTCTCTTGACGCGAACAGATCTACGTCTGGGACACCCCACACTTTGAGTATAGCCTCCGTGGCTTGGGGTAGAAGATGCCACTCTAGTACTTTGCGACCCCTTGATAGGCGATTCGCAATTCCGTTTAGACTCCCCGGGAGGTAGTGGCAGAGAGTGTTTTATAATTAAATGATAGATTATCAATGTTGAATATATTTTAATAATTCAATGGCTTACACTTAGTACTTAGTTACATGATCATCAAGATGGCGCCTAATAATGCAGGGTGGTCCATAGACCAGCCCCACCATAGATAATGTAGACTAGGTACCATAAATAATCTAAGTTACTATTCTAGAACACCTCCCCCTTAAGCATTTACTTGTGAACAAACCCAATCCACATTAAACAATATCAACATTGTTCACTCATTATAAATCTAAAATCTGTCTAGGCTTGATAATTCTGCCAGATCTAGTCTGATGCAAACTTGAACTATTATCAGTCATTTTATTAAAACAATTTTTATTTGTCACATCAGGTGAAACTCTTTGTGAGCAGCTAGGTGAACTTAATTGACAATCATTATCACTTACATCTATAAACATATCTCTAGGACGATAATTTACATTAGTTTGGGACTTTTTCATGTGATAAGTATTTCTTCTTACTGGTTTAGAATTACCGCTTACTATGTAAGATCGAGGTTCTTTGGCTTTATTTAATACTATTCCTTTTTCCCATATATTTTTCTTATCGGTTTTATATACTATTTGTTCCCCTATCTCAAAACTTTGTTCCTTTCTTCTAGCTTTCCTATCATGAAAGTTTTTAGTTACTGACTTTCTCATATTCAACAAAATATCAATATTTTTCTCTATCTTTGGTTCTAAAGCTATACTGCTAGTAGGTAAGTTAGTTCTCAGGCGTCTACTATGTAAAATTTGCGATGGTGAAACCTGTAGGCCAGCTAAAGGCGTATTATTATAATGTAAAACAGAATCTCTATAATCAATATTTTCATCATTAGATTTTTTTAACAAAGTCTTGGCAATATGAACAGACTTCTCCGCTAACCCATTACTTCTGTGGTAATGTGGACTGCTAGTTACAATTTGTATCTCTTTAGACCTATAATACTGTTTACACTCATGTGACAAAATGGATTATTATCTGCAACTACTGTCTCCGGGTAACCAAATCTAGTAAATACTTCTTGCATTGCATTAATTATGGATTTAGAACTCTTATCTAACAAAGGGATTATTTCAAGCCAATGTGATAGGTAATCAACTATCACTAAATATGATTTACTAGCAAACTCCAATATATCTGTCCCTACTTTACTAAATCTCTGCTTAGGTATCTTATGACATAACATAGGCTCATAATAATTCTTAGGTCTAAATTTTTCACATGTTCTACATTTAACAATAACATTTTTAATGTTTTCAGACATGCCTGTCCAATAAAATAGCTGTCTAGCTCTATTAATACTTTTATTTACCCCAGGGTGTCCTTGGTGAATTAAATTTAGCACATAAGATCTCAATGATTCTGGTACAATTATTTTAGAACCAACAAACACTAATCCTGCCTCAACATAAATATCATCTTTAAGTTTATAATATGGTTTACATTCAGAGGAAACCCTACATTCATCAGGCCATCCACTGAAGTAATACTTAGTGATCTCTGTCAAGATTCTGTCTTTACTAGTAGCTAATCGAAATTGAATTTTCCTTTCTGAACTCATAGGTAAATGTACTGAAACTGAATGCACCATTTCTAGCATCTCAACATCATTCTCAGTTTGTTTTCTACTATTCCTTGATAGCATATCCGCAAAATGTATCAATTTCCCAGGAACATATACAAGATTTAAACTGTATTTTAGTAATTTTAGCCTTAAACGTCTTAATCTAGGTGAACCAATCTTACTAATCTGTTTTGACATAATTGGTAACAAAGGTTTATGGTCAGTTTGGACACTTACAGAATTACAACCATATACATACTTATGAAATTTTTGTGTACCATAATAAATTGCTAGTAGCTCTTTCTCAGTTTGACTATAATTAATTTCAGCACTATTCATAGTTCTAGAAACACAGGCAACTAATCTCAAATTATTTTTGTCATCTTTTTGGAACATACAGCATCCAATACCATTTTTTGAAGCGTCACACTGCAAAATTATTTCTTTATCAGTGCAAAATGGGCTCAATGCTGGTGCCTGAGAAATTTTACTCTTTAAATTACCTAACATTTTCTCATGATGTGGCAACCACTGAAATTCTACATCTTTTTTCAAAAGCTTACATAAAGGTGACATTAATTCTGCCATCTCAGGTACATATCTCCTTACATAATTAAAAGATCCAATTAATCTTTGCAATTCTTCCTTAGAACTGGGTGACCTTAACTGTAATAAAGACTCTACTCTATCACCATCAACTCTCATACCTTCCTTACTGAATATTTGACCAATATACTTAACTTCTATTTGCTTGTACTGTAATTTATCTTTGTTAAAAACTGCTCCTACCTCTTTTGCTCTTTTTAACAATTCCTCAACAGATTTATCATGTTCAGACTCATTTTTCCCCATGACTACGATATCATCGAACCAACATAACACATTAGGTATTGAGCCAAAGTAAAATTCCATTTGCTCTTGGAAAACTTCAGGTGCATTGGTTACACCATAGGGAAGAACTAAATATCTATACACTCCAAACGGTGTAGCGAAGCAACATTTCCATGAAGCCTCCTCAGTAAGTGGGCAATGATGGAATCCTTCTGACAGATCAAAAACAGAAAATACTTCCATGTCTCGTAACTTAGAAGCCACTTCATCAACAGTAGACATATGTTTTGGTTTTCTTGTAACATACTTATTTAAATCTGTAGGGTCTAAACACAATCTTAATTTCTTATTTTGTTTTTCAATAATCACAATTCTATTAATACAAGCTTCAGAGTCAATTTCCTCAACTTTCTTTAAAGCCCCTCGCTTAACTAACCTGTCTAACTCACACTTCAAGGGTTCAGACAAAGCTAAGGGAATCTTAACAGGTGGGTTACATATAGGTTCATGAGGAATTGTTGGAATATTACATTTATTGGGAAATCTACCATGACCATTAAAAACTTCCAAATTTTCAGATATAAACTTAGACTTCTGTTCATCAACATTACTTACTACTGACACTTTTTGTACTCTTTTTAATAAATTCAATTTAATACATCCTGGTAATCCTAACAGCATGTTTTGGCTTTCGACAAGCATAAAATTTTCACAACATTCAATATTTTTGTACTTACACCTTAAATTAACCATACCGATTGGTTTAATTTTAGTCCCTTGGAATCCTTCTAATTCAGTTTGCACCGGAGTTACCTGCAATTTAGTATTAAGACTTTTAAAAACTTTCCATGGCATAACACTAACATCTGCTCCCGTATCCAGACGACACATCACATTGGCATTTTCAATTATTATTTTCTCAGTCCACTGACCATTATTGACCATTCCGCAGAATAATGATGACTCTGGCGAAGAATCTTCGTTATGCTCCTGAATATTATGCACTCTTCTGACTCTGCATGACACTGCAAAATGATTTAAAGTTCCACATTTACTACACTTTTTTCCATATGCTGGACATTGTCTTGGACCGTGTGTCGTTTGACATCGATTGCAATTAAACTTCTTCTCTTCTTTGAAACTTGCATTTTTATGAATTTTTGTTTTTACTCTGTCAATTTCATAACTATTAGCTGGATTCATTATCTTCATCTGTTCTTTGCTTTGTTCTGCACTTCTGCATAAATCTGCAGCTTTGTTCAGAGTCAAACTTTCTTGTCTGAGTAAATGTTCTTGCAAGTTTTTGTCAGTTATGCCGTGAATTATTTTGTCTCTCAGAAGTTGATCCTCAATGGTTTCAATTGTGCTCTTGTAATTGCACGTACTGATCAATCTTTTACAATCAGTTAGAAAATTATCGAACTTTTCGTCCTGCTGCTGTTTCCTCTCATTGAACTTAAAACGTTCAAAAACTTCGTTTACTCTAGGTCGGACATATTTGCTAATCGCGTCTATTAGATTTTCATATTTCACTATCTTCTCACTAGACACCGGAAGAGTTGCAAGTATTCTGGCGGACTCCAACCCCATCATGTTTCTCATTAGGGCTACTTTAACATGGTCTGCGGCTTCCTCTTGGCCAATTCCAATCAAATAATCGTGAAAACATTGTTTCCACAATGGCCACTCATCGCCGGCATTACTTGCCCGCATGTCAAAATTTGGCAAAACTTTCACACAATTTTCCATAATTACTTTATTGTATTTCTCAAGTTGTAAAGAACATGAATAATTGTAATACTTTTTTCACGACTGCGCCATGTTTTATAATTAAATGATAGATTATCAATGTTGAATATATTTTAATAATTCAATGGCTTACACTTAGTACTTAGTTACATGATCATCAAGATGGCGCCTAATAATGCAGGGTGGTCCATAGACCAGCCCCACCATAGATAATGTAGACTAGGTACCATAAATAATCTAAGTTACTATTCTAGAACAGAGAGAGTTAAATTTAACTACTCTCCAAGTGTTATGACTCTGGTCGTCAATCCTAGCAGTGCCAGGGAATCCAGGGAATGTGCCCCCTTCGTTCTTAAAGTATGCGACCAGGGTCCTGTTTTCCGACTGAATATGATTGTGCGCACCTTCCAGAGCCATCCGCTGACTGTTGATGGTGCTCCTGATAAGGGGCCCACTTTTCTGATAGGTAAGTGCTGTTTAAATCAGCTCCCTACCCTAAGTCTGCAGCAGCCATGGTCAAGAAGTGAGTCGAGTGTCGAGCTGTAGTCTACAGCTTTTAACCATTATAGATCTGCTGAATGGGTAGAGGAAGATCTTTTCGTTATCTTAATCTATTTTATTTATTTATTAAGTTTTGTTTAATAATTTTAGAAAAAGTTGGGCTCTGCGACAGCGCAGTCAATCCTCTGATACTGCGTAATTTGCAAAGTTCAGTAAACCTAAGAAACTCTGAGCTTCTCGCAGAGAACTGTTTCCATTGCCCAACATTTTGGAAATTATTACTTTTATGGTGACCTGACTTACAGGTTTTGTTGAAACTTAGTTTAGGCACCAGACTTCCACAAATTAAGTACAAAATCTGTAGACTAATTTAACTTTAAGCTGTAATTTGTGGTAATAAAATAAAAATCTATTCTATATCTTTTTTATGTTCTTGGGAGGAAGTTTTACCCAGTTTTGCTGAGTGTTCCATACCAAGTCAAGATATTCTACCTCCTGAGAGGGCTCCAGAACAGACTTATGATAATTTATGTGCTGTCCTAAAGTTTCCAACATTCTCAGTGTTTCCGAAACATGAGAAAACAGTATAGTCCGATACTGTAAAATCGTCCGAATACACAATTATACGGAAAACTAATGCTCGTAGGATCTCCGCAATCCTCAGGCAAACATCTTTGGGCCGATGACAGGCCAAATGACAAGGCGGCCAATTGTAGCGCTTCGTTGTTGCAAATCATTCAGAGGAACCTCCTGTATATGTCTTCAATTGGTAAACGAAAATAGGCCTGGTGAATGTCTATTTTTCCTAACCAATTGTTTGTCTCATTCGTCTTTATGAAGTTGGCTACATCTGTTTGTGAAATTATATAGAAATGTTTAACTGACACTTAAGATTTGAGACCTCCGAGGTCGAAGATGGGACGTAGTTCTCCATCTGTTATAGAAAACCTGGATTGAGGATTGGCAGTGTCTCTAATATTTTCTTTTGTTTTAAGTGGAGGATCATGTCCGTCATGTCCTTTTTTAACTTGGTTGCAAACTTTTGTAACACATGGTTGTCTGGATACTGAAGGGGAAAGTCTTTCAAAATGGGATACGGCCACCTGTTGTTACTCGTAATAATGTCATTACATAATTGTTTCCTCCCTGTTGTTACCATAAATTGACATGGTCCTTCTGACAACCCCCTTTAAAAGTTTTGATTTGATAGTCAGTTGTTAGTCATGCTTAATATTTTTGTTATGGTCTATATATTTTATAAGGGGCGTGATGTTCTTGTTTTGCTCATCAGATGTATTCAACGTTTTTCTGTCTGTAATATAAGCCACTGTTGAGCCACACCTGAGATCTACCTAAAAAAGATAGGTTGCAAAGCATCTTGGCTAAAAATATATGCTTGGCTACAAGAAACATCATGTACAGTACCTTAATTTCTTATAAAATACTATTCCGTCTAATTTCAATGTACCACATACAATCTGCATTGCAGTCTCCGAACTTTTATAAGACGGGGAGACCCTAGACCAAAAGTACCAGAAATCTTTTCAAACAATGTGCTAATATTTAAACTATATTGATTTTGGTAATGCCCAGTCGAGCAATTCTTGTAACCCTGACTTCAATAGTTGTCTTTGTTCCAAAATATTGTTGCATAAGACTGCTAATTATTGTTCCATGGAAGCTAAGTAATCAGTCAGTGGGTCGTCTTTGGGGCGGCGTTGCCCTTATTAAAATGGCACAACTCTCCTACAAAACTAGGACTAGCAAATCAAGATGGTAGATCTTTTCTTTTAATCGGCTAACTAATTATTTTAATCGTTCTTTGTCAACTTGTGGAATAATGGTTTTTTGAACAAACTCTGTTTTTCTTGTTGTTCCTGTATTGAAATACCTACTAGGATTAGTCATTAGTAACGGCAAGATATTTAAGTAACTACAAGTAAACCCCAACTTGTTGCAAGAGTGTCTACAGTCTACACGCGTGTCCGGACGTGTCTGAATTTGTCAATACTTACGTGAAAGTTTTCGTGTTTTGTTGGGTGTAGGTGATCTATGCCTTCCTCCCTCATCCTCCGAGGATGAAGAAGATGATGACAATGAGTCATTAGGCCTCGTATTATTCGAGTGAAACTTCAACATTCGAACTTTGCTCACCTCCAACACACAATTTCGACCGGATTCATCGTGAAACACTAATCACAGAACAATAATACTAAAAAACCGACACGTATACTTAATTGACACTGTGTGTTAATTTAATACGATAAATTATTGTATTTAACACATAATTTTTTAAACTTGATAATTTTGCGATGTTTTAGCGGCAAAATTTACAAACGCTATGACATTGACAGCTTCGCGCCAAGCGTCCTTCTTGATTAGAAAAGGACGCATGCTGGTGAGAGAGAGACAGGTATAAAACCATGGATAATTCGGTAAGTTTTAACCATAGATATCAATATAAAGGCAGAATTACATCAGCTTCTTCATCTAGCAACACTGTGTGTTTTAGAAAGCACATAATAATCCTTATGGCATGATTCAGTATTCACGCGCGACGGCGCGATGGCTTATTAACGTATTTCATGTATAAGTTTGGTGTTTCTATACCGATTACTATGATTCTTTTTTTATTGAATAGGTAATAATATTAACTTCTTTTAATTAGGGATGAGTGAGAGTATTATAAACGTAAGAGTAAACAAATATAATCAGAAAGCTCCGAACTGCTAAGCTATCGGGACTTACACGTGTTATTGTGAGTCAACCATAAAAGATAGACATATGCTGTTGTGGGATATTTTTTAGATAATTTCATGTAGAACATTTCCGTCATAAATGATTTCTATGTAGCTTTAACCATTAAGGCTGCACACGCGATGGAAGCTTAAAAAATGGAGCAACTTCTCCCGTTTTCCCAACATTTCCTTTCACTGCTCTGCTCCTATTCATTCTAGCGTGATGAAAAGTATACTATAACCTCCCCAGGAGTATGAAGAATAATTGTACCAAGTTTCGTTAAAATCCGTCGAGTAGTTTTTGTTTCTATAAGGAACATAGACAGACAGACAGACAGACAGACAAAAATTTTACAGATTTCATTTTTGGCATTAGTATCGATCACTTATTACCCCCTGATAGTTATTTTGAAAATATATATCATGTACAGAATTGACCTCTCTACAGATTTAATAAAAGTATAGATGTATACCGATTCTGAAAACGTATATAGAAGGAACAACAGGGTTTTTGTTACATATTTTATATTAAAATTAAACAGACTTATTTGAAGAAAGTAATTCATCATCATTATCTGCCTAGCCTTTTCTCAACTATGTTGGGGTCGGCTTCCAGTCTATCCGGATGCAGCTAAATACCAGCATTTTGAAGCAAGGGATTATCGAGGAAATATTTCAGGTTTTAAAATTCTGACACTTCTATGTATGTACCTAATATCACCGAATATAATGAAATAGCATGAAAGAACACGGAATGGAATATATAAATAAATGGACGAAATCTCAAAAATATTGCAGGCCGTAGGGACCACGGGTAGGGACCTAGCTATGGTCACGCTATCTTCAATTGGCTTTGACCGACCTTCCCCATTAACAAAACAAGATGGCGTCGTTAGCTCAGATTTTGGTCACGCCGCCGCCGCCGTCACGAGCCATCAATCATCAGAAATCGACAAGCAGCAAGAGCAAGAGTTCTAGTCCAAGTGCACGTAATTTATAGCATATCAGTTCTAAACGAGTACCGGTACGAGAGGACTCGTACCGCCGTATCGCTACTCGTTTCACAGATACGATAGGAACTCGGAATCAACAACTGTGGTACCGTTTGGTCGGTCTGGGTTAGTGATGTGCGATATATTACTTTACACCTGAGTACCTAAAAAAAAAACTGGGCAAATAAAACTTGCAGTTGCCTAAGCTCTTAGAAAAAAACAAATTATTATTATATTTTTATTTTGGATGGTATTTGAACCAATAAATATATAGAAATTATACAACTTTTAATACAATTTATTAATCTTCCAATCTGCAATTTGTAACACATTTGGTAAAAGCTTGTACTAACTTTGCACACACCAATGGTTGATGAGTATTTTCTTCGTAACAATTCATAATCTGTGAACATAGTGTACAGTTAGCGTAAAAATATAAGGATGAACAGACTTAAAATTATCAGAAAGAACAACTGATAAGTTATAGCTGTATCGCCATTTCACAAATCGCCATTAATTCACAAATGTTTGCCAACAGCGCCCCCGGCAAAGATATTCAAGCGCCAAAAGATCCTTAAAGCACAAAATGTCCGATTTATCTGAATGGCGCAAAGTGTCTGTAAAACTATTACAATATTTAGAAAGTGCATGTGTATAGTATTCCACTGCTACAAAAGTTCGGTATTCCAGGTGCAGCAGATATTATATTGTAATTAATTCACTGGAGTAAACCGACAGGTGGCGATGACGGTAGCACAGTATTACTATTACAATATTTCCTATGTCATGTAATACTGTGGCGATAGCAATGACTAAGGGCGAGTTCCGAATTGCGGAAATAATCGATGTAATCGATTTGAGCGTGCTTAAACCCGTACCGAATTGGCGTGAGCGCGATAACGATGTCCCGTGAATCGTCATAGATGACGTCATGGCATGCGCAATCTTGCGATAACGCCGAGCATGCCTCGTACACCGTGAGCGCTGTCAAAAATGACAGGGTGTGTGTGTGTGTGTGTGTGTGTGAGGATGAGGATGTGTCGGTGTGTGGTTCGTTATGAGCTGCATCATATATTTTTAATAACGTGGCATTTTCGAAATTGTGCTTCTGGCTGACAGTCGTCACCTAAACAAAGAAAAGGAAGAAACTTGTGGTGTTTTTATGAAGAAATACTGCTGTAATATCTTTATGCCACCGAGTAAGCACTGTGAGCGCGCTCACGAGTGTTCCGAATTGTTGACAGCTCTCAGCTGTCATAATCGTGATATCCAATAAGGAACGCATGTGAGACGATTTGAGTGCTGTGAGTGATATTAGCCAATTCGGATAGCGGCCCTAATAAACCTATGGACTGAGCATACCTACAAAATTAGCGTGTATCGCAAATCGGGCACTTAGATGGCCGCCTTTCGTATGCTTGTTTTTGTTTTTTCTCGCACCACCCTGTTTTATATAACACGAGCGCATGATTTTCCTATTAATGGACACCAAAATACTTAGTTTTTGGACGTATTCTCTCGAAAACAAGAAAAATATTTTGAGCAATCAACCGTTGACAGCACATCTACCAAAAACCCATTCATATAACTCGGCACTAAACATGGCGACCGGTCACGGCATAGACATGATTTTGACGTCACACAAAAGTGTTTCCAAATTTAGTACTTGACAAACATTTAGATGTCTCTCTTTTCTTATGCAGCTCTTGATTAGTTAAAAAGAAACAGAACGCTTTTTGACATGTGTGTGTCGATATGATAGATATTTGTATAACTATTATTTCTATAGTAGAATATGCCGTTCCTGCTGCGTTGTCTGCGCCCCGCCCGCCCCCCCGCAGCGCAGCATGATGCGGTGCAGTGTGCGAACGCCTTACTTTAAATTCGATTTTTGTGTCTGTCTGTGTGACCGCGTTGCTAAACTACGCAACGGATTTTAATGCGGTCCTCACCATCGTTTAGAGAATTCCGAAAGGTATAAAATACAAAAGAAATTTCAAGGATTTGTCAAGTCGTAAAAACCGTGCGAAGCAGGAACGGGTCGATAGTGCACAATTGTAATATAACTGATAAAAGTCTAAGGACCATTATGTTATTATTTTACCAAGTAACAGTAGCACCTGTAAGTAGCAGAGAATTTTTAAGTTAGTAATTTGCTGGTAAAATATTTATTTAACAGCCGAGAAGCAGCTAGCTACTACAGCCCTTTCAGTTATTTGAGCTAAGACACTAGCAACCTTATTTCCATGAGAATAAAGAAAACTGTGATTTTGATCTTGATGGAAAATCACAGGTATATTAAACTGTGAACGGGCTGTTATTAAATGGAAAACAAATTTGTGAAAGCTTGTTGCTTGTAAAACGCTACCTTTGCTCGCCAGTCGATACAAGGTTTTATTTTTTGAATTTTTTCGTGAGTTATTTTAGGTGTTTCAAATGATTTATCTGTATTCTCAATACTTTTGTCATATTCGGCTTCAATAATTTTGTTGATAATCTGATGTTCTTTCTTCAGATAATCTATTCTGTGCGTCCAGTAATCCATTTCACCATCTTCTTGGTTATCTGTACCCTTTTCTTTTTTATTATAAATGATTTCTCCTGCTGTCTCCTAAAAATGACGATAATTAGACTAATTACAGACAATACGCGACACGCAATACTCGTGATCCGTTGAGATGGGTTCAGGGTTAGTATGTAAAAATCTGAAACTATTAGACCGCCTTTACACAAGTTACAAGTTGAGTTATGTACTTGTTTTCTCAACAAGTAAGCATTGCAAAAGACTTGTCGAAAACATGTCGTGTATAAAACGTGTAGGTATGTGTACTTTTCAGATAATATTTGGTGATAAATTATCACTACATTTTACATGTTACAAATTTATCCATAATTCAACTCATTTTCCTGGGCTATTATATTAAGCATAGCTTTAATTTGAGGGTTAAATATCGTTTATAGCGTTCGTTGGAGATGACGTAATTTCGCACTCACGTTATTCGGGATAGCGTTCATTCGAAATAACGTGATTCGGGATTGCGTTAATTCGGGATGAAGTGATTCGGGATAGCGTTTATTCGGAATAGCGTGATTCGGGATAGCGTTCATTCGGGATAGCGTTCATTCGGGATGAAGTGATTCGGGATTTCGAGTTTCGGCCTAACGTATAAGAGTCGTTTTAAACGTGCTTTACACGCGCGTTCTGTAACGCGCCCTATAATGGCGCTTTATCTGCCTTGCTTAACTTGAATAAACCGTCTGTCACCGGATTCGGTGTGTAGCGTGTAATATATAAGTCAATGGTGTGTAGAGCTTTTTACAGTGGCAGTCATCAATATTTAGGCAGATAAACTACTCAAAACTTACTGGTGAGTAACGAATAAGACTTACCGGTGGCAGATTATCAAAAGCTATCGCATTCTCTGCCTCTATAGATTTCTGTAGTGCTATAGGGGGGCTTAATGCAAAATTGTTATCAAAACTGATACGTCTGGTATCTCTACTAATAAGTGTTCCCATTTTAAAATTTTGATTCCATTACAACATTTAATACTACATATAAAATACTATTTATTCTGTAAACTTTGTCTTATTATTTTATTCTCATGATGACAGTGACAACAATATTTTTCTGATTTTTCTCTGACAAGTGATTTTCCGAAAAAAATTGATCGTCATTCACACACTGACCACTCTATTAAAAAGTACTCTGTGCACTGACCTCTATTAAACAAATACAGGTCAGTGCATTCACATGTTCAGGGCCTAAAAATTAAAAAAGTCTCTCAAAAAGTACTCTGTAATGAAAAACAAACTCTTATTGTATGTAAAACACTGACCTCTACTAAACAACTTGTATAATACAGGTCAGTGATGTAAAAGGAGTTGGATTAGATTCCTAATAGCTGCGTTTATTTTCGATTTAAGACTTTTTGGTCTAGCATTAATGAGTTTCACTGCCTTTTTACCCGACTGCGCCAGAAGGAGGGTTATGTTTTTTTAAATTATTTATTCGAGTAAATGTATACAGTTGGTATTTATATTATTTCTTTGGCACGCACTGTAGCCTTAACGGTTTGATCGATTTCAGCTTGAGAGGTGGTGTTAGACTGGGTTTATCAAAATAGAAAAAAAATGGCCGATTTTAGGCGCCATTATAGGATAAAAAAAAAACCTTTCGAGTGGTGTATCAAAATAAAGGGTTTTAAAAGGTGATTACAAAAATACACACAATTTATATGGTTAAAAGTAATTCGAAGTGACAAATCGTAAAACACGTACCTACAGAGGCCAGCACATCAAGCTACCCCAATCTGTCAAATTTCTTTGATAGATTTTCAACTTTATTACAAAGGACTTAGGTTCATATTCAACTGGGAAAATTTGACAGATTGGAGTAGCTTGATGTGCTCGTCTCTGTACATACCAAGAACTAAATCGTCTGAGAAATCTTTCACATTTGTAAACTAAAAAGCTGGGAATACAAAAAAGTAATTAAAAAAAGCATAACCCTCTTGGCGCAGTCGGGTAGGTGAAAACTAAAAAAACCCGACTGCGTTAAAAAAAACTGAAAAGCTAAAAACAAGCCCATTTTAAATTAAATAAAAGTTGGAAGCAGGCGGAACCCGTGCCATTTTTATTGTATTTTCTAATTGAAATGGGTCCCACCGCCTGCTTCCAACTTGTAAAATGGGAATGTTTTTAGCTTTTCAGTTCTTTTTTATTTTAACTTAAGTTTTTTACCGCAGTCGGGTTTTATTAGTTTTTTAATTAATTACTTTTTTTTTCGAACGGAGTCAACTATGTAAAATAACCTTGACTTTGGCTATACGCCTATAGATACCTAACAAAATATATATTTCCAGTTTTATCAAATCAAATCAAAATCGTTTATTTGCTTAAAATGTGGTATGTATAATACCAAAGATGATATTTAAAATTGTAGTGCAAAGACACATTCCGCCATGTAGTGATGGCATGCAAATATTTAATACATGAAGTAGGTACGTATGTATTAACAAAATGTAGTAATATTATAGGTACTAATAACGTAGTGTAGGAGTTAGGTGTGTTTTTTACCAATGAAAGAAGAACATGCCCACACAACACAAGGATTTATTAGCCGACAGATACAATTTTGGCGGGAGCGAACGAGAGCCGTGGTGCGAAAAATGTTCCGTGCGCTGTCGGCTGTCGGAGCGGGCGGGGCGCGCGACTGGACTGACTCGAAACGCGGGAGGGACGCAACCGGCGCGCGGCGGCGCGTGGGCAGCGCGCATGTGCGGTGCTCGGCCGACGCTAAGCTAGACCTGCGGCTGCGCGCCGTGCTGCGTTCCATCCGAAAATGCGTGTGATAGTAGTTAATTGAATTAACATAGGAACAAATAATTAAAAAACTATTGTAATGCATTTCTGACACTGACCTCTATTAAACAAGTACTTGTATAATACAGGTCAGTGATTTCTGAAGTGGTATAACTGACAAGATTATTTATTAAGAAATTCTCCTACAGAAAAAAAACTATACGATATCAACCATTTTTTCAAAATCACACAGATCTTTTTGTAAGGTAGTTATGTTATCCAGAGTAATGAATTAAATAAAAGTGGCGTCATATACACGCAGCTGCGCTGCGCCTGAATAGTTCTATCCTAGGTACAGGGATTTTCATTAAATACTGTGTGGCTTTTCGTTTGTTAAATTTATTTAAAATTGTTGCAAATGGTGGTTATTGAATATAATTAAGAGTCCCAGGTATTATTTGACTTGTTTTAATAATGTAGAAAATAGGACACACAAAAAGAACATGCAAACACAGTGGCGTCGTTGCAGAAAAAGGGAAGAGGAAGTTGGTGTTGTCATGCACCAAACCATATAAAATAATTTTTAACATTGCAATACTCAGTATTTCACAACACCCTCCCTCAATGTTAAAACTCTATAGAACTTTTACAACATTACAATTTTGTTGAACAAAAAAGAAAACAAATTAACACAATCCCAAACAATCTTTGAATTTTTCAAACTTTACTTTACCCAAAGGTTTAGTTAAAATATCTGCCACTTGATTTCCTGTGCTGATGTAGTCAACACTTACAATATTATTATTTACCATATCACGTACAAAATTTACTTTAATATCAATGTGTTTGATTTTATGATGAAATTGCGGATTTTTACAAAGTTTAATTACAGACTGATTGTCTTCTAACAACTTTACACAACCAGTTTTACCTTCAAAATATTCAAAAAGATTTTTCAACCAACATGCTTCGCTAACAGCAGAACTTAAAGCTACATACTCAGATTCGGTGGATGACAGAGCAACTGTAGTCTGTTTGCGAGAAACCCATGAAATTGTACAACCATAAATTTGAAACACATAACCACCAGTTGACCTTCTATCAACTTTGTCACCTGCCCAATCAGAATCAACAAAACCAATGATATTCTTAATTTTACATCTTTTAAAAACTAAGCTTATCTGTAAGCTCCCTTTTACATATCGTAGCACTCGCTTGAGAGCTACCCATAAATCATTACTAGCACAAGACTGGTATCTACTTAAAATACTTATGGAAAGGCATAGGTCAGGTCTGGAGCACAACATTGCATACATTAGTGAACCAATTACCTTTCTACACCTATGCTCTATTTCAGGATTCTCTGACTTGTCCCTTTTTAACACACTGTGATCAAAATTTTCTTCCATCGGGGTCACAGCTGCTTTACAATCTAACATATTACAAGTATTTAGCAATTTTTCGAGGTAAGTACTCTGATTTATTATTATTGTACCCTCCCTTATGTTCTGTGTTACATGCATTCCCAAATAGTGACTAATTTGACCCAGATCTTTCATTTTAAAGTGTTCATTTAACAATTGCTTTACATATTCTATCTCTTTAATAACACTAGATGCTAACAACAGGTCATCAATATATAAGAGTAAGTATACTTTACACTCTGCATTTATTTTCACATACAAACAATATTCATAATCACATCTCAGAAAACCTAGTTTAGTTATAACATCATGAAATTTTTTATTCCAATTTTTGGGCGAGTCTTTTAAACCATACAGAGATCTTTTTAACTTATACACATTAGAATTTTTCTTCTCATTATAACAACCTTTTGGTAAGGATACATAAACATCGCCATCAATGTCCCCATACAAAAAAGCACTACAAACATCTAATTGATGTATAGGTAAGTCATATTCATTACAGAAAGCTAAAAATAACCTTACAGAAGTTAACCTTGCTACAGGACTATAAATTTCGGATAGGGATAAATCTTGTTTAAAACCCCTAGCTACTAACCTTGCTTTATGGGACACAATGTTCCCTTTTTCATCTTTCTTACATTTAAAAACCCATTTACAGTCAATAATATCACAATTCTCTGGCTTCTCTACACATATCCATGTTTCATTTTCAGTAAGTGCTTTCATCTCTAACTCCATTGCCTGTTTCCATTTGTTACTGTCACTACTCGACACAGCTTCCTCATATGTTACAGGATCTTCATTACAAACTGTCAACAAGCCCAAATCATAATCAAGTAACCTATCAGGTATTTTTATTTTATTTCTGTCCCTTAGCTGCAATCTACCATTTGCTTCATTATGACTTATGTCATCACTGCTCTGTTCCTCATTTATTTCATGCTCACTTTCGGTTGTGTCTACCTCCTGCTCTTTCCTTTGAATAGTCTCATCATCACTTGACACACCATTTTCCTGGTCTTGTACACACACATTTGAATTCTCTTTTTCCACATATTCAATCTTACACAAGTTAGGTAAAAACACGACATCCTTGTGTACCTCTACCTTATGATTATCACTAAAATATATGCGATACCCCTTTACGTTTTCACCATAACCAACAAACATACCTTCTACACTCTTGTTATCCCATTTTAGACGCTTTTCTTTTGGTATATGCACTGATACCTTACAACCAAACTCATGAAAGAAATCCAGGTTAATATCTTTATTATAAAACAACTCATATGGGGATTTATTCTTGACTGGGCTAAGACCTGTTCTATTCAATGTATAACAGGCTGTGTTTACTGCCTCTGCCCAAAAAACTTTGCTCAAACCATAAATCATAGCACGGGCAGCTTCTACCAGTGTTCGCATTTCTCTTTCAGCTCTGCCATTTTGTTGAGGGGTGTACACTACTGAACGTTGATGAATTATACCTTTTTCATCCAGAAAAACTTTCAACTCATTACTCATAAACTCTAAGCCATTGTCTGTTCTCAAAACTTTCACTTTTCTTTCACATTCCCTTTCTACCTTTGCCACAAAATTCTTTATACACACAAAAACTTCAGATTTTCTTTTCATAAAAAACACAAAACGATAACCCGTACAATCATCTTTAAGCAACAAGAAATACCTTGATTCTCCAATTGAGGCATTCTCCATAGGCCCACAAACATCAGCATGGATCAGATCTAGTTTTTCTACTGCACGACTTTCACTTCTAGGATAAGGTTGTCTATGCTGCTTACCACGCAAACAATTTTCACACATAGTAAGATCACTGTTGTCTGCATAATTAATGTTATTCCTGGTTAATATATTTTTGATTTGAGTTAAATTTTGATGAGACAGTCTATTATGCCAAACTGAGATATTTTCTACTTTTTTAGTTAAATGACAACATGACATTTCAAAAACATTAGAATTGCGTTCCATTTTAGTTAATGGGGCATTAATATACTTAGGATTATCATAAACAAAGTTCATCTTATAAAGCTTACAAGATCTATTTGCTGTTGCACAAACTTCCCCATGTTTATTTATAAATTCACAAACTTTATTATTAGACACTAAACGCATACCCTTGTCCAAAACATATCCTGCAGAAAACAAATTGAATTTTAAGTCTGGAATGTACAACACATTTGACAAAATAGTTCTTATATACGTACAATTATTCCAGGCATACACTACTACATTCCCAACACCATAAACTTCTAAAAGACTGCCATCACCAACCTTTACTTTATTAGAGGAACAAGACTCCTCAATTACGGAATCAAATAAGGTTTTATCACAACACATATGCTCACTAGCTCCAGTGTCCATGTACCAAGTTCCACGTTCTGTACCACTGGTGCTGGAACACATAAATGCATTTACTTCACTGTTCTTTGAATCTTTATTTTCCTTCGTGTTTGTGGTGTTTCCTTTCCTATTCTTTAGCTTGTAGCAATTTTCCATGATGTGACCTCTCTTCTTGCAGTAATTGCACATCCTGGTTTCTTTTTGAGTACTTTTGTTTCTGCACACTTTAGCAATATGTCCTTCTTTACCACAACTATAACATTTCTTTATACTAGCCAATGCCACTATTTCCTTATTTTCAGAACCCAATCTTTCTTCTTCCAACAATAATCTTGATGTCAATTCTCCCAGGTTTTGACTCTCATGTGCAACTGACTCCCACGCAGAACGGAAATGCTTGTACTGTTCCGGCAAACTCATGAGAATCTTAGTCATTGTCATCTTCTCTGACACAGTTTCACCGGCTTGTTTAAGTTTGCTAATTACATCCTCCAATTTAGACAGAAAAACAGACATGGAACTGTCTTCAAACTGTAGCAGGAAAAACTTTTGCTGCAGTAGGTGCACACTGACAACAGACTCTTTATCATAGACTGACCTTAATTTACTCCACATGGAACTAGCAGTTGAACATGTTAACAAATGTGTCAGTGGCCCTGGCTCCATCCTCATAACAATAATCTCCTGAGCTTTTGCATCGTGGCTCCTCCATTCTGTGAGGGCTTTCGCATCTTCTGGCTTAACTCGCTCACCCGTAATAATTTCAAATAATCCCTTGCCTCTTAGAAGAACTTCCGTCTGAAAACGCCAGACCGCCCAATTCTCACCGCCTTTCAATCTCAAACTGTGCTGTGTGCTGTCCATCTTCATAAAACTGGTGACTATTTAATTTATTTCTAGTCACCACGACCACGACGGTTTTTTCATAACCTCAAAATTCTTTACAATACCAATGTTCTTCTCAAAAAAAAAACAATACTTTGGAACTGCGGGTTCTGGGCCCATAACCTGTTGCAAATGGTGGTTATTGAATATAATTAAGAGTCCCAGGTATTATTTGACTTGTTTTAATAATGTAGAAAATAGGACACACAAAAAGAACATGCAAACACAGTGGCGTCGTTGCAGAAAAAGGGAAGAGGAAGTTGGTGTTGTCATGCACCAAACCATATAAAATAATTTTTAACATTGCAATACTCAGTATTTCACAACAAAAATTATTTTAGATCTCGCATTGTCTAATAAGAGTCACTTATTTATAAGTCCAAACTCACGAAGGGGTCGGTCAGTCAGTAAAACAGAGTACAGACGCCAGCACATCAACCTACTACAATCTGTCAAATTTCTTTGATAGATTTTCAACTTTATCGCTAAAGTAAAAAGTTCAAAGTTGATTGGGAAAATTTGACAGTTTCGGGTAGGTTGATGTGCTGGCGTCTGTACACACGGCTACATATCAAGCTATACATTTCCAGTTTTAGCTGATCTCGCATTGTATAAGTTTTTCGTGCAATCAGAAGTCAGCTTATACTGGTTATGTATAGCTTGATGTGTAGCCGTGTGTACATTATAATATGGTCAGAAATTATAATGTATGTACTCTGTGGTCAGAAAGATGAATCTCATGAAGCTAGTTACCACAGAGTACATTATAATACAGCAAAGAGTACTTTGTATATACGGAAATAGAGAGCCATCTGGCGCGATTTGATCGATAACAGATTAAAAATGCGCCCTCTGCGATTAAAATACTAAACTACATCCGTGTCAGTATTATAATCGCGCGACCTAGATCCATCCATGGTCCAATTGTTTTATATAACAGAGATAATAAAATTATACCGATATAAGTATTCAAAATCTGTTAACTACAACATATTTAGATATTATTTAAATTACACACCCCCTTACTAATAAACGTATTACATCAGACGAATAGTTACACATCGATTTCTCTCTTTCAGTCGTCAGTAATTTGATTTTCGATAGAAGACAAAGCGTTGTGCAACTATACAGACGATACACAATGTTTATTAGTAAGGGGAATATAGGTACAACGAACGATCACAGCAGACAACGAACGATCACAGCATTCACAGCAGAACGACATCAAAACAACAACAGCCATTTTTGTTTATTACTTGCCAGTGCTGCCAGGGCATGTATTTAAATATCTCTAAATTCTTACCAAACTATGTAAGATCTTTTTATTTCAAAATTTTTTTCAGCAAAAATGACTTATCATCATGGACACGTATGTTTATATTTAATTTATTCTAACGAACCCTATATTTACAATAAACACTCTTTGCTATCTCCAATAATAGAACTAATCAAACTTCTATGTAGCAAATAATGAATTAATTATGGCAACACATTCTTAACAGTACTACTTATATTATACCATTTATTTAGGGAGAACATTGTAAACCTTAGTGTAGTATTATATTTTGAATATTTTTTATTTTCCTATATTATACGCCACACTAGCGCCTCTGGTTTTACAATACTAAACTAACAGATGATTATACTGCGAAATTGTAAAGCTAATAACCAGCTGGAAATATATCTTTTGTACATGTCATCTGTAATAAGTTGGGTTATCACAATGCTGTTGCAGGGTTTCTACGAGTAAGATTGTAAGGCATGTAATACAGTTACAGCACGGCAGGTAATCTTCAAGTAAAATATCTTAACCTTGTGTCTATGGTTCACATATCTCATTTGACAGTTCCTTCCCCTCCCGCCTTCCGTACTTCTGTCTGTATGACGTCATTCCGCCATTTTGCTCTGTCTCTTGAAGTTTATTACAGTTTCAGTCTGTGGCACAGAGTATATTATAATATACTGAAAGTCTGTGGTCTCAGTTGGATTTATTGCCGTAACATAACCTCTCAATTTTTGTAGCTGAAATATTATCGTGCAACATGTATGTACAACAAGTGCTGTGTTGTGAACTGTGCTAGTAGACGAAAGGACGGCAGTTTTCATGTTTCCAAAAAGTGAGATAGGACTCAAAAAATTATTACAGTGCATTAACTGTGAAAGACTGCGAAGCTTGAGCTTCCAAAAACTTCGCAGTTTGTGTGTCGAAATCATTTGGAGAAGAGGTTTCTTTATAAAAATACGGTACATAATTGGATTTCCTTTAGAGAGTTGAAGAGCATTTACTTAAGAAAAGAAATTGACCTACCCTTCAGATAGTGCTGTGAGATTTTTCGGAATCATCATGGAAGAAGCAAACAAATACTTAGAAAATCAACCTGAACGGAATCCTGATAAAAAAGGAATTAAAAATCGTATCAAATCTAAGTGTTTGACTTCATAAATTGTGAATTGCATATGGATGCTGTTTCTGACTGCTTTTTCGCATTAACTCTACGATTGGCAGTATTTAATTGGTGCAATGTTATTAATAAAATATTAAAAGGCACAGATGTCTTCAGACTAGAAAAGAAATTGTTGCCCCTGATGCAATTAAAAACTTTCAGTAAGTATAAAACAAAATTAAAAAATAAAAAGAAATGAAAGTAAGAAAAGTTTTTTTTTTCCCTAACATTCCATTTTTAACTTATTCGAACATATTGTAATAATTGCAATAAAATTGCAATTATTGCAATATGCTCATAAAATAAAATGAAACTAAAATTACCAATAGCAAGAAAAACCTTTTAGGCTGAAGCCGTACCACGCCATTGCACAAAATTTCGCGCCAGGTTTAGTTACATTTAAAAAAAAAAAAGCTGTCATACATGATATGTGAACCATAAGGCGCGTCGATTTTTACTCTATGAGAGTGCCCTGTCTGAATGTAACTGTAGTCTGTGAGTTACAGTTACTAACTCCATGCTGACGAGCCTGGCCTGAAGAAAAAATGTTATTGTAAATCAAAATGTCAAACTGTCAAAATAACATCAAAAACCGCGCTACTAATTACCTGAAAAATAGAATTACCTCTGATAGCAACCATCATAGAGTAAAGTAATATCAAAAATATTTTAAAGAAAGATCACTGTGATGCAAAATCAGATGTAAAATAAGTAAATAGCTGTGAGTGCGAATGGATAGCCACAGAGTACTTTTTGAACACTGCTAAACTGCTTGCTTGTGTAAACTTGTGAACAAATAATTATTAATTCGCAGAAATTAGTAAACACAGTGAATTAGATAGTAGAATAGAGATTAGTGGGCTGGGTAATTTAGATATTACGTTACCAAACTTGTTGACTTGTATGCATATACATAAACAAAGATGTCCTTATATGACGATCTCGATACTATCAAAGCTCGCACCGCTGAAAAGGTAGCAGGATGGTCTTCAGGTATTAAGTTGTTACAGTCTCAGCTGCAATTAAAAAAAGCAGCGGTTACCCAGCCCAAACGTGAGGCGTTAAGACGATCTACTCAGGTAAGTAATAACAATTGCTGAATTGAATTAAATTGTTTTTTCTAAGAGGATTTTGATTATAATATTACGAGTTACAGGTTCTTACTCCTGTAATAGACTTGAAAAGTAAACAAAAAGACGATGACGAATCTAATTCAGACAGTCCTAAGGGTCAAGGGAAAACACTGGCGTCATCACTGAATATTCGTGATTTTGATTGGAATATTGCTAATGAATATGACCCAATGTGGCCGAATGATTATGAAAAAGTTGCTAAAGGTAAGCCAAATCCTAATTGTGACAATATTAGCTCAACTGTCACTAATGAGACACAATTACTTTTTCTATTGTTACCAATCTCTAGATTTCTTGACAGTTAAGGGTTTGTACAACTGTGGGATAAAAGCCATGTTATTTGGAGTACTTGTGTCATCACCATTTGTCTAGCTTTTTTAAAATGTTAGTTTAGGCTTCCAGTCCAACCGGTTGCAGCAAAATACCAGTATTTTACATGGAGCAACTGCCTATCTGACCTTCACAACCCAGTTACTAGGTAACACTGGTTGTTATTTAGAGTATGTACTTATTTATAGATTTTTTTCCGAGTGATTGTAATGAATATCATGTTCTATTTAATATTAGTTCTGGGTCTTTGTGTGCCCTTTGGCAAAGGCCTCCTCCAACCCCTTCCAGTTCTCCCTGTTCCTTGCCTGTCTAGTTCATGTGTTTCTAGCCATTCTCACCAAGTCATCCTGCCATCTTTTCAAGGGTTTTCTCTTCTTTCTCTTCCCTTCCCTAGGGTACCATAGGGTCACTTTTGTTCCACTTCTCTTGTCCCCCGACAGTGTGGCAGGCCCATCACCATTTTAGTCTTCCTATTTTTATTACTACATCTTGTGCTTTTGTTGTCTTCCTGATTACAGTGTACTTACATCAGTTTAAATAAAAGGAAATAGCAACAACCCTGTATCACACTACTGACTTTTGGTCCTGTTGTATATGAAACGTAGGTACTTATCAAATCTTATTGTGATAATAAGATTGACTAAGTAGTGGGTAGGCGAGTTTTCTTCAGATGACTGTTGTACCGTTTTGCTACCAAGCACAATAAACGTATTTACCTAAATACAGTGTTTTAATGGACATAATAGTGGCGACGAAGGCTAAACATATACTATGGAGCGTAAATTAGTGAAATTCCATGAGTTCAGTGTGAAAAATGACAATTGGGACAGTTACATAACTCGGCTAAATTATTGTTTTGAAGCATGTGGAATCATCGATGATTCACTAAAAAAAGCTAACTTTTTTACGGTTTGTGGTGCTGAGGTGTTCGAGACCCTTCTCGCGCTAATCAGTCCACATAAATCCAGTGATGTGACTTTTGCTGAAGTGACAAATATTTTGACCAAACATTATTGTCCGAAGCCTAACGAAATATCAGTTTCTTACAAGTTTTACAAACGTGATCAATCTGTGGGTGAATCGGCGTCAGAATATATCGCTCAGCTGAGGAAAATCAGTACCAACTGTAATTTCCCAAATCTGGAACGCATGTTGCGTGACAGGTTGGTGTGCGGCATGAGCGATCGCAAGCTGCAGTACGATTTGTTGAAAAGGGACAATTTGCAATACCAAGACGTTGTGGATGCCATGGTGTCAGCCGAAACCGCGGGGAAGGATGCGCGTATGATGCACGCCAGCGAACAGGCGACGACGCCGTCGCTCAGCGCCGAGGTGTGTTCGCCGTCTGCTGGGGAACCAATGGATGTGAACGCAATGAAGGTCAAATCGAACATTCGTCTCTGCTACCGATGCGGCGATCGTCATGGTGGAGAATGCCGTTTTGTAAACGCGGTGTGCCGGTATTGTAAGAAGAAGGGGCACATCGAGAAGATCTGCACTGCTAAGAAAAAAAATAACCCTGACAAAGTGAACTACGCCGGTGACGACGAGTCGGATGCGCAACTGAACGGAATCTACAAGGTGGCGGGTACACACTCGCACGTGCCTGCATACAAGCTGCGTGTGTCGCTGGACGGCGTGCTCGTTGATATGGAAGTCGACTCCGGCGCCGCGTTCTCGCTGATCAACGAGCGCACGTGGGACCGCTTGCCGCCGCGCGCCGCGCCACAACCGCTACGCACAAGATTACGCACGTGGAACGACTCACGAGTGTCGGTCATCGGCCAAACGACAGTGACGGTAGAATATAAAGACATTAAGCGCGAGCTGACTGTAGTGGTAGCTAGGGGCTCAGGGCCAAATCTGACAGGTCGTGATTGGTTTGAGGCTCTAGAAATATTGGTAAGTGTTAATAAAATTGTTGACATCGATATGTCCGGGATTGATAAGTTGTTAGCGAAGTATAGGGAGGTGTTCAAGGACGAACTTGGTACCTACCGGGGAAATCCTGTCAAGATTCAGTTAAAACCGAATGCATGCCCCAAGTTTTTAAAAGCCCGGTCAGTACCCTACGCTATTAAGGATAGGGTTGATAAAAGAAATTGACCGTTTGGTAGGGGAAAATGTTTTGCGGCCCGTATCATTTTCAGACTGGGCGACACCGGTCGTACCGATTATCAAAAAGAATGGTGATATTCGCCTCTGCGGCGATTACCGTAGCACAGTCAATCAGGCTACCGAGTCTGACACATACCCAATGCCTACTGCTAGTGAGGTTTTCGCAACAGTATCTGGGGGTAAATTCTACACCACACTAGATCTAGATAGAGCATATACACAGGTGGTAGTCACGGACGACACAGCACGACTCTTAACACTAAATACATGCAAGGGTTTGTACAAAGTACACAGTGGCATTGTCCAAACAAAAGCACTGGCCAGAAGTTATGTATGGTGGCCACAACTAAATGATGACATTGAATCTTTAGTTCAAAACTGCAATAAATGTTTACAAACCAGGCACATGCCACCAAAAACAAGTTATGAGTGGGTTAAGCCAGCAAAACCTTGGTCTAGGCTAAATATTGATTTCGCAGGACCATACCAAAATAAAACATTTCTGATAACTGTTGATGCATATTCGAAATGGCCTGAAGTGTTTATTGTTAACAATATGACTTCAGCTGCTGTAATTAGGCATTTGAGAATGATTTTTGCTATTCACGGACTGTGTGAGACCTTAGTTTCTGATAACGGCACAGCTTTTGTTTCGTCTGAGATGAATCAATTCTTAGATGCTAATAAAATAAAACACATGAAGTCAGCACCATTTCATCCTGCCACCAATGGACTGGCAGAACGTATGGTGCAAACAGTAAACGATAAATAGATATATATAGATAGATGGTATGTCCTGGGAAATTAAAATTCCGAACATGCTCTTGGGACTTAGAGCTACACCATGTACGTCGTACTAACAAAAGTCCTGCAGAGCTTCTATTCAACAGAAGAGTTCGAACAATATTAGACACTATTAATCCACATGACAAACAGCGTAAAAATCGGGAAAATCAAGTAGAACGGAATAGTAATAAGAAGAACAGACAGACAGACGTAGGACAAAAAGTTATGTACAGAAATTTCAGTAGTGGACCACGTTGGTTACCAGGTATTGTGATAAATAAAGAAGGTCCATCCAGCTATCAAGTTGAAACTAGGGATGGAACAGTGGTCAACAGACATATAGACCAATTAATTAAACAACACGCACAAGACAAAGTAACAGAGCTAGGAAATGAGGAACAAGATAAGAACAGGGATATGGTAACGGGGGAACATACTAATGGGGATGGAGAAGATCAGGTAATGGAAGACAAACCTAGTCAGGATAGTGACCAAATCATAGAAATACCAAGTTCAGATAAATGGGCCGAAATGTTAGGTATATCGTCAGAGGCAGAATCTAGTTTTTCTGGTGGTAAAATTAAAACTAAGGTATCTGCTCACCACAGCAAGACTCCTTATACTAGATCAACCAATGATTGTAACTTTATGTTGTAAGCGTGTAAGTTGTGTTCAATTATTTCTACAATGTTTAGACATGTTGTTTTTCTACAAATATATTTAAAATATGCTTGGAGGTTGTAATGTGTGTAAACTTAAGAAAAGTATTGTTTTATACGTAGGTACTTATCAAATCTTATTGTGATAATAAGATTGACTAAGTAGTGGGTAGGCGAGTTTTCTTCAGTTGACTGTTGTACCGTTTTGCTACCAAGCACAATAAACGTATTTACCTAAATACAGTGTTTTAATGGACATAATAGGTCCAAAACATGTTATTTATGGTAGTGGTAGTGCTAACATACTCTAAATGTCTACATAGATCCCACATTTGGCTTTGGCTAGAATTTGAGCCATAATTTATTTTTCTATTAATGAGATACCTTCTATGTTCTATGTTATGGGTTTGGTTTCCGCACTTAGTCCTTCAGTCGACCATTGTGCGTGGGCCATGGCGGCCGTTGGTGGTTATTCCAACCAGCCCACCTCCCTCCAGAAGCTGATTAGGTCTCCTGGTCTTTTGAGAACATTTGTGTACGATCTGGGTGTCCCGAGGGTTTGTGTCCTGATCTGGGTGACGCCTGTGCACTCAAAGAGCACATGCGCAATGGTTTCATTAGCCTCCATGCAAGCTCTGCACAGGGGGCTGTCCGTTATGCCTATAGTGTGAAAGTGTTTGTTTAGCAAGCAGTGTCCCGTGATGGTCCCCGTCACCAGGCGCAGGCCTTTCTTGTCCAATCGTAGTAAGCGACTGCTTAGCTTGCCATCCAATGATGGCATAGCTTCCTTGGACTGCCTGCAGCCTGGTGACGACGTCCACGTCCTCCTGTGGGTGTACTCCTGTAGCCACCTGCGTAGTTGGTTGAAGGGGATGGGCACGATAGGTTCCTGTCCACAGACTGGCATGCTCGATGCCCTTCTGGCTAGCTCGTCAGCTGCGTCGTTACCTAGCGATCCACTGTGTCCTTTTATCCATTGTAGTGTCACTATATTGCGGTTCAATACAGTTGCCTGTTCAAGCGCATTGTGACATACCTTTCTGTTTTATGTATCTTAATATTTTTTTCTAAGCTTTAGTGCTCTCTGGATGAATATTACTGTATTCTAGAACTAGATAAAGCCTACAGATGATACCCTGTAGGTTTCATCTGTAGGCTTTATCTAGTTGCTGCGTCATCTAGACACATTTGTCACTTATTCTCTTTTCCTAATTAATCTACCCATGGCTGCTATTTTTTAGAGATACAAGCAAAGCGATTGCAGCTTGATGGGGGTATGGAAAGAGGAGACAGATTAGAAAGAAAACGTAAAAGCAGGTTTGGGGATGATGAGGAAATAATACCAGAAAAAACTCTTGTGGCTATGGTAATTAATTAAATTTTTTTGACACTATCTCTACATAGTACAGCACCCTAATTGCGTAACACACTATCATTCTCAATCTGAATCATTTTGTAGGATATTGCTAATCCATTGCTTCATATGGTTGCAAAATGTGTCTGCTCAACAACATAAATAACGCAATGAATGTTCTTCATCTGTCAAAATGAAACCCATAGCCACTGATAGTGTGTTACGCAATTACCCCTCAGGGTATATTGTAAATATTGAGAATCCCCTCTTTCTTATTTGAAAAAGACTATAACTTTCTTTATCAAAATGACCTTCTACAAACCGGTAACTACTTCAATCGGTGTATTATATTTCATTAGATTAAATAAATACATAAGAACATTGTGGCAAGAATAATTATTATGAACTCATTATGGCATTTGTAAAATCAGTGTGTCATTAAAAGAAAAAAGCAATATTGTTTTAGACCATATTTTTTGTTTGTAAAGCAACCTGAAGAAGAAGAAGCTGAGGAGATATCAAAACGATCAGCTGGTGCTGCCATAGCTCCGCCACCATCTCTCACAGCGGAGACGCCTTCCCCTCCGCCGCGGCCCCCATCCACACATACCCCCCCTCCATCTGGGTTCTCTATTGGCGGATATGGCGCAAGCTCTATAGCTGCAAAAATCATGGCCAAATATGGTTTCAAGGTAATAAACTTAAAAGGCGACAAAAACGATCAGTGTGTGTTATGTTTTTAAATGTGGCTATATAAACTTGTAGTTTAAGGAATCAAACTATATTATTGTTTTAGTACAAACTCATTTATTTTTTTATTCAACACATTCAATAAGCTATAAGTTTTCTTTTGTTATTATTATTTCTATAGGAAGGTCAAGGTTTGGGTAAAAAAGAACAAGGAATGTCAGTGGCTCTGCAAGTGGAAAAGACTTCCAAACGTGGTGGTCGCATTATTCATGAGAAAGAAGTTCCTACTGTAATGCCTCCTCCTGGATTTGCTATGCCTTCCCTGCCAGGTATTTGCGTTGGAAATTAAAATTGTTGCACAAATTACGGAAATCATTACTTTTGGCATAAAATTCCAGATTGGATTGAATCAACTTTATCTAGTTGTAGTTGCTGGCTGGCTGCATCCATATATACAGTTCAACCCCTGGAAATTGCAAAGTATATTATCAAGGCTAACCTAAATCATGATTATAAAATGACTAATACTGATAATAATATTAATGTTAACTCACTAGTACAGCTGATATTTAATTCATTTTAGTAGGAATAAGGACCTAAAAATAAAAACCATAATAAATACAATCCACCTTAATCTCTTCAATTTTCCAGATTCGCCGCAAGCATCTAATTCTCCACATTCATTCAATCGGGAGCCATCTATTACAGAGATAATGAAGTCACCCAGTAAAGTGGTGTTATTGAGAGTAAGGACATCCCATATCATGAAGCAATCTCAGACCAAATAAAAAACCAGGACAGAGCGCTGAGAATGATACAGTGAAGTATGCCAAAACTACACCTCCGTTTTGTTCATACACGCTCACACGCACACATTTACAATCAAATTACACCTCACTAAGTGCACACATGTTTACGAAACCGGATTCACTTTACTGTTGACATGTCTTGGTTTTTTATTTGGTCTGAGGAAGCAATAATATAAATTACCTAATTTGTTTTTGAAAATGATGGCTATATCTTGAAGTTACAAGTCTTATCGTTCATTATTTCATTTTATTTCTGACTGCATGCATTGGGTACATTGCTTACCCAAAACAGATGGCCGATGAGGCCCGAAAGTTCTGGAGTGGCGACTGCGTACCGGAAGATGTAGAGGTGGAAGGCTTCGCACAAGGTGGACTGATGTCCTTGTGAAGGCCGCAGGAATAAGCTGGATTCGGGAAGCACAGAACCGGTCGAAATGGCGGTGCTTGGGGGAGGCCGATGTCCAGCAGTGGACGTCTTTTGGCTGAATTAATGAAATGAATTTTAGACACTTTAAAATGTTTAAGGCATTGACTGCCAACGCGGTCACCGGTGACCGCGAACAATAGATTTTCTATTGTGTCTGTTGCCTGGCAGCCAACGTGTTAATCACACAATTCTGTTACTCACAATAAAATATTTTTTCCAGAACATGGTTGGACCAGGGGATGTAGACGAGGAATTAGAACCTGAAGTGAAAGACGAATGTAATACTAAATACGGAGATGTTATAAAAGTATTAATCTTTGAAATGCCCAATGCGCCATCAGATGAAGCCGTCAGAATTTTTGTTGAATTTAAGCGTATTGAAAGTGCTATCAAAGCAGTTGTGGATTTAAATGGCAGATTTTTTGGTGGCAGACAAGTCAAAGCAGGATTCTACGATGTAGAAAGATTTGCTTCTCTACTGTTGACTGAATAGAGCTTTATTTACGTAAATTACTCTTTTATTCATCATCATAATCAGCCGAAATGTTCATATTGCTGGGACACTCTCTTTGAGACTGAGTGGGCTATAATCTACCACGCGGTCCCAGTGTGGGTTGGTAGGTATCACATGTTCTTCGAATTTTTGGTTCTAGGACATGCCGGTTTCTTCAATAATATTTTTATTCTTCCATTTCTTTGACCCACTTATAGAAGGTGACTAGGTACCGAGATGACAACTAATAGAGAAGTATGAAAGAAATGTTGCGCCGATTTCAAATAATTTGGGATAGGTACCTATAGGCAATAGAATGATGATGATTCATTGACCCACTTTTGCAGTTCAGATTGTTTTTCTTCTGTTAGAGTGTAATGATCCTAACATAAAACAGTATTGAAACTGTTCATCGCGCGCGGTGGAGGGGGAGGCGCCGCCATTTTGAGGTAATTTTGCTGCGTATCGAGATTTTCATTTAATAACTTTTGACTTGTAAAAGAATGAATGCGGCCGAGCAGATCATGCCCGTAAACGTATTCATGTACAGCACACGCATAGGCGTATATGGGGGGGAGGGGGGCGGATGGGCCGTGCCCACCCTACAATGGTCTGGTGCCCACCCCAGGACGTTTGGGGACCTATTCTAAATACTAAGCTAGATACTTACTTAATATAACTTCACACAAACAAAAGCAATCAAATAAAAATAATCTAAGTACCACCAAGACCTAAACAAATGTATTATTACCTACATATGAATACATTCCATATAGTTACTTTTGAAATCACAAAAATAATTGAATCTACTAAGTAATAGGTACGCAAAGTAATAAGCTAGAGTAGTACATTTTTTTTTAGTTTTCGCGCCACAGTGCAAAGTGACAAGCGGGCAAGTGGAAAGCATGTTGCGCCAAATTGACGAAACTCTTTTAGGCTAAAAGAAAATGATCGTTCGTGGGATCGCCGGCACTTGGGGATGGGGTCCGCTAGGCATGGCGGGCTGATACCAGTTGGGGGTGCGGCATGTACAGAGGCCAGCACATCAAGTTACCCCAATCTGTTAAATTTCTTTGATAGATTTTCAACTTTATCACAAAGGAATAAGGTTCATATTCAATTGGGAAAATTTGACAGATTGGGGTAGCTTGATGTGCTGGCCTCTGTACCTACAAGTATCTCCCCGACTTATGGTAGTAGGTGTTGAAATAATTTGGTACCTACACTCCATATCTGGCAACATTTTTATTAATTGAAAATGACAGTAGAAATTTTTAAGTACTGGTATCCCTCCTTTTTTTTAGTCGTCACCTCCCAACCTAAGCAACTGTGTCTCCTACTTTTCTCGTAAGTTTTTCACAATAAAAGAATATTCTGCCCAAGCGTCGTTTCTATTCATTCTACTGCACCTCACCCTCTCTAAGAGGAGGAACAGTGGGGTTTTAGTCGGTAGGAGTCCGACTTAACCCTCCGTTCTTCCCAGACGGAGGGTATTCATGAGGATTTCCCAACGACATAAATAGTAGATTATTAACCAAGGGGATAAAGCAGTGTCTTCTGTCGCGGGTGACGATTTAAATCGCGAGCGTAACGAAGTACTCGAGGTTTACTCCCGAGCGTAGCAAGGGTGTTAAAAACTTAAATCACGAGCGAAGCGAGGGATTTAAGACGAGTCCTGAGTGTAGCGAGGGATTTAAAACGAGTCCTGAGTGTAGCGAGGGATTTAAGACGAGTCCTCAGTGTAGCGAGGGATTTAAGTTCACCCAAGAGAAAGTAAAAAGAAAAAGAGAAAGTAGAGTATTTTCCTCGGTGATAAAGCTGCCTTAGAGCTTTATCACCGAGGAAAATACTCTACTTTTCGTACCATTTGCGAAAAAATTAACACAATAATAATATGAGATAAGCATTTATTAAAAATAATGACAATTAAAAGTAAAGTTCAACAGTCGAAACATTGGTCCAAAAATTAAACAGTCGAAACATTGGTCCAATTATTGATAGAGAGAGTTACATTTTTGTTTGGTACATTTATTGTTGATCAGTTGATTTGAGTATTATTTCTCTGTTCTTGCGTCTGAGGAACTTGCGTTTCATTGTAGATAGATACGTCGGAGATAGTGGTGGTGGTGCATCGTAAGTTACGGACGAAGATAAGATGCCGGAAGTTGATGGTTGTGGCTCTGATGGATTAAATTTTATATTTTTGTTAATTTGACTACTTAATATGGTTTTATTCGCCATTGAGCTTTCGATATAACCCTCAGCTACTCTATCAGGGCTCCAACCACCGTGTCTTTTTATTGACGTAATATCCGCCCCTGAATCCGCCAAGAAAGTCGCCGAAGTTCTTCTAAAGCAGTGACCGGTGTAGAGGTCAACATCTTTAAGTTTTAAAATTTTAGCAATTTCCCTTAGCATATTGTTAATTTTATTTTTGCCGATGGCTTGTCGAGTACATTTCCCATTCCGATAGTTTATAAAAAATCCATTGTTTTCCATGTTGGTGGGACATAATGCTTGGTATTTATGAATGATTTTCGTATATTGTCCTTGTACAATGAATGACCGATTTTTCTTTGTCTTAGTTTCCTTTACATTAATCAGCAGTAACTCATTGGAATGATTTTCAACGTCCTCCACCTTTAAGTTTACAAGTTCATATCCGCGGCAAGCACCATTGAGTCCAACTCCAAAAATTAAGGCCACCTTTAACAAAGATAAAAAACAGGTAAATATATAGAATAATTACCATTGATACGAAATATTCATAGTTAAATCATGTATACTTACTTTTGTGGCCAGAAAAATTTCGTCAGGAGCTTCATTAAGAAATTTTTCCACATTTTGAGTCGTAAAAATTTTAGACTTCTTTGCGCAATGCCCTTCTGATTTTCTTTTTAAAAAAGCCAGTTATTTCGTGCATCTATTTATTTAAATGCTGTGTTTGATGCTTATTGTAGCTTTCAGTTCTGAGTATATCTCTATCAAAAAGTACTCTGTGGAGTATATGTGTCGCAGCCAACTGGTTAAATTAGCCGTTCAGTCAGCCTGGCCTTTAGAAGTAGTGCTCGCCTCGCTTCCTCCCTCGGCTCGAACGCGGTTGATCACAGTTATAACCTAACCTAACCCACTTGGTCGGGGTGCAATGCCTTAATTACTGCGACCAATTCGGCTCGCGCGTGATTGGTAACAGACTTCCAACCTAAACTGTAATTGAATATCATTCAGGCCGTTAGTTGAACGGCCGCCGTTTAGTTGAAAGGCTAGGCAATTAACTGGACGGCTAATTTAACCAGTTGGCTGCGACAGATATATAATCAAAATAGACAAGAAAGAAGTACTGATTCTGAAAACAAAAACGCGGCAAATTCCTAGACTAATATTTTTTGTCGGAAAAGCAAAGGCATCAAGCTCATACGGCCTCGTCGGTTTTCGTAATTTTATTTAAGTCATAACTGCATAATAAATGCGTATTCCTTTTTCAAAAAGATGTATAATGCTTTATATACAAACTCAATGGTGTAAACACAGATGTAGTTCAGTATAAACGGTAAGTATTCCAAATTCATTCTCCCCCTAGAGGATGAATGAAATTGTTTTTAACAGTTTAAAAATGACTATTGTTATATTCGCTTTTTGTCACTTTTTTGAGCAAGTGGTATGAAAAAATAATTAGGGGCCATTTTTTTAGATATTAAGAAAATCTAAAGTCTAAGAGATATGCAATTGATGTATAATAAGTCCACTATTAACATCATATCCCGAGAATTTTGTTTATCTGGTATAATCCAAACCATTGACATAAATATTACTACCCAAACCCAAGTTATGAGGGTTCAAAAAAACGACGAAGCGCTTTGAGAAAAGAGGTAGTGTTTCCCTCTATATTACTTTACTCTTTGGGTAGTGTCCTTACGATTCGCTTGGCTCGTCTTGGCGGGGGCACTCCCCTTAAGGTATATACGTTCTGTGGGCACTCCCGTGCCCCAGAAGCCCCAGATTATACTCATACCGACCATAGAGTACTTTTTGATAGACTGGACTAGACTACGAAATCATTTTTTTTTTTTAAGGATGGGATATTTTCAAATGACCCCTCCCGCTCTGGGTGGAGCGGAAGGGAGTGTCAGACTCTTACTGCCTAAAACCCATCCGTGTTCCTTCCTTAGCCCTTTATGTTCCGGGGTAGCGGTAAGCCTGCCCCGGCAGGCTTTGGCCCTGACGGGCCCCTCTTTCGATGCTGACATCTCTTTGAGGCGCGCGTTTAACACATACGCGCCGTCCAGCACGGGTCTGGTCCTGATCGGACAGCGAGCTACCCATTACTCGCCGTCCGCAGGCCTGCGCCTAGGGTGGCCGGGAGTCGTCACGCGGCTCCCGACGCCCGCGGCGGCTGGGACTACGGAACCCTTGACTTGTGCTTGGTCTGATATACACTTGACTGTTTTTTTTATTTTATTTGGAAATAAAGGATTTTAAAAAGAGAACTTTGAAAAGCAGATTCTAGATATCAAACGGCTCCACAAAAAATATATTTTTCTCGGTCCTCTATCAGTTCTTGATTTTGTGCTTGTGCATGTGCACTGTGCAGTACACACCTATCTTGGAAAATTCTGTTTTACTCCAAGCAACTTGCTATAAAAGAGTGAGTGAGATTCAAGGCAAAAGGTTACCAAACTCTAGACCCTTATGATCTAAGTATGTTGTACCACGGAGTAAACTTGGTTTCACGATTTTTCTAGGCGCAATGAAAACTCTTGGCGCAATATCCCAATATCCAGCCAAAGGTTTTATTTCTTGATCGGCTTGATGTTACGACGGACTGTCAAACAAATTGTCAAAAATGACAAGTCAACAAGTCAATCATACTTCCATTAGTTTACTGAGTGTTAGCTACATCTGGCGATAAATCTAAAAAAAAAACAGGTTATCAAAAAAAAAAATGCATTGTTTTTAAGATAATTAGACAATAAACATTCTAAATTATAGTATAGTTGTATTAAAATCCAGTGGAATCAGACATGGTATAGAGTTATAGAGGCGTTGGTGTCAATCTCAACAGCTGCTTATCTTATAGTGCAATATTAAAGTGCATCGGGTGTTATTGAGAAGCGATACCTATTGGATGGATTTATTAATATATCATTACCATCAATAACAATGGCATTCTATACTTGTAACAGATATAGATTAATAGTTTTGCTTCTGCTAACGTTGATCATGTGGCAGTTTTTCCGACTATTGCCCGACAAAAATGCAACATTAATATCGGAGGTACGTAATCTATCTTTTGCTTGAATTTCAATATTTTATCATATGTCTTACTAACCAATAATATAATCTATTATTTATTGCGTAAATGGGAATATAGGCGGTTTCAGGCTATTGTATGCAGTAGGTATGCATTTGCATATATTCATTTTCCTTGTAAGAATATTCATATTAGTAAATTTCAGCGTAAATGTCTGCAATGTTTTTGTAGATAATAATAGTTATTTTACACAATAGCATGCCTGTATTCCCACGAAAGGTTAAGCAGAGGTGTCTAATACACCCTTGTTTTGCCAGTTATGTTATGAGTCTCATGTATTAGGGCAAGGAGAGCCTATTGCCAGTCCCTGGGCACACATCCGGACCCCACGCTGCTACTGAGAGTTTTCAAATGGAAAATTCTGATAACACTTCTTCTGACCCGGGGATTGAACCCAGTATCCCACGCTCAGCAGTCATGTTTGCAACCAAGCAGTCACACGAATCAGATGAGGCAGGTGTTTATTTTATTCAGCATAAATGTCTTATGTTCGTACATAAAATCATGCCTTGTAATGGGGTTAGGCAGAAATTAGTGTCCACATGCTACAATCCTTACATATCAAACTCCTGTTGCTTCCTCGATGCTCATACTTAGTTATTTTCTACATCATTGAATGTAATGTGTACAACTTTTCGTTTTAGATTTCAAATTTTAACTTTTTAAAAGTGAAATCATGGTTATTAGGTGTAGCCCATCCTGTAGAAGTGTTTTGTGAAAGTATTTAGTCCACTGAACTCATTTCATGAATTAACATTTAATTAAAGTTGTTTTTCTGATTTATAGTCTGGCATAGTGGAGTTAGAAGATGACAAGTACAATAAGCATAAACAAGACAAAGTGAAAGTGAGGGTGTACTATGAGGCCCTTTGTCCTGACTCCAAACATTTCTTTGTGAGGCATTTGGCACCCGTGACAGAGAAGCTTTCAGAGTTCTTAGATGTAACTTTAGTACCCTATGGAAAGGCTACAGTAAGTATATGTACTTAATGTTGCCAGTATTTTAACTTCCAACATAGTAAAACAAAAGAATTTGATAAACATGACTCAGCTTTTGCACCTTTTTGGGTTCTAACTAAATAAACAAAGTTTGATTGAATATGCATGAAACAAAGTATGTTGTTCTCATTTGAATTTGCTGTAGCATACTTATAAGCATTTTAGTTGTGACATACATTCGAAAATGGTAATATTGTCATAGTATGGAAAAAATATGATGACTAAGTATTTTTGGATGACCTACATAAAATTCTTATGCTTATTGATATCTATACAAATGAATAAAATTTAAGCGTCTGTAATGTTAAAATAACATCTTTTTACTAAATGCATATGAAAGAGTACTTACTATTATAAAAAAAAAACTGTCTGTCTATTTATTAAAGCTAATCTGTGAAACGGCGGGACCGATTTTGATGGGTCTTTCATTGGCAGATAGCTAATATTATAAGGAGTAACTTAGGCTACATATATAAAAAAAAAAAATAGGGTTCCGTGTAAAAAAATTAAAACCCTTGAAATCGAATTTGTTTATCGATATGCACGCTTATGAAGTCACGGGCACAGCTAGTAATATAAATGCTTAATATTTTTATAGACCAAAGAAGAGAAAGGGAAGTATATTTTTCAATGTCAGCATGGTGAAGAAGAGTGCTATGCAAACAAGGTCCATGCTTGTGCAATAGAGGCTGTGGCAAACATGACTACTGCTGTCAAGATAACAGAATGCATGATATCAGATAACATAGATGCTGATGGTGCTCTCACCAGGGTAAATATAGAAGTTATTTAAATTCATTCTTGATTTTTTTAATATTCCCTAAATACGATATCTGTACTAATAATAATGCTGAAGGGTATGTGTTTTTTTATTTGTTTGAACACGCTAGTCTCTAGAACTACCAGTCGGATTTTGAAAAATTATTTTTGCTTTTGATAGTCTCACCCTCCCAAAAAACAAAGCACATCCGTTTTTTTTTTGGTCACATTTTTCACACATAAACTAATAAACCCTAATGTTTCATTTCAGTGTGCAAAAGAAATGAAAATTGATCCTGATCCAATAAGTAATTGTGCTCATGAGGAACATGGATCAGCTCTCCTGAAGAAACATGGCGATGATACCCACATATTAAAACCAACATTCATTCCAACAATAACAATCAATGGTTCAAGAGATAACCAAGCAGCCATATTGAAAAATTTCCTATTAGAAGTATGTAAATTGATTGACATGCCTCTCCCGCCACCGTGCTTGTGACATAAAAAAAATTCTCAGCCAAATATGCACAATATACTTCAGAATTTTGAGTAAAATCATCAATTCCAATGTTTTGTCAATTGAAGCTCAAATTCAAGTTGCTCATAATATTACTTCCATGCAATTTTCAAGTACCGTAGCATATTCGTAATTAATTATACTGTGTAAATATACTTACATTGTATAATTTGTAATGTATTAATTGTACATTTCCATCTGTGAAATGTTTACTGACAAAAATATGCTATTATAAAAGCTATTTCTGAAACTAGAAGAAATTAACAAGTACTCACTTAAAATATTAAAAAAATATTATTTCGGAGTGTTTTGGGAACTGAGAAGGCTATTGAAGTATTAAAATTATAAAAGGTTAAATTCCAAGGTGATATGTTTAATTTTGTTTGTTATGTATTAATTACTTTATGTAAGTTTTAATGGGTTGTGTTTCCTAAACCTAGTGAATCAACGAACAAACTTTTGTTTCTAGCATTTGTTTCAATGTGCTTCTTTCTGGTTGTTGTTGCATTTAGTAATAACTCTATTATTTAAAAAACGGTTGTATTTTTGTACCTCTTTATTTACCTATATTTTTATTGAAACTGTCAGTCAATCTGTAGAATGATGAATGGCGAATGACTTGTACCAGTAAAAATATGAAGTCCAGTAACCATAATATAATTATTTTAGTATATGTAACATTTAATAATATAAAGACGCATTAGGATTAAAGTCTGAGTATAATAAGTATTTTTCACACTGCTTTAACTTAAACATAATATTTTTTTTTGCAAAAACTTGGTTCTCATATAGTAACACTTATTCATACTATTTTAATTACCAAGTAATTGCTTAAGTGTAAATGTAATGAGAAACTTATTAATTCTTAAAATATTTCACTTAATCGCAATTGTGTTTAAACATTATTATATAAGGTGTTTAAAAAAATAACCTTACAAACTTTAAGAGGTGCTTTAGACCATCGAACTGAACAACTTTCACTATGGGACCAACTCTGAAATCACGAAAAAAAAAACTGCTGTTTCATACAAAAGTTTAATACCTACCTACTTGACCAAAATGTATGAAACAGCTGTTTTATTTTCGTGATTTTGGCGTTGGTCCCATAGTGAAAGTTGTTCAGTTCGATGGTCTAAAGCACCGCTTAAAGTTTGTAAGGTTAATTTTTTAACGCTTTGTATACTTAATATAACAATCATATTATGTTTCATAGCATGAGTCGTTTATATTTATAGTAATTACTGAACTAGCGCACAACTTATCTAGTTGTATACATGCACCTACATAAGCACTGAATGATTTTACGTTACTTTGGTACTCATATTATATCAGAAACAAAAGTGCAGATACATTTAAAATAATAATGATTTATTCAATAGTTTAAAATACTACACTTGGAACTAAAAGTCTAAACTTCTTAAATTATATGAAAATAAAGAAATAAAAAGATGTTTGTTAAATAACTAATATAATTATTTAAAAGACTTGACGAAAGTATTACTAAATGAGTAGTAAAGTTGTGTTTTCACCAGTATGGCCAGTTTCTTCATCAATATCAGCCAAAGTAACGTCACAAAAGTTAAAGTAACGGTTAAATTTGTTTCTTCACTATTTAAGCTGTTACTTGAATGAAGAAAAACATTTGCCGTAGTATCAGTAAAGTTCAAGAAGTCAATACTTTGACTGATTAGTTGTTAATGAAGAAACTGGCCGTTAGTGTGCAGACACACGAGCGGCACGCGTCAATTGCAGAGGCAACTGCAACCGCCTACACTCGTCGAGGACGCGTCGCTGGCTGCAGTTCTCTCTGCCGTTGACGCGTGCTGCTCGTGTGTATGTACACTTATAATTAAATCGTGAGGCTAGGCTAATGTTAGCCCACGGAAAGATCCTTGGGCTACAATCTAAAACATACTACTGTTACCTTTGACGAATATTATTTTTATAAAATTGGAATTGAAATGGAAGTACTTATGTATTTTATGAAGGTGTTGGTAATAAATATGTATTTATGTTGTAGTGTGTTAAAGTAGAAAAATCTTCGTAAATGTAATAAAATTGTCATGTCGTTTGCAAATAAAAACAAGTTATCAAAGCCGAATCCACATTATAATGTAAAACGAGCATTTCATCAGTCTGAAAGAAACCTTACCTAAACTTGTAATGCTTCATAGAATAAAATCATGACCCTTCGTACCAGGGAATCGTGTAATGTTTACATAGAGTAGAAGTAAATAGTTATAGTAGGTATTGTAGAATTACCTGTCTCTGTAGGATTTTTACCATTCTTTCGAATATTTTTTGATTATTTAGGTGAAACTGTTTCCAAGGCTCAATAAGTACGGTGGGCTGCAAAAGTGGCTTAACTCGTCCAAAACGAAACATCTCAGCGAACATCTATGACATAGTTTATTTCATAAGTTACTGATTGTACCGATATGTGCCAAATTTTGTTGTTTACAGTAACTTTCTGAAAAGTATAGCGCTGAGGTAGTTTGTAGAGTTTAGCGCACTAATGTGGATTATTGTACTTACCTTTGCATTTAACAAAAGTCATAATATACAGTCCCTATAGGTACTACATTATATAAAGTGAAATTTGGACTAAAAGTGCAGGTAAATCTGTGTCAACATGAGGTTATCCAATCTTCTTCGTGTTTATGGCACAACAGTTTATTAAATGTTGTCCAATAAAAATAGCAAAGCAAGAACCATATAAAATGAAGTCTGACAAACGGCTAGTACCTTTATAAATGGTTCTCAACAACCATAGAATATCAATTTTCATACAAATCAGCACTAAAACTTGGTCGGAACTTAGTCAATTATATACGTAGTAACTATGGTTATTTATTTGAATAGCGGTTAAAACACTTAAGTACTGCCGTTTGTCAGTCTAAGTATAAGAACTCCACGCGTTATATTATAATATTATTATATTAATAAATTATACCAGTGTGGGACTGTAGGCTCACCTTTATTTAGGACGTATCGTAAAACATTCTTATTGTAGAATGCAGGCAAAGAAATTTATAGTAGGTTGTATGTGTATGTGTTGTAGGTTTTTTGCCTCTCTTGCCGTCAATCTTGTAATAATGTTACTTTTTGTGAATGGGAAAGTAGGTAGGTACCTAGGTATGTAGGTAATACCAAGACCAGTGTGATGTTGTAATGTGAATAATGTTGAAAATTAAAGTGCACATTTTTATTTTCGTGTATTTATTTACCCGATTGAATATAAGAAATAAGGTATCTATATAACCTTATTTCTTATATTCAATCGGTTTTGCACTTCAGGTATCCAATGTAGAACGAATCTGATAGAACAGACGAACTGACGAAATGTGCACTCCTACCTACTGTCAACAGACAGTAGGTAGGAGTGCACATTTCGTCAGTTACCTTGTTAGGTAGCTCATGGGTAGCTCTACTTCGATCTGACTGATGTCACAAGATAGGGACGCCATTGTAACTTCGCGCCATTTGATACAATGATCGTTTTGCGTGGCAAGGATAGAAGAATAGGTAACTAAGCGTATTTTTTTTAGGTTTAGGTTTAAAGAGATTTTAAGATGATAGGTAAGAACTTAAATAACAGTACCTACACTTAAAATGAGATACATAGTGCTTACATCTAAGGCTAAGCGCGCACTACGAATTTTAATCGTTGCGAAGAAAATTCGTCTATCTGTGAACAATAGAAATGTAGGTACTAGAGTCCGCGCACTGCGGAAAAAAAGCGGTTGAGAATTCGCTTGAAAAATGTTTGTGTTTGCGATTTTATAACTAAATCGCAACGATTAAAATCGTAGTGCGCGCATAGCCTTAGTAATAAATAATATCATATTATTCACATGAAACACTTGACATAACACCTTTCGGAGCATAACAAACTAAACACCAAACAATTCACATAAAAATGTTTACCATTCTTTTTTTATATATGATCACATAATCCACGCACGTCTGTTTACAGAGTAGGTACCTCGTATCTACCTAGTCTGACGTATTCTTATTTATTTGATAAGTTATACCTAAGTACTTCGAAGTTGGTCCCACTTAAAATTGAAAAATAAACAAATTAAAATTGCAAAATAGAGGCTTACCGGTAGGTAGGTAATAATCGGTTCACAGATGAAAATTAAGTAGAATGTAATGTTCATCTGTGAACCGATTCTGTTGAAACTTGGCAGACATATCTGGGGGCACGGTAAAGCCCCCAGCAAAACGCGCCAAAAACGAAAATCAGGGGCACTACCTTTTCTCGAAGCGTGTCGTATTTTCAAACCCTCATAGCTTCGACCTGAATAATGGCTAGACAGCTCAAATTCTCAGGATAAGATGTTGTTAGACTTATAAAACACACTAAGTTTCATTTGCCTAGCTTTTATACTTTGGATTTTATTAATAAGTAGGTACCTAAAATACGTCGATTTCGTCACTCACTCATCAAAACCTCTAGGGCACTTCCCGAAGTCCTAGCAAGCTTT
The DNA here is from genome assembly GCA_963669345.1 of Gortyna flavago. Classification (NCBI taxonomy): domain Eukaryota; kingdom Metazoa; phylum Arthropoda; class Insecta; order Lepidoptera; family Noctuidae; genus Gortyna; species Gortyna flavago. The sequence continues at coordinate 10,738,878 of OY770126.1, forward strand.
TCGTATGCAGGCTAGGATATGAACATAAACAACCCAAAAATTCAGAAAAATGACATTCACCCTCCAACCCCCGTAAATGGGGTTGCAGTATAAAATAAAGAAAGAAAGAAAGAAAAAGTATTTATTGCGACTCATACAGGAGGATCACAAACTGTCAATAAACTAAAAACTAAACACAGTAAAAAATAAAAACAAGTTATAAAAAACAGTAACAAAAACAAATAAAACCTCTTTACCTGGTTCCTGAAGTCCTAGAAAGCTGAATTTTGGTATGCAGGCTAGGATTTGCACACAAACAAAAAAATATGAAATTTTTAACTTTCACCCTCCAAAACCCCCTTAAACTTAAAGGGAGGCGCATGTCTGTATTTCTTACGGATAATAAATCAGTACCATATCACCGCTAAAATAAAAAGATATAGAGCACCATAAAAAAATAAATGAAATCCCACCAAAAACTTTTCTAGGAAAGTAGGTTGCTGAGACTTACTTACATAACGCTTTCACTGTTATAAAGTTATCAGGGGGTCTAAAAAGGCCTCTTTGGCAGAATCATAAAACAAATCATATCACGCAATTCATCTGTTTGACAGTTTCACACCTATATATCTCTGAAGGGTTAGGCAGAGGTGTACCTATAGCATTTTACGAATCTCCATACAAAACTGTCATACAGACGAAATTGCGTGATATGAATTGCTTTATGATTCTGCTAAAGTGGCATTTTTAGGCCCCCAGATGTAACGTACAGCTAAACCCCTAACTCTCCACGGCCTAGCTCTACATAAATCTTGGTCAAAACGTATGGGCGTTCCACTGAACTATTAAATACCAGTGACTTAATTTCTTACCATAAGCCCATAGGCACCGAGGCAGAGACAGGCCTAAGAAACGCTTGCGTGACGATTTGGACTCGTTCCTAACCTATTGGACGGAGAGGACACAGTACAAGGAAAGGTGGAAGAATATGGGGAGGCCTTTGCCCTGCAGTGGGACAATATAACGAAAAAAAAAACCCATAGGAGTGTCTATGCGACAGCCGCGAAACGGCCAAGACGAACATTTTGACCAAGATGTAATGTAAGGTTTGTAGAGTTAAGGCCTTGGTATAAGTTAGGGAATTGGGCAATTGGCTTTTCATTAGATCTGAGGACTTTTTACTGTGAAAGCGTTATGTAAGTCTTGGCAATCTATTTTACTTACATGTAATGTTATTGGTGGGATATACAGGCTGTTTGGCAGACGGACCAACACAATTTTCTTAGTGTATATGTATGTATTATGTTGTAGTGTCATCATAATTATATTATGTACTAGCTTCTGCCCGCGACTTCGTCCGCGTGAAATTTTACCCTCCCCTCATTCACCCTCTTAGGAGTGGAATTTCGAAAAACTCTTTCTTAGTGGATACCTTTATACACTTCACACAGAACACACTCCAAATTTAATGTCTCTATGACCAGCGGTTTAGGCTGTGCATTGATATAATCAGTCAGACAGGATCACAGGACTTTGAATATATTAGATTATAAAAGTAAACCTAAGTACCTACCTAATAAAAAAAAACTCAATAACAAAAAATAAAATACCTAAATAAACCTATTTCTGATGATAACTAATCTAAACTCAATAAATAAGCAAAATCCCTAAAAACTAATATCTATACGAATGACTAATCCTACCTAACAGTTTTATAAAATAACCTACGGTCACTACGTACACTATCAAATATACTACCCATACTTTAAAATTAAAATCTATACCGCTTATAAAAATAAACCTAAATAACTCTACCTTAAACTGTACTTAGTAAAAGCTAAAAGAAATAAAAAGGTCGCACTGAAAAGCACGTTTTGGAATTGCAAGTAGCAGTTAAAACATACAATTTTACGCCTATTATTATTATCTTCGTCGTGTACTACGACAAACTTATTATTTGCGGTTGGTTCAGTAATCGGGTCTAGGGATCGAACCGCAAAATTAAGTTTGTTTTTTATTGTATATTTTTTTCCGGGATAAAAAGTACCCAGTGTGGTGCCCAGGATATTAAAGAATAATTATACCAAGTGTCATCGTAATCGAACCGGTAGTTTTTGCCTGATGCCTTAACAAACAGACAGACAGACAAAAATTTTTTAAATCACGTTTTAGGGTTTTGTGTCGGTCTAATAACACCCCCCGCCATTTATTTTTTTGAGTCTTTCAATGTACAGAATTTTCACTTTACAGATTAATTATAAGTATAGATTTGTAATTTAAACGAATATTTAAACACTACCAAAACAACTAATACCTATTTTATAAAATAACAACAAAAGAAATTCAAATAAACTATTTAAAGACAAAAAGTCGCGCTGATAAGCACGGTTTGTTAATATCAATTATTGTCCAGCCAAATATTGAATGAAGCTCGCGCTCGGACCTCCCGCCTTTTTATACCCTACCGCCACGACCCGCGTCGAGCGCGGCAACCGTTACACAAAAATAATCCTTATGGCATGATTCAGTATTCACGCGCGACGGCGCGATGGCTTATTAGCGTATTTCATGTATAAGTTTGGTGTTTCTATACCGATTACTATTATTCTTTTTTTATTGAATAGGTAATAATATTAACTTCTTTTAATTAGGGATGAGTGAGAGTATTATAAACGTAAGAGTAAACAAATATAATCAGAAAGCTCCGAACTGCTAAGCTATCGGGAGTTACACGTGTTATTGTGAGTCAACCATAAAAGATAGACATATGCTGTTGTGGGATATTTTTTAGATAATTTTATGTAGAACATTTCCGTCATAAGTGATTTCTATGTAGCTTTAACCATTAAGGATGCACACGCGACGGAAGCTTAAAAAACGGAGCAAATTCTCCCGTTTTCCCAACATTTCCTTTCACTGCTCTGCTCCTATTCATTGTAGCGTGATGAAAAGTATACTATAACCTCCCCAGGAGTATGAAGAATAATTGTACCAAGTTTCGTTAAAATCCGTCGAGTAGTTTTTGTTTCTATAAGGAACATAGAGACAGACAGACAGAGAGACAGACAGACAGACAGACAGACAGACAAAAATTTTACTGATTGCATTTTTGGCATCAGTATCGATCACTAATTACCCCCTGATAGTTATTTTGAAAATATATATCATGTACAGAATTGACCTCTCTACAGATTTATTATAAGTATAGATAATTGATCTGATGATGGAGAATGAAGAGACTAGAGAGAGTTCCTCATCAATACAAGGTGGGATCGACGCGTAGCCTGATACCACGGATTCAGTAGGTAGACCCCTACGTGATACTGGAATCTGCTGCGTTGAAATTTTTCGTCAGCTATTAAAAGAAAATAATTGCTGTTCCATACATTTTGACCACGTAGGTACAGACGCCAGCACATCAAGCTACTACAATCTGTCAAATTTCTTTGATAGATTTTCAACTTTATCGCTAAAACATAAGATTCAAAGTTGATTGCGAAAATTTGACAGTTTCGGGTAGGTTGATGTGCTGGCGTCTGTACCTATTGCACTTTTCTATGAAACAGCAGATTTTTTTTGATAACTGACGAAAAAATTTACGCATGTGTCTTTAGAATCATGTCCTGTATTCATGGTTACAGTTTGCGCATCGACTGTCCCTGCCACCCTGTGTACAGCAGCTACGCTACCTCAATCTTGTTTAGGTTTCTTGAAATAAGCCATCTTGATGAGAACTTTAGACCTAGCTAGAGTATCTTGGTATATATTAAACCGACGAAAAAAGGGTAACAAAAAATAAAATTAACACCTTTTTGTCACAGGGTTCCCCTAGTTTAGGAGGCAGGGTTTTTCACTATTTGTGCAGTTTTTTTCCCAAAATCCAATGTACAGAGGCCAGCACATCAAGTTACCCCAATCTGTCAAATTTCTTTGATAGGTTTTCAACTTTACCACAAACGAATAAGGTTCATATTCAATTGGGAAAATTTGACAGATTGGGGTAGGTTGATGTGCTGGCCTCTGTACCTAAATGAAATGTATTGGTATTGTATACAAAGGTATATTGTGACAAAAATACCTTTTTTTTTTGTTTATTCTAACGAGCTCCTCAATTTATTTAAGTAACTAATTTCGAGGTGGTGACAAACATAGGTACAATCAACCAATGAAGATTAGGTAATCAAGCTGCAATCATGTTACGGATGTTTGTGTGCTTGGCGTCGTCGCCTCAAAATAAGCTAGGTACGTTTTTTTTTGTTTTTAACTGACGAAAAAAAGGAGGAGGTTCTCAAGTCGACGCGTAAAGAAAGTCTAATTTAAAATTGCACGCCTCTCCACTGCTGGTTGCATACACATTTAAAATGTTTGTATAGAAATTTTAGTGGCAGGGCGTGACGTTTTACATTAGACTATAATATTATACCTAAGTATATTACCTTTTTTTTCGCTACTCAGTTTCCCGGTACCTCTCGCAAACTGTGAGAGCTTACTTATCTAAGTACTTACCCTTAATTACCACTTTACTTCAGTCAGGTCCTGTCTTATACTTCTACTTCCTACCTACCTATAACTTGTCATCTGCCTAGCCTTTTCCCAACTATGTTGAGTTCGGCTTGACGGCTTCCAGTCTAACCGGTTGCATCTTACAATTTAATGGCTCACATCGACTATCAAAGGTCTACGAATGACAGCCAGGACCAACAGCTTTTAACGTGCTATCCGAGGCACGGGTCTCGGTATGTAACGGATGGTCATCCATCCACAGACCAACCTCGGCAAGCGTTGCTTAACCTTGAAGACCAACCCGTGCGGCTGTTATCATTTAGCCACGAACCCCTCCCTAAAACTATATACCTAACTGAAATCTACTCTGAAAGTTGGGCTATGTCTATTGAAGTAGGTAGGCATCACGTGTCGTTATAGGTACGCTCAGCGAAAAAATTCGATTAACTCTGCTACTTTTACATTTACCTAGGTAATAATATCATAAATTATTCGATACATTGTAGCATTGTATATACCTACTGAGAGTTAATATTCTATAGTTCTGTTCCGATTTTAATTAAATATTTAGTCAATAATTTAGACTGAAGTGAATCTTGTCGGTGACTGTATCTGTGTTAGGTACCTAATCGCCCTGCAGCGTGCTCCGCGCGGTCACCGAGCCCCGTAAGCTAGCCCGCGGTCATCAATCATTCGCATCAAGCTCCCACTTTTCCATATCGTGTACGAAGGCAATAAATTAGCAGCTTTCCACCTTTTTCCGTGAGTCACCGTTGAAGGCAAACAAGCGACTTCAGTCAATTCAATTTAAAACCCGCTCTGACAACACCAATTTGCTTGCGTCTAAATGGCTACCTTTGCTCCGAAAACCATTTCAAACACAACAATAAATCTTCAGTGAAATCACGGTCTAATTTCGTAAAAGCCCCGTCTCGCTTTGCTAATTAATATGAATGGCATTTGCATCCGGCTTTTTCTCGCGTACACCATTTCCAACTATTGTTTTGCAAAGATTCTCACAATTTATTCCTATTTTTACCCGACTGCGCAGAGTGAAGGAGTTTTGTTGAGATTAATAAAACACAGCTTGTTTTATTGCTCTTCTCAAATTGCACGTTTGTCATAGTTTAATATCTACTTATGTACCTGGTCTACTTATTATAGAACTTATGTAACAAAAGAATTTTATCTTTTCGGGCTGTAAAAATACCAAAAGATTAGTAGGTACCTAGGTATATTTATCTTCATAATATCTAAATAGACATGATGACTATAAATACTAGTAAGGTTTTAAAGAAAAAACACCTACTAGTAGTAAGTAGGTAGGTATTAGGTAAAACTTGGAATTTTGATCTTCAATAGGTAAGTACATCCGTAACCTGAAGGTATCCCAGGTATGGTCCAGAACAAATTATCACAATGACGGGGAATACAAGTATTTCTAGGCTTTGTTAAGTGTCTTTTCCCACCCGTTATAAATAAATAAATAAAATGTAAAAAAAAACTAGATATAAATATAAAATAACCAGTCAGTATTCTTTCGTGTATTAATAATGTGAAAGAAAGTTTATGTCAGTTGCTTAAAGGTTGTTTCTAATTACGCATCAAATTACAGTTATTAATTATACTTAGATAGTTTAATAATACTTTTCGAGGGCGCTCATTTTGATTTAACCCTATTTTCGTTATTAGCCGCCAGCCACCTGACAAATCATAGAGATTACACCTCTGACAAAAAAACTTGCAAAATTTTCGTGTAGATTTTGTTTTTGATCTACGAAGAAGACCAAAACCATAACAAAACCATAAAAATTACACTCATGTTCGAAAATAAATAGTAAAAAATATTACAATAACTATTGACGGCTTTACGCAAAATTCAGCAAAGATCCAACACTCATTCGGTATCGTAATAAACGCAAATTCACAGAGGAGGAGTTACTAGCAACGAAATTATAACAGCCTCCGTTGTCATGCAATTGGATCGGAAGGGATACACGGAACAGCTATCAGACTGTTCACCTGTCTATTAGCTCGGTGATGCTGATAGTAACGCAATAAAGCCGCTTATACGCACGGTCAACTGAGGGTTGCTGCCGCCCGGCCAGCCTCTCCGCGTCCACCCCACGTCGTCGCTCGTTAAGCCAATGCACAAATCTAATGGATTTTTTATGTTGCCTGAAAACGTACCGATATGCATAAAATGGAAAATGCACCTTGCCAAAAAGATTTTACCCGCGCGCTATAAATCAGTTTTATTTTTATCGAACTGACCGTTTTCGATAGAAGATTTAACACATCTATTGAACTTTTATATAAATTGGTCTGATGGTCAAAACTACTCTGGTTCCTGTTATTTAGCTTTATATATAGGTTTTTCTTTTGAAGCTATTTTAAGACATCCATTATTTCATGGCTGTGACAGCCCTGACTGGACATTTTATGTCTCTGTGTAAGTGACTCAGTATAATTGAAAATTGTTGTTGCTGGCATAATGAATGCCCTGGTTTTAATTACACTCGACCCATAATATCAGGCGTCTTCACTTCGCACCTAATCGGCGCATTCACCTTACCCTTATCTATGGCATTCACGGCGAAGACTCTACTATTAGGCGGCACAAGAAGGTTATTGTGCATTTTGACGCTGCTCATTTCGAAGAGTCACTTCTCTTTCCTGAATTCAATTATTTACCCCTCAGGGTCTTCCTAATCCTGAGCTATCGATACACTTATAAAATGCGATAGGTACTACCGACATTCAATTATGTGTTTTTTTAAACGGTGGATAGTAAAGAAAAGTTTCGTCCATTCATTTTACAATTTAGAAAATATTGCCTTTAGGTCTGTAGTTTATTTGATTTATTCCGGTCTGATACCCTGAGCCCCCCCTCCACCCTCTTTCCTCGATCCCCTGCTAGTTCTTCTTCTGTTTTGAAATCTTTCTTATCCAATTTTATCTAGGTTTCTCTTTATGACAGGTACCTAAGTACAGCTAAGAGAAAATAAACGTTTCATGTTTTACTATTATTCAGAATGGTACCTATACTTAAGCAGTCTAAATACAGATATTCTATCTATAAATTGTAAGTTATGCAACTTTACATTTACGTTGACGTGATATTTCCCCATGAAAATCCATACTAACCTAACTCGATTCTGTTTTCCATGTTTAGGGGCCGTCGTAATTAGATAAATATGCAGGTACGTACGGAGCAATGTGTGTAGGCGAGACGGACCTAGATATATCTATCTGTAGGTACGCGAACGAGCCGTGTACTTGGTGTACTCTCATTAAAACTTTCCTCAGGCTGGGCTTGCACGTGTTTTTAATTTTTATCGAGAGCACTCGTCGTTAGCGGGTGCGGGAGCTTGCGGCTTTCGGCTTTGATTGCGGTAATGACGTCTCTCCGACTTCCTCGCCACTTGTGTCTCCTCACTATCTTCAAATGATTATTGCTTTACAAATTAATGATGATGTCCATGTTTTAGTTATGTAATTTTTTAAATCAAAAGTGAAGCTTTGAAAGTTGTTTTCTGTTGCTGAAAGCGTTTTCATTAGTAATTCCTGGAATCAACTACGGGGAACTACGTACTAGTTGTCGTTTGACATTATTTAAACAGGTATTTTCTGAATATCTAACTTAGGAATATTACGACAAACATTTCTAACTGTGTAGGTAAGTTAAAATAATAATTCTGTGAAAGGCTCTTTCAAATGATACATGGGTACCAACTATTTCGGATGGTACCTACCTAGATACTGAAATTGTACACCTATCAAATATAGAACCGTTTTATTTAGCACCTTACTAGTTAACACCCAAAATATAATAGATATTTCTTCTCAATCTCCGTGTTAGGTACTATATCAATCACACTTATTCAACTATTAGTCCCTGACAGAGTTGCCAGTGCCAACATTTATTGTCAGTGGGTGCGGGGGTCGGAAGACAATTCAATTGCTCTTTCTCGGTTGGTCTGTCCCGTCTATAGTGGTCAAACAATACGAATTTATTGGTTTTGTAGGGCCCATTGTGTTATGATTCACTGTTAAACTCCCAGTTGTTAACACCTTTAACTGTCTGTACTGTGGCAGTTGGACTTATATATCGGGTTATGTTACATAGAAAGCATTTTGCATTATTTGTAAGTTATATTATCTGAGGCTTGAAGCTTTGATCATGTAGTTAACAGACAGTTACTTTTTATTAGCTCTTAGTGCCATGAAAATAACATACAAAATATGTTTATCATTCTATTATATATTATGTAGAATATCTAACAGAATGATAAACATATTTTTGTGTGTTATTTTCATGGCACTCAGAGCTAATTAATTAAAACGAAACTGTATCTTGCTTGCAACACTGCTGAAAAACTACTATAGAGTAGGTAGTATAGAGTATACATACCTACGTGTATAAATATAGTTTTTCAGCATGATTAGAGACGTTGTTGTGGACATGTCCATAAGACGTCCTCTTGTCTCAGCTGGGCGTTCAATGTTGGTGGTTGTGAACACGCGTCTACAGCTACGAACGAATGCGAAAGTTTACTTGTTACCCCGCGTCGGCAATAGTCGGACGAGTTTACATACAATAGAAATATTGTAAAAACTTTCCTACTAAAACTAGTCAACAGTTTTGCCAGGACGTCGTATCTACATCTGAATTTCACTTGCGAACGTTTTTAGTTGTCGTATTTGCTACGTGAACTTTGAAATTTTACACATAGAGTTTAAATTGTTTGATGTTATTTAACTGATGTGGTAGTGGCATTAACTTATTAAGACTGGAACACTTCAGTCACAGCTATGTCTCTAGGGAAGGCCAAATTAATCAGGTTTAACAGCGCTAATAGGACCCTGTGTACGGACGATAGTCGAAAGCTCTGCAGCGCGTTGCAATAGCTATCATATCCAAATTATTACCCAATATACCGATGACAATACTGTAGCCGTAAAGACAAACAATACCGCTTCATTGTAACAACACAATTCGCATTTCAGCATCGAATGCCCGTTGTATCGAGTTGTCGGACTGCGCATGCAGCTAACGAATGCACAGTTGCATGATGCAACCGACAGGGAAGCAACAAATCCTCTTAGGCACGGTCACTGGCGACGCCTATCGGCCCAGTCGCCGACGCAAACAAGTCTAATGGATTTTTCATGTCGATTGAACACGGCATATGTATAAATGCGTGGAAGATAATCGAATATTGGAAAAAACACTATGTTGCTCTTGGAAGTACGGATCAGGTTCCCGTTATAGAAATTCTAAATAGATATATATAGGTATACTAGCTGACCCTGCCACGCGTTGCTGTGGCTAACGTTTTTGTCATACTTTTTTTATTTATTTTTTCTATCCTATCTTTCAAGTTGGATCAAACTGCACACGGTGTACAAATTTGATTAAAATCGGTTAAGTAGTTTAGGAGTCCATCGCGGACAAACATCGTGACAAGTAATTTATATATATTAAGATATAATTTTAGTAAAACATGACTGAACAATACAGGTCTTATAAATGGGAAAGTAAAGTACGAGTAGCTACATGTTTTGTCATTTAGGTATGGCGTACAATTTTTTTTTGGCTAAACAAAAGGTGTTCTTTGCTAATATTGTTAGTATTTAAAAATAAGTTATAAATAGTGAATGTAAATAAAAATTAAAATGTTATAAGTATTACCGATGCATTTATCATTATTCAGTAATTTTTTTAAAAGCTGTCTTTCAAAAACTAGCTTCCATCGGCGGCTTCGCGCGCGTTGTGTGTCGATAAAAGCAAAACTTATGTCCTTCCCCAGGGTTCAAACTATCCCCATACCAAATTTTATCACCATGGAGATTAGCCAAATAGACAGTAAAAAAAAATATTGTTTTTTCTGTTACAATTACCATAAGCGAGTCTCAGACCAAATAAAAAACCAAGACAGAGGGCTGTCAACAGTAAAGTGAAGCCGGTTTGGTAAATATGTGTGCACTTAGTGAGACGTAGTTTGATTGTAAATAGTTGTAAATGTGTGCGTGTGGGCGTGTATGCACAGAGCGGAGGTGTAGTTTTGGCATGCCTCACTGCATCGTTCTTAGCGCTCTGTCTTGGTTTTTTATTTGGTCTGAGATGCGAGTATGCTTTCATTTGTAATTTTTTTTCGACACTTCAAGGTTATTTATTTGTATAGATGTAGGTATAGATGATTTTTGCCAAATAGGAAATACTTTTATGCCTCAATGCCGTGCTCGGTCTATCTCTAATCTGATATTATGTGATTGTATTTAATGCTTCATTAATATTTGATGTGTCTATTGTTGTTTTTAATATTGAAATTCAGATGGATCTCGTCATGAATCTTTCAGGAAAAATGCTAACGAACCTTAGGGATAATGCGTTAGTTTACCCACATTTACTATTTCGTATTAACAAACAACAGTCTACCAAACTATCAATTTAATAAAAAGGTTGTGTTTTAAGTTCAATGCTCAATAAGCTGGCTCACATCTTTAACTACAAGTTAAGCGTGATTTTCTAAGCTGTCTTCGGACCATTAATAATCATTAAGTGTGATATCGCCGGGGCGCATTGTGGCCGCTACGTCAGCGAACATAGCAAATTATGACATTCATTTTATAATTATTATTGTGTAGGACACAATAGAGGAGGGCGCACAAAAACACGTAAGATCCCTTTCATTGTTCACGGCGGAAACAATGATTGTTCCAAACTTAGAAAATGACTCAGGAAATACTGGCGCTCCTGCCCTTCTTGTAATTAAATTATTGATGGTAAATTGTTTTTGTTACCTGATTTAATGATTGGTGTTGATAAGTAAATTGTATATGTTATAGATAGAAACAAAAGTTTGTTTGTTTACTGAAATTCCAAAATTATATAGAATCCTGAGAAAGTCTTTAAAAAATCAGTCGCCATATATTCAATTATTAGACCCTGGACGAAGAGTAAAAATCAGCTAAGTGCGAGTCGGACTCGCACACGAAGGGTTCCGTACCACAAGGCAAAAAACCGCCGAGAAAAACTAGTTTCTTGTATGGGGACCCCTTTAATTTTTATTAACTTTATTTTATTTTTATTATATGTTGAAGAAAAAAAAAAAAGAAAAAAAAAGAGAGAAATTACACAAAAAATAAATAAATTACACAGCATGTCTTTCTATTGCTGCTATCAAGCAGTAAGCTGTAAATTTCTACTGTCTAACTATTATGGTTCATGAGATACATCCCGCTGACAGTCAGACACACGGACGGATGGACAGCGGAGGTTTAGTAACAGGGTTCCGTTGGCGCCCTCTGGGTACGGAACCCTAAAAACGACACCTCAGAACTAGGTAGGTATTTGGAAGCCATTCAAGAGAAGAGAAGAAGAGTGTTGCTTATTCCTAACTTCCTAACATTGTGTGTGAACTTGAGGCATCTGCATCAGAGTACCTACCTAACTAGTATGTTTACGAAATAAAGAGTAAGTTGAGTGCCTAGTCCATCATAATCAGCCTATAATGTTTCCACTGATGGGACCAGGGCCTCCTCTCATAGAGAAAGAGTGGGCTGTAATCTACCACGCGGGCCCAGTGCAGGTTCTTTGAATTTTTGGTGCTAGGCCATGCCACGTTTTCCTTTACGTTTTTCTTCTTCTTAGCATGTCGATGGCAATCTAAATGGACTCGACCCAGAGTTCGGCGCCATCATAAGTATCCATCAGTTCATGTATCGTGCAGCTGACAGGACACGCAGGTCACCGTTTTGAGAGCAGTGGTGATGGAATTATTTACACAAAATAAAGTGCCTACCTGGGATCGAACCCACGACCTACAACTCGCAAGTTGGGACCGTTACCACAGCGCTACCACAGCTCTTCCACGCTCTGCCATGTGCCTAGACCGTGTAAGGAAAATATTTCTTGATATGTAAAGGCTTCAGCCAATATTCGTAGCAGTTTTGTATTGTATAGACGCCAGCACATCAAGCTACCCAAAACTGTAAAATTTTCTCAATCAACCTTAAACCTTATGCTTTAGCGATAAAGTTGAAAATCTATTATAGAAACTTGACAGATTGTAGTAGCTTGATGTGCTGGCGTCTGTACAAGTACCTAGGTACTTCTTTTCTACACTGCTTTTTCCGGGATTTTTATGTGAATAACTTTTCCACAAATAATCTGGACAAATCTCTCAGAAAACCACTACACGTTTACCTTTCTGATATTTCCGACCATGTCAGACAGAATACTTAATAAGTTATCTAAAGGCTGAGTTGCACCGTGTATTTAGCTAGTTGCTTACTCATTCATGGTTCGAAAAGTTTCCGCCTCATGATTACCGCTTGTGCTGCAAGTAGCGTAACACCTTTAACTCGTTAATTGCTGGCTTTGGATAACTGCGCGTTAACTATGTGCCTTAACTGTGTGATTTAGTTGGGGTGGAGTTGCCGGTACCTAATATAAGAGAAGTTGGCGGGCGAGGCGTCCACTGGCGCACAGGCAGCGGCGCCATGTTCACAGGGACGCTGCCCGTGGTACTGTGTTTGGTTGCTGTTGTTTATGGCGGTAAAGAAAAACCGGTAAGTTCGTACCTAATTCTTGTAATATCTGTTCAGAGGCAAAATGTATCAGTGTGTTAGTTGATTGGACTTATTTGTCCCATTGAGATGAAATAAGTACCTAGGTCTACTTGGTATTTCTACTAATTCATGTTCATCTTTTAAACTTCGGCCATATTTTACAGCGTGACTCTAAGTATATTCATCGCAGAAAATTCGTTGCTTATTTGATTGTTCTTTCTTAACATTTATTTCGTACAAGTTGCTGATCTTGTTCTGCTTCTTTAGAAAATGTGGAGGAAGAAAAAAGTGTTGATCAATATTGGATTCATCCTTTCACAGCGAAATATATATCAGTGGCTTCTTTTATATGAAACACAATGATCTTCGACTGTATCCCATTCCTCTCCACGTCTAGCGTCTCCTCTCGAGCTTCCTCTGCAGAACCAATACATATAAACCAATACGTTGCATTTATGCGACAAAATAAACGCGCGATAAATATGTAGTTGTAGTGCGCGCTGGCCCGTGAAGTAGGTATCAATATTTAGCTTCAAAGCCAAATGCAGCTTGCCTTCTAAAGTAGTCTACAAAACACACTAAGAATCACATCGATTATTATTATCAGTTATCTTATTTAAATGTAGTGCATTTATCACTTGTAAATATAAGTTTATGTAGTGTTTGCGGAGGCGCGGTCTTTCGGTGTGATGGATGGGTGACGGCTCGGCGCGCGACACTATTGCTCAACGTCGCCGCGCGAATACGTAATGCATCGTGAGCGCCACCGCGCCGCTAGCCGCCCGGCGTCCCGGCGAGCATCTCCAATGATACACGATGTTTTCACACTCCTGAAATACGTTTAAAAAAACAACTGTAAACCTTTGAATGAGCTTGACTAATGCAAACTATCGAATAACGCATCTCCAATGAAACGTGATGTTTCAGAAATCAGAAGGACTTGCATACTTCCGCATTTTTTTGAGAAAAATAGATGTTTTTGTGACTAGTTGAAAATATGATGACAGTATCTCAGGAACTAATATTTAATTTCTTTCACACAACTCGACATAGTAAAACAAACTCTACCACCTCCAAAACATGCTCTATTTAAATTAAGAAAAAGCAGAAAGGTCACAATGGAGACAGTCCCTCACCATTTAAATTAATATTTAACATTATGATACAAGTTGATGCGCATTGGGTTGCTCCCGGGGGAACCGCGACTTAATATTTTCTTTGAGAATGTTATCTCATTTTTAATATTGAAACGACTTATTTCCCCCTTGTTCACAAAGGTAGTCGTGTAGATCAAGAGACCGGGGTGTCTCCGTGGTTCGCCCACTACACAGAAAATGATTTAATAAGGAAATCTCGGGAACTTTGTGGTTCTAATGTGTGGCAAGTTTGTGGAGGTACCTATTTAAGTAGTTTGAGGCATCGCTTGGGGGATGCAAGATGGTCGGATTTGCTCTTTTGTTGCAGACAGTAACTTTACTTAGGCAATTAGAAAGAACAATTGAATTGAAACCAAATGAGTAGACAGTAGTGGTGGCTCAGTGGTAACACCCGCAACTTATCTACGAGTTCGTGCATTTTACCTTGTGTAAGTTATTTTATCACCACTGATCTTAAAACGAAAAACATCCATGTTTTCCTTCACAGTTTGTCCGTTATTTTTTGGTTCTAGGACATGTCCTAGAACCAAAAAATCCTCTCACAGATAGGAGCCTGTAGCGGGTTCATTATAGGCTGCTTATGAGTACATTGCGTGAATTGGAATTCGCCACTTTGTTTTATAAATGTGTCAAATTCAGCTTCCATATTGAAAACCTCTATTTCATTTCAGGTTTTCAGTGACGAAATCAAAGAAATAATACAAACAGTTCACGACGAGTGTGTCGGTAAAACAGGGGTGGCAGAGGGTGAGCGTTCAAAAGAAAATTTTCTTCCTCCTTTGTTCTATGTTAGCATGCGAATGACGCCAAGCAATCGGCGCGGCTAAGCTACTAGCCAGAGCCCTAGCAAGCGATCACAGAAGACATCATCACTATTTATCGAATAAACAAAATAATATTATAATACTTAAACTATTTGAATAGTGATCCTACAAAGTTTAGTAGCAACTTTTTTCTGCTGACATGATATGTCGAGTTTATCTCCTCACTAGCATTGTTTTCAGATACAATGTCTCATGTTTGCGTACATTAAAGAGTCTTTATTCTTACTCGCCCCCAGAGGATATAACGAATTGCGAAAACGGCATATTTAAGGAGGACCCGAAATTGAAGTGCTATATGTTTTGCCTGCTGGAGGAAGCGAGTCTCGTGAGTTATCCGTCTTTTGTTTATTTATCTCTTCACCCTGTCGTGTACGGAATTAGATACAAACAGATATTTAATTTATTTTTAATTCAATTTGTTTGCTTTGTCTTTTAACGTAGGTATACGCAATGCTACCTTGACTTTTGACTTACGTAACAACTAGGAATCTTTGTTAATGTGTTTTATACTTTAATTGCCTACCTGAATTACCTACTAATTTCTACTATTGCTTTGATTGCTGTATTGTTTTTTTTGTCACATTGCAGGTAGACGACGATGGTACTGTGGACTACGATATGCTGGTCAGTCTGATACCAGACGAATACTACGAGAGGACAACCAAAATGATATTTTCTTGCAAACATCTCGGTAAGTGGTAACTACATTTTAGGTATAATTTTAACTTTTCAAGTAGATACGTGTATTACTTTCCAATTTAATTATAAAGTGTAAGATTGAAAGTAATTAATCCACCAGTCCATTAATTGAATTAGTTACAGAATGAAATGTTCATACACGCTGATCTTCGTTCTAGTATTTCGTGAACTCATCGTTACTTCCGAATCAATAAAAGAATATGTCGTTAGCATGTTTGGTGTGACTTGTTATGGGCCCTAAATGATTTAATGAATAGATAATAAATAGCTCATGATTAGTAAACCATTTAGTAACAATGTCAGTAGGTATTACTGTTTTCTCTTAATGCGTATGAGAGGATATTATAATACATTAAAAACGTTAGAATGTTAATCAATCACAACATAAGTAAGCGCCCAATTGATTCTGCACCCTAATTGCGTAACCCACGATCAATCTCAATCTGAATAATCTTGAACGATAGCAATATCGTTCAAGAATCCATCGCTTCTTAGATTCGAAGCATTTGTCTGCTCAATAACGTAAATAACGCAATGAATGTTGTTGAACTGTCAAAATGAAAACAGCAATGGTTACTAATAATGGTTCGTCGAAATTCGGTCAAGGTTGACTGTTTAAACATTTTATTATTATGTTTTAATTGGGTTACAGTATGATAATTGTGTTTTTAGATACCCCGGACAAAGACAAATGCCAGAGAGCATTTGAAGTACACAGATGTTCTTATGGAAAGGATCCAGACGTGAGTATACCTACGTATTTTCCAGACATCAGACAAGGTTGTATTAAATAATGAAAACAATGAAAGACAAAGATCTAGATTTGTATAAATCTAGACTAATTATATTTTTTCTAGAGCGCGTGGTTATATTAAATTGTAATGTATGATAATATAATTTAAAATGAGTTGTGAGAAAGATCTTGATAGGCACGTCTAACCACAAAGAATCTTATTCTTCATGTAGATATACGAATAGTTAAATAATTTTATTTCTATAAGCAGGTTTGTACAAACACTTTTACACGTCAATCATATTTTTAAAACTAGATGAGGTCGGCGTTTCCTATCTGACTACTCTGAGAAGAAAGGCCGAAACAAAATCATAGGTCACAGTCTTTTTTAAAGTCCAGACATAATCTTGGTCAGATCATGTGATGACCATGTAGATTGTTGTCTGAAATGGTCTTTTGAGGAAAGAACCACACAGTTAAATCCATGTTAATAAATCTCAAGACATGTCTACCATAGCTATAGTTTATGAAGGTGAATTAGTTTCCACGTTTACACTATAATAAGGTATTATAACGCGAATTCATTTTCAGTTATACTTCTTATTCTGAGGCGTGAGCGAGCAACTGGCGAGCGGAGATGATTGTGTTTCCACTAATGAAATAAACTAACTTTATTGTCATGTCGCTTTATTTATTTCATATTTCTCTCTTAGCTGTTCCTAAAATTTATTATGATGTCCTACTTCTTGTTTTAGACGTAATAATGGTATATGATTTATCTTATCTTAGCATTGGTATGAACCTATTACTATCATAAATGATATATTACTATCTTAAATGATATATTACCTACTATCTTAAATGATATATTACTATCATAAATATGATACGTGATATGTGATGGATATTGTAGACTGAAATTTAATTTGATAAATGAGCTGTTTGTTTTCTGTTAATAACATTAAATTTTATTCGAGAACATCCATCGGTTTCTTACTAAACTTCAACTATATCCGACGATCCTGCATACTTATCTCTTTTGCTGACTGTACATACTACATCTGAAGGCCAATTCTCGTAATTTAAAACGTTCAAAATCTAGTCGCAGTCTCATCTCAGCGACAAACAAATGTCAAAAACTTGTCAAAATGTGAAATTAGAGGCATTTTTTGACAGATTGAGACTGAGATCAGACTGTGAACGTTCTTAAAATTACGAGAATTGCCCCTCCGAATTTCACATCCAATCTGCAGGTGAAACATTCATACGTCTGTAAAGCTACGTTTCCTAGAAAAGCGGTGGCCGCCACCTAACGGTCGCAGTGACAGCTGTCATAGAAACGATGGCAGCGGGGTTTGACTTTTCGGTGTCAAAAAACTCTATGTGGCGGCTAGGGGCTGTTCATTTATTACGTAAGTCGATTTGAGGGGGGAGGGGGTCCAAACAAGTCTTATTTTTTCTTATGTAAGGAGGCGCATCAGAAATTGGCTAAAACTGTCTTAGTTTATAAATTAACAGCCCCCTACCGCCCTTTTAGGCAACTGTAGCGTAAGTAAGTATACATATTGCGACGGCCGACAGTTTTGTGTGTGATTTTTATCCCTCCACTCTCAACTCCTCCTAAACTCAAAATACTGAAGTTTTTTAAACACACATAACGGTTGTAAAAAGACGCTTAACGAAGCCGAGACTCACGTGTATTCCTCTTGTACATTTTTTTACGAAAACAAGTTTTTAATGTCATACCCTCACGACCTTGTACCGTTACATGCAACGGTACAAGGTCGTGAGGGACCCAGCACAATGTTTTCACACTGCGCACTATCGCAAACAGAAAATTTTCACACCAAAAATAAAAGTCGTTTCCCAGCAACTTTGAATGCGTAGTTGATGGCTATGTGATGTGTTATTTTACACCCTGTGTAACTGTGATTTTGAAATAATTAATCAAAAATCATTCAGGTACTTTTCTTCTACTTATCGAGTCGATGGCATGAGTTGAGCCCGTTAGGTGGTCACCTTAATGCGGGCGGGCATTCAAGTGTATGTTTTGTTTCAAGTATTTTTGTCTTTACGGTAAAATTGTACTTATATCTACTCTCCAATAAGATGAAAATATTTAGGTACGCACTTGTAAATAAAGACGTAATTTGCCGCTAGCCGCGGGCCCTCAGCCCGTCTATTTTTTTTTTATGAAATCTCGTTCGAATAAATTTTATTCAGATCTTGAAAGAAGCATAATGCTAAGGAATTAATTTGCTTCACGAGAAATAATTTGTTCGCGGAAAAATAAATGAGTTGGAATCTTGTAAAACGTGTAATTGTGATCTTTAGTTACCCTCCCAAGATTAAATTTAGACGAACTCGCGTAAAAAGCAGTTTTCGCTACCAACCACTTAACTTTTTGTTATTAATATTGCGTTTTTGTGAATACAAAGGCAGATGTAATAAAGTTAAAATACAAATGGATGTTAAGGTTAAGAATTTCATTTGGTTATTGTAGCTTTTCACTTTTATGAAATTATCCCGTAAGTACTTGAGTATTGTGATTTTATTACCTACTATCTGCCTGCGACTTCGCTTTCGTGTATTTTGTTTATGATGATGATGCGATCCGACCGATTTCGGCCAGGGCGATTGCTTCAACTCCGCAGTAGTTGTCGATCGTGAGCTCGCAAGTGGCTTATGTAGCCAATCTTTTTTGAGAAAATCCTCGCGCATTGCGGGCACGTGAGCACACCATCTATGTAATTAAAGTTTGTTTTGTTGTTTGTTTTGTTTATATTATGTTAGACTGCCTATGTCCTTCTCTAGATCCCAGGCTCAGTAACTATCTCATAACGATCGGTTCAGGTTACAGATAAACAGACCGAATTACGTTGGCATTTATAATATTAGCAAGGATATTTGTATTTAAAACTGTGCCCTACAGGGTCCATAATTGTACCTTAGATTTAAGCCATTGTAACACCTCTACAACATTATGGAATGAAAATAAAAATCAATATTAAAGCGTATCAAACGATATGGATCAATAGCACAATAAAATCTTGAAATTGTTCATCTCACAAAACAAATGTGATAAATTGCATTCTTTTAATTCCACTTAGTACTATTATAGTGACAACGGAGTTGGAAGTAGAAAGTAAACTTGCAAACCCCAATTACAATAGAAGAGCAGGTTATTTAACAGCAAAACGACATTCAAAAGACGGAAAAACCGAGGGTTGGAACATCTGCACATAAAGAGGCAATTTGGAGATTGCCGGGGGCGCACAACCGCCACGGAGAATTGTGCTCAAATGTATTCAAAATTAAAAAATGAAGAAAATATTGCAAGGAAATTCATTGCGGTAAAATAAACAGGAGTGGCTTGTTACTGTGGACAGCGTAGGGAGCGCGCCACGCCAACTTAATGCCGCACAAAGACGAACTCTTCACCTTCAACCTTACTTTACAACTACTGCAGGTGCTGTCTGAATCACGAGCGTTTTAAAGAGTTTACAAACTTATGAGTTTCAAACTCCTTCTTACAATTGTGTGAAACGAAATAGTACTAATTTGAAATGAGAAAATTGATTGCGCCAACTACCTGCAAGGTGGGTGCAGGCGGCCAGTCGGCGAAGGCAGCGGATATCGCAATTTGGCGCCGAGCCGCAGTAATGACGGCCTAGCTGGACGTTGCGGTCGCGTACGTGCACTGGCTACACCAAATAGCTACAATCTACTGAAATTCTGTTCAACTTATTTAAAGAAATCATTCAGTAAATGTCTAATAAAATGTGTTGCTCACAAACTTTCAGTTAGTGAGCTTGACTTGACAGATTAATATCAATAAACTTGGGCCCAATTATAAGACAGTCAACATAATCTATCTTAAAATAACAACTTACATTAAAATTGTTTATTTTCTACAGTCAGCAACAAAAGTCGATTAACACTGTCATTTTAACATGTTATTAAATTGACAACAATTTTTTTCAATAAACTGCTTTTTAGCTTTTTACATAATAGCAAAAAGTATATGTTGCATCCGGTCATTCGTTTGACTGTTCAGAACGCGAGCGCCATCTGGTGGCGCTGACAGAGTTTAGTCTGAGTTCGTGGGGTGCCTAGAAAAGTGAGCATCGAGCTGGAGCGGCTCTCTTAGACTGTGGTCATCGTACGCTTAGAAACTGTCTTCCGTATCTGGTTGTGTCGTGTACCTACAGTGTGTGATTCGCTGGTGTGATTAATTTGTTCGTGAAATTATAATCTGATTTGAACTGCTAACGGTTTTTCTGTTGCACATAAACCAACACTACCCAATACTCGCCCCCATCAATTACAATAAGGCTGATAATAACGAAACACTCATACTTTCTCCGTCATATATATTCTAAAAACTTTTCTTCTACTGCAATTTTCAACAAATATATTGCTCAATAACTAAAATAAAAATAAAAAATGAAGTGTTAATCGACTTTTGTTGCTAACTGTACAAGCTAATAGTACTTTATAAAATGCACATTTGCATGAACATGTTAATATAATCAAGAACATGTTATTGTAATCAAACATACGAAAAATAAAACTAGAGTTTACATATTTTTTCAAGAAAGAGCGTTTTGAAAATAAAATATTGTTTGTAGAATGTTTCAATTTATTATTAAACTAATGAAAACTTACTTTACTAACTAGTTTTCAAATTGAATCGAAATACAAACATTAATTGAATGAGTTAGTAAGAAATTACTGTTGTGCTACGAAGTGCTACGCGCGCGCTACGAGTATACTACGCCGCCGCCGCCGCGCGCCGGACAAATGCACAGGCACACGTAGACGACGCGCGGCGTAGCACGGATTGAGGTAGCCGTAGCCGATAGACTCCACATAATACGAGCGAGCGGTGCCGAATGCCGCTGGACTTACCCCCAAATTATTCCGCTCCCTATTCAGAATATTAATAGCCCCGACCATAATGGCATAGTGATTTGATAATCACAAACAGTAGAGACGTCTAAACAAACAATAGATTCGAATACATAATGTTTGGTTTATTCCCTATAGATGACCGTTTCAATGTGTTATTTGATATTTCATTGCACATATCCGTTTGGATTTTGGGGCCATTCAAGTTTTGATGTATGAAAAGTTATCCGTGTGTGTTAGTGTGATTGAAATCACTTGTTATTGTTACCATGGTGAGCATTTTCTAAGGCGTCTGTGGTTTTAGGTAGATGAGCATGAGTACATAGTAAACGATTACTATACCTACATTGAAGACATCATAATGTGCATATTAATTGTCCCTCTGCTGTCCCTTAAAATCAGAACCCAAAATACTACAAAGTATGAAATCAAATTATTACATGTTGTTATCAAAAAACTATCGCTGAACACTGAATTAATTGATGTGAGTCGGGGCCGTTAGTGAAACAAGCCAATTATCCAAATAAATTGAGTTAGCCGGTCGCGCCCCCGGCATAGTTCGCTCAAAGGAAGCGCGTTGTGCTCCTTCGCAAAGGTGTTTGTTTCGGAGGCGCGCCACAAAATGAATATTGATGACTTCATGGTGGCCGGAGATGATTTGCTGAAAAATTAGCTTCTTTTCATCGTTTTATTGCCCTGCATCGTTCGGAAGCGCCCTGATGAAGACTAATATAACCTTTAATTTTGCTTAGTAACGATCAGGTAGATTTATTTGGGGTCATTAAAATGGTGGATTGTGATAGCTTCGTTTATTCTTCTTTTATGTTCAGTGCTTAATATTACGGCGTAATTTTGACACATTACAATAATTTGAAAAATCTAAATATAATATATACGAATGATAATCTCAAATAATTTATTACTTACGAAATTACGGACTTCTTTATCGTCCTGCCAACATGTTTGGGCGTTGATTAGCGAGCACATAAATATGTAGTTGTTATTACCGTAGCGGTCACATCATAGACGCGTGTCATCTTGCTCGCTATGACCAGAAGATACAATTTATATGCAAATTCAGCGCAAGATACAAGCCACTGATGTCAGTGGGTGCCGCCACTGTCGCCCCGCGCCCGTCGCGTTCTGTGATAGCCTTTAAAATTACTTTTGCACACAGAATATTCATGTTGTATTGGTAATACACATGATATTAAAATATAATATATTGTTGCGCGGTCGGGGAAAGACTTTATTATGTTCGGATCCCGGAGGTTTCATTTTAAACGTGATGTGCAAAAAAATATTTCTTTTATATCTATGATAGTCACATTTGAAATCGTGATAAATATAAAGGTGCTTCTTGATTCTAATATGCTATTCAATGACAATTTTAAGCCGAATATTTGTAATGCCCTTTTATTGCTCGAGACTTAGTCGCTACTTACGCGTGTTGCATGTTTCGAACTTTTGAAAATGATTACACGCATCAGAATATATTTCAGTGGTGTTTTTTTATAAACGGATTCTCCATTTGTTTCCTTCAACGGCTAAAGGAAAATATAATAAACAGAAACAGTAAATTATATTTGCCTTGCGGGCGAGCCTGTTGTATGAACCAAATTAAAAACCTTCTCGCAGGTAGGTATATTGCTTCTTTAAACATTCTTTGCAAAGATAGTTTATTTTCCTTTTGTTTTAGGTTCTGTTTTTCTTAATCGTTAAACAATGAAGGTCAAGTGGGTGTTGACAGGCCTATGCCTCCAGTTACAGTGATTGCATCTTCATTCCGAAGCTACCCTGCTCGAATAATGCTGGACGAAATTAACGAATTAGTAAATTAAATCAGATATGGCATAAAAACGATTCGCAAGTCTTAAGATTAGTTTGGGTTTAAAGGTTTCTTTCTAGGGGCTCGTTTGAACTTGCCAGTAATATCTTTATAACGACACAGTTTTAACTTACATATTTGCCAAAGGCCAATTTCCGTAATTAAAAACGTTCAAAATCTAGTCGCAATCTCATCTCAGCGACAATCAATGTCAAAAACCTGTCAAAATTTAGGGAAATTAGAGGTATATTTGACAGATTGAGATTGAGATCAACCTGTAAACATATTTTTTTTAAATCACGAGAATTACGCCTCTGGTCACAAAATTAAGGTAAAAAAGTCATTGCATTTTCGCCTCTTTCTCAAGTGGCTGCAACGACTAAACCCGTTTGTGTCTAACAGTAAATTACTTTGTTGTAGATCTTATCAATGAGTTTCAGATCCAATTTATTGCGCTCCGTAGCTAGTAAGCTCCGATTTTCAGGGCAAAAATTCCTAACTGAATTATAGAGCATCACAAAAACTATCCAGGCGATCATGTTACAAAGTAACCATATGCCTCCTCCTGCCCAAACTGTGTCCAAGTTTCTTTATTCCGGCGTGCAGGCGCGTCGGCGACCGCTGGCTAAGCCAATTAGTGTCCACTTGGGTAAACACCGGCTCGTTAGAGGACTTGTGTGTTTTATTCAATTCAATTTGCCAGTTCCACCGCCACTTATTGATAGGACATACTTTTCTTTGTTCACTGTTAATTTGCTCTGACTTCGTGCTCGCAACAATGGTCAAATATTAACCCATTGTGATTTTGCTTTGATCTCGGATTTGTGTGGCGGTTTTTTGGCTTGTATGTGTTCGTTTCGAATTGGATTTGAACGAATTGCTGTTTAGATTGGAAAGTCTTTTTTTTGTGGTAAACTTAGTGCCTTTAGTTAATATTGTAATTCCTTTACTTTATGGGCCTGTGCACACCACGTTTTTTAAACGCGCCGTTGACGCGCGTTTGTAGCGATACAGACGCGAAACGCACGCGAGTCAGATGCAGCCTGTAGATGAAATATAGGATAAAAGCGCGCCGTCGACGCACGTTTCAAAAACGCGCGTCAACGGCGCGTTTAAAAAACGTGGTGTGCACAGGCCCTTAGGTTGAATGTCTACTATACTATTTTAATATTAGATAGTTTCACCTAAGTGTACTTAGTTTGAATTAGCAGAGAGTTTTGTTAAAGTTTTCTCAAAATCAATTACGAGGTTGACTATACAATGAATGTACCTAAGTAGGTATTTTAGTTTTAGTTTTCCCACAACTTAACCTCTATCTACTTCTACGTCTACAGATTCAATGGTTGGCCAGAATGTAGCCACTTAATTTTAAAATAACTTCTGAAATATATTTTCATTCATAATAAAATAGAATATCCATTCAATTGCAACTCCATTCATTTCCATCTGATTATTTACGTGTCTGCTCAATATCATCGCTATATCGGATGTGTGCCAACCAGTTCGGCGATCGGCACATCGAAGGATGTCGCGGCTCTCGGTAATCTAGTCCGTGACTTGCAAGTGGAATGCGTGGTTTTATTACCTCCCGGCGGGGTGAAGGTGAGGAGGAGGTGCTCCCCTCGTCGTTAGTTGTGCCGCATTGTGCCGGTTATTGCCGCCCGCGACGAACCTCGCAGACAACCCGACGGAACCTCGAACAACCCGAAACTGTATCTCGATAACAGTTCAATTATACTATTTTATTTAATATCTTAGTCTAAATTGTTGCTCGAAGTATTTTGTTTGTATAAAATATTGCATGTCTTGTCGACGGTATCTTATATTCTATGCGGATGATAAGAAAGACAGAGCGAAAGAAGGAATGTCCTGTTCCACATGCATTTCTAGACAGCAGTTTCCAAAAATGTCAGAAACTTTTAATAAATAAAACATTAGGATGATATTGCAGATAAATAAATCCTCAATCATAGTTCAGCGTAGAACCTCTTTACGTTATCTAGTTACCACAGATAGCACTTAGCATTTTTTCATAATTCCTGCAGTGGTTTAGCACACAGTGGGTTACGTTCATTGAGTAGAAAATTATATGCAAAATCACGACGGAAGTCACGGCTTGACGGAAAGGTTCAGCGGCGAATAATTAATATTGAAGCTTTGTAAAGTTTTTTTCATAATAACGAAGCATACTTTCCTCAAAACAGATTATCCCAATTTAACGTAATAGCAACATTGTAGTAGGGGATTAATTTGGACCACGGCTATGCGCAATCCAAAGCCATTTTAAAAACATGGCGCGTCCATAATGATGGCTTGATGAGAGCCGCGTCAGTGTGCTGCACTCCCGGCCTCCCACTCCCGGCTTCAAGCCCTTCCTGTACATAGCCTTGTAGATTTTTACGTGATCGCTGAAAAGACTCGTTCTAAAACATTTGGGTGTCTGAAAAGGTCATGTCGATTTTTTACGCCTCGAAAGATCTGGAAATATTATGTCGATGTTTTCATTGTAAGGTTCACTTAATATCTCAGCAGTTTTATATAATTATAACACTTTTTTAAACAAATGTTTTTTTGGAAATGTTTATCTAATAAAAATCTTATAAGTTCAAGACAGACAACGCACAGCCTAAATCGCTGGGTCTAAAACTTTGAAATTTTGCACAAGAGTTCCATTTCTAACCAAGATGAGCATTGAGGAAGGATTTTTTTAAATTCATCCCCTAAAGAGGTTAAATGGTTGTTAAGAGTTTGTATTAATTTCGTCATTTTTGAAGTTAAGAACGTGGAATTGACTTCTGATTATAAGTAAAAGTTAGTTATCCTGTGTATGGAAGTGAAAATTATTATTAAGAAAAACACCGCAAAGAAGTTTCCCAGCAAACAAACGAGCTTTTATACCTAGACTATTATCAAAACAAGTCTAACTTTCAAGTAGCTCCTAACTGCTACCAGAAATTTTCAACTTAATCATATTAATAGCTTTTATACGAGGGGCTGTTTGCTTAGGGAGCGACACGAGAGCATATTCTGAAGTTGTAGATACTTGTAGTAAACTACATGTTAACATGTTTGTGAGTGGAAATTAGAGAGCAAACTGCAGGACACTTACTAGTTCAGTGATGGACACACAACGGCTGGCTGGAAATGGGAATGTCCTAACAAGTGAACTATCCTAGAACTAAGTAGTCTGCAGCGAATAACAATGTATTGCATAAACAATTTGCTGTCCGTTTTCTATTATTATTTTTTTACGTTTTTTTAAGTACCTTATGTTTATAATTTTGTCGCGCCTTACACTTTCCTCTCGTGCATATTACCTAACACTGTAATATGAAAACATTACAAAATCCTATTAGTTTTAAAAGAGTAACCTGCCGGCTCTTCTCCATAGGAAACGACCTATTGGAACCGTGCACCTAGCTGTGTTCATGTAGGTTTATGTGGAATAAAATAATTTGAATTTGAACGAAACACTTTTACGACAAAAGTACTTTTAATTCACTTATAAACTTCATAACGAGACATGTACAAATTGTACAATTTCAGATGATGCAGTTGTACAATTTTCGTGAATTTGATTTGGGTTTTAAGAAGGAACTAAAACTTAAAATATTTTTTTTTTAAGTTAAACGGTTTTATTGAAAATAATAATGTAGATAATGTACCTACTAAAAGCTAAAAAATAATTCGGTAGGTCCTAGGTACCAGTGATCACACCACTTTCCTCATTAATTTAGGGCATTGATCAGAAAAAAATAAAATCGTGTATCAACAGTCAACCGCTGGTAGCATTATAAATGCTATTTCCATTTTTACTCAGGTTACGCTACGCCCCACGATTTTATTTTTGTAAAAGTTCGGTTTTAACTTAAAAAAAATTACTTAACATTTAACAGTCAATGAAAAAGAAACGCGTGGTACAGAAAACACCATTTATCTACAGTAAAAAAAAACGACAATATCACAACAAACGCGCAAAACATCTGACTGATAAAAACATATTATTTTAGTTTTCCCACAAAAAATGTAAACATACAACATGGTACAAGTTGAGCGGAGTTTTTCGAAACTTTCCTTCTTTACTTATTTTGAGGACGGTCGGAGCGAGCGTCGAACTCCCTAACTCGTGTTATTGAATTTAATGTACCCTCCCCGTACCTAGCTCTATTCAGTGTCGATAAAATCACTTGGACCTGTTAGACATTACAGTGTGTGTTGATGCCGTGCCGCTGTACTGCCGTACATGTACCGGTGTGTGTCTGCCAACTAAGTGCCTTGAATTAGTGTTGCTCGAACAAATGAAAGGAAAGTCTGTTTGCTTTATTCCAAAGAGTTCCTTTTGATGTCTCGTATTTACAAAATAACGTAAATGATAAAATGACACACGAACTAGACGAGTCGGCGTGTACTTTTTTCCTTCGGTTCACCGCAAAAGGTTTCTTTAAGCTAACATTTGCATTTGGCGTCGCCTTCGATTTGAGTGTACGGAACGGAGACCCACTTTAATCACAGAGAACAGGTGGGAAGAGCCGCCGAGCAATTTTAAATATTGGAATTTCTTATCAAATCCTGTTTTTTCCCGCAAATAGTACAAAAATATTTGTTTCGTTCGGGCGATTACGCGTAGGATTCGTTTGAGAACTTTTATCAAACGGATTCGAGATTAATCTTCCTTTATCCTGCTTGTTTATAGAATAGCAATTTATATGCCACAAATAATTCGTGTTAAAAACTGAATTCGTGTTTTTTAAATTGTCATCGGGTTTATTTAGGAAGTAGCTGTGACCGCGGGTCCATTTCGTGTAGAAGTCGAAACATTGGGAAGCTAAAAACATATAATTATTAATAACAATTTATTTCGTAAACAATTTATTTTCTAAAGTGCGCCGATTCTGTTGTTCACAAAATAAACTTTTAAGTTCAGTGCATCTTTTTCTTTCTATTTCATTAAGAAAAGGACAGAAGATACATTTTAGTTTAGTTTTGTCAAATTAATCAGCGCCAGACGTAAATTGAAGTAATTTTAGTAGGCAAGTTTTTAATCACGTCTAAAGTTGTATGGAGTAGTTTTAGGCGTTGATTAATTTACAAAACTAAACAAATTTTTTTCTTCTGTCCTTTTCTTAATGAAATAGAAAGATAAAGATGCACCGAACTTAAATTTAGTTTAGTTTGTGAACAAGGGAATCGGCACCTAAAGCGGATCACACACTACAACACGATACGCGACGGGGCGCGGGAAACGGAGCCAAATGCCCCGAGCGGAAACGCGTTTTTATTGAATTTGTATGTAAAAAAACGACGGGTTGCACTCCGGGAGTGCCGGCAGAAGTGATAACTTGAATATTAACGTTGTGCATTTTTGATATTTTGGAATGGTTAGGGAATAATTTTGCACGAATTGCTTTAATTATCAATACACAAGTACTATCATTTATGTGGTAGAATACAATATTTATTTATTGCGCTATCGTACACAAACATGACAATAAACACACACGAACATTCGCGCAAGCGCCCTGCGCCGCCTAAACGAAACAGCAGGCGCAGGCATTCATTTTCGCCGCGCCGTAGAAAGAGAGGGGGATACTTCCTCTCCCACGCCGCGCCGGCTGTCTACTCTCCATCCGTCTTACGAATTTTCGATCAGGGTCACGTGTCCTGACGCGAGTTTAACAATTTTTTACCCATTACAAAAAAAGTGTACAACGCCGCTAAAGAAGTTTTCACTTCAAAAATCACGCCGCGCCCGTGACGCATTGTAGTGTGAGATCCGCCGAATACATAAGCAGAGAAGAAGGGTTAACAATTCAGTAAGTCACTTAGAAGTACCTACATGTATATTTTGTGAATCTCAAGACACCCAAACTAGGCTTCTCAGGTGTCAAAAATTGGAGCTACAGAACATTCATCTGAATGATTATGATTGAATTTAACACCAGTTCAGTCAGATTCCGAACAGAATATTATAGAATAAGTACCTGTTACTTACTTAAATGAAGTATGAAATAACTGAACCCACCTAACTACCTAAAAGATCAGATAAATCATGTCATATAATGATTCAGTATGAAATACTGTTTCATTTCCTTAAATTTTCCTCTTCCATGAATGATTTTACTAACCGTAAATGGTCATACTCGTCGATATAATCTAAAGATCCGTGTACCACCCGACAGGGCATCGAACACTCTGTGAATGCTCGCACGTATTCAATTTTCTCGACAATATTTCACTCTGCGAGTTGTTCGTTACTTTGCGAAGTCTCCACAAGAATGCCTCAAAATATATTTATTTAAGGAAACTCAATTACGTAGACCTATATAGATGTCGAATGTGATGAAAATTAAAATAAAATAAACCTAGATAACATTTTTGAAAATATCAGCAGTGTTTGTTTCGTATCAATATCCGGATTAGGTCGAATCAAATTTGGTTTGTAGGATCAGGATTTATGCAACGCTCTCAATTTCCTGCGACGACAGCGAAACATCCGGCATGCAGCGCGCCCCTCGCCCCCGGCCGCTCCCGCCGGCGCCCGCCATCGACGCAGCCGCCACCGGGCCGAGCGTAAAATGGAGCGCGGGCATTTGCATAGCGGCACTCGAGCCGAGCGGACCGACAAATTGTTGTCGCATCAATGACTCGATCAATAGCAATACGCCATATCTATCTTCAACTACCTACTCCTGGTGTATTGTCGTATTGATCAAAATACTATCGGAATTATCTGAAAGGATTATGGAACGTCCGATATTTTTCCGAGCAATGAAAAGCATACAAGCAAACCAACAAAGCTTATATATAAATATTGTTGGTTTTGAAAATAAATCAATTCAAGAAAAAACTGATTTCATTAAACCATTTTAGGGATTCGTACCTCAAAAGGAAAAACGGAACCCTTATAAGATCACTTCGTTGTCCGTCTGTCAAGACCCTTTTTCTAAGGAACGCGTGGAGTTTTAAATGTAAACTAATATCAAATACTCAAGGCTGCAATCCTTTCAAGCAGTGAAAAAATCAAACTTCTAAGTTAACGCAATCAAAAGATACGGGCGTTTATGTTCCGTTTATGCCGCATATTTTGACACTCGCAAGGGAATCAAAATCTATAGGGTATTTCCCATTGACCTAGAATCATGAAATTTGGCAAGAAGCAATGTCATGTACCACAAATAAAGGAAAAAATCCGAAAACCGTGAATTTGTAATTACATAACTACAAATTTGTACGGAACCCTCGGTGCACGAGGCCGACTCACACTTGACCCGTTTTTTTTCTTTTAAGGTTAACCCTTTCCCAACTACATAACGTTAGAGTCAGCTCCTAGTCTAATCGGATGTAGCTGAATAGTTTTTTACATGGAGGGAGCGAGTGAGCCCATCAGAATCTGACCTCACCAACCTATACCAGTTACCTATATCTAGCCTTTGGTAACTGAAAGACTTTCAGGTTTCTGACTACCACTGTCATATATCCCTTCTCTACCTGAGAAATGTCTTTTAGAATTACAGTGATTTTTTTTTGAATAAAAAGGTCTATATAATATATATAATATAATAATATAAATAAATAAAATAGGAAAGGAAATTCATGGTTATAGTTTTCGCACTGGTTAAAAAACTGTCCTGTATATTTTAATGGAAAAATACCTTATTACCTGTGCACTTACTATTCGTATCTAAGGAGATACAAATTACGAAGGTATTTTTGATAATATCTCATTTTGGATTACAAGTAAGTATTTCTGATCCAAAATGAGATATTATCCTTGTAGTACATTCATCACCTACAATACCGACCGTACTGAATGACATACACGTGCGGAAAGTCGGTATGTTTCAATAAACTAGTGAAAATTGTTAATACATATCACGCGAGGCGGCTCAACCAAATGAAAAATGTTATTATATGGTAGTAATTGAATACATGATCGGAATATAACATAATACGTCTGTACCGGTGCCCTCCTGATGTGTAACTCGTTACTACGTGTGTATCTACCTAACTTTTAATTAACTGCTATAATTATTTCAGCCACCTCATTAAAATTTGTTTTATAATTACAATTTAATCTAAAAAGGTTTTACGTCAGGTGTAGTTTGTTGTGTAATTATTAATCATGTTTAATTTTCTACAAAGTACCTACCTCTGTAAAATAATAGTATTAAAACGTAGGTAATAGGAATCACCATGGACTTATAATACTAATTAGAAGTCCATGGGAATCACCGAAAGGGTCGGATAACAGTGACACGGGCTGGTGACGCATCTATTATACTGTAGTCTGTGGTCGTATCGATGGTTGCGTGGCAGCATGGCGGCGACTGTCTTCTGATGCCATTGTCTATCGTGTCGTACCACGTCCACGACGAACTGCTACGTTCCGGACAGTCCTGATGATATTGAAGCTGTTGAACCACCAATACGATGACCATTTCTGGTAAAGGCTATCCTTGCGCCGTCGTATTTATAGTAAGTACATTTTGATGTAAGTGGTCAAAGTTTTTCATTGCAGTTGAGGCAGGATTTCAGCCCGAGCGCAAAAAGAAAATGTATGCACATAATACACAATTTTTTGTGAAAATTTACGGATATATTTTCGAGCGCCGCGGTCCATCGCTCTTTGAAGGAGAGGCACTGCTCTACCAAACAAAAAAAAACATAAAAATTGATAATTTTATTTATAGAATACAGATGTATGTTAATTAGTTCATTAAAATAAATAATTTGATGAATTAAAATGTTTTTTTAAAATCATAATTGATTAATTTACACAGTTTATAGATATACATTTACAAACTGTTCCATTAAATATACTACTTTGTGAATCTATAAGCGTTACAAGTGTGCTGAAAATATAATATAATAAATACGTATTCATCAGTAGCAGCTCAGAATTCAGTTTTTTTTAATTCTTTATTTAATTAGGGACTTTTATGACCGCAATGCGTATGACAGTCCTATTGTACCCTAAATACCTACTGCTACGGATCACATTTGAGCCATGAATCTGAACAGACTCTTCGCATCATCACCATTGGTTGAGACAGAATATTATGGAATGTGCCCACATCAAGTTAGTTCAACTTCAAGACCCCAAACAGATCATTTCTATCAGACTCATATCGAACACATTCCATCAATAAGTGAT
Organism: Gortyna flavago; assembly: GCA_963669345.1. Taxonomy (NCBI): domain Eukaryota; kingdom Metazoa; phylum Arthropoda; class Insecta; order Lepidoptera; family Noctuidae; genus Gortyna; species Gortyna flavago. The sequence continues at coordinate 10,771,243 of OY770126.1, forward strand.
GCAAGTCTTCCACGAATCCACACTCCACACAATAATTGAGATTTGGGCCAGGTTAATGGTAATGGACTTGCCATCAATTACTCGGTAACTCTTTCAAACAACCCGCGACCCTGGCAGATTACACGGGGCCTATGATACCTATAACTGGCGAAATGTGGGAGAACAAGACTTAGTATTTTGATACGCCTATCCCTGATACTCTTTCAAGGAACAGGCGTAATGATATGTCATGTTTAATATTTTACAGGCTGTTTACAACGTTTAATTCTTACTTTCAATTTTTTTTGTACAGACACAAGCTCTTGCTACCCGAAACGGTAAAATTTTCCCAATCAACTTTGAACCTTATGCTTTAGCGATAAAGTTGAAAATCTATTAAATAAATTTGACAGATTGTCGTAGCTTGATGTGCTGGCGTCTGTACCCATTCGGAAACTCATAAGAAGCATGTTTTATACGTTTACCTATAAAACTTTTAGCCCATTTCTTCTCTATATTATTCTATACCTTCAGTTAAAAGAGACTGAGAAAGCCTGCCGTTATCTTATACAAAGTATCCGTAATTGCACAGCATTTTTCTTATTTCCGTCTACTACAAGTCTGATGGCACTACAACTTTGCAATCGAGATTCAGTAGTGAAACTCGCCTTTATTGCTATACAATTTTTTTGTTGTGCATGACTGAACGATCGAACGCTGCGGAGACGTGCGTGGTTCGTTACTCGTCACGAATCACAACTAGAATACACATTCAGTGCGTTCTAGGCCCCGATTCCTAAAAAGCAACCGATTTTATTTCTAAAATATTCCATATTGTTCTGTTCCTGAACAATGTTGTTTGGATTTTTTCTGTACGTAGGCACAAATAATCAGACCTAGAAGAGTTTTCTTGACAGATTAAATATATAGTGATCGAAGATCGATCTCGTAAAAATAAAAAAAATCTAAATCAACATAAAGTGTCAGGCACTTCAGATATATGAACGGAAATTGACGAAAACTAAGCTAATTTCATTTTAGTCTAGAAACAAATTCTTCAATGATTATTCCGCTCCAATTTGATATTATCTAGATCTACGTTACCATTGTACGACTAGGCACTAGGCACATAACTCGGAATATTTTCGCGAAACGCGGCATATCGTGAGACTCGGGGTCCATTTCGGTTCGTTTAAGTTTGGCATTTGTAAGTCAACTGTTTGTGGAGCCTCCGTGTATGTCGCACGATGACAGAATTTGCAATGAAAATGTACTGGTTCAACATGCATTGGCATTGTGAAGTGACATCTGGCTTGAAACGGTACGTTCCGACGAACATGTGTATGGTATGTCGGGGTTATGTAGCGGGTGTCGTGTTACTGTTGTGATTATGTTATAGATGTCACATTGTGGGAATATAGTTGGGTTAAAGTATGTTCAGGTTTGACGTTGAATAACGAAAGTAGTGAGCCTTTTATGTTACTAGGGTTTACCCGCGGCTTTGCCCGGGTGGATGTCGGAAAATATCCCACGGGAACGTACTACCGGGATTAAAAGTAAAGTAAATAAGTAATAATCGAGGTAAAAAACTATGTGTACCAAATGTCATCCAAATGCGCTCATGACACCGCAGTTTTTCAAATCCAATTCGGATGAGTTCGGAACATAGGTACATCTAGACAAACAGACAAAGGGACAAAAATTCATAAAATTACTTACGTTTTATCAATGATTTCTAATAATATAATAGTCAATGCTTTTTATCAAAAATATTTAATATACAGTTTTGACTTCGTTACTATTTTATTATATGTCTTGTACCTAAGTAATAATGTTTATAGTTAATCAATACTTTATTGCATTCCATAATGTGTACCTACTTACATATTATGATATCGAATCAATTATGGACCCTGTGGGGCACAGCAAAGTTACTGTGTCTAAGTCATTTTTTGAGGTAAATTCTTGTTTGGAGTATGAAGTATATAATGACGAAGATCATGTGCAGAAGGAAACAGGAGAACGTTGCTTGCTCCCCATCCTCTTGATGTTATTCCATAAAAGATGCCTTTCGCGAATTCACGGATGGTGAAGACGATGCTTAGCCTTTGCTTTGAAAAGTCATGCAGTTAAACTGAAGCAAATAACGTAAAAAAGAGGTACTTATTTGCATTTCTCTCTAGACTTTTCAGTGTTTAAAATGAAAATTGCCTGCCCGAATAGGAAACAATTTAAAAAATCATGAAGCTGCGTTAATTTTATCAGAACCAGTATAATAACAGAAATATACGGCGCTGAGGGCACAAACAGTTTACAAAAACGTACAACAGCTGCAAGGCTTTCATTTACGCCTATCTTCAATTTCAAATAAAAACCGGGATGTTTGTTGTCATAAACGCACCAAGGTAAAATTGCTACCTAAATATTTTAAATCGTAAAATCTGTTAGTCCTGGCGGAGTGACGGCGTGTTTGAGCTGTGGTCCTAAACAAATAGCGGGGTTTAATGAGGCCAGAGTACCGCGGGGGGAGGGGGAGGAGACGGCAAGGCACACCATACCACTTGTTATTGTATCGTACTTTCAGGAACAAAACCTCAGTGTTGGCGTTTTTTGTCGCGATCCTATTCTTGGTGCTATTGATAATTTTGTAGTTTCAAGCTGTTTTTTGTACCTACAAGTAGCGTATCTTATAATTGACATATTTTGTTCTTATTTCTCGGAATACATGTAGGGTAGCCTGTTTGTGCCTTCTTCGCTGTGGTTGATGAGTTATGAAGCTTCTTTTTAAGTGTTGTCGATTTCTGTGAAGTTCGTGGAAATAGCTACTGCAAGCGATCTGTAATCTAGTTCAATATGAACATGGCAGGACAGAACTACATACCATCATTTATCCATACTAATATTATAAATTCAAAAGTAACTCTGTCTGTCTGTCTGTCTGTATGTTACCTTTTCACGACTAAACCACTGAACGGATTTCGATAAAATTTGGCAGAGAGATAGATTGTATCCCGGGGAAGGACATAGGATAGTTTTTATCGACATACCACGCGAGCGAAGCCGCGGGCGGAAGCTAGTATCATATATATATCATCTTCTTCATCAAAATAACGTTAAGTAACGAAAAATTCAACAATAATACGAGTAAGCTGCTAATTTAAGTTATCTCTCTCGTCCACTTTGTCTGGTTTTGAACCTTTACCAAAAGATCATTTATCTTTTGGTACGATTGAAGAACGATTTCCAATTTTTTATAGGTAATAAAAACAATCAAATGAGAAGAAAGGAACAGAATAATATCCACGCTGTGGAATAATTACCTATTTAAAACGAAAAAAAGATTATATGGTTTTAATGTAATAAATGACTGACCTCTTGTGACACGTCACTGCACCCCTCTCGCCCCGCGCAGCTACCTCAAGAACCTGTAAGCCTGTAATAATTTCTTTTTTTGTTAAAATTTAAGACAATCGCCCTTAGATAAACTATTCAAACGAATCTAGTATACGTGTACGACTAGACATTCAAGAATGATTGTAAAGTACTATATTAACGGTGATAATAGTTTAAAACGTCTAATGTAATCTACGTGTTGTTTGCCTATGAATCCTCGAGCTATTGCTAAAACCCACGGCGAGCGCGTTTGGCACGCACATGACGGGTTCCTTAGCTTAAACTTACATACAGTACCCCGGTGTAAATATGACACATCAAAGTTTAAGCTACAGTTTATTAGAAGTGCGGTGGCCGCCACATAGCGTCTGCAATTTATGGCGAATAACGTCACGTTTTTTATGATAGCACCTAAGTGGTGTGATTTCCTAAAGAGCGTTTTTTGAACACCGTTAAGGTAAACCTCAATGAAATCAATTTCATGAATTTCTAGGAAACCGTAGGTTAAGGAAGAGCCTGTTACGCAGGCATTTGTGACAGAGACGACGTTCTGTAAAGTCGAAATTTTACTAAAATCAAAGCTGGGAACAAGGGGTTTTATTTATAACCGTTGCTTATAGTTAAAAGACGTATAAACGTCGAAAATTTTTGGTTAAACAGTCGCTAATCATTACTTAAAGCAACGTTTATAAATAAACCCCAAGACCTATAATCCGTTAATCATTAATTAACGACGTTGACATTTCGAGTAACGGATTGCTTTATAAATAATTAACGGAGTTTTCTTTCACCATCTACCAACTAGTTAGCTATTTGCCAAAAGGACACCACGTGGACCGCGCCGCGCCGTGTCGCGAAAAACCCGTTTTGACAGTAATTCTTTTTACAAACTGTAATGATACATCTAGTACTCTTCTTTTAATAATTTTTCATGTCCTACCTAAACTTCCATAGCCCTTTATTTTTTTTATAAGTGAATTACTGACGCAACGACATTTAAAATGCAATTTCTATCACGAGTTAACGATTACCGTTAAGTTCCGGAAATTTATCGCTAAAACGTTTAACGAAGTAAGCTTTTTTAGAATCGTATTAGCGATTTATTAAGTTAACTATTTAGCTACATAAAATTCGATGTGCAATATTTACGGGCGCTTGTGGAACACGAAACTAAAAAAAGTAGATATTATTTGTATTTCATAGAACACTAAAGAATGTTAATTTATTGATAACAATAAATATAATTTAATGAAATATAATGAATATTTATCATATTTAAATTATTTATATAAGTACATTGTTAATCTATTCTCAAAAAAAAAATTTATTCGGGTCTGATCCCCTGAACAACCCCCACCCCCCCCGGATCCCCTGCTAGTTCTTCTTCTTTATAGGCGCAAAAAGGCATGAAGCTTTTTTGCTGAGATAAAAAATGTCTCACATCTCTGACTTGTACCCATATATATCTGTGACGTAGGTACTTTGCTGCATAGGTCCGGGAATGAAAAGTAAAAATGCACCCGTGTTCAATGCATTATGAACCTTAAAGCGGTGCAATAAGAGTCACTTTTCATGTGTTAGAAAAAAATAAGAAATAATTAATGTCCGTCTTAGGTAATTTCGAAACTGTCCTTGTTTCACCTTACAATATCGCGTTCCCTCCGGTTCTTAAGGGGGATGCTCTAAGGTAGCCCGCGTGAAATACAAATTTACTTTTTGCAATTAAAAAGGTCAGTGTTAGGTTGTCGTCATTATCATCATCATCATCATTTCAGTCGAAAGACGTCCACAGCTGGACATAGTAGGCTTCCCCCAAGCACTTCCACTTCGACAGGTTCTGTGACTGTGCTTCTCGCATCGCCCTTTGGGTGACTTTCAGTCGTTAGGTTATATGTTGATTAAAATATGATTCGTGACCGTAACAAATATGGCTAACTAACCTGATACTGACCTGCAAATTACAAAAAACTCAAGAAAATTTTAATTATTAAGCAACCCTGACGCTTTCGCCTTAAACTGTGCCAACAACGGTGGAACCGTTTCTTTGTTTTGCAATAAAAGCTTATTTAATTAACTTTTCCTATCAAGTAAAGTTGTTGACTTTCAAACATTTTTTTTCTCTCGGACGATATTAACAAACAGATTTTATAAATTACATTGGGTCTACTGTTTTAAACTTTTATAAAGTATCTGAAGTGTTAACCAGATATTTTATCAATTATTATTACTCCTTCATTTCATTTTAACTTTTATTGGTTTTTTGGAGCGTAAACTCGGTAATGCTCGGTAAACATATTCTTATATAAATATATAGTATTATATAGTATTCTTCGTAAACAAACTAATAGAATAACTCCATAGTCGCAATTAACTTTTATGATCTTTTTTTTGTGGTTTATTAACTGCCAATTGAACCTCCTGTTTGCGCATAGCGTCAATACGTCACAGAATATATGCAATGAAACAGTATGCAGAGTAGATAATGAAGGATAGCGTGAAGACGGTGCAGTGGTATGTGGTCGGCCGCAGCAGAGAAACACTTAAAGAAACAGCTGTGGCGCGGCGCCGACTCTGCGCGATCCCACCGAACATCAACACGCACTTATAAGGAGAGGATAATACCACCGCAATGGTTTCATTGCGGTGGTCATAATAATCATTGCGGTAATCATTTATTTTCAGTAAATCCAAGTTTCTAGTTTCTAAATCAAAACTGATTTGATCTTAGTTTACATTATTGAAATTGTAAATGCTTCATTATAGAAACTTGGATTTACTGAAAATAAATGATTAGAAATGGATTGATTTTTGTTCAATTATTTTAGTGATAAATGTATTTAAATAAGGGCAAGATAATTATGATGATATGTCAATATGTGTATTAAATTATTAAAAGTATAAAATGTAATTTGAACTGCATTGTCTGATGAAGAATTAGATTTTTAATATTTTACGATGTCAACAAAATGTATGCAATCCAACTACGTTTGTTACGCCAATATCAGTTTTCTTAGCAGGTGCTACGCAGCGTCTACGACGACATACTTACTTGTAACTCGTATTTAGTTTTATTTATTATTATCTTAAAAAAAAAATGTCAGGTTTTAATGGCATATTCTCTTTTACATTTACTAAACCGCTCTTACTTTATCGGTGTATCATCATCTCTATAGAATCACTGCAACGGCAGGCTTTCATTAAAATCTTTCGTTTCCGTATTATATGAACGTAGACTCTGAATACTAATGCACGTAGGATTGCACAACTTTATATTAATTTACTCGAAGAGTTTGAGATGCTCTCTCTGATTTATTTGTATTCATTACCGGAGATAGGCATGCCCTCCTCGGTTATTATAAAGATTGCGGTCAGTTGCAAAGGGACTTATTTATCATACAGATAGAAAAATGTTTCTGTTTTCTGGTTGGAGATTGGAAACAAAGTCGATAGTGTTTGTTTCCAATCTCGTAACCAGAAAACAGAAACATTTTCCGATAGTGGTTTCGGTTGTAGTGGTTTTTATTTGGAGTGTTGTTGATCAATTACAATATGATGTGTGGGTGGATGTAGCGAGCAGTAATGGAAGAGTTTTCAAATGAAAATAAAAAAGTAACATTAAAAATTGTCTTTTAGAATACATAATCAGACTATAATGTTCCCACTGCAGCGAAACAGGCCTCCTCTCGGTGAGAGGGAGTGGGCCGTAATCGACCATGCGGGCCCTGTGTGGGTTGGTAGGTAGATATCACATGTCCTCGAAATTTTAGTTCTAGGACATGCCGTTTCCTCACGATGTTTGCAAAGAGAAAAGTGGTGATGAAATGATTTACACAAAGTAATGCGCCTGTAAGTCGCGGCAGTTACCACTGGGCCATCACTGCAAATATAAACAGTCCAAGTCTGTCAACAGTCTTTAAAAAACTGTCGTGCGTTCAGTTTTGAAGGTGTCCTAAAAACTAAATGGGATTGTGTTTCACAAAACTTTTCTCAGCCCTGAGAGCTAAGCGAGAGGTGCAGCGAACCAAAGTCTAACTCTGTTCGTGTTTTCTACAATTTCATTTAGTTCACACGTTCATTGATTTCAAGTGCTAGAGGGTGATTATAAAACCTCTTCAAGCGTTAAATCGACGCTCGCTAATAAAAGCAGCAATTGAACATTTTAATTAGTTGCAACAGTTTGATAAAACTTGCTCATTTTTGAGTTGCTGCGTGGTGGTAGGACAGTTGGTGAGAAGCGGTGCGGATCCAATTAAAAGCAACTGAGTCTACTTCTCATTGAAAGGTCGTACGAAGCACGTAACGTTAGCGGAATAGTCTGATGACTCCGTGGCTTAGGGCTGGCCCACATTACTTTAGCTACTTGCCAGCTATCCAAGAAATATTTAGTTTTAACTGCGGAAGAATTTAGACATATTTATTATGTCAACTTTTATGCAAGTACATGTACAACTATAAAATCCAAATGAAAACTGAGCATCATATATAACCATAACTGTAAAAGCAAAACAAAGCAATTTTGCAACCAATTAAACATGCATTTCAATTTTAAGAATCATGTCTTATTTATTTGCTTTCATACTTTATAATGTCCATGAAGATAACTCGTTTCCTAAATAAGAAAAACAAACGGCGAATTCACGATAACCCTTAAGATTAAGAATATTGTGAAAGCACTTAGCCGTCTCCGCTTGCACGCAGCCCTAGCTGCGTCTACCGCACATGCATTCATTTTTAATTCGATACAGCCGAAGTTTGCCACAAAGCGTGCGCCCGCGACGTGCGGTGAATAGTCGCGTCAATCTCTTATTTATGTTTAGATACTTAATGAGGGAATTGTTATCATGTTTTATATTAACTTTATTATAAAGTATACTGCACACATTTCATTGAATTAATAAGAATAACTTAACTAAAACTATACAGCAACTAAAATATAGCGTCGAAAAATTCATCCGCATCGCTGTCGACTATTACTATTATAAAGTTGATAATTTATTTGGATTATTTCTGAAATGGAACCATAGACTGCAATTCATATTTCATCAAGCATTTGAGTTATTTTTCTTTGGTAAAAAAATAGATGATTATGTGTAAGGTGTTCCCAATACCAGCCTAGGAACTCAAGCTAACCTCACCTGCTCGTGGTAAACCCTGCTGTCGACCAACGAGGTTCTGGCGACCCGCCAACCCACACTGGACCAGCGCGGTGGGTTATAGTCCAAAACCCTATAAATATGGAAAGCACAACAACAATATGTCCCCAAGTGCCCGGCCATTTCAGCTGCTCTGCTGGCGTTGACGGGCGCTGGCTCAGCACTGAAGTCAGGGGCGAGATCGATTAACCGTCGGACGACTCCGAAAAGTGGAGTTGATTAAAATACAAATCACATTTTACATCACGATAATACAATGTCATAACAAGTATATTTGTTAAATGCGCCAAGGGTATTAATTAGAGTTCATTCTTTAACTTACATAAAATCCGAAGGAGTCCAAATAGCGCGTAAATTTTCTTTTGGCCGTATTTCCCGGGAGTGTAGGTTTCCAATCGGCGCTGGCGGGTCAGTCGAGAGTCAATGAAAACCGGTAAAGTGCTGCGGCGCTGATTAAAGCCTGGAGCAATCACCCCGGAAAGTATTTATAGGTACACCTGTTCGTTAGCGCCGCAAGTCCCGGCCAACTCCTTGATTAGGCGCCGACGGGCGTTACTTCTCTTGTACAACAAATAAAAGATTTTTCCCCTGCACGCCAATTGAAGAATCGACTGTAAGACAAAAGGATGCGAAAATAAAAGTTCGATTTTCAGTGATAATTGAATATGGAGGTGAATCAGTTCTATGTTCTAAGATTTTAGTTTTCTGAGATGTTGGAATAGGCGCTATTTCTAAGTAAGTAGGTCGTCGATATAACTCAAGTCTGCAAGAAAGAAATCAATAGTCGGCATATACTTATTTGCAACAATGGGCGGATTTATGGCACACTTTACTTTACTTACCTATGTCGCGTTCTAGGTAAGGAGTAGATTTTGCATGTGAATGGGTCGGTATTCGGTACACGCGTGGTGCGTGCGCGCCGCGTCGCCCCCTCCCATCGCAACCCCGGTCACGGAAGCCCTTAATAACATCACGTTTGATGCGCCTCTATTATTATATTTTCATCTTCAGTCGGTCCCATGACGGAGCTACGGCGCGTACCTAATATAAAAACCTCCCACTTTAAATTTGACACAATTTTTATATTTATTTATCTGATTTGTTTGGGAATTTTTCGTTTGTAAGTAACTTTTTAGACGTGATTTTGAAAACTTAATTTCAAAAGAAGTACTTACTTCTCTCTATTTCTTTCATCAGAGTAACTATGCATGGCAATACAAATTGTACCTAGTTATGTATTAAAGTAGGTTGCAAGTCAACCCGTTGAAGTGAACTTCACATAATATTACTTTCCCACCCACTCTCACTTCCTCCTTCACTTGTCTAAGTTTCGCGGAACTGTTTCTATTGGATTCTGTGAACGTGTTGAAAAAGTGTATTTTGTTTTGGAAGTCGTCCGTCATGCCCTCTCATCACCCTTAAAGTTTGTAACTCATGGTGACAGTATTTTTTATCTGTCGCGTAAACGGGACAAGCGTGTACCTACAAGTAAGGCCCTGTGCATATTGTAGGCGGATCACGTTCCACGAAAGAAGACGCTTACCTGAAAGTTTTCCTACCCCTTAGCACATTAACCAACCGACGAGGCTCGGCTTTAACTGGCCTTGTACTACTACAGTCTGATGTTAATTTGTTATTGCTTTTATTTGTAGGTATAATTATGGTCTTAAACGGAGACATGAAATGGTGATGAGATTAACGATTTGTTGCGTGGCGCAACGATACCAATCAGGTTACTTACCTTGTTTAGACTTTCGTTTTAATGACACACAGTTCTAACTGGTCATATAGACACTGGGCATTGGACAACTTGTTTTTTCATCTATGATAAATCTAATTCATCTAAGACACCGATATTCAATATTTTGTAATGCTTAGCTCTCCATATCACCAATCACGACAGGCATCTCAGCTATTCCTGAATGGTAAGCAGATATGACAGGTAACGGACAATAAACCCAAATTGTAAGACGGATACTCCTCGTCCCAACAAGGAACTCGAATATAAAAAGAAACATGTTGACAAATGATTACATTCTATATTTACGTAGCGAAATGATAATGTACTCGCACAAAATGCTAACAGACAAATAACTTATCTCAACATTTTCCAGTGGCGGAGCTCAACATTACGTCTATTGTGTTCGAGTAAAGGAATCTCGTATTTGCATCAGACCGTACGAAACGAAAGGGAGCCCGAGAACGTACCGCATGAGACGAAAAAGTAATTTTTCATAAGGATCGAGTCTGGTTTTCAATAACACGCCAACTGAGTGCTGACGCAGGTAAGGATTCTGTGCGTACTTGCAATAATATTAATGGATTACGTATTAGCTTATATAACGTCAAATATTACTCATCTATTTAACGTATTTTTTTGTTAGTTCTACTGGTTTTTGTTTTTGCCTTTTCATAACTATTATGAATAATTTTTTCATAATCTTATCACGCCATGTCATCATAATCAGCCTATAATGTTCCCACTACTGGGACACAGACGCATATGTACCACACGGGCCCAGTGCATATTGGTAGATGTCACATGTCTTCGAATTTTTGGTTCTAGATTTCCTAACGATGTTTACCTTCACCGTTTTGAGAGCAGTGGTGATAAAATAATTTACACAAAGTTAAGCGCCTCTCTAGGTTCGAACCTACGACCTACAACTCGTAAGTCGCGGCTGTTACCACTGAGCCACCACTGCAGATCGAGATTAAAATATTTGAAAATAATTATTTTGCTTATAACTGTGTATCATCAGCCCTTATAACGAAATAAATAATGACAGCACACCATACCATTAATCTCCTAAAGGATTGAAATCATTTCGCTAAAAATGAAAGCGAAACGAATGAGAACCATAATACGAGTAATTACCCTTCAGCGCACATCGGCGGCGACGCCTACGTAAAAGGTGTTCGGTTAACAAAACGTGATTTTTCAAAATAATGCGAAATCTATACTCATGGCGCTGGAAAAAATATTTTTATCGGAACATATGTCATATCTTATCAAATCAACTTAATGGTAATCAAATAAGAGGTCAATCAGAAAATGGTCCATGCAGGATTTTAAAATAGGTACCTACTTAGTATTCAACAAAAACCAGAAAATCACCTCAAATAGGTAAGTCCCTTTTACGTGGAAATAGTTCACATATTTAATTAGTCAAACCGCAGTATCCAATTATTATTTCAATGGAATTACAGAATCGCCGCAGATTCCGACTATTCGTGCACTCAATGCACCTAGCTGACAGATGGAGGTAAATTATACGCGACTTATTTGCGAGGTGAGAGCGACCCTTGCCGCGGTCGAGACGAGGCGGGCGGAGCGAGGCGCACTGACGAGTTCGTTACGCACGCCCCACTGACTCCGCGAGTGACACCCAAGCCTCTCCACCGCCGAATATCATTCGAAAAAATGTATTAAGTAAAAAACATACCTTTTCAACTTCTCAACGAGTTCGCGAGAGCACAAAATTGCAATGTCACCGCTCCACCTTCGAGAAAATTATTAACTATACCTTGATACTTATTTGTTTGTATAACCAACTTTTCGTATACTAAAAACGGAGGTTTGGATATACTCTTGTTTAAATGCTGTATAAAAACAAAACGACTGTATTTATTATCTACGAGATTTGAGTTCTTGTGTTTGTCTACCTTTATGAGTTAAAAGAAACGGTAGATGGTTGATCATAAAAGATATAGATGTTTGTGGTACAACATTTATGACAGCTGTTAGACAGGATGGCGGTTTTATCTCTCCGTCCCCTCGATGTTACGTAACAAGTTTATCGGAAGCAGCGGCCATCGGCGTGTCCGCTTCAGCATTGATACGATCGACATTGATATTTAACTTTCCGTCACGTCACGTCAGCTAATTCTCATTTCCAACAAAAACGGCCGGAAATTGGATATAAGGATCTGCGCGCTCGGATCCGGCTACGTGACGTTTGTCGAACACGTCACTACACTATGTGGTAATTTCCGCTCTATGCTCGCGGAAAATTACTTTAGCCGCATGAAATTTCCGATAGCATAAAATAAAACCATTAAAAATATTAGATAGCAAACTCTGGATAAAACCTTTCAAAAGATTTTTAAAGGCGATGGAGTGTTGTGATAAAATTATTTTCTTCATATAGGTAGATAGATAACATAATCTGGATTTAGACGATTATCAATACCAAGCACAGCTTTGCCGAATAAGTGAATTTGCCAGTATGTGTAGCATCGGAGCACTTCGAGCTAAAAAAAATAAAAGTTTAGCTTTAAGATTGTTATTAAAACCACATTAACTTTTACGACGGAATTAGTATTATTTACAATATATTACTAAAAGAGATTTTGGTCAAATCTGCTGAAAAAGTACAGACTCGTTGACAGAATTTAATATATTAATGAGTACGAGTATCACTATCGACATAGTGAAAAGTGAGTGTTGTGGGACGGACGCGGACGTCGCAGCGGGGGACGCGGACGCGGCGTGACAGCGGTGTCACATTCGTGACGCGGCGTCAGCGGCGCTACGTCACGCCCCGCGCCTCGCACTCGCCTGTCGATGAACACGTCACATATGTAACGTGACAAGTGGAAATAGTATTGCTTTATTTAATTTTGCCATCAGCCACTGTTGTTTGTTCACCTTTTACATACATTGCTGTTGTTCGTAGAACCAATCTAATAACAGTGTTCTGGTTCTGGGCTTAAAGGATACTGTACGTCTAGGCTTCAATATGAATAAAATAATACATATCTTTGCTATCTATCAAGCTCTATTTAGATAAAGAAATGGTAAGCCTGTTTTGTTTGCTTGTGTGCTACGACGTAGCTTTTCTGCTACGAGCTCGGCCGCTACGCCCTTTGGCTACGACGTTCATTAATTATTTGTTTAGTTTTACCAAAACATTTAAAATTTAATTATACTAAAAAGCGCCTCTCCGCTATCATCTTTAATTACAAGACCAGCTGTACGGCCTGTAGGCCCTTTTGCTTTTACTAAATTCCATTCCTAAATGTATCCTGTGTTTGTATTTGCAGAGGCATCGCACTACAGTGGACAGGCGACGTGAAATTTTGAATAAGCAAAGCAATACGGACCGGAACGCACAGCGGGCGCCGATGTTTGTCTACCTATTAATATTAGTGAAACAGAACAGGTTTCCCAGATTACCATAATTTGCTTCGATGCATTTGAATAATGAGAACGTGTTCCCTCGGTTTCTCCGTTCTGCCTTTGTATATCTATCAAAGTTATTCAATTGTGAAACATATTATCACTTGATATAATATCGGATAATGGCATTAGTATCGATTTTTATATATTGACAGGTTGGCGAGTTACGCCAGATCTGAGATTGGACACTGTCATCTGATAACATCAGAAAAGTGTAATAATATAAAAAAAACATCTATCAAATCATTCTTGTTGATCTGAGAGTATGTTCGCTTACTCATTAGTTTGTAGGAAACGAGCAATGACCACAGAAACAAAATACTTCATACCTGTTTGTTATTGTTTCATAACAATCACTGACTGACTGACACTGAATGTCGGGATGGCCCAGTAGTAAAAGGTTGTAGGTTCAAATCCGGGCAAGTACCTATGTGACTTTTTCAATTAATTAGTACTGTCTGAGTTTATCTTGGATATTTCTGAAATCGATAAAGGCAAACATCGTGAGGAAACCTGATGGACTTTTCGTCAATATACATCTAATATCCCCAATCCGTCTTGAGCAAGTGTGGTGATCAATGCTCATGCCTTCTCTGTAGGTATGCCTTTTGCCCTGCAGTGAGGCAATAATAGGCTGGTATTATTTACTTAGAAAAACACTGTAATCTTTCATATTGTAAAACATACTTGCAAAGTGTCTTTGAAACACAAGTAAATTGTGCACACCTCCACCTATACACATATGGTGTTAACCGATCACCATGGACAAAGACTAAGGACGAAACATAGTCCCACAGATGAATTGAATCCCAAGCAAAATTAATTGAAGATTGTTTGGCGTACCTGTGGTATACACTCACTTCAAGCCATAAAGGCACACGGACGTAGGAGATACGGACGGTCTTAGTTCACGAGAGCAATATCTACGTAACGCAGCACTTTCAATCTTGTTAAGCCAAAGTAGTTTGCGCCTGTATGGACTTCATCGCAGAAAAGATAATTCTAAGTGTCGATAATCATCCCTTAAGATTTGTCAAGATATGATACGAAAATAATAATTTAAATATAGAAATTACTGAACACAGTGAACACCCAGTTTTTTCGTTTCAGTTATTCCGACCTGACAGTTGCAAAATGATGACTAAACGAAGACAGCGGATATGAAAATATTATTTTGATATTTTTTTAATCAAAATGCTGACATAAGTACTTAAAATACTGCAACAAGCTCTTCCATAAAATAATCCCTAAAATAAAACACCTCGAGACCTCTGTGCAGAGCTTGCATGGAGGCTGATGAAACCATTGCGCATGTGCTCTTTGAGTGCACAGGCGTCACCCAGATCAGGACACAAACCCTCGGGACACCCAGATCGTACACAGATGTTCTCAAAAGACCAGGAGACCTAATCAGCTTCTGGAGGGAGGTGGGCTGGTTGGAATAACCACCAACGGCCGCCATGGCCCACGCACAATGGTCCACTGAAGGACTAAGTGCGGAAACCAAACCCATAACATAGAACATAGAAAACACCTCGGGGTACACCACATATTTCCGAAATTATAATACTTACGTGTATTCATAAAATTGCGACTGGGTATGTTATATTATAATAATTTCAATTTGAGCAGGTCTCGTGACTGGTGGCGTGTAGTAAGGACGTCGTGCGCTGGAAGGAAGGGGTTATTGTGATATTGCGGCGTCTCATATTGCCGACGAGATTTATGTGCGGGCATCCAGCGCGTGGCGGCTCGGCTGCGTCGCGCCACCACCGTCCCGCGCCGTCCCGTGGCCACGATCACGACACGACGCTTCTACTCTACCCTTCTGTATACGTTTAATACATGGAAATTCGAATGTCCTTAACCCGTATTAATAAGCGGCTGAACATTTTATAGGTATAGAGTTTAGACCGTGTGGAGGCTTACGTTTGTTTGATCTGTGTTTGTAGTAGATACTTAATGGCTGGTTTCAATATAACAACTTTCTTTGATGTTGGTTTACTCGCATACAGGCTTACGTTATTGTGACTTTATTTCACTGTCATCTGCTTCTTGTAATTCGATTCAACTAAAACAGTTGCAAACTCATTTGTAGAACCGTAACCTAAGAACTCTAACAAATGGGCACTAAACATTGTATTATTGCAGTGTTCAGTTGGCAGCCAACGCTACTGTATAATTCAAACTAAAAACTCAATTTGAATTCTATGTAAACAAGTTTGTGGTTTTCCAAACATATTCACATAAAATCATAATAAGCAAACTTTATCAATAGCCTCAGGAACTATTATTGAAAACTACAGACTTTTGAAGTCGTTATTGCGTTCGATATACAAAAAAGACTGGCCAATAATTAAAAGGGTTCACGACAGTTACTGTCGAGACTCAATCGACTCGATAGCTTTTGTAAATTTTTAAGGAAAAACAAATACTTAAAAACGGAACCAGCATTATGTTACAAATAAACAGGTAGTTTATGCAAGTCGGAATCAGAGCATGTATTCTTGGACCACGCTTCCGAGTAGATAACTAAGAAGGAGTTCGCTCGTCCTTCTACAACTTTATCCAAGTTGTACTTGGTTGATAAGCAAAATATAAACGGGAGTTGAGTAATATCGATCTACCGAATAAAAGTTTAATTGCGAAAGTTGTTTATAGTGCGCAGACGGCTAGGCGACTCCTGCGATGGTTGTCGAGAGCGCGCGCTCTGTGCTCCGACAGACAATTACTAACAGTTCCTTAACTTGCTTATTCAATTTCGATTCAATAACTATCGATTCCTACGTATACGAAGTTTACAAACTTGCTCCATTTAAATGTATGTGAAAACAGAGTGTAATGCTGATTTGAAAATGATGGATTAAATTGAAGTAGACTCCAAGAACGGATCTTGTAAATAAAATACGCCTTCTTCGACACAACTGTCACCTTTCCAAGGATCTTTATTTTAAAACTTTAATTTGGATTTGTTTAGTTATTTTGTCATACTTGTTCAATTTTGAACTTGCTCATTACTAAAGAGGTGAAAAACCTGAATGGTTTGTAATGTTATTTCTATCTAAATGTAGTAGTATTATGGTGTATCCGTGTAGCTAATGGGCTTGTACTTTCAGCACTAAAATCAATCTTTCGATTCCTTTCAATAAGAATAAGTCCCGACAATGCTTTCGTTCAGTTTAGCCTGAGGCTACACTTGCTCCGCGGTTTTCAAAAATGAAACACGGCTCAACATGATGTATACCTACCTACTATATTTTATTTGTACTAGGTATTCTGCAACTAAACTTTAAACAAGTTCTGGGGCATTTTGTCCTCTGCCGTTTATTCATGATCATTTTAATTTTTCCCATACAACATGCATTCATTGGTGAATGTATGAATGAATTTAATTTTAGAGAGGCTTTATAGATAGTATTTGTGATTGGAAAACATATTTTTATGGTTTCTATCGCCTAGGCTTTCTCAAACTCAAACTCAAAGTATTTATTTCAATTAAACCAATTACAGGCACTTTTGAATTGTCAAGGGGTCGGTCAGTCAGAAAGATGAAGCTAGTTGCCCATTCCAAAGCGTAGTACAGTCTTTGTAACCATATTATTTGTTTTAAAAGATCATTCATGTTAAAAATTATGCATGTGAGCACGATGTAAAACTTTAAAAGCGTCCGTAATGAAAAGACGTAAAAGAAACAATTCAAATATTAAATTAAATTAAAATAAGCCATGGCAGCAAAGAGATGACCAGTCCCTACTGACAGCGCCCGTTCACGAACATGACTCATGTCTTTGACGAAGTATGACTGTTTGCAGATTTAAGTAATATTAAAACGATACGATTTTCATTCGGTAATTTGGTTGAATAAAAATGAATAAACGTAGTTATAGAAACTCCTACAAATATTTATTATAGAAATTATAGAAATCGTTATCTTAGGAAAAAGAGACGAACAAATTACACTTATAAGAAAACCGCGAAAGTAATCCTAGTCGAGATTACCAGCGGGCCCGAGGTTCAAGGCAATGAAATCTGTGCAGATTTATGTGTGGTGGTGCGTTACCGGTTAGCTGTTACAGGAGGGCTCCTCCGGCATCCCGTGGCCGGGTTTATCTTGTTTACGGGAGCGGTCGCCGCCAGCCGTGTCGTCGCGTCGCCCGCAACGAATATCGCGCCGACATGTTGTGCACGTTGAAAACTTGCCACTTTGTTATCCTTGTTTATTCGACACTATCTGTATGGCTGCTTCATAGAATGAAAGAATTGCGGAACGGCGAATTGCTTTGTGAAATGCTTTTAGGGCTTTATAACTTCCTTTCTTACTACAATATCTTTAGAGGTTTAACTTCGTCGTTGTTATTGTATAACGATTGTTTAGGTACTATGTCAAAGTTAATTAAAAAATACGCAATATAATCCTAGCAGTCCGGGAGCAGGCCCAGTAATTATTGCATAAATAAAGCATAAACAATCGGTGCCTAACTAAATAAGCGAACGGCCCTTGTTTAACACTTACTGCGTTAGCGGTCGCATTACGCTAATGTTTATTTCCAACATGAAGCTTATCTAGTCTTCTCAAACGGCACTAAAATTGTTGGTTGCAAGGTAGTTAACCCTTGCGCGGGCCAGCGAGGCGGCGGCGGCGAGCACCGAGGGGCGCGGGTCGCGGTCGCCGTAAGCCCCGCAATAGATAAAACAGTGATAGAACATGCACCGCGCCGCCGGTATGAATAATTCATTAGTTTCAGTTGCCACTTTTGTTGGTATCGGTGGATTTTCAGCGCTTCACACCGTCAAAAATATGCGTTGAGGGTCTGGTTATTGTTAGACTCTCCTCTTTACCGTCTCGTTCATTTTAAATGTGTCGTGTCGTGGAGAGATGTTTTATGAATTATTTACGGAAAATAAATTTTACGTTAGACGTAAAATCATGCTTTGGTAGTCTGGGGTACAGATTACAGCTGCGGCTTTTCTATGGCTATTAAGTTGGGTACCACTGACGTGTTTAAGTCAGCTACTATTAGTACCGACCTACCTATTAAATTACCTTTCATATATTGATTTCACTGTACTGGAATTCAGCTGCATGCATTTATACTGGAAGCCGACCCCAACATAGTTAGGAAAAGGATTGGCAGATGATGATGATGATGAAAGAGGATCTCACTATAAGCTTAATGTAAGTGTTGTTTAGCTACCACTGCATAACTGTAGCTATTTACGCCACATTTATATTTTAAGATTTATTTAAATGTGTTTTATGAAAAGAAAGTCAACATTCTCTATGTGAAAGCTGTTAGCGAAGGCGGAGGCGACGCGACGCGACCGTCTACTCTAACCACCCCTGTGAATCCCGTTATAATTTACGACCATCCCGAAAAATCCCGGGATTATTTTTATTCGATAACGATAAAGGTGCCGCAGAGGGTTACCTTTATTATCACTCAGTGTGGGACGACTCTTTTACAACTTTACACATGTTAGTAACGCTGAAATGGCTGACTCTTATGTCACACTTTTGTGCTATGCTTTTAAGGCTGTTTTACAAACATCTGTACGTGTGTCTTGTGACAGAAATAATAAAGTAGGGAAAGTGAGTACATGTGCTACTTCGAGTGTATTATAGAGGAGAGTTTTATTTGATTGTGCATGAGTGAGTCGCGGGGATTTACCCACATATAAAAAATCAAAATAGGGTAGGTATCTCTTGGTTTGTGCTGTATCATCACCATTCAAATATTTCGCCAATCCCTTAGAACGGTTCTAGTTCCCCTTTTACGTTAAACTATGTATAAAAATGTGTTCTTATCGGCTAAGGCTACAAAACTAAGTAGTAAGCAATGGGTTCGATTCCTGTCGTGTATAGTGTACCTAATTGGTTTAGTTATTTGGAAATTCCTATTTATCGCCTAAGGTTGGAATAATACTCGTTAAAAGGCGAATATCGTGCTGATGTTGAGTATCGGTGAATGATAACATAAATTCAGTAAGAACGCAGTACTTTGTGCTTATACGCTGGCCTTTTTGCAATATTTTCTTCAAATAGGCAAAATATTTGTATTTTAAAAGTAGGTCACATTTTATATTTGGTACGTAGATACATGTAGGTATCTGTCTGCTAGTCCAGCCACGTTGGTGATCGAGACGGGCGAGGGGCGCAGGATTAGACGCGGCCGAAAGTGATCCGTTATAATTTGGAGGGTGGACAGTGACGGCTGGTACGCACAGATTAGCCCCTTCGATAAACAATAGCATTAGTATGCGAGGACGCACTGACCGCCGATCAGCCCAGCCGTGCTCGGATTAATTTGCCTCCTGAAAATTATGGAAGCTCTATGTGGACCGAAACGATCACCGACCCGGAGAATATTGCTTTGTTTTCACTTGTACGCCTGCTGAATTTGTCTTCAATCAGGGTGAGCGCACAGTGTGCCACTTTGAATGGGTCGGCATATCGTTGTTTGTGCAGGTTATTAAGAGACACTGGTCTTCTGAAATTATTGCACAATATAGCATAATTACGTACTGGATTTAAGTCCGTACCGAGAACCCTATGTAAAGTTCACCGCCAGCCGTTTTTAAATGTACCTAACTAGCTGTCCCGGCGAATTACGTACCGCCTCAAAATCAATAAGAACGAATCTATGAGAAAATTAATTATCTTCATTTTATTTTTGTGATTTTCTGCTATTCGCGGCGGAGACAAATAAAAGATCATAAAAATCGGCCCAGCCGTTCTTAAATTATAAATGGTGTAAAATGTGTATATTTACTAATCTAGATTTTCTAAAATCTTCGACCAACTCGGAAGCAAAAAGTTTAAAAAGTTTTAACAAAAACAGATATTTTTATAATTCCGTTAGTTCGACCTCCAGCATTTGCGACGTTGATTGATGACTATAAAAATAGCAAAGAAAACAAAGTCGAGGAACGAATAGAAACAAATCTAATAAGAATACAATTAGCGGTTTTATACTTCGTACCAACAAGAAACAAAACTCTCAGGGTTCGGCAACACAATTAACAAAGTAAACAACACAACTACTCCATTCGTAAAACCTCCAAGTAGAAACCAATGAAAAGCGAACCTCTTAATTTGGGGTGCTTTTAGTGAATGGCAATAAGCGTTAATTTTATTTGTACGCCCTGCGATATCCGGTTTCGACGGAAGCACACGCCTACTGCGCCACCACTAAGTAATGAGGCTACTGTTACAAACACTGCACTCTAGATGAAAGGCTATAAATTATCACACGATGCACACTGCATTCTGAGCTTTAAGTGAACGAAGTAAAGTTTTTTATCTATTGTTCCGATGTCGGCCCTGTCCAAGTACTAACTGACTATTTTATAATTGAAAATCGAGAAGATTCATTTTGTGATCGCTTCGTCTGAAGAAGAAGCAATAAGTTAATTTGTAGGCGACCATCGATTTATATCCGACATTTAATTAATTAATAGTTTTACTGTACCTCTATGGCTCTTAATAAATTCTAATTTATATAGAAGTAGATACATACTTTGCTTCACTTTGAAACTTTTAATATGAGTTATTTAAAATAACTGTGTAGCGACCTAAACAGGAAGTTGCTACGAAAACTCGTAGCAACGTAACTTCTAATTTAATTTTCCATTACATTGCGTTTTTTAAATCGTTTTTTAGGTCATTCTATTAAAATCGCTGCGTTGTATGTGAAGTAAAATAAACTGTGAGAACGTGTACACATGTGTTAGTGGGATACTTTCATTGTACCGAAGGATTATAACACCAATTTCAAACTGTAGTAATAAATCCTCTGTGATGTTTTATTATAATTTGATATCCTCTGGGCTGTTATTGTAGGACGAGTTGGCTGCCGGACCGACATGTTGAGAAACTGAGATCTATCTCGACTCTGTAAAATGTTTCTACTTTCGTTGCTTTGTCCTGCCACTCTTTTTAAAATATAAGTGATGGTAGTAGATTTGAAGTTTCAAGACAGTCAATTTATACGTAGGCGTCTCGCTTGTTTGTGAAACACTGCATTGTGTTTATATTTACGACGTATCAGTATTCCTAAAGTGTACGAAGATAACGGAGCGTACACAATTTACGAACTCAACAAACTTAAAGCCTTATAAATCAAAAGCTAATTTGCTCCAGGATTTGGAAGTCGAAAGCAATGCGTACGGTAATGTGTTCTTTATATCAAAAACACATTTAAAAGAAGTTACATTGGCTTACAGAAGTTGGCGTTCGGCCATACGTAGTTGGAGCCTTTTCGGCGCCTCAAAGCCGGCCCTAATCTTCAAAGATTCGACGCAGATTGTTTGCAAGCATTTCGGTCCATCAAAATATGACGGGGGAAACTTTGCCTACGTACTTACATTATTTTGACATCCGTACTAGCGAAACATCTAATTGGATAAATTTCAAATGTGCGAGCTTAAATCGAAGAATTTAATATTTAAATCAGATGATCAAAGTATTGATAAAATAATAAAAGGCCATGAGCAGACCGTCTGCTTCGACATAATTTAAGATTTACCTATAACGTTTTTATAACTAATGTGTGCACCAAGGGTAAGAGTGTTGGACTGTGTGGAATATTAAAAGATTGATGTTTAAAACAAGCTTTATTTAGTTTGTTACCTACTCACTCTTAGTCGTTACGTGTATTACGTAGTGAGGTTACATTCGTCGCCGCAGTGACCGCTCTCAACACTCATTACACTCTGTTATTAAAAACACACTCAGTGGCTTTGCTTATTGAATATATTTACAACATTTCTATCTATGTGGCGTTATCTTATACTTAGCAATTTGGCAACATGATAACGGTAACATTTACATATAGGTATGTTACTACAATATATAAACTAGGTGTAATTGACAGAAGAAAATTTGGATTTGTAAAGGATTAATACAGACAAACTGAAAAATAAATCAATGTATAATCTTTAAATAAAGCTACAAATCCAAATGTGTACTACAGACATCAAAATATCGGTCATTTTAAAATGTACAATACAGGAGTACCTAGCACAAAATACATTCATATGAAATATAACTCACGCATCACAAAGTTTCCATTACCTCGAAAATATAGTATGAAGGCAGGCAGGAGTCGCATTAGGAATACAGACAGGATTAACACTACGGCCCGGTGATACAGGAAACAATACAATATGCTCAATTTGGAAATTTCGTCAATTCCGTTAATATTTTTATCACAGCGAACATGAGGTTTACAAAAGCACAATAAAATAATAAAATTTAAATACCCTCTAAAGACACAATTTTATAATTCATTCAGTCTTACTCTATATATCCTTATACTAAAATCAATAACTATGATAATAGTGCACTTTGTATTATATATTAATAATAATATGTGTGCAGTGAATTTGTCTATTACGTAGGTTCACGGTCGAGCAGATTTTAGAACTATGTCAACGGGGAAAATAAATGTATTTAGACATATACATGAAATTCTGCTGAACCGTGAGTAAGTTCGAGGAACTGTTGTACATACAATACCTTTAATTTATATAATTAACAACAACGCTTATAGTAATTACGAATATCATTTCGGTTATGAAACCTAAACCTCTTAGTATATTGTAGGTACATAACGACGGCGATGTGACTACGTTTTAATATTCGTTTTTATTCTAAGTTACCTGTTTTCGAGGACAATAAATTCATAAGTGTTACTTAAATATGAGTTATTTTTAATGTAACGGGTAGCTGTTAATTCATTGGTCAAAGCTCTAAGCTCAGTTACGTTATTTTGTTATTTCGTTTACAAAATTCGTTATCAGCTGCTGATTGAAATACAAATTGTTTATGTTGTAATCAATTTCAGTATCATAATCAAGTGTCTTTTTTACAAGCTTTATAATGTCACGATGAGGGTCATCTACATAATGCACATTGAAGAGACCGGATTATCTGCAGATTCGTTATTTTTACTTTTAGATTTATTACCAAAATAATACAAACTGATGTAAGTCACATATTATATTTAGCAATAAACCAGTTACAATACAATATAATCTTAAATGAACAGCCCGAACAAGGAGTAAAGTGGATCTGAATTGCTCTCTGTATCGTATTAAATGATAAAACTATTTCCACCCTGCATCTCCGTGCTAAAGGATCTTGTAATATATAGGGATTATAAGAAAAAAAGTCAAAGTAAAGTAAAAAGTAAAGTAATAGAACATATTTTGTGGTTTGATACTTTTTGGGCAAAAATTAACAAAAAAAGAAGTAGGTACTTTGGCCCCTTCTCAAAATGTTTTTCTTTGCTTTTTTGTTTTAGGGTCTAAAGTAGATTTTTTATTTTGAAATATAAATAATATGTTGCATAATAATCCAATCTCTATTGTTCAAAAGCAAGTTACGGCTACAAGCTCGTTGTTTGTTACATTAAAATCTTCTTCAGCAATCATTATAGAACATCCTTATAATAAAATTGTGATTTGAGTAGTCTACATACATGCGAATATTAACTGATAATAGGCAGAATATAAATATATCCATGACGTGAAAGGGACTGTGAATGATAAAAACAATTTCCTTTTAATTTCCAGTATCTCCGGCGAGCCAAGCTCGGCTAAATGTACCACCTACGTGTATGCAAATGGACAGCGGATTCGGATGAGTGATAATAGAGTTACATCATTAAATAATATGGCACAGTGATTAGCGAAATTAAAACACATATGGAGCTTCTCCTCCAGTCAGCGTCGCCTGCAAACAAAATATTTTCATGTTAGGTATTTGTGGGTGGGTTCTGATACCTACTGTATTTTGTCTTTACTAAGAATATTTTTTTAATTTGAAGGCTTAGTTCTTCTATTTTACAGTTTTTATCAGATAAGACATGTTTAATGAAAACGATGTCACACTGGTTGTATTAAACTAATTTGAAAGCTCTAAGTTTACCACTTTTCAGTATTTGTTTTCCATTGAAAAATGCGGCAAGAGAAATTTAAATCCTATTTTTCTAGGAAAATATCTTCCATGAATGGGTAAAAAGAAATATGAGACGTACCTGTAACCTGCGATGCACCTCCTACCCAGTTCAGGTGCGTCTTCCCACCGCCTTCATCTGTTTTCTGTTTGCCCTTATCGATTTCGTTGAGGTTCGATTGATACTTAGTACCTGCGTAACAGATAAATAAATGAGTTCAAAAATTGTTAAAAGATGAGAATGTTTTGATCACCCTAAAAAGTTTGTGGAGGAAAAACGACAACGTGAACTGATTGGGCAAAGGATTCAATATGGCAAGGGACGGGCCGTCGGCAGGCGGTCGGCTAACAGTTATTGAAAAGTTGCGCAATATTGTCGAGTATCCGGGGCCAGCCGTAAATTCGTAATGGTTGCAAAAAATAAAACAGTAGCGGGTCCGTAGTGGACGGCGCGCCGCCGCGCCACACCACGCCGCAAAAACAACCAGCCGCAAAACTTACACTCGTGCCGGCGCAACCCCTAAATGGGTTTTTCAAGTTCGCGCGAACATGTTAAAATGATATCCTTCGGCTCTTGGGCAGATATTATTAGTAGGTAAAGTTATTGATAGATGTCTATATTGATTATTTACGATCTTCTCTGTACGTATTTTTTGCAATAAATATGGTAGTGTCTGCGGGCTACTACATTTTCAATTTGTCGTGTTAACAAAGCTTATTAAGAGTTTGCAACAAGGAGGATGGGAACACTTGTCCGTAATAGGTTGGCGCAAGATGTTGTCCGGCAGCGTGGCCGGGGAAATGCCCAAGTTCCCAATAACGGGCGAGTAATGACGCGAACCCAACAACTTATGACACCACGATATTACAATACACGCTGGCTCCTACATCAATGAATCTGACATTACTAGTTCATATTACACGATTCGGACCGCGTGGTTAAATGGAAATATGTAAATGAAATCAATTATGGAGTTTTAGTTATTTGTTACCTAGTTAAAACAAGCCGAGAACAGGTTTTTAGATAAAAGAGATTCTCCAAATAGAATTTCGTGTTTGGGTTTTCAAGGTTTTCAGTTAGTTAGACAAAATTTAATCTTGTATTTTTTTTCTCATAGTACCTCTACAAAGCTTGAGCTGTTTTCAATATCTTGCAAGTACCAATTATCTTAAATGTGCATTCATTGAATTAGCATTTCAAGAGTGTCATCTAGTTCAGGCCGGCTTGTAACGATGTTTCAGGCAAGGTAACGTCGATCAGAGATCGCGATACACTTTACGCTTATTAACTTTGCATAAAGCAATTTTATAATAATTTGATGTGGAGATTATAATAACAGCACTTCATAAAATGTTTTGTTTGTAAACGATTTGGTCATGCTTTACGAGGGCTCATAATATTCGGAGCCAGTTAACAAACTACCGGCTGGCGACAAGCAGATCGTCGTAACAGTTTACGATCTATAAACAAATATAACGGCCACTAATAATAACTGAAACAGCAACAAACAATGAAAACAAACTGAATGGTCTCATGGGGGATACAACTCGTAAAGGTAATGTTATCTCTTAATAAACGAAATCGTCGACATAAAAATGTTGTTTCAATGCATTTTATTGGCAGCGATATCAGATATTGATAAACCCATTCGACCGCGACGTTTGCTACAGTGTAATTAATTACTATTCCCACACATGAACATAGCAAATTGCTGTTATAAAATATACTATACTCTGCGTGATACATTCATCCGCGCTCGAATCTACTCGTATGAATCATTTTATTGCATTTCACGCTTCTTAACTTCTTGTAATTTAATTTAAACGTCAATACTACGTAATCGGACGGAAATTAAATTAGTCGGTTGTTTTCGGTACGTCATGCATAAACACTGAACAATCTAGCTAGGCCAGTGCATCTTCCCATCTTTCATATCACTAGGTAAACATTTTTAATTGTAGGAGGTGGTTCTCAATTCGACTGTATTTCTTTTTGTACGTATGTTATGCTATATCTCCGGTAATAGCATATCGATTTCAAAAAAAAAATAATTGATGGATAGGTTATGCCTCAAAGGTGGTCCCATATAAATTGTATTAACTTTGCTTGGGTAGTTTTTGAGTTAGCATCAATAATACATATTTTTGCTACTTAGTTTACATTGATGATGTTATAATAACTTCCTGTCACTGATATTTACATAGCAAATAGTGTTACACGAATTTGTGTGGTATAAGTACAACTTAAAATTGAAAAATTAAAACATTAAAAAAAACAACCGATTTCCAAAAAACACACTACAAAGTGTAAATATTTGGGAAGTTGGTGACAAACAACGAAAATGCAAACCCAACGAACCGACTTCCCAAATTAAAGTTATTTATCAAAATTAAAATATGTATGTTTAGGTTAAGGGTATGGGCCTGTGTCGCCTGAAATAAATAAAAATAAAATACTTGACTAGCACCTTATTCTTAATATTTATGCAGCATAATTATTGTTAATTAATCCACTGTCTGCAAAAATTTGTCTGCTCAACAACGTTAATAACACAATGAATGTTGTCTAAATGAAAACCATTCCTACTATAAGTTTCTTACGGAAGCAGAACGTGTTCCCGAAGCATGGCTTCTTACTTACCCTTGTCTGTAAGTGGAGTATCGCGGCGCGGAGGCCTGGAGGGCGGAGGCATGGTCAGCGCGCGAGGGTCCGGAGTTGTGGTCGGGGGGGATGACGCTGTATTGAAAGAAAGTGTAAGTTTTTCAATGTTAAGAAAATACTAAAAAGTAGCATTGTGACTTACCAGCCAGTGCCTGAAAGTCCAACTCAACAATTTACGTTCACGCTGTCAAATCGCGCGTCTACTAACACATATATAAGACTAGCTTCCGCCCGCGGCGTCGCCCGCGAGGTATGTCGATAAAAACTATCCTATGTTCTTCCAAGGGATGCAATCTATCTCTCTGCCAAATTTTATCGAAATCCGTTCAGTGCTTTAGGCGTGAAAAGGTAACATACAGACAGACAGACAGACAGACAGACAGACAGATAGAGTTACTTTCGAATTTATAATATTAGTATGGATTGGTTGACCTAGACCATGAGTTCCCAAAAAATATGGCCGTCTTCCCGGCGAAATAATGATGATGTTCAGAGCATACTTACTGTATAAGCGAATTGTGCCATCGGACTCTCCCCTCGGATTCTTAGCTATGCACTTGTAAGTCCCATAATCTTCATTATTTATGTTCCTAATCAGAAGCCTCATGTGCGTCTTGTAAGCTGGTACCCCTACAGTGTTCTCCATGTGATACTTAAGACTTTCATGAATCATATGGCCATCGTCCCTCGTCCAATAGTTTAGAGAAGTCGGGTGTGCTTCAGTGAAGCATTCTAGAGTGACATTATAGTAAAGCGGAGCACCGACGAGCTGATGAGGGATCCATAGCATTGGTGGAACTAGAAAATAATCAAATGTTTAAGTTCATCATCGAAAGACGTAATGTTTGTAATTTAAATCTTACATGAGTTTGCCCACTTACAATCAACGCTGACTTTGACACGTTTCGATACTGTCGGTGGCACACCGTTGCTAGCAATGCACAGATAGGCACCCATGTCCAATCTAGAAATCCGTGCCATCTCCAACACTTCACCTTCCCATTCGGAAACTGGAAATTAACGATAGATAAAGTCGATGCAAAAATCGAAGCAAAAACCTATTTCGATCATGAACAAATTCGATGTGTCACCGGAATGTCCCTTGCTGATGGAGATTTTTGAGTTGTCGTCCCGTTTCCACTTGATGGTGGGCTTAGGAGAGCCATTAGCGCGGCACGTCAGCGTGACATTGGCGCCCTCGCGCACGATCACGTCGCTCGAGCTCAACGAGTCGTCGATGGTCGGCGGCACTATAAACAAACATTAATACCACTTTAATAGACATGCGGTTTAACGTATGTTGTTTATTTATATGAAGCTGTAGATACTGAAAAGACTGACCGAGAGTAATGACAAAATTTAAATGATAGCTTTCGGCAAGCGTAAAGTGCGTTGACCTATTTACCTTACATAATCTGTTATGATATTGTAATAACTTTTCAGACAGGTTTTCCCGTTCGGAAAATAAGACGAGACGAAATGATGATGACAGACTAGGCACAGCCTAAACAACTAGAATTAAAAGCTTAGAAATTTGAACTACAGTTACTAAAAAATTCATTCCCTAAAGGGGTTAAATTGGGAATGAAAGCTTGAATGGAAGTTCGTCAATGGGAAATCCTATCGGGTGCACTGTTTCATCTAAGTTCGTGATCTTACCAACAACATGTAGGTATCCAAACTGTGTCTTGGCCGTGACGGTGTTGATTTGGCACATATAGCGTCCACGATCCTCCTCTCTGACGTCACTGATGTGCAGGAACCATGTGCGGTGCTTGTCGTGCGTGACGCTGACGCGAGGGTTGCGCGTGATCACGTGGTTGTGCACCGTCAGGATCGCGGACTGCTCGAAGTGCATCCACGCCACCTGGTAGCAAAGAAAAGTATAAATGAGGTACTCCAAAAGTTTTAAGACAGAGAGTCCTACCCTTTTCACAATGCTTTCGCTTCCACAATAATCAAATTGAGTCTTTATCTCGTTCCTGTTATAAATTATTTGAATGAAAATCTGTACAATTTTTCCTACACCTATTCATCAATATCAAATAATTGTTCCAAATATACCTATTGCAAATTTTTAATCATTTCTAGTCCTATTGTAGGTCTGTACATATAACGTTTCTTGGAAAAGCTCTGCAATATAACGAGAAAAACTCCAATAAATAAATACCTTCAGAAAATGTACAACGAGAAAACTAGGGTGTGGAGTATGCCTCAATGATTTCCAATCGCTCTCCCAATTGGACGAGTGACGTAACGGAAATTAAAGACTTCTCCGAGGACATATTTTTTTATAAATAAAATGTAGGTGTCTATCTCGAATATAATTCAGATGTCACGGTGTGCGTATTTCAGGTTGATTTTATATGTTGTGATGTTTGTTATTTTCTACACATATTATTATAAATTAAAGTCGCTTTTCGTGTCGATCTGTGTGAGTTTCGACTAGAGTTGGTGTTCTAAACTCCACAACGGATTTTGATGCGGTTTTCATCATCATTTAGAGAATTTATTCTGGAAGGTTTATGTGCGCAGTAATCTAAATGTTCTGTCAAGTCGTTAAAACTGTGCGAAGCAGGGGCGGGTCACTGGTAATGTTACATTTACTTACAAAAAAAACTACAACAACAACGCGAGACTAAAAATAACAGATATGAGGAAAATGTCCTTGAGAAATTCAAACGAAAAAGACAGAAGTACCTTCACTTTGACGATTTATTCCGAGATGTTTCAGTTACAACACATCGGCTAATTAGTATAGCAACTTGAAGTGTCCGCTCACCTCGTTACGAAGTGAAAGGAGTTCAAGGGTTTCTAGCGGGCTTGGCCTTACATGGAATCTATGAACATTTTTGATTAAAAAATATACAGCTTCACAACAATACTAAAAATATAATAATAGGATACCTACTGGATAGGATAAATGAACTGTGAACTTTTTCAAAATAAATGAAGATTGAACAGAATCCAACCGAGACACAAAATCCAAGTACTTTTTTGATTTATTGGTGTAGTGAAATCGGTGTTCACAAATGTATAGTGTGGCTAGTGGCCCCGTACTCTTGTACAGCGTGGTGGCGCGGCGTCGTGAACGCGAGTCGTCTCCGCGACATCTGTGTAATTGCACGGAGCTGCCATCGCGTCCCCGCTTCACACCAATTTCCACAGCATTAAGCGCTTAAAATGCATTTTACCGAGATTTTTATACTCACTACGAACAATCTCGCCACTTTTAATCTCCCCTCGGAAAAAAGATTTAATTCCCCCGTAGGTACTTACCTCCATCAAATTACGTTAGACTAGCTTCATTTTTCAATTATTCCGGTAGATGTATACATTAGATCCGCGCCAGAAATATAAAACATGGCATTGTTTTGACAACGCTCAACGCTTATCATCCATTTTGAAATAAACAATTTCAGTAAAAGGTAATCTACAACTCAAAATGTTTATTGAGAGACAGCGAGGTTAAACTTTCTAACACTTTACAAGTTCTCCATGATTTAACGAGGGTTTTGGCAAATTTTAAACTTTAAAAGAAACTACACCTATAAAATTAATTAAAGTCGTTTAATCGCAAGAAAAATTGACTAGAGTAGGTGGTTTCTGAGCTTTAAAAGTTCGACGTGCATCCTTTATCTCTTAATCCTTCTTCAAGTTTGAATCATGGGTAGTTCTTTTTATCAAGATTGCGGAGGCAATATAGCGGAAGTTTGGGAGCTAAAACTCGTGCCGGGTCACATCTTACCTATCTTAAGTGATGCGGCTCTCAGCCGCTGTCTAATTTATAATGGACTTGAGGAAACTTCGCCCATTTTATTATGCAATGGGACGGTAACCCCTCTAATGACGGCGACCTGACTTGTCGGCGTAACCTGGGGCTCAGGGATATTAAACAGGCTTAGTAATATTTCAAACGATTTACATGAAAATAATTTCATGTAAAATTCTTTAAGTAAGATCTACTTATTTTCTAATCTTCGAAGTTTGTTACTTTGATATAAGTAATCTTGTAGAAGTGCTCGGAAGTTGGTTGGAAGTATGTAGCGTGTGGTGGAGCGTGGAAGCGTGGGGACACGCGGCGCGAGCGTCACGGCGGCGTGGCGCGACGACGGTGTGGCGCGGTCGGTGACGGTAGATGTAAATCTGATCTGCGTAATTGTGGCCGGCGTCTAATCTAATCACGACGGTGTGTCCCTCTGCACCGCATTGATTGAATTACGACCCGCAGCCGCCGCCACCACGACGCCGGCTGGACGGACAGTCTTCCAAATAATATGACTACATCGATATTATTTTGAGCAAATTATAATAAAACCCCAGAACTATAAGACGCTCAGCTACGTATATTCATTTCAAACCAAAGATTAAAGCAGTTATCTCGAATCCGTTATAACGCAAAGAGATATTGCCCAAAGTTCTCTTTTACTGTTCTAACAATTAAGATAAAATTAAATAGGAATCAAAATTTTATAAGCGGTCGGAAGATAAGCGTTGAGTGTTGAACTTAACGAAGTTCTCCAATCGTACCGCGAACTCGGGGGCTAGAAACATTTAGTAAGTGCACAAGTGGTCCGGGATTTATATAACAGCGTTTTAAACCGCAAATAAATTATTGGTTTATTTTCAGGAAAAAACCAACCTTATTTACGGAGTGATATAATTTTGTGAAGTAAAATGGTTTCCCGCTATGTAAGTGACTAATGAAGCTGGGGAAGTGGCAGATGAAAATATGATATTCGTAATGACGGTAGCGGCTAACTAATTTCATTCGTCTGCGGATCCTAAACGAGTTAGGTCACGACGTCGTTACGCGAGTTGTTGCCTGCCGCTGCCCCCTCCCCCACCGCCTCACCCCCGCACCGCACCGCTGCCGGCAGTCGGCCCATTACTTCAAATATGCAAAATTACATAACCGCAAATTTTATGGACAGGTTGCTGTTACATTTTGAGTTCAGTGTTAGTTAAAGCTGTTTATGTTTATTTAAAAACAGATTTGATTTAAAAAAATATGAGACGGTAGCTAAAAATGATGAGTTCCGGTAGAGTTAGCACAATGTCTTCCTATAACTTTAACCTACTGTCAAAATGATACCTACGTATCGGACACTACTATATGATAACACTGAAAATCCGTCCTAAGCTTTACTTGTAAAGTTAGAGCGGCCTATTAACTCGTTATCTTTTAACCACCTTTAATTTAGGCCCTTTTTTCTTTTTATCTTAATTGTTGAGGCATTAAGGAGGCAAAGTTGAAGTTCGGTGGCACGGCGGGAGACGTTCTCGTCCCTCAGGACATGCCTGGAAGGCATCGTTTGATTTATAATGGACTCGTTGCAAACTTTGCCCATTCCACCGCGCATCGCACCAAACCTCTTTAACGACGGATCCTATCGCCGCAGGAGATGATTCGTAGACGTGTTTAATAATATTACGACAGATTTAATTATGGAACGTTTAAAGAGCTTCATCTTACGCTATTACCCTAACTTTGTTTGTTTCAAGTTGTGGAATGGTTCATATTTTTTAACTTTATATTCCCTCAGTTAGTGCTGTTAATTCGGACAAATTAAGAACGATTTATTAATATACCAACAGATGATCCATTAAATGAGATATTATTTTGTAAAAATCTTATCAAAGCGATGAGAAATTAAAGCTCGTAAAACTACTTAAGATACTTTTTGCTGGTCTTTGGAGAGATTTGAGCAGCACCCAACAGCCGCTTTTGATAGAACCTTCATAAATATGATAAATATCTAACTGTGTGCTACGTATTCATAAAAGAAAATTTTACATACGGTAGTACAAAAAGAAACTCATTTTCGCACGGAGTATAAAAGTGAGTATGTCGTACATAGTTACGTAGTAGTTTTACACATTGTATCCATATGTACCTATAAAACGTCAAAAACTACCAAAGAATAAAAGAATTCTATCAATGTGTTGTTCGTGGAATACTCTCCACGTCACAAAACGTTAGTACGGTTGACACACTAATGCAATGGCGCAGACAGAAATGAGCGAACATCTTGCACGAGACGGCTTAGCTTAGTTCTGCTAAAAGCCCACTTAGAGATCTCTTCAGCTGCGGATTTGTGCCGAGGGCTCTTCAAGTTTTCACGGAATCTTCGGCCAATAAGTTATTTTGGAGTTGTAAGTAGTGCTGATCGAAAACAAAAAATGAAACGAAAACGAACGAAACGAAACGAACGAAATGTTTCAATCAAATGAAATAATAATAATTTCATTTGATTTCGTATTTGTGTACAAAAGGGGTGTATATTTTTAATTAAAACATGAATCGGTATTCCTCAGGATTGTGTGAACACGATCATTACAGCCATTAGAGCGGCGATAGCGCAGCTGGGCGGTCGTCGGAACAAGTGCTCTCGGCTCCCCTCATCTTGGGCTCAGTTTGCTCAGCCAGCCCCAGTATTAAGGCACGAGAAATATGCCAGAATTTGAACAGGCGGCGCTCGCATGCGGCGGGAGTGTAACATTGCTGCGACTCGTTGTGGCATGTTATTGCAAACCCACATACGTGCTACTGCCGACTACCTATCTGACATTTCATGCCGATGAACCGGCTACGTGCGCATACTTACAGAAATTTGCATAGAATAGGAAATCTTGTCGTCGAATTGCCTCGTGAATAAAATTTTACATAGGAAACATTTTTTTGAATGTTCAACAGTCTCATACATATTAGTTAAGCGTTATTAAAATACCTATGTGCGTTCTCATTTTATGTTATCGTAACCAATATTGAAATTATATGTATACGCACTAAAACCGACAAACGCATCAACGTATTGAAAAATTACTTTTATAAAACTCTATTGATAAATCTGCCCTAATTATTTGTGATGAAATATGAAACTAGCTATAAATGATAAAAATGTGTATTTACAACATTGTACATATTCTTACTCCTTAATGATATTATTCTACAAATACTTGTAGACTCCGAACAAATATCCGTAGGCGATACAAATATTTGTTATGACGCGTGAATCAAACGCGCTGCCCTAAACACAAAACCAAACGCAATTTAGGTTTAAGCTAATATTTATAAGCTGTGTCCAAGTTATTATTTGTCTATATGTTTTGTATAAGTATTAGTAATAACAAGTAATACTCCGTCTTTCATCGCAATATTTCGCATGAGAGCAATAATTCTAAAAAAATACGGACGAAAAGGCAAATCTTTTTAACCGATGTGGGAAACTAATGGCACAGGCGAGGCTTTCGGGGAAATTCGCTTCTTGTTGTCAATACAGGGCAACCGTGATGGCTCCCCCAGTTAAGCCTTTACTTCAGATGTACGAGAACACTATCTCGGCTTTTATTGCGCCCGCACCGTAGACAGCTTCACAAGTAAGTAAATGCAATAATATAAAAATAAAAAGGTCGGCCAAACGGAAATCAATAGACATACTATTGATGTTCAGCTGGTTGTACGTTACCGTATCATACGTTGTATTGTAGAATAGGGGTATGAAACTCTCAATGTAAAATAATTACACTAACGTAGTAGTAGACATCGGAGCATTTACCTACGGATTGGCTATTACTAACTAATCTACGTTTCTGGTTAACAGTGGGTGCAGGGAGTTTCATTGGGAACCGAATGAACCGGGCGCCCCCTGGGAGAGGGAGCGTGCGGTGTCGGCAGTTAGCCGGCGCGGCGTCACCTTGCGGCTTATCGGCCGTCCGGTCACCGGGCGCCGGCTGTCGGGGCTCGTCCGTCGCTAGTACTCGCTACTCCGGTAGTTGTATTACTCGTTACAGATATATTGCGACACCAAATTGATGTCGTTAAGTTTAATCTTTCATCTAATGCGCAGAGTATTAGTACTAATTCCAAACTGTTAAATTCACAAATGAATAAAATGAGTGGCTGCGTAGTTGCTACGGCGTAGCTGGCGCAGGTGCTACGCCGTAGCAGGCGTAGCACTGTTCCAGTAAAATAAAATTTAATCTAAAATGAAGTGAACATACCTTTTAAGTGAACGTATCTTTGCTATTATTAGGTGCATACAAATTATTTCTTTAAATAAACTTAAACCACAAACTTTACATACTTTCTGAAAATATTTTAGTTTTTAAACCGTCTCAGCCACAAGAGCGAGGTGCAAACTCGGCGTAGGGGTTGTAAATCATATCTTCCTCCATTTATATGGACACTTTATTACGACGGCGCGTTCTAAATCAAATGATAAAATGCTTCTTATTTTATGTTTCCTTTCGCCGCTCCACGCATATTGTCGTCTATTCACCGCGCTGCCGTCGCCTCCGACCTATCTAGTGAAGCCCATTCAGAGATGTGATTTTGTGTTTGGGTCGGAGATAAACAAGGTTTTAAAGAAAGTCAACCTGTTGTGTTATGTCTGTTGTAAGGTAGGGTGAAACAAGTAACGTTACCTTATAAGAGCCGAGGTTCTTGACGGAGCAGGCGAGGCGCACACTGCGGCCGGCCGGCACCGTCACGTTCTGAATGACGTCCGTAAACTCCGGCTCCTCCACGACTGAAACAAAAACGATTTCTTTACTAAACTTCAGACATGCGTGACTTTAACACAAATAGATCTGATACAAAAAAGAAGTACAATCGAACGATTTTTTGCCTTTCGTAGTCTCGTGGCATATTCCAAAGATATAAATTTAGATAAATTGGACCGATCTCCCCTTAGCCTTATCAAGCTGGCAAGATTTTGCAGTTATGAGGACATTTTTGTGTCAAGAGATACGATTTGTAATTCTCAAATTATCAAAGCAGAACGCTTTTAAACAAATTGAGTGGGCGATAAGGAATAATGTCGTCGTTTATCAAGCTCCAAGATGGATGGCCCTTGCTCTGCTCTGCCCATTTTAAATGCGTTTGTCTTCGACTTGCCAAATTGGCGTTCTTTGTTTTCTTCTCAAGTTCTTACTTTTATGTCGCTACACGAGGTGCGGAATGGTTAAGTATTTGATCGCTGCGGTGAAAATGCTAATACTGTTTCGAAAAAGCGGGAAGTGTTGAACTGTGCAAGGAGAAGGGGTTATACAGGGGTTGAATAAGCAAGTAAACATTTGTCATCCCGTGAGCGAGGCGGGAGTCTATGTAAAGAAAGGAGTGATGTCGTCTACGACAACAGTATTGAGTCTGAACAGTCAAACGTTCGCATTCAACGTGCTGTGTTTGATTAATGGTTCCAATCTTAAATGTGGCAAAAACAAAATTTACAGACGAGAGCCAATGGGCTTTATTTAGCTGTGACGCAAAGACTAACTGTGTTGCTTGAGCATAAACACAAATTGACGAGCCGGTCCGATTGAACATGCCTTCACATCGACGTGTCTGTACCTACGTTTGCGTTTGGAGAATAAACATGCTCAGTGGCGATAGTTAGTCTGGTTGGAAGTTGTTTATATATCACCACCGCATTCAGACTGACAATAGATTTATTTTATTCCGGTTTGAACAAATTGAAGAAAATAGTAGTTCCATAAAGTTTTTATAGCGTACACGTAACGTGTCAGAGAAGAAAATGAATTTCGAGAACAAAACTATGTTATAGGTTTCTTGTACTCGTATGTGTATAAATAAGTAAGAAAGGTATAATTAACTTGTTTTGGAATAACGTTTTCGCTGCCGAATCCCCCCCTCTCTCATCGTCACTACTCAAGCGCAACCCCTGAAAATCTTGTTGACCGTGACAAATATACTTGGCTAACTACTTGACAGGCAAGGTAAAGATAATCGATTAAGTTTATAAAATACATTTATAAAATAAATAACTAATACAAATTTTTTATGTGTCACCAAGATTCATGTTTTGTTTAATTCAAACACGACTTTCAGCTCTTCCAAAATATACAATTTCCTTTTAATTTAAACAAAGGACGCATATGGTTTACTCTGCAATATTGTCAATATTATACTCGCTCAATAGAGTCTATATTCGTTTCGGCGTACGCAGCAGTTTGCCACAGAGCTAACATTTAGATTTACGTATGTTTGTGTGAGCATGGCTAAGAGATACCCGACTGAAGATGAAAGCTCCGGTTGTTGCGTGTTTGCTCACCTGATCGTATTAGCTCTAAGCACGATGCTCCATTTTCTGCCCGGGTGCCCCAGACTCAACCGATGTAAATCGCGCATTAACATCTATAACGCACCCTATTAGCTGTGTATGCGTTTCTCTATGTTCATTTCTAACAATGAATACAACATTGTTGGTCGGAGGTACCTACGCGTAACAATGACGTGTATTCATTACGTAACACCTACACTATGGTAATTTGTAAAGTTCTACAGCCGACATTCCAAACACGTCGTTAATTTTGAGATCGTTACGTTAGTCAATCACGAATAGAGTGCCACAATAATTGAGGAATCAATCCTAATTAAATATTATTGTCATGCCTCTAGGTTTTCAGTTTACACGTACAATAAATCAATCTTCAAAATAAATGTCCTAAATATAACAGTAATAGAATGCCTTCAGAGCAATCGATGTGTCTACTAGATGAATAACAATGATAATAAGATTATTCAAGACAAACAACACTCACATGTTATAGAACACTATACCATTAGTTCAGTGTATCGGTCGCGTCGACGACCCAAACTAAGATTATGGGCCACGAGACAGTACAAACAATAACATCCATATAACGCGAGATACCGCCTTTATATATGTAACATATTAATAATGAGTCACTGTAAGGGCATACGTACGCACGTTTAAGTTAATAAGGCGCTCGTAGAGACGAGGACTTCTATTTGTTTCAATAATACCGTACATTAAAATTAACAAGGGTAACGTTGGCAATAATCTTACATACCGCACGAGGCAGTGTGGCGCGTGCAAGGGTATTTAGGGGTTAATTAAGAAACCGCAGACAGCGGCGCGGGGAAGGAGGTAATCCCTTTGTCACCGATGGCAAGACGCTGCCTCCGCCACGGCTGCACGTTAGTACTATTGTTGTGATTACAATATAGCGACGTGTACACCTTGTCGATTAAATTCCTACATGATGTTAAACCTTATTGCTGTATTTAGTTGCGTGTTGGTACGTAACAAACTGTATGAATGTAAATATAATAACTTTGTTGAGTATAAAACGGATTGTGTACATCAATATTTA
The DNA here is from genome assembly GCA_963669345.1 of Gortyna flavago. Taxonomy (NCBI): domain Eukaryota; kingdom Metazoa; phylum Arthropoda; class Insecta; order Lepidoptera; family Noctuidae; genus Gortyna; species Gortyna flavago. The sequence continues at coordinate 10,809,708 of OY770126.1, forward strand.
TTTCAATTCGTTTCATGTAAAGCGGCATACCTAGGTAGGTACTATTAAAAGCAATCAAAATGGATTGAAAAAACTATATAAAATAAAGAAATATTACCCTGGACGTTATTATTAAAACAACTCGATCAAATTGCAATTTGCCAACAAGCATGCCAAACACGAGTGGCAATTCAAATAATTATATCCGGGATTGGGTCAACTAAATATTCCAAAACTAATAATGAATAGGACCGCAGTCGCTCCTAACTCGAGAATAATCTCATATTAAAGCTGGCCCTTATGCAAATGAAAAGCGGTCAGTCGGAAGTCATCAGGCGCGGACGGGCCGGCGACGGTGCGGGCAAGGCGCGGCTCCGGCCCGCCGCAAATTGACAGGGCCCACACCGCCAAATTGATTGCGACTACACAGACACCTCGTTATAATACCCATGACACGCCACCATGACAAATAGCCTATCGTTCTATGTTTTATCTGTTTTGAAAGACTTCTACCATTATTGTTTTTACATCAAAAAGTTTTGATGGAACACCACATGAAAGGGAAAGTGTTTTCAAAACAGCAAGTGAAATTGAGAGTGAGGCCTCGTGTGGAGCTACCGTACGTGCAAGTTCAGCGAAGTCTTAGAAACGTTTTTTACCTTTGCTGACTCTACAATCCATACGTCTAAATTATTTTGTATAATCTACACTATACTAATTACAGTAAATTAAAAAAATATATGTTATTATTTTAATAAGTGATTCTAGAGCTTTAAAAAAAATATTGACCGAATTAATACCATAAAAAAGTGATCTTGCGTTCATAACCTTTCATTGCACATAGGTGAATAATAAAAAAAAACCTTTTTTATGGTTTTCCAAATTTAATTATGATTAGGCGGGTTTATTTAAAAGTAAACATTCGAAAGTAAACATTTATTCTCTGAACAATACATATTGTAAGAGAATCCTCAAGGATGCTCTCCATAGTATGTCTTACGATGAAACAGAGAATTTACTAACTATGTTAAAGTAAATATAGGTACCTATACAAATTTCACCTACGTTAAATATTTATCAAATTTTGAAACTAAGAGTTCTTACTCAACATATAATGGGCATTGTTCATATTTTTTTAAATGTTGTAATTGAAAAACCATTTCGAGGAATAGCGTTACTAATCATTATGGACTAATTAATTTACGAAAAATATTAATATTTAGTGATATTTTTGATAAAATACGATTGACCTTCTGTGCCCTTCAAATTACGTCACCTGCGACCGTACAGTTTAGTATCGTTACCTCAAAAATAAAATAAAAAGTAAGTGGCAAGTATTGTCTACAATCCGTCAGTGTCAAGTGTAAAATTATAATAAGTCAAAAATATATTAAATATAAACATTCCGACTTGCCTCTTATTCATCTCGTTTATAAATCTGATTACATTGTTTCAACAATCGACAATATTTAATTTATCGGAAGAGCTATGGAATACAAAAAAAATGGAATGAAATGCTATGGAATGAAAAATTTTATTAGATTGATACTTTGACACTTTGATAGGTGTGGATGACGTTGTGTTGACAGATTGAAATTTTTTATTTCTGTACTAGTGAGGCAACAGCACTTAATCTGCAGTGCCACTGATGACGTACCTACCTTAAAAATTTTAAATTTTTATAAAAAAATAACTATTGAGCCAACCATCAAAATATTCAAATTAGTTTCTCAAAATGCTCTAAATTTTCAAAAAATAAAATAAAATCTAATGGTTAGAAATTTTGGACAATCCCCATTGTTTGTCTCTTGTCAACTTTTGATTATTAATTAATTTTAAAAGACTGTTTTAGCTCTTCTCGCCTGAAACACAGGATTACCTAGTATTAGAAATACAATATTAAGCAAAACTGTACTAATTTTTGGACCTCATAATTTTTGAATAAATACATATATTATTATTTAAAATCCAAAAACAGAAAGTTTTAATAGTACTTTCTAGTTATTATAAAACAGCACAGGTATTCTCTAGACATAAATATTTGTCGTATTTTGAAATTACCTAATTAATAGTACCTAAAACTTACTTAACAGTTCGAATGAAATCAATATAAAGTTTTGTTATTGTAAGTGCGGTTCTGTAGTCAAATATTTAAGTTTATACGTCCCTTGTCACAGATGTGGCTCGTAATATTCTCATATACGATGAAATTCTTTTAAGAGATCCACAGATAAAGAACGTGGCGGCGGGTGTTTGGGCGGTTTCGGACTTTCACTTATTTGTATGCTTTACCCTTCGCCGGGACACGGACGTGACTATTCGAGATACATAAACCCTGAGTGAATACAGAAAATAGAAATAAAGTAACATTCATAATATTAGTTTTAGTAGACGGATTGTGGAAAAAATGATGTCGGTACAATTGGTAGTATTTGCTTTTGTTGTTATTCAGCTCGTTCCTTTTTTATTAGGAGTTTTACAAGCGATTTGTTGTGTTAAAAAGCACAATCGTTTGTGATTAAAATATTTTCATTAATCTGTCTGGCGTTATTCTATTCTGTAACTCATCAAAGTAAGCATAATTTTTTACAAATATGGGTATCGTTATTGTTATCGACACCTAAATATGTGTGGGAAGTTTGCACAAAATAACTGATTTTTAAACTGATATTTTAACTGAATACATTAACTATGGTCCGAGTGATTAATTTTTGTTTTATCTTGTTTAGATATCGATACTTATCACGTCTGCGGAGTTTCGCTAGGTAGTTTAATTTGACCCTGTATTTTATTCATGTATAGGTTAGCTTGGTACATGGTAGAGACGATTGTAGTATTTGCAATACTTTTAGCAAATCTAGCAAAAGAAGCCAATACTTTGTTCAGCTTCCACGTGTGTCTTTTGAAATGGCTTAAAGCAGTCTGAGATGGGGCATTTAGGGGAGTAAAAAGCTAAGGGTTGCGCCCAGCGGGAGACATATAATAGATGCTATCAGCAGCATTAAATAAACGTTCCAGTGTCACATATTGTGTGTAAAAAATAAAGTGTGTAACACTCATAGAGTCTGGTGGGTAAGAGAGCATGGCAGTTTGTAAGAACTGTTTGGTGTGAGTGTGTCTTTATTAACTTTGAACTTCACTTATAGCAATCAAGCTGGTTATCCTTTGCATTATTCTGTGATAATCCTTTTCGGGCATTTATTATTTGCTTACCTACCTTATCTGCACGTAAATATTCGTCTAAGGCTGCTAACACACATTTCCGTGAATATATTGATAATTGAAATATTATTTCCTATGTGCAAACTACTATCAGAAGAAAAGACACAGTATAGAGTAGACAATGTTACTTTACCGCCTTTTTTGCTGTAGGTGCGGTTACACTTAATGCTTACACTCACACCATCATTCTACATCTCCGCACACTTCACCTGCACTCACACACACACATTACACTATTGCCTGTTTTTTTATTATTGTATTTTTTTCTTTTGGTGAATTTGTTTTTTTTTCCGTCATACTTTGTCTAGAGTTATAAAATTGACCGTTGTAATGTTAATTAGGGTTAATTCGGGGTAAGAGCCTGGTAATCCGTCACAAGGGCCTATGGACGCCAATCTCTCACAAATGATCATATTTTATGCATTTTTGTCATAACGCTATAACTCTTGTCTCTATTTACAGCTATGTGAAGAGAGAAAAATAAAGATTATTATAATTCTAGGTACACATGCAGCTGCTTTTGACATTGCTAGCAACAAATAGGCTGTCAAAATCTGTGTGGACGTGAGATTTTTAAAACGCGAGGTAGTCCCCATTAGACATACGCTTATTGACAAAACATACATATTTGTAGGGTCATCGGGGTCGGGTCATGTAGCGGTCAGTACGGAAGCAGATGTTGACAGGTTGCGGGAAGTCAGCCCCTCCCCGCCCCGCTCCCCTTATCGGCTCTGTTCCTGTCACCGGTGCTTACTACCGATGCTCGGAACACCTATTCAATCTTGTTGCCCAATATATACTTACTCAAGATTTCGAATGCCATAAATTCTAAGTGCCAATAGATATTGTTACAATAAAACGGCAGGAATGTATGAATTAAAATACGTACACAAATTATGTCACTACGTATGCATAACTTACAACATTACACATTATTAGATACACAACTTTCACATATGCGTACTCGAAAAGATAGATAACATTAAGAACTAAACAAATTAATATATTATACTCTATATAATTCAACAAATAATTAAAATTGAATTGTCTGTTTTGTAAAAAAAACAATTCAAATGTCAAAAAAACAATTTAAAAAAATCTATCTTTTTGTTCCGGCTAATGTCAGAAACGGCTGGACCGATTTTGATAAAATTTGGTATGGTGATACTTTAAACCCTGGGGATAAACATATACATACACATATATTTTATCGACAAACTACGTAAGCGAAGCCGTGGACGGAAGCTAGTGCAGATATAAAATCCATAGAAAACGTCCCAGAATATTATTAAAGCAAAGTTCTAAGTTCGATGGTGAAACCGAAAAGTCAACAGAAGAAAAACAAACCATTCCACCGCAAGACCAGTGAGTCCATGAAATGCTTTATAATGAAAATACCTTCATCTCAACATTTTAATTAAACTCGGCCCGCATATACTGATTCATAGAATTTACCGAATTGATTGACTTTAACAGTGATGTATTGTTTTATTAGGTACTGGTACACATACGCAATACAAACAAGACAAATAGTCTAGATAATAGAACATCCGTGCCGTACATTCATGATGTTGTTTACATACAAACAGCTTGAAACCGAAGAGTACTAAACGTTTGTGTTATAAAGTTTCTTTAAGCTAATCACTAATTGAACAAGTGTTTCGGGCTGACGGCGTAAGTCGCGAGATCTAATTAAAGCACCTACCGCGGTGCGCCTCTCAACCCCAGTCGGAGCCTATTATCACGCCTCCGCCTCCTATTAGCATTGTCTCCTCGAGGGCGATACTTATCTTTATTTAAATTCACTTCTTGGTAATTGGGTTGACGAGTCGACAACGTGATTTGCATTGATGAAAATTGGCCAGTGTACCGGGCCCTCGTAACTTACTTCGTCGCCTAATTTGTTTTATTACGTTTGTAAAACGGAGACGATTTTATCGCCGACGCGATTTGTTTACATCTGGTAATGTACACGAAGGTAATCAACCATAAACAGACACGTATCTACGATATCCAACATGGTGGGAATAAAGTGAAAAGCTGCGCATTTGAGGCTTGCCAAGTCGTCAGATAACTGATACTCTTTGCGAGAGTTATTGCACTCGTAATAAATTAGAAGGCATAGATGTCACTTGTAGCATTTTTGCTGGCAGCGCTGTACGAGCGCAGTCAAAGAGGATGCGCTTGGTTATTTCTCATTACGGCACACGCGATAAAATCACACAGAGTCGTTGCCTCATTAAAATCTTCTGGTGCCCGCATCTGTAAGCCTTTTGTGAAGGCGGGAGCGCGCCGCTCTTGACGCCTTTCGCGTGTCATTTCGGGCACAATGCCGCGCGGCGAGAGACGCGACGCTTGGCAATTTTTGCTCTGACATGCCAGCGTATGCTTTTTATCAGTTTATCGAGAAATATTTTATGCGGATACACTGTTATTATATTCTCCTCACGTTAGATTCGTATTCCGTACTTGAATGACGTGTCATATCTACGGCGTGTGGTGCGCGCTGTGGTTACATAATACATGCGTACACATAAATTATTGTAGTTGTGAGATTACACGTCCTTTATGTATTATCTACCCAGTCGTCTGTATGACTTCCACGTTTCTTATTAAACAACCCGAATAATATGTAGAATTCTCAACACAGACATAGCATTGCTTGATACACACTTGATGGTTCGTATCCAATAGTAGACCTCCACTTTTGAGAGAAAACAATTATTTGCGCTACTTACTAGGTTTTTATGTAAGGGGCCGTCTACACGAGCAAGAGAATCGCGGCGATATTATCATCGTGCCACGTATTTCTATACACTCTCTCAGAACGTGTCTCCACACAACGATATCATCGCGGCGAAAATTTGATGGCATGACGAGACTATCGCCGCGATTCTCTCGCTCATGGAGACGGCCCCGTATGGGTCCCAGATCTGTGAACACGTTACATCAAACAGGTGAATTTCTGGGAAAATTTTCTCTTCTTTCAAAGTCAGTATAAGATACTAAATATTGTTGCTTATTCCTGTCGCAGAAACTATAATTAACTATTTCATTACAGCAGCGAGAGGTCTTCATTAAGGCCAAGTTCCGAGAAACAGTTTGTCGCGAACTGTACAGAAGCAACCGAGTTATTATAAAATAGAATTATAAGTTAGACTCAACTGTTGCTGATGTTATGAAATAAAATGTTCATTCTATCTATGACAATTCTGTTAGGAAACGAAATGAGCTCAAAGTTTAAAGCAGATTTCCCAAAACACGGTGTTCTTTTAACCGTATTCGAGCTCCGTAGTCGCATCCTCGTTCATTTACTTTATAATAAACCTCTAATTTGTTCTAATTCGGAAGTTTTAAAGTTGGCAAGTTGCCAGTGTAATGGTAAATTGCGCAGTTTGGCTTTAATAATATACAAATTAAAAGTTGTAGATAGTGAGAAGAGTTTAGAATTAAAGCGCACATTTAGGCACAATTTGGTACAATACGGTAGTTCAATATTTAACGTGTTTCACTTTGCATATTCACAAGGCGGTCGGCGTCGGGTTACCGCTCGCCGCTCACCTACCGACTTGGAATGGTAATGCCGCCCATCAAGCGCACTGTGCGGTGCGCCCGCCCTGCTATCTGCGACTTATTACTTCATTTTTGAATTCCAATATTTGATCATTGGTAACGGATACCTGGTCCCGTTATTGTTAGGTGTCTGATTGGTGGAATCTCAAATAAGATTTTTAGCTCCTTCTACCCTCCTATTAGCCCTACACAGCTTTATGAATAAAATTCAGAACTTAGAGTCAGAATACGTTAAGCTATGTAGCCAGTTACTGCTTATGACTATGACAGTGATCTATAGTCTGTTATACAGTAGGTAAAGCTTATGTTATACACTATCTAAGCACAATCCATCGCAATTCCATACGTGTAGGTAAAACATTCAAAGGAAAACCAGGTATAAATCTATAAAACAGTCCTGATTTGAAATATTCGTGTATAGTTTGTACTGTATTTTAAGCTGAGTCTGGTATGTTTCGATAGTAGTAAGCCGTATGTTTACAAATTGGCAATACAATATAACAGAATGGAGGGCACGTCGCCGTATCGTAACGCAATGGATGCAGGTCACGAGCGGCGCCTGTGGGCCGCGTCCCGGCGCGCGCGGCTCACGCAACACTGTATGTACCTACTCGTACATACATACGCACACGTAATATGAAATATTTCTATTGCACCTTGTCAGTAAATTAATATTAGCCAAGTGTATCGGATTTTAGAGCACCACTTCATTTTGTACGTCTGCGGTCTATTGACTACGTGTCTGTGTAGTAGAACGTTATTTACCGATATGACATACGAGTCGCTCGGTATTCAATATTTTTCAGCCAGGTACCATATTTCGTTAATTTTGGAATTGTCTTGTATGTGATTTGTTAGTTTTTACACCTAATTAACCACGGAAAAGCATTGATTTCCAAGATTTCATTCAGTTTTAGCAGTCTACTGGCTTAGGTACATTATTTGTATCCTAGTTCTTAGGAATATGCTATATTTTATTGAGTCCAAATAAACATTATAACATAACGATTATAAGTACCTATATCTGTTGACACCTCTTTAGTTTTTATATTAGTAGACGCTGACGCTAATACTTGCACTTAATAAACGTGAACTTGAGTGATATTGACGCACTTACTGCGAGTACTGCTTGGAGTCCTGTCTATTTGCCTTCTTGACGTGAGGGTTTCCCCTGAGAAAAATAAAAGCGTGAAGAGGGACTTCTTGTGCAGACACTTTATGTGCACAGCCCGTGATAGCGTACTTGCATTCGTATGAATAGTGGTTACTGAAAGTGATCTTAAACCAGCATCCATTAAAAACGTAATTTAAATTACTCGACTGTGCTTGTAGAGTTATTTTTAGTACCAAAGTCCAAATAATTTATAAGTCGCGACTATAAAAAATGTCTACAAATTTTTTCCCATAATATTTTCCTATTTTCCTCTAAGATCCTGCGGACATTGTAAATTTTGCTTTGCAATGCAGCGCACGAAGTATGACGCAGCGTCTCTTAGGAATCAATGATGCTTCCCGCTCGCATATGTTTGTGTACCTACTCTCCTGATTTCGTCCACGGAGCGCGCACGCAGGCACCGGATGAACTTATTGTTTCGGTCATCACAAATTACCACCAATGCTAGCCACATAGCATCGCGCTGAGCCACACGTTCTTATCTGCAAGGAGGGTAATTGGCGTAGAAAGTTGTACGCTCGTGTGGTACGCATTGAATTGAGCGGAATATGATCGCGACGACAACACTGACTAAGCACTTTCTCCCTGCTCAATAAAAGGAATCTGTTGTGTGAGATACCTTTGATAGGCAAGCGTTCCGTTAGTATGTAGATGTATGCTTAGTGAGTGCAGTTACGTATTCTGTCGTCGGCAGCGGATCGTTATCTGTTTCCACTAAAGGAAACTGGCTTTCCACGAAAGAACCACCCCAACGGTTTCAGCGTCCCCCTTCGCCCGACTCGACTTCTCCTTTTTGCGTTATTTCATTTTTCTTTGCTAACGTGCACCTGCTAGTTAGCTGCCTGCGGCTCGCATTGCGCCTGCAATGTTAGCTGCCCGCTTCCTGGGATCATAGGAAGATATAAATTGTAAGTATCTTAATGTTAAACATTTGAGAAAAAGAAATAAAACAACACACCACTTTATATTCTTGCATGAGACTACAAAAGCTAAATAAAAATATTGTACGTGCTGAGCTTGAGCACACATGAGCACACAGTGTAGTAACTGTAACACAAAACGCAGGGTCGGCTATGAAGTTTAATGTTAGATGTCAGTACAAAGGATGGCGCTCAGCAGCGCTAGAACAGTCTCCTTGATACATTTGTATTCCTTACAGACAAGTAATCAATATCCGTTGAACGGCGAGAGCACGGACAGAACTGTCGTATGTTCAACAATTTTTCTTTCAATATCTAACCAGTCTGTCTATTGTACACACACAGAACTTGAACAAGGTAGACAATATTTATACAATATATACCTATGCCATACTGATAGCTTCACTCAAATAACTATAAAAACTGGATATATTACTAAACAATAATTAATTAATAGGATATTAGTAAATAAATACGAAGTCAGTAAATGGTTATTACAATTTTCAGTTTACCAAATCATAATAAGGAACTATACATATTTCGAAAAAGTTCTGGACATTGTCGAAATAATTTTCGTTAATCGTCGTTCCCATATATGTCTATACATAAATATCTGCTGACACTGGGACAATATGATATTCTCGTATCCCGAAAAAAATAAAGCTGGTATGTACGGCGTTACGCGTGCGAAATAAAATAACAACGACAACATGGTGCGGATGGGGCTTGATACATATTTGAATACATTACCGAACACGCAGATAATGCCACCAACATACTATACTTATTCATAACGCCTTCTCAAACTGTGAATGAATACAAATACGCCATCTCTCTTCTGTCTCCATAGACAGAACAGAGAACTCGAATGGATTTACCGCTCAAATTTGGTAATTGAGAGCATTTGTAACATGCCCATGGAGATTGTTATACCAGGTGAGCGATCACAGGGTATAAATTTGATATCAAATTAATAGAGCTAAAAATAGACGCGTTATAGACTGTTGAAAGAGAAAATTATGAAAGTCAATACGAAGCCTTCCCAAACTTAATACTCAAAAGATTCCTCACATATTCGCTTAAACATGAAAATTTTAACTACTTATTCTAAGCAAAACTTTTTTCAGCGTTCATTGGTAGGAGTCGAATGTTGTACCGCATCTATTTCTATCGAGAACTGCTCTTTGCCGACCATTCAACGGTAAATAATGATTATAGGATCCGCAATAAAATAAACATTAACTTATTTACTATTCACTTTAAAAGGAATGCACGATGCATTCAAAGAAACCCCGAGCTAATGGAACACTTTGAGCTCGCAATCATTTCATTCTCGACGGTGCGCCATTGGTCATCACTGTACTCGGGATGTACGAGTACCTATTTGAAGACGTTTGGCGGATGCGCCAAACGTCTTCAATTAGGTACATCCCGAGTGAATGGCTCGCTACTTGTTGGTCTCGTTAAAATCACTACTAGAATTTAAGTGGCGAATATTAATTAACAAAGGAGTTATTCAACTACTACATAGAATGAAGGGTGAAGAAATCAATATTGCTAGTCTGTAAATAAAGTAGGATCAGATTTCAGTAGTAGCTGTAGTGTTTATTGTGCACGATGTTTGCGTGTGGGCCCCGGTCGAGAAGGCGTTCACAGTTCACGATGATTTCCTGTAAACACATCTATTGTGTCGCTAACTGTTTACATGCTGCTCTCACAACCTTCACGAGGGAAAATGTAGCAAATAATTATTTGTTTTAGATTTTCTTATGCGTGCTAAGCCATTCAATGGACGAGAAAACGACAGTGTCAATGTTAAATTACGCTCGAAGGTTATTTTATTCTTATTTTTTCGCGTATTCAATTTGATCAATGTTTACACTTACCTACTTACTTTACTAGTCGTACAAGAAATTATGAAAGTGTAGCAATCCGCTACGAAATGCTACGAAATTTTAAAGTGTAGGTAAGCGATGGCCTACTAGTTCCGAATTCTTACTGTCTGCTTGATTTAATTATAATTTCGAAAGAGACAAGTCCGTTGCTGGGGTAGATTTAAGTATTCATTCCGAGTGCACTGACAAACCTAACGTTCCGGGACCAGTGTGCAGTGTACAATCAGCCTTTAATGTTCCCACTGCTGGGACACAGGCCTACTCTCGGCGAGAAACCGTAACCACCACGCGGGCCCTGTGCGGGTTGGTAGACGTCATATGTCTTTGACTTTTGGGTTCTAGGTACTGGACCAATTTATGTATTTAATGAATTATTGAACTTGTGTCTTTTAACGGAAAAATTCAATATTTTCGCAGTGTCAACATCTAGCTATGATTTCGTATAATTAATGGCAATAATTTTAACATTATTAATTACGCGCTATGCGTTGGTTAAGGTTATGAGGAGAGTATTAATTAACCGGTGCAGTTAATTTAAATGAGTGAGATGAAATTGCGGAAATAAGCAGTCAACTGTAGGAATGTAATAATTTATTGCTAGTATTTACTCGCACTTGATAGATTGATTGACAACATTTTTAACCTCGGCGGCCGAGGTATTAAATCTCACCGTGAAAACCTAGGTGAAGTGAGTTTTCAAGAGTATCAATCCCCTAGTATCAGGTGGAATGACAGCTCACTTCACCTAAATTTTCACGGTGAGATTTTTACAGAATAGACCGGCTGTAAAGAGAGACGACAAAGTGAAGCCAAATTAAGTCAAGACTGATAATAAAGCTGAAGAGTTTGTTTTTATGTTTGTTTGAAGGCACTAATCTCTGAAACTACCAGTCGGATTTGAAAAAATATTTTTGCATGTGATAACCTAATTCTTGAGAAAGGTTATTTAACATCACGTTATGACTCTTAGGAGCCGAGCAAAAAGGAAAAAGCAAAAAAGAACGCTAAGAGAAAACGAAGTAAAAGCGCGGGCAGGCGATGCGATGCGACGGGGTGGGTCGAGGGAACAAGAAAGTTCACGCCAAAGACATTAAATTATTACTTACATCTCTTTGGTTCACGCAGACGAAGTCGCGGGCAGAGACTAGTTATAAATATCGAAAACCTGCAAATGACCTAAAGCTGAAAGATCTTGCTTGACAAGGGTTTATAAACGTTTTCGTACGACTGAAGTTATTTGGGCTCACATTTAATACTAACACGCGGTGTGTTGCTCATCCACGATTCCAGTGTGTCATTGCCCTTATAAGACTACAGCTATTGCCTACCCGCTTTCTAGAAATATAGTGATGATTTATAATAATGAGATGCTAATCTCAAAGGCCGAAATGAAATACTTACAATTCATTTTTCATCGACAATCCATTGATTTAACAAAGAAAAGCACAATAATTGTGAAAATGCAGATAAATCCTTTTCCTACATCCCTAAACCTATTAGAGGGGCTTGTGGAAAAGTAATAACAGCCGCACGGGTCGATCGATCGAGTTAAGCTATGCTAGCCGCGGTTGGTCCGTGGATGAGTGACCATCTTCATATACCAAGACCCCTCCGTGTCTCGGAAAGCACGTTAAGCCGTTGGTCCCGGCTGTCATTCGTGGATCTTTGACAGTCGTTACACGTCAAAAGTCAAAAGCCCGAAAGTCTGACAACCAATCTTACACAGGAGTATCCTATTACCCAGTAGGTAACTGAGTTGTGGAGATCCGATAGGCAGTCGTCATTCTAATGCATCTGACCTGACTTTGACTGGAAGTCGACCCTAGCATATTTGAGAAAAGGCTAGGCAGATGATGACCTACTTTAAGTTTGTTTAATAATAATTATGCCTTTGAGAAAAGAGTAACTGATATTTTCGTATGAATTCAGTTTTAATCGGTTAAATTTAATTATTAATAGATTGACGCTGTATATTTATTTTACATTTACCAAGAAAAAACAAAAAAAAATCGGCCGATTATGAAAATTAGGCCGAATTCCGTTTTTGGTTTCGGCGAAAAAACATTTTTGGTCGGTCTCTAGTATCAATGTAATGGACTCGGGATACACAGTAAAGTCGATAAAGTTCACGTGTAGGTGATCGAAGATTTCTATAAAGTATAATTACTTCCTGCAAGATATTTTCCTTGTACCTACCTAGAATGAATATGGAAATAATATGATTAAAACATTCCTTGAAGTAAGTATTAACAAAATTATATATAAAGTAACATCCTACCTAGAAAAGCTACGACCTTTGCCCTATAAAATATGAATCTACATAAGAAATGCACAAGCCTGGCAGTACCTAATTGATCAGTGAATTATCACTGGAAGTGGTTCAAGTGTATCAATGAGATAAACTCGAAGCTCGGAGATTAGACGGCGCTGTCACCTCGAGCCCTTGAACTGGAGGGCCTCTCGAGACGAGCGACCCTCGCGACGTTTGTGAGCAAACACGCCTCTCACAAAATATGCAGAACGCGCCCTCAAATTAAGTTTCACCTTCCTGTCTGTAATGTTACTCAAAATAAAGTCAGGAAGCAGCGCCTGCTATCTGCTGCATATAGTTCGCTGTTTTTATATATTTTAATTAGGAAAATTCTAAAGTTCCGTGACAATATTACACGAGTTACTTACAGGCTTGTTGTCACGATTTTATTATAATTTTATTTTATTATAGGTAAGTTTGCCGTGGAGCGAGTCGGTATTTATTCGTATCGTCACTTTCCAAAAACAGGTTCATCTAGCTGCTATCGGTACATACCTGACTGAACTGAACACTGATGTAGGTGTGGACATGTAATAAGCATTTGGGCTATTCAAAGCGCGGCGAATAATTAGAAATGTTCAGACGCAGCGTCCGCGAGTGATTGATGTAGTGGAAGTCGCTGCTATTGCCGTGCCAGTGCCCCCCCTCCCCACTCCCGGAGCGACCCCCAGCCCCCTCCCGCTGCGACAACTTGGAGACATTAAGAATATTTAAATTGTAAATTGCTCCCCTGCACTGAATACCTATTTACCAAAAGTTTGCCCTTTTATACAATCGCCGCTCAAACTTGTGAGCTCAGTTAACATACATTTTATTCAAATAACAATATCATAACGCACGAGTTGTTTGTAAAGTAAACAAAACAGGAATTTAAGTATCTACATGGATATGCGACTTCCCGTATGGGGAGGAATACGAGAAATACTACCTCTTCTACGGCGTATGCACGTTAGTATAGTGTTGAACGCATAACATTCCACCGCTAGAGTATCTCTTATTATATATACAAACATACCATTTTCGAAATACCTCTGTGCAATTTGAAAATAGTTTGAATATAGTGTCATTTTATATATTATTGCAATTTACAAGACGACACAGTGTTCTTGAATGATAGGTTCAACGATAGGTACCTAACTAACTTACCTTGAAAAAATTTAAGGGCACTCCACGTCAGTACTATACCTGCTTATTTGCACAATACACTGATAGTATTTGATTAAAGAAAATTTTATGTACACATAAATGAAAGAAACAAATCAAATCCGTCTAAAAAGAAAAGTAGGTTTCTTTCAAAAACATCTACTGTGTTGATAAAAATGAGTGCGTATTTAAATAGTATACCTAGTTATGGTCTATCCAGTATCCACATCAGAATTCCTAGAAAAATGATTATAAGAGAGAAAACGCGCAAATGGAGCAAAAAGACTACGTTGTGATAACAATAAGGCTCGTAGATAGGCTCCTGTAACATGAATATAACAAACTAAAGAACCGGCTTGATTGAATCATCCGCTGTTCTTTGTCATAAATCCGACAACGGGCGGGCGTCTAACAATGCGTCCTGAAATCGTTCCATTTCTCATTTTGTTACTCTCCCCTTTAATCTCGCATCCGTAGAAAAGTGGATCAGCGTTGCAAAAGGGCATTGCAATGCAGACAGCAGACATGCTCTGATTAATCTATTGTGAAAGTATTAGCTGGTTTCACTCTCTTACTTAATTAATTAAGTGGAAGATTATTTCTTTTATAGGATTGGTCAACGTTGGAAGCTATTAATTAATAGTATCGTTTGTTTTGTACTCTCGATGCAGCTTTTAAACTTTTTCGATTAAACACATTTCATTCAGACCATAAATTCATATCAGTGTTTATATATTGAGCACGTGCTCTAAAGGCATGTGACCACTGATCCATAAAATGGTGGTATTCACCTCTCAAATGCGTTGTTAAACATTCATAAGTCTCATAAAATTCAGAGCGAGTGTTTTCACGACATAATGAGAGCAGATGGGCGTCCATTGACCAATACAGTGTACCCCGTGGCCACTCGAGGCACCCCTGACAGACGCTCCGAGAAAAACAGGGCGGTTTTTAATTTCTCCGACTAATTTGAGGTTGCTTTTCGGGAACCCGGGCCCCACCGGTTTTCCCGGGCTAATCTACCGTTTATACAAGTGAAACTTAATAAGCGAGGAAATAATCACGTTTAGTTTAGATTGTATTACGCAGTTGAATATTGTTTTAATAATTGTATAAGTACTTATAATCTAGAATACTCAATGTCCAGAGTTACAAAATATTAAGCATGAAGTAGAAAAGTTAAGGGATGTCCTCGATGAAGTCGTTTTGAGAAAATGGACGTCATTATAATATTTTGAAAATAGCGCCTACTATACAAAACAATTACGCAGAAGATAAAGGAACCTAAGGCACAGTAAGCAGTTTTAAAATGTTTGCTCAAAAAATGTATCTTGTGTTGGCAGACATTCGCCAGGAATAAAAATCGATTAATAGGACGAAAAAACCGCCACCCATTTATAATCTACCTAAAGTGATGACAACAAAAACGGAAGAAATAAAAACTCCTCATAAATAAAGCTGAGCGGAAGAAACATGCGAAAGCCACATAATTGTATAATTCCTGTTACCAGAGAGCAGAAAATCCGAGACAGCCGAGATTACAACCGTTAACCAACTGATCCCGGGACGGAAGAAAACAGAATGTCTCGCGACTTGGATAATGTTAAATTTATTGCAGCGCTAAAATGTTTACGGATATCGCGCGGAAACGAAACGCCCCGAGGACGGCGAGCTCTACTCACCCTTGTAAACACGTTTTATTGGCTTTATAATATGTTTTACGCGTGACGTTTTACAAACGATCCCCGAGGAGCGTCGAATTATTTTTACGGCACGTACTCGTACACCGCGTGAAAACACCGGAAATTCAGTACACGAGGGATTTTGTAATTACACCTTTTAAACAAACAGTTTTTGTTCCATGATACGCAACGAAAACAGAATATGGGATTTCCAACGTTTTAATTGTACCAGCGGTTGAGTGTTCAAAATATTCACGTAAAGAACTTTGTGTCCGGATGAATGATTAGTTTTTTGAACGATTCGGACCCTTGCCAGACATGGGTGCTAATTTGTGAAATCACAGAGTGAAATATGTGTTGTATAAAGTGTGGAATGCGGCGCACTGGAACAATTGCACGCCCTAATACCAGTCAACCGCTTGATGAAGGTCCAGACACCGCCCCCCGCACTCCCTGCACGCCCCTCTCGCACCACTTCCTATCAGCCGAACGTATACGCAAACTGGAACATACCTACGTGCTCTTGGGAAGATCGTACGTAACGTGATGAAACCCCCTGACAAAATATTAACATAAAAACATAGGCACCTACGTAGGTATGTAATTAAATTGATGTTCATCTACTGGTGCAGCTGAGGGAACCTGTGAAAGCTACTGAAAGCTTTACCATCACGAAGAAAGTTTAAAAACTAACTACATTTCCCCAATGTCATAGTTCTGTTCTCTACTTACAGTCTGGAAGATAGCCAACATTTTTCGCATTTCTAAATAGTAGAACATTACCCAAAATATAGGTAGGTTCCTATATAACCGTCCAAAGTTTTGGGAACAACTCGGAGGCGGAGTGCCAATATTAGAGGTAAAAAGCTGTTTATATAAATGCAAAACAGATCGGCAGCTTGTCAGATCGGCTCAGTGCAGATCCTACTGATCGAATATGGATTTAGAGTCGTCCCCATTTCGTCCGCTCAGCGACGCACCCTCCTGCCCTGCCGACTCAGTCGGACACCCGAAAAATAATCTTTCGACGTCTTACACAACCGAGACAAATGTTTGACTGTGAATGTTATTGACATTTCGTTATTGGTATTTCGAGGTATTTCGTAGGTAATCGTAATTTAAGCTAATGTTATTATCGAGTTTGCCAACTTGAAAGAAACATTATTGGTTTTATGGGACATCTAAAGTATTACTTGGAATATCTACTAGTGAGAATGTCATGCCACTTACAAATTTAGGTAGATCCTGTACGTATTTTATCTTAAATCAAATTATCTAACCATAAAATATCCAACTCGCAAAAAAGTTAATTTTAACAACGTACAAAAAAATCTCGGTAACCAAACCGACTTGGTAGATTTCCTTATCATTCGATAACGTATTATTGTTGAATGCGAATTTCCTTTCAATACGGCCGTACCTTCGTCCCCGGCTGCGGCTGAATCCAGTCGGAGGGATATTAAAACTTTCCGCCCGCTGTGCTCCGGCCCTTTGTACTGGAGAGCGCTGCGAGTCCGACTTGCCGCCGACCGATCTCCTCTACTTCTTAAAAATGTACTGAACTAATTTGACTTTCTAAAAGTAGGTATATAAATAAGTCAAAATGGCATTAGGTATCTATCGATATTTTCTGCGGACCACGTTTTTATTTTGTAATGTTTACTTAACAAAATTATAAGTGCAATCGTTTCAAACTGTAAACTTTTGTGTTTACCAAAAAAATCTTTCAGAATGGAATAAATAAGAAGCTTTTTTTTATATCTTTCTAAATTTGGCGCAGTGAAGCAAATGTGTTCCTTATTCAGCCTGCAGCGCATAAATAATTAAGAAAGCGTTCGACGCAGCCCGCCTCGACCCCTCCCTGCTGGGTACTAATTACAAGTTTTTATTCATTTCTGAAATTCAAAAATGTATAAGATCTTCTAGTGCCTATGGCAATGGTAAACTTGTTTATATTATGGATTTTTCTTCTATCGAAGAGAGGACTTTTATCTTTTGATTTCTTTAAAAATATGTAACAGGGAGCTCCACAAAAAAACGAAGCATTTTCCAACTAAAACTGTGAGATGTAACTGTAAGATGTATCTAAGGAAAGTTGATACAAAAACTCTTTCCTAACAAGCATTTTCGAGAAAACACAAGTAAATTATAAAGTGAATGATTAGCTTTCGTAGATAGTCGCTTTGCTTTTAGAACTATCTCAAATCGAGACGTTGCACACATTAACTAGTTTTGCGCGAACGAAGTCTGCCTCTTAATTTGTATTCGGCCGTCGGACGCCGCGCGCGGGGGAGCGGCGTGTGCTCTTTTGTAGCTTCAGAAACCAATTTGTATACCAGTAAGAAAATTAAAAACTTTCGGATGTTTTCGCAGTTACCTTCATACCGCAATAAGAGCTTTTTTAACCAACTTGAAAAGAGTATTAGCAATTGGACGCGGTCGTACGTGCCCGCCCTTCAGATGGCGGTTAAGTCATTTTAATGAGGTTTTTCATAGAACTTATTTTGCACCAAATACTTTTTCGGTAAATGTAGTTAAATTTATTTCATTAAAATCATACACTAAACTGAAGCGGTTCACTTTAATAATAATTAAGATTTTACACGAAGAAATTAACATTTATAACATATCTAAAGTCAAAGAATTTCGGAATTAAACAGAAAGTGACATTAAGACAGATGTTAAGAGCCGGAACAATAATTAAGAGGCTGTCGGTTTGAGACCGCGTCGTCGTCGGCGAGATTTAATTAGTGAGCGAACAATCCACGGCGGGCGCGCGCGGGCGGCGCGACCCGACTCTTGTACTTTTGGACGCCGCGCCGTAGCCGAGCCACACTGAGCCACACCGTACGGAGCCGTGCGGAACAGTTCCGAACCGCGAGGCCACCTATAGATACGAAAGGTAAGCAAAAGACTCATTTAAGTTTTATAAAGTCCTAAACAGATTCTCTTCCTAATTAAATTCAATTGTAAAATTTATTATTATTCGGAGACATCTAATTGGCTTTCAGACCAATGTACTGTCCTTGATCTGTTTGTTTTAGCTATAAGTCACATGTTATTTAAATAAATACATAAACAAGACTATACTGTTCCATAACGAAACGTTGCATAAAATAAAAAATCTTTCAGTCAAGTAGAACTTTATTCTTAAAAAAAAGCTTATTCAACTATGGCAAGAACAATCAAGATATAGATCTCTAGGTTTTCTATCCGTAAACTGTTGAAAGAGAACAAAATGGAGTCCTTAATCTGTTGAATCTAGCGGCAAATCGGTCTGGCAAAGGGTGACAGTGTAAAGGTCAACCCTTGAGGGATAACTCTGCCAAATCTCGATTTTCAAATAAAGATCGAATACGATTCCTATTCCCGATTATAAGACTAACATTGTGTCAACATTGCAGCGGACTCTTTGCGGCAGGATTTTTGTAATTTAGATACTTCTTTGACTAAATTACTCACATCTACTTATTACAGTAAAATAATTATTATAGACGTGAAACAGATGAAGTATGTAATCTCACAGTAGCTACAAAATGACACTGTAACTCATTGTCCTATTCACTGTCTTGTAATAAGTTATCTCTAGAACCCCTTTTTAGTGGACACGATACAGCGGTTATGAAAGACGTCGTATTGGAAGCTTGTCTTATTAAAATGTGATATGTTTCACAAAAAGAGTCCGATAATACGACACGTCTGGGACTACTGGCAAATCCGATTTCCCTATCTCCCCATATTTGTATTCGAAGCCCGATCCATCTAATATTTCCTTCCAACTCCGCCGACGCTATCTGCGTTCCTTCCTGACACTGAATCTAATCGGAATAGATATTAAAACTTTCCTTACAAGTGACTCGTTCTTTCGATTATATTACCGAAATTACATGAACCATTTCCTGGCTTACTAGTTGTTATTGCACCGCTATTTTTACGCTCTTATACGTACTTTAACTGTACTATAATTTTGTAGAACCTGTATATTATACGGAACCAGATGACTCAAAGAGAGTTTACTTTATTTTATGTTAATGGATTAGCTAGCGTTCGTAGACCAAATAGAAAAATACCAAGCTGTTTGAAGATACTTTTGTCAAATAAACACTCAAAGGACGAGGTTTTGATTAAATGAAGCGTCCGAGCTTAGAAATGCGAGGCGGGCAGGCAGACAATATTCCGTGTCTGTTCCCAGTGCGCTGCGGTGGCTTAGCTTTGTTGGAGTTTTCAAGAGGAAACGATAAAAAGAAAAAATGCTACTTTGATTTCCTGATTTATGTAAAACAGTGCCAATGTTGGCACCGTGGTGCCGTGTGTACAGACATGAATAAATTGTGCAAGTATTTTAAAGGAATGCTCTGCTTGATTGTATGCAGTAAACAGTAAATGAATGTCCGTAAGTTCATAATCATTGGTAAATCTACAAAACACTACGAATGATAGACAGTGGCATCGATCCGTGTACAAATAACAGCGTAGTGCGATCACCAATCTGCCTGTCAAGCGTGTTGATTATGGCAATATCCCGTCAGGACTGCTGAACCTCCCGGAAAGGGATGGTCGTTTTGGTTTTCATTTGTTTTAAAGTAAACGTTACTCTCTATTTACGTTTTATGATAACTGCTGCTTGTGTATTTTTGCAACTTTTTTTTCGTAAATTAATTAGTTTATGTTGTGTGAAAATATCGCTCACCTAGTAATATATTGGCACATCTACGTTTTTCACATTTTACAGAAACGAGGATCAAAGATTTTATATAAAATGTTAAAAATTGATTTATGGGTTTATATTACGTTTTATTACTATTTTATGGGTTTGATTACTAGTACAGCGTTGTGCCGTTTTACCACTTTTTTAAATTATGCACTTTTGAACACTTATACGGTAAAAACTCAATTTCACATTTTTTGTAGATGTGCCGATATATTACTAGGTGAGCGATGCACACTATCGGAATCAACCTAATGGTTAACTATATGTAGATACTCACATAAAAGTGTTGACAAAACAGAAAGTTGCTAAGTGCCTCCATCGGCGTCGATCCCGTCTTATCTAATTTATTTAACTGTTAGCGGAGCCACATCGAAAACAAGTTTCCTGCGGAAACATGACTAGGGAAGCTTGTCCGCATACAGTGATGTAGATAAATTTTGCAAATCTAATCACAAGTTTATAAAAGTACTACCAACTCCAATGCGAATTGTAATCTCTTTCGCCTATTGGATTTTTCAATACGTTTACTTTAGCAGTCTTTATGCCAAAATGTCGATAACGTGTAATTTTGAGCAAGGAAGTACTACTAGCCACCCTCTCCGCCACAAATTCCGACCGCAGGTTTTTTTTATCCGGTCTTCTTTCAACCGGGACCCTCTCCTTTTTGTAATCTTCCTGCCCTTTCAAAACAAGTTCGCAAAAATTACAAGACTGTAAAACCCGGATTAGCACAGACATTGAACTTAGCACGTATAAAGGGCAGTCTATACCTACGATCGCAGATGTTTTTCAATAAAAATATGTCGATATATTTCAGCTACCAATAAGTTCACAATGTTGGCGATGATATTCAAAAAGAAAGAACAAAGTGAATATCAATGAGAATCATACATATAAAAGAAAGTAAAATAAACTATTTTAATCTAAGCAAAAAGAGATCGCGAGATATGTGTTTTAGAGTAGTGAAGAGCATAAAATATGTATCAAAAGAGTCCCGACTGCTCCGACTGGCTGGGTAGCTCGGGTAGTCCGGGTAGCTCGGGCGGCTCGGGTGGCTCGGGTGGCTCGGGTGGCTGGGTCTCAGGAGACACCGCGACGGTGACTTTGCTACGCTCCCCACTACTTAACACCCTTGAACAACGATTTTCTCACTTGTCATTAATGACGAGTGTTAGCAGAACAATCCTCAGTAGATAATGTGCTTTAAAATGCGTAAACAAAAAAGTATTGAACAGTAGCAAAACAAGCCAGTTTACCTATGAGTAGAAATGAAAAGAATGTAAGGTATATTTACGAACACCTATACTACTGAAGATTTATATAAAAAAGAAACTTCTAAATGACGATGTCAGAAGAGCGACTTCACTGGAGTATTTTTAATTAAACCACAACAGCATTGAACAGCCATCAGGGGGCCTAAAAAGGCCACTTTGGCAGAATCATAAAACAATTCATATCACGCAATTAATCTGTTTGACAGTTTCATACCTATATATCCCTGAAGGGTTAGGCAGAGGTGTACCTATAGTATTTTACGAATCTCCATACAAAACTGTCATACAGATGAATTGCGTGATATGAATTATTTTATGATTTTGCCAAAGAGGCCTTTTTAGGCCCCCAGCTCACTGCAGTATTTTATTCGACCTTTAAACACAGCAGGCTGCTTGACGCCGGACTCCGGACTTAACTTAACGTTGCCCTCTTGTTTCAAAATGTACAATTTATTCTAATTTCACAACAATTTAGAAGTAGTGAAAATTGTCTCCGAGTAAAATGGCTGTGTGACGTACAAACGGACAGACAGACAGACAAACAGGACGAATAATAGGGTTCCAATTTTGTCATTTGGCTACGGAACCCTAAAAAGGAGCAGTTATTTTTCAATTTCCCGGAAAAATAATTCTTCCTGTCCTGGTTGGTCCGTGCCACCATATCGACTAGTCCTTTGTTGTTGCGAATAATCTCTTCCTACGAAAAAGCCCTATGAACTTGTTCCCCAACCACGAAAACGAAAAAAAACCTAGAAAGTCAAACAACCTCGCTTGACGTCTGCTCTTTATATGTTCAAGAAACCAACTTCTCCTTTTATATTCATCTAGAAACTCGATCTTAACCAACTGCGCCTTTGTACACATTCCAGTTGCAGTGCTACAAACATTCCTCGGGATAAGATTTCAAATGTGAAAATACTAAAACGATATGTTTCAAAGAATCATTCATGGGTGTGCAGTGTGCACCATTTATAATACCCGCGTGTTTCCCGTGTGCATCAGTTAGGCACGTGTATAAAGGCAATTGAAACGGTGTGTACGATTTTGTTTCAATTTAAAGGTTGAGAGGCGGAAAAACGGTGCATCGGAGCGGGTGAACGGCCCGTGCTCTTGCTTTGTGCGCCACTGTTTGGCTGAGTGAATCGCCCATGTTTCACCCTGTTCAAACACGTGACAACTGTACCTAAAATAAATTATTCAAGCTCTATTCCTGTCTTCAATTGTTGCGCTACGACAATAACCCGACAAAATCGCAAACTGCAAGCTTTCTTTTTCTGTCTGCTCTTCAATCAATGAACTATTGCAAAGTTTTAATTTTGTCTTTTATGTTCGGTTTTAAATTATAACCAAGCAAGCTTATGACTATCACGCAGGATTGCCTACAGGCGGTCTATTCTGTAAAAAAATCTCACCGTAAAACTTAGGTGAAGTGAGTTTTTGTTCTACATGCTAGGGATTGAGATTGACACTATTGACAGCTCACTTTACCTCAGTTTTTACGGTAAAATTTTTCAGGATAGCACTGCAGATTTGGTATGATCATGCAGCATGAATCATTGTCATGAGAGCAGTGGTAGCACAGTGGTAATGACCGCGAGTTCCGAGTTGTAGGTCGTAGGGTCTAACCTTGACAGGCACTTTACTTTGTGTAAATTATTTCATCACCAGTGCTCTCAAAACGGTGAAGGAAAACATCGTGAGGAAACCGGCATGTCCTTGAACCACCCAAATTCGAAGACATTTAGCATCCACCAACCCACACTGGGCCTGCGTGTTGGCCCTCTCACCGAAAGGAGGCTTGTGTCAGAGCAGTGGAAACATTATAGGCTATCAGACATTTGTCAAATAAGCCAGTTAGACGACTATGTAAATGTTGTGATAACTATCTCTTTAACCTCAACTAAAAAGGAAATATTCCGAAATAATTGCACGGACACTGTGCAATCCTGTATGCATCGCATCGTTATGGTCGATACCATCCACCTATAATAGACTGACCGCGAAGCTATGAATACATTTGTATCAATACGGATATGACATTTTAATTTAAATGCAGAACAAGGTATTGGTAATTCGAATATGAATTATGTATCATTTGGTTTACAAAAGTGTGTGCAATAATGTATGAATTTGGAGGTAGAATTTCAGTCTTGTAAGTATTGTTAACGATATGGATGTGGATTAAGCTGGGGATTTTGATAATTAATTTGCCAAAGCGTTTTTTACATTTTATTTTTATTGCCCTTATCTAAGCTAATATTTTATATAATACTTACAGGGAAAATATTTGATTGTTTGTATGTTTGTTACGCTTTCTTGCTAAAACGGCGGAATGAATTTGTATGAAATTTGGCACATGGGGGGTAGATCATGAGTAATCATGACCTGAATTAGGACATAGTATACTTTTATCTCGATATTACCACAAGATCGAGAACTATGCTGGTAAAACCGCGGGGTGCATCTAGAGTTTACTAACTTATAAAATACCTACATAACTACCTACTCTAGTTTGTCCGAATTCTTATTTCGGACTTTTGCGATTTTTCCCGTTCAAGAATCAAGTCTGAACTTTTTAATTAGTTTAACGACAGCTACACTGCTCTATAAATTATGTATTTATTTGATACGACTGCCATTAGGTACATTTATTGATTTTCATAATATGTTTTTAATTATAAAAAAATAATGAAAATAAAACAGGTACGTCTGTACTCTTGAAAGACTGACAGGAATGAAAGAGGTAAGTACTTATTGTCCTATACACACATTTTATTAATATCGGGATTGAGTCCCTTGTGACAGGGGCCGGCCTATCATTATTCATTAGGTAGAATACAAATTGTAGATTAGATCGGGGTAGAATATGTGGGTACCTGTACTAGGAAACGGTATTTGATTGAACTGTTTTACAACTAGAAAAAAGTCTTTATATTCTTCTGCTTTATCAAAGTTTCACTAGGGTAATCATTATGAGATCAAAATCTAACTAAGCTGCTTTACAATCATAAAACAAACAAGCTTACCTATCTTCTATTAAATCACAATCAGCCTATAATGTCTCTACTGCTGGGACACAGGCTTCCTCTTTCTGAGAGAGCCGTAATCCACCACGCGGGGACATTGCTTTGATTGGTCTTCGAATTTTTGGTTCTAGGACTTGCCGGTTTCCTCACGATGTTTTCCTACAGCGTTTTGAGAGCAGTGGTGATAAAATAATTTACAGAAACTAATGTAGGTACTTGCTTGGGTTTGAACCCACGACCTACAACTCGTAAGTTGCAGCCATTACCACTGGGCCACCACTGCACTGGTCGTCTTATTAAATATTAGTAAATATAATTAGTAAACCAATGTATCAAATATTGGTTTCTCTAAAACTAATAGTCGAGCCATCCAAACTGAATAGTTGTACACGCGGTTTTAAACACAAAAATGTATAACAAACGACTGTCAATAGTCCGCAATAGAGGTAATTGTTTCACCCATGAACACAGGAGCGGTTCTATAAATGTATGTATGGTGCTAAGGGCGAGCCGGTGGCCGCTGTCGGCGTGTCCGCGAATGAATGGCCATTGAAAAGTCATCAGTTATGTAGGGCGTATCGTCGCGCGCCATGTGGCCAGCGTCCGCTTCTCTGCGTAATTTTTCCGCGAGCAATTTTCCGCAATTTCCCAAACAACCACCAGCACCGCTTTGCCCTCGCCCTTTATTTAAAACTGGACAAAACGCAAACCTTCAAAACGGACGTATCACAGATTGTGTGTGTACAAAACACGCGGACTGTCCCGCGGCAACGTGATGAATAATATAGCCTAAATTAATATTCTGCTTTAAAAGAAAACCTCATGAATTTGACAATCGAATGAATTCGTAATACTTGGCGCTAAGTCTTATTTTATTAAATGAAATGTTTATTTATGTAAGTAAATCCTTTAGGACACTTTTTAAACGTCAATATTTTAAAATTATGCAGATGGCGCCGTCATTTCCTAGCTGACTGATCCCTGAGAAGAAATGCCGAAACATACTCAGAGGTCATGGTCTCTTTTGAAGACCAAAAATTTTATTTTTATATGATTTTATGTGAGTCTAACAATAAGTCCGGTAGGGCTTTTTGAAGAAAGAGCAGTCATCGTGTAATTCAACCCTATTTTAGGGAGCTCAAATGCAGGACATTTGCGTAAGTCATAGATAAAATACTCAAAACTGCCAGACATTTCCAAAGTCATGTATTCAATCTAGCCTTCATGGTACTCACATTCACAGTCAGTATCACAGAGTAGGTTCTTTTTAATAGTCAGTATTAAATTTTTCCTCATAAGCAGCATTCTCTTTAAATTTCATTAAAAATATCACGAGTTATGTCACGTAAATCAATAAAAATACTGTTAAATAGCTTGTACTACTGACAAATTAAAGCATGTACTTAAATATCTACTACTGAGCATAAGGTTATGGGGTCGATTTCCCGGTCGGGCAAAGTGTTTGTTCGATGTTCCATCAGGAATTTCTCAGTAGCCGTCTATGGTATGCTATACGACTTCACTTAGGTGTACCTAAACAAGCTTAGGTCTGCTTAACCTCTTCGTGAAAAACAGGCGTGATGTTAATATAATTAATGATATTTTATTTAGTACATTGGTTAGAAATAACACTTTTGCAATAGTTTTTTTTAGTCAATGTTGAATTATGTTATTTTTTATAAATGTATGTACAATATTTTGATCACCAGTAATATAATACCTGTCCTGTTTTTATAAACTTCAATCAAATATAGATACCGAAAAAGAGTCATAAAGCTAGCAGGTTTGAAAGGTAGCAACAAAAGTGGTAACAGCTAAAGCACTCTGCAGTGGACAAAAATGCATGCAAATTGAATGAAATGTATTGATGGCACTTTGAAAATATTTTTCATTCCAAAGTGGAATGCCTCATAGTCGCACTGCATTATTTATTTCATATACATACGGACGTATACAAATATGAATGCAGTATCTAGGTATTAGCTGTATCATAGTCGTAAATCCAATTGCATTTTCATCGGCAGAATTTGTTCAATGCAATTATTATTTTCTGTTGTTCATTCACACTGGTAATTAGGGGTGCTACACACTCGTTCGGGTCGGCAGTACACAACAACAAACCCGATTCGTAGCAATACCTCACTACATATTTATATTCGGATTTCATTCGGCTCGTACCGATCAATAGACTCCGTTCGGCATCTACCCTCGCCGAATCATGTTCGGGTCGGCTGGACATTATTTGAGCAAAATCGAGCGGCTTTTTAGGGTTTCGTACCTCAAAAGGATAAAACGGAACCTTTATAGGATCCACTTCGCTGTCCGTCCGTTTCTATGTTAATAAGCTTTTTCTCAGGCACGCGCCGAGGTATCAAGTTGAAATTAATATCAAATACGTAGATCTACGGCCCCTTAGAGCTCTAAAAAAACTAATCTAAGTCAAAGCAATAAAAATTACGACCATTTATGCGACATATTTTGATATTCGCATATTAATCAAAACAAATAGGTAAGTAGGGTACTTCCCGTTGACCTCTCTAGGTCATGATTTTTGATTTGATACAAGTAGAAGTAAAAGAAAAACTCCGAAAATCGTTAATGTATCGTGGGTTTACTTATTACAAAAAAAAAATACGATCGAATACGAAAAAAAAAATACGTTGAAGGACCATGTCGTATTATCGATTTAAGGGAAAACATTTTTCAAGAACAAAGTTAAGTAAGCTCATGGGATTAATTCATTCCAACCACGGAACCCTACATTGTGCATGGTCCGACACGTTTTTTTTACATATTCGATTTTGCCGCCCAGCTGTGTCGAATCATTCCAACCAGGACGAGTGTGTAGAACCCCTTACTATCGTACACCATAAGGACCACACGTTTAAAATATTGTTGTACAATATGCTCCAAGTAGTCTGACATTACTCGCTGTCTTACTGGATAAAGTTGAGTAGCTACATATATTAGAAGAGTTCGCAACAAAAAGCCCCATAAAAAGTTATGCTCAATTTAGTTTCATCCAGCAAGCCAGTTATAGTTTAGGAAACTGATGCAACATATTGCAAAAGAAAATTAATAAAACGGGGAAATTGGATGGCGGGCTTTTGTAATAACAAGGTGAATTTATAAATAAAATAATATTGTAACATAAATAGACATTAAATTAAAACTGGTCGATAAGTAGGTATGCATACACACAAGCGACACGCGTCGACGACAGTGGCAACGGTAACCGTCGACGCGCGTCGGCGACCGTCGTAAACGCGCGTCGGCGGCAGACGACGACACGTCGGCTGCTGTCGTCGACAACGTGTCGCTCGTGTATACGGTGTGAGTACGGTGCTTAAATACACGAGCGGCATGTTGTCGGCGGTTGCATTTGCCTATGTTGTCAACGCGTGTCGCTCGTGTGTATGCACACTAAGACGTATCGGTGATAAGTAGCGAGACGGACCGTAGGACATTTGATGACCCTAATCTACTCGCTGACTTACGATTGTATGAATTATATATTTTTTCCAGATTTTCGCTATTATGATGAATAATCTAATAGGTTTGTTGTCATCCACTGGATGAAAAGTGATTGTGTTAATGTGTATGCTAGGTTCACGCTTAATCAGCGACGCGCAGATATCTCGTTCTAGGCAAGGTCAGTGTTTTTGGTTGCTATTGGTTGGCCTGCTGGGCGACAACGTCATTCGATATAGCGGTTTTCGATTCAATGTACCTAACCTATTTAGCCGTAACCTTACATGCAAAATTCATTACAATAAACGAGGTAATACGTATTGTCATGTAATTAATGTTAATAAATTAATCTACAGTTACAGGAGACAAATTAGACGCAGCCTGCTCGACTAACGACAGACTATTTGGATTAAATGGAGGGTTGATGTTTATGATTTACGGAGGCTTGTGTAATTGTGGCGCCTGGCAGTCGCGGCATGCGCCCACACCGCCACACCGCCGCGTGACGTCGCGCGACTGCGCCACTCGAGCCCTCCTCGCCCGCGCCAACACACGCAAATTAACACTATAATTACAGTGCTTTCAACACCAATTAATTATCACTTAGCGCAGCTTTATTAAAAAATTGCTCGTCCCGAACACATTATACTCAAGGTCCCACGCCGCTGTACGACGCTGTACGTTGCTCCTGGAGTTGTTATTTCAATAGGCTTCGACATGGTGTAACATGACGCTGCGATAGCGCTAATAAAACAACAACGACCTGCTACAATGCGACGTAGTCCGTGTGTTGACTATTCATTAAAGCATCTCGCCGCAAGACAAACAATCCTGTTATGTTATTAGATTTCCTGCATAGTTGGAGCGATTCAGATATAGGCACATAATTATGTGGTTAATTAATTTACAATTTCGCTGTGAAATATATCTGAACTTCGTTAATTATAAATAAGCTGTTTCAAATATTCACGTGTGGTTGATTGTACGATAAATCACTTAAAATAATCGAGAGGACGGAGGCAGCTATCCTATTTGTAAACAAGTAGGTTCGTCGCAGTGTATCGAAGAAACTAAGAGACACAGCTTGTTTGTCCTCGCAGACTAATTAAAAAGTTTGTTTCTACAACTTCCGAACGGAAGTAGCGTCGAAGTGAGCAGGCGTTGATTCAGTGGAGAAATAGATTCAGAGACCAATACGAGAATAGTAATCCTGAAGTTGAGAACATAAAAAGGGAATGCGATTATAATAATGAGATCATAACGACGGTGATTTAGTCGTGCAAGCGCGAGACTCGCCGGCCGGTATGAATATGTATGGGACGGTGGACACGATCCTACTGATAATGGAATCTGCACACGGAAACGGATCCGATTAGTCGCTACCACAATTAACAGGAATGCTGTAAAAAACTTTAATGTTGTGAAATAAATCATGTGACCATGATTAAATTTGTATTTTTTGTGTTCTTGGAAATTGTTTAAATTGTTATCCGAGTATGTAAAACACATTATAACATAACATCGCGCTTGAATTCCTCGAAGGGTTAGGCAGAACTGTAGATGTCTAATATTATCGAATATTAGACATCTCCAGTTCTGCCTCTATCCTATTTAAATAAATAGACGCAACCAAAAAGTCAATAGTCTCTCAATTAAAGCACCTGCCAACTAATCTCTTCACCACCCTTGGTTGAATGGTAGAGAATGCCTAATACATTAAGTCCGCCTTTGTACACTCACATTTCGCCAGTTATTTTTAAGTCCCATGTACTTAATAGGCGGAGAGCCTATTTGCTATTTTTATTGGTTATCAAGAATAAGCCGTCCTAGTTGGAGTGGAGGCTAATTCAATGAGTGATGCTGTTACAAGTAAGTACCGCGGGTATTAGGGTTTTTTTTACTCTTTCATTTCAATTCATATATTTATCAGACCACTTAATTCCACTATGAGTGCGTAATGCTTCACTTCAATTAACGCTAGTTTTTTTTTATTTTGTTAGCCTTGATTTTAATCGTTCGATTAAGTACTTACTTAGGTTGAAACTAAAAGTCATTAAAGGCCTATGTTAAAAAAAATGGTTTTTAAATTTCGTGTAACTTGTTAAGTATGTGGAATAGGTATTTAAAATTTTGGTATATGTTTTTTGTCTCTTTGGTCTAGTATCGTGCAAAAGGAATACACGATTCAATGATTTTTTCTCGATACAAAAAAAATGCAAAGTTATATCTATTTTTTTACTTTTTTCGACATCACGGTGTAACGCTTAAGAGTTATTCAGTGCAATTAACTCAATCATCAATACGAGTACTTTAACAAAAATAAAATTCGCGTACTATAAATATTAAGCGTAGGTACTCGTAAATATTAGAAATTTCTATGAAATATTGGAAAATTCTCGGGTCTAAGAAAATCTCTAAGCTCGTTGTTTTCTAGAGCAACATGTTGATACGGCCTCAATAATTCAGATTGAAAGTATGCTAAAATATTCCGCGGCGCACTCTCGCACGTTGCAAGTAAATATGGGGCATGAATAAAGATTTGTGAATGAGGCTGGAGACGCGCGATAGTACGACCGCGACATGAGCACGCGCGGGCCCGCCGCCCGGTGCAAGTGCAGCGGTGTTTGCTTGTATTAGCCTCATGTGCGAGTTTTACAAGTTGGGGGTACGTATTTTATCTGAGGTCAGAGAAACGCTATATGATAAATTTGATATCCTATGTAGAAGGTATGGAGTTTGCGCTGCTTATGTCTCCGTTAATTCGTATCTATAGGCCGAGACCCGCACCACGCGTGATGTGACCGTGTAAGACGCCCCGGCCAGGAATCGCTGCACGCCGGCCGTGCTAAGCCCACTGGTACGCCCTAATAAATTGCGATTTAACTTGTCTCCCGGATAACGCCAACTTTTCCGCGTTTGTTCCTCGCCCGACACTTTTTTCCGCCTCTTCATTTCCTATCTCTTACTTTTGTATTTTCCGTTCTTTCCTCGCCGAGATAAACAGGCGAGAAACGCTGAAAGGGGCTTTACAAATTCAAATTGAACTTATCACACAACTTTTTACATTTGTTTCTGGTCTCGAGTTCGAGGGAAAAGAGCGAAGAGGCATTTAATAGTACAATCTCGGGAAAGATTGATGATTTTGTATCACACCTCGCTTCGGGCGGCTCGTAACGAGTCGGATGGCTCTCGACGTGGGTCGTGCTGCGTCTTATCTGGAATGGGATGCCGCTTTATCTCAAATTACATATTTTACTTGAGACGTTCCTGGAATTGCATACTTTTTTCGAAGTATTAGTACGATTTTAAAAGAAAATTAGTCACTGCTACTGCCTCGGGCTACGAATAATTTTACAATCGGTGAATGTGATTCTACGTGATCTGACGTAGAAGACAGAAAGTGTAAGTATTATGCTTTTATGTTATTGCAATGAAGAAAGCAACAACACATAATAAAATAAAACAACCTGTCATACTGTTTTATTGTACAGAGGTGTTTTTTAACATATTCTACTTAAATGCGGATTTAATTCGGTCCTCATAAAACGAGAACTTTGATGTTGTTAGTAATGCATGCAGGCGACGCGCGAGTATGCGCGCGTGGCTGTGCTCGGCGCCGCGCGTGCTAAGCGCAGGTCGCGTCGCGGGCATACACCTGGCATTTAATAAGGTAGATGTAAAGGTAAACACCATCTAGTTAATCAAGCGGGGAAGGAAGTTCCGCCGCGTGCAGTAAATAGCGCTCACTTAATTTGAGGGCCATATATGGGCACATAACCGCAGCATATTTATCCCATTATGCACGGCACGGCGGGTAGCCACGGTGATGCGAGTCACGTCGTCTGAAACGAATCGCATGTGACATTATTTGTGAAGATCGTGCTCTATCTTCGTCGGCGACATGGCTGGGACGTGGAGGGATTACTCACAAAGAAGTACGATTTCAACGGTACGATAAAGGGGCGAGAAGTTACACACTGGCTATATTCTCCCCGGGATTAACGCACGGTTAGGCGCGTTTCTTTTATATACTTACTTTAAGGCGATCTTGATTCAACACTATAGGTAATATCGGCCAGGAGGTAATTTTTAAGTACATTGACGCTGTGGAATGTAAAGTTGTCTCAGCAATCTCAACTACAAAACGCCCTTGCTACCAATACATGTGAGCTTACGTCGAAAAAAGATTATCAACTCTACAAACTCAAAATACAAAATATGGGTAGGTACCAACCCAAACGCAATCTTATTCTTTCAAACTCATACAAAAATATGCATAATATTAATATGCAAACGTAAACACAATGTCTAATATGACATTGTTTTCATTCATGCTACGTATGTCATTGCGGCAGCAGAGATGCAATAACAACGAAGTCACGCCACACATCCCTTTAAATACCTACAGACAATGTCATTACTGCACGCGTCATGCATTCAGTTATAATCACATAATTTGGATATCATCACATACCTGCTGTTTATACGTAATCACATCCTGTTTGAATACCATTTCAATTCTAATAGCAAACTTGATCGAACATCTATTTGAACTTACTGAACCAGGCATAACTATTTACTATTGATTAGTGGAACTGTGCTTTGTGCAACTCTATAACAGTTTTCATTTAGTGATGACTTTTAAATCAAAGGAATCTAATTTGTTTAATAATCGTTTTAATATGAATTCGCATGTCGCAGAAAATAAGACCTGATAATTTCAAAAGTAATTCTGGATGCTGACATGGCTTTTTAATACAGAAGGAGAAGGTACTCACATTTTCATACAAGTGTTAAATCCTCATGCGTGTCAACCGACGTTTTTCAACACACTGTAGAAAAAATTGGGTTCCAAACCTCAAAAGAAAAAAAACAAAAGCCATAAGTAATTTATCTAGTTAGAGGTTTTCTGTTATAATAATATCAGTACTGAAGAGCTGTGATGTAGTACTGGAGTAGACATCTTATTTCAATTATATTTTCTACAACTTAAATAATTGTGTGTAGTGGTGCCTCTATGTTGTCGTACATTCTAAATTAATTTCATTTTGTGGCCAAGAATGCTAGTGCAAGCTACCTATAGCAAAATCAAATATACATACATTACCGACATAGTTAAACCGTTAAACCACTAGCGACAATTTTCCAATTGCATTAATTTTATAGGTTTCAACGTTCGAACCATTCACGCTTTTACTTTGATGAAATATCAAATAGATACTGCGTGTTATATTAATTAAATGTGTGTTAAGATGAACATGTGTGATGATGAGGTAATGAAGACGCATCACGATAGCGTTGACGTAAAAAGGAAATAAAACGATAAAGGGTGTACATTAGAAGGTATGTGAGTCAGCACAATATTAGCTGAGGCCTGCCGGGAAGTGCGGCCACTGCTTGGTATTCCTCCCGCGCCCGCTCGCCGCCCGGCACGGGCCTTAGCTATACACGTTGCAATAACATTCTGCGAGCATATCACACAAAATGTAATTAAAAGTTATTTCGTCAACTCTGAAACTGAGTTCAGGTGACACTGGTAAGAAAAGTACCTAATTGAGAAATAAAAGTTTGATATCGTCGCAACTAAATAAAGTTTGAATGAATTAAAGTCCACAGCTGATATGTAATACTTCATGTAAGTGCTATCGCCATGTTCAACAACGGCCAACTGCCGAATGCCACTATTCAATTAATTCAAAAATATTGCTACAAATGTTTATTTAAAATTTCAATAAAATGCGTATAAAGTAAACACGCATTGTCTGAGGTCGCCATTATAGCAAAATGCCCATTCATTTTTCCGGAGGCTCGCGGCGCGCGGCGTGGCCAACCATGCGTGATTTTGTTTTTGTGCGTTTGTTCAGTGTCTGTGAGCTTGCGGTTATTTGAATATTTCCAAAACCATTAGTCTTGAAATAAAACTGTCTCATATTTGATTAGCAACGTATAGTAAAGCGATTGAATCGAGTCACAATACGATATACCTGAGTGCAATTACTGCGCGGAATTGTATTGAAATTGTCTTTTTGCTGCAGCAAATAATCTAACGTTGTTTGATGATTCAATACAAAGTTTACTTAATAATAGTCCCGATAAAAGTGGAGACGTAAAGTGAACGCTTGTGGGATGTGACTGAGATAAAAAGATTGTTCGGTTCAATAGATTCAATAGAGCAGATCCCTTGGTCCCAAATTAAATCATGAAACATCTTTGCACCTGGTGGAAGCCTCGCGAGGCGCGTTTGCTTCGCTAGCTGACTGACGAATCTTTTCCATTATTCTTTCTCTGATTTCATAAAACTGCAAGGAAATATACTAGTCTTATTATTTTATTAGTGATTCTCTTATTTCATCTTTATGTTACAATTTATTTTGGACCTTTGTATTATTTTCTCTTTGAAAACACAATTCTATGTTTCCAGTATAATAAGTCGCAGTTATAAGTTCGTTGCGAAAACTATTTCAAAATCAACAGAAAAGCGAAACATTATAAGATTTTACTTTATCAGATCGCTTTTGTAAACATTGAAAGATACGAAAAGTGCTGCAAGTCACTGTGAAGTTGAGTGTTAAGGATTTAGTGTGGCTATTCGTTGGAAGGGACTACTATCTCTATCTGTCCATCGAATGTGAGAAAAAGGCTGCGGCTTTAGTGGGACAAATTCGTTTCGATTCAGTCACGTAGTGGCCAGATGGGCCTCTTAGCAGATTTCGTAAACGTATGTTTAGATTTCGCCGAATTGTTTATTGAATGGGATTGAAAATATGTTGTATGGACGCAATATAGAGTACTTATTTTTTGTAAGCTGTATTTGACGAGTCTATTTATTAAATAGTAAGAAGGAAAGTTAGGAAAATAGGTATGCGTATTTTGTATATTTTTTTAAATAGGTAGTAAACGTATTATTTCCGGGCTGTGACGACTGTACCCTGTAGGTTATTACAAGAAATAAAAGATAAGCGATCCATCGTTAAAAATAGTCATAACCTGTGTTTCATGCATATTACAAGTCTCTTATTTTTTGATTTACGGTGATTTCGTTAATGGCTTAAAAATATTTTCATTGCCGCATTGGTAAACGCCAATAAACAGTCAAATAACAGGTCCCAAGAGCCAGCAATGCCAAACCGTTTACAGTGTTACAAAATGCAAGCATACAAGATTACTAGCTAGTTGTACGTCATTTAGCGCGTAATTGCAACACACAACTGACGCGACCGATCGACACGTGCTACGGGCTACGCCGTTACGAGCTACAGACCGCTACGCTACCGATAGTATCACGTGTCTACGTAGCAGATGGCTCGTAGCTCTAAGCCACCGTTTAAACACGACGTTATACCATCAAAAAGTAATATGTTATCAAATGATTAATTTTTTTCAAGCAAAATCAATTAAACGTATACTACGTAGGTATAGCAGCAAAAAACAAATAAAAAAACATGATGTCCACCATCACAAAACGTTCATATTCACTTTAGCTATTATAAAGCTGCACGCTATATGACCTGGTTTTAATTGTACCTGGAAATCGTGGGGTATTAGCAGTGGGTTGTAAAGGCTACGATCATTGCGTGGCTCCGCTGTGCGGGTAAAGAGCGTTGTCGTGGAACACGCCGCCGCCGCCGCTGCATTACGGTGGAACTTATGCAAACATTCGTTATGTAGTTGTGTCCACGAAAAATTGCTGTTGCGCTGAGCAAACAGTACAAAAAGTTATAGTGGTCTGTTGTCTCTTGGTATTTTAGTACATGTTAATTGTGTTAACATTTCATTTTGAACTAAAACATACGTGTAACAATTATTTACTTTACGTTGCTGTGCTTAATTTAACAGTTCACTGCTTTTAACTTTTGTTTATTTAACACAGTTTTAATAATGTGACAAGCGTTTGTATTTTTAATAACTTGAATAATAAAAACAAGTTATGGCTCGTTCAAAATAGCGTGAAGTCATGTAAAGAGAGATGCGCCATGGCCTAACATATGTAATATAAAACATATGAAACTTTTCGCCGACGTACAAACACAGATAATTAAGGAGCGTGAAACCATTTTGAATATTTTATGAATGTGTATTTCATATGTATGAGAGCGTGGCTACTAGAAGGAAATTATATAAATTTGCATTCCTAATGAATACATTTATTAAGTCATACCGAAATGTTCAGTTTTTGTCGAGATATTAGAAAGGGTAAGACAATGAACAGGTGTAGAAGATAAAACTGTGTTTGTATTAACATTTAAAATATTTGAGTCGCAGCCAAATATCAAATAGGAAGTCATTCCGTTGAATAAATAAAGTGCAGAAACCAGACACGGCAACGCGAAATAACTCTGAGTTTGGTGGGAGACAATCTGCTCATCGTCCGCAGAGAATTTGTCGCGTTATTGAGTATCATAAAGCAAATGTGGCGCGGTTGTGTCGGCTGCGTCATTTCGGCGACGCGACGTTCATTCGGCTGATGAACGCAACAAAACCATGATGCGAGCCAGGCTGCCACATTGCGCGTGTAATTGCCGCGAGCGTGCGACGAGCCGCCATTAATCTCGCCAACACTCGATAAAACGCACAAGTCATGCTACAATGTTATAGTCACACCCCTCCCGAGCGAGCATTTTGTTATGTAATGTTATTGTAAATTGTACAGCCACTGCGTCTGCTTAAATGTATTAAAGTAACGAATGAATACGAAATGAAAACTTTTTAGGTACTAAGCCAGTGCTAATGTCCTAGAATGTCCTCTATATTAGTATTTAGAAGACACAGACACAGGTCGTATAAATTTTAAGCATGTGTCTTCGATAAAAATATAAATAAAATACCAAACCAACAATGTTTACAAACTTCACTACCGTATTGAGAAGAACCCACCATTTAATTTACCTTCCCTATTTACGTAAAAACCAAGAAGAAGAATAAAGAATTTTAATATTTACGTAAATGTCGTCCAACAGCGTCCGCCAACAGCGCAGCACAATCTCGAACGCGAAAACTTTTTCACATTTTCCTAAGGTTTTATCTTGTCAGATGGTCGTAATTTACCAACTTACGTCTATAGACAAATAGTGTGACAGTAATGGAAGGGAGCGTATACACTGAGTTGGTCGCCGGTCGCCGGTCGCACGACGCGCTTCGGCTCCACACTCACAGAGCATTCGAGACAAATTGAATTTGCGCGAACGCCGACGACGAGCCAGTTTGCGCTGCTAACTAGCTGCGACGTGAATGCTGCCACCCTTGTCTTTATATTATATCTGTCTAACCATTTTAGTTACCGGTTCCTGAAATACTAGCGTACCTGTTCACCACGCTCGCTGATCACAACTACTTTATATTAAGTTACTATATCTAATGGACTTCGCGATATCGATGAAGAAAAACACGCTTCATCGATACTGAAACCCAGTTTTTACATCTTTATATTAAACTATGAATGTCCAGATAGATCTACTGGCGTTTTTACTACAGGACCTACTACGAGATCAGATATTATTGAATATTTTTCGTTATAACGTAACGTAACATCTCGCCTGTATTCCCGAAGGATTAGCTAGAGGTGTATCTATACCTATAATCAAACATTAATCGACATAAAATGTATGTAGGCACATCATATGTTAATCCCAGCCACTTAAGAATGCTCAAAGATTTTTAAGTAACCTAGTACCGACAACGAACGACACAGCACCACATAAGCAAATAATTCGACATAAACGTTGTTGTCACATCCTCTAAAAATCCAATAATAAGCTACCGTTTTCAATCAAGATCCAGGGGGCGCATGAGAGCGGAGCCAGCGGAAAGCTTCTAATAGCAAGCGAGAGAAAACACATTTGTCTTGTCCCGGACCGTTAGCGTATATTACGCCGCCTGAGACATCGCCTGCTGCGTGCTTCTTAACTCAGTTTCACTATGTTAACTTGTGCGTTTTTCATCGTTACACAAAAATTAGCTAGAGCTGTTACAGTAACACAAACAACTTCTGTAATATCACAAACTTTAATGCTCTTATGATAATTAGTACGCCAACCAACTACCTACTAACTTAAAACATAAGTACGTACTTACAGTTTCTGTGGAGAGCTTAAACAAAGCATGTTATGTCGTCGGAGCTTATTAAAAGTTTATTTTTCAAATAGAGGAAGTACGTAAGTCAACTTTATGACAACAACCTGCAACAAGAGCTCTCGCCGTAATGAGTGAATAGCCGAAGTTCGGCACCAACTTTCCCGAGTTGACGTCTCCACCGATACCTTATTATTCAAACTATATTCAATTGATATAAGGTTTCTTTACAAACATAGGATCGCTGTAATTAATAGTTATGTAGTTAGTTAGTTTCCGAAACTTGATTCTAGTTTGAATTGTTCTAACATCAATTGCTAATAAATGTAATACAACGAGCAGTGCAAAATAAGTAATTTCTCTTAGTTTTATTATATCTTTGTGTCCGTGAGCTTACAAGTAGCTCACATACTACGTGTTTTTCTTTTATTCTTAGATAAATGTGGAAACTTAATATACCTAGTGAGAAACTCAACGACGAGATTCTAAGTTAAAAATATTTTGCACTACACATCTTCTATCTATACATATAATAAATCTGTAGACGAGACGTTTCTGTACATTGAAAATATTTCCATAAAAAATTGTTGGGGTGTTAAAGGATAACCAACAGATGCCATTTCATCAATTTTTGGAATTTTTGTCTGTTTGTCGGTTTGTCTGTTTGTCTGTTTGGATGTGACAGATTATTGATTTGAACAGGGTCAACGTAAAAAGTACCAAACCAATACGGTTACTTTTTATACTCAAATATGGTGTAGAACTCGGAGCAGTGATTAGTTTTTATTTCATCGCAATCGGTTCACTCTATCAAAAGATATAATCAATTTAAAGTATTCTAGAACAACTTTTTACGTTTTTTAGTAACACGTAACGACATCTATTGGCGCGATATAGTACCTACTAACGAAAACATATTGTTGTTGTGATGTGAACAATCACGTCCTATTAGTTTATGCTTACTTAAATGACGAAATAACACAGATACCTACTTATGTCTATGTTATTTTAAAAAGTAATGATAATGAATACAATATTACACAAAATCGCTTTAAATTGATGGTTTATTTAGTGGCGCCTGTGGCGCTAAAATAATTTTATACAAAAAGTGAGGATAATGTAAGATAATAATAATTAATGTGGTGTTCTGAGCGATAAAGAAGTTAGATAATTATTGATATAGAAAGTTGAGTAACGCAGAGCGTTTTTTAAGAAGTTCTTATATGGAGCTTGCGGTAGGAGTTCTAAGGGAGAAATCGTCAAATAACGAAAAAGCGTTATGCCTCATTTTTCAAAGTAAAAGGTAGATAGAGACACACACACACAGAGAGAGAGAGAGAGCTATTTTTCATGGTTTCCGAGGATCCTGACCCCGGTAAGTGAGGTCAAAAAGAAAATCAAAGATGGCGGTTGCCTAAATTTTTAACTTTTTCGTCATGGGTATCGTTTTCATGGTTTTCGAGGGTGCTGAAGTCGAGAGTCAGGTCAAAATGAAAATCCAAGATGGCGGCTGCAATTTTTTTTTATAATGTTTGTCGTTTACATGGTTTTTGAGGGTGCTGAAGTCGATAGTCAGGTCAAAATGAAAACCCAAGATGGCGGCTCCATTTTTTTTAAATGTTTTGTCATGGGTGTCGTTTTGATAGTTTTCGAGGGTGCTGAAGCCGATAGTCAGGTCAAAACGAAAATCCAAGACGGAGGTTGCAATTTTTTTTATGGGTTTCGTTTTATTGATTTTTGAGAGTGCTGAAACCAATAGTGAGGTTACAATGAAACTGTAACGGCATACCCACCGTCGATTGGCCCATGAACCGTTGGTGAACATTATCTTTAAACCATTTACTTTTTTCCAAAGGAATTTTCGCCCACGAACGTTTTGCCAACATAACTCTACGTCAGTGAATGCT
Organism: Gortyna flavago; assembly: GCA_963669345.1. Classification (NCBI taxonomy): domain Eukaryota; kingdom Metazoa; phylum Arthropoda; class Insecta; order Lepidoptera; family Noctuidae; genus Gortyna; species Gortyna flavago. The sequence goes on from OY770126.1 coordinate 10,850,064, forward strand.
TTACCCACAGAATGTTTTGACCAATAACTTTTCACCCAAAGAACAAGGCCAACAGACGCCGGGAAAGGTGAAAGTAAAATAATAATAAGACGTAGTCCTTTATTTCTGTGAAAAGGGTATAAAGTAACCTAACCAAGCCTAACCTCGGGGTGCCCTTCGCTCGCTTTGCTCGCTCACTTGAGCCGCCATCATCCCTTCGAACCCTACCTGTCCGAGTCGGGGTGCCCCAAGTCCCGAGCTCGCTTCGCTCGCCCTTGCATCCTTAGTTCTATTTGACATGGGTCAAATGTTCTTTAGGTGAAAAGTTATTGGTCAAAACATTCTGTTGGTTAAGCATTCACTGACGTAGAGTTCTGTTGGGGAAACGTTCGTGGGTCACAAGTCCTTTGGATGAAAAGTTAATGGTGTTGACCAACGGTTCATGGACCAATCGACTGTTGGTAAACCGTTTCAGTACTGGTTAAAATGAAAGTCCAAGATGGCGGCTGCAAATCGAAAAATTCGTAGTGTGTGTCGTTTTCATGGTTTTCGAGAGTGCTGAAGCTGATTGTGACGTCAAAATGAAAATCGAAGATGGCGGCTGCAATTTTCTTTTTCTTTTTTTATCATGTGTGTCGTTTTCATGGTTTTCAATATAAACTTACACGACTTTGTGTGAAATAAAATAAAATACAACCGACTTAAAAACACACTTCAAAGTGCAATAGACCTTTGGTTTCAGAAGTCTGTAATTTCTTGCCAACGCGCAACGTCTTCCCAAACTAAGGTTATTTTGCACTTTGTAGGGTTTTTTATGGAAGTCGGTTATATTTTTTTGTAATTATCTTTACAATTTTTTTTCTGGTTTTCGGCAGTATAAGGTCTAAATCAAAATCATGTCTAAAGTTTTCATCTGTTTCATCTTCGTAGTTTAAATGGCGGCCGGTGTCAAATATAACCAAAGTTTAATGGGTTGCTTTTTACACGGGCAACTTTATGTAGAAGCTCTTACCATTAATGTATTCTTCCTTTTATCATCTAGATATCTCGATGCTTTATAAGGCATAATATTGGTAGGTATATATGATATCTTCAATACCAAGTTAAGAAATTCTAAATTTACCACAGAGAAGAAACCAGGACTTAGAAAAACTAACTTCAAACTTCACCTACTAATCTCAGATATACTTTAGATAAAATGGTGATATGATTTTACAAGTTGGTATTCTAAGACAGACGCAAAATAAAATGGACATAATTATGGCTGTTTGGTTAGATAATCAGCCTCGAGCAGGCGCTTTTATTTTAATTTATTCTCAAAAATCAAAGTGACACTTCGTCGCATTGTCATTATGAACCATGAAGACGCAGTGATTGCAGTCGAAAGGGCGACGAAGTGGTAGCGAACCCTAGCTAGGTAAGAAAAGCGTTACCAGGCAAGATCGGATGATTCTTCCTTTTCAATGAAGGAGTGGCAATTACACCTTTCCTAAGCGACACATTACCTATTGTTTTCCGACATCCACGCGAACGAAGTCGCGGGCACAGCTAGTTTTTAATATAGGAGTACTCTGGGTCACGTAAGGACACCACACCACCTAAAGCCAAACATATAGAGTCGCGAAACATGACGGAGATACACGACACGCGTGTATTTCCCGAAGGAAATACACGCGTGAAGAATAGGGAGTGTTTAACACTAACGTTCTGGTCATAACAGTACTTAGTACTCCGAATTTTGGGTCGCAAGTGGGTTTCTGGTTGAAAACCTAATAAGTTACTTACAAAATGTTTTCGTTTACGCTTTACGCGTTTTCGTAAGACCACGAGACCAATGAAATAGATATCGTACAGGTATGTACGCACTTGTAATGTCATATGGTAAGTGCTATACTGCTAATAGGATAAGCTAAAAGTAATTAGATGTTCAAAATATTTTTTGAGACAATCGAAAAATAATCTAGTTCGTCGCAGCATATTTTTTATCTGTAAACGAATCCAAATAGGCTTCCATTAGACATTAGAACACTTACAGTTAACTGTGTACGGTAGTTATGACAAAGTAGGCAACGTGTCTGGCGCCGGCGCGTCTCCTCACTTTTGCCCCCTCTAAATCTTATAGCACCACGGTGTCATAATGCAAGCAAGACACAAACATGTCTACGTGCGCCAAGCTTGTTAAGTGGTTTGGAAGAAAAACATCACAAAAACTTTTTTATTGTCGTAAGCCATTTAAGCCGTATGTATTCCTTTTGTATAGGTAACTGTTCTACATAGAGTTGAGACACATAAAAATATGTTTTTATCAGTTGCAATAAGTTTAGTATTTTGAGGATAATAACATCTGCTCTGATAAATTTTAACGTGTTTCTTCTTTATTCCGGCCTAGTTGTTGCTTGCTTATTCCGTAAGTTTCGTTTCCTTAAAGGGTTAGGTCGTGCCCTCATTAACACGGACTTGCTCCTTAACTCATGACTTTCGTTACAGACGGCGTGAATGTCACCCGACCTTATTAGCTTAGTGTTATCAGCGCAGGGGAGTATCCTCCTAACCGTAATCCGACTCATCAGATGCATACTGACAAATTGAGGGTGTATAAATGGTTTTATTAGGGGTATTGCCGAATAGATAATAATTTTACTAGTAGGGGCAGAAGTGCAATATACGATTTTATCTAAGTAAGGAAATGTCAAATTGTTTAACTACAGTAGTTAGCATATTTTGGGTGGGCTAAGTTGGTCGTTGCACTCGAGGCGGGATTGTAGCGTGATTACGGCGTAATGGAGCCGAAAGTGAAATAAATGACAAATGCTTACGCGTATCAAACGCCGTTTCTCAACACACTAATGAGAAAAAAAAATCTAAACATAATATTTTGTAGCAAATGTTCGTGATAAATGGCTTGCGGATTTTATTCGTGTAACTTGCCTTAGCATTTTCAAAAAGAGGCACATACTCGAAGCCAGTTGAAGCCGCCAAACATTATTCAAGTAACCAGTAATCAAAATATAAAAATTGAATATTGTTATAGAAGAGAACACAAATTAATGTAGACAAAAAATATGACAAATAGGTAATGTTTATTTCATATTTTATTTATTTACTCAGCTTATCTATTCAGAAACATTGTAGGCATAAAAAGGCATGGAGACTTATTGCTGAGATTAAAAAAAACGCACATCTTTGACTAGATAGTAAATTAATTCATTATTTATTTTAGATCTCAAACAATATATGTAACACAACACATGACATAAAGATAATGGGCATTATAAACCTGAAAGCAGTCCAATAAGAGCCACTATAGGTTTTTTTTTTAATAATTTGAACTACATTATTCTACATTATGCCACATTAATCATATTGCCATAAATTAAAACCACAAATCACATATTTTTACTCTAACTTACAAAAAGCTATTAAAAATTAGGGGAACCCGAAGAAGTGCTGTAACTTAGAATGCAGTGTTTCTCGGATAAGGAATGCGATAAAAGTTTACGGTTGTCGAATGGTCGTAAAAAGATCACCGCATAGAGAGCGCTTTGCCAAATCCTCGGTTACCACACGACTCTCCGAGTGATCTAAGCAAATCGATTTTGTATTGGCCATTGATTTTTTATATTGAGTTTTAATTTTTTTTTTTCTATCAATTTGTTTTTATTGTGAACGTACAGAGGCCAGCACATCAACCTACCCCAATCTGTCAAATTTCTTTGATAGATTTTCAACTTTATGACAAAGGAATAAGGTTCATATTCAATTGGGATAATTTGACAGATTGGAATAGCTTGATGTGCTGGCCTCTGTACCTACGTATTTTAATTTAAAGAGTAATCTGAACTAAACCAATACACAAAATTACTAATTTATTGTAAGTAGGTAGGTATCTAAACATAAAATAATAACAATGCGGACTTTCTTTTTATAATACCTGGATATTGAAATATAATATTTCTGATAGCAATTTACCTAATTAGATACCAACAAGGATTCCGATAACACTCCATGGGTTGACGGTCAACATAAAACGTGTCGGAGACGACTGTCCCCCTCGGTCTCCTGTGCGGGACTAGACCGCGACGCCCGACGCCCGGCCGGAGTCACCCTCGTGCCCGACCCTGGCCCCGCTACAGCGAATATTTTTTGTGGGGACATCATAATAATAGCTCTGTATTACTTCAGGAGAAATTCCAAGAAGTTTATAACTCGAGATGAGTTTCGTGTTCCTTGTCATAAATAATAAAGCGGTCGTCGACTACAACGTTGTGCAGATTTTAAGTGAAGTAAAAATTCAAGAAATAATTTTTCATTTTCGGGTCTCGAGTCAAAAGGAAATTGTCGGAAGTTTCTTAAATTAATGAAGATTTCATAGAGAACACGGTGCGACTTTCGAAGCCGGGTTAACCGCGCGAAAAGAAAACTCTTTGACAATGATTTAATAGAAACCTATTGTAAAATTAGCATATAAAATTTTACGAGGAATACATTAACAATTTGAAACATTCACGCTTGATCGGGCACCGAGTGACAGCACCATAATGTAAAGGGTGACTCGTGATTCTGCGCTGTCGTATAGCGATTCTTTTCTCGTAGACTTTTTCGCATGATAAATTACAAGAAGGCAAAATTATTATATTAAATAGCGGAACATTTACAAAGGAGAACAAAGCACTTGTACCTAAGTAAACAGATACCTGCCACCAATCAATCTAATTTCATAAATTCCGTTTAACGCTCAAACTATCTGTAACACGACGGAGGCGGGCGGAGCCACTGTTCTCTCCATGCTGTCTACAGATTCTACTTAAGTTAATGGATAAGTTGCGAAGGCACGGAGTTTACTTTGTGTTTTCAGGTAGACGGACTTGATCGAGAAGTTTTCTTCGTTAATTTGAACAAGGAGGAGCTTTACAAAACTGTCAGGATAGTTTCAGTAACAAGGTGCCCTGATTGTCGAGTTTATAATTACCATGATAACAATAATAATATACTTGGTATTATTAGCTTTAGATTTAACCAAACTATGTACTCTTCGCACGAATTCCTTTTTGCCACACGTGTAAAAACGAATTATATACTGGTAAACCTGTGGGTTTTAACTTTTTTCGAGTAAGTAAACATTCAACGGCGTAACAAATTACGACTGAATTACAAGTTATTTTCAAAAAAGTAAGTTGCCCAAAACTTCCTCCGCCTAAAGAATTATGAAGATTTGCATAACAAAGTAACCTGAGACTGCTCAGAGAATGCGTCGCCTTTTGCAACTCACGAATCTGGTGCTGTATTTATTTCTAAAGTTACGACAATATTATGAAGAATTAAGTTAAAGATTAATACTTTTATGATTCTATTGTCACTCTTGTATTAAAAAGCTGCATCCGAGGACAAAAAAGCCGAGGGCGAGCGCGCAGCACGGCGCGAGACACAGGCCTATAACTCGTTTTCGCTGCCAATTACGCTAATGGAATTTATTTCATTTCAAACCCACGTTGCCGCTGAAGTCCGTACTATGCGCTGTAGGTGCTTTATTGCGACTTCAAATGGATACAATATACCTTTTGTAAACTTAGTGTAAGTAGTTGCCGCGAACGTAGAACTTCTTTATATGTTCTTAATGTTTTAGTACAGCCAAGTTAGTTTAACCAATACTGAATGAAAGATTTAAGTATAGTTTACATGTAGAGAAAGTCATCTTAAGGGATGTGGGTTTTAGTCGCTGCTGGTTGTCAACTACTTTCGGAAGCATCACGCCTCATGATTTGGAGTGTCCATTCTGACACATGTTTTTTATTAATCAACTAGCTGTGCCCGCGACTTCGTTCGCGTGGATGTCGGAAAACAATAGGTAATGTGTCGCTTAGGAAAGGTGTAAGTGCCACTCCTTCATTGAAAAGGAAGAATCATCCGATCTTGCCTGGTAACGCTTCCCTTACCTAGCTAGGGTTCTCTACCACGGCCCTTTCGACTGCAGTCACTGCGTCTTCATGGTTCATAATGACAATGCGACGAAGTATCACTTTGATTTTTGAGAATAAATTAAAATGAAAGCGCCTGCTCGAGGCTGATTATCTAACCAAACAGCCATAATTATATCCATTTTATTTTGCATCTGTTTTAGAATACCAACTTGTAAAATCATATTACCATTTTATCTAAAGTATATCTGAGATTAGTAGGTAAAGTTTTAAGTTAGTTTTTCTAAGTCTTGGTAAGGTAAGGTTTCTAAGTCTCTGCGGTAAATTTAGAATTTCTTAACTTGGTATTGAAGATATCATATATACCTACCAATATTATGCCATAAAAAGCATCGAGATATCTTGATGATAAAAGGAAGAATACATCAATGGTGTTACTCTTAAATCGTACTGCAAGTTTATCTGAAAAGTAGTTTGTAAGTCTTTCATAACATATTCTGTAAACCTACTGTACCCACGTTTGCTTAACTCTCCCTTGGTGGATAGCCTTAAGATATCTTGAGGGTCGATATAGTTGTAACCAAGACAATGGCCAAGAATTTAGTTATTGTCTCGAAGACATATTCTACAATACCTTTTTATGACATGGCAGTGCTGTGTGTAACTGCCGTACCTACTCAATAAATCAACTGCCCGTCTGGCGGAGTGTGCTGAAGCGTTATCATGGTAAATTAAGGTTAAAAAATTCGACAAAAAAGGCAAAAAACTTGAAATTAGTCATGATTTAAACTTTATGTAAATAAAAAATGCTTCTCTGTAAACGATGTTAGAAAGGTTGCTTGCCCCTCGAAAGCGCTTCTACATAAAGTTGCCCGTGTAAAAAGCAACCCATTTACTTTGGTTATATTTGACACCGGCCGCCATTTAAACTACGAAGATGAAACCCATGACGAAAACTTTAGGCATGATTTTGATTTAGACCATATACTGCCGAAAACCAGAAAGTAAAGCTAAAAATATAACCGACTTCCATAAAAAACCCTACAAAGTGCAAAATAACCTTAGTTTGGGAAGACGTTGGCAAGAAATTACAGACTTCTGAAACCAAAGGTCTATTGCACTTTGAAGTGTGTTTTTTAAGTCGGTTGTATTTTATTTTATTTCACAAAAAGTCGTGTAAGTTTATATTGAAAACCATGACATGAAAAATGACACAAATGATAAAAAAAATAAAAATAAAATTGCAGCCGCCATCTTCGATTTTCATTTTGACGTCACTATCGGCCTCAGCACCCTCGAAAACCATGAAAACGACACACAGGAGGATTTTTTTTTTCAATTTGCCGCCGCCATCTTTGACTTTCATTTTAACCAGTACTGAAACGGTTTACCAACAGTCGATTGGTCCATGAACCGTTGGTCAACACCATTAACTTTTCATCCAAAGGACTTGTGACCCACGAACGTTTCCCCAACAGAACTCTACGTCAATGAATGCTTAACCAACAGAATGTTTTGACCAATAACTTTTCACCCAAAGAACATTTGACCCATGTCAAATAGAACTAAGGATTCAAGGGCGAGCGAAGCGAGCTCGGGTCTTGGGGCACCCCGACTCGGACAGATAAGGTTCGAGGGGATGATGGCGGCTCAAGTGAGCGAGCAAAGCGAGCGAAGGGCACCCCGAGGCGAGGTTAGGTTAGGTTTGTTGGCCTTGTTCTTGGCTTCAGGAAACTCCGCCACTACGGGATCCGGAATTCTGCTCTGGATCTTCTTACTTCATACTTGAGTAAAAGGATTCAAAGCTTTGACGTTAACGGAAAAAGATCACCCGGATCTATAGTAACAATGGGAGTCCCACAGGGCTCGATTCTTGGCCCTTTCTTGTTTCTTATTTATATTAATGACTTGCCGTACCTCATAAAGGATAATCATGATATAGTGTTGTTTGCAGATGACACTTCACTTTTGTTTAAACTTAAACGTCAGCAGTTGGTTAATGACGATGTAAATAGCGCGATCTCGAAAGTAGTCCACTGGTTCAATGTTAATAATTTGCTTCTAAACGAGAAAAAAACCAAATGCATTAAGTTTACGCTACCTCACGTTAGGCAGGTGAAAACTAATGTGTTGATAAAGGGCGAGGAATTGAATCCTGAAGACAGCACAGTATTCTTGGGCATAACTTTAGATGCTAAGCTTCAGTGGGGACCACATATAGATAAATTGTCAAAAAAACTAAGTTCCGCAGCATACGCTGTTAGAAAAATTCGTAATTTAACTGATATAGAGACTGCCCGTTTAGTGTATTTTAGCTATTTTCATAGTGTAATGTCGTACTGTATTTTATTGTGGGGAAATGCCGCCGATATTCAGACTATCTTTGTTTTGCAGAAGCGAGCTGTTCGATCAATTTATAAACTAAGTCCGAGACACTCTCTCAGAGAAAAATTTAAACAGATTAATGTGATGACTGTGCCCTCTCAGTATATTTATGAAAATCTTTTATATGCGCATAAAATATAAAATTGTTTAAAAAATACAGTGATATCCATAATATAAATACGAGGAACAAACAAATTTGTTGTACCTACAACAAGGCTCAAGAAAATAGGTGGCTCGTTCAGATGCCAATGTATACGCTTTTATAATAAACTACCAAGCCACGTTCAAGATCTAAGCCTTAATAAATTCAAATCATTCATTAAACGTAAGTTGTGCCAGAAAGCCTCTTATACTGTTAAGGATTATATTGAGGACAAAAAGGCTTGGGATTGAGTTGCTTCCAATTTTTAAATTTTGAATGTTTTTTTTTTTCTATATACACATTGACATTAATTAATGAATTTTATATAAACATTGACATTTGCTTACTTTGTAAAGTATTATATTATTTTAATTATTGTGCATGTGAAGACAATGTGGGTCATTTTATTATTATTTTTTTGTTTAATTTTTATTATTCTCTTTGTTCTGTTAGTTTTTTTTTTCTAGGTCTGGCAGTTTGAGTAATTTATGAGGCCTACCCAAATGTCCTTTCTTTGGTATTGTTCTTCGAATCGTTGAGCTCCTTAAGTTTTGAGTTGAGCTGCACGATTTCTGACAAATGCGTGCACTGACTGGACAGGTCCTCTCAATCAGTGTGGTTCTTTCCTCAAAAGACCATCTCAGACATCGATCTACATGGTCTTCATATAACCTGACCAAGATTATGTCTCTACTTTAAAAGAGACTGTGACCTCTGAGTTTGTTTCGGCCTTTCTTCTCAGAGTAGTCAGATAGGAAACGCCGACCTCATCTAGTTTCATAAAAAATATGATTGACGTTTAAAAGTGATTGTGCAAACCTACTTACAAAATAAAAATCATTTATCATTTATCAGCACCTTCGAAAAAAACGACACCCATGACAAAAAAACATTGCAGACGCCATCTTGAATTTTCATTTTGACCTGACTATCGACTTCAGCACCCTCGAAAACCATAAAAACGACACCCATGACGAAAAAGTTAAAAATTTAGGCAACCGCCATCTTTGATTTTCTTTTTGACCTCACTTACCGGGGTCGGGATCCTCGGAAACCATGAAAAATAGCTCTCTCTCTGTGTGACTCTCTATCTATCTATTACTATGAAAAATGAGGCATAACACTTTTTTGTTATGTGACGATTTCTCCCCTATAACTCCTACCGCAAGCTCCATAAAAGAACTTCGTTAAAAAACACTATACGTTACTCAACTTTCTATATCAATAATTATCTAACTTCTTTATCGCTCAGAACACCACATTAATTATTATAATCTTACATTATCCTCACTTTTTGTTTAAAATTCTTTTAGCGCCACAGACAGGCGCCACTAAATAAACCATCAATGGAAAGCGATTTTTATAATATTATAATCATTATCATTACTTTTTTAAATAACACAGACATAAGTAGGCATCTGTGTTATTTCGTCATAAAAGTAAGCTTAAACTAACAGGACGTGAATGTGATTATACACATCACAACAACATTAATTATGTTTTCGTTAGTAGGTACCATATCGCGCCAATAGATGTCGTTACGTGTTACTAAAAAACGTAAAAAGTTGTTCTAGAATACTTTAAATTGATTATATCTTTTGATAGAGTGAACCGATTGCGATGAAATAAAAACTAATCACTGCTCCGAGTTCTACACCATATTTGAGTATAAAAAGTAACCGTATTGGTTTGGTACTTTTTACGTTGACCCTGTTCAAATCAATAATCTGTCACATCCAAACAGACAAACAGATAAAAATTCCAAAAATTGATGAAATCTGTTGGTTATTCTTTAACACCCCAACTATTTTTTTTGGAAATATTTTCAATGTACAGAAACGCCTCGTCTACAGATTTATTATATGTATAGATAGATAGATATAGATATAGAATAGGTTACTTAGTAAGTTGTAATGTTTTTCCACTATGTCGTATAGGTAATGACCCGACTTAAATGTTTAATCCCTGTAGCTTTTTAACATTGACGCGATAGTGATGGATGAAATTCCCGTATTAAAAGTTAAAAACTAGCCCTTACAAGGCTCGTACGTGTTCTTTGTCTCAAGTTTTGTGCTCACCTCTAAGGAAGTTCCCCCTCGGAGCAACTAATATTAGTCAATTAGGTATTCAGGACGCGCGCGGCGCACCCCGCTCGCTCCTGCCGCCTGCGTCTAGCTGTGGCTCGCTTTCGCTTCTATTCCACGCCGCAATGCCAATTAAAAAAATACCGAGCTATGTTAGCTAATGTTGCGAACGTCTGCTGGTTCTGTCGAAGAATTTCTTTAGATTTCTCTCATAATGTTTATACGTATTTTTAGATTAAACAAAATTAAGACCCTTTAAGATAAAAACATTTGTAAACTATTTTACTATGAAAAGTAATGTTTTACAGACCAAAGTAACTTGGTACAGCTTATTTAAGTAGGTATTCACAAACCCATGTCAATATTTATTGTGGTCTGAAATTCTGACAAAAAATCCAAATTTAAATATTTTATGTTGGTTTCCTTATCATATTCTAAGAGTTCTTTTTAGAACACTCTTGGGTGTTACGACTTTTATCGCAGGAAATCTCTCTCCTTTCTGCATAATTCATCGCTATGAAGTTGAAACCGAAGTCGTAAAAGAAATCGTTCTATGATTTCATGTCATCGGCGGGAAACTTTCTACTTGTCTTTCTTTTGAATCAACGGTCGCTGCGGGCCATGTTACCTATATTATCGGCGATTGCACTTTTGATCCTTTACGAATACGTCTGGAACGTTTATGGTAATCGTTTTATGATTCGGATACCTACTTTATAAGGTTACGGTGAGTTGTTTAATTTTATTTGAACAACACTTATAGCTTCTGCGACTTCGTCCGCGTGAATTTAAGGACTAAAACATTACTAGCGAAATGTGGGTGTAATTAACGTACACAGGTAGACCTAACCCTTCGGAGATTACAGGCTAGTTTTATTTTTAAGAATCTTCAATTTAAAATACATAACGTCATGAATGTGTAACCTATGACATGAGAATGAGCTAAAATTATACATAATCCAAAAATGTGTCTAAGTAGACACATTTTTGGATTATGTATAGTTTTAGCCTTTTTTTTAATATTGTTACTTTGTTACATAACTTATTTCGATTTGTTTCTAAAACATTCAATGAACAGAGTACGGTCACAACATTTAGTGCGGTTTGTTGCAAGTTTATTTGTAGCCTCATATTTTACTTTCTACATGTTGAGGCCCGTCTAACTCCTGCCAACGTCGGAAGCTTCTTCTTTGCAAGAAATGTTTTAAGACGAATTCCGAAAATTTCCCCTCAACATTGCGATTCAAAGAAATAAACTTATACTAAAGTAATTTAAAAGGCGTCTTTGTTATTCTTTGTCCAAAGTTAGAAGTTATGCATTTTGTATTTTTGCGCAAAGCAAATGGAAAACATGATTATTGCTGTACTTGGAATCGATAAAAATATAACACACGGATAGGTGTTCATAAGTACCTCAAATCCGCGTTTCTTTTTTATTCCTGTGATCAATAGGTAGGTAGGTTACGTAAAAAATTATGTCACCAATTAAACAGTTAACCACAGAGTTTCACGAAAGAAAATTAGTTCGAAATAGTTGATTATTAACCAAGGGGATAAAGCAGTGTCTTCTGTCGCGGGTGACGATTTAAATCGCGAGCGTAACGAGGGACTGGAGGTTTACTCCCGAGCGTAGCGAGGGTGTTAAAAACTGAAATCACGAGCGAAGCGAGGGATTTAAGACGAGTCCTGAGTGTAGCGAGGGATTTAAGTTCACCCAAGACTAAGACAGCTTTATCACCGAGGAAAATACTCTACTTTTCGTACCATTTGTGAAAAAATTAACACAATAATAATATGAGATAATCATTTATTAAAAATAATGACAATTAAAAGTAAAAGTTAACATTCGAAACATTGGTCCAATTATTGATAGAGAGAGCTACATTTTTGTTTGGTACATTCATTGTTGATGAGTTGATTTGAGTATTTCTCTGCTTTTGCGTCTGAGGAACTTGCGTTTCATTGTAGATAGTATACGTCGGAGATAGTGGTGGTGCATCGTGAGTTACGGACGAAGTTGATGGTTGTGGCTCTGATGGATTAAGTTTTATATTTTTGTTAATTTGACTGCTTAATATGGTTTTATTCGCCATTGAGCTTTCGATATAACCCTCAGCTACTCTATCAGAGCTCCAACCACCGTGTCTTTTTATTGACGTAATATCTGCCCCTGAATCCGCCAAGAAAGTCGCCGAAGTTCTTCTAAAGCAGTGACCGGTGTAGAGTTCAACATCTTTAAGTTTTAAATATTTAGCAATTTCCTTTGGCATATTGCTAATTTTATTTTTGCCGATGTCTTGTCGAGTACATTTCCCAATCCGATAGTTTATAAAAAATCTATTATTTTCCATGTTGGTGGGACGTAATGCTTGGTATTTATGAATGATTTTAGTATATTGTCCTTGTACAATGAATGACCGATTTTTCTTTGTCTTAGTTTCCTTTACATTAATCAGCAGTAACTCATTGGAATGATTTTCAACGTCCTCCACCTTTAAGTTTACAAATTCCTAGACTAATATTTTTTTGTCGGAAAAGCAAAGGCATCAAGCTCATACGGCCTCGTCGGTTTTCGTAATTTTATTTAATAATCATAATTGCAATAAATGCGTATTCCTTTTTCAAAAAGATGTATAATGCTTTATATACAAACTCAATGGTGTAAACACAGATGTAGTTCAGTTTAAATTTCGGTAAGTATTCCAAATTTAAATCACCTTCTCCCCCTAGAGGATGAATGAAATTCAGTACAATTTTCTTTCCCTGTTTTTAACAGATTAAAAATTACTATTGTTATGTTCGCTTTTTGTGGCATAGAATGTCACTTTTTTGAGCAAGTGGTATGAAAATAATCTTTTTTGTCGACAAATTAAAAGTAATACTTTAAATTATATTGTTGTCTTGTGTCATAAAGCTGCCTGCAACCAAGGTTAATTTGAAATTATAATTTGATTAGCTTTGTGCTGGATACGAGAGGGAGGAAGTCTTTTGCAATAATTGTTATTTACTGCAGTGGCCGCCAGAGACAATATTGTACAGACTTTCTCAGAACACATTTTATGAAATCATAATTTGATTATCTCTCGGGCTTTAAAATTATGGTAACGAAAAAGGCATCCGTCCATTTAAACAAGCTGCTGCCAATATTAAATTCTTAAATCTTGGGAAGATGGTATATTAAATTGCTTTTTCGAGTAACGATATCAAGATAGCAAAGTTTTGTTTTATACAAAAATAAATTAAGCGAGTTAAGAGTGCACCTGAAAGCACCTGAGATGGTTTCATCTGAATATTTTATTGGTTAAAATGGATAGATAGAAAATGGAACTTGGGAACTAATGAGTGAATATCTCTTCTAGGTACTTGCTATGATAGAGATCATGGTAAATTTTTGTACTTACCTATTTTACATCATATGTTGATCTACGCGGATACTGTTTCACATATGACTACTTAAAGGTAATATGTAGGTATTCCATTAAATTTTTCGTGGGTAAAATTTAACCAACCATTTTACAAATAACTCGGTGATTAATATTCAACAAAGCCGATTTCTTCCCGATTTAATGTGGGGATGGTATTATAATATAAATAAAGCCAATCTCCCCACAAAATGGACCGTGTGCCTGCCTAATCCTGTAATAAATCATCATTTAGATCGAATAATCATCATAAACCTTACGTCGTCGGAGAGTGAGCGGCGCGCGGCGCGGTCGGCGACTGCGCCCGATCGCGTCCATACATCATGTGGCGATTACTTGTATCAAATAAACATTACGCCGGACTTGCCTTCTCATATTCCCAGAGTGCCGCGTGCCGCTTTACCAATATCGATATCTTTCTTTTTCGGCAACAAATAGATTTATGATTGCATTCATCTACCAATCATTACATAGTTACCCACTCATGTTTCACTACACTACACTATAGTACTACTTATACAAGATCAAATGAACCAAAACTCTGCAGACGTGATGGGTAGGTGTTGCTATCTAAACACAATAAACCAGAAAAAAAGAAATGATGTTTTTTTTTTTTCAACCTCTACTGGTGTTACATGTAGCTACTTTATTCATTCAACGTTCTGGTGATAAAAATATATATGTCGCAGATGGATTGTAGAATCCGCTGTTTTACAAAATCGCTAGTTGTTTTACAAAACAGCTCCGTTCTGTAAAAACAACGTTCAGCGGCGCTAGATCTCTAGTAGCGCAACACCAAATACACACATCAAAAGTGTCTAGGGATCAAGCATTTTTATGCAGATTTCTTGAGATTGAGATGTGGCTTTGTAATAAATTTATGATTTTATAAATTTATATGGATCCTTTTTGGTGCATTTCATAATTTGAATCAGGAACTGTGAATCAAATTCGAGTAAAAGATGAAAATCAGCTGTCAATATTTTCCCTATAAAAACATACAACGCATTGAAGACATTATTAGTGCTACTGTTTCCCTACTACTGATTAAAACCAACGTTATTATGGAGCGGCGACGTCATTTAAGCAGGGAAGAAATGCTCAGAGCCGTGGGAATGATAGAAGCTGGTTCCCGGCAACGTACTGTGGCTTTAGCTCTGAATACAAGTCAGAGTGTTATCAGTCGACTTTGGACACGTTACCGAAGCACTGGTACCGTGGCTGAGCGCCATGGAGGACGGTATCGCTGCACCACACGGAGACAAGACCGATACATTCAAATCTTAACTCGAAGAGCTCCAACAATAACCGCCATGATGTTAGCCGTGAGGCTTCATACCTCTTCAGGGAACTTAATTAGCGACCAAACAGTCAGAAACCGCTTGCATGAAGTGAACCTTCATTCCCGAAGACCGCTACGGGTACCACCTATAGCAATGCACAATCGTAGGATTCGATATCAATGGGCTCTTGAACACAGAAATTGGGCAGAAGAACAATGGCGTTTCGTGTGCTTTTCTGATGAGTCTCGTTTTGGTATGAGACCGGATACAAGACGTATACGACACTGGAGAACCCCTGGACGCCAACAGCGATTAAAATCCTGCCAGGAAGTCCATCCTTATAGTGGTGGAACCATCATGGTATGGGCGGGTATTTGGATCGGCGGAAGAACTGAGTTGATTTGGATCAGAGGCAACCTCAACGCTCAAATTTATGCTGAGACGATTGTATCAGACGTCATCGTTCCTCTACAAGTGCAAATCGGTCCCTTATTTCAGTTAATGCATGATAATGCACGACCGCACACCGCAAGAGTTGTAAGACAGACTCTCGCCGCAGCTAACATCAATGTCCTGCCCTGGCCTGCTCAGTCGCCAGACTTGAACCCGATTGAGCATGCATGGGATATGCTACAGAGAAGAGCTCTGCCGAATATGGAGGGTATCCAGTCGCAAGAAGACCTTTTTTTGTTGTTGCATCGAACATGGGCGGCCATTCCACAGCGTGATTTGGATGAACTCATTTTGAGTATGCCAAACCGATGTTCTTGTGTTGTTAGTGTTCGCGGTAGAAACACGGATTATTAATTGTTTAAGTTACCCAATAAAATTTTAAAGAAAACTGTTATTTCAGTCTTTTTTTCGAACTTTTGTGTTAGTGGTTCAAATGTCAAAAATCCCTTTATTAGGAAAATGGCAAATTTCTTTATTAATGCAAAGGTGACTTGGTTTATCGTTACTGTGACAAACGAAAACACTTTATTTGATGAATCCTTAAAGAAAATTTTAATTAATATCAATCAGGAGAAAAGTTATTGCAAAAATATATGTTGATCCCTAGACACTTTTGATGTGTGTAGGTTGCGTTTGTCGGAATATGTAGAAATATTGTATGGAATTAGTATGTACTACATTTTTGCTAAACTGTCAAGTGTTTCTAGATGAAATAATCAATGAATTCCGAACGAAACCGGAGATCTGTGAGTCTGTTTAAATAAACACAATAACTTATTTTACTTTCTGACACGTTCATATTGCCGCCCGGCAGAACTCGCTAAGTGCTTGAAAACAACAGCTCACCTTCCCGTACAGAATTCTTCATGTAGGTACTTATAAAAGAATTTGGCAACCAAAAACTCATTAACCACAGAAAACTGTAATATTTCGGCTCATAATTTGAAAAAAAATTACTGTAATATTTAGATTCAAAATTACCGACACAGAGATAAGCAAGTGGTGGCAGCTGGTGAGTTGCTCCCATATGATAGAATCTAAGTTATTAAAAGGTGAGATTAGCGGAGGAGCAAATATTGTTTTTAGTAGTTATGTGGTAGCACCGTGTTCTCCAGGAACACTCGCAGCTCTGGAGAGCAAACACACTGCCCCAACGGATGGCCTTTCTTCTGATAACCACTCCCTCACTATCACAGCCGAAGCGGCTCCGCTGGCGGCCTCGACAGCCTGAATCCTCAGCATTTTAAAGACCTTATCTGCTCAGGTGCCAGGGCAGCTGGTAAGTTGCTCTTAAAGGTCGCCTTGATAGAGCTTACGGCTCTGATTAACCTTATGCACTCCGGCAAGGTGAACAAGGCCTTCATTGACGTTCTGTACGGGGCCAATCTATGCGCCCTGCGGAAGAGGGATGGCAGCATTCGTCCCATTGCCGTGGGAACTATTAAGATAAGATAAGATATATTTATTTGCCCAAACATGTGTATATAAAAGAATAAAAAATCTAAAAACTTGCATGCAGGATAACATAAAATCAAAGAAACGGTTCAGAGACATGTTTGCCGTGTACTATGGCGGGCGTGAAAATACACACATCAAAAGTGTCTAGGGATCAACATATATTTTTGCAATAACTTTTCTCCTGATTGATATTAATTAAAATTTTCTTTAAGGATTCATCAAATAAAGTGTTTTCGTTTGTCACAGTAACGATAAACCAAGTCACCTTTGCATTAATAAAGAAATTTGCCATTTTCCTAATAAAGGGATTTTTGACATTTGAACCACTAACACAAAAGTTCGAAAAAAAGACTGAAATAACAGTTTTCTTTAAAATTTTATTGGGTAACTTAAACAATTAATAATCCGTGTTTCTACCGCGAACACTAACAACACAAGAACATCGGTTTGGCATACTCAAAATGAGTTCATCCAAATCACGCTGTGGAATGGCCGCCCATGTTCGATGCAACAACAAAAAAAGGTCTTCTTGCGACTGGATACCCTCCATATTCGGCAGAGCTCTTCTCTGTAGCATATCCCATGCATGCTCAATCGGGTTCAAGTCTGGCGACTGAGCAGGCCAGGGCAGGACATTGATGTTAGCTGCGGCGAGAGTCTGTCTTACAACTCTTGCGGTGTGCGGTCGTGCATTATCATGCATTAACTGAAATAAGGGACCGATTTGCACTTGTAGAGGAACGATGACGTCTGATACAATCGTCTCAGCATAAATTTGAGCGTTGAGGTTGCCTCTGATCCAAATCAACTCAGTTCTTCCGCCGATCCAAATACCCGCCCATACCATGATGGTTCCACCACTATAAGGATGGACTTCCTGGCAGGATTTTAATCGCTGTTGGCGTCCAGGGGTTCTCCAGTGTCGTATACGTCTTGTATCCGGTCTCATACCAAAACGAGACTCATCAGAAAAGCACACGAAACGCCATTGTTCTTCTGCCCAATTTCTGTGTTCAAGAGCCCATTGATATCGAATCCTACGATTGTGCATTGCTATAGGTGGTACCCGTAGCGGTCTTCGGGAATGAAGGTTCACTTCATGCAAGCGGTTTCTGACTGTTTGGTCGCTAATTAAGTTCCCTGAAGAGGTATGAAGCCTCACGGCTAACATCATGGCGGTTATTGTTGGAGCTCTTCGAGTTAAGATTTGAATGTATCGGTCTTGTCTCCGTGTGGTGCAGCGATACCGTCCTCCATGGCGCTCAGCCACGGTACCAGTGCTTCGGTAACGTGTCCAAAGTCGACTGATAACACTCTGACATGTATTCAGAGCTAAAGCCACAGTACGTTGCCGGGAACCAGCTTCTATCATTCCCACGGCTCTGAGCATTTCTTCCCTGCTTAAATGACGTCGCCGCTCCATAATAACGTTGGTTTTAATCAGTAGTAGGGAAACAGTAGCACTAATAATGTCTTCAATGCGTTGTATGTTTTTATAGGGAAAATATTGACAGCTGATTTTCATCTTTTACTCGAATTTGATTCACAGTTCCTGATTCAAATTATGAAATGCACCAAAAAGGATCCATATAAATTTATAAAATCATAAATTTATTACAAAGCCACATCTCAATCTCAAGAAATCCGCACAAAAATGCTTGATCCCTAGACACTTTTGATGTGTGTATTATGTATGTTAAAAAATTAACAACACATGAACATAAAACATGATACTTAGTTACAAAATATGTGAATAGAAAAAAAAAGCGAAAATATATTAATGTCATAATATTATTCAAATTTAAAAATATGCCCGATCTATATAAAAACATTAGTGAAATTAATGTCAAAATTACAATAAAATATAAATGTCAAAAATTAGGGCTTACACATTGATTTCAGATGTCAGTAATTTAAATAATGGGTACACAAACATAAAAAACAAACAAAGTACTTAAAACATTTTAGGTTAGCGTACCTAAAATTTATCTTCCAGAAACTCAGAAATAGTATAGTAGGCTTTACTAACAAGAAAGTTCTTTAAATGACTTTTAAAAAGATTAACAACAACATAACATATATTGTTTAACATTTTAATTGATTTTGGTATGTGATTACCGTCGTATGGCAGCCAAGATTTGCTGTAAATTTTATGGTGAGGTTGTTTCTGAAAAAGAATCGACCCGGAAGTTAAGTTACGGCTCCAAATGGGGCTGTACATGCCTTGTCGATCTAGTTGAATTCTGGCTAAGGAGAAGTTATCCTGAAGGTAGGGTGACATACTTAATGAATGCCTTGAATTCTGTTAATACATTTTGCTGGCAGAAACTAAAAAAGAAATAGGTACCCGAAATCTATAGTTTCCTTTGGCAATGTTACAGACACCCTTCTAAATTACTGTATCAGGACAACCTTCTGGAATCTGCCGTTGGCTGTCAACAAGGTGACCTCCTCGGGCCAGTGATTTTTAGTTTTTAGCCATTCACCCAATTATTCTATAACTAAATTCCAAAAACGTTTGGTATCTTGATGATGGAACCTTGGGATCCGATAGAAAAAACCCCTTTTAAATTACCTTCAATTCTTAAAAAAAAGTACCTCATTCCAGGCTTTGAACTCAACCTTTCGAAATGTGAACTACTTATATTTAGCGGACAGTACTGTATCAACGCACACTCGCACAGCCTAAACCGCTGGTCCTAGAGACATGAAATTTTCAGGGTGTGCTCTTTGTGAAGAGTAGGTCTAGGTATCCACTAAGAAAGAGTTTTTCGGAATTCCACCCCTAAGAGGATGAATGGGGGGAGAGTGAAATTTCACGCGGACGAAGTCGCGGGTAGAAGCTAGTTTGTACAGTTTGTACAGATATTTGCTCGCCAATTATGTTTTGATTGTTACTAAGACAATAAAAACTCAAAACTCACGCCAGAAGTCGAAGTTATGGCGAACACCGAGCTGTGTTGTATGATATAAGTGCGGTAAGTTGAAAATTACAGCCAAGCCGATATTGTTAGCCCGAGCCGTAGGCGACAAGAAAGCAGAGGCTGTAATTATCAAAGCGCACGTATGTCATACGACGTTTTATAACAAATAAATAAAACTCGGACTTTCGTAAACGAATAAATCTTTAATCACTTATAGAAATGCCAGCAAGTTGGAGTATGACTTGATATCAATAGGTACCATGTTTTGTTTTCACAGTGCTTAAAAAGCACTGTGAAAACATTCACAAAGCATTCACAAAGCATTGAATAGTAGCACCCCACAATGAGCTTGACTTATATTTTTGAGAAAGTTCCATGAAATAGGCTAAAAACACACTTTCTCAAAATAAATTTGCATCTTTGCTTGTTTTCCGATGAAGTTTTGATACGCTTGTAAGCTTTGATTATATCAAAGCTTGTAAGTATCTATCGGTCGATTTTTCGGGTATCTATCGGTCGAATTTTCGGGCAAGAGGCTTAGAGTAGCCTTTTTCGCTGCCTCTGAGACTTCTGGTAGTGTCGAACTAATAAATTAATCATTACTTGACAACATTTTCAAATAAAAACAATACAGCGAAAAGAAAAAGCACGCGGTATAATTTTTACTTGTTAACAAATTATGCGAGGCGCGCGCATCAGCGAAGGCACAAAAAATGAGCCAGTATTACTAAAAAAGTAAATTAGGTAATATTTTTGTGTTTTTGTTACAGATAAATGGTTGTAATATAATGTCAAAATTAATTAAATTAAAGAATTAAATGTTTATTTATTATATTTTAACTCCCAAAGTTAATTTTATTCATACTCGTAAAATTTTGCCCACTTTTCTGACATCAAAACTCTTTGCTAAGATTTAAAAAAGTACCGTTCGTTTACGGAGCATGAGGGGCCCGTGGCTAAATAATAACAGCCGCACAGGTCGATCGATCAGGTTAAGCTACGCTTGCCGCGGTTGGTCTGTGGATGGGTGACCATCTTTACATATCGAGACCCCTCCGTGCCTCGGAAAGCACGTTAAGCCGTTGGTCCCGGCTGTCATTCGTGGATCTTTGACAGTCGTTACGGGTAGTCAGAAGCCCGAAAAGTCTGACAACCAGTCTTACCAAGGGGTATCGTATTACCCAGTAACTGGGTTGTGGAGGTCAGATAGGCAGTCGCTCCATGTAAAATACTGGTATTCAGCTGCATCCGGTTAGACTGGAAGCCGACCCCAACATAGTTGGGAAAAGGCTAGGCAGATGATGATCGTTTACGGAGCATCTTGATAAACCGTGCGTTTTACATTACAATAACGCACAAGTACGTAATGGAATTACAATACGATATTGAAATTAGTGAAATAAGTCACCCTTTACGAGCAAATGTGTTATAATAGTACATTATGGTACAAGTGTGTAATGTTGGTGATTACCGCTGAGGCGCCATTGAGACCCGAGCCGTCAGGTGAGGGTCTTAAGAGAGCCGAGGACGGTAATCATCAATACACACGTGTATCATACGACGTTTTTCAACACACTTGCGAGGAAAAAACAAATATGTATTGCATAAATCGTTTAATTATTAAAACAATTGGTGAATGTACAATTTTCAAAACGATATTGGATTGTTTTTGATGGCAATTTCACAGTTTGTGTTACATTGGTACTTGCCACTTCTTTAGTACCTTCATTTACTTCTTGTGTAAATGTCGGCGACAAAGGTAAATCATACAAATTACTGGAAGGAGAGGGCACCAAATAACTCACGCTAGTAGATGTACATGGTTGTGGTTCGGGGCAAAACTTTTTTGCCTTTGGCTCCAAATTAATGGCTTGCGTTATTTTGTCATTGATTTTTGCTTTGTTATGAATTGAGTCTTCTATGTACGATTCAGCGATTGCGTCAGAACGCCATCCACCATGTCGCTTCAAAGTTAGTATATCAGCCCCCGAATCAGCCAACATTGTAGCCGACGTTCTTCTAAAACTGTGTCCAGTGTAAAAATCGGCCTCAGGCAAACCTAAATACTTCGCTATTTCTCTTGGCATATTACCAAATTTGTTAATACCGATTGTTTGTGCAGTACATTTTCCTTTCTGAAAGTTTTGGAAAAAGCGGTCATTCTTTGTTTTTGTTGAACGGAGATCTTGGTATTTTTTCACTATTTCACGAAACGTTCCTTGGATTGTAAAAGATCGTGGAATCTTGGTTTTAGTCTGGGTAATTTTGACAAGAAGCATATCTCCGTGGATTTCTACATCTTTTGTTGTAATATTGTACAGCTCTTGTCGTCTACAAGCACCAGTAACACCGAATATTAAGGCAACCTGCAAAGAAATCAATTAATTAGTTCTAAGAAATTATGCTAAAGTTACACACTTGTATATTGTAGATTCGTTTCGATTAAAAATATGAAACGTACCTTTGTTGCTAGATACTGACTATCCGGAGCCTCATTCAAAAACTTTTCAACGTCGGCTGGTGACAAAACTTTAGATTTCCGACCAATATATCCATCCGAGCGTCTCTTCAAAAATGCCATCAGGTTACAGTACGTTTTGATATCAACACCATGTTTGAGCTTAACCATGCTTCTTAACATGGAATAGATGCACCACAGGGAGCTAGGTTTGTATGTATTGGCGAGTTCAGAGAAATACGCCAAAAACACATTTTCAGAAAATGACTGGGTTTTTTTGTTGCTCTTCCATTGCAGGAAACTATCGTAAGCAGCTAAATACTTTTCTCTAGATTTTGCAGGTATTAGGCTTTCGTTTGCATTTTGTGCTGCATTTAGTATTTCTGGCGGGGTTAAATCAATCAATTGTTCATCTTCTGTACTAAAACCTGACATTTTTATAATTATTTACCACACAGCAACAAATGCGATACAAACAAAATATGAAAATTAGGGGAAAATTGGGAAATGGCGCGCAATTTTTTTTTTTGCACTCGCCAAATGTAAGTTGATTGATTACAGCCATACAGCCTACTTCAAAATGATAATTTTTGTGATAAAATGCAAATATTTTATAAGAAATTATTGTGAATTATAAATAATTTGATAATAATAAATGTTTTTTCGTCTTAATTAGGGACACATTTATTTATTTCAAAAATGTAAATAGATTTTCGGTGGCATAAAACCTCTTTGTTGTTACAAAAAAAAAAAAAAACTGTATTACCCGGTTAAATTGAAAATGCTCTGTTTACTCGCATATAATTTGCAGTTAGGTACTAACTTAACTTTGTAGGGATCATTCTATTATGCACTAGTGTGTAATATTATTATGCACGTGTATGTTATAGTTCGGTTTATGGCCCTAAGAACGATATAATAAGGCTCACTTTACGAGCAAGTGTGTTGAAAAAAACTTTTTAGAATCGTCAGTGATTGTGAAGGGAAAACTAATTTACGGTTGCAGAATGATATGAATTTTAAATTAGTTATAAAGGTTTGGACAGTGTTGTGCAGTGCGGAGCCGCTAGTCGGCATCGGGAGCCTCAGGGCTGTGGCGACAGACAAACGACATCATCGGGGCCCGATTAAAAATTCGACAGGGGGTGTGCGCGATGTTATTGTTATTAAGCCCAGAGGCTGGACTGAGGGCAAGATTTAGAAAGCTCTGTCTGCTTTGTAAGATATGCTCAGATTTTATTGATCGTTTCCCATACCTTTTTGTTTATATGGCAAAGAAAGCTTTGAATCAAAGTGGGTTTATTTTATTTTTTTAAGGGTAAAAGCCCTTAGGTACCTATTTATAGTATAACTTACAGGTTTTGTCAATCAAATTTTTATTTTTTTTTATTTTGTAAAGGAACTATTTGTAAAAGTAACACATCGGCACATCGGCTTGGGGTACTAGACAGACTAGTTCGTTTCGTTTCGTTCGAATTTGTTTAAAAGCAAAGCCGACCCGAAGAAATCACTACACATATTGCTTTAGGTACTTTAATTCGACTTGTGACGATCGGCAAACTCCGTTCGGCATCGATCCTATATCTACATAATATTTAATTATGCCGAATCATATCAATCACTCGAACAAGACCCATATTCCAAAAGTAGCCCCAGAAGCTTGCGTTTCTCCTGGAAAAATCATAAGCCCACGTGCTGTATAGGTACTTGTTCTGTCGTGGGTCAAATTTCGCACGCACCATGGGCCGGGTTCAACCCCCGTGATGTCATAAACAACGCATCCGCGCGCAGCGTGTGCGTGAATGGCGTATATATTTAAAACTAAATGTAGCCGAGATTTTTTTGTCGACAACGTATGTTTGTGATGTAAGTACTTACAACAAACTGTAGATATTTTTTTCCACTGTGGAATTAATAATTTTTTTTTAAAGCATATTCAGCCTATAACGTCCCCACTGCTGGGACACAGGCCTGTGAGAGGGAGTGAGCCATAATCCACCACGCGGGCCCAGTGCTAATTGGCGGATGTCAGATGCTTTCGATTTTTTGGTTCTAAGACAAGCCGGTTTCCTCGTGATATTTTCCTTCGTCGTTATGAGAGCAGTTTAATGATCAAATATAATTGCACAGATTTGGTTTGAAATTTTCACAGATTTTCCTGGTTAGACGTGTGCGCCGGTCCTCAATTTCGATAAAACTAAACTGCTAAATTAAACTGCCGTGAGTAATTAGTAAATGTTAAAGATTTGGGAAAACATCGAATCATTTATTAAATTTAGAGACCCCTATTTGTACAGAACGGCGAAACGCAGTGCCATCTATTACAGTTCACACGAACTAAAATATGCAAGGGTGTCGTGGAAACATGGCATGAGACCCGATTAAATAATACCACTCACCCACAAGGAATATGAACGTAAGAGTCTTTCGTCAAATAATTCATAGATTTTACTAATAGATTAATCTTTATTTAGCAGTTTCAAATATTCCAGGAAAAAACTGTTATGTCTACTATGTTACTGGCTCTTGTGATACAGGACCTCCTAGTAGGTACATAAGCCAGGGCTAAACTGATGTTTGTGTCTTGAAGTGAATTAAATAAATTATTATATTAAATAAATTATTATTTGGGATAATTATTATATTTCTACATCTTAATTTCGCTGATCTAATCTTCGACCCAAATTCATTCATAAAATATTTTTTGCTAAACTAACAAAACAAAATAAGTATTCACCCGCACAAAAGATAGTAAAAAATCGATCTGTCACTCATAAATGTAATTTAAAAAAAAACTAGGACGGTAGCAATACAGGGTACACCCCTAATATCGGTAAATTAAAAGGCGCTGTAGTCTCCAGGGACACCCATTTTGAAGCGGTAAAGATTTGCGGAGGGTGCGTGCCATTCTCTATGGTCGGACGTACAATCGATCATTAATTACGTTTAGTCACATTTACGCGCCACATGTTACTGTAAGCTTTCGTGTAATGTCCTTGTTGAGACCCCTACTTATACATATTTAGCAATAATTACAGGATATTTGCACTTGCTTGACGCTCACAAACGATGTACCTAAACATTATAATAAAATAGTAACACAGAGATTTTTTATCCGTTTGTCTTTTTCTCTGAATGGCGCAAAAACGGTTAAACGGATTTGCATGAAATTTGTCACACAGATAATAAATAACCTGGATTAAAACATACTTTTAATCGCGGTAGTACGTTCCTGTGGGACATATTCCATTCAGATATCGGGGGCGCAGATGCGAGCATTATAAGCTATTCTCTACTATAACAAGTAGTGAATATTGTAAAGCCCGTAATAGGCTTCGAATATATAGTGCATCGTTTCTAAGATCTGGCGTTTCAAAATAAATATAAACGGACTTCTAGTCAACAGATATCTCTTCGAGATCAGATAAGTGTAACGTTTCTCCATAGAAAGAACTAATATTATTGTGTGGTTTATGCAGAGTACAGTAAGTGAAGCAATAAGCACATTATATTTACATAGGTACGTAGAAACAGTATTTGGCCTCCGAGCAGAGCGCGCGTGTAGATAAGCATCTGCTGAGTGGTCCCCTTGTCTTTTCCGATCGACACACGCTCTGTGTTGCTATTAATTTCTGAACCCAGTCACAAAGCTTGGACATAATGTGATTATATTAGCAAGTAAAATGAGTATAGCACTATAATTTTATGCAGTCGTATTATCATGCCTGAGGAAAAATCCCTGTGTGAAAGTTGATGAACGCGTCTGATCAAGATAGCCGAGATATAAAACCACGATGTTATGTTTGAGCTGAGCCTGATTGAATGTTACAGTTTATATGTTAAGAGCGTTTACGCCGTACGGCATTTCATACAAACTTTCAAGCAATTGTTTTTCGAAATGAATGAACAGATTTTAATGAAACTTTATACGCATAAGCAGGATACAAAGGTCTAAAAAGTTAGCTTAGAGAACATTTTCGAAAAATTGTGTTACAGCCAAATTAGACCGATTTTAAAGTTTCCATAGAAACAGAGATTTACAGTTATCTTTTTTTTAATAAGACATTTCGAAAATGTTCTCAGCTAACTTTTTAGACCTTTGTATCCTGCTTATGCGTATGAAGTTTCATTAAAATCGGTTCATTCATTTCGAAAAACAACGGCTTGAAAGTTTGTATGAAATGCCGTACGGCGTAAACGCTCTTAAGCAGAATCACGCATCTCGAGATACACTACGCACCAGAAACTAACTGACTTGCTTAATGAAGAGGCCTAGTTATCCACAGCTGGTATAACTAATCGGTCGCTACCTATACACGTGCGTATAGGATACACAATGTAACCACAACGAGTCAACAGGTTAACCGCAAACTGCATACTACAACCTTGTGGTCACCGATCTATTTACTATTCACAACCTTCGCGCAGAGGTGCTCAAAGGAAAACAAAAAATACGAAGCAAACTTTGTCTTCACCTTGACTTGCCAATAAGGAACACGTCCCGAAAAATGTAAAGTGAGGGGAGACGTTAATAAAAATTCCACGCTGAAACAACAAATTAAACGAAGCCGAGCCACTCGAAAAGCCATAAGTACTCATCTCAATTGCTACCGATAAGAAATCCAAGCCTTGGCAATGTATTCGAGGCACGTTTCGGCTCACGGTTTTTTCTCGCTATGCTATTGTGGCGTTTAAAACGAATTGACTCTTAAATTCTTCAGAATGAAATGCTGTCGGAGTTTTATTAAATCGAGTGTAACCATTCCTGACATTACGCAAATGGCGGGCCCTCCCCTACATCTGTCGCAGGGATGCACCCCCTTAATAAGTGTTAACGCTCGCCGGCTGCGATGAACACTCCGTCCCGGCTCAAGCTAAATCTCTACAAATTCTTGATACAAATTAATGCCGGTGGAGGACTCCGCGAGCATCTCTTGTAATTTCATTTCGAATTAGAAATGTGCCCCTTAGACACAGTGAAAACATTCAGTATGTGAGATGTTCAACGTGCTTAATAGTTGATGTTGTAGCTTTATCCAGTTTAAGAGTTGCCTCAAGGTCTTGACTTGATTATATTGTTTCAATCAAAACAACGATAAGATTTGTCTGTGACTTTATGAATATTACATTTTGTAATAAACACTTTCACCACATTGCAGGAGAGCAGGAAGTTATGTGAACCCGTACCCTATATACATTCAAGTTAGGATGCCTATACAGGCAGTCCTATTACATCAGAATCTACAATGTACAGCAATAGAAAACTTAGAAATATAACTGTCAGCTTGTACTTATTGTGTAGGCAATGTGCTATCGATTAGTTACATACCTGTAGGTAAGTTAGAACTAAATAACTATTCAAGTAGAAACTTAACTCTAGCATGCTCATTTACTCATAACATAAATAATCATAAATCAACTCTTACAGGGAAATCCAGATAAAGCTATAAGTTACGTGCAACAATAACATCATACAAATTGCGAATCATTTCTATTTTTCAGACCATTAACTCTGAACAATAACACGGCAGCGGAACGGGCGAGAGTAAAATAAACGCCGAGCGAAATAGTTCGGAACTGGTATCATCGTTGCAAATGTAAATGAACAATTAAAGCGCTCGCCGTGGCCAGGGACAATGATGATAATTATTTTAGTTTGCTGTCGGCGCGGTTGTCAGTCGGCGCCGGCGCTCGCCCCGCGGTGGAATGCTCCTCGGACCCCTATTTTCGCCATTAAACAGCGACACTTCTGCTGTTAGTAAATTATTATCAGCCAGCGCTTTCATTACTCGGTTCCGTAACAAAGGAACTCTCCGAATGTACGTAATGATTCAACTTCGGATCGAGTGCGCCTCCACCTCCATTGTTCACCAGAAATCATGACTCATATTAGGCCCCGAGGTGAAATTTTGATTAATTCGTTACACTATTCTCCGTTATCGGTAGTTCAGGCCGAGGAACTTCATTGAATGGGCGCTCTGAGCTGGGGAATAATTGCATCTGGTTAGTTTGAAACGTCGTTACTGCATGACGTCGAGATATTTAGTGCACGCTTCAAGTTTTTATTCGGAAAGTTTTCCAGCACTAAATACTGGAACAGTCACCATAATACCTTCAAAGACATTAGTTATCTATATTTAAGTATTTTCTACAATTTCTGACACGGAAGATCACACATGTAGATCCACAGTTTCCTACAAAGGCTATTTCTGCATAGCACCTGAACCTCTGTCACAGTACTCAAAACTTCATTCTAATTGCTACGAAATTCTATTCTTAGCCTAAGAATAAGATATTAGTGGTAAAACTTATTACAAAAGGGATACGTACCTACAAGGTATGTGTATCTACCACAATCACCAATTCACCAAGCAGGATTGCAGTGTTCCGGTTTGAAGGGTACGGATACCGGTGAAATTACATGCATGTGAGAGTCTGCGAATTTGTATGACGGGCACAATGTAATGATACCTTCGGGGAGTTCGGAATATTATCATTCTAGACGAATGGAGTTACAGTTTAGCATCAGGTTGATCATCCTCCAGTTCTGTCTTTTCTCAATCATCAATATTGGTCATTACGTTTCTAGACAAGCAGCTATGACAAGAGAACACTAGGAGATTACTTGCCACGCCAATCTAATGGTTGTTGGGACTCAAAGCATTTATTTCAATTAAACCATTTACAGGCACTTTTGAATTGTCAAGAAGTCGGGCAGTCAGAAAATATGAAGCTAGTTGATTTCGCTTATTCAACTGATTAGAGTGGTCAACTGATAAGTATTCCTACATGCCCAGCAAATGACTAGCTATAATTCCACTTCAATGTAGATTCTAAGAACACAGACAGTGCACTTCTTGGAACTTGACTATTTCTTCTCAGGAATTATACAAAAGCCATAAGAAGTTAAGAAAGGCCATCACTACGCATATTGAGAGTCATGTAAAACGCGGCCGTCGGAACGAAAAAATGGACTGAAACGTTCGCCCGCGTGCTATAACAACATACTACAATAAACAACCTGTTTTCCAAACCCAGCAATGTTGTTTGTATAAGTGAACATACACATAAAGCTGAACTGAACATGCATGTGTTCAGCAATTGATTTCCATGAGCTGTTAAGTATTATACGATATTTTACCAAAAGGGTGACACTGAGGTAAGTTGATGCCGGTGAACTTTGGCAAACAACCAGAATTTTCTCAAGCAAGTGTATTCAACGATAGAAGGCAGCTTATTTAAACCAATCTTTGATACACAGCATCCAGTTAAACAAAAAATAAACCAAAATATAGGTATCACATAGAAATACAGAAACTAAGCTATTCCTTTTTAAGGTCGAATAAACAAGAAGTATTTAAAGCACATGCTTTAAATACTTCTTGTTTAAAAAACGAAACGAAAACTTTGTAATTAAAGCGTTGTTGGGACATCCCAACAACGCTTTAATTACAAAGTTTTCGTAATGAACGATGTGTTGTAAAATCTGTTCATTCCCAACGTGAATCGTAATTACCGATTTACTCAGTTTTATAATTAAATTAATTAATCATACCATATACGTGCGCAACGTTTCCTGAATAACAATGATATCATCACCGAATACAGATGCAAACAAGCAATCCAGGAAGCCAGTTATAAAGTTCATCAAAAGACACTCTCAGGTCAAAACATACATCTCGACTTGACTTATATCTCGTTAATGTTGCACATTTGATTATTTTAACGGTAATGCGGCATGCTCAAGTTACCCCGCACAACTTGCGCCACGCATGCACCGACAGTCATCTACCCACCGAATCATTAGTAACCGAATTGCGTGCCAACAAACTGACGGGATTGTTATTAAGATTGACACGTTATCGATGGCAAATGACTCACAAATGAAATTTCGTTGATTCAAAGCTCATTTGTGAAGTGCGTCGGATGCCTGCATATCAGTGGCCGCGCGAGTAGCATGGGAATGGAAACGGTCCGCATTCGACAGCGGCGGAATGCTTTCAACTCGCGTAATTCAGTTAAACGAGTAATTTATGACTGGCCAAATTACTGGCATCACTATGTCCGACTATCTGACGCAGGAGCCCAACTATTAACACGGTTTTATGTAATGTCATGGTAAATGGAATGTGAATTTTAATTATACGAATGTAAAGTTATGTGATATCAGTACAAGTAAGCTGTGGCCAGATTTCTATTATTTGTGGTCTACTATAAATACGATGTTGATAATAAAATCATGATGCTATAAAATCAGGTTTCGTTTTAAAATACATTTAAGAAACCGGAGTTTCGTCAAAATGTAACAACAAATTATATTTTCGTTTTAAGTAATAAAAAGTATCCTATTCTTATATTTTATAAAACACAGAGGTGTATGCCATACCATCACAATTTATGCTTACAGGACAAATCAGTCAAGACTAACAGATCGATCAAAAATAGTATCGCCTCGTAGCACTCGTAGAGCCTCGTAGAGGCTCGTAGCACTGAGCTACGAAGACGAGAAATGGTCCCAAGGCTGCAACCGTTACCGATCTTCTTGAAACATTGTCAAGAGGCTTTGCTGAGCACGCTGCGACTGCTGCTACAGGTTCTAATATGTTAGACAAGCTCTGTATTACAATGCTCTAAGATGTGTTAAAAAATATGAATAGTACTTATTTAATTTTAACTATTTTCTGTTTCGGTCAAAAAGTGAAGAAGAGGAGCCGTATATTCATTCGGTTACGATTTCGGTAATTACTGATGACTGAAAGAGATCGGTGTGTAACTTATATTCATCTGATATAATACGTTTATTAGTAAGAGGATGTATACAAAAAGTGTAGTAAGTAATAAATTATAACTTTGTAGCACTCACAGTTCTATCATTCATTAAACGTTATTTATTTATTATATGATGGAAAATGTTTCATTTAAAGCAATACGCTTGTTTGATTGGTCTTTAAATAAAGCATTTA
Source organism: Gortyna flavago (assembly GCA_963669345.1). Taxonomy (NCBI): domain Eukaryota; kingdom Metazoa; phylum Arthropoda; class Insecta; order Lepidoptera; family Noctuidae; genus Gortyna; species Gortyna flavago. The sequence goes on from OY770126.1 coordinate 10,881,530, forward strand.
TTTAAAACTTAATACATTTATTTTTTCTGTAAGTAAAATAAACTGGACCTTTAACTTAAAAGAACATGAACAATAATATTTTCGTGAAAATAAAAACATAGTCATATGGATTTCTTACAAGCAACATTTGTTATATGATAAAAAGGTACATAAGTGAGAAGTACATAATAGGTGTTGTTCTATTTAGACACCGCCCACCGTCAGTCTTACAACATTGGAATCATGTAATTGAAGATTCCGAAAGCAACTGAAATAAAGCCACAAAATCTAATTTTTAATCAACTTTATATTTAAATTATATAAGTAGACAACTTATATTGTAAATCAGTTGATTAATAGATACTGAAGTAATCAGTGATTTTTAAATTTATTTAAATTTGGTAATAACTTGTGTATTTCGTACGAATGGTAACATCGTTTTCATTTCATTTTCACGATATTTAATACGTGCATGCATAATTAGCCTAATAATGTTCTCACCGCTGGGACACAGGTCTCCTGTCTGTGAGAGGGGGCCGTAATCCACCGCGCAGGCCTAGCGCGGGTTGTGACTTTACTTTTCTTCGAATTTTCAGTTGTACTACCTAAACCAATTTCATTCATACAGATCCTACTTAATTAAAAGTATTAATTTTTATATTTTAGCATATTGTTTTCTATAGACTTACAATTTACATTATAAATTAAAGTCGCTTTTCTCGTCTGTCTATAAGACCGCGTTGTTTTTCTAAATTACGCAACGGGTTTTAATACGGTTTTCACCATCATTTAGATTCTGTGTCCCGGAATGTTTATGTCTATAACGCATTAATATTTAAGTTACACATAATAAACAAATCTCGATGTTTTGTCTTGTAGTAAACAAAACAGTGCGAAGCAAGGGCGGGTAGCTAGTTTTATAATGAGCCAAATAATCTCTCTTACAATTTTGTGAAAAGCTCAGAATTTTTTCATACGTGGGTGCTCTCAAACATGTGCGTTAGATGTATTTAATACCTATGTAATTTAGTCAGATATGTCAATAATTAGAAGAACCAAGTCTGATGAATGAACTGTGACACATAAAACTTTTCTAACTACTGCTATCATATCTAAGAACACAATGATTTTTCTAAAACATCCTTGCTTACAAATAGCGTCACCTATATTATATATAAATGGAACACAACACAACATATATCCCAATCTATAAGTACTTTCTAAACTAACAGTATATAGAAAAGATTTGTTTTTTTGTATGTTCGTTTGTTACGCTTTCACGCTAAAATGGCTGAATGGATTAGGATGAAATTGGGCACATGGGTAGACTGTGACCTAAGACCTAGGATACTTTTCATCCCGGTATTGGCGATATTCCCAAAGGATCGAGACTTATGCGGGTGAAACCACGGGGCTCAGCTAGTATATTATAATTGCGAATGTAGGTTACTCTTTCTGTCTGTTACCTTAACGGACGAACGGATTTCTATTAAATTCGGCTCACATAAATGAAAATAGGGTAGATCAAAACCTGGGTTAGGATTTAGGATCATGTAGGATACTTTTTATTACAGTATTACGTTCCCGTAGGATATCTTCCGACCTCCAGGCGGACGATGCCGGGGGCATAAAGAAATAACATAGACACGAAATAGCAAAACAGAAAAAGATTAAAGAAAAGACTTGAATTTTTAAAATCGTTATATTCATGGTCATTTCAGTTTTTTTTTTTTTATAATTATAACATTATTATTTGTTTACCTACCTACCTCATAAAATAGTGACAATTTTGCGTCAAAAATATTTTTTGTATAACGTGAATGTGTTCATTTTTTATCAGGTAAAACAAAGAAATATTAACATCATTGTCTTTTTAAAAAAATATACATATCTCGGATAAATATTTTGAATTTTCAGACCAAATTAATAAACTAATTGCATAAAGGTGACTATTGTCAATTTGTATTAAGGAAATAATTTTATTCATAAGGTTTGTGTAGAAATATCACTTATACAGAAAATATGGTATTTTCATACCACAAACCACTTTTTATTTCTTATGTAGCATAATTTCATTGGTGGATTGTTTTATGACATCATAATCACGACTGTTTTTCCCGAAGGGTTAGGTAGAGGCCTAAGTAGTTACCTACCTACCCACACACATTTTGTCAGGTTTCAGGTAGGTATGTATGTTTAAGTCCCATGCAATAGGGGGTAAACCAATGCAATATGAAATGTCATAGAAGCTTAACAATATTTAAAGAATAAGAATAATTTAAATTCAATGGACGGTCCATTGTTTCAAAAAATAATTATAATAAATGCTACGGCAAGCATATATCATAATTATTTTTAAGTTATATTTTAGATTAATTAACATAGTTATTTGAACAGTGGTTCCCAAAGCACGGGCAGCGCCTGCATCTTGAGAGCCTGAGTTGCGTTGTCTTAAATTTTTATTCGAAACATGTTTGCCTCAACTTAAATTTTAATTCAGGGAGTTTGAAAATGGACAGAATACTTAATTAAAGAACTAACCGTACCTGTTAATAAACAATGACACCACCATTAATCTTTTGCATAATAAGAAAATTTTATTTTATTTTAAATGATACCCGTGCTAATAAAAAGTTTTCTGGCTATTGGCCATGTACTATTAGCTTTACTTCATACTCAATATATGAAGTATCTAAGTGTATTATTCCATAATTTGATCAATCTAATTTAAATATTTGAATGTTTGTTCTAGTTCACCATTTATAATGTTACAACCTTTTTACTTTAAGGAGCAGGTATTTAAATACTTTTATATTTCTAATGAAACCTGAAACGGGTGGGATCTTCAGTACCTACATAGGAATTACAAACTTTGTTTAAATATCAAAATATACAAATAAATAAACTACCTAATCAAAAAATTAACTTGAATGAGCAAAATACACCGCAGCTTTATTTGATGATAAACAAACTTTACTAGGTACCTACAAACAGAGGTTTATCTGTTTACCTACTTCCTATGTATCTAAGTAATAAACAGTACTTACTATATTTTTGCTCTGATAATTAAGTAGTTTATTTATAAATAACTGAACAAAAATGTGAAACTGATAAGCCTCGTTTTATTGTACCTACTTAGGTTGTTTTTACTGTAACCATGTCATCATGAGTCATGAGTGTTAAATCTAGTTTTTTTTTTTTTAAGTATACCTATAGATGTTTTTACCAGTACTGGTAGTTACTCTGAGGACATACCTAGTTTTAAAGTATTTCTAGTTGTGACAATTATTAAGAACGCACTTTTTTTAAGTTATCCAAACGATGAGCTTATTGTTTTTATTTTCCAATTTCCTTTCTTCTAGAAAACTTTGTGTTTTACCGGTTGATTTGTATTTATTTTCCCATTTTACGTAATTTATTCTATAGCAAAATTAAGTTACCTGAATTAGTGAGGGTATTATCACCAAGTCCAGTAGACGTATCGACATCGGCATGTGCTTCCGCTGCGACCGAGGCGAGCAGCGCGCATGCCCACGCGCAGCCGGCTATCACCAGCCGTGCGCAACTAGTGTGCTGGCGCCGCCTAGCCATATCACATCACCAAATAATCTCTTTTTAAATCCTTACTACCACTAATAAACTAAGCTTTAAAGTTTTTAAAGTTTTCAAAACTTATTAAACTTTAGTTTGAGCATTCAAAAGTAACTTTTAACTATTGCATTCATAGGGAAAGTTCGAAATATGAGGACAGATTTGTGAAAAATAAGTGCCGCACGGCCGTATCGGCAGCGGCGGCGGCGTAGCTTGCGGAGCGTGTGACGGCAGCGTGGCGACGTGGTCGCGGCAGAACTGTCCGCGGCGGCACATCGCGGTCGCGACCGGCTCCTTCGGAGTCGCGGCGTCTCACACCCGGCCGCGAGGAGGGCCGCTGCGCGCGCAACCACCTCGCCAACCAATGGCACCGCGGGGGTGGGACCGCGCGTAAGACGCACGGAAGTATATGCGAAGGCCTATGTACAGATGATAGCGGACAGGTGGTTTCGCGGCCGTAATTAGGCTTCTGATAACTTATTGCTACATAAATATGCTTAAACGCTGGACGATTAAGATAGCGCCCGCAACCATGTCGAAGTACCGACCCTACTCCCGGCTGTTTTACCTGCCAATTTACCTTTCTGCGATGTTATGTACTTTTAGGGTAAATTGTAATATTCCTGAATACATTTTAAGATACTGCTGTAACACTTAGCTTATCTTGTAAAATGTGGCTGAAGTGTTCTGTACTTTATATGTAAGTACCTAGTTGATGGCTTTTAATAATATCAATAAGAAAACTCTCAATTATTTGTATATGCACTGGTTCCCTGCATAACTACTATGTGCTGAGTTGATTGATTATCGTATCCACTTACCTATCGTAGGATGGTGAGCTGCATTGCATCTAATAAAATCAGATATTTTCGTTTTGTTCTTTTTTGCTTGATAATTGACTATAACGAAAGACTTGTTTTATCCTACTATCCATTCACCATAAAAACCTATTTTCGACGACCGTGCACCAACGCCATAGAATGTTTGTTGACAAACTACTTAATCAGAATGGCCGACTGCAGCATGCAAACAATGTAAGAAAATAAACTGCATTGTCCCGATTTTACCCCCATACCCGGCTTTGGACTAACCTCCCCTACCTAAGTATTAAAAAGCACCCTGAAAAAAAAAAACATAATTAGATAAAATCGCAATATTTTCTCGTGTCCTATTTTAAGCTCCACCAAGGATAATAAAAGTATACCTTTATATTTAAAAATAGTTTTTACCTTTATATTTAAAAATAAAGGTATAAGCTTGACCTTAAAATGGGACTGGCTTTATTAGGTAGTGTTATAACACTCTTCTTCGAACTAGTGACTACAGATAAGAATACTTTAATATTAGAAGGTCTAGGTGTCCCTCACATCCCTATTATAGGGATGTGCTTTACAGGCGTTGCACAGAGGGGTTCCGGAATTGGTATTTTAATAGGAATCGGGACAACCCCTATGTGCTGATGGTGATCACCAGGGTGGTTTTAGTGAGGAAAAAATTCCACACTCCCCGAAGCCTGCCTTTTGAAGGTTTCCCCCCGGAAAAAAAAGTGTTCCTCAGTACGTTACACCGTAGGCTTGTGGCCTCCAGCAATGCCTACCGAAAGCTGAAGCAACGGTTGGGAATAATTCTTATGAATACTTTAGTGGGAGGCGACAAGAACGCTATACAATTACTTACTTACATTGGTACTGGAGCACTTAAATGATTTCCCTGGGAAAACTGTGACAAATATGCTCACAGGCAATTTTCCTCATATTGTAGAACCTTTTTGGTGATTTCACTATAATAAGAAAGAAAATACATTTATTTAGCAAAGACTAAAAGACACACAATACACCAGATACAACAAACATTTAATAATATATCTACGTAGATGTGTCGTGGGAACCAGGGGGCTTAATGTTCTGTATGGAATTCGTAATTTTTTAAGTTAGAAATGTGGAAGTTGGTACTTAGACTCTTGTTTATAGCAAGTAAAAGTTTCTTGTATCATTGTTTTTCGGAAACTCATCCCTAAGTCTCAAGAAGTAGCCAATGGTTCTTAAATCCCATCGCACAAGGCTTCTCTACTCTTAAATTCATTCATTCATTTACTGACAGACAACACCCAGCCTAAACTCTGGTCTAGAAGCATGACATTTTCCACAAGAGTTCTATAGGTTGAGTTTTTTTTACTGGGAAACTGGCTTAGGAAGCATTAGTTATTTTTCTATGTTTCTTTTTTGGCCTGTTTAGTTTTTAGTCAAGTGCACGCTGTCCATTTAAATGAGGAAAATTTACAAGTTCTTTTTTAATGCAATCTATTTCATGTTAGGATCATTTCACTGTATCGGAATAAAAGTTGATCTGCACGATTTCTGACAAATGCGTGCACTGACTGGACAGGTCTTCTCAATCTGTGTGGTTCTTTCCTCAAAAGACCATCTCAGACATCGATCTACATGGTCTTCATATAACCTGACCAAGATTATGTCTGGACTTTAAAAGAGACTGTGACCTCTGAGTTTGTTTCGGCCTTTCTTCTCAGAGTAGTCAGATAGGAAACGCCGACCTCATCTAGTTATATAAAAAATATGATTGACGTGTAAAAGTGTTTGGGCAAATAACCTACTTACAAAATAAAAATCATTTATCATCATTTATCATAAAACAATCTGGACAACAGTAGTGGGTCAGTCGGCTGTTAATTAAGTACTAAGTAGTTATAGATTGTTTGAGTCTTTAGCGGGACCATCAAAAATCTATAAATGACAGCCAAGGCCACCGGGTTAAATTGTTTTCCGAGGCACGAAGGGGTTTCGATATGTCATCGGATCGACCGCGGCAAGCGTTGCTTAACCCGAAACAAAACTGACGAATTATAGGTACAATGGGCATGGCCTACCTCTTAAGAGGAACACAGGTGTACCTATCTATTATATTATTTAAAAGTCAAAAAACTAAATCGTATGCCTACTAAGAGACTTAACACTCAAAGAGTCGAGCAGACGTATCTACTAGCGCCTAAGTTGAACTACAGCAAAATCTCCTGAACCTTAAAACTGACATCTAGGATTTTTTTAAATTTTGTATTAAAAAAAAGATGAAGTCGGTTAAAAAAACAGCCTGTTACTGTCCCACTGCAGGCCATATATCAGTGGTAACGATTTCAAACTTTGAAGGCCTCTTTGCTTAATTTTGGAATTCTCCACTGGTACGGGAATTCCTAACCTTGAGAACAGAACAGCATTTGGAAGATCTAAACATATGAAATAAGTATATATGTATATAGCAGAAATGTACGATAACTTGTAGATATTAACATAACATTTTATTCATTTTGAGTCTGCAAAGCTATTCACAAAGCTACGACACGGTTTGGTACCGTATCGAATGTCAATATTATCGACGAAATCCTATAATCGCTATTCACAAATCCGAAACCGTACAATTTTGACAGTTCCTATACGGTATGAAGACATCAATTCTTCCGACAGGTATTTGCTGTCGGAAGTGTTATCGAATAATAAAATATTGTCTAAAAAAGAGTAATCTAAACAATAAGTGTCAAAACACGACTCCGGGCAAGGTCCTCATGCCCTTGCATGAATGCAAAGAGCATCTGCCGCTGCTCCAATGACACTCTTTTCTAAAAATACGCATTTTCAATATTAGGTACTTACCACGTTTTATAAAAAGAAAATAAGCAAATAATAATTTGTTTAAATACTGATAAAATACATACAACCATTTTTCTGTAAAAAAAAAAAAACAAGGTTTTCACTTCTCAATATATATTTTTTTTGTAATTCGCCCAAATTACATTATATTATTCGCTATAATATATTCGCTATAATAGTCTTTCGACCATACCGCCTTGTCTTCCGTGTAGTTCTCAATTATCTATAAAGCTCAAAACAAGATTCTGAAAAATAATTATTCCAGATTTCCAGGTTTGACAGAAAGTTGAAGTTTACAAAGCAAGTTTAGAAATCAGGTAAATTTTATTTATTAATAAAATCATTGCTTACTGTTTTTTATTTGTTAATAGTTACTGAATGCATAATCTATAGTTGCCCATAGTGAAATACTCAATAAAAATCATTTATGTACAGAGGCAAGCACATCAAGCTACCCCAATCTGTCAAATTTTCCCAATTGAATATGAACCTTATTCTTTTGTTGTAAAGTTGAAATTCTATCAAAGAAATTTGACAGATTGGGGTAGGTTGATGTGCTGGCCTCTGTAACACTTAAAATTGTCTACCACGAATATCTATTTACTACCATTTTGTAGCGTTCCCCGTATACACACCTAAAAAAAAAACCCTTCCACAGGGATCTGTTAATAGCGTTTTGCCGGTCCTTCGGTTCAGAAATCAGGTTATCGAACAAGTGTCATTGTCGATACGATAGTGAATCGTATGTTTGTGAATAGCTATGCTGGTTTCATTTCTAACTTTTACAGAACTAAGGAAGTTTAAGGAGAATTACCGAGTACCCAGGTACCTACCTGGTATACTATTCCAATGAATAAAAAAGAGAAGAATTCAACTTCATCCGCTAAGAAATTATTTTTAAGTCGTTTTTTATTTGTTTTAATATCGTCGTGAATTTTTATTTTTCTTTAGGTTTCTGTATCGTTTCTGAGACCTTAATCTAAGTACGATTTAGATTATAGGTAGGTACCTAGGTACGTGGTACCGAAGGCACTATTTTGTAGAACCTAAAAAAAACATTATGATAAAAATATTTTAGTGTTTTTATGAGTATTATAGTATTTAATATAGTATTTAGTATTTAATTCATTTAAATTAGGTACTTACATAGAAGATGATTGATTGATTGATTTCATAGAAGTTATCATAGACAGATACCTACTTGCGTTTATAATAAACCCTAAACTCATGAGATCAACATTCAAAATATCAAAACCGAGAGAAGAACGACCTAGGTAGGTACTTATCAACAGGTTAGTAGGCAGCAGTTGATTAATATAGTACCTTGGTCTAGTTTGTTCGTTTAGTGGTGCCAATGGCCCAGGGCCAGACTAGTCACGTAGCAGGTGTAGCAGGTGTAGCAAATGTTACAGGCCCCGCGCTTGGACGTTCAAAAATCAAGTCATGGCAGGTCCAATGGAATATTATGAATGAATGGCCAAAAGAAACCTAACCTCTCCGAGGCAGGGGGAGCTGCCCCCTCCCCCCCCCCGGAAATCTCGCAGAACATGTATGAACTCGCCTAATTACTAATCAAAGTGTAAACGGGGCCTTATGCTCTAACTTTTAAATAAACCGCGCAGTAGACACTGGCAAAATGCGCACATGTAAAAATGCATGCATAGTCAAATTTACTTTTATTTATTTAACTACTTAAAGAGCAGGATCATTTGCGGCTGTTTGTCCTACACACTACACTACATATACCTCATGTTTCATGCAGGTGTGTTTGTGTAGTGTGTATGACATTCAATATTGGCGTCCACACAAGGTGGACAAGGGAGACCTTGCCCGTAAAGGCATACTCCAACCAAAACTATCTACTCCCATTTTCTATCGAACGAAAACATGACATGACCAATGGGCCCTCGTCATATTGGCGTGTCGCAGGAACACACCTGGGGCCAACTCACATACCCCCGCGAGTCCAACACCATGCGAGTCTACCACTCACATAGGTGGGCTGTAAACCCACACTCACCTCACGGTGATTGGTAGAGAATGGGTTGACGTAGTGTGTATGACAAAACGGCCGCGGACGATCCGACCTAAAAAATCGGACTGGGCCCCCCCCCCCCCCCTAGACCAGAAACTGGGTACGCCCATGTCTGGTACTTAGTTAAATTGATTGATCATCAGTCGCGCAAACTGTAACCATGAATTCAGCATAATTATATTATGATTCTAGAGCGTAGAAACTTTTAGTCGGTTTTAAAAAACAACTGCTTTTTCATTGACCAAGGTACCATGTACCAACACGTTGACCTACGCGGTTAAAACGTATGGGATTGGGACAGGTATTTTATTAAGAATCATGTACTGAATCTATGGGAACAGGTTGCACGTCGTTGTCCCTGTCGCCCTGTTTATAAGCGCCTACCGGCCGCGTTCTAACCAGGTGGGCCATAATGGGGACGCTGGAATCTATCAATAAAACTATGTTAAATGCAATTTCAATAATTATTTTTAATCATACTAAAAAAAATGACAATTTTAAGCAGACTAAAAAAAATTTATTAAGCGGTATGCCCCGGTTAGGGGCCTCATGGGGTACCTAAAATAAGATTTGAAAGAACCCACCAGAATGAATCAATGTTTCGCCTTTCTTAATGACATTCAAGCGACGGCGACGCTCCAACTTGGCCTGTGAACCATTGTATCGTCTTTGAAGTAATAGAGCTCAAATGCACGAAGTAAAAATTACGCCATGCAATTTTAAGCTTTAATGAAATATTCTTAAGACTATTTACTGTTAGCCTGCATCATCCCACTGCTGGGCAAAGGCTCTCCCCATGACTTCCAGTTCTTTCGATCCAGAGCTAAAGTGGGCGACTGGTCGTTTGATTTGTCCAACTCGTCCCGCCACCTTCTTAAGACTATTTATGAAAGAAAAAAAAGTTTTATTCAGTAGGTAATTTGAAGTACATATTTTCAAAGTACCTACTTATCGCAAAACAAAATTAATTTAAGTAATTAGCATCATTAAAAAATCAAATTAAAATACGTATTTACAAATAAATCCATTTCACTATCAAACTCATAAACAATACACTAACACTAGCGATACAATAGCACAAACTAGCCCGTTATTGCCATTGCGTCACACAAAGGGCACCTTCTTGCCTAGGCCGTAAGAGATAGAGAAGTCCGTTTTTTTTTTCATCTCAATACTCCGAGTATTTTTTTTTTTTTTCTATATTCGTCTTAGTTCTCGAGATATTTAATAAGCGATCTAATGCCAAAAGACCCCGAAAAAAATGCGGAATTTTTCGTCATTTTCGCAATTTTCATTAAAAAATATGATGACCTTTTCAAAAAAAAAATTCACCATCTTGAATTCCTTGACTAGATGCATCTTTTGAGACCTCAACCACTATCGTAGCCCTATAACTTACGACACGAGGGCCATGTCGCACTTTTAGCGAAAATAGAGGCTATAAAGAAACTTCTAGAAATATTTTTCCAATGTTAAAAATAATGTCGTTCTGGCATTTCCTATCTGACTACTCTGAGAAGAAATGCCGAAACAAACTCAGAGGTCCTAGTCGGGAATTTAAAGCTACTGGCTCAGCTGCGGCGCGGGCTGGCACTGCGGGCACGGGTCGGAGGGGTGAGTTAACTTAAGGACGTCGCTAGGGACCTCGTCGGCGAGGTCGGAATGTCGGTCTCTTCTGTTTGTGTACTGTACTGGTTGACTTGTTGCTCTCCTGGAGGAGAGTTATAGGGTCATTAGGGTCGCATAGTCGTTAAGTTGTGCTCCTCAAGATTATACATTAATATTATTCGGTAGTTTTACATTGTTTAGATAAATTATAATCATAAAAACGGAAAATAGTGGCTATTATCCGTTTTAAGGAGGTATAAACTATGTAGCAATTAATACGTACAAAACCTTCGATCAACAACAGAACCCAATCTTTTATTTGCATTTTTTCATTATTATAAGTCACTCTCAACTGTTAGGCAATCCAAAAAGGTTGTATACCAAATATTGTTTTTATTTTAAAAAATATAGTTGACATACTTGACATTGACAATCAGTTGACGACACTTGACTTGGCATCTGTCAGTCAGCTGTACTGTAAACCTATTCTGTTGATATACGTTGAATATTTCGCAGATTACGGTGCAGCGAATTTAATATTTCTAGCATGTTTTTACAGTACTTTAATTTCTTGTTCGTGCCTTATTCATTTGTGAAACAAAGAAAGTAGATGGAACCAATACTTTAGAATTAATAATGCAGTCATCAGTGACGTTTCACAACATTTGAGACCGCGCTTCAGCAGTCACTTTCCGAGATAAGTAAACAGTCTTCGATATGTGTTCCGATGTTTTCTATTAATATTTATACGTAATTATTACAAATCAATCAAAAATGGATCAAAGTAATCGCCAAAGGAGAAATGATTTAGATATAGACAGTTTTCGGAGCGAAGAGCCAGGGTTTGACAGGGCTCGAATGCGAAGACAATCAGGTGGCTTCGTGGATTTAGGCAATGAATCACAATATGGATCAGGTGGACACCAAGCTTCAGGGGCTAATGAAATATTTGCAGATATACAGGTAAACATTGTCATAAAGCTAACATTACAAGTTATAGTAAGTACACTGGCACACTTTCTCAAGTAATATTTATATTTAGCTACCTATTGTGGCAGTGCTGCTCTACATTTTTCAAAGCAAAAGTGTCCTAGATTCGATCTACTACCACAAGCATTGTTTTCATTTTTTATACTCGAGAGATGTAAAACGAAATGTATTATTCTGTAAGTATTTGAGTTCATGAATCAACTGTATTTGAGACTGAGTCTACTGTACTTATTCAGTTTCTTTTTGTCACTGTCCCAAATCATTTCAAACTTTAAATATAGTATCAAGGCTTTCATTATTATTAAGTAGCTTCCTATCCGGGTCCTTATTAAGATCCTTTGAATTAATAATTTGTAAAAAAACTAATTGGGTTTAGTGTTCAAATCCTAAGTTCATTTCTTACAAGATAATATCTGTAACACCATATTTATCTAATCATCAACTAATATCTCAAGATTGACAATGACTGATAAATAGCCATTGTATAGGTAATTGATTTTCAAATATAATTTCAGGGTGATGTACCATGGTGGAAATCAAACTTTTTTATATCCCAACCTGTGCTTTTTGGTACTTGGGACGGAGTGTTCACATCATGCCTAATCAATATTTTTGGAGTTATTGTATTTCTAAGATCTGGATGGATTGTTGGACAAGCTGGATTAGTTAATGCAATATTTATAGTACTTTTTACAGGTATGTTTAATTCATTAAGATACAATTTACTTCTAAACATTATTGCCTCTTCAAATGCCTTTAATCTTATCATATCAGCTATGTATAAAGTGCAATTTTTATTAAATATGAGTTTATCTGTTAGTCTAATCCAAAGATTTATTACCTATTAAAGTGGAATTAATTAAAGGTACATTCCCTGTTTCTTTTGTTTTATACCTTGACATTGATATCAATAAATTATCTACCGTCAACTTACTACTTTATTTCTTTTTCAGTTTTTGTAGCTCTGATCTCAGTGTTGTCTGCAGTGGGTATATGTGAAAGATGCAGAATAGAAAGTGGTGGAGTGTACTTTTTGCTTGCACACACTTTAGGATCCAGAATGGGAGGAGCACTTGGCATGATATATTGTTTTGGTCAGGTAAGACACATGTCATGATGAATTGAATGATTGCTGTAAATTGTGTTGATATGATTCAATGAAAAACGTTAAGGCGGGTGCAAGCGCGATGTTTGTCCGATGCCTAGATAATCGTGTGACAGCGAACATAGTCTGTAACTGATACAGTTCATTATTCATATTTGAAACAACTACACATCATTGTGATCAAAATTAACTCAAATGACCTTATTTATTGTAATTGGTTAATTAAACCATAGTGTTTACTTCAGACCAATTTGATACATGACAACATTTAGGTAGGTACCCATTTTGGTTAGTGTGGTTTATGTAAATAAACTTCTAAGAAACCAGTTATAATGCAGAAGTAACACACCTAAATAACATTTCATTGTATAAACATAGGATGTCTGTACTGAAAATCAAATGACCTTCCACAAATGAGTTATTACTTATTGTTCAACTTTCCTGCATCCTAATCCTATTGTGATTAAAATTGTGGCGGCATCTATAACGCCACATGCATCACACTGACGCGTAACGTCACGCCACAGAATATAATAATATTAACGCCTAATTCTGCATCGCGCAAGTTAAAAAATATAATATATCGCCGTCGCGCAGTAGCCCACAACATAAAATACCCGTCCAGGTCCAGGGTCGGAGGACCCTTTCTTTTCTATGAAGGATGAAGAACTTTCTACCCTGTTCCTCATACCGCTATAGTCTATACTAGTGACCCCAATTATGAAAAGGAATTTAAACAAATCTTATTCTAAATTTAAATTAAGGTCTTTGCAACAATGTATAAGTATTTCGTCACAATGTAGTGCCAATTCCAAATAGATGTAAATTAATTACATATATAGGCCAACCGCTTAACTGAGACGTTGCCTGAGGTATCAGCGCGGTGCGGGAGGGTTGTGGTGACGTGATGCGAGAGCTCAGTGATTCGTCAACTTGTGACAAATATCACTGCGCAGCTACCTCAGGCAACGTCTCAGTTAAGCAGTCGGCCTAAAGTTTGAAATTGTTACATCTATATTATGTATAAATCATAAGCTCATGTATAAATTCGGCCGATCTATTCTGTAAAAATATCACCATGAAAACTTAGTCTTAAAATGAGCTGTCAATATTGTGAATTCCTAACATCAGCTGGAATGACAGCTAGCTTCACCTAAGTTTTCACAGTGAGATTTTTACAGAATAGCACTGCAGTATTATTTTGCTTAGCGTGTCGATAGCAATATATATATCTATATTTTACAGGCTGTGGGCTGTGCCTTAAATGTCTTTGGTTTTGGTGAATCAATGGCTGGGTTTGTAGTTGAAGACCCACTTAGTGACACCCACAAGTGGGCGTCTAGAGGGTTTGCTATAGCGGCAGTATTACTACTTGGCACTATCAATGTAGCTGGGGTGAAGTGGGTAGTGAAGTTACAATTTCTACTGCTAATGATCATCATGTTGGCAGCACTGGACTTCTTTGTAGGGTCATTCACAACTATACCAACTGACGAAAAACGTGAGTATTATTCATAATATGAAATTAAAATAAATAAATCCATAATCTATTTTTAATGTAAGACTTGTTACTTAATTCCTTGCCAAGACTCACTTGTCTGATTAGTAAATAATATCTTCCTCTTGCAAATTTTTCAGTTGCGCTGGAATTTAAAGGGTGGCTCAGTGGAGTAGCAGCAAATAACACATGGCCTGCTTACCAAGATGGTTACACATGGTTCAAATGTTTTGGAATATTCTTCCCCACCATCACTGGTATCTTAGCAGGAATTAACATGAGCGGAGATTTGAAAAATCCCTCAGTGAATATACCTAATGGCTCATTAGCAGCTATTGGCACTGGGTAAGGTAATCCTGATTATTTGGGAAATTTTACAATAAAGTCCATATTAGAGCAACAATTTATTTATCTTCAGTTATTATTTCCAGAACATTTTTGTACCTGATGTTCATAATAACATTAGCAGCGACAGTGACCAGGGAAGGCCTGCTGCAAAACCTCTCTATTACAGCTGACATATCCGCTGTGACAATCCTATTGCTGGCTGGTCTATACGTCAGTTCAATGAGTTCATGTTTAGGCGCCATGTATGGAACACCCAGGGTTTTACAAAGCATTGCAAATGAAAAAGTTATACCAGGACTTGAGTTTCTTGGAAATGGGGTTAGTGTTTGATGATGTTCAAAAATAACTAATTGTCTATGCATACGCACTAAGTTACCACTAGCAAAAAAAAAATATTGTGTTTTAACAATACAATTGTTAGGAAGAACAATGTATGTCGCCGATATCAAAGTGCTAAATGCGTGCGCGCAAAATAACTGTTACAGCCTGATCCTGATTCAAACTTTATGGCGGCTCCGAAATGCGTTACTCGCTGCGCAGTACCTCGCCCCTCCCTTCGCTGACACATGAATTTGTAACTGCGCAGCGACTCGTCTCATGTTCGGAGCCGCCATAATATTTGATTCGGGCTGTATGTTTGACTTGTAATCACAGTTTTCATTTTATCATATGTTTTACTAGCTCAGTAGCAATTTAGGTCTTAATACCCTTATTTATTACATACTGTTATTATTTCCAGAGAGGTCCGAACAAGGTACCGATATACTCGATGGTGGTAGTAGCCGTGGTCACCGTCACATTTATCATCATCGGTGACATCAATCAACTTGCACCCATTGTCACTATGCCGTTCCTCATCACTTATGCTTGCATTGATTACTCCTACTTTGCTCTCGCCCAAACTTTTGATTTGCAACATAGACGTGAAATGAGGTATGACTTTTATTTTTTCATTTTTCATTTAGTTACGCTACATGCGTGGCAAAAATGTATAGAAAGGACGGCGCACTATGGAAAATCGAGGTCTGTTTCAGATCAAAAATCGATAACTTCTTTATTTTTCAAGAAAAACGCTTTAATTTTTGCACATGCATAGAGTATTAAATAAGGCTTCAGATAAAGTTCAGATGCTATCATTTTATTAAAGTATAAATATTAAAAAATATATAAGTAAATATAAAAGAAAATCTTTTACAAATGGTCTTTATTTATTTCCTTAGGGACAACACTATTTATATTGTGAAAAAAATTTATAATTACATTAGTTTATTATAAAACAATAGTAATATAGCTCTTTAGTATTTAAATAAGTAATTAAAATTCTGATTACAAATATTTATCTCATTAAACATTTAAAGTTACGAAATTTCTAAGTAAAATGAACACTATAAATATTATATGAAGCATAATGTACACACGGCTACACATAAAGCTTTACATTTCCAGTTTTAGCTGACCTCGCATTGTATAGGTTTTTCGTACAATCAGAAGTCAGCTTATACTGGTTATGTATAGCTTGATGTGTAGCCGTGTGTACACTTGCTTAATATATTTGGTGAACTTCGGGATCCAAAATGAGTTCGTTCACTTTTAAAAGTTCTAGGGTATCTTCATGAAGTGACTTCACATTTCTGCTAAATGTTTTTCTAAGATTGGAAATGTATGGATCTGATGTGTAGAGAAGAGTATGAAATACATCCTCATTTGTAGTCGTACGAGAGCACTTCCTGGCATATGGAGTCAAATCTGACGTTACTTCATCCGAGTTTGGTAAACTTACCAAATTTTCTGAATCCAACCAAATACTGGTCTTTTTTAAAAATGAATTCTCTTTCCTCGGCGCATCTGCTCATCGTCTATTAAATATGGGAATAAGATTCCTTTGAATATCACTGATAATAAAACAGATGTTGTCTTCAGAAACATGATAGTTTTCTTTTAAAACTGTTGTTAAAGCTTCAAGTTTTTTTCCTCCTTCGATGTATGGAAGTAATAATTCAAGCTTAGAACACTTGAAAGTTGCAGTAATTTAGAAATTCAGCGAAGATAGGAAACAGTCAAACTTCTGTTTAGTTTTATGTCGAATTTGTAATAGCAATATTAAGTGAATCCACTCTTTATATATTATTTGATAAATAAGGGTAGTGTGCATTTTGTTGATTCAAGTAGTACCGCAAAATGAATGCAAACTAGATGGTACGCCCTATTTTCAATAAATAATTAATATTTAAATAAAATATACCGCAAACTAATCAGGGAACTATTCACATTAGAAACCGCGAAAGATAGAGTTTTTCTGGTCCCTGACTTATGTCATACTTTTCACGATAACTTCAGGAACCGCTTGTATCCGCAGCTAATTTTTATAAATGTAATTTATGAATATCTACGGTACAAAACAACATCAAGTGTAAAGCATCGGGAGACATCGGTAACTGTCAAAAATCTCGATGAAGTTAAAAAACGGTATTTTGTCCCTCACTTATTGTTAAGTTTTTTTTTTTAATAGAAATATCATAAAACCTACAACATTATAATTGCTTTAAAATCTACATACAATGGGCTTTTTAGAAATGTATAATACTTTATAATTATTACCGTAAATTTTTGAAAGTAATCAATTTTAAAATATTGAAGCGAACAGACCTGACATAGAATTTTTTTTTAATTGATATTGATTGAATTGATTTGTCGTAATAAAAAAATAGTATTCCAAACTTAATTCAAGCAAAATTACTACATTATAATATAATAAATTATTGTCTTCAGATATCAAGGTCATTCTCAACGTGATCCCCAAGTTTACGGCGCTACTGGTAGCGACCTTGATTTACTATTCCCGGAACGGATCAGACACAAAAATGTCGGGGTAAGTGTAACATCCATTATTATATCTGCTTCTATTCAGCTCGTATACAGGAAAAAAAAATACCAGTAAGTACGCAAACTGTAACCATGAATTCAGCATGATTCTAGACCCGCGAATTCATGGTTAAAGTTTGCGCACTGGTTAAAATTGTTTCCTGTAGGTATAGGGTGTAAAAGAACCCATCACAAAGCCGTCATTTACGCAAACAATTGCTGAGAAATGACTTCTATTTTCGATGTGAAAATTCACTGTTTACGGTAGTGCGCAATGTAACGCACGCGAAACATGGTAACGATAACATATGGGTGCATGCAACGATATAGAGATCGTGGGAAGTATTTAAGTTATAACATTGAAACTGAAAGAGAGCAGTGGTGGCCCAGTTACTTTGTGTAAATTATTTCATCACCATTGCTCTCCAAACGGTGAAGGAAAACTTCGTGAGGAAACCGGCATGTCCTAGAACCAAAAATTCGAAGTTATGTGGCATCTACCAAACTGCATTGGGCCCGCGTGGTGGATTACGGTCCACTCCCTCTCACAGAGAGGCGGCCTGTGTCCCAGCAGTGGGAACATTATAAGCTGATTATGTTATTGAAACGTTGACCTTCAATATTATCTCCGTAACCAGAAGGTTTCCAGCGATGCGATGGTCCAGTATAAAAAAATATAAAATGACGGGAAGAACATGTGACTCTCGGCTTTGTTAAGGGAATTTTCATACCCATTATGTTATGATGTCCTTACCGTATCCTACGGAAAAAATAAAATAAAATACAACTAAAATTTAACACTTTCTTTTTCAGGACTTCACTCCCTCCCCGACTGATTCTGCCATAATGAACGGACGGGCGTCTAACGGGGATGTTCGGCGCCCTAGCATTAGCGTTCACTCTAAAAACAAGAACTGGTACTCGCATCTGTGTAACAGATGGCTGTCGTTAGTTGGGGTGAGTACTAAATAAAATACGACTTTATAATAGGTAGGTACATCTCTAGCTAACCCTTCGGGGAATACAGTGTGATGCTATGTGTGTGTTATGTTATTGTAATATTTAATAGTTATTTATGCAACTGTTATATAAAAACACGAATAAAACACGAATGTGGGTTTATCACACGGTCGAAGCCGAATGTGATAATAGTATCACATGAGTGTTTTAATACCTAATTATGTACAGTTGTATACAAGACTTGTATCTACACCCATGATATGAATCCTCTTTATAAGGTTCTGAAACCATATGGTGTTATCAAAGCTTGTATCACTCATTTTTGTAAACAACCAAAGTAATAGATTTTTGCAATACTAATAACGAACAAAAATGGCGGGATACGACGTAAATTCGAATAACCTACAAGACAGTCTTTTTTCGCTGTGGTTGTGAAACGTGCGTGCATGACAATGTTCTTTTTATCACATCTCACATATCATGATCACAGGGACTAAAATAGCTCTTTAATCCCTAGGGTCTAAAAGTGATTTGAATTTGGAATGTGGATATTGTTAGTAAAAGTTCCAATCAACAAAGAGATCAATCACAAACATTGTATGAACAAGTAACAGGCTGTATGATAAAGAAAAACGCGCAAGCAAAATTAAAAAAAAACGCGTGAAAAGCATTCTGCCTTCGTTCGTAATTGTTTAATCAAATATGATTTTGCTTAGTTTTATAAAAAATGAGTATGTCTTCCTCAAAATAAATAAACGGAGTATTCTTATTCATAAAAATTGCACTTACTTATTTTTTCATAGAGGGTGATAAAAATTAGTGTCCACCCCGCGACCAACACCATTCTAAACTCGAGTGACGTCTATTTTTTTAAATTCATAAATATATCATGAATTGAGTACCTAGTGAGAATGTGGCTGTTTGATGAGAAAAGAAGGGATCGAAAAAGCAAAGGATTTGCATAGTGAAATTTAGTACAACATTATAACACT
The DNA here is from genome assembly GCA_963669345.1 of Gortyna flavago. Classification (NCBI taxonomy): domain Eukaryota; kingdom Metazoa; phylum Arthropoda; class Insecta; order Lepidoptera; family Noctuidae; genus Gortyna; species Gortyna flavago. The sequence continues at coordinate 10,901,157 of OY770126.1, forward strand.
CGTTTGGATGATATATTATGGTTACTATAACACTAGTTGTTTCAATGTTGGCAATAAGCTAACTGTTTCAGAAACTTTTATAGAGGATTTATAGCATGGGTATAGATAATTTAATGAAGTTTTATTATTAACTATCTTCTGCCCGCGGCTTCGCCCTCGTGGACGTCGGAAATTATCCCACGGGAACGTGCTACTATGCTAACCTATGTTACTCCTAATATAACATTAGCTAGTGAAATTCCCGTAAAAATCGTTTCAAGCTGTATCGGAGATTACCCGGAACAAACAAACAGACAGAAGAAAATTGAAAATAATAAATACCATATAATTATGTCATATGCATTTAGTAACAAGCTGTTATTTTGACATTACAAACAGACACTTCAATTTTATTTATTTATATAGATGCAGGCAGGCTGCTCGAGATACCGTAAGAGAGCCATAATTATCAACGATTCGCGTTAGCTAATAGCGAGTCGTTGATAATTACGCCTCTCGAAAATAGAAATGTGTAAAGATATTTTTTTATATAATGTCTGTGTTTTGTTTCAAGGTTGCAATAAAATTGTTGCTCATGTTCCTCGTACACTGGGGGTATGCTCTTGGCTGCCTCAGTATCTTGTGGCTGTTCTGGCTTTACATTGGCGCAGCAAATCCTGCGCTCAAGCCCGGCCGCGCTTCGGAGTTCCGTTTCTTCCATTGGCTGAAGATTTCTTTCCTACAGTTAATTGGGTAAGGCCTCCATTATCTACTGATATTGATTAAACAAATCAGGTAATTGCGACACATTATTGAAAAATCGTTTATTGTATGTGTAGGAGTTAAATTAATATCTCTCTCTTTTATACTTAGGAAACGGCCCCTAGAATATGAACAGTTGGTTGTGACACCGGTGCATGGAGACATATCTGTAGAACAAGAGAGATTGAATGATGACAACGAAGACTTCGCGTCACGTCGGCGGTACCACCAGTCTACCGCGCTGCAAAGCCATCTCGTCAGCGTCGACAGTTAATTATGCCCTGTGAAATTATGAGACAAGATTATTTTATAACAAAATTAATTTAAATAATGATAAATCAAAATTGGCTACATAACTCTAAGATCGATCAAATACATCATACCAGGCTTATCTAACCAACATGTAGTAATCCAGCTTCAAAAGTTTTGTGCTTTTATCTGGTATTATCAGACCCAGCCATAATATTTGTATTGAATCTTCGAAACATTTTTCAAATCAAGGTGTACTAAAAGTTTCACAGCGTTGACAACGTCGTAGGTACACATCAAAGTTACTGTGGAAGCGCCAGGCTAGCCTGCTATGACAATTTCATGAAATATCAATCAATCGGGTTCCAAGAACTTAGAGGGTTGTATTGATGATTTTAATGATTATAATTCTGTAAATACATACTTGTTACGGTCGCGTACCATTATTTTGATCAATAATCAAATTGACACTCAAATTGCAAAAAACGTGAGAAAATTTTAATTTTGGGCAACCCTGGCGCCTATCCTCAGGGAGATGTGCCAAGCGCCGCGACCGCGAAATGCATGTAAAACAGTACGTACCTACCTACATATATCGCGGTTAATTTTAAGTATCTCCCAAACGTAGCTTCCAAACTGATAAACAATTAAAATGCCTACCATGATAGTGTTTTGAAAAATGCAATTTTGCACTTGGATACTTTTTGAGACATGCTTCTGATAGCACAAAATAACCTTATTAATAATCGGACTATTTGAGAATCATTTACTATTTTGTAGCATTTTTGACTGATTTTTAATTAAATGTACATACCTAACTATTATCTTTGGTAGAGTATGTATTAAGATTTAACGTTAAGAAATTATTAATAAAATTATATAATTCATTCATGTCATACCTGTTTTGTAAGATAAATTAAAAACTAATTGGATATAAATAATAAAATATTTTTATATTACATTAGCATTTTAATTTCCATAACCTTATTATTAATTCAGTAAAAATGTGAGTTCAGCCCTAATAAACTTTCTTCTTCTTTCATTTAACTTTTCCAATAGTTGCGAGCAAAACTGGACTGAGCTCTTGAGATAGGCCTATGTGATAATGTCCGACAGTGAATATAATTTTTTAATGAACTTCGTGAAGCTCCAATTATAAGTAACTTAAAAGAGCACATTCGCAAGAAGCTGGCAGTATCATCACAAAGCTAATATTTTCTCATTGTTTGTCTTATTTCTTTTTAGTATATTCATGTATTTATGTGTGCTTAAATTTATATGTACATAATTAGGTATATATTATATTTATAGTTTTAATAGATTTATGCGTATCTTTAAAAAATAATATTAATATTTACAAAATATTTATTCCGAAATTTTCATTATTGCACCTACCTCACTGACTTTTATTAACCTTTTCACCGCCACGCCATATCGGTATTCCTATGCCCTGTACGCCAAGCCCGAAAATCTTAATTAAATACCTACAAAAAAATAGGGATTTCAACATTATATCGATACCCATTATTATTTTTTTTTTTTATCAATACTTGCCAGATAAATGGTCGATCATTAATATGTTAAAAAGAACATTCCAATATTAAATATTTTACAACGTTCCACTCAAGTAGTTCCGAAGTTGTTAATAACATAAAAACAATGATTAAGACACACAACAGTTAAAATGAAAATAACTCTAGGTACAGCACTATTCTCAGTACTGATGTACCTCACTGTCGGGAATAGCCGACATTGGCGCCGTCGACGAGTCTTTTATAAGACATCGTTGCATGTACATTAGAGTTGTACCATAGTGTCATACAGTTTATCGATGTTAGTATCTAATTAAATTCAAAGGCCACAGTAGTTTGTTTTTATTATTCTTGAAATTTACACTTATTGCAACAATTTGGGTTGTTAATGGATTGAATGCAAATAAAACTATTTATTTACCAATCATTTAGTTTAATTATTGAGTTATATTATTAATAATTACTTTGAGATCATATTACTTACATGTCACTTATGAATAATATTATCACGTGATATTATTACATAGCAACAATTTTTATAACAGGAACTTTCTAATATTCTCACTAATCAGATTAATTATATGTCACGAGTCAGTCGACTTCTGCCGACAATGGCGCAGAGGGGACTGCTTATCGAGAGCTTGCTAGGGATGCGCATGATTGGCGATAAGGGAATATCGAAAATGTATTTACGCAACTATGTTTCAGTTTTTAATATAGTAAAACTACTTTTTTCTCAGTGCTTACAATCGTTTATATTTTGTTAGAACAATAAAAACTGTAATGACAAATATTACAATACCTTAAGTTACCTAAATTAATTTAAGAATATAATATACGTCAACATGATACTACATCACTAGCAGTCGGCTCTGCACGACATTGGCGTCATGGGACTTACTTTTTTAACCATAAATTATTTTACTTTTTATCATCAAATATTTAAATGAGGAATATGCATTTTTGTTTACTGTATGCAACTAAATAATGTTTAGACATTCAGCTTTCAAGGTGTATCAATAAAATACATAAAAGTAATGATTTAATAGGTTTATTTTGTATTTTTCTGCGACCTGTTTTTTGTCGAGTATAGCCGTCGTTGGCGCACAGGGCACGCTTGCTCATGTCGGCTATAGCCGACATTGGCGTTCAAAAGGTTAAACACTAGCTGACCCGCGCCCACTTCGTTGGGCGGTAAACATTTTAACTTGTGATGAAATTATGAGTGTGGTTCGGTTAGTACTGAGTGCTATGATTTATTTCCTTCTGCCAAAAGGAGGGTTTTGTTTTTATTGCATATGTATGTATGATGTTCTCGCGCTTTGGCTAGCGAGCCGCTGCGAGCGCTCGACGCTAGACTCCCTATCCCTTGTTGCAGACACATGATGCCTTAAATCATTGAGACGCTGCGCACGTTCAGCGCTAGATTCCCGAGCACGGGCCTGAGATGTTCTCGCGCTTTGGCTAGCGAGCCGCTGCGAACGCTCAGCGCTAGACTCCCTATCCCTTGTTACAGAGACATGCTGCCTTAAATCATTTAGACGCTGCGCACGTTCAGCGCTAGATTCCCGAGCACGGACCTGCGATGTTCTCCAGCTTTGGTTAGCAAGCCGCTGTGAACGCTCTAGATTCCCCAGCGCGTGCTTGCGAAATATTTTCTCTATACCTCGAGACGCGCTGATGATTTTCAAGAGCAGACTCTTCCGTACGGCGTACTCGAGCTGCTTTTGTCTGGGATGTCTGACGGGAAAGTTGTGATTTCCTTTTAGGCATGATAAACAATCGCTGAAACTGTTCGATATCCCAAAAACAGAAATACCACAGCTTCGAACTCGAAGAATGAGAACGAAGTAGTGTTTGTGTTTTGTTTTAAGAAACCGAGCAACCAAAACAATTATAGAGACCAACAACGACATCCAACCAACCGCGTACAACACACCTACGACGAAAGTTAAATAATAACTGGAGAGGGTCATTAGTCCTCGGAAAATCTTAACACCGCGATTTAGAAAAATGACATGCCATGCAATCTATGGGTAAATGGATAAAACGTCCGTACAAAGCATGTTCTAATGCGGTTCGTGAATGGACGGCGGCATTTTGCGATTTAGTAATTTTATATTATCTTCGAAACTATTTAACCAAATGACATACTGTTTTGGGCAAATCGTATCTCTATGATGTTCTTGTGATCAAAATAATATTTTTTTCGATAAGCTTTAATATTTTGTTGTTTAAAAAATCGTCCAAAAGTAAGTACGTCGAAAAATACTTTTTTTAACACATAAAAGCTACTATATCTGCTAAAATATAAAAGATAGAAATATGGTGTCGCGGACTTTTTTGTAGAACTATTCAAAGCGGACGGTTGCCATACATTGTTTTCAATTAAATACAACTGTTAAGGCAGCGCATGCAAATAACTCTGTTGTAAGAGCAATTTTTTTCCGCTTGGCTAGACAAAAATTTAGATAGTTCGGCTAATATGCATGATATCTTTATAATTTATAGCCTATAGCACTCACGAATAATGTAGCTTTCTACCAGTGAAATAATTTTTAAAATTGGTTCATCACTTCCGGAGATTACCCCCTACATACAAACTTACAAACAAATGTTACCTCTATATAATATTAGTATAGAAGTATAGATATAGATGTATAATACAGGTCAGTGACCTACCTGCATCACCCAAAGGTTGACTGCTCTGTACATTTATGTGCTTGAAGTATTAAAATAACTTTTTTTTGTAATTAATAACGTTCTCTGGTTTCTATAATCATTATGATCCATAATGCTTAATTATCTAGAATATATACCTACTAGGTAGGGTGCTAATGCCTTGTACAGACGCCAGCACATCAACCTACCCGAAACTGTCAAATTTTCCCAATCAACTTTGAACCTTATGCTTTAACGATAAAGTTGAAAATCTATCAAAGAAATTTGACAGATTGTAGTAGGTTGATGTGCTGGCGTCTGTACACTGCTACTTACAAGGATCTTTTGGTTCGTTAAATGAAGTCGAAAGGGTGGCGCTGTTGGTAAACATTTGTGCAATGCAAAATAATTTATAATTCCATGGCGGTGAAATGCCACTTCAAATGTATTAAAGAAATATTGGTTGTTTGTAAAGTCGGTTTACGGCATGGACTATTAGTTTACGGCATTGACATATATAAATGACTTGAAATCATTGGTTTACGGACGCTAATTTTACGTGATAGCGTCATAAGAGATAGATGCGTCACAAGCGGAACGCTTAGGCCGCCGGCCACTGACCTCTATTAAACAATTGTATAATACAGGTCAGTGCCGCCGGCCGATCGTGCCTCTATCGCTTGTTCCGCGCTCTCGCTTGCGCACTCGGCTCAGGAGTAACGTGACAATGAGTCATGCTTTTTCGTGCGTGTAGCCGGCGTTCATAGATTTAAAGGACGTTATCAGTTATCATATCACGTCAAAAACAAGATAGCGGCTTTGGTTCTGATTTTGGCCACGCCCCAAAATAACCTTTAAGCGTTATAGGGGCGGTAGGCCGGTGGTGTGGCCGGTGGCTGGCACCACTGACTTCTAATAAACAAGTACGCATACAGGTCAGTGTTATAAGGGTTTTTTAGCTATGATGCTATGATGTCAGCTATGATGTCGGGCTGTGCATGGGTAACTTTAATAAAGCTTGATTTACACTGTACAAGTTTCTGTTCAAGAACAATTTTGTAAGTATGCTAATTACCATAAATAATTTCCGTTCAAGAACTACGGATATATACTTATAAAGATACGGAGCTTTCATGGTATACTGCAGGTTACACAATTGCATTGTGTAAATCGTGGTAAACAAAATGTGATACATATATTGTTATAATTACTAATTCCATGTAGGAAAGAAATGTAGCGCTAGTTGTTTATGCGTAACTACCACAGATAATAATTATCTAAAAAACAATGGCATCCTGGATTTGACAGATTGATGAAAACGATATTATTTAGTGTAAATTGCACATTACTCACTGAATGAATTCGATTTAGCTAATTGAAGTGGTTGTAGTCATCATTTCTACAATGGCCGATGATTTAAGGAATTATAAATTGCAACTTCAACAGGTATGTTGAAGTTTTATCGATTATTGTTTATCCATGAGCTATTTTGCTATTATTCATGAGGTGTATGTTTTCTTTCTTAGGTAGAAGCAGCGTTGCTCACCGATGGTGAAAATGAGGAGTTGCTGAAACTAAAGGCCGACTTGGAGGAAGTAATAGAGTTGACACAAGATCTTATAAAAACTCAAGATGGTGACTCCAAAGTGCCCAATATTCATGGTTCTAGTAATGATCATGATGTTACAGCGTCCCTGTTGGCGGCCGAGGAAGAAGAAAACGCAAGCAAATACCTTTCAAATTGGCAAGTTGGAGAGAGGTGCCTGGCTAAATGGAGATCAGATGGACAGTGAGTTTTTTTCTTTGTGTTGTTATCAATGTCCCAGCTGTTTCTTTGGATTCAAATGATACACTAATTTTTACATTATAAAAACATTTACTGAACACATACTACAATAATCTTCAAATTGGAAGTGTAAATGTTTATTTTTTTTACAACTATTATCCGCTACGTAGTTCTGCACACACAATCAACTATAAATGATGTTCCCAATATTCAAATAGCTTCAAGACTTGGTAAGTTGCAGCCATAGGGTAGTACCAGTACATCTTTGTTCTTCTGATTTCTCTATGGTCTGCTAAAGGAATAAAAGAGTGGTCTGGTCAGTCTGAAACAGAACCCTCTTATTCTTCTGCTTTGAAGTGAATATTCACAAGCATTCATTATGTATGTGTTATAACATAGTAAGTAGTATATGTTCATATGTGCTGTTTTAGTTTCACATCACATGTGATTTATGAGTGCCCAATACAGAATTTCAAGCTTTTTTTGTGTTGCTAGTATGCTTTTTACTTTGTTATTAAAAATATCCCGAAAACATAAAATGTACCATGAAATACACACAGTTCCACATAACCTTTTAATAGTGAGTGATTAAATGGATTTTATCAGTTAAAACAAATATTTTTATATTCCTATGATTACCTATGAATTATTTGCCAAGGAGGGTTAGCATTTTTATGCACAATTGTAGAATAATTACTAATTATTATTGTATCAACTAAAGCAAAATTCCTCTATTACAGATTTTATGAAGGTCTCATTGAAGATGTTACTGAGGATAATCTGAAGGTAAAGTTTGATGGCTATGCAACTGCTGAAGTGGTATCTATTAATGATGTGAAGATCATACCTGGCTCAGCACTGAAGAGACCTCACAGTGGTGATGAAAGCAAGTGAGTAACACCATGCCTTGTTAGTTTAACAAAAAAATAATAATACAAAGACTGCAGTACCAACTGCAGTAGAATATTGATGAATCGGTGAAACTGGGCTATTATAGCTATAGCAATATTTCATGTATTTAACTACTGTTACTGTTAGCCTGTATCGCCCCACTGCTGGGCAAAGTTCTTAACTAAGTATATTTTAGTGTTAATTTTTCACATACGGGTGAAGACACTGACTCCTGACACCACCTAGTTCATGAGTCAGGGCTTTATTTCAAAACGTAATGCCTTTTATTATTTATTCTGTTACAGACATGGCAAGGGTTACAACAGAGAATACCTCAAAAAGAAAAAACAAAAGAAACAACAGAGATTTAAACAAATTGAAGAGGAAAGAGAAAGTGAAAAGAACAAATGGCTAAATTTCCACACTAAGGCTGCAAAAAAACCTGGCGTAAGAACAAAGAGCATATTTGCGTCACCTGACAATTTGACTGGCAGAGTTGGCATCGGGACTTGTGGAATATCAGGCAAACCCATGACAGAGTATACACCAGGAGAAAAGTGGAAGAAAGGTGGATAATACATTCTGTAGATTTAGTAATAAGTTAGACATATTTTATCCTAAACAACTTTCTGTAATTCGTAGATATAAATAAAATCAAAATTTGTGACTTAATGTACAAAAAGTGGAGGTGTTAGTTGTACAAACATTTGAAATTGTGAAGATACGGTATTTATGCTTAAGATTTGCGTTATAAATAACATACAGCTATTTAAGAAATTTTTATTTTCCCTTTATTTCTTTTGCTACTGTAGGGTCAGCAATGAAAGTAGTTGAAATTAATACTTTTACGTCTTAACTTGGACACAAAATTATCCCATGTGCTTATTACTACAAATAAGTAATAAGTCAGTAAATGTAACTGCGCTAAAAGAATGACCAAACAAAAGTCATGTCCAAGTAGGCTGGGCTTAAAAGTAGTGTCCAGCGTGTCATCAGTCGGAATTCTTGCAAGCGAGCACATGTCAAATCTTATGTTCGAATACGTTATCAAACCAAGATGGTCAATACTATGCAAAATGAAGTAATTAACAAAGGTTTTTTTTTCTTCCAAAAAATTTTTATAGTTTTATAACAGTATTATATTTTGAAAGATTGTCTTTAATGTCTTCTAGACAAAAACTTAATAAATTAATCATATTTCGCGGGACATAAAAGTTCATTGGATTGTAAAACGTAACCCAAAAAAAAACAAAAATATGTTGTAAAAAAAAACATTGCAATTAAAACGTTAAACGTTGCATCGTCCACGTCGCTATGACTCAGCTGTCATAGCAGAGCAGAAATTGCAGCACGCGCGAACCAATCCCGGCTTTCTTTCTGAATTTAAACCAATCACCAAGCATTCTTCTTGCAACCTCTGAAGTGATTCTTATTTTGAATCATACGTCGTTTTAGTTTGAAGTAGAGCCACTTTTTCTGTGGAATTTGTTCTGAATTAGACTTCCTGACTTATTACTTATTCGTAGGCTTATTATCATCATTTCAAGTGGTTTAGTAGATAATTCAATGGGTTAAAAAGCAACTGAAACGTTAATCGACTTTCGTTGCTGTCTGTATCGCGTGGCATGTCAGCTCCTTAAGGCCTGTTCATTTATTACGTAAGACAATTTTATGTCCGTGACCACCGCCGCCCCACCAACGCCAATCGCTTCTATATTTGGTAAATAATTAGTACTCAATTGGTACTAATTAGTACTCGAACAAAATAATTGGTACCTTAGTAGTTTTCGAGAAAATCGACTTTGAAGGTGGTCCGGCGGTATTCACGCTCCCTTCAGCAGGACCACCATGAGCGACGAAAAAGGGGGCATGCTACAGCTATTCTAAGTATACAAATAATCAGTAGATACCTACCCTCTTAGGTGATTCATTTCGTAAAAATAGCAAAATTGAAACATTTCTATTTACCGAGAAATCGACGATGATAGCTTTCGCGCAATCGTTCAGCAGAACCACGACTTTGAATGTTGATTCCAAGTTTGAGGAGCTTGTCGCTTTCCTCAAACCTACATAGAAAATTAGTACCCAAAATTCAAAATTAGTACTCCAGTAGTTTACGAGATATACCAGGCCATTGGTGGGGTGGCGATAGTCACGGTGCAATATTTTCATTTCAAGATCTGTGATTTCTTCCCAAATTTATTTAAAAATTAGTACTCTTACCTATAGAAGTTATAGCGACCAAAAATTCAGATTCCTAAGTGTTGTATTTTAAGAGTAGGTAATTAGCTTTCATTACTTTTCCATACATATGGCCTGAAACGTGGTCGCTCACAATGGGCCTTATTAGAAGGCAAATACGGCCAAGATTTGGATTGGGATGCTCACATTATCAATTTCGGGCATTAGAGAATGTCAAGGGTAGCCAACAGTATCAGATCCTCATCATCAAGTAAAATAAACAGTAGGTAGGTAGGTACCTACTCATTGAGAAACATCTAATGAGTCCACACTAGATGAGTTCACCTACTAGAAGTTATTCAATAGTTATTTATCTAGCGTCCAGCCAGCTCTATCATCTGACCAGCTGGTACCATATTTTTTTCATATTTTTTTGGCACAGCCGTGAGGCACATACACTTATTCTTCGAAACATTATTTTTATTTTGTTAAGTAGGTAATTTTGTATTTTGTGTTTCACGAACTGTGTCCAAATAAACTTTATTCTTTCTTTCTTTCTATATTATTTTGTTATCATCGGAATGCATATATTAGCGAATATTCAAACTAGGTCTTAGTTTAAATAACAGTGATTTCCTACTCAAGTAGTACCATACTGCATAGATATCCATCAAGTAACGTATAAAGGTACCGTTATCTACCGTCGTAATTCGTACCTACCTACTTAGCGTCCTACGAAACATCGCCATATCTTATTACCTTACCTTTATTTCCCAAAGTTTAATGTATATTGTATGAGCTTTGTATACCTATTATAGTTTATGTGATAATAAACTTATTTTTATTTATTTATTTTATAATTTATCTTTTTGACAGCGATCCCTCCTTGTCTGCCTGCCCTTTCTTCGGGGAGCAATGAATTAGAAACATGCTTCAAAGTGATTTAAATTGAGAGTAATAGTGTGTTACGCAATTAGGGCGCTGGTCTTTGATCTTAATGATCATGGATCGACCTTTATCGGCACCTTTTCAAGCTATTTTCAACGATCTGTTGCTGTCCAGAGCCGCTTGCACCAGTTTGTTAGATATTAAAGTATCTTACGTCTTTTCGGATGCACCTTTTGACTTGCATATCTTTCTTTTTTAATTCTCTTATGTTAAAAACTAGATACTGTCTGTCTTCCTTCTATTAATTTTAGTATTACTTCACAAGTTTAAGAAGCTTTCTATTTACCTGCCGGTTTAACGTGATATAGGTAGGTACTTACTATAAAGGTAGGTGGGTAAATAAAATATCCACCATCGTTGAGTTGGTCAGCGTGACCAAGAGAGCATGAAGAACTTTCTCACGACACAAGTCATTCGGTGATGGCTCTAACTATTAAGACCTTCGTACCAGTACCAGCAGGGTCCGTCTTACCTTTCTTTCCCCTACTGTGAGAAACAACGATGAGTGTTTAGAATTAGGTACTCATTCTAAACGCTCACCTCAAATTGCACTCTATTCAGCGACAGTATTTTGTTCGAGGCTACAACTGGAAAACAACTGCTTTTTCAACAAAACAGATTCTTTATACCTAACTATTTTCCTATAGGCCAAGAAATTGAGGGAACTGAGTTAACAAAACCCTTAATTAATTAACATACTTAATATTTAGCTTCCGCAAGGAGAAAGAGAGATAACTTCTTGTTTCGAAACAGTCGGAATTACGGCAGAAATCCGGGCTGAGGAGTCATCAATTAGCGCAGAAGACATAGTCTCAATCGTCAATGCTATAGATCTCCCATCGGGTGTGTTGTTTGGAAGTTTCTCCATAATCATAACCTTGAACGTTCTTGTTTATTTTTGGCGTCTTGGTTGACATTCCTACATATGAATCTCTATAAAGTGACATCATTCGGAAGTTCAGTTGTTTTGATGATTTTTTACGTGCCAAAATCATTAGTTTATGCAACATTTCTGCCAGAATACCAAGATTTTTCTGCATAAACAAGTTTTTTGGTTATATTTATATAATACACAACACAAACTCACGCCTTCCGGCCTTCTTCTCATTAGGATAGGCTGAAACTACAGAGCGCACCTGCTACGTTCCTTATTTGGTAATGTGAGTCACAAAAGTGAATTCAAATAAAATTAATTTGTCTACGATTATTTAAGAGTATTTCATAAAAAATACATGCTGGATCAGTTCCTTAGGAGTCAACATCTTGCCACCATATTTGATCTGAATGTTGAATAGGTACCTAACAACATGCGTAGATATATAAAATACCCTTCTCTAAAAACATAAAAAGTCGTTAATAAAGACTGAAAAAAAAAACTGTATTAAAATTGATGATGAATATAAAGTAAGAAATTCGTATAGCATGATGCTACGAATTTCTTACATTGATGTAGCACCTGAATTTCTCAGAATGCTGGATCAAGTTTCAATGAATTCATAAAATAGTAGATTCTATTTATAGATACTATTCAGATTTACTAAGATTGGACGGTATTCTAGAGTGACCAATGATGGCACTTAAACTCTAGCAACACTCAAATAACAAACTATCCGTGTAGAAGAAGACCTATAAACAGAAACAGGCATCCCCTATTATAGGTTAGGCTAGTTTAGGTTGCAATACTGAATGATGGCCGTCCTATTATGAAGCAGGTAGGTATTGTACCTATAGTCGGGATAAGGAGTGAACCTTTATAAAATTAAAAATACCTATAAATGCAGGTAATTTTGAACAACTAATAATTTGTTGCTAGTATTTAAAATCTAAACTTATCAATCGCAAAGAATAGTTTTTTTCGAACTTCACTCCAGAGTTACCACTCTGGGAGTTGGGAGTTTGAAATTTAGCCGGTTGTTAGTTTGTTTGCCAACAAAGCCACTAGGAATATCTAGTTCCGTAATAATTTCATCATCGTTGTAGTTAGATACCTAAGCCATACGGCCTGATTTCCCTATAGTCGCTTTATATAATTCCTATGGGAGGAAAGGAGTGGCATAACCTAAGCCGGGGTCGGGGATTACTTTCACCGCTACATGTGCCTATGCTCTTTAGATGTAGGTACTAGGTTATAGCTAGTTATTATATCTATATATTTATATATATATATATATATATATTATGTATATATATTAGGTATATAAAACAAAGTCGGGTTTGTTACACCATTTATAACTCAAGAATGGCTGAACCGATTTTTATGATCGTTGATTTGTTGGATTTGTCTCCGCCCCGAATAGCAGAATAACTAGGGAAAATTTCACGAAAAAAAAATTAATAAAAATAATTCTTTTTCTCACAGGTACATTCATTCTTATTGATTCTGATGCGGTACGAAGTTCGCCGGGGTTAGGCGTTTCGCACACTGCACCGATTCACGCAGCGGGGCGCGGGAAACGGAGCCAAACTCCACGCGCGGAAGCGCGTTTTTATTCAATTTGTATGTAAAAAATCACGCGCGGGGGCGCGTTATCTGCGCCCCGTCGCGTGGTGCGTCGCAGTGTGTGATCCGCCTTAGCTAGTAATCTATAGAAATAAAACAAAGTCGAGTTAGTTACACCATTTAACTCTGCTATCCCGAATAGGAGAATAACTATAAACACGGATCAAAATAGAATAATAGTAGATTATTAACCGAGGGGATAAAGCAGTGTCTTCTGTCGCGGGTGCCGATTTAAATCGCGAGCGTAACGAAGGACCCGAGGTTTACTCCCGAGCGTAGCGAGGGTGTTTAAAAGTTAAATCACGAGCGAAGCGAGGGATTTAAGACGAGTCCTGAGTGTAGCGAGGAATTTTAGTTCACCCAAGACTAAGACAGCTTTATCACCGAGGAAAATACTCTACTTTTCGTACCATTTGCGAAAAAATTAACACAATAATAATATGAGATAACCATTTATTAAAAATAATGACAATTAAAAGTAAAAGTTAACTTTAGAACATTAACTTATTTATTAAAATAAATTAAAATAAACTTACCGTTTATATATTTGAAGAAAACAAAAACGCAGCAAATTCCTAGACTAATATTTTTTTGCCGGAAAGCAAAGGCATCAAGCTCATACGGCCTCGTCGGTTTTCGTAATTTTATTTAATAATCATAACTGCATAATAAGTGCGTATTCCTTTTTCAAAAAGATGTATAATGCTTTATATACAAACTCAATGGTGTAAACACAGATGTAGTTCAGTATAAATTTCGGTAAGTATTCCAAATTTAAATCACATTCTTCCCCTAGAGGATGAATGAAATTCAGTACAATTTTCTTTCCCTGTTTTTAACAGATTAAAAAAAATATATATATATAGTGAAGTTTATTAATTTTCTCACATTTATTGATTCTGAGGCGTCACGAAGTTTGCCGGGTCAGCTAGTTATTAAGTAGATAAAATAACAGTGATACCTTATACCTACCTGTGAAATAAAATGATTAACTGATATGGGTGCATGACGTGCGTGTGTTCTACTCTAGTAAGTTAATTGTGTGGGAGATTTAAATAAAAGATTAAAAATGAAATGAAATGAGAATACGTGTATTAAACGATGTTTTTCAAGTAGGTAACTTGCGAGGAAAAAATAAATAAAATTTCGAAAACACAAATGTTTTGTGAAAAATGTGATATTTTTGTGCGCCATGCCTTCGCATTTGGAAAAAAACCGGTCAAGTGCGAGCCGGACTCGCGTACCGAGAGTTCTGTACAAATTTGTAGGTATGTAAATAGTTTGTCACGGGAAAAAGCATTTTCTTTTTTGTAATACGGTTTCGGATTTTTCCTTTACCAATGCTAAGTACATGACATAGCTTCTTGCCAAATTTCATGATTCTAGGTCAACGGAAAGTATCCTTTAGGTTTTGATTCTGGAATATAAACGCGCGTATCTTTTGATTGCGTCAACTTAGACGTTTGATTATTTCACTGCTTCAAGGGATTGCAGCCGTGTGTATTTGATATTAATTTCAACTTGATAAATCCACGCGTTCCTGAGAAAAAGGGTCTTGACCGACGAACAGACGGTGAAGTGATCTCATAAGGGTTCCGTTTTTCCTTTTGAGGTACGAAACCCTAAAAAAGGGACCATCTCGAAGCCGCCATACTGCATAATTTTAAAAATACAAAAACGGATGTTATTAATTAATAAAGCCTGTATCAGAAATGTGTGGTCATAAGTAGGTATGTAGGATTACTTATCTATATTTCGCAAATAATAATTCAAAATTTCGCATATAAATATCTAAACACAAAACGCAAAATTTCGCGATTATTCGCTAAAAAGACTCCAAAATTAAAATCACGCAAAATCATTACAGGAACTAGGTATTTATTGTTTTTTTTTTTCTTAAAAGCTATAATTGTGGTTGTTTCTATATTTTCCTGCACCATAATTTACTCCAAGTGTCAGATTATTAGTTACTAACGGGTTTCGAAAAGCAACAACTTCCGCCTCAGTATTGTTTTCGTACCTACTTCAACCGCGGACAGAGGCCACAGCAGCTTCTCACTCATACTAATGAGCTCCACTCCAGTGATAAATGTTTCAAGGAAATCCAAATTGTTCTTCAGGGTAAAGTAGGTACTTACCCGCTATTTATGTTGTCTGTACCTAATAGTATGACCTACGTCATAATTATCCTATGTACAACAACGAACGGAAACTCTATAACAGTGATGGATAACCCGTTCAACAAATCGCGGTCTTGCTAACTGCAAAACAAATCGTGACCACTCCTCTAATGACTAACTACCTTCCTACTTACGATAACTATAGCACACTATAGGTACCTACCTGCGCGACCAAGACAAAGCGTCATTATAAGAAGGAACATATTTTAGTTTCATACACGAAATGTAGGTACCTAACTACCATCACTAATTACGTATTTAATATTTCTACACTTAACCCCTCGAACACTGATCGCATGATAGCGTGTAAAAAGGTAACGTTAACCTTCCTTCATTAATATTATTGCTTCGCAGGACCGTAAATATCGTAAGTTGATTATCGGCAAGTACTTAGGTATAATCAGAGTGCAGCACAGACTACACGTAGGTAACTTTAAGTATTAGGTAGGTAGGTAACTACACGGCACGCGCGTAGGCGTTAATGTAAGCAAATCAGTCATGTGTGCGCCTCATTGTTTACAAATAGGTACAACGCGTAAATGAGTACCACTCCAATACAAATTATAACTACGTCATCATACATAAATTACACAATCAACCTATAATGTTCCAACTGCTGGGAAACAGCCCTTCTCTCTTTGAAAGGGAGTGGGCCCAGTGCGAGATGGTAGATGTTACATAATTGTCTTCGAATTTTTGGTTCTGGGACATGCAGGGTTTCCTCACCATGTTTTCCTTTACCGTTTTGAGTAAACTTTACATACATACATTTTATAGTATGTGTGTTCTATGGATAAACTGAAAACCATTTTTCAACGACAGCAAGCTAAGAAAATATTTAGATGGGGTATAACCGCCTCTGAGTAACACACCTTCGTCATTAACATATATGAATGTATTTTTATGTCACTGTTAATTATTTCGTCTGTAAACAATAGCTTCTTAAATAACTGCGTTAGGGGACGTTATAAATCTCACCACACTCATTCATGTACCTACTAAATAATACTTAGGTATTTAAAGTAATTATCACGATTGCTGGGGTTTGTTAAAAATAGCTAATAGCCAGCTTATGTTATTCATTCTTGCACAACATTCATTATTTATAAACATTCCTTGGATGAAGATGAAAACAGTACCTACGTGCAATCCTAGTAATGTTAAATAAGCACTAGCTTTTGCCCGCGGCTTCGCTCGCTTGAGTGTCGGTTTACCAGGATAAAAAGTATCCAATGTGTTAATCCACGTCATAAACTATCAGTCAGCCAAATTTCATACAAATCCGTTATGCTATTTTTGCGTGGTTGAGTAACAAACATAAAACTTCACATCTATACAATTACTAGCTGCGCCCCGCGGTTTCACCCGCATAAGTTTCGATCCCGTGGGAATATCGGGATAAAACGTATCCTATGTATCAATCCAGGTTATAAACTATCCGTGTGCCAAATTTCATCCAAATCCGTTCAGTAGTTTTTGCGTGAAAGAGTAACAAACATCCATCCATCCATCCATCCTCACAAACTTTCGCATTTATAATATTAGTAGGATATAAAATTGAAGTGTCTGTTTGTAATTTCAAAATATACAAATAAATAAATTTGCAGTGTCTGTTTGTAATGTCAAAATAACACTACTTACAATAAAACATATTTAATTTTTTTGTCTTTCACTTGCAGGTAGTTGATGATACAAGGCTTATTCTACTTTTATTTTAGAAAAAGGTTTGGTAGGGTTTCCCTCAAAAAAAATAAAACCCATGATAGGTATCCAATTTGTTTTATAAATATCAAATAATTTATTTTAAAGGATTTTTAAGTCTTATTAGAAATATATTTTGTTGAAAACCAGGTTAGGTTTTCTTTAGAGAAAATGTAACTAACTAGTGAAAGTACCTATAGATGTCATTTAATTTAGTATCTGTGTTATGTGTCTAACACAGATACTAACTTCTATACAAATAAATACAAAAACAAAGGACACAGGCGTCGAAGTACTGGTTCGCATCGCTGTCATCCGGAAATGTGCCCAGAAGACTGGTAGCATTGCCACGTTAAGAGCAAACTAGTCGCGAGCTCGAACTCACTGGTGGTCATGGCTAAAAATCACGCTGTCTCACCTGGCTTCGTGTCTGACAGTGCTAGTTTCAGTGATGAGCAGTTAGACGCTAGTCTACATGCAAAACGTCTAGTTCTCACGCACAGAAACACCGTTCTGAACTGATAGGCGCGTAAAAAAATTCGAAAAGTGCTTTGGAAAATCGAGTTTTATGAAAAAACCACTGCATAAATCAATTATAAAAAAAGTTTATTGAGCTCATCGATAACTGAGCTTTGTCGACACGGTTTTAGTTTTGAAGATTTTACAGTTCTTTTATTACTTATTTACACCCAAAGTTACGTTAAAAATAGCAAGAAAAACGAATCTTTGTTGGCTCATAACTTTTTAATGGCTTTTTATTTTACTATTCTGTTTCCGTACAGACACAATTAATAAGAAGTCAAAACGATATCATGTTTAACTTTGGATGCACAATGTCAAACAGTGGAGTAATACTCTGCCGAAATTTGTATGGAAAAAGTATTGACTTGTGGCGCCTTAAATGGCAATGCTAATTCTTTGGCCAAAGAACGACCCAGACGAAAAACGACATACACGTGAACGAAGTCGCGCGCGCAGCTAGTTTATAATATTATAGTAGGTAGGGTAGTTACCTACTTAGAAGCCAGTTGAGTATAGGATGTGTCAGCAACTTATCATTCGCACCATATTTATGCCACCGGTCAACTAGCCAGACATGTACTAGAAGTGAGCCTGAACCAAAACAAACCGATTCAATCAATCAATAGCCTGTCGCAGTGGACACCGACCTCTCTCATGCTGCGCCACTACACCCTGTCCTCCGCCTTCCGCATCTAAGCTGTTCCAGCCGCCTTCTTTAGGTCATCGGTTCATCTAGCTGGCGGTGTCCCACACTACACTTGCCGATAGGCGGCAAGCTGATTATAAGCCACTATATAATACCTAATTTATGTAACAATTTCCATAAACTCAATAATCAAATAAAGTTACTAAACTAAACTATTTAATTTCGAATATCGATCCAGGCATTCCCTTTACTTGTGCCTCACTTCTGTAAAACTTTGTATTTCACTCATGATTTTTCTGACTTTCCCATAATATTGTAAGAGGCGTCTGAAAGTGTATAAGATTACTGAGCAGGTAAGTGCTGTATCAGATGGAAATTTAGCAGCAGCTTGTAAATAAAATCATACAATAAAAGCTGTGAATACATGGTTTATCTTAGCATAGCAATGTCAGTGTTGAGATAGCATGATAGTTTTTGCTGTACTGTAAAGAAGTATTTGCAACTATTTTATAAAACAAAGCAGTTAATTTTCAGTGAACTGCTGACATTTGTAACAAAGAAATCAATATAATGTACGAATTTGAATACCACTATGACCGTAGTAGGTACTCGTAGATAATAACTACGGCGCCCATGCAACCTGTAACGCAATCATGACAGTCACGTCTAATGCCACACATTAGCATGCATGGCAAGTTTAGTAGATCAATAAAAAATGAGTTTATAACTACCTCGTCCGTGGAAAACCAGCATTGTGTACAAGGACTCTATCTGTATCCATATACTTCGTGTGGCCTGTTACTTGTAAAGTCCAATTAATTTTAATTTTAAAACGACCCATTGAATCATGGGGTTTGAAAGCTCCCACGTGCGGCTTCAACCCGGTATAATACAATAAAATCACAACCACTAAAATACACACTGAACAAAGTTTACCCGACGCGACTGTACGATGTTAAAGATCGATAGCTATAACCGTGGTTTAAAAAAATATGTATATACCTATACATAAATATTTAAAAAATTAGGAAATAGGAATTTATAGTTTATTTTAATTATTACTATAAAGTTAGAGTTTTCACTGAAACATGAAGTATATCACTGAAAACTAAGACGAAACAAAAAAAAACCGGCAACAATTTACGAATAGTAGAGTAAAATATTTGAACTCGCAACCCACACATCAGAGCGGGGGTCGTCCCATGGGGTTTCCCTTGCCCCATTAACACGTTTTTGAAGCTCACAAAGTTCGTACGCGTTCGTACGATTGTTTACTTTTGTGCAGTTTTTATAATTTAGTTAGATATATATATCTACTTAGCTAGTTAGATCGATATAAAAGTCTTACAGTTGGTTTTTAATTCATGGTAGCCCGGCCGTCTCCTCTAAATAAAAAATCTGCCGACTTAACTTATTCGCTAGTAACTTTTTATGAAACTGAAGGTGCCTACGTAATCTCGACTTGAATTGAATCACGATATTAAATATGCAGGTACGAACTGGGTTTTCCGTTTAGGAAGGAATTCACATGCAGGCACGATTACCTGGATCGTCAGAGGTGGCCAACAATTAGAACTAGAGGAGTGCGGGCGGGTGCTTTGGGCGGGCGGCGGTGACGGTGGTGGCGGCTGGTGGCGGCGTGGCGTATCGCGGGTGCGGGTGGCGCGCGGCAGTCGGCGTCCGCGTCCCGCGTCAGGTGGCCGCGCGCGCCAATATCAGATGAGCGCCGCGTACTATGCCGGCGCCGCAGCCCCACTCCGCCCGCTCGCCGGCCGCCGCCGCGTGTGCCGTGCGCCCGCACACAGTGCACGCCACCACCGTCTACAGCGACCGCAGCGCCGACAACATAACGCACGCTATTACACGTCTCACGTCTACCGGAATGTAAATATTTATGGATGTCAGTTTTCAGTTGTTTAGATTGGCTGTGAATTTTAAGGTACGTAACTAATGTCTGGTGTTTCGATTTTTGCACGACATTATTTAGACAGCGATTGTGTCGATTGAATAGACTAAATGGGTCGATTATAAAATTAAATAAATAGCATGTCTGGTCAATATCGCATTGTGCTTTGTGCCTTTGTACATAATTGCTGACGATGACTTCGATATTAATGGCGTTCGTAATACCTACCCTTCTATATTTGGATCGATAGTTTACCATTAAACGTTGGTGGCATTAGTCGAACAGATTTTTCGCATTACATTACGTTATTAAAATATGACGACGGCAAGCTACAGTGCGCCGCCGCGAACATGCCAAATTGATATTCATAACAATTGAAAAGCTTTCCAAGAAAACTTTAATGAATATCAATCAATCAATATCTATTTACCTCACCAGTTGATCTTTTATTATTTACTAGCTTTTGCATAACTTTCTTCAGCAATATTCTCACGCTATACTTATGCACAACATTATAAATTCAAAACTCTTATATATTTTTTTGGATTTCTTCATTTTTGGATTTCTTAAAGTAATTTAATTAAATTTAGCTTTCCAAGTGTTGTATCACCGCCAGTTGTCACATCGCTACGTTCACGTTGTTACTGTACGTGCATAGCAAAGTTTACGAGTTAGTGACAGGGACAAACAATACATACGTGACTCTATATACATAATCACACACTACTACAACCCCATGTACTTTCATGTCACATACAAACTAAAAGTTATTTCAATTGCAAAACCAACTAAGTAAGTAATAAAATCCTAAAAACTTTCATTATTATTTAAAATAACCTATTTATTGGCATAAAATGTTTAGGTGAAAATGAAATCGACAAGGCGTGTTCGGGTACATGAAGATGCTATACGCCATAGGTAATATATTAACTTAATTTTATTTTTTTTCTAATAGTAGTCCTTGCGTAGCCAAGATAATACCTCCTACCATTTTATTTACCACACCTGAGTTATTTTTGCCCTTAGCTGAAACATTTTAACTTAAAAATAATTCTTCTTACTTAACATCTACCTACTTTTATTTGCTGTAGTAGTTAGTGTGAAGTCCGTTATAAAAACTACTGATTAGTATCACTTTATATAATACCCATGAAAAGATTACCCACAACAAAGTGTGAAAAGTACTAATATAATTTATTATTTTTCAAATCTAGTTTTAAAAAGTTTCTGTGTCACTAAACTATTATCTAATCACTGTTGTACATAAAACTAACTATCCAAAACTATCAATCACTTAACCCAAGACTTTTCTTCACAGTGTTCCACTTCCTAGTTTACAAATAGTTATAATACTTAATAAAAAATAATAAATCAGCAATAAACTTTCACCCGAAAATCAACTAGTGTAACCTGAAACTAAACAAATGTCTTGTTGTATATTTTCTTAACAATATCAATGAAACTCACTTCAGTCATAGCACATATATGAAACTTAATAGTACCCACGAAAACTATAGCACACGTCTCAATACTGGAACCAACACGTAGGTACTTTCCACAAATTAATTTATTAACGCAAATACAACATAAATTCGTGGCCGTCAAGTATACATAGTAGACTTATAAAGCACTATAAAGGTACATAATTTATTGGCGGGGAGGCTACCTACTATCCTTATAAATATGTATGGGTATCTACCATGAGGGTATGTTTCACCATTCGCGAAATAACAGAACAGCTTATAGAAATATTTTTTGGCGATATTATAGTAGGTACCTATAACAAGTAGTTAAATTAAATAATGAACTAAGCTATTATAAAGCTTGTTCCAAACAAATCAAACCATTTGGGCTCACCGCTTTGTTTCAACTTTCAAGCATTGCGCTAAAACAGAAAAAAGTAATGTAAAAATGTGATCCTAGATGACATACGCGAAAGATGGAACAGACCCCAGGTCTTAGATTAAATAATGATTCACTTTCAAATTATTAAAAACCATGCCAAAATGGGTTTAACCATATTTTGGGTGCTACAAAGCTAAGTACAATGGCTGCTACGAAGATACAATGTTTACTACGATGACAAACAGAGTGACAGGCTTCACTTTTTTTTTTTGCATCGGATTATTAACTCTGTTTTAGGTCCAAAAACAGTTCGTTTCTTTATAAAAAAAAATACACGACAGTGTCAGTTACAAGGTATAATGTTATGCGCTCTGATTGCCAGTTAAAAACATTCTAAACTGTGTCTGCCCATGGGTGCCGCAAAAACGACTAACAGTCTTTATAGATGGACGAACGAAAGCCCACTGATTATATCTTTTTGCGATTACCAATCTGCATGCCAAGCACCGTGATTACAGCATTATCCCCCTAAGATCGTTGTGGAAGCGTTTTATGGCCGAGACCCATATCTAGCAACGGACGTTTATAGGATGCGATTGTAATTTTCAGCGTTTTAATTAAGGAAAATGAAACGGACTTAATAAAAAAAATTGCGATCAGATTCAGCAATCAAAATAAACAAGGCAAAAAAACGCCGTTTCTTAAATGGAGACCCCTTTAATTTTTTAACTTTATTCTATTTTTATTATTTGTTGTTATAGCAGCAATAGAAATACACACACTGTGAAAATGTCAACTGTCTACCTATTACGGTTCCTGAGATACAGCTTGCTGACAGACAGACGGATGGACAGAAGAGGCTCATAGTAATAGGGTTCTATTGACACCCTTAGGGTACGGAACCCTACAAAATAACATACGCTTCGAATAGGAACCTCCTTCGGATTTATTGGAAGTATGTTAAAAACGATACCCATCTATACGTACTTTCATAATCTCCTAAGTCCCCTCTCTTAGCAGTCGGAAGCTCTCCGACAGTATAGGATATTGCCGTAACGATTATTCCTACTACATAACAGGGTTAGATGTGATCGCTGTTAGATACAATTTGTTCTTAATTGCCAGTGACAGCAGCTGCCAATCCTACTAACATTGTACGTGTGGGTAATTTCTTTGAGCTCCCATGGGAACAGGCTACTGGCTGGGCACCTCGGCGCTGTACATGGGAACAGGCTACTGGGCACCTCGGCGCTGTACATGACATGTATGTACCTCATAAATATTGGTTACGAGTGCTCTAAGTTATTACTGATAAGAGTCTTTGAGCTATTTATGGAGTAAGAAGTTATTTTGGTATTGTGTTAATATAGAAATTAAAATAAATATAAATCTAAAATACATAGAAACTAAACACAATAAATAATTATGACGTGACGTAGTTTTTGTGGCAATTAGAAAACTTTACATACATCATCACAGTTAACTGTTTTGCTTTTTGTACATACCTACTTATCAATCATCACACAATCATCTTTAATACACATAGCGTATTTCAGACATGTTAACAAGTACACCACCCTATTATTTGTACCTAAACAATTAATAGAAGTGAACGCTTTATCGAAATTCAATTTGGCAACGAACGATTTGTCACAGGTATAATTTGTTGACGTTCGTTCCACCGAAAAGATTGTTTTACCGATAAATCTGTTTCTTCATGTAGTGAAGTGTAAAACCAAATTGATTTTCCTTGAGCAATAATATGACGAGTTATTGGAAATAATATCCTCACTGGCCAATCACAACTTCACAAATCTAGCGAAGTTTGTTTCTGGCGATCTTTCACTCATAAAAGGGGTGCTCTAGAATTGTAGGAACCGTTGAATGGCGACCCGTCAGCACTCGACAAGACGTCCATTGGAAAATTACACTTTCAGTGAAAACTTTCTCGTTTCCCGAGCAATCGATGCTTGGGCCAGTTGAAATACAACGAACTGTTGTGAATATCAAGCGTTCTTTATACAACAATAGGTACTTTTAAATGCTCTTATACAATTTCATATTTAGATTAAATAATAGAAACATGCCAATAGTTACGAAGAAGAGAACTCGTAACTATCCTACTGCTCGCGTAAGGATTCTACTGTGTAGGTAACATGTTTTAGGTAATAATAATAATAATAATATCCTTGGACATTTCACACAACGCCATATAGTCCCAAGCTAAGCAACCTAATGCTTGTGTTATGGTAACGAGATGGCTGATAAACTACTTATATACATTTTCTTTTGTAAATACATACATACTATAGATAAAACACCCAGACCCGAAACAAACAATCAACAAACAATCGAAAGGTTGAACTGCCTCAACTGAGAAAACATCACACACTATTTCAATTCAATTCGGTCAACTAATTATTATAATATACGAGTAGATGAATTGTTTGTGTGTCCATTTAAATCGATTTTTGACTACTCGTACAAGACTTAATTATTATAATGGCTTAAGATTGTAACGAATTGATCTATTTCTCAGTACTGCCTGCTTAATAGGTGTTGTCAGGTGACCTAGACCTAAGTAACCTCGTAATAACGT
Source organism: Gortyna flavago (assembly GCA_963669345.1). NCBI lineage: Eukaryota > Metazoa > Arthropoda > Insecta > Lepidoptera > Noctuidae > Gortyna > Gortyna flavago. The sequence continues at coordinate 10,926,045 of OY770126.1, forward strand.
GACCGTCTGCACACAATTACTGCGGTAAGCACAAGATGGTATCCAATATAATTTATGGATAGTAAAAATAAGATTGGATCAAAACGTGATCCCCGGAGATCGCGCCGGCACGAGGTCATTACAACCATTGAGTCGTGTCTGTTTTATCACTACCTACGCTTTAGCTCTGTTCCCTCAAGTATATCGGGAAATAATCTATTATTTCACCTCTCACTGTATGTAAGTAGTTTCGTTTCGACTAATGATTTATTTTATTGAAGACGTCGATATAGATAGAATCAATTTGTTGTAATACTATAAAGTATTTTCCAAAATAAATGTTAGCACATCGAGCGGAAAAAACGAACGCGCTCCATTGAAGCGGATAATTTTACCAAAATAAATACATTAACACTGCGAGATGCGTGGAAATTATAATCTTGATTTACTTAGCAAAAACAGCACCACAGGCACACACGCGAGTCCCGAAGGTTTTGGCAGAAGTGTGCAAAGGTCCACCTATAGTTCTCCATAATAGTACCTATTAGCTAGCGAGTGCCATTTATAAGCCAACATTACAATATACCGGCTATAAATAAGATTTTTTCTTACAGAAAAATGCGATTATACTTTTGCCAGTCCTTGGAATCAAACCCAGGATCAGAAACTGCAGCCCTGCTCGCTGCCACAAGACCAGAATCTACGTAAATAAAAGTAGTTTTAAAAAGTATGAAAATGTTACTGCTAGACCATTAAATGAGCTAATTGGAAGTGAATATGACTCTACAGTATTTACCATCAGTTACGAACAAGCTCTAGAGAATGCACATCTCACATCAATTAACAAAAATTACATTAATTCTCTTCTCTCATACAACATTGTACTTATTCTGAATTCTATTATAAAACTAATAAATATATAATATAACTCAACTATTAAGACCGTCGAGGTTATCTTTGAAATGCTGGTAATGTAAACGATTGCGTTAATCTTAATGCCCGTTCATAAATAATAACAAAAATGTCAATAAATAACACTCACGCACGTACTATCGACATCTGCAATAAACTACAACATATGCACGCCATCGCCGAAACTCATTTAGCAGCACGGCTAATTTTCACGCCAACGTAATTAACTCGCTAGGCATACACGATATTATATTCATCGTGAGCTGAATTAAGGGCAAAACTTTGACACGGACTTCGATGTCGGCTTAAGTAAGAATACCGTCTTCGTCTTATATCGTCTTGTTTAAGTATTACGATGGCATTCTCGAAAAGGGCTAACGTCCTATAACTTTCATCAGAAAGTTTCAATAGATATCCGTTTAATAAATATAGCAACTATGTAATTAAATCGCCAAGGAGCCCATATATCTACAAACGGGCCATAACAGCAGGTACCTACCTACCTAAATTTTCGTAAGCACCCACTGAATAAATTCCTGCCATAAAATGTCACAAAAACACCCAAAATTATTCCTAATGTTGTATGTTTAATTTGACATTGAGGTCACGTTATATGTACCTACTTTCACTACTAAATATTTACACAAAAAGCTATCCCTTGGGGAGGAAAACAAAAAAAAACTCCTATTATACTTGTGGTAGATAAAAAAGGCTGTTTATTTAAACACTGGTTGGGATATGTACATCCATTAATTAATATATTACAATAGATTGAATCAGAAATCGAACGAAAAGCTGATACAAAGGTCACATAACACGTTGGTAGTGATTATTGCAACTTTGCAAGAGGTTTCATTTATTTATTTTGTACTAAGTATATAATGTAATTAGAATAGATTTTAATTTTAATAAGGTGCGGTATCTAACTCCCACTCGAAGAGTTCATTAATATGTGGGTTGAGTATACGATTTCTTGCTTCATAGGCCTGATTGTGATCGTGAAGCTGTATATTAGTGCTAGTTTTTGTTCTTAATATCTGTGTAGATAGATATAATTCCTGTATGAAGCATAGCGTAAGTAAAAAACGTATAGAAGAAATTTTGCAGAAAAAGTATTCTGCAATATTCAGACGAGAAAGTATTTTAGTACAGCTGTGTATTTATCCACGTATGTTACGTTACGCTTCGTAAAGGGTAGCAACTATCCAATTTCATAAAATGAAAGCTGACGCGTAGCGGTTGGTACTTGGTAGCTAAAAGTTATACGATGTTTGTGGATAGGACCGTCTCCACGTCGAGAAGGCAAGTTTATCGTCGCGATTTCATCGCGTTTCCGTCGTGTTGATAAACTGAACTATAGTCGCGGCAACGAGTGTTTACTAAGCATAACGCAAGCAACTTGCTACCGTATGGCTCACTGCATTAACAAATCAACATCAATTTTTGCTAAAATAGCAAAATTAAATTTCATATTTTATCGTAAAACATTAACCTAAAGCTTTGGATAACATTTAACAACCGCTTTCAGTCAGTTTTCATTCTAAACGATGCATAATATGGTGGTAAATATTGTTGTATTCTTAGTATATGTTAGAAAAGCATTAAGTTTGGGTCGGTGTGGTGGTAATTATCTTTATAGCTATAAAATTACTGTAGGGGTGGTTTGCTTAGTTTTGTGTTTTGTATTTGAGTCCTACAACGGACGCCGCGCCGAGGCAGCGGAATTGTTTTGAACAAAGCACTCGGACTCCATGGCACGCGATTTTATTGAATTTTACTCCGCTAAAAAGCCGTTGTGCTGCATAGGCTACTTTTAAATATTGAATTTTTGACAAGGGAATTTAGCTCAGATAAATTACATAATATTTATACATAAAATACTAACTTCTTGTCGTAATGTGGGACAATCTTTCAAAATATTAAGTAGGTAGAACTCTGATAAAAAAAACTGTGGGTATTAAATCACTCTGCACAATACATAATATACTTAATTTTATTTCTACTCATACGATAATAATAGATGAATAATGTTTTAGTTAGATATTTAATAATATTACATTTTGATGCAAGTGTACACACACTAGTGTCAAACGGCGTGCTTTAACATACGAGCCTACGAGAAAATAAATAAATATAACAAAAAATAATTTTGTTAATGAAACAGTTACTTATTTGATGCCAACACACATGTTGGTCCTAAAGGTGCTTAACATGGAATAGATATGTCACAGCTTGCTAGGCTGGTATATTTTTGCGAGTTCATTGAAATAACCCTAAAATATATTCTTAGGAAAATACTGGGCATTTTTCTGCCTATTTTGCCATTTTTCTGGGCTGTTCTTCCACTGGTTGAAATTTTCGAAGGCTGGTTGTATATTTTTCTCTGATTTTATGGCAAAAGACTATCGCTTAAATTTTGTGTCTCAGTACCTAAATATGTATACTGACGACGTCGAATGGTATCTTTTTTTTTAATTCTTCATTTTTCGAAAATATTTTAAATGCTTTTTTCGCGTGAAACTATGCTTTCGTTGTAAGTCGAAGAGTCAAAAGTAAAAAAAAATATTGCTATTTGCTGAGATTTAACAAAAAACAATCGTTATCTGTGGCGTACTTTCCAGCTTCAGAGCGGGCACGCAAAGCAAAAGGCAAGTGTTCAATTAGTTTTTCAACTCACTTGCTCGAAAACTGGTTCTTATTGGGTGCATTAAGAACCAGTTGTCGAGCAAGTGTGTTGCTAACTACTATTGTGAACCTAAAAGCGGTGGCTTTTAGGTTCACAATAGTAGATAGAGCTACTAGTAAGTAGCTAAGTTGTCAAAGATGAGCAAAATATTATATTTAAGAAATTATAGTTAATTATTTTTTCTCGCAAGTGTGTTGAAAAACGTCATTTGATACACTTGCCTCAAAATATATCTACTATTCCTGCTAATTACATAGAGCTCACTTTGTCCGCCCAGATTCACCACAAGGTCGCATTGGACCGGATTTTCTAAAACCCCTTTTTGTTGACCCTTATAATATCATCTTACCATATGTTGTGGGCTGCTTAAGACATGTCTATTATGTCTATACCACAGCCTGTACCCCTGGTCCTTGAAGATGGTCCCGCTACATGTAACATCACTGACTGTTGGTATTCAATTGCGTGAGTAGCCTAAACGTTATGCGTTACGTTACAGGTAGTCTAGCGTTCATTTTGGATTTTATACATGAACTGATCGGCTACTTGTACCTACAGTTCCTCTTAGGTCGGGCTTCTGCGGTTTAAGTACTACTCGTATATCTGTAACCTTGTGGTATTTTGCTCTAGGTGCTTAAATATGGGCGTAATAGCTGTCGACAGTGGCACCTTGTCCAATTCTAGGTACTGGCTCATAGTACTATTTCTACATTTTGAATAAACCTCCTTCCTGCGCACCATATCGTCACTGGAAAGGAGAAAATGCTAAAGCGCCATTATATCGCCAACGATATATATATATATATAACTCACGGCCCAAATGGCGCTTTAGCATTTTCTTCTTTCCAGTGACGATATCAATCATAAAGTCAGCCTATCGTACACTCAGTCCACTGCTGGACATAGGCCTCTCCCATGCTGCGCCACAACACCCTGTGCTCCGTTTTCCCAGCCACCTTTTCGAGATCGTCGGTCCATCTAGCTATCCCACACTCGCTTGTCGATATGCATTCCACTCCAGGACTTGTCTGCTCCACCGGCCATCGGTCCTTCGACAAACATGGCCAATCCAATGCCACTTCAGCTTGCTGACTCTGCAAGCTATGTCAATAACTCCGGTTCTTTTCCGGATAACTTCGTTTCTGATTTTATCCTTCAAAGGATATATAGGTACCATCTTATAGGTAGGTACTAAATCAAACCGATGCTCCTTTGTTATATTATTGCAATCGCCAACGCATGGTACATTCTTGCATTACCCATTTAGACCACCAACTTTGACAAAATGGTCTTAGAACAGGATGAGCTAAATTGTAATACGAAAAGCTTGCATTTCAGTACTAAACAATTATTATAATCGTGTGTATTTTTATATTTTTTATATTATGTATAAGCAACACTTTAAATAAGTAGAAATCCCAAATTTACCGAAAAAAAATTAGGTATGCTAAAATTATTCCTGCTTAGGAATATATGACACAAAAATCTGTTTCAGTATATCTAGTATCCACCACTGCTGAATAAGGACCTTTCCGAAAGACCGCTATAGCTTATAATCCTGAGGGAACACGGTTGTAATAAATTACCGACATTAAAATTATTTTAACTGCCGCGATTTTAGCCCACAGTTGCCCTTTAAAATATTTATACCTGAGTCTTTGAGTAGTGAAAAGATAAGGACACTGACAGATCGACCTTACCTACTGCGCGCATTTCGACGGTCTGCACGTTTGCAGTTAACAAGTTACAATGCAATAGAATACAGAAACTATAAAGAACTTGCGATAGTTGCAATCCGTCTGAGGTCGCCAGCGAAATCGATCTGTTCGTGCTCTGTGATATGACTTTGAATCAATTGCCAGTAAATACTTGCAATTGATTCAAATTCCATTTTAGTGAAAATGTGATGTGGCTCGGTACAGTGTGGCTGCGGTATCGTTGCAGTGGTGCAACACCGGCAGCAATTGATTTAATAACAATCGACATTTTAGATGAAGTGTGATGTGGCTCGGTTGAGCGTAGTTGCGGTGTGGTTGGTTGCAGTGAGTGTAAGAGTGGCGGCGACCGGCTGGCGACGCCGCGGATGTCGCTGCTTGGCAAACCGCTCAGCTACCGCGCTACGCGACGCGACGCGCGTTACCGCCGCCTTCAGTCCAAGTTCTACAATTTTCTTGAACGGCCTCGAGGAGTAAAGGCTGTCCTCTATCACATGATCGTGTAAGTCTACCGTATCCGCGCGTCTAGCAACTTTTCGAAAGCGACTCGAATCCCAAATGTTTTGTATACCTACCTAACTAACTTAAGCGTGAGATGTTTTAAACTGATTTGATAACAATTTAACATGTGTCATGAACAGACGAACTTAGCTGTTTTTCAAATAAAAATATCGTATTCAATGCCACAATACCGCAATATTATTTTGATTAAAATTACCAATTTATTGAAGCATACTGTTAAATAGTGGATACTTTAGTAAGTGTTTGTAGGTACCTCGGTACCTACTCACACGTTTTTAGGGAAAAAACACTAAATCATAACGTTCAGATAGGTCACAGACAATAAAGCCTGGGTTCGTCGAGAGCCGGAAATTCAACGGCTAATATGTTATGTTTTATTTTTGTTATGTTAAATTTTTATTTTCTTTATGTTTTGTTAGCTTCAATCATACTTAAATCAAGCTAAATACAGTCTAAAGGGCAACGCACACGTACAAGTACTGCAACACTCCATAGAGTCTCATAGAAAGAATCCTGAAAGCGCGGACGGCTCGAATTGAGGCGATGCTGAACCACATTCCTATTTTACACATTATAAATATCACCATTAATTTAATTACATGTAAGTTTAATGTGAATATTTTATACTCATACAACTTCGGGAATTGTCTCTAACTAAATGCTGATGAAAACCGCATCAAAATACTTTGCGTAGTTTAGAAAAACAACCCGGTTACACAGACAGACATAAAAGTGACCTTGTTTTATACTACTTATTTAATAGCGAGCAACATGACAGAACATCGAGATGTATTTTAAATATTATATGTGAGTTTAATAATCATGTATTATACACATAAATCTTCCAGAATAAATTATTTAAATGGTGGTGAAAACCGCATCAAAATTCGTTGCGTAGTAGAACAACGCGGACACACAGACAGATACGGAAAGCGACTTATATTATACTACACTCTAGGTCTAGAGCAATGAATTGAAAGAGGGGCCCGTGGCTAAATAATAACAGCCGCACAGGTCGATCAGTCAGGTTACCTACCCTTGCCGCGGTTGGTCTGTGGATGGGTGACCATCTTTACATACCGACACCACTCCGTGCCTCGGAAAGCACGTTAAGCCGTTGGTCCCGGCTGTCATTCATGGATCTTTGACAGTCGTTACTGGTAGTCAGAAGCCCGAAAGTCTGACCAAGGGGTATCGTATTACCCAGTAACTGGGTTGTGTAGGTCAGATAGGCAGTCGCTCCATGTAAAATACTGGTATTCAGCTGCATCCGGTTAGACTGGAAGCCGACCCCAACTGGGAAAACGCTAGGCAGATGATGCCTTTCGCCGGACGACCCGAAACGATCTCCGGCCGCCGTAGGGTGAGGCCTGCAGGCAACAGACTTGGGGAGTTTGTTGCCTGAACAGTGAAAGGCCCGAGACGGCGGTGCGCCGTGTTCCGCGCGCGCCTCTCTCTAGAGGAATGGTGCCGCTGAGGGTGACGGGGTCCGCATGGATTCATGTGGGCCAACACCTGACCGGGGGAGCGTGATGAAATGCGCAAGCACTCCAGCACCCTGGCTAATGGTAGCAGCAGGACTCCGTGTGGTTTTAGTCAGTAAGAGTCTGACAGACCCCTCCACCCACCCCAGGGTGGTGGACATCCATGAGGATTGCCACACGATAAAAAAAAAGGCAGATGATGCCTCTAGAGAGCAATGAATTAGGGTCACATAAAGATACCTTTATTTTTTTTTACTTGTGGAAATTCTCATGGATGTCTGCCACCCTGGGGTGGGTGGAGTGGCCGAAAGTCTGATTTTCTATTTTTGTCACAAGATGAGATTGGTAATTTTTTATGTTTATGTATTTTTTTAGGAATATAATAATACCAAGTGACACATTTTATTACTTACATTTGAGGAACATTTGATTGTCTATTAAACACAAATTCACTAGCATTCTTAGTTTCCAAGACTCGCAATCTATTGATGTGGTGACGTGTCAAATAAACGAGATTTCTGTACTATATCTAAGTTACATAATATTAATGTGTGATACACAATAAACCTTCCGGAATACATTCTCTAAATGACTTGTCACCCTATACACTGAATGATTTTTTTCACCGTCTCGATATTTTTACAGGGTGTCTACCCATGAATATGAACAACTTTCATTATGGGACCAACTCTGAAATCACAAAAAAAAATCTGCTGTTTCATACATTTTGGTATTGAACTTTTGTATAAACAGATGATTTTTTTTATGATTTCAGAGTTGGTCCCATACTGAAAGTTGTTCATATTCATGTTTAGAACAACCTGTAAAAATTTCGAGACGGTAAATAAAACATCCGGTATAGATCAACCACACAATTAGCGGCGGCGGCACAGTTTAAAACTTAGAAATTGTAATAATTAATAATTGACAATCAACAGGAAACGATTGATGAACGTTATGAATATAAATAAAGCATTTTAGTGGGCAGTTTTGCATGCAGGCTTTAATAATAAAGACAATATAAAGGAATAATCCTATTCTTTTGTTATAAATCAGAAAATATTTGCAATGGTACCTATGAAAAGGGTACGAACATAGCGGTTATGGATGGTAGATACTAAAATCATTTTAAAGCTGAAATTATTTACAGAACGTTTAGCTTAAAACGACTCACGTTTAATTAGTATAGGTATGTCTACCTAGTATTTTTTATTCGCGTAGATTTCCAGAAATATAGTTATGCGTACTGGTAACACCACCTTAATAATAGATTCGGCATCTTTCCATGTAATCACATTCATGCAGTTACACGCTACAGCTACGAATTAAATCGTACGAGTTAAATAGGAACATTCGTAATCCTATTCGACAATCAACTAACATATTATTCAGTGTCGAAATTCGATTACGTCAGATTCTGATAACTTCACCAGCAGTCTAGTTTTCTACACCTGCCTTCCTACATATACGAGTATGTCATGTGCTAAGGTCATAGTTCACATTCGTTTTAAAGTTATATTTTCTCTATTCAGGTTTCTGATGGTGTTCATGTGTTTATCGCTGTCAGTTTTCTCAACAATTGAAGAGTACGAAGCCAAAGCAGGAATTGTCCTTTTCTATATGGAGACAGTAGTTGTAATTTGGTTCGCCATCGAATTCTTTTTAAGGTAAGTAAACTTTAAATAAAATTACTACTATTGTCTGAGTGTGATAAATACTGTGGATTGCGAATGTTGGCTACGAAAATGACTAAGAAATTCAAATCGCGCTGTAGGCAAGTTCTCTTTCAATACTATAAACGGTGCACAAAGAGCTGCCAATCTCTAGTTTCAATTCCGCTATCGTTTTACAGCGGCTGCTGCTGTGTGTTGTTTGAGGAGACACACCGCAAACAACACTCTCATAGATAAGTTCTGAGAGCTTTGCGCGCGTGAAGTAGGTAATTCGTCACTCAATGTAGACGGATTACTCTACCTACAGTGGACTTCCAGTCTATTATTTTCTTTTGTTTTATTTATTTTACCTATCTATCAAGCGCAAGTGTAACACGGGTCAGCTGCAGAATGACAGTGACACGCCAATGTGCTCGATACAATTACGGTCGTTTTTTTTTTCGTTCAGCTATTTGCTACGAAAAGAAAAGTAAAATTTTATTAGCACGATAATTAATAGTAAAATACTAAATAATTTAAGCTGGTGTTATTTTTTTTTCCGTACCTATTTCACTCGTTGGCTTCCTGCCATTGTTAATTTATTGGCACACTCATGTTTTTATGATTCAGATGTTATAATGAGTAATTAACTTTTTATTTACCGTAACTTGTATTCTTGTCTTTCTGATATTTTGTCTGTTTCTGTAGGTTATGGTCGTCAGGATGCAGGTCCCGGTATCAAGGCTCAATAGGTCGCCTCAAATTTTTGAGGCGACCGTTTTGTATTATAGGTGAGTGAAAACCTACCTACCTACCTACTTACGAAGGTAGAATCTGAACTTAGGTATATGAAATAAAATTAAACGCCTTTTATATCCATGTTTTTGATCAATTAAATAAAGTATCAACATAGCCAACCAAAATATAGCTACAATGTTAAGCTATCTGTAGGTACGTGTCCATCCATACGTAAGTGTCCATTTATTAATTTATATTTATATATACTTTATTTTACACCAAAAAATACATAACAAAACTACAGCACATACAGTAGGTCGCCTTATATTTTGATTTTGTATAGTAAATGAATATAGTCTAGATACCCTCTGTAAATACTTAGTTGTCCAATAATAAATCTATTACATCTTATTAAAAATGAACAAAGCGCTGAAATGAACACGACTATATGTGTCATTTCAGCGAGTAACGTAGAATGTCGAACCATTGATTGTAATTGTAACTAGATGCCCTCCGGGAGTTCTGGATTCCTGGTACTCAGCGAGTTGGAGGAATGTATAACAAAATATATGTCTACAGTTTGCGTTGTGTTCCTTCGCATATTTGAAGTGATTTTTCGTTTGTTTTCACAACTCAAAAGTGCTTCAGTGGCGTGTAAAAAGACAAACAATACCCCTGACAAAACTTAAGGTGACGGTATGAAATAAACAAGCACAGCACACAAAGAACAAAATAGAAGAAACATAATTTTCAACAACCTCCAAGAATCGTCAAAGAAAATGTCTTGAGAATGCCAAACAAATATCATAAAAGAAGGGAGTTGGAAAAAAATGCCGTAGTTCTGCGTTCTATGTGCTTTCATCTTCAACATTTCCAAGTAAAAGTCACGTTTTGTCTATAAACCGTGACAAAGTGACCCTATTTCAGGTGCGAGCAATCCACTATGACCTTCGCATTTTCGGCCTGCGCTCCCTTGACACCAGTTTCGTGCGACCGCTTTTCGCTCTCTGGGGAGTCGGCCGCTCGAGACCTTAGTACGGCCACATATAGCCGCACGATACACAGCCGACGACAATAAAATGAACGCTGCTATCGTCCCCCAATTATATATTAATGGTGCAGCACCAACATTCGCGTGGTGAACCATTGCCGCTCGCTCCAAATATAAAATTAAAAACTTGATTTCTGTTGCAAAGCCAATTAACTTAGAATGGGCCTTTGATAAATTTATGGAGGCTTAATAGTCAATCTTAATATTATAAAAGGCGAACCCACTTTACTGAAAAACTTGATAGGGTTTGGTACACGTAACCACTGCCGATATCAAATAAACGTTTGATGGGATAGATCTTTCTGAATTCCACCAATTTATTACTTGAAAGGGGAAAGGCATTAAAGTACTTTGTTGTTTTAAGCATATTCAATTTGTTACTTGCTAAGTAATTACCCCTTCTTCCTTTTTCGTGCGTGCAAGTAGGTAGGTAGATACGAAGTGAGATATCTCCCGGCTCCCTGAATTAATATTAAAACACTCTGCTCTTTGTTCAAACTTTTCTTTGTTTGATTTTTTCTTTTATTGCTTTTGCAGAATGATTGAGATTGACCGCCAAAAGTATTTAGAATATAAATATTATGCCAAAAGAATGAAGCTAGAGGGTTAGTGAGGTAAAAAAGTATACTGTATTCTAGTTGTAGGCTTTTTTACTTTTGACAGAGATTGTATGCAGCTTTTCAAGTGGCCTACCAATGTAACACTTTTTGTTGATATCGGATTTGATATCTATTTCACAGCTTTGGTTACACAGTTTAAATAACGTAGTTGTAATTGAAGTTGTGGTTGTTAAATTGTTGTTAGACACATTTCCAGTAAATAAAAGCAATAAAAGAAAACAAAATTAAACTACTTCTATTGTACCCACATAGATGTGACCACAATACTGGCATCTGTGGTGGTGCTGGGCATGGGCTCGTCGGGGCAGGTGTTCGCTGCGTCTGCGCTGCGCGGACTGCGGTTCTTCCAAATCCTTCGCATGGTGCGCATGGACCGACGCGGCGGCACTTGGAAACTACTCGGCTCCGTCGTGTACGCACATCGACAGGTAATTCATTAACTGATACGATCATGATAACAAATAGCTTAAATTCATTCCCTTACCATAATGACAGGTCATAGCACACACAAAGAGATAATGGAGTGAGTCACGAGTAACAATGAAAACATGACATCGCTTTGTAGAATAACACTGTGGGTATAATAACATTGGATTAGCCACTTTCTCTATCAATTGTTCTCCCGGAACGCGGATCTTTGCTCTTTTATGTCATAATTTGAGAACGAGCGATGACATTATCTGACTCGACTGTTTGTCTCGATTTTATGCCACATTTGGTAATGCGAAGGCATTGTGTTCTGAAGCTACGGAATACGAAATGAGCCACTCTAAGAAAAATCTTGCATAGATATCTGAGTATACTGATGATAAAACATTGAAAACCCCGAATATCCAAAAAAAAACGATACACAGTGAACGTATCTCTGCACAAAATACTGCTATACAAAGCGCTACAGGCACAGCTAGGTTCGATGAAATCTCCCGCTGGGCACACTGTCCACCCATCAATACTCGTAATCTAATACAACTGATTCAAGCGGATTTGGACACACGTATCTGCAAACCAGGTCCATATGTACCCTTTCCGTAGGGTAGACAATATTGAGAAATTAATCAACCTCGTAATAGATGATGATATTTTTCATTCCGAAGAGACGAAAAAAAGCGAGTGTCGTAATCAACCGTAGCTTCGAACAACAACAAAAACATTAAAAAAAAAATGCAGTCGATAGAGCGGATCTAGAGCTGTACACTAAAGCACAAAACGTGTAGCTATTAAGTGACTATAGCTATACATGTGTAGGCAGCAGTTCTTTGTGGAAGCGGAACGTTTTTCAAGAAATTTGCATAGCTAGGCCACGACCGACTGCGGAAAAACGAACGGAACCGTAATCTAGTCTGCTCGGCGTACAATAGGTTACATTTATAAGTTTCGCCGTGACGAAGGTAGGGCGAGGAACGATACACAACCTCGACACGTGTTGTGCGCAGGTTTCGGGTTCTAACACACAACGGATTATAAAGACATTTCTGTATCCAACAGGAACCCTTTTTGTTTTACCTTCAGTAAGAAAGGTTGGTATTGGGGTCCAGCGTGCGTTGGACGAGTTAAGATATAGTCCGTTTCGCTTTCAAAACAAATAATAATTAGTTACGACTATGCGAAACAATGAATATGTTGGGTGTGATGTAAATGTATTTTAGTTGCAATGTTCTTAGGATTATGCTTTTCCAGTCATATTATCTGCCCCAACAGCTGTGTAGGTACACTTGTATATTAAAGAATGGGTCTCTTTTTTAATTAATCTTCACATTCCTCGCACCGCTAGCTGACAAAAACCGAGGACCGCTTTGACTGAATGATGAATCCGGCTGAGCTCGGTCTCGCTCGTCCACTCCTAACAACACTAAATTTTTTTATTCATTATTGCTTATCTTGAACTTTAACATCTTTCAGTTGATGTTGTAAACTCAAGTTCGTTGTTTCTCAACATGAAAATCAACTTTAAAGTTAAAACTACGAATAGATTATAGTCCAAGAAAACGTATTACGTTTCACAATAGATGCTTGTATATACATATTGCGGTGTTGATCCGGTTGAAAAAATTACATGATTGAGTGACAGGCAGCCGAAGTTATCGCTTACCTACAGCCTTTTCCCTCAGCCGAATTTTACGACATGTTCCATTATGATAAGCGCTCGATATCATATATTCTAATTTTGCTATTACTCACAGCTCCATACGTTTAACAGCACTATCTACTTATTCAATTACCAACTGTGCCTGCGACTTCGTTCGCGTGCTTATAGGAAAACAAATTGGATTTGATTGGTTCTAATTTCCTTTGTAAGGAAACCTAATTCTTTTTCTAAAATAAAAGTAGCGTAAATTCCTCCTTATAGAAGATTTCGTCAATGCAATATACTTCTGCTTATTATTATTGACATCTAAAAAAACATAATCAGAATTCAGCAATCCTAATAGCTTAGCTGTCGGGGCGATCGTTAATCAAAAAACTCTTAATCATTAGAGATTAAGTTTGCTTAATTTATCGAAGTAGGTACTTACTAACTAATTAAAAGCAGATTAATTTCCGCGTAAAACATCGAACAAAACTCTTCTATCAAGATATATACGACTTTCCAAACGTAATTACATTGATTATCAGACGTAAAATATAAGTATGCCAACACCATTCCCGATATTCTTATACTCACATACAAACTGTTTTTCTATTGGTGAGTAATCGTAAATAGATTGTTGAGTGGAGCACTTTTATATGAATTAACGTTACGGATATTTAACGAGATACTAATGAGCTGTAGTGATCCTGACCCTAAATATAAATAAACATAATGTTAGGAAGAGCATAAAAGTGCCAACGTGATTTTATTGCTGATATTTGATCGTAACAACTTACTTCACTAAATGAATTTTGCTACATATAATATGTTTCGTCAGCGATTCCATTACAAGAGCGGGGTAATAAAGTGCCTTTCAGTTAGATACATGCAGTATTCAGCGTATAGTTTTAGTTATTTGATTATATTTCATGTTGCATTATATAAATTACCTTTACAAAATCATTTCCATATTTCGAAGTACAAATGGAACATTTTAAAATTAATTTATTAATAATAATTCTTAGAACTAAAACTACTATGAACTACTATACAAAGAAATAAAGAGTTCTATCTTGTCAGCTGTCACAGAACTCGCCTTGTAATGTTGAGGCGGAAACTTGTTCTTTAATAATATGCATGCTTTCCCCCGCCCATGTCTTTCTGATACGTTCGATTCTATGATTAACTTTGCTATTATTAAAGTTTAATGCCACAGGCATAAAAACGTCATTCGACGACATACTACACGTATGATGCATGTGCTGTGACGTCATGACGACCGTAAAACTCGTGGGGCCGTGGAAATTTCATTAACCAATACCTACACTATTACAAAACTGGCGTATGAGTGAATATTTAAAAAACCGAACGTTTATTAAATCATAATTCCATTTTAAGCGATTTATTTTACACTGGTAACATACATAATGAATATAAGTATGTATATAAATAGCACCACAAACTTTTCCCATGAGAAACACACCTATTTTCGCTTCTTCTACATTCATGCATATTTCATAAGCGAACGGCGCTTGCAAATACGGCGCACCTCACCTCTAACCTCACTTTGAAAGATCATCAATATTACGTTCTCATTGCTTACTTGCAGTGATTATGTTGTTAAGTTTTCATTAATATTGATGGGTATTCCTGATGGAACCCAATTACTAAGCCTACACCGTGTGTCTGCCTCAGGGTTGTATTAGTCAGTTTACTGCAATAGGTAGTTGACATTTTTACCGAATACGTACCTACTACTATGTTCTCTATCATGTGAATAATGAATCTATATAGTTTTGGAGATCCTAGAAGGTTTTGAGGCCTTTACCTAGCAGTGGGACAGTGCGGGCTAACAAAAAAGACATATAGTATTGGTGGCCCTAAGTATGCGAGTTCGACTCAAACTTGGCCAGTTTTTAGGTATATTTCTCGACTTTGAGTAGAGATGCAATAACTGAATGTAATATGGAGATATGCAGCGCTTTACATACATTTATGTCTGCTGAAAGTGCATCTGGAACGAGGACCGTGACAAAAGCTTCAAATCAGTTCGCTGCTGAGCACTCCCCGTCGGTAAAGTCCACTCCGAAGTAATGGTATCCGTCAACATTGAATGCATTCAATGTTAATAAACCCATGTGAAAAAGAAAGCCGAAAAGTTGAGCGTTTAGCCGGATAACGCTAAAAAGTAGAGCGTTGAGCCGGGATAACGCTAAAAATTTGAGCGATCAGCCGGGATAACGCTAAAAAGTTGAGCGTTTAGCCGGATAACGCTAAAAAGTAGAGCGTTGAGCCGGGATAACGCTAAAAAGTTGAGCGTTCAGCCGGGATAACGCTAAAAAGTTGAGCGTTCAGCCGGGATAACGCTAAAAAGTTGAGCGTTTAGCCGGATAACGCTAAAAAGAAGAATGATGTAAATTAAGTCCCCGCTGTTTTTTTTATACCCGTCTTACGAGCACTTTTCTCTTCACTAAATTATCTCCTTGCGAAATGATGTTTCAACGACGACGTCAAAGCAAAATGTTTTGCATGAAAGCCTCTTTTACTCATTTGATATAGGATGTGAATATGTCAACAACCTCAAAAGAAAAATATTATAAACGGAAATGAGAACGGTTCCAAAAATAACTAGTTTTATATATTTTATTTTGTTAAACGCTGTAGGGATTTTTATTCTTTATAAATTATACCTAAATACTAGTAAATAGTTTTTAGCAAAGTTCTCTCTGGTTTTTCATAAATTTTTGCCGATAATAACCTATTCCAACAAACGACCAAGTTGTCTCGCCTTCTCCATCAAGTTACACTAAACTTTATTCATTTCATACTTTCAAAACTTTATATAAATGAATAGTACCTACCCATATTATTCCTATATTGAGGAATTACTTTATGGATAGTAATAGCTATATAGAATGGAATGTAAAATAATAATACTCGTACAGTATAAAATACACAAAACA
Source organism: Gortyna flavago (assembly GCA_963669345.1). Classification (NCBI taxonomy): domain Eukaryota; kingdom Metazoa; phylum Arthropoda; class Insecta; order Lepidoptera; family Noctuidae; genus Gortyna; species Gortyna flavago. Next base: position 10,942,435 of record OY770126.1, read on the forward strand.
CACGCATACACTCTATTAAAAAAACATAACCCTCCTTCTGGCGCAGTCGGGTAATTACTCCACGCCTATTATGGTAGTCGCAGCCGTAGCAAACGTAGCGGTCCGTATTCGTAGCGCCCGCTCGTAGCACGCGTAGCGGTCGTAGCAACTACGGCGTAGAGGATCCGTAGAACATGACGTAATTATTAAAATACATTATAATGCAAAAATGATTATGTATTATATATGCAGGTTTTCTTAATTAGCAAACCAGTTTTAACGTTTGGTTAATCTAATAGTAATCTTTACGCGAATATTTTATCGGTGTTGTTTTTCAATCTTTTATTAAAACATAACTTTGCTTTCGCGAAGTAGGGTAAGAAACGTCTTAGGTATATAGAAAACCCACCTCTCGAATGAATGTTAACAAAACTTATGCCGCCCAGACCTACCCGGCGTGGGTAATTAAAGTGATGTATAAAGCCTTGCTGAGTAAGCATTGCGGACCCGGGTCGCAATTTCCTCCGTCCAAGTTGTGTGTAGGTAGGTGGCGGGCTCAATATCTACTCACAATCACTTCAGGTTAAAGTTGCATGATCACAATGCAGAGCAAATAAACCGGAGCAAGTGGCGCGTTCCTTGCTGCTCCTACAATATTGACTTTTAGAACGCTTCGTTCTAAAGTAAACACAAACGCTGGCATCTTGTTTCAATGCAGGCGGGTGCTAATTTAATATCTAATGTCAGCTTTAATACGAACGACTTTTATTCGCCTGTTTACGTCATGCATAGTTTATACTTGTGCGGAGTGAACCCGCAGGGGACGCGCCGCTACCACGCCGCTCGTAATATATTTTAGTGTGAGTAACAATTTCAACAGCAAAATTTCGTCTTTTAGACTTTATAGCTCTAAAGGTGTGCGGTCAGGAAATAGATATAAATACTTGATTTTATTTCCAATTTTGTTTTCATCATAAAATTGTCTTACTACATCTCTATAAAATCTTTAAGACTTTATCCATTACTTTTGCGGAAAATATAGCTACCGAAAATAATATTATAACACAAACTTGCTTGGTCAGCGTACGTAGCGGCGATGAAAATTTATAACAGCTATGTCAGATTAATGAACAAAAGCTTTTGTTACTTAAGATTGACTAAGTTGGTTAACATTTTTACACGCTCTTTTGTAACTAATATCTTGTCACAAACAGCAATTTGTGCTTGTTTTGTAAATAAAGCGTCGGGCTTTATAAAACAGAAAATTATAAACAAAGAATTTGGCAGAGAAATAAATGGAATAGAATAATAAAAAAGTAAACGATTAAATAACAGAGGAAAGGTCGATGTGCTTGGTATTTAGAAGTCCTCATATTTCGTATCCCTCCTGACATCGGCGGACACAATGCCACATTCTCCAGTACATATTTTACGTGCTCCAGAATTTCTTCTAAGACGAGCAAGCTCGTAATGTTTCCTTCGCCGAAGAACAAGTGAGACAGAATATTTATTCTGAATATGTGTTGGTGTCTGCTAAAACGGCCACTTCCTAGACAAAAGTGTGCACGATCTAGAAATCTAATCAGAATACACCTACACTATGCAGGTAATGGTTCGGAATGGAGGCAGAAAAGTTCAACAAAGATTTTGTACTACATGTAATATTAAAGAAAATGTTTTCACAATCTCGGATGCTCGAAAATGTACAATATATTGCCACTTTCAGCCGGACTTTAGAAGCTTATTCCTGAAACATTGATGACCCTTAGGCCTGTTGAAGTTTTACAAACTTGAGAAGGTTGTATCCAGAATCTAGTATGAGAGGTGCTTAGAGTCTGCAATTCACTTCAAAATTAAACTTCGGTTTGCATAAACTTCACAATAAAAAATCAGATGAAGATAAATTTGATGGAAGCCTATCTCAGTTCAACAGCCCTCCATCGGGAACGGTTGCTTTCGGCTATATAAACATTTAATTTTAGACTTGAAAGCTTAAATAAATTCGACTTACTGTGTTGTTGAAACCATTCGTTCAATGATATCGATAAGTTTGCACACGGAATGGGATCTTTGACCCATGACCTTTGCGAGGAACGAACCCGACAGGCATTGCTACGAAGCTACGATGCTACGGTGCGCTACGACTCGCCCTGCTACGTCACGCTACGCTTCTTCAATTAAATTTTAATTTAGTCCTGTTAGAAATGTACTAAACGCTTGTAATTAATTACGGTTACAGGCTACAGAAGAAGTAATTGCTAACACTTGTAATCGCATATTTTTGTTCCAGGAATTAATAACTACATTATATATTGGGTTCCTCGGGCTGATATTCGCCTCGTTTTTGGTGTACTTAGCTGAGAAAGATGTCGCGGACACAAAGTTCAAAAATTTCGCTGAAGCTTTGTGGTGGGGTGTAGTAAGTGTTTCCTTTTATACTTTCGTCAAAGGAACTACCAAATTAGATATATTTTGAAACGGAACCTTTGGTGTTCTTTCATGTTATTAATTTTATTTTTAAACATTCTGGTTTTCAATATTGCATGATTCAGCAATACGGCTAGGTATGTGTTGTTTCGATACAATTATAAACAAGTATATGTTATAGCGTATGCGTCAAGATGTTGTCACGCTGTAGATCACGCTGTGCACGGTGGGGTACGGCGACATGGTGCCGCAGACTTGGCAGGGGAAGTTCATCGCGTCCTTCTGCGCACTGCTGGGGATCTCCTTCTTCGCACTGCCCGCCGTGAGAACCTCTTACCCTAATTCATTCATTCAATTGTAATAATTCCTATATGCTTTGCCTTATAATGATACTAAAGCAAATTTTCCATAGAATTGATTGGATTTCTTCTACATAAAATATAGATATGTCACTACCATATTTAGCAATTGTGTTGGAAATCGTTTCAAAAATCAAAATCAATAAACATTTATTCAAACTAGGCTAAGAATCAGCACTTTTCGAACGTCAAAATGTAAAAAAAATGTAACTTTTGATGTAATCGATAAAGGTATGTGCTATGAACAGGGTATACTGGGCTCTGGTTTTGCGCTCAAAGTTCAGCAGCAACAACGTCAGAAGCACATGATCCGTCGCCGGCAGCCGGCCGCCACGCTCATCCAGGCGCTGTGGCGCTGCTACGCCGCCGACGAGCACTCCTTGAGTGTAGCCACTTGGAAAATACACCAAGTGCCACTTCCCAGTCCACAAGCTAGGTAATTGTTCACCCGTGGTCAACGTTAGAATAGATTTTTCAAGCAGCAATTCAGACGCATTTCCCCGAAGTTAATTACTTTCACTTTTACCTTATCAATAATATACTCCACAGACAAAAGTTTTCCTCGGTATTTAAGTGTAAGTGCCGACGTTAACGGTGAAAACAAAGATTTCTTCTAAATTTCCTCTATGTAAACATAAAATAAATTTAGACATTCAAGCACGCTCCCACTTGCCATAAAACGTGCTGGAGGAAAACTTAACAGCGAGCAGTGACGAGTGTGTGTATATTTGACAGCCGAGTGATGAGTGCGTCGTTCAAGAACAATGCATCCTTTGTGTCGCGGCTACCGACGATCCGCCGCCACAAGAGCACCTCCCTGCACTCCCCGGCGCCGCACTCCAAGCCCGCGCACAGATACGATGTCAATGCCAGCGCTGAAAATCTTGGTAAGATTATTTGTGGCATATTTATTATTCTCATTCTCTTCCCTAAAGTTTAACTTCATCTTACATACCTACATTTTAAACAATGACGATGATTATAAATTTTACAATATAACTTATAATTTATCTTTTACTATTCTATTTAGGTACATTTAAACATACATGTTATAATTGCGATTAACAGACCTTTTTTTTTTTCACTTAATTTATGAACAACACGGGAAATCTTTACTAGGCACCGGACGATCTCACTTATTTTCATTAGAATCAACACACAGCATGGAAGGTGATCATAAGAATAAGTAAATCACTAAAATAAATGATAACTATTAATGCAGACAATGTTCAGATAAACAAGGTTATAATATTACCAACAAGAATCCAATTGGCTGTAACTATGAATGAGATAATAAACAACACGAAAGAACACAAAAGAAGAGGAAATTCAAACAACAAAAGACAACGCATCGGTTAATAAACAAAGCGAGGAGATCGCTAAATAAGACAAGTTGGGAATAAAAATCAATTGAATACATAGTAGAATGTTCGCCGCCAATCCATCATGTACATACTACAAGCCATTAACGTGGTGCACACGAATCGCAACTTTTTTCAATTGCTAACACAAAAAGGACAAATATTCATCAACACTGTAGATTGACGAACAGTTTTAATTAGCGCAGTGATGTGCAGTGTGTGTGACATGTGAAGAGTTTCGTGGAATGGAGTATGATGTCATTTATTGCCCTGTTCCGTAGATAATCATACGTCGGGAGGGGACCGTGCGTGTTGTCTACTACATTGTTGGAAAAGCTGCTTTAAAGGTTCTGTTATAAATATTTTAGACGGCACTATGGCATGACAATATTACAGTCGATAAACTTCCGCTGCGTTTCTTGTTGATTCTTATTAGTAAATACTTTCCAGAATATGTGAATACACGAAAAGCGAACATGTTGACGTAGCTTTCAGCCCGGACTAAATGTGAACCTTCCGGTGATAATGGCTACGTCTCTTAGCTCCAGACACGATTGCTGACATCCTACTTACCTTCTACTTCTTTCTATTATTTTTCACTTTTTTTTGGAATCAGAATGCACCCGCGTAGATTAAAATATCGCTTCGAAAACTTTACAGTACTTACTCGTACTTGTATCGCAATCAGAAGCTTTATATACCTACATTTGACGGAGTGGCTTCTAAATAACATTTGCTTCCTCGTATTTTAACTGCTAAAGTTAGAGAGACGAAAACATGAAATGTTAATTTCGTTAATTTCTACCGACTGCAAGACTTGCGTTCATTTAGCATCATAGATCGCGGTTCACACAATGAATTTCCAGATTATACAAGCGACCTCATGTTACTGGAATGGCTTCCTTAAGAGCTTGTAATTTTAAGTTCGGATACGTAACTTAAATAAATAATAACTATGTATTTACACTGCTTTGCATTTTTTATTATGCATGCCAGATAGTTCATAGGAATCCTGTAAAATATTTATAGGTATTTTATCATCACAATATTTTAAGTACGTGGGTGATGATTGGTGAGAACTTCTTAATAGGATTCAAAATGTGGGATATATCTTTACCTGTTAGAGTAACAACTGTAGGCATGTTACAGACTTCTTTGTGTCGACATCAGCCTTCACTTGTCATGATTTAAAATATTTCTCTTCATGTTTATTTACTCTGTTTTAAGATAGATTACGATAATTCTTCTGGGCACTAAGATTTACTGATCTTAGGGAGAAATTGTGAAAATTTTAGTTTTACATATTTGGATTTTATGTAAGTACAAACGAATGTACAAATAAACGATGATGAAATTCATGACTGACGCTTAACACTTATTATTATTAACACTTATGCTGTCGATAGCCTTTTTGATAATATTGATCAAACTAAAGTTGATCCCACGTTGATAACTAAATTACCTACATATTAGCCTTTCCACCATACTATTTATATCTACACAATAATTGTAATTGTGTCATTTGGGAACTCAGTTCATCGGCAACCGTGCATGTCAATATTATCAATAGGTAGATACTGTACTCTCTAGTGGATTCAATTAAAGTTAAACTTGGGGGATTTACAATCGTATTCTGTTAGTAACGAGACGTGGATAAAATTACTTAGCTTCTGACTGCGGGATCTAAAGCCATTTCTGTCTTGGAAACTTTTATTGTAGCTCCGTTGGTAAATCCTGAATAAATTAAAATATCTCTGTAACATTTTGTCTGATATTTCTATTATTTAGGTCTTTCATTTTTGGTATTTTTTAATAGGTTATATAAAAACACATAAGTAATCACTGTTCTCATTCGAAGGGCACTTAATAAGACATGAACAGTGTCAACAACTAAAATATTCTGACGTGTTTGTGTTACTTGTGAAGTTAATTCGTAATAAAACTTAGATAACCAACGCCTAGTAGCCATTAGGTGATCACAAAAACTTGAAGCGCCTTTAGTGTAAGTAAACAACTTTTGCTGTCATAAAAACAGTCAGTTTCTGTGTTTCCATTCCCCCTACGCATTCCCGCACGTTTTGTTTGTTGAAATTATACATAGAAGAATGAGTTTTAGCACTTATTTATTTATCAACGCTCAAGCCCGTGTCACAGAACACATAGCAGTACTTCATACTGCTACGCAAGCTTATTTACTTGTATCTATAAAATAATTAAAATAGGTACAACTCGCTACTACAGGTAGCTAGCAGTAGCAGCTAATAGGAAGTGTCCTGCTCATAACCGTCAATCACAACTTCGGGTTCAGTAGCTGCGTATTATGTGTAATTTTGAATATTACTGTACATTATTAAGGTACAATAAGCCACATTCATAAAGCGTTTGCATATTAGTCAGAAAGAGACGAAGAACGGATCAATAGTTTGCCCGAGACATTAAATGGCAACCGCTGCATTGACCTCATTATTTAGGTGTTTCTTTGATGCAGCTTTAACAAATATGAAATTTATTAAAAAAGCACAATCCCATAACTTACTGAATTATATGATTAATGTGAACACTTTCACATCTGTGACATCCGTTAATTGAATCCTAAATACGAAATCTTTTATGTCAGTCACTGTATCGTTATACTGATGCTCAGTACTAATGACAAGCCTCCACTTCAAAGATGGTATAAAAGGATTCCCCATCCGAGACGTTTTACACAGCCCTGTAATATAAAACAAGATGAAAGACGAATCCTACTTAGCATAAGCTATACGGTGCGGAAAATTTCATTTAAAATGTATTAGATTATTATTTAAGACCATTTTGCATTAGTTGACATTTCAAAAAGAAGAAATAGGATAATGCAAAACAAAGCGTTAAAATTTTCTAAAATGTATTTATTATCATAATTAACGTAAATGGGGGAATTTGAATGTTCTAGCTAGAAAGCGTCAGTTTTATACCTACTGCATTTCTAAATCTTCTATAAATATTCACAAATTTTTGTACTTATGGTACCCCGAGCCCAGAGGGTATTACAGCAAGCATATTCAGCTCAAAAACTTGATAGCTATGTAGGTGGGGTGTGATGAGAGAACGCCGAAAATGTATTTGAAAAGTTTCAGGAAAGATCCGTAAATGCAGGGCGCTCTATAATTTATAAAAATAAATACATTTTTCAGATTTTCATCTCATCGTACGGGGCCTGATGCAAAACGAATTAAATGGGAAAATCTGACGAAGAAGAATTTTCGTAGCTAGGAATCGAATTCTATTCTACTTTACGTTGCAATCCAACGAGCTATTAATATAGAAAAAAATATCTAGAGGTGCCCGTTAATTGTTTGAAAAACCTTGCAAAGATGGAAAACAGTGGGTACCTAGGTACTTCCTAAAAATAACGAAATCGTTTTACTAATCTCTTGTTTACATCTTGACACTTTTCTATTTAACCAAAACTGTAACTGTGAACCTTTGCGCTGGACATCGTTACTGATATCGCCCCTAATTCTTAGGGATGGCTCGTTTAAATGAATTTTGTTTAATTAGCTTCAACACTTCTGCTTAGGCCAACAGCTGCGAGTTAACTAAGTTAAATAAATTACAAATCATGAGATTTATTTTTAACCGACTTCGAAAAAAAGAGAAGGTTATTAATTTGTCTGTAGGCACACAGAAATATTTTTTTCATGTGAGCATGTGTGGTCAAACCCGAAAAACGAAACCGAACCCGATAAGTAACTGCGAAAAATATATACTTAGACTTTTTTAAATTCATTTTCCTACCTGGGAATTGAACTCGTTGATTTTGTGCTGTAATTAGGAAATGAAACCATAAATTTTTTCGTATTTTGAACCGTTAATTTCCCTAAAACAACAATGAATCTATGACATGTATAGGTATATTTTTTCGTATAATTTAATCGTAAAAAAAAGTCAGCTGTTCCCAACATTTATGTTCGCATAATTCGTCAAAATGTAGGGAAGAGTTAGTTTTTATTCGCGCTTTCATGTTTGGTCCCAAAGTAAAAGTTGTTCATAATGATGAGTATAATGACCCATTAAGAGGAGGTGATTAAAATTTCAACCTGTATATTATAAAAAATAAAAGAAAATGGGAGGAGCTCATTGGCTAAAAATTCGTCCGCATCGTTGTCAATGGGATAAGTGCCCAAAAGGCTGGCAGCATTACCACGTTGGATGATAATGCTAATTCTTTGGGCTAAGAATAGACCAGCCCTCTGGTCACGTGAACAGTCAACCAACCGCTTGGTGATATCTCAAAATATTCGATGAGCTAGCTCCAACCCCAAAATGCTCAAAAAATTTATTTATTTTCCTTTGTTAGTTAGTTATACCCCCTATTACCTACTAACTAACAAAGGATAAAATTTTGAGAAGTACCTACACACAGCAATGTAAATTAGAGTAGAGTTCGATTCCTGGCTAGGAAAATTCTTCTTCGTCCTATTTGCCTATTTAAGTCGTTTTGCGGCAGGCCCCGTACGATGAGATGAAAATCAACGGCACTGAGCATCACGATATCTTTTGTCCTTTTTTATCTGTAAGCAGCCCCTGCGCGCAGGGCTCCTATCTACAGCTTTTCAAATACATTTTCGGCGTTCTCTCACCACGCCCGACCTACTCAGTTATCAAGTTTCCGTATGAAGAATCCTCTACAGACCTAAGAATAGAATACAAATAATTTGGAAATTATAGGTAGCATATTATTATAGTTATATTGTACCAGTTGTAAACCTAAAGTCACGTGCCCTTTTACTAAAAACTTCCAACGTGATAATAAGTTCAAGAGCTAAGTATAGACAATATCATAGGTATACACAAACTACGAATCGTTCAATATCGTCCCAATAGACAAATTTACATTACAAAAACACTCAGCTGGTAGGAGGCAGTTTGATGTTTATGGCAGGGGAAAAGGCTGATGATAGAGGGCGTAAATAGGTAGATAGTAATTACAATCAATCACTCGGTGTCTTATAAATATTACATGAGTTGTGGTAATAACAAAAAATAAGTTCGGGGATCGGCACGGGGCTGCGGGGGTAGGCCACGCAGGCAGCTAGACGGGGTAGATGAGTGTGGGTCCAGTGTTGAAGTGAGCGTGTGTGTGGGTCGGCAGGCGCGACGGCGGGCCGGCCTGGGCGCGCGCCGCCCGCGCCCGCGGCGCACAGCGAGGACTCGGTCGCAGAGACACCGCTCTCCAAGAAAAACTCTGATGGTAAGAAGTGGAAAGCATCAAATTGCTGTATTTCGTATTAGAAAAGACTGTTTGTCTGTTGAGATGCTCTTCCTGTCGCTTTCGAGTAGATTAACATTTCTTCACTAGGTGTATGTACATACGTAGTGTATGTGGTTTGATGAGATTGTGTACATTTGAAACATATCACTACTTTCCGACACCTAGATTATTGAGTAGGTAATGTATCACTCACGATCACTAAAGTTTCCACTTAGGCCTGTTATTCTGTACAAAAATATATACTAAATCGCTATATTGACACGCGCTTTATGTACATAATATATATCTAGAGATCGCCACCATTGGAAACTATATATTGGTATATAAAAATTACTGTCAACTCTATCGGATGCACCTGTTCCAATTAGATTATAAAAACAACCACAACAATGTTTATGAATGTATTAGCCGTATGTAGTTCTGTAGCTCATTGCATTAAAACAACATTATATAAGGTATATCTATTCATACACGAAATCTGTTAAGGGGTCATTGTATTCATCATTACGAACAACTTTTACTAAGGGACCAAACCTGAAATCGCCAAAAAAATATCAGCTGTTTCTTACTTTTATGTTCGCATAACTCGTCAAAATGTATGGAACAGCAGATTTTTTTTTTGCGATTTCACGTTTTGTCCTATATTAAAAGTTGTTCATAATGATGAGTACAATGACCCCTTCAGATATTTATGAATAGATAGACCTTAATTTTATTTATTCCTGTAAAATGTTGAAACATTAATGTCACATAGTTTGACTGTTGTGAAAACGTAATTTATATTAAAATTTAAATATTACATATTAACATCTAAATTAAAAAAGCATGTTTCAATGATCGTCCTAGGCACAATAACGCATGCTACAATATGGAAATGCAATGTGTGGACTGTGAACGTGAACATTCAAAACCATTAATTTCCGTAATAACCAAACTGTACAAATCTTATATGAAAATCTGTTTCCTTCTTGTAATAAATAATAATTCGCGCATGCGGCAAAGCCTTCAGTCGCTGATTACATTAACCCATTTTTGTTATAGTTGTATATTGCTTGGAATGGAATAGCCAAACAAATAAATTATCCCTTTATCCGCATTACATTCATCTCTACGGCCTTAGTGCCTACCACGGAGTAAATACTCCGTGGTGCCTACACAGCATATAGTTAAACCATGAAGACTCGACGATAGCCGGAGAAAAATACGTTATCTCTCATATACCTACTCTTTGCGGTTTCAAAGTCCGAGAAATAGGGACGATCGTATTTCCAAGCTTATTCGAACCTATTAACACTACAACCTTTAATCATGTGTATAATTGTTAAGCAACAAACAACGGCAAGTGAAAATAGACAGATTTTCTTGTAAATCTTCACAATTTATTTTATTGAACGAGAAATTATTATCATCTATGTTAATTTCGTGTAGATTATCGAAAAATTACAAAAAAAAAGCTTAGTAAATAACCCTTAACAACGTAACTATTTAATTAAAGAAAAACCTCACTCTGCTGGTTTCAGAAAACGAATTCTGGTGTAAGGAAAATGAAAGGGTAGATATATGAATGGGTAGGAATTGCCTAATATTTACATATGGCGCACATAATATGGTACATTTATGTACATAACAAAGTTCGAGAACAGGCACTTTGCTGACAAACGCACTCCACATGTAGGGAGCGTATTGTAGGTACTCGCCATGATAATTTGCCGACGAAAATTCTGATTATGTATGCGATAACAAGTATTTACTAAAAAGTTAAAATAAAGTGATTTACACATTCGATATAAAGTAATCTTATTTAACATTAAAAGTGGTACTTTTTCCTTTCTGTAAACATTATTGAGCTACTGAGCTCATTTTGTTTGTTAAAATAATATGAAAGAGATGCCTACTTACAATAGATATTAGTCTGGTACATATATTTATTCATATACATGTCACGTGTGTGTATTTTTTACTTTTCTACCCTCCCTTATTGTTTTTGATTACGAAATCAGTCATAATGTATGGTCCATGTAGGTACTTGTGTATCACGTAATTTTTGTGTATCACGTAATTGGGAAAAACTCGTATTGTAGTCTCTAAACTATTTTTTCTCATAACTCTTTCACGAAGACTGAATTATTTGGGTACACGTAGATACCTAAATATATTATATACATAGTTGGACGTGGGATAAGCTATGCTCAAGGGCTTTCATTCTCGAGACAAGGGAAGAGTTCCTCGTTTTTCTTCAAAGCTAAATCCTTGCGATCGCTGCGAGTGACATTTTCGTGCAACGAGTATTTTCTAATCCTTGTGTCATAACATTTCTTTAACCAGTACATTTTCTTCACAACGATGCTTATTAATGTGTTTACGTTTAAAAAGTTTGTTTGCTCCTCTTACGAACAATTTGCCCTAGTTTAAGAACCAGAGCACATGACCGTATAAACGCGGATATACTATAAAGTACTATATTAGATAATAAATTACTTATTTATACATTATTTTTTTACTTTTTTTGATACCGTCTTGACTTTATACAGTGAAAGGAACTTGAATCAATACGAATCGTAAATACACAAGGAGTATAATATATGTCAGTACCTATATCAGGCAGGCATGTAGCGCATTCCAACTTATCATAGACTCATAAATTTATTTCTTAAGGCTTTAAATGAAGCGCGGAGTACTAAGCTACCACAATCCTCTTTTTTCGAGGTTGATCTTAATCACATTGTTCTTGACCTGATTTGTATGAGTATTTATTGAGCTACCCAAATAATAAGAATATCCCAGCCTTGCTATCCTGTAATGTCATAAAAAAACAAATCTGCTATAGGATCGGTATATATGTTTACCACTGTACGATATACTCTTGACAATTGGCCAAGATAATATCAGAGTGAAGATTGATTATAGTGTTTTATTTATTGTTATAACCACTACTTTTTGGGCCAAGCTCTACTAGCCCCGTTAGTTAACAATAATAACCACATGCCAATACGTGGCATTGCTGACCAGTTGACAACTAATAAGTACATAGATATTGTATATATAGTACACAAATAGTGTTACTTATCAATTAGACACAGTACATACAACGCTTCGTAGCTTCGGACCCAGTTTAAAGTAAAGTAGAGCGCACAACTAAGGCACGCAGTGTTCTCCCGTCGAACACTTGATTTCCTTAGTGATCATAGGAGGGAATGGCTTGCGAACGGCTTCGTTTTTATGACAGCTGATAACAAACTAAATGAGCTTGCTATTTAGTGTAGTCGTCGCCATTTGCCTTCATTAATTCATATACTTACAGGCTATATTAATGCCAAATTTATGTATTTTATATTACCCACTCAGATTCCCAAATTTATACCGTAAAATATCGTGCTGCTCATCGCCCGCCGTGTAAACGGGGCCGCATAGTTTGTACACAATAAGACAAACGAATTCCACCTCATTTTTAAGAATTTATATAAAATAATCTAGAATCCTGACTCCAAATCTCGAGAATTTGTACTGTGTAATAAAACAACTTACAATGTTACCCCCTTACTAATAAACGTATAATATCAGATGAATAGTTACACACCGATTTCTCTCTTTCAGTCGTCAGTCATTTGACTTTCGAAAGAAGAAGACAAAGCGTTGTGCAACTATACAGAGGCTATACAACGTTTTTTAATAAGGGCGTAAGTAATTAACCGTAAGTAAAGAAATTAATTATAAGTACTGAATGTTATTTTCTGCCAAAGAATCTAAGTGTCTGTGTTGTTTTATGACATCATTGACCGTTATTGTTTGACCAGAGCTCCATTGTTATGGGGCAACGCCGGGTCCAGAGCATAAAACAATACTTAGGCCCGATTGTACGATGACGAGGGGCGGTTTAACTCTGGTTCTATTACAAATGATATCCAAATCATCGGGCTTCGGGTTGAAATTCTATGGGAACCAGGCTGAAACCGCCATTCACTTGTATCCTTTTATTAAATTTGATATATTATTTTTATTAAATCGAATAAAATAATTCATTACCGCGCACATCGCTCAACATGAGCGTAGTCAATTAAAGTAATAAGTTTGTGCTACAATCCAAGTGTTAACTTTAAAGTCCAGCACAAACTGTAAACCGCATTGCGATCGACTGAGCCACGTACTTAAGTATGTGTGTGTATGTATCGTATGTGGTATACATCGTGTGGTCAGTTATGCGGTTCAACAATTTACTACTCTACGATGTCGTGAGGAACATAGCGTTCCTACTCAATTGATTGGGTACCCGTTTCTCCAAAAAAATTAATTAGGGATTTCGTTTTGATGTTACATATAATAAAAACAAGAACATGTTAATTGCCTTTTTGAATTAATTAAATAAAATATCTATAACCATACATATCCAATCATTATATTTACCAAAACAGCTGCTACATCCTTATAAAAAAAGTGTATTGAATGAAAAGGTCATGTCTAAATAAGCATTAACATTAAAATTTCGCCGTAAACACCATACTAGCTTCGAATGGCAGTCACAGCTGATAGTTTCAGTCGACACATTTATCTAAAACCGAGCTTTTTGTTCAGACGAGGACGAGGAGCCGCGCTGCGTGACGTTGACGCCGCGCCACAAAGCTGCCATACGATTTATAAGAAAGGTACGTAACGTTCTGCTGAAATGTTAAATATCTATATAACAGCTATAGAGCATTTTAAATTATTGACGACGCCTAGTAAATACATAGTACATTTAAAATGTTAATTATTAGGTAATAGTAGCAGCGTGTTGTCATGAAATAACACAAAGTTTATGATCACGAATAACGTGGGTATTCGTGATCATAAACTTACGACAAACAAAAATTAACTTAGACAACCAAAGTTTTTTTAATAAAATTTTAGTTCAAGGTTCATGATTTCTGGCGCTGCAGAAAATAACTACATAATGCTCTCAACAATCTAAAATTATACTTATGTTAAAACCAAAAAAGCGATATTTTTCCCAGACTTTTCCTCTTGACGTCTCGTCTGTAAGAGGCTAATGGCATTTATTATAAATTCATAGCCAATTTGATACTCCCAATCCAGTCTGATAAACTTTGTAAACATGTTCAATGACACAGGGCACATTATAGAGTAAGGAGATCACATATTTATAATGCTAAAAATGTATGTGATTACAAAGTCAGCATATGAAGTTGGTACATTTGATTAGGTACAGTTTTATACTTTGGCAGTTAAAGAACCAATAAGTATAGGTACATAACGTATAGAGCTTTCATAAATGATTATTATTATTAATCTTAAAATAAAGAATTGAGAAATATGTTTTTCATTAAATACCAAGCACCAACTAACTTAATTCACAAGGGGAAGTACCACAGAATATTTTATTTCAAAACTCGATTAAGTAGTTCTTCAGCGTCAGTTTTGTTTCGGCACCTGAATAACGAGCTTTTAATGACGACATCTTACATTTAATTTGAGTACTCAAGATGGCGTAAAACTTTAATTTAAATCTGATAATAAACCCGGACTTTGTGTTAATGAGAGTTTTATGATAAATATCAATTCGTAACTTACTGACTTGTTAAATTCTAACAGATGAAGTATTTTGTGGCCCGACGTAAGTTTAAAGAAGCGCTAAAGCCTTACGACGTCAAGGACGTAATCGAACAGTATTCCGCGGGACACGTGGACCTGCTGGGCCGGGTGAAAAACGTCCAGACTAGGTACTGCAGCCACCAGCCAACCATCCACACCATGCACTACCATTTACTTTCTACATACCTACCTACTGTACTTTTCGTCTGGACTGTGTACCGACTGTGTCTTGTAATCTTCGTAGTCAAAGTTGGCATTGAACCTAATACCTTTATACTACCTCCGTAGTTAGTGTGTGCAACGCTATACATAATGCATAACTACAGTACATTACCTGGCTGCCTCGAAATCGCTAAAATATTTTTTCTTACCACTTCAAAGAACACGTATTTCCAGTGTATGTTATTCGTTTGAGTGATAATAACATTTTCTTACAGAATTATTAAGCTCATGAAAGTCCTTGGGGCCAGTTTTATTTTAATTTCTTCCAGATGAGGTAGTAATAAATAATATAAATTCCAATCTATGGTTTTTAAGTATAGGTCGGTTGCGTTCTTCAAATAATTTTCAAACATTTGCAAATGTTGTTTGAATGTAATGCAGAAGCATGATCGACTTCCACATTCAAAATGGTTATTGGTATAGTATGACAGTCTTAAATTGTAGCGATTTTGAAGCGGTCCGTACACTGAAAACTTCAAATGAAAACTACTCCCTGCCTCTTAGTCTAGATGCCTGATAGCTTATGTCAAGTCTTACACCGAATCAATGAGCCAAATTGTCCAACTTCAAGGAATTTTTCAGTGCCTTAACGAACTTTGGCAGAAGTAAAGTTCAAACTAAAGATTTTAACTATTGTTTTGTATTCAACAGTTAGACTTTATTAACAAATAGTTGCTCGGTACCAAAGCCTACTGCATGACCGCCTATTTCATTTAAGGTAGTGTCTTAATTGATACATGATATATGTATAATCCTAAAATAATCGTCATATTCTTCTCTTCGTTATATTCTTCTCTTTATATAACTAGTACGTACTAAGTATGTATGACAAAATAAACCCTGTTATTTACAGAGTACGAATAATATATAGTATCTACTAAGACAAGTCATCACCTACTACGACGAGCTAAACTCTCTACATTTCAAGCATTACAAGTAGTAGGGAAACACATGGTTTTTATATAATCGTGTATGTTTGGGTGTTATATACCCAAGTCAGTTAGCTCATAACTTCTCGTATTTTAATGTATGCAAACCTAACATTTGCAACTTTAGCTATCAGGATGTTTTATTTTGGTGTAGCTCAAGTATTTTGTCGCACGCAAGAGATTTAGAGAAGCATTGAAACCGTACGACGTCAAAGATGTGATAGAGCAATATTCGTCGGGACACGCGGACCTGCTAAACAGGACCAAGAACCTGCAGTACAGGTGAGATGAGAGAGCCATGCGCCTGGCGCACACGCACTGTCGTCGGTTACCGCCGCCGCTTCATTCACTGATCATCATCAGCTCGACCGCCTCCTTGTACAGCCACTCGCTAAGCAAACTTGTGCGAATGCTGACCGTACGGGTCTCCAGTAACCAAGACATTCCTCTCTAACTAACACGACCGCCCATCCATGTAGGTAGGTATACCAAGCACTCCTTATAAGGAAGTGCAACCTTTAACAATATGATGTATTTTTATGTGGTTTGAATTTTTATTTATCATTTTAACTGTATCTGTATTGTGTAATCACATCCTTGTTTATGTGTTGTAAGTAGTTACTTTATAAATTCGGTTAGATTAATTTAATTTAAAGTAAGATTATGTTCGACATTGGTTTTGATGAATAAGAAATACTAGTATCTTTGTAGGTGATGATATACAAGTTGACACTTAGACGTAGATTCAGCCCGAGGGCTTAATCAGAGTAAAAAAGTCAGATAGGAACTTAGTTGTAGGGAAACCTGGCTCCGTCATGGATAAAAGATTTTAAAGATAGGGTAGGTATATGAGTATTTTACAAAGCAAGCAAGTATTTTTCGAATAAATGTTATTTTGAGGCATGTGCCTGTGGCGTAACGCACTTACACTTTGTACGTCAATTACTTAAAATAGGGACAATCCCAGAGGACCGGACAATTTTTCAGACAATGTTTAAAATTAACCCAATATTATATAGCCATGTTTTTTTTTATTTTGTATAAAGATTTTATATCAAAAACTGTGTCTAAATGTTATTTTATAAAAAAATGCCGCTCAATCGAAACAAAATTTCACCTCAGAACATGTGATGTCAGGTGACAGCATCATCATCATTTCAGCTGAAAGACGTCCACTGCTGGACATAGGCCTCCCCCAAGCACCTCCACTTCGACCGGGTTTGTGCTTCTCGCATCCAACTGGTTCCTGCGGCCTTCACAAGGTCGTCGGTCCACCTTGTGGGAGGCCTTCCGACGCTTACGTCTTCCGGTACCCGGTCGCCACTCCAGAACCTTTCGGCCCCATCGGCCATCTGTTCTGCCCTGGCCACTGCCACTTAAGTTTAGCAATTCTTCGGGCTATGTCGGTTACCTTGGTACTTCTGTGGATCTCTTCATTTCTGATTCGATTACGCAGGGAACCTCCAAGCATAGACCTCTCCATAGCCATTTGGGTGACTTTTAGCCTTCTAATGAGGCCCATTGTGTAATAAGGACCACGTTGCAGTGCCATAGGTCATCACTGGCAACACGCACTGGTCAAAAACTTTCCTCTTGAGACACTGCGATATGTGGGACGAGAAGATATTGCGTAGCTTTCCGAACGCTGCCCAGCCGAGTCAGATTCGACAATTGACCTCTTTCTCTTTGAAGTTGGACCTACCTAACTGGACAGTTTGTCCAAGGTAAACATACTCGTCCACGACTTCGAGTGTAGCGTCTCCGATCTTCATGAGAGTGGGTGTTACATGGGCATTTGACATGACCTTCGTTTTGTCCATGTTCATTTTAAGACCCACTCTTTCGGAGGCTCTACTGAGGTCCTCCATAGTCTCAACCATGACTACAATATCGTCGGCAAACCGAAGGTGAGTTATTTACTTGCCATTGATGTTAATGCTAGCCCCTTTCCAGTTCAGAACCTTGAAGATATCCTCCAGTGCAGCGGTGAATGCAGTTTCTGAGATAATGTCTCCCTGTCACACACTTCGCTGCAGAAGGGTAGGTTTTAGATTGATATAGTGGCGTTTTCGTAGACACTTCAGCACCTCGATGTACCGATAGTCGATCTGGCACCGTTGAAGAGACTGCAGTACATCCCATGTCTCGATCGAATCAAAGGCTTTCTCGTTATCCACAAACGTTAAGCAGAGAGGCAGGTTATACTCTTCGGTCTTCTGTATAGCCTGTCGCAGCGTATGTATGTGGTCTACGATGCTGATGATTGTCCATAGAACCACTCGATCTCTCTCAACAGCTCAGGTTTGGCGGATACGATCCTGCCATCATAAATGTCTTCAGTTTCGTACTCGGCTCTGCCCTATGGACAAATCTCTAGCAAAGACCTTGGAGCCTTTATTCCACTCTATCACATCCTCAATACGGTGTGTATTGAAGCGGCGAAAGCCGCTTTTCAAGGACTGAGAGATCCATCTATTGAGCTGCTACTACTTGAGAGCATCATCTGAAGACTGTAGAATCATCTCGCGCCTCTCCTTCATGAGCCGCAAAGTAGGATCAGAGAGCCTCTTCTTGTATTCGTACGACGGGGCTTGAAGATCGTAGACCCGACCGTTTCCACGAAACCATTGTTGTATTCCTCCCTAGGCATTCGGAACGATTTTGAAGGTCGAGCTGAAAACTCTCGGGGTTTTGGACTTGGATCGGTGCTGGGCGGAACGTAGACTTCATCAGTCGAGATGTTCCCAGCTTGACATTTAATTTCAATGTGCCTTTTACCATGCAGTGATCACTTCAGGTTTTCACCGTGTTGATCACAGATACATCATTGAATACTTGCTTCATCGTCGACATAATGAAGTCCATCTCATTTTTAGTTGCACCATCCGCGCTCTGCCAGATTCACTTTCTGTGCTCTAGTTTTCTGAAGAAAGAAATCTTCATAAAGAGGCCTTCTTTCTCCCTAAAACTAGCCAGTAGGTGGCCCCGGTGGATCCGACGTCCAACACCAAATTGCCCCACTCGCGGCTCATCATCGCTTCGTTTGCCCAGTTTCGCTGGTCGCCCTCCCAGAAATAGACCAAGTTTCCGGATTTGAGGATTATCGAGTCCTCCCCCTCACTTCGGACTTCATTCTTGAGGCCATGCTTTGCAGGCGGGTTGGCGATCGCAGTATGGTGGTAAAATGAGATCTCCGAGATGGTGCTATTCTTAAATCCGGCACCACACTGACCCAGGTAACATCAGCTGTAAGTAAATAAAGCAGATTTCAGACGTTTCACTTTTTGTTCATTTTTATGTTTCACTCGAAGAGAAAAATGTCTGAACACACAAAAGAATCAAAGTGAAAAATAAATTATAAGTGTACCGATCCAACTACGATAGATTTCGGCACTCAGCATCATTTAGTAGCTTACCGAATGATGGAAAAATTACATGAAATGTGCAGATGATTCGTCGTTCATTCCTATTTAATCTTGTAGGTGTCCTGTAAACGTAGAATGTAACGAAAATTAACATTCACTCGAGTGAAGCGTCTGATAACAGCTTAAACGACCAATTAACTAAATCAAATTTTAATTCACCGATTTAATTTTGTAAGGATCATTTCGATGTAAGAACATAATAGACAGTGAAAATAGATTTAAGCAGTGTGTTCATGTGTTCATGCTTATTGCTACAAAGCAGGTACCAATTTCTGTTATAGGTTAACAAGACAAGATTATTGTACACTTATTAACATTTTCGATCGAACTACTCTTGTCCTTTAATAAAAAAGGAATAATCGTAGAAAAAGCACCAAATCTTCACTTATGGTAATGTTTGTTTAGAATTAATAGATAATATAACTTCCCTGTGGTACGAAGTAGATACAGATTAAAAGTATGAATTATTAGTTTTTTTTTTTCTGTTTATAAATCTTTGTTATTTCGTAAGGCTAAATTTTAGATTTCTGATTAGTGTCCGGTTGCCTATTGTCCAGAAGATCACAATGTTCAACACAACATTATTTTTTACCAAATAAGTACCTAACTAAAATATTAAATGAAAACCATTTTAAAATTTTATGTTTATTGTAAGACTACAGAGCCGGGTGTACCTATATAATGTAACTACCATTTGCATGCTAAATTTTAGTTTAATTAAAAAAATTGCCCTTCGTATAACCTTACAGGTTTTTTGGGCGATAAAGATCACTCATTCGAATATTATGCATGAAAAGATTCATCATTTGATGTAGGCAACATTACGCATGTACTGCTAAATATTCTGCATATATGTTCATGTTTGCACATTTTATAAATTCTTTCACCACTTTAATCTTTCGGTCTAAAGCTGCGATAATCACCCTTCGGTCGGACCGCGGAGCCGCATGCGCCCATCTCACCCGTTGTTCATTATAATGCTAAGTTTTACTTCAGTAAAGGGTTCAAGTCGTGTTCTACAGCCGCTGCATCAAAACATATATCTAAGTTGCTATTATGGTGACGTAATAGGGTGTATTGACATCTATGAGGGCCAGTCTTACAAGTCCTTTCCAATTTTAATCGGTATAGTACAAAATTACAAATAGTCTGAACGGTGAAATGGCTGTGTAACTTCCGGACGGACCCACAGACAGTCGGGCGTGACGAAATTATAAGGATTCCATTTTTGCCATTTGGCTCCGGAACCCTAAGAAGGAAGTTAGTAAAACTATTATCTGTATTTAGAAGGTTGCAAATGTTTGAAAAACATTATGAAATTGTAATTGAAAATAACCTCAATATTCGTCGACGATTTTTCAATTAAGATTTAATAAAAATAACCTTAATTTTAATGTCAAATAAAAACATCTTTAAGGTAATTTATAATTAGAATTTCAGTTTATGAATTCTAATAATCAAATCAAATCTTCAATCAATTTGTATGTAAGTGGCACTGCCAATTGACATCCACATGTACGTTACCGTTTGTTGACATTTTCATCAAATTGTTTTGGAATAGAATATCTAGGTATATTAGACCCGTTAGTTTAGTTCGCAACAATAGTTGAGCAACACTTGATTAACGAAAAAAAAATCCTTCTTTTTGGGTATAGGATACGTTACATTTATATTTTCTAGCATTACCTGTAATCCTTCAATGACGACCTGGAAATTCAAAACTTTCGGTTTTGGCAAAGACATTTTTAATTTCTCGGGCTACGTTGAAGGAGTCATCTTAAAAAGATGCATTCAAAAAGTTGGCAACGTCGCAAATCGCTGTATTGTCAAATATTTCGCTAACTATCATAAGTACACATTATGGAATGCAATAAAGTATTGAGTAAATAAATAAATTAAATTATGAAATATCGCTCTATTGTGCACTAAGGTATTATGAATTCCAATAACTAATATCATGACGCTGATATATAGGGAGCTATTGGTAAAATACTAACAATCTTGCAAGACTGGATTACTAACATCATAAACAATAACTTTTGTTCTATGACTTTTTACAAAACATAATACATTTTACCAAAAACAAACCTTTAAGATTTCGTTATTCTATCTAACCCCCCCCCCCTCCCCTCCGCTAAATTTTGTACTTGACACGGTAGTTTGTTTACCTAAGTAGCGCTTTGTTTTGCTTCGCGTAGAGTTCGTAACAGAAAATCAAATATATTTCAATTGGTTGAATTTAAATATTTTTACTGTTGTATGAAAATCTGACGAATTAAAAGTGATTAAGTAATATAAGTATAAAGTGATTCTTGCAATTCTTAATCAATATTTTAGTACTATAGAGCGATATTTCATACAATTACATTTAGTTATTGATAAATAAATCAATATCTCTGACAAGATTTGAATTTCTTTGACCATTCATACAGAAATAGGAGTTATTTGTCGAGTTAAGGAGAAAAGCACAAGAATAATCAGAATGTAGAATAAAACAGCGAGCGAAACGAGCTCAAACATCTTTGCACCTTCTCGAATGGCTTATTTTACCTTCTGATAATACAAACAGAAAATTTACCTAGTTATTTTTGACGTGACAACGTCTTATAATTCGATGGAGCCGGCTGCACGCACGAAAAAACATGACTCATGCGGCGTTACCTCGCTCTGAGGCGTTCCATTTAAGGCTTGAAGTGCAAGCGAGAGCGTGGAACGAGCGACATAGAGGCACAATCGGCCGCCGCGTTCGGCAGCGTTCGACATCTGTTTCTCTCCTACTTGAGTGAGCGATGCGTCCGCGTGGACAGCTGCTATACAAATCAAACAAATAAAATTAAAATTTTCTTTTGAAAAATGAAACCATTCCATCAGTATTTTCTTATGACGTTGTCACGTTTAACTATCTTCAGTAAACCGACTTTACAGACAACCGATTTTTCAGGGTTACGCGGGCACAAGAGCGAGCGAAGCGAGCTCGAAAATTGTATTATTGCATGATCTCAGTTAGGTTCGGCTTTCTTTTGGCCATTCAAACAGAAATAGCGGCTGGCTGTGGGTCTGCAAAGTACGTCCCCTTAAAGGTTACAGCCCTGGCAGCCACCTGCCTGGCCGCGGCCGGCCCGCAGCCCCTAGCCACGACCCTAAAATAAACCAAAACAGCGAAATATTTGGCAGCTATTTGCGACGTTGCCAACTTTCTGAATGCACCCTTGCACACCTTAAGAAATGCTAAAGTAGAGTTTAACAAGTTCTCAACTTCAAATTCTCAAATCAGAAACCTTGTGTAAGTAACATACGAGTACATAGCGCTTTATGTGCTTACTCTTGCTTAAAATGTTTCTGAATGCAAGCAATAATAAAAAGCTTAACATTTTCTTATTCCTGCAATTCCACTTCAACCAGCTTTCGAAGTGATTTATTATTAGTTGAACATAGTTCAGATGCAAGCAATTTATTTTTCTTAGTAATATCTTTGTTATCTATCATTTCATTTGTATTTTACACACTCATTTTAGATTTTATATACATTTGTGTGTTTTTGTCGGCTACATAAACCTTTATTCCGCGAGGAGAGTAAAATAACGATTACCAACTTCATTTAATTAGATAAAACCGCATGCTTTTATATACTATAGATATATTATTTTACTCCTCTCGCGGTGTGTGTACTTACCTATTTGTTTGAAGATAGGTAATATTGGAACTTTTTTAAGTTGGAATCGAATTTAATTTATTATTCATTTTGGTCAAATGGTCTTGTTAAGCTGATCGCACATTTGTCAGCACCGTATAATGCATTACTTTCTCTGCAATATTATTTCACCTACCTGTTTTGTTTATTCTGAGTTTTATTTAGTTACTATAAAAAATACCAGAAAGCATAGCATGACCACCGTAGAAACGGAACAAGTGAAAGACAAAATGACAGATTGTAGAAAGATTTCTACGGCGTGATGTCAAAAATTAAGAAATAAAGAGAAATGTGAAATTGTATAGAAATATAAGAGCAAATAAAAAACGTCATGCTACGCTTGCTGCAGTCCTTCAGCGTTGTATCACCTATATCTAGCCTTCTAATGAAAGGCATTAGGTACTTACTTAACTTCCTTTGATAAATTGGATTCCGCTATTTTCAAATGTCTGTATCCGTACAAAAGTATTTTATAGTAGGTATATACCTATGGATGTATGTAGGTACTTTTATGACCTCCCCAAAGAGCAGTTTTTCCGTACTTAGGGAATTGAAAAAAAATTGGTGTTTCTTTTCAAATATGAAATGAATATTTACTTATATTTTTTAAATACGCCAACAGGTTAGACCAAATACTTGGAAAACAAGGATCTAAAGCTAAAGATGTCTACGCATCAAAAATCAGCCTAGCTTCCAGAGTAGTTAAAATTGAAAGACAAGTAAGTGCTTTTGTAACTCCCTAACGTTTTGTCATTATACTTTGTGTATGATTCACTCAAGTGATGGTAAATTTTTGTTTCATTCCACATTCACACGGCACCGACAATATTATATAGGAATGAATGTTTATCTGCTACTTTAATTTCATTTTTCGATAATTCGGTTGGCTAGTGAAAGGTGCCGAATGAAAGTCAATAATGAACAAAAAGTGAAGCGTCTGGTATCGGGTAAGTTACTAGTTAGGCAATGATCCACATTACATATTTCGTAATGTAATATTGGAAATACCTACACTATAGGTACGCGTAATCACTTTCCGGTTCGATCAAATGCATTATTTGTATTAAATGCATTAAATCATCGTTAATTTAATTGAGAAGGAAATAATGGGAGTCATTGATTTATTAGATTATTATAAAATCATTTCATCAATTTACATTTTGGTATTCTTATACCCAGGCAACATCATTTGTTTCAGGTAGATGATATAGAAAGTAAGTTGGATCATTTGTTAGAAATGTATAAGGAAGACAGAGGGGTGCCACGCAGACTACTAGGAGGTGGCTCCAGCGGAGGAGAGGGCTCGGGTGGCCCGTCCGGTGAGGGCGGGTTGGTTGTGCGTCACCGACCGGCGCTGGCCGATAAGCAGTGTTCGGAGCCCAACTCGCCGGTGTCGCGCACGTTCGAGCCGCCCCCGCCGCCGGCGGCCGCGCCGCTCGTGCCATACAAGCGGCCCATGAACCGGGGCTACTCCGACCTCGGAAGTAGATTCATGAAAAAAAAAGTTATAGTAAAGTACGAAACTAGTATACCCATTAACCTAATACACGGTTCAACACCGTCAATTTCCATGTCTGATTATGTTTATTTCTTCATAATTTTGCAGCATATTCCAAGTTTTTATTTTATTTATTTATTAAAACTTTACTTTACTAAGGTAGATAACTTTCATCTGAGAAATAAATATTACGGTTTGACAGCTTTTGTATAGAAAATATGAATGTAAAACTGTCATAATTATTCTTCAGATAAAAGTTATCTGACTATTGAAAAATCAGCCCTATGTAATTATAACAATGTACCTACATTAGAATATTTAGGAGCTTCTTGCAATCTTGTCAATTTTACTAAAGTGTAAATGCATACCTAGCTGAATAACAAATGTTAGCAGGACAGCCAGTACAAGTCGCAACGGTGAATCCCCAAGAGACGATGAAGTAGTTATCGTAGTGCCGGACCGCGAGGTCACACCTCCCCGCCTCGTCACCGACAGCTCAGGTCGGTATTTGTCCCACGTTCCTACACGTGTATACTGGAACATTAGCTCACCTAACTGCCTACACAAACCTATAATATTTACTACCTTACCATGCCTAGGATTCCTAAACAGTCACAAATTAGCAGATAGATAGAAATTGTTTGGAGTATTTGACGCATAGCTGGTAGGTTCCTAGTCATCCTACCAATAATGTTTTATTGTATTAGATAAATGCTATCATTTAAATGAACTGTTTCAGATGCTCTAACCAATGTCTACGTTGTTCACTGCGGCCTATGGAACCACTCTGACACATTAGTCGCCACGTAGAGTCACACTCGTGTGAATAGAATGCTGTAGTTAATGTGATGCTAACTTAACCAATTAAACATCGTTGCCATAGGTATAAATATGCGAATATTACAAAATTGCAGCATCTTATGAAGATTATTCGTCGTCGACTTCTCTCTGACCGATGACATGGGAGAGCCCCATAAACGGCCGTCGCCGGCTCCGTGAGTCCTACACCCTACCCCTATCGATGTGTGGAATGTTTATCATTTAATAGTGTCTCTCTGTGTCCTCCTAGACCCTCCTACAACTTACTCCTACCACATGAATGTACTAATGAAGGTGTCGTAGACTTAGACTTATCTTTATCTGATTTTTTTTTATCAGGACATTAATTCATTTGCTACTTTATCAAAAGTTGTGTTTTTACCTTTTTCAAACACATAATTATCTCTATATTTATCTAAGAAAAACATATATTTTCTCTCACGAACGGTTTCAAGTAGGTATCAGATTTTTCTGTACCCAAAAAACATGCAACAAATTTTATCAGCTCTAACGACCCCATAAGTATAAAGTACCTATATATAGACGAATGAAAACAACGATTGTCTCAGCTGTTTATGATCACATACGAAACCACTGTTACGATCTATTTGTCCGACATGTTCCTGCTGACCGTGGCTTTGACCAATGCCGACTGACGTACAATGCATAAGAAATGAGGAAAAAGTAGTCCCACGGGACAATTGAGTGATTTATGTACCTAAGAATTTACAATACATACCTACCATAAAATATATATAAACGACAAAGTAAGTCGTTTATATTATATCCATAATTCTTTACTATTCCATACTAATTTTATAAATGTACTCTATTCTGTCTGTCTATCGGTAACTTTTCCAAGGCCTAAAGAAACAACACAATTTGACAGATAGCCTTGGAGAAGGACATAGACATCCTGGATATTTTTATAACAAAATAAAATTGTGAAGAACAAAATAGCTACACGCAAACGAAGTCGCGAGTAACAACTAGTACCTATTATTCAACGATTCTTCGTCAATCCTCGATAGCATCGCGCAACCGTTCCTTCCTCGTGGTCAAACTGATTTCACCATGAGGAATTCTGTTCAGGATAGTCAAACTACTTAGTTTAATAGGTAGGTATATTAATTGAATAGTGGTAAAAAAAACACTTGACTGTAATTACTAAGAGGCACTTATTTTAGTTCAATCTCAAATTTGATGCCACCTACTGCATCCGACTGCGAGAAAAGTGATCTTGTTTTAGTGTCTTTATTTGCAGTTTAGTTTTTTGTTTTATTTTCAACTTTGCCCCACCAGTGGGGCCGGTGGAGCAAAGTGGAATAATTCATTTTTGTTACCCACAAGGCCACGATAGTATTTAAAAAAAAACCGGGCAAGTGCGTGTCGGACCGCGCACAATGAAGGTATAGAGGTATGAGGAACAAGGTGTAAAGTTCACTCATCCTCTATAGAAAAGGGAAGATCCGACCAGACGAGTGTTGCGGGTGTTGTGTCTGGCGGGCAACGAGCCCGATGATTCATTTCGGCCCGTTGTATCTATGCTACTTGCGCGGTAAACTCTGCTTGCGAGATGCAAGATTTTGCGTGACGTCATTGTGACGCGTTGTTCGCATGTGGCGTTGTAGATACCGCTCAAAGGATTCCGTAGTTGGAATAAATTTATCCCAAGAACAAACTTAACATTGTAGTTGAAAATCATGTTCTCCCATACCTACATTGCAACTGCATCCAAGGTGGACAATGTCCTTTAAGTTGGTAGACTATTACTCGTAAACTTGTAAAGCCTACTTAGCTGTGATAGTTTATCTTTTAATTTCTTTATATATACTACTGCCGTGATTTTTTTCACATATCCAAAAGCAATCTTTTAGCTGGCAGGCGGCGGGACACTTGGCTCTAACAAAAATTAGCACTTTAAAGGTTAATATTTCACAAACGGATCCCTGAATCGAATAATGGTGTTTACAAACCCGCAATATTTTTGAAAGACCTATCCAATGATACCCCACACCATGGGGTAGACGAGAAAAAAAAACATCCCCACTTTACGTGTAGAGCATGCCTTACAATCTTACTCGTAGAAACCCTGCAACAGCATTGTGATAACCCAACTTATTACAGATGACATGTACAAAAGATATATTTCCAGCTGGTTATTAGCTTTACAATTTCGTAGTATAATAATCTGTTAGTTTAGTATTGTAAAATCAGAGGCGCTAGTGTGGCGTATAATATCGGAAAATAAAAAATATTCAAAATATAATACTACACTAAGGTTTACAATGTTCTCCCTAAATAAATGGTATAATATTAGTAGTACTGTTAAGAATGTGTTATGAATGTGTTTATTGTAAATATAGGGTTCGTTAGAATAAATTAAATATAAACATACGTGTCCATGATGTTAAGTCATTTTTGGTGAAAAAAATTTTGAAATAAAAAGATCTTACATACTTTGGTAAGAATTTAGAGATATTTAAATATATGCCCTGACAGCACTGGCAAGTAATAAACAAAAATGGCTGTTGTTGTTTTGATGTCGTTCTGCTGTGAATGCTGTGATCGTTCGTTGTCTGTTGTGATCGTTCGTTGTACCTAAATCCCCCTTACTAATAAACATTGTGTATCGTCTGTATAGTTACACAACGCTTTGTCTTCTGTCGAAAATCAAATTACTGACGACTGAAAGAGAGAAATCGGTGTGTAACTATTCGTCTGATATAATACGTTTATTAGTAAGGGGGTGTGTAATTTAAATAATATCTAAATATGTTGTAGTAAACAGATTTTGAATACTTATATCGGTATAATTTTACTATCTCTGTTATAGTAAACAGTTAGACCATGAATGGATCTAGGTCGCGCGATTATAATACTGACACGGATGTAGTTTAGTATTTTAATCGCAGAGGGCGCTTTTTTAATGTTATCGTTCAAATCGCGCAAGATGGCTCTCTATTTCCGTATATACAAAGTACTCTTTGGTGTAGAGCAAGTTACACTAGAAAAAAAAATGTTTTCGAGATTTTACCTCTTTGTTGGCAAATTATAGCGTTCTAGTACTAAGAGGCTCTGAGCTAAGCTGCGAACGGACAGACCGACTTGGCGAAACTATAAGGTTCCTTCATTCCTTGTTGACTACGGAACCCTAAAAAACGACGTTAATTATTGACGTCTATAATCCGCCATTTCAATATTATAAAAACAAAACCATTACCAACCATCGCTCGTCCGACGAGCGATGGTTGGTAAGACACCTCATATAGGTCCTGAAATCCATCCAGCTGTTTAGATAAAAAACCTACGTACATAGGTGCATACTCCGGTACATACATACGCGTAAAAAAACCTGCGTCATAGGTACATACATACGCGTGAAAAACATAACCCTGTCTATAATATGCTGTCGCGCAGCTGGTTAAAAATGAGCAATTTGTAAAACTTGTGGCATGTTTAAGACTTTGTATGAAAAAAATCAATAACTAGGCTGAAATCTGTAAAGTGACGTAACAAGCCAGCAAATCAGCCATTTACGAAAGTGTTGCGACACTACGACTGATTAAAAAAGATAAAAAGAAATAATTTAATCAATAAAAGAGATGATTCTAAATTAAAATACAGCCAATACCTGTTATGCAACTGTTTTGAGACAAATAAACATTTTTCATTTTCACCTACTTCTTAGTAGGTTGCTACTAGGGATATATTAGGTATTAGTATCTACCTATACCTACCTACATAATATTAGAAATTAACATATTTTTTTATTTGTCGTATTTGGTGCATGTTTAACTTGGGTAGCTACAGCTTAAAAAACAAAAGGATGTTTGAAGAAATGGTCAACAACAATGGAAACTATCAGACAAGATTGAAATAAATCGTCAAAAACGTAACTAAACATAGGTAATAGGTATATGTTTAACGCACGCTAGATTTCAGCCTAAGTACCTACCTACTCTCTTTATATTAATATTTAAAAAAATTGCAAATATACCTCAATTTTTTTTTTTATTTACAACACCTTCCATCAATTTCAGCATGTCTGTAATGTAGTTTTCTTATGTATTTAATTAGACATGTGTTATATTTAGGTTCTAATTATACAAGTGTATCGGATTATACATGTGGTAAATATTATTATTTCAACCACAGAACAGATAAAGACTATGTGTTCTGTGATTTCAACAGCTTTATTTATATATGTACCTTTGCCTGATTTTTATCGGTATTTAGTAGGTACGAGTGTAGCTGGCGCCGTATAACCGTGCCCCCAAAATTCAGGGGTCCCGTCCCGCCGCGACGTGTTTAAGCAAAAATTCGTAAGAATTTGGATTTTGGATAATATTCCAATACGTCAAATTCTGATTGATAAAAGGCCCGTAATTAATGAATACCAAATGAAAATTTACGTAATTCTCAAGGTGTTGCATACATTTAGTAAAATCATAATAATATAGACAATCTAACCCATTCGAGTCAGAATATTCCAATTTTCTAGCTCGCTTCGCTCGCTCTTGCATTATTTTGGTAAGATCACAGTGGGAGTTTTGCTTTGCAAGTTAGGATGACATGCTATTTCATTTATTTTGTAAGAAAAACAATGCCCTTTGAACAATGCCCTTCGTACCTACCTAATTCTAGATTAATTCCACCAGTATTGGAACTTTTCTCGGTTATTCAAAAATCTAGGTCAAATCTGAAGGTATTGTACTTTTAAATGAAACAGCAGATATTTTAAACTAAAAATGTCTAGAATCATGTGCTGAATTCATGGGAACAGTTTGCGCTTCGATGTCCCATACACCGTGTAGAGGTATATTATGAAAACTGCAACACAATATACCTAACATAATCAATCCAATCCACATCTTTGTCAGACACTTTGAGCGACTTATTCGTCATTGATATAAGGCTAAGCAGCTTATTTCAAATTTACGTTCTGTTTGTCTCCAACCAACCCATCTCTCAAATAAGATTATCCAACTAAACATGAACACCATGAAATACCCGTTAATCGAGGCTGGAAATTCAGATCTCAAGAATTTTATCATGGCATAAACTTAAAACAATTAGATTTCAGAAAATATTTAAATTCAGACATGATTGCAGAAGTTTGCGGGAGCGGTTCCGCGGGCGCGGAAACAGAGCCCCGGTCGATGAGCTCGGGCTCCGCGTCGTGGTGCGATGGCGACGCGGCTGAGGAGCGCGGCTACGGCTCCGGAGACTCGCTCGCTGAAGACGCCGCGCTGCTCGGCGGCGCCGCGCACGACGCGCAGCCGCGCGCGGCGCGCAACCCGCGCCGTGACGTCGCTGTCGACCTCCATCTGCTGCGACCTGATGTCTAACACATACTTTTTAGTATCTTTAGATCGGCCGAAGGAAATAGGCTTTCCACGAAAATACCTAACTACCACCCATTATAAGTTATGATTGTCAATACCTACGTGTTCGCACAATATTGACGTGACACAATGCTGTCCATTCACATAATTTCCTTATTGATAGGTGCTTGTAATGAGAAAATAAGCAATCATAGTTTAGGTAAAACGAGTAGGTAGGTAGTCGATAAGGTGTCTTGTGCAACTCCAATAAATAGTAGGTACTTACCTATACAACGAGTTGATGTTGTGATGACCACTTCCACTCGTGTAGGTATGTATAAAGACCAAGGACACGATGCGAGTAGTACGTACCTAACATATTATTACGCTTACATATGTTTAATTACTTATTGCTTTAAAAGATTATGAGATTTACCAATAAATAAATAGAAATCTTTACCTATAAAAAATGTACCATACCTAATTGTTAAGGTGTACATATTTTTGTAATAAGTTGTTTAATATTATTATAGATCTATTATATTGTAAAGTATTTAGGAAATGTTATTAGCAGTGAAAGAAAACCAAATAAATCAACAATCCTGAAAGATAGATAGGCTAGATATTATTAAAATGCCTCAAACTAAGTACTTAACAGTTTATACCTACTACCTAGACATTTTATAAGTGGAACATCCAGGACTAGGTATGACGTTTGCAAATAATGTAGGTATTATGTACAATTATATTGTTTCTATACGAATAGGTAACTTTAAAGATAACATGACAAAGAAACTGTGATAGACATTCAGTTTTCCCATCACGCCGAACAAAGCCGACTCTAAAATGGTAGTATCCACTATAGTTCAAATTTCAGTAATAGGTTAGTTAGGTAGACAATATTTAGTAGATTGACTACTGGTACCTACATACCATATCTGTCTAATTATTTTATTTTTCACTAAAGTCCTATTCTTGAACCAATTTTGAAATTTTGGACATGTTTCTTAATAAAAGCAGGGTAAACTTTTGCCTGAAAAACAATATAAATAATTAATAAGATTATAAATATTGGCACATAATATATCTAAATATATATTTTAAAAAACATTCATGTTAAGAACTGTGTATCAGACTATATGTCGTAAACTCGTTACTGATGCTGTATGCACAATAACCTCAGCAGGGGCTGCAGTCTCGACATTCATAGCCATCGCTTTACGACCGAATTCGGCCGCAAAGTCTATCGATCGGGATGTAGCGATATTTGGTAGTCTCGACTCACAAAGTCATCCATTGTCATCGGTATTTTACCGACCTTTGTCGCAAACTTTACGATTTTCTTAATGTTTACGAATATATTTTGCGAGCATTTTTGACAGCCCGCAAAGTGAATCGTTATCATCGTAAACTTATAATTTTGGAGGTGTTTGCAAGTAATTTATAAACAAAAATAATGCGAAATGGGCGTACTCGAAGGTATGTCTGTACCGATGATGTAGAGACTTGCGTTTGTCGTAAGCATCGTTACGGCAAGCGATTATTTTCGGTATTATTTAGCGGTCGGTAGTTTGCGACAGCGTCGCTATCTATGTCCAGACTGCAGGCCCAGGAATCATCATCGATCGGCGCAAACAAAACCTAGTAGAACCCCTCCGTAATAATTTATTAATCTACGATTAATTAATTACATCGAAGAAGGCTTCCACTCTTATCAGATGCGGCTTTATCAGTATTTTAATAATAATGACTATTCGAAAGCGCATTTATTTGTACCTAGGCAAGATAATTCATCAGTTCAGTAAAATAATAAATACAATGGGACCTACTATTGCCTAACTGTTAGATCTATGAATTGTGATATGTTTATGAATTACTTACCTAAGTCAATTTACACTGTATATAAATCAAAATAATGACTACTACTGGCAATATAATAATACCTATATATTTGTATATTACTGTGAACGTTCAGGCATCAACAGATTCTAAGCATAGGTACCAAAATCACGTTGGAGCGCAAGCACGGTAATGATTATTTACAATTACCAAATTGCTTTCTGTCTAGACTAGACCATGGCCGTCCGAAAGTTCATGTCACATTCCAGTTTTTAACCCCCGGCCCCGACGGAAACAGAGGGGTGCTTACAGACAGTACCTTGCGAAATAACGTTGACGTTTGACCAACCTGTTGGTCTATAGCACTAGATAAAGGTACTTACATGCATGTCATTCTCGGTTTTGTATTAGGTACTCAATAATGATGACTCAGCAGCGCCCAACTCTAAAAAAAAGTAATTAAAACTGAAGTTACCTTTCGATGAATCCTAAATTGCACAGGGCCTTTGTTCATAAATCTTTGTTTGGGTTTTCACAGTAATATACATAGGTCAATGCCTAACAGAAAAGCTTGTTGCAGGGATGTGGCCTAATCATACCTTAAAATCCCGAGCATATCTAGACTTAAAGCACGTACTACTAACCCTTCGCTTGTCAAATACAATGGTTGAAACCGATTGAATCGTTTTAATCCACTCAAGCAGCAACAAGCCAGCACAAATAAATTCATCACAGACAACATTTGAGTTTTCTCTGTTTTTTATTATTCCTTTAGACTGGCTCTTCATTCTCCACTCACTAATGACTAGTTTTATGTAAAACCAAGGGAGCAAAGCTAAGCTATAAGACCCGATGAAGATACCTACTTTTTCCTTTAAGACTCAATAATGATGTGTGAGAGATATTATGGTGCAACCTCTTGAAACAGGGTCTGCACCCTGTTTCAAGAGGTTGCACCATAACATCAATAGACAATAGACTAGACTACAATAGCAATAGACTCTTAAATTAATTGCGAAGCGACTTAGGTACTTAGCTTTGCTACGCACGCATCCTTCGCTACGGAGCGAGGGATTTTTAGGTATCCACGCCGCGGCGTGTAGGTAGATACCTAAAAATCCCTCGCTGTTCTTCTCCCTGAGCCCGATCTACGAAGTTGGGTAAAAAATTCTAGTTTCCTAGTACCTACAACAATTTTTCTCATCCGTAATTTAGGTAACTATTGTGGCACGTACCGCGAAGTGAAAGCGCATTTATTTGTAGGGAAGAAAATTCATCTTAATAAGTTATAGGTAGATATTTATTAAAATGACTTTTTTTTATCTGTAATATTGTTAGGTACTTATTTCGTTTTAACTAACTATTTACACTAGGTACTAAATTAAAATAATAACTAACTAAATCAATATACCTATATAAAATTCAAAGTCCTGACTGACTGACTGATATATCAACGCACAGCCTAAACCGCTGGACCTTGAGACATGAAATTTGGAGGGTGTGTTCTTTATGAAGAGTAGGTGTCCACTAAGAAATTCAACCTTTAAGGGGATAAAAGGGGGGGATTTTGTTTGTTTGAAAAATCTTATTCCTTGAGTTAATAACATTGAAACTTGGCACAAATACCTACTTATCTAAGTAAATTATGAAGTTTGTCATATTTTGTTTTTCTAAACTACACCCTAATGGGAGATTGGGGGGGTCTTAAAATTTGTATGGAAGAATTTTAACGCGCTGTTCGATTATCTCGAAACTCAGTACTTATACTTAAAACTAAAAATAAGGAATAACGTGTATTAGGGTTTTTCGAAAATCTACCCCTAACGGGGTGAAAAGGGGTTATTAACTTTACAGGGGAAGATTTTACTGCGTAGCTTGATTAACTCGAAAATTGGTAGAAATAATCTTTGAATCCGGTTGTGAACTCAAACGATTTTTCAAAATTCCACCCCTATGGAGTATGGGGGTGACAAGCGAGAATACAGTTTATTTGAAAACTTGGCACGAATATTTATTTAAGTAAATTATAAATTTTGTCATTTTTAGTTTTCCTAAACTACCCCCTCAGGAGGGCTTAAGGGGTGTCAAAGTTTGTATGGAGGAATTTTAACGCGCGGTCTGATTAACTCGAAACTCAGTATTTACACATATTTACACTTATTGCGTGAAAGGGGTAGTTTATTTTACAGGGGAGGATTTTACTGCGTGGCTTGATTAACTCGAAAATTGGTATAAATAATCTTTGAGTCAAGTTATGAACACATCCCAAACGATTTTTTCAAAAGTCCACCCCTATGGGGGTGACAAGCGGGGATACAGTTTATTTGAAAAATCTGATCCGTTTTATCTATAAACTCAAAAATAGGCCTGAAAACTAACATTTTCGAATTTTTTGAGGAAAGTACGAATTAGACGCGGACTAAGTCGTGGGCAGAAGCTAGTAAATAAATATAAAAACAAAAATTAATAATAGCCGTATTAATAATTGCCACGATGAATGGCAATGCTAATTCTTTGGCCAAAGAACGACCCAGCCCTTTGGTCACGTGAAGTGTCGAACAGCCGGCGAGATTTTTTTTTAAACATAACCCTCCTTCTGGCGCAGTCGGGTAAAAAGGAGACGCGCACTGCACTCGGGCCCCATGACCCGAGCATTAAAATAACTTATATTATAAATGCGAAAGTAACTCGAATTACTTGTTCATGTTCAAGCCTAAAGCACTGAAACCATCTTTATGAAATTGGACAGATAGGTAGCCTGGAACCCGGAGCAGCCGGTCGATTCTGTTAGAATCTCACCGTGAGAAGTTAGGTGAAGTGAGCTGTCATTCCATCTAATGCTGATTCTGTTAGAATCTCACCGTGAGAAGTTAGGTGAAGTGAGCTGTCATTAAGCTCACTTAAGTGACAGCTGACTTTAAGCTCACTTCACCCACTGAGATAAAGTACTAAGTAATAATAGTTCTATGACTTCACCTGAGTTATCACGGTGAGATTTTTACAGAATAGCACTACTGTACCTACATTAGGCCACCTTTCGTTATGTAGGTATATTAGAAAGCAGAATCAGCAGAAATGTATGGAAGCTGGTCCTGGCACTACACATAATGTCATTAGATACCTAAGTATTTTATCATTATACAATAACTAGGTACTAAGGCGGCTCATGTCAAATCGCTATGTGAAAAAAGTTAAGGCGATGTTTCGTAGGAATTACTGTGTTTGGGTGTTATTGGTCATGGGGACCATTTTGTCCGGTCTTCCGCAAAAGATCCTTGTAACTTATATTCAGGGAGCAGTCATTTTCACAAAAAGAGAGCTGGAGAAAATATACTCATTGAATCCCCACTGGTGGGGATTTGTCGGCGGGCATTTCTGGAATAAATAATTGTTATGACGGTACAGCCCCGGAACCTTTGGGCCGCAAACCGGAATCCGTGTCTCGGGATGGCAAATTCAAGCATCAGAGAGACTTGGCAATAAATAAGATGCGCAGCACTTTATTCTCTGCGGGTGGTGCACTGAGGAAAACAGGATTAAAATAATATGACAAGGCTATAGAAGATGTTTTTGCAGAACAAAACGCTCGAAGAGTCAAATTGAAAATTCGTATAGGTAGGTACTAATCATAATCTGCCTAGCCTTTTCCCAACTATGTTGGGGTCGGCATCCAGTCTAACCGGATGCAGCTGAATACCAGTATTTTACATGGAGCGACTGATACGATACTGGTGAGACTGGTTATCAGACTAGGTAAGTACTAATAATAAATAAAATTCTTTTTGCATTTGATGGCCCAATTCTTGGGGAGTGAATACCACGCTACGACCCTTATAAGCCGAGCAAAAAGAAAAGAAAAAAAGTCGGAAAAAACGCTAAGCGAAAACGAACTAAGATAAAAGCGCGGGCGAGCGATGCGCAGCGACGAAGTCGCGAGCAGAAGCTAGTTATGCTATATTCTAACGATTTATTTCACACTCTAGCCTATCCCAATTAAAAAGAATTTTCGACATGTTCATGTAAATTTTATAAAAATAAGGGTTCATGGTCTCATGCGGATTCATGGAAAAGGTTAGGATTGGCGGGGCGGGGGGCGGCAGACAGCAATTTTTGTCCCGCCTCTAAAAAATTCTAGATCCGTGGCTGTGACTCGAATTCAAAATACGTCTTAGGTTCGATTCCTAGGTCGGGCTTAGTACTATGGACATTTCCTGTGACGAGGATTCCTGCAGAATTATTACCTAACAAAAGTAAGTATGTGTTTTTCAATAATAAACGATTGAAATTCAAAGAAAAAGAAGGGACGATTTAGTCGCGATATCTACCTATTACAATTTGCAATGTTCTTTCTAACAGTCTAAAAGAAAGATTATACGATACAACAAAGAGACGCCTTTTCTTACCTTAAACAAGCGATTGCTTGTTATCATTATAATTATCATTATTGAGGAACTGCAGATCACTGCGCGCTACCACAAATGACCAGTGTTACTGTGTTAGGTATCCAATCAGTACCGCACCACCGCATCATCTCTTTGAAATCTGTTCTGTTCTGCATGTGGGCTGTGAACACTGAGCCTGAAGGGGACAACAGAGCTGTTCTCAACGACCATCATATATTGTGAAAAAGCGTGAATTTGTATTAGAGTCTGACCAACGAAAGCTGACCAAGAAAAAAGGCGGCAATTTAAAAAAATCAAGGGCTGTTACCCTGGATATTATAGGTACACTGCGTAAACATAATTTATACTATTTAATATTCATTGCGAATTTATTGATTTATTGACATTGACAATTAGGATTGACAGTCCTAAAATGTCTCCATTCTAAAAGATTAGAAAAAAGTTTAGAAAATAATTCGTGGTCAGCTTTCGTTGGCCAAACTCTACTATGAAACGGAGGCGAAAACATCTTGCCAACAGTTTTGGTCTTCAATTATAGGAAATATTGCCTATGTTTACGCTAGTAATATAAATGTCAATGTGAATGTTCTTTTTTGACCGTCCTTTCGACAAGTTTTTATTCCACATATTTCGCACTTTTTTCTTTTGAATCCACTCATATTTATAAAATAAACCTATGGACTGAGCATACCTACAAAATTAGCGTTATACCTACACAAATCGGGCACTAAAGATGACCGCCTTTCGTAGTGTTCTTTTTGTTTTTTCTCGCACCACACTGTTTTATACAACACGAGGCCGAGGGCATGATTTTCCTATTAATGGACACCAAAACACCTAGTTTCTAGACGTATTTCTCTCGAAAACAACAAAAATATTTGGGCAATCAACCGTTTGACAGCACATCTACCACAAAACCATTCATAAAACTCGCACTCAACATGGCGGCCCGTCACGCATAGACATGATATTGACGTCACACAAAAGTGTTGCCAAATTTAGTACTTGACAAACATTTAGATGTCTCTCTTTTCATATGCAGCTCTTGATTAGTTAAAAAGAAACAGAACGCTTTTTGACATGTGTGTGTCCATTTGATAGATATTTATTTAACTATTATTTCTACAGTAGAATAGGCTGAATAGGGCATCTCCATGCTTCTCTCTCAATCATCTCAATGTCTTACGGTGACATTATTACAAGGCATGGGGCGCGTTCCGAATTGAG
Organism: Gortyna flavago; assembly: GCA_963669345.1. Classification (NCBI taxonomy): domain Eukaryota; kingdom Metazoa; phylum Arthropoda; class Insecta; order Lepidoptera; family Noctuidae; genus Gortyna; species Gortyna flavago. The sequence continues at coordinate 10,980,781 of OY770126.1, forward strand.
GAAATAATCTATGTAATCGATTTGAGCGTGCTAAAACCCGTACCGAATTGGCGTGAGCGCGATAACGATGTCCCGTGAATCGTCATAGATGACGTCATGGCATACGCCATCTTGCGATAACGCCGACCATGCCTCGTACAAATATCACCGTGAGCGCTGTCAAAAATGACAGTGTGTGTGTGTGTGAGGATGAGGATGTGTCAGTGTGTGTTTTGTTTTGAGTTGCACCATATCTTTTTAATAACGTGGCATTTTCGAAATTGTGCTTCTGGCTGACAGTCGCCACCTAAACAAAGAAAAGGAAGAAACGTGTGGTGTTTTTATGAAGAAATACTGCTGTAATATCTTTTTGACACCGAGTAAGCACTGTGAGCGCGCTAACGAGTGTTCCGAATTGTTGACAGCTCTCAGCTGTCATAATCGTGATATCCATTATGGAACGCATGTGAGACGATTTGAGTGCTGTGAGCGATATTGGCCAATTCGGAAGGCGGCCATGGTCGGCGTTATCGCAAGATGGCGCATGTCATGACGTCATCTATGACGATTCATGGGACATCGTTATCGCGCTAACCTTAGACTAAGGCCGCCTTCCGAATTGGCTAATATCGCTCACAGCACTCAAATCGTCTCACATGCGTTCCATAATGGATATCACGATTATGACAGCTGAGAGCTGTCAACAATTCGGAACACTCGTTAGCGCGCTCACAGTGCTTACTCGGTGTCAAAAAGATATTACAGCAGTATTTCTTCATAAAAACACCACATGTTTCTTCCTTTTCTTTGTTTAGGTGGCGACTGTCAGCCAGAAGCACAATTTTGAAAATGCCACGTTATTAAAAAGATATGATGCAGCTCAAAACAAAACACACACTGACACATCCTCATCCTCACACACACACACTGTCATTTTTGACACCGCTCACGGTGATATTAGTACGAGGCATGGTCGGCGTTATCGCAAGATGGCGCATGCCATGACGTCATCTATGACGATTCACGGGACATCGTTATCGCGCTCACGCCAATTCGGTACGGGTTTTAGCACGCTCAAATCGATTATTTCCTCAATTCGGAACGCGCCCTAAGTATCCTCTAGACAGAGCTATAGCCTGTTGCCGCTCTTGTATCCGTGTGTCAAACGAAGTATTGTTTTCTCTGTCTATTTCATGGAGTTTACGAACGAGTAAAAGGTATAGCTAATGTAAGTCTGGCAACGTCGCACTGTCTGTGTAACTCGTGTCAACAAATGTCCGACTTAGTCGGTCAAAACATTGCGGCTTGGTGCAGTTTAAATGCGAAATATAAAATACTAACAGTGATTTGGCTAGAACTAAATAAATAAAGTGAAAATATGTCCTGTGCGGCTGTATATTGTTCATCAAGAACAACGAAAGGAGGCGTAAAAGACACAGAATTATCATTTCACACGTAAGTCTTAGAATACAATTTTATCGTTAATTACAGAGGTATAAGGGTAGAAAATCGATGAACATTAAAGATTTACATGTTAAGACCAAGATTGTCTTGTATCATATTGATAAAAATCCAAGTTTCATAGGCAAATTAATGTTTAACCTAGGCATTGTTTTCAGCGTGAACTGCAGTGATGTGTAGAGTTATCGATAAAATCTGTCGACGTTTGTTGTTTGTTATATCGAATGTGTAAATTTTTCCACAGCAAATAAAATCATAAAACATATGCGTCTGTGTATTTATTTAAGTTGTACCCTTCATTGGTAATAAATTGCTACATTATTTTACCTAATACCATATTATTTATAATAATATTATATGATATTTAATTCTGACCAAAGAATCCATAGTGCTATTAACATAATATCTAAACAATTTATTATCTTGAGTTAGTACCATTCACCCTTCGCACAAATAGCTTTACAATTTGAGACGTAAAGCTCTCCGCTACCGTTCTCAGGAAGCTGTTGGGAATGTCTCACTCTCTTCAGTAGCGAAGCTGTTTTTTTGCGAACAATTTATGTGTCCATATTTTTTATTTAACAAAGCACACATTTTATTCTAGTAGGTACTAGCTTCCATCTGTGCATTTTCCGTTCAGTAAAAAATCGATGTACTACAGGTTCCATCGATATGCTTCGAAGCGTCGACCCTTCCCTAGTCACGCACACTAATACTACTCTAGAACCGCACACTAACAAGAAAAGGACACGCGCCTCTGGCTCAGGCTCCGTCTAGAGGATACTTATTAGTCTGAGGCGCTAACGCTAAGGCCGCCTTCCGAATTGGCTATTATTGCTCACAGCACTCAAATCGTCTCACATATGCGTTCCATAATGGATATCACGATTATGACAGCTGAGAGCTGTCAACAATTCGGAACACTCGTGAGCGCGCTCACAGTGCTTACTCGGTGTCAAAAAAATATTACAGCAGTATTTCTTTGTATAAACACCACACGTTTCTTCCTTTGCTTTGTTTAGGTGGCGACTGTCAGCCAGAAGCACAATTTCGAAAATGCCACGTTATTAAAAAGATATGATGCAGCTCAAAACAAAACACACACTGACACATCCTCATCCTCACACACATACACACACACACACACTGTAATTTTTGACAGCGCTCACGGTGATATGTATTACTAAAAGGCATGGTCGGCGTTATCGCAAAATGGTGCACGTCATGATGTCATCTATGACAATTGACGGGACATCGTTATCGCGCTCACGCTAATTCGGTACGGGTTTAAGCACGCTCAAATCGATTACATCGATTATTTTCCCAATTCGGAACGCACCCTTAGACGTCTCATGCAGTCACTGACCTCTATAGTTTGTATTGTAATCAGTATTGGGCAAAATGTAATCTAACTACTGATTACTAACTACGACTACATAAAGTAGTTAGTAATCATAACTACAAACTACATAAAAAAATCGAAAAATGTAGTTAAAGTTTTGACTACTAACTACAAATTGTAGTTGCAATCACGATTACTTGTTTATTTTTTATAACTACAGATTTAAAATGATGTTGCGTCATTAAAAAAGCAAACACGCTATTCTTCTTATTTATCAGATATGGATCGAGAACTAAATTGTCTTCATAGATATCCAGAAGTAAAAAAAGTATTCATAAAATACAATACTCCATTACCTTCTTCGGCTCCAGTGGAGAGGTTGTTACGCAACTATGATAAACCATCCCAAATCCCACAGGCTATCGGATGAAATGTTCGAAAAACGTGTACCTAGTACTAAAAGTTAATTTAAATGATTAACTCAATCAACCTTTTTTAACCGACTTCAAAAACAAAGGAGGAGGTTCTCAATTCGTCGGAATCTTTTTTTTATGTATGTTCCCCGATTTCTCGAAGACGCCTGGACCGATTTGGAAATTTTTTCTTTTGTTTGAAAGGGCATACTTCCCAAGTGGTCCCATGATCATCAGGTCAGGATCTGATGATAGGATCCCAGGGAAATCGAGGGAAACCCTCAAATTTTATTGGCAAACCTATAGCGATTAAGATATTTTTTAGAGTAACATGAGCATTTGCTCTCGGAAATCATCATTTGGTAAAGTGGAGCTGATGATGAAGACCACAGACGGCCATAGGAACTAAGCAATGATAAATATTTCACGGGTTGCGATTCGATTACTTTAATATGGTTGCTAAGCAATTTATGCTCGTCACAATGCGTGTGGTGGTGGAGTGGAGTTCTCCAGGTTCTTACCAGGATAACTCCTCAACAATTAACGTCCAGCATCGGGAAAAGCAATATTTTGTAAAAGGTGATGAGTAGTTGACGTTAGGCTATTGTAACTTAGATAAATTACAAACTCTCTCACTAAAAAGTGAAAAATAAAAACCTTTTTACAAAAAAAAAAACTATAAAGTGATAAATAACTTTTATTTCGGATGTCGCGTTGGTGTTAATAAACGAAAATGCAGAACCAACGACACTGACTTCCGAAATAAAAGTTATTTATCACTTTGTAGTTTTTTTTTGGAAGTCGGTTGTTTTTTTTTGTAAAAAGGTTTTTTGTTTATTTATTTGATTCGCAAATAATTTGAATTAAGTTGATGTTTGCTGAGTTTTTTTTTTTTTTTTTTGTTACATGTCAATAAAAAGTAATTAAGATCTGATAAGTATAGGTACATAATATCTACGACTTTAATCCTTGCATTTAATTATTCATGAAAATAAACATAGGTATGTGCAATAAACCGATTTTTTTTTATGCAGCCATATTCCAAAACATATATTACTACACATTACATGTTTATTTAATTGCAAAATATAAGTTCATAAAACTTAAATAATCAGTAATTATAACTACTAGATTGCAGCAATCAAATTAACAACTACTTATTGTAGTTTGATTACTGTAGTTAAGTTACATGTAATCATAACTACATGTAGTTAACTACTTTTAATCGTAGTTAGTAATCAGATTACAAAATTGTAGTTAACTACGCCCTACACTGATTGTAATACAGGTCAGTTTTTTTTTTGACGTGACCACTCGCAGTTGCAACTCGCTAAGGTTGCCTTTCTGCTTAACCGGACTATATACAGGTCAGTGCATACCGCAGAACATATATACCCTACTGCATGCAGTTCTTATGAAAGAAACAGTTAGGTATATTCTGTGAACAGAACGCTTTTTGACATGTGTGTGTCGATAATTCGATAAGATACTAAAATCCACTACGTTTTCTCATATCACATCTGACATTGGCAGAATTGTCGACATCGGCACCATTGCCATAAAGAAAAATAGAATAGAATATATTTGTCAATGACTAAATAAACCTATGGACTAAGCATACCTACAAAATTAGCGTGTATACCTACACAAATCGGGCACTAAAGATGGCCGCCTTTCGTAGTGTTCTTTTGTTCTTTCTCGCACCACACTGTTTTATACAACACGAGGGCATGATTTTCCTATTAATGGACACCAAAACACCTAGTTTCTAGACGTATTTCTCTCGAAAAGAACAAAAATGTTTTGAGCGATCAACCGTTTGACAGCACATCTACCACAAAACCATTCATAAAACTCGGCACTTAATATACACGCGGCATAGACATGATATTGACGTCGCACAAAAGTGTTGCCTTTAGTATGCACGGCTACACATCAAGCCATACAAAACCAATATACGCTGACTTCTGATTGTGCGAAAAACCTATACAATGCGAGGTCAGCTAAAACTGGAAATGTATAGCTTGACGTGTAGCCGTGTGTACATGTCAAACATTTAGATGTCTGTCTTTTCGCAGCTCTTGATTTGTTATAAAGAAACAGAACGCTTTTTGACATGTGTGTCGATATGATAGATATTTGCATAACTATTATTTCTATAGTAGAATAGGGCATCTCCATGCTTCTCCTATCTCAATGGATATTTGTACACACAGCTACACATCAAGCTATACATTTCCAGTTTTAGCTGACGGCTGACCTCGCATTGTATAGGTTTTTCGTATGTACACACGGCTACACATCAAGCTATACATAACCAGTATAAGCTGACCTCTGATTGTACGAAAAACCTATACAATGCGAGGTCAGCAAAAACTGGAAATGTATAGCTTGATGTGTAGCCGTGTGTACAATCAGAAGTCAGCTTACACTGGTTATGTACAGCTTGATGTGTAGCCGTGCGTACAGACACCAGCACATCAAGCTACCCAAATTTGTCTTTTCCCAATTAACTTTGAACCTTACAATTTAGCGATAAAGTTGAAAATCTATTAAAGAAATTTGACAGATTGTAGTAGGTTGATGTGCTAGCGTCTGTAATATTATTTCTATACCTATAGTACAATATGCCGTCTCCATGCTTCTCCTATCTCAATGGTCAACTTCAAACAAATCAAATGTCAAAGTTTTTTGTTTGAGCCCGCTGCACAGACTACTTTTTGATAGTGGCCCGTTGACGTCTTGTCTTTTATTGAGTATTTCTTTGGTAATATCATAAACATCTTACATACTGTGTAGAATTATGCCCAGCCAATATGAAGAAGAGCGTACGTGGGAAGCCCCAAATCACAATCAATATGAAGTATGTTGAAATTAATTTCTTGATTATTTTGTTAATTACAATGAGATCAAATTCACAGTAACCGCGTATAAATAAATATTTAATAAGAACAGCCAAGCCACCTAATTATAACGCGAATATCACGCAGACCTCACAAAATAAGAGGCCCACTAATAAAATCTGATATTTTCCCAATGATATTTTATGTAAATTTCCTAATAATTTTTTCTATAATTTAGGAAGAGGGGAATGAAGACGTCATTGAAAATCCTGAAGAAGTCTTACAAGAATGTCTCGAAAAATTTAAAACACCAGATTATATTATGGAACCAGGAATATTTAGTCAACTTAAGCGATACTTTCAAGCTGGAGGCAATCCTGAACAAGTGATTGAGCAATTATCTATAAACTACAATGCAGTGGCCCAAATGGCCAATTTACTAGCAGAATGGCTAATACTCGGAGGTTGGTCTATAAATGAAAGGATTTTGCTGTTTTTAATTAATAAACTGTTAACAACCTTCTTTTATTGATATCATTCTTATAACTATATAGCGGAATCACAATAAATCAAGAATCACAAAAAAATACATAAGTACTAAAATATAAGCTTTAAATTTTGAAAATATCTCAATTTCCAGGGGTTAAAGTGACAGAGGTACAAGCAATGGTTGAAAACCATTTGAAAGATATGATTTTGAAAACATTTGATCCCAAAAAAGCTGACACTATATTCACTGAGGAGGGTGAAGTAAGTGGTCTAGTCAACACTACGAAAAATAAAAGTCAAGAAATGTAACTCAAGCTCAAAAATGCCACCATGCAAATGTTTACTGCGGAGAGCATCGCCGAAAAGGCGCACCAGATCCAAACGCAGGGCTTGCCGGAATACAACGCTTAAAGCGAGTGCAGCTGATTAGCTTATTTGCATATGTGTTCTTTCGTTTGAATACTTGAGGTATTTTGTCAAAGTTTGGAGCCGAATTTCTCTTTGATTTTGCTCATAGTCATGCTTCCTGACTTTTTATTATCCGTAGGGTCAACACAAATTTTGACCATATTTTTTTTAAATTAGTTTTACATATATTACAATATTTTTTCAGACACCAGCTTGGTTAACAGAAATGATTGAGCATCCAACTTGGCGGTCTTTAATTTATAGATTGGCTGAAGAATATCCTGATTGTCTCATGCTAAACTTTACTATAAAGGTGAGCTGTCATAAAACAACTAAATACAAAATAGTGTTTCTTCAATTGAAACTTTTATGGGTGTAACTAACCTTGAGTATGTCTTATCTTGCAAATAAAATCACTTTTTATTCTTGAGGGCTGATTTTACCAAATTCAGAGATCTTTTATTCATAGAATAAAATTTAAATCTGACAGTTGTAGTATGGTAAAACTAAAAAATTCAAAATTTATTCTTGGTGTATGACTAAAAAACTAAATACTAAACTACAAAAACTAAATTAAACGACGACTAAATTTATTCTAGGTATAAAAATTTGGTAGGATGCGCCCTAAGAAATACTCTAGTCTCAGAGTAATTTTTAAGAATAAAAAGTGATTTTAAAACAGTTGTTACTATAAGCTCTAGACTCTAGAGCTTAAAAACTGTTTTTTAGCAGGATCAGATTTGGTTGAATCTAAGGCAATAATTTTATATGATTATTATATTATTTCTATGATTTTCAGTTGATATCAGATGCTGGGTTTCAAGGAGAAATTACAAGCATATCTACAGCAGCACAGCAAATTGAAGTATTTTCAAGGGTTCTCAAATCAGCTATTGTTGGATTCTTGCAAAGTTCTGATGATTGGCAAAATAGTGTTAATGAATGTGCAGTATGTATAAACTGTTTTATTTTCCTTTGTTGACTGAGAGAGCACTCTGTTTTTCTTTTGATTAATTTTAAAATTTATGAACTTAAATCTGCCATCTAATCTATCTATACTTATAATAAATCTGTAGAGAGGTCAATTCTGTACATGATATATATTTTCAAAATAACTATCAGGGGGTAATTAGTGATCGATACTGATGCCAAAAATGCAATCAGTAAAATTTTTGTGTCTGTCTGTCTGTCTGTCTCTATGTTCCTTATAGAAACAAAAACTACTCCACGGATTTTAACGAAACTTGGTACAATTATTCTTCATACTCCTGGGGAGGTTATAGTATACTTTTCATCATGCTACAATGAATAGGAGCAGAGCAGTGAAAGGAAATGTTGGGAAAACGGGAGAAGTTGCTCCATTTTTTACGCTTCCGTCGCGTGTGCAGCCTTAATAGTTAAAGCTACATAGAAATCATTTATGACGGAAATGTTCTACATAAAATTATCTAAAAAATATCCCACAAGTGCATATGTCTATCTTTTATGGTTGACTCACAATAACACGTGTAACTTCCGACAGCTTAGCAGTTCGGAGCTTTCTGATAATATTTGTTTACTATTACGTTTATAATACTCTCACTCATCCCTAATTAAAAGAAGTTAATATTATTACCTATTCAATAAAAAAAGAATCATAGTAATCGGTATAGAAACACCAAACTTATACATGAAATACGCTAATAAGCCATCGCGCCATCGCGCGTGAATACTGAATCATGCCATAAGGATTATTTTTGTGTAACGGTTGCCGCGCTCGACGCGGGTCGTGGCGGTAGGGTATAAAAAGGCGGGAGGTCCGAGCGGAGCGCGAGCTTCATTCAATATTTGGCTGGACAATAATTGATATTAACAAACCGTGCTTATCAGCGCGACTTTTAGTCTTTAAATAGTTTATTTGAATTTCTTTTGTTGTTATTTTATAAAATAGGTATTAGTTGTTTTGGTAGTGTTTAAATATTCGTTCAAATTACAAATCTATACTTATAATAAATCTGTAAAGTGAAAATTCTGTACATTGAAAATATCAAAAAAATAAATGGCAGGGGGTGTTATTAGACCGACACAGAACCCAAAAATGTGATTAAAAAAAAATTGTCTGTCTGTCTGTCTGTCTGTTTGTTCGGGTATCAGGCAAAAACTACCGGTTCGATTACGATGACACTTGGTATAATTATTCTTTAATATCCTGGGCACCACACTGGGTACTTTTTATCCCGGAAAAAAATATACAATAAAAAACAAACTTAATTTTGCGGTTCGCTCCCTAGACCAGATTACTGTACCAACCGCAAATAATAAGTTTGTCGTAGTACACGACGAAGATAATAATAATAGGCGAGCGTTCGTTCATATTATAGCATTCTATAAATTGTATGTTTTAACTGCTACTTGCAATTCCAAAACGTGCTTTTCAGTGCGACCTTTTTATTCCTTTTAGTTTTTACTAAGCACAGTTTAAGGTAGAATTATTTAGGTTTATTTTTATAAGTCGTAGGTATAGATTTTAATATTAAAGTATGGGTAATATATTTGATAGTGTACGTAGTGACCGTAGGTTATTTTATAAAACTTAGGTAGGATTAGTCATTCGTTGGGATTTTGCTTATTTATTGAGTTTAGATTAGTTATCGTCAGAAATAGGTTTATTTAGGTATTTTATTTTCTGTTATTGAGTTATTTTTTTATTAGGTAGGTACTTAGGTTTACTTTTATAATCTAATATAAAATTCAAAGTCCTGTGATCCTGTCTGACTGATTATATCAATGCACAGCCAAAACCGCTGGTCATTAAATTTGGAGTGTGTTCTGTGTGAAGTGTATAAAGGTATCCACTAAGAAAGGGTTTTTCGAAATTCCACTCCTAAGAGGGTGAATGGGGGAGGGTGCAATTTCACGCGGACGAAGTCGCGGGCAGAAGCTAGTAATAAATATGTTGTTAAATTTACTCAATATACCGAACATTAATACTTTAAGAGCGTTTACGCCGTACGTACGGCATTTCATACAAACTGTCAAGCCCTTGTTTTTCGAAATGAAAGAACCGATTTTAATGAAACTTCAAACGCATAAGCAGGATTATTTTTCTTTTTTTTATCCTTTATTAATAAGAACTAGGTTCTTAATAATTAATTACAATCTAGCCTATAAGACTAATAAGCAATTTTAATCTAACTTAATTTTTTACGTGATAATTATTTTAAAACTTAGAATAGTGTTGATTGTACTTTACACAAGTCCGTTCCACTTTCTTAGAGTCTGATATGATATTATAAACACTTTGTTCATGTGTTATTATGTGTGTCATTAGCACTATTATTTCTACACTTTTTATACTACACTAACTCAAAAGGTTTTGTCCGTTTTAGTCTTCGCACTGTATTTGTTTGGTATATATGTCCATATTGGCATAAGGATATGCTTATATAATAATAATGTTTGTTATGTATCGATAGGCAGGAATCCCGTCCAATCAACCAATACATGTTTTTAAATCGCATTTCTAGTTCCTGTCTTTTCTTCTTGACGTGCGCTTTCCAGCGCAGTTTCGCATCAAGCGTTATGCCAAGGTATTTGGCTGTATTTGCGTATGGCACTTGTTGGCCATTTATGAAGATTGGGTGGTAGTCACAATTCCTGTTGGTGAAGTCAATGTGAAGTGACTTCGATTCATTTAATTTTATTCTCCATTTTTGTGCCCAGTCGTGAACTTTATTTACAGCGATTTGTGCCTTTTTTATTGCTTCCGTATGGCATGACCCTGTAGCCATGATGGCAGTGTCGTCCGCAAAGGTTGCAATAGTATTATTTTCCAGCTCTGGTATATCATGCGTGTACAGCAGGTAGAGGATTGGACCCAGCACACTACCTTGAGGCACGCCAGCTTTAATAACTTTTAACTCGGAAAAGGCATCCTCATGCCTTACTCGAAACATTCTACCTGTAATGTATGATTGCAGGATATCGGCAAAATCATTGGGCAGCATTAGTCTTAGCTTATATATCAAACCCCTATGCCAAACTCTATCAAAAGCTTTGCCACATCTAAAAAGACGGTGGAGCAGACTTTTTTATCTTCAAACGTTCTCTCAATGATGTTGGTAATTCAATGTACTTGGTCTATGGTTGAATGTTTCTCTCTGAAACCAAACTGATGGTCAGGGGTCAGATTTCTCTCGTTTATTATAGGTTTTAGGCGTTTTAAAAGCAATTTTTCATACAGCTTTGATATGATTGGCAATAGGGAAATGGGCCTGTATGATGATGCTTCGTGAAGTGGTTTACCGGGCTTTGCCAATCATAATTACTTCAGCCACTTTCCATGGCTCAGGAACATGCTTTAGTACAAATGCAGCATTGATGAGCCTAGTAAGCTTAACGATGGCTTTACGCGGGAGATGTTTTAGGATTTCTCCCGTAATAAGGTCATACCCTGGTGACTTTTTTAGGCTAATGTTTTGAATTTCCCTTGCAACTTCTTTTGGGGTCACAAGCTTAATTCTTTGATCTTGCAGAATATTGGCGAACTGCAGGTTGTCTATAGACCTGTCATTTGGCTGAAAGGTATCTTCTAAGTGATGAACAAATCTTCGAGCTTTTTGCTCATTGCTTATGGCCCACTTTCCGTTACCATCTCTGATAGGGGGAATTGGTGTAATTGGCCTTTTGAGTGTCTTTGTCGCTTTCCAAAGAGAGTATTGCGTTGTATGGTCGCTGCTTAACTGACGAAGGTTAGTATTGAAAGCCTCATCTTGAAAAGTTTGTATTTTTCTCTTCAGTCTTTTCGTAAGGTTATTCAATAGAGTTTTATCTTGCGGGAATCTAGTGTGTTGCCATATTTTTCTTTGAGTCCTTTTTTCATATAATAGGTCTATTATTTCCTTTGGTTAGGTATTTCCTTTAAATTTCTTTATAAACTGTGGTGTGTTATTCCATGCACATTGTTGGATATTATTGCTGAACTTGTTTACTTCAACATCGAGCTGATCTTTGCTTTTTAGTGAAGTTTTTAGGTCAATAATATTTTGCAGATCTATGCTAAAACTCTCCCAATCTGTAAACATATTGACTAATGTCAGGTGGTTTTCTCTTAATAATATTTTGTGACTCAATTGTAATAATATCGGAGAGTGGTCGGAGTTCATGTGGTACCCCTCTTTCACACTCAGATAATTTGTTGATATGTTTTTGACGATGAAAAAGTCGATAAGGTCTGGTAGCTTCTGAGGGTCAGTCGGCCAGTAGGTAGGTTTTCCAGTACTTATGACCTCACAACGCATGTCTTTTACTGCACTTAGAAGCTGTCTTCCCTTAGTTGAAGTTAATCTCGATCCCCAATGAGTGTTCTTAGCGTTAAAGTCACCGCCTAATATAAATCTCTGTCCAAGGAGTCTGAAGAAGTGTACATATTGTTGTTTGTTTATCGTATGTCTTGGAGGACAGTATACGGCCGCTACTGTAACATTAAATTTATTTGTTTTCACTGATATCGCCACAGCTTGCGTGTCTGACTCCTCGTATTTACACTGTTCATAATGGCAGATATTTTCTTTAATAGGTAATAACCGCGCTACCTCCTCGGGCCGTGTTGTTAGGGTGCAGCGAGTGATAAATCTTATAGCCTCTAAACTTTACAAAAGATTGTTTAGTGAAATGCGTTTCAGAGATCAAACACACATCAATATTTTCTATGTCTAGGACTACTTGCAACTCATGTTGGTGTTGCAGCAGTCCGTTGGAATTCCACTCCATTATTTTTAGTGTGTTATTCATGATTGATTCTTATAGTACTTGATTCTAATTTTTCTAGTCTCTTGTCAAATGATGATAGGCACTTTAAGATCTGATTGAGCTTGTCCTCAAGACTTGGTAGTTGTGTGCTTGGTTTAACTGCTTGTGCATAAGAGACGCTTTTAGATGTGTGTGCAGTTTTCGCGGTTGTCTGTGCAAACTGTGCATTTTGTTTTGTTATCTGCTTGTCGGTATTACTAACAGTTTGCTTAACTGCAAGGTTGTTAGGCGAGTTATTTTTTGAGGTTTTGTTCTTCATCATTTGCATCTCCTTGGCAACTAAACACCCTCTGTAGTTGGCTGGGTGAGGTAAGCCACAGTGGACACACTTAGGTTTTTCTTCTGCAGGTTTGTTGCATTCAGCTGTGAGGTGTTTACCTGTACATTTTACACACCTTGGCTCTTTTGAGCAATACCTTTGGGTATGACCATAAGCCTGGCATCTCTTACACTGCGGTATTATTTTTGATGTTTTAAGCGGGGTTATTTCAACTTTACACCTTAGTATATGTTTAATGCCGTATATTTTATTGACGTCTTCGTCATTCTTAAATGATAATATGAACATATTCAGCGGTTCTTTGGTTCTCCAGCTTAGCTTGTTAGTTGCATTTTCTATCTGGAATCCTTGCGACGTTAAGTCATCTCTAAACCGATCCGGTAGGCAAGAAGAATGCAGTTTTTTCGCCATTACTCTTATTGGCCTGGTCTGCTTATCCTCATATGAGTGCCATAAACAGCGTCGAGAAATCACTCTGTAGGATTCTTCAGTTTTGGCATTTATTTTCACACTATTACCGCTTAACATTTTCGCGGTAAAAGTTTCTACTGGCTGAGATTCAGTCAAAAAGTCGTAGAATGTTTGGTAATTCTTGACACCGTCCACTACGATTGGAGGCGGTGCTAGAATTTTTTTAAAGGTGGCCTTCTCTTTTTTGTTGGGCTGCTGCTGTTGAGCGCTAGTGCTAGCTTGTTGTTGTGGTGGTGGAGTAAGGGAGGTTTTCAACTTCCTTTTCTTCCTATTTTTAGCCCTAATCCACCCAGTCTCTTTGGCGAGTTCATCCTCGTCTGTGCAGTACTCAACGTCACTTTTAGTAGGCTGAGCAGGTGTTATGGTCTCACTGACTTGTTTATCTGTGCTTTCTTGTTTTTCTTGTGCCTTTAAGCATTTTAGTTGTCCTTGAAGGCCTTGTATCTGTTCCTGCAAGCTTTGTATGTGGCCATTCAGTTGGCGTACCATTTGTTGCAGGTTTTCTCTGTCCGTTTTCTCCTGGATGTAACAGTCATACAACTGCTTTTCCAGATCAGTTTTTATTTTTATAGACTGTTTTGCAGCATAAGCAGGATGCAAAGGTCTAAAAGGTTACCTAAGAACATTTTCAAAAAATTGTGTTACAGCCAAATTAGACTGATTTGATTTTAAAGTTTCCATAGAAACAGAAGATATCCAGTTATCTTTTTTTAAATAAAACATTTCGAAAATGTTCTCAAGTACCTTTTTAGACCTTTGTATCCTACTTATGTGTATGAAGTTTCATTAAAATCAGTTCATTCGTTTCGAAAAACAAGGGCATGAAAGTTTGAATGAAATGCCGTATGGCGTAAACACTTGAAAATGCAGTTCACTGTGTAACAAGCAGTGGCGGATTTACCAGCAGGCTGAGTAGGCTTGAGCCTAGGGCGACAAATTCGTCGACCGATTTTTTTTGTTTACCTTCATACAGAAATTAAACGGTTTTCTGATGTCTTGCAGCAAGCCACAAGACATATTTCCGACTAGCTGTGCCCGCGACTTCGTTCGCGTGGATGACGAACCTTATCAATGAGTTTTTTGTGTAAAGTGCTATTTGTGTAGAACGTCATTCTCGATCGGCACTGGTTTCACGTGCTCTTGATTTAGTCATGCTATCCCGCATGCGGCTTAACCGGGATTCTCGCTCCTCAGCTGATTCTTGTGATTTGGCTAGTCTCATTCGCCTAGCGTGTCTCGATGTAGCAGAAAGAGATGGTCTCTTTCTGGAAGGCATCGTGTTATAAGTATGTCCGTATAAAAAATAAAGAAATCTTTAAGACTACCTTTATAGAAGAGCCCTAACACCTAGCGCCTTCCTACACTTATATGTATATACCAATAAATAAGCAATATCCCTAAAAACTAATATATATTCGAATGACTAATCCTACCTAAGAGTACTAAAAATAACCTACGTTATTACAACTTACGTTATTAGACTATCAAATATACTTCCTATACTTACTATAAAATTAAAATCTATACCTACGACTTATAAAAATAAACCTAAATAACTCTACCTTAAACTGTACTTAGTAAAAACTAAAGGAATAAAAGGTCGCACTGAAAAGCCTCGCCATACAATATTAAATATTATTTATTATCTTCGTCGTGTACTACGACAAACTTATTATTTGCGGTTGGTACAGTAATCGGGTCTAGGGATCGAACCGCAAAATTAAGTTTGTTTTTTATTGTTATACTTTTCCGGGATAAAAAGTACCCAGTGTGGTGCCCAGGATATTAAAGAATAATTATACCAAGTTTCATCGTAATCGAACCAGTAGTTTTTGCGTAATGCCTGAACAAACAGACAGACAAAAAAATTTTTTATCGCATTTTTGGGTTCAGTGTCGGTCTAATAACACCCCCTGCTATTAATTTTTTTGATATTTACAATGTACAGAATTTTCACTTCTACAGATTTATTATAAGTATAGATGACTTTTAGGGAAAAGTCACCGGAAATATATCTTGAACCAAGCGACAAGTGATCAGTAATATGAAAGATATCTTGAACTAAGCGACAAATGATCAGTAATACCTACTAACCACTCAATTTGGGCCCCCCCTCGTACGTAAAGTTCGAAAGGCTAAGATAAAGGGCCAGATTCCAAGACTATAACTGCAGTAAAATGAGTTTAAGCTTTTCGTCATAAATCGACAAAGTAAGTTCACTTTCTGTATACCTAATGGTCAAAAGAAAACAGAACCTAGACAAGGTAGGGTGCTAAAATTCCCAGGCTAGCTTCGCTCTCTCTTGCCTTGCATTATACATTCTCTTTATCCTTGAGCTTTTCTTCATTAAGTCGACAAAGCAAGTAATGCCTAGTTCTTTTTGGAATTATCAGAAGTAAATCTAACCTATCTAAGTTTGTTTCAACTTTTCGAGCTCGCTTCGCTCGCTCTTCCAGTTTACATTCTCATGGTTGCTTAGAGTTGCCTGAATTTAAGTCGTCAATGTAACTCCTATTTCTGTTTGAAAATATAAAAAAACCTAACTTAACCGAGCTGGATTGTTAAAAAATTTCGAGCTCGCTTCGCTCGCTCTTTTCATCCTACATACACTACCTACTATTTGTCAAAAAATGCTGTGCCCAATTCAGCAGCATTATTAAATACCCCCATGTAAAATCTTCGTCCCTGAATTTCATAAGTAATGTGGAGCTGGAGATGTAGGTACATAAATAAACATTCACATAAATTCACGCCTTTAATTCCCGAAGGGTTAGGTAGAGGTGCTTAAAGTACTTAAAGTACCTACTTTACTTAAAGTACTAGCCCCTGCAAAGGGGGCTGTCTGTGAAGCCTATGTTAAAAACATTTTTGTTAACGGGGTTATGGCTCGTAATTGTTCCTATTATTATTCTTAGGTTATTTCCACTCAGGCTGACAAGTTTTTTGGTTAATCGCGGGTGTACCATTATTAAAGCCAATTTTGACTGTCTACAGTAATTTGGCGGGCAGAAGCTATAAATTATAAAGATCGTAAACATTAATTTTCGAAAACTACAATTCAAGGGGAGGTGGAGAGGATGTTAAATTGAACCACGCGGGTCCAATGTCATAGGGGGGCGAACCTACTGCCACCAACCGGGCACAAATCCAGACTCCAGGCAGCTTCTGAGAAAACACTAGCGACCCTGGGAATCGAACTCAGGACTTCATGCTCAGCAGTAACAATATTCTTCGGCAACCATGGTGACCCCCCCCCAAATCGTGGGCTGCAACCGCACCTGCACTATCACGTCCTAAAAGGAATACGTCAAATGACAAGTCACCTTGTATAAACTCAGAAGACCGGGAGGTGGCCTCATTTTGTTTTGCCGCCTTATTATATTATTTGTACATGATTGAGCTTTGATTAGCTCAGAAATATACCCAAAAACTATTTCTTGTGCTATTTCAACCAAATTGTTGGATTGTAAAAATATTCTTGGAACTGCAGAGCTATTCACAAACATACGATTCTCTATCGTATCGACAATGACACTTGTTCGATAACCTGATTTCTGAACCGAAGGACCGGTAAAACGCTATTCACAGATCCGTGTGGAAGGGTTTTTTTTTTAGGTGTGTATACGGGGAACGCTACAAAATGGTAGTAAATAGATATTCGTGGTAGAAAATTTTAAGTGGTACATAAATGATTTTTATTGAGTATTTCACTATGGGCAACTATAGATTATGCATTCAGTAACTATTAACAAATAAAAAACAGTAAACAATGATTTATTTAATAAATAAAATTTACCTGATTTCTATTAAACTTGCTTTCTAAACTTCAACTTTCTGTCAAACCTAGAAATCTGGAATAATTATTTTTCTGAATCTTGTTTTGAGCTATAAAGATAATTGAGAACTATACACGGAAGATAAGGCGGTATGGTCGAAAGACTATAGCCTGTCCTTTGGGCGAATAAAAAATAATTATTGAGAAGTGAAAAATTAGTTTTTTTTTACAGAAAAATGTTTGTATGTATTTTATCAGTATTTAAACAAATTACTATTTGCTCATTTTCATTTTATAAAACGTGGTACCTAATATTGAAAATGCATATTTTCAGAAAAGAGTGTCATTGGAGCAGCGGCAGATGCTCTTTGCATTCATGCAAGGGCATGAGGACCTTGTCCGGAGCCGTGTTTTGACACTTATTGCTTAGATTACTCTTTTTATACAATATTTTGTTATTCGATAACACTTCCGACAGCAAATACCTGTCGGAAGAATTGATGTCTTCATACCGTATATGAACTGTCAAAATTATACGGTTTCGGATTTGTGAATAGCGATTATAGGAATTCGTCGATAACATTGACATTCGATACGATACCAAACCGTGTCGTAGCTTTGTGAATAGCTATGCTGATACAGTATTGTAGAGGTCAGTAGGGGCGGCAAAATTTGAATAGTCTACTGGCGGCAAATGTGTAAATCCGTAGCTGGTAACAAGATTAATAACATTACAGAAAATGGTCTGCCATGGTGCCCACACATATGTGTACAGTCAAGTCATTGTGCATATACTTTCTCAAGAACCTAGAGGAGGTGCCATCATGAAAAGACTTGGCCAAGAAATAACTCGTTGTGCACAACAAAGGTAGGTATTAAATTTAAAAAAAAATTACTGCAACATCACCCTGCAGCTGCCTCTCTTAAAATAGCAAAGGCTTAGGCTTCTTCTCATTATGGAACTCAACCATGTAAATTACCCCGCTAGCACAACGCGTTTTGGAGACCAGACCATAAAGTTCATATTTTCTAAAGTTATGGTCAGTAGTGTCTAAGAATAAATTACATAGTACAGCAACTTTCAGAGGTAGCTTTCTTTATGCGGCTTCCAAAGTGGGGAATAACCTGCCAACATCTATTTGAGCAAATAAGACAATCAATACACTTAGAAGATGCCTACGTCTGAAGTTGCGGTAGCTAAACATGATCAATCTGAATGTTTGATTAATTGACATTGTGACAGTCTAGAATCTGGCTAATAAAAGCTGATTCTAAAAAAGCACGGCATGCATGTAGTATCACTCACTGAGTATAGTCGGAATAAATCATTTGTTTAATTGACAAAAAATCACATAATTATTATGAACTGGGGTGACTTGATTAATTTCTCATTAATAAATAAGGTAGATTTAATTAATGCACTCTCTCAAATTACAACAACTTTTTAAGAGCTTTTCACACTTCAAATGCTGTTTTAACAATAGTAAATCGTTCAAAGACCCTTCCTTGTTCTATGTTGTAACTATACTTGAGAGCAATAAAATCGCACATCTTGACTTTTTTTTGTTAAGGCAGTTTTTTTTCATGAATCTGAATAAATATTAAAAAAAAACCCATAAGAGGTTTTACGGCACAAAACCCAACAAACGGGTAAAATTACCCAATTTCGTTTAAGAAATAATTAAAATCAAACTCAAAATTCTTGATGAAATTGTTTATTAATAAGGTGCATTCCCTCCCCTAGCCTTAATTACAGCTCTTAATCGGTTTTTCATGGACCGTATTAATTTTACCATGAAATCTTGTGGTATAGCGTTCCACTCCTCTTCAATGGCAAGTAGAAGCTCTCGGAGGCGCGTAGGAGCAGGGCTTCTTGCTCGAACTCTTCTTTTTAGCTCATCCCAGACATACTCAATCGGATTGAGATCAGGACTAAGAGCTGGCCACTCCATCGCGGTGATTCCAACGTCTTCCATGTACTCGGAAACTGTTCTAGCGACGCATGTCGCTAGAACAGTTTCCGAGTAGTGGTCTGGCGTTGTCGTGCATTAGGAGAAAATCTTCTCCCATAAGCCACGCAAGCGGCCTCACATGTCCTTCGAGCACTTCTTCGACATATCGTACCTCTCGATCTCGGGCCGGTATTCGCCCCAGTGATGAATACAATGTCAGTTTTAGTGTCCAACATTATGCCACCCCAAAACATACACGATCCACCGCCAAAAGTCACACGTTCGCTTATGCAGCATTGTGAAAATCGCTCTGATGACCTTCTGTAGACCCTAGAGCGTCCATCATGACCATGTAATGTCATTCTACACTCATCAGAGAACATAACAGACTGCCATTGGTCATACGTCCAATTTAAATGTTCCCTGGCAAATTGTAGTCGGGCTTGTCGGTGAGCTGTGGTCAATTTGGGACCATTTGCTGGGCGATGTGAAGTCAGTCCTGCTTCACCAAGTCTTCTTCTGACTGTCCACCGACTTATACTGACATTGCGAACTTCTCGAAGCTCTTGTCCCAGTTGAACCGCATTCAGTTGCCGATTTCTTAAAGACCTCGACACGAGAAAGCGATCATCACGCTCTGATGTTCTGCGTCGCCGGCCAGATCCTGGTCGCCGAATGTAGCCACCTTGAAACCTCTGGTACACACGACGAACAGAGTAGCGGCTCAAATTTAGTCGCCGAGCAACTTCACTTTGATTATGGCCTGCTTCGAGCAAGGCAATAACTTGAGCGGCTTCTGCGGGCGTGGTATCCATATTTTTCCGTATGCTTTCAGTAGAGATGTTATCACGTTGACCTTCGGTATGCAACTGATTAAAAATCCTTTTATTTTTTCCTTTCTGCTTAACCGGACTATCCTGTGGTGGCCAAAAATTACTTTAAGGCCCCCAGCCAGGGCTTACAAACTAAGAATATTAATTTAAATGAGCTGCACTAAGGGCACCCCCTGCGGGGTTCCGGCCTCGGTTTAGTGAGTCATTGAGGGGAGGACAGCAATGGTCAGGCTGGGTCCGGTTATTTTTAATTGGGGAGTTTAAAGCTACTTGCTCAGCCTCGCGGGCTGGCTTGTCGAGCAAGGGTCGGGCAGTGTGATTAAAAATCCAAAAAAAACCGACCCTTTTATACCTGCGGGTAAGGGGTGCAAGTAGTGACAATGCTAACGGGTGAATTTGGCTAATTTGGTGTACGGCTGGTTTCTGTAAGTTACGTGAAGGTCAATGATTTTAATTTTGTGTTTTTTTAAAGCTAAGCTTGTATTCTTTAATATTGCCTAATGATTTGTACTCAATATATTTCGATTTAAGAAAAAAATCAGTAATAAACCAAATTACAAGGGGTGTGCGATTTTATTGCTCTCACATACACTATGTTTGTTGTTGCAGTGGACATGACGTGACTCCCATCACGTTGGCCCTTACATCAGGAGAATCCTGGCGCAATGCTCGTACGGCATTGGCAGCCATGTTGTCACGTGGTGCACTCAACCCTGCTGATATTTCAGTATTATTTAGAGCTTACACACAACCAGAACCACCACCAGTACATTTATTAAGAATTCCTCAGTTTTTAGGTAGGTATGTTACTTTTTTATTCGTGTTCTCAACTTCTCATCGATTGTGAATAACCGTTTAAGGCTAACCTGTCCAGATAATATATTAAGAGAGAAAAAGTTTGTACCTGTGTTTTACCTTACCACATTTTCAACTTCACAGAGCTCCTGGTCGATGCATTGTTTAAATTAGGAAGCAAACTAAATCCGGAACATAAATCAAAATACATGTATTTATTGGCGTATGCTGCAAGTGTGTGCGAGGGGCTCACTCCCGGCA
Source organism: Gortyna flavago (assembly GCA_963669345.1). Classification (NCBI taxonomy): domain Eukaryota; kingdom Metazoa; phylum Arthropoda; class Insecta; order Lepidoptera; family Noctuidae; genus Gortyna; species Gortyna flavago. The sequence continues at coordinate 11,001,873 of OY770126.1, forward strand.
GGCCTGTCAAGGATGAATTAAAGGCTACCGTTCAAGCTATTGAAAAAGTACATGCCGTATGTTGCAGTTCTGCTAGTTCTAGTGAACTGATTGCGGAATTACCTACATTGTATCATTGCATAAGGTAATTGTTGAATTACATACACATTATTATTAGTCTCGAAGCAAACAGCTTCTGTAAAATTAAATGGAGAGTATACACTGTAACATCTTCTACTTTCAGGTTTCCCGTCGTTGGAATGGGCGTCCTAGTTTGGGTAGAATGTGTTGTGACAGAGCCTTCATACTTCAAGTTGTGCACAGAACACTGTCCCGTACATTTGGCTCTCCTAGATGAAGTTGCATCCTGTCACCAATTACTGCATCACCGACTCCTGAGATTACTTGTGCAATTATTTGAATCTCCACAAGATGAATTGGAAATCTTAGTTCAGGTATAACAGTGTTTATTGCAATCAGTGTGCTATATCTTATGTGTAGTTATAAATAAAACGCTGCGGATAATCTCTCGCTTCCGGCCGTGGTTCAGTCCATGGTCGGGAGCGAGAGCACGTTTGCCGCCGTCGCTTCCTTTTGCGTGGACGTGATGGTCGCAAAGGGGCGGGAGGAGACAATCTCCCTCTCTATCCGTGGCAGATACACCGGGCGCGGAGGGCGCGCAATGATCTCCGGCCGCCATAGGGGGTAGTCTGTCGCGTGAACAGAGACAGGCCCGAGGCGTGTTCCGCGCATGCTTCTTAAGAGGACAAAAGGAACTGCGGCCGTATAGTACGCAGAGGGTGACGTGATCCGCATGGAAATCATGCGGGCCAATACCTAGCCGTAACGAGTGACGAACTGCGCATGTCTTCTAGCACCCCGACTATAGGTGGTTGAAGAATACCGTGTGGTTTTAAGCCAGCAGGAGTCTGACAGACCCCCTCCGGCGGACACAGGGCAAAGCACATCCATGAGGATATCCTCACGCAAAAAAAACCGGCCAAGAGCGTGTCGGGCCACGCTCAGTGTAGGGTTCCATAGTTTCCCGTCCGTCACAATAAGTGTTCCAGTTTAAAGGTGGGTATCCATTATGTTCGCGCTCCGCGCTCCTGCAACTACTCCCGGTAGTGGGTACGTGCGCGAACACGGAGCGTGCAACATTGCACGCTCCGCGGCAGGCGCTCCGACTCGTGACGATTTTTTAGCGCGAACACAAAGGGGAGCGCAGTGTGTCAAAGGGGAGCGCATGTAGAAGTGCGCGCGACGTATCCATTGGAGCAGTTGCAGGAGCACGGAGCGCTGCTGGAGCGCGAACATAGTGGTAACCCTACTTAAAAAAGGCTATTTGTTACGGAACTTTAATAATTACGGAACACTAAAAACGGGCCCACAAAGGACATATCCGCAAAAGAAGTTAATTTTACCCACAATCTAATTTAATCAAACCTCGACGACTATTAGATTGTGCACTCATAAAATTACGAATATGTTTAAGTCTTTAAGTGCAACTTTCTTTACCACGGTAGGTCATGAAAGCACGGAAAAAATGACGTCATTACGCAACGCCATCTATCGAACCATTTATGAACTGGTTTTTACCTTAACATTTTGAAGGCGTTAAAAAAATGAATTTTAGTTTTGTTCTAAATTGCCTTAACATGTTCCTGATAGAAGTTTTATGTAGTTATAAGATACCGCCAATGCCAAGGAGAGACCAACCGAACAATTCGATAATATATATAGATGGCGCTGTAGGTACGTATTACATTGGGTCGGGCCAATGTAATACGTGCCTACAGCGATATCTCTGGGGGTATTGGGTTACTAATTAATACATAGACGTGCCAGAAGTTTTCGGTGGTAATTTTGGATTGCGAGAACCGATTTTAATCATTCTTTTTTGTCTGAAAAAAGATACGTTCAGGATAATAAAATATGTAAACAAAGTTTACAAAAAATGCTTGCATATACGATTATACTACAAACTTAGTCCAGAAATTATTTTGTACAACTTTTTTCTTTTTTGTACAAAAACTGTTGTTTCCTTCAAGTTCAAAATGATTTTCCTAGAAAGTCCTTATAAAGTTCTACATTTCAGATTTTTTTCATATTTTCTAAACTTGTGGTTCAAAAGTTAGGGGGGGGGGGGGGGGTACAAATTGTTTTTTATTTTTGGAGCGATTATTTCCAAAATTATTGACATTATCAAAAAATGATTTTAGTAAACCCCTATTCATTTTAAATACCTTTCCAACAATATATCACACGTTAGGGTTGAAATTAAAAAAAAAATCACTTCCCACTTTACATATAGGGGGGCTACCCTAATAAAACATTTTTTTCCAATTTTTATTTTACCACTTTGTCGGCGTGATTGGATTATTGGTACCAAATTTCAGCTTTCTAGTGCTAACGGTCACAGAGATTAAGCGAGGACGGACAGACAGACATGGCGAAACTATAACTACTACTATAGGTACTAATATTTATAGTATTTTTAAGTTACTTATATTAATATTGTATTGTATGTGTTTATATGGGCCTTGATGCCTGAAATAAATGGATAAATAATAAGGGTTCCTAGTTGACTACGGAACCCTAAAAAAGAGATCTAAATAAACATACTATACCTACCTACTGCTATTTATTTTCAGTTGGAATTGAAGAAAATGTTACTTGATAGGATGGTGAACTTACTAAGCCGAGGATGTGTTGTGCCTGTCCTACGTTATATAAAAGAGTGCTGGCGTCGTGATGACACCGACATATCTTTGATTAGATACTTTATTACAGAGGTAAGTTAAGGGGGCGCCGACCCACTAGTGGCGCTCTCATCGTTTCGCCGCCGCCGCGATAATAGTGGCCACTATTTTCCGTTTTTATGATTATAATTTAACTAAACAATGTAAAACTACCGTTTATAATAATATTAACGTATAATCTTGAGGAGCACAACTCAACGTGCTTCTTTTCTGCATTTTCATTCTAAAATAAAAGAAATAACCAAACAAACGATGAGAGCGCCACTGCGCGGTCGGCATTTGGTCGACGCCGTCTTACTAGATGAAAGTATCGTCGTTAACTATGGCCCTTTTTACACATTTATTTTTTGGTGGGATCATGATATTCCGTGGCTGGCGTAATATGTCTAAAACTGTAATTTGTCAGGGCAACCATTTTAAAGATTTAACCTCTTCTGGTAAATTTGTTTAACGTACATGTTTTAGTTGGTTTAAAGTTTATTTTAGGCCCTCTTTTAAATTATGACAATAAATAAACGAAATCGCCCATAGTTTGCATAATAATAAGTAAAGTCAAGTCGTTCACCAACGAGTTATCAACTTATTTACCGAGTTGTCAACTTGTTCACCAACAAATATAGGTAAACTCATTTAGTTGACCATAACTTAACATCTCAATTTGTCAATTTAAGGCGCCGCTAGTCGATATTTTTTCCATACAAATTTCATGTCACTCAGGCTGGCTGGACAAATCTTAAAAATAGCTCACATTTATCTAGGTCTATAGGGCACTTTATGTGACGGCTAAACACCGTTATTTCAGAATTTGTGACGCTACAGAATCTTAGATATTCGATCGAAAACGTGTCCAGCCAGCTTGAAAAACCACTTTTCGCTGGTCTCTCAATCTCGGTAACGGAAGTGATTTTGACGACTTTTTGCATATCAACGGGCGTCACATAAATTTGTGACAGGCATCGAGCTAAAAGTTTTGTGATACGTACAGCGGTTTAGTAGAAAAATGCAAAAATCTGTGTCCAGCCATCTTGAATTTACGTATAAAACTTTTGGCTGGCACTTCCGAATCTCAATAACGTTATTATTTTTCACTTTTTAGTGAGAGAGTTTGTAATTTATCTAAGTTACAATAGCCTAACGTCAACTACTCATCACCTTTTACAAAATATTGTTTTTCCGACGTTAATTGTCCACCACCATACCACCACCACCATAAGCACCACACCATACCACTCACCATAAGCATTGTTACGAGCATAAATTGCTTAGCAACGGTATTAAAGTAATCGAATCGCAACCCGTGAAATATTTATCATTGAGTAGTGCCGATGGCCGTCTGTGATCTTCATCATCAGCTCCACTTTACCAAATGATGATTTCCGAGAGCAAATGCTCAAGTTACTCTTAAAAATATCCAAATCGCTATAGGTTTGCCAATAAAATTTGAGGGGTTCCCTCGATTTCTATGGGATCCTCTCATCAGATTCCAACTTGCTGACAATGGGACCGACTTGGGAGTATACCCTATCAAACATACAAAATCGTTCCACAATTCACGGAGAAATCGGACATAAAGTCGACTCCTCCTTTTTGGAAAGAAAGAAAAGAAAGAAAAACTATTTATTCTGCACAAACAAAACGCACACGCACGCGCACGCGCAGTTTGGGAGTCGGTTAAAAATAAAAAGCCATTAAAAAGTTATGAGCCAACAAAGATTTGTTTTTCTTGCTATTTTTAACGTAACTTTGGGTGTAAATAAGTAATAAAATACCTGTAAAATCTTCAAAACCAAGTCCGTACCGACGAAGCTTAGTTATCGAAGAGTTCAATAAACTTTATTTATAATTGAGAAGTAGACATTGTGCGAGTAGACTAGCGTCTAACTACTCATCACTGATACTAGCTCTGTCAGACACGAAGCCAGATGAGACAGCGTGCTTTTTGGCCATGACCACCAGTCAATTCGAGCTCGCGACTAGTTTACTCTTAAAATTTGTGCCTAGAGAACACTTTTATGTGTATAAGTTGAGATATCAAATAACGAATATTATTTTGGTAACTGTGTAATAGGTTGATACAAAGAGATCTACGATAGGTACAGAGGCCAGCACATCAACCTACCCCAATCTGTCACTTTTTCCCAATTGAATAGGAACCTTATACCTTTGTGGTAAAGTTGAAAATCTATCAAAGAAATTTGACAGATTGGGGTAGCTTGATGTGCTGGCCTCTGTACATTGTAGAAGCTATGCAAAAAAATGTCATAAAAAAACTGTGATCCCATGTCTCAATGACGCCATCTAGCATAATATAGCAAAATTAGAGCGGCATAATCACGGAATAGAAAATTGGCTACAATTGGGTTCCGTTTTTCCTTTTGACCGCAAAAGAAAAATTGAACCCAAAAAAACATAAAAGTCGACAAATGTCAGTGTGTTCACGCCAGCCACGGAATTTTAGCGGAGCTAGACAACTTTTGATATTTCTCACCCGTCGAATTTAGGTCGCAAAATTTAATCTTCGTGCCACGACTATGGATGTCTATTTTTATTTTTTTAGGGTATAAAATAGAATTAGTACTATTTTGCAGGGCCGCAGCTAGGTGTTGGCAGGGTTATACCATCTAGAGATTCAATAAAAACATTATCTTCAGCGTGGTCGTGCATTTGAAGGAATACATCCTATGTATTCCTTCAAATATGACCATTGTATCTCCAAGACCTAAGAATACCTACTAAATTGCAAAAAAGTTGTAAAAAATTTCAAATTTTAATTATTTTATAACATTTACTAATAATAAGATCTCGTTACCATAACACAAGCATAAGGTTGCTTAGCTTGGGACAAAATGGCGTTGTCTGAAATGTCCAAGGATATTATTATACTGGAACTGGAATGATTAGCTACCACTTATTTGTATTTTTTTAATAACAGGTTTTAGATGCGATAGCACCACCATATACACCAGAATTCGTCCAGTTAGTGCTACCAATGGTTGAGAATGAGGAAATTACTGGAACAATGAGAGCGGAAGGAGAAAATGATCCAGTTTCTGAATTCATAGGTAAAAACCGTCTATTAAAACACAGGCCTACTATTTTAAAAGTTTATTGTTGTTTGTTTGTAAACAACTGTTTTTTTTTTTTTCAGTTCACTGCAAGGCGCATTATGTTGGACCGTAACTAACCATCATCTATGAAATAAATTTTACTTGTAATTAAATCAAAGGTTTTTTCTATTCTTTCGTGCTAAGAACCCCTTGCAGCTTTCCTTTCATAATATCTCTTTAGAGCTTCTTCAAAAACTGTTCCAACAGTTCTCTTCTTCCAAATATCAATTTTTTCTTTAGGTTTTTCAATATTATGATCTTCTTTATTTTCATTTGATTCTTTATCATGTTCAAGCTTACTGTCCTTTTCTAATGGACTACCAGTGTCGCTATTTTGGCTCTTACTTTTCAATTGTTTTATATCTTCATCTTTACCGCCCTTATCTTCGTCACTTGACTCATCTATTGAGAAGTCAGAGTCAGCATCGATATTGTCTTGCTTATGCTTTTTAGCCATTCTGATATCGTCTAAATTTACGCGATTAATTTCTTCATCAGAGTCCTCTATTTCTCCTTCAGATAAACGAGCCCTATCTGATGATTTTCTCTTTCTGTAATTTCTCTTCTTTAATGTATCAATGGTATCAGATGTCGTTTTTTTAGATGAATCCGCCCTCTCATTGTCTTCTAGCAATTCATCTTTTACTTCCTGATTGTCTTTTCCTAACTTCTGTTCATACAGGTGACGGTAGAAACCACCTGCGAAAAAAAAATTTATGTCTTAAATTACAGTTATTTACAAACGTCGCATATTTTCTCGGCTCCATTAGGCTCGGGCTACAATCCCCCCGCGAGTGCTACGATAACTTTGCACACATACATTCTAATGTACTGTTTGTATATGAAACGTAATATTTCAATACGTCATATAGTACTTTGCATCAAATTTGACCAAATAAGACGTGTCACGCGCACGGACCGTGCATTTAATACGAACCTACTCCGCGCATCTTTTACCGCGTCACCATTATACGTTTACACATAAGGAAGAGAATGTAGTCTTAGTATTTTTCATCCCAAATAATTTAGTATATTGTTTGCTTGCACTGTACCCGCGTGTTAGATTACAACCCCTGTACGGTCTCCCACAGAGAGAATTCCTGTGTCCCAGCAGCAGGAACATTATAAGCTGATTGTTTAGGTAATACGGGCTGGTGTCCGCCACTCCACGTCAATGCGCGTATTTTGCGTACAGGTGGGAAAATCGATTATTCTATCCACCCCAACTCCTCAAAGAAGGCCAGCAACGCCTTGATGACCGTCTCACGTAGGGTACCTGGGTTACCGAAGTACTTTGTACTGTACGTGGCGACCACCGGGCAGTTTAGAAGCACATGTGCCGCTGTCAAGTCGTCCTCCATGCAGGCCCTGCACAGCGGACTGTCTAAAAATATTATTTTGTAACAGTCACCTAAATCCTTTTGTTTCGTAACATCTCCGATATTTTCCAAATACTCTTCACGTTTTTCTTTCTCTTCTTCTAAGCGCATTTCCTCCAATTTCTTTTTATAAGCAGATGTTACAAATACTTCTTTATCCTGGAACTCATCACCTTCCTTTTCTCTTTCCTTTTGCACCTGTAAAATGATAACATTCCGATAAAAAATAAACTATCTAAGATCAGCAACCAACTTCAAAAAAAAACACACCTAAATACTTTAGTTATATTTTCTTAGAAAACTGTAATTTGGTAACTTACTTGTCTTTCAATGCGGCGCTCATTCTCACTTTTCCGTTTGTTGGCAGCCTTAATTAAATTTTCTATATACTGTGGTTTTTTTTCTTCTTTAGTCTTAACTTTAACCTTTTCCTTTTTGCTTGCCATTTCTTCATATATTTCATCATACTGATAAACTGTTGGATCTTCTGTCAATGCTTTTTCCTGTGTTATTTTAGCCTGCAAGGTTCAAATTTTAGACCAATGAAACATTTGAACAAGAACTGGGATTTGGGAAGATGGTCTGTGCTTACTTCATTGAATTTTTGGGGACTGTGTAAATCTGGAATAAATTTTGTAAACAAAATGTTTCCCTTTAACACGTTGACTGCCAGACAACAGACAATAGAAAATCCATTGTTCGCGGTCACCATTTGACCGCGAATAAATTTTGTCAAACAAAATGTTTCCCTTTAAGAGTAAACTAGGCGCGAGCTCGAACTCACTGGTGGTCATGGCTAAAAAGCACGCTGTCTCACCTAGCTTCGTGTCTGACAGAGTTAGTGTCAGTGATGAGAAGTTAGACGCTAGTCTACAAGCACAACGTCTAGTTCTCACGCACAGAAACACCGTTCTGAACTGATAGGCGCGTATAAGAATTCGAAAAGTGCTTTGGAAAATCGAGTTTTATAAAAAAAACCACTGCATAAATCAATTATAAATAATGTTTATTGAACTCTTCGACAACTGAGCATTGTCAGTACGGTTTTGGAGATTTTACAGTTCTTTTGTTACTTATTTACACCCAAAGTTACGTTAAAAATAGCAAGAAAAACGAATCTTTGTTGGCTCATAACTTTTTATTTTTTATTAATTATTAATAATAAGTAAGAATTAATAATAAGTCAAAACGATATCATGTTTAAATTTGGATGCATAATGTCAAACGGAGTAATACTGTTACGACCTTGGGGTTCGTGACAATAAAAACTGCCGATTTAATAACCAAAAATAGACACTTTAATTAAAACACCAATTACAACTTTAACACACTAATTACAAAACACAATTGTACTACTGATCACTTTTAAGTCGCACTTGAAGAACGCTTTCGATATCGCTTGTATCGCTTATCCAAGACTGTGTCGGCTTGCGGCCCATTCCCGCCTTATATAGGTCTCAGATATTTCTAGAACCTTCTACTGTAGAAACATCTAGAATGTTCGAGTACATTCCGGCCCCAACTGACCAGATGTCGATAGTTCTAGAAAGTTCTATCATCGAAACCTCTAGAAGGTTCTTGACACTAGTTCTTCTACTCGATGCTAGTGGTAACGAATATCAATTGTGGCGCGCAACAATACTCTAATTTGTATGGAAAAAATATCGACTAGTGGCGCCTTAAGACAAAAGCACCAGGGTATCCCGCAAAATTCAAATTTTCTTGCATATTTGCAATCTGCAGGTCAGTATTGGTTTTATGTTGATCAAAATTATCATTCAAACGTAACAAAATATGTATTCACAGAATTACAATCATCAATACAACTATATAATATAAACAACAATGATATTTTAATCAACGTACAACCTGACAACACACAACACTTTCCCGTTAGTCTGCCTCTGCCAGAAAGCAAGGCAGTCTACAATCAGAAATGAAGAACCCCTTAATTTCAGAAAAGAGGTCTAAGGCACATGTTGTTTTGTATTTTAAATATATTGGCAATTATGTTGGACATAGAGTAGTAGTAGTAGTTTGATGTTTTAAGTACCTGTCTAGTTGTATTATCACTTGGTCGAAGCAAAGCTGGTTTTTTCTTGGATTCGTCTTCTGAATCAGAATCATTTCCAAAAACATTCCTTGATGCTTGGAATGTTGGTTTTGGTTTACCCGCATCAGATAATATAAGACCATACCTGTAACACACATAGAACATAAGTACATGAAAAATAAAACTAATTTCTTTAAATTATTACAGTGTGTTTAACATTTTAATTTGAATATGACATTTTTCCAAGTTGTATCTTCGCAGTCCTTCAAGCTAGACTACAATGATAGTGTTGCTATGGACTTTAAAGTAGAGATTTAATAATAACTTTATTTCAGACTTAAGTAGTCCTAATACACAAAAAACCTTATAAAGTTGTTAAATTTATAGTTATACTAGCAGAGCGCCCCGTGGTTTCCGTTTCACCCGCTTAAGTCTCGATCCCGTGGGAGTATTGGAATAAAGTAAAAAAAAAAAAAACGACAAGAAGACGACGAAAAAATGAACGACGGAGACGAAGACTGTAAAAAGTATCCTATGTATTTTTGTTTTTTAAATTATCTCATACCAAATTTCATCTAAATCGGTTTAACGGTTTAAGCGTGAAGAAGTAACAGACATACACACTTTCGCATTTATAATATTAGTATGGATACTGTTAGTGCTTGAACACGTTGACTCGCGGGCGCGGTGGCGGGCACGGTCACGAAATATCAAACACAGCATAGTATGCAAGTGTTCACGTACAAAACGCAGGTGCGGCGAACCAAGTCCACCGCGCCCGCACCCGTCACCGCGCTCGCGCGTTCCTACGTGAACAAGCACTTAGAAACACACTTTTTATTCGACATTTTGTCCAAGTTTTTTCTTCACACTTCACTTCAAGCCAGCCCAAACTCAACAACAATGTGCCGCAAGCTCACAGAGTACTTTTTTATATCGCAAGCTGTAGATATTTGCAATTTGGCATAAACATATTAGTTTAAAATAATCGATTGATACGTTTTCAAAAGCTCTATGCGAGCATGTATAGAGGAAAAAAAATAACTTTTTTATAGCATAGCACTGCCTAATGCATTGATTGACGGCACAGCATGGGTTTGGGTGCGTTCCGACTTGGGAAAATAATCAATCATCGATGTAATCGATTTGAGCGTGCTTAAACCCGTACCGAATTAGCGTGAGCGCGATAACGATGTCCTGTAAATCGTCATAAATGACGTCATGACATGCGCCATCTTACGATAACCCGATAACGCCGACCATGCATTGTAAGGCCGCCTTCCGAATTGGCTAATATCGCTCACAGCACTCAAATCGTCTCACTTGCGTTCCTTATTGGATATCACGATTATGACAGCTGAGAGCTGTCAACAATATGGAACACTCGTGAGCGCGCTCACAGTGCTTACTCGGTGTCAAAAAGCTATTACAGCAGTATTTCTTCGTATAAACACCACACGTTTCTTCCTTTTCTTTGTTTAGGTGGCGACTGTCAGCCAGAAGCACAATATCGAAAATGCCACGTTATTAAAAAGATATGATGCAGCTCAAAACAAAACACATACTGACACATCCTCATCCTCACACACACACACACTGTCATTTTTGACAGCGCTCACGGTGATATTACTACGAGGCATGGTCGGCGTTATCGCAAGATGGCGCATGTCATGACTGTCATCTATGACGATTCAAGGGACATCGTTATCGCGCTCACGCCAATTTGGTACGAGTTTAAGGCATTGACTGCCAACGCGGTCACCGGTGACCGCGAACAATAGATTTTCTTTTGTGTCTGTTGTCTAGCAGTCAACGTGTTAAGCACGCTCAAATCGATTACATCGATTATTTTCCCAATTCGGAACGCGCCCTAATAATATCAAAAATAAAAGAAATACTGCTGTAATGAGCCATGATGTAGCCATGTTGAGTACCGAGTTCCGTCAGGGTATATTTATGTTCTGTGACCATGCCTTACAATCTTACTCGTAGAAACCCTGCAACAGCATTGTGATAACCCAACTTATTACAGATGACATGTACAAAAGATATATTTCCAGCTGGTTATTAGCTTTACAATTTCGTAGTATAATAATCTGTTAGTTTAGTATTGTAAAATCAGAGGCGCTAGTGTGGCGTATAATATCGGAAAATAAAAAATATTCAAAATATAATACTACACTAAGGTTTACAATGTTCTCCCTAAATAAATGGTATAATATTAGTAGTACTGTTAAGAATGTGTTATGAATGTGTTTATTGTAAATATAGGGTTCGTTAGAATAAATTAAATATAAACATACGTGTCCATGATGTTAAGTCATTTTTGGTGAAAAAAATTTTGAAATAAAAAGATCTTACATACTTTGGTAAGAATTTAGAGATATTTAAATATATGCCCTGACAGCACTGGCAAGTAATAAACAAAAATGGCTGTTGTTGTTTTGATGTCGTTCTGCTGTGAATGCTGTGATCGTTCGTTGTCTGCTGTGATCGTTCGTTGTACCTAAATCCCCCTTACTAATAAACATTGTGTATCGTCTGTATAGTTACACAACGCTTTGTCTTCTGTCGAAAATCAAATTACTGACGACTGAAAGAGAGAAATCGGTGTGTAACTATTCGTCTGATATAATACGTTTATTAGTAAGGGGGTGTGTAATTTAAATAATATCTAAATATGTTGTAGTAAACAGATTTTGAATACTTATATCGGTATAATTTTACTATCTCTGTTATAGTAAACAGTTAGACCATGAATGGATCTAGGTCGCGCGATTATAATACTGACACGGATGTAGTTTAGTATTTTAATCGCAGAGGGCGCTTTTTTAATGTTATCGTTCAAATCGCGCAAGATGGCTCTCTATTTCCGTATATACAAAGTACTCTTTGTCTGTGACCGAGTTTTATGCATGGTTTTGTGGTAGATGTGCTGTCAAACGGTTGATTGCTCAAAATATTTATGTTGTTTTCGATAGAAATACGTATAGAAACTATTGTATTTTTGGTGTCCATTATTAGGAAAATCATGCCCTCGTGTTGTATAAAAGAGTGTGGTGCGAGAAAAAACCAAAACAACCCTACGAAAGGCGGCCATCTTAAGTGCTCGATTTTTGTAGGTATACCACGCTAATTTTCAGTGTTGCCAGTGCTCTTTTGTCAAAAGTAACATAACATGAGTCAAAAAGTAACATTTTGTTGACAAAAGTAACATTTAATTTTTTAGGGAATATTTAATTTTGTTTAAATAGCTCAAAAAACTGTTTTTTTCTTCTTCGTAAGTACCAAAGTTTTGGATCGGCTGAAAAAAATACATTTCAAATAAAATATCTAATTATTTCTTAGTCTGTAATATAATTTAAACACAAAGTCATAATTAAACATACCTGTATAATAATCACCACATAGAACTTAGAATCTAGAATATACTTTTTTTAAATAAAATACAGGGTGGCAGGGACATCGACGCGCAACCGCTTACCATGGATTCAGTACATGATTCTGGACCCCCCTGCGTGGAAATTTTTCGTCGGCTTTTTCTTAATTTTTAGGTTTTTTTTTGCAATTTTTTTATTGTAAACCGTATAAAATCATTATTTCTATCTAACCCAATGAGATTTTTAATTAAAAAATAGTAAATTCACTTATTTCACTTAAAACAGCAATGTAAATAAAACTCGAAAGGGCTACCTGATCAGCTGTTTGCAAAAGTTCATTTGCGAGGTCAACACTGGCTTAGTACCTTGACGCTATTCGTTTTCAAATGAATCAAATGCCGACAAAGGGACCGCGGCGGCGGCGGCGGCGCGGCGGCGGCGAGCGGTCTCGTAAGAAGCTATGCGACGTATCCCAATGAATCTAACAGACGCGTCACATGAGGCATTTTAATCATCTACATAAATGAATGACCCATTTAGTACTTTTATTTTAGATTCATTATGGGGATAATTATTTTTCTAAAGCTTCATCGATTTAAGTAAAGAAGATTAAAAAAAAACGTGTAGAAGTGTATTGATAGTCACGTAATTTTTCAATTTTTTTTTATTATCAACATTAATTTTAGTTTTGAATGCAATTCAACAATGTAATTTACTGTTTCATAAAAAAATAATACATCCATTTTCGCAATTAATTTCGTGAGTAGGTACCTAGGTACAACTAAATGTGTTTGTACACTCTATCATTTTGTTGATCTGTGTTCGGTGTAGGCACTGTATTCACAGAATAAATGCAAGTACTAACTGTCGGCAGCAAGTGCGGCAAACTGAAAGAAAGATCAGCTAAGTACATTTCTTTTGATTTCGCCGATTTTTTCGGATTTTTGCCAGTTCCTAGATTTCGTTGATCGCAAACGGGCGTGCTGTTTGTCGCGAATTTGTGATCTTAGCGTAGTTTTTAAAATCAAAAGTAATTTTCTTTCTCTGTGTGTGTGTGTCGTGTGTATTTGAGAGTGACGTTCAAAATGCCTTCCAGACCTGAACAATTCTTCAGGCACCAAACCCGATGGTCGGTAAATGTGTGGGCCGGTATTTATAAAGACCGCGTGATTGGACCCATTTTTCTCCCTGAACGACTAAACGGGCCACGATATCACGAGTTCCTAAAAACAACTCTCAAGGAAATAATCGAGGAGGTGCCTGTGCTCCAGTTCCGCGAGACATGGTTCCAACACGAAGGCGCGGCGCTCCCCCACACGTGACCCTTCCTGTCCGAAGCTGCCTCACCGTATCTTTTAGAGACCGGTGCATTGGAAGATTCGGTCCACAACCATGGCCAGCTCGCTCACCGGACTTGACTCCATTAGATTTTTTTCATTGGGGTTACGTCAAGGATAAGGTGTTTATGACCGAGTGCGATACCGCAGCAGAAATGAGAGATCGCATTGTGAATGTGTTTGCGACGCTGCGTGAAGAGTGTGTCCAGCATAGCTATTCACAAAGCTACGACACGGTTTGGTACCGTATCGAATGTCAATGTTATCGACGAAATCCTATAATCGCTATTCACAAATCCGAAACCGTACAATTTTGACAGTTCATATACGGTATGAAGACATCAATTCTTCCGACAGGTATTTGCTGTCGGAAGTGTTATCGAATAACAAAATATTGTTTAAAAAAGAATAATCTAAGCAATAAGTGTCAAAACACGGCTCCGGGCAAGGTCCTCATGCCCTTGCATGAATGCAAAGAGCATCTGCCGCTGCTCCAATGACACTCTTTTCTGAAAATATGCATTTTCAATATTAGGTACCACGTTTTATAAAATGAAAATGAGGAAATAGTAATTTTTTTAAATACCGATAAAATACATACAACCATTTTTCTGTTAAAAAAAAACTTATTTTTCACTCCTCAATTATTATTTTTTATTCGCCCAAAGGGCAGGCTATAGTCTTTCGACCATACCGCCTTGTCTTCCGCGTAGTTCTCAATTATCTCTATAGCTCAAAACAAGATTCAGAAAAATAATTATTCCAGATTTCCAGGTTTGACAGAAAGTTGAAGTTTACAAAGCAAGTTTAATAGAAATCAGTAAATTTTATTTATTAATAAAATCATTGCTTACTGTTTTTTATTTGTTAATAGTTACTGAATGCATAATCTACAGTTGCCCATAGTGAAATACTCAATAAAAATCATTTATGTACCACTTAAAATTTTCTGCCACGAATATCTATTTACTACCATTTTGTAGCGTTCCCCGTATACACACCTAAAAAAAAACCCTTCCATACGATCTGTGAATAGCGTTTTACCGGTCCTTCGGTTCAGAAATCAGGTTATCTGTTGTGAAATACTGAGTATTGCAATGTTAAAAATTATTTTATATGGTTTGGTGCATGACAACACCAACTTCCTCTTCCCTTTTTCTGCAACGACGCCACTGTGTTTGCATGTTCTTTTTGTGTGTCCTATTTTCTACATTATTAAAACAAGTCAAATAATACCTGGGACTCTTAATTATATTCAATAACCACCATTTGCAACAGGTTATGGGCCCAGAACCCGCAGTTCCAAAGTATTGTTTTTTTTTGAGAAGAACATTGGTATTGTAAAGAATTTTGAGGTTATGAAAAAACCGTCGTGGTCGTGGTGACTAGAAATAAATTAAATAGTCACCAGTTTTATGAAGATGGACAGCACACAGCACAGTTTGAGATTGAAAGGCGGTGAGAATTGGGCGGTCTGGCGTTTTCAGACGGAAGTTCTTCTAAGAGGCAAGGGATTATTTGAAATTATTACGGGTGAGCGAGTTAAGCCAGAAGATGCGAAAGCCCTCACAGAATGGAGGAGCCACGATGCAAAAGCTCAGGAGATTATTGTTATGAGGATGGAGCCAGGGCCACTGACACATTTGTTAACATGTTCAACTGCTAGTTCCATGTGGAGTAAATTAAGGTCAGTCTATGATAAAGAGTCTGTTGTCAGTGTGCACCTACTGCAGCAAAAGTTTTTCCTGCTACAGTTTGAAGACAGTTCCATGTCTGTTTTTCTGTCTAAATTGGAGGATGTAATTAGCAAACTTAAACAAGCCGGTGAAACTGTGTCAGAGAAGATGACAATGACTAAGATTCTCATGAGTTTGCCGGAACAGTACAAGCATTTCCGTTCTGCGTGGGAGTCAGTTGCACATGAGAGTCAAAACCTGGGAGAATTGACATCAAGATTATTGTTGGAAGAAGAAAGATTGGGTTCTGAAAATAAGGAAATAGTGGCATTGGCTAGTATAAAGAAATGTTATAGTTGTGGTAAAGAAGGACATATTGCTAAAGTGTGCAGAAACAAAAGTACTCAAAAAGAAACCAGGATGTGCAATTACTGCAAGAAGAGAGGTCACATCATGGAAAATTGCTACAAGCTAAAGAATAGGAAAGGAAACACCACAAGCACGAAGGAAAATAAAGATTCAAAGAACAGTGAAGTAAATGCATTTATGTGTTCCAGCACCAGTGGTACAGAACGTGGAACTTGGTACATGGACACTGGAGCTAGTGAGCATATGTGTTGTGATAAAACCTTATTTGATTCCGTAATTGAGGAGTCTTGTTCCTCTAATAAAGTAAAGGTTGGTGATGGCAGTCTTTTAGAAGTTTATGGTGTTGGGAATGTAGTAGTGTATGCCTGGAATAATTGTACGTATATAAGAACTATTTTGTCAAATGTGTTGTACATTCCAGACTTAAAATTCAATTTGTTTTCTGCAGGATATGTTTTGGACAAGGGTATGCGTTTAGTGTCTAATAATAAAGTTTGTGAATTTATAAATAAACATGGGGAAGTTTGTGCAACAGCAAATAGATCTTGTAAGCTTTATAAGATGAACTTTGTTTATGATAATCCTAAGTATATTAATGCCCCATTAACTAAAATGGAACGCAATTCTAATGTTTTTGAAATGTCATGTTGTCATTTAACTAAAAAAGTAGAAAATATCTCAGTTTGGCATAATAGACTGTCTCATCAAAATTTAACTCAAATCAAAAATATATTAACCAGGAATAACATTAATTATGCAGACAACAGTGATCTTACTATGTGTGAAAATTGTTTGCGTGGTAAGCAGCATAGACAACCTTATCCTAGAAGTGAAAGTCGTGCAGTAGAAAAACTAGATCTGATCCATGCTGATGTTTGTGGGCCTATGGAGAATGCCTCAATTGGAGAATCAAGGTATTTCTTGTTGCTTAAAGATGATTGTACGGGTTATCGTTTTGTGTTTTTTATGAAAAGAAAATCTGAAGTTTTTGTGTGTATAAAGAATTTTGTGGCAAAGGTAGAAAGGGAATGTGAAAGAAAAGTGAAAGTTTTGAGAACAGACAATGGCTTAGAGTTTATGAGTAATGAGTTGAAAGTTTTTCTGGATGAAAAAGGTATAATTCATCAACGTTCAGTAGTGTACACCCCTCAACAAAATGGCAGAGCTGAAAGAGAAATGCGAACACTGGTAGAAGCTGCCCGTGCTATGATTTATGGTTTGAGCAAAGTTTTTTGGGCAGAGGCAGTAAACACAGCCTGTTATACATTGAATAGAACAGGTCTTAGCCCAGTCAAGAATAAATCCCCATATGAGTTGTTTTATAATAAAGATATTAACCTGGATTTCTTTCATGAGTTTGGTTGTAAGGTATCAGTGCATATACCAAAAGAAAAGCGTCTAAAATGGGATAACAAGAGTGTAGAAGGTATGTTTGTTGGTTATGGTGAAAACGTAAAGGGGTATCGCATATATTTTAGTGATAATCATAAGGTAGAGGTACACAAGGATGTCGTGTTTTTACCTAACTTGTGTAAGATTGAATATGTGGAAAAAGAGAATTCAAATGTGTGTGTACAAGACCAGGAAAATGGTGTGTCAAGTGATGATGAGACTATTCAAAGGAAAGAGCAGGAGGTAGACACAACCGAAAGTGAGCATGAAATAAATGAGGAACAGAGCAGTGATGACATAAGTCATAATGAAGCAAATGGTAGATTGCAGCTAAGGGACAGAAATAAAATAAAAATACCTGATAGGTTACTTGATTATGATTTGGGCTTGTTGACAGTTTGTAATGAAGATCCTGTAACATATGAGGAAGCTGTGTCGAGTAGTGACAGTAACAAATGGAAACAGGCAATGGAGTTAGAGATGAAAGCACTTACTGAAAATGAAACATGGATATGTGTAGAGAAGCCAGAGAATTGTGATATTATTGACTGTAAATGGGTTTTTAAATGTAAGAAAGATGAAAAAGGGAACATTGTGTCCCATAAAGCAAGGTTAGTAGCTAGGGGTTTTAAACAAGATTTATCCCTATCCGAAATTTATAGTCCTGTAGCAAGGTTAACTTCTGTAAGGTTATTTTTAGCTTTCTGTAATGAATATGACTTACCTATACATCAATTAGATGTTTGTAGTGCTTTTTTGTATGGGGACATTGATGGCGATGTTTATGTATCCTTACCAAAAGGTTGTTATAATGAGAAGAAAAATTCTAATGTGTATAAGTTAAAAAGATCTCTGTATGGTTTAAAAGACTCGCCCAAAAATTGGAATAAAAAATTTCATGATGTTATAACTAAACTAGGTTTTCTGAGATGTGATTATGAATATTGTTTGTATGTGAAAATAAATGCAGAGTGTAAAGTATACTTACTCTTATATATTGATGACCTGTTGTTAGCATCTAGTGTTATTAAAGAGATAGAATATGTAAAGCAATTGTTAAATGAACACTTTAAAATGAAAGATCTGGGTCAAATTAGTCACTATTTGGGAATGCATGTAACACAGAACATAAGGGAGGGTACAATAATAATAAATCAGAGTACTTACCTCGAAAAATTGCTAAATACTTGTAATATGTTAGATTGTAAAGCAGCTGTGACCCCGATGGAAGAAAATTTTGATCACAGTGTGTTAAAAAGGGACAAGTCAGAGAATCCTGAAATAGAGCATAGGTGTAGAAAGGTAATTGGTTCACTAATGTATGCAATGTTGTGCTCCAGACCTGACCTATGCCTTTCCATAAGTATTTTAAGTAGATACCAGTCTTGTGCTAGTAATGATTTATGGGTAGCTCTCAAGCGAGTGCTACGATATGTAAAAGGGAGCTTACAGATAAGCTTAGTTTTTAAAAGATGTAAAATTAAGAATATCATTGGTTTTGTTGATTCTGATTGGGCAGGTGACAAAGTTGATAGAAGGTCAACTGGTGGTTATGTGTTTCAAATTTATGGTTGTACAATTTCATGGGTTTCTCGCAAACAGACTACAGTTGCTCTGTCATCCACCGAATCTGAGTATGTAGCTTTAAGTTCTGCTGTTAGCGAAGCATGTTGGTTGAAAAATCTTTTTGAATATTTTGAAGGTAAAACTGGTTGTGTAAAGTTGTTAGAAGACAATCAGTCTGTAATTAAACTTTGTAAAAATCCGCAATTTCATCATAAAATCAAACACATTGATATTAAAGTAAATTTTGTACGTGATATGGTAAATAATAATATTGTAAGTGTTGACTACATCAGCACAGGAAATCAAGTGGCAGATATTTTAACTAAACCTTTGGGTAAAGTAAAGTTTGAAAAATTCAAAG
Organism: Gortyna flavago; assembly: GCA_963669345.1. Taxonomy (NCBI): domain Eukaryota; kingdom Metazoa; phylum Arthropoda; class Insecta; order Lepidoptera; family Noctuidae; genus Gortyna; species Gortyna flavago. The sequence goes on from OY770126.1 coordinate 11,021,234, forward strand.
ATTGTTTGGGATTGTGTTAATTTGTTTTCTTTTTTGTTCAACAAAATTGTAATGTTGTAAAAGTTCTATAGAGTTTTAACATTGAGGGAGGGTGTTGTGAAATACTGAGTATTGCAATGTTAAAAATTATTTTATATGGTTTGGTGCATGACAACACCAACTTCCTCTTCCCTTTTTCTGCAACGACGCCACTGTGTTTGCATGTTCTTTTTGTGTGTCCTATTTTCTACATTATTAAAACAAGTCAAATAATACCTGGGACTCTTAATTATATTCAATAACCACCATTTGCAACATTATCGAACAAGTGTCATTGTCGATACGATAGTGAATCGTATGTTTGTGAATACAGGTGCTGGTTCCCACTTTTTTGCCCCGTGTCCACGCTGAAACTCTGCGCCGCGCTCAGATCTGCGAGCGGGTTGGTGGCGGCCACTTCGAACCCTACCAACCCCCTATCTCATTAGGAATGAGCGAGATTAAGGTAAATTCATCAATTGAACATTACTGGATCGCTAAGTTCTTATCAAGCATCTTTTTTGTTATCAATCCTCATCGGTATCGCTATTTTATGGGAATAAGCTTATTGTTACCGGTTATCAAGACTAATTAAACATGATTTTATGTGGTAGGTACTATCAATGTTGTCGTTAGGCGATATTTCGTAGGTACGTTCACGTTCGTCCGGTCGCGGCGGGGGCGGCGGAGGCGGCGGACGGCGGAGGCGGCGCGGCGGCTGCGGGGCGGGCGGCCGCGCCACAGATTTGTATGTGTGTGTAGGTTAGGCAGCGCGCGCGCTCGCCATCCGCGGAGCGTTTTAATCGCGTTGTTTGCAATACATTGCGCGCTCAAAAATGTAAATTTTTTTAACCGGTCATTTCCGAGATGAATGACTTTCGTAATTTAATTTATGGCATCAGGTGTAACCTTTTGACAACGTTTGCGCGTCGATGTCCCTGCCACCCTGTATACTCGTTCAGCAAGTGCGCGAAACGGCGCGGCGAAAAAGATAAAATTATCGGTAGCTACACAGCAAGCTATACATAACCAGTAAAAGCTCATTTCTGTTCTGATTGTACGAAAAACCTCTAAAATGAGAGCTCTGTTAAAACTAGAAATGTGTCTCGATGTGTCGCCGTGTGTATGATGTAGTCTACTTGATGTGCTGGCGTCTGTATGTACTGACGCCAGCACATCAACCTACTACGATCTGTCAAATTTCTTTGATAGATTTTCAACTTTATTGCTAAAGCGTAAGGTTCAAAGTTGATTGAGAAAATGTGACAGTTTCGGGTAGGTTGATGTGCTGGCGTCTGTACATACATTACATGGTTACGACCACAGAGTACACTATAATATACAGACTATTAAAAGGTAACTTGCTCTGTGGCTACGCGTGACCGCGGTCCTAGAGTAGTTTAGCCGTAGATAGAGTAGTATCTGAGGTTTAGCCATTTAGTTTGCTACTTATTAGTAATCTGTGGTCCAGTTCCAGAGTTCCTCTATGTTCCAGAGGTTGACTCTCTGAGTAATGAGTAATTGAGTATTGTGTTATTTCAGTGTACTTTTAATATTCTTCAACAAGTTTCACATTAAATTCAACTATTTTCTTTGGATATAATCATGGATGTAAAATATTAGTTTTTTTTTTGTTGTTGTAATTTTAAAAATCACTACGTTTTCTCATATGATCACATCTGACATTGGCAGAATTGTCGACATCGGCACCATTGCCATAAAGAAAAATAGAATAGAATAGAGTATTATGTTCTGTGGCGACTGTGGCCATCGTAGACAGAGTTTCTCCGTCTACGGTGGCCTTAGTGTATTCCACAGAGTACTTTTTGATGGAGGTGTATTCGACTGAAAGACTTGCTTCTATGGTCATGAATAAAAATTATTTAAAAAAAAATATGTTCTGTAAATCTGTGTTCCTTCTGTGGGGACTGTGCTATTAAAGGAGATGTTTCATTTTTGTATGGGACTCCGGCCATAACATGTACACTTTAGAAAACCTGGAAAACGAACCCCTAAATACAATTAAGAATGTTTTTTAACATAATAACTAATATTCTTTAGGCACTAAATAAAAACTGAAAATGTTTGACGTTTGTTATTGACCATCGACAGCCAACCATGACAGGTTGGAGAGTTGAAGTTTATATAACCTACAATTTGTCAAAACTATAATTGTATTGTTGTTTTTAGGATTTGGGCCCACCCACCAAGACACAATCAAATCTTTTGCACCATTTCTGGGTTGTGGAGGTCAGATAGGCAGTCGCCCTATGTAAAACACTGGTTAGACTGGAAGCCGACGCCAACATAGTTGGGAAAAGGCTAGGCACATGGTGTGATATTTTAAGTAATTGGATGAAAGGTGAAAACATAATGTGGAATAAGTGCATAGATGTCCTACTTAAAAATTTATGAAACTACAATTTTCAGATTTCAAAGATTTATTCTTCTTCTCTTACCAATACATCGTCAAGAAAAGATGCTGGTGCCACAACATTATTTTAATATCGAGCCCAACCAAGGTACCAGACTATTGTCATCACATGTGCGCAACATCCAACAGTTCGCATGCCACAGATCCAACTACAATAATAATTATCCTTCTAAACTATTTTCCCAATTACTTTGTGTGGTACTTATGAGGATGTAGGAATATTATATTTTGTTACTGCGGTGTAGAGATTGAATTCTTCCTCTTAAGAAAATAGTTTCATGTGATGACAGTTTGCCTGGCACCTTGGTTTCACTGCATAGTTCTTACTACAAAAGATTAATTCTGCCTTATATGTTCACCAATGTAACTTCTTGCTTGTTTAATTTGGTAAATCCCAAAGCAAATAATATAAGGTCAGACATGGTCATTTGTGGGAAAAATTCTAGCAGCGGGTGATTTGCATGTTTATTTGAAAAATTAGCTCTCCATCTATTTATATTATTTTCAATAAATGAAATCTAATGCATTAGGCAAATTCACCCGCTGCTGGGCTCGATTCAATATTGCCTCAGCGTCTGGACGGGCTACAAGGGGAGAATGGTAGACATTTAAATAGCAGCACATATCTTAAGGTCATCCATTAAATGGGAGGGTTCTACTAAATTGTAGTTTAAAGCAACCGTTAACAACCTCCACAACCCACCTACACAAAGTTACAAACCTACTTTTATTTGCATTGATTGTTGACAGTTGGGTTAGCCCTGCCTAGATTCAGGTTTGCAAACCTTATATATATTTTGTAATAAGGGCAGGGCATCTCGAAAACCTCTGTCCAGGATAAAAATATCACCAGTTCGAAAATATTGCCTGTATGGGTCATTTTCATTTTCAAATAATAATTTCATTATGTCTGATGCAGACCTAATGAATATATATGTAAGTGCCATCGAAAATGATTATTGGTTTCCTTTCTATCTTCTGTTACCGAATAAGCCATCAGGTATTATTAAGTTTTTGTTAATTATGTCTTCACAGCTTGTGTCCTAACCCCAAATGGGTAGGCACGTATTGTGTTAATAAAGCTTCTCGAGCCTTCATATTTAGACGCATGACTTTTACTTTGCTCATTCTAAACAACGTCCCTAATGTCCCTAGCCTCTCGTGAGAATCTCGTGAAGAAATAAACGCAAAATAATAATTAATACCGAAAGCCACGAAGTCGAAACCAGTGGTCTCGAACGTCATAGAGCAAGATCGGTAGAGTTGCCAGCTAAAATCGGTATATTTGTACCCAAAATCGGTATTTGACAAAAAACAAACAGTATTCAATCAAATTCGTTTATTTATTGAAAACCACTTGAAAACAAAAACTTACAGACTAATTTATATACAATCACTTACAGACTAATTTATATAATCATTTTTTATACCAATATTCTTTGGCCATAGCCGCGGTCATCTTCGAGTTGATTTCAAAGTCATAACAGTTAGCTGTATTAAAGAGTCGTTTTGCGTGTAATAGACCAGTGATTGATTCAGTAGACAGCCTATTTCGCTGTTTTGTTTTCAAAAGATTAATATGTGAAAATATGCGTTCAACGTTAGCGGATGAATGGGGAAGTGAAAAAAATAAAACCGAATTCCTGCTTATATAGACTAGACTGGTTACAGGTAAATTCCCTAGCGGGAAGCCCCTTATAACATCGAGTTGTAAGACAACAAGTTGTAGGAACAAGGGTATTCTCCAAAATATATGGAACATTCTGCACTAGGCCCATACTTACTATTGAGGGCTTCCCCGTCCGTAACATTAAATTAAACATAAATGAAAAGGGTTGCCAACTGAAAAGTGTAAAATCGGTAGAGAAATCGGGAGAATTTCCATGTATATCCAGAAATCGTAGAAAATTCGTTATATTTCGGTATTTCGGTAGCACAGAGCCCATATCGGTATAAATACCGATAAATCGGTAGGTTCGAGAACACTGGTCGAAACAAATGAGACTGACAGACTGAGACTGATGTGATGTCAATGTCATTGTCAACAATACAAACCAAGGTTAGAATTTTTCGTCCAGAAGTATCTACAAGTCTACAATCCACAAAAAGTAGAATATATTTTTTTAACGATGAATTGGGTCGTCACACTTTCTTGCAATTAGTCAAAAAAGTTGTTTGAGATAGATGTCTTACTATCTTATCAAAATAGCAAAGAAATACATGCCTTTTAAATCTAAATAAATAACGTCTACGTGTTATTGTTATGTTTTAATGTAACATGATTTCTGGACGAAAGCAGTATGCAAGTTAGACGATGCCATGTTCAATAGAATATGGCAATAGTTAGAAAAACTATTATTTTTTTGTGCCGAAGTAATCAGGGGAATATTCAGAAAATAATATTTTTCCACGATTCCTGGAATTATTTCCTATTTTTTCATCACCGTACAGTTTATGGCCGAAAATGTAACGTCTCCTTTAGGAGGAATTTTTTCCTTACCGACCTGCGCCATCTATATTCCGCCCACGAAAACTAGAGAGTAGAAGCTAGGGCGGGAATTTCAAACTACAGTGCATTTTACAGATAATTTGTATTGCATTTTATGCACAAGTACAGTGCGTTTCTCGATAGTTTCCTGCAAGATGGCCAATTTTTGCTCAGCAATAATCGACATTTAAACAGAATCACTATCGAGAAACACAGGCCCATATTCTAAGACGTTTCCTCGAAACTTCCTCGACCTCCACTCATTCGAGGTTACCTTAAGGATTACTTCAAGGAATCCTCGAAATCGGTATTCTTAGTTAAAACTGTCTTGTCATGAGGTAATCTTGAGGATCCTCCAGTGAGGTTGAGTCGAGGTAAAACTTCATTGAATACGTCATTGAATCATAGATTACAGTATATACTTTGTTTTTTTTTTTGTCTATGGTCACTCAAAAGTTGTCAGATTGCAGTTTTTTTTATCTGTGTGATCGCGTCTGTCCTGTCACCTGTTTGTGTTGTTATGTTTACTACACGGAAGACAAGGCGGTATGGTCGAAAGACTACAGCCTGCCCTAGGGCGAATAAAAAAAAATGTTATAATATTGTTTTATGACTTGAAAGTTTTACTCCATTTTTAAAACATAAAGAAATAATGGTTTATAGACAAGGCAAACAGCAATAATTAACTTGAAAATTCCCAGTTGCATAAAATCTTACCGCAATTTTATTAACAACTGATTACAGGCGGAATGGGTAGTCCTCTGTTATTGGGTATAGCTATGTTATAGAACACAAGCGGTAACAACATATTCAGCACTTTTTCTTTCCTAAAACGATAGCGTCTCTGGAATTATTCATTGTCATAAAATTCAATGGGGTTTTCTGCATCCCGCAAATAACGACGTGCAGGGTAATCGTACGGATTATCATACAGATAATTCTTGAATGAGAAAAAAAAGAAATGATTGACGTGTAAAAGTGTTTGTGCAAACCTACTTACAAAATAAAAATCATTTATCATTCAGAAACTGTTGGAAATCCATTGAAAACACTATTGGAAAAACTATTCAAATAAATTAATCAGTTCTGTTTACAAGCGTGAGCGAAATAGTAGAATAAACAACGTAAAGAATGGCATAAATCTTCCTTGAGTGTTCCTTAAGGTACTTCACGATCTACCTTGAGTTTGACAGTTGTTTCCTCACCTCGACTGAGGAAAAATGTCGAGGGACGCCAAGTGAAGGTGATTTTTTACAACTGTGAATACCGATTTCCTTGAATGAGGTTGAGTGGAGTCGAGAAAGTTTCGAGGAAACGTCTTCGAATATACGTGACAGTGTACTTGTGCATAAAATGCTAAAATTTGTCTTTAAAGAGCAGTCTAATAAAACAAAGATTAGTACTCGACTTTTTTATTTAGCATGGTAATAATTATAATTTCCATAACAGATTCATTATTATATTATGACTGATTTTACATGATTAAATAAATGAGTTACATATTCATTTCTGATCACCTTCTTGTTTTAAAGACTCGCACACATACATTCCTGAATTGGTCGGAGTGATATTGTTTGCATTATGTTCTCCTAAAGGATAAATTCTGAATGGACCGGCAACAGGTTCAAATACGGCAGTTTGATCTGGCTGATTAGAAATTGTTGTATCCTGAAAATGAAAAGTTGATTAAAATCTATTTATTAATAAATTTATTTAAAACTAGCTTCCGCCCGCGGCTCCGTCCGCGAGGTATGTCGATAGAAACTATCCTATGTCCTTCCCCGGGATGCAATCTATCTCTCTGCCAAATTTTATCGAAATCCGTTCAGTGGTTTAGGCGTGAAAAGTTAACATACAGACAGACAGACAGAGTTACTTTCGCATTTATAATATTAGTTTATTGTGGATGTCTACATGAATTGCATAAGAATGGATTAGTAGGATAAACTGGTTATTTATAACATTTCCTTAAATGACATGTTAACAACATCATCAGTCTGCTACAATATAATAGTATGTATGTACACACGGCTACACGTCAAGCTATACATTTCCAGTTTTAGCTGACCTCGCATTGTATAGGTTTTTCGCACAATCAGAAGTCAGCGTATATTGGTTTTGTATGGCTTGATGTGTAGCCGTGCGTACACTTAACATAATGTCTGTATTTGTCTGAAATGTTTAAAAAAATACACTTTTCAAGCGTTAATTGTACTAACCTTATGGCATTGAACACCAGATACAGCTGTTCTGAACAACTTCTTCTCATTAAAGCATGTGCTTTTAAAATGTTTGCTGCATAGCATCTTATGTTTATGATGGAGTCCATCCTGGAATTTTGATGAAGGTCGGGCTTCGTTTGGGAAGCAATACTTTGCCCATAATTCACAACTGGAAATTAAAAAACATCAAAATTACACACCATTTAATCATATTACAAATTAAGGTATATTTAAATAAAAATCTAAACTTTCTGTATTCGCATCGATTGAAAGAGATGTACCTAATATTAGATAAGGGAATGGTATAAGCAAGAAAACTTTTCATAGTAAGTACTTACCTAATGATTTTTGGCAACGAAAGTTGGGACTTTAGCAAAGGGTATCTAGTATATTACGTATGTGTACATGTAACGTTATTTTGTGGTAGTTAGAAGCTAGATTGTATGTTGTCTAAAACGAATAGCACGGAAAGTACATAGGTAGATACATACCGCAGAGCATTTTTTGAGCCAGGTTTTGGAAGCCGATGCAAAATGATGCTGGGATCTTTAGAAGGTGAAGATCCACACATGCAGCAAATTCTTGTGTTTTCTTTTTGCGAACTCTTCGCGAAATTAAACACAAAATCAAACAAGTCACTGTCTCAACACAAGTCTTTAACTCACAAATACACATTTAATCTCACCTAAACACAGCAACGAAGGAGCAAGCTCGGCTCAACGTTATCAATGTATGTAGAATTAAATGGAACTAGTTTATTTATTACAAATAAACATAATCCATACTAATATTATAAATTCGAAAGTAACTCTGTCTGTCTGTCTGTATGTTACCCTTTCACGCCTAAACCACTGAACGGATTTCGATAAAATTTGGCAGAGAGATAGATTGCATCTCGGGGAAGGACATGGGATAGTTTTTTATCGACATACCTCGCGAGCGAAGCCGCGGGCGGAAGCTAGTACTACCCGTGCGCGATAAGTTGAGACCTGAGCGCGGTGACGTCACTGACAAGTACAGTTCAAACAAAAAATGTAACTAGCTTCCGCATGCGGCGGTATCTGCGAATTTTAGGTAGTCATCTTCCATAGTGAAATTATTTACAATATTAAGTTATTTTATAACAATAATTAATCGTAATTGTCAGACTATAGATTTATTATGTATCACTAAAAGTGAAAGCCGATAGGTGTTATATTAAATAAAAGATGCTTTTATGTATAAGTATTTATTAGATTATTTTCAACAATAATTTAGTCGTCATCATCATCCTCCTACCCTTATCATTCATATCACATAACTTTTCAGTAATTATTTAGTCGTCATCACTACTAATTATTGCTATTCCCTCTGGTAGTTGTTGAGGTTCGCTCTCACTTTCGCTATCTGAGCTGGTGGTGTCAGACTGCAAGTTAATAATTAATTGGGACTCAATGTCTTCTTGCAGGTGATCATCTTCCCAATACTTCTGTCTAAGCCTGTCAACATGGTTTATTTCCTTTTTCCAGTCACTCTCATTTATACTATTAATAGCATCACGTGTTAATTTTTCTATGTCTCTTTCTAGCTGGCTCACATTTTTATCGGCTACTCGTTGTTTGACCAAATTCCAAATGTACCTACTCGATGGGATTGAGGTCACACATATAGGGAGGCAAACGAACAGCTTCGTGGCCATGCTCTTTTAAAAGATCATCAATAATATATTTTTTTGGAGGCTTATTTATGTACAATAGGTGATACATCTCGGATTTCGTCATTCGCTCGTCGAATTCAATGTTGTGGTCTAACAGCCATTGCTTTATTACCGCTTTCGTTGCTACACTTGTAGGTGTTTTTTCTACTTGTGTAGAGTGGTATGGTGCGTTATCTAGTACCACAATACTATTCGGCGGCAAGTTGGGGATCAGCTTCTCGATAAGCCATTTTTTAAAATTTGTTGTATCCATTTCGTGATGGTAGTCACCTGTGTTGCTTTTACATTTATAAAGCAACTCAGCCCCCTTCACGAAACCATTTTCTCCCCCTGCGTGAACAATCACCCATCTTTGCCCCGGACTGTGATTTTTTCTAATAGTAGCATCAGTACTATTTTGCCAGCATTTGCTAACTGTATAATGAGAGTGAATCCATGTTTCGTCAATATAAATGACTGGCCTTTTTGCCGAGCCCAAATCATCATTTTCTTTTAATCTTCTTAGATATCTCGCTCTCCACGCTCGAATGTCTGGTTTTTGAACGAGAAAGTGTCTCGCGTCTTTGCATTTTTTAAATTTGTATCCTAGTTTGTCCACTAGCACTCGTCTTAAATACGTTTTCTCCCCTTGAAAGTTAAGGTCTCTTTTAGCCAAACTGAGTATCTTATTCAAGGTAGGTATTTCCTTCCTGACCGTGTAGAAACTATCAACTATATTCCTCAAGGCACACATGTCAAAACTGTCTAATTGGATGCGGTTACTCTTAGGTCTACGTTTCTTGCCCGGTGTTGATAAATTCACATCACTTAGTGCCGAAGACGAACCTGGTGTTGGTGAAGCAGTTTGCAAGCGCTTAGCTTCAGTTTTGATCCTCATCAACGTCGCCTTGGAAACTCCCGTTGCCATGCAGGTTCTCTTGATTGCCTGGTCAACAGGTAAACAAAACTGCTGGTTTCGCTTTTCGTTTTCGAAAAACTCGAACACTTTCAGCACGAGATTTCTTTCTCCACTACGCAAAGCTTTACCCCTCATTACAATGCTTGTTATTAAAAAAATAATAACAATAAAACAGTCAAAAAACGTAACAGAAACTTTAACAATAAAAAAACGTAACAGGAGCAATAACAAATAAACTTAACACGGACTATTATAACAAAACTAACAACTTATTCGGAGCGCGTCGATACGTGACGTAAGCCAGTACCAAAGAGTACTTTGTATATACGGAAATAGAGAGCCATCTTGCGCGATTTGAACGATAACATTAAAAAAGCGCCCTCTGCGATTAAAATACTAAACTACATCCGTGTCAGTATTATAATCGCGCGACCTAGATCCATTCATGGTCCAACTGTTTTCTATAACAGAGATAGTAAAATTATACCGATATAAGTATTCAAAATCTGTTTACTACAACATATTTAGATATTATTTAAATTACACACCCCCTTACTAATAAATGTATTATATCAGACGAATAGTTACACACCGATTTCTCTCTTTCAGTCGTCAGTAATTTGATTTTCGACAGAAGACAAAGCGTTGTGTAACTATACAGACGATACACAATGTTTATTAGTAAGGGGGATATAGGTACAACGAACGATCACAGCAGACAACGAACGATCACAGCATTCACAGCAGAACGACATCAAAACAACAACAGCCATTTTTGTTTATTACTTGCCAGTGCTGCCAGGGCATATATTTAAATATCTCTAAATTCTTACCAAAGTATGTAAGATATTTTAATTTAAAAAAATTTATCAGCAAAAATGACTTATCATCATGGACACGTATGTTTATATTTAATTTATTCTAACGAACCCTATATTTACAATAAACACTCTTTGCTTATCTCCAATAATAGAACTAATCAAACTTCTATGTAGCAAATAATGAATTAATTATGGCAACACACTCTTAACAGTACTACTAATATTATACCATTTATTTAGGGAGAACATTGTAAACCTTAGGTAGTATTATATTTTGAATATTTTTTATTTTCCTATATTATACGCCACACTAGCGCCTCTGATTGTACAATACTAAACTGACAGATTATTATACTACGAAATTGTAAAGCTAATAACCAGCTGGAAATATATCTTTTGTACATGTCATCTGTAATAAGTTGGGTTATCACAATGCTGTTGCAGGGTTTCTACGAGTAAGATTGTAAGGCATGGCCAGTACGAAACTAATAGATAAAAAATGTGGCTTCAACTGTACACCGCGGGCGGCCGCGGGTAGGTGCGCGGGGATGGGGGAGGAGTGTCGCATTCCACGCGGGTCTCAACTTATCGCGCACGGGTAGTACAAGATAAAATGGTGCGCAAGCGGCGGCAGACATTTTTATTTTTCTTGTGACCTTGTGTGACGTCACGTCGTGCGGACGCTAATGTTGCCACACATTATCCCCCATATATATTTTTTATTATGTAATATCAATTGTATATCTTATATTTCTCAATAAAATATATAATAATATAATTCTTTGGCATCAGAATAATAGTTAAAGGTATTTTCAAGGGTAATTTACATTAAAAATCAATTAATAAGCTCATTAATATGGAGAATACGAAATTGTATTTTTGGTGGCAACATTATATGATCATCTCTTTTACTCTGATGTCGTTGTCTCTCTCTTGTTTTCTAGCCCACCTATATACAGTTCGTAGAACAATCAACAAAGTTGACAACTTACTTGACACACCCTGGGGCATACTATTTTTTTTCCTCTATGTGGGTTGATCAAAGAGTACTTTGTATAGTACTTTGTATATACGGAAATAGAGAGCCATCTTGCGCGATTTGAACGATAACATTAAAAAAGCGCCCTCTGCGATTAAAATACTAAACTACATCCGTGTCAGTATTATAATCGCGCGACCTAGATCCATTCATGGTCCAACTGTTTTCTATAACAGAGATAGTAAAATTATACCGATATAAGTATTCAAAATCTGTTTACTGCAACATATTTAGATATTATTTAAATTACACACCCCCTTACTAATAAACGTATTATATCAGACGAATAGTTACACACCGATTTCTCTCTTTCAGTCGTCAGTAATTTGATTTTCGACAGAAGACAAAGCGTTGTGTAACTATACAGACGATACACAATGTTTATTAGTAAGGGGGATATAGGTACAACGAACGATCACAGCAGACAACGAACGATCACAGCATTCACAGCAGAACGACATCAAAACAACAACAGCCATTTTTGTTTATTACTTGCCAGTGCTGCCAGGGCATATATTTAAATATCTCTAAATTCTTACCAAAGTATGTAAGACCTTTTTATTTAAAAAAAATTATCAGCAAAAATTACTTATCATCATGGACACGTATGTTTATATTTAATTTATTCTAACGAACCCTATATTTACAATAAACACTCTTTGCTTATCTCCAATAATAGAACGAATCAAACTTCAATGTAGCAAATAATGAATTAATTATGGCAACACATTCTTAACAGTACTACTAATATTATACCATTTATTTAGGGAGAACATTGTAAACCTTAGTGTAGTATTATATTTTGAATATTTTTTATTATCCTATATTATACGCCACACTAGCGCCTCTGATTGTACAATACTAAACTGACAGATTATTATACTACGTAATTGTAAAGCTAATAACCAGCTGGAAATATATCTTTTGTACATGTCATCTGTAATAAGTTGGGTTATCACAATGCTGTTTGTTGCAGGGTTTCTACGAGTAAGATTGTAAGGTATGGGGTTGATCACTCTATTAAAAAGTACTCTGTGGGGTTGATTTCCTTTGGGTTGATCATCATTGTCTAAGTATATTTTTGAAATATATTCTCAACTCAATCAATAGTTAGTTCAAACTGCCTCATAATTTGTTTAATTAATTGGTATGATATGGAATCGAAGAGGATTAAACCAAAAGCTAATAAATTTCCCGAAACTCCATTAGCTTTTTATATCAAACTGTATTGTAAACAAAAAGGCTCATCTGAAACCAAGGTTAAAATCTTTTGTTTTCAATACTTTAATTAAACCCAGTAGCTACTTAGCATTCCTTGGTACTTACCAACAGGGGGTTATCTTGAGGATTCGGCAACCAGCAACACTATCGCCGGCTACAATAATATGTACAAATGGTATTTAGTACTCTAGGTGTTGGCATAGTAAGTAAGTATATAAAATAAGTTGTTTTGGTTTTCTCTGGAATTGCGCTCATAGCTCCTCTCCTTTTTTGTCATTCTGTCCGTTTTCGCCATAAAGTACGCACGACGACATATCAAACTATAAATTTCCAGTATAAGCAGACTTCTCATTGAACAATAAACCTATACAATGCAAGGTCAGCTAAAACTGGGAAGTTTATCTTTATAGGTATGAAAGTACCATTATTCAATGTTTTCAGAGCAGCAGAAAGGCCAGATTGTACTGTTTTTGTGTTGAGGAGCTTTGTTTTCCAGAGCACTGGGATAAGGGCCTGCGCAAAACATACAATACTTAATTAATTTTGATTCTGTGATTATTTTAATCTAGATCAGCCATGTGTAGTTTATGGATGGAAAGGTAATAAACACAATATATATAACCTTTGTGTGTCCTTCAAAGGATAAAACATTTCAGATGCAAATTGTTCCTGTAGCTAATGCTGATCTAAGTATAAAAAGCGTAGTGCCTTCAAAGTCTGTAACAAGATGATCTGAGCCCTCCAAACTGTGTTTTTAGGACATTTATATATTTAAATCATTGGCTTAAATTCCAATTTAAATGTTTTTTTTGTAATTCCAGTATCAAAGTAATTTAATTGAAGCAACCAAATCTTGGCTGTCTTTGACTGAAGAAGAAAAACAACAATTTCATGAATCATACAAGGAAAAAGAACATAGATTTAAACTACAGTGTTTTGATCAGTTGAAAAATGCAGAACCGTTTATGAAAATTAAGGAGCAAACTGGGTAAAGAAAACATTCACTTATAATATTATGAAAATAGTTTAAGACCAAAATTAACTACTATACCTTTGGCAATAATCAGAGCATCAATTCAATAATTGTACTAACTAAAAGCTGAACCTGAACAACATTCTTACTCGCTTGCACAAATACAGATCTACCCGATAATCAATTTTCCAAGAGACGGTGGGATGAGCTGCTCTGCACAGTAGTACAGGACAATTTACTTAACACGTCTGCTGCTACTGCGGTGCGTGCGCGCCTGCTGGCTGTGGGTAAATGGAGTCGGGTCTGTGACTTCATGCACTAAGTCTGTCGTCGAACGTAGGCACTTTGTTCGACGACAAAAGTTTCCGCCTCGCTGCTTCTCTACGACTAGGAGCTCCTTGTTGTTCAACGACAGCGAAGAGGAAACGCTGTCACTGTGGCGAAGTTGTCAACAGTCTCGGACACCATGGCATGCCTTGTTGCCTAAGTGCGGGTGCCCAAGTGGGCGTGGATGGCCAATTCCGAAACTATGAGGAATAGCGAAAAGTACTCAAAGGAGTCGCGGGCTCGATTTTGATGAAAACTAAAACTGCATCATTGGACTTTTGAAAAATAAATATTTCTAGCCAAGAATCGAACTTGTTGATTTAAAAAAAAACACTATTATTCACCATTCGATAGTGTCGGTAATAAGGATCGAATTCTGATGTGACTCGGGCTGGCTGGACAAATCTTGAAAATAGCTCGCATTTAACACTTCATGTGATGGCTAAACACCGTTATTTCAGAATTTGTGACGCTACAGAATCTTAGATAATCGATCGAAAACGTGTCCAGCCAGCTCGAAAAACCACTTTTCGCTGGTCTCTCAATCTCGGTAACGGAAGTGATTTTGACGACTTTTTGCATATCAACGGGCGTCTCGTAAATTTGTGACAGGCATCGAGCTAAAAGTTTTGTGATACGTACAGCGGTTTAGTAGAAAAATGCAAAACTCTGTGTCCAGCCAGCTTGAATTTACGTATAAAACTTCTGGCTGGCACTTCCGAATCTCAATAACGGGAGCGTTTTCGAATATGTTTCCTTTACTAACATTTAGTGACGCAACGTGTGACAATAATAACGTTTGATTTATGGCGTCAGATGTAAGGGTTTACGGGAAATCAATAAAAACTTAATGTCCAGCCAGCCTCAGTTCAAGCTGGCTGGACACATGTATTTATCTCCGCTACCTGATGATCTACGGCCTTCGAAATGTGTTAAAAATTTTGTGACGGGGACGATAATGATAACCTGAATTTGTGACGGAGAAACTTTGAGTAATTTCAAAGATAATGATCATTTAAAATTTTCCACACTTGACAAACATCCATTAATATTGTGAGGTGACCATAATTTTTACATAAATAAAGGGATTTCTTTTTAATCGACTAATTGGCCGGTAGCAGCCACGCCTGCTATATATATGATTAAAATTACGACCACTGATTTCATTTGCGCTTCAAATACTTAGGGCGGCTGTATAAACAACGTTGTGGTACAAGGCGGGAGTTACTGAAACGCTAATGGAGTTACATGTGAAGTGGGGATGAATATTTTTTTCGTCGTCTACCCCATCGTGTGGGGTATCGTTGAATAGGTCTTCTAAAATGACTTGGGGGTTGCTTAAATTATTTTTCGATTTAATGCTTCAATTACGAAATATTAAAAATTTTTTAGCTTTAGCAGGAAGAAAGTGGTTATTATTAGTTAATGTCTAATGTTTTTAAATAATTACTTATCTTCGAAAATCAACATTTTGTCATTAGTTTAGTATCGCTATTCGGTAACAGATGGCGTTGTGCCGTGACGTCACTTATGTAGTTCGCGGTGTAAAGATTTTCTTGCAAGGTGTGACCTCTCCGTGGTTACGTTATGTGTTAATGTTTTGTTTTACTCTGGTTAAGCGTTTAAGACATCACACTTCTGATCGACATCCCCGCACGTCTTAGAAATGATAATTCAAAGGATAATGCTCATGGATGTTTGAAACCCCGTACCATGCTGCGTCAAAGTCAAACTTTGCTTTTTATAGACTACACTTATCATTATTAACTCCTACAAAAGTGTTTTTTTGTAAATAAAACCCCGGTTTTCCAGCGAAAAAAAGTAGGACTATCTGATTACAAAAAGAAGTGAGATACCATAAAAAAAAAATAACTTGTAAAAAAACCAAGTCTCGCAACTCAGTTTTTCTACCGTAAAAAGTTGTGAGATCCATCTCGGTCCAAGTCGGTTAATTTATTCAGTCCCTACTTAAGGGACCTTCTGTCTTAAGTTATTATATTACGTAATTAGCTAACCTAACATCTTCTAATGACCATATCAATATTAAAAATCTTTATGTTTTAAATAAATATATTGAGATTGACTTGGCAATCGCACTAAATAATCTAATTTAATATAATATATTATGTAATTACTTGTGAGATACATTGTGTTTTCGTGCGAAGGCCAAGTCGATCTATTTATTTAAAACATAAAAGAGTTTTAGTATTGATATTATCACTATAAGATGTTGTTAGGTTAACTAATTACGTTGAATGGTGACCATTTTTTTCAATACATAGCTGGATTCGATGTCTCAAGGATTGTACTGCATTCAGCATTACAATATTATTGATTCCGTTTTTTATATCTCAACTCAATGATTCCATTAGAATATTTTCCAAAGATCGTAATAAAAATGTGAACTTAGAACATAATGTTGTGAAGGTAACTGCGCTGCGGCTATGTGTGTAAATAAAAATATTGACCATCATTTCGAAAAAGGTACAGCCGGTCGATTCTGTTAGAATCTCACCGTAAGAAGTTAGGTGAAGTGAGTTGTCATTCCATCTGATGCTATATAGCAGTCTTTCCCAAAGTGGGCGATAACGCCCCCTTGTGGGCGCTGCAGGTCTCAAGGGGGGCGGTAAGAGACCCAGAAAGAAAATGGGGGCGTTGTGTAGGGGGGGGGGGGGGGGGGTGATTTGTAATTTTATTTAGCTAGGAGGCCTCTTAAACAACGACTGCAAGAGCTCTCGACTCTCAACAACAACTTGTGAACATCAACTAATATGAATTAAAAGATTGCTCAAACTCGGTTCTATATTTCTCTCCGCGTAGTTCATATATCTGTCCTATTTTATTGAATATAGAAAAAATGAAAATCATGTCAATCGGTCGCTCCGTTTCGTAATGAAAGTAGACACAAACAAACAAATAAAAAGGCAACAGACACACTTTCGCATTTTAATAGTTATTAGTACTCGTAGATATCTATCATGTTTTAACAAGTTTTTGTTAAATAACCCGAATTGTGCATTCCTGTATCAGTCGGCTGGTTCATTGAATACTTGTTCGGACTTGTTGAGTACGATTGAGCGTCGAATGAGATAAACGAGTTTATGCATGTTTGTTTTATTCCTGTCGGTGCGTGCTGCTTAAGCATTCCTATATAAACAATGTAATATTTATTTTATTTTCATTTGTGGTTTCGCGCGCAATAGATGAGCAGTACTTACGCCTCCTCTACACAACTCGCGAAGTTGAACGTATTTTTCAAAGCAAAACAATGTCGGAAGTAAAAAAGAAGAGACGGCAATACTGTGCGGAATATATTAAATTCGGATTTATTGAAAATCCCACAAACCCATCGTCGCCTTTGTGTCTTCTATGTCTAAAAACATTTTCGAATGAAGCAATGAAGCCTTCAAGGCTGCAAGATCATTTGAATAAAATGCATCCAGATAAGAAAGACAAAAATGTAGCATATTTTCAAGACCTAGAGAAGAAGCATAATACTCAGCCAAGTGTAGCAAAACTATTTTCGGCGGCTGCTAAGCAAGATGACGACGGACTTCGAGCTTCGTACAATATCTCTTTGTTAATTGCTCAAAAAGGCAAACCACATAACATCGGAGAAGAGTTAATATTGCCAGCAATAAATGAAGTAATAACTACTGTGCTTCATAAATCGGCCGCAGATATTATCCGAAAAATTCCTTTGAGTAATAATTCTGTGCAAAGACGAATTGATGAAATGGCTGAAAACATTGAAGAATCATTGTGCGATCACCTGAGGACAAGTCAATTCTCAATTCAGCTCGATGAGTCCACTTTACCAACTAATGAAGCATTGTTGTTGTCTTACGTGAGGTTTATTAAGACGCTGACAACCGCTATTGAGCTCCGCTGTTTCGGTAGTTTTTGCCACGCCCACAATTTCTCCGATATCCTAGCGCCATTCTTAAAGGGCGGTGATACAGCGAACTACCAAGTAAGGAACAGTGTGACGCGTTCAATAATAATCAACAATGAACCAACAGATGGCGCTCTTTTATATTTATCGTTCTGTGTAGGAGCTAGAAACAAATAAGACAAGGCGATAAAAAAATACGAATGTATATTTTATACATTTACAAAAAAAAAACAACCGACTTCCAAAAAAAACTACAAAGTGATAAATAACTTTTATTTCGGAAGTCGGTGTCAATAAACAAAAATGCAGAACCAACGACACCGACTTCCGAAATAAAAGTTATTTATCACTTTGTAGTTTTTTTTGGAAGTCGGTTGTTTTTTTTTTGTTACTGTAATGAAAATTAATAATTATTCAAAAAATATACAAAACAAATAAAAAAAAAAACAATGAAAATTTCCTAAATATAAATAAAAAAAGAAACCCATTTAAATTTCCTAATAAGAATCAACTTGGTTTCGAACTCGAAACTCGCTATTCAGAATCTATACGAAAAACAATTTCCGAAGCTTCACCTGCTTCTGAACTGTTCGCCAAATGTCTCTTTTTTTGTAAAGAGAATTAATAATTATTCTAAAAATATACAAAATAAATTAATAAAAAAACAATGAAAATTTCCTAAAAATAAAAATAAATTTAAAAAATGACACCAATATATAAGCATCTATAAATTCCCTAATAAGAATCAACTTGGATTTGAACTCGATATTTAGAATCTATGTAAATTCCACTAGAGCAACCGAGCGTTAGTGTTACAGATCAATTTACGCTATGGGTTGTATAAATAAAATAGCCTATAAGTACATTTGGTTACAATTTTATTTCTGTTCGTGTAGCTGTTTTGTCAATTTTACAATATAAAAAAATTACTTACTTTACTACTTCCATTAGATGTTTTTGTTTGTTAGTATAGAAGCGCTTTTTTGCTGGCCTCCGGCATTTTTTTTTGTTTCCCATTTTGCACAGCAAATATTTTCACAACTTAGAACTATATTTATACAACTTATATCCTATACGTGTTAATATTTTTACAACTTATTGTAGTTTTAGGGAAAAATAAAATATGTACATATAAGTATGTTTGAAGTTGTCAAACAACAAAATATGAAATGAACGGATAGCGGTTAGCGGGGCAAAGCGACATACGTCCATCTAGCAGCGCGTCTAAGCGATCACTGTCGGATTGCATACATAAGAAAGAGAAGCGCGATAACGCGACGCTCGTAACTTTATACAAACCATAAAATATTTAATTACTTAAAAGTAAGTTGAGTAGTCAAAAATAAAAAACAACCAAGTTTTGTATTTAAATATGATACGTTATTGTTATAAATTTTACCAACGTACGTTGATAAGTAATACAGATATTTTTGTTGGAAGATGATTTTAAGAGGTTAGTTTACCATTTTTTTGTATCGAGAAAACTTTTCACAAACGTGTTTTGAAAACAACAGGGTTCTCAGAAATATGTTCAAGATTAACATTTATTTTTTCCGCCGTGACAAACTGTATAGATTTGGCTAAAAAATCGTTTGAGACAAGCCTATTTGGCTCTTGTCAGCGTCTTAAAGATGAGAAAATATGTGAAGAACTATTATTTGCTAGAAATTTAGAGACCGATACAAAAGGTGAAACCATATTCGATACATTGGAAAAGTTTTGCGATGAGAAAGAGATTCCTTTGAAAAATATTATTTCAGTTGCTACGGATGGCGCTCCGGCTATGACAGGGTGCCATAAAGGCTTCATAGCGTACTTAAAAAATAAAATTCCAGATGTCCTTGGTGTACATTGCGTTATTGATAGACAACATTTAGTTGCTAGAAACTTAAGTGAAAAACTATTTCAATCACTGCAATAGGTCATCAAAGCAGTCAATAAAATCCGCAACAGCTCTTTGAATGATAGATTATTTCATCAGCTTTGTGTTACTAATGACGAGGATTTCAACCGTTTGTTGTTTCATACTGAAGTTCGTTGGCTATCAAGAGGCAATTGTCTGACTCGATTTTACAACCTGTTTGACTCTGTTATAGAGTTCTTGGAAACTAAAGATACAGAATTGCACGACAAGCTCATAACATCAAAGGATGATATAGCTTACATGACAGACCTGTATAAATTGTTCAACGACATGAATCTCCAACTGCAAGGCGATAAACTAAATTTAATTAAAACAAAAAACGTCGTTGCTGCTTTCGCAGCCAAACTGCTTCTACACAAAAAGAATCTGGGCAGACGTGAGTTTCACAATTTTCCAAATTTATCAGTATCATGCAGTAACGACGAATTGTTTGCCTACTGCCAACATTTGGAAAACCTCCACATTGACTTCACCGAACGATACCAGGACATTTTGAACTTGGAAATACCAGACTGGGTGTTGGATTCGTTTTCAAATGTCAACACAGCAATGTCACCTCAACTGGAAGAAGAACTTATAGAATTGACAACAAACGAGGAAATAAAAATCAAGTTCAAAAATGGTTACCAAGAATTTTGGCTACAAAAACCGATCCCGCAATTGTACCCTGGATTGTGGTCAATCGTTCAACGATTCTTGATAGCATTCCCATCGTCATATTTGTGTGAACGTGGATTTAGTGCTGTGACAACACTGCTTACTAAAAAGAGAAATCGTTTGCTTGTTACCGAACGTGGCGACTTGCGACTGTTCTTGAGTAAATTGGAACCTGATATCAACAAACTTATTAAACAGCATCAGATTCATCCTTCACATTAGTTTTTATATAAGGATTGATTATTTTAGTCATATTTTTAATAAAAGATACTCTGTTTTAATACTATAAAGTTGCGTTTCAATAATCATTCTTATTGGCAGGTGGAGCCCGTAAGAGTTAACTTGAGACCTAAGCGCCGTTGTATGTTACCTACTGCGCTCAGGTTTCAAGTTGCGGGTTATAGTAAAAGTTTCGTTTAGAATTCTCCGTTAATATACATAATATACATATCTAGGTCACAATAATTAATTAATTTAATTTGAAGTTATAGTGGTTTTTAAATAGGTGAAAAAAGGGGGGCGCTAAAAAATATTTATTCTCAAAGTGGGCAGTAGACAAAAGGATTCGGATAGTGACCGCCGAAGGGGACAGACGTGTCTTGTCCCGCCTTTGTTTATACTTGATGCAATGTGCCCAACACATATGGCTGTCTCTGAGCTTGAAAGTCGAATTTGAAATTCCAACGGTGTTTCGCTTGTTGTTTTGTGAGTGCAAATTAAAACACTTTAGAACGGTGGTAAAGTGGCATACGTGTGTTCCTGATATACAAGCCCGAGGTCTAGGCCTTCCGGCCGAGGATCTTGTGACGTCGATTTGGTGAGATCTTTCCATATATTTTAGGGATCTCCATTGGAAGCTGTATTCGGCTGCGTTTTGCTTTGTTAATTTGGACTTTCGAAGCCACGCGTGTATTTATAATTAGGCTTCACTGTAAGCTATAATTAGGCTTTAGGGAAATGTTTTCAAATTATATATATGAGCGAGGGATAAAATAAACTAATACATTCTATTATTCTAGCCTAAAATACGGTATCGCTCTAGAATTTGTACTTAACACTATTCCTAATTTAAAATTGTACTAAATTACGAAAACTGCCTTGAACAAGCTACCTATTTCCTAGCTTGTAAGGCAAGTTTGTATGCCCACGCGCACAAAATTAGACTCAAAGTGCAAAACAAAAAAAAAATGTTAAGTAACAAAAAATAGCGAAGCTCATAAATTACAGGCAGTAAGCTTCCCTGTCAACTATACTGGTCCTCAAACCCAAAGCTTCACAACACATGTGTGCAGAGGTCTTGTAATACCATAAAAACAAAAGGGTTTTTTTTATCTTTAAAAATGGGCATAATTGTGCGTATGACAAAAGACGGGAACTGCTTATTTAGGGCCATAGCCCATCAAATAAATAATATAATAGGTTTAACTTTCGATCACGTGTCTGTCCGTCAGGACCTCGCTTCATATGTTTTGCAGCATCAAGAGGACGACAGAATTCGTCTAGCACTTTTAAATAATATACAAGAATTTCCCCCTAACAGCAATCTCTCCCAGGAACAATGGATAACAGAATACATAACAGCAGTTTAACAAGACGTTCTGGGGAGGAGAGGATATCTTATTCGCTGCGTCCGAGTCCTATCTTGTAAATTTGCACATGCACACGGATACAAGACACACTAGTGTATTCACCAACCGGCGAACCAGTACCCGGCAACATACACATCCTCTATAAGGACCAGCACTATGATAGCTGGGTCATGACCGACGACGAACAGTACAACAGAAACCCGATAGGTGTAAGGCAAAAATCAAACAACGTCAAAACACCACAACATAATAAGCCTTTAATTAACCAGTACAACACACGTGAAGAGCAAGGTCAACCCACGAGACCAAACGAACAGCCCCAAATTACCTAGCTCATTAACACAGTATGAACAACAAGCATCAACGTATACACCGTTATCAGAGGTAGTCGCACATGTCACTGGGTTCATAACACTTAGAAACCAGCCGTGTACCGCAATAAAATATTTTTGCCCAGAATTGCGTATTGCAGCTTCGAACGTCCGTGGGGCCTCAAATCAAACAAAAAAGAAAACACCAAACACAATAATACACAAAGACAACAGCAAGACACAAAGGAAACAACAATTGCGTCCAAGGATTTCAACTATAAACAGTGCTATTATGCCGCCCTCAATAGTACATTCACGAAAACAAAATACCAAGACTGCTTAACAAAAAAAAAAAAAGATATAGGAATCAAATCAACGGACGAAAACATCGAAATACCCTGGAATACCATAACGATACTTTCGTTATCGTTATTAAAAGCGGCTGCCCAGGAAACTCTGATTCTTCAGCCATTTCTTTCCAGAGATCATCGACTAGCTCTTGCTAACCTACAAAAGGCAAAATTCCTACGAAGTAGGCAACCGCATAACCCAAATAGGTAACACCCTACAACAACCTAGTAAAAGAATGTCAGGCAACACTTCAAAAGGTTAAATATCAGGAAGAGCGAAAAGCATGCAGGGCCTGCCTCAATGGACTGGGGAAAAACCACCCAGCAAAACGCATGCAGATGTTATACTTTTTACAGTAGAAACAAACTTTAAACAAAATGTCGAAAAAGATCTACTTAAATACCGATGACCAAATGTGGGCAAATAAAAAAAAATCCGAGGGTCGTCTTATACCAACAGTTTATATAAAAAAGCCGATAACCGAAGTACAGTGTGATGGGCCCAGTGTAAAAAACGTTGCGAACAGGCCATGAAAAACGCCAAATCGTTACTATCCATTCATAAATAATTCAAATATGGAATGGAAACTAGCCAGACTAATGTATCGAATGGTGATCGTACCATGCATGATACATGGTTTGAAAGTATCGGCACTTACAACAGGTCGAGACTCAGAAGATACGAGCGAGTTATCATGAGAGACTTGATTAACCACTCTAGGAATAAACCAAGACAAAAGAAAATGCATGAAATCTTAGACTGAAAAACGCATCAAGAACCCCAGTCTACAGGCGCCGCGAACTACACCTGCTGCATTCAGCAATGCAGTACAAGGCCAAATGTAAGAAGGTTGGCAGACCTATTTACACATGGAACGACAATTTAAAACAGGGCATGAAGTACTTCGACAAGGGAATCAAGTTTTGGATGGATACAGCGAAAGACAGAAGTATGATCAAGATCGCTGCTAGTGAAATTTACAAAAAACCGGAAACGGATAGTAGCGAAACTTCTGAGGCCGACATTGAAAACAGCAACATCCCAAGACGACATTGAAAACAGCAACATCTAACACAACACAGCAGAGCAAGGGCATACAAAGGAAGAGAGAAAGCAGTAGAGCCCTGCCAAAAGACTCACCGATGAAGCTCGACCTGAACCAAGATGGCGGCAAGGTCGTTAAAAGATGCCCATCCATAGATAATAATTACCCATCTCTCCACTAGTCCAAGGCTTGCTCTAGGATGCATATCCGGTAGGCTCTTAAATCCTTACCTATCCTACGGGCACGTCTTCCCTACCATTACCGCGCCCCCCGGTCTATTCCTTGATATGCAATGGTCGCTGTAGCACCATGAACATGAGGCTACAGGAGCTAGTGCGAATCTTGGGGTTCATTCGATTAATCGAGTCTGGTTTAACCACGCTGGGATCGGTGCAATTCATTCATTCATTCAAAGTGGGCAGTAGACAAAATAAGTTTGGGAACCACTGCTATATAGGGATTGACATTAATGACAGGTCACTTTAAGCTCACTTAACCTGAGTTATCACGGTGAGATTTTTACAGCATAGCACTACAGCATAGCTATTCACAAACATACGATTCACTATCGTATCGACAATGACACTTGTTCGATAACCTGATTTCTGAACCGAAGGACCGGCAAAACGCAATTCACAGATCCGTGTGGAAGGTTTTTTTTTAGGTGTGTATACTTATGGGGAACGCTACAAAATGGTAGTAAATAGATATTCGTGCTAGAAAATTTTAAGTGGTACACACGGCTACACAGCAAGCTATACATTTCCAGTTTTAACTGACCTTGCATTGTATAGGTTTTTCGTACAATCAGAAGTCAGCTTATACTGGTTATGTATAGCTTGATGTGTAGTCGTGTGTACATAAATGATTTTTATTGAGTATTTCACTATGGGCAACTATAGATTATGCGTTCAGTAACTATTAACAAATAAAAAACAGTAAGCAATGATTTTATTAATAAATAAAATTTACCTGATTTCTATTAAACTTGCTTTGTAAACTTCAACTTTCTGTCAAACCTGGAAATCTGGAATAATAATTTTTCTGAATCTTGTTTTGAGCTATAAAGATAATTGAGAACTACACGAAAGACAAGGCGGTATGGTCGAAAGACTATTATAGTCTGCCCTTTGGGCGAATTACAAAAAAATATATATATTGAGAAGTGAAAACCTTGTTTTTTTTTTTTACAGGAAAATGGTTGTATGTATTTTATCAGTATTTAAACAAATTACTATGTGCTCATTTTCTTTTTATAAAACGTGGTGCCTAATATTGAAAATGCATATTTTCAGAAAAGAGTGTCATTGGAGCAGCGGCAGATGCTCTTTGCATTCATGCAAGGGCATGAGGACCTTGCCCGGAGCCGTGTTTTGACACTTATTGCTTAGATTACTCTTTTTTAGACAATATTTTATTACTGATCGAGCGGCTCAGCAGCACACGTGTCGGTTGCTTTATTGATGGAGTGTGTTTCAATAATTTAAGCTATGCAGACGACATGGTGCTGCTGGCCCCCTCGGTTGGTACGCTCCGTAAGCTTCTCGATATTTGCGAGTCGTACGCTGCTTCTCATGGCCTTGTATACAACGAAGGCAAGTCAAAATTCATGGTCTTCAAGTCTCTTACCAAGTGTCCCTCCACCGTCCCTCCTGTGTTACTGAACGGTGTGGAGTTGCACAGGGTGTACTCTTTTAAATACCTAGGTGACGGATGATTTGAAGGACGACGCAGATATGGAGGGAGCGCAGAGCATTGTCGGTTCGGGCTAATATGCTGGCCCGCCGGTTCTTCCGATGTGCAGCGGCGGTCAAAATAACGCTGTATAAAGCATATTGCATGTCGCTGTACTCGGGGGGCCTGTGGTTCAGCTATACCCAAAAGGCCTACAATGCTCTGCGGATCCACTATAACAACGCATTTAGAGTGCTGTTGCGTCTGCCTCGGTTCTGTAGCGCGTCATCTATGTTCGCCGAAGCACGTACCGATTGCTTCAATGCTGTATGGCGTAAAAGAGCGGCCTCGCTGCTTAACAGAATCCGTGGCAGCCCCAGCAGCATTCTACGCGCTATAGCCGGGAGACATGACAGCCCGTTGGTGAGGTCACTTGTCACCTGTACATTGTCGGTGTTATTAGTTAAGTACTAACATAGGTTAAGACTATTGTTACTAACCCAATGGATCGCTGTTATCTGAAAATAAATAATAATAATAATAACCCCCATCGCCGTATCTCTACGTTGACGTCGTGGTGGGGCTTGCGCTCTCCAAACTCTAGGCCTGTGCCGGAAGAGTTTACTTTGCCGGAACAGGTCTAAGGTGAGGAGCCAGACCAAGAGAGATACAGAAACCCGCAGGGCAGCATGTGGCAAGCTGTTGGGCAGTAGCGACCCTACGGACCCTATCTCCCGGGAGAAGTTTGTTCCTCACCTCTGGCTTGCCTTTATTGGCCGGCTGGAGTGAACAATGTCAAGGAACAGAGCTCCCACCTCATTCTTGCCTTTATTGGCCGGCTTGAGTGGAGATTCGCAAGAGCAAATGTGCTCGGAGGAAGGAAGTATTCCAGTAAGATGCTGGTAGGGATCTTGACCGTACTTCCGGGATTGTCCTGATAGCCGTGGAATACCTCTCCACTCCTCATAAGCACCTCAGATGTTGCCCCCTTGGCACTACGTCACTATGTGCTAGCGACCGTTTCCGGGGGCCCACTATTGAGTGTGCAAGTCACCCCCTGCCATTTTATGCGTGTATATAAAACATTGATCAGACAGGGGTCATAGTTCTTCCATAGTTCTTGGTAACCAGTCCACTTTAGCCACCCAAACCCATAGACCAACTTTATATTTTCCATATCCTGCAATAAGCCTACACCAACCGGGGGTTGTCCTTGGGTGCACTTGCATAGTGCCAACAGGGATAATCGTCGGTTGGTGCCTCATTTCATTGAAAACGTTCAACGGGCCTCTGCGAGTTGGCTTCGGCCCCTCATACGCCTTTCAAAGGACCGGGACCCCATGTTCCCGAGATATTTTAAAGCATAAAAAATAAAAATAATAATAATAATTATTCGATAACACTTCCGACAGCAAATACCTGTCGGAAGAATTGATGTCTTCATACCGTATATGAACTGTCAAAATTGTACGGTTTCGGATTTGTGAATAGCGATTACAGGATTTCGTCGATAACATTGACATTCGATACGGTACCAAACCGTGTCGTAGCTTTGTGAATAGCTATGCTGGTAATGTATAAGGTAGGTATGAATAATTTAAAATAAGAAGCAGTTTATTAAAATTTAACATTTTCCTTAAGTTTGCTGTATGTCATTAGGTACTTCTCAGAATTTGATCCTTATTATGGACTGAATGGTGTAATAATACAGGGTGTTTTTTTTTTCAAAATCAATATGTTCAATTCCTGGCTAGAAATATTGTTTTTTTTTAAATCCAATGATTCAGTTTTAGTTTTAATCAAAATCGAGCCCGCGACTCCTTTGAGAACTTTTCGCTATTCCTCATAGTTTCCCTTTTTTTGGCCATCCAAGCCCACTTCAAAAATTTATTCTGTATAAAACAATTAACCTTACAGTCATATAATCCCTGTAACCTTGCTTTAAAAAAAATTTTATTTTCTCATTTTCATCTATAATTAATGACTAGCTGCTGCCCGCGTCTTCGTCTGTGATCCATGATGAAAATTAGCCTATGTCCTCCACCTAATGGCCTACCTATGTGCCAAGTTTCATTGAAATCTGTTCAGCCGTTTTAGCGTGAAAGCGTAACAAACAAACTCTTACGCATTTATAATATTAGTCAGGATTGCAGATCGCAAAATGTGGACTTAAACAGCAGCAGATCAGTAATACAGGAGCCTGAAGAGGATATTGAAGAAGTAAGGTTACAAACAGAGACAGACTCTGTTTGTAACCTTACTCATACCAATCAAATAGTAAATGATGAAGACATGAATTTAAGCTATAATGTGGAATTAGTAACTGATACGTAAGTACCTACTGATCTGTCAGTACGTAAATAGTAGTTTAATAAATGGTGTTGTTTCTCAATTCTTAATGCTCCAAGCAAGTTGTGTCTGCCTATATTTCTACTTGGGACAACACTTTTACAAAGAACGATTGTGAAGCAAAAACCAATATGCTAGTAAACCAATACTAGTATGATTTGATTTTTAGTGGGCCTGAGCATGACCAGGAGGAACACAATAAAACTATAAGTGAGCCAATACAACATACCAATGAAAAGACACCCAGGATAATTCTGGTAGAGCCATTACCTCCCACCTTAAAGTAAGTTTTAAGTTCAATGTATGTTTTATCAAAAATAAAAAACCGGGCAAGAACGAGTCAGACTCGCGCACCGAGGCTTCCGTACCGTCATATGTTTTAAAATTTTCATCGGCGAGCCATATATTAGTCAGAGAATTTTAACATTGCACGCTTCGGCGTAGAATATTGCAGTTTTAGGTCAGCGCCATCTCTTGACCGATAGTGGAACTAATGTAACTTTTGTTGATGATTTTTGAAAAAGTGTGCTATTTAGCGGCATCGTTTTATTTTTCATGTAATATTTACATAAACTTCTATCACATAAAATAATTTCCGATTTTTCTCTATGCAAACTTCGGAGATAAGGGGGTATATATATTTTTTTTACATTTTTCATCAAAAGTATAAAACTATGCGGCCTAAAAAAGAACTAAAAATGTTTGAGAATGTGCAAACTGCGCTTTTTCATATGATACCCTACATGCCCTTGTAGCCCCACTTCGATTTTTTCAGACCCCCTTTCAGTCCCTGTTGCCAAAAATATTTTTTTTTTATTTCTTTCTTATTTGCAAAATACTTGGGCAAACGTCCTCTAAAACTATTGTTACGAGCTTGGGGTTCGTGACAATAAAAACTGCCGCTTTAATAACCAAAAATAGACACTTTAATTAAAACACCAATTACAACTTTAACACACTAATTACAAAACACAATTGTACTACTGATCACTTTTAAGTCGCACTTGAAGATCGCTTTCGATATCGCTTGTATCGCTTATCCAAGACTGTCCCGGCTCGCGGCCCATTCCCGCCTTATATAGGTCTCAGATAGTTCTAGAACCTTCTACTGTAGAAACATCTAGAATGTTCTAGTACATTCCGACCCCGACTGACCAGATGTCGATAGTTCTAGAAAGTTCTAGCATCGAAACTTCTAGAAGGTTCCTGACTCACTAGTTCTTCTACTCGATACTAGATGGCGCTAGTGGTAACGAATATCAATCGTGACGCGCAACACTATTATAAATTTCAAGTTGATAGCATTAGTAGTTCTTGAGATATCCAGCTGTGACAGATGGACAGACAGACAGAGTCCCACCATAAGGGTTCCTTTTTAAAATTTTAGTACGGCACCCTAAAAAAATAAAAAGTAAAACCCTAAAAATCCCATCTAAACTATTGTGTTGGATTCATACGGTTTTCCGTCGTTTAACCCCGAAGAATGTAGGTATATCGAATTTCATTACACCAACAAGATTCAATATGTTTGCAGAAGCAATAATATCTTCCTTTCAACCGCTCGGGGAATAAAGGTGTTATAATTATTAAATGATTTACCCTGTACCTACTGTGTTTATAATATGGGAAAAGTTTTACACACTGTAGTTGAAAAACATGTTCTCTCATACATTCAAAGTGAATAGCGGCACGTGATACGTACGGATGTCCCATCGAAAGCTATTTCCACGAAAAACTGGCACAAGTAGCGCGGCCGGTAGGCAACCAGTCGGCGACATCAAAGAGTCGGCGACTAGTTGAAAGAGTACCTACAATACAATGCGGTAGTGTCACATGAGTAGTTAAACGGAACAGAGGCAAAGCTTCTTAAGAAAGTGCATAATTGTTACCTATTTTGGTAGGGTTGTCACTGTCACAATAGGTAAAAATAAATTAAACAAAACATTTGTGAAATAGTTTTATTATGAAGTATGATAGAAAACTTTACAAATTACTTACTCTAATAATTTTCTTTTTATAATTTTTATTTTTTATAATTTGCTGTTTCTTTAAAATTTCAGCTCAATCAGACATCGGAAAGTGGTTCAAATCTTACATGCAATATTGAACTTAACACACATACCTACATACATAACCCACTCACATATCTATGTTTAGAAAAAGCTTGTAAGTAATAATAATAAAAAGGTAAAAAAAACACCTTTTCATATTAAAAAAAGGATCATACAATAAAATAAGGGTACTCACTTGAAAAAGTAATAATCAAATATTTACTTACCTATTGTACTCCTTGGGATAGTTAAAGTATGATATATTTTTATTTTTTCTAGTATTATTCATACACACAGTACAATAAACACCCATTATTAATAATAAAATACCACGTTTTTACACAAAAATATTCAAACTTGCAACTAACAAAACAAAAACGTGTGTCGCACTGACCCTGAGATTGGCAACTGGCTGTGCCAGCGTAAACCAGTTTTTTCCAGTCTCGCCGCGTACGCGACAAGCGGCCAGTTGCCACGCACACATGCCCCGCGTGCTTATAGTAGTGCAACCGATTCGCGCGGTTGTATGAAGCTTTATCTCTGTTCCGTTTAACTACTCATGTGGTAGTGTAGGGCGGTGTTCTTTGAAATAAAAATAGGTAAATATAAAAAGATTTTGCCCGTGAGTGGAGTGTTGTCAACTTATGAAAATTTGCCATATTCAGTGTTACATTTCGCATGTATTAAAAAATTTAAAAATCAATAACTTTTGGTTTTTATGAGTTACATTTAATATAACTATTTTTTGTAGTACGTATGTTGAACCAGGAATAGGTACGCCTTTATTGGATCGGAAAGGATTTATATCTGTGTGCGTTACCCCAGCGGAATGTCGTCGCTTTTCAGGATTTCGGCTTGACAAATAATTAGTACCTCATCTCGTGTCAATTGTGCCCGAAATTTAGAATTTGTGCGTCAAGCCGATCCAAAGATATTCACGAAAAACAGATTCCGCTGGAGTAACGTTACCCCAGCGGCATATTTTTTAACCAGTGTTCGTAGCTAAATACAAACAAGCTAGTTAGATGGATATCATTTGAGCCTAATTGTGCCCAAAAAATGAAGTTCGTGCGTCTTGAGGTTTCAGAGTTATTCAAGATGCCGCTGGGGTAACGTTTAGCAAATAGCTGTAGGTATCTCTTATACGGCATGACATACAATTACGTTTTTTTTTACGACGGTGGGTCTTAATTTGTGCAATTTTATTTTTTCTATAATCGACACCGTTGGAAAATTAAAATTACTTTTTCAAAAACCCTAAAATCGTTCCTTGCGCTTCAATGAGAAACCCTAGAAACTTACCAATTATGGTGGTTTGTACCTTATATGAACTCAAAACATCATGTGAAATAATGAAATTAGATGTTACTATTCCAACTCCGTAAAGAGTTATTCCATTTTAATTAAAATCTGGCTAAGATATAATGTAACGCTCCAATACATGAGTTATTATTAAGTGACGGGAATTGTGATTCAACTAATAATTAGTACCTTTATAAAATTGTTTATCCTAAAAGTTTCAGCTGAAAAATCCTTCTAACTACTCAGATATAAGAAAATAAGTACCATAGGAAAAGAAATCACACGATTAACCGAACAAATTCGAATGACTGCTTAAAAGCGGCCGCACAGTACATTGTACCAACCTTCTTAAATTTGTAGTATTATAATTGAATTTTGAGGGGTACAGTTGCGTGCAAATGGTTTAAATAACTATTCACTTATTTTTACATAAACATGTGACGTAGAGAGTTATCAGTTGGGACCTTATTGACGAGTTTATTACAAACATAATGTTAAGAAAGTTAGATAGTCGATTTTGAAAAATAACTCCATACCTACCGATATTATGGTTCTGATGGCCTGATACCTTTACATAATTATATTATACTGAACGGATTTCGATAAAATTTGGCAGAGAGATAGATTGCATCAAGGGGAAGGACATAGGATAGTTTTTATCGACATACCTCGCGGGCTAAGCCGCGGGCGGAAGCTAGTCTTAAATAACTCTGAAATCTCAAGACGCACAAATTTCAATTTTGGGCACAATTAGGCACAAATGATATCAAGCTAACTAGCTTGTTTGTATTTAGTTACAAACACCGGTTAAAAAAGATGCCGCTGGGGTAACGTTACTCCAGCGGAATCTATTTTTCGTGAATATTTTTGGATCGCCTGGACGCACAAATTCTAAATTTCGGGCACAATTACACGAGATGAGGTACTAATTATCTGTCAAGCCGAAATCCTGAAAAGCGATAACATTCCGCTGGGGTAACGCACACTGTAGATCTGTGGTTTCAGAGCTTTGACGTCACAGACGTACGCAATGTACGCAAAAAGGGGTAGGTAATGGTAAATAATGGTTACCCCCTCTTTTGCGTAGAAAAAATGATTGCGCCAATAAAATTTAAAAGATCAATACCTATTATTTCAGGACTAGCAAAGATTTATTTATTATGCTCAATCCAGCGGGCGGAGCCGAAAGTGTATCGTGGACAACATTACCAACATCAGAAAAAATCCAATACAGACGTGCAGTGACTTTATTGAAAACGGACTACATTACCAAATATAAAGAATATTTAGAGAGTTTGACCCCAAGAGAATTATTCGATTATTACAATAAAACATTATTTTAACTGAAAATTGAAGTATTTTTTGCCACATTTATTTTCATCATGCCAGTCATATTGTTAGTGTGATGGAAATATGTATGTAGTAATATTTTATAGGTAGGTAACTCCTAAAGGTGTATCTACTTATTGATTAAGTAAAACGCCTTTATAAAATAAATTAGATTTTATTATAAAGGTTATAATCTTACATTTGTTCGAGTCCTAATCAAAAAGATCACTACAAGCTTTATTACCTACTAACAAGTATAATAATTGTGTTAGATTTTAAAATACTAATACCTACTTACTAAATTTTGAATGAGATACAATCTGCGAACGCGTAGGTTATATATTAGGGTTTTAAGTATTTAGGTATACAAGTCTAATAATATAATATTGTAACAAAACTGTTTCAACATGTAGGGAGTAGTTGCCTACCTATACATAAAATACCTACGTATTTGAATGATCAGAAATTAATTATTGATGGATCTATTTTCCACACAGTAGTCCAATAGCCATCCCGGCAACAAATGATGCCATAAAGACTTGAGATTCGGTAGCACGATAGTGGTCTCCTCCTGCAATGTTGTTAACCCAGCGTTTAGCTTTAACTTCCTTTTTCTTCAATAGGTCTTCAGCTTTATCCAGTTTACGGTCCACAAATCTCTCAACCTTTAACAAAACATTTTCGTATGTAGGTAAAGATTCACTGAAATCATTTCAATTAGTAACTTGATACATATCTACATTCTTACATTAAAATGTACCTACATATTTACATTCTTACATAATACTTATCTACTAAGTTAAACAAGTACGGTCGTATATTTTTCCATGATAGGATAGATTAGGTAGTATTTAGGTAGTAGTAGACCCTGGCATTCATTTCAAAGTCACAATGATGCTTGAACAACATCTATACTTATAATCAATATGTAGAAGAGAAAATTCTGTACATTGAAAATATCAAAAAAATAAATGGCAGGGGGTGTTACTAGACCGACACCGAACCCAAAAATGTGATTTAAAAAATTTTTGTCTGTCTGTTTGTTTGTTCAGGCATCACGCAAAAACTGCCGGTTCGATTACGATGAAACTTGGTATAATTATTCTTTAATATCCTGGGCACCACACTGGGTACTTTTTATCCCGGAAAAGTATATACAATAAAAAACAAACTTAATTTTGCGGTTCGATCCCTAGACCCGATTACTGTACCAACCGCAAATTATAAGTTTGTCGTAGGTTACGTCACCCGCACTGGAGGTTAGCGTCAGAATGGCTGGTTGCCTATGGCAAGCGGCTCTGAAAGTATATTCAAGAATTGCTACCCAATTGCTTATATTTGCTACATTTCTTTAAAAATTGCTACATATGATACATTCAGAGAAATATGAATATTTTTTTGACCAGCCTTTCTGAAGTCAGGATGGCTGGTGGCCTCCGTGTTCAGCATGAAGGACGCAGAATTTCTAAAAGTTTGTTGTATCAATAATTGCTTACTAATTGCTACTTTCACGAATTTTAGTTTGAGCTTCGTACATACATTAGGTAAAAAAAATATAGATTTTATTAATAAAATCGACTGTGCCCGCGACTTCGTTCGCGTGGATGTCGGAAAACAATAGGTAATGTGTCGCTTAGGAAAGGTGTAATTGCCACTCCTTCATTGAAGAGGAAGAATCATCAGATCTTGCCTGGTAACGCTTTCCTTACCTAGGGTTCGCTACCACGGCCCTTTCGACTGCAATCACTGCGTCTTCATGGTTCATAATGACAATGCGACGAAGTGTCACTTTGATTTTTGAGAATAAATTTAAATAAAAGCGCCTGCTCGAGGCTGATTATCTAACCAAACAGCCATAATTATGTCTATTTTATTTTGCGTCTGTCTTAGAATACCAACTTGTAAAATCATATCACCATTTTATCTAAAGTATATCTGAGATTAGTAGGTGAAGTTTGAAGTTAGTTTTTCTAAGTCTTGGTTTCTTCTCTGTGGTAAATTTAGAATTTCTTAACTTGGTATTGAAGATATCATATATACCTACCAATATTATGCCTTATGCATCGAGATATCTAGATGATAAAAGGAAGAATACATTAATGGTAAGAGCTTCTACATAAAGTTGCCCGTGTAAAAAGCAACCCATTAAACTTGGGTTTTATTTGACACCGGCCGCCATTTAAACTACGAAGATGAAACCCATGAAAACTTTAGACATGATTTTGATTTAGACCTTATACTGCCGAAAACCAGAAAAAAATTGTAAAGATAATTACAAAAAAATATAACCGACTTCCATAAAAAAAACCCTACAAAGTGCAAAATAACCTTAGTTTGGGAAGACGTTGCGCGTTGGCAAGAAATTACAGACTTCTGAAACCAAAGGTCTATTGCACTTTGAAGTGTGTTTTTAAGTCGGTTGTATTTTATTTTATTTCACACAAAGTCGTGTAAGTTTATATTGAAAACCATGAAAACGACACACATGATAAAAAAAGAAAAAGAAAATTGCAGCCGCCATCTTCGATTTTCATATTGACGTCACAATCGGCTTCAGCACTCTCGAAAACCGTGAAAACGACACACACTACGAATTTTTCGATTTGCAGCCGCCATCTTGGACTTTCATTAATTCATTTTAACCAGTACTGAAACGGTTTACCAACAGTCGATTGGTCCATGAACCGTTGGTCAACACCATTAACTTTTCATCCAAAGGACTTGTGACCCACGAACGTTTCCCCAACAGAACTCTACGTCAGTGAATGCTTAACCAACAGAATGTTTTGACCAATAACTTTTCACCCAAAGAACATTTGACCCATGTCAAATAGAACTAAGGATGCAAGGGCGAGCGAAGCGAGCTCGGGACTTGGGGCACCCCGACTCGGACAGGTAGGGTTCGAAGGGATGATGGCGGCTCAAGTGAGCGAGCAAAGCGAGCAAAGGGCACCCCGAGGTTAGGCTTGGTTAGGTTACTTTATACCCTTTTCACAGAAATAAAGGACTACGTCTTATTATTATTTTACTTTCACCTTTCCCGGCGTCTGTTGGCCTTGTTCTTTGGGTGAAAAGTTATTGGTCAAAACATTCTGTGGGTAAAGCATTCACTGACGTAGAGTTATGTTGGCAAAACGTTCGTGGGTGAAAAGTCCTTTGGAAAAAGTTAATGGTTTAAAGATAATGTTCACCAACGGTTCATGGGCCAATCGACGGTGGGTAAGCCGTTATAGTTTCATTTTAACCTCACTATTGGTTTCAGCACTCTCAAAAACCAATAAAACGAAACCCATAAAAAAAAATGCAACCTCCGTCTTGGATTTTCGTTTTGACCTGCCTATCGGCTTCAGCACCTTTGAAATCTATGAAAACGACATCCATGACAAAAAATCAAAACAAAATTGCAGCCGCCATCTTGGATTTTCATTTTGACCTGACTATCGGCTTCAGCACCCTCGAAAACTATCAAAACGACACCCATGACAAAACATTTTAAAAAAATGGTGCCGCCATCTTGGGTTTTCATTTTGACCTGACTATCGAATTCAGCACCCTCAAAAACCATGAAAACGACAAACATGATAAAAAAAATTGCAGCCACCATCTTGGATTTTCATTTTGATCTGACTCTCGACTTCAGCACCCTCGAAAACCATGAAAACGACACCCATGACGAAAAAGTAAAAAATTTAGGCAACCGCCATCTTTGATTTTCTTTTTGACCTCACTTACCGGGGTCAGGATCCTCGGAAACCACGAAAAATAGCTCTCTCTCTCTCTCAGTGTGTGTGTGTCTCTATCTACCTATTACTTTGAAAAATGAGGCATAACGCTTTTTCGTTATTTGACGATTTCTCCCTTAGAACTCCTACCGCAAGCTCCATATAAGAACTTCGTTAAAAAACGCTCTGCGTTACTCAACTTTCTATATCAATAATTATCTAACTTCTTTATCGCTCAGAACACCACATTAATTATTATTATCTTACACTATCCTCACTTTTTGTTTAAAATTATTTAAGCGCCACAGGCGCCACTAAATAAACCATCAATGGAAAGCGATTTTGTTTAATATTATAATCATTATCATTACTTTTTAAAATAACATAGACATAAGTAGGTATC
Source organism: Gortyna flavago (assembly GCA_963669345.1). Lineage (NCBI taxonomy): Eukaryota > Metazoa > Arthropoda > Insecta > Lepidoptera > Noctuidae > Gortyna > Gortyna flavago. Next base: position 11,057,973 of record OY770126.1, read on the forward strand.
TGTGTTATTTCGTCATTAAAGTAAGCATAAACTAATAGGACGTGATTATTCACATCACAAAAACAATATGTTTTCGTTAGTAGGTACTATATCGCGCCAATAGATGTCGTTACGTGTTACTAAAGACGTAAAAAGTTGTTCTAGAATACTTTAAATTGATTATATCTTTTGATATAGTGAACCGATTGCGATGAAATAAAAACTAATCACTGCTCCGAGTTCTACACCATATTTGAGTATAAAAAGTAACCGTATTGGTTTGGTACTTTTTACGTTGACCCTGTTCAAATCAATAATCTGTCACATCCAAACAGACAAACAGACAAACCGACAAACAGACAAAAATTCCAAAAATTTATGAAATGGCATCTGTTGGTTATCCTTTAACACCCCAACTATTTTTTTTGGAAATATTTTCAATGTACAGAAACGTCTCGTCTACAGATTTATTATATGTATAGATATAGAATAGATAGATTGTACGAAGAAGCGCCTAATAATTTAGAAAGGCAACAGTTTTTATTACTACAGCGAGCGTCTAAGCGTAGTTCAAGTGTTTTTTGAGTGTTGGTTCAAAATTAGAATCGTGTAAAGTTAGAGAACATATCTAGAGTCAAGTTGCCCGTTTCCAGAATACGAAGTAGAAGTTTAAATTTTCCTCATAATTATGTTAAAAGGGCTTATTTGTTTCAATTATTAAACTATATTCAATTAAAACGTCATTTGATTTATTTATTCTACGTGAGTACATCCACACGAACATCCTATATCATATTTTTGAGTCGTACTCGCACACGAAAAATATTAAGAACACGACCCTACAAAAATGTACTTAGGTACTTTTTTTGCAAGTTCTTGTAATTTTTTTTAATGTAGGTATTTATTTTTATGTAAATTCGACTCCCACTTGGTAAATTTTTGTATTTGTTATTCAGCGATATTATCCCATCACTAGCTGACATCTAAAGTTGTCATCGGCGCCAAAAAAAAAGGAAGAAATAGTTAGAATTCAGTGCTTATTTCAGACACCATTTAATACGTTACTATACATATAAATATATTACACAAAATTTATTCTAAACTGCATTTTCACATTTAATGAACATTTAAAACTCCATTAAGAGTCAGTACGGAGTCTCATAAAAAACAAAAATGTTATAAAAATAGCAAAATTTAGACAACTTTAGTTGTCGGTGGCGTCTCAGCCACGCGACCGTTTTGCAACTTAAGTGGTCAATGGCGTTCAAAAGGTTAATTAGATATTAAGTAGACGTCACTCCGCAGACTACCCTTATCACGCCCCGGAGGGCCCGACAAGAGCAGGGGAGTCGCTCCCCTGTCACTTCTCGGTTTTTTTCTAGGTTCCATTCCCCGGAGTACAGGGTGCTTAGGTGCTTACTCTCGAATATAATTCCGATAGATCGACATTGGTCAAACGTCAGTTGGTTGAGTTAAACGTCAGGGATTGGCTAGACTCAGTGAGTCCAGCCAATCCCTGACGGATGACTGACAATTCCAATGTCGATCTACCGGAATTATATTCGACAGTAAGCACCCTGAACCGCAAAGGGTCATTCAGTCGAAACTCAATAATTAAAACTATTGTGTGTACCTACGTAGTACGCACAGAGCATGTAACTTTTTAGTACGTTCATTAGTAAGAGATTAGGTAAGCACTTTTATTGCTACTATTGGTTGACCAATGCAACAACCCGGGGTGCTACACGTTCGGGTCGGCACATTAGATTCGGCAGTACGGCATTTTTCTCTGTTTGGTATGACATAGTTTCGGGGTTCTCAAAAACTGTGCCTGCAGAGTGTGTGAATGACAATACAGTGTGTCAGGTTAAACGAGGGAGGGACATAGGTACTTTGAGGGACTGTAGTACTCATGAAAATGAACAACTTTTAATATGGGGCGGACTCGAAAATATGAAAAAAAAACTGCTGTTCCCTACATTTTGTCCAGATAAGCGAACATAAATGTATAGATCGGCTGGTTTTATTTTCTCAATATCAGTGTTGGTCTCTTAGTAAAAGTTGTTCATTTTTATGGGTACTAAACTCCCTTGAAGTATGTCCCTCGTTTAACCCGACACACTGTATAAGTGATTAGGTCGTAAGCACTGTAAACTTATGTTTTAAATAATAAATATCAATGATCTAGTGTTGGTAATTGAAAGAAGTGAAAAACTGAAAAAGGCAGCCAGCAGCGGTTCAAAACGTCTGGGAAATCTTTGCCACACTTCCTTTATTTATTTTTGGGGGCTGAAAATCTGGAAACAATTTTGTAGAACAAAATATTTCCCTCCTTTCAGCTTACTTTTCTCTTAAACTATCCATCCATACTAATATCATAAATGCGAAAGTGTGTCTGCACGCTTAAACCGCTGAACCGATTAAGATGAAATTTGGTAAGTCTATAGATAGTTTGAGTCCCGAGAAAGGACATAGGATAGTTTTTATCCCGATATTCCTACAGGAAACTTATGCGGGTGAAGCCGCGGGGCGCTGCTAGTAATTAATAATCGCTGAACATACATGGGGGGTGTTTTGGACCTTTGCGACCCCCAATACCTTGGCGAGAGGCTCCTTATAATCGTTTCGGACCAGAAGAATGACAACCTCCTCCGTTTTAAAGCTGGTTAATAAAACTGGGTTTATTTTGCACCTACGTTTATTAAATCATTTGAAGTTAGTGTGTATAAAAAAGCAGCATCCTACTCTTAACATTCCATGTCCTTTGATTTATGGTCCACTTGAGTATATTGGAATATAAATAAGAATACAAAGACTACGACTTAATCAAAATAATCACAAAGAAGGAATACAAGTATATATATAATATAACTTTACAAACTCACATTCTATTTAAAATAAAATCATGATGAAGCAATACCAAAAAAGAATCCTCCAGTAAACCCTGCCGAATAATAGGTATTATTTTTGACAAATAACAATACCTGTAACAAATAAACTGCATTTGAAATATATATATATATATAAATGCTGAGTTCTCCATACTAAAATGTATTTAAAATTTTTATGTACTAGTCTAAAGTACCCTCCAAAAGTAAATTGAAGTTTTTTATTTACATTAGATGTAACGTCACAATATCGTTCGCTGGTACCAGCGCAGGGCAAGTTTATAAGGTTTGTATTGATGAATGCAAATAACTATGATAGGGATATTTTTTATTGATACTGGTTTTTGGGGAATCGATTTCCCAAAAACGGCCTAGAAAAGTCCATAAAGACGCTAATGAAGGACAATCTGTCTATCTTCCCGAAACGCAAACTCATAGACATTGTGTATCCTGCCTGTACACGCAGCATTCTGGGCACAAAAGAAAAGTGTTGGATAAAGGCGAGGGCAAGCAAATCGGTCCACGTCACATTTACGCTGCGAAAAGCAGACTATCCACCTGTACATCTCGAGAATGTCCCACTATCTCACCATCACAGCGATAGACACCTAGGGTTACATACATCTCGACCGATATCAACCGCATCAACGTGGAAAAAACATTTATACACGAACTTTAACTTGAAGTCAGTTAGCTGTGTGGCTCTATGGAATTCAACCGCGGGTAGCGCCTGTGACGCAAACATAAACTTTATACCTACAGAGAGTGCAGAATGATATTTTCCGCTCAATTAGTGGCCTTCCTTGGCTTGTCACGAACGCTGAAATTTATAAGGAATTAACAACGGATACCGTCACATACGGAAAAAAAAACAATAAAAAGACGCAAGAATAACACAAAAAATAAGGTTGTTCAAGATTACGTTTATCTCGGGCAAACTGCAGTTTGGTAAGAACAACTTTGAGAAGGAGATTAACAGATGAATTCTGCTGGGCTGAGCAGCGTTTGGGAAGCTTTTTCGAGTCTTCTCGTCGCATAATTATTCTGCGGAGCCTAAAGACTAAAGTTTTCAGTCAGTGCGTCCTGCCTCTTATGACTTACAGCGCCGAAACGTTGGCAGTCACGGTACGGCTGCTCCATAAATTCAAAGTCGCTCAGCGAGCTATGGAACGAGCTATATCTCTCTGAGGGATAGAAACGACCAATAGAAATGAGGTGATCTGGCAGAGAACCAAAGTTGTCGACATAGCTCACAGAATAAGCAAGCTGAAGTGGCAACGGGCCGGCCATAATAGCCGTAGAACCGATATAATCGTTGGGGTACAAGCGTTCTTGATTGGAGGCCGCGACTCCGCAAACATTAGGTAAGACCGTAGCGACCGCAAGTGGCGAGTCGCGGACACTGCTGTAGCGAGTGGCCGCCACCGACTACACGTGTGCGGCGCGTCTATACAAAATATATGAAAAGGTATGTTAAGTCGCTGGCCACCAGTGGCTGTGGTCGGTGGCCCGTTTGCGCCGAGCCTAAACGCTGCCACTCTCACGCGACTCGAGATGACGGTGATGACCAATGCTAGTGTGAGACTGAGCATGTGCAGCACGAGTTATTTACGAGGTTACGTCCGCGTCGCCAGGAAAAACCCGTTATAATCAATCCATAGGAGATTCAGATTTGTTTTTGAAGTGAAACTTCTTAGGCGGCGATTCGATAATTGGTTTTGATTGGAATTGAGGGCGAAATTTCAGAGACGCGCCACGTTATGACACATTTCGTTACATGAAAGAGGATAAAAATATAACTATCTCTGTCTCTTACACTTAGGGGCCGCCTCCACAAGCGAGAGAATCGCAGCGATAGTCTCGCCGCCGCATCAAATTTTCGCGGCGATGACATCGCCGTGTGGAGTCACGTTCAAAGAGTATATAGAAATACGTGGCACGACGATAATATCGCCGCGATTCTCTCACTCGTGGAGGCGGCCCCTAAATGTCTCTTATTGTCTAATTTTTAAGTAGTTTTACTTCTATGACGTGTACGATGCTGCACGCGCAATTTTTTTTTTTTTTTTGTTTTCGCCCTAGCAATGACTCAATCTAATTTGAATAATTTTGATATTTACATAACTAAAAATAGTATTATAAGTAAGTCTGTAAATATTGTCAATAGGTATCTACGCAAATATTATAAACTTTTTATAAACTTCAACAACCAACTGCTGGGGGTTAGAATTGAATTTTGATTTTGTGTAGTTGACAAGTAAAAACCAATTTCAAATAAAATGAAACTTTAAATTCCAGTATTTTTAAGAATTTTCGCATTCTAACCTGTCTATCTGTCTAAAAATAAGTAAAAAAATGTTTTTAATTTAAACGGTTTAAATGAAAATAATGATGTAGATAATGTAGGTACTAAAAGCTAAAAAATAATACGGTAGGTCCTAGGTACCAGTCATCACACCACTTTCTTTATCAATCTAGGGCGTTGATCAGACAATATTTATAAAATCGTGGGGCGCGTGAAATTTCTATCAACAGTCAACCGCTAGTAGCATTATTTGTTATTTACATTTTTACTCAGGTTACGCTACGCCCCGCGATTTTATTTTCAAGTTTTAGTTTATATTACTTAATATTTCTCATTCTATTTATTTCATTTAGTGCCTCATTATTACAAGGTCCTCGACACGATACGAAATCTTGACTTGGATGGGAGATCCTAGCTTTAATCCCAATTCTAAGTTGACGAAGTTCTTTGTTTTGATTAGATGCCTAGATTTAAATTTTAATGTAAGTATAGACTGTCTAAACTCTATGATCTGCCATGCACTGTGTTCTATTTGTAACTGTGTTCTACTTGTTGTTCTATAGTAACAATGAGAGTCCCACAGGGCTCGATTCTTGGCCCTTTCTTGTTTCTTATTTATATTAATGACTTGCTTATTTATATTAATGACTTGCCGTACCTCATAAAAGATAATCATGATATAGTGTTGTTTGCAGATGACACTTCACTTTTGTTTAAACTTAAACCTCAGCAGTTAGTTAATGACGATGTAAATAGCGCGACCTCGAAAGTAGTCCACTGGTTCAATGTTAATAATTTGCTTCTAAACGTGAAAAAAACCAAATGCATTAAGTTTACGCTACCTCACGTTAGGCAGGTGAAAACTTGTGTTGATAAAGGGCGAGGAATTGAATCCTGAAGACAGCACAGTATTCATGGGCATAGCTTTAGATCTAAGCTTCAGTGGGGACCACATATAGATAAATTGTCAAAAAAGCTAAGTTCCGCAGCATACGCTGTTAGAAAAATTCGTAATTTAACTGATATAGAGACTGCCCGTTTAGTGTACTTTAGCTATTTTCATATTGTAATATCTTACGGTATTTTATTGTGGGGTAATGCCGCCGATATTCAGACTATCTTTGTTTTGCAGAAGCGAGCTGTTCGATCAATTTATAAATTAAGTCCGAGACACTCTCTCAGAGAAAAATTGAAAGAGATTAATGTGATGACTGTGCCCTCTCAGTATATTTATGAAAATCTTTTATATGCCCATAAAAATGCCCAAATTTGTTGTACCTGCAACAAGGCTCAAGAAAATAGGTGGCTCGTTCAGATGCCAATGTATACGCTTTTATAATAAACTACCAACCTTGTATCCTACTGTAGATCTTTACAAACACTTCAAAGTCTTGTCAGTGAGGCAACTTTTTTTTTTATATACTTTTCTCAAGAAGCATACCTCCATAACATTTGATCCCTCCTCTACCTCAGGTAAACGCCGAAAATACTCTGTGTGCAATACGACTAAAGGTCTAAGAACAAGTTTCTCTCAAAGGCTTTATAATTTCTTGGGTTCCCACTTATATAATAAAATAAACCGTTTTACAACTATTTATCACCTTACAACAAAGGCTTGTAAGATTGCTCTAGTTGAATGGCTCCATTGTTTAGATTATAAAGCAACTGAGGATTTACTTACTCATCCAAAATAGTCGCAACTCCGTACTTTCCCTACACATTTAGATGACCTTTTTTCCGCTGATTTCTCTTTTTGTTTTAATATTGTTTTTAATCTGTGTGTTTTCTCAGTGATTTTATATTATGCCATGTATCCCTTCACATTTACTAAATAAGTAATCATGTTCTCATACCGTGTGGTCCCACACCCTGGTAATCTGCTATACAGGTATTCCTAGTGCAGACACCAGTCTCTCACAAACTGGCTTCTAACCTTGTCTAAATTTATATGTTACCATTGTTACTGTTGCGCGCCACAACTGATATTCGTTACCACTAGCGCCATCTAGTATCGAGTAGAAGAACTAGTGTCAAGAACCTTCTAGAAGTTTCGATGATAGAACTTTCTAGAACTATCGACATCTGGTCAGTTGGGGCCGGAATGTACTCGAACATTCTAGATGTTTCTACAATAGAAGGTTCTAGAACAATGTGAGACCTATATAAGGCGGGAATGCTCCGCGAGCCGACACAGTCTTGGATAAGCGATACATGCGAACAACGAAAGCGATCTTCAAGTGCGACTTAGAAGTGATCAGTAGTGCAATTGTGTTTTGTAATAGTGCGTTAAAGTTGTAATTAGTGTTCTTAATTAAAGTGTCTATTTTTGGTTAATAAATCGGCGTTTTTAATTGTAACGAACCCCAAGCTCGTAACAATTGGTGTCAGAAGCAAGGATTAAAATCATGCCGATTTTACCCAAGGACGACACTGAGGGTATCCGTACTCGGAGTCAACGCCAGCAGGAGACGGACCAGAGGAGATTCGGTGTAACACCACCACAGAGGTCGGAGGGCCAGCTACCGACCACGGAGGCCGGCCCATCTACAGCTGCTCCAGCATCATCAGTACCAGATTTTGCTGCTCTGATGACGATGCTGCAGGAGCAGGCTCGCCGAAAGGAGGAACAGGCTCGTCGGCTGGAAGAACAGCTCCAGCGCGATAAGGAGGAACAGACCCGCCGACAGAAGGAACAGGCCCGTCGATTGGAAGACCGCCAGGAAGAGCAGATGTTCCTCATAAAGGACCTTCACGCAAACTTCGGGAAAGACTTAAAGGAGGTGAAGGAGAAGGTTTCCCAGCATGACAACCGCAGAAGCTGAAACTCAGATCAGCAAGTTTAATAACGTTATTGCTGATGTAAAGCAGGAGTTGGGTAACCTTAAACTTGGGGATGGAATCGCAGCTGCCGTAGCTACAACACCTTCGCTACGTGGATTCAAAGTGCCACCATTTGACGGAACTTCTTCCTGGTCGGCCTACAAAATACAGTTCGAGGCTGTCATGAAGGCGAACGGGTGGAATAAAAGCCAGGCCATGACTGCCCTCACCCTAGGCCTGCGCGACCAGGCCTTAACTTTTCTGGAAGCTATCGGTAAGGAAGTGACTTACGAGCAGCTCCTTGAGGCATTGGAGGCTCGGTATGGTGACGCTCACCTGGAACACGTGTTTCGTGCGCAGCTCAAGGATCGCGTGCAACGCAGCAGCGAAGACCTGCAGCAGTGGGCCCTTGAAGTGGAGAAGCTGGTTCGCAAAGCTTACCAGTCCGTACCTGCGCTTATTGATGGGAACCTGGCGCAGGCATTCATTGACGGCATCCGCGAATTTGAGGTTAGAGCTGCTGTGAGGCTCGGTTACCACGGAACGCTTAAGGACGCCTTGGCCCATGCACTGGAGGTGGAAGCTGTGCGGCAGGATCATCGTTCCCACCGCATCAGGGAGGTTGCAGCGGCTACAGTTCGCGATCGTATTAAAGGATACAGCCCTAGGTGCTACGGCTGTGGGGAAAGGGGCCACCTTCGATCCAGTTGCCCTAAGCGAACTGCAGAAAGGGAAAATGGCCGGTCTCCAGAGGGTAGTGCGGCTAACAGCACCACCCAGCAGCAGCAGGGAAACGAGTAATAGCCAGGACTGCGGGGCGGGTGCTGGCTGATGTTCAAAGAGCCCCAAGGATTTCGATCACACAAACCCATGACGGGAACAGCTTAATCATCAAGGGCGAGATCAACGGAACGCCGTGTAAGCTGACCATAGATACTGGAGCTTCTCGTACGGTCGTCAGTTCCCAACTTATAAGTCGGTTCCTTGGGGACTCCGCATACACCCGAGAACGCATTAATTTGGTAACAGCCACCGGTCAGCGCATACCCGTCCATGGAGAGAAGAAGATGGAGTTGAAGCTAGGCAACAGAATCTACCTGCATAATGTCATCGTTGCTGATATAATGGACGATTGCATCCTGGGCCTTGACTTTATGAGGAAGAATCGTTGCGAGATTGACGTCAAGCAAGGTGTTTTGAAATGTGGACAAGAGGAACTTTTCGTGGAAGGAGCGTTACCAGGGAATGTGTACAGCCTTAAGAAGATTGTTCTTCCGCCGAGATCGGAAACGATTGTGCCGGTTAGTCTTCCTCGGAATCCTGGGCAAACCCATCGTTGTGTGCTCGTGGAAAGGGTAGACAATGACCTTCCATGGAAAGTGGCACGAACTTTGGTCAGAGCCACCGACATCTCAGGGGTACGTTTGCTGAACCTTTGTGATCAGGAACAGATTATAGAAAAAGGCACACTAGTTGGTACTTGCGAGGAAGTGGATTGGTTGCGTCGATGCCAATATCTATCGACTGGGACCCTCAGCAAGGATGCACAAACGAGAGTGTCAACGCTTTTAGAGGACTGCCGCAGCGCTCTGTCTCAAAATGAAATGTTCAAGGCGAAGAAGATGTTACTCAAGTACGCCGATGTTTTCTCGTCAAACGATGCTGACATCGGGAAGACTGGCTTAGTTCAACACAAAATACACACAGGAGAAGAATTGCCTATCCGTCAGCGGCCAAGGAGATTGCCGGTAGCACGTGAAAAGGAAGTGGAAACCATGATTGAGGGAATGGTGAAGGATGGTGTTATTGAACCTTCATCTAGTCCATGGTGTTCACCTGTCGTGCTGGTAAGAAAGAAAGACGGCAGCATGCGGTTTTGTGTTGACTATCGTCGTCTGAACGACGTTACGAAGAAGGACAGCTATCCTTTGCCAAGAATTGATGACACGTTGGACATGCTTACTGGAGTAAAATGGTTTAGCACGCTGGACCTGAAAAGTGGCTACTGGCAAGTTGAAATAGATCCTAAGGACAAGGAGAAAACTGCATTCTCGACAGGAAAAGGGCTGTGGCAATTTAAAGTTATGCCGTTTGGATTGTGCAATGCTCCGGCAACGTTTGAAAGGTTGATGGAACTTGTACTTACCGGGCTAATTGGCGATGCTTGCCTGGTCTACTTGGATGACATCATCGTCGTAGGCCGAACGTTTGAAGAACATCTTCAAAACCTGGAACGCGTGCTCATGAAGATCCAGGGTGCCAACCTCAAGTTAAGCCCGAAGAAGTGTTCACTATTCAAACGACAAGTTAGCTTTTTGGGGTATGTAGTGTCGGAGGAAGGTATCCGCACGGATCCGGAGAAAATCGCCGCTGTCAAAGATTGGCCAGTTCCAAAAGACAAGACGCAGGTCAGAGCATTTTTGGGTTTGTGCTCTTATTATCGGCGATTTGTTAAGAACTTTGCGGATATAGCCAAACCCCTGCATAAGCTAACCGAGGAGAAGCGACATTTCTGCTGGGATGAAAGTTGCGACATCACATTCCAGGAGTTAAAGGACCGACTGTGCAGAACACCTATTTTAGGGTACCCTGATGCAGGCAAGGAATTTATAGTTGACACAGACGCAAGTGACATAGGACTTGGCGGTGTGTTGTCTCAACGGAATGGTGATCAAGAGGTTGTGATAGCGTACTTCAGCAAGTCGTTGTCAAAGCCGGAAAGGAACTATTGCGTCACGAGACGGGAATTGCTTGCTGTGGTAAAGTCGTTGCAGCATTTTAGCAAATATCTTCTGGGGCGGAAATTCCACTTACGAACTGACCATGCTGCACTGAAATGGCTATTGCAGTTCAAAAATCCAGAAGGACAAGTTGCCAGATGGATTGAACTACTGCAGGAATACGACTTTGTGGTCGAACATCGCAGCGGGAAATCTCATGGCAACGCCGATGCATTGTCAAGAAGACCTTGTCCTGAAGATTGCAAGCATTGTACAAGGCAAGAGGGTAAGGAGGTGGTACCTGTGAGGATGCTCAGGACCGACCTCAGCAACGAGTGGAAGGAAAGCCTACAACGTGCACAGCAGGAAGATTCGGACATTAAGCCGATTCTGGAGTGGATGAAAACCAGAGCTCCTAAGCCCAAGTGGAGTGACGTCTCAGCGATGAGTTCGATCACAAAAAGCTATTGGGCCCAATGGGACAGCTTGGTGATTCAGGATGAAGTCTTGTGCCGTAAATGGGAAAATGCTCGGGGAGACAGCTGTCATCTGCAAATGGTTGTCCCTAAAGCTCGAGTGCCGGATGTTCTACAGCTGTACCATAATGGTTGTTCAGGTTATCTGGGAGTAAAACGGACTCTACTGAAGCTACGAGAACGGTTTTTATGGGTCCACTGTCGGGACGATGTCGAGGACTGGTGTCGTAAATGTACAAGTTGTGCAGCTGTAAAGGGACCTCAGTCACGTAGTAGAGGTGCATTGAAATTGTACAATGTTGGTGCACCATGGGAGAGAATAGCCTTAGATGTTGCTGGACCTTTTCCGGAAAGTGAAAGTGGTAACAAGTATTTCATGGTTGTGATGGATTACTTCACTAAGTGGCCGGAAGTCTTCGCCATTCCAAACCAAGAAGCTTCAACAGTTGCAGATAAACTGGTGCATGAAGTCTTCTGCCGTTTTGGAGTACCCTTGGAGATTCACAGTGATCAAGGAAGGAATTTTGAGTCCCAAATATTCCAGGAAACTTGTCGAGTTATGGGTACTCATAAAACTAGAACAACTTCTTACCACCCACAATCGGATGGAATGGTGGAAAGATTTAATCAGACATTGGAGAGATACCTGGCAAAAGTTGTGGAAAATCGGCAACGAGATTGGGACAAGCACATACAACCGTTTTTGTTGTCATATCGAAGCGCTGTTCACGAAAGTACATCGGTGACACCAGCTTTCGCAAACTTTGGAAGAGAATTACGGCTGCCTGCAGACCTGATCACCGGAATACCACCTGATGCCCCACGCAGTATAACCGATTATGCGAATGACTTGCGGAACAAAATGAATGACATTTATGAGCATGTCAGACAATCAGGCCAGCAAATGTCTGAAAAGATGAAAACCCGTTATGACCGCAAAATGAACAATAAAGGGTTCGACGAAGGCTCACTAGTGTGGTTGCACAATCCAGTCCGCAGCAAAGGGAAATCTCCTAAGCTTCAAGCTAAATGGGACGGACCGTACCGGATTGTGACAAAAATCAATGACGTAACCTACCGGATACAGAAAGGTGCAAGAGGTACTCCTAAGATAGTCCATGTGGATCGACTGGCGCGTTATTATGGGGCCGCTAATGCTCGGGACGAGCATGTCTTAGGAGGGGGCAGTGTTGCGCGCCACAATTGATATTCGTTACCACTAGCGCCATCTAGTATCGAGTAGAAGAACTAGTGTCAAGAACCTTCTAGAAGTTTCGATGATAGAACTTTCTAGAACTATCGACATCTGGTCAGTTGGGGCCGGAATGTACTCGAACATTCTAGATGTTTCTACAATAGAAGGTTCTAGAACAATGTGAGACCTATATAAGGCGGGAATGCTCCGCGAGCCGACACAGTCTTGGATAAGCGATACATGCGAACAACGAAAGCGATCTTCAAGTGCGACTTAGAAGTGATCAGTAGTGCAATTGGGTTTTGTAATAGTGCGTTAAAGTTGTAATTAGTGTTCTTAATTAAAGTGTCTATTTTTGGTTAATAAATCGGCGTTTTTAATTGTAACGAACCCCAAGCTCGTAACATTACCATTGTTTGTGAAGAGAAAATAAAATTATTTGAATTGAATTGACCAAGCCACGTTCAAGATCTAAGCCTTAATAAATTCAAATCATTCATTAAACGTAATTTGTGCCAGAAAGCCTTCTATACTGTTAAGGATTATATTGAGGACAAAAAGGCTTGGGATTGAGTTGTTTCCAATTTTACATTTTGAATGTTTTTATTTTATTTTTCTATACAATATGTAACAAGAACCCTGTTGTTCCTTTTAGGGACGTATACATTTACCTACAAGCAAAACATTGATGAAATTATAATTTAAAAAATTCAGTATTGGCTAGTCGAGAGGTCAAAATCAAATAACTATAAAAGTCGACACAGTCAAAAAAATGTTTAGAATATCTGATTTTACAAGTACATCATTATTTCGCTAAAGCTAAATAGCTTACGAGCTCGGCGGCTTTCTTTGACGAACAACAGAAGATGCCGCCAAAAACTACCGCGGCACACGTGTCCAAGGTAGGGTCGGTACCCCACCCCCTTTACCCCGCCGCCCGCCGCCCTGCGAATCACTTCCTTAGTCTCCCGCGCAGCTTACTTCAGAACGGATGTTGTTGATTGTTGATCTACGCGACGTAGTGAGTGACTTGTTTTGTTTACGTAAACGTAGACCAGATCATGTCTGATTCTTACTGTTACTGTTAGCCTGCATCATCCCACTGCTGGGCAAAGGCCTCTCCCCATGACTTCCAGTTCTTTCGATCCAGGGCTAAAGTGGGCCACTGGTCGTTTGTTTTGTCCAGCTCGTCCCGCCATCTTTTATGGGGTCTGCCGCGACACCTTCTAGCTGTGTCAGGGCTCCACGTGGTAGTTATTTTGGCCCGCAACTCATTGGGCATACGGCAGACGTGGCCAGCCCAGTCCCATTTCAGCTTAGCGGCTTTTTGAGCAACGTCAGTAATCTGTGTTTTGGAACGCAGTGTGGTGTTGCGAATATGGTCTGTTAATTTGACGCCTAGAATACTGCGCTCCATTGCACGTTGGCAAACCTTGAGTTTGGACTTTTGTATGTTTGTCAAGCAGAATATTTTAATACGTATGTTAATGTGGCTTGGAAAATGTGACTGCACTGCAATTATGTAGAATCACGCAGACTACCAAGAACGTTTTGCGAGTCTACCTTTACCGTCGGTGATGGCATTCCAACGTTTGCACTTACGTACGTACAATACCGGCAGTGTGAGGTACAAGGTGGTCATATTGAACAGCATCTCCGTGTGGCCGTCAAGTAGACGTCATAATAAATTAGGTACAGGTTTTATGTGTTAAATTTAGTTTTAACAATTATCAATTGCGCTTAAAAATACCGTGTCAACATTTTCAAAGATTCATTCGTTAAAGTGAAACAACAGCTGATAAGGTCACGAACTTTTGTAGAAAATTAGGTAGATAGGCAGCGGCGGCGGCGCCGCGGCACATTTATTTTAATTATTTTTGTTGAACAGTTTTTATAAATGACTTGCTTTATTACGTATGTATACCGATTCTTAAAACGTAGGTAGAAGGAACAACAGGGTTTTTGTTACATATTGTATACACATTGACATTAATGAATTTTATATAAACATTGACATTTGCTTACTTTTTTGTAAAGTATTATTTTATATTAATTATTGTGCATGTGAAGACAATGTGGGTCTTTTTATTATTATGTTTTTATTATTCTCTTTGTTCTGTTAGTTTTTTTTCTAGGTCTAGGTCAGTTTGAGTAATTTATGTGGCCTACCCAAATGTCCTTTCTTTTTTTAGTTGTCCTTTCTTAGTTTTGAGTTGAGCTGCGCGATTTCTGACAAATGCGTGCACTGACTGGACAGGTCCTCTCAATCTGTGTGGTTCTTTCCTCAAAAGACCATCTCAGACGATCTACATGGTCTTCATATAACCTGACCAAGATTATGTCTGGACTTTAAAAGAGACTGTGACCTCTGAGTTTGTTTCGGCCTTTCTTCTCATAGTCAGATAGGAAACGCCAACCTCATCTAGTTTTATAAAAAATATGATTGATGTGTAAAAGTGTTTGTGCAAACCTACTTACAAAATAAAAATCATTTATCATAAAGCCCTTTCATTTGATACCCATATTGAGGGGGTTGTGAAAAAATATGTAATCCGCCATTTTGTAGCAGCGTTATCAAAACTAAAGGTGTGTACCAAATATCAGATCAATCTGCCAACAGGAAGGGGGTAAAATTTCAAGTAGTGATCCAAATAACAACAACAACATCAACAAACAGGGCAAGCTAATTAAAACCGTTTAAAAATACAATCAATTTAGGTACCTACTTACATTTTTGACATTGATTGTTGCTGAGATGAGATTGCGACTCCAATTTGAATGTTTTTTAAGTACGAGAATTGGTGTTCTGGTAATCCCTCATTGTACATACATTGTAGATAGTCAATAAAAAAATTATACTAAATGATTAAACTGTACCTACAGTTAAATCATTTGAAATGTCTATAATGTATGTGTACTACTGAATAAATAAATAATATTGTGGCATTACAGGTGAAGTGAATTAACTTTAAATTAACTATTGGAGAGTACTGTTTTTGCATTATAAGAAAACTACAGATGAACCCAATGTGCAAATGAAGAAAGAAATACCACTACAAAGATTGATCAATAATAGAGACTTAGGACAACACTTAATTCTTTTAGTTTTACACCTAAGACTAAATGTTCCAAACAATGATGTTAATTATAATATTGCAATTCTTAATCAATATTTTAGCGCACTATGAAGTTTAATTTCATAATTCCATTGAGTAATCTTGAATCTTGTTATTATCAAAACAATTAATTATTTGAGTTATTTGTGTTGTTGCCAACTTTCAATATGCACCCACTTAACAAGGTGAAGATGCGCTTTTTACGATTGTTTGTTAACAGTGCATAATTTGTGCTTGTTTTAACAGAAATGCAGCTATTTTATTTACAAACTTCTAGCAATTGAGAACAGGACCTCTCCAAGAGATTCTCACCTTTTCATAACATGTTTGTTTTGTACTGGGGGAATACTAATGAACTCAAGCCTTTATGATATTGGTGTGCCCCAATGAGCATAATGTGATGAGAATTTTAAAAATACTATCCCAAAATAAGTTAAGAATTTTTAATGAGTAAACTAATACCAACCACCATACCACTGTGTAACATTGCAATATTCAAACAAATTAAGAATAAATGCTTAGTTTATGCACCCAACATAAAAAGGACAAGGGTGAAGACAAAAAAAGATAACTTACTTTCTCAAACCAATCAGGTGATTTTCCAGTTGCTTCCTTCTCAATTTTGTCACTGATTTTATCAACTTTCTTGTTGATTTTATCCCAATTTATATCAATATATCCTTTCTGGCTGGCAATATGTAATAGTATAACACTGCCACCCAATCCCACTGCAGCAACTTTTCCAATCTTCATAGAAATAAAACCAGTTATCCTGAAAATATTATAATTAACTATGAAGTCAACAATCAAACAGAAAAATCGAGATGAGGATTAGATCATATATTATGAATCATAGCAAAGGCCGTAAAAAAAGTGAGTTTCATTTTATCAAACAAACAGTAAAGTGAGCAAACAAAAGAAACATCATTCTTAGGTACCTCAAAGTATACGTTCAATGAAATGAATCGAAATAGATCTAAAATAGAGACGAATGCACTTACCATCCTGACGTAGTTCCTAAAATTAACTGCTTTGTTGCTGATGTTTTCCCAATATCTGATATCGCTTTTTCAATGAAATTCTTGGCATCGTCTACAATTTTCTTTGCATCTTCTGAAGTATCATCTTTCCCTGGCCGTGCCATTGTTGTAAAATATATCTTTAACAACAATTTACTAACTTTCCTTTATATTACTATACGTAGTATCTTCGTAGTCTGTGAAATTACTACCCACAGAACATAATACTCAGAGGAGTTACTACCTATCAAAAAGTACTCTGTGTGATTACTACCCACACTCCACAGAGTACTTCCATAGAGGAAAAAAATTTTGTATGAAAAGTACTTCACTCTATCAAAAAGATATATATATATACTCTGTGGAGTACTTTTTGATAGAGTGAGATAGAGACCAATCTATGTTACTCATGGAAATGCTCTAAGACTCATGGACGTAGTAGACCTCAGACTAAACTAAGTATCCTTAGTCTAAGTAGTAGACCATAGTAGACTAAGTTTATTACGTCCATGATGTTACTACCACATACCACATACTACAGTGGTAATCATAGATAATGTTTACCAAATGTACAAGTGGTAATATTATCTGTGTACAGAGGAGTGCAGGCACCAGTGTTGCCAGTAGTGATCACAGATAAGATATTAGTAGCAAGCCAGTAGTGATTGAAGATTTAGAACGCTGGGTTGTCTGAAAAGGAACGAAATTAGCGTCGAAGGAACTCAAAAATATATTTTAAAAAATCTATATATTCATTATGAATCAATTTTTGTAGTACGTTATGATAGTTTGTCAGTATCATGAAGGCGGCAAACGCCACATCTTATATAATTACTTTTGCAGATCATTATCGCTCACAAAGTACAACATACATAAATAAAAATATGTACCAGTCTATTTAAAAAAAAATGCGGGTTGGCAGCCTCAGTCATATTTATTTTAAAAAAACACCTTATAGCTAATACTACAGCTTCCAGAAATTTTCATTTTGTGTAGGGCTCATATTTTCATACCCAGTGAACGAAAATACGTTCACTGCTTAAGAGCGTTTACGCCGTACGGCTATTCATACAAACTTTCAAGCCGTTGTTTTTCGAAATGAATGAACCAATTCTGAAATTATTGAAACTTCATACGCATAAGCAGGATACAAATGTTTAAAAAGTTAGCAGAGAACGTTTTCGAAATGTCTTATTTTTTAAGTTTCATTAAAATCTGTTCATTCATTTCGAAAAACAACGGCTTGAAAGTTTGTATGAAATGCCGTACGGCGTAAACGCTCTTAAACCTCCTTGAAGATTTATGCCGTCACTGGCGTGCATGGGCTGTTAAAGTGTCTGTATTTAATTTATTTCGGATTTCCATTTTAGTTAATTTAAGTTTTCTGAAGACATGTTCTACAGATGCGGCGTCGTCGCTAGAGGTCACAGAGTGCTTTTTGATAGACTGAGATGAAGTAGTACTTTTAGTACCAGTTAAACAAAAAGGAACGAAGAGAACGCACAAACGATGGGAACGCATGACCGTAAAATAGAACGCAAAATGTTCCAAAAGGAACGATTTGGCAACACCGGGTGGCGGTTTTTTTTTTACATATATTTTAACTGGGACCTTTTAGCGAAGTCGTTATTTGGTTTAGTAATTTACTTCACTAAATTTCTTCGAAAGTGTTTTTGGTATATTTGTATATAGCTCTATAACAAGTCTTATTTTTTAATAATTCGGTCAAGCGGCGGAGGTATTATTTAACACAACACTTTCACTTATTTCACTCGCTAAAATCAGTCTGTGTAACATAAGATTTGAACCTGCAGCTATTACGACAGATAATGACAGATTAGATTTGATCAGTCAGAACAATGATAATATTATAAGTAAAAATAATATCATTAAGGAAATATACGAGTAGTACAGAGCTTTGGCGCCATTTTCGAAACTCCTACGTGGTTTTTTCATCTTCTTTATTTATGTTGTCGAATGAGTGTAGTTTAGTAGTGTAGTGTATTAGTGTTGTTTATAGTGTGACTCAGTTTTAGCTAAGGTAGGTTTTAGCATTAATTTAGTTTATTATTAAAGTTTTTACCCGGCATCCGTTATGAATTCCAAAAAACCCCCTGACCCTCCTGATCCCTTTGATTACATTCCAATGTTAACAGTTTCCCTCCCCGATGACAATGTGATAAATAATTCAATGGATACCGAATCTGCAAGTAGGAAAAGAATGGCTTCTTCTTCTCCGACTACTGTAGCGAACCCCCCAAAATTAACCAAAAAAGAAATGGGAAGACAGTCTTATACGATAAGGGATAATCCGCCATATGTTGTACACGTTTCTTTAAAAGACGGCGAGACCCCTGGCACTGTTCTACATCCGGTTAAATTTGGAATGTTTTTGACGCAAAACAACTACAGCAATATTCTCCTGGGTAGTGTCAAACGTTTAGGAAGAAACAAAGTTTCAGTTGAGTTTAAGTCGCACCAGGATGCAAACAGCTTCTTGATAAGTCATACATTAGCTCAGAATAACTTCATTGCTACAATTCCCCAGTTCAATATTACTCGTTTGGGTCTTGTTAGAGACGTACCATCAGAATGGACAGAGGATGAGGTTATTGAAAATATTAAGGTTCCTGTTGGATGCGGCCCCGTTATAAAGGCAAGGAGAATGAGCCGAAAGGTGACTACACTGGGTGTTACGGAGTGGAAACCCACTCAAACCGTTGTTCTAACTTTTGATGGGCAAGTCTTACCTAATCGTGTTTATTGTTTTTACTCTGCCCTTTCAGTCGAGAGGTACATGTACCCAACTATTCAATGTTTCAACTGTTGTCGTTTCGGTCACACACGTACAGTATGTCGCTCAAAACCCCGCTGCCTTAAATGTGGTCAAGACCACCCAGGTGATGGATGCCAAGTTCCCACTGATTGTGCCATTTGTGTATCTTGTTCTGGCAATCATTATGCTAATGATAAGGCTTGTCCTGAGCTTGGTCGGCAGAAGGGCATTAAAGCTCTTATGGCTGAGAAATCTGTCTCCTATGCGGAAGCAAGTCAGGTTTTCCCTCCAGTTTCAAGATCGTATGCTGAAGTGGCTAGACCATCCCAAAAATTAAAACCAATACCTAGGTCACCCCAGCATCCCAGTTCTGCTCCCCAAACAACAAAATCATACCGTAAAACGGTCTTTCTAAAACCCAAATCTCATGCCCCTCTTTCACCTAGCTATGATAAGCAGGCTCATCAAGCCCTTATTCAGGATTATTCCTTTTCTCCCTCCCAAAATGGCTGTGCTTTCCCCACGGAAGGTACTAGTAATCCTGATAAGTCTGAAAATATTCTTAATATTATAGCCAATATACTAATAACTGTATTAGCTAATCCTGCACAATCGTTACCTGACCACGTTGCCAACAAACTGTCATCCATCTATATCTATCTATCTATTCTATCTTCTATATCTTCTATACATATAATAAATCTGTAGACGAGACGTTTCTGTACATTGAAAATATTTCCAAAAAAAATAGTTGGGGTGTTAAAGGATAACCAACAGATGCCATTTCATCAATTTTTGGAATTTTTGTCTGTTTGTCTGTTTGTCGGTTTGTCGGTTTGTCGGTTTGTCTGTTTGGATGTGACAGATTATTGATTTGAACAGGGTCAACGTAAAAAGTACCAAACCAATACGGTTACTTTTTATACTCAAATATGGTGTAGAACTCGGAGCAGTGATTAGTTTTTGTTTCATCGCAATCGGTTCACTCTATCAAAAGATATAATCAATTTAAAGTATTCTTGGAACAACTTTTTACGTTTTTTAGTAACACGTAACGACATCTATTGGCGCGATATAGTACCTACTAACGAAAACATATTGTTGTTGTGATGTGAATAATCACGTCCTATTAGTTTATGCTTACTTAAATGACGAAATAACACAGATACCTACTTATGTCTATGTTATTTTAAAAAGTAATGATAATGATATTAATGATATTAAAAAAATCGCTTTCCATTGATGGTTTATTTAGTGGCGCCTGTGGCGCTAAAAGAATTTTAAACAAAAAGTGAGGATGATGTAAGATAATATGGGCGAGGGAGAGAGCCGAGAGGGCCGCCCGTCCCAGCCGCCGCGGTAGACGCCCCGGGCGTCGGGAGCCGCGTGACGACTCCCGGCCACCGTAGGCGCGGGCCTGCGGACGGCGAGTAATGGGTAGCTCGCCGCCCGATCAGGACCAGGCCCGTGCCGGACGGCGCGTATGTGTTCCACGCGCGCCTCAAAGAGCTGTCAGCAGACACGGAGGGGCCCGTTAGGGCCGAAGCCTGCCGGGGCAGCGGGATTGTCCGAAAGGGTTACCGCTGCCCCGGAACATAAAGGGCTAAGGAAGGAACACGGATGGGTTTTAGTCAGTAAGAGTCTGACACTCCCTTCCGCTCCACCCAGAGCGGGAGGAGTCATTGGATGATTTCCCATCCTAAAAAAAAAAAAAAAAAATGTAAGATAATAATAATTAATGTGGTGTTCTGAGCGATAAAGAAGTTAGATAATTATTGATATAGAAAGTTGAGTAACGCAGAGCGTTTTTTAACGAAGTTCTTATATGGAGCTTGCGGTAGGAGTTCTAAGGGAGAAATCGTCAAATTACGAAAAAGCGTTATGCCTCATTTTTCATAGTAATAGATAGATAGAGACACACAGAGAGAGAGCTATTTTTCGTGGATCTTGACCCCGGTAATTGAGGTCAAAAAGAAAATCAAAGATGGCGGTTGCCTAAATTTTCAACTTTTTCGTCATGGATGTCGTTTTCATGGTTTTCGAGGGTGCTGAAGTCGATAGTCAGGTCAAAATGAAAATCCAAGATGGTGGCTGCAATTTTTTTTTGTCATGTTTGTCGTTTTCATGGTTTTTGAGGGTGCTGAAGTCGATAGTCAGGTCAAAATGAAAACCCAAGATGGCGGCTCCATTTCTTTTAAATGTTTTGTCATTGGTGTCGTTTTGTCAGTTTTCGAGGGTGCTGAAGCAGATAGTCAGGTCAAAATGAAAATCCAAGATGTCGGCTGCAATTTTGTTTTGATTTTTTGTCATGGATGTCGTTTTCATAGATTTCAAAAGTGCTGAAGCCGATAGGGTCAAAACGAAAATCCAAGATGGAGGTTGCAATTTTTTTATGGGTTACGTTTTATTGGTTTTTGAGAGTGCTGAAGCCAATAGTGAGGTTAAAATGAAACTGTAACGGCTTACCCACCGTCGATTGGCCCATGAACCGTTGGTGAACATTTTCTTTAAACCATTAACTTTTTTCCAAAGGACTTTTCACCCACGATCGTTTTGCCAACATAACTCTAGGTTAGTGAATGCTTTACCAACAGAATGTTTTGACCAATAACTTTTCACCCAAAGAACAAGGCCAACAGACGCCGGGAAAGGTGAAAGTAAAATAATAATAAGACGTACTCCTTTATTTCTGTGAAAAGGGTATAAAGTAACCTAACCAAGCCTAACCTCGGGGTGCCCTTCGCTCGCTTTGCTCGCTCATTTGAGCCGCCATCATCCCCTCGAACCCTACCTGTCCGAGTCGGGGTGCCCCAAGTCCCGAGCTCGCTTCGCTCGCCCTTGCATCCTTAGTTCTATTTGACATGGGTCAAATGTTCTTTGGGTGAAAAGTTATTGGTCAAAACATTCTGTTGGTTAAGCATTCACTGACGTAGAGTTCTGTTGGGGAAACTTTCGTGGGTCCCAAGTCCTTTGGATGAAAAGTTAATGGTGTTGACCAACGGTTCATGGACCAATCGACTGTTGGTAAACCGTTTCAGTACTGGTTAAAATGAAAGTCCAAGATGGCGGTTGCAAATCGAAAAATTGGTAGTGTGTGTCGTTTTCATGGTTTTCGAGAGTGCTGAAGCCGATTGTGACGTCAAAATGAAAATCGAAGATGGCGGCTGCAATTTTCTTTTTCTTTTTTTATCATGTGTGTCGTTTTCATGGTTTTCAATATAAACTTACACGACTTTGTGTGAAATAAAATAAAATACAACCGACTTAAAAACACACTTCAAAGTGCAATAGACCTTTGGTTTCAGAAGTCTGTAATTTCTTGCCAACGCGCAACGTCTTCGAAAACTAAGGTTATTTTGCACTTTCTAGGGTTTTTTATGGAAGTCGGTTAAGTATATTTTTTGTAATTATCTTTACAATTTTTTTTCTGGTTTTCGGCAGTATAAGGTCTAAATCAAAATCATGTCTAAAGTTTTCATGGGTTTCATCTTCGTAGTTTAAATGGCGGCCGGTGTCAAATATAACCAAAGTTTAATGGGTTGCTTCTTACTCTTACCATTAATGTATTCTTCCTTTTATCATCTAGATATCTCGATGCTTTATAAGGCATAATATTGGTAGGTATATATGATATCTTCAATACCAAGTTAAGAAATTCTGAATTCACCACAGAGAAGAAACCAAGACTTAGAAAAACTAACTTCAAACTTCACCTACTAATCTCAGATATACTTTAGATAAAATGGTGATATGATTTTACAAGTTGGTACATTAATGATTGGTTGGGTTAATGGACATAATTATGGCTGTTTGGTTAGATAATCAGCCTCGAGCAGGCGCTTTTATTTTAATTTATTCTCAAAAATCAAAGTGACACTTTGTCGCATTGTCATTATGAACCATGAAGACGCAGTGATTGCAGTCGAAAGGGCCGTGGTAGCGAACCCTAGGTAAGGAAAGCGTTACCAGGCAAGATCTGATGATTCTTCCTTTTCAATGAAGGAGTGGCAATTAGGTACACCTTTCCTAAGCGACACATTACCTGTTGTTTTCCGACATCCACGCGAACGAAGTCGCGGGCACAGCTAGTTGTTAACTATATTAATAATGTTCCATCCGCTGACATTCCTTCAATGGAACGTGAGGAGTATTACTCCCAGGAAACCTGACCTACTCTTTGTCATTAATAAATACAAACCATTGATCTGCAGCATTGCTGAGACATGGCTTCGTTCTGATAGTAATTTCAGGATTCCGTGTTTCAGTTGTGTTCGCCATGACAGACCAGATGGATATGGAGGATGTGCTTTGTTCATTAATAACAAAGTACCATTCTCCCCAATTCCTCTACCCTTCATTGGTGACAACATCAATGTTGTTGCTGTTAAGGCTGAGAATATAAATATCTTTAGTTTTTATATTGCACACCCACAAATTGAAGATCTTATTACAGTTAAAAGTTTGCTGAGTAGTATACAAGGTCCATTACTTATTATGGGAGATTTTAATGGCCATCATTATAGGTGGGGTTCAGAAAACTGTGACAACTTTGGTATAGGCCTAGTGGATATATTAGATGAACTAAACCTATGTGTTATTAATAATGGCAGTCCCACACGTAGGTCTGCGCCAGGGCAGAACAGCAGCTGTGTTGATTTAACACTCTGTTCGTCTAGTATAGCCAGCCTTTTTAATTGGAGTTGCTTGAATATGACTTATGGGAGTGATCACTATCCCATCATGGTTGAAATACCTTCCAAGACTATCCCTGACAAAATTTCCCCTCCTTTGTTGAAATACCAGCTGAACTCAGTAGATTGGGACCTCTACTCCAAAATTTTAGACTTACGTGTCTCTTCTCTTCCATCCATTAACACTGGGTCCATGCATGAATGCTTTTCATCATTTTCCCACACAATATCCTCTACAGCAGATGATTGCTTCCCTTCAAAAAAAGCGCCATCGGGCAAAATTCCATCCCCGCCATGGTGGGATAGGGAATGCTCTGCTGTGATCAGGGCCAGGAATGAGGCCGAAATGAAATTCAACTCTGACATGAACCTGGATAACATCATTGCCTTTCAACATATCTTGGCTAAGTCCAAAAAATTACTTAAGAATAAAAAGAGAGAAGGTTGGCGGAAATATTGTGGCTCGCTGAATCCATCCACTCCGGTGTCGGCCGTGTGGCGTAAGCTGAAGTCGTTCAGGATTAGTTTGAGACCCCCTTCCGGGACCATAATAATATCTGAGGAACTGGGTAACCAGTTTCTCTCTAAACTGGCCCCAGTCTATATTCCTAATTTGGATGAGTGTGTCGCTACGGGCTCCTGGCTAGCATCAGACGACCCTCTGGATAAGCCATTTACTCTGGATGAGCTTAGATCGGTCCTCGCCCATGTAAAGGATTCTGCTCCTGGAGTGGATGGATTCCCTTACTCCTTTATTACAAAAGCGGGTGATAAGACCCATCAATATTATCTGGACTTGGCCAATTATTGTTTTTCTTCCGGTTATATTCCTTCTGATTGGAAGGTTCAAGTGGTAATTCCTATATTAAAACATGGCAAAGATCCTAGTGATCATTGTTCTTACAGGCCGATTGCTTTATCGTCCATACTTATTAAGCTTCTAGAACACTTGATAAAAAACCGTTTTGAATGGTTTGTAGAAAGCAGGAAACTGCTCCCAACGACTCAATTCGGTTTCAGGAAAGGTCTGGGCACAGCTGATAGTGTGGGGACTCTCACATCAGAGATCCGACTGGCCCTTAGCAGGAATGAGTCTGTGGTTGCAGTTTTCTTAGATATTTCAGCTGCCTATGATTCTGTTCTCCTCCCAGTTCTCAGGCAGAAGATGAAAAAACTGAGAATCCCGGCTAGGATTCGTCAAATCATATGCAGCATATTTTTAGAACGTCGTGTTAAACTCAGGATTCCCGGGGAGAACTCTGAGCCGAGGTCGGTTTGGAGAGGTCTACCTCAGGGATCCGTGCTTAGTCCCCCCTTATATAACATTTATACTTCTGATCTTCCTTCTTGTTTAAATTTTAACTGTAATAGTCTTCAGTATGCAGACGATATTGCGTTATTGGTCTCTGGCACTTCTATCCAGGATGCAGCTCAGTCCATTAATATATCTTTGTCCTCGTTAAACCAATGGCTTTTAGATCACGGGTTATCTTTAAGTGCTCCAAATAGTTCAGCAGTTGTCTTCACTCGTAAACGCCTTATTCCCATAGTTGACATTAATATTGACGGCCAAGCAATTCCAATCCAGGAGAAAGCCAGGTTCCTGGGGGTTACCCTGGATTCTAAATTGTCGGGAGTGGACCACATTAGTAATACGGTTAAAAAATGTGAGCGCTCGGTCTCAGTCCTTAAGGCTTTGGCAGGTGTCTGGTGGGGTGCTCACCCATACACCTTAAAACTGGTCTATAATGCGCTGGTTAGAAGCGTGCTAGATTACTGCAGTTACTTAATTGAGCCGTGTAACAAAGATGCTCTGCGTAGACTGGATTCTGTCCAGGCTAAATGTCTGAGGACAGTGACTGGTGCCATGAAATCCTCCCCCATAAACGCTCTCCAGGTAGAATGCGCAGAACCCCCTCTTAACCTTCGTAGACAATTCTTAGCAGACCGTTTCTTGTCAAAAGTTTTCTCCCTTTCGTCCCATCCTTTACTCCCCATTTTAGATGAAATCTACCTCTCTCTTAACGCATCTTCCTACTGGAATAATAAATCTATTCCATTGATGAATAGATACAGAGAGCTTAAACACCTCTCTTCACCTGTTTGTCAACACCCCACTCTTCCGGTCTTTTCCGCCGCATATGAGGTGATTCATTTCAGGCCAAAGGTTGTTTTGGGACTTGGTATCTCCAAAAACTCCCAGGACGTAAAAGACGACTTCGATCGGGCCATTAAAAGATACTGGGAGGGTTGGAATTTGTTTTATACGGACGCATCCAAACTATCTTCAACAGGATGTACAGGTGTTTCTGCGTATTTTCAAAACTCAAAAATAGCCCTCTTATTCCAATGTCCACCAGAGACCTCAGTATTTACAGGGGAATGCATCGGTATCCTAGAAGCCATCAATTTCATTCTAACTCATAACATAAAAAATTCAGTAATTTTCTCAGATTCGCGCAGTAGTATTCAAGCTTTAGCTCAAAACCAACTTAAATCTAAAATTCACAGTAAAATCATTTTTGATATCCTGAATTTACTATTTACTTGTTCGAACAACGGTTTAAACATTGAAATAGCTTGGGTTCCCAGTCACTCCGGCATAGGTGGCAACGAGTGTGCCGACTCACTGGCAAAATTTGCTACATCTAACCCGGTGGATCGGAAGCACTACGTGGTGCATAGCTATGACTTACGGACTGACACCAAACATAAGCTGTACAACTCGTGGTCAGCTGTGTGGCAGGCTAATTCGAAGCGCAAGGGTGCGTACTACGCCAGTATTCAACCCGACATCCAGCGGAAACCTTGGTTTTTTAAATGTCCAAAATTATCCAGAAGAACTGTTGCAACTTTGAGTAGACTGAGACTTGGTCACTGCTGCAGTCCGGTATTTTTAAATAAGATCCGTGTTCGTGACAGTTCCTTGTGCGAATGCGGTCTAGATGATGGTACCCTGGACCACATCTTTTTCTCTTGCTCTTTAAATTCCCAATCTTTTGACTTGTATAATAAGCTTTCCAAAATTAAAATCCCTCTTCCCACTAACTTCCATGCCCTCTTGAATAATTTTTCTCCGAAACTTATCCACATCTTGTCAACTTTTTTAAACTTAAATAAAATCAAACTTTAGGTTGGTCTGTAGTAATAATAACTTTGTAAATATATAATAATGTAGATTTGTGGTGTTTTAAATGTATATAATAATATATTCTTCTTTTTTCTTCGTCTTTTTAGCTACTAATATTTATTACTAGTAAACACCACGGAGTGCAAAGTTCGACGGCTCACCTCGCTCTACTGCCGTCATCACTTGACATTGGCAGAATAGTCGACATCGGCTCAGTTGCCAAAACACAAAAAAAAAAAAAAAAAAAATATCATTAAGTCAGAACCACTGACCTGTATTATAGAGGTCAGTGGCAGAACCAATCTCATTTTTTAACCGACTTCCAAAAAGGAGGAGGTTTTATGTTCGACTTTATGTATGTTTTTTTTTTGTATTTTCACAGATTTCTCCGTCAATTGTATATCGATTTTGAAAATTATTTTTTTGTTTGAAAGGGTCTACTCCCAAGGTGTCCCATTGTCAGCAAGTTGGAATCTGATGAGAGGATCTCATGAAAATCGAGGGAAACCCTCAAATTTAATTGGCAAACCTATAGCGATTTGGATATTTTTTAGAGTAACTTGAGCATTTGCTCTTGTAAATCATCATTTGGTAAAGTGGAGCAGATGATGAAGCCCACAGACGGCCATCGGAACTAATCAATGATAAATATTTCATGGGTTGCGATTCGATTACTTTACTAAGGTTGCTGAGCAATTTATGCTCGTCACAATGCGTGTGACTTCCAAAATAAAAGTTGTTTATCACTTTGTAGTTTTTTTTTGGTAGTGAGTTTTTTTTTTGTTAAAAAGTTTTTTTTATCTCATAGACTATAAAGTACTCTACTCTGTGACCAAAGAGTATAATAATAATACGGGGTCTGTGACTATTAAAATGTAATGAGCAGTGTTGCCAGTGCCCTTTTGTCTAAACATGAGTCAAAAAGTAACATTTTGATGACAAAAGTATATAACATTTTATTTTTTAGGGAATAATTAATTTTGTTTAAATAGCTCAATAAACAGTTTTTTCTTCTTTTTAAGTACCAAAGTTTTGGATCGGCTGAAAAAAATACATTTTCAAATAAAATAAATAATAATATCCTTGGACATTTCACACAACGCAATATAGTCCCAAGCTAAGCAACCTAATGCTTGTGTTACGGTAATGAGATGGCTAATAAACTACTTATATATATATTTTTTTGTATATACATACTTATTATACATAAAACACCCAGACCCGAAACAAATACTTGTAGGTCGTACAAATATTTGTTCCGTGCGGGAATCGAACCCGGGACATGCTGCGCAGCAGTCAATCGCTCAACCACTGCGCTAACCGTGTCGTCATATCTAATTATTTCTTAGTCTGTAATATAATTTAAACACTAAGTCATAATTAAACATACCCGTTTAATAATTACCACATAGAACATAGAATTAAGAATATACTTTTTTAATAAAAAAAAAACATACAACCGAATTGAGAACCTCCTCCTTTCTTTGAAGTCGGTTAATAATATACTCATTCAGCAAGTGAGCGAAACGGCGAAAGAGATAAAATCATCGGTACGCATGGCTACAAGCTATACATAACCAGTAAAAGCTAATTTCTGATTGTACGAAAACCTACACCTTCAATGCGAGTTCTGTTAAAACTAGAAATGTATAGCTCGATGTGTCGCCGTGTGTATGTAGAGAGGCCAGCACATCAAGCTACCCCAATCTGTCATACTTTGATAGATTTTCAACGTTACCGCAAAGGAATAAGTTTCAAATTCAAATGGGAAAGTTTACAATGTACATTGTACAGAGGCCAGCACATCAAGCTACCCCAATCTGTAAAATTTCTTTGATAGATTTTCAAGTTTACCGCAAAGGAATAAGGTTCATATTCAATTGGGAAAATTTGACAGATTGGGGTAGGTTGATGTGCTGGCCTCTGTACAGACGCCAGCACATCAAGCTACTACAATCTGTCACTTTAATAGATTTTCAACTTTACCGCTAAAGAAAAAATCGCTAAGGGAAAATTTTACAGTTTCGGGTAGGTTGATGTGCTTTTTTTTTTAACGATGCGACATCATCAAATGACCCCTCCCGCTCTAGGCGGAGCGGAAGGGAGTGTCAGACTCTTAGTGACTAAAACCCATCCGTGTTCCTTCCTTAGCCCTTTATGTTCCGGGGTAGCGGTAACCCTTTCGGACAATCCCGCTGCCCCGGCAGGCTTCGGCCCTAACGGGCCCCTCCTCTGATGCTGACATCTCTTTGAGGCGCGCGTGGAACACATACGCGCCGTCCAGCACGGGCCTGGACCTGATCGGACGGCGAGCTACCATTACTCGCCGTCCGCAGGGCCGCGCCTACGGTGGCCGGGAGTCGTCACACGGCTCCCGACGCCCAGGGCGTCCCCCGCGGTGGCTGGGACGTGAGGCTCTAGAGACTCTCTCCCTCGCCCATCCCGCCATCTCCTTCGCTAGCATGACTGCTTCGAGGTGACTGCCTCCCACTCCCTCTCGCTCCGGACCATGGCTTGAACCAGGGCCGGACGCGAGCGGCCGCCGCCGCTGCAGACCGCCTCTACGAGGACACGGCGGTGCTCCGCCCAAGTGGGACAGACCTCCACCGTGTTCTCTGGGCGATCCTCGCAATGGTGATACCTGGGTGTTTCCTCCAGCCTGATGATGTTCAGGAATCTCCCGAAACATCTGTGTCCGGTGAGGACCTGCGTCAGGCGGTAGGTGAGGACGCCGTGTCGCCGCTCTAGCCACTCCTCAAAGAGGGGTCTTACCGCCACTACCGTGGCGTGCCCTGCGCTGGGTCGCAACAGTCGCTCTTTCCATGCTGCCATGAGATCGCGCCGGAGGTCCGTCCGCTCCGCAGCGGTTTGCCGCGGAAGCGATATTTCCCCCCGGCGCGCGGCGTCATGCCACTCATGCCTGTATGAGAGGCACTACCCTGCGCGAGGACTATCGCCTCCAGATCCCATGGCGGCAGTCCGGCAAGGAGGCTTGCCGCCTCAACCGAGATCGTGCGATACCCCCGGATAAGCCGTACGGCTACCACCTTTTGGGGCGCGTTCAAATAGTGGGCGGCTCGTAGCCGCAGTGAACGCGCCCTTACCGGAGCCCCATATACGGCCATGGACAGCACGACCCCCGCGCAAAGCCTCCGGCAGGAGGCGTTTGGCCCCCTCAAGTTGGGCAAGAGCCGCTTGAAGGCGGTTCAAAGGTAACTTCTAAAATGGTCAATCAACGGAATGAAAATGCAATAATGGGACATGTCATAAGTAGTTGTACCAAAATCCCGCAAAGTATTAAGTTGACTGAATTGCCCGAAATTGCCTTATAAGAAAGAACACAAATTATATCAGTCAGTATGGGTAAAAAAAGTTAAATAATCTTTAAATAATTCTAATTCTATAAAAAAATAATCGGTTAATAAATTTATTAATTTAAAAAAACTTTGCAGTAAGTGCCGTACATTAGTTCAAGTTAATCCTCTGTTAAGCTTGATGTTGTCTTTCTTTGAGGAGTGGCTAGAGAGGCGTCACGGCGTCCTCACCTACCGCCTGACGCAGGTCCTCACCGGACACCGATGTTTCGGGAGGTTCCACATCATCAGGCGGGAGGAAACGCCCGGGTGTCAACACTGCGAGGATCGCCCAGGGGACACGGTGGAACATACGGTGGAGGTCTGTCCCGCTTGGGCGGACCGGCGGAGCACCGCCGTGTCCTCGTAGAGGCGATCGGCAGCGGCGGCGACCTCTCGCGTCTGGCCCTGGTTCAAGCCATGATCCGGGGCGAGAGGGAGTGGGAGGCAGTCACCTTCTTCTGCGAAGACGAGGCTTCGGCCTTACTTACTTTTGATCAAGAAGGTTGAAAATGAAGACGAGGCGGTATGGTCCAAGACCTTAGCCTGATCGAGTAGGGAGAAGGAAAAAAAAAAAAAGCAGGTACTCTGTGGACTCAAGTGTCAAGTCATCAATCCATCGAACAGAGAACGGCACCATTGCCATAAAGAAAAATAGAATAGAAAACCAAAACACAAAAAAAAAAACTATTCTATTTTTCTTTATGGCAATGGTGCCGATGTCGACTGCCAAGGTTTAGGGATGTGACAGTATACATAAAAAATCAATTTTTAACACGTTGACTGCCTAGCAACAGACACAATAGAAAATCTATTGTTCGCGGTCGCCGCTGACCGCGTAAACCGCGTTGGCAGTCAACGTGTTAATTAATCGATTATTTTGCCCAGTAATAAAATCGATTAAAAAATAATCGTTTTTTTTTTATAAAAATAATCGATTTTATTTAAAAATCGATTTTTTTCTTATTTTTTTAATAGATTAAATTAAATATCGAAAATCACTCTTTCACAGCATTCATGGCTCAGTTTCATTAATCTAATAATCAACAAGTTAGACATTAATTTATATTTCACATAAGAATTTTTTTCAATTCTCTTTTCGAGGAAGAGAAATTTCTTAAGGTGAATGTAGTGTAGTGGAAGCCTGCGAAATTAAAAATTTCCGGGGTCAAAAGATAACAAATCTAACTTATGGACATGGTATTGATGATTTTTATGGTTAAAATAGTTAGTGGTTCGCTTCGCGACGCTTTGCAGCTTCGCGCTCCTGACTAAAAAGCTGTGTTGGGGCTGTTCTAGATGAATAAAAAAAAAAAATCGAAAGCGAAAGAAAAACCTATTATTTATTAATCTTTTTTTTGTAATATATAAATCGATTTCTAAAATCGATTTTTTTCGGAAAAAATTGATTTTTTTTCACATCCCTACCAAGATTTATCAAAAAAAATAAAAAAATTTATACCATCATCATACTAAATTTTTTTCCTCTATGCCATCATCATTCATCGAGCTGTCAAGTACTGTTTTTAATTTGTATTGTTTGAATATTAATGTGTCGCCGAATTTGTATAATTCTGAACTACCGAATGGACGAAGCGGAGTAGGAAACTGAGCGCACATAATATTTTATCTCATCGGCTCCTTGAAATAAATATAAACAACAATTTTCATTTATAAAAAAAAGAAACTGCTCATTCTCGTGAAGGCTTACAATAATATTAAAGTGACTGTGAAAGTGATTGTATTTCGATAAAAAATATGTCAGTTCTTCAACTGAAAATTTTTCATACTTATAATTATCCGAGAACAAGCCTATTTCGTAATTATCTATGCCATGTTTTTAGAGAAAAAAGTAGTTTAAGGTTATGGGTAAGAGTTAATTTATTTATCATGTATTTTTAAGAATGATCACCAAATTTAAACCAGCCTTTAGGTAGCTTGGTTAGAGAGAGGTGGAAAGAGAGTAGGGAGGCCTTTGCCCAGCAGTGGGACATTAATGGATAATAAAACAAATATGTAGCTTATAGACTAAGTACTGCCAGCGAATGCCAGTAATTATTATCTCCACCTTCTGCCTAAAATATTCTTGGAGTCTTGAAAGACGAGCAACATCCTACTGTTTTCCAGTAACAACATAAATATTTGATCACTATTGTATCTGCCAAGTGAAAGAGGGGCCCATGGCTAAATAATAACAGCCGCGCAGGTTGATCGATCTGGTTAAGCTACGCTTGCCGCGGTAGGTCTGTGGATGGGTGACCATTTTTACATACCGAGACCCCTTCGTGTCTCGGAAAGCACATTAAGCTATTGGTCCTGGCTGTCATTTGCGGATCTTTGGTAGTCGTTACGGGTAGTCAGAAGCCCGAAAGTCTGACAACCAGTCTTACCAAGGGGTATCGTATTACCCAGTAACTGGGTTGTGGAGGTCTAATAGGCAGTCGGTCCATGTAAAATACTGGTGTTCAGCTGCATCCGGTTAGACTGGAAGCCAACCCCCAACATAGTTGGTAAAGGGCTAGGCAGATGATGTAACTGCCAAGTGAATGCATGTCCAGCAATACATCCTGCATAATCAACATAATATTGCTTCTATTTTATGTTTATATTAAAATATTGAAATTATAGCTACTATTATGTGTGGTCATTCTGAATGTAATGATGTTTATGCTCAATAATTGTACACAGGAAGAAGATATAAGCACAGAAATCAAACTAAATATAGAAAAACATTGGTCAAGTGATGTTGTAAAAAGATCAGTAAACAGTTCTGACAGAAAACCATATTATGTGCTGCCAATGTTTCCATATCCATCTGGGAACTTACATATGGGACATGTACGTGTATACTCTATATCAGATACTATAGCAAGATTTGAACAACTGAATGGAAGGAATTCTATTCACCCAATGGGATGGGATGCCTTTGGTCTACCAGCAGAAAATGCAGCTATAGAACGGAATATTCCACCTCAAAGTTGGACAAAATCAAATATAAATTCAATGAAAATTCAGCTGCAACAATTGGGGTTCAATTTCGATTGGAATAGAGAAATCTCTACATGTGACCCTAACTATTACAGATGGACTCAATATATATTCTTAAAGTTATTTGAAAAAGGTTTAGCTTATCAAAGTAAGGTAAGAAAGAGATCATGTCATGAATATATTTACATAGAGTTGACTACTAAAGCAGCTAACTAAAATTGAAGTCTGGCTAAAAAAACAAACTTGATTCATTTTTAGGGTTCCATATTCAAAAGGGAAAAAACTGAATTCTTTTAGGATCACTATGTTGTCTGTCTGTCACAAACCTTTTTCCTATGAATAGGTAGAGGTATCAAGTTGAAGTTGAGTAATCAAGTAATAGGGTTTATTATATCACAAACTGATGGAATTATCACACTTTCCAAAACCTTTATTGTGCTTCCTGTTGACCTAGCATGAAATTTGGCAAGAAGCAAGTTCTCATAGTACAAGTAAAGGAAAGATTGTGTGCGTACGCGCAGCGGAATGTTGTTGAATTTAAAGATTTTAATTATGTAGATATTTAGTGTATGACGTCGTATAATTGTGTATGGTAAAAAAAAAAATGTGCACGCAACCATTGTGGAGAAATTCACCAAAAACTGATTCCGCTGGGCGAACGTTGTCCTGGCGGAACTTTTTTTAATCCATAGACTTTAGAAGAAAAGAGATGTGTCCAAAAATTAGTGTGTATTTGTGTGTAATTGTGTATGTATGAATAAAACTAGTGCATGCATAAACTTCGGAGAAATTCAAGTTTCCGCTACGCGAACGTTTGGCCATTAGCTAGTTTTCATATAAAGCGCTTACATAGAGAACTGTAGATTTTTACATACGTTGTTTTGAATTTATTTATATTTGTTTAAAAAACAGATTTAGAAAAAATCGTAGGGCTTAAAAGATAAAAATATAAACGTAAAATACGCTTATTAGGTCTTAGATCTTAAAGTATGCACTTTGGGGTCTAGATTTTCACGTTTATACAAACCTTGTAAGTGTCTGAACATGTTGCCAAGTATCAATGATGTTCCGTTAGTAATTAAAGAGTTATAGGACAAATTTACCATGATTAGATCACTGTTTACAAAGCAGTCAAATATCACGACGTTCTAAATGAATTGCATGGTAAAATGTATGCCAATAATTAGTGTATTCATTCAACTATTCACATGCAAAATTTCATGTCATTAAATTCAGTAATTAAAGAAAAACAATTATAATACTGACGAAGCATCGAAAACCTACATAACCCGACCAAGTTCGGATGGCTACAAAAAAGCGGCCGTGCCATATATCTAAGAAACGTTCTTAACTTTCCAATATAGTATTTATTAATATGGTACAGTTGCGTACACAAGCGTTAGGAAAAAATAAAACAATTGCATTTCTTGAATGAAAAATTTTTTTTTTAGTAATAACGCCACTATCTACGATAAAAACAAATCTTCAATTAACAAGTACTTCTCTATTTAAATATCCGCGTCCAAAAATATTTTTAATTACATATAATACTTAATTATGTAATTATAATAACGTTAACAAACGCTTGCAATGACAGCAATAGACTTAAATGTGTTTTAACTAAAATAGATTATGAACTAGCTTTTGCCCGCGACTTCGTTCGCGTGGATGACGAAACTTAGGGTAAGTATAATATCTCGAGCTTCAATAAAAATTAAAATCACATCACATAACTAACCTATTCAGTTGTTTAGATTTGATCAACATTAAAAAAGTGCTTATAAACTAAAACATTGGTATAAAAAAGGTATTTTCAAGAAAATATTCTTAAATGAGTAGCAAATACTGTAAATAACCTCAACATTTCTAAGTAGGTGTACCTAATATTTTCTAGTTTCAATAATAAAATCACAGATTAACAATCACAGATCACATAACTAGACTATTTAGTTGTTTAGGTTTGAGAGTCTGCCTAATATAAAAATAAATCAACATTTAAAAAGTACTTATAAAATAAAACATTGGTATAAAAAAGGTATTTTCAATTCAATACCAATTATTAAATGAGTAGCAAATACTGAAAATAACCTCAACATACTTTCTGTCATAGTCAAATACATTTAAAAAAGTAGGTGTACAAAAATAAATGACCTATAAATTATATCGAAACAACAATTGTGTTATCACCTATACCAATTCAATACCGATATTATACTGTAAATTTTGGGATGTTACCTAAATATATTGCACGGCCGCTTTTTTGTAGCCATCCGAACTTGGTCGGGTTATGTAGGTTTTCGATGCTTCGTCAGTATTATAATTGTTTTTCTTTAATTACTGAATTTAATGACATGAAATTTTGCATAAGAATAGTTGAATGAATACACTAATT
This sequence comes from Gortyna flavago, assembly GCA_963669345.1. NCBI lineage: Eukaryota > Metazoa > Arthropoda > Insecta > Lepidoptera > Noctuidae > Gortyna > Gortyna flavago. Next base: position 11,093,821 of record OY770126.1, read on the forward strand.
ATTGACATACATATTACCATGCAATTCCTTCAGAACGTCGTGATATTTGACTGCTTTGTAAACAGTGATCTGTTCATGGTAAATTTGTCCTATAACTCTTTAGTTACTAACGGAACATCATTGATACTTGGCAACATGTTGCAGACACTTACAAGGTTTGTATAAACGTGAAAATCTAGACCCCAAAGTGCATACTTTAAGAACTAAGACCTAATAAGCGTATTTTACGTTTATATTTTTATCTTTTAAGCCCTACGATTTTTTCTAAATCTGTTTTTTAAACAAATATAAACAAATTCAAAACAACGTATGTAAAAATCTACAGCTCTCTATGTAAGCGCTTTATATGAAAACTAGCTAATGGCCAAACGTTCGCGTAGCGGAAACTTGAATTTCTCCGAAGTTTATGCATGCACTAGTTTTATTCATACATACACAATTACACACAAATACACACTAATTTTTGGACACATCTCTTTTCTTCTAAAGTCTATGGATTAAAAAAAGTTCCGCCAGGACAACGTTCGCCCAGCGGAATCAGTTTTTGGTGAATTTCTCCACAATGGTTGCGTGCACACATTTTTTTTTACCATACACAATTATACGACGTCATACACTAAATATCTGCATAATTAAAATCTTTAAATTCAACAACATTCCGCTGCGCGTACGCACACGGAAAGATTCGTATATGCAGGTTGAATTTTTCGTGTGCGTAGTCTCAGCGGAAAATTGTCGAATTTCTTAATTTTTGTTTAGCAGATATTTAGTGTATGACGTCGTGTAATTGTGTATGGTAAGTACAAATTTGTGCATCCAACCATTGGGGAGCTATTCAATAAAAACTGTTTCTGCTGGGACTACGTCATCCTACCCGAACTTTTTTTTTCTATGGACGTACACACGGCTACACATCAAGCTATACATAACCAGTATAAGCTGGTTTCTGATTGTACGAAAAATCTATACAATGCGAGGTCAGCAAAAACTGGAAATGTATAGCTTGATGTGTAGCCGTGTGTACAAGAAAAAAAATACATGCAATAATTAGTGTGTAACGAGAGGTACAAGTGTATGTTTAAATGAAATTTGTGTCATAAAACTACGAAGACAATCAAATTTTTCGCTTCGCTGACGTTTGGCTATTTGATGAAAATCATATAAAACGGTATACTTAGTGCAGAGTTGTAATTTTTTACGCACGTTGCTTTGAATTTGTGTGTAATGTTTGTGAAAAAAGAATTTGAAAAAAACATACCATTCATAAGATATACACGTAAAAGTAAAATAAGTTTTTTAGGAACTCTAAAGCCTAACTTGTAACGTTTATTTGTATTTTGTAAGGGTCTACAATGTTTTGCCAAGTTTCATTTATGTGCTCTTAGTAATTAATGAGCAATGGCATAATTTACTACGACTGGACCACTAATTGTATGACATCCCATTGTGGGATTTTTTAATGGAAACGCAAAATGAAACATATACAGATATTTAGTGTATTAATGCAACTATTCACATGTAAAATTTCAGCTCATTACGCTAAATAATTAAAGAGATATAATAAAAATACCAGAACAACCGAAATACATGGATAAACCGACCAAGTTTGAATGGCTACAAAAAAGCGACCGTGCAGTATAAAGAGATAACATTATAAAATTTCCAGTGTTGTACCATTATTGGATTGGTACAGGTGGGCACACAATTCTTGAACAAGTAACTAATAACTTTAGGTACTTTCGTGATAAAAATAGTAGGTCACTTGTTTTTTTCTTAAACTTACGAAATTATTACAATAACTACCACTTTGCTCGCGACTTCGTCCGCGTGGGTTGCGTACTTTAAAAAACAAAAAATTAACTCCATCTCCACCTCCCCTTTTACGATCTTTATAATTTATAGCTTTTGCCCGCCAACAGTCTGTAGACAGTCAAAATTGGCTTTAATAATGGTACCCGCGATTAACCAAAAAACTTCTCAGCCTGAGTAGACATAACCTAAGAATAATAATAGGAACAATTACGGGCCATAACATAACCCCCTTAACAAAAATCTTTTTAACATAGGCGCCACAGAGTCCACAGACAGCCCCTTTTGCAGGGGCTGCCTTGACGCCAAGGAATCATCAGCCCACGTCATCCTGGAATGCGAGGCTGTGGCTTCTCAACGTACAGAAATCCTCGGAACAATGAGGTCGCTCTGCGAAGCCTGTGAAGCTCCCAGGAAGCTTCTGTGCTTTTGGGCGGAGCTAAGCTGGCTCTGTTAGTCGGAATCCCCACGCACAACGGACCGAATAGGAATTTAAGTGCGGAAAAGGGAGTCCCATCATCATCATCATCATCAGCTTCTGCCCGTGACTTCATACGATTGAATTTTTTTGTTCCCCCGACCCACCCCGTCGCGTCGCATCGTCGGCCTGCGCTATTACTTCGTTTTCGCTTAGCGAAAACTTCTGACTTTTTTTCCTTTTTGCTCAACTCCTAGGGGCTCTAGCGTGATGTTTAATAGCCTATAGCCTTCCTCAAGAATTGTTCAATCAAATGCAAAAAGATTTTTTTAAATCCGACTGGTACTTCCAGAGATTAGAGCTTTCAAACAAACAACTCTTCAGCTTTATTTTTAGTAGTACTATTTTAAAACTATGATATCTCCTAAAATATTCATTGAAATCGAATAATTTCAAGGGCAATCTTGTTCAAAATTAAATAACGTATTTATTTGGATAAGGATTAATATCGTGTTTATAAAAACAGCTTCGCAAATAATGCATTATTTTAGAACAAATTTGATTACCATAAAAAAGTTATAGTGAGTCAAACTTAAAAGATAGACATATGCTGTCGCGGACTTTTTTGTAAACATTGATGTCCTCTATAAAACTGTAGTACAAAACGTTGCTCTAATGTCAATAGTTTCCGCAGCGTACGCGATTTAAGGTTTTTTTTTTGGTATTTTTTTCACACCTTGGGTTACGTTATCGAAGTTTTTATACGGATCCCTAACTTTTTCAAAATATTCTATAGCCTATGTTCAATTGTTCATCAGGGATAATGTAGGATTCTAATGGTGAAAGAATTTTTCAAATCGGTTCAGTAGTTTCGGAGCCTATTCAATTCAAACAAACCAACAAGCAAATCCTTCCTCTTTATAATATTAGTCATTCTCCTGCCCTTATCCCAATTTATTTGGGGTCGGCGCAACATGTATTTTTCTTCCATACTTCTCTATTAGTCGTCATCGCGGTAGTCACCCCCTTTCTAGCCATATCATCGTTCACACAGTCCATCCATCGTTTCTTTGGTCTTCCCCTACTCTTATAGCCATCGACATTCATACTCAAAACTCTCCTCACGACATTTTCCTCATTTCTCCGTAGCACATGCCCATACCATGACAACCGATTCCCACACAACTTTTCGGTCACCGGTACCACTTTCAAACTTCCTCTTATGTACTCATTTCTTATTCTATCCATTCGTGTAACACCACACATCCCTCTTAGCATTCTCATCTCTGCTGCATGCAATTGCCTTTCGTTCATCCCTTTTGTGGCCCAACATTCTGATCCATACAAGACAGCAGGTCTAATCATGGTTTTATATATCTTCCCCTTAAGTTTAAGGGGAATGCGGGAGTCGCAGATTGTTCCCGTGACCTGCCGCCATTTCATCCATCCAGTGTTAATTCTGTGCTTAACCGTCTGATCTACTTCGCCATCGCTTTGCACAAGTGAACCGAGATACCGAAAGTCGGAGCAGACTGGGAGAAGTGCACTATCAAGCGCTGTGGCTCCAGAACTGGAGAGACCGCCGAAATCGCAGAACATATATTCGGTCTTGGTTCTGCTGATTTTCAGGCCAACATTCTCCAGCTTTTGTTGCCATTTCTCCAATCTGCTCTGGATCTCAGGTCCATCTTCACCGACAAGGACAATGTCATCGGCAAACAACATGCACCAGGGTGCCTCCTCCTGGATGTCAGACGTAAGAGCGTCCATAATCAACAGGAAGAGGTAAGGACTTAAAGCCGAGCCCTGGTGCAAGCCTACAGCCACACTGAACTCGTCGGTATTGCCAGCAGAAGACCGGACGTAGGTACGAGATTGACTGTACATAGCACGAATTAACTCTACATACTTCCCGGGCAAACCTTTCTCTTTCAAGGCCCACCACAACACATCCCGAGGTACCCTATCATACGCTTTCTCCAGATCAATGAACACCATGTGCAAGTTCTTGTGTGCACGTCTGTACTTCTCGCACAATTGGCGGAGTGCAAAAGTGGCGTCCATTGTTCCTCGACCTGGCATAAACCCAAACTGGTTTGGGGTAATCTCACTCTCCTCTCGCAATCTTTTCTCTATTACTTTCTCCCATACCTTCATACTATGTGACATGAGCTTTATCCCTCGATAGTTGTTGCAGTCCTGTACATCACCTTTATTCTTAAAGATGGGCACTAGCGAACTATTGCACCATTCTTGTGGGATCCCTCCTTCATGCAACAACTTATTGAAGAATAAAGTCAGCCACATACAGCCATCTTCTTTTAAACACTTCCATACTTCTACTGGTATATCATCTGGGCCCATAGCCTTTCCATTTTTCATACCTTGGACTGCCTTTCTTACTTCATCCATGCTAATTTCCCTCACCAAACCCATATTTACTTGTACCTCTTTGAGCACACCATTCCATTTATTCTCTTCGTTCATTAGTTTTTCAAAAAAACCTTCCATCGTTCTTTTATTTCATCATCTTTGGAAAGAACCTTACCAGCGTCGTCTTTCATACATTTAATTTTAACTATATCTCTCGTTCTCCTTTCTCTTGCTTTTGTAATCCGGTAGAGCTACTTTTGGCCTCTAGGGCTGTCCAGTGAGTCATACAACTTCTCCTGCGCCTTAGCCCTCGAAACTGCTACCGCTTTTTTTGCCTTTCTCTTCCATTCTTTATAAACCTTCTTCTTATCTTCTTTCACACTATCATTCCCGTTTTCTACACCCTGCCATTCTTTAAACGCAATTTTCTTTTCTTTGAGCATCTTTTGCACGTCTTCATTCCATCCTTTTCTATCATACCTTTCCCTTTCGATTCTCCAAACACATATTTTGCTACTCTCCTTATACAATCCGCCATCTCTTTCCAACATTCATTCACAGATTTTCCTACCATATCCTTCATTTCAATCATTTTATCTACCACTTGACTCTTAAACATACTGGCACATTCCTCTTTTTCTATCATACGCCATCTAGTTTTGGGCGGGGGCCGGTCCTTGTTCCTACTGGGCGAGACACTGACTTTTACCTCCATTATCATCAGTCTATGTTGTGAGACTAGGTCTTCACCTGGGAGCACTTTACAATTTTTGACACTTTTAAGGCTGTTTCGTTTTACTAGGAAGTAATCGATTTGTGTCGCGTGGCGGCCACTTTTGTAACTTATCAGATGCTCATTTCGTTTTTGAAACCACGTATTTGTTATTGCCAGGTCAAAGGCCGTGGCAGCTTGCAGCAGTGCCTCGCCATCAGTGTTACGGTCTCCGTATCCCCAACCACCATGCACTCTTTCATACCCATCCTTCTGTTTTCCTACATGCCCGTTAAAATCACCCCCCACATACACTGCTTCACTGTCTGGCACATCCATCATCACACAATCGAAGTCCTTCCAGAACTTCTCTTTTACACTATCCTCGCACCCTGCCTGGGGTGCGTACACACTAACTACATTAACTACCAAACTCTCCACAATCACTTTAACAGCTATCACTCTATCACTCACTCTTTTAACATCCACCACACATCCTTTCAACTGACTATCCAGAACTATACCCACACCGTTTCGCTTGCCATCGCTTCCACAGTAATAAAACTTGTATCCTTCTCCTATCTCTCTAGCCTTTGCACCCTTCCATTTCGTCTCTTGCAGACATGCAATGTTCAGTCGTCGCCTTTTTAAAACATCTGCTAGTTCCCTTCCTCTTCCTGTCATCGTACCTACATTCCAGCTCGCACACCTCAATCTAACTTCCCTCACACTCCGAGCTTGCGTCTTACGTCGCACCCGCCCGTTCTGGTGCGACAACCCTTATCCATTTCCCACAGAAACCGGGTGCTGCCCCTGCGCGTCGCCTGTGGGGTACGCCCTAGCCCTATCGCGCATCATATCTCTTCTATTCATGTTGCTTTGGGTTTTGGCAAAGTTTAACAGCCGGCCGCCAGCCTGACACCATCCCTTGGGAATGCTTTTGTTGGTGGTTAACCCGCCACCGCGCGGAATTAAATGGAAATTCCGCCATTTGTCGGTCGTCAGAGCCTCGTTGGTAAGCAGCAGGGTGCACCGCGTGCAGGTGAGGTTGACGTTTGGGGAATCTGGTTGTTGTGCGCCCCCCCTTACACCCTCTTTATAATATTAGTGTAGATTATATAATAATATTATTAGTGTAGATAATAGCATCTGTGTTAACAAATTAATGCATTTATTTGACAGAATAATGTACAAAAAGTTGTTACAGTAGGTAATTATTATGTCCGATAAAGCCCCGCCGACACACCGGTTTACCACCCCATTCACGCGGCTTTCACCTCTACAACTACTATACTATTATGAAATAAGTGCTAATATCCTGTGTGGGCAGTTTCACTCTACGGCGTGAAGGATAATCATAAATACTTACCGATAGATTTTGTTTAAAAAAAAAGTAGAAATACGCCCGTACCCCGCGGAACGTCATAGAGCTTGACATAATAATAATAAGAGTTAGTGATCTCTGTAATTCCAGTGCATGGCTACCATTTATATGATTATGCGCTAGAACGTAGGTAAGTAGGTACTGCACTATACTACAAATCTACTTTCACAATTGAGTCAATTATTACTGATCTGTGATTGTATGACATAGGTATTTGTTTCTGTAAAAGCTCGAACGAGAAGACCAACTCCCGAAAAACTAGTAAAACCTAAGATTTACCTATACCTACCTATATGAGCAATATATTTTTTATATATCTATTTTTATAAAAAAAATAACTGATTATTTATATTATCAATGTATGTTATTATTACTTTGTTAATTATGCTGTTTTTTTAGTTTTTAATTAGCCATTGACTTATGGGTAGGTACAAAGTTAGGTAATGTAGTTGTTTTATTTTCTGCTAAACTATTGTGTACGCACCAGTACGAAACTATTAAACACAATAACGATACCGTACTGGAAATTTTAGAACGTTATCTCTTTATAATGCACGGCCGCTTTTTTGTAGCCATTCAAACTTGGTCGGATTATCCATGTATTTCGGTTGTTCTGGTATTTTTATTATATCTCTAATTATTTAGCGTAATGAGCTGAAATTTTACATGAGAATAGTTGCATTAATACACTAAATATTTGTTTAAGTTTCATTATGCTTTTCCAATAAAAAGTCCTACAATCGGATGTCATACAATTAGTTTATTTATTTATTTATTTAAGGATTACCAACGAGATACATTACAATTATCTTTAACCATAATAGAATTTGTATAATATACATTATCATGTAATGCACACTCAATTACAGGTAACCACAGCTTACACATTATCGAGTACACATGCTCTGAATACATAATTGCATTATAAATATATGAAAACAATAATAAGAAAAAAAAAAAACAAAAACGTACTATTATGAAATTTACTGCTTGCTTGCTTTATGCTTTTCCAATAAAAAGTCCTACAATCGGATGTCATACAATTAGTGGTCCAGTCGTATTAAATTATGCCATTGCTCATTAATTACTAAAAGCACATTATAAATGAAACTTGTCAAGACATTGTAGACCCTTACAAGATACAAATAAACGTTATAAGTTAGGCTCTAGAGTTCCTTATTTTAGGTATTTGGACCTAAAAACCTTATTTTACTTTGACGTGTGCACACGGCTACACATCTAGCTATACATTTCCAGTTTTAGCTGACCTCGCATTGTATTGGTTTTTCGTACAATGAAAAGTCAGCTTATACTGGTTATGTATAGCTTGATGTGTAGCCGTGTGTACTATATCTTATGTACGGTATGTTTTTTTTCAAATTCTGTTTTCACAAACATTACACACAAATTCAAAGCAACGTGCGTAAAAAATTACAACTCTGCACTAAACCGTTTTATATGATTTTCATCAAATAGCCAAACGTCAGCGCAGCGGAAACTTGATTATCTTCGCAGTTTTATGAATCGAAATGGGAGATTATACTCATCATTATGAACAACTTTTACTATGGGACCAATCCTGAAATCGCGAAAAAAAAAACAGCTGTTCCCTACATTTTGACGAATTATGCGAACATAAATGTAGGAAACAGCAGATTTTTTTTTCGCGATTTCAGGTTTGGTCCCATAGTAAAAGTTTTTCATAATGATGAGTATAATCTCCCATTTCGATTTGTCGCATGTTTTCAATTTCATCCTGTATATGTCGCAGCCAACTGGTTAAATTAGCCGTTTTATTTTTATTTATTTAAAAAAAGAAATTACAAATTTTTGTACATGAACAAAGCCCACAATTAGACCTCTGGGGTCTGTCTTAGCATGCCATGGCCTGAGATTTGATCAACGCGCTATTAAAGTTACGTTATGATCGAATTGATGTAATGTTCTTTCAGCTTACGCTTTATATTTTTACTATTCATTGAGTCTCTAATGTCTACAGGTATTTGGTTTAGTAAATTGGGTATTGTGAAGGAAGCGGTACACCTGCCATAAAAGTTATTTTTGCGTGGCACTTGAAATGATTTTAATTTAGCTTGTCGTGTATTCACGTCATATTTAACTGGAACGTGAATATCACTGTTATCAAAATGTTCTATGAGAAGCATATACTCAGCGCGCGCTAGAACAGGTAATACTTTGCAGTGTTTAAATAACCCTGTGTAATTGTCTTGGTATTTATTTTTTACATAGTTTGGTACTACAAGTTTGAACAAGCGTGTTTGCAAATTATGTATTTTATCTAGGTAAGTTTTAAATGTGCGTCCTTAACTGGTGAGTCCATAGGATATTATCGATTCAGCAAGAGCTGTGTACATTTGAAGAAGGGTTCTGTACGGTATATTGCGCTTTATAATGGAAAATTTGGTGAGTATCGCACGCAACCTGCCGCAAACCGATTCCACCTGGTAACTCCAGTTGAATCGGTTATCAATTATTAATCCCAAATAGGTATGATATGGGACTTGCTCTAAGGGCGAGCAGTGGCAGTCTGGCACGTTTTTATGCAGACAATCATGACTATGAGCTATGATTTGAAAGGGATGGGAGGTACTTATGTGACTTGAATGTACGTGTATAACTTTAGTTTTTTGTGGATTCAGAACAAGTCCCATATCATGGGCCCACTTAGCCATAGAGGTAGAATCTTTTTGCAAACATTCTGCGGCCAAGTCAAGGTTTAAGTCAGCAGATAGTATACAGGTGTCATCAGCGTATTGATATAGAGAACAGTGTCTTATAATATTTTCTAGGTCATTAACGTATGCCAAATAGTGGAGTGAACCAGACACTGAACCTTGGGCTGTCCGTTTAGTTAACCGCCTAGCCGTTAGAAGTAGTGCTCGCCTCGCTTCGCTCTCTCGGCTCGCACGCGGTTGATCAGAGTTCTAACCTAACCTACCCATTTGGTTGGGGTGCCCTAGCTTAGTTACTGAGACCAATTCGGCTCGCGCGTGGTTGGTTACAGACTTCCAACCTAAACTGTAATTGAATATCATTCAGGCCGTTAGTTGAACGGCCGCCGTTTAGTTAAAAGGCTAAGCGGTTAACTGAACGGCTAATTTAACCAGTTGGCTGCGACATATATATTTTTTGCAATTTAAAATTTACATTTGCAGTTGGAGCGTTAACCGTGATGTATTTATGGGAGAATATTTTTTTCCAATTGCAAAGTTCAGTTTGCCCTTCAAATCGGGAATTCTTAGGATGTGTCACACAGATTTGAGACAGAACCCTCAGTTCTGCAATATGTGACTTCCTAAATTACCCTGGGCTGACAAAATTTTAGTTTTTCCTAATTATGTTCAAATTAATGTTTAGGTCAGCTTCGCTCTGTTTTACTTTCCAGGCACAAGTGAACTGGGATCCAGTAGATAAGACTGTTCTGGCCGATGAACAAGTTGATGATTTTGGGTGTTCATGGAGATCTGGTGCTAAAGTTGAAAAGAAATATCTTACTCAGTGGTTTATAAAAACTACGAAGTTTGCCAAAGACTTGTATGATGGGCTTGACAATGGAGGTTTGGAAAATTGGAAAGATATTATTAATTTACAAAAACATTGGATTGGCGAGTGTGATGGGGTTGTTGTAACTTTTAAAATGAAAGTAAAAACTGAGATTAAAACTTTTGATGTTTGGACCTCCGAACCCTATAAATTTATTCATGGAAATTTTTTAACTATGAATTCTAGTCATCCATTGGTTCAGGAATTGAAAAGCCATGAAAATGTTGTTCTTACAAGTTATAATCCAATATCAGATAGTGAATTACCTGTATATATAACTGATAACATGAATTACCCTATGGGTAGAGATGTGTTTATTGCATGTCCTCAAATTAATAAGGATGACAAAAAAATCGCGTTATCATTAAATATACCCATTAGCAGTGATCAATATGAAATCGATATTGAATGCGATAATCGTAGGGCAATTGATATGGCGCTTAGCAAAAATGTGGGAGGACATTTTGTTAGCTCTAAACTTAAGGACTGGCTTATATCTAGGCAGAGGTACTGGGGAACACCTATACCAATAATCCATTGTGACAATTGTGGTACAGTTCCTGTTCCTTACGGAGAACTTCCTGTTGAGCTGCCTCAAATTCATTCTTTAGAGTCAGGTATCCAAACATTAGAGAAATTAGAGGACTGGATGAAATGTAAATGTCCTAAATGTCAATCCAATGCTAAAAGAGAGACGGATACTATGGACACATTTGTTGATTCTTCATGGTATTATTATCGATTTTTGGACCAAACCAATCAAGAAAGGCCTTTTTCAAAAGAAAATATTCTTGATCACATGCCAGTTGACATATATGTCGGGGGCAAGGAACATGCCGTATTGCATTTATATTATGCTAGATTTATGAGCTATTTCTTACATTCACTTGGTTGGACACCAACTAAAGAACCATTTAAGAAACTGGTAGTTCAAGGAATGGTAATGGGGCAATCATATAAATTAAAGGGTTCTGGAAAGTATATACCATCAGAACAAGTAGAAAAAGACGGAAAAGAGTATAAAGACAAGGCCACAGGAGAGACTGTGTTGACCCAGTGGGAAAAAATGAGCAAGTCTAAATACAATGGTGAAAATCCTGAAAGGTTACTTGCAACATATGGATGTGACACTACTCGGCTGCTGATCCTCGCTGATGTCCCGCCGGCGACGCCCAGGCGCTGGTCCGATGCAAGTAAGATTTTAACGAGTTTGGTACCTAAAAATTCCATTACAGGCGAACAAGCACACAATTTCTTTTTTTGTTACTTATGTATTTTTTTAGTGTACAATAAAGTATATATAAATAAATAAGCACATTCCACAAGCTACTTTACACCGTATTACTAACCAAAAATATGTTAATTAAAATAAAGTACAAAGTTAAAGGTCCATGGGCGTCTGTTCTGTGGTTTAATATGGCTCGGAGTGTCCCCGACACACGTCCTGTTTATTTAGACCGTTACAGAGTTACAATTTTGTTTAAATTCGCTTGGACAACAATAGGCTTATGCAAATATTAATCTCCCGTAAAATCGCGAACTGTTGGGAGCCGACTTTAGCCGCATGATCTTCTGGGTAAAGTTGCTCTTGCCGCTGTCAATTTAAAGATGAGTGTTGGATTTTACATATTAAGAATAATTCTCATAAAATCGGTGACCATGATCCATCGGTGGGTTTTGATATTCCACATTGAAACTTACCTGTAACATACCCAATTATCTAAAATGTACAATTTAATTAGCCTCTCTCTTTTGTTAAAGCATTACCTGGCGTGTTAAATTGGCAACACCGGTTGTGGATGACCATGAGAGAATTTTTGCAACACCGAAATAATCTTCCCGCCAAAAATACTTTGACTCCTGAAGAATTTAATAAGTATGAATATAAAATATGGAACTCAAGAAACTATTTAATTGCTACCACAACATACCATTTTAAATACACTCAAAAACTAAGTGTTGGCATTTCAAGACTACAGAGTTTAACCAGTGTCTTAAGGGTAATAAATTTTTTATCCTACTTCCTACTTAAGGGGACTACAGGACCTAAACGCAAAAAACGCAAGCAATGCCTAAAAGTATATGATCGACTACAGTAAACAAAATCAGAAAAATATATGATATTCTTCAGGATTTATGCTAGTTAGATAGTGTGTTGAAAACATAATACAACTAATTTATACGACATACGATAGAAAAAAATCATGAAGTTAAGTACCTCTAAAAACTTTCTTTTTACAATAAAAACCATACTAATAAACATACAATCATTCTGATTTTTTTGTCACATTATTCTACAAGCAACATACTAAAACACTAGTGTTTTAATTTTTTAGTCCAAACAATAGATTTTTTGCAAATAGATAATTGCTTCATATTTTGCAATAAATTACCAGCGTTGTCATCGCGCTTCCCTTTCTTTTCTATGAAGTCCGACAGTGACCGCGCTTTAGGTCATGTAAAATGTAGTCCCCTTAATATTATAAACGCGAAAGTTTGAGGATGGATGGAGGTTTGTTGTTCTTTCACGCAATAACTACTGCACGGATTTGGATGAAATTTGGCACACAGATAGTTAGACCAGGATTAACACATGGGATTTTTTTATCCCGGTATTCCCACGGGATCGAAATGTATGCAGGTGAAACCGCGGGGCGCAGCTAGTTAACAGTAAATGCAAAAAGATTATATTTTTGTTACAAAGGTTTATTTACATTACAATTGCGGCAATTTAGAAAAGAAAAGCTTATTTTATAAGTACCTAATAATAATAAATATTATTTATTATAAGTTTGTCTTTATTAAAACATTGATATTAATTTCAAATGACTCTTTTTAATTTCAGAATAAGATTCCACCAGAAGTAATAGCCAAAAGTAAGGAATTTGAAAAAGCCTTAGCAGTTTTAATAATAATGCTGGCACCAGTGACACCGCACTTTTGTTCTGAGCTTTGGGCCGGTATCCAGTCTGCACCACATAGAATGTGTGACTCATCTAATTTGGTCGATTGGAAGAAAAGTGTCCTCGAACAGACATGGCCAAAAGTAGATGAACAATATGAATTATCGTTTTTATGTAAAGTAAGTATTTATTCAAGATTAATTAAGAGCCATTTCACATTTTCGCGCGAATTTCTAAGATTTTAGTCGCCTAATTTACCGTCTTAGGTAATACTCTAGCATTGTTGAAAACATGTAAAAAAAAGACCAATCTTTCGTATTGATACTTCATGTAACACATTACCAAAAACATATTTGTTTATTTTGTGGTGATTAATCTCCCACAACTAGTTATCTGAAAAATCATCGCAGAGTCAATTTCAGATTCCTATATCTATCATTAATATTTATATATTTGACAAAAAAAAATACAGAAAGCATCAGACATATAATTTTGTCGACACATAATGTAATAGAATATCGATTACTAATAACACTAATTAGTAAAAAAATAAAGTCTAAGGCCAATTTTTACGTTTTAGATCGCTATTTTGTCTAGGTTTTTTTATTAGAATAAGGCGTAATTATATAAAAAAAATCATATCACAATAAACTATGTTCTTTAACTAAACTAATTCTGAAGTTTTATTAAAATCCCTTCATTTAATTAGACATAATATCATTATTGACATCACTTTATTTAGAATAAATTACAATGCATCGGCGGACACCGATTAGTACGGCGCGAGCGCCCATCGACGAAGGACCTGTGCCAATTTTTCCCGCGTCCCGACTTTCGAGCGTACTTACCGTGAACGCACTATTATACTACGAGTACAATATTTTGATCCTCTTCGTATTTTTTTTCATAAGGTAAGTATTTTGTTTATTATCAAGTGTTACTTTAGTACTTTGTAGAATAATTATAATATATTTTTGTGTTATTAGTTTTAGCAATGGGGCGTAAAGGATGTGTATACCATTGTGTCAAAAAAAGGAAAAATAAAAATTCTGCAGCCTTAAAGAAAGCAACAGAAGCGAGGTAGATATTTTATTTTTATTTCCAACTCATATACACAGTAATCGATCACATTATCGACATGGACTATAAAACCGTAATTACAATTTTAATAATTAAAAAAAATATTTAAGTAATTGTAGATAATCGAAACTTGACAGTTATTTTGTTTTCATTTTAGAATGAGAAATCGTGTGAATCGAGTAGAGGAGGATAGTACCTTTAGAAGAGACGACGTGCCGGGTACAAGTGAAAAATCAGATTCGATAATAGAAACTGTATGTAACAATTTTATTTTTAAAACAGGAATTTACCTAGTAGTAGGTACTATAATAATTATTTCTTTAATTTTATAGGAAAAACAACCTGTTGCATTAGATCCTGGACCTGACGAATCAATGGATCTTTCAGACTCGATCGTAAATATTTTTTGTACTTATTATATTTCTTTAAATTTCAATTAGATGTTTTATTGTTGCTTTTGTTTTTAGAACGATTACATTGTTGATGGAAGGCGTATAATTGATTTTCAATACTTTTGGAATCAATTAATAAATATAAGCGAACACAGCGAGAAGTTCGGCTGCAAATTGAACTATTTGAAAATAGAAAAAGAGAAACAGGTGGGTCTCATATCTAAATTTGACTTGAAGTGTATGATGTGTGGATCTAGCTTTGTTCTAAAAACTTCGGAGACTGAGACAACTGAACGATCAAGACTCGATCTTAATGCAGGAGCGGTATCAGGTGCAATCATTACGGGAATTGGTCTCTCAAACTTAAATGAGACCAGTGCATCGATGGATTTGCCAACAATGCCATTTCGACTATACAGTCAAACACATGATGCTATTTCCGACATGTGGAAAACTGCTGCTGAAATGACAATGTTAAGTGCTGCCAAACAGGAAATTGAAGCGGCAGTATCTCGTGGCGATGTTAGCAATTCGGGTACAGCAATGATAGCGGTCGAAGCGGATGCTTGTTGGGGCAAACGCTCTTACAAAAATAATTATTCTGCACTCTCTGGTGTTGCAGCCATAATCGGTGAACATACTGGTAAAGTGCTACACATAGGCGTACGCAATAAATATTGCGTCATTTGCGCCCGAGCTAACAAAAAAGGCAGCCCAGCAAAAGCCCACAAATGCACAAAAAATCATTCGGGGTCGTCTACCAGCATGGAGCAAACCATATTAGTTGAAGGTTTTCAAAATTCCATTTGTGAAAGAAATTTAATTTATAAAACACTAATCGCAGACGGCGATTCTAGTACTTATAAAAGTATATTAGAAAGTCGACCTTATCCGGATATACCCATACAAAAAATTGAATGTACAAACCATTTATTGAGGAATTACAATGGAAAGAACTTGTTACTTCAAAAAGATACAGCTATACCTCTAAATGAACGTAAACTTTTAAATATGGAACGGCTGAAAAGGCTACGTACTGCTGTTCGTGCTGCTATTAGATATAGACAACAGGACGATGGTTCAGATTCAAATAAAATAGAAAATCTTCAAAAAGACATTATTAATAGTCCACGACACATCTTTGGGGACCATTTAGAATGTGACAGTTATTACTGTACAGATGAGAGAAAAAAAGAGCCTAATCTAGTCCCACTGATACCAACACTAATTTTAAAACTAAAAAAGAACGCATTTCAACTCGGCTACAATTCTCGAAGTCTTTTACATTGCTACACCAATAATCGGGCAGAGCAATTCAATAGCATCGTAGCTAAGATGGTAGGTGGGAAACGCGTCAACTTTTCGTTGAAAGACTCCTACACTACACGATGTTATGCAGCAGTGGTATCGTTTAATACCGGCAAGCCACAATACACTTTTTATAAAACAATCTTTCACGCTAGTCCAGGAAAATCACTAAAATCTTTGGAAACCAGAAGATATGCGAAAAATACTCGAGAAGTAAAGGCTCGTAGAGTTAGTGCTCGCAAAAAAATTCATTATAATCCAGTAGATGCTCATTATGGAAAAGAATGTGGAAGACCGGATATGGACGCCGCAGATTATGAACATGGAAAGCATTTATTTTTAAACAACTTGAAAGAACAGGCGTCAAATCGCCATGAAATTGAAAGGGCTACTGTATTACAAGCCGAAAGCTCTTTGTGGCTTGAACTTAGAAGATGCATACTCACCGCGTCCTCCTTTGGGAAGGTTTGTAAAAGGCGAGCGAACCAAAACTCTGCTCCCCTGGTGAAATCCATTCTATATTCATATAGCTTGGACCATATCACCTCAATAAAACATGGTAGGGACAACGAACCAACGGCTTTAGCACAACTCAGTGTGCAAGAAAACGTAATAATTGAAAAATGTGGTCTTTTTATAGACGAGGAATATTTTTATTTAGGTGCAACTCCGGATGGATTGTGCAGTGAAGGATTAGTGGAAGTAAAATGTCCTAGCTCACTTTTCGGAATCGATCCTGATACCGCTGTATATGAAAAAAAACTTAAATGTTTCAAATTTAACAGTCAATCTGAAATAGAAATGAACCAAAATCATGACTGGTACTACCAGGTACAGGGTCAGTTGCACATAGCGAAAAAAAATGTATGTCTATTTGCTGTATGGACTGGTCCTGATTTTGCATTAAAAGTAGCGAGGGTAATAAAGGATGACGTTTTTTGGCAGGAAAAAATGCTTCCGAAATTGACTCGGTTTTACCAAGAGTGCGTATTGCCAGAAATTATAGACCCTAGAAAGGCAAGATCAATGCCTTTACGACAAATATTCATTTAAAATATTATTACTTGACAATAATGTCCGATTGTTTACCTGTTCAATTTTATTATACACTTATACATAACATATATGTGTTTTTTTATTAGTCTAGCAAGTTAGTAGACTGAATAAATAAAATCACTTTTTTCATAAGCCTCTAACAAAGGTGCATTACAATCATGACGGCTCAAGATTATTTAGTCCGTCTCGACACTCGCGCTACACTGTTTGCATTGTGTATGTGTGGATAGCTACGCACACGTACACAATGCTGCCGTCTTTTACCTAAACTCGAGCGTCAAACTTTTGTGAAATGGCTCTTAACGAATACCCACTACCTACCGACATCAATGTACCTACAGTCATAGTCAAAGTGCACGAAACGATGTGCCGTACCGACTTACCTTTTCTCGCCTAAACCAGTGAATGGATTTCGATAAAATTTGGCAGACAGATAGATTGCATCCCTGGGAAGGACATAGGATAGTTTTTATCGACATAACTCGCGGGCGAAGCCGCGGGCGGAAGCTAGTATTATATACAGGTTAGGTTTAACGAGGGACTTAATTTAAAGCAGTGTAGTTATACGCTCAATGACATAACAAGCTATACATTTCCAGTAAAACTTGACTTCTCATTGTACGAAAAGCCTATACAATGCGAGGTCAGCTAAAACTGGAAATGTATAGCTAGATGTGGCGTCGTGAGTACCTACATGAAAATAAACAATTTTTACTATAATAATATGATCGCCTCTGACGAATACATATATGAAAAAAAAAAAAACCGGCCAAGTGCGAGTTAAGGGTACCGCAGTCGAGATTCATTTTATTAGTCGCATAAATAATTTTATTTTGGTATTTCTCGAAAAGCGCTGTCTGTAACGGAAAATATCAGAAGAACAACCTTAATAGGAAACACTCTTTTTAATTATGGCATCCAACAGAACTCCCCACGCTTATGTGTGTGTGATTTCTGGGTTAGACCCATGGTAAAAGTTGTTCATAATTCGTGAGACACAGAAAGTTAAGCGGCTATCTAGCCGCTGAACTTTCTGTGTCTCACGAGTCGATCCGTGTCATTTTAAATAATCACTTGGGTATGAAACATGTTGCCGCTCGGCTAGTCCAAAACACCTGAATTTTCTCCAAAAACTCAATCGCATAAGAGTTGCTGAAGACATGCTAGAACGAATCAATTCCGACCCAACATTCATGAAACGCATTGTTACTGGTGATAAGACGTGGTAATATTGATTTTTTGAGTTCTAGTTTTTATAGCGCGACATCGTCTCTGTCTCTCTTATTTTTGTAAAGCTCGATTTTCATATGCTCGAAGAACAGGCGGCACAGGTAATGAAGTCATACGTTCAGACTGTGTCCTCTTAGGGATTCTCAAACTAATGTGTTTCTACCTAGCTGGGACCCTCGAGCTAGGCTCATAAAACTAGTTGCAATGCTTTGTTTGTTCAATGTACCTCATGAATTTATCAAAAAGGTCCAATGTACCTCGAACATTTTAATAGAAATCACGATACATCGCCTCATCTATCCAGCGGGGCACTCGGCTATATTGCGCGCTCCTAATACATAAAAAAAAATATTGATTGCATCTACTCCTAATGTACCGACTTCTCGATTCATGAATTGAAATTCAAGGAATTTTTGATAGAACAGGAGAAATTCAGCATGAAAGTTTTGTCTTTCCAGCAGGGCCCTTTGTAGTTAGAATGAATACGAACTTACTTTTTATGAGGTACTGTTTAAAATCTTATAATAAAATGCTCACTAAAATGTCTCGCTGACGATGGCGTGTGTGTTGGATCATTTAGCTCCCTTCAAAATAGTTGAGCTGGATGAAGCTGATCTTTGCGTCATGTTCGTCAGTTGGGGCTGGTCATCACTTAGCTGCCTCGGCTTTTTTTTAATTATTTTATTTTTGGATTGTTGTTTTGTTAAGTAATTTTGCTGTACTCTGGACGCTTTTAACGCGTATGTCTTCTTTTTTTATTACATCGTTCTCACATATAATTATAAATTCAACATTAATGATGTACCTAACTAATATTTTTGTAAAAATATAATTTAAAAAAGTGTCCATGGAGTTTCTTGCCCGTTCTTCTCCATAAGTACCTACGCTTTGGAATGGGCAACTAGCTTCATATTTTCTGATTGACCGACCCATTTAAAGGCATTTTTGAATTGTTAAGTATAACAATTCAAAAATGCCTTTAAATGGGTTAATTGAAATAAATGCTTTGAGTTTTGAACAGAAAAAGCGTATAATTTTTATGCATTACCAATGTACCTCAATGTTCTTCACGTTTTGATACAAAATTATGATAGTAGCTGTGATAATAGTACATAATACAGACGCCAGCACATTAAGCTACTATAATCTGTCAAATTTCTTCAATAGATTTTCACCTTTATCTCTACAACATAAGGTCCAAGTTTGATTGCGAAAATTTGACAGTTTCGGGTAGCTTGATCTATCAAAGCTATCAAAATGATCGAGGTACATTGAATCTTGTTGAAAAATTCATGAGGTACATTGAACAAACAAAGCATTGCCACTAGTTTTATGAGCCTATCTCGCGGGGCCCAGCTAGTTCGAAACACATCGCAAACTTTCATGCATAAGTGACTAGCAATCTTTAATATACAACAATATAGTAAAAAAACGCCATTGTTTCAGGTTGACGGGGCAGACAGATGTGAACTTAAAATAAAGGCGAGCGATCTCCTAAAACTTAGCCAAGAAAAGGCGTTACAAATTATGCTAAACGAGGAACCAGTCAAAAAGAGACTTAAATGTGATATACATAAGACGAAATTTGAACTGTATCCGTATTGTCGTGCAATATTACATATATACCCGAAGAAAAAGGTTAAACAAGTTGAAGTAGAGGAAACTATTGTAGACAATTAGTTTTTCCAACATACAAAGTTTTATTGATTGCTGTTGTGAATAAAATCAATAGTAGGTAACTTAAACATACATCTGTATCAATCATACATAATGTATTATACTTACCTATATGTATGGTTTATTATTTACAAAGTATTGTTCTGTTGCTAATCAATTGGATTGAAGTCACTATCAACAGAGTGGACAAAATCTGGTTATATTGTTACAGACATAATTTATGATGAGCAATTGAATATTGCAAATTGCGAATTCATTCAAATACCCTATTATTTTGTAAATGCTGTTATTGTTACACTACGCGAACAAATATTTAATTATATTTGCAGAAATCAGCACACACATAATCCACCCACTAATAATAATATATGTTACCTATGGGTACTAGGTAGTAAGTACCTAGTAATAATGTTGACATGAAAACACAAATAAATAAATTCTAGTACCAAACCGACTAGCGGCGCGCGACACTATGGTTTAAAGTTCTAGTAGTAAGTACTTATAATTAAATTATAAAGTCTTAATAAACAGGGACACCTTTACAAAAAGTAATTCCTGAATATTCTCATTCATTTATATGCTTTGCTATTTTGTATTTCTCGCTTTCTTTCCTCGAAGTATTTCTTCCTTGTACATTCTCATGTTTGCTGCTGAATCCTAAAAATAAAATGATAATAAATAATACAATGAAATTAGTTTCACCATCGCTTTCTATTATTAATTATTATCAAACACGAGCTTATTATTTTTTTGTACAAATTGTTGAATTAGCGATCGACGTGATAAAAAATATAGGTAATTAAATTATCAACTGTTATGTTAACGTTATGTTGTTTGTTTCCCTTCATTATCCAATGAGTCTCTTCTCATACAGAAGAAGCGAGAACTGTTTACATATTACTGCATGCATAATGTCGGAGATTTCAGTCTATAGGTTCTCTCACGATAAACGTTTTCCTTCATCGTTTGCCACATGTCCATTATACTTAGAAAGTATAAAATTGTCAAGGTTTACCACGTCACATGCCTACGTATTTTCCATGTTGTAACTTTGTCCTATTGATTGAATCGGATCATTTAATCCCCAGGCCTCCATCACAACGATTATTATAATGAACTAATAAAAACGGTTACCTTCTTCGCTTCCCGCCACTCTAAATTGCGAAGTCGACTCAATCCTTTAAGATTACGGTCGAGTATTTTAAGGAACTCGGCTCTTGTAATTTTCGGTGTCTCGGTGGTACCATTGTTTGACGGATCTGGAGGCGTCGTCACGGCCTGTATTATATTTAAAATCATTAAAATATAATTTAGTACTTTTATTGGCCATAATATCAAGTTCACCAAATATGTACGCTAATACTATCCTATCTAGGTCCATACTGCAAGGACCATAGATCAATGTTTAGAGTCTAAACATATAACTACGACTACATAGACATACTACTACATAGTATGATGGACACAATGACGGGGAGTAAATACAAATCATACAAGTGACTCGGCTTCGTTTAGCGTCTTAATTGCACCCGATAAAAGGTCCCGAAAGTCAGCTTATTTTGAAATTATTTCGCACGCCTCTTACCATCCCCTGTACGTCCCCAGTTGCCCGCGCGCGTGAACTATGGGACTGTCGCCAACGAAAAAGTGTGCCTATAGCTCGGCTCTTATATGCACATTCCTTAAAAAAAAAACTATTTTGAGTACCTAAAGGTGAACTATGTCTGTAGATGTTACTGTCCTTTTGCCGTGCACTTCAGATATCGGACTGAGCTTACCCATATGACTATACCTTTTCTGATCAGCCTGTTGTCCCACTGCCGGAGAAAGGCCTCAGCTGTTACCTTCCATTTTCCCTGTGTTGCCGACACTTCTGATAAATCTCTCAATCTAATAATCAAGATATCCATCACGCTATCATAGGCCTGCCTCGGCGACGACGATGTCGTCTTTCGGCACTATGCAGAACCTTAATTATTACTAGTTATTGGCCTAGTCTGGCACATGTCCCTGACGAGCAGCCAGACAGAAGCCGAAACCTGACGATGGTTCTTACCTGAGGATTTCGACTTATTTGTGATCCATCACGTTCGTGCTGAGCAAGTAGTGACCTTCAACCTTCCGTCTAGGTAGGCACCTGACCCAATCGGTACTTGCAAAAATGTTGACTCATTGTGTCATTGACTAACTCTGTTTAATAATCTAGGTACTTATTTCAAATTATGTAAGTATGTAGGATATTTGAGTCAATGATGCAATGATTAGATGACTAATTTAACAACATTAACTGTAAGTAATTAAGTTAAATAAAGCCGAACCTGACTTATTAACAAATAGTTCAAGCAGTTAACGATAACACTTGTTTTTAATGTTCCGTCATTCATTACCTAAGCACGGAAATTATTAAAAACATCCTGCCACGTCGCGCTAACGATATACCTACCATGTATTTCATCTAATTAAGTATAGTAACAAAACTCGTTAGAAAATACACGTTTTTGACTCTTAATGTGAACTAGAAGTAAATACGTGAAAAGAGCCACTTTCGGGCCTTTCTAGGAACAATATCGTCACATTTTACCATGGCTTTTATAACTAGACATGAAGTAAATATTAGCAAATAGGTGAACTTGTCGAATGCTTTTAATAACATTTCATGAGAGAATATTCTTCTAGCTATTCTGTCATCGTCGATCTCGTGGCGTTGTTTTTCATCATTATTATCTTTGTAGGTATCTACATGCGAGCGGTAGGTAGGTACCTATGGCCAGAAGTTCTCTGACATTCGACCTAGATGACCCATTCCCAAACTTAAATACGTTTAAAATCTAGTCGCAAACTCATCTCAGCTATCTAGCTGAATCAATGTCAAACATTTTGGAAAATTAATGGTTTTTTTAACACATTGAGATTTGAGACTGAGATTAGAATGCGAACGTTTTTAAAAGTTCGGGAATTGTCCATCTGGTAATTGGGGTCCTACAAGGTGGTAGACTTTCTCCCTATTTTTCCTTTATCATTATTTCCGACCACAAACATTCATGTTAGGTAACTAATCAGGCTGTTCTACCATGACAGGTGGTAGGTGATATAAAGAGCGAATTACTCACATTGTCATCGGCAAATTGATTGTTTACCAATTCAGATATTTGACTGTATGCACTTTTTGTGTCGTTGATTTGCTGCAAAGAAGAAGCATGATTAGTAAGTAATAACAATTCTTAATATAATAATTACCTTTTTACTGAAATAAGATCAGAAAAAATAAAAACATAATCTTACGAGAGGTAGGTATCTACAGCTACCGAAATAGAAGTGCTTACCTACTACAATACAAACAAATGTTTTGAGTTAAGCATTTTCATAATATTCATTCAATTCTTAAAATATATTCTGTATTTTCAAAGGAATATGAGCCGAGACTGCGATGACCTTCATAGTTTCCTTTGCCTTTGAACTTTATACAGTCACCGATCAACGGTAGCTAGCATACAATACCTACACATGCTCGGAATAATTACCTACTCGGGTACCTATCTTTATATGTATATCACATTAATCACAGTACCTCTGTATTAAACAATACGTACCTCTAATATGACGTGAAAAATTGTTCCAAAAAAACCCCATTTTGGAGCTGCAGCTATATGTCTACCAGTTCTAATCGCCGCTGCCCTAGCAGTACGATCTTTTTCTATTACATCATCTGCTGTTGGCTGAAAAAAATCACATAACGGGTGTATTGTTCCGAATCACTTTAAAAACAATACTTTATTTAGGTACCTACTTAGATA
This sequence comes from Gortyna flavago, assembly GCA_963669345.1. Lineage (NCBI taxonomy): Eukaryota > Metazoa > Arthropoda > Insecta > Lepidoptera > Noctuidae > Gortyna > Gortyna flavago. The sequence goes on from OY770126.1 coordinate 11,117,521, forward strand.
AATAATGTTAAATAATATTTTCATCCCATCTGTTCGAAAAGGACTACTTGGTTCGCCTTTATTAAGTGCACCCTAAGGTGGTGTTTTCTATTGAAAACTTTTAGCGGGCAGTAGGTAATGAGTTTTTAATCCTCTTTATGAGTGCGCCGCAATTATCTTTGCCGCGCACTTTTTGAATTTGGAACATCTTAGGGTCAGTTCACACCGCGCCGCGTCGCGTCGCGGCGTGCAGTTTTCAAGATAGCAATTATAGACCTTATCTACTACCCAAAAAAGTACACAATTCAGTGAGGTGGTGTCTACTACGTCGAGCTACGCCGGCCGCGCGGCCCACCTCACTGAGTTGTGTGCCGTTTTGCGTAGTAGATAAGGTCTTTAAATGTATTGCTATCTTGAAAACTGCGCCCCGCGTCACGTCGCGGTGTGAACTGACCCTTATATATATAAAATATATGTGAAATGACCCTAATATGGGTGTAGTGTTCAGCGCCAAAGAAATCGAACGCAATAGTAGATTAATCCATACTAATAAGTATTATAAATTCGAAAGTACCTAACTCTGTCTGTCTGTCTGTCTGTCTGTCTGTATGTTACCTTTTCACGCCTAAACCACTGAACACATTTCAATAAAATTTGGCAGAGAGATAGATTGCATCTCGGGGAAGGACATAGGATAGTTTTTATCGACATACCTCGCGGGCGGAAGCTAGTTGTATCATAAGGGAGCAAAATATATTTTTTACCATTGCCACTCGAAAAAGGGCATTTTATTCATCAATAACAGTGAATAAAACTCTCTTTTAGTCACTGAGTGAATAAAAACATTTTGAATTTGGAACAAACACAAATATACGAATTATGTACAAAAATAAATAAAACGTGCTGAAAGTACGTACAGCGTACTGGCTGGCTATAAGGAGCTATTCCAAAGAGCTATACAATTAAATAAATAATATCTCGCCAATTTAGGTTCTTTTCTATCTGTTATCGTGGTTGTTTTAAGTAATTGGAAAATCTAATAACATAAATAAAACAAAATGAGTTCTTCCAGTGACGAAAATGAGGCACTGACTCCGGAATCATTTCGAAATAAAGCAGTAATTATAGTAGGTAGATAATTTTTTGCCGCCAAAAACTCGAGAGTTGTACCTGAAAACATATAATAATTTGTTCTGCGACTGGAAAACCACGAATGGTGCCAATTCCTTCTCCGAGTCCGTATTTCTTAACTATTTTAACGAATTAACCGAGACTAAGAAGTCGTCGACACTTTGGAGCATATATTTTATGCTAAAAGCCACAGTGAGAATCAAACACAACATTGATATTTCAAACTAGGTACTCAAAGTTAGTGAGCGACTATCCGAGGGCAATAAGCCAAAGAAATCCGAGTGCTAACCTCTGAAAACATAACGTTTTCTAAATGATGCGCCTGACTACAGTTTTCTGGCCGTAAAAGTAAGTACCTGTTTATCTACAAACCTACTATACCTACTTTAAAAGTTTTATTTTAAATACATATTTAATACATATTTTTAAAATTATTGTTCACAGGTTGTGCTTATTTTTGGCGTGAATGGGGCCTGTCGCAGTAATGAATTATTAAAGAAAACTATGAACGACATTTAAAAACAAAAATTTATTAATGATCGTTTTAACTAATACGAAAATTGATAGAACGTTCGTGATACGGCAAGAGTACGTAAAAATCGTCGAAAAATATCAAGCTTTACGGCCCACTAATACAAAAACCGACAGGTTTTTCATTAAAATACCATGGCGGAAAATGTACTCGACAACTTATTGGAATCAATAAAATAGGAGCGATGCCAAAAGAGATTGCAACATTCTTGAATCTATCAAATCCCAAACAGTACACAGGACATTGCTTCCGTAGAAGCTCTGCCACCCTTTTAGCAAATTCTGGTGCTGATCTTACAGAACTGAAACGCCATGGAGGGTGGAGGTCCAGCACAGAAGCAGAAAGCTATATTGAGGATTCAATTGAAAACAAAGCCAAAGATGCAGCCTAATAGTTGACAGTATTTATAAATCTAAAACCGTCTTACAGTTGACCCTTTCCCGCGCCACTATCTCCCTTGCGCCCTTCAACATCGAAAGGACAACCTTGTGGAACGACTACCTACATTACAGCTTTCTCAGCAACAGCAACCACAAAATATGGCGACTTTGCCAAACATCCAAGTCTTATCTAATACGACCGTTTCAAAACCAAAAGAGAACATTACACTGAATTTCGAAAACTGTTCTAATTTCACTATTAATTTTTAATGTTTATAAATTAATCCTTTGTTCTCTTATTACCGATTATAAAATAAAATTTGATAAATACTATACTACTATTTATTTTCTTGCAGTCAATGGTAAAAAGTAGAGTACACAACTCGTGAAAAAAATAATTCATCTCGGTCCTTGTATCCCTCGCTCCGCTCAGGATTCTAATCTAGAATACGTCTCTACGCTCGGGATTCTACTCTAGAATCCTTCGCTGCTCTCGGGATCCAACTTAGTCCCTCGAATTAAATTCCCTTTTTTTTCACTTGTTGTATAATCTACTATTGCGCCCGAGTGATACACTCTACTTTTTTTCACCACCGCTAAGAGAAAATAAAAGGCGCCTCAATTTTATTGTAATATTATTATTTAATAAAACATAGAGTAACAACAAAATTGAAATTAAATAGTACTTATCTAATAGATAATAAAACAACTAAAAACTTATACTTATTTACATTTGAGACATTTTCGCAACTATGAAATATTTTATAGTTTTATTAGGAATAGAGATTGTTGTAGATTTTATATTCAATTCAAACGCGTTCCAACAATATTTGCGTTCGATTTCTTTGGCGCTAAACACTAAGATGTTCCAAATTCAAAAAGTGCGCTGCAAAGATAATTGCGGCGCACTTATAAAGAGTATTAAAAATAAAAGTTTAAAGTTTTCTATAGAAAACACCACCTTTGGGTGCACTTATAGCCATGGCGAACCAAGTCGTCCTTTTCGAATAGATGGGATGAAAATTATTTATTTTTGTTAACCAATATAAACGGTCAAAGATACTTACTGGCTGCGCACTGAAGCACGGTGATATAATACCGACAAATAAGATCGTGACTAGTACATAGTGCTGCACTCCTGGCGCCATTGTTGATCCTCGCCGTGGTGCTGTCGCCTTACCTACCTGTATAAATTATACTCTACTTTAACTGAAATCTTACAACAAGCTATTTATCAAGATAAATATGGACAAGAACCAAATAATTATGTAGTAACAGTTGTTGCTGTTGCCCTTGGTTTTATTTGCATTTTCATTCGCGTGATTTCCCATCTTGAAACCAAACAAAAAGTAGGAAGTTACTTGGCTATTTATTATGTTTAGGACAACATAAAAAAACTTTTTACTTACAAAAAAAAAACAACCATTTCCAATAAAAACATTACAAAGTGAAAAATAACTTTAATTTCAGAAGTTGGTGTCAAAAAACGAAAATGCAGAACCAACGACACCGACTTCTGAAGTTAAAGGTATTTTTCACTTTAAGTACCTACCTACCTATACTTGATGTTTTTATTGGAAGTCGATTATTTTGTTTTTGTAAAAAAGTATTTTATTTTTCACTTTTTAGGGTTCCGTACTTACCTCAAAAGAAAATAATAACTTTTTTACAAAAAAAACAAACGACTTCCAAAAAAAAACTACAATTTGATAAATAGGTAGGTACCTAACTTTTATTTCGGAAGTCGGTGTCGTTGGTTCTGCATTTTCGTTTATTGACACCGACTTCCAAAATAAAAATTATATATCAATTTGTAGTTTTTTTTTGGAAGTCGGTTGTTTTTTTTGTAAAAAAGTTTTTATTTTTCACTTTTTAGTAAGAGTTTGTAGGTAATTTATCTAAGTTACAATAGCCTAACGTCAACTGCTCATCACCTTTTACAAAATATTGCTTTTCCCGATGCTTGGACGTTAATTGTTGAGGAGTTCTCCTGGTAAGAACCTGGAAACCTCCACTCCACCACACGCATTGTGACGAGCATAAATTGCTTAGCAACCATATTAAAGTAATCGAATCGCAACCCATGAAATATTTATCATTCATTAGTTCCGATGGCCGTCTGTGGTCTTCATCATCTGCTCCACTTTACCAAATGATGATTTCCGAGAGCAAATGCTCAAGTTACTCTAAAAAATATCCTAATCGCTATAGGTTTGCCAATTAAATTTGAGGGTTTCCCTCGATATCCATGGGATCCTCTCATCAGATTCCAACTTGGTGACAATGGGACCACCTCGAGAGTAGGTAAGGTATATCCTTTCATATAAAAAAAAATTGCAATTTCGATCCACAGTTGACGGAGAAATCGGTGAACTTGTATATAAAAAAAAAACAAAATCGAACATTTATAACCTACTCCTTTTTGGAAGTCGGTTAAAAATGGGAGCTCAGTAGTCGATTCTGTTAGAATCTCACTGTGAGAAGTTAGGTGAAGTGAGCTGTCATTCCATCTGATGCCTAGGGATTGACAGCTCACTTTAAGCTCACTTCACCCAAGTTATCACGGTGAGATTTTTACAAAATAGCACTACTGATGCTATAGGGATTGACACTAATCACAGCTCACTTCACCTAAGTTATCACGGTGAGATATATAACAGAATAGCACCACTGTTCCTTGGCAGTGTTCACACCGGCCAATCAATAAAGGCTAGCCAGACATCAGGAACCAGCATTTTCACGGAAGATAGGGTCCGTGGGGTTACTACTACCCAACAACTTGCCACATACTGCCTTGCGAGTTTAAGGAGATACGTGGTAGGTACTTGGCCTGACTCCTCACCCAAGACCTGTTTCGGCAAAGTAAACTCTACCGGCATAGATAGGTAGAGGATATGGCGGTGTAATTATCAAAAAAGATTCGTGCCGTTTCGATATCCGGGTGTGAGGAAAAGGACTTTAGAAAAAGATAACTTAAGAGTAGGTAAACTAGTCGCGAGCTCGAACTCACTGGTGGTCATGGCCATAAAGCACGCTATTTCACCTGGCTTCGTGTCTGACAGAGCTAGTATCAGGTCATGAGCAGTTTGACGCTAGTCGACAAGCATAACGTCTATAGTCGGACTTTTAATTAGCTGCTGTAAAATGACAGCATATGTGTTAGGTAGGTACAGAGGCCAGCACATCAACCTACCCCAATCTGTCAAACTTCTTTGATAGAATTTCAACTTTACAGCAAAGGAATAAGGTTCATATTCAATTGGGAAAATTGAACAGATTGAGACAAAAAATTTACAGATTGGGGTAGGTTGATGTGCTGGCCTCTGTACTTGATTGACTCTGTACAAGTATATTTACGAAAAATAAAGGGTGGATATTTTTCGTTAAACTAATTAGTTTGACTATCCGGAACAGAATTCCTCGTGGTCAAATCAGTTTGACCACGAGGAAGGAACGGAAATTGGCGTCTTTTTGTTTTTTCGCGGCATTCCACCAAATCTTGTTATTGTAGTACAATGTAGGTACCTAACAAACTTTGATATGCGTATCAAAGTAAACGCAGTCCGAAATGAGTTATTAAGAAGTGTCATTTTATTGCAGCTAATTAAAAGTCTTGAGTATAAGGGGCCTAAAAAGGCCACTGGCAGAATCTTAAAACAATTCATATCTCGCAATTTCATCTGTATGACAGTTTTATAAGGAGATTCGTAATATGCTATAGGTACACCTCTGCCTAGCAGCCCCTGCCTTCAGGGATATAATTATAGGTGTGAAACTGTCAAACAGATGAATTGCGTGATATGAATTGTTTTATGATTCTGCCAAAGTGGTATTTTTAGGCCCCTAGTTCTCACGCACAGAAACACCGTTCCGAACTGATAGCTAGGCACGTAAAAAAATTCGAAAAGTGCTTTGAAAAATCGGGTTTTATGAAAAAATCACTATAAATCAATTATAAATAAAGTTTATTGAACTCTTAGATAAGTGAGCTTTGTCGATACGGACTTGGTTTTGAAGCTTTTACAGTTCTTTTATTACTTATTTCCACCCAAAGTTACGTTAAAAATCTAATCTTTGTTGGCTCATAACTTTCTAATGGCTTATTTTACTATTCTGTTTCTGTACAGACACAACTAATAATAAGTCAAAACGATATCATGTTTAACTTTGGATGCACAATTTCAAACAGTGGAGTAATAGGTATCTACTCTCCCGGTAAGTATGGAGAAAATATCGACTAGTGGCACCTAAATGTTTCCTTTGGTTCACTTCAATATTTAAGGCCTACCTTCCCATCAGGGACTGCATCAACTTTCCACCCTTTTTTGTACCGGTTAACTGGGATTACTTTGAACAGCCGGGTGACTTTGATTGAAACTTTTATTTCATATAAAATCGCGAAGTACCTACTTAAAACGAAACGCAATTAGTTTTTTTTTTCTTGTCTAACATCATTGATGAACTGTTGAAATTGTTGAATCCTTTCTAGAGGACACGCTGGGAATTCACCAACTATTTTAAGCACCATAAGCTTAAGCATTCTTTTTAGGTTTAATTTGTCTTTTACTAGATCAAAGTTACCCCATACGCAACATGCCCTATTTTCTTGCGTAGGTAATTCCAAAGCTATCAAAGTAACCCCATTCTCATTATAACTTTGATTAGACAGTTTTAATTTTTGTTCTCATCATCAAGCCACATTTTTTCACATATTATTACAGAAATCGCGAGTTTAAAAAGAACCGATTACTAGACCGATTATATATATTTTTTTACAACCAGAGATTCAAAAGATATGGACCTTGAAAGTTCATATATTGATCAAAGTAACCCCGGTTTACGGTACCTATCTATTACCTGAATATAAACCTACCTACCTACTGTGATAGGATAAGACGTTTTTCTTAGCCATCAGCAATTCAACAGCCATTCAATTCCACGATTATGGATAGAATGTATATACGCATTAAGGTACTTTACGACATTTAGGTACTTATTGCTTGCGAAAATTACCTACCTCCGTCATTGCGATGTCGCAAGTACCTACCTGCTGTCGCAAACGCCCCACGGCCACGGCCGTCTGAGGCTTGTATCTAGGTACAGACGTACAGTACATATGTAGGTATTAGCACAGATAATATACAATACTCTATCTGCGGCTATCCTGATTCTCCCAATGTTATTATTAGGTGGTATTCAGTAATCTGAATAGGCATGATTCATGAATTTTGTTAAGTATTTACCTACTCTGAATATTTTTTTATTTAAATTAGGTAGGTACCTACTTACCTACAATTTCTTCTTCTGGTTAAGTAGATATAGGTAAAAACTTTCCTATAAATATGAACAATAGAAGATAACCTAGCATTCTGTAACTACTGTCCATGTCGGTATAATTAATAACCGTATTATCCTTGATCACAATTTCACATTATAAGAATTTAAGAGACAATCAAGTTTGTTTTGCCATGTTCAGATGAAAAATTGACTTTTCAACCAGTGAACTAAAATAATTTCGTTCACTGTCTTCAACTGACCTACAGTTTGCAAAGCATTTTATTTTTGTTAGTGGGTTAGTACAAACACTTTTAAACTTCAATAATATTAAAAATATTATACCGGTTTTTTTGTATGAAAAAGCTGATTTTTTTTCGTGATTTCAGAGTTGGTCCCATAATGAAAGTTGTTCATATTCATGGGTAGAATACCCTGTAAAAATTACGAGACGGTAAAAAAAAACCGGGCAAGAGCGAGTCGGACTTGGCACCTCGGGTTCCGTACCATCATATGTTTTTAAATTTTCATCGGCGAGGCCTATATTTGTCAGAGAATTTTAATACTGCACGCTGCGGTGTAGAATTGTTTGTACAAAACTACTTACAGAAAAATAAATCATTTAATATTGCAGCTTTAGGTCAGCGCCATCCCTTGGCTGATAGTGGAACTAATGTAACTTTTTTTGATGATTTCTGAAAAAGTGTGCTATTTAGAGACATTGTTTTATTTTTCCAGTAAACTTTACAATAAACTTCTATCACATAGAATAAGATTTTTTTTGGTATTTTTTTTTACATTTTACATAATAAGTCGAAAACTTTGCGGCCTAAAAAAAAAAGTGTTTGAGAATGTGCAAGCTGCGCTCTTTCATATTATACCCCACATGATCTAGTAGCCCCACTGTGAAATTTTTCAGAACCCCTTTCAGTCAGTTGCAAAAAGAAAATCTTTCTTATTTGCAAAATAGTTGGGCAAACGTCATCTAAAACTATTCCAAATTTCAAGTTGATAGCATTAGTAGTTCTTGAGATATCCAGCTGTGACAGACAGACAGACTGAGTCCCACCATAAAGGTTCCTTTTTATCATTTTGGTATGGAACCCTAAAAAGCATTCCATTTTTTCTATATCTATGCCTACCTACATTAAACAGGGTGTCTCGTAAGTCGACGTCAAGCCGGAATCGGGTAACAGGCCAAGTCATAATAGTTATCAGAAAAATATTTAAAAAAATCTTTTTAAATTATTAGTTTTTAAATGTCACTTTTTGCCCAACCAAATATTCAAAATGAATACTTTGCCAAACTGACTGGCTGTACTGAAAAAATAAAAAGTTAGGCAAGTAACATTAAAAGTTGGCGCATTTATTAAGCATTTAAAAAAAACTGTTTTTAGTTTTAAAGTAATTTTTTATATTCCAAAGAATTTTTTACATTATAAAAAAAAATCATAATAGATAAAGTTAAAGTATAAATAGTTAAACTACAGTATACCAGTGCACTATAGTTACTTGGCCCATTACCCGATTCCGACTTGATGTCGACCTACGGGACACCCTGTATATAAGCAAATAAATGATTTCTATTTTATGCTGACTACCTATTGTTGTACATAGTTACCTAGGTAGGTTATGACAAAAAGTAGCCAGGGATTCTCTAAAAGGTGTTCCTACTCGTGTTCGTGTGGGTATGGGTAGTTACTTCATCTAAGTATCAACATAAATATCTACTACAGGACCTACCTATTCAATTTCTTTCGTAACACAGAAATGCGGAAAAAGAAAACCTGTCTTACAAGATCAACTTTTGGCACTATTCCGAAGTTACACTATGATATAGGTACTTGGCCAGTTCTAAAGAACGTTTGATGTAACAGTTCGACAGTTGCGTGAAATTATAGTACAGTCTACAGCAAGTGGCAACAATTTGACATCAACAGCGCCATTATGCCGTAGGGAGTAAGGATGATTTTAGTATCGTAATGGTAGTGTTATGTTACCAGTAATGTGCGGTTGATTTTACAATTATAATACCTACTATAGATAAGTACCTATATAGTAGGTACCTACCTTCCTAGTACCACAGAATACATAATAGTACCTACAAGTAGGTTGTACCAAGAAGCTTATATATCTATAAGCTTCTTGGGTAGTACCTATAGGACACTAGTAAGAAGGTATGTCAGTGTCACATCCAAGCAAGCGTTACTGCTGAGCATGAGGTCCTGGGTTCGATTCCTAGGTCGGATAAAGTGTGCCAAAATGGTCGTATGTATTATAACGGTAGACTCCATAGGCTGGGAAGAGCGAGCGAAGCGAGAATTTTAACAACCCGGCTTGGATTGGTTAGGTTTTATTTTACATTTTCAAGCAGAAATAGGAGTTACATTGTAGACTTATGCAGGCAAGTCCAAGCAACAAACAAAATCTAACGAGCGAAGCAAGTTCGAAAATTTTTTCGCTCTCTCAGGTAGTTTCGATTTTCATTTAATCATTCCAAAAGGACTAGGAATTATTACTTTCTTTGTCGACTTATGAGAGCTCAAGAATCAACAGAATGTAGATTGCAAGCGCGAGCCTAAAAATTATAGCACCCCACCTTGAATTTGTTCTGTTTTCTTTTGGACATCTTACAGAAAGAGAACTTAGTTTATCTAATTTCGACGAAAAACTTAAAACTCGTTTTACGTCAGTTTACGTTTTGGAATCTGGCCTTAACCTAAGCCATTCGAACCTTAGTACCAGCGCGGGGCTGCCCAATATTCCAAGTTTGCTTCGTTCGATCTTGCATCCTAGATTCTATGTTACAAGAAGGTTTTTTTAAGAACATAGGCAGATGTCTGCCTATGTTCATAATGTTTTTGTATAAGCCCATCGGGGTAACAGCACAGTTTTAAGTTAGTAAGACAAGTAAATCATTCAGACTTCTCGACAGCTTGAATGATTTTGGGGAGACATGACCACGACACCCCCCCCCTCGGACCGCGCCTGGTCACATCGTACCTACCTGTCGAATAATGAAATATGCATGAGGTGAGGCTTTCGATCAAAAATCTCTAGTATAGTCAGGATCATGTCAAACTTGTAGGGGCCAGATATTTCATCGAAATCCCGTAACATCCTTATCCGCTATATTGTGGCAGTCTGTGGTACAATACCTACACTCAATTGGCATCGTACAGGAATGTAATGTATCTAGGTAGGTGATTAAAAGGTGACAAATATTTTTTTTATTAATAAGAATTATGTTAATTTATTAATTAGGAAATAGGGAAGACCTTTGCTCAGCAGTAATATATGCTAACAAAAAAAAAAAACAATGTTTTAACATGGAAAACTAAGTAAAATTAAACTTTTGGTACACGACTTGTCACCACCCACCACCCTTGTTTATAGTTAAAGATCACGCGCCTGAAATGAAATGACAATAGACTGTATTCAGATACAGTCGAACAAGCAATTTGGTATACCTACCTACAGTCAGCTAACTTACAACTCGTACCATTTAAACTAAATAGGTACCTATTATTATTATTACGACTGCGAAAATAAATGTCTGTCTGTAGGTTTGTCTGTATGTCCGACTGTCTGTTACCTTATCCTATTATAATGGATCAACGGATTTCAATGACATTTGGCACACAGGAATACCCATTAACTGACCCGTTGGTCTCGTGACAGCTGAGCATGGGGTCCTGGGTTCAATTCCCAGGTCGTATAATTCCAGATTGAATAATTTCAGAATTTTCTCTTTGCAAATTTCGGAGAAAACTGGGAGAGGGGGGAACAGTAATTTTTTTTACATTTTTCATCAAAAGTCGAAAACTAAACGGCCTAAAATAAAAACCGGGCAAGAGCGAGTTGGGCTCGCGCACCGAGGGTTCCGTACCATCATTTTTTAAATTTTCATCGGCGAGGTCTTTATTCATCAGAGAGTTTTAACACTGCACGCTGCGGTGTAGAATATTGCAGGTCAGCGCCATCTCTTGACCTATAGTGGAACTAATGTAACTTTTATTGAAGATTTCTGAAAAAGTGTGCTATTTAGAGACATCGTTTTATTTTTCCTGTAATCTTTACAATAAACTTCTGTCACATAGAATAATTTCAGATTTTCCTCTATGCAAACTTCGGAAATAAGGGGGCAACGGTATTTTTTTTTTACATTTTTCATCAAAAGTCGAAAACATTGCGGCCTAAAAAAAAGTGTTTGAGAATGTGCTTTCATATGATACCCCACATGCCCTAGTAGCCCCACTTCGAATTTTTCAGACCCTCTTTCAGTCCCTATTGCAAAAAAAAAGTATATATTTTAATTTCTTTCTTATTTGCAAAATAGTTGGGCAAACGTCATCTAAAACTATTATAAAGAAGAACAGGCAAAAAAAACCCAGACCCGACAGAAAAGTGACATACCTCAGTTTTTTTGTTATTATTTATATAATCATATTACTTATATAGTTTTTATATTCGAAATCAATGGCTAACACCAAAATATTACCTTATGTTTTTGTTCAGGCTTTACACTAAAAAAGTACAAAATGCCTACGTATCTACACAATTCGTAAATATATTATGTAACTAAATGACGTAGAAAAGTAAGTAGTTATGGGATGTATTAAAAAAAATTATAATAATGTTCGTATAGGAAGTTATTTGTGTGTATGTATAAAAACGGTCACGTACTGTGTGCATACCTACTACGGCTCAGGTGGTTTTTGGTGACGGAAACCAATCATGCTATCTCACTCTTTCATGGAAACAACAAACCACCTTAAAAAAAAAATCCTAAGTTGAATGTTGTACTAGGAGTTCAAAAATTATATAATACAGCTGTATCTCCAGGTCTCCTGGATACATCCCATAACTATTTATCGTTATTTAGTTACATACATTACGAATTGTGTAGATAAGTAGGCATTTTGTATTTTTTTAGTGTAAACCCTGAACAAAAACATAAGGCAATATTTTGGTGTTAGCCATTGATTTCGAATATAAAAACTATATAATATGATTATATAAATAATAACAAAAAAACTGAGATATGTCACTTTTCTGTCGGGTCTGGGTTTTTTATATATGGGACGTGACCGTTCTTCTTTCAAGTTGATAGCATTAGCAATTCTTGACATATCCAGCTGTGACCGACAGACTGAGTCGCACCATAAGGCGCGGGACAAATGCAAGAGGTGTGGCGAGGGCGCGGCGCCACTTCTCTGATATTTCATACAAAATTTATATAGAAGAGGTGAGGCGCGAGACGGGTAAGTATATATTTTGCATGAAATATCAAAGAAGCGGCGCCGCACTCGCGCCGCGCACGCGCCACACCTCTTGTATTTGTCCCGCGCCTTAGGGTTCCTTTTTACCATTTTGGTACGAAACCCTAAAAAGAAAAAGAGTTTGAGAATGTGCAAACTGCGCTCTTTCATGGTACTCCTAATGTGGGGCATTAGTAGCCCCATTGCGACTTTTTCAGACCCCCTTTAAGTAGCTGTAGCAAAAAAAAAAGTTCTTTCTTATAATAGTTTTAGATGACTACAAACTAAAACTATAAAACTATTCCAACAAGTTGATAGCATTAGTAGTTCTTGAGATATCCAGCTGTGACAGACGGACAGACAGACAGACTGAGTCGCACCATAAGGGTTCCTTTTTATTAACATTTTGGTACGGAACCCTAAAACGGCGACCATCATTAGATGTTCAGAAATTGAGGGGTTCATTGAAATATTTCCCACTAATAATCGCAAGACAGTGCCACCGCTTTTTAACCGACTTCCAAAAAGGAGGAGGATGTTCGACTTTGTTTTTTTTATGTATGTTCACCGATTTCTCCGTCAATTGTGGACCTATTTAAAAACTTTTTTTTTGTTTGAAAGGGTTTACTCTCGAGATGGTCCCATTGTCATCAAGATGGAATCTGATGAGAGGGTTCCATGGAAATCGAGGGAAAACCTCAATTTCTAAAGACAAATCTATAGCGATTTGGGTATTTTTTATGGTAACTCGTGCATTTGCTCTCGGAAACCACCATTTGGTGAAGTGGAACTGATGATAAAGACCACAGATGGCCACAGGAACTACTCAATAATAAGTATTTCACGGGTTGCGATTAGATTACTTTAATAATTATGGTTGCTAAGCAATTTATGCTCGTCATAATGCGAATGGTGAAATGGAGCTGATGGTGAAATAGTAGAACTCCTTGCGTCCCTGCATCGGGAAAAGCAACGATGAGCAAGTTGACATTAGGCTATTGTAACTTAGATAAATTATGAACAGACCCACTAAAAAGCGAGAAATAAAACTTTTTAACTAAAAGAACCGACTTCCAAAAGAACACTACAAAGTGAAAAACAACTTTAATCTCAGAAGTCGGGGTCAAAAAACGAAAATGGAACCAACAACACCGACTTCCGAAATTAAAGTTATTTTTTACTTAGTAACTAGTTTTCTTTTTTGTATAAATGTTTTTATTTTTCACTTTTTTTTATTATACTTACCTATCCTATCGAATGACTAATTCTTGAAATCATGACATTTGAGGGTAAATTCTAACAAGATTATAATTCTGTAAATACTAACATATTTGTTTACAATCGCGTATGAAATGTAATGAATTGTTTGTAAGTATTATATTTTGATCAACTTATAACATGACAGAACAGCAAACAGAAGGTTCTTCTGTTTTGTAATCCGAGAGATCTGCCAATTTGAAAAAAAAACGTAAGAAAATTTGAATTTCGCGGGCTACCTTAGCACATCCTCCCCTCCATTTAGGGCAGTTTTTTTTATCTTGTTTCTACCAACAGCTCAAATATTTATGAGATATCGCAATCGAGTTGCATACCTACAAGGTCGTCGAAGTCTCGGCACTCACAGCTCAGGCAAGCAAGGATACAATTAGAATGCGTTTTTTTAGGGTTCCGTACAAAAATGGTAAAAAGCAAGCCTTATGGTGCGACTCTGTCTGTATGTCTGTCCGTCTATCACAGCTGGCTATCTCAAGAACTACTAATGCCATCAACTTGAAATTTAGAATAGTTTTAGATGACGTTTGCCCAACTATTTTGCAAATAAGAAAGAAATTAAAATATAAACTTTTTTTTTGCAACAGGGACTGAAAGAGGGTCTGAAAAATTCGAAGTGGGGCTACTAGGGCATGTGGGGTATCATATGAAAGAGTGCAGTTTGCACATTCTCTTTTTTTGCACTTTTTCTTTTTGTAGGCCGTTTAGTTTTCGACTTTTGATGCAAAATGTAAAAAAAAATACCGTTCCCCCCCCCCCCCCTCCTTTATCTCCGAAGTTTGCATAGAGAAAAATCTGAAATTATTCTATGTGATATAGAAGTTTATGTAAAGATTACAGGAAAAATAAAACGATGTCTCTGAATAGCACACTTTTTAGAAATCATCAACAAAAGTTACATTAGTTCCACTATCGGTCAAGAATTGGCGCTGACCTAAAACTGCAATATTCTACACCGCAACGTGTAGTGTTAAAATTCCCTGACGAATATAGGCCTCGCCGATTAAAATTAAAACATATGATGATACGTAAGGCGCGGGACAAATACAAGAGGTGTGGCGCGGGCGCGGCGCCACTTCTCTGATATTTCACACAAAATTTATAGAGAAGAGGTGAGGCGCGAGACGGGTAAGTATATATTTTGCATGTTAGACCTCGGTGCGCGAGTCCGACTCGCTCTTGCCCGGCTTTTTTTATTTGGGCGTTTCCACATTTCATTTTACTTAAGGTCAGAAGTTGTGTACAGCGTAGGTACTGTTTACATAGCCAGCGACGAAAGCCTAAACGAAAACATTTAAGGTTTTAAATGATCATTGATTTTTTTTTATTTGTAATCGGAATATATTTTGGTGAGTCAATGCTTATTAAGAATTTAGAATAGGTAAGTAGATGAGGGTAGAGTACCTAGCTACTTTTTAATTCAAGTGGTCTAAAGAGAGTAAACTCGAGGCGGGATTGTAAACCGAGCCAAGGCAAGGGTGTAATAGAGCCGAGCGAGAGTGAAGCGAGTGTGATAAAAATGTCTCCCAAATTATTTGCCAAACAGCCTATTTTAAATTAAGTATATATTTTTGTCAACAAATTACTTAAAGTATAGTTACAAAGTATTATGTTTATAATTTTTTTATTGTCGCTAGTGTGTTGAAAAACGTAGTTTGATATGTGAAATATGCGAGCATTTGAAATTCTCGTAGGTATGACACTCTTGCACACTTACATCAAAATATACTAGGTGTTACCTACATAAATAAAGGTACATAATGAAAAGCCTAAAGGAACCTACCCACCTACTGAGAAGCTGTGTTTCGATTTTTTTTGTATCAATTTAGATGATTAGCTAGGGTGAACCAACTGTCGCTGCTGATCGTAAAACTACGTTTTTCGAGTAAACATACACGGCCACGCTTAGAGTCTACCTACCCCCTGAAGACCATGTGGACGTCAGCGGTAACAAACTTACTAATCAAGTACCTAGGTACCAACTCGTTATCTAGACACCCATTTTAAAATAAATGGAATGGAATGTATTAAAAACCCATCATATAAATAAATAAATAAAAAAACACAGACACAAACAGGTAGATAAATTCACAATGTAGTTAGGTGCCACAATCATTCACAACAATAACTTTGTAAAGTAGATACGTTTTAAGAATCTACTTATCACTGAAGCATTTAACACATTTTTTTACCATTAAGATGTACAAGGTGTTAATCGAAGCGATTGCACCCCGGCTCCGCGGACTAAGATGTAGACGAGTGCACTGTATAGCACGGTATGCACACTAAGCGGGCGAAGCCCGCGCAAGCACAAGCACCATCGGTGCCAAGGCCATCGCTGGCGCTGATTGCGAAGTAGTTATTCGTTATGTCAGCTTGTGTTCTACTTATGCAATGCTTACTACCATTACGGTGCAGTTCGATAGCCCGATGATTCTTCATGCAATATTAGGCGTAGGTACCTACTGCTATTTAAGGTTGGACTCATTGTTTTGGTATTCTCATAATTTGTTACCTGACTGTGCGCGATAGTAGAGATAGTTAGTTGCAGTCGGGTTTACTTTTCTTTTTTTTAGAGATGACTAACGGCAGATTCACATTATTTTTTTTTACTGAATATGGCTGGAACATCTACCTACTGATTCATACAAGAGTTCATAGAAATATTTAGGTATCTCCCCGCCGCACACTGGTCCCGATTTAATAAAAAATGGACATTGATCCTAGAGCTAGAGCGCTAATATTTTTTTCTAATGTTATGGCAGTGATCACAAATAAGACAAAAAAAGATTATTGTTGTAGGTACCTAAAATGAAGTTTCGTAAAAAATATTAATTTTTTTCATGTAGGTAAGTATTGGAATTATTACATTTTATTTAATTTCTCAATAACGTTTAACGATGTCGAGATGACAATCATTCATGTTATAAAACTAATCATTCTCAGTAATTCGCTCGAAGAAACTATTTGCTTAGGTATCTCTGCGTACTTTGGAGATAATGAGCATCTTAAATAGTGTATTTTTACTGATCAAACTGTAGTTTGGTACGAGTTGAACGTTAAAAATAGGATCTCTGATTAACAACGTAGATAACAACTCATAACTAGGAACCTTTACCTTTCTACAAAACAGTTTTTGCCTAGAAGTCCAAAATTCACCATTTCTTGAAAATTAAGTGGTGGCGCTAGTAGACGAATAACTTTGTTACAGACTACGTTGTAAATTATCAACAGAAATCCTCGTACCAAACTACAGTTTGAGTAGTAAAGTACACTATTTAAGATGCTCATTATCTCCAAAGTACGCAGAGATAAGCAAATAGTTTCTTCGAGCAAATTACTCAGAATGATTAGTTTTCTAACATAATATATGATTGCCATCTCGACATCGTTTAAAGTTTTTAAAAAATTAAATAAAATATAATAATTTCCATACTTTCAAAAAAAAAAAAATTAAACATTATGTGAGGTAGGTACGACAATAATATTTTTTGTCCTATTTGTTATCACTGCCACAACATAAGAAAAAAATATCAGCGCTCTAGGATCAATGTCCATTTTTTATTAAATCGGGACCAGTGTGCGCCGCCCTATGCGAAAAATCAATGGACATGTGCATTCTTCCCATTTATTTAATCCCAGACTTGGTCTTTAACAAACATTGTAAAGTCCAAACTCAAAGTTAGCCAACTTGCAATGGACCACAGTTTACTAGGCGTCAAATTACCTAATAGGTAGACCATTTATTAGCAACATCACACCGCGTTCCAACAAAACACAAATCACTGTCGTTGCTCGAGAGCCGCAACAATTAAGTGGGACTGGGCGTGACGTGACCGGAGTGTGGGTGAGAATTTAAGAAATCAGCACCAGAACCACCACTTTGCAACGCCTTCAGCCCTGTGTGGCCCTAGCCCGAGTTTTCTACAAGACTTTTCTTAGAATTCTCAAAATTGCAATACCTAGATACCTATTAAAATTACCTACTTAATCGTAAAACTACATAATAATTTGACCAAACTGAATCTAAATCTGTTGCGCTGGCAAACGGCATATTATAATTTATGCAGTTATTCCATTATCCACCCCAAAAAAAAAACCACCCTATGGTGGATACGCGGAAACGCATGTCCGTAAATCCACCCTAAACCTAAATATAAATTCGGTGGATCCTCACTTAGCTCTCTCTCTCTTAGCGTGGATTTTTTGGAGTGGATAAACGGAATAACCCAATTTTTGTTGGTCCAATAGTCGGTTAAATTTTTTAGGGTGCCGTACCTCAAAAGGAAAAACGAAACCCTTATAAGATCACTTCGATGTCCATCTGTGAAGACCCTTTTTCTCAGGAACGCGTGGAGTTACCAAGTTGAAATTAATATCAAATACTCCGGGCTGCAATCCCTTGAAGCAGTGAAAAAATCAAACTTCTAAGTCAACGCAATCTAAAGATACGGGCGTTTATGTTCCCTTTATGCCGCATATTTTGACACTCGCAAGGGAATCAAAACCTATAGGGTACTTTCCGTTGACCTAGAATCATGAAAGGCAAGAAGCAATGTAATGTAGCACAAGTAAAGAAAAAAATCCGAAAATTGTGTATTTATATTACAAAATTGTATATTTATCTTACAAATTTACCCGTATTTACATTTTTTTTTCGTGATAAACTATACGGAACTCTCGGTGCGCGAGTCTGACTCGCACTTGGGTTTTTTTTATGCCATAGGACCTATGTTTTGTATAGGACATAAATACTGTTTCATTAAGCTCCTACAAAAATGATCGATTGTATGCCTCCTGCGAACGCTCTAAATCAGACAAAGATAGTTTTATTTTAACCTGTAATATAAGAGGAAATGCGGTCGGAGAGACTTTTGAAAAAGACTAAGTAAAAAGTAATAATTCGAGGTTTGGCTCTCGCCTATTTCCTCCTCCATTATTGGACCAATTTAAAAGATATTCATAAACTGAATAGAAGGATATATATTTTTTTTTTTAATGTATGACCACGCATAACTTTTGAGCGTAGTCCGATTCTGATAATTCTTATTTTATTGGATAGGGTATACCTCGAAGTTGGTCCCATATAAATTTGGAAAAAAAATCCTACCCTAAGGGTTGGAAAATAGGGGTGATTTATTGTTCACTCACAGATTTCAATGCTAAGTTGTGTACCTATTACAATGAAATAAAAAAAAAACTCAAAAAATTAAGCATGTAGGTACCTAGTAATTAGTAAATTAATAGCCACAAAAAATTATAAAATAAAAACTTTTTAAAGAAAAAATTAAACCGCCGAAAAAACTGAAAAGCAAAAAATAAGACTTAAACCTTCTATAATTAACCTTAATAACTAAGTTCTTAAACTAATGTAAAGTATGCCGCCTCAAAATTACTTAGATACTTACTTACTTACTTTTCGGCGGTTTAATTTTTTTGTTATAAAGTTTTATTTTTTTATTAATAGTTGTCAAAGTACAGACGCCAGCACATCAACCTACTACAATCTGTCAAATTTCTTTAATAGATTTTTAACTTTATCACTACATCATAGGGTTCAAGGTTGATTGGGAAGATTTGACAGTTTGGTGTACCTTGATGTGCTGGCGTCTGTACACTAGGCCTCTGTTGACAGCGGTTTATATCGTGTGATACTTCCTGGCCGCGCCACCACGGTTTTTGTAAACTATTAGGCGTACCCAGTCATAGTGTACACTAAAGAATTGTACCAAAATTGTTATTTTCCGTGCGCTATAAAGAGATTTGAAAATTTTATTTCTTTAGAAATTATAGCCTTGTGTTGGTGGAGCGGCCACCGGCTTCATTATATTTCATTATTCGTTGAGGTACAATTTTTTTCACTACATGTAGGTACCTTAAAGTACATAAAGGGTACAATTTATATAGAAACGTGTTTCTTTAATTTTCCACTGTGGCGCGGCCAGGAAGTATCACACTTTAAATCGGCATTTTTTGAGGGTTCTAGTGCTAATAAAAATAATGTATCATCAAAAAGGAAAACATAGGGTCATACGAGTACAGGACCTACAAGTTGTAGTCAATATTTATTATTATGTAAAAAATCATTGCTTTATGGTCATTAACCAGAAAGAAAACAGGCGAGAGCGTTTCTATGGAGAAAAGACCACCCGCATTTCCTCTTATGTACAGACGCCAGCACATCAACCTACTACAATCTGTCAAATTTCTGTGATAGATTTTCAACTTTATCGCTAAAGCATAAGGTTCAAACTTGATTGGGAAAATGTGACAGTTTCGGGTAGGTTGATGTGCTGGCGTCTGTACTTTACTTAGCAAGTAGGTACATATTTACGAGGTGCATTCAATAAGTACCTAGCCTCATCGCTAGAGGCCGCTGTAGTTTCAAAAGAGTTTTACCACAATGTAGCACATTCTTTTTTAATTCTTTTTTCAAATTTTCATTTCAATCCCTTCATTTGTTTTAATTTGACAACTTATGGAAGCGAACGTGTCGATCGGTTTTACAAAAATGGAAAATGAGCAATATCGTTCGGTGATTCGATTCCTATTTTTGGAAGGGAAAACGCGCATCGAAATAAAAGAGCGCTTGGATGCTGTGTACGGTGACTCTTCTCCATCGATGGCCACCGTCAAGAATTGGTTCAACGAGTTTGCACGTGGCCGTACGTCGGTTTTTGATGAACCACGTCCAGGTGCACCGAAAACAGCTGCTACGGAGGAAAATATTAAAAAAATCCATGATCTCGTATTGGCAGATCGCCGATTGAAGGTTCGCGAGCTAGCTGAGACTGTAGGCATTTCAGAAGGAACAGTGCATCATATTCTTCACGAGGAACTCGGCATGAGAAACCGTGAGACCACATCCGAGACGTGTTTGGCGCTGTTTAAGCGGAATCCAGCGGAGTTTTTGCGTCGTTTTGTGACCGTCGATGAAACCTGGATCCACTGGTACACACCAGAGACCAAGGAGCAATCAAAACAATGGATCCAGACCGGGGAACGTGCTCCAAAGATGGCGAAAACTGTAAAATCGGCCGGAAAAGTTATGGCTACCGTTTTCTGGGATTCACAAGGTGTGATCTACATCGATTACCTCGAGAAGGGTAAAACAATTACAGGGCTTTACTATGCCGATTTATTGGGCCGATTCGACGCCGAATTAAAGAAAAAACGACCCCATCTGGCGAAGAAAAAAGTGCTGTTTCACCACGACAACGCACCGGTTCACACGTCTGCCGTTGCCATGGCCAAATTGGTCGAATTACGCTACGAATTGCTGCCTCATCCACCGTATTCTCCAGATTTGGCCCCTTGTGACTTCTTTCTGTTTCCTAATCTGAAAAAATCACTCGCGGGGAATAGATATGGATCAAATGAGGAGGTCATCGCCGCCACGGAGGCCTATTTTGCAGAGTTTGACAAAAACTATTTTTCGGACGGGTTAAAAAAGTTGGAGCATCGCTGGGCTAAGTGCATCGAACTAAAAGGAGACTATGTTGAAAAATAAATTGCCACTTTTCCAAAATTTTCGTTTACTTTTTGTAGGCTAAGTATTTATTGAATGACCCTCGTAAGTAAGATCGAAATAAATATCTTTGAAATCCTTGAAAGGTCTCCCTTTCCCCATTCTAGAGTTTACGGAAAATAGTTGAGGAAGGTTCTTCTCAAAATTTACGGCTTTCACGACCTAGTTCATATTTTTTTTCTACCAAATGTTTTAAAAAGAACTCTAAAAGCGCGCTCCGGCCCGCCCGAGTCAGCGCCAGCCTACACAATTACTGTGTATATTGTAAGTACCTACCAACTAAGTAAAGCTTAATATTAAGTAATTGCAGTCCTTACCAATACCGTACGAACTGTACGAACCTACCTTCTTTAGAACATTTTGTTGCGTTGCATGATACTTGAGTCTACGGTTGCATGATACGGAACAACTGTGTGCATGTGATGTGCGGCACTAACCGACTAACGAACGTATTTATGCACAGTGTGTCCGTCCAAATACCTACTCGTGTTCATTCGTGCGTGGACTGTTAATTAAATTGCATTATCAGTTTATCAAGTCTCATTTATTAGCGTATTATGCTTATTCAATTAATTTACTAAGATTCAAGGAGTTACTAACTCCATTTTTCTATATTTTTTTCTGAGTGTTGATACAGGATCTTTAAATAATATGGGATCTAATCTTAACACGGATCGCATAAGCGGCATATAGCCCCAAGCAGTAGCGAATGTGTTGAGACAGGATTGTCTTTGAACAAAGTGCTCAGGATCGCTCCAAGATGATCTGTAATATAAATAGTATTTATTATAATATTACAAGTAGTTAAAATCCATTTAAAATTATAGGTATTATTCGGCTGCCCCATTTGAAAATCCAGAAGATCACAAAAGCATAAATAATTGATGTAACCCACATTGACAATACAATTACTTATCTGATCTATCTAACTAGCCTACATTGTCCCACTGCAGGGCAAAGAGCTCCCTCTCCCTTTTCCACACAATTCTGTATTTTACGAGTGCCGGCGAGTCCTTACGGTACTGTAGGAGTCAAGCTCATCCCGCCATCTTCCCACACCCACTTACACTAATTTGCTGTCTAATTAATTATTTGCTTTTTCATCCATTGAATCGACACTGAATTAAAGACCCGACGACAAAATAAATTTTATAAATATTGTTGTGATGATTATAAGATATTTCTTACCATCGTGTTTGATTTGAAGCAAAATAATTGAATTGTATAGCAAAACCAATAAAGGAATTGTAAATAAATTGCTGTAAACAAGTAAAACATGCTACATAATATAACAATTTATAATGCTTTTGGATTTTTTATGACCTATTTCATCACTCCAAATTTTGTTTATGGTGGAATGGAATATACAGAACTTTTATTTCACAACATACAAACACAACATAGGACTGCATTGTATATATTACAAAAGTAAAGACATTCTTATCCCTTCACACATAGTATAACACAATACAATGTAACCCTATGTTTTTTTATGACCTACGAGTAATTTATAATGCTTTTGGATTTTTTATGACCTATTTCATCACTCTAAATTTTGTTTATGGTGGAATGGAATATACAGAACTTTTATTTCACAACATACAAACACAACATAGGACTGCATTGTATATATTACAAAAGTAAAGACATTCTTATCCCTTCACACATAGTATAACACAATACAATGTAATCCTATGTTTTTTTATGACCTACGAGTATTTCATCACTCCAAAATTTTTTTATGGTGGAATGGAGTAGCACTTTTATTTCACAACATAGGACTGCATTGTATATATTACAAAAGTAAAGACATTCTCATCCCTTCACACATAGTATAACACAATACCACGTATAGTCATAATAAAAGTACATTTCGCGAATTTGTGAAACCGAGAGGTTATGCGCATATTATTATGCATTCGTAGAGTACTATTATGTGCAAAGAAATTTTAAAATAGAATTTAAAAAAGTCTTTTTTTGGGTCCCGTAGTCAACAATTAACGCTTATAGTTTCGCCCTGTTCGTCTGTCCGTCCGCAATTTAGCTCAGAGACTCATAGTACTAGGAAGCTAAAATTTGGCATGGATATACATATTAATCACGCCGACAAAGTGTAAAAATAAAAACTTTTTTGGTACCTCTACACGTAAAGTGGGGATGTTCTTTTTTCTCGTCCACCCCGAGGTGTGTGGGGTATTGTTGGATTGCATTGATTGGTCTTTCAACACTATTGCAGGTTTGTGGAAACAATTTTTCGATTCAGGGACCCGTTTGTGAAATATTAAGCTTTAAAGAACTACTACTAAGTGCACCCCCCCCCCCCCCCGCCCTGCCAGTCAAATGGTTGCTTTTGGATATGTGAAAAAATTCACGATAGTACCTAGTGTATATAACGAAATTAAAAGGAAAACTATCATAGGTAGGGTTCACAAGTTTACGAATAATAATCGACCAACTGACATGTGTGCACGTGTGGGAGAACATGATTTTCAACTACAATGTTAGTTTGTTCTTGGGTAAATTCATTTCAACTACGAAACCGTTCATCGTGCGTGGTCCGACACGCACTTGGCCATTTTTTATCTGAATTTCCTGCATATACTACGCACTGCACTTGAAGTGGAGTACGGAGTTTCGTGTTGAGAGACGCGCGGGTGAAATCAGATTTTATTCTGTCATTGGGCCCGCTCTTAATACCAATCTCCGTTGTTTACTAAGATTTTGAACCGACTTCCAAGAAATAGGAGGTTATTTAAATGTTCGGCTTTATATTTTTTATGTATGTTCACCGATTTCTCCGTCAATTGCGGACTTTTTTTTTTTTTTTTAAACGTTATGCAACGAGGGCTGCCTTTTAAGTTGTGTCGTATGAAATAAGTATAGACCCGCTCTTAATACCAATCTCCGTTGTTTACTAAGATTTTGAACCGACTTCCAAGAAATAGGAGGTTATTTAAATGTTCGGCTTTATATTTTTTATGTATGTTCACCGATTTCTCCGTCAATTGCGGACTTATTTTTTTTTTTTAAACGTTATGCAACGAGGGCTGCCTTTTAAGTTGTGTCGTATGAAATAAGTATAGACAATCTAATAGATTATTACCCTTTATTGTTTTTCAAAGAATTCTCCGCGATATTTAATACGCTTTTGCATGCGTTCGAACCAGTTTTTAAAACATTTATTCCACTCCGAAGTGGGGTAGTCAAAATGGCAGATTTGTATGCGTCAACAGCTTCTTCGGGTGAGCTGAAACGTTGACCCCGAAGACTTTGCTTAATTTTGGGGAACGTAAAAAAATCGTTAGTGCTCAAGTCAGGGCTGTAAGACGGGTGATCTAAAATTTCGACATTATGGGTGCTCAAAAACATCTTTGTATCGCGGGCGGTGTGCGAACTTGCATTGTCATGGTGCAGTATCATACGTCGTCTTGAGTTCTTTTTGAAAATCTGTGATGACTTGTGGCAATCAAACAGTGGTATACCAGTCAGCATTAACCGTCTTGCGATCTTCTAGTACAATAGTGGCGACGTGACCACCCTTTGCCACAAACGAGGCAACCATTTTTTTTGAAGTGCTCCGTGAGCGTATGACTTTGGTCGGTTTTGGCTCATCTTCCTGGAATCTAGATCGTAAGCATATATCTAAGACTCGTCACCACTAACCATATCATAAACGTGTTATGACTCTCCTCGGTTAAATTGAATCGCTGCAGAGTTTTGCGACACCATCTAACACGGGCTGCTATTTGGTCGTCGCTAAGCAAAGGTATCCAACGAGAGATCAACTTTCTTACACCGATTTCTTCGTACAGGATTTTTTGGATAGTAGTCCCTGAAATGCCCACGGCTGCCTCTATTTCACGGTATGTCACATGACGATCTTCGACGATTAGCTGCCGCGGCGTCGATATTCTCGTGCGTCATGGCGGTTTTTGGACGACCCTCACGTGGCATGTCACTGAAGCTAGAGTGCCCACGTTGAAATTCTAAATACCTAAATACCAGCGTTCTACAGTCCAAAGACATAGTGCTGAATCACTAAACACAGTGATCTCCTCAAACCATGAAGTTAGCATTAATCCCCTTTGAAAGTTGTAGAAAATTATCGCACGCATATTTTCCTTTGATATTTCAATTTTTACAACCGACTTGTCACCTTTGAATAGACGCTACAATAAAACTATTCGAACGATCAAAAAACATTCTTTTGTTTTCGAATTCTGAATTCAAAAAGATGAATAAGCCATGTTTTTTTTTTTTTATAATTGCGTGAGGTTTGCAAACGACACGACTTAAAAGGCAGCCCTCGTACTCTCGAGGTGGTCCCATTATTATCAAGTTGGAATCTGATGAGAGGATCCCATGGAAATCAAAAAATAGGCAAACCTATAGCGATCCGGGCATTTTTTATAATAACTCGTGCATTTGCACTTGCTCTTCAGCATTGAGCTGATGGTGAAATACCAGGAGAACTCCTCAACAATTAACGTCCCTGTATCGGGAAAAGCAATATTTTGTAAAAGGCGATGAGCGTTGACATTAGGCTATTATAACTTAGAGAAATA
Source organism: Gortyna flavago (assembly GCA_963669345.1). Classification (NCBI taxonomy): domain Eukaryota; kingdom Metazoa; phylum Arthropoda; class Insecta; order Lepidoptera; family Noctuidae; genus Gortyna; species Gortyna flavago. The sequence goes on from OY770126.1 coordinate 11,143,443, forward strand.
ATAAACAGACCCACTAAAAAGCGAGAAATAAAAACTTTTTAACAAAAAAAACCGACTTCCAAAAAAAAACTACAAATTTCGGAAGTCGGTGACAAAAAACGAAAATGCGGAACCAACGACACCGACTTCCGAAATTAAAGGTATTTTTCACGTTGTGGTGTTTTTTTTTTGAAGTTGTTTTTTTTTTTTGTTAAAATGTTTAACACAGTGCAGAGGTGATTTTGATGGGACTTACTATAAAAGTAACGATTAATCCAAAGATTTTTTTTTTAAATGTCCCCTAGATTTTTGTCATGGGGCAGCCGTATTTTAGACAGATAAAGATTAATTACTTGTATCGGTGGTGCGTTGCTTTGTAACGTCGACGCTGTGCTAGTTTAAGTGGTGGGCGTCGGGTGAGATGTGAAGCGAGACAATTGAGTAAAATATCCTCGCAATTGCGCGTGCGCCGCACGGCCTGGCGCAGCGCCGGCGCCGCGGCCGCGTATTGCGCCAGAACCGCGCGGTGTACCAGTGCCGCGCCCGGCAGCACCATGGAGTACGAGTCGCCCCACTTACTGCTGTAACCCCATGCCCCCTGTGTCGGAAAAAACGATAGAAGATAGAATACTCTTACTCTCTTTTTATTATGCACACCATATGAATTACAGACCTAAATATAGAAACTGTACAAAGGGTGACACAATCGGCGGTCTTATCGCTAAAAGCGATCTTTTTAAAGACAACCTTTGGATGGATTTAAAAAGGGGAAGGACAGACAAATACTGTAGGTAGTCTGTGGTGTACCATTTACAATACAATAAATTCATACATAAAGTATATTAAACTAATCTAAAAAAAAAGCTAATAAATAAGCATAATCAAATAAGCATTTGGTAACTGCTATCATGGAAAATAAGTCTTAATAAATAACAAAAAATTGGTTAATGCCAACCTTTGCCTCGTCCCAGAAGTGAGTTCGAGCCGGATAGCCAACTATCCGCTCGGGAAAATTTTGCCACACGCGAAAGGCAAAGTCAAGCTCTTCGGCCAGTAGAGGAGCATCGCCGTCTAGAGAAAACACGCCAGCCGTTGGAACTGCCCACAGTGGTTGCCACCTAGCCGAAACTCCTTCCCTAAAATTAAATTCTAAGTAGTTTAAGTACCAGTGGCGTGCACAGAGATTTCAGACCACGATTTTTTTGTGCATACCCTGCACAAAAAAATCGTGGCTGATTTTAATTTACTATTTAAACACACTTTGCCGCCAGCACAGGTCTCACATGTATAATTTTCCATTTTTTACAATAGACTTACTAAATAATTACTCGGCAATCACTAGCGTATAGCGCCAAGAAAAACAATATGGCGAAAAAAACTTTGCAATTTATTACGTTACGAACTAGTTAGTCGGTCATTTGGTCAATCCGACTAAAAAAAGTCGACCCTCTGCAATCAACAATTAAGCGGTGCTTTTACGGGTTCTCAATTTGAACGGTTTGCAATGTAAGCTATGCTTCTAAAACTCCAACACGCGCGTACATTTTGACGCACACAGTCACATTTTTGCTGTGTACTACACGAAATGCGTTGTATGAAGAATAAGCAAGGCGTAGTATCGCTTTTGCTCACGGGAGCGCTGCCTGCGCGGGTGGCGAGTGTTCGCAGCTCCAACGAGTTAGTTCCAAAAAAGTTATAGATGGCGCGAAGCTAAATTACCATGTTTTTTTTTTTCATTATAGTTATTTATCATTTAGAATAGATGGGCATGTATGTATGGGACTACAGGGTATGCAGAGCTTTTTTGCATGTATGGAGTGCACGCCACTGTTAAGTACCTACCGTACAAAAAATAAGAAGGAAGTCGGAAGGATTTTAAAATTACCCAGGGTAGTGAGTGGTGGCGTCAACGACGAGCACGGGTAACGGGTCGCGCGTGTCACCAGCTAAGCGCGATAATGACTTTAGCGAAGGCGCTGCGCGCTCGCTATCCCACACTAAAACAACCTACAACATAACATTTAAAAATGTGTCAGATAAAACTTTAATATTACACAATATAACATAATGCATTCAATTATTCTTCTCCATAGGAACCTACTACGCTTAGGATTGGGCAAATAACTTGATCTATCTGACTGACCGATTGCATGATAATTCAAAAGTGCCTGTAAATGATTTGATTGAAATAAATGTTTTGAGTTGAGTGTGATAATGTCACGCTTGTTTCCCCGAAGGTTAGGCAGAGGAGTACCTATAGTAGGTACACCCACATTTCATAATCATAACTTTAAAATTATACAAATAAGGCTATTAGATACTAATTTCCATATTACCTTCTCACAATACTCACTGCTCGCCATGTTAGCGAGTAGCTTATGTAACGCTGCTGATGTAGCTTGGACGTATAATAAGGCTGTATACATATTTCCCGGTGTAGGCGGCGGCGCTGCCAGAGGCACCGACGGGGCAGGAAGAGGTGACAGCGGGGCGGATGGACAGACCGGGGCTTGGAGAATGGGGGCCGCAATAGGAAAATGAACTCGGGAATCACCATATGTTGCTAAAGTTCCCAGGGCGCCAGGAGATGCATTCCAAATTAAAGCTTCTCGTTGATTCGACAATCTGTGTTCTAACACACGCTCCAATAAAATCTGTAAATAAAATAAACATTACATCTAGCCATGGGCGTACCCGGGGGGGGGGGGGGGGGGCAGGGAGGGCAGCTGCCCCCCCCCCTCCCTTTTATAAGTATGGTTAAGTAATCATCAAATAACCCCTCCCGCTTTCGGTGGAGCGGAAGGGAGTCTCAGACTTTTACTGACTAAAACCCATCCGTGTTCCTTGCTTAGCCCTTTATGTTCCGCGGTAGCGGTAACCCTTTCGGCCAATCCCGCTGCCCCGGCACGATCCCGCTGCCCCGGCAGGATCCCGCTGCCTCGGCAGGGTCCCGTTGCCCCGGCAGCCCCCCAACTGGAAATCTCGCAGAACATGTATGAACTCGCTTAATTACTAATCAAAGTGTAAACGGGACCTTATGCTCTTACTTTTAAATAAACCGCGCAGTAGACACTGGCAAAATGCACGGTGCAATTGCCAAAAAACTGCGCGCGACGATGGCGGACGAAGATTATTTATTTATTTACTAGCTGTGCCCGCGACTTCGTTCGCGTGAATGACGAAACTTATCAATGAGTTTTTTGTGTAAAGTGCTATGTAGAACGTTATCTATCGAGCATACCGGTATTAATACTTCTGTCCCGGCGCGGGCCCTTTGTGGCTAATTACAATAGAAAACCAATGTGTCTCATTAGCGGTGATTAAGAGGGTATATGATATCTTTGCCCGCGGCATCGCTCGCGTTTTGTAAGTTTTTTGTAGTAGATTTGAAAATAAAGAAATCTTTAAAGACTATCTTTATAGATATACCAATAAATAAGCAAAATCCCTAAAAACTAATATCTATACGAATGACTAATCCTACCTAAGAGTACTAAAAATAACCTACGTTACACACTATTAAATATACTACCTATACTTACGCCTTATCAAAGTAAACCTAAGTACCTACCTACCTAATTAAAAAAAAAACTCAACAACAGAAAAATAAAAACCTACCTACCTAAATAAATCTATTTCTGATGATAACTAATCTAAACTTAATTAATAAACAAAATCCCTAAAAACGAATATCTATACGAATGACAAATCCTACCTAACAGTATTATAAAATAAACTAAAAGGAATAAAAAGGTCGCACTCAAAAGCACGGTTTAGAATTGCAAGTAGCAGTTAAAACATACAATTTATAGAATGCTAATAAGAACGAACGCTCGCCACTCGACACGCGCCCGTTCAAATCAAAGTTCAAAAAATTTATGATGCGGGCGCTCCGGCGCTTTTTTTTTTTTTTTTTTTCCTAATGGCATCTCGTAGTTGACCTTGAGAGGTCGTGACTACTTAACCGGGCTATCCTGTGGCTGCCTTAAGTAAAACTCAAAGCCTCCAGCCAGGGGGCTCAAAGCCTCCAGCCAGGGGAAACACGCTCCGGCGCTCAGACTCCGTCCTTATTATACGATACGGTAGCGATCCGTGGCGGCCGCGCTCGCTCCACGCGTGTACTGCGAACGGTGCAAGCCAAATTCAACCTTCAGCACTACATTTACAGCATAACTTAGGGGAGCTGCACACGGCTAAGATACTATAATATTTTTTCTTTAGATACAATATCGCTCGCCATACAAATTCATCTTAAGGGTACACTTTGCCGAAATTTCTCCATACAAATTTCGGGAGTGTTTTACTCCACTGTTTGACAATGTACACACGGCTACACATCAAGCTATACATAACCAGTATAAGCGGACTTCTGATTGTACGAAAAACTCATACAATGCGAGGTCAGCGAAAACTGGAAATGTATAGCTTGATGTGTAGCCGTGTGTACATCCAAAGTTAAACATTCTATCGTTTTGTCTTATTATTTTTGTCGTTTTGTCTTTTGTGTGTTGTGTTGTTTTGTCGTTTTGTCCATTGAATTGTATGGCGAGCGATATTGTATCTTAAGATAAAATATTATAGTATCTTAGCCGTGTGCAGCGCCCCTTAGTGAACTCCAATGCGGGTGACGTAACCTACGACAAACTTATTATTTGCGGTTGGTACAGTAGTCGGGTCTAGGGATCGAACCGCAAAATTAAATTTGTTTTTTATTGTATACAGGGTGTAAGGGACAGCCCTCCACAAACTGACAGGGTGCATTCAGCTCCTTATTTTGAATTATATTCCACCGAAATTTTTCTCAGGAAAAAATTGTTTTTTTAGTCATTTTTTCAGTTTTTTCAGTTTTATTTCAATGTAAAATTACATTCTGTGAAAGCAGTACTCCATTTATGTAAACAATACGGCTAAAATAAAAAAACCAGCAATGAATGTTGAAATAGTCTAACGAGCGACGCGTAAAATCAGCTGTTCACTATCTGCCTAGCTACAGAGTACATCGAACTCGTCGTCGGCGATTGCACAAAATGGGACGTCAGCCCGGCCTGCTGTAGTTTACGGGTTAAACCCAAGAACAAAACCGCCGGGGCGCCGCCGGGCTGTCTGTTTTGTTTGTGTCATTGCATGTTAAGCTGGCTTCTCACGGCGCGCGATATCACAAGCCGCGCCGCGCCAGCTCGTGCCTACGAGCCGTGTGAAACAGGCAGGGGACGCGAGCTAGCGCGTGCAAGCTTGTCCGATCTGCTCAAAGTACTTCACACATTTACGCGGGTCGAAACGAAATGACCGTTGTTCACCCGCGGCACCCCGCGCGCGATCGAGTCACCACGAGTGCGCTCGCGCCACCGCCGTGATTTAGAAGTACCGACACCGACAGCGAGCGGATCGGACGAGCTTGCACGCGCTAACCCGCGTCGCCTCGAGCCATTACCATCAAACGGCGCGTAGGCTCGAACTGGCGCGGCGCGACTTGTGATATCGCGCGCCGTGAGAAGCCAGCTTTATGTCATTGCAAGCGACTCATCATCTGCCTAGCCTTTTCCCAACTATGTTGGGGTCGGCTTCCAGTCTAACCGGATGCAGCTGAATACCAGTATTTTACATGGAGCGACTGCCTATCTGACCTCCACAACCCAGTTACTGGGTAATACGATACCCCTTGGTAAGACTGGTTGTCAGGCTTTCGGGCTTCTGACTACCCGTAACGACTGTCAAAGATCCACGAATGGCAGCCGGGACCAACGGCTTAACGTGCTTTCCGAGGCACGGAGGGTCTCGATATGTAAAGATGGTCACCCATCCACAGACCAACCGCGGCAAGCGTAGCTTAACCTGATCGATCGACCTGTGCGGCTGTTTTTATTTAGCCACGGGCCCCTCCTCATTGCAAGCGACTATCGGTACGAATCGCACGCGCAGTCGCGTTGTGACGTTACGAACTTACGACACGTCTTCGTTGTTACGTACGCTTTTGGACTTATTTTTGTTGTGGTGTTATTATTTGTGAGAAATGGCTACATTTAGTGCTCGTGAATATGGAGAAATGATGATGTGTTACGGTGAAGCCCGGGGAAATGCTAGGGAAGCGCTGAAAATTTACGTTGATAGGTATCCTAACCGGCGGCATCCATCAGACTGCCGGATAATTACCAATGCCTATCAACGCGTGCTGGAAAACCAGCCCATAGTTCCCCATCAGGAAGGTGCTGGAAGACCACTTCGCCGCGAAACTGAAAACAGAGTTTTAGACTTGTTCCGTCAAAATCCACGCCTAGGCACTCGCACGGCAGCTCGATTATTGCGGCGGAATCATGGAGCCCGCGTCTCACACTGGTCCGTACACAAAACTCTGCGAAGAGATCGGCAACGTCCATACATTATTCACAAGGTCCAAGCCCTATTGCCTCGTGATCGTGGTCATCGAGTAGCGTACTACCAGTGGTTGCGGGCTGAACAGCATCTAAACCCAAACTTTATCTCCCACGTGATATGGACTGACGAGTCAACTTTTACCCGGAATGGCATGTGGAATCGTCGAAATGCTCATTACTGGTCGCATAATAACCCCTTCGAAATTCAACAGTCCGGACATCAAACTCGTTGGTCGGTAAACGTCTGGGCAGGAATTTATGGTGATAAAATCCTAGGGCCTGTGTTTCTTTCCGCGCGCATGAACGGAGCGCGCTATCTCGATTTCCTCCGTGATGACCTGGAAAGAGAGCTAGTGAACCTCCGTGACGAGCTGTACGTAGAATGGGAAGCCCTGGATGATGCACCGCTTGCGCACTTGCCGATGATCTGGTTCCAGCACGACGGCGCTCCTCCGCACATAACGCTCCCAGTGCGTTCCCATTTAGACGCCACCTTTCCGCATCGCTGGCTTGGCAGGTTTGGACCGAAATCTTGGCCAGCACGATCGCCAGACCTGACGCCATTAGACTTTTTTTTGTGGGGCTACGTAAAGGAAAAAGTGTTTGTCAGTGCATGTGCGAGTGAGGAAGAAATGCGAGACCGCATCACGAACACGTTCCAGCAGCTTCGCCACAGCTGCAACGAAGATCCCACGTTGATATCCCGCTTACATGCGGAGACCCTGCGCCGCGCCAACGTGTGCGAACGCCTCGGTGGGGGCCACTTCGAGCCCTATCTCATACGACCGGAGCGATTCTGAGGTAGGATTCATTCATATGCGGGATAACTACTTTCGTGTTACACGATAAACTAGCGATTTTTGTAACGAGTACTTTACGTTTCTAAATTGAATAAAACACGACAATGAATTGAATGACATGAAACGAAACTGTTACTTATGTTGAATTGAAAGCGCCGCACTGCAGTCTGCACATGTTTTACAACATTCGGGTATCGGCAGGCCGCTATTTTTTGTTCTAATAACTTGTTAAGTCGAAGCGGTTGGCCGAAGTTTTTTATTTTATGAAACAAAAGATTTATTCTAGGAAAGGTAATTTGTGAAGATAACCGAGTGTTTCGAACGAACACGTGCGTAAGAGTACGGCCGATGACCCGCTGCGCGCGTTTTGCCACGGTAGCGATACATTGCGTATGTGGAAATAAAACAAAACAGGTTTATAGGATTCCCATAACGTTCCTGAAATAATTTTTTGTACCGGTCATCTTAGTAAGACATACTGAATTCACCCCAACAGTCTGTGGAGGGCTGTCCCTTACACCCTGTATACTTTTCCGGGATAAAAAGTACCCAGTGTGGTGCCCAGAATATTAAAGAATAATTATACCAAGTTTCATCGTAATCGAACCAGTAGTTTTTGCGTGATGCCTGAACAAACAGCCAGACAGATAATTTTTTTTTAAATCACATTTTTGTGTTCGGTGTCTGTCTAGTAACACCCCCTGCCATTAATTTTTTTTTATATTTTCAATGTACAGAATTTTCACTTCTACAGATTTATTATAAGTATAGATAGATTTAACTACCTATAAAGCAGGATCATTTGCGGCTGTTTGCCCTACATACTACACTACTTATACCTAATATTTCATGTAGGTGTGTTTGTGTAGTGTGTATGACATTCAATATTGGCGTCCACACAAACTGGACAGGGACACACCTGGGGCCAACTCACATACCCCCGCGAGTCCAACATCTTACGGTGAGTGTGGGCTGTAGACTCCCCGCGGTACCCATTCTGTGTATGGGTTGACGTAGTGTGTATGACAAAACAGCCGCGGACTATCCAAACTAAAAATCTGACTCCCCCCCCCCCCCCCCCTAGGCCAGAAGCTGGGTGCATCTAGCCAGTTCTAAAAATACCTACAAATTATGGGATTATCACTTGCACGAAAGACATTTGTGGAAAACCGCTATAAATGAGAATTTTCATTTGCGCGAAAGGCCATTTGCGCGAAGAGACACTTGCGTGAAAGAAGCACGAACTGAACAGTAGACACCTAAAGGTAAAGCTAGACGAAGTAAAAACAGCACTCCAGAAGGCCAATTCTCGTAATTTAAAACGTTCAAAATCTAGTCGCAGTCTCATCTCAGCGACAAACAAATGTCAAAAACTTGTCAGAATGTACTGAAATTTGAGGTATTTTTGACAGATTGAGACTGAGATCAGACTGTGAACGTTCTTAAAATTACCAGAATTGCCCCTCAGGTTCGTTACCTGGAGTGCGGAGTTTGTGGTTTTGGTCCTTGTGTAAGCTTTGTAAGTTCACACACCATGACAAGCGCAATGCGATGCGGTACGGCGCAGTTTGTGTAGATATTGCTGTTTGTTTTTTCTGACCGTCGCGTCCGTTTTGTATGAATGAAACGCCATATAAGCCGTGCCGCGCTTGACATGTGGAGCTCCTTACCGACATCGACACTGTGTGGTCGTCTCGGAAAATATTACCACTGATAAATGCATTAAAATATAAACCTACAGTGTAACTCACAAAGAAAAAACGGAACCCTTATAGGATCACTCGTGTGTCAGTCCGTCCGTCTGTCACAGCCAATTTGCTCCAAATCTAACGGACCGATTAAGGTGAAATTTGGTACTTACACATATGAATCTCTGTGGCCCAAACACAGACGTGTAATGTAAATAAATGAATTTAATTAAAATAACGGGCCATTAGAAAATTAAAAAAAAGTTTCGCCTTCTGTACCGAGTGAGATATCAAATGAAAGGGCTTACTGTGAGGATATCAAATATATTTTTTTTTTTCATAATTTTTAAGTAAATTGTGTAATTGAAGTTTTGTAATTGAATGCCTCGAGGAATTAAAGAATTATTATTATTATTAAATTTATCTAAGAAAACAGACGAAAATTCACTTTAACACCCCAGCCCCCCCCCCCCCCCCCCCCGCCCCCTTATCTCTGAAACTAATGAGCCTAAAATGTTGAAAAAAGTACAGAAAATAGTTCTATACCCATAGATTACAGGAAAACCTTAAAACAACATGGTAAATCTCTGAATATTGTGCGTACAAACTTACATTTTCAGTTGGAATGTATGGGAGAACATGTTTTTCAACTACAATGTTAAGTTTGTTCTTGGGATAAATTCATTCCAACTACGGAACCCTTCATTGTGCGTGATCCGACACGCACTTGGCGGGTTTTTAGGGTTCCGTACACCACCCAAAGGTTCAAAACGGGACCCTATTACTAAGAATCCACTGTCCGTCTGTCTGTCTGTCACCAGGCTATATCCCATGAAACGTGTTAGCTAGACAGTTGAAATTTTCACAGAATGTGTTTTCTACAAAAAATACTAAAAACAAAATAAAATAAATGTTTAAGGGGGGCCCATACAATAAACATGTTTTTTTTGTGCCGTTATTTTATATGTAGTGTTAAATATTGTATGGTGGTACGGAACCCTTCGTGTGCGAGTCCAACTCGCACTTGGCCGGTTTTTTTCTTTATCAAATAGGACAACTTAAGACAAATACACATCAGTTAAGTATCTATTTACCTCTATTGTTGTGAACACAATTTTTTCGATTGAAGAGAAATACTGCTCCCACAGAAATTGAGTTTGTTGCCGAAGAGCGAGAATACGCTCAGGAGGAACAGAGCGCACCAGCTCCGGCACCTATATAATAAAAATTGAAAGTTAGGGGCCTACTACACAAATACAATGTCTGATATTAAATTTTCTCAGTAGGTACTAAGGTAGGTAGTATATTTCTTTGTGTGTGAAGGAGCTCGGTCAGAACAAGCCGTTGGGGGGACTCCTCCGGGCGGAAATATTAGGTATGTGATTTAAATCACGGTTTGAATGGTTTAAGTATAAACCGCGTGATATATCTGGAATAAGAAAAAATGACATTTCACCGCTCAACCAGAAGATTAAAATCTAAAGTACTTAAAAAAAAACATTTTTACAAAAAAAAAAATCAACCGACTTCCATAAAAAAACTACAAAGTGAAAAATAACTTTAATTTCGGAAGTCGGTGTCGTTGGTTCCGCATTTTCGTTTCTTGACGCCGACTTCCGAAATTAAAGTTATTTTTCACTTTGTAATTTTTATTTGGAAGTCGGTTGTTTTTTTTTTGTAAAATAGTTTTTTATTTTTCACTTTTTAGATGGAGAGTTTGTAATTTATCTAAGTTACAGTAGCCTAATGTCAACTGCTCATCACCTTTTACAAAATATTGCTTTTCCCGTTGCTGGGACGTTAATTGTTGAGGATTTCTCCTGGTAAAATCCAGGAGAACTCAACGACCACACACCATACGCATTGTGAGGAGCATAAATTGCTTAGCAACCATATTAAAGTAATCGAATCGCAACCCGTGAAATTACTATCATTGAGTAGTTCCGATGGCCATCTGTGGTCTTCATCATCAGCTCCACTTTACCAAATGATGATTTCCGAGAGCAAATGCTCAAGTTACTTTAAAAAGTTCCCAAATCGATATAGGTTGGCCTATAAAATTTGAGGATTTCCCTCGATTTCCATGGGATCCTCTCATCAGATTCCAACTTGATGACAATGGGACCACCTCAAGAGTATACCATTTCAACAAAAAAAAAAAATATCAAATCGGTTCACAATTAACGGAGAAATCGGTGAACAATGACGTACAGAAAGATTTTTCTATCACCATCCAAATTTTTACAGGTTGTTCTACCCATGAATATGAACAACTTTCACTGGGGGACAAACTCTGAAATCACGAAAAAAAATCTGCTGTTTCATACAAAAGTTCAATACCTACTTGACCAAAATGTATGAAACAGCAGATTTTTTAAATAAATGTATAAATGTATGAAATAGCTGGTAAAAATTTGGATGGTGATAAAAAAATTTTGCTGTGTATAAAACAATAGCAAAAAAGACAGGTACATAAAGTCGAACATATAACCTCCTCCTTTTTGGAAGTCGGTTAAAAAAGGACGATGTCGCATCCCCGCCAATAAACGATTTTAGGTCATAAATCTAGGCCAACTATATTTTGTAATACAAAAAAAAAACTTGCCCCACTCTCGGAATGAATATAACATTACATAAAAACAGCCAGACCAGGACCAACTAGCTGTAGACTACGAATATTGTTAGTCGTCTTTAAGTTATAGGTACAGACGCCAGCACATCAACCTACCCGAAACTGTCAAATTTTCCCAATCATCTTTGAACCTTATACTTTAGAGATAAAGTTGAAAATCTATCAAAGATATTTGACAGATTGTAGTAGCTTGATGTGCTGGCGTCTGTACAAATATTTGTTCCGTGCGGATATCGCACCCGCAACATGTAACACAGCCAATCGTTTCGTCACTGTACACACGGCTACACGTCAAGCTATACATAACCAGTATAAGCTGACTTCTAATTGTACGAAAAACCTATACAATGCGAGGTCAACCCAAACTGGAAATTCATAGCTTGATGTGTAGCCGTGTGTACCAACCGTGGCGTCATATTGCATTTACCTGCAATAGGAGACGTTCATCTGCCCAAATGACAGCACGGCGCCAATCGATGCGTTCATCAAAAGGTAACCGCCAACCATTGCTTAATAGCACAGGTATGCATCCTGCTGCTAATGCCTCAAGAAAGCGATATGAGCCCAAACGCCGTCCTCGTGCCACAAGGCAAAATGTTGAGTTGGCTAATAATTGCTCATAATCAAATCTGCGAAAATTCAAGTTTACCGATAATTATTATGTAACTAACTGTTAGCCGCGACTTCGAGCACGTGTATTTTATATTTAATCATTAAAATTTGGCAAACAAATCGCGGGCAGAAGCTAGTTTTAACATAAACTGATAACAGTCGTTAAGCCGTGTTAATCCACATTGTAAACTATCTGTATTTGAGTAACAAACAGCCAAACTTTCACATTTATAATATTAGTAGGATGTAAGTCGTCGACAAAAAATAATAAGACGACGACGTGCGGTCTCGCTGAGACCACAAGTGTATATATATCCTCTATAAATTTATGTTATTATCTGGTGCAGAGCTTGTTGGCTGAGCATGCTTTCAATGAAAATAGAACATCATTGTAACACAGTGGTTTAATCAAGTAATTAACATTTTATGAATATAAAATTAAACTAATCTGAAAATATAAGATGACAGAACAGACAGAACAGAACATAACAGTTAAGAAAAAAGACTACTCCTAGAACATAGTGCATTACAACCTTCATGGTTCAACACCCCCACTTAATCCACTATGTTGTGTGCAGAACACATGTTTCTGTTTACCAACTCCCTTCGTTATCATATCAGCAGGCATAAGGGTAGTCTGACAATATTCAACACTAATAACCCTTTGCTCTGCTAGCTCTCTAACAAAATGTTATCTTATATTTATGCGTTTGGAACGTTTTCCAATAGCAGGAGTATAAACTAGCGTACTGGCACTTTGACTATCACTAAAAATAGTAACAGAGTGTTATAGCCAGTCAGTTCAGAATATAATCCATTAACTGATATCACTTCCTTAGCCTAAGCGATATCTCGAAACCTGAAATTAACCAACCAGAATTAAAATCAAGAGACATATTGGATCTAACTGACAACCAGTCCAACCAGCAAGCACCACCACCCTGGCAGCGGGTGCCAGGCACTAACAAGCGGGAAAGAACTAGCGATTCTCCACCAAACAGCACTCCCGTGGCAGTATCAAACAGGTTCAGTCCCCTACTTTTAGTCCAGCCTGAAAATGAAAATAACGTCACCCCAAATTGAAAACGAATAAGCCGTCAATGAACTCTCAAAACTTATAGAAGCGGTATGTGATGCCAAACTGTTTAAAATAAGAATAGTTAACAAAAACTTGCTCCGAGTCCTCGTCGATTTCCCAGAAACTTACAAGGATGTAATATCTGCTATAATAAGGGCTAAAGGCTTGATAGGTCACACGTTCACGCAGAAAGAAAAGAAGGCATATCGCATAGTTATAAAAAAACTACACTATACTACACCTCATAGTGAAATAATCGATGCGATAGAAGCTACTGGCAATAAAGTTCGCGGAGAAATCATCAACGCCCGATATGGATCAGACAAGACTCCATCTTTTACATTTTTCGTCAACTTGGAACCAAATGAGAATAACAAAGCAGTTAAAAATATAGAGTATATCAGCGAGTTACAATAGAAGACCCTCGAAAAGAAAAAACAATCTTCCAATGCCAACGCTGCCAGCAATGTGGTCATTCCAGGAATAACTGCATTCGACCCTATAGATGCGTTAAATGCGGGGAAGGACACAAAACCGCAGACTGTCCAAAGAAAGATCGCAGCACACCTGCCAAGTGCTCGTGTGACCATCCTGCTAACTATTAGGTCCTTACATATGAAATTGGCGTTTTGTACGGGAGGAACATAAAGTTTTTTTTTTCTTTTTTGTAAAATATGTTTAATTAATCAAAGTATGCACCGTTGTTATCTATGCACTTTTGCCATCTCATAGGTAGTTCATTGATCCCTTTACTAAAAAAACCATGTTGGCGAGAATCAATGAACTCTTTGAAGACGGTTTGGACTGGCCGCATCGGAGTTGAATTTTTTTCCTTGTAAGAAGTTGTCCAAATTCCGGAAAAATGGTAATTTGTTGGAGCAAGGTCCGGGGAGTACGGCGGATGTCGCAGACATTAGAATTGTAGCTCATCTGACTTAGTGGTTGTTTGTTGTGCAGTGTGTTGTCTTGCGTTGTCGTGACGCAGCAGTGGCCTAGAGCGATTGACCAATCTCGGTTGTTTAGCAGCTAGTTCTTCCTTCATGGTTTGCAGTTGCTGACAATAGATATCTGCCGTAATCGTTTGGCCAGATTTTAGAAAGCTGTAGTGAACGACACCAGCGCTAGTCCACCAAACACTCACAAGTAACTTTTTCTGAGTCAATTTTCGTTTAAGGCAAGATTTGGCTGGTTCTCCAGGGTTCAGCCATTGCGACGAGCACTTCCGATTATCGTACAGGATCCACTTTTTCATCACAAGCAATGATTCGATTTAAAATCCCTTCATTATTGTGTCGGTCGGGCACCTGGTGAGGACGGGGCCGGATCTTGCGGATAGCTAGTTTGGCTTCCGCAAGGGGCGCTCGACGGTGGACTCCATCATGCGCGTGAGAGCCCTCACGACGGGGGACGCGGTGTCTCGGGGTGGGGTGGTCGTGGCGGTGTCATTAGACATCGCTAACGCGTTTAACACCCTGCCCTGGAGCTGCATTAGGGGCAGGGGAGGTCGCATCAGGCGGCGGCCGACGCAATGACACGCGAGGTTGCGATAGTCGTGGAGAGGATCCGGCAGTTGGGTCTCGAGGTGGCTCTGCACAAATCCTAAGCCATGTCTTTTCATGGGCTTCGGAACGGGCCACCATCGGGATCCCAACTAACGGTAGGAGGGGTTCACATCGGCGTCGAGACGACGATGAAATACCTGGGTCTCGTCCTCGACAGCCGGTGGAACTTCGTGGAGCATTTCCGACGTTTGGCCCCCAAACTGGAACGGGCTGGGGCCGCTTTCAAGCGGCTCCTGCCCAACCTGAGGGGGCCAAACGCCTCCTGCCGGAGGCTTTACGCGGGGGTCGTGCGGTCCATGGCCGTATATGACGCCCCGGTGTGGGCGAGTTCACTGCGGCTTCGAGCCGCCCACTACCTGAACGCGCCCCAAAAGGTGGTAGCCATACGGCTAATACGGGGGTACCGCACGATCTCGCGCGAGGCGGCAAGCCTCCTTGCCGGACTGCCGCCATGGGATCTGGAGGCGATTGTCCTCGCGCGCCTCTATGAGTGGCGCGCGGAGGCCCTACGCCGGGGGGAAAACCCGCTTCCGCGGCAAATTGCTGCGGAGCGGACAGACCTCCGGCGCGATCTCATGGCGGCATGGAAAGCGCGACTGTCGCAACCCAGCGCAGGGCACGCCGCGATAGCGGCGGTAAGGCCCCTCTTTGAGGAGTGGCTAGAGAGGCGTCACGGCGCCCTCACCTACCGCCTGACGCAGGTCCTCATCGGACACGGATGTTTCGGGAGATTCCTGCACATCATCAGGCGGGAGGAAACGCCCGGTGACCCACTGCGAGGATCGCCCTGAGGACACGGTGGAGCATACGGTGGAGGTCTGCCCGGCTGGGGCAGAGCACCGCCTTGTCCTCGTAGAGGCGATCGGCAGCGGCGGCGACCTTTCGCGCCCGGCCCTGGTCCAAGCCATGGTCCAGGGCGAGAGGGAGTGGGAGGCAGTCACCTCCTTCTGCGAAGCAGACATGCTAGCGAAGGAGGTGGCGGGATGGGCGAGGGAGAGAGCGGAGAGAGCCGCCCGTCCCAGCCGCCGCGGTAGACGCCCCGGGCGTCGGGAGCCGCGTGACGACTCCCGGCCACCGTAGGCGCGGGCCTGCGGACGGCGAGTAATGGGTAGCTCGCCGTCCGATCAGGACCAGGCCCGTGCCGGACGGCGCGTATGTGTTCCATGCGCGCCTCAAAGAGATGTCAGCAGATAAGGAGGGGCCCGTCAGGGCCGAAGCCTGCCGGGGCAACGGGATTGTCCGAAAGGGTTACCGCTACCCCGGAATATAAAGGGCTAAGGAAGGAACACGGATGGGTTTTAGTCAGTAAGAGTCTGACACTCCCTTCCGCTCCACCCAGAGCGGGAGGGGTCATTTGATGATTTCCCATCCTTAAAAAAAAAAAGGCTGTCAGGTCTACCTGGATATCTCGTCCAGAAAGGCAAACGAGAACAAAAAACACCCTCTTCGACCTCCTAAGAACGAGTTAATCGTAACTAAACCAACTGAACCATAAGACCACCCCAGCGAAACCTTACTACCACCTAATACCACCCAACTCCGTGATAAGAGAAGCTACTCAGATATTACAGTAAATAGACGCTGCACTGACATTGACTCTGAAACTGAAAAGAACCCTCAACAAAGTCGCATTGTACAAATCTTAATAAAACAATCTGAAAAGATAGAGCAACTTATTCAACAGAAAGGTACTCTCGTGAACCTATTGACGACTATTGTCTCAAAATTACATTCATAGTTCCCTTACGTATTGCAACGTGGAACATCAATGGGTTATCGTCGAACATACTTGAACTTGAAGAAGTGGTCAATAGTAATAATCTTGACATAGTTTTAATCTCCGAGTCTCACGCCTCAAAAAATAGTCGTTTCCGAATGAAAGGTTTCAACATTTACTTCACGCCCCATCCTGGCGATGGCAAAGCTCATGCGGGCACTGCAATAGCAGTAAGATCAAATTTTAAGCACACCGTACTGGAGGAATACGCCGTCCAACATATCCAGGCTACCACTATTAGATTAGACGATCGAGCAGGCCCGATTACACTGTCCGCCGTTTACTGCCCACCTAAACACAAAATGACTCATCAAATGTTTGAAGACTACTTTTCTGAACTTGGAAACAAATTCATATCAGGAGGGGATTGGAACGCAAAGCATACGTACTGGGGTTCCCGCATGACACTGCCAAGAGGCCGATCACTTAAAAGCTGTCTAGATGCTTACCACCTTACACCAATATCCTATGGAGAACCGACGAGCTGGCCAACTGATCAGAACAAAACTCCGGACTTGCTGGACTTCTTTGTAACCAAAGGGATCAGTCATCTTTACTCCTCTGTAGAATCGAGCCTTGATGGATCATCTGATCATACGCCAGTAATCCTCACCTTGAGCACGTCAGTCGTTTATGCTGAACCATCCGACTCCTTATCAAACCGAAAAACTGACTGGCAGGGGTTCCGTAGTTTCTTGGACGAAAACATTCAGTTAAACATACCCATGAAGACTCCAGAAGATATTGACAATGCTTGTGAGTGCCTCACAAACCTGATCCAAGTTTCAGCATGGAAAAACACACCCTGCGTAACTCGCCTTCCTACGATGTCACCGCAACCAGCAGATATTAAATCAAACCTTGTGGACAAACGGCGGCTACGAAGAATCTGGCATCAGTCTCGGCATCCTGCAGATAAAACAGCTTTCAACCGGGCTGCGAAACAACTTAAGACGCTACTACAAGATTCGGCAAACTCTTCGTTCCGAAGTGCTCTACAAGGCTTGTCACCTCAGGGAAAGGGCGAAACGTCGCTTTGGAAAGCTGCTAAAGCTATCGGGAAGCCACAAGAACTTCTCCATCCTCTCAAATGCTTAAATTCATGGGCACGAACTAATGTTGATGATGATTGATGAATCTAATGTTGATGAAATACTCAGTCAGGATCTCCAGCTGTGCCTGCCACTCAAACCCACATCCCCAAAGGAAATCGCGTGCGAGATTAGAAGACTGAATTCCAACAAAGCCCCCGGATTTGATTTAATCACTCCCACAGTACTAAAGAATCTCCCTAGAAAATGCATAACATTTCTTGCCTCACATTTCAATGCAACCCTAAGAACGTCATATTTTCCTCTAATCTGGAAAGTATCGGAAATCATTATGATTCATAAACCTGGAAAGCCTCTTCATGAAGCTTCATCATACCGTCCGATAAGTCTAACAGCAGTCCTCTCTAAGTGATGGGAAAAAATATTTTTAGTCCGTTTGAAAAAAACTCATGAACCTCTGCGACATTATTCCAAAGCACCAGTTCGGGTTTCGGAAAAAGCACTCGACAATTGAGCAAATGCACCGGGTCCATCACGAGATTAGACGCTGCTTTGAAATGAAACTGTACTGCTCGGCGGCGTTCCTAGACGTTCAGCAAGCGTTCGACCGAGTCTGGCACAAAGGGCTACTGTGCAAAGTGAAAGATAAACTTCCACATTCTCTTTACCTCATAAGTCCTACCTCGAAGACAGGCTTTTTCAAGTGAAGCAGAGAGATGCCAGATCTACGCTACGTAAAATTAAAGCCGGCGTCCCACAGGGTTCCGTACTCGGCCCTGTAATATATAATATATTTACCTCAGACTTACCGGTATCTGAAGACGTAACCGTAGCAACATACGCAGATGACGTAGCCTACCTCGCAAGTGATGAAGTCCCAGCACAAGCTAGTAACAAGCTCCAACTCCTACTAGACGAGACCCATACATGGATGAGAAAGTGGCGCATCCGGGCAAGTGCTCAAAAATCGAACCACATCACATTCACTCTAAGAAGGGGAAATTGCCCTCCTGTCAAACTTGGCACTGATGTTCTCCCACATACTGAGAATGTAAAATATCTGGGCTTTCACCTATACAGAAGGCTCAGCTGGATGTATCACATTAAGAAGAAACGGGATGAAATTAATCTTAAGTTCCGAAACCTGCTCTGGCAATGGGTAGAAACTCTGTCCTTTCTACTGATAACAAGCTTCTGATCTACAACGCCGTGTTGAAGCCCATCTGGACCTACGGATTCCCACTGTGGGGCTCTGCCAGCAGGAGTAACATCATGTACATCCAACGTATCCAAAACAACATTCTACGTACTATCACAAGTGCCCCGTGGTTCTCCAGAAATGACGAGATCCACGAATATCTTGGCGTTCCCACTATTCAGACTGAAATTGAGAAATACAAAACGAAATATGCTGATCGGCTCTCGGTTCATCCAAATACCCTGGCCTATGATCTCTTAAACCCTTCCGTAACGGTGAAAAGGCTGAAAAGGAAGGATGTGTTCTAAACTTCTAAGAAGGCAGACGAGACACTGGTCTCTTCGCCTAAACGCCATATTCACTCAACTCATCTGCTTATAGTCTTGCGACTGATTGCCAATAAAATTAAAAAAAAAAAACTTCCTTAGCCACCACACCACAGATTTATATTGGCTAGACGACACAAGTGTCTGTACAGACGCCAGCACATCAAGCTACTACAATCTGTCAAATTTCTTTGATAGATTTTCAACTTTATCGCTGACACATAAGGTTCAAAGTTGATTGGGAAAATTTGACAGTGTCGGGTAAGTTGATGTGCTGGCGTCTGTACTTCGCGTGTAAAAAGAGAGTTCAAATGGTTTCCTTCAGCAGTTCAGCACCATTTCCATTCAGTCCCCGCTTGAACGTTCTGGATGCCAGACGTCAAACGAAACCATACATACATACATACATACATCGACTCTCTCGCCCTGTTGGCTGAACTTGATTTCAATGAAAATAGAACATCACTGTAACACAGTGGTTTAATCAAGTAATTTACATTTTATGAATATTAAATTATATAAACTCATCTGAAAATATAAGATGACAGAACAGAACATAAACTGTTATGTTCTGTTCTGTCATCTTATATTTTCAGATGAGTTTATATGTTTTTTTGTTTCTATGTTCTAGGTGTAGACTCTTCTTGAGTTGTTGCCTAGCAACTGTGCTAGGCAACAACTCAAGAAGAATCTACACCTAGAACATAGTGCATTAAAACCTTCATGGTTCCACAGAGCTGATGTGCGCGACTACCTTTAGGGGACAATAAAAGAGCCTTTGGTTCAACGGTTCTTTTTTAATTTTGCCGCTGCTTGCATATAACAAAGAAATATTTTCAGAATATTGTTGTACAATATGTATGTAGGTATGACGGCAGCCATATTATATAGCAGCTGCGAGAGACTACGACTAGTTGGCGCTAGTGGAACGTGCACCGGAAGCATCCTAGATAAATCATTCACTTTATCAATCATTTGGCTTAAAGGACTTGGTATCCAAACCAGTAAAATATTGTAACGGTTTCCCCTCCACTAGCTATCACCTTTAAAAGGAGCTGCGCTGTTGAGTCGGCACGCATTTTCCAACGGATGCGTCCTGGTGCACGGACCACTGTCTCTTGACAGTCAGTACTGCCCAATTATTAGATGTGGAACGCTGTCTCACAGTTAGTACTGTCTTGCGGTAGGTGTATGGACCACTGTCCCTGACAGTCAGTACTACCCTATGAGACCGCCCTCACTGCCATTATTAGTTATTTAATCTACTTTGTTAATTCTTGTATTTTCTAGATTTAAGATAACTGATCGTTCGATTAAAATTAATTTGTATATTGCCATACCTGAGTATTACTTCTGATGTCTGGGCCATTTCCGACAGGTACATAGCAACATTTAATAACACTTGATAAACAGCAGTTTTATAAACAACTATTTAATTTTGCATAGAGAAAGACTGTCATTAACCAAATAAAATATTTAGCTTTCTTTCTTTCTTTCATTATGGTACTTTTGATATCATAATAATAACTTGGAGTTTGGCTAAAAGAATATTTTGATATTGTGGTTTTTGGCCAATAAGTTTTTCGTGACAAAGCAGGTCAGAATGAACATTAAGCTTATAAATTAGGAAAGATATACATACTTATCATATTCTCTGTTGTCTTCATCACACCTTTCATCACGTAAATCTTTCCATGATTTTCCATGACGGCATGTGGTAACCAGAATTAAATGATTACCATCATGTAAATGCCACAAAGAATTCCTTGTTTCACTACCAATACCATGAACATATCTCTTGCCTTTAAACGCCAACAAGTGTCGCCTTGGTGCTGGGAACGGATTGCTAGTGGCAGCTGGTGGAACTCCACCACGCTCTGGATGTTCCTTGTGAAACAATGGCAACGAAATATCAAATTCATCCCTAAAGAATGCTTCGGAGGCACTAGCTCTAGCTAAAATTGCGTCTCCTGGGCTAAATCCTAGTGCACTTTCAGCATAATCAGGCCACGTCCCAGCATACAAATTAAATATAAGATGATTACGACCATTGTTCCAATAAGGTAAACGAGATAAGCGAGATGCCACATCTGAGACATGCTCAGGAGACAGTGGATCGGCATCTAACGTATCTATAGCAGGCACAAAGAGGCAAGCTTCATTTGGATCTCTTGTGGCATACCGCGACTCTCTGATGACTGATAGTACTTTACGATATGACGCACTGACTGGGCCATCACTAGGGTAAATGTAAATTTTTGGATCTTTACCACATTTGGAGAAGTCGAAGCATGTCTCCATTCTACAAGGAATCGTTCCTGTTGTCAACTTTCTATGCGGTTGAGAAGGCAATTCGGACAGCTCTTCTAAAGAGGCAAAACTGGGCAATTCACTCAGTCGGCTGTTTTGAGTCCGTTCTGACTTCAAATGATATGCACCGAAGTAACAATATACCAAAACTCCACAGGTAAAAGAGAGAAGAACAAAACGTTTTTTAGCTTGCATATTGCACTTGCTATTAATGATATTTATACGAATGGAGAACCTCCTTCTCTATAAAGAAGTCGGTTAAAAATTTATTTCTTTAGCAGTTATCATAGCTAAGATATGTCAGATAAATTGATATTGAAAATTTATTGATTACGATACAATGCCAGTTTATTCTGTATTCTATCACTCGACTCTATCAAAAAGTACTCTGCAAAGAGTACTATAAGTATACAGTACTCTGTGATCACTCGTAAACCAACACCACACCAGCACCTGTATTCACAAACATACGATTCACTATCGTATCGACAATGACACTTGTTCGATAACCTGATTTCTGAACCGGCAAAACGCTATTCACAGATCCGTATGGAAGGGTTTTTTTTAGGTGTGTTTACGGGGAACGCTACAAAATGGTAGTAAATAGATATTCGTGGTAGAAAATTTTAAGTGCTACATAAATGATTTTTATTGAGTATTTCACTATGGGCAACTATAGATTATGCATTCAGTAACTATTAACAAATAAAAAACAGTAAGCAATGATTTTATTAATAAATAAAATGTACTGATTTCTATTAAACTTGCTTTGTAAACTTCAACTTACTGTCAAACCTGAAAACTGGATTTTTTTTTTCTGAATCTTGTTTTGAACTATAGAGATAATTGAGAACTACGCGGAAGACAAGGCGTAATGCTCGATAGCCTGCCCTTTGGGCGAATAAAAAAAAATAATAATTGAGGAGTGAAAAATTAGTTTTTTTTTTTAACAGAAAAATCGTTGTATGTATTTTATCGCTATTTAAACAAATTACAATTTCCTCATTTTCATTTTATAAAACGTGGTACCTAATATTGAAAATGGATATTTTCAGAAAAGAGTGTCATTGGAGCAGCGGCAGATGCTCTTTGCATTCATGCAAGGGCATGAGGACCTTGCCCGGAGCCGTGTTTTGACACTTATTGCTTAATTATTCTTTTTTAAACAATATTTTGTTATTCGATAACACTTCCGACAGCAAATACCTGTCGGAAGAATTGATGTCTTTATACCGTATTTGAACGGTCAAAATTGAACAGTTCCGGATTTGTGAATAGCGATTATAGGACTTCGTCGATAACATTGACATACGATACGGTACCAAACCGTGTCGTAGCGTTGTGAATAGCTATGCTGCATAGCTATTCACAAAGCTACGACACGGTTTGGTACCGTATGTACGTACGTATATGAAGACAACAATTCTTCCGACAGCAGAGCTATTCACAAGCATACGATTCACTATCGTATCGACAATGACACTTGTTCGATAACCTGATTTCTGAACCGAAGGACTGGCAAAACGCCATTCAGAGATCCGTGTGGTAGGGTTTTTTTGCAAACCGATTAGCGGTGTGTATACGGGGAACGCTACAAAATGGTAGTAAATAGATATTCGTGGTAGAAAATTTTAAGTGGGACTTAAATGATTTTTATTGAGTATTTCATTATGGGCAACTATAGATTATGCATCGAGTAACTATTAACAACTAAAAAAAATTAACAATGATTTTATAATAAATAAAATTGACCAAATTTTTATTAAACTTGCTTTGTAAACTTCAACTATCTGTCAAACCTGGAAATTTGGAATAAATATTTTTCCAAACTTTTAACTTTGTTTTGAGTTACTTGAAAGTGAAAAATTAGTTTTTTTTTTAAAGAAAAAAGGGTGTAAGTATTTTATCAGTATTTAAACAAATTAATATTTGCTTATTTTCATGTTATTGGTACTTAATATTGAAAATGCATATTTTCAGAAAAGAGTGTCATTGGAGCAGCGGCAGATGCTCTTTGCATTCATGCAAGGGCATGAGGACCTTGCGCGGGGCCGTGTTCCAGGACCGGACGCAGCCCGTACAAAAAAAAAACTTTTAGACGAGCTGGCAGAACAACTAAACGCATTGGGGTCTGGGTCTACAAAGTCCCCGGAAAAATGGTTTTGAGTAGGTATGTAATCTTAAATCCGTACTTTGTGTTTTTGTAAATGAAAATTAAATACCACCATCTTCTTACCTAAGTAATAACCTTGGCTAATCTTACTTGTATTTCAGAGTTGGCAAGACTGGAAATCAGACACAAAGGCCAAAGCCTTGAAACAAAATAAGTATAGGGCAGGCACTGGTGGTGGACCTTGTCCGGCTCCACTATCTCCTTTGGAGGAGAATCTCATTCAATTTTTCGGAGTGGAGATGGTGGAAGGGCTACAAGGAGTGGCAGATCCACTGCAGGTAACCAAAAACACTTTGATATTCAAAGTGTTGCCATTATTTACATTTCAAAACACAAATGTTCATATTTTATAAAATTTGTTAGGCTTATGAATCTCTCCCTACGTCCGAAGAGACAGCACACAGTATGGACTATGAAGAGCCCCTCCCAGTTCCTCAACCCCAGGTTTCAAGACCCAACCGCGATGATCCATTACATGGCATCCTCGCCCGGCAAGCAGCAGCACTGGAAGACGTGGCATCTGGGATGCACAGTATTGCAGCTGCCCTGCAACAAATTGCTGCTGCAATGCAGCCTGAGGTGCTCCTACCTCTAGATGAATAAGGTATTTAAATGAAATACTATGAGTTTTTTTTAAATAGTCTATTTATTAAATTGGCCCTAACTTGTAGTCCCCTACTACATATGTCTTCCTCTATTCCTGAGCCCATGGGTGGTTCAGGAGGTTGGTTCTCCAGGACAATCTCGTCTGGTTCTGGCAAGCGAGCCCATACACACATGTTGTGCAGGATTGCACACGCGTTGGTGATGCATCCCACTTTTGTTGGGGTATATTCAAGCACGCGGTGCTTGTGCAAGCACCTAAAGCGCGCTTTCAATACCCCAAAGCATCTCTCGATGCAGTTGCGTGATCGTATGTGAAGTTCGGTGTACTTCGCATCCGGGCTATTCAGCTCTGCATTAAGAACTGGCGTGAGGAGCCATGGCTCCAAGGGATATCCTGAATGACCTGAAAATATTAATTTATAATTAAAATTTTGTTTGTTTTTTTATTTTTACAATATAATTTATCATTATTTTTACAGTTACTGACCAAGAAGCCAGCAAGATGTCTCTGCCAACTGTATCATCTTGTCTCTTAACGGGCTGCTCCGCCAAATAAAGGCGTCGTGTGTACTGCCTGGGTATTTAGCACATATAGACAGTATTGTTAGGTCACTGTCACAAACCAAAAAAAAAAAAATATATAAACCCCTTATTCATAAAAAATCAATATGCTTTATAAACCCATTTTAGCTATCAAACTGTTTTGTCCCTTTCAGTCAAACTTCATTTTAACATGACAGAAAGGGACAAAACGGTAATAGGTTTATAAAGCGGATTACTTTTTTATGAATAAGACTGTTAGACTTTAAGAAAATGTTTTAAAATTCTATGGGTGTACTTGACCATAAAAATTTAAAATATTTTCTTCCCGCTGGTATAACTAAAATAATACTTGGTTACCATTTGAACATTGAGGGAATGTTGACTCTTTCTGTTGACATACAGTTCCTCATGAACACTGGGCTTTTTCAGCAGAATATGTGTCCCATCCACATATCCTAGAACACCAGGGAACCCAAACCTTCTGTAGTTCCTGAAAAATAAAACATTTATTTGGACTGAGTACAAGAAGATATAGACGTATCTACTCATATCTATTTAACTCTTACGAGACCAATTATCATAAGTAAATGGTTTTGTATGGTGTCTTTATTAATAATGAAACAAATCCGTGATTGATGTGATTTTTTACGTTAGAATAATGTAATATTTTAAAATAGAAAGTTCCTATTTAACTGTTGATTTTGTTAATTATAATATTATTATTTTGTTACTAATTGTAGTACCTAACCTTCTAGATAAGAAAGATGTTTTGTTACTAGTTTTAAATCTGTTTATTTTTATTTTG
The DNA here is from genome assembly GCA_963669345.1 of Gortyna flavago. Lineage (NCBI taxonomy): Eukaryota > Metazoa > Arthropoda > Insecta > Lepidoptera > Noctuidae > Gortyna > Gortyna flavago. The sequence continues at coordinate 11,168,955 of OY770126.1, forward strand.
AAATCTGATTTTCCATTATATTAGTTTAGTAAACCTAATAGTAATTTGTGTACTTAGTAATTTTTATTCATTTCTGTGAAGTAAATATTTTGGTTTAAATGAAACTTACAGCACAATTCGTTGCCTTTCATTGACTTCACAAGGGAATTGAATCCACTTGCAAAGTACTTGAGGAGTGTTTAGTGCCATAGTGGTCTCTGTTATGGCTCTTGAAACAGATGCCTGACTCATGCTAATGAAGGCACCCCTCCCATCTGCTTTCTGATAACTTCCTTGGCCATAAAAGTGTAGGGCAGCTATCACCTAAAATAAAAGAGTAGTAAGTATATTTTTTTTATGAACATAAGCTGCTATTGTTAATAATTAGTGAAGGTTTACCTACGTCCTCTCTCATCACACTTAATTAGTAACAATTAAAATAATAGCGTAATAGCGGTTAGAATAGTGTTTCAATTTGTGCCTGGTTGATGGCAATAGTAATAAATGCATTAAACCACCTCTGCGTAACTCTTTTCGAGAGTGATGTTATGATTATGACAAGCAATCAACGATGTCAATGCAAGCAATGATTTCAAAAGTAAGTAATATAATATGTCAATGATGACAAGTATTAGGTACTTAAGAAGTCGTTTTACTTACTTTTAGTTCAATTGGGATTGCGGCTGATGAGTGCGTGTTACGAAAGTAGGGCTTTATTTCGCTGGTAAGGTTAAGTGCCATGTCAGGTGTTAGCCTGTACACAGACTGGAAGCGCGGATCGGCAAATGGATCCGCCACGTCTCTTAAGGTCCGATGAAGAGACAATGTCTCCTGCCTCCGTTGATCTGCGGCACGACGATGGTCTCTAGATCGCACAATCACGTACTCCATCTCAAATAATTTAAAACAAAGTCAAACGAGTTAATGTTACGTAGATACGTTTGTACCTAACCACCAGCGGTCAAAACAATACTAAAACTTTACTTAAGTACATAAATTACACTTTTTGCTTAGATTACTTTTTATAAACAATATTTTGTTGTTCGATAACACTTCCGACAGCAAATACCTGCATAGCTATTCACAAAGCTACGACACGGTTTGGTACCGTATCGAATGTCAATGTTATCGACGTAATCCTATAATCGCTATTCACAAATCCGAAACCGTACAATTTTCACAGTTCAAATACGGTATGAAGACATCAATTCTTCCGACAGGTATTTGCTGTCGGAAGTGTTATCGAATAACAAAATATTATTTAAAAAAGAATAATCTAAGCAATAAGTGTCAAAACACGGCTCCGGGCAAGGTCCTCATGCCCTTGCATGAATGCAAAGAGCATCTGCCGCTGGTCCAATGACACTCTTTTCTGAAAAAATGCATTTTCAATATTGGGTACCACGTTTTATAAAATGAAAATGAGGAAATAGTAATTTGTTTAAATACCGATAAAATACATACAACCATTTTTCGGTTAAAAAAAAAACATATTTTCACTCAATTTTTTTTCTTATTATTTTTTTATTCACCCAAAGGGCACGCTATAGTCTTTCGACCATACCGCCTTGTCTTCCGCGTAGTTCTCAATTATCTCTATAGCTCAAAACAAGATTCAGAAAAATAATTATTCCAGATTTCCAGGTTTGACAGAAAGTTGAAGTTTACAAAGCAAGTTTAATAGAAATCAGTAAATTTTATTTATTAATAAAATCATTGCTTACTGTTTTTTATTTGTTAATAGTTACTGAATGCATAATCTATAGTTGCCCATAGTGAAATACTCAATAAAAATCATTTATGTACCACTTAAAATTCTCTACCACGAATATCTATTTACTACCATTTTGTAGCGTTCCCCGTATACACACCTAAAAAAAATCCCTTCCATACGGATCTGTGAATAGCGTTTTGCCGGTCCTTCGGTTCAGAAATCAGGTTATCGAACAAGTGTCATTGTCGATACGATAGTGAATCGTATGTTTGTGAATACAGGTGCTCTATAAAATACGCTGGACTGGCTATCGCTATCAATTTATTGTGCCTATTTGAAAATCGCCATTTTGGCGCTGACGGCAGCTGTGAGGGGGAATGGACCTAATACTAGTGATGTACAACAAATGGTTTGTTATCAATAAAAACTTCTCTGATATCGACCACAATGATAGAAATATTACCAACGCTATTTTTGTTCCAATATTCTATAAATTAAATTGGATTAGGTAATTATTAACATGTAACATTCGTGTTGTCGTAATATATACGTAATATGTTTTTAAAACATGGAATACGTTTTATAACATAAAATACGTTAAGATTTACTAAAATTATAGATAATTAATTTTAAACAAGTAATATAGGCATATATTTTGTTAAATGTTACTAAAACACAGATAAAAAGACATGTCTGCACTAGTTGAGTACCTAACTAAACCAATAAACTATAGATAGTCGTAATAAACAGATATTTTACATATAAAACATAACTTGAAATAGCATTATACAGGGTGTAAGGAGAACGCTTCCGAAGCCAGAACGTAGATTATATACAACCTAAATACAAACGGATACCAATAACCTTTCGCTTTATATTGGTTATTTTCAAGATTTCATATTTCGTAAACGCGCAATGGAAACCGTACAACACGTGAGGTCGCTGACACGCAAAGCAACGTCGCGCTACCACGTGACCGCGCGCCCGGGCTTCGTCGCGGGCGCCTAGCGCTCCGTACGGCCGAATCACGCCGAGTCACGGAATTTATACGGAATTTACAAACACCACTTTCAAAATGCCTACCCCTACAACACTTCACAAAATTATGAATTTTTATTGCATAAATAGCCCACTGTTAAAAATTAAATTTGACAGAGCCATTTTACGTAAGTACCTGTCTAAATCCTTTGCGACCTTATGATGTATGGCTCGAAGTCTCGAACTGCGCTCCATCCATTTCAATACAATGCCAGGCCGCTGTGTCGACCCGTGAACACGAGGCATTAGTGTAGGATCCTCAACACATTCTGCACCTAGTTTATTAGAAATGCTCAGTATTCTGCCCCGCATTTCATCAGCACTGTCACATTCTCGATCATCATGTTGCCGTATTCACAAGCACTGTACACGTATGACTCAGGCATTGTTTAATACAACAAAAAATAATAACTAAAACACAATAAAACAGCACTAAAAACGTAACAATAACACAAATTAAGCCTGCCTAAGGTATTAAGTCCGCCCTTTGTACCTTTTTGTGCGAAAAGTTTAAATAAATTGAAAACTAACAAAACAGTATTAAACACGATTCAATAGCTATTGATCGATTTACGTACATTCGCTCACGAACCGAGTCGGAAAGGAACTAACTAAGTACTAACTAGATTACTAAAGAAGTACTAAGAAGATCAAACATGCCGCGGATGCCGCCTGCGTGCGGTGTCGGCTGACAAACGGTGCCGCCGCGCGGACGCCGCCATAGCGGTGTCTTTTGATGTGCAAAGATCAACAAATTACAGAGGAGAAAATGTTAAAGAATAATTATGAAATCAGAAACCAATTAATTTTAATTGTCAGGAAATTGTACTTATGCTTTACTAAACTGCTAAGCTTACTAAACTGTTTTCATTATCAAACTTTTTTAATAAGATTTAACGGGTTTCTAAGATTAAACTAATTTAATTATCCACTTTAAATTGATTGGGTTTACTTACTAAATTAAGAATACTTTTATTGTAATAAACTAGCGCGTGTCGTGTGACTAATTACATTGATATAAAGTTCAAATTCAATTGATTCACGCGCACTAGTTGCTTCAAACTGTACCTACACGCGATGAAAATGTTTTAGTCAATCACGGCTAAAGTTGCGGTCACGACTTTATTTTATTTACTATCGATTATCGACTTACATACAAAACAGTAATTGCACGACACAGTGCATCAATTTAAAACTGTTGACGCCTCTGTAATGTTTCTTCTTATTTATTTTGGCGGCGGCGGCGGCGGCGCTTTACACCGCCACGCGCCGCATAGGAGCCGTGGACGCCTCTCTCTCAAACTAGGTGACCCGGGTTCAAACCTCGGTATGGGTCTCAAGGTTAAGAAAAGTAAACTTGATTTTTCTGATTTGTAAGCAAAATTTGCGAACATTCGGATCAAAATAAAATTGAAACCCTGTTCAAGGGGAAAATCATTACGATCCTTGCATGAATGGAATTCGAAACCAGATATCCCACAACTAGGTAGAAGTGAACTGAAAAGACATTCGCTTCAAGCGATCGAGTAAAGGTTAGGAGGATAGGATCACATGGCACCCCGCCCGCCGCTGCCAGCTGTCGTCGCGTCGCGCGTCGCGTGGATTTGGGGTCGTCGGCCGCTCGTCTGCGGCGAGCGCGCGCGCACTTTGAACTCTAGGTCATGCGCGAGCGTCAGATGATTTTATTTACGAATACATTGCTTGTTAGAGTTGTAAAGAAAAAAAATGTGTTTAATCGCAAATAATGGTTTAATTTAACTGTTCTCACAGCATAGTGTACGAAAAATGCAAAAAAAAAAAATAAGTAAAATTGTTCATTTTTTTTTACAAATTTTTTGATGGTATCGTATCGAGAATCACTAGCCCTATCACCTGTCTTCGTTTTCGGAAGCGTTTCCCTTACACGCTGTATAGTACTGTTTATGAACTGTAATTCATAATAAGTTGATCCCTTCCTTGTTCTCCTTAAACGGATAAAAGTTAACTATCGGATCAATAAATAATAAAATTCTATAAATAGTAAATTATGTAGCTTTAATTATCTTATCGTGCACTCTTTAGCGGAAGGGATTATCTTATTACTAGTCAGATACCGCATGTCGCCATGTGGTACGATACACAATAACTTTTTATTAGGTCTGTAATTACGGTAATTAACTTGTAACTACCGTACTTACAGGGGACATGGAAATAAAAAAGCATTCTCAAATCACATACTTTATTAAATTAAACCTTACTGTCGAGCCCATATTATTTGCCGAGTCAAAAAATGTCTAACCTTCTCTCCAGTTATTAATAAAGAATATTTTCGGCGGGGGAACCTGTAATTAAAACAAACATTATAGTAGACGTATGGGTAAAAAATTATAAATAATATACATATACAATATCTATAATTATATAGAACACTTTTGAACGTTTTGCTATTATTAGAGATCCTAATAATGTGCGTATTATTATTTTAACAATGATGATAAATATTATTGTTTAGCATGATTTTTGTTTTACATCTTAATATTACGAAAGTATCAATATGAATTTTGACATCCCTAACAAAAGTTATTGGTTATAAAAATGTTCGTAAAATCCCGTAAACTCGAACAGTACGTTTATTATTGTAAAAATAAACTGCTTTAAGCGGTTTTCTAATAAGTTTTTATGTTCTAGATACACTTACTTATGAAAAGTGACACCACGGTCACCACTGCCTTTTTCTTATCGTGTTTTACAATATACGTACGATTTCATGTTGGACGAACAATACAAGCTATGTTATAATCACTGTCATTGTATTAACACTTTAATTTATATCACAATCACAGTAAATACTTTAGAAAACTTTTTATTCCGCATAGACGCTTAGATCAAAATGCTCAAATACAACATACTAGTACTTTATCTCAGTGCAAACAACGGCCATTTGTTTTGTTTGCAATCTTATTAGTTCTCAGAACTCTCACTCAGTGTTGCCAGTAGTGATTGAAGATTTAGAACGTGGGATGTCTGAAAAGGAACGAAATTAGTGTAGAAGGAACGCAAAAATATATTTAAAAAAATCTATTTATTAATCAATTTTTGTAGTAAGTTATGTTAGTTTGTCAGTACCATGAAGGCGGCAAACGTCACATCTTATATTATTACTTTTTTAGATCATATATATCATTATCGCTCACAAAGTACATAAATAAATATGTACAGAGGCCAGCACATCAAGTTACCCCAATCTGTCAAATTTCTTTGATAGATTTTTAACTTTATTACAAAGGAATAAGGCTCATATTCAATTGGGAAAATTTAACAGATTGGGGTAGCTTGATGTACTGGCCTCTGTACATACCAGTTTGTTTAAAAAAAATTGCTTGATGGCAGCCTCAGTCATATTTATAAAAAAAAAAAACACCTTACTTATAGCTAATACTACAGCTTCCAGAAATTTTCATTTTGTGTAGGCTCATATTATTATTTTCATACCCAGTGAACGAAAATACGTTCACTGCATATACCTCTTTGAAGATGTATGCCGTCACTGGCGTGCATGGGCTGTTAAAGTGTCTGTATTTAATTTATTTCGGTTTTCCGTTTTAGTTAATTTAAGTTTTCTGAAGACACTTTCTACAGATGTGGCGTCGTCGCTAGAGGTCACAGAGTGCTTTTTGATAGACTGAGATGAAGTAGTACTTTTAGTACCAGTTCAACAAAAAGGAACGAATAGAATGCATAAAAGATGGGAACGCAAAGGGAACGCATGACCTTAAAATAGAACGCAAAATGTTCCAAAAGGAACGATTTGGCAACACTGCTCTCACTGGGAGCGCTTCCGGCGCTTTGAATCGGCACCTCGCAATTAATTAGCTGTCATTTTGTATGGGATAGCCAGTCACGCGTATTTTATAGAGGTCAGTGATTGAAATAGTTGAATCTCTAATTTCTAACTAAGTAGTCTGCGGCATAGACTAAAGTATTTTTTATTGGGAGAGTTGCCAGTGTTGCCAAATCGTTCCTTTTGGAACATTTTGCGTTCTATTTTACGCTCATGCGGTCCCATCGTTTATGCGTTCTCTTCGTTCCTTTTTGTTTAACTGGTACTAAAAGTACTACTTCATCTCAGTCTATCAAAAAGCAGTCTTTGACCTCTAGCGACGACGCCGCATCTAGAACGTGTCTTCAGAAAACTTAAACAAACTAAATCGAAAAACCGAAATAAATTAAATACAGACACTTTAACAGCCCATGCACGCCAGTGACGGCATAAATCTTCAAGAAGGTATAAGCAGTGAACGTAGTTTCGTTCACTAGGTATGAAACTAAGAGCCCTACACAACATTTTTGTGGAAGCTGTACCTAGTATTAGCTATAGGAAGTAAGATGTATTTTTTTAATAAATATGACTGAGGCTGCCATTAAGCAGTTTTTTTTAAACACACTGGTACATATTTATTTATGTATGTATGTGTTTTGTGAGCGATAATGATAAATGATCTGCAAAAGTAAAAATATAAGATGTGACGTTTGCCGCCTTCATGATACTGACAATTTTTGTAGTAAGTTATGTTAGTTTAACATAACTTACTACAAAAATTGTTTCATAATGAATAAATAGATTTTTTTAAATATATTTTTGCGTTCCTTCGACGCTAATTTCGTTCCTTTTCAGACATCCCATCGTTCTAAATCTTCAATCACTACTGACTCAATCAAAAAGTACTCTATGCACTACAGACTACTGGCAACACTGAGAGTTGCGCGAGTTGAACCATCGCGAATCACATACTCTATCAAAAAGTTAAAGTACTCTGTGATCATACTTCATAGTAAGTAGTTCACAAAAAATATTGTGCAGCAGTGCAGTGATTTAAAGAATACAGATATTATCTTATTTAGTATACGGTGAGTTTCAAAATTGTGAGATATAGTAGAAAGTTAAATAAGTTTCAAAAATTACTCTTTTATTGATGAATCGGTATCAAATCTTGGCAGAATCAAATCGTGCAGAGCGACGCCATCTTCTGTAACAATTGAAAAGTGACTGCTCGATGCCGGTGGATAAAAATAATGGCGTTGCGTTACGCAGTGTCGGTCTTATGAACTCTAAATCGAACGTAAAATAATCAGGGGATCATCAATTAGAGAACATACATATTATTGAAAATATTTAAGCGATTTTAAGCCGTAGTATTGGAAATACCCTAACCTATCTACCTAACCCGACGCGACGCCGACGTACACGACGTGGCCGTACCTTCTTAATTTGTTCCATTTACTTCTTAATCACGTAAAAGGGTTTAATTTGCATCTAAACGACAATCCGCCCACGTTTTCGAGAAATTAAACGTTTAAGGAAAAGAATTTTTTTTTTTCACCAAAATTTTTTTTCCTCAGTACCCCGTTACGTACACTCCGACAGTATTGTTTCTTCAGACAAAATTATTAATTTCTTAGATGTCATCTCGAGGAAGAGGCTATGGAGGTAGGGGCAGCTACAGTGGTGGCAGAGGAAGTGGCTATAGAGGATCATACAGAGGAAGTAGCAGTCGAGGCTCTTATGAGAGTCGAGGGGGACGTGGTGGAGGTTACTCCTCATACAACAATGACTCGCGATACACTAGTGGCAGTGCAAGTCGATACAATTCCAGTCGTGACAGGATGGATGACTCCTATAAAAAAGCATATAGATCTGTAAGTATGCCAATATAATCAAATTCTCAAAAAAAAAAGTACTTTGTGGGCAAAAAAATTGTACTTACTTCTTGTTTCCATTATCATGATCAGTCCAATGTCTAAGAGCAGATGTGTTGCTGGGTAGTTTGTTGCACCACTTTTGCTTCCCAGCGAAAGCACTAGCAAGTGGTGAAGGCCGGGTGCTTTGGGGGACTGTCATTATGTAATTTTGACACTCAGAAAGTCCTGATTCTCAAGATCTACACCATTATTTTCATTAAAATCGCTTAACTTAAGATGTTGCATGCTTAATAGAACAGTGACCCATTAGTAGATAGGTCAGAATTATTTCCCGATTTTTTTTAACTCAGATCTCTTCAATAGTTAATCATACATTCAAAATTCAAGCATTCATGAATAATTAATCTAATTAAATCCCATCAGTTTTAATTTTATGTGTCAGCAAGTAGGATAAGTCCTCATAGCGAGATCATCTTTGCGCTTTCCCAAAAAATTTCTGTTTTAAGTCAGTATTCCATTAAGCATGCGACATATACTCATACTTTTTACTTATATTTTTTTATTTCTTTTTTCTTTCTTTAACCTGACTCCTGAACTATACGCAAGACGAGGGCATTAACTTTTGGGACAAAAATGTCACATTCGTCAACATTGTTAACCGTGTTAGTAGAACACATCATTCCCAGTAGTTAATAGTGTTAACCAAGGAGTATTAATTATTAAATTGTTTTTATTAATTGTACTAATTAAATACAGACTGAATTTGATGATCTATTTCCGTGCTGGTAACCCTGCGTCGAATAAATGGCTGGTGGATACAATTCAAATAATCTTTATTTCGACTTTTTGTACGTGTACCTGGCTGCTATGTGATGTGCTAAAATATTCTTTTCCGAATTAATAATTTTGTTAAGTAAAAATATTTTTTACCGGGCACCTTGTCCACGCTTAGCCGAAATTGGTGATTCCCTTTGGCAAGAAGCAAGGTCATGTAGGTCATGTAGTAAAGGAAAAAATCCGAAGACCGTAAATTTGTAGCTACATAAAAAAAAACCTTGCAACAGAGAGTCGGAATCGCGCACCGAAGGTTCCGTACCATCATGTTTTTAAATTTTCATCGGCTAGGCCTATATTCGTCAGAGAATTTAAACACTGCACGCTGCTGTGTAAAATATTGCAGTTTTAGGTCAGCGCCATCTCTTGACCGATAGTGGAACTAATGTAACTTTTTTTGAAGATTTCTGAAAAAAGTGTGCTTTGGAACGACATCGTTTTATTTTTCCTGTAATCTTTACATAAACTTCTATCACATAGAATAATTTCAGATTTTTGTCTATGCAAACATCGGAGATAGGGGGTTACATTTTTCATCAAAAGTCGAAAACTATGCGGCCTAAAGAAAATAGAAAAAGTGTGCCAACTGATCTTTCATATGATACCCCACATGCCCTAGTAGCCCCACTTCGAATTTTTTAGGCCCCCTTTCAATCCCTGTTGCAAAAAAAAAATGTTTTATTTCTTTCTTATTTGCAAAATAGTTGGGCAAACGTCATCTAAAACTATTCTAAATTTAGCATTAGTTGTTCTTGAGATATCCAGTTCAGTGATGTTCAAATCCGCTTTAAACTAAAATCGTGTTATAGACTATAAACTATATTTTTCTAGCGCGTTGTTTTATACGCTATCATTATAACACGCTGTTACAAAACATGGCCGCAGTCTGAACGCGGAGACATTATAATTTTATCTGGCAACACGCTAGTTATCTCGCAACGCGCTGTACACGAAAGAATATAATAATATCTCATGAAGCGTAGTAGTGTTAGGACTGTCTATAATAAAATTGATTAAATTTTATTATAAAAGTTTTGTGAGCCAATTATTATTTATTATAGGCGTATTTACTAAAACTTATTTACAAATCACTATCCACAGTTTCACTTTGTCACACAGTAACATCCTACCTAATTACAATTATTAAAAACGAACACACAATATTTACAATAGCACGACGAATGTATGTACGAAACATGAGAATTATTATATTTACAATTACAGTACTGTAGTACTTATATGTTGCACAGCAACAAAATTATTATTTAGAAAAAAACGTGCGAGGGCCGTGTTTGTTTACAAAACAACGCGTACGTAATAACAGGTACCGCGATCCAACCGGCCGACTGCCGCCCGAGTTCACACGACTTCGCCCGAGTGCCCCGACGCGCTGTGACGCTGTGAGTGCAGAGTGAGACTAGTGAGACTATAAAAGTTATAAAACTATAATGCTATCCCGCTCTAGCCTCGCTGTGTACGTTTAGAATATGAGACGCCTAGTTTGTTGAGACGTTATATTTCTAGCGCGTAGTCAGAGTCGGGACAACAAACGCTAGATGCTATAAATAAATAGCGTGCTATTTTTTGACGCTATACGTTTTATTAACCACCACTAATCCAGTTGTGACGGACAGACAGACTGAGTTGCACCATAGGGGTTCCTCTTACCATTTTGGTACGGAACCCTAAAAATCTCATGATAAACATACCTTCAAATTTGTACGGAACCTTCGGTGCGCGAGTCCGACTCGCACTTGACCGGTTTGTGTAATTAAAAAACTTCTAAAAACTTCTTGCGCTTCTACTAATGATGCTCCCTAGTATTATAGTCTTGCATTAATAAATTGGAGATCTTAGGCCAACCGACAAAATGGATGTACTTTAAAATAGATCTTTTTTTTTTTTAGGAAAGTTCTGCTAGTTATTCCAACCGTGATTACGGTGGTCGCTCTGGGTCTCCAGACCGAAAGAGGATGAGGATGGAGGTCAGTATATTGTGATTACAGGTTATTTTGGCTTAAGTTCTACAAACACTTTATATTACTGTATATTTCGACACAATCTACGAAAACATGAAAATTTAAATGAAAGTAATGGCCGTCACAAAAACTGTATTTACAGTAAGACTTGCTAAAACATACAGTTAATAAACGACATGCTCATAGAATTATCACAGAATTTTGAAACATAAAATATAGCTATATAATATAATATCTTCCATAAGGAAATCAAATTTAGAGGAAAATTACAAGATATTCACTGATACATTCCTGACAGGCTATAAAATAAGAAATATTTGGCGAAGTTAGTGATTTATATAGCTATGTATGGGTTATCTTGAATATAGAGAAAGTGAGAAAAATTATGGTATATTCACTTGTTGGATTTTATATGCAGATCTTTGGGTAAGCCATGATTTACTTATGCAGATAATATAGAGATGCATACAGGCGTGAACTACTTATTACTTCAAGAATTTGACATGGATACCGATAATTTTGAACTATTCAAGCAGAAACAACTATGAGTATGATAATGCTATATCTCAAGGACTAAAGAATAGTTAGAATTATTAACCTTCCAGACTTTACCTAATTTAGATATGGACCACCTTATTCCTCTAATACAATATGAATGTGCGTGAGCATGTGTGATCTAAGACAATTTTTTTTATTCATGTGCCTGAGCGTCATTTACTGCTAGGCGATAACAATCACAAAGGAAAGAAATATTTAAAAAAATATAAAAGTGAGATGATGAATCTAGAGAAAAAAAAGATTCATTCGCATTGGACTTTGGCAAAAACTTGTAAAAGGAGTTTGTTGGTGCCTAAGACTAGTGTGTTTACACTTTGGCGAGGGCTAGAAAAGAAGAATAATACAATTTCCATCCTCATTAAACACTTTATTCTATTTCATATGTAAAGCGTGTCGAAAGAACCAAAGAGAGTTATGTACAGGGCTCCTCGAGCGATAGACGTAGCCATGATGGAGGCGGCCATTACGGATCATATGGCGCTCGACAAGAGAGTTACAGCAGCGAAAGGAGATCGTTCGGTGGCGAAGATCGGAGACGCTCGCCAAACCGAGAAAGCTACCGCAAGCCGAGCGGAATGGGCCCGCCGCGAGAGGTGGCCAGGCCCGCGACGCGCCCGCGCGCTGTGCGCCGATCCTTCCGCGGCCGCACGATGCGCTCGCGGGCCTCTTTCCGAGGCGCACCGCGCTCTCGCGGTACATTTACCTCTAGGCGATACACCGAAAGATCGCTTGGTTACACCCGTGCGTTCCGATCTCTCAAGGGCCGAAGGTAATTCGATACACTGAGTATGTACCCATTGCTTACATTTAGTTTATTTTTTCACAAAACAACGAGAGTACCAGAAATGAGTGAGGCCGAAATCGACACCACAATTGAAATATAGATGGTAAAATCGCTGACGGTGAACCGATATTGAAATTAACACCCGTCCATGTAAAACGAGATGCTCTAAGAAATGTAGAAATGAGAGCTATTAAGATGGTACAGCAGCTGTTGTAATAAAAGTAGAATAAATTATTGGATATTGAATTTTATAATGAAGAATGTGTATGTATTATGATAATTATATAACATCTTAAATTTGGATTTAAGTTACGAATAACTGTGTACACTAATATATTTCGAATTATCAACAAGCAGCTCTGTCAAGTCTAAGGAAGAGGATGCTTCTTCAACAGAAGAGGATTGGGATGCTGAAGAGAAGGAAGAAGCTACTGAAGAAAAAAAAGAGACCAAAATCAAATCTCCAAAGGTATTAAGATTATTTAATAATTATGTAGTACCTAAACAAAATATAACACGCTTTGAATAAGGAATGTATGTGTAACTTTTGTTTGATATAATATTATTCATTAAGGTTTTGTGTAAATAGGGTAAAATATGACGATGATTGTTGAAGATGTCGGAAAAAATCATGCCGACTCACCCTCTTACTAATAAACGTATTTTATCAGATGAATAGTTACACACCGATTTCTCTCTTTGAGTCGTCAGTAATTTGACTTAACTTAAATTTGACGAAAGAAGACAAAGCGTTGTGTAACTATACAGACGCTATACAACGTTTATTAGTAACGGGTCAGTGTGTTATTTTGCCTTATTTGCGGTCGTGCGGACATGCTCGTTTTATGTTTTTTGGAAAGCTAACAATCAAACAAAACTCTTTTTAACCGACTTCTAAAAAAGGAGGAGGTTCTCAATTCGGATGTTTGTATTTTTTTTTTATGTTTGTTCGCGCGTAACTCCGTCGCTTGCCAACCGATTTGAAAAATTCTTTTTTTGTTGGAAAGGGTGTACATCCCAACTGGTCCCATGAAATTTTTTTCGAAATCTGACGAGTAGTTTTTGAAAAATCAACAAAAATCTAAAAATTCAAAAGCAATATTTTGTAAAAGGTGATCAGCAGTTGACATTAGGCTATTGTAACTTAGATAAATTACAAACTCTCCCACTAAAAAGTACAAAATAAAAACTTTTTTACAAAAAAATCAACCGACTTCCAAAAAAAAACACTACAAAGTGCTAAATAACTTTAATTTCGGAAGTCGGTGTCAATAAACGAAAATGCAGAACCAACGACACCGACTTCCGAAATTAAAGTTATTTAGCACTTTGTAGTGTTTTTTTTTGGAAGCCGGTTGATTTTTTTGTAAAAAAGTTTTTTAAAACTCCGCCGGCTCTATCTACTATAGTTTAAGGCGCAGATATACGACTTCTAATGATTTTAAATTCAACATCACGTATAATCGACCGGACAGATTTCTTGGAAAAAAAATTATGTTATACTAGACCATTTGCTTCGTAATTTGATATGTGAATATTTGCAATTATATTTTTTTAACATAGTGTAATTAATTTTTAAAGTAATGTCTACCGCGGACATAAAAACGATAATCACGCAAACACTATCGGGTGTATTTTCATAAAACTTGCACCATATAAAAGACAATTTAATTCCCCGAATTTTAGTATACGGTTTTTATTTGTTTGAAAGAAAGAAGAAAGAAAGAAAAAACGTTTATTCGCGGTGAACATGACGCAAAAAAAGAACAAATACAAAAAATAATAAAAGGTAGGGGGGAAACATGCGTCACATTCACGCAAAACGGCCATCGCTCAGCGTTATGCTTGATAAATGCATTTGGTGTTTGATAAATCAACAATAGATGATTGTTTCATATTTTGCAATAAATTACCAGCGTTGTGTCATCGCGCTTCTCTTTCTTTTCTATGCAGTCCGATAGTGACCTCGTTTTAGGTCATGTAGTCGCCTTAAGAGAAATGAATAAATTCGAGAAAAATCCTCAAAAACCATAGAAACAATTTCTCGTTTTTGGATTTGTTACACTATCGCCACTAACAGAAACAGATGCAACAAACCCAGGATTTCGGAAATATTGATTTTTAACCTTTTGACCGCCACACGTAAAAAATTCAAAAACGTTCCCTCGGCGTCAGTCTGTCATACAGTCGAACCGAGGCGTGCTGAGCACTTTTTGGTTTGTCATCTATACATGACTGTGGTGGTCAAAAGGTTAATTAGTTTTCTGTTCGCTGATGACATATCGTTAATAAAGCCACCTAATATTACCGACATTATTAAATATACAACTGACATAAATAATACAATAGAATCGATAATAACATGGCTTGACGAAAACGATCTACGAGTAAACCTAACGAAAATTAATTTCATTCAATTCAGTACATAAGGACGGGATAATAAGACTAGACATCAATTCTATATGAATTATACTAAACTAGCGGCCCGCCCCTGCATAGCACGGTTGCAATTTTTTTTTTCGAATTTCCTAAATTTTCTTTCATACAAACCTTGTCCTGACAATACCGAACACAACAAAAAAAGAATTAGCGAAATCGGTTCAGCTGCTCCCGAGATTTGCGCTTAGCAACACATTTAGCGATTCATTTTTATATTATAGAAGATGCAGTAAACGATATTTCGGTGTCACGATTGATAAACACGGCAACTGGAAGGCCCACGTCAATAAAGTATGCAATAAAATAAATAAATTCGTGTACGTTCTATACGAACTCTCAAAGACATCAGCGTTAAAACCGTATTATCTGCATACTATGGGTACGTTGATTCTGTGTTGAGATATGGTCTTCATGGGGTTACTCAACAGAAAGTGAGAGTGTTGCTCGCAAAGAAAAAATGCATCCGCGCCATAGTGGGGATACGCCCATGGGAATCTTGCAAACCCTTTTTCAAAAAGTTTGCGCTCAATCTGTTAAAATGCACCCGGAGTTATTTAAAAAAGCTCATGAAATCCAAAAAGTAATAGGCACAGAAATACAATAGTTTTGCCCATAATTCCTAGGACAGTATTATACAGTAAAAATAGACTATGCAATGTGTGGTCGCATAAAAAATGCTATACCAGATAGTATTAAAATGTTACCAGGTAATAAATTTACAAAGTGTCTTAAAGTATGGCTAGGGAAAAAATTATAACGACATATTTAATAACAGGTTTTAATAATTATTATTAAAACAATATTGCTACTCAATTATAATTGTAAATTAATACAATAATTGTGAGTATTGACTAAATGTTTGCATGTCACATTATTGACTAATTGTTAATCATCATCTTCCTGCCCTTATCCCATGTTACTTCCTAGAGGACACGGTGGAGGTCTGCCCCGCTTGGGCGGAGCACCGCCGTGTCCTCGTAGAGGCGATCGGCAGCGACTGCGACCTCTCGCGTCCGGCCCTGAGGCATGGTCCGGGGCGAGAGGAGTGGGAGGCAGTCACCTCCTTCTGCGAAGCAGTCATGCTAGCGAAGGAGGTAGCGGGATGGTTGAGGGACAGAGCTTCACGTCCCAGCCGCCGCGGGAGACGCTCCGAGCGTCGGGAGCCGCGTGACGACTCCCGGCCACCGTAGGCGCGGGCCTGCGGACGGAGAGTAATGGGTAGCTCGCCGTCCGATCAGGACCGTGCCGGACGGCGCCTGTGTTCCACGCCCGCCTCAAAGAGATGTCAGCATCAGTGAAGGGGCCCGACAGGGCCGAAGCCTGCCGGGGCAGCTTGATTGTCCGAAAGGGTTACCGCTACCCCGGAACATAAGGGCTAAGGAAGGAACACGGATGGGTTTTAGTCAGTAAGAGTCTGAATACTCCCTTCCGCTCCACCCAGAGCGGGAGGCGTCATTTGAAGATACCCCATCCTTAAAAAAAAAAATCCTATGGTACCTATGGTACTTGGGGTCGGCACAACATGTTTTCTTCTTCCATTCTCCCCTGTCAACCATGACGCTATCATTCACTCCCTTCTCTTTCATAACATTCCTCACACAATCCATCCATTTTTTCTTCGGCCTTCCTCTCCCTCTCCATCCATCAACATGTATATTCATCACTCTTTTAGTCACATGCGTTTCTTCCCTTCTCATCACATGCCCATACCAAGCCAAACGATTTCCTTTTAGCTTTTCTGTCACTGGCGCCACTTTCAAACTTCCTCTTATATACTCATTTCTTACTTTATCCATTCTCGTCACTCCACACATCCATCCCAACATTCTCATCTCCGCTGCATGCAATCTTTTTTCATCCGTCTTCTTCACAGCCCAGTATTCAGAGCCATACAGTACGACAGTTTTCTTTTCTTCTTTCTTATCACGGACTTATAAATTTTCCCCTTTAACTTGAGGGGCATCCGTGGGTACCTAGTTGTTCTGTCGCCATTTCATCCACCCTGAGTTGATCCGGAGCGTTACGTCTCGGTCTACTTCGCCATCTCCTTGGACAAGCGACCCGAAGTACCGAAAGTTGGAGCAGATCGATGAGGGCGTTCCGGCGAGAGATGTAGGCACAGGACTGGAGAGACCGCCAAAATCACAAACCAGTTACTCGGTTTTGGTCCGACTTACTCTCAGGCCAACTGTCTCGAGTGATTCCATCACACCTCCAATCTGCTCTGGACCTGTAAGCCGTTCTCGGCAATTAGCACAATGTCGTCGGCGAACAGCATACACCAGGGAGCCTCTGCTTGGATATCTGATGTGAGATCATCCATTATCAGCACGAAGAGGTAGGGACTGAGTGCTGAACCCTGGTGCAAGCCGACAGCCACATCGAAGCTGCCAGTAGTGCCCACTGTATACCGGAGTTGGGTACTGCATCGACTGTACATCACTCCAATCAACCGCACATACTTCCCTGGCACACCTTTCTCCTTCAGCGCCCACCACAAAACTTCACGAGGCACTCTGTCGTATGCCTTTTCGAGGTCAATAAATACCATGTGCAAGTTTTTATGCACACCTCTGTATTTCTCGCACAGCTGGCGGATAGCAAAGATGGCATCTGTTGTTCCTCGACCAGGCATAAAATCGAATTGGTTTTGCGAAATTTCACTCTCTTCTCTCAGTCGCCTTTCAATAACTTTCTCCCAAGCCTTCATACTATGTGACATTAGCTTTATTCCTCTATAGTTGTTGCACTCCAGCACATCACCTTTGTTTTTAAAGATGGGCACCAGCGAACTGTTACACCATTCGTCAGGTATGGCTTCTTCCAGCAACAACTTATTGAAAATAAAGCTAACCACGTCCATCCATCTACACGTTATAACTTCTATACTTCAACTGGTATTCCATCCGGGCCTATTGCTGTACCATTCTTCATCCCATTTACTGCTGTTCTCACTTCATCCATACTAATCATTCTCACTAACCCCTCGTTTACTGGATTATTCCCAAGCACACCACTTCACAGTCATTCTCCTCATTCATCAGTCTTTCGAAATAGCTCTTCCACCTATCCTTAATTTTCTCATCATCCGAACTATTCCAGTTTCAGCCTTTATACACTTTATCTGACAAATATCTCTCGTCTTTCTCTCTCTAGCTCTAGTAAGCCGGTAAAGATGTTTTTGTCCTGCTGGATTATCCAGTGTGTCATAAAGCTTGTCGGTTGTCCTGTGTCCTGGGCTTTTGCTCTTGCTATGGCCACAGCTTTCTTGGCTTTTTTCTTTAGAGCATCATACTCACTCTTTTTTTCTGCTTTCAAACTAACATTTTCATCTTCAGCACTCTGCCATTCCTTGGACTTTCTCTTCTTATCCTGCAACATATGCTGTATTTCTGTCGACCACCACCATGTATCCTTATCTATCGTACCCTTTCCTTTCGTCTCTCCCAAAATATCTTATGTACCCAGCCATTTAATTTCAGCATTCATTTACACTTTCAGTCATGTCCGTCCCCCTTATCTATCATTTTATCCACCACTTTTATGGCTAAGTGTTATCGATCTGTTCTGTATAAATATTTATGTTAAGTCCGAAATTGTACCAATACTTATGGCAAATAAATTGCTTTAATTTAAAATTGTGATCTGATGAAAATGATCTGTCTTCGATTAAGGATATTATGGTTTCCCCGCCCTCGTTAGGCAAACCCAATTCCTATAACACAACTCTTAAGCGTAATTAACAACACTACAACTACAGACAATGTTCACTACAGCCAATTAGAATCCGAAAGGGCTTGAAGCAAATGATATCACGCTGACGACTGACGAAATGGTAATTCAATCCGATAGCGAGGATAAGTCAATCCGATAGCGAGGATATGTCATAAGCGTTTAGCATTGGCTAGCATGATTGATTTAATCGATTGAACTAATCAACTTAAATATTTACTACTATATGACAACCCTTTTTCCATAGAATTCCAATAGAAATTAAAAAAAAACTTAGAAACGCAATATCTCCGAGATCTCGTTAGATACATATTTAGAACTAGCTTCTGCCCGCGACTTCGTACGTGGATCCTGTTGCTTATGCCAGCGATAACGGGATCGTCAAAATCGAAATCTGAGACGTCTCGAATCGTCTTGCGCATCCCGTTGTTTTCCAGTCCTCTGTTTCGCACCAAAAGATGTCATTTGAAAGGCATTATTGTACGAACGGATGTTGTCCAAGAAATGTTTTGACTGTGGATGGTCACCGATTAGCACAGTGATCTTAATATTTCTGGAGGATTTTGTTATTTTTCAATATTTACTTTCCCACCTGAGCAACACATACCGTTTGTTTCTTTTTGCCATTTAACAGCTTCACAAAAAGTACAATTTTGAACCATATCTACCTCCGATGGCAGAATATGAGGCATATATGTAATATATGTAATGATGATAGATGTATGATGGAATATATGTAAATGCACTCCGTTCCTTATCAACCCAAGGAAGGTCGCCATGCCCTACGGCTATATCTTGAGACACATCCGATTCTTCAGATGATACTTATCGACATTCTGTTCAAAGAATGTCGAAGTCGATCAGAATTCAAACGTTCGTTGCGCCCTTCTTCTGTCTCTTCATGCCGTGCTCCAGCAATTCTTTCTCTCTCACTTTCTAACTGATTAGGGATATTTTGTTGTGTGCGTGTTCGGGACAATGTATGATAATCACGATCAGTAGTTAGTCGCGCATCACGTTCATCACTAGTTTCAAAAGACCTGTTAGTAGATGTGTGAATACGCTGAGAACTCAAGCGTGATTCTGTATCGGCAAACGTTTCCGATTCGCGAGACAATGCGTGACGGTGACGTTCACGATCAGCGGTCAGTCGCGCATCACGTTCTCCACTTGTCTCTAGAGACGTAGAAGCCGATGCGTAGATACGCTTGGAACTCAAGCGCAATTTTCTATCCGTGAACGTCTCCGACTCGCGAGACAATGCGTGACATTCACGATCAGCGGTCAGTCGCGCATCATATTCTTCACTGGTCTCTAGAGACCTGGATGTAGATGCGTAAATACGCTGAGAAAGCAGGCGTGCTTTGCGATCCGAAGAGGTTTCTACGGAGCGAGTTGCAGCCTGATGTTCTCGAACAGCATCAAGTCTCTCCTGACGCTCTTCGGTAGCTTCTTGGGATCTTATGATCCTCAATCTTTTAGCTCCATTGGAACATTGGGAAAGATTTGACCTCTTTCTAGGCATGGTTATAGTTTTATTGTGAAGATACATGATCAATTAAAATCTAAGTGACTGCTCCCCTGCGTTACCGGGTAGGCTACCGTGTCAGGAAGAAAAAAAAAAGGAAATTAAACACTCAAATAACATAAGCCCTAGGGCATAATTATTCGATAAAAAAAAAATGGGAGTTTTGGCCAGTAGAGTAAAATTTTCATTTTCAATTTTCACAGAGTTAAATTTCACCATCGTCATCGAAAATCAGTCCTAAACTGTTACCGCCTTCACCGCGTGGACGTACTCCCAGCTTATGTTATGTTATAATTATACAATGAAATTAGTGATAGCTTTCATTTCCACATCAGATGTTTCTGATCTTCGATTTTTGTAAGTCAACAGAAAATGTCCATCAGACCGAATAACTTTTGCTAAGGCGTCATTCCTATATGTGTTATGGTGTAGATGGGCTCTTGGAGTTCCACATCAGGTGTTCTAGATCTTCAAATTTATTCTCTCAGCAGAAAATGCTCATCACGTGGAACAATTTTTGCTATGACACCATTTTTGTATCTCTTATAGTTTAGCTGGTCTGTTGCGGTTCTGCATCAGGTGTTCAAGTTTCCAAGATAAATTATAGCCTATATGTTGCCCAGACATAATCCCTATACAACAACAAAAAAATCATTCACATCCGTCCAGCAGTTCCGAAGATTAGCGTGTACAAACAAACAGACACACAGACAAACAGACAGCTTTTTTTTTTGGATTCGTTCTCTATTACTGTTTCTAAACTCCCCTCAATTTTTTTTTTTTTTATATATTCAATGTACAGACACAGTTTTTTTACTGTTTTATTATATGTATAGATTTTCTCAAGTTGAACGTACTATACATACGAGGGTCATTCAATAAATACTTAGCCTACAAAAAGTAAACGAAAATTTTGGAAAAGTGGCAATTTATTTTTCAACATAGTCTCCTTTTAGTTCGATACACTACAGCCCAGCGATGCTCCAACTTTTTTAACCCGTCCGAAAAATAGTTTTTGTCAAACTCTGCAAAATAGGCCTCCGTGGCGGCGATGACCTCCTCATTTGATCCATATCTATTCCCGGCGAGTGATTTTTTCAGATTAGGAAACAGAAAGAAGTCACAAGGTGCCAAATCTGGAGAATACGGTGGATGGGGCAGCAATTCGTAGCTTAATTCGACCAATTTGGCCATGGCAACGGCAGACGTGTGAACCGGTGCGTTGTCGTGGTGAAACAGCACTTTTTTCTTCGCCAGATGGGGTCGTTTTTTCTTTAATTCGGCGTCGAATCGGCCCAATAAATCGGCATAGTAAAGCCCTGTAATTGTTTTACCCTCCTCGAGGTAATCGATGTAGATCACACCTTGTGAATCCCAGAAAACGGTAGCCATAACTTTTCCGGCCGATTTTACAGTTTTCGCCTTCTTTGGAGCACGTTCCCCGGTCTGGATCCATTGTTTTGATTGCTCCTTGGTCTCTGGTGTGTACCAGTGGATCCAGGTTTCATCGACGGTCACAAAACGACGCAAAAACTCCGCTGGATTCCGCTTAAACAGCGCCAAACACGTCTCCGATGTGGTCTCACGGTTGCGCTTGTTTTCTGGTGTGAGTAAACGCGGCACCCATCGCGCCGACAGCTTTCTCATGCCGAGTTCCTCGTGAAGAATATGATGCACTGTTCCTTCTGAAATGCCTACAGTCTCAGCTAGCTCGCGAACCTTCAATCGGCAATCTGCCAATACGAGATCATGGATTTTTTTAATGTTTTCCTCCGTAGCAGCTGTTTTCGGTGCACCTGGACGTGGTTCATCAAAAACCGACGTACGGTCACGTGCAAACTCGTTGAACCAATTCTTGACGGTGGCCATCGATGGAGAAGAGTCACCGTACACATCATCCAAGCGCTCTTTTATTTCGATGCGCGTTTTCCCTTCCAAAAATAGGAATCGAATCACCGAACGATATTACTCTTTTACCATTTTTGTAATACCGATCGACACGTTCGCTTCCATAAGTTGTCAAATTAAAACAAATGAAGGGATTGGAATGAAAATTTGAAAAAAGAAAAAGGAATGTGCTACACTGTGGTAAAACTCTTTTGAAACTACAGCGCCCTCTGGCGATGAGGCTAGGTACTTATTGAATGCACCTCGTAAGTATATTATACGACCCGTAAATAGCAATTTTTTTTCGTTATTAACGAAATAATTAAGTATATAAAAAATTAAATAAATGAATGTTTATGTATTAAGTATATATAAATAAATAAATAATAATTATTTATTCTCGTTCTTGTGTGACGTTAGGGACTTGCAATTTTTACACTGTGTATTTTTTAAACCAACAATTAATTTGTATTTTACAAGAGACTGACATTATTTTGCTTTATTCAAGAAATACAGGTGAAAAACTTTCAAGGTCAGTGACCTTTAACTAAAATATTTGTATCCTAAATGCAGTGAAATATCAAAACTGGTATTTTTTGGAATGCTTTATTAAGGTTTTATCTATAAAGATAAAACTGACATGTCCGCAACTAAGGCAAAATAATACACTGACTGGGAGTTTTAATGGTGTGCGCCGCGTAATCCAATAGAGTTATATGAAAACAATGTATTACGGAATTAATACATTGTTTACCTGGATTAACGCATAGGGTACTTTTAATTCCGGTAGTACCTTGATGGGATATTTTCCGACATCCCACGCCAGCGATAACGCGGGAGATTCTTACGGAATCTATCTATGAATATCCAATCGGCGGCAGTAAATGTGGCCCAAGCCGTAAACACGAATTTGTGAACAAGCTAAACCTGTTCTTTGGGGATATTTTTATTGAGTTTAGGTGCCAAGTAGGTGGTTTAAGTAAATAATAAATTTATTTACTTAAGCCACCGTTAGTTTCATTTATAATTGACTTGAGTAGAAATGATGCCAGAGCTGTATTAAAGTATTTTTTTACTTTAAGCTGTACAAGTACTAATAACTTCTGTGTGCAAATTCGAAAGTTTTCGGTTTTTTTGTGTTTTGCAAAGTACACTTAGTGTACTTAATTCTTAGGTCGAAGAACCTGAAGTGTCAGACGGCGAGCAAGTGGAGGGCGGCGAAGATACGGACAAAGAACCCGATGCCGCTTCGGACACTGCACCGCCTCGCCCACGCCCCTATGTGCATCTAGCGTGCGTGCACTGCAAGGAAAAATGTGCCACGTTCGCGGTAAGTTCTCAATCTCAAACGACTTCTTCAACAAGTAGGAGGAACTAAGTATAGTTAAGAAATGTGGTTTTGGATGTGTAATTCTGAGTTTGACATTGGCTAATTGAGAAGAGACACCCTTGAAATAAAGGGAGTCAGTGGAAAATATTCTCTTTTATTATTCATTTATTAATACAATTTAGAATAGTTAAAAGGGGAACTATTTAAATTGATGAAATCAGAAAGCAAAAGCCCCGCATATTATGTCCTAATCTGTAGTTTGCCCCGTTCGGCATAAAAGCTCCTCGAACCGTAAAGAGAAAGTAGGATAACGACGTGACGTTACTGACCCAGGCGTACGTGAAGCACCTTGTGTCCAGCAAGCACCGCGCCGCAATGAGCGCCGTGGCGCGGCGCCATAAGGCGCAGCTGCTGCGCATGCGCGTGGCGCAGCGCGGCGCGCAGCGCGAGCTGGAGGCGGCGGCGGGCGCGCAGCTGGCGGCGCGCACGACGTTCTGCCCGGTGTGCCGCCTCAACCACCGCACCACGCGCCACGCGCACAATCTTACGGACACGCACCGGGCCATGAAGCGCTTCCTGATGCCTTTCTGTCAGATTTGTCGACTTACCTTCCGTTCGCCCATGATTTACGAACACCATATTTGTTCTCTGGAACATCTTAAGGTTAGCTTCGATCTTTGAATGTACAAGTTGTAGTCGAAATAACTGAATACCTTAATTGGGGTCATTTTACTTATCATTATGAACAAACTTCAGGTGCACAGTTAATGTTTAACCACGTTAAACATATTATTTTTGTCCTTAAAATTCCTAATATTAACATTTTTATGATTCAGAGGAAGGCTAGCCAATCAGCGCGCCGTGTAAGCCCCAAGGCTGAAGCTAGCGGCGACGAAGGTATGGATGTGGATTTGGACAACTTCATGACTCTTGACTCAGTGGGCGATGTAGATGGTAAGTCAAAAAACTTTTTTAACAAAAAAAAAACAACCAACTTCCAACAAAAACACTACTTACAAAATGAAAAATAACTTTAATTTCAGATGTCGGTGTCAAAAAACCAAAATGCAAAACCAACGACACCGACTTCTGAAATGAAAGTTATTTTTCAGTTTGTAGTGTTTTTTGGGTTGTTTAAATTGTAAAAAAGTTTTTTATTTTTCACTTTTTATTGTTCCGTACCTCAAAAGAAAAAAAATACGGATATCTTATAGGATCACTTGTGTCTGTCTGTCTACATGTCCGTCTGTCACATCCAATTTTCTCCAACTAATGGACCCATAGGTGTTGTCTGAGAGTCATCACTTCATGCTGCTGAGCTGATGATAAGTCAAATTCAAATACTTTTATTCAATTATAATAAAGCAATCGAATCGCAACCAGTGAAATATTTATCAATGAGTAGTTCCGATGGACATCTGTGGTCTTCATCATCAGTTCTACTTCACCAAATTATACTTTCTGAATGCAAATGCTTGACTTGTTAATGAAAATGCCAAAATTGCTGTATGTATGCCTATAATATTTGAGGAGTTCACTCAATTCCTCATAGATCCCATCATCAGAACTGGATTTTGACAAAAATGGGACCAATCTGGACAAAAATGGAACAAATCCTTTTAAATAAAAAAAGAATTTTCCAAATCGGTTTATAAATGACGGCGTACTGAGGTAACAAACATAAAAAAAACATGCAACCGAATTGAGAACCTCCTCCATTTTTTGAAGTCGGTTAAAAATAGGAAAATAGTATCATACGTTACGACAATATGTCATGGCTTGGCAGTGCCTATCATTTATTTATATATCTTTTACAGAAGTTGAAGACGACGACTCCGGAGGCGAAAAAAAGGATGAGTCTTCTCCAAAAAAACCTAAAGTTGAAATTAACATTGGCAGTGAACATATTAAAAAGATGGAGGTACGCCTGTACCTACAAACTGATACAGGGGGAAAACCAAATGTATAATAAATGGAGCAATGTGGTCCAAAAGGTTGCTCAAAAATAATCCTGATGAATCTGAATGATTTCTGTTGCTGTTCTACTCGCGCTGCGAATGATTGTAAGACAAATTCGCGAAACAAAACAGCAGCAAAAATCATAATGTAGCATTTAGAAATGATAATGCAGTTTTTGTTTTTTCTTAAATTGAAATCGCAATTCCCTGGTCTTCATTGCTCTAATACTTTCGGATTTCGCCAGCGAACAATAACTATTCTTCTCATGCCCAGAAACTTTTGTAATTTAGGTTTGGTGGTGTGAGTTATGCCGCGTATACTTGCCCCGGGTGGAAGCAGGCGGCACAGAGGAAACCGAGGCCCTGCGCCGTCACTGTCGCCTACGTATTCATCTGGGTCGCTACGTACAACATCGCGACACTCGTACTCTTCGTAAACACGCTGAGAGAATTCATCGCCAGTTACATCAACAAAAAGGTAGGATGAAATGTGTGACACAGACAGTGTGCGTTCTTACTTTGCTATACAAATAACTCAATAACTGATAGTAGTTTGTTCAGAATCAATATCTGTACCTGCCTAATGATTATACAGGCTGTCCACTAAGCCTTCTTCCTAATTTTCATCGATATAGTGCAAATAGTCTCAAAATAAAATGGCTGTGTTGTTACACAATTGGATGTTCCCTATCCGAACAGACGCACAGAGTAAACGTGACGATATTATTTGGCTACTGAACCCTAAAAAAGACAACGTCATGCACGATAATGTTTGCTATAAATTCTATACAACAACTCAAAACTTCCATAAGGCACCCAAAGGGCCACTGGAATAGAAAGAATCTTTGTAAAATAAACCATCATTCACTAAATATATTTGCCAAAATAACAATGATTTAACTAGCTGCGCCCCGCGGTTTCACCCGCGTAAGTTTTCCCTTATCACTTAGGGGTATGAAAAATAGATAGTAGCCGATTCTCAGACCTACTGAATATGCATATAAAATTTCACAAAAATCGGTCAAGCCATTTCGGAGGAGTATGGTAAGTAACATCGTGACACGAGAATTTTATATATTAGACTAGCTGCTCCCCGCGGTTTCACCCGCGTAAGTTTCAATTTAGGGGTATGAAAAATAGATAGTAGCCGATTCTCAGACCTACTGAATATGCATATAAAATTTCATAAAAATCGGTCAAGCCGTTTCGGAGGAGTATGGTAATGGTAACGTGACACGAGAATTTTATATATTAGAAGATTAATCAATGAATAAAATCAAATAGCAGTAACATTTTTCGTCTGTACCTCGAACGATCACAGTGCAGTGGTGTTATTGGTGAGGAAAGCTACGGTTTCCTAGAAGAGCGGTGGCCGCCCACAAAGCGTCTAAATTGACCGGTTAATGAGTTCTCTGAAACATTCCATTAGAGAGCGCGCATTAGTGCTTTTATTGACACCCTATAACTTTAGCGTGTCAATAAATGCTCTCTAATGCGCGTTCTCTCTCTCTAATGGTCCTTCTCTTCTCTGATCACGTTGCCATAATTTTCATGACAGCCGTTATGCTGCGGCCGTTATGTGGCTGAAGCTTGAACAAAAGATAAATCCAAAAATTTTTTTGTTTCTTCTTTGTTTTTAGAAGAAGAGAAAGAAGCTACTGCTGAGGCTGGGGACGTAATTAAATCAGAAAATGTTGAGGCTGTTCCTGAAGAAAACAAAAAGAAACTCGACAATGGTGCTGATAATTCCACTGCATCCGGTTAGTAAATTTCCAGAGCACATAATAATACAGATGGAGCACTCGGCACTTCGGCACTTCTGGTACGAAGCTGCCAGTACAAGTGGGTAAGCCTTGGCGCGCCCATGGCCGTGCCCCGCCCGGTAAAGGCAAGCAGACCCGCAAAAAAAAATTGTTTGAACTTTTCTATACTGGATGAAATTTTTTAGTCTGAAATCTATTGGGTATATACTAAGTGAATGGAGTAAAAGCCTATGGCATAGAAATTTTCTTTTTTTCAATAACATACAATGAAATTGATCTAGCAATAAATACTACATATTTGATGTAAACTTTTCATACTAGAATAAAAACAGAAATATAAAAAATGTATTAATAAATCGATTAAAATTTATCGAAATTCAATACGCACCGTACTAAATGCGCGGAATTTATCAATGAATTTGTAGCGCGATCCTATACTTCACTTGCAAATATTCTCGTGTATGGATTTTGTTCCACTTACAACACACCATATTATTTTCGAGACTGTAAAAAATTTCATCCAGTATATAGCGGCAATTTCATAGGTAAGCACCTAGTATATAATGTATGTTTCAGGGAGTGAGGATAAATTATGGGCAGATGTTGACAAAGACATTGGAGAGTTGCTCCGAGAAGTAGACCCCCAAGGCAATGAAGGCAGTGACGACGATGAGGACCTTGGAAGGTACTTCAACATTTTATAATTTTCGTAAACACTTAAAATCGTACACGCTTTGCATAAGTCTCTGCACCTGTTGCCTTTCTGCGGGTTAATAAAATTTATATGCAAGTGACGTCTTCACAAGTTTAATAATAAACAAATCAGACGAAACGTAAACTAGCGATCAGCGTTCTTCTGACCTGTAGGAAAAAAAAGAAAGAAAAACGGACATTGATTTAAAAACCTTAGATATACATTCAGCAACTATAAAACGTCCCCGAAAAAGTGTCACGACTACGAGACTTTATATTGCTCAGAAATACAGTACCTCCAGTAGATATTATCCCTAATACCGAGTCAATGCCTTAGTTAACCGTGCGTAGTCCCAGCAGAAAATATTCGAATTTCTTAATTTTTGTTTAGCAGATATTTAGTGTATGACTTCGTGTAATTGTGTATGGTAAGTACAAAGGAGAATCAATACCGCCCGTAATCAATACCGCTTTACTACTTTAATACAAGGCATTGACTGTGACCGCGAACAATGGGTTTTCTATTGTGTCTGTTGCCTGGCAGTCAACGTGTTAAAGCAATAGAGTATGGCCTTAAAAATATACTCAAAAATTATAAAATATATTTTTAACTTTTCTGCGTTCACTTGAACGAAATCGTATGTCGGGTTAAAATTTTGTATTTTAAAGGATACAACCAAGTCGAGATCAGAAAGCAAACTGTTTTATTTCCTTTTTACCCTCATTACAAAATGTTACACTTGACAACTAATAAAAACAATCAACAAGATTCAAACATAACATACCTTTCTCTAATAATGATTGGTAAATACAATAATTAATTCAACAGATAACAAAATTTATTTAACAAAATTGTCTACTTGTAACATAGCAATCACTTAAGTCATTCATTAGGAATTCCTATAATATCGGGCCTTAATTCAGGGGGCGGAATCACAATCGGCGGATCCTGTGATAATTCAGAGTCCGTATCGTTGGCTGGCTGACTGCCAATGATACGGATGGATGATGAATAAGGATGTTTAATTCCATTATTTTTGAGAAAATTATTAAATTCATCCGAGGTGAACGCACGTCCATTATCGGATACCAACACGTCGGGCAGCCCTTGTTGCATCTCCTATAAACAACTCCAGCAACTTTATGAGCCATGTATGTGGCATCGAGTCATAGGCCTTCTTGTAATCCATCCAACATGTCGACAGATTCTTTCGGGAGCGACGAACCTGTTGGCTAAAGGCCATATCAATGAGGAGTAGCTCCTTAGTACCGCGGGACCCGTTTCTACATCCATTTTGAGAGGCAGACATAATGGAGTTGGTGTATATGTTTGTTAATTTTAGCTCTCAGCCGATAGTGAGGTCAAAATAGAAATCCAAGATGGGACCAGTGGCGTGCACTCCATACATGCAAATAAGCTCTGCATACCCTGTAGTCCCATACATACATGCCCATCTGAATGATAAATAACTATAATTAAAAAAAAAACATGGTAATTTAGCTTTCGCGCCATCTATTACTTTTTTTGGAATTAACTCGTTGGAGCTGCGAACATCCGCCACCCGCGCAGGCAGCGCTCCCGTGAGCAAAAGCGGTACTACGCCTTGCTTATTCTTCATACAACGCATTTCGTGTAGTACACAGCAAAAATGTGACTGTGTGCGTCAAAATGTGTGCTCGTGTTGGAGTTTTAGAAGCATAGCTTACATTGCAAACCATTCAAATTGAGAACCGGTAAAAACACTGCTTATTTGTTGATTGCAGATGGTCGACTTTTTTTTGTCGGATTGACCAAATGACCGATTAATTCGTTCGTATTAGTCTCAGATGAAATAAAAAAAGGTAGATGACGAACTTCTAATGAGAAACTGTAACCATTTTTTTATGTATGTGTTTGTCAAAGAAATGTTGCCTCGTTTTAAAAAAAGGCCCTGATAATTACTAAAGTGGGGTAAATACTACCTACTTATAATTAACCTTTTGAACGCCATTGTCACATATATGTGACAAACCAAATCTTACCCTGAACGCCTACGTCACAAATATATGACAAAATACACGAATACATATCGTATCATATTAGGAAATAAACAATTTAATCATTACTTTTGTGTGTTTTTATATATGTAATTTAAAAGTTTAAGTTTAAGCTAAAATATAGACGTATATTGTATTGCATGAAACTCCTATAAATAAACCACCAATATCGAGAAATTTGTTGTTTTAAAAGTAGATGTTCATTTGACAGAAAAAGTGGCCTGGCATCAGGGGTACGGCGATACGTTTATACTCTGGCGTTCAAAAGGTTAAATAGGTAATATGCGAAAGTAAATATGTACCTACCTATGTTTGTTTTATTAAATTTAATTTACTCAACATTTTTTCCTTAAAAATATAAACAAAAAGGCAAGCGAGTTAAAAATAAATATACTATATATTTCTCTTGATTCCAATAATTTGATGTAACATACTATCACGTGATTTAAAAAAAAACAATAATTACGTCCACTCTCTAAATATTTCTCCATGACTTTATCTACAATTTACTTACCCACATTTTGGGCAATTCGAAATAAGGGAACTACTGGCAACATTCTCCCGTTATGTCACCTCGGGACATTGACATTTCTGTCTTCCGAATAACCTCAAATTTAATTGTGATAACATTAAAAAGTATAGTTGTGTATGTACTTATGAGTGAAACGATATTCCTTGGCACTTTTTGTTCACTTTAGTGTTGTTTTTGCACCATTTAACCATACAAGACGGCATTTTGTAGGCAAAATTACTGCACGACGCTCCGGGAAGTACTGAAGAAAATGAGCGTAGTTTGATGCATCTGTGTGCGTGAGCGCGTGGTTTATATAAAGGAGCCGAGTTTTGTGGCTTCACCAATAACTAAGGCCGCGATCTATCTACCTTCTTTTATTTCATCTGAGGTATTAGTTCGTAACGTAATAAATTGCAAAGTTTTTTTCGCTATATTGTTTTTCTTGGCGCTATACGCTAATGATTGACGAGTAATTATTTAGTAAGTCTATTGTAAAAAATGGAAAATTATACATGTGAGTGATTATACCTGTGCTGGCGGCAAAGTGTGTTTAAATAGTAAATTAAAATCGGCCGCGATTTTTTTGTGCATACCCTGTCTGAAATCTCTGTGCACGCCACTGGATGGGGCTGCAAAAATTTTAATATTTTTCGAAAAAAAAAATGTACATCGCCATTTTAAAATTTACGCAGCGGCCATCTTGAACTTCGTTCTTGACGGGGGTCCCTCGACCCCACACGATTATTTTTTTTCAAATCCTAACGTTTGGGTTGTAGTTGGATAGGTCTTGAAATATGCAATCGAAGTTCTTAAGTCACTTTCATTCAGTAGCATATCGGGCGAGATTAAAAAAAAATGTGTGTCTTCCCTCCTCAAGTATTTCATTACAAAATCTGAAAAAATCATGACAGTAGCTACTATACTATTAGAATAGAATAGAATTTCTCTTTATTCGAGTATCAAAAGACTCAAAAGCTGTTAGTAAAACTTATGACTATGTTAGTAAACACTGAATATACAAACAACACAACAAATAATGGTGGATCATTGCTGCAACAACCCATGAGTAATTGCACAGCAGCGACCCACATAAACACAGTCCAGGCGACTGGCAATCATGCTTAGGATACTGTTGGTGCCGCCCCACACCCTGCGCACCAGGGAAGCGCACCTTTTACGCATTGTTGTGTAAAAACAATCTACATGCGCATCTGCGAACATCCCCGACGCACTACAGAAGCGGGGCAGCCCCACCAGCATCCTAAACGCGTTATTATACTGAACGCGGAGAGCACAGTACGATATTTTCGTACACCTAGCCCACAGGCTGCACGTGTAAAATGAAGTACAGTGCGCTCGAAAGAGCGTCATCTTGACTGGAAGTGAGCATCGTGCAAACCTGCGAGCCAACATATTCGCTCTAACCGACAATGCCCTTCCCAATCTTTAAGGTCAGGGGTTAATATATGACCAAGGTATTTAAAATTCTGTGCTCTCTGCAGAGGTGTGCCGTACAGTAGTACAGGAGGCACTTTGTCAGGGCTTTTACCCCCAGCCTTAAAGACCATGACCACAGACTTTTTACAGTTATACGCCAAACCATGTACTTTGGCGTACGCCTCACACTGGGCGACCGATTTTCTCAAGCCGCAGACTGGCGCACTCAGCAGCACCATGTCGTCAGCATAACTGAAAGAAAGAAAGAAAAAGTATTTATTGCGACTCGTACAGGAGGATCGTGATGTCACGGGCATTTACAGAAATAAATAAATAAATATTTAAAAAGATTTAAAAGTAAAAACTGATATTATTGACACAGATACCGTCCACGTAGCATCCAACCCTGGTACTGCTGAGCTCGGCTATTACTCAATAAATATTTTTGTTCAACGAAAACTATTTCGAACAAGAAAAGATGCTTTCAAGTTTTGTGAATACCCGCAGTTGTAATAAATATATTTCCTTTGTTTCAAACATCCAAACACCTTTCACACTATTTCTACAGTAGGATAGGAATGATTAAATGAAAAAAAAACCGAGACCACACACAATGAAAGGTTCTATGGTTGGGAGTTTGGGACTAATTTATCGCAAACAATATTTTATGTTCTTCACCCACTAATTGAAACTTAGTAGATGCTACGGAACCCTAAGTAGAAAAGCGTGTCCTAGACGCACTCGAATTTTTTTAAACATTTGTTTTTATTAATTTACTCGTAGTTACCTACACTTTTGTGTCTGTCAAGATCAAATTGTATACAGAGACGTGTAGTTGTCTGTTCAGTGTTCATGTCTATACCTATATGTTTACTGGCCGATGTTTAAGTCAGAAAATTTAAATATTAAAGAAAATATGTTCACACGGCTACACATCAAGCTTTACATTTCCAGTTTTAGCTGACCTCGCATTGTATAGGTTTTTCGTACAATCAGAAGTCGGCTTATACTGGTTATGTATAGCTTGATGTGTAGCCGTGTGTACTTACACATTATACGGTTCTCGAAATCTTTCTTTTTTAGGGTTCCGTACCTCAAAAGGTTCCGTACCCGAAACCTTATAAGATCACTTCGTTGTCCGTCTGTCTGTCTGTCAGACAAGTGCAGGAACGCGTGGAGTTATCAAGTATATAATACTCAAGGCTGCAATCTCTTGAAGCAGTGAAACAATCAAACTTCTAAGTCAACGCAACCAAAAGATACGGGCGTATATATTCCGTAATCAAAACCTATAGGGTACTTCCCGTTGACCTAGAATTATGACATTTGGCAAGAAGCAATGTCATGTAGAACAAGTAAAAGAAAAAAAAACTGAAAACCGTAAAATCGTACATTACAAAAAAATAATTATAAAACTATTTACAAATACAAATTTATACGGAGCCTTCGGTGTACGAGTCCGACTCGCACTTGACCGTTTTTCTTAAGTATATGTTGCAGGATGCAGCACAGAAACAATATTTATTTTAAACACGCTGAAGCTAGTCGTACTAATACCAAAATATGCTAGTCTCCCCACCGTCATTGTTAGAAAGAGATAGCATATAATAGCATAACAATTGTAATTTTTACCGGTACTAATACTAGTAATTAGATAACGTTAACAGACCGGTAGGTATCGTTATTAATATCGTTACTTTTTATCGTTAAGTAACATAACGGTAAATGGGTAACGTTACCAAAAAAGTAACGGTAATTCCGTCCCTGCTCATTACAAAATGTTACACTTGACAACTGATAATAAAAAACTTTTTTACAAAAAAAAAACAACTGAATTGAGAACCTCCTCCTTTTTTTGAAGTCGGTTAAAAACAACCGACTTCCAACAAAAACATTACAAAGTGAAAAATTTCTTTAATTTCAGAAGTCGGTGTCAAAAAACGAAAATGCAGAAGCAACGACACAGACTTCTGAAATTAAAGTTATTTTTCACTTTGTAGTGTTTTTGTTGGAAGTCGGTTGTTTTTAACAGACTTCAAAATAAGGAGGAGGTTCTCAATTCGGTTGTTTTTTTTTTAAGTTTTTTATTTTTCACTTTTTAGGGTTCCGTACCCCAAAACGAAAAAAACTGAACTCTTATAGGATCACTCGTGTGTCTGTCTATCTGTCCATCTGTCACATCTAATTTTCTCCGAATCTAATGGACCGATAGGTGTTGTCTGAGAGTCATCACTTCAAGCTGCTGAGCTGATGATAAGTCAAAGTCAAATACCTTTATTCAATTAGGCCTATAACAAGCTCTATCGACAATTACAAGCTCTTACCATCATCAGATGCGGGACCTGCTCGTCCCGTTAGATCATTACGAGAAATGGAATGATGAAGACGATTGTCTTACAAGTCCACCTCTATCCAAGAACTGCTAAGTAGTTTCTGTCGACATATTGCCGTATCTCCTAACTCCTAACAGATTAGGTGCTGTGGCATCGACAGCTCGGTAGCATTAGGTAAGTGATGACTCTCAAACACTTGAATCATCAAAAGGTGTCATTTGATTTGAGAGAGTTCAACTAACACACTGTACATGCCTACAGAAGAGGATTTTCCTCGACTCATGGGATCCCTTCTTTCATGGGATCATCAGACTCTGACTTGGTGACAATAGGACCACCTCGAGAGCATACCATTTAGTACGTGAGCGTTTGGTACGCGTGGCAAGTCGCATTCGTGTCGAACGCGACTTGCCACGCCTACCAAACTAGACTGAGGAGACTTGCTACTACTAAGCCACAAGTTTGGGATCACGATTTTGTTCGCTATGTCCCGTCTATTGGAAATAATTATTTACTGTCTTTGGCTCGTAGAGTGCCTATTTTAGGTATTTAGACCTAAAAACTTTATTTAACTTTTACGTGTATATCTTATGAACGGTATGCTTTTTTTCAAATTCTGTTTTCACAAACATTACCTATCGGATCCAAACCGTTTTATATGATTTTCATCAAATAGCTAAACGTCAGCGCAGCGAAAACTTTATCATCTTCGCAGTTTTATGACACACAAATTTCATTTAAACATACTCATTTACCTCTCGTTACACACTAATTATTAATTATTGCATGTATTTTTTTTCTTATACGTCTATAGGAAAAAAAAAGTTCAGCTGGGATGACAGTCCCAGCGGAAACAGTTTTTATTGAATAGCTCCCCAATGGTTGGATGCACAAAGGAGACGTTTCAATTTTGTATGGGACTCCGGCCATAACATGTACACTTTAGAAAACCTAGAAAACGAACCCCTGAATACAATAAAGAATGTTTTTTTTTTCATAATAACTAATAGTCTTTAGGCACTAAATAAAAACTGAAAATGATTGACGTTTGTTATTGACCATCGACAGCCAGCCATGACAGGTTGGAAAGATGACGTTTACATAACCTACAATTTGTCAAAACTGTGATTGCTGTTTTTGGGATTTGGGCCCACCAAGACACGATAAAATCTTGCACCATTTCTAGGTTTCAGCTCATCTTGATTAGGTTATAAAAGTGCGTAGAATGGGTATTATCTGTCTTATTTTATAATAAATATATTAGTATGGGATTTTAATGGGGCTCGTAGCTAAGTTATAACAGCCGCACGGGTCAATCGATCAGGTTAAGCTATGCTTGTTGCGTTCGGTCCATGGATAGGTGACCATATTTACATACCGAGACCCTCCGTGCCTCGGAAAGCACGCTATGCCGTTGGTCCCGGCTGTCATTTGTAGATCAGTCGTTACGGGTAGTCAGAAGGCCGAAAGTATGACCAACCAGTTTTAAAGAGTGCACGTGCAAGTTGTAGTCACCGCCTGAGGTATAGCAAAGACACAGAGTACTTTTGTATAGTATGGAATAGAGGTCTAACTCAGCGATCAAAATGGGAAACGTCAAGTGTCGCCCTGGACGCGGGTTTTGGAGCTAATGCCAACACAATCCTACGCTATAGCTAGGTAGGTACATACAATTCGCACGTCGTCGCCTACTTACAGATTTATTTATTTTTAGGGTATTTTAAAATGTGAATTACAATTCGCTTGTAGATAAGCGAATGGTAATTCACATTATCAAACAATAAAACAATGTTAGGTAATTTTCGATTTAATTATTTATTACTTTCTTTTGAAACATTTCATAGTAAGTTTTTTAGCTTTAACTTTATGTTTATACGAATCCGTATCATCATCACACTCTCTCTTATTTATTAATATCTTTACAATAGTTATAAATGAAAAATCTGCACTACCTATATTTTTATTACATACATGATAAATGAATGAACACAAATCACAAGCAGACCGTAAACTTAGAGAGAAGAAGAAAAGTAATGGAAAATAAAATTGCACCTAACCTTATTATTGCTAAACATTTCTCTAAATACTAAGCAGTAGAATTAATATGTTGCCTACTGACTTAAGATCATCGATTTACAAAGGTACTCTATTCAAAACAAAACTTAAAGCATTCCTGTTAGATAAAATTAAATGTTTGTTTTCTCTAACTGAATTGGTGACAGATGATGGTAAATAGTTTTTTATATTTTAGTAATTTACATTCTTGCACCTGCCATTCACTTATGACTCAGTTATGACATTAAATATATAAAAAAAATTAAATATTTGTTATTTTTTTTCTCTTTGGATAGATTTATACTCAAACTCAAAGCATTTATTTCAACTAAACCAATTGCAGGCACTTTTGAATTGTCAAGGGGTCGGTCAGTCAGAAAGATGAAGCTAGTTGCCCATTCCAAAGCGTAGGTACCTATGGAGAAGAACGGGCAAAAAAACTCCATGAACACTCTTTTAATCAAATAATATGGTTACAAAGACTTGGTTACATCATTCATGTTAAAAATTATGCATGTGAGAACGATGTAAAACTTTGAAAGCGTCCGTAATGAAAAGACGTAAAAAAAAACAATTCAAATATTAAATTAAAATAAGCCGTGGCAGCAAAGAGATGACCAGTCCCTACTGACAGCACCCGTTCACGAACATGACGCATGTATTAGCACCATTCAGCTCAACCATTTTGAAGGGAGCTAAATGATCCAACATATGCGCCACCATCAGCGAGACATTTGAGTGAGCATGACATACCCTCAGCCGCCAGGGCACATTCAAGTATGAAAGACGTACCCAGTAAATGGTAGCTTTGTAGTATGACATATACTCACACATGTGCTATGCAATTATACAATACTAGGAAATTGAATTTATATAATGCAAAAATTATATTTTAAAATCTTCAGCAGTTCCAACAGTATTTTCCAATGATAATCAATTTATTTGTGCGTCCTTATGGAGCAGGACCAGCGTTTACCCAAGCATTTTTATCAGCGATGTAATCACCCAATTTATAATAGGTATGCCTGGCTGCATAGTGTGCGTTTTATACAAGATTTAAACTTCGTTTCATTCAGTTCAAGTATGTGGGTAGGTATTTTATTGTAACATTTTAAACAGTAGCCAATGAAAGATGAATCTACTTTAGCCAGCCTGAAACCTGGTTGAACTAATTGGTCCCTATTTCTACTTATATATGTCTTTCACCTCTTTTACTAAAAATATATAGATTTTTCCATACATACATTATATTTTCATAGATATATTGATAAGGTACCGTCATGATGTTAATATCTTTAAACAGCTCCCTTAGAGTCACGCCTGCGGAGGCAATATATGGCTCTGATGGCTCTTTTCTGCAGAATAAAAATAGAATCGATGTCTGCAGTCCGTCCCCATAGTAAAATACTGTACGACATAATACTATGAAAGTAACTAAATAGACCAGTCTCGCAGTATCAACATCAGTAAATTGACGGATTTTTCTCACAGCATATGCTGCTGAACTTAGCCGTCCTGCAAGAGATGTTAAATGAGGACCCCATTGAAGCCTTGAGTCGAGCGTGATTCCCAGGAAAACAGTTTTATCGACGAATTCTAGTTTCATAATCTAAT
This sequence comes from Gortyna flavago, assembly GCA_963669345.1. Taxonomy (NCBI): domain Eukaryota; kingdom Metazoa; phylum Arthropoda; class Insecta; order Lepidoptera; family Noctuidae; genus Gortyna; species Gortyna flavago. The sequence goes on from OY770126.1 coordinate 11,206,840, forward strand.
ATATATATAATCAATTGACATAATAATATCGCACATTGATAAGAAGAGTGACACTAACCAAAAATGCTATTATTTCAGTAGAAGCATTTAAAGTTTTACCAAACAGTAATTAAGAGTTTTAAACAAAAGACAGAAAGTAAAACTACGACTACTAACTAACTAGCGGTACTTTTATTTTTTATTTATTTAAAAAAAAACTTTAAATGTTTCTACTGAAAAAATAGCTTTTTTGGTTAATGTCACTCTTCTTAACAATGTGCGATATTTACAATAATTTATATAATAACTATTTACAATCTATTGACATGATATTTATAATAGGTTATTAATTTGAAATTCAGTAAATTTTTTTTTATTTTTATCTGTTAAAAATAATTAATGTACTACATTCAATAACAATGCGAATTGATAATGAATAATTAAACTAAATTAAAATAAAAAAATCTATTAATTTTCCATTGTGTTGAGCATTTTAAGAATGAGAAGTCTACAGCTACAACAATTATTGTTGTTATTAATTATTTTAAATGGTTTTAAACTTTCTTTTCATATTATATAATTTATATCCTGAAGATTAGATATACAATTTAAGAGAGCGTCGCTGGGACTGCAAAGCCATATTTTATTTGCGTATTCCCGATATCTTAAATATTCGTGGTCACTGTTTGATATTAAATCTTTTTTACATTGACCTTGTAGCGGCACTTGCTTAGTTTTGCTCGAAATAGCACAAGTTTTCTACAGAGCATGCTCAGATTGAGTTACAGCAACGCGTTTCACCCGCCTTCTGGTAACGATAGTCCGTTGTTGCTTTTTGCGATGCTCTGTAAGAAAATGAAACACAATTATAGACAATTATTTGGTACTTATACAATTTAGCACTTTACGACTGATGTTGTTTTGATGACCAAATGAGTTATTTTACTATAAATAATTGGGCGTAATATAAGAGTGTGTATTGAAATGGATATTATTTTTATTTTGTTATAATAAATAGCATTCTTATTGAGTTATTTTGTTATGTGAGTAGTGCAACATTTGAAAGTAATACTATTGTAATCTATACAATAGAAAGGTAGGTACACACTACTCACATTGCTGCAGTGGCAGATATTTTTATAGCACCTCATAGATAATTAAATACCTATTCTAATATTACAATAATGGTATTTAGTATTTTAAGTTGTATAAATAACGCCGTTTAATTATTTCAAATGGCAAAATTCATAAAAGACACATGCCAAGATTGTTTACTAAATAAGGAAAAATACACGTAAGATGATAATTATCTTTACTTACCAAGATTTTTTTAAAGTTGTACATCTTCCACAGCTATTATGGCATGTAGATGTATAGGCTCAGCCATGGATACCGTGTCACATCTATGTGAAGTAATAGGTTCTGGAATGACAATTTATTATTTAGTTATAATAAATGTGTTATTAGATAATCAATTATGTATTAGGTACAGTCTCAGCCAATATTGAAAGTATTTAAGTATGTTTAATCATTATAATGTATGCTTAGAGCAATATTAATGTTCTGTATGATGAACATAAATTAATTTACACTACACAATAAACTTTTATAATAGAATCTATGATTTTGAATAGAATCGAGGACCAGAGGAACATTAAAAAAAATTGATTACTAATGGTAATGCTGATGTCACTCAGGCTGGCTGGACAAATCTTCAAAATAACTCGCATTTAACTAGGTCAATAGGGCATTTTATGTGACGTCTAAACAACCTTATTTCAGAATTTGTGACGCAACAGAATCTTAGATAATCGATCGAAAACGTGTCCAGCCATCTTGATAAACCACTTTTCGCTGGTCTTTCAATCTCGGTAACGGAAGTGATTTTGACGACATTTTGCTTATCAACGGGCGTCACATAAATTTGTGACAGGCATCGAGCTAAAAGTTTTGTGATACGTACAGCGGTTTAGTAGAAAAATGCAAAAATCTGTGTCCAGCCATCTTGATTTTACGTATAAAACTTTGGGCTGGCACTTCCGAATCTCAATAACGGGAGCGTTTTCGAATTTGGTTCCTTTACTAACATTTAGTGACACAATTTGTGACAGTAATAACGTTTGATTTATGGCGTCACATATAAGGGTTTACGAGAAATCAATAAAAACTTAATGTCCAGCCAGCCTGAGATCAAGCTGGCTGGACACATGTATCTCCGCTGCGTGATGATCTACGGCCTTCGAAATATGTTCAAATTTTTGTGACGGGGACGATAATGATTTACTGAATTTGTGACGGAGAAACTTTGAGTAGTTTCAAAGATATTGATCATTTAAATTTTCCCATACAAACACTGCAGTAGGGTTACCAATAATGTAGGACTAAGTATATTTTAAGGTGTTTTCTTTAATAGATGAAAATCCGTGTTTTGGTGATATTAATACGAACAACTCTAGGTATTTAAGGAGGAAGCGCTAAAGTAGCCCGCGAAATTCAAATTTTCTTACGTTTTTTGTAATTTGCACACTTAATAATTCGCACATTGATTAAAATATGATTCGCGGTTGTAACAAATATGTATTTACAGAATTATAATCATTACAATCAGTAATACAACTTGTTAACTTAGTATAATCCCCAAATGTGAAGATTTCATGAAATAGTCATTCTTTTGGATTACTTGGTCTTAGAGAGTAGTGTTGATGAATTATAGATTATAATTCTGTAAATACATGTTTGTTACGGCCGTGAATAATATTTTAATCATCGTACAACTTAATACTGACCAGCAAATTGCAGAAAACGTAAAAAAAATTGAATTTCGCGGGCTACCCTGGCGCTTTCGCCTTAAATCGATAGAAGACAAAAGTGTAGAAGTGAGGAAGGGGGGGAGGGGTCATTTTTTGATGTTATTGATTATTTACGTGCAGATACCTACTCTTTTTAGTAGGTAGGTATTGGTGTTTTTCATGGTAAGTACATAGGTAGATATTGTGTCAGGATAACTAATGCTCGAAGGTATTTAAATGAAAAAATAATGTTTGCTGTAAATAAAATCACATTTATTTATTTGTACTTTTTATTGAGCGTTTCAAATGATGAAAATGACGACAATCAACTCCATTTGCGCTTCAGTAACCCCCGCCTTGTACCACAACGTTGTTTTTGCCGCCGCCCTGTTTGAAGCGCAAATGAAGTCGGTGGCAGTGAACGAAAATAAACTTCGTTCACTGGTCGGTGGTCGTCATTTTAATCAAATATATAAACGGTGACAGCGAGCGCGGTACGGTCCGCACAATTTTATTTTTAGTAATTTTGTCTATGGGAGTATCGCTGTCATTCTATTTTCTTTAGTAGAGTAATTGGCTGTGGTATTTTTATGCCAAAAAACCAATAAGAATCCACGATTCTAATAAGTTATCTGTAGTTGAAAATAAATAAATGGCCGCATCGATGTATCGTTCATAAACATCGATGTTGAAACTGGTAACATCGTTGAAACATTGTTCTTAAGAACGATGTTTTCTCAGCGCCATCTATAAATGATAAATGATTTTATTTTGTAAGTAGGTTTGCACAAACACTTTTACACGTCATTCATATTTTTTATAAAACTAGATGAGGTCGGCGTTTCCTATCTGACTACTCTGAGAAGAAAGGCCGAAACAAACTCAGAGGTCACAGTCTCTTTTAAAGTCCAGACATAATCTTGGTCAGGTTATATGAAGACCATGTAGATCGATGTCTGAGATGGTCTTTTGAGGAAAGAACCACACAGATTGAGAGGACCTGTCCAGTCAGTGCAAGCATTTGTCAGAAATCGTGCAGCTCAACTCAAAACTTAAGGAGCTCAACGATTCGACGAACAATACCAAAGAAAGGACATTTGGGTAGGCCACATAAATTACTCAAACTGCCAGACCTAGAAAAAAAACTAACATAACAAAGAGAAAATCAAATACAAAGCATGCTATGAAAATCAAATACAAAGCAGGCGGGGCTGCTACCGGCCGATTAGTCGATTAAAAAAAATCTTTTATTTATGTAAAAATTATGGTCACCTCACAATATTAATGGATGTTTGTATGGGAAAACTTAAATGATCAATATCTTTGAAACTACTCAAAGTTTCTCCGTCACAAATTCAGTAAATGATTATCGTCCCCGTCACAAAAATTTGAACATATCTCGAAGGCCGTAGATCATCACGCAGCGAAGATACATGTGTCCAGCCAGCTTGAGCTCAGGCTGGCTGGACATTAAGTTTTTATTGATTTCTCGTAAACCCTTACATGTGACGCCATAAATCAAACGTTATTACTGTCACAAATTGTGTCACTAAATGTTAGTAAAGGAACCATATTCTAAAACGCTCCCGTTATTGAGATTCGGAAGTGCCAGCCAAAAGTTTTATACGTAAAATCAAGATGACTGGACACAGATTTTTGCATTTTTCTACTAAACCGCTGTACGTATCACAAAACTTTTAGCTCGATGCCTGTCACAAATTTATGTGACGCCCGTTGATATGCAAAAAGTCGTCAAAATCACTTCCGTTACCGAGATTGAGAGACCAGCGAAAAGTGAATTTTCAAGATGGCTGGACACGTTTTCGATCGATTATCTAAGATTCTGTTGCGTCACAAATTCTGAAATAAGGGTGTTTAGCCGTCACATAAAATGCCCTATTGCCCTAGTTAAATGCGAGTTATTTTGAAGATTTGTCCAGCCAGCCTGAGTGACATTAATGCTGTTATGATTCTATCTTCACTTACCAAGATTTTCCTTTAATTGTAGGTATTCCACAGCACTTTGAGTGTGTGGATGCATATCCACAGAGTCCAAATGTGAAGTAACAGGTTCTGGAATGACAATTAATCTATTATTTCAGTAAGCAGCGATAACCCTCATAGGACTAGACACTATCGATTTTCCATTGTGTCTCATTAGCACTGCTTGACAGGTTGGGTATTTCACCAAACATTATAGCATACCAGTTAAGACACCCGTGTCCAGCAGACGAGGCATAAGAGCTTTTGATGGGACATTTAATTTACTCATAAATGGGATGATAAATATATTTATTATTAATTCCAAGTACATGGCAACAAATGGATTAAAACTGGCTGTTTTATTTGGTTCATTTTGTGAATAGTGTGTTATTAACAAGACATTACAACACCTATTTGAAGGCATACTAGCATTTGCCCACAGCTTTGCCCACATAGGAAGTAGCCAATGCCACTTTCGGGTCCATAAACTATTACTGAGCAAAAAATAAAATTGATCCATTGCTCCGTTGTTGTGTGGAAGAAGGTCAAACCAATATTTGATACACCGTAAAATCACCATCTGCCAATATATTTCAATATTAATCTTAAAGGCAGACGCCGTTTCCCTCCGGATAAAGAAGATATTTACCAATCAATCCATTAAACATCTCTCCCCATAGAGTAATTTTAGTTTCCATAGTTAGAAAAATAATTTAAAAAGGATATAAATCTTTTGGCACCAATGATTATAAGTAATAATAAACCTAATAACCTAAATCTGTATTCTGTGAGTTTATTAGATATTTTATTATAACTAACCTGGCATCTAAGACGACAAACTGACCCATGTTTGTTGTTGGTACAGCTTCTTTTCTAAATCTATTATTACGGCACGAGTACTTTTGTTCGAAGTGTATACACGGCGGTATTTGTGCTATAGGTCACCACTAACGGAATAAACCCATGTATTAAATAACTCCCTATCCTTAGCAGGGTAAGGAAATTTATGCAAATTCGCATCAGCAATCTGAAATAAGTAAGTAATCAGTGGAGTTGGATGTCAAAACCTGAAATTTACGGGCGGCGGACTTTGCCCATAGGGCTTTGTCTTAAGGGTGTTGAACTGCTTTTTTTTTTTTTTTTTAGGATGGGAAATCATCAAATGACCCCTCCCGCTCTGGGTGGAGCGGAAGGGAGTGTCAGACTCTTACTGACTAAAACCCATCCGTGTTCCTTCCTTAGCCCTTTATGTTCCGGGGCAGCGGTAACCCTTTCGGACAATCCCGCTGCCCCGGCAGGCTTCGGCCCTGACGGGCCCCTCCTTCGATGCTGACATCTCTTTGAGGCGCGCGTGGAACACATACGCGCCGTCCGGCACGGGCCTGGTCCTGATCGGACGGCGAGCTACCCATTACTCGCCGTCCGCAGGCCCACGCCTACGGTGGCCGGGAGTCGTCACGCGGCTCCCGACGCCCGGAGCGTCTACCGCGGCGGCTGGGACGGGCGGCCCTCTCAGCTCTCTCCCTCGCCCATCCCGCCACCTCCTTCGCTAGCATGACTGCTTCGCAGAAGGAGGTGACTGCCTCCCACTCCCTCTCACCCCGGACCATGGCTTGGACCAGGGCCGGGCGCGAGAGGTCGCCGCCGCTGCCGATCGCCTCTACGAGGACACGGCGGTGCTCTGCCCAAGCCGGGCAGACCTCCACCGTATGCTCCACCGTGTCCTCAGGGCGATCCTCGCAGTGGTGACACCCGGGCGTTTCCTCCCGCCTGTTGATGTGCAGGAACCTCCCGAAACATCCGTGTCCGGTGAGGACCTGCGTCAGGCGGTAGGTGAGGGCGCCGTGACGCCTCTCTAGCCACTCCTCAAAGAGGGGCCTTACCGCCGCTATCGCGGCGTGCCCTGCGCTGGGTTGCGACAGTCGCGCTTTCCATGCCGCCATGAGATCGCGCCGGAGGTCCGTCCGCTCCGCAGCAATTTGCCGCGGAAGCGGGTTTTCCCCCCGGCGTAGTGCCTCCGCGCGCCACTCATACAGGCGCGCGAGGACTATCGCCTCCAGATCCCATGGCGGTAGTCCGGCAAGGAGGCTTGCCGCCTCGCGCGAGATCGTGCGGTACCCCCGTATCAGCCGTATGGCGACCACCTTTTGGGGCGCGTTCAGGTAGTGGGCGGCTCGAAGCCGCAGTGAACGCGCCCACACCGGGGCGCCATATACGGCCATGGACCGCACGACCCCCGCGTAAAGCCTCCGGCAGGAGGCGTTTGGCCCCCTCAGGTTTGGCAGGAGCCGCTTGAAAGCGGCCCCAGCCCGTTCCAGTTTGGGGGCCAAACGTCGGAAATGCTCGACGAAGTTCCACCGGCTGTCGAGGACGAGACCCAGGTATTTCATCGTCGTCTCGACGCCGATGTGAACCCCTCCTACCGTCAGTTGGGATCCCGATGGTGGCCCGTTCCGAAGCCCATGAAATGTCATGGCTTCGGACTTGTGCAGAGCCACCTCGAGACCCAACTGCCGGATCCTCTCCACGACTATCGCAACCCCGCGTGTCATAACGTCGGCCGCCGCCTGATGCGACCTCCCCTGCGCCAGGACCAGCGTGTCGTCAGCGTAGCAAACTACGCTGACGCCATCAGGGAGGTCTGCCCGCAGCACCCAGTCGTAACCGATGTCCCACAGGAGCGGCCCCAAGACCGATCCCTGTGGGACACCGCACGACATCTCTCGCCGGTTCCATTCCCCATCGCGACCGGCTGGCCGGCCGGGGTGTTGAACTGCTTACAAAGGCTTAGCCCAGTGGCCTTTTCATTAAGAAAAAAAAAGACACTTACCCAAGTTATTTATACATCCGGGGACGCAACACTTTTTGTTAGACATGATAAATTATGTAGTTTTCAATGTCACTAACACAAAAGTTAGCTCTAAACGGGTAGTCAAGAGTCCTCTCTCAATATTTAGATTTTAACAATTAGCACGAGTACAAAATCAAAACCAATCAAAACGGCCGGAGGAGCAGAGGCTCTACCCCGTTAGGTTATAGTGTTCTGTGGGGGTCTACTCTACGGACTTATATGGAAAAAGCACTTTTAGACGATTGAAATCTAGAAAAAGCAGATATAAACAAGCAAGACGCGGAAAATGCGCTCAAGCAAACAGGCGGCCATTGCCAAGTTTGTTGTAGTGTTGCATACAAAAATAAATTCAGTTAAAATGTCTTGAAATTATTTTCCTAATTTTTTTATTTCGATGTATACTATTGATATATTGAGCTTAGATGTAGGAAATATTTTCTCGTTGTATTGTTTTAATTACTTATGTAGGTATATCGAGGATATAATATATCGTTCATGGAAATTGAACGAGGGCTGGTCACACTGAAGAGCCAAATGCATGACACATGTTTTCATGCCATCTTGCGTACCGTTGTAGAACTTCCTTGTCACAACATTATGAAGACTGCCATCTCTAAGTAGGTTTTAGAATAGTTACACATTTTAATGACACCAAATTAACATGTTAGATTCAAGTGTAGGTCGGCAATACTTTTGGTGTCCATCCATATTTTGTATACTTATACGAGAACGATTACCCGCTTGCCACTACTAAGATTGTCAACCCTGAGCAAAGAGTATAATATTAATACGGGAGAGGTATAATGTGAACGAGACCATAACGAGACTGACAGACTGATGTGATGTCAATGTCATTGTGAACAATACAAACCAAGGTTAGAATCTTTCGTTCAAAAGTACCGACAAGTCTACAATCCACAAAAGTAGAATATATATTTTTTCACGATGAATTGAATCGTCACACTTTCTTGTAATTAGTCAAAAAAGTTGTTTGAGATAGATGTCTTACCATCTTATCATAATAGCAAAGAAATACATACCTGGGCATTTTTTTTTTAACTGCTACTATCTTTGAAAATAACTTACTGATATTGTTTTGGATATTTTAGCTAATTCTTGGTTTAGTCGAATGGTAAATTTTACAAACTTTGCTGAGTATGTGATTTTTTTATTATATTATGGCGCTTATTTAAAATAATGTTTGTAAATAAATAGTAACTTAGATACTTTTTGGTCATGACCGTTACCATCTAAGAGGACAGTACGGCAAGACGTAAGATGCCGCATTTCTGGATTTAATTTTGTTACTTTGTTTTACATTTCTGTTAACAATTTAAGTAAAAAAAGAAAACTTTAGTCTTTTAGAACTATTTAATAATTACTCGACATTTCTATGTCATAAAAATGTTAGTTTTTTGCAACTTGTATGTATGGGACATGCCATAAGTGGGTTGGTAGGCATTTTGCCGAAAATGCCCACCTTTCAAATCTAAATAAATAACGTCTACGTGATATTATTTTGTTTTAATGTAACATGATTTCTGGACGAAAGCAGTATGCAAGTTAGACGACGCCATGTTCAATAGAATATGGCAATAGTTTGAAAAACTATAATTGTTTTGTGCCCAAGTAATCAGGGGAATATTCAGAAAAGAATATTTTTCCACAATTCATGGAATTATTTTCTATTTTTTCACAGCCGTACAGTTTATGGCCGAAAATGAAATATCTCCTTTGTACAGAGGCCAGCACATCAAGTTACCCCAATCTGTCAAATTTCTTTGATAGATTTTCAACTTTACTACAAACGAATAAGGTTCATATTCAATTGGGAAAATTTGACAGATTGGGGTAGGTTGATGTGCTGGCCTCTGTACTTACCATACACAATTACACGACGTCATACACTGAATATCTGCTAATAAAAAAATTAAGAAATTAGACAATTTTCCGCTGGGACTACCCACACAATAAGATAAAGCAGTTTATAATTTACTTTATTACGCGTTTTAAAGTTAACTTTTACGTAATCTGGAATAGTTAAGTTCTATGCAGCTGCAGCGGCAGCTGTTAAAAAACTGTTAATCTAGTAGACAGAGTGTAATATGTTAGTAGTGTGGAAATTAGATATGAGAACACTAAGGCCCCGTTCACACGGCGACGATCAGGAATTATTTAACTGTTTATCACATGGCAGTTTCATACTGCATTTGTTTTTAACTGTATGAACATTGGGATGTTGACGTGTGTTCCCAACTTTTACCAAAAAAAAAACCGTACTGATCATCTCCGTGTGAACGGGGTCTTACACTACCTCTTCGGGCAACACTTGCGAGAGAATTATTGTGGGAGATTATTCCCGGAACATTTACGTAGATGTCCCGCGGCATTTTGCTGCATTTATACCCTAGTGAATCCCAGGCTTAATAAACTGAATTTGGGCTGAGTATCGAAGTTCGGCAGCAAAAGCAGCTGAATTTCGGTTCTTTTCTTCAAAATATTCCATATTCAAATTAGCCCGGTCAATAACTTTTGTTTCTGTTTTTAGGTACGATAAGTTTAGGAAGAGTGACAAGAAAACCAAAGCTGGTGAAAATGGAGAAAATCCCGTTGATGCTACAGATGCCGTTAGTGAGAAAAGCAATATCGAAGTTAATACTAATGCCTAAAAAATACGTAATTTTAAGAATTAATTAGTAACTTTATTGTCTTTATGATTTGCAATGTATTAATAATTGCAACACCCCTGTATGTTAGTCAACTATCCTAAATGAATTAAATACTTGGTTCCAAAATGTTTTATTCTTTATTCGCGGTTTCACCCGCGTTCATTTGAGGAAAAAATCTATTATAATATTATATTCCATTAGGTACTTTAAGATTATTACTTAGTACATTACTATAAGAATCTATTTTAGGTACATCACGCTATGATCAGTAATAGTGGAACTGTAGTAAACTTCGCAGAGCTACCGGCGGCCGTGCGGATTTATTTTAAAATTAAATCGCTATATATCTCCTAAGATATTCAATGAAATCACTTTGATTTCAAGGGCAATTTTGTTCAAAATTAAATACTTGTGATGAATTACGTATTTATTTGGATAAGAATAATAATTAATATCATGTCTATACAATGTGTCGTTTTGCATCCTCGTCAAATTCAAGGAGGTAACTATGCTAATGATTCTCGATACGAATCAATAATAAAATAAGTAGGTAATTTTTTTATTGTTTTTCTAATTTTCGGAAATCGGCATGTGTGGGACACGCATGTTAAAACGCGACCCGTGTGATACCGCACTGCAATTGCTCTTTTACACACACTTAAAAACTCATGTGGTTTAAATACGATACAATAATTTTGCCTACCCCTGCGCGCGCGCTCCCTCACCGCCGCCAGCGCCCTACTATTATCCCTAAACCCACCCGGCCACGCCCACATTTCGACTAGTGTGATTGATGTCGCCGTCGCGCGTCGTGAGCACGTCTTTCGCGATTTCCCGGCTCGCGGTCATTTAATTTCGTTTTAAATACGACACGATGACGGAAAACTACTCCAATGTTGAGTTAGTGGAGATGGTGCGTTTATACGCGATAAGTGGAGTGGCGTGGTAGTGGAGTGGAGTGTTCTGTGCAGATGTTCGCGGAAATGTTTCCCAATCGGCCACCACCGCGGCGTCGAGGAGATGCTCGATGACGTTCCCCTGGCAATCCATCGCAACTTGTTTTACCAGCAGGACGGTGCCCCTCCTCACTACGGTCGTCAAGTACGCGAGTAGGTACTTGACCGAAAGGTTCGGCAATCAGTGGATTGGCCGCGGTGGACCTGTGGCCTGGCCTCCGCATTCTCCGGACTTAACGCCCCTGCATTAAAAGACTAGTGTACACAGACGAAATAACTAGTGTTACAGAATTGAGGGAAAAAGTGTTTAGTGCTTTCGACACTGTAAAAACGAATGTGTTTGTGTTGCGAAAGCTAAAAGAAAACCAGCGACGCGACGTCGTGCTAGACTGTGTTTAGAACGTGAAGGTGGACACTTCGAACAATACCTCCGGCTAGCGTAGGTTATTTATTTATTTGTACATACAATCATTTGTGAATACGTAGTTAGTTAAATCAATTGGTGTAAATAAATTGATTTAAAATTTTTAACTACGCCTAAAATACCGGTCTAGAATATCTGATAACCAGTGCTCCTAAACAAATGTATCACTTAAAAAGCTAGATTTCCATTTTTATTACAAAGTAATAAACCATTTTAGATTTAGTACATTACATAGGTACACTAACTGAGGTAAATTTTGACGGTCCTTTGCCCGTTAAATAGGAAGGAAAATTTGAAATCAACCAATTTCATACACAGATAATAATTAAACAATACATTGCAGAAAACAATGACTTTCAAATAAAAACAAAAAATAAACAAAGTCGTGTAATAAGTGCGCAGGCGACCCGCCCCGCGCCGACAAAATAATTCGCGGACAAGCCTAACCGCTGCAGTTCTCGGGAAGCGGGACGGGTGAGTGGATACGATTTACAATTTCCCAATTTTATTATTTACTGCCCATTTATCAAAAATAAAATAAATTGTATACGTAATGCAAAACTAACACTATAATAATCAAAGCTGGTAACTACGTACAACCTAGTCTTACAGGTTTTTATTATTACCTACTTATCTAAACTACGCACGGCGCGTATTTCGTGCCTACACGTTTTTATAACTAAGATAAATTTACAATTTTAGGATTACTTACTGTCCGATTAGCAGGAATGAAATACATTTTATAAGCAAAACTAACATTTTATTAATCAGCTGATAGTCACGTCACAAATTATTTAAGTTGTAACAGATACCTCACTCCCTACAAAATCTATACTTACCTATCGCGATAAAAGCATTTTTCATGTCGTCGGCGACCGCTACGTGCTAAACTGTGCCTAAGACGCTCGACCCTAGAGTTATTATCGTTTCGCTGCCACTTGGGCTTACAGGCAGTTATCGCGCGCAAGTTCATGAAGTGATGTAGCCCTGGCTACGTTTTTTGCATTACCTACGTTGACTTTTGACCTTTCCTTGGCGCATAGTGAGTCATTTTTTACTAATTCTAATTAAGCTTAAAAATTATCTAAGTAATTATCAACAGTTTATGCCATGTAGGTGATTTTTGCTATTGCTAGCCGCACGCGCCGCTGTTACGTGGGCGGGGTCTGTCTGCCGGTCGTCGACACGCACGCACACAGCGTCATATTCGTGCGACACTACCTACCGCATACGCTACGGGGCGATTCTGTTCTTTGCAAGTGGTGTATTCTGAAATACTGTCAAACTTAAATAACGAAAAAAACAAGTATGTATTTATTATTGAGCAGGTATCGTTATTGTATTTGATTATTTATGTCTTTCATAACAGTCTCCTGAAATTTGACGAGGATGCAAAACGACATATTGTAGAAACACCTTCGCAAATAATGCACTATTTTATAATAAAGAATGATGGGCGTTTTGGCCGGTAAGTCCAATATAAACAACATATACTTACATCAAATGAAAGCTTACGTCATAAGTAACAATTTTCATTATGAGTAGAAGGAATGCCGGGTCATTCATGTATCACACTCACGCCTATAGATGTAAGGCCGGTTTAAAAACAATCCGTTTAAAACGAAAAAAAAAACCGTTTAAAACCGAAATAAACCATTTTTTTTTTGGATTTAAAACGGTTGGTGTTGTTGACTGTTTTTCTTAATTATAACTACATTTTCTTGATTTTACCGAGGTAGGGATATGACGGAGTACCTATAAACTGTGTAAAGATTTTTGAAATGTGTGATGTACTGATATTGTTATACTTAGCGGGTTTGGCTATAATTGGTCCATCCGACCAAGCTTAAACGACCTGCTTAAGTTATAAAAAACTTTTTTACAAAAAATAAAAAACAATGACTTCCAAAAAAAAAAACTACCTACAAAGTGATAAATAACTTTTATTTCGGAAGTCGGTGGGTTCTGCATTTTCGTTTATTGACACCGACTTCCGAAATAAAAGTTATTTATCACTTTGTAGTTTTTTTTTTGGAAGGCGGTTGTTTTTTTTTTGTAAAAAAGTTTTTATTTTTCACTTTTTATTGAGAGAGTTTGTAATTTATCTAAGTTACAATAGCCTAACGTCAACTGCTCATCACCTTTTACAAAATATTGCTTTTCCCGATGCTGGGACGCTAATTGTTGAGGAGTTCTCCTGGTAAGAACCTGGAGAACTCCACTCCACCACCACACGCATTGTGACGAGCATAAATTGCTTAGCAACCGTATTAACCTTTTCACCGCCATGGACTTCAATAGAAGTTCCGGATTTTCATGCCACCAGCGCCACGACTTCATTAGAAGCTCTTGATTTTAACTATCTTATAAAAAATAATTTATTGTTTTTATAAGCTTTGTTTCTTTTTATTATTTAATATAGCACTGTCTAATACCCCCTGTTTTAAATTTTTCCACACAATAGAAGCCCTTAATTGTCGGCAAAAATAAAAACTCCGAATATTTTTTATGTCCCCAGAACGCCAAGGACTTTATATACAGGTTGAGGATATTATATACATACATACATACTTTATATACAGTATATGGAGATTGTATTCATCATTATGAACAACTCTTACTATGGGACCAAACCTGAAAACGCGAAAAAAAATCAGCTGTTTCCTACATTTATGTTCGCATAACTCGTCAAAATGTAGGGAACAGCTGTTTTTTTTTCGCGATTTCAGGTTTCGTCCCATAATAAAAGTTGTTCATAATGGTGAGTACAATCTCCCATCTCGATTTGTCGCATGTGTTCAATTTCAACCTGTATATAGTCGGCCAGTGATGTGACGCGAAAGTTAATAGTCCTATTACAAATCGTAAACCTTCGCTTAGCGCGAACGCGCGCTGGTGTTCGTTTGCAATACACGAAGTTCCGTTAGTGTGCGTTGGGAGTACAACTATAGTCCGCGAAACAATTTTGATACCAGTCTGAGTAGGATGATAGTTTTTTTTTATTAATCCAGAGTCTGAACTGAACACTACTAGACAGGTAATCAGGGGTGAGTATAAATCAAAACACTCAAAAAGAGTCCACAAAACCCTTATTTCAGAATTTGTGACGCAACAGAATCTTAGATAATCGGTCGAAAACGTGTCCAGCCATCTTGATAAACCACTTTTCGCTGGTCTCTCAATCTCCGTAACGGAAGTGATTTTGACGACTTTTTGCTTATCAACGGGCATCACATAAATTTGTGACAGGCAGCTAAAAGTTTTGTGATACGTACAGCGGTTTAGTAGAAAAATGCAAAAATCTGTGTCCAGCCATCTTGATTTTACGTATAAAACTTTTCTGGCACTTCCGAATCTCAATAACGGGAGCGTTTTCGAATATGGTTCCTTTACTAATATTTAGTGACGCAATTTGTGACAGTAATAACGTTTGATTTATGGCGTCACATGTAAGGGTTTACGAGAAATCAATAAAAACTTAATGTCCAGCCAGCCTGAGCTCAAGCTGGCTGGACACATGTATCTTCGCTGCGTGATGATCTACGGCCTTCGAGATATGTTAAAATTTTTGTGACGGGGACGATAATGATTTACTGAATTTGTGACGGAGAAACTTTCGAGTAATTTCAAAGATATTGATCATTTAAGTTTTCCCATACAAACATCCATTAATATTGTGAGGTGACCATAATGTTTACATAAATAAAGGATTTTTTTTAATCGACTAATCGGCCGATAGCAGTCACGCCTGCCTTGGATTTTCATAGATGGCGCTGAGAAAACATCGTTCTTAAGAACAATGTTTCATAGATGTTACCAGTTTCAACATCGATGTTTATGAACGATACATCGATGCGGCCATTTATTTATTTTCAACTACAAGATAACTTATTAGAATCGTGGATTATTATTGATTTTTTGGCATAAAAATACCACAGCCAATTACTCTACTAAAGAAAGTAGAATGATAGCGATACTCCCATAGACAAAATTACTAAAAATAAAATTGTGCGGACCGTACCACGCTCGCTGTCACCGTTTATATATTTGATTAAAATGAAGACCACCGACCAGTGAACGAAGTTTATTTTCGTTCACTGCCACCGACTTCATTTGCGCTTCAAACACTTAGGGCGGCGGTAAAAACAACGTTGTGGTACAAAGCGGGGTTACTGAAGCGCAAATGGAGTTGATTGTAGTCATTTGAAACGCTCAATAAAAAGTACAAATAAATAAATGTGATTTTATTTACAGCAAACATTTTTTTTCATTTAAATACCTTCGAGCATTAGTTATCCTGACACAATATCTACCTATGTACTTACCATGAAAAACACCAACACTTACCTATTAAAAAGAGTAGGTATCTGCACGTAAATAATCAATAACATCAAAAAATGACCCCTCCCCCCCCTTCCTCACTTCTAGACTTTTAGTCTTCTATCGATTTAAGGCGAAAGCGCCAGGGTAGCCCGCGAAATTCAATTTTTTTTACGTTTTCTGCAATTTGCTGGTCAGTATTAAGTTGTACGATGATTAAAATATGATTCGCGGCCGTAACAAACATGTATTTACAGAATTATAATCTATAATTCATCAACACAACTCTCTAAGACCAAGTAATCCCCAAGAATGACCATTTCATGAAATCTTCACATTTGGGGATTACACTAAGTTACCAAGTTGTATTACTGATTGTAATGATTATAATTCTGTAAATACATATTTGTTACGATCGCGAATCATATTTTAATCAATGTACCACTTAATACTGACCAGCAAATTGCAAAAAACGTAATAAAATATGAATTTCGCGGGCTACTTCAGCGCTTCCTCCTTAAATACCTACAGATGTTCGTATTAATATCACCAAAACACGGATTTTCATCCATTAAAGAAAACACCTTAAAATATACTTAGTCCTACATAAAACCTACATTATTGGTAACCCTACTGCAGTGTTTGTATGGGAAGATTTAAATGATCAATATCTTTGAAACTACTCAAAGTTTCTCCGTCACAATTTCAGTAGTAGTAGTAAGTGCCAGCCAAAAGTTTTATACGTAAAATCAAGATGGCTGGACACAGATTTTTGAATTTTTCTACTAAACCGCTGTACGTATCACAAAACTTTTAGCTCGATGCCTGTCACAAATTTATGTGACGCCCGTTGATAAGCAAAATGTCAAAATCACTTCCGTTACCGAGCTTGAGATACCAGCGAAAAGTGGTTTTTCAAGATGGCTGGACACGTTTTCGATCGATTATCTATGATTCTGTTGCGTCACAAATTCTGAAATAAGGGTGTTTAGCCGTCACAGAAAATGCCCTATTGACCTAGTTAAATGAGAGTTATTTTGAAGATTTGTCCAGCCAGCCTGAGTGAGATCTTTTTTTTCCTTTGAACAGAACAGAACTGGAAAGCATACATTTTTCTGAAGGTGTAGAAGCCTCTTGGTTAAATAAAAAAATACGTAAGTAGTTACTGGTCATAAATCGAATGCATTAATCTGCCCTATTGACCTTCTTAAATGCGAGCTATTTTGAAGATTTGTCCAGCCAGCCTGAGTGACATCCTGACCTGACCAAATTGTTGAATCATCAAAATGTAGGGACCAAGATTTATTAATTCTGAAGGAAACGATATTTCTCAAACGATTCATGTTAGAGATCATATTTGTTAAGTAGAATTCAGGTATTAAAATACTATATAGGTAGGATACTCCTCCGACCAGCCTAACCATATGGTTTGACTTTGGCCACTTAGCCTCCTGAAAAGTTGCCGATGGGAAATTTCATCAAGGAAACGGCTTGTTTAAGCCAAGGAAATAAGAAAAGGTGGAAATAAAGAGATTTATATACTTATGCATTTATTTTTTATCATCACTTCTTAGCTTTAGTTTCTTTCACTGCAGTTGGAGCTTTAGTGACGTCATCAGGATTTTCTGCTGCGTCCTTCAGACGCTTGGCACGAATACCGACAAGTTTAGCAATGGAACGAGCCTGTGAAAATAATACATTGTTAATATGAGAACCAATTTACACTCAAATTTGAAAACAATACAAGAATGAAAAATAAACATACTCCTCTCAGGTATTGGTATGCCTTGAAGTCCTTTTCTTCATCTGTAATAGCACGAGCAATAGACTTAGGTGCTGGCTGCTGTACCGACATCAGTGGTCCGCGGAGCTGAGTGGCCAGTTTGCGTTCTTCTTCATTTGCTTCTCCCTTCAATACCTAGAGGATAACAAATACATCTAATATATAAAATTCTCGTGTCACAGTTTTCGTTGCCATACTCCTCCGAAACGGCTTGACCGATTTTGATGAAATTTTTTGTGCTTATCCGGTATCTATGAGAATCGGCCAACATCTATTTTTCATCCCCCTAAGTGATAAGGGAAAACTTACGCGGGTGAAACCGCGGGGCGCAGCTAGTAAAATTATAATTTACAGAACATAAAGATTGAAATGGTATTTTACAGGATGGTTAGTAATTGGGTAGATGTGATGTTGGCTATCTGATTGAATGCAACAGGTCCTGGTCGATCAGATCAGGTAAGATCTCTCCATCAGGTGTATTTTTACCTATGCTATCAGACTACTGTCGTCATTTGAGCAAGATTGGGACCAGCCATCGAAAAATCGCAATAAGTGTTACCTAGTACTTAATTAACTGCAATGCAATATGGGTGGCAGTTTTATAACATACCTTCTTGCCCTTCGGGAACAGGATCAGTCGTGCACGGTATTCCTTTAGCCTTTGGACATTGACTTGCAATGACTCCACAGATTTGTTACGTCTGCGAGGATCCACAGCAATGCCAATAGTTCTGGCAAAAGCAGGGTTAAGACCAGATGCCTGAAACATAAATATTGAAATCATCAAAATTTGTTATTAAGACGGCGTCGACCAAACGCCGACCGCGCAGTGGCGCCCTCATCGTTTGTTTGGTAATTTCTTTTAATTTAGAATAAAAATGCAGAAAATAAGCACGTTAAGTTGTGCTCCACAAGATTATTCGTTAATATTATTATAAACGGTAATTTTACATTGTTTAGTTGTATTATAATCATAAGCGGCTCGCGCTACTTGGTGCGTCAGAACTCTCGAAAGATTCCACGCAGGATCCTCAAATGCTGTCAACATCGTATCAGGTGACGAATCCTGGATATACGCGTACGAACCCGAAACAAAAAAACCAGTCACGAGTTTGGGTGTTCGAAAATGAGTTCAAGCCAACAAAAATGAGTGTTGCAAAAAAAAATGGTGGCCACGTTTGTCTCCAAAACCGGCCATGTTACTACTATTCCTCTTGAGGGACAAAGAACGGTTAATGCAGAATGGTATGCTAGCATTTGTTTGCCACAGGTCGTTTCTGAACTCCGTAAAGATAACTGCAACCGCCGCATCATCCTCCATCACGACAATGCGAGTTCTCATACCGAGCACAGAACAAAAGAGTTTTTAGAGCAAGAAAACATAGAATTATTAGACCATCCGCCGTACAGCCCCGAGCTAAGCCCTAATGATTTCTATACTTTCCCTAAAATAAAGAATAAATTGCGTGAACAGAGATTTTCATCACCTGAAGAAGCTACAAAACGGCCATTTTGGAGACCCCAACTTCCGAATGGAAAAATGTGTCAAATTTCGCGAAAAATACTTCGAAAAGCAATAAATACATTTTTAAATAGTAATGTTGTGTCACTTCCTTGATTCCCGAAATTTTCAGTGCCGCCATCGTATGTGACTTTTTTTTTTTTTTTAAGGTAGGGAAATCATCTAATGACCCCTCCCGCTCTGGGTGGAGCGGAAGGGGGGAGTGTCAGACTCTTACTGACTAAAACCCATCCGTGTTCCTTCCTTAGCCCTTTATGTTCCGGGGCAGCGGTAACCCTTTCGGACAATCCCGCTGCCCCGGCAGGCTTCGGCCCTGACGGGCCCCTCCATTGATGCTGACATCTCTTTGAGGCGCGCGTGGAACACATACGCGCCGTCCAGCACGGGCCTGGTCCTGATCGGACGGCGAGCTACCCATTACTCGCCGTCCGCAGGCCCGTGCCTACGGTGGCCGGGAGTCGTCACGCGGCTCCCGACGCCCGGGGCGTCTACCGCGGCGGCTGGGACGGGCGGCTCTCTCCGCTCTCTCCCTCGCCCATCCCGCCACATCCTTCGCTAGCATGACTGCTTCGCAGAAGGAGGTGACTGCCTCCCACTCCCTCTCGCCCCGGACCATGGCTTGGACCAGGGCCGGGCGCGAGAGGTCGCCGCCGCTGCCGATCGCCTCTACGAGGACACGGCGGTGCTCTGCCCAAGCGGGACAGACCTCCACCGTATGCTCCACCGTGTCCTCTGGGCGATCCTCGCAATGGTGACACCCGGGCGTTTCCTCCCGCCTGATTATGTGCAGGAACCTCCCGAAACATCCGTGTCCGGTGAGGACCTGCGTCAGGCGGTAGGTGAGGACGCCGTGACGCCTCTCTAGCCACTCCTCAAAGAGGAGCCTTACCGCCGCTATCGCGGCGTGCCCTGCGCTGGGTTGCGACAGTCGCGCTTTCCATGCCGCCATGAGATCGCGCCGGAGGTCCGTCCGCTCCGCAGCAATTTGCCGCGGAAGCGGGTTTTCCCCCCGGCGTAGTGCCTCCGCGCGCCACTCATAGGCGCGAGGACTATCGCCTCCAGATCCCATGGCGGCAGTCCGGCAAGGAGGCTTGCCGCCTCGCTCGTTTGCCCGCCTCGTTTCATTTTTAATTCTTTTACCTATTGTGGTATAGTAATTTTATTTTAGGTGCATCGTCTTCACATATTATTTTATTATATAATTAATGTATGCAAAATATTGTAA
Source organism: Gortyna flavago (assembly GCA_963669345.1). Lineage (NCBI taxonomy): Eukaryota > Metazoa > Arthropoda > Insecta > Lepidoptera > Noctuidae > Gortyna > Gortyna flavago. The sequence continues at coordinate 11,227,341 of OY770126.1, forward strand.
AACATTTTAAAAGAGTAACGGTGGAGTTTCTTGCCCATTCTTCTCCATACTAAAACTACCTTTTGGAAGGGGCGACTAGAATCAATTCTATTTCATTGTAATTTTTGACGTTCAAAAGTGCCTTTTATGTGCCTATTTGAAATATATGCTTTGACTTTGACTTTCCCCGAGATCGTGCGGTACCCCTCTATTAGCCGTATGGCTACCACCTTTTGGGGCGCGTTCAGGTAGTGGGCGGCTCGAAGCCGCAGTGAACGCGCCCACACCGGGGCGCCATATACGGCCATGGACCGCACGACCCCCGCGTGAAGCCTCCGACAGGCGTTTGGCCCCCTCAGGTTGGGCAGGAGCCGCTTGAAAGCGGCCCCAGCCCGTTCCAGTTTGGGGGCCAAACGTCGAAAATGCTCCACGAAGTTCCACCGGCTGTCGAGGACGAGACCCTGGTATTTCATCGTCGTCTCGACGCCGATGTGAACCCCTCCTACCGTTAGTTGGAATCCCGATGGTGGCTCGTTTCGAAGCCCATGAAATGACATGGCTTCGGACTTGTGCAGAGCCACCTCGAGACCCAACTGCCGGATCCTCTCCACGACTATCGCAACCCCGCGTGTCATAACGTCAGCCGCCGCCTGATGCGACCTCCCCTGCGCCAGGACCAGCTTCTCGTCAGCGTAGGAAACTACGCTGACGCCATCAGGGAGGTCTGCCCGCAGCACCCAGTCGTAACCGATGTCCCACAGGAGCGGCCCCAAGACCGATCCCTGCGGGACACCGCACGACATCTCTCGCCGGTTCCATTACCCATCGCGACCGGGGTAGATGACGGCTCTGTCCGTCAAATACGCCCCGACTACTCGACGGAGATAGGTCGGCACTCGGTAATACCGGAGTGCCTCCCTAATGCAGCTCCAGGGCAGGGTGTTAAACGCGTTAGCGATGTCTAGTGACACCGCCACGACCACCCCACCCCGAGACACCGCGTCCCCCGTCGTGAGGGCTCTCACGAGCATGATGGCGTCCACCGTCGAGCGCCCCTTGCGGAAGCCAAACTGGCTATCCACAAGATCCGGCCCCGTCCTCACCAGGTGCCCGACGAGGCGGCCCGCAATTACTCTTTCAAAGAGCTTGTCGACCTCGTCGAGCAGCACGATGGGCCGGAATGCAGACGGAGAGTCCGCAGGGCGCCCTGGCTTCCGAATGAGGACCAGCTTCCCCGTCTTCCAACGGAGTGGAAACTGGCCTCTCTCCATGCATGCGCTTAAGAGCGCCTCCAGTCGGGGTCCGAGAGCCGTCGAGGCCAGGGCCCAGGCTTTACCCGGCAAGCCGTCGGGCCCTGGGGCGGTATTTTTGATCGTATGTGCCTTATGTTATAAATATTATCTTTTTTAGCAATAAAAAAAACTTATTATTGAAGCTAACTCAAAAACTACCCAAGCAAATTTAATCAAATTTATATGGGAGCACGCCTGATGCATACCTTATCCATCAAAAACAATACATATACAGGGAGATTTTTTAATCACCATCCAAATTTTTAGTGTGTTCTAGGAATACGAACAACTGTCACTATGGGACCAAATCTGAAATCACGAAAAAAAAAACTGCTGTTTCATACATCTTGGTCAAGTAGGTATTGAACTTTTGTATGAAACAGCAGATTTTTTTTTTCGAGATTTCCGAGTTGGTCCCATGGTGAAAGTTTTTCATAATCATGAGTAGAACACCCTGTAAAAATTTGGATGGTGATAAAAATATCTTTAGAAGAATCATCAAAATTTATGTCACTCAGGCTGGCTGGACAAATCTTCAAAATAACTCGCATTTAACTAGGTCAATAGGGCATTTTATGTGACGGCTAAACACCCTTATTTCAGAATTTGTGACGCAACAGAATCTTAGATAATCGATCGAAAACGTGTCCAGCCATCTTGATAAACCACTTACTGAATTTGTGACGGAGAAACTTTGAGTAGTTTCAAAGATATTGATCATTTAAGGGCGGCGGTAAAAACAACGTTGTGGTACAAGGCGGGGGTTACTGAAGCGCAAATGGAGTTGATTGTCGTCATTTGAAACGCTCAATAAAAAGTACAAATCAATAAATGTGTTTTTATTTACAGCAAACATTATTTTTTCATTTAAATACCTTCGAGCATTAGTTATCCTGACACAATATCTACCTATGTACTTACCATGAAAAACACCAATACCTACCTACTAAAAAGAGTAGGTATCTGCACGTAAATAAGCAATAACATCAAAAAATTACCCCTTCCTCACTTCTACACTTTTGTCTTCTATCGATTTAAGGAGGAAGCGCTAAAGTAGCCCGCGAAATTCAAATTTTCTTACGTTTTTTGCAATTTGCTGGTCAGTATTAAGTTGTACGATGATTAAAATATGATTCGCGGCCGTAACAAAATGTATTTACAGAACTATAATATATAATTCATCAACACAACTCTCTAAGACCAAGTAATCCCCAAGAAAGACTTTTTCATGAAATCTTCACATTTGGGGATTATACTAAGTTAACAAGTTGTATTACTGATTGCAATGATTATAATTCTGTAAATACATATTTGTTACGACCGCGAATCATATTTGAATCAACGTAACACTTAATACTGACCAGCAAATTGCAAAAAACGTAAGAAAATTTGAATTTCGCGGGCTACTTTAGCGCTTCCTCCTTAAATACCTACAGTTGTTCGTATTAATATCACCAAAACACGGATTTTCATCCATTAAAGAAAACACCTTAAAATATACTTAGTCCTACATAAAACCTACATTATTGGTAACGATATTGCAGTGTTTGTATGGGAAGATGGAAATGATCAATATCTTTGAAACTACTCAAAGTTTCTCCGTCACAAATTCAGTAAATCATAATCGTCCCCGTCACAAAAATTTGAACATATTTCGAAGGCCGTAGATCATCACGCAGCGGAGATACATGTGTCCAGCCAGCTTGAGCTCAGGCTGCCTGGACATTAGGGCACGCCGCGATAGCGGCGGTAAGGCCCCTCTTTGAGGAGTGGCTAGAGGCGTCACGGCGCCCTCACCTACCGCCTGACGCAGGTCCTCACCGGACACGGATGTTTCGGGAGGTTCCTGCACATAATCAGGCGGGAGGAAACGCCCGGGTGTCACCACTGCGAGGATCGCCCAGAGGACACGGTGGTGCACACGGTGGAGGTCTGTCCCGCTTGGGCAGAGCACCGCCGTGTCCTCGTAGAGGCGATCGGCAGCGGCGGCGACCTCTCGCGCCCGGCCCTGGTCCAAGCCATGGTCCGGGGCGAAAGGGAGTGGGAGGCAGTCACCTCCTTCTGCGAAGCAGTCATGCTAGCGAAGGAGGTGGCGGGATGGGCGAGGGAGAGAGCCGAGAGGGCCGCCCGTCCCAGCCGCCGCGGTAGACGCTCAGGGCGTCGGGAGCCGCGTGACGACTCCCGGCCACCGTAGGCGCGGGCCTGCGGACGGCGAGTAATGGGTAGCTCGCCGTCCGATCAGGACCAGGCCCGTGCCGGACGGCGCGTATGTGTTCCACGCGCGCCTCAAAGAGATGTCAGCATCAAAGGAGGGGCCCGTTAGGGCCGAAGCCTGCCGGGGCAGCGGGATTGTCCGAAAGGTTTACCGCTGCCCCGGAACATAAAGGGCTAAGGAAGGAACACGGATGGGTTTTAGTCAGTAAGAGTCTGACACTCCCTTCCGCTCCACCCAGAGCGGGAGGGGTCATTGGATGATTTCCCATGCTTAAAAAAAAAAAAAAAAAAGGCTGGCTTGACATTAAGTTTTTATTGATTTCTCGTAAACCCTTACATGTGACGCCATAAATCAAACGTTATTACTGTCACAAATTGCGTCACTAAATGTTAGTAAAGGAACCATATTCGAAAACGCTCCCGTTATTGAGATTCGGAAGTGCCAGCCAAAAGTTTTATACGTAAAATCAAGATGGCTGGACACAGATTTTTGCATTTTTCCACTAAACCGCTGTACGTATCACAAAACTTTTAGCTCGATGCCTGTCACAAATTTATGTGACGCCCGTTGATAATCAAAATGTCGTCAAAATCACTTCCGTTACCGAGATTGAGAGACCAGCGAAAAGTGGTTTATCAAGATGGCTGGACACGTTTTCGACCGATTATCTAAGATTCTGTTGCGTCACAAATTCTGATATAAGGGTGTTTAGCCGTCACATAAAATGCCCTATTGACCTAGTTAAATGCGAGTTATTTTGAAGATTTGTCCAGCCAGCCTGAGTGACATCAAAATTCGCATAGAAATGCCGGAGATACAATACATATTTTATGCATACAACTTCGTACATAAGAATAATTATCAAATCTATTATATACAAAAACCTTCCTGAAAGTATGTAAATCGCGGCCATACATACGGGGCGAATACAGAACCTCCCTTTTTGAAGTCCGTTAAAAATACCATTTTTCGTCAAATAATCATAGTGTAGTCTTTATTAAATTGCTGTAGGTACGTTTGACTGCGAGTTTAAAGAATTGCTAATCCTCAAAATAATATGGCTTACACACTGTGTGTACGTAGGTACCTGTTTTACAAAACATTAAATTTTAAGTAACACTTTTGTGCGAGACTGTTTCATAAATCGAAATCCTATACTACAAATTTAAGAAGGTTGGCACAATGCACTGTGTGGCCGATTTTATGCAGTCTTTCGCATTTGTTCGGTTAATAGTGTAATTTCTTTTCCTATGGTTTTTTTTCTTATATCTGAGTAGTTAGAAGGATTTTTCAGCTGAAACTTTAAGGATAAACAATTTAGTAAAGGTGCTAATTATTAGTTGAATCACAATTACCGTCACTTAATAATAACTCATGTATTGGAGAGTTACGTTACAATTTATCATAGCCAGATTTTAATCAAAATGGAATAACTCTTTAAGGAGTTGGAATAGTAACATCTAATTTCACATGATGCTTTGAGTTCATAAAAGGTACAAACCACCATACTTGGTAAGTTTCTAGGGTTTCTCATTGAAGCGCAAGGTACGGTACGGTAATTTTAGGGTATTAAAAAAAAAAAAAAACAACAGTGTTGATTATAGAAAAAATAAAATTGCACAAATGAAGCACAATTAAGACCCACCATAAAAAAATCGTATTTGTATGTCATGCTGTATAAGAGATACAGCAATTTGCTAAACTTTACCCCAGCGGCATCTTGAATAACTGAAACCTCAAGACGCACAAATTTCATTTTTTGGGCACAATTAGGCACAAATGATATCTATCTAACTAGCTTGTTTGTATTTAGCTACGACCATCATCTGCCTAGCCTTTTCCCAACTATGTTGGGGTCGGCTTCCAGTCTGACCGGATGCAGCTGAATACCAGTATTTTACATGAAGCGACTGCCTATCTGACCTCCACAACCCAGTAACTGGGTAATACGACCAACGGTTAATAACATGCCGCTGCTGGGGTAACTATTATAGTAAAATAAATACTGTTGGAACTTGTGACGAATGTTTTATTTTAGAGTAGAATGACAAGAGACAAAATAACGAAAAACTTGCTATGGAGACTGAAGGTACAGTCCTCCTAGCATCCACTCCTCTTTTAAGAACTGAGGCCAAGAGCTTTAGTTAGCTTTTCTAGCCTGGGTGCATATACGGGTTTCTATACTTTGTGAAACAACCAGCCAGTTGGTCCTCAGCTGTAACTTGCTTGACCTCAAGCATGCCAGCTGCCCCACACTCTCTGACATAGAGATACCTCCCTTATATGTGCTTGGTCCGACTATGTTGCTCTTACGGCGGATTGTACGCTAGCTCTATTGTTGACTCATTGTCAATGTAAAGAAGTGGTGGCTTTTCAGTTTTCGTGATTTCCTCCAAAATCTGTTGCATATCATTTCCCGTGCTGTCTCCGAAGCTGCCACTAGCTCCGCCTCCGTCGACGATAAAGCTATCGTCTTTTATTTATTACTCCGCCAGCTGATTGGTCCATAATACAAACAAAGAATGCCGGACGTTGAGTGCGCTGCTGAAAAATCCGCATCGCTGTAGCAGATTAATTTGTTATTGGCATTATTTGACGAACCGAATACTAGGCTTTTATTCATTGTACCTTTTAGGTAGCGTCGTATTCTTTTTACTGCTAGAATGTCAGCTTTTGATGGATTATCAAGGTTTCTCGAAGCGCAGCTGACGGCGAAATTGATGTCTGGCCTAGTCGCGACTATGAGGCTAAGGAACCCACAGCCTGTCTATAGGGAAGATTAAACTATTTTCTTTTTTTTGATGAATTCTCTATTTTAGCTGTCTCTTTTGTAATTGTTGTCTTGACTGGTTTGCACTCAGACATCTTGTACTTTTCTAGTACTTTCTTTGTATAAGCTTTTTGACTTAATGTTATGTTCCCAATAGCAGATCTTTCGATTTCCAAACCAAGAAAATATGAAGCTGGTTTTGTTACCAATAACCGATTTTGTAGTTCCTTTATGAATTTCTTTCCATCATCCTCAGTGTCGCTTAACTTCAAACTCGGATAAATCCAATTCTGCGATTTTTTAAGATTTTGGTGTCAAAAGAAACGGAAAAAGAAATGCTTTTAAACAATTTTATCAGTTGTGTATAAATCCGCATGGTTCTTGAGAAATAAACCGTTAAAATCATAATATTTTATCTAAGTCAGATAGATCCATGAGACAGTTTTTTTCAAATGTAGTTAAGTCCATGAGAGCCAATCAGGTAATTGTGTTTGTTCAACATGGCCGTCAGTCCACGTAAATTCTGCGACAGTAACACCGTTCACTCCCGCCTTTTATTGTTTGGACAGTTCCCATGGATAATTCCATTAAAATTGTGTCACCAAGTAAGGCCCGCAAGCGACCTAATATATCTGTCGCAGCCAACTGGTTAAATTAGCCGTTCAGTTAACTGCCTAGCCTTTCAACTAAACGGCGGCCGTTCAACTTACGGCCTGAATGATATTCAATTACAGTTTAGGTTGGAAGTATGTAACCAATCATGCGCGAGCCGAATTGGTTGCAGTAATTAAGGCATTGCACCCCGACCAAGTGGGTTAGATTAGGTTAGAACTGCGCGCGGGAGGAAGACCCTCTCGCGGCGCCGCTCCGAAGGCGGAGGAGGGGTCGGAGAAGACGTCAGTATGACGGTCATCTCCGACTCCTCCCAGGTGGAGGCCAGCAGGCGACGGGTGCGGGGGCACCCTCGCTTGCATCGCACGCGCCTCCACCAGTGTCGGACGGGAATGGCCAGGTGTTCTCGGCCATTCCCGTTGCCCCCCAGCTCCCGCTCGGGGGGCACGCGGGGCCCCCCAGCTAGGCGGTCATGCGCCGGGAGGGTCGTGGAAGTAAAGGCTGAGCCGGTTTCCCATGACCCTCCCATCACGGCGACGAGGGAACACGAGTGAGTTTTAGTGGGTATACTGCCACTCTGGCAGGAAGTCCCACATACTCCGTCTCGTCCCCCGACGAGCGGAGATGCGTAATGTCATTTCTCAGCGACAAAAAAAAAAAAAGGTTAGGTTAGAACTGTGATCAACCGCGTTCGAGCCGAGGGAGGAAGCGAGGCGAGCACTACTTCTAAAGGCCAGGCAGTTAACTGAACGGCTAATTTAACCAGTTGGCTGCGACATATCCATTAAATCAAAATTCTATAAATCCACACTGAGTTTCTTTAAAGATAGATAAATTGCATTCCATTATATCAAATGAAGGTAAATCCAACCTAAATATTACAATTTTGAAAGAATGAGTGATTTAAATACTGAATTGGCTAAACAGGATCGTTTCCTTCAATAATGTTGCCATAATAAAAAAAAAACTGTGTTTTAATTCATGAAATTAAGACTAAACACTTTTTTTTTTATATCTAACAGGGTAGAGTGGATTTATCCGAGTTTGAAGTTAAGCGACACCTCTGTAGTTGATGCAACAACCCGTCATCAACGTAAAGTGCAATCAACACCTTGGATTTTCCATTCTCTCGAATCTCGAATAGGCATGGATCAGAAGTACTGTGTGAAGTTGGAGCTCACAAGAAATTCATGCACACTCTGTTTGTTCCATCGCTATAACCATCGGGTTGTTTCATGTAGATTTCTTCTTCTACGTTACCGTTAAGAAATGCTGTCGACACATTAAACTGACAGAGAGATAATTTCTCTTTTACACCTACTGCTAATAGGGCACGGACGGCGCACTACAGGACTGAATGTTTTGTCATAGTCTATCCCTGGTTTCTGTGAGAATCCCTTTACTACCAATCTTGCTTTATGTCGTTCGACACTACCGTCTGGATTGGTCTTAACTTTAAATACCCACTTGCAAGGCAGTGCTTTTCTGTTCTTTGGTAAAGGAACAAGGTCCCGTGTTTGGTTCTCATTAAGGGAGTTTATTTCGCTCAGCATCGCTCCAAACCACTTCTTTTTGTCTGTGCTTTCTAGAGTTTCGCGATAGGTTATAGCTGTTAAACTCTTCAGTAGCAGCGAGAACAAACTCATCAAACCTTTGTGGTTTTCTGAGAATTCTGCGATCACGAAGTACTTGTACCGGAGAAGCTTCATTGGTAGTGACTTCCATTTGGTTTATCTCGATAATAGTGTCATTAAGATCTGTATCTAGGATAGAATCATCATCATTACCTTGTACTGATTCTTGTTCATCATTTTCTTGCACTGACTCATACTCACTTTCAACATCATCGTCATCGTCAAAGAAGTTTATTTCGGCGTAATGTTTATAGTTATCCTTCAAAGATTTAGTACTTTCTGAGATTGAATTTTGTGTTTTGGTGTAAAAGAGTTTGTTAGTGAATCGAACATCTTTGGCAATCATGATTTTATGTTTTGAAGGTACCCAAAGCTTTGGAAGTATCTGAATAGCCTGTAAACAGCCCAGGTATAGCTTTCGATTTGAATTTATCACGTTCTTTGCCATCTTTTAGAAGTTTGAAGGCTTTTATTCCAAACTGACGCAGATGGAAAATGCGAGGATTTCTTTGTACCCATTTCTCATAAGGTGTAGTAACAGTACCAAAATGTGCAGATATAGTTTTGTTAACACTCCGATTGGAAAGGTAGTTTGCAGTTTCAATATCTTCTCCCCAAAGGCTTTGAGGTGCTTTGGATTCGATCATCATGCTCCTAGCCTTTTACGGTAGGGTACGATTTATGCGTTCTGCAACACCATTCTAGTGTGGTGTATATGGTGCTGTTAATCGTCTTGTAATACCGTGCTCTTTCAGATAGTTGTCAAAATTTTGATTGCAGTATTCCAAACCATTGTCAGACTGGAGACTGATAATTTTGTCACCTGTCAAATTTTCCATTTGTGCCTTGTAAAGTTTGAATTTGTCCCATACATCACTTTTTATGTTTTATACAATAGACTCGGCTGTATCTAGTATAGTCATCTATGAAGGTTATGAAGTAATTCTCTCCACCGAGGGTTTGAGTCATTGGACCAGACATCGCTGTGCACTATCTCGAGTTGTTTTGTCGTGCGCAGTGTGTCACTGGGTTTACTAGGCAGTCTTTTAACCTTTGCTTGAATTCATATTTCACAATCTCCAAGTTATTCATCTGGCTTGAAATCTAAACCGATAAGTGTCTTATTCTTCAATGCCAACTTCATATCACCTTCATTCATGACCTAAACATTTATGAATTTTCGTGTCTTCTGCCAAGTAACATGTTATCTTTTTTGTTGTATTTGCATGATGCAGGATTTAAGTAGTACAGCCCATCTTTGCCTTTTGGCGCGTCGAGTATAATACCTTCTTCAGGATGTGTAATTTTGGCCTTTTTATTTGTAAATAAGACAGTCCATCCAGATTCTGTGGCTTTTCCTTGGATAGTAAATTCGAGGATAGGGTTGGCACATAGAGAGTATTTTTCAAAATAACCTCTTGAATTTTACTTTTGCCTCCAACATTGACATCTAGCATAATATTGACTTGGCCTTTACCAGCAATACCTATCAGCTGTCGCATCTTGGGAAGCCAGTTTTAGCAATTGGAAGTTATGTCGAGATTTTCGAAATAGTTTCTATTATGAGACATGTGCGATGTACAACTGCTATCAAGAATCCATGTATTATTTTCATAATCTGAACTCTCACTTTTGGAATGTGATAGTTTGGTACCTGATTAGGTACAGTGTACGATGCAAATAAAACGTAATTGAACACACATTATATTATTTACATGTTACACAATACCTATCAATACAAGGACGGAAGGAATGACAAGTCTGTTTGGAAAAAACTCCAAAACAATGGTAGTTTCTACCAAAGAGATTATGCTCTGTGATACAAACTCCAACAGAATGCATACATACAGCATGGGAAGTTTTAGGATCTTCTTTGTTTGTTTCTTTCTTTTTCTTAGTATTCAGCTTTCTGCATTTATTGATAACATGTCCTTTCTTCTTGCAAAATTTACATGTTTTTATGAAATTCGACTCTTCTTCATGTTCATCTTTAGTATTGTTGTTCAAACCATTATTTATTTTGTCTGGCTACTGATTCTTCTAAAATTTTTACCTTAAGTTCTTCAGGCTTTGGTAACGTGTCTCTGGATTAGCTACACGAAAATTTTTGTAGTCAGGTGGTAAGGTGTATAGCATCATAACAGCGAGCAGATCCTCATGAATTTGTCTACCACACCCATGAACTTATTTAAATGCTCTCGAATATTGCCATGTTCCATTTTGAACAATATTAACTGCTTTAAAAGTGAAGTCTTTCTAGCCGGTCCTTTGCTAGGATATATGGAATCAAGCCTAGTCCAAATCTCATGAGCTGTTTTGCAGTTTTTTATTTGCTTTAATTCGGAAGGTGAAATCAGAAGTACTAACTCCGATTGAGTAAGTACTTCTGATTTCACTGTAACGCACACACAGGCTACTTTTTATCCCGAAATTCCCACGGGATCGACACCTGTGCGGGTAAAACCGCGAGGCGCAGCTAGTAACAATATAAAATAATGATTTGCACTGGTGACACATACACACAATAATTGCATTTGCTATGTTTTATAAACATTTCATAACAAAATGTTTCAGTATGAATGGCAAATCTTAACATGCTTAAATCTTTAGTTTTATTTGGAAAACACTAAACCTTGCCCTACAAGCTAAAGACAAGTTGTGACAATCAAACAAGACAAATTTTGTGTGAATAAGTTTCAGAATAGTGTGAACCCAGTTGACAACAAATTTTGAACTTGATAATTTTGTTTCTTGAGTCGAGTTTCCAAACACAAACAACACAACACACATGCACTACATGTTAATGGACAACTGCTCAGTAAAAAGTACTGCTACTTTCTACAGTTTCTACTGAGCAGGTGCAGCTACTATGTTTTTTATTTATATCAGCAGTTTTTAAGTTGGTCTCTATTAACTCAAAAAACAATAAAACTTACTCTGATTTCACGAAGAGTAAATCCACGACCCGCACGGACTTTCGTGTGGTACCGAATAGTTGGGCATCGGACAACAGGTCTCAATGGGCCAGCAGCAGGACGTGGAGCAATGGCCTTAGCTTTCTTGATCCTATTTTGTTTTCTGCGGTAACGTCTTGCTGGTTGGTTGAACCAAGTCTTCACAAAACGTTGCCAATCTTTATGAAAATGCCCATTAGGGATCATATTATTTCCCTTCCCCATGTTTGGTTAACCACAACTTCACACCTAGAACACGGAAACACGAAATAGAGAAGAAAGAATCTAGCTTATGAGTAAACATTTTATGGAAAAATAACAGATTTGCGATATCTTGCAGGATTTCAGTAAAATACTTTGATTAATATAAAAACACTGACCGGTTTCAAGCAGAAGAAGTTCTAAAAGAATATCACATCAAATCAGTGTTGCCAACTTGCCAACACGACTACGGAGTGAGTTACCTATCAATAAGTACTCTGTCTGTGGGAGTTACGGACTAAAGCAAATGTCGCCAACTCGCCAGACAGAAGGTCAAAAGTCGCCAGTTATCACTTTTGCTCATTTATTTCGTTTTTTATTTTTTATTTTTACGTACACACGTCTACACATCAAACTATACATTTCCAGTTTTAGCTGACCTCGCATTGTTTAGGTTTTTCGTACAATCAGAAGTCAGCTTATACTGGTTATGTATAGCTTGATGTGTCAGCCGTGTGTGCCCCTATACAATATGTAACAAAAACCCTGTTGTTCCTTCTACCTACGTTTTCAGAATCGGTATACATACGTAATAAAGCAAGTGATTTATAAAAACTGTTCAACAAAAATTATTAAAATAAATATTTAATTATTAGTATTTGCAATGTTTACCTGATTTCTTACTTCTGCAATTCCGCATGAAGCGATGACGCGAAACCAGAAAGAGATAGAACGTTCCCGCCACTCTCTTTGATCGGTGCTGCTGCGCCACCGCGCCGGCGCCGGTGCCGGTGCGCCGCCGCTACCTATCTACATTTATTTTTCTACACAAGTTCGTGACCTTATCAGCTAATGTTTATCACTTTAACGAACGAATCTTTGAAAATGTTGACACGGTATTAATTTAACACTTCACTACATTACGAAAAAAAACAAAGTCGCCGCGTCAGTCACATAAAACCTGCTGTACCTAATTTATTATGACGTCTACTTGACCGCCACGGAGATGCTGTTAAATATGACATGACTACCTTGTACTGCCGGTATTGTACAGACGCCAGCACATCAACCTACCCGAAACTGTCACATTTTCCCAACCAACTTTGAACCTTGTGCTTTAGCGATAAAGTTGAAAATCTATCAAAGAAATTTGACAGATTGTAGTAGCTTGATGTGCTGGCGTCTGTACGTACAGACGCCAGCACATCAACCTACCCGAAACTGTCACATTTTCTCAATCAACTTTGAACCTTTTACTTTAGCGATAAAGTTGAAAATCTATCAAAGAAATTTGACAGATTGTAGTAGGTTGATGTGCTGGCGTCTGTACATACGTAAGTGCAAACGTTGGAATACCATCACCGCCGGTGAAGGTAGACTCTCAAAACGTTCTTGGTAGTCTGCGTGATTCTACATAATTGCAGTCACATTTTCCGAGGCAGATTAACATACTTATTAAAATATTCTGCGTTAGAATAAGACATAATCTGGTCAACTTTTACATAACAAAACAAGTGACTCACTACGTAGGTCAACAATAACATCCGTTAGGAAGTAAGCTGCGCGGGAGACTAAGGAAGTGATTCGCAGGGCGGCGGGTGGCGGGTAAATGGGGCGGGGGTCGCCACGTGTTTGGTACCGACCCTGGGTCACGTGCGCGCCTCGGTAGTTTTTGGCGGCATCTTCTGTCGCGTCAAAGAAAGCCGTCGAGCTCGTAGGCTATTTAGCGAAATAAAGATAAAGATGTACTTGTAAAATCAGATACTGTAAACATTTTTTGAATGTGTCGATTTTAATAGTTATTTGATTTTGACATCTCGACTAGCCAAATTAGAAAAGCCGCTAGAAATGTCACTAAATTATTTTTGTCGCTAAATCCAAATAAAATTTCGCTTTTTATGTCAAAATGTCGCTTAATCTAGGGACAAAGTCGCTAAATTGGCAACACTGTATCAAATCCATTTGACACATTCATGCCAGATGACAGCAGTGTTGCCACATCAGAATTTCGGATTTTTTGAAGATTTAAAAATATAGATATTTCGAAGCTGTGGCGCAGATGAAACAGGAAAAATGCTAGCTAGAAAGTGCGTTTCAACAAATACTTCCTTTGCCGTTATGTCGGCAGCAATGTATACCACTTCTTATTCTTCACCACTCCTTGATGTTTTGGGCATGATTCCTAACACGGAAACCATACAAATCTTTAAAAAATCCGCAGAATCGTCTTCCCATATCTACTATTTTGACAGACATACTCTATCAAAAAGTACTCTGTGGACAAAATACATAAACTCCTAGCGGAGGACAGGGGAGCCAACATCATAGAGGAAAAAAATTTAGTATGAAATAGAGCCCTCTCACGAGAATTTTTGTCCCCCTTTTTGAAGCGCCACCTGATATTAAATCCCTTGAACTAGACACACACACATGCACATACACGCATGCATTTACACGTGTACATATTATATATAAAATATATATATATATATATATATATATATAGGTAGGTAGGTTTTGTAGTGGGAATTGGGAATCATGCATTATAAAAATTAGTTTTTACAACATTTTGTATTTGTTCTTGATTTGAAATAAATAACTTATTAAATAAGGTTTCCAAAAACAAATACGTTGAATGTTTACAATAACTGAAAATTTATAACACAACCACAAAATAAAAATGGTTAATATATCTGATTAATTAATTTATTAACTTTTTCGTGACTATGTTTGTTATAATATTGTAGGGCATAATTGACATGCACGAACACCAACTATAACTAAAACATTACCTACTTATCTATCGTAACCTTAGAGCAACGCGGCCTACCGATACTACTGGTAGGCCGCGTTGCTCTAAGATCGTAACGTCTGTGAAATACTGTTTTAACTTTTCTTTGCGTTTCACATTTGATGGGGAAAACTACAAAGTTTTCTGATAATGTTGTAACTTGTAATGTCTTTTTTTAATCCTGTTTTGGGCACATCTTTTCTCAAATGTGAAACACATACCTATATTTTGGATCATATAAATCAAAAGGCATTTACTCAAACTAGGCTGAGAATCAGCACTTTTTGAACGTTAAAATTACTGAGAGTCCCTCAAAACGCCCGGCCTTCACCACTTCCTAGTGCTTTAGCTGGGAACAATTAAAGAAGTGGCGCAACAAACTCTCCACCAGAACAGCCGTCAGTTAGACAAATTTGATTCTATACAATACTATGAAAACATTCATCCAAATTGTTTGGAGGGATAAATCAAACACTTTTTATTCTGAAAATTTTCTTTTGAATATAAGAATTATTTTCGGTATTTTCAGACATTAAAACAGTTTTTCTAGGTACATGTTTTACAGTTTTTTATAATGTTTTAAAGACATTGTCTCAGGACCGGGTGGGTCCTGAGAAAATGTCTACATACATAATTTCTTTGACCTAAATCATTTGGAATTCTATGATCATTTAGAATTTCACTACAAAGTGTAATTTCCTTTTCATCAGAAACATCAATTTCGGGGTCAGTAGGTATAATTTTCTTAAAAAAAAAAAAAAACTAAAGTTTGAAGAAAACTATTCTCTTCTTCACAATTTGCCTGGGATGAATGGGGTGCATTTAAATTATTTAATAATAACGATTTGAATGCGCCTTCAAATGCTAGCACATTAGGGGCAGTGTTTTTGCTCCACAATTTCTGATGTTTCCGAAGAAATTCTCAACTGGATCCTGATTTCTCGTTAACATTGAGTCAAAATAATAATATTGTGATAAAATTTTCCATAATTCTTGAATGCCTTCTATAGTTTTAACAAAATTTGTTACAGATGGAACAACAGTTTCAATTAACCGGATTTTATTGCTTACCTTTTTGGTAGACTCAAATTTAATACTTTTTAGATATTTTGTTAATTTTTTCCACAGCTGATTGTGCGATGAATTTCTTTTTACAGGCGCTTTATAAAAAGTTTCCTAGGAATGGCTCCAAAAATATTCAACAAACTATGTAACTAAATCACTATAGGCTTCAAAAGACTTAGATACTTTCAAAAAAACACTCCATAGGTTCCTGATACAGAAAACTTAGTACATTATTAATTAATATTTAGAAGAAATATAAAATCTGTAACACCATTTCCTCATATTACCTACTTTCTTACTTTAGTTAATAAGTTTAGTTAATAATATTACTTAGTTACCATAATTTGTACTATTTTCATTGTTAATGTTATTGCCAGAGATTTAATAGTTACTTAGCAGTAATCTTATACGTTCATTACCTACTGTGTAAGCAATATTTGTACGCCTTGCAAGGCAGCACATAGTGACACAAGATATATTTTTATATTATCCATCATGTACTACATTACATCTATGTGTACAAATAAATAAATTTGAATTTGAACATTTTTCCATTGGAATGTTTAAAAGACAGAATTCAAACTATCAAATAGATTATCGACCAACAAGGTAATCGAAATAAGAGGCCGACACTCTTTAGGTAAAATTCCCCTAGCCGTTAAATGATCACTGGCAACCGCGACACTGTGACTAAAAATCTGAGCTGCACTCTTCACTCGCATTTTCTTTATTTTCTCTGGAACGATGCGTTCTTTAGTCAGCTTTTGTAGGCTTCTCAGTTCCCCGAAGGATTTGTCTGCAGCATATAATTGTTGCACATATTCCCACTTTACAGTTTTGTTTTTATTTTCGTCTTCGTAATCAATAAATGACATAGTTTTGGTCAAGAGGTTGTTCCTCAAACCTTTCAATAAGTGAGGAACGTCGTATAGGGGAATAATTTTCTTATTATTTATTTCGAAAAAATTGAGGCATTTCCTTCCCTTTTTATCTTAAATATATTGATTTTGTGCCTTGCATTAACGAACCAATAGCGCTCACATTAACTGTACTTTGGTCGCACACAGTGCATAGGACAATTAAGCCAGTTTCTTGAATATTTTTTATGTCGTCTTTTTTTTTTTTTTAATTCAAATTGATTTAATGAGTTCGTGAAGTAATAAGCAACAGGTTGCTTATATATTTTTTTACTTATCCTCTTTACCATAAAAACTAGAGCATGGTTTGCAGTCTGGTTCTTTCTGTGTGAAAATCCTTTCAATTTATCTTTCGATGAGTCATACATCATAATGGACTTGTGGCATTATAGACATCTCATTAAATATTAATGTACACAGTCCATCTACATGCCGTAACATTTCGGACTTCTTTTATAAAAAGAAACCGAGAGAACTTTCTTTTCCAATTTGAAACACCGTCCTTTTGGTTTTTTCTGGCCTTGGTAATACTGTATGTTAGTAAAAACTTTTGCAGCTGGTGTCACCCTTGACCATTTTTTGAAAATCCGATTTCTTGAAAAGATTTCTGCATTTTCAAGCCATAACTTTGTCTTTTCCGCGTTTTCTAAGACGATCGACCTGTTTTCTCAAATTTTTAATGTTATTTTGGTAGACCACGTGTTTCTTTGATGTCTTCTTTTTCATATCTGTAAATTGCAATAATCATATCAATCATCCTCATTATATCAATAAGTACAGTGAAAATCTCTGTATACCGGAGGTATACTATCCTAAGTCCATTGCAAATAAGAAAGTTTTTTTTTTTGCAACAGAGTTGAAAGGTTGTGTGAAAAAACTGGTGTAGGGCATGTGGGGTAACATATGAAAATTTAAAAACATATGATGGTACGGAACCCTCGGTGCGCGAGTTCAACTCGCTCTTGACCGGGTTTTTTTTTCTAATTTTTTGGCAATTTCCTTTGGGGGCTTATTTAGAATGTTAGGAAAGGCGTACGCCTAGGCTCTCTTACAATACTCATTATTAATCTTTGGCAGTTTATACAGCAAGTACGACAGGTTATACATTATTTTGAATAAAGACTAAGTCTAGAATACTTACTTCTTGCAGTATGAGTTTGCCTTGACGGTTTGCAATAATTATGCTCCAGCAATGGATCATAGTACAATTTTGGAGATGCACCTGAAAAATTATAGTTATGAAAATAAATTAAATTAAATTTATGAAATGTGTTACCTATCATATGTTTTTGTCTGTTTCTGTATTTGAGCTGGAACTAGATATTTTTGAGAAAAATTTCAACTAGCTGAAGGAACTGAATGTATGATGATTAAAATTCCAAGTCTGAGATATAATTGCTAAACAGTTTCAAGTCAGTCTCACAGTGTGTTACATACATTAACAGGAATGTTGATAATTGTAACATCGTCATGTCGGAATATTAATCAATGATTAATTCGGGCTTTATCGGGCTTAGATTAATCGGACATCATAGATTGTCGCGAGAGTAGTTTAAACCAAACATAGGTACTTACCTAAAAATTATTCCTCAATGATCCAGTTTAGATCTGCTGCTTGATGAAGCACATGGTTTTAGCACCAGATTGTGTAAAAACATTTATAATTCTTGAATTATAATAACTGACAAGATACGAAAGCGTCTATTTCGCGAAACACTACACCAAACCGAATAAGATTCCCGGAAAACTGAACGGGAAGACGGGAGGAGGAATACACCGCACTTTCTGGAGCTTATCAGAACCGAAAACCCACGTAAATAACACAATAAGGAAGAGAACTACAACATGCGCATCCGTTATTTCAAATTTTATTTGACAATATAATTGACTACTGTTCAAATTATTGTACTCTGTGCTATTCAATGACTATAGAATATATTCTTTAGTCATTGGTACTATTATTAATCTATGTTTTTGACATTAATTGTGTTCATAGCTTAGACCTCAGAAGAATAACTAAAGCTTTAGTTATTTATATTGCTTTAGTTATTGTTCTGAGGCTTAGACTAAGTATCCTCTACTTAGTCTGAGGTTCATAGCGACTTAATTTACAAAATTGATCAAAGCGCCATCCGTGTCACTACTACGTACTTTTTTACCGACTTCATTTACAAAATTGACCAAAGCTCCATCCGTGTCACTATTAAGTACTAATAAGTTTATAAGGGATGAGTAAAAGATGGTGCAAATTTCTCGGCGGAAAATGGTCGCCTACGTCAAGTACGACAGTGTCACCCCCCTGGCCAACATTATAATATGGGAAGTATTTGTTGAAACCACTGACCTCTATTAAACAAGCGTTTGCCTATAAATTTTGAGGGGTTTCCCTCGATTTCCATGGGATCCTCTCATCTGATTCCAGCTTGATGACAATGGGACCACCTCGAGAGTATACCCATTGAAACAAAAAGAAAAAAAATTCAAATCGGAAAAATCGGTGAACATTAAAAAAACATTGGTAGCTTTTTGGAAGTCGGTTAAAAAGGAGGAATTAAGCGATAAAACTGCATTCAAAGATTTGTTAAAGTTAGGTGGCGAGGATATAAGATTAAAACGTAAAAGTATCAACGAATATAATATAATTATGAGCAAAAAGAAGAATAATAAATTTTCAATAATCAAATCTCAGATTATGGAATAAAGAAGAATTTTTCCTTAGTCTGAGATTCAAAAAGTCCGTGTTTGCTAGGCAACCACAGAGAGTATAGGAATCACTAAAACGCAGTGTTGCCAGATGCCGACGGCGTTTCCTCGTACAGACATGGTCTGAAATCTCGTATTTTGTCAACACAACCTCGTACAGACGCCAGCACATCAACCTACCCGAAACTGTCACATTTTCCCAATCAACTTTGAACCTTATGCTTTAGCAATAAAGTTGAAAATCTGTCAAAGAAATTTGACAGATTGTAGTAGGTTAATGTGCTGGCGTCTGTACATACCAATTATTTCATAAATTTCTTAAAAATCGATTGATTTTCTAGTCACCTAACTCATTTTGAGATAAAAAATAATCATAAAAAAAATAACAAGCACTCTACAAAGCAGTTTCATCAAAAAGTTGTACAGACGCCAGCACATCAACTTACCCGGAACTGTCAGATTTTCCCAATCAACTTTGAACCTTGTGCTTTAGCCATAAAGTTGAAAATCTATCAAAGAAATTTGACAGATTGTAGTAGCTTGATGTGCTGGCGTCTGTACAAACACACAAACAAAAAGTTGTACAAGTTGTACAAACACACTTTACACACCGCTGGACAATCTAGTGTCCATGGTCGCAGGTGGCAGGTTGGACAACCGGAATTTCGCTTTGGATACTGTAGTATCTATAACTATAACTTTAAAATTAACAACGCTTATGCACTTGCCTCGGCCACAATATCGGAGGAATCTCCAAGTGGCAGTGTAGTGTTGCAAGCACTGCACACATCGTCCATTCATTGCGTAAAGTTATAGGAGAGTTCCAAAATATGATTTAAACCAATCTCGTACAAAATTGTACGAGATGTAAGCTCGTACCTCGTACCAGGACCTCTGAATCTCGTACATGTACGAGAAGCCTCGTACGGATGGCAACACTGCTAAAAAGTATTCATTCCTTGTCAACAAGATTTTGAGACGTTACTTTTCTGAACCTGGATTTCAACTAACTCTAATTTCTCAAAATAACAAGTCGCGGATTTTTCCGAAGTGCTTGTACCCGAACGGTTATCCGTTTATCACACGCGGCAAAAAACTGCATTGCAGAGCTGCTAAAAGACAGAGTGTTATTCCACTCAATTTAAAAAAAAAAAGGTCATTCATTCGTTATCGTTCATTTTCATATTGTCACAGGAAATTGAAATTCTCAGAAATTTTAGGTAGGTAACAAAATTATCTTATTTGAAGTTGTGTGTAATTATGGAAGACGCTAAAGCTACTCAGTCTAGTGATTATCATAGAGAAAACGAGGAAAAGCATCAGAAGAAGAAAAGTAAAAATAAGAAAAAGCGTAGCGGCGGGGATGGCGACCACGGTGTTCCAACCTTGCCCGATGGTCTAGTCAGTGTGCCTAATTCTAGTGATGTTCATCAGAACATATCTTTAAAAGATTTGAAAATGGCAATGGAAGTTTTAAATCTCCAACAAAAACCAGCTAAAACTACCGAAGAAGCACTGCACAAGTCATATCAATTTTGGTCCACCCAACCTGTCCCAAAAATGGATGAAAAAATTATGTCCAATGAACCTATAGAGCCTCCAAAATCTGTTGAAGATTTAAGGTCTGAACCTTACACCTTGCCAGATGGATTTCAATGGGACACCTTGAATTTGAATGAGCCTTTGGTATTAAAGGAATTGTATACATTGCTTAATGAAAACTATGTTGAGGATGATGACTCTATGTTTCGATTTGACTATCAAACCGATTTTCTCAAGTGGGCCCTTCAGCCACCTGGCTGGAGAATGGAATGGCATTGTGGAGTTCGTGTAGTGAAGTCTGGCAGATTGGTTGGCTTCATATCTGCAATTCCAGCACAGTTAAGAATATATGACCATATGCAGACAGTTGTTGAGATCAACTTTTTATGTGTGCATAAAAAACTTCGTGCCAAGAGAGTTGCGCCTGTTTTAATTAGGGAAATAACTCGTAGAGTAAATCTGACAGGTATATTCCAAGGAGTTTATACTGCTGGCATTGTATTGCCAAAACCAATAGCTACTTGTCGTTACTGGCACAGGTCTCTCAATCCAAAGAAGCTGATTGACATTAAATTCAGTCATTTGTCCAGAAACATGACAATGCAAAGAACACTTAAGCTATTTAAGCTCCCAGATTTACCTAAGACTGCTGGATTTCGCAAAATGGAAGTTCAGGATAGTGAAAAGGTGGTTAAATTATTGAATGATTATTTGGGAAAATTTGATTTAGCTCCAATATTTTCAGAAGAGGATTTCAAGCACTGGTTTATGCCTCAGCCTGGCATAATTGACAGCTTTGTTGTTGAAGCTTCTGATGGCAGTATAACAGATTTTGTTAGTTACTATACTCTGCCCTCCACAGTTGTGTATCACCCTGTACACAAAACTTTAAAAGCGGCTTATTCATTTTATAATGTATCTACTAAGACTCCATGGATAGACTTAATGCTTGATGGATTGATTACTGCGAAAAATTCTGGTTTTGATGTTTTTAATGCATTGGATCTGATGGAAAATAAAGAATTTTTGGAGCCTTTGAAGTTTGGAATTGGAGATGGGAATTTGCAATACTATTTGTACAATTGGAGATGTCCAAGTATGACACCTAATAAAATTGGATTAGTTCTGCAATAATATTATATACACATGTATTCAGTGATAACATAAACTGGTTTATTTTGGTATTTTTCACTTTGTGTAAAGTGTTTTATTGGTTGGAAATATAGCT
The DNA here is from genome assembly GCA_963669345.1 of Gortyna flavago. Lineage (NCBI taxonomy): Eukaryota > Metazoa > Arthropoda > Insecta > Lepidoptera > Noctuidae > Gortyna > Gortyna flavago. Next base: position 11,249,244 of record OY770126.1, read on the forward strand.
CTAGTTCATAATAAAGTGGTTGTTATTAGTAATTTGATTTAAACACTGAAATAATTATAAAATTACATATTGCAAAATTGTAAGCAGACTAAAAATTAAATATACAGCCTTTTCCAAGTAACTATAGACTATGATTTAAATGTTTTTTGATTCTTTAGGGCCTACTATATAGATTCAAATGGAGATGTTCATGGGCCCTGCCAGGATTATTTTCTGGGGGGTAAATCTTCAGCAGCATTAGATGAGGTCGAAAACTGCATCCTACACAGGTAGTTTACCCCACCAGTATTGGGAACAGGGTCCAAGCTATGCGTTGACAGGGCTCCTGAGACAGAATAGAGGATAGCTGTAATTGAGGAGGAATCCCCCTCTTGGCATAAAATTGTTTGGCGTAACGTTTTCGCATAACTTTTATTAGCATATTATTACTTTGGCATAATGCAAAGGTTAGCATAACTATCATTAGGTTTAATTTGTTTTGGCATAATTTGGAGTTAAATACATTTTTAAGGAAAAATATTTATTCCTGTAATAAATATGAGCCATAAATATAAAATTTAAAAGTAAAAAAACTTTTTCAAAAACAAGCTTTTATTTAAATGCGCTAAAAAGAATAAAATAAACTTTTCCCATAAAATTTTTACTATCAACATATAACGTCATTACACATTATATGATATGAAAGCTTGTCGCGAGATTTAAGTACTTACTCGTATTTACGTAGTTTGAAAATTTAAAAATTAAAATAATCAGGTCAAGTTATTTAATTTACTTGTTTATCTACACAGGTAAATCTCGTGACAAGCTTATAAATCATATAGGGTAAACTCACATAATTGTGTGACTTCTTAATGCGGTGATAAAACGTTTGGATTCTTCCGCAGCGTTATAGGAGTAAAATCCAATACATTAAAATGAACCCTGTGGCCCTGTGGTATGGTAATAAAGCTTCTTTTTGTGTACATTTTTTTTTTTAAGATCGTGCGAGTGGTATAGTAACAATCACGTGATTTCTCATTGCGCCCGCGCCCGCCATGTTTGGCGTTTCACCGGTAGCGTGCGACTATGCTGTCATCTATACTTCTAATAAATCAATAAATCTGTAGAAGTGAAAATTCTGTACATTGAAAATACGTTACTAGACCGACACCGAACCCGAAAATGAGATTAAATTTTTTTTTGTCTGTCTGTCTGTTTGTTCAGGCATCACGCAAAAAGTACCGGTCCGATTACGATGAAACTTGGTATAATTATTCTTTAATATCCTGGGCACCACACTGGGTAATTTTTATCCCGGAAAAGTATACACAATAAAAAACAAACTTAATTTTGCGGTTCGATCCCTAGACCCGATTACTGTACCAACCGCAAATAATACGTTTGTCGTAGGTTACGTCACCCGCACTGTAAATGTAGTGCTGAAGGTTGAATTTGGCTTGCACCGTTCGCACACTGAGCGCGCGCATCAAACATTTTTTGAACGTTGATTTGAACGGACGTCTAGTGGCGAGCGTTCGTTCTTATTAGCATTCTATAAATTGTATGTTTTAACTGCTACTTGGAATTCTAAACCGTGCTTTTCAGTGCGACCTTTTTATTCCTTTTAGTTTTTACTAAGTACAGTCTATGGTAGAGTTACTTAGGTTTATTTTTATAAGTCGTAGGTATAAATTTTAATTTTAAAGTATGGGTAGTATATTTGATAGTGTACGTAGTGACCGTAGGTTATTTTATAAAACTGTTAGGTAGGATTAGTCATTCGTATAGATATTAGTTTTTAGGGATTTTGCTTATTTATTGAGTTTAGATTTAGTTATCATCAGAAATAGCTTTATTTAGGTAGGTAGGTATTTTATTTTCTGTTATTTTTTTTTTTTTATTAGGTAGTTCACTTTTATAATCTGTCTATACTTATAATAAATCTGTAGAAAGGTAAATTCTGTACATGATATATATTTTCAAAATAACTACAGGGGGTAATAAGTGATCGATACTGATGCCAAAAATGCAATCAGTAAAATTTTTGTCTGTCTGTCTGTCTTTATGTTCCTTATAGAAACAAAAACTACTCGACGGATTTTAACGAAACTTGGTACAACTATTCTTCATACTCCAGGGGAGGTTATAGTATACTTTTCATCACGCTACAATGAATAGGAGCAGAGCAGTGCAAGGATATGTTGGAAAAATGGGAGAAGTTGCTCCATTTTTTAAACTTCCGTCGCGTGTGCAGCCTTAATGGTTAAAGCTATATAGAAATCATTTATGACGGAAATGTTCTACATAAAATTATCTAAAAAATATCCCACGACAGCATATGTCTATCTTTTATGGTTGACTCACAATAACACGTGTAACTCCCGATAGCTTAGCAGTTCGGAGCTTTCTGATTATATTTGTTTACTCTTACATTTATAATACTCTCACTCATCCCTAATTAAAACAAGTTAATATTATTACCTATTCAATAAAAAAAGAATCATAGTAATCGGTATAGAAACACCAAACTTATACATGAAATACGCTAATAAGCCATCGCGCCGTCGCGCGTGAATACTGAATCATGCCATAAGGATTATTTTTGTGTAACGGTTGCAGCGCTCGACGCGGGTCGTGGCGGTAGGGTATAAAAAGGCGGGAGGTCCGAAAGCGCGAGCTTCCTTCATTCAATATTTGGCTGTTGATGCGTTCAGAGCGTTCGACCTTATTGACAGACAATAATTGCTTATCAGCGCGACTTTTAGTCTTTAAATAGTTTATTTGAATTTATTTTGTTGTCTAAACTTATAATAAATCTGTAGAAGTGAAAATTCTGTACATTGAAAATATCAAAAAAATTAATGGCAGGGGCTGTTACTAGACCGACACCAAACCCAAAAAAGTGATTAAAAATTTTTTTGTCTGTCTGTTTGTTCAGGCATCACGCAAAAAGTACCGATCCGATTACGATGAAACTTAGTATAATTTTTCTTTAATATCCTAGGCACCACACTGTGTACTTTTTACCCCGGAAAAGTATATACAATAAAAAACAAACTTAATTCTGCGGTTCGATCCCTAGACCTGCAGCCTAATTGCGTAACACATTATCTGGAAATGATTCAGACTGATCGGCTTAGTTTCCACCACAGTTGGCTTCATTTTACGCGTTTCGTATTGCGTAACTTAACTATCGTCTGATACCAATTTCTCATTGGAATGAAACGATAAAGAATGAACGATTTGTGCTTATAGAGGCTATTATTCGAATTGCGTAATCATTTTGACAGCTGTCAGTTGGTTTCAAACCAACTAGAAATTTGATTCCGATACCGAAGGCAACATACTTCCCGCATTCATTTTTCTTTGTACATTAATTTGGGATTTACTCATAAAATCTCCATAATTATTACGAAATTAGGTGAGCGAACACCTTTTAGATAAATTGTGAATGTGTGTTTGTGTAGAACTGCAACATTAAATCTATATTTTTGGTATTTTAGATACCGGCAATATCCTAGGCAGCCGCACGTAAGTAGTGCTAATAAAAATCACTTTTGGCTATCTCCTAATTTAGTTTTATTATTGTTTCAGCTTCCACAATGTCACAAGGTTATTTGTTGCATATTGCGGAAGATCAACGTCTCAAAGACGGGTTTATGATAAGCCGCAGACTTTTGAGGAGTCCCAGCAACGCTCGATTTTCCAACGAATAAATTCGTGGCCCACTTTAGGCTAGGCTAAGGAAGTATTTCCATTTCTGAAACCACGACGTAAATCTGCTACACGTCCGGACCTAAAGGTAACTTTTCTGTCATATCATATATATTTAAAGGTTGGTCAATACAAGCATTATATTTCAATAAAACCAAACAGGCACTTTTTAAATGACAAGGAGTCAGTCAGTTTGTCAGAAAGTTAAAGCTAGTTGCCCGTTCCAAAACATAGATTCTAATGCAGAAATATGGTCAAGAAACTCCATGGACACTTAGGACACTGTTAAAATCAAGTTATTACAAAGTCTAAGCAAGTGTCTTCAAAAACTGTGCTTAATTAAATAACATAATTTTACAGGTCTTAGCAGCAGTAGCATTTTATGCCAATGGGGCATTTCAGAAAAATATTGGTGCATATTACCATCTGGGGCTGTCACAAACATTACACGATTGTCTATGCGAAGTAATACTACTACTAACTATTTCTATATAATAGTACTAACAAATCTTTACTGACATCATTTTCTCTTTGTTTTAGGTTACAGACGTTCTCAACAACAGCTATTTAAAAAAGAAATATATTAAATTTCCTTTGATACAGGAAGAGAAGGATGCTGTAAAAACGGAGTGAGTATGAAAGTGTATAACCATGGGTACAAGAGTATTAAACATACAAGGCTTAAAGATCTATGACTATAATTTGCCTTTGTTTCTATTGGTTTAACACAAAAAATGTTCTTTCAATATTAATATCATTTGAATTATTTATTAAATTAATCTAATTAATAACCCCCGTGGCCGTGGTGGCGTGGCGAGGGGCCCGTGGCTAAATAATAACAGCCGCACAGGTTGATCGATCAGGTTAAGCTACGCTTGCCACGGTTGGTCTGTGGATGAATGACCGTCTTTACATATCGAGACCCCCCGTGCCTCGGAGCCGTAGGTCCCGGCTGTCATTTGTGGATCTTTGACAGTCGTTACGGGTAGTCAGAAGCCCGAAAGTCTGACAACCAGTCTTACCAAGGGGTATCGTATTACCCAGTAACTGGGTTGTGGAGGTCAGATAGGCAGTCGCTCCATGTAAAATACTGGTATTCAGCTGCATCCGGTTAGACTGGAAGCCGACCCCAACATAGGGAAAAGGCTAGGCAGATGATGATTAAATTAATCTAATTGTTTTGTTTCAGATTTATGGATATATTTCAATTTCTCGGTGTGGTGGATGCATTGATGGTACACAATATGTTGCTATAATCCAGGGTGGATGAAAATTAGGAAACTTATTTTAACAGAAAACTGTTTATAGCCATAGCCTGAATGTACTGATTGTAAGTACCTAATAATAATCTTGTTGTTACTAAACTAATTAAAATTTGAATTCCACCAACAAATATATTAGATCAGTGTTTAAATTATCTATATTTATATTAAAACTTATGGTAGAAGTAATAGGACTATAGTTGCACTCAGCACCAAAACTCACCTACTAATATATAAAAAGTAATTAAAACATTGACAATACTTTCAGGTTTGTGATGCTGCATTCAATATATTGATGCGTCATTTGGGGGGGCCAGCCATGATTCCCGTATTTGGAACCAGTGGCCTATTCATAATTTTATGCACCGCTTACATCATCAAGGCGAAGTGTGCTGGCTACTAGGTAACAAAAAAAAATTTATTTACTTAAAAAAGTATAATATAAAATAACTATTGTCTTATAAAAAATGAATAGAGAGTATGGCCCAGTGGTACTGGCCGCGACTTACGAGCTGTTGGTCACAGGTTCGAACTCAGACAGGCACTTTACTTTGTGTAAAAATTTTTCATCACCACTGCTCTCAAAATTGTGAAGGATAACATCGTGAAAAAACCGGCATGTCCTAGGACCAAAAATTCGAAGACATGTGACATCTACCAACCCGCACTGGGCCTGCGTGGTGGATTGCGGCCCATTCTCAGTAAGAGGAGACCTGTGTCGCAGCAGTGGGAACATTATAGGCTGATTATGTAAATAAAATCAAAACAGATGCATCTTTAAACTAACATATATATTAACAATAATTTATCCACTATATTTTTTTCATTTTCAGGAGACTCCGGGTACGCCCAAAGGTGGTTTCTGATGACGCCTATCTTTCGTGCTGCATCGGAGTCGCCAGAGGAGTACTACACGCAGTGTTATGTCCAGACTCGCATTGTAGTCGAACGCTGCATTGAAGTTTTGAAGACTCGCTGGCTGTGCTTATTGGCTCATAGGGTATAGCATTATTCTTCTGTGAAAGCAAGAAGATTTGCAAATGCGTGTGTAGTCTTGCACAATTTAGTCAATAATGCACGCTTCCCCGTTGACTACAATATATAAATCTCGCGACACATATATCTTCCTCACAAAGGGCATGTCTCTGCTGATGAGGGTAGACAAGGTGTCGTAGACAGGTTACGGCGTAGTCGTAGGGTTTAGGTTGCATTGATTTTGGTTCGGTATGCAAGGACACATTACAGTGACTGCTTAGTGTTCACTGCAAAGGCAGTTTGTGTCAAGGCCATCCATGTCATAAGGAAATAGGTATTAGGAAGGCCAATGGTCCGATGACAAGAAGTCATTCGTCCGTTCCCGAGGGCCCCTTACTCGCACTGGCGACTGCTTGGCATGGAACCTACTAGTGTCCACCGAGACATCTAGTAAAACGAAACGAACGAAGGAAATATTTTATTAAGTAATTATACATCATAATAATAAGCTAATGTTTAAATAAATAAATAAATCCTAAATCACATATTTTTTGTTCATTTTCTATTTATTCTATCCCTCCCAGGCAATACTCAAACATACACTTAGCTGCTGAAAGCTTATACACTAGCGACAATAAAGTATAAGTTCACAAAGGACGTGTCCAGTTTCTGCCCTCTGGTAATTCTGGTATCGATAAATGTTCATGATTTAAGGTTTTACAGTAAGATTAAAAAATTTAGATCTAAATTACTATGGATTTATTAGTTCAGTATTACTTGCGTAACATAATTCTCAAATAAACAGTACTCAATCGTAGCTTCCGCTTTGCCATTTTTAACGGGAAGTACTAACTTTAAAAGTAATAAGTTACTCCAAGCATAAAGGCGCGGGCCCACCGCGGCGTACGGAGAGGCTACGCACGTGTATTAAGCTTCACTTTGTAAGAAAATGTATGTGGTTGTGTCAACTGCAACCCACGGAGAGGCTACGCATGAATTGACGTCATTGATACATGCGTGACTTGCTCGAATAGGCGGTTACATAGCTGTCGACGTGTGTCTACGTTTCCACTGGAATACACGAATACGACCCACGACTACGTACAGCTCGCTTATCGCAGCGCATTTTCTCGCAGTGAAACCCGTGTCCGTGGATAGCAGTGGCACGTGCGTAGCCTCTCCGTGCGCCGTGGCACGCTATACATAGTCGTGAGTCTTCGTGTGGAAACGTAGACCCACGTTTTCAAACAAATTAATACACGCAGCTAAAGTACGCCGCGTGCCCGTGCACAGGCAGTGCAGTGCAGTGGGCCCGCGCCTTTACGCTTCTACATAGACTGAATGTACTGATCTTAAGTACCTAATAATAATATTGTTGTGACTAATTATACCTACTGTTTGCATAGATAGGATAGGTAATTAAAATAAAAACAATAGGTTCCGATTCTGAAAACAAAATATATTTTAACATAGTTAGATAACAAGTTGTGTTGTGCTGCACGATTACTGACAAATACGTGCACTGACTGGACCTCTCCTGCATTATATTGTATTCTGTGGGTCCACTCAATCTGTGTGGTTGTATATCAAAAGTCCATTTCAGACTTCAATCTACATGCTCTGACCAAGATTTGCGTCTGCACTTTAAAAGAGACTGTGACCTCTGTTTGTTTCGGCCTATCTTCTCAGAGTAGTCAGATAGGAAACGCCGACCTCACCAAATTTTTTTTAATGTTGTACAGACGCCAGCACATCAAGCTACTACAATCTGTATAATTTCTTTAATTAATTTTCAACTTTATCGCTATAACATAAGGTAGATATTAGTTATATAAGCAACTACTGTAAAGTAATGGGTATTAAAATACGAATGTGGGTTATCACACGAGGCGAAGCCGAGTGTAATAATAGTATCACATGAGTGCTTTAATACCTAATTATGTACAGTTGCATACAAGACTTTATCTACACATATGATCATCATTATCATCTGCCTAGCCTTTTCCCAACTATGTTGGGGTCGGCTTCCAGTCTAACCGGATGCAGCTGAATACCAGTATTTTACATGGAGCGACTGCCTATCTGACCTCCACAACCCAGTTACTGGGTAATACAATACCCCTTGGTAAGACTGGTTGTCAGACTTTCGGGCTTCTGACTACCCGTAACGACTGTCAAAGATCCACAAATGACAGCCGGGACCAACGAATTAACGTGCTTTCCGAGGCACGGAGGGGTCTCGATATGTAAAGACGGTCACCCATCCACAGACCAACCGCGGCAAGCGTAGCTTAACCTGATCGATCGACCTGTGCGGCTGTTATTATTTAGCCACGGGCCCCTCCACACACCCAACACCACCACACACACCCACATAACACATATCTACACATATGATATGAATCCTTAAAAGGTTCTGAAACCATAGGGTGCTGTACAGTGTTGTAAGAACTATGTAAATTCATGGAAAGTTTACTTGCTCAGTATCTAATACAAACATACTATGTAGAGGTAATAATACAATTATTTATTGCTGCATTAGAAATCAAAGCTTGTATCACTCATTTTTGTAAACAACAAAGTAATACATTTTTGCAATACTACTAACCAACAAAAATGGCGGGATACGACGTGAATTTGAATAACCTTTATGTTTTTTTTTTAAATACGGCGCTGTGGTAGGGAAACGCGCGTACTTGACAATGTTCTTTTTTTGACAAGAAGTTGCATAGTGAAATTTAGTACAACATTATAACACGTTTGGATGATATCATGGTTAGTATGATACTGTTGTTTTAATGTTGGCAATAAGCTGTTTCAGACTTATAGAGGAATTTATAGCATGGGTGTAGATAAACATATATAAAACATACATAAGATAAAAGTTTAGATGCAGAGCTATGAGTCTAGATATGCCCTACAGGCTCTGTGCAACCGCCTCCATCGCCACCCGCATATCATGGAGGGTCACATTCAGCTTCTGCAGGGCTGCAGCAATGCCCTGGTCAGTCACCAGCCTCCTCCCCTCCAACTGGACCACCCAATCCATAGCGGCAGGCGTCACACGATGATCTGAAATAATAATAATTAAATTTTGATTATTTTTTTGGTAACATTGTAACTTACCAATCTATAAAATAAATAGGTAACACATACATGGTCTCAGCGAAGCATCGAGACAATTGGAGTAGGCCAGCAGATCAATTTTTTTTGCCTTGTTTATCTTGCAATCGGTTGTAAAGCAATAGCAGATTTTTTGTGCGGATATTGACTCCTGAGGTCCATTCTTCCATCGAAGAATCTGTCTCTCAAAATTGTTCAGGCTTTATTCAATAAAGTACTTTATTTTGAAGTCGCTGGAGAATTTCCACATTTGAGTTCTTTGCAGAGCCCCAAAGCTAAACTTCGTATGTCCACGTAGGTTTTAATACTGCTTTGTAGGTGAGAACTTTGTTTTCCAGTGATCCGTGTGATGTTCTTCCCAAGAGTCAGTTTAGTTTTCGGAGTAGGATGTTAAACTCGTTTAGTTTTTTCTTTGTGATATTTCCATGTTTGTTTCCTGTCGAGATGTACGCCAAGGTACTTAGCTGATGTCCCATGTGGCAGTCATTGTCATCTCTGAGTTTAACAGGTGGGCAGTCATCTTTTCTGAGAGTAAATGTCACATACATTGACTTGTTGGCGCCAGCTTTTATTTTTCATTCTCTCATCCATTTATAGACTACAGCATTACTTTCTGAAAATAAAACAACTGTTTAAATCAACAATAAAGAAAGGTGTCATGCTCTTGTTCAAAACAAGTATGATTATATAATGATGTAACTAGCAACCCACTTAACACTGCCCGGCCCTGTGAATCAAACCCAAGACCTCATGCTCGGCAGTAGTTGCAATCACTAGATCAACGAGTCAGTCTATATTATTATTATGTTAAATATTAATGCGTAACACATAAACCTTCCATAATGAATGCTCTCAATGATGATGAAGACTGCATCAAAATCCATTGCATAGTTTAGAAGAACAACACGGTTCAACAAACAAATGTGAAAAGCTACTTCAATTTATGATATGTATAGATGTAAAGACATGTCATTATAACATACTGTTTACAACAGCTAAGATTTATGCAGCATAACAACTAGCATCGCGACATCATTATGTTGATTTGTAATTACTGCAGCAGTTAGTAATCTAATATAGATTTAATATAAGGTTAAATGTATGTACCTCTTCTTCTGCCTCCTCTCCCTCTTGTTGCACCAGCTGGTCGTGTCACCATCACCACAGCTGGGAGGCCAATTTGGGAGGCAGAGGACCCCCTCCCATTGCCAAAGCTTGCTGTTGGAGCCCCAATGACTTCTTTCGGGCATTATATTTTTGCTTGTTCCAATACTAGCAAAGTAAAAATATTAATATTGAAACAATAATCTAAAAAAAAATGCTTACTTTAAAATTGCACATTTGTTAGCAGTATTAGCTGTGGTATTAGTATTAATTAGTAAGGGTGGTATGCCACTAATGAACTTTCTCTGTCCAAAATTGACTTGATTCCCTGACAATAATTATTATGATGAATAAATTCATCTAATTTCTGTAATCAGTCTCATACCACATGCACTAGGCACAGGCCTACCAGCCTAAAATAAGACTCGTACTTGTTGCCATAATAAATTGATGTCAAGTTGTAAATTTACAGTAAAAGCAGCATAGACTGGAATTGTATATTGATATTAAATGTCGTCGTACGGACATGCACCTTTTCACACACTCTCACAAGTATAATTATTATTGTGGGTGTTGTGTACCGCCGGTTTCGTGGCCAGCTACATCACACCAGTCAGCGAAACACGACGCAGACACTTCGTGTATGTTAGTGTTAGTTTTTTTAGTATAATGTTGTATGTATTTATAGTATTTTTAAGTTACTTATATTAATATTGTATTGTATGTGTTTATATGGGCCTTGATGCCTGAAATAAATGGATGGATAAATAAATAAATAAATAAATTGTTCCTTACACTTACTCCTCGCTTTTTTTGCAGGATTAGCAGGGATTTATTGCAGCCCGCGCCCTCGCTGTTGAGGCGGGCTGCAATGTTTTTCCTTTTGCTAACTGCTCTGTTGTTAGTCTTGCCCAGGATCCCTTGGCAAATTAGTTCCATAAATCGGAGCAGCAGCTCCTACTGCCGCTCTGAAACTTTTGGTTGCAGGCATTTCTGAAAAAATAGATCAACAGAACTAATGTAATAGCATGAAACATACTTCATTTAAAAAACCAAACTCAACAAACACTCTCTTTATATTTATAACCACTTAAATTCATCTTACAGTAAGAAATTGATAATAACTTACATAATTCAGATAACATTACAATTTACAATAAAAGTTTTTCAACGGCGGAAAAAGAAGTTAACTTTTGCCACAGAACTAAAATCTACAAAAATGTCAGATGCAACTTTTGCCACAGAACTAGAATCTACAAAAATTTCAGATGCAAATACGTTTTGTTACGTATTTCAAATATGGTAGTTTTTGGTAGAAAGTGTTTTAAAAATTGGTTTTTAATTTTTCGGCAAACATTGCACATTTTCATTTGTAAGCGTTAGTAGATCATCAGTTGTAATTAAAACTAAATTAAATTATAGCATATTAATTCGGAAACAAATAATTCATTTATGATAAAACGAAACTTTTAATTGAAGCCAACTGTGGCCTTTTTGTATGTACATCTCTATACGATTGTACTTCATTTGGATCTTAAGAAGTTACGCAATACCGATCTATGATATCGATTACGACTGGAGTTGGCTTAAGTTCGGAATCGCAATAAGAAACAAAATGTGTTACGCAATTAGGGTGCTGCAGCCTAATTGCGTAACACATTATCTGGAAATGATTCAGACTGATCGGCTTAGTTTCCACCACAGTTGGCTTCATTTTACGCGTTTCGTATTGCGTAACTTAACTATCGTCTGATACCAATTTCTCATTGGAATGAAACGATAAAGAATGAACGATTTGTGCTTATAGAGGCTATTATTCGAATTGCGTAATCATTTTGACAGCTGTCAGTTGGTTTCAAACCAACTAGAAATTTGATTCCGATACCGAAGGCAACATACTTCCCGCATTCATTTTTCTTTGTACATTAATTTGGGATTTACTCATAAAATCTCCATAATTATTACGAAATTAGGTGAGCGAACACCTTTTAGATAAATTGTGAATGTGTGTTTGTGTAGAACTGCAACATTAAATCTATATTTTTGGTATTTTAGATACCGGCAATATCCTAGGCAGCCGCACGTAAGTAGTGCTAATAAAAATCACTTTTGGCTATCTCCTAATTTAGTTTTATTATTGTTTCAGCTTCCACAATGTCACAAGGTTATTTGTTGCATATTGCGGAAGATCAACGTCTCAAAGACGGGTTTATGATAAGCCGCAGACTTTTGAGGAGTCCCAGCAACGCTCGATTTTCCAACGAATAAATTCGTGGCCCACTTTAGGCTAGGCTAAGGAAGTATTTCCATTTCTGAAACCACGACGTAAATCTGCTACACGTCCGGACCTAAAGGTAACTTTTCTGTCATATCATATATATTTAAAGGTTGGTCAATACAAGCATTATATTTCAATAAAACCAAACAGGCACTTTTTAAATGACAAGGAGTCAGTCAGTTTGTCAGAAAGTTAAAGCTAGTTGCCCGTTCCAAAACATAGATTCTAATGCAGAAATATGGTCAAGAAACTCCATGGACACTTAGGACACTGTTAAAATCAAGTTATTACAAAGTCTAAGCAAGTGTCTTCAAAAACTGTGCTTAATTAAATAACATAATTTTACAGGTCTTAGCAGCAGTAGCATTTTATGCCAATGGGGCATTTCAGAAAAATATTGGTGCATATTACCATCTGGGGCTGTCACAAACATTACACGATTGTCTATGCGAAGTAATACTACTACTAACTATTTCTATATAATAGTACTAACAAATCTTTACTGACATCATTTTCTCTTTGTTTTAGGTTACAGACGTTCTCAACAACAGCTATTTAAAAAAGAAATATATTAAATTTCCTTTGATACAGGAAGAGAAGGATGCTGTAAAAACGGAGTGAGTATGAAAGTGTATAACCATGGGTACAAGAGTATTAAACATACAAGGCTTAAAGATCTATGACTATAATTTGCCTTTGTTTCTATTGGTTTAACACAAAAAATGTTCTTTCAATATTAATATCATTTGAATTATTTATTAAATTAATCTAATTAATAACCCCCGTGGCCGTGGTGGCGTGGCGAGGGGCCCGTGGCTAAATAATAACAGCCGCACAGGTTGATCGATCAGGTTAAGCTACGCTTGCCACGGTTGGTCTGTGGATGAATGACCGTCTTTTACATATCGAGACCCCCCGTGCCTCGGAGCCGTAGGTCCCGGCTGTCATTTGTGGATCTTTGACAGTCGTTACGGGTAGTCAGAAGTCCGAAAGTCTGACAACCAGTCTTACCAAGGGGTATCGTATTACCCAGTAACTGGGTTGTGGAGGTCAGATAGGCAGTCGCTCCATGTAAAATACTGGTATTCAGCTGCATCCGGTTAGACTGGAAGCCGACCCCAACATAGGGAAAAGGCTAGGCAGATGATGATTAAATTAATCTAATTGTTTTGTTTCAGATTTATGGATATATTTCAATTTCTCGGTGTGGTGGATGCATTGATGGTACACAATATGTTGCTATAATCCAGGGTGGATGAAAATTAGGAAACTTATTTTAACAGAAAACTGTTTATAGCCATAGCCTGAATGTACTGATTGTAAGTACCTAATAATAATCTTGTTGTTACTAAACTAATTAAAATTTGAATTCCACCAACAAATATATTAGATCAGTGTTTAAATTATCTATATTTATATTAAAACTTATGGTAGAAGTAATAGGACTATAGTTGCACTCAGCACCAAAACTCACCTACTAATATATAAAAAGTAATTAAAACATTGACAATACTTTCAGGTTTGTGATGCTGCATTCAATATATTGATGCGTCATTTGGGGGGGCCAGCCATGATTCCCGTATTTGGAACCAGTGGCCTATTCATAATTTTATGCACCGCTTACATCATCAAGGCGAAGTGTGCTGGCTACTAGGTAACAAAAAAAAATTTATTTACTTAAAAAAGTATAATATAAAATAACTATTGTCTTATAAAAAATGAATAGAGAGTATGGCCCAGTGGTACTGGCCGCGACTTACGAGCTGTTGGTCACAGGTTCGAACTCAGACAGGCACTTTACTTTGTGTAAAAATTTTTCATCACCACTGCTCTCAAAATTGTGAAGGATAACATCGTGAAAAAACCGGCATGTCCTAGGACCAAAAATTCGAAGACATGTGACATCTACCAACCCGCACTGGGCCTGCGTGGTGGATTGCGGCCCATTCTCAGTAAGAGGAGACCTGTGTCGCAGCAGTGGGAACATTATAGGCTGATTATGTAAATAAAATCAAAACAGATGCATCTTTAAACTAACATATATATTAACAATAATTTATCCACTATATTTTTTTCATTTTCAGGAGACTCCGGGTACGCCCAAAGGTGGTTTCTGATGACGCCTATCTTTCGTGCTGCATCGGAGTCGCCAGAGGAGTACTACACGCAGTGTTATGTCCAGACTCGCATTGTAGTCGAACGCTGCATTGAAGTTTTGAAGACTCGCTGGCTGTGCTTATTGGCTCATAGGGTATAGCATTATTCTTCTGTGAAAGCAAGAAGATTTGCAAATGCGTGTGTAGTCTTGCACAATTTAGTCAATAATGCACGCTTCCCCGTTGACTACAATATATAAATCTCGCGACACATATATCTTCCTCACAAAGGGCATGTCTCTGCTGATGAGGGTAGACAAGGTGTCGTAGACAGGTTACGGCGTAGTCGTAGGGTTTAGGTTGCATTGATTTTGGTTCGGTATGCAAGGACACATTACAGTGACTGCTTAGTGTTCACTGCAAAGGCAGTTTGTGTCAAGGCCATCCATGTCATAAGGAAATAGGTATTAGGAAGGCCAATGGTCCGATGACAAGAAGTCATTCGTCCGTTCCCGAGGGCCCCTTACTCGCACTGGCGACTGCTTGGCATGGAACCTACTAGTGTCCACCGAGACATCTAGTAAAACGAAACGAACGAAGGAAATATTTTATTAAGTAATTATACATCATAATAATAAGCTAATGTTTAAATAAATAAATAAATCCTAAATCACATATTTTTTGTTCATTTTCTATTTATTCTATCCCTCCCAGGCAATACTCAAACATACACTTAGCTGCTGAAAGCTTATACACTAGCGACAATAAAGTATAAGTTCACAAAGGACGTGTCCAGTTTCTGCCCTCTGGTAATTCTGGTATCGATAAATGTTCATGATTTAAGGTTTTACAGTAAGATTAAAAAATTTAGATCTAAATTACTATGGATTTATTAGTTCAGTATTACTTGCGTAACATAATTCTCAAATAAACAGTACTCAATCGTAGCTTCCGCTTTGCCATTTTTAACGGGAAGTACTAACTTTAAAAGTAATAAGTTACTCCAAGCATAAAGGCGCGGGCCCACCGCGGCGTACGGAGAGGCTACGCACGTGTATTAAGCTTCACTTTGTAAGAAAATGTATGTGGTTGTGTCAACTGCAACCCACGGAGAGGCTACGCATGAATTGACGTCATTGATACATGCGTGACTTGCTCGAATAGGCGGTTACATAGCTGTCGACGTGTGTCTACGTTTCCACTGGAATACACGAATACGACCCACGACTACGTACAGCTCGCTTATCGCAGCGCATTTTCTCGCAGTGAAACCCGTGTCCGTGGATAGCAGTGGCACGTGCGTAGCCTCTCCGTGCGCCGTGGCACGCTATACATAGTCGTGAGTCTTCGTGTGGAAACGTAGACCCACGTTTTCAAACAAATTAATACACGCAGCTAAAGTACGCCGCGTGCCCGTGCACAGGCAGTGCAGTGCAGTGGGCCCGCGCCTTTACGCTTCTACATAGACTGAATGTACTGATCTTAAGTACCTAATAATAATATTGTTGTGACTAATTATACCTACTGTTTGCATAGATAGGATAGGTAATTAAAATAAAAACAATAGGTTCCGATTCTGAAAACAAAATATATTTTAACATAGTTAGATAACAAGTTGTGTTGTGCTGCACGATTACTGACAAATACGTGCACTGACTGGACCTCTCCTGCATTATATTGTATTCTGTGGGTCCACTCAATCTGTGTGGTTGTATATCAAAAGTCCATTTCAGACTTCAATCTACATGCTCTGACCAAGATTTGCGTCTGCACTTTAAAAGAGACTGTGACCTCTGTTTGTTTCGGCCTATCTTCTCAGAGTAGTCAGATAGGAAACGCCGACCTCACCAAATTTTTTTTAATGTTGTACAGACGCCAGCACATCAAGCTACTACAATCTGTATAATTTCTTTAATTAATTTTCAACTTTATCGCTATAACATAAGGTAGATATTAGTTATTTATGCAACTACTGTAAAGTAATGGGTATTAAAATACGAATGTGGGTTATCACACGAGGCGAAGCCGAGTGTAATAATAGTATCACATGAGTGCTTTAATACCTAATTATGTACAGTTGCATACAAGACTTTATCTACACATATGATCATCATTATCATCTGCCTAGCCTTTTCCCAACTATGTTGGGGTCGGCTTCCAGTCTAACCGGATGCAGCTGAATACCAGTATTTTACATGGAGCGACTGCCTATCTGACCTCCACAACCCAGTTACTGGGTAATACAATACCCCTTGGTAAGACTGGTTGTCAGACTTTCGGGCTTCTGACTACCCGTAACGACTGTCAAAGATCCACAAATGACAGCCGGGACCAACGAATTAACGTGCTTTCCGAGGCACGGAGGGGTCTCGATATGTAAAGACGGTCACCCATCCACAGACCAACCGCGGCAAGCGTAGCTTAACCTGATCGATCGACCTGTGCGGCTGTTATTATTTAGCCACGGGCCCCTCCACACACCCAACACCACCACACACACCCACATAACACATATCTACACATATGATATGAATCCTTAAAAGGTTCTGAAACCATAGGGTGCTGTACAGTGTTGTAAGAACTATGTAAATTCATGGAAAGTTTACTTGCTCAGTATCTAATACAAACATACTATGTAGAGGTAATAATACAATTATTTATTGCTGCATTAGAAATCAAAGCTTGTATCACTCATTTTTGTAAACAACAAAGTAATACATTTTTGCAATACTACTAACCAACAAAAATGGCGGGATACGACGTGAATTTGAATAACCTTTATGTTTTTTTTTTAAATACGGCGCTGTGGTAGGGAAACGCGCGTACTTGACAATGTTCTTTTTTTGACAAGAAGTTGCATAGTGAAATTTAGTACAACATTATAACACGTTTGGATGATATCATGGTTAGTATGATACTGTTGTTTTAATGTTGGCAATAAGCTGTTTCAGACTTATAGAGGAATTTATAGCATGGGTGTAGATAAACATATATAAAACATACATAAGATAAAAGTTTAGATGCAGAGCTATGAGTCTAGATATGCCCTACAGGCTCTGTGCAACCGCCTCCATCGCCACCCGCATATCATGGAGGGTCACATTCAGCTTCTGCAGGGCTGCAGCAATGCCCTGGTCAGTCACCAGCCTCCTCCCCTCCAACTGGACCACCCAATCCATAGCGGCAGGCGTCACACGATGATCTGAAATAATAATAATTAAATTTTGATTATTTTTTTGGTAACATTGTAACTTACCAATCTATAAAATAAATAGGTAACACATACATGGTCTCAGCGAAGCATCGAGACAATTGGAGTAGGCCAGCAGATCAATTTTTTTTGCCTTGTTTATCTTGCAATCGGTTGTAAAGCAATAGCAGATTTTTTGTGCGGATATTGACTCCTGAGGTCCATTCTTCCATCGAAGAATCTGTCTCTCAAAATTGTTCAGGCTTTATTCAATAAAGTACTTTATTTTGAAGTCGCTGGAGAATTTCCACATTTGAGTTCTTTGCAGAGCCCCAAAGCTAAACTTCGTATGTCCACGTAGGTTTTAATACTGCTTTGTAGGTGAGAACTTTGTTTTCCAGTGATCCGTGTGATGTTCTTCCCAAGAGTCAGTTTAGTTTTCGGAGTAGGATGTTAAACTCGTTTAGTTTTTTCTTTGTGATATTTCCATGTTTGTTTCCTGTCGAGATGTACGCCAAGGTACTTAGCTGATGTCCCATGTGGCAGTCATTGTCATCTCTGAGTTTAACAGGTGGGCAGTCATCTTTTCTGAGAGTAAATGTCACATACATTGACTTGTTGGCGCCAGCTTTTATTTTTCATTCTCTCATCCATTTATAGACTACAGCATTACTTTCTGAAAATAAAACAACTGTTTAAATCAACAATAAAGAAAGGTGTCATGCTCTTGTTCAAAACAAGTATGATTATATAATGATGTAACTAGCAACCCACTTAACACTGCCCGGCCCTGTGAATCAAACCCAAGACCTCATGCTCGGCAGTAGTTGCAATCACTAGATCAACGAGTCAGTCTATATTATTATTATGTTAAATATTAATGCGTAACACATAAACCTTCCATAATGAATGCTCTCAATGATGATGAAGACTGCATCAAAATCCATTGCATAGTTTAGAAGAACAACACGGTTCAACAAACAAATGTGAAAAGCTACTTCAATTTATGATATGTATAGATGTAAAGACATGTCATTATAACATACTGTTTACAACAGCTAAGATTTATGCAGCATAACAACTAGCATCGCGACATCATTATGTTGATTTGTAATTACTGCAGCAGTTAGTAATCTAATATAGATTTAATATAAGGTTAAATGTATGTACCTCTTCTTCTGCCTCCTCTCCCTCTTGTTGCACCAGCTGGTCGTGTCACCATCACCACAGCTGGGAGGCCAATTTGGGAGGCAGAGGACCCCCTCCCATTGCCAAAGCTTGCTGTTGGAGCCCCAATGACTTCTTTCGGGCATTATATTTTTGCTTGTTCCAATACTAGCAAAGTAAAAATATTAATATTGAAACAATAATCTAAAAAAAAATGCTTACTTTAAAATTGCACATTTGTTAGCAGTATTAGCTGTGGTATTAGTATTAATTAGTAAGGGTGGTATGCCACTAATGAACTTTCTCTGTCCAAAATTGACTTGATTCCCTGACAATAATTATTATGATGAATAAATTCATCTAATTTCTGTAATCAGTCTCATACCACATGCACTAGGCACAGGCCTACCAGCCTAAAATAAGACTCGTACTTGTTGCCATAATAAATTGATGTCAAGTTGTAAATTTACAGTAAAAGCAGCATAGACTGGAATTGTATATTGATATTAAATGTCGTCGTACGGACATGCACCTTTTCACACACTCTCACAAGTATAATTATTATTGTGGGTGTTGTGTACCGCCGGTTTCGTGGCCAGCTAC
The DNA here is from genome assembly GCA_963669345.1 of Gortyna flavago. Lineage (NCBI taxonomy): Eukaryota > Metazoa > Arthropoda > Insecta > Lepidoptera > Noctuidae > Gortyna > Gortyna flavago. Next base: position 11,268,735 of record OY770126.1, read on the forward strand.
ATCACACCAGTCAGCGAAACACGACGCAGACACTTCGTGTATGTTAGTGTTAGTTTTTTTAGTATAATGTTGTATGTATTTATAGTATTTTTAAGTTACTTATATTAATATTGTATTGTATGTGTTTATATGGGCCTTGATGCCTGAAATAAATGGATGGATAAATAAATAAATAAATAAATTGTTCCTTACACTTACTCCTCGCTTTTTTTGCAGGATTAGCAGGGATTTATTGCAGCCCGCGCCCTCGCTGTTGAGGCGGGCTGCAATGTTTTTCCTTTTGCTAACTGCTCTGTTGTTAGTCTTGCCCAGGATCCCTTGGCAAATTAGTTCCATAAATCGGAGCAGCAGCTCCTACTGCCGCTCTGAAACTTTTGGTTGCAGGCATTTCTGAAAAAATAGATCAACAGAACTAATGTAATAGCATGAAACATACTTCATTTAAAAAACCAAACTCAACAAACACTCTCTTTATATTTATAACCACTTAAATTCATCTTACAGTAAGAAATTGATAATAACTTACATAATTCAGATAACATTACAATTTACAATAAAAGTTTTTCAACGGCGGAAAAAGAAGTTAACTTTTGCCACAGAACTAAAATCTACAAAAATGTCAGATGCAACTTTTGCCACAGAACTAGAATCTACAAAAATTTCAGATGCAAATACGTTTTGTTACGTATTTCAAATATGGTAGTTTTTGGTAGAAAGTGTTTTAAAAATTGGTTTTTAATTTTTCGGCAAACATTGCACATTTTCATTTGTAAGCGTTAGTAGATCATCAGTTGTAATTAAAACTAAATTAAATTATAGCATATTAATTCGGAAACAAATAATTCATTTATGATAAAACGAAACTTTTAATTGAAGCCAACTGTGGCCTTTTTGTATGTACATCTCTATACGATTGTACTTCATTTGGATCTTAAGAAGTTACGCAATACCGATCTATGATATCGATTACGACTGGAGTTGGCTTAAGTTCGGAATCGCAATAAGAAACAAAATGTGTTACGCAATTAGGGTGCCGATTATTGAACCAACCGCAAATAATAAGTTTATCGTAGGTTACGTCACCCGCACTGTAAATGTAGTGCTGAAGGTTGAATTTGGCTTGCACCGGAGTCTGAGCGCGCGCATCATACATTTTTTGAACTTTGATTTGAACGGACGTGTCGAGTGGCGAGCGTTCGTAGGTACTTAGGTTTACTTTTATAATCCAATATAAAATTCAAAGTCCTGTGATCCTGTCTGACTGATTAAATCAATGCACAGCCTAAACCGCTGGTCACAGAGACATTAAATTTGGAGAGTGTGTTCTTTGTGAAGTGTATATAGATATCCACTAAGAAAAGGTTTTTCGAAATTCCACTCCTAAGAGGGTGAATGGGGGAGGGTGAAATTTCACGCGGACGAAGTCGCGGGCAGAAGCTAGTCTAATATAAAATTCAAAGTACTGTGATCCTGTCTGACTGATTATATCAATGCACAGCCTAAACCAGACATTGAATTTGGAGAGTGTGTTCTTTGTGAATTGTATATAGGTATCCACTAAGAAAGGGTTTTTCGAAATTCCACTCCTAAAAGGTTGAATGGGGGAGGGTGAAATTTCACGCGGACGAAGTCGCGGACAGAAGCTAGTTTTAAATAGAAAAGGTGAGTGTAAGTTCATGATATTTTGACAATTAGTTGTTAAAAACATACTTGTTGATACCGATAAAGGTTTAAAAAGGTGTAAAAAGTGTAAAAAGGTAGAGAAGTACCTACTATCACCGAATTAAGTATAGTGTTTGTTGCAGAATTAGACAAGTCATCGCGGTTTGATTAAGCTCATTTTACGCTGAGTTAATTCATTTACTTATGTTAAGATTACACTTGCTCATATGATAAATGAAAGACTGATTAATGTTCCTATTAAAAATAAAATTTATAAAGTCTTTTTTCACATTCTGTTTTGTCACAGAATTAGATGACTCATAAATTGTGTAATGACGTTATAAGTTGATAGTAAAAGTTTTAAAGGAAAAGTTTATTTTATTCTTTTTAGCGCATTTAAAAAGTGAAATCGCGAAAAAAAATCAGCTATTTCCTACATTTATGTTTGCATTAACTCGTCAAAATGCAGGGAACAGCTGATTTTTTTTTCGCGATTTCAGGTTTGGTCCCATAGTAAAAGTTGTTCATAATGATGAGTACAATCTCCCATTTCGATTTGTCGCATGTTTTCAATTTCATCCTGTATACGAATGACTAATCCTACCTAGGGTCGATTTCAATTTTGGGGCCAAAAAAATGTGAATTGCATGATATTTAAAAATGTTAAAAATTTTAATGTTTAAATATCTAGGTGCATTCATTAATTAAAAAAACACATGCTAATCAAACAAACCTTTAATTTCTTCCAATTATAACAGGGAAAATACAAATTTTTGAGTGACACGAATGAGCAACATAATTTCTCTAATGATATTTTGTGATTTACTAATGAGATCTCTGGTTACACTAATGAAAGTATATATTTTTTATTTTTCTACGTTACTAAATAATCAACAAAACATAAAATATTTGTCTTTAACGTTATTTGTAGCAGGTGCAGTGGCTAACACATCAACCTACCCTCAACGTACTGTCAATTTTTTGTAAATCTCTGTTTTCTAAATTCTAGATATGCAGAATCGGCAGCCCAAACAACCTGAAAGAAAAAAAAAGTATTATAATTTTTTTGTATAAACATATATCTGATGAACTGTCATAGTTCCCTTGAAAGTAGCAATATCTTTAGGCAACATTAATTCCTTTAATTTGATTTCGTGCTCCTGAATAATACCCATATCTACGTTTTCATATTTCTTCGAATGATGTTAACAAAAGCATCAAAATCTCCGACATCCTGATGACACCTTAATTAATAATCCGCAGTCCTTTTGATCACTGCTCCAATGCCATCAGGAGCACCCTTGCCGTGCCCAGTTTCTTGATAATTCCAGTGCCCAGTTTCTTGATAATTCCATGTGACAAGATTTAATTCTGGGAAGTCATTTCTTAATTGGGTTAAAATATAAAATATATATTTATTTCTATACTGGCTAGAGGGGCTATCCGTTAAAAAATGAATGCGATTAATTTGCGATGATCTGTTAAACACAAATTTAATTAAATAATTTAGATGAGCCCACACTGCCGCTGCATCATGACGGGTGCATTCACTGGCTGTGCAAATAGAGTAAGCTTGAGTAGCATTGGAATCATTTTTTAAATAAACCACTGCTGTATGAAGTGAGACTTGACCACGGCTGCCACCAAAGTGCATGCTTTGTACTTCCTCCGCATATTTATAAGAATAGTTTTCTGAAAAATCCATATGGATCAAAGCTTCATTGATGATAAGTGTGATAAAAAATTTGGCAGCATATTTTCCAGTTCAATTATCAGGTTACGTGGATCAGATCTCTTTGCTTTCTTCTTGATTATTTTTATTTCTTTAGTATCTACTCTCTTTGTATCTCTTTCCCATACCATGTACTGTATTTCTTTATCATTTCAGAATTCTTCATATGGCACGGTTTTATCCTTACATGAAGCGCATTTGCGATTAAGACAATCTAGGCTATATTTATCACAACAGATTTCCTTTGTCAAATTCTGACTATCTTTTACACGAAGAATATCATTCTTGTTAAGAGCCGTTATTAATAAATTAAAATTTGTGTGCAACAAGCAGGCACACGTATCACGGTCGTCATGTGGAAGACAGACCCAAAATGGTCTGAGTCTTGTAAAAGTCGAATAACTGATTTTATGTTTGTATTTTCAGCCAAAAATTTAAGGTGTAAGTTTTTCATAGAATCTAAAAGGTATCTGACTTGTTTAACTTTTCCATGTTTCTTCTTGTACTGTTTTTTTCCTGGTGTAATTCGACTGTTTATGTCGTCTTCGTAAAACTTTTGCACTAACTGTTGAACGTTGATGCTATTTCGTGCATTTTTCTTAAATCGTTCTCGGAGATGAACTTTGCGAAGGTCAGTAGCAACCTTAAATTTTTTAAACTTCTGTTTATCAATTAAGTTAGTGATAACGCTTTTGTCCTTCCTGTTTCTAGTTGTAGCAAATTTCCGTGTTATTTCAGTGCTTATAAGTCCATCAAATAATTGTTTCTTGTCTTCATTTTTTGTATTTTCTGATTCATTACTTATTTCACTTGTTAGTGTAGATATTTTTCTTTTTAAATAATTTACCCTGAACCTGTATCTGTTTAATAATAATATATATTTTCGCTTCTCTTTTTCGTGCTGCATTTTCATTGTTTTGATTTTTTTAATTAGTTTTTATTCACGCATACTTAGTTTAGATTTTATTTCTTGTTTTTCTATGTTTAAGGGATCTGTATTCAAGTTTACATTTTCAATATGACAACTTTCTTCACTTACTGCAACGTTTTCTATCATTCTTTGACTTACTTTCTTTCTATAAAACTTTTTGGCACTCTCTTTCCATTTTCGTCTTTGAATTGTTTGCTCGCGTGGACTCATTTCGTTAATACTTTTAAATTTTTTATTTTCCTTCGCTTTTAAGTAATATCGTCTTTTTTTTTCTTACTCAGCAGCATATAACTAAGGATTTTTTTTTATAGTTTGATATTTTTGTCTTCTAGCTATTCTACATCTCTCTAATTCTTCCTCACTTTTTTGTTTTTTTGGTTTCGCCATTTTAATACTTAATCTAGAAGAAAAAAAAATTTAGGTATATCATTAATGTGACTTTCAATATAATTCGTGTGACTCGTGAATCGACACAAATGAGAGTGACACGAATGAGATTTTTGGTAGTAATTCGAATTTATTTCGTAAATGGAACGTTCTAGAATATACCGTACATTAGAAACAAAATATGCTCTCAATGGTTTATTAGGCAGCCAATTCAAAAACAAAAAACACATTTAATTAAACACGATATGTGACAAAACACTAATGATATAAATTTTTTACAAAAGTCAAAATCTTACCTGACATTTGGAATTTCTCTTAAAATAACGCCACACACAAATGTCGACCACGCGCGTTCGGCCACTCTGAGCACACGGGAAGTGCGCGGGGCAAAGGGCAGGGTAAATCAGGGACAAATTCTGTTAACTCATGCATTTGGAAACGGTCACACAAATGATACTTTAAAAACAAACAGTTTTAGAATGCTAAAAAAACCTGTTTTTTATTACCCAGCATTGGTTTCAATCTCTAATTATTCATCTTTGAAGTGTATACAAAACAGTAATACGTTAAAATTTGATTTTCCTCAACGCGTTTTCGTTTTTTAGAGAAATGAAGAAAAATATAAGACTTTGGAGCATTAACACTAATGAGAAATAGGTACTAATTTATTTTTTTATTTACAATCATAAAAGGTTCGTTCTAATCGGCGTTTGGGCGTCACATAAGACTACATGATTTAAAATATTTTTACTTACGATAAATTCTAAACCATGAGAAATAAATGAAAATATATGCTTTTGGCCCCAAATTTGAAATCGACCCCCGTAACAGTATTATAAAATAACCTACGGTCACTACGTACACTATCAAATATACTACCTATACTTTAAAATTCAAATCTATACCTACGACTTATAAAAATAAACCTAAATAACTCTACCTTAAACTGTACTTAGTAAAAACTAAAAGGAATAAAAAGGTCGCACTGAAAAGCATGGTTTAGAATTGCAAGTAGCAGTTAAAACATACAATTTATAGAATGCTAATAAGAACGAACGCTCGCCACTAGACACGTCCGTTCAAATCAAAGTTCAAAAAATGTAAGATGCGCGCGCTCCGGCGATGGAAAATATAGGTCGGTATCGGATCAAAAATCTGTAACTTCATGAATTTTTGTCGTATCGTGATGAAATTTGGCACAAATATGCAGTAAGGTTTGGAGATTCGAATGATGTGTAGTTTATAGTGTTTTCTTGTATATCTACCTATGTATGTTTTTTTGTATAGAATGAAAGAAATGGGAAAAAACCACGAAAAAAATACCTAGTAAAAATTTATTTCAAATGGAATACAAGTTTATAATGACTAAGGCCTGAGTTCACCAACATTCTAACCATCGGTTAGGTATTTAAACAGTTGATTTCCTTAGGAAATTTGACATAAATCAACTGTTTAAATACCTAACCGATGGTTAGAATGTTGGTGAACTCAGGCCTTAAAAGATTAAACCATGGTTAATTACAACAAGCAAAGTATACAAAATATATATACAACATTATTTTTAGTATATGCGAAACCTGAATATAGTTTATTCAGAATAAGTAACTGAATCGATTTCAATAATTATTACACCATGTTATATTTCGTCCCAAAAATATTTAATCACTAGTTAATTACAATAAAATCGCCGTACAGTTAGGTAACTACTGCCAAACTATTATCAATAAGCGTACGATGCTGGGGCAGCATAAAACGTGGTTACCCCGCGCCGCGCCGCGTGGTGAGCATGTTTTTGAACGGACAACCATGTAACTTATCAACTTTGTGATTTCTCATGATACAGTTTTGAAATTTTGTACATAAATACTTTACATAAAAATACTAGACACGTGTTTCGGGTTTCGCATATACTAAAAATAATGTTGTATATGAAAACAATTTACTAAATTAAAATTATATAACTAATAGGTACAGACGCCAGCACATCAAGCTACTACAAACTGTCAAATTTCTTTGATAGATTTTCAACTTTATCGCTAAAGCACAAGGTTCAAAGTTGATTGGGAAAATCTGACAGTTTCGGGTAGGTTGATGTGCTGGCGTCTGTACATCCTATACTCTGGCTTCAGGAAATGATGTAGTTAGGTACAAATATAAGTAATAACTAAATATAAATATTATTTTTAACTTATACCACTTCAGGATCAGGGTCAGTAAATGTGGGTTCACTTTCAGGTGCCCCGCTTAAAAGACTTAGTGCCTCTTCTTCAAGTCCTTTCACATTTCTTACGTACGGTTTTTTCAAACTTGTTATATATGGATCCTGATCGGGAACATTTTCTGGCATGATGAAGTCGTATGTTTCTGTAGTCTTTGTTGCGAGACTCTTGTGCGTCTTCCGATAGCTGTCCGATAGGAAGCACCGCAAAAAGTTTGATAACGTTTTCCCCGTGTTTGAGTATTTTATGAACGGAGGATGGCATATAATACCAATCGTAATTACTTACATAGATTCTTGCAGTTTCTATTGCATATTCCCCAAATTTTTCAGGGTCGATCATCATTCCAGAAGATAAAACTTGCAAGATAATGTATAGGCGTTTAATCAATGCCTCACCTACACCTGTTATTTCTGCAGCCTAATTGCGTAACACATTATCTGGAAATGATTCAGACTGATCGGCTTAGTTTCCACCACAGTTGGCTTCATTTTACGCGTTTCGTATTGCGTAACTTAACTATCGTCTGATACCAATTTCTCATTGGAATGAAACGATAAAGAATGAACGATTTGTGCTTATAGAGGCTATTATTCGAATTGCGTAATCATTTTGACAGCTGTCAGTTGGTTTCAAACCAACTAGAAATTTGATTCCGATACCGAAGGCAACATACTGCCCGCATTCATTTTTCTTTGTACATTAATTTGGGATTTACTCATAAAATCTCCATAATTATTACGAAATTAGGTGAGCGAACACCTTTTAGATAAATTGTGAATGTGTGTTTGTGTAGAACTGCAACATTAAATCTATATTTTTGGTATTTTAGATACCGGCAATATCCTAGGCAGCCGCACGTAAGTAGTGCTAATAAAAATCACTTTTGGCTATCTCCTAATTTAGTTTTATTATTGTTTCAGCTTCCACAATGTCACAAGGTTATTTGTTGCATATTGCGGAAGATCAACGTCTCAAAGACGGGTTTATGATAAGCCGCAGACTTTTGAGGAGTCCCAGCAACGCTCGATTTTCCAACGAATAACTTCGTGGCCCACTTTAGGCTAGGCTAAGGAAGTATTTCCATTTCTGAAACCACGACGTAAATCTGCTACACGTCCGGACCTAAAGGTAACTTTTCTGTCATATCATATATATTTAAAGGTTGGTCAATACAAGCATTATATTTCAATAAAACCAAACAGGCACTTTTTAAATGACAAGGAGTCAGTCAGTTTGTCAGAAAGTTAAAGCTAGTTGCCCGTTCCAAAACATAGATTCTAATGCAGAAATACGGTCAAGAAACTCCATGGACACTTAGGACACTGTTAAAATCAAGTTATTACAAAGTCTAAGCAAGTGTCTTCAAAAACTGTGCTTAATTAAATAACATAATTTTACAGGTCTTAGCAGCAGTAGCATTTTATGCCAATGGGGCATTTCAGAAAAATATTGGTGCATATTACCATCTGGGGCTGTCACAAACATTACACGATTGTCTATGCGAAGTAATACTACTACTAACTATTTCTATATAATAGTACTAACAAATCTTTACTGACATCATTTTCTCTTTGTTTTAGGTTACAGACGTTCTCAACAACAGCTATTTAAAAAAGAAATATATTAAATTTCCTTTGATACAGGAAGAGAAGGATGCTGTAAAAACGGAGTGAGTATGAAAGTGTATAACCATGGGTACAAGAGTATTAAACATACAAGGCTTAAAGATCTATGACTATAATTTGCCTTTGTTTCTATTGGTTTAACACAAAAAATGTTCTTTCAATATTAATATCATTTGAATTATTTATTAAATTAATCTAATTAATAACCCCCGTGGCCGTGGTGGCGTGGCGAGGGGCCCGTGGCTAAATAATAACAGCCGCACAGGTTGATCGATCAGGTTAAGCTACGCTTGCCACGGTTGGTCTGTGGATGAATGACCGTCTTTACATATCGAGACCCCCCGTGCCTCGGAGCCGTAGGTCCCGGCTGTCATTTGTGGATCTTTGACAGTCGTTACGGGTAGTCAGAAGCCCGAAAGTCTGACAACCAGTCTTACCAAGGGGTATCGTATTACCCAGTAACTGGGTTGTGGAGGTCAGATAGGCAGTCGCTCCATGTAAAATACTGGTATTCAGCTGCATCCGGTTAGACTGGAAGCCGACCCCAACATAGGGAAAAGGCTAGGCAGATGATGATTAAATTAATCTAATTGTTTTGTTTCAGATTTATGGATATATTTCAATTTCTCGGTGTGGTGGATGCATTGATGGTACACAATATGTTGCTATAATCCAGGGTGGATGAAAATTAGGAAACTTATTTTAACAGAAAACTGTTTATAGCCATAGCCTGAATGTACTGATTGTAAGTACCTAATAATAATCTTGTTGTTACTAAACTAATTAAAATTTGAATTCCACCAACAAATATATTAGATCAGTGTTTAAATTATCTATATTTATATTAAAACTTATGGTAGAAGTAATAGGACTATAGTTGCACTCAGCACCAAAACTCACCTACTAATATATAAAAAGTAATTAAAACATTGACAATACTTTCAGGTTTGTGATGCTGCATTCAATATATTGATGCGTCATTTGGGGGGGCCAGCCATGATTCCCGTATTTGGAACCAGTGGCCTATTCATAATTTTATGCACCGCTTACATCATCAAGGCGAAGTGTGCTGGCTACTAGGTAACAAAAAAAAAAATTATTTACTTAAAAAAGTATAATATAAAATAACTATTGTCTTATAAAAAATGAATAGAGAGTATGGCCCAGTGGTACTGGCCGCGACTTACGAGCTGTTGGTCACAGGTTCGAACTCAGACAGGCACTTTACTTTGTGTAAATTATTTCATCACCACTGCTCTCAAAATGGTGAAGGATAACATCGTGAAAAAACCGGCATGTCCTAGGACCAAAAATTCGAAGACATGTGACATCTACCAACCCGCACTGGGCCTGCGTGGTGGATTGCGGCCCATTCTCAGTAAGAGGAGACCTGTGTCGCAGCAGTGGGAACATTATAGGCTGATTATGTAAATAAAATCAAAACAGATGCATCTTTAAACTAACATAATAATTTATCCACTATATTTTTTTCATTTTCAGGAGACTCCGGGTACGCCCAAAGGTGGTTTCTGATGACGCCTATCTTTCGTGCTGCATCGGAGTCGCCAGAGGAGTACTACACGCAGTGTCATGTCCAGACTCGCATTGTAGTCGAACGCTGCATTGAAGTTTTGAAGACTCGCTGGCTGTGCTTATTGGCTCATAGGGTATAGCATTATTCTTCTGTGAAAGCAAGAAGATTTGCAAATGCGTGTGTAGTCTTGCACAATTTAGTCAATAATGCACGCTTCCCCGTTGACTACAATATATAAATCTCGCGACACATATATCTTCCTCACAAAGGGCATGTCTCTGCTGATGAGGGTAGACAAGGTGTCGTAGACAGGTTACGGCGTAGTCGTAGGGTTTAGGTTGCATTGATTTTGGTTCGGTATGCAAGGACACATTACAGTGACTGCTTAGTGTTCACTGCAAAGGCAGTTTGTGTCAAGGCCATCCATGTCATAAGGAAATAGGTATTAGGAAGGCCAATGGTCCGATGACAAGAAGTCATTCGTCCGTTCCCGAGGGCCCCTTACTCGCACTGGCGACTGCTTCGCATGGAACCTACTAGTGTCCACCGAGACATCTAGTAAAACGAAACGAACGAAGGAAATATTTTATTAAGTAATTATACATCATAATAATAAGCTAATGTTTAAATAAATAAATAAATCCTAAATCACATATTTTTTGTTCATTTTCTATTTATTCTATCCCTCCCAGGCAATACTCAAACATACACTTAGCTGCTGAAAGCTTATACACTAGCGACAATAAAGTATAAGTTCACAAAGGACGTGTCCAGTTTCTGCCCTCTGGTAATTCTGGTATCGATAAATGTTCATGATTTAAGGTTTTACAGTAAGATTAAAAAATTTAGATCTAAATTACTATGGATTTATTAGTTCAGTATTACTTGCGTAACATAATTCTCAAATAAACAGTACTCAATCGTAGCTTCCGCTTTGCCATTTTTAACGGGAAGTACTAACTTTAAAAGTAATAAGTTACTCCAAGCATAAAGGCGCGGGCCCACCGCGGCGTACGGAGAGGCTACGCACGTGTATTAAGCTTCACTTTGTAAGAAAATGTATGTGGTTGTGTCAACTGCAACCCACGGAGAGGCTACGCATGAATTGACGTCATTGATACATGCGTGACTTGCTCGAATAGGCGGTTACATAGCTCAACGCTGTCGACGTGTGTCTACGTTTCCACTGGAATACACGAATACGACCCACGACTACGTACAGCTCGCTTATCGCAGCGCATTTTCTCGCAGTGAAACCCGTGTCCGTGGATAGCAGTGGCACGTGCGTAGCCTCTCCGTGCGCCGTGGCACGCTATACATAGTCGTGAGTCTTCGTGTGGAAACGTAGACCCACGTTTTCAAACAAATTAATACACGCAGCTAAAGTACGCCGCGTGCCCGTGCACAGGCAGTGCAGTGCAGTGGGCCCGCGCCTTTACGCTTCTACATAGACTGAATGTACTGATCTTAAGTACCTAATAATAATATTGTTGTGACTAATTATACCTACTGTTTGCATAGATAGGATAGGTAATTAAAATAAAAACAATAGGTTCCGATTCTGAAAACAAAATATATTTTAACATAGTTAGATAACAAGTTGTGTTGTGCTGCACGATTACTGACAAATACGTGCACTGACTGGACCTCTCCTGCATTATATTGTATTCTGTGGGTCCACTCAATCTGTGTGGTTGTATATCAAAAGTCCATTTCAGACTTCAATCTACATGCTCTGACCAAGATTTGCGTCTGCACTTTAAAAGAGACTGTGACCTCTGTTTGTTTCGGCCTATCTTCTCAGAGTAGTCAGATAGGAAACGCCGACCTCACCAAATTTTTTTTAATGTTGTACAGACGCCAGCACATCAAGCTACTACAATCTGTATAATTTCTTTAATTAATTTTCAACTTTATCGCTATAACATAAGGTAGATATTAGTTATTTATGCAACTACTGTAAAGTAATGGGTATTAAAATACGAATGTGGGTTATCACACGAGGCGAAGCCGAGTGTAATAATAGTATCACATGAGTGCTTTAATACCTAATTATGTACAGTTGCATACAAGACTTTATCTACACATATGATCATCATTATCATCTGCCTAGCCTTTTCCCAACTATGTTGGGGTCGGCTTCCAGTCTAACCGGATGCAGCTGAATACCAGTATTTTACATGGAGCGACTGCCTATCTGACCTCCACAACCCAGTTACTGGGTAATACAATACCCCTTGGTAAGACTGGTTGTCAGACTTTCGGGCTTCTGACTACCCGTAACGACTGTCAAAGATCCACAAATGACAGCCGGGACCAACGAATTAACGTGCTTTCCGAGGCACGGAGGGGTCTCGATATGTAAAGACGGTCACCCATCCACAGACCAACCGCGGCAAGCGTAGCTTAACCTGATCGATCGACCTGTGCGGCTGTTATTATTTAGCCACGGGCCCCTCCACACACCCAACACCACCACACACACCCACATAACACATATCTACACATATGATATGAATCCTTAAAAGGTTCTGAAACCATAGGGTGCTGTACAGTGTTGTAAGAACTATGTAAATTCATGGAAAGTTTACTTGCTCAGTATCTAATACAAACATACTATGTAGAGGTAATAATACAATTATTTATTGCTGCATTAGAAATCAAAGCTTGTATCACTCATTTTTGTAAACAACAAAGTAATACATTTTTGCAATACTACTAACCAACAAAAATGGCGGGATACGACGTGAATTTGAATAACCTTTATGTTTTTTTTTTAAATACGGCGCTGTGGTAGGGAAACGCGCGTACTGACAATGTTCTTTTTTTGACAAGAAGTTGCATAGTGAAATTTAGTACAACATTATAACACGTTTGGATGATATCATGGTTAGTATGATACTGTTGTTTTAATGTTGGCAATAAGCTGTTTCAGACTTATAGAGGAATTTATAGCATGGGTGTAGATAAACATATATAAAACATACATAAGATAAAAGTTTAGATGCAGAGCTATGAGTCTAGATATGCCCTACAGGCTCTGTGCAACCGCCTCCATCGCCACCCGCATATCATGGAGGGTCACATTCAGCTTCTGCAGGGCTGCAGCAATGCCCTGGTCAGTCACCAGCCTCCTCCCCTCCAACTGGACCACCCAATCCATAGCGGCAGGCGTCACACGATGATCTGAAATAATAATAATTAAATTTTGATTATTTTTTTGGTAACATTGTAACTTACCAATCTATAAAATAAATAGGTAACACATACATGGTCTCAGCGAAGCATCGAGACAATTGGAGTAGGCCAGCAGATCAATTTTTTTTGCCTTGTTTATCTTGCAATCGGTTGTAAAGCAATAGCAGATTTTTTGTGCGGATATTGACTGCTGAGGTCCATTCTTCCATCGAAGAATCTGTCTCTCAAAATTGTTCAGGCTTTATTCAATAAAGTACTTTATTTTGAAGTCGCTGGAGAATTTCCACATTTGAGTTCTTTGCAGAGCCCCAAAGCTAAACTTCGTATGTCCACGTAGGTTTTAATACTGCTTTGTAGGTGAGAACTTTGTTTTCCAGTGATCCGTGTGATGTTCTTCCCAAGAGTCAGTTTAGTTTTCGGAGTAGGATGTTAAACTCGTTTAGTTTTTTCTTTGTGATATTTCCATGTTTGTTTCCTGTCGAGATGTACGCCAAGGTACTTAGCTGATGTCCCATGTGGCAGTCATTGTCATCTCTGAGTTTAACAGGTGGGCAGTCATCTTTTCTGAGAGTAAATGTCACATATATTGACTTGTTGGCGCCAGCTTTTATTTTTCATTCTCTCATCCATTTATAGACTACAGCATTACTTTCTGAAAATAAAACAACTGTTTAAATCAACAATAAAGAAAGGTGTCATGCTCTTGTTCAAAACAAGTATGATTATATAATGATGTAACTAGCAACCCACTTAACACTGCCCGGCCCTGTGAATCAAACCCAAGACCTCATGCTCGGCAGTAGTTGCAATCACTAGATCAACGAGTCAGTCTATATTATTATTATGTTAAATATTAATGCGTAACACATAAACCTTCCATAATGAATGCTCTCAATGATGATGAAGACTGCATCAAAATCCATTGCATAGTTTAGAAGAACAACACGGTTCAACAAACAAATGTGAAAAGCTACTTCAATTTATGATATGTATAGATGTAAAGACATGTCATTATAACATACTGTTTACAACAGCTAAGATTTATGCAGCATAACAACTAGCATCGCGACATCATTATGTTGATTTGTAATTACTGCAGCAGTTAGTAATCTAACATAGATTTAATATAAGGTTAAATGTATGTACCTCTTCTTCTGCCTCCTCTCCCTCTTGTTGCACCAGCTGGTCATGTCACCATCACCACAGCTGGGAGGCCAATTTGGGAGGCAGAGGACCCCCTCCCATTGCCAAAGCTTGCTGTTGGAGCCCCAATGACTTCTTTCGGGCATTATATTTTTGCTTGTTCCAATACTAGCAAAGTAAAAATATTAATATTGAAACAATAATCTAAAAAAAAATGCTTACTTTAAAATTGCACATTTGTTAGCAGTATTAGCTGTGGTATTAGTATTAATTAGTAAGGGTGGTATGCCACTAATGAACTTTCTCTGTCCAAAATTGACTTGATTCCCTGACAATAATTATTATGATGAATAAATTCATCTAATTTCTGTAATCAGTCTCATACCACATGCACTAGGCACAGGCCTACCAGCCTAAAATAAGACTCGTACTTGTTGCCATAATAAATTGATGTCAAGTTGTAAATTTACAGTAAAAGCAGCATAGACTGGAATTGTATATTGATATTAAATGTCGTCGTACGGACATGCACCTTTTCACACACTCTCACAAGTATAATTATTATTGTGGGTGTTGTGTACCGCCGGTTTCGTGGCCAGCTACATCACACCAGTCAGCGAAACACGACGCAGACACTTCGTGTATGTTAGTTTTTTTAGTATAATGTTGTATGTATTTATAGTATTTTTAAGTTACTTATATTAATATTGTATTGTATGTGTTTATATGGGCCTTGATGCCTGAAATAAATGGATGGATAAATAAATAAATAAATTGTTCCTTACACTTACTCCTCGCTTTTTTTGCAGGATTAGCAGGGATTTATTGCAGCCCGCGCCCTCGCTGTTGAGGCGGGCTGCAATGTTTTTCCTTTTGCTAACTGCTCTGTTGTTAGTCTTGCCCAGGATCCCTTGGCAAATTAGTTCCATAAATCGGAGCAGCAGCTCCTACTGCCGCTCTGAAACTTTTGGTTGCAGGCATTTCTGAAAAAATAGATCAACAGAACTAATGTAATAGCATGAAACATACTTCATTTAAAAAACCAAACTCAACAAACACTCTCTTTATATTTATAACCACTTAAATTCATCTTACAGTAAGAAATTGATAATAACTTACATAATTCAGATAACATTACAATTTACAATAAAAGTTTTTCAACGGCGGAAAAAGAAGTTAACTTTTGCCACAGAACTAAAATCTACAAAAATGTCAGATGCAACTTTTGCCACAGAACTAGAATCTACAAAAATTTCAGATGCAAATACGTTTTGTTACGTATTTCAAATATGGTAGTTTTTGGTAGAAAGTGTTTTAAAAATTGGTTTTTAATTTTTCGGCAAACATTGCACATTTTCATTTGTAAGCGTTAGTAGATCATCAGTTGTAATTAAAACTAAATTAAATTATAGCATATTAATTCGGAAACAAATAATTCATTTATGATAAAACGAAACTTTTAATTGAAGCCAACTGTGGCCTTTTTGTATGTACATCTCTATACGATTGTACTTCATTTGGATCTTAAGAAGTTACGCAATACCGATCTATGATATCGATTACGACTGGAGTTGGCTTAAGTTCGGAATCGCAATAAGAAACAAAATGTGTTACGCAATTAGGGTGCTGATGAGCAAGTGCTATTATAGAAGAATCTTCGTGCGGTATTGCCATCGTTCGTATTCCCGCTAACTTGCCGAGGTTTGTCGACGATTAATCCCAACTCCAAACGTTTTTGAACAAGTTCTTTCTTTTCTTTTTTTAATCTCTTATTTTCCTCAGTTGAAGCAGACCAAGTCTTAAACGAAAGATTATAGGAAATATGCAATATCATTTCCATGCAGCGAATCCAGGCGTGTAAGGTGGACAATCCGTATTGGTAGGCGTTTTCGTTTTCAGGTCTGGCAGTTACTTTCGATAGGTCATTCATTAGCCGTGGAGTAGCCCCACATATCGTGCATGTGGAACCAGATGGAGTATCTGTAAGGACCTGAGCCACCTTTCCATCGATCATCGTTAGAAATAGTTCATGCTTCACATTTACTACAACACCATCTTTGTTTATAAGTGATGCTTGTGCAGCCCTAATTTGTTTTTTAATATCATCGACAACTGCCTTGGTTTTTTCTGGAGTTTCCTTACAAAACTCAATAGAAATGGGTCTGCAAAAACGGACAGATGAAGGTACCGGATTTTGCCAAACAACGGATCCCGATTGCACATCAACTAATCCAGTCTTTCCCAAAATGGGCGATAACGCCCCCTTGTGGGCGCTGCAGGTCTCAAGGGGGGCGGTAAGAGACCCAGAAAGAAAATGGGGGCGTTGTGTAGAGAGGGGGGGGGGGGTGATTTGTAATTTTATTTAGCTAGGAGGCCTCTTAAACAACGACTGCAAGAGCTCTCGACTCTCAACAACAACTTGTGAACATCAACTAATATGAATTAAAAGATTGCTCAAACTCGGTTCTATATTTCTCTCCGCGTAGTTCATATATCTGTCCTATTTTATTGAATATAGAAAAAATGAAAATCATGTCAATCGGTCGCTCCGTTTCGTAATGAAAGTAGACACAAACAAACAAATAAAAAGGCAACAGACACACTTTCGCAATTTAATAGTTATTAGTACTCGTAGATATCTATCATGTTTTAACAAGTTTTTGTTAAATAACCCGAATTGTGCATTCCTGTATCAGTCGGCTGGTTCATTGAATACTTGTTCGGACTTGTTGAGTACGATTGAGCGTCGAATGAGATAAACGAGTTTATGCATGTTTGTTTTATTCCTGTCGGTGCGTGCTGCTTAAGCATTCCTATATAAACAATGTAATATTTATTTTATTTTCATTTGTGGTTTCGCGCGCAATAGATGAGCAGTACTTACGCCTCCTCTACACTACTCGCGAAGTTGAACGTATTTCTCAAAGCAAAACAATGTCGGAAGTAAAAAAGAAGAGACGGCAATACTGTGCGGAATATATTAAATTCGGATTTATTGAAAATCCCACAAACCCATCGTCGCCTTTGTGTCATCTATGTCTAAAAACATTTTCGAATGAAGCAATGAAGCCTTCAAGGCTGCAAGATCATTTGAATAAAATGCATCCAGATAAGAAAGACAAGAATGTAGCATATTTTCAAGACCTAGAGAAGAAGCATAATACTCAGCCAAGTGTAGCAAAACTATTTTCGGCGGCTGCTAAGCAAGATGACGACGGACTTCGAGCTTCGTACAATATCTCTTTGTTAATTGCTCAAAAAGGCAAACCACATAACATCGGAGAAGAGTTAATATTGCCAGCAATAAATGAAGTTAGAAGAACTACTGTGCTTCATAAATCGGCCGCAGATATTATCCGAAAAATTCCTTTGAGTAATAATTCTGTGCAAAGACGAATTGATGAAATGGCTGAAAACATTGAAGAATCATTGTGCGATCACCTGAGGACAAGTCAATTCTCAATTCAGCTCGATGAGTCCACTTTACCAACTAATGAAGCATTGTTGTTGTCTTACGTGAGGTTTATTAAAGATGAGAAAATATGTGAAGAACTATTATTTGCTAGAAATTTAGAGACCGATACAAAAGGTGAAACCATATTCAATACATTGGAAAAGTTTTGCGATGAGAAAGAGATTCCTTAGAAAAATATTATTTCAGTTGCTACGGATGGCGCTCCGGCTATGACAGGGTGCCATAAAGGCTTCATAGCGTACCTACTTAAAAAATAAAATTCCAGATGTCCTTGGTGTACATTGCGTTATTCATAGACAACATTTAGTTGCTAGAAACTTAAGTGAAAAACTATTTCAATCACTGCAATATGTCATCAAAGCAGTCAATAAAATCCGCAACAGCTCTTTGAATGATAGATTATTTCATCAGCTTTGTGTTACTAATGACGAGGATTTCAACCGTTTGTTGTTTCATACTGAAGTTCGTTGGCTATCAAGAGGCAATTGTCTGACTCGATTTTACAACCTGTTTGACTCTGTTATAGAGTTCTTGGAAACTAAAGATACAGAATTGCACGACAAGCTCATAACATCAAAGGATGATATAGCTTACATGACAGACCTGTATAAATTGTTCAACGACATGAATCTCCAACTGCAAGGCGATAAACTAAATTTAATTAAAACAAAAAACGTCGTTGCTGCTTTCGCAGCCAAACTGCTTCTACACAAAAAGAATCTGGGCAGACGTGAGTTTCACAATTTTCCAAATTTATCAGTAGGTATCATGCAGTAACGACGAATTGTTTGCCTACTGCCAACATTTGGAAAACCTCCACATTGACTTCACCGAACGATACCAGGACATTTTGAACTTGGAAATACTAGACTGGGTGTTGCATCCGTTTTCAAAGGTCAACACAGCAATGTCACCGCAACTGGAAGAAGAACTGATAGAATTGACAACAAACGAGGAAATAAAAATCAAGTTCAAAAATGGTTACCAAGAATTTTGGCTACAAAAACCGATCCCGCAATTGTACCCTGGATTGTGGTCAATCGTTCAACGATTCTTGATAGCATTCCCATCGTCATATTTGTGTGAACGTGGATTTAGTGCTGTGACAACACTGCTTACTAAAAAGAGAAATCGTTTGCTTGTTACCGAACGTGGCGACTTGCGACTGTTTTTGAGTAAATTGGAACCTGATATCAACAAACTTATTAAACAGCATTAGATTCAACCTTCACATTAGTTTTTATATAAGGATTGATTATTTTAGTTATATTTTTAATAAAAGATACTCTGTTTTAATAATATAAAGTTGCGTTTCAATAATCATTCTTATTGGCAGGTGGAGCCCGTAAGAGTTAACTTGAGACCTAAGCGCCGTTGTATGTTACCTACTGCGCTCAGGTTTCAAGTTGCGGGTTATAGTAAAAGTTTCGTTTAGAATTCTCCGTTAATATACATATCTAGGTCACAATAATTAATTAATTTAATTTTAAGTTATAGTGGTTTTTAAATAGGTGAAAAAAGGGGGGCGCTAAAAAATATTTATTCTCGAAGTGGGCAGTAGACAAAATAAGTTTGGGAACCACTGTGTTAGACTGTAGCCACCTGAGATCTCAACGGAATCTAAAGCAAGAGATACTAACATTTAGCAGAAATGTCTGCTGTATATTTCTGCACAGTTCAGTAATGTATATATTTTGGATTCTGAAAAAACAATACTTAACAATTTTCTTGTAAATTCAGTGTGGATGGTGACCATATTATACTCGTATTAATGAAACCAGGATAAGTAATTTATTAAATTTATATTTTCATAACAGGTTAAATCTATCGTACCTCCGATTTGGTTATTTAGCAATAAATTTCGCTATAAGTTATAGAATGAATGAAAATTGGCTGATCAGTGCTTATACGAATTTTAGAATCGTAATCATCGTAACAGAACATCTCATCTTTCGGTGTAAGATAGTGAAATTTATAGTGGCCTGTGCCAGTGAGTGTCTTCGATATCCGTGTGCCGCTCGCATGTTGGTAACATAACGGATGTGCGTGTGAATTGAGGGACCATACTGATATTTCGCAAAAAAAAAATGATTTAGTAGTAGACTTAAAACAATTGTAGAAAAAAACTGGGAATTTGTAAACAAATATGTTAAAAACTACAGCCCTTAAAGTGCGGTCCCTCAGTCCTCACAGACCACCAGCCAGATCTCGGAAAGTATCTAAAAAATAAAGTTATTGTGACTACAGATATTTAGTAAAGAATTTGTAAAGATGTTTACTGAATAACAGACCACAAAGCATCAAAGATAAAAAAGATATAACGACTAAAATGTGGATCATCATCATTCCATTTCCTCATTCATTTCGGTACTCCGATGTGCCGACAGCGATACCTGGCAGCGCACACAACTTTAACCACTAATAACGCAAAAATAATGCTTAATAGCGAAACACGCGTCTCCCTCGCACGATTACCGCGACGAGACGATGAATGTTTTGTTACTAAATAAATATTATTGTGGGTAGGTAAGTGAAATATTAATTTGTAGGTACCCCCAACTGGAGTAGCAGCCAGCTCCCTATCTCGACTGGCCGAACGTTCTGATGTACAGAGGCCAGCTTGTGTACCCCGGAACATAAAGGGCTAAGGAAGGAACACGGATGGGTTTTAGTCAGTAAGAGTCTGACACTCCCTTCCGCTCCACCCAGAGCGGGAGGAGTCATTGGCCTTTGCAATTAGTGAGACAATACAGCGGGGACTTGCGTAACACCTTAACAGTACAGAGGCCAGCACATCAAGCTACCCCAATCTGTCAATTTCTTGGTAGATTCTCAACTTTACCACAATGGAATAAGGTTCATATTAAATTGGGAAAATTTTACAGATTGGGGTAGGTTGATGTGCTGGCCTCTGTACATAAAATGTGGTTACCCTTCACACTGAATTTATAAGAAAATAGTTAAGTATTGTTTTTTCAGAATCCAAAATATAGGTATACATTACTGAACTGTGCAGATTTCTGCTAAATGTTAGTATCTCTGGCTTTAGATTCCGTTGAGATCTCAGGTGGCTACAGTCAAACTATATAATTAGAACGTCAGGATTGAGGAGCCAAAATGCGTTCATCTACAAAATTTACTCTGTACTATTTTATTCCTATACTGCAAAAACAAACACAACACCTGCTAAATGATCATTATGTCGAATATATTAATTGATCGTTCACATCCAATAGAAATTCACCTCTTGAGTGTAGATTGAGGAGCCATACTAAAAGTATTATATTTTTTTCTTTCATTTTAGCGCTACAGAAGCTAAATTTTTAGACGTTAATGTGCATAATTGCTACTAAATGATGCAAAATTTTCAAAAATATTCATATATTACTTAACGAGTTTCAGGTGGTTTCTCAATTCAGATGTTTAGATTGAGGAGCCACTTTTGCATTAAATATAACCAGTGATATATATTTTACTGCTAAATCTAAAATTCGTGCTGCAAAATCGTGTGCGTTACCCAGGCCAGATGTTGTCGAAAATGGTCATTTGAATCTAATAGATAATTAGTTTTGCGGCTTCTGTAATTGTTGCGCACATTTTTAAATTTGTTGCGCTTATAGTTTTTTAATTATTTCACAAAAACATTTCCTGCTGGGGTAACGGTATCCCAGCCAGACCTTTTTCTTTCTAATGGGAATATTTAAATAAATACTAGCTATAAAATTAGTTGTTTAGATGAAGTAAATGTTGTGCCTTATATTGTATTTGTTCTTTCATCGGTTGCGAAGTTATTCGAGATTTTGCTGGGGTAACGTTTTTGGTTTTGCTAGATCTTTGAAACGGTTAAGCGGATTCTTATCATATTTTGTACATGACTTCTTAGGAATTAGTTTAAATTTGTTCTGCAATAAAAAAAAACAAAATAATGCATAGTTTAAAGGTTATTTCATTAAATCGAAAAACACTTCAATTGGTTCCAGCACTCTCAATAAGAAGTCTAAAGACTTACTTTACATACTACCACCTAAACTTGCTCGGGTTACCTCGGTCATTCACTTCCTAATGACTTTAATCGTATTATCTCATTAATTATCCAATGTACTACGCTGAAATTTTACTGATATACAACTGAACTAAACAACTAATAATTGACATAACATTCAGTTCATATATCCAATCCAGTGGCCAAATAACACCGCGTGCATCAAGACCGTGCTCGTGAAGAACTGAATATCATCATAACTTGTTAAATACTTACAGGATACTAATGAAACTTCACATACATTTGAAGGCATTTACAAGCTTTAAAATAACGTTTAAAGTCTTTAGACTTCTTATTGAGAGTGCTGCAACCAATTGAAGTGTTTTTCTATTTAATGAAATAACCTTTAAACTACGCATTATTTTGGTTTTTTTATTGCAGAACAAATTTAAACTAATTCCTAAGAAGTCATGTACAAAATATGATAAGAATCCGCTTAACCGTTTCAAAGATCTAGCAAAACCAAAAACGTTACCCCAGCAAAATCTCGAATAACTTCGCAACCGATGAAAGAACAAATACAAAATAAGGCACAACATTTACTTCATCTAGACAACTAATTTTATAGCTAGTATTTATTTAAATATTCCCATTAGAAAGAAAAAGGTCTGGCTGGGATAACGTTACCCCAGCAGGAAATGTTTTTGTGAAATAATTAAAAAACTATAAGCGCAACAAATTTAATAATGTGCGCAACAATTACAGAAGCCGCAAAACTAATTATCTATTAGATTCAAATGACCATTTTCGACAACATCTGGCCTGGGTAACGCACACTACGGACATACTAAATATGCTGACTTCGAAAAACATAAAAAAAACTATCCATTACCATGCCTGACCAAATTGTTGAATTATCAAAATGGAGGGACCAACATTTATGGTCGACATTTCTCAAACGATTTATGTTAGAGATAAATAAATTACATATTTGTAAAGTAGAATTAAGGTATTAAAATACTATATAGGTAGGATACTCCTCCGACCAGCCTATCCATATGGTCCCTCCACTTTGACGGCAAAATGGAGGGACCAAGGATTTTGTTAAATAACTACGTATTCATTGAGGTAGCTAAATTTATTTCAAAGGTAGCTAATAGTAGATTTATGGTATTAAAGTTTTATGTAGGCTGATTTGAAATCCAAGACTGATCCCTCCATTTTGACGGTAACCACTAAATATCTGCTAAACTGAAATTAAGAAATTGCACATTTTTCCGCTGTGACTTGCTGAACCGGCTGAACACACGGGTTCAGCAATTATTGGCAGACCTCTTTCAGCATCTCATCTTTTTCTCTCGAACTCAGGGTTTTTTTTTTTATTCTGACCTCGTTTGAACCCTGGTATCTGTATGGGTATCGAAGAATATGAAATAAAAAAACAACTGGTTAATGTGCTTTCACAGAATATATGTAACAAATCATAAAGGAATATTGAATCAGCTACACGAAGAGACCAAGTTTACAATTCATGGTATCATACAAATGTAAAACCGATTTTAAAGATAAAAGAATGAAATTGAAAGAACATAAGCCAATAACCCCTCTTCTTGAGGTACAATTGAAATAAAAAGCTAATGAAAAAACTAAAACCAAAACTTCCGTTATTGTAAAAAGTCTACGAGTTCAGAATACTCTCTCAAATATAGAAATGTTGACAGTTTCTTATTTTTGTTTGCAGATTTGCACTCAAGTATTATGTATAATAATGTTATTAATTATTTGGAAAGAGTGCAATCCACTTTTTGTATTTTTTTTCAATTTTTATTTATGTATTTTTTATGAGCGGGATTAACAATGTAAGGTGTTCAAAGCATTAAAATTAACAAGAACATTTATGGGTTCCTGTAAAATCTGGTCAACTATATTTTAATTTGGCCACTATTGTTGTGGATATCTTACTCCTTTTTAGTAGCTTGCTGCTTGGCCTGATGAGCTTGCAATACAGCAACAGCTTCATCCACTTTCGCTTTGAGTGATTCTCCATGTTCCAGCATATGAAGAAGTTCTGAGTTGTCAATTTCCAAAAGCATTCCGGTAATTTTTCCAGCCAAATCTGGATGCATTCTTTGAATTAATGGGAACAAACGCTCTCCAAGCATTTGCTTTTGTTCTTGAAGTGGAGCAGCTGCCAACATGGTCGATGTTAACGGTTCTTGACCCTGTATGTGCACCGCTGGTTGAGGCGCTGGTGGGTTACGCATGTTAGCGGTGTACTTATAACCTGCCGGGCGCCCACCCTGAGTTACAAGTGGCGCACGAATAGAGGCTGCAGTAGCAACGCCTTGCTGACCTGTAATAGGTCTAGCTCCAAGAGATGTTCGAAGTGCAGCTTGAGTAGGAGCCCTAGGTGCTGGACGGAATGGCGCCTGCATATTAGGGTATCCTGATGCGGCAGTCTGAGTGCTGGGCCTAACTGGTGGCTGTGCGGTCCAACGGGGTGATGGTCTGATTTGTGTCATCTGAGCAGGACCATAGAACCTTTGAGCGGGTGGTATGGTTGGCACAAAATATCCCCCAGCGCCACCAGGTTGGAAAATTTGACCCATTTGCTGCATACGCATGCTGGCCATTCTTTGCATATATTGAGAAGTCAAATGGGCTTTACGATCTTCTTTGCGCTGAGCCAAGGCTACATACAAAGGTTTAGTACCAACAATACGACCATTCATTTCTGTTACTGCTTTTGTAGCTTCCTCTGGAGATGAGAAGCACACAAATCCAAAACCTTTACTGCGACCATCCTCCAACATCACCTGAAATAAAGTTGATATATTATGAATAAACAAGAGCCTTTTTACAAAGTACCGCCGGGAGGTCGGCTAAGTCAACAAGGCACCGGCCTAGGGCCTTGGTTGGCAAAAGGGTTTTAGAATAATATATTGATCAGGAAATACACACGCCTGTAACTTGCACAAAACTATGCAAGTACCTGGCATGCCATTATCGTATTCACCAATCAGAATTTGTTATGGCACACGGCATGCAAGCTACTTGCATACTATTGTGCAAGTTACAGGCATGTGTATTCCGGCTTTGAGCTAAGAAGAAAGTGCATCGTAAACGACAAAACATGGGGCCCTCCAACAATGCATACTATGGTCAAAAAAACATAAAGTCAATCCAAGGCGGGATGGTCAAATTTGTGCGCTCGCTCATGCACCCTAGGTTGTCTTAAAGTGAAAGCGACTGGGTAGCCCGCGGAATTCAAATTTAAGTTTTTTCAAGTTTTTTTTTTGCAATTTGCAGGTAAGTGTCAGGTTGTGTGTTAATGAAAATAGCATTCGCGACCGAAACAAATGTGGTTTTTATAGAAATATTAATAACATCATTAAACTAATCCTATTATTAATATTCCTAATGAATTACTATTTCATGAAATCATGACAATTGAGGTCAATTCTAATTGGATTTTCAACGCACTGCATATCGCCGAGAGGTACTTATGCGAACATCGGACATGTTCTTTTATTAAATAAGTATAGAAAAGTTAAAAGTTTTTACTTTTACTTTTCTATAAGTACTTATCATCAAAATAAAAGTCTAATCGATAAGAGACACTCGTCTGGCGATTTCACGATCAATTCCTACAAATACGCGCGCGCTCAGTCATTTAATAGAAGGGGTATACCGCCGTTTACCCGTTTTTTTTTTTGCCCTAATATCATTTGCCATAATAGTCAACAGCCATAATATCATACGACATAATACTCATTTGCCCTACTCTCATTTGCCATATTAGTCACGTGCCAGAATCATTGTTTCCCATAAATTCACTTACCATAACATCATTTGTCATGATCATTGTAAGCCCTAATTATCACATGCCATAATTATGATATGCCATAACATAATTTGCCATCGACATCGGGTGTGTAACGGTTGTTTATATCAAGAGAAATTGGATGCAATTGGGACTTTAGGGCACCCCGACTCGGACAGGTTAGGTTGTGTGAGCGAGCGAAGCGAGCGAATAGACCCCGCCATCCCCTTCGTGGTAATTTTTTTATAAACCACACAGAAGTAGGAGCCCCGCAGAGCGGGGCTCCGTCGACCTAGCCCACCATCAACCATGCATAGAAAACGGGGCTTAAATATTTGTCTAATACTTGTTATGCCATTTAAATATTATGTCTAATAATTATTATGGCACATAAAAATAAGGCGAACAATACTTATGGCATTCGTATCTTATGGTATCTAAAATTCGGGCAATTAAAAGTATGTCATATGTCTTTTAGGGCAAATGAAACATTCGGGCAAATGAAATTCGGGAAAATGATGATTATGGCATATAATCTTCGGGCAAACAATAGACAACCAATAGAAGGGCCCGAATCTCTATAGAGCGCACGGAAAAGAATAATTTTGGTACAATTCTTTAGTGTACACTATGACCGGGTACGCCTAAGGCCGCTATCCCACTGGCGTTTTACGAGCGTCGGCGTCTCTCAAACGTCTGCGCAGCGTCAACGTTGCGTAGACGCGACGTTGACGTCGCGTGACAAGCATTAACGTCCGCTGAACGCGACGCTTGTTGGCAACAGGTACAATCACGCTGCCCTGCTCTGTCCATGTGGGTACGGGCGCAACGTTGACGCAGCGCAGACGTTCGAGAGACGCCGACGCTCGTAAAACGCCAGTGGAATAGCGGCCTAATAGTTTACAAAAACCGTGGTGGCGCGGCCAGGAAGTATACTTCCCAGCCGCGCCATCAAAACTTCATTATATTACATTATTCGTTGAGGTACAATTTTTTTTCACTACATATACCCTAAAGTACATACAGTACATAAAGGGTACAATTTATCTAGAAACGTGTTTCTTTAATTTTCCACTGTGGCGCGGCCAGGAAGTATCACACAAATATTTCAAAAAAAACTCCCGTCAATCAAGTGTGAAACCTGAAAACATTGCAGCTTGCGAAAAAATCAAATAATTGAGTTTTTTTTTTAAATATATTCTTTTCACCCCTTGAAGGAACCCTGTTGTAAATGGCTCTTTTATTCAGCTTTTGTAGCGTAAAAAAAAACATTTATCAAAGACTATTTTTTTTAGTAACATATTAAAAATGTTAAATAATCAAATACAACCTTACATTCTGAAACTAAAACACCGGATATTTATTCTAAATATCGGATTTGTACTAACCCTGATTATAAAATGTTTAAACATATAATAACAAAATCTGATCACAATATATTTTTAGCTTTATTTTGATATTCAATATAGGAAATGGTATAGTTAAAAAGGCCGGAATCCACCCCATGACATTGTAAGGTATAATCCGCGCGCTCATTTTCGATTTACTTTTGTAAGGTTCCATTCCCCATTCTCATCGCAGGTTATTATACTCTAGGTACGCCACTGTTGCATAATATTCAAAGAATTTCTTTAAAGGTGTGCTTACACGGGTAACTAAAATTGCTCAATCCTGGTCAATTCTCGTCAACTATGACGTTACGACTACATCCAGCAACTTAGGCGAGGGCAACATGGTAGCAACTTGTTGCCAGAGATACGGCCACAGAATACCATGCAATATGGAGCAACTTAAAAAACTAGGCGATACAAGTCAATAAGTTCATACACTAGCAATTCTGCTGAACAATGTCTGGCCATGGACGAAGTTTTGCTTTCAGCGGCGGCTTGTAGTGCTTTTGTGATCATGAGCTGTTTAAAAAACGAAAAAAAAGGAAGAAAAGAAATAGACTGATTTGGGTGCGAACATACCTAGCAAGACGAAAACCATCTTTATTGTGTGAAGATATGGACAATTATTTATTGCACTGCACTTACAAAAGAAAGAAAATGCCGGCGGCGCAAACCCCAGCTGCCAGCCGGTTCCTCTCGCAAAAACGAGAAGCAGTTTATACGTACAAACGAGATATAAAGAAAATTGACTATACATTTCCAAACCGATTGGATATTCGGCAACTCATATTGGCGACATTGAGAAATGTGAAATACATATATGGAGCAATTATAAACAATATTCCCCAAACAATTGCCGCATTTTATTGTTGTTGCTCCAGATTGCTCCACTTAATTGATCCAGATTGATCTATTAGTGTTGCCAAGCAATGATTGCTCAATAATTTGCCCGTGTAAGAGCACCTTAAGTAAGATAAATCGATGTCTCGAGAATCAGCTTTTAAAGCAACCGATTTTTTTATTTCCGTCACTACACAAAGTATTTTTATAGCTTTCAAATCAGACTTCTTAGATTGTCGCGTGTTTACTAATTATTTTATTATCATAGCCGCGAATTGTTTTTTAAATCAGGTAGCTATTTTAATTCTCAGATTACATTGAAGAAATTGTTACGTTATTAAACAATAACATTGAGTAATACGTGATATTGCCAGGTCTCCGTCACTCCATGTACTTGCGTGCTATAAGTGCCTACCGCCCAGCCGAGCGGTCTCGGTCCGCCGGCGGATCAAATTCAGTGCGGTTTTCGCAAGCGAAGCGCGCGCACGCCGTTCAATTTTAATAGTGCTGTTCGTTCGTACGCGTATTACGATGCCGTGTGGTGCCTTATGTGCTGTAGATGGGTGTAAATCAAGCAAAAGAAGGGATAAACACCTAACATTTTTCCATTTACCTGTCAATGAAGAAAGGTAAGTGATAAATTATTACTAGTTTTTGTCGTTTAAAATTCTCCTAAATGTAACAAATCCTTTTCTGAAAACCGCATCGATATCGGTTTAGCCAAACGCGAGATTATCGCGCACAAACATACATACCTACAAACCATACAAGTCAAACTTCTCAGTTTGGCCTGTATGTCTGATCACCTCTTTTTTTTTAAGTCGGTTAAATATTTTATAAATGATAAAATTTTTAACTGCCACATAAAAGTCAGAACATATTCACAGTTCTCAAAAACTTAGATAAAAAGTTATGTTAATTTAATTTTATCGAAGAGGCAGCCCTGCGATTACTGTGGAATCGCGCGGTGCGAAGCAATCACTGCTGTACGCTTGAGCATTTAGGCGCATTTTAGCATACAGTGGTTGTTGACGCGAGGGAGTAGGCAATTATCGTAATAGGTATTGGAAATTTTCTACTGAGTGAAGTATCTGTTACATAGTAACTATTCAGTAATCTGTGATATTGCACAGTAAGTATAATAAATTGACAGAAGAACTTAGATTAAATACATAACTTTGAAGAACTTGAGATACCAATAATAATTAAAGTACGACATTTCATCTCATTTAAAAAGGGCATGAAACAAAAAATAAATAATTGTGCGAGTCTGAATTCAATAACCACTTACCTTAGCAGAAGTAATAGTTCCAAAGGGAGCAAATTCTTTACGAAGACGTTCATCATCAATTGTGTCATCTAAGTTTTTGACATACAAGTTAACACCTTGATAACGTGTCAGTCGCTCAGATTTCAACTGCTCGAATTTGCGCTTCAACTCCTTTTGACGTTCAGCTTTCTTTTGAGCCCGTCCTACATAAAGAGGCTTTCCTTCAACAAGTTCTTTTCCATTTAATTCCATGCAAGCTCTCTCTGCTGCATCTGGGTCTTCAAATGCAACAAATCCGAAGCCTCTGGAGGATCCATCATCTTTATACATTACTTTATGGCTGGTAATGCGGCCATACTTTTCAAACATGTCTTTAAGCCCTTCATCGCTGAAGTCTTCTCCAAAGTTCTTGACATACACATTTGTGAACAACTTTGCCTTCTCACCAAGTTCCTTTTCACGCTCTTTACGTGGGATAAATCTGCCCACGTAAACTTTTTTTCCATTCAACAGCATTCCATTTACTTTTTCAATGGACTTATTAGCTGCCTCCTCAGTTTCAAAATGAACGAATCCATATCCTTTGGAGGCACTATTTTCATCTTGAGCAACTTTGCAACTTAAAATGTTTCCAAATGCAGAAAAAGTGTCATACATGGCTTTGTTGTCAATGGTTTTGTCAAGATTTTTAATAAAAACATTCCCAACGCCAGATTTGCGAAGAGATGGATCTCGTTGGGACCACATGATTCTAATAGGTCTTCCTTTGATCATATCAAAATTCATAGTGTCCAAAGCCCTTTCAGCTGAAACAAAAAAGAAATTGCTGTTGTAATCAAGAACGAAACTATAATAACAAACTAAGCCTATCTGCGTTATATAACTTATATGTGTTACACATACATTACCACTGAATGAATGCAAAGCAATTCAAATAGCTGTATGTGTCCAATAGTAGATGATGTAAAACAGACAAGCTTTGATATGTATCGACTACTGTAAGGGGGAAGCGCCAGGGTAGCCCGCGAAATTCATTAATCTTACATTTTTTGCAATTTGCAGGTCAGTGTCAGGTTGTATGTAGAACAAAATATGATCGTAACAAGTATGTATTTACAGAATAGGCGTGACGACAGTATCAAATAATCAAGGATTTGATGATTTTAGGGGAAAAAACATGTTAAAAGGATTTAAAACACTGATTTAGTTTTATTTAAAAATTTGAGATTAATCGGATTATCATTAAAATAAAAGATTAAAATACTGCAATCGGCCATTTTGACTGAAACGACGATCACAGCGCATGACGTCACGCCTATGTAAACATTGTAAACTTCAGTGTGTTATTTCCTCTGACTGCGCGTAGGCGTGACGTCAAACCAGACGCCATGACACTGCGAGCTGTTTTCACGCACTATTGAAATAATATTTGAAAATTGGCTTTATACTTCGTTAAACTTTAGTTTATAACCGAAATAAAGGTTTTTTCGTAGGTAAATAGTAAATGTGTACCTAAATTACGGAAGAGGATTTCAAAATCTTTCGTCATGCCATTTAATTATAATATTTAAAATCATCAATACAACCCTCAAGTTCATCATAATCCTATTGAATGACTATTTTATGAAATATCAATCAATATGAACTTAGGTTGTATTGATGATTTCGTGGGGTACCCTGGGGCTTCCTCCATATGTAAAAAGGTAGTGTTATTATAACCTGTAAATAATATTATAAGAAAATATAGTTTCATTCGAGCATTACTTCTTAGGTTCATATTACCTTTACATACAGTATAATATAATAACAACATACGAACAATAATAGACAAGCAAAAATAATAACACCTAAGTGTGAACATGTTACTTTTACATCAAAGGACAATGTGTTTTAGGGTTCTGTACCTCAAAAGGAAAAAAGGAACCCTTATAAGATCACTTCATTGTCCGTCTGTCAAAACACTTTCTCAGGAACGTGTGGAGTTATCAGGTTGAAATTAATACAAAATACTCAGGGCTGCAAATGCTGCAATCCCTTGAAGCAGTGAAAAAATCAACCTTCTAAGTCAACGCAATCAACAGATAACGGGCGTTTATGTCTGTCATGTACAGACGCCAGCACATCAACCTACCCGAAACTGTCAAATATTCCCAATCAACTTTGAACCTTAAACTTTAGCAATAAAGTTGAAAATCTATCAAAGAAATTTGACAGATTGTAGTAACTTGATGTGCTGGCGTCTGTACCACAAGTAAAGGAAAAATCCGAAAACAGTAAATTTGTAGTTACATACCTACAAATTTATACGGAATTGGTGCGCGAGTCCGACTCGCACTTGATCGGTTTTTTTTTGTATGGGACGGGCTCCACCCCAACATAATCTGCCTAGCCTTTTCCCAAATAATATGTTGGTAATGGCTTAGAGTCTAACCGGATGTAGCTGGATACCAGTATATTACACGGAGTGACAGCCTATCTAGCCTCCTCAACCCAGTTACTGGGTAATACTATACCCCTCCCTATCACAGAGATGAGGCCTGTACCCCAACAGTGAAACATTATAGGCGGATTATGCTACTATACCCTTGGTAAGACTGGTTTCCAAACTTTAGCCAGACCCATACAAAAAAAACCGATCAAGTGCGAGTCGGACTCGCGCACCAATTCCGCATAAACTTGTAGGTGTGTGTTTTCGGGCTTATGACAACCCGCAACAACTGTCTAAATCCCACAAATGAGAGCCAGGACTATTGGCTTAACATGCTATCTGAGGTATGGAGGGATCTTGGTATGTAAAGGTGGACAACCATCCACTGATCGGTTGACCCTTGCAACTGTTATTACTCAGCCACCTTCCCATAGATCAGTCGTTTCATAGGGTTCTACATAAACATCAGCGGCGACTTTTACTTCAACATCAATTCCATTTAGGAATAGGCAAGCTCACAGTTTTCGAGAAACCAATTAGTTACGTTCCTTGTGGTTTTTTCCTCAAAATATGAACATATCAATCAAGTCGTCAAATTACGAAAAGAAAAATCTCAGGATTTATCTTGAGATCTCAGGATTTTTAAACTCTTCTCAGGATTACGGCCGGATTTTGTAAATCTCAGGAAAACTCAGGATTTTAAGTAAAATAGAGGAGAATTTTAAGATCTATAAAAAAAAAATTTAATTATGTCTAATTAAAAAATCTTTAGTCATGTTAATTGCACAAATAAAATCAACTATGAAACTTTCAAACACCTAATCAGTTTTTATTTTATTTGTTTTGCGATGATACCTTACGGGAGGGGTGGACTGTATTTGCGCTCAACGTGTGGGCTGGGCATGACCTCCGAGAATCGAGATCCTTGGTGCACAAAATTATTAATAATAGAGATGACTTTTTTAATTGTACTTTACGTTTGAGAAACAATCTGAAATTGCGACAAATTCTCAGGATTTTTTTACGGAAATCAGGCTTTTTCTCCAGACTTTTAAATTTTTATCTGGTAACCCTAGTCTCCATACATGTAGGTAATACGGGCCTGTATCGGCAACTCCACGTCAAAGCGTATATTTTGCGTACGGGACCTATGAGGTTAGTAAAATCAATACTGTGCATGTGTAAAAATTCATCCTATTTATGGAACCCATCACTGTGCATAGTTTGACACAGACAAGACCATTATTCTTGAATGTCTTTTGGTAATGCAACAGAAACTATATTCTAATGCATAAAATTTGTTTCTATTTACAATTTTAAACAGTCAATTGAGTGACATGTCATGCACTAATTTGTGTTTGATTAGGATTGTAGTTCCATTGCCAAACTCATGTCTTCATCAGTACTTCAACAAATTAATATGGGACCATACTGAAAGTAAAGCCTTTCAAATAGGTAATAAAACAGCACCTCCTCCTTTTTTTATTGTATAGAGAAAATGATTTCTTATCTGTTATCTACAATAAATTTATGATCATTTACCGCACATTGTTCTACATTATATGAGAAAGATTATTTGGTTTTATAAACAAATTAAATGCATAATAAATTAGATACGGTATTTGAAGGTCCTTATACAGTTGTAGAAGATTTGGGTTGTAATGTCAAAATAATGAAAAATAATAAAATTTACTTAGTACATAAGAATAGAACTAGGCTATTTTGTCAATAAATTAGATGTAATGTAAGATTTAATTTTAGATAACATTGCAATGTATAATAAATGATAAGGATAAATAGGTGTATTTGTAATAAGTAACTACATACCAATAATACACTAATGTTATTTTGAAGTAACTAATAATTACTTTAGGAAAATGTAAAAAAAAGTTTTTTTTTTTTCGCTTTCCTCGGGAGGTGTAGTGTAAGAATATATTATAATATGTAAGCTCCTTTACTTTAGTAACTAAATCCACTCCTTTATAACTGATCATGTATGCGGAGTTCGCACTATACCTCATATGCGTTCATTGTTTAATTATGCATTCAGTCATTAAATAGTACCTAACAGATGTGGTTGCTTCCTTTGAAACCACTCCCTAGGAACCCCAACATTACATGGCAAATATAATAATGGCTTTGTAAATAATTTCCAAGACTATGTAATAATTTTACCAATTTTAATACTGAATAAACATTATTATTATATGGACTATGACTCGGCATTTGCCCATACACAAGTGATATCTTTTGCTACCAAGTTGCATAGTGTCTATAGAGTTTCAATAAATATGTTCAGCAAAACGTGATTTTGTTTGAGATTTCAGAAAAAATAGCTGTGTGAAGTCATACCCATTTTAAATTTTCATAATTATAATAATTCATTTATTTTCCAGACAATTTCCATTCCATTATTACATTAGAAAAAACATAAAATTTATATTACACACACAATAAAATAATACTCAGCCATTCAAAACAAATAAAATTTAAAAAAATTTCCTTACTCGTCTTTCACATAATGGAAGTTTGTTTGGAAAACATGTTACAAGTTAGGGACACTTTACCAGTGAATAGTTAATTACATAAAATTAGGTTTAACTT
This sequence comes from Gortyna flavago, assembly GCA_963669345.1. Lineage (NCBI taxonomy): Eukaryota > Metazoa > Arthropoda > Insecta > Lepidoptera > Noctuidae > Gortyna > Gortyna flavago. The sequence continues at coordinate 11,302,982 of OY770126.1, forward strand.
GAGGAGTAACAAATTTATAAAAATTCATTCAACATTTATCTTTTGTCAGAACCAGTTACCACATTCCTAACCTATTCAGAACCCAAAACAACCCTACTTAATCCATTATATTATCTATGTTGATATACAGCAAGAGGTTTGATTTTTTTTTATTTGGAAAATACTAAAAGTATACATAGTAGTATTTAAAAAATAATGCTAAATTATGAAATAATGGTCAAAGGGTCATCTTAGGGGCAGGGTAGCTAGTCAAATGAAGTGTAATTAAGAAAAATAGAGAACGAAAAAAATGAACAAAAATTTACTCACCATCTGCGGGCTGCTGGAAGTTAACATAAGCATAGCCAAGGGATCTACGAGTAATCATATCGCGACATACGCGTATAGAAAGAACCGGACCAGCGGTAGAAAATTTTTCAAACAACATGGCCTCAGTAATATCGGAGTGTAAATCCCCGACATACAAAGATGCCATCGGGTAATTAGGTGGACCAGGATTCATTTTTAAATTTCACTGCAGCAGTTCACGTCGACATTAACTTAAACGTAGGCAAAGATCAACTTCACTTTCTCTTTATAATGACTATCGCATTCCTCAGACCACGTTGCACGCTTACGCACACTAACTTAAAATCAAGTGATTCCCGTTAAATTTTTGTTATTTTACTATTTTTTTGGGTTTTATGTATTTTTTTGTTTTTTTTTTTTTATTTTACAAGAATATTTCACGAAATTCTGAGGATTGTGTGACCTATTAATGAAGGGAACACACAACCTCACGTGAACACACCTTGCTCACCAAAGGAAAGGGTGACGTTTGATGAAATTCAAGATGGCGACACTCGGCCAAGTCTAGCCAGCCTATGGGCGCGTTCCGAATTGAGGACATAATCGATGTAATCGATTTGAGCGTGCTAAAACCCGTACCGAATTGGCGTGAGCGCGATAACGATGTCCCGTGAATCGTCATAGATGACGTCATGGCATGCGCCATCTTGCGATAACGCCGACCATGCCTCGTACAAATATCACCGTGAGCGCTGTCAAAAATGACAGTGTGTGTGTGTGTGAGGATGAGGATGTGTCAGTGTGTGTTTTGTTTTGAGTTGCACCATATCTTTTTAATAACGTGGCATTTTCGAAATTGTGCTTCTGGCTGACAGTCGCCACATAAACAAAGAAAAGGAAGAAACGTGTGGTGTTTTTATGAAGAAATACTGCTGTAATATCTTTTTGACACCGAGTAAGCACTGTGAGCGCGCTAACGAGTGTTCCGAATTGTTGACAGCTCTCAGCTGTCATAATCGTGATATCCATTATGGAACGCATGTGAGACGATTTGAGTGCTGTGAGCGATATTGGCCAATTCGGAAAGCGGCCTATATGAATGCAGTGATGCCAACATTTAAAACCAACGGAAAAAAAATAAATAAAAATCAATGACTAAAGAATATTCTTTAGTCATTTATAAAAATTCCCGATCCGTAGTTGACTTGAGACACTGACCTCTATTATACAAACTTGTATAATAGAGGCTTTGAATCACAGAACATATATACCCTAAAGGGACGAATAACGACTCCGTACAAATTTTAGCAGGAAATGTTTCCTTAACGACCTGCGCCATCTATATTCCGCCCACGAAAACTAGAAAATAGAAGCTAGGGCGGGAATTTCAAACTACAGTGCATTTTACAGATAATTTGTATTGCATTTTATGCACAAGTACAGTGCGTTTCTCGATAGTTTCCTACAAGATGGCCAATCACTCTGAATCACTATCGAGAAACACAGTGTACTTGTGCATAAAATGCTAAAATTTATCTTTAAAGAACAGTCTAATAAAACAAAGATTAGTACTCGACTTTTTTATTTAGCATGTTAATAATTATAATTTACATAACAGATTCATTATTAAATTATGACTGATTTTACATGATTAAATAAATGAGTTACACATTCATTTCTGATCACCTTCTTGTTTAGAAGACTCGCACACATACATTCCTGAATTGGTCGGAGTGATAATGTTTGCATTATGTTCTCATAAAGGATAAATTCTGAATGGACGGGCAACAGGTACAAATACGGCAGTTTGATCTGGCTGATTAGAAATTGTTGTATCCTGAAAATGAAAAGTTGATTAATATCTATTTATTAATAAATTTATGTAAAACTAGCTTCCGCCCGCGAGATGTCGATAAAAACTATCCTATGTCCTTCCCCGGGATGCAATCTATCTCTCAGCCAAATTTTATCGAAATCCGTTCAGTGGTTTAAGCGTGAAAAGTTAACATACAGACAGGCAGACACTTTCGCATTTATAATATTAGTTTATCATGGATGTCTACATAAATTGCATAAAAATGGATTAGTAGAACATTTCCTTAAATGACATGTTAACAACATCATCAGTTTGCTACAATATAATAGTATGTATGTACACTTAACATAATGTCTGTATTTGTCTGAAATGTTTAAAATACACTTTTCAAGCGTTAATTGTACTAACCTTATGGCATTGAACACCAGATACAGCTGTTCTGAACAACTTCTTCTCATTACGGAGTCCATCCAGGAACTTTGGTGAAGGTCAGGCTTCGTATGGGAAGCAATCCTTTGCCCATAATTCACAACTGGAAATTAAAAAACATCAAAATTACACACCATTTAATCATATTAGAAATTAAGCTATATCTAAATAAAAATCTAAACTTTCTGTATTCGCTTCCTACCAAGAAACCTATCAAGAAAACTTTTCATAGTAACCTAATGATGTTTGGCAACGAAAGTTGGGACTTTAGCAAAGGGTATCAAGTACATTACGTATGTGTACATGTAACGTTATTTTGTGGAAGTTAGAAGCTGGATTGTATGTCGTCTAAAACGAATAGCATGGAAAGCACTTAAGTAGATACATACCGCAGAGCATTTTTTGAGCCAGGTTTTGGAAGCCGATGCAAAATGATGCTGGGATCTTTAGAAGGTGAAGATCCAAATATACAGCAAATTCTTGTGTTTTCTTTTTGCGAACTCTTCGCGAAATTAAACACAAAATAAAACAAGTCACTGTCTTAACACAAGTCTTTAACTCACAAATATACATTTAATCTCACCAAAACACAGCAACGAAGTAGCAAGCGCGGCTCAACGTTATCAATGTATGTAGAATTAAATGGAACTAGTTTATTTATTACAAATAAACATAATACAAGATAAAATGGTGCGCAAGCGGCGGCAGACATTTTTGTTTCACTTTCTTGTGACCTTGTGTGACGTCACGTCGTGCGGACGCTAGTGTTGCCACACATTATACCCCTTTTTTTTTTTAAATTATGTATTATTGAATTGTATACCTTATATTTCTCAATAAAATATATTTGTTTGGCATCAGAATAATAGTTAATGGTATTTTCAAGGGTAATTTACTTTAAAAATAAATTAATAAGCTCATTAATATGGAGAATACGAAATTGTATTTTTGGTGGCAACATTATATGTTCATCTCTTTTACTCCGATGTCGTTGTCTCTCTCTTGTTTTCTAGCCCACCTACATGCAAAGACCTTATACTTAAAACTAAGGTCTTTGCCTACATGACATATAGTCACAGACTACAGTTACATTCGACAGGGCACTCTCATAGAGTAGAAATCGACGCGCCTTTTTTTTTTTTTTTTTGTGGCACTAGTTGTACTTTGTGCCATTTTCAGGTAAAAATTTGGGAAACAGGGAAATAAAAAACGGAACGGAAAGGATTACAATGATAGGGAATATGGATCAGGCAAGTCATTCATATAATATATTATGTATTATGTACATTATAATAAATAAACTAAAGTTTAATATCATTTTTATACAGAATAGAGGCAATTAAATCATAATAAATTATTGGGTTATGTAATAAACAAATCATACGAGTGGGGAAAGGGGTTTTTAAACTAATAAGGGAATCAAGGAAATCAGAACGGTCATGACGAGAACATGAAAAAAATATATGGTCCAAGGTACCAACATCTTCCCCACATTCACACATGTTATCCTCTACAATACGGAGCTTGGCAAGATGATAAGGAGTACATACATGACCCAAACGCATACGAATGATTTGACTAACAATCAATTTGGAGCACTCAACCTTGAAAAACCACGGCTTAATAGGAATATGAGGTTGTATAAAGTAATAACATTTTCCTTTTGTTTGTGCGCTCTCTCCCCATGAGATACTCCAGGCATTGCGAAGGTATGACTTGGGTAAATTAATGATATCATGGGAAAAATTTATATAAGGAAAAGTGTCTCCATCATTGACAGCCTCCTTGGCTAAAACATCCGCTTTGTCTTTTCCTTTTATGCCACAGTGGCTAGGAATCCAAACAAAATGTACAGATTGCCCCTTCAACATTAGCTCATATAACACATTTTTAATATCAAATACAACGGGATAGAAAGCCTTCATTTTAAATGGGAACTTCTCAATTGCCTGTAACGCACTCTTAGAGTCGGAAAATATAACAGTATTTTGTAACTTGGCTAACAAAACATATTCTAGTGCCTTAAATAGGCCAAAGCACTCCCCTGTAAAAACGGAAGACTCCGGAGGTAGTTTTATTTTTTGAATAAGCTTATACTGTACATGATAAACTCCGACACCTACACAACTATCTAGCGTTTTAGAAGAATCTGTAAATATTAGGTGCCAGTCTTTCCATTTATTATCAATATTACTGATAAATTTAGGATTCGCTCCAGAATCAGTTTTGGCGATACCCATATCATATGTTATTTCAGGCTCTAAAAGTAGAGAGTCAAAAACGTTATCATTAAATATTGCTAGCTTTGGTACAGTATGCACAGGCGATTCAAGTAACTTAAACTTCCTGTAACTAGTAATTAAACAAGGAACAGATTTGCATCTCCAATAGTTGGAGCTTTCAATCAAAGAATTTAGATTATCTAGCCTAATGATCAATGGATGGTTGGAAAATTGCATGATTTTAAATACAAACCTATCAGCTAACAGTTGTCGTCTTAAATATAAAGGAGGTTCACCACACTCTACTTGCAACGCATTTAATGGACTCGAACGCATTGCACCCGAAATGATTCTGAGAGCTTTAGATTGAATATTATCTAACTTTTTGAGCCATTTTTTACTACCACCTTCTAATAAAAAGGTACCATAATCCAAAATACTACGAATTATAGCATTGTATAACAATTTCTGGTTAAAAGGGTGAGCACCCCACCACACACCCGAGAGGCATCTCATAATATTCAACTGCTTTTCACATCTATCCACTATATAACTTAAATGAGATTTACCTGTCATTTTCTTATCCAAAATTAAACCCAAGAATTTAGCTTCCTCCCCAACATTTAGAGTATGATTGCAATAGGAAACTTTAGGTGGCGGAAAATCCCGTTTTCTAGAAAAAACTACTACAGGACTTTTGTTAGGTGATAAATTCAGCCCATTATTATCAAGCCAAACCTTTAATGACGTAAGGGATTCTGTTATTGCATTACATGCAGTTGGGATAGACATGTTTATTGAATAAATAAGTAGGTCGTCAGCGTATTGTAAAACACTAACGATACCATTTAAGGATGCCTCAAGATCATGTGTATAAATGTTGTAAAGTAACGGGCTAAGTACAGACCCTTGAGGTAATCCCTTATAAACAGTTCGTGAAAGTCTTGAACCTTGGTTTGTTATTACAAATATAAAGCGAATAGATAAAATATTAATAATAAAATTAACTAAAATTGGCGGCACCTGCAATTTGATTAGTTTATTTTTGAGCACTGCTATGATTACATTGTCATATGCTGCCGAAACGTCTAAAAATGCAGCAACCACCGATAAATTATTAGAAAAGGCCAAATTGATGTCTGTGGTAAAGATACTTAAACTGTCTATGGTACTTTTAGATTTACGAAAGCCGTATTGAGAAATCGAAAGCAAATTATTTCATTCAATATGCCATTCAAGACGGTTCTTAATCAGGTGTTCTGCAATTTTAGCAATAACCAAAGATAAAGCTATAGGTCGATAAGCAGCCGGATCATCTGGAGATTTTTCAGGCTTTAGTATAGGTACTATTTCTTGAGTTCGCCAAGAGGTAGGAATGTTCCCAGAAATCATTATAGAATTAATTATTTCTAAATAATATAAAAGTGAGGAATCTCCCATATTTGAAAAGAAAGCATAAGGTATTCCATCTTCTCCAGGACAAGAATCTTTAACACTCGACAATACCCCTTTAAGCTCGTATAAAGTAAAAGGTAAGTTTAAACTATTCGATTCTTTTATTCCAGGATATAATACACAACAAGGCATCAAAGAGTTTTTTTCAGGAGCTGTTGCAGGGGCCAATCTATCAAGAAAATCGTCAGCTAAAGCTGGAGACAACTGAACACCACAACGGTTTTGTTTAAAAGCATTCCTAAAACGCTTAATGTTACTCCAGACCTCTGAAGGACAAGTTCTAGGAGAAAGGGAGGCACAAAATGATCTCCATCCCTCAAATTTCCTTTCCCTCAAAAAATCTCTAGTCTCATTAATTATACCAGTAAGTTTATTTAAATTTTCTTCTGACATATCCTCACCATACTCTCTTTCCGCTTCCTGTCTTCTTCGTACTGCATATGAACATTCAGTATTCCACCAAGGAGGCATAGGTAAATTGTTTGTACGGGAACTTTTTACAGGGAAAATCTCATCCGCTACTTCAAGCATGCAAAGAGCTAAGGCTCGAGAGCAATCATCTTCTCCTCCATGAAGTATTTCAGGTAACTGTGACACTTTGACTTCAAGGACCTGTTTAAATTTTTCCCAATCAGCTCTACCTAATCTGTACTTTAATCGAGGGGGACGCTTTTCATTAATAGGATATTTGTCGGGGGATGCTATTACTAGGGGAAAATGATCACTGCCTAGTGTAGAAGAAGAGAAGACAGACCAAGTGAGTGATAAGGCCAAACTAGGCGAACAAATCGACAAGTCCACAGCACTCGGCAATTCATTGGGCTTGGTACGTCTAGTGCGTGTCCCAGTATTTAATACACATAAATTATTGTCATCTAATATTTGTAGCAAACGTACACCATCACTTTTATTTTCACCGCATCCCCACGTCTGATGATGACAATTAAAATCTCCCATTATCAAGACAGGGCTTTTCAACGAACAAAAAATATCACTCATCTCTTGTAGAGCAGCGGAGGAAGGCTTTGGAATATATACAGAGGCATAAGATACGTTATTTACACGTACAGCAACGAAATCAACTAAAGAACACTGAGTGGGTAATGTAATTTGAGAGAATGCTACATTGTTTCTGATTAAGATGGCAACACCACCGTAGCCATCAGTTCTGTCATTACGAATGCAAACATAACCTGGAATACTAAATATTCGACCGTGTTTAAGCCATGTTTCACTCAATGCAACAATAAGTGGTTTAAACTTGTTAACTAAATAGGAAAGATCAGATTTCTTATTAGTCACTTGACGTTCCATTGAAGAATATAATCCATTATCGTTATTGTCTGTCAGTAATTTACAAATCAGGTCAGCGTTGTTCGGTTTTATGTATTTTTTATTTTGTAACATCTTAATAAGACTGTTAATTAGATCCATAATCTGTTCATAATCTTCTTTTTGTTCGGGTTTATTCTGTAGTGCACACCCATTACTGGGACTTGGTAGACTGAACTCATTTATTAATGCATTGTGTGCTGCTCTGTCATATCCAGACGCAGATTTAGGAGGCGAACGAGGTTTTTTAAATACTGTTTTTTTATATGAAGTTGTCCTAGGACCATTATTCACATTATCATTAGTGTGGAAGTATGCGGATTTGGAATCTGATTGAGAAATTTTACTATTTGAAACAACTTTATCTGCATAAGACATAGAGGAAGATGGATGCAACTTACTAGCCTCCAAATAAGAAATACATGAATGAGCCATAGTGTTTTTGATATCTCTTTGTCTCTTAAACTCAGGGCATGCTTTATTTATAGCAAAGTGAAAACCAGAACAATTAACACAAGATGCACAATCTTCCTCAATGCTACAAGATTCAGCTGAATGATTTTGTCCGCATTTAAAACATCTCGGCTCTGCAGCCCTACATTGTAATTTTGTATGTCCGTACCTACAGCATCTGAAACACTGAATGGTGGGGTACACATATGTATCAACATTTAATGCATTATAGCACATGAATATTCTCTTTGGTAGGATTTGTCCATCAAAGGTTATAACAATGGATTCTGAAGGTTTCCAAACTGGACTACCGTTAATCTGCACTTTATAATTTAATCTCCGAATTTTGATGACCTTTCCACACCCAACGGGTGTAGAAATATTTGCTTCAATTTCATCGAATGACCATTCTGAAGGAACACCACGCACAATACCCATTCTAGTTACATTGAATGTCGGGATAAAGGCTTTGAATCCATTAGTACTTAATAAGTTAGAATTTAAAAAATCATTTGCATCATGGAAAGTCGAAAATGCAACTGTACACTTATTGCGGCCTATCCTTTTAATGCTTCCATTAATTATATTTTTAAATCCTCCCCGTTTCATAAAGTTTCCAAACGCAATGGGATGTAATACAGTTCCACTATTAGGTAAGTCGGTGATGCGCTGAACATGTATCAAATAAGGAGATACATCGGTATGTATGTACTCCTTCCTACCAACCGGCTCAAAACTTGCTTGATTAGGCTTTGATTGTGACTCAAGTTGGGACGACGTTTGATTACCGTGGGTATTTTCAAGAACAGTCTCTTGGGGATTACAATTACAATCTGTCAAACCGAGTTCATTCTGGCCATGACCTTTTTTGCTGCGTTTGCGTATTTTACAGCTTTTACAGATTCTCCTGCGTTTTCGTGAAGATTTTTCACTACTGTCAGTGGCCACTGAACCATCAGTGTCCATGCCACTTTTATCCATAACATTGCGTGACATAATGGTCACATAGTTTGCGACATCCTCGGGGGGATTTAGGCCGCCGCCTAAATCCCCCTGCACGTTATTAGGGGGGTCGTTCATACGACCCGGACTTAGGGACTAATCATAAAATATATAAAAAAACTTACCAAATATTCACCTACGAACACTACTACAAATATACACAATTATTATACAAAATTATATACAAAGATAAGACTCAACTGATCCGTTTTACAATATAAAATAAATTTCAAGAATTTGAAACAACCGCGCGCAACCGAAGTTTCCCGCCTTTTTCTCGACGCGCCTTATGGTTCACATGTATGACAGCTTTTTTTTAAATGTAACTAAACCTGGTGCGAAATTTTGTGCAATGGCGTGGTACGGCTTCAGCCTAAAAGGTTTTTCTTGCTATTGGTAATTTTAGTTTCATTTTATTTTATAATATGTTCGAATCAGTTAAAAAGGGAATGTTAGGGGAAAAAAAAAACTTTTCTTACTTTCATTTCTTTTTATTTTTGTTTTATACTTACTAAAAGCTTTTAATTGCATCAGGGGCAACGATTTCTTTTCTAGTCTGAAGATATCTGTGCCATTTAATATTTTATTAATAACATTGCACCAATTAAATACTGCCAATCTTAAAGTTAATGCGAAAAAGTAGTCAGAAACAGCATCCTTATGCAATTCACAATTTATGAAGTCAAACAAATACTTAGATTTGATACGATTTTTAATTCCTTTTATATCAGGATTCCGTTCAGGTTGATTTTCTAAGTATTTGTTTGCTTCTTCCATGATGATTCCGAAAAATCTCACAGCATTTTCTGAAGGGTAGGTCAATTTCTTTTCTTATATGCTCTTGAACTCTCTAAAGGAAATCCAATTATGTACCGTATTTTTATAAAGAAACCTCTTCTCGAAATGATTTCGACACACAAACTGTTTGTGAAGTTTTTGGAAGCTCAAGCTTCGCAGTCTTTCACAGTTAATGCACTGTAATAATTTTTTGCTATCTCAGTTTTTGGAAACATGAAAACTGACGTCCTTTCGTCTACTAGCACAGTTCACAACACAGCACTTGTTGTACATACATGTTGCACGATAATATTTCAGCTACAAAAATTGAGAGGTTATGTTACGGAAATAAATCCAACTGAAACCACAGACTGAAACTGTAATAAACTTCAACAGACAGATAGCAAAATGGCGGAATGGCGTCATACAGACAGAAGTACGGATGGCGGGAGGGGAAGGAACTGTCAAATGAGATATGTGAACCATAGACACAAGGTTAAGATATTTTACTTGAAGATTACCTGCCGTGGTACTCAAAAAGTACTCTGTGAATGGTACGATGTACGATAGTGAACACAGAACAGATAAAGTTATCTGTTCTGTGATAGTGAATGTCTAACGTACGATAATTTTGAGTTATGAAGAAAAAAAAAGTTCCATTAAAAAAACGTATTTGTCAGACAAAATAAAATGCTATTATAAAATCAACAAAACAGAACAGATAAAGTTACCTGTTCTGTGATAGTGAATGTCTAACGTACGATAATTTTGAGTTATGAAGAAAAAAAAAAGTTCCAATAAAAAAACGTATTTGTCAGACAAAATTAAATGCTATTATAAAATCAACAAAACGTCAATGTCACTCATACAAGTAAGTTTATGTCACTGTAAGTATTTCTCTCTCTTTCGTTTCCCTTACATTTCTTTCACTTGCGTTTCTATCCGTCCGAAACTCTGCGTTTTATCCTGTATTCCTGTGTTACGATACCTTTGTATTTGCTTATATCTAGCTATCTACATATATGCAGTAGTCTAATGTGTTGTGGGCACGTGTGCGCACAGGAAGTAATAAAAAGTAAATAAACACTCCTGTGGCTGTGATACTTGCGTGATACATTCCGTCGTCGTCGCGGCGATTTGCTTATGAACTGTAGGTACACCGTACAATACTAGTGGTGAAAGTTGGCATATACTTTCACTTCTTTTAAATTCATTGTCGTTTGTTATCAATTTGAACTGTTTTACGTTATTTTTTTTTTTGAATTTTTTCTTTTGTATGTACGATATTTAGCCCACAAAACGATAATTTCGACGTGGGAACTCGTTAATTTGAACTTTTGGAGTTGGCAACACTCGAGTACTTTTTAATAGTGCGGCAGTGGTAGGAGGCTTGGTGAAGCAAGCCTTGCCATCAAAGAGTAAAGTATTAGAGAGGGAAAAGAGCGCCCTCTTACATGATAAAAGTGCAAGCCAGTTTGACAATACGCCATCTGTAAATTGGTCCCAAACTAAAGCATACCCACACACACATAGCTATTGCATGTAACATAGAACGTTTCGTCCTATCTCTGTATGGCTGTACCATGTTCTAGTAGAACATGCTACAGTAATAGGACGAAACAAAATAGTCCCAAGAGAATGTAGATAGTAAAAAGTAGAAAGAAAACACAGAATTATTTTATATTACTTTTTATTTTTATAAACCATTACATTATTGGCATTAAAAACCAATTTTAGTAAACTCTATCACATTATAACAGAACAAAACGTAAAGCGTCTATGTCGCACAGAAAAAAGCGTCTATATCGCTATTTATAAACCATTACATTATTGGCATTTTAAACCAGTTTCGTTCACTGTTTTAAACCAATTTTAGTAAACTTTAACACCTTGTTTGCACAGAATAAAACGTAAAGCGTCTATATCGCACAGTAAAATACATCAATTTCCGAGTACTTAAGGTTCCAATAGCAAGGGGGAGAAACACAAGGCTCAACTCGACGCACTTACTTGTGGTAATTACTACGAAATACAACAATACGGATCGGGAATTACAAAATGCGCACACGCAGAATGCAACAAACCGCCATATTGTGATTATTTATTTTCAGTTCAAGAACTGTCACTATAGACATCATAAGTAGAATCTGGCACCAGGTCTTTTTAAACTAAGTTGATATTTTTGCTTTATCAAATTGTATTTAATTTATGAGTCTATTTCAACTTGTAAGAACATTTTAATATTTTTCTCAAACTTATCTCCAATTAAAATTATATCAATAATTTTATTTTAAATAAAAAATTTTGATCACGCTAAAGCGCCATCTGTTGAAAATTTATCGTAGCCGGTAGACAGTAAATAGCACTTGGGCCAACTTTTAGATGGCAACTCTTTCTTTACTAAGCTGTCAAAATGTACGTAGTGTCCCCCCCTGCTTGCCATCTTGGTTTCATTGAGCCTAATTACCAGGCAGAGTTTGACTATATGTTGCGAATAAGGTAGGTAAGTAAATTAATAGAGTATTGTATAATGCAGATGTACATACCCACCACGCTATAGGTACATAACGAATAAATAAAAAAGCTGAACTTCATATCACTGATATATTGAACCAACTTGGGTTTACAATTATTATTATTAATTATAAAATTTTTAATCAACTGGATTAAATAAAGAGGGTACCGAGTGTCGGTTAACAGTGGAAGGCATAACCTCACGTTTATAAAATTCTAAAAAGGTATTTTGCGAACACCAGTTACCCCTAGCAAAGATCTCATCAAGAGGGTAATTATCAAGCCAATTTTTTGAGGCCACAGCTGACCTGATACTCCCAGGAGATGCCTTTATACCAGATTCTACTAATAAGGACTTAATCCAGCCTGCAATTAGGGTTTTTGATGCAGTTTTGGGTTCTCCTCTAATATTAATAAATAAACTACTTGATTTTGCAGCACTTCTATGACTCTCAAGAAGCGAAATTGTATGTTTTCGTTTAACCCAGTAGACTGGGTCTAAGTTTTTGTTGTTTTCATTAGAAATTAACTTCCAGCCGGATTGTCTGTAATTCACAGAATCAGTTTTATTATTTATTTATTTAAACTTTTCGCACAAAAAGGTACAAAGGCGGACTTAATGCCTTAGGCATTCTCTACCAGTCAACCAAGGGTGGAACAATGATTAAAAAAAATATTAAGACTAGGTACACAAATACATAAATAGTTTGTATACACATATATAATATACATATACCTATAATATATATACATTATGGAATAGAAACACGAGTGTTCGGTCTAAGCAACCGAACACCTGCTAACGTAGCTGTTTACAACAATCACTGTATGTAAGTGACAATTTTATAAGACCTTAACGTCAGTGCATTACCAGGCATCAAGCGGACCGGGTGCATTCATAACATTAACATAAGATAACATAACATTTAACATAACATTTTACTTTAAGACATTTTACGTTTTACTGTAATAAACTATTTGAAACCAAAACCAATCAGTGCTTTAATATTACCAACGACCTTGCAACCCGCACATATTGGTCCTTCGAGCCGGATGCGCGCGTTTCGAAAAGTAATCGCGAGTGTTGAGTGTACAACAGTGTGGTGTGTGGTCTAAGGTGGTATTCTGGACTTATTGGTGTCTGGATTACGCTCCTGATTCAAGGAGAACATCAACGGTGGTATAAAAGAAGACCACAAGTAAGATCTTTCCGTTATTTTTAACACATTGGGAGATTTTACGTCCTTAAACAACGTGCGAAATGGCTGAGCTTTACGACGTCCAGTTGGCACTCGCCATCAACATCGAAAAGATCGGGGTTAATTTGAAGAAGACCAGTCTCCAAAGACGAAGCTTTGAATACTTGAAAAAGTGTCTGAACAATTTAGAAGAATACTGGAAGGAGTATCAGTTTAACCACGATCGCCTTTCAACAGAAGTAAGTAAGTCGCATGTCTACTTTACAAAACAGGAGTACGAGAAAACAAGCAAGTCGTACCAAGCTGTCAAAATACTAATTAACCAAATGCATCAACAACTGTTGGAAGCTCCATCTAGAAGTGATGATCAAGGACGGCCTGGAGAAGGTACGTTTTTTGGTAAAGAATCTGAGATTGAACAGGAGTCTACAGAGGAACAGCAGCCGGGAGAAGATGGTCAACCTTCGCAGTTGGGTCAAGGAGTTCGTCATGCTTGGATGGTAAATCAGGGTACAAATAGCAAACTCGACGAGATGCTGCGCAAACAGGCAGCTAATTTTAAGGCATTCCGAAGAACAGTCTCTAACATTAACTTGGATCTTATTTCCGACAAATGGGAATTTGAAGACGTCCTCAAAATACTGCAATCTAGGTGGATAGCAATCGATACTCTGCATTGGGAAATTGATTCTGAATTAAACGAAGAAAATGGAGAGTATGAAAAAACATTCTTGAGTCATGAAAAACAATACAGCAGTCTGAAGAAGGCGATTAATACTAAAATGTGGTCTGTGGCTCACAGAGAAAAAACAACACCAACTCTAGAAATACCTGTTTTTAGCGGTAACTATAACCAGTGGACGTGCTTCAAAGATTTGTTCCAAGAAGCAATACATAACAATCCATCGCTTTCGAGTGCCCAAAAAATGCAGTTTTTAAAAGGAAAGGTTAAAGGGGAAGCTGAACGGCTCATCCAACATTTACCAATCAGCGCAGATAACTATTCCATATGCTGGGATATTCTGCATCATCGATACAACAACAAAAGGGCTATATTCTCTTCTCACATGAACATTCTTCTAGGATTGCCCAACATGCAACAGCAGTCCTTACAACAAATCAAAAAACTGCACGACACAACATTAGAATGTCTGAATGCTGTCCGCAATTTAGACATTGATACAACATCATGGGATCCTATGGTGGTACACATTCTATCCCAAAAACTAGACTCTGACTCGTACACCGATTACATAGAGTCTTTAAAAAACTCGCGGGAGCTACCAGTACTTCAAGAATTTCTGGATTTCCTGGAAACCAAATTCATCAGTTTGGAGTCAGCTCGTCGCAAACAAGATCACCCCCAACAAAAAGGGTCTAACAACCAACAACATTCCTCAACAGGTTTCAAGAAATATAACAACGGTGGGAACAATGGAACCTTGAAAAAGACACTACACGTGTCGAAGTTTAAATGTCCACATTGCAGTGGCGACCATGGCCTCTACAATTGCAAAACTTTCTTGGAAATGCCCACTGAACAAAAGCTTGCAATTACGCAAAAACTGCAAGTGTGCATCAATTGTTTATTTAGCCATAACGGCAACAAGTGTACTTCAACAAAACGATGCCGCAAATGTACAGCTCATCATAGCACGATACTACATGACGCCTTTGAGAAACCGACGGGCTCTCAAGTTTCTAAATATACTGAACCAACGGTCAAAGTTTCCAATGCATCACAGGACGGTAATGCGGAGATTTTACTAACAACTGCTCTCGTGAAGGTTATGGCAGCCGACGGGACTTATCACAACATGCGTGCTCTTATCGACCAGGGTTCGCAGATATCTTTAATAACCGAAAAAGCAGCTCAGTTGTTGAAGATAAAACGCCATAAATGCAATGGGATTGTTCTAGGTGTAGGCGCAAAGGAGAACAACTGTAAAGGGTTAGTTCACATAACATGCAAGTCCTTAAACAGTGAATACACTTTTACAACAGAGTCCATGATTATGAACAATCTACTTAAAAATCTCCCCAACCAAACATTTTCGAAGCCTTCATGGTCATTCACAGAAAACATTACCTTGGCGGATCCGGAGTATTACATTAGTAGGCCAGTTGATTTGCTACTCGGAGCTGAAGTCTACGCTAACATTATCATGGAGGGAGTCATCAAAGGGAGTAACACAACACAGCCTATCGCTCAACAAACCCATCTGGGGTGGATATTGTGCGGAGGCTCAACAAAAACATTCCAATGTAATGTAGTTTTGCACCACTTGGAAGACATGCACAAATTCTGGGAAATGGAGGAGATAACCGAACAGCCCAGTCTATCTGTCGAGGATCAGGAATGCATTACGTTTTACTTAAATACGACAACTAGGAAACAAAACGGACACTATGAAGTTAGGCTACCGTTAAAAGAAAACATAGAAAACAAGTTGGGTTCCTCAAAACAAATGGCTTTAGCTCAATTTAAAAATTTGGAGCGCCAGTTTCAGAAACACGAGACGCTAGCCCTACATTACAAAATGTTCATGGATGAATATTTACAATTAAACCATATGAAGCAAGCTTTAAAAAGTAACATAACACCGGAATTTTACTTACCTCACCACGGTGTTCTACGAGAGGAATCAACTACAACAAAATACAGGGTTGTTTTTAACGCATCTGCGAGGACATCTTCAGGATTCAGCCTCAACGACTTGATGCATAAAGGACCCAACCTTCAACAAGATCTGCAAATATTATTGCTAAAATGGAGGCAATACCAATACGCTTACACAGCAGACATTGAGAAGATGTATAGGCAGATCCAAGTACATGAATTGGATCAACCTCTACAAAAAATTATTTGGCGCAACAATGCTCAATATCCTATACAGTCTTATCAACTCACAACAGTAACATATGGGACAAAAGCGGCTCCATTTTTAGCTCTAATGACGCTAAAGAAATTAGCAGCAGACGAACGAAAAAAATATCCTGACGCGACTCAGGTGTTAGACAAAGAATTTTACATGGATGACCTTGTACATGGTTGTCATTCTATTGAACAGGGTAAGAAACTAATATCAGATTTGATTACCCTACTACATTCAGGGGGTTTTAACTTGCGTAAATGGGCCTCCAACGAACCAACATTAATCGAAGACATACCGAGTCATCAAAATCCTGACACAAACATTGTATTCAACACGAAATCGGAGTCAACCTCGAAAACTCTGGGTTTGTGTTGGAACACGAACACGGATAATTTTTTCTTTCGTTGCGATTATTCTAAACAGTCTTCAAGGCCGACAAAACGCCACCTACTATCAGAAATATCGAAATTGTTCGATCCGTTAGGCTGGTTAACGCCATTATCAACTAAACTAAAATTACTGTTCCAAAAACTATGGGAAAACAATTTACAGTGGGATGAGGAAGTGTCCGATGACATCTGCAATGATTGGGCTAAAATAAAAGCAGACCTAGACAACATGCACAGCTGCGAAGTACCAAGGTGGCTGAAGAACAACAGTGATGACATTATCGAAATTCATGGGTTCTGTGACGCATCCATGAAAGCATATGCATGCGTAGTTTATGCACGCATAAAACACCAATCGGATGTAATACTCATCGCCGCAAAATCTAAACTCGTGCCGCATAAGAAAACCCTTACGTTGCCAAAACTGGAACTTAGTGGCGCATACTTACTCTCTAAACTAATAAATAAAATACAACAATCTTTAACAAATAGACTAGAAATATTTGGATGGACGGATTCGAAAGTAACACTCAGCTGGATTCAGGGTGAGCCTAACCGGTGGAAGACGTTCGTCGCAAATAGGGTTGCCAAACTAACAGAAACAATGCCTCCTGACTGCTGGCGTTATGTAAAATCAACCGATAATCCAGCGGATTGTGCCAGCCGTGGGATGTTAGCGTCGCAGTTAATACAACATACATTGTGGTGGCAAGGCCCCCAATGGCTGAAAACGTGGATTCCAGAAGATGAAACTGAGAAACAAATATTTATCAGCCACGAGGAGGTAAAAACAGTCAAAGAACAAGTCAACATCGTGCAAGATTACCCAAATATCATCGATCACTTCTTAGAAAAATACAACAGTACTAAGAAAATTACACATATATTGGCATGGATATATCGAGCGATAACACCTGCACGTTACCGTCAACATTTCCCGAGCTATCTCACATTACAAGAGTTGCGCAAAGCCAAAACAATTATTATAAAACATGTGCAAAATAAAGAATTTGCGACGGAAATAGAAAAAATGCGCAAACATGGTAGCGTAGGCTTAAAAAGCCCATTATTAACGTTAGATCCCTTCATTGATCATAACGGATTGTTACGTGTTGGTGGGCGATTGAAGAACGCTAACATAAGTGAGGAGATGCGGCACCCGATAATAATACCACATAAGTGTCGGCTGGCGGAGATTCTCATTGCCGAAGCACATCAACTAACATTTCACGGCGGACCACGTGTAACCCTCGCCAAACTACGTCATTACTATTGGATAACGAGTGGGAACAATGCTACCAAGAAGCAGATACGAAAATGCGTGATTTGCCGAAAACATGAATCAGGAAGACAATATCAACTAATGGGCGATCTTCCCGAGGAGCGATGCAACCCTGCTCCACCCTTCTATCACACAGGCGTCGATTACACGGGGTTTGTGGATATTAAAACAAACAAAGGACGTGGAGTTAAAACAACTAAAGGATACGTGGCGGTTTTCATTTGCATGGTTACTAAAGCCGTGCACTTGGAGCTAGTCTCGGACTTAACAAGCTCTGCCTTCTTGGCTGCGTTGAAGAGGATGGCAGCTAGACGTGGGGCTCCGCGACATCTTTACAGCGACCAAGGAACTAATTTCGTTGGCGCCAACAACATTTTGGAGAATGAATACCAACAATTACAACAGATTTTCAACGACAGCTTCTTGGCAGAAGTGATCGAGATGAAGATCGAATGGCACTTTAACGCACCATCCTGGCCGAGTGCCGGAGGCTTATGGGAGAGAGCTGTAAAAAGCCTTAAGTTCCACCTTAAGCGTGTAATTGGTGAACAGAGACTCACATTTGAGGAATACTCGACTATTCTTGCTCAACTTGAGGCTTGCTTGAACACTAGACCTCTGTGCTCTATAACAGAAAACATAGAAGATCTCGACTTTTTAACACCGGCACACTTTTTAACAGGACGCACAGGATTAACAATTATTGAAACGGAAAAGGATGCCAGGACACGTTGGTATTTAATCCAAAAGCTATCCGAAGACATTTGGAGAAGGTGGAAGTCAGAATATCTCAGTCAACTAACAGCGAGAAATAAATGGCTGAAACCACAACAAAACTTGAAAACAGGCGATTTGGTCGTCATTCAAGAAAACAACATACCTGCTGGAAAATGGGCTATGGGAAGAGTGGTTGATGTCCACCCGGGCAGAGACGGACTTGTACGGGTGGTATCCTTAAAAACCAAAAATGGAATCGTGAAGAGACCTATAATAAAACTTTCCCTATTACCTATTAATTCGCCGGAAATAAGTGAACAAGAACATAAAACAGAAGAAAAACAAACAAAAGACAGTCAAGAAGAGAACAAAACAAGAAAGAGTAAACTGCCGGTAAGACTAGGACATGCCAACTTCATTTCTTTGGCCCTAGCATTAACATTGTTTATGTCAATCGCAATCAACACTGCGCATGGTATGATGTATAACATTACAAAATTAAGGAATAATCAATCCTTATATTTTGACCCTGTAGCCAAAATGAATCTCATCCGTGACAAATGGACCTTAGTCGTCTATTACGATATGTCACCCTACTGGGAGGGCACGACAGCGCTAGAAAAACTATTAACTCATTTAAACAACACATGTACTAATATAAACAGCGGTGTTTGTAACATGATAGTGCCTCAACTACAGCACGAGTTCCTCGAACTAAGATACTACAACACGCTCTTGATGACACAACAATTCATCGCACACTCCAGACAGCGTCGTGGGCTTATCAATGGGTTAGGTTACGCGGCGAATTACCTCTTCGGCGTACTGGATGAGCGTTTCGCGGAACAATACACTAAGGACATAGAACTTATAAAGCGAAATCAAAATCATTTGGCTAAATTATGGAAAAATCAAACATCTGTCGTAGAGTCGGAATACAACATTCTGAAACGAACTGAAAGGATTATCCATAACCAACATAAAACTATAAATCATCATTTAGATACATTGGACAGATTAACAAATGGAGTACAACAAGTAATGGGTAACATGAGTGCAGTACAAGGACAGATCATAACTGCATTCACTGCAAATACTTTGCTCCAAACATTAAGGGGGAATCAAGACACTTTACTGCACACTTTGACGAACATTCGTCAAGGTCAGTTCAACATACATTTATTAACGCCTAAACAACTACAACAAGAACTCAACGTCATTGCTAGCCAACTTACGGATGATCTAATGCTACCTGTTGATCAAACTGATGTGAGAAACTTGTATCATCTATTGCAAATAAAAGCACGGACCACTGAAAAATATTTCATATTCCAAATAACATTCCCATTAATCAGCAGAGATCGATACAAATTATACAGAGTGATACCGATTCCCAAACAATTCGGTAAGGATATGACAAGCATTCTGCCAAAATCAGAATACATGGCAGTGAATCTGGAAAAGGATTCATACATACCGATAAACAACGATGAGCTTTCAACATGTCACACTCAGCAAGAGACGTACATGTGTTTGCTAAAGAAGCCTGTTTACCGTCAAGGCAGTGACAACAACAATTACTGCAATCTCAATCATGAGACTAACCAATGTAAAGTTGAACAAACTTTATGTTCAAACATGTGGGTACCGTTGAACGAACCTACTGAGTATTTATATCACTGCTGCAACAACTATTCCATTAAAATAATTTGTGGAGAGCAAATCACAGTCGAACAACTCAACAAAGCAGGAGTAATATACCTCAGTCAGGGTTGTGTTATCAAAGGGCAAGATTTTACCTTGCATGCAAACACAAAATTTGACAACAACATAACGGTTCCGTCAAATATTTACGTACCCAAGATTGACCAACTAAACAACATAATCAATGTGAGCATACCGATGGAAAAGACCCACGACAATCAAACTGAGCAGGACGAATTAGATGACGACTTACTCAAAATGTACAAACAAATCAAGCAGATGAGAAACAACGACGTAGAACTAGATGAGATGTTGTCACCACATGACATCCATCACTACGTGGTAAGCTACATCCTCGTGCTGGTGGCGGTTGCGGGCACGGCCGTGCTCCTGTGGCGGTGGCGACGACGCCGCATGCGACGCGTGCTTATCTCCCCAGACATCGAGCTACAAAGTGTTAACGACGCGAGTGCTAGTGCTTGTGCACGACAATGTAACGAGGCTGACCGTCAGCTAAGTGCTCAAAGTGCAGTGCAAGTGTGCGTGGTTAAAAAACTAAATAAAGCATGTTCGCCAATCTTAAACAAAAACTAGAGACAGTAAGATTACCCTTAAGTGCTTCTCTAAATGCTATTGTTTCTTATTATCTTAAGAATCACCACTAACATTAGGTTACTATCATCTTAGCTAACATAATTGTATTATCATCAACTCATCTCAACTGTATCTTTGCCGCCCCGGAATATGTTCGGTCTAAGCAACCGAACACCTGCTAACGTAGCTGTTTACAACAATCACTGTATGTAAGTGACAATTTTATAAGACCTTAACGTCAGTGCATTACCAGGCATCAAGCGGACCGGGTGCATTCATAACATTAACATAAGATAACATAACATTTAACATAACATTTTACTTTAAGACATTTTACGTTTTACTGTAATAAACTATTTGAAACCAAAACCAATCAGTGCTTTAATATTACCAACGACCTTGCAACCCGCACAACGAGAGTTAGTTTATCTTTATTAGTTAAATTCAGGTAAGACATAAACACTGGGATCGAAGACCCATACATTAGATTAGTACTATTCCGCGTAACAATGGCGGCACGAAACGAGGAAGGCACGTGGCGACTTGTGAGGTACAGTGAAAAGATACGCGTCTATGCAGTATGCGTGTGGGCAGCGGACTAACGCGAATGGCGCGCGCGGCGCGTTCCACGCGCCTCCGTCGCGAGAGCGCTTATACTTTATAGCGTGCCGGAATGCGGCCGCGGGACGCTCGCATTGGCCGAAATTGTGTGTGGGTTGCTACATACTCCCCCTCCAGTCCTGGAGAACGCCCTCGGTCCTGGACTGGTACACTAACAGCAGCATTAGCTGGACGTCCGCGATTTCGTTTTGGAATAACGGGTTTTGGTAAGGAGTCGTCGCTACCTCGGTAACGTGTAAGGTCTTCGGAATGATATCTCCCTATATCTACATTTGGTTGTTCTGTGCTCGCGATGGTGTACAGACGCCAGCACATCAAGTTACACCAAACTGTCACATTTTCCCAATCAACCTTGAACCTTATCATGTAGTGATAAAGTTGAAAATCTATCAAAGAAATTTGACAGATTGTAGTAGGTTAATGTGCTGGCGTCTGTACATTGTTGGACTAACCTTTTCAGTGATCTGGTAAGGGCCATCTCGGCGAGGGTAGAACTTAGAAGTGAGGTCTTTTGATCCTTTGCTCAATAAATGAGATTTAAGCAAGACTAAATCACCTACCTCGAAGGTGTCAGATGGTCGGCGTGAAGCGTCGGCGTATTGCTTTGTTTTGTCCTGCTAGATCTCGACGCGTTCTCGAACAGCTGACAGTGAATGCAGGAAGTTTTCGAGGTAAGGAGTCACTTGTGGGACAAAGTTTTCTTTGACTTTGATGGCACGAAGGTCATGAACGACCTCTGTGGGTGACCGCATCTCTCTGCCAAAAGTCAAATAAGCCGGTGACTTGCCTGTTGTGCGACATTTTGCGCTATTCAGGGCAAAGCAGATCACTGGCAACTTCTTTGGCCAGGAGGTGTGGTCATCTGCTACGAGGTGGGCCAGCATAGCTTTAAGGTCGCGGTTTTTTCGCTCTGCAGGATTAGCTTGTGGATGGTACAGCGGGACAAAATTTTGTTTTATATCTAAGACTGACATACATTGCCGCATCACTGCGGAAACGAACTGGACACCGTTGTCCGAAATAATCCTGCGAGGCAAACCGAATCGCATGAAATATTCCTCGATGAGGACATGAGCGCAGGCTTCTGCTGTTGCTTCTTTTAGAGCAAACAGCTCTGTCCATCGGGTAGCAGTGTCTTCTATTAGAAAGACCCACCGCTCCCCCTGATCTCCTTCCGGAAGTGGGCCGAACAGGTCCATGGCCAACACTTCGTTCCGTTGGCTCATCACCGGTGTCTGGAGTAGGCCTGGTGGTTTGGAGTTGTTCGCCTTATATCGCTGGCAGTGGATGCAGGCTAAGACATAATCGGTGATTATTCTCCGCATCCCTGTGAAATAATATAACTGTGCTACCTTCTGATAGGTTCTATCGATACCTGGGTGGCCAGCTGTTTGAAAGTCATGTAACTCCTTCAGAACAGCTGCAACTTGACCGCTAGGTACAACTAACTGAGGGGATTCACTCTCGGAGTCCGGATTAAACCGGTACAGGACTCCTTGATCCATGAGGTAACCCCTTTCTAACCATCTTTTAGAAGCAACATCATCAGGTCCTTCCAGTTCCTTAACAATTTTGTTCACTTCAGGATCCAAAGTCTGTTCCAGGCGAAGCTGACTTGGTGTCTTCGCGGGAAGATCGCAGATGACTGTGCAAATACCGCAACTGTCGCTTGTGTCGCTGGAACAGATCGGTCTACTAAGCGTGTCTGCTACGACATTCGCCTTCCCTGGAGTGTATTCAAATTGGATGTCAAAAGATTGGAGCTTCAGAGCCCAACGGACTAATCTGCCTGCTGGTGATTTAAGTGATAGCAACCAGCGTAAAGGTTGATGATCACTGCCAATCACGACTGGTTGACCGTCTAGGTAAGCCCGAAAACGCTCCACCGCCCACACTACAGCGAGTGCTTCACGCTCGGTTGTGGAGTAGTTGCGCTCCGCTGCGTTGAGGAGTCGGCTGGCATATTGAACTGGCCTTTCCTGATTGCAGTCGCCCTGCAATAAAACTGCACCCAAGGCGTAGTTACTTGCGTCTGTACGCAGAATGAAAGGACGACTGAAATCGGCTTGCACCAGTATTGGAGCTGTGGTCAGAAGATTCTTCAGCTCATTAAATGCTTGGGTCTGTTCTGAGCCCCAAGACCATACTTGACTTTTCCTAGTCAAGCGTGTCAGTGATTCGGCAACTTTTGAGAAGTTGGGTATGAATTTTCTGAACCACGAACAAGTTTGTAGAAAGGTTCTCAGGTGCTTTAAGTTTCCTGGTACCTTCATCTCAAGTACAGCACTCACCTTCCCTGGGTCGGCGGAAACACCCTCTTGTGTAATAACGTGACCGAGGTATTTAACGCTTTCCCGAGCAAAAGCGCACTTCTCCCTATTCACATGGAGGTTAAACTCGGCCAGACGTTTAAAAACTGTCTCAAGGTCTTGCAGATGCTGTTGGTATCCCTGAGATATCACCAACAGATCGTCTAAATAAGCTAATAAAGTTACATCTTGTAAAACAGAGCAGGATCGGAGACGGTCGATGAGCCGCTGGAACGTTGCTGGCGCGTTGCGGAGACCAAACGGCATTCTTTTAAAACGGTATGTACCTAAAGGACAGACAAAAGCAGTTTTGTCTCTATCAGCTTCTCTTACCTTAACCTGCCAATATGAAGATCGAAGGTCTAGCGTACTCATGTAGCAGTCCCGTTTTGTGCTCTGAAGTAACTCGTCGATGCGTGGCATCGGATATGTGTCAGCTTTGGTGACTGCATTCAAACGCCTGTAGTCAACGCAGAAGCGGATACCACCATTGGACTTCGGCACCATCAGTGCCGGTGAACACCAAGCCGATTCACACTCTTCTATTATATCATCCTGTAACATCTTACCTATCTCAGCTTTCATCAGCTCTTTCTTCGAAGGATTAAGGCGGTAAGGAGGAACAGCAATTGGAGAATGCTCACCTGTATCAATGCGGTGTTCCGCATACGGTGTTGGACCTCCCCCTGCTCTAAAGACGCGTGCGTGCCTGGTGAGGACGTCAGCGAGCGCTTGTCGCTCAGCTGGTTTAAGGTGAGTACCTTCATCATCCCTAAGTATATCTGTAGCGGCGCAGGACACGTCACGCGAGGTAGGTTCGAAGCACATGTTATATTTTTCCCTATCACATTTACTAAAATACCAAACTTCTTTGCAAAAATCAATAACTACTCCTGCGGCGGTTATAAAATCAATACCTAATAACGTCTCGTTATTTGTCGAATCGGGGAAAACTAAGAACGGAATCGTAATAACTGCTGTTTCTAAGCACACCTCTAACGTGGTGGTAAGTACAGCCATCGTACGGATCACCCCGTCGGCAAGCTTAACTTCGCGTGTCGAAGAGCTGAGAGGATGGCCTTGACGTAGAAGGAGAGTATATAGCGTATAACCCGCAATGCAATGTTTGGCGGCCGTATCAATCAACGCGGTGCCGGAAAAACTCAAAATTTTTATATTAAAAATAGGTCGTAACTCGCGACCAATAGAGGGTCCCGTACGGTCGTTACACAAACATAAGTCGGTTAAACATAAATGGGCATTATCCTTTTTATCATTTAAATCACTACATAAAATATCTGTATAACATGAGTGGACATTGTCCTTTTGATTTTTAAAATTACTACACAAAACATCATTACATATACATACATTGTCCTTTTTATTTTTACAATAATTGTTACGCAAAATATCGTTTTGACGTGGATGGACATTCTCCTTTTGATTTTTAAAACAGCTGTTACACAAAATATTATCATTATTGGAATTACACACATTATTAGTAGAATTACTCATATTATTATTAGGTATACGTTGTGTGGTAGCATCCCTAGGTTTATTAAAAGAGTTACGCACATTTTCTCGTGAAATAAAATCGTTTTTATCACTGTAAACATAGTCTGACGCGATATTTTTAGTAATTGAATGAGATATTACGGAATAAAAACTTTGACCACTACTTTTACTTTGTTCACTCTCACCTTGATTCTGCAACTTACGGCAATGTTCTTTGGTGTGGCCGAACCGCCTGCAGTATGTGCAGGAGGGGCGCGGCCTCTTTGCCGTGTCCTGCTTCGGTGGAAGAGGCGCAGCCGGCTCGGCTGGAACAGGCACGGGAGGCGCGAGCGGAGCCGGAGATTGTTGCGCGTGCTGCGCCGCAGCGGCGGGCGCGCCGTGTGCCCGTGCGGAGACGAGATCGCGCGCGGGTACGCGGGCGCTCTCGCGAGCGGCGGGTGGCGTGGTCGTCGGTACTGGTGCCGGCGTTTGTGTTCGACGCTGACTCGCCGTCGGCGTAAAGTTATTTACCTCGCCGAATGAATCCTCGATATTTCGTGCCAGGCGTAGTAATTCATAGAAATTACGGCACTCCTCTCTTCGTAGCCTTTTTCTTATTCTGCTGTGAAGGAGGCCGTAGGTCATGTCTATTTGAGCCGATTCCGTATTATCGTCTTTAGGTAGACGTGCCAAAAGGGCGCGGATGCGCGCTACGAAAATATCTGTGTTTTCATTGCCCTGCGGTGTCGCAAATATTTCCAAGTAGATCCGATGAGGCGGCCGGCGATCACCATAGGCACTTATTAGGTTTTCTTTGGCTTCGCGCCATGATGACACGGAGTATTTTATTGATTGCCTCCACGTGGCCGCGTCATCCTTGAATAGGTAGGCTAAACCGCGCAGAATGTTTGAGTCCGCCACCTGCGCGCAGTCGCTGGTCGCTGTACCCAGTAACTGGGTTGTGGAGGTCAGATAGGCAGTCGCTCCATGTAAAATACTGGTATTCAGCTGCATCCGGTTAGACTGGAAGCCGACCCCAACATAGTTGGGAAAAGGCTAGGCAGATGATGATGACCTGCGCGCAGTCGCTGTATGCCTCTATGGCGTCAATAAATGCTTCAACCGACTCCTTCGGTCGGCCGGAGAACGTGGCTTTGCAGCGGGCTAGGGTGTTATTCCCTAACAGCGCAAGTGATTCCGGAGTCGATGCACTCGCCCGCGACATCGAGTTGAGCAGCTCCCTAAATGCTTCTGTTTGAAAGCGTTGGAGAGAGGCGATAATCGTCGCCACGTTTTCGTTAGAGAACGTAGCGTTAGCATCGATGCGAGGCGAGGAAGAAAACGCGTCGTCGCCATCTTGGTTGGCGGACTCCGCGGTCGGCGTGTTTGGTCGTGAGGGGCCGGGTAATGCGTCGTTTGCATCTTCCCTCCGAGTCAAACTAGCCGCTCTGCTCCTGGTCACTGGCATTTTAGTTCGTCACTGCAAAACTTTCACAACTATGCACTCTATTGTCACACGGAAAAAAAACGTTGGAGCGCCACATATGGAATAGAAACACGAGAGTTAGTTTATCTTTATTAGTTAAATTCAGGTAAGACATAAACACTGGGATCGAAGACCCATACATTAGATTAGTACTATTCCGCGTAACAATGGCGGCACGAAACGAGGGAGGCACGTGGCGATTTGTGAGGTACAGTGAAAAGATACGCGTCTACGCAGTATGCGTGTGGGCAGCGGACTAACTAGAGATGCGTTCCTCACTCATGAGGCACCTCATTTGAGGTACTCGTGATCGCAAATTGAAAGAGTTACTCGAATTTCAATATTGAACCACCTCATCCCTCATCACCTCACTCGGTTGACAATAGAAAATCGAGGCGAGCGAGTCCGTGACTCGCGAGTGAGTATTGAGTGATTGAGCGGACTCAGTCAGAGAATGAACCGACTCAAAAATTGTATAGTTTGAATTAAAGTAATAAGTAGTAAGTAGTTGAGAATGAGTGAGGTGAAGTCTGGTTTTAAAGCTATGGTTAATTATTATGAACCCTAAAAGCATTGCCATTAGATTGGTAATCAAGTGTCATTGATTCGTTTATTTTGGCGGTCTAAAATGTATGAGCGAAACAAAATAATGTGTGTAAGAGAGTGAGGACGTGAATTATCGGATTATCGGAGAGCCATGACTCGTGAGTACTCGTGAGTCGTCGTTGCACTCGCCCGCCTCGCTCCCTCGGAGCTTCGTCTGAATTCGGCTCGGGCCCACGAGTCGTGAGGTGAATACGTCGTCGTACGATTCCTCGCCTCAAATGAGGGGCACCTCGTGAGGACCTCGCGAGGGAAATTGAGGGGCTCCCTCAACCTCAAATAAAATTGATGAGTTACCCATCACTAGGACTAACGCGAATGGCGCGCGCGGCGCGTTCCACGCGCCTCCGTCGCGAGAGCGCTTATACTTTATAGCGTGCCGGAATGCGGCCGCGGGACGCTCGCATTGGCCGAAATTGTGTGTGGGTTGCTACAACATACAAATTCAAGAGAAAGAGATGTTGAGATGACTCTACGCTATTTGTTATGAAAATAACTCTGCAATTTCCGCTTAAAAGCATACCGACTGGTAGCCGTCCTGATATCAAGAGGAAGGGCATTCCAAAGAAGAATGGATTGAATATGAAAGGAGGAATGAACAAAGTCAGAAGTATGAGAAGGACAAAGTAGGAGAAGATTGTTAGAAGAACGCAAATTCTTAGCGTGAGAAGAACATAGATATTGGAAGTGAGACACGAGATAAGAAGGAGGAGTGGGAGAGTTGAGAGAAAAAAGCGTGGTCAAAGCGCGCAAACTTCTTCTTTGGCGAATTGTCATCCATTTGAGCTCAGACCTATAGCTTGACACATGGTTATATTTTCTAAGGTTGAAAATGAACCGGATCCCATTGTTGAGCAATCTGTCGAGCTTATCCAGCAAAACCGCATTCAAGTCAAAGTAGCACACGTCACCATAGTCGATTAAGGGGAAAATCAAAGTCTGCACAAGCATGGTTTTCGTCTTAGCGGGCAAAAAGTTTCTCAGACGGTACAGGGATCGCAAAGTACTGTTGACCCTTTGACTAACATTAGAGACCTGGCGTTGCCAACTAAGTGTAGAGTCAAGATGCAAACCGAGATCTTTCACAGTAGGGGTAATGGGTATGACTGAACCATTGAAAATAAGAGGAGGAAGAGAGCTAAGCGTTACCCTGCCTATCATGCGTGAGCTTCCAATTACAATGGCCTGACACTTCGAGGGGTTTACTGACACCCCGAAACTATCAGACCA
Organism: Gortyna flavago; assembly: GCA_963669345.1. NCBI lineage: Eukaryota > Metazoa > Arthropoda > Insecta > Lepidoptera > Noctuidae > Gortyna > Gortyna flavago. The sequence continues at coordinate 11,331,774 of OY770126.1, forward strand.
CTTTTTGATAGCATCTAAGTCTCGGTTTACATCTGCTATAGCATCCGACAAACCTTCCACCCGCTCAGCTGTATACAATTGAAGATCATCAGCGTATAGATGATACGAACATCGAAGACAGTGAGTTATAAAATTAATGAAAATGGAGAATAGCAATGGAGAAAGAATACCGCCTTGTGGAACACCAGCATCCAGGTCACGCCAACTCGACGAACTCTCATCAACGCGAACCGACTGCTGACGTCCCCGAAGATAAGAAGAGAACCATTCCAGAGCCTCGGACGAAACCATAAGGTGAGAGAGGATAGATAGGAGAATATCGTGGCTGACGGCGTTAAAGGCATTGGAGAAATCAATTAAAACCAAAACGGTAACTTTGGTATCCTCCATCGCTTCTCTAATGTCACCAGTCACTTTGAGGAGAGCGGAGGCTGTACTGTGCCCAGGCCTGAACCCAGACTGAAAGGAGCTAACGAGGTTGTTCCGATGAACAAACCCCGTAAACTGCTTGTGCACGCAGGCCTCAAGCACTTTAGACAGGAATGGGAGAATGGAAATGGGTCGAAAATGACTGGGTAGGGAGGGATTTGAAATTTTAGGAAGTGGGCGGACGTAGGCCATACGCCACAAGGATGGGAATTGTCCGGAATCGAGAGAAAAGTTAATGATGTGGGTAATCGGAGGGAGAAGGCTATCAAGGATCCAAACGACCATACTACGACTGATGCCGTCATAGCCCACAGCCTTGGATTTTATGGACAGGATGATCTTTTTAATTTCGTCCAAAGTAACCGGAGAGAAGTGAAATGGTTCTATGATGGGACTAGCTAGACCAGTAATGAAATCAACCGTCTGGGACAACATTTGAGAATCCAAATGACAAGTGGTTGTGAAGTGACGGTTGATATCATCAAGGCCAATTGTATTAGGAAAATCCACGTGCCGTGGTCTGCCGATACCAAGAGTACCAAGGAACTTCCAGATATCAGCAGGTGAAGAAGAAAATATGTTCTCGAGAATATGGCGGCGTTTAGCGTTGCGTATCATCTGATTACACCGATTTCTAGCAGCTTTGAAAAAGTTCCGATTTTCTTCACTGCGATCCTTTTTATATTTACGAAAGGCCCGATCCCTGCGCCTCATCGCCATTCGGACCCCTTCCGTCATCCAAGGAGCTGGAGGACGTCGAAGTTTAATCTGCTTAATAGGAGCGTGTTTGTCGTAGAGAGCAAGGACCGTCTGATTGAAAATGCGCAGTTTTTCGTCTACAGCAGTCGCCGCTGCCAGGTGTTCCCAACTGAGGTCTGACGCATCCTGACAAAGCTTCTCAACGTTCATGCGCGCAAAACACCGCATGTGCAGAACTTTTGGGATAGGTTTAGGTGGTTTTAGGACATATGAGAGGAAAATGAGATCATGATGGGAAAATCCAGGTGCGGGACACTGACCATGAGAGGGAACAAGGGAGGGCACGGATGTAAGGATTAAGTCAAGCCAAGTGTCATCGCCCGAGATATTAAAATGGGTAGGTTGCAGTGACAGTATATGGAGACTAACGGACTCAATGATGTGAAGGAGTTTACGGGATCGGGGAGTGTGATGGGCAAGATCAGTGTTGAAATCGCCCATGATGACGCAATGTGTATACTCTGAACCTACGGATTCAAGCACCAATTCGAGGTTGGAAAAATAGTCAACAGCGGGTGGACAATAGACAACACCAAGAAGGGTCTTGACGCCTTTGACGTAGACCTCCAAAAAGAGATACTCAGCGGAAGCATGGTATTGTGAGGGAGATGAGGCAATGATTTTAAAAGGAAAATCGCTACGAAGATATATTGCTACACCACCCCCTCCCTTTCCAATTCTATCATTGCGGATAAGAGTGAAACCTGGGAGAGAGTAGGTGGAGGAGAAAAGATTAGGTTTGAGCCAACTCTCAGAAACCAGAACGGCATGGTGTCAGTAAATGTGTCCAACAGATCACTGTAGTGACTTGGGACACTTTGCGCATTTATATGGCAAACATTTAACAAATGACCTTTTTGTTGGCTGAAGTTACGACGCACAAAGTCACCAAGTGTGTCAGTCAAAGAGCTGAAACTTGCATTAGCGGATGAACTGGGGGAATCAATGGCAGAGTAAAAAGAATCATCATCAGATAACATAAAATAAAAATAATATTAAAATAAAATATATACTTATAACTTCTAAATATGCAAATTAACTCTAGCTACGATTGATTTTGTTTTAGGTGCAAAACCACTATCTGTGCACCACCCACCAGCAGCACCAGTACAGTTGTACATGGATCCCCCGGAGCAAGGCCAAAATCAGAAGGCCAACTCTCGCAATCCAAAACTTTCAAAATCTAATCGCAGTCTCATTTCAGCGACAAACAAATGTCAAAAACATGTCAAAATGTACTGAAATTTGAGGTATTTTTGACAGATTGAGACTGAGATCAGACTGTGAACGCCCTTAAAATTACCAGAATTGCCCCTCTGAACTATGGCGTCTCATCAAAATCGTCAGTTATTTAAACTCCAAAAGATCCCCGCAATACTGCACAATAGTAGTGATATAAAAAACAGAAATAAACATCAAATTAGAAGAGGAAACGGTATCACAAACATTAACACATTTAATACTATTACTTTATGAACAATTTAGTCAAATTACCAACGGAATGTGATGTACGTAGTTTTGAGGTGCCAAAAAGAAATAGTAAGCAGGATCTACCTGCTTACTATTTCGTACGAAAACTTTAGAAATTACGTGAATAGACGTCCCAAGCAAAAAACTGATAAGTTGGAGAATCACACAAACGTAAACATTTACACCTTACGTACTCCACTATCAGGCTTGCCTTTAGTTCCAGATGATTCTCCGGGCTTCTTCGGGTACTTAGCCAACAAGGGATTGAGTTCCTCTAAAGAACAAATTTTATGCCGTTTTCCATCGGGGATCTGATGACAATAACCCCGTCCTGAGTCCAGCATGCCGGCATCCCGAAGTGCAGGCGCGCTCTGCTGAATACAGTCTGCCTAGACCGGGTCAAGAACTCCTCGACTGTTACCATGGAGCCCTTCAATGCAGACTTTGCCTTCCAAACAGTGGACTTCTGGTCAACATTGGAGAACCTTACCAGTATAGGTCTGCTAGTTGTTGGACCTTTGCTGGAAGTTCCAAGCCTGTGACAAACTTTGATGGAGGATGCAGTGAAGTCAGGCAGTGCCAGTTTGTTCTTCAGAACGTCTAATACAAGAGCCTTGCAATCCTCTTTGTCCGCTTCAGTGAACCCAGTGAAGATGAGAGCTTTCCGACGAGATCTTGTCTCCAATCCATCAGCTACTCTAGAGGACTCCAAGATTTGCTTCCTGAGAAGTCCAAGCACTCCAAACATTAGCTCTCGAAAGGACCGGAACTCTTCAGCAATCTTTGCTACGGTGTCTTTTGCGGGTCCAGCACATTGGATCTGTGCCTCAAGCTCACCCATCTTCTTAAGGAAGCACTCCTCGAGGTTCTCCTGGGCTGATTGGATATCATCCAGTTGAGATGTCATTTTTGTGTGTCTAACATGCACTATGAAGTACTAGTGAGAAACTGGCAAGTGGTGCAGTGTAAGTGCTTGCGTTACATGGAATGTTTCACCAATGTAAGTTCTGCTTATTTAGCAGTTTATGCGACAAATATAGTACTTGTGGCGAACCAAACTAATTGTTTATGGTTCCCACTATTGCATATTATAAAGACAACAGGCAGTGATCTAGAGCATTATGTCTATGACACAGTAATATCAAGTGGGACTCATGTTTTAAATAGAGGACCAAAAAAACGAGGTAAAACATTCTAAGTCAGATATCATTATGCTCTGTGTGATTTAAAACGCCAGAATTCTACCTGGTGATTGTGTTTACTTATCTCCTCCGCTGTCATTCGGATACTGTGCCGTGTGATCTATAATATACATCTTTGTCAACTGGATCGAGTTTCATTCATAGAAACGGCGCCTTAACGCGCCTAAATTGGTGACCCCGACGATAGAAGAAGTGCAAAAAGAAGAAGTAGAATCCAGTATTGTGAAGCGCAACGAGCTCACACTCATCCCGGGCAGCGGGTTTCTTCGTGAACAAGTCCAAGCCGGTACCTACTCGCCGTCATTACGCGAGTTTACCTACGAAAATCGAGGAGTTTTCGAACTTTCGTGCTATTGGTGCATTGACTCACGAGATAAATGTTCGGAAGTGCATACCTTTGTGTCAAATTACACCGTTTTTGAACTTTATCGACCTGAAACAAGAAAAACCATATTGTTTCGCGATAGCAGCGCCATTTTTCTTGTGCGGAGTTGTAAGGAAACTTCAAAGTTAGCGCGCGAAGTTTGACAGCCTGATCCTGACACGTCCTCTGTCACTGTCATCATTATCTGTGTGCAAACGTCAAACGTAAACCGGCTGCGTTCCAGAGAACTCAAAACGTAAAGGGTGTGTTCCATAATCAATAGTGTGACAACAGAAGCCTTGTAAGTTATTTTTTATTTTTTTTCTCAACTGTGCATGGATGGACATTCCTACGACCAACCTCAAATACAACGGTGTTTCTTTATGAACAATAAGTGCTTACTTTTAAACTAAATGCCCAAAGATAAAATTTTATTGTGTCTCTTCTTTATGTTTTGTGCATTCTGCATGTTTTGATTATAATAATTGTTCTGGTTTAATTGTAACATTCAACTGGGAGCATGGACGCTATGCAAATAATTTAAAAAGAGGTTTTTGGAGAACATTTTTACTTTTTACAGTTTATATTTATTTTACACTTTACTTTTATTTTCTTTGTGTGCTGCATGTATATTTTTTTTTTTTTTTTAGTTTTGTGTGTCCTACTTGTTATGAAAGTGCCTTTTCATGGTGACAATTTAACTCTTTGACTCCACCTCTGTGCTACTATTGTATAAGTTATACTGTGTTCCTCTTAGGATTTTATCTGTGAGATAACAATAATTTGTATAGTAACGCAATGTCTACTGAAGGAAAGGATATTTTCCTGGATCCTGAACCTGGAACTGGTGGTGAACAGTCCCCGGACCCGTCCCCATCTACATCTCAACCTGTAGTAGTCAATAGAGTATCCATCCGCGTTCCTCCTTTCTGGCCAGACCGGCCTGGTCTCTGGTTTGCGAGTTTGGAAGCACAGTTCCATATCAATTGCATCACACAAGAGTTGACTAAATACTACTATGCCGTAAGTCAACTCGACACAAAATCTGCCACTGAAGTTGAGGACATAATTATTGAGACACCTAAGGATCAACCTTATACTCGTCTTAAGAAAGCCCTTATCTCCCGCTTCTCCGAGTCATATGAAGAGAAAATTAGAAGGCTCCTGGAGAAAGAGGACATTGGGGATAGGAAGCCCTCATCGTTCTTCCGTCACCTCAGGACTCTTGCAGGTTCATCTTTCCCGGAGCAGCTTCTTCAAAGTATTTGGACAAATAGGTTGCCTCATTACATGCAAGGTATTTTAGTTGCCCAAAAGCATTCATCCCTTGAGGACTTGGGTGAGCTGGCTGATAAGCTGCAAGAAATCAGTCCACAACCAATGAATGTCCATGCAGCAGGTAAGGCATCATCATCTAGTGATGACACCAAGGAACAACTTAAAATGCTCCAACAACAAGTGGCGGACCTAACACGGCTTGTGTCTGGCCTCACCACAAGTAATGACAGAAATAACCGCAGTCGCTCAAGCTCACGCTCACGCACTCCTAACGGCCAATGCTGGTATCACAGGCGTTTCGCGGCGAAAGCTTCCAGATGTTTGCAACCGTGCACATGGTCTGGTCCCGTACCACAGGGAAACTCAAGCAGCAGTCAGTAGTGGCGACCACTGACTGCTCCCTAGCAAGTCGCCGTCTATTTGTTACCGATCGGTATTCGGGCCGACGATTTTTAATTGACACCGGATCCGATCTTTCGTGCCTACCTAGACGTTACTCCCAGGGTAAAAAGCAGCCACTTCCGTACGAACTTTTAGCAGCCAACGGCACTAAAATAAATACTTTTGGTCTAGTCGAACTTAAATTGAACTTAGGTTTAAGACGCGATTTTTCATGGAAATTCATCGTCGCAGAAGTAGGAACTCCTATAATTGGTTCAGACTTCCTAGCTCATTACCACCTTTTACCAGACTGTGCTCATGGAAGGTTGCGGGACGATAAAACGGGGTTGTCAGCGGAAACCGAATTCTCCTCAATTGACCAACCCAGTGTTAAACTTATTCAATCGCCCGACTCACCATACTCGCACATTTTGACCGAGTTTCCGAGCATATCACGTCCCCCTGGCGCGCCTAAAGAGGTGAAGCACACTACGGTGCACTTTATCAAAACCACCAATGGCCCACCCGTGACAGCGCGACCACGACGTCTTGCCCCACTAAAGCTCCGAGCTGCTCAGACAGAATTCGAGGAGATGATTCGCGTAGGCACCGCTCGACCTTCCAGCAGCTCATGGTCCTCCCCGCTACACCTCGCCCTTAAAAAAGACGAGACTTATCGTCCGTGTGGCGACTACCGCGCACTAAACGCCCGCACAGTTCCGGACTGCTACCCTGTCCGCCATATAGGGGATTTCGGCCACAATTTGTCCGGGTGCTCAGTTTTTAGCACCCTTGATTTAGTTAAAGCATACCAACAAATTCCAGTAAATTCTGATGATATTTGTAAAACAGCCATAATTACACCTTTTGGACTCTATGAATTTCCCTATATGACGTTTGGCCTTAGAAACGCTGGACAGACGTTTCAAAGGTTCATAGACGAAGTTGTGCGAGGTTTTAATTTCTGTTTTGCCTACGTCGACGATATACTCGTGTACTCGAGAGACTCAAAACAACATGCTGAACACCTCAGACTCTTGTTTCACCGACTACACCAGTATGGAGTTGTCATCAATCCGGCGAAGTGTGTACTTGGGGCAGCCGAGGTAACGTTTTTGGGTTACCGTATTAACGCTGCAGGCACCTTTCCTCCCGAAGACCGTATCCGTGCTTTAGTGGATTTCGCTCTCCCCAAGACCGTACAAGGCGTACGTAGGTTCTTGGGCATGGTTAATTATTACCGCAGATTTTTGCCCGACGCCGCTAAGTATCAGGCTCCTTTAATCGACGCAGTCGCTGCAACTAACAGCAAAGGCGCAAAACCATTTCCATGGACGCCCGAGCTTGAACAATGTTTTGATGACTGCAAGAAGAGCTTAGCTAATGTTACTACTCTATCGCACCCAAATTGCGAGGCCCCTTTAGGTCTTTTTACCGATGCGTCAAGCTTGCACATAGGTGCATGTTTACAACAAAAGGTCGATGACAACTGGCAACCCCTAGCATATTTCAGCAAAAAGCTTACCGAGAAACAATCTCAGTGGCCCGCTTATTATAGGGAACTTCTAGCTGTGTACGAGAGCGTTCAACACTTTCGGCACATACTAGAAGTGCAGAACGCAACAGTTTTTACAGATCATAAGCCCCTCGTGTATGCCTTCACTCAGCGTCGTGACAAGCTCCCACCAACACAACTCAACCAGTTAACTTTTATCAGCCAATTTACCACCGACATAAGATATATTAAGGGTACCGACAACGTAGTCGCAGATGCTATGTCGCGGGTTGAATCCATTTCATTGGAGGAGGACTACCAAGCCCTTGCAGAGTCGCAAGAGAAAGATGAGGAACTCAAAAAGGCGGAATCATTTAATTCTCTAAAATTGAGAAAAATCGTTGTCCCAGGAACTGGTACTTCCATACTTTGCGACACGTCGACAGGTAGACCTCGCCCATACCTCACCTTACCTTTCCGTCGAGCAGCTTTCGATCGACTGCATGGCCTTAGTCACCCTGGTGTGAGAGCAACCTTACGGTTGGTGGCTGAGCGATACGTATGGCCGCATATTAACACCGACTGCCGCCAATGGGCGAAGTCATGCTTACAGTGCCAACGCAGTAAGGTTACCAGGCACACATCTGCACCGTTGATGTCTTTTCCGATAGCATCAAAAAGATTCTGTCATATTCACATTGATATCATAGGACCACTGCCGCTTTCAGACAATTTCACATATTGTCTTACCGCGGTTGACAGATTTACGCGTTGGCCCGAAGCGTGGCCTATGACATCTATTACGGCTGAAGAAGTAGCAGACACGCTGGTGACTGGTTGGATATCCCGTTTCGGGGTGCCAAGTACCGTGACGACCGACCAGGGTCGCCAATTTGAATCTGCCTTGTTTCGGCGCCTTATGAACGTATGCGCAACAAAGCGGATTCGCACAACCAGTTACCACCCATGCGCAAATGGCATGGTAGAACGCATGCACCGCCAACTAAAAGCTTCGTTAATGTGCCATCCCCAAACGTGGAGCAAGGCACTTCCACTGGTACTCCTTGGCATGAGGACCACCCTCAAAGAGGACCTGAACCCTCGTCCGCTGAGCTAGTCTATGGAGAACCTCTTCGACTTCCTGGAGAACTTATCATGCCAGCGAAAGAACCCAGGAGCCCAAACGACATCACAGATTTCGTCACGGAGTTGAGGAGCCGAATGGAAATCTTACGTCCAATACCAGCCTCACGACACGCTCGACCGTCAACCTTCGTGTTCAAAGATTTGGCGACATCGACCCATGTCTTACTCCGTGACGACACTGTTCGACGGCCTCTGCAACCTCCATACACTGGGCCATACCGTATCCTAAGGAGAAGGGACAAAACCCTTACCTTGGAGATGAACGGAAGAGAGGCTACGGTCAGCATAGACCGTGTTAAGCCAGCATACCTGGACTCTGAACTAGTTTCTTCACCACCTGTTTCAATTCCCGTTTCAGATTCTTCTTCCACACACCCAACTCCCTCCTCGCCAACTACTCCATGCCCCTCAGGCACTGTCACCACCAGAGCTGGCAGACGGGTTAAATTTAGGGACATTCTAGATTTATATTTTTTTTTCTTATATTGTTTTATTTAATTTTTTCTGTGTGTATACCTTGTATTTCTCCGTGGGGGGGTGGTGTGGCGAACCAAACTAATTGTTTATGGTTCCCACTATTGCATATTATAAAGACAACAGGCAGTGATCTAGAGCATTATGTCTATGACACAGTAATATCAAGTGGGACTCATGTTTTAAATAGAGGACCAAAAAAACGAGGTAAAACATTCTAAGTCAGATATCATTATGCTCTGTGTGATTTAAAACGCCAGAATTCTACCTGGTGATTGTGTTTACTTATCTCCTCCGCTGTCATTCGGATACTGTGCCGTGTGATCTATAATATACATCTTTGTCAACTGGATCGAGTTTCATTCATAGAAACGGCGCCTTAACGCGCCTAAATACTCAAAAGCAAATAAAATACTTAAAAAAATTATTTAATTAAAAAGTATTTATGAACTTGCGTGTTAACTTTCCTACCGAGTTTTCGATCCGAACACTGGCTAAAAAATTACAAAATTATTTTGAATAGAATAATTATTAGAATCAACGCTGAGTAAAGTTAAATCATGGATTCGTCTTCCGGAGCACAGGAGTAGTAGAGTAGCAGTATGTCTCTGCACTTGAGAAATATTATTTTCATCAACGCGTTTTCCCTCTAGGAAAACAGCGAGTTCGTCAATATTCCAAACTGGAGGCTTGGCATGGGTGATTGGTTTATGTAATGCTATAGATTTTAGAACATGTTTTACTAGTACATTTAAACTTAACTGGCCTGATGTTTCTGGATTGCTAAGGGTGGAAACCACAGACTTGTGTAACAAAATAGAATTGTACGATAATTTATGAACTAAATGGAGATCAGACAAGAATCTAGCTAAATCGCTAGCTATTGGGGTCAAGGGTAACCTGGTGAGTTTCGCGCCAAACTAGCCATCTCTTCCAAGCAACGCTATAAACTTTACGTGTTGATGGACGGCATGACTTCCCAAGAAGTTCTAATTGACTACTATTCCATGATGATAGCAACTCAGACCACCCCCACATTTCCACACTTCCAGAGTCATGTTGTGGACGTTCGATGGAGGTAGTCCTGTTGTCGTGTCGATTAGAACTTTGTCTAGGTGATATAGAGTGAATGGAGCTGCTAGGGCCAGCAATTTTATGTCGGGTCGCCAAAAAACCCGTTCCCATCGTGGAACTACTAGTAGGTACGTTCCCTGAGCTTGATTGAGATAACTTAGGACCTTGGGGATCAGAAAGGGTGGAGGAAACACCCACGCTAGGTTGTAATTCCACCTCTGAGAGAACGCGTCGTAGAACAGGGCTTGGTCGTCGTTTTGATCCAAGGACACGTAATTCGTCATTACATGCGCTCGGTTGGACGCAAACAGGTCGATCAGTGGAACTCCCCATTTGGAGAATATTTTGTTGGTGCATTCTGGAGTTAGATGCCACTCTGGAGTCGCCCGAAACCTGGACAAGTGATCGGCATGGCCGTTGTATATACCGGGTTTGTGACAGACTTTCATATGAATGTGGGAGTTCTCTATGATTTGGAACACTTTGTAGGTTACGTCCAAGAGAGGAGTCAAGTTGGTGCCGCCCTCGTGACGGAGATATGCGATTACAGACTTGTTGTCGCTCTGAATCAAAACAGTCTTGTGTCTCATGAGCTGACAACGATCTTGCAAAACTCTTAGGATTGCTAGCATCTCTTTTTGGTTGCAATGCAGATCCTTTTCGGCCTCTGACCAACGACCCGAGAGTGAGAGATTGTCCAAGCGAGCTCCCCATGCGATGTCCGTTCCGACGCATCCGTTGTGAGGAAATGAGAAGGCGGTGGCATATGTATGGCCGATGGATATTGACAATTCTGGCGCCACCACATAAGATTGTCTATAGCAGCACGAGGTAAGGCGTGCAAATGTGCAATAATGTCCTGTGATCCGAGTTCAAGATTAGGTTCAGCAGGTTCAGATGCGCTCGATAGTTGCGTCTTCCTTTAGGAACTGCAAAACTGGCAAAATTTAGTAGACCCACGAGGCTCTGAAGTTCTCTGAGTGTTGTCCGTTGCTTTTGCAGCATTTGACCTATTTTGTCCAAAAGTACATGAATCTTCTCGTCGGGAAGTCGTTTGCGATTCGACCATGGACCCCAATGAATTCCTAGAAACACTAGTCCCTTCGATGGTGTGATAATCGAGTTTTCGTGATTGATTAGCCAATCCAACATTTCCAAAGTTTCGAGAACAATGCTCACATGATTTCGAAGCTTGTTTACGTCCTGATTGGCGATCAGAAAATCGTCGAGTAACACAATTATTTTTACACATCGTTGCCCGAGTGTCTGAGCTATCCAATTTGTGAGCGTAGCAAAAGTCTTGGGCGCTGTGCTTAGGCCAAAAGGCAGGCAAGTCATTTCTAGCAATTCGTTGCGATAAATTAGGCGCAGAAACCTGTGGCTGCGAGCCACAGCCAAATGAAAATACGCTTGCGAGAGGTCGATTTTGCATAGCCAATCCTGCGGTTGTAGAAAGTCGGGGATGCGATTCAGATTTATTAGCCTGAATCGATCTGTTATGATGTAAGAATTCAGTGCTTTTAGGTTGAATATTGGTCGAGCCGTGCCGTCGCCTTTGGGCAAAAGAAACATCGATGAAAGGAAGCTTGGTGAAATTACAGATCGTTCTAGAACTCCCTGTCTATCATTTTGTTTATTACAGATGTCATTGCGGCAGATGCTGGGACATTTAGATTTGTTTCGACAACACTGGGATGAACAAGTGGTGGTTTCTGATAAAAAGGTATGCGATACCCGGTTATCATTTTTAGAATGATATCTGGCTGGAGCATTCATTTGTTCCCATTGGTCTCGAAACTGTAGGAGGCGGCCCGCCCTGAACGAGTCAATACTTACGTCGTTTGGTGTCATTACTCCGCTGGGGAGGGGATGACGCGCGCCTTCGTCCGTACTTTTGGTTGTTTTGTCTAGCATTCGACCGGCCTCGAAAACAATTGCGATTATTCGGTGCGACCGAATTATACTCAGCAACACGGCCATAACCAATACCGCCACCTTGCGGAGGTGGGGGACCACTGCTGCAACCACCTTGCGGAGGTGGGTAACTGCTAACGCAATGTGCGTGCGCATTATTGTGTTGACAAGCCAGAGGCTTTGCACGAGCAAAACCCTGCGAGGGCTTATTATAAGGTTTTGACCCCTGCGAGGGGCCGCGTGATTTTTTTGCATCCGCCTGCAAGGCAGAAGATTTATTAGCCCTTTGTAATGGCCAAAAACATTTTCTTACGCCGCCAGCTTTCTCTATAGCAGCAGTGAACTTCTCTGCGTTGAACAGGTTTGTACATGTCCGTGGAATTTTCTTTAAAGGCCTTCATTAGGGGGTCCTTTGCCTGTTTAGTGACACAGTCTCTTCGCATTTGCAGAATCTCAGCACGATGTCCACAGACAATCTGTAATAAATCTGAGGAACACGTATTATAGTCCCCTGTAGAAAAAAGATCATTAACCTTTTGAAGCAGAGTGTTACAATCTAGCGAGTTACTATTCCTTGCCCATATCAACAGATCTTGAAGGCTTCGTTGCAGCGCCTCTCTTTGCTTGAGCACGCACACAGAGCTGCAAAAGTCTTATCAGCATATATGAGGTGACGAGGAGAATCATACGCTTTAACTTCTTCATTTGTTTCTATATCTGTATAACCCGGTGAATAATAATTGTACAATTTTTGTATACCTAATTCCGTCCCATTCACTTTTATTTAAATGTTGCAAGTCACATAGCAAATTCAAATATGATTCAGGAGTCTTAGGCATCGAAGGTTCCTTCAGTTTAGTTTCAAAAGTTAACGTAAAATCTTTATCGTCATGTGCACTAATATTCTTAAAATTTCATAGCCACGTGCCCTAACGTTATCAGGTTCAACGTCAAGCATTTGTTCGTAATGATTTTCATTAAAACCGGACATAATTGAAATGACATCGTTATCATAATTATTAGTATTATTACTACTCACGCGATAATCGCTGTCCTTACGAACCATTTGCTGCCGAGGAATACGTACTTCTTTACTTAATTTTCGAATCTTACGATTGGAGCGATGCTTGCGATTACCGCCTTTTTTCTTCTTATGGCGATTTCTTTTCGGTTTACCTCCGCTAGATGATGAGGAGCTGCTACTGGAATTCGAGCTACTAGAACTCGAGCTGCTGGAACTACTTGTCCTAGCTCGTCGCTTGAACGGCGAAGAAGGGCCTGAAAGCACATCAACCGCATTCTCGGCATTATTACACGATTCTGCCATAATAAAACCGAAAATAATATTTTTGTTGAACTTTTAACTTGTAGAACAAACGATTATCTTTTTTTTTTATGTATGAATTCAGGTAGTTAGGTCTTGCAGCCAAGTGACAGTCTCACTCTATCAAAAGTACTCTGTGGTAATTAGACTGACCAGCGGGAAACAAGACGCCAACCAATGAAACCAAGATGGCAAGGCTTGCTCACTCACTCTATCAAAAAGTACTCTGTGAGTCTGTGGGCTTCGTAGACAGAGTAAACCATAGAGGAAAAAAATTTAGGAGTAAACTGTCTACGGTGGGCTTGCTTCACCAAGCCTCCACCTGCCGTGTGAAAGTGACGTATTAGAAAGAGATAGAAATATAGAAAAAAGAAAGGAATAGCTAAGGCGGGAACCGTACAGCCTATCTCATTAAATAAGCTTCGAATAACGGTCAAGTCAAATTAATAAATTTCTTAAAAATCTATTGATTTTCTAGTCACCTACCACATTTTAAAATTAAAAAAAAAACGAAACAAAAAAACAAACAAACACTACAAAGCAGTTTCGTCAAAAAGTACTACGGCAGTTTGTATGTACACACGGCTACACATCAAGCTACATATACATAACCAGTATAAGCTGACTTCTGATTGTACGAAAAACCTATAAGTACAATGCGAGTTCAAATTGGAAATGCATAGCTTGATGTGTAGCCGTGTGTACAAGTTGTACAAACACACTTTACACCGCTGGAAAATCTAGTGTCCAAAGACGAAACTAGCTTTACGCTAGTGTCCTTGGTCGCAACCTCGCAGGTGGCAGGTCGGACAACAGGAATTTTGCTTTGGATACTGTACTGTATTATCTACAACTATAACATAAAAACTTTAAAATTAACAACGCGCATGCACTTGCCTCGGCCTCGCGTAACCACAATATCGGAGGAATCTCCAAGTGGCAGTTTAGTGTTGCAAGCACTGCACACATCGTCCATTCATTGCGTAAAGTTATAGGAGAGTCCAACTCCAAAATATGATTTCAACGAATCTCGTACAAAATCGTACGAGGATGGATGTAAGCTCGTACCTCGTACACACGGCTACATAACAATCTCTTGTTCGTGATAAGGCTAAGTTACTAGGTAATTCGATACCCCTTGGTATGACTGGTTGTCAGATTTCAGGCTCACAGAGTACTTTTTGATAGATTCAGGCTTCTGACGACCCGTAACGACTGTCAAAGATCCACAAATGACAGCCGGGACCAACGGATTAAATGTACTGTATAAATAAATTGCCGCGGCTGCAACTGTTTCCACATCCATCTTTTCCAAAGCGCCAATCAATGCAGAATGATATCGCCCTGTGTAAACAGCGACAGCTGGCGAATGCGATCCGATTTTTTGGCCCCACGTGTTTTTTTTTTTTTTAATAAGTTTTATTCATCACCATAGAAGCAAGTCTTTCTTTCAGTCGAATACATAATGGGTTTTAACAATATTGCCCCACGTGTGTACAGGCTACAGCGGGCTTTAAACTGAACTGTTCACTAACAATATTATCAATAACAATAGTCGAAATAAATATCGTTATTATATCGTTATACTAATAGCTTCGTCGTTTCTCTACAAATGAATCTGTAAAGTTTCTTCTGTATCGTTATTACAAGCTGAACGACTGATACCTATAACGTTACTTAAAATATTGTTCTACGAAAATGATATTCTCTAACGTTTTTTTTTTTGTAGCATTATTGATGTTTTTAGGGTCTAGTATCGTTACAAATTTTGGAAAGTTGTAGAGACACATCAACCTACCCGAAACTGTCAAATTTTCCCAATCAACTTTGAACCTTATTCTTCAGCTATAAAGTTGAAAATCTATCAAAGAAATTTGACAGATTGTAGTAGGTTGATGTGCTAGCGTCTGTACTATAACATTAGTGGTAACGGAACGAAATTCATTTCGTTTTCAAGTCCCTGCTTTTGAACTTTCTGTCTAGCGACATTTGCTTTAGTCGAGTTGGCACATTATAAGTCCATTTGTTTTGTGTCCATGAGTTGGCAACACTGCTTGCTGGCAACACTGGTGTGATTGGTTTGGTTGGCAAATTTGGCAATAGCAATACCCGGAAAAAAATTACTACAAGATTGTTGTATTGAAAAATTTGATGAAGTTTTACTACTTCTTTGAAAGTTTATTGCAGTAAGGTAAGAATCATTACATGTATTACGATGAATTGGAAAGAATTTTTTCGATAAAGTATTTGAAATCCTTTTTGTCGTAGTGAAAGTAGCTAAGTATACTGTTTACAATAATTGTTAATTTAAGTTCTGATTTCTCTTGCTTACGCGTCACGAATTGTTTCAGGCAAAATTTTCAGGATATCTTTTTGTGATATTCAACAGGGATAGTCATTTAGTTTTACATTAGATACGTTTCAAACTGCAGTTTGCTAACTGACGATACTGCCACTATTTGAGTACACTATCACCGGCATTTTAATTGCGGCAGGTATCTAAAAATATTGGATTTATTTATCTATTTTCTAACGATTCACTTTAAATACTTCGTACCTCATAAATTATAAACGGTTCTCTAAACCAGTGGCGTAACTATACCGTTTAGGGCCCTTGGCAAATTCGTGGGATGGGGCCCTCCCTCTGTAAAGAATCTCAACCAACGTTATCGTTTTTTTTTACTAGCACTTCGCATGCGTCTTCGTCCGCGTAGATTTCGTATTTTCTACCTCAAAATTGAACACCTGACTACTTCGTTGGTGTAGTGTTCGCAAGCACTATTGCTGAGCATGAGGTCCTGTCCAACAAATTAGACAGAAAATGGGAAAACATTAACGTTGTGATGATAATGCCAGCTTCTTACGAATGTGCTCTCGAACTTTTACTTTAAAGGATGCCAACCAACTCATCATAGTTGGTTGGCATCCTGATTTCCTGGGGGAGTGCATTCCACAGAGAGATGGACTTAACAAAGAAGGAAGGGTGAATAAAGTCTGTGCGGTGAGTGGGTAATTGAAGAAGGCGATTATTTGATGAACTGAGATTTTTATTGTGGTTTGCACAAATGTACCAAAAGTAGGGGGAGATACCTCTAAAAACTTTGTTTTCACAATAAAGACCATACTTTTAAACATTCAATCATTCTGATTTTTTGTCAGATTATTCTACAAGCAAATACTAAAACACTAGTGTTTTAATTTTTTAGTTCAAACAATAGATTTTTTGTAAATAGCATGTTACTTCATATTTTGCAATAAATTACCATCGTTGTGTCTTCTCTTTCTTTTCTATGCAGTCCGACAAAGACCGCACTTTATTTATTTATTTATATATACTTTAATGTACACCAGAAAAAGCATAAAAAATACAAAACATACAATGGGCGGCCTTATCACTTTCTGCAATCTCTTCCATGCAACCTTGGAATGGACAGTGATTGTGTGGATATAAAAAATGGGGTTGTCAGTGGTGCAAAATAATATAGGCACTAAAATAGATACATAGAAATATATATTATATATCTATATCTATATTATTATTATAAAGAGGTAACATTTGTTTGTAAGTTTGTATGTAGGGGGTAATCTCCGGATGTAATAAACCAATTTTAAAAATTATTTCACTGGTAGAAAGCTACATTATTCGTGAGTGCTATAGGCTATAAATTATAAAGATATCAGGCATATTAGCCAAACTATCTCAATTTTTGTCTAGCCAGGCGAAAAAAAATAGCTCTTACAACAGAGTTATTCGCATGCGCTGCTGTTGTATATAATTGAAAACAATGTATGGCAACCTGGTCCGCTTTGAATAGCTAGTATATAAATATAATGCTGTATAATAGATACATAAATAAATATACATATAAACAACGAAAATAAATGATGAGTACAGATTATTGCAGCTACGAAAACAAGATCACAACAACAAGTAATGTTCCTTCACGAGTCTCTTAAATAAAGCTAAAGATAAAGCACTTTAGGTCATGTAGTCGCCTTAATATGCTTTATTCATTTGAATTGTCAGGTTTTTTTTTAATTACTCATAAATCATAAGTTCATAACATTACTAAACTTGTTATTAATTAGTTAGGTACCCTTTTATTCAATTGTGATTGATTTAGCTATTAGTAGTTATTTCTATAAAACTTTTATTTGGAGTTTAATTAGAAATCATAACTTACATGAAAGGTCTAATAGTGGTAGATATGTGTTAAAACCTACAAAATAGTATTCAAGAGTCATAAAATTAAAATTTATACGAATACCTTGTGATTTTCTTGTAATGAAACATAATTGTATTATAATAATTGATTAAAATAAAGATTTTACTTCTGTATCATAAATTATAAACAGGGGTGAACATCTTTATATTTTCTTACTTATATAGGTGGCGGCACATAAGTGAGGCGTTAGCAATGATTTTATTTCATCCAACATTTCATGATATTGCAACAATATACCTTATGATATATTGTTGTCGCTTTTCAGGATTTCGGCTTGACAGAAATTAGTACCCCATCTCGTGCAATTGTGCCCGAAATTAATAATTTGTGCGTCCAGCCGATCCAAAGATATTCACGAAAAACAGATTCCGCTGGAGTAACGTTACTGCAGCGGCTTGTTTTTTTACCAGTGGTCGTAGCTGAATACAAACTAGCTACTTAGATAGATATAATTTGTGCCTAATTGTGCCCAAAAAATATAATTTGTGCGTCTTGAGGTTTCAGAGTTATTCAAGATGCCGCTGGGGTAACGTTTAGCAAATTGCTGTATCTCTTAAACGGCATGACATACAACTACGATTTTTTTTACTACGGTGGGTCGTAATTTGTGTTTAATTTGTGCAATTTTATTTTTTCTATAATCGACACCTTTGGAAAATTAGTTTTTTTTTTTCAAAAACCCTAAAATCGATCCTCGCGCTTCAATGAGAAACCCTAGAAACTTACCAATTATGGTGGTTTGTACCTTTCATGAACTCAAAGCATCATGTGAAATTCGATGTTTCTATTCCAACTCCTTAGAGAGTTATTCCATTTTAATTAAAATCTGGCTACAATATAATGTAACGCTCCAATACATGAGTTATTATTAAGTGACTAATTATGATTATACTAATAATTAGTACCTTTATTAAATTGTTTATCCTTAAAGTTTCAGCTGAAAAAACCTTCTAATTACTTAGATATGAGAAAAAAACGATAGGAAACGAAATCACACGATTAACCGAACATATTCGAATGACTACATAAAAGCGGGCTCACAGTACATTGTGCCAACCTTCTTAAATATGTAGTACAACAGTTCGTTTTTTGAAACAGTCTCTCACAAAAGTGTTACTTATAATTTATTGTTTTGTAAAACACGTAGGTAAAACATGTAGGTATAACTCAATGGGTATTACGTACACACAGTGTGTAAGCCATAAATGATATTGAAGATTTGCAAACCTTTAAACTCTCAGTCAAATGTTAGTAAATAGGTACAGCATGTCGATTCCTGTAACCACTTCACCGTGAAAACAGGTGAAGTGAGCGTGGAGTGAGCTGTCAGTGTCATTTCACCTGATGTTAGGGATGGACACATTAACATAATGGGTAGGTGTATTGATTTATGAAAAGAAACATTGTTGTAGTCGTTTTAAATTGCTTTATTTCAATAACCGTAATCCATCCCTGTAAAAATTTGAAATGATCATAACTTTTTAATTGTTAAAGCTACAAGGTGGACATTGAAAGACGTGTGGGTAGCAATTAGGTAGCAATTACTCAAGTAAAAACAATAACACGAATTTGAGTAGTTTACACAAACGGAGAGTTGACCAGCCATCTTGATATCAGAATGGCTGGTCACTTTGAAATCCATTTATTTTGTTTCAAAGTTAGGTAGCAATTAATTGACTATAGGTAGCAAAAAGTAGCAAATAGGTATGTAGCAATTATTGGTCACCAGCCTGACGTGATCCGATACAGACAACCAGCCATTCAGACGGTCACCTTTAATCATATATTTATATACGGGTTTACTTTTCAACGACCGGCCAAATTATCACAGGGTGTTCTACCTATGAATATGAACAACTTTCACTATGGGACCAACTCTAAAATCACGAAAAAAAAAATCGGATGTTTCATACATTTTGGTCGAGTAGGTATTGAGCTTTTGTATGAAACAGCTGATTTTTTTTGTGATTTCAGTGTTGGTCCCATAGTGAAAGTTGTTCATATTCATTGGTAGAATACCCTTGTGAAAATTTGGCCGGTTATTGAAAACTAACCCTGTATAACGGCGCGTGACATTATTCAATAATGAAAATCATTTAATTTATATATAATACCCACTAATTCTATCATATAATAACACTGAAACATGCAATAATACTTTTTTAATTAAAAGCTTTAAAGAGAAATACTTAAGTAGCACTTTCTTGTTTTTATTTTCCCATAAATAAAGCCGCTAAGCTGCTATAAGTGTTTGCACAATTTGATACACTGGAGATGCTGCCGTGGCACCGTACTGATCTATGTACTTATGCGTCATTTGAGTATCTGCAAAGACGCCGCGCGCCGTCGCACAGTATATTTTTTTGCCAAAATTTCGAACATGCCTTTTTTTTGTGATAACTTTGTTTGTAATGATTTATAAAATTAATGAATTGAACTCACAAGCGCCTATTTCTCATTATGATAAAAAAAACCACTTAATTATTTTTTATGATAAAATTGTAAATCCCCCATAACTTTTGAAATATTTCACGAATTATCTTCTTTTTTTTCCTGATAAACAATAATCTTAAGACACATAATACTGATTGATTTATATATTTTTTAAACGAGTTTTTGAGATTTATATACAATTAATGTTTTTTTTTTATTTATTTTTTATGGTCTTATTTTTAATTATTTGGATTCTATTTTACTACAGAATTGTTAGAAAAAATTGAATGAATCTGATCCAAATATTGAAGGATCTCGAACTTAGAAGCTTCTAAAGTTTTCTATGGTAATTATGATTTTAGGGTTGGGTTGTCAATATTTCTAAATGGAATTTATTGTAAAAAAAGTTACCGTAACTTTTATTCGTAAATAATATATTAACTGGAGGCTGGGGCGTGTGCATGGGATCACTTTACGAGTATTTACACAGAAAAATAGTTTTTAAATGAATCGAACAACAAAAAAAATATTACTTTTTATTTCAATGCCGAATATGGCAAAACTTGTTGAACCTTATCCTCGATTCCATCCCTATGTGCATATATCTATGTATCATGTTATACATGTTTAAACAAATAAATGCATCTTTATCTTTAACTTTATCTTCATTTTTGGATCGAGCTGTGGTTTAGCACAGTTTTCCTAGACGTGCTTAGATAATAAAAAAAACTATGAATTTTATTTGACATGCCAATCCTGCCATACTAATTTGGAATTTTTTGAACATAATCTACATATTATATCTAATATCATAAAGAGGTAAAGTTTGTAGGAAGCGATCTCTGTACTGTAGTGCGATTCTGTAACCATCTCACCGTGAAAACTTAGGTGAGGTGAGCGTGGAGTGAGCTGTCATTAGTGTCAATCCCTATAGCATCAGATGGAATGACAGCTCACTCCACGCAAGTTTTCACGGTGAGATTTTTACAGAATCGACATGTATTCGACATAATTAGTAATCATAACAGACTCGGAAAGTGACGCGTCTTGTAATGCTCTAAAGAAAAATTTATTTAAGTCATTTTTTAGTGATTCTTTAAGCCATTTGTTGTTCTTTGCAAAAAAGTTAAAATTATATTTACAATTTTTGTAAAGCATTTCACATTTATACGTGAATCTAGCTATTGCCTCTTTAAATGCTTTCTCATCATTGAGTTCAGTTTTCAAATGTCAAATCCTAAAATAGTCAAGATAAGCTCTAATCTATCTTCTAAAGGCAAGTCATTAGGTCGAATTTTAGATCCCATTTCTTTTGATTTGGCGATTAACATTTTATATACATCGAGTCTGCTAATTACGTCTCCTTGCGTACTTGCGAATACTCCCGGAGAATGAAGAGTACCGGCTGTGGCGTTATCCACAGCTTCATCAACTGCCACTCCTGAACCAACATGAGGGTTGGCGCCCTCATGCCCTCCTTGCAGTAAATCAGCCGGTCGGAGCCCGGACAGACATCCCTCAACAGGGCGGGTCAGGTCCTGTTGAGGCAAAGTGGCGCCATGGGTCTTTGACGGCTCCATGGTGCCTCACCCCCGTTCCTCCAGGAAATATGTGTCGGTGCAAGGTATTAGCCGTGGCCTAACGAGGGCGGACCCCTTCCCTGCACCACATATTACCTTTCATTGGATTTTAAACTAAACATTTAAAAACAAAAGAATATTAGCATAAATACATTGAAGTTATTTTTTCATATTAGTTCTTCAACGCTGTTCATAAAACAGGCCAACATTTTCATCACCTTCCAAATTTAAAAATTATATTTTTTAAGAAAAACATGCCTCGCGCAATTCTTGATTTTTCTTTAATATCACGTAATACTAAACAATTGAGATAAGACATCTCGAACTTATCCAAAAAAAGACAATGCTTGTACTGTGTATGGACACAGTGCCTAGCATGCTGTGTACATACTCACACACACATGCACAAACACAAACCGATAAAATAGGCCACCGCGCCGAGCTCACGCGCCTGGCCCCGCCCCCAAACATTGATAAATATCAAACATAAATTGCAAATTTTCCCTTCGTACTTTCAGTCTCCGTCAATGAATTTTTTTTCTACTATTTTATTTCAAAAATAGAATTTTTGAATGTCACCTAAAACTCAAAAAACAATTAGAATGTGATAAAAATGCCTTCTTTTATAATCTTACTAACATTAAAAAATAACTTCAAATATTAAGTTTAATAAATTAACGAGGTGACAACCCTAATCAAAAAAGTTTGAATTACAATAATTCCCATATCCTGCTTATTTGGGATTCCTTTGTTTGTAAGGTCATAAGTGTAAATAAAAAGAACATTTCAGTTCTAGTTACAAATCCTAATACGTAATAATATGGCGGTAAAAAAAAGAAATCATTTATTTACAAAATCAGCCATAACTCTGTTATCTTGAACAAATAAAGCCTGATTTTTTTTGCTATCGTAAAGTCTTTAAATCACTATTCAATACCATCAGTAAAGTCTTAAAAAGATATCAAACTTTTGAGCTACAATTGTTTCTATGGTTTTTCTGGAAACCATAGATTTTTTTTTCAAGTACTAATCTTCTGTCTTTTATGACAAATAGGCAATCGGGAGTTCTCGTCTCGCATTTATAGTTGCAAGTCCTAAGATATAAGATAATAAAAAAGGCATGTCCGAATTTTTGGGCAAAAAATATACTGTGCGTCGCTCGTGTCACGTAACGGCTGTCGGTCGGCACATTGGCACATCGGCACTGATGTAAATGTGTGCGTGAGGCGTGTTTGTACAAACGGTCCAGCATACTTACTGTGCTTCACTTTCGATATGCGTGGCGCGGAGTCCTCCTTCTTTTATAAGTCTATGGTGGTGAAAGTGCATATTCATACATAATCATTTAAGGCAAGTGACGTCATCAGGCCATACGAACCAATATCGGTATGGAGTTTTAATATTTTTTAAATCTACTAAGTATCAAACTTTCGAAACATTATGTTTGTAATAAACTCGGCAATAAGGTCACTTCCTACTCTCTGATAACTCTCTACGTCACATATTTATGTAAAAGTAAATAAATAGTTACCTAATTAAACCATTTGTACGCACCTGTACCCATCAAAATTCAATTATAATACTACCAATTTAAGAAGGTGGTCATAATGTACTGTGAGCCCGCTTTTATGTAGTCATTCGAATTTGTTCGGTTAATCGTGTGATTTCGTTTCCTATCGTTTTTTTCTCATATCTAAGTAGTTAGAAGGTTTTTTCAGCTGAAACTTTAAGGATAAACAATTTAATAAAGGTACTAATTATTAGTATAATCATAATTCCAGTCACTTAATAATAACTCATGTATTGGAGCGTTACATTATATCGAAGCCAGATTTTAATTAAAATGGAATAACTCTCTAAGGAGTTGGAATAGAAACATCGAATTTCACATGATGCTTTGAGTTCATGAAAGGTACAAACCACCATAATTGGTAAGTTTCTAGGGTTTCTCATTGAAGCGCGAGGATCGATATTAGGGTTTTTGAAAAAAAAAACAAATTTTCCAAAGGTGTCGATTATAGAAAAAATAAAATTGCGCAAATTAAGCACAAATTACGACCCACCGTAGTAAAAAAAATCGTAGTTGTATGTCATGCCGTTTAAGAGATACAGCAATTTGCTAAACGTTACCCCAGCGGCATCTTGAATAACTCTGAAAACTCAAGACGCACAAATTATATTTTTTGGGCACAATTGGGCACAAATTATATCTATCTAAGTAGCTAGTTTGTATTCAGCTACGACCACTGGTAAAAAAACATGCCGCTGCAGTAACGTTACTCCAGCGGAATCTGTTTTTCGTGAATATCTTTGGATCGGCTGGACGCACAAATTATTAATTTCGGGCACAATTACACGAGATGGGGTACTAATTTCTGTCAAGCCGAAATCCTGAAAAGCGACAACATTCCGCTGGAGTAACGCACACGCCGACCGGTACGTTGACGCAAAGGATTCTTAATATCCATAATCGACCCAGTTTCTTCAAATTTTTTGACCACTAAGTGCACTTTCTCGACTGAAAATTTGGCGAAGTTTGCGATCGGTTTCAGAATGAGTTTTCACAATTATAACGCGCTGTTCTTTCGAAAAGTGCTCCATTTTTAATAATCGGAATAAACATAGGTGTCAGCAGTCAAATTTCAGAATTACCACTTACACGAAAAAAAATTTATTCTAAATTTAAAAAGTGCACTCTTACTGAGACACCCTTTATTATAAAGAGGAAAGATGTTTGTTTGTTTGAATTGAATAGGCTCCGAAACTACTGGGCCGATTTAAAAAAATCTTTCACCATTAGAATCCTACATAGGCCTGTGCAGACGAGGGACAATTTGTATCGGATAAATTGTCCGCAACGATAGAACGTATGGAAATATATTCAATAACGCACACGAAGGACAAGTAGACTGTTGGGATTTCCATACATTCTTTCGTTGCGACAATTTGTCCGCGGACAAAAGTCCCTCGTCTGCGCAGGCCATATCCCTGATGAACATAGGCTATAGAATATTTTAAAAAAAGTTAGGGATTCGTATGAAAACTTCGATAATGTAACCCATTGTGAAAAAAATACAAAAAAAAATCCTTATATCGCGTACGCCGCGGAAACTATTGATATTAGAGCAATGTTATGTACTTACTACAGTTTTATAGAGGACATCAATATCTACAAAAAAGTCTGCGACAGCATATATGTCTATCTTTTAAGGTTGACTCACTATAACCTTTTTTATGGCAATCAAATCCATATCCATACTAATATTATAAATTCGAAAGTTACTCTGTCTGTATGTTACCTTTTCACGCCTAAACCACTGAACGGATTTAGATAAAATTTGGCAGAGAGATAGATTGCATCCCTGGGAAGGACTTATGATAGTTTTTATCGACATATCTGGCGGGCGAAGCCGCGGGCGGAAGCTGGTTTGTTCTAAAATAATGCATTATTATAAACATGATAACCCTTTACAAATAAACACGTTATTCATCACAAGTATTTAATTTTGAACAAAATTGCCCTTGACATCATTCGATTTCAATGATTATCTTAGGAGATATAGTTTTAAATTAATCTACACTAATATTATAAAGAGGAAAGATTTGTTTGTTCGTTTGAATTGAATTGGCTCCGAAACTACTGGACCGATTTGAAAACTTCTTTCACCATTAGAATCCTACATTATCCCTGATGAACATAGGCTATCAAAAAAGTTAGGGATCCGTATGAAAACTTCGATAACGTAACCGAAGGTGTGAAAAAAATACCAAAAAAATCCATAAATCGCGTACGCTGCGGAAACTATTGACAATAGAGCAAAGTGATGTACAGAGGCCAGCACATCAAGCTACCCCAATCTTTCAAATTTCTTTGATAGTTTTCAACTTTACTACAAATAATAAGGTTCATATTCAATTGGAAAAATTTGACAGATTTTGGTAGGTTGATGTGTGCTGGCCTCTGTACTACAAATTTATAGAGGACATCAATATTTACGAAAAGGTCCGCGACAGCATATGTCTATCTTTTAAGGTTGACTCACTATAACCTTTTTTATGGTAATCAAATTTGTTCTAAAAATAATTCGTAATTTACGAAGGTGTTTTTAAAAACATGATATTAATCCTTATATCCAAATAAATACGTTATTCATCACAAGAATTTAATTTTGAACAAAATTGCCCTTGACATCATTTGATTGCAATGAATATAAAGATATCATAGTTTTAAATAAATCTGCACGGCCGCCAGTAGCTCTTCGAGGTTTACTATAGTTCCATTCTTACTGATCATAGCGTGATCAAAAAAGTTTCTTGTAGTAATGTATAGTAGTGTAGCTACAACGTCACATGCGAACAACGCGTCATACTGACTTTACGCAAAATCCTGCATCTCGCAAGCAGAGTTTACCGCGCAACTAGCATAGATACAACGGCCCGACATGAATCATCGGGCAGTTGCCCGCCACACACAACACCCGCCTGGTCGGGTGATCCTCCCTTTTCTATAGAGGATGAGTGAACTTTACACCCTTGTTCCTCGTACCTTGGTGACACCGAGTATGAACGTCATCGCAGCCTTCGTGCAATGACTTTAGCGTGACTCTTCATCATCACTCCCGCAAGCTTTAGCGGCGAGTCACCAAGCCAGCCAGCACCCACGACTTAAACGGGTATCCTAACCACCAGCATGCAGCGACCGCGCATGCCTGGTCATCACCCTCAGCCTCATCAGCAACCTTCGGCCGGACAACAAGAAGAGCTCTCAATTCCTATCCTGGTCGACGCCAGCAGTGAGCCTCAACCCGGCGCTGTACCACATCCGACGCACTGGAGCAAAACGCAACGTCACCCCGACTCACTGGGAACATCTTCGTAGACAGTTCCGACTGACCGTGAACTATGCAGCAACCGGTTCCGACTCCTCACTTGACCCTCAGCTGACCTGGCAAACCTCGCAAGATACAAGACTCCGCCCACTATCGACCACTATCTCCGGAGGGGAGTGGTGTAGCGGTATCTACATCGCTACATGCGAACAACGCGTCATACTGACGCCACGCAAAATGCTGCATCTTGAAAGCAGAGTATACCGCGCAACTAGCATACATACAACGGCCCGAAATGAATCATCGGGCAGTTGCCCGCCAGACACAACACCCGTCTGGTCGGAGGATCCTCCCTTTTCATAGAGTATGAGTGAACTTTACACCCTGTTCCTCATACCTCATAAGTAAATTTCATCCAATTCCGTTCAGCCGATTTAGCGTGAACAAACTTTCTGCCGTACATTAAATTTGGCACCTGGGTAGACCATGACCTGGAGAAGGACATAGGCTACTTTTCATCCTGTATCGCAGACGAAGTCACGGGCAACAGCTAGTACTAATAATAAAGCTGAAGAGTTGTTTGTTTGAAAGCTCTAATCTCTGGAAGTATTGGTCGGATTTATCAAAATGTTTTTGCATTTGATAGCCCAATTCTTCGTCAAGGGCCAGGCTGTTAAACATCACGCTAAAACCCGTAGGAGTTGAGCAAAAAGAAAAAAAAAGCCACAAGTTATCGCTAAGCGAAAACGAAGTATTAGTGCAGGCAGGCGATGCGATGCGACAGGGTGGGTCGAGGGAACAAAAAAAATTCAGGCGTACTAAGTCGCGGGCAAGCGACTGGTAAGCGACCAAGAGGTCGCAGCCCTTTGCGATGGTCTGATCAGATAAGCTCTTCACTTCACACGAAGTTTCATGATTCGCTTCACTTAGCCAAGGATAGACAGAGATAGCGTATAGCGATGGCGTAACATCGTCAGGGAAAAGGTGTTTTCAAGAGAGGATCACGACCCTCAGTAATGAGGAGTACGACTTGAGGAGGAGGAAGTCGCGGGCAGAAGCTGATGATGATGATGATGATGATGATGATAATGTTGGGACTCCCTTTTCCGCACTTGACTCCTATTCGGTCCGTTGTGCATGGGGACTCTGTCTAACAGAGTCAGCCTAGCTCCGCCCAAAAGCACAGAAGCTTCCTGGGAGCTTTACAGGCTTCGCGGGGTGATTAATTTTTCCGAGGATTTCTGCACATTGAGAAGCCACGGCCTCGCATTCCAGGATGACGTGGGCGGCTGATTCCTCAGCGTCACGGCAGCCCCTGCAGAGCGGGCTGTCTGTGACGCCTATGTTAAAAAGATGTTTGTTAAGGGGTTATGGCACTTATGGCAGTTATGGCCCTTAATTGTTCCTATATTATTCTAAGGTTATTTCTACTCAGGCTGAGAAGTTTTTTGGTTAATCGCGGGTGTACCATTGGTAAAGCCAATTTTGACTCGTCTACAGTCTGTTGGAGGGCAAAAGCTATAAATTATAAAAATCGGGAACATTAGTTTTCGAAAACTACCTTTCAAGGGCAGGTGGACGGGTGTTAATTTTTTTTAACCGACTTCTAAAAAAAGAGGAGGTTCTCAATTCCACGGTATGTTTTTTTTTTTTGTGTGTTTGTTACGCGATTACTCCGCCAATTGTGGACCGATTTTCAAATTTCTTTTTTTGTTTGAAGGGGTATACTCCCAAGGTGGTCCCATTGTTAGAACAATGGAATTTGATAAGAGGATCCAATGGAAATCGAGGGAAACCCTCAAATTTTATTGGCAAACCTATAGCGATTTGGATTTTTTTTTGAGTAACTTGAGCATTTGCTCTCGGAAATCATCATTTGGTAAAGTGGACCTGATGATGAAGACCACAGACGGCCATCGGAACTAATCAATGATAAATATTTCACGGGTTGCGATTCGATTACTTTAATATGGTTGCTTAGCAATTTATGCTCGTCACAATGCGTGTGGTGGTGGAGTGGAGTTTTCAAACTCAAACTCAAAGCATTTATTTCAATTAAACCATTTACAGGCACTTTTGAATTGTCAATAAGTCAGTCAGAAAATATGAAGCTAGTTGCTTATTCCAAAGCGTAGGTACCTATGGAGAAGAACGGGCAAGAACTCCATGGACACTCTTTTAAATTATATTTTACAAAAATATTAGTTACATCAATAATGTTGAATTTATAATTATATGTGAGAACGATGTAAAAAAAATATACTTACGCGTTAAAAGTGCCCAGAGTACAGCAAATAGTACTTAACAAAACAATAATCCAAAAGTAAAATAATTAAAAATAAGCCGAGGCAGCCAAGTGATGTCCAGTCCCAACTGACGGCGCCCGTTCACGAACATGACGCATAGATCAGCACCATTCAGCTCAACCATTTTGAAGGGAGCAAAATGATCCAACACACACGCCGCCGTCAGCGAGACATTTGTGTGAGCATGACATACTATCAGCCGCCAGGCCACATTCAAGTCAATGAAAGACATTATTATCATTACCCGGTAAATGGTAGCACTACAGTACATAGAACTCACATCTGTGCTATGCAATTATACAATATAAAGGAAATTGAGTTTATACAATGCAAAGATAGTCTTACAATCTTCAGCAGCTCCAACAGTATTTTCAATATTGTTAATCAATTAGTTGTGGTTGTGGAGCAGGGCCAGCATTGAGCCAGGCATCTTTATCAACGATGTAATCCCCTTACTTATAATATGCCTGCCTGCATAGTGTGCGTTTTATACAAGACTTGAATTTTGTCTCATTCAGTTGAAGAATGTGGGGAGGTATTTTATTATAACATTTTAAACAATACCCCATAAAAGATGAGTCTACTTTAGCCAGTCTGAAACCAGGTTGAACTAATAGGTCCCTATTTCTAGTACTATAATTATGTCTTTCATCTCTTTTACTAAAAAGATGTAAATTTTTCCTTACATACATGATGTTTTCGTAGATATATTGACAAGGCACCGTCATGATGTTAATTTCCTTAAACAGTTCCCTTAGAGAATCGCGCCTGCGAAGATTATATATGGCTCTAATGGCTCTTTTCTGCAGAATAAAAATAGAATCGATGTCTGCAGCCCATCCCCAAAGTAAAATACCGTAAGACATGATACTATGAAAGTAACTAAAATAGACTAGTCTCGCGGTATCTACATCAGTAAATTGACGGAACTTAGCCGTCCTGAAAGAGATGTTAAATGAGGACCCCATTGTAGCCTTGAGTCGAGCGTGATCCCTAGGAAAACAGTTTTATCGACGAATTCTAGTTTCTCTTGATTCAATATTATCTCACCTCACCTTTGACATTTGGTAAAGAAAATCTTATGCACTTAGTTTTTTTTTTCCATTTAATACTAAATTATTAGCAGTGAACCAATTTTGAACCTGCATTAGGGCGTTATTTACGTCGTGAAAATTTGTAGCCCGTCTATCTACCTTAAAAATTAAGGAAGTGTCATCAGCAAATAACACCATTTGAGGTTGATTTCTTAATAAATGGAGTAGATCATTAATATACACTAAAAAGAGGAAAGGACCCAATATCGAGTCTTGTGGCACACCCATTATTACTGTTACACCATGTGAATTGACACCATTTATTTGAACTTGCTGCTGTCTATCATTTAAATAAGAACTAACTAAATTGTGCGCAAGTTTTCCAAATCCGTAATGCTCAAGTTTCAAAAGCAAGGTTTCGTGATCGACGCAATCAAATGCCTTGGAGAGGTCACAAAAGATTCCTATGGCGTCTTGAGCCTCTTCCCACGCGTTAAAAATGTGTTTTAATAAGGTTACACCGGCGTCGGTCGTACAAACTCCTTTGGTGAAACCAAACTGTTGATCGTGAAGGATTTTATTCGTGTTAAAATGATTGAGCATCTGATTAAGTATTATCTTTTCAAACACCTTGCTGAAAACCGGCAACACGGATACGGGTCTATAATTATTGGTGTCTTTACTGTCCCCGGATTTGTAAAGTGGTATTACCTTACTGTATTTTATTAAATCGGGAAAGACTCCTTGATCAACACACGAATTAAATACTAAGGCTAAATAAGGCGCAATAGTCTCAATTATGGAGGTACAGACTTTAATGGACATTCCCCAAAGATCTTCGGTCAATTTGATCTTAATTTGCTTAAAAGCTTTTATTACTGTTGCAGGGTTAATATTTTTAAATTAAAATTCAAACGGGCAGGCTTGAACGTTCGTTCTTAATAAATCAATTGATACGTCGGGTGAGGAATTTAAGGCTTCCGTCGTTTTTAATGGTATATTAGTAAAGAAATTTACAAATTGTCGAGCTACTTCTAAGTTAGAGCTTATGGCACCACGTGAAGTCTCCAACGTGTAATCAGTGTTTCGTTTTCTATTCCTACTAGTTTCGTTATTTATAATTTTCCAAACTGTTTTTATTTTATTTTCTGCCGATTTGATTTTGTTGCAAATGTACAGGGCTTTGGCAATTTTGCAAGTATTTCTAAAAATTTTGGAATATGAAGTAACATACTTGCTGAAAGTTTCAGTATTGATGTAAGGCTTAAGGCCATACAGCTCGAACAGTCTTTCCCTACTTATCCGTATACCTCTAGTTGCCCAATCAAAAATATATAATTAGGACAAATGTTTTTTGTTTTCTTTTCAAAAGTTTTATTGAATTGAGTGTGCACTAGTGAATAGAAATCCTCGTACAATTTATTTGCTTCACCAATATCATGGCACAGATCATTTAACTTATTATTTAGGGTACTATTGAATCTAATTAGTTTACCAGTCGTTATTGGTCTAAATTGAACTTGCACTTTTTGCAAAGGTGTTTCAAACTTAAAAGTTACCGTTTGTCCACTATGATCAGACGGCAGATAATTTACGATGGCTTTATCTGAATAATCACAGTCGCAAAAGACATTATCGATACAAGTAGCAGAAGTAGGAGTGACTCTAGTCGGTTCTGTAAAAACATTTGATAAATTGAACGATTTGAATAGGCTTAATAATCTACTGCTATTTGAATTATTTTCTAAAATATTAATATTAAAATCACCACAGGTTCCATTTCCAGGTTCTTATCAGAACTTCTCAACAATTAACGTCCCAGCATCGGGAAAAGCAATATTTTGTAAAAGGTGATGAGCAGTTGTTGTAACTTAGATAAATTACAAACTCTCTCACTAAAAAGTGAAAAATAAAACCTTTTTTACAAAAAAAAACAACCGACTTCCAAAAAAAAACTACAGTGATAAAAAGTTTTTTTTTGGAAATTACGAAACCCACGCGGACGTAGTCGCGGGTAACGTGCTAGTGAACATATTTATATTGTCGTATCGAAATGAAAAGAGATCACCCAATTTGTTCGAAGACTTGGGATAAGAAATAAAAAGCCGGTCAAGTGCGAGTCGAACTCGCGCACCGAGGGTTCCTTACAAATTTGTATGTATGTAAATAGTTTAATAAGGGATTCTTTTTTTTTAATTTAACGAAGTACATATTTACGGTTTTTGGATTTTCCTTTATTTGTGCTACATGACCTTGCTTCTTGCCAAATTTCATGATTCTAAGTCAACGAGAAGTACCCTGTACGTTTTGATTCCCTTGAGAGTGTCGAAAATTTGCGGAAATTTGCGGCATAAACGGCTGTATCTTTTGATTGCGTTGGCTTAGTTCACAGCTCCAAGGGACAGTAGACCTGAGTATTTGATATAAATTCCAGCTTGATACCTCCGCGCGTTCCTGAGAAAAAGGGTCTTGACAGACAGACAGACGGACGGACGGACAACAAAGTGATCCTATAAGGCTTCCGTTTTTTCCTTTCGAGGTACGGAACCCTAAAAATCGGCGGCCAGGAATTAATTACATTTTATTTGAATGGTGGCAGTAGTACTCGTAGAAAAATTTATTTGTATGGATGTCTGCTGTAATGAATTTGAGAACAAAGATATACAACATCTTATCTTTCGATCCGCCTCCAAGTATACATACTACATCTTCGAACCCAAATTGTTCTCGACTCTGACGCTTTAGTAAAAAATAATACGTACTATGTTTACTTTAAAATTATGTAATTATTATTGATGACCGTCAAAAAAATATATAATCCCAGAATGGGTGATGTTCTTTGTATGTATATGTAGTTCGGAAGACAAAACATGGATGACTTACAGCTAAAACAAACAAAATAAAAAATAGTGTGTGAGACTGACAGCCAATTAAAAGTCATCACTTTTAAAAACAGATTGGAAAGAAAGAGTGTGAACAACACAACCCAGTTGCCAAAAAATAAAGAAAAGAAAAAAACAGTATAACATTCAAGCTTAAACTAAATTCACATTTCATATTCAATACAAGAATAAAACCTGAACATGCTAAATCTTAATTAAAAAAGCTAAAGCTCTGGCACTTTCTGGCCGAGGAAACACCTGTTATGAAAGGATCAAAATCATGCTGCTTACACATGTCATTAAAGTTTCTACTTGCACGCACTATAAATGAATTTTGTCTATAATTCGTAGAGGTAAATGGAACACGCAACGGTGCGTTCCATCGCTTCGACCTTCCGGGGACGTTAAAATAAAATTTGGATAGAATATCGGGGTTATTAATAGAATTATTGAACATTTTAAATAATGAAATGCAGTCAGAGATTGCTCGCCGATTGATTAGGGGTAGAATATGATACTTCTTACAGAGATTGAGGTAATCTTCAGAACGGTAGGTCACTTTCTGATGATAACACAAATACTTTGTGAATCTTTTCTGGATGCTCTCTATCCGATCAATGTACTTTTGATAACATGGATTCCAGATTTCAGACGCGTATTAAAAGTGGCTTCTAACAAATGTACAGTAAAGTACTTTTAATGTTTTGGCTTGAGTGAAGCACTTGGATGCCCTTATATTATGCCCTTCATCTTCCCTACCTACCACAAAAATAACACATCCTAATTGCGTGGAATCTAGAAGTCATTCCAAATTAACTGTTTTTGCTAGGGTTGTCACTTTCGAATCAGAATTTTGATAACTTAATTTTTATTTAATGGGACGTATTTGGTTATTAAAAGTTCGACTATTAAACCTAGGAACTTTGTTATATCCAGACTTATACAAGGTTTTTAGTTTTTATTTATTTTGTTCTCGCTAATTCCGTAGGATTGGGATAAGTTATTTATAATGAAACTAGCACTTTGCCAGCAACTTCGTTCGCGAATGTTTTCATAAAAACTTTAACACCCTTCAAAACTGTATTTTGAGGGTAGTTTTGAAAAACGAATAATGACAATCTTTATTTTGATAAGAATTTGTGCTAAGTTTCAAGTTTATTAACCTAAGAAATAAGATTCCTCCATACGATCTTTAAAACCCCCTACATTGGAGGTAGTTCTGAAAATAAAAAAGACATCAAAATGTAAATGTGCCCAGCCCACTGCCCGTTAAGTTTGGCGATTCTACTGATTGTGTGGATAACGTTGGTTCTCATACAGATATCTCGGATTCTTGATTCGATCATGCTAGGAAACTCCTAGCTTATATGCCTTTGCATTGCCCTTTGGGTGACTTTTGGGACCCTTTGGGCCTTCTAAGGAGGTTCATTGTGGGCGATTACGTTTACGATTGATTACGTTTCAGAGCCATAATTATGACACCACTCGCAACACGCACTGGTCGTAGACTTTCGTCTTAAGATAACGTGGTATGTCGGTCGAGAAAACATCGCATAGCTTCCCGAATGCTGCTTAGCCGAGTTAGATAGAATAGAATAATTAGAGAAACATAATTCTTTGACAATTTTATATTACTAACTAGTGCGCTTCACCATCAACGATTGCACCACTGCTTACCATCAGGTGAGGTCGCAGTCAAGCACTTTGTAGTACTTTTTTACATTGAAGTCGGCTGTATTTTTTTTAGTAAAAAGTTTTTTTTACACTTTTTAGTGGTGGTTCTACAACTAAAAAGTACCCCTCAGCCTAACTTAAATAGTGAAAGAAAGAAAGAAAGAAAATACGTTTATTTGCGGCAAACATGGTCACGTCATTTATAGAGGGTCATATTTTCTTTATTATTTAGTTGCTGAAAAAAAGAAAATGACAGGGACTTGTTTACAGCAGACCTTGATTGTATGCAAAAAATTAATATTTCTCTAGAGGCATTATTCAGGAAGAAAATAGGGGAATACATTTGTATGGAGAATCGCACGCCCTGTTCCTTCTTAATAACATAGGGAGTCAGTTTTTTAACGCGCCTAAAAAAGTTTTTCATTTAAAAAGCCTGTTATAAACAGAATCTAACTCGTAAAGCAAACTCGGGATATTGGGCACCCAGTTCGTTCGTAAGGTTCAAAAGGCTTAGATTAAGGCGAGATTCCAAAACCTAAACTGCTGTACATCGAGTTTAAGCTTTTCGTCGATAATTCGATAAAGTAAGTTCCCTTTTTGTATGATGATTAAAAGAAAACAGAAACTATTCAAGGAGGGGTGCTAAAATTTTCAGTCTTCAACCTACAATCTACATTCTGTTGATTCTTGAGTTTTTCTTCATAAGTCGACACAGCAAGTAATCCCTAGTCCTTTTGGAGTGATCGAAAGAAAATCTAACCTATCCGAGAGTGTGCAAAATTTTCGAGCTCGCTTCGATCGCTCTTGCATTTTACATTCTGCAGTGCTATTCTGTAAAAATCTCACCGTGAAAACTAATGTGAAGTGAGCTTGATGTGAACTGTCATTCCACCTAATATTAGGGATGGACACTATTGACAGCTCCCTTCACCTAAGTTGTCACAGTGAGATTTTTACAGAATAGCACTACTGTTAGTTGCTTGGACTTGCCTGCTTAAGTCGACAATGTAACTCCTATTTTTGCTTGAAAATATAAAATAAAACAGATGAGGATTGTTAAAATTTTCGAGCTCGCTTCGCCTCGCTCACCCCACTATCTCCGATCTACGATTTACCTTTCTAACACATATGACCAATTTGGCAGCATTATTGAGGCAGGGGTGTACCTTCATATAGTACTTACACCCACATTTCGCCAGTTATTAAGTGAAATGTTATAGGGGGCTAGCCTACTGCTGCCAACCGGGCCTAAATCCAGACAGCTTCTGACAAATTTCTGATGTAAAAACCAAATAACACTTTACCCGACCTAGAATCGAACCCAGCTAGGACCTCATGTTCAGCAGTAGACCACTAGACCAACGTGGAGATGTACCTCCCTTAAAATATTCCTCGGCACTCATGGTGACCCCCCCCCCCCTCCCCAAAACTTGAACTTGAAGATGAAGGGCATAATTTCAGTATAAATAACTTTTCCAAATACGACGGAATTACCGAGAAAAAAAATAAATACTAAAAACTAATAACCTTGTATAAGTCTGAATCTAACGAAGTCCCGAGGTTTATTTGTACTCTAAAATATGCAGCATAAAAAACGCCGTCGATGTTTCTCAGGTCACAATTGCGTATCATATTTAGTTTCAGAGAAATGATTTTTTTTCTAAATACCCGGTTGAAAAAAAAAGACGATTTTCAAAAAATTCTATCTCAAAAACTAAACATGCTATTGAAATGGGGATACGATATATTGTGTTTAAATAACTTAAACTATCAGTTTTTTACATAAAAAAAGCAATGTCCGAAAAATGGTCTTCACAAAACACTGTGATACGTATTAATAGAACTCAATTTATAAGTATAAAATCATTTTTGCTCATTTTCAAAGCATGATTTGATAGTATAGCAATGTTTTGGGATATAAAGCATATTAAAATCGAGTGTCGTATCTATACTAATATTGCTGACCTTTGATTATACATATGTCTAGATAGAGAGTTCGAGCGTCAAAACGCCAAAAAAAATATCAGCCAACTGTTGGCTCATAAGCTCGTCCCGCCCGCTCAGTGGTGTCACTTTCATTGTACGGTAAACACGCGTTCAGTGACATAAAAAATGACGATTTGCGCTATAAAAGTGTGCAGGAATTACAAAGGACGATTGAAAACAACTAAAAAAGTTACCTATCATCGGTAAGTAAACTTTATATAACTATATTGTAAAGAAACAATTAAATTAATAAAGTGCAAAGATGTAATGCCATTTGACAGCCATGTATACGGGGTTGCCTGTTAATTGAATGTAAAATTTCCCATTTGAGTGAATCATGATCCAAAAAGTATATTTCGAGATTTTATAGTAAAAGTTGTTCATAATGATGAGTACAGTGACCGCTTAAGAGATTTAGTGTATGAATAAATAGACCTTATTTAATTTAATAATAATTTGGTTATTAAATAATTATAACTAGAATATTAAGAATAAATAACCTTCAATAGCAATATATATTCATTACAAATAATTTTACCTTGTAATTCATATGCACAAACTCCTAATAATTATAGATATTTAAATATCTCAAAAGCAAAACATATTTTTTTCCCACCTTCAATGGGAAATATCCAAGGGCTGGTATCACTCAGTACGCCCCACCAGTGACGCGCGCCCTTGTTAAACAGTAGAAGCTGCGCTTCAAATCTGGCCTGTTGTTTTTGTTGCGATTGCAGCGCAACGCTCTATCTAGACATGTGTATAATCAAAGATTGCTGACACTGTGGATAATGTGGCTGAGAAGCTATTAAGAAGTGTCTTTAGCAGTCCTTTTGTTGCAGGTATTTAGCTATGGCTGACAAAGAGCAAGTTATCCAAGCATTGAGAGCTACTCTGCTATCTGTTAAAGGAGCACTGACAATAAAACAATGTAACAGTAAGTTTTAGTTGTTATTTACTAGCTTTAAACAGCGGCTTCGCCCGTGTGGAGTCCGGAAATCGTCACAAATTATATTTTTATATATCAACTTAAGACCTGAAACTCCTGCAAATTGCTAGCTTTTTTTGTCGCTGAGAAATGACATTACGCATCTCCGCTCGTCGGGGGACGAGACGGAGTATGTGGGACTCCCTGCCAGTGGCAGTATACCCACCAAAACTCAGCGGTGTTCCCTCCTCGCCTTGATGGGGGAGGTCATGGGAATCCGGCTCAGACTTTGCGTCCACAATCCCCCCCGGCGCATGCCCGCCTAGCTGGCGGGCTCCGCATGTCCCCCCGGCTGGTGGGCTACGTTAATGGCCGGGAACACCTGAGGGGCAATTCTCGTAATTTTAAGAACGTTCACAGTCTGATCTGTCTCAATCTGTCAAAAATACCTCTAATTTCCCTACATTTTGACAAGTTTTTGACATTTGTTTGTCGCCGAGATGAGACTGCGACTAGATTTTGAACGTTTTAAATTACGAGAATTGGCCTTCTGGCCATTCCCGTCCGGCACTGGTGGAAGCCTGTGCAATACAGGCGAGGGTGCCCCCGCACCTGTCGCCTGCTGGCTTCCACCGGAGTCGGAGATGACTGTCTTACTGACGTCTTCTTCGACCCCTCCTCCGTCTTCGGAGCGGCGCTGCGAGAGGGTCCACCTCCCGCGCGTGCTCCGCCGCCTCCTTCTCGGACATGACTTGTTCGCAGAAGGAGGCGACCGCCGCCCAGGACCTCTCATCCCTCAGCATGGCGTTAACGAAACCGGGGAGCGAGAGATCCGTTCCGATCGCCGCGGTGAGACTGCGGTGCGGCTCGGACTTCGACGGGCCACAGCCGTGACACGATGGCGTCTCCTCCCGCCCGATACGATGCAGGTACGATCCGAAGCAACCGTGTCCGGACAGCACCTGCACCAGACGGAAGGAGAGGAACCCGTGCGACCGCTCGAGCCAGTCTCGCAGGACCGGCCTAATCGCGTCGAGGGTTCGGCGGCCGAAGGCTGCGGCGGCGAGGTCCTGCGTCCAGTGGACGACTATGGCGTCCTTCGCCTCCCGCCGGACGGCCTCCCGCTCTTCCGGGGCTGGGCGTTCTCCTCTCGCCCTCCGCCCCGCCGTCCATTCATATACTCTGGCGAGCACCCACGCCTCGAGTTCACAAGGCGGGGAGCCGGCCAGAGCACATGCCGCTGAGAAGCCGACCGTGCGGTAGGCCCTCGCCACCCGCTGGGCTATGGCCCTTTAAGGTGCCCGCAATGCGGCGGCGTTCTCCCTCCTGCGGATGGAGTCCTCCCAAATTGGAGCCCCGTAAAGGGCCATACTCTGCAAGATGCCTTACGTTTATTTGCGGTGAACATGACGCAAAAAAAGTTGCCGGCATCGCGCGCTGGGCCCCAAGTTGGGCAGCAGCCACTAGAGGGCGCCCGCAGTCTTTAGCAGGCGCGTCGTAAGCCCGCTGAAATGCGGGCTGAAACGCCACCTGCTGTCGAGTAGCAGGCCCAGATATTTCATCTGGACCTTCACCTCGATTCGGACCCCCTCCACAAAGATGTGGGCGTCTGCAGCGCCACCGTCAATCCTAGGCAGCGGATCCTCCCCGCGACCAGGGATCCACCCGCCGAATCCAAGTTGGCCACCTCCCTGAAATTCCCCCCCCGGGCGGTGAGGAGAGTGTCATCCGCGTAGCAAATGACACTCGTGCCCCGGAGGAGAGTTCCCCGCAAGAGCCAATCATAGCCGACGTTCTAGAGGAGAGGTCCCACGACTGACCCCTGCGGAACGCCGGCTTCCACGGCGTACCGCCGGACTTGGCCAGTCCTATTTACCAGGAGGACCGTTCGATCCTCCAGGTAGCTGGCCAGCAGACTACGCAAGTATCGAGGCACTCCGTGGAATTGGAGTGCCTCTAGGATGGTGTAATGGGGAACGGAGTTGAAGGCATTGGCTATGTCGAATGACACCGCCAACAGCCCGTCCCCCGCCTCCATCGCCTCCTTCACCTGGCCCTTAAGGCAGGCCAGCGCGTCCACCGCGTCCACCGTGAAACGCTCAGCCCGAAAACCGAACTGAGCGTCCGACAAGTCCGGCCCGACACCCCGCAGATGGCCCTTTAGGCGGGCAGCGATTATCTCCTCGAACATTTTGCCGACCTCATCGAGCAGGACGATGGGTCGGTATGCCGAGGGGGAGTCTGCAGGGCGGTCCTCCTTGTGAAGGAGGCACAACTGCCCCTCCTTCCACGGTTTCGGGAACCTCCCAGACGCAAGACATGCGCTAAAGAGGTCCCGAAACCACTTCTCCATTTGTGTGGCGGCAATTGCCCGCGCCCTCGCTGGGACACCGTCGGGGCCCGGAGCCGTCTTCTTGGCGCGGATGTGCACATTCGCCGCGCTGAGTTCCGACTCCGTGTAGGAGGGGCCTCCTCTTCCTCCTCAACTGGCGGAGCTATCGCCCGCGGAGGGTCCATCACTGGTGGGGTGAAGTTGTCCCTGCACGGGAACAGGGACTGAACCACCCCATCCAGAAATGAGGGCTCTAGGGTCTCGGCCACCGGGGGACCAAAGGGGCGCAGCTTGTTGCGCGTCGCCTTGTATGGCCTCCCATAGGGATCACTGTCGAGACCCTCCAGCATCTCCACTCTCGCCGAGTCCCTGGCGTCGGCGATGGCCTGCTCGAGGACCAGTTTTGCCTCTATGCACGCCTCATAGAGGTGGTCCTCGTGGGCGTGGTCTCGTCGACGCCGCGACGCCGCCGCTGGCTCCGCGCGTATGCCCTCCTGGC
Source organism: Gortyna flavago (assembly GCA_963669345.1). Classification (NCBI taxonomy): domain Eukaryota; kingdom Metazoa; phylum Arthropoda; class Insecta; order Lepidoptera; family Noctuidae; genus Gortyna; species Gortyna flavago. The sequence continues at coordinate 11,371,793 of OY770126.1, forward strand.
CTCCACGCACGCCGCTCGAAGCTCCGCTAGCTCCACCGACCACCAGTACACGGCGCGCTTGGGTAGTGGTCGGCCGGACCGAGGCATGCTAGAGTTGCATACCTCGGTCAGAGACTCCTTCAGTTGCCCCGCTGCGGTGTCGGCAGTAGGCGGCGAAAGCCAGTCCTGGATGAACGCCGCCTCCGCCGCCGCCTCCCTGTCCAGGCGGGTGAGAGCCCACCGTGGGAACGCTGACCGCCCCGAGAGGGGCCGCGTCTCTCCGGGGACACCGGTGGAGATGTCGAACCGCACGTAGCGGTGGTCCGACATGGTCTCCACCAGGTCCACCCGCCAGTTCAGCACGCGAGCGGCCAACGCAGGGGTGGCAAAAGTGACGTCCACTATCGAGCCACCCTGCCGCCGCACGCATGTCTGGACGCTTCCTCTGTTAAGGAGGGAGAGCTCAGGGGAGGCTGCCCACATCTCAACTGCCCGCCCGCGAGGGTCGGTGGATGGGTTGCCCCAGGTCACCGACTTGGCATTCAGGTCTCCCAGTACGGAGACCTGACGCGGCGCCGCCCTGCCGACCACGGCGGCCAGGGCTCCGAGATAGTTCTGGAAGTCCTGGAGAGGGCGGTTTGGGGAGAAATAGACGCCCACCAGGTCTACCTCTCCCCACGCGGCAGCCACGTATCCCGGTCCCCTCTAATAGCGAGAGGGGAGGGGAGTCTGTGGAGGACCGCGCCACTAGTGCCACCAAGCCGTCCTCGTCACCCAGCCAACTGCCGGGGATCGAGTAGGGCTCGGCGACCACCGCTACGTTCACGACGTTCGTTCGTAACGTAACGTGGTTGGCCGCTCTGCAGTGTTTGGTGTTCGCCTGGAGGATGCGGTGATTGGAAACCATTATTCCGACATCGCACCCCCCTCCTCAGCTACCGCCGCTGGAGCTGGGGTTACAGCGGCGGTGGCGGCGACAGCGCGAACCTGCGCCGGCACTATGCCCTTTCTCGTGGGTGGCTGGCAACTCCTGCCCCCCATCCTGTGCCCCGCGGGGCGGCCACTGGCAGCACACGCCGGGCATTGTGGCATGGCGGCGCTGCAAGTGGCAGTCCTGTGTCCCTCCTGTCCGCACTGGAAGCATGACTCTCCCCAGTCGAATTTGGAGGGACACGTTGCTCGGGTGTGGCCCGGCGCGAAGCACTTGAAGCAGCGCATAGGCAGGTCTTCAAGTGGCCGGACCACAGCCGAGCTGAGTCCCACAGGCAGCCGTCCCTTGGTAACAGCAAGGACGGCCTTAGCTGCGGCAACTGGGCACTCGCCGCGGATGATGCCCATGCCGCGGCGGCATCCTCATTAAGCGAATGCCGCTTAAGCTTTTAGTCTACATTATATTCCGAACAGGAGTACAGTTATCCTGATTATGAGAGACAAAGGTTTCGCTGTTGAATAATAATATAACCGTATAGATTTCAGGAAAAGTTTTCTTTTGAGAAGTAAAGAAAAATAATGTAAAATAAAAAAAAAAAAAAAAAAAAAAAAATGAAAAATAATAAAAATAATGTAAAATAATGTAATGTTGTGTGTTGTATGTCTCTTTGCTATTTCAATTTTACTTTTTTTATTATTTGTAGTGTGCGTTTTGTTTGTGCAGAATAAATAGTTTTTCTTTCTTTTCTTTCTTCTTTTCTAATGTAAAAATCGCACAGTAAGATAGAACTAAGGTAACTTTATCTATTAAAATTGCATGTTGTTATTCAGGAGATTATCGAGAGCTACAAGGAGAATGGATACCATTCAAAAAACTTGGCTATCCTTCGTTGGATAAATTATTTATTGATGTTCCCGGTTTTAAAGTGACCCAAGTAAATGGTGAATGGTATGTTGATGCAATAGCTAGTCAAGAAACACAACATATTGCCACTATGGTCTCACGACAGAAACCAAGCAAAAAGACGACGCCGAAGTTGAGCTATCTAGTGAGTTTATGATAATTTTATTTTAACTATAAGTTAGTATAGTTGGATTTTTTGCATTCAGTAACTTTACAGTTAGGGCACGTTCACTTGAGCGCGAATTTTTCCGGCGCACAGTGTTCCATTTGATCAAAAAAATTCCGTCTGCTGTTTATGGTATTTATCGATCAAGGGATGCATTTATAATGCACAAGTAAAACACCCACGTGTCCATTTCAATAACTTTTTTTTTTAATGATGGAGTTTAGGTAATCTTTTCATTAAAAAAAAAAAAAAAATCTGAAAACGTACCTGTCCTGTATTTATTTTATATAAATATATTTTGTTAGAGCATCTTTAGGCGCATATTTTCCAGTTTTTATTTTTGGTAAATCACCTCCGGATTCCGAGTACTTAATATTTTTTTACAGATTTTAATTTCAAAAATATAGTGTTGTCACTGTATTTGACCTTAATTCATTTTATTTTGTTTTGAACTATATTTTTTTCTATATTACAATAGCTTATCTCATTTAGCCATAAAATGCAATGACATGCTTGGAAGACCTTTTATTTTATTTTTTTAACCAACTTCCAAAAAGGAGGAGGTTATACGTTCGACTTTGTTTTTTTTTTTGTATGTTCACCGATTTCTCCGTCAATTTTGGATCGATTTTGAAAATATTTTTTTTGTTTGAAAGGGTGTACTCGCAAGGTGGTCATATTATCAGCAAGTTGGAATCTGATGAGAGGATCCTATGGAAATCGAGGGTAACCCTCAAATTTTATTGGCAAACCTATAGCGATTTGGATATTTTTAGAGTAACTTGAGCATTTGCTCTCGGAAATCATCATTTCGTAAAGTGGAGCTGATGATGAAGACCACAGACGGCCATCGGAACTAATCAATGATAAATATTTCACGGGTTGCGATTCAATTACTTTAATATGGTTGCTAAGCAATTTATGCTCGTCACAATGCGTGTGGTGGTGGAGTGGAGTTCTCCTGGTTCTTACCAGGAGAACTCCTCAACAATCAACGTCCCTGCATCGGGAAAACCCATATTTTGTAAAAGGTCATGAGCAGTTGACGTTAGGCTATTGTAACTTAGATAAATTACAAACTCTCTCACTAATAAGTGAACAACAAAAACTTTTTTCCAAAAAAGAAAAAAAAACCGACTTCCAAAAAAACTACAAAGTGATAAATAATTTTTATTTCGGAAGTCGGTGTCGTTGGTTCTGCATTTTCGTTTATTGATCATATTATGATGGCACGGAAGCCTCGGTGCGCGAATCCGACTAGCTCTTGCCCGGTTTTTTTTTATTGTGCCTGAATCTCTGACCAAACTGAAGTGAATCCCGCGCGGGATGCCGTACGAAACACCTTCGCAGATTGTGTCAACTAACTTGTATGGAGGTGTTCAAACTGGCACGAATAGTCGCGTGACTTCCTAATCATTAATCCATGAACGCGTGCAGTTGCGGGATACGCCTTAGTGTGGCTGGAGCTTAAAACATATTGTAATTTGTTAATCTTTTGATAATTACACTTAACCGTTTACACTCAAGTCACACGAAACGTTATACTTTTCTCTAAGACAATAACATAATTATTAATAATCAAAAGATCAGTCGTGATGAAATAAATTGCAAGAAGTTGTCTGCCCATGACCTATTTTAAGTCTGGGTCGTTACTACTGGGCCACCACAGCTCCCATTGCACCACCACCACTGGTGCCACGTATTCTTTATTATGCTGCCAGCATAATAATATATCTTTTTACAGAATCGATTCCCAAAAAAACAAGGATCCTGGCGAAAACCAGCTTCTGGCTACACACCTAACTATAACAACCAGTACTCCAATCAATATTACAGAGCAAAGGGCAATGCCCCATATAATAATAACACACAATATTATAAGGTAATTATAAGAATTTTAAATTTTTCTTGACAGGTATTTGATTATTCTCTCTTTTATACCGCTGCGCTATTGTAACCAATGTAGTTTGAACAATTATGCCCTTTTACTAACATTTAGAAACACCGGAATGTTATTGCACTGTTGGATTTTCTCTCTTAGTCAAGAGTTGAAAATTCAATAGTGAAATTTTGGCAGACAACTTCCATTTCTGCAAAACAATTGTTTTTTTTTTACAGATCAATAAATACAGTTCAAAGTCGAACGAAACGAAATTAGTGTCGAATGTGAAACAAACTACAAAGCCGTTGAACGACCATGTAGAAAGGGTATCGAAAAGTTCCAATTCATCATCACAAAGCTTGAGAGAAGCTAATAATATACACACTGAAGAGGTATGTATAACTAAAAATCTTAATCTTAGATAATTTATGTGAACAAAGAAATATCACTGCCAAAATGAAACGACCCTAATGCAAAACATTTTGTCAGCAAATTCAAAAGAGATTATTTGACTGCGTTACCTATCATAATTTCGAAAAATATTTGACCGAATTTCATTTCACTTAAAACTTTTCAACTACATTTTGTCGTTTCGTTTCATATTTACTTCATCGAAGTCACGTCTGCCACTGTATCAGTTGACCTATTATCAATTCGATTTTTTCGTTACTCCGACGTTTCATTTGGTCGAAAAACTTTTTAGCGAAGTTACACTTAGCCGAAATAAAATTTGTTCGAAGTATTATGATTAAATACCACTGTTTTAATTACCATATTTTCATTTCACCAAACGCCTACATTTGTGCACTATTTCATATCTATAATTTCTGCTGTTACTTTTTGAGTTTTTGACAATTTGAGTGAAATTAAATATTTGAAAGAGCTTTAAAAACTTATGTTATTATTACACTGGCGTTATAGACTATGACAACAGGAACTAATTTCGGATTAGTTTAACCTACTATTTTGTTTAATTAATTATTTAAATGTGATGGCACTTAATAAAACAGTTGATTATGAACAAAAGTGGTTTTAAGTGGTCCCAGTAAGAAGCATGCAAACAAGGATGCTTGCTTCAAGCATGCAGCATGCAAGCAGGCATACAGCGTGCAAGCAGGCATGCAGCATGCAAGCAGGCATATGGCAGCATGCAAACAAGCATGCAGTATGAAAGCAAGCATGCAGCGTGCAAACAAGCATGCAACATGCCAGCAGACATGCAACATGCAGCAAGCACTGTTTCTGTCACGGCTCCGGCGACGCTGGGGGTTTTGGGCGGCCCCACGCGAGCTTATCGTCGCAGATGGTTTTTACGGTCACCACCGCAGCTTCGGCTCAGTCTTAGCCGCGGCGGCGTCGGTCAATAGTTTCCGATAAAATGAAATTCGAACAAAAAAAAGTTTGGAAAAGTGATCGGTTCCCATACGCAAGGAATGAGGTTTTTCGTGCAAACTGGGTTCCCCCTTTTCACGCCAATTTGAATTGATTAATTTTATTGAAATATCGTTTGATACTGTTGCGCGCCGCAATTGATATTCGTTACCACTAGCGCCATCTAGTATTGAGTAGCAGAACTAGTAGAGTCAAGATCCTTCTAGAAATATCCATGCTAGAACTTTCTAGAACTATCGACATCCGGTCAGTCGGGGCCGGTATGTACTCGAACATTCTAGATGTTTCTACAGTAGAAGGTTCTGGAACTATCTGAGACCCTATGTAAGGCCGGTATGGGCCGCGAGCTGGATCAGTCTTGGATAAGCGATACAAGCGAATACATCGGAAGTGATCTTCGAGTGCGACTTTAAGTGATCAATAATGCAATTGTGTTTTGTTATTATACTTCATAAAATATAGCTTGATCTCTCCGACAGCTGTCAGTAAAATCACGCCTATGAAGTCCTGAATTTCTTAATAGTACAGACAGTACCTCTCAATGTCATACTTTGTGGGCATGCCGACCTAATTAGTGATGGGCGATGAATCATCGTGACCACAGACTATAAACTATTGATATTTTAAATAAAACTTGATTTAAAATTAATATAACTTTTATTTTTATTGTACCTATATTTTAATATCATAACATTATTTACATTTGTTCATACTTGAACTAAAATAATAAAATCCAATTTCTCACCTACTCGTGTAACATTGCATCCGTCAATGTCCCATCCTTGGGTTTCGGGAGAAGACACGCCGCCATCTGGTTTGAGAACCTCCATTCTCCTCAGTACGAGTGCCGACGCCTTGTATATGCTACCGTGTTTTCCGTTCTCATTACTTTGTTTTTGATACTAGTGCTGTTAAATGTTATCTGTTATTTTTGTTATCTTTTGTTATTATTGTTAGTTTCTTGTTGGCATAATGCCGAAGAGAACTAAGAAAACTGTTTTGAACATTCAAAGTCGTGAGTTTGTGATTCGCTTACGTGAATATTTTGAGCGAGAGAACCAAAATTGCGGGCCGCTATTACCCATCGAGAAAGTATGTGATAGAGTTGCAGATGCTCTTGGCATCGGACGTGCGACAGTAATTCGCACCAGGACGAGGACAAGAAACTGTCAACGCCAAATAAAAAAAGGAAAAAGGCTGCTCCTGTCACAAACATTGACGACTTTGACGCCGCTGCGATTCGCAACCATGTATACGGTTACTATACACGGGGCGAATTGCCTACATTAAAAAAACTTGCCGCGTCCCTCAGAGACGGACACCTATATTCCAAGACGTTTCCTCGAAACTTCCTCGACTCCACTCAACCTCATTCAAGGAAATCGGTATTCACAGTTGTAAAAAATCACCTTCACTTGGCGTCCCTCGACATTTTTCCTCAGTCGAGGTGAGGAAACAACTGTCAAACTCAAGGTAGATCTTGAAGTACCTTAAGGAACACTCAAGGAAGATTTACGCCATTCTTTACGTTGTTTAATCTACTATTTCGCTCACGCTTGTAAACAGAACTGATTAATTTATTTGAATAGTTTTTCCAATAGTGTTTTTAATGGATTTCCAACAGTTTCTGAATGATAAATGATTTTTATTTTGTAAGTAGGTTTGTACAAACACTTTTACACGTCAATAATTTTTTTTTTCTCATTCAAGAATTATCTGTATGATAATCCGTACGATTACCCTGCACGTCGTTATTTGCGGGATGCAGAAAACCCCATTGAATTTTATGACAATGAATAATTCCAGAGACGCTATCGTTTTAGGAAAGAAAAAGTGGCGAATATGTTGTTACCGCTTGTGTTCTATAACAGAGCTATACCCAATAACAGAGGACTACCCATTCCACCTGTAATCAGTTGTTAATAAAATTGCGTTAAGATTTTATGCAACTGGAAATTTTCAAGTAAATTATTGCTGTTTGCCGTGTCTATAAACCATTATTTCTTTATGTTTTAAAAACGGAGTAAAACTTTCAAGTCACAAAACAATATTATAACATTTTTTTTTTATTCGCCCTAAGACAGGCTCTAGTCTTTCGACCATACCGCCTTGTCTTCCGTGTAGTAAACATAACAACACACAGGTGACAGGACAGACACGATCACACAGATAAAAAACGGCAATATGACAACTTTTGAGTGACCATAGACAAAAAAAAACAAAGTATATACTGTAATCTATGATTCAATGACGTATTCAATGAAGTTTTACCTCGACTCAACCTCACTGGAGGATCCTCAAGATTACCTCATGACAAGACAGAGTTTTAACTAAGAATACCGATTTCGAGGATTTCTTGAGGTAATCCTTAAGGTAACCTCGAATGAGTGGAGGTCGAGGAAGTTTCGAGGAAACGTCTTAGAATATGGGCCGCAGACTTGTTCAAAGGAAGCTTGCCATCTCTAACGAAGATATTGAAAATATTGGTTTTTCCTATAAAAAAAGTGACAAAAGAAAAATTATTATGGAAAGAACCGACAAAGCTCTTGCTCGAGTGAATTTTCTCCGAAAAGTCAAAAAAACGACAAATCGGGACAAAGTAATGTTTCTAGACGAGACATGGCTAAACGCCAATCATACCGTATCCAAAGCTTGGACCGATGATACTGCACAATCAACCACCAAAGTACCCGAAGGAAAAGGTCAAAGATTAATCATCACTCATGCTGGGACATCATCTGGTTTTGTGCCTAATTGCTTATTGGCATTCAAATCAACTAAAACTACGGAATACCAAGAGGAAATGAATTTTGAAAAATTTAAGGAGTGGTTTTTAAAATTATTAGATAATTTAAAGGAGGCACATTGCATTATTATGGATAACGCCCCATATCACTCGGTACAAAAGCACAAACCACCAACTTCGGCAAACAGAAAATTAGAAATCATTGCATGGCTTCAAGAAAAAGGTATAGAGGCCAATGAAACTGCTCAAAAACGAATTATTAAGACTCGTTGGTCTGCACAAACCCAGTACGCCAACGTATGTCTTAGATGATATAGCCAACGAAAAGGGTCATACCGTCATAAGACTACCCCCGTACCACTGCCAGTATAATCCGATCGAGCTTATCTGGGCCCAAGTCAAAGGTTTGTTTGCTTGAATTTCAGTTAGGTACTTTAAATATTAACTACTGTCTCTTTAATCTTATTAAAAATATGTTTTCTTTTAAGGTTATGCTGCCAGACACAACACAACACCGCCTTTCACAGCAAATAAAATGTTGCAGTTATTAAAAAGTGCGGTCGACAATGTATCTGCAGAAGACTGGAAGAAGGTGGTAACCAAGTGCAGAAAACTAATGGAAGAAGATTGGGAGCGTGACGTCCGCTTTGATAATATTTGCGAACAAGAGTTTATAATAAATTTACAAGATTGTTCTAGCGATTCAGAAACTGATTTAGATATAGATTTGGGGTGTACTCCTTTAAGAGAATAAATGTATTTTATATTAACATATTCGTTTAATTTAGTAACGTTTGTAATTAAATTAAACCAAATTATTATGTATGTTACATTATCATCGATAAAAAACGTCGATAATTTCTATCGACAATTTTTTATATCCTGACGAGCCTAGGAATGTCAATTTGACATATGTCGCAGAGATCAAGCTATCTTTTACGTAGTATAGTGTGGTTAAAGTTGTAATATGTTGTTAATTAAAATGTCTATTTTTTTGGTTATTAAATCAGCAATTTTTATTGTCACGAACCCTAAGCTCGTAACAATACGTATTCATTATTTGACCCATAGCTTATTTATACAAATTTTCGAGTCAATCAAAGTCAGCAATAATATCTTCCCCTAAAAACTTATTTACTCCTTTTCACCCTGTTAGTGTTTTATTTCCAAGAACTCGCACACGTTATTTTTAATTTTTTGTCATTCATGTCCTAATCGTTGAGCTCCTCAACTTCTGAGTTGAGCTGCACGAATTTTGACAAATGCGTGCACTGACTGGACAGGTCCGCTCAATCTGTGTGGTTCTTTCCTCAAAAGACCATTTCAGACACCAATCTACATGGTCTTCACATGACCTGACCAAGATTTTGTCTGGACTTTAAAAGAGACTGTGACCTCTGAGTTTGTTTCTTCCTTTCTTCTCAGAATAGTCAGATAGCAAACGCCGACCTCATCTAGTTTAAAAAATTATGATTGACGTGTAAAAGTGTTTGTACAAACCTACTTACAGAAAATAAATCATTTATCATTTAACCCAGGCCATGGTCTACCTTGTGCCAAATTTCATCTAAATCTTTCAGCCGATATGTCGTGAAAATGTAACAGACAGTCAGAGTTACATTCGCATCATCCGCCTAGCCATTTCCCAACAATTTTTGAGGTCGTCTTCCAATCTAACCGGATGCAGCTGAATACCAGTATTTTATGTGAAGCGACTGCTTACTTGACCTCCATAACCAACCTACTGCGTAACACTATACCCCTTGGTAAGACTAGTTGTCAGACTTTCGAGCTTCTGACGACCCGTAATGACTGCCAAAGATCCACGAATGACAGCCAGGACCAAAGTAGCTTAACCTGATCGATCAACTCGTGCGGCTGTTATTACTTACCCACGAGCCCCCCTTACTTTCGCATATTAAAAATATGGATAAACTAATTTTGGCGGGCCTGCAATGGCTATTTGGTCCCTCTTTACTCGGTAGTTCGCTGTTTCACCGCAATTATACATGGTGGCAGGGACATCGAAGCACAACCTCGATTCAGTACATAATCTGAACCCCTCTGCTGCGTTGAAAATTTTCGTCGGTTATTAAAAAACAAATTAGCTGTTCCATACATTTTGACCGCGTAGGTTTTGCACTTTTCTATAAAACAGCAGATATTTTTTTCTTAATTTTTTTTTGGTTAATTGGCTATAACACAAAAGTCTTAGGCAATGAGTCTGTGAAAAATATCTTTCATGAGTTCATCGATTCCCGTCCCCAAGATTTATTTAGCGCAGCCTAGGCATCAATTTACTTACATTAAAACTGGTAAAGATCCATCGACCATAATAGCCAAAACATTGATTAAAAAAATTGGTCGAAGTAGATTTTTTTATCTACCGCAAATATTGCTTTAACAAAATTTATTTGGTAGAACATTATTGTATTTTTATGGTAACCCAAATAAACGAATGAAATATTTATTCGGATGGCAACAATTTTTCTGTCACCATTATTAGGGGACTTTCCGAACTGATATTTGTGTGCGTTTTTTTATTGTTGTCAAACCCAATTAAAGGTAAGGTATTTGTTTCTGCGGTCCTCCAATCTATTTAGAAATTTATTTTGGATAATGGACAGCCGGAATTGTGTTTTCATGTCAGAATACAGGATGTCTTCCGGAAGACATCCAGTACATTATTTAATTATGATCATTGCTATTATTTTGCATAAAGATTGAATTTAATAAATTGTCGGGTCAATCAATTGGCTTTTTGGCAGTCATTTGCTTGTAAAAACAAAAAAAAAATCGTTTTGTCCAAAATCAATCTCATGACATAAATCCAAAGCAATGATAAAGTGGTGACGGGTCGCCACTGAACTTTATCATTGCTTCGGATTTCGCCCTGAAGTTCCATCAGGTTTCCGCTGCTCGTCGTGTTTCATAAATGTATATTTTTGACACTTGATAGTCATACTGTGTTTTTTTTTATCTTCAGTTACAGCAATCAGCACGCACGAACCATGATAAGGATGTTAAGCACAGCGGAAAAGTTTCAGCGTCGCAAAGACTTTCAAATTTAAGAGATCGTCTTAGTACGGTGGATCTTATTCCTTTGCAGTTGCCAGCTGTTAGTAACGAATGTTTGGTAAGTAGAAAAATTAAAAACCCGGCCAACCCTTCACTGAGCGTGGTCAGTCATGCACTTGGCCGGGCAAGTGCATGACTGACCACGCTCAGTGAAGGGTTCCGTAGTCGGGATGAATTTATGCGCATGCACAATATTATTGATGTTATCGGTAGAAAAGACACTAGAAGTAGTATTAATAGTTTGTATGTCATAAGTGCGTCACGAATCACGATGGCCCGAACTTCACTTATCCGAAGAACGTTTGCCCGAATGGTCTTTGGACGGATGAATTGTCGGTCGAAAGACCGGTTTACCGAAGAACGTTCACCCGAAAGATCGTTTGACCGATTAACTGTCAATCTAAAGAACGCACCAAAGGACAACCCCCCGGTTGGTTTATAATACACGGGTAAAATCGCAGGGGTGACTTGCATACTTAATAATGGGCCTCCGAAAACGGTATCTAGCACACAGTGACGTAGCGACAAGGGGGCAACATATCCTGAGGTACTTGATAATTGGAGGGGTATTCCACAGCTATCAGGACAGTCCTGGAAGTAACGTCAAGATCTAGACTCGAGAACTTCCTTCTTCCAAGCACGTTTGCTCGTGTCGTGCTCTGCCGCAGAGCCACCATTTTAGAAACCGATCAATTATATCTTAAAATTATGTACGTCAAACGTACATAATTTACGTATACCGTCATCGCTGTACGTGCATTAGGTAATGATAAAATAGACATTGATTGTGGCTCGGAGAGCATACTCTCTAGCAGAGCCTCAAAGAACATGTACTCAGGATAGAAAAACGCTATTGTTTTTTGATGAAAACTGTTGTACGAATAGTGTTTATTGAGTACGTGTTGAAAAATATTATTAGACAGTGGTTTTATTTATTTTAACTTTACTAAAATATTCATAGAAAGCGCCTAGTTATTTTGTGTCAGCAAAAGTTTTACTAGTCAATCTCCCTTTCAATTAAATTAAAAACATAATTTGGATAAGATAACAGTGCCGGATTAGCTACGTAGCAGGTGTAGCAAATGCTACAGGCCCCACGCTGTAGGGGCCCAGCGCTTGGACGTACAAAAAAGAAGTCATGGTACCCTATATGGTCTACCATTAGGTTTATTGCAATATTAAGGAAGAATGTTCAAAAGAAACCTAAGCTCTCCGAGATGGGATGCTAAAATTTTTCGAACTCACTTGGCTAGCTCTTGCATAGAAACAAGGTTCTCTCAGAACTTGCAAGTACGTAGGTTTTTACAAAAGTACCTACTATACTGAGCATTGTTTGAAGAAAGTAATTTGGCTCAAGTACTTCAATTGACATGACACGGAAAAGAACGTATTTCATAAGAAACATTGATTTGACTAGTGAATAATCACTACACAACTAAAACTATTATGAAAAAGTTCTGTTTTATCTTGTAAACCTAAGAACCTTAAACAAAGTTCTACCATATTTTCCCCTAGGTTTTGCTACAGGCCCCGCGCTGGCTTAATCTAGCTTGTTTTCTTTTGGCAAATAAACATTATCTATCTCATCCAGTGCCTAATTAAGCCAGCACGGGGTCTGTGTAAATGTGCGTCCACATTGCCAGCCTAGCGCGGTTGCGACGACGCGGCGGTTAGGTTATTATTATTATTAACTTGATTTCCAGTTTCTTTGAGATCACTATATAGTATAAAGCAAAGTCGCTTTCCGCGTCGGTCTGTCCCTATGTATGCTTAAATCTTTAAAACTACCAAACGGATTTTGATGCGGTTTTTTTAATAGATAGAGTGATTCAAGAGGAAGGTTTATATATATAATACATGCATAATATAGTAGAGAAACACTGATAATTTTAGAGGTTTTTAATGTAAGGTCGTAAATAAACTCAATTTTTTTGCGCTTACATTGCAAACGCTGGCTGAACCCTACGAGATAGATCAAAATAATGGACTACAGTATTGTACACCTTAAAAAGGTCTACAAAAGAGTCCGCGATGGTATATCTCTATCTCTTATGGATAACCCACAATAACAATTTTTTATCCTTTACTTATTACTTATTTACGAAAAAGCGATTTTAAGCAATACAGCATTAATGCATAAACAATTAAGTACTTACCTTAAATAAATTGTGCATGTAATATGGATTAGTATGGCCCTTTACAGCATATAATTTAAATGAATATTTTCGAAGTTAATACAGATTTAAAATGCAGGGACATAGCGGTTGCATCGACAGCGGCGGTACGGCCGGGGGGCCGGGGGGCATACAATAAAAAACAAACTTAATTTTGCGGTTCGATCCCTAGACCCGATTAGTGTACCAACCGCAAATAATAAGTTTGTCGATTTGATAGTGTACGTAATGACCGTAGGTTATTTTATTACCGCGTAAAAAAATTATAACCCATGAATTACCGACATCCACGCGGGCGAAGCCGCGGGCAGAAGCTTACACTATAAAATCAATATTGTGCATGTTGAGTGAGGTAGTTTTTATTAACTTTTTAGTTTAATCGAGTTCATTGATAATTTCCATTTTTATTATTGTTACATTTTTAATGCGTAGCGATGTCATATCTAGTGTTTTGGACCGATAAATTAGAAAGAAAGAATAAAATTTATTTGACATCAGTTCGTGAAACACAGATTTTTACAATTAATATAAAATAGAAGAAACTTAATAACTTTAAAAAAAACAACCTTGTTCCAAAAAAGACACTACAAAGTGAAAAATAACTTTAATTTCGGAAATCTTTGTCGTTGGGTACGCACTTTCGTTGTTTGCTACCAACTTCCGAAATTAAAGTTATTTTTTTACTTTTAAGTTGTACTTACCCCACTCAAATTCGTTTAATAGCCTGCGCAGACGACGGATTTTTGTCCGCGGACTTTTTCGTCCGCTAAAATAGATCGCTTACAACTGTATCGAGTAACGCAAACGAGGGATTAAAAGTACCGCGTACAAAAAGTCCCCCGAATAACCGAGGACGTGCAGAGAGCGGACCGGACAAAAGTACGGGGAAGTCCATTTCTGGGCAACATGATCGCACACCGTGTGCGTTGAGTTCGCGGTAAATCCGCGGCGGACTTTTCATTCGCGGAGCGTACTTTTTTCTCCGCCGCGGAGAAAAGTCCGTCGTCTGCGCAGGCTATAACACTATGTCAGAAATCGTCACGACACAGCACAAACACAACACAATAATGTGAATCTGGCTTAAGAATTGTATTATTATCTAGTGTTACTCATAAAATGGTTTATTTATAAACGTTGCCCAAAGTTAAGTAATGATTAGCGACTATTTAAGGCCTGCGCAAACGAGGGACACTCCCCGGCGTACTTTTTCGTCCTTCAAAATAGAATCGGTTCAACGCACACAATGGATTAAACCGTACGAAAAGTCCCTCGAATAACCGAGGACATCGATAGACGAGACTCGATAAAAGTACGAGGAGTCCCCGAAAAACATAGAGCTAACGTGACTAGGCGTAGGCACAGTATTACAATATTTCCTACAGTAGCGCAACGCCTTTGATGTCGCGCGATGCCGCCGCCAGTGTAGGTACTTACGCTGTCACATGCAAATATGCTAGGGTTGTCACCAAATGGGAAATAAAACAATTGTGATTATTACTATTATGATGTAATCATTTATCCATATGTACATTCAAAATAATTGTGATTAAGTATTACATATGTTGCACTGCTAAATATTTACGTGACACTTTATTTTTGGATGTTCTTAATTGTCTATTATAAAATTTAACTACGTAATGTATTCGCATTCGGATGAACAATCTGATAAGAAAAGAATGAGGAGCTGTGATTTAAATTCTCCACAAATGAAAAACCTACCTCTCGTCGCGGGGAAATCTATGAAACTTTAAGTCCTTCTGGGATTTCGATGTCTATGTACATCCATACACATAACAGTTTGTGCGCACCATTATAGAATAACTAGGTATGTTAGTATAATAAAATTATTACAGAAAAAACACGCCTGCGTCTGCCCTTCGCGCGAAACTAAGCGTGTTTGCGGTACGCGGCCCGCGCCGCCCGACACCCCGCGAGTTCCCCTCTGTTGCTCTGCGCAAGTGCATTCGTCGCGCTACTGTAGGAAATATTGTAATACTGTGGCGTAGGCGCAGCAAGCAGCAACGTACACAGCCAGTGTCTCCATGTACACACAGCCAAAAAGTTCGGTTTACATTTCACACATAAGTACGGGTTATTGTCACAGTGTGCGTAAATTAATGAGTCGGTCGGTCGGGTATGGATAGCAAACGCTAAACTGTCTGTTTGCGTATGATATAGCCACATATGTCAATAACTAATATACCAATGTATAGTAATCATAATTGAATGAGACCCAATATTTCAACGTTATAAATATGTGTCCTATAGCCGGTCGGTGAAAGCACCTGACTTAAACCACAGATTACTGAATAGTTACTACGTAACAGATACTTCACTCAGTAGAAAATTTCCAATACCTATTACGATAATTGCCTACTCCCTCGCGTCAACAACCACTGTATGCTAAAATGCGCCTAAATGCTCAAGCGTACAGCAGTGATTGCTTCGCACCGCGCGATTCCACAGTAATCGCAGGGCCTGCCTCTTCGATAAAATTAAATTAACATAACTTTTTATCTATGTTTTTGAGAACTGTGAATATGTTCTGACTTTTATGTGGCAGTTAAAAATTTTATCATTTATAAAATATTTAACCAACTTAAAAAAAAGGAGGTGATCAGACATACAGGCCAAACTGAGAAGTTTGACTTGTATGGTTTGTAGGTATGTAGTTTGTGCGCGATAATCTCGCGTTTGGCTAAACCGATATCGATGCGGTTTTCAGAAAAGGATTTGTTACATTTAGGAGAACGTTTTAAAATAAGTATAATACTTCTTAGTTTGATGATGATCTTCGGAGATGTTCACTAGAAATGAAAAAAAAGCCTTAAAAAAAGAGAACCGACTTCAAATAAAGCACTAAGCCTTAAGAAATAATTTGTTTTTTTTTTATGTTAGTTAATACGCGTACGAACGAACAGCACTATTAAAATTGAACGGCGTGCGCGCGCTTCGCTTGCGAAAACCGCACTGAATTTGATCCGCCGGCGGACCGAGACCGCTCGGCTGGGCGGTAGGCACTTATAGCGCGCAAGTACATGGAGTGACGGAGGCCTGCTTAAACTTCGTGTCGTAAGTTCTAACCCCGGCAGAGGAATATTGTTTTAAAGGTTTTTATTTTTTGTCTTAAAATAAGACATAAATTTCGAGTCGAATAAAATTAATGAAACAAAAAAATAAAATGTAATTAAATAAAACCAATAAAATAAATTGAAATATTTTATTAAATAAACTAGGCGTTGGAATGCGGGCGTCTATTGTTCCATATCGCTTTTGTCATTAGTGAATGAGCCAGCTCGTTTCGGCTATTATGTTTCTTACTATAATTTGCTTAAGGTTCAATTTGGCATGGGCTATAATGTTAGCAAATAAAAAACTACGTGTGGCTAATACAGTAAGTAATGCAAACTATTATTCCCAAACTTTTGGATGAGTAGAACACTGCTGGTAACTTCTTTACCAGTTTATAAAAAAAAAAACAAATCGCGAAAAAAAAAAAATCTGCTGTTCCCTACATTTATGTTTGCATAACTCGTCAAAATGTAGGGAACAGCTGATTTTTTCTTCGCGATTTCAGGTTTGGTCCCATAGTTCTTCTTCGTGTCGCTGGCACGACTATGTTTTAAATCTTGTTTTCCCAAAACTTTGCCACTTTCACGGCGTCGTCGGTGGCAGCGCAGAGGTCACTTTGACTGCATGTGTTTGTTTTTGTGGCGCCAGAACACTTCCCTGAGGCAGACCATTCTTATGTGATCTCCATCTGCTCCTTTCTGGATTTAGGAGGACTCGGTAACGTCGGTTACGCACCATCTCACCCAGTACCCGGATAAAACCCTGGTCATCGATCATGCCAGACAATTTTGCCAATAATCTCTTGACATTGACGGTATCATATGCCGCTGACAAGTCTGCAAGGACGACGCCAGTGATCTGTCGTGCCTCATAGCCATCCTCTATATGTATATTGCGACAATCGGAGGATTTGCCCGGAGCATGACTTACCTGGTCTAAAGCCGACCTGCTCGGGAATCAATTTAGGGTCGATTACGGTTTGAAGGCGATTGAGTAAAAGCCGTTCAAATAATTTGAACGTATGGCACAGAAGAGATATAGGGCGATAGTTCTTCGGGTTGTCAGGCAGTTTTCCCGGCTTAAGCAGTGCTGTAACTTGTGCTTTCCTCCAGATTTTGGGGATCATCGAGCTTTCAAGACAGGCATTAAATAGGGTAAGAAGCCATGACACGCCTACCGAACCCAGGTTCTTAAGTAAGTTGTTGTCCACGGTAATTTCGTCTAGTCCAGCCGTCTTACCATTTTTCAGCGCCTTGATAGCCGGGATTATATCCGACAATATGAAGGGCTTACTAATTTCCGTTGAGGATGTTAAGTTCTTGGTGGCTTTTGGTAATTTCGGCAATTTGTTTGGGGCCTTACCATTCAGTAAAAGTTGGTGAGCTACCTGATTAGCCGAAACTTTACCTGGGTTTGTTGGTTCAGGGGGATCACCAGTGAGTTTTCTTAATGTCGCCCATGCCTTCTTGCTGTTCTTCGTCATGTCGATATTTTCGACTGTTTTTAACCACTGTTGTTTGTGGTTTTCACTGACCTTTGTAAGTAGCTCCTCGCCGGCTGTGACGGTTTCCTCAGAGAAGGCGTCATTAGCGTATAAAGATTCGTAGGCCTCCAGCAACCTCGATGAGTCTGAATCCAATCCAGGAACGTAAAGAGAACGGCAGCCTCTTGGAATATGTCGGCGTGAAACTGACCAGACCGTTTTTACAAACTCGTCGTAGTTTTCTGGTAGCGGTTCAATCTCACGCAACTTATTGTCCAAGTCTTGGAAAAAGCTGCTCCAGTTGGCTTTGGAAAAATTAAACCGACGTCTGAAAGGGACTGCAGTTGGTTTTAGTGCACCATAGACTTGACATGCTATTGGTCTGTGTTGTGTTCTTGGAATTGGCGGGCACATTGTTTTTTCGCAAACACGGTTGATGTTATCACTGGTGAAGATGAGGTCAGGATTATATCCCCGCTTCCAACGACCGCTGTTAAATGATTTTGGGAGTTTGTGCGTTGTGTAATAAGGTCAAATTTTCTACTTCTGCCCATTGTTCCACGGCAAAACCATCAGGATTTGTATCCTGGTAGCCCCAAGCCATATTGTGGCTGTTGAAATCACCGATAACGATTTTTTAATCCCGGTCATAGAAGTTGTCAGTTGGGATCAGTTTGAAAGGTTGGTTCGGTGGTTTGTAGACAGAAGTGATGGTACAATGTCCAGTATCGATAATCACCACTTCTATTGAGTCAACGGAGGAAACGGAGGTAGACAATATTGCAGTGCTGGGCTTGGCAAACACGGCGCTCCCATGTTTTGGGTGTGGTATTTCGGCTTCAAGTGTTAGCCCGGGAATTTCTGGTCTTGACTGGTCCTGACTGCGATGTGTCTCTTGTAAACAGAGTATGTCATAGTTGGTAGTGCGACAGAGCTCTGAAAGAATTTGTGCCTTTTCTTTCGATAATCCTTCGATGTTGATTGAAATAACGCAAAGGGCTGGAGTAGTTAAGTCTCGGGGATTGGCTCTTAAAAGAGCCGTTTGGGATGGGTCTTGAGAAAGACCGGTTCGTGCCATCGTGGTGAAAGGATTAATCACCTAGACTCTGCGTTACCGAGTGCTAGGTGTCCAGGGTGCGCCGGACGTTGAGGGGATTGGGTACCGATTTCTAACGTCACTCGGGGAGGCTCCTTTCTTGCACCCCGGTCCCGTAGTAAAAATTGTTCATAATGATGAGTACAATCTCCCATTTCGATTTGTCGCATGTTTTCAATTTCAACCTGTATATCGTAACTGTTTCACCTACGAGTACCACCTACATATTGGTAATCTGTGAAGCAAGGACAAGTATTCTCTAGATAAACATGAATCTGAGGTAATAGAAACGAGAAACAAATGAGGAATATACATTTGTTTTATTAAATACGGCAGATTAGTATTTTTTACCTTAAAATACGGCAAACCAGACTGACATACGGCAACTCAGATTTTTACGATAACAACAGACACTGCACGCAGCGAACTTTAGTCCGCGTTGAGCGCTCGAGAGTGACGTACGTATTCGCGTCATTCGTGACGATAATGGCCTGCGCAGACGAGGGACTTTTGTCCGCGGACAAATTGCCCGCAACGAAAGAATCTATGGAAATCCCAGCAGTCTACTTGTCCTACGTGTGCGTTATTGAATAGATTTCCATACGTTCTATCGTTGCGGACAATTTATCCGCCTACAAATTGTCCCTCGTCTGCGCAGGCCTTTACGGTGACAAATGAAATCTTCTCTTTTTCTTAAGAGCGTTTACGCCGTACGGCATTTCATACAAACTTTCAAACGATTTTTTTTCAAAATGAATGAACGGATTTTAATGAAACTTTATACTCATAAGCAGGATACAAAGGTCTAAAAAGTTAGCTGAGAACATTTTCGAAAAATTGTGTTACAGCCAAATTAGACCGATTTTAAAGTTTCCATAGAAACAGAGATTTCCAGTTATCTTTTTTTAAATAAGACATTTCGAAAATGTTCTCAGCTAACTTTTTAGACCTTTGTATCCTGCTTATGCGTATGAAGTTTCATTAAAATCGGTTCATTCATTTCGAAAAACAACGGCTTGAAAGTTTGTTTGAAATGCCGTACGGCGTAAACGCTCTTAAACTGAATGTAAATAACAACACAACGTAATCTGAGAATATTTGCTTCCCATAGCATGCGCTTCACTAAATTTCCGAGCAACAAAATAATGATCGCACACCGTGTGCGTTGAGTCCGTGGCAAGTTCTCGGCGGACATGTTATTCACGATTCATTGATTTTTGTCCTCTGCGGACAAAAGTCCCTCGTCGTTTAACAATACATAGACGCCTAGACGTTTAAATGTCTCATAACTTTAGGCAACGTTTATAAATAAACCCCATTGAGACAAAACCTCATTAACCGACTTCCAAAAAGGAGGAGGTTATAATGTTCGACTTTATGTATGTTTTTTTTATATATGTTCACCGATTTCTCGGTCAATTGTGGACCTATTTTTTTTTTTTTTGTTTGAAAGCGTATACTCTCGAGGTGGTCCCATTGTTATCAAGTTGGAATCTGATGAGAGGATTTCATGGAAATCGAGGGAAACCCTCATATTTTATAGGCAAACCTATAGCGATTTGGGTATTTTTTATAGTAACTCGTGCATTTGCTCTCGAAAAACACCATTTGGTGAAGTGGAACTGATGATGAGGACCACAGATGGCCACCGGAACTACTCAATAATAAGTATTTTACGGGTTGCGATTCGATTACCTTAATGGTTGCTAAGCAATTTATGCTCGTCACAATGCGAATGGTGAAATGGAGCTGATGGACCAGGAGAACATCTCAAAAATTAACGACCCTGCATCGGGAATAGCAATATTTTGTAAAAGGCGATGAGCAAGTTGACATTAAGCAATTGTAACATAGATATAAATTATAAACAGAGCCACTAAAAAGCGAGAAATTAACACTTTTTAACAAAAAAAAAACGACTTAAAAACACTACAAAGTGAAAAATAACTTAATTTCGGAAGTCGGTGTCAAAAAACGAAAATGCGGAACCAACGACACCACTTCCGAATTTTTTTTCTCTTTGTTCCTAGTGTTTTTTTTGGAAGTCGGTTTTTTTTTGTTTATAAGTTTTTTTTTAAAGAAAACGTTTCAGACTCAGTATCTAATGAGCCGAGTCCACCCCCCCTTGAAAATCTGTTTTGATTCAGGAAAGCAGTGGTCCTGTAACAAATGTGGTGCCGGCTCATAACTTAGAGCCACCACCTGATTCCACATCATCCGTTGACAAATTGGAATGGACTTGTAAAAAACTTGGGCTTCCAGAACCTGTGTATAAGGTTCATGAGATACGGCCTAAACGGGGGCCTGTAAGCTACGACTGCACAGTGAAAGTAAGTATTTCATAAATATAGGTACGAGCTGTGGGAATAGAACATTTAAGTAACATACTTACGACAATACATCGCTCATTTGGAGAATCATCGACGTAACTGCTACTTTACTTTTTTTTACTTATTGTTTCTCCTAACGTACTCGTAAATACGCTTTCTAAGTGCTTTTTCATATTGTAACTCATTTTTGGGAAAAAATACATTTATGTCGATGTTTCTCCAAATGAGCGAAATGTTCTGTTCACTTTTACCCGGTTTTGAAGATAAGTAGGCACTCAATGAAAAATTAACTGCCTATTAAGTACTCAATAGTTGTACGCCCGTAACTTTTTAATTGTTTTTTTTGAACCCTCGGTTGAGGCTGGTGTCAAGGAAGTATGTCAATTTGAAGCAAGTAATTATTATTATCGTTTTGGACATCACCGGCCGTGTCTTGAATTTTCTTTTTTCACCCAAAGAATGCGGACGGAAATATTTGAAAAAAAAAAATGCACAGTCTAATTTACGTGATATTTTCATGAAATAGTCAACAATTAGAACTTAGAGAGTTGTATTGATGATTTTAATTATATTATTTTAATAAAAACATTCGTTAATGTCGTGAATCAATCATAATTTTTTTTTTTTTGTAATGGGTTTGCTCTCTTGACTCTAGTCTAGGTCAGATTTTTTATCAACATACGACGACGTGATACTTCAAATTACAAAAATAGTAAAACAATTTGAATATCACCGGCTACTATTTTAGAACATTCTCCATAGAAGCTATGGTACATACGCATTTTTGTTGGTACAAAGCCCTCTTCCCATACAACCTTTAAATATAGCTTTTAACCTAGTTAGTTTTAATCCATAGGTCGGAGCATCGTATTGTATTTGCTCGTATCCTGACTCATCACCATCCGAAGAATTAGCGAAAGAAGTAGGTGCTGTCAAGTTACTTGCGGTCATAGAAAGTTCCGAAGCTGGCGGGATGCCTACTTCTTCAAGTAGCAATGCTATAGCATGTCTCACAGAACTGGTGTCGGAACATGAAGCTGGACTTTGGGCTAGTACAGTACCACATCTGTACAGGTGAGTGCTCTTACTTTTATAGATAGATAGATGGAATACTACTACCTACTCTTTATTATGTACACCATCAATTCTATTATCTAATCTTCTATTTTTTTATTTGAACCTCTTGATGATAAATGAATAACTATTAAGAGGTCATTGAGGACATCAAGTCAGAAACCAGAGACATTAGCCGACTTTAGTGCAGACAACATTATCTTTTCTTTCTTTTTCTTTTAGTCTTGCCTTTGTCTTACTACTGTATAAATGTTTTTATTCTATATTGTTTGTCTGTTTAGAGAAAAATATAGAGAAAATTTACCAAGTAACTGGCAAGAATTAGTTGAGAACTGTCCGAAGATAATAAAAGATAGAGTTGTGAATGGACTCTTAGTGCTTCTTCCCAATAACGAGGTATGTATCATATTACTTGCCGTCGGTATATTGTATGATTCGTCATTCTACAAACGGCATCGTCCTTTTGCAAACGCGGTTTATGAAATGTCGAAGGCAAATTGTAAAATGCCAAAGCGAAATTGAACATGCGTGATTTTGAATCCCAAATAATGATAATTACGCGCAATAAAGTTATTATGCCAGTGACCATCGCACAGACTTCTCAGTCCAGTTTGGTTCGAAACCTTAGTTTTGTGAGCCCGACTCGCTCATGGCCGGTATATTTTTTCATTGCAGTTAATATTTATATGAATAAAACAGACGTGATAATATCTATGTTATTCTTTTTGGTTTCCCTAACACTGACTCTTGTCAAAATGAATTCGATTAGAAGCATCATCAA
Source organism: Gortyna flavago (assembly GCA_963669345.1). Classification (NCBI taxonomy): domain Eukaryota; kingdom Metazoa; phylum Arthropoda; class Insecta; order Lepidoptera; family Noctuidae; genus Gortyna; species Gortyna flavago. Next base: position 11,394,880 of record OY770126.1, read on the forward strand.
TTTGCCTTTATCAGTTTGCAAACTGATGACACCGTTTGTATAATGACGAATCCTACAATAGCCGACGACATTTACATGGGTCGAGAAATCATAATATGTAAATTTCACCTCTCAACTAGCGAATCGTCGCGTCAAGTGAGCAATCACCGTTCACAATAACTGCCTGGCGAGTTTTGTTTGAATGTAAACACTAAGGTGCAATAATCGTCTGGCAAGTATCTTCTACGAGATTTGCATGGACTTTCTCTCTCACCTTAAAAAAAATAAATTAATCCAATTATTTATAATTTATAAACTTTGCCAGCAGGAAGTGTTTACTCCACATACCGAAACAACTGTATTAGACGATTCCATGGACAGTGACTTGCCACCACTACAATTTCCTGATGATGACTTCTGGAATGTCTTCGTGACCGTCGCTAATTCGACTCTTGAAATTTGGCTTCGAATAATTGGAGTACAATATAGTGTAAGTTGTAAAAAGTAGTATTTTTAAGCTATAATGTAGATAGTACACTACTCAACAAAATCTAGGGAACAAGCCATCTATATCAACTTATAAAAAAAAAACTTTTGTAATTTTTTTTTAAGGTACATTAAAACTGCATTAATATTATTCGAAAGAAAATCTGAATTGGCTAAGTTTCTACAAATGGCTAACACAGTATAGTGTACTTACGATTATGCAGAATAAGTGGTCATCCGCAGAATTATCTAAAAATATAAGTAGGTAATAGGTAATACGGGCTGTTGTCCGCAACTCCACGTCAATGCGCGTATTTTGCGTGAAATATAAGTATTCCAGTAATGAGATCTGGAATAGTAGTTTATAATCTGTTACATGGAATCCGTGGCCTCCCAAATGTTCTATGGAGAAGTCCAATGGATTCGGTCCGGTAAGTATGGAGGGTATTCTTCTGCAGAAATAAACTTCGAAAAGAGACGTAAGAAATGTTGCGTCAGGTGAGCTTTCTGAGATGGTCCCGACTCCTGTTGGAATGTACAGTGGCTTGTTTTAAATTGATATCGTGCGAGCGGTATCGTTTTCATGTCCCAGCTCTTTGAAGATTAACTGTCTTTTGAGCTGAAGTTTAATGTTCAAATATTTTTTGTTCATATGTAACAAGAAAGCAATCGGGCGTTCTGCCAAATTGCGTCGCGCTGCCTTTAATAAATAATTTGATTATTGCAGCAGTGTTGAGGTAATAACACTAGTAAGTGACGGACCCTGTAAGTCTGATTGTCAATCATAAATTCGCGTAGTCGTATACGGAGTGGCGAGATTGAGCTTTGAACCCTTTTAAAGTCCTGTAAAAACCTATTCCGAGCATCCTTCTTGACAAAACCTATCATGGAGGAAAAATTTAAGCAAAAATTACCCATTGCAAATCCATAAAAAAAAAAATCAACTACTACAAATTGTAAATTTAATCTATTTTTGTTTCAGGATACCTTCGAAAGCCTTTTAGCTGACATGTCTAAATATTATGACCATTCTGGTTCACCTGTGGACAAATCAATGATTATCAAAAACGCTTGGTAAGACCGCTTAGTTTCTTTTAGATAAAGTTAGCCTATAATATTTGGGTTTTAACATGGTAATACAGGTCATTGACCAACCTAAATGTATGGCATTCTTCATTTTTTTAAAACCGGTCAAGAGCGAGTTGGTGAGGCCTATATTCGTCAGAGAATTTTAACACTGCGGTGTAGAATATTGCAGCTTTAGGTCAGCGCCATCTCTTGACCGATAGTGGAACTAATATAATTTTTGTTGGTGATTTCTGAAAAAGTGTGCTATTTAGAGACATCGTTTTATTTTTCCTGTAATCTTTACATAAACTTCTATCACATAGAATAATTTTAGATTTTTCTCAATGCAAACTTCGGAGATAAGGGGGGGGGAGGAGAACGGTTTTTATGGTTCCGTACCCAAAGGGTAAAACGGGACCCTATTACCAAGACTCCGCTGTCCGTCCGTCCGTCCGTCTGTCATCTCACCAGGCTGTTTCTCATTAACCTTGATAGCTAGACAGTTGAAATTTTCACAGCATGTATATTTCTGTTGCCGCTATAACAACAAATACTAAAAACAATAAAATAAATATTTGAAGGGGACTCTCATACAACAAACGTGATTTTTTTGCCGTTATTTTATACGTAGTATTAAATATTGTATGTTGGTACCGTTGGTACGGAACCCTTTTGTGTGCGAGTCCAACTCGCACTTGGCCGGTTTTTGCAAATGCGGGGCTTTTAGACAAAAATAAGTGGATGGTCGATATTCAGGAGTCTCTGATCGACCTTCGGTTGTAGGATTTAGCACATTAAGTTTAGGTATTTCGTTTAACACACTAAAATCACCACTATTGTTCACCATCCCTGGCCTAATAAAGGCCTAGGCACGTGTTTGGCCGCCTGGTTGGTTCATCTTGATTTTGCAAGAAAACACGTTAAGTAAATTACAGAAAAATGGTTAATAATCCAATATAAACACATCTCGAATTGAAATGCAGAGATGATAGTATATTACCGTATTACACGAAAAGTCCTCTTTATCGCGGCACCAAAACAGAAATCTGTATGTTGTCAAATTTATGTGATTGTGAACACTTTATGAAGCAGCAAATATTTCTTTTCTCGTTTTCAGAGTTGGTCCGAAGAGATGACCTCTTTTCAGATTTAGGGTCTACAAAAATTAAGCTTGTAAAAGCTACATAGTACATTCAGACATAAACTTACTTGCCGACAACGTTACGTGTATAGTCATAGTTTTAAGGTTTTTAATATGTATTAGTTTATTATTATATCTATAAGATTATTTCGTGTATTTTATCTATGGGCCTTAGATGCCTGATAATAAAATGATTATTATTATTATTTCATTATATAATATATTTTTAAATATTATGATATAAAAATATAATAACATTTAAAAATATAAAAAATAGTAGCCCACCGGTATCGGGAACAAGGTCCAAGCTACCGGCGGTCAGGGCTCCAGAGAGAGGAACCTCCTAACAATGCGAGCCGTGTCCAGAAGTACCGCTTTCTGAATCAAGCCCTTGATCCAGCTGCCCAACGAGAGCCTCCTTAGGTGTTGGTCGAGGCTCTTGGCTATTAATCCATTGGCTGTCACGACTATCGGCACAATGATCGCTGAGTCCACAAGGTCTGAGTCCTCCGATTCCACAAGGCTGTATTTCAAAGTCAAAGTCAAAGTATTTATTAGTGCGATTTTTGGTGATATAACAGGTCTAACAGATATTTTATAGATACTCAAAAATCTACCCTTTGGGGCATACACTATTAACTTAACAATATTAGAAATTAAATAAAACATTATATAAGTACAATTACAATTCTAATAAATTACAAGTCTGATAGGTATATTACATCATAAATCATAAGTACTGGATCAGTCACAAGAAATTTTGTCAGGAAGAAATTCGTCAATGGTATAGTAGCATTTGTCTATTAAAAAATTATTAAGGCTGCGTTTAAATTGAGTCAAGTTTAAATCTTTTATATCATTTGGTAACTTATTAAAAATTTTCGGAGCCATGCAAAGTATGCTCTTGTGCATAAGGGCGGTTTTTGATCTTCTTAGGCATAATTCATGTCGGTATGTTGGTCTTACAGATCGACAACTTTGCTCTGAAGCTTTTTTAAATAAATCACCGTTTTTTTTTACGAACAATGCGGTCTCGTAAATGTAAAGACTAGGCAGCGTTAGTATTTTGAGGGAAGTAAAATATGGTTTGCAACTTTCTGTTAATTTAAGATTGCATATAGACCTAATGCACCTCTTTTGTGCTTTAAAGATATCATGCTTTTCGCATGAATTTGCCCAGAAAATGATTCCGTAACGTAATATGGAGTTCAAAGCAAGCTGCTGATGGATTATCCTAGCTACAAGGTTGTGTCTATGCAAGTACTCTCCGTTAGCTAGACGAGAACCCCCAGAGATGATATGTCTAATTGATTCTCCCGGCCGGTGGCATGCCCGACAGATGTCAACCGTGCCGTCTTTAACAATAAATCTCCGGTAATTGTTCGTCATCATAAGTTCGTCCATAATTGCACAAACAAAACCTTCGGTTTCTCCAAAGAGGTCACCGAAACGTAGCCAGGCTACGGACTCTAGTAGAACTACATCGGGTCCATGTAGGGCCCGGAAAAAGCGGCCGTGAAGCTCCTTACTCTGCCATACCTCCATGCGATCATTAGTGTCAAGCACTACTGGTTTGCGCCAGTTCTCTTTAGCCAAGGAGAGCGGGGTAAGGCCATTGTCCACTGCGACTACATCCCTATGCATCCCCACGTCGGTTTCTAGGAAATATTCCCTAAGACTGCATATCTCGCGATTGTGGAGAGTCTTAGCGTTTAGAAAGCCTCGACCTCGAGTCTTAGCGTTTAAAAAGCCTCGACCTCCACACTTTCGCGGGATATACAGCCTCATTACCGATGACCGTGGGTGATGCATTCGATTTGCAGTCAGCAGCGTACGGACCCTCCTATCCAGGGCGTCGAGTTCGGTCTGAGTCCATTTGAGTATGCCGAAAGAGTACATCAAAACCGGCATGACCCAACCGTTGACGGCGCGCACCTTGTTTCCGCCTGATAGAAAACTATTAAGTACTTTTTTTCAGGCGGCCTAAGAAGCGCTCCTTCAACGATTGCTTCATGTCAATAACATTGATCCCTAACGCTTCCGACATACCCAAATACTTATAGGTTTCGGATGCGGAGAGGGCTCTAAGGTTTGTGGAATACGAGAGTTGATTTCCCACGGATTCCACAATCTCCCCTTGCTTTACATGCATGACCGCACATTTGTCCACACCAAATTCCATCCTAATGGCGTTACTGAAAGTTTGAGTTACTTTCAGTAGCTCCATTAGTTGTAAATTGTTGGGGCAAAGAGTTTTAAGTCATCCATGTAGAGGAGGTGCGATATAACCTGACCACCTCTCCTCAGCCGATAGCCTAGACCTGAATCCTTCAGCAGTGTGCTTAGTGGATTCAAGGCTAAGCAGAACCAAAGCGGACTCAAACTGTCGCCCTGGAATATGCCTCGTTCGATCCTTATCGGTTCGCTATTCCTCTGAATATTTCGACATCCTGGATAGCGAAGGACCGTCCTCCATTGCCCCATACACGACATCAGGAAGGTGCGCAGAGTTGTATCTACTTTATACAACTCCAGCACCCTCATGAGCCATGTATGTGGCACCGAGTCATAGGCCTTCTTATAATCTATCCAACATGTCGACAGATCCTTTCGGAAACGACGAACCTGTTGGCTAATGGTCATATCAATAAGGAGTAGCTCCTTAGTACCGCGGGACCCATTCCTACATCCATTCTGAGATGCAGACATGATGGAGTTGGTGTCTATATGTTTGTTAATTTTAGTTCTCAAAATGGATGTAAGAACTTTATAGACCGTCGGTAAACATGTGATCGGCCTATAATTTTTGGGTTCCGCGGTGCTACCAGATTTATGGATCAGGTGGGTAATTCCTGTCGTAAGGAACTGGGGTCGCGACCCACACTCTAAAGCAGTCTGGACCTGAGATGCCAAGTGAGCGTGCGACCTTGAAAACCATTTGATCCAAAGGTTATGCAACCCGTCCGGCCCTGGAGCCTTCCAGTTGGGCAACGGACGGACTGCACGAGCTATATCTTGGGGGCAGATGGTGATATTATTATTATTATAAACTCCTATGGAAAAAAAAAATGTAAAGAAAAAAAATAAAAACACGACTTCCCTGCCAAAAAACGAACTAAAAAGTAAAAAACAAGTTGTATTCCCTGACTAAACAGATATTATGATACATATTGTGTGCTATGTTGATCATTATGCTCGAGGCGGTATTATAAGGAAGCTGAGTTTATAATTATCAATGCACACGCGTTTCATACGACGTTTTTCAACACACTTGGTAGGAAAAAACAGACTTGTATTGTTAAAAATTAACTTCTATGAAATATGGCGCGCTGGTTTTGTTTTTCCGCGCGCCTCGCTAGCGGTGCGCGCGCAGCTGTAAACCATAGAGGATTTTTTTTAAAACACAGAGTACTTTTTAAATATACGGAAAAATTAAGGCACTGACAAAACTGCTACACAGCCTATAGAAAAAATATAATAAACACAAAATAATGTTTAGACCATTATACATTAAAAGAGGTCAATGGTTTAGACTATAACTCTAGTGTTTACATTCTCTTTGGTTTAGACTGATTTTAGTGTTGTCGTATGTCAAATTGTAGTTTAGTTAGTATGAAATTTGAAAGTACTATTGGCATAGAGAAATGTACATTTCAGTGAGAATCCGCAATAATAGAACGCCAGTCAGAGTCTTTTCCATTGACCTCTAATTACTTGTATAATACAGGCCAGTGGTCTTTTCCGTTTGGTTCCGGGACGAACTACGGACAACTTAAGGTGCAGTGGTAGACCGCGAAATTCAAATTTTCTTACGTTTTTTGCAATTTGCAGGTCAGTATCAGTTTGTATCTTGATCAAAATATGAGTCGCGACTACAATAAATATGTATTTACAGACAGAAGAGAGAGAGAGAGTCAGATTTATGTTTTTTTTTTTTGTTTTTTTTTTTTTTTGATGTATATGTATTTATAGTCATTAGAATCATTAATATACATCTTTAAGTTAGATTTGTTCTCTAAGAACTTTTTATTTTATTTATAATTAGGGACACATTTATTTATTCCAAAAATGTAAATGGATTTTCAGCGGCATAAAACATCATTGTTGTTACAGAAAAGAAAAAAAAACTGTGTTACCCGGTTAAATTGAAAATGCTCTGTTTAATCGCATATAATTTGCAGTTAGGTACTAACTTAACTTTGTAGGGATAATTCTATTATGCACTCGTGTGTAATATTATTATGCACGTGTGAGTTAAACCGAACTGGTTTATGGCCCTAAGAACGATGTAATAAGGCTCACTTTACGAGCAAGTGTGTTGAAAATAAAATTGTCAATGCAGTCGGGGGACCATTCTTTGGAACACTTTTTAATCTGCGAGGTCCCCCAACTGCAATGACAATTTTATTTATCTGTTTAGTCAGGGAATAATAATAATAATATAATATAATATCCTTGGACATTTCACACAACGCCATTTAGTCCCAAGCTAAGCAACCTAATGCTTGTATTATGGTAACCAGAAAACAACACAACGGAAAACAACAACCGGAACCAGAATACAACTGGTTTTTTACTTTTTAGTTCGTTTTTGGCAGGGCAGTTGTGTTTTTAATTTATTTTTATTTATTTATTTTTATTTTATACATTTTAGTGACAAGCTTTACCAATGTGTTTGTTTTTTTTTTTCTTTACTAGCCTAATTATGTTACTTATGTGACGGTGTGATGATGAGAGAATTCTAAAACTCAATCATCTACAAAACCAATCACTCATTTAGACATTCTGTCTTACTAAAGTCTGATTAAATCGTTAACAGCCAAAGATGAAATGGTTGTTTTGCATTTACACAGTACCTAAGTAAAACTGGTAAACCTAAGCTTTCCACTTTTCAAAATGGAGCCATACTGCCGTATGCCGCCATATTGAATTAAAAAATGTATAGGCAGTGTCACTCGGGATGATGTAATGATTCCAACGATACCCCACACATCCAAACCTGTTCAGGCATTTAAAAGTTATGGTGGAATAAAGAAACTCACATACATACAAACATACATCAACCCTGAATACATTACACTGCATTTTGGGCAGTCGTGTAAAAAGGCGTGACTTTTAAATTGATAATTTTAAGCATAGACGAAAAAAAATATTATTATAAGTTTAAAATTATTCTAAATATGTCACAGCCATATCATTATATAAATAATCATTAAATTATTTTTTCTACAGGTATGCTGTAAATCTAGATGACGGAGGCTGGCAACGTGCTAAAATATTGGAGATTGAAGAAGATACAGCGACAGTCTTCCTCGGTGATCACGGCGACGATGACGTCGTGTATATTAACAAAATAAAGATATTAGAGCCGCAGTTCCGGAAGCTCCCAGCACAGGTGAGAGTCAATAGCGCTTCCGACCCACTTTAAAGAGATTCATCTTCATTTTTGTACAAATTATAACAAGATTGCGGATTATAGAGCAACGCGTACGTAATAAGCACTGCACAGTTCAATATCACAAAAACAAGTCTGTTTGAAATACTTCTGTTCGTGTTTGCCAAATAATATATATTATATATTTTTTTCTTTATTAAGGCGGATCATGCGATCTGCTCTTGGCCATTTTCCCGCTAGATGGCGCTGAAGTCCATGTTTTTAGTTTATTTGATTTTATGTGTAATTGCCACATTAATAAGTCGTAGAAGTAGTAGACGCGGTTATCGGACATTACACTTTATTGAATTTGGTCATAACATTGCCTTAAAACCCACCCAATTCGACACATAATCCGAAAATAAAATCAGCCATTGAACACAGGTCGTTTACACACACAGACGTAAGCTAGTACGTTACAATAATTGACCACTAGGTGGCGTGTATTTAAAAAAAAGATTGAAAACGATATTTTTTAGAAACAAACGACCAAACTAACACGACTCCAATACGTTGCATGAATAAGGGTCACTATCATAGAGTATAATAATAATACGGGAGGTCACTATCGTCACCTGCGGAAAGACTTAACACTGCGATTCAGAAAATCGTGTCATTTGCACAACGCCATCTATCGAGCACACTGGTAAACCTAAGCTCTCCGTTCCAGGCCATTGCAAGTATTGAATCGTGTCATTTGTACAACGCCATCTATCGAGCACACTGGTAAACCTAAGCTCTCCGTTCCAGGCCATTGCAAGTATTGATAACTTTTGACCGAGTTAACCGATTTTAAACCAGATGTAGACTATGACTATTTTCCAATCCCTTAATAATCTCTTTAAATATTTACACAAAAATTTCAATATTACATGTGAATTCTAAAATCATCCCCTATTTTACCCTCTTGAGGGATCATTTTAGAAAAACGACGAAATACGTAGTTCATTATTTGTTACCAAAAGCATAGATTTGAATTTTCATATCCCTAACTTAAGAAATAACAGATTTCCCATATAAACTTTCATCCCCTATATCCCCCCCCTTTAGGGATATTATTGAGAGAAAAAGTAGCATATGTCCTTCCCCGGGATGCAATCTATCTCTGACAAAATTTTATCGAAATCCGTTTAGTGGTTTAGGCGTGAAAAGGTAACATACAGACAGACAGAGTTACTTTCGAATTTATAATATTAGTATGGATTGATATTATGTATTGATAGGATAGGATTTCCTTCCGAATAACCAATACATACTTTTATAACGTATGTCGAGTTCCTGTCTTTTCTTTTTGACGTGAGATTTCTAACGCAGTTTGGCGTCAAAAGTTATGCCAAGGTATTTGGCTGTGTTAGCATAAGGCACTTGTATGCCGTTTATGTAGATTGGATTGACCGTATTGGTCGAGATCGAGCGCCCGCGACTATTTTCAAAATAATAATTAATGGGTTTATATTAGGTATGCGTAAAGTATGTGTGCTGATTTATTGCGTTATGTATGCAGTGCAGTGATTATTACTTAAACAAACGTGACCCACTTCTGCTGTCTAGTTTTATGCTTCTAATATGAAATACTTATCAAAATTCCAAAAACTGGCGCTACCTTTGATTTCACACATAATATTCCTTAGCAGTATTTGATCTTTGTCAGCTACACTATCGATTAGTGCAATAATACAGGGAGATGGTTTTTGTAAAAAAAAGTCTGTTTCGATTTCTGAGGGCCTAAACTGCGTTAAGAGGGCGCCCGCGACGGGCATCAGTCGCGTGTCTACGCGCGTGGTCACGCGGGTGGGCTCCGTGCGAACGCGACGGTCCCCGTCGCGGAGACCGGATTATTTTATTTACGCAGTTATTTTAAAACTATGATATCTCCTAAGATATTCATTGAAATCAAATGATATTAGGGCAATTTTGTTCAAAATGAAATACTTGTGATGAATAACGTATTTATTTGGATAAGGATTAATATCATGTTTAGAAAAACACCTTCGCAAATAATGCATTATTTTAGAACATATTCGATTACCCTAAAAAAGGTTACAGTGAGTCAATCTTAAATGATAGACATGCTGCCGCGGACTTTTTTTTGAACTTTTAAAGGGGAACAATTCCGTCGTACATGATTTTTTCGTAACTTTAATCGTTTACGCAGCGTACGTAACGGAACCTCTCAAAAGGAATAATTTTTCCTGTTTTTGTAACAATTTTCATAGAAGCTCCGCTCCTATTGGTCGTAGCGTGATTTATATAGCCTACCTCGATAATTGGACTATCTAACACAAAAATAATGTTTCAATTCAAACCAGAGGTTCCTGATATTAGCGCGTTCAACCAAATTAATAAACTCTTTAGCTTTATAATATTAGTATAGATTTTTAATGAGGCAAACACATTTTCTAATTAATTTTAGATAAAAATATTTTTGTCTCCAAAAGTATCCAGTTTCAGCTAACATTACCCACCATCAATGAGACATTCTGTGTAAGTATTATTTAACACACGACTGCTTGAGTGCAGTTGTGTTTTATAATTTTTTTATCGAAAGACATTTTCCTTGCGTGTGTGCGGCCTTCTGACACACGGGCACCGTTGCGCGGGTACGGGGCCCGCCTCCCCGCGACGAATGCCCGCAACGGAGCACTTTTGTATGCAACTGCGTGGGCTTCCGCTTAAGGCGGGGTTACCCGAATAAACGTCGTTTTGTATTGTGTTTTATTCGTAGATAACACGGATTTAAATGTTGAAAAAAAAAATTACATATTTCACACTTTGATCTAGATATTTCGGCCGTGTGATACACGATTACTTACACTATACTGCATCCAATTAAATCGCAAAGACAAGTCTAAATTATGATCTATTTCTTATTTCATTTAAGTTATATTAGGCTTTGAAAAATAAAACTTATGCCATAATAAAGGTCGCAAAAAATGGGATATAAAACGGCCGACATAATGTAAAATATCAAAATATCTATACAACTAACTCCAAAATCCAGTGCTTTCCTCCTTTCACGCGCTTGCTCCGTGTCCTTTAGTCCCGAGCGGAACGTGTTGGAGATCGGGCGTGTGCCAATTTTTCCGAACCCGCCACCCCCGCTAAGTTCTGTTACCGGCTGAACCAAAAATCAATACGTGTGCTAGCTCTAACGGCGTGGCGTTGGCAGGCGATCCTGTGCCGTCTGGAGGGTGCGGAGGAGCTGGCGGCCAGCGCGCTTGGCGCGGAGCTAGTGCGGCGCCGTCTGCCCGGCGAGGTGCTGGTGGCGGCGCCCGGCCCGCGCCACGACCCCGCCGACCCCTCCGTGGCCGTTGTGCTCTACGACACCTCCACGCAGCGTGACCTCAACCTCAACAAGGAGATCGTGCACGACTTCTGCATTGCTGGAGCCTTTACGATTACGCAGGTACCCTTACAATAATATATGTAGGGTTTCGCATCAACAAGGTACTGTCATGAGCATAAATATATTACTATGAACAGTTCGACAAAGATATTTCATGATTCATTCATAAATATCTGTTCTCAAGAAGACAGCAAATATTATTATATGTAATCATCTGTGGGAGGCATCTGTGAGGGGCCCGTGGCTAAATAATAACAGCCGCACAGGTCGATCAATCAGGTTAAGCTACGCTTGCCGCGGTTGGTCTGTGGATGGGTGACCATCTTTACATATCGAAACCTCTCCGTGCCTCGGAAAGCACGTTAAGCCGTTGGTCCCGGCTGTCATTCGTGGATCTTTGACAGTCGTTACGGGTAGTCAGAAGCCCGAAAGTCTGACAACCAGTCTTACCAAGGGGTATCGTATTACCCAGTAACTGGGTTGTGGAGGTCAGATGGGCAGTCGCTTCTTGTAAAATACTGGTATTCAGCTGCATCCGGTTAGACTGGAAGCCGACCCCAATATAGTTGGGAAAAGGCTAGGCAGATGATGATCTGTGGGCGGCATGTACACACAGCCAAAAAGTTCGGTTTACATTTCACACATAAGTACGGGTTATTGTCACAGTGCAGTGTGCGTAAATTAATGAGTCGGTCGGTCGGGTATGGATAGCAAACGCTAAACTGTCTGTGTGCGTATGATATAGCCACATATACCAATAACTAATATACCAATGTAATGTAGTAATTATAATTGAATGAGACCCAATATTTCAACGTTATAAAAATGTGTCCTATAGCCGGTCTGTGTAAAACCTGACTTAAACTTCGTGTCGTAAGTTCAAACCTCGGCAGAGGAATATTGTTTTAAAGGTTTTTATTTTTTGTCTTAAAATAAGACATCAATTTAAAATGAAAAATTTATTTATTTTATTAATTTAAAATTAATGAAACAAAAAAATAAAAGGTAATTAAATAAAACCAATAAAATAAATTGAAATATTTTATTAAATAAACTAGGCGTTGGAATGCGGGCGTCTATTATTCCATATCGCTTGTGTCATTAGTGAATGAGCCAGCTCGTTTCGACTATTATGTTTCTTACTATAATTGACTTAAGGTTCAATTTGGCATGGGCTATAATGTTAGCAAATAAAAAACTACGTGTGGCTAATACAGTAAGTAATGCAAACTATTATTCCCAAACTTTTGGATGAGTAGAACACTGCTGGTAACTTTTTTACCAGTTTATAAGACAAGACAAGGTTTTGTTCAATAAGAATGGACGTAAATATTTTTCCATATAAAAAAAAAATACAAATTAAAAAAAATTTGAAATTGAAGGTGAAGAGAATCAACATGCTAGATAGTAAGAAATTATGACAATTTCTAACTGCATAACAATAACATTACCTACACTTCATACTTAATTACTTAAAACATTTTTCATCACTAAAAATAACCACATTATCCTCTCAATTTTTTGGGTTTTTATAAATTAAGGTGAAAGTTAAAAAATATATACAAAAATTGTGGGTAGTTAAATCCTAAGCCGTCAAAATAATATAGCTGAGAATTCCGTGCTCACGTATCAAACGTTGTAAATTACTCATCTATGAACGGGATTGAATCGTTAGCAATTCAACTAGGTAATGATGTTTTAGGAAAGTTATGATTACAAAACGAAAATAATGTTTTGCGCACCCGAGGTTTGAACTTGAGTCTTCTTGTTCACTAACCAAAGACGTTAGGCATTGTGCCAAACCTGTTACTATGAATAAGTGCGAAATATTATAACTCATTCAACATAAATTAATGATTACTATATAGTTATTGAGTTAATGCCTATTGGTGCGACATACGCACACTAATAAAAAACTGAGCTCGCTCGCGCGCTCGTTTCATTTAACGTTTGTGTGCGTAACTATTCATACCGACACAGCTAACCATGTGTGGGATGGAAACCGAACTAATTGGCTTTGTGTACAAGCAGTGGCAGTAGTGGCACAAATATGTGACATCGAAAAAACACCAAAACTATCTGACGAGACAAGCGACGCCAAAATATAGGAAACTGCATCGGCTTCAAAAATGTGTGTAGCTCTCAGAATAGATAAATAACGGACATGTCTTGCGTTTTAAATATCTGCCTACTCAGTTTAATTAGAAGAGTGTGATCATAAATATCTGAAACCACTTTGGCAGCATATAATGTTACAAGTTTTCTTCTAAATCGCGATACTGATTGCGATATAGAAGAAAACTGCTGCACTGGCAGAAGCGTAAAATTTAATGTCATAAACAGGTAAGATATTCAATGAATATACCTAAATCAAAAAAATAAAAATAAAAATAATAAGAATGGGTTAAAAGAAAATCGTCCTAAATATGGCACGTAAACCAGCAATTCAATGCTTCATATTTACGAGGAGTTATCTACTAAATATAATAAAAAATGATTTTTGTCAAACTTCATTGAATAATGCTGTGCAAAATCTTCGTTTCCTAAACGAAGGTTCTATGTTCTATGTTATGGGTTTGGTTTCCGCACTTAGTCCTTCAGTGGACCATTGTGCGTGGGCCATGGCGGCCGTTGGTGGTTATTCCAACCAGCCCACCTCCCTCCAGAAGCTGATTAGGTCTCCTGGTCTTTTTAGAACATCTGTGTACGATCTGGGTGTCCCGAGGGTTTGTGTCCTGATCTGGGTGACGCCTGTGCACTCAAAGAGCACATGCGCAATGGTTTCATCAGCCTCCATGCAAGCTCTGCACAGGGGGCTGTCCGTTATGCCTATAGTGTGAAAGTGTTTGTTTAGCGAGCAGTGTCCCGTGATGGTCCCCGTCACCAGGCGCAGGCCTTTCCTGTCCAATCGCAGTAAGCGACTGCTTAGCTTGCCATCCAGTGATGGCATAGCTTCCTTGGACTGCCTGCAGCCTGGTGACGACGTCCACCAGCTTTCTGCTTGTGTGTGGGTGTACTCCTGTACAGTGGCGGCTGGTGCCTTAGAGGACCGGTGGGGCACTACATGGGTTTAGTGAATATTTTCAAATAAAATTATTATCTAATTTTTACCTTATGAAAAGGACACCTGCCGTTTCGATGCATTTACATGCCTCGTGGTCTACGGGAAACTGGCAGGTATAGCGAGGCGCAGTGATGAGATGCAGATGACGACAAAAAATTATTTCTCTTCTACCCCGCACAACACATTTTAGTCAACAATTTTTTTTTACTTTTTCACGCACGGCAGAGCACTCACAGTATCCGAAAATGCACTTAGAGATTAGTCTCGTGATTAAAATGTCAAAGTTTATTATTATTGTTTATAATTTTTAGTTTTACCTACATTCCTGTTTTAAATTGAGAAAAGGCCGGGGCGGTCCAGCTGATTTAAAGTCCAGTTTATTTTGATAAGTCCTATTGCTTTTAATGTAGTCAATATTGTATTGTACATTCATTTTTACTCACAGTGTTACTAATCTATGAAAATAGTGAAGATCACTATTTTCATAGATTAGTAACACAATAAATCCGCGCGCGAAAAGTAACAATAACAAGTGCGTACTGCGTGGGTCAAGGTCTCAGGTCATGCATTGCATTTTGCATTCGAGAACGAGCGACCCGCGCCACCCGCACCCCCGCGCCCGAGAGTCCTTCCGGTCCTTCGTATTCTTTCGGTAATTTCCGCTCGCGTGCGGCGCACGCATCTGTCTTAAAAATGGCATACATTTTGTTCTAAGCATCTTCCGTCTCACGCGCCAGGAGGTTTCCGTCGTCTTTCGTACAAGTTGTTAGAGCTCGCTGCGTGCGCTTTAGCGAGCGCACGGGGCCGTTTTTGTTCAAGCAAAAATAAGATCTAATTCTTTTGCAGTAGAAATCAAAACAGGTCAGCTTGATTTTATTTAACTCGAATTACAGAACTATGTAATCAGAAATATAATTTCTGTGTAGGGTTGGTACTTATTTATATGGATTGTTATAGGTACTTATGTCATTGTTTTGAAAGTTTAGACTTTATAGGTAGGTAGTATGGTATGGGTAGAATGGTAGTGCGGCGCACGAGCGCACCTAAGGTACAGCCGCCACTGCTCCTGTAGCCACCTGCGTAGTTGGTTGAAGGGGATGGGCACGATAGGTTCCGGTCCACAGACTGGCATGCTCAATGCCCTTCTGGCCAGCTCGTCAGCTGCGTCGTTACCTAGCGATCCACTGTGTCCTTTTATCCATTGTAGTGTCACTATATTGCGGTTCAATACAGTTGCCTGTTCAAGCGCATTGTGACATTCTAGTATTAGTTTCGATGTGATGCATTTTTTATCTAAGGATTGGAGGACTGAGGCGCTGTCAGAGAGTATGCGAATATGGGTGTCCGCAACTCCTCTGGCTGCTATGGCATAAGCCGCTTGTGTTATGCCCACACACTCCGCTTGGTAGACCGTGTTGCGCTTTCCCAGCGGTTTGGATATTCTTATGTTGAGGTCGTTTGAGAAGACTCCGACTCCAGTTCCGCAGTCGGTCTTTGAACCGTCAGTGTAAATTCTCAGTTCCTTCGAACCTGAGTAGTCGCACTGCTCCTCTTTAAGCACTATGTTGTAGTGCTTTTGGAAGCAGTATTGTTTCGGGGCTTTGTTGCAGGGTGATGCCATCATTGGCTGCCGTTTGATCGCATTTTCTTTTAAACGTATGTGTTTGACCCTAGAGTCTTTGCTCAGGGTTCCTGATGTAGAGAGCCTGAAGGCAGCCAAGGCCGCTTCTTCCCGCACTACAAGGTGTAGAGGCGGTAGTCCGAGCGTGGCCTGTAGGGCAGCAGTGGGTGTAGTTCTCATGCGGCCGGTGATTGCCACACACGCGAACCGCTGCAGCTTCTCAAGGTCTTTTTGGGCTGTGCTCAGGTCTGTTCTGGGCCACCAGACTAGTGAGCCGTATGTGATGATTGGTCGGATAACTGTGATGCCAGTGAGTGACCCTGGGGCTAATTCCCCAATTTTTTCCAAGCATTCGCTTGCATTGCCACAGTGATATGCTGGCTTTCGTAGTAATGTAGTTGGTGTGTTTTGCCCAATTCAGCTGTTTGTCCAAAAAATATGCCGAGGTATTTGGTTTCAGTTGATAGGCTTAGGGTTGTACCAAAGAAACGTGGTAGTTGTAGTGTCGTCAGTTTCCTCTTTTTTGTGAAGAGAACCAATTCGGTTTTTGTGGGGTTCACTGATAGTTGGTGTTTACCACACCAATTCTCTATTATTTTCAGGGCCTGGCCGCATTAGGTTGCACAGTGTGTTTTCGTGGGTGCCATTTATTATTATGGTTATGTCGTCGGCGTATCCTACAGTAAAGTAACCTTTGTCATTGAGATCTTTTATTAGACTGTCCACGACCAGGTTCCATAGAAGCGGCGAAAGGACGCCCCCTTGCGGGCAGCCCTTCGCCACGACGGCCCTTATGGTATCGTTTACGGTCACTTGTACTGCCCTCTGTTTGAGCATGTTGGTGATCCAGCCGCTCAGGGTCGGGTCTATGTTGTGTCTGTCTAGAGCCGTGCTGATGCTTTTGAAGTTGGTTTTGTCAAAGGCGCCCTCGATGTCAATGAAGGCAGCCAGTGCTGAGCATTTGTGGTCCACTGCGCATTCAATTTTGGATACCACGCTATGCAGTGCGGATTCTGTTGATTTGCCTGTGGAGTACGCATGCTGTTTTTTGTGGAGTGGCTTTGCCCGAAGAGGTCCGTCTCGGATGTGTCGATCACAGAGTCTCTCTAGGGTCTTTAGTAGAAAGGATGTGAGGCTTATGGGTCTGTACGCCTTGGGTTGTGGGTAGTCCGCTTTTCCCGGATTTGGTATGAAGATGACTTTCACTTCGCGCCAGGCTAGGCCAGGTACGTATCTTAGTGCTATGCAGGCCCGATAAATTTCTACCAGGCATGGTGTGATATAGTCAACCCCCCATTGTAGTAGGGCTGGGAAAATGCCATCTAGTCCTGCAGACTTGTAAGGCTGGAAGGTGTTGATAGCCCACTTTATTCGGTCCTGTGTTACTAGACTGTGGGCACTGGACCAGTCCTGTTCCGTTGGGGTCCAATCGGGCACAGCTTCCCAGGTCCTGTCCTCTAGGAGTTTGCAGTCTGGGACGTGAGTCTCGAGAAGGACCTTGCTGGTTTCCTGGTCCGTTAGTGTGTATGAGTTGTCGGGTTCTTTCAGCGCGCCAAGGGTTCGGTCCTGATCTGTTGAGGATCTTCCTTACTCTTGCGGCTTCATTATTGGTTTCGATGGACTCGCAGAATTTCCGCCATGCTGTCCTTCTGGCAGTTCTGATTCGCTTTTTATATGTGTATTGGGTTTCTTTGTATCGCTCCCAGTCTTCCGGGAGTCGGGTGTTTTTGGCTTTATTGAATTGCTTCCGTAGTGTGTTTCTGAGCTTACCAAGTTCGGCGTTCCACCAGGGATTTCTCTCACTGTTGGTTTTTGGTGCTCTTAGTTTACAGCATGCATGGTATGCTTCGGTTAGGTATTCTGACAGCTTTGTCACAGTGTATTCCAGTTGTGCTGGTTCTCTTATGGTTATTTGTGATAGGTGCCTAGCTAGCATGACGGCTAGGAGGCGCTTGTACCCGGGCACATCGGTGCGCCGTGGGTTACGTCTCGGTTCGGGTCTCTTTGTGTTAGTGGTTAGTGTGAAGCGGATCCTTCTATGATCTGAGCAAGATGGTTCGTCCGATACGTGCCAGTTTGCTATAAGATTAGTCGCGTTTTCTGTAGCAAGAGTTAAGTCAATAATCGTTTGTCCTCGGACTGTGACCCAAGTGGGTTCAGAGCCTCGGTTAACGATGTTTAGGTTAGTAGAGAATAAATAGGTGGATAGTACCTCTCCTCTGGAGTTCGATGCCTCGCTACCCCAGAGCGGGTTATGGGCGTTTGAGTCGGTGCAGATGATCAAGTCCAGATTGGTGCTCTCGCAGTGCTGCACCAGGTCGGCCATTTCTTTCGGTGGACAGTCTGTGTTCTCGCCCGGCATGTATACCGAGGTGAGTACAACATCTGGGAGTTCACCTACGGTGTGGAGCCTGACAGCTGTCAGATCTCTGGAACAGAATTGAGTGAGCAGCGTGGTAGGGATATCTTTGGGTATATAGACACAGGATCTGGGTTTGTCTGAACTGTGTGTGTTGAGGATTAGCTTACCTCCGATGTTACTGAGGCCGCATATTCTGTTGTTCCTGATCCACGGCTCTTGGATCAGTGCAATTGTTCGGGGGTAAACCTCCAGTGCCCTGCGTAAGCTAGCCGTGGCGGTCTGGCTATGTTGGAGGTTTGTTTGTATGACGTTGAGTGGTGGTGACGGTGATGAGGGGGAGGGTTTAGTCGGTGGTGGATCCATCGGACAAAACCCCCGCCGCCTCCTCTCTGTACTGGCCTTCGTGCTGATCCCCCGGCGACGAAGCAAGAAGTTGCTCGCTCCAGCCGGGAGAAGCGGGTGGAATGCTGGCTGCGTCATCAGCCATCGCCGCGCGGGCCATGACCTCCTCCAGTTGGGCGATGTCTGTGTCGTCCGTCTGTGTCGCTGTCGGTGTCGTCGTCGGGTGCGTCGTGTTGTCCGAGGGCTGGGTCGTGGGCCAGAAGCGCACGTATATCGAATCCAGTAGGTACGATATCCGTCGCTCCCGCTCCATGACCCTTTTCACTTCCTCCGGTGGCACACCTAGGGTCAAATGAGTCCCGTAGTTGTCGCCACCGACGGTAGTTGCCCTGTATAGGGACCACCTGGCCATGTCATACCACGTGTTCTGACGAATCAGAACACTGGAGCCTCCTTATGTCACCTCTATAGCGAGGGACGAAAAGCGAGGCTCTGACACGGGTGGGCACGTCCGATTGTCTCAGTACCGTCAGTGTGAGGTCAGTGTTGGGGAGTTTGAGGAGGGGTACGTTACTGGTCAACCAGGTCAGGGCGTGGTCGTCCTCGCACCATATTTGTACTGTGCCCTCCGCTACCGGTGGGTATCCGCGGAAGGCAGGGAGTGGTGCTGTCGAGACCGTGTCCATGAGTGCGTCCTCCAGGCCTGCTTTGACCAGCTCGGCCTCGTCTTGCGTCAAGTCTCTAGAGGGGGGAGGGAAGCAGATTGCTACGGCGAGCCGCGCAGGAATGTCCTTTGTGGCCCTCGCGTAGATCCTCGGCTCCCCCTAGGCGGAGTGGACCCTTACGCGCTTGGCGTCCCCCTGGAGCGTGTTCGGTGAAGCCGAGTCATCAGGGCGCTCCCTCTTCGCCAGCCCTGTACCGCTCGGTCCAGGCTGCGGCGTTGAGATGCCAGGCTGGGTGGTGACGTCAGGGCGCAAGGATCCACCTCGCCTTCCTCTGTGGTGTCTCGGTCGGGATTTGTCGCGGGATGCGTCTGGGTTTGAGTGATGGGGTTGCTTGGCGTCCCCGGCAGACTCTGTCGTGTGCAAGGGCTTTTCGCGCTGGGTTACCCCTTCGCGGACCTGCCCCTGCACGCGTGGTTCCGCATCCGGCTGCTTTTCGCGCTGGGTTTCCCCTTCGCGGACTTGCGGCCGTTCTCTATTTTCCGCGTCCGGCCCCTTTTCGCGCCTGGTTTCCCCGTCGCGATCTCGGGGCTGGTCGCGTACTACCTTTTCGGCGTCCGATCGCGCTTCGCGCTAGCTGGTGCCTTCGCGGGTGCTGCGCTTTCGGTCGCCTACTTTCCTCCCCCGGTTTGTGATTTTTCCGCGCTTCTTCAGCTGTCGTACTCTATCAACCGGGAGAGTCAATCAAAAATCAAAATCAAAAGTCATTTATTCAAACTAGGCTGAGAATCAGCACTTTTCGAACGTCAAAATTACATAAGACAGTCCCCCAAAACGCCCGCCCTTCACCACTTCCTAGTGCTTTCGCTGGGGAGAAGAAGTGGCGCAACAAACTCCCCAGCAGCACAGCTGTCTGTTCAGTTATAAAATACTCGACTGTATACAAAACTAGTGTAGTGGTAGGATCGTGAGGTTCGTCATCCTTCCCCATCACTTCCTGTCCGTTTCTGTCATTGTCTGGGTTGGTAATGCTGTTCCGCACGATGCTCTGTTCCCAGAGGCTCGAGGGTGGCATGCACTTCGTCGTGGGTAATGGCGCGTGGGTCGCAGCCGTGGTTGTCATTTTTGGCGCGTTGGTCGCAGCCGGAGTGGTGTTTTCGGGCGCGTAAGTCGCTGCCAGTGTGTTGGGCGCTATGTCAGCAACCGGCCGCGCTGAGAAGCACGGCGAGGTTTTGCAGTTAGATCCCCCCCCAGAATACGTTGGGGGCTGACCGCCGTAGCGGTGTGGGTTTCCCCGGCTTGGCCGGAACCCACCTGGGTAATGTCTTTTTCTTTCTGCATTTTCATTGACGAGGGGGTGGGCTTTTTTGGAATCGAGGTTACCCGTCCTCTGGGACCGACGGGATGTAGGGATGGGAGGGAGGGTGTTTGTTGGTAGGGTAAAGGTCATTGGGGGTCACCCTAGGTCTGGGATTTGGCCTAGGGATTTGGGGAATTGATGGGATTTTTATGGATAGGGAAGGGTTGGAATGATTAGGATTAATTGGTACATGGGATGAGGTGAGTGGGTTACCCTAAACCTGGGACTTGGTGTTCGGGCACTTCTCTTGTCCGGGATCTCTTTCGAGATGCTCCGGGTGCGAGATCGACTGTTTGCAGTCGGTCCCGCAGCCGGAGTTAGGCTATCCGCAACCTGCCCACCCGCTCGGTTGCAAGAGAAGAAGTGCCCGGCAGTCTGGGTCGCTCCACCACGGATGTACGTATACATACATGTTGGTTCGGCCCAGCTAGCCCCGAGCCCTAAACGAAGGTTTTGCAGATCAGTTGTTATTTGAAAACCGTCCTCTTTTGAATTTTGAGTAAACGTTCGCTCCAATTTTTGATCGATAAAATGCTGTTTCGGATTTACACATTTGCAGCCAGTAGGCTATTAAAATTTTCCCCGGTTAACCTCTACAATAATGTCAGATCCTAGATTATTTTTACAATCCAACAATTTGGTTCAAATAGCACAAGAAATAGTTTTTGGGTATGTTTCTGAGCTAATCAAAGCTCAATCATGTATTAATAATAAGGCGGCAAAACTAAATAAGGCCACCTCCCGGTCTTCTGAGTTTATACAAGGTTACTTGTCATTTGACGTATTCCTTTTAGGACGTGATAGTGTAGGTGCGGTCGCAGCCCAAGATTTTGGGGGGTCACCATGGGTGCCGAAGAATATTGTTACTGCTGAGCATGAGGTCCTGGGTTCGATTCCCAGGGTCGGTAGTGTCATTGTTTTTTCATCAAAAATTCCTCAGAAGCAGCCTGGATTAAGGATTTGTGCCCGGTTGGTGGCAGTAGGCTTGCCCCCTATGACATTGGACTTAAACATAACTAGTGAAATATGGGTGTAAGTATTATATGTAGGTACACTTCTACCTAACCCGTTGGAGATTAAAGGCGTAATGTTGTGTGAATGTTTATGTATATCTTAAGCTCCATATTACTTATGCTATTCAGGGACGCAGTTTTTAAATGGGGGGTAGGTACTTAATAATGTTGCTAAATTGGTCACATCATTGTTTGATAAATAGTAAGCAGATTATGTAGGGTGAGGAGAGCGAACGAAGCGAACTCGAAGTTTTTTAACAATCTGGCTGGCTCGATTAGCTTAACTTTATTTTTTTAAATTTTCAAACAGAAATAGGATTTACATTGACAACTTAAATGCAGGTAACCCTAAGCAACTATTACAATATAGAATGCAAGAGCGAGCGAGCTCTAAAAATTTGAAACAAACTTTGATAGGTTAGATTTACTTCTGATGATTCCAAAAAAACTAGACATTACTTGCTTTGTCGACATATGAAGAATAGCTCAAGGATAAAGAGAATGTATAATGCAAGAGAGAGCGAAGCTAGCCTGGGAATTTTGGAACCTTACCTTGACTAGGTTCTGTTTTCTTTTGACCATTATACAGAAAGCGAATTTACTTTGCCGACTTATGTCGAAAAGCTTAAACTCGTTTTTACTGCAGTTAAAGTTTTGGAATCTGGCCTTTACCTTAGCCTTTCGAACCTTACGTACGAGCGGGGTGCCCAAATTGCATGGTTAGTATTACTGATCACTTGGCACTTGAAACTATTTTCTGATGTCTTGACATCAGAAAATAGTTTGATTTCTGTAAGAAGGTAAACAAAAAGAATCGGCCGCCAAATTTGCCGCCTCTAAATTCTGCCGCCCTACACTCAAGCGTACTCAGCCTGCTGGTAAATTCGCCACTGATAGAATGAACCATTATATTAAAATCTCACCGTGAAAACTTGGTGGAGTAAGCTGTCAATTGTGTCAATCCCTAGAATCCGGCGGAATTAAACCCCGGTTCACCTAAGTTTTCACGTTTAGACTTTTACAGAATCGAACGTCAGTACCGGAAACCATTCCGTAGCTCAACCACGTGCGTGACTATTGTGCAGAAACCTTGCGAGGTGGAGGTGGGTTGCGTGACGGAGGAAGGCCGCGTGTGGGTATCGCGCGCGGGCGGCGCGGCGCTGGTGCGTAACGCGCTGGCGCTGCTCACGGCCGGCGCCTACCGCCGCCCGCTGCCCGCCGCGCCCCAGGCACCCGCGCCCAACGCCGGCACGCTCTACATCGTGCGCACGCTCGCTGGAGACTGGTACGTGCCCAACACGCCGCATTTTATTTAAGATTAGTACATTAGCATCCGGTTAGACTGGAAGCCGACCTCAACATATTGGGAAAAGGCTAGGCAGATGAACTTCACAGCTGACAGACATTTTGTTGGAAATAAGACTCGTGAAATATGACATCGTCATTTCAGCCCGGAATCACCCACTGCTGGGTATAGGCGTCCCCTTCTGCCATACTTCCCTGTTCTGTGCGTCTGTCATCCAGGTGTTTCCCGTGACTTTGACGATATCGTCAACCCAGCGCGCTTTGGACGGCCTTGGTCTTTTTTGATTTGCAGAAAATCAAATTTCGAGGGCTGAAAATTAATAAATGAAATTATAATAATTTAGTAATTATTGTATCTTAATAGCCGCGTATGAATTTGTATCAACATACAACGTAAAACAGCACCCAAAGCAAAAAAAATAAATATTAATTTAAGTTTCGCAAGATAAATTGAAGAAATAATAATAATAATAATTGTGCCGATTGTCGTATCGGCCAATGGCCTGATGGCCGAAAGCCTCGATCAACATCTATCGAGGCTCTCGTTAGGCGGTTGGATCAAGGGCCTGATTCAGAAGGCAGTACTCCTCGATACGGCTCGCATTGTAAGGAGGTTCCTGTCTCTGGAGCCCTAACCACCGGTAGCTTGGACCCTGCTCCCGATACCGGTGGGCTACTGTTTTTTTTTTATATTTTTAAATGTTTTTATGTTTTTTATATTCTAATATTTAAAAATATAATTAATATGTATATATCGATAAAATAAAGGAAAATAAGAATAATAATAATGATAATGGTCGGTTGGTGTCACATTTCATTAAAATTTCCTAAGGGGCCTCTGCGAGTTCGCTTCGGCCCCTCGTACGCCTTCCAAAGGACCGGGACTCAATGGTCCCGAGATATAAAAAAGAAAATAAATAATAATAACAATAATATCCTGGGACATTTCACACAACGCCATATAGTCCCAAGCTATGCAACTTAATGCTTGTGTGACATTGAAGAAATCACCTTATAGAAATACATATTTTGTTAAGGAAAGTATGTGTGTTATAATATTTATTTATTTTATTACAGTTGCTCGTGCAACATCATTCTGTCTTTCATTACAGTACTATTTTTTATTTCATAATTTACAATATGAGTGTAAACGAAAAATTATTTTTTACTATTCTGTTGTCGTAAAGGCCTAGGTGAAAGCAACAGGGAGATTTTTTATCACTATCCAAATTTTTAGAGGGTGTTGTACCCATGAATATGAACAACTTTCACTATGTAACCAACTCTGAAATCACGAAAAAAAAATCTGCTGTTTCATACATTTTGGTCAAGTAGATTTTGAACTTTTGTACTAAACAGCTGATTTTTTTAAACAGCTAAAGTTTGGACGTACGATGTCAAACACTGAAGTAATCACCCAACAACATTAGGTAGAAAAAAAATATCGACGAGCGCGTTCTTAATAAGCCTTTTTTCCCCCCATAGGGTTCGCTGCACCATTATAAGCGGGCTCGACGGTGAAGGTACTGTGAGGACGCAGCTTGTGGACAGCGGTCTTATTTTGAGAGCACCTTTGTCGTCACTCGTGCCACTACAAACTTTTTCACCAGCTCTTAATGCATTCCCATATCAGGTTAGTACACTACATACCTAATGTAGATCAGATTGTAACGATTCGGAGTAAACACTACTCGACAGAGTTAACATACGTAACTCGACACAATTCTCGTTAGAGTTGTCTATATTATTTAATTCTACACGTCAAAATTAAATGATAAAACTGATGAGGTCTAAGCAAAACTGGCGTTCAACCGTCATTTCCACACTAAAGAGCCTTCTAAACTGGCAATACTTTTGCTGGTATATGTGGCTGCAACATTTTCAAGTACGGTAATTTTTTTTGTAACTTCGTCAGTTTTAAAATTATGTATTTTCTTTATCAAATCAGTACACATTACCTTTTGAGGCAACGGCACTGAGCAGACTGTTGCATAGGAAACTATTTTTACTTTTTAACATCAATCAAAATAGTATACACTTTTGTCGAGTTAACATAAATCTATTACCATTTTAATGGCCTGGCCATTTTATGAAATACTAGCGGCCCGTCCCGGCTTCGCACGGGTAGAAATCTTTTTTAAATATTTTGGGATAAATAAATATGGTATACAATCAAATATGGTATTCTTTTTTGGAGAAATTCAACTAACAGAGGTTATGCTTTTAGGGCGCAAAAAAGTTGTTAGAAGTATATGTGGGCTTAAACAGGCCGATTCATGAAGAACAGAGTTTACAAGATAACATATTTTGACTTTACCTTCACTATACATTTATGAAGCAGCAATAATGATAAAACGCGATTTAAATAACTATGACACATTGAGAACACGGCATAAAAATGTATTAAGTGGAATTAAGTGTAGAACACAAAAATGTAAAATGTATTACGTGGAATTAAGTTTAAAACGAGTATATTTGGGATAGCAGTAAATTTATAACAAACATCCAAATTATGTAAAAAGCAGTGTAACCTCACATAGTTTTAATAAAGAACTAAAGGAATTCTTGTTAAGTAAAGCCTACTATTCAATCAATGACTTTTTTAATGACACTTATTATATCGGTGACTAGACTATTAAATAAGCAATGCTAATGTCTCAATGAGTAATTTAATTTTATATGACATCAATGAGATATTTAATGAAATCAATGAATATTTAATCTATATTGCATTAATGAGTAATTTAACTCTAATGAAATCAATGAATAATTTAATTAGTATGAAATCTATTGCCTACTACTTAATTCTTTTATTTGACTTTGTAATAAACAACTATATTAATGCATGACGAAAGATTGACGTTGACTTGGGACAAATAATGATTTTAATGTTAAATTAAATAAATAGAGGACCAGCGTCAAATATTGTACACCTTATAGGTATGTTACAGCGATCCTTTATAATAATCAAAAGAACTGATATTTCACCTGTGACAAACAATAAATGAATTTGAAAAGTAAAATAAGGTTTTTAGGTCCAAATACTTGAAATAGGAAATCTAGAGCCTAACTTAAAACGTTTATTTGTATCTTGTAAGGGTCTACAAAGTCTTGTCAAGTTTCATTTATGTGCTCTCAGTAATTAATGAGCAATGGCATATTTTACTACGACTGGACAACTAATTGTATGACATCCGATTGTAGGACTTTTTAATGGAAAAGCAAAATGAAACATATTCAGATATTTAGTGTATTAATAATGCAACTGTTCACATGTAAAATTTCAGCTCATATCACTAAATAATTAAAGAGATATAATAAAAATACCAGAACAACATAAATACTTACATGGATAACCGACCAAGTTTGAATAGCTACAAAAAAGCGGCCTATAAAGAGATAACATTCTAAAATTTCCAGTGTTATTATTGGATTGGTACAGATGGGCACACAATTCTTGAACAAGTAACTAATAACTTTAGTGATCAAAATAGTAGGTCACTTTTTTTTTCTTAGACTTACGAAATTATTACAATAATAATTTCATCTGTATTAACAAATGCATTTATTTGTCAGAAAAAATTACATTAAGTTGTTACCGTAGATAATTATTATGTCCGATAAAGCCCCGCCGACACACCGGTGTGCCACCCCATTCACGCGGCTTTGACCTCTACAACTACTATACTACTATAAAATAAGAGCGGCGTGAAGTATAATCATAAATACTTACCGATAGATATTGTTTTTATAAAAAGTAGAAATACGACGCGCGTGCCCCACGCGTAGGGTTACCATATGTAAATAGAGGGATGCCTGTCTATGGTACCTAAAATGCCTGAATTTTCAGAAAAATGCGTCTAAAGCAAAACGCTGTAGGTTGTAATCGACAAATGTAAGCGATTAGCCGTCAAATGGGAAATGTAATGTTTTTGTACGACAAATGTAATGCAATTAAGGGAGACCTGAGCCCAATATGTACTGTGGCTAGAACAAAATTATAAAAAATGTGTGTTCTAAAAAAAATACAAATAAAAGAATTTCGGGCGCCTTGGAGATTGCACACTAAACAAAACTTGCCAGAAAGAACTACTTCGGAGAGTCAGACTTTTAATTTGCCGGAGGTAGCTGAAAACAAAGTTAATAAAACGAAGGAAATAACCTTGTTAATACCTTGTTTAATTTGCCAGTAGCTTAGGTAAACTAGTCTTAGATTTAATAATTATTATTTTACGATTATTATTGTGTATGGTTGTTTTTAAGATTATTATTGCATCTTGCGAGTTAGGTAAAAAAAAAGAAATTAATAAATTAGGTAAATGAAACCCTGGAATTCAGCGTCAAGACGTGTGTGTCCAAATCGTGTAGAAGAAAGAAAGGTCCGTCTAGTAAAAGAAAGGTCATCCAGTAGATATAAGAAACTCGTCCAGTATAAGAAAGGTCGTCTATTAAAAGAAAGGACGCCTTAACTCGGCATCCTTTCTACAAAAAATAAAAACTTCTCCCTGGGTGCGCCACTAAATTTAGGCGGGCGAATAATCACCCTAGGGGAATTCCAGTTACAGCCAAATAAATTTAGGATCACTGCCTCGACACCTCCTTCAGGGTGTAGAAATGACCTACGGCATCAATAGGCCGAGGTTTGCCGCGATTCCACAGAATGGAATCAAATAATCCAGAACATCGTGTGTCTTCCACGAAGTAAGGTCGCAAAAGTGCCGGATGTCAAATTGACAGCTGGGAACTCAACCACCACAGACAATCAATGACAGCAAAAATGACGTTCCGAAATCAAATAATTGGCGAGAAGCTGTGTAACGATATAAAACTCGTTACAAGGGAATAAGTAAAAGCCAACAGATAATAATGAAAAAGGATATTTATTACTGATATTTGTCAGAGGACATTTTTTTTTAATAGTTCTATCTTTTTAACCGACTTCCAAAAAGGAGGAGGTTATATGTTCGACTTTATGTATGTATTCCTTTTTTTTTGTGTGTTCACCGACTTCTCCGGCAATTGTGAATCGATTTTGCAAATTATTTTTTTGTTTGAAAGGGTATACTCCCAAGGTGGTCCCATTGTCAGCAAGTTGGAATCTGATGAGAGGATCCCATGGAAATCGAGGGGAACCCTTAAATTTTATTGGCAAACCTATAGCGATTTGGATATTTTTTAGAGTAACTTGAGCATTTGCTCTCGAAAATCATCATTTGGTAAAGTGGAGCTGATGATGAAGACAAATGCGTGCACTGGACAGGTCCGCTCAATCTGTGTGGTTCTTTCTTCAAAAGACCATCTCGGACATCGATCTACATGGTCTTCATATAACCTGACCAAGATTATGTCTGGACTTTAAAAAAGACTGTGACCTCTGAGTTTGTTTCGGCCTTTCTTCTCAGAGTAGTCAGATAGGAAATGCCGACCTCATCTAGTTTTATAAAAAATATGATTGACGTGTAAAAGTGTTTGTACAAACCTATTTACAAAAATAAAATCATTTATCAATTATCATTTTCTATACTAATATTATAAAGAGGTAACATTTGTTTGTAAGTTTGTATGTAGGGGGTAATCTCCGGAAGTAATAGAGCTGTTTTGCATTAAAACAAAACAGTTATTATGTTATGAGAAACACATGGCATTAGTTGAAGATGCAGTCTAAGAATTTCGCCAATTAAATGATACAACAAAAAGAAATACATACCTTTGTATATGTTACCTGTGATTTTTTCACTCTGGCAGGAAAAGCGTGACAGCACTGCTGTCACTTTCAAGTGACATTCATAGAAGTCTTCAAAACTCAACAGCAAGCACTTTGCTCTAATGCCATGTGTTTCTCATAACATAATAACTGTTTTGTTTAATGCAAAACAGCTCTATTATGTTTCCTTCGAAACACACGGCATTAGTTGAAGACCTGTTTGCTATCTGCTGGTGAAAGAATACCCGAAGGATGTAGACGCTATTTGAATTAAATATTAAATGAAATTAATGAATATTTCTGTCTGTATTCATTATAGGTATGTTCAAAACAAAAAAAAAAATTTAGTTTTTAATTTATTATTACAAATCTTCCATAAAATGTTATAGACTAAAATAATAATCTCATAACATAACTGAAGGATAATTCCAACCCGCACTAGGCCCGCTTGGCGGATCACGGCCCATCCCCTTCACAGAGAGGCCTGTGTCCCAGCAGTGGGAACATCATAGGCTGATTATGATAAAGGATAATTGGATCACTCATGTCCTTAATTAATCAAAACTACAAATATTTTTAAATCTCAATCTTTATAATGAAGTGGGAAAACAAACTCAATGTGTTACACGACAAAGTTATAATTCCATTGAAACTGGAATTTATTTAGGACCTTTTATATTACTATATTTAATAGATTAAACCTCGCATGTAAATGAAGTTTAGGTCTCTAAATTCATCAATTAAATTTACTTAAAATATGAATCAGTTACACAAACATATTTAAATACTTTCATTGGGAATTGAAAATTCTCATATGATAAATCTTCGTCCCCCTTCACAGAGAGGAGATCTTTGTCCCATCAGTTGGAACATTATAGGCTGATCATTTTAAATACTCTTGAGAGATAGCCCTTTCCTTAACTACTTTACAGAAGTAATCATTCTGTAAGCCTAGTGACTCTACCAGTTTAATTTTATCTGATGAACTAATCACCAGTCAGCCTCCCGGAGGCTACCACAGACCTCTTCTGACTTCCTGGACGCTCCTCTATCATGTTTTGTTTAAAAATCTTTTGAGCAAGCTCAGACACACCCCTGTTATTGTAAACCAAAATCAACAATGATTATGGTAGCTTTTAAGTAAATTATTTGATTGTCATTGTCTTCGAGCCAAACCTTGGGCACACTTACCCTACTTTTAACATCTCTTGCATACTGACAATTTGTGTTGTAAGTATCGTACTCATAAATGAGTATCTTATTTTATTCAACATTTAAAAGTTGTGAGATATCTTACAATATTAGGGTATGTAACTCTCTGCTAATCAAGACGTAATTTTCTATCCCATATAGGGGACTTTCTAAATGGACAAGGAACCGTCTAGATGTCATGCAATCTACACTATGACATTCACCTCTGAATACGAGCTTTATAAATAATTATTGTGGATCTCAAACAAAATTTTAGAAAGTCCCTTGCTCTTCTACCAAACACTGCCCCTTCCAACCTGACTGCCGTTCCCCCCCCCAACTTTTCAAGCTAAGAGTTGCAGCTTATCAGGTCTAGGAGGTTGTTACTTAGTTCTTGTATAGGTACTGGCTCTCCGAGACCTCTCGTCTCCAAGTAAGGGAGCCAGGCACACTGGGTCCAGTATGGGCCGACTTTTACACAGTACGTCCCCGCACCATTTCCGAGTTCAAATGACTGAGCACTCAGTCTTAAATTGGGCGAAGAGAAACACCCAGCTAGTCGATGTTCTCAGCTCTTAACTGAAGGCATCGCAGAAGCTTGCCAAGAAGATCCTGATGGTCCTGGTCCTGACCATAACTATAAGATTTCTTTAATTATTACAAAATACAACAATACATATTCAGTTTAGCATAATAAATTATAACGTTGTTTCAATATTTAACCTCTCTTTTTAGTTATAAAACTTATGTAATTTTTAATAATTTATCTTAATGTTCTAATTGTAAATTAGAACTCAGAGGTGCTCAACCTCTTTAATGTAAGTAACAACTGCATAGGTACCACATGAGAGCAATAAACTATTGTAATTACATTCCTGGATAGGAGTGTTCAGACTACTTCCAAAGGGGACCGCAGGATACAATCCTAGTGGGTAGGTTGCTGCTCAATTAACAACAGTGTCTGTAGACTACTTTAGCAGCTAGATCCTTTTGCTCTAGATCCACATTAGAGATCCCAGCCACAACTCCCTCCGCGGGGGCTAAATAGTCTATAGTTTTGTTTAGTGGCATAAGTACTCAGTCTACTTCTAATTCAGTGTGTGAAACACATAGGGTAGGTGAGCATACCTGTAAGGTTTACTTTTAATGGATTGCTTTTCATGATGGGATGACAAAGAAAAGAACCTGCTTGAGTTTTAGCTCCTCAAGACATTTTGTATTTGCTTTAGGAATTACTACCTAATCATCATATTTTTACACTGAAATCCCTTTCCATAAGTTGTAATATTCATTATGTACGAAAGGGTTGTATATAAAACAACACTGCACTTCTCAAGTACCTACCTAGATACTAGCAAGAAACAGATTGTCGATAGTATTTTTGAGTAAGGATAGTGATATAATGTGTCATAATAACCGATATTCAGCACTTACTTGGCTTATTGGCTACTCATTCAATTATAAATGCGTAGGTCCGACTTACAGGGAATCATTTCGATCTCTGCCCTGTCGTTCGGCGGTGGGAAAATGGGTACCTCAATCCTCCGAGGATGAAGAAAGTTTTTCCCTACTATGGCGCTTAGGAGAATCGCGGCGCTCAGGGTCACACACGGTTCCTCAAAGTAACCGGTGACCACCTGCACGTATCTAATTTGAACTACCGATCTCCCTTTCGTCATTTCGCTGACTAGTGATCAGCGTAACACTATTTATCACTTACCACAATCACTATTATTCACTTTCTATAAAGTTTTACTTGAAACTTTACAAATTTTCTATGAAAGTTAACGAGAGAAAAAATTTTCCGGACGTTGGCGGCAAAATTTTTAGACGTTATGAATGTCACTTGAAAGTGACAGCAGTGCTGTCACGCTTTTCCTACCAGAGTGAAAAAATCACAGGTAACATATACAAAGGTATGTATTTCTTGTTGTTGTATCATTTAATTGGCGAAATTCTTAGACTGCATCTTCAACTAATGCCATGTGTTTCGAAGGAAACATAATGAACCAATTTTAAAAATTATTTCACTGGTAGAAAGCTACATTATTCGTGAGTGCTGTAGGCTATAAATTATAAAGATATCATGCATATTAGCCGAGCTATCTCAATTTTTGTCTAGCCAGGCGGAAAAAATTAGCTCTTACAACAGAGTTCTTTGCATGCGCTGCCTTAACAGTTGTATATAATTGTAAACAATGTATGGCAACCTGGTCCGCTTTGAATAGTTCTACAAAAAAGTCCGCGACACCATATTTCTATCTTTTATATTTTAGCAGATATAGTAGCTTTTATGTGTTAAAAAAAGTATTTTTCGAAGTACTTACTTTTGGACGATTTTTTAAACAACAAAATATTAAAGTTTATCGAAAAAAATATTATTTTGATCACAAGAACATCATAGAGATACGATTTGCCCAAAACAGTATGTCATTTGGTTAAATGAAGAATTATAAGTTAAATGAAGATATTATAAAATTACTAAATCGCAAAATGCCGCGGTCCATTCATGAACCGCATTAGAACATGCTTTGTACGGACGTTTTATCCATTTACCCATAAATGGCGTTGTGCAATTACGTAATTTTTCTGAATCGCGGTGTTAAGATTTTCGGAGGATTAATGACCCTCTCCTCCAGTTATTATTTGATAAATAAATGATAAATGATAAATGATTTTATTTTGTAAGTAGGTTTGTACAAACACTTTTACACGTCAATCATATTTTTTATAAAACTAGATGAGGTCGGCGTTTCCTATCTGACTACTCTGAGAAGAAAGGCCGAAACAAACTCAGAGGTCACAGTCTCTTTTAAAGTCCAGACATCATAATCTTGGTCAGGTTATATGAAGACCATGTAGATCGATGTCTGAGATGGTCTTTTGAGGAAAGAACCACACAGATTGAGAGGACCTGTCCAGTCAGTGCACGCATTTGTCAGAAATCGTGTAGCTCAACTCAAAACTTAAGGAGCTCAACGATTAGACGAACAATACCAAAGACAGGACATTTGGGTAGGCCACATAAATTACTCAAACTGCCAGACCTAGACAAAAACTAACACAACAGAGAGAATAATAAAAATTAAAAAAAAAGTGACCCACATTGTCTTCACATGCACAATAATTAAAATAATATAATACTTTACAAAGTAAGCAAATGTCATTGTTTAAATAAAATTCATTAATGTCAATGTGTACATAGAAAAAAAAAATTAAAACATTCAAAAAGTAAAAAAAAATTGGAAGCAGCTCAATCCCAAGCCTTTTTGTCCTCAATATAATCTTTAACGGTATAAAAAGCTTTCTGGCACAACTTACGTTTAATGAATGATTTGAATTTATTAAGGCTTAGATCTTGAACGTGGCTTGGTAGTTTATTATAAAAACGTATACATTGGCATCTGAACGAGCTACCTATTTTCTTGAGCCTTGTTGTAGGTATAACAAATTTGTGTTTGTTCCTAGTATTTATATTATGGACATCACTGTATTTTTTAAACAATTTTATATTTTTATGGGCATATAAAAGATTTTCATAAATATACTGAGAAGGCACAGTCATTACATTAATCTCTTTAAATTTGTCTCTGAGAGAGTTTCTCGGACTTAATTTATAAATTGATCGAACAGCTCGCTTCTGCAAAACAAAGATGGTCTGAATATCGGCGGCATTTCCCCACAATAAAATACCGTACGACATTACACTATGAAAATAGCTAAAGTACACTAAACGGGCAGTCTCTATATCAGTTAAATTACGAATTTTTCTAACCGCGTATGCTGCGGAACTTACCTTTTTTGACAATTTATCTACATGTGGTCCCCACTGAAGCTTAGCATCCAAAGTTATGCCCAAGAATACTGTGCTGTCTACAGGATTCAATTCCTCGCCCTTTATCAACACATTAGTTTTCACCTGCCTAACGTGAGGTAGCGTAAACTTAATGCATTTGGTTTTTTTCTCGTTTAGAAGCAAATTATTGACATTGAACCAATGGACTACTTTCGAAATCGCGCTATTTACATCGTCAGTAACCAACTGCTGACGTTTAAGTTTAAACAAAAGTGAAGTGTCATCTGCAAACAACACTACATCATGATTATCCTTTATAAGGTACGGCAAGTCATTAATATAAATAAGAAACAAGAAAGGGCCAAGAATTGAACCCTGTGGGACTCCCATTGTTACTATAGATCCGGGTGATCTTTTTCCGTTAACGTCAACGCTCTGAATCCTTTTACTTAAGTAAGAAGTAAGAAGATCCAGAGCAGAATTCCGGATCCCGTAGTGGCGGAGTTTCCTGATTAACGTTTCATGAAGAACGCAATCAAATGCCTTGGACAAATCACAAAAGATGCCCAAGGCATCGCATTTATCTTCCCATGCATTATAAATATGTCCTAAGAGTTCAACACCGGCATCAGTAGTTGAACGACCCCTTGTAAAACCGAACTGTTTGCTATGTAATAATTTATGTTTATTAAAAAATCTTTGCATTTGATCTAAAAATAATTTCTCAAAAATTTTACTAAAGGTAGGTAGTACAGAAATAGGTCTATAATTAGTGGGGTCCGATGTACTACCTGATTTAAACAAAGGTATTATTTTACTATTTTTCATAAGGTCAGGAAACTCCCCATTGTCAATACAACTATTAAAGATAAGAGCTAGAGTAGGTGCTACAATGTCAATAATAGACTTAGCAACTTCTACAGAATTACCCCACAGATCTGCTGTCTTTTTTACATTTAAAGTGTGAAAGGTTTCAATTATATCTTTACAGGTAATATATTCAAAATGAAATTCCGAATCGCAAGCATTAACATTTTTCTTAAGCAAAGACTCAGCAACAGAAGGTGATGAGTTTAGGGATTTAGTAGTTGAAACGGGAATATCTGAAAAGAAATTTTCAAATGCCTCGGCGACTTG
This sequence comes from Gortyna flavago, assembly GCA_963669345.1. NCBI lineage: Eukaryota > Metazoa > Arthropoda > Insecta > Lepidoptera > Noctuidae > Gortyna > Gortyna flavago. Next base: position 11,429,891 of record OY770126.1, read on the forward strand.
AGAGTCTGATTTTATTATGTTGTCATTAATAGACAGGCTGTAGTCAGTATTTCGGTTACTAGACCTTCCCGTTTCACTATTAATAATGTTCCAAGTCGTTTTAATTACATTACTGCTGTTTTTAATCTTTGAACCCAAATAACTTGACTTGGCCATATAGCAAACTTTTTTAAATAATTTTGAATAATTTCTAACATACAAATTAAATTCATCAGTTTTAACATAAGTCCTTTCATGTACTGTATGAACTGTACAGTTCATAAAGCCGAGTTCTACTTTTATGAATACCAGTGGTAGCCCAATCACTGAACGATGCATTACTATTAACCGAGATAGTCTTGGGAATAAAGGTGGAGTCAAATTGTTTACAGTATATATTAAAAAAGTTATCATATAGATGATTAGGATCATCATGAATAGACAAAACTGGTAATTTATTATTTAGTTTAACTTTAAAAGCCTCCAAGCGACTTGCAGTTTTGGGGTTAACAGTGATATCCTTTTTAGCCACTTTTTTGTTTTGGTCTTGAATAGTTATCCTTTGCCCGCAATGATCAGAATCTAGTAAAATTATAATTTCTTTGTGGCTTGGTATAATATCTGTATAAATATTGTCTAAGCATGTGGCACTAGTAGGGGTTATTCTTGTGGGCTCTAAAAATAGGTTTACAAGATTGTAGGACTGGAAAAGACTCAAAATTTTACTACAAGTACCTGAGTTTTCTAATAAATTGACATTAAAATCACCACAAATGATAACAGACTTGTTTGAGTTACAAATCCTGTGTAACACTTCATCCATTACCTTTTCAAAGCAGTCATACAATCCTGAAGGGGGTCTGTACACACTTAATACAATAGAGTGCTCCAATTCTATACAGGCAATTTCAACAGTTCGCTCAACAGATAGGCTCACAATATCGGTACGGTCTTTAAATTTGAGCTGGTTATTTACTAAAATCAATGAGCCACCATGAATAGCATTTATTCTGCTGAACGAACTACCAACCTGGTGATTATTAAAATTGAACAAGAACTGGTGGCTTTTCAGCCAATGTTCTGTTATACAAAGAATATCAATACTATTAAAATTCATAAATAATTCTACTTCTTATAAATCTTAATATTCAAGGATTTATGAACAAATCTCAACAAAGATTTGTTCATAAATCCTTGAATATTTTGATGCACCAGGTTGATACTATTTACTGATTTAAAACTTTTTTTTGAATAATTCTGTACATTATAGCTAGAGGTTGCCTCTATTGTCTTAATTTCTAATTTAAATTATTAGCAATGTCACTAATTGTAACCAAATTATTGACAGAACTATTTAAAATGTTATTGCATTGCTCAAAAGAAGCAAGTTGTTTAGCCAAATTTTTGGCTGTAATAGAAAAAAAATAAGATAGCGAAACAGCTATCTGTCGTTTATAATAGTTAGAAAGATAGTACATAACAATGTTATATCTATCTTTTGTCAAATATAAATTATTACTAACATAGTTGTTAATATCAACTAAATGGAACAAGTTATTATTAAATGTCAAGTTATGCAATGTCATATTCAATTCAAATCTTATGCTATTTTCTTCCTGTGGCAAACTGTTACTATAAGGGAATGTAAACAACACAATTTTTTTTAAACTAAGGTTGCTTAATGTTCTATGATACTGGAGTAGTTCTCCTTTGTTTACATTTCCCCTATTACCCATAAAAATTAATAAAGTTGTATCCGGGGTAAAGTTACATTTAATAATTTCTTTCATAATATCAAATAAAGAACAACCAGGCATACAGTAATTTATTATTGAGTGTCCCGGATAGTGATGTTCAAATCCGCTTTAAACTAAAATCGTGTTATAGACTATAAACTATATTTTTCTAGCGCGTTGTTTTATGCGCTATCATTATAACACGTTATTACAAAACTTGGCCGCAGTCTGAACGCGGAGACATTATCATTTTATCTGGCAACACGCTAGTTATCTCGCAACGCGCTGTACACGAAAGAATATAATAATATCTCATGAAGCGTTATAGATCAATGAACTTTCCTTCATACTTTCCAGGCTTAGGACTGTCTATAATAAAATTGATTAAATTTTATTATAAAAGTTTTATGAGACAATTATTATTTATTATAGGCGTATTTACTAAAACTTATTTACAAATCACTATCCACAGTTTCACTTTGTCACACAGTAACATCCTACCTATTTACAATTATTAAAAAGGAACACACAATATTTACAATAGCACGACGAATGTATGTACGAAACATGAGAATTATTATAAGTATTTACAATTACAGTACTGTAGTACTAATAAGTTGCACAGCAACAAAATTATTATTTAGAAAAAAACGTGCGAGGGCCGTGTTTGTTTACAAAACAACGCGTACGTAATAATAACAGGTACCGCGAGCCAACGAGCCAACCGGCCGACTGCCGCCCGAGTTCACACGAAATCGCCTGAGTGCCCCGACGCGCTGTGACGCTGTGAGTGAGACTATAAAAGTTATAAAACTATAATGCTATCCCGCTCTAGCCTCGCTGTGTACGTTTAGAATATGAGACGCCTAGTTTGTTGAGACGTTATATTTCTACCGCGAAGTCAGAGTCGGGACAACAAACGCTAGATGCTATAAATAAATAGCGTGCTATTTTTTGACGCTATACGTTTTATTAACCACCACTAGTCCCGGATATTCATCTGTCAACAAGTGACCTAAGTCCTTTCCAATCTCATCACAAAATAATACAATTTCTTTACACGGTATAATGGAACTACTATTTAACTTTCGTCGTTAGGTTGGTGTGTTGTACGCGGTTGGTTGGATGTCGTTGTTGGTCTTTAAAATTGTTTTGGTTGCTCGGTTTCTTAAAACACAAACACTATCTACTTCGTTCTCATTCTTCGAGTTCGAAGCTGTGGTATTTCTGTTTTTGGGATATCGGACAGTTTCAGCGATTGTTTATCATGCCTAAAAGGAAATCACAATTTTCCCGTCAGACATCCCAGACAAGAGCAGTTCGAGTACGCCGTACGGAAGAGTCTGCTCTTGAAAATCATCAGCCCCTCTCGAGGAATAGAGAAAATATTTCGCAACCACGCGCTGGGGAATCTAGCTCCGAGGGTCGAGCGTTCACAGCGGCTTGCTAACCAAAGCTGGAGAACATCGCAGGTCCGTGCTCGGGAATCTAGCGCTGAACGTGCGCAGCGTCCAAATGATTTAAGGCAGCATGTCTCTGCAACAAGGGATAGGGAGTCTAGCGCTGAGCGTTCGTAGCGGCTCGCTAGCCAAAGCGCGAGAACATCGCAGGCCCGTGCTCGGGAATCTAGCGCTGAACGTGCGCAGCGTCTAAATAATTTAAGGCAGCATGTCTCTGCAACAAGGGATAAGGAGTCTAGCGCTGAGCGTTTGCAGCGGCTCGCTAGCCAAAGCGCGAGAACATCGCAGGCCCGTGCTCGGGAATCTAGCGCTGAACGTGCGCAGCGTCTAAATGATTTAAGGCAGCATGTCTCTGCAACAAGGGATAGGGAGTCTAGCGCTGAGCGTTCACAGCGGCTTGCTAACCAAAGCTGGAGAACATCGCAGGCCCGTGCTCGGGAATCTATCGCTGAACGTGCGCAGCGTCCAAATGATTTAAGGCAGCATGTCTCTGCTACAAGGGATAGGGAGTCTAGCGCTGAGCGTTCGTAGCGGCTCGCTAGCCAAAGCGCGAGAACATCGCAGGCCCGTGCTCGGGAATCTAGCGCTGCACGTGCGCAGCGTCTAAATAATTTAAGGCAGCATGTCTCTGCAACAAGGGATAAGGAGTCTAGCGCTGAGCGTTTGCAGCGGCTCGCTAGCCAAAGCGCGAGAACATCGCAGGCCCGTGCTCGGGAATCTAGCGCTGAACGTGCGCAGCGTCTTAAATGATTTAAGGCAGCATGTTTCTGCAATAAGGGATAGGGAGTCTAGCGCTGAGCGTTCACAGCGGCTTGCTAACCAAAGCTGGAGAACATCGCAGGCCCGTGCTCGGGAATCTAGCGCTGAACGTGCGCAGCGTCTCAATGATTTAAGGCAGCATGTCTCTGCAACAAGGGATAGGGAGTCTAGCGCTGAGCGCTCGCAGCGGCTCGCTAGCCAAAGCGCGAGAACATCGCAGGCCCGTGCTCGGGAATCTATCGCTGAACGTGCGCAGCGTCTCAATGATTTAAGGCATCATGTCTCTGCAACAAGGGATAGGGAGTCTAGCGCTGAGCGCCCCGATAATATAGCCAAAGTGGCATGTAATTTATACATACATACATACATCATCATCATCTGCCTAGCCTTTGCCCAACTATGTTGGGGTCGGCTTCCAGTCTAACCGGATGCAGCTGAATACCAGTATTATACATGGAGCGACTGCCTATCTGACCTCCACAACCCAGTTACTGGGTAATACGATACCCCTTGGTAAGACTGGTTGTCAGGCTTTCGGGCTTCTGACTACCCGTAACGACTGTCAACGATCCACGAATGGCAGCCGGGACCAACGGCTTAACGTGCTTTCCGAGGCACGGACGGGTCTCGATATGTAAAGATGGTCACCCATCCACAGACCAACCGCGGCAAGCGTAGCTTAACCTGATCGATCGACCTGTGCGGCTGTTATTATTTAGCCACGGGCCCCTCACATACATATGCAATAAAAACAAAACCCTCCTTTTGGCAGTCAGGAAATAAATCATAGCACTCAGTAGGTACTAACCGAACCACACTCATACTTTCATCACAAGTTAAAATGTTTACCGCCCAACGAAGTGGCCGCGGGTCAGCTAGTATCAAATATTTCACGGGTTGCGATTCGATTACTTTAATATGGTTGCTAAGCAATTTATGCTCGTCACAATGCGTGTGGTGGTGGAGTGGAGTTCTCCAGGTTCTTACCAGGAGAACTCCTCAACAATCAAAAGGTGATGAGCAGTTGACGTTAGGCTATTGTAACTTAGATAAATTACAAACTCTCTCACTAAAAAGTGATAAATAAAAACTTTTTTCCAAATAAAAAGTTTTTATTAGTTCATGAAGTAAACAAATCATAGTTAAAACGCTCTCATTGGTGAAGTGATAGAAAACACCGACGCCCGTCCCGCTCCCGCCCACGCACCGTAGTTTATCGTCCCTCTCATTCTCGCGCCGCCTACACTATTAGGTACTATGCATGCGCTACCCGCGAGCGCGTCTCGCGCCGCGCTTCTCACCGCCGCGCCGCCCGCCGGTGTCATTCAAACGCGCCCGCTGCGGTATGCTTGCATTTATGCAAGCGCTATGCGCGCGCGGGCGCGAAATTTAAAAATGCCTGTCTTAGACCAATGCCGGCCGCACGCCTGTCTGAACCTTAAAAAGCCTGTCAAATGCGGCAAACGCCTGTCATATGGTTCCCCACGCGCGTTTCCCCCGGAACGTCATAGAGCTTGACATATAATAAGAGTTAGAGTGATCTCTGTAATTCCAGGGTATCGTTACCATTTTTAAGATTATGCGCTAGAACGTTGGTAGATAGGTACTGCACTACACTACAAATCTACTTCAAAATTGAGTCAATTATTAGTGATCTGTGATTGTATGACATATTTGTTGATGTAAAAGCTCGAATGAGAAGACCAAATTCCGAAAAACTAGTAAAACCTAAGATTAATCCTACCTATATGAGCTTTTACAGTAGCCGGTAGGTGTATTTGTTTTTTATTTTTATAAAAAAGACCTGATTCTTTATATTATCAATGTATGTTATTATTGCTACCTGATTCTTTATATTATCAATGTATGTTATTATTACTTTGATATTTTAGTCATTGACTAATGAGTACAAAGTTAGGTAATGTAGTTGTTTTATTTTCTGATAAACTATTGTGTACGCACCAGTACAAAACTATTAAACACAATAACGATACTATACTGGAAATTTTAGAACGTTATCTCTTTATACTGCACGGCTTTTTTGTAGCCATTCAAACTTGGTCGGTTTATCCATGTATTTCGGTTGTTCTGGTATTTTTATTATATCTCTATAATTATTTAGACTGATGAACTGAAATTTTACATGTGTGTAGTTGCATTAATACACTAAATATCTGAATATGTTTCATTTTGCTTTTCCATTAAAAAGTCCTACAATCGGATTTCATACAATTAGTGGTCCAGTCGTAGTAAATTATGCCATTGCTCATTAATTACTAAGAGCACATAAATGAAACTTGGCAAGACATTGTAGACCCTTACAAGATACAAATAAACGTTTTAAGTTAGGCTCTAGAGTTCCTTTTTGGGTATTTGGACCTAAAAACCTTATTTTACTTTTACGAGTATATCTTATGAATGGTATGTTTTTTTCAAATTCTGTTTTCACAAACATTACACAGAAATTCAAAGCAACGTGCGTAAAAAATTACAACTCTACCTTAAACCGTTTATGATTTTAATCAAATAGCCAAACGTCAGCGCAGCGGAAACTTGATTATCTTCGTAGTTTTATGACACATAAATTTCATTTAAACATACACATTTACCTCTCGTTACACACTAATTATTGCATATATTTTTTGTCTTGTACGTCCATAGAAAATAAAAAGTTCCGGTGGGATGACGTAGTCCTAATGGTTGGATGCACAAATTTGTACTTACCATACACAATTACACGACGTCATACACTAAATATCTGCTAAACAAAAATTAAGAAATTCGACAATTTTCCGCTGGGACACGATTTTGCGTAACGTCAGTATGACGTGTTGTTCGCATGTGGCGTTGTAGATACCGTCACGCTATGATCAGTAAGAGTGGAAATAATTATAGTAAACCTCGCAGAGCTACCGGCGGCCGTGCGGATTTATTTTAAAACTGTGATAATTATCTCCTATGATATTCATTAAAATTAAGTAATGTCAGGGGCAATGTTGTTCAAAATTAAATACTTGTGATGAATAACGTATTTATTTGGATAAGGCTTAATTATCATGTAAAATGAAAACACCTTCGTAAATAATGCATTATTTATAAAAAAGGTTATAGTGAGTCAACCTTAAAAGATAGACATAAATGCTGTCGCGGACTTTTTGTTGATATTGATGTCCTCTATAAAATTGTAGTACATCACTTTACTCTATTGTCAATAGTTTCCGCAGCGTACGCGATATAAGGATTTTTTTGGTATTTTTTTCACACCTTCGGTTATATTATAGAAGTTTTCATACGGATCCCTAACTCTTTTGAAAATATTATATAGCCTATGTTCATCAGGGATAATGTAGAATTGTAATGGTGAAATAATTTTTCAAATCGGTCCATTAGTTTCGGAGCCTATTCTATTCAAACAAACAAACAGACAAACAAGTCTTTCCACTTTATAATATTAGTGTAGACAACATTTTTTAAGTATACCTAATTGTTTGAATAACATTATGTAAATGTAATTGAAAAATCATGGACAAAGAAAAGGTTAAGTATAGAATTAAACTCAATTGTCAATTGAAAAACGTCGGTGATTTAAAAGTATAATTTCCGGTAAAAAAAAAGAATTATTGAAATGATGCAATCAAAGCACTTGATTTGTGAGTGGCACTACAAATTGCATCCACAGGTACGGTATAACGGTACCATTTGTTTACATTTCGTCAGATACTATTGAAAAAGTCCATAAGGCCTAAAGTAAAACAGCAGTCCGGCAATATATAAAAGTGTTTCCGAAAATATTGCTGAAATTATTGCTTGAAGTATTGCAACCACACATCGCCGCAGACCGGACGAGTATGCCTCGAGACCGTCACGTATTTCTTCCCGCCAGACGCTGTCGGTGCGCCTGGGCCCGGCCGAGCGCGCGGCGGGCGGCATGGTGGCGCGCCTGCGCGAGCTGCTGCTGGGCGCGCGCGTTCTGTGCCGCGCGCTAGCCGCGCCCGCGCCGCAGTCGCCGGGCGCCGTGCCGAGCGTGGAGCTGTTCGTGCGCACCGGCCCGCAGAACATCCTCGCCTCTGTCAACAACGCCATCCTCATGGAGTACGATTTCCTGCAGCAGTGCGTGTCGCATCGTTCCGATCTCCACGAGTATTCGCGATTCGTTCGATCGAGATCGTTGCCGACGTACGCTTCCCGTCTGCGAGCGCGAGCGTACCCTGCATACCACTCGAACAATATTTAAATTATACAAACTTTATTTATGGAACTTACTTCCTAATTATTTATCTATGTACTTCTTTTCATTTGAATAATTTGGTTTTGTGCGCACGGATTCGCTTCGGCGGCCGCTGCTAGAGACGATAATAACAACACTTTCCATACAAAGACAAACCAAACGTGCCAGTCACAGATCACGGAGACGCCTCGGCGGCTGTTACTAAAGACGGTATTGGCAACACTTCACACATATCCGTTTACTCATAGAAAGTAACCGTCCATGACAATTCTGACAATGCTTGTGACAGTCGAACTTGCGCAGGCACAAATATTATTCGCAAAAGCGTCTTTAGTCACTGCCGGCGCGGTAATTCCGTACTCTGTGTTGTCAGTGGACGTCATCGTTGACTCATATAAACTGACAGCCCATGACAATTCTGACAATGCCTGTGACAGCCCGAATTGTGTTAAGTTAAGCGTGAATTGCGCGGGCACGAATATTATTAGTATTGTCGTCTCTAGTTGCTGCTAGCGCAAGAATAGGGAAAATGCATGTAATTTATTAAAATACGCTAATATAAACCATAGAAAAGTTATAAAGGTGAAATTCAACTAATGGTAGCGTACGAAAAAAAAAAACTCAAGCCATGATGTGACGTCATTAATCACGATACTGCTTTCATTACATCTCTTTTTTAACCCCTCATTTTTTTTTATTAACAATTAATGTCCCACTGCTGGGCAAAGGCCTCTCTACTCTCTTTCCATCTCTCTCTGTCCAGAGTTGCCAAGGGCCAATCTTTATTAAAGGAGTCCAGGTCATCCTGCCAGCCCCGTCTGGGCCTGCTGCAATGTCGTTTGCCATTAAGCGGGACCAACTGGGTCGTAAGTTTGGCCCATCGATCGTCCGACATGCGGCAGATTTGTCCAGCGGGTTCCTTCTATCTGGTAGAATCTTGATGTTCCGAAATTTATTTGGCATAACACACTTGGCATAATCTTCTTTAGACGAATATTTTTAAGGCATAAAAGTTATTTACCATAATTATTGTTTGGTCGAATGTTTATATGTCCGAATTTACAATGGCATACTTTTAAGATGGCATAATATTATTTGGCATAATTTCACTTGGCATACTATGAAGATGGCAGAATTTTATTTGGCACAATTTCACTTGGCATAATATGAAGATAACAGTAGTATTATTTTTTTACGAATATTGTTTGTTCGGTATATTTTTCCATGGTATTTGAATGAACTATAAAAATAATGGTTTCTATAAGCGATATCGGGACTTGGGGCACCCCGACTTGAGTTAGGTTAGGTTCCTTTAAACCCTATAGACATAAATAGGGGCCCCGCGTAGCGGGGCTCCGTCAACTACGTCTTATTTATTATTGTTTGCAAACCAACTTAGACACAAATTAAAAAAAAAAAAAAGTTGTCTGTAAAGTCTGTTCACGAACGATAATTTTACGTAATAACATCATAACCATAAGAGATAGATGCGTCAAAAGCCGAACGCCGATCGTGCTTCTCTATCACTTGTACCGCGCTCTCGCTTGCACGCTCGGCTCAGGCGGAACGTTGTCACGTTATCACTCATTGTCATGAGTCATGCTTTTTCGTGTGTGCAGCCGGCGTTCATCGATATATTATAAGACGTTGTCACGTCAAGAAAATGGTTAGGTTAAAACTATGACCACTACGCACGCTCACGTATGCAAAAAGACGATTCTGACTGTAAACTTTCTGCAATATGATGGTTTTACTTTTTATTTATTATGGATGTGAAATTTATGCGTAAAGATGATTCTGACATACAAAATTATGACTTTTGAATGTATGATAAATGAGTGTATGCCAATCGATTTTCTGCGAAATGTTTATGCTATACGCTGTTATGCAAAATAATATTATGACAAAAAATTCTGCTATGAAGGGTGGACCCTTGTCCAGCCCAATTCTATTTAAGTGTGGCAGCTTTCCGAGTGACATGAGTTATTTTAGTAATGGTACGGATTGTTGTTTTCTTAATCTGGTCCACAAATTTAATACCCAGAATACTCCGTTCCATAGCTCTCTGGCAAACCTCGAGTGTGGACCTCTGCTAAATTTTCAAAGACCATGTTTGAGAACCATACGTGAGGATGGGAAGAATATACACCCCTCATATAAATGTGTGTGAGATTTCAAGCAGTTTGCTATGAATATATTTAGAGAATAGATTTGATTTATTCACATGACATTTTACGTCATTATCGGCATTGTTGAAGACGAGGCGTTTCAGGTTTGCGTTCCATTCCACTAATAAAAAACGCAACTTAAAATAAGGAACTGTAATGGTTATTTGTGCAACTGTTGTCATAAGGGGTATTAAAACACGAATGTGGTAAATAGTATGACATGAGTGTTGTAATACCTAATGATGATCAGTTGCATAAAATACTATCTACACCCATGATATTAATCTTCTATAAAAGGTTCTGAAACAGTTTTTTACAATACTAATATCGTATAAAAATGGCGGCCGGCGGGATACGACGTGAATTCGAATAACTTATAAGTTAATTTTTTAAGTTACGGCTCTGTGGTAGTGAAACGCGTTGTTTTTTTGAAAAGGAGTTGCATAATGAAATTTGTACAACATTATAACAGTTTCAGAAACTTTAATACAGGGTTTATAGCAAGGCTGTAGATAAAATAAATTATGCATTCAAAATAGCAACGTGATTCTTATTTGAAAAAATTAAAAAGTTTTGAATTCTTTGCATCTTCCCTATTTCGTGCGCGTGTGTCTTGATGTCGCGCTGATGACTATTCGTGGTATCAGTGTAAGTGTTAGACTTTGACATGATTCGTTTTTACTTTCTGTTTTAGTGGCAGACTAAAAGAGGACGAAAAGGACACCACGGACCATGTGGAGGCGCTGCACAAGAAGAAGGAACGCATTTTCCGCAGTCTGTCGATGTTGGGCGACGAGCGCAGCGCGCCCGGCGCCGCGCTGCCCGCGCCGCCGCTGCCGGCGCCGGGCAAGTGCTTCGACGTGTACATCGCGATGGCGGCTAACCCGTGGAACTTTGTGGTGGGCAGCCTTTGCAATACATTCTTAGTATCTACTACATGTCCGTGTGGTGCCGGACTGAAAGAATAACACCACCCCCATACTTCCCGTGGGTGTTGTGAAAGGCGACTAAGGGTCGTACTGGAGAATGGGCAGCAGCATTCTCAATGCAATTCACCACCATACTGCGATCGCCAACCCGCCTGCCAAGCGTGGCGATTATGGCAAAACACTTGGCCCTTAGTACCCGGCGGCCCGCCTACCCTTGGCTACGGTAGCGGCCAAGGCCACGGTGAGGCAAGGGGTGCTAAGAATCCCTGGAAGAGATCCGGCTACCACAATCACCGAAAACTGGACCTGGCAACATACAACACGCGTACACTCCGGACCGACGAGAAGATCGCCGAACTCGAGGAAGCAGGTTACGATGGAATAAATTGGGGTTATCTGAAGTCCGAAGATAGGGGGAGGTCTCGATAATCCTCAAATCCGGAAACTTGCTCTATTTCCGAGAGGGTGACCAGCAATCCCAAGGTGGTGTCGAGTTTATCGTCCATAAGTCCCTTGTGAGCAACGTGGTGAAGATCGAGAGGGTGTCGACCAGGGTGGCGTACCTTATACTCAGAATATCCGAAAGGTGTTCGCTGAAGGTCGTACAGGTTTACGCCCCGACCTCGTCACGCCCTGACGATAAGGTGGAGATCATGTATGAGGATATTTCCAGAGCCATGCATGGCTCTAAAACTCACTTTACCGTTGTCATGGGGAAGTTTAACGCGAAACTTGGTAAACTATACGATGATGAGCTGCGAGTGGGCCCATTTGGAGTTGGACGCCGGAACCACCGGGGCCACTTACTGGCCAGTTTTATGGAGAAGGAAGGCCTCTTTATGATGAATTCCTTCTTCAGAAAACGTGAGCACAGAAACGTGGACCTGGCAGAACCCGGATGGTGCAACTAAAAATGAGATTGACTTCATTGTGTCGACAAAGAAGCATGTATTCAATGATGTCTCTGCGATGAACTCGGTTAAAACCGGAAGTGATCACCGCATGGTAAGAGGCACATTGAACTTTAATATCAAGCTGGGGAAATCTCGACTGATGAAGTCTACGCTCCGCGCAGTACCGACCAAGTGCAAAACCCCGAGAGCTGTCCATACGGTCGGGTCTAAGATCTTCATTACCCGTCGTAAGAATTCAAAAAAGATGCTCTCTGATCCTACTTTGCGGCTCATGAAGGAGAGGCGCGAGATGATCCTGCAGTCTTTAGATGATGCGCTCCATTACCGGCAGCTCAATAGACGGATCTCTAATACCTTGAAAAGCTATCTTCGCCGCTTTAATACAGACTATATTAAGGACGCGATAGAGCGAAAAAAGGCTCCAAGGTCTTTGGTAGAGATCTGTCCATTGGGCAGAGCCAGCTTACGAAACTGAAGACCGATGATGGCAGGATCGTATCCGCCAAACCTGAGCCGGTAAGAGAGATCGAGAAGTTCTATTTACAGTTATACACGTCAACAAGTAACCCCGTTACGAATCTAGCAAACGACCTAAGAGACTAGAAGAGCTAGATTGAGTCAGCCTGTACGAGATTAGGATGGCTCTGAAGCAGCTCAAAAACAACAACGCGTCGGGTGATGACGGAATTACGGCCCAGCTCCTGAAGGCCGGCGGAAAATCCGTTCATAAGGCACCTCCACCCAGTCATCCCTGGGCGGGACAAAGTACGGCTCAGCGACCACGGCGATGTTAATCGACCACTGCGCCATGCTCTGGAGCAACAGGTCCTGAGCGCAGGCGCAGTGGTTGATGTTCGCCTGGAGGAGACGTAATGGAGCCGTTACTCCTCCATTACAATCCCCTCCCGGGCCTCTTGAGAGGCAGCGGCGACGGTGTCAGCGGCGACGGTGGCGGCGGCGACGGTGGCGGTGGCGGAGGGCCTGCCCTTCCTTCTGGTTCCGGCGGGTGGAGCGCAGGACTTGCTCCCAGCCCGGTGATCAGCCGGCTTGCCAGCAGCCGCACATGCAACGCAGTGCAGCGCGGCGCTGCACGAGCCGGCCTTATGTCCGGGCTGTCCGCATCGAAAGCACAGGGTGCTGCGGTCCCCATGAAGTGTGCAGACATGCGCATTATGGTCCTGAACGACTCAGTAACGGAAGGTGAGGTGGTGGCCGCCGTCGTCAGGACGGGCGGGTGTCTGGCCGACCAGGTGAAGGCAGGCACCATACGTCCTGACACATCGGGTTTGCGAACCATAACGGTAAGCTGCCCCGTGACGGCGGCGGCGGCCAGAACAATTGTGGAGGGCCGAAGGCTTCTGGTGGGATGGGTGGCAGCGCAGGTAAAACTGCTGGAGCCCAGACCTCTGAGGTGCTTCCGATGCCAATGCTTCTAAAGTTTCATATTTATTTCTATGGTTTTAGGGTGCTCAACTGCTCAATACCAAATATTGTTACTATTATTTTTGTATGCGATAGAGATATCGTTGTGCATATTACATACCTATCATATGATAGTTCAATAATCTAAAACACATTTATTTAAAAAAAAACCGAGATCTTGAAAAATTTGATCGTACTTCCAGAACTTCACCACCTATCGAAAGGGTCCGATGTGCGAAAATTTTAAATTAATTTACATGATAATAAAAGAGTTTAGATGTAACGACATAACACACAATGGAATTACCAAATTTTTACTCTCATATAATTGAGTTTTACTGAGGTTGTACACAAATTCTATTTACATAGATTTTGAGGAGTTAAAATAATACGAGTATATTTACACATTCTCAGGAGAGTTAAACTTATATGTACATAATATAGTAATTAAAGTATACAATTTTATTTACTAACCTGGGTTGTAACTTTTCTTCGCATAATTATGCTTATAAAGTATCTAAAAAAACTATTTGCGACAGACGATAAGAGATTTAAACTTAATAATTAAAAATAGGCCTACACAAAAAAGATGTGTAGAATTCTTCTTCTGTTAAGAACTATCGACAGACCACTTTATTAGCATGTGTGTTATCATAAATTTTATGTAAACTCATACATTTTCACAAATATTTTACAGAAAAATAAATACGATTTGGTGACAGCCCTGACACAGTTTTTAAAACCTTAAATATCTCTGAAATCTTGCATGAGTAAGATTAGATATTTTTATGGTTTATAGAAAAGATTCTGAGGAACCTCTGGTTAAATAATAAAATCCACATTCGTAAAGAATAAGGAGAAAAAAAATATTAAAGAAATAACACTAAAACGACATAGTTTTGTTATTAATAAGGATAAACTTAAAGGGATTGGTGGATAATGTACATAATTAATCTTTTCGTAATATTACATAAAATACAACTGTATTCACCTATCTAGTACTTTTACATCGCTGGCGTTTCTGTTTTTTTTTTGTTTCCATAGAAAATAATCTGGTTCCAAAAACATCTTGACTTCGTGAGTTCTACTCTTACAATTGAAATAGTTTGTAGTGTCCATTAAATAAATAAAAAGAGGATGACCGCTTTTAAGGTCATTTTTCACACTGCACTGACAACTGAGTCGCGTTGGCCTTAAAACCGTCATTTTAGGGCCAGCGCGTTGGTGCCATTTAATCGCGCGGTTAGCCCGGTCCTTACGCTAGTAATATAAATATTATGTCAATGTTTGCAATACTGTAAATGGTCCTTTTTTTTTTAAGGATGGGAAATCTTCAAATGACCCCTCCCGCTCTGGGTGGAGCGGAAGGGAGTGTCAGACTCTTACTGAAGAGAGAAAAAAAAAACTATTTTCTTATGGACAATAACATCTTTTAAATATTACAACCACAGTCTTGTCATGTAATGTCTAATGTCGTGGTGGCCAGTTTCCTATCTGATCCGCATGTTACGCCTCAAGTTGCGAGTTCAAACCCAGCAAGTTCCAATGTTACTTTATCAAAGTTATACACACTTTCTTAGTTGGTTAATTTTCTTATACACTACTGACTGACGGTGAAGGGAAACATCTTGATGAAACCCTGGACATCGGTCTGAAATCACCAACCCGCACTAAGCCAGCGTGGTCATCAAGCTCATTCCTTCTCTTTATGAGCCTTAGCCCGATACCCGAGACGTTACAGGCAAAAGAGTACACTATCAGATTGTGCAATAATACAGGTCACTGTACATGTCATGCACTGTAAACAAATGCAGCGGAACCGATGTATGCGATGTACAGCGCATCGCTGCATGTTTCATAATACAACGTAGGCACGTTGTATTATGAAACATGCAGCGATGCGCTGTTGATTTGAAATGTCACTCAGGCTGGCTGGACAAATCTTCAAAATAACTCGCATTTAACTAGGTCAATAGGGCATTTTATGTGACGGCTAAACACCCTTATTTCAGAATTTGTGACGCAACAGAATCTTAGATAATCGATCGAAAACGTGTCCAGCCATCTTGAAAATTCACTTTTCGCTGGTCTCTCAATCTCGGTAACGGAAGTGATTTTGACGACTTTTTGCATATCAACGGGCGTCACATAAATTTGTGACAGGCATCGAGCTAAAAGTTTTGTGATACGTACAGCGGTTTACTAGAAAAATGCAAAAATCTGTGTCCAGCCATCTTGATTTTACGGATAAAACTTTTGGCTGGCACTTCCGAATCTCAATAACGGGAGCGTTTTCGAATATGGTTCCTTTACTAACATTTAGTGACGCAATTTGTGACAGTAATAACGTTTGATTTATGGCGTCACATATAAGGGTTTACGAGAAATCAATAAAAACTTAATGTCCAGCCAGCCTGAGCTCAAGCTGGCTGGACACATGTATCTCCGCAGCGTGATGATCTACGGCCTTCGAAATATGTTCAAATTTTTGTGACGGGGACGATAATGATTTACTGAATTTGTGACGGAGAAACTTTGAGTAGTTTCAAAGATATTGATCATTTAAGTTTTCCCATACAAACAATAAACATCCATTAATGTGACCATAATTTTTACATAAATAAAGGATTTTTTTTAATCGACAAATCGGCCGGTAGCAGCCACGCCTGCTTTGTATTTGATTTTCATAGATGGCGCTGAGAAAACATCGTTCTTAAGAACAATGTTTAATCGATGTTACCAGTTTCAACATCGATGTTTATGAACGATACATCGATGCGGCCATTTATTTATTTTCAACTACAGATAACTTATTAGAATCGTGGATTCTTATTGGTTTTTTGGCATAAAAATACCACAGCCAAGTACTCTACTCAAGAAAATAGAATGACAGCGATACTCCCATAGACAAAATTACTAAAAATAAAATTGTGCGGACCGTACCGCGCTCGCTGTCACCGTTTATATATTTGATTAAAATGACGACCACCGACCAGTGAACGAAGTTGTATTTTCGTTCACTGCCACCGACTTCATTTGCGCTTCAAACAGGGCGGCGGTAAAAACAACGTTGTGGTACAAGGCGGGGGTTACTGAAGCGCAAATGAAGTTGATTGTCGTCATTTTCATAATTTGAAACGCTCAATAAAAAGTACAAATAAACAAATGTGATTTTATATACAGCAAACATTATTTTTTCATTTAAATACCTTCGAGCATTAGTTATCCTGACACAATATCTACCTATGTACTTACCATGAATAAAAACCAATACCTACCTACTAAAAAGAGTAGGTATCTGCACGTAAATAATCAATAACATCAAAAAATGACCCCTCCCCCCCCCCCCTTCCTCACTTCTACACTTTGTCTTCTATCGATTTAAGGCGAAAGCGCCAGGGTAGCCCGCGAAATTCAATTTTTTTTACGTTTTCTGCAATTTGCTGGTCAGTATTAAGTTGTACGATGATTAAAATATGATTCGCGGCCGTAACAAACATGTATTTACAGAATTATAATCTATAATTCATCAACACAACTCTCTAAGACCAAGTAATCCCCAAGAATGACTATTTCATGAAATCTTCACATTTGGGGATTATACTAAGTTAACAAGTTGTATTACTGATTGTAATGATTATAATTCTGTAAATACATATTTGTTACGACCACGAATCATATTTTAATCAATGTACCACTTAATACTGACCAGCAAATTGCAAAAAACGTAAGAAAATTTGAATTTCGCGGGCTAGTTTAGCACTTTCTCCTTAAATACCTAGAGTTGTTCGTATTAATATCACCAAAACACGGATTTTCATCCATTAAAGAAAACACCTTAAAATATACTTAGTCCTACATAAAACCTACATTATTGGTAACCCTACTGCAGTGTTTGTATGGGAAGATTTAAATGATCAATATCTTTGAAACTACTCAAAGTTTCTCCGTCACAAATTCAGTAAATCATTATCGTCCCCGTCACAAAAATTTGAACATATTTCGAAGGCCGTAGATCATCACGCAGCGGAGATACATGTGTCCAGCCAGCTTGAGCTCAGGCTGGCTAGACATTAAGTTTTTATTGATTTCTCGTAAACCCTTATATGTGACGCCATAAATCAAACGTTATTACTGTCACAAATTGCGTCACTAAATGTTAGTAAAGGAACCATATTCGAAAACGCTCCCGTTATTGAGATTCTGAAGTGCCAGCCAAAAGTTTTATACGTAAAATCAAGATGGCTGGACACAGATTTTTGCATTTTTCTACTAAACCGCTGCACGTATCACAAAACTTTTAGCTCGATGCCTGTCACAAATTTATGTGACGCCCGTTGATAAGCAAAATGTCGTCAAAATCACTTCCGTTACCGAGATTGAGAGACCAGCGAAAAGTGGTTTATCAAGATGGATGGACACGTTTTCGATCGATTATCTAAGATTCTGTTGCGTCACAAATTCTGAAATAAGGGTGTTTAGCCTTCACATAAAATGCCCTATTGACCTAGTTAAATGCGAGTTATTTTGAAGATTTGTCCAGCCAGCCTGAGTGACATGATTTGAAGGATGGTCATGCTCTAGTCGAACAAAATCGTTGAAAGTTGGCGTATTTTTAATAGTCGCTGCTCAGTTACTATAGGTTGACTTTTTCGTTGGTGACACAGTCCCATGTTTCACGCAGGCGACAAGAGACGTACTGTGGGGGTCGTAACAAGATTGCGGACGGTAGGAGCATCAGTCGCACGCCGTCCTCCCAGGTGGCAACCCGTGCTCTCAGACATGGCTGCGCATCTCAAAACGCACATTTCATCTTTACAACGCAAAACCTTGTGCGGTCTAGGAGAGGGCAACGAAATTTTCGGCCCATAGAAGACTTGATTACTTCACGTTTTTACTTACAGGTACAGCCAAATAGTACGAGGCACACTCTCCAAACGATGATGGCGACGTTACAAACAGAATGTCCGAAATTGTCCGAGTTGGATGCACCTATCAATCCAGCTAGTGGAGAACTATACACAGTGTACTACGAAAAAGATTCATCATGGTACAGGTACGTGCTTACCAATACCAACCGAGTCAAATTAAATAATAATTTGCTGTAATAGTGTACAGTTAAAACAGAAAAGGTATTGCCTTCGGTAGGGTCTACCCTTTATAGCAGAACTTTTTATGTCATAATATTATTTTGCATAACAGCGCATAGCATAAACTTCATTTCGCAGAAAATCGTTTGGCATACACTCATTTATAATACATTAAAAACGCATAATTTTGTAAGTCAGAATCATCTTTAGGCATAAATTTCATATCCATAATAATTAAAAAGTAGAACCATAATATTGCAGAAAGTTCACTGTCAGAATCGGCTTTTGGCATAAATTTCATATCCATAATAATTAAAAAGGGGTCTAAGTTGGTTTACAAACAATAATAAATAAGACGTAGTTGACGGAGCCCCGCTACGCGGGGCCCCTATTTCTGTCTACAGGATTTAAAGGAACCTAACCTAACCCAAGTCGGGGTGCCCCAAGTCCCGATATCGCTTATAGAAACCATTATTTTTATAGTTCATTCAAATACCATGGAAAAATATACCGAACAAACAATATTCGTAAAAAAATAATACTACTGTTATCTTCATATTATGCCAAGTGAAATTGTGCCAAATAAAATTCTGCCATCTTCATAGTATGCCAAGTGAAATTATGCCAAACAATATTATGCCATCTTAAAAGTATGCCATTGTAAATTCGGACATATAAATATTCGACCAAACAATAATTATGGTAAATAACTTTTATGCCTTAAAAATATTCGTCTAAAGAAGATTATGCCAAGTGTGTTATGCCAAATAAATTTCGGAACATCAAGATTCTGCCAGATAGAAGGAACCCCCTTCGGTAATCTTCGTGTTTGAATTAATTGTATACAGGCCCGATCGAAATATAGAACAGTTCTTTAACTTCTTAAATCAACTTCTGAAGCTCATTACACCAAAATATAAAAATAAACGCCTCATAATTACTGGAGATGTTAACTTAGATTATTTAAAAAAAGGAAAGGAATACCAGAGACTTAACAATATCATGACAGAATTAAACCTACACCAAATAATCAAAACCCCTACAAGAACTACAAAATCAACATCGACTTTTAATCGAAATTTTAATAACACAGAATTTCAAATAACTGTTAATAAAAATGGTATCTCTGATCACAATAGCTTAGTATACAGCCTTAGGAATGAGGAAACGCAAACTCATAAAATGGCACCTTACGTGACTAAAAGAATTTTTAACAATACTAACCTAACAAATTTCCAATCGGCATTACATAAAATTAACTGGAATGACATTTTTAATCAAAACTTGGACATAAACAAAACTTATAATAAAATTCATGACATTTTACAATCTAATTTGAATAAATACATACCAAAAAAACGGATAAAAATAATGCAAAATAAAACAAACAATTATCTTACTAAGGGACTAAAAAAGTCATGGAAAAATAAAAGATTGACTAGAATTATCTCGAATCAGCTCAATAGCGCTGTATTTAAAAAACACTGCAAAGAATATTCGAAAATGTTAAAAAGATGCATTAAAATTTCAAAAAAACTTAATTATATAAAAGAGATGAATGCCTCAAAATATAAAACGAAAACGATGTGGTCAGTAATCAATAAAATTACTAAACCAAATACGACTAAAAAAAACCTAAAGAATATTAACCTAAAATTAAATAACATAATAGTAAATTCACCGCAACAAGTTTGCACTGCATTTAATGATTATTTCGTATCGGTAGGTGTAGATAAAAACAAAAGTACGGGAGCTGCGCCGCCAGCGCTGCCGTGTGGGCCATCGGCACATTCGGTGCATACGCCCGCAATAAACTCCATGTATATCGAACCGGTAACCGAGCGAGAGGTTTTTAATATTATACGCGGAATGAGAAACAAACGTAGCTTTGGGGTGGACGATATCCCGCCGCTATTGGTAAAAAAATGCGTAAAGGAGCTAACATCGCCTCTCACTAAACTAATAAATATTTCTTTCGACGAGGGACGATTCCCAGAAAAACTTAAAATTGCGAAAGTACGCCCAATTGCGAAAAAGGGAGGAAATTCTGAAAATCCTAGTAATTATAGGCCTATTGCACTATCTCAAAAATTTTCGAAAAGGCAATGGCGAATCGTGTAAACACATTTTTAGAAAAATTTGATATTTTAGATAAAAACCAATTCGGTTTTAGAAAAAAATGCTCAACCACTTTAGCGGTATATAACTACGTACAGGAAATTTACAGTTGCATTAATGAACGAAAGTACGCTATTGGACTATTCCTAGATATGACGAAGGCGTATGACAAGGTGTCACATAAAATTTTGCTACATAAACTTTATGGATCGGGTATTAGAGGGCAGGTTTTTAATTGGTTCAAGTCATATTTACAAGACAGAGTACAATTCGTGGAAGTAGAACATTTTGATAGCGTTAACCAGGAAATGTACAGCATAAGATCAGACATGGCTACTATTAATAGTTCAATACCGCAAGGAAGTGTTTTAGGATGTACCTTATTTATAATATACGTAAATGACTTGCCAAAAAAGATAAGTTCGTCGTGTATCTTGTTCGCTGACGATGTTTCTTTATTATTTAAAACACCCGCTAATGTTGACCATTTAGCTATTTTAAAAAAATTCACAGAAACTGAGCAGTGGTTAAACGAACACAACTTAGAAATAAACTTATCTAAAACTAAAATATGCCAATTCAGAACTCACCAAAGAACCCCAATAAATCTAAATACATTAACGCAGAAATTAAAATTGGAAGAGGTAAACGAATTTAAACTTTTAGGCCTAACATTAGACATAAACCTAAATTGGAAGAAACATATCGAAAGTACAAGAGCAAAACTCTCGCAATTTATTTACGCACTAAGCATATTGAAATGCAACACGGACTATAAAACCGCCTTAGCTGCCTATTATGCGTACGCCTACTCCTGGCTAAATTATGGTATCATATTGTGGGGAGAAAGTACGGACTTTTTGGACCTATTCATTCAGCAAAAGAAATGTATCAGAATATTAATGAACATAGATCAACGAGAGAGTTGTAGGCCACACTTTATTAAACAACAAATTCTTACACTACCAGCAATATACAACGTGTAACGTAATAAACGCAAGACCTCAGACACCCCAATTAGAATATTTAATTATAGAACTAAAACAACATCTGTAATTTAAGTTACTTAAAGAACACCCAGTTTTTTTTAAATAAAATAGTTGTCCTGACTGAACGTAAAACGTTCGAGCATACTACTCTATCCCTACGCACACACTCATAGCGCACACTCGTACGCGGGCGTACGTAGTAGGTAGGAACAGAAAGCTACGCATTAGGTATGTATCTGTACGTTCAATGACCGAACATTACGTAATTTGATATTAACAATTTGCGATAATTGCCGTATAACTATTATTGCTAGTTGCCTAACTAGTTAAATAATGATTCCATCTTTCCATCACAATTACACAGGCTTTGGACTGACAGCTTCGAATGATTTGGTTTAATTACGGATACGGTAGTATTTTTAAATTGAGCAAGTTTTCACCCTACTGCGATCTATCAGTACTTACGGCAATACCTAAAAGCGCCCGCGTCTTTTCACACGCCGGTGCCGCCGCCTGCCGCTTTCGCGATATCACCACCTAATCTCTACTAAGTCGTGTTTACATTTTTATTAGGTACGTATAAAAAAATATTAAAAGACGGCGTTTTTAAAAGATTTGAATCATAATATTTACAGTGCCTACTTAAAATCGTATTATGAAGGTACATACCTGAGGTATTTACACTAAATACTTCTTCTTCGTCCCCTTTTTAAAAGATTTTCAAAATGTCCACCGCCTTGCTCGATACACATTATTGCACGTTTTCTTAAGTTAATTTTCAGTTTGTTAAGCACCTCAGTTTCACTTTTCACTTTAACAAACGCGAGTTCAATTTTATGTTTGAGGTCATCGACACTTGTTGCTTCGTTTACATACACGAGCGATTTTATTCGACCCCACAAAAAAAAATCTAACGGTGTTAGATCAGCCGATCTGGGAGGCCACTGCACAGGTCCTCCACGACCTATCCAACGAGGGCCATATTCCGCATCAAGATGCCGTCGAACGTTCCATGTGAAATGCGCGGGAGCTCTGTCGTGTTGGTAAAACACGTCTCGTAACAACGAGAGAGGGACGTCCGCCAATAACTGGGGCAATACCTCTTGCAAGAACTGTAGGTAGGTATCTCCAGTCAATCTCGGTAAAAATACAGGGCCGAGTACGCGTGTACCTAGAACGCCCGCCCACACGTTCACGGAAAACCTGTGCTGGAATGAGTCCATACGGCATGCATGTGGGTTGTCGTGCCTCCACAAATGCATGTTGTGCTGGTTGTAAATACCAACTCGTGTGAAGGTGCTCTCGTCCGTCCAGATGATGTTTTGTTGCCAGTTTTCCAACAACCATCTACAAAATTGTAGTCGTGGCAAATAGTCAGTCGGCATCAGCTCCTGACAACGTCGTAGGTGGAAAGGGTGTTCGCCATCAGCACGTAATGTGGTACGTACATGTGGCTACAGTTAAACAACGGCGCTGCTTCCCTCGTGCTGCTCCCTGGATTTTGATCGAAATAATCGAGAATGTTTTCCAGCAAACGACTAGAGTGCACATTCGTCCCTCTATCCATTGCCGTGTTAGGATGAAATGTTCCGGAGTCCCTCAGGCGCTGAGTTGCACATAGCATTGTCCTGGCGCTCACTCTGGTACTATGTCGTTCATTGAACACTCGACACGCTAACTCCACATTATCGTCGCAACGAGCCAGTGTCCTCACCATCTCCGTGTACTGGATATTGCTATACCGGAAAGCCATCGCGTGCGTAAACAAGTAACAGCAACAACAACAAAATTACGAAACTCACTTGTCGCTGCCGGCGGATGACTAATTTTGTTTGATGCCGGGCGGGCGGTGGTGGCGCGTGCGCCGCGCCGCGCCGGCGCGGCGGCTTATCAAACGTCAAAGGGCTAAGTCAGTAAATTATTGCGTCTCGCTCTTTCATATTAATTTTGCGTTTGCAAAAGACGTACCTTAGATTTTCTAATATTTTGTCATTTCTCAACAAGAGATTGTGAAATGCTGAATTAAAAATTCAGTCATGCATTTAAAAAAGCTTTATTGCTTTGAAATAAGGTTGAAATTTCCTTAAATTACGTACAATAGGGGTGTGTGTTTGTGAGTAAGGATAGATATGAGTATTATTACGAGTGACCGAACTACAAAGTACAAATTCGGTTGTGCAGTTAAGTAAGACGTATTGCTTGGAAGTAAGGATTAATCTTCCTTAAATTAAATATTTTTTTTTTCGCACAATAACTTTAAATCTAAAATGTATTGATTTTATTTACGTGTGTGTATGGATAGCTATTGAGCGATCTACAAATTCAGCCATACACTCATATGGGTTTTTATTGCTTTGAGATAAGGCTTAAAATTTCCTAAATAAAATATTTTATTATGTTGGTTTTACGCAGTGATCCTAATTTAGATTAAATAAAGGATTTTTCCGGAGAAAATTAACACATATAAGTAATGATGGAAATCGATTCAGAAGCCGATTCTGAGCAAACTACTTTCAGGTCTTGCGTTTATTCTGTTACACGTTGTATATACTACAAAGTTGTATATTCGTTAGAAAACATAGGCATCTCTTCAAATCAAATATCGAGCTTAATGAAAACTATAACCGATTAACAAAAATAGATTAATACTACCCATCACAAACTTAAAAGTTATCGGGAAAAGTCCATACTATAGACTAGCTAATATATTTAATAAGCTACCGGAAAGTTTAAAATCCCTACCAAACGACTCAATTTTCTCAAAACAGTTGAAATCTCTGCTGATAAAGAAAGGCTACTATACCGTTAAAGAATATAAAACTGACAATTTGTGAATCGATCGACCTTGTAATAGTATGCTTGACGTAAATGTGAAATAATAAATGACTTTATGTACTAATTTACCTATATGACTAAAATACCTAAATAATGATTAATTTCAAAATAAATTGTAAGATTTTTATACTTTATTTTTTGTAATTGTGCTTAATTTTTAATGTTTATTAAAATGTAAATTGTAATAATTAGAATCAATATTAGAATAATTATTATGTACTTAATTTGATTTATCAATTTTGCAATGCCCTTACAGGGTACATGTTTTAATACTGTGTAACCAGTGTTTTACATGTTAGCAAATAAATAAATAAATTAAAACGAACGTCGCGCCACGGGCAACGGTTTAATTTTGTAAGCGTCAGAACCCCTTGACCAATAGAGATATTAGATGTTTAGAAAAAACCTTTTTGCTACTATTTGATACCTAACTTCAAATATTTAGTCCTCGACTGACAGCGAAGAAACGCGTAAAGAAAGTGGTCAGAAATTCTGACCACTGATTTATGTTTTCGGGATACAAAGTAGCCCTAACTTCTAGTCCGAATCATGGTCTATCCATGAGCAAAGTTTCCTTCAAATCCGTTTAGCCATTTAAGCGTGATTGAGTAACAAAAATCTTACCATCTTTCATATTTATATCTCACTTCACAGTGTTGGTTTACAGGACAGGTGTAGGAATATAAATAGACCAATAACTTTCATGGAAATTCGCGCTCTTATGTATAGATTGAGGAGCCACATTAAAAGTCTTGTATATTCTTGAATATCAACAGTACTGGACTCAGATTTTTTGTAGTCACTATACACAAATACTACTAAATGATACAAAATTTTCAAAAATATTCATGAAATACTTTCCGTGTTCCAGGTAGCTCCTCAATTCAGACGTTTGGATTGAGGAGCCACTTTTACATTGATATAACTTTGGATATATTTTACTACAAATTTCAGAATTTGGCCTACAAAATTATCTGCTTTCCTACTAAATAAGGGGGTGTGTTTCCTTTTGAAATCGTGAAGTGGCTCCTCAATCCAAACGGACATAAAATATGTGCTATAAGTGGCAAATTAAATATCCATTATCAAAAAGAAATGTTTCATGCGTAACACGCACGGCTACACATTAAGCTATACATAACCAGTATAAGCTGACTTTTGATTGTACGAAAAACCTATACAATGCGAGGTCAGCGAAAACTGGATATTTATAGCTTGATGTGTAGCCGTGTGTACTAAAAAGATAGTACTTAAATATTTACAAAATGATGAATTAGTTGTGTTGTGTCGAACTATATAAAAAAAATGGGTCCAGCACCCGTATTCACAAACATACGATTCACTATCGTATCGACAATGACACTTGTTCGATAACCTGATTTCTGAACCGAAGGACCGGCAAAACGCTATTCACAGATCCGTATGAAAGGGTTTTTTTTTAGGTGTGTATACGGGGAACGCTACAAAATGGTAGTAAATAGATATTCGTGGTAGAAAATTTTAAGTGGTACATAAATGATTTTTATTGAGTATTTCACTATGGGCAACTATAGATTATGCATTCAGTAACTATTATCAAATAAAAAACAGTAAGCAATGATTTTATTAATAAATAAAATTTACCTGATTTCTATTAAACTTGCTTTGTAAACTTCAACTTTCTGTCAAACCTGGAAATCTGGAATAATTATTTTTCTGAATCTTGTTTTGAGCTATAGAGATAATTGAGAACTACTCGGAAGACAAGGCGGTATGGTCGAAAGACTATAGCCTGCCCTTTGGGCGAATAAAAAAAATAATAAAAAAATAATAATTGAGGAGTGAAAAATTAGTTTTTTTTTTTAAACAGAAAAATGGTTGTATGTATTTTATCGGTATTTAAACAAATTACTATTTCCTCATTTTCATTTTATAAAACGTGGTACCTAATATTGAAAATGCATATTTTCAGAAAAGAGTGTCATTGGAGCAGCGGCAGATGCTCTTTGCATTCATGCAAGGGCATGAGGACCTTGCCCGGAGCCGTGTTTTGACACTTATTGCTTAGATTATTCTTTTTAAAACAATATTTTGTTATTCGATAACACTTCCGACAGCAAATACCTGTCGGAAGAATTGATGTCTTCATACCGTATATGAACTGTCAAAATTGTACGGTTTCGGATTTGTGAATAGCGATTATAGGATTTCGTCGATAACATTGACATTCGATACGGTACCAAACCGTGTCGTAGCTTTGTGAATAGCTATGCTGACATCCTGATGGCAGAATGTCTGACAAATGATAAATGATTTATTTCTGTAAGTAGGTTTGTACAAACACTTTTACACGTCAATCATATTTTTTTAAACTAGATGAGGTCGGCGTTTCCTATCTGACTATTCTGAGAAGAAAGGCCGAAACAAACTCAGAGGTCACAGTCTCTTTTAAAGTCCAGACATAATCTTGGTCAGATCATGTGAAGACCATGTAGATTGGTGTCTGAAATGGTCTTTTGAGGAAAGAACCACACAGATTGAGCGGACCTGTCCAGTCAGTGCACGCATTTGTCAAAATCGTGCAGCTCAACTCAGAAGTTGAGGAGCTCAACGATTCGACGAACAATACCAAAGAAAGGACATTTGGGTAGGCCGCGTAATGTACTCAAACTGCCAGATCATGATTAAAACTAACTAAGAAGGAAAACAGTAAAAAAAGAAATGACCCACATAGTCCTCACATTCACAACAATTAAATAAAAAAATTAAAAAATACTTTACAAAGTAAATATTCATGTCATTGTATATATAAAAATCATCAATGTCAAAGTGTATATAAAAATTCGGGCATAATCTTGGAGGGCCATGTAGATTGGTGTCTGAAATGGTATTTTGAGGAAATAACCACACAGATTGAGAGGACCTGTCCAGTCAGTGCACGCATTTGTCAGAACCGTGCAGCTCAACTCAGAACTTAAGGAGCTCAACGATTCGACGAACAATACCAAAAACAGGACATTTGGGTAGGCCGCATAAACTACTCAAACTGCCAGACCATGATTAAAACTGAAACAATGACCCACATAGTCCTCACATTCACAATAATTAAAATAATATAATACTTTATACAGTAAATGTACATGTCATTGTTAAAGAAAAATATATATTTTGAAAAAAAAAAAATAAAGTGTAAAATAGCAAAATGAAAAAATAAAAACAACAATTACAGTCTAAACCTATTGGAGCAGCTCAATCTTAAGCCTTTTTGTCCTCAATATAGTCTTTTACAGTATAATAGGCTTTCTGGCATAGTTTTCGCTTTATAAAAGATTTGAATTTATTAAGGCTTAGTTCTTGAATGTGACTAGGAAGTTTATTATAAAAACGTATACATTGGCATCTAAACGACCCACCTATTTTCTTGAGCCTTGTTGTAGGAACAACAAATTTGTGTTTGTTCCTAGTATTTATGTTATGGATATCACTGTATTTTTTAAACAGATTAATATTTTTATGTGCATACAAAAGATTATCATAAATGTACTGAGAAGGCACAGTCATTATAATAATAATAATAAATTCATTTATTTCAGGTAAATAACACCCATAGACGTATAAAATCAAATAATAATAAAAATAAAATCAAATCCGCTAAAATACAAATTAAATAAAATTATATTAATCTCTTTAAATTTGTCTCTGAGGGAGTGTCTGGGACTTAATTTATAAATGGAACGAATTGCCCTTTTTTGTAAAATAAAAATTGTCTGAATATCGGCGGCATTTCCCCACAACAGAATACCGTACGACATCACACTATGAAAATAACTAAAGTAAACTAAACGGGCTGTCTCTAAATCAGTTAAATCACGAATTTTCCTAACGGCGTATGCTGCAGAGCTAAGCTTTTTTGACATTTTATCTATATGGGGGCCCCATTGAAGCTTGGCATCCAAAGTTATGCCTAAGAATACTGTGGTATCTTCGGGTTTCAACTCTTCATCCTTAATGAGAACACTAGTTTCTACTTGTCTAACGTGGGGTATCGTAAACTTAATACATTTCGTTTTTTTTTCGTTAAGAAGTAGGTTATTGACATTAAACCAGTGAACTACTTCTGCAAGGGCGCTATTTACATTGTCAGTAACCAGCTGCTGACGTTTGAGTTTGAATAAAAGTGAAGTATCATCTGCAAACAACACTATATCATGTTTATCCCTTATGAGGTAAGGCAAGTCATTTATATAAATAATAAATAAAAATGGGCCAAGAATTGAGCCCTGGGGGACCCCCATTCTTACTACAGATCCGGGTGACCTTTTTCCGTTAACATCAACTCTCTGAATCCTATCACTTAAGTAAGAAGTAAGAAGATCCAGAGAGGCGTTCCGGATTCCGTAGTGGTGCAGTTTCCTGATTAAAGTTTCATGAAGAACACAATCGAATGCCTAGGACAAATCGCAAAAGACGCCCAAAGCATCGCACTTGTCCTCCCATGCATTATAAATATGTCCTAAAAGTTCAACTCCGGCATCAGTAGTTGAACGACCCCTTGTAAAACCGAACTGTTTGTAATGCAGTAATTTATTTTTATTAAAAAAACTTTGCAATTGAATTAAAATAAGTTTTTCAAAAATTTTACTAAAGGTAGGTAGTACTGAAATTGGTCTATAATTAGTAGGGTCCACTTTCTTTACGCGTTTCTTCACTGTCAGTCGAGGTACTAAATCTTTAAAGTTAGGTATCAAATAGTAGCAAAAAGGTAGTGCATTTTGGTATTTTCTAAACATCAAATATCTCTATTGGTACATGGCTGCAGGGGTTCTTTCTTTCAGGCGTAAAATTTCTGTAATAACCACTCACATGCCCGGGTTTTTCCGTGACGCGCTCTAGACTGTTCCCGAACACTTTTTTCTACGCGCCGCGGGTGGTCTGGTGGCCAAAAAAAATTTAAAAAATTAAATGTTGAGGTACTAAAAAGGTAGTAAATATTTAAAAAAAGATAAATTAGTTGTGTTGTCTCATACTATGAAAAAAAATTTGGTCTGACCACTTTCTTTACGCGTTTGTTCGCTGTCAGTCGAGGTACTAAATATTTGAAGTTAGGTATCAAATAGTAGCAAAAAGGTAGTGCATTTTGGTTATTTCTAAACATCAAATATCTCTATTGATCCAGGGGTTCTGACGCTTACTTCATGTTTGTACTGCCGTGTTTCGTAGTAGTGCACAAGTATCATTGCCAGTGTGTATGAAGCTTTCTCTGTTGGGTTACCTACTCCGGTCGCACCTTATCATCTGACACTGAAAAGTTTTGACAAGTCTTACACTTAATAACAGTGACGAAATGACTTTTGAATTTGGATGACTATTTAATTAAAAAGTTTGAACGCAATTCGATTCGATAAAGTCCTGGCCGGTAATAAAAAAGCGCGCCTGCTGACGCGGCATTGGTTAACCTAAAATACTCAGGAACTTCATATTAGTTTTTTATTATTACTTTTTATCAAAATAGTACAGACATTAATTTGTTTCACACAAATTGAGTAAAAGATGAGTTCTAGCAGTAAAAGTGAAATATTAACACCAGAACGTGTAAAATTAAACGCACCAACTGTCATAAACAATTTACTACCAAACAAGTCGAGAGAAAAATATCTATATCTAAAAGCCTATGAAATTTTAATTACAAAAAATTAAAAAGAAGCAATGACATTTTCAGGAACTGTATTTTTAGCATTTTTTCAACATTTAGCGAAGATCAAACAACCTTCTACTCTATGGAGCATATAAATATTCATCACTGCTAAAAGCATCTCGTATTTATTTTTCTCATAGAGGAAGATGAAAAGCCGTGTGCCACACGGTACCAAAATTATTTAACCTCGAGCGACATACCTACTTTGAATTCCTCGCTACGCTTAGGATTTTACTCTAGAATCCTTTGCTTCGCTCTGGATTCAAACAATCGCTCTCGTCTTCAGTACATTATTTTGGTCCCTTATGACACAATCTACTATTGCATTGTTGAAAATAGCAGTAAATTTCTTTTGTTTTTCTTAGAGTGACAGTTGCTGGGACTGTTTCATCAGAGATGGTGTCTGTTTATTTTTGCGACTATGGAGATTTGGCCTTATTCGCTACTAAAGACTTGCGGCCTATTCCTCTGGCAGCCCCTTTAGCACGCTCGCTACCACCTCAAGCTATAAAAGCTCGATTATATGGTAAGTACAAAATAATTTTACTTGCTTGTCCGTATTTGCATCAACCCGTGCAGCCGTGCAACGCACGCATGCAGTGTACAACTCGAATATTCATCGCTCCTTAATATGTTTCGGCTTAATTTCATCCTTGTATAAATGTAGGTTAAAAAATACCAAAAGATAAATTTGTTATTTTTTTGAATAAAACGACATAGGGTGACTTGCACGCTGAACAATGTGTCCCCGAAAACGGTCGCTAGCACATAGTGACGCAGCGTCGCGGGATCGTCATGTCCTGAGTTGCTCGAGGAGTGGAGAGATATTCTACGGTTATCAAGACAATCACGGAAGTACGGTCAAGATTCGTACCAGGTTCTTACTGGAATACTTCCTTACTCCGAGCATGTTTGGTCTTGCGAATCTCCGCCCAAGCCGGCTAATTAAGACAGAAAGAGGTGGGAGCTCTGTTCCTCGTCAGTGTTCACTCCGACTAGTCAATAAACACAAGCCTGAGATGAGGAACAAGACGACTCTCGGGAGATCGGGTCCGTGGGGTCGCCATTGCTCAACAGTTTATTATTACCCTAACACCTTGTACTTTTCGACAACGGCGCCGAAGCGGAAAATCTCAAGTTTGTTGTCTAATTCCATCCCGTCACATATAATGTACCTATTTCAGTTGTTAACTTATTGTTTATATTTATTTCAGATGTTTGGCCTTTACATCAGGACTGGACTGTAGAAGACTGCATTAGGTTTCAAGAATTATGTGTAGAGCAGCAGTTTGTTGGCATTTGTAAAGATGTTGGGAAGGATCCATTAAATCCAAACGAACCTTTACTAACACTTGACCTCATTGATACGACTACGGATGAAGATATATATTTAAACAAACAACTGGTTGCTGAAGGTAGGGCTCGTCTCTCATCTGCTTCTTAATTTAAATTAATTTAAACAATGTTAAGTTTGCTAAAATACAAGGTGTAACAGACTACTCTTTAAGATACTATTCAGTGTTAATTTCGTTATTATGAGAGAGGATAGCAGACTGAGTTACGAAATCAACAAGACACTCCCTACGACGAGAGATACCTTCTGAAACAAATATAAGTATAGCAAATCTAATTTTAAAATTGCACAGCCCTTCACCGTTTGATTCATGCCTACACATTTAAAAGGTTTGTAAAGAACATAATTATACATAGTGGACGTGTGCGCAATTTTAAACACGGCGATCTATACCTACTACCTATACAACGTGGCGCTACTGTGGTGACATTAATTTCACACACGGGTAGGGCTAGTGACCAAACGATATAAATGTTTATAAGTTAAAATAAACCGTAAATTCCAAAAAAAAAAAGATTTTATTTTTAACAAACTAAATAATAAAAAAGTAACTAAAATTGGGATCACCCTTGAAAAAATTCATTCATGAAATTATTTACCTAGCTGGCTTACGTTAACTTGGAGCGGCAACGCGTCGCTTCGCGCGCTGGCATCCGCGCAACGCGTATTTACAGAGGCCAGCACATCAACCTACCCCAATCTGTCAAATTTTCCCAATTGAATATGAACCTTATTTGTTTGTAGTAAAGTTGAAAATCTATCAAGAAATTTGACAGATTGGGGTAACTTGATGTGCTGGCCTCTGTACCTACTCGTGATCGGTCAGATTCTTTGAATTCATGATTGTTTACATTCTCTTTGGGCATATTATTATCAAAGAAACCGAGCGGCGCAAGTGGTTCCTACAGCGGAGGTGCTTAGTCAAATACTTACCATATCACCCACCCATCTTGTTACTTTTAGTTAAAACTGTCATCACTAATCACTGTTTTATTTGTCTTTATTTAAAAATTTCTTATTTTCCGGCCGGTTTTTGCGGATGAGCTGAAGAGCAACAATAGTGCGAGGATCAGTAGGACATTGTCTGGAATCGCCATTATCTCTCGCGATATGTCCTTATCGCAAGGGATTTTTATGATATTCTCCGTAATAAGATCATGTCCGCATATTCAGCTGCTGTGTAGTTCGGATGTGTATTTGCCATCACGATCACAAGTTTACACAAGCACTAATAACACAAATAAAAGCGTCCATAACGCAAGAGATGTAAACGTATCTAATTACTAAATTAGAAAACGAAAACAAAGCAAAGCATCTTTATCGCACTACCATAATCTAATTACTCAAAAATAAATAAATAAAACAATAGTTTTCGCGGAAACATTCACAAAACAAAAATATTAGACGACGTAATTATGCGCACTAGTTTAAAGAAACGTGTTAAGGACACAGGTTCAGCTAGCACTAGAAAAGCAAAAAAAATAATTCGGGTTCGGTGCGGCGCGGGCGGCGGGAGGAAGGGAGGGTGCGCGTCGACTGCGCCGCTCGCCGACAAAGGGATGTCTCTTTCCTTCAATTCGCCTATTGTTTGCATTTGTTTCATCCTAACAGTATTGCTTATTCGTTTTAATTTCATTGATGCGACGTTGTGATCCGTGACCCCGGCAAATGACCGCAGCGCGACAATTCTTTATGTACAGGTTGTTCTAGGATTCTATTTTCTAAAATTTTAAATAACTCTGTAAATAATAACGTTTAATGGAAATATAGTTTCTTCATGAAACTAAAATGTGAAAACGTGTATGTGTGTTAAATTAATGTCACCATGGTAGCGCCACGTTGTATATTGATTATTTATATGTACAGTAGTAGAATGAAAAGGTTAGGCAATTTTCAAATACATTCCGTTTGCCTAGAGCAGGGCATGTCGCCTTTTCAAACTGTCATTTTCATGCAAAATGTTGGCAGTTTGTAATCAGTAGAATAAGGCTCGCTTGCACCACAAATCACTGAATACGTTTAGTGCAAAAAATATTTTATCACCATTGATTGACAGAAACAGCGATGTTTTAAATGCGTTAAGCGGTATACGTATTTAGCGATTTATGGTGCAAGAGGGCGCACGTGCACGTCCCAGTAAAAATTAACTTAAATATGCTTACCCTTTTCATTCTCTGACTGTCCTATTTCATTGTTGAGTAACTAAAGAAAATTATTGCGTTATAATTATAAGTTTACTCTTTACTAGGTATATTACTTGATAACCGGGACAAAAAATTGCCGCTTTACAATTCACTACAAACGTATTGGTCGTTCTAATGCCCTAATGAAAGTACTAAAACGCACTCAAAGTTTAAAGCAAGATTATTTCGAAGACTATACTATATACCTAATAATATTCCTTGTACTGTTGTTTTG
The DNA here is from genome assembly GCA_963669345.1 of Gortyna flavago. Lineage (NCBI taxonomy): Eukaryota > Metazoa > Arthropoda > Insecta > Lepidoptera > Noctuidae > Gortyna > Gortyna flavago. The sequence continues at coordinate 11,463,964 of OY770126.1, forward strand.
TACGGTAGGTCTTACGGCAGTGGTAACGAAACCAGTGTAAGCTGGCAGCTTATTCTATTGACACTCCGTACTGCGCTAGGTCAGCTCATGGTAAAAATCTTACCACTGACGTGCGGCCTATTGGGCATAGACAAGGAGAAAAAAAATGTACGAACTCCTCTCATACCACGATAAATATTTTTAAATAGTAGCGCGTGATTCGACTCACTGTTGGTTGTGAATACCCTGACTTAAGGTAGTGACTAGAGAGAGAAACTACCGACAGAAATTTAATCATCTACGCTAATGGATTTTGTGGCCAGAACTGACACTGAATTAGTATAATACAGCTATGTATACATAGGATGTCACACATTAAATCTTATAAGATTTGCTAATTCGGGTTAATAGTTGGGGTAAATCTAGCATGTGGAAAATAATATAATGACTGTATTAATAGCTGCTAGTGTTAGCCTTTAGTACATGCATCAGCGTCCAAACGTAGGTGATCACTCGCACTTTCATCAAGCAAAAAGTGTTTAAATTATGAAGTTTCATGCTCATCGGCTGCAACGGGTTTAACTTTAATTATAAAGCGAATTTGTTAAAAAACTACCTTTTACCAAAAAATCTCAAAAAAAGAAACCTGCATAGCTATTCACAAAGCTACGACACGGTTTGGTACCGTATCGAATGGCAATGTTATCGACGAAATCCTATAATCGCTATTCACAAATCCGAGACCGTACAATTTTGACAGTTCATATACGGTATGAAGACATCAATTCTTCCGACAGGTTTTTGCTGTCGGAAGTGTTATCGAATAACAAAATATTGTTTAAAAAAGAATAATCTAAGCAATAAGTGTCAAAACACGGCTCCGGGCAAGGTCCTCATGCCCTTGCATGAATGCAAAGAGCATCTGCCGCTGCTCCAATGACACTATTTTCTGAAAATATGCATTTTCAATATTAGGTACCACGTTTTATAAAATAAAAATGAGGAAATAGTAATTTGTTTAAATAGCGATAAAATACATACAACCATTTTTCTGTTAAAAAAAAAAAAACTAATTTTTCACTCCTCAATTATTATTTTTAATTTTTTTTTATTCGCCCAAAGGGCAGGCTATAGTCTTTCGACCATACCGCCTTGTCTTCCGCGTAGTTCTCAATTATCTCTATGGCTCAAAACAAGATTCAGAAAAATAATTATTCCAGATTTCCAGGGTTGACAAAAAGTTGAAGTTTACAAAGCAAGTTTAATAGAAATCAGTAAATTTTATTTATTAATAAAATCATTGTTTACTGTTTTTTATTTGATAATAGTTACTGAATGCGTAATCTATAGTTGCCCATAGTGAAATACTCAATAAAAATCATTTATGTACCACTTAAAATTTTCTACCACGAATATCTATTTACTACCATTTTGTAGCGTTCCCCGTAAACACACCTAAAAAAAAACCCTTCCTACGGATCTGTGAATAGCGGTTTGCCGGTCCTTCGGTTCAGAAATCAGGTTATCGAACAAGTGTCATTGTCGATACGATAGTGAATCGTATGTTTGTGAATACAGGTGCTGTAATGTTAGTGAAAACGTAAACAGAACTGGTTTATTTAATTTTGTAACAGCTGTTACCCGCGGTTTTATTTATGTCCTGGGGACAGACACGGTTAAAAAGTATCCTAAATGTTAATCCAGAATATGAGTTTACCCGTGTGTAACTGGCAAAAATGTATGGAAGTTGGTCCTCAAATCAATAACAACAACACATAATGTCATTAGATAGGCATCATCTGCCTAGCCTTTTCCCAACTAAGTATGTCGGGGTCGGCTTCCAGTCTAACCGGATGCAGCTGAATACCAGTATTTTACATGGAGCGACTGCCTATCTTACATTTTGTCATATGTCATTAGATAAGTATTTTAATATAATGCAATAACTGCTATGTCGGCTCCTTTCAAATTGCTGTGAGAAAAAAAGTTATAGCGATGTTTCGTATGGCTGGTCTGGACGGTAGATAAAGAGGAACCCTTGAATAGTTAATCACTTCTAGTGGTCTTAGTTTTAATATTTGCAAATGTATGCATTCCGAAGATAATATTGGAACCATCAAGCTGGTCGGTTGATGGGCCCGGATGCTAGATAACGGGAGCCTGGACTGGTAAACCCATCTTGTGTGGGCTCACTTAAATAGCGGTGGACCTGAAAAGGGGTCATTGTACTCATCATTATGTAGACTCTTACTATTGGACCAAACCGGAAATTGTGAAAACATAAAAAACTTTTTTACAAAAAAAACAACTGACTTCCAACAAAACACTACAAAGTGAAAAATAACTTTAATTTCAGAAGTCGGTGTCAAAAAACGAAAATGCAGAACCAACGACACCGACTAAAAAAGTTTTTTATTTTTCACTTTTTAGGGTTCCTTACCTCAAAAGGAAAAATCGGAACTGTTATAGGATCACTCGTGTGTCTGTCCGTCTGTCACATCCAATTTTCTCCGAATTTAATGGACCGATAGGTGTTGTCTGAGAGTCATCACTTCATGCTGCTGAGCTGATGATAAGTGAAAGTCAAATACTTTTATTCAATTAGGCCTATTACAAGCTCTTTCGACAATTACAAGCCCTCACCATCATCAGATGCGGGACCTGTTCGTCCCGTTACATCATTACGAGAAATGGTGATGATGAAGACGATTGTTTTCATGTCCACGTCTATCCAAGAACTGCTAAGTAGTTTCTGTCGACATATTGCCGTATCTCCTAACTCCTAACAGTTAAGGACTGCTGTGGCTACCATCGACGGCTAGGTAGCATTATAGTCGGACTTTTAATTAGCTGCAGTAAAACGACAGCCTATGTGTAACTTAAATGACTAAAATTGGCGTCTTTTTGTTTTTTCGCGACCAAACCATGTTTTTCTAGTACAGAATAGTGTAACAAACAAAACTTATTTGACATGCATATCTCTAAATGCAGTCCGAAATGAGTTATTAAGAAGTGTCATTTTACTGCAGCTAATTAAAAGTCGGAGTATAGGTAAGTGATGACTCTCAGACTAGAAACACTTTGATTTGATTTAAGAGAGTTCAACTAACACACTGTACATGCCTACTAAAGATGATTTTCCTCGACTTTCATGGGATCCCTTCATCAGACTCTGACTTGGTGACAACGGGACCACCTCGAGAGCATACCGTTTCAAACCCTAATGTCAACTGCTCATCACCTACAAACATAATACAAAATATTGCTTTTCCCGACGCTGGGACGTTAATTGTTGAGGAGTTCTCCTGGTAAGAGCCAGAAGAACTGGAGCTGTTGGTGAAGTCACCATCAGCTCCGCTTCACCATACGCATTGTGTGTGACGAACATAAATTGCTTAGCAACCATATTAAAGCAATCGAATCGCTACCCGTGAAATATTTGTCATTGAGTAGTTCCGATGGCCATCTATGGTCTTCATCATCAGTACCACTTCACCAAATTATACTTTCTGAATGCAAATGCTTGAGTTGTTAATGAAAATACCAAAATTGCTATATGTATGCCTATAATATTTGAGGAGTTCCCTCAATTCCTCATGGATCCCATCATCAGACCTAGATTTTGATAAAAATGGGACCAATCTGGAAGTATGTCCTTTCAAATAAAAAAAGAATTTTCCAAATCGGTTCATAAATGACGGCGTACTGAGGAAACAAACATGAAAAAAAAGTTATAACCGAATTGAGAACCTTCACCTTTTTTTGAAGTCGGTTAAAAATAAGCTGCTCCACACATTAATATTATTATTTCGCGATTTCAGGGTTGGTCTCATAGTAAAGTTGTTCATAATGATGAGTACAATTGCCTCTTTTATGGTCCAACACCATTTAAATTAGACCTTGTACAATGCATGATACAATCACAAATTCACTAGAAAATCAAAAGCTAAAAGTCTTTTCACTAATTATATAATGCTACAGTGTTTAAATAAAATCGTTCCAATTTCTCTTGAAATCAGGGGGCCTAAAAAGGCCACTTTGGCAGAATCATAAAACAATTCATATCACGCAATTCATCAGTTTGACAGTTTCACACCTTTATTTATTTATTTCATGAATTATACACTTATGGTTGTGACGCAACTCCAACTTCTCGACCCTCAAAGTCCAGTTGGTCTTCACACGCATGTACTCCACGATCTCCTCAACCTTCGTAGAGTGGTGCAGTCTGGACACGTACAGCTGCGTCTTCGTCGGGATTGCTGGACGCAGCAGCATGTTGGGTCCTGCCAGCGCGGTGCCACACTGGTTCCTACAAAGAGGTTTCTTCTTCTTCTTCACCACCTTGATGAAACCATCCTTGTCGCACGTGTCCTTCTCTGGACCCTGCATTTTCAAAACCTTATTGGGTTTAGACCGGCTACGTTTACCCCGTATTGGTTTTTCCGCTAGTTTTGCCTGTGAGTTTTGCGACTCAGCAGGCCTGTTAGCGGCTACTATTGCTGCGTAGGCTCGTTTGGGGGTCGACGAACCTACAAATGTCGTTGTTTCTACCTGTGTCGAGGCAGGAACGGCCACGGCACGCGTTGCAACGCATGCATTCTCGGCAGCTGGTGACGCATTCGCTTTATATCCCTGAAGGGTTAGGCAAAGGTGTACCTATAGCATTTTACTAATCTCCATACAAAACTGTCACACAGATGTAATTGCGTGATATGAATTGTTTTATGATTCTTCCAAAGTAGCCTTTTTAGGCCCCCTGGTCTCACATCGCACATCCTATTTGTTGGAATTACACCACACTTAAAACACGGATTTTTATAAGTTCTCTTTCTAATTTTGTAGGTATATATAAGTTATGAGATACCTAAATGTTAGATGCAATCTTTTCAGTCACATTTAATTTACAGTGGCGTGAGTACCATCGAAGATCATTTTCAATGTGTCATTTAGTACAAGTTGAATTCTGTATTGTAATCCAATAAATTATTGTTATTAAATAGCTTTGAACAAAAACGAGTTGGTCACAAAAGTTGAAAAGAAAAATACTGGCACCATTATCGCTAATGTAGCAACCCGAATAGTACCTATGTCAGCGTCATAATCTTCAATATATCCTCGCGATATATCTTCAGGAGATGATTCACAGTACACCGTGCACAGGCCGGGATATGTCTTGTATGCGTTGAGACACAAGATCTTTTGATGTTGTTTTTTATTAATTTTTCGCGACTGGACAAGTTATGTGACCGTATAACGTTTTGATCGTTTATGGCTCGCTTAAAAGTTTGCATTATTATTTACGCGAAAGAAATGGGCATGTAGCCCTAAAATTTTATGACACTTTAAAAAGTAGCTGTTAATTATTAGCCGAATAAGCTAACTGAAGTTTGTTATTAAAATCAGTCCATGAATCTTCTATAGAAATAAAACAAAGTCGGGTTAGTTACACCCACGGAGTTACACCATTTATAACTCAAGAACGGTTGGACCGGTTTTTATGATCTTTGATTTGTTGGATTTGTCTCCGCTCCGAATAGCAGAATAACTATTAAAATTGGGAAAACATCAAGAAAAAAAAAAAGAATTAACATTTTTATTCATTCTGAGGCGGTACAAAGTTCACCGGGTCAGCTAGTAGAAAATAAATAGTTAAGGCGCAGATATACGACTTCTAATGATTTTAAATTCAACATCATGTCTAATCGACCGGACTGATTTCTTTGAAAAAAATAAATGTTATACTAGACCATTTGCTTCGTAATTTGATATGTGAATATTTGCAATTATATTTTTTTAACATAGTGTAATTAATTTGTAAAGTAATGTCTACCGCGGATATAAAAACGATAATCACGCAAACACTATCGGGTGTATTTTCATAAAACTTTCACGATATAGAAGACAATTTAATTCCCTGAATTTTAGTATACGGTTTTTATTTGTTTGGTGTTTGATAAATCAATAATAGATGATTGTTTCATATTTTGCAATAAATTACCAGCGTTGTGTCATCGCGCATCTCTTTCTTTTCTATGCAGTCCGATAGTGACCGCGCTTTAGGTCATGTAGTCGCCTTAAGGGTATTCACACCATTCTACATAGGACATCAGAACAAAACCAGCTCGGTTGCTCCATAAGATTTGTTTTTTTTTTTTTTTGATAAAACTAAGAAAATTTTGTCATACCTTAAACATACTCATTTGTAACGTATACCTAGGTATTTTGTAAGTAGTGTGCATATAAAAATACTCTTAAAAAAAAACAAAAAGACAGTGATTATTCTTTTCTACAGTGACAGTAAGTATAGTAGTTAGAGAAAAGTATAGTTATGTGAGAATTTTCCAAACAGCTTAACTTTGATGATTCAGGTAAGCCATTGTATGTAGGTAACTTATGCACGATTCGTATTATGTGTAAGTTCGATAGCAGCAGACTTAACTTGTTAATTTTGAACATAATGTATACTTACAGTCGATATTAATATTTAATAGTTAGCGTCAGAATGGCTGGTTGCCTATGGCAAGCGGCTCTGAAAGTATATTCAAGAATTGCTACCCAATTGCTTATATCTGCTACATTTCTTCAATAATTGCTACATATGATACATTCAGAGAAATATGAATATTTTTTTGACCAGCCATTCTGACGTCAGGATGGCTGGTGGCCTCCGTGTTCAGCATGCAGGACGCAGAATTTCTAAAAGTTTGTTGTATCAATAATTGCTTATTAATTGCTACTTTCACGAATTTTAGTTTGAGCTTCGTACATACATTAGGTAAAAAAATATAGATTTTACTAATATTTGTTCGAAGAAGCTCCTAATAATTAAGAAAGGCAACAGTTCTTTTTACGACAGCGAGCGTCTTGTTCAAATCTTGCAGGCGTTCAACGACTTTTCTAATGATTTTTTTGGTGAGTACCTAGTTTATTTATAAAACGTACCTACCCTCAATACAATATTTACTAGTATCAGTATGTTTAATAGCTGCGTCAGATACACGTTAAAAACTACAAAGATATCCAAGAGCAAAAAATTACTGATTTTATGTTCACGTAGAAATATTATTAAATAAAGATTAACGATGTACTACGGTTTTTTCTTTCATACATTTCTTGTGATTCTCGTTATTTTGTAGGTTGTGCTACTTGATTAATAATATGTTGTCTTTTTTGTTTTTCATTAATAATTTCAAATATCTAAATCGATGCCGCGTCAGCAGATCTGGGGGGGTGACCTATAATTGTGAACGCCTGCACGATTTGAACAAGACGCTCGCTGTAGTAAAAAAAACTGTTGCCTTTCTAAATTATTAGGCGCTTCTTCGTACAATTATTAATAAAATCTATATTTTTTTACCTAATGTATGTACGAAGCTCAAACTAAAATTCGTCAATTAGTAAGCAATTATTGATACAACAAACTTTTAGAAATTCTGCGTCATTCATGCTGAACACAGGCCACCAGCCATCCTGACGTCAGAATGGCTGGTCAAAAAAATATTCATATTTCTCTGAATGTATCATATGTAACAATTATTGAAGAAATGTAGCAAATGTAAGCAATTGGGTAGCAATTCATGAATATACTTTCAGAGCCGCTTGCCATAGGCAACCAGCCATTCTGACGCTAACTTAGTATTTAGGCATCCAATCTACCACGAGATTTCCTGTGTGATATCTATTTTATTTATCTCTGTGAAGTAGTTGTAAATACCTAATTATTCTCTAAAGAAATGTATCAACATTATAATTTTTGTATCTTATCTTCAGAAGTAGTTCTATTAATACTTCGAACAACTGCTACTTCATGGGATATAGGTAATCAATAGTATGAATACTGTAATATCTGTATTAATTACATTATAATCAATTCCAGTTTAACAACATTCAACCATTGAGCATGCAAATTAAACATGTAATCTCAGTTTGTGTTTATTATTTCCGTCCCATGATAGAATGATACCTATTGAACATCCGGCGCAGCGCAGAGTATGGGTGTGCACGCGCTGTTGCGTACGTGCATCTGGGATTCTGGACTGAGGGCCTATTTTTTTAATCCTTGCGAAACGAAATAAGACTTATAGAGAAAGGAGATGGCTAAATAGAAGTATGACGACGACCCCAGCAATGTATAAACATGGTACCTAGCAGTATGTAATGCTGAATAGATGAATATTAGATGTCACTCAGGCTGGCTGGACAAATCTTCAAAATAACTCGCATTTAACTAGGTCAATAGGGCATTTTATGTGACGGCTAAAAACCCTTATATCAGAATTTGTGACGCAACAGAATCTTAGATAATCGATCGAAAACGTGTCCAGCCATCTTGATAAACCACTTTTCGCTGGTCTCTCAATCTCGGTAACGGAAGTGATTTTGACGACATTTTGCTTATCAACGGGCGTCACATAAATTTGTGACAGGCATCGAGCTAAAAGTTTTGTGATACGTACAGCGGTTTAGTGGAAAAATGCAAAAATCTGTGTCCAGCCATCTTGATTTTACGTATAAAACTTTTGGCTGGCACTTCCGAATCTCAATAACGGGAGCGTTTTCGAATATGGTTCCTTTACTAACATTTAGTGACGCAATTTGTGACAGTAATAACGTTTGATTTATGGCGTCACATGTAAGGGTTTACGAGAAATCAATAAAAACTTAATGTCCAGCCAACCTGAGCTCAAGCTGGCTGGACACATGTATCTCCGCTGCGTGATGATCTACGGCCTTCGAAATATGTTCAAATTTTTGTGACGGGGACGATAATGATTTACTGAATTTGTGACGGAGAAACTTTGAGTAGTTTCAAAGATATTGATCATTTAAATCTTCCCATACAAACACTGCAGTAGGGTTACCAATAATGTAGGTTTTATGTAGGACTAAGTATGTTTTAAGGTGTTTTCTTTAATGGATGAAAATCCGTGTTTTGGTGATATTAATACGAACAACTGTAGGTATTTAAGGAGGAAGCGCTAAAGTAGCCCGCGAAATTCAAATTTTCTTACGTTTTTTGCAATTTGCTGGTCAGTATTAAGTGGTACGTTGATTCAAATATGATTCGCGGTCGTAACAAATATGTATTTACAGAATTATAATCATTACAATCAGTAATACAACTTGTTAACTTAGTATAATCCCCAAATGTGAAGATTTCATGAAATAGTCTCTTGGTCTTAGAGAGTTGTGTTGATGAATTATAGATTATAATTCTGTAAATACATTTTGTTACGGCCGCGAATCATATTTTAATCATCGTACAACTTAATACTGACCAGCAAATTGCAAAAAACGTAAGAAAATTTTAATTTCGCGGGCTACTTTAGCGCTTCCTCCTTAAATCGATAGAAGACAAAAGTGTAGAAGTGAGGAAGGGGGGGAGGGGTAATTTTTTGATGTTATTGCTTATTTACATGCAGATACCTACTCTTTTTAGTAGGTAGGTATCGGTGTTTTTCATGGTAAGTACATAGGTAGATATTGTGTCAGGATAACTAATGCTCGAAGGTATTTAAATGAAAAAATAATGTTTGCTGTAAATAAAATCACATTTATTGATTTGTACTTTTTATTGAGCGTTTCAAATGACGACAATCAACTCCATTTGCGCTTCAGTAACCCCCGCCTTGTACCACGACGTTGTTTTTACCGCCGCCGTAAGTGTTTGAAGCGCAAATGAAGTCGGTGGTCGTCATTTTAATCAAATATATAAACGGTGACAGCGAGCGCGATACGGTCTGCACAATTTTATTTTTAGTAATTTTGTCTATGGGAGTATCGCTGTCATTCTATTTTCTTTCGTAGAGTAATTGGCTGTGGTATTTTTATGCCAAAAAACCAATAAGAATCCACGATTCTAATAAGTTATCTGTAGTTGAAATTAAATAAATGGCCGCATCGATGTATCGTTCATAAACATCGATGTTGAAACTGGTAACATTGATGAAACATTGTTCTTAAGAACGATGTTTTCTCAGCGCCATCTATGAAAATCAAATACAAAGCAGGCGTGGCTGCTACCGGCCGATTAGTCGATTAAAAAAAATCCTTTGTGTAAAAATGATGGTCACCTCACAATATTAATGGATGTTTGTATGGGAAAACTTAAATGATCAATATCTTTGAAACTACTCAAAGTTTCTCCGTCACAAATTCAGTAAATCATTATCGTCCCCGTCACAAAAATTTGAACATATTTCGAAGGCCGTAGATCATCACGCAGCGGAGATACATGTGTCCAGCCAGCTTGAGCTCAGGCTGGCTGGACATTAAGTTTTTATTGATTTCTCGTAAACCCTTACATGTGACGCCATAAATCAAACGTTATTGCTGTCACAAATTGCGTCACTAAATGTTAGTAAAGGAACCATATTCGAAAACGCTCCCGTTATTGAGATTCGGAAGTGCCAGCCAAAAGTTTTATACGTAAAATCAAGATGGCTGGACACAGATTTTTGCATTTTTCTACTAAACCGCTGTACGTATCACAAAACTTTTAGCTCGATGCCTGTCACAAATTTATGTGACGCCCGTTGATAAGCAAAATGTCGTCAAAATCACTTCCGTTACCGAGATTGAGAGACCAGCGAAAAGTGGTTTTTCAAGATGGCTGGACACGTTTTCGATCGATTATCTAAGATTCTGTTGCGTCACAAATTCTGAAATAAGGGTGTTTAGCCGTCACATAAAATGCCCTATTAACCTAGTTAAATGCGAGTTATTTTGAAGATTTGTCCAGCCAGCCTGAGTGACATGAATATTAGTATTTCATATAAAAAAGATTCAGGAACTTTTTTTATCTTTACAATCCTGAAAATAAAATCGTGTAACTCCTACGTCAATAATATGTACGTTTGCCTGGCACGGCCCTACAGAATTTGGGTTTTAGGTGTGCACCAATCGAATGTACCTAGTCTTATCTAGGAGTATATGTACCGGTTTCTTTTTCAATGTACCTCTGTACTTTTGAAGAAATATGCAAATATGCAGATACAGCCAAACGTTTTCAGCACGGCCCCCGTGTAACTTGAAAAATACATAGCGTATTAAAAAGATTCTTATACTCAATCAATAATAGGCATAAAACTGCAAACAAATGACATTGCAATAAAGTTTTACCTAGGCGTTTGGATGTATCTGCGATGATATTGATAATTGTATTTTTGACTAGCGACCCACCCCGATTTCGCACGGTGGAACTTTAGTAAATATATAGGGGTAATTGCACCAAAAAACGTAATACAACGGGCATTTTACAATCCGCGCAAAAATCACTCCCCGCCCGCGAAACTCTTGTAAATCCTAAACTACATCCAAATGAGTTGAAATAAAGACAGTTTTCACAGACAATAAATAAATAATATAAATAATTTGTTGAATAGTTGAACCTAACTTACGGTGCTCAGACCTGGTCGCTCACCGAGTCGCAAAAGTTCCGCTTTGGAGTTTGCCAAAGAGCGATGGAACCTTACTTACTCAAATCGTAAGCCGCCATCACTTTCGCGCTCAGTCCTGTGCACTGCTGGCTTGGTAAGCGCGAACGCTGGCGCTTGGCCCCGGGGGTGGGGCGAGACGGGTGCCGCACGCGGCGCGTCTTTGAATCGATTTGATTTTCCCATCACTAAATAGCACATATTGTGAAGTCATAGTAGGTAGTAAAAAAATGGGCATGCTTGGTTGTCATACAGATCGTGATACAAGACTTGCGTTATCTAGGTCTATCTATATTTGTGGATGAGACGCAGCATTCTGGGTGTAAAAAGACAGGACAGAGTTCGGAATACCACGCTGCGTTCCAAAACGGGCATACTGGATGTAGAAAAGAAGGCTGCCAGGCTCAAATGGGATTGGGCGGGTCACATCAGCTGCATGCACGATGACCGCTGGGCAAAAGCCTCCACACAATGGGTGCCTGAAGTTGGACGGCGCCGCCGCCGAGGCCGGCCCAGATAGAGATTGCGAGACGATCTAGACTGAATATCTGAAGAGGAACATGATTCATGCTACCGGATGGGCATGTAAATATAAAAAGAACACACTGTGCTTAAAAATTATTTATTTTGACATTTTAATATAAGGTCAATGAAGGGGAAGACTTTTTTAATAGCTAACTTTGATCGAACCAAACTAATGGAACTATACATTCTGGGGTAATTCTTATAGTTAAAATTGATGAAAAATATTGTCTTGACTATTATAAAAAACACTTCAATTGTTTTAATGTCAAATAACGCTTAAATAGAGGTTTTTTTTTTTAAATCGGCGTGAAGACGGACTTTCCTAGCTGTTTAAGGTAAGTCCGTCTAGTGGTCATTTTACACTAAATTTGATAGATCTTACAGATGGAAACATTTTCTTTCGATAGAGTAATGAATGCCCTTCAAATATGTGCTTTAGAATCATACATATAAGGCTGCAATTCATTTAAATATTTTTTTTTCTCGTACTTGAGGTATTTACGTGATGAAGTTGTAAACATTTTCGATAAAATAAAAGCAAAATATAAAATCTGAACCATGCTTCATTTTCGAATTAAAAAAAGATAACAAATCACTATAAATCAAATATTATTTGTTCAAATTATTCATACAATATTTGCCTGCAGTTTAGCAGTAACTACTGATATGATCTGTTCACATATTCATCCGAAATGACTAATCAAGATTTTATTTCGTACGGATTTAACTGATTTTTGCCTATTGGTACGTCAAAAAAGCAGTTGAATCCGTCCAAAATAAATTCATAATTCGTCATGACAGATATACTTAGGTGAGAATAGACCGAGAGTTATTATTTTCTTACAAAAAGATAACAAATACTAAAATCAACAATCTGTTTATACAGGGTGGAAAGCACATGACGATTCTGATCCCCCACCCCCCACCCCCCACGTATTTTTTTTCTATGCGTAATATAAAAAACGATCAACATCCAATGGCATCAATTCAGGCATATCCAATTTCTCTTTCAATTTCTGAAAAAAAAAACACTTGTTGATTTTTCTCGTATAATAACTATACCCTAAATAATATTCGTTGTTATTTTTGTCTATTGCAAGCAACGTGCAACCTGAACCGCTGCATTTGGGGTTCGGGCTTCGGGTTTCAAAGTCCGTAAAAGACATTAGTGGCATTAGGTAAGGCCTTTTACACTAACATTAATTATCTAGAAATAAAACAAAATACCCACCAAAAAACTCTTTAAAACCCGAGAAGTTAAAATATAAGGATTCAAGAATACGTTTATGCTACGAAAAAGGTTGACGATCTGTGTTTCGAGGCAAGATCGGCATATGACGGGCTTACCTCGTGCGACTTATACGGACTTCCCAACTAGTGATGTTCAAATCCGCTTTAAACTAAAATCGTGTTATAGACTATAAACTATATTTTTCTAGCGCGCTGTTTTATACGCTATCATTATAACACGTTATTACAAAACTTGGCCGCAGTCTGAACGCGGAGACATTATCATTTTATCTGGCAACACGCTAGTTATCTCGCAACGCGCTGTACACGAAAGAATATAATAATATCTCATGAAGCGTTATAGATCAATGTACTTTCCTTCATACTTTCCAGGCTTAGGACTGTCTATAATAAAATTGATTAAATTTTATTATAAAAGTTTTGTGAGACAATTATTATTTATTATAGGCGTATTTACTAAAACTTATTTACAAATCACTATCCACAGTTTCACTTTGTCACACAGTAACATCCTACCTAATTACAATTATTAAAAACGAACACACAATATTTACAATAGCACGACGAATATGTACGAAACATGAGAATTATTATATTTACAATTACTGTACTGTAGTACTTATATGTTGCACAGCAACAAAATTATTATTTAGAAAAAAACGTGCGAGGGCCGTGTTTGTTTACAAAACAACGCGTACGTAATAACAGGTACCGCGATCCAACCGGCCGACTGCCGCCCGAGTTCACACGACTTCGCCCGAGTGCCCCGACGCGCTGTGACGCTGTGAGTGAGACTAGTGAGACTATAAAAGTTATAAAACTATAATGCTATCCCGCTCTAGCCTCGCTGTGTACGTTTAGAATATGAGACGCCTAGTTTGTTGAGACGTTATATTTCTAGCGCGTAGTCAGAGTCGGGACAACAAACGCTAGATGCTATAAATAAATTGCGTGCTATTTTTTGACGCTATACGTTTTATTAACCACCACTATTCCCAACTATTGTATTTTAAGGTTAGATATTTACTACACTTAACCTTTTAACCGCTTACGTCGGATTAATCCGACAAATATTTTCGGGTCCATTTCGCCAGGGTCGTATACAGTATGTTAACTAACAGAGGGCGTTCCCGTTAACCCGCAATAGTATAGCATCCATACATGCTAAAAAAAATATTACCATTCGAAAACAAAATGTTTTTATTTTTTTTAATATTAAAATATTCACTAAAAGTGTTAAATTGATACGTAAAAGAAACACTCTGTACACGCGTACTTGAAGGACGGCAACGTCGCAATTTATTTATGAATGACGGGCTGCGTGTGCAGCGATCTAATTGATGTGCCTAGAACCGCCCCTTACCCCCGAATGTCCACCTAATTTTAGTCGGAACTAATCTCACGCGCTGACCGGACGCGCATTATTTTTGCATTGCAACATCTTGCGTCATTCGTGTGTAAAAATGTCACGTTATCAGTTCAGTGCTCAGGAGTATGTGAACATGGTGCTCATTTATGCTGAGTGTAATTATGATGGTGCACGTGCTCTGAGGATGTATGCTGAGAGGTATCCCAATGCACATCAACCGCGGAATTCTCGTGTTATTGTGAGTGCCCTGGTGCGTATTCGTAACAATGAACCGGTAGTGCCGCGTCGTTCTGGTGGCCCCCGACCCGTGATCTCTGTGCGGCAGGAAGAGAACGTGCTAAGGCATTTTGAGGAGGAGCCCGGTTCAAGCACTAGAAGAGCCGGCCGCCTGTTAAACATGAGTCACGTCGCAGTCTTTAAAATTTTAAAGAAAAACAAGCAGCATCCGTACTCACTTCAAAAAGTGCAAGGTCTGCTTGGTCCAGCTGACTTCGAGCGCCGGTTAACTTATTGCCAGTGGGCACTGCAGCGATGCGCGGAGGACACCCACTTCATCGAAAACGTCATTACTCGGCCGCTGCGTGCAGCATAACTGTCTAATACTCTTTAATTTTAATGTTATTGAAACGTAGCTCAGATAGGTATGTACATGAATTTATGTTTTTTTTACTTAAGTACTATGTTTGCGAATAGGTCCTTCCAAGCCTAATGTGCCTCAGTGACGCGTTCCTTTGTCAGCCGGACATTTGAGACGGGTTGTTAAATGTTATTGCTAAAACTAAACATACATAAGTACATAAATGTTTAATTTTACTGATAACAACCCGACGACGTGTATTTCTAATTCACTAAGCCGCCTTTATTAAAGTCGCCGCTCGCCATTCGCCATTTAGTGCGGCGCGCGGGGGCCTGCGCGGCCGGTTCGCTCGGCTTCGTGAGTATTCGTGAGACGCTCGGCATCGTGTGCGCATTGCGCGTGACGTTGCCGGTTTGGGCAAATGCTAGTACGCTAGGTACTGTTCCGCGCTACTATTTTGATTTTAAACAGGAGGTTTCGAATCTATTGTCAATTAATTATTTTTTTGAATTCGGATTATTTTATGCGCATTTTCCTATGCTGATATTTTTATTTTAATCCATTAATGATATAGATTAACCAGTTTAAGGGAACGCCCTCTGTTATTTAACATACTGTATTTACGACAAAAAACCACAGCTCGTTTAATCTGCTTTTTTATTTAGGTAATTACGCTGTTTTCTATCAGGTATTTTTTTTCGTTTTTTTTTTAACTTCGTGCGCTGGGTGCACGACAAATGATATGAAGTCGGGCGGTTAAAAGGTTAATATTACAAAATTCTTAGCGTTAATGATCAATTC
The DNA here is from genome assembly GCA_963669345.1 of Gortyna flavago. Classification (NCBI taxonomy): domain Eukaryota; kingdom Metazoa; phylum Arthropoda; class Insecta; order Lepidoptera; family Noctuidae; genus Gortyna; species Gortyna flavago. Next base: position 11,479,904 of record OY770126.1, read on the forward strand.
AATAAAAGAAATATATAGAAGGCCTATTTAACTACTTACGTTACTACACTCGACGCTTCAATTCGTTTGATTTAGCACTTTTTTTATCTTTTTACCCCAACACATGTCACTTTACATTGGAGTTCACAACGCTAGTAAAGAAGGAAGTCAATTTTCTTCAGCAAAACTAGTTATAGCGACATCTATGATTTTCAATTCGAACTAAACCACTACACTGTTTTATCGATCGAGAGGTAAGCTCCATAGATAATAAAACACGAGCGTTACGACTTGTAGACGGACTTGCCTTGTATACGGTCTTCCCAGCATTGACCTTACTATTGAAACACAAAACCAACGGACTTTTTAAGTGTTGTCAGAAAATAAATGGATAATTTTCCCAGAGAGATTGGGTAATTTTTTTTTGTGTTCTTTATAATTTTTAGGGTTCCGGCAGTGCGGGTTAGTGAGTGTTTGTATGTATTGTGAAGATTCAATTTTTTTTTTTTATTTAAGTTTTCACGGGTATCTGTGTGAGGAGATAATTTAAATGCAGGATCGTAACACAAAAATCGGTTTATTCTTTAAAATGACTAAATACAATATTAACAAAGTTTCTAATCGAAGCCCTAGTAGCGGCGCGTACTATAAACCGACTGTGCGGTTTCGCTAGCGAAGTCAACACAGCCAATAGACAACACACGCCGCTGAGCCAATGTCCGATAAGATGCGGGAGCAGGGAGGTGACCGACCTAAGTCGATGCGGAGTACTGCACCCGAACCGTACCGAACGCTGACTGCTTGAACAATCTGACCACTCGCAGTTGCAACTCGCTAAGGTTGCCTTACTGCTTAACCGGACTATCCTGTGGTGGCCAAAAATTACTTTAAGGCCGAGCCAGGGCTTACAAACTAAGGATATTGATTTAAATGAGCTACACTAAGGGCACCCCCTGTGGGGTTCGGGCCTCGGCTTAGTGAGTCATTGAGGGGAGGGAGGGCAGCAATGGTCAGGCTGGGTCTGGTTATTATTATTTGGGGAGTTAGAGCTACTTGCACAGCCTCGCGGGCTGGCTTGTCGAGCAAGGGTCGGGCGGTGAGCAAGGGTCGGGCGGTAAAGTACTGCTTGAACTATTTTTTTTTTTTTTTTTTTTTTTATAAATGGCATCTCGCAGTTCATCCTTTATGAGGATGGCTACTGCTTAACCGGACTTTCCTGTGGATGCCTCGAATTAAGGCCTCCAGCCAGGGCATACAATAACTTAAAAACTAAGCGACAGCGCTAAGGGTAACCCCCTGCGGGGTTCGGACCTCGGCTCAGGGCGTCGCTGGAAGAGGACAGCAAGGGACAGGCTGGATCGGTATTATTATTGGTGTTTAGGGGCGAATTTAAAACTAAAGGCTCAGCTGCGCGGGCTGGCTCGAGCAAGGGTCGGGGGGGGAACACTGCTTGAACTAGCGAGAGGTCGGTCTTTTATAGGCGCCGGGGAGCTCGGCGGCGTATGCGGCGCGGCGGAGGGGCGCGCGTGGTCGCTCAGCCCGCGCGGTAGTGGCCTCGTTGTGACGCAGTTGTGTTGGTGTTACAGGCTCCCCCTCTGGTCCCGAAGACGGCCCGGCGAGGAGACCAGTTTCTATTTCTGGTACTGCCTTCTGCTTCGGTCAGTAAACGGCTGGCATATTCTACGGGGTACTCGTCTGTGCCCTCCCCCTGCACCAAAACAGCTCCTATGGCATGGTCCACAAGACTGGCCAACTCGTTAAGTTGCGTCAACTCTTCGTCAGCATTTTCACATCCGTCAGTGCAATCATTGCTAAATCTATAGTGGGACCAAACAGTGTGTTACTTCTTGGTGTCCAGTCTGCGTTCAGCACGGAACGAGTGCAAACAGTTGTACCGACTTAGGTCGGTCTCCTCTGCCTCGCCTCTTGTTGGACGACTGGCGCCCCGTCGTGTATTGTTTGGTAGTTGTGTTGGCATTCGTTAGCGAACCGCACGATTATCGAATAGTGCACGGCGCGACGTGAGTAGGGATTAGTGTATTTAGGGAGAATAGACTGATAGGCTAGTACTTAGTTAATATTTCATAGAAGTCTTCTATTTTGTTATCGCTATAAGCAATTTGTTTTCCTTTGTTTTGATCTTTTTTATTATAAAGTAAAAGTTGGTAAACTGTTATTGAGTTTTAGTCATCTCCTCACACATAACCCCTACAAAGTTTTATTTTCTACAGAACATTACATAGTTTTCTTATTATAGGTAAAATCTTTACACCTTGTGTTTTAGGTAAGTAAACGGGTACACTTTGCCGAAATTTCCCCATACAAATTTCGGGAGTGTTTTACTCCACTGTTTGACTATGTACATCCAAAGTTAAACATTCTATCGTTTTGTCTTATTATTAATTTTGTCTGTACGGAAGCAGAATTGTAAAATAAAAAGCCATTAAAAAGTTATGAGCCAACAAAGATTCGTTTTTCTTGCTAATTTTAACGTAACTTTGGGTGTAAATAAGTAATAAAAGAAGGATGAAATCTGAAAAACAAAAACCGTTCCGACAAAGATCAATTATCGAAGAATTCAATAAGCTTTATTTGTAATTGATTTATGTAGTGGTTTTTTCATAAACCTCGATCTTCCAAAGGACGTTTCGTAATTTTTACGCGCTCGTTTTACTATGGAATTATCGTGCATTTCACTCAATAATGTTCCCCCTGGCGCGGTGCGGGGGGAAGACGCTCACGCACACTTGCACACTTTTCGAACTATTTGGACTCAGTCTGCCTGCTGCTGCCGGCTGCGGCCTATGTCGTTCGTATGTATGTAGACTAAACTCCTTTGCGCTATAAATTATTATCATTCGCACGTGAACACTACATTGACCCCTGGCTTGAACTTTGGATTTCGATACTACCTACATTATCTGTTTGACTTCGCACTACAATTTGGACTTCGTATTTTCATTTGAAATTGGAATTGTTGGTTTGAGTGGACGCTGTGTCAGTGAAGTTGTATTGGTTGATTGAGGAACTGGTGTGATTTGTGAACAACTACAAATAAACAATGGGTAAGTCGTACAATTTCTTATAACTAACCTATTTAGGTAGGGACCTCCTTGAGCATATTTTTTGTTATAATATAGGTAACTAACTTCTGCCCGCGTCTTCGTCCGCGTGAAATTTTTTGATCCCCCGACCCACCCCGTCGCATAACATCGCCTTCGCTATTACTACTCAACTCCTAAGGGTCCTATAGCCTTCCTCAAGAGTTGGGCAATCAAATGCAAAAAGATTTTCATAAATCCAACCGATACTTCCAAGATTTGAGCTTTCAATCTAACAAACTCTTTAGCATTATTATTTGTATTATTTTAAAACTATGATATCTTCTAAGATATTCATTGAAATCAAGTGATGTCAAGGGCAATTTTGTTCAACATTAAATACTTGTGATGAATAATGTGTTTATTTCAATAAGGTAAAACATGATGATAATAAAAACACCTTCACACATAATGCATTATTTTAGAACAAATTTGATTACCATAAAAAAGGTTATAGTGAGTCAACCTTATAAGGTAGACATACGCTGTCGCGGCCTTTTTTTTGTACATTTAAAAGGGAACAAATCCGTCAAACATTATTTTTGAGTAACTTTAACCGTTTACGCAGCGTACGCACGCAACGGAAGCTCACAAAAGGAATATATTTTTTTCCGTTCATTTTTCATTGATGCTCTTCTATTGATCGTAGTGTGATGTTATATAGCATAGCCTTCCTCCATAAATGGACTATTCAAGTATCGAACACAAAAATATTTTTTCAATTCGAACCAGCAGATCCTGAGATTAGCGCATTCAACCAAGCAAACAAACTCTTCAGCTTTATAATAATAGATTATATAAAATAAATTATCTTTTAGCTAATACATTTTGTGGCTTTCTGCACAGCTAAGAGCCTAAGACTAGGGGCTTGTGGCTTGAATGAAGACCGGGCGGCGGCGCGGCGCGCGGCCGGGCTCGGCGGCGGCGCGGCTGCGCGGCGGCGGCGTACACACACTAGGTACCTTATGTAGGCAAGACGCTCGCTCAGAAAGCGGCGCGCTAGTAACTTTTATTTTGTGCTCCTGGAAATGGGGGGAGGAGTGCTCGAGTAGTATTTAGTAGGTATCCATACATAATTATATCTAACCACTATCCCTTACCTATTCCTAACTCGTGTTGTTTGTATTTTAAGTAGGCAACAAAAATGTATAATACATACATACTTATGTATAAAGTGAGGTTTATAACATAATTTATCGTAAAATCAATGGGCAGTCGTGAATCAGGTGAAAACGGTGGCCTTTTGATAACGTATGTAGGTATGTACCTGTTTTTATATCGTACTAAGTACTCATATATAGGCATACTTGTACTAGCTTTTCCCCACGCTTTTACCCCCGTTCCCGTAGGGCCGTAGGAATCTATCCCACTGCTCCGCTCCCATGAGTCGCAGTGTGATGTTTCATAATCTGTACCTAACATAATCTTTCTCAATAGATAGGCTACCTAACACAAAAAGTCGGCCAAGTGCGAGTCAGACTCGCGCACGTAGGGTTCCGTACCATTTTCTATAAAAACGGCAAAAAAATCATGTCTGTTCTATGGGAGCCCCCCTTAGATAAATGTTTTATTTTAATTTAATTATTTATTTTTAAAGTGAATATATAAATAAATATATTTTGAATATATAACTAAATATTCTGTAAATATTTCAAGCGTCTACCTGTTGCCGTTATCAATATCGAGCATACACGAGCAAAAAAATCACGTTTGTTTTTTGGGAGCCCCCTTAAATATTTATTTTATTCTGTTTTTTAGTATTTGTTGTTATCCACACGGAACCCTAAAAAAAGCTTAAACTGGTACCTAGTTTGTAAGATTAGCGCGTTCAAACAAACAAACTCTTCAGCTTTTTAATATTAGTTGGTAGGTACTTAAAAATATTTATTATAAAGACGAAAATACCTTTTTGTGCTATTTTTTCACTCCTAAACCACTGAATCGCAGGCAAAAGCCAGTACAAAAAAAAAATTAAAACGGTATATGAATTACTTACATTACTTTTATAAAATAAATAAATAATAGTGTGTAGGAAAATATATTACTTTATTATTACAGGGTCAAATTAAATTAGCTAGCGAAATTCTGCAGACGTGATGGTATCGTTCCCTAAACACTATAAAATAAAAATCAAAAAGATTTGATGTATTTTTTTGGGGGTCAACGACCACTTCTAGATTTGTTACTTGAAGTTTAGTATGAGATAGAAAAATCTGTTTTCTTTTGTTTTATCGTATTGAGAAATCGATACCAACCACGTCGTGAAGTTTAAATAAAAAAAAACTGTAAATTTAAACTAATAATATTACAAGTGTCTCCTACACTGAGTTCGGTCATTGACTCCACTAAAAAGTCATAAAATTATTTTATTTTTTTGTTTTATTATGGTTAGATATCGACACCCATCACGTCTGCAGAGTTTCGCTTGCTAATTTAATTTGACCCTGTATATAATGTTGGTTTTTTTATGAAACAGATCCAAAAGAGAATTGGTGAATGGAGAATTGTACCGTAGCTGCGTAGGTATACCTAGTGTTGGGTAATGCTAATAATCCGGTTAATATAACGGTTTAATCCACCTTTACGGGTGCCATTTGCAAATACTAACTATAGACAAAATTCGTACATTGTGCGTGTAAGTAGGTGTTTTAATGGGATGTGCAAACAGTTCGACTTTGATCTTTCCGAAACAAGTGTGACCTCGGCAAAAAAGTGCTTAACAATGAATTTCTTTCAAGCATAATTTCTTTGGACTTTGGTTTTATTATTATTTTTTCTTAATTTAATTCTAACATCTTGGTTCTCAGGGTAAATAACCTGTCGCAATTATCTTTTACATATCTTAAGTGATGATCTTTTTGCATGTTTTCTTTAATAACTTTTGGCATTGTTTGGCAGTGTGCATACTTTGTTCCACAGAATATATATACCAGACAAGCTCTAGACGTGAAGACTTGTAATTGGCTGTCTGAAGATCATACTGTTATTTATCACTATTGTATTTAGCTGTAAGTCTTCCAAAGCCTTTAAATAAATAAATAAATAAATAAATAAATATCATTTGGATAATAATCGATTAAAAGCAGTTAATAGCCATTAATAGCCAATTATGGATGATAACCCTGCTGTTAATGTTATTATAGTGCTTGAAAATTTCCCTTTATGATTTTCAGGCTTAGGACTGTCAGATTAGACTTAATAATTTTCATCATCATTCTTTGTATTAAATTCATGTGCAATTTAAAACAAATCTGGTTCATTTAAAAATTATCAATCAGCTATTTACATTGATTTTTGGTAATTCGATTTTTATGTAGGTACTTAGTTTAACTTTTTTTTTTAATTCTTAATCAGTCATTTACAACGATTTTTGGTAATTTTTCTTTTTTTGTTTTCGTTTTTAGTTTTTTTTTTAATTTATTTTTTTGTTTTCTTTTTACTGCTAAAAACACTAGATTCTTCAAAATCTCCTAAGTTTGGTACATCGATTGGATTGGACGTTAATGGATCTATTTCTGGTGTATTATTAACAAGTACAGGTTCATTACTGTCACAGGATATTTCATCGATTTCTGATATTGGAGAGAAAGGTTCCGAAACATCCGAGACGGGCCTCTTCGGGCAAAGCCACTCCACAAACAACAGCATGCGTACTCCACAGGCAAATCAACAGAATCCGCACTGCATAACGTGGTATCCAAAATTTAATGCGCAGTGGACCACAAATGCTCTGCACTGGCTGCCTTCATTGACATCGAGGGCGCCTTTGACAAAACCACCTTCAAAAGCATCAGCACGGCTCTAGACAGACACAACGTAGACCTGTCCCTGAGCGGCTGGATCACCAACATGCTCAAACAGAGGGCAGTACAAGTGACTGTAAACGACACCACAAGGGCTATCGTGGCGAAGGGCTGCCAAAAAGACCTTGAAAAGCGTCACGCTTCTTCGCGTGTGTGGCAATCACCGGCTGCATGAGAACTACACCCACTGCTGCCCTACAGGCCATGCTTGGACTACCGCCTCTACACCTCGTAGTGCGGGAAGAAGCGGCCTTGGCTGCCTTTAGGCTCTCTACATCAGGAACCCTGAGCAAAGACTCTAGGGTCAAACACATACGTTTAAAAGAAAATGCGATCAAACGGCAGCCAATGATGGCATCACCCTGCGACAAAGCCCCGAAACAATACTGCTTCCAAAAGCACTACAACATAGTGCTTAAAGAGAACTGAGAATTTACACTGACAGTTCAAAGACCGACTGCGGAACCTAATACTAGAATGTCACAATGCGCTTGAACAGGCAACTGTATTGAACCGCAATACAGTGACACTACAATGGATAAAAGGACACAGTGGATCGCTAGGCAACGACGCAGCTGACGAGCTGGCCAGAATGGCATCGAGTATGTCAGTCTGTGGACCGGAACCTATCGTGCCCATCCCCTTCAACCAACTACGCAGGTGGCTACAGGAGCACACCCACACACAAGCAGAAAGCTGGTGGACGTCGTCACCAGGCTGCAGGCGGTCCAAGGAAGCTATGCCATCTTTGGATGGCAAGCTAACCAGTCGCTTACTGCGATTGGACAGGAAAGGCCTGCGCCTGGTGACGGGGACCATCACGGGACACTGCTCGCTAAACAAACACTTCCACACAATAGGCATAACGGACAGCCCCCTGTGCAGAGCTTGCATGGAGGCTGATGAAACCATTGCGCATGTGCTCTTCAAGTGCACAGGCGTCACCCAAATTAGGTCACAAACCCTCGGGACACCCAAATCGTACACAGATGTTCTCAAAAGACCAGGAGACCTAACCAGCTTCTGGAGGGAGGTGGGCTGGTTGGAATAACCACCGACGGCCGCCATGGCCCACGCACTATGGTCCACTGAAGGACTAAGTGCGGAAACCAAACTCATAACATAGAACGTAGAAGGTTCCGAATAATAATCCATGTGGAAATCACTTTCCGTAACTATACTTGACGGTCTTTTTTAGTAATAGTAATTATGGTTATATTGGGTCTCTAAATTAACAAAACTGAATTTCTATTTATTTTATGAAAAATTTGTATTTATTTTATTATTAACACTTTTTCACATATAAAAAGTGGAAAAAAATAATAATAACAATACATTGAATCACACTGCGTAGACGCACCTAATTTATGTTCACACCCACAGATTTTACAATAAAACAAAAAAAAAACCTTTATTTTTACAACAATACATTAATAGCAGGGTTATCATCCATTGCAAGGCTATTAATGGCTACTTATGGATTATAATCGATAATAACTCAAAGCATCCGGCTATTAACCCAACACTAGGTATACCTAATTACCTACCGCCGAAGACCGACGCGAGGACGATCGGATCGGATCGCCGCCCGCGCCGACGCGTCCCCCTGCGCACGGACCGCGCCCCTCGGACCCTCGCCATTCCGCTACAAACCTCAACGCCAATGCATGCCATAAATTCTTTCTTCCTTTCACGCCGCGCATTTTTGTTATTATTGATAATAAACATTTATATTTTATTTTATTTTATAGTAGTGTTTCATTAATAGGTATACCTAAACCTATCCTAACACACTACAAAATCACCCTTATAATAATTGAGTAAGCAACTGACAACCCTTGCAATCTGCCGCTACTCACTCAAAGTTACGAGTTTGATACCTACCTACATACCTACCCACCACTACATACCTATAGGTACCCCAATAACTTTAGGTAAGTACTTACATACTATATGCAAACAATATTGATGTCACGTCTTGAAATTCATATAACTAGAACTTACTCAAATTATTATTAATTAGTTTGTAAAAAACACTAGATTTTCAAACAGTAAATAAAAAGATGTGTCAAGATTGTTTACATTTACCTAAAGTTTTTGTGTATTGATAAAAAAATAAGATAGGTAAATAATCTTGAAAACAATATCTAGGTAGTCAATTACTAAGTAATGCGGCATAACATAAACAGTAGGTAATAATAATATCACCCGGCTGAGCGTCGGGCGACCGATGACTCAGTTGAATGGCGGTGCATGTCAAACAGAATTTACTAGCGTTATAGTGCATGTGTGCATCGTCTAACGTGTCGTTTCAGTTCGGAACGGTATTTGTGTGTGTGTGAACTAGACATTGTGCGTGTAGACTATCGTCTAACTGCTCATCACTGATACCATCTCTGTCAGACACGATGCGAGTTGAGACAGCGTGCTTTTTGGCCGCGCCCACCTGTGAGTTCGAGCTCGCAACTAGTTGGCTCTTAAGACAATCAACTGAATTACGTATTCTGCAGCAGCGTTTTTCTAGTCATCCATACAAAATAAATAATTAATTTTGAGTTAGTAGTATTACATATGTTTGTAATTTTAATTAAGTGGACTTCTTAGATCGCTTTATTCTAATAAATGAATAACCTGTCAATATGTTTAAAAAATGGGGAATTTTCATTCATCTGGTATCCCTCAAATCACGCACACATAGATCGGTACGGTGCTTCACTTTCGATGTGCGTGGCGCGGAGTCAATCTTTTTTTATAAGTCTATGAGCACAACTTATTTATTTGATTTTCTTATTTAGAACAGCTTGCCGGGTGTATTTTTTGTAGCCAAGATTACTAAGAAATTAGTTAAAAAACATACATGGATATTTAGAAAGCGAAAACGAATACTGATAAATCCCCAGTTACGCATTCAGCAGTCATAAAATCAAACAATAATATTTGCCTATGGATAAAATTTATTTTCGAAGATCCTCGCTTGAAATTCCATACTTCTTTTTCAATGCATCTATCTCTTCCTGTTTCTTCTCGATATCCATACCTTTGAAGGCTTTGTTTGACCTGTAGTACAATACTACTAGGTACCTATTGCAAACATTAAAGCCTGACAGGTGATCACATGCATTTTTGGCATCAAAAATATCTTCATAGACTATAAAAGCAGTTCCTCTTGTCTCCGGAGTATTTCCTCTGCAAAAAAAAAATTAATTAATTAATTATTGAAAGTGTTCAAAAGATTTTATTTTTTTAATAATTATAAAATTTTTAAGAATTATAAAATTATTTTAAACATTATAATAAGTACAGAACTGCATTCACAGATTTCTCGACAAGCTTACCTAAACTGGGAATCGACCCAAAATAAAAAAATACTTGCTATTTTATTTCACTAGTTGATACAGTCAATGTTAAAGATAAAATTTCTCCAAGAAACATTAGGTCTTACACTCGTCTGTCGTAAAAGATATCCATGAAATCTAATATTTAAAACACAAAGGCTTTGATCAACATTACCTAGACTTGAACTGTTCACTTTCAACATGGAAAAGACACGTTATAATTTTCTTTTAACTCTGACATCCAAAGACATTTTATATGCTAAGAAATCTATCCAGACCGGTTGTACGTCTTTCTCTAACATTCCAGCTCAGGACGTTCATTGCCTGGCTAAACCACGTCTCATGAAGTCATGGGATGATCTGTGGCAAAGATCTAGAATAATTAAGGGCAAATATTATGGCAATATTCAACCCAACATCCCAGCTAAACCCTGGTTCGTCAACAATTATAAATGTAATAAATTAACCACATCTATCATTATTTGATGATGCCCAGTTTGGGTTTGGCCAGGGCTGTCAACAGAAACCGCTATTCTTAGTTTAAAGCATGCTGTCAAGTATTACACAGACAGAAAAACACCGGTCTATGCATGTTTCCTAGACCTATCCAGGCCTTTTGATCTTGTCTCTTTTGGTCTGTAATTTATATGGTGTGCATAATAAAGAGTATTCTATATATCTATCTCTTTCGACGTTCTCTGGCAGAAATAGTCTGATACCGCGGTGCCGCCGGAGCTCGTCTCACTTCTACGGTACTGGTACATGAAGCAGGAGAGTCGGGTGCGATGGGCAGGAGAGCTCTCTGAGCCAGGTAGCCCAGAGAGTGGCGTGAGGCAAGGTGGCCTGACCTCGCCTTTATTGTTTAGTCTGTACGTGAATGCACTGATCGAGCGGCTCAGCAGCACGTGTCGGTTGCTCTATTGATGGAGTGTGTTTCAATAATTTAAGCTATGCAGACGACATGGTGCTGCAGCTGGCCCCCTCGGTCTGTGCGCTCCGTAAGCTTCTCCATATTTGCGAGTCGTACGCAGCTTCTCATGGCCTTTTATACAACGAAGGCAAGTCAAAATTCAAGTGTCCCTCCACAGTCTCTCCTATGTTACTGAACGGTGTGGACTTGCACAGGGTGTACTTTTTTAAATACCTTGGCCACTTGGTGACGGATGATTTGAAGGCCGACGCAGATATGGAGAGGGAGCGCAGAGCATTGTCGGTTCGGCCTAATATGTGGCCGGCCGGTTCTTCTGATATGCAGCGGCGGTCAAAATAACGCTGTAACGCCAAAAGGCCTATAATGCTCTGCGGATCCAGTATAACAACGCATTTAGAGTGCTGTTGCGTCTGCCTCGGTTCTGTAGCGCGTCATCTATGTTTGCCGAAGCACGTACCGACTGCTTCCATGCTGTACGGCGTAAAAGAGTGGCCTCGCTGCTTAACAGAATCCTTGGCAGCCCCAGCAGCATTCTACGCGCTATAGCCGGGAGACATGACAGCCCGTTGGTGAGGTCACTTGTACATTGTCGGTGTTATTAGTTAAGTACTAACATAGGTTAAGACTATTGTTACTAACCCAATGGATTGCTGTTATCTGAATAAATAATTATTATTATTTGTCTCAGATTAGGACATGTTTGCTCTCCAGTATTTTTGGCTACATTACGCATTCGGAATCATTCCCTTTGTGAGTGTGGTGTAGAAGAGGGTACTCTTGAGCACATATTTTTCTCTTGTCATAATCTTTTAGTCCTGCTATATGATTTTCTCCCCCCTAATTTTCCCAAACCTATTAATATCCCATTCCTCTTAACACTTGTTGATTCTCTATTAATTAAAACACTTGAAAAATTGTTATTATTAAATAACAACAAGCTATAACATAGCAACTCATAATGGTGGCTCATACTTCATTGTGTTTGTCCCATAATAAAATTAATTTGTGTTGTCTGGTTATTAACAATTTATTTTAATACATATATATAATGTGTTGTCCTTACAGGCTATTCAAACAGATCCACTTGTAATTAAACCGTACTTAAGGTAGTATAACCGGTCAATCTCAGCGAATACACTTTGTTTCCTTCAGCCTTGACATTGGCAGAATCATCGATAAAACAATGGAGCCATTACTATAAAATTGGAATTGGACATTCTATGAAGTACAGAGGCCAGCACCTCAAGTTACCCCAATCTGTCAAATTGTTTTGATAGATTTTCAACTTTATTACAAATGAATAAGGTTCATATTCAATTGGGAAAATTTGACAGATTGGGGTAGCTTGATGTGCTGGCCTCTGTACAAGCATGCTAATTTATCTCTAAGTACCTTGTTGAAGACTTAGCTAAGAAAATCGTTTAATTGGTGATAGTAATTCTAAGCAGAATTTCTGATGAAAAATTTAAAAATTGTTTGCGGTGCGGAACTGCAATTTTTAAATTCGAATAAACATATTGCAAATTTTTGACAATTTTGTTTTGCTTCCATTTCGTTCTGTAATAATGTAATGTATCAAGAACAATTCAATTCATTAGAAGCTAACTTTTCAAACAACAAGAATTGCAAGCTCTACAGTGGTATGGTGAGAGGGCCATGTAAAAAATGTTATTTACAAAGAGTCTTATGAGACTGTAGAAGGTACCATTGGATACCGTAGGTTGGACCGTTGAGGTAGAAAATGTTATAAGGAGCATAAGATTCACCACAACACTTTGCAACAGGCTTCATGACGTGAAAAAAAAAAAACTAAGTTGTGTATCCGTAACGAGGGGACTAATTTCAAACAACTTATCAGTTAAATTATTAAAGTGCAACAAAAAATTTTGTATACATATAGGTACCTACCCTAGTCTAGTTTAGACTAGTTTTGTTTGTGACAAGAGAATCGTGAATGTCATTGTAGCTAAGGGCTGGGGACAGAATCTATTGGGACGTAACTGGTTCGAGGCACTAGGTATTACTTTAAATGTTAATATGATATCTGAACTTGACATGTCTCCGAATGATCAAATTGTGAGTAAGCACAGCGAGGAAAGTATCTTTTAAATAACCTTGTGGCGAGCAATATTGTTCTTGTTCGAAATTAACGCCAAAATTATTATATATTGATATTAAATTTCAAATAAATTGAATCTGATTTATTGTTGCATAATTCGTTTTATCCGATAAGGTACCTCGCTACCAAATATATTTGTTAAAGGATGTGTTTTTTTTTCGGCCAAACTTGTACCGAGGTACAAATTACAAATGAAATTCCTTGCAATAAATTGTGATAGTAGCAGTATTTAAAGTCCTCCAATATTCCATTGATTAAGAAATAAGAGAATGTAAAAAATCACTACCTCACATCGTAACTGCGTTCAACGAAACGTTCATAACAGCAGTGACAGCTGTCAAGTGTCAAACTATTCCAATTGTTTATTGTCAAAATAAATATTATGATTCCGGTTGTTTTAGACTACAATATTGAATATTGTATATTATAGATGCATTTTATATTAATTAGTCTGTGATCACATCAGTCCTCATTCCCCAGCGAATACATTTCATCATCGATAAAACGATGGAGCCATTAATATAAAAATGGAATGGAATTGTACCAAGGAGGCATGGACCTCCTATTCTCACTCTATCAAAAAGTACTCTGTGGTACTCTGTGCCTCCTATCAGTGACGGTCATTGGCCTATAAAATGTTGTATGACAGTCCAAGGGACCTAAAATGTGTATTTGTTCGTTCTACATACCCATTCCATCTACTCTTTGATTCTACGATAAATACACGTTAAGTATCTGGTATTCAAGGGCTCTGCTCATCAACATTCAAATCGCCGTTTAGGTATTAAACAGTTGGTTTATAAATGTCAAATTCCTTAAGGAACGAATAGTCAAATCAACAATTATGAAATCACACACGAAATAGCACTCCAAGAGATGGGAAACCAACGAACGAGCCGAGGAACCGAAACGGAATGATGTGATGCCATCAGGGTGCTCAATCTTAGTACAAAAAACTCGGGACAGCAGTGGGTACAATACAATCTCACTCTATTAAAAAGTACTCTGTGGATGCCATATATTACTTTACTCTATGAATGATGCATAGAGGAAAAAAATTTAGTCTGAAATGATAAGATGTTATTTTATTGGTAAACAAAACAACTAATTAAAAAAAATAGATAATTATCGGCCTTGGAGCACAGTCTTTTGGCCTTTCAGAAAGCTAACCAAACGCATACAATATCTGAATCAATTAATGTCTTTTTTAATTCTTATTCGCTAAATGTTTCACAAAAATAATATAACCAAAAAAACTTTTTTTAATACAATAATAAGATAATATTCAATATACTTTTAGGATAATTTCTTTATGTTACTTTTATAACATGAAGTAACGAAACGCATCATCGGAAAAATATAAAATGAGATTGCCAAATTAATTCATGGGTTGCAAGTTATTAATATCTTTGAACGACAATTTCATGTGGTACAAATGTATAAATAAATCCAATATTTTTTTTTTCAGAATCTGCAATTTTTTTCCTGTATTTAAGTACTTTTGTTCTTAAGGTACATTGTTTGGCCACAGTTGTATGAAAAAAGAAACACCTCCTTTCTAATGTGAGTAAGGACATATTTTTTCCATTTTTGGATAAGGCCCGAACTAACGGCAAGCCGATTCATTCGGCTTCACCCTACCCTGACTCCTGCGAAGATATTAAAGCTGTTCGCCAGAGGAGCGCCCGAATCAAGCTGTTGCGGATCTTCTAGCCGCTTACTATTCTACGCTAATTATTCTACAAGGATTCCGTGAACGAAGACGAAGACCCCTTTTTTTCGGAACAGATACTGTTTTTCGCACTATTCTTATACTAGATTGTCTTAGTTTATTTTCCCTTTAAAAATCTCGTTACCTACAAACCGTCCCTACAAATACGGCGGGTGTGTTATTTTAATTCTATTTCTTTGGACCGTACTAACTATTTAATCTATCTAGTCTTTATATCTAACTAAACGTGTCTTGATTGCAATCACGTCAATATTCGCGTCGCGTGACAAAATCCATTCTTTATTTTTTTATCCTTACAAAACCTTAAGTATTTCTAATTTGTATAACCGTCATCGCAAGGTTTCCTAATGTAGTCTTTTTGTCTTGTTATTTTTATATTCGATTCTTGTTTTTATTTTTTATAACAAAATTAAACGTGATTTACTAGCGAAGTGATAAAGTTTTTTCGTTTTATTTCGCTACAATACTCACGAACGCCGTTACTCACAATTTGATAAAGAGGCCACTGCGATTTCATTTGGAGTTACCAAGTTTCATAACTATATAATGGGAAGATCCTTCACTATAGTTACGGACCATAAACCGTTGTTGGGCATATTCGATCCGAAGCGACCTATGCCCACGGTCTTGTCGCCTCGCCAAATTACGAAATTGTGTACAAACCGGGACAACAGCTTGGTCACGCTGATGGATTGAGTCGATGACCACAGCCGGTTCCCGACCAACCTGAGCAGCAGTTATGTGACGTGTTGCTGATGGCAGAGACACCTACCGACTTTCCTGTGGATGCTGACCAAATAGCATTAGCAACGAAGCGAGATAGGCTAATATCTCGTGTCAGTCATCATGTACTAAGCGGTTGGCCTGCTAGAGTTACCGATGATGAACTGCGTCAATACCGGTTACATCGTTCGGAGCTCTCTATGCATGAAGATTGTATCTTACTGGGTGATCGAGTGGTGGAACCGTCATCATTGCGTGAAACGATACTACGTGGTTTACATAAAACACATAACGACATCGTCCAAACGAAAACCAGCCAGGAGTTATGTTTGGTGGCCAAAACTGAACGAAAGTATTGAGGCATTAGTAGGCGGCTGCTACAAATGTCTTGAAAATCGGCACATGCCTCCGAAAACTAAATCTGAGTGGATCACGCCTACAAAGCCCTCGAATAAATGTGGACTTTGCGGGACCTTTCCTAGGTAAATATATTTTAATTGTTGTAGACGCATATTCCAGATGGCCTGAAGTGATTTTGGTTAACAATATGACAGCGGGAACGATCATCAGACACCTCAGAAATTTATTGGTTTGTGTGAGACATTGGTTTCCGACAAGGGAACTTCCTTTGTGTCAGCTGAAGTTAAGCAATTTCTGGACGCGAATAAAATAAAAACATATTAAGACAGCGCCTTATCATCCTGCAACAAACGGTTTAGCTGAAAGAATGGTGCAAACTGTTAAAGACAAGTTGCGCTAAATGGATGACATCTCTTGGGATGTTAAGATTCCTCGAATGCTACTAGGATTACGGGTAACTCTTTGCACAATAACTAACAAGAGCCCCTCTGAACTCTTGATGAATAGGCGCCTACGTACCTTGTTAGATGTTATAATTCCGAATAATCGTGTTCAAAATAAAACTGATCAACAGATTACCAATAATGCTAGTAATGTAACTCGAGAAACTAATGTGGGCCAATGTGTGATGTATAGAAATTATAGTTGTGGACCTCGTTGGTTGCCTGGTACGGTGGTTAAAAGGCAAGGGCCATCTAATTATCAAGTTGCAACTGGTGACGGTAATGTTGTCAACTGACACATCGACCAACTGGTTAAAAATAAAGTCACAGAAGATGCAGACCGAGAAGAAGAGACGGAAGAAGTGAATAATGAAGAGGCCAGTTTGGAAATGGAAAATGAAGATGTGAAAATGGGAGGTACGGGCTCGAGTGAGGAAATAATTGAAATACCGAGTCCAGACCAATGGGCGGAGATATTAGGTATTCCCAGTGATTATAAGTGTAGCTATTCTGGGGGTAAGATTAAAAGTAAAGTTTTATCTCATACAAAAGGCCCTTATGAAAAGCCTGATTCAATGTATATTGAATAGACATAATGCTTAGATATTTAAATAAATACAAAATTGTTAGCTTTAAGCATAAGTTAAAGTTTAAATGTATTTTGTATACTTACTTAGGGGAAATTTTGTTGTATATAGGTACTTACATACTTCCTAGTTTATAAGTTTATGTTTATTGGGTTTTGAGTCTACCCTCCATCATATTGTTGTTCCTACCCTACTCTTATGATTTATCCACTTGTATTTCTAGGCTACTTAGCTCAATACACAAATTACAATATTTGGTGTTTTATTGAAGACATAATAAAATTTTAATTTTAAATAATTCAAATTATTACCCAGCAAGACATTGATGTCTTGCTAGGTAATAATTTTCTTTCACGGTTAAGTGTCCTTCACATTAGAACTAGCTTCCGCCCGCGGCTTCGCCCGCGAGGTATGTCAATAAAAACTATCCTATGTCATTCTCTGGGATGCAATCTATCTCTCTGCCAAATTTTATCGAAATCTGTTGTGGTTTAGGCGTGAAAAGGTAACATACATACAGACATACAGACAGACAGACAGACAGAGTTACTTTCGAATTTATTATATGGATTGATGATTGATGATAAAAATAAATATATAATAGACCAAATGTTTATTAGAGAGATTTTATCCTGAACAATAATCCTATTGATTAGTAAATAAAATAGCAAGTGTTTTTTTTTATTTTTAGCTGGTTTGATTCCCAGTTTCGAGAAACTTGTGAATGTAGTTTTGTTACTTTTTAAAAATAAAGGTCTATCTCATGGATTTAAAGTGGTTTTTCCCTTCAGGACCCATAGATTTTTTCGTCCCCTTATTTTAGCAGCGCACTGCAGTTTCTAAGTGTCGATCCCGTGGGAATATTGAGATAAAAAGAATCCAATGTTTTATCTTGGTTATAAACTATCTGTGTACAGATATTCTATTTCACGAAGTCCGTTCGGCTTTGATTGTAGTAGTGACGTATCCCGACAAGCGCGCTTGTATGTGTTACACGACACTGAGCGCTCTCGAGGTTACGCACACAAAAACGATGCGAATGTGCACGCTTGACAACATTCATAGCCAAACGGACTTCGTGATATAGAACATCTGTACCAAATTTCATCCATCCATCCTCACAAACTTTCGCGTTTATAATATTAGAAGGATTTTGGCTGTGGCTTAGCTTACATTAATGGTTTTACCAGCTTGGAAAACTTCATGGGTGTGTGCACAATTACCTATCTGCCATTCACCACAATTGGATGAATCACTGATCCTAACATGTTGTAGCCACACTAGGTAACTTATTGAATCAAATAACAATTATAGCTGGAGTACTTACACACGTATCTGTCGGATTGCACCATATTTTCCAAAAATATCATACATTTCTTCAGCAGATATTTTGTATGGTAGATTTCTCACATACAGTATTCTGTTTACTTCAGGTGGTAATCGAACCTGGAACAATAAACAATAAAATAAAATTATGCAGTGCTACTTTTAATACGGAAATTTTAATAAGTTGTGACCTGCTGCTGATAGCATGTTGTCTGAAATGCAACTTTAAGGTTATAATCTGTATGTATCTAAAAAAACATAAAGCAAGAGTGATCTCAAAATTAGAAAGGATTTGAGCAAGACTGAACTCCTCTGCCTTCAGCAAATGCAGGCGTGTTGACAGAAAATAAAATGAGCAAGATGAAGTAAGAATACAAAGTGTATGTTTTTATATTATGTTAAGTATATAAAAATTAACAAAGTTAAAAGTTATTTTAAGTTTCATTTTGTTGTGCACCCCTGTTAAACTCATAATATTAACACTTCTATTGTGTCTCGTTCAGTGTCCTTTAATGTGTTAAGCTATATAAACAGCCCCTAAGACGACCTACTGACCCAGCACCGCACAGTGCTACAGTGCCGCTACAGTGGAGGTGCTTGTGTGGGGGCCTTTGTCCAGCAATGGACGTCTTTCGGCTGAAATGATGATGATGATGATATACAGCACCACCGCTGCACAGTATATGTAGGGATAGCATAACTAACACATTAATTTCGTGAACACCTAAAGAGGTACGTTATAGGTACCTTCTTAAATAAGCATGTACAAAAATTCATGTTCAAGCACTAAATTATTATTTACCTACTTGCCTATAACAAGTTATAGTGGCTGTTTATTTTCTATAATTTCTTTCTAAATCACGATGATTTACATCATGTTATTGGTATACAGTTCACGAAGATTACTTAAAAAAAATTTGATACTTACATTGGCTCTTCTTTGGAGGGCTAAAGCCATATTTTACAGCAGCTCAATTTAACTCAATTTATAATAGCCACATCAGAGCCACATATAGTACCAGCATTTATCTTTCTATTGTTTTAAATAACAATTATCAGAATGTGCTGAAAAATAAAATGAGTTTTTTTTTAAAAGCGGACGCACGACACCACATACAGAACCTATAAAATTTTTCCACACAGAGTACTTTTTGATAGAGTTTTTCCTCTATGAACACAGAGTACTTTTTGATCTAGACAGCCACAGAGTACTTTTCAAATTCAATAGAGTGAGACTCCTAGCCAAAGAGTATAATAATCTGTGATAATAATAATTTATACGGGAGCTCCTAGCGCCTAGCGGAGGTAGACTGCCGCATAGATATTCACAAACATACGATTCATTCACTATCGTATCGACAATGACACTTGTTCGATAACCTGATTTCAGCATAGCTATTCACAAAGCTACGACACGGTTTGGTACCGTATCGAATGGCAATGTTATCGACGAAATCCTATAATCGCTATTCACAAATCCAAGACCGTACAATTTTGACAGTTCATATACGGTATGAAGACATCAATTCTTCCGACAGGTATTTGCTGTCGGAAGTGTTATCGAATAACAAAATATTGTTTAAAAAAGAACAATCTAAGCAATAAGTGTCAAAACACGGCTCCGGGCAAGGTCCTCATGCCCTTGCATGAATGCAAAGAGCATCTGCCGCTGCTCCAATGACACTCTTTTCTGAAAATATGCATTTTCAATATTAGGTACCACGTTTTATAAAATTAAAATGAGGAAATAGCAATTTGTTTAAATAGCGATAAAATACATACAACCATTATTCTGTTAAAAAAAAAAAAAAATTTTCACTCCTCAATTATTATTTTTTATTTTTTTTAATTAGCCCAAAGTTCAGGCTATAGTCTTTCGACCATACCGCCTTGTCTTCCGCGTAGTTCTCAATTATCTCTATGGCTCGAAACAAGATTCAGAAAAATAATTATTCCAGATTTCCAGGTTTGACAGAAAGTTGAAGTTTACAAAGCAAGTTTAATAGAAATCAGTAAATTTTATTTATTAATAAAATCATTGTTTACTGTTTTTTATTTTTTAATAGTTACTGAATGCATAATCTATAGTTGCCCATAGTGAAATACTTAATAAAAATCATTTATGTACCACTTAAAATTTTCTACCACCAATATCTATTTACTACCATTTTGTAGCGTTCCCCGTAAACACACCTAAAAAAAAACCCTTCCTACGGATCTGTGAATAGCGGTTTGCCGGTCCTTCGGTTCAGAAATCAGGTTATCGAACAAGTGTCATTGTCGATACGATAGTGAATCGTATGTTTGTGAATAAAGGTGCTGAACCGAAGGACCGGCAAAACGCTATTCACAGATCCGTGTGGAAGGTTTTTTTTTAGGTGTGTATACGGGGAACGCTACAAAATGGTAGTAAATAGATATTCGTGGTAGAAAGTTTTAAGTGGTACATAAATGATTTTTATTGAGTATTTCACTATGGGCAACTATAGATTATGCATTCAGTAACTATTAACATATATAAAACAGTAAGCAATGATTTTTTTTTTTTAATTAAAATTTACCTGATTTCTATTAAACTTGCTTTGTAAACTTCAACTTTCTGTCAAACCTGGAAATCTGGAATAATTATTTTTCTGAATCTTGTTTTGAAGATAATTGAGAACTACACGGAAGACAAGGCGGTATGGTCGAAAGACTATAGCCTGACCCAGGGTGCTCAATCTTAGTACAAAAAACTCGGGACAGCAGTGGGTACAATGATACAAAATCATGAAGTATATGTTGTCTCTGAACAAAATAAGTTTGAATGTGTTTTTTAATTTTGTCGGATTATAATTGAACTTTACGCGTACTGTGGCTAAGAGATGGAACTTTGAAGCAATATTCACTATTAATTCGAATAGATGGCTCTAAACATAATCGCAACTTTGATACGTCGGTAACCTATTTACTACTAAAATAGTATATTTTTAACTGACTTCTGTTTTAGTGTATCCAAAAAATATTTTAAATTATGGATCATTGTCAAGAGTTTTAATTACATTTATCGCACAGTTTGACATTTAATTATTTTTCGATCAATAATTATCACCTATTGAAATAATTTACACAAATATTTTGCAAACATTCATTGGGATGCTGGTAGAATTACTTTGGAGGTTTTACTATCAATAAATTGGTATCCCCAATACAAATGTCTGATAAGATAATGTCTCACGCTCTCTCTTTACTATTTAACGATATTTTTGTGATCTTTCTGTGTAACGTTGCGCGTTTGTCGTTGAGTTGAGCGAAAGTTCCTACGACTAATCCATATTTGTGACCAAAAAGTAATTTTGTGAGTGGTTATGTCAAAACCAAGATAGGACTCCAGTGTAGTGTTAAGTTTGAGATAGTCTTTTAGTGCATCAGGTCATCGGATAAGCACTGCTGTGTAACTGTGTTCCTGGGTGCAAGGACAGTGGAGGTATGTCACATTGTCATAGCTGAATCTTGGAACTTGGCCTTGTACTTGAATGCAATTCAAAATTACGTTTTACCAGTTGTATGGTTTTCTTAAATTTTTGTTACTTTTCAATATAAATAAAGTTAAATTTATTTCGAAACAACAATATTATGGGTTTACTAATGTTTGACAAAAAACGAATCACAAATTAAATAGAAATAAAAATTAATAATTGTCTGCAATTTTTTTCAGACATGCATGCAGTTCTCCATGGATTTCCGAACCCTGAAAAAGACCGATTTAGATTCAATACTTGGCTTTAATCTATTGGCACGGGAAGTGATATTTTGTGACTTGAAAATGCCCACTTCAAACACTTTCAGGATAAATATTTATGTCGCATTAACAGAATAAACAATATTGCAGTTCCAACATTATATTTAACAGGTTTGTTCATTACCTTCATAATGCTACTTTGTATAATAAAAGAATAAAGTTCACAATATTCCTTTAACTGATAAAAAAAAAACTATAAAGCGCCTTAGTAAAATTATTAATGCAGTTATTCCTTTATAATTGTTTAGGTCTAACATTACAATCACAATATTCACAACCAAACTTGCCATGTGTTGGAAGAAAATCATTGCAAGAACTTGTACATCAGCCAATTCCATCAACTTCTTCAGGTATATTATGTTTTTTTTTATTTGACTCTTCTAGGGTTCCACATCAGAATATGTGTCCATAATTATGGTCTCTATCTATCCATACTAATATTATAAATTCGAAAGTAACTCTGTCTGTCTGTATGTTAACTTTTCACGCCTAAACCAATGAATGGATTTAGATAAAATTTAGCAGAGATTGTATCCCAGGGAAGGACATAGGATAGTTATTATCGATATACCTCGCGGGCGGAAGCTAGTACCAAATAAAATGAAGGTAAAGTGTAATAGTCTTGATGGAATGGAACCCTTAGGCCTGTATTAATAAACGTTACTCAGCCCAGGAGCTCGCACTTATCGATCTTGAGGTCATGATCGTATTAATAAACATAATAATTGACATACTCAAACTACAGTTTGGGTTTACGAAATGAAAAAAAAAATGCCTCTAGCCTTTCCAAGTATGTTTTAGTTATGGCCAAGATTTCATCTTTCACCGAGTTCATCTGAAGTTGGTTGTGAATTTCAGTATATATAGTAATCTTACGAAATACCTAGCAAGAACGAAATGTGATGAATGATAATTCTAAACTTCGGCAATGTGACGTACAGCGTCGACTAGCTGAGCTTGGTAACTGAGATACTGTTTTCATGTGTTTATGAATTAGCAATGAACTTGAGATGCTGATATCGTAATAATGGCGTTTCAAATGATAACGCACTTGAGTACTTCCGTTGTTGAGAAACGTTTATTAATACGGCCTTAGACTTGCACTTGTCAGGTTTACAATTTAATAGTTGAATGAATGTAATAATCCTACTGATTAGAAATTATTTAAAACAGATTTACTTTTGCACTCATACAAAATCATTTTCTACTTTACAGGCAGGAAAATATCTGCCAGGACAGGACAGCTCTCCAGGGCAGAAAGAGATCTACAGCTGAAAATAATGGCTGCCAAAAGAAGAATATGTACATTAAAAAATTAAGTTAATAAGCAGACAGCTGAAATAAGGCAGCAAAAAAATTGTTGCCAATCCTGCAGTACTAGATGTACTGCAGAATTGCTCAAGCACTGTAAAACTATTAATGCGGATACAGTGGAGAGAAGAAAAAAAAAATTATAAAGGACGACGATTCACGCTGCAAGAAAAAATTGTAGCATTATCGGTTTTTAAACAGTCCAAAGGCATATAGATTTTTAAGAAAAATATTTATATTGCTCGCAAATCAGACATACGCCAAAGTTATACAATTTTTTTTTAATGATGGCGTGACCAAAACTGCCAAATGGTCTCATTTATTGCAGCTTCTTAAAGAAAACCCTGGCTATAAAGGCATAAGACTGATTCAAAACTGACTGAGGCAAAGCTAACAGAATACCACTTAAACCCTGATAAACTAAACAAAATGAAAGTAAATTTTGCATCGCAAGTATTTAGCAGCACTGTGGCTTCCAATGTAGGTACCTAGCAGGTAATTTATATTTTAGAAGAAGGCGGATAGAAGCCAGTGGTGCCGCAACGTTAAGCCGACATGCGACCAATTTGAGTCTGCTTTTGCCACTTTGCTAATCAACAACTTAAACAATGTCTATACCCAAGGAAAAAATTGTGAAAATGACGATGCTTTATGCTTTTAAAAACTAGTTAGAAAAATACATCAAAAGTTATAAAAATATCAAGTATATTTTACGTTCTATTATTAACCTTAAGCTCTATGAATTCAGTCAATGTGTTGTTAGCGTCAGAATGGCTGGTTGCCTATGGCAAGCGGCTCTGAAAGTATATTCAAGAATTGCTACCCAATTGCTCATATTTTTCTTCAATAATTGCTACATATGATACATTCAGAGAAATATGAATATTTTGTTGACCAGCCATTCTGACGTCAGGATGGCTGGTGGCCTCCGTGTCCAGCATGAAGGACGCAGAATTTCTAAAAGTTTGATGTATCAATAATTGCTTATTAATTGCTACTTTCACGAATTTTAGTTTGAGCTTCGTACATACATTAGGTAAAAAAAAAAAATGATTTTATTAATAATTGTACGCTCTGTTAACTTATAAGATATTCATTTTAATGATATGCTGTAAAGGGCAATTTTAACCTACATGAAATGCACAACGTATCTAATGTATTTAATTGGAAAAGGAATGATACTGTATTGTTTAAAATAGCTTGGTAAAATAATTAATAATTTTTATGTAATATGTGAAAGATGAAAATTTTTACTGTGGGTTATATGTAGGAGATAAACATATACCATCACGGACTTTTTTTATCGATATTTTTTAAGATATATGATTCAGTAGAACCTACGTAGAACATTAATTTGATCTATCTCGTAAGGTTTAGCCGGCGTTTGCAATGTAAGCGCAGAAAAACGTTTTTGTTAAGACAATCACTCTTGAATCACTCTTATCTATTGCTGAAAACTACATTTCACCTTGTTGACAGAAATTAAAAAAGAAATACCCAAAATTTACAGTTTTCTCTATCAATGTTACAGGCACCCCTCTAAATTACTTTATAAAGACAACCTTTTGAGTTCAGCCGTTGGTTGTCAACAAGGTGACCCTCTTGGGCCATTCATTTTTAGTTTGGCAATAAATCCAATTGTTCGACAACTAAATTCTTAATTCAACGTATGGTATTTGGATGACGGAACCCTAGGAGGTGATATAGACACAGTCTTAAAAGATTTAACTTTTTTAAAAGACAAATTCAGTTCCATTGGCCTAGACCTGAACCTTTCAAAATGCGAAATTTATCTTCCCCAAACGACTGACAGACAGACTACCATAGAAAAATTTAATACAATAGCTCCAAATATCAAAATTACGGAAAGAAACTCTCTTCACCTACTAGGGTCCCCAATTTTTGACGAATCCTTTCCAACGTTCTTTGAGGAGCAGACACAAAATTTTAATATCTCGGAAAGACTTTTCAAAATTAATATTCATTCTGCCTTCACACTCATTCGGTACTGTTGTTTTGGACCAAAATTTACATATAGCCTTCCCTCCTCTCATCTATGGAAGCATCCATAACTTTTAGAAAAAGTAGACCAAATTATTAGAAACACATTAACTTCCATCCTAAATGTGGCCCTGGACGACCGTGCGTGGCAGCAAGCCACACTACCCATTCGCTTGGGTGGTCTCGGCGTCCGCAAAATTTCAAGTATTAGTTTACCGGCCTTCCTCTCCTCGGTCCACAGTACCGATAAATTAACCAGGAACATTGTATCTTCCTCACTGGTCGATTTTGAAGTACCGTGTTTGACCGATGCGATGAACGCTTGGAAAATGGCTTGTCCCAATACGGTTTTGCCCTATAACCCGTCTTCCCAGAGACGGTGGGATGAGCCGCTCTGCAGTATTATACGGAATACCCTTGTAAACACGTCACGTAATACTGTTGAGCGTGCTCGTCTGCTGGCTGTGGGAGAATGGAAGTCAGGCTTGTGGCTTCAGGCGCTCCCGTCATCCACCATAGGTACAATGATGGATGACTCATCGTTTCGGCTCGCTACGTGTCTCCGCTTGGGCGCACCTTGTGTTGCTCCGCATCGATGTCACTGTGGTGAAGCTGTCGACAGTCTCGGACACCATGGCCTGTCTTGCTGCAGGAGCGCATTCCGCATAGCACGGCACGCCAGCATCAACGATATTATTCGTCGAGCCCTTGTCACCGCCGGCGTACCAGCGGTGTTAGAACCAAACGGCTTGGTACACACGGCTACACATCAAGCTATACATTTCCAGTTTTAATTGACCTCGCATTGTATGGGTTTTTCGTACAATCAGAAGTCAGCTTATACTGGTTATGTATAGCTTGATGTGTAGCCGTGTGTACGTGACGATGGGAAGAGACCAGACGGCGTGACGTTGTTGCCTTGGAAGGTGGGTAGGCCTCTGGTGTGGGACGCAACGTGTGTCGATACCCTTGCGCCATCTCATGTTCCTAGCACGGCGGGCTGTGCTGGTGCCGCTGCTGCGGCTGCTGAAATCCTCAAGCGGCGCAAATACTGTAACCTTATAGGCAACTACAGCTTTGAGCCGTTTGGGGTCGAAACGCTCGGGTCATGGGGCCCGAGTACGAGTCTCCTTTTTAAGGAAATTTCTAACCGGTTAGTCGACTCTTCACGTGACCAGAGGGCTGGGTCGTTCTTTGGTCAAAGAATTAGCATTGCCATTCAACGTGGCAATGCTGCCAGTCTTCTGGGCACGTTTCCGGATGACAGCGATGCGGACGAGTACTTCAACGCCTAGGTGTCCTTCGTTTTTGTATTTATTTATATAATAAGTTAGTTAATATACCTATATATATTAGATAGATATTACAAGAAAGACAGAATAAAGTTTATTCTTACATTAAAATCCGTTGCGTAGTTTGAAAGATCTAAGCTTACAGACAGTGGATTAGACTGTTTCATACTATGTAAAGATTTTGTACCTAAACTGTTTTGCTTTTAATTTTGTTTTCCTTTCTATGATATTCGTGTAAGTACTGTACTTATTGTGATTTATTTTAATGTGTTCGTCCTTGTCCTTAAAACTTGCACCTCTATAAATGTTAGGTGAATGATGTGTTGGCTTATTTATTTAGAAGCGCACACTTGTATTTTGTTTAAATAAAAACATGATTAGCCAAATAAAATTGTATTTCATTTATCAATCCCTGAAATGAACACTTGAATAATACCGAAAAAAAAAAAACAAAAGTAAAAAAAAAGAAAAAGTACAACAGTGGTGTAGTTCTAACTCTGAAAGCTGGGTAGCGCTAGTTTCTTCAGAAACGCAAATGACCCGTTCCACGGAACAAGATTGGTCTCTATCTCACTCTATTAAAAAGTACTCTGTGGCCTGACCTTTGGGCAAATAAAAAAAAAAAAAATAATAATAATTGAGAAGTGAAGAATTTGTTTCTTTTTTACAGAAAAATGGTTGTTGTAGTGTGTAAGCAACCTTACTGGATTGTAACCCGCCTTATATCATATATGTACCTAGATGTAATCTGATTAATCGTTTAATCATTATAATAAAGACAGTTTAGACTCAGCTCTCGGTGTTTCAATATCTCCTCGAGATCCCGCCTTACATGGCGACCCTGCCAAAGCGCAATGACTTGATTTGTTTTAAAATACCATGACCATATTTAGTGCGAGTGGGACTTAGAAGGAACGTAAAATGTGTTGATGTGTGAATGTGTTAATTTGTAATAATTAGTACTTCGGCTGTACGAGTTATAATTATTACCAGAGGAGATGGGTACCAATAACTCCAAGGAGGAGGTGATCCTTGCCCAGAACGCCGCTGCGGGCAATAATCAGGCTTCAATAGAAGAATTAAAGACGCATGTTGGAGTCACGAACATAATCTTGTTGCTGATCCTCACTTTGGTATCGCTGGCGTCGGTATACGCCATCTACAGAATTTATAGAAGATGTCACCTTCAATGGATTGACCAGCAGATTCAACAGCATACTATGCGACGCTCGTTTCTTCGCAGGCTACAAAAACCGACCGTAGGCGTGGACAACGGAGTAGTGTAACGTCGAAAATATAGTGTTGGTGCAGTGCTACATTATAAGATACAAGTGCGGTCTAGTGTGATTATCATTTCAGTTAATATGACACTTAATATCGTAAAAGAGAAGAAATCGGTATGATGATGAAACTTTTTTTTTGGGACTTTAAGATACCTAATCTGGCATGGCTTTACTTAATTATAATTAATTACAGTTAAACATAGAATAATGTGTGCAAAAGAAAATTTATCTTCTGTTATGGTAAGTTATGGCAACTAGTTTAGAACAATTGTGTAATGACATTAAAGACATAAGAGTGTATCTTATTAAAATTGGTCCTGGTCGTAGAACAGGCAATGTATTGACTAAGAAACTCTCTGAGGCAAATGATATTTTTATGAAATACTCTGATTATGTAGTCCAAATTACAAGTGATATACAAAAAGGGAAAGTGACGGGTAGTGAGTCAGAATTAATTTATAAGTATATCGAGAGATTTCAGAGTTTATATGCAGAAGTTATAGAATTGTGTAACTCAACTAAAACTGAAACAATGTCTACTTTTGACCTTAAAGTTGCGTTACATTTAATGCCACTCATGACTGACGAGGAGGCTAATACCAGGCAATTAATAGATAATATTGAGTATTATAGTTCAACTCTTTCAACACTAGACTGTAAGAAGCAGTTAGTTAATTTTGTACTTAAGAGCAGATTGTCCCAGGCTGCTAAATTACGATTATGTCCGAAATACTCCACTGTGGATGACTTGGTGATTGATATGAAAAAGGTGCTATTACCACAAAAATCAGCCACGGCATTGCAAACTAAAATGACTTCAATGAGACAAAATGAGTTAAATATACAGGACTATGGTAAAGAAATTTCCGAACTTTTCGTGCAGTTGACAGTTTCGCAGGCCAACGGGCAATCCGAGAACTATAACATTTTAAAACCTTTAAATGAGCAATACGCGATTAAAAAATTCGCCGATGGGTTGCGAAACCGCAGGCTAAGCACTATAATAGCAGCTCGAAATTACAGCTCTCTCAAGGACGCGATACAGGCGGCTCAAGATGAAGAGATAGCCTCGTCTCCAAGTTCGGCTGAGGTACTAGGTATGTATAATAATAACGGCAGATTTCCAAGGGGTTTCAGGCAAAACCGAGGTTATCGAGGTCACGCCAACCAAAGATATTCGCATCGAAGACCCTATGGTGGAGGCTACCATAACAACAACGGCAGTCGCGGTGGATGGAATGGGCATCGCGGCCACCAGCACGAGCAGGCCCCAGCCCGAAATCGCCAGGGAAATAGGGGTAAGTCTTACTATAATAGAAATCAAAGGATGCGTAACAACGACTCTAACAAAGTTAACGTGATAACAGAACCGGAAGCAAACGTAGAATCGGCCCATACTTCTAATGATAAAAACAAAAAGTTTTTTCGTGAATAAAATTCTATCATGTAATAGTAATTGTTCAATTAGTCTACCAATAAACAGTCATGCATTCCAATGGTTACTTGATACGGGTGCATCGATTTCAGCGGTAAAGTATAAACATGTTCTCGAAGAGCGCATTGCATTTAGCAAAGAAAACATTTCTATAAATGGTATCGGAGGCAAAGTAACAACAATTGGATATTGTTATTTAAATTTCAACGTAAATGGGCATCAATTGAAACATAAGTTCTATGTATTTGACTTCTTACCAATTAGGGCGAATGGCATCATCGGTCAGGACTTTCTGACTAAGTATAAAGCGGTATTGGATTTTAATCATAATATGATAACTTTGTCTACTTATTACAGTAACATTATTTTACCAATTAATACCATCAGCAATCATTTAGATATTCCACCTAGATGTGAGTCCATTCATTACATTTCGACAGATAATGAGGATGAATGCTTAGTTTGCGCGTCAGATATCAGTGACGGTATTTACTTAGCGAGTTCATTGGTAAAACCAGTGTGTGGTAGGATACCTATCAAGATATTAAATACTACGGAAGATTATGTAACACTTACAGAAATTAAACCAACTACACACAGTCTTAGTGACTATAATTTATGTTCCTTTTCTCAAAGCGAATCAAATGCGTATCGAGTTAGGAAACTATTATCATTGTTACAATTAAGTCATTTAAATGGAGAAGAACAAACATCAGTAGAGAATTTATGCGCAAAATACAGTGATATATTTTATTTACCGGGAGACAGTTTGACAACGACTGACATTTATAAACATTCGATTACTATGCAACCTAATACGACTCCCATATTTTCAAAACCATATAGATTACCTCACGCTCAGAAAAAGGAAATAGATAGACAGATAGAAAAAATGTTACAAGAAGGAATAATAGAGGAAAGTAGAAGTGAATGGAGTAGTCCAGTGTTATTAGTTCCGAAAAAAATAGATAATAGCGGACAGAAAAAGTGGAGATTAGTCATTGACTACAGGAAGTTAAATAATAGTATTGAGAATGATAAATTCCCTCTACCAAACATAACAGAAATACTGGATTCGTTGTCAGGATGCATATATTTCAGTCATTTAGATTTATATCAGGGTTTTCATAATGTAGAACTAGATAAAGATAGTCGAAAGTATACAGCCTTTTGTTCTGGTCAGTACCAGATGACAAGGATGCCAATGGGGCTCAAGACCAGTCCCTCTTCCTTTTCCCGGATGATGACGATGGCTATGGCAGGTCTTTCATATGATAAGTGTTTAATTTACCAAGACGATTTGATAGTATTTGGTCGTAATTTAGGAGAAAAAAATAAAAATTTACAAGATGTTTTCGAAAGGCTAAGGAAAGTGAATTTAAAGCTTAATCCCGAAAAATGTGAGTTTTTCAAAAAGGAAATGCTATACTTAGGACACGTGGTGTCGCGAGAGGGTGTTGTGCCCGATCCAGAAAAAATAAAAATTGTTGAAAATTACCCTTGCCCAAAATCAGTCGAAGAAGTCAAGCGTTTTACAGCTTTCGTAAATTATTATAGAAAGTTCATACCGAACTTTGCGGAAAAAGCGTATCCTTTACACAAATTATGTAGGAAAAATACGACTTTTAAATGGGACCAAGAATGTCAGAAAACATTTGAAGATTTAAAACAGTGTTTAGTCTCTCCACCAGTTCTGCAATATCCAGATTTTACAGAAACTAATCAATTTATAGTACAAACAGATGCATCAGGTTATTCAATAGGCGCTATTTTAAGTAATGGAAATAAAAAACCAGTAGCATATGCGAGCAGAGGTTTAAATAGTGCAGAACGGCGCTACCCAACAATTGAGAAGGAATTATTAGCAATAGTTTGGGCAGTGAAGTATTTTCGTCCATATCTGTATGGTAGAAAATTCAAAATACTGACAGATCATCGTCCATTAATTTATCTTTTTAATATGCGGGATCCATCGAGTAGGCTTATGAAATTTAGATTAATATTAGAGGAGTACGACTACATTGTAGAGTATGTAAAGGGTTCGGACAACGCAGCTGCAGATGCTTTGTCCCGGATTTCATTCACTAGTGAAGATTTAAAGCATATGGGAGAATCATATATAAATGTGACAACTAGGGCACAGGCGAGAAAATTGCAATGCTCACCGTGTAACATGACGTCTGACAGTACTTGGCCTGATCAACCAGGTGTCGTGGGAAGTCATACGAAACCAAGAGAGGCGATAGAACTAAGATTCATCGAGGAAAAGGAGTTAGATATTTTGAGAAAGAAAAACAAAATAACTGAAGAAAAAAACGCGTTTTGCTATGTAGAAAGCAAGTTAACAATTTATATAAATCCAGACTACCAATCACAATTGACGCGAGTCGCATTTGTGAGGGAGTTAGGTAGATTTTGCAAATTAATAGACGTCGACGAAATATGTATAATGAAGAATAGAGAAAACAATGAATTTATTGAAGAATTATTAAGTGAAATTAAATCGTTAGGAAACAGGTACGTACCGCGAATTTATATAATAAATTATGTTCGAAGAATAGACGATAAAGACGACAGAAAAGTTATTCTTAATGACTTCCATCTCTTGCCTACCAGTGGCCACGCGGGCATGAGAAGGATGGCAAATAACATAAAAAAGTATTATTACTGGCCAGGGTTAGAACGAGATGTTCGAGAATTCGTGAAGAAATGTACAAAATGCCAAAAGCAAAAATATGCTAGACTAGTTAAGGAACCTATGATTATTACCACAACGGCTACAACGGCATTTGAAAAAATATTTTTAGATTTAGTAGGACCGTTAGATAGGGATTGTTATAATTTTTCATATGTACTAACCATACAATGTGAGTTGACTAAGTATGTTGTGGCACATCCTTTAATTTCTAAAAAGTCTGAAGAAGTGGCTCAGGCTTTAGTTAATAGTTTTATTCTTCGCTACGGGTTACCGAAGGAAATAGCAACAGACAGAGGGTCCGAGTTTATGTCTACAGTATTTCAAGAGGTTTGTAAACTTTTAAAAATAACTCATTTAAACTCCACAGCTTACCACCACCAAAGTATTGGTGCGTTGGAAAATTCACATAAAAATTTAGGTTCTTTCTTACGCATTCAATCCGATAATCACCCAGAAGCATGGAGTCAATGGCTACCATATTGGTGTTTCTCCTTCAACACAGCAGTACATTCGGAAACTAAATTCACACCATTTGAGTTGGTCTTTGGTAAAATATGTTCGCTTCCAAGCAACTTAGATAACAATATTGTTGAACCACTTTATAATCACGAAAGTTATCCTTTGGAACTAAAATATAGATTGCAGCTAACTCAAAAAGAAGCTAGGGAGAATTTAATCAGAAGTAAAGTACAACGAAAAAATACTTACGATAAAAATACAAATCCTGTAATTTATAAACCAAATGATTTAATTCTAGTGAAAAATGAAAATTGTAATAAGATGAATAGCATATATTCAGGTCCTTATGAAGTAGTGAAAGATATGTCACCAAATGTTCAAATAAACAAAAATGGAAAATTAGATGTAATCCACAAAAACCGTACAAAATTGTTTACACCAGCTAAGTAAAAAAAAAAAAAAGAAATATATTTACAGTATTGCGATATATTTTGTGTAAACACAATCTACTTGTATCTAAGTTAAGGTTATTCTATATTTGTAAACACATGTAATCAATGCTTAAACAAAATATTGTACTATCATAATATTATAACTCTAAACTAATAATTGAAAAAAAAAAAAAACATAATTATAATTTTATTTTTTTTTCACCATGGGAAGGAGATGTAGTGTGTAAGCAACCTTACTGGATTGTAACCCGCCTTATATCATATATGTACCTAGATGTAATCTGATTAATCGTTTAATCATTATAATAAAGACAGTTTAGACTCAGCTCTCGGTGTTTCAATATCTCCTCGAGATGAGCCTTACATTGTATGTATTTATCGGTATTTAAACAAATTACTATTTTCTCATTTTCATTTTATAAAACGTGGTACCTAATATTGAAAATGCATATTTTCAGAAAATAGTGTCATTGGAGCAGCGGCAGATGCTCCTTGCATTCATGCAAGGGCATGAGGACCTTGCCCGGAGCCGTGTTTTAACACTTATTGCTTAGATTATTCTTTTTTAAACAATATTTTGTTATTCGATAACACTTCCGACAGCAAATACCTGTCAGCATAGCTATTCACAAACATACGATTCACTATCGTATCGACAATGACACTTGTTCGATAACCTGATTTCTGAACCGAAGGACCGGCAAAACGCTATTCACAGATCCGTGTGGAAGGGTTTTTTTTTTAAGTGTGAATACGGGGAATGCTACAAAATGGTAGTAAATAGATATTCGTGGTAGAAAATTTAAAGTGGTGATAAATGATTTTTATTGAGTATTTCATTATGGGCAACTATAGATTATGCATTCAGTAACTATTAACAAATAAAAAACAGTAAACAATGATTTTATTAATAAATAAAATTTACCTGATTTCATACCTGGAAATCTGGAATAATTATTTTTCTGAATCTTGTTTTGAGCTTTAAAGATAATTGAGAACTACACGGAAGACAAGGCGGTATGGTCGAAAGACTATAGCCTGCCCTTTGAGCGAATAAAAGTAATAATTGAGAAGTGAAAAATTAGTTTTTTTTTACAGAAAAATGGTTGTATGTATTTTATCAATATTTAAACAAATTACTATTTCCTCATTTTCATTTTATAAAAAGTGTGTGACGTTGCAAAAAAGACATTTGTCGCAACAGGTAGCGACGTCTATCGTGGGTCTGTACAGGCTCGTTTAGTGTAGCTTACGCGTCACTAGGTGGCGCTAGGTTTATGAAATCGATATGATTTTCTTTAGTCTGTGACAGAACATTCCCGAAACTGTCAGATCGGTTTGAAAAAGACAAGAGTGTTTCCGGGCTTTACGATCGAGGACACGAGCCAAGAGGTTGACTTGAAGGGACGTATTCCTGGGAGGATCGGGATGTGCCCTAATAACCCTCTGGGGTATTTATAAGCACAGCAGAAGCTGAACCCTGTCTGGCTATATGCTAGCCTTTTCTTTATTGCACGAAGCTACGCGCGAGCGATTCGTGATGTCTCGGTGCGGCCCTGTGATCGGGTGATAGGAAATCGATCCGGGTGCAGGCGACTCTAGTCTACCCCCTGTGGTGTGGTCATCCGCAGTAAGGAAGGCTTTACCTAGCCGAATGCAGGTGAAGGGGAAGTTCGCCACTCGAGGTAACGACAGCGTCACCTTCTATGCCCGTAGGCCACGTTATTTGTGTGTTCACAGGTTTAACCTGTGAACGAAGCCAAGGGACTTAATCCCGCCAACTGAGGGTAACTCAATCGTCAACTGACGGTATTTCGATTGTTAACTGAGAGGTAATTTGTTATACTGAGAGAACGCTGAGTTAATCTATAGTGTCATAATTTATCATATGAGAGAGTTAGGCCTTTGTAGGAACTAGGTGTTAAGCCAGTTGTTATAGAGTATTGTGTCTCGGGTATTGCTTTGCATAATCGTTATTTTCCCTTTATGAGCACAATCCTAAAAGGTCAATACTTGAACGGTTGAGCTAGACGTTATTAAGTGGTTCATCTCACGGACTCGATATAGCGACTCTGAGAAATTGTAATAAGTCTCATTGCAGGCTTTCACCAATACAAGTAGGAACGGAGACTATTTGTATGGGTGGATGCCCAAGTGTTTGGGAAAGGTATATAGTGTAGTGGCTCGCCACATTATTTGTTTGTGTACCTACCTATTTCTATGTATTAATAATAAACTTTAATTGTTTAAGAAGGTACTTGTTTAATTGAATCTTTCCCTAACAGATTATACCTTATAAATTTACTTTAGCACGGTGGTGAGTAGTGTAATATCAATAGAAACCATCAACATCTTGTTTCTTAGTAATTCCTGTAAACTGCTCAAGGGCCGGGTTACAGTTGGCGCCCAACAGTATATAATTATTTAATTGTATAAGGTGAACAAATTAATAACAGTATCTCTCTCTCTCTCTCAGTTCCCTCAGTCACTTCAGTTGGTGGGATTTCGTATTAGTTTTAAGGCTAGTATATAAGTTTTAAATATTAAGTGGTCAATGCACCACATTCTAACCATTTCTTTTGTTGGACTGGTAAGGTGCAGAGGTTGATAAAGGTCATTAAACCTATTTGTTTTTTATGCCCAACACATTGTTGGACAAATTGTATTTAAATTGAGATTATTTATGTACTCAATTTTTGTTTGAAGGTTAGTGATTTAATATTTCCTATATTTTGGAGGTTTATGTAACATAATAAGTTTGCATTCTTGGTTGTTTTCTTATAGCAACGCACAGGTACAAGTAATAATTATTACAACTGAACAATAATAATTGGTAAGAATATAAGATAAAACA
Organism: Gortyna flavago; assembly: GCA_963669345.1. Lineage (NCBI taxonomy): Eukaryota > Metazoa > Arthropoda > Insecta > Lepidoptera > Noctuidae > Gortyna > Gortyna flavago. The sequence continues at coordinate 11,515,909 of OY770126.1, forward strand.
GTTTGATTATATTCATGTGTTCAAGGTCATGTTTTGATATACTGTATTGCATTTTTTTGGAGTGAAACATTGTTTTACAATTAAATAAACCCAACACGAACTTCTGTATTAAATAGTTTCAAACATTTGGAGGTAAACTTCATAATTTGTAAACTGCAAATGAATGGTTCTCAGAGGTGTTATAGCGGTCTCTTATTTCTTTGAGAAGATAATCGTGGTGAGATAATAACATTATTGGCAAGTTTCACTTTTGATTATTGGATTGTGCAATACAGGGAGCTACAATTTGGAAAATATTGAACAATAACTGTCAACTTTCATTGAAACGGAATTTTTGAAATCTTTATGACAACTGGTTGTTCACTTATACGTTTAATCGTTCTAACACACATCATTAATCCCATGGATTAAAATACCAACACGGCATTCCGTACAACAGCATTGTTTGTTTCGTCATTCGTTTTCATACATTGATACTTAACCTATAAAACTCATTGATATTGTTGGTGACATTGGACCTGGACGTTTTGATTTATTTCGGTGCGTTCGGAAACGACATTAGTTAATATACGTTATGCGTTTGGTTATCAGTTGTTTATTGTTCTGCGTTTGGTTTTGCTTTTATAGTATTGGAATAATTTTAGTTTACAGTAGAAGAGGAAAACAGTAAATTTTGATAAGTTATTGTTTCCATTACAGAGTATTGGTAGCCTAAAACTTAGAGAATTATGTTCTTCTAGCTCACGGGATTCTAGAAACCGTAATTACCGTTAATGAGGTTCAATTCACGGGATCAGAGTTTCATAGGCAATTACAGAAGTTTAACATACCTCAAGTACATTATGGGCGCTCCAGACACTAACATGGTGGAAGGATAAAGCAAAAAAAAAATCAAATAGCTTCAATGAAAAGGATTTTTTATTTATTTTTATAGAGAGAGTTGACGCGTTTGTTGATAAAACATGACCACAATAAAATTTCACAAACATTTTATAAAACTAGTTACAACAGTCTGTCACTAACCACCACAACCGGTCTATACAGATATTATGTAAATCTTTTAGAATGTGTCTCTGATTATAACAAACTCAACACATCAGAGTCAACACTATTTATGCCAGACAGGGGTATATTCAGCCATAATATTTTGTATATATATAGTTTTTTTTCTATTTATTTAAAATGGCTTTGTTGCTAGGAGCTATTAGCCATGTGTTAATTTTTATGTAGCATTATAGGGATGGACGGTATACATCTATGTTATGGGTTTGCTTTCCGCACTTAGTCCTTCAGTGGACCATTGTGCGTGGACAGTATACATAAAAAAAAAGATTAATAATAAATCGATACTTCTGCCAAGTGTATAATCGTTTCTTTTTTTTTCACATCTCTAATTAAACAGTTTATTTATTAGCCGTAGTCCGTGTTTTCACGTGTTGTTTGGAGGTCTATTCCAACAACGACGACGAGGCGTAACGTAGTAGGTATGATGTAATACTTTGTTTTTACATTTTTTTTTTTTGTTTATTATTTTATGAACGTTTCGTTTGGAATTCTATACTGCACCGTATTATATCGTTTTGCATGCCTTGTGTTTATTCTCTTTTTTTTTGATAAAGACAGTGTCCATGTGTTTTTTATGAAGCGGATAGTGACTTCTAAAATAAGCCTTCACGTTCTTTGTAGCCAAGCTCGCTTGGTTGCTTTTTATGAAGCGGATAGTGACTTCTAAAATAAGCCTTCACGTTGTTTACAGCTAAGCCCACTTGGTTGTTGTTTTCAGTATGGATGTATCCATATTCTGAAACGGAGCGGGTAGTAACTCCAAAAATAGGCCTTTACTGAAGCGGATAGTGACTTCTAAAATAAGCCTTCACGTTGTTTGTAGCCAAGCTCGCTTGGTTATTTTTTATGAAGCGGATAGTGACTTCTAAAATAAGCCTTCACGTTGTTATCAGCCAAGCTCGCTTGGTTGTTTTTTTTATGAAGCGGATTGTGACTTCTAAAATAGGCCTTCACTAATGTTTTGTTTAGCCGAGATAGCATCGTTGCTTCGGTGAGACTATAGATAGCACTAGTGCTTATCTAGTTAAGAGCGGCGGGTGACTCTTAAAATAAGCCAAGCCACCATTTTATTTTCAGGATTTTTTCATTCTGGGAATGTTGTATACGTCCTGCCTGGTGAGTTATGCACTTTGTTTGCTCAATATATGTATCAGCTCGCTGAACATATTCACCAGGGGGATCGTTTTGATTTATTTTGAACAATGCAGAGTTCCACTGGTATACAGACGGAATTCGGGAGTATGCTAGAGGTGGCCTCCTGCGGTTCGAATGCAGGTTGCTACAGGTTGAAAGAGAGGAAATTTAGGGATGCATGAAAGATTGGGGGGGGTTATGCCCGGATAGTAGGAAGTTTTGTTAGTAGAATAGGTTTCCTGGCAGGTTGGATTATTTATGGTTGGTTATTTGCTTTCAGTAGGACTTACTAATGAAATAATTTAATTTCTTTGAAGTTATTTCATATATTTTTTTTATAATTTGAAACCATGTGTTTTCAAATAAATTTTGCTCTTCCACTTAAGTTTCCTTTGGAATTTGTTTACCCACTTCAGTGTTTTAACACCGAGGGCGGTGTGGTTTTTGCGTACCCAAAAAACCTTTTTGTGGGAAGAGGGGCATTGTGACGTTGCAAAAAAGACATTTGTCGCAACAGGTAGCGACGTCTATCGTGGGTCTGTACAGGCTCGTTTAGTGTAGCTTACGCGTCACTAGGTGGCGCTAGGTTTATGAAATCGATATGATTTTCTTTAGTCTGTGACAGAACATTCCCGAAACTGTCAGATCGGTTTGAAAAAGACAAGAGTGTTTCCGGGCTTTACGATCGAGGACACGAGCCAAGAGGTTGACTTGAAGGGACGTATTCCTGGGAGGATCGGGATGTGCCCTAATAACCCTCTGGGGTATTTATAAGCACAGCAGAAGCTGAACCCTGTCTGGCTATATGCTAGCCTTTTCTTTATTGCACGAAGCTACGCGCGAGCGATTCGTGATGTCTCGGTGCGGCCCTGTGATCGGGTGATAGGAAATCGATCCGGGTGCAGGCGACTCTAGTCTACCCCCTGTGGTGTGGTCATCCGCAGTAAGGAAGGCTTTACCTAGCCGAATGCAGGTGAAGGGGAAGTTCGCCACTCGAGGTAACGACAGCGTCACCTTCTATGCCCGTAGGCCACGTTATTTGTGTGTTCACAGGTTTAACCTGTGAACGAAGCCAAGGGACTTAATCCCGCCAACTGAGGGTAACTCAATCGTCAACTGACGGTATTTCGATTGTTAACTGAGAGGTAATTTGTTATACTGAGAGAACGCTGAGTTAATCTATAGTGCCAACTGTAACCCGGCCCTTGAGCAGTTTACAGGAATTACTAAGAAACAAGATGTTGATGGTTTCTATTGATATTACACTACTCACCACCGTGCTAAAGTAAATTTATAAGGTATAATCTGTTAGGGAAAGATTCAATTAAACAAGTACCTTCTTCAACAATTAAAGTTTATTGTTAATACATAGAAATAGGTAGGTACACAAACAAATAATGTGGCGAGCCACTACACTATATACCTTTCCCAAACACTTGGGCATCCACCCATACAAATAGTCTCCGTTCCTACTTGTATTGGTGAAAGCCTGCAATGAGACTTATTACAATTTCTCAGAGTCGCTATATCGAGTCCGAGAGATGAATCACTTAATAACGTCTAGCTCAACCGTTCAAGTATTGACCTTTTAGGATTGTGCTCATAAAGGGAAAATAACGATTATGCAAAGCAATACCCGAGACACAATACTCTATAACAACTGGCTTAACACCTAGTTCCTACAAAGGCCTAACTCTCTCATATGATAAATTATGACACTATAGATTAACTCAGCGTTCTCTCAGTATAACAAATTACCTCTCAGTTAACAATCGAAATACCGTCAGTTGACGATTGAGTTACCCTCAGTTGGCGGGATTAAGCATATAGCCAGACAGGGTAACCCGGACGAGCCCCCAATTGTGACGTTGCAAAAAAGACATTTGTCGCAACAGGTAGCGACGTCTATCGTGGGTCTGTACAGGCTCGTTTAGTGTAGCTTACGCGTCACTAGGTGGCGCTAGGTTTATGAAATCGATATGATTTTCTTTAGTCTGTGACAGAACATTCCCGAAACTGTCAGATCGGTTTGAAAAAGACAAGAGTGTTTCCGGGCTTTACGATCGAGGACACGAGCCAAGAGGTTGACTTGAAGGGACGTATTCCTGGGAGGATCGGGATGTGCCCTAATAACCCTCTGGGGTATTTATAAGCACAGCAGAAGCTGAACCCTGTCTGGCTATATGCTAGCCTTTTCTTTATTGCACGAAGCTACGCGCGAGCGATTCGTGATGTCTCGGTGCGGCCCTGTGATCGGGTGATAGGAAATCGATCCGGGTGCAGGCGACTCTAGTCTACCCCCTGTGGTGTGGTCATCCGCAGTAAGGAAGGCTTTACCTAGCCGAATGCAGGTGAAGGGGAAGTTCGCCACTCGAGGTAACGACAGCGTCACCTTCTATGCCCGTAGGCCACGTTATTTGTGTGTTCACAGGTTTAACCTGTGAACGAAGCCAAGGGACTTAATCCCGCCAACTGAGGGTAACTCAATCGTCAACTGACGGTATTTCGATTGTTAACTGAGAGGTAATTTGTTATACTGAGAGAACGCTGAGTTAATCTATAGTGTCATAATTTATCATATGAGAGAGTTAGGCCTTTGTAGGAACTAGGTGTTAAGCCAGTTGTTATAGAGTATTGTGTCTCGGGTATTGCTTTGCATAATCGTTATTTTCCCTTTATGAGCACAATCCTAAAAGGTCAATACTTGAACGGTTGAGCTAGACGTTATTAAGTGGTTCATCTCACGGACTCGATATAGCGACTCTGAGAAATTGTAATAAGTCTCATTGCAGGCTTTCACCAATACAAGTAGGAACGGAGACTATTTGTATGGGTGGATGCCCAAGTGTTTGGGAAAGGTATATAGTGTAGTGGCTCGCCACATTATTTGTTTGTGTACCTACCTATTTCTATGTATTAATAATAAACTTTAATTGTTTAAGAAGGTACTTGTTTAATTGAATCTTTCCCTAACAGATTATACCTTATAAATTTACTTTAGCACGGTGGTGAGTAGTGTAATATCAATAGAAACCATCAACATCTTGTTTCTTAGTAATTCCTGTAAACTGCTCAAGGGCCGGGTTACAAGTGGTACCTAATATTGAAAATGCATATTTTCAGAAAAGTGTAATTGGAGCAGCGGCAGATGCTCTTTTTGCATTCATGCAAGAGCATGAGGACCTTGCCCGGGGCCGTGTTTTGACACTTATTGCTTAGATTATTCTTTTCATACAATGTTTTGTTATTCGATAACACTTCCGACAGCAAATACCTGTCGGAAGAATTGATGTCTTCATACCGTATATGAACTGTCAAAATTTTACGGTTTCGGATTTGTGAATAGCGATTATAGGAATTCGTCGATAACATTGACATTCGATACGGTACCAAACCGTGTCGTAGCTTTGTGAATAGCTATGCAGAAGAATTGATGTCTTCATACCGTATATGAACTGTCAAAATTGTACGGTTTCGGATTTGTGAATAGCGATTATAGGATTTCGTCGATAACATTGACATTCTATACGGTACCAAACCGTGTCGTAGCTTTGTGAATAGCTATGCCGGTCTGCCGCAGCCCAGTGTTGCCAGATGCCGACGGCGTTTCCTCGTACAGACATGGTCTGAAATCTCGTATTTTGTCAACACAACCTCGTAACGAGGCCAGCACATCAACCTACCCCAATTTGTCAAATTTTCCCAATTGAATATGAACCTTTGTGGTAAAGTTGAAAATCTATCAAAGAAATTTGACAGATTGGGGTAGCTTGATGTGCTGGCCTCTGTACATACCAATTATTTAATAAAGGACATGTTAGGTTTTTGTATGGAAGCTGGCTTTTATTCGAAGTTGCTGTGGACAGGGAAGATTTTATATTTTTATGAAAGAACATAAATTAAGGAGACTTTGTATATATAAATATATATTCTTTGAAGCACCCTTATTTAATTATTCAATTTTGAAATAATTATTATTTAAAAAAATAAATTGCAACCCACATTAATTATTCATTTTGGCAACACTTTTTTGTTGGATACTTGGATGTCATTATTGATAAATGATTTTATTTTAATTCTAAAAATCACTACGTTTTCTCATATCACATCTGACATTGGCAGAATTGTCGACATCGGCACCATTGCCATAACGAAAAATAGAATAGAAATAGATTTTATTTTGTAAGTAGGTTTGTACAAACACTTTTACACGTCGGTCATATTTTTCATAAAACTAGATGAGGTCGGCGTTTCCTATCTGACTACTCTGAGAAGGCCGAAACAAACTCAGAGGTCACAGTCTCTTTTAAAGTCCAGACATAATCTTGGTCAGGTTATATGAAGACCATGTAGATCGATGTCTGAGATGGTCTTTTGAGGAAAGAACCACACAGATTGAGAGGACCTGTCCAGTCAGTGCACGCATTTGTCAGAAATCGTGTAGCTCAACTCAAAACTTAAGGAGCTCAACGATTCGACGAACAATACCAAAGAAAGGACATTTGGGTAGGCCACATAAATTACTCAAACTGCCAGACCTAGACAAAAACCAACACAACAGAGAGAATAATAAAGATTAAAAAAAGTGACCCACATTGTCTTCACATGCACAATAATTAAAATAATATAATACTTTACAAAGTAAGCAAATGTCATTGTTTAAATAAAATTCATTAACGTCAATGTGTACATAGAAAAAAAAATTAAAACATTCAAAATGTAAAAAAAAATTGGAAGCAGCTCAATCCCAAGCCTTTTTGTCCTCAATATAAATCTTTAACGGTATAAAAAGCTTTCTGGCACAACTTACGTTTAATGAATGATTTGAATTTATTAAGGCTTAGATCTTGAACGTGGCTTGGTAGTTTATTATAAAAGTGTGTACATTGGCATCTGAACGAGCTACCTATTTTCTTGAGCCTTGTTGTAGGTACAACAAATTTGTGTTTGTTCCTAGTATTTATATTATGGACATCACTGTATTTTTTAAACAATTTTATATTTTTATGGGCATATAAAAGATTTTCATAAATATACTGAGAAGGCACAGTCATTACATTAATCTCTTTAAATTTGTCTCTGAGAGAGTCTCTCGGACTTAATTTATAAATTGATCGAACAGCTCGCTTCTGCAAAACAAAGATGGTCTGAATATCGGCGGCATTTCCCCACAATAAAATACCGTACGACATTACACTATGAAAATAGCTAAAGTACACTAAACGGGCAGTCTCTATATCAGTTAAATTACGAATTTTTCTAACCGCGTATGCTGCGGAACTTAGCTTTTTTGACAATTTATCTACATGTGGTCCCCACTGAAGCTTAGCATCCAAAGTTATGCCCAAGAATACTGTGCTGTCTACAGGATTCAATTCCTCGCCCTTTATCAACACATTAGTTTTCACCTGCCTAACGTGAGGTAGCGTAAACTTAATGCATTTGGTTTTTTTCTCGTTTAGAAGCAAATTATTGACATTGAACCAATGGACTACTTTCGAAATCGCGCTATTTACATCATCAGTAACCAACTGCTGACGTTTAAGTTTAAACAAAAGTGAAGTGTCATCTGCAAACAACACTACATCATGATTATCCTTTATAAGGTACGGCAAGTCATTAATATAAATAAGAAACAAGAAAGGGCCAAGAATTGAACCCTGTGGGACTCTCATTGTTACTATAGATCCGGGTGATCTTTTTCCGTTAACGTCAACGCTCTGAATCCTTTTACTCAAGTATGAAGTAAGAAGATCCAGAGCAGAATTCCGGATCCCGTAGTGGCGGAGTTTCCTGATTAACGTTTCATGAAGAACGCAATCAAATGCCTTGGACAAATCACAAAAGATGCCCAAGGCATCGCATTTATCTTCCCATGCATTATAAATATGTCCTAAAAGTTCAACACCGGCATCAGTAGTTGAACGACCCCTTGTAAAACCGAACTGTTTGCTATGTAATAATTTATGTTTATTAAAAAATCTTTGCATTTGATCTAAAATTAATTTCTCAAAAATTTTACTAAAGGTAGGTAGTACAGAAATGGGTCTATAATTAGTGGGGTCCGATGTACTACCTGATTTAAACAAAGGTATTATTTTACTATTTTTCATAAGGTCAGGAAACTCCCCATTGTCAATACAACTATTACAGATAAGAGCTAGAGTAGGTGCCACAATGTCAATAATAGACTTAGCAACTTCTACAGAATTACCCCACAGATCTGCTGTCTTTTTTACATTTAAAGTGTGAAAGGTTTTAATTATATTTTTACAGGTAATATATTCAAAATGAAATTCCGAATCGCAAGCATTAACATTTTCCTTAAGCAAAGACTCAGCAACAGAAGGTGATGAGTTTAGGGATTTAGTAGTTGAAACGGGAATATCTGAAAAGAAATTTTCAAATGCCTCGGCGACTTGAGAGTCTGATTTTATTATGTTGTCATTAATAGACAGGCTGTAGTCAGTATTTCGGTTACTAGACCTTCCCGTTTCACTATTAATAATGTTCCAAGTCGTTTTAATTACATTACTGCTGTTTTTAATCTTTGAACCCAAATAACGTGACTTGGCCATATAGCAAACTTTTTTAAATAATTTTGAATAATTTCTAACATACAAATTAAATTCATCAGTTTTAACATAAGTCCTTTCAATGTACAGTTCATAAAGCCGAGTTCTACTTTTATGAATACCAGTGGTAGCCCAATCACTGAACGATGCATTACTATTAACCGAGATAGTCTTGGGAATAAAGGTGGAGTCAAATTGTTTACAGTATATATTAAAAAAGTTATCATATAGATGATTCGGATCATCATGAATAGACAAAACTGGTAATTTATTATTTAGTTATATTTAAAAGCCTCCAAGCGACTTGCAGTTTTGGGGTTAACAGTGATATCCTTTTTAGCCACTTTTTTGTTTTGGTCTTGAATAGTTATCCTTTGCCCGCAATGATCAGAATCTAGTAAATTTATAATTTCTTTGTGGCTTGGTATAATATCTGTATAAATATTGTCTAAGCATGTGGCACTAGTAGGGGTTATTCTTGTGGGCTCTAAAAATAGGTTTACAAGATTGTAGGACTGGAACAGACTCAAAATTTTACTACAAGTACCTGAGTTTTCTAATAAATTGACATTAAAATCACCACAAATGATAACAGACTTGTTTGAGTTACAAATCCTGTGTAACACTTCATCCATTACCTTTTCAAAGCAGTCATACAATCCTGAAGGGGGTCTGTACACACTTAATACAATAGAGTGCTCCAATTCTATACAGGCAATTTCAACTGTTCGCTCAACAGATAGGCTCACAATATCGGTACGGTCTTTAAATTTGAGCTGGTTATTTACTAAAATCAATGAACCACCATGAATAGCATTTATTCTGCTGAACGAACTACCAACCTGGTGATTATTAAAATTGAACAAGAACTGGTGACTTTTCAGCCAATGTTCTGTTATACAAAGAATATCAATACTATTAAAATTCATAAATAATTCTACTTCTAAATCTTTGTTCATAAATCCTTGAATATTTTGATGCACCAGGTTGATACTATTTACTGATTTTAAACTTTTTTTTGAATAATTCTGTACATTATAGCTAGAAGTTGCCTCTATTGTCTTAATTTCTAATTTAAATTATTAGCAATGTCACTAATTGTAACCAAATTATTGACAGAACTATTTAAAATGTCATTGCATTGCTCAAAAGAAGCAAGTTGTTTAGCCAAATTTTTGGCTGTAATAGAAAAAAAATAAGATAGCGACACAGCTATCTGTCGTTTATAATAGTTAGAAAGATAGTACATAACAATGTTATATCTATCTTTTGTCAAATAGAAACTATTACTAACATACTTAGTTGTTAATATCAACTAAATGGAACAAGTTATTATTAAATGTCAAGTTATGCAATGTCATATTCAATTCAAATCTTAGGCTATTTTCTTCCTGTGGCAAACTGTTACTATAAGGGAATGTAAACAACACAATTTTTTTTAAACTAAGGTTGCTTAATGTTCTATGATACTGGAGTAGTTCTCCTTTGTTTACATTTCCCCTATTACCCATAAAAATTAATAAAGTTGTATCCGGGGTAAAGTTACATTTAATAATTTCTTTCATAATATCAAATAAAGAACAACCAGGCATACAGTAATTTATTATTGAGTGTCCCGGATATTCATCTGTCAACAAGTGACCTAAGTCCTTTCCAATCTCATCACAAAATAATACAATATCATGATTTACAATTTCTTTACAGGGTATAATGGAACTATTAACAGAAGGAGTTGTCAAATCAACACAGAGATGGGGTAATGTGGTGTTGCATGCTGATAATGAATGGTCTGGTGTAGGTACATTGGATGGTGTTTGACAGCATTCACAGCTGTTTGTTTGTGAGTTCACCAGCTCATTCATTGCCAACACATATTCCCTCATTAGATCTTCTGAGGTATTATATTTGTTAGTCATTGTTCTTAGTTTCTCATGAAGATGGTCAAGTTGAGATTGCAAGTCCTGTGTTTCAGTGTTGTATTTCCTAGTACTTTGTTCCAAATTAAAAGAATACATATCTAACTGTTTAAGTAAATTTAACCTTTCCCTATTAAGTTTAACATTTTTGATGAAGAATTTGTCTTTTTACCATTCTTTGGGTTTTAACAATGTATTTATTAATTTTTATGTATTTTTTAAGTTTATTTTTACTAGTGACTACCCTCACTGAATTACATGATTTTGATTCATCATCACCTGTCAAGTCAACGGTGTAAGTAGGGTTTATGGTAGGAACCATTGACGGGGCAATAGACACCAACTCATTGAATAGACTTTGATTCAGCGAGGCGGTGATGTTAAGGTTTGTAGTCTCAAGTTGTGTAATCTGACTTTGACCCTCATGTAGCTGGTGTTGTAATAAGTGTTTGTGGCTAAGAGCTTGTTTATACTCTGCGCTACACTGGCTGAACCCGTCCACAATAAGTTGAAGTCTATCCCGTTCTTCTATGGCATCAGTGTATTTATTATATATCTGAGCCATTTCAATTTTTAATTTCCTATTCTTTTCATGGGCATCAAAGAGCACTCTTTCATTGTCATCCAATTCCTTAATTAGTTGGTCACAGGACTCCTTTGAGGCCTTTAAAGCGCTCAAAGCCTCATTGAGTTTGGACTCTCCGAGGCGAGCACGGGCGCTGCGAGTCATAATCATGATTAAAACTAGTAAGGAAGCGACAAGAAATTAGATGAGAGGAGGTTATTGTGACAGGAGTTGAAAAGATGATTAGTTTAAAAGGAAAAATGAAATTTAGATGTAAATAAAAGGAGTTCTGTCACCAAACATAAGTAAGGTTATGTTTACGTTCAAAGGTCATTGGCATCAAGTAGCCTTAATAAAAGTGAACAAAATAGGTAATTGCTGGTGAAACTGTATTGTAATACGTAAACAAACTAATAGCAAGTAAAATATAAAGTATTGTACCTGATATCAAGATGACAATGCAAATTCCCTTGTGCCGGTAACTGTCACCGATTTACATTGAAATATTTACCATTAATTTGCACTAGCTATGTGAATCTAACACAAAATACACATTATTATCCTATTTACTTGAAGAGTAATTGGAAATAGACCTAAAAAAACAACGAAATTTAATATTTAAGATTAAAAAATTCAAGAACAAAAAACAGCTGTTAGCTGTAGTGTTGCCAGAGGAAAAAAAAAAAAAAAGTCGTTGATTCAAGAAATTGTCATTGTGACATGTGAACATCAATCAAATATCAAATTCAATTCAATTTAAGGGTGCGTTCCGAGTTGCAATGTAACTGAGCGTGCTTAAATCCGTCCCGAATTAGCGTGAGCGATCGCGCTCACGCTAATGTCCCGTGAATCGTCATAGATGACGTCATAACATGCGCCATCTTGCGATAACGCCGACCATGCCATATAATAATATCACGGTGAGCGCTGTCAAAAATGGCAGTGTGTTTGTGAGGATGTGTCAGTGTTTTGTTTTGAGTTGCAGTTGTTCATATCGCACCACCGATAAAATAGGATTACAACTCGAAAAACCTGGATTTTTAGAAAAGCGAAAATTAACTCACGTATTTGATAATCAGTCTAAAGACATATTTTTTTGTAAGCTTTTCAAGTATGTATAATTTTGATCACATAATAATAATAGTGTATGAATGTGTGAGTGTGAATAAAGACTGATTAACAAATCCATGAGTTTATTTTCGCTTTTCTAAAAATCATATACTTTTGTTGTAACCCTATTTTATCGGAGGTGCGATATCTTTCAATTAAACCAACGTAGCATTTTCGAAATTATGCTTCTGGCTGACAGTCGCCACCTAAATAAAAAAGAAGAACTGAAGAAGAAATGTGGTGTTTATACAAAGAAATACTGTAATAATATCGTTTTGACATTGAGCACTGTGCGAGCGTTCCGAATTGTCACACACACACATTCTTACAGCTCTCAGCTGTCATAATCGTTATAATTATCTAAATAGGAACGCATGTGAGATGATGTGAGTGCTGTGAGCGATAAAAAAAAAAAAAGAGTACTTTTTGATAGAGTTGTGGTTTGCATTACAACGGAACGCGAACGGACGCAAGTGATTTGTTTGTGTTTTTGTTGTGTTATTTTTGTTCTAGTTTTTTTGATATAATTTAACCTGGCTTTTAATTTGGATTCTTTGATACTGCACACGATTTGGACACCCGACGACCGGCGATACTGACAACCCTGATTTCTCACTCGCGCATTTTGCACACAATGTGAATATTACTCTAGCTGTTTAGTAGGGAAGCGAACTGTTGGAAGCTGTGCTCATGTAATGACGATCATAAGGTATCTTGGGTGGGCTCGGCATCAAAACAATAATATCATAAATAATTTATTCTTATTGTAAATAATAACGTTTCTGCGTTAACACAATTTCGCTATTAAAAAATAAATTCAGCCCATCACTGTCCCCTTGCTGGGCACGGGCGCCGGGCGTCTTCTCAGAATAAGAATGGTTAAGTATTAGTCATCTCGCTGGCCTACACTTACACACCATCGAGAACAACGATACAGCTGGGCAGTCCAAGAGAAGTTCTTGTCAATGAATATCCCCAAGTTTTTAACATTTTCAAAGGAGACGTTACATTTTCGGCCATAAACTGTACGGTGACGAAAAAATAGGAAATAATTCCAGGAATTGTGGAAAAATATTATTTTCTGAATATTCCCCTGATTACTTCGGCACAAAAAAATAATAGTTTTTCAAACTATTGCCATATTCTATTGAACATGGCGTTGTCTAACTTGCATACTGCTTTCGTCCAGAAATCATGTTACATTAAAACATAATAATAACACGTAGACGTTATTTATTTAGATTTAAAAGGCATGTATTTCTTTGCTATTTTGATAAGATAGTAAGACATCTATCTCAAACAACTTTTATGTCTGCATCAGACATAATGAAATTATTATTTGAAAATGAAAATGACCCATACAGGCAATATTTTCGAACTGGTGATATTTTTATCCTGGACAGAGGTTTTCGAGATGCCCTGCCCTTATTACAAAATATATATAAGGTTTGCAAACCTGAATCTTTAGAGGCAGGGCTAACCCAACTGTCAACAATCAATGCAAATAAAAGTAGGTTTGTAACTTTGTGTAGGTGGGTTGTGGAGGTTGTTAACGGTTGCTTTAAACTACAATTTAGTAGAACCCTCCCATTTAATGGATGACCTTAAGATATGTGCTGCTATTTATATGTCTTCCATAGTCCCCTTGTAGCCCGTCCAGACGCTGAGAAAATATTGAATCGAGCCCAGCAGCGGGTGAATTTGCCTAATGCATTAGATTTCGTTTTTTGTAAATAATATAAATAGATGGAGAGCTAATTTTTCAAATAAACATGCAAATCACCCGCTGCTAGAATTTTTCCCACAAATGACCATGTCTGACCTTATATTATTTGCTTTGGGATTTACCAAATTAAACAAGCAGGAAGTTACTTTGGTGAACATATAAGGCAGAATGGATCTTTTGTGGTAAGAACTATGCAGTGAAACCAAGGTGCCAGGCAAACTGTCATCACATGAAACTATTTTCATAAGAGGAAGAATTCAATCTCTACACCGCAGTAACAAAATATAATATTCCTACATCCTCATAAGTACCACACAAAGTAATTGGGAAAATAGTTTAGAAGGATAATTATTATTGTAGTTGGATCTGTGGCATGCGAACTGTTGGATGTTGCCCACATGTGATGACAATAGTCTGGTACCTTGGTTGGGCTCGATATCAAAATAATGTTGTGGCACCAGCATCTTTTCTTGACGATGTATTGGTAAGAGAAGAAGAATAAATCTTTGAAATCTGAAAATTGTAGTTTCATTAATTTTTAAGTAGGACATCTATGCACTTATTCCACATTATGTTTTCACCTTTCATCCAATTACTTAAAATATCACACCATGTGCCTATCCTTTTCCCAACTATGTTGGGGTCGGCTTCCAGTCTAACCAGTATTTTACATGGAGCGACTGCCTATCTGACCTCCACAACCCAGAAATGGTGCAAAAGATTTGATTGTGTCTTGGTGGGTGGGCCCAAATCCTAAAAACAACAATACAATTATAGTTTTGACAAATTGTAGGTTATGTAAACGTCAACTCTCCAACCTGTCATGGCTGGCTGTCGATGGTCATTAACAAACGTCAAACATTTTCAGTTTTTATTTAGTGCCTAAAGAATATTAGTTATTATGTTAAAAAACATTCTTTATTGTATTTAGGGGTTCGTTTTCCAGGTTTTCTAAAGTGTACATGTTATAGCCGGAGTCCCATACAAAAATGAAACATCTCCTTTGATCAAGATAAAACCTGACACTGACCTGAAAATTGCACAAACTGTAAGAAAAATTGAATTTCGCGGGCTACCACTGCGTAGAGACCAAATTATATATTACCTCTATAATGGAGACCATAGAAGAAAATTTTTAATAGGAATAGGATGGAGGCACTTGGGCCGCATTCCGAATTGGCCATAATCGCCCACAGTACTCAAATCTTCTCACATGCGTTCCTTATAGATGGCGCAGCCAACTGGTTAAATTAGCCGTTTAGTTAACCGCCTGGGCTTTAAAAGTAGTGCTCAGTTGCTCATATCGCTTTGCTCTCTCGGCTCGCACGCGGTTGATCACAGTTCTAACCTAACCCATTTGGTCGGGTGGTGCCCTGGCTTAGTTACTGCGACCAATTCGGCTCGCCTGTGATTGGTTACGACTTCCAATCTAAACTGTAATTGAATACTATTCAGGCCGTGGTACCGACCGTGGTACTGACCGTGGTTCCGACCTATGGAAAAGTGCTTGGTACAAATCTAACTTAGAAAGATGTATTAATGATTCTAATGATTATAATATACCTTATAACTGTTAAAAATACCGCAGATAAGCCCTGAAAAGGGAAATTAGAAACAATAAAAACTTTTTAGGCTGGCAACGCGTACAAAGGAGTTTTTAGGACGCATTCCGAATTAAGCGCTTATACTGTTGGAAATCGAAAGATGTAATTGAAGTTAGAAAAGTTCAGTTTCAAGTTAGAAAAGATCGATTGCATCATTTACATCGATGCAATCGATTTGAGCGTGCTTAAAAAGTAAAGACTAAACTAGTCGCTCTAAATCAAAGCGATGCAATTACACTCACCTAAATCGTAAACAATTTAGGAATTAGTGCGGTCGGGACCTTTCAATCGCACTAATCGGAATCTAACTTTTCTAACTTCAATTACATCTTTCGATTTCCAACAAATTGAATAATGTATAAGCGCTTAAGTAGCTTAAGCGCTGTAAGCTTATACGTATTAGGATTGAGTAGATAATCCAGTTACAAAATCTGGAGTGGCTGATATGTGGAGTTGAATTTTTGATGCACATTTGCTCATAGTTTGTTAAAAATTTACATACAGGCAGCATCTTAGGCAGAAACCACAGAACACCACCTGCTACGATCCATAATACTCCTTTTGCTATTTCTCCAATCGAACTGTTGTAAAAAAATCGAATTGTTGCATGGGAGGCCCCCTTAAATATTAATTTTATTCTGTTTTTAGTATTTGTTTTTATAGCGGCAATAGAAATACACATTCTGTGAAAATTTTAACTGTCTATCTATCACGGTTCATGAGATACAGCCTGGTGATAGACGGACGGGCGGACAGACTGCGAAGTCTTAGTAATAGGGTAACGTTTTACCCTTTGGGTACGGAACCCTAAAAACTTCGTTTCTCATGGAATCGCTTACCATAAGTAAGTAAAAGTATTTTAGGTACTGTATTTGTCTTTAAAATCATGAAAAACAACAAAACGTAAAATATTTCTTGCTTTTTATACGTTATTTTTATTTTCAAATATCGCAGCGACTGTCCTATTTTTGCAGTAAATACATTGCTCCTTAACCACTACTTCAGTACGTCGCTAAGTGACTGGACAAGCAATGTAAAAATGACAAAACGATACTTATTTATGCGGAGCGTCACATAGTACAGCCGCTGTGTCTTGCGGCGAGATAGTGATGTGGTTGTGAACATTCACTAACGTAGGCTATCGACAAGAATGTCGCTTGCCCAACGAATATGATATTGCTATTATAGTTAATGTTTCAATTTGTCAACCGTTTTAACCCGGTTTATAGAATACCTGAAAAGTTGACGTTTAAATCCGGTTGAAAGACCATTGAAAAAAAAATCAGAATCCTGAGCGCCTTCGCCCAGCGATTCGACTGCCAGTACCTATATGTATCACTGTGACATGGTACATGTACGGGCTAATGTGGAAATATTGTTTTGACTTGTATTCGTAAAGTATTGTGTTGTATTATTTTATTGTATTTTTGCATTGAAATTGTATTAGTTTTAGTTTATTTTATAATTGGTCCCTGTTGGCTTTAATTCAATAAATAATAATAATTGAGAAGATGTAAAATAAAGTACATTTTTTTATTTATTTCAATTATTTTTTTTAGCTACATTTTATTGATTTATAATGTAATATATTTCGGACATATCGTTTTTTATTTATTTTATTTTCAAAACCCAAATTTTTTTTAGTATAATAATAAATGCAAGATTCGATAACTTTCCAATTTAATCAATCACTAGCGTATATGTAAAATAAATGGCTTTTGCACAGAGCAACGATAGCGACCGATGCAGATGTTTTTTGTGTGAGTGAGTTGTACGGTGCATGGTAAATGCAAGCTGTGTTTGACGCGATATGGTTTATAATTGATTGTGTAGTACGTTCTGATTTATGAATTGCAAGTGTGTGCGCGACTTTGTATCTATTGCTTTTACTAAACTACATATATGTAGTAGTGCGCGATGGTGGGGCCAAACTAGAGACATCGGTTCTGATACATTTTCAACTACCGGGCAATGGGCATAAATATCTCCTTCTTTCATATATATCTATGGAATGGCATAATCTGCGCCCTAACTGATAAAAATAATAACTAATACTTAATTATTGTACATAACTAAATAATTACTTTTTACTCTCTCTCATTTTCTGAGCCCTCACCCACAGGCACTCCAAACGTTGTAATTTTGTTTAGTTTTGTTTTCACATTTCTTCAAAATTTTATTTATAAATAAGTACCTAATTAAAAATTCGTCACAAATAATTACAAAAACGGTACATTATAGGTACTGTTCAATCACAAGAATAGTCTTTATAAACCATTCAACACTAATTAAATAACAATCTACTAACTTTTACTATATACTTAAACAATTATTAAAATCACGAAAATCCGATAGCAACGATCTGGCATCTGCAAAAATCGCTCTGGGCGACTGACGAATAAGCGAGCGAAAGTGATGCAATTAATTACTTACTTTTAAAACGCAAAAGAAGAGATGGCTATAATGTGCGTGCGCTCGGAACAAAACGACGTGTGCCAAAACGGATTTACTCCTTTTTTTAACAAAATAATGAATTAAATTTAAAACTACTTTGAGTAAAATTTGATATGATAATTCTCTGTTTTAAAGTAAATTCCATTGAATAACGCCGTGACGTGGGTCGTCGACGTGACGTGGCGTGGGTCGTCGTGAGACGCACCTAAGGGGGGCCCCTCCAGCAGCGGGATTGTACGAAAGGGTTACCGGCCCGGAACATAAAGGGCTAAGGAAGGAACACGGATGGGTTTTAGTCAGTAAGAGTCTGACACTCCCTTCCGCTCCACCCAGAGCGGGAGGAGTCATTGGATGATTTCCCATCCTTAAAAAAAAACGAGGCGAGACTATCGCCGCGATTCTCTCGCTTGTGGAGGCGGCCCCTAGTGACTTCGCTATAAACGTTTACCAAGAGCTTGCGTCCGCTCTTCAAGCTAGTGAGGTGATTGGCCTCCTTTTCCACAGAATACCTATCAGCCACCACACGCACACCTAGTCGCCTATAATAAATACATTGTTTTTAGGCAGATTTATTTAACAAAAATAACAAATAAAATACGTCATAATCGGTTTAAAGTTTATTTTAACCTTACAAGAAGATTAAGTACTAGTGATGATTTTCATCATCAACAGTAAATCGTCGCGACTTTTGCCTATGCAATATTATAGCACATACAAACAGGAGTAACAGGAGTACTATTGTGATTCCACACATCGCAAATACACCACCCCGAAGTCGATTTTCACCTAAAACAAGACATAAGTACCGCAATTATTGATAAAATACGTCAAAACCTAATCACATCATCAGGTAGGCCAATAATAAAAGACACTTCCACTTTAAACACCAAAGAGATTTAAGATACCTACAATAATTTAATGTCTTTGTTAAAACACACATTATAAACGATGACGACACTTAACTTGTAAAACAATTTCCCCTTTTAAACTTTACATTTTTACGACAAAGTTAGGTGTCGTTTAAAAATGTAAAGTTTAAAAAGGGGAAATTGTTTTACAAGTTTTACTCTAATTAAAAATTACTCTACAAGTTGAAAAATTCGTCTTCTCAGCATCATTAGATAACACAATAAATGTTATTGAACTGTCAAAATGGAAGTCATTGTGTGTGAAATTTACCCGCAGTGGCTGACGTGTCCCGTCGTGAGTCATGGTCATGATAGATTATCGTGATGCACCAGTCGGTACCTAGTGGTAGAGAAGGTTTTTCAGAAAGCATATTCAGCAGGAAAACTTGATAGGTGGGGCGTGTTGGGCAGCGTAGACACTAGATACGCTGGCTCTTTCCTCACACTTCCTTCTTTTACTCTTTTCTCGCTCTCGTACTTACTCGTAAACTTGCATCACGCACCCCAGAAGTCCTTGCTCACCATTTTTTTTTGTTATCCTTTACTGTCCCACAGCTGGGCAAAGGCCTCACCATAATTTTGCCATAATTAGGTGTATCTTTGAGAGCAATTTACCAAGCCTACCTTTGTTATCTGTTAGTTTTCCTGTTTTTTCTGCAGAATTATGAAGATTGTAAAGTTGTGGCAAATATTGAAGCCAAAATTTGACGTCTCTCTCTGCGCTGTGGTAGTTAGCGTTGGCACTTCTTGCATCGCGGATGTCATATATGTTGGCATCACCCGTCTTGTATCGTTGCCATACGCCTTCATCACCAGGTGATCTGTTTTAATGCAACCATATGTTAGCTGTAGGTACACAAAGCAAAGTAGTTCGATTTACATCCGAGCGCGAGAGAGCTGATTTTTATTAGTGTGCGTATGTCGCACCAATAAGCAATAACTATATAACCAATGTATAGTAATCATTAATTTATGTAATTGAATCAGTTATAATATTTTGCGCTTGTTCATTGTGACAGGTTTGGCACAATGGCTAACGTCTTTGGTTAGTAAACAAGAAGTCTCAAGTTCAAATCTCGGGTGCAAACATTCTTTTCGTTTTGTAATCATAATTTTCCTAAAACATCTTTACCTCGTTGAATTGCTAACGATTCAATCCCGTTCATAGATGAGTAATTTACAACGTTTGAGATATGAGCACGGAATTCTCAAATAATTTATTTTGACCGCTTAGGATATAACTACCCACAATTTTTGTATTTTTTTTTAACTTTTCACCTTAATTTATAAAAATATTAGCGTTCTTATACTCTTAGTTGTCAGTCTACGAGTAAAATTTGGACTACTAAGTATATTGATGACTACTCATATTCCTGCGCTTTCTTTGTTTCTGATTCCAATTGTGCTTGAACTTGATCCGACCATGCAACATTTATTGTGAAATTGCAAGGCGCGTATTAATATCGGTGAGTAACAATCTACTTGTGATATAATTATTTTCATTATGTTAGTAATACCTGTTTCAACTAAAATTCTTAACTCATCTCACCTTTCACTGTTTACCTAAACATTGGAATACATGTAGACGAAATAAAGATAAACATTCAAATTAGATAAATAAAATAGTTAGGAGACACATTTATTATTGGTATCTAATGCCACCAATGTAAAGCGATGTTAACTTTTATTACATTATTCATTAGCTATGCTTTATCCGCCAATCCACCATTGTTTATCTTCATTGTTTTAAATATTATTTTGTTTTTATCCATAGAGAAGAACCGTGGAGTTATGGGTCCATCGGTATGCGGATTCTGGAGAAGTGGATCATCATCGACGTGGGCCAAAACCGAAGGTGAATTCTTCGGCTCGTCACTACGACATCGTGGCAAGGCACAGGGCTAATCCGTTTTTATCCACCCGCATAACTGCAACAGCACATAATGTGTGCTTACAAACAGTGCGAAATCACCTGCATGAAGATGAAGCTGGTTTACGCTGTAGTAAGCCAGCAAGAAAGATTTTGGTGTCCACCGCTCACCGACAAAAACGACTTCTGTTCGCTAGGTCTTATATAAATTTTAATTAAGAGGATAATGTGGTTATTTTTAGCGATGAAAAATGTTTTGTAATTAAGTATGAAGTGTAAGTGATGTTATTGTTATGCAGTTAGAAATTGTCATAATTTCTTACTATCTAACATGTTGATTCACTTCACCTCCAATTTCAGTTTTTTTTTATTTGTATACTTTGAAAAAATATTTACGTATATTCTTATTGAACAAAAAGCCTTGTCTTATAAACTGGTAAAGATGTTACCAGCAGTGTTCTACTCATCCAAAAGTTTGGGAATATGTTTAAAATAGTTTGCATTACTTACTGTATTGGCCACGCGTAGTTTTTTATTTGCTAAAATATAGCCCATGCCAAATTGAACCTTAAGCCAACTGTTGTAAGAAACATAATAGTCGAAACGAGCTGGCTCATTCACTAATGACCCAAGCGCTATGGAACAATAGATGCCCGCATTCCAAAACGCCTAGTTCATTTAATAAAATATTTAAATTAATTTTATTGGTTTTATTTAATTACCTTTTTATTTTTTTTTGTTTTAATAATTTTATTGACACAAAATTGATGTCTTATTTATAAGACAAAAAATAAAAACCTATAAAACAAAATTCCTCTGCCGGGGTTTGAACATAAGACACGAAGTTTAAGTCGTTAACTATGCCAGGTGCTTACACCGACCGGCTATGGGACACATATTTATAATGTTGAAATATTGGACCTCATTCAATTATGATTACTATACATTGGTATATTAGTTATTGGTATATGTGGGTATATCATACGCACACATACAGTTTAGCGGTTTGCTATTCGTACCCGACCGACCGACTCATTAATTTACGCACACAGTGACAACAACCCGTACTTATGTATGAAATGTAAATCGAACTCTTTGGCAGTGTGTACCTACTATTTCAATCATAATAAGACTGGGCCTCATACAGGTAAGAAAATAACTTCTGCAGACGTCTGCACGTCACTGTTAACAAAACCAGTATTAACAGTAGGATAATTAGCTGTCCTCTATTGATACTCAATAGATAACTAATAAGCTAGGTCAGCTCTAGATCAAAATGACTGACGCGGGTGATCGACTGTGATAAGTACCTACGTGTGCGTAGTCCCAGAGGAAAATTGTCGAATATCTTAATTTTTGTTTATCAGATATTTGTGTATGACGTCGTGTAATTGCAGTGTATGATATGTACAAATTTGTGCATCCAACCATTGGGGAGCTATTAAATAAAAATTGTTTCCGCTGGGACTACGTCATCCCAGCGGAACTTTTATTTTCTATGGACATACAAGAAAAAAAATACATGACATGCAATAATTAATGTGTAACGAAAGGTACATTCTAACCAGGATAAGTTAAATATATTTGGATAGACATCCCAAAAATAGTTGTTCTAACTATATCATACCTCGGGGCTAGCTGGTCCGAACCAACATGTATGTATACGTACATCCGTGGTGGAGCGACCCAGACTTCCGGGCACTTCTTCTCTTGCAACCGAGCGGGTGGGCAGGATGCGGATAGCCCAACTCCGGCTGCGGGACCGACTGCAAACAGTCGATGTCGCACCCGGAGCATCTCGAGAGATCCCGGACAAGAGAAGTGCCCGAACACCAAGTCCCAGGTTTAGGGTAACCCACTCACCTCATCCCATGTACCAATTAATCCTAATCATTCCAACCCTTCCCTATCCATAAAAATCCCATCAATTCCCCAAATCCCTAGGCCAAATCCCAGACCTAGGGTGACCCCCAATGACTTTTACCCTACCAACAAACACCCTCCCTCCCATCCCTACATCCCGTCGGTCCCAGAGGACGGGTAACCTCGATTCCAAAAAAGCCCACCCCCTCGTCAATGAAAATGCAGGAAGAAAAAGAAACTACCCAGGTGGGTTCCGGCCAAGCCGGGGAATCCCACACCGCTACGGCGGTCAGCCCCCAACGTATTCTGGGGGGGCATCCAACTGCAAAACCTTGCCGTGCTTCTCAGCGCGGCCGGCTGCTGACTTTGCGCCCAACACACTGGCAGCGACTTACGCACCCGAAAACACCAACACGCGCCATTACCCACGACGAAGTGCATGCCTCCCTCGAGCCTCTGGGAACAGAGCATCGTGCGGAACAGCATCACCAGCCCAGACAATGACAGACACGGACAGGAAGTGATGGGGAAGGATGACGAACCTCACGATCCTACCACTCTCCCGGTTGATAGAGTACGACAGCTGAAGAAGCGCGGAAAAATCACAAACCGGGGAGGAAAGTAGGCGACCGAAAGCGCAGCACCGGCGAAGGCACCAGCCAGCGCGAAGCGCGATCGGACGCCGAAAAGGTAGTACGCGACCAGCCCCGAGACCGCGACGGGGAAACCAGGCGCGAAAAGCGGCCAAACGTGGAACCACGCGACCAGCTGCAAGTCCGCGATGGGGTAACCCAGCGCGAAAAGCCCTTGCACACGACAGAGTCTGCCGGGGACGCCAAGCGACCCCATCACTCAAACACAGACGCATCCCGCGACAAATCCCGACCGAGACACCACAGAGGAAGGCGAGGTGGATCCTTGCGCCCTGACGTCACCACCCAGCCTGGCATCTCAACGCCGCAGCCTGGACCGAGCGGTACAGGGCCGGCGAAGAGGGAGCGTCCTGATGACTCGGCTTCACCGAGCACGCTCCAGGGGGACGCCAAGCGCGTAAGGGTCCACTCCGCCCAGGGGGAGCCGAGGATCTACGCGAGGGCCACAAAGGACATTCCTGCGCGGCTCGCCGTAGCAATCTGCTTCCCTCCCCCCTCTAGAGACTTGACGCAAGACGAGGCCGAGCTGGTCAAAGCAGGCCTGGAGGACGCACTCATGGACACGGACTCGACAGCACCACTCCCTGCCTTCCGCGGATACCCACGGGGAGCGGAGGTCACAGTACAAATATGGTGCGAGGACGACCACGCCCTGACCTGGTTGACCAATAACGTACCCCTCCTCAAACTCCCCAACACTGACCTCACACTGACACGTGTCAGAGCCTGGCTTTTCGTCCCTCGCTATAGAGGTGACATAAGGAGGCTCCACAGTGTTCTGATTCGTCAGAACACGTGGTATGACATGGCCAGGTGGTCCTTATAAAGGGCAACTACCGTCGGTGGCGACAACTACGGCACTCATTTGACCCTAGGTGTGCCACCGGAGGAAGTGAAAAGGGTCATGGAGCGGGAGCGACGGATATCGTACCTACTGGGTTCGATATACGTGCGCTTCTGGACCACGACCCAGCCCTCGGACAACACGACGGACCCGACGACGACACCGACAGCGACACAGACGGACGACACAGACATCACCCAACTGAAGGAGGTCATGGCCCGCGCGGCTGATGACGCAGCCAGCATTCCACCCGCATCTCCCGGCTGGTGCGAGCAACTTCTTGCTTTGTCGCCGGGGGATCAGCACAAAGGCCAGTACAGAGAGGAGGCGGCGGGGATTTTGTCCGATGGATCCACCACCGACTAAACCCTCCCCCTCATCACCGTCATCACCACTCAACGTCATCCAAACAAACCTCCAACATAGCCAGACTGCCACGGCTAGCTTACGCAGGGCACTGGAGGTTTACCCCCGAACAATTGCACTGATCCAAGAGCCGTGGAACAGGAACAACAGAATATGCGGCCTCAGTAACATCGGAGGTAAGCTAATCCTCAACACACAGTTCAGACAAACCCAGATCCTGTGTCTATATACCCAAAGATATCCCTACCACGCTGCTCACTCAATTCTGTTCCAGAGTTCTGACAGCTGTCAGGCTCCATACCGTAGGTGAACTCCCAGATGTTGTACTAGCCTCGGTATACATGCCGGGCGAGGACACAGACTGTCCACCGAAAGAAATGGCCGACCTGGTGCAGCACTGCGAGAGCACCAATCTGGACTTGATCATCTGCACTGACTCAAACGCCCATCACCCGCTCTGGGGTAGCGAGGCATCGAACTCCAGAGGAGAGGTACTATCCACCTATTTATTCTCTACTAACCTAAACATCGTTAACCGAGGCTCTGAACCCACTTGGGTCACAGTCCGAGGACAAACGATCATTGACTTAACTCTTGCTACAGAAAACGCGACTAATCTTATAGCAAACTGGCACGTATCGGACGAACCTTCTTGCTCAGATCATAGAAGGATCCGCTTCACACTAACTACTAACACAAGGAGACCCGAACCGAGACGTAACCCACGGCGCACCGATGTGCCCGGGTAGCTAGGCACCTATCACAAATAACCATAAGAGAACCGGCACAACTGGAATACACTGTGACAAAGCTGTCAGAATACCTAACCGAAGCATACCATGCATGCTGTAAAACTAAGAGCACCAAAAACCAACAGTGAGAGAAATCCCTGGTGGAACGCCGAACTTGGTAAGCTCAGAAACACACTACGGAAGCAATTCAATAAAGCCAAAAACACCCGACTCCCGGAAGACTGGGAGCGATACAAAGTAACCCAATACACATACAAAAAGCGAATCAGAACTGCCATAAGGATAGCATGGCGGAAATTCTGCGAATCCATCGAAACCAATAATGAAGCCGCAAGAATAAGGAAGATCCTATCAACAGATCAGGACCGAACCCTTGGCGCGCTGAAAAAACCCGACAACTCATACACACTAACGGAACAGGAAACTAGCAAGGCCCTTCTCGAGACTCACTTCCCAGACTGCAAACTCCTAGAGGATACGACCTGGGAAGCTGTGCCCGATTGGACCCCAACGGAACAGGACTGGTCCAGTGCCCACAGGCTAGTAACACAGGACCGAATAAAGTGGGCTATCAACACCATCCAGCCTTACAAGTCTGCAGGACTAGATGGCATTTTCCCAGCCCTACTACAATGGGGGGTTGACTATATCACACCATGCCTGGTAGAAGTTTATCGGGCCTGCATAGCACTAAGATACGTACCTCTAGCCTGGCGCGAAGTGAAAGTCATCTTCATACCAAAACCGGGAAAGCAGACTACACACAACCCATAAGCCTCACATCCTTTCTACTAAAGACCCTAGAGAGACTCTGTGATCGACACATCCGAGACGGACCTCTTCGGGCAAAGCCACTCCACAAAAAACAGCATGCGTAGGTACTCCACAGGCAAATCAACAGAATCCGCACTGCATAGCGTCGTATCCAAAATTGAATGCGCAGTGGACCACAAATGCTCAGCACTGGCTGCCTTCATTGACATCGAGGGCGCCTTTGACAAAACCAACTTCAAAAGCATCAGCACGGCTCTAGACAGACACAACATAGACCCGACCCTGAGCGGCTGGATGACCAACATGCTCAAACAGAGGGCAGTACAAGTGACCGTAAACGACACCACAAGGGCCATCGTGGCGAAGGGCTGCCCGCAAGGGGGCGTCCTTTCACCGCTTCTATGGGACCTGGTCGTGGACAGTCTAATAAAAGATCTCAATGACAAAGGTTACTTTACTGTAGGATACGCCGACGACATAACCGTAATAATAAATGGCACCCACGAAAACACACTGCGCAACCTAATGCGCCAGGCCCTGAAAATAATAGAGAATTGGTGTGTTAAACACCAACTATCAGTGAACCCTACAAAAACCGAATTGGTTCTTTTCACAAAAAAGAGAAAACTGACGACACTACAACTACCACGTTTCTTTGGTACAACCCTAAGCCTATCAACTGAAACCAAATACCTTGGCATATTTTTGGACAAACAGCTGAATTGGGCAAAACACACCAATTACATTACTACGAAAGCCAGCATATCACTGTGGCAATGCAAGCGAATGCTTGGAAAAAATTGGGGGATTAGCCCCAGGGTCACTCACTGGCTATACACCACAGTTATCCGACCAATCATACATACGGCTCACTAGTCTGGTGGCCCAGAACAGACCTGAGCACAGCCCAAAAAGACCTTGAAAAGCTGCAGCGGTTCGCGTGTGTGGCAATCACCGGCTGCATGAGAACTACACCCACTGCTGCCCTACAGGCCATGCTCGGACTACCGCCTCTACACCTTGTAGTGCGGGAAGAAGCGGCCTTGGCTGCCTTCAGGCTCACTACATCAGGAACCCTGAGCAAAGACTCTAGGGTCAAACACATACGTTTAAAAGAAAATGCGATCAAACGGCAGCCAATGATGGCATCACCCTGCGACAAAGCCCCGAAACAATACTGCTTCCAAAAGCACTACAACATAGTGCTTAATGAGGAGCAGTGCGACTACTCAGGTTCGAATGAAATTGAGAATTTACACTGGACGGTTCAAAGACCGACTGCGGAACTGGAGTCGGAGTCTTCTCACACGACCTCAACATAAGAATATCCAAACCGCTGGGAAAGCGCAACACGGTCTACCAAGCGGAGTGTGTGGGCATAACACAAGCGGCTTATGCCATAGCAGTCAGAGGAGTTGCGGGCACCCATATTCGCATACTCTCTGACAGCGCCTCAGTCCTCCAATCCTTAGATAAAAAATGCATCACATCGAAACTAATACTAGAATGTCATGGCAAGCTAAGCAGTCGCTTACTACGATTGGACAGGAAAGGCCTGCGCCTGGTGACGGAGACCATCACGGGACACTGCTCGCTAAACAAACACTTTCACACTATAGGCATAACGGACAGCCCCCTGTGCAGAGCTTGCATGGAGGCTGATGAGACCATTGCGCATGTGCTCTTTGAGTCCACAGGCGTCACCCAGATCAGGACACAAACCCTCGGGACACCCAGATCGTACACAGATGTTCTCAAAAGACCAGGAGACCTAATCAGCTTCTGGAGGGAGGTGGGCTGGTTGGAATAACCACCAACGGCCGCCATGGCCCACGCACAATGGTCCACTGAAGGACTAAGTGCGGAAACCAAACCCATTACATAGAACATAGAACTATATCATACATTTTTAAACACCTCCAATTTCGAGAAAAACCGTTTTTATTTTAATGTGAATTTAATCCTAAAATGAACGAAGCTTTCTAAATATCTGCAAGAAATAACGGTTGGTCATCGTAGCGGCCTTCAAATATTGTGATCGGAAGTTGATCAAAAACCTTTCGACATTAATGAATACCCTATTTAAAAACTGAATTAATATGCTTTAAGCATTGATTTTCATACATCCATCAATGGCGGACGCAAATGTTACAGTTTTGTAAATGACATAAAAGTATTATTTTGGTTTTGGCATTGACATATAAATTGGGTTTTGGTTGGTCATTGACATACTTTTGAAATCATTGGTTTTGGTTATAAATGTTGGTAGGTATTTCTTTTATTGATTTTCTTAATTTTCAATGGTCTTCTCTTATTAAAACATTGTATAGAAACTGAGCAGGTGGAGTTACATCGTTTTGATGCGGAGCCCATCCAAGATACCAGACAATTATTGTCATCACATGAGCACAGCTTCCTAGTCCTTTACTTGGGTAAAGGACTAGGAAGCTGTGCTCATGTGTTATGCAAAAATATATGTGTGAATACACTATTACCTACTGTAATGGCGTGACTTTATTCATCCTCTGATCAAAGCTGTCTCATGTGATGACGAAATGCCTGGAATATTTAGTTGTAAATCTTGGCTTACTGTCAGTAAAAGTAGGTACAGTTCTTTGGCCAAATAATATGTTCCCCATAATAATAAGAGCGAGCCTTTCATAATCTAAATAAAACTGAATCTGGCATTTCCTTGGTGGGGAACTGAACTATGGTATTTGAGAATTTATCTGGACGAAACTGGCTCGGCGTCTTAAGCTGATGCCCAATCACATGGTCATCTAACTAAATAATGTTCATTTTCTGATTAGCTCTTTCCAGTAGGTATAGTTTGGGAATCAGGACGGTCAGTCAAAACGGGATGGAAATTGTTTAAACAGGCTCCTGCAATTCTCTGAAATCATCCATTAGATTTCTAGACCCCGAGACCCTTTAATGAAATATTTATTGACTCTGGCCGCATTCCGAATTGGCTATAATCGCTCACAGCACTCAAATCGTCTCACATGCGTTCCGTATTAGATATGATGATTATGACAGCTGAGAGCTGTCAACAATTCGGAACGCTCGTGAACGCGCTCACATTGCTTACTCAATGTGAAACGATATTACAGCATTTGTATAAACACCACATTTCTTCTTCAGTTCTTCTTCTTTGGTTATGTGGCGACTGTCAGCCAGAAGCACAATTTCGAAAATGCCACATTAGTTTAATTTAAAGATATGATGCAACTCAAAACAAAACACACACTGACACATCCTCATCCTCACACACATACACTGTCATTTTGACAGCGCTCACGGTGATATTATTACCATGCATGTTTGGCGTTATCGCAAGATAGCGCATGTCATGACGTCATCTATGACGATTCACGGGTTATCGTAATCGCGGTCACGCTAATTCGGTACGGGTTTAAGCACGCTCAAGCGCCTCCTAGCCTTTATGCTAGCTAGGCACCTATCACAAATAACCATAACAGAACCGGCACAACTGGAATACACTGTGACAAAGCTGTCAGAATACATAACCGAAGCATACCATGCATGCTGTAAACTAAGAGCACCAAAAACCAACAGTGAGAGAAATCCCTGGTGGAACGCCGAACTTGGTAAGCTCAGAAACACACTACGGAAGCAATTCAATAAAGCCAAAAACACCCGACTCCCGGAAGACTGGGAGCGATACAAAGAAACACAATACACATACAAAAAGCGAATCAGAACTGCCAGAAGGACAGCATGGCGGAAATTCTGCGAATCCATCGAAACCAATAATGAAGCCGCAAGAATAAGGAAGATCCTATCAACAGATCAGGACCGAACCCTTGGCGCGCTGAAAAAACCCGACAACACATACACACTAACGGACCAGGAAACCAGCAAGGTCCTTCTCGAGACTCACTTCCCAGACTGCAAACTCCTAGAGGACAGGACCTGGGAAGCTGTGCCCAATTGGACCCCAACGGAACAGGACTGGTCCAGTGCCCACAGTCTAGTAACACAGGACCGAATAAAGTGGGCTATCAACACCTTCCAGCCTTACAAGTCTGCAGGACTAGATGGCATTTTCCCAGCCCTACTACAATGGGGGGTTGACTATATCACACCATGCCTGGTAGAAATTTATCGGGCCTGCATAGCACTAAGATACGTACCTCTAGCCTGGCGCGAAGTGAAAGTCATCTTCATACCAAAACCGGGAAAAGCGGACTACACACAACCCAAGGCGTACAGACCCATAAGCCTCACATCCTTTCTACTAAAGACCCTAGAGAGACTCTGTGATCGATACATCCGAGACGGACCTCTTCGGGCAAAGCCACTCCACAAACAACAGCATGCGTACTCCACAGGCAAATCAACAGAATCCGCACTGCATAGTGTGATATCCAAAATTGAATGCGCCGTGGACCACAAATGCTCAGCACTGGCTGCCTTCATTGACATCGAGGGCGCCTTTGACAAAACCAGCTTCAAAAGCATCAGCACGGCTCTAGAAAGACACAACATAGACCCGACCCTGAGCGGCTGGATCACCAACATGCTCAAACAGAGGGCAGTACAAGTGACCGTAAACGACATCACAAGGGCCATCGTGGCGAAGGGCTGCCCCCAAGGTGGCGTCCTTTCGCCGCTTCTATGGAACCTGGTCGTGGACAGTCTAATAAAAGATCTCAATGACAAAGGTTACTTTACTGTAGGATACGCCGACGACATAACCATAATAATAAATGGCACCCACGAAAACACACTGTGCAACCTAATGCGCCAGGCCCTGAAAATAATAGAAAATTGGTGTGGTAAACACCAACTATCAGTGAACCCCACAAAAACCGAATTGGTTCTCTTTACAAAAAAGAGGAAACTGACGACACTACAACTACCGCGTTTCTTTGGTACAACCCTAAGCCTATCAACGGAAACCAAATACCTCGGCATATTTTTGGACAAACAGCTGAATTGGGCAAAACACACCAACTACATTACTACGAAAGCCAGCATATCACTGTGGCAATGCAAGCGAATGCTTGGAAAAAATTGGGGGATTAGCCCCAGGGTCACTCACTGGCTATACACCACAGTTATCCGACCAATCATCACATACGGCTCACTAGTCTGGTGGCCCAGAACAGACCTGAGCACAGCCCAAAAAGACCTTGAAAAGCTGCAGCGGTTCGCGTGTGTGGCAATCACCGGCTGCATGAGAACTACACCCACTGCTGCCCTACAGACCATGCTCGGACTACCGCCTCTACACCTTGTAGTGCGGGAAGAAGCGGCCTTGGCTGCCTTCAGGCTCTCTACATCAGGAACCCTGAGCAAAGACTCTAGGGTCAAACACATACGCTTAAAAGAAAATGCGATCAAATGGCAGCCAATGATGGCATCACCCTGCGACAAAGCCCCGAAACAATACTGCTTCCAAAAGCACTACAACATAGTGCTTAAAGAGGAGCAGTACGACTACTCAGGTTCGAAGGAACTGAGAATTTACACTGACGGTTCAAAGACCGACTGCGGAACTGGAGTCGGAGTCTTCTCACACGACCTCAACATAAGAATATCCAAACCGCTGGGAAGGCGCAACACGGTCTACCAGGCGGAGTGTGTGGGCATAACACAAGCGGCTTATGCCATAGCAGCCAGAGGAGTTGCGGACACCCATATTCGCATACTCTCTGACAGCGCCTCAGTCCTCCAATCCTTAGATAAAAAATGCATCACATCGAAACTAATACTAGAATGTCACAATGCGCTTGAACAGGCAACTGTATTGAACCGCAATATAGTGACACTACAATGGATAAAAGGACACAGTGGATCGCTAGGTAACGACGCAGCTGACGAGCTGGCCAGAAGGGCATCGAGCATGCCAGTCTGTGGACCGGAACCTATCGTGCCCATCCCCTTCAACCAACTACGCAGGTGGCTACAGGAGTACACCCACACACAAGCAGAAAGCTGGTGGACGTCGTCACCAGGCTGCAGCCAGTCCAAGGAAGCTATGCCATCACTGGATGGCAAGCTAAGCAGTCGCTTACTACGATTGGACAGGAAAGGCCTGCGCCTGGTGACGGGGACCATCACGGGACACTGCTCGCTAAACAAACACTTTCACACTATAGGCATAACGGACAGCCCCCTGTGCAGAGCTTGCATGGTGGCTGATGAAACCATTGCGCATGTGCTCTTTGAGTGCACAGGCGTCACCCAGATCAGGACACAAACCCTCGGGACACCCAGATCGTACACAGATGTTCTCAAAAGACCAGGAGACCTAATCAGCTTCTGGAGGGAGGTGGGCTGGTTGGAATAACCGCCAACGGCCGCCATGGCCCACGCACAATGGTCCACTGAAGGACTAAGTGCGGAAACCAAACCCATAACATAGAACATAGAAGCACGCTCAAATCGATTACATCGATTATTCCCAATTCAGAACGCACCCTCTGTGTTATTGACGCCGTGTCACACTGTCATATTTGACAGATGAATAGAATCCTTACCTATCAGTTGCATATCTCAGTCATTGTCAAGGTGTGTGGCAGGTTTAATTTGGGCTGCCATCAATAAATAAAATAATTAAATAGTTTATATTTTTTCTCCGAAATGGAGGGGTTTAAAAATATAATTTCGGTGGTTCCAAGTTCCATATTTTTGTAACTTTTATTTGAATGTAGAGATTCTGGTTAGATTTTTCTCGGAATAAAAAACCAACGTCCATACAAAAAGCGGACATCTCCTTTGGGTGTCATCTAGAACTGCGAAGACACAGACTAAGTATCCTCTAGTCTGAGTGCGAAGATAATCAAGTTTCTGCTGCGCTGACGTTTGGCTATTTGATGAAAATCATATAAAACGGTTTAGTGCAGAGTTGTAATTTTTTACGCACGTTGCTTTGAATTTGTGTGTAGGTAATGTTTTTGAAAACAGAATTTGAAAAAAAAAAACATACTTACCTAAAGTTCATAAGATATGTGTAAAAGTAAAATAAGGTTTTTATTACCTAAAATAGGAACTCTAGAGCCTAACTTAATAAGTTTATTTGTACAAAGCACGAACTATCGGTTAACCCTTTAAAAACAGAACTGGGGGTGATCCTAGATAGCAAACTGCTCTGGAACAAGCATCTTGACTACAAACTTAACAAAAGCACAATTACACTCTACTAATGTAAAAAAATGTTAGGCAAAACGTGGGGGCTCTCTCCGAAAATTACCTTGTGGATATACAAAGCGCTGATCAGGCCGATGTTGGCTTATGGCGCTCTGGTTTGGTGGACGAGGACTGAACTCTCGACCACCATTACCCGACTACAACGCTTCCAACGGTTGGCCTGTTCAGCTACCACAGGCTGCATGAGAACCACCCCAACAGCAGCTTTGGAGATAGCCCTTCAATTAACTCCTCTTGACCTGTATATACAGCAGGAGGCGGCGCTAGCTGCCATCAGACTAATGCATCTGGGCATATGGGGAAAAAACCATACCAGTCCACACGCTAAAATCCTGGACCGGGCGATTGAGTACCAGCCTCTCATCGCTGCCCCGTGTGATAGAACACCAAGCCAACCAATGTTCAACAAAAACTATATTATACAAACTGTTCAGGAAGTAAGGGATCAATCAGGAGCCAATGAAGTGCGAATCTACACAGACGGCTCAAAAACACAAAACGGTTCAGGTGCTGGCGTACACTCCCTTGACCTCAATATCAACTTTCACATACCACTAGGCGCACACAGTTCGATTTTTCAATGCGAATGTGTTGCCTTAACACAAGCTGCAACAGCAGTAAAGCACTTAGGCATACGGAACTACGGCATCAAATTCCTATCCGACAGCCTATCTGTGCTCAAAGCTTTAGGAAGCAAACAAACTAACAACAAACTAATTTTTGAATGCCATCTAGCTCTGGAAAGTTTATCAACGTTCAATCGTATTACTCTCCAGTGGATCAAAGGGCATAGCGGATCTTTGGGCAATGATGCTGCAGATGAACTTGCGAAGAGAGGCTCTGAGATGATGGTGCTAGGCTCGTACCCACTTCTTCCTCTGCCTTTCTCACAATTTCGTGCGTGGATGCGCCAAAGATCGACCGAACTCCATAACAACAGATGGTCACGGGCAACAGACTGTAGACAGTCAAAATTGGCTTTACCAATGATACACCCGCGATTAACCAAAAAACTTCTCAGCTTGAGTAGAAATAACCTTAGAATAATAATAGGTACAATTACGGGCCATAACCTCCTTAACAAACATCTTTTCAACATAGGCGCCACAGACAGCCCCCTTTGCAGGGGATGCCTTGACGCCGAGGAATCAGCCGCCCACGTTGTCCTGGAATGCGAGGCCGTGGCTTCTCAACGTGCAGAAATCCTCGGAACAATGAGGTCGCTCCGCGAAGCCTGCGAAGCTCCCAGGAAGCTTCTGTGCTTTTGGGCGGAGCTAGGCTGGCTCTGTTAGCCAGAATCCCCACGCACAACGGACCGAATAAGAGTCTAATGCGGAAAAGGGAGCCCCTTCATCATCATCATCATCATCAAGTTTATTTGTATCTTGTAAAGGTCTACAATGTCTTGCCAAGTTTCATTTATGTGCTCTTAGAAGGGCATAATTTACTACGACTGGACCACTAAATGTATGACATCCGATTGTAGGACTTTTTAATGAAAAGCAAAATGAAACATATACAGATATTTAGTGTATTAATGCAACTATTCACATGTAAAAATTTCAGCTCATTACGCTAAATAATTAAAGAGATATAATAAAATAAAAATACCAGAACAACCGAAATACATGGATAAACCGACCAAGTTTGAATGGCTACAAAAAAGCGGAGAGATAACGTTCTAAAATTTCCAGTATAGTATCGTTATTGTATAATTTAATAGTTTTGTACTGGTGCGTAGTGCGTACACAATAGTTTGGCAGAAAAATAAAACCAACTACATTACCTAATTTCGTACTCATTAGTCAATTACTAATTAAAAACTAAAAAAAACAGCCATAATTAACAAAGTAATAATAACATACCTACATTTATAATATAAAGAATTCGTTTTTTTTAATAAAAATAAATACTTAACAAATATTTTGTTTTACTAGGTTTTCGGGAGTTGGTCTTCTCATTCGAGCTTTTACATCAACAAATCTGTCATACAATCACAGATCAGTAATAATTGACTCAATTTTGAAAGTAGATTTGGAGTGTAGTGCATTACCTACCTTCCTACGTTCTAGCGCATAATCATATAAAATGGTAACCATGCACTGGAATTACAGAGATCACTGTAACTCTTTATTATATGTCAAGCTTTGTGACGTCCCGCGGGACGTCCCCGGTTTAACCAACCTCCAAAAAGGAGGAGGTCATTATGTTAGACTTTATGTTTTTTTTTTGTTTATAGTGTATAGGTACCCTCGAGGTGGTCCCATTGTCATCAAGTTGGAATCTGATGAGACTTAGATAAATTACAAACTCTCCCACTAAAAAGAGAATAAGAAAAAAAAACAACCGACTTCCAAAAAAAAAAAAACTACAAAGTGAAAAATAACTTTAATTTCGGAAGTCGGTGTCAATAAACGAAAATGCAGAACCAACGACACCGACTTCCGAAATTAAATTTATTTTTCACTGTAGTTTTTTTTTGGAAGTTGGTTGTTTTTTTTTTGTAAAAAGTTTTAATTATTCACTTTTTAGTGGGAGAGTTTGTAATTTTTCTAAGTTACAGTAGCCTAATGTCAACTGCTCATCACCTTTTATAAAATATGGCTTAATTGTTGAGGAGTTCTCCTGGGAAGATCCGGGAGAACTCAATGACCACACACCATACGCATTGTGACGAGCGTAAATTGCTACAATAAACTACATTAAAGTAATCGAATCGCAACCCGTGAAATATATATCACTGAGTAGTTCCGATGGCCATCTGTGGTCTTCATCATCAGCTCCACTTTAGCAAATGATGATTTCCGAGAGCAAACACTCAAGTTGCTTTAAAAAAATACCAAATTGCTACAGGTTTGCCAATAAAATTTGAGGGTTTCCCTCGATTTCCATGGGATCCTCTCATCAGATTCCAACTTGATGACAATGGGACCACCTCGAGAGTATACCCTATCAAACAAAAAAAAAAAAACAAAAAAAAATCAAGTCGGTCTACAATTGACGGAGAAATCGGTGAACATAATTATTAAAAAAAAATCACATAAAGTCGAACATATAACCTCCTTTTTGGAAGTTGGTTAAAAAAGTAGAAAATCGACGCGCGTTCCTCGCGGGACGTCACAGAGCTTGACATAATAATAAAGAGTTACGAGAGTGATCTCTGTAATTCCAGTGCATGGTTAGGATTACCATTTCTATGATTATGCGTTAGAACGTAGGTAGATAAGTACTGCACTACACTACAAATCTACTTTCAAAATTGAGTCAATTATTACTGATCTGTGATTGTACGACAAATATTTGTTGCTGTAAAAGGTCGACGAAAAAATAGTAAAACCTAAGATTTATTTATTTATCCCTAACCCTACCTAAGATTAACCTACCTATATGAGCAATATATTGGTTAAGTACTTTTTTATTTATAAAAAAAAAATGATTCTTTATTTCGGTAGTTCTGGTATTTTTATTTTATTATATCTCTCACTAAATATCTGTATGTTTCATTTTGCTTTTCCACTAAAAAGTCCTACATCACCAATCGGATGTCATACATTTAGTGGTCCAGTCGTAGTAAATTATGCCATTGCTCATTAATTACTAAGAGCTCAAAGGTAAATGAAACTTGGCAAGACATTGTAGACCTTTACAAGATATCTACAAATAAACGTTTTAAGTTAGGCTCTAGAGTTCCTATTTTAGGTATTTGAACCTAAAAACCTTATTTTGCTTTTACGTGTATATCTTATTTTTTCAAATTCTGCTTTCACAAACATTACACACAAGTTCAAAGCAACGTGCGTAAAAAATTATAACTCTGCACTAAACCGTTTTTTATGATTTTCATCAAATAGCCAAACGTCAGCGCAGCGGAAACTTGATTATCTTCGCAGTTCTATGACACACAAATTTCATTTAAACATACACATTTACCTCTCGTTTTTTTTTCTCGTGTACAAGAAAAAAAATACATGCAATAATTAGTGTGTAACTAATTATTGCATGTATTTTTTTTCTTGTACACGAGAAAAAAAAAAATATCGCTGGGATGACGTAGTCCCAGCGGAAACAGTTTTTATTGAATAGCTCCCCAATGGTTGGATGCACAAAATAGTACTTACCATACACAATTACACGACGTCATACACTGAATATCTGCTAAACAAAAATTAAGAAATGGGACAAGTTTCCGCTGGGAATTTGTTATTATTATCAAAGTTAAATAATTTTCCAATAATTAATTTAGGTATAATGCGTTTTTATTGTGCTAACCTGCTTCTTCTTCTACTTATTCCCAAAAAACAAACTGGTATTCCAAATACGCTGAACTTCCTCTACTTTTGTGATGCTATACGAGTATTAAGTAAGTACAACTACTAAACTATTTTATTAAACTTCAGTTTGTATTTTAGAACATGTAACAAACCCAAATTTAATGAAGTTGATTATATGCCTTCTTAAAAGCAACGATACTCGTTTCTCGTCTTGAGTGGCGGGTCGACGAGCTACTTGGAGCATTAAAGCATCTCCTAACAGAGATACTAAATCGGATCCGTGGACAGCCCCTGCCGAAATAAAACAAGTTAAATGCTATGAAAAAAAGCGTATTAATAATAGGTACGCAGAGTTCGAGAGAGTTGCCCTTTAATTTAGTTTTCTTTTTGTTTTGCCTGTACAGTCCCACTGCTGGGCAAAGGTCTCCCAAAGTCCTTTCAGAAACTCTTTTCCCGTACCACCTCAAATCAGAGGGTGACTGAAGATGGACGGCGCCGCCGAGACCGGCCCAGAAAGAGGTGGTTTCGATAATGTACAAATAATTTGGTACATTTTGTGCAACATTTACCGTGGTGCGAACTACTAATATATCTACCTAATAAATAAAGTGCAAAAAAATAACAAAGACTCTTATGCTAGAGGAGAATCTTGTGTTAGTAGGTACAGAAGGTCCTCTGAAATCCCTATAACACAGGATTCTACTTGCAAATTTTATTATAAATTATAATAAACCTGTAAAATTATACTGCCTTCCCTCTAGGTCAACTCCTGCAGGTTGTGAGTATCTATAGACATACAAGCGGGCTACCCTCCTTGCCAAGCGTGCTGCCATCAGTGCGATTCCCGCGTTCCATTTTGCACTCGATTCCACTCGGCCGAGGGCTTCTATATTATCAAAAACGTCTTTTAAATTTCTTGTTTTATCTTTCCAATATTCCCAACGTACTGCTTCCGTCAACTGTAAACCATATTGCAATTAGCAGTCTCCATCATAAGTAAGTAAAAATTCAGTTATTTTCTAAACTAATCAAAACACAGTACAGACGTTATTAAAATACACGGAGTGGAATAGAGCCTAAACTAGGGCAGCCCTGTATTTCAGGACTCCAGGGTCTTCCTCACGCCGCAAGTTGGTACAATTTACAACTAGAGGTGTAATTATTAATATAGTGTGTTTATGTGAGTTTGTGTGTTTATCTGAGTGCGTGTGTGTGTTGCGAGTGTAGGTATTCGGATGTGTGCGCGTGTGTGTGGGTTGATAGTGTGTGACGACTTGACGAGTGAGAGTACAGTTGCGCGCATCTGTGTTTGTGGGAGCATGTATATGTCGCAGCCACCGTTCAGTTAACTGCCTGGCCTTTAGAAGTAGTGCTCGCCTCGCTTCGCTCTCTCGGCTCGCACGCGGTAGAACAGTTCTAACCTAACCTAACCCATTTGGTCAGGGTGCCCTGCCTTAGTTACTGCGACCAATTCGGCTCGCGCGTGATTGGTTACAGACTTCCAACCTAAACTGTAATTGAATATTATTCAGGCCGTTAGTTGAACGGCCGCCGTTTAGTTAAAAGGCTAGGCGGTTAACTGAACGGCTAATTTAACCAGTTGGCTGTGACATATACAACGTGACGCTACCATGGTGACATTAATTTAACACACATATACGTTTTCACATTTTAGTTCCATGAAGAAATTATGTTTCCATTAAGGCATTGACTGCCAACGCGGTCACCGGTGACCGCGAACAGTCGATTTTCTATTGTGTCTGTTGCCTGGCAGTCAACGTGTTAAACGTTATTATTTACGGAGTTATTTAAAATTTTAGAAAATAGCATCTTAGAGCAACCTGTACATAAAGAATTGTCACGCTCCGGTCATTTGCCGGGGTTACGGATCATAACATCCCATCAATGAAATTAAAACGAATAAGCAATACTGTTAGGATGAAACAAATGCAAAGAGTAGGCGAATTGAAGGAAAGAGACATCCCTTTGTCGGCGAGCGGCGCAGGCGACGCGCGCCCTCCCTTCCTCCCACCGCCCGCGCCGCACCGAACCCGAATTCTTTTTTTGCTTTTCTAGTGCTAGCTGAACCCGTGTCCTTATACATTTCTAGTAAACTAGTGCGCATAATTACGTCGTCTAATAAATAATAATAATAATTAATAATAATAATTGTCTATTAAAATAATTGTTTTAAATATTTACAAAATAGGGCCTTAAGCTAGAGGTAGTTAAGAAATAATTGGATTCTACCTGAACTAGGAATAAACCTGTATCTCAGGTATCTCACTCAAGTGCTTATACATAAGTATTAGGTATCTAAAATTCCTACAAATAGTAAATTATTTATCTACTTTAATTTCACCAAAAAAAGTATGCTACTTTATTGCATCATCGCAAGATATTTTTGCAATGTTACGTTTTTAATAAGGTCGCGTTTACTTTGTCATACAGAAAAATTTGCCGTGTCAACAAAATGTTAAGGTTCCATGTTTACTTATATAAATTGTAATAAAATCTAAAATTAGTTTTACGGATTATAACTAGCAACAAAATAACAATAATGATATAACTAACATAAAGTAAAACAGGCTTAAAGATAAACATTGGCGGTCTTACGCGGCGTCATTATAATCTATAGAATTAATGTATCTTGTCTCAGCTATTTTCTTTGCGGGGCATTCTTGATCGCCTGTTTTATGCATGCTCGGTTTTTTAAATCGCAAGCATGTTGCACAATGTGACGGTTCAGCATGTTTAGTGCACTCATTCGCCTGATGACCCTGTTCCCCACAATGTCTCCCGACAAGTCTTTGCAGCATGTCCATACTGTTGACATTTAAAGCACCTGGTCACAAATGTGAAGTCCCTCACTGGGCAGGAAGTCCAATTTATGAACACTCGAGTTTGATTTATAAGCGCCTTTCTTATGCTAGCATTAACTTCAAGAATGAAGTTGCACGTAGGTCCCTCTTTTTTACCTGACTTGTGACTTAAATTTATAGAGGCCAAAAAAGAGTCACGAGACAAACTAGGCAGCTGGTCGGCTACATTCTGCTCATAGATGCAATCATACACTTCTTGATCACTTAAAACTGTTGGTACTCCTATAACCACAATTCTTGGTCTTCTCTTATGGGGCTCTTCCATTTTCAGGCCAGAACTACTTAGCTGGGATGATTTTTTAAGTTTTTCTATGTCGTCTTTGGTCTCCGTGCTGATTATAACGCCTCCGTTTTTTGTTTTGCGCAGTCCTCAAACATGCAATTTTATTTGTTCAGGGCATATAATTTTTTGGACAAGAGATTTAGTGTCCTCACTAGATTTTAATTTATCCGCTGGATAAATTGCAATGGAACTGACATTATTAGGGCGCAGGAAATTATTTTTATTGGTTTTTACCATGTCAGCGAACGAAACATTTTCTGCCATGGTTGGTTTAGCGCAGTTTTCTTGAATGGTTTTTTTGATATTTTCGAGGCAATCTGTGAGGTCGCTTTTTTTCTTTCAACACTAGTTTAGAGTTTTGTATTTCTTGCGCTTTTAGCTTCAAGTCCTGATAATAAAGCGCCATTTGTGATACGCCATGTCCAACCTTGCGCGATAGGGAATTGATCCTCAGCTTTTGCTCACTGTTCAGCTTTCCTTCCTGAGCAATGGTACAGACTTCATTCAGGCATGATTCAATTGAGATCAACCAGTTACTAATGTCCATGGTATCCACTGCTTGAATTCTTCCTTCAGCCGCATGGTCAGGTATTTGAGGGTTGCTGGCAGGGCTGCCTGGTGGTGGGATACTCCGAGGGCTGTTTTCACAATTTGACATATTTAAGTATTAAATTTTTCTCATAATTAAGTAAAGTAAATCACTAACTGCAGCGGGATTGTCCGAAAGGGTTACCGCTACCCCGGAACATAAAGGGCTCTGCTCTACTTGAGTGTCAGTAAAGATTCCAATATATAATAATATCTAATATTTTTATTGTGTGAATGTTTCCCCGAAAACTATTGTTTTATTTATTTATTTTTGAGTAATTAGATTATGGTAGTGCGATAAAGACGCTTTGCTTTGTTTTCGTTTTCTCATCTAGTAAGTAGGTACGTTTACATCTCTTGCGATACGGACGCTTTTATTTGTGTTATTAGTGCTTGTTTAAACCTTGTGATCGTGATGGCAAATACACATCCGATCTACACAGCATCTGAATATGCGGACATAATCTTATTACGGAGAATATCATCAAAATGCCGCCCTTGCGATAAGGACATATCGCAAGAGATATGGCGATTCAAGACAATGCCGTACTGGTCCTCGCACTATTGTAGGAGCTCTTCAGCTTTTCAATACATTGTTTATTACATCTAGAAATACTGTATGCTATAAGTAAATGTACAATCCACTACGTTTTCACATGTTACTAGTCATAGAAATGTAAAAAACATATATCTATGTTACTAGTTTATGGTACAGTTTTAGTAAATTTATTTACATTCATGCAAGATTTTTGGGAATATATTAAAAACAGAGTTAATTTTATTATATAAATAATGAGCAAGGAAACATGAGTGTCTCCTGAAGAAAGCAGTTTTGTGTTTAGTTTAGTTGCCTTGCATATTCTGTTATTTCTTCGTGCAGGATATGTTAACTAAGCATCGTAAGTTAGTTATTTAGGCTTGCGAAGTGTAGTGTAAAGGATGAATAGTTGTCTCACTGTCAAGATATTGCAGTCCTTCCTTATATAGGCTTATTATGGGATAACGAAAGGGTTTTCTGAGCATTACTTTAAGTATTGACCTTTGTGCGCGTTCAACTTTTATGATTTTTGTCTTGCAGGTCCCACCCCATAATTAACCCAAGATTGATTGAACCAAAAATCCATACTTGCCATGAAAGGGTATCATCTATTTGAGTGCCAAAATATCTAATATTGGTGGTTTTAATAGTGGTGCCCAGGAGCATGTTAATGACTGGGTATTTTTACATTTGTGCTTTTAAAGTGAAGTAATTTGTTGTGTTGTTTTATTCATCGAAAATGATATATATTTTGTTTCATTGACCTTTAATGTTAAAAGATTTTTATTTAACCACAGTGATGCCTGATGAAGTCCTTTTTCGGCAAGGTACCGTGCCTCAACCCAGGAATCTCCCTGAAATATGAGCGCAATGTCATCCGCGTATGAAAATATTTTTCCTTATGACGGTTCATATTGGCAAAGTTCGTTGATACATATCAGGAAGAGACCTGGGGCAAGAACACTTCCCTGGGGAACTCCACAGGTGATGGAGAGGGGGGAGCCAATGTAGTCGCTTATCAAGATAAGCGACTACATTGGCG
The DNA here is from genome assembly GCA_963669345.1 of Gortyna flavago. NCBI lineage: Eukaryota > Metazoa > Arthropoda > Insecta > Lepidoptera > Noctuidae > Gortyna > Gortyna flavago. The sequence continues at coordinate 11,558,871 of OY770126.1, forward strand.
ACACACTGGTCCAAATTAATTATTAAGAACATTAAGTAGTTTTACCTATTATCTTCATTATTAAAACAAATATTAATTTTTACCATGGATAAAGTTTCCGATCGGTCCAAAGAAAATAGCTGAAGGATTTCGGGTACGATCTTATGATTCGCGATCTCAGATGCGTACAGTTTGCCTTGTTTAATTAATTCTTCGAATTTGACACCTGGAAAATAAAATTGACCTCGTTAATACCTACATTAAATTCGTGTTTAACCTAAGTAGGTACTATTCGTTATTCTGTGGTTTAACTCAACGGCAGAGTTCTTTACGCAGCTAATATTTTTGTACAAGTATGTTTGTAGGGCAGACTTACACACAAACTGAAAACCCGAAAACGGGTACTCATCACTATGAATGACTGGGAAGAATTGATGAAATTGAAATAATTAATAACAAAAATTGAAATAATGACTCGAAAGCGTAAGTCTAATATTTCATAAAGCTCTAATAAAGCTCGAGCTATAAAAATAGCAAAACTTAACGAAACGTCTCAACAAACTGAGCTGCGAAGGTTTGAGCAGGCGGTGCATGAGACGCACACAGAGCTACTGAGACAGACACCAGAACAGTTCCAAGATCGTCAACAACACGCTGAGTATCTGGCATTTCAACGAGCTGCTGAAACTTCAGAACAGTGTCAACCTAGACATCAACGGCATATTAAGTATCTGGTGTCTCAACGGGCTGCAGAAACACCAGGACAGTCCCAAGATCGGCATCAATAGCATGCTGAGTATCTGGTGTCTCAAAGGGCTGCGGAGACACCAGAACAGTCACAAGCTCGACGTCAGCAGCAGGCGACTTACATGGCGTCCCATAGAGCCACAGAAACCTTTACTACGGCTGAATCCCGCAGACGCGCTGTTGTTACACTAATATAATGTATCGTGGGACTGCTTGTCATAAGGCGGAGGTTACTTGAAAATGGTCAAAAAAAAAAAGACATATTTCCAAGCCTTATTTTAAAACAGTGATGGAACTCAAATCACAATTAGACGTACATTAATGCATCAAAATAATCTTCAAATACACCTCTGACATTATCTCTTCATTAACAATTTTAATTATAATTAAAAATATACCATTAAATTGCTAATGCCAAACTGCATTCAGTGATGGATTGTTTATTATTAAGTAGTTTGAAAATAGTTTGTAAATAGATGATCGTTTCATATTTTGCAATAAATTACCAGCGTTGTGTCATCGCACTTCTCTTTCTTTTCTATGCAGTCCGATAGTGACCGCGTTTTAGGTCATGTAGTCGCCTTAAGCAGTTCTAAATAAATGTCCGCGACAACATAATTAGATCTACCTTTTATGTGGAAGCCCAAAATAGTGAGCCATATCTAAAGTACCTCTTCCTGTATGTTACCTTTTCACACTTGAACCACTGGACGGATTTCGACAAAATTTGGCAAGGAGATAGATAGCATCCTAGGGAAGGACATGGGCTACTTCACCGGTACTGTCCCGTGGGATAATTTCCGATATCCACGCGGGCGAAGCCGCGGGCAGAAGCTAGTATAATCTAATTTGAACTGCAAACGATTTTTCTATTGCACATAAACTAACACTACCCAGTACACGCACACATAGCTAACAAGACACACATACCTTCTCCGTCATATAGATATTCGTGCCAAATTTCAAGGTTATTAATTTAAGGAATAAGATTTTTCATTCAAACAAAATCCCCCTTTTGCCCTTATAGGTTTTTCCAAAAACCCCTTCGTAGTGGATACCTATTTTTCCTGCAAAAAAACTTTTTCCTTACATTTTGGGCGGGGTTTTTTATATAAAAATTCGAAAGGATAACTCTGTCTGTCTGTCTGTCTGTCTGTATGTTACCTTTTCACGCCTAAACCACTGAATGGATTTCGATAAAATTTGGCAGAGAGATAGATTGCATCCCGGGGAAGGACATAGGACAGTTTTTATCGACATACCTCGCGGGCGAAGCCGCGGGCGGAAGCTACTGATAAATATTTCACGGGTTGCGATTCGATCACTTTAATATGGTTGTTAAGCAATTTATGCTCGTCACAATGCGTATGGTAAGTGGTAACGTCCCAGCATCGGGAAAAGCAATATTTTGTAAAAGGTGATAAGCAGTTGACGCTAGGCTATTGTAACTTAGATAAATTACAAACTCTCTCACTAAAAAGTGAAAATAAAAACTTTTTTGCAAAACAAACTTTGTAGTTTTTTTTTGGAAGCCGGTTCTTTTTGTTGTAAAAAAGTTTTCTAAGTAGTTCTCTTACAGATTATATCCATAACGAAAAAGCCTCGACACAAATCTATCAATCAATTTCGATTTTTATATTGATTAAGTATTATAGTTAAATCGTGTAACGGGGTCGATTCTGTATCAATCAAGCGTCATAGTCAGAGAAATGTCTCGAATCTATGAAAAGATGTCTGCTCTCCAGCCGTCAGAAACATAACATATCATCACGCCTATATGATGGGACTCCAACATTTTGCCGATTATGATAGAAGTCCGTTTTGTTATCTGGATACCGAACATGTTGGTATTTTCCGGCCAGACTGCTTTCGTTAATTCCTAATGGAGAGCCCCAAAACACTGCACGTCCCAGAGATCGAACCCAGGACCAAGCGCTCTTGACTTATAAATAGCAATTACTCACATTAAAAACACTAATAAAGTGAAAAATAACTTTAATTTTGGAAGTCAGTGGTAAAAATGGGGCATTGCAAACTATACTCCGACTTTTTAACCGACTTCCAAAAAGGAGGAGGTTATATGTTCGACTTTATGTATGTTTTTTTTTTTTTGTATGTTCACCGATTTCTCCGTCAATTGTGGATCGATTTTGAAAATAATTTTTTTGTTTGAAAGGGTATAGGTACTCCCAAGGCGGTCCCATTGTCAGCAAGTTGGAATCTGATGAGACGATCCCATGGAAATCGAGGGAAACCCTCAAATTCTTTTGGCAAACCCATAGCGATTTGGATATTTTTTAGAGTAACTTGAAGGGTATACTCCCAAGGTGGTCCCATTGTCAGCAAATTGGAATCTGATACGAGGATCCCATGGAAATCGAGGGAAACCCTCAAATTTTACTGGCATATCTATAGCGATTTGGATATTTTTTAGAGTAACTTGGGCATTTGCTCTCGGAAATCATCATTTGGTAAAGTGGAGCTGATGATGAAGACCACAGACGGCCATCTGAACTAATCAATGATAAATATTTCACGGGTTGCGATTCGATTACTTTAATATGGTTGCTAAGCAATTTATGCTCGTCACAATGCGTGTGGTGGTGGAGTGAAGTTCTCCAGGTTCTTACCAGGAGAACTCCTCAACAATTAACGTCCCAGCGTCGGGAAAAGCAATATTTTGTAAAAGGTGATGAGCAGTTGACGTTAGACTATTGTAACTTAGATAAATTACAAACTCTCTCACTAAAAAGTAAAAATAAAAACTTTTTTACAAAAAAAAAAACAACTGACTTCAAAAAAAAAAAAACTTTTATTTCGAAAGTCGGTGTCAATAAACGAAAATGCAGAACCAACGACACCGACTTCCGAAATAAAAGTTATTTATCACTTTGTAGTTTTTTTTTTGGAAGTCGGTTGTTTTTTTTTGTAAAAAAGTTTTTATAAGGCGACTACATGACCTAAAGCGCGGTCACTATCGGACTGCATAGAAAAGAAAGAGATGCGCGATGACACAACGCTGGTAATTTATTGCAAAATATGAAACAATCATCTATTTTTGATTTATCAAACACCAAACAAATAAAAACCGTATACTGCAATTCGGGGAATTAAATTGTCTTTTATATGGTGAAAGTTTTATGAAAATACACCCGATAGTGTTTGCGTGATTATCGTTTTTATGTCCGCGGTAGACATTACTTTACAAATTAATTACACTATGTTAAAAAAATATAATTGCAAATATTCACATATCAAATTACGAAGCTAATGGTCTAGTATAACATTTATTTTTTTCAAAGAAATCAGTTCGGTCGATTAGACGTGATGTTGAATTTAAAATCATTAGAAGTCGTATATCTGCGCCTTAATTAGCTGCAGTAAAATGTAACTCATTTCGGGTTGCGCTTAGAGATAGCCATGTCAAATAAGTTTCGTTTGTTTACACTATTCTGTACTAGAAAAACAAGATTTGGTGATAGCCACTAAAAAACAAAAAGACGCCAATTTCAGTCATTTAAGTAACACATAAGCTGTCATGTTACTGCAGCTAATTAATAGTCCGACTATAGCTTTAATGCACCCACCCAATTAATAGAATATAGCTCTCATGTTATATTCTTGTAGGTATTGAATTGCAAGTAATGACATGTTAATAAAAACATTGCTGGATAGGAACTCAGGAAAGTTGACCATTACGTCACTTGTGGCCTAGGCTTTTCTTGCATTGGTGTGATCGACTTTAGTTGTGGAATAGAATGTAGAATCTATTTGTGAGTAGCGGTGCGATCTGGCTTAACACTACCATCAACCGTATTAATTCTGTCTTCAAGTCAACATCTGCCTGCCTTTTTCCAACTATGTTGGGGTCGGCTTCCAGTCTAACCGTATGCAGCTGAATACCAGTGTTTGACATGGAGCGACTCCACAACCCAGTTACCCCCTTGGTAAGATTGGTTGTCAGACTTTCTGGCTTCTGACTACCCGTAACGACTGTCAAAGATCCACGAATGACAGCCGGGACCAATGGCTTAACGTGCTTTCCGAGGTACGGAGGGGTCTCAGTATGTAAAGATGGTCACTCATCCACAGACCAATCGCGGCAAGCGTAGCTTAACCTGATCGATTCACTTGTGTGACTGTTTACAGAATTAGTCATCAACACATCTCCCTAAGACCAAGTAATCCTACTGAATGACTCCAGCCTAGCAGGAAGGCTCAGTTCGGCTGCCTACGCCGTCAGGAAAGTAAGACAATACACTGACGTTGATACAGCTCGTTTAGTCTATTTTAGTTATTTTCACAGCGTTATGTCCTATGGTATTCTGCTGTGGGGCAAAGCCGCTGATATACAAAATATATTTGTCCTGCAAAAACGAGCTGTTCGAGCAATTTACCAGCTAGGTGCCAGAGTTTCTCTAAGAGATTTTTTTAAAGATATTGGTATTCTCACGGTTGCATCACAGTTTATCTTTGCCAACATCTTATATATTAGGCAAAATATACACTTGTACACTAAAAACAGTGATATTCACAATGTTAACACTAGAAATAAGGACAAACTACGAACTCCCTTTCACCGGCTTCATAAGGTTCATAACTCATTTGTTGGGCTTGGTATAACTTTTTATAACAAGCTACCTTCCTCTTTGCTAGATTTGCCTTATAATACGTTTAAAGCTCAAGTAAAATCCAACCTTTGTTCAAAGGCTTACTATTCAATCAACGATTACTTAAACGATAAGAATAGTTGGTCGGCCTGATTAACTCAAGACAATGTTTATGTTCTTTCTCCAGAATTAGCTTACTGACAGGTTATATGAGTTCATGTAATTGTTTTTTCTTTTTTTTTTTTTTGTTGACTGTATAAGTAAATTCAGTTTAATTTTATTTTAATTTATTATTGACATAATCAATTCATTTCAATGTTTTGTTATGAGTTGATTGCAATAAGTGATTAGCTAGCGACCTCTATGATTGATCATTTTATTCTTGCCTGAGTAACCGGCAGCAAGTTCGTCATGCTCCCTTAGATGTCACTGCTTGCGGTAGCGTCGGGTCTCGTCGTCTCCTTCCCTCAAATATGGCGAGGGGGGTAATGGCTGATCTTTGCGTTATGCTCGTGAACGGGTGCTGCTTGTGGTGACTGGTCGTCTTGCTGACCATGGTTTTATTGTTGTTATTAGTAATACCTAACTTGTTTATTAATTTTTACTTTGATGGTCCTGGTCTATCATTTGTGCCTTCAAGTGACAGCTATGTGAACAGAACCCAGCATTGCATAAATATGTAAGTTGTCACGCCCTTTATACCTGGAGGCTTTTATTTAGGTAGTTTTTATTTTAATTTTATTATTTTATTACTTTTGATTTAGTATTTTTATTTTAGCTTGAGTACGTATAGATTTTTATGGTATTTGTTGGTATATTGGCGTGGCTAGCTAACATATGGCAAATAATTTTATTGAATGTTCTGTGTCCTGTAATGTTAATTAGATACTTTGCAGGTCTAGTTTTGTATACAGTCGAGTATTTTATAACTGAACAGACAGCTGTGCTGCTGGGGTGTTTGTTGCGCCACTTCTTCTCCCCAGCGAAAGCACTAGGAAGTGGTGAAGGGCGGGCGTTTTTGGGGGACTGTCTTATGTAATTTTGACGTTCGAAAAGTGCTGATTCTCAGCCTAGTTTGAATAAATGATTTTTGATTTTTGATTTTGACTATTTCATGAAAGCTTGACATTTTAGGATTATAGTTACATAACAAGTTGTATTACTGATTCTAATGATTATAATTCTGTAAATACATATTTGTTACGGTTGCGAATCATATTTTAATCAATGTACTTACATCTTAATACTGGCCAGCAAATTTAAAAAAACGTAAGAATATTTGAATTTCGCGGGCTACCTTAGCGAGAGCAGGCAAGAAACTCCACGTTTACTGTTATATAATTTGACATTTACAGTGTTATTACTACGTAGGAATATTATTAATTAGAAAGTAACTCTGTCTGTCTGTATGTTACCTTTTCACGCCTAAACCACTGAACGGATTTCGATAAAATTTGGCAGAGAGATAGATTGCATCCCGGGGAAGGACATAGAATAGTTTTTATCGACATACCTCGCGGGCGAAGCCGCGGGCGGAAGCTAGTAAGTAATATAAATAAGCACATAATCTACGCTCCCTTGGAACTGTAAAAATCAAGCTTCTAAGAGGCCGTCTCCACGAGCGAGAGAATCGTGGCGATATTTATCGTCATGCCACGTATTTCTATACACTCTCTTAATTAAAACGTGTCTCCACACGGCGATATCATCGCGGCGAAAATTTGATGGCACACGGCGAGATTATTGCCGCGACTCTCTCGCTCGTGGAGACGGCCCCTAATTCAACGCATTATAAAATAAGGCCATTTACGTCGCATATTTTTATTATTCGTAGATCAAATCCTAATAAAAATAGGGTAAAAAGTTCTGTAGTATATCTACGACATAAAAAAAATTGCGATTACAAAACATGTACGGTTAGAGAATTGACCGTGGCAAGTTTGTTTTTTAATTATGAATCAAAAAATAGGCCGTATCTTGAACTGTCTTGAAGTACCTAACATTCAGTTTTTATTTCATTTAATTCAGTCCATTCTCCACTCTATCAAAAGTCTTTTTCAATTGTAAAGTTGAGCTTGTCCTTCAACCCGGTACCTATTGTAAATTCATAGGCCTTGTCGGTCATGTAACGTCACTTGAGCGGAGCCGCGAACAGCCGGGCACAGATTTTAACCCTTAAGGCGAGATATACGACTTCTAATGATTTTAAATTCAACATCACGTCTAATCAACCGGACTGATTTCTTTGAAAAAAATAAATGTTATACTAGACCATTTGCTTCGTAATTTGATATGTGAATATTTGCAATTATATTTTTTTACATATCTCTTGCTCTGTAAGTACACCCTTACACCCCTGAATGCCGGGGTGTATGACTATCATTACAGCATAGGTTTTGGAATTTGAAAAAAGAACTGTCATACTCATACTGCACGAAGAATATTTTTAAAAAGTTAATTTTTTTTTTCTCGGTATCGATTAATTACTCGAATCGGAATCTAGACAATTTATTTTATAAAGATTTTATTTTAAATATGGAACTATTTGTTTCCACATCGTATGTTAGATGGAATCGATTTAAAAATCAAACTGGCCAGCAAGATTTGACGCGCTTGCGTGCGTGAAAAAAAAAAGGCAGTCTACTAGTAGGCGCGAAAGCATCGCGAAAATAATTAATTTTCTTGTTTGAGTTCTTTTTCAAAAGTTTTAAACATGTCTAGTGACGAAGACATAGATCTAACGCCCGATTTTATTAAAGAAAGGGCAAAAACAGTTGTCGAAAATATATTACCGCCGAACTCGAAAGAAAGATATGTAAAGAACGAACGAACGACGAATTTATGAAATGGCGGTCAGAAAAAAAAGTGAAATCTCTTTCTGAAAGTGTTTTTATATCATATTTTGATGAATTATCTAAGAGGCTACAACCTTCCAGTTTATGGTGCTTTTATTCCATGCTAAAATCTACAATGATGACAAAACATGACGTGAATTTGAAAGATTTTTCTAAACTTACTGCTTTCTTGAAAAGGCAGTCTGACGGCTTTAAAAGCAAGAAATCGAAGGTATTTACTGCAGAAGAAGTACAGAAATTCTTAAATGAAGCTCCGGATGAAATTTATTTAGCAATAAAGGTACCTACGTATTTACTTGCCCTTTTTAATAAGTTACCAAAATATTTCACAAAAATACTATGCGATTTTGGTGCCTTTAATACAACTTATGTCTTTTTTACAGGTTGTTCTAATTTTTGGGATATCGGGAGCCTGCAGAACCGTGGAATTGACAAACTTGACAATAGAAAATGTAGAAAAACATAACAAATTACTACTCATAAAACTGCCTAACACGAAAACTAAAATTGACCGGTCATTTGTTGTGCATGAAGAATTTGCAAATTATGTTGAAAAATATCAAGCTCTTCGGCCTGAAAACGTGGATACAAATCGTTTTTTTCTTAATTACAGTAAAGGAAAATGCCACAGACAAGTAATAGGAAAAAACAAATTTACAGGCATGCCAAAGCAAATAGCCACATATTTAAAACTGAGTAACGTAGAGTTATACACCGGGCATTGCTTTCGCAGAACATCAGCGACTCTATTGGCTGATTCGGGAGCCAACCTCACTCTGTTAAAAAGGCACGGCGGCTGGAAGTCCAGCAAAGTGGCCGAAGGTTATATCGAAGATTCGATGGCAAACAAAAGCAAAATTACTTCTAAAATAACAGAAAATATAAACTTAAAATCACCACGTCAAAGCACATCATCTGAGCCATTTTTTAATGAAGAAAATAGTATCAGTCAACTGCCGCCATTTACGATGCAAGAACCTCAAGTCACTCAAACTCAAGTCTTATCATCACAAACTCATATTCAAACTATAAATATACCTAAAAAGAACGTGACCATATCTCTTACAAATTGTAATAATTTTACTATTAATTTTAATTAAATACACATTTTTTTCTTCTTAATAAATGTTCATTGAAACCTGCTGTCTTGTTGTTTACTTACCTCACAATCGATATGTAAAGCAGAGTATTTATCTCGGGCGTAAGCATCAATTGCATACTCGGGTTAATTAGCGCCTTCGCTTCGCTCAGGCGCCAAAAACCTCGTATGCAATTGATATCATACAGCCCTTGTTTAATAATCTACTATTAACATAGTGTAATTAATTTGTAAAGTAATGTCTACCGCGAACATAAAAACGATAATCACACAAACACTATCGGGTGTATTTTCATAAAACTTTCACCATTTAAAAGACAATTTAATTCCCCGAATTGTAGTATACGGTTTTTATTTGTTTGGTGTTTGATAAATCAACAATAGATGATTGTTTCATATTTTGCAATAAATTACCAGCGTTGTGTCATCGCGCATCTCTTTCTTTTCTATGCAGTCCGATAGTGACCGCGCTTTAGGTCATGTAGTCGCCTTATAAAAACTTTTTTCCAAAAAAAAAACAACCGACTTCCAAAAAAAAAACTACAGTGATAAATAACTTTTATTTCGGAAGTCGGTGTCGTTGGTTCTGCATTTTCGTTTATTGACACCGACTTCCGAAATAAAAGTTATTTATCACTTTGTAGTTTTTTTTTTTGGAGTCGGTTGTTTTTTTTTGTAAAAAAGTTTTTATTTTTCACTTTTTAGTGAGAGAGTTTGTAATTTATCTAAGTTACAATAGCCTAACGTCAACTGCTCATCACCTTTTACAAAATATTGCTTTTCCCGATACTGGGACGTTAATTGTTGAGGAGTTCTCCTGGTATCTTACCTGGAGAACTTCACTCCACCACCACACGCATTGTGACGAGGATAAATTGCTTAGCAACCATATTAAAGTAATCGAATCGCAACCCGTGAAATATTTATCATTGATTAGTTCCGATGGCCGTCTGTGGTCTTCATCATCAGCTCCACTTTACCAAATGATGATTTCCGAGCCGTCTGTGGTCTTCATCATCAGCTCCACTTTACCAAATGATGATTTCCGAGAGCAAATGCCCAAGTTACTCTAAAAAATATCCAAATCGCTATAGATATGCCAGTAAAATTTGAGGGTTTCCCTCGATTTCCATGGGATCCTCTCATCAGATTCCAATTTGCTGACAATGGGACCACCTTGGGAGTATACCCTTCAAGTTACTCTAAAAAATATCCAAATCGCTATAGGTTTGCCAATCGGGTGTATTTTCATAAAACTTTCACCATATCAAAGACAATTTAATTCCCCGAATTGTAGTATACGGTTTTTATTTATTTGGTGTTTGTTAAATGAACAACAGATGATTGTTTCATATTTTGCAATAAATTACCACCGTTGTGTAACCGCGCATCTCTTTCTTTTCTATGCAGCCCGATAGTGACCGCGCTTTAGGTCATGCAGTCGTCTTAAGAAGCTCGGACTTGTCCGGTTTTTTACAATTCTTGTGCTTATTTATGACATATCTAGGTCTGAAACTGTACCTAAATTGTGTAAGTTAAGTAATCGACTTGTGTTACTGACCGTACCCACCAGCAGTAGGACAAGGATTTTTATTCTTGAAGTTAATTTTATTATACAGTACCTACCGTTGTCGTTTAAAGCTTCAAGGTCGTTAGCTCCTAGGATTACGTCGATTTGCATATTATTAGGTTGCATAGATGTGGATAAAGCTACCAGCAATGAATTTGGTAAGAACTGTTCCGAATCTGGTAAAAAAACATCAGATATCGGTTGCATAACTCCGCTCCAGGTGTTGTTCTGCAAAAGTATTTTTCATTGGTTGTCAATTTTTAATTGCTACATCTATAAATTTCACATAACCTTGAGTATTACCGAATATAATGACGTAATTTCCGACAAAGGGCGTTCTCGCATACAATGTAGTATTTCATGATCTGTGTCACTGTTACAGCCGAGCAAACTTGCAATTTCACGAGATATTCGTTCAACTTCAGAGGCTTCAACGACCTTTTGTTCATCTATTGCTTTCCAGATGTCATTAGGAGACATTACAAGTGCCCTTTGAAATAAACCTGTCGATGAAAACCTTAAATAAATGAAAGCTTACTTAAGTGCCTAATTAAGTATGTCATGTACAGACGCCAGCACATCAAGTTACTACAATCTGTCAAATTTCTTTGATAAATTTTCAACTTTATTGCTAAAGTATAAGCTTCAAAGTTGATTGGGAAAATTTGACAGTTTCGGGTAGGTTGATGTGCTGGCCTCTGTACATCGAGTAACTCGTGATAGTGTCAGTGAAATCAGAAATATGGCGCTATAGTAACTTACCGATAGATCGAGGCGATGTAATATGATGCAGTACACTGTCAGCACCAGCAGAATGACCAAGCAACGTGATTGCAGTAGGGTCCCCACCAAATGCGGCAATATTGTCTCGCACCCACAGGAGTGCGAGGTACTGATCCAACAGTGCAAGATTACCGCGAGCCGATAAAGAACGAAGTGTGAAAAAGGCAAGCAAGTGTAAGCGATACATCACTGTGACTACCACTACTCCTTCAGCCGCTAACTCTTGGCAAGGCAAAGATACACCACCCCTTATCCAAGATTCGCTGTATAATATAACAACCACTGGTACAGTTTTACCATCGGAACGCTACCTAGAACAACGTTACAAATTGGTAGGCTTAACAACATTTGAATACTTAATCTACGGATAATACAGGGTGGCAGAAGATGGTAGGGACATCGATGCCCACTCTTCTGTTACCATGGATTCAGCGCATGATTCGGAAACACTGCGTTGAAATTTCTCGTCTGTTACTTACCTATCAAACAAAAATTAGAGATCGTTATGTCCGTGACCACCGCCGCCCCACCAACGCCAATCGCTTCCATATTTGGTAAATATTTAGTATCTACTCAATTATTGGTACTAGGTAATTAGTACTCGAACAAAAAAAAATGGTACCTTAGTAGTTTTCGAGAAAATCGACTTGGAAGGTGGTCCGGCGGTAGTCACGCTTCCTTTAGCAGGACCACCATGAGCGACGAAATAGGGGGCATGCTACAGCTATTTTAAGTATACAATAATTAGCCCTTGATACATTTCGTTAAAAAAAAAACAGAACTGAAACACTACACTCGTGCACATAAATTTATGGATGTCGGCTTCTATACTTACGTTATTAGCAGCATATTATTGTTACCGTAGTAAATTAGATTTTTAATACTTAGGACGGCTTGCAGCAACGGTAAATTAGTACAAAAGAAATAAATAAGAAATACCTATCGCTCTTTAATGATATTCATATAACAACACATAAGGTAGGCCACTTACAGTACAGAAAAATAATTATTCGAGTACCTACCTACCCACGTCATTAACAAAGGTATCTATCACAGCCTGTGAAAAAATAACCTATCGCTACCTATGGCCTGTGATTCACAGGCCATAGGGTAGCGATAGGTAATTTTTTTTTAAACACATTTGCTCGTAAAGTTTCTCTTATTTCACCAATTTCAATATCGTATTGTATCTCATTCATTACGTAGATACTTGTGCGTTATTGTAATGTAAAACGCACGGTTTATGAAGATGGCACCGTCTAAAACGAACGGTACTTTTTTAAATCTTAGCAAAGAGTTTTTATGCCAGAAAAGTGGTCAACATCTTCTATACTTATAATAAATCTGTAGAAGTCAAAATTCTGTACATTGAAAATATCAAAAAAATAAATGGCAGAGGGTGTTACTAGACCGACACCGAACCCAGAAAGGTGATAAAAAAAATTTTTGTCTGTCTGTCTGTTTGTTCAGGCATCACGCAAAAAGTGTCCGATTATCCAGATCCAGGGTGTAGTTTTCATTTCAAGGAATGTCGAAAGTATTAAACATTGTATAATTTGTATAAGTACTGAAACTAAATATTTTTTTCGAGAAGTCTATAAATAAAATAATCTATTATGAAAAATAAATGTACAACTTGCCTCGAGATTATGACAATAATTTGCAAGTGCTTTATTTGTTGCATTCTAGTCGAAAAAGGACATCTGTTAAAGAAAAACAAATGCGGTTTAAAAGGCATGTAAAATAGGTATTTTACACTTTAAAAGAAAGATTAAAGTACACGTAGGTACATTCGTTTTTGAAAAATTCCACTAAAAAACTTTTTTTTAGTGGAATTTTTTCTACAATAAAATTCACCAAACGTTTCAGTTTATGTTAGAGAAATAGTAACTTTTATTGAATCGCTTATTTTGACAGTTAGCGTTTCAGTTGAGCTGCTTTAAGAGCGTTTACGCCGTACGGCATTTCATACAAACTTTCAAGCCGTTGTTTTTCGAAATGAATGAACCGATTTTAATGAAACTTCATACGCATAAGCAGGATACAAAGGTCTAAAAAGTTAGCAGAGAACATTTTCGAAATGTCTTACCTATTTAAAAAAAGATAACTGGAAATCTTAAAATCGGTCTAATTTGGCTGTAACACAATTTTTCGAAAATTTTCTCTGCTAACCTTAGACCTTTGTATCCTGCTTATGCGTATAAAGTTTCATTAAAATCCGATCATTCATTTCGAAAAACAAGGCTTGAAAGTTTGTATGAAATGCCGTACGGCGTAAACGCTCTAGCCGCCTCCGTCGCCGCCACCGACTGCAGAACGTCGGTGGCGGCGACGGAGGCGGCTGCGGCTCTCTCTGCGAACTCTGTGGTCTCGTTTCTCCTACTTTCACTCAAGAGAGTGAGAGAGAGACTGGTGAAATTGTAACTAATAATAATAACTTGACAACATTAAAAATGCCAACTGGCAACGTAATAATCAATTTTACAAATTGTTCAAATTTTTTGTGATTAAAGATTTATTCGATTATGAAAGTCCGAGTTTTATTTATTTCCTCGCAAATATGTTATAAAACGTCATATTATTATGACATACGTGCGCTTTGATGGTTACGCACTTATATTAATAATGTACTATTCTTAATATGTACTTACCTAGATACATATGTAGTTTGTATAAAAATTTTGATATTGAACTGTTAATACTTAATTATTACTATTCCGACATCCATACATTTATGTGCACGAGTGTACATCTCTTAAACCGCTCAATACCATTGACAACTTAATTTGGTGGGGTTATACGAGGAATTTTAGTATAGAAAAGTAATGAAAGCTAATTTCTCTTAAAATACAACACCTAAGAATCAGAATTTTTGGTCGCTATAACTTCTTTAGGATTACTAATTTTTGTATTTTGGGAAGAAATCACAGAGTTTTTATAAAAATAGGGAAATTTTTAAATGAAAATTTAACACCGTGACTACCGCCACCCCCCCACCAATGGCATGGTTTATCTCGTAAACTACTGGAGTACTCATTTTTAATTTTGGGTACTAATTTTATCTTGCAGGGTACTAATTTTCCATGTTGGTTTGAGGAAAGCGACAAGCTCCTCAAACTTGGAATCAACATTCAAAGTCGTGGTCCTGCTGAACGAATGCGCGAAAGTTATCATCGTTGATTTCTCGGTAAATACAAATGTTTCAGTTCTGTTTTTTTTTTTAAGGATTTTATCACCAAAAAGGGTAATAATTATTTGTATACTTAGAATAGCTGTAGCATGCCCCTTTTTCCTCGCTCATAGTGGTCCTGCTGATGGGAGCGTGACTACCGCCGGACCACCTTCAAAGTCGATTTTCTCGAAAACTGCTAAGGTACTACCAATTTTTTTTGTTCGAATACTAATTGGTACCAATTGAGTAATAATTATTTACCAAATATGGAAGCGATTGGCGTTGGTGGGGCGGCGGTGGTCACGGACATGAGATATAGACGATCGTTGTGTTTGCGATGTGGCCGTCTGCTAGTGCGCAGTCTCGCTAGTGGTTGTATTGTGCCTGCGACGTGGCCTTGAGGTGGTCGGTATCGCCCACACGGTTGATTTTGACCGCACAATGTGATCCGTGGGAATAAACTAGGTCATACAAATTAGCGCCCGTGTTGTCGTTGTGGTGTGGTTGTGGTATGTGTGATCGGGGGGAACCCCCACAGCGCATACTTCCACGTAGTTTCCCCCGGGCAACGCCGTGTCTGACCACCGTAACGGAGTGGCAGACCGGCGGCTAAAGTGCGCTGTGACTCGCAGCTATAGATGCGCGCTGCGTTTAAGATGCCTAAAAAGTTACCTCGCGACGCCTCCGGGCGATTTTTAACCCGTCGCCCCTCCCAGGGCGATTCAAACGGCCCTTCTCAGGGCCCCGCCGGCGACGCTTCGGCGTCGGAGGCTGACCGCGCACCGTCTGCGGCCAGCTTGTTCGGCGCGCCGGAGTTGGTGTCGGACTCCGACAGCTCCGTCGTCGACACGTCGGCGGCCGAGACGGACCGGCTCAATCGGAAGCGGGCCTACCTGAGGCTCGGGTCCGGGGGCTCCTCCGGATCGGTGGGCAAGTCGGGGAAGAAGCCGAAGTCTAAAAGGGCTTCGACTTCTGCTCCGGCTCCCACTCACGATGTGGGCCTGGTGGACGCCGAGCGTCAGTTGGGCCTGGCGAGGAGGGAGCAGCTCCAGCAGGACCTGGAGGAGCGGGTCGCTGCGAAGGAGCAGCAGGCGCGGGCCGCCAGGTCGAGGGCTGGCTACGGCACGTCCACCGTGCTGTACGCCGACCACTCCCTGGCGGAGCTGGAGCGCATGGCGCTCCAGGACAAGGAGGAAGTTCTGGAGGTCGCCTCCAAGTCGTCCAACTTGAAGGGGACCTTCCAGAAGGCCCTCAAATGCCGTGCAGCCAGCATGCACGGCATTGTCCTGGAGCTGGTGCGGCGGACGGCCAGCGATGAGACGCGGCAGCTGCAGGCGAGGGTGGATCGCCTGCAGGCGGAGGTCAGCCAGCTTCACCAGAAGCTGGCTGAGGCCACGGCTCGGCCTGCCCAGTCTGCCCAACCTGCCCAGCCTGTCCAGCCTGCCCCGGTGCCGGTGGTAGAAGGCTCCTCCTCCCCTACTAACCTTGAGGAATTATTCCGAAAGGTTATATTGGAGGAGAGGGCCTTCACCAGAGCCTGTTTCGCAGGCATAGAGGACCGGCTCTTGCCGGAAAGGCGGCTTCGCCCGCCGCTAGCGGCGGATAAGCAGCCACCGCGGGAGCCGGAACCTGCGCCTGTGGCAGGCCCGGCATCGGGAGCGCAGCCCCAGGCCCAGAAGCCCTCCAAGGGCAAGGGCAAGGGGAAGGGCAAGAGGAGCAAGGCGGCTCCTCAAACCCCCCCCACCACGGGCACGGAGGGTGCGTCTGGGGCGGCTGCGTCGGCTGCTCCTCCAGCAGCAGCCCCCCAGACCTCGCAGGCGGAGGACGTCCTCCTTCCCTCCACCACCCCGGCCAACATGTCGTGGTCGGAAGTGGTCAGGAGGGGAAGGAAGAAGGCAGGGGGAAAGGCGGCCCCCAAGCCTGCTGCGACTGCGCCTGCAGCGGCAGCGAAAGCGGCTCCAGCCAAAGCCGGCGGGAGGAAGTTAATTCCTCCCAAAACCGCGGCCGTCGTGGTGACCATCACCCCGGAGGCCGCGGAGCGCGGCGAGACGTACGAGTCCGTCCTAAGACGGGCTCGTACGAATGCTGATCCCTCCCGGCTGGGGATCGGCGGCATTACGTGCCGCCGAACCCAGGCCGGAGCTCGAATCTTCGAGTTTTCGGGGGAGAAGCGCGGCGCTAACGCGGACCTCTTCGCAACAAAGTTGCAAGAGGTCATCGCGGATGTGGCGACGGTCGTCAAGCCCGTCAAGACCGCATCCCTGGAGGTGACCGAGCTGGACGACTCGGTCACCAAGGAGGATGTGGTGGCGGCTGTCGCCACGGCTGGAGGCTGCGTCGCTGCCGCAGTGAGGGCCGGAGCCATCGGGGTTGGTCGCCGCGGCATGGGCATCGTCCGCGTCGAGTGCCCTGTTGCCGCGGCTGCGGCCGTCCTTGCTGCGACCAAGGGACGGCTGCTCGTGGGGCTCAGCTCGGCTGTGGTCCGAGCGCTTGAAGACCAGCCTATGCGCTGCTTCAAGTGCTGCGCCTTCGGCCACACCCGAGCTACGTGTCCCTCCAAGTCTGATTGGGGAGCCTCGTGCTACCGATGCGGACAGGAGGGGCACAAGAGTGCCGCTTGCAGCGCCACCACGCCTCACTGCAAGGCGTGCGCCGCAAGCGGCCGCCCTGCGGACCATAGGATGGCGGGCAGGGGCTGCAAGCCCCCCGTCAAAAAGGGCATAGTGCCGGCGCAGGTTCGCCCTGTCGCCACCACCGCTGCCGTCGTCGCCGCCGCTGCAGCTCCAGCGGCGGCAGCCGAGGAGGATCGTGCGATGTCGGAGTAATGGGCTCCGAATACCACATCCTCCAGGCGAACACCAATCACTGCAGAGCGGCCCAGGACCTGGCAGTGCAGGTCATGGCCGAGTGGTTGGTGAACGTAGCGGTGGTCGCCGAGCCGTACTCGATCCCCAGCACCTGGCTGGGTGACGAGGACGGCTCGGTGGCACTAGCGGCGCGGTCTTCCACGGACTCCCCTCCCCTCTCGCTATTAGAGAGGGGACCGGGATACGTGGCCGCCGCGTGGGGTGAGGTGGCGCTCGTGGGCGTCTACTTCTCCCCAAACCGTCCTCTCCAGGACTTTGAGAATTTTCTCGGAGTCCTGGCCGCAGTGGTCGGCAGGGCGGTTCCGCGTCAGGTCTCCGTGCTGGGAGACCTGAATGCCAAGTCGGTGACCTGGGGCAACCCGGCCACCGACGCCCGCGGGCGGGCGGTCGAGATGTGGGCAGCCTCCTCTGGACTCTCCCTCTTGAACAGGGGGAGCGTCCAGACATGCGTGCGGCGGCAGGGTGGGTCGATAGTGGACGTCACTTTCGCCACCCCTGCGTTGGCCGCGCGCGTGCTGAACTGGCGGGTGGACCCGGTGGAGACCATGTCGGACCACCGCTACGTGCGGTTCGACATCTCCGCCGGTGGCCCCGGCGGGAGGCGGCCCCTCTCGGGGCGATCGCCGTTTCCGCGGTGGGCCCTGACCCGCCTGGACAGGGAGGCAGCGGGGGAGGCGGCGTTCATCCAGGACTGGCTGTCATCGCCTACAGCCGGCCTGGATGTGGATGCCGCAGCGGGACAGCTGCGCCAGTCTCTGACCGAGGTATGCAACTCCAGCATGCCTCGGTCTGGCCGGCCGCCAGACGGACGCGCCGTGTACTGGTGGTCGGCGGAGCTGGCGGGGCTCCGAGCAGCTTGCGTGGAGGCAAGGAGGGCCTACACGCGGAGTCGACGGCGGCGTCGACGGGACCCGGCCAACGAGGACCACCTCTACGAGGTGTACTCGGAGGCGAGACTGGTCCTCGATCGGGCCATCGCCGCCGCCAGAGACTCGGCGAGAGCCGAGCTGCTGGAGGGTCTCGACAACGACCCCTACGGGAGGCCATATAAGGCGGCGCGCAACAAGCTGCGCCCCTTTGGCCCCCCGGTTGCCGAGACCCTGGAGCCCTCGTTTCTGGACGGGGTGGTTCGGTCCCTGTTCCCGCGCAGGGACAGCTTCACCCCGCCAGAGATGCGCGGAGCCCCGCTGGAGGACGAGGAGGCTGAGGAGGCCCCTCCGGTCACGGAGTCGGAACTTGGCGCGGCGGTTTTCCACGTCCGCGCCAAGAAGACGGCTCCGGGACCCGACGGCGTCCCCGCCAGGGTGGTGGCGATCGCCGCCACTCTGATGGAGGAGCGGTTTCGGGACCTCTTCAGCGCATGCCTTGCGTCTGGGAGGTTCCCGAAACCGTGGAAGGAGGGGCAGCTGTGCCTCCTCCGTAAGGAGGGCCGCCCAGCAGACTCCCCCTCGGCATACCGGCCCATCGTTCTCCTCGATGAGGTCGGAAAGATGTTCGAGGGAATAATAGCTGCTCGCGTGAAGAGCCATCTGCGGGATGTCGGGCCGGACTTGTCGGACGCTCAGTTCGGCTTTCGGGCTGAGCGTTCGACGGTGGACGCGCTGGCCTGCCTCAAGGGGCAGGTGCAGGGGGCGATGGAGGCGGGGGACGGAGTGTTGGCGGTGTCGTTCGACATCGCCAACGCCTTCAACTCTGTTCCTCACTCCACCATCCTAGAGGCGCTCCGGTTCCACGGAGTGCCTCGATACCTGCGCAGTCTGCTGGCCAGCTACCTGGAGGACCGGGCGATCCTCCTGGTGGACAGAACTGGCCAGGTCCGGCGATATCCCGCCGAGGCCGGCGTTCCACAGGGGTCAGTCTTAGGACCTCTCCTCTGGAACGTCGGCTTCGATTGGCTCTTGCGGGGAACTCTCCTCCGAGGCACGAGTGTCGTCTGCTACGCGGACGACACTCTCCTCACCGCCCGGGGGGAGAGTTTCAGGGAGGCGGCCAACCTGGCCTCGGCGGGCGGATCCTTGGTCGCAGCGAGGATCCGCCGCCTAGGTCTGAAGGTGGCGCTGCACAAGACCGAGGCCGTGTGGTTCCACGGGCCTCGGCAGCGCCCCCCGCCTGACGCCCACATCTTCGTGGAGGGCGTCAGGATCGAGATCAAGGCCCAGATGAAATATCTGGGCCTCGTGATCGACAGCAGGTGGCGCTTCGGCTCGCATTTTAGCGGGCTGTCGGCGCGCCTGCTGAAGACAGCGGGGGCGCTGTCGTGGCTTCTCCCCAATTTGGGGGGGCCCAGCGCACGATGCCGGCAACTCTACGCCGGCATCCTGAAGAGCATGGCCCTGTACGGGGCCCCCATCTGGGAGGACTCCCTCCGACGGAGGGAGAACGCCGCCGCGTTGCGGGCGCCCCAGAGGGCCATTGCTCAGCGGGTTGCGCGGGCCTACCGCACGGTCGGCTGTGCAGCGGCGTGCGCTCTGGCCGGCACCCCGCCTTGGGAGCTCGAGGCGTGGGTGCTCGCCAGAGTGCACGAATGGACGGCGGGGCGGAGGGCGAGAGGAGAACGCCCCGCCCCGGAAGAGCGGGAGGCCGTCCGGCGGGAGGCGAGGGACGCCATCGTCGTCCATTGGACGGCGGACCTCGCCACCGCAGCCTTCGGCCGCCGAACCCTCGACGCGCTCGGGCCGGTCCTGCGGGACTGGCTCGAGCGGCGGCACGGGTTCCTCTCGTTCCGTCTGGTGCAGGTGCTGTCCGGGCACGGCTGTTTCGGATCGTACCTGCACCGGATCGGACGGGAGGAGACGCCGTCGTGTCACGACTGTGGCGCGGCGGAGGACACGGCGCAGCACACTCTCGCGGTGTGCCCGTCGTGGTCCGAGCCGCGCCGCAGTCTCACGGCGGCGATCGGAACGGACCTCTCGCTCCCCGGCGTGGTCAACGCCATGCTGAGGGACGAGGGGTCCTGGGCGGCAGTCGCCTCCTTCTGCGAACACGTCATGTCCCAGAAGGAGGCGGCGGAGCGCGCGCGGGAGGAAGACCCTCTCGCGGCGCCGCTCCGAAGGCGGAGGAGGGGTCGGAGAAGACGTCAGTATGACGGTCATCTCCGACTCCTCCCAGGTGGAGGCCAGCAGGCGACGGGTGCGGGGGCACCCTCGCTTGCATCGCACGCGCCTCCACCAGTGTCGGACGGGAATGGCCAGGTGTTCTCGGCCATTCCCGTCGCCCCCCAGCTCCCGCTCGGGGGGCACGCGGGGCCCGCCAGCTAGGCGGGCATGCGCCGGGAGGGTCGTGGAAGTAAAGGCTGAGCCGGTTTCCCATGACCCTCCCATCACGGCGCCGAGGGAACACCGCTGAGTTTTAGTGGGTATACTGCCACTCTGGCAGGGAGTCCCACATACTCCGTCTCGTCCCCCGACGAGCGGAGATGCGTAATGTCATTTCTCAGCGACAAAAAAAAAAAAAAAAAAAAAAAAAAAAAAATGTGTGATCGGGTCCTTAGTGTGTTAGCCCACGTTAGCACGAATGTAAAAATATCGCGGCGGGATTTTATTGCTCACTGTATTTTCATTTCTCGGTGTTGAGCCGAGCATTGATCCAACAGAGCGAATCCCAGCGTGTCAAATAACACTGTTGGATTTTCAACTCTCGGCGCTTAGCAGAGCGTTGAAAATCTAGTGCGCGAAATAAATTGTCGTGGTAATGCGCGCGCGAACTTGGGCTTATGCAGTAACCAAAAGGTAAAAGGTTCATCAAAATAAATCATAAATTAACCTTTGGCCTCACCGTAAGTCGGGTAAAAGGAAAGCGTATCTAACTTTAACACATTATAATTATGTACAATGTGAAGGCAAACAAAAAAAAACCTTACCCGAGGTGTCCATAAATTTAGATATAGACAATCTTCACTGTAGTTATCGTTACCACCATCTCCGACGTGAGGACAATGTGGAGGTATTCGATGGGCAAAAAATGTTCGCCTCCAACCCGTGTGTCGTTCTGGAGCCTATAACAAAAATCCATACTTACCTACTTACTGTTATCAGATTTTTCTGAATTTTTCATTTGTAGGTCAACGGGAAGTAGGTACTTATCTTAATGGTTTTGATTTAATAATAATAATAATAAGTTTATTATTGCTTCAGTTTACAAAAAGGGGTATAGTGTTTGGAGCCTCCTTTTAAGCAAACAATGCCTGTGTTAGGAGACTCCGCTCTTCCATAGTAAGTACATAATTTTTACTTGTTCTAGTTAACAAAAATCGTAATGTATAGATACAGAGGCCAGCACATCAACCTACCCCAATCTGTCAAATTTTCCCAATTGAATATGAACCTTATACCTTTGTGGTAAAGTTGAAAATCTATCAAAGAAATTTGACAGATTGGGGTAGCTTGAAGTGCTGGCCTCTGTACTTAACAAAAAAAATAATAGAGATAAAAATTAAATTAAAATTAATAAACTTTTGGATGTTAGTGAGAGTATGTTTCGAGTGTAAACATCTGTGCGTATTTATTTGCGAGTGTCAAAGTAAGCTATATAAATGCCAGTCATTTTTGACTGTCATAGTGAAGTTCAAAATACCGATGTACCTACTGTATTCAAATTATTAGTCGATATTTTTTCCATACAAATTTCGGGAGAGTATTACTCCAGTTTTAGGGTTCCGTACCTCGAAAGGAAAAAACGGAACCCTTGCAGGATCACTTTGTTGTCCGTCCGTCCGTCTGTCGTCTATGAATTTCAACTAGATACCTCCATGCGTTCCTGAGTCTTGACAGACACGCGGACAATGAAGGGACGTCATTATAATAAGGATTCCCTTTTAGGGTTCCGTACCAAAATGGTAAAAAGGAACCCTTATGGTGCGACTCTGTCTGTCTGTCCGTCTGTCACAGCTGGATATCTCAAGAACTACTAATGCTATCAACATGAAATTTGGAATAGTTTTAAATGACGTTTGCTCAACTAATTTGAAAATAAGAAAGAAATATTTATTTTTGCAACAATGGCTGTAGGGGTTCTTAAAAATTCGAAGTGGAGCTACTGGGGCATGGATATCATATGAAAGAATGCTGTTTGCACATTCTCAAACATTTTTTATTTATTTATTGGGCCGCATACTTTTGATGAAAAATGTAAAATAATACAGCTCCCTCCCCCCCTTATGTCCGAAGTTTGCATAGAGAAAAATCTGAAATTAGTCTGTGATAGAAGTTTATGTAAAGATTACGGGAAAAACAAAACGATGTCTAAATGGCACACTTTTTCAGAAATCATCAACAACAATAATAATTACATTAGTTCCAATATCGGTCAAGAGCCTCACGAGATGGCGCGGACCTAAAACTGCAATACTCTACACCGCAGTGTTCAAATTCTCTGACGAAAATAGGCCTCGCCGATGAACATTTAAAAACATTTCACGTTTCACAATACGGAACCCTCGATGCGCGAGTCCAACTCGCTCTTGACCGTTTGAGGTTAGTCCGGATTACGAATCTTTGTTTTGGGTTCGGAACCCTTAAAATAGTAAAAAAAAAATTAAAAGACATACCGAAAATCTGTATCGGCCTTTTGGGGGCGTCGCATATGGTACACCGTAGTAAATTTCCACCGGGGTGGCGGAACTTTCCGTATAAGCTTTTATCTGTAAATAAAACCTGTAGTTTCATCCGTATCTTAGAAAATTTAAAACACGTTAATATTATGACAAACTCTAGGGCCCCTGTACCACAAAACTTTTTTATGTAGGTACAAGTCATTCTACAAAATAGTAAGTAGAAAAAATTTACGGTAACACAAATTAGAAATACGTACAGTCCGCTTCATAGAAAAGGAACCCCCCTTTGGTAATGACATCAAATTGTTTAAGTTTTTTGAAATGTATCGTAGACGGCGCGTTGGTCTAGTGGTTAAGACTGCAGCTTAGCAATGCAATGGTCACGAGTACAAATCTGCGAGTGACCAGACTATGTTGTTTTTTTTTTTTTTTTGTTTTCTTAATAGGCGATTAGGTGATTTTCGTTAAATATTATTTAAGAAATCAAATATTAAAGTAGGTATGAGGTTTGTAAGAAAAGCTAGGCATTTTGCATAATACAACATTCATTTATTTCTCTAATTACATTTCTAGGACTTCATGGAATCCACTTTGAGTATACAGTCTATCTGTGTTAAATTGGGCTTATTTACTTTTAGAATATTAACTTAACACAAATTATATACCTACCTAAATAGATAGATAACGGTTAGTTTATAGATATTTCTAGAAACATAACTATAATAATATTTATTTAATTAAAGTTGTGAAAACATTAATCTTATCGGAAAAAAATGTTGGTAAAAAAATGAAAGTTGTCATTTGTGCCTGTGACTTACAGAGGAAGAACCAACATGCTAAACTATAACAGTATAGCAATATACATCTTTCTCTTTTATCACATTTTCCGATAACCCTTACTTAACACAACATTAGAAAAATATGTGAGGTCAGATGGTGCACCTTTAACACATTACAAGACTACATGTAAACAAGAGTAACTGGATTGATAATAATAAAGGTTGTTTATTATTGAACTACGAGATAATGATCCTACAAATATTGGGGATTATTAACACTTGCGCATACGTTCCAGTGCAATTTTATCAGATAAGTTACACAATCAATCTGCCGAGTAAATAACGGAGAGAATGGCAGACACTGTCTATCACTTCTTGAAGTCAGGACTTGAACACGTAGTTTTGAAGGGGCACCCTTTTGAGTTTTGAATGAACTTCCACAATATTACGGTGTCACTCCGATTCATTAGTGTAGGTAAGCACTGTAAGCAATTGGGCGAGGGCCTTTGCGATCACATTTCACATCACCCATCGCTTGATAAATTGTATCCATCTATGAACTGTTTTTCTCTGTAATGAAAATAATAATATTAGAAATATATAAAAAATCCAACTTGTAAGTAATAAATATAATGCAACATGATTGCAACAATAAATATGTGTTTAACGTAAATCTTACCGTTATGCCCATATCTCGTGCTGTTTTCTTTCTGCTTTGTTCCTGTTCCCAGGAAACAACAATTTTAGCCTTCAAAAAAGTTGTTAATCGAACCATACTATCGGTTAATAGAATCAACTGTTCAAAAACTTAATAAATTGGATAATATTACGACGAAATATTACACACAAGCGGATCGGCATGAAAACAAAACGATTTGAAAAGTAATTATACCCCCAGTCACAGTTTAGTAAATGTTAGGGTTCGGTAATTTACATTTTTATTTCATTAAATTCCTCATAAGGGATAAACATAATATAGTGTTGTTTGCAGATGATACTTCACTTTTATTCAAACTCAAACGTCAGCAGCTGGTTACTGACAATGTAAATAGCGCCCTTGCAGAAGTAGTTCACTGGTTTAATGTCAATAACCTACTTCTTAACGAAAAAAAAACGAAATGTATTAAGTTTACGATACCCCACGTTAGACAAGTAGAAACTAGTGTTCTCATTAAGGATGAAGAGTTGAAACCCGAAGATACCACAGTATTCTTAGGCATAACTTTGGATGCCAAGCTTCAATGGGGCCCCCATATAGATAAAATGTCAAAAAAGCTTAGCTCTGCAGCATACGCCGTTAGGAAAATTCGTGATTTAACTGATTTAGAGACAGCCCGTTTAGTTTACTTTAGTTATTTTCATAGTGTGATGTCGTACGGTATTCTGTTGTGGGGAAATGCCGCCGATATTCAGACAATTTTTATTTTACAAAAAAGGGCAATTCGTTCCATTTATAAATTAAGTCCCAGACACTCCCTCAGAGACAAATTTAAAGAGATTAATATAATGACTGTGCCTTCTCAGTACATTTATGATAATCTTTTGTATGCACATAAAAATATTAATCTGTTTAAAAAATACAGTGATATCCATAACATAAATACTAGGAACAAACACAAATTTGTTGTTCCTACAACAAGGCTCAAGAAAATAGGTGGGTCGTTTAGATGCCAATGTATACGTTTTTATAATAAACTTCCTAGTCACATTCAAGAACTAAGCCTTAACAAATTCAAATCTTTTATAAAGCGAAAACTATGCCAGAAAGCCTATTATACTGTAAAAGACTATAATTATTGAGGACAAAAAGGCTTGGGATTGAGCTGCTCCGATAGGTTTAGACTGTAATTGTTGTTTTTATTTTTTCATTTTGCTATTTTACACTTTATTTTTTTTTTCAAAATATATACTTTTCTTTAACAATGACATGTACATTTACTGTATAAAGTATTGTATTATTTTAATTATTGTGAATGTGAGGACTATGTGGGTCATTGTTTCAGTTTTAATCATGGTCTGGCAGTTTGAGTAGTTTATGCGGCCTACCCAAATGTCCTGTTTTTGGTATTGTTCGTCGAATCGTTGAGCTCCTTAAGCTCTGAGTTGAGCTGCACGGTTCTGACAAATGCGTGCACTGACTGGACAGGTCCTCTCAATCTGTGTGGTTATTTCCTCAAAATACCATTTCAGACACCAATCTACATGGCCCTCAAAGATTATGCCCGAATTTTTATATACACTTTGACATTGATGATTTTTATATATACAATGACATGAATATTTACTTTGTAAAGTATTTTTTATTTTTTTATTTAATTGTTGTGAATGTGAGGACTATGTGAGTCATTTCTTTTTTTTACTGTTTTCCTTCTTAGTTAGTTTTAATCATGATCTGGCAGTTTGACTACATTACGCGGCCTACCCAAATGTCCTTTCTTTGGTATTGTTCGTCGAATCGTTGAACTCCTCAACTTCTGAGTTGAGCTGCACGATTTTGACAAATGCGTGCACTGACTGGACAGGTCCGCTCAATCTGTGTGGTTCTTTCCTCAAAAGACCATTTCAGACACCAATCTACATGGTCTTCACATGATCTGACCAAGATTATGTCTGGACTTTAAAAGAGACTGTGACCTCTGAGTTTGTTTCGGCCTTTCTTCTCAGAATAGTCAGATAGGAAACGCCGACCTCATCTAGTTTAAAAAAATATGATTGACGTGTAAAAGTGTTTGTACAAACCTACTTACAGAAAATAAATCATTTATCATTTAAAATTAAACTCAAAAAGACTAGTTTACAGGCCACTAACTGTTTGATTCGAATATTTTGTACTGGCAACACTTTAGCTTGTCCGTCGGTCGTTGGATGCTTCTGATTGGCTAACCAATCAGAGGCCAGCACATGGTCATCCGTGATTGGTTGACGACATATATCATTAACCAATCACGGAACTTTGTTTTACCGCGTAAATTATCAGAAACCTAGGAGGCGGGAAAAGGTCTGTTGAACATTCTGACTGCAGCGATTGTACGTGAAGGTTGAGAGAATAAAGTTGTGTTTCCCTGTTACCTGGATTTTCTTCAGTACTTCACCTAGGTATCCTGAAAGTCTAGTCTAGGTATAGTTCAATTCTTAGATTCAGTATTTTTAATATATCAGAAGTGACACGCTAACCCAACTTAAAACGTAAGTACACGCTCATGGCTTTTTATTATGTAAATTCAGAATTATATATTTTTTGTTTTATCTTTGCATTATAACATATTTTATTTTTAATTTAAATTAGCTTAATGGGTACTAGTAATGGTACTAAAATCTTAAAATCTTAGTTTAAAGCATAACGGTCGTATTGCGGAAAGAATGAACAAGTGTTTAGAGATAAACAGTGTTTAAACCTATCTAAATGGCAGCTCTAAACGTATTCTAAGACTTAGACAGTGGTTCTATTGTTTTGTAATGCGACCTACAGTATTTTGTAACAATTTTTTTTTTTTTTTGTGAGGGTGTGTGTGTTTTTGCTTAATAAGTGTATGAAATGATCGACAATATTATCGTATGGAGGTTTCTAAAAGGGGGACAAAATTTGCTTATTTTTGGCGTAGGACGCACCGTTTCCGAGATATGACGCACTTTTCATCCTTCAATTAAACCGAATGATGTGGTATTATTCACCATTTTTTTGTCACCGTTATTAACATACGTTCTTTTTCTGCGAGTGTTCAGATCATGGACGAGCCACCAGGACGCAAAGAACGTTCAAATCGAGATTCTAGTCGGCGTAGACTAGAGACACCTAGTCGAGAAGATCGCTCACGAAGTCGAAGCGGCCTGCGTATGCGGAGCCCGAATCGATCTCGGGATGAGCAAGACTTCTTGCTGGGACGGCAGAGGGTACAGATGTTGGAGCAGGAGTTACGCCGAGAGCGTGAACGACTTCGTGCGACGGAGGACCGTCATCGATCATCGTCACGACGTGCCAGCGAGCGTTACGAGCCCTCCGGACGTCGGGAAGCTGAGCGTCGGTCAGAGCCACGTGCCGAGCAACGTAGCAATGCGGGAGAATATGCCAGCGAGCGTCGCGAAGCCTCCGGACGTC
Source organism: Gortyna flavago (assembly GCA_963669345.1). Lineage (NCBI taxonomy): Eukaryota > Metazoa > Arthropoda > Insecta > Lepidoptera > Noctuidae > Gortyna > Gortyna flavago. The sequence continues at coordinate 11,586,979 of OY770126.1, forward strand.
GGGAAGCTGAGCGTCGGGCAGAGCCACATGCCGAGCAACGCAGCAATGCGGGAGAATATATAAGGTCACGTAGTCCATCTTTATCTAAGAACGATCTTGTTAGTGTTTTAAAAATGTTGAAAGAGGATCTGTCGTCACAGCCACATAAACAAAATGCACAGTCGTCTCAAAAGATAGACCACCAAAATTTATATTGCCTAATTTTGACCCTTCAACTAAAAATCAACGTATTGATGTATGGCTGAAAAAGGTCAACGAATGTGCGTCGGTATATGGTTGGGACGACAGAACTACCACTCATTTTGCCATGCGGAAACTCCAAGGCCTGGCTAAAATGTGGTACGAAAGCTTGAATTCCATTCTTTTCAGCTGGAAAGAATGGCAAGATAAATTGATAAATGCATTTCCTTGTGAACAAAATTACGGCCAGACCTTGGAGGACATGCTGAAAAGGAAGAGCAAGTTCAATGAGCCCATCGAAGTTTATTATTACGAAAAGCTTGCTCTCGTGAATCAATGCGATATAGTAGGAAAGCGTGCCGTGGACTGTATCATTCACGGCTTGAGTGACAGAACGCTTAGATCGAGTGCTTTGGCATTACGTTGCAATCACCCTGACCAACTTTTGCAGTTCTTATTAAGCAATAGGGATACTCATCAGCCTTCAGCGGACCGTGGCCATTTTCGTAATAAAATCGTAGACAATACACATCAGAATAATAACCAAAACCAAGCTTCAAAGTCTACAGCTAGATCGGGTCAGCCTACAGGTTGCTATAATTGTAAGGAGAAGGGGCATAGTTTCCTACATTGTCCTAAACCTCTCGAAGTGCCAACGATTCAGTAAACTCGGTCATACGATAGAGACCTGTTTTGGCAAGCCAGGGGAAAAGCAGACTAATTCTAGCGCTACTGTTTCAAAGACAATGCGCATAGATTCTGTCAAAAACGGTACTGAAACTCCGAACTCCAAATTTATAAAAGAAGTTATTGTTAATGGGGTGCTCTTACAGGGGTTCATAGATTTTGGGAGCGAGGTTACTTTGATTAAGGAGTCTGTATCCAAGGAGTTAGGCTTGGTTCACGATAACACGCCCTCTCAAATGAAAGGTTTCGGTAATAGTGTTGTGCAATCTCTTGGAGAGTTGTCGCTTGATTTGAGTATAGACACTGTCAACGCCAGGGTTATTTGTAAGGTTGTGAGGGACGACTTTTTGGAGAAGCCTTTGCTAATTGGCCAGACTTACACGGAACTTCCCCATATAATTGTTTATAAAAATGTTTCTGAATTGAAATTCTTCGACAACGGCAACAAATTGCCCTTTTCTGATGTTGACATTGAGAGTGGAAACTCTTCAAAAGTTCGCACTTTAGGAATGTCACTCAGGCTGGCTGGACAAATCTTCAAAATAACTCGCATTTAACTAGGTCAATAGGGCATTTTATGTGACGGCTAAACACCCTTATTTCAGAATTTGTGACGCAACAGAATCTTAGATAATCGATCGAAAACGTGTCCAGCCATCTTGATAAACCACTTTTCGCTGGTCTCTCAATCTCGGTAACGGAAGTGATTTTGACGACATTTTGCTTATCAACGGGCGTCACATAAATTTGTGACAGGCATCGAGCTAAAAGTTTTGTGATACGTACAGCGGTTTAGTAGAAAAATGCAAAAATCTGTGTCCAGCCATCTTGATTTTACGTATAAAACTTTTGGCTGGCACTTCCGAATCTCAATAACGGGAGCGTTTTCGAATATGGTTCCTTTACTAACATTTAGTGACGCAATTTGTGACAGTAATAACGTTTGATCTATGGCGTCACATATAAGGGTTTACGAGAAATCAATAAAAACTTAATGTCCAGTGCTGCTGCGAGGGTCGTATCGATGGAGCCAGGGTACTCATCGGCAAACTATACTGCTTCAGGGAGGGCAATACACGACCACGTGTGATGCGCTTTGTACGGCGGGCATTCTCGGGAACTGGAATCAGTCCTCTAGAATACATGTCCCATGTCACAGAGCGCATCGACTTCCTGAAGCAGAAAGTTTGTGCATGGGCGAGCCGAATTCGGCGGTATAAGCGGCGGGTTGATCGATACACGCAGAATCGCATGTTCCAGAGCGATAAAAGGTGGGTGTATAGAGCTTGGGAGCGACCTGAACAAAATGTGACAGATGTATGCCGCCCGGATGATGCCGACACAAGTGCATTCTGGCGCAGCATCTGGTCGGTACCCGTCTGTCACACTGAGGCTAACTGGATTCGGGATGTCGAGCGAGCGTGTGAAACTATACCAGAAACGGATGCAGTCCTAATTACGCCATCAGACGTTGCCAAAGCGGTCCGTCCGTTACCGAATTGGAAATCACCGGGACCGGACGGACTGCACAACTTTTGGTTGAAATGGCTAATTAGTTCACACACTTGCCTGGCATCTCAGTTCCAGTCATCTTTAGAGTCTGGGTCGCTACCACAGTTTCTAACAACAGGCGTTACCCAACTGCTCCATAAGTCAGGTAGTCCCGCGGAACCCAAGAATTATAGACCGATCAAGTGTTTGTCGACGGTTTATAAACTTCTTACATCTATTTTGAGAGCGAAAATTAATACGCACATTTACAGTAATTCGATTATGTCTACCTCTCAAAATGGATGTAAGAATGGGTCCCGCGGTACTAAGGAGCTACTCCTCATAGACATTAGTGGTGGTTAATAAAACGTATAGCGTCAAAAAATAGCACGCTATTTATTTATAGCATCTAGCGTTTGTTGTCCCGACTCTGACTTCGCGCTAGAAATATAACGTCTCAACAAACTAGGCGTCTCATATTCTAAACGTACACAGCGAGGCTAGAGCGGGATAGCATTATAGTTTTATAACTTTTATAGTCTCACTCACAGCGTCACAGCGCGTCGGGGCACTCAGGCGAAGTCGTGTGAACTCGGGCGGCAGTCGGCCGGTTGGCTCGCGGTACCTGTTATTATTACGTACGCGTTGTTTTGTAAACAAACACGGCCCTCGGCCCCTCGCACGTTTTTTTTCTAAATAATAATTTTGTTGCTGTGCAACTTATTAGTACTACAGTACTGTAATTGTAAATACTTATAATAATTCTCATGTTTCGTACATACATTCGTCGTGCTATTGTAAATATTGTGTGTTCGTTTTTAATAATTGTAAATAGGTAGGATGTTACTGTGTGACAAAGTGAAACTGTGGATAGTGATTTGTAAATAAGTTTTAGTAAATACGCCTATAATAAATAATAATTGTCTCACAAAACTTTTATACTTAATAAAATTTAATCAATTTTATTATAGACAGTCCTAAGCCTGGAAAGTATGAAGAAAAGTTCATTGATCTATAACGCTTCATGAGATATTATTATATTCTTTCGTGTACAGCGCGTTGCGAGATAACTAGCGTGTTGCCAGATAAAATGATAATGTCTCCGCGTTCAGACTGCGGCCAAGTTTTGTAATAACGTGTTATAATGATAGCGTGTAAAACAGCGCGCTAGAAAAATATAGTTTATAGTCTATAACACGATTTTAGTTTAAAGCGGATTTGAACAACGCTAATAGACATGGCCAGCACGCAAAATACGCGCATTGACGTGGAGTTGCGGACAACAGCCCGTATTACCTATTACCTATTACCTAGACATGGCCATTAGCCAACAGGTTCGTCGATCCCACAAGGATCTGTCGACATGTTGGATAGATTACAAGAAGGCCTATGACTCGGTGCCACATACATGGCTCATGAGGGTGCTAGAGTTGTACAAGATAGATGCAACTCTGCGCACCTTTCTTGAGTCGTGTATGGGACAATGGAAGACAGCCCTTCGTTATCCAGGGTGTCGACGGATCCAGGGGAATGATGAACATGTATGGAAACGGGGAATATTTCAGGGCGACAGTTTGAGTCCACTTTGATTCTGCTTAGCCCTGAATCCTCTAAGCACACTACTGGAGGATTCAGGTCTAGGCTATCGGTTGAAGAGAGGTGGTCAGGTCATACCTCACCTCCTCTACATGGATGATTTGAAACTCTTTGCCCCCAACAAATTGCGTCTGATGGAGCTACTAAAGGTAACTGAAACTTTCAGTAGCGCCATCAGGATGGAATTTGGTGTGGACAAATGTGCAGTCATGCATGTAAAGAGAGGGGAGATTGTGGAATCTGAGGGAATTCAACTCTTGGATTCCATAAACCTCAGATCCCTCTCTTCATCCGAAAGCTATAAGTATTTGGGTATGTCCGAAGCGTTAGGCATCAACGATGCTGACATGAAGCAATCGTTGAAGGAGCGCTTCTTTTGTCGCCTGAAGAAGGTATTAATTAGTCTTCTTTCGGGCGGAAATAAGGTGCGCGCCTTCAACGGTTGGGTCATGCCGGTTTTGATGTACTCTTTCGGCATACTCAAATGGACTCAGACCGAACTTGACGCCCTGGATAGAAGGGTCCTTACACTGTTGACCGCAAACCGGATGCATCACCCACGATCATCGGTGATGAGACTGTATATCCCGCGGAAGTGCGGGGGTCGAGGTTTTTTAAATGCGAAGACACTCCACAACCGCGAGGTGTGCAGTCTCAGGGAATATTTTTTAAAAGCTGAAGTGGGTATGCACCGTGATGTGGTTGCTGTGGACAAGGGGCTTACCCCGCTCTCCATGGCTAAAGAGAACTGGCGCAAACCTGTAGTACTTACTACCGATGACCGCCAGAAGATATGGCAAAGCAAGGAGCTTCACGGGCGCTTCTATCGGGCTCTTCATGAGCCCGGTGTAGATTTCTTAGCGTCCGTATCCTGGCTACGTTTCGGTGACCTATTTGGGGAAACTGAAGGTTTCGTCTGTGCAATTATGGACGAAGTTATCTTGACGATTAACTATTGGAGACATATTATGAAGGACGGGACAGTTGACGTGTGTCGGGCATGCACCGTCCGGGTGAGTCTATCAGACATATTATCTCTGGTTGTTCTCGTCTGGCTAACGGCGAGTACTTGCACAGGCATAATCAAGTAGCCAGGATTATTCACCAGCAACTTGCTTTGAAATATAAACTTGTGGATTCTGAGGTACCGTATTACAAGTATGTGCCCGACCCAGTTCTTGAAAATGACCATGTCACGTTGTACTGGGATCGGTCTATCATTACTGATAGGACTATTGTCGCCAATAAGCCTGATATTGTGGTGATAGATCGATTAGTGCGCCGTACAATGATTGTCGATGTTACCATTCCACATGACGGGAACCTCGTGAAAGCTGAGAAAGAGAAACAAATTAAATATCTTGACTTAGCACACGAGGTTGTTGACATGTGGAATGTGAGCTCGGCTGTCATTGTGCCGATTGTCGTATCGGCCAATGGCCTGATGGCCGAAAGCCTCGATCAACATCTATCGAGGCTCTCGTTAGGCGGTTGGATCAAGGGCCTGATTCAGAAGGCAGTACTCCTCGATACGGCTCGCATTGTGAGGAGGTTCCTGTCTCTGGAGCCCTAACCACCGGTAGTTTGGACCCTGCTCCCGATACCGGTGGGCTACTGTTTTTTTTTATTTTTAAATGTTTTTATGTTTTTTATATTCTAATATTTAAAAATATAATTAATATGTATATATCGATAAAATAAAGGAAAATAATAATATTATAAATGCGAAAGTTTGTGAGGATGGATGTTTTTTACTCTTTCACGCAAAAACTACTGAACGGATTTGGATGAAATTTGGTACACAGATAATTTATAACCCGGATTGACACATAGGATATTTTTTATCCCGGTATTCCTACGGGATCGAAACTTATACGGGTGAAACCGCGGGGCGCAGCTAGTATAAAATAATTAATAAAAACCAGATACGAATTACAAGCGAAGACATAAAAACATAATGAGTGTGATCAGAGAAAAAAACCTGATAGGTCACACTTTCAATCGAAAAGATGGAAAACACCTTAGACTGGTTATCAAAAACTTACACCACACAACCCCGCATCAAGCTGGCAGCATCAGGGTGGCATTCGAAAATACCGGAAACGTAGTAGTAGGTGAAATTATAACTCTAGATATGGACCTGATAAGGTACCAACATCCACCTTTTTCATTAATTTACAATCAGGATCAAATAACAAAGCAGTAAACCAGGTGAAAGTTATTTATCACCAGGTAATTACTATAGAAGATCCTAAGAAAAGGACAGCCCCGGTAAAATGCCAAAGATGTCAGCAGTACGGACATTCAAAAAATTACTGCATGAGACCTTACCGCTGTCTAAAATGCGCAGAATCACACAACACTAAGGAATGCCCTAAGACTGATCGTACTTCCCCAGCCACGTGTGCCTAATGCTTAGGCCCACATCAAGCAAACTATAAAGGATGTGAAGTCTTCAAAGAGATTTTGGCCAGAAAAACTCGTAAGCCAAACTACACAAGAGGCAAAATAACACAAAACACACAAATCAGCAATAACTATGAAGAACACAATTCACAGTTCAAAAAGAACGAAACTACGACTGAACGTAAACAATACTCAGATATAGTTAGACAAAACCGCATGAAAGAACCGCAACTCAAACAACCTACGAACAAACCATACAACATATTAACAGAAAACTGGAAGAAATATGTTCCTTATACAAAGTGAAAAGATTGACGCTATCTTACAACAGATGAGCACCCTCTTAGGACTCATAACTACACTCGTCAGTAAAATCACAAAATGATCAATACGATCAAAATAGCCACCTGGAACATCAACGGATTATCTCCCAACAAAGGCGAAGTCGAGACCCTCCTTAACTTCCATGGCCTCGATGCCCTACATATATTCGAAACACATTTCACATCTAACAGGCAAATCAAAATAAAAAACTAGGTACAACATCTACACTACAAATCACCCTGATGGTACTGCTCATGGTGGAACAGCTGTTACAATCAGGGAATCCACCAAACACCACGAACTGCCCCAGTTCAGCACGGAGCATAGACACCCAGGAAAGGTTATAAATTAAAGGTTATATGCATAGTTCATCGTTTGTCATTGTTACAGTCCCGTTCTACTACCTAAAATAGATTTATAACGTACAATTAATGCAAAATATCATCGCTCTGGTCTTTTTGGACAGAGCAATTACAGCCATAGCGATCAGAAAAAGTCACAAAATCATAAGTATAGCTTAAAAGCAGTAGAAAGTTGATATTACGTCTCATAAAAAACATCATAACGATCACTTAATTCAATGACAAACACATTCACAAGCTTACTATTTAATTTAAATAACGTGCCATAGCAATCATAAAATTCGAGAACCAAATCCAGAGCAATCATAAACTTACCTTCGTAATGTTGGAGCGCAGGAACCTGGCACACTGGTATCCTCCTCGGCGGTTACACTAGTGTTGCCTATCGATAGTCGACTATCGCTAAACTATCGATAGTCTATCGATAGTTGACGTCATATCAATAGAATCGATAGTCTATCGATAGTGTCGATATTATCGATAGTATCGATACTATCGATAGTATGATACAGGGCAATAGTATTGATATACAAAAATAGTATCGATAGTATCGATACTATCGAAGACCAGCATATGTTTCGGAGCAATACTATCGATAGTATTGATAGTATCGATAGCTCACACTGTGAAGTGTAGAGTAGCTAGCCAATAAACTAAAAAAAAGAAATAAGTAATGTCTATTGTAAAATGTTAAGTCCTACACAAAAGTCTACAATTGTCTATTGCGGATTCTTGTTGCAGAGAACCATCTTGTATTTTTTTTCTCCACCGAGTTTCCTAATAAATAGTTCACTACTGTGCTATTGTTTTACTCTGCCAGCCTTTAATTCATCACAGGTTATGGGCCCAGAGTACGCGAGTGCATAAATTACGGCGAGAATAAATCTATTTAAGAGAGATTTTCATTGGCTGTGTTGGCTTGTCGAGAGTTCGAGACGCCATTATTTGCTTGTTGAGTTCGCCGGTCGTAAGAGTGGAAGAAAATGGAATTGTCGCATCCGCAATCTATATCTGGAGTCAAACTGAATGGAAGTGCGACATGGTGTACCTGGAAATTCCAGATGAGAGTTATTCTACAGGCGAAAGGCCTATTTGAGGTCGTGGATGGTTCCATACCTAAACCCGGTAAAGACAAACCGGCAGAGTACCAAGAGTGGGTTACTAAGGATAGCAAGGCGCAGGGTTGGATCGTTTTCCATATTGATCAAAATATTATGACGCACTTGCTAACTGCTACTTCGTCTGCTGAGATGTGGAATAAGTTAACTAGTATCTATGAGAAGAAGTCATCTACATCTTTACATCTCGAACAACAAAAGTTTTATTCACTGAAGTGCGATACCGATATTTCACTATTTTTCTCAAATATAGAAGAGATAAGAGCAAATATACGACAATTAGGCGATGATATATCCGACAAAATGATTATTACTAAAGTACTTATGTCATTGCCAGACAAATATCGCCACTTTATTGCTGCATGGGAATCGGTCCCTACAATAAATCAAACTATAGGAGAACTAATGGCGAGATTGTTAATTGAGGAAGAACGTAATATGTCTACTGAAACAAATAGTGAAATAAAGGCTGAAACAGAGTGTGTAGCATTGGCAACAGCCACAAAGAAGTTGAGTGAGATTAAGTGTTTTGGTTGTGGCAAGATGGGCCATTATAAAAAAGATTGTCGTGCCAAATTGCAATGCTTTTATTGTAAAAAGTATGGTCACTCAATTAAAATTTGCAGACTACGGCTAAATAAAGAGAAAAGCAGTGATGTTGGTAAAAATGAGTCAAACAAAAAGAGTAATGCATTTTCAACAATTATAAAGAGCAAGGAAAATACTCAGGGCTGGTTGGTAGACACCGGTGCCAGTGAACACATGTGTTTCTTAAAAAATCTATTTAATGAGTTTGAAGAGTATGAATCGCACCAGTCAGTAATAATTGGTGATGGCAGGGAACTAAAAGTTATTGGTAAAGGAAAAGTGATTCTCAAAGCTTTTGATTGAGAGGAATGGATCGATACTACCCTGCATAATGTGCTGTATGTTCCTCGACTAACAGTTAATCTTTTCTCTGTGAGAAGTGTCATAGACAGGGACTTTAAAATGGAATTTGAAAAGAACAACTATTGTGAAATTAAAAATAAGGAAGGTAATGTTGTGGCCATGGGATACAGCGAGAAGAAATTATATATTATGTGCTTTAATTTTGAATCTAAACAAATTGCCGCTGTAACAGTATCACAAGATAGCCTAAAAATATGGCATGAGCGCTTAGGGCATCAAAACTATGAATATGTGAAACAGTTTTTGAATAAAAATGGTATTAAATTTAAGAATGATGCTGAAATATGCAGTGCTTGCGTTGAGGGTAAGATGCACAGATTACCATTTAATAGAAGTACTACTGTATCAAAGAGGCCATGTGAGCTAATACATATGGATGTCTGTGGCCCTATGGAGGTAGAGTCCTTAGGGGGCTCTAAATATTTTTTATTGATGAGGGATGATTATTCTACCTACAGATATGTATATTTCTTAAAACATAAAAGTGATGTTCCTGATAAGATTAAAGAGTTTATAAATTTGTCTGAACAAGATACTGATGAGAAAGTAAAAATTGTAAGAACCGATAATGGAAGTGAATTTATCAATGCAACAGTTGAAGAATTATTTAAGGAAAAAGGTATAAGGCACCAGACATCAACAGCATACACTCCAGAACAAAATGGTAAAATTGAAAGGGACAATAGGACAGTGCTGGAGGCGGCAAGAGCCATGATGATAAGTGCAAGACTACCCAAAGAACTGTGGGCAGAAGCAGTCAACACTGCTGTTTATATTCTTAACAGAACCGGGCACAGTCATGAGAAAGGCAAGTCTCCTTTTGAATTGTTGTTTAAAAAGGCCTATACAAATTTGGATAAGTTAAAAGTGTTTGGGCAAAATGTGTATGTACATGTACAAAAAAATCTAAGGAAAAAGTGGGACTCGAAAAGCAAAAAGGGCCGTTTCGTGGGCTATGATGAAAATGTGAAAGGTTTTAAAGTTTATTTTCCTGATTCGGCCACTATAGACATAAAGAGAGATGTTATTTTTGAGTCATCTCAAAACGAAGAAATGTTCAGCGAAATATTAAATGACACTTTTGAAGAGAAAGAAGAAATAAAAGAAAGTTTAAATGATGAAGAAGAAGAGTATTATACCGATATCTCTAGTGGTACAGATGAAAATGAAAAACTAGAAAAAGAAGAGAAGAAAGAGTTACCAGAAAAGAGAGTAACAAGAAAACCAACATGGTTACAAGATTATGACACAGAAACTAGCTTTATGTGCATATTAAATGAGCCGAAAACATATGATGAAGCTATCAATAGTGAGGATAGTGATAAGTGGAAAGAAGCCATGAAGAAGGAATTGGAAGTTCTAAAAGAAAATAATACTTGGAAAAGTAAAATTGAAGTACCTAAAGACAAAAAGGTAATAGAAAGTAAATGGGTTTATAAAGTAAAACAGGATAGTGAAGGAAACATAACCCAGTACAAGGCACGTCTTGTTGCCCGAGGTTCTCAACAAGAGGATATTTTTGAAGCCTATGATTTGTACGCACCAGTAGCTAAAATTGCGACTTTCAGGGTCTTGATGGCTTTGGCTAATAAAGAAAAACTACCAGTCCATCACAACATGGATGTACGAAGTGCTTTCCTGTATGGAGATATACAGGAAGAGGTGTTTATGAGTCTACCACCTGGATGTGATGATACTGTGAGTGTTGTTAAATTAAATAAAAGTATCTATGGACTAAAGAAATCACCAAAGTATTGGAACTTAAAGTTTGATAAGGTAATTGCTAAGAAAGGGTTTATTAGATCTGAAAATGATTTTTGCCTTTATTGTAAAGCAAATTCTGAATGTAAACTTTATTTATTATTGTTTGTTGATGACATACTGATTATGGGGGCAAATGAAAAAGAAGTACACAATTTAAAACTTTATTTGAGTAATATTTTCTATATGAAAGATCTAGGTCATGTAACTAATTATTTGAGTATTCATATTAAGCAAGATTTGCAAAATGGTATTATTGAAATGTCGCAAAAACATTATTTGAAAAAGATACTAGAGAAGTTTAATATGATTGATTCAAAACCTATGTCAACTCCAATGGAATTCAAATTCCAAATTGTTCAGTCAAATAAATCAGATCCTAAATTGGAAAATCAATGTAGACAAATTCTTGGATCGTTAATGTATGCTGTTTTGTGTACTAGACCTGATTTATGTCCTAGTGTAGCATATTTGAGTCGTTTTCAAAATTGTGCAGATGAAACATTGTTAAAAGCATTAAAAAGAGTGCTCAGGTATGTCAATGCTACACTTGACTTGAAGTTGACTTTCAATAGTAATGAAAGTACAGATTTGCTTGGATATGTGGATTCCGACTGAGGTAGCGATATTAATGACAGAAAGTCAACATCAGGTTATGTATTTAAATTATTTAACTGTCCCATTGTATGGTCATCTAAGAAGCAACATACTGTAAGTTTGTCTTCTTCTGAAGCAGAACTTATAGCTCTGAGTTTTGCAATTGTTGAGGCCTGTTGGCTTAAAAAACTTATAAAAGATTTTGAGATCTCAGTTTGTCCTATCGCTATTTTTGTAGATAATCAGGCAGCCATAAATACAGGAAATAATCCAGAAAATAATAAAAGAGTAAAACATGTTGATATCAAATTTAATTTTATTAAGGAGAAAATTGACAGTAACATTGTAATATTGAAATTTGTTAAAACGGACTGTCAGTTAGCTGATTTTTTTACAAAATCTCTACCAGTGACCAAATTTAATGGGTTTAGATATCTTTTGTGTTTAATGTAAGTGATTTTTTTAAACGTGTTTATTTAGAGACTTTTCTTTTGCATTGTTATTAGGAGTTTACTATTAAGGGGTCGCATTTTTTTCTTTAATGTTGGTGATATTTTTTTTATTTTATTGAGGGGGCGTGTGAAGTGTAGAGTAGCTAGCCAATAAACTAAAAAAAGAAATAAGTTATGTCTATTGTAAAATGTTAAGTCCTACACAAAAGTCTACAATTGTCTATTGCGGATTCTAGTTGCAGAGAACCATCTTGTATTTTTTTTCTCCACCGAGTTTCCTAATAAATAGTTCACTACTGCGCTATTGTTTTACTCTGCCAGCCTTTAATTCATCACACACACTATCGATAGTTTTATAAACGGCGATAGTATTGCCTTCCAATTTTCAATTACATACGAGGTGCATTCAATAGGTACCTAGCCTCATCGCCAGAGGGCACTGTAGTTTCAAAAGAGTTTTGCCACAGTGTAGCACATTCTTTTTTAATTATTTTTTCAAATTTTCATTCCAATCCCTTCATTTGTTTTAATTTGACAACTTATGGAAGCGAACGTGTCGATCGGTTTTACAGAAATGGAAAAAGAGCAATATCGTTCGGTGATTCGATTTCTATTTTTGGAAGGGAAAACGCGCATCGAAATAAAAGAGCGCTTGGATGCTGTGTACGGTGACTCTTCTCCATCGATGGCCACCGTCAAGAATTGGTTCAATGAGTTTGCACGTGGCCGTACGTCGGTTTTTGATGAACCACGTCCAGGTGCACCGAAAACAGCTGCTACGGAGGAAAACATTAAAAAAATCAATGATCTAGTATTGGCAGATCGCCGATTGAAGTAGGCACTTCAGAAGGAACAGTGCATCATATTCTTCACGAGGAACTCGGCATGAGAAAGCTGTCGGCGCGATGGGTGCCGCGTTTACTCACACCAGAAAACAAGCGCAACCGTGAGACCACATCGGAGACGTGTTTGGCGCTGTTTAAGCGGAATCCAGCGGAGTTATTGCGTCGTTTTGTGACCGTCGATGAAACCTGGATCCACTGGTACACACCAGAGACCAAGGAGCAATCAAAACAATGGATCCAGACCGGGGAACGTGCTCCAAAGAAGGCGAAAACTGTAAAATCGGCTGGAAAAGTTATGGCTACCGTTTTCTGGGATTCACAAGGTGTGATCTACATCGATTACCTCGAGAAGGGTAAAACAATTACAGGGCTTTACTATGCCGATTTATTGGGCCGATTCGACGCCGAATTAAAGAAAAAACGACCCCATCTGGCGAAGAAAAAAGTGCTGTTTCACCACGACAACGCACCGGTTCACACGTCTGCCGTTGCCATGGCCAAATTGGTCGAATTACGCTACGAATTGCTGCCCCATCCACCGTATTCTCCAGATTTGGCCCATGTGACTTTTTTCTGTTTCCTAATCTGAAAAAATCACTCGCCGGGAACAGATATGGATCAAATGAGGAGGTCATCGCCGCCACGGAGGCCTATTTTGCAGAGTTTGACAAAAACTATTTTTCAGACGGGTTAAAAAAGTTGGAGCATCCCTGGGCTAAGTGTATCGAACTAAAAGGAGACTATGTTGAAAAATAAATTGCCACTTTTGCAAAATTTTCATTTACTTTTTGTAGGCTAAGTATTTATTGAATGATCCTCGTAGCTAGCATAATTTAAATCTCATAAAAATATTAAGTACGGAAAACGTATTAATCCTAAAGAGTATCCCCGAATACAATCAAAAATTTACACAGGGCAACACTTAGCCCTGTAAAATTTAATATTGTTGTACTTTTTAAACTACAGTGAATTGCGAGCACAAAACATAATACTCAGAGGAGGTGAGAATAGTTTAACACTACTTGCTACATAAGCTATAATTGGGAAACGATACTATCGGCGGTTATTAAACTATCGATGGTGTAATACTATCGATAGTTTCACAAACTATCAATAGTATTGATAGTTTTAATTATTTAATACATCGATACTATCGATAGTATCGATAGTATTACTTTTAAAAAATCGATAATATCGATACTATTGATAGTATTATAATGTAATAGTATCGATCCTATCGATACTATTGCTTCCAATCAATAGTATTAGTTAATTTGTGATATCGATAGTATCGACGGTATCGATACTATCGATATTGTTACTAGTTTTGGAGGTCATCTATCGATAGTGAAACTATCGATAGTTGGGCAACTCTAGGTTACACCACTACTGACGTTACCCCGCGGGAGTCGGGAGGGGAATAGAGTGTCTAATAACACGTAGGGATGAGTGCGATGGTTTTACCTCAGCGCAGAGCGATGAGATAAAATGCCCGGTCACGATTTTAAATTAAAATTGTGGCAAAAGTATTGTTAATATAACTAGAAATATTTTTTTTACCATTGCCACTCGAAAAAGGGCATTTTATTCATCGATAACAGTGAATAAAACTCTTTTAGTCACTGAGTGAACAAAAACATTTTGAATTTGGAACAAGCACGAATATACGAATTGTTTACAAAAATAAATAAAACGTGCTAAAAGTACGTACTGGCTGGTTATATGGAGCTATCCCGTAGAGCTATAAAATTTATTTAAAAAAATAACCCGCCAATTTTGGTTCTTTTCTATCTGTTATCGTGGTTGTTTTAAGTAATTGGAAAATCTAAAAACATAAATTATAGTAAAATGAGTTCTTCCAGTGACGACAATGAGAAATCATTTCGAATTAATAATTTGTTGCCGCCAAAATCTCGGGAGTTGTACCTGAAAACATACAATTTGTTCTGCGACTGGAAAACCACGAATGGCACCAATTCCTTCTCAGAGTCCGTATTTCTTAACTATTTCAACGAATTAACCAAGACTAAGAAGCCGTCGACACTTTGGAGCATGTTCTATGCTAAAAGCCACAATGAGAATCAAACACAATATTGATATTTCAAACTACTCAAAGTGAGTACTTAAGCGACTATCCGAGGGCATAAGCCAAAGAAATCTAGAGTGCTAACCTCCCAAAACATTGAACGTTTTCTAAATGATGCGCCTAAACAGTTTTCTGGCCGTAATAGTACGTACCTATTTATCTACAAACCTACTATACTCTAAAAGTTTTATTTTAAATACATATTTTAAACATATTTTTTTAAAAACTTACATATTTTTTTAATTATCGTTCACAGTTTGGGCTAATTTTTGGCGTGAATCAACCTGTCGCAGTAATGAATTATTAAAGATAACTATGAACGACATTCAAAAACACTCGGAAATTTTACTGATCGTTTTAATTGATATGAAAACAAAAATTGATAGAACGTTCGTGATACGGCAAGAGTACGTAAAAATCGTCGAAAAATATCAAGCTTTACCTAATACGACCGTTTTAAAACCAAACAAGAACATTAGACTGAATTTCGAAAACTGTTCTAATTTCACTATTAATTTCTAATGTTTATAAATTAATCCTTTGTTCTCTTATTACCGATTATAAAATAAAATGTGATAAATACTATCCTACTATTTATTTTCTCGCAGTCAATGGTAAAAAGTAGAGTACACAACTCGTGAAAAAAATAATTCATCTCGGTCCTTGTATCCCTCGCTCCGCTCAGGATTCTAATCTAGAATACCTCGCTACGCTCGGGATTCTACTCTAGAATCCTTCGCTACTCTCGGGATCCAACTTAGTCCCTCGAATTAAATTCCCTTTTTTTTCACTTGTTGTATAATCTACTATATTACCATGAAGATTAACTATTTTAAAGAATATTTTTTTCATTCAATCGGGAGTTGGGTCAACCCAGACCGATCAGGATCTTAGGGTTTAGGATTTTTTTTTAAATATTTAAAATAAACTTATTCATAATATTAGCATTGTATCACGTAGATTAGACACCGAACTGTTTATAAAAAAATATTTTGAAAACGTTTTTCGATTTTAAAATGGGAATCCAGCCCGACGCGAAATAAAATGCCTCTGGAGATCGACCCACTTATCGTTTGAATAGTGAACAATTCTTCGGGCTTAACTTGAGGTTGGCACCCTGGATCTTCATGAGCACGCGTTCCAGATTTTGAAGATGTTCTTCAAACGTACGGCCTACGATGATGATGTCATCCAAGTAGACCAGGCAAGCATCGCCAATAAGTACAAGTTCCATCAACCTTTCAAACGTTGCCGGAGCATTGCACAATCCAAACGGCATAACTTTAAATTGCCACAGACCTTTTCCTGTCGAGAATGCAGTTTTCTCCTTGTCCTTAGGGTCAATTTCAACTTGCCAGTAGCCACTTTTCAGATCCAGCGTGCTAAACCACTTTACGCCAGTAAGCATGTCCAGCGTGTCATCAATTCTTGGCAAAGGATAGCTGTCCTTCTTCGTAACGTCGTTCAGACGACGATAGTCAACACAAAACCGCATGCTGTCATCTTCCTATCTTACCAGCACTACAGGTGAACACCATGGACTAGATGAAGGTTCAATAACACCATCCTTCACCATTCCCTCAATCATGGTTTCCATTTCCTTTTCACGTGCTACCGGCAATCTCCTTGGCCGCTGACGGATAGGCAATTCTTCTCCTGTGTGTATTTTGTGTTGAACTAAGCCAGTCTTCCCGATGTCAGCATCGTTTGACGAGAAAACATCGGCGTACTTGAGTAACATCTTCTTCTCCTTGACCATTTCATTTTGAGACAGAGTGCTGCGGCAGTCTTCTAATAGTGTGGTCACTCTCGTTTGCGCATCCTTGATGAGGGTCCCAGTCGATAGATATTGGCATCGACGCAACCAATCCACTTCCTCGCACGTACCAACTAGTATGCCTTTGTCTATAATCTGTTCCTGATCACAACGGTTCAGTACCCCTGAGATGTCGGTGGCTCTGACCAAAGTTTGTGCCACTTTCCATGGAAGGTCATTGTCTACCCTTTCCACGAGTACACAACGATGGGTTTGCCCAGGATTTCGAGGAAGACTAACCGGCACAATCGTTACCGATCTCGGCGGAAGAACAATCTTCTTAATGCTGTACACATTCCCTGGTAATTCCCCTTCCACGAAAAGTTCTTCTTGTCCACATTTCAAAACACCTTGCTTGACGTCAATCTCGCAACAATTCTTCCTCATAAAGTCAAGGCCCAGGATGCAATCGTCCATTATATCAGCCACGATGACATTATGCAGGTAGATTCTGTTGCCTAGCTTCAACTCCATCTTTTTCTCTCCATGGACGGGTATGCGCTGACCGGTGGCTGTTACCAAATTAATGCGTTCTCGGGTGTATGCGGAGTCCCCAAGGAACCGACTTATAAGTTGGGAACTGACGACCGTACGAGAGGCTCCAGTATCTATGGTCAGCTTACACGGCGTTCCGTTGACCTCGCCCTTGATGATTAAGCTGTTCCCGTCATGGGTTTGTGTGATCGAAATCCTTGGGGCTCTTTGAACATCAGCCAGCACCCCCGCCCCGCAGTCCTGGCTATTACTGGTTTCCCTGCTGCTGCTGGGTGGTGCTGTTAGCCGCACTACCCTCTGGAGACCGGCCATCTTCCCTTTCTGCAGTTCGCTTAGGGCAACTGGATCGAAGGTGGCCCCTTTCCCCACAGCCATAGCACCTAGGGCTGTATCCTTTATTACGATCGCGAACTGTAGCCGCTTGAACCTCCCTGACGCGATGGGAACGATGGTCCTGCCGCACAGCTTCCACCTCCAGTGCATGGGCCAAGGCGTCCTTAAGCGTCCCGTGGTGACCGAGCCTCACAACAGCTCTAACTTCCAGGTCGCGGATGCCATCGAAGAATGCCTGCACCAAGTTCCCATCAATAAGCTCAGGCACGGAATGGTAAGCTTTGCGAACCAGCTTCTCCACTTCGAGGGCCCACTGCTGCAGGTTTTCGTTACTGCATTGCACGCGATCTTTGAGCTGCGCACGAACCACGTGTTCCAGGTGAGCGTCGCCATACCGAGCCTCCAATGCCTCAAGGAGCTGCTCATAAGTCACTTCCTTACCGAGAGCTTCCAGAACAGTAAGGCCTGGTCGCGCAGGCTTAGGGCGAGGGCAGTCATGGCCTGATTTTTATCCCACCGAGGAGCATCTGCTGCGAGCCTGTTCCTCTTTATCACGCTGGAGCTGTTCTTCCAGCCGACGACCGTGTTCCTCCTGACGCCGGGCCTGTTCCTCCTGACGACGAGCCTGTTCCTCCTGATGACGAGCCTGTTCCTCCCTGTCACGCAGCAGCTGTTCTTCCAACCGACGGGCCTGTTCCTCCTTATCACGCTGGAGCTGTTCTTCCAGCCGGCGAGCCTGCTCTTCCTGTCGGCGAGCCTGCTCCTCCTGTCGGCGAGCCTGCTCCTGCAGCATCATCATCAGAGCAGCAATCTGGTGCTGATGATGCTGGAGCAGCTGTGAACAATTGTTACGAGCTTGGGGTTCGTGACAATAAAAACTGCCGATTTAATAACCAAAAAATAAACACTTTAATTAAAACACAATTGCACTACTGATCACTTCTAAGTCGCACTTGAAGATCGCTTTCGATGTTTTCGCTTGTATCGCTTATCAGAGACTGTGTCGGCTCGCGGCCCATTCCCGCCTTATATACGTCTCAGATAGTTCTAGAACCTTCTACTGTAGAAACATCTAGACTCTTTTTTAAACTTCTTCTTTGTTTCAGTTTCAGAAAACATTCGAGATTAGTTAAACCTTCCATGATTTCGAAATTATCAAAATTTGAGTAAGGACGTCCGTCAATCACAAATGTAATAAACAGACTAACAAATTTTGTTCTACTACCCCGTCATTCTATGACGTCACTTGTTCTTGCACTTTTTTCCGAGAAATAGATGCTACAAACCAGTTGTACCTAACTTGTTTGTGGCATTTAATGGGGATTGTCCAAAATTTCTAACCATTACATTTTATTTTATTTTTTGAAAATTTAGAGCATTTTGAGAAACTAATTTGAATTTTTTTTTTCTCAATAGTTATTTTTTTATAAATATTTAAAATTTTTAAGGTAGGTTACGTCATCAGTGGCACTAAAGATTGTGCTGTTGCCTCACTAGTACAGAAATAAAAAAATTCAATCTGCCAAAACAAACTCATCCACACCTATCAAAGTATCAATCTATTAAAATTTTTCATTCCATAGCATTTCATTCCATTTTTTTTTTGTATTCCATAGCTCTTCCGATATATATTAAATATTGTCGATTGTGATGAATAAGAGGCAAGTCGGAATGTTTAAATATATTTTTGACATATTATAATTTTACACTTGACACTGACGGATTGTAGACAATACTTGCCACTTTTTTGTTGAGGTAACGATACTAAACTGTACGGTCGCAGGTGACGTAATTTGAAGGGCACAGAAGGTCAATCGTATTTTATCAAAAATATCAATAAAATATTAATATTTTTCGTAAATTAATTAGTCCATAATGATTAGTAACGCTATTCCTCGAAATGGTTTTAAAATTACAACATTCAAAAAAATATGAACAATGCCCATTCTCGGAAAAGATGTATCATTTTGCTACGCACAAAAATTTGCGCGACGACGTCTCCGTGAATGAGGCCTTTAGGGTCTCAGTTCACACACACCTCGACGCGACGCGGCGCGCAGTTTTCAAGATAGCAATACATTTATCTAATAGACCTTATCTACTACACAAATGGGCACACAATTCAATGAGGTGGGCCGCGCGGGCCGTAGCTTGACGTAGTAGACACCACCTCACTGAATTGTGACTTTTTTGAGTAGTACCTAGATATGGAGGCCTACCATGATCTATTTAAAAACGATTCAAAAGCAAGACATTTCAGTTTAGGTTCTTAAACTGCATCGTTCACAGTCGTACCATGACGTCCAACATACTGAGCGGCATTTGGATCGTTGAAAGTGAATGAGCGATAAGAGCTCGTGGTAGGTATCCAGATGGCACGGCTTAAATTGAATCGTTTAACTGACGTCATGGTACGAATAAGCAGAACATTTCAGTTTAGGTCCTAAAGTGGATCGCGTTAAGAGCTCGTGGTAGGTACCAAGGTCTATAATTGCTATCTTGAAAACTGCAAGCCGCGCCGCGTCGCGTCGTGGTGTGAACTGACCCTTAGGCTACTGACGCGGCTTAGGCCTACCGAACTTCAAGTAGGTATAGACAACTAGATACTTCTATAAAATTAAATGAATATATTGCAAACATTTACTTACCCCTACAATTCGTCCTTGTCGCAAATTAGCAACCGGGTCTTGAGCTAAAACAGTACTTAAACCTAACGTACACCAGATACTTAGTAACGATAGTAAATTGCACATTGTGCCACTAAACAATATTGTATGGTAAAATTAATATCCGAAACAGGTAGGTATGGGCAGAAACTTATTGCCTAACTACTATTTTTGTTTTCGTACTAAATATAAATAGGTAATTTTGCAGACGGGCTCAATATATGTTGCATTGCGTGTAGTGACTATTTCACACTGATGATGTGCCACTTTGTATTCAGTATGTAGAGTGTAGGTATGTATGTCTGTGTTATCGACACAACAAATTTGATCGTACAATGATTGTGTTCCAGTCCATGACGAGAGAATTGTAACGATGACTGGTCACTATTGTTCTAATTTCACATGGAATTCACATTTTTGTTGGTGACGAAACAAAACAAAACAAAAAACCGGCTAAGTGCGTGTCGGACCACGCACACAATAAAGGGTTCCGTAGTTGGAATGAATTTATCCCAAGAACAAACTTAACATTGTAGTTGAATATCATGTTCTCCCATACATTGTAATTGCAAATTTAAGTTGGTCGACTATTACTCCTAAACTTGTAAAGCCTACTTAGCTGGGGTGCACGTTGAAGAGCCTCCTCGTGGCGCATCCTGGGCAACGTCGGCCCCAATTGCCCACCAGGTTTGGGTGGACAAATGGGGCGGGCGGCTAATCTTCAACAGGCGGGGAAAGGTCACGGTTCCAATCATCGATCATCCTTGATGGTCGGTGAAGGGAACCGGGCTACGGACGGACGGTCATGCGTCCACTCCTCCTCTGCTTACAGAGGAAGGTGAGTGGGCGTAGACCGTCACGAGGTGGTTCACGCCGCTGTACCCACTAGAGAGTGGGTGGTGGAGGGTGTCCCATGCCCGCGCTGCGTCTGTCCGGCATCCGGCGGCAGCGTGGGGACGCCGGGGCGGCGGTTGGTTTTGCCCAGCCGTCGGCCACCCCGTAATCTTGAATTCAAGACCGGGGGTCCGGGCCACTGAGGCCCGGGCCGCGAGGTAGACAACCTCTATAAAAAATTACCCCAATCCCAAGGTCTAGCGTGCCGAGGGAATTAATGGCCGGAGGGAATCCGGTCGTTAGCGCAGCAAAAGGGATATCACCCTTTAAAAAAAGAAACAAGAAAAATGGACAACACAGACGAGAAAAAACTACCCCAGGTCGGTACCAGCTGCTCAGCAGTTGGAGAGTCCGGCACGTTCCCTTCGGGAACGTCAAGCCCCCATTCGTATTCTGGGGGGGGCAACGAATGTGTTCCGCTTGCCAATGGCAACAAGAGCCGAGGAGGCTCCTGTCCTTTAGAGGACCAAAGTATGAAAGACTCGAAAAAGTAGAAAGACTCGAACGAAGCGGGGTCGATAGGACGATCCGCGAGCGAGGAGAAGGAGTCGGCTGCCAAAGTGCCGACGGCGAGGAGGGGCCGAGGTCGTGCGGTGCAGCAACACGACAGTGAGGCTCGATTTAAGCGGCCCAGCACTCCGGGTCCCTCTGGTGGGAGCGACACGGAGGGGCATCGCTCGGAAGAGTCCGGTCGCAGGGCGGCCCTCTCGGAGTCGTCAGGCAGTGAGTCGGACACCGCTGGCGGCTCTGAACAAGAGAGAGCGAGGTTTGCGGAGGTTGTGGCAGCCGCAATCAAGAGTGTGGCCTTGAAGAGGCTGCAAACCTCTAAAGACAAGGCCATATCCGCAGCCACGGCCTCCATTATGGCGGCAGCGGAGGCGGCGAGCTACGTCGGTCCTTCGGCCGGAGAAGTGGCCGAGGTGAGGGCGGAGGTCGCCCGCCTGACAGCCGCCATGGAGCTTCTCCGGGAGGAGAACGGGAGGCTCCGGGCGGACCTGGCCGGCCTGAAGGGCGCCGGCAGCGCGCAGGCAAGGGAGCCATGCCGGCCCGCCCCGGTGGAGAACCAGGTCCTGGACCTGGTTCGACAGGAGTTGGCGTCGTTCCAGGCGCGGTTTTCCGTCCTGGAGGGCATAGTATTGCGCCCCCCCCTGGCGGGCAGGACGGCCCCGGCACCAAGGGCGGCCTCGTACGCGGCCGTTGCGGCAGCTGCTGCCCCTAAACCCGGGCCGTCTGGCCGGGCCCAGGCGCCGGTCAAAATGGCGTCGGTTGGCGGAGCCCCGGCGACGGCAAAACCGGCGTCGGCTGGTGGGGCCCCGGCGAAGCCGGCAAAACCGGCTCCGGCTGGGGTAGCCCCAGCGAGGACCGGACCGGCGCCTGCCGGCAAAAAGAAAAAGGGCCGAACGGCAAGGGAGGTGGGGGCCCCAGATCCTACGGCGCGCCCCCAAAAACCTCCCACTTCTTCTCCCACGACCGACGCCGAGTGGCAGGTGGTCGGGGAAATGAAGAAGGCGGCCAAGGCGGCCAGGAAAAAGGCGCAAAGGCGGCGCCGCAAGGAGCGAGCCGTCGCGGCACGACTTCGTGCCCCAAACTTCGTGACCGCGGCTGTAGTTATTACACTGCAGCCAGACGCGGCCAAGAGGGGTATGACGTATTGCGACGTGCTCACCAAGGCAAGAGCGACGGTGGATCTCAAGGAGTTGGGGATTACCGGGGGCCTCCGGCACAGGGCGACCGCTACTGGCGCCCGCATGCTGGAGATCCCCGGGTCGACGAGTGGCCCCACCGCAGACGCTCTAGCGGAGAAGTTGAGAGCGTCCCTGAATGCGGAGGAAGTCCGAGTCTCCAGGCCCGTCAAGTGTGCAGACATGCGCATCATGGGCCTGGATGACTCCGTCACGGAAGGGGAGGTGGAAGCCGCCGTCGTCAGGACGGGCGGGTGTCTGGCCGACCAGGTTAAGGCGGGCACCTTACGTCCTGACGTTTCGGGTATGCGAACCGTAACGGTAAGCTGCCCCGTGACGGCGGCCAAAACTATTGTGGAGGGCCAAAGACTTCTGGTGGGCTGGGTGTCAGCGCAGGTGAAATTGCTGGAGCCCAGACCTCTGAGGTGCTTCCGATGTCATGTGGGGCACCACGTTGGCATCCAGTGCACCTCAGAGGACCGCACCTCTCTGTGCTTCCGTTGCGGTCAGCCCGGTCATATAGCCGGCTCGTGCAGCGCCGCGCCGCACTGCGTCGCATGTGCGGCTGCTGGCAAACCGGCCGATCACCGGGCGGGGAGCAAGTCCTGCGCTACACCCGCCGGATCCAGAGGAAAGGGCAGGCCCTCCGCCGCCACCTCCACCTCCGCCGTCGCTGCCGCCACCGTCGCCGCCGCCACCTCCGCCGTCGCCGCCGCCACCGTCGCCGCCGCCACCGCCGCCGCTGCCTCACAAGAGGCCCGAGAGGGGACTGTAATGGAGGAGTAATAGCTCCATTACGTCTCCTCCAGGCGAATATCAACCACTGCGCCTGCGCTCAGGACCTGTTACTCCAGAGCGTGGCGCAGTGGTCGATCAACATCGCCGTGGTCGCTGAGCCGTACTTTGTCCGGCCCAGGGATGACCGGGTGGAGGACCTGAGCGGCTCAGTGGCCATACTATCGTCGGCTGCCGCCGGTACCCCGTCCCTCGAAGGTGTCACGAAGGGACAGGGGTGCGTAGCAGCACGGTTCGGAGAGATAGTAGTAGTGGGAGTGTACTTCTCTCCGAGCCGAACTCTCGCCGAGTTCCACAACTCTCTAACAGAGTTGACTGTCGTCGTCCGAAACCATCCTTCCCCGTGTTAGTGCTCGGGGACTTCAACGCCAAAAATTTGGCCTGGGGTTCCCGTTACACGGACATGCGGGGAATGATGGTGGAGGACTGGGCTCTGGAAACAGGCCTGGTCGTCCTAAATCGGGGTTCTGTTCCTACGTGTGTGCGGATGCGGGGGGAGTCCGTGGTGGACATTTCGTTCGCCAGCCCCGCTCTGTCACAGCAGGTTATTGACTGGCGCGTCATGGTGGAGGTGGAGACCTATTCCGACCACCGGTATACCCGGATCGACGTCTCCGCCCAGACCTCCAGCGCGCCGGTCCAACAGGCCCAGAGTGGTCCGCGGTGGGCGCTGAAGCAGCTGGACCGGGAGCTTCTCCTGGAAGCCTCAATCGTGCAGGCCTGGGTGTCATCACCAGACAGGCCTGCCGACATTGACAACGAGGCTGAGTGGTTCCGGGAGGCCATGTCCGAGATCTGTGACGTGGCAATGCCCCGAGTCCGGCCAGGATGCGCCCGACATCAGGTGTACTGGTGGTCGCAGGAGGTAGAGGCGCTACGCAAGGCGTGCGTTGACGCGCGACATCTGTACACCAGGCACCGCAGGCTCCGCATTCGCCCTCCGGATGCGGAAGCCACGGAGGCGGAGCTGTACGAGGGGTACAGAGCGGCGAAGACCGCCCTCCAAGAAGCTGTTCAGCGGGCCAAAAAATTGGCCCGCGAGGAGATGGTGGAGACTCTGAACAGAGATCCGTGGGGGCGCCCTTACAAAATGGTGAGGAATAAACTCCGCACCTGGGCCCCCCCGCTGACGCAGAGTCTCCGCCCCCAGCTGGTGGAGGAGGTGGTGAGCGCTCTGTTCCCTTCACGGGCGGCGCATACTCCCCCTTCTCATGGCTCCGCCAATTGCGGTGTCCGAAGCGGACCACGCGGACGACGACGACATCCCTGAAGTGACCGGGGTAGATCTGAGGGTGGCGGTAGGTAGGCTGAAGGCCAAAAATACCGCCCCAGGGCCCGACGGCTTGCCGGGTAAAGCCTGGGCCCTGGCCTCGACGGCTCTCGGACCCCGACTGGAGGCGCTCTTAAGCGCATGTATGGAGAGGGGCCAGTTTCCACTCCGTTGGAAGACGGGGAAGCTGGTCCTCATTCGGAAGCCAGGGCGCCCTGCGGACTCTCCGTCCGCATTCCGGCCCATCGTGCTGCTCGACGAGGTCGGTAAGCTCTTTGAAAGAGTGATTGCGGGCCGCCTCGTCGGGCACCTGGTGAGGACGGGGCCGGATCTTGCGGATAGCCAGTTTGGCTTCCGCAAGGGGTGCTCGACGGTGGACGCCATCATGCGCGTGAGAGCCCTCACGACGGGGGACGCGGTGTCTCGGGGTGGGGTGGTCGTGGCGGTGTCGCTAGACATCGCTAACGCCTTTAACACCCTGCCCTGGAGCTGCATTAGGGAGGCACTCCGGTATCACCGAGTGCCGACCTACCTCCGTCGAGTAGTCGGGGCGTATTTGACGGACAGAGCCATCATCTACCCCGGTCGCGATGGGGAATGGAACCGGCGAGAGATGTCGTGCGGTGTCCCACAGGGATCGGTCTTGGGGCCGCTCCTGTGGGACATCGGTTACGACTGGGTGCTGCGGGCAGACCTCCCTGATGGCGTCAGCGTAGTTTGCTACGCTGACGACACGCTGGTCCTGGCGCAGGGGAGGTCGCATCAGGCGGCGGCCGACGTTATGACACGCGGGGTTGCGATAGTCGTGGAGAGGATCCGGCAGTTGGGTCTCGAGGTGGCTCTGCACAAGTCCGAAGCCATGACATTTCATGGGCTTCGGAACGGGCCACCATCGGGATCCCAACTAACGGTAGGAGGGGTTCACATCGGCGTCGAGACGACGATGAAATACCTGGGTCTCGTCCTCGACAGCCGGTGGAACTTCGTGGAGCATTTCCGACGTTTGGCCCCCAAACTGGAACGGGCTGGGGCCGCTTTCGAGCGGCTCCTGCCCAACCTGAGGGGGCCAAACGCCTCCTGCCGAAGGCTTTACGCGGGGGTCGTGCGGTCCATATGGCGCCCCGGTGTGGGCGCGTTCACTGCGGCTTCGAGCCGCCCACTACCTGAACGCGCCCCAAAAGGTGGTCGCCATACGGCTGATACGGGGGTACCGCACGATCTCGCGCGAGGCGGCAAGCCTCCTTGCCGGACTGCCGCCATGGGATCTGGAGGCGATAGTCCTCGCGCGCCTCTTTGAGTGGCGCGCGGAGGCACTACGCCGGGGGGAAAACCCGCTTCCGCGGCAAATTGCTGCGGAGCGGACAGACCTCCGGCGCGATCTCATGGCGGCATGGAAAGCGCGACTGTCGCAACCCAGCGCAGGGCACGCCGCGACAGCGGCGGTAAAAAGAGGGGCCCTCTTTGAGGAGTGGCTAGAGAGGCGTCACGGCGCCCTCACCTACCGCCTGCCGCAGGTCCTCACCGGACACGGATGTTTCGGGAGGTTCCTGCACATAATCAGGCGGGAGGAAACGCCCGGGTGTCACCACTGCGAGGATCGCCCAGAGGACACGGTGGAGCACACGGTGGAGGTCTGTCCCGCTTGGGCAGAGCACCGCCGTGTCCTCGTAGAGGCGATCGGCAGCAGCGGCGACCTCTCGCGCCCGGCCCTGGTGGTCAAACCATGGTCCGGAGCGAGAGGGAGTGGGAGGCCGTCACCTCCTTCTGCGAAGCAGTCATGCTAGCGAAGGAGGTGGCGGGATGGGCGAGGGAGAGAGCGGAGAGAGCCGCCCGTCCCAGCCGCCGCGGTAGACGCTCCGGGCGTCGGGAGCCGCGTGACGACTCCCGGCCACCGTAGGCGCGGGCCTGCGGACGGCGAGTAATGGGTAGCTCGCCGTCCGATCAGGACCAGGCCCGTGCCGGACGGCGCGTATGTGTTCCACGCGCGCCTCAAAGAGATGTCAGCAGACAAGGAGGGGCCCGTCAGGGCCGAAGCCTGCCGGGGCAGCGGGATTGTTCGAAAGGGTTACCGCTGCCCCGGAACATAAAGGGCTAAGGAAGGAACACGGATGGGTTTTAGTCAGTAAGAGTCTGACACTCCCTTCCGCTCCACCCAGAGCGGGAGGGGTCATTTGATGATTTCCCATCCTAAAAAAAAAAAAAAAGCCTACCCAGCTGTGTGATAGTTTTCCTTTTAATTTCGTTATACAGTTTGTCAGGTTAAACAAGGGACATACTTTAAGGGAGTGTAGTACTCATGAAAATGAACAACTTTTAATAAGGGGCGGACTCAAAAACTATTAAAAAAAAAAACACCTGTTCCCTACATTTTGCCCAGTTAAACGTACATAAATGTATAGAGCGGCTGGCTTTATTTTCTCAAATTCAGTGTTGGTCTCTTAGTAAAAGTTGTTAATTTTTATGGGTACTACACTCCCTTAAAGTATGTCCCTCGTTTAACCTAACACACTGTATATACTACTGCCGCGATTTTTTTCACATATTCTAAAGCAACCATATAACTGGCAAGGCCTCAATTTATGCAGCAGTTCTTTATCCTTTTTCACGTGGAATCATGGTCACCCCGTATGTTGTAATGTATGATATTTTTGAACCAATTTATCTTTTAAAGTACTAATACAGTAGAATCGCAATTTATTTAGAACGACCGTACTCCTGTAATTCAGGAAGTCGAATTTTGTAAACAAACATGTCATATTTAAAAAGATATAGGCAACTATAGAGGGCCGGCCGTGCTGAATGAACTCAAATTGGTTTATTTTTCAAAAGCAAATTGTATGAGAAATCAATGCGGTACATAATAGTACATTATGGTACAAGTGTGTAATGTTGGTGATTACCGCTGAGGCGCCATTGAGACCCGAGCCGTCAGGTGAGGGTCTTAAGAGAGCCGAGGACGGTAATCATCAATACACACGTGTATCATACGACGTTTTTCAACACACTTGCGAGGAAAAAACAAATATGTATTGCATAAATCGTTTAATTATTAAAACAATTGGTGAATGTACAATTTTCAAAACGATATTGGATTGTTTTTGATGGCAATTTCACAGTTTGTGTTACATTGGTACTTGCCACTTCTTTAGTACCTTCATTTACTTCTTCACATTTTCAGAAAATGACTGGGTTTTTTTGTTGCTCTTCCATTGCAGGAAACTATCGTAAGCAGCTAAATACTTTTCTCTAGATTTTGCAGGTATTAGGCTTTCGTTTGCATTTTGTGCTGCATTTAGTATTTCTGGCGGGGTTAAATCAATCAATTGTTCATCTTCTGTACTAAAACCTGACATTTTTATAATTATTTACCACACAGCAACAAATGCGATACAAACAAAATATGAAAATTAGGGGAAAATTGGGAAATGGCGCGCAATTTTTTTTTTTGCACGCGCCAAATGTAAGTTGATTGATTACAGCCATACAGCCTACTTCAAAATGATAATTTTTGTGATAAAATGCAAATATTTTATAAGAAATTATTGTGAATTATAAATAATTTGATAATAATAAATGTTTTTTCGTCTTAATTAGGGACACATTTATTTATTTCAAAAATGTAAATAGATTTTCGGTGGCATAAAACCTCTTTGTTGTTACAAAAAAAAAAAAAAACTGTATTACCCGGTTAAATTGAAAATGCTCTGTTTACTCGCATATAATTTGCAGTTAGGTACTAACTTAACTTTGTAGGGATCATTCTATTATGCACTAGTGTGTAATATTATTATGCACGTGTATGTTATAGTTCGGTTTATGGCCCTAAGAACGATATAATAAGGCTCACTTTACGAGCAAGTGTGTTGAAAATTATGTTACGTGCCAAACATAAATTATTTTGTAAAGTTTTTGGCTAAGGTTGTTTTGTCTTTTTTACATAATTATTTTCTTATAATGTTTTTTTCAGCACGGCCCCCTATCCACGTCTATAAATTATTTGTTATTACGAATTTACAATATCTGTTGCGGCACATAAAACGTGTTAATATAATACATTCCTTGAGTATAATGTTAACTGTTTCTTAAGGGAGGGTGTTTAAAACACTTAGATATTTAAGCAAACTTAAAATAATCCGAAAATAGTAATCTAACAAAATCAAACGCGTTTTTTTTGGTATCAGCAAAATAATAATGGCGGGAAGTTTTTTATTATACTCTATGGAAGTTCCTTCCTTCAAAATCTTCACCGCCAGCCAGTACTCCAAGCTTCACTCCATGCAGTGAAGTAATATATAGGCTTTACTCGGTGTTGCCAACAATAAACTGAGTTATAGTACTGCGTATAGAGAAGCTATCCGAAGCAAAAATATTGTCACAACAGGATGTCATCCGGCGAACGTGCCGTAGATTCACTCAGTATTTGCTGCAGCGCTTAAACATTAGGTGTCGCCTCACCAAACTATAAAACATGCAGCGCTAGAGCGCTTAAAACCAATAGTTTTCTCGCGACCAAAACGTCATAAGCGCCGTGAATTTCATGGCGCTTACGCGTTTCATGCAACAAAGTGTAATAAAATGTCGTCCTTATAGATTTCACACCGCAGAAATGACAATGAATGAAAATAATTAATGAAAATGTTAGAAAATCTATACTTATAATAAATCTGTAGAAGTGAAAATTCTGTACATTGAAAATATCAAAAAAATAAATGGCATGGTGTTACTAGACCAACACCGAACCCAAAAATGTGATCAAAAATTTTTTTGTGTCTGTCTGTTTGTACAGGCATCACGCAAAAAGTACCGGACCGATTACGATGAAACTTGGTATAATTATTCTTTAATATCCTGGGCACCACACTGGGTACTTTGTATCCCGGAAAAGTATACACAATAACTTAATTTTGCGGTTCGATCCCTAGACCCGATTACTGTACCAACCGCAAATAATAAGTTTGTCGTAGGTTACGTCAGCCGCACTGTAAATGTAGTGCTGAAGGTTGAATTTGGCTTGCACCGTTCGCAGCACACGCGTGGCGCGCGGCCGCCACGGATCGGAGTCTGAGCGCTAGTGATGGGTAACTCATCAATTTTATTTGAGGTTGAGGGAGCCCCTCAATTTCCCTCGCGAGGTCCTCACGAGGTGCCCCTCATTTGAGGCGAGGAATCGTACGACGACGTTATTCACCTCACGACTCGTGGGCCCGAGCCGAGTTCAGACGAAGCTCCGAGGGAGGTAGGCGGGCGAGTGCAACGACGACTCACGAGTACTCACGAGTCATGGCTCTCCGATAATCCGATGATTCACGTCCTCATTCTCTTACACACATTATTTTGTTTTGCTCATAAATTTTAGACCGCCAAAATAAAGGAATCAATGACACTTGATTACCAATCTAATGCTAATGCTTTTAGGGTTCTTAATAATTAACCATAGCTTTAAAACCAGACCTCACCTTTTTTTTTTTTTTGTCGCTGAGAAATGACATTACGCATCTCCGCTCGTCGGGGGACGAGACGGAGTATGTGGGACTCCCTGCCAGAGTGGCAGTATACCCACTAAAACTCAGCGGTGTTCCCTCGTCGCCGTGATGGGAGGGTCATGGGAAACCGGCTCAGCCTTTACTTCCACGACCCTCCCGGCGCATGCCCGCCTAGCTGGCGGGCCCCGCGTGCCCCCCGAGCGGGAGCTGGGGGGCGACGGGAATGGCCGGGAACACCTGGCCATTCCCGTCCGACACTGGTGGAGGCGCGTGCGATGCAAGCGAGGGTGACCCCGCACCCGTCGCCTGCTGGCCTCCACCTGGGAGGAGTCGGAGATGACCGTCATACTGACGTCTTCTCCGACCCCTCCTCCGCCTTCGGAGCGGCGCCGCGAGAGGGTCTTCCTCCCGCGCGCGCTCCGCCGCCTCCTTCTCGGACATGACGTGTTCGCAGAAGGAGGCGACCGCCGCCCAGGACCCCTCGTCCCTCAGCATGGCGTTGACCACGCCGGGGAGCGAGAGGTCCGTTCCGATCGCCGCCGTGAGACTGCGGCGCGGCTCGGACCACGACGGGCACACCGCGAGAGTGTGCTGCGCCGTGTCCTCCGCCGCGCCACAGCCGTGACACGACGGCGTCTCCTCCCGTCCGATCCGGTGCAGGTACGATCCGAAACAGCCGTGCCCGGACAGCACCTGCACCAGACGGAACGAGAGGAACCCGTGCCGGCGCTAGAGCCAGTCCCGCAGGACCGGCCCAAGCGCGTCGAGGGTTCGGCGGCCGAAGGCTGCGGTGGCGAGGTCCGCCGTCCAATGGACGACGATGGCGTCCCTCGCCTCCCGCCGGACGGCCTCCCGCTCTTCCGGGGCGGGGCGTTCTCCTCTCGCCCTCCGCCCCGCCGTCCATTCGTGCACTCTGGCGAGCACCCACGCCTCGAGCTCCCAAGGCGGGGTGCTGGCCAGAGCGCACGCCGCTGCACAGCCGACCGTGCGGTAGGCCCGCGCAACCCGCTTAGCTATGGCCCTCTGGGGCGCCCGCAACGCGGCGGCGTTCTCCCTCCTTCGGAGGGAGTCCTCCCAGATGGGGGCCCCGTACAGGGCCATGCTCTTCAGGATGCCGGCGTACAGTTGCCGGCATCGTGCGCTGGGCCCCCCCAAATTGGGGAGAAGCCACGACAGCGCCCCCGCTGTCTTCAGCAGGCGCGCCGACAGCCCGCTGAAATGCGGGCCGAAGCGCCACCTGCTGTCGATCACGAGGCCCAGATATTTCATCTGGGCCTTGACCTCGATCCTGACGCCCTCCACGAAGATGTGGGCGTCAGGCGGGGGGCGCTGCCGAGGCCCGTGGAACTACACGGCCTCGGTCTTGTGCAGCGCCACCTTCAGACCTAGGCGGCGGATCCTCGCTGCGACCAAGGATCCGCCCGCCGAGGCCAGGTAGGCCGCCTCCCTGAAACTCTCCCCCCGGGCGGTGAGGAGAGTGTCGTCCGCGTAGCAGACGACGCTCGTGCCTCGGAGGAGAGTTCCCCGCAAGAGCCAATCGAAGCCGACGTTCCAGAGGAGAGGTCCTAAGACTGACCCCTGCGGAACGCCGGCCTCGGCGGGATATCGCCTGACCAGACCTCACCTCACTCATTCTCAATAACTATAAAATTTTTGAGTCGGTTCATTGGCTCACTGAGTCCGCTCAATCACTCAATACTCACTCGCGAGTCACGAACTCGCTCGCCTCGATGTTCTATTGTCAACCGAGTGAGGTGATGAGGGATGAGGTGGTTCAATATTGAAATTCGAGTAACTCTTTCCATTTGCGATCACGAGTACCTCAAATGAGGTGCCTCATGAGTGAGGGACACATCACTACTGAGCGCGCGCATCATAAATTTTTTGAACTTTGATTTGAACGGACGTGTCGAGTGGCGAGCGTTCGTTCTTATTAGCATTGTATAAATTGTATGTTTTAACTGCTACTTGCAATTCTAAACCGTGCTTTTCAGTGCGACCTTTTTATTCCTTTTAGTTTTTACTAAGTCCTGTGATCCTGTCTGACTGATTATATCAATGCACAGCCTAAACCGCTGGTCATATAGAGACTTTAAATTTGGAGAGTGTGTTCTTTGTGAAGTGCATATAGGTACTTATCCACTAAGAAAGGGTTTTTTTGGGAGGGTGAAATTTCACGCGGACGAAGTCGCGGGCAGAAGCTAGTAATAAATAAAAAGGTTTTAGTGGATTCTTTGCTTACTTACCGATGATAAGTCACTCCACTTTCTTTTTTTCGCAGTCGATTGATTTTTACACGTTTTTAACACGCAAGACGGCATTTTTCTTTGGCACAATTTTGGCAAGCCGCTGTGATGAGCGTAGGTGAGTGACTAAATGAGTTGTTGCCGGTCGGCAACAATGCATGGCGCAAAAAACTGGTTTGCGGCGGTTCTATACGCTAGTAATAATAGTTCTATGATACGCTATATATTTTTCAAGTTACACGGGGGCCGTGCTGAAAACGTTTGGCTGGCACGGCCCCCTTCTTTTGCATATTTCTTCAAAAGTACAGAGGGAAAAGAAACCGCTACATATACTTCTAG
This sequence comes from Gortyna flavago, assembly GCA_963669345.1. Lineage (NCBI taxonomy): Eukaryota > Metazoa > Arthropoda > Insecta > Lepidoptera > Noctuidae > Gortyna > Gortyna flavago. The sequence continues at coordinate 11,619,854 of OY770126.1, forward strand.
AGGCGAGTACATTCGATTGGTGCACACCTAAACCCCAAATTCTGGAGGGCCGTGCCAGGCAAACGTACATCTTTTTTTGACGAAATGATACTAACCTATTCCTAGCACTGCTTCTACTCAATCCTAAAATATTCAAATAAAATATTTGAAATCTGCTTGAATGTTCGAAAGAAATATGCAGTCAATTATGACCAGCCTGTGTTATCCAAAGACAAGGCTACATAGATAGCCTCTACAGTACCTACTCATCATTATGAACAACTTTTACTATGGGACCACACCTGAAACAGCGAAAAAAAAAATCAGCTGTTCCCTACATTTATGTTCGTTAGTAGATATAACTCGTCAAATTGCAGGGAACAGCTGTCTTTTTTTCACGATTTCAGTTTTGGTCCCTTAGGAGGTTGTTGGTGTTTTTCCAATTACCCTGTTTACCACCTTTGTAGTGTTAATGATTGAAGAGATGGGACAGGATTTAAATAGGTAGCTAATATTTTTCTTTTTTTTTTAAACAAGTTTTCACTCTGACATTACATAAGATTACAGAACATTGACACAATAGCGGGCTGTCAGCTGTCCATAAGGCACCTTTGACATTTGAGTTGCGTTCAAAAATACCTGGTAAAAAAAATCACCTGTATTATCGGTATATAGATTACGCTTCGGCCGTCAAGGAAACCGGGGTTTCGTAACTGGTTTCCTAGAAAGCTTTTTTTTATACGTCTACGTAACTGGTTTCCATGAAGGCTTTATTTATACTACTATGTAACTGATTTCGAAGGAGTAATTATAATCTGATGTCGCTTTAGCCGCCTTCGAAACTGACTACGAAAGAAGCGAAAAAAGTTAGTAGGTACTATCTTTTTTTTTGTCGACAGAGCCCCGCTAGCGGGGTTCCTATTTCTGTGTAAAGGGTTTTTTAAAGTAACCTAACCAAACCTAACCTCGAGGTGCCCTTCGCTCGCTCTTGCATCCTACGTCGCCTGTCGACCGACCGTGACATAGGATGCAAGAGCGATCGAAGGGCACCTCGAGGTTAGATTTGGCTATGTTACTTTAAACCTTCAGTAGGACCAACCGCAATAACTATACCCTCGTGCACTGGTAGGATAAAATAGTAGGACCACGAGAAAATACCTATGAATGTTGTATTGAATTGAAAACATAGTTGTACCATATTAAAATAAAAATGCATATTATGGTGAAATTATTTCAATGCAGTGGCCCACAGTTATTTGCCCGTTTTGAAAATCGTTTTGGACATTGGATAATAACTCCTTCGAAACCAGTTACGTAGAAGTATAAATAAAACCTTCATGGAAACCAGTTACATAGTAGTATAAATAAAGCCTTCATGGAAACCAGTTACATAGACGTATAAAAAAAGCCTTCTAGGAAACTAGTTACGAAACCCCGGTTTCCTTGACGGCCGAAGTGATAGATTAGTATACAGGGAGATTTTTTAATCACCATCCAAATTTTTACAGTGTGTTCTACCCATGATTATGAAAAACTTTCACTATGGGACCAACTCTTAAATCTCGAAAAAAAAAACAGCTGTTTCATACAAAAGTTCAATACCTACTTGACAACCTCATACAAAATGTATGAAATAGCTGATTTTTTTTGCGTGGTTTCAGAATTGCTCCCATAGTGTAAGTTGTTTGTATTCATGGGTAGAACATCCTGTAAAAATTTGGATGGTGATAAAAAAATCTTCCAGTATATGGCATATTTATTATGCAAGGTAGAGTGCTATTTTCGAGCTCGCTTCGCTCGCTCATGCAGCCTAGGTTCTCTCCGTTATTAAACTGTTCTGATTATTTTGACTAAGTAACTCCAGTTACTAAATGAAGGGCCAAAAGAAAATATACCCTATCTGAGGAGGGGTGGTAAAATTTTCGAGCTCGTAATAATGATGAGCATTATGGAAGGATTTTTTTTAAATTCATTCCGTAACGTGGTCTGTTTTGAAGTGTGAAACGTGGAGGTTGATAGGTACCGTACTTATTTTTTTGTTAATAAGTCAAAGTCGGTTGTACTTATCTACTTATCATCGTTTTTTTGGAAAATGTTCAAAGGCTCCAGAGAAGTTGCTGATGGGAAATCCCATCGGGCAGAATTATGCCCACATGGTTTGTAAAAATAAATATGTAGGTAGGTACAGTTTGAACAAATTTTAATATTAGATTTATGAAATATTCGTTTTCTAAAACAAAAAACTAAAAATATAGTATTGCAGTTAAGTACTTAAAATTTTACTTTATAAATCAAAAAAAAATGCTGACATGGGACCTCACGCACTAGCGGCCAAGACCGCGCCGTGCCGCCGTGGCCGCACAGACCAGGATAAGCTACAGCCACACACTCGACGACTGAAATAGTGAGAGACGGAGGCAGAGACGTAATTTTGCTACGTTACTCTTCATGCCGCACGTCATGCTACTCGTCATCCCACCATTCCTCAGATAAACTTAAAAGTGAGTGATTAGAACACTTATTAATTACACAAGAAGGCATTTTGATGTGTATTTACATACAAAAACTAAAATTATTGAGCTGTATCGACATGCGCTGTTTAGAAGACGATACTCAGTGTGTGACTGAATGCAACTGTGTCCATTGGACTTGGTTCAGTAGGACCGCGCGATGTGATCAAGTAACGTATCTTCCGCTTTAAGTTTATAGCACTGCTCCCTTTTTGTATTTTTTTTGTGTGACTCAAAGGACCGGCAATATGTACGTGAGTAGTCGGCCGGGCGGCCACATAGTTCCATTTATGAACTCTCGACGAGAGACGTGTGAAATAGTGAGGAAAGGAAGCAGAAACGTAGCGTAGTATGGACCTACGTCACGCAACATCGCGGCACTGCGATGAGCAGAGTGTGGAGCAGCGCGAGTACCAAAATACTGTAGCTAAGGGGAACGACCAAAGTTTGTGTAGGTACTTAAGTATGAATGTCCGCATCTTGATCGACCTTGGTCTTGGTTGGTTTCTTTCTTCTGCGATCAAGGTTGCGACAGCCAGTCGTCGTGGTCGTGGTCGTGAAGTGCGCGAGGTCCTTAAAGACTCGTCACACTTTTACAGAACTGTATGCAATATCGAGCTTTTTTAATAGTATTTTGTAGTAATAGTGGATCGGTTGATTGTTTGCGAAGCCTATGGTTGCCAACATTAATCCGTAGCCAAGAAGAATGGAAAAAAGCTTGTGTCTCGCAAGCCATTGACGCAGACCTCCAACTGAAATTATAAAGAGAGGGTAAGCTTACAATCTAGTTATATTTGAAAATAAAATTGCTCAACATTGTTTTAAGAACATGTTTATAAGGTTGTGGCCAACATTTTTTTATAATATAATATAAGGCAACAATGTTGAACAATTAATATTGTAAACAATAAGTTTTACAATATTTACGCAACATTGTACAGGTACAATTACAAACCACAACCAAACCGTACAAACTTATTAAAGTTTGCACCAGTGATTCGTGCAGTAAGAATACCTCTCGGCGTTTGGACATATTTTCTTGCTCTTTGGCGGAATTCCAGAGGGAACACGTGGTATGTTGTCCACTGTGTAACTTGTGCTTTTACCCAGACCCGTTACTTGGGACTGGACAATCCTTGACTACTTTTGATAACTTGGGTCTTACCTGTTACAACAATTTTATGTGTGAATTAAATAAAAAATAAATTACGTATAGAATATTTGGAAACATACAATTTTGAACAACTGCTGTGTTGCTATCTTTCCAATGACTACAGGGCTTTACCGGGAATCGAACATGAAACCATGCCCAAAGGCTAAGGCTATTTAGTGAGACGCAATCACGACTCACGCAACTTGCAAGATTATGTCACAGATGGATTTTTGAATCCGCTGTTTTACATAACCGCTAGCCGTTGAACAAAACAGCTGTGTTTTGTAAAACAGCTCAAAAGTTTAGCGATTTTCCATAATGAGGGCTGCCGTTTTTGTGCTCACCAGTTGGCACCACTGTCGAGCAATTGGTGAGCAAGGTCCTGAAGTTATAGCTCTCAAAGTTTGTTATCACGAGCGTATAAAAAACGTTTACATTTAAATCATATTTAAACAAACAAAAAATGTGTTTCTAAACAGTAAACAAACTAAGTAACCTCTGACTGAACTAGCTGTTCTTTCAGCTCGCTGCAAAATAGTCACAACATTATTCTACTCTCGGAAATGGAATTCGAGATCAAAAAATGCAAACAAAAGTGTCGCCAATTTGAAATAATTATTAACCTCAATGGTGTAGTTTGTCGAAAAGTAGTATATTATAGAGTAATACATAATTATGTCAGTGCTAAAATTGTAGGCTTATCTTAAACAGGTAAAATCATATTGCAACAGTTTTCAGCTTTAATTAAAGTGACGTAAACTACGGTCCAAGAATACAATAAAACTGTTTGAAATAAAATCGTGCTAATTATTTTTATGATACTGGCACTAAGGCAGAAGCTCTAAATATTTTCACTTTCATTTAATATTTTCTACTACATATTTATAGAAAGCTTTAAGCTAAAAGCAATAGAATCGTTAAAACTATCACATTTTCTCAATCAACTTTGAACCTTAAGCTTTAGCGATAAAGTTGAAAATCTATCAATGAAATTTGACAGATTGTAGTAGGTTGATGTGCTGGCCTCTGTACAGACACCAGCACATTAACCTTCTACAATCTGTCAAATTTCTTTGATAGATTTTCAACTTTATCGCTAAAGCTTAAGGTTCAAAGTTGATTGAGAAAATGTGACAGTTTCGGGTAGGTTGATGTGCTGGCGTCTGTACATAATATTGCGTCCTAATAATCGATTCAAGTGGGCGTACCTGCTGGTCGCCATTTTGTTTTGATAATTCGGAGTCATTCGGTTTATAAAGTCGTGATTGAATGTGTCCCTAAGGCGCCCATTACACGGTAGGTTTTACTTCAATCAATTCCAAAAGTCACGAATGAAAGAATTGTGATGAGTGATGGAATTCAATCGACAGTAGACGCTCATTCTGACTGATCGTCAGTCATACCAAGGTTACATGCTCTGTGGTCATACCATACCTACCCAAGATTTCACAGAGAACACACGTGTTCACTCAAGATGCTGCCTGTATAATGCTTTTTGTTGTGAGGTAATTTATGGGTGCTTCTTCGAGTAAGGCAATCTTTGGTGGTTTGGTTTGGGGTGTTTGGGCAGGGAACCTCCACGTGTGCACGGGGACTGGAGTTCCCTTATGGATACGTCCGAGGGGAAGACCAGTGTTTGGGCCGGTGCATCCTGGGATGCGGACAGCGATCTCCCATTGGGATTATTACCCAGTGGGATCCCGCTGTCCGTATGGTAATACTCTGCCAGGAGGATCACTCCACACTTGTCGCTCTGTGTAGCAGAGCGGCAGTGGTGGTGGGGTCAGAGCGGGCCCGGTGTGCACTTACCCTGCCGCCGGGCAGGCAGGAGGGATAACAAATCCCCCGCGAATCTCGTAGCCCTGGAGACAGTTAAGGTTATGTCTCTGGTTGTTGAAGGGGGTCGAGGGTCTTGGCTTAACCGCCCGGACCGCGAGGAAGATTAACTTCTATAAAAATTCCCCAAACCTCCAAGCGGCGGCGCACCGTGAGGGAGGTAGTAAGCTTGGCTAATGGGTAGCTTGATTTAGTCGCTAGTCCGAACCAGTAAAATTTTGAGTCAATAAGAGGACGGCCAAAGGTCGTCCTCCGACTGGGAGATGGCCCGGAAGACGGGGAGGAGTCCGAGAGCGAGGCAAGGGGATCACTGCCCGCGAAGCGGCAGAACGAGCGGAGGAGCCCGCAAAGGAGGGGCGGACCGGTCGCGCGGTCGCTTCGGAGCCCTCACGCGACGAGGTGGGTGCGGTTGATGGCGGCCCCGATGCGAACCGCAAACTTAAGTTTGCGGCGGTCATGGAGGCCGCATTCCGAGACGTGTCCCTGAAGAAGCTATATTCTTCTAAGAACAGGGCCATAGTCTCGGCAATGGCCTCCATCATGGCGGTAGCGGAGGCGGCAAACTACGTTGGTCCTTCGGCCAGTGAAGTGGCGGAAATGCGGGCAGAGGTCGCCCGCCTGACGGCCGCCATGGAGCTTCTCCAAGAGGAAAACGAGAGGCTTCGAGCAGACCTGTAGTGCGATTAGCATCAGATGGAATGACAGCTCACTCCACGCAAGATTTCACCGTAGATATCCTATCTACGGTTTTTACACTCTGTCCTCGTTGACAGATGGAACTAGTGATTGCAGTAACGTCTTATCACACATTTCGATTATCGACTTTTTGCTGTCGAATAAAAAATGTTGCGGTTTCAACACCTGTATTTATTATTTTATTAAATACAAAAAAAATATAAATTAGCCGCTTTGTTTACTTTAATTTCGATTTTGCAAGTTTTATAGCGGAAATCAGCGTAAAAATAAAGTACCTACATATGCACTGGTTTGCCGTATCAATTGTATAGTAGTGTGTATTTATTTATATTTATATATACTTTATTGTACACCAGAAAATACATAACACAAAATACGATTATTAATACAAAACATAATGGGCGGCCTTTTCACTTTTTGCGATCTCTTCCAGGCAACCTTGGAATGGACAGTGCGTGGATATAAAAAATGGGGTTGTCAATGGTGCAAAATAATATAGGTACTATAATAGATACATAGAAATATATATATAATGCTGTATAATAGATACATAAATAAATACATATTAAATATACATATAAAAAACGAAAATAAATGATGACTACAGATTATTGCAGCTACGAAAACAAGATCACAACAACAAGCAATGCTCCTTCACGAGTCTCATAAACACAGTTAACGATTGCGCGCGTTTAATTTGAACTGGCAATGCATTCCATAAACGAGCGACCTGAACAGAAAAGAATTTGTCGAAAAATGTTGTGGAGTGAGGGAAAAGAGCACATTATACAATAGGGAAAGAATATGATCATTCCGGCGCAAGCGAATTGGTAACCACTTGAGCTTCACACGAAATTCAGAAACATGGTCATATAAAATTTCGCAAACCGAATATGAACCTTATACAGACATTTTGAAGCCGCTCAAGTTTATCGAGTTGGTCTTGATAGCTGGCATCAGCATAATAATGAATGGGTAGAAGATGTGACTGTGCAAGCGCAATCTTGGTGGCAGTTGGTAGAAAATTACGCAGTTTCATCAAAGATGCATCGGATGCGAATAGCTGGCGGCTAACTTCCTATAGCTGGGCGGTCCAAGAGAAGTTCTTGTCAATGAATATCCCAAAGTTTTTAACATTTTCGCTGAAGAGAATAATAGAGTTGTCAAAAGAAAGTTGGGGAAGAGTCGTCCAGTCAATTTTTGAGACCGTCCTAGAACTGCCAACCACAACAACCTGCATCTTTATGGGGTTGACCATAAGTCCATACCTCTTGCTCCAGTCGCATATACGGGCCAGATCGCGATTAATCACTGAGATAGCCTCGGACAGATTTTCAAGAGGAGCTCGCACGTAGATTTGTAAGGTGGTAGGAAGAAATTAGTTTGTCGGAGATAATAAAATCTGCTAAAAGTAAAGGGGAAAGAACGCCACCCTGTGGTACACCGGCAGAAGTATTACACCAGGAAGACAATGTCTCTCCAAAGCAAATACGTTGCCAGCGACCGAACAGGTAACTACGAAACCAGTCAATTACCGATGGAGATATAACTATTAAGCGAGCATAGAATGCCAAGCAAAACATCGAAATCAACAGTATTAAAAGCATTACTTGAAATCTAGTAAAGCTAAGACCGTTAGATTAGGTACCGTTTTCCATGGCTTACCTTATATCATCCGTAATATTCAGAAGCGCTGTGGTGGTACTATGACAGGACGGAAGCCAGACTGGAGAGGGTTAAGGAGATTATTTTTGGAGAGGAAAGTGTTTATTTGATCGTGGATTAACCGTTCAAGGACTTTGGATAGAAATGGTAAGACGGATATTGGCCGATATTCAGAAAAGGATGACGGATTGGATTTTTTAGGTAATGGAATTATTTGAGCATATTTCCATGAACATGGAAAGACACGACTAAATGCAGAAAAATTAAGGATATGACAATTGACGGGAAGGATTACATCCAGCACAGGAACTAACATATTACGGCTAATACAGTCACTGTCTGTAGGTGCTGTACAGTTAGTGTATGTTGCAGCTAAAAATCTTAATCGGTCAAAAGTACTATGAACTGAAAAAAATCAGGCAAAAGTAATTTTAACAGAAAATGTTGGTCACAAAATCTTGACGACGTGAATAACTCTATTCTTCAGGTCCAAGATTGGTTTACGGTAAATAATTTAGTACTTAATGAAACGAAAACCAAATGCATTAGATTTAATTAAATTACCAAATGTTAGAAGTAGCGAATGTGACATTATATTGAATGGCCAAAAACTAGAATGTATTAAGAAATCTTTTAATTTGCATTAGTATACGACGAGACCTTAGGCTATATTCAGCGGCTTCAGCGTGCTTTTAAAAGCATGAAATATAATAAAATCAAATAATTATAATAACTTGGGAAATGTTGACTACCCCTCAAACGTCATTTTGTTAATGACATTTCTTTGTTTACATTTCTGATCTCGATTCCATTTCCGAGATTAATAGAAATAAACCCGCGTAGCCCACAAACAGTGACATTTGACGAATTCTTAAGCGATAGCCCTTATTACTGAACCATAACACGCAGAATTTTATTGTAAGTCCTTATACATATTTTGCATTCATTTTCAATGCATGCAGATCAACGATTAGAGGTTATGTAAAACAGCGTGAAACGAAACGTCAGTTTGTTGAACGTAGGTCCTGCACGTTTTAGACCTCCAGACTAAGTATGTTGAGACATACCATTTCTATTGACGCTCGCTGTGGGGAACCTCATCGATGCGGGCTGTTTTGCGTACACAAGCATATATCGCACTCTGACTAGATCACAGTTAGTAACGATGTATTGTGTCATTTGTCCATCGCAGCCTTGCTCTGTTAATAACTTGCTTTTCTCATCTTCATATAAACCATCACCTAAGATTCGAAACCATTTCATAATTAAAAAAATTGAAGTTTAGACAACCCACTGGCCCAATAATGCACTTGCGAGAAGAACGAACGAACCCAGCACCGGGAAAGAACACCTACTAAGTAGGTAGGTACCTATTTGTAAAAAATAAGATAAAAAAAACTAAAACCCATGCCGCTGTACTAACATACATGTTATAAGCTATAATGAACTATTAATAAATCCATATCCCGAAAAAAACTACCTAAAGAGTACCTTGCATACAACAAATATGGTCCAATAAACCCCTTTAGTTAAGGAGTTATTGGTCGTAGGGTGTGGTCCGGCTCGAAGGTATACTCTGCAGCAAGTCAATTTTGCAATATTTAATATTAACTATCCATAAATCAATTTATATAATAGTACCTTTTCTCTACTCTTCGTTGATACTTTTTTCTCTCAAGAAACTATTCATTTTGATTAATAAATCTTTAAAGTATGTGGCGCGGCTAGAAGGATCTTTCAGCAAATGTAACGAAATATGCTTTATTTCTTTAAGCCAACGAATACTGCATAATAAGTACTTTATAAAAAGACCTTCATGTATAAACTTTTATTTTTATTACCAACGATGATTTTGAAAAAGGTGCACTTTTTGGTTTTTGACCTATCTATCTAAGAATAGGTAGTTAATTTGACGAAGTAAGTGAAAATTTTGATTTAAAATAAACAATAAGTATACGAAAAATCTGAAGACTTAGATTCACCAAAGTCTTCTGTACCTACAAGATAACTATGCCGTTGAGAATTTTGAAATATCATTATCCGATTGGCAAAATATAAGACCAGTCACTAGCTATTGTTCGCGAACAGATCATAAAGATAGACCATCAGTAACGCGGCACAAGAAGACAGTTTCACCTCAACATAAGTGTTATTTACACTGTTGTCAGTGATTGAGTATTTACCAAATATGTATTCGCCATTACGTCGCTCACTGCAAGCGTCTGGATGATACTTGGGAAACATTATGATGATTTAAGTACTAAAGTTACAAGGACTAAAACCCAGAAAATGAATGTTCATTGTATTTTATACGCAAAATTGTAAATTATAACTTATTTTTATAAAAATGTTTACTTATTTTTCAGTTAGGCCTTGCATTTTAATGTTGGAAAATAACTTCAAAACTCCTTTATTCGTAATACTGATTGACTATATTTTTACTAATACTCAGTTTTGGTACACTCTTTATTTCACTGTTATTTCTTGTTTAAAGGGTTAAATGCTTAAATTCAATCTATTGACTTAGTTTGTTATATAAAACACTTTTACGTCATTTACAATGCCTTGTATTAACAATTGTTAATATTTGATTATGAAAATATATAGGTATTTGTTTTTCGTATAATTATTGTTTATTTTAAACCAAAATGTTCACTTACTTCGTCAAATTAACTACCTATTCTTAGGTAGATAGGTAAACAAAAACCAAAAAGTTAACTAAAGAAGTTTATTGGACCATATTTGTCGTATGCAAGGTACTCCTTAGGTAGTTTTTTTCGGGATATTGATTTATTAATAGTTCATTATACTCTATTTAATTTGAGGTGGCGCGGCCAGAGAGCACTGCCTGGCGGCCGGATCACATAAATTGTTAATTAAAAAGATATCTCTTGAGGTACTAAAAATATAAATATATTCCGATGAAAGTAGACTTTAGGTAGGTATTATTTCGAACTATAGCATCTGAGTACTAAACTGTGGTCCGGCCACAGAGAAACACACCACACTGGGCAAGTTTTTTTTTTTTGTATCATGACTTTATGTCCGCTAGATAGCCATAGCCTATAACCAGCGGATGATCAAGACGCTTAAAACGATACCTCATTTGTCTAATTATGAGAAGTAGTTTAGACGTTATGAGGGAACAGATGAACATACATACATACACACCGGTCAAAATCATAACCCTCCTTTTAGCTTCGCCGTAGTCGGGTAAAAATACCATCTCACCTTCATTAGAAACAGGCTTTTGGTAATTTATTCCTTCCGGAGCGTCTATGACTTCGCACATGGCTATGCAGGACAAGTGACCACCAATGCAGCTCGCGCCCCATCCGAATCCTCCATGACTGTACGGCAAGCTTATGTTCAATTCAGGTGACAAGTATACGCCATTACCCAGCAATGTGTTCTACACGATAAAGAATGCGATGAAAGGTAGTTGATTAAAAAATAAAATGTGAAGAGGGTGTACTCGTATTCTGAAAGTTGGCAACAACGCAATCACTATTTAGTGCAATTTATAATCAATATTTCAGAGCGATATTTCATAGTTTCATTAATTAGGGCGAATATTTACTCGAACAGGTATAATATATGATCAAACGAACTTCCAAGTGAAGTTCGATCATTATTATGATGAGTTGCTTCATTTGAAGATATGATTATAACAATGTAGTTTCCCTACTTACTTGGTAACTTCGCACATATTTTAAAGATTTTTAAAAATAATTGACGTAATTCCGGTCTGACTGCACCTCGGTTGACACTGTGACGGTTAGCTCATTTTTTAGAGTCCTGTAACTTTATGAGTATGATATAAAACTTTCTCTATATCTGGGAATATTCAAGCGTCGGGGAGGGAGGGTGATCATATCTTCAAATGAAGCAACTCATCATAATAATGATCGAACTTCACTTGGAAGTTCGTTTGATCATATATTATAATTCGTTGCTTCATTTTTCAGATATGATTATAACAATGTAGATGTTAAGAGTCAGAAAGTTTTGAAATGGAAAATAAACAATAAGGTTTTAAACATTATGGTTTTATTTAAAGACAAATCAGCCTTATAGTAATACTTATGTTTCCGTAACGGTACGTTACATTTACTTATTTCGAATTAACTTCAACGAATTAAACATAAAGATCTTATCGATAACATGAACTTAACATAAATAAACATTTCTGTAGTGTAATTGTATAATCTTATAATTAATTAATAGGAATTAATAATCAGTCTGGATGTCTGAGCGTAGGTAGGCAAACAGATCTGGCAAATTCGCCTTAAAACGAGCAAATGAGTTAGATGAACTAGTCCACCCTACGGTTTTGCGAATGGTTTCTATATTAACTCCTGCTAAGTTTGCGGCCGAGGTTGACGCGTGCCGTGTACTGTGTGCGGCGAATACACTGGTGTCAATGCCGCTTTCTGAAAAGACTTGTTTGATCCATCTACTGATGGTTTGCGTGGTGGCAGGTTTGTGTGGCCGTTTATACGTCAACAACAGATTATTTGTATTCTCAGGTCTTATGTTTTTAGTTATAGAAATATAATCTGAGAGCACCGTAGCTGGACATATATATACGCGTATTTTCCCTGAAGTATGGCAGGAACAATATTGGCTGGTCTCTGCCAGGTGCGGATGTCTTTATGATGTCTGTTATGACGATTTTGATGCCACTATCAGAGAAAAGTATGTTCTCGAGTTTAATTAAAGACTACCCTGTGAGCTGTGCAAATTGCAAGTAGGATCACCAATTTTTTTGTAATTTTTTCGAATGATAGTTCGCTATTAGGGAACCATGTTGAAACATGGTTTAAAACCAATTGGGGATTCCAGGTGGTGGAATACTTGGGTTTTATGGGTCTCAATTTATACGCCCCTTTTTAAGGAGCCGTTATATAGATTCATTTGAACCAATATTATTGCCTACAAAGGTTGACAGGGCAGAACGATGGGAATTTAGACTGCCATATGCACACCCGTTATTAAATTGTGACGCTAAGAATGACATTAAAGCAGATTTCGAAGGGTCAAATACATTCATGCTGTTGATTGTACAATATTGCCACCACAGCTTAAGCGAGGTATTGTGCAAAGGGTGGTACTCTCTGAAATGAGATTGCAAGAGGTTTTTATTGGGGTTTAAGTAAACGACGTCGGAAACTATAAGATCTTGCAATAGTGGAAACCATGGCTGTGATGGCCAGTTGGGATAAACTAATATGCCGTGTGCATTGTCATCGATAATTTTTCTAAGACATTTTAATACCAAAGAAAATGGAGGAAAAGCGTAGAAGAAATATCTTTGCCAGTCTACCGTAAATGCGTCTACGGATGCTGCGTCAGGGTCTTGTTTCCATGAGATGAATGTGGCTTACTTCGCATTATCGCGAGACGCGAATAAGTCTACTTCAGGTTGACCAAAATATTTTATAATGTCTTGGAATGCTTCATCGGAAAGTGACCATTCAGTATCCGGATTGACTACTCTAGACGCGGCGTCTGCTCGGTTTTCTTTGGTATTTACGTATGATGCATAAACCCAAAGGTTGCGCTGTTCACACCATTTCCAAAGGGACCTAGCCAAGTCGTTTAAGTGGGGGTATTGAATACTCCCCATACGATTTACATAACTGATCGCAGTGGTGTTGTCCATGCGCAGTAATATTGTGCAGTTGGTTGCATTACTGGCGAAGGACTTCAAACCCAAGAAAGCTGCCATCAGCTCTAAGTAATTGATATGACGATCATTTTCTGAAGACTTCCATTTGCCATGTACTTGAGCGTTGTTGCAAACAGAACCCCAGCCTGACCTCGACGCATCGGTTTAGATTTCAATATCAAAATTTGGCTGTCGCATAAAGTTGCGAGCTGTATTAACGGTTGCTAGCCACCAGTTTAGATCCTCTAATATAATATTAGGTAGTTTAATTTTAGCTTCGTAATTATTGTTATGCTTAAGTAACGCTAGAAACTTCTGACGGTCTAAAATCTTAGTGTATACCCAACCGTACTTAACGGCTGGGCTAGCGGCGACTAGAATACCGATAAAGCGAGCTAATTCACGGATGGAACATGACTGTAGTTTAGTAAATTTTTTAACTAATTCGATAATGTTATGTCGCTTATCGGCTGGCAATTCTATACTGAGACTCCTGGTATCGTAACAAAATCCTAAATACTTGCAGAATTGTCACGGTTTTAACATACTTTTATCGTAATTGACAACAAACCCTAGAAACTCGAGTAGTTTCAAAGTTTCATTTACATTATTAAGACAATTTTCGTAAGTATTTCCAATACATAAAATATCATCTAAATAACAAACTGACTGATAACCGCGATGTCTGAGGTAAGCTATGACTTCCTTCATAACCTTAATGAATACCCGTGGGGCAACGCATAATCCAAACGGCATGCAATTAAAGCCATATGTGAGTTTTTGCGAATTATTGGGCTGAAATTGAAATTTTAAATATTTAGGATCGGAATGCCTAATAGATAAGAGGAAATACGCATCTTTTAAGTCGGTGGTGGCTAGGTATCCATCGCGTGGTATCAATTTGCATGCTGTTCGGTAGTCCTCTATTTTAAAATGTTCGCTCTTGATTAGCTTGTTTAAGGTTTTTAGGTTTAATATAAAGCGGCTTTCGCCATTAGGTTTTAGTGTGAGGAATATTTTAGAAATAAATTGATCTTTAGTCACATTGCACTCTGAGATAGCCCCTAAAGATTTGAGTTTCATAATGGTTTTCATCATATCTGATTTCTCAGTATATGATAGGTTGTTTTTAGGTATTATTGATTGTTTTACATGTGTATGAAAAGGTATTGGATAACCATTTTTTAACCAATCAAGAACAACATTGTTATTTGTTATTTTTAGCCATCGGTCATAAAAGTGGGTAAGTCTACCCGCATGTACCTGCGTTAACGGTGACTGAGCGGGAGCCCGAGGTTTGTACTGCGAGGCCGGGCGTTGTGACGGCTGTGCTGACGTCGTGTATGGACGGCGATTCCCCGTCGTCGTCGGCCTTCTGTATGCACCCCGCCCCCCCCCCCCTGTTCGCCGGGTATCGAGGAGGCGGGTTCCAGTTTCCCTGGTAGGACTGACGGGTACTAGGGAGTTGAGGCGGTTTCGAAACCTTTGCCGTCTTTTTTATGGAAAGACCTTGCTTTTCAATGGCCTTGGCGGCTTTAATTTTTTCTGATAAGGACGAGCCAAACAGTGATTCATCCCGTTCCGACTCGTTGATGATGTTTATGAATGCCTTGTCCAAGCTAGGAGTGATTAATTTCACTCGAGCCTGCGTTGCCAAGTAGTGCGAGTCGCAAAGTAAACGGCAACCATTGCTCAAGTGTTTCATAGCTTGAACCTTGTTTTCACTTTTTAGAAGTAAATCCATGCCTCTGTTGATGGCAGTGATTCCCGTACCTAACTGTTGTTGATACGCTGTCAGTGTCATGTCGCGGTTGCGAACCATGTCCGGTACTGCTGCCGAGATTTCAGCATTCAACTTGGGCGCTTGAAGGAGCCTACAATTGTCTGGTACAAGGTACTCTTTCAGTACCTTGTCCTTGTTTTCTTTAGGCATTCCTTTTCTTAGCAAAGGAAGCCACAATTGCGATAGATTATCGTGAATGTTATCGCCGTAGTCAGGCGAGTCTGACGTGGATTCACCGAGTGCCGACAGTAGATCAGGGTCTAACTCAGGTTCCGTGCTGATAGTGGTTTCCTCGGGGGGGCAGGGTTCCGCCTGGCCATAGTGTTGGTCAGCATTGTAGCCAGATTCCGGTACCGCGTCTTGTGGTATATCGGTTGGCACGGGTACTGGCTCCATAATGGCTTCATTATCATTGCCTGGGACCACATAAGGATCTTCGCTACCTAAAATTACAATTTGTAATCAAGGTTGTGAAGATAACAATTTTGAGGGTAGTGTAAAAATATAATTAATTGATTTTGCACGTTAACGTTACATCTGTTTTAGATTGTACGTATTTTGTGCTTGTTTGTCATCGTTAAAGACTCGCAGTCAATCCCGATGCAATATTAAAGTTTAAGTTTTATAATTTAGTTTTGAACAATGTCAAAGTTATTGACTCGCAGTCAATCCCAGAGCATTAACAAAACTGATATTTTCACTATTCACTTCTAGATCACCAACGAATTAAATATACCTTTGCTTACCTTCATCATCCGATGACGATTGTAACGGTCTTATTATTCGTCTTCGTCTTTCTTTCTCTTCAATTTTTCTAATTTTCTTGGCGTAGTGATCAATTTTTGATTGCGCGCTTCTTTTTGGCATGTTTGCTGAAAGGGCGCGTGCGATAGTTACCGCGCACGAAAAAGGAATGAGCTAACCGTCACAGTGTCAACCGAGGTGCAGTCAGACCGGAATTACGTCAATTAGTTTTAAAAATCTTTAAAATATGTGCGAAGTTACCAAGTAAGTAGGGAAACTACATTGTTATAATCATTTCTGAAAAATGAAGCAACGAATTATAATTTCAAGTAAACTAACTATTGATTTTAAAAAAAACGGCCTGGTAGGTATTAATTTCTTCCCCACTTTCCAAAATGGCCAAACCTTGATTTTCGTATGATATCGTGAACGGCCTGACGCATAATGACATAATAGTTCCTATATTATTATAGGTAAGTACATTGTGTGCTATGTTGAGCATTGCACCCAAGGCGGTATTATTCGATATAAGGAAGCCGAGTGTGTAACAATCAATGCCCACGCGTTTCATACTATGTTTTTCAACACACTTGCGAGGAAAAAAACAGACTTGTATTGTTAATTTTTTCTTTAAATGGCGCGCTGGTTGTTTTTCCGCGCGCCGCGCCTGCAATAAATTCACTTGCAACATTGATATATAAAAAAGATATATAAAAAACTAAAAAAATAACTTTTAAAAAAGTTTATAAGATAATATTAATATTTTCATAGTGTAATGTCGTACGGTATTTTATTGTGGGGAAATGCCGCCGATATTCAGACTATCTTTGTTTTGCAGAAGCGAGCTGTTCGATCAATTTATAAACTAAGTCCGAGACACTCTCTCAGAGAAAAATTTAAAGAGTTTAATGTGATGACTGTGTCCTCTCAGTATATTTATGAAAATCTTTTATATGCCCATAAAAATATAAAATTGTTTAAAAAATACAGTGATATCCATAATATAAATACGAGGAACAAACACAAATTTGTTGTACCTACAACAAGGCTCAAGAAAATAGGTGGCTCGTTCAGATGCCAATGTATACGCTTTTATAATAAACTACCAAGCCACGTTCAAGATCTAAGCCTTAATAAATTCAAATCATTCATTAAACGTAAGTTGTGTAAGAAAGCCTTTTATACTGTTAAGGATTATATTGAGGACAAAAAGGCTTGGGATTGAGTTGCTTCCAATTTTTACATTTTGAATGTTTTTTTTTTTTTTTTTTTTCTATATACACATTGACATTAATTAATGAATTTTATATAAACATTGACATTTGCTTACTTTGTAAAGTATTATATTATTTTAATTATTGTGCATGTGAAGACAATGTGGGTCATTTTATGATTATTTTTTTTGTTTAATTTTTATTATTCTCTTTGTTCTGTTAGTTTTTTTTCTAGGTCTGGCAGTTTGAGTAATTTATGTGGCCTACCCAAATGTCCTTTCTTTGGTATTGTTCGTCGAATCGTTGAGCTCCTTAAGTTTTGAGTTGAGCTTCACGATTTCTGACAAATGCTTGCACTGACTGGACAGGTCCTCTCAATCTGTGTGGTTCTTTCCTCAAAAGACCATCTCAGACATTGATCTACATGGTCTTCATATAACCTGACCAAGATTATGTCTGGACTTTAAAAGAGACTGTGACCTCTGAGTTTGTTTCGGCCTTTCTTCTCAGAGTAGTCAGATAGGAAACGCCGACCTCATCTAGTTTTATAAAAAATATGAATGACGTGTAAAAGTGTTTGTGCAAACCTGCTTACAAAATAAAAATCATTTATCATTTAATATTTTATATACTTTTTCATATATCTTAACTTTTATTATATTTTTAAATATATATAAAAATTATATAATATATAAAAAAGTTTTTATATATCAATGACTTGCTGTGCGGGACAAGTAAATAATGATAACAGTGTATAGTGATAGAGATAAACAGACATTGATAGGACAATAACAGTGTATAATATATATGGACACTAATAGGATAGTTTTAAGTAAATAGCGTAGTTCATTTAAGGTACTTATTTATTATAAATTAGAAGATTATATCCAGGATAAGAACGCTTGGAAACATGCTGGTCCTGCTCCATAGGACAATCTAGAGTCTAGACAAAATCAAACTGGTTGCTAATTTAATTGTAAATTTATTCTTTTTTACTTTGTTTACATTCTGTAATTACTCTTAACTCACACCCTGACTTATTACTTGTTAAAATAGTTTTTATATATATATACATATATATATTTTTTTATCAAAATCGTTTACTTTTTCCATTTTTGTAAATATGTGAGCACCATGTATCCATCAGATTATTAATTTATATGTCATGGTTTCATTTCTAATTCTTTTACCTATTGTGGTATAGTAATTTTATTTTAGGTGCATCGTCTTCACATATTATTTTATTATATAATGAATGTATGCAAAATATTGTAAAACATTTTAAAAGAGTAACGGTGGAGTTTCTTGCCCATTCTTCTCCATACGAAAACTACCTTTTGGAAGGGGTGACTAGAATCAATTCTATTTCATTGTAATTTTGACGTTCAAAAGTGCCTTTTATGTGCCTATTTGAAATAAATGCTTTGACTTTGACTTTGACTTTGACTTTATAGTAGACTTAGGAATAGGGGTAAGCAGTAAATAAGTTTTCATGTTATGGTTTTTGTTGAATTTGTATTTTTGTCTAATAGTTTTATTGAATAGAAGTAAAAAACACATAGCCTTACCTATGTTAATTAGATAAAAGTTAGAGAAAAACGCAAATATTGTCACGCAGCCCTCATTACGGTAAAGTTTCGCGATACTGCACAATGTATTCCCGCCTTTTTTGCCTCTGTCTGTCTGTCTGTCTGTCTGTTTGTCTGTCGTGAACTTTGATTTGAACGGACGTGTCGAGTGGCGAGCGTTCGTTCTTATTAGCATTCTATAAATTGTATGTTTTAACTGCTTCTTGCAATTCTAAACCGTGCTTTTCAGTGCGACCTTTTTATTCCTTAGTTTTTACTAAGTACAGTTTAAGGTAGAGTTATTTAGGTTTATTTTTATAAGTCGTAGGTTAATTTAAAAGTATGGGTAGTATATTTGATAGTGTACGTAGTGACCGTAGCTGCAGGTTATTTTACAAAACTGTTAGGCAGGATTTGTCATTCGTATAGATATTAGTTTTTAGGGATTTTGCTTATTTGTTGAGTTTAGATTAGTTATCATCAGAAATAGGTTTATTTATGTAGGTAGGTATTTTATTTTCTGTTGTAGAGTTTTTTTTAGGGTTCCGTACCTCAAAAGGAAAAAACGGAACCCTTATAGGATCACTCGTGTGTCTGTCTGTCTGTCTGTCTGTCCGTCTGTCACAGCCAATTTGCTCCGAATCTTATGGACCGATTAAGTTGAAATTTGGTACACATATGAATCTCTGTGACCCAAACACAGACGTGTAACGTAAATAAATGAGTTTTGAAAATGGAAGTCATTTTTGAGGGGTAAATAGACAATTAAAAAAAAAAAGTTTCGCGATCTGTACCGTGTGACATATAATGAAAGGGCTTATCGTGAGGATCTCAAATATATTTTTTTCATAATTTTAAAGTAAATTGTATTAAAGTTATTTAAGATAATATACGGAAATTTACCATTCCCCCCCCCCCCCTTATCTCCGAAACTACTGAGCCTAAAATTTTGAAAAAAATCGGAAAATAGTTCTATACCTATAGATTACAGGAAAATTAATAAGAAGTCTATGATCTTGAAACAACATGGTAAATCTCTCAATATTGTGCGTACAAACTTACATTTTCAGTTGGAATGTATGGGAGAACATGTTTTTCAACTACAATGTTAAGTTTGTTCTTGGGATAAATTCATTCCAACTACGGAACCCTTCATTGTGCGTGGTCCGACACGTACTTGGCCGGTTTTTTTATTAGGTAGGTAGGTCCTGTCAGGTCTGACTGATTATATCAATGCACAGCCTAAACCGCTGGTCATAGAGACATAAAATTTGGAGAGTGTGTTCTTTGTGAAGTGTATATAGGTATCCACTAAGAAAGGGTTTTTCGAAATTCCACTCCTAAGAGGGTGAATGGGGGGAAGGGTGAAATTTCACGCGGACGAAGTCGCGGGCAGAAGCTAGTGTTGTAATAAAAATAATGTTCTTTTAAAATACCTACAAGTTATTATTTATTCCTTATCATAATTCTCTTACCCATAATTTTTATCCCAAATTTATTTGAGGTCGGCGGAACATGTTTTTTCTTCCATACTTCTCTATTAGTCGTCATCTCGGTAGTCACCCCCTTTCTAGCCGTATCATCTTTCACAAGTTTAGTTGTTCCTTAATGTCGCAGAATAATTTTGAAGTAGCATTGTCTCAGATATATCACTTCGAAGTAAGCTATTGTCGAAGTACAGCATGCCGGAGTAGAGTACGTCGAAATTGACTAATGTCGGACTACCATTGTTGTCGAAGAAGCATGTCGTCGAAGTCGCATCGTTTCCTAGTTAAGTCATGTCGAAGAAACGCTTTATCGGAGTACAGTAGTGTCGGACTTAAGGTATTTCGAACTAAAGTATTGTCGAAATAAAGACGTGTCGGAGTTCCGTATTGTCGAAATAAAATCTTGTCGTAGTACGGTTTGTCGAAATTCAGTTGGTAAATAGTAGATTTTACAAGTTTACGAGTAATAATCGACCAACTTTGCAATTGCAATGTATGGGATAACATGATTTGATTTTCAACTACAATGTTAAGTTTGTTCTTGGAATAAATTCATTCCAACTACGGAACCCTTCATTGTGCGTGGTCCGACATGCACTTGGCCGGATTTTCCTTTTGAGGTACGAAACCCTAAAAGGTAAAATTTTAAAAAGATTCATAGTTTTGTTGATCTGACCAGCTGTTTTATCTACATAAAGGTACAATTCCGAAGCCGACCGCAATCGCAAACCGCATCGCCGCAGACGGTCTGCGATTGCGGTCGGCATCAAAATAGAATTGTACCTTAGGTTATGCACGCACTACGATTTTAATCGTTGCGATTTAGTTATAAAATCGCAAACAAAAATGTTTCAAGCGAATTCTCAAGCGATTTTTTGACGATTGACGAATTTTCTTCGCAACGATTAAAATTCGTAGTGCGCGCTTAGCCTGACACTCTTGTCGAGCTGAAAATAAAGCGGTATTTAAATTGACGTAAGTACCTTATTTAAGTGTTGTTGCAAGCCAAAATTGAGAATGGTGTAAAAATTTTCCAAACGGTTTCCATGATAGGCGTAGAATACGTGATGGTTCTTCGCCAGCTCTTTCCATTTAGTTTCCGCAGTGGACTTACAGGAGCTTGCAACTTGGAATATATATTGTGGCTTCGATGCAGATATTGTAGAATGTGCGTTTGCTAGGACGGTCTCATGCTGAAAGTAAATATTTATTTTAGTTAAGGCGACGCACACCGCGCAGTGGCGCCCTTATCGTTTGTTTGGTTATTTCTTTTATTTTAGAATGAAAATGCAGAATATAAGCACGTAAAGTTGTGCTCCACAAGATTATACGTCAATATTATTACAAACGGTAGTTTTACATTGTTTAGTTTTATTATAAGTGGCCACTATTTTCCGTTTTAATGATTATAATAAAACTATTTGCATGAACTTTCTAACAATGCGACATGTCTGACTTAACTCAAAACAGACGATTTTTGGGAAAGCGCAAAGAAGATCTCGTTATGAGGACTTATCCTACTGGTTAACGCATAAAATTAAAACTGACTGGATTTGATTAGATTAATTAATCATGAATGCTTGAATTTTGAACGTATGATTAACTTTTGAAGAGATCTGAGTAAAAAAAAATCCGGAAATAATTCTGACCTATCTAATAATGGGTCACTGTTCCATTAAGCATGCGATGTATTTAAAATTGCAGCTTTTTGTAGGGTGTTATACAGGGTTTCTTTTAAGAAGGTGATTTGGGATGACGCCTGTTGTGGAGAGTAGGTACTTTATGGAATTAGGGACCACGTAAACTTTTTATTGGCGCTATACTTATTCTAGTTACTTCACAGGCGCGGTCCGAGAGGGGGGGATCGTGGGGGTCATGACCCCCCCCCCTCCCCCAAATCATTCAAACTGTCGAGAGTCTGAATGATTTAGGTACTTGTCATACTAACTTAAAACTGTACTGTTACCGCGATGAGCTTATACAAAAACATTAAGAAGATAGGCAGACATGGGGTTTATAACGCGTCTAAAAAAGTGTTTACTTCAAAAAACCTGTTGTAAAATATAGAATCTAGGATGCGAGATCGAACGAAGCAAACTTGGGATATTGGGCACCTCCGCGCTCGTACTAAGTTTCGAATGGCTTAGGTTAAGGCCAGATTCCAAACCTAAATTGCTGTAAAACGATTTTTAAGCTTTTCGTCGAAATTCGATAAACTCAGTTCTCTTTCTGTAGCATGGTCAAAAGAATACAGAACCTATTCAAGGTGAGGTGCAATAATTTTTAGGCTCGGCTCGCTCGCTCTTGCAATCTACATTCTGTTGATTCTTGAGCTTTCTCAAGAAAGTAATAATTCCTAGTCCTTTTGGAATGATTAAAAGAAAATCGAACCTACTCGAGAGTGTGAAAATTTTTTCGAGCTCGCTTCGCTCGCTATTGCATTCTACATCCTCATAGTTGCTTAGGCTTGCGCTTCGTTCGCTCTTCCCAGCCTATGTTGTCTGCCGTTCTAATACATACGATCATTTTGGCATATTTTACCCGATCTAGGAATCGAACCCAGGACCTCATGCTCAGCAGCAACGCTTGCGACCGAGACGTACCTCCCTTAAAATATTCCTCTAATAATAAAAATACTTGCTCTAATAACATAAAACTGTACTTGAGCCACGAAAACCCCGATGGGCATAATATACAAAAACATTAAAAACACAGGCGGAAATGGGGACTGCCGACAGAAATAAAAACTTTAAAACTATGAAATGACAGTGGGTTTTTTAACGCGCCTCATAAGTAAAGCCTGTTATAAAACATAGGATATCTAGGATGCAAGAGCGAGCGAAGCAAACTCGGGATTTGGGCACCCCGCTTGTACAGAGGCCAGCACATCAAGTTATCCCAATCTGCCATTTTTTTTTGGTAGATTTTCAACTTAAAAAAAACTTAATAAAACACTATTCAAGGCGTTCTCAGGTGGGATGCTAAAATTTTCTGGCTCGCAGGCTCGCTTCGCTCTCTCTTGCAATCTACATTCTGTTGATTCTTGAGCTTTTCTTCCTAAGTCGACAAATCAAGTAATTCCTAGTCCTTTTCGAATGATCGAAAGAAAATCGAACTATACAAAATTTTCGAGCTCGCTTCGCTCGCTCTTGTAGTCTACGTTTTGTTTATTACTTGGACTTGCCTACGTAAGTCGACAATGTAACTCCTATTTCAGCTTGTAAATATAAAACAAAACCTAACCAAACCGAGGCAGGTTGTAAGAATTTTCGAGATCGCTTCGCTCGCTCTCCCCACCCTACATGGTCTACCGTTCTAATACATACGACCAATTTGGCAGCATTATTGAGTAACACCACCTCCTCCCCCCCCCCCCCCCCTCCATGTAAAAGCTGCGTCCCTGAATAGCATAAGTAATATGGAGCTGGAGACAAACATGAACCATAAAATATCATCACGGCTTTAGTCCCCAAACGGGCATAAATCCAGACTCCAGGCTGCTTCTGAGAAATTTCTGATGGAAAAACCCAATAACATTACCCGACCTAGGAATTGAACCGAGCTAGGACCTCATGCTCAACAGTAACGCTTGCGACCACCAGACCAACGAGGAGATTTACCTCCCTTAAAATATTCCTCGGCACCCATGGTGACCCCCCCCCCCCCCCCGTAATCTTGGGCTGCGATCGCACCTGCCCCGACTTATGGTAGTAGAAGGAACAGTGGGGTTTTAGTCGGTAGGAGTCCGACATAACCCTCCGTTCTTCCCAGACGCAGGGTATCCATGAAGATTTCAAAACGAAAAAATAATTGTTTAGGGGCCAGGCAACCCCTGGCAAAAAGCCCTAGATACGCCAATGCTAAAACCAACACCTAAAACTAACCACCACCACCAACACCCACCTTTGGTATATACTAAAACCTTCCTGACATTGTGTAGATCACGTTAATGAAAGGGGTCGAATACAGAACCTCCTTTTTTGAAGTCGGTTAAAAATCCGTTTGGTATTAGGTGCCCCAAGTGACTACAACGCGCTCTACATACTGAAAGAAAAGTCACTTATAGGTACTGTGGCAAATCCTTTTTATTATCAACACTTCAACAGCTATTATACAATACATATAATCAGATACACAGATAATCTTTCACTTAGTCTTACTAGTCTTTATCACTCGATAGTCCAAAACATACTACCCCGAACAACAGAATCTGTGTCCACGTTAAAAAAAGTGGGGCGATGCGCGCGAATTTTAAGTCAGTAGATGGACGTTTAATTTATATAAAATAGTAACTGTTTATTATATTAATCATTAATGCTTTGTATTTAGATTTAAGTTAATTACTACGTATTTAATCATAACATAATATTTAAATACAGTACTTATTATGTTTTATCGAACTAAATTACCGTTACTAGTCAAGTTGCGTACTATTAAAATGTTAAATTCACATGGAAACATCTTGATTTATTTAGGAATTGCTTACATTCGTCCATCCTGACCTATGAGTCGCGCCCTCGCGAAGTATAATATAAAAAAAAAAACAAACAACTTAGTAGGTATAGGAAAACAAAATATACACACAAAATACAACAACTTGGCTTAAATAATATAATACATTTCTTTCATTACCTACTAAATGAGTACTAAATAAACAAAAACATTTTCCAATGGTTTATTTGAATTAATTTAAAAATTAAGTAAGTACCAACAGTTTAATAATAGTGAATATTATCATAAAAAAATAATCCATTTACAACCAACCTGTCAATAACAATCAACTAAGTACATTAACATTGTTTTCTAAAAATAGAACCAAATTCAATTCCTTTCTGAAATCTTAGTTCACAATTTACACTCGTCCCATTACACTTTTGGAACCATATTACCATATCACAATACTATCATCCTACCATACTATAATACTATCATGTCAGTCGAATCTCGCCAACTAGCGATGTCTCACCATACTAACATACTGCCATACTACCATACTACCATACTAACCATAAAAGCAGATTGTAGCCTCTTAAAGGCGTTTACCTCTACTACCATACTATCTGATTAACTAAGCTATACTATTCGCAACTACTAATAACGAAACTGACCTTCTGAAACTGAAATTCACATATTCATAAAGTGTTCAACATAAATTATTAATCGAAATACTTCCACAATTTAGTGGTCTGTATCCATATCCGAATGATTACCATCATAGTCTTCATTACTCTCGTCAACCGACTGGTACACAAGCCAAGGGTAAATTTTATCTACCGAAAAAATCATATTTTTGTTAACCCTTTTTTTTTGTAATAGGCGTGTCCTCTACTTCATATCTGTCATTCTGTAATACTTCGGTCATTCGGTAAGGGCCTAGACATTTTGGAACTAATTTCTTACTCTTCCCTTTCTGATCTACTTCTCTTTCTACCCTAACCAGCTGTCCTACATCAAACTGACGCCGGGGAATTCTAGCCTTATCAAAGATTTGCTTTTGCTTTTCCTGAGTACGTACTATTTTTTCTAGTGCTTAGTTTCTAATATCTTTTATGTTACTGATATTAGTATCATCATTTTCCTGAACTGGTAAAGCCAATCCACTCTAACCCTTTTAGCAGCAACCCAAATAACAATTGAGCTGGGGTTTTATCTACTGCTTTATTGGTGATATTATTTAAACTCCATTGTACTTGTAGCAAATACTCATCCCATAGTCTTTTGTCTTTTCCGAAGGTCATGGCCGTTAATGAATCTAATACCGTCCTATTAGTTATAACGCTCCACCTGACCGTTTGCGCGAGGAGTAGCGACCGCATTTAAAATATGTTTCACACTTTTTCCTGACAAAAACTGTCTAAACTTTGAGCTAGTGAAAGTAGTACCTCTGTCTGTTATTATTCGAGAAGGTACACCGAACAAACTAAAATATTCTTTAAAAACTGAAATAGTTGTGTGAGTGTAAACTCTGCCATTGCCGGTCCCAAGCCCGGATGAGAAAAGAGGAGGGTTGGCTCGCGAAGGACGTCAAATACCAATCAACATGTTGGTATTAGGAACACTTAAGCGGCCATAAAAGACGTCAACGCCGAGTCAGGGCGGCGGACAGCTAACCCTAACAGGCTACCATGAGCCTTGCGGATTAAATACCTGCAAAAACAATGGAGGCAAGTACATGGGAAGTACTTGTCATAATTATCCCAATACAACCATGGCTGCAGAACAACAAAAATATTTACCCCAGGAGGGTAAGGAGAATCCCTCTCTGAGCCTAGCTCAGGCTGCCCCACGTATTCTGGGGGGGGGGGGGGCACTGTGCTGTAACAAATGGAAAAGGAAGTCACATCCGCGAATGTTACTGGAAGACGAAAATTGATTCAACAAGCATTTCACCCTGGCCTTTTTATGAGGCCCCAAAGCCTATCTGTAGGAAACAAAACTCACGCAGATTCACCCAACCCAATGTCATTACACAGAGAGTTAGAAGCAACTACTCCCAAACCTCCAGCTTGGCAAAGAGTTCCTGGAGTTAACACTAATAAGCGAAAGAAATTGTCTCGGACACATCTCCAGAAAAAATAACCACGAACAATCGATTCGGTGAACTACCAATAGATCCCCCAGAAGACTTAACAGAACCAAACGAGAAACAACCTAGTAGACCACCACCCATAATTCTCTATGGAATCGAGGACATTAGCAAACTTGCAGAACTCATAGAATCAACAACAGATAAAGACTGCTTTACTCTTAAAATCGTCAATAGAAGCCAACTTAGGTTCACCTGCAAGGATGTTGAGACCTACAAGAATATTATAACTACTGTCCGCCATAATGGGCTTGTGGGTCACACATTCAACCTTAAGGAACAACGCTGCTACAGAGTGGTTATTAAAAACCTGCATCACACAACCCCACATGAAGCCATTGAAGAGGAAATAACAAAGACAGGAAATAAAATCTATGGGGAAGTTATTAACGCAAGATTTGGACCCGATAAAAAGCCAACGTCAACCTTTTTCGTCAACATCATCCCAGGTCCTAACAACAAAGATGTAAAAAACATAAAATATATCTACCACCAATCGATTATAATTGAAGAGCCAAAAAAGAGAACAACAATACCGCAGTGTCAAAGGTGCCAACAATATGGACACACGAAGAATTATTGTATGAGGCCATACCGCTGCGTTAAATGTGCTGGGAGTCATAAAACTGCTGACTGCCCCAAAAAAGATCGCAAAACACCGGCGCAGTGTGCCCTTTGCCAGGGGGCACATCCAGCCAATTACAAAGGCTGCGAAATCTATAAAGATATACTAGCAAGAAGAATGCCAAGACGTCCACTTTCAAAGTCTTGGAAACCAGAACAACATAGGCCGGAAAATAACTACACAGCAAGAGACAACAACAAGAAAGAAACCAATGACCTCTATTCTGAGAAAGTAAAAGATATTAGACCAAAGGAGCCATTAAAAACAACCACGCACCATAAAATGGAAGAATTACTTCTCAAACAATCCGAAAAGTTAGAGATAGTCTTACAACAAATGAGTAACCTTATAGGACTCTTAACAACACTCGTCGACCAACAGTCAAAATGACTGCTCTTCGAATAGCCACGTGGAACATTAACGGACTGGCCCCCAATAAATCAGCAATGGAACTACTGATAACAAACAATCAACTAGACGTTGTACTCATATCCGAAGCACATTGTACCGAAAGAAGCTATGTCAAAATCAAGGGATGCAAAACCTATGTCACCACTCACCCCGACGGCACGGGACATGCTGGAACGGCCATTGTAATACGAAGTTCAATCAAACACAATCTCTTGCCCGAATATAAAACAAGCCACATCCAGGCGACCACCATAGCAGTAGAGAGTAAGGGTGGAAGCATAAACCTGTCAGCAGTCTACTGCCCACCAAAGCACACAATTGACACTACAAAATTTACCCAGTATCTTCTGACACTGGGAGCTCGATTTGTGGCGGGGGGCGACTGGCATGCCAAGCACACGTACTGGGGCTCGAGACTAACAACAACGAGAGGCAGACAGCTTAAATGAAGCCTTGATGCTAATAACCTCAATTCAATCTCAACTGGCGAACCAACATATTGGCCTACAGACCCTAGTAAAAGACCCGACCTTATAGACTTTTTTATCACAAAAGGCCTATCAAAACAATACCTTAGAGCCGAATCCTGTCTTGACAGCAACTCAGATCACACTCCAGTCCTACTTACCATAAGCACAACCGTACTTTGCTATGAAAAGGCAGAAGCTCTATATAATAAGCACACTGACTGGGAGGGCTTTAGAGACTACATAGAAGAGAATATTAGGTTGTATGTCTCCCTAAAAACACCCCAAGAGATAGAAGATGCTACCACGTACACAACGAATCTTATACAAAATGCATGCTGGGTTAACACCCCAGACGAAAAGGAACAGTTTAATAGGAGAAACATGCCCCTTGAAATAAAACTCAAGGTACTAGAAAAGAGAAGGCTAAGAAGAGTATGGCACCAGTCGAGAAACAGAAGCGACAAAACTGCCCTAAACAGAGCTATAAAAGACCTAAAGGACATGCTGGATGATACAGAAAATGTTACACTTCAGACCAAGCTAGAAGGATTAACCGCAACAGCATCAACGGAATACTCCCTATGGAAATACACAAAAGCTCTCAATAGACCTCAGCAATTCAAGGCCGCAATAAGAACCACTGGCAGTGGGTGGGCCAAAACTGGCAAATAAAAAGCTGATGCGTTTGCAAATCACCTAGCAAACGTTTTCCAAACTAATGAAAGCACTAGTGCAGAGTTCGAAAACGAAATCGACAATACCTTACAGCAAGATCTTCAATTATCACCACCGCCTAAACCAGTAAAAGTGAGTGAGCTAATTAAAACCATAAAAAGGCTTCAAAACAAAAAAGCCCCAGGCTTCAACCTAATTACCAAAGAGGTTCTTATCGAACTTCCCAGGAGAGCCATAGTGTATCTTACCACACTATTCAATGGTATACTTCGAGTGCAGCATTACCCGAGCATCTGGAAAGTGTCAGTTACCACTATGATACATAAAGCTGGGAAGCCTCCGGAAGATGTCACATCCTACAGACCAATTAGCCTACTTCCAACTCTGTCTAAAGCATTTGAGAAGATACTCTTAAGCAGAATCACACCAATACTGACTGAGAATGGGGTCATCCCCCGGCATCAATTTGGCTTTAGGCAACTGTGTGTGTGAAAAAATACGCAACTCCCTGGAAACAAAAGAGTACTGCTCAGCGGTGTTCCTGGATGTACAGCAAGCATTCGACAGGGTTTGGCACAAGGACCTGCTGTGCAAAATAAAAAAGGCACTGCCTCACAATTTTTACCTCCTGTTGGCATCATACCTATCTGACCGCATTTTCCAAGTTCGGAAAGATGGAGACACTTCAAAAATCTGTGAAATAAGGGCGGGGGTGCCACAAGGTTCTGTCCTTGGGCCAGTCCTGTACTGTATATTCACCGCCGACCTCCCAGAAATGCCTGGTGTCACTACAGCTACGTTTGCCGATGATACCGCAATAATGGCAAGTAACACAGATCCGCAAATAGCCACAAACATTCTGCAAATGCGTCTGTGCGAGACCGTAGACGAATGACTCCGAATGTGGCGTATTAAAGCAAGTTCCTCCAAGTCTGTGCACACTACCTTCACCCTCAGGAAAGGGAACTGTCCCCCAGTAAAATTAGGAGATAACACCCTCCCCCACAATGACACAATCCGATATCTCGGATTGCACCTGGATAGGAGATTGACTTGGAAGGAACACATCAAAACCAAACGAGATGAGCTGAACATTCGGTACAGAAATATGCACTGGCTGATGAAACGTAACTCCAAACTCTCACTTGACAACAAGCTCCTCATCTACAAAACCATTCTGAAACCTATATGGACATATGGCATCCAATTGTGGGGAAGCGCATGTAACACAAGCATATCAATTGTTCAAAGGCTACAAAATGGCATACTGCGAACAATTTCAAACGTACCATGGTTTATAACTAATACTGAACTGCACG
Organism: Gortyna flavago; assembly: GCA_963669345.1. Classification (NCBI taxonomy): domain Eukaryota; kingdom Metazoa; phylum Arthropoda; class Insecta; order Lepidoptera; family Noctuidae; genus Gortyna; species Gortyna flavago. The sequence goes on from OY770126.1 coordinate 11,650,246, forward strand.
AAGCACTGAACATTAGGACGGTAAAGGAAGAGGTGGCATTGGCTGCCTCCAACTACAGAACCCGGCTTGAAAACCACCCAAATGAACTGGCTTCTGTACTAACACATATTACCTATCCCAGACGATTTAAGCGCCACAACATCCAAGACTTGGAGGCGCGATGGTAAAAATACGAAGGGGCTTCTGCCGCTGGAAAGAACCTGCCAAACGCCCATATACACCTACAAAAAATCTGCTCATAGTCTTAGGACTGATCGCAGATGGGAAATGGAAAAAAAAAAAAAAGTTGTGTGAGTTTTCGTATTTTTAACAGGCTTAAGATTAATAAATTTCGTGAACGCGTCAATAATGGCTAATATATACTTATTCTTTCTTTTGCTCTCATTGAACGGACCTAGGTGGTCCGCATGTATGGTGTGGAAAGGTTCAGATATCTTTGGTATTGGATGTAAAAACCCGGACCTCTTTCCAGCCGGTACTTTTCCGTGAGCGCATTGAATACACGCTTGACAATACTTTTTAACAATTTTGTTTATTTTTGGGAACCAGTAAGTTGTTCTAATTTTGTCAAAATTTTGTTTCTGTAAAAGCATACCACCTACACCATGTTTACTGGCATCCGTATGCAGTTCGGTAGCAGCACTAGGATTGTACAAAGTAGTGTTGTTTTACAGTTTTCCGATTTAAAGCCCTGTAATCTATGTACATATACAGAGACGCTTCTCGCCGTTTTTTTTTTAACCAAAATAATCGGACTTGCAAACGGCGAACAAGATTCTCTTATGATACCACATTGTAGTAATTCATCGGACATACCCCTAACCTCTTGTTTTTCTTTATGAGACAACCTATAAGGCCTATAAACTACAGGTTGAGGGTCCATTAGATCAATGTTCATCGTTTCTACATTAGTACAGACTAACTCTGTCAGTTTAGTAGCAAAACAAGTTCGGTAACGATTTACAACATCCAATCGTTGCAATTTCTGATCCTGGTTTAAGCTATCGTCCAGAGACAAGTCATTTAAATGAAATGGTTCCAAAGGACTTGCAACATCAATCTCATTTAGAGTAGGACAACATATAATTTTTATTTGCAAAAATTGCCCTCTAGCTGTCATCTGGTCTTTTTTAAAAGTTATAACGTTTGAGGAAATATTATCGACTAATAGTACACCTCTGCCATTTTCAATTGAGTAAACACCCTCTTCTATTTTATGTTCTAAATTTGGGATAGACCTATAACTACCGTATACCAATACGGAACCTGTTATGTTCGGAGAAGAGTCAACCTCTATATAGGAACATCCGGGTAGAATTGAACAAGACTCTTTTGAAAATAGTTTAACCCCGCTAATAGTCTCTGGAAATTCACGGGAGATTGTTAATTCATAATCGGTTTTTAAGATTTTAACCCCCAATGCTTCGGTAAATGACTGACCAACCAACAATGGGTACTTCAAAAAATGATCAGGAACAACAATAACATCTAATTCGACAATGACTCCTTGAATTTCCAAAACTACTGGACACCGTCCTATCGCATGAACTATCGCTCAACCAAAACCAGTCATTGCCACTGAATAAGTTCTATCCCATTTACCTAATACTTCTACAGCATCGGCGTTTCTAATGAGAGTACATTCGCTACCTGAATCTAAATAACCTATTTTTTTGTGACCGTTGATAAAAACCGTTTGTACATACTTATCATTAGATTTAGGTTTGGTAATTGAAATTTCTAAGACAGATTTTGCGTCTTCCTCCTTACGATAACATTCATTAGAATCGTGACCAATTATAGAACAGTTTTTTACATTTCTTTAATGGTTTTGTACACTTATTCATAACATGGCCTTCTTCCTTACAATTAAAGCACTTGATTGTATTTGATTTATTATTAACAGGTGCTTTATCTTTAGCTGGGAATTTCTTAAAAGATCTTTGAGTGTTATCATTTCTTTTGGCTATACTTTTTGCATTGCGTAAGTATGCCAAAAGTTTGTCAGGGTAATCAAATTGAGCTGCTTCCGCTCCTATCCTAATGGCCCTATCGTCTTTGCCAAACATCACGCACTCTACCGCTCTTTTGCCCTTAATTTCGCACCTATTAAGTAACGCTATTTTGTCGTAAAAATAATCCTCTAAGGATTCTCCAAACTTCGCTCTTTTGTCCAACATATCCGAAAGCATTTGGCCATAATTTTCATCGGACTGAAAAGCTGCTTTGAGCTTTTCTTGCCACTCAGCCCAGCTATAATTGACGGTTGTGAGACCTTCGTACCACCGCTTTGCATTACCAGTAAGTTTAGGAATACTATTATGTATGATTTGTCGGTCAGTCCAACTATATAGGTATGTTTGCTATTTCATTGACTTTGTGTATCCAATTATTTATGTTCTGATTTTTTGAAGAAGGGTCGAATTCAAGGACTACATTAAAATTACTTATTCTCTCACTACCCCTACTCGAAATTTTATCAAGAAAATTGGCAAATTTAGAAAACATCAGTTGTAGGAAATGACTCACGTGCACTGATTCTTTTGCTCGGCGAACGGGTGTCTCGTTGACGACGTGGATCCCCGCTTCGCTGGTGATTTCGTGTGTTGCTCCTGCTGCATCTTGACCATGATCTGCAATCTTGGTGGTGCCGCTTCTCCTGTGAACCAGGGATCACCCTGGTTGGGCTGCGGCTCCGATGTGTGGCAATCCTTTCCGGCGGTGGCGTCTCGAGCCGTCGAATTCGGTGACCAGGGCTCCATACACGACTGCGTTGCGGCTATGCCTGTAGCTCTGCCTGCGGCTGTGACTGCGGCTGTGCCTGTTGCACTGGCTGTGGCTCTGGTTCCTGCTCCGCTTGCGGCTTGGCCCACGGTTCCGCCTGCGGCTCTGCCTGTCCAACACTGGTGATGGGGTTCGCGGCGGTTGAACCAAACTTCCATCATGATCGTCATCCATTTGTAGACCTGAGGGGTAATTCTCGTAAATTTTAAGAACGTTCACAGTCTGATCTCAGTCTCAATCTGTCAAAAATACCTCTAATTTCCCTACATTTTGACAAGTTTTTGACATTTGTTTGTCGCTGAGATGAAACTGCGACTAGATTTTGAACGTTTTAAATTACGAGAATCGGCCTTCAGGTCAAAAAAATAATATACGGACACGGCTATCCTTTTAAACCATCTAAATGGCTATTTACATATTTTAAAAAGAAAAAAGAGATTATAGCAAAACATGAACCATAGATCATGAAGGTACTTCTATATTCTAGTGTTTCATTACCAAATATAAAATTGGCAGTGGCGTATTTAATGTAACTTCGTAATGATTATATTTCCACCCACAACAACACAGACAATCGCATTATAAATGAATCGAGTATAAAATAGCTATACATCAGTTATGGTAACTAACGTTCAAGTATGCACAAAATAAAGATAAGATTTACACTACGTAATTTGAAAAGTAACAGAATACATAACATATTATAGGTAAGGCAAGTACACTTACGTGAAATATCCCACTTCTGAACTGAAAGAAAAGTCACTTATACTGTGGCAAATCCTTTTTATTATCAACACTTCAACAGCTATTATACAATACATATAATCTTACATATAATATTATTCAGATACACAGATAATCTTTCACTTAGTCTTACTAGTCTTTACCACTCGATAGTCCAAAACATACTGCCCCGAACAAAAGAATTCAATTTACTTAAGAGCTCTGTGTCCACGTTAAAAAAAAGTGGGGCGATGCGCGCGAATTTTAAGTCAGTAGATGGACGTTTAATTTATATAAAATGGTAACTGTTTATTACATTAATCAGTAATGCTTTGTATTTAGATTTAATTTAATTACTACGTATTTAATCATAACATAATATTTAAATACAGTATCATGTTTTAGCGAACTAAATTACCGTTACTAGTCAAGTTGCGTACTAATATACATGTAAAATGTTAAATCCACATGGAAACATCTTGATTTATTTTGTAATTGCTTACTGTAATACAAACTACCGAAGGATTAGGTACCCTCCTGGGTCAGTCGGATAATAATATAAGTACCTACCTAGGTAGATATTTCTGTTTTGGCCGTTATTTATTAGGTGTTGGGATCACATGGGATTTTTATTACCTACTCTCTCGGTATAAAACATTTAAAGTTGGTACTTGAGTAGATATACTATTCAATATTAACATACCGCTTCCGAGGGTACTGTTTTCAATGAGGGTTCCTTTAATCTTACGAGCACGTAAAACAACAAATCAATAATATCGCTGATATTCGACAAATTATCTAAGTTATCCAGCTGCTGTAAGACCAAATCCAAAGCAGGCACGTCGGTTATCACGCAAAGCTGAAATTTAGTAAGTTATTAGTGCTACATAGGTACTAGGTGAGGTAGAGGTTCATGGTGGTTCTGGCTGTGGTATAAGTTCATATTGACCGCGCGGTGCAAGATCTTGCGGACAGGAAGGAGCGCGTCGCGCTGCCCGCGCGGTAGCGCGCGTTGGTGATGGTGATGGACGTTTACACCATATAAGTAGTTTAATCTTGTACCGCGCGGTTAGTAGTTCTGCGCGAACTTAGCTTAACTACTAACTAGTCTGTACTGCCATAGAACCGCCCAACTGCGCACGGCCCACATAGGATGCATGCACAGTAAGTATTGATTTCACGACCGCAAAAATTAGTTTGTAATGTTATCACAGTACTTTTTGAAAAATTTATGAAAATCAAAGTTATTTCTCTTACAATTCTCGTAATTTTAAGAGCGTTCACAGTCTGACCTCAGTCTCAATCTATCACCTCTAATTTCACTACATTTTTGACAAGATTTTGAAAGGACATTGTTCGGCGTCCATACATCGTTTTCCTAAGAACCAACAGGGACGTGAATATACTTTTTGTGTTCTAAATAATGCATATATTCGATTGAAACTAAATTAAAATCACGGACACTTCTGAGAATTGTAAAAAATCCAAAACACTTTCGGATTTTGAGATTATAATTAACGTTTATTATAATGCCAAGTCGTCATTCTTAGTAGGTCCGTATTAGCCAATCACAGCAAGAAGTCGATATTTCAAGAAGAAATCGGAGTCCTTTGTTCACGCCAAGTTGTTGGACAAAATCAAAACAGAATACCAAGAAAACACAATATCACAAACGTATACACACAACCACGGAGTAAATACAAAGAGGTGATAGCCTAAGCAACTGTGCACTGTGATTACAACTAGGCCATGACGTCATCATGTAGGCGTGGCCTCCTTGTCAGTGGATTGTTGGCGTTCGTCCAGGAGGCCTACCATGATCTATTTAAAAACGATTCAAAAGCAAGACATTTCAGTTTAGGTTTTTAAACTGCATCGTTCACAGTCGTACCATGACGTCCAATACACTCATCGGCATTTGGATCGTTGAAAGTGAATGAGCGTTAAGAGCTCATGGTAGATATCCAGATGGCACGGCCTAAATTGAATCGTTAAACAGACGTCATGGTACGAATTAGCAGACAGTTCAGTTTAGGTCCTAAAGTGGATCGCGTTAAGAGCTCGTGGTAGGTATGCTGTGCACAACTTTGTAAAAGTACCCATTTTACAGCATATTCGCGCTAGAAGAAAAAAATAATGAAGTGTTGTGTTTTATCTTGTAAAAACTACTCGGATAGACGTTCTGAAGCAATGGATGGCATCACATTTCATTTGTATTTGTAAGTAATTTTATGCGTAATTTAATAAAATTGTTCTAAAAAAATCTCTTAGCGTCGGCGTTTCCAAACATAATTCTACCCGCCACTAGATGGCGACACTTGGTGTCATGGGAACTAAAAATATTTAGGTACGTAGAGCTCAGTACTAACATATTTTAATAATCATATGTACTGAAATTTGTTCGACATTCATTCTTATAAACCCTCTAATGGCCAAAATACTATTTTTGTAGTTTTTATATCATTTTGTAAACGGACCGCCATCTATAGTCAACTCTGAACAAAAAAACAAAAACATAACAAAATGACAGGGCCGTAATTAAAATCCAATTATTTTACCGAATGTCCCGCGGCTGTCTCATAAATGGAAAGTACTTAAAACGCTGGACATAAAAATATAATCTCCTTTAAATTAAATTTAGACCTATCTACAATAATTTATTAAAAGTACTTTCCTTCCGTGGGACAACTAGTCCTATAGTAGTTGTTGTTTATTTAATTTAAAATACTTAAAGCCTGGTTTATTTAGTTAAATATTAAATGATGTATGTTCTAGATTACCATCCGAAGATAATCTAAGACAGCAATAGATTACAAAAATTAATAGACAAGACTGGTCTCCGACTAAATATACAAAAATTTGTTCTTGCCATTTTAATAATGAAGACTTCATAGTGACAAAAAAGGCCTTAGAAAATTACAGAAGGGCACTTTACCTTGTTGAAAACTGGATATATCGGTTCGTTTCAATGCAGTTTGTATTTACCAGTTTCATAACTTTTGTGGGAAAATGAGTAAATTTCATATTTATTGTTTTATCCTTTATGTTACAGCTTAAAAGAAAATTCACAGAGCCAACAAAATCATAATTTTTCCTTACGTAAGTAAGGAAAAATCTACATCTTTTTAGTAAAGGAGGTGAAAGACACAATTATATCACTAGACATAGGGTCCAATTAGTTCAACCAGGTTTCAGGCTGGCTAAAGTAGACGTATCTTTAATGGGCTACTGTTTAAAATGTTACAATAAAATACCTACCCACATACTTCAACTGAATGAAACGAAAGTACTGTTGGAGATGCTGAAGATTTTAAAATACTATTTTTGCATTAAATAAATTTTGTATAATTGCATAGCACATGTGTGAGTACTATGGACAAACTGTAAAGCTACCATTTACTGGGTACGTCTTTCATTGTATGAATGTGCCCTGGCGGCTGAGAGTATGTCATACTAACTCAAATGTTTCGCTGATGGTGGCGCATGTGTTGGATCATTTAGCTCCCTTCAAAATGTTCTTAATTTTTTTTTAGCTACATTTTTATAATATACCTAATATGTTCTGGACATATCGTTTTTATTTATTTTATTTTCATGACCCTATATTTTTTTTAGTATGGAAGAATCGATAACTTTCCGATTTAGTCAATCACTAGCGTATATCTATCTATCTATCTATATCTATACATCTTCTATCTATATCTTCTATCTATCTATCTATATCCATATCTATTCTATCTTCTTCTATACATATAATAAATCTGTAGACGAGACGTTTCTATACTTGAAAATATTTCCAAAAAAAATAGTTGGGGTGTTAAAGGATAACCAACAGATGCCATTTCATAAATTTTTGGATTTTTTGTCTGTTTGTCGGTTTGTCTGTTTATGGGCATTTCCGGGCAACTTTATGTAGAAGCTCTTACCATTAATGTATTCTTCCTTTTATCATCTAGATATCTCGATGCTTTATAAGGCATAATATTGGTAGGTATATATGATATCTTCAATACCAAGTTAAGAAATTCTAAATTTACCACAGAGAAGAAACCAAGACTTAGAAAAACTAACTTCAAACTTCACCTACTAATCTCAGATATACTTTAGATAAAATGGTGATATGATTTTACAAGTTGGTATTCTAAGACAGACGCAAAATAAAATGGACATAATTATGGCTGTTTGGTTAGATAATCAGCCTCGAGCAGGCGCTTTTATTTTAATTTATTCTCAAAAATCAAAGTGACACTTCGTCGCATTGCCATTATGGACCATGAAGACGCAGTGTTTGCAGTCGAAAGGGCCGTGGTAGCGAACCCTAGGTAAGGAAAGCGTTACCAGGCAAGATCTGATGATTCTTCCTTTTCAATGAAGGAGTGGCAATTACACCTTTCCTAAGCGACACATTACCTATTGTTTTCCGACATCCACGCGAACGAAGTCGCGGGCACAGCTAGTATAAAATAAATGGTTTTTGCACAGCACAACGATAGGAGATTGATGTTTTTCTTTGAGTAAGTTGTATGGTGCATGGTAAATACACGCTGTGTTTGATGAGTTAAGGTTTTTAAATTGATTGAGTAGAACGTTCTGATTTATGAATTGCAAGAGCTTTTACTGAACTAAATGTGTAGTAGTGGCGCGGTGGTGGGGCCAACCTAGCGACATCGGGTTCTGATACATTTTCAACTACCGGGCATATGTCCTTCTTTCATATATCTATGTTTGACATTAATGGTTTCGGATGATAAATGATAAGTGATTTTATTTTTATAAGTACGTTTGCACAAACACTTTTACACGTCAATCATATTTTTTTGAACTAGATGAGTTCAGAGTTTCTTATCTGACTACTCTGAGAAGAAAGGCCGAAACAAACCCAGAGGTCACAGTCTCTTTTAAATTTCAGACATAATCTTGGTCAGGTTATATGAAGACCATGTATGTCTGAGATGATCTTTTGAGGAAAGAACCACACAGATTGAGAGGACCTGTCCAGTCAGTGCTCGCATTTGTCAGAAATCGTGTATCTCAACTCAAAACTTATGGAGCTCAACGATGAATTGTCACGTAAACGGGAGAAAGTGTTATTTCTTTTCTAAAAAGACTAGCTTTGTAGAACATCTTGATAACTATTTTTAACAAGATAAGTAATTTAAAAATAAGATAAAATCATCATTCGTCATTCATCAAAAACCTTTTTTTTTCATAGTAGTTTCACTTTCAATAAAAAAATTGGATACGAAAATTCTGAGTACGACCCTGTTGCATCCTGCACTTAGTGACATCTAGTGTGAGATAGTTACGTAACTACAAAATAAAATTGTCAGAACGAACAACAAGTTTTACTATTGATCGGTAGATGGAAAATAAAGAAGTGGGCGGGATCTAGCACCCCCTCACCCCGTAAAATGTCACGCGTTGTTTCTTAAGGAAATCTAATTACAACATCTCCTCTTTGTTTTTACTCCGTGCACACAACCAATGCAGACCGAGCCACAGATTACTAATATGTAGCAAGACCGAGCACAGATTGCAGTCACACAGACTGTCATTACAATCAAATGTCAAAGTGTCATCTATCAAATCATCGACTGTCAGTGTCGATGTTGCTCGTTTTACACAGCGCATTTTTCCCCGGTGTTTCTTCACAAATTACGGGTCAGAGACACATCTCTCTGCGAATGTGGGTTGGATGAAGGTACTTTGGAGCACATCTTTTTTAACTGCTCCAATAATAACCCTGCCCATGACTTGTATAGCCATCTCTATAAATTAAAGATCCCTGTCCCAATTAACTTTCCATCCCTGTTAACATATTCTTCCCCAAAGCTCCTTGAAGCTTTGATGTATTTTATCCGCATCAATGACATCAAATTATGATGATTTCTGTGTAAATAATAATATGTTTATTATTTTTTAATGACATAACAATTTTTTTTTCTCTCTATTTATTTATTTCAGTGTACTTATTAATATTCTTCAACAAGTTTCACATTAAATTCAACTATTTTCTTTGGATATAATCATGGATGTAAAATATTAGTTTTTTTTTTTTTTTTTGTTATAATTCTAAAAATCACTACGTTTTCTCATATCACATCTGACATTGGCAGAATTGTCGACATCGGCACCATTGCCATAAAGAAAAATAGAATAGAATACACAGCGCATTCAAGCGCTATAGACTGTTTGTAACTAAAACACTTATTCATAAATCAAGCGCTGAGGGTGTTGAGTTTTGTAATTACACTCCGCTGCGTACAAAGTCTTGGCTGAATGAGCTTTATACCCTTTGCCTATTCAAAAGTGTCCGTTCTATTCTAATAATTGTAATGAAAATGATAATACAAACTAGTAATTATTTTAAAGGTTTCATATACGTGTTGATTCATAGGCCATTTTTTACAATGTCCTTTGTTTGTCGCCGAGATGAGACTGCGACCAGATTTTGAACGTTTTAAATTATGAGAATTGGCTAACCGAAAACATCCCATATCTTACTAACTATTGACTTATCTAAGAAAGTCTCTTCACTACACCATCGTCCAACTTTCATCGATATAATGCCATTCCCAATTGTAGTCTCCGAATAAAATTACTGTTTGACTTTTGGACAGACGCAAAATATAAAGGTTCCGTTTTTGCAATTTGGATACGGAACCCTAAAAAGGTACAGACCAAATGGCCTGATGATGGACTTCTGAAATAAATTTAGATTTGATGTGTCCTTTTATAAACTAGATAATGGGTACAAGAAAAAACCTTTGATTATACACATATTGTCTAGAGAGAGAGTTCGAGCGTCAAAACGCCAATCAGCCAACTGTTGGCTCATAAGCTCGTCCCGCCCGCTCAGTGGTGTCACTGTCATTGTACGGTAAACACGCGTTCAGTGACATAAAAAATGACGATTTGCGCTATAAAAGTGTGCAGGAATTACAAAGGAAGATTGAAAACAACTAAAAAAGTTACCTATCATCGGTAAGTAAACTTTATATAACTAAATTGTAAAGAAACAATTATATTAATAAAGTGCATTTAGATGTAATGCCATTTGACAGCCATGTATATGGGGTTGCCTGTTAATTGAATGTAAAATTTCCCATTTGAGTGAATCATGATCCAAAAAGTATATTTCGAGATTTTAAGCCACCAAGTTAATTTGATAAGACTGGTTGTGGAAAAATTGGATTTAAGATATTATTATAAAACAAAATTGGATAATATCAAGCGGAATGCAACATCTAAACGAAAACTGTTTAAAAAACAAATTCAAAGAGAAGGTCACTAAGCTTCCTGCTGTACATAGCTTAGAACAAATGTTTCTTTCCAATCCAATCTAAATATTAATCATCCAAGAGTAAGAATGGTTCTTCAGTTTAATGACTTATTAAAATTTATTTAAAAAAAAAGCCTTTTATTTCTTGCATGCACTTTGAATTTACTTTTTGGTTGTTAGTATATGTTAATTTTCTTATTCTAGTGTTAGTTTATTAAATTTATCATTTATTTTTCTTGTTAGCAAGAACCCCGTCACCACAGGTGAAAGCCTCCTCCAAAGTTAGCCAATTGTCTCGGTCTTGAGCTACTTCTAACCAGTGTGGACCGTCGACGTTTTAAGTGTAGGTAAGAATGGTTCTTCAGTTTAATGACTTGTTAAAATATACAAGGTCTATCTATTAATACACGAAATCTTTTAAGGGGACATTGTACTCACCATTATGAACAACTTTATAAGGGACCAAACCTAAAATCGCGAAAAAGAAATCTGCTGTTTACATATTGATGAGTTATGCGAACATAATTGTCGGGAACAGCTGTTTTTTTTTTTTAGATTCAGTGTTGGTCCCATAGTAAAAGTTGTTCATAATGATGAGTACAGTGACCGCTTAAGGGGGGGCATAAAGCCAGAAAAAAATCATATTTCACCCGCGCTTCCTTGCCTACCCCTCTCATCAAACACGACAAAAACAAAACACAATCCCTTCCCGCCAGCAGAAACTTTTCGCCCGGCCAAGTAAGCCAGAGATTAAAACAGAAGAAGAACTAGCAGGGGATCGAGGGGGGGGGGGGTCTCAGGAGATCAGACCGGCCGGTATAAATTATATATATTTGTGTTTGAATTTCCATCTTCTGTAATAAGTATACGCAAAATAATCAGATGAAACGGCTCTATTCAATGTAGGTACCTAAGTATGATAGCAGGCTGTGCAAGTAGATATCTTGATAGGGCAATATTATTGTATGTCCCTGAATCTGTTCCGATGCTGGAAATAGATTCACGGACATACAAGTAATACAGCCTATCTATGAATTTCCAATTCTGGATTGAAGGACTAACTTTGCTATACTGTAAAAAAAATCTTATATTAGAGAGCAAACCGAGTTGAATGCATAGGCATTCAAATCATCGAAAATGTATAGACATTTTCGATTCCGAATGAAATTACAAATGAACGATTTTCGGATATTTTCCTGTACCTATTTATGCTGTGAGACCTTGCTTCTTGCCAATTTTCATTATTCTAGGTCAACGGGAATTATTAAAACCTATAAGGTACACCCAAGGATTTAAATTTCAAAACACGCGCCTGAATGGCAATTTATGCCAGCTTCTAAGTCAGCGTATTAGAGGCTTGATATTTTTGCAGCTCCAAGAAACCGTAGATCTAAGTATTTGATATCAATTTCAACTTGATACGTATTCCTGAGAAAAAGGGACAGACGGATGGACAACGAAGTTATCCTGTATCTAAGGATTTAGATTTTTTCTTTAGAGGTACGGAACCCTAAGAAGCAAAAGCACTTTCATCAAAGTATTATATTACATACTCCTAAACATAAATCATGATGAAAACAAACTCAACAAATTTGTTTTTTTAACGATATATAGGCCAATATAATCGCATCGCTTATCTTATGATTTTTTACTTTGAGCTATTTTAATCAAGCCTTTTTAGAATGACGACGTTATAATGGTCATATTAAGGACAAAGATGATTGAAAATCTCTATCAAAAATCTTAGAAAATTTGTTGCGCAGTGATGAGCAACCCTATTTAATTTTCTCGTAATGGTTTCTCAAATTACAATATTTAAACGAAATATGATCATTGTTCATTCCCTTTATTTTCAATGCAATTCTTTAGTAAGTAAAAACATCTGTTTATTTTACATATACTTACTATACGCTAAGTTTGAATTCAGAATCTAAGAATCATGTCTTAGTATTTTTTTTGGAACTAGAAACTCAATGTTGACTTGACAAAGTTCACATGTAATCAAATTTTGTTTAGGACCTACAAGTTGGACGTCACCACATCTTGATGAAAAACAGTGTTGACCAAAAAAAAATTTTTATTTGTATATCGTGGATTTTTCTTTGCAGGATCGTGCAAAGTCACTGACCTGTATTATACAAGATAGAGGTCAGTTTGCAAAGTCAATAAATTAGCAACAGTGATACCCAAGTAAAAAATTATATTCGTATGGTGGATTTTGCACTGTATCATGCAACGTCAAACGGCATGTGTCATAAAAGCCTTTCCTGCGCGAAGTGCGAGTAGGAAAAAATCCCCGCCGTAAACATTTGTGGAAAACGAGCCCAAGTTTGGTACAAAAGAAGTACATGTTTGTCGGATTTACCGATATGGCATCTATGTAAATGGGTTCCAAAGTCTAAAGTTCATTAGGTTCCTCTTTTGTAACTGTTGAAACTTTAGCTTTAAAAACTTGCCAAGTTATAATATGAACTTTAGACTTTCTCTCAACTCTATAGAACTTAGCACCCATTTAGAGCTTAACTCTTTTATCGGCGAAGTCGACAATCCCAAACATGTTGATCCGTCACAACCTTTACTCATCCTCACCATAAAAAGAAGGCTAGTCATGAGAACACTATCTGTATGAAATATTGCATGTGCACACCGTTTCGTACTTTTGTCCACAATAAACTCATTACGCATTTAATTTCCGATATTTCTTTTGTATGCTCCAATAATAAACCCTTTACGCTGAATTTCGAGTTGCAACTTGATTTAGGGAATAGTACCTACTAAAACCTCATACGGAGTTTGTCAAGAAAAGTGGAAGAAAACGAATTTGGATTCTGAGTTAATCGCCGTAAGGTCTAAAATCTCCAGCACGAACTTTCAAATGAACGCTAGTTGGCTATGTTGCAAATTTTCTCCGCAAGAAAATGAACCGAAATGCAGAACAATGGCGCTAGTGGTACTATACGATATACCGGTCAAAAATCTGTCAAATAAAATGTATGTCATCTTGACTTTTCAAATATCAACATTGAATTATTTAAATATTTTTATTTTATAGTTTTGCCTCGGTATTTGTTTACTTTATCAAGTCTTATTGTTTTTAATAATCGTTTCGGGAGTGGTTTTAGTTATTTTGCCATATTTTCTATTTCACAGTGTCTTTCCTACAAAGTGATAAATTACGATAGTGATTATTAAGAAAATATTGTTTACGTAAATTAAATATATAGCAGCGCAGCCGAAAATTCGAGCGCAGTCCTCTCGTCTCAACAGAGCGGGGGCGACTGATTTGTGAAACATATATATGTTTAAAGTTCCCGCAACGTGCGACGGAAGATGATTTCTTCCACGAACTAAGAACGTCGTAAGTGCTATAAGCTTATCGTCGTAACAAAACCACAAATAAAAGTAATAAAAAAAAATGCTTCCACAATCTAAGTCGCTTTATATTAATAAATTAATCATCAAATTTTCATTCTAGTAGTCATAAGCATATTAAGTACAAATCGAAAAGTCGTGAAAATTGGAGGTAACTTCGTGATGTTTTTTATTAGAGAAAATTTTACTATTTTGTCTTTCTGTGCCACAATAAGTTTGGAAATATCATGTAGGTAGTTATTCGTGTTATTTTTATTTTATACCTAAGTCTCATCAATTTCATGAAAATCATATTGAAGTTAGGCTATTTTGGTTGATACCTGCTCTTAAGAGATTTAGTGTATGAATAAATAGACCTTATATAATTTAATAATAATTTGGTTATTAAATAATTATACCTTGTAATTCATATGCACAAACTCCTAATAATTATAGATATTTAAATATCTCTAAAGCAAAACATATTTTTTTCCCACCTTCAATGGGAAATATCCAAGGGCCTGGTATCACTCAGTACGCCCCACCAGTGACGCGCGCGCTTGTTAAACAGTAGAAGCTGCGCTTACTTGTGTGCATAACACGCACACAAGCGCTTCAAATCTGGCCTGTTGTTTTTGTTGCGATTGCAGCGCAACGCTCTATCTAGACATGTGTATAATCAAAGGAAAAAACATATGCCGCCGAAGTCAACCAAACAATGAGACGCCTGATATTCCTGATAATGACGTTCTTTTTTTTTCGAGAACAAGAACACCAAAAATATCTGTTTGAAGATAAGCATACCAATTCATCCATATCCTTGATTCCATTTTTCAAGAAAGCTGGTGGAAACGGTCTCAAACAGCTCTCATATCTAAAACTAAAAGCTGCTGCTACAAATAGACTCCATTTTATATCTGCAGCTTTAAAATCCTTCTCCAATACTAATCTGAAATAAAGTAAACAAAAGAAGTACAAGTATCTAGGGGTAGTGTTACGAAGACATCCCTCAACGTATAGGTGCTGTGTGTGTAGGTATATACCTTATTAAATAAACTATAATATAAACATAGATATATTTACCTTCCTTCTAAGCGTTCATGTAATATAAAATTATTTGTAGGTACCTACAATTATTAATGTAAGCTTTGTTGTTTGTGTTTGTGCACAATAAAGCTTATTTTCTATTTGTGTGCACTTTATTTAATACTTTCACTAAGTAGATAGGTACGGTTAAATACTAAATAAGAGTTTTACTATTATTACACAAGTGAACCTTAACCACCTTAAATGAACAGCTTTCTTCTCTAAGGAATCTAGTTTGGCCTGATTATTTTCCGACAACGTTTCAGACGCGGATGCCAAGTTACAGTTAGTCGCTGTATCAGATAACGCTTCATGCTCGCCGTCCATGATTTATTTGGTCTTCCAGAATATTTGTATAAAAGTATTAAACTATAGGCATAATTTTGAATTCTTTCAAATATATTTGCATATCATTTTATTTCATTACGTAAGTCCATACTTGTCAGAATCATAAAACAATAGACGGACAAGCGGCCAGTAACGAAAAGAAATGAGGTCTATGAGTTAGGTCGTCCAAGTCAGTGTTTATTTGTTAAACATGTGTTAAAAAAAACGTTTTCCATTTTTAACCGACTTCAAAAAAAGGACGAGGTTCTCAGTTCTTCGCAATATATATTTTTTTTTAATGTCAAACTCAAAGCATTTATTTCAATTAAACCATTTACAGGCACTTTTGAACTGTCAATAGGTCAGTCAGAAAATATGAAGCTAGTTGCCCATTCCAAAGCGTAGGTACCTATGGAGAAGAACGGGCAAGAAACTCCATGGACACTCTTTTAAATTATATTTTACAAAAATATTAGTTACATCATTAATGTTCAATTTATAATTATATGTGAGAACGATGTAAAAAAAAAATATACGTACGCGTTAAAAGTGTCCAGAGTACTGCAAATAGTACTTAACAAAACAATAATCCAAAAATAAAATTATTAAAAATAAGCCGAGGCAGCCAAGTGATGACCAGTCCCAACTGACGGCGCCCGTTCACGAACATGACGCATAGATCAGCACCATTCAGCTCAACCATTTTGAAGGGAGCTAAATGATCCAACACACACGCCACTGTCAGCGAGACATTTGTGTGAGCGTGACATACTATCAGCCGCCAGGGCACATTCAAGTCAATGAAAGACATTATTATCATTATCCGGTAAATGGTAGCACTACAGTACATAGAACTCACATCTGTGCTATGCAATTATACAATATAAAGGAAATTGAGTTTATACAATGCAAAGATAGTCTTACAATCTTCAGCAGCTCTAACAGTATTTTCAAGTGTTAATCAATTAGTTGTGGTTGTGGAGCAGGACCAGCATTGAGCCAGGCATCTTTATCAACGATGTAATACCCTAACTTATAATATGCCTGCCTGCATAGTGTGCGTTTTATACAAGACTTGAATTTTGTCTCATTCAGTTGAAGAATGTGGGGAGGTATTTTATTATAACATTTTAAACAGTACCCCATAAAAGATGAGTCTACTTTAGCCAGTCTGAAACCTGGTTGAACTAATAGGTCCCTATTTCTAGTACTATAATTATGTCTTTCACCTCTTTTACTAAAAAGATGTAAATTTTTCCCTACATACATGATGTTTTCGTAGATATATTGACAAGGCACCGTCATGATGTTCATATCCTTAAACATATCCCTTAGAGAATCGCGCCTGCGAAGATTATATATGGCTCTAATGGCTCTTTTCTGCAGAATAAAAATAGAATCGATGTCTGCAGCCCGTCCCCAAAGTAAAATACCGTAAGACGTGATACTATGAAAGTAACTAAAATAGACTAGTCTCACGGTATCTACATCAATAAATTGACGGATTTTTCTGACAGCATAAGCTGCTGAACTTAGCCGTCCTGAAAGAGATGTTAAATGAGGACCCCATTGTAGCCTTGAGTCGAGCGTGATCCCTAGGAAAACAGTTTTATCGACCAATTCTAGTTTCTCTTGATTCAATATTATCTCACAATCACTAACTTTGACATTTGGTAAAGAAAATCTTAAGCACTTAGTTTTTTTTCCATTTAATACTAAATTATTAGCAGTGAACCAATTTTGAACCTGCATTAGGGCGTTATTTACGTCGTCAAAATTTGTAGCCCGTCTATTTATCTTAAAAATTAAGAAAGTGTCATCAGCAAATAACACCATTTGAGGTTGATTTCTTAATAAATGGAGTAGATCATTAATATACACTGAAAAGAGAAAAGGACCCAATATCGAGCCTTGTGGCACACCCATTATTACTGTTAAACCATGTGAATTGACACCATTTATTTGAACTTGCTGCTGTCTATCATTTAAATAAGAACTAACTAAATTGAGCGCAAGTTTTCCAAGTCCGTAATGCTCAAGTTTCAAAAGCAAGGTTTCGTGATCGACTCAATCAAATGCCTTGGAGAGGTCACATAAGATTCCTATGGCGTCTTGAGCCTCTTCCCACGCGTTAAAAATGTGTTTTAATAAGGTTACACCGGCGTCGGTCGTACAACGTCCTTTGGTGAAACCAAACTGTTGATCGTGAAGGATTTTATTCGTGTTAAAATGATTGAGCATCTGATTAAGTATTATTTTTTCAAACACCTTGCTGAAAACCGGCAACACGGATACGGGTCTATAATTATTGGTGTCTTTACTGTCCCCGGATTTGTAAAGTGGTATTACCTTACTGGGAAAGACTCCTTGATCAACACACGAATTAAATACTAAGGCTAAATAAGGCGCAATATTCTCAATTATGGAGGTACAGACTTTAATGGACATTCCCCAAAGATCTTCGGTCAATTTGATCTTAATTTGCTTAAAAGCTTTTATTACTGTTACGGGTTAATATGTTTAAATTGAAATTCAACCGGGCAGGCTTGAACGTTCGTTCTTAATAAATCAATTGATACGTCGGGTGAGGAATTTAAGGCTTCCGTCGTTTTTAATGGTATATTAGTAAAAAAAAACTGTTTTTATTTTATTTTCTGCCGATTTGATTTTGTCACTAATGTACAGGGCTTTGGCTATTTTGCAAGTATTTCTAAAAATTTTGGAATATGTAGTAACATACTTGCTGAAAGTTTCAGTATTGATGTGAGGCAGCTCGAACAGTCTTTCCCTACATATCCTTATACCTCTAGTTGCCCAGTCACTAAATATAAAATTAGGGCAAATGTTTTTTGTTTTCTTTTCAAAAGTTTTATTGAATTGAGTGTGCACTAGTGAAAAGAAATTCTCGTACAATTTAATTGCATCACCAATATCATGGCACAGATCATTTAACTTATTATTTAGGGTACTATTGAATCTAATTAGTTTACCAGTCGTTATTGGTCTAAATTGAATTTGCACTTTTTGCAAAGGTGTTTCAAACTTAAAAGTGACCGTTTGTCCACTAAGATCAGACGGCAGATAATTTACGATGGCTTTATCTAAATAATCACAGTCTCAAAAGACATTATCGATACAAGTAGCAGAAGTAGGAGCTACTCTAGTCGGTTCTGTAAAAACATTAGATAAATTGAACGATTTGAATAGGCTTAATAATCTACTGCTATTTGAATTATTTTCTAAAATATTAATATTAAAATCACCACAAATAATTGCGGCTTTGTTATTAATGTGTTCCCCGATTACTCGAAGACGGCTTGTCCCATTTGTTTTTTTTTTTTTATATGATAGGTTATACTTTCCAGGTGGTCCCATTGTGGTCAGGGCAGGATCTGATGATGGAATCCTGGAGAAATCGAAGGAACTCTTCACATATTATAGAAAAAGCACGGTTTAGAATTGCAAGTAGCAGTTAAAACATACAATTTATAGAATGCTAATAAGAAAGATCCGTGGCGGCCGCGCGCCACACGTGTGCTGCGAACGGTGCAAGCCAAATTCAACCTTCAGCACTACATTTACAGTGCGGGTGACGTAACCTACGACAAACTTATTATTTGCGGTTGGTACAGTAATCGGGTCTAGGGATCGAACCGCAAAATTAAGTTAGTTTTTTATTGTATATACTTTTCCGGGATACAAAGTACCCAGTGTGGTGCCCAGGATATTAAAGAATAATTATAAGTAATAGATGTTTTCCTTCTTGAAAACTTACTCAATCTTGGGCACCTTATATTAATTAGCAACACTGAATCGACGGTGCCGTTCAGTCGGTCGTTCACAAATAAGTTGGTAGGAGTGGACTGTACCGCTGTGTGGTCTCGTCATGGCAACATTTTACTTGAAAATGTTTTTGATGGATAAGTATTTTTTATTATACTCTGGTGAAATGGATAAGTACATCGCTATTGACTTTGTTCGTTTATTTGTTCATAAACGGCTGAGCCTATCTATCGTCAGTGGCCGTGTACACTATGAAAAAGTACTCTGTGGCCGTGTAGCAATGATATCGCTCACCTAGTAATATATTGGCACATCTACGTTTTTCACATGTGCCGATATATTACTAGGTGAGCGATACTCCTAGCGGAGGTTCCACCACAGTATCCATAATAGTATGTACAAAGTTCCACATACTTTCGAAGTTTCGATTTGAAGTAGAAAATAATAAAATATTAAATATTATTATGGCAACATTTACATATGACGTTAATGTGTGTGGATGGTTGCAATTGTTGCAAATGGAAAATGGCGTTTGTGTTGTATTGAAGAGCTGTAAACATATATTACTTTGTGCTTAAATTAACGTGTATTGTGGAATTGAACAGCTTAATATTTTAATATTCGCTAGTGATAACTATAACGTGGACTAATGAGTTTACTGACCGATGTCTGCCGTGGCTCCCACTATCCCCGGTTGGTGATAATTTTGTTGCTTTTCTATGAAATCCACGCACACTGATAATATAAAATAAAGCAATACATATTATTAGTTATATTGCAAACAGCAGTTACTCTAATTATCATATTACGATTTTCGCATGGGTATTCAAAAGTTATCGACCTATTTTCAATTTGACATTGCACCGCGTGACGCGTATAGCAAGTTAGAAATGTAAATTTAATTATAGCTAAGAATTAACGCATTCCACGAGCAAAAAAATAAATCATTTATTTACAAAGCACCTCTGAATAAGATTCTCAAAATAATCAAGACAAGAAAATAAACCACAGCAGACTAATATTTTTAAGTACCAATTTTGGTCATTGGCAGAAACCCTGAGCTAATTGGCTGAAACCCTGAGCTAATTGGCAGAAACCAGAGCTAACTAGTATTTCATTTTCAAATAAGTTCATGTTTTATATGTATTTATAGATTGTTTACACAGCAGAGCCTTGAATTCAACATTTTGTGTGAATTGAGACTTTCTGTAGTTATTTAAAATTTTACTTTCCTTTTTAAATTAATTTTCTTTCTCGGTGACCTTGATTTAAACAAGTAAAATTCATCAATTTAACTTTTTACTGTATGTATATGTATAGTTTGTCAGCAGATCAGGATATAGGACTTAGTTTGTTAGCAAAAACACCTTCCCAGCAAGCTTTATTCCTCTTTTTGTGGGTTTTTCAGCATCCCTATATACAATAATTATACAATGCATTTTATATGGTCATCTGGATATCTGGTTTTGAGTAACTATGGACTTACAAGACTATAAAATGTGCTTATAAAATATGTTATTACTGTTTCTTTAACCTATTTCTTAAATGTAAGTATCTTGACTAAGTAATGTAAAATTTCATAGAAATCTTTAAATAAATTGAACAAAATTTTTATAGGGGCTGACCCATCAAAGGATATACAAAAACGCCGTGCTGGCAGTGTTGGGTGAGTTTCTAAGGAATAATGTGTAATTCATTCATTCATTTCTAAAATAAAGATGGGCTCCTGAATTTTAAAATAAAATCCATTGTTTAGTGTCCAACATACATTGGTAATGATAGCGGCAGTGTTGATTATTATATTATATTAGAGTATTCTATCATCATTGGACTAATAACATGAAAATCAAAATGTCATTTCATGAGTTGGTTAGGTACATTGTTATTCCCATACACTGTAAAAACCTATCTAGTTATGGATAGGAATGTGTCAGTGTGTGTGGAAGTGTGTGTGTGTGTGTAGGTTGGTGAAGAAAAGGGTAAAACACACCTGTGTGTTACCTTACTTATGTGAACCATTTCAATTACAAAGTTGCAATGTTGCATGCCTATTAAAGGTCCCCCAATTATAATTCTCATGCCCTTATCCCAAATTATTTGAGGTTGGTGAATCATTTTTTTTCTTCAATCACCTAATATTATTATACAAAATTAATGGAATGTAACTTTTACTGATCTTAACACGTTGACTGCCAAGCAACAGACACAATAGAAAATCTATTGTTCTCGGTCACCAGGTGACCGCGTTAGCAGTCAACGTGTTAATAATAATTATTGCACTTAGATCAAATGCTGCAAACAAACATGTGTGAAACTGTTGTATGGCTATTTCTTTCAAATTTAATTGAAAACTGTGGTTCTTCCTTGTATTATATTACTAGCACTTTGCCCACGACTTCGTCCAAGTTTAGGTAATTAATAGTTTTCTCAAAAAAAAAACGTAAATGTATCTTTATCATTTATTTTGATAAATAAGAAGTATTCGGGACAATTTTTAAGATTGTAGATTAAAGAAATCAGATTTTTCAAAAAACTGTATTCCCGCTTTTAACCACACAGGGGTAGAATTTTTAAAAATTGTTTGGGATGTGTTAACTTTACTCAAAGACCCATACCCATTTTCGAGTTAATGGAAGCAAGCTGTAAGATCTACCCCTTAAACTTTATTACCCTTTTCCACCTTGGTAGGAGTTGATTATTGAAAAACCCTAAAACACCTACATTTTTATTTTTTTGTTTTAGTGGTACTGACTTTGGGATTTCGTCTGGGATGTTTCTATAACTCGACTTTTTCCAGTTAATCAAGCCACGTAATAAAATACTCCCCTGTGAAATTGACTACCTCTCTTCACCCTGTTCGGGTAGATTTTCGAAAAACCCTGATACACTTTATTATTTATTTCACCTGCGTCATTGTGAGGAAAGAACCTACTTAAATATATTGCATTACTTTAAGTACTTAGTACATTACTATAAGAAGCTATTTTAGGTACATCACGCTATGATCAGTAAGAGTGGAACTATAATAAACCGAAGAGTTACGGCGGCCGTGCGGATTTATTTTAAAACTATGATATCTCCTAAGATATTCATTGAAATCAAGTGATGTCAAGGGCAATTTTGTTCAAAATTAAATACTTGTGATGAATAAAGTATTTATTTGGATATGTTTAGAAAAACATCTTCGCAAATAATGCATTATCTATACTTATAATAAATCTGTAGAGAGGTCAATTCTGTACATGATATATATTTTCAAAATAACTATCAGGGGGTAATAAGTGATCGATACTGATGCCAAAAATGCAATCAGTAAAATTTTTGTCTGTCTGTCTGTCTCTATGTTCCTTATAGAAACAAAAACTACTCGACGGATTTTAACGAAACTTGGTACAAATATTCTTCATACTCCTGGGGAGGTTATAGTGTACTTTTCATCACGCTACAATGAATAGGAGCAGAGCAGTGAAAGGAAATGTTGGGAAAACGGGAGAAGTTGCTCCATTTTTTAAGCTTCCGTCGCGTGTGCGGCCTTAATGGTTAAAGCTACATAGAAATCATTTATGACGGAAATGTTCTACATAAAATCATCTAAAAAATATCCCACAACAGCATATGTCTATCTTTTATGGTTGACTCACAATAACACGTGTAACTCCCGATAGCTTTGCAGTTCGGAGCTTTCTGATTATATTTGTTTACTCTTACGTTTATAATACTCTCACTCATCCCTAATTAAAAAAAGCTAATATTATTACCTATTCAATAAAAACAGAATCATAGTAATGGGTATAGAAACACCAAACTTAAACATGAAATACGCTAATAAGCCATCGCGCCGTCGCGCGTGAATACTGAATCATGCCATAAGGATTATTTTTGTGTAACGGTTGCCGCGCTCGACGCGGGTCGTGACGGTAGGGTATAAAAAGGCGGGAGGTCCGAAAGCGCGAGCTTCATTCAATATTTGGCTGTTGATGCGTTCAGAGCGTTCGACCTTATTGACAGACAATAATTGATATTAACAAACCGTGCTTATCAGCGCGACTTTTAGTCTTTAAATAGTTTATTTGAATTTCTTTTGTTGTCTATACTTATAATAAATCTGTAGAAGTGAACATTCTGTACATTGAAAATATCAAAAAAATAAATGGCAGGGGGTGTTACTAGACCGACACCAAACCCAAACATGTGATTAAAAAATTTTTTGTCTGTCTGTCTGTCTAGGTCTATCTGTTTGTTCAGGCATCACGCAAAAAGTACCGGTCCGATTACGATGAAACTTGGTATAATTATTCTTTAATATCCTGGGCACCACACTGCGTACTTTTTATCCCGAAAAAGTATATATAATAAAAAACAAACTTCATTTTGCGGTTCGATCCCTGGACCCGATTACTGGACCAACCGCAAATAATAAGTTTGTCGTAGGTTATGTCACCCGCACTGTAAATGTAGTGCTGAAGGTTGAATTCGGCTTGCACCGGAGTCTGAGCGCGCGCATCATACATTTTTTGAACGGACGTGTCGAGTGGCGAGCGTTCGTTCTTATTAGCATTCTATAAATTATATGTTTTAACTGCTACTTGCAATTCTAAACCGTGCTTTTCTGTGCGACCTTTTTAATCCTCTTAGTTTTTACTAAGTACACTTTAAGGTAGAGTTATTTAGGTTTGTTTTTATAAGTCGTAGGTATAGATATTAATTTTAAAGTATGGGTAGTATATTTGATAGTGTACGTAGTGACCGTAGGTTATTTAAAAAAACTGTTAGGTAGGATTAGTCATTCGTATAGATATTAGTTTTTAGGGATTTTGCTTATTTATTGAGTTTAGATTAGTTTTCATCAGAAATAGGTTTATTTAGGTAGGTAGATATTTTATTTTCTATTATTGAGTTTTTTTTTAGTAGGTAGGTAAGTACTTAGGTTTACTTTTATAATCTAATAAAAAATTCAAAGTCCTGTGATCCTGTCTGACTGATTATATCAATGCACAGCCTAAACCGCTGGTCATAGAGACATTAAATTTGGAGAGTGTGTTCTTTGTGAAGTGTATATAGATACCCACTAAGTAAGGGTTTTTCGAAATTCCACTCCTAAGAGGGTGAAATTTCACGCGGACGAAGTCGCGGGCAGAAGCTAGTTTTAGAATAAATTTGATTAGGTACCTACCTTAAAAAAGGTTATAGTGAGTCAACCTTATTCAATTCAATTCAAATAGCCTTTATTTCTAATACTGTACATGCAATTACATTTCCATTTATGAATACAAACTGTGATTTACTTACACTTTTAGGTTTTTTTTAATGATTTATTTCCTCTTACTTTACTTATTTATTCACATTATATGTATGTGTTATTTCATCATTATTATATAAATTAAAATAAATATTGATATTAAATTAATTGGTTTCATAAATATTATTGTTAAATTATTTTTAATCATCGACATCGGTACCATTAGTATTAGCTTGCCCTTTGGCAAAGGCGTCTCCAAGAGTTTGCCATAGTTTCCTATTTATGGCTTTTCTTCTCCATGTTGTTCCTGCCGTTTTTTTAATTTCATCCTCCCATCTCATTCTTTGACGCCCTTTCCTTCTTTTTCTTTCACGATGGTACCTACCACATTGTGACATTTTTAAACCATTTATTTCTCTTGTTTCTTATCATGAGACCTATCCAGTTGCATTTAAGTTTTTTCATTGTCAATGAGACATCTGTAACTTTGGTCATACGTCTTAGATTTGATAATTTGATCTTGTCCCATAGCTTGATGTTTAGAATGCTTCTCTCCATTTTATTTTGACAGGCTTAAGTGCTGCTCCATGTTTGTTAGTGAGGGCCAACAAGAGTCAACCTTATAAGATAAGTAGGTTAAATGCTGTCGCGGACTTTTTTGTAAATATTGATGTCCTCTATAAAACTGTAGTACATCACTTTGCTCTATTGTCAATATTTTCCGCAGCGTACGCGATATAAGGATTTTTTTGTTATTTTTTTCTCACCTTCGGTTACATAATCGAAGTTTTTATACGGATCCCTAACTTTTTGAAAATATTATATAGCCTATGTTCATCACGGATAATGTAGGATTCTAATGGGTCAAAACCAAAATTTTGTACTACTTATTTCATAACAGTTTCATGTCCACCGACTTTTCCATATTCCTAACAAAATTCTGTAATACGAACGCTATTTAAAAAAAATGGATTTCATAACGGAATACTTCCACAAATTCAATATTTAATTTATTTGTTGGTGTTTTAGTGATATTTAAGAAATATTATGAAAATGATAAAAATAAATGGAAAAACTGTATTATTCTCCCTCAAAAAACATGTGTCCTACTATCGATTTCAATGTTTCAAACCGAAAAAAACATCGAAAAGGGTTTTATTTATTCAATATAGTATTTATAATCTTAACCAGCATAATGAACTCTGCGTAAAATCACTCATTAACTAGGCAATTTTTATGTATAAATTATAATAAAAAATAAAAAACAATACGTCTCAAAACGAGTTCATTTATGTTACTTCCTTTATGTAACGCATTATTTTCTAATAAAATACTTTTTTTTAAACTTACTACTTTCAAAATTGACGGAAATGTCATGCCATTGCACCACCAATCACTGCGTGGCAGCCATATTGTTGTAGTGTCAAGCAAGTCAAAGGTGTGTGTGGAGTGAAAAAAAAACATTTATTGGTTTTTCCTTGATAATTCCTAAAAAAATAACATGTACGTATGTTTGATCTAAATCTTATTATCGGAAAACTATTTTGTTTGTGCTATTCAGTGGCTTACGAGCTGTAATCATTAAGTGAATAGTGTGTCTTGAATTGAAATAAAACACTCCAAAAACATCGTCCATGTTTCCGTTATGTTACATTTTTATGTTACGTCACATAAAAATTGCATTAAGGTGTGTTCACAAAGACAGGCATGTACTTTTTATAAGTTATATTATCATTTACAAATATTTTTCTTTACAATATGTTTGGTTACCGGTTACGAATATTAACAATATTTATTTTATAATTATGCATTTATTTTAAGAAACAGATTTTAAAGAAAATTATTATTTTACTCAATTATCAAAACAAATTTTATTAAACCACATGCAGCCGGATAAAATGGCCGCCATTCGCGGGGTGTTGGGTTAGGAATTTTTATAAACATGGATTTGTCAATAAAAAATCCATACTAATATTATAAATTATGTTATGTTACCTTTTCACGCCTAAACCACTGAACGGATTTCGATAAAATTTGGCAGAGAGATAGATTGCATCCCGGGGAAGGACATAGGATAGTTTTTATCGGCATACCTCGCGGGCGAAGCCGCAGGCGGAAGCTTCAACTTCAGCACCCTCGAAAACCATGAAAACGACACATGACGAAAAAATTTTAAATTTAGGCAACCGCCCTCTTGGATTTTCATTTTGACCTGCCTATCGTCTTCAGCATCTTCGAAAACGATGAAAAAGAAACCCACGACAAAAAAAATTGTAGCCGCCATTTTGGATTTTCATTTTGACTTGACTATCGACTTCAGCACCCTCTAAAACTACGAAAGCGACACCCCAAGACAAAAAAAATGTAGCCGCCATTTTGGATTTTCAATTTGACCTGACTATCGACTTCAGCACCCTCAAAAACAATGAAAGCGACACCCATGACAAAAAAAATTGCAGCCGCCATTTTGAATTTTAATTTTGACCTGCTTATCGGCTTCAGCACCTTCGAATACGATGAAAACGACAGCCACGACAAAAAAAATGTAGCCGCCATCTTGGATTTTCAATTTGACTTGACTATCGGCTTCAGCACCCTCGAAAACCATAAAAACGACACCCATAACAAAAAAAAATTGCAGCCGCCATCTTGGATTTTTATTTTGACCTGACTATCGGCTTCAGCACCCTCGAAAACCATGAAAACGACACCCATGACGAAAAAGTTTAAAATTTAGGCAACCGCCATCTTTGATTTTCTTTTTGACCTCACTTACTGGGGTCAGGATCCTCGGAAACCATGAAAAACAGCTCTCTCTCTCTTTCTCTCTGTCTCTATCTATTACTATGAAAAGTGAGGCTAACGCATTTTCGTTATGTGACGATTTCTCCCCTATAACTCCTACCGCAAGCTCCATAAAAGAACTTCGTTAAAAAACGCTCTGCATTACTCAACTTTCATAGATATATCAATAATTATCTAACTTCTTTATCGCTCAGAACACCAAATCAATTATTATTATCTTACATTGTCCTCACTTTTTGTTTGTAATTCTTTTAGCGCCACAGTCGCCACTAAATAAACCATAAATGGAAAGCTATTTTTATAATATTTTAATCATTTTTTTTTTTTTTTAAGGATGGGAAATCATCCAATGACCCCTCCCGCTCTGGGTGGAGCGGAAGGGAGTGTCAGACTCTTACTGACTAAAACCCATCCGTGTTCCTTCCTTAGCCCTTTATGTTCCGGGGCAGCGGTAACCCTTTCGGACAATCCCGCTGCCCCGGCAGGCTTCGGCCCTAACGGGCCCCTCCATGTCTGCTGACATCTCTTTGAGGCGCGCGTGGAACACATACGCGCCGTCCGGCACGGGCCTGGTCCTGATCGGACGGCGAGCTACCCATTACTCGCAGTCCGCAGGCCCGCGCCTACGGTGGCCGGGAGTCGTCACGCGGCTCCCGACGCCCGGAGCGTCTACCGCGGCGGCTGGGACGGGCGGCCCTCTCGGCTCTCTCCCTCTCCCATCCCGCCACCTCCTTCGCTAGCATGACTGCTTCGCAGAAGGAGGTGACTGCCTCCCACTCCCTCTCGCCCCGGACCATGGCTTGGACCAGGGCCGGGCGCGAGAGGTCGCCGCCGCTGCCGATCGCCTCTACGAGGACACGGCGGTGCTCTGCCCAAGCGGGACAGACCTCCACCGTGTGCACCACCGTATCCTCTGGGCGATCCTCGCAGTGGTGACACCCGGGCGTTTCCTCCCGCCTGATTATGTGCAGGAACCTCCCGAAACATCCGTGTCCGGTGAGGACCTGCGTCAGGCGGTAGGTGAGGGCGCCGTGACGCCTCTCTAGCCACTCCTCAAAGAGGGGCCTTACCGCCGCTATCGCGGCGTGCCCTCTATCGCGGCGTGCCCTATATTTTAATCATTATCATTACTTTTTAAAATAACACAGACATACGAGGTGCATTCAATAAGTACCTAGTCTCATCGCCACAGGGCGCTGTAGTTTCAAAAGAGTTTTACCACAGTGTAGCACATTCTTTTTTGATTATTTTTTCAAATTTTCATTCCAATCCCTTCATTTGTTTTAATTTGACAACTTATGGAAGCGAACGTATCGATCGGTTTTACAAAAATGGAAAAAGAGCAATATCGTCCGGTGATTCGATTCCTATTTTTGGAAGGAAAACGCGCATCGAAATAAAACAGCGCTTGGATGCTGTGTACGGTGACTCTTCTCCATCGATGGCCACCGTCAAGAATTGGTTCAACGAGTTTGCACGTGGCCGTACGTCGGTTTTTGATGAACCACGTCCAGGTGCACCGAAAACAGCTGCTACGGAGGAAAACATTAAAAAAATCCATGATCTCGTATTGGCAGATCGCCGATTGAAGGTTCGCGAGCTAGCTGAGACTGTAGGCATTTCAGAAGGAACAGTGCATCATATTCTTCACGAGGAACTCGGCATGAGAAAGCTGTCGGCGCGATGGGTGCCGCGTTTACTCACACCAGAAAACAAGCGCAACCGTGAGACCACATCGGAGACGTGTTTGGCGCTGTTTAAGCGGAATCCAGCGGAGTTTTTGCGTCGTTTTGTGACCGTCGATGAAACCTGGATCCACTGGTACACACCAGAAACCAAGGAGCAATCAAAACAATGGATCCAGACCGGGGAACGTGCTCCAAAGAAGGCGAAAACTGTAAAATCGGCCGGAAAAGTTATGGCCACCGTTTTCTGGGATTCACAAGGTGTGATCTACATCGATTACCTCGAGAAGGGTAAAACAATTACTGGGCTTTACTATGCCGATTTATTGGGCCGATTCGACGCCGAATTAAAGAAAAAACTACCCCATCTGGCGAAGAAAAAAGTGCTGTTTCACCACGACAACGCACCGGTTCACACGTCTGCCGTTGCCATGGCCAAATTGGTCGAATTACGCTACGAATTGCTGCCCCATCCACCGTATTCTCCAGATTTGGCCCCTTGTGACTTCTTTCTGTTTCCTAATCTGAAAAAATCACTCGCCGGGAATAGATATGGATCAAATGAGGAGGTCATCGCCGCCACGGAGGCCTATTTTGCAGAGTTTGACAAAAACTATTTTTCGGACGGGTTAAAAAAGTTGGAGCATCGCTGGGCTAAGTGTATCGAACTAAAAGGAGACTATGTTGAAAAATAAATTGCCACTTTTCCAAAATTTTCGTTTACTTTTTGTAGGCTAAGTATTTATTGAATGACCCTCGTAAGTATCTGTGTTATTTCGTCATTTATTTAAGCTTAATCTATTAAGACGTGATTATTCACATCACAACAACAATGTTTTCGTTAGTAGGTACTATATCGCGCCAATAGATGTCGTTACGTGTTACCAAAAAACGTAAAAAGTTGTTCTGGAATACTTTAAATTGATTATATCTTTTGATAGAGTGAAGCGATTGCAATGAAACAAAAACTAATCACTGCGCCGCGTTCTACACCATATTTGAGTATAAAAATTAACCGTATTGGTTTGGTACTTTTAAACTCTTTTTGGTACTCTTTTTTACTGTTCAAATCAATAATCTGTCACATCCAAACAGACAAACCGACAAACAGACAAAAATTCCAAAAATTTATGAAATGGCTTCTTGGTTATCCTTTAACACCCCAACTATTTTTTTTTGAAATATTTTCAATGTACAGAAACACCTCGTCTACAGATTTATTATATGTATAGATATAGAATAGATATTCAGCTATCGCTCGGTAGGTGGCCAGTGAGGCCAGTGTTGCCAGATCCGGTTTTAATCAGTGGATTAAACCTGAAAAACCTAATATAGATCAAATCAGGTAAATAAATATCGAAAACTAAACAAATTATGACGCTAAGTACAAACAATAAAGCCTGTGGTATGGATTCTTTGTATTGATCGGATAAAAATACATGTTGTAGTTTCAAATCAGTGTAAATACAAAGTCTACTAAAGATAATTTTGTTTCAATTTTAACTATAAAACTCCTACTATTTCGATTTAAGAAATATTTTTTTTAAATAAATTAAGTTTTTCATTAGGAATCGTTTACTTTATATGATAACTAGCTTTCGCCCGCGGCTTCGCCCGCGAGGTATGTCGATAAAAACTATCCTATGTCCTTCCCCGGGATGCAATCTATCTCTCTGCCAAATTTTATCGAAATCCGTTCAGTGGTTTAGGCGTGAAAAGGTAACATACAGACAGACAGAGTTACTTTCGAATTTATAATATTAGTATGGATTTACAAAACACCAAAAACCTCAAAATAAATAAATCCAATCCAATCACTGATGAGATGACAAAACAGTAATTAGTCATTGCTCAATGTTTTTGTTGTAAACTTATATTATCCTATATTTCATTATAAATATCATATTATCATCTAATAATCATTATCCTATTTTATAAAATCAATTTAACATAGATCGATTTTGAACTGAATGTTAGTTGAATGAATCGATTATTTTGTCTCATCACTATTAAAATTTCGTTAAAAAGTGGTAACACTGTTATAATTTTACCACAGCTAAACTAAAGCTACTCGGCAATAGAGGGCGTTTATTACAAAATTAGCAAATTTTCTAGATTATCTAAGAAAATGATTTATTTCAGTAATTACTGACTAAATATAAACAATACATATTATATGAAAATAAACTGAAGTTAGGTTCAGTCGTTTTACCTTAACGAGACTTGCAGTATCGTAATGCACAACTCGGCATATTTCCTTAGAATTTTTGTTTTTTGATAGACATGAATGCGACTTGCCACGCCAGCGTACCAAACTAGACTGAAAGACTTGCTATCACTAAGCCACAAGTTTGCGATCACGATTTTGTTCGCTATGTCCCGTCTATTATTTAATGTCTTTGTACAGACACGCAGACAGAGTTACTTTCGAATTTATAATATTAGTATGGATTAGTGTAGACAAATAATGTTCCTTTGCAGTAAGGTCGATGGGGCGAAGACCGGCGGCATACCTCATTAAAAATTTTATTCACTGGCCAAATTTGGCCATCTCCTTATTACTTTAGACAAGTTTGATTATATTGTGTGATCAAACATTTATTTGACTATTAATAGAAACTGTCGGATTTACTTATACGTTATCAGTTTATAAACTAGACACTAGTTTTTAAAAGCTGGCGAAATAGACGGATTTCACTGCCATGTATGATAAAACCGTCTAATGGGAAAAAAACCTAGAAATCAACGGTTTACCCGAATATAGACATTGGGTACGCGTGTGTCTTTCAACAGCAGTTCAATATGTGCTGTCGATATTTTTATTAAAGGTTCCAATCGGCTTAAATTGCAAAAAGAAGCGTTTGTCGGGTAAGTTCGGCATACTTCGCGAAATCAGGGGTAAAAACAATATCATCACTTTAAAAAAATGCATTTGTTGGTAAATCAACTTTAATCTAATATATAAATATTTTCAGATAGAAATTTAGAAAATTCAAATCACGAAAGTTTATATAATTAACGAAAGTACGAAAAACTGAGACGCAACTCGTATTTAAATTTACTGAAAAAAATATATATTAAAAAAATATTGAGGTAGCCTAAAAAAATATTGAGGTAGCCTCTTTACATAACAAAATGTAATTGCAACAGCTTTGGTAATGGTAAAAGTACCCTCCTACTTTTTACGTAAGGTAAATGCGCAGTGGTAGACCGCGAAATTCAAATTTACTTACGTTTTTTGCAATTTGCTATATTACTTATATAACTTAGGTGACGTGAGCTTAAAGTGCTTACTTTAAGCTCACGTCACCTAAGTTTTCACGGTGAGATTTTTACAGAATAGCATTACTGAACCAGATAGATGTTCAGTTTGATTTGCAGCAGTTTTTCGTGGCCCTATCGCTTACTGCCGCATTTAAAAAAATGTCGATCACTAGAGCAAGTAATATGGCTAGCAAAAAATAGTAGTGTTTTTATAATAATCAATTACTTTAAAACAATTACTTGTAAACTGTCAAATATCGTAGAAAGCAGATATCCTAATTATACAATACGAAGCAGTTAATAATTTGACAATTTGTTCAGGTTTAAAAGGTTTATGATATCTGGAATCGGCGAAGATCGGCGTATGCCGATCTTTCGTGAAAAATGAGTTTTATTCAATTCTAATATAATAATTAGGTAAATATGTTAATCATTAATGAACTTGCCTACACAAATCCTTAGAAAACTTTTAAAATACCACTTAAAAAAAATATTTTCGACAGTGAGTACTGGTCGTAATCGAAGTTGTTAACCCGACTAAACTTCAAATACAATTTTTTCTCTATGAGTCGTAAATAGCGCCACCTGTGTCAAAAAATAGAAACTAAAACAGTTTTACGTTTAAGTATTTTGGGTTGTCATCTCTGTAATTGTTCAGATTTCGTTGCAAATCTTACTGTACGATCTTGCCCTACAGACGGTCTTCGCCCCATTGACCTTATTTGATCCTTATCAAGAACACTATCTCATTATTAATAATAAAAACACCTATGCCTGCACTAAGAAGCCTTTTTAAAAAAAAAAAGTGTCTCCACCAAAATCAAGGTCATGGAACCTGTGACCACTTTGTTCTAACACAAAATTTTGGAAGTCCCATCTCAAAAATCACTGATCATAATGTCACCCCATCTTCTTTAATTCCATTTAAGAAAATAATAAAATATCATCTGACTGTTCCTAAGTAGGCTCAGTCACTGTTCTGACCTTTCGTAAGCTGATAAAATTCTAGTTTTTTCTAATTATGTTTATTTTAGTGTTATGATCGTCCTAAATTATCCTATGCTGACTGTCAGAGGGGCAATTCTCTTAATTTTAAGAACTTTTGCAGTCTGATCTCAGTCTCAATCTGTCAAAAATACCTTTAATTTCCCTACATTTTGACAAGTTTTTGACATTTGCTTGTCGCTGAGATGAGACTGCGACTAGGTTTTGAACGTTTTAATCTACGAGAATTGGCCTTCAGATTTATTAACGATTAATTTGTTACAAATTATACATTTGCATTCTCGGTGATTTGGATTAAGATACTGAATACCTATATTTAAAAACATTATCTTCTCATCATAGGTCAGATGAAGACGACGCAAGTGGTGGGAAATATACTAGGATGGAGGAGGACAATATTCAGGATAAGGAAAGATTTGCAAGGTAAGGAATGTACTGTATTTATAAGTGGTAAACGGTGGGCTGAAAATAGCTTTTCATAAACTTATGAGGCTTGAATTTTGAAGGGTCTTTTTTTTTGGCTAGAAATGGATTCTGCTGACCATTACTTTACTATAACATTTTTGCGTGTACAAATGAAGGAGTTATAATTTTTTTAAGAAAAATTTATGTAGCGGTAAAATGAAAAATGAGGCTATCTCTGGAATCATAAGGTTTGCCATTCTATCCTTACACACAAGTATAGTACTATTTATTTGTAATTTTTTGACATACTTCATATTGCGGTACCATTTTTGCTATTTTTTTTAAATGCTAAAATTAAAAAAAAAATATGTTTCCTTTTAATGCTTAAATGCTTTAAATATGAGTATGCCAAGTCTAGTTTACAATATTTTCTTTATACTATAGGCCCAAACAGTCTTAAGAAATTACAAAATTTCGTTTTTATACCTTTGTGGGATATCTACTATTCGTAGGCATTGGCGTACCTAGGGCTCTTTTCCAAGGGGGGCCTGGCCCCTAACCTTTTTTGTCCGTTGGGATATCATCATGGATACCCTCCGTCTGGGAAGAACGGAGGGTTATGTCGGACTCCTACTGACTAAAACCCCACTGTTCCTTCTACTACCATAAGTCGGGGGCCCGGGAGATACTTGTACATGCCGCACCCCCGACTGGTATCAGACCGCCATGCCTAGCGGAGCCCAACCCCAAGTGCGGGCGATCCCACGACCGGTCCTTTTCTTTTAGCACGTTTTTAATTATTAAACATTCTGCTATTAAAAGAGTTTCGTCAATTTGGAGAATATCCTTATAATTACCCACAAAATG
The DNA here is from genome assembly GCA_963669345.1 of Gortyna flavago. Lineage (NCBI taxonomy): Eukaryota > Metazoa > Arthropoda > Insecta > Lepidoptera > Noctuidae > Gortyna > Gortyna flavago. The sequence continues at coordinate 11,684,852 of OY770126.1, forward strand.
CTTTCCACTCGCCCGCTTGTCACTGCATTGTGGCGCGAAAATTAAATGTACCTACCTACTGTAGCTTATTACTTTGCGTAATAATAGATTCAATTATTTTTGTGATTTCAAAAGTAACTAAATGGAATGTATTATGTAGGTAATAATAAATTTGTTTAGGTCCTGATAGATTGGTAGATTATTTATTTGATTGCTTTTGTGTGAAGTTATATTAAGTAAGTATCCAGCTTAGTATTTCGAATAGGTCCCCAAACATCCTAGGGTGGGCATGGTTCAACCCCACGACATACGCCTATGCCCATTTTCGAACTACACGTTCCGGAAAATTTTCGAGACAACGGTCCTAATCGATCTACCTACCAAATTTCATCCAAATCCGTTTAGCCGTTGAGTTATCGAAAAATTTTATAGCAGCACCCCGCGGTTTCACGTATAAGTTTCCCGTGGGAATATCGCGATAAAAAAATCGATTCAGCGGTTAAGAGGTAACAGACAGACAGTAAGGAAAACCTCCTCTTCCTACAAAGTACGGAACCCTCGGTGCGCGAGTCCGACTCACACTTGACTGCTCTTTTTTTCTTAGAAACAGTGTACATTACAGCGAATAGCTTATTGCTTGAGCAGTTAACGGGTAAATCTTTTAAGTATCGAGGCCTGTGATTTTCCCATAACCACGACACTTCTCACTAGGTTACTGTGTGATTATTGAAAACGTGTCTTATCACGCACACGCAACAAGTGCGCGCTTTTTCTCTCAATACTCATATTTTAAATTATCCAATTTTGCTTACACCTCAGGGGGCCTACTCTCTAACTCCATCAACGAAGATAGGGGATTATGGGCCCGTCCGAAAATAGTTAGAAACTTCGAAGTGAATTCTACACCCGATTAATTAAGGGGCTATGTTGAAAAAAAAGGGGTTTTTCTATCTCGTGTAACTCGTTAAGTATGTGGAATAGGGTTTTAATATTTTGGTACCTATATGTTTTTTGACTCTTTGTTCTAGTATCGTATAAAAGGAATACACGATTCAATAAATTTTTCTCGATACAAAAAAATTGCAGTTATATAAATTTTTTTTTACTTTTTTCGGCATCACGGCGTAACGCAATAGTATTCAATGGAATTTACTTTAAAACATAGAGAATTATCGTATTAAATTTTACTCAAAGTAGTTTTAAATTTAATTCATTATTTTGTTAAAAAAGGAGTAAGTTTGTTTTGGCACATACGTCGTTTTATTCCGAGCGCACGCACATTATAGCCATCTCTTCTTTTGCGTGTCAAAAGTATTTGCATCACTTTCGCTCGCTTAGTCGTCAGTCGCCAGAGCACTTCATCGACGACGAACCTCTGACACTTTTTTGCACATCGGTGCTATCGGATTTTCGTCATTTTAATCATTGTTTTTAAAGTAAAAGTTAGTAGATTGTTATTTAATTAGTGTTGAATGGTATATAAAGACTATTCTTGTGATTGAACAGTGCCTATAACGTACCGTTTTTCTATTTGTGACGAATTTTTAATTAGGTATTTATAAATAAAATTGGGAAGAAATGTGAAAACAAAACTAAACAAATTACAACGTTTGGAGTGCCTGTGGGTGAGGGCTCAGAAAATGAGAGAGAGTAAAAAGTAACTATTTAGATATGTACAATAATTATCCGTTTCTATTTTTATCAGTTATGGCACAGATTACTTACAGATAAATCACTCCATACCATAAATTATATGAAAGAAGGAGATATACGAGGGTCATTCAATAAATACTTAGCCTACAAAAAGTAAACGAAAATTTTAGAAAAGTGGCAATTTATTTTTCAACATAGTCTCCTTTTTGTTCGATACACTTAGCCTAGCGGTGTTCCAACTTTTTTAACCCGTCCGAAAAATAGTTTTTGTCAAACTCTGCAAAATAGGCCTCCGTGGCGGCGATGACCTCCTCATTTGATCCATATCTATTCCCGGCGAGTGATTTTTTCAGATTAGGAAACAGAAAGAAGTCACAAGGGGCCAAATCTGGAGAATACGGTGGATGGGGCAGCAATTCGTAGCGTAATTCGACCAATTTGGCCATGGTAACGGCAGACGTGTGAACCGGTGCGTTGTCGTGGTGAAACAGCACTTTTCTTCGCCAGATGGGGTCGTTTTTTCTTTAATTCGGCGTCGATTCGGCCCAATAAATCGGCATAGTAAAGCCCTGTAATTGTTTTACCCTTCTCGAGGTAATCGATGTAGATCACACCTTGTGAATCCCAGAAAACGGTAGCCATAACTTTTCCGGCCGATTTTACAGTTTTCGCCTTCTTTGGAGCACGTTCCCCGGTCTGGATCCATTGTTTTGATTGCTCCTTGGTCTCTGGTGTGTACCAGTGGATCCAGGTTTCATCGACGGTCACAAAACGACGCAAAAACTCCGCTGGATTCCGCTTAAACAGCGCCAAACACGTCTCCGATGTGGTCTCACGGTTGCGCTTGTTTTCTGGTGTGAGTAAACTCGGCACCCATCGCGCCGACAGCTTTCTCATGCCGAGTTCCTCGTGAAGAATATGATGCACTGTTCCTTCTGAAATGCCTACTTCAATCGGCGATCTGCCAATACTAGATCATGGATTTTTTTAATGTTTTCCTCCGTAGCAGCTGTTTTCTTCTGTACGGCCACGTGCAAACTCGTTGAACCAATTCTTGACGGTGGCCATCGATGGAGAAGAGTCACCGTACACAGCATCCAAGCGCTGTTTTATTTCGATGCGCGTTTTCCCTTCCAAAAATAGGAATCGAATCACCGAACGATATTGCTCTTTTTCCATTTTTGTAAAACCGATCGACACGTTCGCTTCCATAAGTTGTCAAATTAAAACAAATGAAGGGATTGGAATGAAAATTTGAAAAAGAATTAAAAAAGAATGTGCTACACTGTGGTAAAACTCTTTTGAAACTACAGCGCCCTCTGGCGATGAGGCTAGGTACTTATTGAATGCACCTCGTATTATGCCCATTGCCCGGTAGTTGAAAATGTATCAGAACCGATGTCGCTAGGTTGGCCCCATCACCGCGCTACTACTACATAATGTAGTTTAGTAAAAGCAATAGATACAAAGTCGCGCACACACTTGCAATTCATAAATCAGAACGTACTACACAATCAATTATAAACCATAACGCGTCAAACACAGCGTGCATTTACCATGCACCGTACAACTCACTCACACAAAAACATCTGTCGCTATTGTTGTGCTGTGCAAAAGCAATTTATTTTACATATACGCTAGTGATTGATACTGGTATTCAGCTGCATCCGGTTAGACTGGAAGCCGACCCCAACATAGTTGGGAAAAGGCTAGGCAGATGATGGATACGCTAGTGATTGACTAAATTGGAAAGTTAATAAAATAAAATAAATAAAAAACGATATGTACGGTTTGAATTCATTTATTTCTAAAGATTACAAATCACTTGTACAGAAATAAATACTAAAAATTACTTAATTTATTACATTTTTGCTGTCCAGGAGTATTTATTAAGAGTATTATTAGTATTAAGAGTATTATTAAGTATTAAGAGTATTAAGAGTATTAAGAGCTTATGGTGTTGTTAACATTACGAATATAAGAAGGTAATTGTTAAAGGTTTTTTAAAGTTTTGTGTTGTCTACCGCCGGACGGCGCATTGATGCGGTCGTCATGCGGTGGCTCGTTATCTTTGTTTTGTATTTGAAACCTAAAGACTCGTTTACACTAGAGGCAAATTAATAATTTTAGTTATTTTATTTTATGACCCTTTAAGATATGGCATTTTAGTAGTTTTTTAAATAGTAATAACATGTCCGGAACATATTATATTATAAATCAATAAAATGTAGCTAAAAAAAATTATGGAAATAAATAAAAACTTGAAGTTTATTTTACATCTTTCTTTCAACCGGATTTAAACGTCAACTTTTCAGGTGTTCTATAAACCGGGTTAAAACGGTTGACAAACTGAAATATTAACTATATTAGCAATATTATATTCGTTGGGCAATCGACATTGTTGTCGATAGCCTACGTTAGTGAATGTTCACAACCACATCACAATCTCGCCGCAAGACACAGCGGCTGTACTATGCGACGCTCCGCATAAATAAGTATCGTTTTATCATTTTTACGTTGCTTGTCCAGTCACTTAGCGACACACTGAGGTAGTGGTTAAGGAGCACTGTATTTACTGCAAAAATAGTACAGTCGCTGCGATATTTGAAAATAAAAATAACGTATTAAAAGCAAGAAATATTTTACGTTTTGTTGTTTTTCATGATTAGACAAATACAGTAAAATACTTTTACTTACTTATGGTAAGTGATAACAAATACTAAAAACAGAATAAAATAAATATTTAAGGGGGCTCCCATACAACAAATGTTATTTTTTTGCCGTTATTAGGGTTTCGTACCCAAAGAGTAAAACGGAACTCTATTACTAAGACTCCGCTGTCCGTCCGCCCGTCCGTCTGTCAGTCTGTCACCAGCCAAAAAAAAATCACGTTTGTTGGTTGGGAGCCCCTCCCATACAACAAACGTGATTTTTTTGCCGTTATTTTTTAAGTAGTGTTAAATATTGTATGGTGGTACGGAACCCTTCGTGTGCGAGTCCAACTCGCACTTGGCCGGTTTTTATTTTGACTCCTGTGCTAATATTTAAAAAAATCCAAGAAGTGCGTACTCGGTTTTCCCAATGCTACCGCACCGCGCCACTGACCTGTATTATACAAGTAGTGCACCGCGCGGACGACCGCGTACACTGCATTCGCCGCTCCCCGCGTATCGAGCTACGATTTATTTTCAAGGTAGGGCCTTAACTTTTTTGGACGGGTAAAAACATGCTCCCAAATCGTGGTGTCATTCATTCTTTGGTCGGACCCTAACCTGATCCTTATATCCTTAAGTGATACGGAGGACGAAATTCCAGCAACTTCGGCCGAAACTACGAACGTCGTCGTGACTGGGGTGTAGGCCCCCTGATGTGAAATACTTGTAAAACAAACAAAAACATCTGATTGAGCTATTCCAAATAATGATCATCATCACCCTAGAAACTTTTTTGCACACCCTAGAAAAATCGTCAGTATTGAAGGATTACTTACTGTTCAATCGCTTTTTATTAGAACCGTACTTAATGACCAAGATGTAAGGTTTGTAGAGTTAGACGCTGGGATTATTTATTATCCATAACATAAATACAAGGAACAAACACAAATTTGTTGTTCCTACAACAAGACCCAAAAAAAATAGGTGGCTCGTTTAGATGCCAATGTATACGTTTTTATAATAAACATCCTAGCCACATTCAAGAACTAAGCCTTAATAAATTCAAATCTTTTATAAAGCGAAAAGCAAGAAAGCCTATAATACTGTAAAAGACTATATTGAGGACAAAAAGGCTTGGGATTGAGCTGCTCCAATAGGTTTAGACAGTGAATGTTGTTATTATTTTTTCATTTTACACTTTATTTTTTCTAAATATCTATTTGCTTTAACAATGACATGTACATTTACTGTATAAAGTATTATATTATTTTAATTATTGTGAATGTGAGGACTATGTGGGCCATTATTTCCGTTTTAATCATGGTTTGGCAGTTTGAGTACTTTATGCGGCCTGCCCAAATGTCCTGTTTTTGGTATTGTTCGTCGAATCGTTGAGCTCCTTAAGTCTCATTTGAGCTGCACGGTTCTGACAAATGCGTACACTGACTGGACAGGTCCACTCAATCTATGTGGTTATTTCCTCAAAATACCATTTCAGACACCAATCTACATGGTCCTCAAAGATTATGCCCGGATTTTTATAAACTCTTTGACATTGATGATTTTTATATATACAACTAGCTGACCCGGCTACGCGTTGCTGTGGCTAACGTTTTTGTAATATATTTTTTTCTATCCTATCTTTCAAGTTGGATCAAACTGCACACGGTGTACAAATTTGATTAAAATTGTTTAAGTAGTTTAGGAGTCCATCGCGGACAAACATCGTGACACGTAATATATAAATATTAAGATGACATGAATATTTACTTTGTAAAGTATTTTTTATTAAAAAAAGTAGTAGTAGTTTTTTTTTTTTAATTTAAATGTTGTGAATGTGAGGACTATGTGGGTCATTTCTTTTTCTGTTTCCTTCTTAGTTAGTTTTAATCATGATCTGGCAGTTTGAGTCATTTACGCGGCCTACCCAAATGTCCTTTCTTTGGCATTGTTCGTCGAATCGTTGAGCTCCTCAAGTTCTCAGTTGAGCTGCACGATTTTTGACAAATGCGTGCACTGACTGGACAGTGGACAGGTCCGCTCAGTCTGTGTGGTTCTTTCCTCAAAAGACCATTTGAGACACCAATGTACATGGTCTTCACATGATCTGACCAAGATTTTGTCTGGACTATAAAAGAGACTGTGACCTCTGAGTTTGTTTCGGTCTTTCTTCTCAGAGTAGTCAGATAGGAAACACCGACCCGACCTCATCTAGCTTAAAATAAAAAAAATATGACTGACGTGTAAAAGTGTAGCTACGCCAATGTTCATCATCATCCTCTTGGTCTTATCCTTATCAATTATGAAGAATAAAAATAATAATTTAACGGTGTAGTATTTGGATAAGGGTCATTGGTTATCAAGTACACTCACCGGCACGGAAACTTGGCCACATGTAAATTTCACGATATTTCGCACTTAAATGTATTTTTGACACTGAAATAAGGGTAGATGCACTCAGTGTTTCTTATGCTTTTAGAACTTAAAATTGAAAGCGTCACTACACCTATAAGTTTATTTATTAATTTTTGAAAGGCAATAAGCCTTCGCAAATCAAAGATGAGTTGGACTCTGTGTATGGGGACTCTGCACCATCATTCACCACAGTGAAATTTTGGGCAGCTGAATTTAAACGTAGCCGTATAAGATCTTGGGAGATGATGAACGTTCGGGACGTCCAAAAACTGCAACTACTGACGATAACATCGCTAAAGTTCACCAAATGGTACTAGACTACCGCCGAATTAAAATGAGAGAGATAGCTTAGGTTATGAAAATGTGCAAAGAACGTGTTTGTCACATATTAAATCAAGATGTATGCATGAGAAAGCTCTCCGCGCGTTGGGTGCCGCGTTTGCTCACGTTATACCAAAAACGTGTTCAAATTAACATTTCCAACGCTCTGTTGGCGCAGTTTAGGCGCAATGAATCCGAGTTTTGGAGAAGTGTGTAGAGTTACAAGCCAACTATGAAACATTTGAGACACCAATGTACATGGTCTTCACATGATCTGACCAAGATTTTGTCTGGACTATAAAAGAGACTGTGACCTCTGAGTTTGTTTCGGTCTTTCTTCTCAGAGTAGTCAGATAGGAAACACCGACCCGACCTCATCTAGCTTAAAATAAAAAAAATATGACTGACGTGTAAAAGTGTAGCTACGCCAATGATCATCATCATCCTCTTGGTCTTATCCTTATCAATTATGAAGAATAAAAATAATAATTTAACGGTGTAGTATTTGGATAAGGGTCATTGGTTATCAAGTACACTCACCGGCACGGAAACTTGGCCACATGTAAATTTCACGATATTTCGCACTTAAATGTATTTTTGACACTGAAATAAGGGTAGATGCACTCAGTGTTTCTTATGCTTTTAGAACTTAAAATTGAAAGCGTCACTACACCTATAAGTTTATTTATTAATTTTTGAAAGGCAATAAGCCTTCGCAAATCAAAGATGAGTTGGACTCTGTGTATGGGGACTCTGCACCATCATTCACCACAGTGAAATTTTGGGCAGCTGAATTTAAACGTAGCCGTATAAGATCTTGGGAGACGATGAACGTTCGGGACGTCCAAAAACTGCAACTACTGACGATAACATCGCTAAAGTTCACCAAATGGTACTAGACTACCGCCGAATTAAAATGAGAGAGATAGCTTAGGTTATGAAAATGTGCAAAGAACGTGTTTGTCACATATTAAATCAAGATGTATGCATGAGAAAGCTCTCCGCGCGTTGGGTGCCGCGTTTGCTCATGTTATACCAAAAACGTGTTCAAATTAACATTTCCAACGCTCTGTTGGCGCAGTTTAGGCGCAATGAATCCGAGTTTTGGAGAAGTGTGTAGAGTTACAAGCCAACTATGAAGAAAAAAAAAATCAGAAAAAATGTTTGTATCATTGTTATAGTTCGGAAACTTTTCAGACCACCCTCGTATGTAAGTAGTTATTCTTATATCTACAAAAGTAATTTCCTAGATAACGTTTTTTAATAATAAACATTTTATTTACAGCCGCGAGAACCACTGCGAAATTGAACGTCGCCGAAGAAACAAGATGACAGCATACATTACGGAACTGTCTGATATGGTTCCAACATGCTCCGCCCTCGCGCGGAAGCCGGACAAACTTACTATACTGCGTATGGCAGTAGCGCATATGAAAGCCTTAAGAGGTATACAATCAAGTTTATTAGTAGCGTAAACAGCAGAGTAAGGTATGATAAATTATGCACAAGTTTCTTATAATATTTTTTCTCTTTGTAGGCACTGGCAACACTTCAACAGACGGTACTTACAAACCATCCTTCTTAACTGATCAAGAACTAAAACATTTAATTCTTGAAGCAGCTGATGGGTTTTTGTTCGTTGTAAGTTGTGACACAGGACGTATTATTTACGTCAGTGATAGTATAGCTCCAGTACTGAACTACTCTCAGGTATTTTACATTTATAAATCACTAACTGTTGCCCGCGAGCCGCGACTTCGTCTGCGTGTATTTTATATTTCATAATTTTTAGGGTTCCAATAGCCGAATGGCAAAAAGGGAACTCCGTATAATTTCATCACGTCCGTCTGTACGCGAGGGTGCGTTTTTAAGTTCGCGGAATGGAGGGGACGATAACATTAGGTCATTATCGGGATGGCCACAACTTCAGCCACTCAATATTAGTATAAATACCAGGTTTTATCTTAATTGGATCATTAATCTTTGAACTATCGTCAAGCAAACAACTCAATTGCGAAGAAAGTGTGAATTATGGAAAAAATCGAGTACCGTGCCGTAATAAAGTTCCTTAGCAAGCAAGGAAAGTCAGTTCAAAATATACTGGAAGAGATTTAATCCGTTTACGGGGACTCTTGCCCGGGTAAAAGCATGGTTTACAAGTGGCACAGTCTCTTTAAACAAGGCAGGACCTCACTTGAAGACGACCCACGGCCCGGACGGTCGATCGAGGTGACTACTCCAGAAATCATTAAAAAAGTTGAAAAAATTATATTGGAATATGCCAGACTAAAGAAGGTTTCTTCTTTAGTCTGGCATATTCCAGCTTGCAGAAATGGTTGGAGTATCGGATACGACAATTTTCAAAATTCTACACGATCATCTTGGCATGACAAAGGTCAGTGCAAGATGGGTGCCAAGAATGCTCACGCCGCCTCAAAAACAACACCGCGTGGAGTGTTCTCGCACGTTTTTGGACCTCTGTAACGAAGATAAGGATGGACAAATCCAATTGTTACTGGAGATGAAACTTGGGTTCATCATTATGAACCTGAGTCGAAACAGGACTCTATCTATGATGTGGCACAAAAAAGGCACACCACCACCCAAGAAGTTTAAAGTGTCACAATCGGCTGGAAAAAACATGGCAACAGTGTTTTGGGATTCAGAAGGGATCCTGTTGACCGATTATAAAGATAAAGGCGTTTCTATAACCGGAGAATACTATGCTTCTATCCTCGAGAGGTTGAAAGAAAGCATTAAAGAAAAAAGGAGTGGTAAATTGACCAAAGGTGTCCATCTTCTTCACGACAACGCGCCTGTTCACAAGAGCCGTGTTGCGTCGGCTGCCCTGCATAAGGTGGGCTTCGATATTTTAGACCATCCACCCTACAGCCCAGACCTGGCTCCCAGTGATTATTACCTCTTCCCAAAATTGAATAAAGAACTTCGTGGGAAGAAATTTTCAACTGATGAAGAAATGAAGGACGCGGTTTCAGCTTATTTTTCGGACAAAGACAAAGCATTTTTTTTATGAAGGTATACATAAGCTAATTGAAAGATCTGAAAAATATATAAGGGTAGCAGGTGAAAATATTGAAAACGAAAAATAATTTAGTATTTTTATTTTCACTTCTCACCCTCCATTCCACGAACTTAAAAACGCCCCCTCGTATGTCGCACAGCAATTTTAGTCTGAGGCTATTGGCACTACCTATGTCGATGAAATTTATAAGGACGGTGTATTCTATGATCCGCTAAGCAATGGTGTATTTAAATTACGAAAAATTAAATTATAGGTAGCACTCCCCGTACTTTACAAATATTTGGTGGGAAATTCTGGAAAACTGTCCGACTGGGGAAAGACTGTCCTCTAGCGTCATAAAGATGGTATACAATCAGAGCATCTGAGCGTTGCAAATCTCTTTGACAAACCAACTGTTGATCTTTGTAGGAACATTTAGCTGACGGCGATTTTATTGTTGTTAACACGTTGACAGCCATGGTGGGTAAAAATTAACGGCACTTCAAAGACTTGACTGGTCTTTTACGTGGGATCTGTGTGCGCGTCAACATTATTCCAAAAGAAATTCCTAAATTGGATAAGTCTCACAAAAACCTCTGTGACAGGCGGACAAAAACTTATCTTATAAAGTCGGATCCTTAAAAATGACAAAAAAGATTGCCATTATTTTCATTAAATGAATTTTGTCTACAATGAATGTTTTGGATACAATTTCGGAACCTGATAGAGACAGAAATGCTTCTCTAATGTAGCCGACAAAGACACCTGTGTTTGGATTACTATTGCGACGCGCTGTGATGGTTATTTTGACGTTTGCATGAAGAGTGCAAACGTCAAAATGGCCTGCCGCAATTAATAGTATATTTTTTTATTGAAAGTGCAAACACCCGGTTTACATAAATTATTTCATATAGTTATTTATTATTTTATTTTAGGGTGAGTGGTACTCTTCTTGCTTATTTGACCAAGTACACCCAGATGATGTCGAAAAAGTTAGGGAACAGTTAAGCACTCAAGAACCTCAAAACACGGGTCGTATTTTGGATCTTAAGACTGGAACAGTGAAGAAAGAAGGTCACCAATGTAAGTAGCCTATTTTTTTATTAGGTACCTAAAAATACTATTCAAGTATTGCATAATCTACATAATTAAAAATATTTTAATATCAATTACAGCGTCCATGCGTCAAGTCATGGGTTCTCGTCGTGGTTTCATATGTCGTATGCGCGTTGGTGGTTCCGCGGAAGGTGCTCATCTAGGAAGACTGCGTGCTCGCAATTCATTAGGGCCCTCACACGATGGTCATAATTACGCCGTGGTGCATTGCACTGGATATATAAAAAATTGGCCTCCTACAGGTAACATTGTACATCCGCGAAAGTGTTTTTTTTTTTTTCATATTTCCAGGTATCCTAACTAAAACAGATTTAAAAAAATTACCGTGTGTTAATTTGTATACTTATAGTACCTATGTGTTACGCTGCTTCTAACTGAATTGCTTCGATGGAATCAGTTTGGTTAGGGTACGGCAAAATATGACTGCTAAACTAAGGTATAGGATTTATTACAAGTAGTCAGGGATATGAATTGTTGCTTAACAACAACAACCAATCACACAATTTACAACCATTTTAGTTGGTAGTTGCTTAACTATCAACTAAAATTGTCCATAATATTTTGAAATCACTAGTCTTTCTTGATAGTTGATGAAATTGCTGTAACACGGCAAACTGATTTAGGGTATCAATTTGCTTAACAATTATTTCCCTGACTGTACATATAATTACCATGTTAAAATTCCAAAATAAATGCATAAAGTTATTTATTACCCGTAACATTTGCTATGAATTCTGTCTAAAAACATGAAGGAACATAGTTTTATGTATGGTGGCATATCAGATCTTTTTCCAGGTATGCAGATGGATCGTCCCATTCAGGAAGATCTGGACACATCTCATTGTTGCCTAGTTGCGATTGGAAGACTACAGGTAGATATTTTACTGACTTGAAATTATTAATATAATTATTTTAATGGTTCAAATGCATGAGTCGTTGTTAATGTTACTAGGTCACATCAACGCCGAACTCTTCAGAAAACAGTTTGTGTAGCGGTGGAGTAGAGTTTGTTTCGCGTCATTCAGTAGACGGTCGTTTCACGTTTGCCGACCAACGTGCAACACAAGTAGTCGGGTATGCACCTGCCGATCTACTGGGGAAGCTTTGTTACGAGTTCTATCACCCGGAAGACCAACAGCATATGAGAGATAACTTTGACCAAGGTAAATTTATTTTACTTTACTTTGCATTATTGTTTGAATGATATTGTATATGACAGGCAATAACCATGGTAAATTACTTGTTACAGTGTTGAAATTGAAAGGTCAAATCATCTCACTGATGTACCGGTTTCGCACCAAAAGTAGAGAGTGGGTTTGGTTAAGAACTTCGGCCTTCGCCTTTTTAAACCCTTACAATGATGACGTGGAGTACATCGTTTGCACAAACACACTGGCTAAGTATGTATTTAGGTTACTACGTTTTATGTTTTTCTATTTCATTAGGATTTCTGACTTACAAGTAATGTTTTTGTTACTAGCCGGTCGTTAGGAAGTGCTACCGGTGAACCGGCTCCAGAAGAAAATTACGATTACCATCTCCGTCACCGTGACGTGTATCAAGCGCAAGCGCCTAATCTTCATCAACAGCACCACGCACCACCAGGTAATTATAGTCAGACGGAAATAATTTAGAGAATTTGGCTCGTCTGAATAAGGGCACATAATTATAGCTGCTATCTGAGTAGTAGAAGATAATGAAGTCAGAGCTATTTCTATTTTTTTCAATCAACCAAGAACCTTCATGCCTTCAAAATGTTGTAATTATACAAAAAAAATAGATATCTATACTGGATGATTTCTTTACAGTCACGATTTTTTTTTTCATTATTTTAGATTTGGTCCCACAATGAAAGTTGTTCATATTCATGGGTAGAACATACCTTGCAAAATTTCACAGATTTCGTGCCTCATATGACTATCGAGCACATTGGAAATGAATCTACGGAATTCGAAAAAATATTGTTGCTGAGCGACGAGAAAGTCGGGATAAGGAAAAGGTTACAAAATAAAAACGTCAAATTGTCGTTTACCTGTAATACAAGGTTGATATGAGCGAGAGGCATTAAATTAAACCACATATACTATAGGTACATAGTGTCTCGGAACTATTAAAAAAAGTTTAGGAGAAAAATAAGAAAAAAACTTTTTTTGAACAAATAAAATAGCTTTTCATACCACTTGCTCAAAAAAGTGACATTCTATGCCACAAAAAGCGAACATAACAATAGTCATTTTTAATCTGTTAAAAACAGAGAAAGAAAATTGTACTGAATTTCATTCATCCTCTAGGGGGAGAAGGTGATTTAAATTTTAAAATAAAAATTTTAATTTAAATTTCTGCCGTTTTCATTTACACACAAATTATAACTACGTATAATATTGTTATTTATTCTTACAATAATGTCACTGTTTGCGGTTAAACTTTTTAATTGATTACATGCAAATACCTAAATAAGTTACGTGTCCTGTCACAATAGTAGAACTAAAACACTAAAATAAGTTCCTTATCCTGTCACAACAACACAAAATAAGCACTATCCCTATAAATAATCCTAAGTTCAGTATCCTATCACAATAGAAATAAATACAAAACAAACAAACACTGACAATAAAATATGGCGCGTGCGCGAAAATATCCGCGCGCAGGAGCATTCGGCACTTTCGTGTTACGTAACATGCACCCCGGATGACTATCTAATCGTCGTCGCACTAAAAAGAAGTAAAATTTTTAACCGTAACCTACTTACTAGCCGCCCGCTAAGAGGGAGACGTTTAGCATGATCGGTTACTCTCTTTTAATCAGAGTGCGAATGTGTGTATTTATTGCTTCCTTGTTTGCAAACTTACCTACGATGCAGAGCGGCAACATCGCGCAAAAATTCTGTCGTTTTAAGGTGTATGACCCTAGATAACTATGCGTAGGTACTTACTCAGCTGTTAGGGCAGATACATCGTGTTTCAATAAAGAAAAAACAAAAAAATAATCCTGTGACTAAACTATTGCTTCTATTTATCAGATTTTTAATGTAGAGGCTGAAAATGATACAAAGTATATGTGGTTTAATTTAATGCCTCTCGCTCATATCAACATTGTATACAGTTTGTTTGTATTAGATGCTCAGCAATTAAATTTTCCATGAATTTACATAAGAGTTCTTACAACACTGTAACCCTTTGATTTCAGAACCTTTTATAGAGGATTCATATCATTGGTGTAGATAGTCTTGTATGCAACTGTACATAATTAGGTATTAAAACACTCATGTGATAAACCCACATTCTATATCTCGTATTATACAACAGTTGCATAAAATTAACCATTGTATCGTCTTTGAAGTAATAGTGCTCAAATGCACGAAGTAAAAATTACGCCATGCAATTTTAAGCTTTAATGAAATATTCATAAGACTAGTTTTGAAAAAAAAAATCTGTTTAGTAATATGAAGTACACACGGCTACACATCAAGCTATACATAACCAGTATAAGCTGAGTTCTGATTATACGAAAAACCTATACCTACAGTGCGAGGTCAGATAACTGGAAATGTATAGCTGGATGTGTAGCCGTGTCTACATATTTTCAAAGTACTTATCGCAAAACAAAATTAATTTAAAAAATTAGCATCGTTATAAAATCAAATTAAAATACGTATTTACAAATAAATACATTTCACTATCAAACACTTAAACACCTCATAACAACTCAGCGACTCGACGCGCAACTGAGGAGCCCACATTTCCAGTGATAAAATGTCGTTCTGACTTTTTTCAAAAAGGTTAGGCTACAGGGCAAACCCTTAACCCGAGCGTCTTTGTTTTAGGCTCAAATTGTAGCTGACTAAACTGTCCCGAGGAGTTTTTCCACAAATTTTTGATATCATTCTTCGTTTCCAAAATATCGAGCTCCAAAATAAAAAATAAAAACGGAAAAAATTGATTTCGGCCATAACTTTTTAGTTTTTTGACTTTCTCGAATAATATTTTTTGCACCTTACAGCTCTCGTGAATACGCCTCTTTTGAGTATTTTTTTAAATATTATATCTTCATAACTCTCCGAGATATAACGGGAGTGCACATTTTCGTAAAATCGGAGCCTATACTGGAATAAACGAAAAGACATTTCCAATTTCAAAATTTCGAGAAGGTAAAAAAGTCATCCACTTTATAGGTAATCTATTTAAACATTATTATTTAAAACAGTTGTATAAAAAACAAAGTCTGGTTAGTTACACCATTTATAACACAAGAACGGCTGAACCGATTATTATGATCTTTGATTTGTTGGGTATGTCTCCGCCCCGAATAGCAAGAGTAGATAACTATTAAAAACATGGGAAAAATTCACGATTTTATTTTTAAAGATAATTGATATTATAAAGCGGTACGAAGTTCGCCGGGTCAACTAGTTATAAGTTTCTAACGATCGATTGTTATCACTAACCACCCCATCTGCTCGGCTGAACGAAGCTAAGCAATCGATACATGATGTGAATCCTGGAGTTAACAACTCTTAAGCTACGATTTCTTAGAAGAGCGGTGGCTACATAACGGCCGCAGGGACGGCTGTCATAAAAATGATGGTAGCGGAAAAGATTTAAATCGCTAGATTCGCCCTACCGCGTCAAAAGCAAGAAGCTTATAGATAAACGTGGAGGCAACACTCTAAATACCTAAGTGAAGACAACTGTGGTCGGACACTCTCTTTCTAAATACACACATAAGAATGAGACAGTGATACGTGTTTTCTTTGTCTTATGTATGTATTTAGAAAGAGAGCCGACCACAGTAGTCTTCACTTAGGTATTTAGATGTTGCCTCCACTTTTATCTATAAGCTTCTTGGTCAAAAGATAGCGCGTTTCTGTTTTTTTTTTACAGCTCTGATACACAATGACAGTGACTTGACTTGATTGTCATGGAAACGCTATTTAAAAAGGTTTTTTTTAATAAATATTTCTCTGAACACACAGACGGACACACAGCAACAATTTTTATAGTTACCCTATATACTTTCATATGCATATAATAAAAAGCTGTTATTGATATTACAAATAGACACTTTAAAGGACATTGTTCGGCGTCCATACATAATTTTCCTAAGAACCAACAGGGACGTGAATATACTTTTGTGTTCTAAATAATGCATAAATTCGATTGAAACTAAATTAAAGTCACGGACACTTCTGAGAATTGTAAAAAATCCAAAAAACTTTCGGATTTTGAGGTTATAATTAACATTTATTACAATGCCAAGTCGTCATTCTTAGTAGGTCCGTATTAGCCAATCACAGCAAGAAGTCGATATTTCAAAGAAGAAATCAGAGTCCTTTGTCCACGCCAAGTTGTTGGACAAAATCAAAACAGAATACCAAGAAAATACAATAACACAAACGAATACACACAACCAACGCAGACTGAGCCACAGATTACTAATATAATATGTAGCAAGACCGAGCACAGATTGCAGTCACACAGACTGTCATTACAATCAAATGTCAAAGTCAGTGCGATGTTGCTCGTTTTACACAGCGCATTCAAGCGCTTTATACTGTTTGTAACAAAAAAACTTATTCATAGATCAAGCGCTGAGGGTGTTGAGTTTTGTAATTACACTCCGCTGCATACAAAGTCTTGGCTGAATGAGCTTAATACCCTTTGCCTATTCAAAACGTCAAATTGATACAAAAATAATGACGCCGTGGAATAAGACCCAACTGAATTACTTTTTAAAATGTTTTCAAAATTATGAAGTGTCCGTTCTATTCTAATAATTGTAATGTACATTATAATAAAAACTAGTAATTATTTTAAAGGTTTCATACGTGTTGATTCATAGGCCATTTTTTACAATGTCCTTTATTTATCTGTATAGATGTCGGAAATTATCCCACGGGAACGGGCTACCGTGACAAAAAATAGCCTATATGTTACTCCATAGTTTCAGCTAACTGCCAATGAAAGTCCCGTAAAAATCGGTCCAGCCATTTCGCAGATTAGCCGGAACAAACAGACAACAATTAATATTAGGTCCTTACATATGAAATTAGCGTTTTGTCGTACTGACCACTTTGATCTGAAATATCTCCTTTTTGGTTAAGAATTCCAAATTCAAATTTATAAATTCATTTAGCTGGTACACACGGCTACACATCAAGCTATACATTTCCAGTTTTAGCTGACCTTGCATTGTGTAGGTTTTTCGTACAATCAAAAATCAGCTTATACTGGTTATGTATAGCTTGATGTGTAGCCGTGTGTACATTTGAGTTTTGAAAACAGTCATTAATTTGTTTTTTCCTCATAATTTTTTTCTTTGGCGTCGCTTATTACCGCACAATGGAAAACATGAAATATCGGTATATTTACGAGTACGAGTTCTACCGTGGTACCAGTGCTGCAGAAACAGCTCGAATAATGTGTACGGCGCTGGTGTCGCAAAAGAAAGCACGGTACGTTTTTGGTTTCAACGTTTTCGTTCTGGAAATTTCGACCTTTAGAACCAACCACGTGGACGGCCGGAGACCAAAGTGGAAAATGAAGAATTAAAGGCTATTGTGGAAGCGGATCCATCACAAAGCACTTCAGAGAATGCTGCAGGCTTCGGGGTAAGTGATAAAACTGTATTAATCCACTTGAAGCAAATCGGAAAAGTAAAAACTTGAACGATGGGTACCTCATGAATTGAGTGAATCGAACTTGCAAACACGCGTCGACTGCTGTGTTACTTTGCTCAACCGACACAATAATGAAGGGATTTTAAATCGAATCATTACTTGTGATAAAAAGTGGATACTGTACGATAATCGGAAGCGCTCGTCGCAATGGCTGAACCCTGGAGAACCAGCCAAATCCTGCCCCAAACGAAAATTGACTCAGAAAAAGTTACTTGTGAGTGTTTGGTGGACTAGCGCCGGTGTCGTTCACTACAGCTTTCTAAAATTTGGCCAAACGATTACGGCAGATATCTATTGTCAGCAACTGCAAACCATGAAGGAAGAACTAGCTGCTAAACAACCGCGATTGGTCAATCGCTCTAGGCCACTGCTGCTTCACGACAACGCAAGACGACACACTGCCCAACAAACAACTACTAAGTTAGATGAGCTACAATTGGAATGTCTGCGACATCCACCGTACTCCCCGAACCTTGCTCTAACAGATTACCATTTTTTCCGGAATTTGGACAACTTCTTAGAAAGAAAAAAATTCAACTCAGATGCGGCAGTCCAAACCGCCTTCAAAGAGTTCATTGATTCTCGCCCCCATGGTTTTTTTAGTAAAGGGATCAATGAACTACCTATGAGATGGCAAAAGTGCATAGATAACAACGGTGCATACTTTGATTAATTAAATATATTTAACAAAAAAAAAGTTACTTTATATTCCTCCCGTACAAAACGCCAATTTCATATGTAAGGACCAATTTTTTTTATTGTTATTGGTAGCGTATATACTTTCATATGCATTTAGTAAAAAGCTGTTATTTTGATATTACAACAGACACTTCAGTACAGGGTCGAACTGCATTAGTTATCAAAACTTCGCAAACGTGATGGGCATTATCTAAACATGATTAAACACAAAAAAAAAACTGTATGTTTTTATTTTTCTTAGTTTGCTTCACATTCGTGATATCTATCTATACACGACAAAACAAAAAAATATCTTTCATGTCACTAACTCCGCCAATCTATCTATCATATATCTATCTATCACAGATCTATCTATCTACCTTAGAATATCAAGCTGGTATTACTTAAATTCGTGATTTTGCTGAGATAAATGTCAGATTAATCGTGCAATGCTAGTTTGACGCAAGATTTGTCTTAGATTGATCGTCTACAGTCCGCCCATACAGCAACCAAGATTTGTTAGGGCGGATCATTATGTTAAATGTGTTTGTGGCAGTGAGCGGCGGTGGCGGAGTGAGTGCGCGGTCTCCGGGTGAGGCAGGCGTGGCCCCGGCCGCGCCCGCACCGCCCTACGCGCCGCACTACGCGCCCGAGTACTCGCCGCACCGCCCCACCAACACTCCGCCGCACACCACCTGGACCACCCTGCGCACCGTAAGTATTCCATGCATTAACATTTGAGTTGTTAGTATACTGACGCCTCGGGTGAGCCGCACCTAGGTTACACGCGGCCACGCGGCTCACTCGAAACAACTGAACTCCACACTTTACATATATTCGTTGCGTTGCGTAGCATGTGCTAGGTTAATATATATAGGCACGTTACGTAACGAACTCAGCCACCCACCGCTACACAGACGCCCAACCTCACACGCTTATGCGCAGCGCGGGCAGCGATACGCGTAGACACTGAGCGGTTTTACACAGTACAATACTGCTCACACACGCACGACTGCTCCTTAGCCCGGACCGTGACTGGCTATCTCTGGAAGCGGGGCGGGCGGGAGCAAAACACCTACATGTAGGAGCGTCGAGTCGACACCTCTGTCGCTGGTCGTCCTCCGCCGGGCCTCTCCCAGGCAACTAGGGGTCTCACCTGGCACGGACAGACCGCTGAGGTGTCGTGACGAAAGCTGCGCTGTGTAACAGCGTCGCGGTGCGCCTACAGAAAAACAACAAGCAACCACTCACATGGCCGCACGTTTATTAAAGTTTATTTACGTGCGGCCAATGAAGCGCACATAGGGAGGGGCCTGTATTGGCAGGCCACCGCATGGCCTCCGCGGCTGCGGGGCGAAGCCCCGAAACCGCTCGCCACGCCCCCTTACGTGGCCGTCGCGATCTCCACGAGAGTTTGAGTTGTTAGTCATTTAATAAACGTCCTTTAATCACTATTTTTCAGCTAAAAACGGCTCGACAGAGTTAATAAAAAAATCCGATAAAATTTAATATGTATTTACATGGATATTTATTTTTTTGACAGAGCGGCGGTGGCGGCGGCGAGAGCTACGCGTACAGCGGCGAGGCGGCAGGCGGCGCGACTGGCGCGGCGGATGCGTCGCCGGCGCGCTCGCCGCCCGCGCCTGCCTACCTGCCGCCCGCCGCACACTACCACCACAACCACCACCCGCACCCCTCGCACGGTGAGTACCACTCCACTAGCAAACACCTGAGTGAATTGACGCCTCGAGTGAGCCGTACCCAGGTTACACGCGGCTCACTCGAAACAATAGTACTCCACCTACATTACATACATTCCTCGCGTAGCGTGTGCTAGGTTAATATAGACACGTTACGTAGCGAACCCAGACATCCACTACTACACAGACGCCCAAATTCACACGCGAACTTGTCAAAATGTAGGGAAATTAAAGGTATTTTTGACAGATTGAGACTGAGATCAGACTGTGAACGATCTTAAAATTACGAGAATTACCCCCCAGATCTAGTCTAGGCAGACGCGGTCACTAATCAGAAACATAAAACAAAAGTATCTATTACCTAACAAAAAAAAGTTTTACTGCCGCCATCTTGGATTTTCATTTTGACTTTATTTACGGCTCCACGCCCTAACAACCTCGAAAACCATAAAAACGACACCCATGATGAAAAGTAAAAAAATTATACAACCGCCATCTTGGATTTTCGTTTTGACCTCACTATTGGCGTCAGCACCCTTAAAAACCATGAAAACGACACCCATGATGAAAAATTTCAAAAATTTTCCAGCCGCCATCTTGGATTTTCATTTTGACCTCACTATCGACTTTAGCGCCCTTGAAAACCATAAAAACGACACCCATAATGAAAAATTTTTAAAATATTACAGCCGCCATCTTGGATTTTCATTTCAACCTCACTATTGACTTTAGCGCCCTTGAAAACCATAAAAACGACACCCATGATGTAAAATTAAAAAAAAAATACAGCTGCCATCTTGGATTTTCAATTTGACCACACTATTAGCTTCAGCACCCAGCTTCATCATAAGGACGTTTGAGGGGTTAAAAACCATGAAAACGACACCCATGATGAAAAATTTGAAATTTTTTGCAGCCGCCATCTTGGATTTTCATTTGTATCTCAATATCCACCCACCCCTTTCTTTCTTCGCACGGCCAAATTACGAACGAATTACAAATTACGATTTTAACATTCTGTTGGATTTGAGTAGGCATGCCTACTTTAGGGTGATAAATTGCGAAGTTCGAACGTCAGCCGGCAGCCGTCTGGCGAATGCCTACTGCCGCGCGTGTTTATAGGAAGATTTTGTTTTTTCTTAAGTATGATAATTTACTGTGGGGAAAAATACAATTATACTTAATTAATTAATTTATAATTACACTAAAATGTAATTGACAGACTTATGGTCTAAAAAAGGTATTAAGTAGTTCTTAAGGTATTAAATTTTAGTAATGTTTTAAAGCTGATCGGTCATTTTGGGCAGTCATTCTGATGATCACGATTTATCGAGGTAGGCACTGCTTTTATGCCTATATGCAATGCACGCCACTGTCTAATGGACCGATAGGTGTTGTCTGTGAGTCATCACTTCATGCTGCTGAGCTGATGATAAGTCAAAGTGAAATACTTTTATTCAATTAGGCCTATTACAAGCTCTTTCGACAATTACAAGCCCTTACCATCATCAGATGCGGGACCTGCTCGTCCCGTTACATCATTACGAGAAATGGAATGATGAAGACGATTGTCTTACAAGTCCACGTCTATCCAAGAACTGCTAAGTAGTTTCTGTTGACATATTGTCGTATCTCCTAACTCCTAACAGATTAGGAGTGCTGTGGCATAGACAGCTCGGTAGCATTAGGTAAGTGATGACTCTCAGACTCAAACACTTGAATCATCAATAGGTTTCATTTGATTTGAGAGAGTTTAACTAACACACTGTACATGCCTACAGAAGAGGATTTTCCTCGACTTTCATGGGATGGCACAACCTCGAGAGCATTATAGGTACCCTTTCAAACCCTAATGTCAACTGTTCATCAACTGTTACGAAATATTCCTTTTCCCGCTGCTGGGACGTTAATTGTTGAGGAATTCTCCTGGTAAAACCAGGAGAACTGGAGCTGATTGTGAAGTCACCATCAGCTCCACTTCACCATACGCATTGTGACGAACCTAAATTGCTTAGCGACCATATTAAAGCAATGGAATCGCAACCCGTGAAATATTAGTCATTGAGTAGTTCCGATGGCCATCTATGGTCTTCATCATCAGTTCCACTTCACCAAAATATACTTTGCTACTTTTTTTTACTTGTTGAAGAAAATACCAAAATTGCTATATGTATGCCTATAATATTTGAGGAGTTCCCTCAATTCCTCATGGATCCCATAATTAGAACTGGATTTTGACAAAAATGGGACCAATCTGGAAGTATATCCTTTTAAATAAAAAAATAATTTTCCTAATCGGTTCATAAATGACGGCGTACTGAGGTAACAAACATAAAAAAAAACAACCGAATTGATAACCTCCTCCTTTTTTTGAAGTCGGTTAAAAATAGACATTGATTGTGGCTCTGCAGCAGAGCATACTCTCTGGCAGAGCCACAAAGAACATGCACTCAGGAAAGATACTGTTTTTTGATGAAAACTGTTGTACGAATAGTGTTTATTGCGTACGTGTTGAAAAATATCATTATTAGAGAGTGGTTTTATTTATTTTATCTTTACTAAAAATTTTACAGAAAGCGCCTAGTTATTTTGTGTCAGCAAAACTTTTACTAGTCAATCTCCCTTTCAATTTAATTAAAAACATAATTTAGATAAGATTACAGTGCCGGATTAGCCACGTAGCAGGTGTAGCAAATGCTACAGGCCCAGCGCTTGGACGTACAAAAAAGAAGTCATGGTAGGTACCCTATACCTACCATTTGGTTTATTGAAATATTAGGGAAGAATGGTCAAAAGAAACCTAAGCTCTCCGAGATGGGATGCAAAAAATTTTAGAACTCACTTGGCTCGCTGTTGCATAAATACAAAGTTCTCTCAGAACTTGCAAGTACGTAGATTTTTCCAAAAGTACCTACTATACTGAGCATTTATTTGAAGAAAGTAATTTGGCTCAAGTACTTGAGCCAAATTACTTTTTTTATATGGTCCAATTATATATTGTCCTAAAGTTAGTCCGCTGAGACCCCTAGTTTAACTATGGATTTAACAGCGGTACTAATTTATTTGAGATTAGCGTTTATTATTATTGTGTCTTTATATGTAAAAAATGGATATTAATGTGATTGATTTGATGGATTTGGAAGATTTTGATATGCTGGAGACGTCTCGGCGATCTTACAGACATCGTCATATTGTAAATTCTTTTAAATTGAGTGACGAAGATCTTAAATATAAGTAAAGGTTCACAAAACGTTTTGGGGAAAAAATGTTTTACGTGAGGATTTATTCTACGACCCTATATTCTTCCAAAAATCCAATCTTTAGTTTTCTGCATGTTTATTGACGTGTTCGTGGACTTATCTTCTATAATATGTGCTGATTGAGCAATAAGCTCATGTAATATTTCATATAATAATAAGAACATCCTCGTTATGTAGTCGAAATAAGATGAAACAAAGCACTGTTTACCGAATAATAATGATAAATGTATGTTTTACTAAGTTTTACTTCAGGACTCCAGTTTTCACCCCTTTTTTTCTTTTGTTATCTATTTTTTAGCTAGCTCACGATTCAATCGGACACAACAACTCACGAAAAAACCAACTAACAGACTGTTAATAACATATTAAGAAGTTCATTTGTTTATCCAAAAGGACTCAAACATTTGCTTCAAATAACGCGGCCTGTCGCCGAATATACACCACTAATTTTTAATTAGTACAAATACTTAAAGGGCTTATTAGCGAAGGTCTTGTTTTTATATAATATGTAAAGTCTCAATAAATAATATTCATAAACAGCAAAGTTACTAGCGTTTGTTTATATCTCAAAATATCACTCAATTTATGGAAATCCTGAAGACAGCACAGTATTCTTGGGCATAACTTTAGATGCTAAGCTTCAGTGGGGACCACATATAGATAAATTGTCAAAAAAACTAAGTTCCGCAGCATACGCTGTTAGAAAAATTCGTAATTTAACTGATATAGAGACTGCCCGTTTAGTGTGCTTTAGCTATTTTCATAGTGTAATGTCGTACGGTATTTTATTGTGGGGAAATGCCGCCGATATTCAGACTATCTTTGTTTTGCAGAAGCGAGCTGTTCGATCAATTTATAAACTAAGTCC
Source organism: Gortyna flavago (assembly GCA_963669345.1). Taxonomy (NCBI): domain Eukaryota; kingdom Metazoa; phylum Arthropoda; class Insecta; order Lepidoptera; family Noctuidae; genus Gortyna; species Gortyna flavago. The sequence goes on from OY770126.1 coordinate 11,709,194, forward strand.
GAGACACTCTCTCAGAGAAAAATTTAAAGAGTTTAATGTGATGACTGTGCCCTCTCAGTATATTTATGAAAATCTTTTATATGCCCATAATAATATAAAATTGTTTAAAAAATACAGTGATATCCATAATATAAATACGAGGAACAAACACAAATTTGTTGTACCTACAACAAGGCTCAAGAAAATAGGTGGCTCGTTCAGATGCCAATGTATACGCTTTTATAATAAACTACCAAGCCACGTTCAAGATCTAAGCCTTAATAAATTCAAATCATTCATTAAACGTAAGTTGTGCCAGAAAGCCTTTTATACTGTTAAGGATTATATTGAGGACAAAAAGGCTTGGGATTGAGTTGCTTCCAATTTTTACATTTTGAATGTTTTTTTTTTTTTTTTTCTATATACACATTGATATTAATTAATGAATTTTATATAAACATTGACATTTGCTTACTTTGTAAAGTATTATATTATTTTAATTATTGTGCATGTGAAGACAATGTGGGTCATTTTATGATTATTTTTTTTGTTTAATTTTTATTATTCTCTTTGTTCTGTTAGTTTTTTTTCTAGGTCTGGCAGTTTGAGTAATTTATGTGGCCTACCCAAATGTCCTTTCTTTGGTATTGTTCGTCGAATCGTTGAGCTCCTTAAGTTTTGAGTTGAGCTGCACGATTTCTGACAAATGCTTGCACTGACTGGACAGGTCCTCTCAATCTGTGTGGTTCTTTCCTCAAAAGACCATCTCAGACATTGATCTACATGGTCTTCATATAACCTGACCAAGATTATGTCTGGACTTTAAAAGAGACTGTGACCTCTGAGTTTGTTTCGGCCTTTCTTCTCAGAGTAGTTAGATAGGAAACGCCGACCTCATCTAGTTTTATAAAAAATATGAATGACGTGTAAAAGTGTTTGTGCAAACCTACTTACAAAATAAAAATCATTTATCATTAGAAATATTGTACAGGCTATTCATAGTAGTATTCATGAATCGTATCCTCTCGCTCTCGCGTTCGCGTGCTTTCGCTCGAACTTGCCCCGCCTCCAACAGATGTTATCGTAATTGTAGGTAACTAAAATGCATCTTTTACGATTGAAAACTAAGAAAAAGTCAAATAAATAAAACTTATTCAATTCAAACTTTTCCTTCGTACTTTATTTGAGCTTAGGACCATCAAAATTATCAACTTTTTTACAATAAGTTTATTAAGTAAACAAGTACTTAACTAGAGTTAAAAGAAATCGAATTAAAGTAAAGCTTCAAGAGTTGTAAAAAAGGAATTTTGGCGTATTTAAGACGCTGACAACCGCTATTGAGCTCCGCTGTTTCGGTATTTTAGCCACGCCCACAATTTCTCCGATATCCTAGCGCCATTCTTAAAGGGCGGTGATACAGCGAACTACCAAGTAAGGAACAGTGTGACGCGTTCAATAATAATTAACAATGAACCAACAGATGGCGCTCTTTTATATTTATCGTTCTGTATGAGGAGCTAGAAACAAAAAAGACAAGGCGATAAAAAAATACGAATGGATATTTTTATCTTTTTATTTTTAATTATTTTAAGACATTTTATTTACACTGAATTAAAAACAATATATGTAAGGAAATAAATGTAAGCAAGTAAGTAAACAAATGTAAGGAAAATAAAATCTCAAACTATATTAACAAAATTTTCAATATTATATATTTTATTTGCTTTTTTTAACCGACTTCAAAAAAAGGAGGAGGTTCTCAGTTCGTCGGTTTTTTTTAGTATCATGTTGCCCGATTACTCGAAGACGGCTGGACCGATTTCAAAAATATTCTTTTTTTTGAAAGGGTATACTTTCCAGGTGGTCCCATTGTCATCAGGTCAGGATCTGATGATGGGATCCTGCAGAAATCGAAGGAACTCTTCAAATATTATAAGCACACCTATAGTGATTTGGGTATTTTTTATAGTAACTTGTGCATTTGCTCTCGGAAGGCACCATTTGGTTAAGTGGAACTGATGATGAAGACCACAGATGGCTATCGGAACTACTCAATAATAAGTATTTCAAGGGTTGCGATTCGATTACTTTAATATGGTTGCTAAGCAATTTATGCTCGTCACAATGCGAATGGTGAAATGGAGCTGATGGTGGAATACCAGGAGAACTCCTCAATGATTAACGTCCCTGCATCGGGAAAAGCAATATTTTGTATAAGGCGATGAGCAAGTTGACACACCAAATCAATATGACACAAATTACAACCCAAAGGTACGTGCCCAGAAATTTTCTGAAGATTTAAAAAAAATGCGTTAGTTTTATAATTCGTCGTCCGATGTGGATTTCTTGTTCTGGAGGGCGAATCGTAGTAATCTAAAAAAATATTCAAATACTTAAAAGTTAATCTATGCGTAAGTAACTAAATAAAAACAGCTGGATTTTATCCTCGACAACAGTACCTGGCCAAGTACATGATAATTTAATATTTACCTCAAGTTCAGGAAGGTCATCGGTGGATTGAACTGTCTCAGATAAATTTGATTCTTGATCAAAAATATTTCTGAACTCCTCGCATGAATCCTTTGCTGATTCTTCAAATATGTGATGAAAAAAAGTATGACTCACAATAACATACAAAGTATAGAACGATCAGCAGAAAGTTTCATATCACTTGGGCAAATTGTACACATCTCATTCTGGGTACTTACCTAGTAACATTTTCAGGGGTAACTATAATTTCACTTTCTGATGTAACTGCAACTGGCAGATTTTCTAATCTGCAAAAAATAAAACATTTAAACTTGCAAGAACTTTATATAGAGTGGGCAAGAAACAATGGAGAAAGCTACGAGTATTTTCCTCTAAGTCCAGTTCTAAGATAGTCATAGGTCTATGTAAATTCGATAGTTTATCACTGGACGTATTTGTGACTTTCTTTCTATGATCTAAGTAATAAAATTGTTATCTATGTTAGTAAGTATGCACTTATTACAAACTTACTGGTGAAAAACAATTTCCGAAGCTTCACCTGCTTCCGAACTGTTCGCCAAACGTATCTTTTTACTGTAATGAAAATTAAAAAAAAGACGTAGAGAAATCTCTCACATTCACGCTTCTCGGGTGTTCTCGGGGTTTCTCGCCGTGAGTCTGTATGGGCTATGAAAATAGGTATCTCTTATGGGATAAAGACTGCACTCAGGATTCAACAAAGCGTCTGTGACATGACACTGCTTTATCCCCTCGGTGAATAGTCTACTATTATATAAAGCCAACTGTCCGTAATAAGCTATATGTAAGATCATTGTGAAAAACTTATTTGCCTACTTCCATACTAGTCCATGCTCATTTCGGTGGCGGGCGTTGTGTTGCAGGCATGTGGTCGTGGCAGGGAGGCGCGGGTGGCGCGGCGGGCGCGGGCGGCGCGGAGGGGGCGCATGCGCCGCACGAGCTGTCCGACATGCTGCAGATACTGGACCAGAGTGGGACTGCCACCTTTGAAGATCTAAACATAAATATGTTCAACTCGAACTTTGAGTAATGTTAGTTGTATAAAGTATACAATGTACCTAATTTGACTCGTGAGTTTAAGAACTGAGAATAGTCTGCTTTTTCAACAATCGACGCCATGGCGTTATAAGTTGCTGCATTTCTCACTTCAGCGAAATTACAGACTGTCAGAAACTTTGGATTAAAGTTTAATATTTCGATTGTAGAGTCAGATTGACTAAAGCTACTTATTCTTAATAGTAATAAAGAGTAACATACTTTTATACAATAATATTACCAGGTCTGTTGATACGTTATAATATAACTTAAGTATAAACAGTGCCTAAATTATACGATTTATTTTATTTTTTTGCCGTAAAAATGTTCATAAAGATAGTAAAAATATGTAAATAATGTTCTAGTAAAAATTAATTCAGTGACAGTGAAGAGAAATCATAATTTTCTTTAAAATTATCCTCAATTTTTTTTTATTAAATTGTTCTTAAAAGTAAACGAAATAAAGCAAGTACTTTATCTCAATTTTATTCTTCTGACCCTAATCGAAATATTAAATCCGTAGCAGAGTAAAGGTGATTCTGCATAGTCTTTTCTAATTGAATAGTACATTTAGTTAGGCTACAGTTGAATGCTTAAAAATTTTACTGTGTAAATAGTATTATTTGGCAGCTTATTCAAAGGTCTACGCGATTTCCGTTCAAATGGTGCAACTAGCTAAATTAAGTTAATTAAAATTGTTTTGTATTAATGTTATAGGTTGTCTTTTAAGTTTTGATTAAGACTCATTTAGAATATAGGAATATAAATAAGTATTATTTTTCTAGATAAAACAAATCAAATGCTTTCGATTGTAAGCACTGTTTCACCATTCCATTATATCGTCACTTTAAGAAACCAAATGTCTGTTCGTTGTTGAGCATTGACGGCAGTTTAAAAATTTAAATAATGGTGACGTAATATTCATTGTATTTTCCTTATTTTTTCCATTATCTTTTTGAACTCAAAAACAGTTTCCGCTACGAAACCAAAGACATGCAAATTGTGAAGCATTATCGGGACAGCACCTGCGTCTATCGTCACAAAATCAATGCATGCTGAAGGTGCGCTTGTTTTGCTTGCTAAAAAGTTATTGTGCCATCGCGGTGGCCACATTAGCAGTTTCGTAATTAAAGTAACGTAAACGTTATTTTTATTTGCAAGTTGCAACAAATTTGCATAACCCTTCCGACGGCGGACGATTTTTTGCGCGGTCCTTCCGGCGGCGGGCGATTTTTTACGCGGTCCGCGCCAACCGGCACGGATTTTTGCTACAAAAGTTAATAACTGAGAATTCTAAGATGAACTCGCTCACTCGTGTCACTCGTGTGATAACTGGGGCGCAAACAGATCTTTTACTTGGATAGCAAATAGCGGTTGGTCACATCTAGGTGTATCATGTCGTAACACGAAGTTTCAGTACGATAGACGCAGTAGAGGAAGGGGTAGGACCCATCATTACGTCGAAATGGTTTTGCTAGTTTCATAATTGGGCAGATGTGATTTTGTATTTACATATTACAGCCAGGCTAGAAGATGTAGACAAGCTCTCAGATATTTTAATCGGTAAGAAATTACACCAGCAGACTGGTTTCTGTTTGGTCAAAATTATGCACACTCATAGCCAAGCAAATTTTAATTTCAATATAAAAAATATATATATATATAAAGCATTAATGGTCTAACAAACAATATCTCGGACGAAAATGATCACAAAATTAATGTGACAAATTGTCAAGCTCGCAAACTGGGCGTAATAATTGTAAAAAGTATTTCAATTTCGCGGCAGCACTTTCGCCTCATATAAATACAAAATTCGGTTAACAAAAATCACAGCCAGCTCAACAATTGTTAAAAGAGCAATTATTGCTTTATAGCTTGTTTCCCGAATATAAATAGTTTTTTTTTTATCATTTAAAATTATACCTAATTTAAGATATTATTGGATTATATTTTTATGTAAGTAATGCATTTACGAGCTCGTATTTTCATCGTAAATTAATTTTATTACTTTTAATTGGTTGAATAGGTATACCTGAATTTTGTAAAATGAATTTTTCATTAAATATTAACGATATGGACATTAATTTGGTTTTTGTTATTAACTAGCGGCCCGCCCCTGCTTCGCACTAGTGCAATTTTTTCGAATTTCCTAAATTTTCTTTCATACAAACCTTGTCCTGACAATACCGAACACAACAAAAAAAGAATTAACAAAATCGATTCAGCTGCTCTCGAAATTTGCGCTTAGCAACACATTTAGCTATTCATTTTTATATTATAGAAGATGCAGCAAACTTTTACTTTATTCCCATTAACACGAGAGGTATGATGTTCGAGTAAAAAATATCAGCGAGTCTAGGCTGGCGCACAAGTTAGGCGCGGCGCCACAGTAATCTGTGGCGTAAACTCAAAAAGTGCTGCATGGATTTACTTAAAATTTTGCATGAATATTACTAAGAGGTCGGGTCAACATATACGCTACATATTATCACGCTATCACCTACGGGGGAGGAGCTGTGAATCTTTATTTTTCTTACGCATTCTGTGACAGCGTGTAATCTAACGACGCATATTTAAATGTTGTTTTTGAGTAAGCCATGCTATTATCTAGCTTTACATTATAAAACTGCGCCATTTAAGTAACTTGGGCAGAAAAACATATTTTAATGAATGTTAGTAGTTTAGAGACAATTTTGAAACAGCGCCATTTATGAGATTTCATAAAAATTAAATCAAGTTACATGTTAACACCTTTTGGAAATTAATAATTTAAATTTGATCATGTTGGCGAGGTTAGTATTCTTAAAATTCATAGATGGTAATTTGCATTTTCTTCATAAAAGTTGTATCGTATAGTTCGTTTTGACAAATTCAAGTTCCAACAAAACCCTCAAAATCTTTGAGCAGATATGAGGAAGACAATTTAAAAAAAATGCGGTGTTAAGTATTACAAAAAAGTTATGTTCATTGATGATGATCATTTCTTCATAAATTTCATGTTGTTAGTACAAAATAAACGTTTGTCCACCGTCCTTGAAAGCGTTGGGCAAAACCAGGGTAAAATGTTTTTCTTTGATGCTCCTGGTGGAACAGGAAAAACATTTATTACCACTGGCATACTTGCAGAGGCAAGGAAAAATTGCTATTGCTGTAACGTCGTCGGGAATCGCTGCCACACTGCTTCCGGAAACTGTAACGTTTTACCAACAGTCGATTGGCCCATGAACCGTTGGTCAACATTATCTTTCTTTATCTTTTTTTATAACTTTACGTCAATGAATGCTTACCCAACAGAATGTTTTGACCAATAACTTTTCACCCAAAGAACAAGGCCAACAGACACCGGGAAAGGTGAAAGTAAAATAATAATAAGACGTAGTCGACGGAGCCCCGCTTCGCGGGGCCCCTATTTCTGTGAAAAGGGTTTAAAGTAACCTAACCTAACTGTCGCGAATGCGAAGATATAGGTACAGATAATAACTATGTAGTTAAGACGTGGCGTGAGGTGGGAGAAAGAGGGGGTAGCGCGCGGGGATGAACGGCGCGCGCGCGCCCGACTCACTTGGCGTTGGCGCCTGATGGTTGGAGCTAGCAGTATATTGGTGAGCGAAATTGTTCTTTCTCAGTGCATGTCTTCAGATTTACTGGATATTCATTCTATATTGCATTTCAATACTGTCGATGTGTGTGTATTGTTTTAACAGCGATCAGATTCAGAAATGATACCAAATCAGACCAGCATTCAGATGCGAGGCTCGGGGTGGCCAAATGGGGAGGTTGGAGGCCACTTTGGGGGACACCCCCAATATCATTGCGATGATAATTCAGTAACGGTTATTCAGTGGAAATCAGTTTACATCATTACAGCGGTCGTTAGATCATAATCAGATCTTACCTAGGCCTATTTTTGAGACATAGGTATATTAGGTTCAGATATTCGTCATTAATAGGGACTTGTGGCGACACTAACCTCGGGGTGCCCTTCGCTCGCTTTGCTCGCTCACTTGAGCCGCCATCATCCCTTTCGAACCTAACCTGTCCGAGTCGGGGTGCCCCAAGTCCCGAGTTCGCTTCGCTCGCTCTTGCATCCTAAGTTCTATTTGACATGACCAATAACTTTTCACCCAAAGAACAATTGAGTTCTTTGGGTGAAAAGTTATTGGTCAAAACATCACTTTCGACTCCGCCCACTTTTCATTGAGCTCATACGCCATGCCGCCATACATATTGCAAATGGACCCTCTAGGAGGGTCACCGGCATTACGTTTGCGCTAAAGTGAACCCTCGAGGAGGGTCGTCGGCATTAGGTTTGAAACCGTATTATAAAACACTATAAAAAGAAGTAAATTAGTGTTTTCAGAACGTCTTGTTGCTTTAATTAGTATCTCTGGGGGTATTTACATGTGCTAGTGGCGTGAAGACGTGAAACATAAAAAATAAAATAATGAAGAAAAAGTATAATCGCTCGCTTTGATCCCGTGACAGGGGTGTCCAACCTCTTCTGAAATTTTCATGCAATGTAATATTTTTTTAAACAGTTACATTATGCAATATTAATATATTTTTAAGTAATAAAACGTTATTATTTTGTAACAGCTTATTAACTTACGACTTACGTATGTGTGCCTCGGCTTCGCCTCGGCCCACATTTACACGTTCGTTCATCAATGCCTAGTTGTGGCCAAGGCTTGTAGTATAGTACTTTTCTCAAATAATGCGCGGAAATTAAAATACAATTACTTTCAAAATCAATGACGAACAACGCACAACAATAATTTTTCCCGCGTTAAAGTGATAATTTGTTTTTTTTAACTTCCTTGGTTGCCATGTTTTGGAGTAAAAGATCGTTCCATTTTTAAATAACACGACATATATGAGTTTACCTACTATGTTTATTTGGCCGCTAAACCAGGACAGATATGGATTTTCATACAACTTTTGCCGGCCGCTGCTCGCATGTATGTGGCCAGGGGGCCTAAAACGGCCACTTTGGCAGAATCATAAAATAATTCTTATCACGCAATTCATCTGTTTGACAGTTTCACACCTATATATCCCAGAAGGGTTAGGCAGAGGTGTACCTATAGCATTTTACGAATCTCCATACAAAACTGTCAAACAGATGAAATTGCGTGATATGAATTATTTCATGATTCTGCAAAAGTAGCCTTTTAGGCCCCCTGTACAGCAATTTCGATTTATCTCAAAAAAGATTGTCAAAATAATGCTCAAATTTCCAAGCATTTTTGAGAAAAGACATTTTTTAAAATTATGTAATTTGCCCACTGACCAGGTATTATACAAGCTTGTTTATTAGAGGTCAGTGATTTTGCCATACTGACCGGTGATTGAGCTAAAGAAAATTAAATGTTATTTCAAAGCAATAAGACTATATTTTAAATGCATAAAATAGTGTTACGGTCAACACGATTTTCTTAATAATAATAGAAGTTAGCTAAAAAAAAATTTTTTGGTCATTGTATTATGCTTTCAACTCAATACCTACTCTAATTGGGGTGTATGAGATCTTGCGTTAATTATGTTACACATTGTATACATGACCACAGATAATATAATACTCTAATGACAAAACCAAACGACTTGTATGTAGCGAAGTATGCTCCTGAAATGAGCAGCTGTACAAACGAACGGACTGACAGTCAAACAAAGTTGCACCATGGGTGTTCGTTTTTACCCTTTTGATACGGAACCCTGAAAAGCTTCTATTTATAAACTCATCCTCATAATTTATAATCTCAAAATAAATGTTTATTTTTAGTGAATATTTGTACCTAAACGTAAAACGGTTTACCATCCCTGAAATATGGGCCATCCTAGCGCCCAATTATTTTTGAAAATAAAAATGCTGGTATTTGAAAACCAACGATTATACTAATAAATCTTGTTAAAATATACGACAAATTTTATTTTCATAGTTTATAATGCTATATTCGCTAAGAAAAACGTACATTTAAAATGAGCCCTCCGCGAGGGCTCCCGGCATCCCATATGCGATTTGAGTGAACCCTCCAGGAGGGCTCCCGGCACTGAACGTGTTAAACATTCACTGACTTAGAGTTATGTTGGCGAAACGTTCGTGGGTGAAAGATAATGTTGACCAACGGTTCATGGATCAATCGACTGTTGGTAAAACGTTTCAGTACCCTGCTTCCGGGTGGCAAGACAGCACATGCCATGTTTAAAATTCCCATCGATTTATAGAGCGCCGAAACGCCTGTTTGTGGTGTGTCACGTAACAGCGATAAGGGACACGTGCTCAAGGATTGCTCTCTGATCGTATGGGATGAGTGTACGATGGCCAATAGGAAGGCAGTTGACGCCGTGGACAGAACCCTGCAAGACATCCGCAGGAACGAACATTTGATGGGTGGTGTCATAGTTCTGTTTAGTGGCGATTTCCAGCAAACGTCGCTGCCCGTGGTGACGCGGGGATCGAGGGCTGACGAGGTGAATGCTTCGTTGAAACGATCTTCGTTGTGGTCACAAGTTCGTACGCTGCGCTTGACCATTTATATGAGAGCTCGGCTCGGCGGCAATGCACGTGCTCAAGAATTCTCCGATGTCCTTCTAAGTCTTGGCGAAGGCACTACCTGAAGAGAGAGGTGGACAGGTGGTGCTTCCAGAGTCTCTCGGTAGAGTGGTATCCATCTTAGAAGAACTCATTCGCTGTGTGTACGGGTACATCAGTCTCATACCGCACCAGCAGAATTCTTGGGTGTGTGAGCGGGCCATTTTGACGCCCAATAATGATCAGGCTGCAGCAATTAACGAATGCATTCTCTCGGAAATTGAGGGAAATGAAGTGGTCTACACCTCGATAAACACTGTTGTCGAGCAAGATGACGCCACACATTATCCCGTGGAATTTCTGAACTCCCTGTCAACAAATGGACTTCCAGCGCATACCATCAAGCTGACGGTCGGTGTCCCGATTATGCTTCTTCGGAACCTATCTCCTCCGAAGTTGTGTAACGGGACCCGCCCTCGCTCTACAGACACCCCATTGAGGCTCAAATTCTTACGGGTTGTGGCGTCGGCGAGGCAGTATTTATACCATGCATTCCCCTCATACCTCATAACTTCCCGTTCCAGTTCAAGCGCGTACACTTCCCCGTGAGTGTTTCCTTCGCGATGACCATCAATAAGTCGCAGGAGCAGACACAGGGCAAACCTGAAATCGCGAAAAAAAAACAGCTGTTCCCTACATTTTGACGATTTGTGCGAACATAAATGTAGGAAACAGCAGATTTTTTTTTCGCGATTTCAGGTTTGGTCCCATAGTAAAAGTTGTTCATAATGATAAGTACAATCTCCCATTTCGATTTGTCGCATGTATTCAATTTCACCCTGTATAAGAATAGTCAGTCGCTTTGGCAGTAAGGCGCCACCTATTAATAACTTTAGGAACTACAACCGGTAATGTATATACCTATAGCTCCTTTCTCGTATATAATCATATAGATGGTTCCTTCCTTTGCAGAAAATCATATTTATCCTGAATTCATCTACTCTTTCCTCTGAACTGATATTTATGAAAATACAGGGAAATCATTATCAGTGCAGAGAAAACTTAGATGAAAACAGTAATTCAGGTTATAAGGGGACAAAAATAAAACTCATTTCACTCGTTCAATTTGTTATTCAACTAAGTCTTACATACTTCTGTAATAAAATCCACAGTTAAGTTTACATGAAAACTATAAACTTACTACGTGCTGTAGTGCAATTGTATTACGAACACAACATTTGAACGGAGATGCCACAGCGTCAAGTCCGGATCGAACGCAAAATGGAAGTCCAAAGTAGTGCGCACGGGTCAAAACAATACAAGCAGAGATATCTGTTTCCTTTGAGAGAGTAATAGTTGTCGAAAAAGCCACGAAAGTAACAGCAAAACAAACGCAACAAACTAACAACTGTCAGAGTGTCAGTCAGTATCGCCGGCCTTGAAAATCGAATTTCATTCTAAGTAGATGTTTACAAAACGGAACTTGCAAATTAAATTATTTTAAAGTTGTTTCCTACAAAAACAAATACTTTGTAAAGATAATTATAAATGAATAGATTATTTTATTGACTTTTGTTTTTAAACAGTTTGCGTTACGGTATCGCTTTTGAAGAAAACAATTTTAACGTAAAGTTAACGATCGTAAACATTTTACTTAGAAAGAAATGAACAATCAAAACTATATCTTAGTATTGCTATAGACCTGCCGGGGCAGCGGGATTGTCCGAAAGGGTTACCGCTGCCCCGGAATACAAAGGGCTAAGGAAGGAACACGGATGGGTTTTAGTCAGTAAGAGTCTGACACTCCCTTCCGCTCCACCCAGAGCGGGAGGGGTCATTTGATGATTTCCCATCCTTAAGGTGAAAGCGCCCGCGAAATTCAATTTTTTTTAAGTTTTCTGCAATTTGCTGGTCGGTACTAAGTTTCACGTTGATTAAAATATGATTCGCGGCCGTAACAAATATGTATTTACAGAATTATAATCATTAAAGTCATCAACACAACTCTCTAAGACCAGGTAATCCTACCGAATAACTATTTCATGAAATCTTGACATTTTAGGATTACACTAACATATCAAGTTGTATTACTAATTGTAATGATTATAATTCTATAAATAAATATTTGTTACGGCCGCGAATCATATTATAATCAACGTACAACTTTATACTGACCAGCAACTTGCAAAAAACGTAAGAAAATTTGAATTTCGCGGGCTACCTTAGCGCTTCCCCCTTAAAAAAAAAAAAAAAAGTATTGCTATAGAAAAATATATGTTTAATTTAACAAAGTGACACCTCTCGACGTTTTCCGAAACTAAACCTATTGTCCGGCCACCGTTGTTGGTGTTTTTTATGGACTGTTACGACCGTGATCATGTCTATGCGTGACGGGCCGCCATGTTGAGTGCAGTCTTATGATTTTTTTTTTTTTTTCATTGTTCCGAAATGAGTTAAGTATTAAGAAATGTCATTTTACTGCAGCTAATTAAAAGTCGGAGTATAGACAATTAGAGATACTTTAAAGTACTTACTAATTCCATGGCAAAAAATATTGCACAATATAACTTTGCGTCAAGGACAATATCAACTGAAGACGAGGCGGTATGGTCCAAGACCTTAGCCTGCCCGGGTAGGGCGAAGGAAAAAAAAAACTTTGTGTCACTGTCAAAGTGTCGACAGCTGTCCAGTCAAACTCAAATACGTCCGAATCACACTCAGACTAAGGAATAAAGAAGTTCTTTTTTCCTTAGTCTGAGGAATCACACAGCACAGCAGAGTAATATTACTAGAGTATTATATTATCTGTGGTAATATGTAGTAATAATAACAGTAATCACTGCATCTATATGCAGATGCAGTGATTACTTACATTCTCTTTGATGCAGCAGCATAGACTTATAATATAACTCCATGTCACTGACCTTTATTAAACACTAGCTGCGCCCCGCGGTTTCACCCGCATAAGCAATTATACCCGTTTTTTTTTTAACACGCAGGCAATTTTTTATATTTTCTCTCCTTAAGAACCATCCTCGTACTTCAAGGAATATTATAAAAAAAGAATTAGCGAAATCGGTTCAACTGCTCTCGAGATTTACGCTTGGCAACACATTCAGCGATTCATAGGTAATACAGGCAGTGCTCCATGTGCAGCAGTGAGTCACATGATCACGTACATTGACATATCTAAAACTAACTTATGAAATCATTGGTCACATCACTGACATCTCAGAGCATAGATATAAAAACTAAACAGAGTACAATGCTAGTATGGTAATGATCATTATAAGGTGCTCTGTGGTAAAAAAACTGAAGACGAGGCTTTGGCCTTACTTCTAGTTAAGAAGGGCAATAACCACTGAAGACGAGGCGGTGTAGTCCAAGACCTTAGCCTGCCCGAGTAGTGCGAAGGAAAAAAATATCTCTGTGGTAATGATTGTAGATTGTATGTACCCAATCTTATAATAATGTACAGAGGCCAGCACATCAAGCTACCCCAATCTGTCAAATTTCTTTGATAGATTTTCAACTTTACTGCAAAGGAATAAGGTTCATATTCAATTGGGAAAAGGATGTGTTTTTTTTTCGGCCAAACTTGTACCGAGGTACAAATTACAAATGAAATTCCTTGCAATAAATTGTGATAGTAGCAGTATTTAAAATCCTCCAATATTCGATTGATTAAGAAATAAGAGAATGTAAAAAATCACTACCTCACATCGTAACTGCGTTCAACGAAACGTTCATAACAGCAGTGACAGCTGTCAAGTGTCAAACTATTCCAATTGTCAAAATAAATATTATGATTCCGGTTGTTTTAGACTACAATATTGAATAATGGATATATTAGATGCATTTTATATTAATTAGTCTGTGATCACATCAGTCCTCATTCCCCAGCGAATACATTTCATCATCGATAAAACGATGGAACCATTAATATGCATGGACCTCCTATCAGTGACGGTCATCGGTCTATAAAATTTTGTATGACAGTCCAAGGGACCTAAAATGTGTATTTGTTCGTTCTACATACCCATTCCATCTACTCTTTGATTCTACGATAAATACACGTTAAGTATCTGGTATTCAAGGGCTCTGCTCATCAACATTCAAACCGCCGTTTAGGTATTAAACAGTTGGTTTATAAATGTCAAACTCCTTAAGGAAAGAATAGCCAAATCAACAATTATGAAATCACACACGAAATAGCACTCCAAGAGATGGGAAACCAACGAACGAGCCGAGGAACCGAAACGGAATGATGATAAGATGTTATTTATTGGTAAACAAAACAACTAATTTAAAAAAATAGATAATTATTGGCCTTGGAGCACAGTCTTTTGGCCTCTCAGAAAGCTAACCTAACGCATACAATATCTGAATCAATTAATGTCTTTTTTAATTCTTATTCGCAGAATGTTTCACAAAAATAAAGTTTTATATAACCAAAAAAAATTTTTTTAATACAATAATAAGATAATATTCAATATACTTTTAGGATAATTTCTTTATGTTACTTTTATAACATGAAGTAACGAAACGCATCATCGGAAAAATATAAAATGAGATTGCCAAATTAATTCATGGGTTGCAAGTTAATATCTTTGAACGACAATTTCATGTGGTACAAATGTATAAATAAATCCAATATATTTTTTTTTCAGAATCTGCAATTTTTTTCCTGTATTTCAGTACTTTTGTTCTTAAGGTACATTGTTTGGCCACAGTTGTTTGAAAAAAGAAACACCTCCTTTGACAGATTGGGGTAGGTTGATGTGCTGGCCTCTGTACTCTGTGTACAGAGGCCAGCACATCAAGCTACCCCAATCTGTCAAATTTCTTTGATAGATTTTCAACTTTATTGCAAAGGAATAAGGTTCATATTCAATTGGGAAAATTTGACAGATTGGGGTAACTTGATATGCTGGCCTCTGTACCCAATCCATAATAATCCACTGACCTCTATTAAACACTTGTTTAATAGAGGTCAGTGATTACATCCAATCCAATGATGACAGATATATAAGAACTCTGTACTCTGTGATGCAGCGTTGCCAGAATGTTACTTTTGTAACATTTTACGTTACTTTTGGCCCTGTTATGTTACTTCCATGTTACACGACACAAGATGTTACTTTTACGTTATTTTTCTTACCTACTTGAAAAATATTTCAAACTTTATGAACAATAATATCAGACCAAAAATTAAAATATCTCTACATGTGTACACACGGTTCTAGTTTTAACAGAACTCGCATTGTCGATTTTTCGTTTAATCGTGTATCCTTTCGCCGTTTCGCGCACTTGCAGAACGAGTTTATTCTAGGTTCTAAGTTGTATGTGGTGACCCTTGTATATAGTTATCTGTGGTGGTGACTATTAAACGGATATTATGTTTAATTATGGCTTTGTGTTTAAATTATATTACAGACTAAGAAATAATTAGATATTTTATTTTAAAATGTATTTTTTTCAGCCGATCCAAAATGTTTATATTTATAAAGAAAAACTGTTTTAAGAGCTATTTAAACAAAATTAAATATTCCCTAAAAATCAAATGTTACTTTCGTCATCAAAATGTTACTTTTTGACTCATGTTATGTTACTTTTGACAAAAGCGCACTGGCTACACTGCTGTAATGATGACAGGCGACATCGACAGCATAGAGTATATTTATACCTCAGAACAATAACTAAAGCATAGAAGGCGCTTTACGACATTAGAAGTGTACGCTGTCATAGACAAAAGAGTATTAGCTAGTGATGTAGCTATGCATAAAATAAATAACGATATCGACTTCTTATTTTATGGTATCGCTCCATCTCCATGACAATAAATCTAAATTAAATAAAGAACGCACTTCTATCTGATCAACTTATTTAAATAGAAACACAGGATAAATTATTAACAAATTGAAATTGCCAACAGAACACTTAAATAATTTTAAAAGAGCGATTGGCCCCGGAACCAGTAACAAAAAAAACTTTTTAACAAAAAGTTAAACCGCCGAAAAAACTGAAAAGCAAAAAATAAGACTTAAACCTTATTTATTTAACCTTAATAATCAAGTTCCTAAACTGATGTACAGTATACCTAAGAAATTTTAAGTCGGCACCAAAGTGATTTAGTGATCTTTGTTCATTCATTGATTGTTTGGCGCCGGCTCAAAATTACTCAGTATATTTTACATCAGTTTAACCTTTTCACCGCTTGGCTCATCTTGGCAAAATATAAATGCCGTGCCCCTGGCGCGCGCGGCGACAAATCGATAAAATAATGCCTACAATAAATAAGGAGGAGTAAGCGTTATATCTGACCTCCACAACCCAGTTACTGGGTAATACGATACCCCTTGTTAAGACTGGTTGTCAGACTTTCGGGCTTCTGACTACCCGTAACGACTGTCAAAGATCCACGAATCAATCCGGGACCAACGGCTTAACGTGCTTTCCGAGGCACGGAGGGGTCTCGATATGTAAAGATGGTCACCCAGCCACAGACCAACCGCGGCAAGCGTAGCTTAACCTGATCGATCGACCTGTGCGGCTGTTCTTATTTAGCCACGGGCCCCACTAATTAAAAGCAAATACGCGTCGAATTTAGAACCTCCTTCGTTTTTTCATCGCTGAAATGTTCGGAATAAATACAGAAAAAAAAAGTCAGTCAGTCAGTTTTAATAAATAAATAATAAATACGATGTTGTTTTTTCCATTCCCAGTTGTTACGTGCAATAGCGTTGATCCATTTTACCTCATATCAATATCGAAGGGAAATCTGAAAATTACAAAAGAAATCACACATGAGTTTTAAATTATTATACCATGAGCCACACGGATTTTTGACAACTGTCATTTTATTACTCATACGTACGATTCGCTGGCAAGACCGTAGGTATTTAGGTATTTATTTCACTCTTAAATATTTAATCCTTCCCAAAACTACGTGTAAAAAAATATAATGCAATAATTTGGATGACGCTAGTTCTATCGATATTCTATCGATAGTTTTTGCAAGCACTATTGCTAGCATTATACGAAAAATGCGATGAACAAAGTAATAGACAAAAACGTAGCTTTTAAACTTAGTATCATAGAGGTAGCCAAGGTAACCAAATTGACGTTTGCTTTGTGACGTTTTGCATTTTGAGCAACCTATATGTGTCTCTTTCTAATGCTGTTATGAGTGTATAAGAAAACAGAGACGACTATATTAGTTAAATTTAGCTTCCTTCTATGCTTTTTTTTTTTTTTTTTTTTTTTTAGGATGGGAAATCATCCAATGACTCCTCCCGCTCTGGGTGGAGCGGAAGGGAGTGTCAGACTCTTACTGACTAAAACCCATCCGTGTTCCTTCCTTAGCCCTTTATGTTCCGGGGCAGCGGTTGTTCCGGGGCAGCGGTAACCCTTTCGGACAATCCCGCTGCCCCGGCAAAATCCCGCTGCCCCGGCTCCTTCTATGCTTTAGTTATTCTTCTGAGATTTATACATAATCCTCCTTAGTCTGAGATAATCTACAGTAACAAACAACAGTCATTCATTAGCTTGCTACATAATACATATTTGTTTATTTCAGTGTACTTATTAATATTCTTCAACAAGTTTCACATTAAATTCAACTATTTTCTTTGGATATAATCATGGATGTAAAATATTAGTTTTTGTTTTTTTTTTTGTTATAATTCTAAAAATCACTACGTTTTCTCAAATCACATCTGACATTGGCAGAATTGTCGACATCGGCACCATTGCCATAAAGAAAAATGGAATAGAATACATATTTGACATTAATAATCTGTGAGATTCGAAATTCCGATATTTCCGATTCCGAATTGTTACGAAATTGCTAAACAGGCCTGCGACAGCTTTAGTTCCAAAAAATGCGTTATGTCGCTACTTTCGGTAGCCATGTTGGTGGCAGCCATTTTGGTCGTTCTGTGATGTGTTGTGTGCTGTCAAACTGACAGATGGTATTGGATGGTATGCCGGTCATTATTATTTATTTATTTGTTCCTTGCTCGATACGAATACTGCAGTGCTTTGGTACGCGGCCATGGCTTCTTTCAAGTGCTGTGTTGTCGGTTGTACTTCAACCAACCAAACTCATCGCCTTTATAACTTACCAAAGGACGATAAACTTAGGGCTTTGTGGCTGTCGTTCATGGTGTCAGTGAATTCCGAACTTCTTGGTCTACCAAAGGATCAGTTAGTGAATAAACGCGTGTGCCAAAAACACTTCGACAAATACCAACTGGATAACAAGGGTAATCGTCTCAAAGATGGTTATCCATGTCTATTTTCTACGAAAGAAATCGAGCATGGGGCACCTTTATCTGGTAAGTTATTAGCTCTACATATTAATAGGTACCTACACTTTTAATTTATAGCTGATGTGATGTTAAAATAAATGATGAGTCTGTTTACAAGGGATGGAAAGATTGATAAAGATGTGGAAAGGAGAGTAAATGCGGTAAATAATGGTGCTACACATGCAATTGTGACAACCAGTTCATGTCCCAAAAGGCACGACTGGCTGTTCACAATGGTGTGCTGGTGCCTACGCTTATCTAAGGAAGTGAATGTTGGGTGTGGCAAAAGAAGCTGAGAAATGATAACTTGTTGAACTCAATATTTTGTTTTTTTTTTGTTTGCAGATGGAACAATTGAGATATCAGGACAACAGTTAAGCGTAGTGTATGATCCCCCGCACCTACTTAAGGGCCTAAGGAACAACCTTCTTACAAAAGATATGGTATTCAAAGGCAAAGTTGCCACTTGGAAGGACATAGAAACTGTGTTTGATGCTGATTGCCAACTAGGTCATACTAGAATGCATAAAAATCTAACAGAGCACCATGTTTACGCAGCAAAAATGAAGAAAATGAAAGTTAGTGTAGCTGCCCAAACTCTGATTGCAACAACCAGTGGAATGCTTAAATATACTGCATTGTTCAGTTAGTTTTTACTTTTTTATCAATATGTATTATCTAATAATACTAAAATCATCTTCTTGATCACTTTTCACTCACTTTACTGTTATTTACCTCAAAAAAAGTAAAAAATGACCTTTTAAGACGTTGGTTCAAACTAATGTAATAAGAGTAATATCCTTTGCACTTTCTTAGTCTGATAGAATGGAAACACTTTGTTGTTAGTTTTGTTTGTTTGTTTAAGTGATATACTTATATATAATTATGTAATATTTCAGAAACAACAGCCTCGGGTCAAAATGTCAGTGAGACAATGGCCACAACAGGCGAAGCTGTGGAGTTCATAGATAAGCTCTTTGATAGCGTCAACGGATCTCGAAGGAGCACTGTCCGGGGCAAACTGCGTGGACCAGTAAAGCCGAACGCCCATCAAGTTTTCAATTTTTGGACAGAAGCCAAACAAATATTGAAAAATATCGAATTCATAGATAGTAGTAGCAAGAAAGCCCTCAAAAATAATAAAACCTATAAGGTTCGAGTTCCTTCTCTTAATGGATGGGTTACAACTATAGAAAGTTTTGAAAGGTTGTCTAAGCTGTTGTTCGAAAAATATGAGACACAATATTTTTATCCTAGAAATGTAAATCAGGATCCCCTGGAGAATTTTTTTGGTAGGATCAGAGCCATCAACTACAGGAACGTCAATCCTGATGCAAATACTTTTATGAATGCGTTTAAATCACTGCTAATGTCTAACGTTATGGGTCCACATTCAATATACGCAAACTGTGAGGATGATAAAGGAGACACAGTAGTAGATTTTTTTAAACTTATATCTATATACTTATATACATTTACTTATATACATTTGATGAGGATAAAGAAAATTCCTTTATAAGTAGTAGACCCATAACAATGACCCAAGACATTAGCAGTAATTGCAATCAATCACTAAATCCAGTGAACGAAAGATTGCGCGTGCACTCTTCTGCATATACAGCAGGGTATATGTGCAGGAGAGTGACAAAAAAATTTAATTGTAGGAGATGCTCTGAGACTTATACCCAAACAGAAAGAGATGTGTTTCATAAATGGATCCAACAACGAGAATACACCCTTTTAAAACATCATAATTTAACATATCCATCAAAGAAGTTTTTAATGTTTTAAAGGAACGTCTCGGGCCTTATACATGATTATTTAAATAAGTATGCTTCCAAAGAATGTGTTAAAAAACGTTTAAAAACGGAAATAATTAAGAAATTTGATGTAAATTGGTTGGGGTGTACACATCATAAAACTGAAGTAAAGGAGTGGTTGCTTAATTTAATGATACGCACCCATGTTCATAATTGGTGCAACATAATAAATAAAATTTTAAAAGGAGGTGTACGAGAACAACTTGTGAAACAGATGTGTGCACCTCAACAAATTGCCTTTGATAAATGTAAAGCCTATAGGTTAAGAGGAAAAATAAATAAAAAGTAATATCTCTAAAGTTTTATTTTTACCTACTTAGTGACAGAACCTCGCAAATAATAAAATTAATCTGATACTAGTTTTCCATGGCACATCACTATGCTATCGATATTCAATGCCGGATGGTCATCGTCACTTTTTTATCTGTGTCATCACGACACTAGGTGACGTTACGACACTAGCGCTTGGCGCATATTTTTGGAACTAATCGTCAACCATAGTACTGTCCTATCTGTCTCTGACTTGTATATAGTTATCTGTGTTGCTAAATACAATGATTTACCTATTTTATTAATTTTTATAGATTGTTGATTCTGTAATTATTTAGTGTTGTTCTGGTGTTAGAAGAGTTTATATGTGAAAGGAGCCATAGTAAATATGGCTAGATTGGGAAAAACAGCGCAGGAATTTATTCAGGACTCATTTTCACCCTTAGTCGCAGTTCTGTGCAGTCCAAAAGTAGAAAATGTCGTGTCTAAGAATAATTTGTCTTTTACTGAAATGTTACTACCCTTCACAACAATGGACTGGGAAGGTATGCTTAATGTTTCTTTTTTTATTGTAGTTCTACTGGGAATGTTGTTCATAAGCCGAGTGTTCATTACAGGCTGATAAAAATATTTTGCTTTTTAACTTTTATTTGATGTCATCTTGGGGAATTGAACCCCCCTCTTAGATGACCCTCTGCCCAGGAATTGTTTACTATCTTTATTGTGGATGAAATCCTTCTGAAAATCAACCATTTGCCAAGCAGTAATTTGGCCTTAAATTATTATTTTATTATTGCCATACATGCCATAGGTATATTTCAAAATTACAAGCCCACTTCATTTTGTGAATTGCAAGCCAGTTACTAAAATAAGACAGCTCTACTTAAAAACATACTTTGATCAAGCTTATCAGCCAAATTAAATTATGTCTTTTTGATTTTTGGTGTTGGTACTTTGGCTCTCTTACAGGAGAAGCTGTATTCCAACTTGTAGGTGGCGTAAAGACTATTAGGTATAACAAAACCAAAAACAGTAACTCTGCTATTAAAGTAAGGTCTAAAGTAACTGTAGAGTAGATGCAGCTGGGGCAAGTAGCTATTAGAGGTGTTGATCTAAAACCTTATCAAAATAAATATATAATCATAGGTGTGCTTTTATAGATTCACAAAGTTCATCAATTAATAATATTGGTATAGATTTATAATAGCAATTAAGTAAAAATAACAAATTTAAATCGTAACTTAACTAAAACTATAGAAAAACTAAAATATTGCGTCGAAAAATTCATCCGCATCGCTGTCGACTGGTAATGTACCCAAGAGACTAGCAGCATTACAACGTTGTATGGCAATGCTTAACCTTTGGCCAAGGTAAAAGCCAGCCCTTGGGTCACAGGAAGTGTCAACCAGCCGTTTTGATATTTCCTTAAAGAGGCTATGAATACTCGGACCCCACGACCCGAGGGTTTCAACCCCAAACGGCTCGAAAATATAATTTCCGATAAGGTTATTATATTTTCGCCACTTGAGGTTTTCCGCAGCCAGCAGCACCAGCACAGCATGCCGAGCCAGGAAGATGGGATGGCGCAAGAGTATCGACGCACGTTGCGTCCCACACTAAAGGCCTACCCACCTTCCATGGAAATAAAGACATACCGTCCGGTCTCTTGATATCGTCGCCAAGCCATTGGGTTCCAATACAGCTGGAACGCCGACGGTAACAAGAGCTCGTCGGATGATGTCATTAATGTTCGCGTGTCGCGCTAAGCGACCCGCACTTCGGCTGCATGACAGGCCGTGGTGTCCGAGGCTGTTGACATCTTCGCCACAGTGACAGCGATGAGGAGAACAGCAAGGAGTGCCTAGTCGCAGGGAAGCAGCGAGGCGAACAATTAATTGTTTTTTAATTTCAGGTCAATTTCGAGACTCAAGTGGAAACACATGTTCTATTAAGAATTGGAAGTTAATTATAAGAAATGTAAATTGGAAGCCATTACAACCTACAGAAGCAAGAAGACAGTTAAACAATGCTGTATTACACAATTATCATGACAAAACTGTATCTCTTGAAATAGGTAGGTAGTTATTAAGCCAGATGTTTTTTTTTCATACATATCCTACTATCCTACTTCCTACTAATCCTATCTTACTAATATAATATAATAATAATAATATAATATATATATATATAATATTACAAACGCGAGTGTTGGGGGGGATGGATGTTTGTTACTCTTTCACGCAAAAACTACTGAACGGATTTCGATGAAACTTCACAGTAATATAGCTTATACATCAGAATAACATATATTCTACAGTTTATAAAGGTTTTGTGTAATTTTTTTTTGGCCATAATATAACGATAAGTATCAAGTCGGAAAAATTCCTGCCCTCTGAGAGCTTGGCGTGCGCTGCCTAAACCGTTACAGCTACACGAAGATAATGTATCGTGGACTGTTTGTCTTAAATAGTTCTAAATAAAAGTCCGCAACAGCATATATCTACCTTTTATGTGGAAGCCATTATATCCAAAATAGTGATCCATAAAACATTTAAATCGGATACTTTTTTTACAATGCACATTTTAGATTACTTAGTTAATTCTTATGAAAATTAATTCATTTATCGCTTTCGGTATTTAATGTAGATAAACTTTGTCTTTTACACCAAGCAATTTGGACAAATTCTTTAAAAGTTAACGTATAGTTTTAGGTTTAGGTTGTGTTGTAAGTAGGAAGAACATAGATTCGTTTTCCTCATAATTAGCTATTGGAATTGTTTTACTTAGTTTGAAAATTACTACGGATTCTGTGATTTTTTAAATAGTACTTACAATAATGACTCGAAAGCGTAAGTCTAATCTAATATATTTCATAAAGCTCTAATAAAGCTCGAGCTATAAAAATAGCTAGACTTAACGAGACGTCTCAACAAACTGAGCTGCGAAGGTTTGAGCAGGCGGTGCGTGAGGCGCACACAGAGCTACTGAGACAGACACCAGAACAGTTCCAAGATCGTCGTCAACAACACGCTGAGTATCTGGCATTTCAACGAGCTGCTGAAACTTCAGAACAGTGTCAACCTAGACGTCAACGGCATGTTGAGTATCTGGTGTCTCAACGGGCTGCAGAAACACCAGAACAGTCCCAAGATCGGCATCAATAGCATGCTGAGTATCTGGTGTCTCAACAGGCTGCATAAACACCGGAACAGTCCCAAGATCGGCATCAATAGCATGCTGAGTATCTGTTGTCTCAAAGGGCTGCGGAGACACCGGAATAGTCCCAAGATCAGCGTCAACAGCATGCTTAGTATCTGGTGTCTCAACGGGCTGCAGAAACACCGGAACAGCCCCAAGATCGCCGTCAACAGCATGCTGAGTATAGTGGTGTCTCAACGGGCTGCGGAGACACCAGAACAGTCACAAGCTCGACGTCAGCAGCAGGCGACTTACATGGCGTCCCATAGAACCACAGAAACCTTTACTACGGCTGAATCCCGCAGACGCGCTGTTGTTACACTAATATAATGTATCGTGGGACTGTTTCTCTTAAGGCGGAGGTTACTTGAAAATGGTCAAAAAGTTGGTTTTTAAGGCAGTGTATCTCTTTAACCGTAAATAATTTTGAAAAAAAAAATAGACGTATTTCCAAGCCTTATTTTAAAACAGTGATGGAACTCAAATCACAATTAAACGTACATTACATCAAAAAAATCTTCAAATACACCTCTGACATTTCTTTAAAAGCTTGTATCTCCTCATTAACAATTTTAATTATAATTAACAATATACCATTAAATTGCTAATGCCAAACTGCATTCAGTGATGGATTGTTTATTATTAAGTAGTATAGTTTGTAAATAGATGATTGTTTCATATTTTGCAATAAATTACCAGCGTTATGTTATCGCGCTTCTCTTTCTTTTCTATGTAGTCCGATAGTGACCGCGTTTTAGGTCATGTACAGTTCTAAATAAATGTCCGCGACAGCATAATTATCTACCTTTTATGTGGAAGCCCAAAATAGTGAGCCATATCGAAAGTACCTCTTCCTGTATGTTACCTTTTCACACTTAAACCACTGGACGGATTTCGACAAAATTTGGCAAGGAGATAGATAGCATCCTAGGGAAGGACATGGGCTACTTCACCGGTACTGTCCCGTGGGATAATTTCCGATATCCACGCGGGCGAAGCCGCGGGCAGAAGCTAGTACTTAATAAATTTAATTTGTATGTACACATATAACTCCTAAACATTGTTTGCAGATGGCCGAAAATTTGATGTTCCTCAATCAACATATTGGTTTGATGCCTGGAGGGAGACTTACTTAGAAGTCCAGTTTCCCTCAGATCATGAATTTACAAAACATTTTATATCTTGTATTATAGTAGGCACAACATTGGATGAGAATGTGATAGATAGTTTTAACAATTTAAATCAACAGTATGCTCTGTTACAAATTGTTGCTCCACCTAAACTACCTAAATGGTTCAACAGTAGTGTGTTGAAGTCTTATCTTCTTCTTCATGATGTTTCTGCAGTCCCTAAAGAAAAGTAAGTCTTTTGTTATTACTATAAACAAACTTTAAATTTGTTTTGAAAAATAATATTAATTTCTACAATTTGTTACAGAGCAGATGCAACATTTGAAACATTGAAACAGACCTTTGGAGCAAACAACTGCTTTATGCTATCAATAAACTCAAAAAGTACCTTGGATCAAAATGTATCAACAGATTTGTGGGCTCAGTTTGTTAAACGATCATCACAAGCAAATGTAATTGTTTTTATTATCCTCATATTTATGCTTTTTATTTGGAGTAGCTAGTAACAAAATTTCTATTTTTTCCAGAATGAAATGTCTTCTTCACTCACTAACCTACCCACCACACCAGCTGAACCTCAACCAGTAGTTCCACTGGCTGCAACAAATAATATGTCAGGTTAATATCCATGCATTGTGTTCTAACAAAATCAGCTTATAATTATAGCACATGTGAGAGTACTATGTCACGACTGCTGACGGTTCAAAGACCGACTGCAGAACTGGAGTCGGAGTCTTCTCACACGACCTCAACATAAAAATGTCCTAACCGCTGGGAATGCTCAACACGGTCTATCAAGCGGAGTGTGTGGGCATAACACAAGCGGCTTATGCCATAGTAGCCAGAGGAGTTGCGGACACCCATATTCGCATACTCTGACAGCGCCTCAGTCTTCCAATCCTTAGATAAAAAATGCATCACATCGAACCTAATACTAGAATGTCACAATGCGCTTGAACAGGCAACATATTGACACTACAATGGATAAAAGGACACAGTGGATCGCTAAGTAACGACGCAGCTGACGAGCTGGCCAGAAGGGCATCGAGTATGTCAGTCTGTGGACGGGAACTTATCGTACCCATCCCCTTCAACCAAATACGCAGGTGGCTACAGTAACACACCCACACACAAGCAGAAAGCTGGTGGACGTCGTCACCAGACTGCAGGCACTCCAAGGAAGCTATGCCATCACTGGATGGCAAGCTAAGCAGTCGCTTACTACGATTGGACAGGAAAGGCCTGCGCCTGGTGACGGGGACCATCACGGGACACTGCTCGCTAAACGAACACTTAATAATAATAATAATAATTTTATTCTTCAAAAAGTACATACAAAACTTACTTACACAATAGGCATAACGGACAGCCCCCTGTGCAGAGCTTGCATGGAGGCATGCGCGGTCCGGGGGGGGGGGGGGGGGGCTCGTGGGGGTCATGGCCCCCCAAAATAATTCAAGCTGTCGGGAGTCTGAATGATTTACTTGCCTTAGGTACTTATTTAAAACTGGACTTGATCCACGAAAACCCCGATGGGCATATTAAAAAACATTAAGAGGGGATGGGGCCTGCGAGGAATTTGAAAAATAGGTACCTATTTGAAGAAACTATTGCTATCGCCTTACCTCAAGTCTGCCCCCATAGTGTGTGATAGGGACAGCTGCAGCTCAGACCGAATTTATCACAAAAATTTTGACGAGATCGACGTTTCGTATTCCCCTTTTTCTCATCGAAAACTGAGCCGATTCAATTATTTTTTACATTACAATTTTAAGAAAGAGTAGACCTGTTTAGGATACTATCATTTTTTTTTTATGTTAAAAACTTTTCTAATTTTTCTGGTAGTCCTCTAATTACGGCGGTAAAAATAGGGCATTTTTTGTAATTTTTAGAGAGTCATATTTTCTTTACTAATTAGTTGCTGAAAAAAAGAAAATGACAGGGACGTGTTTACAGCAGACCTTGATTAAAAAAAAATATATATTGCTCTACAGGCATTATTCAGGAAGAAAAAAGGGGAATACATTTGTATGGAGAATCGCACGCCCTGTTCCTTCTTAAGAACATAGGGAGTCAGTTTTATAACGTGCTTAAAAAAGTTTTTTCTTTAAAAAGCCTGTTATAAACAGAATCTAATTCGAAAATTAAACTCGGGATATTGGGCACCCAGTTCGTTCGTATGGTTCGAAAGGCCTAGATTAAGGTCAGATTCCAAAACCTAAACTGCTGTACACCGAGTTTAAGCTTTTCGTCATAATTCGATAAAGTAAGTTCCCTTTTTGTGATGAATAAAAGAAAACAGAAACTATTCAAAGAGGGGTGCTAAAAATTTTCAGTCTTCAACCTACAATCTACATTCTGTTGATTCTTGAGTTTTTCTTCTTAAGTCGACAAAGTAATCCCTAGTCCTTTTGAAATGATCGAAAGAAAATCGGACCTATCCGAGAGTGTGCAAAATTTTCGAGCTCGCTTCGCTCGCTCTTGCATTTTACATTCTGCAGTGCTATTCTGTAATAATCTTACCGTGAAAACTAATGTGAAGTGAGCTTGATGTGAATGTTATGTGAACTCATGAACTGTCATTCCACCTAATATTAGGGATGAACACTATTGACAGCTCACTAGTCACTTCACCTAAGTTGTCACAGTGAGATTTTTACAGAATAGCACTACTGATTGAAAATATAAAATAAAACCTAACCAAACAGATGCGGGTTGTTAAAATTTTCGAGCTCGCTTCGCCTCGCTCACCCCACTATCTCCGATCCACGATTTACCTTTCTAACACATAATATGACCAATTTGGCAGCATTATTTAGGCAGGGGTGTACCTTCATATAGTACTTACACCCACATTTTGCCAGTTATTAAGTGAAATGTTATAGGGGGCGAACCTACTGCTGCCAACCGGGCATTAATTCAGACAGCTTCTGACAAATTTCTGATGGAAAAACCAAATAACACTTTACTCGACCTAGAATCGAACCCAGCTAGGACCTCATGTTCAGCAGTAACGCTTGCGACCACTAGACCAACGTGGAGATGTACCTCCCTTAAAATATTCCTCGGCACCCATGGTGACCCCCCCCAAAAACTTGGGCTGCGACCGCGCCTGCATGGAGGCTGATGAAACCATTGCGCATGTGCTCTTTGAGTTCATTAGCATTATTCTTTTAATTTAATTACAGATGAGAACACAGTTATTTCTACAACTAACTCAGAAACTGCTCATCCACTAACAGCTACTGAAACAGATGTTTATGATAATGCAAATAGTTTACAGGTAATACAATTACAAACACATTATTTTAAAAGATGAATGCATAATCATGTTGAATAAATAAAATAATTTTCAGACATATTCATTCTCGGGAAGTTCCGAAAGCATGAATGTAGCTAGCAAAGGCCTAGATTGTTCTACAGAAGTTCATGGGACGGCTCTGAATGCAAGTGATATTGAAGGTATCAAGAAATTTTTGCAAGAGTATGCCTCTAAGGCATTGTTACCTTACATGGAGAAACAAATATTACAGTTATCTGAAAATGTGAGTTGTAAATTTTTATATAGTGGACGCTATTTCATATATTACAACTATTGTCACAAATTAACTTTATTGTAAGAATTATAATAAAAATAAAACCCATTTAGCTTTTAAAATCACAAAGAAAATCAAAAGAGTAGTAAATCATCCAAGTGCAATAAAATTTCTGTTTTGATTTTTTTGTATAGATTCTACATGGAACATTTCACACTTATAACAAATGTAACAATATTGAAATAAAAAACTTACAGGTTGCAAATAGAAAGGGTGTGAGTAGATCGTTACTATCAGCCACAAAACGGTGGTTTGGCACTGGAAAGGCCGGCAATACAACGGGCAACAGCGCTGTTATGTATGTGTTCATTAAATAAAAACCACAAACAGCACTTTACACTCATAATACACATACAATTTAATTTATTTCAGATATACTACGGACTGTCCTGAGTTACAATTACGTCGGTTAGGTGACCTCTGGTTTATGTGTCGGCAATGGCAGCGTGCATTCGATGCATATCATACCGCGAAGAGAGAGTTTTACGCCGACAGTGCTTGGCTTTGCTACGCAGGCGCGCTTGAAATGGCGGCAATAAGTGCGTTCATGGCTGGAGACTCTAATCGGAAAACTCACGGCTACATGGAAGAGAGCATTGTAACTTATCTGAACACCTGTAGGTTAGTAGTGTTCTTCTGCATTTTCTTAAATTCATCTCTGTACAGTCAGCGTCAAATAGTGACACTCAGGGTATTCAAATAAATAGACGCAACCAAAAAGTCAATAATACCGGTAAAAACAAAGTTACCTTATTGTTGTCAACAACATAGTCGCTCAAAAGGTCAAGACAAACCGCCATAAATATGGTTATCTACAGTACTTAAGAGTTATCCCGCCAAAGGTATCCTGCAAATGTGGAAAGTTTTCGGCTCCGTTGCGCCCTCGCCTCCGGTACAGGCTGCTATCCCGCCTAGAGTGCAATGACAAATGTACACGAATATCAAACGACTTTTTCACCACTTACGAGGACATAAATAAAACACTTATTTGCACTACCTAAGAATTTAGAGACAGTGGCAAGTCTAACAATATGTAACGCGATACCATTATATTACAGGATGGTTCAGTATGCTGTAAGAGCCACTTTATTGTCAGTGCTTTGCTTAAGTGGCTCAGGTTTGCATGGTGAGGCAGCTAAACAACTGATCCGTATGACGTCAGAGGACAGCGACCTGCGTAGTGCTATGCTACTTGAACAAGCGGCGCTATGTTTCTTATCTGGCCCCGCATCTAAAGGCATGTGCAGAAAATACGCATTCCACATGGTACTGGCGGGCCACAGATTCTCAAAAGCAGGTCAAAAGAAACATGCATACAGATGTTACAAACAGGCTTACCAGGTGATTTTTTTTCTGTATTTGTACGTATACGTATTAGAGCGAGTAAGAGTAAGTAAGCACGTTAAGCCGTTGGTCCTGCGCCTGATCTCTCTCCGGTTGTGTCAGATCGACGTCCCATCGGACAATGAGACTGAGGGAAGAGGAAGTGCACCTGTCATCTCCCGCGCCGAAGGCTAGTCTCCGTTAAGATTGGCCGCCGTCGCCGTGGCCGAAATACAGTCTTGAGGACTTTATTTATTTAGAGCGAGTGAAGTAAATAATAATCTTACCAAAAACATAAAAAAATACAAATATCTGAATTTGGTTGGCCTTAAAAAGTATAACAATTTATTAGTGACAAAATGTCGTACAGGTAATTTAACAACAATACAATTTCAAATTAAAAGCAACTGACAAACAACTTCTAAACATTTAGCGAGCACCTCTAAACATTTTTTGGATTTTCATAGCTCGTTGGATAGCTGGTTAAATGGGAATGTTTTTATAAAAATCTGTACGTATAGCGTCATAGTAAAGACACGTACTTAGACGATTTTAGGCACTTACTAAGCCCACGCCTAACGCCGTCTGTATCTTTTAATAATAATAATTTATTGCTTAAACAAAAATCACATTACACTGCTTACATTCAGTTGACAAAATTCAATACATCTTTAGCATAGGAGTACAATAATTTTAAACTCTATCCCTTAAACTAGGTCTGGCCTGTATCTTAAGAGATAGGGTTCAGCCATTATATTGAACTAAATATTCAATTTATCAAACGACAACAACAAGTGAAACCAGGGACAAAAGTACGAAGGTATTCAATGAATCGGTTACGTATTTTTGGGTGGGTGTGTGTGTGGTGTTTAAAACCGTAATAACATTATTGAGTGTGACGTACAAAATACCACACAAAGGTTAATGTACAGCATAGCTCGTACACAGCCCGTTGAAATGTTCACAGAATATGTGTATCTATCGCAGCTATCATGTCAATTAAATTAATAATCAATTTAATAAGTCCAAATTCAAGGGGGACTACAAGAACCGCGAAAATTATGTTTGATTGAGCATTTTTACTCAATACAATATTAAATAGAAAATCAAACTTCGACTAAGTCTAGTGCTATCTATGTAATACAGGGTGTTTAGTGCATCGTTTGCCAAATGGAATTGGCCGAAAGGAGAGGTCATTTGCTATCTCTCAAGGCACAGTAACTCATTCCTTGTTACATCGGTTTTTTATTATGACTTTTTTTATTATTTATCATTTAATCCATAATGTTAATACAGTTTTATTTTAACTTATTTAGAAAAATACAAGAACTCTGCATTTAAGCTTAAATTTTAAAAAAAAGTTCTTTAATTTTCCTTCTTTAATTTTAATATTTATGTTTACTTTTATATGGTTCTATGAAATTCAAAATTATTTGCTAATAACACCTAGTTCCTTTTTAATAACTCACAAAGTTTTTGGAATAAGGAAAAATACACTTAAAAGTCAACTTTAAATTGCTGTAAAAAAGCTAAAAGCGATCGGGATCTTCGAAATCTTTTAAAAGTTCTCTAGTCTGTCCCCTTTCCGACGGTGTGCAATATACAAAAAAAAAACTTAATACTTTTAGTACTAATTCGCTAAATGTGTAATCGAGACACATCAGGCTAATATTCGATATTTCGGTAAGAACACTACTTTTCACATAAATAACATGCTTTAAGTAGGTAGATAGTTTTATCTCACTCTTACGCAGTCTCATCTCTTTCTAGGGTCATAACTTTTCTCAAACTTGAAAAAAAAAGACTTGTTTAACAAATACTTACCTAATTATAAATTTTGTACAAATTGTCCTCCACTATTGCGTGGTGTGTAAACATATTTCTGCTTTGATAGTGATGAAAGCCGCGTTGGACTAAATCATCCCTAGTCTCAACTTCCGTGGCGTGAACAAGTTCTTTCGCCCATGCCCAAACGTAAAAATCTAACGGGAGTCAGGTCTGGGGAACGTGGAGGCCAAGGCATAGGGCCATCCCTCCCAATCCATGAGTGGGAATGCAACATTCAAGTACTCCCTGACGGTTAATCTCCAGTGAGTGGGACAACCGTCTTGTTGAAAAACAAAAGACCGGTCTTCACTGAAAATTGGTAGCTCAGCTAATAATAAGGTTAAGTCTATTTAAAGAAATTCTAAGTAATTATCTCCGTTGAGATTGTCAGATAAGTGGTCCAACTCAAACGTTCACACTGAATCGTCTCTGGAATGACTTTTGTCTTTTTACGCGTGGGTTTTGATCTTTCGCCGCCCAGTAGTGTAGATTATGCAAATTAAGGATTCCATCTTTAGTAAATTTGGACTCATCCGTCTACAAAATTCTTTTTAAAAAGTTCCGATCATCCACGTCCGAGTGTAATAAAAAACGACAAAATTGGACACGGTTATCATAGTCTTGATTCTCGAGACCTACAACAAACAAAATACGCGTAAGAATGCATTACTTTCTCCCAAGGGGTATTTTTTATTTAATATTGGTAAAAAGTACAATCCGTGCGGTATAACATGACATCTGGCAGAGTGACGTCAAAGCCGTTACCTGGTACATCGGTGAGGTACACAGTAGAGCTAAAAAGGGTTTGCATTCCATGTTAGCGCGTTCGGTTGTAAGCCATTATCAAAGCAGAAATAAGTTTACGCACCACTACAGTCGAGATAAGACGAAGATGTCGCGCGTGCGTACCCAATAGTAGACGACAATATTTGAACAAAAGTTGTAATTAGGTACTTATTAAATAAAAGTTAATTTTTTATTTCAAATTCGAGGAAAGTTAGTACCCTAGAAAGAGATAAGAAACTGCGTAAGAGTGAGATAACACTATTTACCTACTTAAAGCATGTTATTTATGTGAGAACTAGTTTTCTTACCGTAATATCGAATATCAGCCTCATGTGTCTCGATTACACATTTAGCGAATTAGTAAAGTTATTAAAAGTTTTTTTTATATTGAACAGGGATTGTATTGGAAAGGGGACAGGCTAGAGAACTTTTAAAAGAATTCGAAGATCCCGATCGCTTCTAGTATTTTTTTTTACAGCAATTAAAGTTGAGTTTTAAGTGTAGTTTTCCCTTTTCCAAACACTTTGTGAGTTATTAAAAAGAAACTAGAAGTTATTAGCAAGTAATTTTGAATTTCATAGAACCATACAATAGTAAAAATAAAAATTTGAAGACTGTACTAATAACTTTTTTTTTTAATTTAAGCTATTCAGAGTTCTTGTATTTTTCTAAATAAATTTTTTTGTCATAATAAATAAACCGGTGTAACAAGGAATGAGTTACTGGGCCTTAAGAGATAGCAAATGACCTCTCCTTTCAGCCAATTCCATTTGGCAAACGATGCACCAAACACCCTGTGTAACAAAAGTAGGTTACCTATTTCCCAGAGATGCAAAGTGGTACGGAACTGTTAGTGCGCAAGTCCGACTCCTGTTGTCTTTCTCCTCAAGCCTTTTCAGCCGAGGATGCTTCGAGGGTATAAAGAATCCCACAAAAGAGACATAAATACGCATTCAAAACGTAACCTTGCCTTTACTGTCGCGCACTCGTGTAAAGAGCGTGGACATAACTTCATGAAACTTTCACGTTAGACGTTTCTGTAATTGTTGTAGGGTTTTGTTATTGTTTTTCACTATTGTAGCTTAAACGTAAATTACTAACTTAAGACAGTCTTAAATAATAGTTATTTATGCAACTGTCGTTTAATAAGGGGTATTAAAGCACGAATGTGGGTTTATCACACGAGGCGATGCCGACTGTTTTTGCAATTCTAATATCGAACAAAAATGGCGGCAGGCGGGATACGACGTAAATTCGAATAACCTACCTATAACTTCTTTTTTTAAAGTATTGGTCGAAGGCTGTGGTAGTGAAACGCGCTTGTAAGACCAATGTTCTTTTTTTGAAAAGGAGTTGCATAATGAAATTTAGTACAACATTATAATACTCGTTTGGATGATAATATATTATGGTTACTAACACTGTTTTAATGTTGGCAATAAGCTAACTGTTTCAGAAACTTTTATTGAAGATTTATAGCATGGGTGTAGATAAAAGTATTTATCCTGAAGCTATATCTTTTTGAAGATCAGATCCTATAAGTTATAAACATGACAGGTGTACGAGAGCAGCGGTTGGCGGCTAGCAACAGACCACGTGCAGTTCGCGCTGGGCCGCCTGGCGGGCGCGCTTCGTCTGCCGCGTGACGCTCTACGCTGGCTGCGCGCGCCGCTCGCGCCAGCCGGCCCGCAGCCGCCGCAGCAGCAGGACGCCTTCCTGCGCGAGTACATGCTGGCGCACCAGGTGATACTCACTGCCGCACACTAGAAAAACAGCTTGCATTAAAGCTCCGTATTCATTGGAATAATGTTTCGTAACATTTGATGTTACTAGATGTTCTTTTGTTTAACCCGACTACTGAACATTAGTATTTGTACTTAGTCATCAACACTGCAACATTGTCACCAGCAATACAAAAACATGTTGCCGATACAATTTTGCACAATTTTTTTTCCCAATAAATACGCGGCCACAAATCATGTAACCTTTTAAGAGACGGATTTAGAACATTCAGTTTGTGAGAAATTGTTTACCATCTTTAGCCAACCGCATAAAGAAAAACATAACTACCAACATGAAAATTCTAAGTAGAACTGACAACGACTGACAATGACAATCATGACGTTGACGGGAACAACTGTCACAGATAGGGATGCGCAACGCATCGTTTAGGAATCAATAAACATATCGGTACTTAGAGTTCATCGATATCGATGAAATGCATACTACGCAGATAATAGTGAGGGTCCTAAAGTAATTTATATTATTATATAAAAATTTGTAAAATAAAACACTGATTTATATGATTTCTGCATTTATAAATTTATTTAAATTATTAGCGATCCGCCCCGGCTTCGCATGGGTAGCCTGACCGCTACCAAACTTCACTGGATCACCCACTGGGCTAATCTGATGATTGACTGAAAATTTCATCAAAATCGCACCAGCTGTTTTGGAGTCACTAGGGAACATACCGTTCATTTGGATGAACAGGATATTAACTCAAAATTTACGATTTTTGACTTAATGAACATAAATTTTGCATGACGATATGACAACAAAACAGTTGAAGTTTATAAAAATATATAGGTACACCCCCTTACTAATAAACGTATTATATCAGATGAACAGTTACACACCGATTTCTCTCTTTCAGTCGTCAGTAATTTGACTTTCGAAAGAAGAAGACAAAGCGTTGTGTAAACTCTATACATACGCGATACAACGTTTATTAATAAGGAGGAAAATTTATAGGTAAAATAGTTTACTAGCTGTTGCCTGCGACTTCGTCTGCGATCAAGACAAAAGACACGTGGCTCCATCTATTATCATAATAACGTTA
Source organism: Gortyna flavago (assembly GCA_963669345.1). Lineage (NCBI taxonomy): Eukaryota > Metazoa > Arthropoda > Insecta > Lepidoptera > Noctuidae > Gortyna > Gortyna flavago. The sequence goes on from OY770126.1 coordinate 11,744,349, forward strand.
TTGTTGTTTTCCTCGGGAACAGCACTTTTTTTCGGGATGAAAGGTGCCCTATGTCCGTTTCTGTATACCTTTTTTTTTTTTTTAAGGATGGGAAATCATCCAATGACCCCTCCCGCTCTGGGTGGAGCGGAAGGGAGTGTCAGACTCTTACTGACTAAAACCCATCCGTGTTCCTTCCTTAGCCCTTTATGTTCCGGGGCAGCGGTAACCCTTTCGGACAATCCCGCTGCCCAACAATCCCGCTGCCCAAACAATATTCCTCTGCCGGGATTTGATCTTACGACACGAAGTTTTTAGTCGATATCTATGTCAGGTGCTTTCACCGACCGGCTATGGGCGTATAAGCAAAGTTTCAGGACGTGAAAAGGTAACAACAAATTTAAATACGAAAGTATCGCATTTAAAATATTAGTTATGATAGAAATGGAAATAAATTGATTTGGAAACTTCAAATCGCTTTTTTGAGTTAATACCCTGTTCATCTGTACCAACGATTACATACACACATCGATTGTATGCCTTTGTTAGAAGAATTGGTACTGGACGTTGGGTACGAAGCAGTTTATTTTCTTAACACGCCTAACTCCAATTTTTCCAAGACATTTGCATTGCGTCTTAGTGATGCCAGGCTGCATTTAGTTTTTGCTAACTGTTGCATCCACTGCTTTTCCCTTGGTGTTAAATCTGTAAAGATTATCTATACAAATAAAATTGAATGGCTAAATGTGTGGCTAAGCTCAAAACTCGAGAACGGCTGGATCAATTGAGCAATTTTTTTTTTTTTCAAATATTCGTTTTAGCCCGAGGAAGGTTCTTATGAATAGAAAAATTGGGAAAATTACACGGAAATGTAAAAACCCCATTAAATGTCGTTTTCCTATACAAACTGTTCCTAGCAATTTATTGTCAATTCTAGGGATTTAGTCTAGTTAGTATGGTAAAATCCTCGGTTTCGAGGTCTTGGTTGTATAACTATGTAAAGTAAGTATATCATGATGATAAAGTACTTACTTGGTTTTGCCTCTGATAGTTTTCAAATGTAGCTTTATTTTCCAAAATTTTGCTAGATCTCTTTTGAAACTGTGTATGCGCTCCTTCTGAAAAGTAAATGCAAAGACTAATTTGTAGAATAGCAAAGTTTTCCTTTGTCATAAATTACCACAACACTGCCAGTCAAAAAAATCGAAAATGTGCCTTAGCGACTAATAACATCAGCTATAGTGAAAGTCCCAACAAAATCGGTCCACCCGTTTCGGAGATTACTCGGAACAAACAGACAGACAGACAAAATTTTTAAAATCCGTGTTTGTTCTATGTACTGTATATACTTTCGTATGCATTTAGTAAAAAGCTGTTATTTTGACATTACAAACGGACTCTTCAATTTTATTTATTTGTATAAAAGATATTTACCATTTTGAGACAGCTCCATTAGGTACACACGGCTACACATCAAGCTTTACATTTCCAGTTTTAGCTGACCTCGCGTAAAGATGTGGTAAATGCGAAAAATAGTCACTTGTATTTTTGGAATTGTTGGATAATCTAGTAACAACTACAAACAAACAAACACATTATTTCATGTTTGGTAGTGTCAATTTCAGTTCATTATACTTTTTTGTCTTCCCCTTTTTACTGCAATTTGTTCCTAGTTTGGGACAATCGGCTGTATTTTAGTATATCAGTATAATATAGGGCAGCGTCTATACAAAATTTTACACACTATAATTAATAATAAGTATTGATTCATGTACCAGATGCACTTCCTGGATCTTCATTCTGTTTAGTAGCTGGTGGACAAGATACTAAAACAAAAAAAAAAACAGTTAGTGTCTTGTTGTTTTCAACACTTGAATGACATCACAAATTTTTTGAGTGTGCTTCACACTAATTATTTGCTGCAGGGAATACAGGAATTAAACTCTGCTTAACCTATTGTTTGGTCAGTGGGTCGTCTTAGGGGTGGAGTTCTAATTAACCTTGAAAGACTACTGTATATTATTATGTATAGGTACTTAACATAAAACACATATGTATAGTAGAGCTTAATTATGGAATTTATTAGTTACCTTTTGACTCGGAATGCCGATACAGATGCTGTGGAAATTCTGAAAACTGTCCGTCAGTGAGAGGTAAGGCCATCAAATTCAAAGTTGGGATTGCATATCTTTTCAGACGATTTTCCTTGTGTTGAAATATTTTTTTCCAAATTGATTAGCACATACATTCCACTGCTCATGCAGTTTTTCTTTTGGTAGATGCACCAGTTCTTCATTACCAACTGCTTTTAGCCACTCTCGACTGCTAATATTATAAATTATAAATTCGAAAGTAACTCTGTCTGTCTGTCTGTCGGTCTGTATGTTACCTTTTCACGCCTAAACCACTGAACGGATTTCGATAAAATTTTTCAGAGAGATAGATTGCATCCCGGGGAAGGACATAGGATAGTTTTTATCGACATACCTCGCGGACGAAGCCGCAAGCGGAAGCTAGTACAAAATATAAAAGGTAACTTAGACTATGTTTGACTGTAAATTTATTTTTTGTGATTTAAAGTTAAGAAAGCACCGAATTTACACTATCAGCGCAACTAAATGGAATGGATCATTATACTTGGAATTTGAAATTCTATATTTATTTCATATCTATATACATATTGGTGTCACAGGTAGATAATGTCTAAGAGTCTCTGACCCATTTCTTTAGCAGTCAACCTGCTTAGACTAAATTAGATTACAATTTAGATTAGACAAATAGGTATTACTGTAGGCACAAATGTTTTAAAACATTTCTTCATTATAGTTTCAGCTAATCTTGATTGATCATTAGATGAATTCCCATCCTAAAAAAAAAAAAGAAAGTAGGTAGTCAAATATCTCGCAAAAATCACATGAGTACATTATATAGATTCAGCATCTCGATAAAACTGTGAGGATGAAACGGAGGAGCAGATCGCCCCTAAGACGACCCACTGACGATGCTCGACTCAAGTACTCAACGTTAACACAATCACAGAAATTATTCTGATAGGAATACATCTTGTATTCCCAAATCTTAGAGAAAAAGGAAAAACTAACGGAAAAATCACAACACGAAGCAAAGTGGCGCGAAGGCAGACATCTTTGTTTGTGTGGTCACTTCGTTCGTAGTAATATTGGTCATCCTGAGATTCTGCGTGTGTTTCTGAATGTTGGCTAAAGAAAGAAGGTTACAAATTCCATATAAAAATAATTTGTTCGGAGTTTCACAGGACTGTAAGCGGCATAAGTGCAGTAACTGTCTAAATAGTAACTCTACTGTTTTACAATTAACGATCCGAGTAACCACCACCCACTATATACAAAAATACAGATTTCCTATGAAATTGTCTGCCCAGTAGTTAACAGGAATTAATTAGGAGATTGTGAAACAGGCCCTTAAAAACTTATGAAAATGTAGTGTAAATTGTAATAGGTTTGTCGCTCATCGTCAAGAGGGACACGTAACGTGTAAAAATGCGGCGATTATATCAACAGCAATGGGTGGAAAGTAGCGAGGAGCCTCGGGAACAACTGGAGGTGCTGCCACTGCCGCTGGTAGTGGAGCGCGACACGAGCGTGCTGTGCGTGGGCCCGGCGCCGCTGGGCTCGCCGCGCCGCCGTGCCGCCTCGTCGCTGTCGCTGGCGGGCGACGCCGCGGGCGGTGCGGGCGCGGCCGGTGCGTGGCGCACGCTCGAGGAGATGCTCCTGCAGGTGGCGCAGGGCACGGTGCCCATGATATTCAAGCCTACCGTCGATCTCTACACCGATACCACCGACTGCGAACCGCTTGTGCCACAAGGAGGTATTTGCAGCATTTCCTCATGAAAATACTTAGTATTTGAATGCGTGACGAAATAATAATAATTTGTTATTTTTATTAAATGTAAATTTTTGTATAAGGTTCATATTCGGTCTACGCAAATATGACCAAGTTTCCAAATTTCGTGTTAAGCTCAAGTGCTTACTAATTCGCCTTCGCCGGAATACTCATATTCTTTCCCTGTTGTATAATGTGCCCTTCCACTCCTCTCTATCTCAAGAAACGTTTCCAGTTTCTTTGCAACTCCACGAGCGAGAGAATCGCGGTGACATTCTCGCCGTGCACAGTGTTTTGTGAAGACCATTTTTCGGACATTGCTTTTTTATGTAAAAAACTGATAGTTTAAGTTATTTAAACACAATATTTCGTATCCCCATTTCACTAGCATGTTTAGATTTTGAGATATAATTTTTTGAAAATCGTCTTTTTTTCAACCGAGTATTTAGAAAAAAAATCATTTCTCTGAAACTAAATGTGATACGCAATTGTCACCTTAGAAACATCGACGGCGTTTTTAATGCTGCATATTTTAGAGTATCCGTGTGGGTGGGTGTGTGTGTGTGTGGATGAGGATGTGTCAGTGTGTGTTTTGTTTTGAGTTGCATCATATCTTTATATTAACCTGGCATTTTCAAAATTGTGCTTCTGGCTGACAGTCGCCACCTAAAGAAAAGGAAGAAATGTGTGGTTTTTATACAAAGAAATACTGCTGTAATATCGTTTTGACATCGAGTAAGCACTGTGAGCGCGTTCACGAGTGTTCCGAATTGTTGACAGCTCTCGTAATATCCAATACGGAACGCATGTGAGACGATTTAAGTGCTGTGAGCGATTATAGCCAATTCGGAATGCGGCCTAAGAGTCCGAACGTGAGATGCGATGCGTCAAAAAGTATCACCAATGCGATTGACAACGTCACACTTATTAGTCAATCATAGCGTGCTGCACTCGTACGTGCAAGCGGCGACCTATCATGTTTTTTTGCGCCCGTCCCACCTCTTACGGTTACTACTCCTTCCTATCTTCCTGTGCCTAATTGCCTATAACGGAAAACGCAAATTTGTACAAGTTTTAAAACAAGTTTGATACTTTCATCTTTGAAATAGCGCAAAATGCAAGTCTACTTCAAAGTTACCTTAAACTTCATTCATCAACCTTCAATTAACAAGCTTGCAGCAATATTTCTATAACCTTATTTTATGATATTTGAGGTAACAATTTAAATTCAAGTAAAAATCAAGTTTGCAGCGAACTGATCTGCTATCTGGGATAAAAATACGTGGCACGACGATAATTCTCGCTCGTGGAGACGGCCCCTTAGTCTTCTTCTTTCGAAAGTCAAATAACTGACGACTGAAAGAAAGAAATCGTGTGTAATTATTCATTTAATACGTTTATTAGTAAGGGGTTTAGTATTTATGTATGTATTATTTTGGATATGTATTTAATTATTTATATATATTTCTGTATCTATTTTAGTGATTGAATACATAATATTTGCACCAACAACAGCCCCATTTTATGTCCAGGAAAATCACTGTTCATTCCAAGGTTGCGGTATATTTTGTAGTGTTTTATGTTTGTTTTTTTTACGATAAGTATGTATTTTTGTGGTGTACAATAAAGGGTTTAGTCCACTATCGACCCCTCGACCCCTAAAAAAATATTTGTCTATTTGTTTCCTCTCAACCCTTAAACATAGTTCACTCTCGACCCCTAGGGGGCGAGACTGAATTTTCATACAAAGGACAGGCATACCTCGTCCACTTTCGACCCCTAGTTCGGTAAGTACATAAAATTAATATTTTGGTACAGTAAGGTACAAAAAGGTAAATAAACGACCAATTTTAGAGAACACTTAATAGAATTATTTATTACCCTACTACACGAAGAAGGAGGGTTATGTTTTTCGAGTGTATGTACATATAAGCATAGTATATTTATTTGGCACGCTCTGTAGCCTAAACGGCTTGATCGATTTCAGACTGAGACGTGATGCAAGATTCGTCTTAATGCTCACAATTAAGACGAATCTTACATCTTACATTGATATACCCAGTGTCACTCTCAAGTGACACTGGGTATATAATAAAATAATTTAAAAATATATAAATAATATAAAAAAATAAAATGGCAGATTTTTGGCGTCATATTATTTCTTCAAAAAATTTTTTTTTTTCGAAACCTATCGAATGGGGTATCAAAATAAAGGATTTCATATATAGCTTGTAAAAATTTACGCAACTTGTATGTTTACATGTAATTTGGAATGAAAAATGATAAAATAATACAAAAAATACAACAAAAAATATTCAACGTTACAACATAAATAAACTAAAAAGCTGGAAATAAAAAAATGTAATTAAAAAAACCTAAAAACCAACTGCGTTAAAAAACTTAATTAAAAAAAAACTGAAAGCTAAAAACAAGTCCATTTAAATTAAATAAAAGTTGGAAGCAGGCGGGACCCAATTGAGTTTATATCATTCGAACATTTCTGTCACGATTGTAGTTAACTAACACTGCGTTGCGTTGTTGTTGTCGTTGATTTTAATAATCACTGTGATCCTGTTTCAGTACAAGGTGGATTTCGCTACCTAAACAAGAAAGCCTTATTTGATTTTTTTGCAACCTGCGACAAGGCGTTATTGACGAATTGTTGTGAGTTTTATTTATTTATAAATCAAGACAAGTTTATACTCCATGGAAAAGACTCACTACAAGATCCCAAAGTTTCAAATCAGGCGGACCACTTGTCTATTATTATAATTCGAAATGTGTGTTAAACATCTCTGCTCACCTCTTCGGGTGTATAGACATAGATACATTTAAACTATAACATATGAATAGGAACCTGGGGGCTGAAAAGGCCACTTTGGCAGATTCATAGAACAATTCATATCACGCAATTCATCTGTTTGACAGTTTCATACCTATATAATCCTTGAAGGGTTAGGCAGAGGTGTACCTGTAGCATTTTACGAATCTCCATACAAAACTGTCATACAGATGAAATTGCGTGATATGAATTATTTTATGATTCTGCCAAAGTGGCCTTTTTAGGCCCCCTGTTGTGGTTGATGTGAATGCTTTTTGTTTATATAAACATCATCTTCCTGACTTGAACAGAAAATTGGCTATATCTCTAAAACTAGGCATAATTTTTTTTTGCGCCCATATTAACTTTCAATCAGCATGTTACAGGCTATATTGTATCAAAATTTCAGCCAAATTCACCGAACGGTTTCTCCATACATTTTGTGCGGGGTACTTTTGTTACTTAGCTATTTGGCTAGTTTAAGCTACATTAACGGGCCCAAGCCAATGTAGCGTGTATGTGGTGTTTTTTTTTTTCCTTTTTTATGAAGAATTAATGTTACGAAGAGTGATTTCATTTTCGTCAATTTGCATGAACTTTCTAACTATTCTGCAGGTATTTAAAATTGCGGCTTTTTGGAGTGTTATATAAATTGAGTCTCTTAGGTCTATTTGTTTAAGACTGTGGTGAAGGTCATTGGGTATAACACCCGTCGTGGAGACAACAATGGGTACTACGTACGTTTCATGATATTAGTTTAGATAAATAAATAAAAATATAGTAATAAAATACAACAAAAATAACTATATGGTAAATAAATATAGCTGTATAAATAAATATATATATACGTATATGTTGTGTTGTATTGTTGTTGTTGTGTAAGTGTGTGTTGTACCCAGTAACTGGGTTGTGGAGGTCAGATAGGCAGTCGCTCCATGTAAAATACTGGTATTCAGCTGCATCCGGTTAGACTGGAAGCCGAACCCAACATAGTTGGGAAAAGGCTAGGCAGATGATGATGATGATATAAGTATATGTTGGCGGGAACGTGAGCGCAGAGATAGATGGGTCGTCTCTCTAACCCTGTGGTAAGGGTTCCATAGCGTGGGTTACTCAGGCAAAACAATATGATGCAGTGGTAAGAGTTTATTACTAAAGAGTATACAGGAGTAATCACTAGGTATAGGTAATGTGAACTTGATGGGTTCGATGGTAGCGTGCGCCCACTTCGAGCTCTCGATCCAGTCTGCTCACAGAACATAATACTCAGAGGAGTCTGCTCGCACACCTAGTCACCTACCAAGCCTTTTTTTTTTTTTTTTTTGTCGCTGAGAAATGACATTACGCATCTCCGCTCGTCGGGAGACGAGACGGAGTATGTGGGACTCCCTGCCAGAGTGGCAGTATACCCACTAAAACTCAGCGGTGTTCCCTCGTCGCCGTGATGGGAGGGTCATGAGAAACCGGCTCAGCCTTTACTTCCACGACCCTCCCGGCGCATGCCCGCCTAGCTGGCGGGCCCCGCGTGCCCCCCGAGCGGGAGCTGGGGGCCGACGGGAATGGCCGGGAACACCTGGCCATTCCCGTCCGACACTGGTGGAGGCGCGTGCGATGCAAGCGAGGGTGCCCCCGCACCCGTCGCCTGCTGGCCTCCACCTGGGAGGAGTCGGAGATGACCGTCATACTGACGTCTTCTCCGACCCCTCCTCCGCCTTCGGAGCGGCGCCGCGAGAGGGTCTTCCTCCCGCGCGCGCTCCGCCGCCTCCTTCTCGGACATGACGTGTTCGCAGAAGGAGGCGACTGCCGCCCAGGACCCCTCGTCCCTCAGCATGGCGTTGACCACGCCGGGGAGCGAGAGGTCCGTTCCGATCGCCGCCGTGAGACTGCGGCGCGGCTCGGACCACGACGGGCACACCGCGAGAGTGTGCTGCGCCGTGTCCTCCGCCGCGCCACAGCCGTGACACGACGGCGTCTCCTCCCGTCCGATCCGGTGCAGGTACGATCCGAAACAGCCGTGCCCGGACAGCACCTGCACCAGACGGAACGAGAGGAACCCGTGCCGCCGCTCGAGCCAGTCCTGCAGGACCGGCCCGAGCGCGTCGAGGGTTCGGCGGCCGAAGGCTGCGGTGGCGAGGTCCGCCGTCCAATGGACGACGATGGCGTCCCTCGCCTCCCGCCGGACGGCCTCCCGCTCTTCCGGGGCGGGGCGTTCTCCTCTCGCCCTCCGCCCCGCCGTCCATTCGTGCACTCTGGCAAACACCCACGCCTCGAGCTCCCAAGGCGGGGTGCCGGCCAGAGCGCACGCCGCTGCACAGCCGACCGTGCGGTAGGCCCGCGCAACCCGCTGAGCAATGGCCCTAGTCACCTACCAAGCCTAACCTAACCTAACCTAACAACCAATCAGAGCTAAGCTATGTAATTTGACATGTACTCAGAAATCAACTGAGTAACTTATTAAAGCTAAACTTTCGTTAGGGACGACATATAAATAAATAAATATAACTGTAGAGTAGACTGATGATTTATCATCGTAACTGTACTTTGGGGGTCGAGAGGAAACTAAAACTTGGCTGGAAAATAAAATGCACTCTCGACCCCCAAGGGTCGAGAGGAAACTATAGTTAGGGGTCCAGTGGACACATTATTTATTGGGGGTCGAGGGGCCGAGAGTGGACTAAACGCAATAAAGTATATATAAATAAATAAATGAAGAGCTTTTATAATATTTCGTTTTAAATTGAATTAAACAATAAAAGATAACCGAAAAATACTTCTTTATGTTCATTTGATTTTCAATCACATAAATGTAATGTTGTTTATTAAATTTCAGAACCAATTCAAATCTCGGTCACTTTATGGAACCCCTTGAAGATTTCATTAGTTTTGAAAGATGTGGAACTATTGTGGCGATTTGTACTGGCCGCTGACGATGATGCGCTGGGACATGAAGAAGTACTGAGTAATGAGCAGGCGGTGTCTGCGGGACAAGCGTTGGAGAGCAACATTATATTTAGTCAGAAAATTAAATCCGTCCTCCTGGAAGGCGATTGCAAAAAAGTATTAATTTTCACATTGACACCCCTTAGGGTTGGACGACTAAATATTCATGGATTGGCATACAAGTAAGTATATTTTTTATTATTATTAGACACTAATCAGTATGCAGTACGTCTTCCTCTAAGTATTTTCTATTTATGTCCGGTTTCACTAACGCCAAGCAGTGCAGCATAGCTATTCACAAAGCTACGACATGGTTTGGTACCGTATCGAATGTCAATGTTATCGACGAAATCCTATAATCGCTATTCACAAATCCGAAACCGTACAATTTTGACAGTTCATATACGGTATGAAGACATCAATTCTTCCGACAGGTATTTGCTGTCGGAAGTGTTATCGAATAACAAAATATTGTTTAAAAAAGAATAATCTAAGCAATAAGTGTGAAAACACGGCTCCGGGCAAGGTCCTCATGCCCTTGCATGAATGCAAAGAGCATCTGCCGCTACTCCAATGACACTCTTTTCTGAAAATATGCATTTTCAATATTAGGTACCACGTTTTATAAAATGAAAATGAGAAAATAGTAATTTGTTTAAATACCGATAAAATACATACAACCATTTTTCTGTAAAAGAAGAAGTAGAAAAGAGTGTCATTGGAGCAGCGGCAGATGCTCTTTGCATTCATGCAAGGGCATGAGGAACTTGCCCGGAGCCGTGTTTTGACAGTTATTGCTTAGATTACTCTTTTATATACAAAATTTTGTTGTTCGATAACACTTCCGACAGCAAATACCTGTCGGAAGGATTGATGTCTTCATACCGTATATGAACTGTCAAAATTGTACGGTTTCGGATTTGTGAATAGCGATTAAAGGATTTCGTCAATAACATTGACATTCGATACGGTACCAAACCGTGTCGTAGCTTTGTGAATAGCTATGCAGCTCAGAGTAAAGCTTGGGTTTCCCTAAGAAAGCGGTTCCATTACTAATAATGGCCGTCATGAAAATATGTAATTTTCACATGACAGGCCGCATGTATGGCCTCCGCTCTTCTAGGAAACCGTAATTTTTCGGCTGTCCAAATACGTAGCGTTTTTTGTCACACGTGTTTTACCTTAAGATTGGGAGGGGCTTGTGGCTAAGTAATAACAGCCGCACGGGTCAATCGATCAGGTTAAGCTACGCTTGCCGCGGTTGGTCCGTGGATGGGTGACCATCTTTACATACCAAGACCTCTCCGTGCCTCGGAAAGCACGTTAAGAGGCTGAAGTAACCAAAATAGCTTAACTTCAATATAATTTTTCATGAAATTGAAAAGACTTAGGCATAAAATCTATAAACAACGTGGCGCTACCATGGTGACATTAATTTCACACACGGGTAGGGCTAATGCCCATTAATCATATAAATGTTGATAGGTTAAAATAACTCGTAAATAGAAAAAATATATTTTTCAAACAACTAAATAATAAAAAAGTAACTAAAATTGGGATCACCCTTGCAAAAATTCATTCATGAAATTACTTACCTAGCTGGCTTACTTTAACTCGTAGTGGCAACGCGTCGCTTTGCGCGCTGGCAACCGCGCAACGCGTCTCGTGATCGGACCGATTCTTTGCGGCATATTATCAAAGAAACCGAGCGACGCAAGTGGTACCTACAGCGGAGGTGCTTAGTCAAACACTTATCATGTCACCCTCTCTTGTTACTATTAGTTATAACTGTCATCACTTCACAAATCACAGTTTTATTTGTCTTTGTATTTTAAATTTTCTTATTTTCAATGAAACCACCGTGTTGGCGGATGCAAAGAGCTAAACGACGTTTCATATTTTCCCGCACATTTGAAAATAAATTGTCACTTAAAGCCATTTCCCTCAATTTCTCAAACGCATTTATTATTCGATGGCGTAATTGTTCCACCGAATCCACTTTCTTTCGCAGTACAGTACTTAGTATCTAATTACTATCCTAATTACACAAAAATAAATAAATAAAACAACAGGTAAGCGTCTTTTTCACGGAAACATTCACAAAATTATTAGATCGCGACGTAATTATGCGCACGAGTGTGAAGAAATGTGTCAAGGACACGGGTTCGGCAAGCACTAGAAAAGCAAAATAAAAGAAGAATTCGAGGAGTTCGGTGCGGTGCGAGGCGGGCGGGTAGAAGGGAGGGCGCGCGGCGGGCGGGTAGAAGAGAGGGCGCGTCGCCTGCGCCGCTCACTCGCCAACAAATGTCTCTTTCCAACAATTCGCCTACTGTTTGCATTTGTTTCATCCTAACAGTATTGCTTATTCGTTTTAATTTCATTGATGCGATGTTATGATCCGTGACCCCGGCAAATGACCGCTGCGCGACAGTTCTTTACAGGTTGTTCTAAGATGTTATTTACTAAACTTTTAAATAAATCCGTAAATAATAACGTTTAATGGAAATATAATTTCTTCATGAAATGAAAATGTGAAAACGTATATGTGTGTTAAATTAATGTCACCGTGGTAGCGCCACGTTGTATATAAAATAAAGTCGTGTTAGTTACACTATTTATAACTCAAGAACGGCTGAACCGATTTGGCTGAAAATTGGTGGGGAGGTAGCTTAGAACCAGGAGACGGACATAGGATTTATATCTTATTATGTAGGTATAATTATATTCTGACATAAAACGTGGTATCACAAAACGCAACTGACAGCAAAACGAATTTATCAGTCAAAACATCAGTCTAGCCGTTCATTTGTTAAAAATGGTATAAAAAACGCAACTGACATGGAATAACAAAACGCATCTGACCGCTAAGCGTAATGTTGTCTATGGTTAAGTATGATTGAAAATTTCAAATTTTGAAGTTGACCGGTTGATGTGTTTGTTTCGAGTTTCTATTAGCTTATTGTGAAAAAACCCTACAGCGTGAAAAAACTTAAGTTAAAAAAAACTGAAAAGCTAAAAACAAGCCTATTTTAATTTAAATAAAAGTTGAAAGCAGGCGGGTACCCATTTGAGTTTGAAAATATTATAATAAAAATGGGGAAAATTTGTATGGGGATTCAATAACCGCTGAACCGAATTAGATGAAATTTGGTGTGGATATAGTTTGAGTTGTGGGGATAATTTCGGGGATAAAAACTTTTTTTATATCGAAGGATATAGAAAAGTTTTTATCCCTTAAAGGTGTAAAAACGCGGGTGGGTAAAGGGAATCAATAAAAAAGGACTAAGTATATAACTTTTATCGCGTGTGAAACCGCAGGGCACAGCTAGTAAGGTATAAAATAAAAATAACATGAGTAACTAAAAGTAACATGATATTTCCACACTTATATTGTGGTAACAGAAAAGCAAAATATTTAAATTTTCTCGATAAAAAAACATCACGAAGTTACCTCCAATTTTCACGACTTTTCGATTTGTACAGAGGCCAGCACATCAACCTACCCCAATCTGTCAAATTTTCCCAATTGAATATGAACCTTATACCTTTGTTGTAAAGTTGAAAATCTATCAAAGAAATTTGACAGATTGGGGTAGCTTTATGTGCTGGCCTCTGTACTTAATATGCTATGACTACTAGAATAAAAATTTGATGATTTATTTATTAATGTAAGGCAAAAAAAAAATTACAAGCATTTTTTTTTATTCCTTTTATTTGTGGTTTATAACGACCGACGATAAGCTTATGGCACTTACGATGTTCTTAGTTCGTGGAAGAAGTCATCTTCCGTCGCACATTGCGGGAACTTCAAACATATTGTTGTTTCACAAATCAGTCGCCGTCACTCTATTAAGACGAGAGGACTACGCTCAAATTTTCGGCTGCGCTGCTATATATGTAATTTGTGTACCTAAATAATATTTTCGTAATTTTTTATTCGATTATTAAAAACAATAAGACATGATAAACTAAACAAATACCCAGGCAAAACTATAAAATAAAAATAATTTAATAAAAAAAAATTAAGTCAAGATGACATAAATTTTATTTGACAGATTTTTTACTAGTATAGTACTACTAGCGCGATTGCTCTGTATTTCGGTTCATTTTCTTGCGGAGAAAATTTGCAACATAGCCAATTTCACGTTCAATTGAAAGTTCATGCTGGAGATTTTACACCTTATTACGATTAACTCAGAAACCAAATTCGTCTACTCCTACTTTTTTGACAAACTCCTTGTAAGGTAACCCTTAGACCAGTGGTTCCCAAACTTATTTTGTCTACTGCCCACTTTGAGAATAAATATTTTTTAGCGCCCCCCTTTTTTCACCTATTTAAAAACCACTATAACTTCAAATTAAATTAAATAATTATTGTGACCTAGATATGTATATTATGTATATTAACGGAGAATTCTTAACGAAACTTTTACTATAACCCGCAACTTGAAACCTGAGCGCAGTAGGTAACATACAACGGCGCTTAGGTCTCATGTTAACTCTTACGGGCTCCACCTGCCAATAAGAATGATTATTGAAACGCAACTTTATAGTATTAAAACAGAGTATCTTTTATTAAAAATATAACTAAAATAATCAATCCTTATATAAAAACTAATGTGAAGGATGAATCTGATGCTGTTTAATAAGTTTGTTGATATCAGGTTCCAATTTACTCAAGAACAGTCGCAAGTCGCCACGTTCGGTAACAAGCAAACGATTTCTCTTTTTAGTAAGCAGTGTTGTCACAGCACTAAATCCACGTTCACACAAATATGACGATGGGAATGCTATCAAGAATCGTTGAACGATTGACCACAATCCAGGGTACAATTGCGGGATCGGTTTTTGTAGCCAAAATTCTTGGTAACCATTTTTGAACTTGATTTTTATTTCCTCGTTTTTTGTCAATTCTATAAGTTCTTCTTCCAGTTGAGGTGACATTGCTGTGTTGACATTTGAAAACGGATCCAACACCCAGTCTGGTATTTCCAAGTTCAAAATGTCCTGGTATCGTTCGGTGAAGTCAATGTGGAGGTTTTCCAAATGTTGGCAGTAGGCAAACAATTCGTCGTTACTGCATGATACTGATAAATTTGGAAAATTGTGAAACTCACGTCTGCCCAGATTCTTTTTGTGTAGAAGCAGTTTGGCTGCGAAAGCAGCAACGACGTTTTTTGTTTTAATTAAATTTAGTTTATCGCCTTGCAGTTGGAGATTCATGTCGTTGAACAATTTATACAGGTCTGTCATGTAAGCTATATCGTCCTTTGATGTTATGAGCTTGTCGTGCAATTCTGTATCTTTAGTTTCCAAGAACTCTATAACAGAGTCAAACAGGTTGTAAAATCGAGTCAGACAATTGCCTCTTGATAGCCAACGAACTTCAGTATGAAACAACAAACGGTTGAAATCCTCGTCATTAGTAACACAAAGCTGATGAAATAATCTATCATTCAAAGAGCTGTTGCGGATTTTATTGACTGCTTTGATGACATATTGCAGTGATTGAAATAGTTTTTCACTTAAGTTTCTAGCAACTAAATGTTGTCTATGAATAACGCAATGTACACCAAGGACATCTGGAATTTTATTTTTTAAGTACGCTATGAAGCCTTTATGGCACCCTGTCATAGCCGGAGCGCCATCCGTAGCAACTGAAATAATATTTTTCAAAGGAATCTCTTTCTCATCGCAAAACTTTTCCAATGTATTGAATATGGTTTCACCTTTTGTATCGGTCTCTAAATTTCTAGCAAATAATAGTTCTTCACATATTTTCTCATCTTTAATAAACCTCACGTAAGACAACAACAATGCTTCATTAGTTGGTAAAGTGGACTCATCGAGCTGAATTGAGAATTGACTTGTCCTCAGGTGATCGCATAATGATTCTTCAATGTTTTCAGCCATTTCATCAATTCGTCTTTGCACAGAATTATTACTCAAAGGAATTTTTCGGATAATATCTGCGGCCGATTTATGAAGCACAATAGTTATTATTCATTTATTGCTGGCAATATTAACTCTTCTCCGATGTTATGTGGTTTGCCTTTTTGAGCAATTAACAAAGAGATATTGTACGAAGCTCGAAGTCCGTCGTCATCTTGCTTAGCAGCCGCCGAAAATAGTTTTGCTACACTTGGCTGAGTATTATGCTTCTTCTCTAGGTCTTGAAAATATGCTACATTCTTGTCTTTCTTATCTGGATGCATTTTATTCAAATGATCTTGCAGCCTTGAAGGCTTCATTGCTTCATTCGAAAATGTTTTTAGACATAGAAGACACAAAGGCGACGATGGGTTTGTGGGATTTTCAATAAATCCGAATTTAATATATTCCGCACAGTATTGCCGTCTCTTCTTTTTTACTTCCGACATTGTTTTGCTTTGAGAAATACGTTCAACTTCGCGAGTAGTGTAGAGGAGGCGTAAGTACTGCTCATCTATTGCGCGCGAAACCACAAATGAAAATAAAATAAATATTACATTGTTTATATAGGAATGCTTAAGCAGCACGCACCGACAGGAATAAAACAAACATGCATAAACTCGTTTATCTCATTCGACGCTCAATCGTACTCATCAAGTCCGAACAAGTATCCAATGAACCAGCCGACTGATACAGGAATGCACAATTCGGGTTATTTAACAAAAACTTGTTAAAACATGATAGATATCTACGAGTACTAATAACTATTAAAATGCGAAAGTGTGTCTGTTGCCTTTTTATTTCTTTCATTACGAAACGGAGCGACCGATTGACATGATTTTCATTTTTTCTATATTCAATAAAATAGGACAGATATATGAACTACGCGGAGAGAAATATAGAACCGAGTTTGAGCAATCTTTTAATTGATATTAGTTGATGTTCACAAGTTTAAGGGGCCTCCTAGCTAAATAAAATTACAAATCACCCCCCCCCCCCCCCCCCCTCTACACAACGCCCCATTTTCTTTCTGGGACTCTTACCGCCCCCCTTGAGACCTGCAGCGCCCCCAAGGGGGCGTTATCGCCCACTTTGGGAAAGACTGCCTTAGACGATCCATTTCGAACGACTTTTGACCATTCCCTAAATCAAGTTGAAACATAAAGGTAGGTTATCGGTATAATTATTATTGGTGTTTACAAAAGAAATAAATCGGAAATTAAATAGGTACAGGGTTTATTGTGGACAAAAGTACGAAACGGTGTGCACATGAAGTATTTCATACGGATAGTGTTCTCATGACTCGCCTCCTTTTTATGGTGGGGATGAGTAAATAATAATATAATAATAATCATTTATTTTCCAGATCATAAAATCCAATTTGTTAGTAATAATGTGTACTAATAATGTCAACATAACCAACAATAATGTCAAAATCACCAATAATAATGTCAAAATCACCATTAATTATCCCGTCGCGCGTCTAATTAGCAGACACCATAGAAATTTTATAGTTATCTTGTACACATGTTATACGCTCGGCATGCGAAGAGTTAATAACTTCAAAATCACCATCAATCATGTCAAATTCATTAATAAATAATAATACAATAATCAAATACAATACACATCAAAAATAAAAAACGCATTAGGTACAAGAACACGTTACAACTTTATTTCAAGGCACGATTTAAAGGCAATACTTGTGTCCTAGTCCAGTGCCTGAGTACTAGTCCTTCCGCCCTATCGGCCACAGTGACCAAGAGGCTGTTGGTGGTGTCCCGCACCCGCCGCATCAAGGAGGCGACACGCTTTCGCATGATTGCGTAAAAGTCGTCTATGCGTGTCTCTGCGAACATCCCTGATGCGTTACAGTGTCGTGGCAACCAGCGCCCTGTATGCGTTGTTGTACTGTACACATAAGGCGCTGTAAGCCCTCGTGTAGTTTACCCACAGGCTGCAGGTGTAAAAAGATTGGCAGTATGCCCTAAACAGAGTAGTTTTTACACCCCTCGAGCACTTTGCAAACCTACGGATCAACATATTGCTTCTGACTGACAGAGCCCTACGCAGGGAGCGTAAGGCTTCATGTCAACATTATCCGTCTGCGTTGCAGTGACCCAATGTCCCAGATATTTAAAAGCTTGTACCCATTTTAACGCATTCCCACCGAGTGTGACAGGCGGCACTTCACGATAGTCTTTCGTGCCTGTCTTGAACAACAGACACTCACTCTTTTTTGCGTTATATCTGAGGCCCTGGGCCTCCGCATATCGCTCACAAACAGACGTGAGTTTCCTGAGAGCGCTGATCGATGGAGCCAGCAGAACCATGTCATCAGCGTAACTTATGTTATTGACGAGTGTTCCGTCAATGAAACAGCCTACCATAGTGCCACTGAGCTCACGAATCAGCCGATCCACATACAAACAAAAGAGTTTCGGCGAAGTCAGACCTCCCTGTCTGAAAAAAAACGGTTGTAACGTAGGGTTAGGGGTCGTTCGGTCCACTATGGAACTGGGACCGCGGACCAGTTACCCCTTTTAAAAATTGATAAAGGTTAACTGGGCCCACATCTGTTTTGCTTTCAATCAAGCGAAGGGTGGCTTAAAATGGTTTATATATTATTAAGTATAAAATAGATTTTGTACAGGTACAAGCATTTACATATAAATATTACACATTATTATTTTTATTACTATAAAATACATTGCAAATTGCAAAAAATGTAAGAAAATTTGATTTTCGCGGGCTACCCTGGCGCTTTAGCCTTAAGGTGAATGCGCAGTGGTAGACCGCGAAATTCAAATTTTCTTACGTTTTTGCAATTTTCAGGTCAGTGTCAGGTTGTATCTTGATCAAAATTTTATTCGCGACTATAAAAGGTGCGTATTTACATAATTATAATCATTAATACTTATTTCTAAGTTAGATTTGTACCATAAGAAGAAATCTCATATGGAAAAGTTCTTATGGTACAAATCTAACTTAGAAAGATGTATTAATGAATTTAATGATTATAATTCTGTAAATACGTACCTGGGGAACCGATCACTTTTCCGAAATGTTTTTGTTCGAATTTCACTTTACCGAAAACTATTGACCGATGCCGAAATCCCAAAAACATCAAATTCCATGAAAAGAGTAATGGCCTATCATCAGAGCCGTGGGGGCCATTTGCCGGATATTTTATTCCATACTTAATCGGAACATGCCTTCTTTATAATCCAATAAAAATATCAAGCTCTCTCATAAAATACATGCTTTTATTTTAAAATTAAAAAGTGCACTCTTACTGAGACACCCTTTAGTATTTATTCCGGTCTGATCCCCTGAGGCCCCCCTCCAGCCCCCCCCCCTCCCTCCTCGATCCCCTGCTAGTTCTTCTTTTTTTGTTTTAATCTCTGGCTTATCCACTTGGCCGGACGAAAAGTTTCTGCTGGCGGGAAGGGATTGTGTTTTGTTTTCGTCGTGTTTGATGAGAGGAGTAGGCAAGGAGGCGCGGGTGAAACTTGATTTTTTTCTGGCTTGATACGCCCCCTTTAAGGCGTTGGTCCCGGTTGTCATTCGTGGATCTTTTAAGACAAGGTAGATGATGTCTTTTACCTTAAGGTGGCACTAGTCGATATTTTTTCCATATAAATCACTTTTCTTCTGAAAAGTACACAACATGTGTACTTTTTAGAAGAAAAGTGATGTTTTAACATGGGATTCAATGGAAATAGCAAATGGGACCCATCGTTAATACCTAAGAAATGGGATTCAAAAGCGGGATCCAACGAAAATAAATCTAAATTTTGGGAGGGTATTACTCCACTGTTTGACATTGTACATACAGCTTGGCAAAAAAGAGTAGAAAATCCGGGGGCCGCCACTGTGCTGCTCATATGGCAACCCGCTGTGATCGTATAGCGTACCAACCTATAGTCTTGATACTTTTGTTACTATTTTTTTTATACATATAGTTTATTTATTAAAATCAGTAAGTATCATTTAATTGAACAAGAATTTATTGCCTAAAAATAAATATATTATGCTAGTAATACTGTGTTTTGAAAATTTTCTCTCTATTTTTTTCTGGGATTAAAATAAGACGCAGATACAATGTTATTGTAATTAATCTAATATATTTTCCTCCAAATATTCCACCCCCTCCATTTCATCCGAGTCTTGGCTAGAGTTAGCCGCATATTCGTCTGAATCGTTCTCCGATTCAGAGGAACTACTATCGTCTTCGAGGTTTATTATTATTCGCTCCATGTCTTCGTACATAGTTAGTTTCCGCTCGTAATAATCTTTTTCGATTTTGATTACATGCTGGCATGAATTCTTCCAATCTTCCTCCGTAATTGATTGGAATGCGCGCTCAGCTGCTTCCTATAAAGACGAAACATTTGGTTAAACCTCTATCAACTTTAAAAGTAAAACATCAATATAACCTCTCTCAATATCATACTTTAATAAGTCAAACTGTACCTTTATGTCGATCGAGCCTACATTTTGGGCTGCAATTTTATGTTTCGCTATTCCCCAAATCAGCTCAATCGGATTCAGATCACAGTGGTAAGGTGGAAGTCTTACCACTGTATGTCCATGTTCTCCTAACAGCTCGTCTATTTCAAATTGCGGCTCGGGCTTGTGCCGTTTGACGAGCATCAACAGCTGTGGCTTTTTCAACGCCTCATCAAACGGAATTTCATTTTTGTATAACCATTCCTTTATATCGGCTACTATGGTAGCAGAGGTAGGCGCTTTGTTCAATACCACGGAATGATACGGCGAATTATCCATTACCACAATAGATGCAGGTGGTAAATTTGGAATCAACCTATCTTCAACCCATTTTTAAATTGGTTTTATTCATTTCCGAATGGTAGTCGGAATTTTTATTTGTTCCAGTAAATATGAGCAAAGCCTTAGGAATAAACCCTTTTTCACTGCCAGCATGAACAATAATATAGCGTTTACCTTTTGAAACATTCTGCTTTACTCCACTTACATCAATCGATTGCCAGCACTTTTTTAAATTTATACGATTGGGGAACGTAGCTTTCATCGAGGTAAACTATGGGCTTTCTAAGCTCTTCGGGCAAATTTCTATTACTGATAATTTTATTTAAATACGCTGCCCGTTTCGCTGCTATATTCGGCCGTTCAATTAATGCAGTTCTTTCTGACTGACATCTTTTATATTTGAATCCTAGGGCGAAAAGTATTTTCCGTAAGTGCTTCCGTCATATCCCAAATCTTCTCTTACTACTGGCAGTAAGTTTCGTAAGGTTGGTACCTGAAAATAAAATAAATATGTAAAGATTTGAATATAAAATTATGACAGAAACAACCCAGTTGCAGTGACGTGTCAAACGAATGAACACTGCTAGTATGTATTATTTATTCAGTTACATTTTATTACCAATATAATAAAGATAAATGTACCTGTTTTCTCACAGTGTAAAAAAATTGAACTTTTTGTCTGATGGCACATAAGTCAAAGTTATCCAACTCTTTTTTGGGACGACCTTTTCTATGTTTTCCGGGTGTAGAAAATACGCCTTTGTTTCGATCTCCTTCCAGCACGACTCTTCTTATAGTGCTTACTGATTTACCTAAAGTGAATAAATAAATGTAATAAAAAAAAAAAACATTTTTGGTAAATTTCTAATTCTAATAATTTTCATTCAACAGTAAAGTTATGTAGAAATCTAATTTAAATTTACATATTGCAAAGTACGCCACTCAGGTATCAACACTAATCTGTCGCGCTATAAGTAATGTCAGACAAAATGTAAACATAACCTATGTGCTCGATGATTATTGTTCAAAATTCCACTTATTTCGTATGCAAGCTATTCAAAACAGAATAGGATTCATCAATTAACACTTAATTCATTTAAAAACAACAAACAAACTGTTACATACCTGTCATATCAGCGGTTCTTTGGTAAACATCGTTGAGATCGGTAAGAATGGTTTTGGCTTCTTTTTCTGCCAAACATCGCCTATAAACCTTATAAATAATTTCTCTGCCAGCACTTCGGATGGTTTTATTCATTTTTTAGTTAGTTTATCACGCTTTTAGGACACAATTATAAATTTTATAAACTTGCGAACTATATTGACATCAAACGTCATAACTTTTTAAATGTTGTCAGCAAACAAATAAATTAGTTCCGTTTCTAGACTTTTTTGCCAAGCTGTACATGATATAGTTTTTTCTTATTAATCATTGTGTCTGTACGGAAACAGAATAGTAAAATAATAAAAGCTTGTAAAAAGCCATTAAAAAGTTTGAGCCAACAAAGATTCGTTTTTCTTGTCGTTTCGTTTTCTAAACGTAACTTTGGGTGTAAATAAGTAATAAAAGAAGTGTAAAATCTTCAAAACAAAGTCGCTACCGACAAAGTTCAATTATCGAAGTGTTCAATAAACTTTATTTTTAATTGAATCATACAATTGTTTTTTCATAAAACTCGATTACCAAAGGACTTTTCGTATTTTTTAAGGTTCCGTAGTTCTGACAAGGAATCCTTATAGTTTCGTCATGTCCGTCTGTCTGTCCGAGGTTTTGCTAAGAGATCGTTAGTACTAGAAAGCTGTAATTTTGTAGGGGTGTGTATATCAATTACGCCGACAAAGCGGTAAAATAAAATTTTGGGATTTTTTTTTTAGGGTACTGAGATTGAATATTTTTTTCGTCGTCTAGGGTCATCATACGGGGTATCGTTGAATAGGTCTTCTAAAATTGCTTGGGGGTTGCTAATATTATTTTTCTATTTAATGCTCGATTTACGAAATATTAAACTTTAAAGTGCAAATGTTTGTTCCAGTAAGGCGCCTCCCCCTCCCCCCCTCTAAAAGCTAAGCTGCTAGATTGAAAAATCTGGAAAAATTCACGATGATAGTGCATTTCATGGACTTTTAAGGAAAAATATAGCGGTTAAGATAACTTTATTAGTTTAGCAGTAATAGTCGTTGAACTTGGGTGTTGAATAATTTTGTACCAAATACAACAACCTTAGCATTAATCCTATAAAGTGACTAAGATGAAGTAGTTGCTTGTTAATAACGGGTAAAGACTTTCATTGAATAACAAAATATGAAATAAAAAAACCGTAATAAATTATCGTAAGTTTCACAATACTGCCGCTAGATGGCGCTGTACAAACGGGTTACGTTTTTATTCGAGTACCTATAGAAGTCACAAACGAACTTTGTTTAATTTTCGAATTACAATTTTGTGAATTGAAATATAACTTGGCAGCAAGCGTACTCTTATTTTTAACCGACGAAATAACGAAGGAGGTTCTCAATTCGACGCGTATATATTTTTTTTATGTACGACCACGCATAATTTTTTACACAGTAGTCCGATTTTGATAATTCTTTTTTTATTGGTTAGGGTATACCTTGAAGTAGATCCAATATAAATTTTAAAAATAAAATCCTACGCTAAGGGTGGGAAAATAGGGGTGATTTATTGGTCACTCAAAGATTTTAATGCAGAGTTGTGAATTACAATTAAATAAAATAAAAACTCACGATGAATGAGCTAATTAGTAAATTATGGCAACAAAAAATTATAAAATAAAAACTTTTTAACAAAAAAATTAAACCGCCGAAAAACTGAAAAGCAAAAAATAAAGTATACCTAATTAATTTTGAGTCGGCGCCAAGCAATGAGGCAAATAATTCATCCAAACTTATTTTTTAATTATCTCAGTAATTTAATTAATTAAATTAATAATATTATATATTATGTAAAATGTGTATATTATGTGTATTATGCAATGTTATTATTATTTTTAAATTTAATTTAATTTTAATTTGTTGTTTTACGGAAAAAACAGCTGAATTGGATAAAATTTTGCATATTTTATATATGCCAAATTTCATTTCATTGCTGTTTTTACGTAAAGCTTAACAAATTGAATTACTGGGATATTAATATATTAAGTTTTTTTTTAAGGATGGGAAATCATCGTATGACCGCTCCCGCTCTGGGTGGAGCGGAAGAGAGTGTCAGACTCTTACTGACTAAAATCCATCCGTGTTCCTTCCTTAGCCTTTTATGTTCTGGGGTAGCGGTAACCATTTCGGATAATCCCGCTGCCCCTGCAGGCTTCGGCCCTAACGAGCCCCTCTTTTAATGTTGACATCTCTTTGAGGCGCGCGTGGAACATATACGCGCTGTCCAGATCGGACGGCGAGCTACCCATTACACGCCGTCCGCAGGCCCGCGCCTACGGTGGCCGGGAGTCGTCACGCGGCCCCCGACGCCCGGGGCGTCTCCCGCGGCGGCTGGGACGTAAGGCTCTAGAGGCTCTCTCCCTCGCCCATCCCGCCACCTCCTTTGCTAGCATGACTGCTTCGCAGAAGGGGGTGACTGACTGCCTCCCACTCCCTCTCGCTCCGGACCATGGTTTGAACCAGGGCCGAGCGCGAGAGGTCGCCGCCGCTGCCGATCGCCTCTACGGGGACACGGCGGTGCTCCGCCCAAGCGGGGCAGACCTCCACCGTATGCTCCACCGTGTCCTCTGGGCGATCCTCGCAGTGGTGACACCTTATGATGTGCAGGAACCTCCCGAAACATCCGTGTCCGGTGAGGACCTGCGTCAGGCGGTAGGTGAGAACGCCGTGACGCCTCTCTAGCCACTCCTCAAAGAGGGGTCTAATCGCCACTATCGTGGCGTGCCCTGCGCTGGGTTGCGACAGTCGATCTTTCCATGCCGCCATGAGATCGCGCCAGAGGTCCGTCCGCTCCGCAGCGATTTGCCGCCGAAGCGGGTTTTCCCCCCGGCCTATTGCCTCCGCGCGCCACTTATACAGGCGCGCGAGCACTATCGCCTCCAGATCCCATTGCGGCAGTCCGGCAAGGATATAATAAGTATGGATGAATTATTTGCCTCATGATTATGTGGCCATCATTTTATTTTTGATTTTAATGTTCACTAGTTTTGAAAATTTTTTTCACTACTTAATTCTAATGCGAATTGAGTTTATAACTTTTGGAGTCAAAACTGATCACGAATATATGGCAGCTGTACTAGTAGTAAATGTTTGGTATAATTTACAATCACATACTTTTGAATCACTTCGACGTCACACAGTTCTGACGCGAACTCCGTTCATTAGTATTGAATTTCTGATTTTGGTCATCTACTTTTGCTGTTGACTGTACTATTTTCATATATATATTTAAAAAAACATAAACATAACTAAGCATTCGAATATGACATGTGTAATATATACAGGGTGGCAGGAACATCGACACACAAACCAGGCGCGGTCGCAACCCAAGATTTTGGGGGGGGTCACGATACTCACGATGGGTGCCGATAAATATTTTAAGAGGGGTACATATCCACGTTGGTCTAGTGGTCGCAAGACTCGCAAGCGTTACTGCTGAGCATGAGGTCCTAGGTCGGTTCCATTCCTAGGTCGGGTAAAGTGTTATTGGGTTTTTCCATCTGAAATTTCTCAGAAGCAGCCTGAAGTCTGGATTTATGCCCGGTTGGCGGCAGCAGGCTCACCCCTATGACATGGCACTTAATAACTGGCGAAATGTAGAAAATGCCTATTTCATTAAGTGCGCCTCTGTACATATAA
This sequence comes from Gortyna flavago, assembly GCA_963669345.1. Classification (NCBI taxonomy): domain Eukaryota; kingdom Metazoa; phylum Arthropoda; class Insecta; order Lepidoptera; family Noctuidae; genus Gortyna; species Gortyna flavago. Next base: position 11,769,487 of record OY770126.1, read on the forward strand.
ATAACTGGGTGTAAGTTTTCCAAGGCTGTAATGCTCAAATTTCAAAAGCAAGGTTTCGTGATCGACGTAATCATATGCCTTGGAGAGTTCACAAAAGATTCCTATGGCGTCTTCAGCCTCTTCCCACGCGTTAAAAATGTGATTTAATAAGGTTACACCGGCGTCGGTCGTACACGACGGCCTTTGGTGAAACCATACTGTTGATCGTGAAGGATTTTATTCGTGTTAAAATTATTGAGCATCTGATTAAGCATTATCTTTTCAAACACCTTGCTGAAAACCGGCAACACTCTTTTCAACCATATATTGTAAAACAAGCTACTGTTAATATGACGCAGCATGGTGATAATTCTTAAGCAACTAAATTTGTGATATGTCTACGCATTGCCAGCTTCTAATAAGTGTATCAACTGCATCTATAAAATAATTTCAACGTACCTACTCTAATTTTATATAGTCTCCTATATTTTTATACGTTAGCATAAGTAATTGATGAGTGAATCAACTATAATTGAACATAAAATTACCTTATTATTATCATCAAATAATGGTCAATGAAAGCTCTAATTTCATGTAGTCACCTTGTTAAATACCGAACACCAAGGCTGGTACTCAGTGCTTAAATGTTGACTTATACTAGTAGGGTTGAAGGTCTGAATAAAAGAACCAAACTGTATACTGTTCTATAGCTGGTAATATATTTGCTAAAATTCACAAGACCCCTACCAAATCGTTGTAACACAACGCTTGCGAGATCTAATTTAACGCCAACGCCATTTAGTTGCGTCTTGCACAAAACTTATCAAATGCAATGTATTTTTGTTGAACTGATGAGCGGCTTTTGATCATGCATGATCATTAACAGAACTAGCTATTTATTGTAACCTAACCTCAAAATACTTTAAAGTTGATTCTGCATTATCTCCGGCGCTGCGGGAAGTGCAGCCCCTCCGCCCTTACGTAACAAAGGATGGTGGCCTCCAGCGACCAGCCTCAGCCGCTACGGCTCGCACGGGTGCCTATGCTTTGTTACAGCGGGCGAGGGTTGTTCTCCCTTCGCGCCTCCGTTTTTTTTTTTTAATATACACTAGGGGTACCAGCTTGGAGGCGCTCTTAAGCGCATGTATGGAGAGAGGCCAGTTTCCACTCCGTTGGAAGACGGGGAAGCTGGTCCTCATTCGGAAGCCAGGGCGCCCTGCGCACTCCGTCCGCATACCGGCTCATCGTGCTGCTCGACGAGATCGGCAAGCTCTTTGAAAGAGTGATTGCAGGCCGCCTCGTCGGGCACCTGGCGAGGACGGGGCTGGATCTTGCGGATAGCCAGTTTGGCTTCCGCAAGGGGCGCTCGACGGTGGACGCCATCATGCGCGTAAGAGCCCTCACGACAGGGGACGCGGTGTCCCGGGGTGGGGTCGTTGTGGCGGTGTCACTCGACATTGCTAACGCGTTTAACACCCTGCCCTGGAGCTGCATTGGGGAGGCACTCCGGTTTCACCAAGTGTCGACCTACCTCCGTCGAGTAGTCGGGGCGTATCTGACGGATAGAGCCGTCATCTACCCTGGTCGCGATGGAGAGTGGAACCGGCGAGAAATGTCGTGCGGTGTCCCACAGGGATCGGTTCTGGGGCCGCTCCTGTGGGACATCGGTTACGACTGAGTGCTGCGGGCCGACCTCCCTGATGGCGTCAACGTGGTTTGCTACGCTGACAACACGCTGGTCCTGGCGCAGGGGAGGTTGCATCAACTCCAGCATGCCTCGGTCTGGCCGACCGCCAGACGGACGCGCCGTGTACTGGTGGTCGGCGGAGCTGGCGGGGCTCCGAGCAGCTTGCGTGGAGGCAAGGAGGGCCTACACGCGGAGTCGACGGCGGCGTTGACGGGACCCGGCCAACGAGGACCACCTCTACGAGGTGTACTCGGAGGCGAGACTGGTCCTCGATCGGGCCATCGCCGCCGCCAGAGACTCGGCGAGAGCCGAGCTGCTGGAGGGTCTCGACAACGACCCCTACGGGAGGCCATATAAGGTAGCGCGCAACAAGTTGCGCCCCTTTGGCCCCCCGGTTGCCGAGACCCTGGAGCCCTCGTTTCTGGACGGGGTGGTTCGGTCCCTGTTCCCGCGCAGGGACAGCTTCACCCCGCCAGAGATGCGCGGAGCCCCGCTGGAGGACGAGGAGGCAGAGGAGGCCCCTCCCGTCACGGAGTCGGAACTTGGCGCGGCGGTTTTCCACGTCCGCGCCAAGAAGACGGCTCCGGGACCCGACGGCGTCCCCGCCAGGGTGGTGGCGATCGCCGCCACTCTGATGGAGGAGCGGTTTCGGGACCTGTTCAGCGCATGCCTTGCGTCTGGGAGGTTCCCGAAACCGTGGAAGGAGGGGCAGCTGTGCCTCCTCCGCAAGGAGGGCCGCCCAGCAGACTCCCCCTCGGCATACCGGCCCATCGTTCTCCTCGATGAGGTCGGGAAAATGTTCGAGGGGATAATAGCTGCTCGCGTAAAGAGCCATCTGCGGGATGTTGGGCCGGACTTGTCGGACGCTCAGTTCGGCTTTCGGGCTGAGCGTTCGACGGTGGACGCGCTGGCCTGCCTCAAGGGTCAGGTGCAGGGGGCGATGGAGGCGGGGGACGGAGTGTTGGCGGTGTCATTCGACATTGCCAACGCCTTCAACTCTGTTCCCCACTCCACCATCCTAGAGGCGCTCCGGTTCCACGGAGTGTCTCGATACCTGCGCAGTCTGCTGGCCAGCTACCTGGAGGACCGGGCGATCCTCCTGGTGGACAGAACTGGCCAGGTCCGGCGATATCCCGCCGAGGCCGGCGTTCCGCAGGGGTCAGTCTTAGGACCTCTCCTCTGGAACGTCGGCTTCGATTGGCTCTTGCGGGGAACTCTCCTCCGAGGCACGAGTGTCATCTGCTACGCGGACGACACTCTCCTCACCGCCCGGGGGGAGAGTTTCAGGGAGGCGGCCAACCTGGCCTCGGCGGGCGGATCCTTGGTCGCAGCGAGGATCCGCCGCCTAGGTCTGAAGGTGGCGCTGCACAAGACCGAGGCCGTGTGGTTCCACGGGCCACGGCAGCGCCCCCCGCCTGACGCCCACATCTTCGTGGAGGGCGTCAGGATCGAGATCAAGGCCCAGATGAAATATCTGGGCCTCGTGATCGACAGCAGGTAGCGCTTCGGCCCGCATTTTAGCGGGCTGTCGGCGCGCCTGCTGAAGACAGCGGGGGCGCTGTCGTGGCTGCTCCCCAATTTGGGGGGGCCCAGCGCACGATGCCGGCAACTGTACGCCGGCATCCTGAAGAGCATGGCCCTGTACGGGGCCCCCATCTTTGAGGACTCCCTCCGACGGAGGGAGAACGCCGCCGCGTTGCGGGCGCCCCAGAGGGCCATTGCTCAGCGGGTTGCGCGGGCCTACCGCACGGTCGGCTGTGCAGCGGCGTGCGCTCTAGCCGGCACCCCGCCTTGGGAGCTCGAGGCGTGGGTGCTCGCCAGAGTGCACGAATGGACGGCGGGGCGGAGGGCGAGAGGAGAACGCCCCGCCCCGGAAGAGCGGGAGGCCGTCCGGCGGGAGGCGAGGGACGCCATCGTCGTCCATTGGACGGCGGACCTCGCCACCGCAGCCTTCGGCCGCCGAACCCTCGACGCGCTCGGACCGGTCCTGCGGGACTGGCTCGAGCGGCGGCACGGGTTCCTCTCGTTCCGTCTGGTGCAGGTGCTGTCCGGGCACGGCTGTTTCGGATCGTACCTGCACCGGATCGGACGGGAGGAGACGCCGTCGTGTCACGGCTGTGGCGCGGCGGAGGACACGGCGCAGCACACTCTCGCGGTGTGCCCGTCGTGGTCCGAGCCGCGCCGCAGTCCCCCGACGAGCGGAGATGCGTAATGTCATATCTCAGCGACAAAAAAAAAAAAAAAAAAACAAAAAAAAAAAAAAGGGGAGGTTGCATCAGGCGGCGGCCGACGCGATTGCACGCGGGGTTGCGATAGTCATGGAGAGGATCCGGCAGTTGGGTCTCGAGGTGGCTCTGCACAAGTTCGAAGCCATGTCTTTTCATGGGCTTCGGAACGGGCCACCATCGGGATCCCAACTAACGGCAGGAGGGGTTCACATCGGCGTCGAGACAACGATGAAATACCAGGGTCTCGTCCTCGACAGCCGGTGGAACTTCGTCGAACATTTCCGACGTTTGGCCCCAAACTGGAACGGGCTGGGGCCGCCTTCAAGCGGCTCTTGCCCAACCTGAGGGGGCCAAACGCCTCCTGCCGGAGGTTTTACGCGGGGGTCGTGCGGTCCATGGCCGTATATGGGGCCCCGGTATGGGCGCGTTCACTGCGGCGACGAGCCGCCCACTATTTGAACGCGCCCCAAAAGGTGGTAGCCGTAAGGCTTATCCGGGGGTACCGCACGATCTCGGGCGAGGCGGCAAGCCTCCTTGCCGGACTGCCGCCATGGGATCCCTCGCGCGCCTGTATGAGTGGCGCGCGGAGGCACTACGCCAACCCAGCGTAGGGCACGCCACGATAGTGGCGATAAGGCCCCTCTTTGAGGCGTGGCTAGAGAGGCGACACGGTGTCCTCACCTACCGCCTGACGCAGGTTGTGACCGGACACGGATGTTTCGGGAGGTTCCTGCACGTCATCAGGCGGGAGGAAACGCCCGGGTGTCACCACTGCGAGGATTGCCCAGAGGACACGGTGGAGCATACGGTGGAGGTCTGCCCCGCTTGGGCGGAGCACCGCCGTGTCCCCGTAGAGGCGATCGACTGCGGCGGCGACCTCTCGCGCCCGGCCCTGGTTCAAACCATGGTCCGGAGCGAGAGGGAGTGGGAGGCAGTCAGTCACCTCCTTCTGCGATGCAGTCATGCGAGCAAAGGAGGTGGCGTCTGCGATGCAGTCATGCGAGCAAAGGAGGTGGCGGGATGGGCGAGGGAGAGAGCCTCTAGAGCCTCACGTCCCAGCCGCCGCGGGAGACGCCCCGGGCGTCGGGAGCCGCGTGACGACTCCCGGCCACGCGCGCGCGCCTCAAAGAGATGTCAACATTAAAAGAGGGGCTCGTTAAGGCCGAAGCCTGCCGGGGCAGCGGGATTGTCCGAAATGGTTACCGCTACCCCAGAACATAAAAGGCTAAGGAAGGAACACGGATGGGTTTTAGTCAGTAAGAGTCTGACACTCTCTTCCGCTCCACCCAGAGCGGGAGCGGTCACACGATGATTTCCCATCCATAAAAAAAGTACCAGCCAAAAGACTACGTGAAGTCGGGGGTGCCCCGGCGATTCGGTTTTGGAACTTGCAATTGAGGACCCCAAGAAAGATATTTGTCAATCCAAACCTTCTGATTTATGTTAATAGCAGTACCGTTAAATTATACCTAAGAAATCAGCGACCAGTTTATCTTAGGGGTCAATCCAGAGCTGCCAATAACAATAACCTGGGTCTTCGACGGATTAATCATCAATCCATGTGCTTCATTCGCAAATTGTAGCCAAATCCCTGTTGACGATGTTAATAGCGTCAGTCAAATTCTTATGCACAGCTTGTGTATTTCAAATCATCAATATAAAGGTGGTAGTTGGAAAGAAGCTAAGATTACAAGAGAGCCAAGATTATAGTGGCAAGCAAGTGGGTTTGGTTGTTGGCTAGTAGGATAACCTACTTCTGGCTTAACAAACTCGCTGCTACTGGTTGCCACAGCTACATATTATACATGTGTGTAGCGTTTAATGATAACATTGAGGACAGCTCAAAATGCACATTCCCCCTTTTCTAAAATACATATTTTATTTTTTACAGGCTTATCAATACCGGCGAAGGTGGTACCGAAAACGTAAACAATGTGGTAATATCAGGAAAATTGAACCTAACCGAAAGTGGCCGAAGCCCCGATAAACGACTACAAATTGCTGTCATTCCAGAAGCTCCTTGTTTACAAGTAAGTCATTTTCATGGAAAATTCGTTTCGAATTGATTGTTGTTGTTGTTTTGATTGTTTTGTGCATTGATTGAGTTGATTATGTAAGGCAACCTGCCTTACATAGCGATAAACTGTTAAAGAGAATCAGAACTCACTATTATTTAATGTTTTCAATGCTCCGTCATAAACGTGTATCTAATAATTTTACAATTACAGATGACCTTTTCGGAAACCAGTCCAGATATCATAAGCGGGGAAATGAGACCTGTCGACGTTGAGTTCACAAACGTAGGACCTGTCGATATGAACAACCTCTTTGTTGCTGTCTCCCATCCCGATTGCGTCAATCTTATCACCGGAGACGAAGAAGATGATTTTAAAGTTTTATATGACGAGAAGTATCGTAAACCGCCCGCTTACTCTGGTAATAATGTTATGTTGAATCTTAAACATGTCTAAAGTTTTATTATCAGTAAAATGTTTTACTTATATTTTATGGTATAGAATTTATAATTAGGTATTAGGCTTACGGCGCATGATATCTTCAGTTGCGCCGCGGCAAATTGATTTGTAAGAGCGATCACGTACGGGCTTGCTCCACGACGACTCATGATATCACGCACCGTGGAAAGTTGGCTTTATAGTATCAATATCGAAAGATCGTCCTCAACATGAGAGTTAATGTAAGAGAGGTGTGCGGCAGACGAGCGTGCGGCGCGCGCGGCGGGATGGCGCGCGGCGGCGGCGCGGCACGTGCGCGGCGTGTGCGCGCGCCTGGAGCGCGGCGCGGCCGTGCGCGCGCGCCTGCTGCTGCGCCCGCGCGCCGAGCTGCTGCTGCTGGCCTACTACAGCACCGGCCTGCGCGCGCGCCCCTACCGCCTGCTGAGGCACGTTTTTCGCTTCAAAGTCGCTGTGAGTATGACTACCTTTTATAAGGATACTATTCGGTGCCCAGTCGGAAACGTGTCGACGACCGTGTCGCGAATCCGTCTCAAACTTTCAAGTACGGAGTGGGTGAAACTGTAAACCATTATAAACCAAACCACTATCATTTCAAAAGGCCTTTCACTTCAAATAGTTTTAGGCCATAATTTCAATGAATAACGTGTATTTCCATTTTACCTCATTTAGAAATATTGTTTCCAGGAGGCTGTCGAGTTGGCCGTGACCCCTCGTCGAAGTCTTCGACATGTCGATGGGGAAGTCGTCGAAAATATGAGTTTAGCGGTTGAAGTTAAAAATATTTTCGCTGAGAAGGGCGAGGAGCTGCACGTGGAGGTTTTGGAGGCATCACTGTTGAGTCGCCAGTGGAGCCTTACGGGGCTGGTAGCGGCGCGCGGCGCGGCCGGCCAGCTCGGCGCGCGCGAGAAGTTACACTTCGTGCTCCGGGCGCGGCGAATCCTTGCAGAGCTACCGGAAGGACAAGTTCAATATACGCGCGTCAAAATCAACGAGAACCACCCCGACGCTGTGGCCGACATTAACGTGCCTCCCTATTCTAAATTCGTGGTGGACGGTCAACATTCTTTCATTGATGCCCCCGACGTAGCCATGGCTCAAGAAATATCTGGTTTAAGAACAGGACTTATACAATCCATGTTCGTCCTTCGTTGGAAAGTGCATGAAAAACCCAAAGGAAAGGCTGCAGTTGGTCAGCATTGTTTATGGCTGGATTGTTTCACAAAAGCTGTATCCCGAGAAAGGGAATATGTGCCTGGAGAAGTGGCACCCATACAACTTGACGAATTTGAAAGCAAATCAGATTTACGTGACTCTAACACTAAAATTAAAAAAGACAATGTTGTAATATTTAGACTGGAACATTCCAATCACGTTAACCATAATTTTAATGAAATGAAGCTTTGTTTGATTCCAATTACTTTAAATATTGTCAACTGTTATGGAGTTCCTGTTAAAGTGTTTATAGACATGTCAAAGCAGAAAAACAGGTAATTGACATTTTATTCTTGTTTTTAATATTTAATAATAATAATAATATTCTTTATTTTTCAGACAACATTAATCCATTGTGTTACTAAGCAATACAAAATAACTTATTTCTAGTGTTAGTAGCTGAGATACATTATAAAAGACAGAGTAAATAATAGTATTGTGAAAAAGGCATCCCCAGATTAATGTAATGATATAATCAAAATCAAACAAAAAAAAAAAAACAATCAATTTATTTTTATTATAATCCTTAGAACGGATAATAGTGGCCACCATTTTCCGTTTTAAAGATTATAATAAAACTAAACAATGTAAAACTACCGTTTATAATAATATTAACGTAAAATCATGTAGAGCACAACTTAACGTGCTTATTTTCTGCATTTTCATTCTAAAATAAAAGAAATAACCAAACAAACAATGAGGGCGCCACTGCACTATCGGCGTCGTCTTAAGTGCTGACACAATAAACAATAACTTGTAATAAAATTTGGTTGTTGTTTCAGAGAGTTGTCCGGAGAGCTTGGTTGGGCCGGTGCACTCAGTTACGGATGCGACGTGGAAGCTAAAGAGTTGGGCGTTAGTGTGAATCTAGAAAAATTTGAGTCCAAGCGGGTACAAGTGCGAGGCGTTTGTGCTACACCCGGCACTTATCTAGTTGGCTCTGCATTCTTAGTCTCTACTACCGGAGAAGATGCAAATCTCAATGTTTCAAATGTTTCCAACAATAGTTCTTTATTGGTAGTTGAGCAAGCCGCATAGACAAAATATTTAATTAAAAACTTAACTTTTAATCGTATTCAGTCACTTGACAGTGACGGTTAGAAACAAAATAATGTTAGAATAATAAAACTGTAGTGTTGAGGTAGTGAAGTAATCTATAGTGAAGTAATCTACGAATAGAACTAATGGTAAAAATTGTTGAATCTGAAAAAATTCCAAAAAATGAGTTTGTATTATTGGAATATTGTAAATAATTATTTTACCAGTCTTTTAACCTGTTATACTACAAAATAATGCTAAAACCTTTGTTTAGGTCATCAACTTTTTTTAAACATTAAATCGGTCCTTACTCATTGTTTATGTTATGTTATAAACGAATATGATGTGTTTTCAAGTTGTAATTTAATTTAATTAAAATTAAGCATTTAAGTACATTGCAGTTAATTGATTTTACAAGTAGTTAACTTCATTTCGCTCATTCTTTTTTTTACCTATGTTTGTCCTAAACTGGTATCCCACCAACTGTCAAGGTGCTAGTGCTTCTCTCAGAATACAGAAACTGTATTCTGAGTTGCTTCTACATATAAGTTCTTCAGATACCTATAATTTTTGCAGAAAATTGCTTTGGCAAAGATTTCCAAACTAGCAAACATATTATTATGACCAATCATTGTCGTTTGTCAGGTTACTTTTATCAGATTTTTTATTATGACTATAATTAACATGATATTTATCTATCTTCTTTTTTCTATATTAAGCGCGAACAATTTCATGCATCGAAAAAAATACCAAACTAATTGTGGTGTCCATGTACGTCGCAATTGGTACAACAACTAAAACGCGATTTTAACTAACTTGGAAATATTACAAAAGAAATTCACATCGTGACTTAGATGGTATTAGCCCACTATGCATTCAATCTGTAGATTAAGAAAAGCCATAGGTAACGTTCTGAACGTTAGCTGCTGCAATAGGAGGTGATAAGCGCAACGAAAGTAGTAAATTGTATTTCATTATATACTTACAACCCACTGCTGCACTGGGCTCGCATTTGGTAGTTAGCTGACAAGCTACTCAATTCCAAAGCTAAGAAACAGCACGATTTATGTTTGCAACTGCTAAGACTGTAAAATTTTATTTTGAACCTAGCAAGGGTTTTGTTTTGGCCCGAACTTCCTATTCAGTTGATCATGATCACCGACAAAAATTTCTAAGCATGGTTCCGTTTTAATACAAATATGTTTGTGGCCCATGCCCATGCTAAAGGAGAGCATAGGCCTCTATAAATTATACTACTTTGTCACGATGATAGCGTCACACGCCACAGACCGCAAACATATCCGATTTTGTTGACACCGCGAGGGGATGGTACTATAAAGGCAGATGGTAAAATAAACAGAAATTGATTTATACTTTTATTCGGGCAGAGTTTCCCCTTACAATTATTGTTATTAAGTGCCCCACAAAATTTTTTTTTTTTTGACGTGACCACTCGCATTTGCAACTCGCTAAGGTTGCCTTTCTGCTTAACCGGACTATCCTGTGGTGGCCAAAAATTACTTTAAGGCCCCCAGCCAGGGCTTACAAACTAAGGATATTTATTTTAAATGAGCTACACTAAGGGCACCCCCTGTGGGGTTCAGGCCTCGGCTTAGTGAGTCATTGAGGGGAGGGCAGCAATGGTCAGGCTGGGTCTGGTTATTTTTATTTGGGGAGTTTAAAGCTACTTGCTCAGCCTCGCGGGCTGGCTTGTCGAGCAAGGGTCGGGCAGTGATATTACAGGGGCGTCGCGGAGGGCCTCGACGGCGGGGCCGGGTACGCGGTTTGTACTTGTTTTTGCGTAATGTACTAGTTTCCCTACAGCTTTCTTGGAGAAGGGTGATGGGGTCGTCGGGTATGTGCCCCACAAAGTCATCGCTTCGGGCTTTTATAGATGACTCGCTGGCTGGCGGCTACTTCACCCCCCTCTGGCTCAGAACTTGGTAGGGCAAGACTCACGTAGTGGGGAAGTGACGTAGCGGCGTGTCTTGACTCGGCGGGCTTGGGCTGGCTAGCGACATCTGGCGTTACAGTAACCAATTTTTTCTATTTAGTACCTCCATTGTAAATAATTGTACCTCTTGGGTTTCGTTAACAATTGAAAAACAAAAAAAGCCCGTCTGTGGCGTATATGCTACGGACGGCCCATTTTTTTAGGTAGAAATTAGAGATATACATCATAGAATTGTACCTAAATAAAATTGTACGAATACTAAATATGAATAGCGCGCACCAAACGCTCGCAATAATTAAATTGAAAATGGTAATAAATTAACTTAAAAATGCAGCACCCGGAAAAAAAAGGTATTTTTTTCTGGGTGCTGCATTTTTGTAGCATGTGACCCGGTATAGGACATGTTTGCGAGTAACAACAGATGTCTGTACGTAAGTAGGTACATTAATTGCAATTCTGATCATAGCGTGATGTAACTAAAATAGCTTCTTATAGTAATTACTAAGTGTAGCGGTATCTATAACGCCACATGCGAACAACGCGTCATACTGAGCAGAGTTTAACGGGCAACTAGATACAACGGCCCGACATGAATCATCGGGCAGTTGCCCGCCAGACACAACACCCGTCTGGTCGGAGGATCCTCCCTTTTCTATAGAGGATGAGTGAACTTTACACCCTGTTCCTCATACCTCTATACTGGTGACCTCTAGTACCTATGAACGTCAACGCAGCGTTCGTGCAAATACTTCAGCGTGACGTCGTCATCATCACTCCCACAAGCTTTAGCGGCGAGTCACCCAGCCAGTCAGCACCCACGGCACAGATTTACTAATTTGTGCCCACGGCTTCAACGGGTATTCTGGCCACCAGCATGCATCAGGGACCGCGCTTACCTGGTCATCACCCTCAGCCTCATCAGGAACCTTGGTACAGCACACTGCACTTTCGGCCGGTCAACAAGAAGAGGTCTCAATTCCTCTCCTGGTCGACGCCAGCAGTCAGCCTCAACCCGGCGCTGTACCACATCCGACGCACTGGAGCATAACGCAGCGCCACCCCAACTCACTGGGGACATCTTCGCAGACAGTTCCGACTCACCGTGAACTTTGCGGCAACCGGTTCCGACTAACTGGAACCTCAGCTCATCAGCCGGCCTGGCAAGCACCGCAAGACATAAGACTCCGCCCACTATCGACCTCCGGTCTCCAGACGGTAGTGATGTAGCTGTATCTACAACGCCACATGCGAACAACGCGTCATACTGACGTCACGCAAACTCCTGCATCTCGCAAGCAGAGTTTACCGCGCAACCAGCTGGGTGCTTACTCTCGAATATAATTCCGATAGATCGACATTGGAATTGTCAGTCAAACGTCTGGGATTGGCTGGACTCACTGAGTCTAATCTATAATCGGGCAATTTTCCGCCAGACACAACACCCGTCTGGTCAGAGGATCCTCCCTTTTCATAGAGTACGAGTGAGCTTTACACCCTGACCCTCATACCTCTATATAAGTAATACTGTTAAAGTAATGGAATATATGTATTATAATAGGTTTTTCCCTCACATTACCGCAGGTGAAACCGCGGGGCACTGTTAGTTTCAAATAAACCGGAGATTTTTGCCGTCTGTGGCGTGTGACGCACGATGATAGTACTACTTGTAGCAGTTTTTATAATAGGTATTGTTTATTATCCTCGGAAATATACATATTGTTGAAGAGCACGAAGTAAACTGTATATTTACCTCGTGGTGGGGTATTACCTATGTAATCTTAGGCATGTAGGTTTAATTTGATTGCTAAGTGTTACGAGTTTATGTTTTAAGTCATGTATGTATCTACAATATTATTGTTTTTAAATTGTAATAATTATAAAAATGACTTTCTTACCACACCCACAGACACAACTTATTCTATGTAAGCTATAAGTATATAACGCAATGTGTTCGCCAAATGGAGTATATATTTTATTGGTAACAAATCTTAATAACTAAACACAATTTTATTGTTTTCTCCAACGACTGGAACTCTTATATAAATCTTTAAAATAACCATGGTAACATATTATTTTTACTGTGAAAAGTATTATTTTCTTATTAATTTATTATGTGGTAAGTTTCTTTGGATTATATTAATTAATTTTAACTCGATATTTTCTCGTATGGTGTTGATCTTTGATAGAATAGAATAACGTATCTTCAGTATACAGCTCGTAGTAGTAAGTACGTACCTACTCAAAACTATAATACCAGAAGCATAAGGTTTGATCGATGTTTATTGTTTGCCCTCTAGCTATAATATTGGTTATCCAAATTTTTAAGGTTTCAGGTTTCAGACTACTTGGAATTTTTATAACATCACTTATTTCCATCTGTCTCAGAGGGTTATCTCGAGATCTATGCAACGTAGTAAATAGGACTTTGAATTTTTGCATAACGATTAGGTCTCGGGTTTTTTCCTTGCCACTTTCATTTACTTTGAAGAGCTAGCGCAGGTTTAAATACGCACCGTCCCGTAATAACGGCAGGTCAGCGACCGTCCTGTTGACTGCTCAGGGTAGTTTGATTCGGAGCCTTAACCCTTCATATGCCGTAGATCTACGCGAGACACAATGGCTTTTTAATTGTGTCATTGTATTTACTCCGTGGTAATTACGACATTCAACCGGTTAATTGCGTGAGCCCGACTCGCTCTTGACCGGATTTTTTATTAGTGAATATTATTATGTTCACTAGTCTAGTTGTATAAACCAGGCCCGATCCGACGGGGGGGGGGGGGTCGTGGAGGTCATAACCTGTTCGGAGGATAAGCTGTTGGGAGTCTGAATGATTTACTTGCCTTACTAACTTAAAACTGGACTTGAGCCACAAAAACTCCGATGGACATATTCAAAAACATTAAGTAAGAACATATTCAGACATGGGAACTGCCAACTGAAGTAAAAACTTAAAACTATTATATTTATGACAGTGAGTTTTTTAACGCGCTTTTTTAAAGTTTTTTTCTTTAAAAAGCCTGTTATAACATATAGGTAGAATTTAAGAAGCAAGAGCGAGCGAAGCAAACTCGAGATATTGGGCACCCAGCTCGTACATAAGGTTCGAAAGGCTTAGGTTAAGGCCAGATTCCAAAACCTAAACTGCTGTAAATCGAGTTTAAGCTTTTCGTCATAATTCAATAAAGTAAGTTCTCTTTTTGTATGATGGATAAAAGAAAACAGAAACTATTCAAGGTGGGGTGCTAAAATTTCAGGCTCGCTACGCTCGATCTTGCAATCTACGTTCTGTTGAAAATCTTGAATTTTTCTTGTAGGCAAAGCAAGTAATTCCTAGTCCTTTTAGAATGATCGAAAGAAAATCGAACCTCTACGAGAGTGTGCAAATTTTTCGAGCTCGTTTCGCTCGCTCTTGCATTTTATATTCTGATAGTTGCTTGGGCTTGCCGGCTTAAGTCGACAATGTAACTCCTATTTCTGCTTGAAAATTTACAACAAAACCCAACCAAACAGATACGGGTTGTTAAAATTTTCGAGCTCGCTTCGGTCGCTCACCCCACCCTGCATGATCTACCGTTCTAATACATACCTACGACCAATTTGGCAGCATTATTTAGGCAGAGGTGGTCCTTTACATAGTACTAAACTTACACCCACATTTAGTTATTAAGTGAAATGTCACAGGGAGGCGAGCCTTGCCGCCAACCGGGCATAAATCCAGATAGATTCTGAGAAATTTCCGATGGAAAAACCTAATAATACTTTAACCGACCTAGGAATTGAACCCAGCTAGGACCTCATGCTCAGCAGTAACGCTTGAGACCAGTAGATCAACGAGGAGATGTACCTCCTTTAAAATATTCCTCAGAACCCATGGTGGACCCCCCCCCCCCCCATCTTGGGCTGCGACCGCGCCTGGTATAAACAGAACGCCGCGCGCCGTTAGGTACTTCAAAAAAGTGTGGCCGATTTAACATGCAGTCGGCACCGTATGGGAAAAATGCCCTAAATAGGTACACGATTTAAGGGACATCGACGCGCAAACTGTTACCAGAAAAACCAGCGTAAAAAATTCTAGATAATAAAAACAAAATCTGCTGTTTCATACAAAAGTGCAAAACAGCTTTTTTTTTTATAAACCCTGAAAAATTTCAGCTCTGGTGGGTGAATCATATGCTGAATTCATGGTAACAGTTTGCGCGTCGATATCCCTTATCTACAGCCTGTATATTGAAGTTACCAAATTGTATATAGCACTAGCTCGGCTCCTAAGGGCCGTAGAAAATGCAATCAATTTTTCAAATACTAGTAGTAGTAGTTCTAAAGATCAGCATACCTACCACGAGCTCTTAACGCGATCCACTTTAGGACCTAAACTGAATCTTCTAATTCGTACCATGACGTCAGTTTAACGATTCAATTTAGGCCGTGCCATCTGACAGCGATTATCCCAAACTGCGTCGCAAGTTTTGGTTTCATTCATTTCATTTTGTACTGTATTTGGTACCATGACGTAGTTATAGCAGCTCAGCTGAAACGCTAACTGTCAAAATAAGGGATTCAATAAAAGTTACTATTTCTCTAACATAAACTGAAACGTTTGGTGAATTATTGACGAAAATAAAGTTTTTTAGTGGAAATTTACAAAAACCAATGTAAGTGTAAGTACTTTAATCTTATACGGTGGAGGCCTGCCCCGCTTGGGCGGAACACCGCCGTGTCCTCGTAGAGGCGATCGGCAGCAGCGGCGACCTCTCGCGCCCGGCCCTGGTTCAACCATGGTCCGGAGCGAGAGGGAGTGGGAGGCAGTCACCTCCTTCTGCGAAGCAGTCATGCTAGCGAAGGAGGTGGCGGGATGGGCGAGGGAGAGAGCGTCCCAGCCGCCGCGGTAGACGCCCCGGGCGTCGGGAGCCGCGTGACGACTCCCAACCACCGTAGGCGCGGGCCTGCGGACGGCGAGTAATGGGTAGCTCGCCGTCCGATCAGGACCAGGCCCGTGCCGGACGGCGCGTATGTGTTCCACGCGCGCCTCAAAGAGATGTCAGCATCAAAGGAGGGGCCCGTTAGGGCCGAAGCCTGCCGGGGCAGCGGGATTGTCCGAAAGGGTTACCGCTACCCCGGAACATAAAGGGCTAAGGAAGGAACACGGACGGGTTTTAGTCAGTAAGAGTCTGACACTCCCTTCCGCTCCACCCAAAGCGGGAGGAGTCATTGGATGATTTCCCATCCTAAAAAAAAAAAAAAAAAACTTTAATCTTTCTATTAAAGTGTAAAATACCTATTTTACATGCCTTTTAAACCGCATTTGTTTTTCTTTAACAGATGTCCTTTTTCGACTAGAATGCAACAAAAAAAGCACTTGCAAATTATTGTCATAATCTCGAGGCAAGTTGTACATTTATTCACTTTCATAATAGATTTATCTATAGACTTCTCGAAAGAATTATTTAGTTTCAGTACTTATACAAACAATGTTTAATACTTTCGACATTCCTTGAAATCAAAACTACACTCTATAAAAATAAAAAATTTGTTTTCGTAGATTAAATAGCAAAAGGTAAATAAATATCTACTTTGACTAAGAAATAATTTAACAATAGTTACCGTATTAACGTGGAATCTTAACAGCAGCGGTTGTGTCTGTTTCACTATAAAGTAATGATATTGAGTTATCTACATCTACACTAATATTATAAAGAGGAAAGATTTGTACCTATTTTTGTATGTTTGTAATGAATAGGCTCAAAAAGTACTGGGCCGATTTAAAAAATTCTTTCACCAATAGAGTGCTACATTCTTCCAATTTGACATAGGCTACATTTCATTTTGAAAAAAATTAGGGATCCTTGGTAAAATTTGAACAATGTAACCGAAGGTGTAGAAAAATGAGTCTTAAAATGTCTTTCGTCGAATGCGCTGCCGAAACTATTAGCGATAGAACAAAATAATGTACAACAATATTGAAGAACATCATAATGTCTACAAAAAACTCCGCGGTAGCATATGTCCAACTATTGTAGTTATGTCACTACAACAACTTTTTTCATTTTAAACATTAATGAAAATGCTAACCAAATTCAAACCATGCTATTTATGTGTTTATATTAATCCTTATCCAAATAAATTATTTTATGGTCAAGACCATTTAACTACCTATAAAATAGTTTTTAAATTATATCCAAATTTCCAAAAATAAATAATTGTCTACCCCGTGCGAAGCCGGGACGGGCTGCTAGTGAACAAATAAAATGTTACTTGCTTCTGAACGTGTCTAACACTAAAATGTGCGCGAAACAAACTTATTTGATAATAATAGCGTTGTCTCTTTTTCACCAGAAACGTTTCAAACACGGTTCAGCAACGAATTGCGATCTTTCATTCACTTTCAACGATCCAAATGCCGCTGAGCGCAATGGACGTCATGGTACGACTGTGAGTGATGCAGTTTAAGAACCTTAACTGAAATGTCTTGCTTTTTAATCGTTTTTAAATAGTTCATGGTAGGCCTCCAGTACGCTCAAACAAACAAACTCTTCCTTCAGCTTAATTATTAGTATATATACAGGATGGAAACTTTCAGCGGGGCAGTAAGGGGAAGTACCTTATCCGTTGCAGCTACGCGAAAATAGTCTTAGGAGACTATCCATAACTTTTTATGGAATTTTGATCCCCATTCACAGATTTAAAAAAAAAATACAGTTAGCAAGAAAATAGCCATTTTACACAAAAACATTTTTTGATGCCAATCGATCCTGTTTCTAATACTGATCAAAAACTTCTATGGGACCAACCATCGTTGGAGTACTCAAAAAGTCACAAATTGCAGAAAACTTTTCCCGTTACATTTTGTAAAGAATTTGTGTAACTGAAATACAAAAAATAAAATAAAAGACAAATGATCACGTAGAATTTCTTTACAAAATGTAAGGGAAATACATTTTGTAAAGAATTTGTGTAACTGAAATACAAAAAATAAAATATAAGTCAAAAAAAAAACAGCTGTTCCCTACATTTTGACGAGTTATGCGAACATAAATGTAAGAAACAGCAGATTTTTTTTTCGCGATTTCAGGTTTGGTCCTATAGTAAAAGTTGTTCATAATGATGAGTAGAATCACCCATTTCGATTTGTCGCATGTTTTCAATTTCATCCTGTATATATATACAGGGTGTAAGGAGAACGCTTCCGAAGCCAGAACGTAGATTATATACAACCTAAATACAAACGGATACCAATAACCTTTCGCTTTATTTATATTGGTTATTTTCAAGATTTCATATTTCGTAAACGCGCAATGGAAACCGTACAACACGTGAGGTCGCTGACACGCAAAGCAACGTCGCGCTACCACGTGACCGCGCGCCCGGGCTTCGTCGCGGGCGCCTAGCGCTCCGTACGGCCGAATCACGCCGAGTCACGGAATTTATACGGAATTTACAAACACCACTTTCAAATGGCTACTACGGCTCGAAGTCTCGAACTGCGCTCCATCCATTTCAATACAATGCCAGGCCGCTGTGTCGACCCGTGAACACGAGGCATTAGTGTAGGATCCTCAACACATTCTGCACGTAGTTTATTAGAAATGCTCAGTATTCTGCCCCGCATTTCATCAGCACTGTCACATTCTCGATCATCATGTTGCCGTATTCACAAGCACTGTACACGTATGACTCAGGCATTGTTTAATACAACAAAAAATAATAACTAAAACACAATAAAACAGCACTAAAAACGTAACAATAACACAAATTAAGCCTGCCTAAGGTATTAAGTCCGCCCTTTGTACCTTTTTGTGCGAAAAGTTTAAATAAATTGAAAACTAACAAAACAGTATTAAATACGATTCAATAGCTATTGATCGATTTACGTAACGTAACGCACATTCGCTCACGAACCGAGTCGGAAAGGAACTAACTAAGTACTAACTAGATCACTAGAGAAGTACTAAGAAGATCAAACATGCCGCGGATGCCGCCTGCGTGCGGTGTCGGCTGACAAACGGTGCCGCCGCGCGGACGCCGCCATAGCGGTGTCTTTTGATGTGCAAAGATCAACAAATTACAGAGGAGAAAATGTTAAAGAATAATTATGAAATCAGAAACCAATTAATTTTAATTGTCAGGAAATTGTACTTATGCTTTACTAAACTGCTAAGCTTACTAAACTGTTTTCATGATCAAACTTTTTTAATAAGATTTAACGGGTTTCTAAGATTAAACTAACTTAATTATCCACTTTAAATTGATTGGGTTTACTTACTAAATTAAGGATACTTTTATTGCAATAAACTAGCGCGTGTCGTGTGACTAATTACATTGACATAAAGTTCAAATTCAATTGATTCACGCGCACTAGTTGCTTCAAACTGTACCTACACGCGATGAAAATGTTTTAGTCAATCACGGCTAAAGTTGCGGTCGCGACTTTATTTTATTTACTATCGATTATCGACTTACATACAAAACAGTAATTGCACGACACAGTGCATCAATTTAAAACTGTTGACGCCTCTGTAATGTTTCTTCTTATTTATTTTGGCGGCGGCGGCGGCGGCGCTTTACAAAGGATGCCTAAGGTCGCCGCCGCGCCGCCCCGCACCGCCACGCGCCGCATAGGAGCCGTGGACGCCTGTCTCTCAAACTAGGTGACCCGGGTTCAAACCTCGGTATGGGTCTCAAGGTTAAGAAAAGTAAACTTGATTTTTCTGATTTGTAAGCAAAATTTGCGAACATTCGGATCAAAATAAAATTGAAACCCTGTTCAAGGGGAAAATCATTACGATCCTTGCATGAATGGAATTCGAAACCAGATATCCCACAACTAGGTAGAAGTGAACTGAAAAGACATTCGCTTAAAGCGATCGAGTAAAGGTTAGGAGGATAGGATCACATGGCACCCCGCCCGCCGCTGCCAGCTGTCGTCGCGTCGCGCGTCGCGTGGATTTGGGGTCGTCGGCCGCTCGTCTGCGGCGAGCGCGCGCGCACTTTGAACTCTAGGTCATGCGCGAGCGTCAGATGATTTTATTTACGAATACATTGCTTGTTAGAGTTGTAAAGAAAAAAAATGTGTTTAATCGCAAATAACGGTTTAATTTAACTGTTCTCACAGCATAGTGTACGAAAAATGCAAAAAAAATAGGTAAAATTTCATTTTTTTTCCCAAATTTTTTGATGTTATCGTATCGAGAATCACTAGCCCTATCACCTGTCTTCGTTTTCGGAAGCGTTTCCCTTACACGCTGTATATATATGTATATACCTATATTATTTACTTATTTACCCTTATAATCAAAAAAATTTTGAGAGTAAAAATTATTTTGGAGAAGCCATTTTTTTTTTGTGAGAATTAAATGGTAGCTCTCTTATCACTTTTGGAATATGGTTATATATTTTAATGGACATAAGGTAGCTGTTTCTGTAGTAGAGAGTGTTATTACAAAATTGGTTTTTTAATTTGGTGGGGTCCCTTTTTGCAAATCTATTGTTTACGGCTACTGTGGAGAAGAAGTGAGAGTTTTTCTTGACAAATATGGCTATTTCAAAAATGTAAGTAAATGTAAGATAGAGTTAGAACATTTAGCTTTTTAAAAATTGGTCTACAGCTCTCGTATGGAGGCGCCCCAGTTATTGTTCGCAAGCATTTTTTTTGCGCTATGAAGGCTCTTTGTATGTGTGATGAGTTACCCCATAGGAGTAAGCCGTAGGTACCTCAATACAGACGCTACGTAGCCGTGATAGGCGTTGAGTGCAGCGTCTTCATTTGCTGTTTTGCGTAGTTCTCTTAGTGTGTAAACAAATCTGTTTATTTTCTTACATAGATTTTCAATGTGTATTCCCCAATTACAATTTTCATCTAGTGTTAGACCTAAAAATTTTATAGTATTTACTTTATTAATTATTTGGTTATTATGATTTAAATTTATTTTTGGTGGATTTTGTTTGTAGTTTGCAAATTGAATGAATTTTGTTTTAGATACATTTATTTTTAAGTTGTTTTCGTTTAGCCAATTAATTATATCGTTGATGGTTTGATTTACTTCTTGTTGATGTAATGTTTTGTTATATTCCGCAATTATTACTGACACGTCATCTGAAAATAGTACGCACTTATGATTTGTTATGTTTGGCAAGTCGTTAATCTATAACAGGAAGAGAAGAGGCCCAAGGATGCTTCCTTGGGGCACTCCAGACCCATTGTGTCTAAAAAAAGGTTTATATACCATTGCAACAAGTTTAACATCAATACGGGATACTTTAACACACTGTTGTCTATTGCTGAGATAACTTTTCAGCCATTCTAACGCTGGACCTCTGATGCCGTAGCGCTCACATTTATCTAGGAGTGTATTGTGGTTAACGATATCAAAAGCCTTGCTCATATCTAGAAAGATTACTGAAACAGACCGTTTTTTATCTATATTATCTGTTATGGACCTTACTAACGACAATGCTGCTAGAGTTGTTGACTTACCTTTTTGAAACCCATTTTGCTCTTCATTTTCATGTCGATTTCTGGCACTGGGACAGTCGGCCATGTTCCTTCCGTGTCGATTTTCGGCATTTGGGCGTTAAGAGCAGTTGAGTGAATAAGTTTATGTTTTTTTTATGTATTGAACTAGACGATTATGCATTATTTTCTCATAAATTTTTGAGAATATTGAAATGAGAGTGATAGGTCTATAATTATTTTTATCTAGTGTACTCTTACTTTTATGAAGGGGCTTAACTATTGAAAATTTTAATCTATCATCGAAGGTTCCCTCAGATAGAGATAAATTAATTGTGTGGCACAGTATTGGTGATATGATTTCAGCACATAGTTTGAGTATGTGCGTAGAGATCTCATCATACCCTACCGACTTTTTATTGTTTAGAGATATTATAATACAAAACACTTCGGTGTCAGAACATGGGTTCAAAAATATGCTGAAACTGTTCCTATTGGGTTGAGACGAACGGGTATTTCTTGAAGGTTGAGGTTTTATATTAGCAATATCAATAAAAAAAATATTAAAGGAGTTAGCTATTTGACTCTAATTGTTTAAGGCGCAGATATACGACTTCTAATTATTTTAAATTCAACATCACGTCTAATCGACCGGACTGATTTCTTTGAAAAAAATAAATGCAATACATATTTATAGACCTTATCTACTACATGAAAAGGCACACAATTCAATGAGGTGGGCCGCGCGGCGTAGCTCGACGTAGTAGACACCACCTCATTGAATTGTGTACTTTTTTGAGTAGTCGATAAGGTCTATATTTGCTATCTTGAAAACTGCACGCCGCACCGCGTCACGTCGCGGTGTGAACTGTGTCAGGGTTTATCAAAAATCGACCCCTATAAACGGGGTGAAGAGGAGTAGTCAATTTCACAGGGGAGAATTTTACTACGTGGCTTGACTATCTGGAAAATTGGTATAAATAATATTTAAGTCAAGTTAGAAACATCCAAGACGATTTTTCAAAATTCCACCCTTAAGGGGATAAAAACAGGGGATACAGTTTATTTGTAAAATCTTATTAATTTGGTTAATAAACTTGAAACTTGACAATATTTGGCTCAGTAAGTAACTAATAAAGATAGTCACTTTTAGTTAAAAAGAAACCCCTCACAGAGGATTTAGGGGGTGACAAAGTTAATAGGTTAGAAAAATGTGTAAGTAACCCGCTGTCGGATTAACTCGGTACTACTAAAACAAAAAATAAAAAGTATTTCAGGGTTTTTCAAATATCGACTCCTACCAAGGTGGAAAACGGTACTTACCACTGACCTCTATTAAACAAGTACACAGGTCAGTGGTACTTACTTATTAAAGTTTAAAGAGTACATTTTACTTAATTGTTTTCATGGGTATGGGCACATTACTTAATAACAGATAAATCACTCCATGTACAGTCAACAAAAGAGATAAGTATGCAGGATCGTCGGATATAGTTGAAGTTTAGTAAGAAACCGATGGATGATCTCGAAAAAAATTAAATTTTATTAGTAGAAAACAAACAGCTCATTTATCAAATTAAATTTCAGTCGATAACATCCATCGGTTTCTTACTAAACTTCAACTATATCCGACGATCCTGCATACTAATCTCTTTTGCTGACTGTACAAGTTACGCGCGCTAACTACCTACCGGCCGCCGCCGAGCCGCGCGCGGCCCTTTTCTCATACAGTGGCAAAGACTACATTATTTACTGGCTACTGACTACAATAGCATGGGGTCTCAACTAGAACAAGTTATAATTAGTCTTAAAAAAAAATCATAGATGGCAGCATAGGTAACAATTATGAAATTATCAATCACTAAAAAGCGATAAACGGCAGATTTTGGCTGAAGTAAGATTATTAAAAATCAAAACTCCCTTGTTTAATGTTGCTTTACCTATTTACACTCATAAATCACGTTTTTTCAACAAAAACGATAAAATAAGCCTTTTACTTCAAGTCGAACCCATAATACTCTAGTACAGATACCCAATCCCATACAAAGAAATGACACCTCCCTAATACTGGCTATTCCCATGGCTATTTTTTGATCCCTCCATTTCTTAACAGATGGCAGCATCAACGACTCACGAATTGACAGGCTGTAGATTTACAACGCCATCTAGGAAGTCATCCTAGATACCAGAAGGCCAATTCTCGTAATTTAAAACGTTCAAAATCTAGCGACAAACAAATGTCAAACACTTGTCAAAATGTATGGAAATTAGAGGTATTTTTGACAGATTGAGACTGAGATCAGACTGTGAACGTTCTTAAAATTACGAGAATTGCCCCTCTGGTGTCATCGATGCTAGGTAACCATCGACACTACTAGATGACGTTGTTTTATTACTTTTTGTTTGATAGATCCTCTACATCTCACAACGAATATAGGACATGACATCGCACCGTGCGTTCAAGGCCAAGTACAGAGGCCAGCACATCAACCTACCCCAATCTGTCAAATTTTCCCAATTGAATATGAACCTTATTCCTTTGTAGTAAAGTTGAAAATCTATCAAAGAAATTTGACAGATTGGGGTAGCTTTATGTGCTGGCCTCTGTACAAAAAAGTTATCTTGAGTTGGCGATGGCTTAATAGTTTCATTAGTGTGATTGAGCTAGCTTTATTAAGGCGCAGATATACGACTTCTAATGATTTTAAATTCAACATCACGTCTAATCGACCGGACTGATTTCTTTGAAAAAATAAATGTTATACTAGACCATTTGCTTCGTAATTTGATATGTGAATATTTGCAATTATATTTTTTTAAGATAGTGTAATTAATTTGTAAAGTAATGTCTACCGCGGACATAAAAACGAAAATCACGCAAACACTATCGGGTGTATTTTCATAAAACTTTTCTCTTTCTTTTCTATGCAGTCCGAATTCCGATAGTGACCGCGTTTTAGGTCATGTGAGACGACGTGCTTACGAAGCCTTTTGATGGATAACACTGAGTTTAGTGAAAATGGTAATTTTGCTATTCTGAATTTGACGTTTTTCACCAAAAATTTTGATTTTCTAACTAAATCTGACTATTTTTAATCGCGACTAAAAAGGTGTGGAATAAAATTAGTGGGCATGAACTAAAATTCACAATAACACCTCGACTTCAGGTGCAAAAACAGTACTGTATCTTTTTTTTTACTTTTGCTTATATCTCGAAAACAGTGCATCTTCGCCTCCAAGAACTAGACGGACTTCCCCACTATTGCACTTTGAGATTCCTTTTTTTTCATCAGATGTGATTTCGTGAAAAATTAGTTTTAATCAATTCTAATATAATAATTAGGTAAATATGTTAATCATTAATGAACTTGCCTACACAAATCCTTAGAAAACTCTTAAAATACCACTTAAAATTTTTTTTTTCGAAATCAAAGTTGTTAACCCGACTAAATTTAATTTTTTTTTTTTCTCTATGAGTGTAAATAGCGCCACCTGTGTCAAAAAATAGAAACTAAAACAGTTTTACGTTTAAGTATTTTTAACCGACTTCTAAAAAAGGAGGAGGTTCTCAATTCGGATGTTTGTATTTTTTTTTTTATGTTTGTTCGCGCATAACTCCGTCGCTTGCCAACCGATTTGAAAAATTCTTTTTTTGTTGGAAAGGGTGTACTTCCCAAATGGTCCCATGATTTTTTTTTTCGAAATCTGACAAGCGGTTTTTGAAGAAAAATCAACAAAAATCAAAAAATTCAAAAGCAATATTTTGTAAAAGGTGATCAGCAGTTGACATTAGGCTATTGTAACTTAGATAAATTACAAACTCTCCCACTAAAAAGTACAAAATAAAAACTTTTTTACAAAAAGAACAACCGACTTCCAAAAAAAAACACTACAAAGTTTAATTTCGGAAGTCGGTGTCGTTGGTTCTGCATTTTCGTTTATTGACTTTCATTTCTTCTTTTCATTCTGCATTTCGTTTGGGTTGTCATCTCTGTAATTGTTCAGATTTCGTCGCAAATCTTACTGTACGGCACAGAGCACTATAGAATACTGGCTGTACGGTCTTGCCCTACAGACGGTCTTCGCCCCATTGACCTTGCGAGGATGGTTCTTAGGGAGAGAAAAAAAAAATCTTCGAAAAAAAATTGCACCCGTGCTAAGCTGGGGCGGGCCGCTAGTCATTATTATATTTTTTTTTTTTTTTATTTATTAGGGACATAAAAATAAAACACCTGTAAGATTTTTTTATTTATCTTTATTTCAGACGTATTTTTAATAATTAAACATGGTAAAGCATTAAAAAGCATATTATTTTATTTCATAAAGTGTACTACAATTACCTACTGACATCTTTAGCGAGAGAGGCGAGGCAGCCCTGGCAACTCACAATAACCACGCGGCGGCGGCGCGCAGCTAAAAAGCAAAATTAATTTTAAGCTTGTAAGGTTACGTACACACGGCTACACATCAAGCTATTTTCCAGTTTTAACTGATCTCGCATTGTATAAGTTTTTCGTGCAATCAGAAGTCAGCTTAGGGCGCGTTCCGAATTGGGGAAATAATAGATGTAATCGATTTGACCGTGCTAAAACCCGTACCGAATTGGCGTGAGCGCGATAACGATGTCCCGTGAATTGTCATAGATGACGTCATGTCATGCGCCATCTTGCGATAACGCCGACCATGCCTCGTACTTAATATCACCGTGAGCGCTGTCAAAAATGACTGTGTGTGTGTGTGAGGATGAGGATGTGTCAGTGTGTGTTTTGTTTTGAGCTGCATCATATCTTTTTAATAACGTGGCATTTTCGAAATTGTGCTTTTGGCTGACAGTCGCCACCTAAACAAAGAAAAGGAAGAAACGTGTGGTGTTTTTATGAAGAAATACTGCTGTAATATCTTTTTGACACCGAGTAAGCACTGTGAGCGCGCTCACGAGTGTTCCGAATTGTTGACAGCTCTCAGCTGTCATAATCGTGATATCCAATAAGGAACGCATGTGAGACGATTTGAGTGCTGTGAGCGATATTAGCCAAGTCGGAAGGCAGCCTTATACTGGTTATGTAAAGCTTGACGTGTAGCCGTATGTACAGAGGCCAGCACATCAAGCTACCCCAATCTGTCAAATTTTCCCAATTGAATGTGAACCTTATTCCTTTGAGGTAAAGTTGAAATTCTATCAAAGAAATTTGACAGATTGGGGTAGGTTGATGTGCTGGCCTCTGTACATTTTCGTTCGCAGCGTCTAGCGAGTAGTGACTCGAAGGTCGCTGAGTGGTGTAGGCCATTATAGCAGTAGGTATTGTTTTGTGTGGAGTGATTTATCTGTTAGTAGGTAAGTAATTTGTGGTATGGGTCTTTGAGTCAAGTTATGAACACATCCCAAACGATGTTTCAAAATTCCACCCCTGTGGGGTGCAAAGCGACCGGGATACAGTATATTAGAAAAATCTGATTCCTTTGATGTATAAACTGAAAAATGGGCCCGAATATTTATTTATATATATAAATGATAAAGATCATAAACATAAATTTTCGAAATTTTTAGAGGAAACTACGAAGTACACGCGGTCGAAGTCGCGGGAAAAGTGCTAGTTAAAACAAATTGGCTTACAAGCAATAATAATAAGACATAGTCGACGGAGCCCCGCTTCGGCCGCTTCGCGGGACGTATTTCTGTATAAAGGGTTTAAAGGAACCTAACAGTAAGGAGATGACAGCATCATCCCCTTCGAACCTAACCTGTCCGAGTCGGGGTGCCTCAAGTTTGGAGCTCGCTTCGCTCGCTCTTGAACCGACACTTCATTCGCGTATCACCACACATCCCTCTTAGCATTCCCAGAGGGATGTGTCCTGCCGCTGCTAATATGTTAATAATGACCAAAATTATGTAAAATATAGGTAATCCTACCTAAAACAAAATAACCTTGTTTATGGAGTTATTTTCTAATTAATAGATGTTTAAATCCTCCATTTAGACTGTTTTGTTTCTGTTATGACAATTGGAAAATATAAATATTTGTGAAAACCCTAGGATTATTTCAAGGATTCCATTTTTCCAATCCATAAATCTTTCTTTTTGGGTTAATCCAAATAATTTTAGCAAATCCTACATCAACGATTGCAAAGAGTTTGTGTCGCTTGGTGAAGATATCTTAGTTAATGATTTTCCTTGTAATAGATATATAATAGTAAGTAATTATTCCAAATATGTAAATTTTAGTTAATAAGGTACGATGGGTTTGGCGTATTCGTGTGGATAAAAACCCCCATTTTCTTAAAAAATATTTAAAAAAAATACTTTCTTTACACCGATTTACGATGCACGTTTCTGGCCTTCTGGCATAATAGTGCCTACTAATTCCATGGCCAAACAATAATTAAAAAAACATAAATGTTGTGCTTCCATTCACTGACCTCTTGTTTAATAGAGGTCAGTGTGTGCTTCACTAACCTGTACAGAGGTCAGTGTGTGCTTATACACTGACTGTACACACGGCTACACATCAAGCTATACATAACCAGTATAAGCTGACTTCTGATTGTATGTACGAAAAACCTATACAATGCGAGGTCAGCAAAAACTGGAAATGTATAGCTTTATGTGTAGCCGTGTGTACTTATTTAATAGAGGTCAGTGGTGCTTAATGTGCTTATAACTCATTCATTCTCAATGTGTTCTTGTTTTCTACTTATGGTATGCCACAGACAATTAAATCGCAGTGTAAATTAGGCTTAATAATAATGTAAAAAAATAAATGGCAACATTGATGGGAATAATGAGGCTGGTAGTACTGGTAGGGAGGTAGTAATACTAGTAATTTAGTAAAGTAGTGGATAGGTGGGCGTCCATCTTGAAATTTTACTGGGTTTGAGCCGGTTTAGTTCTAATAAAAGTGTATTTTGTAGCTTGGAGTTCATAGTAATCGTTAGTTTTCAAGAAGTTTTATGTATGCCGAAACTATTTATCGTTTAAAATAGGATTAACTACAGTTATGCTTTAGGTATGAACGTCTGCTAAAACATTTAATCGTTTGACGAGTAATGGCGTGCGTTTTTCTCTTTGAAGACACTTTCATATTTTATTCCATGTCGTCAGATCCTATGAATAGTAACATCTAACGCATGTGATCAATAATTGTGAAAATATCTTCAATATAAAGAAATAAGTTTCAATAATTATGTTAGTTGGACAGTAATCGTAGCTGGATGTCGTTTTTAGGTTATACATCACAATACTGTAATTGAATAGTGACTTGTAATCATAACCGCCTATGATTCGATTCGTCTGGTCGAATCATTATGCATAAACACATTGTTATTAAGTGGAGTTCTTCACCAACATAAATATATGAAAGTGACGTAGAAAATATTTATTCGCAGTATCGTTACTCAAGACATACGCGATTTCCGGAAAGACTATCGCTGATAAAAGCTTAAATTGGCGGAGGCATAGCACGATGGCAGTGCCGAGTAGAGCGCGGGTATATGCCGATGTCAACTCACAACGTCCAAGAGAATACTGGGACTATGAAAGCTATGTGGTGGACTGGGGTAACCAGGAAGACTACCAGTTGGTGCGTAAGCTTGGGCGTGGAAAGTATAGTGAAGTATTCGAGGCAATAAATATCACAAATAATGAGAAGTGTGTAGTTAAAATATTGAAGGTGAGTCACATTATTACATAGTTACGCCTAGAAGTCTAGTTCTTCATTGTTTACATTGTATGCATAATCTAACGACTATGTCCTACTATGCTTTGACAAAGCATAAAAATCACTGTTTTATATGCCCTAATTACAGAATTTTATTCCAGCCTGTTAAAAAGAAGAAGATAAAAAGAGAAATAAAAATATTAGAAAACTTAAGAGGAGGCACAAATATAATTACTTTACAAGCTGTAGTCAAAGATCCTGTTTCTCGTACTCCAGCACTCATTTTTGAACATGTGAACAATACTGATTTTAAACAGCTGTATCAAACACTGTCAGATTATGATATAAGGTAAAACTATCTTAATAAATAATATCAAAGTAGTGTTGGAGGAATTGCTCAGATAGCAGAGTTAATTAACATAATTAACCCATCAAGCCTCTAATTAGCAGACACAATAGAAATTTTATTGTTATTGGTACACATGGTGTACATTCGACATGCAAAGAGTTAATTAAATAATGATATCAGTTATATAATTGTACAATCAATGTTTACTTCATTACAGATATTATTTGTATGAACTGCTGAAGGCATTAGATTATTGCCACAGTATGGGCATCATGCATAGAGATGTGAAGCCCCATAATGTGATGATTGATCATGACCACAGAAAGTTGCGTCTCATTGATTGGGGGTTAGCCGAGTTCTACCACCCTGGGCAAGACTATAATGTTCGTGTTGCTTCTAGATATTTTAAGGTATGTAACTTAATAATGATCTTTTTATAACTAAAATAATTTCCCTGCTTAAATGTGCTTTTAAAATTTACTTGTTAATCTGTTGTGAAGTAAAAAATATTAATTTTATAGTTAACGTAATTTTAAACTTGTTTTAGGGTCCAGAGCTCTTGGTGGATTATCAAATGTATGATTATTCTTTGGACATGTGGTCATTAGGATGCATGTTAGCATCAATGATCTTCCGCAAAGAGCCATTTTTCCATGGCCATGACAATTATGATCAACTTGTGCGTATTGCTAAAGTGCTGGGCACTGAAGAGCTATTTGAATATTTGGATAAATATCATATAGAATTGGATCCTCGTTTTAATGATATACTTGGCAGGTATGTTGGCTGGTTATTATATTGAAGGAATTAAAAAAAGAATTGAGTTTATACATGTTCTTATTAAATCTTTTTTTAAAGGCATTCTCGTAAGCGATGGGAGCGGTTTGTGCACTCTGAAAATCAACACTTGGTGTCTCCTGAAGCGTTAGATTTCCTAGATCGTCTTCTACGTTATGATCACTATGAGAGATATACTGCTCGTGAGGCAATGGAGCATCCGTACTTCTGTAAGTAACTTGATGATTTATGTTTACTTTTATCACCCAAATTTTGAAAAACGATAGACATATAAAGTTAGAGACAATAAGTACAACAATTAACATTGGCAAAATCATCGAATGTTACCAATGGAGCCAGAACCTCGAAAAATAAAATAGAATAGAATTACAACAATGATATTATCATTGTTGTACTTATTATAGACTACAATAAGAATACTTGTTGAAAGAAAACTACTAAGTTTTTCTTGTTTTTTGTTAACTCAAGCATATAATTGTTTATTTTAATGCAATTAATGATTTTTCTTATGATACGATCTGTCCATTTACTGACATTCAGCATCTTTTGTGTGAAGCTTTTGTTTAGTCATGCTTGGTATGCGCCCATTGGTGCATCCACCTCAATTCGTTTTATAGTGTGTCAATTGTCATAGTATCAGGTCTTGTGGGGTTTGTCTTTAAGCCTCTTGAATGTCTTGGTTTTCATCAACTTTGATGCCAGTTTACTAGGATGAGTAGTAATCCTATTCTTGTAGGCACTGATTGCTTGCGTGATTTGTTCTTTCACTTTGGTATTTTTAAATCCTGATGTAAGCTATCATTACTCATGTACCATGGTGCATTAGTTATAATCCTAAGCATTTTTGATTGAAACCTTTGGAATATGTCAATGTTTGAATTGGCTGCCGTGCCCCATAGCTGTATTTCGTATGTCCAGATAGGCATTATGATACACTTATAAATCCTGAGCTTATTTTCCAGAGAGAGCTTGGATTTTTTTGTTAATAGCCAATAGTTTCCTTAGTTGTAGGCTCAATGCTTTACGCTTCGTGGTTAGTCGCCGGTCTAAGTACATTCCCAGATATTTAGCTTCTTCCGCTTGGGGAATCACAACATTATTTAGACGTTCAGGTGGGCATGTATCTCTTCTTGTTGTGAACGTCACATGAACCGATTTGGCTTCATTTGCCATTACTGCATTCTCTTAGCCAGTTCGATATTTCATCTAAGCTTGTTTGTAGTATCTTAAATGCCTGGGCGGCATCTTCATCCACAGCTAGTGTAGCTGTGTCATCGGCAAACATGCCTATAAGACTACTCCTTCTGACACGGGGAGATCAGCTGTATAAAGAAGGTAAAGAGTAGGACCCATCACACTGCCTTGAGGAACTCCTGCCCGAATTTCGTGCAGTCCAGTTATCTCATTGCCAGAAGCACTTGTAGAAAAATCTTGCTTTAGGTAATTGTTCCTATGCTGGAGGAATTATCCATAATTTTACTAAGATAGTATCTAACAATGTAATTTTTTTATTAGGGGTCTGTGACTATCGTTTGCATAGTACTCAGAAACAAATGACCTACTTCATCATTGTAGACGCCGCTATAGTGGCATACCCCTGGAGTTATTATTTTATTGAGCCTATATTATGCACGTCCAGAATGAGGGCCTTGCTAGAGTGCTATGGCGAACGCGACTGTATCATACATTAATCCGCCGCGTGCGTCTACAATGAAGTGACTAAGGCGGAGACTGCAGCCCAGGGTCTAGCAAAGGGCAACGAATTTGTGATAGTTTCAAACATCTATCTGCCCCTTCAGCCACAGGTTTTGCTAAAAATTGTAAACTAAACACTTCAACCTAAACCCTCTATTGCCTGCTTCAACAACTCGAATTGCACCGCAGTCGCTCCTGCCACCATACAGTCACATTGCAGAAGGCCTAAACTCTATTATTTGGAAGATGTGACAAATAATAAAATTTAGGCCTACCATTCGATCTAAATCGCTAAATGCTAAGTTATTAATTACTAATGTACGTCAGAATCGCGGGTGTATTTTTCAGATCTGCCTAAATTTATTGCAGTTATTTGGTACCTTCTGTGTACCTTTACGTACCTCTCTTGAAAATCTGTGTACCTACACCCGTACAATGATATTTAAAAAATTAGGTACACCCGCCATCTTGATGTCAGAACCGCGGGTGTACTGCCAACCAATATATGTAGCTAAGTACAATCTATAAGTAGATTTGGTACCTCTTGTGTACCTGCAGAAACACGTATTTAATAAACAAAATACGATCAGGTTGCCGCGAAAAGTAAAAAAAAAAAATCTTTCTTTGACGTTCTTACTATTTTATAAAATAGTAACGACGTCATAGAATAAATAACAATCTTCGGTAAGGTCTTGGAACTGAATGGAAATCATTTCATATTTTATTATAAAGTACTGTTATCAGGATAATCATAAAGGAAACAGGCAACAAGGAAATATAATGACTGCGTCCTTGCACCAGAGTAATCTAAATGCAACCAAAAAAAAAAGTAGTTTTGACTGCCTCGGTGGTTCAGTGG
Source organism: Gortyna flavago (assembly GCA_963669345.1). NCBI lineage: Eukaryota > Metazoa > Arthropoda > Insecta > Lepidoptera > Noctuidae > Gortyna > Gortyna flavago. The sequence goes on from OY770126.1 coordinate 11,801,865, forward strand.
TAGTAGTATGCGACTGCTGAACACGATGTTGTGAGTTTGATCTCCACATAGAGCAACAATTTGCGGATCACACAAAGTGTTGTCCTGAGTCTGTGTATAATTTGTGTCCGTTAATTGCATGTTTCGATTCCCAGTATGGGCACACAATCACACTAATATTATAAAGGCGAAAGGTTGTGCACCGCAGGGCGCAGCGCAGCTAGTAGGTAGTGACTAAATGATATGCGGCGGTTCTGGATTCGGGATTCCGGGTATGGCCACAATACATGTTTAATGGACTTGTTTAATGTGGAGGTTTTGGGTTCGATTACCGAAGATTGTTATTTATTCATTGACGTCGTTACTATTTTATAAAATAGTAAGTACGTCAAAGAAAGAAAAAAAAAATTTTTTGCTTTTCGCAGCAACCTGACAGTATTTTGTTTATTAAATACGTATTTCTGCAGGTACACAAGAGGTACCAAATCTACTTATAGATTGTACTTAGCTACATATATTGGTTAGCAGTACACCCGCGGTTCTGACATCAGGATGGCGGGTGTACCTAATTTTTTAAATATCATTGTACGGGTGTAGGTACACAGATTTTCAAGAGAGGTACGTAAAGGTACACAGAAGGTACCAAATAACTGCAATAAATTTAGGCAGATCTGAAAAATACACCCGCGATTCTGACGTACATAATTACTAGCTTCCGCCCGCGGCTTCGCCCGCGAGGTATGTCGATAAAAACTATCCTATGTCCTTCCCCGGGATGCAATCTATCCTCTCTGCCTAATTTTATCGAAATCCATTCAGTGTTTTGGCGTGAAAAGGTAAAATACAGACAGACAGAGTTGTTACTTTCGAATTTATAATATTAGTATGGATGAACCTTTTTCTTTCATGTGGTCTGTCAGAAGTTGTTTAGTGTTATATGTATAAATATAATATACATATAAGGCCACATTGCTCCAAATATTTGAAATTATTTTAAAGAGTACAGTGCGCGTCTGCAGGGACACTCGTCCTGCTATTTCGATTTTCATGACATTAGCTATCATTTGTAAATTCCTTTGCGTGCGTGTCCATGCAATCACACAATGTGGAAACCCACCTTTATTACATTCTAAGTCTGCTGGAAGTTGATTAATAGAAAAAGTTATATTTTAACACCAGGATTTATTTAATCCTTGTGAGATACTTTTTATGGGAGTGAGTGAACTACCAATGACCATTTATGATATGCCACCAAACAATTACAATTATAGTATTTTGTTACAGATCCGATTGTGAAGGAGCAGGGGCGAATGGTTTCTTCCAATTCTCCAACTCCCAATGCATTGCAAGGACCAATAAGTACTACAGAATAATTGTTACAAAGAGGTGTTAAATGCTCTTTATAATGTAATGATATGATATACTTGTACAAGATTCCGGAAGAAAAACACTGTAAAAATAACACCAAAAAGAGGCCACTGATGGTGTAAATACATACACAGGGACAGTGAAGGACTCCAATTCTGTTTAACAAACACTGATAATATAATTCCAATGCTTGATATAAATGGATAATTTGGAAAGACAATATAATTTAGTGTTTAATATTAGTAAATCTGGTTTATTAATTGTTTTAAAAGTGTTTTTATCTCTGGTATAAACTGCTGACATACATTTGTGAAAGTGCTCGTGTACTCAAGCTGAGTAGATATCTTGTGGTGGGAAGGGTTCAAATTGTCAAAGTAAATTCTGAAACATTAATTTTTATATGAAATTCGATAATAATTAATTATTGAGATAAAGGAAAATGCATCAAGTTTCATTGCACTTGATCTTTTGCATTTATTAACCTATGGTATTGATATTGTAATTACTTGTATAATATATTGGTAACACCTGCATACCATTTGCAAATACTGGTTAGCAGCTTTTCGTTGGTACTCTACTTATTAAAATTTTGTATTTATGTAATAGAAGTAAAATGTAGATATGTGTGATATAAATACAAAATTTTAAGATTATTAATTAATCGTTTTCTTTTATTACGTATTTTATAAAAGAAACCAGCTACTTCTAACATTATTGGATATTGTCGGATTTAAACATTGTTTTCTATTAGTATATTTTTAATAAGTTACATTAGCTGTCCTCATAAATATTATACATAGCGAAAATCAAATCGTATCTTCAATTGGAAGGTGAGCCTCATGGAGTATAATTTATTTTTAGTGTGATAACTTCAAGTTGTTGCATAAAATTTTCTGAATAAACAATACTAACTTTGCCTGAAAATGTTTTGGATTATTTACGTTTGAAGATCAAAAACTTCGCATCCTTATAATATTGATGGTTTGTTATGTTTGGTGTTAAAATTAGTTTTGCAAAAAGGCGGATCCTTAATAAATGGTTGACACAGATACGTTTTCATTCCACAGCACAAGAGTTTAACCTTTTTTTTTTTGGTATCAATCATTACCGGTTGTGAGTTGAGCAATTTCAAAATAAAGTGTACCCCTGCTGTAAAATTCGATTTAATTTTTTGTGACTTTTTTTTTAATTTGACCATAATATAATAGGTAATATTGTTTATCATGCAGAAAAATAAAAAGGAACGCGGAATTCGAGGCATTTTCCCGATAATATCGAAACAAAACGGATTTTGTGGCTCCATTGTGTGACTAGATTTAAAAGCAAAATTTAAAGGAAAGCGTGATATAAATAAGGCTTTTTTAAATTTATTGAAACTAATAATACATGTAATTAATTGATAAATCAAAGAAAATAACCTTAGCTTCAAGGATTAACACAACATTATTGTTTTTTTATTCGGTTTTGTGACTCTGTCGCTTATTACTGGACTATTTTTTAATTTTACTCAAAAAACATAATATATAACTTAATATGTGTAACTTTTTCGTAAAGTTATATATTAACTGTAAACATATTTGTGGCCGCACAGATTTAAAAGGTAAAATTCATGTAATTTCATAGATTTAACTCCATCAATTTGAAGGGACAGTGACAAAATGGAAGTCTTAAAATCATAGGCTGTGTTCACTTGATTTATAAATTGCATAAATAATACGTACATAGTACATTAAACCTAAGTTAACTTTTGACATCAAATGATAATTTAATTTTTTTTAGCCCTACTTCTCAAATTGGAACTAGTTTTATATTTTTTCTGTTAAAAGAAAATAATTACTGAAAAAATCGAAGAATAGAGTAGGTAAGAAATAAAACAATAATTTTAAATATGCTTGTATTTTTATCTTACTATAGGTACTTAATGTGAAATTACAAAAGAAACCTCAAACCCAATTATTACAGACGCCAGCACATCAAGCTATCCTCATATCAATATCAAGCATCGAGCTATCATCAGCTAAGCAACTGTCAAATTTTCCCAATTGAACTTGAACCTTATTCTTTTGTAATAAAAGTTGAAATCTGTCAAAGAAATTTGACAGATTGGTGTAGCTTGATGTGCTGGCGTCTGAATAATTTGTAACATTAAATCAATGCAATGTAAACTAAGCTTTATGCATTCCGACCTGTTGTGACTTGCCGTTCCGTTAAATGTGACCGTAGAATAAGTCACAAAACGGAGGTCACATAATGCTACCTTCTTGCAGGGTTAAATTGTTTAAAAATTACCCATCGTACTTAGCAAGTCTTGCTATGTCAACAATAACAATAATTAAAAAAAATTGATTTATAAGGTAAAACTTGGTCACATACCTGAGCAAAGAAATTGAAACACAGGAACACTTCAACAATAAGTCCGCGCTGGTCACAAATTAGTTTGATAATGAAGGCAAAATAGCGTCTCTCGATGAAGGACGATATGTTGTCTGCCATTTTGTGCCGAATACTTTCCACAATTAGAAGATTTTTTGCAAAAACGAGCGGTCACAAAACGGAATGTTCCGGTTAGCTAAAATTTATGATTTTTATTTATATTTTATAGAAAATATGTAATAAAAAAAAATATATAAGTATACTTCTAACTGATAAATTCGACTTTCAAGAATTCAAATTATATTTATAAACCACTCCCAATACACGAAAGTTTTTGGAAATCAAAGTTTTTCCGACCCTAGTTGGGAAGGGGACAGGTAAATTCGATGGTCTTGAAAAATAAAAAATCATAATATCTTTATAAATTTAGTAAAGAAACAACAAAACTACAATTTATATATGTATTTAAAAATATGTTTTTTTCACTGAAATTAATATATTCTGCTAGAAGTAATTCATCACAAAAAAATAAATGAAAAAAGTCGAGGGACAAGGCAAAAACTGGGTGTAATTTTTTTTTCAAATTGCTCAGTTACGTTATAAATAAATAAATAATAATAATTTTATTTCGAGCAACAAGACTCAGTGTTAGTAACAATGTACTTACAAAATATGTTAATAATACACTTACAAAGACAAAAACAAAACCAAAAATAGAAAAACAGATGGTGACATCACAGCTGCTAGGTGACAGGCCCAGCCGAAATCTTGCAGCAGTGGTTCACAAACGCACAATCAAGCCTGTCAGCTATCATAGACAGGATGCTGTTGGCGCTGCCCCGCACCCTACGGACCAAGGATGCGCACCGCTTCCGCATCACTCTGTAAAAACAGTCAGCCCACGTTAGCTTCAGCGAACATCCCAGATGCGCTGCAGTATTGGTTATCGTGAACACGTATATGACTACTAAGTTGAGCGTTGAGCACACCGTCAAACACTTTCGACATGACTGTGGCAAGAGATATTGGCCTGTAATTGTTCTTATCGCCCATGTCACCAGCCTTATTTTTGACGATAGGCACCACTGTTGTTTTTTGATCATGTCATTCGGCATATAAGCATGACCCAGACAAAAAGTAAAAAGCATAGCCAACACTCTTGGCAAATCGGAAATGCTCAATGCTGAGACCATCATGACCAGGAGATTTTACTCGACGCATCGCGTTAATTCTGTTATGAGGCTATTATAGGCATAAGCAAGCCTTATCAAAGAGTTATAAGGCGTGAAAAGGTGACAGACCAGACATCATTTATAATACAGGGTGGCAGGGACATGGACGCGCAAATTGAAACTTTCAGTTCAGTATAATGGTACAAAACTGGAAATTTTAGAACGTTATCTCTTTATACTGCACGGCCGCTTTTTTGTAGCTATTCTAACTTGGTCGGTTTATCCATGTATTTCGGTTGTTCTGGTATTTTTATTATATCTCTTTAATTATTTAACGTAATGAGCTGAAATTTTACATGTGAATAGTTGCATTAATACACTAAATATATGTTTCATTTTGCTTTTCCATTAAAAAGTCCTACAGTCGGATGTCATACAATTAGTGGTCCAGTCGTAGAAAATTATGCCATTGCTCATTAATTACTAAGAGCACATAAATGAAACTTGGCAAGACATTGTAGACCCTTAAGGTGCATCTACGCTAGACGAGCGGAGCAAGAGCCGAACATCGTGTTCGCAGCGTCAAGTGTGGACGTACAACAAACCTACAACGATCATTGTCCTGGAACGTAGTTTGCGCGATGCAAATCCCTTTTGTGTTCGTCAAAAAACCGACAATTGGCGGAGCACAGTCGAGCACGAAACAAATTCTCGAAGCGCGCTCGTTCGAGCCTCGTAAGTCGGTCCACACTACACGAATTTGTGCTCGGCTCATGCTCCGCTCGTGCTCGGCTCGTCTAGCGTAGACGCACCCTTACAAGATGCAAATAAACGTTTTAAGTTAGGCTATAGAGTTCCTTTTTGGGGCCTTACTGTCAAGATGTGTGTTTACTACCTACGGCGCGGCCGGAGTCAGTTGGAAATCATGGACAAAGAAAAGTTGATTTTATTTACATATTCTTCATATTCCTCTTCCTCTGCCAAAAGGGCGGTAATTACTAAGTCCCAATCCTTGACATCACTTGATTTCGATGAATATCTTAGGAGATATCAGTTTTAAAATAAATCCGCCCGGCCGCCGCGCGCCGGTAGCTATGCGAGGTTTACTATAGTTCCACTCTTACTGATCATAGCGTAATAATAATAATAAATTTATTTCAGACCTTAAGTCCATAAAACAACACACATTACAATTTTATACACAAAAACATACATATACATAAAAAACATACACTAAAAACAACTTATTTTAAATAATGGAATGACGCACGATGAGTGGTCATCCAGTGCCACATCATTGGACTGTCTATCCTGTCGGCTATAGCCACCAAGCTGTTGGAGCTGTCGCGCACTAGCCGCATCAGGGATGCTATCCGTGTCCGCATCAGTGCGTAAAAATCTGGCACGCCATTCTCCGCGAACATCGCCGAATTTCGGAAGTCGGTGTCGTTGGTTCTGCATTTTCGTTTATTGACACCGACTTCCGAAATTAAAGTTATTTATCACTTTGTGTTTTTTTTGGTAGTCGGTTGTTTTTTTTTTTGTAAAAAAGTTTTTATTTTTCACTTTTTAGTGAGAGAGTTTGTGATTTATCTAAGTTACAATAGCCTAACGTCAACTGCTCATCACCTTTTACAAAATATTGCTTTTCCCAATGCTGGGACGTAAGAACCAGGAGAACTCAACAACCATTCACCATAAGCATTGCGACGAGCATAAATTGCTTAGCAACCATATTAAAGTAATCGAATCGCAATCCGTAAAATATTTATCATTGAGTAGTTTCGATGACCGTCTGTGGTCTTCATCATCAGCTCCACTTTACCAAATGATGATTTCTGAGAACAAATGCTCAAGTTACTCTCCGACGAATTGAGAACCTCCTCCTTTTTTTGAAGTCGGTTAAAAATAACTTCTTATAGTAATAAATAATAATAATAAACTTTCAGTAGCGCTTTGGTGTGGACAAATGTGCAGTCATGCGTGTAAAGAGAGGGGAGATTGTGGAATCTGAGGTAATTCAACTCTTGGATTCCATAAACCTCAGATCCCTCTCTTCATCCGAAAGCTATAAGTATGTCCGAAGCGTTAGGCACCCATCAACGATACTGACATGAAGCAATCGTTGAAGGAGCGCTTCTTTTGTCGCCTGAAGAAGGTATTAAGTAGTCTTCTTTCGGGCGGAAATAAGGTGCGCGCCTTCAACGGTTGGGTCATGTCGGTTTTGATGTACTCTTTCGGCATACTCAAATGGACACAGACCGAACTTGACGCCCTGGATAGAAGGGTCCGTACACTGTTAACCGCAAACCGGATGCATCACCCACGATCATCGGTGATGAGACTGTATATCCCGCGGAAGTGCGGGGGTCGAGGCTTTTTAAATGCGAAGACACTCCACAACCGCGAGGTGTGCAGTCTCAGGGACAGTGGACAAGGGGCTCACCCCGCTCTCCATGGCTAAAGAGAACTGGCGCTAACCTGTAGTACTTACTACCGATGACCGCCAGAAGATAAAATATGGCAAAGCAAGGAACTTCACGGGCGCTTCTATCGGGCTCTTCATGAGGCTGTCATTGTGCCGATTGTCGTATCGGCCAATGGCCTGATGGCCGCAAGCCTCGATCAACATCTATCGAGGCTCTCGTTAGGCGGTTGGATCAAGGGCCTGATTCAGAAGGCAGTACTCCTCGATACGGCTCGCATTGTGAGGAGGTTCCTGTCTCTGGAGCCCTAACCACCGGTAGCTTGGACCCTGCTCCCGACACCGGCGGATAGCTACTTTTTATTTTTTTTAATGTTTTAATATACTTATTTTTTTATATTCCAGGATATATTTAGAAATGGAAGAAAATGAGATATGTAAATAAATAAACGAAATAATAATAATATCCTTGGACATTTTACACAACGCCATATAGTCCCAAGCTAAGCAACTTAATGCTTGTGTTATGGTAACGAGATGGGCAGCGGGATTGTCCGAAAGGGTTACCGCTACCCCGGAATATAAAGGGCTAAGGAAGGAACACGGATGGGTTTTAGTCAGTAAGAGTCTGACACTCCCTTCCGCTCCACCCAGAGCGGGAGGGGTCATTTGATGATTTCCCATCCTAAAAAAAAAAAATGGTAATGAGATGGCTGATAAACTACTTATATATTTTTTTTTGTAAATACATACATATTATATATAAAACACTCAGAACAGGTAATGTACTAAGTAATAATCTTAGGGAGGGGCCCGTGGCTAAATAATAACAGCGGCATAGGTCGATCGATCAGGTTAAGCTACGCTTGCCGCGGTTGGTCTGTGGAGGGGTGACCATCTTTACATACCGAGACCCCTCCGTGCCTCGGAAAGCACGTTGTGCCGTTGGCCCCGGCTATCATTCGTAGATCTTTGACAGTCGTTACGGGTAGTCAGAAGCCCGAAAGTCTGACAACCAGTTAAGACTGGTAAGCCAAGAGGTATCGTATTACCCAGTAACTGTGGTTTGTGGAGGTCAGATAGGCAGTCGCTTCATGTAAAGTACTGGTATTCTGCTGCATCGGGTTAGACTGGAAGCCGACCCCAACTTAGTTGGGGAAAAGGCTTGACAGATGATGACGACTAAGGCCTGAGTTCACCAACATTCTAACCATCGGTTAGGTATTTAAACAGTTGATTTCCTTAGGAAATTTGACATAAATCAACTGTTTAAATACCTAACCGATGGTTAGAATGTTGGTGAACTCAGGCCTAAGTTATAATCTTAAGTAATCGGTAGGGTGGACGTACCAGTCCCAAACCAGTCACCTGTAGTTGACCATTTGCGTCAAGTCAACATTTTAAGAATTCGCGCCAATATCTACCTATAGGTTTTTTAAATCTGGGTTACCTTAGGTCTTTGAGAATCTACTACTGTGAATTTCAGGTGAATTAATAAAAAATATGGCTTCCTTTTACATTTTTGTCGTCACGTGCCTTGTTCACTCGCCGTTCGGCCGCCATTGCTGTAAGGAGCGCTCAATGAAAGGTAATGTTCAATACGTCTTTCGTAGTATTTTTGAAGTAAATTGTAAATATTTTGTAAAATGTAAATAATATAATTATCAGTGTAATGATAGCAGATCTATGTTGGAATTTTTTTTTGTTTTCTATAGGTTTCTAAGACTGGTTTACTACTGGTTAAGTATTTCTTAAATTTACGTTTTTTGTCATTATTATTACGAGCTTGGGGTTCGTGACAATTAAAAACGCCTATAAAATAACCAAAAAAATAGACACTTTAATTATAAACACCAATTACAACTTCAACACACTAATTACAAAACACAATTGCACTACTGATCACTTCTAAGTCGCACTTGAAGATCGCTTTCTTTTCGATGTTTTCGCTTGTATCGCTTATCCAAGACTGTGTCGGCTCGCTTTTTTTTTTTTTTTGACGTGACCACTCGCAGTTGCAACTCGCTAAGGTTGCCTTTCTGCTTAACCGGACTATTGTGTCGGCTCGCGGAGCATTCCCGCCTTATATAGGTCTCACATTGTTCTAGAACCTTCTACTGTAGAAACATCTGGAATGTTCGAGTATATTCCGGCCCCAATTGACTAGATGTGGATAGTTCTAGAAAGTTCTATCGTCGAAACTTCTAGAAGGTTCTTGACACTAGTTCTTCTACTCGATACTAGATGGCGCTAGTGGTAACGAATATCAATTGTGGCGCGCAACACTGCCCCCTCCTAAGAAATGCTCGTCCCGAGCATTTTCGGCTCCATAATAACGCGCCAGTCGATCCACATGGACGATCTTAGGAGCACCTCTTGCACCTTTCTGTGTCCGGTAGGTTACGTCATTGATCTTTGTCACAATCCCGTACGGTCCGTCCCATTTAGCTTGAAGCTTAGGAGATTTGCCTTTGCTGCTGACTGGATTGGGCAACCACACTAGTGAGCCTTCGTCGAACCCTTTATTGTTAATTTTGCGGTCATAACGGGTTTTCATCTTTTCAGACATTTGCTGGCCCGATTGTCTGACATGCTCATAAATGTCATTCATTTTGTTCCGCAAGTCATTCGCATAATCGGTTATACTGCGTGGGGCATCAGGTGGTATTCCGGTGATCAGGTCTGCAGGCAGCCGTAATTCTCTTCCAAAGTTTGCGAAAGCTGGTGTCACCGATGTACTTTCGTGAACAGCGCTTCGATATGACAACAAAAACGGTTGTATGTGCTTGTCCCAATCTCGTTGCCGATTTTCCACAACTTTTGCCAGGTATCTTTCCAATGTCTGATTAAATCTTTCCACCATCCCATCCGATTGTGGGTGGTAAGACGTTGTTCTTGTTTTATGAGTACCCATAACTCGACAAGTTTCCTGGAATATTTGGGACTCAAAATTCCTTCCTTGATCACTGTGAATCTCCAAGGGTACTCCAAAACGGAAGAAGACTTTATGAACCAGTTTATCTGCAACTGTTGAAGCTTCTTGGTTTGGAATGGCGAAGACTTCCGGCCACTTAGTGAAGTAATCCATCACAACCATGAAATACTTGTTACCACTTTCACTTTCCGGAAACGGCCCCGCAACGTCAAGGGCTATCCTCTCCCATGGTGCAGCTTTATTGTGCAATTTCAATGCACCTCTACTACGAGCCTGAGGTCCCTTTACAGCTGCACAACTTGTACATTTGCGACACCAGTCCTCAACATATCGTCACGACAGTGGACCCAGTAAAACCGTTCTCGTATCTTCAGTAGAGTCCGTTTTACTCCCAGATGACCTCCTGAACAACCATTATGGTACAGCTGTAGAACATCCGGTACTTGAGCTTGAGGTACTTGAGGGACAACCATTTGCAAATGACAGCTGTCTCCACGAGCATTTTCCCATTTACGGCACAGGACTCCATCCTGAATCACCAAACTGTCCCATTGGGCCCAATAGCTTTTTGTGACCGAACTCATCGCTGAGACGTCGCTCCAACTGGGCTTAGGAGCTCTGGTCATCATCCACTCCAGAATCGGCTTGATGTCCGAATCTTCCTGCTGTGCACGTTGTAGGCTTTCCTTCCACTCGTTGCTGAGGTCGGTCCTGAGCATCCTCACAGGTACCACTTCCTTACCCTCTTGCCTTGTACAATGCTTGCAGTCTTCAGGACAAGGTCTTCGTGACAAAGCATCTGCGTTGCCATGAGATTTTCCGCTGCGATGTTCGACCACGAAGTCGTATTCCTGCAGTAGTTCAATCCATCTCGCAACTTGTCCTTCTGGATTTTTGAACTGCAATAGCCATTTCAGTGCAGCATGGTCAGTTCGTAAGTGGAATTTCCGCCCCAGTATATATTTGCTAAAATGCTGCAATGACTTTACCACAGCAAGCAATTCCCGTCTCGTGACGCAATAGTTCCTTTCCGGCTTTGACAACGACTTGCTGAAGTACGCTATCACAACCTCTTGATCACCATTCCGTTGAGACAACACACCGCCAAGTCCTATGTCACTTGCGTCTGTGTCAACTATAAATTCCTTGCCTGCATCAGGGTACCCCAAAATAGGTGTTTCGCACAGTCGGTCCTTTAACTCCTGGAATGCGATGTCGCAACTTTCATCCCAGCAGAAATGTCGCTTCTCCTCGGTTAGCTTATGCAGGGGTTTGGCTATATCCGCAAAGTTCTTAACAAATCGCCGATAATAAGAGCACAACCCCAAAAATGCTCTGACCTGCGTCTTATCTTTTGGAACTGGCCAATCTTTGACAGCGGCGATTTTCTCTGGATACCTTCTTCCGACACTACATACCCCAAAAAGCTAACTTGTCGTTTGAATAGTGAACACTTCTTCGGACTTAACTTAAGGTTGGCACCCTGGATCTTCATGAGCACCCGTTCCAGGTTTTGAAGATGTTCTTCAAACGGACGGCCTACGATGATGATGTCGTCCTAGTAGACCAGGCAAGCATCGCCAATTAGCCCGGTAAGTACAAGTTCCATCAACCTTTCAAATGTTGCCGGAGCATTGCACAATCCAAACGGCATAACTTTAAATTGCCACAGACCTTTTCCTGTCGAGAATGCAGTTTTCTCCTTGTCCTTAGGGTCTATTTCAACTTGCCAGTAGCCACTTTTCAGGTCCAGCGTGCTAAACCACTTTACTCCAGTAAGCATGTCCAGCGTGTCATCAATTCTTGGCAAAGGATAGCTGTCCTTCTTTGTAACGTCGTTCAGACGACGATAGTCAACACAAAACCGCATGCTGCCGTCTTTCTTTCTTACCAGCACGACAGGTGAACACCATGGACTAGATGAAGGTTCAATAACACCATGGACTAGATGAAGGTTCAATAACACCATCCTTCACCATTCCCTCAATCATGGTTTCCACTTCCTTTTCACATGCTACCGGCAATCTCCTTGGCCGCTGACGGATAGGCAATTCTTCTCCTGTGTGTATTTTGTGTTGAACTAAGCCAGTCTTCCCGATGTCAGCATCGTTTGACGAGAAAACATCGGCGTACTTTAGTAACATCTTCTTCGCCTTGACCATTTCATTTTGGGACAGAGCGCTGTGGCAGTCTTCTAAAAGTGTGGACACTCTCGTTTGTGCATCCTTGCCGAGGGTCCCAGTCGATAGATATTGGCATCGACGCAACCAATTCACTTCCTCGCAAGTACCGACTAGTGTGCCATTTTCTATAATCTGTTCCTGATCACAAATGTTCAGCACACGTACCCCTGAGATGTAGGTGGCTCTGACCAAAGTTCGTGCCACTTTCCATGGAAGGTCATTGTCTACCTTTTCCACGAGTATAAAACGATGGGTTTGCCCAGGATTCCGAGGAAGACCAACCGGCACAATCGTTTCCGATCTCGGCGGAAGAACAATATTCTTAAGGCTGTACACATTCCCTGGTAACGCCCCTTCTACGAAAAGTTCCTCTTGTCCACATTTCAAAACACCTTGCTTGACGTCAATCTCGCAACAATACTTCCTCATAAAGTCAAGGCCCAGGATGCAATCGTCCATTATATCAGCCACGATGACATTATGGAGGTAGATTCTGTTGCCTAGCTTCAACTCCATCTTCTTTTCTCCATGGACGGGTATGCGCTGACCGGTGGCTGTTACCAAATTAATGCGTTCTCGGTTGTATGCGGAGTCCCCAAGGAACCGACTTATAAGAGGCTCCAGTATCTATGGTCAGCTTACACGGCGTTCCGTTGACCTCGCCCTTGATGATTAAGCTGTTCCCGTCATGGGTTTGTGTGATCGAAATCCTTGGGGCTCTTTGAACATCAGCCAGCACCCGCCCTTCAGTCCTGGCTATTACTCGTTTCCCTGCTGCTGCTGGGTGGTGCTGTTAGCCGCACTACCCTCTGGAGACCGGCCATCTTCTATTTCTGCAGTTCGTTCAGGGCAACTGGATCGAAGGTGGCCCCTTTCCCCACAGCCGTAGCACCTAGGGCTGTATCCTTTATTACGATCGCGAACTGTAGCCGCTGCAACCTCCCTAACGCGGTGGGAACGATGATCCTGCCGCACAGCTTCCACCTCCAGTGCATGGGCCAAGGCGTCCTTAAGCGTCCCGTGGTGACCGAGCCTCACAGCAGCTCTAACCTCAAGGTCGCGGATGCCGTCGATGAATGCCTGCACCAGGTTCCCATCAATAAGCGCAGGTACGGACTGGTAAGCTTTGCGAACCAGCTTCTCCACTTCAAGGGCCCACTGCTGCAGGTTTTCGCTGCTGCGTTGCAGTCGATCCTTGAGCTGCGCACGAAACACGTGTTCCAGGTGAGCGTCACCATACCGAGCCTCCAATGCCTCTAGGAGCTGCTCGTAAGTCACTTCTTTACCGATAGCTTCCAGAACAGTTAAGGCTTGGTCGCGCAGGCCTAGGGTGAGGGCAGTCATGGCCTGACTTTTATTCTACCCGTTCGCCTTCATGACAGCCTCGAACTGGATTTTATAAGCCGACCAGGAAGAAGTTCCGTCGAATGGTGGCACTTTGAATCCACGTAGCGAAGGTGTTGTAGCTACGGCAGCTGCGATTCCATCCCCAAGTTTAAGGTTACCCAACTCCTGCTTCACATCAGCAATAACGTTATTAAACTTGCTGATCTGACTTTCAGCTTCTGACAGGCGGTTGTCAAACTGGGCAACCTTCTCCTTCACCTCCTTCAAGTCTTTCCCGAAATTTGCGTGAAGGTCCTTTATGAGGAACATCTGCTCTTCCTGGCGGTCTTCCAATCGACGGGTCTGTTCCTCCTGTCGGCGGGTCTGTTCCTCCTTATCGCGCTGGAGCTGTTCTTCCAGCCGACGAGCCTGTTCCTCCTGTCGGCGAGCCTGCTCCTGCAGCATCATCATCAGAGCAGCAAAATCTGGTACTGATGATGCTGGACCAGCTGTGGATGGGCCAGCCTCCGTGGTCGGTAGCTGGCCCTCCGACCTCTGTGGTGTTGTTCCACCGAATCGCCTCTGGTCCGTCTCCTGCTGGCGTTGACTCCGGGTACGGATACCCTCAGTGTCGTCCTTGGGTAAAATCGGCATGATTTTAATCCTTGCTTCTGACACCAATTGTTACGAGCTTGGGGTTCGTGACAATTAAAAACGCCGATAAAATAACCAAAAAATAGACACTTTAATTATAAACACCAATTACAACTTCAACACACTAATTACAAAACACAATTGCACTACTGATCACTTCTAAGTCGCACTTGAAGATCGCTTTCCTTTCGATGTTTTCGCTTGTATCGCTTATCCAAGACTGTGTCGGCTCGCGGAGCATTCCCGCCTTATATAGGTCTCACATTGTTCTAGAACCTTCTACTGTAGAAACATCTGGAATGTTCGAGTACATTCTGGCCCCAATTGACCAAATGTCGATAGTTCTAGAAAGTTCTATCGTCGAAACTTCTAGAAGGTTCTTGACACTAGTTCTTCTACTCGATACTAGATGGCGCTAGTGGTAACGAATATCAATTGTGGCGCGCAACATTATTATTGACTTTGATTATATTGATGCACAATACAGTAGTTGACCAGTGGTTTGGGATAGGTACATTCATAGTGTTCGTGGAGTTGACCCTTTGTATTTACTCCGTGAGTTGACCAGACATTAATGTTCTAAGCGTCCTGCTAAAATTGATAGCATCGATGACACCTGGTATCTAGGATGACTCCTAGATGGCGTTGTAAAACTACAGTCTCTATTAATTTGTGAGTCGTTGATGCTGCCATCTGTTAAGAAATGGAGGGATCAAAAAATAGCCAGGTGAATAGCCAGTCTTAGGGAGGTGTCATTTCTTTGTATGGGATTGGGTATCTTTACTAGAGTATTATATTATCTGTGCCCTAGTAAAGACCCATGGTCCAACTAGTTGTACAGAGCAGTTGGACCACTGCTCCGGAATGGTATAAGCACGGAAAGCTAACGTATTTCGAAAATTGGGGATCTTAGTTTCTTACATTATTTTCACAAAACAAGCTGATTCTTTTTCGTGATTTCAGTTGGTCCCATAATGAAAGTTGTTCATATTCATGGGTAAAAATTTCGAGACGGTAAAAAAATCATCCAGGTAGTGTATAATAAAAATATGCGTTTTTCATTCTGTAAGTGGTTTAGGTATAATGTGTTCTAGTTGTAGAATAAAAGTTTGTTTTTGCTTATTTGACGTTATTATTAGAAATGTAATACTAATGTAGTCTGATGAATAATTACTTAATCAACACAACATAAATAGAGTAAACTTTGAATCTGCAAAATAAGTATCTAGTTTTTACAATAGATAGGTATCAATTAATATAAGTATGTAGCGGTATCTACAAGGCCACATGAGAACAACGCGTCATAATGACGTCACGCATCGCAAACAGAGTTCACCGCGCAATTAGCATAGATACAACGGCCCGAAATTAATCATCGGGCAGTTGCCCGCCAGACACAACACCCGTTTGGTCGGAGGATCCTCCCTTTTCTATAGAGGATGAGTGAACTTTACACCCTGTTCCTCATACCTCTATACTGGTGACCCCAAGTATGAACGTCAGCGCAGCGTTCGGCAAAAACTTCAGCGTGATGTCATCATCATCACTCCCGCAAGCTTTAGCGGCGTGTCACCCAGCCAGCCAGCACCCACGGCTTCAACGGGTATCCTGACCACAAGCATACAGCAACCGCGCATACCTGAAGGGCAATTCTCGTAATTTTAAGAACGTTCACAGTCTGATCTCAGTGTCAATCTGTCAGAAATACCTGTACTTTCCCTACATTTTGACAAGTTTTTGACATTTGTTTGTCGCTGAGATGAGACTGCGACTAGATTTTGAACGTTTTAAATTACGAGAATTGGCCTTCTGGTCATCACCCTCAGACTATCAGCAACTTTGGCACAGCACACTGCACTTTCGGCCGGTCAACAAGAAGAGCTCTCAATTCCTCTCCTGGTCGACGCCAGCAGTCAGCCTCAACCCGGCGCTGTACCACATCCGACGCACTGGAGCATAACGCAGCGCCACCCCGACTCACTGGGGACATCTTCGCAGACAGTTCCGATTCACCGTGAACTATGCGGCAACCGGTTCCGACTCACTGGAACCTCAGCTGGCCTGGCAAGCATCGCAAGATACAAGACTCTACCCACTATCGACCTCTGGTCTCCGGAGGGGAGTGATGTAGCAGTATCTACAACGCCACATGCGAACAACGCGTCATACTGACGTCACGCATCGCAAGCAGAGTTTACCGCGCAATTAGCATAGATACAACGTCCCGAAATTAATCATCGGGCAGTTGCCCGCCAGACACAACACCCGTCTGGTCGGAGGATCCTCCCTTTTCTATAGAGTATGAGTGAACTTTACACCCTGTTCCTCATACCTCTATAAGTAGACTGATTTTTAAAGTCTTAAAAAATAAGTTATTCACCAAATAACAATTTTTTTAAAACTTTAAAACTTTTTGTATATGTAGTGGTAATTTAGATTGATTCATTTCTAAATTATTTCTGCTGCAGCCATAGCAAAGATATTTATGAATTAGCGGAAACATGGAGGGATTGACGTCATGAAGATTGTTGAGAAGATCTGGATTATTTTCTAAATCTTGCTTTAACTGAGTATTCCCAAAAGAAACTGTTCTTGATAAGTTAGTTGCTTCAAGAGCTGATAGTTTCATATCCTTTGTGTGCAGGATACTCTGAAAAAAAAAAAGGAATGCAAATTAACATATTTATCTGAATGCTTGCTTCTTAGTCATCAAATTCTGAGTGTTTAGGTAGAGTCGTAGGTATGTCCATATCAGTCCATGGCAATACTTTGACTTTGACATACATCGCAAATTTGCGAGACGTGTTTACGTATCTAGCACTCAGAATTTAAATGAATTTTCATAAAAAATATTGTATAAATAAAATCGGACTCTAGTGATCGCAGATAATGAACAGTTACATATACACAGTTGTGCCGTTGTTATTTTAATGGTCAAAAAAGCCCTCTCGGAACGGCCGGTACATGACGGCTAGCGGCTCCGCAATTTATAATGCGTTTGAAGAGAAAGGTTCGCTTCTTTAGATTCTTATAGTTCAGTTGCGCGTCTGAAAAGACGCCCGGCACTATTTTCGCAGTCTTTATGGTTCGCCTTATTAGTGGCCAAGACAATACCATTATATTAGTGGAATTTTAATGAGGAAATTACTGAGTATAGTAGCCTAACTTATTTTTGACTACTTCAGTATATTTCATTGTAAGTAGGTACCCACTCCATAACTGATCAGACAACATAAAAAGTAAAAATAATTTACTTGTGGTACCTATTTTTATATCACGAAGCGACGCGCGCTTTACTTGTGGTTACCAAGAGTACAAACACGCTGTGACCCTGTGCGTGAAGACGAGTTAGTAGTTTCAATGGTCAGCACATAACACACACGCATACACACTTCCAACTTCGCCAGGAGCTGTCGGTCCTGGACAGTTCCTCCTACACACATTCACAGCGTGTTTGTACTCTTGGTAACCACAAGTAAAGCGCGCGTCGCTTCGTAATATGAAAATAGGTACCACAAGTAAATTATTTTTACTTTTTATGTTGTCTGATCAAGCCGACGTCCCTACCCCACAGGGGGTGCCCTTGGCGTGTAGGTAGAATGTGCGTGTGGATTGAGTGCTCTTTTTTAAAAGTTTGTTATATTTTTACGAAATCAAGGAAGATTTAGGAAATAATTATGAAAACTTCATGGTGAAGATAAAAACATTGTGAAATCTACGGTGAGAAAGTCGTGGTCAATTAACTAGAACACTCAATCTGCAAACCTGAGAAAATACTGTAACTCGTATCTCAAAATATACTAATAGATATCTATTAGTATATTTTGAGAAACGAGTTACATTTTTATTTATTTATTTTACCATTTATGTACACACATATTAAACAGACAAGAAAAAAACAGAACAGAAAAATAGGTACAAAGGTGATGCTTATTTCATAAGAAATCTCTTCCAGCATACCTGCGATAGGAAAGTAAATAGAGAGATGTAGACAGCGTGTGAAAGAGTATAGGAGACAGAGAAAAAAATAAATAAGTACATAAAATTTAAAAACAATACACTTAATAAAGTAGAAAAATATTATGAGAATATACTTACATACATACAAATAAACATACATACTTCTAAAATAAATATCATTAGAATGTTAATTATAACGTAAGCAAGATAATAAATACACACACAACTATGATAAAGTGGAAAGATAGTGTTCTTTCACTCTTCTCTTAAAAACTGCAACAGTTTGGCAGTCCCTAATTTCAGGTGGTAGTGAATTCCACAGCCGCACCGCGTGCACTGTGAAGGAGTAGGAGTAGAAGTCGGTGGAGTGGGGAGGGGACTTAAGAAGGTTTTTAAGATGCGACCTGCAAGGTGCATCAAAAGGACGGGCGTAGGAAAAACGCTCCCGCAGATAGGATGGTGTTTTAGGATTGTGAAGGAGATTGAACAGGAGACACAATATCCGAGAGTTCCTGCGAAGTCGAATGGGGAGCCACTTGAGTATCTTGCGAAAGTTGGAGACGTGATCATACTTTTTAAGGTTAAAAACGGTTATGTGAAATAATTGTACTAAATTTGTGAAAACTATTCACAAATATTCAATTGATTTTAACGGTGTATTTAGAACACTCTTCAACTTTGGCTAAATAAATTCTTAATATTCTAACTCTATTTTACGAGTATAATTCAGAGTCAATTTGTGAAACAAAAACCTAAACGTAAAACATAGTAGTTAGAGAGTAAATAAAGAAAATACTTTCTTTTCAACGTCCCGTTTGAGGGTTCCATGTTATAGCGTTTATTTATTTAACTTGAACTTTTATACAAACTGCGGCCACGTCAGAAATTGTGAAAATGTTGTTGCGTTTTCTTTTTTGTGAACGATTAATTTTAACAATAATCAACTTTATTATATTTCTAAGCGACAAAATTGTGTAGCTACGCGCTAACTGTTTACTGTTTAGGTATTCATAGTTTGATTCCTGTCAGACGCAACAGTATTATATGCTACTGTCACAAAAGAGTGCTTGAACGAATCATGTAAGAACTCTAAGATACGGTAGTAAGGAAGACTGCATTCCTGCCCATCAATATAATATGCTTTCCATCTTCGGAATTTCTTCCTTAGAAGAAGCAATCTGTTATACTAATGAAACGCTAGATTGTAAATGGTTTAAAAATACGACTATCTTTACTAATGAACTCATGCGCGGTCCGAGGGGGGTCGTGGGGGTCATGCATGACCCCCCCCAAAATCATTCAAGCTGTCGGGAGTCTGAATGATTTACTTGCCTTACTAACTTAAAACTGGACTTGAGCCACGAAAACCCCGATGAGATGCATTGCATATTCAAAAACATTAAGAACATTATGCAGACATGGGGACTGCCGACTGAATAAAAACTTAAACTCAATGATGGTAGTTATATAACGCGCCTAAAAAATTTTTCGTTTAAAAAACCTATTATAAAATATAGAATCTAGGATGCAAGAGCGAGCGAAGCAAACTCGGGGGCATCCAGCTCGTACGGAAGGTTCGAAAGGCTTAGGTTAAGGCCAGATTCCAAAATCTTAACTGCTGTAAATCGAGTTTAAGCTTTTCGTCATAATTCGATAACGTACCCGTAAGTTCTCTTTTTGTATGATGGTTAAAAGAAAACAGAAACTATTCAACTTGGGGTGGTAATTCCTAGTTCGAAAAAAGATCGAAAGAAAATCGAACCTATCATAGTGTGCAAATTTTTCGAGCTCGCTTCGCTCGCTTTTGCATTTTACATTCTGATAGTTGCTTGTATTTTAAAATATATATATAAAACAAAACCTATCCAAACAGATGCGGGTTGTTAAAATTATCGAGCTTGCTTCGCTCGCTCACCCCAACCGGCATGATCTCTCGTTCAATACATATGACCAATTTGGCATCATTATTTAGGCAACGGTGTACCTTCATATAGTACTTACACCCACATTTCGCCAGTTACATAGGGGGTGAGCCTACTGCCGCCAACCGGGCATAAATCCAGACTCCAGGTAGCTTCTGAGAAATTTGTGATGGAAAATCCCAATAACACTTTTACCCGACCTAAGAATCGAACCCAGTTAGGACCTCATGATCAGCAGTAACGCTTGCGACCACTAGACCAACGAGGAGATGTACCTCCCTTAAAATATTCCTCGACACCCATGGTGACCGCCCCCAAAATCTTGGGCACCGCGCCTGAATGAACTTTCGAATTTCATATCCTTAGATTTAAATGAGGTAGAAAAGGTTACCTCAAAAGATATACCTAAAAATATTTTAATAAGAAATAGATGATACAAATTGGTGGGGGATATTGAATTCGTTCCTAGAATGGGTCCTGATAATTTCGGCCACTACAAATGACATGGTTTTATCAACAATAAAATGGTCTGCTATGATGATTTAGCAGAAACAATGTACGTACAATAGTAAAGATGGTCCTATTATGCTACAGTCTTTATCCTACGGTCTTTTAAATTTAGAAAAGAAAGATGTTACTCCCACCGAAATCTAATCAATATCTACTTATAGCATGAGTAATTACTGATACACTTTTTCTAGCTTGTCTGGTAATAAAATGTTTAAGTACAACTACAATTTTTTTTAAATTTTATGTATTGCTTGGTCGCCTTACACAATTTTGTCGTTTAGAAATATAATAAAGATGATTATTGTTAAAATTAAGCGTTCACAAAAAAAGAAAACGTGTTAAACTTTAGTGACAACATTTTCACAATTTCGGACGTGGCCGCCGCGCGCCCTCTGTTTACAATGTGTTAATGAAATAACCCAAACCTCGGACACCCCCACCGATTTTTATATTAATAAATTGATATGACGTATAATTATTTGTTTTCATAAATTATTGTAAAAGATATTTGTAAATGTTGTTGTGGCGCTACTTCTTACAGATTCGTAGCTCTATTGCCGCGCCGCGCTGTCAAACGTTCGTTGACACGGGAGTGACGGGAGCACTGTCGTTTGAGGTTAATCCCCTCTTTCTGTTATTAAATAATGCGTATGTTTTGCTTTGGAATAGAAAAGTGACTCAAATTATTCCATCACACTTTTTCCAGGCTTTGGACTGGCTGCATGTAAACCTAACACGCTTAAAAATAAGCGAAGGCTAGTTGAAAGCAAAATCAAAAACCAGGTGGTGGTAAACAAAACTTGGCGTGTTTAAAACATTTGAATCACCATATTTACAATAATTATTTCAAATAAATCAACCTACTTATTTACAATCGTTCATTGTTTGTCACAGCAATGCCTCGAAATGTCTACCACCTTGTTGAATACACGTTAAAGCACGTTTTCGTAAATTACTTTTCAAAGAACTTATCACTTATCATTACGGTTTCGTAAATTAAAACTCAACACGAGGCTGGAAATCCAGTACATTTAATTCCTAACACCGTCTGTAGTGGTATGCTCGTCCTAACTCCTACCCCGTGTTGACGCATGGCGCATAGTGATGTGTCCCTCACTCATGAGGCACCTCATTTGAGGTACTCGTGATCGCATATTGAAAGAGTTACTCGAATTTCAATATTGAACCACCTCATCCCTCATCACCTCACTCGTTTGACAATAGACAATCGAGGCGAGCGAGTTCGTGACTCGCGAGTGAGTATTGAGTGATTGAGCGGACTAAGTGAGCGAATGAACCGACTCAAAAATTGTATAGATAATTGAGAATGAGTGAGGTGAGGTCTGGTTTTAAAGCTATAGTTTATTATTATGAACTCTAAAAGCATTAGCATTAGATTGGTAATGAAGTGTCATTGATTCGTTTATTTTGGCTGTCTAAAATTTATGAGCGAAACAAAATAATGTGTGTAAGAGAGTGAGGACGTGAATCGTCGGATTATCGGAGAGCCATGACTCGTGAGTACTCGTGAGTCGTCGTTGCACCCGCCCGCCTCGCTCCCTCGGAGCTTCGTCTGAACTCGGCTCGGGCACACGAGTCGTGAGCTGAATACGTCGTCGTACGAATCCTCGCCTCAAATGAGGGGCACCTCGTGAGGACCTCGCGACGTAAATTGAGGGGCTCCCTCAACCTCAAATAAAATTGATGAGTTACCCATCACTAATGGCGCACGGCCGCACGCGCCGGTGCGCTAGGGAGACTACGGAGGAGGGTAGCCGGGGTGGCGCTCCCCCTCCCCTCACCCTACCCTGTGCTTTTTGTTTACATCGCGTTGGACAGTAGTGTCACAGTCGTATTGTACAGCGTCGTTAAAGAGTATTAGTTAAGGCATGACAAATAATTATTTTTTGGAAAAAAAATAACCTAAGTAGGTACTTATATTAAAAATTATTGTATTCGATTTTGCTGCCGATTCTAAACAAACTAGTTTCAGGTTTTGGGTTATTTCATTAACACATTGTATAAGTTCGGGTTAACTAAATAAACCCTACAAAATGGAACACTCAAACGGGACATTGAAAAGAAAGCATTTTTTTTTTACTCTCTAACTTCTATGTTTTACGTCTAGGTTTTTGTTTCACAAATTGACTCAGAATTATACTCGTAAAATAGAGTTACAATATTAAGAATTTATTTAGCCAAAGTTGGAGAATTTTGGAACACTCCATTTGCACCATAGGAGGATTGAGCGTTCTTCTAAATAAACCTTTATTAAATCCAAATAAACCGTTACAATCAATTGAATATTTGTGAATAGTTGTCACAAATTTACTACAATTATTCCACATAAAAGTGTTAAACATAATATCTGTTTAATATAATATTTTGAGACACGAGTTACAGTATTTTCTCAGGTTATCTGCTAACCTGAGAAAATACTGTAACTCGTGTCTCAAAATATACTAGATACAGGGTGAAATTGTAAACATGCGACAAATCGAAATGGGAGATTGTACTCATCATTATGAACAATTTTTACTATGGGACCAAACATGAAATCGCGAAAAAAAAAACAGCTGTTCCCTACATTTTGACGAGTTATGCGAACATAAATGTAGGGAAGAGCAGATTTTTTTTCGCGATTTCTGTTTTGGTCTCTTATAAAAGTTGTTCATAATGATGAGTACAATCTCCCATTTCGATTTGTTGCATGTTTTCAATTTCACCCTGTATATTGGGTGTTCTAGTTAATTGATCAGGACTTTCTCACTGTAGATTTCACAATTTTTTTAATTTCACCATGAAGTTTTCACAATTATTTCATAAATTCTTCCTTGATTTCGTAAAAATATAATAAAATTTTAAAAAGGAGCACTCAATCCATACGCACATGTAAGTAGTTGCTAAGTTTTAAGTTTTTTAAGCCCTGCCTGGAAGCATTAATTTGTTGAGGCATCCACAGGGAAGCCCGGTTAAGCAGAAGACGACAGCTTCATAGGTTGAACTGCGAGAAGCCAATCCCAAAAAAAAACGATATTTATGTTTAGGTATAGGTACGCGCGGTGGGTGAGAGAGCGCGGCCAGAATAGTTTCAATTCAAAATTAAGTATTTAGGCGTGTATTTTCAAATTACCAAATTTTATTTTGAAAATAAGTGGTGCTTGTAAAAGCAAGCTTAGCGCCCCCTCGGTCTTTGCGCCCTAGGCTCGAGCCTAGTTAGCCTGTGGGTAAATCAGGCCCTGGTTGTTAGTGACCACAAGCGCGCGTCGCTTCCTGAGATAAAAATACCATAGTTTGTCTTAACTTAAAGCCAATTAGTAGGAACACAATAAATGAATATGAAAATAAAAAAAACATAAGTAATCAAATTGAAATATATACCTCACAGATAATGCATCTCTCATGTGTTTTGTATTCATTATTATGGTCACCAATTTTGTCAGCTGTTTTACAAACAGTTGATATAGTAGACTGGAAATTCTCTTGAAGATCTGATACAAATGAAGAGATTACTGACTGCAGGCTGTTGTTCTTTATATTGCTGGTGTATACAGGATCCAATTGCCTTATGTCAACGTAGTAGTTCAACTCTTCATTACTGATATCTTTTATTGGTTTTATTATTTTCACATTTTCATCACGAACATCACAGAATCCCTGGAAATAAATTAAAATTTAGCAAGTTTATTTACACGTGTGTTCTATATTCATTTTTATTTAAGGAAAAATTACAAGTTATTGCTTATTCTAACCTACATACAAATCCTACTTGATGTGTGTTAACTTCTGGATTATATTTATGATTAGCTATGCCTGCGACTTTGTTTGCATGCATGTGGGATATTGTATTACATAGGTTTTAATTTTTTGCATGGTACCCTAATTATTTTCTTAAAATAAAAGTAGCCTAAGTTACTCCTTAAAACATCAACTATATGTCAGTGAAAGTCCCATGAAAATCTGTCTAGCCATTATAGACAAAAAAAAAGGAAAAAAATTTTTTCTTAATAAAAAAAGTTGTTATTTTCAAATTAGAAACAAACACTTCAATTTTATTTAATTGTATAGATGTATAGACTATCCATGTGATTACAACTTCATGCTACTTATAAAAAGTTGTATATTGGTACTTACAATATCATTTTGAACCTGTGATCCCCTACCAATAGCAAGGTTGGATAACAAGTTAATTGCCAAAGTATTTGTTGTTTCTGCAGTGAAAACAGCATTACATTTCAATTGCTTTGCATATTCAACCAGCAAATTACGTTTAATTTTCAGCAGAAAATCTGCAGCTGCTGTTGGAGGCATGCTGTTTAACATGTCATGAAATGCTATAGTTTCATTTTCTTCAACATCTGGTATACAGTTTGCTTCAGGTAATTGATAATTTGTGTTCATAAATACTGCAAGGTGCACTATATAAACATCAAAGTTATACTTCTGACATTGTTTAATTACTGATTCTGCTAAATCTTTGCTTTTGTCATCTGGAATTTACCAAAAGAAAATTAGTTTATAGATACTTAAAGTAAGTATGGTTCGAACTGCAGGAGTTAAATTTTATATCAGTTTTTATTTTTAAACACCTAAATATCTGAAATTCTACATTGCATTACAAATTACTTTGACAAGTAGCTGATAAGTAAAGCAAAAAATTCTACATTGACACGGAAATTACTTAATTACTTTGACAAGGAGCTGATAAGTCAAGGAAACTGTTACTTTGACAAGTAGCTGATAAGTCAAGGAAACTGTATCTTTTTATGCAACTACTGACTTATGCTTACCACCTCATCTAAATGCACACAAACAGCCATGCAATGCTGTCTCACTCTTGACAAAAATGGTGTCAAATTATTATAATTTTGTAGCCTATGAGTTTTTCCAACTTTTCGACATCAGCTATGCTTGGAATTTAATAAAAATAGAATATAATAGTTTATGGAGACTATGAATCATGTTTTCATGAAATTAATATTTTAAAACAAAAAATTATTTGAGGTAAAGCTATCTGCATAATTGTAAACTTACCAAATAAATGTATAAAAAATGGGACTATCCGTAGTTTCTTGGTATTTTCTAACGATATGCCATGGTGGACTAAGTCTAATAACACTGTAGAGCCCACACCTCCTGAGAGACCGTTTAAAACATTTTCATGTGGTGCCAAAACCTTATTCTTGCCAATACATGCACGAAATTTGTGGTTAGTGTTAACCATAAAACAGTCATCACAATAATAGTCCTTTTTTCTCAGTACAACTGTTTTAGGAGACTCACACTTTTTGCAGGTCATGTTTATTTATTTAAAACCACAACTCAATTCCGGTTGAGTATTTATTTGTGCTTCTATTTTCTATTTTAGATACAATAAATATGGTGTGTTATCATCTATATTACTTTACTCTTTGGTTATCATCATAGAGGAAAAAAATTTAGTATGAAAGTTATCATATAGGGATCATGCTCACAGAACATATATACCATAGAGGAAAAAATGTATATACCCTAAAGCACAGAGTACTTTTTGATAGAGCTAAACTAAAGGGATCATGCTCCACTCCACCAGCTCAGACTAAGGCCTGAGTTCACCAACATTCTAACCATCGGTTAGGTATTTAAACAGTTGATTTCCTTAGGAAATTTGACATAAATCAACTGTTTAAATACCTAACCGATGGTTAGAATGTTGGTGAACTCAGGCCTAAGGAAATCAACTGTTTAAATACCTAACCGATGGTTAGAATGTTGGTGAACTCTGGCCTAAGTATACTTAGTCTAAGGCTCCCAGGGTTGCCAGCAGGTTATCGTACCCGTATCCTACCCCTATCGGTCAAATTTTCCCAATTGAATATGAACCTTATTCCTTTGCGGTAAAGTTGAAATTCTATCAAAGAAATTTGACAGATTGAGGTAGGTTGATGTGCTGGCCTCTGTACGATAATTATCTTTATATTCATGCTCTGTGAGACTGTGATGGCAAATAAGCATGCATGACTATGAATCACAGAGTACTCTATAGTTGTTGATTGCATGGAATTAATATGTCCTTACGCGTAAGTACAGAGACCAGCACATCAACCTACCCCAATCTGTCGAATTTTCCCAATTGAATATGAACCTTATTCCTTTGTAGTAAAGTTGAAAATCTATCAAAGAAATTTGACAGATTGGGGTACTTGATGTGCTGGACTCTGTACATATTAATTCCATGATTGATTGAGACCGTAGATAGATTATAGTAGTTCATTCTATATCTACGATTGAGACTTGACCATGGAATTAATATGTACTTACGTTGTACGTAAGTACATATTAATTCCATGGACTTGACAAGCTGTCAACTTTTTTTTTGTTCCTTGTGGAACAGGCTAGGGTCAGGGACCATGCTGCCTAGTCATCAGGTTCGTATTTTTTTTTTCGTAAATTCAGTTAAATTCATCGGTTCAGTTGTCTGAATAAATCATATGGTCTTGAAACATGGAATTAGTTAGTTCTAAGATGGTAAATTACTAATACGCTATTATTTGTAAAAATTTTATTGTTACTACTATCAAAATGTAATGCGTGTAAGAAAACACGTGTTGCATTATTACTCCAGCCTGCTGCTTTACGAACTACAAAGACGAACGTCTGCAATAAATTAAACCACCAACCCTGTATAATAAAAAAGCGAATTACGTATGTACCTACAGACGCCAGCACATCAACCTACCCGAAACTGTCAGATTTTCCCAATCAACTTTGAACCTTGTGCTTTAGCGATAAAGTTGAAACTCTATCAAAGAAATTTGACAGATTGTAGTAGCTTGATGTGCTGGCGTCTGTACATACACTGTATGTATTGTTTAGTTGACGTTTGCAGACGGCATGGCATACAAATACAATCGATGACAATTTTTTTGTAGGAGCTAAATAAAACAGTAGGGACCAAAATGTATGAACGAACGCACAAGTTAAAAACATTTTACTTACAAAAAAAAAATAATTTCGAAAGTTGGTGTCAATTAACGAAAATACAGAACCAACGACAACGACTTCCGAAATTAAAGTTATTTTTCACTTTAGTGTTTGTTTTTGGAAGTCGGTTGTTTTTTTTTCTTAAAAAGTTTATATTTGTCACTTTTTAGTTGTACCGTGGTTGTACCTACCCCAAAAAAATCATATAACACTACTAGCGCTATGTGAACATCACTGACAGCAAGCTATTAAAACATCATCAATTATAAACTAAGTGTAAAAATTCGTATTATTGAAGCTAATTCAGAAACTACCCAAGCAAAGTTCATAAAATTTATATGAGAGCATACCTTATCAGGGTTGCCAACTCGATACTACGGTTAGGTGCTAAATGTAACTTCAAAAAGTTTCTATGTATATCCGAAAAGTGTGCTAAATTTGAAAAACCATCAATATAAAATAATAAAATCACATAATTAGGCAATTATATAATTTCAAATAAGATTTTTTTTGTATTTAGGATAGTTCTCCCACTCTTTTTTGTAACTTTGAACGTAACTCACTTTTTACTTACAGGAATATCCATTTTCGAAGTTTTTCTAACTCACTGAGCACTAAAAACTTAATATTTCGTATTCTTTAATGTATTTATTACGCATTTGTTGTGATAGTTAATACGAACCTTAAAATTTTAAAGCAATAAGCAAGACAATAATTACCTGTCGTTGGTTCTGCATTTTCGTTTATTGACACAGACTTTCGAAATTGAAGTTATTTAGCACTTTGTAGTGTTTTTTTTTTTGGAAGTCGGTTGTTTGTTTTGTAAAAAAGTTTTTATTTTTTACTTTTTAGTCGGAGAGTTTGTAATTTATCTAAGTTACAATAGCCTAATGTCAACTGCTCATCACCTTTTACAAAATATTGCTTTTGAATATTTAGATTTTTGTTGATTTTTCAAAAACCGCTCGAAAGATTTCGAAAAAAATTTCATGGGACCATTTGGGAAGTAAGTATACCCTTTCCAACAAAAAAAGAAATTTTCAAATCGGTTGGCAAGCGACGGAGTTATGCGCGAACAAACATAAAAAAAAAATACAAACATCCGAATTCAGAACCTCCTCCTTTTTTAGAAGTCGGTTAAAAAATTAGAGATTTTTTGGATTAGAGGAACCCCAATAACGACTTTGACAGAAATGAGGGTGTACCGTAGTATACTGAACACATCTGCGTACCCCTTTAGAGGCTACAGGCGTGATGTTATGTTGTGTTATAAACAATGCATACAAATGCGATAGCAGCCATCGCGGTTGATTTGCTGGCATTTATTGAAGAGTTCCGTTGTCTGTCTCCGAAACACGTCATCTGCAGATCTTCACGAAATTTAAAAGGGACCATTTCAGAATAAACTTCTTTCGAACAAAAAAAATATTTTGCAACTCTGTCTACAGGATGAAATTGTAAACATGCGACAAATCGAAATGGGAGATTGTACTCATCATTATGAACAACTTTTACTATGGGATCAAACTTGAAATCGCGAAAAAAAAATCAGCTGTTTCCTACATTTTGACGAGTAATGTGAACATAAATGTAGGGAACAGCTGATTATTTTTTCGCCATTTCAGGTTTGGTCCCATAAAGTTGTTCATAATGATGAGTACAATCTCCCATTTCGATTTGTCGCATGTTTTCAATTTCATCCTGTATATGTATATGAAGGTGTACCGTACGCGCCCCGCACTAGGGCGAGAGAGAGGAAAGAGAGGGACGAGGGGCGGCAACGCGATTGCAGCCCTCAGAACAATAACTAAAGCATAGATAGAAGGCGCTTTACGACATTAGAAGTGTACGCTGTCATAGACAAAAGAGTATTAGCTAGTGATGTAACTATGCATAAAATAAATAACGATATCGACTTCTTATTTTATGGTATAGCTCCATCTCCATGAAAATAATCTGATCAACTTATTTATATAGAAACACAGGATAAATTATTAACAAATTGAAATTGCCAACAGAACACTTAATAGTAGATTATTAAACAAGGGCTGTATGACATCAATTGCATACGAGGTAATTAACCCGAGTATGCAATTGATGCTTACGCCCGAGATAAATACTCTGCTTTACATATCGATTGTGAGGTAAGTAAACAACAAGATAGCAGGTTTCAATGAACATTTATTAAGAAGAAAAAAAATGTGTATTTAATTAAAATTAATAGTAAAATTATTACAATTTGTAAGAGATATGGTCACGTTCTTTTTAGGTATATTTATAGTTTGAATATGAGTTTGTGATGATAAGACTTGAGTTTGAGTGACTTGAGGTTCTTGCATCGTAAATGGCGGCAGTTGACTGATACTATTTTCTTCATTAAAAAATGGCTCAGATGATGTGCTTTGACGTGGTGATTTTAAGTTTATATTTTCTGTTATTTTAGAAGTAATTTTGCTTTTGTTTGCCATCGAATCTTCGATATAACCTTCGGCCACTTTGCTGGACTTCCAGCCGCCGTGCCTTTTTAACAGAGTGAGGTTGGCTCCCGAATCAGCCAATAGAGTCGCTGATGTTCTGCGAAAGCAATGCCCGGTGTATAACTCTACGTTACTCAGTTTTAAATATGTGGCTATTTGCTTTGGCATGCCTGTAAATTTGTTTTTTCCTATTACTTGTCTGTGGCATTTTCCTTTACTGTAATTAAGAAAAAAACGATTTGTATCCACGTTTTCAGGCCGAAGAGCTTGATATTTTTCAACATAATTTGCAAATTCTTCATGCACAACAAATGACCGGTCAATTTTAGTTTTCGTGTTAGGCAGTTTTATGAGTAGTAATTTGTTATGTTTTTCTACATTTTCTATTGTCAAGTTTGTCAATTCCACGGTTCTGCAGGCTCCCGATATCCCAAAAATTAGAACAACCTGTAAAAAAGACATAAGTTGTATTAAAGGCACCAAATTCGCATAGTATTTTTGTGAAATATTTTGGTAACTTATTAAAAAGGGCAAGTAAATACGTAGGTACCTTTATTGCTAAATAAATTTCATCCGGAGCTTCATTTAAGAATTTCTGTACTTCTTCTGCAGTAAATACCTTCGATTTCTTGCTTTTAAAGCCGTCAGACTGCCTTTTCAAGAAAGCAGTAAGTTTAGAAAAATCTTTCAAATTCACGTCATGTTTTGTCATCATTGTAGATTTTAGCATGGAATAAAAGCACCATAAACTGGAAGGTTGTAGCCTCTTAGATAATTCATCAAAATATGATATAAAAACACTTTCAGAAAGAGATTTCACTTTTTTTTCTGACCGCCATTTCATAAATTCGTCGTATGCCTTTACATATCTTTCTTTCGAGTTCGGCGGTAATATATTTTCGACAACTGTTTTTGCCCTTTCTTTAATAAAATCGGGCGTTAGATCTATGTCTTCGTCACTAGACATGTTTAAAACTTTTGAAAAAGAACTCAAACAAGAAAATTAATTATTTTCGCGATGCTTTCGCGCCTACTAGTAGACTGCCTTTTTTTTTTCACGCACGCAAGCGCGTCAAATCTTGCTGGCCAGTTTGATTTTTAAATCGATTCCATCTAACATACGATGTGGAAACAAATAGTTCCATATTTAAAATAAAATCTTTATAAAATAAATTGTCTAGATTCCGATTCGAGTAATTAATCGATACCGAGAAAAAAAAAATTAACTTTTTAAAAATATTCTTCGTGCAGTATGAGTATGACAGTTCTTTTTTCAAATTCCAAAACCTATGCTGTAATGATAGTCATACACCCCGGCATTCAGGGGTGTAAGGGTGTACTTACAGAGCAAGAGATATGTAAATTATTTTAGAAGAGATGGCCCCGGAACGAGTAACAAAAAAAACTTTTTAACAAAAAGTTAAACCGCCGAAAAAACTGAAAGGCAAAAAATAAGACTTAAACCTTATTTATTTAACCTTAATAATCAAGTTCTTAAACTGATGTACAGTATACCTAAGTAATTTTAAGTCGGCACCAAAGTGATTTAGTGATCTTTGTTCATTCATTGATTGTTTGGCGCCGGCCCAAAATTACTTAGTATATTTTATATCAGTTTAACCTTTTCACCGCTCGGCTCATCTTGGCCAAACATAAATGCCGTGCCCCTGGCGCGCGCGGCGACAAATCGATAAAATAATACCTACAATAAATAAGTAGGAGCAAGCGTTGTATCAGACCTCCACAACCCATTTACTGGGTAATACGATACCCCTTGGTAAGACTGGTTGTCAGACTTTCGGGCTTCTGACTACCCGTATCGACTGTCAAAGATCCACGAATCAATCCGGGACCAACGGCTTAACGTGCTTTCCGAGGCACGGAGGGGTCTCGATATGTAAAGATGGTCACCCATCCACAGACCAACCGCGGCAAGCGTAGCTTAACCTGATCGATCGACCTGTGCGGCTGTTATTATTTAGCCACGGGCCCCACTAATTAAAAAAAATACGCGTCGAATTTAGAACCTCCTTCGTTTTTTCGTCGCTGAAATGTTCGGAACAAATAAGGTTTTTTTTTTTTTTTGTTCCCAGTTGTTACGTTCAATAGCGTTGATCCATTTTACCTCATATCAATATCGAAGGGAAATCTAAATATTACAAAAGAAATCATAGCCACACATGAGTTTTAAATTATTATACCATGAGCCACACGGATTTTTGACAACTGTCATTTACTCATACGTACGATTCGCTGGCAAGACCGTAGGTATTTATTTCACTCTTAAATATTTAATCCTTAACAAAACTACGTGTAAAAAAATATAATGCAATAATTTAGATGACGCTAGTTCTATCGATAGTTTTTGCAAGCAGTATTGCTAGCATTATACCAAAAAAATACGATGAACAAAGTCATAGACAAAAACCTGAGACGTTAAGTAGCTTTTAAACTTAGTATCATAAAGGTAGCCAAGGTAACCAAAATGACGTTTGCTTTGTGACGTTTTGCATTTTGAGCAACCTACATGTGTCTCTTTCTAATGCTGTTATGAGTGTATAAGAAAACAGAGACGACTATCATCATCTCATCTGCCTAGCCTTTTCCCAACTATGTTGGGGTCGGCTTCCAGTCTAACCGGATGCAGCTGAATACCAGTATAAAACAGAGACGACTATATTAGTTAAATTTAGCTTCCTTCTATGCTTTAGTTATTGTTCTGAGTTGCAGCCCGCGCCACGCGGAGTCGCCGACCGCCACCACAGATAACTATACTAAGTCAAAGACCGCCACGCCACTCCGCAAACCAACGACCGTGCGTACGAAACACACTGCAAACGAAATGATTATAACAGTGAACGAAATTATAAGTAACGAATATACAAGTTTATTCCTCAAAGTTTGTTTAATTGTAAACACAAAGTAGTTATGCCTGAACAAGAACATACATAAAAAAAAAATATATATAACATCCGAATTGAGTACCTCCTTCTGTTTAGTAGATTAAAAAAAAAAAACTTATCGATTGTAGGACCTACAAAAAGTATTCAGTGCGAGACGAGCGCGCTTATGATGAATTTATGAAATATGAAAGTTTTTAATGACATTATATTGAACTGCAAATCATGACAATTTTTTTTTGCTTTATTTCTACCAAATTAAATTTTGTTATTCTTTTTCTCTGGTACAGTCAACTACACGTCAGAGGGTAACCAATTTGACATTGACAGCAGCGCCTTTGGCCGCCTTCCGAATTGGCCAATATCGCTCACAGCACTCAAATCGTCTCACATGCGTTCCATAATGGATATCACGATTATGACAGCTGAGAGCTGTCAACAATTCGGAACACTCGTTAGCGCGCTCACAGTGCTTACTCGGTGTCAAAAAGATATTACAGCAGTATTTCTTCATAAAAACACCACACGTTTATTCCTTTTCTTTGTTTAGGTGGCGACTGTCAGCCAGAAGCACAATTTCGAAAATGCCACGTTATTAAAAAGATATGGTGCAATTCAAAACAAAACACACACTGACACATCCTCATCCTCACACACACACACACACAGTAATTTTTGACAGCGCTCACGGTGATATTTGTACGAGGCATGGTCGGCGTTATCGCAAGATGGCGCATGCCATGACGTCATCTATGACGATTCACGGGACATCGTTATCGCGCTCACGCCAATTCGGTACGGGTTTTAGCACGCTCAAATCGATTACATCGATTATTTCCTCAATTCGGAACGCGCCCTTTATGTCGTGTCGTGTCGTAGTAATAGATTTTCGTAACCCAAGAAGGGTTACCGCTGCTGTGTGGTTGACTTTACATTCAAGCTAGGAAACATTATTTTGTCATGCATGGAATTAAAACAGCATACATTGAAAAAAAAAGGCACATTTATTATCAGTTCTTTTTGTAAGTAACTGAACTTAACAAGGTCTTGTTATACTTTATTAAAGGCAGCGATGTCAACACTTTGAACCTGTAACAATTAAAAACATACAAATAGCATCAACATAGAATACATAGACATAGTATTTAAAGGTTCAAAATTATATTTATGGTAAAGTTTAGTTTCACAAAGATGAGGGAGGAAAAGGTTTTAGGTTCCAAAGCTTTTTGATGATAAGCCAACTCTGTTCAGGTAAAATTCTTATGGGAAATAGTAACCATTCACCACCTATTATTTAATCTGTCTGTTTGTAGGTACAACATTTTGTGGAGTTTCTTGCCAGTTCTTCTCCATAGGAAACGACCAATTGGAACCGTGCACCTAGCTTCTGACGTTTCATAAGTGCCCATGTAGGTTTATGTGAAATAAAATATTTTGATTTGATTTGAGGATATGCAATATTTAGTATTTTTTTTAAATCTTTGTTTTAATTAATGTTTCTGATCTCTAGCTCTAGAAGATTGAATTTAAAAACGAAAATCAACATAAAAAATTGCATATAACTTGCTGTGATTGGTTGAATAAATCACCAGCCAATTATATAATTTGACTTGAATTTTTGTTCAAACTGGGCATATTCCTATTGCAGTTGGTTCTTTATAATTTTTTTCTTTGGATATTTTCAGAAAACCAAACTGTGAATGTAATCAACATAATATATTAATTTGCAATTATCAGAAAATAATGTCTCAGTTTTGTTTTATCTGTGTGATCCCTGCCTCTAGGAACTTAAAGTTCCATGAAAATCCATCCACTACAAACTTGGTTCCACTTTTTTAAACTCTTCACTAGGTACCTACAATTTCTGACCCATTAATTTACATTTTCAGTGTTTTGAGAGAGAGACAGTGTATACATTGTTAAATAATTGAGAGTTGAAAAAAAAAGTGTATGCTAGGAAAATCAACTCGCAAACAACAACAACTACAAAATTAACTTACAAAGTCTTCGACTTTTTCAATTTCTTCAGTTAACCAATCAACAGACACTTTGTCATCTTCCACGACACAAGATATCTGAAGCTTGTGAATTCCATAGGCTAGCGGCACAAGTTTAGCTGCACCCCACAAAAGGCCATCAGTTGTAATTTCTCTTACTGCCTTTTCCAAAGCTGCCATGTCTGTTTCATCATCCCATGGCTTAACATCCAAAATAATGTTTGATTTTGCAATGAGAACTGGCTCTATAACAAAGAATTAAAAACAAATAATATGATAAATTGCTAGTTTCTTTATAATTTCATTACAAATACATAATTATTATACATACTTTTGGCTTTCTTGGCGTTATATGCTGCTAAGCGCTCCTCTCTTATTCTTGCAGCTTCTGCATTCTCTTCTTCATCATCAGAGCCAAAGAGGTCAACACCATCATCATCATCATCTTGAGCTTTAGCAGCAGGTGCCTTGGATGCTGGGGCCTAATAGATTTATTATTTATTAAGTAAAGTGATTATTTAGTTTTGTCAATATATTTTTTGTTAAAAATGGAACTGTTTCTCACTTTGGAAGGTTCAGTCTTGGCACCACCACCTGTTGATTCCAAAGTCTCTACTCTGGCTTGAAGGCTAATGACCAAATTACGCAAGTCATTTATAGCTTTCTTCAGATCACCATTTTCTTTCTCCAGCGTGTTGACTTTGTTAGTGAGTTCTGGGTTAGGAACTCCTGCCAAGGTAGCAACACTGTCCATCTGGAAATATTTAGTAAGTATCAATTAGTTTTTTAAATAGTAAACTTCTTTTTTGTATAGAAAGCAAAAACTTTTATCTACATAATTAAAGTTCTATGAACCAAAATAATTTTATTTAAAATAAAAAAAAAGACAATGTGTGAATATTAATCAAATAAGTTTACTCACACATTCTAAAGAATCTTTGATATGTTGTCTAGCCTTAGCAACTTCACTGGCCAAAGAAGTGCGAGCTACTGAAAGTGGAGTAGCTTGGACCTACAAAGTTTTAACATAATAATGTTTTATCAACTTCGAAAATGTAAATAATGTCATTTCAAAAGGGTAAGTAATATATGATATAATTACAAAACCTCTAATAATTACAATCTAAAACAACTGAACCTATAATTTTATTTGATATAATGATCAGTTATTATAACAAAATAGGAAATTTCCAAAGAACGAAAGGTAATAAATGCTGCTAAAACAAACCTTTGATAATGATTCATAATAATTTCGTTCAGCATCACCATAGATGTTTTTGTCCAACCAAATCTTTTCATGTATTAAGGCAGACATTCTGAAAATAATGAATAAAACAATGTTCAAAATTCTTGGAGGTGTAATAATACACGGTAAAAGTTATCAGTAGGTATGTTTCAAATTTTCTATTACAAAATTATTGTTTGTTGTCTTCAATACGCAGCGACTTATAGGTTATGATAATTTGACGATAAAGTGTGATAACCGAGAACAAATTTAAAAATTACTTTTGAATACACAAAACACGATATGTTTTTAAAACATAATTTGGATTACATAAATCTCTAGTTGACAGATTGACGGCGGCAGATAAAACTTTCAAATTTCGACAACCTTTAGAGGTTATAATCTCATTGAAAATTAAAATTCATTTTGTAATTTAGATACTTAACTAACGATACAAAACTTACTTATTAAATTCTTTAACAAATTAAAGAGTTTTTAAATTAAATGTATCACAAAATTATTGAATTCAAATCTGAAGTTTACAACAGGAATGAAAACCGTACTCGTCGGTTTATTGGTGGGCGCGAAAGAAAGAGACAGACAAAATTAATGAAAGCGGTCTGAATCTTTCAACCAATCATAGTGGAGCAGTAAGTTCCACGACGACACTTTGCACACGTTGAGTCGTTGATTTTGTAGATTGAACTTTGTAGTTTGCATTGCACCATGTTTGCACCATTGAGATAGGTGAAGCATGGAGACGGCATATTCTACTATAGAAATATAGATAAACAAATATCATATCGACACACACACACATGTCAAAAAGCGTTAAGTTTCTTTTTAACTAATCAAGAGCTGCATATGAAAAGAGAGACATCTAAATGTTTGCAACAATGACTAAATAAAGATATGGACTGAGCATACTTACAAAATTAACGTGTATACCTACACAAATCGGGCACTAAAGATAGTCGCCTATCGTAGGGTTCTTTTTATTTTTTCTCGCACCACACTGTTTTATACAACACGAGGGCATGATTTTCCTATTAATGGACACCAAAACACCTAGTTTCTAGACGTATTTCTCTCGAAAACAACAAAAATATTTTGAGCAATCAATCGTTTGACAGCACATCTACCACAAACCCATTAATAAAACTCGGCACTCAACATGGCGACCGGTCACGCATAGACATGATTTTGACGTCACACAAATGTGTTGCCAAATTTAGTACTTGACAAACATTCAGATGTCTCTCTTTTCATATGCAGCTCTTGATTAGTTAAAAAGAAACAGAATGCTTTTTGACATGTGTGTTGATATGATAGATATTTGTATAACTATTATTTCTATAGTAGAATATCATCGCATCTCCATGTTTCTCCTATCTCAATGGTTTGCAAGTATTCTCAGAAGAATAACTAAAGCATAGAAGGAAGCTAAATTTAACTAATATAGTCGTCTCTGTTTTCTTATACACTCATAACAGCATTAGAAAGAGACACATGTAGGTTGCTCAAAATGCAAAACGTCACAAAGCAAACGTCAATTTGGTTACCCTGGCTACCTTTATGATACTAAGTTTAAAAGCTACTTAACGTCTCAGGTTTTTGTCTATGACTTTGTTCATGGCATTTTTTTCGTATAATGCTAGCAATAGTGCTTGCAAAAACTATCAATAGAATGTCGATAGAACTAGCGTCATCTAAATTATTGCATTATATTTTTTTACACGTAGTTTTGGGAAGGATTAAATATTTAAGAGTGAAATAAATACCTAAATACCTACGGTCTTGCCAGCAAATCGTACGTATGAGTAATGAAATGACAGTTGTCAAAAATCCGTGTATCTCATGGTATAATAATTTAAAACTCATGTGTGGCTATGATTTCTTTTGTAATTTTCAGATTGCCCTTCGATATTGATATGAGGTAAAATGAATCAACGCTATTGCACGTAACAACTGGGAATGGAAAAAACAACATCGTATTTGTTCCGAACATTTCAGCGATGAAAAAACGAAGGAGGTTCTAAATTCGACGCGTATTTTTTTTTAATTAGTGGTGGCCGTGGCTAAATAAGAACAGCCGCACAGGTCGATCGATCAGGTTAAGCTACGCTTGCCGCGGTTGGTCTGTGGCTGGGTGACCATCTTTACATATCGAGACCCCTCCGTGCCTCGGAAAGCACGTTAAGCCGATGGTCCCGGATTGATTCGTGGATCTTTGACAGTCGATACGGGTAGTCAGAAGCCCGAAAGTCTGACAACCAGTCTTACCAAGGGGTATCGTATTACCCAGTAACTGGGTTGTGGAGGTCAGATACAACGCTTGCTCCTCTTTATTTATTGTAGGTATTATTTTATCGATTTGTCGCCGCGCGCGCCAGGGGCACGGCATTTATATTTAGCCAAGATGAGCCAAGCGGTGAAAAGGTTAAACTGATGTAAAATATACGAAGTAATTTTGAGCCGGCGCCAAACAATCAATGAATGAACAAAGATCACTAAATCACTTTGGTGCCGACTTAAAAATACTTAGGTATACTGTACATCAGTTTAAGAACTTGATTATTAAGGTTAAATATAAGTTTTAAGTCTTATTTTTTGCTTTTCAGTTTTTTCGGCGGTTTAACTTTTTGTTAAAAAGTATTTTTGTTACTCGTTCCGGGGCCAATCGCTCTTTTAAAATTATCTAAGTGTTCTGTTGGCAATTTCAATTTGTTAATAATTTATCCTGTGTTTCTATTTATATAAGTTGATCAGATAGAAGTGAGTTCTTTATTTCATTTAGCATATTTAGATTTATTGTCATGGAGATGGAGGGATACCATAAAATAAGAAGTCGATATCGTTATTTATTTTGTGCTTAATCACATCACTAGCTAATACTCTTTTGTCTATGACAGCGTACACTTCTAATGTCGTAAAGCGCCTTCTATGCTTTAGTTATTGTTCTGAGCAAGTATTAAAGGCAAAACTTTTGTGTGACATCAAAATTATGTCTATGCGTAACCGGTCGCCATGTTAAGTACCGGATTTATGAATGGTTTTGAGGTAGATGTGCTGTCAAACGGTTGATTGCTCTAGGTATTTCGGTGTCCATTAATAGGAAAATCATGCCTTTGTGTTGTTTAAAACAGTGTGGTGCGAGAAAAAACAAAAGCAACTCCACGAAAGGCAGCCATCTTAAGTGCCCGATTTTTGTAGGTATACACGCAAAATTTGTAGGTATGCCCAGTCCATAGGTTTATTTAGTCATTGGTTTGCACAGACTCATAGAGTAAAAACTATGACGTTGACGTTTATTATTATTTTTTCCGTTGGTAACTCGTGCGGTACTAGTTTGTATTTTTGAAGATTTAAATCATTGAACACTAGGGCCGCCTTCCGAATTGGCCAATATCGCTCACAGCACTCAAATCGTCTCACATGCGTTCCATAATGGATATCACGATTATGACAGCTGAGAGCTGTCAGCAATTCGGAACACTTGTTAACGCGCTCACAGTGCTTACTCGGTGTCAAAAAGATATTACAGCAGTATTTCTTCATAAAAACACCACACGTTTCTTCCTTTTCTTTGTTTAGGTGGCGACTGTCAGCCAGAAGCACAATTTCGAAAATGCCACGTTATTAAAAAGATATGGTGCAACTCAAAACAAAACACACACTGAGACATCCTCATCCTCACACACACACACACTGTCATTTTTGACAGCGCTCACGGTGATATTTGTACGAGGCATGGTCGGCGTTATCGCAAGATGGCGCATGCCATGACGTCATCTATGACGATTCACGGGACATCGTTATCGCGCTCACGCCAATTCGGTACGGGTTTTAGCATGCTCAAATCGATTACATCGATTATGTCCTCAATTCGGAACGCGCCCTAAGTTCCTGCATGTTCGTACAATATATATGTCGCAGCCAACTGGTTAAATTAGCCGTTCAGTTAACTGCCTAGCCTTTCAACTAAACGGCGGCCGTTCAACTAACGGCCTGAATGATATTCAATTACAGTTTAGGTTGGAAGTCTGTAACCAATCACGCGCGAGCCGAATTGGTTGCAGTAATTAAGGCATTGCACCCCGACCAAGTGGGTTAGGTTAGGTTAGAACTGTGATCAACCGCGTTCGAGCCGAGGGAGGAAGCGAGGCTTCTAAAGGCCAGGCAGTTAACTGAACGGCTAATTTAACCAGTTGGCTGCGACATATACATACAATATAAAAGGATCTTTTGGCACGTGGCTAAAATCGTAACATTGGTAACTACCGCTACCACATTGCTCTTTTTGTGGTGTGACAGTTTTCAATACAATTTCTGTGACAATTATTTCACAAAGGTTTACATGATACGCCCATGGACTTAACGCCACCACTGACCTCTATTAAACAAGTACGTGTATAATACAGGTCAGTGTACGCCACCCTTTTCAAAGTTTCAATGTCATTCATTGCCTCGTGTAAGTACTTACTAATTCCATGGTAAAAATTTATTTATTTGATAAATACCACACTAACCCAGAGTTAGCGACTTAACTATCCCACATCAGGGGTTTAAGGCTAAGCGGGCACTACGAGTTTTAATCGTTGCGAAGAAAATTCTTCAATCTGTGAACATTAGAAATGTATGTACACAGGCCAGCACATCAAGCTACCCCAATCTGTCAAATTTTCCCAATTGAATAAGAACTTTATTCGTTTGTAATAAAGTTGAAAATCTATAAAAAAAAAATTGACAGATTGGGGTAACTTGATGCGCTGGCCTCTGTACTAAATTCCGCGCACTGCGAAAAAAAACCGCTTGAGAATTCGCTTGAAAAATTTTTGTGTTTGCAATTTTTTAACTAAATCGCAACGATTAAAATCGAAGTGCGTGCATTGCCTTACTCTTGGTGGCGCAAGAGTAAAGTTTTATATACCTTAATCTCTATTTACTCTGTGAGTAGCACTAAGGGCAGTTTCGCACTACGTCCGATCCGAATCCGAGAAATGCCGGTCCTAAGGGACCATGGTCCTATTTGTATGAGGAGTTTCGCACTAGATCCGAACTCTATCATTTCCAATTCGGATTGAAGTCGGATCTTTAATTCGGATTCGGATCGGATGTAGTGCGAAACCGCTCTTAGGTACACAACAAGTAATCTACATGGACTTAATCAATGAAAGAAAAAAAGGCATATTTTTAAACTGGCTGACAAGCTTAGGTAGTTATCTTTGAAGTTATTCTAAAGTAGCCCGCGGAATTCAA
The DNA here is from genome assembly GCA_963669345.1 of Gortyna flavago. Classification (NCBI taxonomy): domain Eukaryota; kingdom Metazoa; phylum Arthropoda; class Insecta; order Lepidoptera; family Noctuidae; genus Gortyna; species Gortyna flavago. The sequence continues at coordinate 11,843,493 of OY770126.1, forward strand.
AATTGATTTTTTGTTCTTTTTTTAAATTACTGCGCTGTGGTAGTTAAACGCGCGTGCATGACGAATGTTCTTTTTAGGGTTCCGTAGCCAAAATGTTTACTAAGACTCCGCTGTCCGTCTGTCCGTCTGTCACCAGGCTATATCTCATGAACAGTGATAGTTAGACAGTTGAAATTTTCACAGATGATGTATTTCTGATGCCGCTTTAACAAAAAATAAACTTTAACTAAAAAACTGAGTAAAAGAAATATTTAAGGGGGCTCCCATACAACAAACGTGATTTTTTTTGCTCGATATTGATAACGACAACAGATAGACGCTTGAAATATGCACAGAATATTTAGTTACACACACACATGATTTTTTTTGCCGTTTTTATAGACAATGGTACGGAACCCTTCGTGCGCGAGTCCGACTCGCATGTAGCCGGTTCTTTGAAAAGGAGTTGCATAATGAAATTAAGTGCAACATTATAACACTCGTTTGGATGATATTATGGTTACTATGACACTGGTTGTTTTAATGTTGGCAATAAGCTGTTTCAGAAACTTTTATAGAGGATTTATAGTATGGGTGTAGATCACTGACCTCTATTAAACAAGAGGTCAGTGGTGTAGATAAAATATGATTCCCGACCGTAACAAGTAATATTATTATAACCATTAGAACACGCAAAACAAATTAGGATTTTACTTAGTTTTATAAAAAAAAAACCGGCCAAGTACGTGTCGGACCACGCACAATGAAGGGTTCCGTAGTTGGAATGAATTTATCCCAAGAACAAACTTAACATTGTAGTTGAAAAACATGTTCTCCCATACATTCCAACTGAAAATGTAAGTTTATACGCACAATATTGAGAGATTTACCATGTTGTTTCAAGATCATAGACTTCTTATTAATTTTCCTGTAATCTATAGGTATAGAACTATTTTCTGTATTTTTTTCAAAATTATAGGCTCAGTAGTTTCGTAGATAAGGGGGGGAATGGTAAATTTCCGTCTATTGTCTTAAATAACTTTAATACAATTTACTTTAAAATTATGAAAAAAAAAAATTTGAGATTCCACGGTAAGCCCTTTCATTTGATATGTCACACGGTACAGATTGAGAACATTTTTTTTAAATTGTCTATTTACCCCTCAAAAATGACTCCCATTTTCAAAACTCATTTATTTACGTTACACGTCTGTGTTTGGGTCACAGAGATTCATATGTGTACCAAATTTCAACTTAATCGGTTCATAAGATTCGGAGCATATTGGCTGTGACAGACGGACAGACAGACAGACAGACAGACAGACACACAGACACACAAGTGATCCTATAAGGGTTCCGTTTTTTCCTTTTGAGGTACGGAACCCTAATGGTAATGTCTTCCTCAAGCAATTGTACTGTAAATAAATAAAAGTATTATTCTTATTCATAAGTTGCACTTGTAGAGTGTCCACCTCGGGAGCAACACTATTTTAAGCTCGAGTGACGAACTTTGAATCCTGAGCGCAGCGATTTCCTTCAAAATTATTCAGATAGAGATTGATAGTGTGTTACGCAATCAGGGTGGGGCCATGTGTCCAAGATGCCTACGTCAAAAACGGAACCTACTCCCAATTATTGGATTTCACGAAGTTATTCCATCGTGTGTAGTTGTGGAATGGATCAGTAATTTCTCTTTAGGTATGGTATAGATCTTTCAGGGTGAGCAAGTATTCATGAGGGGGCCAAACGCCTCCTGCCTGAGGCTTTACGCGGGGGTCGTGCGGTCCAGGGCCCTATATGGGGCCCCGGTGTGGTCGCGATTACATGGTTGGGTTTTGGTCAGTAAGAGTCTGATACCCCCCTCTGCTCCATCCAGAGTGCCGGAGGAGTCATTTGATGATTTCCCATCCCTAAATAAAAAAATAAAAAATGAGCAGGTATTCCTGAATATGACATAATTATAAGCAATTATTGTCTTATAATGCTAAATGATATTTATAAAGGTATGTCTATCGAACTTTCGTGAAATGGTACTGCGTCTACCCTGTCCGACGGCCGCAATGTGTTACACACCTGTTTTGTGTAGCTTTCACCGCTCATTTAAACAATTCTTGGAAGTTAAATAAGAATCCGCGGTCTTGTGTTGGTCGCTACACTGTTTCAAGATTCATATTAAGATTGTCTATAAGTAAATACAAAAGGGAAGAAACTGTTAAATAATTACAGAGTTATAGTAGTAGTACTAGAGCATTATATTATCTGTGGTAGTAGGTAGGTATTATTCTATAAGTATCCATCCATCCCCGATAACTTCGATAGAGAGCAGTACTCAACACACTCAGGTTTTAAAATGAGCTCTAGTATTAATTAAAAAATCTTATTACCTATTACGTAAGCCTTTATAAATTCACTTGCACAGGATATGCCTCACGTTAATTGGTTTTTGTTTACTAGAGAGATTTGTTCCTTATGATTGACCCTATCGATTGGTGCACATGCCATAAGCGTACAGGATGTTATTTTTCGGATTTTTGTCGGTTCGATTCCCGGATGTGGAAAGTGCATTTTCAAAATTCTTTAAACGTAGTTTTGTTTCTTTTAAAAAATAAAGGAGTGATTCCTTTAAGTAAAATTTGCTGTCTTCAGTATTTAGAGTAGGTACTTTCCCTCCAGGTAAACTGTACGCTTCGAAAATTCCACCCTATACATATACTTACAGGAAGATTTTTTTGTCACCATCTAAATTTTTACAGGTTGTTCTAGCCATGAATATGAACAACTTTTACTATGACACCAACTCTGATATCACGAAAAAAAAAATCTGCTGGTTCATACAAAAGTTCAATACCTACTTGACCAAAATGTATGAAACAGCAGTTTTTTTTTTTGTGATTTTGTAGTTGGGCCCATAGTGAAAGTTGTTCATGTTCATGGGTAGAACATTCTGTAAAAATTTGGATGGTGATAAAAAAATCTTCCTGTGTATATACATACCTTCTTTGTATTTACATTTTTATTTTAAATAGCATTTACTAGTACAAAAATAGTGTGACAGCTTTGGGAACTCTGTCCAAGCTCAGCAACGATGTTCAGCAGCATATCTCCCGGTTGGGGGTCTGTTTGGTGTGTAGGTTAGGTGCTGCCTTATTGCCGTTGTTCGTGGATGATGCATCAAAAATGTTGTCCTTAGTGCCATCCTGCCCAACTGCCTTTCAGGCAGCCTAAGGAGCGATTCTTCAGCGATTGTTTTGTGTTGTTCACAATCATGCGAAATGATTTATCATATCCACAGCAGATCATATCAGCCACACAGTGGTCTGTTAGAAACAGATTATTTGCTTTGTGGTTAGCGCTAATCTACTGCTATAGATATAGAACGAAATGCGTGTATGAAGTTAAAGTATAAAATTAGAAATACGTCAGTACGTAGTATACGTCGTAATGAGTCTGTAAAATAGTGAGAGCTACCATAGCCAATGTTTCAGCAGACGCTGCTGCCACGCCCACCGCGCCCTTTAAAACCTCTTACTTCAGTAGCGGCGAGCCGTTAATATTAATGATGGTGTTCTTGTGAAAATCCGGACCAACTGTCCACGTCTGTATATTAGATTTAGCAGAGTTTTATTGGAATAAAAAGAGAGCGAGTCCAGATAATTCCACTAAAGATGCAATAATTATTGTAGTCTGGCCGATTGGGCGAACTACGTGATCGCCATTTAACCGCAGGATCCTCAGATAATGTTGTAAATGTACATACACAATTTAAAACTCTAGATTTATTATATGATATAGCTGCAAGCTGCAACAGAACTGCTTAGGTATAAAACATTTATGCTTTTCGTGTCTGTCTGTGTGTGTGTGACAGCGTTGCTTTCTAAACTATGCTATGTTTTTTTTTTCATGTGGTTTTCTTCATCATTTAGAATAAAATCCAGATGGTTTATGTGTATAACTGCGTATACGATAATATTAAGCTCACATATAATAAATAAATCTCGATTTTTTTTGTCAAATCGTAAAAACCGTGAGACGCAGGTGCACCCACCCCTGCGTCGCACCGGTTTCGGTCGCACTATTTTGAATTTTTGTGGGTGTTACCCATGTTACAAGCGCTTGCCGCTATGGTTCGTGGATGGGTGGCAACTTTACATACGAAGACCCCTCCGTGTTTCGGAAAGCACAATAAGCCGTCGGTCTCGGCTGTCATTCGTGGATCACTGACAGTCGTTACGGGTCGTCAGAAGTCCGAAAGTCTGACACCAGTCTTAAAATGGGGTATCGTATTATCTCGTTACTGGGTTATGGAGGGCAGATGTGCAGTCGCTCATGTATAATACTGGTATTGGTATGAAGCAATGGATTAGCAATATCCTTTAAAATCGTTCAGATTGTGATTGAAAGTGTGTTTATAAAGGGTGCTTGAAAATATTTGGTTATCTATATATTTTAGAATCGTTATTATGGTATCCATACAAAAAAAAATGTGTTCCTGAGTGGACTTTCTATACAGTGTAGCTATACTTGGATAAAACAGAACATTGTTGAATATGTAAACTGTTTTTTAATGCTATTTCGTTATAAAGTTTATATGGGTTTATACTCTCTGGACGAATGGGACACAGAAAACTACATTGCTTATCTATCTCGCAACGTGTTCGCAACCGTCCGTTTTTGCATGAATTTGGTGGCATATGTTTACCAACCAAGGAAATAGTTTGGCGCGATAGGGGGATGTGATGAGGAGGGATTAAACGGATGTGACTAAAAGAGTGATCCATATATATAGCTGTGGATGGAGAGGAGAGGAAGGTCATAGGATAGTTGGATGGATTGTGTGAGGAATTTTAGAAAGAAAAGAGACACACATACACAACATGAAGGTTGACAGTGGAGAATGGAAGAAGGAAACGTATCGCGCCGACCCCAAGTAACGAGGGCAGAAGATTATGATGTTTACCACCCCTGGCGTCAAAGTAACAAGGGCAGGAAGATGATGACGTTTACCACCCCTGGCGTCAAAGTAACAACGGCAGGAAGATGATGATGTTGACCACCCCTTTTTTTATTATTATTTTATTTTTTGCATGGGAAATTATCAAATGACCGCTCCCGCTCTGGGTGGAGTGGAAGGGAGTGTCAGACTCTTACTGACGTAAACCCATCCGTGTTCCTTCCTTAGCCCTTTATGTTCCGGGGTAGCGGTAACCCTTTCGAACAATCCCGCTGCCCCGGCAGGCTCTGGCCCTGACGGGCCACTTCTCTGATGCTGACATCTCTGTTGACCACCCCTGATGTAAAAGTAACAAGACCAGGAAGATGATGATTTTGACCACCCCTGGCGTCAAAGTAACAAGGGCAGAAGATGATGATGTCTACGAGGGCGACAGTGAAAGTTTTTAGAACTGGCCACTTGTAAATGATATAATAAAAAAATAAGTTCAAATTTTGAAAATGGAACTCTTTGCCAATATTATTGTGTATGTATTTTATTCATTTTGGCATTTGTTTACCACAGAGTACTTTTTATAGACTGAGATTTGTTTACGATTACGCGATTTGGCAACAAATTGAAAATTGTCTGAGTCACGTCAGCTTGAATTTAACAAGAGAAAATTTTCGTAGAATGATGTTTACGACTTTGACTTATGATTTTGACTTATGATAGAGACTGACAAAAGAGTGACTTATCAGCAGATTCGGGCAAGCTTAGTCATCGGTATGAGTGAAGTGCACAAAATCCGCCATGAACATTTAGCGGTCAGGAAGCTTTGTACCCGGTGGATACCTCATAATTTGACAGAGGCCCAAAAACTCCGTCGTGTTGATATGGTGTCGTGAAATGGTTCAAAGATTTAACGGATTTGACTCAAATGCTGTGTTCGTTATACTTACGGGTGACGAAAGCTGATTTTATTGTTATGATCCTGAAACTAAGAGACACTCTATTGTCTGGGTGTTTCCTTCCGAGGAGTTGCCAACTAAAGTGAAAAGAGGTCGAAGCGTGGGAAAAAATATGGTGGCCTCGTTCTACGGAAGGACAAGTCATTACGCAACAATTGTTTTAGAGCATCGAAAAACAGTTACTGCAGAGTGGTACACTAACAATTGTTTGTCACTTGTCTTGGAAAAAGTTTGGAGGAAACGACCTCGCAGTAGGATCCTCCTCCGCCACGACAACGCCTCGTCTTACACCGCCGAGCAAACAATCGACTACTTGGTGACGTCAGATGTGGAATTACTGGGTCACCCGCCCTATATCCCCGACCTCGCACCTTGCGTTTTTTATTTATTTCCGAAAATAAAAGAAAAACTTCGAGGAAAACGTTTTATGAACGCCGAGGAAGCAGTGGCTGCGTTTCAGAATGCCGTCGAAGAGATCGCTAAGGACGAGTGGGCAAAGTGATTTTCTCAGTGGTTCCATCGGATGCAGCCACGGAGATGCAGCGATGTATTGATGTAAATGGACACTATTTGAAAATATATGATAAAACTAATAACTTGCTAGTTTTTGATTTTCTAAGAACTTCGGTGTCACCCTCGTACCACCCCTGGCGTCAAAGTAACGAGGGCTAGAAGATGATGATGTCTACCACCCCTGGCGTCAAAGTAACAAGGGCAGGAAGATGATGATGTTTACCACCCCTGGCGTCAAAGGCATTCTGACAGCATCTAGGGATAGTGAGTAACTATGTAACATTCGTGAGTTTTTAAACTACCCGGATGGTTATGTGCCATCTCGTTGATGCCGATGCTAATAAACTTCCTAGCCATATTAAAGAACACAAATAATTTGTAAAGCGAAGACTATTTGCCCTGTTTATCAAAACTTACAAATCTATACGTTCACAAGTTATACTTTACAAGGAAGTTTTTACAAGTCCGTGTAAATTACGTTTAAAAAAAAAATCTACAGGGTTTGTAAAATTGAACGCTAGTAGATTCTACTTGTGAGTTCTAAAATCAAAAGGTATGCCGCCGTATATAATCTTATCTCGCCAATTTATTGAATGTTTTTAATTGAATAATTATGCTCTACTTAAACAGTAAAAAAGTAGTAGCGACAAAGTATTTAACGTAGTCTTCAAATATTACGGTGTAGATGGCTGCTACAGTACTGCCTTTTGTTACACCATGCATTTCAGAAACAGTTGGTATTGAACTCCGGTTCCCAACCAATGAAGAGCAAGTTGTGAAAGTAATTTGGTTGACAAGGCGTTGTTTCTGTTTGAATTTATTTTTAAATGGCTACCCAAAATGTTAATTAAATATTCCAATTTATGAACTTTAAGTCGAAACCTTTCGTTAAATTCACAGGTCATCTCCATATAGGACCATAGTCAATTCTTCTTTTATATGTTCTCGGTTCCGTTATTCTAATATTGTTTTCATCGCTTGAATCAGTTCACTACATTTTATAAAAGAAAATCGAATTTAAAAATTGATTGCGGTATCAAGCACGACACACGTAAACTTGTAAGACGGAATTCAGAGTCACTGACACTCTCAGGATTTGTCATGATTTTACTCTACAAATTGTGACTTACAAGGGATTCTTTGATGAACAAAATCACGGATGCAAGTAAAAATATACGTGTGAAGAAAATAACTCGTGTAAATTACGGGTTACAAGTGTCTCGTAACCCGTAATTTACGTTTTTATTTTTGATAAACACAATATTTTTTTACAGGAAAAATGCTTGTAATACAAGGCTTGTATGTTTTGATAAACAGGGCACAGAAAGCTTTTTACACGATTAAAGATTATTTTGAGGACTAAAATGTTAGAGGTGCATCTGCTGCAATTATACATGGGAACATCCTGATATATTATTTTAACATATCTTTTGTTTTTGTTTTTATCTATACTTAGTGACATTTCAGTAATTTCTTATTTTTATACATTGAAATTGATATAAATTACTGTGTAAAGTATTCTATATTATTATAATGAACTAGCAGCGCCCCGCGGTTTTACCCACATAAGTTTCGATCCCGTGGGAATATCGGGATAAAAACTATCCTATGCCCGGGAGTCAAAATTCTCTCTATACCAAATTTCATCTAAATCGGTTCAGCGGTTTAGGCGTGAAGAGGTAACAGACAGACACACTTTCGCATTTATAATATTAGTATGTATTTAAAGTATGTATTTAAAGTATGGATGTTATTATTTAGCCACGGGCCCCTCTAGGCTAAATAATAACAGTCGCACAGGTCAATCGATCAGGTACGCTTGACGATGTTGGTCTGTGGATGGGTGACCATCTTTACATACCGTGACCCCTCCGTGCCTCGGAAAGCACGTTAAGCCTTTGGTACCGGCTGTCATTCGTGGATCATTGACAGTCGTTACAGGTAGTCCGAAGCCCGAAAGTCTGACAACCAGTTTTACCAAGGGGTATCGTATTACCCAGTCACTGGGTTGTGGAGGTCAGATAGGCAGTTGCTCCATGTAAAATACTGGAATTTAGTTGCATCCGGTTAGACTGGAAGCCGACCCCAACATAGTTGGGAAAAGGCTAGGCAGATGATGATATAGTATGGATTGGGAATGTGAGGTCTATACGAGTACGTAGGTCATTATGTTATTATACGGGTAGATTTCATGATAGCCTGTCAGTTTGAGTACCTAATTAATGTGGCCTATCCAATCAAATATCCTTACTTTGGTAAGTATTGTGCGTCGGATCGTTGAGCTTCTTAAGTTCTGAGTTGAGCTACATAATAACTGACATATACGTGTACTGGGACAGATCCACTCAAACTTGTGTGGTGCTTTCCTCAAGAGTCCACCTAAAACATTAACCTACATGGTTCTCATGCGATCTGACCATCACAATGTAAATGTATGGAGTTTAAAAAAAAGTTTGTTTGTGTCTCTTCCCAGAGTAGTCCATTAGAAATCATCGACCTCTTCTAGTTTTATAAAAAAAATTAGGTGTTGTTTTTATACAATTTACAAAATAAATATCATTTACCACAATCATTTAAAAGCCGTTGATCAGCGGCAGTAACAATATGCAAAGTTGACTTCTCGTACAGTGTACAACTGTACATATATTTTAAAGTCGACCTGCAGTCGACCTGTGTCACCTGTGTGATAAAGACTTGTGCCATCCCTTGTTTTGCAAAGTCGGAGGTCCTTGTACATACATATGCAATCTGGAGACATAATTATCAATGGTTACAAAATTCTCGATATCACACAAAACAGTGAGTAAGCCCACATTTATCCGATATATCGTTGCATAAAAGTTCAATATGGGAAGTTGCGTAAAGTTGGGCAATTACAACGTTGCAGGTCGCAGATTTTGTAATGGCTGTAACCGACGTCGCTGCGGCCGCGTCGGCTCGCGATCCATCGAGACGCGGCGGCGTTTCTGGCCCCGGGCGCTGACGCCGCCGCGCCGCCGCCGCCACGCCGCCCCGTCGCTGCGTCCGCTCCACAGCTACGATGTCATAGTCGGTTACAACATGCAAAAAATATAATTCTATGTAAAAAAATAACGAATCTTATAACTTCGTCTTCTCAATCAAATTTGAATTATGCTGATGCACCAACATCCAATATCGACATGAATTTCTGTTAAGGAGCCACCCTGGGCAACGTCCTCGAGTAGGAGGGCCAGCAGGCACGGAAGATAAATTCGTCGTTTTGGTGCGTGCGAGAGCGCGGCGCGGGCGGTGCGGGGAGGCGCGGGGGCGGCGGCGCCGGCGTGCGGAGGCTGCTGCGCTCAGAGCACCTGCGCCCGCGCTCCGTAGCGCCGCTCGCCGCGTGCTCGTGTACCCGCGATCGCGCACCGGCCTGCGCCGTGCTCAGCGTCGTGACGCCGCCCACGGTATGTCAAACGCCGGTGGCGCGTCGGGGTCGGGCGGCAGCGCGTCCGCCACTGCGCTGCGCCGCTTGCTGGCGCAGTCGGTTGCGCCGCCCGGCCGGTTTTGTAATTTCGCCTGGCAGGCCGTGACGTCACGAGACTAGTTTGAGGCGCGTGCGTGACGGCCTGCGCCAGGACGCCCGCGCCGCTGCCGCCCCCGACCTTAGCACCAGTGCAATGACGTGCCCGCTTGTCTCCTCGGCTAGAGTTGCTAGTGATAACAATAGTGCATCTGTATTCAATAAGACTTGCATCAATGGTTTGTCGAGATGTCCTCACTTTTAAATTTTCTACCGTTTGTTTTGAAGTTTTGCATGTGCGACTAAATTCGAGATTATCAAATGATATTTCGTTAAATTCAAGTCTCTCCCTCAAATTATGTAGATACTTAATTAAAATGTTTCTAGATACTTGTGTCTGTAACGTAAACGTGTGTGCTGTTCGTATACTTTACGCTAGCGTACAGTCATGACCAATTCACTTCAGCGTGTGAGTAAATTATGTGCGCTTATGTCTTGTAACGTGTTCGGCGAGCTTCATCTATCTTTGTGTGCGCGCACACTTTGACGACTACGCTCAGCGGAAGAGCCTTTTTGTAATTTTATTTTTCCTCCTTCAGTTCAGCGATGTAATGCTCCTCGCAAGCAAATTTTTCGATTGGACAAAGATGTTGTCTTTATTTTATGTGTAAAGCTTAAGCATCGTAAAAAATATCTGAATATATAAATAGTAGTAAGTACTTAGTAAGTTACTGTCTACATACATTCACTTAATTGTATATTCAAGAACAAAAAAAATGATGGAAAACTGTAACTGGGATTTAATTATGGATATGGAAACATAACTGTTGTTTGAGGGTAGTTCAAAAGTTTTGTTGTCAATTTTTTATTTACACTACAACAACGCTTATAATCGTAATGGCGTGTAGCCACCTATAGTTATATTTTCGGACATAGCCAGTATACTCGTAGCCTCACATTAAGAACCATTTTTCAAATTAAAGGATCTTTACGATGATTTAAATGGGTGATGATTTGATGAATGTCAACAGACGAAAGATAGTGTTTGTTAATTTCATCTGTATTATATGTAAATGTAATTTACATTTTTTTGTCTGTACAAGTCACCAATCATAAAGAGACAAAGAGCTAAGTTTTATATCGTGAAAAATTCCTTAATGCATACTCGCTCATACGTATTATACCTATAACAGTCTGATGTTGGTCACTTTCAAGCTCACGAGTCGGCCGTATCGCCGTCTCGCTCCCACGCTCGAGCCGCAGCCTCCGTAGCAATGCACCGAGAACTCAGTATCCCTCTCAGTACAGCTTCTGAACCAATACGATTCTTTTTGTCTTTTTACAAAATGAGAACGAAAGCTAAGTTTAGTGTATCCAGGAGTTGTGGGTATGTTTTTATGCCTGTCTGTGTTTTGGTACTTTTGGTATTTTCGTTACCTATTTCATTTATCATTACAATATTAAATTGTTTCATTTGGATCTCTTGCATGACTGTAACAAAGACTGTTTTGCGAAACAGCCACTGTTAGCGTTATCCTTAGTGTAACTGATTTGTTTATAAATAATTGTTTACTGACAAGTTTGACAACCACGTGGATACAATAGTTACCAGTTTGTACCGTTCGGTGGTGCGTCTCGTTTCGTACGGCGCCGGCCGGAGCAGGGGGCTGCTGAACAAGTTCGGGCGCTTCTCGGCGATCAGGTGCCACTTGATACTCGTTCTTTTCTAACTGGATTTGAATCAGCTGTTGCTTACTGCTTGCCCTTGGCGTCTTAGACATGCAATCTTTGCTAAGAACCTATTAAGAATGAATTTCGATACTTATTCCAATAGCGGTCTTCTGTTCAATTGGTCTATTTGTATTATTTTTGATGTAATTTGAATGTTCCTTGGTTTGTTAAAAATTGATATTTGAGACAAGCGAGCGTCGTCCTTCACTGGTTGTTACGATTCTAAACGATCTTTCATATTGCCACAGTATTCACAAGAGGTTATTTTTCAGAAATTGAAGTCAGGGGAGTCGAGTGTTGAGCGGGGTGCTCCAGTTCGGAGCCTCCGCCCTCACGAAGACGTCGCCGACCGTGTCTCGGTACGGCGGTATGTCCGCGTCGGCGTCGCCGTGCGAGGAGCGCGCGCGCTCGCCCCGCGCCGGCGCATCGCCCTCATCCGCGCCGCGCTCGCCAGCACCCGCGCACGCCGTGTTGGCCACCATGACCCCCGTGCAGCCCGCACACGAGTACTACCCGCACAAGGTCGAGATGGACTCCGATGACGGCTACCCCCCGGAGGCGCACTCCTACCGCCACTCGCCGCACGAAATGGCTGCATACGCCCCTGATAGCAAAGTGTCCGTACATCCTGATGTCTACGATCAGGGCATGGAGTCCATGGACGAGAAGACTCCAATAGATTTAATATACGAAGATGAAAAGCAGACCGTAATATATACAACGACTCCGGATCAAAAGCGCGTCGAGATGATCAGCGGCCAGTTGGACGACGGCCATCTGGTGAGCAGCGGCGGACAGCTGGTGGACGGCGGCGTGTCTGTAGTGGTGGGCGCGCCCGGCCAGCCCACGGTGCTGGTGCTGGCCGACCACGTCGTTGACGAGCTCGGGCAGGTCATCACCATTCCCAGGTAATGCAGCTCTTCCAATCTGTAGCACGCCGATGATAATGTGCAATTCCACACACCTTTTTGTGTCTCGATTCATACCTACTAATATTTAACATCTTATAGATAATATGTACCCATATTTTATCGAACTTTGTCTAAATGGTTATTTTCATAAACATCGATGTATCATATCGTATTTTATAGCTTCGAATGTATCAGATGATCTGGAAATATCGCGGTGCCACTGTTGCCAGGTGTCTTTGATAGAGGGAAATTCCACTATAGTCGAACACAGAATTCCTTCAACGTGTAAAATACAATCTTTATAGTCTTGTGTTAATAAAATATAGTTCTAATAAATATCCTCTAAACAATTTTTTTACAATACTTTTGTTAATTTATGCATAATGGATATCTAAATTATGTTGAATAATAGCGTAGAAAAATTAATTTATATTTTATATCCCATAATTTGGTGGGTGTCAAGAGCGTACGGGTCACAAGTCACAACGAGTTCGTTTACTTAATTCATTAACGTGTTAACACGTGATCGTGAAGATTTGGATAGTTAGAAACAATTGATTGTGTGTGCAAGTGAATGGTGTTTGGTTAGCTTAGAAGAATGAGGTGTTTGTGTCGGAGGTCCAGTCTCGGGTGTAACGGTTGTGCGCGTTAGGAGCGGCGCATGTGGGCGGAGCGACGCGCTCACCTTGAACTTGCCGCGAGAGCCGCGTCCGCGCCCGCGCTCGCGCCACTGCGATGCTCAATGCTGCGATCTTGCCAATTGTATCGACACCAGCTTGCTATTATAATGGTAATTCCAAACGATCTTACCTTACATGAAAACCTTAGTGGTCCCAACTTTGCTTCAGAAATTTGATCATTTTTCGCGACTATTAGGGCAAAGCCGGCAAAGGATATGAAAGGAAGGGTTAGGAATTACACAGTCATGTATAAATCATACTCGTAAATGCAAGTGAGAAGTTTCCTCGTGTTAGTCTAGACGAGGTATAACTTTTCACTCGCTACTAAATGAATTTCCAATTCTCAAGTTCACAACTAATGAGGTGTAATGTGGATTTTTTTGGATCTGGATGTGCTATTATATGTAGTTATAGGAACTTCAATATGGCACACTCTAGGATGCAAAATTCCCTTGTTACTGTACTGGGTAAAATTATCACTATTTTATATTTTCAATCGGAATTTTATTATTCTCAGCATTCTATTGGTCAAATAAGAGATAATAAACATTATTTGTCTTACAAAGTCTCTTCATCCCAGTTCGACATCTACATGCTTGTTACCCACTAACAGAAGTTATGAGCCGCATTAAGTTTGTAACAATACTACCAACACTTCAATAGTCGGGATTCTTAAATCAATTCGACTTGAAAGGCTAAATCAGATTTAAATTTCCGTAGGACATATCGTGACCTTAACTCAATTGTTTCTTTTCTAGTGAGTTACTGAAACGTACCTCACGGAGGCGTCATTAAACACGGCGGTTACCGAGTTGAACGTAACCATCGCAAAAAGCCTTCGCCAGCGCCATGTGCTTGCATGTCATTCATATCGCATGACGTTCGTCTACATCTCGCGGCGCTTGTAGTAAAATTAGTTACGTCTGTTTGCTGCCCAGACGAGTTTCATAACCGGCACCTGTGTATTAGTTTATTCTAATGTAGAAATAATACGCGGTCACGCCACAACGATGTAATACGGTATCGGGAAAATTATGAACGCGTATAATTGATCAATAGTGTTAGTCTAACTAATAAGACTTAATTTTCAAATAACAAGAAATATAATGATAATACTCGCAATCATGTGGCAAATTAACATATATCAGAGTTCAATTCAAACCACCAAAACTTCTAGATTAATATATAATATGAATACAGCTTACAAAGTAGGGTTACGTAAGTAAATCTTGAAACTGAGCGCGTACAGAACGTTAAAGCTGTGCTACGTCACTATTTCAACACCGTGAGGCATTCGGCTGTCCGTAACTGTCTCCCAACTTAAATCACTTACCATAATCAAGTCTTCCACTAGCTAATCTATGAATTATAGATATGTTATCTCTTTCTACAACCAGTTTACGGAATACATTAAGAAAATGGACTTAAAATAGGAGGGAATCTATTTCATGTTCATGAGATATCGTGCGTGAGAATGGCGAATGGAATGACCAGAAATTATTTTTATTTTTGATTTTGAATCAACGTTGATAGAGTTCGAAGCAGTTTTATGAAAAAAATAACTTAATGACGTCATTGTTATTGGCTGATAAAATAATATGATATTCGTATGTATAATAAAAGTTTGTTTTAATGGGCGTTCTTCAGATTATTATTTATAAAAAATACTTATCCGATATGTTCTGTATCGGATTTCTGAAAAACATATAGGATGTCCATCTTTATATATCATGATTGTATAGTTTCGAGAGTATTAATGCTGATAAGGGAATTTAAAACGGGAGAGCTCTTAGTAAAAATGAATAAATAAGCTTGATATGGATTGGTGAGTGATAAAAACTCGGCTGAATCGTTTAGGACGGAGCGAGAGGCTGCGAGTCTCACCCGCCGCGCCTCCAAGACTTTAATGATGACTTTTTGTTGCATCACGGTACGTACCAAAGGCGGCGCGCGGTACTATAATACCTACATACATTTTAAGAAATAAAAATTTATCTGGGTTCTCATCAGCAGTTATTTTCGGTTCACGTATAGTGCACGGGCAGACTGAGAAAAAAAAATCTTCCAAGACTAGAATATAAATTTTTCTGATAAAAACGTCACGTCTAGAGTAATTCAGAAGGTCATTGAAAACAATCTATTAGTGTTACATTTAACACTTAATGTTAATCAGACGTGGTACTTATATTTTAACTCCTTTGTGTCATTTTCCCAAAAATAGTCGTAATAAGGTATGTATGTCGTCTAGCTTCAGTGTTTTTCAGAAACGCGTCACCTTATGGCTTGGACCCCTGCAAGGCGATAGGCCTCGCTCCCCCGCGCCCCCGTGCCCCACGTCCCGCCACAGCCTTATTTTATTACCTCGCTCGCGCTCGTTGCGGCGAGCCCTCGAGATGAGTTTACCATCGCTCGGGTTCTCGCCCCAATCATTATTTAATGTAATTATTTGGCCGGTAAACTGCTTTTTTGGAAATCGTTACAGTTACATACACTTTTTATCGGGCGGCTTCGGCTTTAGTTGGTTTCATGCAAGTTGCCATATCATGAGCATCAAAACGGCTTAAATTATAAATGTAATTTGTTTTAAAGTTTTTTAATAGTATGTTAACGGTATAGTAGGTATTTTAATCCTTAAAAGATTTCATCTTTATTCATTTCTGTTTACAATATCTGCTCGTTCCACACCTGCAAAAAGCTCTCTTTTTTTTTTCTAGTAGTGATTGACCTAAATACAGAAATTAAATATGAGTCAACAAAGCAAAAATATCTTATTGCACATAACCATATAGGTACTTTACAAGTAAGTACATATAGGGAACTCACGGTACCGTCCAGTCCAAAGGAAAACATTTATATATTTATTATAAAATATAGTCGCTTTTAGGGTTAAAAGCGACTATATATAAATACACTGTATATATATATATAAATTTTTTCCTTTGGACTGGACGGTACAAAGACATACCCATGTCTTTGTGACAGTCTAGTTCTTCTAAAAGATTTTGTTTGATGCAGTTTTCACCATCACTCAAGTAATTCATTCCGGAAGGTTTATGTACCTATACAATATTTAATTTAGATATTATAACATGAATGCTGCACAGCTGTTTCATCTCACAAAGAACGAGGAAAAATATTCGAAGTTAATAGCCAATCTTCAGTAATTGTAGAGGCATCAAAAGAAGAGAAAAGCACAGAAATCTTAATGTCTGACATATCATCACATCAGTACCTACATTGCACCCGAAGCAGGGGCGAGTCGCTAGTCTTCTAATCTTCTTCAAATATATAAAATTCTCGTGTCAGTTACCATACTCCTCCGAAACGGCTTGACCGCTTTTTATGAAATTTTATATGCATATTCAGTAGGTCTGAGAATCGGCTACTATCTATTTTTCATACCCCTAAGTGATAAGGGGACCTCTCCAGATTTTATTTGGAATCGAAACTTACGCGGGTGTAACCGCGGGGCGCAGCTAGTATAAAATAAAATAATTTCAATTCATCTCGTTAAATTGTTGTAAGTTTCTCGTAGCCGAATAATATCAGTCGTAGCATTACGCACTATGTGTACCTGTAATGTTGATAAGTATTAAATACACAATATACGTATATACACAATCTGTGTATCAATATTCGTCGTACAAAGAATCGAACGTTGGACTATGTCGGCTACGACAAGAAGTCAATAAACTCGTGAAAGCGCGAGATATTAAAAGCTCTTAGCAAAAGACATCAACGGGCGCTCCGACACACTCCCGTAGCGCGATGGGGCGATTCGTAGCACTTGCTGAAAACTGTTAATTTTATTGTTGTTATTTCAAAACATGTTTTCGAAACATGAGTTTTTTTTGTTTATTTTAGTTCTGTTGATGTAAAGCATAGTTAAAGCTTTTTCAACAAGTTTTTTCTTATAAATTAATCTAATGTAGGTTAGTATGTGTGTTACAAAAACGCAGAAATAACACTCTCAGTTTACCTACCTCATATTCAATAGGCACTGTTTTCAAACTCAAAGATCAGTATGTCCTTTAAAAATTAACGATCATCCTTTCTACCTGATGCCGCTGTCCGAGTGCAAATAAAAAACGGTTTCCCCGCGTAAAGGGTTCACTTCCCATCCCATGGAGGTTGAAGGTACGCACACACAGACACACACACATTCACACGTTGCTATGTAACTTTAGGCACCGACGAGCCAGCGTCCGACAGAAATCTCAACGGGGGATAAAATTTCTTCAGAACTAAAGAACATTGTGGATCGATTGATCAAAAATAATATATTATTTTTATTTTTAGCTACGAGTATGTTCATTACAATTCCGATTTGTTTTTTGAAGATTCTATTAGGTATAGAATAATGACGTAGCTCGGAATAAGTTCATTTATATAGAGTATATTTCCCCAACTTCTCGTTGATGATGCATTTTGCTTGAATCAATTTAAAATTTGTCCTTTTGTTGAGTTTTTTATGAAGGTTATAATATAAATAATACTTAGAGCACAAACAATATCTGATAAAAATAATGTTTACGAGTAAATTTTTAATGGAAGCGTAAATCACAATTTTTTAAATGAATTCAATGAATTTCGAAAGGAAAGTATCACATCCACACCCAGAAGTAGATAAATATTTCATTTTTTTTTTTGTAACCACGACTACACAACAGCAAATCCATTATAGGATTTTATTATCTTACATCAAGGTTTGGAATCGAACATCAACAGAGTGTAGGGTCACAGCTGCGAATGAAAACAGCTTCTATGTCTGCAGAGCTTACGACTGAAAATAAACCTTCGGCCGGGAAGATGAATTAAATATTCATATAGATACGCAACTTTTTTTGTGAGTTAGGGGATTCCTTTGTGGTTAGCCTCTTAGTCGGTCGTGGCCACATATTATTCAGTCCCGTTGTTTACCCTTTGTACATAGTCATTATGCCGATAATTAAACGTGATCTTATTCAAGACTGACCAATTAATATTAAAGTCGTTTTTAAATACATTCCATTTAAAGGCCGTTGTATATTTTTATCGTAACTAATTTAAAACCAGTTTATTTGTGACAATCTTACTTTAACATCTGAAGAGATTATGGTAATTTTTGTGGTCTTTGCTTGTGATAAAAGAAGAGTCAAAACTGACTATCAGACGGTTTTTGCTTTTGTGTTGAAGCTTTCATAATCATACGAGTTCAGTAATGGATCGTGCTTGAATTGATTTTCTAAAGGAACTCTTCTATTATTTCAGCCACCTCGTACGGCATATTCATAACGTGAGAGTCGGTATTATTTTTGCTCAGTCATGATTTAGGTACGCTAAGGTTGTAGGCCTCCTGTAGCGCCAACAAAATACGTATTTGGCTTTGTGATCGATCCATCAATGTATTACAATTTTATTTTACATCAACATTCTCAGAAATTACGAGGAGCGGTTGACTGTTAATTAGAGTGTTTCTGTAAATTGCCGCGTGACTTTTTCTGTTTGATTGCGTTTGTAAATCAACAATGTCATGTAAGATCACCCGATATCATTCTTTTGCGAGTTGATGTAATAGTTAATAGCTGCAGGCTTTGTTCAAGTATAAACCAATGTTACTGTCTTCACAGTTAAGCTGTAGAACTTTTAGTGTTGAGTTACAATTATGAGATAACAATAATAGTCACTGACAATAATAATGTAATTGTCTAATTGTTGCGTCAATTTATAGACTGTTTTATTTTTTAAATTCTTTCTCAAGACCACTTAACTATTTCAAAATCATTAACCAACTTTGCATAGATAGGTATCTATAACTATTGAGTCGTAAAATTGGAGAAACTGTTTATTCATCACATTGACATCGATGTACACACACAATGAAACATTGTGGACGAGTGCGTGGAGGCTGCGCGTGTGTTGTAGCTTATTAGTGTGACAAAGACAGAGCATGCTATTGATCTGTGTGACAGAGAGAAACGGACGTCAACAAGGCTAGCTTTACCTTATAAGTATATGAATGTACGTTTTTATTAACTTGATTCGTTATACGGCTTGCCATTATAATAATATATGGGAACATATAATCACAATTCAGTCCAATTTTAAGATAACCGTCTTAAAAAAAATAAAAAAATAAAATACATATTATTTTTTGGTTGGCGTTTTTAATAAAACATAAACAAGTTATAAGGAAAAATCTTATTTTTTATTCAATGTTATAATTCAACAGATTGGATAAGATTCTTTGAAGTAAAGCAAATCTTGGAATGCTTTTGACTTTGCTCAATAAACATCAAGCACTTATAACACCTACTGTCAGTTCTCCAACACGAACTATTAGTAATTTTGTTTGTCCATCGGAAAAGATTTCATGACGTCACCTCACCGAGTCTCACACAAAGCCGAAGTTTTCTTTGAAAGGAATGTGCATCTCATTCCTTTGTATGTGTATAAACAATTCAAAATTTTATTAATTTTGGACACATTTCGGTACAAGGTGAAGTGACCAATAAAAGCCGTTAATTTCTGTGGATGTCACGTTATAATAAACGACTTAAAGATTCTGTCATTGTCCTTCTGTATCCTAAAATTTTAGACTGCGATGACGAATGACAATGATTATGGAATATCGTCATCTTTCAAACTCTTGAGACATTTCATTGACGCGGTCTGTTATGAGGCCAATGTTCTATAGTGGACGTTTATGGCCCGATATGACATCACGCAACAGTATTAGATACCTTATACATAGGTATATTATTGGTGTAAAACTATCTAGATTCTAGAACTTAGCCAATTATAAACGCTGAATACCATTCACTTACCACGAAGTCATTGGAATGAAAAAAAACTTGAAAATTGGTATTGTAGTATTACTAAGAAGAGATTGAGAAATTAAGATTTCTTGTAAGGAAATCCAAAGGAATAGCTAGTATTTATTTGGTTTAATGTGACATTGAAGTATTGCTACGTTAGTACTGTTAGTTATTCTGTGGTATTGCTTACAGATTTATTATATTTTGTAACTTTAAATACCTTGGAACTTTGTTTTGGACAAATTGATATAGATGAGTCACACGACGTGCCACAAATGGTTGGTGCATTTACAAAGTAATTAAGTTATATTAGCATTTCGGCGCTGTTAATTTAATATTGATGTAAATCACCATTTGAAAAACGATTTCATTCTTTATTAAACAATAAATAGTTACAACATAGTGTTTCGAGCCGACTTTAAATTGCCTTTTGAACCTTAATAATTTTAATATAACTTAAATAAAATATTAGCTTGTTATGACTTATTGCTGCCATAAATAACTTAGTATAATTGGGTTCGATTAAATAGGAATTAGACGGCGACTTTGGCTCATTAAAATTAGTAATCAGCTCTTGCAAATATGTAAAGTTCTGTAATTTGTTTAAGCACAGGGTATTACAATCTTTTCGCTTTAACATTAGGTACTAACTCTTAGATAATTTTATTTATTCAAACAAAATATAGCTTTTATTGTGGAAACACATGTAATTTTATTATATACATTTCAGACATATAGCTATGCCTTGTTTTTGCATTACTATTAGGAAAGTGCTTTTGATGCGTTAGAAATAAGTAGGTATATTTTTTTAATAACGGCATCAGCTTCTTCTTGAGAACTACGTTCATCTTGTTTCATTACATAAGTACTTATATATAGACATTTTCTTTTGTTTTACAATTCTCCTGTATTTGTAAATCTTGTCCTATGTTAGACCAGAAAAAGGCACGATGGAAATATCGATGAAAAAATCATGTTATAACTAAAATACCTACTTTCAAGTTTTGCAGAAAAATGCATCTATCCTTAATGACTTCACTTTATGTAGATAGCTATCATAGATCAGTTTCACGACAAAGTCACTAGAAAACATTGTTTCACCATACCAATGTAATAAAAATAACATAAAACACCCGAACCAGCGTCTCGAATGAGAACGCCTATAAACGTAAATTGTGCTTATCTGACGAAGATAGCAGTAAGTAATAACTGTTAATTAGGAAAGTGCAGTATAAAACTATTCAATGATTTAAACATGTAAGTACATATAGGTATACATTCCCAATTTGTACATCCGCATCGTAAAATCCATTGTATCAACGGTTTCAACCTTTCTCATACTTTATGTACTATAAAGAAGCAGTAACGGCCTCTTTTGTCATTGCATGTAAATAGGTATCAGTGAGAAATATTTGGGAACGTTACTCGTGCAGTATAAACTTGAAAAATAAATAAACGCGTGCATCAATGATAAGTCGTCAGTCACTGTTGCGCAAAATATAGTGCGCTATAAAACTGTATAAGTTGTAAAATACATTTTGTACATTGTGGAACCAAGTTGCGAGAATAATGCACGAGTATAAAATGTATACTTAAACGTATAAATATTATATCATGTTATACATTCAGTATTATGCCCCTTAGAATACTTTTCAAATATCAAAACAATTCAATATATGTTTTAAGTTTAAGACGCACTTACAACCTTAAAATTTTCCAGGAAAAAAAAGAGACAGAAAACCTTCTTGAGACTTCATATCTTTTCGTGCCCTTTCAGGTTAGGTTAGCTTACCTAAAGGCTTTATTATTTTATTTTTAGTATGATTAGACAAATCTTGAGAATGGCTTTTGATATGTTTATTATTCTGTTTAATTCCCATTGTAGGCGAAGAGAAATAGTTTTGTTCCGATAGTCTGTCTCTGATTTGAAAATGTTTTGACACTCTTCTTTTCCCTTTTAATCACATAAAAACGTATTAGGTACGTGAAATTAGATTGATATATATGTTCTATTAAACTATAATTTTACCAATTGTTTACAGATTGATATTCAGTAAGACACCTGAAATGAATGCAGGCAGAATGATAATGTGCCGTGTGCTGGGATACACTAAATTAAGTATTTCCATTTCCTGTAGCACGTGTAATGCTAAATTTAAGCTGTAAATTGATGTTAATGTAATGCATTTCTGATACCGATTCATAATTATTGCGTTTATATCTATTTTACAATTCCCGTGGACAGCTAACATAAACTATTCGTTATCTGTGTAATTGGAACTCGATAAAGGCGGCAAAAATATATGTAAATTGTTGGCGCAGGTAAAATGTAGGGATAAATGACTTTATACTTCAACTGAGCTTTTACGTTTAGGATTCCACCTGGAATAATAAAAATAGTTGGTAATAATGGTAAGGAAACATTCAGGATACGGTTTCTTTAATAGTGCCGTAAACCGCATCTTAAATAAATGACAAATAACAATAATTTGTATGTCAAGCATCTTTTGAGATATGATCGCTTTCTTGGAAGCCCCTGAGGTCGTAATGAATTTTATAAGTTAACGTTAAATAAATTTTGGAAATAATGTAATCAATTTCTCCTGTCTTGTAAAACATGCATGTAAGAATATTTGATTTGCGAGGGAAACAAAAATGTTTATATTGTTCGCTGAGATTGTTGAACGTTCCAAGTTATAGCAATGAACCTTATCTAACGTAAGCGTAGGCGATTGTATACTGTAATTATATCTAAATATGAACTAATTGATACCGTGGTCGTGCCGTGGTCAATTTGATAGTTGATCGATGTCTGCTAATTGTATACAGTAGGAATATTTTTATAATATCTTCTAGTAAACGCTGGATGCTTAGATTTATATGTTGTGATGGTAGATATAATACGTCTCAGGTTTTAAAAATCTACGAGGAATAGTTAGCACTAGATATTAGAGATATGATGATCCCTACTTTCTATTTCTTTCTATTTTTAAGTGTGTAAGTAAGCTAGTTTGTTAGGCTGTCGCTCATCTTGTTCTGTCCTAACCTCCGAACCACTGATGATTAAGTTTAACGCGGGGTTAGCCTCGGAAAGTTGATTGGTTTTCAGGCAAATGGAACCCTTGGACGCCATCAGTAAAGCTGGACAGCAAGCAGCTATGAAAGAAATATTAGTATAGGTATTTTAAACACGGTCTTGGTACTCGCGGTCAAAATAACGACAATTGATACTCGACTCAATCGATATAATATGAAAATCTTATCTATCTATACTTATAATAAATCTGTAGAGAGGTCAATTCTGTACATGATATATATTTTCAAAATAACTATCAGGGGGTAATTAGTGATCGATACTGATGCCAAAAATGCAATCAGTAAAATTTTTGTCTGTCTGTCTGTCTGTCTGTCTGTCTGTCTCTATGTTCCTTATAGAAACAAAAACTACTCGACGGATTTTAACGAAACTTGGTACAATTATTCTTCATACTCCTGGCAGGATATAGGTTATACTATACTTTTCATCACGCTAGAATGAATAGGAGCAGAGCAGTGAAAGGAAATGTTGGGAAAACGGGAGAAGTTGCTCCATTTTTTAAGCTTCCATCGCGTGTGCAGCCTTAATGGTTAAAGCTACATAGAAATCATTTATGACGGAAATGTTCTACATGAAATTATCTAAAAAACATCCCACAACAGCATATGTCTATCTTTTATGGTTGACTCACAATAACACGTGTAAGTCCCGATAGCTTAGCAGTTCGGAGCTTTCTGATTATATTTGTTTACTCTTACGTTTATAATACTCTCACTCATTCCTAATTAAAAGAAGTTAATATTATTACCTATTCAATAAAAAAAGAATCATAGTAATCGGTATAGAAACCCCAAACTTATACATGAAATACGCTAATAAGCCATCGCGCCGTCGCGCGTGAATACTGAATCATGCCATAAGGATTATTTTTGTGTAACGGTTGCCGCGCTCGACGCGGGTCGTGGCGGTAGAGTATAATAAAAAGGCGGGAGGTCCGGGCAACCTTAGCGAGTTGCAACTGCGAGTGGTCATGTCAAAAAAAAAAGCGCGAGCTTCATTCAATATTTGGCTGTTGATGCGTTCAGAGCGTTCGACCTTATTGACAGATAATAATTGATATTAACAAACCGTGCTTATCAGCGCGACTTTTAGTCTTTAAATAGTTTATTTGAATTTCTTTTGTTGTTATTTTATAAAATAGGTATTAGTTGTTTTGGTAGTGTTTAAATATTCGTTCAAATTACAAATCTATACTTATAATAAATCTGTAGAAGTGAAAATTCTGTACATTGAAAATATCAAAAAAGTAAATGGCAGGGGTTGTTACGAGACTGACACCGAATCCAAAAATGTGATTAAAAAAATTTTTGTCTGTCTGTCTGTTTGTTCAGGCATCACGCAAAACGTACCGGTCCGATTACGATTAAACTTGGTATAATTATTCTTTAATATCCTGGGCACCACACTGGGTACTTTTTATCCCGGAAAAGTATATACAATAAAAAACAAACTTAATTTTGCGGTTCGATCAATAGACCCGATTACTGTACCAACCGCAAATAATAAGTTTGTCGTAGGTTACGTCACTCGCACTGTAAATGTAGTGCTGAAGGTTGAATTTGGCTTACACTTTTTGAACTTTGATTTTAACGGACGTATCGAGTGGCGAGCGTTCGTTCTTATTAGCATTCTATAAATTGTATGTTTTAACTGCTACTTGCAATTCTAAACCGTGCTTTTCAGTGCGACCTTTTTATTCCTTTTAGTTTTTACTAAGTACAGTTTAAGTTAGAGTTATTTAGGTTTATTTTTATAAGTCGTAGGTATAGATTTTAATTTTAAAGTATGGGTAGTATATTTGATAGTGTACGTAAGTAAGTAATGTAGATTTTTTTAATAAGTTTTTATTAAAGATATTTGTATCATGCCAAAAAATTTGCATGTTTAAGTTTTTGATATGTAACAACATATTTTTGACGTTATTATTTGAGTATGGATGCGTAAAAATAGTTAAGAAAATGTTCAACACTAGGTGTCCAAGACTACATAGTGTTCAACATTAGGTGTCCAAGACTAGATACTGTTTATGAATGGGTGTCCATTATAAGAATTTAACTGTTCATAATAGGTCCTCGATAAGGGGTCTTGGATTTTTGAAATATCTTAAAAGTAAACCTTGGAGGAACTTACTGTGCCAAATATATCGATTATAAAAAGCATGTTTTATTTACGGATATAACCTTTTCTTCCAATACCAAAAGAATATAAACAATAAATGCAAATAAACACCGTTTTCATTCTTAAACTGTCTATGATTGGTTCCTCTACCTTAGTGACCGTAGCTTATTTTATAAATCTGTTAGGTAGGATTAGTCATTCGTATAGATATTAGTTTTTAGGGATTTTGCTTATTTATTGAGTTTAGAGTTATCATCAGAAATAGGTTTATTTAGGTAGGTAGGTATTTTATTTTCTGTTATTAAGTTTTTTTTTTATTAGGTTGGTACTTACTTAGATTTACTTTTATAATCTAATGAATTTTATATTATCTGACTGATTATATCAATGCACAGCCTAAACCGCTGGTCATGTAAAGACAGTTTTGGAGAGTGTGTTCTTTGTGAAGTGTATATAGGTATCCACTAAGAAAGGGTTTATCGAAATTCCACTCCAAAGAGGGTGAATGGGGGGAGGGTGAAATTTCACGCGGACGAAGTCACGGGCAGAAGCTAGTATATTATAAAGACGAATCCGCCAAACATGAAACATAAAAGTCTCAGATTCATTTTATAATTTTGATGTTGGGTGTGAGGCAGGACTTAAGGTTATACATTCTCTCAGATAGCTCGACCTCGAGAGCAGGGTGTATGGCCGGGGTCCGAACTTACGACGACATTGTGGCAAGGACCGAGGCAAGGGCGCGCCTCTCACTCGCCTACATACGTCACACGAATGTTTTTCGGATGCCAATGTAATTATGAAAGTAATCGATATTGCTGGAGTTGCAAAGAATTAATGACTTTTAAGCATGTTATTTATTCAGAAAAGTTGAGTTCCATTTTCGTATAAGTAAACATAGTTAATCACAATCCGTCACGCTAGGGCTGCCACAAGCCAGACGCCTGATTTCTTTATTTATAAAGATCTGAACTGTGATAACACATTTAAAATAGCGTTGACAGCTTTTATATCACCTTCCTTTTTAATACGTAGTAATTCGTTGAAGTTTTAAATCAAACTGTTATGTTATTTTGGCAAACTTATCACGGCACCTATGACTGTGAAGATTTTCCGTAATGACGCAAATGCGGGTTGTTTAAATGTCACCTTTAGACAGAATATCAGTACATACGAGTACATACATTTCTTGTGATGGCACATCTCTCCGAATGAGTAAATAAAAACAATAAGTAAAAAAAAAATACCTGTCGAATTGAGAACCTCCTCCGTTTTTTCGTCGGTTAAAAACGTATTTTTTCATTAATAACAGTATTAAGTACCTACTCATTAAAACTTAGTAACCCATACGTCGTCCATTACAGGTCTTTATGAGTAACGGACTAAGAAAAGACGTTATCATTTCTCAGTTGCCTAGAAAATTATAAATTAAATGTGTTTTGTTAGGAGAACCACTACTACATAAAGTACTCAGTACATTTATTGTGATGTTAGTGGTCTATCTAACCATAAATTAGGGATTGTATGCTAGCTCTATAGCCATCGTTAGTTGGTTTGTCCATTACTTAGATAGCGTATTATTTAATCTTTCTGTACCTCATACTGTACATAAGATTTTCATTTTCTTACTTTTTTGTACAAATAAATCAGCAGGTACCTTTAATTGACCGTTAATTGTTAAATAAATTACAACGTTTTTTATGAACGGTCACTACGAAAGAATTTTTAAAGTTTTTATCGGCTATCTACTTGGTAAAGATAAAGTTTATCTTTTAAATTGAATGCAATCTATGGATCGACGTTGAGTTGGATCATTAAGCGAATACTTGGAGTACATTAAAAAAAAGCCCCAGGGAGCAATATGGAAGGTTTTTTGTGTGGCGCAGTGGGTTCCGTACGCACCATCGGCGCTCATACAAGGAGTTGCGATCCACCACGTCCGCTGCGTCGCGATGTAAATGATCCCCTTGAATAATGTATCCCTTTCCCGGCCATCTCTCTTCTACCGCCAACGTATAAGGCACACGACAATCAACCGTTACTTCTAACTGCTCTCCTTCTTTATCAGCTTATAATGAAATAAGCAAATTGTCGACGTGATTACAATAACCACTTTTGGATTTTGTGTATTAGTATAGGTCTACCAGAATCTCATGGCACAAAAAAAAGATATTTTCATAAGGTAATGTAAATCATATGAAAAAAATCTCAATTTTTTTTTATGCCATATAATTCTAGTAGACCTCATGTTTAATCTGGTGTGTAGATAAAGTTCTGCTACCCTTAAATGAGGGGTGGGTACTTATATTAAATAGTTTATTGTTTGGTTTTCTATTTTGACAGGCATTTATTATGTATTCGTTTATAAGTATTTTTTGTAAGTTACATCTAGTTGGGCCCTAGCTTCTTGAAATAAATAAAAACACCGGTGAAATGCGAATCAGACTCGCGAACTACTTAACGCTTTTCAAATTTTTTCCTTTACTGTGCTACATGAAATTGCTTCTTGCCAAATTTCATAATTCTAGATCAACGGGAAGGTAAGATAGGTTTAGATTCTCTTGCGAATGTAAAATATGCGGCATGAACAGAACATAAACGCACGTATCTTTTGATTGCGTTTACTTAGAAGTTTGAATTTTTCACTGCTTCAAAGGATTATTTAGGATAAGGAAAGCCTTGAGTATTTGATATTAATTTTAACTTGATAACTCCACGCGTGCCTGAGAAAAAGGGTCTTGACAGACGGACAACTAAGTGATCTTATAATGGTTCTGTTTTTCCTTTTGAGGTACGGAACCCTAAAAATTAAATGAAATAATATAAACTTAATGGCTTCATATAACACAAGTCACATCGCAAGTCAACACTTAGATAGTTTATGAGCTAAGTGCAAAGTGGATACAGATAGGTGATGTTTTGTCTCTGCATCACCCTAAGGTTGACTGGTAGAAAATGCCTCAGGCATTAAGTCCGCCTTTGTACAGTATTTCTTTTACTTGTGCATAAAGTTTTAATAAATAAATAAATAGGTGACATACGTGCAATAATTCGGCGTTACGTTGTCTTCGGTCTCGAGTTCGTGGCCTTTGGTGGAATTCTGGCTTAATGTGGCACAAGGATGTTGTCGTGCTAAGGGTGTCGTGTATCGGAGACCATTTTGGCTCTTTTTCTGGAGCTTGCCACTGCTCTGCGAACCACTGGTGGCGCTATTCCTGCTAGTGGATACAGCATTTGTACCGGTGTCAGTTTTAGACAACCAGTGATGATCCGGCAAGTTTAATTAAAAGATTTGCATGGGCAGAACGACTCCATACGGGTACGCGAATTCTCCCGCAGAGAAAACATAGCACCAGTCCAGTAGTCCGAATACCGTCAGGCGAAGCACCCCACTTCGATGACACCAGTCGACGAAGCAGACTGTTGCGAGTGTGCACCTTCTGCTTGATATTCTTGCAGTTTTTGCTGAATGGTCTAGGGTAACCTGTCTAGGGTAACACCAAGATATTTAGGGGAGTTGCTGTGCTCGATGGACACCCCACCCCAAACGATGTTAAGTTTGCAGCCCGCCTCTCTATTGCGGAGATAAAATATGCAAGAATGGGTTTTGCTCGGATTGGGCTTGAGTTAGCGAAGTAATATGTAGCTAAGTCACCAAGAGCGTCTGATAAGCGGGCCTCAACCTCCTCAGAGGTGGTGGCTTGGGACGTGAGAATAAGGTCGTCTGCATAGAGGAAGTGGGACTTGTTGGAGCTGGACGGTTGGTCTTTGGTGTAGATATTAAAAAAAAGCGGTGCCAGGACACTACCATCAGGAAGGCCGTTTTTCTGCGCTCTCCAACGACTTCGTTCCGAGAGAAGGTGGACCTGAAACCGACGATTGTGGAGAAGTTCTCGGAGTATTCGGACAAAGTTCTGATCGCTTATCAATGTCTCCACCTTCCACAGCAACCGTTTGAGGTTGACTGTATCATAGGCAGCTGACAGATCCCCAAAAACCGCGCCTGTGACCATTCCTATCTCGAAACCATCCTCAATGAAATGAACAAGTTTGAGGGTCTGGTTGCAGCAAGACTTGATAGGTCTAAAACTAGCTTGCTCTGGGATTAACTTCGGGTCAATAACACTCGTTAGTCGGTTCAGCAGCATTCTCTCAAACAGTTTGTATGTATGGCAGAGCAGAGATATTAGACGAAAGTTTTTTGGATCGTCCGTTGCTTAACCTGGCTTCGAAATTGCTATGACTTAATTTTCTCCAGAGACGGGGTATTGAAGCTGATTCCAGACAGTTGTTGTATAGATGCAGCAGCCACGACACAGCAACTGGGCCAAGCTGTTTGATTTGCTCAACTGAGATGTCGTCCACTCCTGAGGCTTTACCACACTTAAGACCACAATGCTCACTACTTTATAAGATAAAAAAAGAAAGAAAAATTAAAGATGATGTTGAAAGATGTTGTGGGGAAAAACATTCGTTTAGCCAGTACTGTATAATGACGATATATCTAAAATGTTGTTTATTTAGGGGCTAGAATGTTTAAATCTTATAAATATTCTAACAGCAATATAGGTTATTATGAAACTTAGCAAATAAAACCGTCTATGATCTCAGCGAATCGCTATTTGGTGTAGGTTCGCACTGAGTCATTTTTGGTTGCGGAAAACGAATTCGTTATTTTACTATAGCGAACAAGCACGTTAGAACCTATTATGTTAATGATAGGAAGAACCGTATGTAGCAATCAAATTATATACAAATAAGGTATCATAACTTAATTGCAACTTCTTACCTAGAATTACTAATTGTTCTAATACAAAAAATCGAGAGAGTACCTATGTGATCAAAATTCAGTCGTTTATAAGATTTATACCTCGTCACGATTCGCGATTAAGGAATTTTCTATCTGGTCTTGAATATCAAAGAAAAGCTGTACAGTAAATGGTTCGATATGAATTGAATTGATTAAATGACGCATGCAGTTGCCCTTAGAAAAGCATCTGGCTTGTCTAGAATTAAGATGCGATATGCTCTAGGAGCGGGCCAGAATACCGCCGGTGTCGCATTAGATACAACCAAGACATTGTATTAAGATTTAAGTACAAATGATTGTGTACTCTATTGTCATTTTCATTGATACGAAAATTGCAGAGTGTTGTGTTAGGCAAGGCGCGCGAGCGGGTCACGACTGACGCGCACGCGCGTTCGTGACCTTGCCGCGCGCGCCTCGCAGAGGTCACACTCTTGTGTTGATGCTCACCACGCTTTCCATAGTTTCAAGCGCATCTTTTAACCACCTCAAGTAATCTTTAGGACAAGATTTTCTTGGTATTATAACTAAATTAGTGATTTGCGCCTTACAAAGTGAACGGAAAATTCCTGACTTATTTAATCCTGAATTGAAATGTATGTCTATCACTGCAGATTGTTTAAAAAATAAAATCTGAGTAAGTAAAGACTTATTGTACGATATGTTTATTATTGTGGTGTCTGAACACCATCGTGATTACCGTTCCTTATTTGCACTTAAGTGGTTTCAATTAATTTTGTTTACAACAGTTCCGGGTCGATTACCTACCGTAAATTGTTAGGTTGATATCTTTAGTATCAATATCTAAAGAATGGTGCTACTGATATTTAACTAGTATTACAAGAAATTATAGCTGTACTTGCAATACCGAAGTGACATATTTACGCGAATAATAGGAGAAAAGGCACTGGCGGAGGAATGAGAAATGCTGCCATAACAGGGCTTTGCGCACTTTCTCCAGTCGAGGCTCTCACTCGGTGAGTCGGTGCACCCTTTAAAGAGTACAGTTAGCGTGAGGGCTACATGAACAATAATAATCAATTAATTAAATTGGTTGTATCATTTCTTAGCTTGTTGTGTGGATTTGGATATCATTGGGCTTAAGATCAGGTTACAATCACCACTAAGAACAAAATAGACGGCGAAGGGAAGAGGTTTCAAATTATTTACGTTTGCAAAATAAATAAAGATTTATTTAAATAAGATTTTTCTTGTGAACTGAGTGAATCATATTGTCGATTAGTTAACATGTCATTGTGTTAGATGGAACTGAACGTATCGTAGTAGGTAAAACAGAAAATATTACTCATCATAGGTATAAGTAATATTTTCTGAGGACTCACGTCAGATCTAAATATAACCTCTAACTGTAAAAAAATAAAAGAAATAATAAATTGCGGCTCATTTTTTTAAAACAAATTACATAATTGTTTGCGGAAACATCTCGTTAGCGGTGGATGTCATCTTTCGCTAAATAACCTGCTTTTAAGAATTTCGCAATGACTAAGTATGGTGCGAAACGAATTAAGTGGAAGGAAGTTACGTTTCCACTCATATACCTAGGTATTACCTGTTACGTTATGTGACATTCTTAAGAGGAAGTCGCACCGCATTCATGCCTATCTGCTCCAAACTTAATAATTATAGCTATGATATACAAGTTTTCGTACCTACTAGGTGCAAATTTTCCTTAAATGTTTGTACATACTATTTTGGATATATTATTATCTACTTAGACGTTCATTGTTGGTATACCTACGTATACGAACAAATATATAATAACATGTATCAAAACTTACATTTTCTTTGAACCATATTAAACATTTATTTACTAATGGTTGTTTTAAAACATGATATATAATAAAACAATTAAACAAAAACAATAAAATTGAATATTTGCGTTATACACTTATATTCAAACCTTGAACTTTGCAAATGCAAAATCGAGTGGCGAGCAGAAACTATTTGTGATATTTATTGTTATATTTTTATACACACCAAATAAGTAATTTCAAAAGTAAAAATTCTTATGAAAATGCCGCCGAAATGCGTGTCGGACCACGCACAATGAAGGGTTCCGTAGTTGTAATGAATTTTAAATACTACAGCAGCCGTGAATTTTTTCACATATCCAAAAGCAACCATTTAGCTGGCAAAGCGCAAATTTTTGAGTCAAGTGTTCCCCACACTTGACACAAAAATTTGCACTTTAAAGCTTAATATTTCACAAACGGATCCCTGAATCGAAAAATAGTTTTCACAAACACCGTAATAGTTTTGAAAGACCTATCCAACGATATCCCACACCATGGGGTAGACGAGAAAAAAAACATCCCTACTTTACGTGTAGACATACCCAAAAAAAAAAAAGTTTTTTTTCAAGATTTTATTGTATCACTTCACTTTGTCGGCGTGATTAATATGTATATCCATGCCAAATTATAGCTTTCTAGTATTAAGAGTCTCTGAGCCAAGCTGCGGGCGGACAGACGGACATGGCGAAACTATACGGGTTCCTTGTTGACTATGGAACCCTAAAAAGTATATCAGAAAAGCAATGTAAGGCAGAAACAGTTGCTATGACAAAAGGGTTCGGTGTTAAGGGCACGTAAGAACAAATAAAAAAAATACTAGTGCCTTCAAGCACAACTCCAAAGTTTCTCAGTTTCTTGCATTGTAAGTTATGGATATTAAAAAAAAAGTATGCGATCATACTTTATAGACAAATATAAAGTAAAAATAAAAACAGAGCGAAATATAAATACATGTCGAAATACTTTTGCAAATGAGTTTTGTAAATCATGAAAGAAAAGCGCTCACTGTTACTGCCGTACTTGGTCAAAAGTTGTAATGAGTGCCACAAATGGTATCGGTCCGAGGCACGTCCACAGCTTGCACACGCTAATGTTCCTCATTAAATACTGGAACATCAATTTGTATCTGCACCACGTAGAAGAGCACCGATGCCATCCATTTTTATTGCGCTGTTCCATCGGGACATTCGCAGACGCCGATTTAAAAGAATATCATCTGTTATCTGATGTTAGTTCATATAAACGTATTTTATGCAAATCCGTTCATTATTATTCTTGATAAATGATTAACTCCATGACTTCTGCATATTATCAAGAGTTCAAGGGCATCAGCATCATGAATTTACTTCGGAGAGGCTGTTAAAACAAATGGATGTAGGTATTATGTTTTCTAGTCACTGCTAGCTGAGGCTTAAAAAAGGTATAATTTGATATAATTAAAATAATATCCGCGATGTTTGATTCATAAATGTAAGTTGACTGGATTGGATGTATTCTAACAAGCAACAGGTATCGATACGATATTAAACTCGATAATTTTTTTGATGCACCCCACGAGTTGCGAGTATTCCGGTTAGTTCCGTTAAGTCTTTAACTAAAGTGGAATGTCCACTTATTACTTTACGCTCATATAAAATGTATATTTCACCCTTTAGTTTAAGCTTGCACAAAGTTGTTGTTAAGCTGCAATCACATATAAAATCCAAGAGATATAACGGACGAATAGTTTTGGATTTGATAAAGATAGATTGGATAAAGCTGTCCATAAATAGAGGGGCTTGTGGCTAAGTAATAACAGCCGCGCGGGGCGATCGATCAGGTTAAGCTACGCTTGCTGCGGTTAGTCCGTGGATGGGTGACCACCTTTACATCTCAGGATCCCTCCGTGCCTCGTGTATTAGACTGTATAGATCCAGTGTATATTTGTATGTTTTGCAACAATTCAAAACCTAGATACTGTATAAATTAAGTGTAGAGGCAACGATTATGCTGTATTTTCTTGTTGCTATTAATTATGAATAATGGTTAGCTGAAGCATATTTAGGACTTAGATAGTTTTGTCAGGTTTTGTAGTTAATTCCCATAACAATAATTTAGCACAACACAAAATAGCTAATTAAGCTGGCGGCGCGGGAGGTGTTTTTATGTTCCCACTGCCTCAATATTATGGATGCTAGCTAAAGCTTTATGTCAATAATATATTGAATTTGAAAAATGTTTACGCCTTTGCGTTTAAATCTAAAATTTACATTTTTAATAACGCTCATAACTGACCTTCGTATGAAAAAAACGATTACATGTCAGATAAAAGATTTTGTTTTCGAAAATTACACATGACGTTTCGTGTATGAAGTTTTTGCCTCGTGTTTTGACCGTGGATCGTATACGTAAACATTAATTATTTAATCATTGAAAATGTTTTATGAATGCTTATTTTATGTCTTCGTAGTTTTTTTGGAAACTTTTGATTAATAGACATAGGTAGATGACATTATTTACTGTTAGGTAAAGGTATTTTTAATACCATTATTAAAAAAAAGCATAATTTTTCATAAACAATTGGAATGCACTTAACCCTATTAGGCATTACCTATACAGGTAGGTATATCGTAATTATTGGTTAGCATCCTTACGTATGCATTAAATTGTAGCTTGTGGAAGTTTTTACGAATATGACTTATGCCAAGTGTCTGTTTATTGACGTGTTTTGCAATAAACAAATAAAATTATTTGTTATTTCCGATGCTCTGTGGGAAATAGCAGCAGCTAATGAAGATTACAGTCGCAGTAGTCACCACGAATGACGTCCTGCGTCATTTAACTACACCCTTTTAAGCTGAACTCACTCCAAGTAAGAAGATAAAATTTATTTTTAAACTGCATACATAGATGTAAAGCCAACAGGTTCTGTATTTATACCTGATCCAACATATACGCAATTTGCAATGTTAGATTCGTAATGGATTTGATTATAAATGCGTTAAGTAGAACTATTATACAAATCAATGCAACTTGTATGAAGTTCATTAAATTGGTGTATAAAAGATTTTTCATTTTAACTACTAAATGATCATCTTATTGTATTTAATGCAGTTTTTATATAAAAGGCAATGAGACATCATCACCCAGCAGCCCAAACCGCTCAGAGTATTCAAAATTTGATTAGAAGCTGGTTATTATTATGAACCACTATGAAAGCAGTTTTGAAAAGTTTACCCCTAAGAGGGTGAGAAGGGGAATTTCGTTTCCATGAAAAATCTTTTTTTTGGTTTATGAACTTGTAGTACTTACAAATAATTATCTAGGTAAATAATAAAGATTATTAATTTTCAATTCCGTCATAAATTTTCCAAAACTAGCCTTTAAAAGGGTGTTCTCTACGAACTTCAACGCCCTCACCGCGTTGAAAGTAAAGTAAAGTCCAAAATCTAGCGAAGATCTAGTATCTAAGTATATGAAAATATCTTGTCTGACCTATGTTTGATCGATCACGTCGTGTTGATAATCTGATGGCTTCGTATTGAGAGTATAAAACGTAGGTTATCTTGTTAACTTACCTCGTCCTTGTATTCTAAATAATTAATTTTGGTACCTGATCAAATGTCTTGTTCTTTTAGTAAGACGTTTTTTGAAAATAAATAAACACCTTATAGATTTATTAGGACTGCGAGTTTTAAAAACAATGTCGTATTTTTTAGTAACTGAAAGGTTTATGGTTATGTAGGTATCTGCTGCAACTCGATAACAAATAATGGCTGGAGGGCTCGATAATATTTTTGTACAAACTTTGTCTTATAATTAAATGAGTAATCAGTGTAATTACATTATATTAAACTGGTTGGTGATAGCTTGAACAAAAAGAGATTTACTGTTAATGTGTGCGGCGGATCATGAAAACTACATGACTGGTGCGCCGCTGTGACTGTCATACTAAGTTTCTCTTCCAGTTAAACGGTTCAAAAATCACAGTCTTAAATAACAGCCAAGTTTTCTGTTTAGGAAGAGCTATAAATCACTTAACATGCGCAATAATCTGCAGGAAGTTATATGATTAAAGTTTGAACGTTTATGTTAGTGTCGATGAACCATGAAATGATTCAGAGAAATAGTCTCATTTCACATGGTTGTAGGTGCAGGCAGCTGTAATGAACAGGATCATTGATAAGTATCTATCTAATAAATATTTTACTTTTGTGTCAAAGAAAGAACTTTCTTGTCAAAGAAAGAAAAATAAACTTTCTTTAGAGATTCTTAGATAGCTTGAGTACAATCAACACCAACAAGGTAAGATAAACGTTTGTAATTCCTACAAAAAAGTGTTTTGAAGGAATTACAAATCAGCGGGATTGTCCGAATGCAGCGGGATTGTCCGAAAGGGTTACCGCTGCCCCGGAATACAAAGGGCTAAGGAAGGAACACGGATGGGTTTTAGTCAGTAAGAGTCTGACACTCCCTTCCGCTCCACCCAGAGCGGGAGGGTCATTTGATGAATTCCCATCCTTAAAAAAAAAAAAAAGGAATTACAAATGATTATCTTAAGTTAAAATATTAGGTACCTACTACGCATGTGCTACATACCTACATAATACAGTAGTTTATTTGGCGGATCTACCAGGAAAACATTTTTGTCTAGACTTTCCTCTATATGCAGGAAGTTTTTGACCGTTTTACCAAGTTGCGACTTTTTTAGAAGATTACGTTAGACTCTAACGATAAGAAACAGCTTGTAATAAAAACCGACCAAGTGGGTATCGACCCATGCCACGCAGTAGATATAGGATTCCGCTCCCAATAATAGGTAGGTACTTACATATCTAAAAGTACTTACCTACTTATTCCATAAACCTACTAACGTACCTATCTTGTTAAAAAGTCACTTTGAAACCATCGTGTCATTATTTAGACTTATTCAACGTGACATGAAGAGTGTACTTACTTATGTTTTTTTTTTGTAATTTCTGTTTATGCATTTTTGGCGGTTTACACACAAAATACTTGCAAAACTTCTAACAAATTAGTTTAAAACTGTATATTTTACGAGGATTTGAATGACGAAAATATCTGTAACATCAAACCAATACCTACGGTAAGGTGGCCGACACTCGTAAAATATAGAATTGTGTGGAAAAGGGAGAGGGAGGCCTTTGCGCTGCAGTGGGACAATACAGGCTAGTTAGATTCGAAATGATCGAACTTTTAACGTAATTATTTTGTAAGAGATTTTTCTCTTAAAAATCAATCAGTTGATTGATTAATTAAACACAAACATAGCTTTTCTTTAATAAGTTTTAATGGCTTGCGGCTTAATGAGAAGAGACGTAAACCGATTATCTCGTTTGAATAAAAAAATTTGAATCTTGGCAACAATGATCTTGAAACAAAGATTAAAAACTATTTTCTATAATTAAAACAAACCGTTGGAAATAGTTTCTCTAAGCCTTTTATTATAGTCTCAGTCCAAGCTTAGAAGTTAAGATTTGATCTACGAATTACCATAATAGGAGTAGCTATATTGATTGAATGCGTTTTTATCTGATCGATCGCAAGAAGCGTATATGTACGCAACGTCTTTATAAGGATAATGGATTCTAGCAAAATCTTGTCATTTCCTTAGCATAATGAACAATATTAAGAGGCCCGCTAAGTGTAATTGGGGCTTGAGTAGCAAAGTGCTCGGTTTATGCGGCCGCATAATTACGTATAATAGGCGACTTTTGCAACGCACGCGCATTCAGAATGTTTAACTCCCCTGAGACAGAAGTTTTGAAACACTGGCTAATTATAAGTTAAAAGGTGAATATTATGCGATTTACTTAAATGTTGTCTTTGTATTTACCGGTTCGGTAAAAAAATATTTAATCGATTGTAGTTTTTGAGAAGACCGTTTATTTTTGTATCCCTACAACTTCATAACCATTGTTAACTCTGATTTTGACTACAACATAGTTACCATGTGTTAGTTTACCAAGTGGATGTGTGTGTGAGGCCGACTGAATTAAGTACCTGTTTTTTTTAATTGAGATCGCGGAAAGATTTTGAAAAAAAAAAAAACAAAAACAATACAACAATATTCATGGTTTTTCCGGTTACTAAAATAAACGATAAACGGTTCCTGATAAAAGGCTCTCCTTGCGCGACTGAATTGGGGGCATTGGCGGCATTTGGGGGTAAACCTGAGCCTTATAATGTTCCACTCGACTCAAAAGAATACCTACATCTCTTTTCTTGACAAATTTCAGGGCTGCCTACTAGCTCTAATAGGTCAAGGCTAAAGGAAGCAGTTTATAACCTTTTTATGCTCCGTTTAGGTTTGCCCTGAAGTGACGTTAATGATGTACTTATCTGACTCCAAATAAGCA
Source organism: Gortyna flavago (assembly GCA_963669345.1). Taxonomy (NCBI): domain Eukaryota; kingdom Metazoa; phylum Arthropoda; class Insecta; order Lepidoptera; family Noctuidae; genus Gortyna; species Gortyna flavago. The sequence goes on from OY770126.1 coordinate 11,881,681, forward strand.
AGATCATAAACCCGCAGACCCCGCGAGATCCTGCTTGATTTATGTGGGAGATTGGTCTCGCAAAAAATGTGCGGGCCCCCAGTATTTTGGGATTCTGCTTCTAGAATCTACATTTATAATTAACCAAAATTGATACCCTTTATAGAAATGAAGGTTCCTTTATAATAAACAAACAACGACCACATTAATTACTTTGTTATTAACGAGTACCTAGTTATGTAGGTACCATGGTAATTAAACCATTCAAGTATTGAAAAATGGGCTATTTAAAAGTTGATATTATTGTAATTGATTCAATTAGTTATCACTCTAGTATAACTGTCTTCAATATGCCAAAAATATGTTTGTCTTTATTTTCAGGCAGGCTGCGCTATTTTTTATTGGGCCATAGGTCTCACACGTAGCGGCACAGGCTAGGCAGATGATGGTCTCACACGTAGGCAAGTTTATGAGGTTGCTAATGTTGTTGTCAATTAGTGTTATCACAACGTTAGTCCTATCAGTAACACCGATGGGCAGCAATTGATATACCTAAGTGCGGCTGAATACTTTGGAAACTATCGCTAATTCAATGTTAAAAAAATCGTTGTAACACCATAGCTAAGAGTTACTTCTGTAATGCATTTACCTTTAACGGAAATAATTATAGCGTAATGCATCTCTATACCAGACAAGCTCCGTTGACGCGGAATTTATTCGACACTTGAATGCTATAATTATCACTCTCTTCGCTGTATAAACATAATTTAAAGATGTTAACTACCTACCAACAATACTTTAAGACTATTAATAAGAGTACCCGTTGATTAAATATGAATTTGTTCCACTATGCTATTTAGTTTGATTAAACTTGTTGAATATCTTGGACGGTAATAGGGTAGGTACTATCATAAGTTCTAAAAAGATTTCTCTTTCCAACCATAAATGAACTACTAGAGTTTTATGGTACCTACCAGCCATTATACTGCTTGTATGAAAGTGCATGCTGTAGGTAGATGTGCTATTGACTGATTGCCAGTTTGGAAAAAAGCGCAGCTCCATCAAGAATGAAGACACCGGTTCCAAAGGCTCTGCTCTCGCGATAATTAATTTTGTCGCCTTTTTCGGATCATTGTTTTTGCTCGCATATTGTATCGAGGCCAGTACTAATCGGGACACAATTACGAAGAACTACGTCAGTATTTCATACATTTCGTTAAGTTCCACTAACATAAATCGAACTATGCGACTCTAGAATTAATAGGTACGTGTATTCCTCGAAATATTCATAGTGGCTCAATAGCATCGCCCTTCCTATTACGGACACTAGCTATAAGGGAATCGGAAAAAAACTGAATGTCGAAGTGCTTTAAACCGAGAACCGATTGCAGATGGTATACTTATGTAGAGTGGTGTCTGGTATGATTGAAAAGTAACGATATATTCTTCCATTCGCTAGTGTATATCACTGTAAAAGTTTTGAATGTCCCATTATTTCTTGTTTACTCTGAATATTAATGTCCGTGTTTTTATAGTAAGTTTATGAACTCATACTCAAACTCAAATGCTGAATGAGGACGCGTACAACCAAAGGGGTTTAACGAGATGGTGCGGTCCGTCAGTGCATTCGTTTTTGTACCTACAGATAGCATTTTATTTAAAACAATAGTGGACGTGGTCAGCATATTTACGGCGGCGACCGCGACAGACTTGGCTTACTCCGCCAATCAATGGCTGGCTTCACAATCCTTGTGCGTTTTATTTTTATATACTAAGAGGATATAGGCACCAGCATAATTTAGTACCTAGGCATTTACACAACAGCCGGTGAAACTGAGCCGTGGATTGATTGATACAGTCATTATGTAAAAAGTAAAGGCATTTTCCTCATTAGGCCGTGACTTTTTTGTAGGGTTGTTAAAGAGAATACCCGGGTATGTAAGCTACTTACAGTAATTGCGGATATTACTGTCTTCGCTCTAGTTCGTATTATGTTAAGTTTTATGTTTACCTAATTGGAATCTATTTACGAACTCAATCAAGGTCTTCTATGGATATTATTACCTGCCTACTCAATTTCGCGCTTTTCAAGTTACAATTTTGTCTTTCGCATTCCCAAATACTTTGAAGCGTAATACCATGTTTTCTTTTTGCGCCTAAATCTATAGGAACCAAAATCAAAAAGGCTACGTCTTATGTGAAGCTTAAAAGTTGTGCTTAAAGTCAAAAGCCTCTAAAGTACCACTTTATGTCGATAGAGTGGTACGTTAAATAAGTGAAAGTTTCACCATAGTCATCATAGATGTCTCTCGCGTGCATGGACACCGATGTAGTTCTCTTATTTGTCAACAGGTGGCGCTACGTGTAGGAATTTAAACTTCGATTTGAGAAAACAAGAGAACGTCGATTTCAATATAAGGAACATAGTAGGTATACTGTTCATGTTCTTTAATACCACATTTTTTTACTGACAAAATTTATTACTGACGAGTGACGTGATATAGTTTAGTCAAGCCACAACTTTTTTCCTCAGTGTTTTCGGAAGATCGAAAAATCGACCTTAAATCTATTAATGATTCAATTAAGTAGGTATATCTATTTATTACATAATGTAATCTAATGATGGTCTTGTTTGAGATTGAGGTTTTTCTCTGACATCAAAAATATACTTCAGAAATTAGTTATTATCTAGGCGACAGCGACATACCTAATAAAAGTCAATTAGAATAATATCTTTCAGTAACAATTAGGTCAGATACAATTGCGTTTCGTTAAAACCGGCCTATTCCTCTAGACCTAGCCTGCCTATACAAAAATAAAGTAATGGTCGAATTTAATATAGGTACTTTACCTACCTACTGAAGTTGTACCTAGTAGACAGGTATTGTTTAGACACGCCGCGCCGCCGTAGTCCATAGCCGTAGAAGGACACAATAAGATAGATTTTACCGGGTTCTATTTTACCCTTTGAATTATTTTTAAAATTAGTTTGACTGAAACCTATTAAGCATGCTTAATTCGCATGTAATAGTTCGAGATATTATTAGACTATTAAATTGCACCGGAAACTCTATAATTGGTGTCTATTATAACTTTATAAGCGAGTGCCTACGGTACTTTATCGTCGTCGTAAGTACCTACATAGCGCATATCGCGCTAACACCTGAGCCAGGCACAAAGTGCACAAAGGTGCGTACCGAACTAAACCGTGCTTTACGTTTTCTTAGCAGTTATCATATCCATCGCGTTATTGACCTTAATCTTTACAATTTATGGTCATTCAGTACACACGTTCAGTATAAACGTTTTATTGACAGTCGTTATTTGAACCCGTGGCTAAGACGGTTTTATAGCGATTCGCTGTTCGTATTTTATTAACGCCAGTGGCAGCGGCGCCGCGCCGTCCCCTCAGTGCTTGCATATTCAGTTCGCTCCAAATGTGTCCGGCGTTCCGCAAAAATGTTCACGAAAGCACTTGAAACCAATTAAATTACATAACACCCAAACTTAATTTATGCACGGTTAAGATTGCAATTTTTATTGACGTAAGTTATAAAAAAAGGCCAGTGCACGGTTCTGCAAGAGTCGAAAACAAAAATGTGAAAACAGGCTTTAGGTAAAATCAATACAAACAAAGGACAAAATTACCAATCTGTTATATACGATTCAATACAATGAATCTTATTGCAAAAGATTTGTTGATATACTTGTCGCAGATAACGAAGTATTTCTCGATATTTCGGCGATCGACTCCAAAGTGAACGCTGTAAAGAGTCAATGTGACGGTTGTTTTAGTGCCTTTTGCAATATTGCCAATATTTTAAGATCCAAAGGAGAATATTATGTTTCAAGAGTTGTTTTTAATAGTTATATATTTATAGGTTTGTGGTATTTCCTTATCGAATGAAGAGAATAACATTACGTACGGTCTTATTCTGTAGGTACGCACACTGTACAGTCAATATAATAAATGGATGCTATGTACCTCCATCTATATCTCACAGGTACATACGTACTGGTCAACGCAGAGGACGCAGCAGTAATAATACATCGGCGAGATCGCCAGTACAGTCACGTTTCCATTGTTCGTGGGCGGCAGATAAAAAGTTCACAGAGAACTAATAATTAGTTTCAGAATCGAGAGTGAGCTCGAGAAACAAGAAGCTTAATTAGCACTCATAAAATAACTCGCAAGGGCAGTTCCAATAATACAGGGCTGTTCCTAAGTAACCACGCACCGGTGACCAATAACACTGTAATTTGGGAACAATCCGAACCTACGCAACAGTCGATATAAATTTATTCAAAATTACGGTCTGTTACGAATAGACCACCTGAGTGTTCCATGTAGGAATGTAGGATAGAAAACCTTTTACCTTTTAATTTATTATGTTGACATATCGTCCTTTGCCTAGCAGTGGGACAGTATGGAATAATAAAAAAAAGGAGATAATGTCGTATTGCTTAATCGTAAAATAATATTCACTTGTCATATATATTATATTCATATATTCATATATATATCCAATGAAATGTGGTTACTTATTTGTTTATTTATGTACACCTACACACATATCTGTTAATTTTGATCCTCAATCCTAGAAGCACCCTACTTGTTGCGGGGTGTTGAAAGACATTTTTGATATGTTTTCATTTTTTAAAGTGTGTTTTGCTATTGGACAGCAAATAAAGCGGGCCACCCGCTACCTTGCAGTTCATCGTACGAATGCTAACGTCGCGTAGATACTGGGTCACCACATGAGCAACATGAGGCCGTGCATCATCATGCATCAACTGCATATCCTGCTCGATATATCCTGCGTAAAGTACCACATGGTATGCGAGGATTTCAGTAATGTAGCGATGAGAAGTCAATCCACGTGTTCGATGAAACCTAACGCTTTATGCCGCCCCAGACCATTACAGATCCTCCTACATAAGCAACAGTTTCCTCGATGCAACATTGAGAATACCGTTCTCCAAGGCGACGATATACTCTCTGACGTCGTTCACTTCCATGTAGATCCTGGTCTCATCAGTGAAGAGTACATTACCCCACTGCTCTAACGTCCAATCCCTATGCTCTTGAGCAAATTCAAGTCGTGCTCGACAGTGGGCTACCGTTAATGCTGGGCCTGTTGCAGCTCTCTTTGGAGTCATGTTCTATTCAGCAAGTCTCCTTCTGACGGTATCTGAACTTATAACCACTTTGTGTTCGTCACGCAGGTTTTGTTGGACTTGAACTGCGTTGAGGCGGCTTCGCAGAACAGTAATCTGCTACTGATGTAGCCCTCGGTCTGCCCGTACCTGGACGGCGACCGAATGCTCCAGTGTCTAGGTATCGTCTGTAAACTCGTTGCACCAAAGATCTGCTGATTCGAAGTCTTCGAGCAACCTCACGTTGCGAAATGCCTGCTTGAAGTAGTGCTACAGCTTGAGCTGCTTCCTGAGGTGTCGTATCCATTATTGACAAAAAAAAGTAGCAAAAATACACGCGTCTAAGCAAACTATGGACAAAAACTAAAGAAATGATAAGAAATATTCGACTACCCTCATTGTAGAAAAAAATAACGCTAATCATGAACTCTAGTCAAAACAGAGCAAATCGTTAGCATTGTGTTTGTTCCTTGATTAAAATGTGAGTTAACGATATTTTAGAATAAATTTATAATCATTTTAATCAGCATGAAACGCACTTTCTGTAGGTACAACTATGATAGTTGTAAGTTATACATTTTTTGAGAAAATCGAATCAGAGTTCTAAGGTAGCGGGTGGCCCGGTTTATTTGCTGTCCAGTGTATATCCAGTGTAGTATATCTTCATAATTATTACTCTTTAGTGTTTTCTACAGGTACATAATTAAATCAATAAATAGTAACATAGGTCTGTTATAACTGAGTATAATGAATAATAAACGATCCTTTCATCGTATTACCAGTAGATAAGTTAAAAAAAGGATGACCATTACTTGTGAATTATAGTAGTAAATTGCAATCCCGTAGATTTATATTTTTTCTCAAAACCCCATTTATTGGGTAGGTAGGTAATGCCATAATCCGAATACCAATAATTGTCCTGCTACGAGTACGCACTCGTCTTCAGTATCTTCACAATTTAGGATTTTAAAGGGGTCTACGAAAAAGCTACGAAAAGTCTACGAAATAAATATTCTGTTGCTTACCCGCAAAATGTCATCGTTTTATTAATAAAATAGTTTTTGGAATTAAACTCGTTCCGATCATGTATTAACAACAATTTATTGAATGATTCTGTATATATTTTACTAGCTGCGCCCCGCGGTATCCCCCGCGTAAGTTTCGATTCCAAAAAAATTCTCGAGAGGGTCATCCTTATCACTTAGGGGTATGAAAAATAGTAGCCGATTCTCAGACCTACTGAATATGCATATAAAATTTCATAAAAATCGGTCAAGCCGTTTCGGAGGAGTATGGTAAGATTGTGACACGAGAATTTTAAATATTAGAAGAAGATTAGAAAAAGAAGATTACATTATGCTAGGATATTTTAATGCAAGCTCATTTTTTTGATCAGTAAATATGTAGGTACAGACCATCAAACAAGGTTAATATTAAATATTTGAAACGTTCTTTGTGTTTAAAACAACTCGAAGGAGGCATTAACTTGTAGGCATGTCAGTCGATGACTATCAGACCTACACACGATTTTGGCTCCAATTGTATGACATTGTGGGAGGTGCCATTTGTAATGTCGAGCAAAGTGCAAGCGCGGGCGCATGTCGCGTATCAAGCAGATCGTTGTAGTGATAGGTCACCGCAAGCACGCGACTGTCGCTCGTCTATGGCGCTATGCTCGGGCCCCGTTCCGCGCTTCGCGCTAATTTACGCCGAGCATAAATCTCGGAAGATCGAGTGCTGCATGTTGTCGCCATTCGTCACCGTTGTAAGGTCGTGAACTGAAAAACGAACGTGATTCGGTTATTACAAAGCTCTAAACGAACCACTTAGACGGCTCATTATATACATTTATTCCATTCGATAGTGATTCGATACGATTGCAAGTTAGCCGTTGGACGATGTTTGATTAATATGGTTCATGGCGGTGCGGCGACGATAGCTTGTAAACGAATATTTAGGTACCTCTATATCATAACGTTAAGGTGTAAGCATTTCTACGTAGGCACCGCTATTCAGTTCTTGTCTTATTCCCTGCTGATTTTATGCAAATTATTTCATGTGTAATAGGAATCTTAAGTTTCGATGATCGGCGCACGTTTGAGTCCGCCCGGAATAATTGCGTGACTAAGTTCCGAGACGTAGGTTCTGTATCAGGCTCGCAATTCGTTCATGTCGACGCGGCTCTGTAATTAATGAGACAATATATTAGAAATGAATTCGTTTTGGATCGATAACTAATGTTAAAATATATCTTTATGTTTTCTAAAGATTGTATGCAATGAGTGAATTAAACGACACTATAAGTTATTATCTGACAACTTTTCAGTACAATTTGAATAATGAAGCTACGCTGTGCAGCCAGAACTAAAAATGTTTATAAAACTAAAAGAACGTGTTCGCTAGGAGTCACCGCCATGTTTGAATTTTGATTGGATTTATTGATGGATATAAAAGTTAGTTCGTCATTTTATTGACAGTTATGTCTTTTATTTGCTTGATGTCTAATCGATCCTGCTAATCTGATATGTTAATTTTCTGAGAATTTGAGCTAGCAAGCACAAACTCATAAAAATCATTCAATTATAAAAACTAATTTTATGACAACATTCGAAACGTTCCTCATTAGTTGTGCTACCTTTCTTTAATAAAGTAGTTTAATACCTACTCGTATGTATAAAGGAAAATACTTTAGCCACTAGGCTCTCACTAAACCTCCAATATGAACAATCCAATGTGAGCTTTATACAATACTTTTACAGTATTTATTATTCTACATAGATGCAACAGCCATCATAGATCGTATTTTACAGTGAGCACTAACTACCGCGGAGGTTTCCGTGAGTCGTGGTGTCCATGATAAGCGGCCTGACCGTGCGGCGCCGGGTCACTATAAATATTGCTGTGTTGAGTCCCGTTTAAATTCTCTATTGATTGGATATGCGCCTCATTAATAATTTGGCACCTTTACTAATAGGTATTTGTCTACTTCCAAATGTCGTCTTGTCAAATACCTATTTAAATAAAAATACTCATTTGTGTGGTAAAGTAATATCGATGCTACTTATTATGGTGTACCTACACCTCAGATTACTTGCCCAGAAGTTTTATCACTCTCTCACGATCGAACTTTTCTAACGGCTATCACAATTTTTTTAATTAGCTTCCAAAATAGAGCCCTCATAAATTTTATAGCAACACAGAGGTGTAATGTAGCGTCGGGCTCTGCCCGCTGCGTGCGCCCGCGTTGCCGCCGGCGTTCATTTGGGTATCACAGTTTTACGATAGCATTTATGATTGATTAATCAGTGATCCCAAAGTTGATCGCTTCCGCACTTATTCTTCTGATTGCAAAACATTTTATTTCTATTTCGTCTACGTTTAGAGTGACTGTAATTTGTCTATTTATGAGAAATTACTGCCTGAGGATATTGACATCGTAAAATTAAAACTGTCGTTTAATTAGATTATTATTCAGTGGTTTCATATGAAACTGTTTAGTCAACGTTTAGTTATCATATATAAAGGGGGGCGGGAGCTATGTGTTGATACTCGTTACTTCAAATAAGGCCAAGCGCTATTGTTCTGCTATTGTGTCTCATAAACGGCAAATCGAGTTTTCGTTACGTAAGATTAATGGCTCGTATTTACATTACATTTGTTAGACGAAAATTTACTTATAATTCAACTTTGTTCTACTTTTGAATCATTTACATTCAGTAGGTAGTCTGATTCATATAGATTGTTTGAGCTTACTTTACGATACTGGCTTTCGTAATGCAACTGTCATACGTGGAGGTAAGTCATAAATAATTGAGTTCAAACATAGCTTCCGAGATAAGTATCTGGTCCATAGAATAAAGGTTCGAGTAGATATTAATACTCGTGCTCTGCGGCTGCTCTCGAATGAGTGACGGCTACCGAAGAATATGTGCGGAGCAGATAACAAAGCTCAACTCATCTCTGTTAGCATAGTTCCAGTCTTATCTGCTAAATGAAATTCCAGTTGTTGACCGAGGATGACCGAAATGGATATAAATGTGTAAAATATTCACAAAATGAAATTATAACAAAAGTTTATAGCTAAGCAGCACGCTAACGGCACCTATCACTATCACAGAATTTTTATGTTTAACGATAAACACTAAAAAGTTGTAAGAACGGCGGGTCTCGTCAGTATCTACGTAAGATAATGTCCTCGTTTTCTAAGAAAACTTAGATGTTTGATAAGCGGCAAATGTTAGGCATCATACGATGTACCCCCTACAATTTTCTTTGACCCTGTGTATGGTATCTTCTGAGGACAAAAATTATACAGTAGAGAATACGTTGATATCAGTCGGGCATCTGACCGTATAATATTGCAATAGCCATTACGGACACACCGTAGCATCTTCAAAGTGCCTCGTAAACGCGCTACACGGCTACTAGAAATGTAATTTAGCGGTACTGAGAAAGAAACGATGGCTATCTTCAGATGAATGAAGCAGTGTTAGTGCACCGTCACACTTTTTTACTGCTTAAGGTGTTCTGGAAACTTATCTCTCAATCACTGGCCGTAACTGTATGTTATAAACTTATTTTTCAGATCTGCCCGCCTTGTTCTCGCTCCATAAAACTTTCGCAACATGTAACACATACGACTCATACGCAATGCGCAACGCGCATGCCTCTACTAGCTGTATATATACATTTATTATTATTGCCTCGCGTGATTGTAACGTTATTTACTCATTTTCCTCTTTACACAAAGAAGTTCAAAACAGAGCTTGAATTTGTAACCAACCTAAACTTAGATTTTTTTTGACATTGGCTAGTGATTTTATGCATATCAGCTTTTTTGCAATAGTCAGCTGTTCTGCGGTATAATTATGGGTATTGGATATGACTTCCTTACAGTTTTAGTATTATATCGGGCCAAGCCAAGTCTACATACTTGAGTATATTTGTGCGGGAACGTCAAACAATGCGGTGCTAGAATGTATTGATAAAAAATAATACAATACCTTCGTGAAACAAATATTTTGAACACAAACAACGAACAACGCGACAAAAACTAGCGATACTTTAATTTTATTTTAATTGGTTCGGGCGAGAGTGACATTCGAGGCTGTCAGATTTAAGTCGTGTTCAAGGTGATAGTCTCTCTCGCGTCGAACTAAAATGGCGACCGGGTTGGCATTTAAATGCCATGCATTTTTAAATTCATTCGACGTACGCAATTAACAATTCGACTTCGATTACTTTGTCATAAAGGTGCGCGTGTTTATCGACGTCGCCCGTTAGGAAACTGTTTAAGAATTCATGACACTATTAGTGTGGAAATTACCTTTATGATTTCTGTGAATATCGAAAACGTTAGCAACAAAGTTTACGAGAAAGATATTAGACTCTTGCATTCTTTGTGCATAGCAGAGCCTGCATAACTAGTGTATACTTACGTACAACGACGGGCGAGTTCCATAAAATAGGATCAATTTAACATTTATGTTGAGTTGAGTACTCGCCTACAAATAATTTTGCTTTACACTTTATTAATCGTGGTGCATAGTATATGCGTTGAACTCCCGTTAATTATGATTATTACGTGTGATTTAGAGCTTGTACAAGTGTCTAAAGTAAATGTTGGCTGATATTGTTGTAAGTTTTGAAATACAAACATGCTGAACGAATACTTCACGGTTCTGGTCACGAAATCGTATTTTATCTGAACCTTCCATGTCAAATGGTATCAATAGTCTGTATTGTAAATTATTGTGGCAATTAATGATATTGTTCGTATGCACACCGACCGTGTGCTAGTTGATAATAATCGTATAATGTGGGTTGTTCACTCCTAGTACACGTGTATATGTACGTAGTTGACTAAGTAAACTGAGTTTTACCTACACGGAGCGAATTCCTAGAATAAACTGTGATGCTAAGACTCTGGAAGTCAATTCACCTCGCAATGATGCAATAATCTACATCTTTGACGTTGCTTCAATGTATAAATAAAACTCGTCTCGGATACATAACTGTAACGTGGATGCTTTTAACCCTTACGGCTTGAATAAATCAAGCTCCAGGTATTTAAAACACCTTAATACTATTTCAAGCCACATCAACTTATTGACTTTAAACAATTTCAGCGAAGGCATCTGCTAAGTAAAATTAATGTCTAACGACGACAAATTTTCTTTAAATTTCATTAAAAGATAAAGACACGAGTTTTTTGTTATTTTTCATCTTTTAACTAATCTAAGTGAGTGATCCAAGGATAATAATGAGTTAACGTTAATGTCACCACTATAGTTCTAGGTTGTGACAATAAGTGCATACTATTTGAAAGTTAGTCTTTATTGAGCTTGTCCAGTATTACAGTGACTTTCTAAGAGGTCAGCCAGCCAGTCGGGGCGCCATCAACTTATCTATTTACATTCTTTCTGTTTTCTTGCAACGATTTGAAGTAAAACAAGTTCTAGAAACTATTGGTAGATAAATCCTGATGTGAAAAGTACATGCAGGCCAGTCCATAGGATTTATTTAAACTTGCCGTGACTTATCAACATGTTAAGTTCTTTTTTATTTGTCAGTGATCAGAGTCAGAGCCCTAAAGTAAAGAAATTATTGCCTATACGAGCTTCGAGAAATGTTTGTCCGTAAACATTTTTATCGTAGATGCTCGTAGGCGCTCGTACTTTGTGCATTTATATGACGCTGCAACAATTATGCTTAGTCTGTTTATCATCTGTGTCTGAGTCACTACAGCGTTCCCTTTTATGGTAAACGCAATTTATTTAGTATTTTACAAATTGGAATGGCGCCGAACAGGCAAACATTAACAGTACTAACATATTACGTTGACATAGTTAATTTATTATTAAGCGCTTACTTGTGGTTATAAGAAGACAGTCGCCGCAATTCAACACCGAGGGAGGATGGCCGCGACACATCCCGTCCTCGCCGACAATCAATTTTCCACAATCCATAATCACGAACAATTAATTTTTTCTTGACGCAGTTAATAGGACTGCGCTTTCGTCGGTTATTTTCTCGATAAGGGTCAAATTGATCCGCCCGCGGCCTATGTGAACAAAACAAGCAATTTACTCCACTCGATACATTACGGTTTTTATTATTATTCTACTCTGTTGCTTATCTTGTAATAGCGGGTTCCTCGCGGTATATATAATAACAGTGCGCGTTGAGCACTGACTGCTTACATTAGTATGCCTGCTGGAACGCTAAGAAGCGCTTCATCGGCTGAGTTAGTACGAGTAAGACTAATCTTATGGGTACCTACCCAGTAGGTGTGTTCTCGTTTAATTTCACTATAAATGCAGCTGAACAATATACAAGCCGTGACCATTTGACCCGCTTGTAGTGTTTCTCGGGAGAACATAGATGGTCACGTGTACACAAAGGGGGTCTTTTTCGATAAATCGCTGAAAAGAAACAAAGGGCGCATAAATTTATCGTCGGCTGGTGGCTTATCATGATCACGTCGACTTTCTCCGAGTGTCGATACAGCGCGCGGTGTATAGCAGCATCACACACGGCACCCCGCCTGCCCCCGCCGCCGCCTGCGCCCGCGCCCTTCCTCGACTCTCAGAAAGCTACATTGATCACAGGGTACCTAAACTAACACACCATGTAACTGGCAGTTGCTTGAACTTGTACCTTTAATCACAACCTTTAATAATCAAGGCAGATTGATGGTCGTATTCTAAAAGTCTAGATCTTTAGTAGGTATTGCGACGATTTCCCTATAGGTACCACTTGGTGCCTGCCCAAGTACGTAAGTAGGTAGGTACATTGTTGATACAATCAATTAGAAAAGATGCATTAAGAATCCAAAGTATTTACATTCTTATTGGAAGCTTATCGGATAATATCCACTTAGATTTTTGTCTGCCAGTTTTTCCGGTCAAAAGTATCTCGGTGACATTTTTTTTTCTTTAATTACATATTTTTGATTGGATTCCTTTTTATTCACCTGATACTCATACATGAAACGTGAAAAAACCTAATAAGATAATTCTGTATCAGTTATTTTTATTTAAAAAGTCTATTTAAATAAGAAACCGTTCTTACCTAAGTATGTAGGTATTACGAAGCACTATTACGATAAACCGGTAATTTGAAAAATTATTTTGTAATGCTACACCAAGTATCTACCTGCTTAGTAGAAGATGAATGGCGGCCGTTTGCACACTTTTAAGGGGTGTCGCACTCCCAAGTCCGTCTAGCAGTATTTCAAAGGATATAATCCATTCAAAATGAAAAGGGTTGTTTTTTACTGAGGAGACAATGTGTAAACAAAACATTCGATGACCACCGATGACCGGTACCCGTGAATGACCAGTGTGGGAAGCAACGTTTATTTCTCTGTGAAAGCTTGACCCTTCCTTTGTGTCACCCGTTATAGATGAAGTTTCATAGTGCAAAAGCAAAGGGTCAGTTCAAAGAAATAATACTCAGTACCTACTGTGATTGTTTATTTTTTGCACGGCTTAAAACGGTTAAGTGAATTAATAAGAGAGATACAAATATCTCGTCGGACCTTCCCATGCATGTATTTTTCCACCTATAATTACGTGAACTCGGCATGGACTCCTCGAGATATTTTCGTGCGCACGACGTGAAGTGCTTGCACAAGAACTGTTCAGGCGTTTCGGAGAACAGCAATGTGATAAATCGGACCCTCCAATTATTATTGCATTCGGTATGCGAAAGTGCTTACTATACGTATGGCGATTATTGACCAAATCGGTACTTGTTCTCGTTACGCCAATCACATACTTGATATGTACGGAGCGTTTTCATATGACTACTTGTAATATTACAGGTAGTATACCAACATGTACCTGCCGTAATTATCTAGTGCTTTTATGGCAACCAAAACTTATCTCAAACTAAATTAGTGGTTAATTATGACGTCGTTACTATACATAATATATATTTATAATATTGTGATTATTATCTACACCGATTAGAATCACGAGCCACTACAAAAATATAATATCTCACTAATTATTACTAATTATATTCTCACTAGTTTGTTACTTCTTCACGCACAAAGGGCTGGACTAATTTTGATAACATTTGATATGGAGGTAGACACCCTGGATAAACACATGTACAACACGTAGAATACTTACTTTTTATATCGATATTCCCACGGGATCGACACCTATGCGGGTGAAACCGCGAGGCGCAGCTAGTTAACAATAATTATGTGGGGCTTTTAAGTTTAGTTGAGATGTGTAATGATGTAAAATTGTAGACGTTCAATGAATAAGAAGCAAATCTTATTAAAAGCAGTAATTACATTTTAATTTGACTCAGAATAATATCAAATTCATTCGATTAAATTAAAGCAATTGTAAGAGCTATGCGATAAGCAAAGATTCGTTTACTTATTGAAACAAATGTTCATTATACCTACCACACGATACCAAATCTGTTAAGAATCATATCGGACGGGCCATTAGCGATCTGCTTCACTAGTTAGTGTTATTTGGCTACTTAAAAAACGAACATGACACATTATCTGTGGCCATCCGCCTCGATCAAGCGTGCTCCTCTAATTCTCTTATTCGCCGCTTCGAGTGGGCGCGCCGGCTGGCCGGTACACACACGTACTCATAAATATAAGGCATAATTTTGTAATTATGCAAAACGGTAAAAAAACCAAGTCTAAATCGTTTGCTATCTGTAACGCAATATAAATTAATGGCCGTTATAATAAAATTCGTAGACGGAAAATGTTTGAAGAATTTTCGGTCCCAATAAATTGATGTAAGTGTTCTACTTTAATCATTTTAATAAAATTACACGATATATATTTGACTCGTTAGACGTAATTAAAGTCGTGGTAGTTGCAGTATTACTGTTTTACACACTAACCACGTTTAATTAGTCGCTAAGCAGCCAATAATATAAAACAGTATCTAATGAGATACGATCACTCATCATATTTTATATGGAATATTAAAATACAATCTAGTCGTCAATAATCTGATAATATATTATGGTAATAAGATTACTTTTAATTTTATTTAACTACATTCACCCAGTTATATTAATGATCCATAAAATCCGAGGTTTTATAAATCGCGAAAAATATATGTACGAGTAAAGCCGGAAGGAGACATTCCAAACTTCCAAGGACATGTAGTTTTGTAAGCGGCGGACGATAAGTGTAGATCTTTTATTGTTTTGCAATGATAATGCTAAGTACGATTGGTATGACGGCGAACGTGATTTAGGAATTTGCATTTTCAGATGTTGAAGGTTTATTGTACAGTGGCGCTATGGCATAATTAAAATAACGCCGGTGACTTCCGCATCGTGGACCCTCCACGCCTCTCGACTTCACTCAAATTTGACTTCTTATTACTCGACCACTGCCGACATTTTATGTTTCCTTAGGCCATAACTTTAATTAATTCTTACATCGTCCGAGCTTTTCTCACGCTGTATTATAGTAATTAAATTGTAGTGTTAAGGTTCCTTATTCCATTCAATTTAACCTATCTACAAAATATTATTATTTGATTTGGTAGGTTAAACCCCAAAATAAAAAAAAATATAAAATTGAAACAAAAGATCGTACATTCATTAATTATGCTTTAAGTCATACTATACGACACTTTTATCGTACGAGTTTAGCGTATAAACCTGTAGGTGATCAAGTTTATAATTCGTGGCTGTCCTTTAGGAAGCTATACCCGTGCTACGACTACGCTCCGCAGCGAAAAAATGGCGAAATTGGCGACTACGCACTCTCGTAGACTCGTAGCAAGCAAACAAAGCAAAGAGCTATTTATAGTTAAGTGTACTCAATGTAACGTTCACTCGAAACTAAGTAAATAAGCTTATAGCAAACTTCAAAGAATAAAACATAATGCTTTAAACTTAATCCAAAGTTGGCATGCAAGATTCCAGTGAATAGGTGCTGGCTACGAAGCAAGATTTATGTATAGTAATGAAAATTAGTGGTATTTTTGTTGACTTCCTTCCTGTATATGTACCAGCTAGCAGCTCTATAAAAAAGAAAGCTCTTGTGTCACTTTAATGAATTACGATTATACTATCGACTGTCATTTAAATGATCGACCTCGATCAATGTAGATATACAAACATATCGTGTGGCTCGTTGAACTCTAATGTATGGAGATTTGTACTCTAGCTTGAGATTTTGATTCTGATAATTCGTAGATTAGAAAAATATTAATAAATGATTTAAATGCATAATATATTACAAATAAACGCATAAAGTGTATAGGGAAGGTCTTCTTATTTTTTCGTTAACGGTTTCGGCGACTAAGACATTACAAATAATGTTCCATACAAAAGCTCCTGTTCAAACAATCGGCAACCCTTTATCAGCGAACAAAGAGGAAGAGCTGCGATGTCACCCTTCTCCGAGCGGGTCGAGTGAGCGTTCGGCGGTCGTGTGGGGCGAGCGGCCGGCGACGCAGCAGTAGCGAGCGACGCCGCACCCGGACCGCACCACCGCCGACCGCGCACTGAACTATCCGATCACTGTCCGCCGCGAACCTGTTCCAAAATCGAACCCCAACCGACGCAGGCCGTGGGGCAGGGTGGACCGGACACTATATTGTGCACAAGTGACCCCTATTGGACGAGAGTGACAACTGACCGGTACCTGACCGCGTCATGCAAAACGCCCTCGGACGTTGATGCGGGGTTGCCCAGCTGCCCCCTTGGCGACCAGTTCTCAACTTGTTCCACAGGTATTTTCGATTATTGTCGTGACCTGTTCTTCTTGACCATTGCTCAAACTATGTATTGAATCATTATGATAACATCGTGAGCCGTAACGTACCGATGTGCGATATCAGACGTATTTAATTGCTACTTATTTGACACTTTATTTACCGCTACCTGCCACTGAATGTGTATCGTGTTCCTACTGGCTACTTGTTATCTAGTGTAACGTTATACTATAAAGCAGACGAGTCTTTGTACAAAAAAAACAATGAACATTTTATGTACCACAACTCAATTCAAACAATTGAATCTGACTAATACGATTATTTATTTCTTGAGTGAAATAAATAATCGCAATAATCAGATTCAATTGAAGTTTTTGTGTTAATGATCGAGATTTTATCTAAAATAAAGTGGCATTAAATCTATATATTTGGCATTCAATCTCGATCATTAATCTACATTTATGTTAAAACCAGCTTTAATGCAATGTATACCTAATTGTGTAACCCTAATGACATTAATGAATTAATTGAAATTATTTTATCCATCAGTACTTTACATTTATTAACTTAGTTAGAAACTTTCAATGATTTTGATTGACTTGGAAAAACTTTACACGTGGTTACTGCCAATCCTGAGAAAACTTAACGGGGGGTGCTTTATATTTTAAGTGACGACAAACAATTTTTTTCAGTGACTTTTGTGATTCAGTGAAATTTTAATCATTCAATCAACTCGGGCTGAGAAGAAACTCTGAATGTGATGGTGGCTTTTTCAAAAGTTCATCGAAGATACCTACATATTTTATATTGTAAGGGGTGTAGTAATTATCCCTTAGAAGATTCACAAGCCTCTTTGAAGGTAGGTTTTGGTAGGAGCCTGTGCTTTATATTCCGCTGCCAACGTTTTCCCGAGGAAAATATAATGATGCATGGAAATCTGAAACAACTTTTACAAAGTACTTAGTCCTTTACACATTTTGTCCTTTTTGAGTATATCTTAGATATTATGCCTAGTAGGTATTTATTGCAAAGAACGATTAGATTTCACACATTTAATATCTATTATAATTATATTATTGGTGCGTTATCATGTTTGTACGTTATCATGTTACAATATTGGTCATTGATTTCATTTTACTCCAAATATTACATATAATGTATATCTGATTTTGATTTAACTTAAGTTTTTTTTGTGACATCTGATTTGATTTTTAGAACAGGAAAACTACACTTTCGGACTTTTCTTTTACTTGTGCTGTGAGACCTTGCTTCTTGCCAAATTTTATGATTCTAGGTCAACGAGAACGAGGTACCCTATAGGTTTTAACCTATAGGGTACTTCTCGTTGACCTAGAATTTATTTACGAGTGTCAAAATATGTCGCATAATGTCCATATTTTATTATTGGGTTGACTTAGAAGATTGAATTTTTAGAGCTCCAAGAGACCGTTTACGTACTTTTTTTTATCTTGATACCTCTACACGTTCTTGAGAAAAAAGGTCTTGACAGACTGACAGACAGACGAACAACGAAGTGTTCCTATAAGGGTTTTGTTTTTCCTTTTGAGGTACGGAACCCTGAAAACAATGTTATAATAATTAAGAAAAGTGACAATATGAGACCCATGCACCATTTGAGTAGCCACAGCAATATAATATGACGTGTTTATGTGCACTTCTTATTTGCATTATATGACTTGCATTCAAAAAAATTGTGAGAGAACATTTTTTCCCTTAAGCTTCTAACGATTCCTTGTGATTAGCAAGATTGCCGCGTATTGGAAGTAACAAAAACACGTATCCATTTAGTAGTGACGCATAATTGGAAATATATTCTGATTCTCGGTTATAGCAGATAATTAGGTGGTAATATCGCGGCACCACTTCCGCGTCGCGCCGCGCAGCGCTCGTCAACAGATTTATAGCGAGTTTGACCGTGAGACCTCAAGCGTAGCCGTTTTTTACCTAATGCGTTATTTATTAAAATTTGATTATAAAACAACCGAAGTTAATTCTATAATAAGTTGGACTCGTGTCAACTCATAGAATATAATACATTAATATCGTCAACTATTGGGTGCTTAATGAATATGTATGTGTAATGTTAATATATTTGTTTATTCATAACAAGAGACCTCAATTTAGCTAATTACGATATCAGATGTGAATAAGGATGAAGGTTGTTCATAATTGTAATTGCCAGCATCTAGGCTCATAGTTTTGACTGTGAAGTTTTTATGTCGGCAGTAAAATTAATTACGAGTTTTTGGTAAAATTCCTCAATTCACAAAGGAAGATAATTTCGACGAATATAATTATCTGTCTATATTTTAACTAAGTACGTTAGTACGTGTAATAGTACGCAGCATTAGTGTTGCTAAGCGATTGATGTTTTAACGTTAAAATGTCACGTAATATTACTACAAAGACCAAAAGAGCCGCTAAAGAGCTTGATGCCTCGAGTGGTGCCATGTACCACGACATACATTAGAATAGTATTTTCGAATATCAAATATTGGTTTTGGCGGCGGTCGTTGTGCAAACAATTAATGTTTATTTCTCTAAAAACATCGGCGCGCGACCGCTCACGTTTTTGTTTAGATAATAATTGATTTTTTATTTACTCCTTGAGTGTTGCCGCACGAAGACAACGGCAAATAGCCTCAGGCACATTTTCTCACGGAACGCGGATAGGTAGTATCACTGTCCGAGTCCGTTATACTTTTCTTGCGAAAAACTCGCAGCGAATATAGCGTGCGGCGCGCGGTGTGCGGGGTGCACACGCCGGGTCCGAGCGCGCTCGTGTGTCACACGTCAGATCAAATACACGAGATAAAACTAAAACTAATGTACACTCTACTCAAAGCTTTTCACAATCACCGGTGAGGGCAATAAATAAAGCTTCGCCGAAGAACGGGAGCAATTAATATGGGCGCGCCCGACCCGCGTGAAAGTAGCAGACGCGGACCACATGTGTGGACCGTGGACGTGACGCTTGCGCCTGCGCAGACGTGTGCTGTGTATACTGTCAATAGTATAGGTACACGAGTACACGACATATTCGTACGTGTAGGTGGAGCTCAATTGCATCGCGAGATATATCATATTTTGTTATAATATGTTAATCCACTGATAGAATAGGTACATTGTAAATATTGTGGAGGTGTTACACTTCTAGCATTTGAGAAATAAATTACATATTTTATAAGTTTATAAGGTACACCAAAGTCGTAATGTCTTCCAAATACGGTAGCAGTCCAGAGCAAATAGTATAATTATTTGTACGAGAGATTGTATTATTGTTTTTGTGATATTTCCTTGTCATATCTTAAGCTGCGCCGAGGTGAGCTTAAAGCCACGTTTACATGAGGCGATTTTCTCGACAGTCGAGAATGTTCATGCGAGACAAGTGAAAATCGCCCGGTGATG
Organism: Gortyna flavago; assembly: GCA_963669345.1. Classification (NCBI taxonomy): domain Eukaryota; kingdom Metazoa; phylum Arthropoda; class Insecta; order Lepidoptera; family Noctuidae; genus Gortyna; species Gortyna flavago. Next base: position 11,901,969 of record OY770126.1, read on the forward strand.
TATCGCGCTCATCTTTATTGGATACTAGCAGCGCCCCGCGGTTTCACTCGCATAAGTTTCCCGTGGGAATATCGTGATAAAAACTATCCTATGTCCTTTCCCGGGACTCAAACTATCTCTATACCTACCAAATTTCATCTAAATCGGTTCAGCGGTTTAAGCGTGAAGAGATAACAGACAGACAGACACAGTTTCGTATTTATAATTTTAGTATGGATTCAAAAGAACCATGTACAGGGTTGGGACCTCAATAAGACAATAAATTAAACTTCGTATATCTAACTCATCGTCATTCTACAAACAAAATTCAATCAAATACATACATAATATCCAATTAGTCATTATGTAATAAAGCCACCTATAAAGTGAGATTCGTAACAACTACTGGTACGAACATTCAGCTACACAAACTGCTGTGAAGTTCCACGGATAGATAAGTACAAAACCCCAATCTATTAGTATATATGTCGCAGCCAACTGGTTAAATGAGCCGTTTTGTTAACCACCTAGCCTTTTAACTAAACGGCGGCCATTCAACTAACGGCCTGAACGATATTCAATTATAGTTTAGGTTGTGAAACTGTAACCAATCACGCGCGAGCCAAATTGGTCACAGTAACTAAGCCAGGGCACCCCGACCAAATGGGTTAGGTTAGGTTAGAACTGTGATCAACCGCGTGCGAGCCGAGAGAGCGAAGCGAGGCGAGCACTACTTCCAAAGGCCAGGCGGTTAACTAAACTGCTAATTTAAACTTATAGAAGCTATAAACTATGCACCGAAGTATAAGTAGAAGCTGAAGATGGAAGTATAAGTACCCGGAGTAAACATTGAAAGCATTTATCTTTCTAAATTGCGACTAATAAAGAATAAATCATGAACTGGTATCATAATAACAGACTATGGTGCAGTAAAACATAAACAGCGCATAGGTGTACAATTACTTCCACATCCAATTACTTTGTTGAGCTGATATTCGGCTGACCCACATTTACACATTTTGCGATAGTGCCTCCTACGCATATGAGCGACATGTCGATATTGGCGTGTCGGTGATTTCAATATAGCAACGTGGAGCCCGGGCCGAGTCACCGAGTGTATGCTAATATGTGCCGCGGGCGAGCGCGGCAGGGCGCGTCGCGGCGTCGCACTATGTATGTAACAGTGTACACATGCTATGCAATTACCATTTTATTAGATGGTTAGCTGCCTTCACTACACTTGACGGAATTTCACTATATATGTAGGTGTACCAAACTACCTACCTTACTAGCTAACTTTAAAAATGGTTAATTTTATTGACGGTTTAGAAGAAGATAAACACTTAATTGAGCTTTTTAAAAACAGTTATGTAATTACTTCATATGGTATATGCAAGTAATTAGGTATCTTTAATATTATCGTAGGTCTCCGTTAGTTGAATCCATTTTATGAAAACATACTAATAATATCTTGTCTACCGTCATAGCTGCCTGCTACGTTATAACTTCCTCAATTCTAGTTCAAGTAGTGTCGTGTAAACGTCATATTTAAAGGTTTCTAAAGCAGGGATATGGAATTACGTGGGTGTTCATTGTATCCTAACGTAGCGTGGTGTTTTTGTATTTATTTAGCGTGTTCCCGAGAATCCCACGCGCGCTGTGTAAGTTTTTCTAGGTATGATGCGTGAGTGCAGCGCGGAATGCGGCCCACAAGACTGCGCTCTCTCGGACGCATTCAAGGGTAGGCAAGGCTTGAAATGTGGCTTCATTGGTCTTTAGAAACCGTATATTAAGTGGACTGATGTTTATACATATTACAATAACGAACCGCAGGTTTTAAAACACTGTTACAATTATTTATTAGTTTAAGAAAGAAAAGTTGCGAAAGTTGGAAAAATATAACTGTTTTATTTATATTTAAACGTCGATAAATTTTCACCGTTTCAAGGATCCAATGGTCAACGCAACGCCTCGCACGTTGATACCTATGAGTACGTGCGGAGTGCGGTGCGGGCGCGGCGGCGGCGTGGCTACGGGCTACGCGCCGTAGATCATAATCGGACGAGTATTTATTGGTGTGCGCTTTCTAAAGCCCTGCGCCATCCCGCGACTGTAAAGCTGAATACTCACGAATGTCAAGTGACACGCGATATTACATCCAATGTATTTTATTGCAACTTCGGGTCGTCAACATTATCGGCGTCTGAATGTGAATAAGCCTGAGTGGCAGGTGTACGTTTGGATTTATTACGAACTTCCTTTTTATTAGTAAAACGGTCGATGGCAGTTATTGTTGGGCATTACTCATTTATCGAACGTAATTAAAAATAATCGGCTACCATGGTCCAAGTGAATTTTATTATTTCTTATTGAGTAACTGAGAAACTTTCAAAAGGTCTTGCTGGTATATGTTTTTGAATAGTTATCATTGCCACAGTGATAGCTGTAGTTATTCACACAAGAAGTCATTTGTAACAATTAATTTTAAAGTAATAGATAATTTTAATGTTGTACAGCTAGGTATGATCTCTCTTATAACGGAACTTTTAATTTATTGCTTTCTTACTTAACGAGTTTCAATCTCTTAAGATTCGACATATTGACTTTAAATGCGAGACATCTAAATATTGTAAATAAATAAATATTGTTACCCGTTATCTGAGAGGATTTCGCAAAAATATTTAAGAACTAAAATCTACATGTTTTATATTATTAATAATTTACTTAAAAATTTAGGTAAGTATGTAAAATATGACAGTAAAAAGGCGAATCATTGACTTGATGAATTACATTGCACATCAAGCTACCCAAAACTGTCTGAATTTTCCCAATCAACTTTGAACCTTATGCTTTAGCCATAAAGTTGAAAATCTATTAAAGAAATTGGACAGATTGAAGTAGCTTAATGTGCTGGCGTCTGTACAAAAAAGTCATCAGAGTCAAATAAAAAAAAAGTAAAAGAGAGAGAGAGAGAGAGAGAGGGAATGAGAGTGAGTGTGTGAGTGTAAGTGTAAAAGTAAATTATTTTATGCTGATACGATTTTATTAGCATGATCATCACATCACCGACATAATTAATATAATATTATTGATTCGGAGTCGAGAGAAAACAACTCAAAAAGTCATTAGTGAAGTAGGTATTTATTTCATTAGTGATGTATGAAATGTCACGCTTGCGACTTATTTGCGACACGTATGTTATTAACTCCCAAGACTTAATTCGGTACACACCGAGTATCACACAATATTGTCAACATTATTGCTTAAAGTTAAAGCCACGATTAAATTAAACAAATCATCGCCAATTTGTATTCAACTTTATAACATTAGTACGCAACTAATAATAATCGTATTATTAGCAATCACGGTGTATGAACAACGTTATTGCGAGTCCATCAAAATACTGCACCTAACTAATCTTGACTCTTGCGTTTTGAATAACCCTCGATATTATTCAAAGTGACATATCGGCTGCACTGTAAGCGCTAAATGTGTCAAGTTGATTTTTTGTTTTGTTTTTAAAGTTAACTCGTGCGCTCAAGAATATTCCTATATTATTTAGGTTTGAACAATGCCCTTTTTTTCTTTTAAATAATGTTCAAGTAATCAATAACGATCGAAGTTATAAGCTAAAAAAAATAACGTTTGATAATTTACAAGATTAGACTTAGTATAAAATCTGTTTATTTTTTCCTTGTCTATCTACTAAATAAGTAACATCAATCAATAAAAGTATTAAGGTGTATTGTGTGTGTGTTTGAATATAGCTGAACAAAGTATCTTTAATCAATTTACTGCACTAACTTTAAATATCAAATAATATTTAATTTAGAATTATCTCCAATAATTTAAGAGAAATGGTTTCCAAAATGTATGTGAAGTGTCTAAACATGTAGGTCGCGGTAGAGTAGCGCTCGGTGGTCGCAGGGCGGGCCCGGGGCTGCGGCGCGGTGCCTCGGTACCTGCCGAGAGCGTGTGAAGTCCGGCGCAGGCAGGGGGTGCACGCCACAAAGGAATATTCAAATGCGCTCCTGGACGTGGCTCGCATGAATGTGCATTACCCTATGACCATATTATTTTTAACATGGGAAGATAATGGCTCATCGGGGCGATTCTTAATTTTTTGTCGCTTTCTTATACGCGACCCTTTATTAGGGCTCGCAACGCTTTAGGGTTTTTGTGCAACCGACAAATGTTGTCATTAAAGCGAAAATAATTAATTAATTACTCGCCCGTTTAAATATTTTTAAGCTGAACATTTGAATCGGGTCAAAATGTTGAATTAACGCTATTTTTTTGTTGAATCCTACTAAAACCTACTTTTACAGTACAAAAATTATTAATAATAAATGATAAAAACTCATGTGGACAAACATGGGAAAATGCCAGCTAAAACACCGAGTTATTAATAACGATAACAAGTTTTTTCAGTTAAATATGTTGGATGATTATATCCACTAACACTGATTAATTAACGCTGTTTGCGGTCTTTAAATTTAGCGCGTAATTAATTCCCGGCGTTAGATAAAGTTCAAATGCGGTAAACAACAATAATGAATTAAACAGTGTCCCGCCGGTCCACAACCGGTACTTATGACACTTTACCCTGTAATTTGGCAATCAGTGGTGTGCCCACTGGCTGCGCAGTGTGCACCAAGCTATTGTGCGCAGCGCCACGCTGACATCAGAAGCCTGTAATTTGCGGTTACTTGCAGGTGTTTATTACATTATAGCTGTGACGTGTGACTAAGTGAAACGAATAAACTGCACAGGACACGTCGGTTAGGCTATCCGAATGTCATACCTACTCCCTTCAAATTAACAACTAATGTATATACTAATTCATAAGTATTTATATATAATCTATTTTTTTTATAAATATTCGTTCTAACTTTGCCTTGGATAACTGACATCGGTGAAGTAAAACATATACCTACCTAAATCAAATCACCAGCCCGCCTTGAGAAAGCGTGGTGATCAATGCTCATGCCTTCTCTGTATGAGAAGCGGCCTTTGCCTTGCAGCGAGAGAGTAATAGGCTGGTATTACGTTAGTATTCTATTTTATCATCTTCTTTCGCGAAATACCACTCACTCCCTGACTGACCAATCACAAATTCTATTCTAGCTATTAAACCTAATTCTTAATTTTTTTATCCAGTTTTGGTGCTTACTGAAAATAGGTTATTGGAAATGACACAAGTTAAATAGGGGATAACATTTTGTATCGAAGTGTTTTTGTGTATATCGAGGAGTTCTATACTCTATATCTGAAGTTTTTCATCAGGTCCTCACTAAATATAATATGAGATCACATTGAAAGTCAATCAATCTGCCTTACCTTTTCCCAACTATATTGGGGTCGCCTTTCAGTCTAGCCAGATGCAGCTTAATAATAGATATCAGTCATTTACATGGAGCGACAACCTATCTGACCTCCACAACCCAGTTACTGAGTAACAAAATACTCTTTAGTAAGAATGTTTGTCAGACTTTAAGGCGGATCTCACTGAATGAATGTATACTCTTACAAATAAATAAAAAACCGGTCAAGTGCGAGTCGGACCCGCGCACCAAGGGTACCGTACAAAGTAGGTATGGAATTTTTTTATCCCGGGAAAAAACTTTTTTTTTGTAATGTAACTAGAAATTTACGGTTTTCGGATGTTTTCCTTTACTTGTGCTACATGACATTGCTTCTTACCGAATTTCATGATTCTAGGTCAACGGGAAGTACCCTATAGGTTGTGATTCTAGAACATAGATCTTTTGATTGCGTTGACTTCAAAGCTTGATTTTTTTCACTGCTTCAAGGGATTGCAGCCCAGCCATTTGGTTTTTCTATTTCGTGTAACTGGTTAAGTATGAGGAATAGGGATTTAACTTTTTGTTATATGTTTTTTGACTCTTTGGTCTAGTATCATGTAAAGGAATAAACGATTCAATGAATTTTTCTCGATAAAAAAAATTGCAAAGTTATTTAATTTTTTTACTTTTTTCGACATCACGGTGTAACTCTTAAGAGTTATTCAATGGAATTTAGTTTAAAACATAGAGAATTATCATATCAAAGTTTACTCAAAGTAGTTCTAAATTTAATTCATTTATTTTGTTAAAAAAGGAGTACATTCGTTTTGGTTTTTTTTTTTTTTTTAATAATGGCATCTCGCAGTTCATCCTTTATGAGGATGGCTACTGCTTAACCGGACTTTCCTGTGGATGCCTCGAACTAAGGCCTCCAGCCAGGGCATACAATAACTTAAAAACTAAGCGACAGCGCTAAGGGTAACCCCCTGCGGGGTTCGGACCTCGGCTCAGGGCGTCGCTGGAAGAGGACAGCAAGGGACAGGCTGGATCGGTATTATTATTAGTGTTTAGGGGCGAATTTAAAACTACAGGCTCAGCTGCGCGGGCTGGCTCGAGCAAGGGTCGGGGCGGGCACGGTGATGGTGCGGGACGTCGCGACGGGCCTCGGCGGCGAGGACGGAAGGACGGATGTCTGAGCTTGTGTTTGTGTTGTCGACTGAGAGTACTCGTGGCCTTACTGCTCTCCTGGAGGAGGGTAGTGGCGTCGTCGGGGATAGTGAGGGTATGCCTTGGTCGGCGAATCCTACTTATGCGGGAGGGAGTGTATCGGGAGGCCGCCGCAATCAGGGGATTGGGGTGCTTTATGGCAGAGTCAAAGAAGCGCTTGGAGAGGCGTTTCATGAACTGCTGGATGGTGGGGAGTCTGAGATCTAGATGCAGATTCACATTTCGGACATAGAAGGGGGCTCCCGTGACCTTTCGGAGGAAACGGTTCTGGAGGGTTTGCATTTTATGCAGAAATCGCGGCTTGGCGTGTGCGAAGACTACGCAAGCATAGGTCATGATGGGACGGATGACCGCGGTGTAGAGGCGCAATTTGCACTTGAGTGACAATTTGCTGCGGGCAGTTATCATGGAGTGGAGCCTACCGAGAGCGAAAGAGGCGCGCGAACGCGCCGTCTTTATGTGCTCGTTGAAGGTGAGGTTATGGTCTAGGATGACTCCTAAGTATTTGGCTCGCTTTCCCCAGGGGATCGGCTTGCCATACATAGAGATCGGGCGCGGGAGGGGGGGGGGTAGTTTGCGCGGTTTCGAGAAGATGACCGCCTGACTCTTATCGGGGTTGACCTCGATTCTCCATTTCCGGAACCAATCGCTCAAGGCGCTTGCGGAGGTTTGGAGGTTTCGAGCTATGGATGACTGGTTGACACCCGAACAGTATATGGCAGTGTCGTCGGCGAAGAGCGCCAACTGTGCCTTTTTACTGTTCGGGATGTCACTAGTGAACAGGGTGAAAATGAGGGGAGACAGAACGGAACCCTGGGGGACTCCGGCGCGGATGGGGTGAGGGGGAGAGAGAGCGCCCTCGATACGGTAGCGGAAAGTGCGGTCCGACAGAAAATCTCGTAAGATGAGCACGAGACGGTCTGGCACACCTAGCAGGTACAGCTTATATAATAAGCCATTGTGCCAGACCTTGTCGAACGCCTTCGCTATATCGAAGAACAGGACGCCTGTCGAAGCACCTCGCTGAAAAGCAGCGCTAATGTGCTCGACTATGCGGTGGAGCTGGTGGATGCACGAATGCTTCGTGCGAAAACCGAACTGTTCGGGGGGGATGAGGCTCTTTGCTTCGGCATAGTCTTTGAGGCGCTTATAAATAAGCCTCTCGTAGACTTTACCGAAAACATTGAGCAGACTGATGGGGCGGTAGCTGGAGGGCTCAGACTTGGGCTTGCCTGGCTTTGGGATGCCTATGACTGTGGCTTCTTTCCACATTTGGGGGAAGATGTTGTTGCTCAGGGCGCCATTGAAGATGGCGGTCATGAGCAGTATGAGGGGGGCGGGGAGGAGTTTGTACACCCTGTTGGTGATACCGTCCGAACCGGGGGCTTTGCGGGTTGCGAGTCCTTTTATGATGTCTTGCACTTCGTCGGGAGTGACGGGAGGCAGAGGATCATCAGGGTCTTCGACTGGCGGGAGGGAGGCTCTCCGTTCGACTTCAGCGTTCACCTCGTCGAGGTGCGCTCTGTCTACTGGTTGAGAGCTGGGAGTGCATTGAGCCTCTAGGCTGTCGGCTAGGCATTCGGCCTTTTCGAGGTTTTCGAAAGCGACCGTTTTGTCGGGGCGTGTGAGGGGAGGAACTGTGGCCTCTTCAGAGGAGCGGAGCTTCCTCTGGAGTTGCCAGAAGGCGTGGTGGGTGGGCTCGAGTTCGCCGATCAACTTATCCCATCCCTCGGAGCGCCACTCCCCTATGCGTTTCTTTACAGCACGCTGTAAATGGCGCATGTGGGATTTGTTCGCGTCGCAGGGAAAAGAGTCGTAGGCACGAATGGCAGCGTTCTTCTCGGTCATCAGTTCACGTACGTCATCGGGCAGTTTCCAGCGATGGTCTTCCATCACTGGAACTTCCCGTGAGCAATCCGTCAGTACGGATTGAACGTGCTCTGTGAACGAGTCGATCGCCCCAGTCGTGTCTGCGACTGAGATAATTTGCTCGGGGATGGAGTCTAGGTGGGGAGACGTGGTGGATTTCAGTCTTTCGCTTACTTTCCTCCAGTCGGTGACTGTTTTGGTCGGGGGGGGCTGGTTGGGGTCGTGCGGGGGGCCCGAATAGGGGGCCAGGTGCAAGATGACCGGGCGGTGGTCAGAGTTAAGCTCTTGTACCGTCTCGATAGACTGCAAACGGAGGTTTACATTCTTGAGAAGCGCTACATCGAGAACGTCAGGAAGTTGGGCGGGGTCGCCCGGGAAATGAGTGGGATACATCGGAGCGATGATATCGAAATTGAGGGAGTCGCCTAGTTTGAACACGATCCTACCTCTGGTAGAGGTCGTGCTGCTATTCCAAGCGGGATGTTTGGCATTGAGATCCCCCGCCATGATGACGGAGTCACTCATACCGAAGAGGGTAGTGAAATCGGTAGTGAGAGAGATGGGATCCTCTGCACCATTGGTGGGCGGGATATAGGCGGAGATGATGGTGATTGCGGGGTGACCGGTCATGCCGAGCCGACAGATAGAGATCTCTAGCTGAGAGATGAGGGCGGGCGGGTCTATCGGGATGCAATGGAGGGACTTCCTATAGTAGATGAGGGTACCGCCCTTGTGGCAGCGAGCCCTGTCATTGCGAACTATCTTGTAGTTGGCAATGTTCGGGTTCCGCAGATGGGGCTTCAGGAAGGTTTCCTGGACTAAGAGGACATCGAGCTGGTGATCGCGGAGGAACGCGGCGATCTCATCGCGTTGATTTTTAATGCCGTTTGCATTAAAAAACCCTAGTCTAAGGGATCGGGGTTTGGTAACGCTCATTCTTTGTAAAGCCATTGGAGCTTTTTAGAAGTTGAGGGTTTGCATGACTTGCGTAATCTGAGGATACGCATTGAAAATCTCGGCGATGCGCCGAGGATTGCCGTTACAGGCTTGGATTTCCGCTGCCATGGCATTTGCGGGGGCAATAAAAGCTGCGTAAGCACCGATTATTACCTCCATGCTGCTAGGCTGGGGGCGGGAGGCGGGGGTCGGGGGGGACCTACTGGGACCAGCGGGAGCCCTGGGCGCGGCGGCGGGAAGGGCTACCGGTGGGGCTACTGGGACCGAGGGGCCTACTGATGGCGCGGGGATGACGGTTGCCATCAGCGCTGGGATAGTCGGGGGTGGGGGGGGCACCGAAGCTGCGGGAGCTTTGAGGTGGTTGAGGTTCGCCCATGGGGAGGGCCTTTGGGGACTGAGCCTATCGGGCATCTGGGAGGAAGGGATCGGGATCCTCACAGAGGGGCTTTCCCTTTGCTGACGGTCGCTCGCGCGCTTCGTCAGTTTGGGAGAAGAAGACTTGGGAGCCTTGGGGCAGCCACGGTAGTTAGCCGGGTGCCCGGATTGGCCGCAAAGAACGCAGCTCGGTGGCTCTGTGCACTGAGAGCGGTCTTTGGGGCGGGGACAGTCTGACGTGCCGTGGGCACCTAGACACTTGACGCATCTAGGTGTCGCGTAGCAGTGGGATTGGGAATGGCCATACAGTTGACACCTGTGGCATTGTCCGATGAGGTTGGACTTCCTGGGTTTCTCGATAGAGATACCCGAGAGGGAGCAAACTGACTTCACCTTGAAGATGGGGTGATGTCCTTCAGTAGGGTCGCAGATGACCAGGACCATGTCGTAGACTAGGCCCTTCCATGCTTTGTGCAAGCGATGGACTGCTGAGACGGGGATGCCTTGTGAAGCAAGGTCTTCTTTGATCTCCTCGGTGGGGATTTCTTTGGGGACGCGCCTGATGATTACGCGGGTGGGGACTTCCTCCGGAAGGGAGTACGTATGGAAGGGGTAAGCCCTTGTCTGGAGGAGACGGGTAAGGTCCCTGTAGTCCGAGGACGAGGCGACCGTTACCTTAATACCCTGTTGGGTTGAGCGGGCGTTCGTGTAGTTGATCTTTTGATCAACACACGCTTTGGAGATTTCTGTCCATTTGGACTTATCCTGGACATAGATGGGGGGCGGGGGTCGTGGCTTCTTTGCGTTCGAAGCGGGAGGGGTAGCCGAGAGGCTAGACGCGGGATTGGCCTGCGGTGCGGCGGGGGTTGGGGTGGGGGGGCGGGGGTTAGAGGGGATTACCGCGACCGACTTTTTGGCCTTGTTGGCGTGAGAGGAGGCGTTCTTCTTTCTCTTGCCACCCTTTCCGACGACTATATAGTCGTCTTCCGAGGAGGACGAAGAGTCAGAGAGGGCTTCCTCTGAGTCGGATTGAGATTGGGGTACGGACGTGTCCATACTCTCTGGAGTATCTGCTGCGGTAGCGGCTGGCACGGAAGGTGCGGGATCGGGGACTGGCACGGACGGTGCGGGTTTCGGGGCGGACACGGAGGGAGCGGGTGATGGGGCTGGCACAGAGGGTGCGGGTTTTGGGGCGGGCACAGAGGGTGCGGGTTTAGGGGCTGGCACGGATGGTGCGGGTTTTGGGGTTGGCACGGAGGGTGCGGGTTTTGGGGCTGACGCGGGGGGTGCGGGTTTGGGGGCTGGCACGGAGGGTGCGGGTTTGGGGGCTGGCACGGAAGGTGCTGGTTTGGGGGCGGCGGCTGGCACAGAAGGTGCAGGCGAGGGGGCTGGCACGGAGGGTGCGGGAGGGGAGGCGGCGGCGGCCTCGGGGATTTCGCCTGAGTTTGGCGGAAAGAGGGGGCTGACTAGCGCGTCGCTAAAGTCAATGTCGATGACCGAACCGGGAGGGCGTCTAAAATTTATAAGACGTTGGGCATACTGGTTAACGAAAGAGGGGTCCTTGAAGAGGACCTCTTTAACGAACGCCAATATGACCGCGTCTGCCATGATCGGGATGGGGGCGGGGAGAGGGAAGAACCATAGGGGGCGTGAATCCCTAACAACCTAGCACCCCGGGTGGATGGGCCCGGGGGTGTGAGATCCTACCCTCCCTGTCGGGTGTGAGACAGGGAGGTGAGTACCTGAAGTGAGCCCTAAGCTTGTGACCCGTCGCCGATCTTATTGTGCGAACGGGGCCCTAACCAGTCTGTGCGATGGGTGTAGAGACACCCTAGACCGGCTTCTAGTACGAAGGGGTTGACACACCCAACCGTACTAGACGCGAGCTGTGGACAAGGGATTAGTTACGAAGCTAGAGCTGACTAGGAGCCACCCCCAAGGCCAAGCTTCTAGCTCCCGATTCCAATTGACAGCCTCGCCCTGATGGGGCTCGGCGGGTGAGATTGGGGCACCACCCCCTTGGCTTCGTTGGCACCGTGAGGTATCCACCAAGGACCACGAAACTGTGGTTTTTACCCGGAAGGGGCCAAAAACCTCGACGACACGTGTGATGACGATTCTCTCTTAAAGAAACAACTTCTATCAACCACGCCTTGAAAAAGGCGGCTATTGACAGGGTGCGGGCGTAGTCCGGAGACTACTGAGCTCGTTACGGCTAGCGTAGCGAGAGCGGGCGGTGGCGGGGCGGCGAGGCGGTGGGGGCGTGCAGCGAGCGAGAGCGGGCAGCACGACCGTCCACGGCGAGCGTCGAACGGCGAGTGATCATTCGTTTTGGCACATCCTACGTCGTTTTATTCAGAGCTCACGCACATTATAGCCATCTCTCACTCTCTCTTCTTTTGCGTTTCAAAAGTAATTGCATCACTTTCAGTAGGTTTTCTAGGACTTTAGATTTTATAGGTAGGGCCTTAATATTAATTTCAACTTAATAATTCCACTCGTTCCTGAGAAAAAGAGTCTTGACTGACGTACAACGTAGTGATCTTATAAGGGTTTCGTTTTTCCTTTTGAGTTACGGAACCTTAAAAATATTTAAGTCGGTTTAAAAATGCCGGACATTTATGAAGTAACATACGCAAAAACAAAATGGAATTCAGAACTACCTGCTTATTTTGTAGACGAATTAAGTACCTAATACAATGTTAGGCAATGTATCATGTTTGCATACCAATATTATAGGTGCGAAAATAAGTCTGTCTGTCTGTCTGTTATCTTTTCACGCCTTAACGGCTGAACGGAGGCACACGGATGGACGATGACCTGGGTTAGGACATAGGATACTTTTTTAACTCGGTAGTACGATCCCGTGAGATAATTTCCAACCTCCACGGGGGCGAAACCAAAACCCGGGGCACCGGGGGCAAAAGATAGTGTCATAATTATATGAAGTTTAATTAAATAATAACATCGCAGAATTGTATAATTTCAACAATTAATCAAGTTTATTATACGCGATCGTGTCAAAGCTCGCATCAGCTTATCTCGTAGAAAAAAGCGAATTAATTTATTCCGTTACTTTATAAGGCCATCTCGCATATAAATAGTGTTAGGTGATTTCACACGGTGAGCGGTGCACTGACCATTGTCTCCCCATCATTAAAAAGAAAATTGCGAACCGCGCCATTGTTGTATCTTCAACCCTTTCTTTGCCCTGTGTCCATGAGCGTCACGGCGGCCCGAGGTAATATCTCACAGTTTTGACAATCGCCCGATGGGGAGACAGTCATTGTTTCGCAGCATCCGAGGGTCCCGCAGAGAATTTATGCTCGCCTGTCATAACAGAATGAATTTACGCATTGTGAATCAATACAGTGATTTCATCAATAGACAGCCTTTGTTTCTGGGTGTCGAGCTTACGTAATGTACCTATTAGGATATGTCAGCAAACAGTAATGTGTAAGTGGATACTTTTAGTTGAGACAATGGCCACTCATTTATATTGTGCCGATATTTGTGATAAAAAATCCAGTCAGTTATCAAAGCTCGACGTCGTCGCGACTACTCAATGCAGAGTTAATTAGGTATCTACAGTAGTCAAGCTAGTATTAATACAATATATCTAAATATAAAATATAGTGATTTAATTATAACTAAAGTAAACAATTGTATTATTAATGCTCAATCTTGACATGTTAACTCTTAATAATTATTATTTTCCTCATTCAATGTTATTTCTCAATTTTTTTTAATCCTGCCTACACCATTTGTAACATGAATGCTCAATCTTAATATTTTAATTTTTTTCCTTCTAATTTTATAATTTGTACTCATCATTCATAATTTATTTTCTCTATTTTTATCGTGTTTACACCTAGTTATTGTATGTGCATGCTGTGGTCTCCTGTAATTGAAGGAGCACACGTAAAAGAACCTTTGTTATTATTGTAAGTTTCTATTGTCTAGGTGTATCCTTTGTTGGAGATCCTCAATTAAATAAAATATTAATAATTAATGCATTTGTAGTATTATAGCAGTATTACGAAGTTTTAAATATAAATCTAATGAACTAAGTCTGCAATTAAAAACCATTCCTAAAACATTTCAATTCTATTAGATAGATGATGATAAAATATAGACAAATTCAGAAATCAGTTATGCTCATGTTACAAAAAAAAAAAACCGGCCAAGTACGTGTCACAATGAAGGGTTCCGTAGTTGGAATGAATTTATCCCAAGAACAAACTTAACATTGTAGTTGAAAAACATGTTCTCCCATACATTCCAACTGAAAATGTAAGTTTGTACGCACAATATTGAGAGATTTACCATGTTGTTTCAAGATCATAGACTTCTTATTAATTTTTCTGTAATCTATAGGTATAGAACTATTTTTTATATTTTTTTCAAAATTTTAGGCTCAGTAGTTTCGGAGATAAGGGGGGTGAATGGTAAATTTCCGTCTATTGTCTTAAATAACTTTAATACAATTTACTTTAAAATTATGAAAAAATATATTTGAGATCTTCACGGTAATCCTTTTTCATTTGATATGTCACACGGTATAGATTGCGAATTTTTTTTTTTTAAATTGTCTATTTACCCCTCAAAAATTACTCCCATTTTCAAAACTCATTTATTTACGTTACACGTCTGTGTTTGGGTCACAGAGATTCATATGTGTACCAAATTTCAACTTAATCGGTCCATAAGATTCGGAGCAAATTGGCTGTGACAGACGGACAGACAGACAGACACACGAGTGATCCTATAAGGTTTCCGTTTTTTCCTTTTGAGGTACGGAACCCTAAAAACGAATCCATTATTATGAATTGAAATATTTGAATTTATTACGATAATTCCCTGATTGTAGGTATAAAACTACACATATACAAGTCGATTTGATGCCAGTCCGACTCAATGTTTTCGGTGAATAAATCGAATGTAATTTATAGGACATAGGGTTACAGTAAAATGTATAGATGCAAATTATTGCGTGTGTTCGTAAAGTTTCGCCTCTCAACAATTCCTGTTTACACTCAATACTGTAATTTCATAATTCAAGCGTTTAAATGCATAGCTTTTCGTGAGCGAACGCAAAAAAAGCGCAGAGGCTCGCTGGAACGGCGATTACGGCCCTTAAAATAACATCGTACGTTTAAGTTAATGACAGACACACCGACAAAATGCACTTATAATTGCTTTTACAAAGAGTTTTGGTGAAAAATTATCATGTATATGGTATTACGACGAGGTTCTCCCACGGGATGGAGAGGAAGCGCTTTGTTTCTCCTACGCACGGTAGGCATAGCTAGTATACGAGTAGTACAATATAATTAATATTGTATAGGATTAGGCTGAGGCATACCTCGAGCTACTCGTCCGTTTGTGTTGAAATAATGTATTGGATTTACAGATTCCAATCGTGCACCAGTACTAATATTAATTAATTAATTTACATTGCATTAATAAATAAACATATATATTTATTATGAGCCAAGGGCGCCGTCTGTTTATACGAATGTGACACACGGCCTGTATACTCACTAGATTTGTAGTCACGAGAAATATCGATTAGAACATTTAATTAGGTAATCTTAAAACATGTGTTACTATTACAAATTAATTATATTTGTGATTATAAATATTTAAATTATATATTGATTTTATTAGATCACAAATTATAAGAAGTCTCTTGTAAGAAATAAATATTTGCATTAGGTATTAAATACACTTGGTTACAAGCGATCAGCTTTATAGAGATTGCGCATTAAAATAAAACAACTCACTTGGAAATAATTACTCTTTCAGGGTTAGTTTTTGGCTAATTGTAACAGAGCTCTTTAGCTGTTATGCAACCTATACGAAAGGTACATACCTATTTGAATTTAAGCTATTAAAATACCCGACGACCAATTAGCCTATACAGTAGGTATTAAGAAAGTACATTATTTTGCTCTACAAATTCCATAATGAGATTAAGTACGTTTATTTGGAGTGTTAATAGCCTACCAGATTAATAGCAAAATATTCACAAGTTAGTTCAAAACACAATTTTCTAATAAGCAACAATTAACTTCGACGAACAACTGTAATTAATTATGTGAAGAATTAGAATGCTGACAGCTACTGGAACAGGTGTCGATAAACAAAACTTAAAATTTTGCCATTACATAATGTCGCAGAGATATTTAATGTTTGAAACATTGCATAAGCAATTAGCAGCTCTTAGCCGTGGACATACATCAGTAACAGTAGCTGTAGGTAGAGGCTAGCGGCTCTGGCGATAAATTCCCGCAACTAGTCTGTGGTTACTAGCCAATAATCGACGTTGCATATTTGCATAATTGTGCCCGCTAAGTGTCTGCATCTACATAAAATTGCGTCTTTTTCATGACTCCTCTATATTTAACCATGATGAAAATCGCTTCGATCAAAATATTTCCTCTGAACCTCAAGCCTCTTAATTAATATTTATTTTGAATAAATTTCGACGACGATCATTTTATAATGGCGGAATGATTTTGATAATATCATTAGTCATTATACATATTTTGTTCAACATGTAGGATCATAAAACTTTAACTTTATGAAGTATTTCTGTGAATATCAAATAGCAGATATCAATCTAATGAATGATTACGTACTTCCCTTTGACTCTTAACTATGTCTTCTGCGAGCAGCGCTGGCTTTACTAATAACTGCTCTTATTGGTTCCATTGAATTGTGAATGACGAACTAATTAGACTGTCGGAAGTCGGTAATAACCTTAAATCGTTATTAATACCAATAATAAACTAGAAAATTGGTATAAAGTTAAAGGGTTTAAACTTTTATGCTAATATGTTTCGTGTTTTCATTCCACACGCATATTGATTATGGCGTTGTTGATGTAAGCAGGGTGCGAATGAATATTTATCAATTTATAATGGCCTGAATTGAGGTGTTAAATAGAGTAAAGGCATATTAACAAACTCTTCGAGTGCAACTGTTTGATTAGTGAAAATATTTTTTTTAATCATTAATGTATAATACTTAATAACGTTATTTCAAAGTCTCGAGAAAAGGTAAAGTTTACGACTTAATATAAAGTGCAACACATAATTATGCGGCATTATTAGTAATAGATTATGTGTTCAATAACATCATGACACGACATGCGGTAAACGAGAACGGAAGATAGAAAAAAGTGTAACAGAAAACAATTTTATTACAGAGACATTTCCGTTCGGCTCGATCGGAGATAATTTTTAATCTTGAGCCCTGAACACAGCTAATCTAATTAGATTCCAACTAGTGGAACTAGTCGATAAAAACAGTTATGAAGTTGGAATGGACGCCGCTACCGAGCGACAATTATGTGTGGATATCTGATTGCAAGTGAACACAGCTTTATGATTCGATACTAAAACAAGTAGATAGAAATACCGCTTATTACGTCTAGTTAAAGGCAATTGTTGATTTTTACACTTAATAAAAGCAACATGAGTGTACGATCTGTTGTGCCTATACATAAAATATGTATTCAGGATTCACTTTGTAATGTATTGCTTTATTTAGGTAAGCATATCAAAGTAAAAAAAAATAATGTCTGAACTTATCATAACAACAGAGATTAGTACAAAACGTTTGCTGCACGTGCATTTGGTGTGACGCCCAAGATTGTTAAGATGCATTGCAACAAGGTATTTGTTAAATGTTTACGCAGCTACGGTAATGGATACAGTCACTAGATAGATACCAGCACCAATGTCCGTTTGCGCTTGTACTACACAAATGATAAATGATTCTAGGGATTGCGTTTCCTTAAGCACCTTTTGCATTTAGGTTCACTTCAAGGCTCTTGAGAACCAACATAATTCTCTTGTCGATATTAGTATAACTAATAACTGTTACAAATATAACCAAACATTCTTGTAAATAGACTTCACTAATGGTCCTCAGTTTTGCGCAGGTTCTGTTATTGATAATACATAGTTTGAAGTTCCTTTTTTGCAGTAGTGTCGTTATTTGAAGACCTATATTTATCTGTCTTTGGAGCACATGTAATTCCTCTGAACCTAATTATACTCCATGTAATTTGTGTTGGCATAATTGCATTGTGTAATGGTAGGATAGTGTGGTGGTGCGTCGCACGGTCGCGCCCGAGGGCGACTCGGACGGATAACGGAGCGGGGCCCGTGAGGCTGATTTATCGTGGACATCCACCGAACCTATCCGATTTGCATTTAGATAGCGCTGCAGCGCGGGCGGCGGCGGGGCCGGCGCGCGGCGACCGAACACGCCGCTTTAGTCTATCGCACGTAAATTAACTATAAAATTATATTTCTGCAAAAAAACGACAATGGCTATTCATCCCACTAATAACATTTAAACGTTCTCGTCGATACTCTATCATCAAGCTTCGAACCTTTAATAGCGTAGTGAAAATGATGTTAAAATTTCCTTGGAAAGTTGAGAACAGTTGGTTTTGCTAAATGGCAAAGAAGTCTTCCCGTTTATCTAGACTTAATTAGTAAGTGACACCTAGGTATATGACACCAAAACATGACTTAGAGTAAATTGATAGCCGAATATTATTTTGATTCGTGGTTTTTGTTTGTGACCATTATCCTGGAGTGTAATTACATTTAGCTGGCACATTCCTCGAGGGCCGTTACGTAGTGGTGGCGGAAGGCTGGCGATGACGGCGCTAGGTTATTCAGACTGCTCGTAAATTATCTACCTCCGCAATTAGTAGGCGCCTATTTGGCGCATTATACGTTTCCTTCCCCAATAAGCAAATATCGACTGTATTGAACAGTCACCGACTTAATTTTCTTAATATATATAATCTGTCTTTATCTACATAAAATAGAATTGGTAGGTACCTAAGTAAATATCTTTACATAATATAGTATCTAGCTAAAATATGTTTTTTTCTCGCCACAAAAAAAAATACATTTTTTTATCCGGTGGGGACTCTCTTCTTACGAAAGTGGGTAAGAGTCCAGACACACTTATCCAAATAAACTGGTATGCCATTGAACTAACAGTTCTATGGTTCATTAAGTAGTTGTTTATTATCATTAATTTAAATGAATAGCTACTAACATTAGGCTAAGTTATACTACTACTAACATTATATGGATTTTTAACTAAAATAAAATATTTGAATTTGAATAATATACCTATATTTTCTAAGTTATCAAGTCAAAAACATTTACAAAAAAATACAACGATTGGAAGTTGGAGCTTTCATCCAATGTAAAAGATTCTGGTAACTTATATCTTATATTCATGGGATGGTATAATGATCGCTTTATTCAAATTATTGTGAGTAAAATAAAGTTATTTTAGTGAACCCCGAATTCAATTACAATATCTAATTAAAACTTGTGTAAACAAGGCAGTTAGCAATGAAACGCTAAGCATACGAGTAGTAATATGCGCAAGTTTATTTCAGATTGGCTTTATAAAATGCAAATCGTATGCTATACAGACGTACCTACCTAAGTATTAATCGAAACTCGGAGTATAAAATATGGTGTCAGTGGACGTTGCTAAATGTTTTACAAAATGGAAATCGCAATTCAGACGGCTCGCATGTGTGGCGCGCAGCTTATTGCAAATTTTCTTCGTGAGAGCATTTTTAATCTTTCCGTCTAACAGATGTTATCCATTGCAACAAACCCAACCACTCTGAGGCGTAAAAGGAAGAAGCACACGCCCCTAATTGCGATATATCCCCGAGTATCTCCTACAATATGTAAATAGGCGTTGGAGGTAATTAAAAGCTTATCTCGCGCCCTGCCATCGCGGCCATCGCGGCCTCGCTGATTGCTTCGTAAAATGATTGACATGCTATTTTAACAGTGTACCGATAATGAAAACGTTCCTGCGCAGTTTAATTCATACTTTATTTATTGTTGACAATTACTATTTGCACAGGATAATTGATCGCGTTCTCACAATTGTCAGGCTGTTGACGAGTTGTTTGCGATTTTTTAAAAGCTGCGTAGCCGCAAGGCGCCTGCGCCGCCGCCGCCGCCGGCCGGTATCCTCGCACCGCCACTTACTACGACTACACTACTTTTTATTATTTGTGTCACTTTTTTCGTACAGAATTCTCGATAAATTATCTTAATACGACAAATATTTACATTCGTTTTACAAAGCTTATTGACTTGTCTATCTGTAGGTACAGGAATTTTTTAATCGTTTTGAAGAAGATTTTTTTGGCAGTGCGTGGTTAGAACGGTTTTACGTTTACGCTGCTAAATGACGGTGTTTACTTAGCGGTCCGGATGACCGATCCGAGCTAAGAATGGAATTTGTAAATAAATTTAAGTGTCTGGCTGGTAGGTACGTACCTATCATAGGTAGTAAGACATCAATTAAGATCGTGTTTAATCTGTTACAGCTGACTTAGTTGCTCAATTCTTCAGGGCCTTAATAGCCTTGCCAGTTCATCTAAGTAAAACAATGCGATAACAAATCTAAATGCATTAAATCAGCGTTGCCATATTTCCGTGGGCAGTGTCGCAGAACTTGTAGATCTTTGGGGAATAATGGCTTTGCGGTTTAATTATAGTCGCAGGAGTATAACATAATCGGGCATAAATCACGTTATATAGATACCTGCCAACCACAACCTGTTTCAATTGGCACGGCACAATGCGCGCGCCGTATTGTGCGCCTGCGCGGACCGCGGCGCTTCTAATTTATACCTTCATGGTGATTTAACGACAGCAGCCGAATCTATCCAAGAATACGTATCAAAGTTTTTACTGTTGCTGCTTTATAGAATAAAATTCATTTGTAGTGTCATTTATAGGTTTTTTATTCGTATAGTTCGCATCATGAAATTTATAGATATGGTCTCTTTGTTCAGTTGGTCGTTCGGTGAATATCACGTTTAGCACACAATCGAGAGCATTAACATTTCCATTGAAACGTGCAGACTTTAATCAGCCAATGCGACTCGCTCAGCCCAAACATGACTAACTGACAGAACTGCGCCGCGGACGCAGCTTCCCTTGAGAATATTTTTCATAATTTGTTTCTCAAGATAACGACATCAACACAACTATCCCAACTTATTACTTCACGAAAACATTTAAGTTATTATTCATTTAGGTACACAATTTATATTGTTTACAGATTTATACTGCTCGTAGGTCTGATTTATAATAAAGGCTCTACAAGCTATTAAGTAACGCCTTCTCGATGAACATGGACCACACACAGCATTCAAATTAGAAAAGTCAGACAAAACGGAAACGATGCATTTATTTTGGGTTTAGAGAGGAGCGGGCGCCGCGGGCGTTCCTTCTTTCTACGCTCGTAACTCTTCTAATAAGACACTTTACGCGAGCTTAACTAGAGCTTAATGCGTGCAACTTCGATTGTATATATCATTTTGATTTGTAGTGAAACCGAAACATTTGTACGTCCGGCGTCTCGACCGTTAAGACGATTAGTGTAATATTTTTATGTGGCCGTTCGTGGTTAGAAACATTCTCAATTTACTTCTTTATAATTTCCAGGTAACATAATGATATTTACCTCGTACGCTTTTTAAAACGGGATATTTATTTATTGTTAAATGGTAGTTAAAGATAATTCGTTTTAAAAAGATCGATGATAAGTGCTTGTTCAGTTTTTTGTTGTGTTCGCGCGGTGAAATAATTGCGAGCATATTCTTATTCGTAGCAGACAGGCGCAGGCGGCCTTCAATACCGTCTCTATTTCCGCACTTCCCCTCTCTGCTAAATGGCACAAATTGCCTTTTACATGTATGCCGTATGTAATGTTCATTGTTTTGTTTTTGTTTTGCTAATGACATGAGTTCAGGATTTGTAATTTATGTTATGCGCGTAGCTTCTGTTAATGTGAGCCTGTTGTTAAAGAAGGCCTTTAAGGCGAAGGTTTCTTGAAAATGGTCAAAAAGTTGGTTTTTAAAGCAGTGTATCTCTTAAACCGTAAATAATTTTGACCAAAAAGAAAAGTAGTCATATTTTCAAGTCTTATTTTAAAACAGTGATGGAACTCAAATCACAATTAAACGTATGTACGTTTAATTGTGATTTGGTGTTTAAGGTGTATTTGAAGATTTTTTTGATGCATTAAAGTTAAAGCTTCAAATACACCTCTGACATTTCTTTAAAAGCAGTTTATCCCTTCATTAACAACTTTTAATTATAATTAAAAATATACCATTAAATTGCTAATGCCAAACTGCATTCAGTGATGGATTATTTATTATTAAGTAGTTTGTAAATAGTTTGTAAATAGATGATTGTTTCATATTTTGCAATAAATTGCCAGCATTGTGTCATCGCGCTTCTCTTTCTTTTCTATGCAGTCCGATAGTGACCGCGCTTTAGGTCATGTAGTCGCCTTAAAGTAGTGTAATTTGGATTGATAGATATAGTAGATATAAAATATTCTCAGATAAGGCATACATAGTTTATATGAAAGTTCAGCTCCGTATAAAACTAACGTATAACTTTGAAAAGTGATGTATAATTTTCAGTTACAACATTTACTCTCCTTTGTAAATGAAGTTCGTATTGATGGTGATGTCAGTGACGGCTTCACGCGACCGGCGACCGCGCGACCGAGCACGCACAATACAAAGAACACTTCTTATATTCGCGAGTTAACGCCGCATTCAACCGCCGCGTCAACCTACTGAGCGTTGTCACTCAACGGTCACTCAACGGTTTTAAAAAGAATTGTGAATAACAATTTTATACGCTCTGAATTAAATTTTATTTCCTGCCAAATGTCAAATTTTAAATAAAATGCTATGAGTGACTCTATAAAGAGACGTGAATACGGTCAATCATATTTAAAAAGAATTTCGTATTCTTATTCTTAGTAACGATTGGATAAATAACGGTTTTAATATTAGAATAGAATATAAACAATGATTTAAACTTGACAATACAATGTATATTTATGGCTTTCGCTAATAAAGAGAGAACCCCAACAAAACGGTATCGACGTGTCAATATCACCCCTTTTATTTATAGTCTTTCGTTAATTTAAATCGGGAATTGAATACGAGCACAACTAATAATAATTCATAGATACCGAAATTCTAAATGTATGGATGTATAGCCTATTGTCGCTTGTTTAGTGCCAGTAATTGTAAGCTTCAGCGCGTAATTATAGAGCGACGTTAAACTTTCAGAGTTGAATGCTACTAGTTACGCAGACAGGAGACATGACTTATTTAGTGCCCATGTTGCGTTTCCATCTTTAATCTGCGTGGGCGCATATTTCTGAGAAAACATTTCTTGTTGACCGTACATAATGCTGCCAAGAAAACAGAAGTAATAATGTTGGCCATACTTGTACGGTGAAGAACTCCGTAAATGAATCATCGCATATGCGTTCCTCGTCAGGACGCAAAAAGAGGTTTGTCGAAAATGCTCCTCATTTAGTTTAGCTCGGCGTGGCTGCGTTCGCGCTCGCTGCTCCCTGTACTCATCCCTTATTTATTTATACTGGTATGAAGAATGTACATTTTTTGTGCTGCCATAACAGTGTGCGTCCAGTGCTGCGAGAGTCCAAGCCAGCGAATTCTTTAATTGACAAAATGCAGCGAAGTTACATTCCGCCTCGAATCGTTAGCTTTAATGTGGGAATACAAAATTGATCATTAATTACACAGTTTCACATTTGCACTAACAGGAACAATTTCTTTTTTAAGGTTATTAGGTTTAAATTTGCAGTTAGAATACCTAATCCATATTTTTGCAACTATTTGGAATTTTAGTATTCTGAAAATTATATAAATGTAAATTTCTTACATAATTGCCGTGGGAAAAACATAATAATAATGATGTACGTTGTTATATTCCTCTTAGTTTTTAAAAGTATACTATTCCTACATATATGTACCTATTCGCAACATAAACTTTATAATGTTTAATAAATGCGTATTTATATATAGGTAAATATTAATACCATATCAATTCACCACTCAATATTGATTGAATTCGTTGAGCTTCCTAAAAGTTTTCAAGAAGCAAGTTTTAATTAAAATAGCATTGAAGAGCTAGTTTTAATGTAGGTAGGTATGTGCATACATAGGCACTATTTACAAAGTAATTTATGGTCTAATGAAAAATAATCGTTTAAATCATCAGTTTCTATCACGTCTCGCTCAGCGCTTGTAATGAGTCGTTAGTTGCGATAGGTACTAGTTTCTCTTATCATCGATGATAAAACATGCGTAGATTTGAGCCGCGCCCTGCACTTTCCCTTGAAGGTAGGTACTGCACCTGCCGGGTGAACGAGGTGAACCCGCGCGGCCTGTTCCGCCGCCACGCATGATTCAATATATCTGCAGTGCGACAACAACGTTTATGGATATGTACCTACGTGAGGTTATTGCATATGAGACAGGTTAAGTAGATCTACGTGAAAGTTTGCATCGTTACACCATGAAAGGACTACATGATTATAATGACATTTTAGAGTTATGTATAGGTACTAGTAGATTGGGTAAAGATAAATGTAATAGCGCATAGCTATTAGGAAACTGTATCAAGTAGTTCCTTTATCATAGTTTCTCGGATTTTAATTAAGAGATCAATAATGAAGCCGCGAGCTGCTACTGCAGTGCCAACGACCGGAGAGGATAAGCTCGGCAGGCGGGCGGCGGGCGCGCGGGCGCACGCAACCCTGCCAGACTTGCATGTCGCTCCGTTACGACACCTACACCAAATTTTTCCACATGCCCGAGCAGCAGATAAGCGGCGAGCGATGCCGACGTGTTATTTATTAACGAACCGAATGATCGATAGTTGGACGCGTCACCGGACGTGGACGTGGACGAGCGCCGCCTTTCGAAACTCGCCGCCGTCGACTGATCGTTTCGCTGTAGGTACGCTGTACACCTCCGATAAATCCATCCCGCAATGTCTCCGACTCGACCGAGCATGAAATTCATATTCTTTGAGACAACTCCATAGCCGAGCTTTCACTCAAGCGTATCTTCGGAAATATGTCATGTTTTTTGGAGTGAATAAACGTTCCTGGTTTTAGTTGCTAGAAGGTGTTTTCATTCTAATTGCACACAAAACAACATGCAGTAAGATTATTCCTTTACCAACATGGATTTTGTAAGATGTCTGAGAAAAGTCGTGCGCGCTAAGTCCATGTCGAATGCATAGTTTGTGTTACCAAGGCTTCTCCATCTCCAACCCTTTGCCAAAGTCATCCGTTCCGCTCTAGCATACGTCACGTCTCGTCGTGACAGCTGTGCGCGGTACTTTCTAATCGCTCCATTCAATAGTCAACACCAAACAAATACACAAGGAGTAGGCAACTTGCGAAACATTAAATGGCTCGAACAATTGACAGCCAGAAAAGAGTAATCAATTAATTATTTATAGAGGTGCCAGTCGAGCGAAGCTTTGTCAAAGTGATTGCACAACGCCATGCTCCAAGTACTTCCAGAATGTAGTCAATCGAATGAGTTTATAATGTAAACAAGCTCGTGTGTTTACATGTATCGATTCGAGGCAAACGTGATAGGAAACGATCGGAAATTCGAGGTTCGGCTGCACAGGGCAGGTTAGACCAGTCCCGGTGGCCTCGCAAGGACCCCAGCAAACCTGTTAGATTCGTTGCACGATTTTTACGTGCGCACCTACCGGAATCTCATTCACGTGGTGCAGCCGCGCCGCCCGCCCGGCCCCCTGCGCCTCCGCCTGCCAGTTAACTCGTCAAATGACTCACGCTTCGGCTGGTTAAATGCCAGAAGCTGGCTTTTCCAGTTCTCTGATCCAATTCGCACATTCTATTATTACTTGACACTAACGCGACATTCTGTAGCCGGGGTTAATTCATTGATTAGGTAATGTGAGGTAACACGATAATGACTTGTTTAAAAGTTCTTGGACTCTGCAATTGGAATACCCTGAATAACCTCATTTCATAGGTACAAAATTAGCTCTGGGTTTATGTAACATTTAAGTTGGAATCTTAAATATGTTTTCTTTTTGACCCGGATTAAACTGGAAACTTGATTTAGTCTATGGGGAGAACCAGGAAAATCTTTCGTGTCGTAGCTGTCCGCAGCGACGCTACCGTCACAGGAAAGAGGGAGCGTATAAGTATGTCACATTTCACACAACAAATGCCAAGATGTATTAACACACCAGGAACAGGAATCAGGTAGAACTACGATCCGGTCAAACCCGTCCGACGCGTGCTTCCAACATTTTTTATTTATTTGTCTGCATCGTCGGATACCGCTGGGCGTGACGTCAGACGACCTAAACTGGTTAGCGAGGGAGCAGGGATTTGCCTCGTATCCTTCCGGTTCTGCGAGTGGTTCAGACCTGTTCTACATCAGGTTGCGCCAGCAGGCGACCCGGCCGCGGCCGCGTGACGTATGAGTACTACGGCGAACTTGCATAAAATCACCCGAATTAGACAACGCCCCTGCGTGTGTCGAAGCCCGTTCCGATAACTAGTCATTTGAATCTCGCACCAGACACAAGCAGTGCTGACTCATGCTCTGTGTGCGCAACAATTAGCAAACGTAGCGTCACATTATGCGATGACCGCGGTGGGTACCATCAAAGGTCAGTATCCGTACCAAAATGGTCACGCCTAATAACTGGTTCGTAAGTTGTAGTCGACTCATTCGTAAAACTACAGTGGTTTTGTATACCAGTATTTTACGCTATGTTTACTCGATTTACACTAAACTACGGACTGAATGAAGCATTACAAATAGTGGAGCGATAATTTTAGCGCGTGAATAATCTATTCATGTTGATGAGTGTTTTTGTTGGGAATTTATATAAAGTATGTTGTATTGTTGCAGAAGACGCAAAGAGGTGATGGAGGTGAGCGGGGAGTCGTGGCGGGCCTACTACTCGAGCGCGGAGCACCCGCTGAGCGCGGCTACGTCGGTGCTGGGCGCCGTGGCGGACGACGGCCAGGGTCAGCCCATCGAGTACTACAAGCTACCGCCACTCGGCCAGGACACGCATCTCAACCTGCACAAGGATACCAAACTTGTCGATGTCTGGCCGTAAGTCCACCATGACTATGTCTTCCTTATTGTGAATCTTGCATGAAATGCACAACTCATTAGTCATATTTTTACTAGTTGGCTGTAGAGTGTTTACACATTATCATTTAGCTAACTGTTATTTAGAAATATATGATCGGCGTAGCAGTTAGGCATGTCACATTATATCTGAAATATGACTTTACAAAATGTTAATATTAATTATAAATACGGTGTTAGATGCTTAAAATAAGTATTCCTCTACACATACAAGCGTAATTAATTACTAATAAATACGAATACATAGAAAAATAATCGAATATGCAAATCCAATCACAAATAAGTATCGATACCTAACAATCAAGTAGAATCAGAAAATGATCGCGGAAAATCAATCGTCGATTCTCACGGCCGTACATCAAATTGAACGTTCGTGTATCGGAACAATTATCATTATAATCGCCGAATTTCGTGGCGCGGTGAATACGGAATGAATTCGCGTAAAATTTATATGTAAACTATGATAATATGCAATCTTTGTGAAGTAGAGTTTTTATGCACGTTGATAGGCAGGCGGGGCCGGGGGTTGTGTATGTTGCCAAGTCTCACGGACGAGTACACTGAGACAAGACGCCGCGTGGCTTCCGGCCCCACCGAAAGGTGTAAGAATAACAAATAATAAAAATGTTAATGTTCCACTCAATAAATCATGAGCGCTCATTTGAATACCTATGGCGGGATTAACGAAATGGCAGTTCGCAACCCGCGAACCCCCCGCACCCCCCGCGCCCATCGGCCTGCCTGTGTATATTATCATTCCAAAATTAACATATTTTTGCTATTTGAATGCTTTTGCAAAAGAAACATGTGTTTTTAGAATATATATTTAAGGATTAGCTGAAAATTATGATTTGTATCACCGTTCAATTACTTATATATATTAATAACTAGAACACAGCTCTTTAAAATTAATTGAGCCATTTTTTCTATTTGCATTGCAATTTTGAGAAACAAAATTAGATTCTCTCAAAAAAAAAAATCGACAGCCAGTATTTTTACATCATCCCTTTCAAAATTAGAATGCAACAAATGTTGGCGACAGAAAGAAGCACAGTAATAGTAAGTACCAGTAATGCTATTCTGTAAAAATCTCAAGGAGGAAACTTAGGTGAAGTGAGCTTAAAGTGAGCTGTCAATGATGTCAATCGCTAGCATCAGGTGGAATGACAACTCAACTCAGAACCTACTCATTAACAAGAGCTGTTTGTATAAGAGTAGATTTCTGGGAAGTTTACAAATAAATACTAAAAACCTATTAACAAATTAAATTCCACGAAATACGTCACAAGTTCAGACTGGAACTGGTACTGGTATTTTTGCAGCAGTACTCTCTAAAATGTAAATCCCCAAAAGAATGAAAATAAACAGGCACATATTTTTTTAAATCTTCTAAATAATTATAAACACAGTCGGTGTATTCAACGAATTCCCATAGAAACTCGACCCCGATCAAATTATACTCGCTCTTTGAAAGAGGTTGTTAACAGCATCCTTTGAATAGCGACGCAAAAATGAGCAAACGCCGTGTCACATTCGTAATACAAGGAGTGCATAATGTTAACTTGACCCTATACGGACCATTTAAACTTTTATTAATGTTTTATTATGTACCATAAACACTAGTTATAAAGGAAACTAGTTTTGAATCCGTGAAAATGTTAATTTATGAATTTGATTTTGCTGTCAACAAAAACTACATTTAATGTTGAATAATGCGAATAACTGGTACGTGTGGAAGTTGGTGTTGTGTTATGTAAGTTGTTTCACATAAGAATAGAGAACTGTCAAAGTGGTAAAAGCCTCCCACGTGTCACCACACACGTCGGGGCCGCGCGCCTGCTGCCGGGGCCGCGGGCTGCGCTCCAGAATGTGACACTTGGTCGGCTCCATTCCGCCCGTCATGCTCGTCACTGTTTACGGGAGTGCATAAATACAAATAATGACAATAGACGGATGTGGCTGGAAGCGGCTCACATTGACAAGGACGCCCAGGACTTGTCGCGAGTCATTGTTGGCACGCGTCCCACGCGCTCGGTTCAACGCGCGCGCCGCTATTGCTCATTCATACATTCAAAATTATAACGAATGCTCTCAGTCGCCCGCACCCATATGCGCGTTCTGTGTCTCCGAATGCGTTTGTATGCTAATAGTTCAGCGCCAGTGCATCGTCAGGTTTGAAGCACACTATTTGTTGTCTAAATCGCTCGTATTATTTGAATTGAATGCTCGATAGATGTAGAAATGAACTAGTTCCGTCTGTATTCCTTCGAGATTCGTTGACGTAGGCGTGAAAACGTTTCGTAAACGCATTGCGTAGTGCACGGGCGCAGCTAACCGCGCTCTAAGCACAGGACTACGCGGATGTTACGGGTATTAAATGGAAACGGCGACTATAACCATTAATAGTTGTCGGAGGCTGTCGAATGCTAACGCTAAGATTAGCATAGAAACGCGCGGCGGGATGCCTCTGGGGAGGGCCTCGCCCTCTTGACCCTGTCACTGTTCGCACTTGCTGTACTAACGGGAAGTCGGTTTCTCCACACTAATGTACCTAACTTATTTTACGAGCTAATGATAGAAATTATCTACGTATTTAATTACTATGTAGGTAAGTAAGCAGGTAATTTTTAGTAAATACAATTTAAATACTCGTCGTATACTACTTTAGGTATATCTAAAGTCAATTTGTGTTAGATTTTGATACTTAAGTAAGTGCAGAAATAATAAACCTATCTATATGCTAAAAGTAAGAAGAGAATAGTGTTATTTAGCAAGCGGGCTGAGCGCAGTGTCGTCAATGTCGCGGTGGTTTAACAAAAACTCAGGGAGTTGGAACCGTGTGACCCATTTAGGACTAGAACCGGTTTCCTCTTGAAGATACGTCGTTATTGTTACAGACACAGTAGTTAATACCATTCAATTCCCTTGGATATAACGGACCCTCTTATGAGGATAATGCATAAAAAGATGGTAACATCGTTATGTCCCTGACAATCTCGGTCATCACGTAGCGAAAATTTAAAATGGGGATTGACCATTCTTTCTTGACCATTCTTTATCATGCGATTATATTAACAACAGCTGCGCAAAGAAATCGTTAAATAGTGGTCTGCCAAAATTCCGGAGCCCTAGATTATTATTACTTACAAACTTTGTCGTTATAGATACCTACTCTACTTAGTTAATTACGACTGAGGGAATATCTTATCGGGAAAATAATGGCCTGAGACAGTTATGTGTAATCTAACGCCCGATTTAATGACTTAGACAAATGGCGAAATCGTTTTCAATTAAAGTTTTTGAAAATGTATTAGTTCCGTGAGAAAACTAGCAATAAACCTACATTTAGTCGAATGATATATTCAAATAGAATGAAATTACGTTGGTCGCATCCGCTGCAAGCGCCTCCTTCGTCTCGTTTATCGTTCGGTAGATTGTAATCTATTCGTCAAACGATGGATAAACTGTCGCCGCTTCAGATTTTGATATAGATAGAGCCCGCTGCGCATATGTTAGCTTATTAAGTTATTATCAAAGGTTCCGTGGAATCACATGAGAGTTTTCAGCACTTTATGTCTGAGGTAACGACTCCTACTATATTTGGAATAAGCTATTGAGCAAGAATATTGTAGATAAAGAGAATATTGTAGGTAAATTAGGCACTATCTTAAACATACCAATAATAATAAATAGGTACTTATCTACCTCTAAAGTGTGAAGCTAAAACCACAGAAAAGTTATGATTGAGTTTCGATATGATAATACCTACTAAGAAAAAAAGCATACAGATCAAAAAAAAAATATTATGAATGGTGTCTTTTGTATGATGTAAGAGGTATTTCGATAAACGCATTGAACGCATGTATGAGCGGCGCGACCCCTGCACCCTTAGCATCGTATTGTCGAGATCTCATCATGTGTGAAAGGGTGTTAAGTAAACATTGCAAATAATTATAATGGCAATTGCATCCGAACGACGAACCGATCCCGCTTTGATAAGAAAATGTATATTTGCATGTAAAATGTAGCTCACAGCTAGAGATGGTGATCATTCTTACCTTTTATTACAGTTACTGTTATGCTAATCGCAAGCAACATGACACTGATATCAGATTAACAGTTTGGGAAATCTATTCCGCTACCTGATCGACTTTGAGAAATACTTACACACCGGCAACGTTAGGGGAACATGTGAGGGTGAACATTAACATTAATGTTATGAAATCAATATTTTTCAGAACTATCTTCGGTTTGTGAAATATGCCAAAGCTTTCATTTAGTCTCATGAAAATATGAAAAACAAGGTAAAGTAAGAAAGAAAGTCATAACAACAATGTTTTTCTTTTTTGTATCGTCGCTACATCTATGTTTCTTATACTTTAACGTATCAATAATAATTTGCATAGATTAACCACGATGCATCGTATCATTGAACTTTTTTCGATTAGTCACAAATTCCTGAGAAAAATTTGGCATTAATTTTAAAAAGTAACAAGTGTATGTTTGTGATGTGAAATCACTTGATAGGAAGTCGGTGGGTTTTCTTATCAGTATTTTTTTTTTAAATTACTAATTTAATCTTGTTGAAACATCATGTATACTAGTCCAGAGGTTTCCTTATATTTTTAGGAAAATGTAGTTTCTCTGCAGTAGTAAAGGCCTCTTTTCTTTGAAAACGATGAGTACGTACTCTGTAATAATTTGAAAACAGTAAATACAAATTCATTAAAAAATTGCTGTCTCGGTGATTTATTTAATTAGCTTCAAAGTGTTATGTTTTGCAATTTTGAATGTAAATATATATCAGATAAGAGAGACTTTCGTAAGCAGCTTGGTATCTACTCGATAGTGGCAGCACCCACAGGGCTCGAAGCGTCAGCTGTCAACGAGGCGCGCTTTGTCCCGTTTGTACAAGCGTCAACAATGAGCGACAAGCAAACACCGTATTGTGCTCCACGCATATGAATAACGATATCTACGCGACGCCGCCGGCATACCGACCTCGGATTAATACCAATAATTCAATTTGCATGCGTCGCAAAAAATTTGATGGTACCTATAAACCTTCACAGCATCAAAATATCACAACTAAAACTCAGTTTGTTTCTCGTGAAATTACAAATTCGTTTCACTTTTCGCATGTAGCGTTGTTAGTTACTCGAACTGCGGAAATTTGGCGATACATACATACAGAAATATTTTATACGGCTGAACATTATCTTATCGAATGAGCGATTTCACACTCGTCGCGTTTCTCTTACAAATCGCGTGCATAAATCGTTAAGAATGAGCAAAGCGAGAATTGCAATCAGACACGGGCGAGGAACGTCCGCGGCTCGGCTCGCGGGAGGTCGCGCGTCCCGACCAATTCGGACGCATGAAATAGTGCCGCGAGAGTCTCTTATCTAAAATAAACATCTGAGCGCCGGTGAAACATGTCTTCAATTATCATAAATCGGCGAGCACTGACAACGGCCGACGAAAGCCGCGCCCCGCGCAGCCGCGCCGCTCGCGAGGTGCGCGCTTACATGCAAACAAATCAAAACGGTCCCATGTAAATGAACTTGCAAATGCTATTACATGTAAACCGTCCTACTTGTGACGTTCATGGTTAATATACAATGGTTTTATATTTATGGTGACTTCGTTTGTTCCGTACATTGGTACTCGTATCTACACGTCACAAATAGAAATCTTCCGTTTTCAATTGCCCATTTCCGAAGAAATCTGCCACAAACCGTTTTTTTTGTAATATCACGATGATCATACTGTTAGACTGTCGGTTCTTTAATTATCCATTACAATAACAGTAACAAGTCGTATGAAACTTACTCTCTAAAAATATTCGACTTAGCCGCCTAAACGTAGGTACCTATTCTTTTTATTTGTGCAATTTAGTGGAACCTATAAAGATCATTCCACTAAATAATGACATTCCACCTTGTTTGATGTGTAAAAATACTATTGTGCTGCCACGGATGTTTTCGTTACGAATCTGATCTAATCGGCTACCGTTGTTCATTTTTATTCTTGTAGCAATCACGACTGCGTACCATAAAAAGAAAAAATATTAGACTGAATCATACATTATACTCTAACATAAAACCACGACCATGCCCCAACAAAGATGCCATGTTGTAGTTATCGACTTTCACAGAAATCATTAGTAATTACGGTCTACGAACTGCTACGAAATTCGTAGCAGTTCGTAGAACTCACTAAGGGCACTTTAATTAAACTTTTTTTTACAAATTATCTATTAACGCCTAATTTAAAGAACAAATTGTAATGATTAATAAGGCAGATGGTGACTGGCGACATAACCTAGGACTTAACATTGCTAGGCGTAGCACTCGGCCCATCTACAATCGCTGTGGAATTTTGGCTGCGTAGCGCGTTATCTCTAGATTACAAACTATAACAATATAGATAACATTTAAATGTGTATGCTAAAAGAGAAAATTTTGATCACATATTGGAGTTTTTAGAAGATGCTAAAAAAAAGTAATTTTGTAAAAAAAAAGTTTTCTGGTTTAATGAAAGTATAATGCTCTGTTCTGTCTCCTGACTGTTGAATCTCTAAAATATATCTGAAACGTGTTTAAGAAATGATTTTTTTTCTCACTTATTGTAATGGAAACAATTTGCGCTCGTTGTTATGAAAAAATTCCCAGCTTTACTAATAGATGGCAGCACAGTGTTGTTTTCAGGTAGAGAATAGTGATCGATAAGATACGGTAAAAATACTAGAAACGAACACGAAATCACTTGTAATGGGTATTTATAATCTTAAAATATATTTTAGTCTAATAAATACTTTGAAAAAAACTTTTTTTTTAATTATTTATAAGAAATTCCGAAATAAGTAACAAAATTAGTTATTTAAAATTTTTATCGTGACCCAAAAATTACTCACACACCGATTACCAAAACGGCGATTACAAAAACCAAATTTTAATTAGTTAACATAAACTTAATGCGACCTTTATGGACTATAAATTAAGCTTAAATAAATAGTTGTAGAGAGATAGTGTCAATAAATATTAACAATTTTAAACTATACGGTTTGAAAGTAGGCTTCTATCTTAAAATACCTTTTTTAGGAATGAGTAGAGCATGCAGGCTAGATAGGTATCTGTAAAATAACTTTATCTAGGATTAGATATTTACTAAGAAATATAAAGTAAACCTTGCAATCATGTAAATAATATTGCAAACTGCAACAAGTATGATAATTTTATTTGTATTTTGATTGCTAGGAAAATACCATGTGACAATTTGACAGTGTGTAACACCTAGAGCGAGAATGATAGTATGACGAGTTAGCGCGAGCATTGCGAGATCGGGCGGACTCGTAGCGGCGCGCGCGCACGTCGCCAATCACGCCTGTCTCCCCTCCGCAGGGCCGGCGCGGCGCTGAAGGCGGCCAATGGCGCGCATGGGGCGGAGCTGGCGGAGCTGTCGGGGCTGCTGCACGCGGGGCTCGTGAAGCGCGAGCCCGAGGACCTCAGCCGCAAGGTGGTCGACGAGCCCGAGCACGCGCTCAAGCCGCCGCGACACAAGGTGCGTCACACGTCCGCACGCCGCCGCCGCGCGCGCACGCACTCACACACTTACTGTACCGGTCACTCATGTATTATTTATCGCGCTTGTCGTACGATGCGCCGAGCACCGCGCTCGCGACGCACTAGCCGCGCCCGCCCGCGCCCAGTTCGGCCGGCAGTGCTGCCCGCCCAGTGCATCGCCGACCTCGGCGACTACCAAGGACCATTACACTTTTTCGGGATTACACACATTGATAATCGTGAACGTGATACGATCGATCGACATTAGTGTACGTGAAGCTGTGAACTGTGCTTTGACGCGGCATGTACGCGTCGACGTTGCGGAGCGGACAATTGTCGTGGGAGAGCGCGTGTAACCGGCGCGTGTGTCCGCAGGTGGCGGTGGGCGAGCCCGGTGAAGCGGCTTCGCCGTCGCCGGCGCCGTCGCGCGCCTCGTCGGCCGGCTCGCTGCTGCCGGACGCCGCCATGTACGCAGCCCAGATGTTCGCGCCACCAGGCACCCCCAGCCCCACCCCATACGGTGACCAGTACTCGCGCCAGCCAGCGACCTTCGCCGGCGAGCCCTACTACAGAGAGTACTTCGTCGGCGAGGGTTACCAGCAAAGGGCTGCTCCTCCTTATGCTGATGCCGAATCTGCATCCGCTTCCGCCTTTAGCGATCGATACGCGACCCCTCGCTATCACAGCAAGAGTGTAATCGCGGCTGCTGGGCTCACAGTGGACCTGCCATCACCAGATAGCGGCATCGGAGCCGACGCGGTGACTCCCCGAGACCACGCATCAGCCGTTCAGCAGGTCGGTGCACGCCACGGGCGCGGGCGGGCGGGCTTCACACATATACACGACAATAACACTGCACACTAATGTATCGATGTATTTACAGATCGTTTCCATACTATAGTAGGACTCATTCATGCATTCAGTCACATCCTTAAGATACATGCTGTGAAGAATCACACCATGTCTCTTTCTGGCTTCACATAGAACATTTATTTAATACCATAAGGGAGACTTCATCTCTACTTTTCACTTTGAAAATATGTCTAGGTACATTTATACATTTGCATGTAAATATCGAGACTGTAACCCATGTAACGTTAAAGTTGTAAACTGACCCATTTCTTTGAAGTGGTAGATTGCACAATCGCCAAAGCCCACCCGCGCTCTATACTATTGTCATTTTGTATGTAGTACTAATTTATAATAACTAAACTAGCTCTCTTGAATTACTACCAGTAATATTTACTATCAGTTACCAGTATTATTTACTATCAGTTAGTACTAAGACTCAAATGTATCAAAGTAGTGAAAACAGAACGCTCTGCCGAGCTGCTTACATGAAACTTCATTGTTATAAGATCATATTCCATTACGACACTAATGAGCTATCCACATCTTTTTAAAGGTGACTAGGTACTTATACAATGTACCTTTGTTTTCAGCGGGTAGACAAACTTACAGCATAGAATGTAATCGCTAAGGCAAAAACTTCTTTAGAACAGTCTTCCTGATATCTTCTGAAAATTGTGAAAGTAGTTTGTACTGGTGGGAAAGTCCATCTCTCAAAGACTTTTAAACTACAAAAATACACGATAGGTATGTAAAAAATATCAATTATTTATACCTACGTGTTTGTCTAAGTTCATAGGGAGTTTAAGTTTGAAGAAGTAGGTAAATATACCATTCTAACTAGACTCCTTAACCAATATTAGTATAATGATCAAGCCTTATTAGAATACCAGCAGTGAGTAATTGGCTAATTGATAACGTAAGTATAATAGCTAAGTCCACTAATTGCTGTGCGTTGATGTACAGACAATAGAGTCGAGGCCTTCAACCAACACAATTGCGACACCTCGCATTTGACTTGAAATTTATGAGTTTAAATATTAAAATAACAAATTGACATGACCGGTAATCTGGTTGCGCTAAGTGGTTTTGAAGGACTTAGCAGTTCCTAGGGCGTGGCGATCACGAGCATTGAAACTAAGTACTTACTTACCACCTAACTGATCTAGATTGCACATTTATTATTTTGCCTTTTGTTAACTCAACGCAAAAGAACGACTGGACTGACACTAAATAAATTAAACTTGACACCTAGCTACTGAACATTGTTCGAAACTTGTTCATCGACTTCAAACATGAATGTTACATTCCTATAGAGCTGAATACATTATCTTGGTCAAATACTTAATTCCTTATTTGTTATCAATATCCCGAGCCCAACATTTTCACGACATAACTGTAATTAGTTTCAATGTTGTGAGCACAAGTAGTGACGATGACGTAATCACAATGATATTTTAATGTGTAACCATTATCATAAATTAGTTGCCAATTAGATTTAATTTATGGGAGATTGCGACATTAAATATCTCTTTACAAGTTTTGTTTTTACTAAAATCCTGAGATTGTACCTACCAATCGAAATTTAAAAAAACAAATGACATAAAGGCAGAATTAACAATGTTAAACAATAATGAATTATTAAAAAAAAAAAATTAGCACGTCTTAAAATTTAGTACTACAGTGTCAATCTAATAAGATATGCAAATAAGAATGTGTCAAATTTCATAAAGATGTTGGGTTTCATGTTACGTTGGAAATATTTTTTAAGCAAAAGTTCACTAGAGTTGGGACCTAACTACCAGTGCAGGTATATTTAATGTTTTTGTTAGCGCCGTTGATTACAATGTGTGTTATTGTCCGCGCAGTCGTTCGACTACACGGTGATATGCCAGCAGCCGGGCGTCGGCGAAGATGGACGAGGGACGCCGTCGGCGCACCACTCACCTGCGCAGGCACCGCGCACCAGGCCCTGGCACGACTTCGG
Source organism: Gortyna flavago (assembly GCA_963669345.1). NCBI lineage: Eukaryota > Metazoa > Arthropoda > Insecta > Lepidoptera > Noctuidae > Gortyna > Gortyna flavago. The sequence continues at coordinate 11,939,163 of OY770126.1, forward strand.
CAGGCAAAACGATGCCGACAAGATACAAATCGCCAAACTGTAAGTACTAACTTAACCCTCCATGTTTGGCACTCTGGATCCCGCAGTAGCATAGGTGGCGTTATGTGATCGAAGGCACAGGAATGTAAGACCAATTCACGTATAAAGTAATACAGCATTCATTCATACCCAAGCGCAGCAATGTCATTTTTTATGCACAGTATCGAAAACAGGCTGCCGTTTGATACGAGTTCGACGAATTAGCATTTTATTATTTTTATCTAAAATGTTTAAAGATTCTGGTAAATTACCTAAAAATCATTCAAAATTAAATATTTATAATATACTTGTATCTAATTTAGACAGTTACATTAGAAAGTCCTCAGCCTCACTTTGACAAACATGAAACAATATATTAATGAAATTTCTCACAGTTAATTAAGTACATCGTATTCTTAAAAGGGATATAAAAGTTAATTTAATATACATATATTAATGGAGGCCACTAAACAAGAAAAAATAAAGTAAACTACATTTTGAACTAAATTGCGAAATATCTTTTCATGTTTTCAAAGACACTATGTTAATTTCGGTGTAAATTTTCTTCAGTGATTGGTTAACTACCTACATTCAAATTGCCCCCGTATAGTTTCGGACAAAAACCAAACTACACGCGGCTGGTATAAACACGTAACGTAAACAGTCAATTCGTTTTGATCAAACCTTTTTTGTAATATTTAAGTAATTTGCTGGTGTGAGTGGTCCCAACGACAATATTGACCGAGCACTTTGCACCTCCCCGCATGACGGTTATAATGTGGCCCTTTCTAGGAAACGTAGGAATTTTGTGGTCACTGTGGACACACACATTGAGCGAGACAATGTTACTGCTTCTAAAGCTACACAAACGGTTTAATATTTTCAACTCCTACATTGTTCGCATTTATTACCGTTTCAAGTGAAATTGATATTACCTTAGCAAATGCTGGTGATGAATTGCGTTTTGGCAGAATAGAACTCAAATTGAAATTGGAATATGTCAAAAAGCCTGAAAATCACAACAATAAACATACTTTTGGTTTGGAACATATAACCATCAATATGAAAAATAATGCTTAATCCATTCGAACAAAAGACATCAACGACGTCTTAATTTATTAATATATTTAATTTTTATATGGATTATGTATACTTGTATGTGTAGTCCGAAATAAAGAATATATATATTAATCAGTGTTTCATTAATTTTCTGGCAATAAATTGACCACTTTGTTAAATAAAGTTCTAGAGTAACAAGAGCTGACCCTTCTACAAGTATATATTAGGAAGCTAAATACTTTATAAAGCTATTGGAATTATTTCATTTACAGTATTAAGTTTTGTAAATGAAGTAGCAACAACCACACCAATGCGTTGTTTTGCTTTGTCTTTTTCCTTTTTATGCGTATTTTCTTTCACATAGATACTCTGTGTTTTAATTTTTTCTTGTCCACCGTAATAAAAAAGAACTTGCGGTTTGCGGTTCTCAGGCTACCGACACATATCTGTCTAGATTTTAATTATTTAAGTGTTGAAAATTACTAAACAAAATGTGATATAATTTAATAACAAAAAAGTTTTCAACATTTTGTGGTGTACGTGCGTTAGTAGAGCTTTAAATTTCAGTGACACGTATTAATTTGCACATTATAAAGATGCATTATTTTATTCGAATCTTGTGTTTTATTAATATAAAAATAGAACAGGTATTCATTTGATTTCTATTATTAACCAGTTCATAATTTACCTAACCAGTATGATATAATTAGCTGTTTGATTTCTATCTAAAACTGCGCAGACCGCACGCGGTGCGTAGCGGACCGACACAGCTAAGGGGCAAACATGTGTGTTACTGTGGGAACCTATTACATGTCTATTACTATTATGTTTATGCTATACCCTAGTTATTTTTAATAATTTTACTTATGTGACGATTCTATACGCGTGCTACGCCTAACTAAATTTTGCTACGAAATTTCATATTGAAACTGTAAATAATACAGTTTACCAAAAATGATTCATCCAAACAAACTCTACAAGCGATTCTGTTGATTTTAGTTGGAAAAGTGGCGCTGAAACACGAAGTATTCAGACGTATTGAATCACGTGTACAATGAGCGCCGGCACCGACTGTTTTCGGTTCCGTAGTTAAGTTGTTACCGGAATAGTACTTTAAGAGGTGCTAACTCACATTTCGTGATCTTTGAATACAACCAGTAAAAGCAGGTGTGAATTAGTAATTTCCTAACTGACAAGTTAATTTACTCGAAGGGTTCGTCTTAATTATTTTCCTCGAAAACGTACCGTTCCTATGTTAGGACGTGATTTGTTTGAGGGTTTGTTATGTTACTGGTTCAATGGACTTGAAGTAAACAAATGTTGTCTTGTTTTTATATTAATTTTGAATACGTTGTTAGTGTCCCAGTGTAGTAAGAAGCACACAGAAAGGTTTTTAGTAAAATGCATTTAAATACATTCTAAAGAAAACCTTCGAATATTGCGAATGCTCGCGATTGCAGGACATCCCAAGCCTTACATAATACATACACGGTATGGTATAAAGGGACTCAAATTCGTACTTGCCAAATGAAAATTGATACTTTTGTACCTACATTTTAAATAAGTGTGGATGAGCCACAAATTTATCAAAGGAAGTACCTATCAGTAAATGTTATTCGCACGAGTACGTAGTCGTATAAAATTGTCATTTAAACAATGACTCAACGAGTAAAAGTTGATACATTTAATTAAGATTATTTCATTTAAATAAAATTTCATTAGAATCAACTTATTTCAATTATTATAATACTAGCGGCCCGCCCCAGCTTTGCACGGATGCAATTTTTTTTGGCCATACTGAACACAACAAAAAAAGAATTATCCAATTGAGTGCAGTCATTCAGAAGTTATGCGCGTACAGACATTTCGGCGACTTTGTTTTATACTATGTATGGAATTATATCTTAAATTTGTGATATCCTAAGTAAACAATAACGTAATATAAATTAGGCAAACAGTAATACGAAAAAGTTGTTAAGAGCGTTTACGCCGTACGGCATTTCATACAAAATTTCAAGCCGTTGTTTTTCGAAATGAAAGAACCGATTTTAATGAAACTTCATACGCATAAGCAGGATACAAAGGTCTAAAAAGTTAGCAGAGAACATTTTCACAATTTTCTGTCATACGAGTATCATACTACATTGTCCATTGAAAGAGATAGGGAGGGTTTCTAAATTATTTCAATAATCGCGCCATGATCGATACTGTGCATAAATTATGTCCAGCATCTTATTTATGAGTACCTACCTACTGAAAGCTGTGTTTTACTGTAATACTTTGGTGTAACATTGCGCAACAGTGCACTGGGCTTTGGTAGTAAGCTCCTCGCCTACGAGCCAGCAACTTGTTTCTCCAGTTGGTACGATTTGCGCGGGATGATAAACTGCTGATACTGAATGATTTTCTTCCATTTCTAGATCAAGATGTGTTCCCACATAAAACAATGATCGTAGGAGGCAGCGGTTTTACCCAACTCCCAGGTGTCGCGAAGTACCTACTCGTACTTAGTAGATACTTTTTCATGTGCATGTTTATTTGTGAACTGGTCTTGTTACGGCGTCATCGTTTTCTTAATGCTTCTATTGAATACTAAAATGAATTTATTTACACGCTACCTAATTGGATTGAAGAAAAGGAACGGATGTAAGTAAACTTAGCAATGATAAGTTCTTACTAGGTATGTTTAAATGTACCTTTATAAGTGATCTAGTAACTATTTTGATAACCCACCATTGTATAAGTTTTTTGTTTATTACGAATAAGTAAATGAGTCGTTGACTCAAGATATAATTCCCCTTTTTGAATTATCCAAATGGGACATGAATAACAATCCTCTTTAGCAAACTAGTATTTAAATAGAATATTAAACTCCTAAAAAGCTTTCTAAACTTTAATTACAATAGGTTTGTAAATAAATTGTACGATTTAACTTAAAATACAAACATCAAAATACCCTTCAAATGAAATCGTTGGAAAAAAACATCGCGTCGCCGGCGGAAGCACTCGACATGATAAGTGCATTAGCATTATTATCTCGATAATTACTTGCTTGCATTTGGCCCAAATAGCGCGATCGCTTCTACCGTCTTAAATTACCTTCGTCGTCGATACGAGCCCGATCGCCGCTCGCCGCTCGCTCTGTCCGATTACCAACCCTCGCCAGCGCCAGTAATTCTAACGCCCTCACAAATGTTTGGTCTATTACTTACCGGTCAGTTAAGTACACCAATTCCTTTCGATGTATCAAACAGACACTTTATTTACCTCTCGAATTCTCAACACAGGAATGAGCTTTTAAAGGTATAGTAACTTAATCAAGTACTTAATGTGTAGGTATGTATTTGATTATCACTTCAAAAGGTACCAGCATCCATACTTATCTGTATCACAGAATTAATTAATTAACTGATAAATAATAACGTAACGACTTTTTGTCTTTAATATTTATTTCCATTTTACATTTGATAACGTTAATGCGCATAATGTTGTAAAGTTAATATTTAATGAAAAACGTCGTTATTTTTAATGTTTCTTAATATTACAAGTTCATTACTGGAGCTTATAAATGTAGAGAGTAATATCGCAGCAATGCTTCAGGATTGCGGTATACACGCGATCCTAACATCTGTCCGCTTTAAGCCAAATGAATGTATACTTTAAACGGCATTCCTCTGCATCTGTTAAGTATTGAAACGACGTTTTCATTCCATTTGCTTGATCACTTGGAGACTTGCAATCTACTTATTATCTGTTTTATTGTCTCATGAACAGTACTTTACAGGCAAACCTTATTTGCATTTATTGTAATTTTCATATTGAGTAGCGATTAAAACGTTTAGTGTTGGCACAGTTATAAGCGCGTGTTTGTTGCAATTCTTGCGAGTGTGGTTGGTAGGAAAGGTTCCATGAATCGTTTGCGGGAATAGTAGCAGCAAATAATGATAGTTTGGCTATGATGATAGGGTTGCGTCGCTGCGTGTGTCGGTCGTCAGCCGCACCCGGCAATCAGCGCGGTGCCTTTACGCTGGCTAAGCGTTCTCATTAAGCAGCCGTGTGCATGGTGCACCAGCTCCGTGCCACCGCTCCGCGTAGTGTGTAACGTGCTATCTCCTGTACACCGCACACCGCCCCTAGTATTAAAAGATAATATCTTTTAATTTCAATGATGTTTCGAACAAACCTTTATCATGCTCCTTTACAAATAGACCTGCTAGTTTATTGCTGGGCTTGAAGATTGCCGTAGATTTTATGAAAACCAGCTACTTAAAATATTTTTAAAGCTTGAGTAGCACTATTCTTGAGAAAAATATTCGCAAGTACCTTTGTTGCGTGAATTTGTGCAATTAGCAAACTTTTAAATCTTTGTATCCCTCACATTACTATTCGTTTCAGCACACAATGTTGTTCAATTTCCATCAAAGCATGATACGGAGCGATGCGGCGCGCCTCTGTCTTGTATATACTTGTGGGTGAACTAAATTTACATTCTATAATTTGCTCAAGACCTTGCAATGTGACGTTTCAGATATAAACACAGTTTTTATCGTTATTTATATGGGAAAAAAACCAGTAGTTTGTCGACAATAATTAAGAAATATCCGTATAAGTAGATACATAGACACTTGCATATTTTATCCCTGGGCCTGATGACAAGAAAAAAAGAGTAAAAATGTTAATGGCCACTAACGAGTCATTTTTACGGGTTTTTAATACCAATAGTGTCGCCCTGCTGTGAATTCGCTTGGTTTCATGTGACGTATGTAGTCAGGAATTTCACAGGTGATTCCAAAAGAGTCGAAGCTTTTACAGCAATTTTAAGAACTAGACTCTTACGAGTCAGTGGCACTTGGCCCTTTAGATTATGTTGTTTCTGGGATCGTAGTTTTCCTTTGAAATTGCTTGTCAACCACGATAGGGATGTGGTATATTATAAGTGTTGTTGAGCTGTACATAGACTGACGCTGAAAAACTGCAAGAAATGATTGTACTGTCCAATAAGTGGTGTTTTTGCCACAAGTGTATATGGTTATAGAGGGCTCGTATTTATGCGCATCTAATTTGGGCCGCAGCGCTCGGAGGCTCTGCGGGACGCGAGCCTCTCCGTCTCTTATCGCGGCATGCGTTTTTATTGCGAGCACTTTGTTGTCGCTACGTTCCAAGACTTTTTGCGCACTCATCAATTTCCGCGCCTCACCGATTGATTTATTCATGAAAGGCTCTTGTCTCCACTCAGGAAGTGTCTTTTTTTGGCTGCTTCACCACTGAAATTTGTAATGAAGCTCATTCGAAAACAATGTGTTATTTATTACTGAATACAAAGAATTCATGTACGCATACAGCCTGCACGTTATAACTACATAAATATCTATGGTGCTGTTTGTCTTTTTAGCCATTGCTTTTGTATTTATTGATCGGGAAGTATTGCAAAATTATAATCTTGCTAGTGGTACGAACAGTCCATCAAGTGTAAGTAAACAAAGGATAAGGGTAGTTGAAATGACAATACAAAGCAACATTGCAAATGTAAATTGTGTTCGGAATCACTTAGAGAGCATCAGATAGGCGAGCGCCCGCGCCGCCGCGACCGATCCGTCACTGTCGGCCTGCGTTTGCATTACACGGCTTTTATCTTCACGAGCTCGGTTCAAATCGCAAACATCAGCGGGGCTGTTTACCAAATTGTTTTCAATAAGCTTAAGTAATGGTGTAACCGTAGAACTAAATTGACGCAAACTGCTTTATCCGCATTCCTCGAACAGATTTAAAGGATTAAACGTTCCATAACGATTTATTACTTTTTATCATGTTACATAAGTTAAGTCTGTGCCACAATAGGCTGCTCCGATAATGACTAGTTAGTTTTGTGGTGCAGTTTGTAAGCGCGAGAGTGGCGCGCGTGGGCGTCGAGATCAGCGCAGTGACAAGCAGCGCGCGGCGAGGGCGCGGGGTGCGCGGGCGGCTTGCGCGTCGCGCGGTGTCGCTAACGAGCCGCGGCACGCGATCACCGCTAAATTAGCGGGGTTTTCCTTCCGTCGGTCCAGCACTCAGGAAATCGCGAGAAAACACAGTTTTTCATTGCGCACTACGAACTGGATCTCCGCGCCTTTATGTAACGACGCCGCTGACAAGCTGTACCGCCGGTGCAATTAAGATTTCCACTTTTTGCACACTTTTATTGCTTTACTTCATGGAAACTTTATTGTCGAGAACGTGTATCCGTAGATAAGTATCTCAAAGAAGAAATCGCACTTTTTCTAAATGTTACAGAAACCAGCTCTTATTGTGCATTTTATGTTCCTACAAACATTAACGACAAGTCGCCTACTGCGCTACTCCGTAATACGCAAGTTTTTGTGTGTTTATCTTAAATCTTGAAGTCGCAGGTGTCGTACATGTCATAGCGACCCGTCGTTTCTCGGTGGCGATTTAAACATTTATTCTTGTTTGTGGCAGGTTTTCCCCGTACGGCTTCAAGTACCACCTGGAGACCGCGAGCAGCAGTTCGCAGAGGCGCGAGGATGACCGGATCACATACATCAACAAGGGACAATTCTACGGCATCACGCTCGAGTACATTCACGATCCCGATAAACCACTCAAGAACCAAACAGTCAAGGTGAGTCTGTTAATAGAATTGAACGAATGCTAGACATTCTTAGTATAAAAAGTCAATGAAATTATCGACGTTAACGGTTAAGTGGCCGGATGTTTACTTGTAGTGGACCTTAGAAAGCTGCGGCAGTGGTCACTAAACGTACTCGCATAGAGAATCGTAAAACACGCCGCGCCTCGGCGTCGCACCGCCGCGCGAACGCGCTCCGCGAGCATCTCAATTTATAACTCCACTGCGCTACTGCTGAAATAAAATGAACAAAATTATTGCTCCTGTACGAAACCTAATCAATGTACTTTGTACAATATTTACGAGCAGAATGTAGGTAACATATAGGTATGCTTCATTTTATTAGATCTAGCTTACCCTCACACAAAATGATTGTAATAATAAGATACCTAGTACATATATCACGGAAGGTTTCTTTCCAGACATTTGGAAACGCGCCTACATTGTCAAAATCCATAAAAGTGGTTCAAAATATGACATCACAAATTACCGTCCAATATCTGTTATCTGTGCTATCTATTATTAAGTCGTTGGTCCCGGCTGTCATTCGCGGATCTTTGGCAGTCGTTACGGGTAGTCAGAAGCCCGAAAGTCTGACAACAAGTCTTACCAAGGGGTATCGTAACTGTACAGTAACTGGGTTGTGAAGGTCAGACAGGCAGTCGCTCCATGTAAAATACTGGTATTCAGCTGCATCCGGCTAGACTGGAAGCCGACCCCAACATAGTTGGAAAAGGGCTATGCAGATAATGATTATCTATTATCAGTGCAACATCTAAACTTTTCGAGAAACTTGTTCACAATGCCATCTCCATTCATCAACTATATCATATTCGAACAACACGTTTTTGTAAAACAAAAATCCACCATGTCGTACTTAGCAATTTATTTTTAATTTCCTCTTCCATATTTTCGACAAGGGAATTCAGGTGGACGCTGTATATACAGACTTTTAGAAGGCATTTTATAGAGTGGACCATGAAATGCTCCTCAATAAAATAGCCTACAATCGAATTAGGGGGGGTCTTTTGCGTTAGTTTTGCTCATAAATTACTAATCACAGCATGATAGTCGTGATTAATGGGCATAAGTCGGGAAGTGCTGGTATGTCATCTTGTATTCCTCAAGGCTCTGTACTAGGACCTCTACTTTTCGTTATATTCATAAACGACATAAATACATGCTTTAAATACTCAAATTTCCTATGTATAGGTACCCAAATGCCATATCATCAGCTTTACTAAAAACAAAACTATAATGAAATATGATTAAACTTTATGTGGTACTATACTAAAAAGAATAACGAACCTTAGAGACCTGTGAATGCTATTTGACTGTAAATTACATTTGGACCTACTTATAGAAAACATTATTACTAGAGCATTTAAAATGTACGGCTTCGTTATCAGAACAGACTTTAGGCGCCCTTGCACATTTTTACATCTGTATCGTTCACTCATTCGTTCTCAGCTTGAATATGCCTGTCTAATATAGGACCTGTTTTATAATAAATATAAAATAGCCATTGAAAATGAACAAAGAAAATTCTTACGAACTATGCAATTCAGATGCCAACTACCACGCTTACCTTACGAAGACCTTTTAGCAATGTATTTTATACATATCGCTCACCTAGTAATATATTGGCACATCTACGTTTTTCACATTTTACAGAAACGAGGATCAAAGATTTTATATAAAATGTTAAAAATTTATTTATAGGTTTATATTACGTTTTTTTACTATTTCATGGATGGATTACTAGTATAGCGTCGTGCCGTTTTACCACTTTTTTAAATTATGCACTTTTGAACCCTTATACGGTAAAAACTCAATTTCACATTTTTTGTAGATGTGCCGATATATTACTAGGTGAGCGATATATCTACTCTCACTCGAGAAGAGGTGAATGCTTCTGCAAGTAATGACACTGCATGACCTTTATCATAATAAGCTAAATTGTTTAGACCTTAGTAATGATATGTAGTTCCTATATCAATTCTTCGTTGTGGAGTGTGCGATTACCGATTGTTTGAGCAGGCATCAAACCAGACAAACGCAGGTAAACGTGCACCCCTCACCCCTTCAGCGTCTCACGCAAATGTACAATAAACATTTTACAGATATTGATATATATATGCTAAATAAAAATGCTTTTCGAAGTAAATTTATCAATGTAGGTACTGAACAACTTAGATATATCTAGTGGTTACTACTTGTTTATTAGTTAGTAAGGATTTAACATGTTTCGTAGAATGTGAATAGTAACAAGCTTACCGATAAGTCCTCATCATAACATAGGTACCTCTTTGTTAATATGTGGAAAATGTTGTGGTTATTACATTGATTATGTTTCATATAAGTACCTTACTTTTTTCAAATAAAATAAAATAAAGATACTCGACCTACCACAGATTGACATTTTCTACTGTTACCGATCTCTTGGTGATTTCTTGACTGTTGAAGGGTTATAAAAGATGTTTCTCCGACTATTTCGAAAAGCCAGAAACAAATACTCACGTTTATCCATTTCAACTACGATGTGTTCTCTTAATATTCCATTCATTACGATAACGTTAAAATGAAAACGAATAATGTGTTTTATGTAACTTATTTAACAAGTAAATTTACGTAATAGCGGGTAATATGTTGCGAGATAATTGTAACAAGGGCTACTGTAAGTAGTATGTAAGTAAGTGGTGGTAAGTAGATAAGTGGGAGCGGTTCGCCGGGAGACCGCAGGCGAGCGGCTCAGGTTCACCCTGCTCCCTAGCACCCAGTTCACCTTCAAGTATTCACTTTCATCATATTTCTTTCTCCAGCTACTTGAATTACCAAATATGCAAAAAGATCTCGTATTTATTTCTCTCGTATTTATCTCGTATATATTGAGTACTTGCGGTGAAGTGCAAAACGAATAAGTTAATGACAATCGTTCCGCTTAGGATATGTTTTCACATTTACGCAATGAAACCCATGTTTATTGATAACTTGATTTTCTATATTTTCAATCTGTTTTTTTTTCTGTAATTATTTTCAGTAGTGATACAAGTTCCGACGTAAAACAAAATGTCAGTAACTTTACTGTTTAGTTATACACATCGATATTACCCTTTCTGTCAGTACAGATAAGTATCATTTGCGATCATCTTGTTAAGCCTGCGTAACATATAATTGCAGTAGCATAAATACGAACAATTCAATATCTAATGATACAATGACGTGACTAAATTAAGTATTTAACTCGTGAGAAACTTTGTTTAGACAAAAGATTAACCGCAACGATTATACCCACGTGGTATCGTGTCGGCGCGTCGTGGAAATCGGAAATCCCATCATTATTGTTTCCTGACACTTCCCTGAAAAACGTGATGATGAATAGTACTTACCGAGAGAAGCTTGACACAATAAAATTGCACCATAATACACATTATCTATGTAATCTTGATAAACCAGAAATTCCACATCTGATAATCTAGTTTAGATAATTGAAGTAGGTTTTTTGTATTGTTTTGATTTTAATGTTATTGTTTGTACTGGTTATAAAACGGAACATTACTCATACTACAGTAAGGCGGCGTCATAGACGTAGGTATGGTTATCAATTTCGTTTTTATTCAATGTTGAATTTTCTGTTTTTTGACAGCGACTAACATATTCAAACACGTTTTATCTCTATTCAATGGGCTTAGATCGGAATAATCAGAGATACAATGCGACATACGTTTGAAGTTATTATTAAGGCAGTAAGTGGGCCGCGAGTCCGGCCGGCGTATCGCATTCAATACGGACTCAGATAGGTGTACCGAGCTTATCTCGCCGCAATCGAGTCCGCATTGTATAGCCGCGCCCGATAATTAAGACGACGCTTTTGACATTCGCCATATAGGAATACAATGACCGCCCCGGGAGTCCGTGCCTCCGCTCGGATAATATCGCTCCCTTTAAACAATAACCATACTGCATTATGATAAAACAATTTCAATGCGGCAAACATCGTGTTTTCTTAACGAGAATTCTTCCATGTTTCCAAAAAGAAAATGAAGGTTGAAGAATCTCATGTTGTACGGCTGCCTACCGGTGATACTATGGCATGTGCAGACGAACTAGCTTAACAATTTAGAGAGAAACCCGTGTGAAATCTTCCTTTAACCTCATAATTTTGGGTTTCACGGCGTATTTTATACAAACACAGGATTGATAATAGCTACATTTAAATCCAAACGAACACAAATTGATAACCATGCCTACACTATATCTACGAAACAATTTTATCGCGTTATCAACCGTAACTAACAAAGTTTAATCCACACGCGATGCGAATTGAATACGTTTTGCATGCCAAAAAGCGGTTAAGAGAGTGTAAGAAATTTTAGTAAACAGGGAGATTTGGCCTGCGAGTGGCCGATGTGCGTGGCGGGATTGTAATTACGGCCGGCACGCCCCTGTTTCGGCAGAGCTTTGCCTTCGTCTGCGATACCATCGCCCCGTGGCTTTCCACCGACGAACACACGACACAACACGAATTCCAGATTCTGCACCTAATTAAACACCGTACAAAATACACGATTGACTTAATCTCCTCTTAATATTGGAAGCGTTCACACGCCACGGCCGTAACATTTACATAAATATTTAATGACAAATATCATTTTAAAATGTTATCTTAAGACGTTAGCCGAGTTGAATAGATTGAAATGTCGTTCCGCAAAAATAGTTTACGTGCAAAAAAAATTATGAAAAGAGCTCAATCAATCACAGTGCATAGTGGCAATTAATCATCCCGCTAGTAACACGGAGACGTCGTTTGTTATTCTGCATCATTGCAAGGGTTGCGTCGCGCAGTCGCCCTACATCCTCGGAGAAAATATGTTGAGGTGTATTTTAATGATATCCGTCGTCATTAATCATACCTCATACTAGAGTAGAAATAATAGAGATGACTCGTCTTTAAGTTCAACCGTCTCATGGTAATATGATAATCTAATTAAAAAATTACCCCGACAGATTTTTTGTAATGTTTTTGAATACGAATGAGTCTAGATTATAATTTTTATAGTTCTGTAGGTACGTGATGGGTGTGTTAAAACAACACTACAATTAAATTTAAATAAATGTGTAATTTACATGCTGACATTATGCACGTTAATCACTACTAATAAAGTTCCGTTCGATCTGTTTATTGTGAACTACGATGAAGCCATGTGTTGCGTGTCCAAAGCGCTTCTACTCATTCAGAACATTTTTTACTCAGCTTTTTATCGGCGCACTGACATCATTGTGTTCACTTTCGTAGCAACGGAAACTCGCGTAACGAGACACGTCGTTGTTTATTTTCTTTTTATAATATTTTGCGACTTTAATGATTGCTCCCGTTTGCCTTTTTAAGGCAATCGTTAATGATGCCTTTTACACTGAACATATTACGCTTGATGAGGGATTATAACGGTTCACATTCTGAGCGCGCGGTTCCTACCGTCGCGCACCTTTCGGCCGACTGCATCGATACAGACGAGTGAAGGGCTGTCATACGAGACCGACTCAATGTTCTCACAAGAGGCACTCGGCTGTAATGTAATTTTCGTACTCGAATTCGCGAGAAAGGTTTCACAATGTTGTACCTACAAAAAATTTATGCAAAAATTTGCATGCGCTCCGTTGAGAGTTGCCAATCACGGCCACTATCAATCACGTGTTGAGATGTCTCAATTTAGCTTGCACCCTTGTCTCAAGTTCGGCGCGGCGACGCGCACCCCGCGCCCTCTCTCAGCCCTGTCGAATCAGAAAAACGTTAATGATTATAAATTGCAGAATTATACAACAGAAAGCTCTTGATAACGGCATTTCTTTAAATCTTTAAATTACTTGCGATAGACATTCTTTATCAAATTAAATTTATGAATTTTTTTATCATCAGAAATAATGTATGATGGGTTATTTATCCTAAAATGTTTACTCATATTTACATGATTTGTATTATTTTGTAAGGATTAGTTATTTGCAACTTTGATTATTATAAATCTACATTATTCCTGGCTGCGTAAGGCGAAAATATACTCAATAACTATCTGGGATATATCAATATGGTTATTTATCAGCGGAGCGGTCTCCTCTCAAGTTAATGTACTTTTTCTGCCGTTCCTTATTTTTTAAAGAATAATTTATGGGATTTTAATGTACCAATTGCCTTTTTCGCCTTTTTTGTTTCTCATATTAATGAAAATTTCGGTAATTCCATTTTAAGAAAAAAAAATTATAATTGCGTTTTCTGCAAATGAACAGTGCCGTTATCGGCAGAAATTCAATTAGTATCTACAATATATGAGTATATAACATCCATTATGGAATTCTTTCATTCATTTATTTAGCAAGCGAGCATTATAAATACAATGCAATTAATATGTTTTGGCAATAGGTATTTATTTTATTAAATAATATCTCCGAGCGGCTTCTGTTGTCGGTCCGCTGCACGCACGTGGTTAAACATTGGTATGTAATAACGTGTTACATTAATTATAATCAAGTGCACATGTAGATATATAATGACACGTATTTTGTATCCGAGCAAACATTAAAAAACCGCCGTGTACGCTTGTAGTGAGCGCACGACGCGGCGCGGCGCGGCTAGTGCGCGCGCGCCGCTCGACCGAGCGTGAATTTTCCACGTTCGGTTTCAGGTTCGCATAACGCCACTCGATAACTATTACACTTTCGAAATATTACGTATTATTCGGTAATATGTTTATACGTAACCGCTGAAACTGTATAACTAGTCGTAATTAGCCCTGTAACATTTTTTTTGCATTTATAATAGAGCACTTTCTTCGAAGTGCGAATTAATATGCTGCATGTTGGTAATTGATTTATAGAATAACGTTTATTACAACGTTTTAGATCAGGCATACAATATCTCTTTGTAAAATTAAATATGAGAATCCAGAATATGTATTGATCTTATCCATTATCAACCTGTTGTCCAATAGTTTACTCGTAATAGTTTGAACCTCAGCTTGCTTAGTTGCTGAAGATGGAATCAATTTATCAATAGGTACACGAAGATTGCCTCTCTGGTATTTAAGGGCATTTTCATTCAGTGCGACTTTCACAAGCTGATAGTCGTGTGACAGTAGAGCTAGTCGTAAGTAGCGTTACGTAATCCGGTCCGTCATTGTTTCGATATTGGTGGTGTCACGGCGCGGGCGTATTTAGCGTCAATCCTTGATACCATCGCCGGCTGACAACCGCCCGTAATCAGCAATATTAGGGTGATATAAGATACGGTTATGCAACATCAGAGTGACTCAAAGCTTAACCCAGCTGTTCAGCTGTCAACGATGCTTATTCAGTTTTATGGATTTGAGACAAAACAACTTATACATTTAGCTAGTTTTCCCATTTCCCTGGCGTGAACTGTTCATATTGAAACATAGGAAAAACTGAAGTTACTACTGAAATGTGAGTACCTAAAGCTTTCTTACATTTGAGTAAATAAAAGTTTAACTGAGTAAAGCAATATTACATTCGAAATGTTCTCACACGGAATCACTAAATGATTTGATTAGTTCCGCCGTTAGTACGAGAAGTGCACCTCCGTGATTGAAAGCTGTGCCCTCAGCGGTAGGTACCTACACATGTTAAGCCGCATCACGCCTCGTCTTGAGCCCTGCACATTACAATCTGACATTTCCTTTCGACATTTAAGCAGATTAGTGTTACAACGCGGCTTCGGATGTTAATCCGACGCTCGACGTGTCGCGGGAATTGCTCCGATTTAATCGAGATTTAGCGGTCAGCGCGCAATGCGCTACGCCACCATTAAAGCTATCAATACGCTCTGTAACCATCTATTTGCAACAGCTACTTCTATTACGCTGCAAATTAAAATGGTCGCCTTAATTTTCAAAAAGTATACAGGCATGAATCTGTCATTACAGAGGTATTGGTTTACGGATAAGCCCTTCTCACGCGATCCTGATAATATCACGTTTACGAAGACATATTCCAGCTAATACAATCTTACGTGGTTAATATTCAATTATAGTAGGTGGCTGTAACTGCGGCGGATGTGCGAGAACACTGGGCAATTTGTCAGGCGGCGGAAGCTGCACATCTCTAGCAATCTCCCGTAGCTCGCGGCGCGCGCAGGCGCCGCCCCGCGCCCTGCCGATAGACGCACGCACAACATAATGCGCTCTTTAATATGCCCCTCCAATACTTAAAGCGTTTTCACTACATGGTACCATACTTAATTTGAATATCTTTATGCTTTTCTACAATGTCTATCTATAAGTAATTGCGAAAGCTATCTTCTCATCTCAGATTGAGATTAGAAAGCAAGGCATAAAGTCCTACATGAATATTATGCTAGTTAGCGCCTACGAAAGCCCGTTTGAATAAAAGTCCGAGGAAAGGAAATACGTATACTGTTATCGCTTTGTTTACGGGGCAAAAATGGTCATTGATATATTTCACCTGATGTGAAATAAATACCAACACGTAGGCAACTGCGCGGCAGTTACACCCACAGTTTCGCTCAGAATTTATGTCGAAACCGACATTCACTGCGGAGAACATTCACAGCAAATAACCTAGGCGTTAAAACAACTAGCACGGACAACTAGCGCACTTAACAAACAGACGTATCCGTGTCAGATATAGCCTATCGAGACGGCAGGACATTACTTCTGCGCTATCGATAAAGCTCAACGGTGAGCGAAATAGTTTTGCCACGCAGTGAACATAAATAATTGTCATAAAATAGATAGGAGCTGATGGATGGGCGCTACGCCCGGCAACCGCCTAACGAGGAAGCGTTCGTGACGAGTAGGAACCCACCGACTGCCAGGCCGTGCCTGCTGCGTGAGCACGCACCCACTCGCGGATTTACGTAGGTATCTGACGCGTTTACATCACTGAACAGATGATGCGCTGACGAGTGCGCCTGACTACGTTCCGCTGGTTATCGCTATGCACTACTTGTGCGTTTATGTACATAACGTAACTCAAGATTAAATCTGAAGTAATTGTTACGTTAACGATGCTATTAACTCACGATTTATAGGTAACAATAAGACAGGGGGTAGACTCGGAGAGAGGCCCTTGTGGACTTGCCGACATAACAACAGCATCAATGAGAAATAGACATCGATATAGAAACAAAGTGAAAACATGTTCGGGCGCTATACTTAATTAGATCATTTATCTCCAACACGCGAGTGAACCTTGTCGCTCGATATTATGAGTTTAACTTGCATATTGAATAAACATTGAATACATTTTGTAGAATTTTGTCTTGTCTAATCGCAGTTTTAATAGGCGAATAAAAATAACTGTGCTGAAATTCAATACTGAACTAATTTGATGGATACCTAATCTAAAAGAGCTATTTTCACCAACATATTTTGTCTTGTGTACATGCGTGAGTTTTAGTCACCCCAAATACGACTATTCGTATTATGATTTAAATAAAAAGCAAATAAAGAATGCCTTTTTCAACCTCCACGCGTCTTCGTATAAAGGAAAATGATTCGATTTTCTAGAATGGAATGCATTTATTTGATTAAATTGCAATTCAAATGAATGCTATAGTCCAGAATTGAATTCTGTTGTTTATTAAAATTCTTTCAAATTCAAATTCTTTATTTAGTGGCTATTCTCGATAAGATTTATATGCTCGCTAGCTGTCACATGAACAGTCCATCTGATTGCGTGTATGTGATATAAATATGCAATGGGTTATTTATTCAAATAGAGTGACGAAATTAAAGCAGAGTGGTTGTCGGAACGTAATCGCATCGGCGGCCGACACTTGGGCACAACAGTCCCCGGCGTGTGTGACACGCGGCGAGAGAAAGCGTGCTTAATCAGATAACTCAGATTGTCAACCGAGCTCCTGAAATCGGGTCGAATGTCGATACACTCGATTAATTAATTGACGGTCCGAAAAGTTGGAAGTAACTGGTCCACGAAGCCAAAACCGTAGACGTTTTGTGAAACTTACGCGTTGCATTCATACCAATGAAAAGGTAATAACTACATCATTATTTTAGGGCAATATTCAGCACTGAATTTGCTTCCAATTGATGTAAATTACTAAGAAAATCCAGATGATTAAACGCATGTGCTCAAGATAACGTATAGCCACCTTTAATTGATTATAACAAATAAAAATAGGTACTCACCGAAAATAATGTATGGCTCTACAATTTCAAAATGTTCTCAAAAAGTTGCATATAAATTCCACGAAATAGTCGGTTTTATTACATTAAGAATGTGCTTAAATTATTGTCCAAATTATAATAAAACATTATTTACAGTTATGAGTTGAACGTGATATAAGTTTGTGCTACAAGAACACATAATTCTGTCATTTCGGATTAAAAATCCAATTAACGCGCGGAACAAGCGCGGCGCCCACGCAGTTCGCCGCTCACACGGCCAATAGGCACCAACATGACGGAGCCATCCGATCACCCGATAACTGTCCTAATACTTACATCCGAATCACAACTTTGTGCCAAATGAAAAAACATTGTTTACACATAAATAACTTTTGAAATTCATTAGTAGCGTCATAAAATATACGACAATATACATGCAAATTAAGCTTCGAGGAAAAAATTATGAAAAATAGATAAAATCCTTAGCTAGATATTGATTAGTTAAACATTTATCATGTATGGTAATAATTATATTTAATTGTGAAAACCGTGCCTCGGTATTGCAATCAAAACATAATTGACGGTGTTCAAACTGCATGTTTCGCTTGTTTAGACAGTTTCTCAGTTAGGTTACAAGTTAAGACCATATTTTATATCAATAATTATTTAAATAGTAGTCGTATTCAGTTACCCTTAACTCCGCAAAACTGTAAAAAAATACAGATATATTTTTTTATTTAGGTAAGATAAACGCTAAGTTATTGATGATTAATAACAATCATCAATATCGCTTTTATCTTATTTATTTTTTATTTTTGCTTAAATTAATAAATTAACGCTAACTAATCTTGAATTGAATAACATACATCTACATGACATTCCAATCCCACTGAACTTCTCAAATGAAGTGAATTAGCATACAAGCAGCGATTAGTTAAATCTGAATGCAATTGTTGCCGGTCTTATGGTTTTCGCAATAATCTCCACAAACTTGTACCTACATAATGTCAAATTAAAGTCGTTAATGAAATCAAAATAAAGCCTGTCTCTGATAAATTGTGCGGTAAGTCAAACAATTATGATTGCCAGTTATTGCAATGTATCTTTGTCATGCAACAATAGCCAACATTGTTCAGTACCAATTGCAACCAGAAAATAGCCACTAAATTACGTAAACCGTTACCAGTTGGACTCTAAATTAGTTAGCAAGTGTTTATGAATCATTAGTTCCAATACAATAAACAAAAGTGGCTAGTTCAGTCAGCGATTAGCTGCAACACATAAATAAACAGTGAGCTTGTAGAACATTAAAAACAGAACAGTTGTGAAAAGACCACATTTAATTTGGTTTCATTTTGAATACCACTGACGCTATATTTATTAGCTAATTCAAGTTTACAGTTAGCATTATGTATTTCGTCAAATGGTTACTGGCGCGTGGAATTCTAATAAAGTAGTAAATGTTTATATTTATTTATTATAAGTGATGAGACGGTTGGTAGAGGCGGTGTTAACCGTTACAATTTTATACATCGGCTATCTATTAATATGCACGGTTCCGTTGGGTTTACGCGTCGCGACCGATCTCCGGAGAAAGCCCGTGTCCCGCTTATAGACTCGCTGAACTATTCTCCGACACAAATTACTCGTAAATTCATCGATTTACTGTATTAAAATAGTGTTTTTATAGCCCCAAGCCAACACTGTAACCGCGGGTCCTTGCTGTATTTAATTGCAATGCGAGCGTAATTGCCGTGTGCAGACGCCGAATACTTCATCTTATTTAGCTTATCTTTTCCTTTGCATATTCATGATTCGATAATGACGTCTAAGTCACAGTTAAGTTGTAAATAGGCATTGGAGCCAGGGACTGTTATAGAGTCACTTCTCTAAGTGCTGCAGTTAACCGGGAGGAAGGGTGCGTCAATCTACATACGTCTGCACTCTGCACACATGCTATCAAAAATATATCACAACTGACATGGACGATTGGAATTATACTAGACTAGCTTCCGCCCGCGGCTTCGCCCGCGTGGATGTCGGAAATTCATGGGTTATAATTTTTTTACGCGGTAATAAAATAACCTACGGTCATTACGTACACTATCAAATCGACAAACTTATTATTTGCGGGTGGTACAGTAATCGGGTCTAGGGATCGAACCGCAAAATTAAGTTTGTTTTTTATTGTATGCCCCCGGCCCCCCGGCCGTACCGCCGCCGCCGATGCAACCGCTATGTCCCTGCATTTTAAATCTGTAATATCTTCGAAAATATTTATATATTAAATTACATGCTGTAAAGGGCCATACTAATCTATATTACATGCACAATTTATTTAAGGTACTTAATTGTATAAGGATTAATGCTGTATTGCTTAAAATCGCTTTTTCGTAAATAAGTAATAAGTAAAGGATAAAAAATGGTTATTGTGGGTTATCCATAAGAGATAGACATATACCATCGCGGACTCTTTTATAGACCTTTTTAAGGTGTACAATACTGTAGTACATTATTTTGATCTATCTCGTAGGGTTCAGACAGCGTTTACAATGTAAGCGCAAAAAATTGTGTTTATTCTCGACCTTACATTAAAACCTCTAAAATTATCAGTGTACTATATTATGCATGTATTATATATATAAACCTTCCTCTTGAATCACTCTATCTATTAAAAGAAACCGCATCAAAATCCATTCGGCAGTTTTAAAGATTTAAGCATACATAGGGACAGACAGACGCGGGAAGCGACTTTGCTTTATACTATGTAGTGATAAACTCATGAGCAAATAAATAGCCCTTGCATAGGCTGATCTACGAACTTACTAGACGTTTCGTTACCTTGATTCCAGGTGAAAATAAATGAAGCACCCAATTAGGTCTGCAAAGGAATGCCAATATCCGATATCCAATCGATGACAAGATGTACCTAGTTGAACAAACGCCTGTAACTTATCCATAATATTCAGATAATTTTATGTATTCGCCAACATGCACCTTGATAACTGACGAATGAAGATGTATAGAATATATGTTAATGTGGAAATAAATATTGATATGGATCGGAACAAAATGATCTTTAGATTTTGTGCATAGATTTTCTTAAATAATACTGAATAACTTTATTTTATCACTGCCGATGCCGTAATCAAATACTGCTAATGAACGGTTCGATTTGGAGACAACGGTACAAGGAGGAAGGAAGGAGCAGGCGCGGCTGCGCATGATGCCTCGTCGCGGCGATCCATCAATCCGAGGCGACGATCGGAGGTGCTTTCTCGTCGTTAGCCCTATAAGGCACGGCCGGTACCACGCCTCGCGCAAGCCACTTCTTTTTCACTTCATTTTCTAACGCGTCGATAGAAATCGTCTTAACAGTATATTTCACTTTTTCATCAGAACGGAAACGGCCAAAGTTTTCACGTTACTTTTTAAGAGCATTTAAATGCGTATGAAATTAAGATGCCCGCCGTAACGATGTAATCGCGCTCGTTTAACGTAATAGCTGAGAAACGCAAGCCGGTAACTGCGTTTTGCGTATTCGCGAAATGCTCACGGCGCTTCGTCTGTACTTTCGCCATTAAAAGTTGGCAATAAATAAAGTAGAGGCATAGCTGCCCGATGTCAGGTGTTTCTAATGGCCACCCTGCCTGTTAATTTATATACCGTCTTATTTACAGAGGATATTACTTATTTAAACAGTAGGTACCTACTACGCAATAGATTTATAGCAGAGCTTGAAAACTAATTTTTACTAAACATTGTATCTTTGATTTGTTTCAGAGTGTAGTAATGTTGATGTTCAGAGAAGAAAAATCTCCTGAAGACGAAATCAAAGCGTGGCAGTTCTGGCACGGCAGACAACACTCGGTTAAACAGAGGATACTAGATGCCGGTGAGTACGAGTATTGTTTTATTGCTACCAACATTTACTAATCAACGCGTTCAATCTTGCGTGAGTGATGATAAGTGAGTATTTATGTAATTATCAAATAAGATAATTTGAAGAACAATGACTGTTCAGTTTTTTCTAAGTAGGTATAAGCTGTATAGTAGCGTATACAAGGGTTTAAGACACGATACCCGTGCAAAAACAGAGTCGTGCTCGAGGCGACACAGAAACATGGCGCAGAGGTTGCGTGCGGTGGCGGGCGGTGGCGGGCGCTCGGCACGCAGGACCTAATTACCGAGCTGCAGGCAGATACCGCGGAGACGCACCCGCGCACCCCGCGCCACCATTATATCTCGTTAGGACATTTGCATAAATAACGCGCACGACGGCCGCGGCCCACACCGACCGGTGAACCTATCAATCGCTGCGACTAAAAATAAACACCTCTGGCGCCGCACCACCGCACCGCCTAGCTGGACCCATTGCCTGCGCCGGACGCGCCGCGCTCTGCTGGCAGCTTTATATTACGCTACCTGTAATGACACATTCCGACATTAACCAGATTATAGATATAAAACTAAATGTAAAGTTTCCCGACGCAGGCAAATGAAACTATGTAATAAAGATATCTGACACGATGAGCTCTATGAGACCAAGTTACAGGAAATCGTTAAAATTCGTGAGAAATCTCTTCGACGCTGTAGAAACACCTGCCTGTTTTGTCGCTGTTCGTTTTGATAGGCATAAAGTGGAGGTTTCAAAGACGTAGCTCGGCTACCTTAGACTACGCGTGTCGAATGTCTACAAAAAGGATAAGACATATAAGCAATCTTACAATATAGTCGCGCGCGGACATAATTACAGCGATGATATCGGGGAGCGCGCTCATTAGCATGTTAATTGCGCGATGGGCCTCGGCCTGCGCCAGCACAAGCACTCTCTGCCTTAGAAAATTATTGTTTTGATAATTTTACAAAGTCGCGATTTTCCTATCTTCGCTATATCAATAAACTTTACAAGCAAGTTAAAGCGAGGCTTTGCTATTGCTTAGAAATTAGTAATGGAAATCAATTATGGTGCGTTTTTAGCCATTGCAAAGCGAGTTAAATAATATATGACTCTTATTTAATAGACATGCGTTAACCGATTAGTTAGGGAGTTACGTCATTAATAAAACGCTTATGCCTCGAAGTAAACAGCGCTGATATATGACACTTTACACATTCTAGTGAGGCCTGTAGCATTTGTAATGAGTGACGCCGCGGCCACAAGCACTGCCTATAAATTAAATCTCAAGGAAAATAAAAACATGGAAGCCATTAATTCGCGCGGTCGAGCCAAGTTTAATGTCAAGGTTTTTTAGTTTATCTCGATGTTAGTTAAGTTTTATTTTTTCATTTGTTGACGTTATTACATAGAATGAATTAATGTCTAAACACAAAGGAATTTTGTATTTTATATCTCAAAAGACTGAGTTAATGTATTTGTTTTTAGTTTATTATATCCGTAAGCGTTGTGGATCCGATTTCATGGGCTCATTTGTTAGGACGTTCAGACCATAATTCAACATAGTAGGTATGTTTCTCAGAAACATCTGATTACCTACTGTACTCGTATATTTATATATATTACGGAAGTACTAAGATAAGAAGTGGCGAGGGTAGGCTGAGAGGTAGTGCACCATGAATGTATGCGACGAACTTGGGAGCAACGTCAAGGGCGACACCGGACACCTGTGCGCAGGCGTGTGAAAGCGCGGCGGGGCGAGGGGTGCGCGCGGGGGAGTACGGGGGATCGCAACGCACTGCGCGCCCGCACAATGCCTTCTCCGATTACCTACATGTCTTCGTATATCGCGTGTCCACGTTCAGCGCAGCTTCTTTGCCTCCACACTTATTTCTTTTGACAGTTTTCTTATATACCACGCCTCACTGATTCGACAGATTACTCTTCAGTAAGTCGTTGTTTTGACGATATTAAGGAATATCCGTTTGTAATTTTATACATCGATGATCATAATCATAACAGACAATTTATTTTCTTATTTACATTTTATATCGTCCTCGATTATTCTCCTGCCTATTTATGAGAACCGTAAAGTATAAATTTAATATTAAAAGTCAATTATAGTTTTTAATAGTTGATTTAATTTTTAAAAGCTCTGTTTAACTATCATCATGTAGGTAGAATCTATAGCGAATACACATTTGAATACCTTGTCAGAAGTTCTATTCTGCCGTCCTTAAACTTATGGCATGTCTTTTTACAAGAAAAATGGATAGGTACTTGCAAACAAATCTGTGTACATAGGAAGTTTTTGTGTAGGCGGATTTATTAGCACATAGCAGGATGTTGCATGGACTCGTAAATTTGTAAGAGGCTGTTAAAACAATAAGGTTGTCGGAGGGCGGCGTCCCCCGGCGGCTCATAAACACGTCAGCGGCGACGTTGCCTGCGCCCGCACAGATCGCCGCGCCAGCGCCCGACTGATAGCCCCCGCCCACGCGCAGCAGACAGACACTCACGAGCCGACCGACCAACACCCGCGCAAACCTAACACACTGCTCCAAATACTGCAACACTGACAGAACTCATACTAAACTTGTATTCAGATAACTCATAAATAGGTATCACACATCGCCAATGACCGTAAAATAATTAAGTAGTAGACGTTTAACTAACCACGATTGAACTATAAACAATCATAATGACAGTCCTTTTGCAAACTTCTAATGAATTTACCATTAAATTCTTGCACTACAGAATACGAAATTATCAATTAAAACAGCCATAACATTTATATTATTAATAACCCGACTATCTCGGGTAACATCAAGTAACATGACAGGACGTCGTGAGCATGAATGATACCATACCCTTAATAATAAAATAAAAGCTAAATAAATACAGCAGGATTTCAATAAAATAATAAAATAAGATACCTAGACGCGTATCAGAAAAGATTTCCGGAATATCAACTGGAATTTGTCTAGTCCATGTGCAATTAGTGCAGAATGCAAATCTGCTAATTAGGTACTGCCCATAAACCTCAATCTAGGAAGGGCAGAAATGGAAACATTGCGGTCGTCAATAAATTGATCCTATCACGTGATTATTCACGCCCAGCAAATAAATTTCCGTCCTCGATGACGTATTAAGCGTTGATATCTTAATCGAAATCTCCGCCGCCATTACTGCACAGTTACCCGAAGACAAGATTAATGACAATTTGTTGTTTTGTTACAGACACGAAGAACAGCATTGGCCTGGCGGGCTGCATTGAGGAGGTGGCGCACAACGCCATCGCCGTCTACTGGAACCCGCTCGAGAGCGCCGCCAAGGTACGTCCGAGCGTTAGAACCATCCTCCCTTACCCAGTACAGAACTGTCATAACACTACCACACGAACCGCAGGTCTTATCCCTTCTCAACATTTTAAAATAACGCATTAAAAATTGAACTTACTTTGTTCATGTACAAACACCAATGGGCTAATGTGTCTTCCTGTCAGTGTGACTGCGCCGAATGAGGATTCAGCTCACTGATGCAAAAATATGTGCATATTTTTAAAGTGCATATATCGCTGCCAAGCATCGTGACCATTTATATAAACGTACAAAATTAAAACGTAGATCATGATATTGAACTTATTAAAGTGCAATTAAATAGAGTCCTGCAACCATATTTGGTCGAGTGGCTTTACCAAATGAAACTAAAAGCGCGTGGGGTGCGCGGCGGCGGCGAGCGGCGGGGAGCGCATGCGCAGGGCTTCAGCGCTCCACCGTGAACACTCATTATATTGTTGAATAATAAACAACACTCTGTGTTTTTAATTGCTTACATAAAATTAAACAGTATCTACTACTAGCGGCACAAAAACGTATACTTCATTGATAATATTATGTATGTACATAGCCTTTTAAATATTCATCAAACAATTAAAAGTCCGCGTGAAATAGCCTCAATTCTATGACAGTATGCTAATGTTAGTCGAGGGAGCAATTAACGTTTAACGACTTCTACATCGAATCACAGTTTCGATTTTAATCATAAAGTAGATGGCTGCTGCTAAAAATTAACCTTGCTGTTTTAAAAGCGTTTCGAATGGGATTAAAGTTGTTTTTTCATTGATTTATGTTATTGCTGATAATGAGTTGGGATGGAGTTGCGGCTACTGGTCGGTTATCAATATCCATAATTATTTATTGTTGGCCAGTAAATGGTAGGATGCGAGTTGTTTGCGACAGCGGACAGCCATCGTGACGGTGTCGGCGGCGAGTAAAAACGCGAGAGAGTCATTTGCATCGACCGCGGTAATGAACGGGCAGCGCGCATACCGCCCTCCGCAACCACTCGCTAAGCTAAACACGCCCTACGTGCCAGTACACTCTACAGTGGACACTGTACACACCACAAACTCAATGAGTTTCATTGAAATGCCTCTGGCAATGTCCACTTTTTATTCATACAGTTCTCTACGCATATTATTTTCTAACTTTATCTTGTTGTGCATTGCTCACGACACGACTACCGTGGCGCCTGTTTTTGTACTCGAGATATATGCAAACATAATATTTTATACACATAGCAATGTCTGGATTACCTATTCGTTTAGTTCTTATATTTGACTTATTTTTGAAAAATATTTAATTTTTTTTACAGATCAACATTGCAGTTCAGTGCCTTAGTACAGATTTTAGCAGTCAGAAAGGAGTAAAGGTTAGTCATCTATCAAAGTACTCTAAATGGATTGTAGATATAAATCTGTAGGCTTAATTAATAGATAAATTACTATTGTTGCAATGGTAGATTATTTCAATGTACGTAAATGCACGTCGATGAAAATAAATAAAGCTGTTTACATATTGCTCTTGAGTCTTGTTGAGGAAAACGGTAATTTAGGTACTTCTATATTCCCGATCGTAAATAATTTTACATTTTATTTCATCACAGTGTCCATTGAATGCGTTGCATGTTGTGTCCATATGGGCTAAATATGTCGTTAGGTAGCGTTTTAATAGGCGTGGGAATCGAAGACGAGTAGGCCCTTCTAAAAATGTAATTTAATTTATTTTGTATTGCAAACAAAATGTTAATTAAGCTTACCACATTGAAGGTATGTAAATTAAAGTTACGATACGTCGACGTCAAGGCATGAGGTCGGTAACCGCGTTGTCGCCGGAGACGCCTCGATAACCATGGAAGCGACGCACGGGCATGGGCGACGCGGCCGGCGGGCGCAAGGCACAGTCGCTTCGCGTAGGCGTCACTGAAACGTTTCCCATTCTCAGTATCAACCAGAGCTGTAAGCATCTTATTTGTGTCTAGCCAACGACCGTGTGGCACTGCACGCTACAAATTAGTCGTGTGCGACTGATCACCCCTGCTTGTGATCCGCTGTAAGCGTCGCTCTCGAGCCGCGCTTGTCCATCGCCTGATATGAAACCAGTCCGCTATCAGCCTCTCAATTAGCTATCCAATGCGCAGTGACGCCGCCGCAACACCGACCTCGAACGAACGCAATTAAGACGTTTTAACGCGATTCGATTCAGACACGTGCATATTTTTTCCTTATTCGTAAATTTATCGCAATTATCCCTTATGAACGTTTATTAAAACTGTTTTTTTTTGTTATCATTCTAAGATAAGTGTAGACTTCAAGCGTGAAATTGCTTGACTCAAAATATTATAGTCGATTTGTGTATATGACTATGTATGAGATCATGTGGATACCAAATAGCGTGAGAGATGTGTCTTCGAGTAATTGGTCAATTAGTCCTAACCCCATTTGGCTAAAATTAACACAAATGGATTAACATCATTTTGAAATTAGAAATCAAAATATTCGAATGTAAGTCGGTAGGTATGATTGTGTTAGACTATCAAACTTTATTTCTATTATTTTTTCGTTACAGGGTTTACCGCTACACATACAGATTGACACGTTTGAAGACCCCCGGGACCAGCAAGTTTATCACAGGGGCTACTGTCAAATCAAAGTGTTCTGCGATAAGGTAAGATGCAAAGCAAAACAATTGACAACTACCCTCATTATTATATATTAACCAAATAATCAGCATACAATAATGTAATTGCATTACTTTTAAATTGAAGGGTGCGGAAAGGAAAACAAGAGACGAGGAGAGGAGAGCAGCGAAACGGAAAATGTCAGCGACGAATAGGAAGAAGTTGGACGAGATCTACCACCCGGTGACGGAGCGCAGCGAGTTCTACACGATGGCGGACCTGGGCAAGCCGCCCGTGCTGTTTAGTCCGGCCGAGGACATCGACAAGCTGGCTGGGATGGACATCCAAGGCTTCTACGGACACGACGACTCGGCGCTGGCCGAGGCGCACCTCAAGGGCGCGTCGCCCTTCCTGCTGCACGCCGCGAAGCCGCAAGCGCCCGCTCTCAAGTTCCACAACCACTTCCCACCCGACGCGCCAGGGTATGTACTTGTTACTTTTGTTTTTCTGTATCACTTGTGATTTTACCATAGACATCTTTAGAGAACAATATAATTTTACTAAATTCAACGTTGCACATAATTAATTAGCAAACAGATATTGACAACGAAGCTTTTAAATAAAATTAAGTCACGGTATTCATAAGCAGTCTACAAATAATACTTTCAGAAAATTATGCGATTCTTGATCAAATCACGTTTCAATATTCTAAAGCAATTTATTGTTATTATCTTATTAATTCATATGTAGTTTGTGTTATGATAATATATGGACAGAATAGGTCGTGGAATAATTAATAGGAATATAGATGAACGTTAATGAGAATGTCATACATATGACAGAGGTCTACCGATTACGAGCTCTATAAAATTACCCTTGCTTAACTCCTAAAAATCAATATTTAGCTATTTAATTGTTTTGACGAGCTGCATTAGTTGCCAGCAGTAAAATTGTTCGATATTGAATTTTTTATTGATTATTGGCTGTTTTATGGAGTTGTTTAACGGCTTATAAATAACACTTATAATTAATATGTAAAAACCACTTACTAGCCACCTTCAAATTATCACCACTGTTTACCTAATTTAGTATAATTTCCGTCAATAGCTTCTTATAATATGTATCATGGGTTGTCATATCTGTAATTATGGTCAAGACTGTCTGTTGTCACCATCACAAAGTACATCATTAAATAATGTGCGGTCAGAGGTACTTTCCTTGGTAGTGTAGATGTCTTGGTTACGATAAATATTAACAATATATTACACCTCTAAGTAGCATCCCCCCCTATCCCTACGATAAAAAAGAGAAAGATCAAGAAGTTTAATATAGAATTTAACATCTGCGTAGTTACCGGGAGGTGGGAGGCCTCTCGCCGTACAGCGACCGCAAGGACTCGCTGGAGCTGGAGGGCGTGCTGGGCAAGCGGCCGCGCGTGAGCACGCCGCCGCTCAGCGAGCGCGTCATGCTGTACGTGCGCCAGGACACCGAGGACGTGTACACGGCGCTGCACGTCGTGCCGCCCACCACGCAGGGCCTGCTGCACGCGGTGAGTACCACACCTTATCTCACACTTATTATGTTATTTATCTGCTGCCGTGCACCTCGATATGTCACGCACTGGGCTTGTGTGTGACGTCTCTAGGTGCACCTTTAATAACCTTGGTGATGTCAGCTAACCATAGAACACGAGTGAGCGAGACGGACTCCGTCGCTTTCTCGGTTTCTCGTCGTTCGTCAATGAATTAATTGTATACTTGTATGTGAAGTAAACGCAAGAAATCGAGACGCTTCGTCGGCGCGCGGGCGCCGGTCCGCTTGCCGGCCGGGCCGCCGCCCGCCGCTGTAACCGATTGGACGCTTTATAACCCCGTCTAATAAACACACGATCATCATAACCGCATGTTGTAATTAACATCCGCACGGCCGGCCGCCGCGCGCCGCACCGGACCTCCGGCGGTCCTCGCGCGTATTGTCCCTCAGAGTACGAAACCACTAAACCGGTTACTGAACTTTCGGTTCCGTTAGACGAGACGTCTCGGTTCAAAATGGCGAAAGGCCCATTTGTAACTCTTTTGTTTTTTGCTTATTTTCAGATTGAGAATAAGTACAAAATTTCAAGTTCGGCAATTAATAATCTTTATCGAAAGAACAAGAAAGGGTAAGTGGTTTTCATTGGTCTTAGACAAATCTGACAGCGTAAACGCACCGGCCGCCTCGCGTTAATGCAGCATCGCTTGTCCCGAGGGCGCGCCACTAACTGATAACTACGCATAGCTTTACAACGAACACTCCCCTATAACTATCTAATGAGCTTCATAATAGGTGCCAGTCACTTAATCGCCTCCCCTGGTCCGAAATGACCCTTAATCTGGATCCAAACCTAAGTGCATTGCTGGCAAACACCCGCACCTAATTAATGTTAATGAGCACTTAATTACCTTAATAATTTGCAACTAAAATATAATTTTTGTGTCATACTGTAGCTGTTTTGAAGAATCATCCGATTCATTTGCACGTGTTTTTGGTCGATTAGTCAGTACCCCACCTCCAGCTGAAGACCACGAGTGCACCTACTGACGAGTGTTGTATTTCAGGATTACGGCCAAAATTGACGATGAAATGCTGGCATATTACTGCAATGAAGACCTGTTCCTGCTGGAGGTGCGGCCGGCGGGCGCCAGCGAGGACGAGCGGCTGTACGACATCACGTTTGTGGAGCTGCCGCTCGACCAGTAGCGCGCGCTCCCGTCCAGCCACGTGTCTTGCCGGCCTCCAGAACCCTCCGGACGGCAGTTTTATCTATAAGCGTTCCCGATTTACACTCGTTACGTGAGAAATCTTTATGGGATAAGGTTGTATCAAAAGTGTCGATCTCAGGTTGAAATTTACTTGTAAGCGATTCACCCTCTCTATTTTGTCTGAAACGAAATGTTACAGAAACTTTCAGTTATCGTTGTGAGCTAAGCGATCGAGTCGAAATCGTTGTGTAAATATCTATTTTAGTGCCTTATGAAATTACATCTTGATTCGATTGCCCGGTGATGGCGAACAAAAATTTAGATGTTTGGTTATCAGAGAAACGTAATGTTTCGTTAATTTAATGTAATTTAACTGTAAATGACGATGATCTGTTGCTGAATATGAACGCGTGTGCCATTCACTCGGTTATCATAGGTATGTAGTTAACATTTCAACAGGTACCTTTTATTCTTGCCATGATGATAAAGTAATAAATTCTTGTCACAAACTTATACGTAGGTATAATAATATATCTACACTGAGAAAAGCATGAAGTGCCTTCGTCATAATAATTAATGTTATAATAGCATAATGTAAGTGAGTTAAGTCAAATTAAATGCCATCCACTTTGTTAAGTTTTGTAAGCCTAAGTTTGCTTTATAAGCTCGCTCAATTCTTACAATTAGTAAAGTTGATATTAGTTTTAGGTTGAAGCATGCGTACATTGCTTCCTCCAAGTGACTAGTTCCGTTTAATTATTACTATTTATTGACAATGTAAAACTACTTGGATTGGAATAAAGTAACCGGATGTTTGTATCCTAATTAGTTTCGAGCGATGCCGCGAATCAATCAATGAATCATTAGAAACGGAAGCAATGACGTGAATTACAATTTTATGAGATAGAGCCGAGGTTCCGCATAATGTTGGATGTATAATAGTCATATAAACATAGTCACAAAATCGTCCATCCGAACAACATTTACATTATCATCGATGGGAGTGGTTTGTGTATAATTTTAAGATTTTTATTAATAATACACTTGTTATAATAAACGAATTTCGATACGTAGGTTATCGGGCCATGACAACAATTAGTTTATGAAGTATTTTATGTCCAAGACTTATTTATATTATAAGATTTCGTGCCGGATAGGACCAGAACTTTCTGTAGTGACTTAAGTTTTATTTGTTTTTAAAAGCTCTCCATAATGAATACATAGAAAACCCCATAATAATTCGATATCAGAAATTGGATAATCATAATGAA
Organism: Gortyna flavago; assembly: GCA_963669345.1. Classification (NCBI taxonomy): domain Eukaryota; kingdom Metazoa; phylum Arthropoda; class Insecta; order Lepidoptera; family Noctuidae; genus Gortyna; species Gortyna flavago. Next base: position 11,970,896 of record OY770126.1, read on the forward strand.
TCATTTCTCAAGTATAAAGCATAAAAATATTGTTAAGTTATTTCCACCGATTTCAAAATCCAGAACAAGGTTCTGTATCAGTGTAGCCGCGCGTGTCGCGTGTCGCGAGTGACGCGAGCACCCCAGAGCGGGCCGCGGAGTGGCGCGGACGGTTCGAATAACTGCCATATTATGACATAATTTAGAGTACTTAATGTTCTTAGGCGTAGATTCTTTAACATAATGTTAGTTCTTTTTACTGTGTCTCATGTGACTTGCAGGTAGGCATCGAATTTTAATTAAGATATAGTTCATATATTATATATTATGTAACGTGTTGTTTTTGTTTCCTTCAGCACTAGCTGCGATTGCGTTGTGACTTGTTCCGTCCTTCGCGTTTATCTTATCTTTCATTCTTTTCGCTTTCGTACACTTGTTATATCTTCACAACTGGAGTTTTAATTTCCTTTAAATGTTATGTTTTGGTTACGAATCCGTTGCTCAATGTCCGTTGCCGCGCTTGACGGCCGGATTCTAACAGCATTGTTTTTATACTCATACGTATGCAAGTAATTATATTTATTTATATACTTATTAATATAAATTGTGCAGCTTTAATGTTTACTTACAATGATGTTAGCTCGTGATTCAGAATCTCGTCATAAGTCACAAACGTCAGTAGCAATAATACAGTGTAGTAGTTAAAATGTTAGCGTCCGCGGCGGGTCGCCACGCGCAGGCTCCGCCCAGCAAGGTTGTGCAATGTATAATCAGAGTTTTACTATAAAAGTTGTATAATTATATGAAAATGGTGGATGATTACGTCAATTGGATTGATAATTATATATAATATAAATGTAGGGAGAGCGTTGTGGTGGCGACGCGGCGCGGGCGCACGGCTCGCGGAGATTTTAGTCACACTAGTTAAAACACAACCCGAAAGTGGTAGCACATTTTCGTTATTAAATTGTACTGTACTTAAGGTTTAATTGAATAGATGTTACGTTATTCTTTTATATGAATATTTGTAAGTTGTCATAAAAATATTATTAATATAATTATTTTTATCAAAGTTTATAATCTAAATAAAAATGTTTTTCTTGAAAACATCACTATAGTTTCAATGTTAATTATAAATACATACCTTATGATTGTGCGTTATATCATTTAAACAAAGCATGCATCAGAACCGCATTAAGGATCTGTAGACCCCTAAACTGTAGCAGTGGTGTCAGCCGCATAAATTTTACCAAGATTGAATAATTGTTCGTTCCTGGAACTGTCCGTATCCTAGACGGTTCGAGTGTTTATTCAAAAAAGACTACAATAAAATACACTAACCCAGTACCATTCCTACCGATCATTAATCTGGAAATAACAGACGAAAATCGACACTAATTCGATATTTAATTTTGTAAAACATGAAGCGTTTATTTTCTCTTGACTATACTTACCTGTCAAAAAGAATAACCTAGATAAAGTGGTGAGAACTAGCAGGGGATCTTGGTGGAGGGAAGGTACAGGGGATCAGACCGGAATAAATCCCTGCAACAAATAGTACATAAAAACATGAAGTAGATAAATCAAACAGCATTGCAACTTCAATAGTTACTTTTAATGAATCTTATTATTTTACGTTAACAATTGGTATTTTTCAAAAACTGTACATTTAGAAGCTTCAAAGTTCACGAAAGCGTCAAGACCAAGACTTGAAGTATGACTAGAGACTCGCCTATAATTATCTGTTTAGATAAGAACAATACCTTACAAGTAGATAATTATAGCAAAAGTTACTATTAAAATAGCATTTCAACTATCCTTTTTCAACTTAGCTGGATTTTTTAATTCTTATAAGACTAAGGGCATTTTTTGTTGCCCTTCTAAAGGGGTGTAGCTTGAAGTCAAGAAACGCCTCTTATACTGCACAGACACGAAAAGCAAGCACTAGTAAAGTTTTGAGAAACATCTAATCTGAAGATCAGTCAAATATTCATAACTTCGACATCCACAAACTGTAAAACATTCGAGATCGACTTAGTTCGAGCACTTTTCTAATTCAGTAGTGAGTTAAGGGCTAAAATCTCAAATAATAATAAAAATGTAAAGCGTCTCCCAACGTTCCAACAGGCACTTAGTGTGAATACGAATAACCACAAGTGTGCGATATGCTCAACAAATAAATAAAAATGACGTAATCTATCTAAGTCGCTGCGTAAACTATCTATTGCTTGTAATATATCACACATTTAATTAATAGATCGAACAAACTGATTTAAAAATAATATTTCAAACAAAAGTTGTTTATTCTAATACCTGCAGAAGCCTGCTTACAAAAGACTAGAACGTTAGTAGAATAAATTCTTAATCATTTTAATAAAATCTCGTCCACTTAGTATAGAATTATGGATAATATAGTGTTATGAGCCATACGTTTAATCTTATACGGCAAAGCCTAGATTGCATTTTGTATTACTTAATTACTTTCAATCTAATAAAGTATCTTAAAAAATAAGTAGAATTTGATTAAAAATATTGAGGTGATGATCTAAATTGTATAAATAATGGGTACACAACACTGTTAGTAACAACCAACTAAATTATTTATATTGTAATTTCCTACTAACAGCGGGACACTACATAATTTACTACGGCTATAATCATAAATTATTCGTACGTATTTTTGCGTCACGAGGCCACGAGTTAATGGCTCCACGTTATTGATAGTTATTCCATCTCCCACGCGATTATTATACTATAGCGTAAAACTTTGTTTATTGAAATTGATCGGTAATTGCTAATAACACTTTCACATTCCAAAACAAGATAAATATTTTACTTTCTATAATGGCACATTAAATGCAATGCATTTTACTTAATTGTCTGAATGGATTTTGAAATATGGTAGTAACACGCTGGACTGTTACTGAAGCGCACGACGTTGCACAGGGGTCGCCTCTTCTTAGATCTGTATCTTGAACCGTTCCCCCTCGGAGCAGTTCTGGAATGATTGCTATTGAATGAGAGGCGAGCTCTGACTGTCGCTGAAGTCGAGCGTGTAGTACATGTCGGTGGTGTCGAGAGCGCTGGAGGGTGGCGGGAAGGGCGCGGAGGCCGGGGGAGCGCGCTTGTCCTGCAACCAGTGGTGCGGTGGGCCGGGCGCCGCCACGCGGGACAGGCGTGACAGCACGCGCGAGTACGTCTTGTTGACGCGGCAGTGGCACGCCGTCACCTGCACATAATTTGGTAAGATAAAAATATAGATAAGACATTCAGGGCAAATTCCCCCAATGAAACTAAACGCGATCAGCATAATCTAATTTTGCTCTCAGTATACATCGTCATGTTAGCCCGGAGACACCCATTGCCGGATATATGACTCCTTTTATACATTCAAGCGCATAACAGGCTCTGCTAGACGTGCATCGTGCATGCCTCTGTTATTAACGCTACAATGAATAATCTTGTGTAATAATTTCATAATATCAGGCAGGCATAATGGTTACGCACGCACATTACGTTGCATTGCTAAGATTGGTATCGCAAGCAAAAACTTGATACCGATAAATTGAACTATGCCACAAGAAAAAAATAAAATAGTCATCTTGAAAAAGTCGAGTATCATTTTGTGCATTTTCCAATTAACACATAAAACTGAAAATTAGTTTTCATGTAGAGTTACCATTCTCCTAACTACATAATATGTTATGAAAATCCGAATCCTAACAGTTGATTCTGTAGTCCTTTTTAGTGCTACGAACCTGCTACGAGATTGCTACGCAAATTGATGTTAACAGCCATAACCGGGATTGAAATCTAAAATATATTAATTTTTATAAGCTCTTATGAGTGTAAATGTCACCCACTAAATAATTGTATGCACTTGTACAGTTTATATAAATGGTAAATCGATACATTCATGTCGTAGCAAAGTGCTACGCAACTGGGATATCGTAGCAGCGTAACCCGCAGCAGCCCTTAAATGTTATTGTAACCAAAACAATAGATTTACATAATCTATCTTATGAGTGTTAATACAGCGTACAATAGTTTTGTATCCATCTGTGCAATTTACGTTAATTCATAGATCTTTAAATTCAAGTCGTAGCAAAATGCTACGAAACCGGGTGCTCGTAGCAGCGTAGCCCGTAGCACCCTTAAAGTGAAGCTAATACATTTTTAGTTTGTCCCTTATTTACTTACTTAATTAATTAATAATTTTAATGGGCACGTTCGTCAGGTGAATGGGCAGTAGCATCATCCCATGAACTTAACATAACCACGATTATGCGTTTCCATACGTAGGTAATGTTTTGTATTCATAATTAATTATAGCCTAGTAAAAAATCCTCTAACAGGAATAAACGTTGATTGTCTGTTGTAGTTCTTGGGTAGTTACCACAACTCCGACGATCGCAATGGCCGCGCCGAGCGTGCCGGCCGCGATGTAAACGTTGTGCAGTCGGTCGTGGTACAGCCCGAGCGGCATGCGCACCTCGCGCACCGACCCGCCGCCGCTGTTCTCCAGCCTGCCCCTACGAGGCTCCACGTCCATGCCACCGTCGCTGCCCACCACTGATTCTAGTATGAAGTCCTCTGTGGAAAAAACGATAGTGTGAACTTTTATAGTTAGAAGAGAAGTAAAGCCGTTTTGAACTAGCCCCGTGCCACTGAGAGAACTGTGCACTGTGTCATGCATACTGTTTTCAGAATTCTACTACAATCGACCCTGCCAAATAGCGGTTTGGAAGGAGGCTGATGTTTAGTTGTCTATGCCCTTTTCTACGAGGTTTAAAGTTGCTACGGGGCGCCTACGCAAGTGCTACGAAAGTTGCTCCTGTTTAATAACCAAAAAGTATTCCTTAGGTCACTTTACATTTTTGATAAGATTTTATAGATGCTATATCGACTAATTAAAGAAATAAATGCTTTTAAAGTTAAAAATATATGACAAGAGTACATTTATCTGTGTGGGGAATAATCAGTTGCTGAAAACTTACCTAGCCCAGGATCGAACCGCATGATTTTTATAGTGCGTGGACAACTCAATGAAATATTTCGGCCCAGGAGTACCGTGATACAATTACCGTAGCAGTATTTTAGGCTAGCTAGCTTATTGAAGGTCAATTCTACATATTAACGTAAAAAGTGAAAGACAACTGACCGAAATGCGATGATTTTGTGAATAGACCAAAAATAGTATTGAAATATTCTTGAAATCACAGGCTTTTTACTTTGTGGTCTCAATCTCATTGCAGCCTTGACTCATGACGGTCAACTTTGTTTAAAGTTTGTGTAAAAATTAACAAATTTTCAGGTTGGTTCAAGGTATGCAGATAATAATTATGATAGTACCTACATACTTAGTGATACAATTTTTTTTGGTTTAGCAGAATAACTTTTGTGTCATTTTGGCGCTTTTGCGAGATTGTGACTTCAATTTGAACGTTTTTTATGTACAAGAATTAGCCTTTTGGTTTCTATGTAAACATTGTAGAAGTACCTTCGCAAAGTTTGCCGGTATACCCTGGTCGGCAAGAGCAGTAGAAAGACTCGATGCCACTCCAGCAGGTGCCGCCGTGCGCGCAGGGATTGTTGTCACAAGCCTGTAATAATTATACCAGGAAAGTGGAGATTTGTCGTAAATAAGAGACGTACCTAGTTTTGATTATAATCATTGTTATAAATTGAAAATAATGTTAAACAAAAACATCAAAACAAAAGTACACAAATATATGCCGTTTTAACTTAGCGGATGTAAATACTCTATGGTTTTTACCAAGCAAGTATAATAAAAAGTCGACCTTCAAACTGATTAGCTTTATAGAATTGAGAACAGAGTATTGTTTTTATGAAACAACATAAGAACCATGTCACGATTATCTCTAATAGATTAAGATAATGATAATTATATATTTTTCACTTTTGTGAAGATGTTTTTGTATAGTACTGTTTACGTTCTTCCGTAGGGTTTGGAAACGATCCGTTCTGACTGCGTTCTAATTTCAAACTCAGGGAACCCTAAATTCCTAAGTGGCAACAATTTATTTTTATTCAAAGACTAGCTGCGCCCCGCGGTTTCACCCGCGTAATATATCGATCCCGTGGGAATATCGTGATAAAAAGCCTATATGTTAAACCAGGGTGTCAGCTACCTCCATACAAAATTTTATCAAAATTGGTCCAGCCAACACACACATACACACATACACTCACAAACTTTCGACTTTATAATATTATTAGTATATTTTCTTGTATATTTCCAGCTTAGAGCTAGCGGGCTCAAGTCTCATATTCCTCGCGTTTGAAAGCAAAGCACACGCTACAGGTATTTTGCTACAGGTACTACAGTACCTGTAGCAAAGTAAGCACTTACAGATCTGGTGGGTATGTGGCACTCATCGCCCACGAAACCGAGAGGGCACTCGCACGCGTAGCTGTTGCCGCGGTCCAGGCAGATCCGGTGCGAAGGGCACGGACTTGGAGAGCATAGGTCCACCTAAATAAACATAATACATTATTTCATAAATTGTTCGACGTTAATTTGAATATATTGAAATTCAGTGACGTCACAAGTGCTGTTGATGAAAATGAATAAAACTTGTCTATGTAATCGTAATCATGTAATCAAGGAACAAGAAAAGGGTTAAAGTAGAGTAGGTATAATTATTATAAAATAATGACAAACAATGTAACTAAACGGTAGTCATGAATCCACTTTTAAAGCTATGAAACTTTGCTAAATCACTGATGAGAAGACAACTTTGCATTGTCATGATTGTCTATAATGTATATCTATATATATTTGCGTTGTCAGATCTATAGTGTATGTAATGACGTAATCTATAATATAAAATAAAATGTATGCATAGAAATGAACAAAGCTTCTGTACGCCATTCCTTGGGTTTCAAAACATTTGCTGGCATAAAATATATTCTTGAGCCCGCATTCTACAACGATGCTTAAGCATGAACCTCGATTCAAGCTGACAGATTTATTATAAGATTCTAAAATTGAACCATAATATGCAATGTTACATAGTCCATAAGTTTTGATTCATAATATTTACACATTAGATCACTCTCTCGTTCGATCAATGTAAGCAACTCCGTTTTATAAAATGCATTGTCTTCGAAACAGAAGCAGCATGTAAAACAACTCTATAGGAAAAAGGAAGTGATTTTAATTCAGCTTGCAAGATTTAACCAATACATACTAACGAACTAACACAGCAAGTTAAATAGAAGCTTGTAAAATAGATTTGTTTAAGTAGTACCTATGTCCTACCTATTTTTATGGTACTACAGAAATAGTACACACTAATAAATATGAAATGTCACATTGCGTTGTTGGGTACCATATTTTGACATAATTTCTGTAAAAACATTCAAAACTCAGCTGAAACTGAAAGCTTTCCGTTTCAGCGGAGTTTTGAAAGTAATGTTTCCAAGATAGTCTGCATGATTTGAGCAAGTCAAAAGAATATTAATAATCACAAAGCTTATTTATTTATACTTTAAAGTACGCTTTCACGATCTCGTTTTTGCTACTCTTCGCGGATTATTCGCAGTGCTAACTTATTAATATGAACTGAGCGTGCGTAGGTCAGTCACCACCAGACATGAAATTAAGAATAATAATGACAAAAGCGATGCAACTTGAATTTTAATCTTTTGTAGAAAAAAACATTCGACGATACCTATTCATAGAATACTTTTTGCCAGTACTACTACACAGCTACTACAGTGCTACTTTTTGTCATTTTCCGTGACAAGGGATACTTGAATTAGCATGACAAAAGCCTCTCAATTCCCTGAAGAGCTTACTAAGAGATAACAAGAGGAAACACTAATTCGAACAACTCCCAAGAGGGTTAATTAGCTGCACCAAGCTTCACTAATCGAAGAGCCTACTTCTCCGGTAATTTGGAAAAATAAATGGTCATCTTGATAAAATAGCATGGCACTTTATTCGCGATTGACATGAATAGATGCAAGACGAGCAAGGCCAAGAGCAATGAGACCTAATATTCCAATTAATGTAACTGTTTGATCAATATTGATCACAAAATTTGTCAAAAACCAACCAGAGACGATGTTCGTTATCATTATCTCATTAGTAAGTATGGAAGGAGCGCTCGCTGACCTTGAGTTGGCACGTGTTGCCGGTGTACCCGCGGCCGCAGGAGCACGAGAAGCCGCCGACGCGGTCGGTGCATGTGCCCCCGTTGGCGCACGGCGACGACTCGCACTCGTTGTACTCGAGCTCACAGCGCTCGCCAGTGTAACCTGAATCAAAGAATTATTATGTTAGAAAGGTAACATACAACACAACAAACTGACAGGCTTTTTGAATAATCGGAAGTAGGTAGTTAGTATATCCCCAGCCAGAGAGCGCAACAAACACACGCAAACACATACAATGTATATATTAAATATAAACATTTACATACTAGTACAAATATTAGTACGAAAAAGTTTATACTAAATGTATAACATCTCATCAATAATTTGCTTTTTATCATTTAATTTAAATTAATTAATTCTTAAGTCACATTATTGTACAGTTTAGGATAATTTCCAGTTCAATCAAACTGCGAGCAAAAATAAGTGTGTCAAGCAAATGGTAATCTTCTAAGGAGATAAATATACTTAGAGGGAAGAGTAAATGTACATAGAAAAAATAAAGTCACAGCTTCCTTATGACAAGACGCAATCTCTCCCAAGGGCTGTTTACTTTCAACCCGCAAAGAAACGTTCCTTGAGTAGAAAAATACTCTTGATTAATTCACTCCGATTTATTTGGCGTCGTAAAAAGCTTATTTGTGCATTCCAGAATTTAAAACATATTTTTCTCATCAAATTAATAGTCAGAATAGAATATATTTGAATCACAAATTTTCAATCTTTATATTCCTTTTGGGGCTTGATTAAGATTTGATTTATTATTTTATGTATAAATACGAACGATTGTTTATTGTAAATGTTTTTACATTATGTAAATTCATTCCTAATGACATCACATTTGTATCTATAATTAATTATAACAGTAACATCCTATTAGCCCTGAGGTGCATAATGCATACATAAATCATTATAATACCTACATTTCATGTTGTACAACATTGAACACGACCTTAAAGTGTTTTAGTTGTGTGGACGCGAACAACGTGGTAGTTATAATTTGAGTTTTATGAACCTGTTACAAGCTACAGGAACACGATGTTTTACACACCTTCGACCGTGCACTAATATTTAATAATATCAGGTCGTAAAAGCTACATTTACGACATAGTATAACCATAGACCTGCCTGTTCGATTAGGTAACATAACATAATGTCACGCCTGTATTCCTGGAAGGGTAAGGCAGAGGTGTACCTATAGTTCATCTACATTTCAGCAGTTATGTTTAGGTAAGTAATAGAGGGCGAGCCTATTGCCATAAACCGGGCGATTAGGTACTTGCTGTTTTAAAAACATACTGAACAACAAACACTACTGACATCATAATAACCATTCTTATCAGGCTTCGCTGCTTATCTTCTTAATACTTATTACCTAATTTCACATTCACTTAGTTATTTATTAAGTTACGTATAATCAAATGTTGTTGTTGTTGATTGTTGTTGTTGTTGTGTTTTTTACATTGACTAATCAAAAGGCTTGTTGGAAGTAACTGGCTGGAAAAACAATGAATCCGAAAAACATTAAGTAACTACATAATTATGCTGTTCTATGATTATTTTTGCGCAGCTAATGGCTTTGATTGTTTATTCTTGCTGAGGCTGAATTATTGATGAAGATCTTATAATATTCTTATCTAATAACAAATATATTATATTCAATTAAGTAAATAACAATAAATAAAACTTATTTGTAACTTTAGTGCAAAATCTTTAGGAAATATAAACACGACCCTCTTCGCAATAGATCTCACATCTGCAAGACTATTGAAAGACCTGAATTCATCCTGAATCCATTAATTTTTATGTTAAAGAATGACCCCTAAGAGTGACAATAACAAACTACAATTTCTATTATTTTCTATTGTTGTGAACTTTTACTAAACCCAGTTTCAAGTGAAGCCTCCGGAGTTAACAACGAGCAGACGAAACCGCATGAAACCGCACGACGGACAGCGGCCGTGGGCAACCTTCCAACTTAACGCCAATAAATCACTGCGCAAATTTGCTCTACAGTACCCACATACAAGTTTCAACCATTATTAAATTGACCTAGCTTCAAAGCTTTATTTGATATCTAACTTAGCTTTAGCCTTAGCCCAAAAATCACTTATTATTTATTACTACTAACTAAGTACAGACCTACCTTTCTAGGCCGTCATAGTTCCTGGAACTGCAGCATCCTATATTCATAGTTGCTAATAACAACATACTGCAATTACTAATCCACCTGCCAAGCATGGAGATTTTGGGAGATCTTCAACGCCACAGAGCCAAGTCGCAGCCACTTCAATTTTCACGGCCACGCAGCTTCGAACATTTATTTCACTTTATCACGAATTGAGATCAATTTACCTTCACAAAAACCTCTCGATTATGAGCAACTGGGAATTCGCTTGAAAAAACAGTAACCAATGGTGGCCGTTATAATGAATTGATTTGATAACCAGAAACTACACGGAAAACTCAAACCTTGTATCAAACACACTACACTACCAACTAACGTTGGCCCCTAAAAAACGAACATCAAATCTGTATTTTCATTTTGTTTAGAAATCGAAACTCATCTCGTCTGCAGTTTCGCTAGCTAATTTAGCCTTGTACTATCTATTTCGAACATTTATATCTGGTTAATACGTATAACCACCACCAAATAGCTATTCATATGTGTATGCGTTTGCGTTTTCCAGTATGGCGCGGCTGATTCGAGGAAATAGTCTGTCATTAGGGCCGTATTGTTACGGAGTGTAGTCCCAGGATAAGTATATGGCGAACGATAATAGACGATAAATCTCACTTGGGAACTTTGCAGTGAGGGATATTACAGAAATGATATTTAGATATTTTATTACTACTTTTTTTACTGGTGTACAAATAAGCAGCTACTTGTTTCATTGGTAATACCTTTATTTCAATGGTTTACGACTACTCTTTGTCATGTACAGAGAAATCGACGCGCAAACTGAAACCATGATTCAGCACATGATTCTAGACAGAGTTTCATACCTATTTCATACATAACCGACGAAAAATTTTAGTGCAGGTTCAGAATCATGTACTGTATTCAAGATGGTTGCGCGTCGATGTTCCCGCCATCCTGTATAATGGAAGTGATCTATATTATGTTATGTATCCATTTTAATTAAAATGCCTCCAGACTTCATTTTAAGTAAAGCTCTTTTTATCCGATTGCGGTGGTAATGTAAGAAGGGGAATGTTTTAACCTGTATGTAAGTATTTAGTATAATGTAATTGAACTATCAAATGAAATAAAAATAAATATTTAAATATACTCACCCGGTTGACAAAAACAGCGATAATCTTGTCCTTCGGCGTCGTTATCAGTCTGTTCGATACAGATACCCTTGACGCAAGGATTGGACGCGCAAGCGCCTCCGGTTATAGAAAGCTCGCAGTGCGCGCCTGTCCAGCCATCCGCGCACGCGCAGTGGAATGTAGTCGAGCCATTCATTGCCATACTCATGCAGGAGCCACCGTTCAAACAGGGCGATGAGAAGCACGGGTCCTGCTCACACTTTCTGCCCGTAAAACCTATTTGGAAAATCGATGAAAATTATTGTACGTCTCAAAAACTTTTTAGATAAACTTATTACATAAGTAAATCATATTAATCACAAAATATTTTAAAATGAAATGTAATTAGGAATCTCAATAAATGTATTAATTATATAAAATGCCAAAATTGTAATATCAAACTCCAAATCCTAATTTTTTATATCAAATTACTTTACAGAAGTTTTGCAAAGCTCTTGTTTCAGTTAAAATGTTCAAGAAAGAATAAAAGATTTCATTTTGATTATTCAAATGATATCTAAAGTAAAAATAATGAAGGGAAAACCTTCGCGAGCCATGCCGTGGCCTTTGCCTGTATTAATACCGTTATGTTATTTATGGATGTGCAAAACGGTTGCATAGTTACGTAAACGTAACACAGCGCGCCATACGGTCACCAGATTGCGTCACATCGATGCTCAGTTCACCAAAAACAAAAATTATTTTCGGAGCGCTTATAAAATTGTTTTATATCTGCATATGTACCGAATGGGTAGGTAGATCCACACCTACGTTTGCCCTAAAGCGCTATCAGTCTAAAGTCTCTCCTTTCACAGATAGATTTTTGAGGTCAAACCGTGACTTTGTGTTCTGTCTAGATGGATAGAAGTTATCAGTTAACTAAGTAGTATATATATATCTCTAAACATATACTACCAGTTAAACCGTATAACAAATCCTATCGAGTAGGTACCTTGCGGGCATCGACTCTGCAATCAGAATACAATCTCTCGCGTCCGCTACTTTCTTACGTCTCTCCACACAAGCTCTGGACGACTCAATTTACGGGTCATCTAGATATACCTAGTCAGTAACTCCTTATTCGATTTGCGCATTTTGTAAGTCCGAAATCGAAATGGAATTGAAGCGGATGAATGAATGAAATCGACTGAGGGAAAGCTTACTGTTCCGTCCGTTACTGTCTGGTGGGTAGCCGGATTTACCGAATAGGAAACTGTCCATAGAAAAGATTTATCGTTACATAATCTCGCTCACTAAGATTTAAGCAATCATAATATTATCGACAAGTTTCAGTGCCGTAGTATAAGATAATGATTATGTTTAATTTTTGTTAGGTACCTCATAATATTCTTGCCAAATATCGATGCCTTGCATTGAAATAAACATACTCTACTTTCGGGGTAAGTATCCATAAAATCCAACAAAAATGAGGCGGAGTGTGACATGAATATACATTTTAGAGCATAGTAAATGTTTATGTGTACCATAAGGGCAGAGACAGCGGTAGTTGGCGCCGTTCAGAGGTTGCGTGAGGTCGACACATATGCCGTTGTTGAGGCAAGGCGACGGAGTGCACGCGTCGCGCTCCTCGCAGTGCGGGCCCACATAGCCCGGGCAGCACTGGCACTCGTACCCTTCCTACGAACACACCATATCGATTACCATGTTACCCACATTACCCTTATCATAAACTACATCTATCTATCACGTACCATTGAAACGTTAGTGTAACACACACCCTTTCCTGAACAGTCTTGAGATTCGCCACAGTTGTCCGATTTCACGGTTACTTTTAGTCGCACACATTGAGTCCTCCAGTTTTCAGAAACAACTGAAACAGACACAACTAATGGAAACCCCGTTGTTTGTTTTACGACATTTCCATAAACTCGAAAACTGGAAAAGATATCAAATAGAACGCGTCGATGAGTTTTCACACCGGTTACTTTGGCACGCAATGCATTATACGGTGGGAATTCCACACATATCTATTGTGCGATCGTAGAATAAAACCGTCCATTGTCGTTGAGGTTTTTTGCCTCGCACTTCCTTCCGTTCTCTGGTCTATAATATACATATCTGTACCGTTTCATCGCTCCATGTTTTAATAGCACTTACTTTTCACGCAATATCTAAGCTGAATAAAGTATACCTACTGTAAATCTTCCATCAAAGTGATACATTACATTGTAAAGCGATGTTTTGTATTTTGGATACCTATAAGTAAATTGACGCCTTCAGTGAGATCTTTATCGTAAAGCGTGAAGAGCTTGGCGCCGCGCTCGTCGAGTGGAGTGATGTCCAGCAACATGCCGTCAGATACATCGCAGTGCTCGTGGCCCTGGCGCGTCACCTGGTACACAGCCGGCTGCAGCAGCGTGCGATGTACCCTGGAAAATCAATCGCTATAACGATTCGCCGAGCTGGTACAGGTCACTGCCTAAAGCTGCCGGCGGCGATATAGGTCACAGATTTACAATTCTATTAATATAGCTGACCTTTCCCCATCGGCGTGTGAAACGTTCGCCTCAGGAGTGCCGTTCTTCACGTCGAGCTGGCCAAAGGTGTCGAGTAGCAAGGAGTCCGCGATGCGTACGATGAGAATGTCTCCGCTCTGAATGTCGGCGGAGCCCTCCCACGACACGATGACCGGGGGGCACTCCTCCTCGGCCGCTCCTGGCACCGCGGCCCCCGCTCCCCCACTGCTCCCACACTCCTCCGCCATCCGCACCACAAAGTCACACACACATTAAATTAATTAACAAGTCAACCTCTGTGAATACTAATTGAAATGGCCTACTGTCATATTTACTGCATCATTCAATATGCATCAAAGGGGTCCTTGACTGCAAGCTTTTGTAACAGCTTAGAACGAATGAATTTTAAACTAAGAGGTGAGCATCAGACATGTACCGCTACAAAATATTACCACGACCGACGATATACTCGTAAAGAGCAGAGGTCAGTTACGTTAACATTAAACTGTTATTCGTGCGATTATGTGCAACAACACTAGGAAGTATATAATCTGAAGGCCAATGCTTGTAATTTAAGAGGTTCAAAATCTAGGCGCAGTGTCATCTCGGGACAAACAAATGTCAAAAACTTGTCAAATGTTGGGAAATTAGAGGTACTTTTGACATATTGAGACTGAGATCAGACTGAAAATTCTTAAAATTACGAGAATTGCCCCCCTGATCTCTGAGCTTACTAAGTTAGTCTTCAATTGAAATAATATAATGATTGCCTTGCCTAAATAAAAACAAAAAGTCTTGTTTCATCGTCACGGAGATACTGCAACAGTCCAATCGTACATAAATAATGGATTAGACGTTTTCCTTAACAGAAGTAATGAATAAAGTTCAACCACTGGAGCAAAAAGCTTTTTTCCTTATTTCTCCTTCAGTAAGACGATTTATGGTTTATGTATTTGACCTCGGCATGCTCGCTTCTGTCACGATCAAAGTTGTGAGAACAAGAATATTATGCTCTGAAATAAGGGAGCGGAAGAAAAGACATTGTGTAAATTGCCTATGGAGATTTAGTACATTCATGTCTTGCATCTTAATCATGGCTGATACTGCAAGCTTCATAATGCCATTACGCGCGTATAATGTGCGTTTCAATACAAAAACAAAAAAATGGAATAGGCATAAGATAAAGGTTAAAAGACAGTAATATATTGGTAAACTAGCTGACCCGACAGACGTCCCGTCCAAATTTCAATAATTCATACAAAAAAGGACGTTGAATTTTCCCAAATTCAAATATTTTCCGGGACACTGTTCCAACTTCTCTTCCCGTATCAACCAGATTCGGACTATTACAAACATTTTAAAACCAAAAATAGTCAAATCAGAGCAACTGTCTCTCAAGAGATGCTCTTACCAACGAACATAATTTCATAAACAGTATTATATGGTGGTAATCCATAATATTTTTGTATATTGTTCACAATCATTCACAAAGATTTCACGATAGGTAAAATCGATTGCAAAGAAAAGACAACTTGACCCTGACAAATGTTTAACCTTGCTGGTGATCGCTAACCAGTATGGTAGACTTTTGCTACGCTCATTGCTATACCTAACAAAATATGTAGAGTCAACGGAACTCCGAATACTTAGTCAGATACCGGCAAAAGATGAGTTACGATGCTACGAAAAGATCAGTAAAATGAAAGACAGGTTTATTAACTAACTCTGCTAAAATAGTAAGAAATTAAAATAAAACCCACCGATACCCATTCCACCACCACCCCATGATTACCCATTGTCCACTGTCATTGTCGTGATTATCCTTGTAAATATTTCATTGGTGTGCCTTTAAAATAAAACGTATTGTAACTTCTACTAAAAACTCTAGCGCAAAACGCATTTTATTTATGCTTTACTTGACTCTACTATATCAACCCGCCAAATCGTAATCCGATAAATACAATTTTAAAACTTACTACACTGAATATTTATAAAAATACCGTAGACCACTTCTATGTTATGGGTTTGGTTTCCGCACTTAGTCCTTCAGTGGACCATTGTGCGTGAACCGTAGACCACATAAATAACAAGTTATTTTTGTCTATGAACCTCCGTTGAACGTGCCGTAGCTTTAGATAACGAATAATGAATTAAAGGAACCAATTAATTATGTTTCTGCCACCTTAAACATGTACCTACCTATTATCTTTTGTTGTAACATCAGTTTCTAAACGCACGAATGTTTTCTTAACTTTCACATGGCATCAAAACAAACTAGTAACACAATTAAGAAAAATCAACAGTTTTCTTTTGTATTATCTATCTATTTGTGCATTTTTCCCGACTGTTTCTAGTTTTCGATGTTATAATTTGAACTATTTTCAATCTTTATCTAATGATGATTGTGAAATACATCAAATGAAGACATCAAACGCCGGGGCTTACATCTGCATAATCAACCATTTTTCCACTGCTGCTCCAGAGCGGGCTGATAGATGGTCACTTGTCTTCGAACTTTTGGTTCTAGGATATACCGGTTTCCTCACGATATATTCTTTCAGCGTTTGGAGAGCTGTGGTGATGAAATAATTTATACAAAGTAAAGCGCCTGTCTGGGTTCGAACCTACTATAGATCGTACTTCGACTCGACTTACATCTGGATGCAACTGAATGAGAAGTGTGAATGTAATGATGCAGAAAGCACAATCAATTACTATTTTCTTACCAAACTTCACATGAAATTTTCTAGAGGGAGTTATTGCCGCATTCGTTCTAATCATGATAGATACAATCCTCAAAGATGTTTAGTATTCCAAACTCGTAAACAAATACATAAAAAACATCTTTTCCTATAAAAATAATACTACGGGTCGTATTTTCCCTGAGAATTACGGCACGTTAGGTACATACTTCACTTTCCGGTAGATTAGTAAGGTATAGCCACTTCCGATAATTCAAGTACCGAGCATTAGCCAGGATGGCACTCAATTAATATGGACCCTAATAGGTGTCCCCTTACGAAGAAGAGGTAAACTACTTGTAACTAAATATCACAGGCTTAGTATAATATTACCGAATTTTCTTGGTACAATTTTTTCAAGAGTACGACGAAAGTAGGATCTGTCACGGATTAAGTCTTATATCGTCATCGATGTTGAGAAAAGGTTTAGAAATGAGTATTCACACACTACGCAATAATACACATACTGAAATGTTCAGGACATCCAGGTGTACAGGATGGTTTAAATTCTCAGACATAATCGGTGCTTCATCTAGGTATCCTTGGCTCATAGCGAACTAAATAACTCAGTGAACTGTAAGTGCACAATACTCCTTTGCTTCGAATTACCTCCCTACCTATTAAATGAATTTAGGCGTGACATACGGATGTAATAAACTTTGTAAAAATGAATTTTAAAAACTGTTTGTTTTTAGCAATTAGTCGGTCGTGCGTGTAGTCCGCGACTTCGTGTGACGGATTAATTAACCCACAACATAATCAGGGGACGCCAATGTGTTGGTGCACTCTGAAACTCTTCATAGGAAGACTACCTAGATAACGCTAACGGTTCACAAACATTATAAATGTCTACCTAAGCAAAGTGTTATTTTTTAATTATAAGTCATATTAATTATATTTAAGTCACGTAGTTCTAGTAGTTACCTAACAGAGTCAGTGAATCAGACGTAACTAAGGAATAATTCCCACAAACTGTTTTGGATTTGTTACGGACCAGCGCAGCGGTCTGTGGGGACAGCCATATAACAGTGATCATCTTGAAGCTGATGCGAATACGTAACAATGTCAGTTGTCTAGGGGAAAAATATCAAGAAAATGAACAGAATCTGCCATGACAACGGTCTGTTAATAAATACTAACGAATACTATTGACCACTTTATGCAAAGGGGTTGTTGTCTACGAAACAAAGCGATGTTTAATAAGTTGGTTTAATTGAGCGAAATTATCAATACCTATATTGTGTGTGTAGGTATATTATCAGCTGAAAATTATAGTATTGTGAAGTGAAATTGCAACCAGAATGCATTATTCATGAGAAGTATACTTACAGTGACCGGCAGATTGAGTTCATGCGTCTCGTTGCCGCGCCAGAGGCGAGACTCGCGCGGCAGCACGGGCAGGTCGCAATCTATCGCCGCCAGTCGCTCGTGCAGGCGCGCCGGCGAGTGCGGCGCGAGGGCACTAGAACTAGTGTTTAACTTTTGCCTTCTTGCACTTTTCACTACCCCCTTTGTGCTTGTGTACACTTTAGCAGTTGAATGGCGCGCGGTGGCTGGGCTTTCCGTCGCCGCGTACGCTTTTGTTGTTTTTAAGCTATTCTTTGTAGTTGAAGATGCAGTCGTTGCGGCCACGGTAGTCTCTAATGGTTTAGCGTAAAGCTTTTTAAGTGGTAAAGTCGGTGGGGCTTGAGAACTTGATACTGTTTTAATCTCGTCTTTAGAAGATAAAGTCAGCTCACAGTAACAGGCGCCGGCTAATGACAAGATTAGCGCGGTGGCCATTAACAAGGAGTGTGGCGCTCTGTGGCCGCCCATGGTGCTCTGCTTCATGCTTGTTCGTATTTGTTGTTTACAGTTAGTACTTATTTTCTATTTTAAAAAGGTATTTGGCACAACCGCTGTATTTGTAGCTTGTGAAATGTCAGGAGACCTGATAAATAAAAAAAAAGAATGAATGGCAATACGATGTATGCTAGACAATATGTGAGGCTAGTAGGGGTTCGATTCCAGCATGTAGGCGTAAGTATTGTATAAGTTATTCAGTCTTAAAGTTTTGGTACATAACCATTTCATAGAGATATGTAGGTACTAATTATCCGTATTTAAATACTGTAATACTAAAAGTTCATACTCATATGTAGCTCATACAAACTTAAAAAGCTACGCTTGAGCTACGAAGAAAATGACGCACGGTGTTTCAATACTATTGCAGTTTTAATACCTATATGTACATGTTTAACTGTAATGTAACTATTGCATGCCATAGGTATTTATTATATTAATATTACTGTATTCGACAAACAAAAACACAATAATTCCTTTCCGCTGTGTACGTTTAAAAATAAACATGAACGTCTTTCTTCTGACACCTCTTGATGCGAACACCTATAATTGGACAAGCCGTAAAGCCCTCAAGTGAAGTGGCGACCCTCTTCAGAAACGAGTGCAGCCCTCTGATGAACTTAAGAAAGCTCATTTTCATTTAGAAACACAAAGGGTAGGTACTCTATATTTACCTACGAATATAAATAAAATGTTACAATTCTGTGAAACCCCCACAGGGACGTATCGTCAAGGTTGTGTCGTAGGTCTGCTTAGAAAATAAATAGAAGTTAAAAATAACTACGTCTTCAGCTTGTAGTCTAAGGCAGATACAGAAAATTATTCCTTCCAGAACATATATTACGACATCTATTTAATGAATACCACATCCATTATATAAATAAAAAATTAGCTGAACTCCAGCGATGAACACAAACATTTATTTTCTGAAATAAACTTTAATAAATTATTTCAGTGGTTATGAACAATTTATACTTACGTAAGAACACAGGAATGATAATAATATCATGAGGGGTGAAAACAAATGCTTTCACAATTAATTCACAAGAAAGATAAATAGATTCATCTCATCTAAGGTTTCCACTAAATTAAAATAATATTTTCGACTTAAATTATGTCCCGGTTAATTGAGTAACAATTCTTCAATAGAGTTTGGTCCAAAACCTGATAAATTCGCATATATTTAGTTGAGCAAATATCAAAACAAATCAAGCTCTGATTAATTATATATATAGACTGATGCAATGTTTTGGCAGGGCGGCAGCGTAGCACAGGGCGGACGACGCAACCGGCCGCAGCCTCCGCGACACTGAGGGCGGCCGGGCACCCCCCTCACCCCCTACCCCGCGGACGCCCGTGCCCGCACCCCTGCACCCCTCACGCGCACCCTCACACGAATGTATCTTTGCTTCATTTTACTCCACGCCTGTATTACCAACGATTTCCTTAACGTTATAAGTCTCGATGTTGCGAACCATTCTGTTTTCTCCGAATTTGCATTTTACTTTTGGGATACGGGTTCGAATATGTTTTGTGATGATTGTTTAAAATAGTATTTGTTTTGATAGCATCTTCTTTCTAAGAATGTTCGGCGCCAGAGGCGTCTCGTCGTAGTGCGGTGGATAGAGCGGCGGTGCGGTCTCGAGGCGGCGCACCAGACCCACGCCACGGTAAACATCAAGTCAGAAGCCGCCCACGATCCCACGCTACCTGCTCTCAATATTTATTGCGTTACATTTTATTGGAATGTTCAATAACGCGATCCAATATCATAGAGCACGAAGAAAATATTTTCTTTTCGACCAGCATCATAACAAAGCCAGAAGCTGTAAAAGTAATAGGTTAGTATAAAATCCCAAAAGCCTTATTTCTAAAAAAATATAACCAAACACCTACCTAAATTCACGCTGAACACGAAGAAGGATACGATGAAAGAGAACTCATAAAACTGCCGCGGTGATTTAATGGTCAATAAAAAAAAAGAAAAAAAAAGAAGTTTGGAACGCCGAGGGTATTCCATTTTCTCTTATAACTACGCAGTTGGTACCGATTACTTAAAGCATCAATCTGCCGTATTTATCACAAGTATTGGAGGCCATGCCTTTCAGTAATGTAAATGTCTATGTCGCAGCCAACTGGTTAAATTAGCCGTTCAGTTAACTGCCTGGCCTTTAGAAGTAGTGTTCGCCTCGCTTCCTCCCTCGGCTCGAACGCGGTTGATCACAGTTCTAACCTAACCTAACCCACTTGGTCGGGGTGCAATGCCTTAATTACTGCAACCAATTCGGCTCGCGCGTGATTGGTTACAGACTTCCAACCTAAACTGTAATTGAATATCATTCAGGCCGTTAGTTGAACGGCCGCCGTTTAGTTGAAAGGCTAGGCAGTTAACTGAACGGCTAATTTAACCAGTTGGCTGCGACATCTACATCACAGAGCAGTCCGTATCGTAGAAGTTAATTAGTCATTAAATAAATTGGTATGCTAATCAAAACAGGAAATTGCGTCCATTTCTGATATCCGGCGCGGGCTAATGAAGCGAATTGTAGTGCCAGCTTTAATAACGTCTACGTACTTTCAATTGGGTCTGACAACCAGTCTTACCAAGGGGTATCGTATTACCCAGTAACTGGGTTGTGGAGGTCAGATAGGCAGTCGCTCCATGTAAAATACTGGTATTCAGCTGCATCCGGTTAGACTGGAAGCCGACCCCAACATAGTTGGGAAAAGGCTAGGCAGATGATGATGACTTTCAATTGGGTAGGTGTACATCTCGCATTTTATCATCACGTACCTACTTAATCCGTGCGGAGATAATAATAATTAGTCATCATGAGTATTAAATTGTAGTGAATATATAACTCAGTCGTTATTAGCTGCTAATGATATAATCACATTGAAAGTACTTGTTATAAATCTGGTGGTAATCGCCTAATTGCTTAGGTAGTACCTACAGCTTTTCTTTAAATTGTAGTATTTTTGTGAATTGTGCTAATATTAGATATTACTAGCTGTGGCTGCGACTTCGTTCGCGTGAATGTCGGAAAACAAATTGGGTTTCATAGAGTTTGATTTTTTGCGTGGAACCCTAATCTTTTTTCTAAAATAAAAGTAGCCTAAGTTACTCCTTCATTCTTATCAGCTATCTGCCAGTGAAGGTCCCGTCAATCGGTCCAGCCGTTTCGGCCTTAACAAACAGACAGACACAGAGACATCTTTTTTTTTTATTGTTATACCTAAAAGTACTTTCAGTACCTACTTGGAGCTTTTATAATGTTGTAGTACGTAAGTGCAATTTGAATATTGCAATTTTAAGGGTGTGAGCTGGAGATCTGTCATACAGGTCCCGAACCCAGTAAAGACTCAAGCTCTTACAAACGATAAACTTTAAAATGTAACTTGATGCTATGAATCAAATTGTACCTTTTTGAGAGAAATAAAATTACTATTATTATTTCATATGCATTTAGTAAAAAGCTGTTATTTTGACATTACAAAAAGACACTTCAATTTTATTTATTTATATAGATTATGCGTCGGATACTTTACATACCTGCCTAGAGGTACCTACTTCTGTGTATTCACGTTACTCGTGGGTAATTGGGCGTTAGGTAACGGATTTCATGTAGGTACCTATCTATCCTATACCCAAATCTTGTCTAAATCCGCTCGCTAATTAACTGTCAACTGGAAAATCGCACACTTTATTATTTAAATGCTCCATAAAGGTAAATCTTGCCAAATTTATGTTTATAAGCGAGTTTTGCTGAACAAAGTTCTTTTTAATGGAAAAACGCGCAGGTTATCCGATATATAAAGAGCGTTCGAATTTTCCAACGTTTTCGCAATAAGTACCCGGAACGGGCGTACCTAAGTGCTTCCGATTAATAATAAAATGTATGTATTGACGGTAAATGTAGACTGGTATACGGAAGGTATAGATAAAAGAGCAGAATAATTATATTAGTATGGTAACTATATCTGCTCCACGAGCAGGTACACTATAAGTAAAACTTTAAACTGACTGCACAAATTGAGAGCACAATGATGGCCTTATCCCATTAATAAAATATATACCTACCAGAAAAAAACATCCATAAGACCTAATACTAACAAATTTAATTAACCATAATTGTCTTCTAAAATATATTTATACTATATACAAGTGTTTAAAAAAAAAAGGAAAAGAAAAAGGCAGGAGCTCATTGGGCATCAAAAAATTCGTCCGCATCGCTGTCAATGGGATAAGTGCCCAAAAGGCTGGGAGCATTGCCACGTTGAATGGCAATGCTTATTCTTTGGGCTAAAAATAGGCCAGCCCTCTGGTCACGCGTAGAGTCAACCAACCGCTTGGCGATTTCCCGAAATATTCGGTGAGCACCGGACCCCAAGGCCCTAGTGTTTCAGCCCCAAACGGCTCAAACATATAGCACCCAATAAGGTTGTTAATTGTTATATTTGCGCCGTTTGAGGTATTCTGCTCCTGCAGCAGCCGCCTCAGCACAGCCCACCGTGCTAGGAAGATGGGATGGCGCGAGGGTGTCGACACAGGTTGCATCCCACACCAAAGGCCTACCCAACTTCCAAGGCATTATGGTCATAATACTAACTACATAATAACAGCCATTTTCCATTAACTTTTCTATTTAACTCTTGCAAAATGGCGGCAAGCAAAATATAGCTGTAATGCTGACATCTAAATCTATTCTTGCTGGCATGATATTGAAGGGTAATTAAGAGTGCAAGCAGTCTATACGACCGTATATATGTAGTTGCTGGCTTATCATTCTGCGCGAGTTAGCGAGACTCAATTAATTATTAGAGAGGGGGATCGAAGGGTTATTGTTGCAGAACAATGGACTACTGTTATTGGTAATGTAACGCTCTAATGTTTGTGCCGTAATCGCATTATTAGATAGTCAAAGGTTGCGACCTAATAACTTTAATTATTGGTGAAGTTCTTTAGAAAGGTCAGATACCTATTACTCGCAAACTGCGTGAGTTTATGACCAGACGTATGGATCCCAACGAAACAAAAGGTGTGTGTAGCCATCGTAAATGGTTCTGTAGTTTCTGCCTACCCCTATGGGCCAAGAAAGAATGTATGTATGTAGGTATGTAGAATAAAAGCTGCGACGGCAACTTCTCAATATGAAGTTGAACTTGGATTTTAAATCTTATTTTCGACATTCAGCCAGTTTCAACCTGTCGAAGTTTTTCCAGAAACTTATTTAAATTCCTTTATCGCAAGAGCTGAATTGGTGAGTAAACTACTGATGATATACCAGATACCCACAGTCAAAACAGCTGAAACCAAGTTTCTTATGAAAGAAGTCTATGTTTAGGTAAATGGTCAACTGGTTTACCTATATAAGATCTTTGTCCATTTTCAGTGACATGATTTGGTTTAACTTTTCTCTCTTCTCTCGGCTATTAACTTCCACGTGGTGATAGGGTTGCACGATTTCGTTTTTCTCCTCCACTTGGCTCTACCGTCGATATCCGCGACGGAAACATTGCGTCATTGGATTTTCCTGAAAGGAAACTCTTACCTTTCACGTTTTCTCGGGTTAGAAATTATGTTTATTTTATTATAATGATGACGTTAGGTTAATGTACTTAGTTGAAAATTGTATAGGAACCTACTACTTATTGTAGGTAGCATCAGGTAGCACAAAGCATAAATAAAAATGAAATATGAGTTGGCCTATTTTTGCTCTGACAACCGTGCGATTGTAATTTATGTGCCTGTCCAAAATTATTGAAAGCTAGACGTAAGCACTAAGTGTTTAGTTTAGTGTTACGTAAGATGTAGTGAAACGAGAGCGCGGGGGCCCGGGGGCCCGAGAGCCGTGACGCGGCAGCCTCGGGCGGCTGGCGGGGCGCCAACGCTCTGACGTGTGTGACTGACTACCCTTATCTCCACTCGGATCCACCTCCGACATGCCTCGCTTCACTTTCAGCGAGCGACGCATAACGTGCGATTTCGTGTAAGTAATTCAATGGAATTTTACTTTAAAACATAGAGAATTATCATATCATAGTTTACTCAAAGTAGTTTTAACTTAAATTCATTTATTTTGTTAAGTAATAAAAAAGGAGTAAAGTCGTTTTGGCACATACGTCGTTTTATTCCAAGCGCACGCACATTATAGCCATCTCTCTTCTTTTGCGTTTCAAAAGTAATTGAATCACTTTCGCTCGCTTAGTAGGTTTTCGATGATGTTAGATTTTCGAGCGTAAGTCATCTATAAATAAGTAGGTACGACTGCTATTAATCACTGACTCTGGCAAAGTGATTAGTGAAACTTCCGCAAATCTATGAATAGAGAAAGAAGGTTGCGTAGGTAGGTAACTACTGAAGACAAATATGTAGATGTAAGTACGAGGGTGTTGTTCCTGAAAGGTAAGTACCTACATCATTCAAATTTGGCTTTGTTAAAATTACTATATCTACTGTACGTTAATTACCTTTCTAGATAGAGAAATACATACTTACCCAAGTCGTGCCTGATTTTAACTCTAACTAGGCTGAGAATCAGCACTTTTTTATCGTCCAAATTACATAAGACACTCCTCCAAAACGCCCGCCCTTCACCACTTCCTAGTGCTATAACTGGGAAGAAGTAGTGGCGCAACAAACTCCCCATAACATAATGACAATCGGTCGTGAGGACGATAGCTAATGTTCCGCTGCCCCAAAAGAACACCATATGACACACGACTGACGATTAGGCATCCTTTACCCATTTTCTATGGTTTTGAAGAGTTGATTAAATACTACTACGACTAGAAGTTGATTTTCGAAAAAAACCGTTGGTATCAATATTAAAATTGTAGGTACCTACCTGTACCTTACCATTCTATCCATAGATGTGATTCTACCATTCCATTCCATACTATTTTTTACCACATTTTCCTTATTAAAGTCTGGCAGAAGCGGTCAGGGACATAAATAATAAGCAGTGAAAGCTTTGTAGAAACGACACTAATCCCCTGTCAAACATATATTATATTTTAGTGTAAAGGAATATAATAGTCATATTAACACATCCCACGACCTGTGACTCGTAATCCCCAAGTAACAGCTGACTAATGTTCTTCAATAGAAAAGGGTCATCACGATGACCAGGGCTTATCATAAAGAAAAAGGTACCTACGTAGGTACATTTCTCTGTAGTCTGTAGGGGCGACACTAGTGTGCGTGGCGTTGCGCGTGTGCGTAAGGAGACGTGTTCTACACGTCCAGCGAAATTGAGGCCACTGTACTGATTGGAATCGAGAAATGTATTTACCGATATGATTTTCTTGGTAAGTAGGTATGCAGGTACCTTTAGAGACTTGACAGTGAAACAACGAGCCAAATGGCGCAGTGGACCAGTGGCGGAGTGTGCCACTTTTTGTGCAACAAGGCGGATTCGATTCCTGCATCGGATCGGAACAAATTACTGAGTAACTTTCAGGTAAGTAGTGTAGTTAGGTAGTTACCTACTTATCTAATCTTAATTAGGTACCTATACGTTTTTTTTACGAACGTAAGTAGCTAACTATCTTAATGCTAACTGTAAGTTTTCTAAATAAAATGAATAAGTGAACACTATACCTCTCATGATCAGCCTACCTAGACATTGCCTCTCCTCGCAAGCCATTTTAGCTCGATCCACGGGCCTCGGTTACTCTCATCCAGCCATGCTTCCAGCCACTCTAGAAAGGTTGTCGCTTTATCTAGCTTGAGGGCGTCCTACTTTACGTTTTTCCATTCGTGGTCTCCACTCAAGAACATGCCTACTCCACACAGGTTCTATGGCTGATATCGCTGACCCATTGCCTATTACTTGCTTATTCTGTGGGCTACATAGTACTAAGGGCGTATGTACTGTACATATGTAGGTAGTGTTTTAGTGCCTAGACACAACTTCACATGGATAGGCGCAGCGCTCGTGACGTTCAAATCCTCGTATCACTACAGGGTTATATTAAATTAGTTAGCGAAACTTCGCAATTCTGCAAAGTTTTCAAATAGACTGTTTAAAAAAAAATTAAGTAATTAACTAAACCAAATTGAGTCCTTCAACTCGTTGACCCCAAAATAAAAATATCTACATTTTATTTTTATGTTTTTCATGTTAAGATATCTATACCCACCACCTCTGCGGAGTTTTGGTAACGGTCAGTTCACACCGAGACGCGACGCGACGAGACGCTGCGCGCACATTTTAATAGAGCGACTCAAAATATAACTTTATTTCAAAATATAACTTTTTTTACTACACGAAAAGATACACATTTCATTGTGAGAATTCAAAATGCGTTGCACCACGCAGAGCTGATCACTGGCCTCTTCCAGTATCATCGCGTTGCGTTGCGTCTCGGTGTGAAGTAACCCTAAATAGTTTAATTTAACCCTTTATATCGGTGGAGCTAAGTGAGCGCCTGATGCTTCATAATGTCTAGGTGTACTTACAGCAGGGCAGCACTGCGAGGTCCTAGTGGTGGAAAATATCTTGATTTAAAAATGTGTCCCGTTTCTGGTCCGTTGTTCTCCATATGAACCTACTACGCTTTAGAATGGGCAATATAGTTTCATGTTTTTGCCTGACCGACTTCTTGACAGTTCAAAGTGCCTGTAAATGTTTTAATTGAAATAAATGCTTTCGAGTTAAAGTTTTAGTTTGAATGGGAGCAGCTACTTCCCGACCCAGTGACCCAGCAGCAGTCAATGCCACCTGGTTTCTATGTATTTCTTTGAAAACGCTTCCGTAGATGGCGAGTGCCGCCTGCTTCTGCGGTCCAGCGGCAACTACAGATGGCATAACAGCAGTACTGTCAGTGCATGTCAAAGCGACAAGAGTACAAGACGTAATATGTTGACCAACGTGTTCCACATAAAAACTGAGGAAAAAAAGTCTCACTGCAGTCTTATATTTGACGTCACGTTTGGAATCAAAATAGCAGTGGCACTGTCACCTGCTTTTATTGGAAACCGCCATTCGGAATTGTACTATTAACTTTACGCTGAAGTTAAAGCTAACTAAATATCTCTAGGACTTAAAAAAAATACTTAGGATTGGTCTTAGATTCATTTATTAGCCGCTATCTTACATGTTTTATTGTAGGATATCCAATACTTTTTAACTTAAAATAACGACAATAATAATACAATTATTATTATTTATTTTCGAGGCACAATTTTCTTCGCGCCAGTTAACTTCTTGAATAGTTATCAAACTCTCAGTTCTCAAATTCACTTTATTTTGAACAAATCAAACGCGAAATTTAGCTACCTTAGTCTACTTTAAAATCCGTAGACTCTGAAATAATTTTAATTTGGGTTAACAATATAATGGGTTTAGAATATGAAATACACACCTTTCAAATTACTATTTGATACAACTATGCATTAATATTCACAAATCTATAAAATTAACATAAATATTATGAGTTCAACAAAAACATTGGAACTATAAAATGTAATACAAATATTGTATTTTATTTTTCTAAACCTAATGAAATAGCTACACGTTATTCTCAATATATCTAATGTTCTCTTCTAGAAAATCCTTCACAAGTTACAAACAGTTGCCATTAGAATAGATAACACTTATCTTAAGTTAGTACATTACATAGCCTCAACTTCGTTCTTTGCTACTGGAACATTTACAGGCGGCACGTCATTCTTGATGTAATTCTGAAAATTAAAGAACAATCTTATTTAAATTTAACATCTCTAGACATTTTATAGTGATTTTACTTTGCACCATCTCAAGCAAATCATCAGATAATTAAACTATACGAGTATAGCTGTACAATCAAATGTGTTTCAATCAAATATAGTCCATCAGTTTAGTCACTATGCCTATCCTTTAGCCTTAAGCCTATCACTTCCAAGTAATATGAATAAATATTTTTTTTATATCCAGTTTACTCGGTTTACTTGACAGGGCCAAAATACACCTATGCACCACCACCTTAAATCTCTTTGCCTAAGCATTAATTTTATATTTTTCCAGTGTTTTCATTTATTGTCGTCTCCACGTTGTAGTAAATGATCAGCTCACCCCTTGCATGTCGTAGTTGGGGTAGGAGTCGTGCGCTTGCGCAGCCATCTTGTCGGGGTGGCAGCGCAGGCGGTGCGAGCGCAGCGTGGACGCGTACGAGAAGCGCTCGTCGCACCACTTGCACGTCAGCGGCTTGTCGCCCGTGTGCGTGTACATGTGCACCTGATGAGTGACGACACAGTTCATTACATACTTTAACAGGTATATTTACAAGTTTTAGGTACCATATACCACATTTATTTTACATCTAAAAAGTGCAATTTAGTCTGAAAAGTGGTACTTATTTACCTTAGTAATAAAACCGACTTATTCATTAATTTTGTTTACAAAGTAAAGTTAAGAAAACGATTTTTTAAAGCTAACCACGGATCCACGGAAAAACAAGATTTAGAAAATTATAAACTAGGGTCTGGAGTAAATTTAAACAGCATTTTTAGGTAAAAGACAATAGTAACATGGAGAATAAAGAAAATTGTCATAGTCATGAGACTTTTCTCTATACCCCATGGTTTATGTTTGGCTATATACTCTCTTCTCTGTAGTTCCTATGCTCTTCATTTATTTAATTCCAAAAAATAAATACCGATCGCTATAATAAATTATGGTTTGTGCGAACGACTACCTTCAAAGTCTGTCTCCTCTTGAATGCCTTGTTGCAGTAGGAGCAAACGTGCCTGCATTTGTCTTCGTGTACCAGCAGATGTTTGCGGAGCGTGCGGCGACTGTTCAGCACCCGTCGACAGATGTAGCATTCGTACGACGTGTCCTCATGAGTGTCCATATGGGTCTTCAGATTCGAATAAGTCTTGAAACTGTAATAAAATGAAAATATTTAATGGTATTACTAAAGTTAACGTAGAAAACAATTAATTTATTATGAAATTGTTCCTGGCCATTCCTATGCAAAAAAAAAATCTATTTTCAACAAGTTTACTTAGTACAATTCGGCTCTCGACATCGCGGCGTTAAAAGCTCATGAATAAAAGCTCAGGGCGTGTTTGAAACTCCCTAGTTGGAAACCTGTCGTAAGTGAAACTGTAGTATTATCTGTTAAGTATCATGCAAAGTCAGGGAAACAGATTATTTAGCACCTTGGTTATCAACTTAATTTGTCCATTCTTAAAACACAGCAGTCTTTCTTTATCAGTAGTATGAAATGGCTATATTTTATTAATAGCTTTACGTAGTGTCAATCCAATCGTAGTGCTAAACAATACAAATGTGTTATATTGTAAATGTATTTAAAACCGCATGTTTGTACAGCCAAGTATATCCCTGCATGTACAAACATACAGTTATAAGACATCTAATTTTTAACGAACGGTTTGGAGCAGTTCCTGCAGACGAAGGGCTTGTCGTCACTGTGTATGGCGCGGTGCTGGCGCAGCTCGCCGTTGGTGCCACACGCGTACCCGCACAGGTCGCACACGTAGCCCTTAATCTTGTCGTGCACAACGCGCTTGTGCGACGCCGCCGACGAACGAGTCGTGAATCTGGAGAAAACATTTAAAATTAGGCAATTATAATATGTTTTATGCTTTTTATACCTGGTCCAACGCAGACTTCTTTACGAAGCCGCAAGCTTAAAACTAAACTAATAAATTGCATTCGCAAAACGCGAGATAAAGTTGATGAGCCTGTAAAACGTAAAAAATTAGGGAATGCTTAAATTTCGCATTTTACGCAAATACACGTTGATATATAAGTATTAGCACTGTTTTGCCTTCGTATGGTAAAACTTCGATTCGATTTTTGAACTTACTTCATGTTGCACATGTCACAGCGATATATTTTACGCTCCTCTATCGGTATATGCGACCTTTCGTGAGATTTTAATGCATCTTTAGAAGTAAATATTTTGTCGCATGAAGCGCAACAGAACTTTCTCTCTGATTTTGGTATATGTCGCATCTTGTGTTTATTTAAGGCAGATAGAGTTTTCGTTATTCGGGGACACTTGTCACATCTGTAGAAAGAAAAACACAAGTAAATATTTCGAATAGGATCTACAATAATTTTTTCATCCCCTCTATTCGAAAAGGACGACTTGGTTCGCCTTTAAGTGCACCCAAAGGTGGTGTTTTCTTTAAGAAACTTTTAGCGGCCAGTAATGAGTTTTTAATCATCTTTATAAGTGCGCCGCAATTATCTTTTCCACGCAATTTTTTAATTTGGAACATCTTAGCCTTGTGTTCACCAAAATTTTAATCAGTTAAAATTTCCTTAGGAAATGTGACATAAACCAACTGTTTAAATACCTAACCGGTAGTTTCAATGTTGGTGAACTCAGGCCTCGTGTTCAGCGCCAAAGAAATCGAACGCAAATCTTGTTTGAACGCGTTTGATTTGAATTGAATATAAAATCTACAACAATCTCTATCCATACTAATCCATACTAATATTATAAATTCGAAAGTAACTCTGTCTGTCTGTCTGTATGTTACCTTTTCACGCCTAAACCACTGAACGGATTTCGATAAAATTTGGCATAGAGATAAATTGCATCCCAGGGGAGGACATAGGATAGTTTTTACCGACATACCTCGCGGGCCAAGTCGCGGGCGGAAGCTAGTTCCTAATAAAACTGTAACAATAAATTTTCATAATTGCGAAAATGTAAATATAAGTTTTTATTTGTTTTATTATTAGATACTATTTAATTTTAATTTAGTTGTTACTCTATGTTTTATTAAATAATAATATTACAATAAAATATGAAGCGCCTTTTATTTTCTCAGTGGGTGATGAAAAGTAGAGTGTATCACTCGGGCGCAAAATATAGTTTTGGCTCGGGCGACTTACTTTGAATCCCTCGCTACGTTCAGGATTCTACTAAAAAATCCCTAACTTCGCTCTGGATTCAAAAAAGCGCCCTCGCCGTAAAAATATTATTTTGCTCACGATAAAATCTACTAATCTCAACTAATAATAAAAAGAGAAAAGATTTCATAATTTGTATGTTGGTTTGTTACGCTTTCACGCTCAAACGGCTGAACGGATGTCGATGAAATTTGGCACATGGGTAGGACATGACCTGGATTAAGACATAGGATACTTTTTATGTCGATATTCCCTCGGGATCGCGACTTTTGCGGATGAAACTTAACTTAAACTTCTGGAGCAGGAGACAAATATAATGTTTAAACCAAAGATTTTTAAGTCGTATTTTAATTTACTTATTTATAGAAAGATCCATTGGGGGGGTCACGTTAGCCGCATGCACAGTGATCGCTGCGCAAGACTCCACACGGTGGGTAACTGAGTATGGATCGCACCGCTGAAGTCGGCCAGGAGAGATGGCTAGATGACGTAGACAAGCAAGGGTTGGATCGAGAAAAGCATGCCTAGTAAGATTTGAAGGAAGGCCTTTGCTCAGCAGTATAGGCAAAGTAAATAAAAAAAGAAAAGATAACTTTTGCTAAACTAATACTTACGTCAAAACATTAGGATTCCTATGGTCGTGCACATGCTTGTACATGACTGACTTGGATTTAAGAGTAATGCCGCAGATACAAGTCACCACGGGCGGTACTTTGTGAGTATACTCAGAATGCGCTTTCAGTCTATACCAACTGGAACACTCCTTGTCACAATGAGGACATAGAAACCTGGAAAAATAAATGAAATACTTATTAAAAACTTTAGATGTAACCTAATCATAGGCTCAAGCAACCTTTTACAACCGGTTATCTAGTAGAGCGCAATACAATACCTTATAAAATCTTTCACATTCAAACTTGCATAATTAAAATTTTGTTTTTCTTCATTCTCAGATTCCTCTGAGTTCTTCCTTAATTTTCTACTTTCTATTTTATGGTCTGATACATGTTTGTAAAGAACACTTTTCGATCTTACGGCAAAGCCACACAAGCAGTAAACAAATGGTTCACTCTTATGGTCTTTAGCATAATGTACTCGTAAGCCACTCCATGTCTTCAGTTTCTCTCCACAGAAATCACACTGCAATCTAAAATAATAAAATAAATTATTACATCAATTGGAATTCTCTATTTAGTTTCAAACCTAAAATGAAACATAATTTATCCATTCTATTTCATGACGCGTAACTAATTATGATTTGACTTACTTGACAAAATCTTTCACTTTCAAATTGGGCTTTTTAAGAATTTGGTTAAACGCTTCAGCCTCCTGTTCTGTTATTTCCTTTCTTCTAATGCGTTTACGTTTAGGCTTCAGTTCTGCTATTGCTATGTCATCAAGATAGTCATCATCTTCATCATTATCTTCTTCACCATTGTGAATATCAGCATCGTCATGATCACTATGACTATCCGGGAAAACATCTATTACTGATAAAGCTGCCTCATTATTCAATGCACCTATAAATGTAATGTGTAGTTTAGCTCCTGGGTGCTTACTCTCGAATATAATTCCGATAGATCGACATCGGTAAAACGTCAGTTGGTTGAGTTAAATGTCAGGGATTGGCTAGACTCAGTGAGTCCAACCAATCCCTGAGGTTTGACTGACAATTCCAATGTCGATCTATCGGAATATCTAAGAGAGATTTTTTGTATTTTTATTCAATTTGCAATATTAGTCCTTAGACCATAAACAAATTAGTTCCATGATATCAAGTTATTCATTACAACAAGCCAAAATCAGAACATAATAAATTCATCTATTCAGTAAAGAGAATATATTTATAAAGCAACTTACAAACTATATCATCTGCAGTTACTTCATCTTTGACCTGTAATTAATTTAAATATTATTAATCAAACACAGATCACTCACTACAGAATAAAAAAATCTTTACTTGAATATAATGTATATTTATTGTGAACATATCTTCTGTGTTGTAAATGCTGCAAGTACTTTTGTGTGATTGTAATGTATTAATTTGTGTTGGCATGGAAAATTTAAACTTTTTAATACTGATTTCTATGGGTTATAGGGGACGAATTTCCAAAAAAAACATTATTACTACTACTACATTATTTACTAATAGACAAAAGTCTAAGTTCTTCCATGTTTCTAACTTAAAATATGACCTTCCATACAAAATTTTATCATCATTAAACCTCTTTAGGGGAAGAATTATCAGAAACCATTTCTTAGTGCTCACCTTTGTTATAAAAGGAACTCTTGTTGGAATTTCATGGTTCTAGACCCCACGGCTCAGGCTGTGCATTATCTGTCAGTGAATCTATGATTTTTATTGAGTAGATTACCATACCTCAGATTTGATTGGGACACCAAAATCTACAGCTGCCTGCGTTTGTTCAAGTTTAATATCAAGAGAATCATAATTATCATCATACATCTTTTTCAGTGTATCTTGGGCTTTATAACATTCTAGTACAAATAGTTGGAATGACACCATTTTTTCTTCACAATTTAAGCAAATCTTCGTTGGTAAAGTGTCATTCTCAAAGATCTAAAACACAAAGATGAAATGATGATTATTTAAAAAAACTGAAATGCATGAAACTTAATGAAATTGGTAAGTTATCTATCAGCTGACATAAATGAAAATTGTATGCAGATTTTACTTTCATAGTTCAACAAAAAGCTTGAAACAAAAAAAATCACAGCTTGCTCTAGGCACGATAGTGAATTAAATAATATATAATATGTCAATGGAATCAAAAGAATAAATAAAGCAAAAATCAAGACTATGTTAATTTACAGTCAATAACTGCTATGTATTGCTAGTTTAAAACTTTGTCAAGAATTTATGACATATATTATGTAAAACATAAATAAAGTAACACTTACGATAATTTGTATGAAATCTTGTAGTAGTTTTAGAACATTTCTATTACTTTCATCCAATAGATCTTTTGAAAACTCGTCTTTTTTTGCACATAGTCTACACAAGTCTTTCACGCTCATAGCCATTTTGGCAACGAACTAGTAAATCTTTTCTGTATTCTGAGTAGTAAATATTATTGTCAATGCTTTTTAGACATTGAATTGTTTTAATTCACCAAAACATTACAATCAGATAAAAAATAATATTTATTTCTTCTTAGCCATCAAAGCAACCTTCCATCGACAAAGGATTTTTATTTTATTAATCCCCAGTGAAAGCCAGCAAAGGCTATAAACTGATACAGCCACAGGGAGAGATTATGCCTTAGGGTACGTTCCGAATTGGGAAAATAATCGATGTAATCGATTTGAGCGTGCTTAAACCCGTATCGAATTAGCGTGAGCGCTTTGGTGAGCGCGATAATGATGTCCCGTGAATCGTCATGACATGTGCCATCTTGCGATAACGCCGACCATGCCTTGTAATATCAATGACTAAATAAACCTAATAAGACTGTGAGCGCTGTCAAAAATGGAAGTGTGTGTGTGTGGGATGAGGATGTGTCAGTGCGTGTTTTGTTTTGAATTGCATAATATCTTTATATTAACCTGAGATTTTCGAAATTGTGCTTCTGGCTGACAGTCGCCACCTAAACAAAGAAAAGGAAGAAAAGTGTGGGGTTTATACAAAGAAATACTGCTGTAATATCGTTATGACACCGAGTAAGCAATGTGAGCACGTTCACGAGTGTTCAGAAGGCCAATTCTCGTAGTTTAAAACGTTCAAAATCTAGTCGCAATCTCATCTCAGCGACAAACAAATGTCAAAATGTAGGGAAGTTAGAGGTATTTTTGACAGATTGAGACTGAGATGACACATAAGCTGTCATTTTACTGCAATGAACCTGCTTACTATATTACCTCAACAATAAATATTTTCTATTTCTATAGTACTGACTAATTCCATGGTGTAACCATAGCTTCAATTTTCATTCAAACTTCAAACTATTTTGAATTTTTGAATTGTTTCACTTTCAATCATTCTATTCATCATTCCATTCGTTCGTTCATTGTGCTCGCTCGTTGTTTAGTGCGTGTTTATTGAACTTTAATGCAAACAATAATTTCGGACGTCTTTTTCGTGTTTGGGATTCGAAATATGCATTGCATTAAAAAAATCTAATTGGAAAAACGATACAAATAGTTATAAGTTTTATTATGTACGGAAATAGTTCTAAAGTGTTTACTCGCAATGATGAAGTAGACCTCGGCATCTACCATGAAACAGTGAGACAGTTAAATATCAGATAATACAATGGATGTGCATTCAGATTATGTTGAAACTGCTAAGTCTATTTTATCTTTCGACAATATAAATTATTTCAAAGCCGAGGACAGTGGATACCACACATCATTTACCCCAGGTTCGTTAGAACATTCGGAACTATCGAGTGAATTTCTCGATCAGTCAGTGGTGGCAACAACAGCTTTTATTGATAAAATTCAAGTAGATTATGTTACGCCTGAAGCTACCTATAGATACAGCCAGTTAAAACCACGCAATGACAATTGTAACGACACGCCACCGCCAAGGCGGGCTGTCAAGCGTCCTTATTCGAGCGTCGAGTCGACGAAGCATACAACAACTATCCCAACTCCTACAACATGGATTGCAGGCAAAATACAGAGTCTGGAAGTCAATGAAGATAAAGAAAATTCCACTATATCCTTACCATCAGAGAGCTCTCACAGCACAGGAAAGAATAAAAGATACATTTACAGATTAAACATATGCGAGCAGAAGTTTTCATATCCAATAACACCTATAAAGAGAAACTGTAGATTAAGTCCCTGTAGGAAATCTGGCAGAAAGCTAGACTTTGTCATACATTCTCTATCATGCGACCAGCATGAGTTACAGCCAGTATCACAAACTAAGATAGGACATACACCACCTATTCTAGCCCGACCTAACCAAAAAATAGATATATTAGGATTGCTAAACCAGAATTGTGCCATACCACCTTTAAAAAATATTTTTCGGTATTTAAGTTATGAAGATATTTGCAACTTTGTTTCTGTAAGCAGTACTTGGAAAGATATTTGGAACTTTCATAATAGCAATGAAAATAAAGAGGGGTTAAGAAAACATCTGAAGTCAGTTAAAGAAAATCAAGAGAATTGTGCAAAAGAGAGTAGGACTAAGATCAGAACTACCAAGTTATATGATGGTTGTCTCAGCGAAATTCACAATGGGATCAGTGACAACCCTGTGAGCAGTACTCCTATCAGTCCTCAGTATTCACCAAGGACAAATCGATTCAGGAAATTCATAAAGGTATGTTTTTAGACATATTAAAATGTTACGTATAGAATGCTTATAATATGCTTTTTTGATAAGGACATGTTTGATGTGGATTTTGAACCTTCCAGTGCTACATTCTGTAACCGACTTTGGCAACAGTTATTATAAAAGCGGATGCTGTTTACAAGAAATTCCTTGCTTGTTTTAGTTAATCTAAATTTAGGTATCACAATTTCATTTTTACTATGTGTTTTTATATTATGGAAATTGCTACACTAAATCATACCAAGCTACCAACCTCTCTACAAAAACTGTTGAGCCGTGTAACATACAATTGGTAAACTTACTTTTTCATTATGTTTATAACAATAAAAAAACTAACATTCATGACCATTTCAAAACCTATCTGAAGTCCTAAATAAAAGTGTGCTCTTGGATTTACAACTTTTGATGCTAAGCTGGGAATTGAAATCCAATAACAAGCTTTTACTAATTAAAAGCGAAAGCTTTTAAAAGTAAAAGCAAAAAATTAAAGCCCACGAATTTCCGACATCCACGCGGGCGAAGCGGCGGGGTACATATTGTAGTGGAACCATGAGCTCCTCTTGTTTTCACAGTCGAATGTATTTTCACTAACATTGTACAACACCAAATTTTTCATACAAATGTGAAAACAAGAGGAGCTCATGGTTCCACTACAATATGTACCCCGCAGCTTCGCCCGCGTGGATGTCGGAAATTCGTGGGTTTTAATTTTTTGCGCAGAACTCTTAATTATTTAAATAAAATAAAAGTAGCCTATGTTATTCCTTGTGACATCAGCTATATTATGTCAGTGAAAGTCCCGTCATGATCCAGCCGTTTCGGAGATTAGCCGGAACATACAGAAAGAAAAAATTAATTTAAAAAAATGAGTCTATGGTATAAGTATATATTAGGTCCTTACATATGAAATTGGCGTTTTGTACGGGAGGAATATAATCATTTTTTTTTTGTTAAATATTTTTAATTAATCAAAGTATGTACCGTTGTTATCTATGCACTTTTGCCATCTCATAGGTAGTTCATGATCCCTTTACTAAAAAAACCATGGAGGCGAGAATCAATGAACTCTTTGAAGGCGGTTTGGACTGCCGCATCGCAGTTGAATTTTTTTCCTTGTAAGAAGTTGTCTAAATTCCGGAAAAAATGGTAATCTGTTGGTGCAAAGTCCGGGGAGTATGGTGGATGTCGCAGACATTATAATTGTAGCTCATCTCACTTAGTGGTTGTTTGTTGTGCAGTGTGTGGTCTTGCGTTGTCGTGAAGCAGCAGTAACATATAGCGATTGACCAATCTCGGTTGTTTAGCAGCTAGTTCTTCCTTCATGGTTTGCAGTTGCTGACAATAGATATCTGCCGTAATCGTTTGGCCAGATTTTAGAAAACTATAGTGAACGACTCCGGCGCTAGTCCACCAAACACTCACAAGTAACTTTTTCTGAGTAAATTTTCGTTTAGGGCAGGATTTGGCTGGTTCTCCAGGGTTCAGCCATTGCGACAAGCACTTCCGATTATCGTACAGTATCCACTTTTCATCACAAGTAATGATTCGATTTAAAATCCCTTCATTATTGTGTTGGTTGAGCAAAGTAACACAGCAGTCGACGCGTGTTTGCAAGTTCGATTCACTCAATTCATGATACCCATCGTTTTTTTTACTTTCCCGATTTGCTTCAAGTGGATTAATACAGTTTTTTCACTTACCCCGAAGCCTGCAGCTATCTCTGAAGTGCTTTGTGATGGATCCGCTTCCACAATAGCCTTTAATTCTTCATTTTCCACTTTGGTCTCCGGCCGTCCACGGGGTTGGTTCTGAAGGTCGATATTTTCAGAACGAAAACGTTGAAACCAAAAACGTACCGTGCTTTCTTTTGCGACACCAGCGCCGTACACATCATTAATCCTTCGAGCTGTTTCTGCAGCACTGGTGCAGGTGCCACGGCAGAACTCGTACTCGTAAAAATACAGATATTTCATGTTTTCTATTGTGTGGTAATAAGCGACGCCAAAGAAAAAAATAAAGAGGAAAAAACAATTGAATGACTGTTTTCAAAACTCAAATGTACTTAGGTACCAGCTAAATGAATTTATAAATTTGAATTTGGAATTCTTAACCAAAGAGATCAAAGTGGTCAGTACGACAAAACGCTAATTTCATATGTAAGGACCTAATACTTTCGTTGCATGTAGTAAAAAGCTGTTATTTTGATATTAAAAACGGACACTTCAAATTTATTTATTTGTATAGATAACCACAGCATTTTTATTCAGACTATGTTGCATGTATGCAAATTAAATCTATTATCTATTAATATTTCAGACTGCATCACTGGATTCTCGGATGCAGCTGCCATGTGTAAGGTGTTCCCAGCCAGCTAAGGTAACAGAAGAACCTACTGGAGAGGAATGGGTGGAGTGCACAAATGCTACTTGCTCGTATCAATTTTGCAGATGTTGCAATTGCAGTAGGCACCCAGGTAAGAGTTGTAATCAATATGACCTAAATGCTCCGAGTCCTTCTAAAAGAAAGAAATGTGATTATGCTGTTGGAACAAGGAAAAGCAGAAAGAACTTGCGTAGACTTCTGTGATCTGTTTTCAACAATTCAATTTCATACCAGTGTTTTTTATTATTTGTCAATTACATTCCATTATCTAAAAACTTTTACTGAAGTAGCTAGATTAGAATTATTAATTTGATTGTGTATCCAGTGAAATAATATCGTATTTTATGATATTTGAGATTAAGGGGTCTGTTTGACCCATGTCTGATTTTGTGCCATTTTTTATCAATTTATGAACTTATAGTTGACCACAAAGTCAGTAGGAAGTCTGTTTGGCAGTTTTAAATTAGGTTCCATTAATTATAAATTAAGGATCTGTACGGGTTTTCTTATTTTTAAATCCACAATTGATTTGTCGTTACAGGGTTTTATTCATTGCTGGAAATGTAAATACAGTTAACAGGCAGTCCATGTTTTAAAAAGTGAAAACTACCTAGATGCCAGAGTATGGGTGGTGCACTTTTTCATTCCTCTTATACATGATAATGAACAAACTAAATTGCACTAAAAATTTATCTTCTGTTATGAACCATACGTCAGTGTGGTTAAAAAAATTGTTATTTCTCACTTATTATAATTCTAGATTCATGCAGTTTTGATCATATTATTTTCTTATTACGGATCATGAGAAGTAAATTCGTTATTTTTAGCCTAGCAATATTTTTATTACCAGGGTTGGCATGCAAGTTGTTTTAATTTAAAACACATGTTTAAAACAGTGTCTAAAACAGTTTGAATTTAAACCGTGTTTTTTTATCACACGTTGAAAAACACAGACTATTGGGGTTTCCCCTATTCAAGTTCATAGGTAATTCCCCGCCGGTATAGTCCCGCTAGGAAAGTCCCTATGTATGTCGCCTATTTTAAAAATTAACATTAGTTAGAACATACAGGTTGAATGTAAAGCGTTCAGAATTGATTAGAGATACGCAACATAAAATAAATGTTTATCCATTGATCGTTTTTTGTAAATATATAATTTACTATGGCGAATTTGAAAAGATCTAGTCTAGAAATAAAACATAGGTCGAATTAATTTGAAATAATGCCCTAAACTAATAAGAACAAAAAAAAACACTTGTTTAAAACAATTTGAACTGTTTTTTAAGTATATAAAATAAAAACTATTTTTTCCATTCCTGTTTATTACGGCTCTCTCCACTCCTATCGCGACAAATACGCTATGACGTCGTAATGTTGCATCATATCGGCGACATCCGGCTGGACCGCTTCTGCCAATATCCTAATAAACACTGACCTAATTTGTAATGAACAGTCAGGAATATTAACTTGCTTATGAAATTGACACACTACGTCAATTTTCATGCTATAACCATTCAAATCATAACTGTCATTCTTTGACAGTTATGATTTGAATATACGGACAATTTAAGTTGGTAAGTAATCCATTTGATCAATAATTAATTTCCCTGGCTACGTACTTTCATCGTAAGGAGAGGCCGCATCGTTTTTTGGTCTTGTAAACGCAGTTGTGCTTATAATTATTCATGAATGTGTAAGAAGCACAAGGGTATGAAACGATCGCAGTATGTGACGTTTCGTAGTTTCTGCAATCCTAAAGGGAAAGCCGTATAAACATCTTCATAATGAAAAAAAAAAAAAAAACTTAGTTGAGATCACACTCGCTCGAGGATATTAAACTTACACACGACAGGTCCGCAGCAGTTCGTACAATTTTCGAATAGTCAGGTTTTTCCTTTCCTGATTAATTTTAATATGTAATTTTTTGTTATAATTTACATAAATACTGTAATATGTTTTAGTTTACATCAAATAGTTTAGGTCCAAAAATTTACGCCTATTCCATAATTAATCAACAACTAAGACTGCCTGTACTAAGTATTCTACAGATTTTGCCCTTTATTAAATGAATATAATCTACGACCATTCGAATAGTAATTACTCAAAAGTAAGACTGCTTTTTAATACATCACTACTATTAATTAGTTATCTTTTAGTATTCTTTTTTTGTCTGTAAATGCCTCTGGGTTGATATCCGGAGAAACCCCCATGGTTTTAATAATCTCATTGTGATCTATTTCTGTGTAAGTATTCCAATTTGTTCAATCATCAAGACATGAAGAACTGTTTCAATAAACAAATAGAAAAAATATGTAGAATGTGAAAACATCTTGGCTGAAGGTAAAAAAGCAGCCCAAATTTTAAACATGTAGGTATAGTTTTATTTTTATATAAATTTTAGAGAATACATAAATTTTTGACTTTTATAATGCATATCCAAAAATTAAAGCCACCATTCTCTGTCCCGAATGACTCCAGCCCGAAATAACTCTTAAAATACACTCAAAACCTATGAAATCAATAATCATAGAAGGTAAGAAAAAGTAGGTGCAGCGATAGTGGGCCTGGGCGCACAACGAATATTAATACTAGGCGGTCGCAAGCTTCTGATAAGCCTAAAGAAACGATGTGTAATTTTGTAATAACGGTGCTAAAGAGCAAACAAATTCATTTGAAACTGTTCATAATGCACATCTTCGTCATCTACCTAGCCTTTTCTTAGGGTCGGCTTCCAGTCAAACCGGATGTAGTTGAAAACCAGTGGGTATTTAAGCTTTTCAAGCCACGGAGGAATCTCTGTATGAAATGGACCGATCGCGGCAAATTTAGCTAATCCTTGATCGATCGTCCCTTGCGGCTGTTACATAGCCACGAAATTAACTCGAAACTACGTTATTTCGAATCATTGGATATTTTTTTAGTGCTACTTGCATAAGATCCGTGCCAAGATGATCGAAAAAAAACATTTAATATCAGGAAACGGTTGTACTTATAGTACACACACACACCCACATTTCGCCAGATATGATAAAAAAATTTCTACTCCAAAATTAAAGTTTTAACCTAAAGCCCGTCTACCTTGAATTTATGGCTTCAGACTGGAGTTACTTGGGATAGTATTCTTTAGGGGTTCAGTGATTTGGGCTTTCTGTTTTGGATAGTATGGAGTGAAACTCAAATGACGCCCGAATAGCAATCCCCTTTAAAGGTTTTTCTGTGAACATTCCCTAGTCTCTTTAATATTAAGATAACGTCATTCGCTTATAAATGTAGAACTTCGATGGTTATGTTTTAACCTTACCAATCTACTCATGGGCTATATTTGTATTTTAATATCCACTTACCGCCTTACCCAGTGCCTTAAGCCTGTGAAGTGAGAGACCCACCTACCACATCTAATAGCTGTTGTCTACTTCTCAACTGATAACTGTGCTATCTTCTCACGGGCCACTGGCAATAGCCAAAAGTGACCAGCTACGTCCTACGGTCTCCGGAAAATAAACGTTTTGTACGGAGTAAGTACATAGGAATTCGCAGGTCATATTGTGTGACGAGCGCTGGACAGGTCACCAAGCGAATCTGAAATCAATAATAAAGGCTACGCAACTTCTGGCTGTGGCAAGTGGCCTTTGTTCTTTCCTTGCTGTTGTGGCGCCTTATTTCTACTAGTGTTGTAGTGGTGTTATTTGAATAATTCATGGACAAACTTTTAATTTATAAGTTATGTAAGAAGAGTGTGTAGCTTATTATTATGCTTTGTAAATATGTATGTTGAGTACTGTTCAAGAAAGTACACCTGCTGAAAGATAACGTTGAGTTTTCGTAAAATAGCAATGTTTGTTTGAGAAAAGAACCAGTGTTTTAAGTTTAGATATTTATACCTAAATACCTGAAGGTTGATGGTATGAAGGGACCAAGTGTGCACAATTTAATTTTATCAACAATTTGTAATACTCAATGTTTAATTTTTAAATTTGACTTGATCTGTATGTCAATAGATACTGATTTTGTCCAATAATTAATTTTTAATTTCAAAATTCATGACATACTATGTATTATAATAAGACGTTCTTTTTGTCTTGTAAATAGTTTTATTTCAATTTATGTCTTTGATTGGTAATAAAAAACGTTTTAAAAACAAAATCTTTTTAATTACTTATATGTACCTAAGTATATGTGTGACATCACTGCATTATTCAAATAAAACAACAATTTTATCCAAACTATTTTATTATACAATTAAAATTAATATTTACAAATACATTTAGTACTAGAAGTTATTTAGTGGTCGTTATTAAAAACCACCGAAAGATGCTGTTTGGTTAAAGTATTCTTGAATTAAACCTTGTTCAACTCGAGATTAAAACTGATTAAGGCACTTCGTTTAATTGATATAATGAAATAAATAGTTGTCTATGGTAATGGGTGGCGATCGACGATCGTTGTAGAAATGTTAATGTCGTCATGACTAAGCCCTGTGGTATGCTAACTTTTACACATTCATTACTATAGATTTTTTCAGCCGAGTCCCATCACGAACTTTGGTATTTGATACGCCACTTGAGGTATTTGCATTATCATGGACACTC
The DNA here is from genome assembly GCA_963669345.1 of Gortyna flavago. Lineage (NCBI taxonomy): Eukaryota > Metazoa > Arthropoda > Insecta > Lepidoptera > Noctuidae > Gortyna > Gortyna flavago. Next base: position 12,014,588 of record OY770126.1, read on the forward strand.
TGTAATAAAAATAATGAAAAATCGTAAACTTAAAATATTGACGGATTTTTTTAGGTATTTGGATGTAACACAAAAGGGTTGGAATATTATATGTCAGGTATTTTAAATTAGATAAAATATATGGTTTGTTGGCAAAATATTAAGTTCAATAAAAATATTTACACTTCCTTAAACATAAATAAAATAGTAACGAAGTCAATACTGTACAATAAATATTTTTGGAAAAGTGCGAGAACGAGTCTGGTGCGTAAACGTTTTCAGTTTTTTTTTCCGTCTGGTTGTATGTTCCGGATTGGCGCAGCAATGGAACAAAACACGGACACAAATAGTTTATAACCTGGATTACCAAATAGGGTACTTTAATCCCTTATTACGTTTCCGTGGGAAATTTTCCGACATCCACGCGCAAAAGCCAGTTATAAGATAAGAAATTGATTTACAATATAATTCTGAGTTGTACTGGGTTATATGAACCAGCGTCAGGCACTATTGTCTGGCATTTTTGCTGAACTGGGCCTTTTTGGTGCAGCCGTGAGGCACACTTTCATGCTAATTTCTTACATCGGACTTTACACTTTCAAATTTATTTTTATTTGTTGCTTTCTGATGTATGTATCTGGTGTATTGGGTGTTTTTAGTCTGTGCTAAATAAATGTAAGTATTTTCTTTCTTTGTTATGTACCATCACCATTACCTACTTACCCTTACAGCCTAAAATATGGTCAAAGCATTGATCTAGATAAAAGAGACATAGGCAGCCCATGTCCCTTTTATTTAAATGAACGCTGGGCTTTAGCGTTACGTTGCTGTGCATTCGTCCTTAAAAGCACTAGTACTTACCTTACTAGGAAAAAGGTTATCATGCTAGAAATATTTACAGTAGGTATAGATTATACTGACCTTAGTATTGTTGTGCAGGAAATTTAAGGCTAACTCCACCACCAGTTATACTTGCTGTACAGAAGGAGGGTCTCTGCATAGGTATAAGAATAAGAATATATGTATTTACATAATCATCAGATGTTCCTTCGATATTTTACTCCTTTGACATTATATAGGGTAAACAATGTCAAATAAGCTGTACCTAATGGAGCTGAACGGGTTATTCATCCGACTGCCGCACGTGAGGTCGTGGGTTCAAACCCCAACTGTTGCACAATAGATGTTAACCCACTTCTCGATCAATCATGTCGAGGTAAATTATTATTGGAGGCATCGAGAAGACTTGACCTGGCTAAACTTTGCGCGTAAAAAACAAGAGTTTATACATTATTTATGGAGTAGGTATCTACTGCGCTAAAACAGATGGTTTGTCGACTAACAGTAGGTATTGGCGTTCTCCTATAGACACCGCTATGTTCTTCTTTAATAAGTAGTGAACAAATGGCCGACATCGATGACCCGGCTCAAATTGTAGTTTCTCAAGCTTGCCAATATTTGCATATTTTGACAATACGGGCGTCATGTTTGGCCACTACAAATACACGCATGGCTCCATTGTTTTATGAACACCATAGGTAATAAGTATACTTTCATATTGGAAGCACTCCTGCAGGTGCTAACCCACGGTGCTATGCCATTACCGTGAATAGTCAGGTAGGAAGTTGAAGAAAATATATACTTTTAAGCCTAATTCTTTTAACCAGCCAATTGGTAGGTATTTAAAATGTGCGAACGAATTATTTTAGTGTGGTAGATTTGTAGGGATGTCTAATTGTCTGTCCAACACTTCTGGTACCTAACTAGATTCCTACACTCTGAAATATTATGTGGAACCAAGCATATTACGTGCGGGAGGCACGTAATATGCCTTATGGCAAGATTTAGTGAAGCGCAATTTTGTTATCAATGACCATAGTAATTGTAAGTTTTTATCTCTAGTATACGCTATCAACATCGATATATACAAGGCGTAAGTACAAAGCAGTGGTTAAGTTGCATAATATAACTCACGAGGCTGACAGGCCATTGTACAGCCAAGCGCGCCACGTCTGCGGCGTGGGCTGCGCGCCGTCGATGCGCGCCTCGATGTGCCCGCATAGCGCGCGCCGGTCGTGCGAGCGACCCGAGCGCGCGTCGCAGACCAGGCGCTTGCGGCACTCTCCGTCGCACGTGCCGCGCCGAGGACTGTTCTTCCAATAATGTCTGAAAAATGGCGGCAGTTCTGATAAAAGTGGTTTGTATAAGCATGCTAATGATGTGTGAGAAAGTCTTAGCAGCATTGTCTTCTCGTGCAAATCATGCAACACCACGCTGTTGCTACAATTGCAAATAGGTGCCATAAGGCAGCAATGCATCAGTTCATTCTGAATGAGTCAGTATAAACAAATCAAATGATTACTTGTAGTATAGGTTAAAAACATCTTCTTTGGTAGTCATATCGTCGATGAACTTGTCCCAGTCCTGCGGCCGGAGCGCCGGCAACATGTATGAAGACCGAGCCGAGTACAACTTGTACCAGATGGGGTACCCAAACAAATTGGCCTCTTTCAGGTTCATGATCCAAGTCTCATGGTCGACCACTTGCTGAAAAAAATATTCAAGTAAGTTATTTTTAATTTAGTATTAATTGTCTGCCTATTTTCAAGTTAATTTGCTTGTTTATGTAGTAAATCAATTAATAATTACCCGAGTAGTGGCTTCATGGTCACCATCTACATAATATATTCGATAACCTAAATTCAAATCGTAGTACGGAGTAACTGAGGGCCCAACGTACGCAATACTTGTGGCTCTACCTGCGAAAAATATAACAAATGACGGTAACTTACTAAACCCAACCTGAAATTTTAATACGGATTTATGTAGCTCAATCAACTTGACAAGGTTCACCTACCAAAGTCGTTCGGATCATAAAAAACTTCAAATTCATCGAAATGAGTATGTCCAAAAAATTGTGCCGTTATCGTTGATTCATATCGGTTAACTATGGCGTAGTAATTGCGGCTCCATACTTTCAAACAATCGGAATGGCCCGGCGGAATGTGGCCAATGATGTGGACCTTTTCGCCGCTGAACTCCGCGGATTGCAGTTCATAAATCAACCACTGAAGTTCCGTTGCTGGATCTGTGCTGTTCATTAACAGCCACCTGAAAATTTAGGATAATAACTCGTTTTAGGTAGAATGCATGTCTGATATACATGTCTGACATAAATGAGGGTAGTTCAAACAGGAACATAGAATGAAAATTTAAATACTTAGTTGGAAAATTTTCTACCTAGATTCAAAATCAATCGGCCTAAGCTTTTCCCAACTATGTTCCAGTCCAGCTGAATGCCAGTATTTTACATGGAGCGACTAGGTACCTATCTGACCTCCATAACCCAGTTTCTGGGTAACACGATACCCCTTGGTATGAATTACTTACCTATTAAAAATATAGATATAAATTTTTTCTCACCAGTTCTTATTATTGCAGTAGTTCATATTGAGCGATATGATGCGGAAGCCCGGCCTCACGAGCACGGAGTAGAAGGCGCCGCGACGCACCGTGTGCGACACGCCGGCCGGCAGCCAGCGGCGCCATTGTGCGTCCAGCTCGTCGTACAGCCAAGCGATGTTGAGCTCCGAGGACGCTATGTACGGCGGCGGGAAACTGAAAGTAGGTAAGGCATAAGAATACAAGTCAGTAATCAATTTTTTATAGATTTTTACTCGTTTAAAATCCGAAAACGGGGGTCTTAACTGTTATGTAGTTTGGAAAGCGTAATTTCCGCCAGCTATCAGTTGTTTTGATTATCCTGACATTTTACGGAATTCTCTAGCTCTACACAGTGTAGGTAGTTCCTTCACCATACAGCCAATAAAATTTCTTCGCACAGCTCTGGAGATTACTCCTTTATTTATAATGAATGAGCAAATAGTTCAATGGTTTTAGTTCCATTTCGCAGAACAGTAACTTAATATCATTTGCAAACGTAACAGTTACATGACATATCATAAAATCCGCAATTATCTTTATTAGAAAATATAAATAAAGGTAATTGCTGTTTGTGCCCAACGACAGGTATTTCCGTCCAATAAGCAATTCATGAGTAATAGATCTGTGGGAAATGACTGGTAGGTAATACATCCGCATCCACTACTCAATCGAATGTCGCACGTAACCTACATTCCAAGAATAAATGATCTTAAAAGGGATTGTGTCTGTAATTAAAATGACCCCGACGGATGCTGATAATTGCGACATACGTAGCTACACGGTTCATCCGTACCTATTGACTGGAGATGACTCATGGTTCCCAAGGGCCGGGAATATCGGCACACCGGGGAACATATCCGACATCTGAGCTACCGTCTCTTGTAGGACTTTCAAATTTTCCTCTTTGGTTTGGTTCCATACATCATGCGGTGGTAGATCTCCCGTCCATAAAATGTAGTCTATGTCCTGGAACAGTGCATCAGTACATTTTTAGATTGTTATAATAATAGTTAAAAGTTGGGATCTTATAAGATATAATCTTAAGCTGGCTTGCTCACATCTTTCAACTATCGAACTGCTTTTTTAAAAATAATTTGACGAGCATCTCGCGTCTCGACCAATAAACGTTTGTTATCCAATCAGGAAATTGCAATGGTTCGTAGAACAATTGATCTTTGCGGTGGATATACCGTCCCCTCTTTCCCTACATTGTGTACGTTTATTTATCCCGGCTTTAAACTGGGTTCATCTCTATCAAACGAATAGTATCTAACGGTCATACGTACAGTGTGAGTGTCTGCTATGTGTTTTAACATGTGGTCTATGGTTCGTTTAGGTGTGTCGCACTTGCGGTAGTCTCCCCAGCGGCCGGCCCCTCCACCCGGCGTCAACGCTGGGCCATTAGACGCTCGACAGCAAAGAGGCTCGTTACATTCCGCATTAGCACCTGGAATTTGATAACAAACATTACAGTGTATCGTCGGCTTGCTAAGCGCTGTCTCTGAGAATGATAATGTGGTTTATAGGCGAAGAGAACACTGATGTCAGTACAACACAACAATATATAACGCTGTTAAAGAAAAAATAGTGCTTTGTTGAGTTTTCAGCGAATTGATAAGTTTTGTATCTTACGACGTAGAAACGCTCACCTTCAGCATAGTAGGGGTCGAAATGTGTATCAGAAATCTGCAGAACTTTAAAAGTTGGAGCTTTTTCGACGGGAGCGTCAAGTTCCCTCAGGGTAGGCTTCGGTACGGGAGGGAACGCCACTTCCCACTCGTGGTAAGGGTTGTAGACGTCGCCACACGCGTCTCCTATGACAAAACTGCAGATCTCGTCCGGACCTATCGTAATACGTTTCAATACGTAAACTACTTCACTCTGAAATATGAGAAACGTAGGTAAATAAAGATATCACAGAAAAGCAGGTCATATTGTTGTGTCGATGCGACCACGGTTTCTTACCCCGAACAACCTCGTGATGCCCTCGCAAACGCGAGCTGATTGAATTTTTAACGAAACACAAAATTGATAAATCATCTTATTGATTTCTTCTTTGCTTTTGCCCAGTCTTATGTAATGTTGTAGTAACCCGGCGCCAGCTTTGCAGGCTGTGCACGATACCTTAGACATAACAGAGTGCTCTACTTCGTAATAAACTTGTTTCAAATTGAGAAGTTTGAGGGCCTTTTCCACAAATACTGGAAGGTTACTGCTCTTATCGCTGTCCCATAGGAGACGAGAGTAATTTCGTTTTAAAGCTATCATGTGTGCTATTAGTTCAGTCTCGTTAGCAGATGGCGGTAGAGTATGATTATAATTAGAAGGAAGAAAGAATGGTTCCTCGTTGCGTGGGGTCAGTCTCCAATTCCAATCGTCGTTAGGTGGCATCCATTTTATCACCGGTCGATTACTTCTTCCTGATTGTTGCAGAAATATAGGGTTACCTGCGATGATAAGAAATCGCTTAGTTAAGGTTGAACTTGCATTGTTAAAGTGATTGCCGAGTTAAGAATGAACCACGATTAGGTAGTTAACTAAGTTCTTACCTGAAGTCATCATCACACTTAGAGAAAGAGTGGCGATCCATTGCACGAGCCATCGTATCCTTATAATCATAACTTAGAGTAGTAGAAGAAGGAAGTGTCTGAAACAAAACAAACAAATGAGGTTAATAAGTTATCAACCATTTCAAATGGGTTAGGTCTAACTTACGCTCGAGTTCATTATCAACTTGTGCCATCGCATATCTTGCGCAGAACAATGTAAAAATAGTAAAACGGAGAAAAGTAATGATTGAGGTTTCTTTAGAGTTCAGGTTGACTTGAACAAATTAACCCAGGCTTTTACGAGTACTTAGGTCTATACTTAGTTAGGGTGATGGCGGTACCTTCCTTTTTGAACCATCTCTGCATTATGCCTATATGTTTTATGAGCTCCAAAAATAGCTCCTTCGTCGACCTTGGTAAGGTTTAGGTCTAACCAAGTTTTTTTATTACCTTGGGTACAGATTTGTCTGTAAATAAGATCAGTACCTACACTAACTAGGTACTGACACCATTTCGCGTTTTGTTTGGTGCTTTTGATGTTAGTAATCTTATTACACAAAAAAAAAAAAAAACAAATACTGGTTGTCAGTACAGTCCCTAGGTATTGGTTCCACTCTGGAGTATTTTTACTGAATAAAGAGCTTGATCCCCTCCCTTAATAGTATATTTTTTGCTGTACCAAATAAGTACTAATACCTAGAATATTTAGGACGCTTATTAGTTTGATCACCCAATACTCATTGCGACAATTGAGTCCTGTACGGTATCAATTATGTCAGTGAAGTAATCGAGAACGAACTAGATCACGCCGCAGTTTACCATTTATGTAACTAAGTACCCATAATACACATCCGCACGTATTATTGTGATACCTTTACGGACATAAATAAACATTGGATAACAATACTCTGGCGCCGGTTAACCAGCACCGGTAGAGTTGCAACATCTTAATATAAATTGTTTTATGTTAATTACTGTAATACGAGTAATACATCACCTTTTCCAATTAGCTAATAAAAATGTCTATTTCATTGATAAATTAGATTTAGGCACGATTTTATTAACTTAGTTAGAACTTGACAACACTTCATTCATGTCTTTCGTTAACGAGAAATCCAGTGTACCTGCAGTTGATATCTATAGCTATTATTAAAAAAGGATTCAAAACATTTCCCTCGTGAGGCAGTCGGGTAAAAGATATAACATTACTAGCTAGTACACCACTAGGAGATCAGCTCATGTAGGTGACTATAGGTGCCTACAGTGTGCTCGATTTTTGTCGATGGACCCCTGTTTTGCTTTAGTATTTCAGCCCATCATGTCGGCGAAGGAAACACGTGTTTATCGCCAAAAATCGAGCAAACTTTTAGACACCTCTGGAAAATAACTAGATTGACAAACTCAATGCTGCAACGATAATATCTACGTAAACAGGTACTCGTATCTAAGCTAGACATAGAATATTATGACAAAGCGTTCCTCGCTTAAATCGTGAAAGTCATAAAAGCGCTCTCTCTTTTTTAGTATACGATATCCTCTGTGTAGTCGTTCATAAAGGTCGGTTATTCTAGCCATTATATAGTGAATAACTTGTAAACAAATTAAAATAATTTTACGAAACTTTCGAATCAAAATACTAACACCTTTCTTTAGCCATAAAATATATGAAAAAATTATGAGGAAAGGTGGTCCATTACTATCTACCATTATTTATAGGAATGACTTCTATTGAGCACACATGCAGCATTTATGTGTCCTATCTGTTAATTTTTGCTGTCTCAAAATAATTAACTCATCTCAGGTAGCAAAGTGAAGCTGTAGAGTAGAACGAATCATACTTTACATAAGTGAAGTAACTTTGTTTGCGACATTCCAAGTTTAAACAAAAGTTTCACTTTTTACAGATTTCTCAAAAACTGTCGCAGACTCGTACATTTCTCCTATGGATATAAAGACTGTAACTAAAGGCGGTTTTTATGCCAATGAATTAATTCATACTCGTTTTGCATATACAGGTTGAAATTGAAAACATGCGACAAATCTAAATGGGAGATTGTACTCATCATAATGAACAACTTTTACTATAGGACCAAACCAGAAATCGCAAAAAAAAAATCTGCTGTTCCCTATATAGGGAACAGCTGATTTTTTAATTGCGATTTTAGGTTTTATATAGTAAAAGTTGTTCATAATGATGAGTACAATCTCCCATTTCGATTTGTCACATGTTTTCAATTTCACCCTGTATAGGTAAATACCTACATATATTTTTTAATATTACTTAACTTATGATATTTAATTTACATAAAACCGTGTTAATGTTCATGAATGATTGACGAGGGCATGATCTTTCTAACAAAGATGCTGTAGAGTCACTATATGAATGGAAAAAAAGTTGTGTAATATGATCGCAATTTTATTATGGAATAGGTACCTACTTAAATAGTATTTCTGCTACCCTGTCGTGTTCACGTGTGATGTGTGAATGTTGTATGAGTCAGCGGATTCTACAGGCGGCAGTTGCCGCAGTTGTATACGGACGTGGAGGTCGCCACTTTCACCGCGCTTCATTGAGTTTGTTGGAAAGTGACGGTCGTATCGCACGATGCGTTTGCTCACCTATCATAACTTATTGTTATAGTAATCAGCTTCATACATCTCAACACAGTGTTACGTATTATGATCGCAATACCACCGATTTTTGTAAACAGTTGTAAGAATTGATGTGTGGTCATTAATCCTGTTCAATTTCATAGAGCACTTAACTTAATTTTTGTTGGATTCTATTAATCCTGTCGTTGTTTATGTCTGACTGATATGTGCCACTATATCTTGTAAAAGAAGGTTGTTCATAATATTTGGCATAAGCAAGCTATTTGCAATTTTGGTAGGATGCACCGCGCTTGCAGAGCACCTTAGGAACCAAGTTGAAGCTGGTTTTTTTTAGCATTACATGGACTGACGCCTTTCTCTTAATCCCTTTTCTGGTTTACTTTTATTGCGTTTTGCATTGCATTTGTAACAGAAATATATTTCACATAGGAACAATCATTTGTGTGAACCGGAGGATATCATGATGATCACTATCATGTTTGCACACTCTATGTGAACTACTTGTACAAAAGCACTTGCTGGCATGCAATGTAATACTGCAGAATGTTATTTATGAACTCAATTTAACTTCTTTTATTATTTTCTTCGTTTTGAGATATGTTTTGAGCATATTCTAAACTTATATAATTATGTATCTACCTATGTGCCTGCTACAGTTGTACGGCGGTACCCTATTCGCCAGGAAGACATTTATACAAAAACTATAACACCCTGAAATCTTACTGATTTAAAATATTAGTAAGATACAGGTGTATATGACTTACGTAATAACAATAAAATGGTAATATGATGAAAGGCTGTCGACACTCGGCTTGGCAGATCACTTCGCGTACTCTAACTACCGTGACAATAAAAGAAATACATAAAAACTCGGAATTCAAACAGCTTATAAAGTCTTAGGTTCAATTTGTTACATCATATTGTTCATAAATTATGTACCTAATTTGAAATAAATAACACCTAAGTAATAAAATAAATAGGAAAATTTAATCGAAGCGATTAAATTAATCAAATCCTTTTTCTTTGGTCAAATATAATGCATTGCTGATTGCTGGCTAGTATCGAGGTGTGAGGACCTAACCAACACACACGCATCACACACCACAACACACCCTCACACACATACACACACATTACAAAAAAAAAACATTTAAAGAATGTTGCCAAGACTCTCATTACGCTTTCTCTGTAAAAAAGTTATCAGATCTAATGTAGAGCTAAGACTCTAACTCTACAAACCTTACATCTTGGTCAAAATGTATGGCTTGGCCGTTTCGCGGCCGTCGCACAGACACACATATGGGCTGTAAGAAATTAAATCACTGGTCTTTAATTTTGTGTCAAGCAATAGTTCAATGGAGCGGCCAAGCCATACATTATCTAATCCTGAGAAGTTAAGCTCACGACTAGTCTAGCATTATCCAGGCCGAAGCTATGAGGATTTGCAAATACGACGAAACGCTTCGAGAAAAAATTAGGTAGTGCCCCTGCTTTTTATTTTTGACTCGTCTTGGCGGGGGCACTCCCGTGCCCCCAGATTTTGTTCATGGCAATGTGCGCTACAATACATCCATACTAATATTATAAATGTGAAAGTGTGTCTGTATGTCTGTTACCTCTACCGCTAACCGATTTTGAAATTTGATATAGAGATAGTTTGAGTCCCGGGAAAGGACATAGGACAGTTTTTATTCCGATATTCCCACGGAAACGACACTTATGCGGATGAAACCCCGGGGCGCTGCTAGTAATAGATAATTATTGTCGCTGTGTATGAACTTATTAAAATAATAACAATTTTTTAAATTTAATTATTGTTAATTAATACTTATGAGGTCGCAGCTGGCGTTCTGTTGTTTCTGGCGACCCCCAGGGGATAAAAACCTTAAGTTTATGTATGTAGGTACCTCTTTATGAATAATAGATACCTATTAAAATTCCTTCAAATCAGTTCATCCGCCTAGTTTAGAAATGAGGTTGAGACTTGAACGGAGACAGTTAGATGTAAAAATGTACAGACCTATCACTTCCTGCATCCATGCTAAACATGTAATTGGCTCGTTAAAGTAGAGGTACATTTTGATAAACGTGACCTTCCTTTGCAAGATATACAGAGAAGTTTCAACCAAAACAGGGACAGTTAGCGTATTGGTATGCCATGCCATACTGTGGCCTGAATATGACTAAGGATTAAAGTCTGATTTCTCTCATATTAGTACAACCAATAATAATGAGAATAGTTCGTCGTGCAGAGGTAAAATATTACCCAGTCAGCAAAGTGATAGCAGGGCTTATTGCCCACAACTCCAAGGTATGCCAGACGTAGAGTACCTACCTACTTAGGTACAGTTAATTATCGCCCTCGTGGGGGCAATTTTTAGGCACCCATTTGAGGTAAAATGATGAATCGCGGCAAGTGGTGTACGAACGATCAGAGGGTTGACCTATCTTTCAAAGAATCAGCATTGCCAGCCTCTTGGGCACTTTTCCTGTCGACAGCAATGCGGACGAAATTTTTGATGCCCTATTATTCTTTTCCCTCCCTTTTTTATATACTTGTACATATTATTATTTTCAGACTATTAGCTTACATTATGTAAATACCCACTTATGTTAATTTCTACACACATCTTCTCTACAATAATTATGAAAAAAAGAATTCGTTTCGTCTCGTAACTGCATTTAACAAAATTGTTGCGTAAGTTTTCTCTCCGCGGATGGCAGTTAACGTTCAAGGATTATTCATCCAGGCCGCTTTCTTTCGACTGCCAGCAGCTTGGTACAATTGTACGTCCACTTTCACTGCCCACACTGCGTCATCTCCCTTTACGGCTATAATTTGGATATTCGTGAGATTACCTAACCAACATAATCGGGCCATCGTCCGTTTTTGTTTAGTATTCTGAATTACTTGTCCAGTTCCGGCTCCGAACACAGAGCATGTATGGCTCCGAATGAAACTTGAATGGTAATAAGTAAAGACCGGACTTTATGCGAATGCATTTTTGCAAGCATTTGCATATTTAGGCTTTTTTTAGGGTTCCGTACCTCAAAAGGAAAAAACGGAACCCTTATAGGATCACTCGTGTGTCTGTCTGTCTGTCCGTCTGTCACAGCCAATTTGCTCCGAATCTTATGGACCGATTAAGTTGAAATTTGGTACACATATGAATCTCTGTGACCCAAACACAGACGTGTAAAGTAAATAAATGAGTTTTGAAAATGTGAGTCATTTTTGAGGGGTAAATAGACAATTTTAAAAAAAGTTTCGCAATCTGTACCGTGTGACATATCAACCTTACCGTGAGGATCTCAAATATTTTTTTTTCATAATTTTAAAGTAAATTGCATTAAAGTTATTTAAAACAATAGACGGAAATTTACAATTTACTTCTATTTAATTTACCCCCCCCCCCCCCCCCCCTTATCTCCGAAACTACTGAGCCTAAAATTTTGAAAAATATACAGAAAATAGTTCTATACCTATAGACTACAGGAAAATTAATAAGAAGTCTATGATCTTGAAACAACATGGTAAATCTCTCAATATTGTGCGTACAAACTTACATTTTCAGTTGGAATGTATGGGAGAACATGTTTTTCAACTACAATGTTAAGTTTGTTCTTGGGATAAATTCATTCCAATTACGGAACCCTTCATTGTGCTTGGTCCGACACGTACTTGGCCAGTTTTATTTTTCAGGTTATTGCATATTTTAACTAAAATCTACTGATCGTTCACAAGAGCTATATACATAAGTAGTAAAATACTTATGTCAGTAATTACAATGTTGATCATAAAAAAAACTTTGAATAATCCGGTCTCTAGTAATAAACCAATTACAAATATTATAATGCGTAAAATTATCATCAGAGAACAGAGAAAAATAATATTGAATTTTAATAGGAATAGGTAATCATAACATTCACATCCGATGTAAGTGTGTTTGAGCCAGAGAACCTATTATATTCGTAAAACGTTCATAGCGCTGAGAAAGTTAAAGTTAAATATTATTTAACTTTTATCGGTAAAGATAGATTTCTAAAATTATTATAAAACATACGATGTAGAATTGTAGATAATGCTATTTCTGTGTCCGTTTAGCAATGTGCTGTAATTTTCTATTTTATTCTAAATTCTTAAACGGGTCTAGATTTCTTGTTTAGGCTTGTGAGAGAACCAGTAATCTGTCTATTGATGCTGTGGGAGGTGGTACGGAGCAGGGACACAGACACCGTCTCACTCTGCTACACCGTTACTGTCGCGAACGGAACATTGCACTTGCTTGCATAACGATTGCCTTCCGTAGGGTTTTAATTATACCTATTTGTTACGAAACACTCATTCGTTAGCCCTCTACGGATGTATTACAATCTCATGTCTTATGCATACCGTGGGTTTAAAATGTTCCTCAGGTGTCTTAATTGTATTGTTATACAATTAAGCTCTACGCGCTGTTCTGTGCAGCGTTTATTTGAATGCAGCACTCTGATTGCGTAACACATTATCGATCTCAATCTGAATAATTTTGAAGGATAACTAATTCATTGCTTCACATGTTCGAAAAAATTGCCTGCTCAACAACGTAAATAACGCAATGAATGTTGTTGAAGTGTCAAAATTAAACCCATTGCTACTGATAGTGTGTTACACAATGACCCAGCTGGTTTGCACAGCACCTCAGCTGTGTTGTAGGTCTACTGTAGACGATTCCTAGAATAAGTTAGTAGATAGAGACATAGAATCGATTAACGCAGCATGTTAATACCTAGGTACGAAAACTGACAGAAAAAACTTGGCATGATGGATTGAGCAGGATATAGTTTCGAATGTAATACACATAAAGTTTGAAGAAATGTATACCGTACAGGGGGGCTAATTAGGTACGTTACTAAGGCATAGACATAGTAGGCCCAACCAAGAACAGGTATACACAAACCTTCAGCTATTATGCAATAGAAGATCCAAGGCCGTAGAACCTAATAAACAGTTCAAAGATAGGTACAGGCGTTAACTTATAGCTTATGGCAGAAAAATAACCGTTTTGATGAAGGCTACAGATCAGAGGGGCAATTCTCGTAATTTTAAGAACGTTCACAGTCTGATCTCAGTCTCAATCTGTCAAAAATACCTCTAATTTCCATACATTTTGACAAGTGTTTGACATTTGTTTGTCGCTGAGATGAGACTGCGACTAGATTTTGAACGTTTTAAATTACGAGAAATGGCCTTCAGAAGGCCAATTCTCGTAATTTAAAACGTCAACAACTTGTCAAAATGTACTGAAATTTTAGGTATTTTTGACAGATTGAGACTGAGATCAGACATGTGAACGTTCTTAAAATTACCAGAATTGCCCCTCAGGTTCGTATGCCTTTTTTATATATAAAGTATCAAATTCGGTGATTCTTTATTTACATTGCAACCTAGCCCATTAGCTAATAAGTAATTTAAATATAACTTAAATTGCTAAGTAGCTAGGTATAGGTTCGCATTAAAAAGTTTGTTGGTTATTTACTAGTAAGTTCTCATTCATTGGAAGCAATCAGTTATTTCATCATTTTAGTTCAGAGTGTACCTACCTGCCTACAAAGTACAGTACTCCTATTAAGGTAGGTAGGTACCTGTTTATGTTTCTAAATGCATTATCATATTTCAACGAAGTGCGTTAGTTTTTGGAGGGCATGCAGCGTTACCAATCTTTGCCTAATCAAGAAGGCCGCTGCGAATGAGGCCGCAAACAGACTCGGTCAATATGCTTGCTGAATCGACACCGAACTAACTATTAGGTAGTCGACGACATTACCTACTGAGATCATTTTTGTTCTCATCTGATTGACCTACACCTAACTATTAAACCTTTATTTTCTAGTACACACATAATATACGTGACATATCAAGCTATAGCTATACATTTCCAGTTTTAGCCGACCTCGCATGTGGCTTTTCGTAGAATGAGAAGTCAGCTCTGGAAATGTATAGCTTGATAAGTCGTCGTGCGTAGGTACACATTGACGATATAAATCCAATTCCAGGTTAATAGACCAAATACCGGATAAAATTGTTATCTGTTACGATAATAACATGCGGGTTTATTATTATGCAACTGCATTCTATCCCGCATCATAAAGTTAAACTCTATTAAACACAATGTACGTAGGCTTTATGATATTAGGTACTTCAACACAGCGACATCTTTTTCTTGTATAGCTCGGCTTACGTGTTCTGGACTAGTGCCAAGCTTTCTCGATAAGCTTTCTCTAAATTGCTCCTTCACATCTTGTGGTTTACGTGTACTGTAATGTTATTTATTTAAGAATCATCATTTTATTTACTGTGAACTTGTTACTTATTTTCTGCAATATAAAACACTGTTTTTATCATTTCGTTAAAAAGTTGCACACGTTGAGCCTTGACTTGACTTTGGGTTAGCCGGGTATTTGCAGCGATTTGATCACAAGTGCAACACAACAAATTAGTCTAGCTATGTGGACACGATACCCATCAAATAAAACATCGCCAATGTTTCGCTTTCCCAACGCGCGACGTCGACAACGTCACGAGACTGGCACCGGTAACATCGATGCATCAGCCCCAGCTATTACCTACTGACGCGTCAAAAATGTCGAAGCACATACCTACACACTTTTATCGCTTCAAATAGCAGTCATGTGCACAGGGCTTTATTTTTACTTGCGTTTTTATTTCAACGTTTCATGGGTGAACTGAAAATATGACTATTTAAGTGCGTATTTTATTTGGATTCTTATTCTTAGTCACTTCACACTATTATTTTGTTATTCGACTTTATGATCTGATTTCATGGTAAGAGTACGTTATCATAAATCGCTTTGCCAGCGAAGGAACACTTTCCCTGGGCTGCAGGGTTTACAATAAGTATTTTTTGGCAACTAAAGATTATGATTTTTGGGCGTATAAATATTATTGCTAATTAAGTAACTGGTATATTAAAGATGAGTAGCGATACGATTTTATCTTCAGTGATTTACAGATTTATTAACCAAGTCAGACCTTACATGTTATGCTAAATTGAGTTTACAGAATATTACCTCTATCGATGATAAAAATTACTAAGTATCTAACATTGTTGTCGTAAGAACAATTGCACATTTTACTTTCTGGAGAGTGCATTCACACGCACTGTCCCGGCTGGCATCCAGAATCCCTTTGTAAAAACTTTCGTTTGGTTCATCGAACTCACTTTCACCTATTGTAAGCACATGCTCTCATCGGAATGCACTTCAATTATATTTGTTAGCACGTCCCACGTATTAGATATAATACCTATTGTATGTTATGTATTAGATATTAGTGCTTCTCGCTTGAAATGGAAATTAGCTTTCATTTCATAAAGATCTGGGTACCTACCACGAGCTCTTAACGCGATCCACTTTAGGACCTAAACTGAACTGTTCTGCTAATTCGTACCATGACGTCAGTTAAACGATTCAATTTAGGCCGTGCCATCTGGATACCTACCACGAGCTCTTATCGCTCATTCACTTTCAACGATCCAAATGCCGCTCAGTATGTTGGACGTCATGGTACGACTGTGAACGATGCAGTTTAAGAACCTAAACTGAAATGTCTTGCTTTTGAATCGTTTTTAAATAGATCATGGTAGGCCTCCTGAGCGCTTCACACATCTATAAAAATCTACGATGACTCACGTGTGCATCTTGGAATTTATTCAGAAGATTATGTACTTAAATAGCGGGATACCCCAGACACTTAATGGTAAAGTATAACAAATAGCCGAAACTGTTTTCATTTAATTCTTGGCACGCAACTCTCGCGATTGTGTCAAGTGATGTTATTTTACTTTCATTCTTAAATTCATTAACGTGTGACAGTAGGTAAGGGATAACGTAGACCATATTTAATGTAAATTAAGCAGAGTTGAGCGTCTGCTGGTCGAGGTTGAGGGCGCGACGTAGTCATCGCTCAGATTTTTGTCATTTGCTACTCAGTGTCCGTGTCGCACTGCCCCAGCTATCTATAGTGAAGTATAAATAGTGCGAGTAGCCGGCCTGGACGCCGGAAAACGTGTACGCATATCTAAACAATCAGATTAATATTAAAGATTTGGTGTTTTTATAAAAAAAAACTACTTGATATCTTGTGTCAAATCAATGTTGTTTTTGGGGTGAGTAGTAAGTGTATTTTTCTCTGTAACGCTCATAAAACTGTCTTATAACCGGCAAAACGATAATGAGAGCCAAAAACATGAACACGGTAACTAACCGGTAACTCGGTTTTCATATTTTCTACGTTAGTGTGGAAATTGATGAATTAAAACGCAAGGTAGGTATATCGCTCAATAGATTCTGTTCCCCGTAACCATAAACTGCTTGGAAAATTACGTACCTTCAAGTTATTCGTTATCAAATAGGTAGTTGTTTGTTTGTTTGCTGGGAAGTGGAAAAACTCTTCCGCTGTAGAAACAAATAACGCTGAGTTGTATCCCTGAAAACCGTTATCTTGTTTTTATTATTTAGTTTTACGGATGTGGTAAATATTTGACTTTCACGAACTTGCACGCACAGTAGGTACCTACTTTAATATTGATGAATAAATAGAAACTACCGTTATAAGACGATTGTGTTATTAAAGCACTTGTGAAAATCAGACGACAAATTGACCTCACTGCTAGAGCTGTATGACGATTCCGATAAATAGACTGACCTCTTGTGTCGCTTCGACCCGTGCGATTACGCAGACGCTGCCTCACGCTAACACAGATAATGTTATACCCGTTCCAAAATAAAGATTTATTGTTCTCGAACAACTAACCTTCATAAATGGGACAAGTACCTACCCATGTAAGTAGTCTTTGTAGAACTCTGGTAAATTATAATTGGTTTAGTAAGTAATAATAAATCACTACATATTATAAAACAAAGTCCCCCTGGCGAAGCCGCGGGCTAAAGCTAGTAGCCAATAATTTAAATTTGGGTAGCTATACGAAAGACAAGCAAACTATATCTGAAAAATCATTCTTAACGAGTTTTAAAGTTAATTATAATAGCACAATTTCGTTCTTTATTAATCATTCCGCAAGGGAAAATGACTGTGTTAATTGTTAGTAATGTCTATTCAAACTTATGTTTCAAATTAATATTATTTCAAGTTAAAAAATATCAACTTTATTTAATAGCAATTAAGTTGATTTTAGTGTGACTAGCACCAATGAAAACGTTATAAAAATGTTTGAAGTTAAACTGAACTTTATTGAGTAGGTATTAAATTTATTTTTCCATAAATTCATATTTGTTTACATTTTTGGCAAATAATCCGCGAATGCAGTATAGGTACTACTTACTTTATTTTTTACGATCATCTATCAAAGTTCATTGACATAAATTAGATTTATACCTTTATAGCTTTATGTGTACCTATGTAATTCCTCACCTACACATGTGGGCTTCCGAGCAAAAAGGGTCCAGTAGTGGGGTATTGAGTTAAGACTAGATTCTGTATCTAAAATAGTCAATTGATAATAAGGATAAAAAAATATTCATAAAATGGTAAATTTTTAAAAAATCAGACATTTGACGTTAAAACTGAAAAAGCTTTATTTGAGAAAAAGCATTTGCAAAGTTTGATTGAAAAAAAGACACTTCTACTTGCTTGTTACATAGATTTTGATTTATTATTGTAGATTGAGATACTCTCCATGAAATCAACTTATAATTGTATTTGTACATTACAAAATAAACAATTACAATGGAAATAAAGGGTTGCTACATAGTTTAGTAAAAAGGTCCACTTGTCATATTTAGTAAAAAGTGAGTAAATACGACCACACAATGCAATAAAAACCTAAAATTAAATGTATTATTCATTCAGATTTTTTATTATTATTTGAACAGAATAATGATTAAGTATTTTGGCTACTATGTTATGTACCCTTTATATATATTTTTACTTTATACATACCCTTTTACGAAATTACATACCAGTAGCCAAAATTAAACACAAAAATTGTTCTAGCTGGGATCTTACTTAGATCTAACTTACCTATTGGACAAAAATAAATTCCTCCTCGTACCTTATATCGATCTACACTAATATTATAAAGAGGAAAGATTTGTACCTATTTTTGTATGTTTGTAATGAATAGGCTCAAAAATTACTGGGCCGATTTAAAAAATTCTTTCACCAATAGAATGCTACATTCTTCCAATTTGACATAGGCTACATTTCATTTTGTAACAATGTAACCGAAGGTGTAGAAAAATGAGTCTTAAAATGTCTTTCGTCGAATGCGCTGCCGAAACTATTAGCGATAGAACAAAATAATGTACAACAATATTGAAGAACATCATAATGTCTACAAAAAACTCCGCGGTAGCATATGTCCAACTATTGTAGTTATGTCACTACAACAACTTTTTTCATTTTAAACATTAATGAAAATGCTAACCAAATTCAAACCATGCTATTTATGTGTTTATATTAATCCTTATCCAAATAAATTATTTTATGGTCAAGACCATTTAACTACCTATAAAATAGTTTTTAAATTATTTAAATTGGACTTTCCATTCAAAAGATATTACGAATTAAAAAATTCAAACAGTAAACAAAACCGCCATAGCGCCGTGGCCGTTGTTTGCGATGCAGTCTGAAAAGCGCGCCGGGCATCGCGGCGGGCGGGGTGGAGTAATAAATAATATTTTTTTAATAAATAAAAATATTTGTGAAAAAAAGTGTTTTATATCCAAATTTCCAAAAATAAATAATTGTGTACCCCGTGCGAAGCCGGGACGGGCTGCTAGTTGTATGTATAGATAACAACTATTTACACTAGATACTAAATTTAATGACTAACTTAATCTATATAAATAAAACAAAGTCGGGTTAGTTACCTACGAATAAGTAATAAGTACTTATTCGTAGAGTTACACCATTTATAACTCAAGAATGGCTAACCCGATTTATAAGATGATTGATTTGTTGAAATTGTCTCAGCCCCGAATAGCAGAATAGCTACTATAACATGGGAAAAATTAAGAAAAAAAAATCTGAGTACGAAGTTCGCCGGGTCAGCTGTATACAAATAAATACAAAAACCATGGACACTTAGGCGTTGAAGTACTCGTCCGCATCGCTGTCAATCGGAAACGTGCCCAGAAGACCGGCAGCATTGCCACTTTAAATGGCAATGCAAATTCTTTGGCCAAAGAACGACCCAGCCCTCTGGTCACTTGAAGTGTCGACTAACCGGCGAGAAATTTCCTTAAAAAGGAGACGTGCACTCGGGCCCCATGACCCGAGATTTTCGACCCCAAACGGCTCAAAGCTGTAGTTACCCATAAGGTTACAGTATTTGCGCCGCTTGAGGGTCTCAGTAGCCGCAGCAGCGGCGCCAGCACAGCCCGCCGTGCTAGGAACATGAGATAGCGCAAGGGTATCAACACACGTTGCGTTGTGGTGTGGGAACACCAGAGGCCTACCCACCTTCCAAGGCAACAACGTCATGCCGTCTGGTCTCTTCTTATAGTTACGTACCGAGCCGTTTGTTTCTAACACCGCTAGTACGCCGGCGGTAATAAGGGCCCAACGAATAATATCGTTGATGCTAGCGTGCCGTGCTATGCGACCTGCGCTTCTGCAGCAGGACAGTCCACGGTGCCCGAGACTGTCGACAGCTTCACCGCAGTGACACCGATGCGGAGCAACACAAGGTGCGCCCAAGCGAAGACACGTCCTCGTACCTGATGACCGACTTTTTTGCAGTACGAACATGTTGGTTTTTGTCGAGTACTCTTTTCAGTTGTTTGTTTCTGAATAGATGTTGTCTGCACGGAATTGTGATATTTAGGAAAGCTATAGGAACTTGATTCGTTAACATTTGGATTGGGTTTCGGGCATAAAATATCTTTAGATTCTTCACTAACGAATTCAGGATTTTGTTATAAAGATACGATTTTCTTTCGTAAGTCATGCCTGCAGGGTATTTTTCTGAAGGAAAACCGTTCTACCTTATTCGGGTTTAAAATCTTTGCTAAAGTTGGTTGACTGTCAGCATTTTTTTCGTAACTTATCATGTGCCCTCTATTATTTTCATTCGTTTCAAAATGACAGAAATGCAGAAGTTAAACAACTTCTTCTTCCTGTTTCTGTAACCATGTAACCACATGGTTACAGAAACAGGTTGAAAATAAAATTCCCAGTCGTAAGTTTTCACAAAAGTTTCTCCTTCCTCACCACCAGTAACAGTATTGATTTTGTTTTCGGATAAGCTTGAACAGCAGCAGCAATAACATCCTTTAAATTATTTAATTGCCATTTCCTGAAACTTTTTTTGAATAGACCGAAATACATATCGGGAGCAAACTTGGTATGATATGATCCACGGGAAGAAAAGACATACGGAAACTTCGGTGTCTGCCTGTTAAAACTCGCCTAGTTTCATATTGCATGACAAAGTTATTTTTATTTTGACCAGGTGTTTGCGTACTGACATCTTTTTAACCGACTTCCAAAAAGGAGGAGGTTATATGTTCGACATTATGTATGTTTTTTTTTTTTGTATGTTCACCGATTTCTCCGTCATTTGTGGATCGATTTCGAAAATTATTTTTTTGTTTGAAAGGGTATACTCCCAAGGTGGTCCCATTGTCAGCAAGTTGGAATCTGATGAGAGGATCCCATGGAAATCGAGGGAAACCCTCAACTTTTTTTTGCAAACCTATAGCGATTTGGATATTTTTTAGAGTAACTTGAAGGGTATACTCCCAAGGTGGTCCCATTGTCAGCAAGTTGGAATCTGATGAGAGGATCCCATGGAAATCGACGGAAACCCTCAAATTTTATTGGCAAACCTATAGCGATTTCGATATTTTTTAGAGTAACTTGAGCATTTGCTCTCGGAAATCATCATTTGGTAAAGTGGAGCTGATGATGAAGACTACAGACGGCCATCGGAACTAATCAATGATAAATATTTCACGGGTTGCGATTCGATTACTTTAATATGGTTGCTAAGCAATTTATGCTCGTCACAATGCATGTGGTGGTGGAGTGGAGTTCTTCAGGTTCTTACCAGGAGAACTCCTCAAAAATTAACGTCCCAGCATCGGGAAAAGCAATATTTTGTAAAAGGTGATGAGCAGTTGACGTTATGCTATTGTAACTTAGATAAATTACAAACTCTTTCACTAAAAAGTGAAAAATAAAAACTTTTTTACAAAAAAAAAAACAACCGACTTCCAAAAAAAACTACAAAGTGATAAATAACTTTTATTTCGGAAGTCGGTGTCGTTGGTTTTGCATTTTCGTTTATTGACACCGACTATATATATATAGCCTACTATATAGCCTATAAGTACTTACCAACATTTTCGAAAAAATTATGAAGCATTGAAATTCTCCGTTCCCAGTAGCACATGATTCAGGAATTACGTACAATACTAATTTTTTCAATGGCTCTGCAGCAACACCAAATAACCTGACTTTAAATCCTGTCAAGAAATACAGTGGCCGGATTTGGTGAAAGCTATGCGGTAAATGTATCTGTTGGGCAAAATCGAAAAAATTATGCATGACGCCATCGTAAGAATGGTTCATGAGGTCCAACAGTAAGAGTAGAATCCGGTATCTAGTGAATTAAAACGCGCTATAAAACGTATATTACAAAAAATTTGACATGCCACCTTTTTACTAAAATTTTCTCTTATTTCTGGTACTTAGAAACATCATAATAAAGTCTTTTACTATATGAACTTGCACATAATTGACCATTCATTAAGAATCAAGACGTATTTTGCATTAAGAACTGACCTGACAGAGTTGGTGTCGTACAATTAGGCCCATCGTTCACGACGCTACTCAAAAGTAATGTGTTACAAACTCAAATCATACACATATATACCCACAATCACAGACACACCTACATTAAATTATTAAGTAAGTAGAATAAGATTTTTCTAAATTACAAAACTAGTATTTACTCATAGTACTGTTATGTAATGCCGTTAAAATTGTAGCATCAGCGCAAGTACATGAATATTATCACTGTGCCATTACACATAGGGGACCGAGACTGATTTTCCTTAACACAGGTTACTTTGTAATCTAGCTAGGGGAACAGTGCTTCACCCACTCGATTGTAGACTACCTAACATATTCTATAAGATCTTTACTATAACCATGTATACCTACTACAATCTTTCTGTTTTGAGTAAATAAATTTATTATTATTTATAAAAAAAAAAAAAAACACCAATGAATAGCCAGAATGTCACAGCACTGGTAGTTCAAAGGCGAAACTTACACAACGCAACTAATCATAATTTCACAAAACAGTAATCTGTTATTAACTTGTTAGTGATCGTACACACAAGCAACATGCGTCAACGGCAGAGGCAACTGCAGCCGCAGACGCGTCGATGGCTGCAGTTGCCTTTGCAGTTGACGCCTGTCGCTATTGTGTATGCACACTTAGAAGTAAGACGCGTCGTCGTCGACGTGCCTTAAGGGTTCGGTTTCCGTACCAAACTATAGCAAGCAGAAACAAAGTACGCAAGAAGCGAACTAAGCACCGAACTTTCTACTAATGAAAAGGTAAGTCGAATTGGAGAACAAACTTAACTTTGCAGTTGAAAAAAATATTCTCCCATGCAACAGTCTAGTCTACAGCAAGGTCGATGTTTTAGCTGGAAAATATCTTTACATGTAATATTCTACAAATTAGATATCTATTAACAGTTTTCGGTTTTTTCTCTTTACATGTGCTGTGAAACCTTGTTTCTTTCTAATTTCAAGATTGTAGGTCAACGGGAAGTAAGCCACATAATACCTATAAGTTTAGCGAATAGCATTTGTGACACTAGTGTGGTCTAGTCTTTTGATTGCATTGACGCTTGAATTTTTAACACATACCTCAAACCATAATGGAACCGCAGGCGTTAGTATTTAATATTAATTTAATCTTGATACCGTTTTTCAACCAAGACTCTTTCTTGACAGACGGACAACAAAGTGATCATTTAAGGGTTCTAATTTTTATTACTTTTGATGTGTGTAACCCTAAAAACGTAACACAATATGCTCGTAAAATATGAACCGTTATTCAAATCTTCTTAAAAAAACTGATTACATGCATACGCAATATCGTAGGTAAAAATAGGAATCTAACTACTGAAAGAAGTACAGTTGGACATAGTTGGTATAATATCTAGGTCAAATAATGTACCGTAATTTCTTTGATCTAATATTTCATGGCGCACTAAAGCGCTTTTTTCTCATTTCTCACAGTCATAAATTAACTGATAACCAGCCAGTTCTTTTTCGAGAAAATCGAAGTCAAACAGCTGTTTGTCTTTGATATTTTGTTGCTTTGTTGATGAACAGAGGCAAGGGAAACGAAACGAAGGTGGGACGTCCCAGGTGAGCGACAAACACAAAGACGAAGCAGACTTTAGCACCTGAGTAGTACGCTTCTAACCAGGCTAGTGTTACGCTTGATACGATGCCAGTCGCACGATGTTCACGTGTTTTGCGTACGACGACGCGACGTACGGTTTAATTACCATTAGTTTCATCCATTAGCACATCAGGCAGAGGTGCTACACTCACATTTCGCCAGTTATGTCATTTGCACAATTTTAATTAAAATACAGTTTGATTTTATTGACATTTGATTATACAAAACAGAAGTTAATCTACAAGCTTCATTCCGTAAAAACAATACGTAGTTTTGTTGTAGGTACAAATGCTTTGTTAATCAAAGATTGATTTTTTTGATATCAATAGAAATCAGTAGTTAATGTTTCTAAAAAGGTTACATGCTCTGTGCATCTAATATATGTAGGTAGATCCGTTATCATACAAATTTGGTAGGTACATTTACATTATTTGTTCAAACATCATGTAAGTACCAGAAATAAATAAATATGAATTTTGTAATAAGAAGAGTGGGAAAGGTATTATAGCCAGCTTGGTAAGAATTGCAATAATTTAATCTGTATTAGTTAATTAACATAATTAAATAATTATTAAGACGTCGTCCCGCTACAAAACTGCACCTCTTTTATTAGATAGGAAAAAATAACCATTGTTCTAACCTATTCAGCAAAATGACTTGTCGCGTACCTACCTAGTACGTTCGTTTGGTAGGTACCTATTACGGTACCTAGAAGCTGATAGTAATTAGTTCCCACGTTGCTCCCTTGTTTTAGCGCTCTATTCATGTTCTATGTTTTTGCCCAACTGCGCGACAACAAGATAGGGTACATAAAACTCTCTTTTTAAGCTTATCTTTGTAATGGGATTATTTATACCCTCGAAGCATTCTAATGACTAACGACTAACATACTTATGAGCTAAGTTTTGTTTTTATAAAATTAAAATGGCGGATTTTGAACGTTAATAAGTAACGTGTTGATAAAATATTTTTTGTAACCTGATTATTTAGGCTGTCAAAATAAAAAGCTTGAGGAGAAGATGCCAAAAATATAACACACTAAGGGATGAAAAAAAAAACACGACTTCAACTAAAATGTTCAAAACAAGTACTTACACTTTTCAAGCAATCTGTTGGGTTGGCATCAAATCTGAGATTGAACTCAAATAATTGCCACGAACTGCATCAGACTGCTTGAAAAGTAAGGTTGTTTTAGACTTTTTTGTTGCAGTCGAGTTTGTTTAGATTATTTTTTTATTGAATAACGCGTAGCAAGTCGCAAGTTAGCACTTAGCATGTCATAGAGTCGTGAACTTGTGACCCTGAGTATTGGCACTCGAGACTATAATGCGTACCTACTTAAGCGTAAATCAATAATGATAGAGACATGAATCTTATGTAAACAAAGTTGAATGAAAGTTACAATAATAAACTTTAATGCGTGCAATTATTTTCTATTCAGATTTCTGCAGATTAATTGCTAGACGCCTATAGTAGCAAACGCTTTCATTAATTTGAATATTCGATCTTTTATTTTGTGGCTCTATCTTATTTTTAAAGATGACTATAGCGAGCTAAGCGAGGCTATGTAAAATCATTGTTCATCAGGTGGCGTTCTGTATAGTTTCTGCCTAGTGAGACCAGCATGAGAAAAAGGCGCGAGTTTCTATTCTACCAATGTCAAGGTTTAGTTCACCGTTATGAAAAGATTGTCAAGTAGGTACCTATCTTACGGCACTGTTTCAAAATCATCAATAGTCCTGCAGGTCATCGCAGACTATAGTTTAAAAGAACGAATATTATATGTTCATGTAACAGAGTAGTTCTAGTTCAGCAGGTGAACTCTGACTTTTTCGTGGTGGTGTTAAAAACTTCTACAAGTTGGCACAACCTGTACTTACCTATCCAACTACCCACTAAATGTCATCATCAACCTCCTGCCATTAGATCTACGTATTATTATCTATGTAGATTAGCGCACGAAACTCTACTAGCCGGTAGGGTTTTAAAAGGCGGATGTTCCGATGGTCCGTTCATAAATTTTTATTCGAAATGTCGTCCTTCTAAACACAGACCTTTAAACCGAATAATTTTATTACTTTTCTACGATGCAATGTTGTCACAGATGACTTTTCGGTAAAATATCATATTTCAAGACTGACAAAAACATTACCTAAGTTTTTTAAACACAGTCATATTGAGTCGTGTTTAATTAAATAATAGTATCCACTTATTTGTTACTGTAATACGAGGAAAATTTAGTTGAAAGCGTAATTTAATAAATATTATGTTGTTTTCCCTTGTGACAAATAGGTACTAGGTATTTGTATAATGTATGTAATAATATAAATCACAAAACGTAACAACAGCACCCGAGTCAAATCAGTAATTAAAAAAAAAACACAACGTTATAGTAATTTCTGTTAGAGATTGCAGATTTTATGTACAGACGCCAGCACATCAACCTACTACAATCTGTCAAATTTCTTTGATAGATTTTCAACTTTATCGCTAAAGTTTAAGGTTCAAAGTTGATTGGAAAAATTTGACAGTTTCGGGTAGGTTGATGTGCTGGCGTCCGTACATACTACTAAATCCAATAAACCAAAATTGCCAGGCATCAAAATTGATTAACATGTTGGGGTCGGTTTCCAGTCTAGCTGGCCTGGATGCAGTTGAATACCAGTATGGAAGGTCCACAACCTAGATTCTGGGTTTGAAAAAAAACTTTTCTACGAATTTTGTGTAAAGGCGCAATCGACTAAGGGTTTTGGTAAATCTAGGTAATATTTCTAAGTTTTATTTTTTATTATTTTTTAAGCCAATAAGAAGTAAAACAACATTCTGTATAACGATCTCGATTGCCACGCGTGTTGATTCTGGCAATCTAATTTAGTTATCAGTCGGTAGACACCACCCTATTATACGTAGGTAAATAAGTAATGATTGTGGATGCTACATAAGTATGTAAATAAGTAACTTGATGTAGTTGTAACGACCTTAAGGCGCAGATATAAGACTTCTAATGATTTTAAATTCAACATCACGTCTAATCGACCGGACTGATTTCTTTGAAAAAAATAAATGTTATACTAGACCATTTGCTTCGTAATTTGATATGTGAATATTTGCAATTATATTTTTTTAACATAGTGTAATTAATATGTAAAGTAATGTCTACCGCGGACATAAAAACGATAATCACGCAAACACTATCGGGTGTATTTTAATAAAACTTTCACCATATAAAATACAATTTAATTCCCCGAATTTTAGTATACAGTTTTTATTTGTTTGGTGTTTGATAAAGCAACAATAGATGATTGTTTCATATTTTGCAATAAATTACCAGCGTTGTGTCATCGCTCATCTCTTTCTTTTCTATGCAGTCCGATAGTGACCGCGCTTTAGGTCATGTAGTCGCCTTAATCGATAATCTATTTACAAAATATAAATTAAAGTCGCTTTTCGTTTCTTTCTGTGTGACCGCGTTGTTCTTCTAAACTGCGAAACGGATTTTGATGCGGTTTTTATCATAACTTAGAGAATTTATTCCGGAAGATAAAAAATAATAAAGAAATCTGATGTTTTGACAAAACGCTAGTAATATAACACACACATCACGCCTGTATTTCCCGAAGAGTCAGGCAGTGGCGCTAGTAATATATAAATCGGAAATTCGGCTAAAAGATTATCAACAGTTGATAACTTAATACATCCTTTACAATAAAAATACTCGTACAGCGGCCAGCACATCAACCTACCCCAATCTGTCAAATTTTCCCAATTGAATATGAACCTTATTCCTTTGTGGTAAAGTTGAAAATCTATCAAAGAAATTTGACAGATTGGGGTAGCTTGATGTGCTGGCCTCTGTACATGCGGATGTACCTACTTGAATATCCATAATACAATATTTGCATGCGTAAGCTTTGATATAAAACCTACAAACTTGTAAAACATGATACCTGACTGAAATAAGTAGTTGAAGTCACGCAACCAATAGCTAGGTCTCTCTTCCTTGCCTCAGACAGAGATAATAATGTAGATACAAGATAGCGGAAATATAAATGATGAACTGAAATAAACAATAAATTCCTTGTATTGTGGTGGACGTGGACGGTTCGATCCAAACCTTTGTTTTGTAACAAGGCCGCTCTGTGTGGGCACGGTAGTGGGTCTCACATCGAGTACCTATGTAATTATTTTTAGCACGAACCACATACTCATAGCCTTTGCAATAGGCAGTGTAAAATAAGTTGGCATCTGCAGTAAGTTTAGCATAAGCATAGCATAATCAGCTTATAATTTTCTCACTGCTGGGCACAGGTCTTCTCTTCGTGAGAGGGAGTGGCCGTAATCCACCACGTGGGCCCAGTGAGTGCGAGCTGGTGGATGTCACATGTCTGTTTCCTCACGATGTTTCGTTCACCATTTTCAGTGCAGTGGTAATTCAATAATTTACACAAAGTACCTGTCTAGGTTCAAATCTACGACCTAAGGCCGCGACTTGGCTGTTGATGCCGACGTGGCCGTTTCCATTAGGCACCACTACTCTCTAGTAAAAGTTCTTCTAGCATAAAAGTGCTAATACAATTTTCCGAAATTGTGCTATAATTACAATTTGGCAGTTTATTAGGCATGTTTGAATTGATATAGGAGATTTTGTCGACTTATCGTATGAGTTCATAGAGTACTTACTTGTGTATGGGCTACCTAGATTGTTTTTGTTTTTTTGAACATGGAACTCCATATTTCCACGTGGCAACCTGGCAGGACATAAATCCTACTTACTTTTTTTTTAATTTACTAAACGATAGGTAGTTTCTTTACAATTCCGGTAAAAAATTTCCTAGCATTCTTGATGTTTTGGCGACGACTGGTCACAACGAATGTTGGCATTTCAACATTATGTCGGGACACCCTGATACGATGCATACAAGTGTTTTTATTATAGCTTGACCCAAGGCGAGCGGCGAGCTTACTTTCCAAGTATGACGCAAGAACTTAAACGCATCCTTATACAAAACAACTATCCGAAGTCGTAAGTTTGTGACACGATTTTGACCGATCAAGATTGCTGGATATAGGATTTTCTCAAGTTTCGCCGCCATTCTCAACCTTTCGCCCCTTATCTGCCATCCTTTCTGACTTAGGAGCACCCCTTAATCTACAGAATTTAGAATTTACTGGACTAGGTCTTCTCTGTTGGCCCAAAACTTCACCAGGACTAGTGGACTATGTAATCGGCTCCAATGATTTACGAATGCCTCTTTGGAAATTCTAACCTACTTACGAGTCTAATGTCATAACACGATAAATCGGACTCAGATTGCAGTATTTGGACCTCAAGTATTGAGACGTATAGGTACTTAAGCATTGCTCAGTTTGTCTATTCCTGTAAAACTTGGTCTTTCTCTTGAAGAGTATGAAACAGAGGCCTAATTACTTATCTTTTAGGGCAAGGCTTGATTGTTGCATAATAAACATTTCCGCAGGCGCCGCCTTCAACAGTCGTCGATTTCAAGATTATAGGTGACTAGCTTCCGCCCGCGGCTTCGCCCGCCAGGTATGTCCATAAAAACTATCCTATGTCCTTCCCCTGGATACAGTATATCTCTCTGACAAATTATATTGAAATCCGTTTAATGTTTTTGGCGTGAAAAGGTAACATAAAGACAGACACTTACTTTCGAATTTACAATATTAGCTAGGATGTTCTACCGATAGGTACCTACTACTGAGGTATAGGTACTATCTTGATAGTTCCCTATTATGCAATAATGTAATTTCTATGATGATTAATATATATACCGGTAGTCTAGAGGACGCTACCGCTATGTGTCAAACTACAATTTGCTCTACCTTGATATATGAAAACGATGGGAAACCCGTTTTAATTTACGTCTTGTTATTAATTATTTTATTGTAATAAATATCTTGCTTAATAATGGCACAATTTATATTTATTGCTGGCCATTACATTACATATTATATTATTATAAATAACGATTGATTAAGAATAAGGGATGAACAATTAAACTAAATTTCAAACGGCGCGGCGGCGCGGCGGCGGCGGCGCTTAGTTGTGGCCAATTGAATTACAATAAAAATAGCACATCGTGGAAATTGTTACGGCTATTTATATTCTATAGGGGTTCATATAAAACGTTCCATTATACTTATTAATTCTGAACACATTGAGAATCGCCGTTAACCTCCTTTGGCTTGCCAGAAAGAAAGTAGTTGCATTGCAATCACTTTGGTTTCGATGACATGAGTCGCCAAAATTTTAAGTCAACTTGCTTCAAAATTAATAAATTTATAATATCATAATATAAACAATATGTATTTTGGCGTAACATGTATTTTTTATGTTTTATCATAGGTGAACTAGCACGTAAAAGATACAAAATACTAGGGTACTTGACTTATCATTTAACGGCTAGGTACCTAAGTACATTTAATTAAATAAAGCTTGTAAAAACATGATTAATGTTACAAAAGTAAACCCATGTACAAATTATGTAGGTACCTATAAGTAGCTGTTTGATTCATACCTAGCTGTACATAATTAAGTTAGCGCGCCCGCCCGGGCTCTGAGCAGTACCTACTGAGAGTTTCTGAATAAGTATTTTTCTCGAGTAAAAATATTATTTTGGATGAGACAAAAATGTATGACTAAGTTATGTTTTGGTATTCATCTTATTGCTCTTTACGCTTACATAAGACTGGTAAAGAGACTGTTTGCTCGAGAAAGTACACTGTAACCGATCACATCACCAGCAGAGCTACATTCAGTTACGGAAAAATAACTGGATTCATCACAGCATCATCATTTGCAAACAAATACGGAAAAATGAGTACAAATGGTGACTCCATAAGAAACGTTGGGAATCTGTAAACAAATAGATTTCACTTTTTTCGATACTTAAAAAAGATAAACGGTTACGGATAAAACAGCAGGCTTTAGCTTTAGGTACTATCTATTACTTACGCTCTCTCCAAAGATAGTTCAACATGTTTAAAAACTGTTTCCGCTTTACTATAATTATGTATCTATAGTGCTGTTTCATGCCCTGTGTATCCCGAATATGGTTTTACCTAGAGCATTATCAAGCGTGCAAAGATGTCATTATTTTTTTTATAAAAAAATACCACATGGTTTGACTTTGACTGTCATCTGGGGGCCCAAAAAGGCCACTTTGGCAGAATAATAAAACAATTCATATCATGAAATTTCATCTATATGACAGTTTTGTATGGAGATTCGTAAAATGCTATAGGTACACCTCTGCCTAACCCTTCAGGGTTAAAAAGATGTGAAACTGTCAAACAGATGAATTGCGTGATATGAATTGTTTTATGATTCTGCCAAAGTGGCCTTTTTAGGCCCCCTGATCACTTATCAGTGAGCAGCAACCTAATCGGAGCTTAATTAATCGAAAAGTTATAAATTAATCTAATCTATAATGCTTTCACTCTTGTAGTAGAAGAAATAGGTAGGTAGGTAGGGTACCTGCCTACCCTATTATTGTCTGTGTATGTCTTCTTTATAATAACTTTGGTCTGAAACGAAACAAACTGTCTTATCGATTATTTGAAATCTGTTGTTATTGTTTATGCTACTTCTAGTTCTACCGCCAGTAAACAGATTTGGCATACCAAGTTCCTTGAGCATATTTTTAGTGATTCAGTGGCCTTTTTTCAGTTTCCACTGTGATTAAGGGGTTGATTTATGTACTTAACAGGAACCCTTTTATCATTTTATTAACAAGGTCTAAGGAAGGAAAATGCTACTTAATTGTTGGCAATTTTTATGCTTAGTTATGTTATCATTATCAACCAAACAAGCGAATTAATAAAAACGGCTCTCATCTCAACCTGTTCAAGTAAATCAGATCAGTAGCGAAAATCGTATCCAATAAGCGAACAAAATAACAGTCCGCCTCTTGGTAACTCGATGTCGTTTCGGTGAGAAGTGGGACATCTGACTTTCTGACCTACACACGGTATTCTTGGATCTTCAAGTTACCGGGCAATATTGAGTGTCTTTGTAATCAATTAAATAAAAAAGAAGTTATGAGGTGGCTAGTAGCAATCGTTTTTCCTATGCATTGTGAAAGTTTGCAGTAACTTTGTGAATAAGTTGCAATGATTTGATAAAATATTTTGTATCAAACTCACCGTAACTGAAAAGAAGTAGTCAGTCCCTCACATGAAGTCTGTCCAAAGGCGAAGCAAATACGTGCAGATCAGTGAGCGAACAACATTTCACTCGTTTTCGTGTTGAACAAATAAAAACGTCGCATTCACATACTAATTAATTTTCGAGAGAAACTGCGCGACGTACGGTATAACGCGCATACGGATAGCTGTGTGACAGAACACTGAGGTGTGTGTCGGAGTCGGAGCCGCAGCACGTCCGAGCGAACGAGGCGAGGAGGTGGGCGAGTGACCACAACCGCACGCGGCGCGCGCAGTGAGAGTTGTGCCTTCCCCCAGCCAGTTGCGTGTCGCAGGCACCACGCAGAACGTCGAAGGCCGCGGCTGCATCCACGAGATGCTGCATATGCACCCGTGTCCCACCAGCACCGCGCATCTGGGACCGCGTCTCGGTCGCGGGACTCACAACATTAGTCACGGGACAAGCGAGCGTATACACAAGCATTTTAGCAACCGGCAACAACCAATATCCGCATAAAACTTTCGTGTCAATCATTCTGAATTTAAACTGCCTACCTACTTAGGTGGATGATGTATAACATCCCGCGGTCATTGCTCGGTTGCAACGAGTCAATGTTATCGTTTATTTTTATAATTAGTTCAAACAGAATAAACATTTGTGATAAATTGATAATATCAACAACAACTGTGACTACACCAGTCTGTACTTACCTACTATAATACTATACAATACCGTAACATGGAATAGAAGTAGATATCGAACGCTAGGAAGTAGAGAATAGAACAAATCTATTCGCTTGTTCTTCCTAATCAAAAAGATTTAAGAAACATAATAATTTAATGTCTTTGCTCCTAATCCTACCTTGCAAAGTTTTATTGAGGTATCTTACCTACCTACTTATGGTCATTTTCATTATTGCATATACACTGGGCGGCCCGTTAACAGTGGTTCAATAAATGATTTTTTAAGACTTCTCTCCATAGGTTTTCCAAGAGTTTGAAAAAAAGTGTTCTACTACATTATACTTGCGAGGTTTTCAGTCCCTAAAATTATAAAGGTAAAAGAAGTGTGGCAAAGACTTGTCATTAGTTTTAAAAACTCATGGACCTTCGAACCCTAGATAAAATTGGATAAGAAAGATTTCAAAACAGAAGAAGAACTAGCTGGGGATCGAGGAGGGGGGGGGGGAAGGCTCAGGGGATCAGACCGGAATAAATCAATTAATTTAGGTTAAAAACTTATGGACGTCTCTGTATTTAGGTAGTTATTAAAAGCTTCAAGTTCGTCGTTCGCATTGTCGTGCTTATAATTTATGTATCAATGAAAACACGCTATTTGCAAAGCACCTTAATAAAGGTTTATGATAATAATTGGTACAAAATAGGTAGTTTCTTGTAAAATGAAAATTTCATCGCTTCAACAAGAATAAGTCAAGAAAATGCTTTACACTGAGCAAAATTACATAACAATGCCTATACCTCAGAAGAATAAGTTCTGAGGCCTATACCGTTAAATTATATTGACAGCATGAGAGAACAGATGTTCGTTCAGTTGCACGTAGCACGTGTCACTCTTGAACGAGCACGGACCTTGGCCGCTGGTACACCAACCCTATTATTTCATCCCTTTCTACCAGCCTTGCAGCTGTATTATTAATCCCTTTCGCACACTGGTACGACGTACGGGGTGCTGGTGTTGGTGTAAAGTTGTTAGACGTTGTCACCGGCAACGGTAGTCCGATACACGGCACGCGGCTGCATAGCGACCTGACGTGTTCAATAACTTCCACTTGACAATATTTTAAATTCATAGTTAAGTTGAAAAGTGTTTTTAAAAGAAAATTAGCTTCATCAGTCCATGTAAGTGTTACTTGACAATTAAATTGTTTTAAAATTAGTGTTTACAAAAATCAGCTGGAAAGTAGTAGGTATCTAGAGTCGGTGTTGAAGTGCTAGTTTGACCTACAAATTATTCTTGACCTACCACATTTTTTTATTTTTTATTTAGATTTATGTTTAGAACTGCTGCAAACCATTTACCCACCTTCCCACTAAATGTTTGTTAGATATAAAATCATAATTAAAACAATAATTACGTATAAGTATTAAGTATGTCCTTTTTAAAATGTATGTCTACAATTATAATGTAGGCTACAACAAGGTGAACCTTGTAAATGTTTTTTGAGCGAGACGCTACTATTATAGTATACAGTACCTATACATTAACTAAAAACAATTTGTTAAAAAACATGTCGTGGTCGTTTGTTCAAATATATAAAATGTACTAGATTATGAATAGTAGGTAATTTACTTACTTAAATTTTTTAATTTTAATTTATAATTGAATGTGTCATTTCAGACTCAATACGTTCGTATTTTCTACTAGAAGTTATGAATTATCCATAATACGAACCGACCGTAAAAATTTGAATGGGTTAGTAAATGAAATACCTAGATACATATCGCCAAGCTCTCTAACAAGAACTGTGTTGTGTGTACCTACCAATTTGAATGAGCGAACTGCACCACACTAACAGAAATTATGTAACACCTGTCTCTGGTTCACGTGCACAGCGGTCAAGGGTGAAAGTTTTTCTCAGGGATTAAGGGAAGTTGTAATATGATAATTGAAATTTCCATTGTAAGGAAAGGTGAAAAGAATCGCTTTAAAAGACTCGCTACTGATGTAGTTTTTTATCTACACTCAGCTAGACACTCACAAGTCTTTCGATCTAAGTCACAAGTCTATACAATCAGTTAATTGTTTTTGTGACTGCAAAGCCAGTAATCACAAGAGCTGCTTTGCAATTTTACGTGTGTCTACCAAGAACGTACTTACATAAGATAGTAAACTACCGAATCGATCCAGCGGTAACAAGTGCCACCAGGATCTTGGCGTCCTAGGTTATATTTACACTTTAGACGAATCTCAATTATGGGGTTACGTTGGGTACCGATCACTAAAATGTCGTCAGACACAACAAATAGAAGTGAAAGTTGGGAAACTGCCTATAGCCTTTTGGATTACAAACGTGATGAGTGACTTGTTAAATTCTTATGTGTACCTAATACAATGGAATGGAAGTGATTAACCTTTTAACCGCTTACGCCGGATTAATCCGACAAATATTTTCGTGTCCATTTCGCCAGGGTCCACAGTGGAACGAATGTATGGGAGCGGTTGGACGTAGACATGTCCGAAAAAAAAGAGTAAAATTATGCCAAACTAATGATGCCATCTTATTCGATTACTTAATGCCTTCATAACTTGTGGTGATGAATTTCTTCATAACTCCCATATTTCGGGAGTAATTTGAGAAAATGTGAAATTTTACTATGAAAATGAGTGTATCGAGCTCTCTCCCTCCTGATTCCGGGCTTGTTTCAAGTAGCGGTCTCTAATATCATAATGCTAATACTAAGAGCTATATTTAATACTAAGACACATAGTGCGCCAAATGTGCACTTTCTGGGATAAAGAGTGATGTTTATTTTATAACACAATTTTTTTATTTTTTGTTTATTTTGTTGATTAAAACCGTTTTTCTAAAGGTTTACCTTATTACAATAACATTTCTGAGCAGCCAATTAGAGAAGATATAAGCTAATTAGGATATATAATTAGGGACTTAAGGTTTACATATAAAACTGATGCACTAATGATTACTGATAAGAACATTGCTATTATTTAATTACTAAATGGCTCTTAATACACTAATTTAGCATGCATCATTTACTAATTATCACAATAACTAATTACCTTGCAATATTTAACAAAGGATACCTGGGATACCTGGATTTTATATAAATAGGTCACTATTAGTAACTTTAAAATCAGTGTTGATTTACACCTCGTTGTATCCAAGCTAATCTCGCAATGTATTTTCCAAATTTTAATACAAATCTTGATATTCACGTTGCTTTATGCGCACGCGCACATAAAGATTTACGCGACTTTAACTATTTGTTCAGTGTTTTAAAAGATAACAGTTGTGTTCAGTTATGTGAAAGTGCTGAAACAAGTTTAAAAGACTGGTGTCGTCGATTTTGCTACCGCATTTATGCAAAATGGACACAGTCTGGAAGAAGCACAGATAAGTTTCGGAAGAAACATGAGATTTGGCTACAGGCTGCAATTCAATGGCCGGAATTACAGAATGAAAATATGGAACCTTCTACAGAAAATATAAGTGACGTCATCGAGCCCATAATTTCTCCTGCTAAATCTGATGCTTCAACTTGTACACATCCTAGTCCTCGTAAATCTTTTGAGGACCTTAGTAACCGGCAAAAAAGAAGACGCACTGAATATAGTCTTTCATGCAGCAGTAGCAGCGCTGAAATTATGTTTTCGGCCGAAAGGGCGCTTCAAAAGGCAGGACAAAGCGATACAGCTTATGTTATGAAATACTTGACGGAGAATCCAGAAGAGGCCTCAAAAATCAAAGCCTTCATTGAAGGTAAATCAATTCAGGTACGGGAAATATCCCCTTTGAAGGCATTGGCTCTTTATGTATCGATGAACTTATCGAAATGGCGCTATAACACTCTTTGGGATTTCAACACTCAAGAAGGAGCTCTTCAATACCCGAGTTACTACATGTTGGTTAAAGAAAAAATTAAGTGCTATCCGGCCAAAGAAGATCTCACAGTTACAGAGAGCTCTGCAAAAATCAAATTACAAGCCTTGATGGATTTAACCTCAAGAAGACTTATTAGGTCGTTAGAAACCCCTGTTGATCCCAATCAACAGCTCGTATTGACCAGCAAATGGGGTTTTGACGGATCATCTAGCCAAAGCATTTATCATCAAAGGACGAGTGAAGATGAGCAAATCGATCTTGCTAGTAATTTTATGATTAGTCTTGTACCACTGCGGCTCGTCTCAAAAGGTGTAACAATTTGGGAAAACGAGCGACCATCTTCCACTTCATTTTGCCGGCCAATATTGTTTAAGTTTATAAAGGAAACCAAAGAAAATGTGCAGAGAGAGATGGCTGAAATCGAAGCAGAGATTGAAGCCTTAACTCCATCCACCATCACTGATGGAATTAGTGTCAAACACCAACTGCTGTTGACAATGATTGATGGTAAAATTCATTCCATTATATCCAATACAGCAGCTTCAGTGTGTGACATATGCAAGGCTTGTCCTAAAGAAATGAATAATTTAGAGTTAATCAAAGATAAACACGCAAACGAGGACATGTATAAATATAGCTTAAGCACCCTTCACGCTTGGATTCGCTCAATGGAATGCTTATTACACATTTCCTACAAATTAGACATAAAATCATGGCAAGTAAGGGGTGATATAGCAAAAAGGCAAGTTGATGACAGGAAGAAAAGAGTTCAAGAGGCTGTAAGAAGAGAAACGGGCTTACTTCTCGATGTTGTGAAACAAGGCAGTGGATCCACCAACAATGGCAACTCGGCAAGGAGATTTTTTGAAAACTACACTAAATCTGCTGAACTGACCGGAATAGATGCTATGCTTTTAAGAAAAATCTGTGTGATCTTGCAGTGTATTTCATCAGGAGAGAAGATCAACGTAACTAAATTCCGAGAGTTCTGCTTTGATACTGCTAAGCTTTACGTGGAGTTATACCCATGGTATTATATGCCTTCTTCACTTCATAAAATTTTAATGCATGGGCTAGACATAGTTCAGAACATGTCAATTGTGCCCATTGGTTTTCTATCCGAAGAGGCATCTGAGGCTAGAAATAAAGATTTTAGAAAATATAGAGAGGGGCATTCTCGAAAGCATAGCAGTATCTCATGCAATGAAGATATTATGCACAATCTTTTACTGTCTTCTGATCCACTTGTTACAAGTATCCGTCCAAAAGGAAATAAGTTTGTAAAAAAATCTTCTTTTAAGGAATTTTATGAGCTTACGGATTCTAAGAAAAGTGATATCGAATTTGTTAACATAAATGATTTAGCGGACATCGATTCTGAATTTGAATTAATTGATGATGATGATGATGACGAAGATAATTAAATGATGTTATTGTTTTAAAATGTGTAACTTAGTAAATTAGAGCTTACATCTTAATTATTTATTGTACTTTTAATGAAACTAGGTAATTTATTATCAACTTACTTAAAAGTCATACTCTCATCAGTTCTTGTGAATATTTTTGTTAATATATATTTCTGTATATATATAATATATTTATAGACCTCTTAATAAGTCTGTCTGCGGTTTAAAGTAAATACAAATGGGGAAAAAACGTTTTTTTTTTTAATTTTCATTTCCTTTTATCCCAGAAAGTGCACATTTGGCGCACTATGTGTCTTAGTATTAAATATAGCTCTTAGTAATAGCATTACGATATTAGAGACCGCTACTTGAAACAAGCCCGGAATCAGGAGGGAGAGAGCTCGATACACTCATTTTCATAGTAAAATTTCACATTTTCTCAAATTACTCCCGAAATATGGGAGTTATGAAGAAATTCATCACCACAATTTATGAAGGCATTAAGTAATCGAATAAGATGGCATCATTAGTTTGTCATAACTTTACTCTTATTTTTCGGACATGTCTACGTCCAACCGCTCCCATACATTCGTTCCACTGTGGGGTCGTATATTTACGACAAAATACCACAGCTCGTTTAATCTGCTTTTTTATTTAGGTAATTATGCTATAAGGCATTTTTTCTTTTTTTTCGGGCGCTGGGGGCACGACGTCTGATATGAAGTAGGGCCGGTTAAAAGGTTAAAGATAGAAAAGAGTCCACTAAAGTCAACCTTGTTAAATGGTGCTGTAAATTAAGGCATAGAGTAGACTGTAAACGATATCATTTACACACTTCATTACCGCGGATTATGTTACTTAATCTAATTGAACGAACCCTTCTTTTAGTTAACCCCTTTGTTAAAGTTGTCTGCCTTGCTGTTACGAGCTAACGTTACTATTTTATTAACTGCGTAGCCAGCTGAAACAGAATTGATGTTTAGTTTTTTTTTTTTGTAAGCTATAGCACTAACGCCTTTCCGCACGCTACTTTGCATGATATATAAAATTACAAATATGTCTAAGCCTATATTTCTTCAGACAGAATAGAATGTCTTGGTAGATAGGGGTTTACTTTACTGGCGTTCTTTACGATGAAAGAAGTAGGTAACGCTACTAATAAAACCCATGATAGGTATACATAAAATTGTAGGTCCCTCTAGTAACACATACTTACTGTAGTTAGAAATGAGTTAATGATACCTTTTTTTTGTTTCAGGATTTAAATAATGTTTATTTATCAAAGTAATGACAAACAAGATTTTTATATAGGACATAATGATATTATCAGGGAGTTTTGATGACTCCCTAACAACTTCTGGTAACGTCGAGAGATCGATTAATTTAAACTCCCTGTACTGTTCCCATCTTTGGACGAATAGTTATTTACGGAGTGCAATTATTACAGCACCGCCTAAAGATAGAAATGTTATAACATACTGTTATACATGTAAAGGTAAAATAAGAAAATATGAACTGAAGCCACCAAGAAACTTCACGCCACATAATCATTCCACTCCTAACAAAGACATAACAATAGAAAAAGATGAAACGTTTGTAAATGAGCGACAAGAACGCCCTATTGATATAAACATATGTCAAGCAGTTTGTTCAAATAACAAAAGCTTTTCGAGAGACTCAGAGCCCACAAATGTGGAAAATAAACTACGCATTCCTTCCATATCACAACAGATTGATTCCAGCTTTAGACAAAAATACACTTCTTACGAAATGGATTCAAATAATTCAAGGCGACAGAGACTGAGAAAAAGCCTGAGAGGTTTTGGGTGCATAGTTAATTTTGCTTCGGCTGATAGCCCTGTAAAAAAGAGAACTCAAATACAAGCCTGCTCAATAAGTGTGATGATTGTAGCTATCGTGATAATAAGTTTTATTTTGGTCAATTTTACTAACCCTAATTTTAAAGGTATGACCAACAAAATTAGTACAACCGTAGTGCCAACAAAACGTTTAGATATCAATGAAACAGCGGCAGCTATTACTAATGTTTATTTGAACCTGCCGTCAGTGACAGAGATCAATAATTCTACGGAAGAATATTTTGCTACTCCAAAATCTGCCAGCACTTTTAGCACTGAGAACTCTACATTAATAAACGTTATATCAAAAATACGTAAGAATATAAGAACATATCCAAAACATTCAAGTAAGCAGGCAGAAGAAAGTGCAAAACCTAAAGATGTCAATAATCGAGATTTATCTCAAAGATTTTGCTCGTGCCAAAAAGACGAAATCTGCATGTTAGATGAAAATAGTGGCACATCCGTGTGTAGAAAACCAATAGATAATGATGACCCAACAGGTACGTTAACTTTAATCACCACCTTTTAATTCACATTCGACTTGCACTTGGAACAGTGAATTTAACAATATTTCTTGAACACCCACCGTTAACTGCAGCGCGATCGTTCTCTGATCAGCTTTTTACGGGCTATATTCTAATTTTACAGACAGCAAGTTTTATCAACCATTTTCTATTAGGTGTTCCGATGATATTTGTTTACGATGATTTTTATATTTGTACCCCAGGTTGTGGAGGATTGTGCGCCCTAGAGACGGAAGCTTGCCAACTAGTGGATAAAGCGCGAGGAGTGCGCGTGTGCCGCTTATTGACGCTAGTGACGTGCTCAGCAGATGAATGGCGGTGTCGTAACGGTCTCTGTGTGCCAGCGGAAGCCCGATGCGATGGTTCTATTCAATGCTACGACCGATCTGATGAAACATATTGTGGTAAGGAGTCTTAAGTACACCGTACATACATATACAGCGTAAAATTAAATTCTCTGGTGAAACTACAGAGACGAAAAAGGTATCTATATCTAAACACGATAAAACAAAAAAAAAGGATTTACTAAACTCATAATTTCAAGTAACTACACTACCCGCACCATTGATCCCGTAATTAGCTGTATTCACTGGAAATATGAGTTCAGAAAATAGTTTTATCGTATTTACATATCGATATTCGATACCCATCCCGTCGCTGATGTTTCGCTAGCTAATTTAATTTGACCCTGTAGACCTAATAGAACTACTTTTGCGGCCGGTGCCCCGCCTAGCCTTTTTGTGCATTGTAACCTTTAATAAAATAATTTAACGTTTACTATACCTCAACAGAATGCGATTTAACGAAGCAGTTTCGCTGCGGACACTCTATATCTTGTTTCGCACACACAAAATTATGCGACGGAGTTATTGATTGCTGGGATGGGCATGATGAAGTCAATTGCACTACTGGTAAGGATATTTCTAATATTTTTATTTTTGTATATTTGCAAAACTGTTTCAATATCTGAATTGAAAAACTTAACGCAACTTTTTAAGTGGGTTATTATGAATGTGCTCATTCGAACCTAACGGGGCTTCCTCTATCCACTTCCTCTTCATAGAAAACTACAACACAAAAGAATCAATTTGAACATTAGACGTCACGTGGTTTTATAATAGCTGGGTGCATTATTTTGTTACCTATTGTAACGTGTAGTTTTTTTTAGGACTTTGAAGCACGCTGACTGCCCCTTCGAAGTAGGTACTAATACTAGAGAAGCCTCTAGGTATCTTGATCACGGATTATGTTTTGATTATAGAATGTCCTGCCGACCAATTTACTTGTACTGACGGCCAGTGCATTTTGAGTTCAAGATTCTGTGACGGGCTGGCAGATTGTGCTGACGGTAGTGACGAACCCGACGGCTGTGGCGGTAGCTGCGGTGCGCATGAAACACGTTGCAAGAATCAACGTTGCGTGCCGCGCGCTGTGCAATGCGATGGTCATGACAACTGTGGCGACCTCACTGACGAGTTGCATTGTTCTAAATAGTTTAATCCACTATTTCAGGTTGACCAGTAATTACAAAATGTAAGTACAGTCAACGGCACAGTGGTAAAACAAAAACTATGAATAGGTAGGTATTTACATCTTACTGCTACGACATAAAGGCGCTTTCAATATTCAAATGTTACATCAGACGTGCGGTTGACTGTAGCTACTACAATTTATCAGAACAATAAAGGTTTTTTGAATAAACGGATTATAATAATGCTTTTCGGTTTAATTTTTGCTCACATTAAGAACTGCTGTCTATAAGTAGGTACTCATTTCACCGTATAATCATGAACATTGTTAGTTTATAATCTATCTTGCGACATTACGAACTATCTAAAAATTGTGAACTGCAACAAGCCATTTAAGTACAAATTATGGAAAGCATTATTTTTCCATAATTTTATTTATAATCTGTCTATGGCAAACCGACAAATTGTGAACTGGTATCAAACTTGCATGCGACGGATCGCACATTCGTACGTTGTGCTAATACTAAACAGCCATCGCGACCAACTTGGAAGTAGCGCTCACCCGTTGCCGCGGCTCCGCTCGCTCGGCTCGCGTGTGATTTGTCACGGCTCTACCCTAACCTAACCCATTTGGTCAGGATGCCCTGGCTTCGTAGGTACTGCGATCAATTTGGCTGCCGCCAAGACCTACAATTCAGGGAATTTATCGACAGTTTACAATCTCGCGAGATAGTTTATTAACTAACGGTAAATAAACGCAACCTCAGTAAACTACTTCGGATCTGTGTCTGTACAGCTTCAGATTGCATTTTCTCATTTATGGGTTGTGCATTAGAAGCATTTTTTTTTAATACCTAACACCGCTTTCTGACATTTTTCGGATAAATTTCTTCTCAGAGTTCGATGAAATTATAATACTTTTTACTTACGGCCAGATTTTTTTTGGGATACAACGAAACTCGGACAACTTGCACTTGACCAAAAAACTCATTAAGCCTAAATGTTATCATGAAAAAAAAGCTAAATACTTAATGGTTCCTTCCTAAGACAGCAGTGCTTCCCCAATTATATCTTTTGGATTCGGATTTCCCCGTACTGTCCCTGTATTCCCTGTAAAATAAAAACACTGTACAAACTTATAACACAAAAAATACGCGGGTAGTGTTCGTTTTTTTGTGCAGCTAACTTCACAGACACCAAGTTCGATGCGCCGGTGCGTCCTGTTCCTTATTTAATTATTAAGAACAGTAAGTACTGGGAATGAAACTACTTAGTGGGAATTTAATGAACTTTAGTTCCCCTCCCTACTGCATGCCCGTAAGGCCGTAACCATTATTCCTTAGGACAATGAGAACTCTGCGAAAATTCGATGTAGTTCGCGGCAAATGCTTAGCAAGCAAAGCAACATACAAGGTATTATTCAATCCACAGAGCATGTATCTAATGATTCAATCAATTGACTTGGACATTGATTGGTCCTGAGTTCGATTCCCAAGTCGGCAAGTGTTATTGGGTTTTTCTGTTAAGTAAGTACCATTTCTTACAGTTAAAAAATGAATCAAGGCAAATTAAAAAAAAAAAACAGTAAATAGTTACTCTAATAATGCCACCTTATTTTTGCCCCAGTGTGTGGCCCCCAGTGGCAATGGCAAGACAAACGCCTCTTCTCATACAAAGAAGGCACGACCAGCTCAAGACGGTTGGCGATTTGAAACTTGTATTAACTATATGTCCAGTGTTTCATAGCGAGGAAATTAAATAATTGAATAGTTTCTATGAAATTAAATTATTCCATGAGAGCATAACTTATTTTTACCAAGTCAATTTACCGCGCGGAATTGAAAGTCAGTGATCATAGACATATACTCTCTTTTTTAAATCAGTTTATATCGGTTTAGCTATTAGATAGTCTTTTGATAAAGTCAGGAATCACAATGATTTGCATATTAAAAATACCGACGTAATTAACGTCCCAGATTTACGCCCCACGGTCTTATTCAACATTTTTGTGTAAATTCACATACAAATTATTGTTAACGAATAAATGAATATGATTAAGATGTTTTCGTATTACACCATTTGCTACACAAATGTAATGTGCTGTGGGTGCGGTGCACTGCACACAGATATTAACATTTTATCGTAGCACTTAAATAATTTTACGAAATACATACTAATAATAATTGATTTACAACTTACAGATTTTATTTTATAGCATTCCACGAACACGCTTATGGCTTATTCGACTCATCGCCAGGAACTAGACCATAGACTAATATCCCGGCATTTATTTACTTAAAGTCAGACTTTTAATTAGCTGCAGTAAAATGACAGCTTATGTGTTACTTATATGACTGAAATTGGCGTGATTTAATTTTTAGCGGCCATCAACCAAATCTTGTTTTTCAAGTACCTACAGAATAGTGTAACAAACGAAACTTATTTGACATGCTTATCTCTAAATGCAGTCCGAAATGAGTTATTAAGGGAGAAGCGATAAGGCAGCCCGCGAAATTCAAAATTTCATACGTTTTTTGCAATTTGCTGGTCAGTATTAAGTTGTATGTTGATTAAAATATGATTCGCGGCCGTAACAAATATGTATTTACATAATTATAACCATTACAATTAGTAATACAACTTGATATGTTAGTGTAATCCTAAAATGTCAAGATTTTATGAAATAGTCATTAGGTAGGATTAGTTGGTCATAGAGAGTTGTTTTGATGACTTTTTTGATTATAATTCTGTAAATACATATTTGTTACGGCCGCGAATCATAATAAATTCAACGTAAAACTTAGTACTGGCCAGCAAATTGCAAAAAACGTGAAAAAAATTGAATTTCGCGGGCT
Organism: Gortyna flavago; assembly: GCA_963669345.1. NCBI lineage: Eukaryota > Metazoa > Arthropoda > Insecta > Lepidoptera > Noctuidae > Gortyna > Gortyna flavago. The sequence goes on from OY770126.1 coordinate 12,059,493, forward strand.
ACACTGGCGTTTTCACCTTAAGAAGTGTCATTTTACTGCAATTATTTAAAAGTCGGAGTAAGTCCCGAGCTCTGTAATCCCGAGAATTGCTTTTGGTCACATCACATCTCTCTATTCGTTACGTTACTCTTCCAGTGTCGCCAACTTAGCACTTTCGGTGCCAGATCTAGCACTATTTTCATTAGTCTAGCACTGAAATCTGACATTTAGCACCTAGCACTAAATAGAAAAATGCTGATTATTTTTTTTATTACTGCAGAACAAAACGCAGTTACACGAGCAGTAACCAAACGCTTTGGCTTCATAGTTTGCTACACTTTGCCTAAAAAAGTGTGATTTCCCGTAAGTAAACAAGACAAAGACGAGGTAATTAATGTCTAGCTTATTACTTTAAAATTTTCTTTTTCGTATTGATTATCACAACACATGCGTAATAAATTATTTATTTATTTAAAACTCTTAGACTATCATTACAGGTTTAGAAACCTAATGCGATAGCTAAGCCTACTTATAATATTAACTATTTTAAATAATACTAAAAATTAAATACAATAAAGAAAACGAAAGATTAAGTTTTTAGTGCTCAGTGAGTTAGAAAAACTTCGAAAATGGATATTCCTGTAAGTAAAAAAGTGAGTTACGTTCAAAGTTACAAAAAAGAGTGGGAGAACGATCCTAAATACAATTTTTTTTTTTCATTTGAAATTATATAATTGCCTAATTATGTGATTTTATTATTTAATTGATGGTTCTTCAAATTTAGCACACTTTTTGGATACACATAGAAATTTAGCACTTTATGAAGTTACATTTAGCACCTAACCGTAGTATCGAGTTGGCAACCCTGTACTCTTCTACCTTCTAGTCTATGAATACCTGACGAGTTGCTTGTCTACAATCTGTCTACTCTATGAATTTAATTTTTTTTTCTTTCGCTTTCTATTTTAGTTCAGTCATAGTCTGAAAATATCAAGCTAACCTTAAGTTTTTAAATAAAAAGGTCAGTCAACTTATTATAAATGGCTGACAGTGACGACGAATATGATCGTAAAAGACGCGATAAATTCCGAGGCGAAAGAGGAACTGCCGAAGGCAGCAGTTACCGTAATAGTGACCGACGCGAGGAAAGGAGTCGTGGTCGCGAAGACTGGTCTGAAAGGTAAAATTAATGTTGTTGTAGGTTGATGAGATCATGAAACCTGTGTTTGGATACCAACAATCTACGTGTTCTGAATTCCTTGCAGATCCCAACCTCAATCCTTTGAACTTCCAAAACTTCCTACCCGAATTAAACCTACAAAGCGTTCCGTAGCTGTTATTATAAGGTATTATTATATTGAGATGTAGGTCATCTAAAAGTTTTGCGTAGGTTATAATGTAAAATATTGTTGTACCTTCCTCCAAAAATGTTCGTCAAACATTTTTGTAGTTAGCCTCATTTTTTGTAGAAATATCTTTACTCATCACAATCACACCACACTCATAGTTCCATCAATTCTGAAAAAATGTATATTACTCTTTGGATCCTCCTCTTGACTGGCACAGTCACCTACCAATTACCAACCAAATTGAGTCCAGCCTGCCATGATCATCTTTTATTTAGGACCCTGAACCAATTTGCCTTGTTGTCTATAGACCAAAAGATTAAAAAGTTCATCCTTTGTAAATACCTTAGAGATTATTTACTACACTAGCTTCATCTTTCTGTCTGTCCCTTTGATAATTCAAAAGTGCATGTAAATAGTTTAATTGAAATTAATGAGTTAATTTAAATGATTTCGAAACTGAGAAATAATTTTGCCAGATTTAATATAAAAAAATTAAGTCAGAAGTTATTGAAATACTTTATAAAATATATTCTTTGACTGGTAGATCTCGTGGAGGTCGTTCTGGTCCTGACTACAGGGACTACCGTGGCGGAGCCAGTGCTAGCCGAGGATACTCTCCAGTCAGAGGGGAAGGTCCACCAAGCAAGCGCATAAGACCTGACTGGCCTATAGATGAGAGAAGATATGGGGGCATGCCTCATGACTCCTATGGGTATGGCTGGGCCCATGATCACTTCGGCCCACATCCTGCACATCAAGGTTATGGACAGCCTATGGCACCAGTGCCTGCAAGGTCAGATATGATACTATTTTTGTAAATTAGATTATGAAATGTAATTTTCTTTATTCTTATTCTGTAATCACTGATTTTGCAGGGACACAGTATTACCATTGGGAGCAACAGATGGCCCCCCCACTATGATGTCCTTCAAGGCATTCCTTGCAGCCCAAGATGACTCCATCTCTGTAGATGATGCCATTCAGAAGTACAATGAATATAAGCTCGAGTTTAGGAGGCAACAACTTAATGAGTTTTTCGTTGCTCATAAAGATGAAGAATGGTACATATAATTCCTACTTTGTATTATAATCATCTAGATGCAACCTGAAATCTTCAAAAATTATGGGGAATCAAAATTTAGTTTTTCATGAATAAATTAAAATGGGGAATTGGACTACTACCATGTACAACTTAAAGAATCAATAATTTTCTCTTTGTATAATTTGCTGGTTATCGAGAAATTCTAAGCATTCAAAAAAATAAATTGACAGTCAAATGTTATCAATAGATGTATAGAATGCTATAAGACCCGGTTATGCTTAGAATTTTTCAAAGATGCTACGCAAATGTTAACAGTTACCTTTTTTCCTACAGTCTACAGTGTATTCGCGTGGATTGCTGGACATCATTAAGAAAAATTTAATCAAACTTTTGCAAATGATTAAATGCTGTGTGTAGCTAGTTTATTTCGCGTTGACCCGTAGCGCGCAATGCTACAGGTTTCGTTTCTGTTAGGGGTAGGGTAATATATTCCACATGTGTGGTACAGGTGAGATTATGTGATTTTTTAAATATATACCTACTAAGAAATGTATACTAAGAAATTTTAGTTTTCTGTGACTTCACATCACAGAAAACTAAAGTTCAACCATCCTGGATTTGTTACAAAAGGTTGTTTATTTCTTTGCGTCTGTAGTTAACTGGAGGATTGAATTTTTAATGCAATCTTCTATTTGTATTGTATGCATCTAAACTTATTAATTAAGTATGTGTAAGGGCTAAAACATGTTTTGGATTTAGCTTAAATCTATTTTTGTTACATTTGGTATGTTTTCACATATTGTTTAGTTTACAGAACTAAACTACCTACTGCATAAAAAATGTCGTAGACTTATTATTTGCTGTAAACTGGGTTAAATTTTTTCTTTGTTTAAAAGTGGGTCTATCCAAGTTGTTATTAGTGTTTTATGGACTTGTTGACTTTAAATCAAACACTAACTAATGTAAATATTTTGTTTCATAGGTTCAAGATCAAATACCACCCTGAAGAATCCGTAAAACGAAAAGAGGAGCAGCTAGGTGCTTTGAAGGTATAGAAAAACACTTTTTACTGATTGATATTAGAAAAATTCTTAATATTTTCCAACTGTATTGTAAAATCGAAAATATTGCAGAATCGGCTCAACGTGTTCCTCGAATTATTGGAGAAAGGGGAACTGGACAAGGTCTCTGTAGATGTTGATAAATCTGAGAAGTTGATCAGGCTTCTAGATACCGTGGTAATTAAACTCGAAGGTGGCACTGAAGAAGATTTAAAGGAGCTTGATGAACCCCCGCCACAGGAAGTTATTAACCCAAATGAAAATGCAGGTAATGCAAATCTCCTGTAAAATTCGTATTTTTTATCATAATATAGGACTGTCTTCTGCAAATTTACTTTTTTTAATGGTATTTCCAGATAAAATTGACGCTGACAAGCCAGTTGTTATAGACGTTGATGATGTAAAAGTTAAGGAAGAGAAAGAAGAAAACGATAAGAAGGTTTGCTAAAAATGCTAGTTTTTATAAAATTAAATATTAAAGATGAAACAAGCAAGTATACAACTCCCTAATTCATGAACAACTTTTTATCTCCACTTATTTAGACAGCCAAACAGTAATGGAGGAGGAAAGTTTTCTATTAGAAAACATTTGTATGGTAATGAAAAACTATTACATTTTCTGATAAACAGAAAGAGGAGAATAAAAAGCCAGAGTCTCCGAAACCGACGGCGCCCCTTACTATGGAGATTGATCCTCATTTGCGTCATCTTCAGGAGCAGGCCAAATTGTTCTCTCGCTTCAACTCGACTGGAACTGAACCAGAAACGGAAGAGAAAAAAGAAAAGGAGAAGGAACCCCGTGAGTTTCACTTTTATTAATGACTAGCTTCTGCCCGCGGTTTTGTCCGCGTGTTTTTTTGTTTCCTCGACCCAGCCGTCGCATCGCGTCGCCTGCCCCCGCCCCGTTACTTGGTTTTCGCTTAACGTTCTTTCTGCCTTTTTTATATTTACTCTGCTCCTAAGGGTCCTAGCGTGATGTTAAATACCCTATAAGCCTTCCTCAGAAATTGGGCTATCAAATGCAAAAATATTGTTTTCAAATCCGATTGGCAGCTCCAGAGATAAGCGCTTTCAAACAAGAAAACAAACTCTTTAGCTTTATTATCACTATTAGTATATAGATATTTTTATCCTTTATTTCATTAAATAGAATAAATTATATTTTTAAATATTAGATTATAAAACCATTTAAAAATATAATAAATAGTAGCCCATCTGTATCGGGATCAACTGCACCAATTTGGATAATTCTTTTTTTTGCTGTGGTCAGTATTGCACCCGTGCGAAGCTGTGGCAGGCCGCTAGTTATAGATATTATATTGTTACTAGCTGACCCGGCTACGCGTTGCTGTGGCTAACGTTTTTGTCATTTGTGACTGTCAAATAAGAGACAAATAATTTGCAATAGAATAATATTGCGATCTCAAATTGAGATGTGAGCTATGCTATCTTTCAAGTTGGATCAAACTGCACATGGTGTACAAATTTGATTAAAATAGGTTAAGTAGTGTAGGAGTCCATCGCGGACAAACATCGTGACACGTAATTTATATATATTAAGATTATAGTCAATAGGTGGTGTGATAATTTTTGGTTAGACGTCTGCACTAAACATTGCCTATTCCACTGCCTTGTCATGCAAGCACAATTTGCTTCTGTGATGTGTCAGTGTCCACTACAGAGATAATCGTTACAGTCTCACGTATTTCTTGCGATTTATAATACAGAATAACGACGAGAGCAAAGTTAGTAAAGAAGTTCTATCTTTTATATTAACAGCACCACCAGGATCATCATCCAGTTCGTCATCTTCAAGTTCTTCGTCATCCAGTTCAGAAGACGAAGGTGAAGTTACCAACCGCCGGAAATCAAAGTCCAAATCTAAAACTCCCGACAAGTCCCCTAAACTTAAGGAAAAGCCTAAATCAAAGTCTCCAAGTGTGGAGAAAGTTGTTGAGAACAACCCTAAAAATGACAAGGAAAAGGAAAACAGTGGCGATGAGAAAGCTGAGTCAGTCAGTGACGTCGTTATCGAGAAGAAAGAATGCCGCGCCTTACACAAAACTACTTCCATATTTTTAAGAAATTTAGCACCTACCATCACCAAAGCTGAAGTTGAAGCTGTGAGTACAAGACACTTGCCTATAAGTAGCATCCCTATATTATATACCTTCAGAACTTACATCTTATTGAGTGTAAACCCTGTGTAAGAAACACAGGGTTTACACGCAGATACTTGCGTTGTGATACTTGTTTTCAATCATTCTAGTCTAAGACAAGTAAAATACCTACATGTATTTACATTCTTTCAGACATATTTTGTTCATCTTTTTGATAAGTTTTGTATACAACTAGTCTTTACAATTTGTATGTAAACGATAAACGAAAATGGTAGACGCTACATGTAGAATAAATGTTTTGGTTTTTACAAGGCGGGGGGTTACCAAACCCAAAAAAATTTAATCAGTAACATCGCTTTTCTAAATTTGTTGTGCTACGTACGAAATGATATTGTGGTTATTGATGAAGTTTTAATCAAAATAGGTAATGAAGTGTACTGATTTCTAGATGTGCAAACGTTACGGCGGCTTCCTACGCGTAGCGTTGGCCGACCCGCTGCCGGAGCGTCGCTGGTTTCGTCGTGGATGGGTCACCTTCCGACGTGACGTCAACATCAAAGATATCTGTTGGAACCTTAATAATATAAGGGTAATTAATTTTCATTTACTTACATGTTACCAAATAAATTTTCAGGCTATGCGTATGGCACTTGCTTTGACGGTCGTTCATATGGCGCTGTCCTGTACGATATTTTATTGTAAAAAGTTGGGACCACACGTCAACATCCCACTGTTCATACTGTTAACAAAATGCAGAATGAATCTGCCATGTGATCCCAAAAATAGACAATAATAATTTATTGTAAGTACTGATTTTATCGACGTGTGAATGGGCCCTTAGTGCTAAGTTTTTTACCAGCTTTTAATGTTAAAGCATGATACATACATAATATTATGGTCACCATAATGTGAGACTTCAGCTTATTTTTCCTGTTTCTTTTTAGCTCCGCGAGTGTGAATTGGGTGCTATAGTGAACCGTGACCTGCAACGTCGCATCCGTCCAGTTTCGGGCATCACTCTAGAGCGGCCGGTCTTACGTGCTGACGCTCGGTTAGCCGCCCGACTCGCACATCTACTTGATACGCGCACGAAACTGTGGCACGACAGCTCTGAGGAACAAGAAAAAGACGGTGATCAAGCGAACCGGCCTGAGGTACTACTAATCTTACTCCAGAACTTTTGCAACAATATTTAGCAGGTGGTTGGTTATGTTACATTGTATTTATACTTTTCTACAGAGCTTCAGCTTGAATTCAAAGAACCCGGTGCTCCATAAGATAACGGAACATTTAATAGAAGAAGCATCAACTGAAGAGGATGAGTTACTAGGTCTCGAAGCGTCATCAGAATCTGTGGTTAGTGAGCAACCGGACCCAGAGCTTACGAAGGTGTTGGACCGTCTCGTGCTGTACCTGCGTATTGTACACTCAGTGGATTATTACAACCATTGCGAGTATCCTTACGAAGATGAAATGCCCAATCGTTGTGGCATCATGCATGCGCGGTCTGCAGCTCCTGCTAATAAGGTAACCATCTTACAAACTATACATATTTTTGTCAAGAAGTTGCGTAGATCATACATTTTATTCGTTTCGTTGCAGCCAACCCAGCAAGAAATACAGGACTATGTCAAAGTGTTTGAACGCAAAATGTCTGCATTCTTGCAAGACGTAAAACCTCTTTCAGACGAAGAGTTGCAAAAACTTGGAATAAAGGTAAAGAGGTTTATTTTCATATTCTCCAGGATAAGAAAGAAACCAATGTTAATTAATACTATAAATTCAAAATTTTTGGTCTCCCAGGATACAGACGCCGAAGTTGAAAAGTTTATTCTGGCCAATACTCAAGAGCTGGCGAAAGACAAATGGTTGTGTCCTCTCAGCGGTAAGAAGTTCAAAGGTCCCGACTTCATCAGAAAACACATATTCAACAAGCATGGTGAAAAGGTAATAAATTGTTTTATAAAAATCGGAAACTATAGTCTCGAAAAAGAGATTTAAAGCCAAGCGCACATTACAGCCGTAATGGGCCACAGCGCAAATTTTCATACAAAAAGTGCGAGGCGGCCCGGCCCGCCTGTAGTGTGCGTTGGTTCATATTAAACTATGCGTAAGTGATGGAGGAAGGTTGCGGCACAGCCCGCACCAATCTGCGTTAACCTAAAGGGGGCATCGTTGTCAAAATATTTTGCTATGACACAAACGCTGAAGTCGCGAAAACAAACCAGCTGCTCCATAAATATGTTTGCATAAGTCGACAAAATGTAGGTAACGGTAGGTTTTACAGAGGTCAACACTGCATTATGTTAATAGGAGTTTTTTTTTTAAATTTGCAATTTAAATTAACTTGTCAATCAGCAAACGAACATAATAGACTATCTATACCTAGAGCTCCTTTTTAACGGACTTCTTTTTTTTTATTACAATCAGATCGTTTATGGCCGTGCGCCGGATGGGATTTCCTACCGGAAAAAACGTCGAATTTCTATACAAAGTTTCATCCTCTATTTAACCCCTTCGGCACTAAAGAAGGATATTTAAAGATCCTTAAGTGCTTATTTACTTTAAATTTAATTTATTTTCGCATTGTCGTCTTTACCTCGTTTATGAAACTTTTGTGCAAAAGTTTACGCTCCTAGACCCAGCTGTTCAGGCTGTTTTGTCTGTCAGTGAATGAATGAATTTAAGATTTTTATTAAGTAGATAAAGAACAGTTAATTATTTTCCCACCAGGTGGACGAGGTGCGTCGCGAGGTGGCGTACTTCAACGCGTACGTGCGCGACGTGCGGCGGCCGCAGCAGGCGGAGCCGGCCGGCCGTGCGCAGGCGCAGCCCGCGCACGCGCCGCCGCCCGCACCGTCAGTACTACAGCATATTATTGCTATTATTTATACCTCTTTGCTTTTGTGTGCCGAGCCACAGAATAGGATATTTGTCTGGGATTTTTTTTTTTAAATTAAGCCACATTGATAGTAGTCAAAAACCCTATTTTAAATAGGCTTTCGTCCCCTATTGCCGTCGTTGGCATACGAGGCACTTTTTTTTGCCAACTTATGTTATTTTATTCTGTCCTCTATGGACAGAATAACATAAGTCATTAGCACCTTGTTAGTCAGGAAAAGAGCGCAAATGAAGGAGGGTGTTGGAAAATTAAAAATGTACAGTTTAGCTGTATTAGATATTCTCTCCCTCAGCAGGTACGGTGGCGGACCGGGGGGCCCAGGGGGACCGGGCGGGGGCCCGGGGGGCGCACGCGGCTGGGGTTGGGGCGCGTGGGCCCCACCCGCCGCATACGCTCCAAGACATCCGCGCTTCTCGAGACCCAGGTAACTGCACTGCCATCTATACTAGCTTGTGCTTCACCACATTATTTCATAGGGTTTTAACGAGCACTTCTGAGTTTGGTTCACAAATGTCGCTAACTATGTTACGCACGGCGACTTAACAAGCTATACATTTTCAGTATAAGTTGACTTCTCATTGTACGAAAAGCCTATACAAAGCGAAGTCAGCTAAAACTGAAAATGTATAGCTTGGTATGCCGTCGTGTGTGCCAACTCAATTAAATAAAGTGACGCCATCCAAAGTCACTTCACGAGAAATATTTTTTGGAGAAACAGATGCTCGCTAAAGCCCTATTACAACTACATTCCATTTCGTGAACTTATTATTAAAGTCTATCCTCAAATCGGAACAAGTAAAAATAATATGATTAAGGTAATATAAAAGAGTTGGAATTTTAGTGTAATTTGCTTCAAAATAAACATGAATAAACAAAACTCGAAATATCTTACTGTTTTGTGCTCTTTGTGTTCATATACTCAACTTAACTGCAATTTAACAGTCAATAGGAATTACCGAGACCCTTAAATATAATCAAGGCGAAAATGCCAGAGTAGCCCACACAATGCAAGTTTTCTCATAGAAGCGTAGTTCCAACATGATGCCTAGAGATGCGACTACATCGTCAATAGCAACAAAAAAAGATTCGATCAATATAAGAACGAAAATTATTGCTTTACTTTCTATAGAAAGCCGCGCAAACGAAACAAAGTATCGCTTCAGGACATGTGATGCCCGATAGCCTATTCTGTAAATATTTTTTTTTTGCGAGCGCATATAACTTTTTATTACCATACAACCTGATACTGAGCTACAAATTGCAAAGAAATGTAAGATAAGAATTTTGCGGGCTACCAGCGCATCCCCCTTAAGTTCATGAAACGAAATGTTACCTTTGCACTGTGTGTGTTATCACTGCATACTGCTTATATTTTATCTGTGAGCACGATTTTCATCACACCATATTATACTTTTGTTACCAATATTTATAACATTTTATTAGAAAATCAATCAAAAGGTTACTTATTTAATTAAAAATAAAGTTTATACATATTTTGTCGTTATTTGATGATATCGACAAGCCCTTATCTTTTTATACAGACTTTGTTTTATTATGTTTATGGGGAGAGATTTTACTAATAACCTTCTAGACAAAAAACCTATGTCAATAAAATAGAAACTAAGAATGACAAGAGTACCTACCCGTTGTTTTCTTAAGCCCCTGGGTACGCCGGTCGTTAAAAAGTAAAAAAATGCAGATTTAAATTCATACTGCATAGATGCAGTGTAACGAGTCGCAACATTGAATAATAATAGAATATATGTCGCAGCCAACTGGTTAAATTAGCCGTTCAGTTAACTGCCTGGCCTTTAGAAGTAGTACTCGCTTCACTTCGCTCTCTCGGCTCGCACGCAGTTGATCACAGTTCTAACCTAACCTAACCCATTTGGTTAGGGTGTCCTGGCTTAGTTACTGCGACCAATTCGGCTCGCGCGTGATTGGTTACAGACTTCCAACCAAAACTGTAATTGAATATCATTCAGGCCGTTAGTTGAACGGCCGCCGTTTAGTTAAAAGGCTAGGCGGTTAACTGAACGGCTAATTTAACCAGTTGGCTGCGACATATATATTGGATCATTGGTAGACACGATTTAACTATATCAATGTCTTCTATCCTCTAAATATTTCTGAGTATTTTTTCACTTTTTAAGTTTGATTAGAGCCAGCAAGCACCCACTGGCGACAAAGCACGACAACGGATTTTTATGCGACGAATAGGATTATAATAGTATATGACAATAAAATAGAAATATCAATGATAATCATTGTAGAGACATAATTAGGCATGCCGTGTCATTGAAATTTCAATTTCATTGTCATACTATTAATTAGTTATTCCTGTTCGTCGCTTGTAAATGCCTTGCCTTACTGTGCCACCAGCGCGCGCAGGCCCTCAGTATTCAAAATAACCGCGCGAAAACAACATCCTCTCTCGTTTTTTACGTTTCTGTGACATTATCACGTAGCCAATTTTGATGGGATTGGCTAAAGAGTGTTTGCTAAAAAGGAACAAAGCCTACTTTCGACAAAAAGAAACCAGTGTAGCTGCAGGCGCGCAAAACTGGAACATATTTACTTCATGGGACACTAATAATATTGTTCAAAATTTATGTAAAATATCTGCAAGTCTTTTTAAAAACGCATAAGGTACCTAAAACCTTGTTTATGAGCCGATTTTATATGGCATGCTTTTCACACCATCTTTGCATGAACTACATAGATATAGTTCATTGTGAAATTCACAGTATGACAATTAAAACACTCGAAACGGTGCTAACATTACATACAGTTGTTGTAATTACATAGTTGTAAGTTTATTTTATTGTTACTAACACTGTATGAGTCTCATGGTTACTCGCAATAAAGAATTTAATGATAATAATTTATTATTATCGAATACAAATAAAGGATTTTGTTAAACCTTAAAGTGTGCTGTGGTTTGGTTTACAAGCAAAATGATGCATTTTTGACTAATTTGCCCGAATCCAACAATAAATCAGTATAGTTTACGACTCTTATTCTAAACTCCTTGCATAAATAAAATACCTACTTACTGCGACGACTAGGAAATCTAAGAGTATAAACCTAATACAAACATAACTCAATATCTAGATCCATAATACTAATTCATTCATATTTTTTGCATGACCTTAACCTTTTTATATAAAATGTTGCCTATTTATTTACTGCTTCATTATTCATTTGGCTATGGTTTGATCTGGTTTTTTTTTTCATCTCATTACTATTCATTGTTGTGCATCCTTTAAAATAGTCTCTGGCAATTTGAAATGAACATTTTCATAAGTTATGAGAAATAATTTCCAGGGAAAATGTGGACCGGTCCCGGCCTATTATTGCGTACAACGATCTTGACTTCCCGGACAGTGGTGACATATTCTAAACGTGTGTGTAAATGACAAAATATATCATGTTATTAGTTTTTATTGTTAAAATAAGCATTCCGTTTCATTTTATTAGTTGACTACCGACCCGCTCATGCTTCGCACGGGTGCCATGTACTGATGTTGCGAGATTTCTATGCTATATACAAGTTAAATATTAATGTATTATAAGTAAATAAACCTGGAATAAATTTTATTGAAATCACGGTGAAAACCGCATCAAAATCTATTGTGTTGTCTCGAAGAACTAAGCGGTAACACTTTTAAGCTGATCATACGTGTAAAAAATTCAAATTAAAAGTCTCTCTATAAGTATACATAAAAGTTTGTTACAATTTTTTAGTCAATCATTTTATTTTGGAACACAACAGATTTTCTATTTTCAAATAACAAGTAAAAACAATTTTGCCAATTATGGAATTTTACTTTATCCGATTATCGTGGAAATAATTATTTTCAATGTAGGCATTGCATGCAATTCCACTTTTAAAACTGTAAACTCGTTAAGAGACAATGTGCAGAAGCAGTCCAGTTACCACTAACGGGACCTGTCACTGAATAGTCTATTACTTCTAATAATTTTCATTTAGATGTAACTTTTTATTGTCAGATTTTTTGTAAGGGTTAATTATTTAGTAGGGGGCTTTTTATTTATTAGACTATTCAGACGATTGTTTTACAAAGGACATTGGTCAAAAATTTAAGGGTTCTAGATTAAATTACTAACGAGACCTATTAACATAGGTCTCGTTACTCGTTAAATACAAAACAAACGTGCAATATTAAAATGTTCTTTATATTTTAATATTGAACGTTTGTTTCCCATTTTAATTAAATTACCGAAAATTTGCAATGTTATCTTCTACCATAGTATTTATTGTACGATTTTCAATAAACTGTCCGAAATTCTAACATACCATCTTTTTATTCTAATTCCTTTACATGTAAAATTCCTTATTTACTGTATCACCAAAGATAACCTCCCGGGAAGCTGAGATTTTAAATAAAATAGTAGTTCATGCAGTGTGGTTTTAATTAGAAAAAAATATTTGTGTTTGAGAGTGCAATTCTTTATTGTGTGCTGGGTGAGTTTCCTCTAACGTAGTAAAATGTGGTTGATTGTTAAAGGGGCGGCGGCGCCGAATTCCGTCCGGTGATACACTACCGCGACTTGGACGCCCCACGCGAACCCGACGAGTTTATTTAACGTGGAGCCTCGCAACAGCGACTAGCCAAAAGGATACAGCCACACTTAAGCACTTAGATTTTATTATCTTGTTGAAACTGACTACACATTTTAAATAATCGCTGTAAATAGTTTTATGTACTTACCAGTAAAGCTAAATGCATCGTGCGGTTACTTGTCTTAGAATATAAGCTAATTCTGTGAAAAATATTTCACATGTTGAGTGTATTTTACGAATACATAAATTATTTTCTATGTATGATATTTTATTTGCATCAAGCAGTAGATAGAAATTCTTACCTACTCTGTAAGATCTCCGTGTATTATTTGCTACATTCAGCTGTAGTTCAAGGCCTACATTCGACATAATAATTTATGTTTGGTCACAATACAGGCAAATTAAAATGCAGAATTAATGTCTTGTCTGCTTGCATTTGGCTAAGTCTTCGAGGGTTATAAAAGTCCGTTTTATGAACGAAATGATGTGGACCGATGATGTCCGATTACATTCGAACAAAATAATTTGGAATACTAAGTAAAATTTAAATTTGCGATAAATCAGCTACTTTCAAGATGATCTAGGAAAGTACCTATTGAAAAAATGTTATCATGTATTTAATTGTTCCACTGCGGGGCAAAGGCCTTCCTTTCCTTGGTAACGGAAAAGGGCTTTTCGTGGTAAGTATTGAGTAAAATATTTAATCATACTGAAAGAATTTAGGCGAAATATACAAATAACAATGAATCGATGACCTCCACAACCCAGTTGCTGAGTAACATACCCCTTGGTCAGACTTGGTTTTCTGACTACCCGAAACGACTATCAAAGATCTACTAATGGTAGCCGGGACCAACACTTACGTGTATTGCGACACACGGAGGGTCTCGATATATGATGGTCACCAATCCGCGAATAGACCGCGGCATAGAAGAAAAAAATTTTTTTTTAATAGAACTGGACCGCGGCAAGCGCAGCTTAACCTTCGATTGACCCGTGGGCCTGTTATTATATTTATCTACAAGCCCCTCAGAATCGATAAAAATAATGATAGGAAGCCAAATTATTACAATGTCTTATCCATAAACAACAAAAGCAGTACTGAAATGCGAGCATTGCCTACTCCGTGTACTCAACATTACGTATTGGAATGGAATTGTGATGTCATACGTGGCGGACACGGAATCAACATGATGGAGTTCTTTCTAATAGCATTGAGAACCATTCTTTGTAATGACCTTTTAGTGCGGTTCTTCGAAATTAGGATCGAACAGGAAAATTATTTATAATTTTACATGAGTATTATAAATAATACTTTAAAATGTTGTCAAGTTACATCGACAAATAAATAATGCTGTGTCCTCTACAAGGTAAGCATTATAAACCTTGACCTCTGTTTACCTTGGGTCGTACATTAGGCAGGAACGTTGTTGTCATATACTGATATTTCTACAAGTGATCACATAAGAACATTGGTTATGTATCATATTTCCATTACATCTTAGGGATAAATAAATAAATTAAGCCGTAAGAGGACAGTCCATTACGTGATTGGTATTTTTATATGCCGTGTAAGTCAGTGTCGAGTGCACGACTTACTCTGTATGTATGTATGTATGATTGGTGCAAATATAGTATATAGGTAAGTGTGGAGAATTTGTGGTGAGACCATCTATGCGACGCGTCATCCGGATGTGTGCGGGATGCACGCTTGCGGTCACACGACAGAAGCGACGCGACTCGCTACCTTCACCGCTGCTTGTCAGCCCTCGCTTACGTCATCTAGATAATTATGTATAGGTCTTGGCGATTACGCTTTAGATACTCTATCAACAGATAAATCAAAGCTTTTTAATCAAGTCCACTTACTTTCTTAGCTCAACGACGCCATTCTCGTATGCCATAGATTCTGTAAGAGCTGATTTATGCTGAGCTGTTTTCTTTCATGAAACAGAACTTACTGACGAACGAATTTAGCACGTCAGCCAGTTTCGAATACTATCAGCTACTTGACAACACACGACCGCTAAATATAGGCACCAATCCTATACAACTTACTGTCAGCATTTTAACAATCCCAGGTAGAGGTCAGCAGCCTCTACAAGAGCTTCGAATAAAGCTTCGATAGACCTAACTGCGGTCACTAGGTACTTACCGCTCGTAGCTCGTATGGCCACCGCTAGGGGGGTACTGCATCGTCGTCATCCATGAATAGAAATTGTAGTAGGTACTTACCTATCAAGAATGCAACTCCATAAAACTGGACTAGGTAATATTTTTGTAAATGTTATGCAGGTATGGAAAGGCGGGAGGGAGCAGTGATGGCCCAGTAGTAACGGCCGCGAGTTACGAGTTGTAGGTCGTAGGTCCGAACTCAGAAAAGCACTTTACTGTGTGTAAATTATTCATCACCACTGCTCTCAAAAAGTTGACGGAAAACATCGTGAGTAAACCGGAATTTCCTAGAACCAAAAATTCGAAGACATGTGACATCTACCAACCCGTACTGGGCCCGCGTGGTGGATTACGGCCCACTCCCTCTCACCGAGACCCCGGCCTTTATCCCAGCAGTGGGAATTTTATAGGCTGATTATGTATGGAAAGCTAAGCAATTATCACCCTATGAAATATTTGCTACGATTCAAAAGTCTACATGTTAGAACATACATAACTTCCATTACTAAATAGGTATAGCTTACCTAATATAAAAGTAGCTTATCTTATATCCACCTTCCATTAAAAGTAGAATCATTACAGCCAGTTGTAGATTCGTACAATCAATATCAGTGGTAACAATTTAACATTAACAGCGCTTTTTTTGTAGAAGCATTACATTAGTATTACTCTTCCAGGATATAACTAGACGCCAGAGACTTGAAAGCTTAGGAAATATAGTTAGGTACTGCTCTAAGAAATGCACTCTTCATGTTTCTAATCTTTAATCCTACTATGTCAATTGCGAGAATGTCGTCTCTTAATTACTTATTCTTCTCTCAAGAAAGCTACACTTTCATTGAATTTTAAAGCGAATCTAGTCTATTATTTATTCTGTGCATAAATTTGGTGGAGCGTATAACGAGCTGTTTGAAGATATGAGATATTTTTCCTGAACACAAAAGAACCGGCTGGCAGATTTGATGCAAGGTGATTTTATAAATGACTTGTTTTGCTTCAACATTTTACACCTATTAATTTTTTAATCGGTTGTTTTTTAGTCTTCCCTGCAGTGGGACACCAACGGCTGATTTATCTATTTACCGATTTTGTTTCATTAATTTGTGCTGGGGTAGGCACCATACTAGTAAGTATGTAAATACATTTCTACTTCTCTGGATCCTACCTATTTTAGAATTATTCAGCTTTTACTGGTTTTTTGGGAATATTTATGGAAGCAGTTTACTTAGATAGATGGGCGAGGTGTATGAAGTTGATCGGGTCAGAATCTACATATTTTGAACATTGATAGGACACCGGTGACAGAAGCTCACATTATTACTCACACCACAAAAGCTATTCGTTTACCAATTAGTATCTCGCTCACATCTTATCGCAGACATACCTAAAGCTGCATACAAAAATAAAAATACCAAGCCGGAGAACATACTCGTTATGGTTATGTCAGCGTGTTTTCCCGGCTGTTTCGTTTTCGGATGACATGTGATTGAGTGAGTAATACTTATTGTTAGTTAGTTAACTTGATATGAATGCTATGAACCACATTACAATGCTCTGTACAGCGCTTTAAGAACACGGGAAACAATACTCACTGCAGGCCTACGCTAATACAGCCTCCGATTCGCGGTAACACCAACAGGTTTTTTGCTATAATACACTAGCGTCTATTTGTGTATCGCTTTATAAAAGCAAGCGGCTGCAGAACAAAAACATTGTGAGTGAGAAGCTTCACAATGATGGAGCTCACCTGTGCCTTCATACTGATATCAGCGAGCTTAGTGCTCGCTACCCCACACGGATATGGGGGATATGGTGTCAAGGGTGGAGCATCCGCAAGAGGTAGGTGTTTCATTTTTTTTATTTGGTTTTTACTAGACGTAGGTAAATAGTAAAATCTAGGTAGTAACCAATTAGATAATTCTTATGTAATTAACTAAACTGTTTATATTATTATTTCATAATGTACCTAATGTTATTTCGTTTTATTGGGCTCTACATGTTTTAATCTTATCTTTATTTGCATTCGGTAATGTTTAAAGATCTTACAATAGCTACAATCTATCGTAGCAACGATGTGATAAAATAATTGTTGCTCATAATTTATCTTCACCTACCGAGTAGGTCCCTACTTATTGAATTATACTTACTTTTTGCCCTGGCGGCTGAACGCTCAAGTTTACGTATGGTTTTGCTCTTTGCTAAAATACTAAAATAATTCAAATCTGGACTCATTTCAAAAACATAATTGCACGAATTGATTGACTATTCTACTTACAAGTGCAAATTTGTCTAAAAGTTGTAATAAGTGGTAATTTGGAATCGATTTATTGGTGTGAACAAGTGTGAACCGTTTGAAATTTTAAATCCGGACTAGTCAAACGGTGAGTGAGTGACAAGACATTCTAAGCACAGTGCATGCGACCGTCGCGGTTACGCGGACCGCATAAGTGTCATATCTGCGCGCGGCTACGCCCAGTGACGTATACGAGCGCTCGCACCAAAGACTAAGTAACGAAGACGGCTCATTACTTCCTACCTAATTCATACTGCCTCAGAGAGGACAATTGTTTTCCTCTATTTATTTTTCGCCTGCTTTTACATTATTAATCTCCTGTTCTGTACAACGTAAATTGCCCCCGTTCACCTGATTCACGCGTGACTTGGATATGCCTAAGTTGCATCGTACACCGCCTACATCCCCGAAAATGGGGGAACCAGGACAATCGCAATCTGTTCCTGACATAGCATCGGCTTCTAGCTGTAAGGAGCCTGATGATAATGTTACATTCAGGGGCAAGCGGCCACGCATCGACGACTCGCCCAACAACCCCGCTATCCATAACTTATGTGTATGTCGTGACTTGAAGAGCGAAATACTGGAAATGTTGGCTTCCTGGAAGGCCGACTTCGATCTTAAGTTGTCGGCATGGAAAACTGAGCAGGACAAAATGCTTTCCGCCCTGGTTAAGGATGTCTCTGAAATTAAAAACCAATGTGTGACAATCCGGAAAACCACAACGGAGCTCGGGGCTAATACTAGCACAGCTACTCCCCAAGTGAAAACGAGTGGGAAAGATACGAATAAGCATGGGCAACAAAAACATCCCCGCTCGTACACGGAAGTTACCCAACATCGTGTGGCTACATCAAAAGTAGGCGGAAAGGTCGCCGATCCCTTGGAGATCGCGTCTAAGGGGATGGAGGATGTTGATCGGAAAAATCCCGAGGCAAGTCTGCGGGATTGTTCGAAACCCCGTGTCGTCGTACCGGTGGCTGCCGCTGTTGTTGACATCTCAATGGACGACACAGGAAAAGATGGTTGGACGGAAGTTCGACACAGACGCTCCCAACGCTCACTCAGTAATGTGCTGCGTGGAACGGCAGCGCCCGGTACCACCAATCTAGAAGCCTCTGAAAGATGGAGATACCTGCATCTTTTCTACGTTAAGCAGGGCACATCTGATAGTCAGGTACGTGATCACCTAACTACCATTTGTGGAACAGATGTTTGCACGGTAGAAGTCCTCAAGTCCCGTGGTAAATACGCATCCTTCAAGCTGGGTGTGCCCTCAAAATTGGCTGAACACATTATTGCAGCTCAAAACTGGGCAGAGGATATTTGCGTCAAACCATGGCGCCGGAACTTTCGTGCCCGAAGTAACGAGGCTCAGTAAGCACTTCAACGTTCCTGCCTTACCTGCCTCTACTGACCACAATGCCTTTCTGCGTTTATTGTACCAGAATGTGCGTGGGCTCAAAACTAAACTACCCATATGGAGATCAAGCCTGTTACTCTCTGAGCACGACTTAATAGCCGTAGCAGAGACAAACCTGGACTCTTCAATAGAGGACTCAGAAATGTTAAGCGGAGATTGGAGTATTCTACGCAGAGACAGAGTGACTCTGGGTGGCGGCGTGTTGCTTGCTGCGCGCCCCGGCGTTTCCATGAAGAGGAGGCATGATCTCGAGACTGACCGTGGCGAAGACTTATGGGCTACGATCACAATTCACGGCTCTAACACATCTGTTTGTGTTGTCTACATAAAGCCCACTGCAACTGACGATGAATATATGACGTGGTTTTGTAAGGTTGAGAGCATCATCTCCAATTTGAACGGAATGGTAATAATTTTGGGTGACCTTAACTTAAAAAGTGCATCTGTGAATGTTAATAATTATTACTGTTATTTCTTAAGCTTTTGTAGTCTGGCTGAGATGAATGAAGTGGTGAACATGCGTGGGAGTAAGTTAGATGTAGTGTTGGCTCGGGAGGGTACCGAAGTAAGCTGTGAACATGTCAAAGGTACAGAGCTGGTTCCAATCGACTTGTATCATCCTCCTTTAGATATTGCGATTACCATCACATCACATAGGGATAGTGAAAAGTTGGACCCCAGCAACATTGATCGTAGTAGGGATTGGAACTTTGTAAAAGGGGACTATACACTTTTTTACGATTTAATTAGTTCTGCTCCATGGCAAGAGGTGCTTCGCTGCAATGACGCTCCCTCGGCTGCTGGTGAGTTTTACAGAATAATGTATGACTTATTTGATTCTTCCATTCCAAAGAAGAAAAGAATGATGGCTGGAAATAGACGGTATCCGGTCTGGTTTAATAAAGACATTGTAAACGATACTCAGCGTAAAACCAAACTACACCAAACATGGAAAGTTTCACGCTGTGATCAAATATATGCAGAGTTTAATGCTCTGCGACGGGATCTTAAAATAAGAACCCAGGACGCCTACAGATTGTATTGTAATACTTTAGAAAACAACATAGGCAAAAATCCGCGACAGTTTTGGCAGCATATTTCTAGCCTGCGATCAAAGGGCGGCTTCGAGCCGAACGTGGAGTACAATGGTCAGACATGCTCGGGTGTCAAAGCGGCCGAGGCATTTGCTCAGTATTTTGCTAGTGTGTTTCTGCCCGATACTCCTGAATTGAACCCTAGGGAATTTAATCCGAGTAGTGAGGGAGATAATATTCCTCTTCCCTTTTTAACCGCACCGGATATAGTTAAGGCGATTGCTAAACTCAAACCCTGTAGCTCGATTGGCCCTGACAATATTCCAGCCTTTGCCCTTAAGGGATGTCATGACATCTTGGCAGCCCCTCTATGTCATGTATTTAACCTAGCCCTCCAGTCCGGTGTATACCCTGAGCAATTGAAAACTTCGCGAGTCACTCCCATCCCTAAAACCAATGATAAAACATTAGTAGAGGAATACAGACCTATCGCTATCCTGCCAACCATTGCTAAGGTTTTCGAGCATGTACTCCACGGTTTAATTTTCAAACGCGTGAATATGTCATTATGCGATGCCCAACACGGTTTTCGGCCGGGTCGCTCCGTAAATTCGAATTTAATGATTCACGTAGACTACATATCCCGTGGCTTGGACATCGGTGGGCAGGTTGACGCTCTGTACTTCGATTTCCGAAAAGCGTTCGACAGAGTTGACAACGATATACTTTTGACTAAGCTGGGGGCCATCGGTTTCTCGTCTGGTCTTCTTAACTTCTTTTCGGACTACCTGCGCGATCGCAAGCAGTTTGTTAGACATGGCTGTTTTGAGTCCAAGCCTTATAATACACGCTCGGGTGTAAGTCAGGGATCCGTGTTAGGGCCGCCTCTGTTCCTGATAATGATCAATGACCTCATAAGTAATGTCAAGTTTGCCAAATGCCTGCTATATGCCGACGACCTTAAGCTAGTAGCGCAAATCCGAACGGACGAGGATTGCGCACTTCTACAAAGGGATATCGATGCCATCTATGATTGGAGCATTGCGAACAAACTATTTTTTAATACAAGCAAGTGCTACGTCATGACATACAGTAGACGGCTGCGGCAAATTCATTATCACTATAGTTTGGGTGGTAGCGTAATTACTCGTGTCACCAACATAAAGGATTTGGGAGTAACTTTCGACCGCTGTCTGACTTTTAAGGATCACGTTTCTACCCTTGCGAAGGAATCTTTCAGGCGTTTGGGATTTGTTCTGCGAAATGCTCGTGACTTTCGCAATCCAAATGTTATTAGGCTGTTGTATACCTCCCTGGTTCGAAGCAAACTCGAGTCCAGTGCCTGTGTTTGGCACCCCTATAACGCGACCCAAACACTGATGCTGGAAAAGGTACAGAAAACTTTCCTTAGATGTCTCTTCCAAAGGCTATACCATTTCTTTCCGTACATGTACCCTACCAATTATCTTTTAGGGACGTTGGGCTTTAACTCATTGGAGGTGAGAAGAGGCCTTGATCAACTCACTGTAGCCTGTAAGATCTTACGGGGACGTATCGACTGCCCGGAACTCCTTGGTCTTTTCTGCCGACTATTTGTGCCCGACAAATACATCGGACACCGTCAGAGCCGCCGGCACAATCTGTTTGCGCAACTGCCAGCCAAAACTGTAGCTAGAGCTGAATCTCCAATCTGTCGTACTCTAAAGGTGCTGAATGCTCTTCTGGTTGCCAACCCTGAATGTGATGTGTTTGCGGATGAATGGATTAAAATTATGCGTATATGTCTGGAGTTCTGTGAGAGAAAGTATGCAAGGGAGTCCACTGTTCCATGTTAGTTTTAAATTATATTATTGTCAACGCAATTATTGTCTCTATGTTAATTAATGTAATTGGTGTTGTACCGTTTTAATTAACTATAAACAATAAATAAATAAAAATACTTAGCTTGTTTATTCTGAAGATGGAATTTAAGTTATTCGCAATAGTTTGTGGAGCGCGGTATGGATCGTAGCTTTGTTTTTGGACGTCTTCTCACATAGGTTCTTTGTATCACCTACTAGCTGTTTATTACTTTTATTTAAGTAAAGTCAGCATATTATTTCATACTAGCTTCTGCCCGCGACTTCGTCCGCGTGAAATTTCACCCTCCCCCCATTCACCCTCATAAGAGTGGAATTTCGAAAAACCCTTCCTTAGTGGATACCTACATACACTTCACAAAGAACACACTCTCCAAAAACGTTTCTAGGACCAGCGGTTTAGGCTGTGCATTGATATAATCAGTCAGACAGGACTTTGAATTTTATATTAGATTATAAAAGTAAACCTAAGTACAGACGCCAGCACATCAAGCTACTACAATCTGTCAAATTTCTTTGATAGATTTTCAACTTTATCGCTAAAGCGTAAGGTTCAAAGTTGAATGGGAAAATTTTACAGTTTCGGGTAGGTTGATGTGCTGGCGTCTGTACCTACCCAATAAAAAAAAAACTCAATAACAGAAAATAAAATACCTACCTACCTAAATAAACCTATTTCTGATGATAACTAATCTAAACTCAAAAAATAAGCAAAATCCCTAAAAACTAATATCTATACAAATGACTAATCCTACCTAACAGTAGGTATTATAAAATAACCTACGGTCATTACGTACACTATCAAATATACTACCTATACGAAATATGAAATATTATTTATTATCTTCGTCGTGTGATAGTCCATTGAATTGTATGGCGAGCGATATTGCATCTTCAGATAAAATTTTATAGTATCTTAGCCGTGTGCAGCGCCCCTTAGTGAACTCTACTGCGAGTGACGTAACCTACGACAAACTTATGATTTGCGTTTGGTACAGTAATCGGGTCTAGGGATCGAACCGCAAAATTAAGTTTGTTTTTTATTGTATATACTTTTCGGAGATAAAAAGTACCCAGTGTGGTGCCCAGGATATTAAAGAATAATTATACCAAGTTTCATCGTAATCGAACCGGTAGTTTTTGCGTGATGCCTGAACAAACAGACAGACAAAAATTTTTTTAATTACATTTTTGGGTTCGGTGTCGGTCTAGTAACACCCCCTGCCATTATTTTTTTTGATATTTTCCATGTACAGAATTTTCACTTCTACAGATTTATTATAAGTATAGATTAAGTCAATTTTAAGAATCTTCAAGTACTTTTTTATGTTATAAATATATAGATAATGTTTTTGTTGCTAATCAATAGATATGGTAAATTGTGATTGTAAACCTTGAATATTACGAAAAACATGCAAATACCTAAGTAAGTTTTTATGCATACCTACAACATTATTTTATCATTTATAAAGCTCTCATAATTCTGATGTTGACCGTATCAATGTAGCTTGAATATGGTGTCTAGTAGAGAATATTTTTAAGAGAGTGGTGAGCAATGTTGACCATTTCTTAAATTGTGTCATTTGGCATTAATAGCAGAATTCTATTCTATTGTTCTATAAGTGGACTAGAAGATGTGTTGATATGAGTGTATTTAGGTACTTATTAGTTTTGAAGTGATATCTGTTGAACGATTGTTTAGGATTGTTAATAAGTAATCCCTAATTTTTGGGTATAGATAGTTACTAACGCTTTCTGTTTTATTTATTCCAGCGGAATCTAGTGCCTCCGCAGGGGCCTTTGGTGGCGTACCAGTTGCTGTGCCACTAGGAGCTGGCTACTCAGGAGGTTTTTCCAAATCTTCTTCATCCAGTTCGGCTTCTTCAAGTGCTAGCTCGAGTTCTAGCTCTAGTGCATTTAGCTATAGTGGCTCCGGAGCTGGTGGGTTTGGACTAAACGGTGGAGCACCAGGCCATGGAGGGTGCTCATCTGGAAACTGTCAGACTGCTGGAGGTAATGGAATACCAGCGCCTCATGACTCTTCTGCTCAAGGATATAATTCTGCTAATGCTGCAGCTGCAGCAGGAGCCGAATCTGTATCAGGATCGGGATGTCAAGGATTAAGCTGTGCCGGTAATTCTGAAAAATGCACATCTGGACAATGCAAACTAAATCTCCAAACTGGAACTCCATCAATTGATTCTGATTCCAACAAGTGCACATCGGGTCAGTGTGGATCCGCTTTAGAAAATGGCGCATCTCCAACAGACTATGAATCTAATGACATTCGTGCTGTTACTGCATCATCGGACTCTGTTCTCAATGCCAATCATCAAACGTCATCAGCATATAATGGCGAAGGTTCTGATTGTTCTCATGGAAAATGTGGTCCTTCAGGGTCTTCAAGCTTAAAACCCAATTACTATGGTCATGATTCAGGCAATTCTTATCAGGGATCCAGTGCTTCGAATAATCAAAAAGCATCTAGCTCGGACGCAGGAATAATTTCCCATTACCAGAAACCTTCGCCACATTTGGAATCCCCTAAATTAGGTTCAAAATGCAACTCCGGAAACTGTAATGCCGGACCCCATGAGCCTGGTCACGAAACTTCACCCTCAAGTTACAATGTACCTATTCATGGAACATACGATAAAGGTGAACCAAAGCCTTCGTGTGACGGCGTCAAATGTGAAAACCAACCAAAAGGGCCATATTCCCCTACAGACAACTCCGTAACAAAGGGACCATCGTCTTTTGATTATCCAAGTTCTACAAATTGCGCAGGCTCAAGCTGTTTTGGAAAACCAGGTAATCAAGTAACGGGCGGATCGTCTTTTACCGCAAGCCCGGGTAGCGTTAATTTTGGTACGCCAACAAATACGGTTACGGGTGGACCGTCTCTTACCGTAAGACCAGGTAACGTTAATTTTGGAAACTCACAATCTCACATATCTACTTTGCCAGCTGGATCAAACTTAGCGCCTGGACACATTGGGCATAATGGCAAACCGAGTGATGTGAACAACAAACTGCCAAATGACAAACTTCCACCGTATACAGGAGGTTTTGGTGGCCCCGCCGGAATATTGAAACCCAATGAATATGATGTTCATGCACCAGCTGCTAATCCAAGCTACGGTCATACAAGCACACCACAAAATGGAAAACCTTTGGGAAGTGCTCCAACAGGTTGTAATTCGCCTAGCTGTTCTGGATATCCTTCTACTTCTGGACCTGCAGGCAGACCTGTGCCGACGGGTACATACAGTCACCGACCTAGTGGTGACATCCCTAGTGAAAAATTGCCACCGTATACAGGCGGCTTCGGAGGACCCACTGGGATGCTTAAACCAAATGAATTTGAGGTCCATGCATCAGTTACAAATAAACCAAGCTATGCACATCCCGGAAGTCCATCATACAATACACAATCACCAGTTGGTAACATTGGAGCGCCGGGTTGTCAAGCAGGAGGGAATTGCGGTGGGTACTCACCTACTGCGGGTGCTACGTCTGGGGCGTCAACGCCGTCTGGATATTACGGAACTCCGAAACCTAACAATGGCATACATTCTCCTAATGATAAACAGCCATCGTATACTGGTGGTTTTGGTGGGCCTGGAGGAGTTTTCAACCCTGATAAACATGATATTCACTCAACCGGCCCTAGTAGCCCTGGCTATACCCCCTCAGGAACATACAACTCCCCTGCCTCTAGTGGTCATCCTGAAGGCTGCAAAACACTAAACTGCTATCCTTCTTTGGGTAGTACAGCTGCAGCTAATGCACAAGCCGAATCATTTGGTATTACCAAACCTAGTTCAGGCCCCCATATCTCAAGCGTAACGTTGCCTTCTTATCCGAGTGGTTATGATAGTCCATCCGTTCACAGACCTAAAGAAATTAGCGGTCCCGCATCAACACCGAGCTTTGCCCATACTCAGACACCCTCTTCTCCAAGCAGTTACTCACCTAGTTGTAAAACAGGAAACTGTGCCAATTACCCTTCAAGTGGACCCTCAGCTGGTGCCAATGCGCAACTTGGATCATATGGCGTTAATAAGCCTAATACAGATGTAAACCCCGCGGCTCCGACTCATCCACAATATACGGGCGGTTTTGGTGGACCTTCTGGTACTAACAACCCCAACGAACATAACTCACCTGGTTGTAAAACAGGAAACTGTGCCTATTACCCTACAAGTGTGGCATCAGCTGGTGCCAATGCGAAACCTGGATCATATGGTGTTACTAAGCCTAATACAGATATAAACCCCGTGGCTCCGACTCATCCACAATATACGGGCGGCTTTGTTGGACCTTCTGGTACCTTCAGCTCTAACGAACATTACTCATCTGGTTGTAAAACAGGAAACTGTGCCAATTACCCCACAAGCGGGGCATCAGCTGGTGCAAATGCGCAACCCGGATCATATGATGTTACCAAGCCTAATAAAGACGGAAACACCGCGGCTCCGGCTCATCCACAATATACGGGCGGTTTTGGTGGACCTTCTGGTACCTTCAACCTCAACGAACATAACTCACCTAGTTGTAAAACAGGAAACTGTGCCAATTATCCCACAAGCGGGGCATCAGCTGGTGCAAATGCGCAAGCCGGATCATATGGTGTTACCAAGCCTAATGCAGACGTAAACACCGCAACTCCGGCTCATCCACAATATACGGGCGGTTTTGGTGGACCTTCTGGTACCTTCAACCTCAACGAGCATAACTCACCTAGTTGTAAAACAGGAAACTGTGCCAATTACCCCACAAGCGGAGCATCAGCTGGTGTCAATGCGCAACCCGGATCATATGGTGTTACTAAGCCTAATACAGACGTAAACCCCGCGACCCCGGCTAATCTACAATATACGGGCGGCTTTGATGGTGGACCTTCTGGTACCTTCAACCCCAATAAACATAACTCACCTGGTTGTAAAACAGGAAACTGTGCCAATCACCCCACAAGCGTGGCATCAGCTGGTGCTAATGCGCAACCCGGATCATATGTTGTTACCAAGCCTAATACAGATGTAAACCCCGCGTCTCCGACTCAACCACAATATACGGGCGGATTCGGTGGACCTTCTGGAATATTTAAACCTAACGAGCACACGTATGTTACACCTTCTACTGACAGTGCTCCTACAAATTGTAAAACGCCAAACTGCGTTGGTTCACCTACAGCTAGTGCTGATGCGACATCTGGAGCTAATGCTCAACCAGGATCGTACGGTATCACTAAACCTAGTGCCGGAAACAATCCTTCCAACGAAAAACCAATTTATACCGGTGGTTTTGGAGGTGCTACCGGTTTGTTAAAACCTAATGAATACACTGTTCCAGCTGTTAGCCCTTCACCTAATAATAAGCCTACAGGAGCTTCTACACCTGCCGCTTGCACTTCTGGAAATTGCAATCCTCAAACGCCCCACGGCTCTGCGCCACACTCGCAAAATGGTGCATCGAGCGGAGCTCACGCTACAGCAGCAGCGACCGCTGAAGCTAATGCGATTGCATACACTGGTGGATTTGGAGGACCACCTGGTGTCCTTGCACCCTATGATGATGGAAAAATTGGAGCTTTACCTTCCAATGGAGGACAAGCTCATGGGTCACAAATAGGCGGTGCACATGGTTCTCATAATGCTAACATTCATTTGCAACATGGCACTATTCCCGGTGCTAATGGTAGCCCAACAGGTCCTGCAGGAGCCCATGGAATCACAGGTGCTCAAGCCAGCAGTAACGCGGGTGCTACGGCAAATGCTGGAGCCGCGGCCGGCGTATCTGCTGGTGCACATGGATCAAATTACAATCATGCAGGAAATATTAAAGGTGGCAGTCCTTGTAGCGGTGGATGTGGTGGGTCCGGCGGTGGCGCTTATAATGGCGGTTCCACCTATGAACTTAGTGGAGGACACGGCTTTCCAAAGCTTGTGTTCTCAGACGGGCTAAACGGAGCTGGAAGTACATCGGGCGCTACAGCGAAGAGTCTCTCAGGCGCCAATGCGTTTGGAGTTGGAGGCAGTTATGCCAGCAGCTCAGCAAGCGCACACGCTTCCGCCGGAGCCTACACCAAAGGAGGTAAGAATTTTTAATCTGTTATCTTTGTATAAAAAGGTTTATTGTGATTTAATGTAAATAAATCCTTTCGTGCAACAGTGGGGACCTATTCTTGCCAATGAAAGGATGTATTTACTTCCAAAACCTTTTCATTGACATCATGATTTTTTGTCCTAGTATTAGACTATAACTTCAAAATACCTTTAATTAGATATCTACTTATTCTAAGTTCGTATAGTTTCCTACCTAACTAATTATATGTGTCGATTATGAACTATTCCTATTGTAAATAATACCTAACAAGAGTAGGTATTCTTTTCCCTCGGTTCGATCCGGGATTTCACACGTATTATTTTCTTACATTTTTATTAATTTGTTTCAGGTTACGGAAAACGATAAAATGCCGAATTGTATTAAAAACGTACTTAGTATTGTTATGAAAACGAAGACTTATTTAATGTAACTTTTACCTTTTAAGTACGATAGTCAATAGTATTGTGATAATAATGTGATAAAATTAACGGACATTCGTTAAAATAAAAGAATAAAGGATTCACATTAAGTTATATGCCACTCGAGGTTTCTTCAAGTCCTTGAGTTAACATGACTCACAACTCAATAGACATGAATTGCCTACCTTTGTATTTAAAGACTATTACGAAAAGTGATCCCAGTATACACGAATATAACCCGCATGCTGATATAAAAACAACGATTATTATTAAAGCAATATGTTAAAAGCAAATAAAAATAATTAAACCTATTTAAAATCGTTTTAATAAACCGGTTCTTACATTTAATTATAACCTATGATTGAATCGAATGAATAAACAATTACTTTCAATCCTACTTAAACCATTGGTATATCCGTGGCTGGCGTGAATACATTGATATGTCGACTTCAGATTTTTTTTATTGGCTTTTTTCCTACGCATTAGGAATTTATAAAAAAAAAATTACAGTTCTAACATAATTTTTAGAGCAATCGATTTTGGTAGGTACTATGACATCATGCGTTTTAACATGTCTAACTCTCAGATAAAGGTCTAACCAAATCCTCATGTCAAATATTAACGATTCACGTGTTTTTGTGAACGAAAATTGATATTTTGTTATCAACCAAAACTCAGTAACTAAAATAATATTCGTTATTTTATATCTCAACATAAACCCATATAAGATTTCTTAATGTAGATACTAATTTTAAATTGACAAATTGAGGTGTCAAGTTATGGCTAACCAAAGCATTTCTGTTTAAATCTAAGTTTTAAGTTGACAACTCCGTGAATAAGTTGATAACTCGTTGGTGACCAACTTGACAAGTCTGTTATTGTGCTGCACAATTTGTGCAAACTATGGGTAATTTCATTTTTTTATTGTCATAATTTAAAAGATGGCATAAAATAACTAAAACACACGTTAAACTAAGTAATTTACCGATTTACCTACCAGAAGTCAAACCTTTAAAATGGCCGCCCTGACAAATTGCAATTTTAGACATGTCAACATATTCTCGCCAGCCACGGATTTTATATTGCTATCTTCAAACAATCACAATAGGATTTTGGAATCGCTGAGTGCTGAGTGGTTCAACCGTCAACGCAGACAAGCGCGACGCGATTCTGGTAAAACAATTTCCATGAAGGTTTCATAGATATTGTGTCGCGTCGGGCCTGTCTGCAGGAGCCTTTAATTGTAGCTAGGTACCTACTATACTAAACATTCTTGAAAGTAACATTGTTATATCTAAAAAAAACATTTACCTAACGATATGATCGAATTAATATGACTTACCTGACCAGTGGGGGCCACATTAATTCGATCGAAGACAGGATTTTTTTTTATTGTAGGAATGTTGCACCCACCCGCCAAACAGCAATCAAATACTTTAGTCGGAAAAACAAGAATAGATAATTTATTTCCTTATTAGTTATTTAGTTATAATGAAGATGTAGCAGATAATTCTAAATATGCATAAATAACACGAACGCATCGTGTTCAGCCACTCCTCATTTTTTAAACGTACAAAAGGCAAATCATATTTAGTTGCTTTTTCTTTTGTTATTTATATTTCAATAACGAAACTGTACTTATTGAAGATCTAATCAATCCAAAATGTTTAGTTGGGAACAAATTACGTCATTCGTTGTTTCTTCCCACGAAAATCTTAGAAATGTTTTTTAAACAAGACTACGACATTCCTTAGGAATTTTTTATAAGACTATGACCACCTATACATTTAACACGCTACGTGAATCGCTAACGAGGTATACCACCTACTTTTTGCGGCTACGAGTAGGTATACCTAACTATACCTACTCCTAAAGATTACTTTTTACGTTGTTTGCCTGTGGGTATATATGTAATTCTACCTATTAGGACTTGTCTACGGTAGGTACCCAGACCGTGACAGCCTGTAGTGATCACGTGCTGGTTTGACACTGTGAATGATTAGGCCTAACGAATTGTCTCCCCCTGTGAGGTACGAAATGTTATTTTACGGCGTAACACAAAAACCAGGTAATCATCATAATCATCTTTCTCAACTAGGTTGGGGTTGGCTTCCATTCTAACCGGGTGCAGCTGAACACTTGTATTCAACATCCAGGATACCCTATCAAAATACGCTGAGGTTGAGTGAGGAGGCACCGTGTGGTTTTAGTCAGTAGATGGCTAGCAGGACAGGTCCATGAAGAAATCCACACCATAAACATTCGGTACGGTGACCCTGACCAAATCAAGTTCTTAAATTATCATGCCTACCA
Organism: Gortyna flavago; assembly: GCA_963669345.1. Taxonomy (NCBI): domain Eukaryota; kingdom Metazoa; phylum Arthropoda; class Insecta; order Lepidoptera; family Noctuidae; genus Gortyna; species Gortyna flavago. The sequence goes on from OY770126.1 coordinate 12,090,158, forward strand.
CTATTTACCTACTCAGTACACACACACACACACACCTAGAGATCTCGGTACATCAGAATGAGTTACATATCCAGCAGTAGGTAAACAAAATAATGAAACATTGATAGGTTAGTATTAATACGATAAATGTACAATTATTTTATATCCTATCATTATGTACTTTAACACGAGAGAATATCAAGGATTGCAATAAATATGTACCGACCATCGTGTAACCTTCTAAGGAGGTAAACGGAGGGCTCATCTTGTTCTAATCGTAAATCACTCGATCCATGTCATATGTTTGCTGATATAATCATCCACATCTCTTATCCATTGTTCACGACTAGTTCACGGATGCTGTGCAAATAAATTATTCATAAACGTTCGACGTAGGTGCATCTGCCGTCAGTACCTCGTTGTCAAGGTCATTAACATGTCATGTCCTAGAACCAAAAATTCCAAGACATATGACATCTATACCAACCCGCACTGGGCCCGCGTGGTGGATTACGGCCTACTCTCTCACCGAGAGGAGGCCTGTGTCCTAGCAGTGGGGGCATTATAGGCTGATTACGAATCATGTCGTTTTATAGGATATTAGTCTCTACGGAATGTGAAAGCACCGTCAAATTTATTACAATTATATCTAAAAGTTAAATTATCAATATCGTGGTGCAAGTTAAGAATGGCATAAATTAAATAATAATGACAATATTATTATAAATATTTTTCTATTCATTCTACTTGACAATATATCTGTTTTGTATTCATAACTATAATCCCTGTCATATCAACTATGATGCGAGTAGGTAGGTACTGCTACCTAATAAGCTTTGTCGCCGTCACATCTCCGTTCTGATTGGAATTATTTCAATGGTTACGAATTAATTAGGAATATCATTAGGCGTATCTATTCGGCACTTGCTATGATTAGACGTAGGTCACGTAGGTACCTATTATTAGGTAGATACTTACAATATTTTTCCTTAGATACTTTTACTTTTTTTTACTTTTACCTACTCTAGATACATATGTAGGCATAATTACCATTACCTACTTTAAGTTTCCACTTTTGCCTACTTTGATAATGAAAATGAACCACGTGCTCACGTGCTATTACTACTAATACCGTTAGATATAAATTAACTGTTAACTCACAATCAGCAGGTAGGTTTACCTACTATCTATGAATACCTATGCGGTAAAATTGCTTACACCTAGGTAGGTATATACCATCGCGGCCTTTTCCGCCTGATCATAAAATTTTTTTTTCAGAGGGCCTGGCTTAGCGCCTCCGCAGGATTTACCTGCGGCGGCGCCAAGCCACGCCCTCTTAAAGTTTTCGCCTATTATGAAAGCGATAACGCAATTAGTTGTAACCTGCACTGGACAGCTTAGTGACGCATCACGTGTACTCCTTTTGTGAATTTTACGGACGAACTAATTGACCTTGGCGCGCTTACTAGAGAGCGCTTCTATTTTTGAGTGCAAGCAAAAATTAACTTAGTGGTGGTAAGGCGGGAGTGTCCGCGATAGTACTAGAGTATTATTTTATCTGTGGTACAGGCTACATGTGAGAGTCATACTAATTTAAATATATTAGTAACTAAATTAGACATAGGTTAAGGTATCAACATTTAATTTTCAAAATGTACAAAACTTAGGTACCTATTAGAATACTATACTATAGGTACTGTTCGTACTTCGTAGGTATCTGTTTTCGCAACGACAAGCAAAATGAAAGTTCAATTCATGGCAAATTTGGCATTAACGTACTTAGTTGAAAGGTAACTTTTACATAATATTAAACCACCAAATTAGCCATTAGGTATATGGCCTTAAGAAGCAGGTACCTACCTACCTACCTACTTAAATACATTTAATATACAAAAAGCGTAATTTTTTGCAACTAAGTACTTATTTATTGAGGTACTGTTGTCTCAGGTAAGTACTCTGTACTGAGAACAACACACCTACTAACGTGAGCGACATGCGTGACGCGCTGACCCTGATCAGCAAAAACAATTCCTACATGTCAGCACATCTTGATCCCTAATTATCATAATTATCATCGCTCCTTCGGTCGGTTTAGGTTGCTGACCAAGCAAAAACTAACAGTGTTAGCTTTCGTCCCGCTCCAAACCGCGGAAATAATTTTTATTCCATGGTTCGTCTAGAGAAATCCGGTTTTAGGAAAATTGCCAAATTACTCTAAACGGTTAATTTACCTTAACAAACACGTTTTATGGTCATGGTCATCTCATTTAAGTGTAATTAATAAAAGTAAATCCTGTACCAACAACGTGTGTATCTATTTTTGCTAAAAATCCTACAATGCCATACATACCTACATAACTTGACGCTTGTAATCTCCGAAGCGTTAGGAACAGCCATTCCTATAGTACCTACACCCACATTTCGCCTGTAATAGAAGGCGAGCCTTTGCCATCAAGCCATCAACCGGGCACACATCCAGACTGGGCTGCTATTGAGAAATTCCTGATAGAAAAATCCTTTGCCCGACCTGGGAATCGAACCCAGGAACGTCATGCTCCACTGCAGTAGCGCTTGCGACTACAACAAAGTGGCAGTCATTTACATCTTATTATAATGTATAAAATTCAAAGTCCTGACTGACTGATAATATATCAACGCTCAGCCTAAACCGCTGGTCCTAGAGACATGAAATTTGGAGGGATGTGTTCTTTGTGAAGAGTAGGTAGGTATCCACTAAGAAAAAGTTTTTCAAAATTCCACCCCTAAGAGGGTGAATGCCCCCATTCACCCTCTTAGGGTGAAATTTCACGCGGACGAAGTCGCGGGCAGAAGCTAGTATACTACCTATACCTATTCGTCCATGTCATTATGTAAATGGATCTATAGTATAAGGTGACTGCATTATGATCTGCCAACCTTTTAAAATCGTCATATAATTATATAAGGCTTTTTACATTTTCCTTTTCATACATTTTTACAAGCTCGAATGACTTTCAATGGTCGTAAAATACAGTTTTTAAAACATATAAGCACCTACTACCGAGTATTTGATTCTACGATATTATGGTAGAGTCGCTGTCGAGAGCAGCGATAAATTAATTTGGTAAGTATGAATGTGTGAACTTTGCTTCAAGACTGAGAAACAGGTAGGTAGGTAAAGGATAAACGAAAATAAAATTAAGGCTACTTAATAAAAATCTTTATTTCGTAATTTTTGACGATGGGAAATCCCATTGGGCGTGGTTTGTCTCCATAATAAAAAAAAAACATTCACTGAAAGCAACGCACAGCGTAAACCGCTGGCCCTAGAAGCATGAAATTTTGCACACGAGTTCCTTTCATAATGAAGGTGAGGAGTGAGGACGGATTTTTGAAAATTCATTCCCTAATGCAGTGAGATGGCATGAAAGTTTCTATGGAAGTTCGTCATTTTATTTGCGAAATTTTATCCCGCGCAGGCTTGTTGTTGCGATAATTTACAAGAAAAACGGACTAGTGCGAGTCGGACTCGCACGCAAAGGCGTGAACATAAACATGTTTCTTAAAAAAAATAATATAGAGATTGATCTTGTTTTTTTTTTATGTTATAGTGGCAATAGAAAATGCTATTAAAAATACACACTATGAAAATGTCAACTGTCTAGCTATTCCGCTTCATGAGATATGTACAGCCCGCTGACAGACAGAGGGACGACGGACAGCGGAGGCTTAGTAATACTTCCGTTGCCACCCTTTGGTTACGGAATCCTAAAAAAGGAACAATATTTATGAAAAATCCTTAGAAATCAACTCTAATACATGTTTCCTCCGACGCGACCCTTGACCTATAGTGAATGTGTTATTCTAGCTTCTTCCATTCATAAATATAAATCCAAGTTTGTTTTGATGACGTAATTAATTTAATGGTAATCGTGCAATATAATTGGATGTTTTGTATTTCTTCGAAACTGTTGACGGCCGCTACGTCTCGTAAATCCCGTGGTTCAATGTTCTTGTAGCTTTATTATTGATCACCATAACTAAGTGCTACGTCAGCATAAGAGAGTTCCACAAAACGTGATCACAATATCCGGCTTCGAAACGTAGGTAACAAGTACCTAATATTTTAATGTAGTTTAGATGCGTGAGTCATTGCGATATTTAAGCTCGTCGTCATCCAAGAAGTGAATTGTCGGGAACGAGGTTGATACATTATGCACCCACTGATAAAAAGTCCATGGTTCATTTATAGTTTACTAGCTTCTTCCCGCGACTTCGTCCGTGTGAAATTTCTTGTTCCCCAGACCCACTCCGTGTCGCATCGCATCACCTGCCCGCGCTATCACTTCGTTTTCGTTTAGCGTTCTTTCTGAGGTTTTTCTTTTTATGGAATTGGACTACCAAATGGAAAATAATTGTTCAAATCAGACTAGTAGTTCCAGAGATTAGGTATAAACTTACAAACAAACAAACACATTTTACTTATTTCTGATATTATATAAAAGGGACTATACACTAGAGCCGACAGGCCACCTGCAACATTCCTAAAGTAAACCGATTTAAGCGAATACCTTCACTACAACGTTGAGTTCATATAGCTCGTCGCTCCACACCCACTCGATATCGACTAAGGTTGGTCAGGGCCGTATCCTGTCATACAACATTACATCCGTAAAAGGTACTGTATGTATCAGTAAATACAGATTACGCATCTTACTTGAATTATTTTTTACAGCAATTCTTACGCTTTTATTCAAGTCACTTGCGATGCCAGCCAAGTCTAAAAAATGCGGACCTACATTTCTTGCTGTAAATTATTACAAACATGTTTAGCATTTATGTAGGTATGTTATTACTTATTTACATATCATAAAGCAGAATAGGTTATTTACACGACATTTTAAGTAATATGTAGGTATTGCAATATGTTAACGATTTTCTATTATAATACCTACCTGCACTACATTGACATACTGCAAGTTATAACTAAAATTACGTAACAGCAGTTGTCCTTTTTTATTCTGCAGGAGTATACCTATCACCTATCGCTGGTAGGTAAGTAATTTTATGATGAGAATCGTCTTACTAATTTTCGCCTTTTATACCACAAAACATAGGTATATATACGTTAGCCATGGAGTACCAAGTAGATAGAGATACCTACTATTCAAATTACTTTTAAGGTATTTTATGGATAAAAGTACACCCCCTACAGTAAACTTTAATGGAAAATACATATCAAATGTTCGGGAGATTCCATCAGCATATATTTGTTGATGCTGTTGCAGTGTTGCTCATTCTTTGGGAATCTTTGTGTCCTCCGATTGTTTGATCTCCTCGGGAAACAGCGATAGTTTCTCAAATTAAGGTGTTTATTTTTTATATACTTCTTTGACATAAACTTTTATTATTTGACATTGTACAGACATTTCTAGTTTTTCACCTCTTTATTAGTGGTTGTAATGGCAATCATATCACTTGGTTTTAGTAGGTTTTTTTAAATTTTATTATTTACTTTATCCTTTTGATGGATTCTAATTTTGTAAATGTGAGGACTTTGTAGGCCTTTTAGACTAGATCTGTAGCTTATTTTTTATATTATTAAGTACCTGTTACTTGTTGACAGGCCTACGCTGTCCTCCCATACCTATTGTAACTTGAAAACATTGTAAAAACCAACAATTTTTGAAAGAGTAACCGTAGAGTTTCTTGCCGGTTCTTCTCCATAGGAAACGACCAATTGGAACCGTGCACCTAGCTTCTGACGTTTCATAAGTGCCCATGTAGGTCTATGTGAAATAAAATATTTTGATTTTGATTTTGAGTAGATGAATGATCACAAATTGAATTACCGAAATAAATTAAAGAAAATAACGTTTAGAAAATTCAATTGGCCATTGTGTTGCATGGCATCGTATAGGTACCTAGAATAACTAACGACTTTTTTGCTGGTAGCCACGTCATGGAGTGCTATAAGATGTACATAAAAGTTAAAAAAATTATAATATCAGGCTCATCATCTCAGCCAGTCACCTTGTGTCACCGAGCGATGACCGCTAGCTTTTTGTTCATAATCTTTGTACCTAAGGATGTCACTATGGAAAAAGTATGATGTAATATTATTTTGTTTATAAAAAAGCCTTAGTACCTATGCCTAGTAAGAATGTCATTATTCATGCATTTATAAAGCATGCATAATCAGCCTATAATATTCCTAGTGCTGGGACACAGGGCTCCTCTCGTCGAGAGTGGGCTATATATCCACCACGCAAGTCCAGTGCGGATTTCTTTGATTTTTTGGTTCAAGGACATGCCGGTTTCCTCACGTTATTTTCCTTAACCGTTTTGAGAGCAGTGGTGATGAAATAAATTACACAAAGTAGAGTGCCTGATTGGGTTCGAACCCACGACCTACATACAACTCGTAAGGTTGCGGCCGTTCTCACTCTGCTCTCCTCTTGTGAAGGTGGTTTCCTTTTTCCGGAATTCGAGCATGTGCTCGGATTTAAGCCTAGTCAGCCTGTGTAGGCTGACTAAGCTTAGCCCTAGGAACTAAAGCCCGATTGGCGAGTTCTACGAAACTCAGTGGAATGGGTTAGGTAGGTACAATGTTTAATTCCCAAGTCTTCTTGTTTTTTCATTGTTTGAAAACTGTTTTGGTAACCCACCCAGATAGGTACTATTTCCACCACAAAGTCAAAATCAAAGTCTATTGGTAGCTATAAGTCTTAGTAGTGGCTGGTATACATACTTATAGGTATTTTAAGTAGTTATACCAACTGTTTGTTATTCATGTCAAGTTGGCCAAAGGATTAACTTGGCGCTATTTTAATACCGTTTAAATCACTCAGTAGGTACATATTATTCTTGTTTGCTGGACTTAAATACTTTTCTTATAAATACTGTAGAGGAAGAGAACGAAGAACGGACTACTTAAGCAAGAATTAATTTAGAAAAAAACCTATACACTTCACTAACATTTTCGAGAGTAAAACTTATCAAAAACATTTACTACACTACTTATTAATTAGACTTTAATATATTCATAGATAATTAAGTTATTAGATGATCTCTAAAAGCTTAAACTTGTCCCATTTACCTCCATAACCTAGGCACAACGGATCACATAGGAAAGCAAAATTAAGTCGCATAAAAAAGTTGTCAGAACATTTTGTTCACATCTTCTATACAGCCAGCGCAAGCAGAAATGAACCCAAAAGCTGGTCATTGGACCTCTTCAATCAATCAATAAGTCACTATGGGTACAGCGACCGCCAGATCATAATTATCTTAAGCCAACGCAAACGCCAAGTAGTGCTGGCCAATTGAAAATCGTCAATTTTACCTCAGAACATGGAAAAACAAACTTTCCTTGCTAATACAGTGCTCTCGTGGACAAAGGGGTTGAGTACGCTGACAATTCCTTACAAAATGACTAAAGTCGACCTTCGTACCTACCTGCAGGGTCCGTCTTACCTTACCTTCCTTTCCTCTACTAGTCATGAGGATTTATTGTATTTAAGAACTTATTATGTAGCTTAGAATGGCAGTTTAAGATAGATACACTATTTTATAAACACCTTTATAAACACCCTCTCCGCAGTCAACTAAAAAATAAAGTGAATATCTAAATTAATTCGCAAGTGGCAACCCTAACGAAGTTATTGTGTCACAGTTTAGATACATAATAAATTATCAAGCTCGATTTAAAACGTTTATTCGGCAGAGGAGGATGTACCTTAACGCTACAAACATCTTACGTTTGTATCCCAAAACAAGTGAAGTAGATAACGTCAGTCAAATATTAAATTGCGTAGTGCCTGCCACAAAAAAACGACAAGTCTTGCCATTATTGACTGTTAGGTATATTATTGTTAGTCGTGATTCAGAATAATAATTATTATTAAAATCAGACCAACCCTATGTTTCTCGACTTACAAACCTACAGACCTACCTACAGTACCTACAAGGTGTAATTACAATAGCTGAAAACTTAACTTAACTTAATGTCTTTCTCAACGTTACTTTAATTACACCTTGTAGGTGGTTTATGTGGTGGTGGAAGGTGGTTTTAAAACATCCACTCTATAATAAAATTAAAGGCGCCAAGCCTTTTTTTTTTTTTTTAAGGATGGGAAATCATCCAATGACCCCTCCCGCTCTGGGTGGAGCGGAAGGGAGTGTCAGACTCTTACTGACTAAAACCCATCCGTGTTCCTTCCTTAGCCCTTTATGTTCCGGGGCAGCGGTAACCCTTTCGGACAATCCCGCTGCCCCGGCAGGCTTCGGCCCTAACGGGCCCTTCCATGTCTGCTGACATCTCTTTGAGGCGCGCGTGGAACACATACGCGCCGTCCGGCACGGGCCTGGTCCTGATCGGACGGCGAGCTACCCATTACTCGCCGTCCGCAGGCCCGAAGGCGCCAAGCCTTACTTACCTATTGCAAAAATGACAACTTTGTAGCTACTTGGTTTTCTCATTTTCAGTAATTAAACTTAGGTACCTAATTAAAAATAAATATTAACAAACACACATAAACTCAAGCCTTCTTCCCATGGGGAAAGCAGAAACTTCAGAACGCCACCTGCTACGATCCTTACCTACATACTCCCACAGTCCAAGTAGTAGGTACCTACTTATACTACTTTTGCTTCGTTTACGTTCATTTCTACATCGTCCCAAAACGTCATTCATCTTTTTAGTTGAGGCCAATTCTCGTATTTTATAAAACGTTCAAAATCTATTCGCATTCTCATTTCGGCGACAAACAAATGTCAAAAACTTGTCAAAATGTAAGGAAATTAGTAGAGGTATTTTTTGACAGATTGAGACTGAGATCAGACTGTGAACGTTCTTAAAATTACGAGAATTGACCCTGTTTCGTTACGAGTACCACACACGGAAAACAGTTTAGTTTATCAATTATAACTCTGGAGGAGTCTAAACCTAGTTGGTTGGACTTCCTTATTCAACACTGCTCGTAACTTATTTATCAAGCATACCTACGTCGTTTAATGCCGTCACGATTATTATAAACAAGTTTAAGTATTCTATTTATATTCTTGCAGAAAAATTAAAACGAACCTTAGTACCTAATAAACTTAAAACTGGATAGTGAAATTCCTCACTATGTAAATCTGAATTAAACAACAGCGTTTTACTGGAGTCAAGGTGTATAATATATTAGGTAGATATCTACTCTGACGGAGGGGAGTTTGTAATTTAGTAGGTACCTTTTAGGATGTTAGATGCCTAGATACTAAATGTAATAGTCCAGATCGAATATCGGCCACGGCGACCAATCTCAGCAGACACCAGCCTTCGGCGCGGGAGATATTGTAATGCACACGTGTGTGCGCAGACACAGGTGCACTCTCTCTTCACTCAATCTCATAGTCCGATGGGACGACAATCCGATACGACCAGATCACAGCACGGCACGGTTACTTAATGCATGAAAGCAGCAAACCAACAAACTAAAATCTGTCGAAAACAAGGTGGAAAAATAAATTAAAACTTAAAGAACGACGACAGGTCAAAATTAAACGAAAGATCATTGAATGAATTGAAATGACATCTCATTGAAGTTTGAACCGAAATATATGATGAAACAGCTAACATATATTACAAGTAGTGGGCAAATATTAGTTTATGCTTTTAATATTAGAAATTACAAAAGAAGTCATCGTAATATTCAGCAGCTTAATCCATGTCAACAATAACATGACCGCTGACCGCACACACCGTCGCGGTGTCGCGAAACTCGGCGCGGGTCAACTGATGACCGCTTCGCTTTCCCTGCACGATGCTTGAACTTTAAACTGGTTAGATTCTAAGTTATGATTAATGAATCGAATATGTCTTATTAACAGAAGAATATTTTATGAAACTGTCTTAATGTGGGGAAAAATATTTGTGCAAGAGTTCAAAGCTGCATGGTAGATATAAAACGCTAACGGTTTAGGTTACATTTTTTTACATATTTTATTTTTACATATTACATTTTTTTACATATTTCAACGTAGATATTTAATCTACTTATTAGGTACTTATTAGATAGATGTGTAAATCGTAGCGCCTAGCAAGTGAATATTCAGAGTACTTACAATCGTATGAAGTAGATAAGCAATCATTTACGGCAGGCGCTGACTGAGAGCTAACAGATTGCCGATCTGATGGGCACATTTAAGACTGGCGTAGGTCCTTGCTACGAAGTGACAATTATAATAATTAGAGTATGTTAAGCCTACAAAACACCGGAAACTATGAATAAGTCATTAGGACCGTGGACAATCGTGAGGTGCGACCGTGTAAACATCCTTATCTATTCCGTATGAAGTCTGTTTCTTCGGGTGAGGTGTTGAGCAACGTTTCGCAAAACGCTTCTGCGGGCGACAATACCATGACAAGCGAAGACAAACACCTACCTTGTTATCTTATGAATAATGCCGATTATGTTGAGTAAACACACGTACACGCGACTCAATGCATTTTTCAAGAATCTTTATCGTATACAGTGTGTGTCAATTTTGGATAATCTTTTCAATATAACATTTACTCAACTCAAGAGTTTTAAATGAATTTCTTTTGCCACTATTTTCTGAAAACCTGAACCAGTTCACATGTGAACAAATATAATTAGAGGGGCAATTCTCGTAATTTTAAGAACGTTCACAGTCTGATCTCGGTCTGTCAAAAATTTCTACATTTTGAAATGCAAAGTGATGGCCTGAAACACAGGTTTGAACAAACCTAGTTCGCGTGGGTCGACTCAACACTCTTATTCCGAAATATCTTTAGGTACGCAAGTACCTGTAATAAAAATATTTTAGTTTATTTTTAAGCACTATAATTGTATGGGTTTGCTACTCTTGTCTAAATATTATTGTTATTACATTTTTTACAAGTTTAACATTGATTGTCGCTGAGATGAGATTGCGACTAGATTTTGAACGTTTTATCCTTTTCAGCATCATGTGTCAAGCAAACATTAGACTTGATTGCACATTGACTCATCAGAGATTGAATCGAGCTTTCACAGAAAACATACAAGTTATTGCTGTAGTACCATATAACATTATCCAAGAAGTGAAAATAATATTTTAAGGAGGCGTATTTAATATTGTAAGAAGTAACTAAACATAACAATGACATATTCTCTAGTGATGTCTAAGTATAGGTACTTTAAGAAATAATTATACTTATGCAATTTACCTAAACAGACGTAGGTATCTAAAAGTAAGCGAAGAGAAAACGTACGAGCTGGATCCTGCTTAAATGTCGGGTTAGGAGTTGGGTTATACGTATATAACACTGCAGCGCGATTTAATCCGAATCGTTTTTCTTTCCGTGCTTATAAGATTGCGTAACCAGCAGCATTTGATAAAACTTTAAGTAAAGTTCATTTACATATTGTGAAATGTCCATTGTTGTTTTTAGTGGACAAGTGTGGAATGATTCAGATACAACCTGTGCGTGCGGCCTGCGGGCGGCGGCGCACGAGTCACCTAGATGTCCCACCTATTGTCCACGTCGCGTCCACTGCTGGGTGAGCCGCCATTACCTCACACTTTCAATACTGGGTTACGAGAATTTTTCTTCAAGGTCCTCGCTTAGAAGCAAATAGAGGAGGTATAAATGGAAAGACGAGCAACAATAGCTCACAGTTAGAGTTCAGCAACTCGTTCGAAAATGTATGCGTACATCGGTTTTGTAATGTGCTTTTTAGTCGGTACGTGCAGTGAAATTAATGAACAATCGATACTTTTATTTTATTTGATAGAAATCTAACGGTGTGTTTTCTGTTTATAGGGAGTAGTGTAGCGTACTACCCGCAAAGAGAAGCACCCTACTACTCCGGCCCAAACGACCCATATACAACAGGCGTCAACCAGGTCCCGAACTCCATCCAGGAGCCGTCGCAAAGACTCTTCTGGGGCCACCAGGGCAGCAACCAAGTTGGCGGCACTGGACTATGGGCAACATTGACTAACAAGTTCCCGTTCCTGGGATCCATGTTTGGTCGTATGGAGTTGCCTACGCAATACGGAGTGCCCAATCAGTACGATGTGTCTCCGCTGTACGGAGCTCCTGGAAACTTCTATCCGGGTCAGCAGCAGGTTTACCAACAGGTGCCTCAGCAGCGTCCTCAGCAATTTGGTCAGCAGTTTCCACAGCAGTTCCCTCAACAGTTCCAACAGCAGTTCGCTCAACAGTTCGGTCAGCGCTTCGTCCCGACAAGTCGGGACGTAGGGATTACTGACGACGCAGTGATAGTGACTCCACCTTTCGTGCCTCCAGTGCAGCCTGCACCATTCCCATCCCCCGTGCCTGCGCCAGCGCCGGTCCCAGTACCCGCGCCTGAGCCCACCCAGGACCAAGGATACACGTACAACAGGCCACAGTACAGGTTGGAACTGCCCCACAAATAAGCCATATATCATTTTAGCAACTGACTGACCGTAAAAATTAGGTAGTTAAGTAATTGCACTTTTATTCATGTTTCTGTGTTTTCTTTTGGCATAATTATATTGACATTGTCTACGACGTGTGAAGAACAACTTGTGCTTGCCAAATATTATAAGTTAGGAAAATTTAAACCATAATCGGTTCAGTTCAGTTTTTAAGATTTTTTTTTGTAAAAGTCATATCTTGATACCACGTACTACACTAGTTCACTTCATAAACAGGAAATGAACCTTAAATCCGGGCTACATCGTACGTACGAGCACTGCACCAGCTTTGGGTTACTGCATACATTTTACGCTACATCTGCCTTTGTAGTCTGCCCTTTTTAGGACTGGTTAATTTAAAGCAGTTTTCTTCAAAATCAAGGTGGTACTGAGATTTATTTTCTTTAAATTAGAACTTACGAACGAGATTATTTAATACAACGAGTACGGGTTTGATGATAAAATAATGTTATTTTATTGTATAGAACACTTCACGCTCTCTTAGTAAAATGCCACCATAAATGTTTATAAATCAATAAAATAAAATAAATGATGTTCAAAGTTTAATTTTTAATTTTTACCATCCTGAAACGTTTTCACCTAATTATTCCTATTTATTGCACATATAAAAAATATATCATAACTGCATAAGCTATAAGGTATACCTACTTTGTATCGAGACCCTAAAACAGATCATGTCTCATGAAATTATATCACGTAGTAAGTAGTAATAGTCTAGGAATCAAGGTAGAAGGCGTTGACTAACACACGTCTTATGCCTGTTTACACACACTAGACGACAGCGACAGCTAAATGAGAGCGCGCTGCTGGAGTTCCAACGAGTTGTAAACCCAACAGTGCACTTTTATTTAGGTATTAATTTAAGTGTCACCTAGTGTTAGTGAGAACGGGCATAAATACTGTTTATCGGTGCATACGCTGACCAACAGAATTTAATCTGTAGTCATAACGAAACATGAAGGTTAACGTGCATTATATTCTATTCCAGGAACTGAAGGTATACCTATAAATCTACAATTCCTATAGCTTATACAGCGGTTGAACAAGAGGAGAGCAATAATCATTAGTTAACAGATGAAGACTGGTCGTAATATCCAGCTCCGGACTCGTCCACGCCTACGGAGGTGCTGGCTGACACCGAGTGTCCTTGCACCGGCCCGAACTGACGACGTGTCATTCCAGAACTGTGGAAGTAATTAATTGTGATATTAATGTGATGGTCAACAGAGAACGCAGCAGGGCTCGGGGTTAAATAATAAAAGCCGCACGGGTCTGTTAAGCAACGCTTGCCGAAGTCGGCCAGTAGATGGACGATCACCCATTGAATTACAGAGACCCCTCCGAGCCACGGAAAGCACCTAAATAAGTTGGTCACGGCTGTCATTCGTAGATCTTTGACAGTTGTTACAGGTAGTTAGTCCCAAAGCCTGACAACTAGTCATACCAAGAGGTACCGTGTTGCCCAGTAACTGGGGTGTGGGGTCAATCGCTCCATGTAAAATACTAGTATTCGGCTGCAGCTTCAGATGATGATGGTAGTCAATAGATAACAATGCGGTTAAGTGGAACAAGATTGTGGTCGATCGACGTCGACCAGTTGATATTGATCGCTTTAAATCATAGCACAGGTGTACAAAAAATATTTTACTCATACTCGTACATAGCTGTTTGTTGTACTTCATTGAAATTAGAAACCAGCAACTAAAAAAAACTAGAGCCAATTAAAAACTATTTGTACCTAGTTCTTTATTATTGTATAGTGCCAACCTAAAACCACTCTCATATCAAGAGCAAAGAAACACCGCAATGATCGATCGTCGAACGTAATCTAACTGCCAGCACCACACTGATCAATCTTCGCGGTCGATGACATCGATCGACCGCACAATCTATGTGCACCTTAAGGAAAAACGGGGTAATTGCGTAATACACTAACAGTAGCAACAGCTTTCATATTGACAGCTCAAAAACATTCATTGCGTTAATCGTGTTGTTAACAGACAATTTTTTGGAACATGAAGTTGGATGGAATGGATTAGTAATATAAAAATGGCTGACTACCGATACTGAAGAAGGGTCGGTAGATAAATGTTATGAATGGGTGATACTTGCTATTAGAACTTGATCCTTCCATTACATGATCGAGCCCGGAGCCAGGTCTAACCATCAATCGGCCTTGACATAGGTACTGAAGCTGTTAGCCTATATCATCCCACTGTCAGCAGTGCTGAAAGGCAGAAGGCTGAAAGTCATGGGGAGAGGCCTTTGCTCAGGCAAAGGCCTCTCCCCATGACTATCAGCTTTTGCGATCCAGGGGCAACTCTGGACCACCGGTCGTTTGTTTTTCTACGGGGTTTGCCACATTTCATATTTTCAAATCGTAATACCAACTCGAGTATTAAAAATATTTGTCATCGATTTTAGCAAATTTCAAACCCATCTTTATCTTGAGCGGAACCGTTATTGTGTTTGTATTCTAATTAGTATCGTCAATAACATAATGTGGGCATAAAATTAGGGCAGTACATCAATTAAAAAAATATACTTCATCGCTTCTAAATACCTAAGTAATTATCAAATTAACTTAAAATGTTAACAGTACGTTGCTGTTTTGTATTAATATTACTTAAACAAAAATAATAAAAATGTCCAATAATACAATAAGATATTCTAACAATGCTGAATATTGTTTTTGGAACAATTTAAAATACTCTCTTTGCGAGTTACAACGGTGCAGAGAAATTAAGCGCGTTGATGTCTTTTGAATGCAAGTGCGCAAACAGCTACGACACGGGTGTTTGATTAAAGTAAATATTGAAATTAGTTACTAAAGTTATTCTACTGGCATATATTATCTTTGTAGGAACTTGTGCAATATTATTAAATTGTATATATAGTACCTTTCAGTTACGAAATGAAAAAGCTCAAATCAATCGGCAATGTAAGATTTTTCTCTCACAGGATGAGGTAAGTGGTATTAAAATATTAATCAAATGGCATTGCTTAAAACATTTATTAGGCTAATGTATTAATAATTAATTACAATAAATAGGAAAGAATCTTCCGGCAGTTGCACAGCGTTGTGCGTGCGCAGAGCGCGGCGGGCGTGCAACTGGTGGAAAATACGCGTTCAGGATGGATGGGCCGACACCATGGAGTTAGTCTAGTTATTCACTGCCGCCGAACTAGTGCCTAGGAACACACAAAATTATACAAGTTAGTTGCTGGTTATTTCAGATTAAATTAAAAGATATTAGGGGCAGCACGTAAAATTAATTGTGGTAATGAAATGCAGGTAAGTAAAAAGTTAAACGCTTTCGGCGTTCATATGCCACTTTAATTTACATGAGAACTCATTCATGTTTGTGAACTGAGTTTGATCTACGAAAATAAAGACTGAATGACCGTGTGAATAGACTTGACATCTTTTGTAAACGTGGCTTGGCCAAAATAAGTATCAAATGAAGCCAATATCTTTCATTCTTCTTAGAAAAATGAAGGCCACTATGGAGTCAACCGCACGGATCATTAACTTTTAGGCGTACAATAAAAAACATCTTCCAGTATACGTTACGTCAGGTAATCAGGCTATCAACCTGGCTGTCATATTTATCGAAGGCTTTATAATTATCATGTACGTTCTAACAAGATCCTCATATAATCATTATTACCTGAGCGCAGGGTTGGACGCGCCGTATCCACCAGCGGGGAGTCCCCAGCCACCGTTGCCGCCTTGGCCACCACCGCGGCCGCCACCCCAACCGCCGGAGGACGCGCGCGCGTTCGCGTTCGCGTTTGCGGTACCACCACCGTCTGAAAACACAGATAATAACATTAGACGATGTTCGAAAACAGTAGGATTAAGATTGAAGTCAAAAAGGCTTTTTATACAAAGGACTCGTGCAAGAATTGGCATCCTTTTTTACCAAAAAACGTAGGTAGGATACCTTGGTATTCCAGTGGCGAGCACAACACCCTACCTCTGTATTTCCATGAACTACCTGTCGCTAAAATCATCGTCTTCAGACTTGCGACATGTATTAAATGCTAATATTTTATTTCATATAAACCTACATGGGCACTTATAAAACATCTGAAGTTAGGAGCACAGTTCCGATTATTGGTCGTTTCCAATGGAGAAGAGCCGGCAAGAAACTCCACGGTTGCTCTTTTAAAAATAATCGTTCTTTAAAATATGTTCAAAAGTCGTCCCATACCTACGAGTATTATTATCGTAAAACAGAGTAATAATAGGATATTAATACGTATGGGAGGACAGTGTAGGCCTGCTAACAAGTACCTACCAGATGTAGGCAGGTACTACGCAGGTATGCGCCACGATCACCAATCTGGTGATAGTGCCGACATTCTCTTAGGATCTTACATTTTAGGTAGGTATGTAGTGGTTAGTATATCTAAGATCAGCAGTTAAATGTTAGGCTAGCCTATGTAATAAAGGTGATAACCGCATGATCGACTCGTGGTAAGGTTTATATGGTGCATTTCGACTTCATTATAGTTGTTACGACTAACAATAATATTATATTATTAATTAGTAATATTAGTAGGTAGCTTCAACTGCCCTCCAAATAACGGTACCCACGGTTTCCGACAACCGATAGCACTAGAAGCTAGCAAGCTACCCGTCTATCCATAATACCTACATGAGAAAGTTTGAAAGGCCAAATTCGTAAATTTTAAATAACAAATCCAATTATATCTTAAGTTAACATACAAAACAGCGGTCATACAAAGGAGCACATGCGTAAACCTGTCGGTCGCAATAATAGACATTGAAAAGAAATTTATGACCAAACGGTAACTACACCACTTATTCTTCGGCCACTGAGTGATGTTTATCGATCACTTTTTGTGCGTATAGACCGCTTGACCGTCGCCCGGAGAATTCCGAGACCGTTAGATGAACGGACGCGGCGTCGCAGCCGCAACATTTTTAAGCTTACTCGACACGTCCCCGTTCTACATTCGACATTATATTACCGCGTCTCTACACCATGTACTGTGGTTGTGCATACCAAGTCGGGAAATGCAGTTAGTGCATAACAATGGGCTTGAATTTGCGATTGACCCGCGTCGGCCATTCGATTCGGTTATTTAGAGGCTGTTGTAGAATATTTGATTCATATTTATAAGTAAATCTGATTATGAATTGAAAAGGTTTATTTAATTGAACTCCTTAATAGGACGGAAAATTTAAAAAAAAAAAAAAAACAATAGAAATCCTATAAAAATTAAAATGAATTAACACAACGAAGTATACACTTACGCTTATATGTTCGATTACGCGCGATTACATTTAATATCTTTAGAAATTCGTGACCAAGAAACAAATTCTGTGCAAAATTCAAGGACCGGAATGATAAATAAAGCTTTATTTGATTACACTTATTTTCATTGAGACTGTATAGTAAGCAATATAATAGGAAGATACTTCTCTAAATGGTTGCCACCTTGGCATTAAAAATATTTATTTGTTCGTGAAAAACCTTCACTTCAAGTAAATTATAAGGTATCACTTTTCTTAATAATCTTCACTTGTTCAAGAACAAACGCGTAATTAATCATGAATGACGTAATGACGGAACGGCACCTAACATCACTAAAGAATCATTGTTAGTACCATAAACAACACATTGTCACATCCATTAAAAACTTTATTGCTAATTATTCGTGTGACTACACAGCCTTGATGTATAGGTAGTGTCTGAAGTCTGAACATCATATCAGCATAACTGTATTTTAATTGCCTCTAGTATATTTTACACTCTTGTCAAGTCATATGCAGGCAAGTTAATTAAACACATTGAATATAAAGTAGGTCTTTTTGCAAATAAGCTAATGTATTTAAGAAGCTCTATCTGGCTGTCAAGAGCTAAGTAAGTACTTACTACTTTTCAAAAATACTTCTGATTCTGAATAGGTTATGGTCCTACCTGCTCGGATGTGTAGAACTTACTTATGTACCCATTTATTATTTTCTGCATTATCATTCTAATATTTTTCCAGCTAGGAAAGTAGTTTGGGTGAATCACCACTATTAGTGGTAAACCGCGTGACCGGTTCATTCATAATAATTGAAATTAAATTTTAGATAGTTGCTTGCGACTTGCAGTTAGTTCTAGTAGCAACTGCAACGGTTGATTCTGTTAGTATCGCCCCAAAACACTCGAATCTTGCAATTGGCCCTTTTTAATACAAAAATGTTCATTTTCAGAGGCAATACTAAACAAAACCTTTTTTCCAGGGCCTATAATAATTAATTTAGCTACTTACTTTGATTTTCACTACAGGCTATGTATAGAGCCTAAATAAATATTTCCATTTGCTTTGAGTGTTATGCAAACGAGAGAGTCTCAGACTCTCAGTAGCTCGACATAAGACATTCCGCACGTTCCAACACTATGTGTTATGGGTTATTGTGTTGCATATAAAGCTGAGCGGTTTTCTTGTCACAAATTATGCGCATGGTCGTTAGAAGCTTTACTGTTGCGTGTGACTTTCAGTGCCATTAACGTATTACGGCTTCCATTGAAGAGTAAAAGATGCATATTACTGTACTTACATAGACACAGCACATTAGGGAGCGTTTAGATCATGACCGAGACTGTTAGTACATTTAGTTACACGGGTTTATGCACCGCACATATTATCAGTGCCACTGTACCACAATAGAAACTGTAAGCGTTATGCGTGGCTTCTAAGCCTGCATGCTTCACTCTAACCTGAAAACCTCTGAAAGATAAGGATTGTCCAGTTTGAAGAAACAAAGAAGTGTTTACACGAAGCGAATTGATCAGTAACGTAGGATAAGGCGAGTAGGTAATCAAAAATCGCGATTGGCCAATTATACGCTCACAATATGCTGGCTTTCTTATACGAGACAGACGCGGCATGCGGCATGATCGCTACGCCAGTAGATCTTTTTATTTTATAACTGAACTAGTTTTTGTCAGAGGTTTTGGTCCCGTTCGGGAGATTTTTCTGGGTTAAAGAACTATGTTATCATTCGGCGCATAAACTATCCAACTCTATGCAAAAAATCTCGTCGATCCGTGTCTGAAAGAATGACAAAACAACAAACACATCTTTGCATCGATAATATTAGTAGGTTTATAATGAAATAACTTACATGCTTCAGCATTGGCGTTGGCGTTGGCGTTGGCGCTGGCGCCGCCGGACGCGTAGGGGTAGGGCTGCAGGGAGCGGCGCAGGCGGCGCAGCGGCACATGCGCAGATTCGTGGCCCTCCGCGTCTATAGTGTAGTAGGCGCGGGGAACATAGTACTGTCCTTCTGGAATGTGCACAATGCACATATATGTCATTCGTGCTCATACTAGTGAGTCCTTTATACATGACATATCAAGTAGCCAAGTAAGTTTCACAGCTCAGGGGTATTAATGAACTTTGATGGATCAAGAGGTGTCAGAAATCTAATGGTAAAATAATTATGATCTACGGAAAAAGCTTTTCCCAAAATGTCACCTCAGTTATGTACTTACACATATCTGATGACTCCTCCCTTTCTTTAAAACTAATTAGTGACCCGTCATAAAAAAACAGACTTTTATGGCTTTCTAAAATTCTAGCCAGACTAGAAACCTTGAACCTAAAGTAACAATTAAAAGAAGAATGTAAGCAGGTATCAATGAATCAGGAAGCTATTCACCATTTTAAACTGAGATCATCGCTAATCGCTGTAGTTAAACGCACGAGGCGTTTGCTTTTATCCATGACCTCAGCAAATCGTGACCGACAGGATTCGACCAAACATCATCATACTAAACGGGAAAATAACAAAGAAATATGATGTTCTCATAACACGAAGGAACTCACTGAGTAACATGGTACCATCTATAAATTTACGAATAGGTACTTTTAGAACTCTGGCAAAGAACTTTTGGTAAAAAAAAACTTAGAAATAAAAGCTATGCAGCTACGAATGATTTGATTTCTAACTGTTTTAAGCTACAGCATACGTAAGAATGTATGAGTGTTTGAATGATTTCAACCTATTTTGTAAGAACCATTTAAAACAATAGTTAAAACGAGTGAGAATACGCAATATTTCAACTCAAGCAAGGACTCTACAAGGCTTTTAACAATGTTTGAGCTTTGGGGATTCAAAACAATGATATACCTACATAAGAACGTAAGCTCAAACCTCCGATATTGTATGGATCATGCGAAATAATACTGAAAACAAGTGAGAATAAGTACCTAATATGTCAGCACTGGAAAAGATTCTATAAAGCTTTTAACAATGTATAAGTTTTTGAGGGTTCAAAACAACCCTACTGGCAGTAAAGTAATGACTAAACTGTATGTTTAATTAACAACAAAACTTTGATTTGAAACATATGAGCTGACTGGTTAACTGTGCTGGTTAAAGCTCCTGCATTCCAGAAAAGCAACGATGTGATGTTAACGATGTCAATATTAAAAGCTTCGAGCCAAGTTTAGGCTTAGGTCTAGTTATAGCCCCCCAAGGTAGAAGCAACTGTTATTTAAAAAAAAAATTGAACACTTTTTAGCAAGTTGTCTCTAGCCTCTGACGTGGGTAATCTTCCCAGGGATGATTGACCTTCCTGATTCATCAAACCACAAATTGAATCACCAGAGTAAACCCAATTACATACAAGATCACTGATCTTTGTCTGAATCCAATCGGAAATTACATAAAATGACACTTAGAAAAGTAAATTACGAGTCAGCTCGGACGCTGTGGCGGTAAAAACCGGGGGGGCACTAACCTGCGAGGGCTACGGCAAACACTGCCGCCAAGATGAACAGAGTAATCTTATGCATTTTCAACGTGTAGACTCCACTGATGTCGAACAACAACTGGCTTCTCCGCACTCGCTCACACACTTTATAAGCCTTATATATCGCGACATTGGCAGCGTCTCGGCGGAAACTCACGCGCATCTTGATGCACGGGCCGCAATAACGGTCGTCGCCGGCAAAAACCTATCATCAAATTGAATGGGTACCAAAAAATGCCAATTTGCTTTAATAAAAACCTGAGTTCCGAAACGAAAGTAAGTAGCCAATTAGTTTTAGGGTACCCTAGCAACTATATGTTTAGAGCCTTAAACCCTTAAAATAAATGTTTAAAATATTGATGTAATAGTAACAGCCATTTTAAGAGACTTGTTCCGTATTCTCGATATGAACGGACCACGCAAGTGTGTTCTCAAGCCGGTGTAATGTAAGTCCTTATTTTGTTACACCCATCCAAAATCTAAACCGTGTAACCCAGATATTTTGCATTAAATTATAGACAATGATATGTCATCGCTGATCTTCAATATGTAGGTATACCTGCTTATGTGTGTAAGGAAGTTAATTAGATCACAAAAACATACCTACACATAGCCTCCTCCTTTTTTGGAAGTCGGTTAAAAAGATTAATTAAAGTAGCGTGAGAAGATAGACATGACAAATTTCTCCCCAAATACGTCAGCTCTTGAGTTCTAACAAATATAAGTATGCGGATCCCAGGTTTTCACTTTTCTTACGTGTTGAAGCGCTAGAGTCAGTCTCCACCATCACAAAAAATAAAATAAGTAGGTACCTAAGGCCTTGACAAACGACAAAGCTTTTTAAAATATTTAGATTTCGTAGTATAAGCCTGTGTTTTTTATCGATCTGGAGCTAGATCAATTTTGATCAACTAGATCTAACTTTTTGTTATGGCTTGACGCAATCGACGAGCTTTTTTTTACCGAGCTTTTTTTTTGAGTGAATCAAACTTCGACTAAGTTTATTTACAGGTAGGTAGCCTACCTGCGCCACCACAAACTTTCGATCATTAATGTCTTTATACCTTTTTCTGTTTGGAATGAAGCACTGCTCTTCGGTTCTATTGAGTAATGTTTGCTACGTAGGTTACCTATTACTAAATTATTAACCAACTTACCTACATGTTAGCTGTGAATAGACTTTTGAAATGAGACCACAAGTCTTACGACTCTGGGGGGGTCTGTATCAGGTAGAAATGTGGGGCACATGGACTCTCCTCCTTAAAGGTGTCCTGAGCGATCACTGACTGAGGTAACAAGCCATTCAAAATTACAAACATCCAAACTTTAATTCCCTACTTAACCCACTAGAGGACGAATTTTCAAAAATCCATCCTTAGTACTCACTTTAAGGAACTCCTACTTATACAAAATTTCACACTACCCAGCGGTTCAAACTGTGCGTTTACTGTCAGTGAATGAATGATTTTTTATTAAGTAGATTCTATGCACATACCTATCACATAAATCCAATACAATATAGCGTTCACTGATAAGGTCAAGCGTTGCAAATGAATGGTGTCAGAATGCATATAAATTAAATTTCTATGCATTCTAGCTGACTATCCAGTGTGTGCGCACTAATGTGCATTGTGCAGTGTAAGTAATTTGAAGGTTTCCTATCATGTAAGGTGGGTTTTGATTTCGTATACATGCCTTATCCATCACACGGTATTTCCATGTCGATCACAAATAGTACCTACCCACCCATCTAGGTATCTACCTCAATAATAATAATAAAGTAATGTTTATGATTTTGACGAGATAACTACTTAAGTGATAAAATAAACATAAAATGCTCAGTTCGAAGGTACTGCGTCATTAAACTTACCCATTGTTTACGTTGTAGGAAACAATTAGTTCTAGCAAAGTCAGCATCACAGATTAAAGGTTATAAAAAGTTGCAAAACTTGCAATATTTCAGTTACAAGTTATGATAACGGCGAAAACAGCCTAATTCCTAAATCATCTAGTTAATTTTGAAATTCCTGAATTTTCATATTGTTACTTGTGGTTTTCGAAACTTTTGTTAAAATTTTTGACTAGAAAGTGATACACTTGCATGAGTGCATCACCTACTACGAAATAAATATACCATTTAGATACCTACCTACTGATGCTGACCGTACCAATTTAGGGTCACTTCACACCGCGACGCGACGCGGCGCGCAGTTTTCAAGATAGCAATATGTTTATAGACCTTATCTACTACACAAAAAGGCACACAATTCAGTGAGGTGGGCCGCGTGGCGCTGCGCGGCGTAGCTCGACGTAGTAGACACCACCTCACTGAATTGTGTACTTTTTTGAGTAGTAGATTAGGTCTATAATTGCTATCTTGAAAACTGCACGCCGCGCCGCGTCGCATCGCGGTGTGAACTTAGGTACTGAAATAACGTTAGGTGCCTTATTAGGTAATGATATTAGATCATTTATTACAGATCTATTATTATAGGTTTTAAAAGTGCATGTGTTGTCTAGTAATAATCCATAATCAAGGTTAAGTAATTAACTTTGATTAGGTAGGTACTAATAAGTATTACAATTTATTGCTATTTTTTACTAAGCATTAGCTTTATTCACAACAAAATTGTTAATTTACTTAAGCAGTTTGTTTTAACGTTTGTCTCTATAATTAAAACCCATTTATGTATTTCCAGTACCCATCCATGGTTAACCTAGTGACGCAATAAATTATTGTAAATATAAAGCGCTTAGTCTCCGCGAGCGGTTAGTGTGCATACACACACGAGCGACACGCATCAAAGGCAGAGGCAACGTGCCGCTCCGTGTATTTGAGTACGGTGCTCAAATACACAAGCGGTATGTTGTTGACGGTATGGTGTATCAAACAAACCACAAGTCTCAAGTGGGTAATCCAGTTGGAACATCATAATAGAAATTCTAGTCTAGTTCTAGTGTTCTAGTTTATAGACTAGAATTTTTATGTATATAAGATAGATAGGATACTCCTTATTATTCATAAGAAAAATCTATCCAAATCTATCTATACAAATAAATAAAATTGAAGTGTCTGTTTGCAATATGAAAATAAAAGCTTTTTAAGTACTAAATACCTATATAAGTATACCTACAACGATATTTTAAAAATGTTTGTCTCTCTGTCTGTTTGCTCCGGCTAATCTCCGAAACGGCAGGACCGCTTTTTGACAGGTTTTTCACTTGTAGATAGCTGATGTTATAAGGAGGCTAGTTTTTGTCCGGGTAGCACGTTTCCGTGGAATAATTTCCACCATCTACGCGGGCGAAACTAGTAAAATGTAGAAATTTTACAAGGGGTGACACAATGGGCGCTAAGAGTTCGTAGCTCTATTATTCCTTTCTTCGAGGCTTTTAAGAATAAGTACCTACATCAGCATACCTACCACGAGCTCTTAACGCGATCCACTTTAGGTCCTAAACTGAACTGTTCTGCTAATTCGTACCATGACGTCAGTTTAAGAGTCCTATTACAAATCGTAAATGTTCGCTTAGCGCGAACGCGCGCTTGTGTTCGTTTGCAATACACGAAGTTACGCTAGTGTGCGTTGGGAGTACAACTATAGTCCGCGAAACAATTTTGATACCAGTCTGAGTAGGATGATAGTTTTTTTTATTAATCCAGAGTCTGAACTGAACACTACTAGACAGGTAATCAGGGGTGAGTATAAATCAAAACACTCAAAAAGAATCCACAAATTAAAAATGTACCTAATTATAAAGTTTGAGAAAAAAAAATACAAAAAGATCTCTCGTAATGGCATTTAACGTGTTTTTGTTTTCCTTTGAACAGAACAGAACTGGAAAGCATACACTTTTCTGATGCTGTAGAAGCCTCTTGGTTCAAAAAAAAAAATACGTAAGTAGTTACTGGTCATAAATCGAATGCATTAATCAACTAGTAATTATTAACATCTTCATGAATTACGTCACATAATCCCGACATAGAATACAGAAGACACACTCCTTTATAGTCATGTTTAGAAAAGACAAAAATATACCTACACAAAATGTTCACAATCAGAACGTAGAACAGGAGGCCTACCATGATCAATTTAAAAACGATTCAAATGCAAGATATTTCAGTTTAGGTTCTTAAACAGCATCGCTCACAGTCGTACCATGACAACCAATACGCTCAGCGGCATTTTAATCGTTGAAAGTGAATGAGCGTTAATAGCTCGTGGTAGGTATCCAGATGGCACGGCCTAAATTGAATCGTTAAACTGACATCATGGTACGAATTAGAAGAACAGTTCAGTTTAGGTCCTAAAGTGGATCGCGTTAAGAGCTCGTGGTAGGTATCCAGTAGGCATTTCTTATAACTACTTCTTTTGTATTTTTTTATAGCGTTACTAAATAATTACAAATATCATTAAAACAAAACCTTTTTTTACGAAAATCTTTTCTATTACGAAAATAAATTACGATATTTTTGACCTTGAGCATAGAGTGGGCCCGGCTAGGTAATATACGGGTAGCTAGGTACCTACTTTAGCTGATCTAGAGTAGACGATTCTTTCACTGTTGGTTCTACTATCATATTTTTACTTTCTGTAGATGTTTCAGAATTATTATGGTTATGTGTCCTGGAAAAGAAAATACTAATTTATGTTTGTTTTAGTATAAAATGTATATTTTAGGTAGAAACTTAAGGTTTGTTTGTGGTTTGGTTTGTTCTGTAATACGGTTTAAATTAATAACATCGTGTTTGCATCTACTTTTTTAGTGACATTTTAACTTGTAATGCTGTCTGTAAGCGGGCATAATTGTGTCTCTTCCTTTTTTTATGCAGGCGTATAGTGGTGTTTTCCGACCCTTACCTACCATAAATAAAAGATAAAAATTAAAGTCTAATATGTACGTATGTACTAATATTGATTACCTTTAAGACGCACTCGTACTAAAACTTTTTTACAAAAATAAAAAAACAACAGATTCCAAAAAAAAAATTTTATGTTTCTCTTTTTAGTTGTACCTATCTACCCCACACAAATTCATATAACACTACTTGCTATATAAATATCAGTGACAGGAAGCTATTGAACACATCTGCCTACCCCTTTAAAGGGTACAGGCGTGATGTTATGTTGTGTGATTGCGTAAACAATGAATACATATGCGATAGCAGGAAACGCGGTTGATTTGCTGGAATTTATTGAAGAGTTACCTTGTCTGTCTACGAAACTCATGATCAGATCTGTACAAAATTTAAATGGGACTATTTCGGAATACACTTTTTCGAACAAAAAAAAATATCATGCAAATCCGTCTAAATATAACGGAGTTATGCCCGAACATACATTTAAAAAAATAATAATATATAAACATCCGAATTAAGAACCTCCTCCTTTTTAGAAGTCTGTTAAAAAATAATACATTTAATATTATGATGTAAAAAAAAATCTTATTGGATCAAATTATTTCGATCGGCGTACACGAGTCGATAATAATAGCGATCTCCGGACGATTGCGCGCGAAAATTTCATGTACAGGTCCTACCTCGATAAGCGCTCGCGCGAGACCTCTATTAAAAAGTACTCTGTGCGCGAGACTGAGGAGCGCGCTGAATCGACGTAGAATATATTATAGTACTTTAATTTTATTTATTGTAATTTTTTCTTATAATATTGACAAACGAAAACTAATAAAACGTATTCATTATAGATCGAAGTTTTATATCATATTAGTTTATTTGATAAAATTGTGTTTATTTGGAATATAATGGACGCTGAATTACATACATGACAACATGACATGACATTGACATGACATTGACATTTAACATTAACATTTAACATTTTTTTTTTTTTTTCTTGACATTTATGACTTAAATTAGGCTTTCTTTTCGATTTTTTTAGTGAAAACTCAAGGAATTTAAAGAAATTCTAGAACTCCAATAAACAAGTAAAACATTCAACTTATTTTTTAGTAATTTTAGCTTTTATAAGAATTGAATGTAACAATGTGAATTTGAGCGTCAAAGTTCCATCGCCGACGGATTTTCTTGCAAACGGAGTTCGTAAAATATTTATAGTAAATTACACGAAAAGAAAAATTAAAATGTGTAACTCCAACTTACAAGAAAGAGAATGTTACTATCGTTATTCATAATCAAAAAATTTAAATATGTTACTGCTGCTGAAAATTACAGCGTCAAAAATCATGAATTTGCGTAAAAAATGTAATAGGACTCTTAACGATTCAATTTAGGCCATGCCATCTGGATACCTACAACGAGCTCTTAACGCTCATTCACTTTCAACGATCCCAATGCTGCTGAGCGTTTTGGACGGCTTGGTACGACTGTGAACGATGCAGTTTAAGAACCTAAACTGAAATGTCTTGCTTTTGAATCGTTTTTAAATAGATCATGGTAGGCCTCCTGATACTACTACGATACGGCGAAAACCTAATTTTAAGACCTTATCAATGTGGCACGAAATACGCACGTACGGTGCGCGGTAGAGGTGGTAACGATATTGGCTCTTAGAATTTGACCGACGACGTGACGGTACGCGGCGCGGCGAGCGCGTGTATTTCAGGCCATCTAGTTGTCTAGATGGCAATTGGCAGGCTCTCATGGATAGGTACCTATTCTGCTATAGGGACCTACCCATCTATAGGTGCTATTGGCTCTAACTTATTTAATCGGAGAAAGATACGGAACATAACTTTTTTCAATAATTTTTTGAAGTCTGTAAAAATTGACTTGCAATTAATGGCTATTTAAAGAACTTAAAAAGTTTATCAGAAGGTGGAGTGGATCTGTACGGCTTTCACTTCTTGTTCACAAAGGTTTTAAAATTCTAAAATTGTTTCGTCTACCCGGTTACGCGGGTCATCAAAGTAGGAACACTTTCTCAAAATATTTTTTTTTATTTTATCTTGTGTGTAAGGATAGCAAAACCAAAGACAACACAAATACATGATATGATTTCTTACAAAAATTTATTTGAAATAAAAATAACATCAAGCTTTTAAAATTAACAATTCTCATGAAAATTATATAATAATTTATGAGCACAATTTCACATTAGGAAGAATAATTTCATTATTTCTTTACTTCACATTAAAGTATAACAACAATCACGGATTCAATCTCAAAGTGTAACGCAAACGAGGCAAAACGTTCATACCAAATGCAATGAATATGTAGAAAGAATAATATTAACTGAACAGCACCTGATTACAATCTTACAGCAACTAAAGAATAACGTCCATCTCGTTAAAAATATAGAAACTGTTAGTTATAGTAAAAGTATACTGTAAATATAAAAATATAATTTAAAATGTAAACTCGTATTGGAATTCATCATATTACAACAAAAAATAATTTCTTTAAATATTGAAATGCAAAATAAAAATGGAATTTTCATCATTTAATGTGTATGAACACACAGTACTTCAATATTCTTATCAATATATTCATATAAACAACAGTTTAACCTAGACTTCATTTTTTTTACACTTTAGGAGATATTTTACAACCCTGTATCCACTATACTTTTAATGACGATAATATGTTCCACAGTCTAAATTAATGTTTCGTAAAAAAAAAAATACAATATTATTAACTACGATAAAGTAAGTCTTGTCACGTACGTGCTTGATACTTATTTAATTAACATCAATTAATATCGACATCGATTACATGTACCAGAGTCCGTTACGAATCTCACAATACAAAAGTACGGTTTTGTGCTAGAACATTGATACCTAAAGGGGAAGATAATGTAACTAAAGTATAGTAGTGGAAAGACTCAGTTACAACGGGATGACGACAACCTAACATTACAGTTAATGTCAAAGTATTGTAAGAGTGCGTGCGGTTCACTTCGCCTTGATGGCGCTCTGTCGCTGTCGCAGCGTCTTGTTCGTGTTCTGGTCCACCTCGGGCAGGTCCGACTCTTCGATCAGGGCTTTCTTTACTGTTCACAAAAACAACAACGTAATATTAACATCGATCTGAAAATAACATGTACTTTTCGAAGACACAATGAAATTCACAACTATTGCAGAAATATGTCGGAAACGGCAAGGGATGTTGCAAGTTTATTTACCTTTGTCCTTCTTAGGCTTTTCTTTTTTCTCTTTCTTGGGCTTGGCTTGCGCCTGTTGACGGATCTCCTGTCTCTGCTTGATGGCTTCAGAGATGAAGTTGAACATCAGGTAAACCTGTTCAAAAACAAAGAAGAATTGTGTGACTACACATCATAAACACTGACAATAAATTAGATTATTGTATTGTAACTACTTCGCAGTATAACTAGTAAACTGCACAAACATTTAAATATTATACATGACAAGTTAAACAGCTTCAATAAGTGTAAAACACAATTTATCAAGGTCAGCAAATAATAAAACATCGTTTAAAATCGTATGATGTACAGACGCCAGCACATCAACCTACTAAAATCTGTCAAATTTTCCCAATCAATCTTGAACCTTATGCTTTAGCGATAAAGTTGAAAATCTATTAAAGAAATTTGACAGATTGTAGTAGATTGATGTGTCTGTACACACATGCAAAAAAAATTTTTTTTTTACCACTTTTATTAGGAAACAGTTGTGACGTCATCTGCAAGTATAATTTAAAGGATTACAAAGGTACTTAGACAAACGCAGGAAGGAAGCGGGAGGGTGAGGCTAATAGGAGGCAAAGACAAGTGTATCTTACCTGGAAGGAGACGAGCAGGGACAAGGCAGCGACGCGGAGCACCAGCTGAGCGGCGCCCGCCAGACCGAAGTAGAAGGTGAGCACGCCGAGCACCAGCGAGCATAGTCGCACTGCCACGAACACGGAGCCGTTGATCAGGCCTAAGACTGCAGAAAAGTGCATGTTAGAATATTTGCAAATAAACCACATCAACAATAGAATGTTTCGGAATTTTCATCTCTGGCCTACTGTGTGAAAGTGAAAAATAAAGAGATAGCAGAATAATCTTGTATGCATAACAATAATCAATTTGTTTCGTTTCAAGTAGTGTCAAGCATCGTAAACGAAGTAATATAACTTTTAAATAATTACAAGTCAATACATGGCAAAAAAATCAAGCTGCCAAGTATGAATCAGGACGTCCTACAATTATCCAAACAGGTTACTAAAATTAAAGATTTCCTTTATAATATTCCTGTCTATGTATGTTCTGTAAATACTAGTAAGAAATACACATCAGGATCCTTGTGATCACGAAGATACCCAACCTTGAAAATTATTAATGTGATTTTGCACTTACATTTGTCTAACCAGTCTTCACGTTCTCCCCTGAGGATGGTGTTCAGTCGGTAGCTGTGAGCTACAAACTCGGCCAGAGAGTGCAGCACAACCAAGCAGACACCCACACGTTGGAACCTGACAAAAAAATAACACTTATCACAATTGAGTTCCATGTTACAATGAGTACTTGGTGAAACTAGCACGTTATGAAACCTTATGAACCACCCTTCTATCTAAAGAATCAGTTGTCACCTTTTAAAAAAATGCTATTTTGGTGCAGCCTACATAGGGCCAACTATACCTGACTTCATCTGTTAGTGAATTATTTAATACTCATGATGAAAGAAAATGTATTAACAGTTCTGCCTCTACAGCTCTACCAAAGATATCTTCAGATATCCCAGAGTGATGTTTTAGAAAACATGAAGCTCAATAATAGAGTTAAATGTATAATGAAATCATTCACTTGGTGGTAGGTTTAATTTTACAACTGCTTATCTAAGCCATAATAAAAGTCATGAGCATTAATTGCTGACAAAAATAACACAGCATGACCAGTATCATTTAATTAAGTTACATAATAAAAATAAGTTCTGATTATATACTGAAAAGTATAACATCAACCTACCTGATAACTAGTAGAATTACTTTGTTAAACAATGATCTTACTTATCAATAAGACAAGTAGTTGATAATAATACCTATGGTGAGATAAATATGTTCATATCTAATTTTTTTAACTCAATTGTTTATAATCAAGCAGCAACACATTTAACTCAATTGTTTATAATCAAGCAGCAACACATTTAAATCTATAGGGGCCTATTGTTTTCCCAATGTGCTTTCTTTTCTTTTTTCAATTTATAACTACAAAATAAAAATACACTTACTTGAAGCCATAAGCCAATGCAACAAATGCAAATGCAGCAGAAGCATGTCTGATACGGGCAATCCATTCGTCTTTCTTGATGCGTTGGAAGTACAACTCGGGGACGGTGTGGATCCAGTATGCTGCTTGCACAATCCACCAAAGCTTGAGCAGGAAACTCATTGGATGGTTGGGATAACCTGCGTAAAGAGATGGAAATGTCAAACCAGAATATGGGCCATAAATACTTTGATGCTGAATCACTCATGTTGGAGAAAATTTGACTATGCTAAATAAATACAACCACATTACCAGTGTTACCATTTTTACCAAAATGATTGGACTTTTTTTTCCAACATTGTAAGCAAAATTAATATCTTAGCTTGACAATTTACACAAAACATTATAAAGTGAATTCAATGAAACAGGTATATATTTATAGTTCCTGATTTTTTTTTCATTTAAGCATCTAATTTAATTGATTGATAATTCATAGAATAATATGAAACTGCAATGATGATAACAAAATAGGTACAGTTCCATGGAAATAATGGGGTAGTTCATTACTGTAAATTAATAGCATATCTCATTCACTACATAATTAATTAATTAATACAATAAGAAAAATCAATTTAATTAATTTCATGAGAAAAATCATCAGATATTAATGTTGTTTGATAAAATATCAATGGTTAATTTATTCAAAATTATTTTATAGTAAATTTTATACAAAATATTTTCTCTATTATTGTAAATTTGAATAAAAAAAGACTAGACTATGTACCTATTGAATATTCTATGGTCTTATTGTCTTTAGAATTACTCTAAGTATTGCCATTATTCAAATTATCTATAACTAATTACTATAATAAGCACCATCAAAAAGGTATTAAGTAGTATTTAATATGAAATATTTACCATCCCACAACTGTGAAATATTGAAGACAAATCCTTCACGGATGATGGCATCCCCACCCCACACAAGAGTCACGAGGTGGAACACAACCAGCTGACCAGACTCATTCAGGGCACTCAGTCTTGATTTGGACAGATGAAACTTCTTTGATATTTTCTACAAATGAAAATCACAGTTAAAACTAAACCATCTTCAGTCTAGTAAGTGTAGGTCACAACAGCAGGTTTTTAAGATGTTTGCTGACTTAAACATATGTTTGAACCATGTCATACTTACATCCAAGAAATACTCCTGGAGGATGGCATGCATTACAATGCACACCAACGAGTAAAAGAATACTGCACAGGCGTCTTTCCATCCTGCTTCGTAGAAAAATGGTTCTCCTTTTGGTAATTCTCTGGTGGGCTCAACTCCACTGACATTGTGGTGCAGGCTGATGAATAAACTCGCTATGGGAGTTGTCGACTGAAAAATTAATACAACAGCTGTTTCATAATTAAAGTTACACGAATACAATTCTATGGAAAACATATTTACGGAGGTACCTAGCTTACGTGGCACACTTGTCACTCACCTGTACCATCAGTCCGACCAAAAACACCATCACCACACACGAAACAATGTCCGCATGATTCTGGATCACAAATTCATGACTAAAAATAGGCGGGTTTTTGTTAGATTTTCTTCCAATTGCAGGCTTAACACCCATTTTTCCCGGCGATAACCTTTCTGAAAATGTACTAATTGTTAAAACAAATTTGAATGTAACATGTCATTCATAAATTAAAAATTGATAACATAATTGATTAGTAATAGAAAACGTTACATTTAACGTACCTCTAGGCAGGCGAAGTGAAATAAACCAGAATAATAATATTTCTGACAGGAATCCAATCGACGTGACACTTTCACTTGCTACGCGGTGAAACGTCAACGTCGTTTGTTGATTACGGAAATACGACAGTTGTTGTGTTGGCACTTAGAGGTATCAACTACAGGTCCAACAAAATTATTATTTATTAATTTCTCTTAAATCTCACCATAGACAACGAAAAATATACGTAAATGTAATAAACAGATCCTAATTAGCTACAAAACATGTATTTTTGATAGATTTTCTTTGTATTACCTTGAACCGGAAAACCACAACCATAAAGTAAACTATTTCCATAGTGCGCTTAAGCTTTTTGGCTTTATATTCTCGATATCCTTAGTGACGATGACGACAGTCTTGTGAACAAAATGATGGTGAATTTGCCTAATATGTAGTGCCTACTTCAAAATACAATAAGATTATCAAAAGTAACTTATACTTGCCGCTTAACCATTGTTGCATAACTACTTGTTTATCTTCGGCGCGCAAACTGAAACCATGAACTCAGTACATTATTCTAGACCCCTAAGACATGAAAAAAAATCTGCTGATTCATATAAAAGTGCAATACGCGGTCAAAATGTATGGAACAACATTTTTTTTTTTTTTATAACCGTCCAAAAATCCCTCTGTCACCCTTTATACAGTAAGCCCATTATTTGACTACGAGCTTTGCAGTTTCAGTAGTAGCGTCAGAGAGCGAGCAGACAATAGGACACGTTGGACAAGATATTAAGTGCCCCATTGTTTGTAACTTTGTACAGCACCACATTTACTCTCCAGGGCGGAGTCATCTGCATAATTCAGCTAAAAATAATTTACCGTCAGAAAATCATTTCACGGCCAGACTTTTGACGGTGAGAATCTGTCACCTACAAAAAGGTCACCTGGGTTCGCTTCATAGAGGAAAAATTTTAATAGCTTTCTCGTATCTTCTCTATTACACCTTGTGAGTAAGCACCAATTAGGTCGTCCGTCCATTTAGCTGGGGAGCGTCCCACACTACGCTTGCCGCTACGCGGTCTCCACTCCAGAACTCGTCTGCTCCACCGGGTATCGGTCCTTCGACAGACGTGGCCAGCCTACCACCACTGCAGTTTGCTTACTCTGCAAGCTATGTCGGTAACTCCGGTTCTTTTCCGGATAATTTCATTCCTGATTTTATCCTTCAAAGAGACTCCGAGCATAGCTCCATAGCGCGCGACCTTGAATCTGTGGACTAGCCCGACCGTCAGTGTCCACGTTTCAGCACCATATATCATAATGGCCAGGACACACTGGTGTCTTCAAACACTGCTGGATAGGCGACGAGAAGACTTGACGAAGTTTTCCAAATGCTGCCCAACCCAACTGGATCCTTCTTTCGGCCTTTTCTCAAAGTTGTGTCTACCGAGCTGGATGACTTGCCCTAGGTAGACATAATCCTTCACAACTTCGAGAAGCGACCCTTCGATGTGGATTGGACTCGGCAAGACGTGCGAATTGTACATGACTTTTGTCTTGTCCAAATTCATTCCGAGGCCAACCCGCCGGGAGGCTCCATTTAGGCTGTGCAGCATTTAATGGTCTACCTGTTCCAGCGTCTCTGCCAATAAGACGATGTCATCGACATGTGTGACGTGTGATACCCCGTGCCTCGGAAAGCACGTTAAGCCGTTGGTCCGCCCCTGATCTCTCTCCGGTCGTGTCGGATTGCCGTCCCATCGGACTATGAGAGATCGAGTGCACCTGTCTGCGGACACACTTGTCCACTATATCTCCCGCGCCGAAGGCTAGTCTCCGTTGAGATTGGCCGCCGTAGCCGAAATACGGTCTGGAGGACTTTTTTTTAAGGTAGTAAACACACATCCAGATTGTAAATCTCGCGCATATTCGAACACGCATCTTGCAAACTCGAGCATGGTCGAGCATCAAGTTTGGACGTGTATTTAATTTTGGCAATGTGAATTGTCATAAGATTCATTTTTCAGTAGTCTCAGAAAATGCTCTGCTCTACTCTGCTCTTGGTGTGCGCTAACTCTTTGGCTTTGCTGTAGTCGAGAAAATTTAAGTTCGGTCATATTTATTTTTTTTGAGCTGTTTTTTTTTTGTGGGACGTCAAAAATATTTAAAACAATCAAACAAATCTACGACAAAATTGTATTCAATAATTTCAAAATTATTTATTCAGCAATATCTTCATACATTCTTATTACATAGTTTATGTTGATATATTTGATTATATGAACAGATATATAAAAGTTTTCTCATTCAATATAGTCGAGAATAGCATTTTTTACCAATTTCCGCTTATTTTCTAATATATTCTTATAACATAATCTCGGATATAGAATTCTTATTTGTCAAACAAAAAGAATACATCAAATTTTCAAAAGAAATATTCCTAAAATAAAATCTCATTAACGTCTCCTTTAAATAAATTATAAAAGTGATCCTAATAAAATAAATTAACACCATTAGGTGTTTGCACATAATTAACAGTCGGTCCACAACCACTCAATGTTATATTGTATGCTGTACTTTTATGTTTTTAAAATAGATTATTATTCTTGTGATAGCACACATTGTTGTCTGATCTATATCTACATTGGCCTGTAGTAACTGATACATAAAGCAGTGAATCACACAACGACGGTGGAAATAAGCCACAGTTAACACAGTAACCCTATAAGTTAGATTACAGTAAGTAAATGAGTGTCATGAAAATTATAAATTATTGTTACCCTACAAACTAAAATGGCAACTAATAATTATTTCGTCTTTTACATAAAGTCTATAATTGTTCCTAATACTTTGTTGAAATCATCTATGATTATAATTTAAAATTAATTTCGAGCGTAAATTCTGTGTAATTAGCTAAATAAAACACTTGACTACCAGAGATTACAATAATAACGACATCTATCAAAATTATATGAAACTAAGCACCTTTGTAACATTATTAAAAATAAAATAAACTATAAGTTTGATTATATCCAAAAGTACATAGACCAAACGGACGGGTCTAAGTAGATAAAGCACTCCCCTCAAACAATGAGATAGTACCTAGAGTTAATTCTCAAATTATTTAATGTAATTTATACTATATTATCCACTTTTGATAGACACATGCTACATAAGCATTTTATATAACGTTTTCAGAATCAATTTCTCCCTGTTCCACGGTCATGTACATGCCTTCTTCCTCGTAAGTTGACTCGTGCTTGGCCAGGATACGGAGCAATGGACGCAGTTTCATCCACCATTGGTGCTTTGGTATTCTCTGACTGTAACAATGAAGTTAAAATTATTTTCCCGTTAGAAGTTATCACCATTCTTATTCAGCTAAAAGACGTTCACTGCTTGACATACGACTTCCCCAAAGGATTGCCACAACGACCGGTCATTTACATCAACCGGATTTTTCGACTTTTACTAAATCGTCGGTCCACCTTTTGGGATTAGATGATAGGCTTAATATTTTATGTTTGTTTATTTACTTGAACGACAGCTTCGAAATAGATAAAAAAATAATGTTATATTGTTGGATGCACTGCCACTATACCATAGCTGTCAATATTAGTAATTATTGTAACTAATAGCAGCAAAGAAATTGAAGAACTATCGAAAATGGCGTGTATCATATACATGTCAATGCGTGTATCCATAAGGACCAACCTAGGGTCATAGGACGTTCGAAGAGTTCGAAATCCTTACAGTCTGCAATCTTATCACGACAGTATTCCATGCCACAGTCCTTTACCTAAACAGTACCAGAAGAACATTGTGGCCAGATCCGATTTAAAAAAATCCGTAGATTGCCTTTGTAAAAATGCGTAGGTCTAGCAACGCTGCAGAAGGAGATAGGAGACAATTTTACTTACGCAAAGTTAGTCTGATGCGCTTTCAAGTCTTCAAGAGGCGAGAACTTGTACTGTCTCTTGACGACGCCGAGCAGACAGGCAGAGTCGGGCAAGTTGGCGGGCCCTTTCTGAATGGTCTCCACCAGCCAGTGCAGGCACTTGGCGGCCATCTTGGTGCCCATGTTGCGGTCGAACGGGGTGGGGCAACCGCCTTGTTGCATGTGACCTGTTAAATAATAATAATAATAATCATTTTATTTCCCAGAAAGTACAATCCATTTTATTAGTAATTACATAAACAACTTAGACACTGGTGTTAGTACATACATTTATGGAATTAATAAGAATTTCAAAGTCATAATTAATTAATAATAATCAAATATAATATACATAATTACAACCAAGCCACAGTTTGAAAGACGAACTTGTGTTCTAGTTCAGTGTGTGAGCGTCTGAATAATGACATGTTATGACTTCTGGGTTTTCGATTTACAGTTCGATAAGAGTGCTGCCACATAATATAAGAAACAATTCGTGGACCAATCTCACTTCATATTTTATCCTAATAAAGGTAGGCTTTCGCAGTCGAAAGGCGCCTGCGTATTATTCAGAAAGATAACTGGGCAAAGATTTCGCCTCAGGGTCATGTTTTAGCGATACTAATAGGCAAGGTAAAAAAATATGGACTTGACAACATCTGCTAATATGTTGGGTACGGATAACATAATAAGCAGAACGCGAGACTTGAGATGGTAAGTTGGTAACGTAACCTCTACTCCGTAGTTCCAACCGAAGTTACGGGCGTTTCCGTCGTTTCACTAACAGTCATAAGATTAGTTCGGGGGCTCGAACTGAGAATGAACGACAACACGATTTGACAGTTGTCCATAATCCCGATGTGTTTCAGTCAGTCCAAATATTTTTATTTATCATTTGTTTTAACGGTTCAACTCGGTTCAACAACAAAGTAGTTGAACCTTCGATCTTCAACTACTTTCGGACGGGCGTATCTTCGTTGACGGACTTATAAAATAAACCCCTTGATCGGCTTATTACCGTAAAAAACGCATGGAAATACATACCAAGCACATTCATCCTAGCAGTGAACAGTCCCTTCCCCTCTTCGGAGTACAAGCGGTAGATGAAGTCGGTGTTATAGTTATCATTCGCCTTCTCGTTACGTAGGATGAGACCGCGCTGGATGCCGCCGGTCATCTTGGACGCCATGTGGTACACGTCTTGCTGCAAGTCCTTGATAGAGAACTTCTCTTCGTAGATGTAGGCTGCGTCGGCGCCGCCGGCCAATCCTGATGAAATAAAGACATTATGTTACGAACTATAACGAAATGGATGGGTTTTATGTCTGACCCGTACTGCATTTATGTGGTTGTGTTGATTTCGATTTTTTAATTATACATATTTGTGCGAGAGAAAGTCATAATATATATTTTAGGTAGTCATACCTGCTAAAGTAGCTAAGTAGCCGCAGTAGCCTCCCATGGTCTCAATAACGAACACACGGCGTTTAGTTCCCTGAGAGAAAAAGACAAGGAGAAAATATTAATACTTACTTGTATTTATTTCAAATATAAGTACCTGTTTATTTCAGTCAGTATTGAACATTACAATAGGCCACACAGGGTCACAAGGGTATAATATAATTATGTAATTATATCATGCACCCGGGTATACCCTTGTTACAGCTCCGGTTACACAGATCCTTCTGAATAGTCTGGCAAGTCTAAAATACTCTTAAGTATTTCAACAAAAACGCAAGTAAAATAATGTATCTGTCACGGCTAATAGCCGAAGTGCGGCTACACCTAGTTTTAGCCGGGTACAACTAGGTGCTGCCGGCCACATGCGGTTCGTGTGTACTTCGGGTGACATCGGTTGCATGGTTGCGGTTAGTCGATAGGCAACGTAGGATGCAAGAGCGAGAGAAGGGCACCCCGAGGTTCGGTTTAGTTAGGTCACTTTAAACCCTTTACACAGAAATAGCAGACCCGCCGCGCTAAGCAGGGCTCCGTCGACGTTTGGTTAAAACTGGGTGTAGCCGCACTTCGGCTATTAGCCGTAACTTATCCACAAACCTGAGCCGACTGTCGGATACGGTCGCAGATCTCAGTGATCTCATTGAGCGCGGTATCGGACCCAAGCGAAAAGTCGGTACCGGGCACGTTGTTACTGATGGTGGACGGAATCACCACCAACGGGATGCAGAATTCCGGAAACTGCGCGCGACCTTCGTAGATCTCCAGGCCGGCTTGGTAAGCCTATGGAAGCGTTAAAAAGTTTTGATATCGATGCAAATAATACGGGTTGGTAGACTGAAGACCTATTTTTACATTCAGGGTGAACTTCACCAATTACCCTAAACGAGATCAACACAATATCACCTAAGCCGCGTTTAGAGTTCTGGTTTCATAATTGTTGCGAAATATTGACGCTGACAGCTCGTGAACACGGTTTAGGTGTCTTGATCGCGTTCAATTTCATTGATGTAATTCACTCTCAGGGGTTTTAAGGGTGGCCGACGCCAGGTGGTGCTAGCCAGCCCTTATTCTATGGATCCTACATCTGAAGACGGGATGTGAATTACACTAGTTGAGCACGAAGTTATAAATTTACAATTGGTGCTCATCTGGTAGGAAAGGCCACTATACAGCATTCGCATTAACTTAAAATTGTCAGTGTTCATTAAAATCGGTTAAAACATAAAGAGGTGTAGGTATAAAATTAAGTAATGATTAGCTACTGTTTAACCATACAGGGTTTTATTCATAAAGGTTGCTCAAATTGAAGTAATGATTAGCGATTGATTAACCAAAAATTTTTGACGTTTAAAGGTCTCTTAACTTTAAGCAACGTTTATAAACAAAGTCGTAATTACTTTTGTAATCTTATCACAGTTTCCAGTATATTATTGATTGTTAGGTAAGTTCACCCCAGCAATTTAACTATGTTTTGTGTTCTTACCACAATAGAGAATTTAATCAATGCTTATTAGAATAGTGTGGCCGTATGGATATAGTAAGTTGTTGTATTTCACGAAAGCGAGTCAATCATTGTAACTTAAATCTTGTGCTAAAGTTCATAAAGGTCACATGATGCGCGCTCGTGACACGGCTATAAAACAATAGGTATGTACCTCGAATCCACCAATGATGAGCAGGCCTTGAATGTTGAACTGCTTGATGCGAGCTGCTATTTCTGCCTTCTTGTCGCCGGGGAGAGTACGCTTAGTACCCAGAAAGGCTCCTCCTTGACCCACCCATCCGGTTACATCAGACCTAGATAACGATATAATTACGATAGATTATTTAACTACACGCCGAAATTAAAGGCCGAATAAGAGATCTATGTAATTATCTTTAAAAACTGTTTGCACTTATTTACGTAAATTAATGATTTTGATTTTTTAAGAGTAGTTATAATTTCAACTTTATTTCAGGTAATTACTCACTGTAGGGTCTGTAGGTACGGTACAGTAGATTCGAGGGTTGTAAAAATAGCTTTTTAGTGTTTTAAATAATTATATTTAATACTAACTGCGCCCCGCGGTTTCACCCGCATAAGTGTCGATCCTGTGGGAATATCGGGATAAAAAGTAGCCTACATGTTAATCCAGGGTGTCAGCTACCTTAATACAAAACTTTATAAAAATTTGTCCAGCCGTTTGAGCGTGAAGAAGTAACAAACGTATAAACACACACACACACACACTCACAAACTTTCGCCTTTATAATATTCTAGTGTGAAGTGTGATTCCCTACAGCGGTAATTGGCATGAAATTTAATCTGTATTGTTTTGATTGATCGAGTACCCCTTACGGCTCAGAAAAGAGGGTACCAAACCAAATAAATGCATTATGCGTACCTTACCCACATGTTTATATTTAGATTAAGTATCAAAGTTTCAATGGCTTTATATGCTTTCGAAGAGTCGTTACAACTACTTGCAATTATACTTTTTTTAACTATATGATACTGCACTTTTGCTAGCACATAGGCACAATAAATACTAAAGGAACCACACGAACCATTCCATATTAACGATATTCCCGCTGATAAAGCCCTCCATGCCGTCGTGAATGCCGAGCACGGTGTCTCCGCGGTAGATACAGTTACGTACGAACGAACGCACGGCCGCGTTCATACCGCATGCGGGCGCACCGACGTGCATCACTGCCAGGGTTAAACCTTCCTACAGATTACAAAGAAAACAAAAGAATACGTAGTTATTTTATTTTATTTCAATACAAGACCTCCGAATTCTGAAAGGCCAATCAAGACAATAATAAGTTGACAGATTGTCAAACTTAAGGCAATTACATGCCGGAGATACCGCCAGACATCGTGGTAAACCCCAAACAGCCCGCGATGTACCGCAATGAGATATCCTTCGGCATGTGCGTACGTGTCTATTAGCATGCATTTGTTTTTACAGAGAGGTACGTGACATCAACTTAGTGAGCTAAATTGGGATCACGAGGTGTTAGCAGGGAGGCTTCTTCGGCACGCAATTACCCTTACGTTGACTGTTTACATTGGCTGGCTGAAAAAACAGCTTCCAGTCAAATCACTGGACAATGAGTTTGACAATCTGTGAACAAATTTTTGTATTCACTAGCCTTTTAGGAACCGGCTGTTAATCATTTACAAGCAATCATGGGTATCACTTAGCCTACCGCAGCTCACAGCTATATATTGGCCATCCAGTATAATGCTACTTTTACTTATTCGCCGCGGTCTCAATTCGAAGAATTGGCCGGTTCACTCTCACTTAATTGCTAACTCTGCGAACTATGTCAATAGCGCCTGATCTTTTCCGAATAATTTGATTCCAGATCTTATGCTACAATGTATGCTATATAATAACTGGCGCAGTGTAGCTGTACTTTGTCTCTTCAGGGAATAATGGCATGTTATGATAATGTTAAGAAAGGACATTGGGCATTTTTTGCCGACTATTGAGAAAAACCCTGTGCCTACCTTTAGTGAATTGTAATATTAAGTAAGTTTATCTGATAGTAATTTATCTAAGAAGGTTTATACTTACAGAAGGTTTGCCAGATGCATCGAAAGCCTCCTTGGGTGGCTTCAAGCGGGTCAACATCTTGTAAGTTTCCAAGTTGCGTGCAAAGCTACGCCCGCGTAGTTGCACGGCCAATTCCCAGTTTTTGTCGGCCATAGCCTAAAATGTTTAAATTATCAGATTGACTAGATGCCATAGCCAAAAATGTTTCAATTAACAGTTTGACTGAATACCAAAAACGTTACGTTTACGCAACATGATACATTTGCGCGGCGTCATAGGTGAGTGACATGTGTAAAACAGATCATCATTCCAAACACTGTAATGCCTAGTTGCATACTGTTCCGGCCATTAGGTACACGTTCTTGTAGCGTTTACAAGTCTCTCAGTCAAAACAAAGGAGCGCCAAATAAATTGACCACAATTTCGAGTAGGTATGGTTAGAATTGATTACCTGAGCGACAGCCTTAGTACGTCTCACACACTCCATGAGAGGCAGACGCACAGCTTGGTTACCGTCCAGGGACACCACACACGGTTCCGTGTCAGGAGACGCTTCCATCAAAGCCATAACTGCCTCCGCACCCATACGGCAACCCTAGATAAAAGTGCCATTTAAGGAATAGAGCCATTAGAGGCCTTTCATATAAAATTACATCGACTATTGCTATTTCTACGCATCGTTGCACATGTCCTTACATTATTGTATCAAGTACAAGGCTGAATGGTTGAGCTATGCTAGAGATAATAATGAAATTTAAACGATTGCTGTTATATTCTGCTAAGAATGTTTTTAACTAATAATCGCGGATTCATTTCTGTTTTTTTTTTACCACTATACTTAATCAAATCAGTTAGAGGAGTACTGTAGCACCAAGTCGTTGCAAGTTCTCACCAGGATCCTGTCAAACGCCGAGGGTGATCCTCCTCGCTGCACGTGACCCAGCACGGTGATACGCGTGTCCTGCTGCAGGTTCTCTACCACCACATTCTTCACCAGCTCGGCCGTGATGGGTTTACCTTCGCGATCAATAGCACCTTCCGCCACTATGATAATGTTCAGACGCTGGCCTGATTTCCTTTCCTACGTCATGAAAAAAAACCATTAGAAAAAGTTTCGTGTATTATTACAAAAATATACATGTATTACATACAAACACATTTAAAAGTGAAGCATTAGAAAGAGACTCACAATTAGAAAGAGATAAGCATGCATAATTACTCTGATTAGTACATAGGAATACTATGAGCGTGAATATGAAATCTGTATAGAATAATGTGAAGGGATTCTAAGTGTGCCTTATATCAAACAATTTATAAGCAGATTACATTACTTAGATAAATAACACATAACCGAAGCATTTCCATTATAAAAGTTAATTGAAATAAATTACTTTTCAGCCAGCACGCGCAAATGGCTGAAATCAACTTCTGTCAATTTAAATTGAGTAAGTATACCTATGTAAAATTAAAGCATGTAGAAGATGATTCTCTGTAAATATTTACTGTTGCAATGAATTAAATGAAAATAATCCTTTTTTTTTGTTTAGATATAGTATTAGGTAGGTACATTAATTTGCTGAACATAATTTGCCGATTTGTTTTTTTTTTTACATAATATTGATGAGTTTAAAGAATTCAGTCAAATTAGTTTGACCTCTGACTGATCTTGTACATTCACTATTGTGAACATTGTTACATCACAATTTCTCAGCTTTACAGTGACGACACCAAGACACTTCTCAGAATATTTTCATCTAATACATTGAATGTCATCATTTAGTATTTTACTTTGCAAAAAAATCATTTAAAAAGCTTATTATGAGCATTGTGTGTTATCAATATACACTGCATCTCAAGTAAGCCTGCATACCTGAGCCAATCTTTTGCAAAGCTTTTCAACCCAATTATTGGGAACAGGGTCCTCAGGAATGAATA
Source organism: Gortyna flavago (assembly GCA_963669345.1). NCBI lineage: Eukaryota > Metazoa > Arthropoda > Insecta > Lepidoptera > Noctuidae > Gortyna > Gortyna flavago. The sequence continues at coordinate 12,134,108 of OY770126.1, forward strand.
CTTGATCTGCCTCGCTCGCCAGAGCGGCCACTAATGCCAGATAACTGCAACAACCAGTGCCCGAAATGGTTCATGCAAATGATCCCAAAGTTATACTCAACAAATGATGGATATAGGATGAAAAACATTTTGGATTTCAAAATCATTATCTTGCCAATGGATCTGCCAATTCATATTTATGAATGAGAAAACCTTAAAGTTCAAGTGTTCCTGCTACCATTGAAAATAAAAATTAAGTCCTTGCCTCAGCTATTTTTGCACACATTTTTTGTTCCCAATTGTGAGGCGCTGGGTCTTCGCAAATAAAACTATAAGTAGCGTCGCAACAGAGTGTCGTGTAAACTGCAAGAAAACTAAAGGGATATTTGAATTATAGGAATAAAGTTAATGTAATGTTGTCGAGGACTTTCTAATTTGATGTGCAGAAAAAGGACACAAAGAAGGAGCCAGAGCTTGCCTGTTCTAATTTATCACAAAGTTTATCTCTCCAGTCAGTAGCTGGTGGAGCTTCAGGGATAAACACAAAATCCGCTTCAGATGCCAAAGAAGTGACCACAGCAAGGTATCTAAATGAATAAAGAATCATAAGAATATTACAAAGTGATACTGAATTGGCACACATCCATTATAACTGGTATAACTGTAGAGACAATAAGCATGTACCTGTGATCCAATGATAGGTAAATATAGAAAGTTTATTTTTTACATGGCACAGTAAAAACAGTTGTAACACAATGAATCAGAAAAACATCTTACCCGCAGTGCCTGCCCATGACCTCCATAATAAATGTTCTTTGATGGGAGTATGCTGTGCTCACAATAGCATCAATAGCTTCAATGATGCGGTGCAATGCAGAGTCTGTACCTATAGTCATATCTGTACCACAGAAATCATTGTCAATGGAGCCCACCTACAAGAGAAGCATAATTTTATTATTAATAAGATTGTTTTGGTATTTGTATTTACTGCGAAAGATTTCTGTGTGGATAAATTAATATCCCAGTTGCAAAACATGAGTTTTTGATGAAATTATCAACTAAAGTAAAATGTACGAATAATATCACATGAACGAATAATAAGTCACTATTTAGGAACATGAGCAAAGTAATAAAAATTAATAGTTACCATGCCAGCAATGTGCAGGAACTTATATTTCTCTCTCTGGTCTTTAGTGATCCTATTGTTTGCAAGCAATTCATCAAGCAAGCTTGACCATTCTTCACGGAATAAATTGGCACCAGTTAGAGAACCGTCTCCACCAATTACTACTAAATTGGTGATACCACGATTTACCAAGTTGTAGGCTGCCTTAAGGCGACCTTCTCGCTTTCTGTACCAAACAATGACAAATTATTTAAAACCATTTAATATAAAATGAAGTTACAATATTTGAATATTGATGAATAATGTTGAATGTTTATTACAACATTTGTATTACATATTTACATATGAAACATTTGTTTATTTGTAGGAGTGTTCTTTTTTTTGTATGACTATGCATATCAGATAGTAAATAAATAAAACCTACATGAACTCCATGCAACGAGCTGATCCAATAATAGTGCCACCTTTATGAATGATCGAGCTGACAGAAGACCAATTTGCCTCTTCAATATTATCACCTCCGTCAACCATGCCTTGATATCCTTCCCGGATGAAGTATACCTTGCAGCCAAGGTAAATACCCATTCGCACCACTGAGCGCACAGCGGCATTCATACCCTGGGAGTCACCACCACTGGTGAACACTGCCAGGCCCTTGCCCTTGTGGGAACCGCGCCCGATAAACCTTTGAGTCGTCTCCATCGTTTAAACTTTTAATTTATCCCAACACCTACAAATAATAATAATGCCATTTATAGAATTTAAACTGATATTACATAACACAACACGTGTATTTTATCACTATTCATATCTTATCACTGCACTTGATATATAACGTTTTTACCGGTAGCAAAATTAATAACTACGTACCGAAAAATATTAATAAAATCACCGAATTCAAAACCGTGAACTTCACCAAGGTGACCTTTGGTGAATGACATGACATGACAAGTGTCATTATATAGTTTTCTTTTTATATTTTAATGGCCTGGTTGCTGGGACCTTTTAGCCATGTCTTTTATTTGGTTTAGTAATTTTCTTCACTTTTCTTCGAAAGTGTTTTTGATATATTTATATAAAGCTCATAGATAGAGACCCACATTTGTATCGCAACTCTCAAGACTCTACTATTAGGATTTAAAAATTAAAAACTTTTCATAGGTTGCAGCACTGTCACCGTCTACAGCCCGCCATGCTTTAAGTTCTTTTTTTGTTGAAGACTGGAGGCTTACGACAAGAATAATCTGATCGGAGTTGAAAACCAACTCGAGAATAATCTACCTGACTGAAAAACTTCAGAGATGTTAAGTCTAGCATTGACCTAATATGATAATATAAACACACACACCTTTACTAAAAGGAGATGTTTGATTTTGGACTATCACCATGAACACTACATACATAAATAGGAGAAAAATAGAGGAATTTCATAAAAATACAAACATATTATTTTGAAGAAAAGTATGTACAGACGCCAGCACATCAACCTACTACAATCTGTCAAATATCTTTAATAGATTTTCAACTTTATCACTACATCGTAAGGTTCAAGGTTGATTGGGAAAATTTGACAGTTTGGTGTACCTTGATGTGCTGGCGTCTGTACAAGCGTCTATATACATATGATTATTTCGGAAGTTTTTTAATATTATAACTCTATTTTTATGGTAGCCATGACAGTTGTTTGACATGACGTTTGACGACTTTGACAGTTTTAAGTTTCGTGACGTGACGTCTGTGTCAATCAAGAAACTTCTTGCAGAATAGTCGACATCGGCTCAGTTGCCAAAACACAAAAAAAAAAAAAAAGAAACTTCTTGGTGTCAATGAAGGTACTGTGACCGTCTGACATTAGCAGAATTGTCGACATCGGCACTTCGGCACCATTGTCATAGCGAAAACTAGAATAGAAGGTAGTGTGACAAACAACCAATGACTAAATAAACCTATGGACTGGACATACCTACAAAATTAGCGTGTACCTACACTGATCGGGCACTTAAGATGGCCGCCTTTCGAAGGTTTGTTTTTGTTTTTATACAACACGAGGGCATGTTTTTCCTATTAATGGACACCAAAATAATAATAATAATAATTTCTAGAAGTGTTTCTCTCGAAAACAACAAAAATATTTTGAGCAATCAACCGTTTGACAGCACATCACATCTACCACAAAACCATTCATAAAACTCTGCACTCAGCATGGCAATTGGCGACCGGTCACGCATAGACGATTTTGACGTCACACAAAAGTGTTGCCAAATTTAGTACTTGACAAACACTTAGATGTGTCTCTTTTCTTATGTACAGAGGCCAGCACATCAACCTACCCCAATCTGTCAAATTTTCCCAATTGAATATGAACCTTATTCCTTTGTGGTAAAGTTGAAATTCTATCAAAGAAATTTGACAGATTGGGGTAGGTTGATGTGCTGGCCTCTGTAGCTCTTGATTAGTTAAAAAAACTTTTTTACAAAAAAAAACAACCGACTTCCAAAAAAAACTACAAAGTGATAAATAACTTTAATTTCGGCAGTCGGTGTCGTTGGTTCTGCATTTTCGTTTATTGACACCGACTTCTGAAATTAAAGTTATTTATCACTTTGTAGTTTTTTTTGGAAGTCGGTTGTTTTTTTTTTGTAAAAATGTTTTTATTTTTCACTTTTTAGTGAGAGAGTTTGTGATTTATCTAAGTTACAATAGCCTAACGTCAGCTGCTCATCACCTTTTACAAAATATTGCTTTTCCCAATGCTGGGACGTTAATTGTTGAGGAGTTCTCCTGGTAAGGACCAGGAGAACTCCTCAACAACCATTCACCATAAGCATTGTGACGAGCATAAATTGCTTAGCAACCATATTAAAGTAATCGAATCGCAATCCGTAAAATATTTATCATTGAGTAGTTCCGATGGCCGTCTGTGGTCTTCATCATCAGCTCCACATTACCAAATGATGATTTCCGAGAGCAAATGCTCAAGTTACTCAAAAAAATATCCAAATCGCTATAGGTTTGCCAATAAAAGGAGGTGTTTCTTTTTTCGTGCAACTGTGGCCAAACAATGTACCTTAAGAACAAAAGTACTGAAATACAGGAAAAAAATTGCAGATTCTGAAAAAAAAAATATTGGATTTATTTATACATTTGTACCACATGAAATTGTCGATCAAAGATATTAATAACTTGCAACCCATGAATTAATTTGGCAATCTCATTTTATATTTTTCCGATGATGCGTTTCGTTACTTCATGTTATAAAAGTGACATAAAGAAATTATCCTAAAAGTATATTGAATATTATCTTATTATTGTATTGAAAAAAGTTTTTTTGGTTATATAAAACATTATTTTTGTGAAACATTTAGCGAATAAGAATTAAAGAAGACATTAATTGATTCAGATATTGTATGCGTTTGGTTAGCTTTCTGAAAGGCCAAAAGACTGTGCTCCAAGGCCGATAATTATCTATTTATTTTAATTAGTTGTTTTGTTTACCAATAAATAACATCTTATCATAATTCCGTTTCGGTTCCTCGGCTCGTTCGTTGCTTTCCCATATCTTGGAGTGCTATTTCGTGTGTGATTTCATAATTGTTGATTTGGCTATTCTTTCCTTAAGGAGTTTGACATTTATAAACCAACTGTTTAATACCTAAACGGCGGTTTGAATGTTGATGAGCAGAGCCCTTGAATACCAGATACTTAACGTGTATTTATCGTAGAATCAAAGAGTAGATGGAATGGGTATGTAGAACGAACAAATACACATTTTAGGTCCCTTGGACTGTCATACAACATTTTATAGACCGATTACCGTCACTGATAGGAGGTCCATGCCTCCTAAATGGTACAATTCCATTCCATTTTTATATTAATGGCTCCATCGTTTTATCGATGATGAAATGTATTCGCTGGGGAGTGAGGACTGATGTGATCACAGACTAATTAATATAAAATGCATCTATAATATACAATATACAATATTGTAGTCTATGTTTAACAAATTAATAAATGACTTATGACTTATGACTTATAACAACCGGAATCATAATATTTATTTTGACAATTGGAATAGTTTGACACTTGACAGCTGTCACTGCTGTTATGAACGTTTCGTTGAACGCAGTTACGATGTGAGGTAGTGATTTTTTACATTCTCTTATTTCTTAATCAATCGAATATTGGAGGATTTTAAATACTGCTACTATCACAATTTATTGCAAGGAATTTCATTTGTAATTTGTACCTCGGTACAAGTTTGGCCGAAAAAAAAACACATCCTTTGAGGGTTTCCCTCGATTTCCCTGGGATCCTATAATCAGATCCTGACCTGATGATCATGGGACCACTTGGGAAGCCTTTCAAACAAAAGAAAAAATTTCCAAATCGGTCTAGGCGTCTTCGAGAAATCGGGTAACATACATAACAAAAAAAAAAGATTCCGACGAATTGAGAACCTCCTCCTTTTTTTGAAGTCGGTTAAAAAGAAACAGAACGCTTTTTGACATGTTTGTGTCGATATGATAGATACTTGTATAGCTATTATTTCTATAGTAGAATAGGCCGTCTCCATGCTTCTCCTATCTCAATAGTGACAATATACTTCAAAATAACTTCACCTAAATTTTCAAGGTGAGATTTTTACAGAATAGACTAGCTGATGACCTCAATGGGCTGTTTTTTTTAGAATTTTATTGAGGAATAATTTTGAATTTTTGACAGTCTAGCATAACAAATCCGTCAGACGTCAATTTTATTAAACGAATAAAAATTAAATGTCGTTTGAAAATTTATGCCAAAAAAAAAAAAAATTGTTATTGTATTTTTAACCAATTTACAAAATATATTTATTTATCATTTGATTTGTGCACAAAAACCGTCACTAAAATTCGCTTGATCAAATCGGCATGCAGTACACACACTACACACTACACATCACACACACACACTACACATCAATCTGACCTCGCTTTGTTTAGCTTTTTCGTACAAGCAAAAGTCAGCTTATACTGGTTATGTATAGCTTGATATATAGCCGTGTGTAGTATGTACAGAGGCCAGCACATCAAGCTACCCCAATCTGTCAAATTTTCCCAATTGAATATGAGCCTTATTCCTTTGTGATAAAGTTGAAAATCTATCAAAGAAATTTGACAGATTGGGGTAACTTGATGTGCTGGCCTCTGTACATACATGACAGCAAAGGGTCGATTTCAATTTTGGGGCCAAAAAAATGTGAATTGCATGATATTTAAAAATGTTAAAAATTTTAATGTTTAAATATCTACGTGCATTCATTAATTAAAAAAACACATGCTAATCAAACAAACCTTTAATTTCTTCCAATAACAGGGAAAATACAAATTTTTGAGTGACACGAATGAGCAACATAATTTCTCTAATGATATTTTGTGATTTACTAATGAGATCTCAGTGAAAGTATATATTTTTTTATTTTTCTACGTTACTAAATAATCAACAAAACATAAAACATTTGTCATTAACGTTATTTGTAGCAGGTGCAGTGGCCAACACATCAACCTACTGTAAATTTTTTGTAAATCTCTGTTTTCTAAATTCTAGATATGCAGAATCGGCAGCCCAAACAACCTGAAAGAAAGAAAAAAGTATTATTATTACATTTTGTATGGTAACTTCAGTATATCTTTTTAATTATTATTTTTTTGTATAAACATATACCTGATGAACTGTCATAGTTCCCTTGAAAGTAGCAATATCTTTAGGCAACATTAATTCCTTTAATTTGATTTCGTGCTCCTGAATAATACCCATATCTACGTTTTTTATATTTCTTCGAATGATGTTAACAAAAGCATCAAAATCTCCGACATCCTGATGACACCTTAATTAATAATCCGCAGTCCTTTTGATCACTGCTCCAATGCCATCAGGAGCACCCTTGCCGTGCCCAGTTTCTTGATAATTCCATGTGACAAGATTTAATTCTGGGAAGTCATTTCTTAATTGGGTTAAAATATAAAATATATATTTATTTCTATACTGGCTAGAGGGGCTATCCGTTAAAAAATGAATGCGATTAATTTGCGATGATCTGTTAAACACAAATTTAATTAAATAATTTAGATGAGCCCACACTGCCGCTGCATCATGACGGGTGCATTCACTGGCTAGGGCTGTGCAAATAGAGTAAGCTTGAGTAGCATTGGAATCATTTTTTAAATAAACCACTGCTGTATCTCTTTGTATCTCTTTCCCATACCATGTACTGTATTTCTTTATCCTTTCGGAATTCTTTATATGGCACGGTTTTATCCTTACATGAAGCGCATTTGCGATTAAGACAATCTAGGCTATATTTATCACAACAGATTTCCTTTGTCAAATTCTGACTATCTTTTACACGAAGAATATCATTCTTGTTAAGAGCCGTTATTAATAAATTAAAATTTGTGTGCAACAAGCAGGCACACGTATCACGGTCGTCATGTGGAAGACAGACCCAAAATGGTCTGAGTCTTGTAAAAGTCGAATAACTGATTTTATGTTTGTATTTTCAGCCAAAAATTTAAGGTGTAAGTTTTTCATAGAATCTAAAAGGTATCTGACTTGTTTAACTGTTCCATGTTTCTTCTTGTACTGTTTTTTTTCCTGGTGTAATTCGACTGTTTATGTCGTCTTCGTAAAACTTTTGCACTAACTGTTGAACGTTGATGCTATTTCGTGCATTTTTCTTAAATCGTTCTCGGAGATGAACTTTGCGAAGGTCAGTAGCAACCTTAAATTTTTTAAACTTCTCTTTATCAATTAAGTTAGTGATAACGCGTTTGTCCTTCCTGTTTCTAGTGGTAGCAAATTTCCGTGTTATTTCAGCGCTTATAAGTCTATCAAATAATTGTTTCTTGTCTTCATTTTTTGTATTTTCTGATTCATTACTTATTTCACTTGTTAGTGTAGATATTTTTCTTTTTAAATAATTTACCCTGAACCTGTATCTTTTTAATAATAATATATATTTTCGCTTCTCTTTTTCGTGCTGCATTTTCATTCTTTTGATTTTTTTAATTAGTTTTTGTTCACGCATACTTAGTTTAGATTTTATTTCTTGTTTTTCTATTTAAGGGATCTGTATTCAAGATTACATTTTCAATATGACAACTTTCTTCACTTACTGCAACGTTTTCTATCATTCTTTGACTTACTTTCTTTCTATAAAAGGTTTTGGCACTCTCTTTCCATTTTCGTCTTTGAATTCTTTGCTCGCGTGGACTCATTTCGTTAATACTTTTAAATTTTTTATTTTCCTTCGCTTTTAAGTAATATCGTCTTTTTTTTTCTTGCTCAGCAGCATATAACTCAGGATTTTTTTTAATAGTTTGATATTTTTGTCTTCTAGCTATTCTACGTCTCTCTAATTCTTCCTCACTTTTTTGTTTTTTTGGTTTCGCCATTTTAATACTTAATCTAGATGAAAAAAAATGTATATCATTAGTGTGACTTTCAATATAATTCGTGTGACTCGTGAATCGACACAAATGAGAGTGACACGAATGAGATTTTTGCTAGTAATTCGAATTTATTTCGTAAATGGAACGTTCTAGAATATACCGTACATTAGAAACAAAATATGCTCTCAATGGTTTATTAGGCAGCCAAATCAAAAACAAAAATCACATTTAATTAAACACGATATGTGACAAAACACTAATGATATAATTTTTTTACAAAAGTCAAAATCTTACCTGACATTTGGAATTTCTCTTAAAATAACGCCACACACAAATGTCGACCACGCGCGTTCGGCCACTACTGAGCACACGGGAAGTGCGCGGGGCAAAGGGCAGGATAAATCAGGGACAAATTCTGTTTACTCATGCATTTGGAAACGGTCACACAAATGATACTTTAAAAACAAACAGTTTTAGAATGCTAAAAAAAACCTATTTTTTATTACCCAGCATTGGTTTCAATCTCTAATTATTCATCTTTAAAGTGTATACAAAACATTAATACGAAATTTGATTTTCCTCAACGCGTTTTCGTTTTTTAGAGAAATGAAGAAAAATATAAGACTTTGGAGCATTAACACTAATGAGAAATAGGTACTAATTTATTTTTTTATTTACAATCATAAAAGGTTCATTCTAATCGGCGTTTGGGCGTCTCATAAGACTACATGATTTAAAATATTTTTACTTACGATAAATTCTAAACCATGAGAAATAAATGAAAATATATGCTTTTGGCCCCAAATTTGAAATCGACCCCAAAGTGCTTGAGGAGCCGGCAATCCGGCCACAGAGCATGTAACCTTTTAAATCCGGCATTATGTTGGGAATGAGCCGTGAGGTGTCTCATAGTTAGCCTGTGATAAATCGCCTAAGTTGCAAATAATATCGATAAATATTCATCGAACTTTCTCGTCCTCTATTTTAATCTCCCACAGAGCCTGCGAGAACGAGAACAGAAAGAAAAAAAGACAAGGGAACGAAAACGGTGTTGTATTAAAAAGTACATAATTTAAGTTGTTGTTGTTATTACCTACCTTACCTTGATTTCTATTCTAACTTAACAAGTACGGGAACATTCTTCCACGATATTTATTACGTGTAAAAATTTTCGAGACATTTTTGAAATTGAAATCAATTTTGCAGTGTTTTCCGTCATCCTCGTTTCATCTTGAAATCCAGCAACCCTAGAACAACCAACAAAATGTCTGCGGAATCTGATATGGAATATTCTGACAACGATGGAGACGACTATGATTACTATGGAGAGCAGGATGACTGTGACATGGAAGCTGTGGATCGAACTAAATCGGACCCGGAATATTTTTTATATACCTGCCTAAAGGTGGAAGAAGTAGAGAAGTTGTTGAATGAATCGATAGAATTGCTCAGCAATAGCCTTCAGATAACGCCTTCACTGGCCAAGGTTTGTCTTCTATCATGTTGATTGTCAATGTTGATAACAAGCCTAGATCAGTTTAATAAATTGATGTTTGCAGGTAACACTCCATGCGTATGAATGGAATGCTCAAGAGATTATAAATAAGTATAAGGAGAATGCAAATGAGGTGTTGGTGTACAGTCGCGTCAAGTCGCGCTCGCCGGTGACGCAGGGGGGCTCCAGTCGGTCCAGCTGTGCGGTGTGTGCCAACACTCCACCTATACACAAATACAGTGCACTTGCTTGTGGACATTACTTCTGCAATGACTGCTGGGCGATGCATTTTGAAGTACAAATAATGCAAGGTAAATAATTACACCAATATCAACAATTTTAGTTCATAACATGTTAGTTAACCCGTTGCACATCTAATTAGCAGACACAATAGAAATTTTATTGTTATCAGTACACATGTACGCTCGACATGCAAAGAGTTAACACTGATTCTGTTATTGTCTGCAATATTTATTATGTCGCTTTGATATTCTGTATTGAAGAAAGGGCTATGGATGTTCAGCCAATACTTTGACTCATAGACTGAGTTGTGGGACATGAAACAGCAGATATCAACTATAAAATGATACTACAAAGTCTTGCTTAGATGTTACATGTTTGTGACTATAACCTACCTACTCTCTGAAATATGAAAATAAAAATATTGATTCCTTATTACTATTTCAATTTCGACATAATTATCTCAAATCCTAGATTATATTAATTTATCTATCAGCTATTTTATTATAGGCTGGCTTTGTTACAGACTGAAAAGAATGGACATGCATAATCAGTTGTTGCTGTAAGCTATCAAACACATAATTATTCTTTTATGCTTGATAGTCAGAATCATTAGAAAAAAAGTATTGGCTTTTATAGGAAACAGAGACTTAAGCATGTTCATCATTTGCTAGATATCAGGGTATTTGTAATTATCTCAGTTAATTATTTTGTATTGTGTAATCATTATCTTTCTTTGTATATCTATCGTTTTTTTTTTATCAAACTTGTGAGTCATTTGACCTATGTTTGCTATATTATGCTGTCACAATATAGCATACTAGCTTCCGCCCGCGGCTTCCCCCGCGAGGTATGTCGATAAAAACTATCCTATGTCCTTCCCTGGGATGCAATCTATCTCTCTGCCAAATTTTATCGAAATCCATTCAGTGGTTTAGGCGTGAAAAGGTAACATACAGACAGAGTTACTTTCGAATTTATAATATTAGTAGCAAACTAGCTTCTGCCCGCGAGGTATGTCGATAAAAACTATCCTATGTCCTTCCCTGGGATGCAATCTATCTCTCTGGCAAATTTTATCGAAATCCGTTCAGTGGTTTAGGTGTGAAAGGTAACACAGACAGACAGATAGAGTTACTTTCGAATTTATAATATTAGTATGGATAGCACTGGCAGCTTAGTGAACAGTGCCATGATCTTCTTCATTGTTTTGAGGATTGTAGGTTGAAAAAAAAATCTTTATAACATAAGGAAGTGGTTACAGGGACTTCACACAGTCCCTGAAATTGGTGCTAGGTGGTTAACCTGTATATAAAATGGATAAAAAAATCCAAATTATGTTTGTGTTCCAGGAGTATCAAACACCATTCTATGTATGGCACAAGACTGTGAACTGAGAGCCCCTGAAGACTTTGTGCTATCACATGTGACCAAGCCTATGCTGCGGGAAAGATACCAGCAGTTTATGTTCAAGGACCATGTGAAATCACACCCAGAGCTTAGATTCTGCCCAGGTCCCAACTGTCAGGTTAGCACATTCCTGTTACAAGCAATTGAAATGGAAAATTCTTCATTATTTATAGGGCTACAATGGTTTTTATTGCTGTAATTATTTATTCATGAAATTATTATGTTTTTAGTGGATATTTCGGGCATGGGTTCGTGAGGGCGCCCGTCGCGTGGAATGCCAGGGCTGTGAGCTATTGACATGCTTTTCATGTGGAGCGCCACACCATGCACCAACAGACTGTCCAACTATTCGTCGCTGGCTCACAAAATGTGCTGATGATTCTGAAACTGCCAACTACATTAGTGCCCATACTAAGGTAAAGGAAAAGTTATCATGTTTATCATACAGTCTTTATTTATCTGTATCATGATGATGCAGATAAATAAATACTGTATGACAAACATACTGTGCTGTGTATTTATATTTTTATGATAAAGTAAAGGTATAGTAAAGAATTTAGTTTAGATTTTTAATGTACAGCTTTATATCTCTCTTTTCTATGTGTCACACTGTAGTGATAGACTACTAGAGTTCTGGAAAATCTTCTGTTAAAGATATTAGTTAAAGATTTGAATAAAAATATGTGAACTGTTATTAATGGTTACAGGACTGTCCTAAGTGCCAGATCTGCATAGAGAAAAATGGAGGCTGCAACCATATGCAGTGTGGTGCATGTAGACATGATTTTTGTTGGGTTTGTCTGGGAGACTGGAAATCACATGGCTCTGAATATTATGAATGTAGTCGTTATAAAGAGGATCCTAATTTGACCTCTGATAGCCAACATGCTCAAGTAAGCACTCATGTAATTATTATACTATTTTACTTTATTCTATTTATTTTGGGTGCTAGCGCAATACACTAAATTCATTTTACCTTTTTTCAGGCAAGAGAAGCTTTAAAAAAGTATTTACATTACTATGAAAGGTGGGAAAATCACGCTCGATCTCTTAAATTGGAAGAACAAACTTTAGCTAGTTTGAAAAGGCGAATTAATCAAAAGGTAAGGTATTAGAAACCCTCACTGGGCCCGCGCTGGTATACGGCCCACTCGCTCTCATAGAGAGGAGGCCTGTGTCCCAGCAGTGGGAATGTTAAAGGCTGATTATGCTTATGGTATTATATGATGCTCCAAGAAAAGAAAGTAGAGCAAAAGAGAAGTGAATGATATTTAAAAGATTACTAATTAACAGGTGTGTTATCCTAGCAAAATCCATTCGGGCTCATTATTAGTTTAGTACCTGTACTATTTACATTGTGACTAAACATGGTTCTGTTACCTATTGTAATGGAAGTTCAAAATATCATAAACAAGTACTAATGACCCGCTCTTGCTTCGCACAGGTGCAATACATTAATGTGGCGACATGTCAAAACATCGAGACTTCAGTGCTAAATCTAAGTGTCCATACACTCGAGCGACACGTGTCGACGACAGAGACAGCCACGCGTCAATGGTTGCAGTTGCCCCTGTCGACGACGCGAGTCGCTCGTGTGTATGCACACTTGAGTAAAATATTAAATTATCATACTTTTAAGGATTAAATTACCAATTAAGAAGGACTAAGCACAGACACAAAAAGTGACTTTGTTTTATACTATGTATTGAAGGTGTAATTTAATTTTTAGGTTATGGCTGGTGAAGGCACTTGGATAGATTGGCAATATCTTTGGGATTCAGCAAAGTTATTGAAGAGGTGTCGATACACTTTGCAGTATACATATCCCTATGCCTACTACATGGATAATGGCCCTCGAAAAGAGCTATTTGAGTATCAGCAGGTTAGTATAAACATAATGTAACGTAAATACTATTCTATTTTAACCTACCAATAATATTATAAGTAAAAAGAGGTAGATAGGTTACCTACCCAACATTCGATCTTTAAAAACGGCACAATGTAAAAGAAACTCTATTTAAAACTTTCTATTAGATGACACGTGGAAGTAGAATGGCTTGTCGTAATTATCGGGAGCGAAAAAGAGACAAGGACGATACATAACTACTAGGCTAATTAGCCAAGTTTCAGAACGTGTAAAACCTATCTAGCTACCTCTTTCTATTTTTATTCCAGGCACAGTTAGAAGCTGAAATTGAAAACTTATCCTGGAAGGTAGAGAGGGCAGAAACGACTGATAGAGGAGACTTAGAAAACCAAATGGACATTGCAGAAAAAAGACGAACAACATTACTCAAAGATTTTCTGGAATTCCATACTACTAGCGCCTCAAGCAGTAAAGTATAATAATATCACGATCTTCAAGATTATGTCTTAAATAAATAAGTACTGTATGTCAACATTTGTATAATATTTGTGAAAGCTAGAATCTTTTTGTTCTGCCAAAGTATATTTATTAACATGACTTTGCAATAAAATAGTAATAATAAACTTAGTTTTTTTTTACTTTTAGCAAACGTACACCAGCGTGCTTCGTTTATCACCATAACGTAAAGCCTCCCTGTAGGCGTTGACCAGGGTGATCTGGGGGCACGGTAGTGCCCCCGCCAAGTCGAGCAAAAAGCGGCACGGCCGTACCATCCTTTTCTCGAACCAGTTCAGGCCATTTTCGACCTCTCTATAACTTCGTTGTGAATAAAACTAGAAGCCTGAATTTTCAATAACCAAGCAGGAATTGTACAAACACGGTATATCTCAAATTTCATTCAATTCGAACCAGTACTTTAAGAATTATATTTATAAACCGTTTCTTTTCATCCCTAATATAATGTAAGGATAGGTATCCTTGATCGCCCAGAGGACACGGTGGAGCATACGGTGGAGGCCTGCCCCGCTTGGGCGGAGCACCGCCGTGTCCTCGTAGAGGCGATCGGCAGCAGCGGCGACCTCTCGCGCCCGGCCCTGGTTCAAACCATGGTCCGGAGCGAGAGGGAGTGGGAGGCAGTCACCTCCTTCTGCGAAGCAGTCATGCTAGCGAAGGAGGTGGCGGGATGGGCGAGGGAGAGAGCCGAGAGGGCCGCCCGTCCCAGCCGCCGCGGTAGACGCCCCGGGCGTCGGGAGCCGCGTGACGACTCCCGGCCACCGTAGGCGCGGGCCTGCGGACGGCGAGTAATGGGTAGCTCGCCGTCCGATCAGGACCAGGCCCGTGCCGGACGGCGCGTATGTGTTCCACGCGCGCCTCAAAGAGCTGTCAGCAGACACGGAGGGGCCCGTTAGGGCCGAAGCCTGCCGGGGCAGCGGGATTGTCCGAAAGGGTTACCGCTGCCCCGGAACATAAAGGGCTAAGGAAGGAACACGGATGGGTTTTAGTCAGTAAGAGTCTGACACTCCCTTCCGCTCCACCCAGAGCGGGAGGAGTCATTGGATGATTTCCCATACTAAAAAAAAAAAAAAAAAAAAGGATAGGTATCCTTTTAAAACCGACTTCAAAAAAAGCAGGAGGTTATCAATTCGGTTGTTTTTTTTTTAATATTTGATCTAATTATACCAAATTTCATCTAAATCGGTTCAGACACCAGCAGCGGAGCTTTTCAGAGCGTGATGCTCGAAAACTGATTAGAATTTAGAAAAAGTGAATAGGACAATGCTGTTTAGCTGCTCCGTGAGGCCGAGCCTCGTGAGTTCTTATAATGGGGACGCGTAGCCGCGTTGTCGCGAGGCCGGGTCTCGCGAGGCTTTGAGGCCGCGCGACCCTGATGAGGACACGCCATAAAAAATCATAGGTACTTATCAAATTCCAATTGATAGAGGCGCTAGACTAGTCTTATTAAGGGGTATCGTATTACCCAGTAACTGGGTTGTGGAGGTCAGATAGGCATTCGGTTAGACAGGAAGCCGACCCCAACATAGTTGGGAAAAGGCTAGGCAGATGATGAAAGGCTCGTCCCCACTACAGGCCGCGCGAGGGCCGGCCTCGTGAGGCTTTTGCTTTTGTTTACAACGCGTCCCCGTTATAAGAATTCACGATGCTCGGCTCAGCCTCACGGAGCCGCGCGGCCCTAATGGAGACGTGGCTTCACTATCCTCAATGATCCTACCTCAACCCCAAAATAATTTATATAAAAATAATGTTAAAAACTGAAATCAATTTTAGTTTTAACCTTATTTCATCTGAGGTTTTAACCATGGACTTACAGAATACCTAACATCGGTTTCGGATTATTCGGACTAAAGGTATAAAATCATACAGATATTCACGTAATAATTATCGTGTGACTCCCTCAACCTTTTTGGTAAGCGTTTTTCGCGTTCGCGTTTACCCACGGAGTAAATCGTTTATCGTAGAATGGGTCTAAGATTTTATCTTTTTTTCTCTTATATTATCGACTTTTCGGCTTAAAAATTTAGTATGGAAATGATAGACATACTTCTAATACTGATCGAGGCTAGGAACATTACTTTCAGAGGGCAGTATCTTTTTTTGTTTTGTTCCTCCAGAAATTCAGTTAGATGAATAATTTAAATAACAATTACTATACCTTACCTACGTTAAAATAAAAAGGCTTTGTTAAAACCAAATATCTCTATCTCTAATTATTTAAAAATCGACATCGAAAATATCGATTTATCGAGTGGTTACCGTAGCCCCCATAGACTGTCATAGACAACATTGATGGGAAATCCCAGGTTCGTGGTATATTAGTGTTTTCGAAATGTGCACCTCTAGGCTCTAACTATACTCTATGCTAGTAGCCAACAAAATGGCTACCACGAATGATTCGAAGGCGCCTGTGCGCCAAGTAAAAAGAGTACAATTTGGTATATTATCTCCAGATGAAATCGTAAGTAATGTTTTCAAACTCTTATTTTGGTAGTGTTTGTAATATTACATAAATTTCACGATTTTGAGTGCGCAAGAACGTGATTCATGTCAGTTGATAAAGTGGCAGTGGCACGCAGTTTGTGGTTGTGCTTGGCGTATACAAATATTTGCCAGTTTTCTTATTCTGAACTTTCAAATATCTGCTTGTATATGCATTTATTCTTATCTCGTTACGGTGGGCTTGGCATATAGGTACAGAACAATTGTTTTGACCTAACAATCAATGACTCATTTGCAGTGATTGTTGCACAACAAAATAAACATAACTTTGAGACTCCACAACCACTAAATTCATAGACCCGATAATCAAGATCTAGAAAACCAAAAACTGTAAACTAGAAATGCAATGTAATTGTTCAATCAGTACTTCTTGTAAACAAAACTTCATGTTATTTAGCATCAAGGCTGTTGCAACTTGTATGACCAGCGAGGGTTTGCTTCAGACTGAGTTAATGTCCACACGATCCTAAAGGATTTATTAAAGGCTGTTGACAGATTGTTGTTTGGTATTTACATGTAACGCTAAACCTACTATAGGCATTTTATGTAGCTGTGGGATTGACAGGAAGACAAGGTTTTTACAAAAAATGCTTGTTTTTAAATAAATGTCAACGACTTAATGATAAATAAAACTTTTAGCGACGGATGTCAGTCACCGAAGGCGGGATTCGGTTCCCCGAAACAATGGAGGGTGGCAGACCCAAGCTCGGCGGACTTATGGATCCGCGACAAGGGGTGATCGACAGAAGTTCCAGATGTCAAACTTGTGCTGGAAATATGACTGAGTGTCCTGGACATTTTGGACACATTGATTTGGCAAAACCAGTTTTTCACATTGGTTTCATAACAAAAACAATAAAGATACTGAGATGTGTCTGTTTTTACTGCTCAAAGCTACTTGTCAGCCCAGTAAGTTTTGTTGTTTCTATAGAATTTTATTTTCATGATATTCACATTATAGTTCAGGCTTATTGTCAATCATTTGTGTTTTAGACTAACCCAAAGATAAAAGAAGTTGTGATGAAATCAAAAGGACAACCTCGTAAGAGACTGACATATGTGTATGACTTGTGTAAAGGCAAGAATATTTGTGAGGGTGGTGAGGATATGGATATAGGAAAGGAAGGTGAAGAAGGAAAAAGAGGCTCAGGGCATGGTGGTTGTGGTCATTACCAGCCCTCCATAAGAAGACAAGGTCTCGATCTGACAGCTGAGTGGAAACATGCCAATGAAGATACACAAGAAAAGAAAATCATTATCACAGCAGAGAGGGTGTGGGAAATACTTAAACATATCACAGGTATAATTGAGACAGTAGTTAAGGATACTCTTATTATTCCCCATTTATACCTCTCTCATATTCCATGATAGAATGTAATGAGTTAGGTTGCAAACATAAAAACCTCATTACTAGACTTGTGTAGTTTGTGAACGATGAACAAATAGGAACCGTTTCTTAGCACTGTACTAAAAGAAACATTGCCAAATGCTGACTTGTAATCAGTCTATTAGTTCTAATAGCTCCTTGTACATTTACAAAGAGCCAGATTGTATGTCCAAACGAGAACAAGAAAGACAGCGATTGATTTGACTGACTGATACAATTTCATAGTTTCAATTTTGATTTGATGTTTGTGAATGAGAACGAGAGTGAATAGCCAACAAATGACGATGCTACCCAATCGAGACCGATCGAACTCGCTAGAATGAGATGCGCGTTATAATATCAATAGGCTAACGTATTTCTATGCAATAATGTCTATTTTTGCTTATCGCCCGAATAAAATGACGCAATTTAAGGTACTTAGTACCTAGAGACTTTGCTCTGTGATCTATGGAAGTACTGACTGCATGACTGACTGAGAGCGAAGACCGAGAATTGAGCTAATAGAACTAATAGAATGAATTAGTTCTCTGACTAAAATGAACTATACTCCGACTTTTAATTACTGCAGCTAATTATAAGTCCGACTATAGTATGGAACGAACTTAAAAATTACCGAGCAGGCACAAGACTACTCATTACAAACTAAGATGTTCAATGTGATAGTAATAACATAAAAATATAATACTTTGAATACATAGTTTATGCCTGTGTAAAATGATCTGAAATCATCAAGTATAATCAAGATCAACTGATAATTTTTTATAATAACTTTTATTCAGTTATGTTTTCAAAAACAAACTACTCATGATTATTGTCTATTGTGAAAAAAAACATTTTTTGTGTGCAAATTGTCTTTAAAACCTGTGTGCACAAATATACGGATTTGGTCTGATTTGGCCCACATTTATATACTTTTACAAAACCAAAAGTAATTTATTCCAATTAGGCTAGACTCAGCACCATTTGAATGACAAAATGACATAAGACAGGGCTACAAAATGCCCGTCCTTCACCATTTCCTAGTGCTTTATCTGGAAACAAAAAACCCCCCAGCAGCCCCACAATGGTTTTATGTGTTGCTGTCTGAGATACTCTTGTTTGATGACATACACAAAACTGATCTTTTACCTATCACTAATAATAATAGAGGAGTTCATATTCACATATAATTGGCAAACACACATTAACACAATGATTTTAATTTGAAAATGCATTTTCCTTGTAGATGAAGAATCCTTTATATTGGGTATGGACCCTAAATTCGCGAGACCTGACTGGATGATAGTGACAGTGCTGCCAGTGCCTCCATTGTCTGTGAGACCCGCTGTAGTGATGTTTGGCTCAGCCAAGAATCAGGACGATTTGACACACAAACTTGCTGACATCATCAAAGCAAACAACGAACTGATGAGAAATGAACAGTCTGGTGCAGCGGCGCACGTGCTCGCCGAAAATATTAGACTACTACAGTTTCATGTAGCCACATTTGTAGATAATGACATGCCTGGCATGCCAAAGTAAGTATGTTTTGTTGTTTGTGAGTTTCCTTATCGTCAGCATTATTGTAGCTATAGATTGTAATAGGGGAAGAACATTTCTCATGTATTGTTATAAGTACTATATACAATACTCAAGATTTTGAAGACAATATCTATTGTTGACAACAAACATTATTTGCTAGTATTAATGTGATAATTTTCTATTTCAGAGCTATGCAGAAATCAGGAAAACCACTCAAAGCAATCAAGGCTCGATTAAAAGGAAAGGAAGGAAGAATTAGAGGAAACCTCATGGGAAAGCGAGTCGATTTCTCTGCGCGTACTGTCATCACGCCTGATCCTAACTTGCGTATTGACCAAGTAGGAGTTCCCAGATCGATTGCACAAAACCTGACATTCCCTGAGCTCGTAACACCATTCAATATTGACAGAATGCAAGAGCTTGTCCGCAGGGGTAATGCGCAATATCCCGGTGCCAAGTATATTGTTCGCGACAATGGAGAAAGAATAGATTTAAGGTTTCACCCAAAACCATCAGATTTGCATTTACAACACGGCTACAAAGTAGAGCGTCATCTGAGGGACGACGATCTCGTTATTTTCAACCGACAACCTACACTTCACAAGATGAGTATGATGGGGCACAGGGTAAAAGTACTTCCATGGTCAACATTCCGTATGAATTTAAGTTGCACATCTCCCTACAACGCTGATTTTGACGGCGACGAAATGAACTTACATGTACCCCAGTCAATGGAAACGAGAGCCGAGGTGGAGAATATTCACATAACGCCGCGACAAATTATCACTCCGCAAGCAAACAAGCCTGTCATGGGTATTGTGCAGGATACACTGACAGCTGTAAGGAAAATGACTAAGCGTGACGTTTTCCTCACGAAAGAACAAGTAATGAATCTACTTATGTTTTTGCCTACATGGGATGGTAAAATTCCACAGCCTTGCATTTTGAAACCACAACCATTGTGGACTGGCAAACAAATATTTACTCTCATTATTCCTGGTCCCGTAAATATGATTCGAACTCATTCCACACATCCTGATGAAGAAGACGATGGTCCTTACAAGTGGATCTCTCCCGGAGATACGAAAGTAGTTGTGGAACACGGCGAACTGCTCATGGGTATCCTGTGTAAAAAGTCACTTGGTGCTTCAGCAGGTTCCTTGCTACATATTTGCATGTTAGAGTTAGGTCACGAAACTGCCGGTCGCTTCTACGGTAACATTCAGACTGTAATCAACAACTGGCTGCTACTAGAAGGCCACTCTATCGGTATCGGCGATACTATTGCTGATCCTCAGACCTACCAAGAAATTCAGCGTGCCATCGTGAAAGCCAAAGAGGATGTAATAGAAGTCATTCAAAAAGCTCATAACATGGAGTTGGAGCCAACTCCTGGTAACACCCTCAGACAGACATTCGAAAATCAAGTGAATCGTATTCTGAACGACGCTCGTGACAAAACTGGTGGATCAGCTAAGAAATCTCTCACTGAGTACAATAACTTAAAGGCTATGGTGGTTGCTGGTTCTAAAGGTTCCAACATTAACATTTCTCAGGTTATTGCTTGTGTAGGTCAACAGAATGTTGAAGGTAAACGTATTCCATTTGGATTCCGTAAAAGAACATTGCCGCATTTCATCAAAGACGATTACGGTCCCGAGTCGAGAGGTTTCGTAGAAAATTCATATCTTGCTGGTCTGACCCCATCTGAGTTTTATTTCCACGCTATGGGAGGTCGTGAGGGTCTTATTGATACTGCCGTAAAGACTGCTGAGACTGGATACATCCAACGTCGTCTGATAAAGGCTATGGAGTCTGTAATGGTTCACTATGACGGTACCGTTCGTAATTCAGTCGGACAACTCATTCAGTTGAGATATGGTGAAGATGGTCTGGCTGGAGAAACTGTAGAGTTCCAGAATTTACCGACAGTCAAACTGTCTAACAAGGCATTTGAAAAAAAATTCAAATTTGACCCTTCAAATGAAAGGTATTTAAAGAGGATCTTTAGTGAAGATATTATCAAGGAATTGACAGAATCTGGATATGTTATTAGTGATCTTGAGAGCGAATGGGAACAACTCAACAAGGACAGAGACGTGTTGCGTCAAATTTTCCCAAGTGGTGAATCTAAAGTTGTACTGCCTTGCAATTTCAAGAGAATGATTTGGAATGCACAGAAGACTTTCCATATCAATAAAAGAATGCCGACAGATCTCAGTCCCATCAAAGTAATATCGGGTGTCAAAGAATTACTCAAGAAATGCGTTATTGTAGCGGGCGAGGACCGCCTGTCGAAGCAGGCTAATGAAAACGCTACTCTACTCTTCCAATGTTTGGTGCGTTCGACTTTATGCACAAAGTTTGTATCTGAAGAATACAGACTTTCATTAGTAGCTTTTGAGTGGTTGATTGGGGAAATCGAAACCCGTTTCCAGCAAGCCCAGGTGAACCCTGGCGAGATGGTGGGCGCCCTGGCCGCGCAGTCTCTCGGCGAGCCTGCCACGCAGATGACACTGAACACTTTCCATTTCGCTGGTGTGTCGTCCAAAAACGTAACTCTCGGAGTGCCGCGTCTAAAGGAAATCATCAATATTTCTAAGAAACCTAAAGCTCCATCTCTAACAGTGTTCCTGACTGGTGGTGCTGCCAGAGATGCAGAAAAGGCTAAGAATGTACTCTGCAGACTGGAACACACAACATTGCGCAAGGTGACCGCGAACACTGCGATTTATTACGATCCTGACCCACAAAACACAGTTATTGCTGAAGATCAAGAATTCGTCAATGTTTACTATGAGATGCCTGATTTCGACCCAACAAAAATCTCTCCGTGGTTGCTACGTATTGAATTAGATCGCAAGAGGATGACAGATAAGAAACTAACCATGGAACAGATTGCTGAAAAAATAAACGCTGGATTCGGAGATGATTTGAATTGTATCTTCAATGATGACAATGCCGAAAAGCTTGTGCTACGTATTAGGATTATGAACAATGAAGAAAGTAAATTCCAAGATAATGACGAAGAAACGGTTGACAAAATGGAAGATGACATGTTCTTGAGATGTATTGAAGCTAACATGCTGTCAGACATGACTCTACAAGGCATAGAGGCTATAGCAAAGGTGTACATGCATTTACCACAGACTGAAGCCAAGAAACGTATTATAATCACTGAACAGGGTGAATTCAAGGCTATTGCTGAATGGTTGTTGGAAACTGATGGTACTTCATTGATGAAAGTACTTTCTGAGAGAGATGTAGACCCCATAAGGACATTCAGTAACGACATTTGTGAGATATTCCAAGTACTGGGTATTGAGGCTGTGCGTAAGTCAGTAGAGAAAGAAATGAACGCCGTGTTGCAGTTCTACGGTCTATACGTGAACTACCGCCACCTTGCCTTACTTTGTGACGTAATGACTGCTAAGGGTCATCTCATGGCCATCACTCGTCACGGTATCAACAGGCAAGACACTGGTGCACTTATGAGATGCTCGTTCGAAGAAACAGTCGACGTTTTGCTGGACGCCGCCTGTCACGCTGAAGTGGATCCTATGAGAGGCGTGTCTGAGAATATTATCATGGGTCAATTGCCGCGCATGGGAACTGGTAAGATTTACATTTATGTATAACCAGAACTAATTAAAAATATTTCTCTTCCACAAATGACAACAAAATACTTACAAAATAAAGTCTTAAAACTGATCATTCTGACACCTTGATATAATCATTGCTGACGAATAATTTAATTGTTTACTAGGCTGCTTCGACTTACTACTTGACGCCGAGAAATGTAAGCTGGGTATGGAAATGGGTGGTCTCGGTGTGGGAGGAGTGGGCGGCGGCATGTATTTCGGCGTCGGCACTCCTTCCATGACGCCGTTGATGACGCCATGGTCGACGCAGAACACACCTGGATACGGCAGCAGTGCATGGTCTCCAGGCCAAGGTAAGAACTGATTACTTTTGAAATTTATAATACATTAAAAAAAAAAACGTACAACATTACACAGATATAAATCCAAGTAATTGCACAGTTAGATTTCAATAAAAAACAGACATTTACAATAAGCAAGGATCATACAAAAAAAAAGCAAAGAAAACAAGTATACAAATTAGTGTTGCAACAAATAAATCGGAATCTTCAACCAGTTGCATAGCCGAATATTCGGCTGGAATAATGCACCCTCGAAAATTGGCGCACACACCGCATTGTGACAAGAAGCTCTCTGATTAGCTCGTTATCATTACGCCATGCCGCTCGCCAGCCGCGATAATATTTGTCAATAGTGTTATATTTGGGTACGTATTGCAATATCTAAAATTAAAAGAACTAACGTAAAATAACATATGTTCAAAATCCCTAAAATCTAAATACCTATTGATTGTTTCACTTATATTCTAAATACCGAAAGCTTAAAATGTCAAATGGATATGTTACTGAAGTTCCGAAAAGCTAAAACTTGAAATTCCTATGTACAACGTTCCTTAAATTGGTTTACCTCACCGGATAATTAGAAAATGGTGAAATAAAATCCCCAAGCAACTTGGATGTACTACTTCTCAAAATAAAAAAGAAATCTACCTACATTTTTTCTACTCATACACACAAAAAACACACACCACACCACACAATCAAAATTTGTTCGATATTTTAACGATTAGGTATTTTTAACGTAAATATAATTTAGGTGTAATAACTGTTGATATTTTAAACATTAGTTATATAGTCCAATCGGTATTTTAAACTTAGGTAATTCGTAGGTAGGTGTTAATTGCTTAGGTATTTAAAAACATTAGGTATTTAGATTTTAGGGATTTTGAATGTACGTTATTTTACGTTAGTTCTTTTAATTTTTGCAATACATACCCGTTATATTTTTGTGCAGGTTTAATATGCTTAGTTACGGGATTAAAACAAATATTTTTTAGTTGTTGTATTTGTAGTAATCTTTTCTAAAGATTTTGCCTGGAACTGTATGACAAGTAATAAAAAAAGGTCTTCAATTTGGATTTAATTTGAACAATTCATAATTAATATTACTTTCCATTGATATTTAGATACTTAGAGAGAAAAATTACACTTTCTCGAACTCAATGTATGTTCAGCATTAATAGAAGTTGCATGAATTTACTGTGTTTTTAAGTAATTCTGTTTTTAGTTATTCGGTATTCGGCCGAATATCAATAATTTACCTACAACCGAGTATAAGTAACTGAATATTCGTTGCAGCTCTAATATAAATATTTAACAATTTATGAAACTTTTGAAGTTAGTGAGTTTTATAGTTTCAATTTTATAATAAATAATAACTTTTGTTACAGTGGGCAGCAGCATGACGCCGGGTGGTCCATCGTTCTCGCCGTCGGGAGCGTCGGACGCGTCGGGTCTGTCCCCGGCCTACAGCGCGTGGTCCCCGCAGCCGGGCTCGCCGGGCTCCCCCGGGCCCCCGCTGTCCCCCTACACGTCGCCGGTCGGCGCCTCGCCCTCGTACTCCCCCACCAGCCCGGTGTATGCGCCCGCCTCCCCCAGCCTCACGCCGACATCACCACACTACTCCCCCACGAGCCCATCTTATTCACCGACTTCACCGAACTATTCACCGACCTCACCTATATATTCGCCAACGTCACCGAGCTACTCTCCTACATCCCCTGGCTATTCTCCCACATCGCCCTCTTATTCACCTACGTCACCAAGCTACTCTCCTACTTCACCGAGTTATTCTCCGACAAGTCCAGCGTATTCACCAACATCACCGAGCTATTCGCCGACGTCACCTAGTTACTCACCAACGAGTCCCTCTTATTCCCCGACGAGTCCGTCGTACTCACCGACAAGCCCAGCCTATTCACCGACGTCGCCCGGCTATTCGCCGTCTTCACCGAGCTACTCTCCGACTAGTCCTGTCTACAGTCCTGCTTCACCGAGTTACTCGCCGTCATCGCCGAACTATACGCCGACGTCGCCCGCTTATTCTCCAACAAGCCCTTCATACTCGCCGACATCACCGGCGTATTCACCGACTTCTCCCAGTTACTCACCATCCTCTCCTAAATATTCCCCATCGCCTAACTATTCCCCTACATCACCATCTGTGGCAGGTAGGAGCCCTACTTATTCACCGACGAGTCCACAATACTCTCCTACGAGTCCGCAGTATTCGCCGACCAGCCCGGCATACTCGCCCTCGTCCCCACAACACCCGGGAAGCACTCGTTACTCGCCATCCTCACCAAATTATTCGCCATCTCCAAATTATTCTCCTTCCTCACCGGGATATTCTCCATCCTCGACAAAGTATTCGCCGACGTCTCCAACCTACACCTCGACCTCTCCCAACTATTCTCCGTCGTCCCCGGCATACTCGCCGTCGTCGGCAGGACCTTCCACATACTCTCCAACTTCACCAACATACTCTCCTACTTCACCTAATTATGATGACGGCGACGATTAATCTTTTAAGAAATTTAATATTTTTTTATTTCTATTTTATTACTTCTTAGTTAATATTACTATTTGTAAATATTCTCAACTTCCCCTGTTAAATTGGGAGATTCAATAAAAAAAAAAACAAAAAAATGTACTTTAAGATTAGTATGTATAATAATTACATAAGTTTATATCAAGCAAGATTACAAACCTCTTATTTTATCCTAACAACATTAATTGATCTCAACTGTGGCTAATGAGACACAATTGAATTTATATTGTTATAAATCAAATTTAGATTTTTCAACTGTTGAGCGGCCGACCGCTTAACTTAGACGTTGCCTGAGGTGGCAGCTCGGTGAGGGAGGGGTGTGGTGACGTGATGCGAGAGCTCAGTGATTCGTCAACTTGTGACAACTATCACCCCTCCTCCCGCACCGCGCAGCTACCTCAGGCAACGTCACAGTTAAGCGGTCGGCCTATAGTCGGGTTTAACATTTACATTAAGTAGGTTCTGTTGTTTTTGTTTTGTAGCGTTGTTGTAGTGTTTGTCGCTAATACATCGCCATTTCTATACAAAGCTTGATTTGATTTTTATTTACATGAAATTAGTAAAATAGTCGTAACTGATGATAGAATTAAGTACTGCCTACATGGAAATATTGATTATGTTATAAAACATTTTGTTAAGCAATTTGTGGTGGAAAATAAAATTACACTATTTACATATCGAACGTTTATTTTATTAAACTGACCCAGTTTTATCAATACCCATACATACTACAGTCATCTTAAAAATAAATAGTAGTTAAGTAAAAAAGTAACTATACACTTGGGGCATCGAAAATGTATTTGGGGTTTATTAAGAGATCTCAATAACAGGTTTTAAGGATCAACAAATTACCAAGTTGAAAGTATTTAGATACTTTCAAAGCCACCGATAATTATGAGAACAATAAATAATCGATTTCAAACCTACTATCTACATTACTAAAGGTACCATTATATCTTAGGACAATTACAAAATACAAACCATTATCTATTGTGCTTTTATAAACCTCGAACACAGCCATTTTATATTTTTTTTAATTAATATTACTTACAAACTAAGCCAGATCATTTATTTATAAGTTATTATCGGTATGTTTGTCGACAGACACCTATACGATAAATCAACTTTTACTATAATATAATCTATCATGTAAAATGTGCTTTATCTGTCTACCTATGAGCAACACTTATTATAAACATTAAAATAAATACAAATAGGTAAAAACATAACCCTCCTTCTGGCACAGTCGGGTAACTAATAAGTATTATGGAAGCCGTCTTGAAGCAATTCTGTTCTTATTACTAAGTTGATTTACTTTCCTCGATATATTTCTATGATGCGATCCTGGTCGACGTACTCGAAGATGTGTGGCGCGTCCATCAGGATGCCAACCGTGCCTGCTGTGGTCACGATGAAGAATATGTACAGCTGCAGCCTGTCGATCACCATTGCTACGTACTTCCAATCTTCACGCGTCTGTAAAATCAAATGATATTGCTGATTAATTGGAAAAACCAAACTAACACCATCTATAGGAAAAGTACGGTCGGAAACAGAAGTCTTTTTTAAAAATAAATTACTACAGATCTATCCTGTAAAAGATTTTGAAGGGTTTGCTATGTCAGCAATAATTTACAGTACCTACCTATCATATAAGGTATATTGGGCTAGATAATGTTACCAAAAAGGGGCCGCTTGGTTTGATTACAAAATTGTGATCGAGTTTTTTGTAGGTCGGTTATGAGGTGAGAATTTTTTACCCAACTGCGCCAGAAGGAGGGTTATGTTTTTCGAGTGTAGGTATGTATAGGTATATATTACTTTGGCACGCTCTGTAGCCTAAACGGCCTGATCGATTTCAGCTTGAGAGGTGCCGTTAGATTCGTTTTAATTGTGAGAGTGACTGGGTAGGTATATCAAAATTGAAAAAAAAATGCCCAATATTTGGCGCCATATTAAGTCTTAATTTTTTTTTTCCAGAACCTTTCGAGTGGTGTATCAAAATAAAGGGTTTTATAAGGTGATTACAAAAATATATACCTACAACTTATATGGTTAAAAGTATTTCGAAATGACAAATCGTAAAAAACACGTAGGTACCTACCCATAACTAAATCGTCAGCGAAATCTTTCACATTTAATTTGAAAACTAAAGAGCTGGAAATAAAAAAACAAAAAAACTCCACTACGGTAAAAAAATGAAGTTAAAAAAAAAAAGCTATAATCAAGCCCATTTTGAATTTAATAAAAGTTGGAAGCAGGCGGGATCCATACCATTTTTATTATATTTTCAAATTCTAATTGGTTAGTTTTTTTAATAACTTTTTTTTATATCCATGTTATCGAACCGACCGTCACTAAAAAGAGGAAGACTCAAAGGACTTTGGTTAAGATATCTACATAGCCTATAGCGTAGAACATTGCTTGAAGTATCTAGGTAGGTAGGTACCTATTGATAGGTGTACACACCTGAATATAAAGATCTTCGTTACGTAAATGCTCTGCGATGAACTCTACTGCTTCTGTGGCCTTCGCTGCTTCTGGCGACAGCAGTAGCGAGTCGGAGCTCTCCGACTCCCTCCGTTCCCCTCCAAGGCCCAGGCCGCCGAGCGCGCCGAGTCCTCCCAGGGCGCCGACCTCACCGCCGCCGGCCGCTCGGTTGATCTTGCAGTTCGGATGATGCAGGTCCGACATCTCCATCGCTTCCATTTTGCTTTGTGTTACACCAATCGCACTAAGAAGTTAGTATATTCCCAATATTCACAGGTTAGAGAGGTTCACTAGCATCTGGTGAGTGCTATGTGAGCAAACTTACCTGATGTGTTTAGGCAGGTCGTGTGGAGCGGCCGCATGCGGCGGGGCGCCCATGCCGGGCATTTCCATCATCCACCGTAGCCTCGTCTTGCGCGGACGACGCATGAGCAGGCCTGTAGGCAGGTAATGGAGGAAGACACTTCGGATCCAGAGAGGCATTCTGTTAAACAAGAAGTGCAATGTAGGAGTTTAATTTTAATCGAATATATCATTATAATAAGTACCGTACAATATTTAGATTGCCATCGATACGCTAAGAGGAGAAGTAGTGCATTATTAAATGAGGGCCCTATACCACAACATTCACAAGCCTACACTAAAAAATGGTTAAATTATAGAATATATTCATATATATATATATACTAGCTGCGCCCCGCGGTTTCACCCGCGTAAGTTTCGATTTAGGGGTATGAAAAATAGATACCTAGTAGCCGATTCTCAGACCTACTGATTAAGCACAAAAAATTTCATCAAAATCGGTCAAGCCGTTTCGGAGGAGTATGGCAACGAAAACTGTGACACGAGAATTTTATATATTAGATATATATATATATGAATATTGAGTAAATAAATTGTAAGTCAATTTACAATCTAGGTACAAAGTCACTAGATACGGTCTACGATTTTGTAAGGTATTCCCGTTACAATATGTGGCAGTTTTGCGGTACAGACACTGTCTTGTAAGATTTACAAATTTGTAAATTGTAACTTGTAAATTATAATTGTAAAGTTTTGTGGTAGGTATAGGTAGGGCCCAGATTACCATACCTGTGTGTTCTTGGACCTCTGAAGTTCCAGTTGATGATGATAACCGTGACTAGAATACTGACGGTGTTCATGATGAATGTGAAGAGCAGGTACTTAGCGATGAGCGGTAACACGAGGGAGGTCGGCGGTAGAATCTTTGACACCAGAAGGAGGAACACAACCAGTGACAGCAAAATGCTGATACCCAATGTTACCTACGAGAAATTTCACCGTTATTTTTAAATTAAACAGTGCCTTTGAAGACAGATAAAATGTAAAAGAAAATTGATAAAGGTAATATTGTCTCACCTTTTCACCAGCTTCGGCAGGCAAATAGAATACCAATACACAAAGGAATGAAATCAATACAGTTGGCAAGATCAAGTTGACTGTATAGAACAAGGTCTTTCTCCTAATTATTATGTAGAATGTAATGTCAGTTTCAGTAGGATGGTTCCCTTCATAAATATTCAGGTATGCTGGTACTTCAATGATGTCCCATGTTCCCGACTTCCAGTAATCTGACAGATCAACAAAGTTTTTGTTGTTGTATAAGGCGAGGGACACTTGGTCACCATTGAAGGTCCACGATCCGAATTTCATGATGCACGTTTGTTGATCGAAGGGGAAGTATGTTACATCAATTGTGCAGGAGCTCTGGAAAACCAAAAAAAAAGAGTAACGATAAGATTATCTGTAAGTCTGTTAAAGATAAGAGTGACATGTGTGCAATTACTCATCTATAGCGAACGTCATTTATAGTCATTTTACGAATGAACAGTTACCTGGTAAATAGCTGGAGGTACCCACAGCACTTCTCCGTTGGGATAAATCAGGACGTTCGATTTGTATCGCACCTCATAGTTACCATCAGCGCTGAAACAACAGAAGACCCATTAGCATAAAAGGTTAAAAAAAAAAAAGCGCCAAAGGAAAGATACTAACTTGTTGAAAAGTACGATGTCAGGTTTCCAGACCTTGTCGGGCGGCAGGCGCAACACGCCTATGCCGCCATAGTCAGCCTCATCCCACATCAGCTGATAGTCCATCCATACTAACCGGAGCCACACGTTGGATTTCATGATTTGATTCTTTTCATTCTGCAAGAGGTATGTTTACAAGTTTATTTGTATTATTTTCTTGTAGTAAATAGGTCACTAACTTGTAATTAGCGTGAAATATTCGCTTTGGTCTGAAATCGTCAACATATAGCGTTCAGGAAATGCGGTGACTCAGTGACCAATGGTTTCTGTGAGGCTTAATTTGATACCCTGCAGTACCTAAGGCTGGAAGACTTAACTTTTGTGCCTATATTAATAATTATATTTATAAACACGAGTGGTACATACAACGTTAATAAGCTGCACGAAAGCTAGTCCGAATCGCACGTCCACTTTCTGTGTCATGTTTTGTACTGGGCGGATGAGTTTGTTGTATCCACGGAACAGGTCGCGGACCAACCGCTCCTCGTCTTCGGAACACCATCCTGGAACATATGTATAGTTATCAGCAACCAATTACTTCCGATAGATATAATTACCCGAACTCAATTTGGCATTCGAATACATCAACATTATACATTTAATTTGAATACATGAATGGCAAAAAGGGAGTGTTAATTCATTACCTTCTGGTAAACGCATATTAGGTGGCGTTCATTGCCGCAGCTACAAGTTTACTTACTTTTGACCAATCAAAAAAGTTATCTATAAGCTAGGATTATATTATTTTATCTGAAATTCGATACCCATGTTAGAGTTGGTATCAAGTAACAATAACATGGGCGTAAATTACCACCTTCTTTCTATTCCTTACGAACCTATATAAAAGTTAATTTAATAATGTGCACAGGTCCTCTGTGCTTTACTCTTTACCTCACGCATACAAATAAGCGTATTCTATTCCAATAAACAGGTTCATGAAACCTGAAAAGTATTGTTATTTTTATAAAGTTTAAAAATGATCGAGATTTTAAAATAAATGGCGATATGCAGGAATTCGGCAGATATGTTATATTACGACTTTCAATTTAATCACGCATATGGACGTTGAATTTTCGAAGTTCAGTTAAATCTTCCTTTAAAATGGTTTTCCCGTAAGTTTAGTAACGTGTACGTCAGCAGCCATAGCCGAGATGATGCTGGACGCCAGATCAATAAAGAGCCAACAGGAGATAATGTTGTTTAGGAGCATACTTATCGAAGATAAAACAATGATTTGTATCAAGAATTTACTTTAAATTGTGATTGTTGTAATGTAATTAATGCTTCTTAATTTAATAAACTCGATAAATTAAATAATAATAACCAAAAGCTGAGTTAAAATCGAATAAACTTACTTAATTGAATATAACACATCAATTCAACTGCGTGTCTTTTATATATATTGTGTCCTGAAATATTAGTGTATAAACGTGTATGTAATACATATTTTGTTTATATCTACCTCTATTTACATCTCAGCTAGCCGATAGCGCCGCTTTTATGAGATAGACGAGGAGACAAAATAAAAAATGTAACTATATTTTTTTGGGGATTTATTGTGTTTGTTTGTTAATGATTTGTTTATGGTGTGTGTGGTACCTGAGTAGAGGAGTGTGAGGATCGCGGCGATGAGCAGACAGGCGCGCGACCCGCCCGACATGGCGGCGCGTACTGCCGTGCGGTCGCGGCCGAGCGCAACCCGCCGCGCTGCGCCACACCCCGCCGTCTTCCAGAGTTCTCCCGTAGCGCCCGCCCGCCCAAACCGCTCTATGCACTAATGCATGCTGCATATTACTCGTATTCCATTAGCTGAATTTCAGTTACTTAACGTGGAAATGAAAACTGACTTGCTTGTTTGTGATAACAGGTATACCTACATTACCGGTTCCTTATACCTTATAGTAATTTTCACCTAGAAGGAGGGCCGCACGATCGATTGATCAGGGTAAGCTACGCTTGCCACGGTTGGTCCGTGGATGGGTGACCATCTTTACATACCAAGACCCCTCCGTGCCTCGGAAAGCACGTTAAGCCGTTGGTCCCGACTTTCATTTGTAGACCTTTCACAGTAGTTACGGGTCGTCAGAAGCCCGAAAGTCTGACAGCCAGTCTTACCAAGGGCAAGTATCATATTACCCAATAAGTGGGTTGTGGCGGTCATATAGGCTGTCGCTCCATGTAAAATACTCGTATTCAGCTGCATGCGATTAGACTGGAAGCTGACTCCAACATAGTTGGGAAAAGGCTAGGCAGATGATGATGGCCTTCCAGTAACTTTCACCTACTTGGATGCTTTTTTCATAAAGATAATTTTAAGAAAATACCGAAATAACAAGTGCCAAGTTCTCCCTGTTGAATGTCATCAAAATTGGTTCAGTAGCTTAGCCGTGCTAAAGTTGGAAAGTGGACTGACTCGTTATCACATTTACTATAGGGGCTAATTTTCAAATGGATAGTATTGTTACAATTCTTACACTTACCTACCAAGCTATGGACAATGTTTCATACATTTCAGGAAGGCTTTATTTTACGTGTGTTGGTTTGCTTTTAGTGGCTTTTGTGGAAATTAGCTAGGGATGTGCGCATGTGCAGTTATCCCGTGGGATATCATCGATTGCTGCGTGATTCCGCTCCTTGCCAAACGCCTCCGCGGGAATATTATGTAGGTCAGGGATGTTTTACATAACTCACAGAAATTCGATCCGAGGGAACATTAAAAGCGAGATAAGAGCCCAAATTGTGATTATGGCTCAGGAATATTGTTATTTTGACAAAAAATATATAAGTATGACTAGGATAATTGATGTGAGTTTATTGATGAAAGCTTAGGTTGGGGGAATAAAAACATGGTTTTTCAGTACATATTACTAAATTATTGAGTATGAGAGCTCTATAGCTATGGTAAACTTAAAAAAAGTAGATACTCAAATAAATAAAACAAGGGTTTGTTTCATTCGTTTATATTTAATAAACAAAGTGCAATTCAGAGTTAACCCTAACAATTGAACAAATCTTGGGGACAACGGGCTGTCCCATTGCCGACGGAAGGATGCCGCACAGAGTTCCATCCAATACAAAGATGAAGCCCGCGTGTGCGGGTCTGCGGCCTCCACCGTCCGGGTCGTCACACAACCTCTAGCGAATGGTAAGAAGATATAACAGTAAATAAATGAATGACCAAAAACATTGACTTATAATCACATCCGGTCCGCAACTTCCATCGGACCGTCTAAGATTACTAACAGCACTGTCTCGGAAAAGGAAAACATTACAGGAGCTTTGCGAGGGTACATTCGCTTGTCGGGTGTACCCGCACATTCTCGCTGTTTACACTACGTTTTCCTTTTGAGAGGTTTACAATGTTTCCGAAATAAATGAACGTCGATGAGTAAGAACAACAAACGTAACAATCGATCATGACGGAGCAGTAAACTTAACGAGTTGAAGTGTTTCGGAGTGTGGCAGACGAGCGGCAGGACTGGTCAGATGTCAGGATATAGTGACCTGTACTAGTCAACTGATCGTGTGTCGCATCTGTCAATGAATAGGCGCCTTTGTGTTAAACCCTCTATGTAACGAAAAACCGGTTCATGTCACAACTTCTTGTACTTATAAAATGTTGTATTATTGTATATCTTATAAAATGAGTTATATATTACATGTCTGAAATGATGGTCATATCTTTTGAATTAATTTCGAAGAAGAAAATTTTATAAGCTAATATTATTTTCAGCATACGAATTACTGTAACTGTATGGAAAGAAGTACAAACGTGATATTAATATGTAATTTAATTATTATTTGTAAAAGTCGTTCCGAAAGACCCAGATATGACTTTATTAAAATAATATTTGTTTAACTACAACTTTTAACGAACGATTTATTAAGCTATAGCCATGGGTATTTTATTACCATTTATAACAATATCGACCCGTTCACAACGAGGCATATCACAACCTGTACCAATTGAATCAACATTGTTTGTAAAGTTCTATACTAGCTACTGACACAAATATATCCGAAAATAAAACTAGGGATTATAACCACGATTCATGGAATCGAACAAGAAGGAAACAAAGGGCCATTGTTTCACCGCCCAAACTCTAAACTGTACAATAGAAGAATCGAAGAAGTTCTAACAAAGTTTAATTTTTAAATGCGAATCAGGTCGTTCAACGGTAAGAAGGAAGACGTTTTTGTGCAAATATTTTCTGCCGCAGTCTTGTCTAGTGGGTGGCCACATGCTGCGGTGTCTGCGCGTGAGTGTGCACCGCGGCGCGTGGCGGCTGTGCCTGTGTAGCACGTACTGCCACTGTATCGCTGTGGGCGACCGTTCCGGGGACGGAACGTCTGGTACGGAACCGCTCATTGAAACTCATGCCATACGCTCATGGGAACGATAGGGTGTAGAGTAAGGAATTAATTCCACTGAGCGTGACGACCGTTTATCATTGTATTCTTGGAAGAAAAGCTACACAATCGCTGAAGTTCTCAAGGGATTAGAAAACGTTAGTCGGATGGGCAGTTTTTTGTAACGTACAGGGTTGGCAGTTCAGCGGTAACTTATGTCTACAGGGGGGCGCGGGCGGCGAGGCAGGCGGCGGCAACTCCGGCGCCGCGGCGTCATCGCCCGCGCCACTTCGCTCATCACAACTTAACAAATATTCGCGGTATCACAGAACTTTTCGCATGCGTATCCGCAAGCGGGCGGGTCGCTACGACACCATGATGTGCGGCGCGGACAACAGCACGGCTAGCGTGGCGATGATTGTGAACAGGGTAAAGATAATAAGGCACAGTCTGTCCACGACCATGGCGGCGAACTTCCAGTCGCGCGAGACGTCCGCATCCTCGTCGTCCTTACGCATCTGGAAAGTATATTCATCATGTTAAACTTCCTGCAATATATACTAATCAACTATTGAATGGTCTATACTACTGTGTGGTCTTGTTACCTGATCTGTGATGACTCGAATCTCCTTCAGTATGAGGGAGAGCTCGTAGTCGACACCGAAGCAACTGTGTGCGGCCAGGCCCGCACCGTTCTCCTCACCCGACCTGCAACGAGTTCGCTCTGTAGATAGCAGCTACATCTGCACCCTACTCTACAGGTGGAGCCGAGGAACGGAGGGCACTACAGGAGTTATGCCGATTAGATGTTATAGACCAGACCCAAAAGTAGAAATACAATCGAAAGTGAAACTATGTGATGGCCCGTGAAAGAGTATGTTGATGTTAAATGTTTGAATACTCGTGAATTAGCTGTTAGGGTCGGGTACTGCGGAACGTTCGAGGCTGGGGTGAATTATCGTAACCGTGCTATTTACGGCGAGTAGTGTTCGTGTAGATCGTCGAGGGACCTGTAGTATCGGCAGCATTGCGGCTGCTGCGCTTGCGGGTGTCGAAAGTCGTCATCGATGTCGAGCACGTTGGCGAGGAGTGACTTAGAGGAGCGCTCGCGCAGCTCCAAGTCGGGCGGCGGAGGCGCGCGCGCGGGCGGCGGCGTAGTCGCCGAGCCCGGCCGCGACATGCGCAGCACCCACGGCAGCCAGTACAAGAACACGCAACGAATCTGGACAATACACCACGTTACATATATTCTTCAAAAAAAAAAAATCTTTGCATAACTATCGAAGTAACGTGGAAGTAACATCCCAAAAAAATACGTACCCAATCACTCATTTCGTGTGTATCTGCATGCCTATGATGGTAGTTTAGAATAAGGATGGTGGAGACGACAGAGGAAGCCACCATGAACATGATGCAGTTGAAGTAGGTGCCGAGCAGCGGCACGGCGTCCGACGTCGCTGGCATCGTCTCCGCCACCATGTTGAGGAACACCGTCAACGACAGTAATATCGTCACACCTGGGTAGGTATAAAACAAAACGTTCGATGAGCTCTATTTAAACATACATATACCAGATATAAGCTACGCAAGAAAACAAGATTACGGTTTATACATACGTCGGGGAAATGGTTTTATTTCAATTCACTTATTCAATTAACATATTCTGGTAAGTAACGTTTTGAAAACATAACACTGTTAGTCAAACCAGTCTCCACAGTATAATTTCTGAGTAACTACCGTTTTCCGTACAGGCAAGAATTACCTGCACGATGTTTACCTTTAGTAGTGTGTAATCAGAAAAGGCGAGCTTATCTACTGCAGCTAGTAGACTGATGATATTGACGATTTATGTTTAATATTAAAAGTTTTTACCTAAAGACAACTTCTCTCCGGAGTCTGGAGGCAAGGTGAACCCCAACAGCGCCATAGAGGCAATAAGCACGCAGGGCACGATCAGGTTGAAGAAGTAGTAGAGCGTCTTGCGCCGGATCACCACCGCGAACGTGATGTCGATGTACGGCTCCGGACAACAGTTGTAGTAGATCTCGTTGCGTTTGCCCGGGACTCCTATACGACATGAATGATAGAATAGTAAAATATTTGACCTCAATTACCTAAAAATTCACGAGTCATGCATACAATAAATATGTAACTAAACAAACTTTTCGAATGTAAAGTTGCTAAAATAAAGCTATTGAACACATTTCAATGTTAATAACCTCAGTTTAAAAATTAATGACCAATCCGTTGAAGTCGAACTACAGGTCGGACATATTTTTTTTTTTGGTGTTTATCAAATAACTTCTCCCGCTCTGGGCAGAACCACACACACACACACACTTTGTCACACTTTCACTGACTAAAACCCACCCGTGTTCCTTCAGTTGCCTGTGCCAGGGGCCACGGTAACTCTTTCGAACAACCCGCAACCTTGACAGGGTCTGACACCATTAAGTTGGAGTCGTAAAGATAAGATACAAGAAGGCTTTCGCAAATAAGATAGATGAAGAGATTTGATAGTGTCAATGCAAAAATAAAAGACTGAAAAATGTATAACCTATTAGCTCCCATTCGCCATTCGTAACAAAACTGCTTATATCTCCCCCTTCTTCATCTTGTAGTTGTAGATCCAACTGTAAAGAGAAAAACGTGAATAAAACTAGAAAATGATTTAGAAAACATCAGTATAAATGTTAGTAGTTTTAAAATTGCGGACCTGATAACCACCATAAGTCCAGCTGCCAAACTTCATTTCGCAACGTTGGTCGTCGAAGGGAAACCAGGTGATGTCGATCTTGCAGGTGCTCTTGAAGATGCCAGGCGGCACGTACATGCATGAGCCGTTGTTGCGCACCACTACGTTCGTCGGATATGTGCTGTCGAACGCTTCGTCCGCGCTGTTAAATAAATGAAACACATTTTGTAAATGCATGATTGTTTATAGAAGATGTACAAAAAACGTTTTGCTTCTTAGGATGATACGTAGGACACTGCGTGCTTTGTTGCAGTACTTATAAATAGCCTGCGGCGTTCTATGATCGTAACATTCCTACCGCGTAGCGTACTACGGTTGTAGCATCCGTAGCGCGTATCATACGTGGCGTTCTACGATCAATCTAAGACACGAATAGTAGCACAGGTGTTTTGCAGCCTCAAAGCCAATCCCAAAATAAAAAATACAGACTTCAAAAACTAGTAAAGCATTTACGTTTCGTAAGTAGCGACCCATTTTGAGACCCTACACAATGAGAGGACAAACAGAAAACAATTGCCGATGTTTCACAAGTTTCGGAAAGCGCTGTCTACAAAGTGTATACCTAACAATACTAAAGACTAAAATTGAATACGTCTGGGGCTTAAGTCAATGTCAGCACTTTATGTCCTTAAAAGTCTGTAGTAAATCAACGACAGAGACTGAGACACTGACTGAGACTGTGTTATGTAAAGCTTTATTTATAAAACTAATAAAATGAGTCGCGATGCTACGAGTCTATAGAGTAAAAAGTCTTTAATGGACTTTTTATTCTGTCTGTTTTAGTCTGTAAGTCTAGGTTGCAAGCATGTTGCAAGTAAATGAAGTTAATAATTTATAACAAGAGAAGTGGCATCTATGTAATAATGACGTCAAACTTCGGCCATTAATTTTTCAGAGAAGCGTGGTCTCTAATTATGACCATGCCTGCTCATGACGTCTAATTGTGGCGGACTATGTGAGAGGCTAATAGCCTGATGGAGCTTTTTGAATTTATTCGGAAACTAAAATTAGTAGTGACTTATGAACCAAAGAATTTGTTTAATTAATTATGTGTTTTGTTTTATATGTGGTTGCAACAAATCAATAGTTTCACTCAGCCTTAGAACCGGGTCATTGGTATAAATGACTAAAACAGCAATTATCACGGAAAATCATTTACACTTTCGATTCGATTTTGATGAATATTCAATTTAATTAACAGTATCTTTATATTTTAATGATTGAAAACGATAAAAAACGTATTAATCTTTCCTTGATAAAACTAGTGAGTTATAAACATAATATTAATCTTTACTTTTCATCAGTGGCTGGAAATAATTTATTGGCGCTTTCCAATCTCCAGTACAAATTTTGGGTTATATACATGGGCATAAACAGCAATTACTTGAGTTTTATTCTCAGGCAAAATTAATAAATTTTTAGCACGCTTGTTTGAAAGCAAGGAAACAGATGCTGATGGTTGAAGATATGTAATCAGAATCCTACTTAAAATAAAGGTACCGAAAGAGTAGGTTTAAAACCAGTGTTATGATGTTATCAATATAGGTCTGGTACATATACCTATTAGTGATAGACTTGGCTGCAGTGGATATATATAAGGCGTTTAAAGTTATAATAGTGTTATGCAACACAACAGTCCATTTTCGGATTTAATTGTTCTTGATTGATATTGCTCATAATTTCGCTTTCGTCTTTGATTGTTAGAGTTTCTTGGAAGGTTCATTAGGAGTGGGCGATTGTGTTTGTATATAGGTACATATGTGTGTACATACCTGTTGTACATAAGGACGTCTGGTTTCCATAGTCTGTGTGGTGGTACTCGTAAATCTTTGACCCCGCCGAAATCCGAAGTGTTCCACCTCAAGTTCATATCATTCCATTCCTGAACAAACACATGTGTAAGAACCGCACATTTGCGTAACAAATTGACTTGTAATGCATACACAGTAACACATTTATAAAATCTCATTAGGTATTATGCTAAAATCATTAATTACTTTCTTGTTTCTTTACACGCATGAACACATAAAAACTTGTACTCACTAGTTTTAGCCAGATGTTTGTTATTAAAAGCTGGTTCTTCTCGTCCTGCGAACATTAATTTGTATTTTATTGCTACCACTCTGTCCCGTTTCTTCATAGTTTGAACTCAATTAATCATTATTATATCTACTGCGAGAGTCGGTCAACAAGGATTATAGACAAACGTGTAGGTATCCAAACTGGTTTCAGGACGTCGTTTAGACAAAAACTATCAATAATGTTTGAGTGTTGACGCACACGAGTACAGTTGTGTGTTGGTGTGCACTTAAAATGTGAGGACATATTTAGAAGACTTGATTGGTTAGTTGGCTTAATCGTTTTCGAAGCAGCTGGTATCGTGATAGTTTATTTATTGAACGGTAGATACATTTGGATAATCATGGGAACACTATCCATCTTGTACTTGATGTAGGTATGTAGTAGTTCGTTAGTTTGTGTATAAAAGTGGATGCTGACCACGTCGATGATCTGCATGAGCGTGAGGCCGAAGGAGAGCTGCAGCGGGTCGCTCTCGTTGACGACGGGCCTCTCGAGCACGTTGTAGTGGTCCAGTAGGTGGTGCAGTAGCCGCTTCTCGTGCATCCCGCAGCGTGCCCCTGCGCGGACAGAACACCCTCGCATTACACTCCTATATTTACTAACGATGCGCAAGAGGCTGGATACGCAAAAAAAAAGATCTTTATTCGGTTCCAAATATAAAAATTTGTAATAGTAAAACCTACATCTATCGGTATCTACCCGCAGCGGTATGCAAATGGTGCAATCTTAAGATTTAAAAAGGCACTCGCCATGTTTGAGTCCCTCACGTACGATTGGAAACCCTCACGTAGTTAAAGGATCGACCGTGATTTCACATCACCTACAGGGGATTTTTTTACTCAGTGATTTCAATAAGGGAAATTCTAAAATTCAAGATACT
Organism: Gortyna flavago; assembly: GCA_963669345.1. Taxonomy (NCBI): domain Eukaryota; kingdom Metazoa; phylum Arthropoda; class Insecta; order Lepidoptera; family Noctuidae; genus Gortyna; species Gortyna flavago. The sequence continues at coordinate 12,174,677 of OY770126.1, forward strand.
TCATAGTCAAAGCATTAAAGTTTCCAGTAACTTTTAATTCAAATGGAAAGGTAGCGTACAAAATAGGTACGTTTTTTTATTATTCATGAGTGTACTAACCAAATAGACTTTCTCTAAAATAAAATATTGTTTTATTAATTAGATCATCTTATATGACATTACGTCACTACATGTCAATGTCATGTGTCATTAACCACAATCCGTAAATGCATTGAAGTTCCCTAAAACTATCGAAAGTCGAGGTTCCTTCTGGCGGATTTGTATCGTGAAGAGAAATACAGAAAAACAAGGAAGATTTATGTGGTACTCATTGTGTGTACTCATTTACGTTTCGTATTACGTTTGTTTTACGAGAATGCAAGGGATTTGCTTGAGAATTGTATTAAAATGAGTATTTTATGACCAAGGCCGCCGCAAGGAATAGTCCGAATCTTTATAAACAATGTAGTTTGTTAAAAGATTCCAATATAAAAGAGACAATTTAAAAGTACCTAAATAAACAAGAAACATTGATACTATTACTACAATTATATGGAAAAGCTTCAATGCAATAAATTAAGCTCTCACGATGTATTTCATCATAATATTAATCGTCAATAAAACTGCAGCAATTTATGAAATAGACTACGCTAATATCCTTAAAAGATGCCTCTACTGTTTTTTAATTATTTTAAGTGAAATAGGGAGGTATCCATTTGTAAATTGTCCATTGTGTATAACAACTATAACAAGGGATACCTACTATAGATTGAAAATTGTTTCAAGAAAAGTAATTACTTGCAATTTATTAGTTTGCCTCATCATTTGTGAACATTATCGATGCTGCTATTTCGTACTGTTTGGTTGCGACAGAGCAAATCGGTTTCGTAAGTAGTTGTAGATACCTAAGTATTGCCATTTTACTGGGCAATTTGTCTCGATAACATTTTTTGTTCCACGTGTAAGTAATGCCTGTTATTTGTTCTAGTACAGCTATGATATCTCTCTGAACATTATTGTAGCTTATTATCAAGTAATTGCACATTACGCAGGATGTTGGATGATTATTCGCCACAGTTACGCGATGGAATTATGTCTATTATGTTCCGGAGAAGCCAGAAATGCACAACACATGTAGTTTTATATTCTAATGGTAAAATATAAAAGATTTTTTATCTAAGAAACCTTGATTAATAAAACTTTAAGAAGTGATCTTTTTTATTTTGTAAGTAACTCATGTATTTTTAGAAGATAAAGATAATACTTTTTCAATATAAAATGATCAAACACTTTGAAGTGTAGTGTCTGAAGAGAGCTTTTTATCTTACACTTGATACTCTTGAGATTATTCAAGAGCTAGCGATCAAATCTCATCTCGTTGCCTTTGAAGACAATGTTGTCACTTGAATTAAGCAAAGATGACTTATCTTTTAGAACGATGAGAAGTAAACATTCTTGTGTACTTAATGTTTATTTATTATAATAGATCTAGCCATGTGTTCTGTTAAAAGATTTCGATTTTGTAACACAAATACAGACATGGCTGCCATTTTCCTTCCAATCAGTTTATTCTCACGGTAAAGACGAATAAAACTCTAATATCTAAAATATTGACTAGTCTTACTTCATTTGGTAATTTATGATGTGGATGGGACATGTTTTGTAATAATTGTATTTTGTTGTGTAAACGTAATTTGAAATAATTATGATAGAAGCGTCTGTTGTGAGGCAAACGGACGGTTTAGTGAGATGGATCGGGATGGTGAGGATGTAGTGGTGGCTGGTGGCTTACCCATCGGCCAGAGCAGGCACAGCAGCAGCAGCAGCAGGCCCGCGGGCGCCGCCAACAGCGAGCGGCGCGCCCGCCCGCCCATGTCAGCGCCGCGACGCCGCCGCGCCGCGCGCCGCCGCCGCCGCCGCCCCGCGCCGCGCCATCCCTCCCCGAGCGCGCGACCCGACCCCCGCCTCCCAAACGCCGCACTCCCGCTTCTCTATTAGGATCTATCGAACACGATCGGCTTAAAATTCAATCTTTTTACGGTTTTCATATGTATGCAACTTGTTCACGACCGCTCGCCGACGGCTACGCGTGCCGGCCGATCCTCAAACATCGCCTGCTGCGCCGAGGGATGTGTGTGTTCTGTCACGGCGTGTTTTTGAGCATTGTTGTTCAGCGGAGTGCGGCCGACCGTGGGGCAGCGGAGCCGCCGGTGTGCGGACTGACGGAGCGCCGGCCGCGCAGCCGCGCGCCGCCGCCCATTCACCGCCAGCCGCCGCCGCGCCGCTGCGCGCTGTCGACCTTGTCGCGCGGCCTGCACGAGGTCCTCACTCCGCGCCACCACGCGCACCACGCACACCACGCACACCGCGTGCCGCACCGTCGCACCACCGCTCCGCCACACTGCTACATCACACACCCCTCATTGATGTTTATTACCACTCACAATTATTTGTTTATCCAAACCGTCTCTACTTGTACGATTAGATAAACTTTTTTCGTATATTTAAAGTTAAACCTAGATTTAAAGTTATAGGAGTACTGACTAGTTATACGAACATACCTAATGGAAACCTACTTTGTTATGTTCGAAGTATTTTTCGTAATTGTGAATGTTCGTAAATTTGTGTGTGTAATTGTGTTAATTTATGGACCTAGTACCTATGCACCTTAGACTCGAGCGTAGTGGAAACAAAGGTTGTTTAACTTATGTGCCTTTATTAGGTTTTTCCCGAAGGCAAACCTATGTTATGAATCTAGTAATTGCTTTATATATGCCTATGTTTGGTCATCGTCTTTGCACGATTTCCCGAATATGAGTGTTGTGTGAGTCGGCGACAGTGCGGGGATGCGGCGCGGCTCGGGCGCGGGCCGCGTGCGATCAATGAAGCCGCTCTCTTCCCTGCTCCAGCCTCCCTGCACCCCCCCGCGTACCCCGAACGTTCCCCTTACCATGCTGAATTCATCCCGTGACTATGGTACTTCCGATTCGAACATTAATATAAAAATATTAGCTGACACATTTTTTTTTCACGGGGTCGAATTAAGTAATTTTGTAAAGGTAATCTTGATAACCAAGGGCCATTAAACCCCATTTTATTATTTCAGTTTGCAAAGCCGTAATATAATTTCCACTGGCGTAAGAGGATTGTTTATCAAAATGTTTATAGGGGGTAACTTTCGGAGCTTTTGCTCGCTAATTCTGACATCACCTGAGAATCTCGGCAATGATCTCTTGAATCATAGCTATTATAATAAGGCCTTTATAAATAAGTAGTTGTAGTAGAAGTAATTTTGATTGATGCAAAATAAAAGCAAAAGGTTTAACAGAAAAAAACTGGTTTGCAGATACGGAAAGAACCAATTCAAAAAAAATTATTACTTGTAAACTTGGTTCTAGAACTTTCGATATTATTTGTAAAATAAAAAAAGACTGAAAAAAAAGTAAATGCACATGAATGTTAGTGATAAAGTATGTAGTAAGTAGACATAGCACACAATGAGGCTCGCGTGTCGGGAGAGCGCAACTGCGAGCATGCCTGCGCCTAATGTCGCACAACCTGATAATGAAGGGTGTTTGCTCATTACCGCAACCACTTTACGCTCCTACGCGGCTGCGCTCACCGCTCACCGCTCAGCGACACTTAACACTTTGCAGATATTCAGAAACTCATATTACCCACGCTACACTTATTCCTACCGTTCACTCAAACTCATATCCTGAAAACATCGTGAAGGAAGGTTCTTAAATTACGAAAAAGCCAATGATTAGAACTTTCTAAACAAGATAAAATAATTGATTGGCTCATTAATGCACTCCTTGAATCAATTAGTACCTTGAGTGAGATAATTAGTACCGTAGTGCAGGCAATTAATTATCAACAACAAAGTAAGGACGGGAACAATGCTATAGTTGGAGTTCACAATCCAGTACCAAGTCTTTATTAGGCGTTGAATATGTTTTGTAAATGGTAAATGTGTTGAGAACTAGGAAGTTTGCGAAACTCGGAGAAAGCGACCAAGGAGTAGGTACGTACCGTTGAATGGCGCAGTAAGAACAAAAGCAGTTCATTTGCTAGAAACTAGGCGAAATAATGAACGTCATATACCTGACTCTCTGAGTGAAATGTCAAAAGTAAAGGTTAAAAGTTACGAGTGCACAGGCGCGAGTGTATGGCGTTGGTTCGCCTGCATTAGGCACTCATCGTCACCCACATAGGCTTCCACATGCGAGCTTTGTGCCAACATCACTGTACTGAATTCGATATTTTATAAAAGCTTACAAAAGCTTCAATTCTTTACGGGACCTATACTTATTCTTCAATAAAAATACATGTAACTCTATGGGTACATGTATTTTTATTAGTTTTAGTTGCGCTTACCAATACGAATATGTAGTTATGTTTGTTTTTTTATTTGATTCCTCTTTGCAAAAAATACACGAAAAACGTTCTAGCATCTCTCTTCTCGAAATTGAGATGATAAAGATTTCGAGTCTCAAGAAAAGCCTTCGCCACTGCAATATGCATAAATCAAAGCGGATACTTCTTGAATGTTCATTACAATATTACCTCAAGCTCATAGATTATAATGATTACCAACCATCTCGCTTGGTGGGTAACATACCTATGACTTTCAAGCCCTCAAGGTGCTAATAATTCTTTTGAAGAGTACCTATGCTTCTAGTGAAGTCCGTAACTTCACTAGAAGCATTTCGATGTGTGTCGCATGTGTTGATATCGTAGCTATTATAGTCACACAAACTGTATCAGTGTGACACTAAAGAAAGCCCTTTTGCGTTCTAAGTCCTGTTATATAGTCCTCATTTGATTGTTCTTTTTGGTTGTTTCAGCAGAAAGCCACAGCTTCTGACAAAATAACATTAGTGTGAGACTTCTAGAGAAGATAGAATTATTGTTTAGTATTCTCACGTGCCTATAATCTAAACTTATCATGCGTTCATTTAGTTTCTAAAAATAATTGGGTATTTTGTTCATTTCAGAACACAAAAGTATATTAATTTATAAAACTCTGAAAGGTTATAATGTCACTTATTTCTTGCAATTTTTCCTTCTTATTCTGACAACAAGTAGTTTTAATGTGCCATTTATTCGGAATGAAACCAAACCTCGTTCGATGCTAAAATATTGATCGAAACGTAAGTATCTATTTATAACTAATAGGTACCGTTACTCATAAAAACTTTTAACAGTGTATTTGAAAACTATCTAAGCTTACAGTTTTTTAGTCGATATAAAGTTGTTATCGTTGTTTAATATGTGGATCGTAAGTTGAAATTGTGTGGCGTTGATGTGGCGTGGCGGTGCGGCGTTACGGCGCGGCGGCACAGCGTCGCGTGACCGCTCGATGGCTGCCTGCAAATTGCACATTTCACGCCGCGTTCGGCCTGCAACCGACCATTAGTGCATTCCCGCAGATTACTTCATAGCGAAACCGACCACGTTAAGCGGTATCATTTTTATAGACTAGCGAAATTCGTTTTGAAAGACATGTCAGTGACACTAAGATGACTAAATATTTGCCGAAATTTTAATTTTAGAGTAGATTACCGTTTACCTATCTTTATTTCTGCTATTGTATATACCAACATAATATTTCATATATTATGTTATTATATACCAACATAATATTTCATATATTATGTTGGTATAACGGCATTTATACCTACCTATATTATTATAAAGCACAAAGTAAGTAGACACATCTCGTTGACATTATAACTTTTGAAGTCAGACAATGTGACATGGAAAGGGAAATTGAAGAATTCGGTAGGTACTTATTTATATAATTAAAAATAAAAGCTTTTAAAAAGTCAGAAATTGATTAGTGACTATACTTGCCCTGCATGAGATGAATAAATGAATTTGCAGGAGAGATAATAGGCGAGAGCCAAACCTCGAATTATGACTTTTTACTTAGGCTTTTTTTAAAGTCTCTCCGACCGCATTAGGAGTGTCGTTTTATGGAATAATTTGATTGGGTATTTGCAACACGGGTTTATCTTATTTATTCATAGATAGTCAATTGTAGTTATTATAAATGTGAACAAACGAAGCGTTCATTTTAATTAAGTAATATTTAAAGTGATGTGAAGCACGATAATAAAATAATCACAGCGGTGGTTCGTGGCAATACTTTTATATTGTGAAACATGTCGATTAAAAATTGTATTTCATTTTCATGATTGCTTCATTTGATTTATGGCTGCGGAAAGGGTGTCGTTAATATTGCACGGACTGTGAAATGTACCAAATTATATTTATGTGTTTGTATTGGGCGAGCGAGGGCGACGGGTTGGTCGCACTGATTACTTATTAATGACCACGGCCTGCCAACCCCCGAACGCTGATAAATATTTTCCTGAACAAATTGTATCATTAATCGCCAGTAAACAAACAGAAAAAGAATACCAATTTTCTCTGGCAACTCGGAGCAAGAAAAATCATTTTCAAAGTATAACAATAAACGTGGAAAAATGTAGGAAGGAACCTACTTAAAATATCGACTTAAAAGCTTGTGCTGAGCGTGATCTGAAAGTAGCCGGTGACAGTTTTCTAATATCAAAACTAGGGCCGTATCCAGTTAGGACTAGGAGTCTCGCAAACGTAATATATGTACAACGAACAGAAACAGCCGCACATGGAGGAAGGGGTGTTACCGCAGACATTTATTACGTGACGTTTCTACATCTTTAGGTCGAGCGACAGTTTTGTAAGTGCACGGTGCACTTTTACGCGGAAACCACGTAGAACTATCACGAACATAATGTTTTGAAAGACTGTCTTTAAATATTTCCTACAATATAAGATTTTAAACGTGCCAAGAGAATATCTTAAGGATAGATTTATCGAAGCGACGACGGTAAGTGACTGGGATGTTTGCCTTCGGAGCGTTGAGTTCCGGATATGAAACTCGTGACAAATTGTGGAATGTTATGTGTCTGACGGTGACATATGGTTTTATAGCACAAGAAGTCTTTCATTTTGAGAGCCTTCCATTATGTGACGGGAAAACATTCGTAGGCTCTATGATTTGTAGCTGTATGTATGTCTATGTATGTATGTCTATGAGTATGTGAGTTAACTATAGATTTTTCTCTGAAGGGGTAAGCAGACAAAGTGGAACAAATATGAGGTATGTTTAACCACACGTCATGTTGGGTACCTTATGAGCCATGTACACCGATAATATGTTAGTTATGGGGTCGCAAGTAATGATGATTGCTGGCCTGTCGCTACGTGCAAGGAAACCAGCTTTCCTCGTTTGACTTTTACAACTTCGGCGAACGAAGATAAAACACATACTAAATTTTTTGAATTTCTAGGTCGTAGTACTTAAAATGTAGTCAGTGCCTTAAAAGTTGCAGCATTTTTCTGCATCCGTTTTAAAGTTGAATTAATGTCGACAAAAAGTCCAAAAGAATTTCGTCCAATTTTCTAGAATTATATGATTCGGAAAGACGAATTGCGGATAAAGTTCAATTAAGAGCATGGTATGTTCATTGCAATTAAATTAGTGGTTTTCAAAGTACGTAGGTAGCAGCTCACACGTGTAGAGAGTACCTACGTCGCTGTGAGCCTTACCGGGTGTAATTGGGTGAGCGTCTCACGCCTGCTATGGAAGAAGTCGACGCGATTTTCATTAACCTCAAATGAGAAAAATGCCGTCGCCGTGTTTGTTCCTCAGATAGGAGTGTTGTTTAACGACTGCGGAATATTCTTCATGATGAAACTTTTGATTAGAGGTCTGAGTACCTACTTTAAAATGTGTTTTCTCATTATTATGTTGATCATACCTAAAATACGTCTCAAATAATCAAGACAACAACTAGTTATCAATACTCTATTAATAAAAAAAGAATTGTTGTATTAAAAACCACCACGATTTTGACATCTAAATTACTCTGATTTTCATCTGTTTCACATAATCCTCTGTAGCAACATCTGAAACTATTTGATCTGAATTTCCTAACGTTTGGGATAAAACCGAGCGTACAAAGCTGTAAAATTATTATACGGATCATTTAACACGTAAGTTTGGTTCACGCTTGACTGGTTTTTTAATTAAATCTTTTAATGGCGGGTATCAAAATTTTCGACGCACGTAATTGGTCGGGCCACCGTAATATTGGTTATACAGGTATACATATAATTTATATTTTGCCTACAGTGTCTAGGTAATTAACACTCTGGTGGATATGTATGTGCGATTATATGTTAGATAGCCGCAATAATTTAGGACAGCCGTTAGGCAGCAAGATGAAATTAGCTGTACCTATCTAACGGATACGACTATAAACATTGGACTCTGATTAGTTTATTAACTACTAGCTTCTGCCCGCGATTTCGTACTTTTTCCCCCGCCCCACCCCGTCGCATCGCATCGCCTTTCTGTTTTTTTTTCTTTTTGCTCGGCTCCTAAGAGTCATGGCGTGATGTTAAATAAGCCTCCTCAAGTATTGAGCTATCAAATGCAAAAATATTTATTCTATTCCGACCGGTAGTTCCAAATATTATTAGCGCGTTGAAACAAACAAAGAAACTCTTCAGCTTAATTATTAGTATAGATAGTCTTTAAATCTCTGTGCATAAAAGGCACTAATTTAGGGAAAAGGAAATAAGTCACTTGGATTCTGAAAAAGTTTTACCTATCAATTTAATTGTGTCGTTATCTGTCATTTCATGTCGGCGTTAATTAGGGGGTGTCCGTTAGCCGGTGATGTAAAGGGGTAAGTCTGATGACCCTCTTCAGAATCCCTTGTTATTATTTTTTACAGAAAATACCATACATTTTCTGACAATTGAGTCGGCGAATTTATTTACTTAGGTATTAAACAGCGATTTGTGTTATAATGAGTTGTTGTATCGCCCATAGCTTTTATAAATAAATACTTATACTTTATTTGGAAACGCTATTGTCAAATTGTATCATAAATCTGCATCATCCCACAGCTGTGCAAAGGTCTCTCCCCATGACTTCCAGCTCTTTAGGCCCAGCGCTAAAGTGAACCATTGGTCGTTGATTTTCTCCAAATTAAATTAACTATATGTTCTTAATATACCAGAAAAGGTTAAAATAAAATCAAACATTAATTTATCTATGTATGCACAATAAAAAGCCTAGAGAAACGACATAAGACATTGGTTGAGTACAAAGGTACACAACATTTTGATAGTATGATATATTTTATTCTGCTTACAAATCAACAGTCAAAGACGATGATGGGACTGTTTTAACAGGCCTCGTGCCATTTTCCACGCTCGGAAGCTTTTAGGGTTATTTAAACTTTAAACTTCTTGGTAAAGATGAGACAACTTTGTGTTTAATTAACAATTAATTATTATTTTGTAGAAACTGAGAAACTGTTTTGCACTACTCATAATGCGAAGCATTAGAGAGTGCTTAACGATCGATTTTTTTTGCCTCCTTTCTGCAACTGATCCTATTGTGAATAACAATAGTATCAGTTCCGAACCTACTTAATTTATATACCATTCTATAGATAATTTAATGGAGATTAATTATTTTCAAAAATTGATTTAATGCAGTACAAACGAAAAAATAATCAAATATTAAAAAAAAACCCGTCAATCAAGTGTGAAATCTGAAAACATTAAATTGTAGCTTCCGAAAAAATCTATTAATTGAATCAAATTTTTTTTAATAGATTTTGTTTACCCATTTGAGGAACCCTATTGAAAATGGGTATTTTATTAAAAGTAGTTTAATTATAATTAATAAACAATTAACTAATATATAGCTATGGTTTTTTTTATACGATCAAAGTCGTGCACTTTTAGATTTTCCAAATTTAATTTAGTTTGTAAGAACTAAAAGTAAGAAAAAAAGGTAAGAAAAAAAAAAAAAAGGTAAGAAAAAAGGTAAGAAAAAAAAAAGAAAGAAAAGAGGAAATTTTTATTTAGCAACGAAAGGTTTACGATGAAATTTTAAAATTACTACAGTGAAATTATAAAATTAATTATTTGAAATGTTTGGTAAAATCATGTAAAAGTTTAGGTCAACATTCGTAAGGATTTCGTAACATTTCTACGCGACGTAGCCTATTATGTATCAGTCACCGTCGAACTCAATCGAGAAACGATATTTTTGTTCAGGAATATTTTATGTCTAAAAATATATTAGAATTAATTAATTTTAGGATTGTGGACACAAGCCTGAAAGCAGGCGTTGTTTGGTCTAAGACGGACTCGATTATAACTAAGTGTTACCATGTTGTGATCTGAATTATTCCATCAAGAAAATGATGTTGGGTATTATAATGTACCTAAGAGATTGTTATGTTTTGTAAAATAAGTATGATCTAGAATCATGAAAACAAAGATCTGGTAAATGATTAATGCTGTTAAGTAGTCGTTTATAATGTTTTACAAATAACCCAGTGCCACTAGTCAGCTTTAAGATAAAATAAACAAAATTAATAACGGTAGAGTTCTCACAGGTTGTGCTTTCGTCTTTTATTAAAACATTCCAGTTGTAAAAAGTGCAATTTTATTATTAAATTAGTTGTAAGTTTAAAATGTAATTCACTGCTTCAAGATGTATGTACATACAATGTGATAGTTAGGGCCCAATTACACGAATCTTTTTAAGGATAGTCGAACGCATCTTTCTGTGCTAGCTGTCAAAAGAACATCGCGTAAAGGGGATCTTACAGTAGATACCTAGCTGTGTAAAGAAAGATATTGATATTGTAAATCGTTGTTCAGTATATAACTAAGTATATAATAGTTACAAACTATACGCATGTTTTGTCACGTTCTGTGTTGTTTTATGTAAATAATGAATGAATAATTATTTATGTGGTGACATTGATTTGTGTTTGATTTATGATACCTTAGAAATTCTAGCGCTCTGTGCAAACTGTCTTGTTTAAATGCTATGAGGAGTTTAACTCAAGCTCGATGCGAGTGACAACGTTTTCTCCGAGATGTGACGATTTCTGACGATGATGGACAAAGCCTTTTTAAGGCAGAGGGCAGGCTTTCTCGCGTAATTTCATTAATAAGCTCCTGATTGATTTTATTCAAAATTTGGTAAGACAGCAAACGGTTCTAAAGAAATGCTTGATTGAACTTACTAATAATTTTTATGGTGAATTTAAAAATAATTATGGTTATTATAAAATAACTGCCTAGTCACAGTGATATTGATTTCACCAACTGCTCAGTAGACATCTAAACTTGAGAAATTTTGGACTGCGCAGGTATCAAAGAACTGTATCTACCATTCACGAAATCGTCATATTGTTTTGGTTTACTTTGATGTGCATACCATTTAGAGATTAACGATAGTTTTTGTTTCATCACGGGAATTAGCACTTAGAGCGCCGAATAATTGAATTAGCGGTTGATTGTCTGCATGACAAGAAGGAAAAGTGGTTGCAAACTTATCTCTCGTGTTATCTCGCAGAGAGAATTGGCAATTACTTTCACTGTCTTTCAGTTCGTCAAAGTCTGAGTGATGTTGATCGAGCTAAAGAAAAAGTTTTTTGTTACGTGCGTTGTGTAAGATTGACCCACTCATTTAAGTGAAGCCCATTCAATATACCTACTGCGTACACTCACGATATCTGAATGTCGTAGAATTACCTAATTAAATTAGAACAGTATTAAGTCGGCTTCGACGATGTCTTTTCCAGTCGAGGTGATACCGCGTAGCCATGGACACGAAGGCACAGATTTGATTAGGAGAAGAGCGTAGGACTGATGTCCCTACGACTTTTCTCGCATAGTGGCATAGAAATGTGAAACTTTCTTGTAGATCGAACGCGGCACGGTGTCAAGTGCGATTATAGCGAACATTGTGGCAGGGCGGCCGCGGCGTGGTGAGAGCGCGGCCCGGTTGCGACCGGTCGGCCCCGCCTGTGCGCGCGCGCACACGCCGCTCTGCGCCGCCGACGTCGCGACGCTCGCTCGCGCTGCGCCCGTGTGCGCTCCACCGACCCTGCATCGCTGCAATCCGAAGGATTTAATACCGAATATCGCGAACCAACACACAACTACCCACGCACGATAGAAGTTACGATGTTTTGAACGTTGTTATGTGCCGTGGGACGTTTCAATACAGTGAATGTTTCTTTGCTGAATTAAGTGTCTGAAAATTTATTTAATAAATTGGTGCCTATTGGAGGGAACATTGTAAGGGTAAGTATTATTTAATAGATTTAGTTTTTTCACGGGGGAGTCCTTGGGCTTGTGTTGTATGGATTGACGTGGGTAACATAAACAATGGAGTGCGGAGCACAATTACTATGTGAGTTCCCAAGTCGGGTAACGGGCTAAGGTCAGCGGAGCGGCCGTGTGCGCGGTAATGAGATTAGGGAGGGCGTCTCGCGCGCTCCCGCGTCCCGGGGCCGCGCCCCTCGCCCGCGCGCCACCCCGCACACACCGCGTGCGCCGCCCGCCGCAATCCTTGTTCTATTTTCCCGCCCGCCCTAATGATACGGCATTTATTTAAGCTTAAGTTATCAATTCCATAATTATTAAATGCGATTTTTATGTTTTAAAAGCGGAATAGGCATTTTATTTATATTGTTAGTCGTAGTCGTATTTTAGTTAGTTGGATAAATAAATTGTTGCATAACGACTTCTTTATTTTTACATCAATAAAAACGCCTTCAAATCTTTTTGTTGGTAAACTAACTTTTTAAATTTACTACAGTTACCTAATTGACTCCACTTTTGAGACCGTAGAATTAGAAAGAGATCAGCTGGGCAAAACTCTCGATTTAGATAATCATTAACACGAAACCATAACATAATTTTTGTGAAACAAATAATAATAATTATTAATATTATTAGCTTGTGATGTCCCACTGCAGGGCAAAGGCCTCCCCTACCTAAGTGGAAATAAATAATATGTTACTTTTCATATGGCGCACAAAGCCTAAGTATACCTAAGTTAGACTGGTATTTATTATAAAAAAAAAAACAAGTTTAACATAAAAAGAACAGGAAAGTAGTTACTTTAAAATAATCGACGTGTTAAGTTAATCAAATTAATTAAGATAACATCAATTCAGTAGATTGGCTCGACAGTGATGCTGACACAAGCTAACTGTAGACGGTGGTTAGTGAACTTTAGCGTAAAGTGTGATAATACACGTCTGATCACCTCCGGAAGGGGCTTTCTCTCGTTACTAAAGTAACTGTACTGTAGGTATAATATCAGCTATTGAAACTCAGAGGTAAACAACATCAAGCGTGCAAAATTTCAATACACCTATTATCGAATACTTTCGTATTGGTTTACTTGACTCTGTATTATTTATTTATTTACTAGCTTTTTCCCGCGGCTTTACCCGCTTGGAGGTCGGAAATTATCCCACGGAAACGTACTATTACGTTTAATAGGACTTTTAAAGAGGAAGCATTCCGTAATATATTGTTTTCATGTAACTCTATTGGTTTACGCGGAGGTTTATCAGTAAAGGTCCCAGTCGGTACCTATGATTTTTTCGACATCTTCAACAATGATCGTCATATTTCAGCCAATTTACACAAAACCATTAATGAAATATACACCTTAACCTCCTTTCTCATGTATCACTCCGCCCATTGGTAATACTGTTCTGTGGATAAAACTGTATGAAAATCCGATCGGTAGTTTTGAGTTCAGACAGACAGACGCAGCAGGGATACTTTGTTTTATAATAACATAATATGTATATTTATACTTTATATATATATAGGATATATATTACAAAAAAAAAACGTAGGTACAACATTAAAGGCATAAGTCTTTGTTAGTATGTATGTAGGTATGTCATAGAATTTCATGATTTACTTATAAGTTTATACCATCTTATAGGAGCTGGTTCTTGCAGATAAAATGGTTAACAATCACTATCATAGGATGTACTATTGGTTACCTATGAGGTACAGATACCCCCTTAAAAAAAATTAAGAATTCAAGAGGCACGGAGGATAAAGGATATAAACGTTTTGTAAAGTTTGGCTCCCGCACAAATTGCATAATTCCGATTTCACAGAAATACAACTTTCTGTACAGTATATCTAATATGTTTAGAATAGGTAATAACTATGTAGACAATGTATACATACTTACATAATATAATATTATATAGCTAGCATAGGTATATAGATAATATACATAGTCTTCCATTTTATTTATCTACAGGGGAAGTTATAAATAATTACACATATTAACACTAACGTATTAAAAACGTCGGAATGGTCGACTATAAAAAACGAGACACATTTAATATAGCGTATAAAAAAACCTATCGCTTTAACAGATTCATTCATATCGATTAGCGGTGTTTGTGTCTGAGACACTGAGATAAGTTGCAACTAGTTTTAATATAAACGGTTATAAAAATCCTTATGTCGAGGTGGAACAGGCTTTTTGATAGTATTTGGGTGTGCGAGCTGATTGGTCCATCGGTTATGCTCGGACGCTCATAGGATGTTCACCTCTAGCCGCTGGTCCATGATGGCGGCTGCGACACCGCTAACATCTGATGTCATGCTCGCCGGCGGTGACAACGCCTACGACATTCTAACATTATTTAATATTTTATGCTGTTTTGCATTAATTTTCAATATTTTATCGTCAAAAGTAGTGTTGACGTCTTCTTTTTAAAAAATGGTACCTAATACATGTCGAATGTCAATAAAACCATTTTGTTTTTTTATAATCACTATTGTTTTGAACTGGAATTAAATCGATTAAGTTTGAAACAACAATTTGGGCTTGATGGAATATTTTCTTTCTAGAAAATGTAATAAATTAAAGATTTTATAATAAAGAAATGCAAATATTAATAAGTATTTGCTTTAAGTTTAAGTACCTACATACTGAACGAGATTAAAATTGCATGATGAAACGGACATTATCCTCCCATTTATCACGAACATATTTAATTTGATATTGAATCTGACGGCCTTCATTATTTACAGCTACAGTTAAATTGAATTTGTCTGTTCCTCAAACATCTTCGAAGTACATAATTTTATCTAAGTGCGTTGTGCAAAAGTTTTTTTTTTTCAAAAAATTTGCTTTAAGCAAGTCTAAAACTTACTACTTCATCTAGTGGGCGATATTGCTCAGCGGGGGAGCAACTTATTAAGTTTCTTGTTTTGTACCCAACCAAAACGGAACGTTCACCTTTTTAGTTGTTGGACATTTGCGCGCTGCGCTGTGGCAAGTCAGCAGAGAGGATTTATTTACTTACTCCAATAAATGGTATTAGACGTTATTATGTGTTTATTACATTATTGTGCTAACAATCTATCAATTACATGACATTTGTTTTGCTTTTGTCATTATAATTTGGTTATCGATGGTGACAAATGCCATTGTTAGATGCATTTCAATGTAACATACATCCGTCAGATGACGATGAGAAGAATTGGGGATGTCAGGTTATTAGTTATAGGGAATGTCAGATTATTAAAGTGGTGGGTTGACACAATCAATAAAGTATTTATATAGACAAAATTCAGTTGTAAATAAGATACTTAGCAGAAATTAAAATAATATGCTTTATCCGATGCGGTGCATGAAAGTTAATTAAAATACAAGAGACCGGGATTTCAATTTATTATTTGCGGTATCTCTGGAATCGGTTAATTCTTCGTTGAAATGTTTTTCCAATGAAGCGGTTAAGTTTAAATAAATTATTATTTTCACTGAAGTCTGCTCGTGGAATGTATGTTTTTGAATTTCATTTTGGCTATCACAATCGTGATCCGCGGTGTTCGTTTGTTACGCCTGTCTGGCCGCTGTTTTTGGCGACACATATCTAGATAATGTCCAAACCACTCGCCTTTTGCGGCCCGCTTCTTCTTTAGAAGCGGAGATTTTATCAATCTTATTTCAATTTCGTGTGAGATAAGCAAAGGAGGGCGCTGCGTGGTACTCTATTGTAGGCCTCCATACTTATGCTTATGTTGTTCGCTAGTTGTTGACTGTTATGACGCGCCGCTTGCCGCGCCGCTGGCTATGTAAATGTCGCGTGCCGATGGAGTCATAGGTTCAGAAACCAATATATTTATTGCAAAATTGTTTAGAAAACAGTGTTTTACATAATAACGGATATTGGAAATTAACAATAAAGGCTTTAGAGAGTTACTTGGAAGGGAAAATATATAATACAGATATGTCGATCGTAATGATTAAAAAAAGCGGTCCTACTCTTTTTTTACCTATATTTTATTTAATCATAGCATCAATGGAACAAGTC
The DNA here is from genome assembly GCA_963669345.1 of Gortyna flavago. NCBI lineage: Eukaryota > Metazoa > Arthropoda > Insecta > Lepidoptera > Noctuidae > Gortyna > Gortyna flavago. The sequence continues at coordinate 12,190,903 of OY770126.1, forward strand.
AATAGGAAAACATCTGTCCATAAGCTACTAAGTACTGTGCTTGTAAAGAAAGCACTTTGGGCTGGGAAACTCTTACCTACTAGCCGTTCACACTGTTCAGTACGTGATACCACACATCATGCTAGTCATAATCACCACTTATTCATCAAGTTTCGGTCACATTATTACAGAAAAAAGATACTTGACACATACGAGACAAGAATATACATGAATATGGGTAAAAGTAATCTTCCTAATGATGTAGGTGCGTAACTCCGATAACGGAATATTGATTTTTTATGAGTGAGTAATTGTCGACCCATTATATTTGAATAAGATGATTGGTTTAAAAAAATGGCATGTTAATTAGTAGGTAGTAAATTACAATGAACTTGACCACGTTTTGGAGCTACGTGATGTGTGTCTATAGTCAATGATATTTCGTGTTTCTGTGAGATTTTACGCATGCCGATGTCAATTTGACCTCTGGAACTCTCTAGTTTATGCACCAAGAAGCGGTGTAAAACGTGTAGATGCTACTAATGTTCCACGTGATAATGTTTCCGTAATATCCGGTTACGAAAGTTATGGACACTGTCCTTGCTGTTCACATTAATTAGGCTTTCAGTAGGTAATTATGTAGGAAGGTTGCGTAGCAGCCTGCTAGTTTATTGATGAACCAACTTGCTAACTTTGGAAATGACACAACAGAAATCTTCCTTCAGAGACAGTTTATAATTGACACGTAGATAGAGAAGATTTCAAAACAATCCGTTTACTCCTAAAACGGTATCAAGGATTTGTTTTGAGAAATCCCCAGCGATTTATTTTCTAGTCACGTATCACGCAAGAATCTTCTACTTACATTTAAATAAGCAGAATGTATGGCGTTGCAACGTACTTAACACGGAGCGAGTCATAAATAAGGCTAGCATTGTGTCGGTATCGTGTACGTTAGTGTTGCATGCCACCACACTGCGCTTGCACAACCCGGGGATCCTCTAATTAGATGAGTTGGTGCGATTGCCCGTCGTCGGGCGCTACGACCACGAATATTGCGTTGCGTTACTTTGCCTTTTATTTTTCATGTCTTAATATGCATGGCTAACTGTGTTGCGTACTAATCGATCACGGCTAAGTCGTAGTTGTTTTTGAAAGTTGTTGCGACATACACAACAACTGCACCTTTAACTTTGATTAAGAATGCGGATTAGAATAAATACTTATGTACTGGCAATTATTTACTATTATTCCTACGTGCTACTAACATAAACGTAGATATAGGTTCGTTGCATTAGTCTAAAGAGTTCGGTCGTTTCATATTCTGATAAGGATTGCAAATCCTGATGTGGTTCTTGGTGCAATTTTATGCAATAAAAGGAGGCGATGGCATCCTTAAGTGGAGCGATTGAGTAATGTGGTTTTTAAAGGTAAGCAATTTAGTCTAAAGGAGTGCACAGTTGCACACTCGTCATAAACAGACTCGTCGTATGCTAGCTTAGTAGTTACAGCTATATATGGCCTGATAGCTGATTATTGTATCAATCGGATAAGAGTTGTAATTACATGATATGAACAATATCTACTACTATGTAGATATATCAATGCAATTTGGAATAAATAAGCGAATGAGTAACTGAGTCTAATTGACATAAGAAGTTAAGGGGGAAGCGCTAAGGTAGCCCGCGAAATTCAATATTCTGAAGTTTTTTGCAATTTGTTGGTCAGTATTAATTTGTACGTTGATTAAAATATGATTTGCGGCCGTAACAAATACGTATTTACAGAATTATAATCAGTAATACAATTTCTTAAGTTAGTATAATCCTAAAATGTCTAGATTTAATGAAATAGTCATTTAGGATTACTTGGTCTTAGAGAGTTGTGTTGATGACTTTAATGATTATAATACTGTAAATACATATTTTTTACGGTCGCGAATCATATTTTAATCAACGTACAACTTAATACTGACCAGCAAATTACAAAAAACGTAAAAAAAAATGAATTTCGCGGGCTACTCTGGCGCTTTCGCCTTAAGAAGACTTCATAACACGGATTCGAAGCCCCGATGAAAGTCATCAACATCAGTTACAAAATAACAGGAAGAGGTAGCGTAGTCCGGCGCTGGTTATATAAGTTTTATATGCAAAAAATTATGTTATTTGTGAGTTATGTAGCTCATTCAATTCGGTTATTAAAAATTTAACACAAGTTGTTACAGGCTGACTATTGTATCCATCGATCGAGAGTTATTAGTGTGTCCAATGTGTAAAAAGTGATGCTTACGTCATGGTTTGTCTGCGGCCTCTAGGTACAGTTAATTAGATTCTGCTGGCTTGATTGTGTGATAAAGAGCACAAATATGCAAAGTGATAGCAATGTTTGCGCGTCTGATACCTGATAAGTGGTACATTTACCTGCAAGTCGCATGGGTGCAGTGACTGCTGCGTTTGTTTGTATACTGTGTCACTGTCACTGACGGCTTCGCTGGGGTTGTTGTGCTGCCTCTCAGTCTGTTTACATGCTACTGTTTTTGACCTGCCACTGCTGCTAGCCCTACTGTGGTATGTCTAGCAGATTAGTAGATCAATTTTGCTCAACCTGTCGGATCTCGCCGTTCGTTAGTGATATTGTTGATTCTATGTAAATTTTTCTGTCGGTTATTGTGTTTGAGTTTCCGTGAACGTCCTATTGTACTTTTGGTAAGGTGGAGATGATAATTGTTCTTAGATCCTTTGTTCTCAGTTTGTATTTGTAGAGATATGAAGTTTGTGTCTATTATACCAACTTTGAAATCACACAGTTATCAAAGAGACTAAAAGTACAGTACCATAATAAAGAATGACAATCGCTCTTAACATTAAACCAAACTTAAGGAAAGAAGACAATAGGATGGACGAAGTGTTGGTGAAAACTATTTAATATTGTACGTTTATTTGTGATCGAGTTGAAAAAGTTAACTTAGGAATACGAGTTTCTTTGTTGCTGGTAGGCGTGTAGCCGAGTAGGTAGGTACTTACCGACGACCCACTTCTTGTTGTTGCACTACCAATGAATTTAGTTCTTTTCGCTTCGTGGACCATTTAACATAAATACTGCAAAGTTCAATGAAACAAAAACAAATGTGTAATCTTGGCTAACATCGTGCATGGTTGTACAATTATCGACATTAGCATGTATACAAACGATGAAACAATAGCAGAACGTAACATTTCACCCACTTGTTCATAAGCTGTGTAATTAACGATCTTCCAAATTCAATCTAAAACAACACGCTTACGCCAGATTACTGGCGAGTCGTGAACACAATGAATATTCATGGGTAACATTACTACTGCATTATGAATGGCATTAGGCATGTGTTATAATATTCCAAGTTCACGAATGACTGACTAACGGTTTTTTAGATACGTTCTCCAAACTCGACTCGTAAAACTATTATAAAAGATTTGCCTACTTTCAATACGTAGGTGTATTATTTTTTATAACTCGTCGTCGAACATGTCTAAATAGAATCTTCTTTTGTATTGTAGGTTACGGTGTAAAGATTCAATTAAGAGATATCGCTAAACAATACCACATACGATGCAGCAACCTTTCTTTGTTTACGCGGTAACAAAGTGAAACGAAGTTGATTCTGCCGATGTGTTTGTGTTTGCTCCCATTCTCCTGGAGTCTCGTTAGCCAAGGACACGCACTAGGCTCCGCCGACAGACGTTATTTTATGTTTTTATCAGATATTATGAATTAAAAACCGGTTCCTTCGTTCACTGCCTTTTAGGTTGCAAAATGTAAACCTAGGAATGAGGAATTTAGTAACTAATCGAAATCGGAAATATTCAACCAGTAAATTCCCTGGTATTTTCGCCACTACTTTTATTCGTAGTAGGTAAGTACAGCGTGTTGCTGCTTACTAGAAATTTGTTAGTTCGACCACTTTACATTACTCACTTTATTTTCCTGATGACGTCGAGTGAAGTGAAAACGATTGTTACATACATGGTTTACTTAATCTCCTATTTACGAATAGGTACTGTTCATACATTCCTATATAATATATAAATTATAGTATGTTGAACTAAACGAGTTAAATAAACATCAGCTTATCTCGCCATCTAAATACGTACGAAGTTAAACCGGTAAGGACCAAACCAACTGTAGTAAACATTTCGTGGCCGGTTGGGAAGCATACAGCAATTTGGTACGAAAATTGTCGAGAGCCGTGAGAAAGACTGGCCCTTCGGAACGGGACCCGGGAGTAACGGGCCTTCGCAGCCGCAGCCCCGGGCTATATGCTAATGCGTCGATTCACCGCGAATGCCACCGACGACGCCTGCACTACCTCTGGTGCTACTAACCCACATCTCGCCCATTCCAATGATGCGACTGTTTGTGGTCAACACGTTCCCTCGCTCGCCACGAACACGCTCGTTATACTTTCAAATCGATCAACGAAAGTTTCGGACGCTCGTGAGTAGGAAGTAGGTGTGCGTAGTTATCTAGCGAGAATGATCAACATCATCGGAGATACCTGCTCGGTGTGAAGGAATTTTTTAGTAAACGGTAGCTATACCTACGTATTAATGAAGAGATGAACATAATGATTAGTCGATAATGGATGATTCAAACATTCAATTTGTTATTAAGAAGTTTAAGTTTTATTTTGGTACATTATTTCATATTTGGTCGAGTGGTTTATATCAATAGCCTTAACGGAGTTCGACATTTCCGATCTTGGCTCATCTCAGAGCGTTCAAGTGCAGCGCAACGGTGAAAGAGAGAGGCTGCGCGCAGTTCTTGCGTGCCGTTCGTCGCGCGCGCAACTCCAAACATTAACTATTGCATTTTTATTACGTAAGCTCATTAACATTTTTTGTCTGCAGGTTCGAATCCGAAAGTGGTGATAGAAACTACGCGGGCGCGTTTCTCGCGGAATGGCGACGGACGCGGCTGCGGAGGACTTCGTCACCATCGTCCCGGTTGGCGAGGGCCGACCTTCCGCTCGAGATCCTTCTTTCGTCACCGTGCTGACGGTGGGCGCAGCGACCGGTGCAGCGGAGGTCATCGTGCGCAGACCACGCGGGGAACGTCTCGGTCTGGGACTCAAATTCGAAGGTGGATCTGCCGCCGCTGAAAACGTACGGAGACTTCTAGTGCAATCATGTGCAGAGGACAGCCCTGCAGCAAATGCTAGTGCCCCTTGGGGAAAACTCATACCTGGAGATGAAATATTAGCAATAGATGGTGAATCGGTATCAAATTTAACTAGAATAGACTGTGTTCGGCGACTCAAAGACTCAGATGAAACATTAACTTTGCTTGTGCGACATTTTGAACAAGACAACAATACAGAGCGTAACGGCATGGACGTGATAGAGTCTCTTATAAACTCAAAACATTCTTCTGAAATAGTGCGACCTACGACATTACCACCGCCTGTGCCACCTAGGAAACTAGGAAAGAAAAACTCTTTTAAAGACAAACAGACTCTTCAAACAGTTGGTGAGCAAAACTTTTCTAATAATAACGAGAGTCAATCTGAGTGCCAAATGAACGGAAAACATAACGGCATTTCTACAATTACAAAATTATCAAGAAAGTCTTCATTTGACAGTCATATTCTTCGACAAAGTAAAGAAGGCGGTATTGCTTACTTGAAAAAAGGGTCTCCAGAAGAAGTTAGACGTCTAGTGCGACGTTTATCTGACGGAAAAGCTATGCCGCCTGAAGCTGAAGTGTACATAGACCTACTGTCATCCGAGTGGGAACGCTGCCTTGTACTAGCTGACGCTGAGTCTGATGATACAAGCAGCTCTATTTCCACAGTTGTAGATAGACTGGGATCCATGACAAGCTCTGTAGAGAACAGCATTCCATCAACTCCAACTATGCAACCTAAAACTATCGATATACAGAAAGTTCTGAATTGTATTGAAAACATCGACACAAATATTTTAAAAGACATGACTAGTAAAAGGTTTTTAGAAAAACGATTGGAAATAAACACTGAATCAAAATTGTCAGAAAGAAACTTCGTTACAAACGGATTTAATAGTCTGGAAAACACAACGCAAAAACTACTACATAACGACAAAAACAATAACAACACGATAGTTTCAAATGTAACGAATAACGTTGAAGTGAATCAAAAATCTCTAACAAAAAAAGTTGATAATAAATCTGAAAATGTTTCTGAAAAACCTAAGCCTATGCCTAGAAACACGAAAATCGAGCGATCTGTAAGTGAGAAAAAGCCGAGACCGACTGCCGTGCCAGAAGTTCCGCCACCGCCAGTGCCGGACTCTTTACTGACTGCAACTAAGAAGAACTGCATAGAAACATGGTTGCAGCGTTCAGAAGCTGAGATGAATAACAAAACTGTTGAGAAAGTGGAGGAAGCTCCATTGCCAGAGGCGTTACCGCGTTTGATAGATTTCGTGCCCAAGCATCAGTTTAAAGAGAGCAGTAGCGAATCACCGCTGACGCGGCCGACGTCCGCGCCGCCGCCGCCGCCGCCCACCGAGACGCGAGAAGATGGCTCCGGAGCATCCCTCGACACTATCGGCGAACTGGATGAATCAGCAGATGTCACTGATAATGGGTAAGTACTTTGGCTAAGATTTTTGACTTGTGGTTTTGTTCACTTAGGTTTTCTTCATATCAAATCATAGAAAAACCAGGACATGTACATTAACTTTTAACTTACAAGGATTAGGAAAAGGTCATGTGGGGATCATGTTATAGTAAGCATGTTTTTCAGTTTTGCCTTTCACGAATTTCCTCTGTTACCTTTTCATAGCTAGGTATCCCGCACAAAGTGTGAATATATCCAAAACATTTTTAAAACCGAACATTTTTAAAAGATTTCACGACTTAGTAGTGTAGGTCAAATTAATTTGTTAAGCGTTATTTTCATAACAAATCATAGTTTGACACGCGAACATTAATGCGAACAACCGGAAAAACTTAGTTTATCAATTACAAGTTATGAATATGCATGTTTTTTAATTTAATTACTAGTGTAGAAATACACCCAGGTGGTTTTGAAGAATTAACTTTTGCAACAATAAGATCAAGGTGAAAATTCAGATTAAGTAACCATTTATGAATATTAAAATACACAAAGTGCAGGTTGAAGGTTTAATTTGCGTAGGAAATGTGAAGTAATTCAATAATAATACGCGCTGGATTAGATCTAAGATTTACTTAGAAGAGATGAAGTACCGCAAATTTCTTTGTCGGAGAACAATAATCTTTCGTGGCGCGACAAATGCACCATCAAAAGATTTGTTCCGCGTATCCGTCACCGGCTCCACTTGCTTGTTAAAATAAATACGAGCCATTTGGACGTAAACCTGGCTATTCGTCGTCGAGAGTTGGTGGTCTTTCTCGTAAAATACACTCAACGTGGATAAGTTTTAGTGTGGGACATATAAAATGCGAATTAAAGTTTACATTTCCATTTTGTTTTAATGTCTTCAATTTCATGTTTTATTCTTTAAAAATCATTATTTTCTTATGGAAACTTTTATCCATAAATACTTAAGTTACTTGTAACACCTGCACATAACGGCATTTAAAATGATAATATAAAAAAAATACAAAATTTCAAAGCCGCAAACAACAAACATTAAAAAAAAACACACAGTTGTTTTGCATTAATTAAAATCATGTAGTCTGATGAACGTGCGAACATAGGTAGGTACAACGAACTTCGCATGAGGAGGGAAAACTCTTTCCACAGAAACTCGGTCATCAATGAAAGAAAGTAAATTTTCACCTAAGGGGAAGTAATCACTGGTTGCAATTGAAAATATCCATTTACAAGTGAGCCGAGGAAATGGTTAGTAATGAAGCTAACGTTTTCCAACAGAACTGGAAGCGAGTTTTATGTTTTCTCTAGTTTCTTGTGATGGGCGGCGGGCGGGCAGGCAGGCAGGCATGCAGGCAGGCAGGCGGGCAGGCAGGCAGGCGGGCAGGCGGTCTGGCGGGCAGGCGGGCTGGCTTGCTCGGGCACAGCTGTGTCTGGGACGGCCGGCTATGATTGCTCGGAGGCTTTGGAGATATTATATTCAAATGTATGGATAGGATTATTCTAATTTGTATTCATCTTATACTGTACAGATCGATCAGTATTTAGCCCTTCTTTGTTTTTGCGTTATTCAATTGAACTCTGCACGATATCTTGTACACTCGTGTCATAAATTAGTCCAAGTTTGTTTAGCTGTCTGTTATTGACATTATTCGGACAATACTGACGCTCACAACAAATTTAATGCTTTGTCTATTTCATAGGCATGCACGTGGGTATATTTGCATTATGTAACAATAAACAGGTACCTAGTTGAACCGCATTTGCGCTCTGAATATCTGAAAACTGGCTTGCATACAATGATTCATGTAAGATATATAGATAAACGCGAACTAGATTCCTTCTAATGTATTCCGGTCGGTTAACTCTATGTGCATGTGCGATTCACATATACTTTAATTACTGTCCATTTTTCATGGAATTCTGAATATCTATTTTATTGTTGAACTAATTAACTTTCATAAACTGTGGTCAATTAGTTTTTGTTTATTAGTGGTGTACACATCACGGTTTATTTGAAAATGTGTGCTAATTAACGTCATTAGCTTTATAGCAATATAAAGAAAGCAAGAGAGTTGAAACAGGAAGACGTTAACATTATGCACTTTTAATGTATAATTTTAAGAGAGACAAAAACTCCTGTGAACTTTTTTTACGTAACCTGCGAAATTGTTTAAATGATAAAATACCACAGTTCATTGTTTTCTCAGCAAACAATACTTTTACTAGTTGCACAGGAACAACGGCTATAAACAAAGAAAAGAATATTTTATTCGGAACGGCGACACACATGGAGAGTTTTCTCTATTTTCATGCAAACTAGCGGGTAACAATAGCGGGGTGGTAGGGGGCGCCACCGACCAGCTGCGCCCTCGCCCTCACCGCGCTCCAAGTGCACCGAGCAGCTACTTGTGCATATAGGCCGATATTACACGAACATAATACAGGTTGAAATTGAAAACATGCGACAAACCAAAATGGGAGATTGTGCTCATCATTATGAACAACTTTTACTATGGGACCAAACCTGAAATGGCGAAAAAAAACTGCTGTTCCCTACATTTTGACGAGTTATGCGAACATAAATGTAGGGACCAGCTGATTTTGTTTTCGCGATTATTAAAAGTTGTTCATAATGATGAGTACAATCTCCCATTTCGGTTTGTCGCATGTTTTCAATTTCAACCTGTATACTCCTGTTTGAATCCTTTCCTGGGCCCCTAGGTGCCGCTACGATTTGCGTTCAAAAGGATCGCTACTGCCAAACTGTACGCTTCAACTGTCTATAAGAGAGCAGAGTCAACGGTAAAATTAGCGAAATGAAGAGCTCTGTCAAATATTTGTGACCCACTTCTAACAATGTTTGAGTGCTTAGGTACATAAATCTATGTATATTTAGGTACACTTTTCAATTAAGACTATGTCTACACAAAATATATACAGTTATTTGCCAAATTCTTGATGTTTACAGAATTTTTGCAGCTTAATCGTAAAATAAGTTTACTCAGGCCATCTTGGGAGAGTTTTGACCTAGAGACTAACAGCTTCGCTTAGAAACTTACTTGCAATTTGAAACTGTTCTTTACAAGTTTCTGTACAAATTACTCGAAAATTAATAACGGATATTCTAAACTACAGTGTGCCTATAATTATTAAGAAAATATTAAAATCATTGAGATTTGTGAAAATTATGGATGGATCAAAGAGCATTTTCTGAAAATCTTTAGTGAATATTTTATATTAAGGTCAACTGTAAATAGTTACACGTATTTCAATTAAGTACCTGTATATTTGTTCTATACTATATTTGTAACATACTCGTACCTACATATTTGAAAAGACAGCAAAGAGTTAATATAACAATGCTTTATTCTGGTGTTCAAGTCCAGATGTCGCATACAAATTCAAATTCGATTTAGGTTTAGGCAGCTGAAACTGCTATGTAAAGTACATTGCAGTTTCACATAGATTTCGTACCGCGTTGACACACATTAACGTAAAATTATTATTTAAACTTGCACGTATAGTTTTAGTGCAATGTAGTTAATTTTCATTACTTCTGTTTTAATTTACACACGGAATGTTAAGCCCCACTCGACAAAAGGTACTCAAATTATAATTGACACGTGATCAGATACTTACAATAATGTAAATGTTATAAACAAAGTGCTTCAGATAAGTGAAATATTTCAAATTAAATTTTGCGTGTTGTTTAACTGAATGACGTACCGTTGAAGAATATTAATCAAAGCGTCATGGCATTAGAACATGAAATAGAAAGTAGATCTCTATCATTGTTTGATCATTCATCTGATACATCTGAGAATTATCACTTAGCATCATAAACATCACAAAAACATACGAGTATTGATACGGGTTGTTAAGCCTTTTAAGAGCCTTGTCGACGACAGACTTTTAATGTCATGTAGAGAGACTCTTAGAGCAGGACTTTACCTCTTGTATATATTATTACTAGCTTTTGCCCGCGGCTTCGCCCGCGCGGAAGTCGGATATTATCCCACGGGAACGTAATAACGGGATAAAAGTATCCTATGTAAGTACTATAACAATATGCAAAGTAATTAAGACACTTACTTTAATAAATTGGAATATAAATGTTAAAACATTTCTGTAAACAACATTTTTCGTATTGCCATCCTTTGCTAGAACATGAAGATTTTGTGGGCTGGATACTCGTGAGCACGTCACATACAATTTATTGCCTATGGGTTCGGTTCTTCGGTTTCAGCCGCCCGGAAAGACGCGTGGCGCTCCGCATCTAAAATCTGCCGAGCTTGAGTCTGCTCCAAGGTCTCGGCGTCCCTAAGAGATGCGTGGCGCTCCGCATCTAAAATCTGCCGAGCTTGAGTCTGCTCCAAGGTCTCGGCATCCCTAAGAGATGCGTGGCGCTCCGCATCTAAAATCTGCCGACCTTGAGTCTGCTCTAAGCTCTCGGCAGCCCTAAGAGATGCGTGGCGCTCCGCATCTAAAATCTGCCAACCTTGAGTCTTCTCTAAGCTCTCGGCAGCCCTAAGAGATGCGTGGCGCTCCGCATCTAAAATCTGCCGAGCTTGAGTCTGCTCCAAGGTCTCGGCATCCCTAAGAGATGCGTGGCGCTCCGAATCTAAAATCTGCCAACCTTGAGTCTGCTCTAAGCTCTCGGCAGCCCTAAGAGATGCCTGGCGCACCGCATCTAAAATCTGGCCGTCCTTGAGTTTTCTCTAAGCTCTCGGCAGCCCTAAGAGATGCGTGGCGCTCCGCATCCAAAATCTACCCAGCTTGAGTCTGCTCCAAGGTCTCGGCATCCCTAAGAGATGCGTGGCGCTCAGTATCTAAAATCTGTTGAACTTGAGTCTGCTCTAAAGTCAAACGGGCCTGAGACTGCTCTTCAGATTCTTGCGTTCTAGTAACTTTCACGGCTCGAGCTCTACTAGAGCTACGCGCTAAATCCGATTTACGCTTGCGAGGCATATCAAACAAACTTAATGAACTTAAATTATACACTACTCGTACTAATGGTTAACAATAAAGCTACAATACAACTACAATTTAGACAACCTTACCTACAACAAAGCACACTAAGTGCAAAAGAAAATATTTTTGAAACCTAATGAACTAACTAAAAATACGTTTTATTGAATAGACTAATTATAAAACAACATATAAAGAAGAATTACCAACTTCTAAAATAATAGAGTCAACGGAGACAACTAACAACTTTTGAGATCGTGAATCCAATATTGACACTCGTCAAAAGCGATCAACGGAAGTTAGATAGAGTAGAGATTTAGGAAACACTCGACCGAGAACTCCTACTTCCGACCTCGTAGTGCCTCGTAGCACCACGAACTAAAAAAAAAAACAGTGGCACTCCGGGAGTGCCGACAGAAGTGAAAACAAAACACAAAATACATTAAAACCGAGTACATCCCGAGGACAGCCGAACACATCCGAATGTAGCGCGGTGTCGGTAACAGTGTCGAGAGTTCAATGGTGTTTTTCCCATCTCAAAAAATGCCCAACGCTCCTAAAGAAGTATCCACTTCAAAAATCCGATCGAGATTTTTTTTTAGGGAAAATCGAGAATGTACACAACGAAGCGAAAAGAAGAAACAATTAAATTCAATATAATTATTTCAATTATCTACGAATTAGGAACGATTTTTTTTAGAAACGAACGAATTTCAATCTGTCAAAACTCCAATACGTTGCATGAATAAAGGTCACTATCCTCACCTGCGGAAAGACTTAACACTGCGATTCATAAAATCGTGTCATTTGCACAACGCCATCTATCGAGCACACTGGTAAATCTAAGTAAGCAAGTAGTGATAACTTTTGACCAAGTGGACCGATTTTAATTAAATTAAATTAAATTCATTTATTTCAGGTAAGGTAACCCATATCAGCAAAATCTACACATTTTTCACAAATAAAGACTAAATGTCACCTCCAGATACAGACTATGACTATTTACCAATGCCTTAAAAATCTCTTTAAATATTTACACAAAAATGTCAATATTACATGTGAATTCTAAAATCATCCCCTATTTTATCCTCATGAGGGATCATTTTAGAAATACGACGAAATACGTAGTTCATTATTTGTTACCAAAAGCCTAAATTTGAATTTTCATATCCCTAACTTAAGAAATAACAGGTTTCCCATACAAACTTTCATCCCCTATATCCCCCCCTTTAGGGATGTTATTGAGACAAAAAGTAGCCTATGTCCTTCCCCGGGATGCAATCTATCTCTCTGTCAAATTTTATCGAAATCCGTTCAGTGGTTTAGGCGTGAAAAGGTAACATACAGACAGACAGACAGACAGACAGAGTTACTTTCGAATTTATAATATTAGTATGGATATGGATGTAGCTAGTAGTAGTCCAGCTAGAGCAATATACGCAGTTTGAGTCTATGTTTGATTAATCTTCGAGTCATCTAGCTCTATTGCTGTATCGTTAACGAGGCTCATTAGCAGGACTGTCACGCACTGCGAATTAAAGAGACAGTTCTGTTTGTATACAAGTCATAATAAATTAATGTTTAAGATCCATTCAGTGATAAATTATCAATTAAGAAGATTTACGTGTGATACAAAATCTATCCTTTTGGTATGTAATCATTTTTCGTAGAGAGGTTTTCATTTTTTTTTAAGTGTCGTTAAAGGTGGTCAAGGGTTCGTGTTAAAGCATGAGATTGCACGGTAGTAAAAACAAAGACCGATCGGCAATCTACATGCCAAGAATAGAGATAAGGAAAATGGATCCTTTGTCGCTGCAGTGTTAAGAGGTCAAAAAACCGTAGTGGACATTCACAGAATATTTATCTTGTTTTATTTATTACTTTCATAAATCGCGTTTGAATTGGATTTCTACTTTAATAGCAGTTAATCATTGCATATTTTGCTCCCAGCTTGTTATGAAATCCAATTCGTATAAACAGTACAAGAACGTGATTCGGATATATGATACTGTTGCAGGAATATTTTTGACTGCAACACATCAGCAGGCTATAGATTTTGCTGCTCAAAAACCTTTATTATGTTATAGGTACGTGAGGGCTCTATATAGGTGTTTTAAGATTAACACGAAATACGTCTATACGTCTGATGTGTATTATGTTCAGAAAGGTATCATGACATTTAAATAGACATCTTAATGTGTGTTCGGCGTTTTAATATAGGTACGTGTGAGTTCACATTGCGTAATCTCTAACTGGAATTTCACATTTTGAGTCTACATTTTGAAGTGTTTTGTGCAACGAATGCACTGTGCAACATTCTTATTATAGATGTGTGTGTAAACTCTCAACTGCATGTAGATTAGGTAATCTATTGTCAAGAGGCTCAAAAACAAGGACTAAGTGCTTATCACATTCGAAAAACCTTGATTTTACACGTCAGTACAAAGATTCCTTTGTTTTCTGATGATTCTAACATAAGTATTGATCATCAATGAAGTCATACTTAAAAGTGGGCTTGGGTTGGGTTCGTCAGTTTGTACTAGAGCATTATTTACGTTTTTCCTTCGAGAATAATGTCCGTGCGTGAACATTAATAAAGTCTTGATGGTAATGACTCATGTCATTTGCTGTAATGTGACGGTCGTTTCCTATGTGCAGACTTAAGATGTGACATCATAAAATATATGATACCTCTATATCACCTGATGTCACGTAGGATAAGTCAAGTCCGTATCTTTAACATTTTTAATAAAGAACCGCTAATTTATTTAAATTAAAGCCATTTCCGGGCATCGCTAATTATTGATATGTTTATTGGCGTCCTATTATTATAATTTGAATAAGAAAGATTCGGTTGCCCTCCCACGCAATGTTAGGATTAGTAATTTATAGGGCCATAAATTTTCTGTAAGAATAAGTATTTATTTGATTTTCTTAAGAACCTATTATAAACGCTGATACTTTTTGAATAGTGTATTGGTTTTAATAAAAAGTAAGTTACTTAGTAAGTAGGTGTTGTGTTTACTTTTCGTAAACATATTTTTCTGCAGTAGATACCCACTTAAGTACGGTACTTCTGATACAGCAAAGAAAGCACTGACATTTTTATGTAAATTAGTCAACACGTAAACGCTGACGTGGATTTAAACCATCGATCATAATCTTTCGTCTCGTTTGTCTAAACGTCTACTACAAGCGCGACCCAAAAACCTCTCTACGGATTTTAATGGCATTTTGTTACTTATGCCATAAAAGTGTTCAATAGTGGATAGTAAACATATATTATAGTATCTTCACGCTTTCTATGCGGAACTAGGCAGGGAACACTTACGTCCTTAGGTCTCTGCAGCGGCCCAGAGCTAAATAAATTCAAACACCATAAACGGCCACTCTACATATTCATAGAATTTGATTGGTTGCGCTACCTCACCCTATTTATATGCATTATTCAAGATTTTATCTATCACCGGATAGGCAGCGTCCTAGGCTGTACCAACGGACGATAGATAGGCAGAAATGTAGGAGATTTTAAAGTGGCCCTTAAAAGTGATTACCTACATGAGATATACATTATTACAGATCCCTATTTAAGCTGCCCCGTTAAGAAATATTATTTTGCTGTCATTTTTTTAAATGTTTAAGCCTACTTTAGTTTTCCATTAATATTACCTACGTACCTAATTATTTTATATTTTTACATATAGTTTAACTTAACTAATTTAACTTCTAACTTGTTCCTGCAAAAGAAAATTAATTATTCTGTTGTGTGCCGAATATCATAGTCAAGTACAGAATTTACGTTCGACTTTGTCGGCAAAATTCAAACAGATTTTTTTTCAAATTTTCGGGACTTTATTGCCTTAAAATGTCGGTCAAGTTATATGGGTCAGGTTGGGCATAATATGGACTCAAATTGGGGTCGCGGCGAAATTTAAAAGAATAAATGCAAATCGGGGCTGATTGCTTTCGCAAATGCACTAAAGATATGCCCTTACTAAGGCTCATTAACTCTGCAAACTGCGTATTAGTTGATTGAATGAGCAATCAATCCGTTATCAAGTGGCGATCTGTGCTTTATGTTCCGGTTTTGAACAAAGAAAACATTGTCTTCCAGTATTTTCTTTGAAAGCTAGATCAAGTCAACGTCTTCTTTGATGGATTGTTTAATTGCCAAAGATGGTTGGTTGGTATACGGCTGCAATAATTACCGCATTGCGCCTGCCGCCTGCCCTGCGCCGTACAGACGTGCCAGCTCCATGTAACCCGGTACATACAAACGCTACGTGCGATGTAACTTCTCCCTCAAACTTACTTCATAACAACTGAACTTTACTAGTTTATAGTTATTGGAACTTAGTACAAATAACTGTTATTAGAGTACATTCTAAAGTTTAGAAAACTGTTGAATTGTGGGTATTTATATAATTATTTGTTACTGATGCCTAATCATTTCTGATGAGTAATAAAACGTTTCTAATTATGGTACTTTCTCCATATTATTTTAAACACTTACTTGATTATTGACTATGGTAATTAGGTTTAATACTTGGCAGTACACAGAAAATAGTTTTTAGAACTGCTAAACAGGTTCTTAATTTCTGAATGTTAAGTTATGGTAAGTAAAAGACTGTAATTTTAAATAGAAAAAGTTTAAAAGTTTTTTAAATAAATTGCAAGGCAATTGAGTAAGTTGGCGTTAGTGACGAATAACAAAAATAATAAAAATTTCACAGTACATAGTAGTACGTAGTTTGAGAACCATTTCAAACCGTCTAAGATGTCGTAAATACGTAATACCAAAAGGAAGACACTCCATGATAAAGGAGAAATTTAAATTGTTTTTTCCTGTAGGTACTGTGCTTATTATGTTTCACACATTCATTCATTATTCCTTCGGTCGTACTGTGTGAATTCGTCAATGATTTCGCTAATAAAACAAATCCGCGCTGCGCGAATGTAATTTAGTAAACTTTTATCGATGTCAATAAATAATTGGAACCAAATTTTAAACTATTAAGCAATAAACATCTCTGACAGAATTGGTCCCAGTCCTACATATTTGTAAAGGCAATGTTCTTTTATAGATAATCAAAGCAATAACGATCACGATATGACCCACATATTAGCTTGAAAGAGAAAACATGCTCAATAACGAATACCATAATAATGAGAACTTACAGAGCTTTCGACCGCTCTTCATAATGGATAGGTGTAATGTAAATGATCGCAGTAGGTAGGTACACAATATTGACTTGTCCCAGAATGCGACTGGGCGTGGTCACTGCATATAATCTATTATTAGAGCAACTTTGTTTTACATCGATGTGCAAGTCACCGTAGCAAGGCTCGCGACGCGACGTTCGAGGTCATTCAGTCATGTACTCTCTAACGGACCATCTTCTCAGTTTTACAATCGTATTCTGTAAGCGTCTGTACGTGTAACACTTATTGGTCACAAATGTTGGCCGTCGACTTCAACTAGGTTTTGTTGTCATTGAATTCCAAATAGCGCAGTTAGTGCTCATTGAGATTTAGCGTAACGCAAAATGCGTTCTACTTACACGATTTTCTTTTTGCTCGTATCGCTTCGTGTTCGGTTGCATTTATAAATCTTGTCAATGGAACATTATCTCACATGACTGGTCCATTATCTGTTATTAGTAGGCTGAATGGTCTGATGTGGGTACCATGCGGCCGGCGCGCTAACGGTACCGCGTCTCCGTCGCCGCCGCGCTGATTGGCCCTGCAACTCTCAGACGTCTCTGCAATCCAATACATCTAATACTGTTATTAAATTTATGTTTGTATCTGTCCATACTTTCTCTCATGTGTGATGGTAATCATAGGCATCGATCACGGCGATGTTATCGACACTCAGTTTTTGTCCGGTTTGCATTTTTACGCCCACGTAAGAGTACGTTAAGATCATGCTAAGTATGATTTGAAAATTATAGGTACCTATATTTCGGTTCAGTTGAGTATGATAAACCGTCGATTATTGTATTGGCCTGGGTCTGGTTGATAATATACATATATGTATAATCTCTAATCATATGTCAACGTCTCAATTGTAAAGCTTTACTAAACCTAATGTAAGTTTGCTCTCGAGTGCCCTTTTACAATTGTGTCTGTAATTGAATCTTACCTACTTTTGCAAAATCAGAAAACATGATTGGTAATTTGTATAAAGGAAATAAATCTGAATTTTATGTACCTACCAAAGAACCGCAAGTCATTAGTTATCAATTATTGTGTGGATGCCTGAAATCAATCTCAAGCAATCTCGACACAACAAACAATGTATAAAACTGTAATAAACAAAATCATTTTATTAGGGTAAATTTATTTTCTCCAAAGTAGGTTTTAATAAATGAAATATTTGCAATAACGCGGCCCGGCGCGGCGCACAACGCCGCTTTCTAACTTTGTCATTTAATTTAACCCGTATCGACGCGGCGAATGTATGGAATTCCAAACTGGAGAGGCGGAAGCGGTGAACGAGGCGCCTTGATCTTGTTCATATACACTCACCTCTATAATGTGTGTGCCACTGTATGTATACTATGTTCATGAGTAGGAAATATCGCAAAGTGACGTTGCGGTGACAATAGCACGTTCGACCCTGTTCGCACGCTTCTCCCACTTTCCATTTATCGACTTGTTCGCTGCCCCGTTTATAAGGGGGCTATTTAGTCATTTACATGTACAAACAATTGTATCTTCAGCTAACAGTTGCTAAGTGATTGGAGACAAAGGAGGGCGAAGTACCGAACCTTTTAGAATTTCCCCATCCAAGTCAAACTTTTGTCTTGTGCTTCCTTCAGTGCCTTGCAAATACAAATAGAACGTGAATTAGCGTTCATTTAAACATTTGAATATTTTATATTATGAAATTCATTTGCAAAATCAAAGAAAAATAGAAAGGAAGAAAATCAAAGAAAAAGGCAAGGCTACTTGTGTAGTGATGAATTATAATATAACTTGAATTTAGATAATATTAGAAGTAGGTACCTACATAGAACTGATTTCTCAGAACGCCTTTCAGTGTTAAAACGAATTCTACTAGTAGTTGATTATATATAGGTACTTGTACTGTTAAAAATAGTGTTAGTAAAGACTTTTTAAGCTAAATTTTTTGCAGTAGTATTACATGCAAATCTGCGAATAGATACCTACGGATGCCATTATAAATAAAACGCGATGCGTCCTTGAGATTGGTCACGCATTTCTTCTTATTTTGGTGGGATGCAATTCGTCAAATCAAAATAGAATTCAGGTTGGCGTTCTGAATCTCAAGTTCAATATTTAACTTTCGTAATAATGTCACTCAATCCAACAATTAGATTTTTGATTTATTGAGTATTACGGGTTATTCACCGTAGAAAATATAACCAGTTTAGAGGCTGGTAGGACTGTTAGATAACGCAGCTTCATCAATCTTTTCATTGCAAATATTGGCTTCAAAACGGGGTCGGGATGTAGGTGACTTTATTTCATCGTGGCTGATCCATCAAATACAGCTACGGTAACCCTTAGTAATGTATCTGCGGATAATGAAGTTAAGGCTGATGCAGTGATTCTGCGAAGTGTAGCTCGGGCGCCTGCTAACGGTACCCGCACCGTCGACACCGCCGGCGTCGGCTGATCTCGCCTTGCTTAAAGAACTGCTATATTTTATTAAACCTTTTATATACCTAAACTACGGTGCATTTCTTAACCGTTTCATGCACTGTGATTGTTTTACAAGCATCTGGACAACTTTGATTACCTACCTATTCACTGATCATAAGTGTACGTAAAAACTTTATTTCCTGTACCTGTACCTAAATACATATAAATGTTAAACAAACATAGAGTTGTACAATTAGTTTTGAAGTGGTTGTTTGTTTTGGTATTGAACGAGTAGTGGTTTTAGTCGTTCAGGAATACCCGTTTACCAGCTTTTAGTTGTTCAGGAATTTTTTAGGTAGATAAGTGGTGTTTACCGGCGAGAATTGATATTCATTATGATAGTTTACAAACAGCTAATGTAGCTAGTCGTTATAAAGAATTGTGAATGCAACTTAACCTTCTAAATAAATAGATGCAGTAGGTATCATTTACATATGATTGACAAACATTAAAAAAATATCGGTCATTATACCGATATTTTTACGTATAAATAATATATGGGACAAATGATTTTCGATAAATCGCATTATAGTTTGATCGCAGAACGTCAGAATTCTAGGTACCTTCATACCGACATATCGATCGGCATAATGATGTTGGTTTCTAGTATAAAAATACCAATTATTTCTTATTACCTAGTTTCTGAAGTCTCTGCAAGACCTTTGTTGACAAGACTCCATACTTAGGTGCAACTTTTGACACGGGGTTCGAATGTCTGGGTGACGTTAACGTAACATAAAAAGTTTAGCATGCAAATCTTTTTTGGTGACAAGAAAGAGAGAAAAAGCAGTGTTGCACATAATAACTACAAGATATATTGAGAATTTCGTCATAGTTGAAGTGGGTTTAAAAAAAGGATTAAAATGTTTTAGAAATAGTAATTTGGCTTTCGTTGCACGCTATCTATTTGTAACAAACCCTCTGCAGCAGAAGGACAGGTAAGCAAAATCCAGTTATAGCGTACCTAATATAGGATCTAATTTTAAAATTCGTTATGCCTAATTGATCATACCAATTAGTGTGCTGCCAAGATTAATCTAGAATCATTCTATATGTATAGGATTTAGATAACAACCGCAATAAATATTCGTACAGTTTCGTGGAACCATTTAAAATAGGTACTAAATCAATTAAAAGCAATTAATTTGGTCTTGAAAAAGTCAATGCCGTATAGATGCATTCTTGACATGACCTTAACACTTAAAGCCATGGAAGCTGAACATGTGAGAGCATATGATAAAAGCTGTTATAAACTGATACCGGTTTAACTACAGAAGGTTTAGGTGATCAAGTAGATCGATGTTTGTAACTGAATAATATCGTGAAGGCTTTCCGGTGAACGAGAACGCCAGTTGCGCTTGCGCCGCGTCGCCAGGCGACAGGGGCGCGCGAGGGGAGCGCGGGGGAGTCACGACGTGGTTAGCCTAGCCTACGTTAGGTTAGGCTTGATTCCATTTTGCCTTTCGCGATCGCTCTGTATTTCTCCTGTGTAGGTTATCGTTTGATCGTAAAAAGAACTTTGAATGCCCATGGAGGAATGCGGAGCGAGGTAGGCTATGTATTGGATATAAAGATTCTCTACAACATTCAATAAGTTTTATTTATTTTGTCTTATATGCGACCGCTGGAATATAATAAATATTTATTGAATGACCTCGTGTACCTACTTATAGTCGTAAATAACTTATTGGCAAACGTAGGTATATTATGCACTGCGAAGCCTTCACGTGACAATAAACATTTAAGAATTCTGAATGGCTTGTAGCTAAGTATTTAAAATTTATTTTCATTGAAGAAATTCCTGTCCTATGATATCGGTCGCCTTCATGATTCAACATCGCCAATCTGTTGGCATTCTGTTCCATTCGTCGCCGCCGCGGACCCTGACATTTCGATAAAGGCAGCCGATGACCTGTTTTCGATGTTATTCGTTGTCAAATGTTGTAGAATGAATTCCAATAATGTTGAAATATTCTAAACTGTAAAATATATGATTGCATTTGGTTGAAATTGATTTAGTTGGGACTAATTAAAGTTGATTTAGGCGCGAACATTATTCATCGTTTCGCAACGTAGCATCTCGATCAAATGCGATGTAGTGTCATAGTATTTTTTGAGAAAAATATTGCTGCCTGCGTTGTGAGACTTGTGAGTTACTTTACCTTTTCCTAATCTACGATAATCAAACTGCATCCGGTATTTTGTGATTTTGGCACATTCCGAAAAAGATTTAAAAACCATCAATTGCACTTTCTTATAATGAAGCAACTGAACTGAAGGTCGTAAGATGGTTTATAATTTATTTATTTATTTGGGACAAACAAACAGTAACACATTATATCTGCGCAAACAATATAAACACAAAGATATTATATAAATGTGAAACTCACACCGTTATCCACAGCATATAAAATGTTTTTCATCACTAATAAATGGTAGTCGAAATAATCTTAAAATACTGTATTTTAATGTTATTTCGACTACCTTATGTCATTTAGATAGATAAAAAGCTCCAAAGCTACGTAAGTCATGACTATTTTCAGCTTTCATTAACTATCAGATGTAAGATTTTTCATTATCTAGTAAATGTGGTGTGAAGTATCCACTATCCACAAATAAAAGGTTTAAAACAGTGTCGGTTGAGCGGTTGAGGCGGCTGTAATGGCGGGGCGGTATGTCGGGCAGAAGGCGGGAGCGAGCGCCACCCGCCGCCGCTAATTGTTACTATTACAGAAATTGGTCACTTACACTGTATCGCAATAAATCACTACCCGCTGTGTAGGCAGTGGGCTCAAAGCGTGCACAACCGACGTTCATTCGATTACTTGTCCGCTATGTAAATAAACTTACTGTGCACTCACACGTATTTCGTTGCAAAATATTTTATTATTCATTATTATGCGCATACCGGCTACTTTTCGTAGCGTGACTGTAACTTACCCTGATTTTATTGCGATTGACTATCACTATCATCTAATATTTTATGAGAAATAGTACAATTTAGCATGTAATCCGCGGTAGAGCGTCTCGACATCAATGTTGCATTCGTATTCTAGTTTCGATGCTCACTTATATGTTTTTTTTTATTGCAGAAAACCAGTTGAAGTCATCAAAAAGAAAGAGCGAAAATCATCGTTTGAGAGGAGTTTTTGGGAAGGTGAGTAATTTTCTATTGTGATTTGTCGGTCAAGTTTATGCAAACCGAAGCTCTCTGAGTCTCATAAAATAAAAAGCTTCTACCCACGACTAGGTATAGGGCTAGTGGACTAGTCATTTCACCTTGATGCACGATGGTGAAACCCACACCAGCCTGAGGAATTCTGTTCCTCAAGTTGGGAGATTATTTCGCCCTTAGGTTGGTATTCCCACTTATAAGTATTGGTCAGTGACTAAATCCGGATGCATGCACAAACACCGAGACCAGTTGTTGCAAGACTCGTGTGAGTCAATTAGTGATGGGCTATCAGAAACCTCTCACAGCTTATGCAACTTTTCGACCAGTGGGTCACAAAAGTCACGTTCAGTTTCACTGAGTTCTGTTGCTTTAATAAATGCTAATGGTGTTATGACGATACCGGTGGTAGTTTAGAATGCCTCTTCATCTGCAATATAAATGAAAATAGTGTGAGTTGAGGCAGATCATAATCATGTTTTCCATCGCACTTTCTTTATTCTTATAAAGGAAACCGGACAAGGATAAGTAATACAGCATTATAAATACTTGACTGACAGCATCTTTTACATGAGAGTGCCGTTTACAGCGGTGAAAAGCATTGTTTTCTGTAAAACCACCGACCCATATTCTAAAGTAAAATAGCAGTTGCCTATTCACTTATTTAAATTAATATTACTTATTCTCGTCAATGATATTAATGAGAAATGCAAGTTATGCTTCTTAATCATGAAAAGTAGAATAGCTACCGTATATTTTTCAGAATCCGTGTTACATAATAAGATTAATCGACAGCAAAAATGTTACAAGAATAAACTAGTATTAGGAATTCCGATTGAGTTGCGTGATAAAGAAGTAAATGCAGCATGCGTTAGCTTGAGCCACTCGGGCGCATTTCAAATAGTCGCGGTTTGAGGGAAGCTGCCCGCGCGCAGAGTTGCTGCTCAATTAATCGGAAAATTATAAGTAATGAAGTTGTAATTGAAGTGATTTCAACGAACTTGTTTGTAGACATGCAATCCTCTCAAGTTGTTGATGGGTCGTCGTGGTAACAGTTAATAATCAAGTTGTAAGTTTCATTATTGTTTGCTTGTGTTTAAATAATTAAGGAATATGCTAATGGACTATTTCGGTGAATTTACTTAATAATTTTATTTTGTAAACAGCTTACAATTACTTTTAATGATAATATTTAGAGATAATGTAGAGGTTAACATGGTCACATATTACCATTTTATGACTACCCACGGTTGTGCTGAAACCCGTTCCATTAAATTAAACGATATTAGAAAAATATAATCGTCTAAAATATATCTATGTAAATTTCTCACACTAGTGTTGTTGAACTCATAGAGAAACTTGTTATTTATCGTATCCTTAATGGGTAAAAAAATATCAAAGTATTGAGTATAGTTATATCAGAATCTTTGTCCGGGGCGTGAAAGTGCACCTTGCGCAGGCGCGGCCGTTGTCGCACCTGCTCCGGCGCAGCCCATGGCGTAATGCAGTTTCGGTGCAAGGCTTGGACTGCATTGCTGGCGCGCCACAAGGTAGAATATCAACAAAGTCAAATCTTTCAAGAGTTCCAGTTATGCGATACTAGTTTTTGCATTCATCTTCACGATATTACATAAACTATAGCAGGAAACAAGTGAAAACATAATTTTATTAAAGGCCAACCATGATCGAGTTATTTGAATATCAGAGTTCATCATTTCACAATGGAGATATTGCTTTAGTTAAATTCTGCCATACAACACAAAACTATTACAATATAAGAAAGGTTTGAGTCATAGATCAAATAGATAGCTGTTATTCTTAATATCACGTTTCGTGTTCCGTTGAATTCGCAATAAAACACACTTCGGCGCACATAAGAATTATGATAACAAAATAATCATTCATGTATTGGGAAAATAAAGGCAATAAAAGGACGTGTGCATCATTTATATGAATCCACTGAGAATTGCTAAATATGAATCTCACTATAGATTGCTCGACCTAGGAATCGAACCTCACGACTTCACCGTCACTGGCATCACCGTCACCAGCTCTAGCGTTTCCACTAGCAAAATACCAATTAACTTTAATTGCGCCAACTTAGCTTCTTCATTATAGTTCTACAAATCATGATTTTGTAATACGTTTAAATATTGATTACCTACACCATGTTTTTAATTATTGGCTCAGCCATGAATACTTCTCGTCTGTACGAAGTTTGTTTAGCCTTAGGTGTCGGTTGCGTGCGCATAACTTTGAAACACATACCTGTACATGAAATATGTTCGAAAACATTTTAACTGCATGACCACGACTTTCGATGAAGCAAAGAACAATTGTATTTTTTCAAGCCTGACCACTACATAAAAGTACTTTCAAATAAATTCCCGCGAGGAAAGTAAGGTGGGCTGGAATCCCGCGCACGATCATTAAGTGACGACCACGACCTGCCCGTCGGCTTTCATTGTTTAGCCACCGCTTTGCATATCGTCTCACCAACATCATTTGATGATTGAAAGTGATTGTCAATTTGTGGTCAGATACCATCTTCTTTATGGCCGGGATAGAGGAAGGGATCCCCATTTGTTCGGGCGTACACTTACGTAGGACTTTAGTCTATGTCCGACCAAATACTTTCTGGGGATGGGAAAAAAAATCAAAATTACAGTAATTTTGCCTCAAATATTTTGTGGCGTATTAATTTATCCGGTTGCCATTTAAATTGGAAGTCTCGGCATTTCCTCTGAGGAGCTAACAAAAAATAATTTAAAATCAAAGTGATTTACGTTTAAAAGTGAGGGGCATAAGGTCTGTATTTACAAGACAGGATTTGTGTATATTTGGCGGGTCCCAGGGCATGCTATGGCCTGTTTGACTTGCTATACAGAAAGGTAACCAACCAGCCACATACCGACATAAAAGTATTTTATTAATTGTGCTATATGTATGTACGTTTTTAGCGATGTCTGAATGTATTCGCTGGCCATTCACTGTAAGAAAGTTTCGGCACAAAAACTATCGTTCCTTAACCAGCAGCTTTTAAGTTTCATCTACGAGCGAAAAACTTTCAGCTTATTCTTCATTGTAAAAACGTCTGCAGCTCAGATAGTAATTGCTTAATTATCCTTAGTTATCACATGAATGTACATTATGTGCCATGTAAGCGTAACTAACGTAAGAGTTGGATCGTTAGAAGGACTGTTTAACACGACAAATAAATATAACTTTGATAAGTCTACTGAATAAATGCCCGACGACCTTTACAGATATAAATGTTGCGGTTATTACTAACTTGTTTTGTTTAGATTACGTAAGACATGTCACTAGAGAAAGTTAATTTAGTTTTGAAAGTGAAATCGATTGCACTTTCTTTCACTTATCCATTTCATAGTTTCGCTGTTGGATCCGTTGATTATATTCAAAGAACAAGAAACCCAGTTCCCTGTAAATTAGCTCCACATCAACACCGCATTCGGTGAGGTTCGTTGTGTCATCGTTCCTTATACGTACCGCAAAGTTCTTACATAAAGCTCCGGTACCTCTCTAAAGTTAAAATTGGCTTACTTTGAAAGAATTTCTTATAAAATATTTATAAATGAAAGATATAAAAAATCCCAACTCCAGCAACGACTACAGATATCTATTCCTATATTGAGGTAGGTATTACAGGAGGGCTTAATAAAAGGACGGGAATGTAAAAAAATGTGCAAACAACTCTGCAAACACGTCGGAGCGGTTTAAAGGCCGCGTCCGGATTGCGAGGGGCGGCGGCGGCGGAGGGCACAGGCAGCATTCCAGCCTCCCGTGGCCACGGCGACGTCACTCCTATATACCTACAAGGCGCATTCCACGATGGCACTCGTTCTTTCACCGCAAATATGAAAAAGAAAGCGGCTATTATGGACCAGTTAAACATTAAAAGGGCTACATTTATATAAATTGGAAAATAAATTGGAGTTAGGAACGATATTAGAAAGACTTACCTACATGTGGACGGAAATAAAAGATCAAGTTAGAGTTGGGGCGCCTCGACCCTGACATCTGTGGTGCGCGGGCGCCGCCGTCTGCTGTACGCGAGAGCACACGGTCGCCGCCCTCCAGCGCCTACTGGCTAAAAATAGCACACGATACCGATCGATGCTTATTGCTTATCGAGATCAACGTTAGAACACTAGAATTTTAGCGTTCCTTCAGGGAGTTCCTGAGGTTTCAGTAAGCCAATGTTATGTGATGTGATCTTGTTAATAATCGCGTGTCTTTAGGTCACAGTGTTAGTCAGGCCCGCGGCCGGGGCGGCTGATAATAAATGGTAGTTTCGGTCGGTGATGATGGACCCGTGTGTCGGCCTGTCGGGTGACGGGTGTGCGGTGGGCCGCGGGGGAGCGTCGCGTGCGCTGCTCGGTGTCCGTCCCTGGCTCGGAGCAACGCCCCCGTCAAGGGCGGCGACGCTGCAAATTTCTGCAAGTCCACCGCGAGTCAGTGCATCGCGCCATGTCGCGGCGGCTCCGCGCTCGCCGCTCGCGCTCGCACACCGCCGTGGGCGCACGCCACTGCACGCACCGCCCTATGTAAAATAACTGTTATTTCGGTCGTTAATGGACACGTTCCGCATTCTTAACTCGATCCTCTTTCTTCGGGCTTTTGAGATCCATAAAATTTTTCCGTTGCCAAATAAGTGGATAGGGGTTTTCGGTATTGGACGTTTTGAGGTTTTTTTTTCTGATTATTTTTCCGAAGTGCACAATGAAAGTAAATTTTCAGTACGAACAGGATTCAAAAACTGGTTTGACGAATGAAAGTGTAGTGTTATGAATTGGTTCAAATGACGATCACCTTGGAAGTGATATTTTGTTTTATTCACAATGTTGGACACGAGGAAACTGCCGAGGCGATCGGTGTCGCTTCATGGTTCGTATGAAGGATTTATTTGTTTAAAAACGGACTTAACATTAATGAATTAAATTAAATTAAATAAATTATCGTCACATATACAGCATCAGGTTATGTTTTGTATCTGGCGCGCCGAGCTAAGCCGCAGCCTGTGTATGTATGTAGAGCTGACCTAGCGGTCACCTTCTTTAGGCCGCTTCCTAGGACACATACATAGCCCTTATTCGACAACGTGTTTTAATCCAGAGGCAAGTTTTTCTGGTTCAATTACTAATAGTTTTGGTATTATAATATGAACGCGACTTTATATTCTTAAGAAAATTCATGTTACGTATCGGTAATTATTTTTGAAGGATTTGCTGAGGAAAAAGAAAGAGAAAAATGGTTAGAAATAATCAATCATAGTATTAATAATTCAGAAACCAAAAAGGCTCATGTAGGAGATGGATAAATTCATTATTGTTAAAAAAAGATAAAACACTTTTTTTTTTGTTGTTTCTTAGTATAGATTTTTTTATTGTTCTGCATAGGTAGGCAGTACACTAGCCGACTGAAGAAAAAACACAGCTCGAGAGATTTTTCTCTGATTACCCTACAAAAGTTACTTCAAGTTGCACTTACTTATATCTTACGTTTATGAAGACTTCCACGGGAAACTTTGAGAAAATATATGAAACTATAATACTGGAAAATAGATGATACTCATAATATTTTAACAGTTAGGAATGAATAGGTATTACGTTGGTACCGATATCCCTAGCAATTATGTGTTTCTTGATAACAACGTTGATAAGATGGTATGTTGGAATGTGTGTTTTAAAATATATCCGTACCTACAAAAGGACATCTGAACCATAATCGTAACCAACTGATCAAACTGAAATATATTGCCGCCAGGCTTTTCTACTTAATATTAAAACTATTTAGGTAGGACATATATATGTATCTATTCATTACTGATGTAACTTTATTTTAATCCAAAAAAAAAAAACATTTATATTTCATGAGCACAATTTTTACACAAATAATATATCAGCAATACTTCATGTCTGTACCTACTTTTTGTTTCAGTCGTGACCATCGCATCGACGTAATTCATAAGTTTACGCAACTGAATAAATGAATCCGAATGTCTTTCTTTGTTTTCAATTTAATGACGATATGAAATTAATAATATTGTTAGTATCTGCCCTTGAGGTTGTCCATTCTAAGACTGAATTTCAGTAACAGTTGTGTAAATATGTGGAAGCGTGGCAAAATTGGTGTACATTATTTTTACTACGAATATCGAGGTGAAAAAGTCAGTTGTATCCCGTGGTTGTATCACATATATTTTTACGTTAACCCATTTTGAATATTATCTGTTTCAATATTCAATTATAATTAAATTCGTATAAATGTCATGGTGATCTACTAGACCAGTTCAAGACTATTCGAAAATAAATGCACAAATTAGAATCAGTATCAAGTTGCTAGTCTTAATACGATGTACACCCAAAAGGTGATAGTGTTAGACTCAACAACATATAGCGTTGTTCAAATCAGACATTCTCGTTGTTTACACCGGATCGAAGAGGAGAAAGAAGGTATTTTTACTGTAAACACCTTGTTGTGATTTGACAATTTCATGCATATTTTATAAATCTACAGTAAAAGTCTGAAAGACTTCAGGGGGAATACAAATCAGTACAATTAATACATTTTCTTTGTTTACCATATTATCATGAAATCATTTGCATATTACCACCACACGGATCTGACTAAGTATCACTTGTGATGAAGTTCGTACTGTGACGCATCATCTTAGTTAATACAGTGTTGGTCAACTGTAATAGGACACTGTCAGTGATTCATAGTGCTAACTTATTTGAATAACTTCCTTCAACGATTGCTGACAGTTTATCATATGCATCACTTGAAATATTTCCCTTGCTTGTGAAATCAAATAAATGCATTTAAATTTTAGTGCTATAACCATGCGGTTGCTATAAGTTGAGGTATTTACGATAACACCCGCGGCGAGAGTTGACCTGAATACAAATATTTAGTTTGTTCACTTATGTATAAGATGCTGACTACACACTTAGGTATATTTCATTTAAGTGTTGCACGCGCATACCGATGTCGTTAGCGAATATATTAATTGATAATGTTGTAATAACGTGTATCGGCCTTAGTTTATTTCAAAAGGTTGGTGTTATCTTAACACGATCGGATCAGCTGTTCTTATAGACACCGTTCAGACGAGTTCGCGTGCTGATAATGGCGCAGGGAAAATGAAGTGGCTACAGGGAGCTATTTTATGTAAAACGGTTTACCTGATTTAAGTATTTTTAGAGCTGGATTTGCCGGTATGATTTGCTATTGATAAATAGGTATGTGATGTGAATATACTTAATTTTTCAGATCGTGTGAACAAAAGCGACGCTGAAGACAAGAGTTTGTCTAATGACGAGACACCTCTACCATCATGCCCACGACAACCTCCAGATGGAGTAGAAACTCCTTGCGAGGCTGTGGAGAAGACCCCGGAGCCGACGTCTCGCCTCCCCTTGCGCATGCCTTCGGGCTGGCCCGGCGCGCGGCCACGCTTCTCATACACATCTAGAACACAAGATGCCCGTAGTGAAGCTAGTGTTAAAGACAAAATTGCTATGTTTTCAAATGATAGGGCCACATCTTCAGATCGCTTGGATAAATGTGGCACATTGCCAGCTAGAAACCCTTCAAATGTGAGAAAAAGTACGGTCCCATATGCTAGTAGCTATACCGACGTATCTTCTTTGGATAGACGTTTGACGAAATCTCAAGACAATCTTGATGAACTACCTCGTTCGTACAAGAGGCACACGGAGAGACCGGAAGTTTTGGGAGGCATGGAACGTGCTTCAACTGCTTCGACATACGTCTCAGCAAAGAACACGTCTCTATATGCAGAGGCTAAACCCTTATTTTATGGAAGTACTACCACGTTACCTTCTAGTACAGATCCTTCATTTGCTAAGACGGTGTATCATGTGCGCAGTGTTAGTGATGACAATGGCAATAAAAATATATCGAAACACAAATCGAATTTAGATTATTTAATCGAACAAAGGAAGAAATCAATGTCTAAATTAAGATGTTTAGTTATACCTGAAGTACAAACTCCAATTGTGGATCTTCCCGAAATTAAAGTTCAAGATGCGCTTTCTAAATCATTCCTTTTGAAGAACAATCAAATTAATGCAAATACGAAAGTTAACAAACCAAATAATTCAAAACCTGTCAACATAAATGAAACAAAATGGAAAGCCGACATACTGCCCAATAATCTACCAAAATATTCTCCAGCTTTTAAACGTAAATCGCTACAAGTGTACACGCCTTCAAATCTTTCTAAAGAATCTACTCCAGAACCTAATTACAATGAGAGATTAGACCCAATGAACAAAACATCATACAAAGCAACTAAAACTCTCAGATCTACCGTAGATACTAATGGGTTAACAGGCAGAGTGCCCACAGCAACATTAACAACAAGCAAGAATTTATCATCAGATCATATAAACTCAGCGAGAAGAGACCACAAAGACAATATATTAAATTACATCCGAGACTATAAAAACGTGGATATAAAAATATGCACTGCTACCGACGTAGTAGATAGCGACAACGATTCTGCAATGAGTTCCACGCAGTCTAGTTACCGGTCTTCAGCTTCTTCTCCAATGCATAATATAGAAAATATGGAATCTGACAGCTCACGTCTATCACCGCGAGTTTCACACTATGCAGCTTATTCAGTATTTAAGACTGAGTTATCGAATAAAGCAAATGCAGCAGAAAAGAACCCAGAAGATTACATGAAGCGTAATGTTTGTCGTTCCGTCTCTTCTGATACTAACGTATCACTCAGTTCGTCGGCAGGTTCGGCAGCTACGTCTGGATCACAAGCGAGTTGCAGTTCACTTGAAAGCTCTGTCGCTGACTCCGATAAGAGAAAAGTTTCGAAATCGTATAATATCGATACGATCAACAGACGAAACATTTTGGCATCAGCAAAATGCAGGAGTGGCAGAGATGCTAAACTTAAATCACCTGTTGTGGAAGCTAAGTTCTCACACGAGTCTTGCGACAGGTCCCCGAGTCCAGTACACAAAACGTCTGAGCGCCTTTCTACACTCACGCCATCAGTGAGTGTTATGTCGAATAAAGGCGAAAACAGACGACGCAACAAAATGATTGCCGAAACTGACTCTGATAGTGACAGCGACGCTAACGTCTGGCAGAGGAAGAATGATTTCAAAAATACACGACTGAAACGAAACTCCAGTACAGCTAATAAAAACAAACAAAGTGATATTAATTTAGAAACTCCTAAAGTTGAAGATGGCCCTAAAGTTATATCTGAAAAGATAATAAAGGAAATTAAAAAAGCCGGACTTGAAAACTATAACAATAACAAAACACCAAGTCTGACAGACAAACATGAGTTTGCTGTAAAAAAACTTGAAAGTGGCCTGTCCAACAAACAAGAGAAGACTAGCAAACCTGAAGTAATCGAACAACACAAAGCTGTTGATAGCATTGATGGAAACTGCAACAACGTAAAAGCAAAAGAAAAACCATTAGAAGTTAGCAAAAAAATAGAAATCACCACAACGAGCGATAAAACTGATATTAGTTCTGCAGAGGAAGTTAAAGTACCGACTCAAACCATTCGACTAAGACGAGGAGCTGGTACAGGCGTAGGAGTGATTTTGGCCGGTGGGATTGACTGTGAAGCGAAAGAGGTTACGGTGCGTATATTTTATAAATTGATTGATTAACTAAAACAAATTATGAAAGTCCTTGTTTGTTTCATGTGTACCTTCAACTTAAAGTTAGACTGACTTAAGCTTTTGATGTAACAACAAAAAAAAAAAACACGTTTTGATTTACCAAGCATTATGGCAATACTAATATCCCTCTAATTTTATAATTTTACTTTACCTAACCCACGATCACCTAATTATGATTCACGGCAATTATTTAACCATTGTGTTTGCTTACAAACAGCTTGCTTCTGAACAGTGAACCTGTTAATTATTATTTATTTTATTATCTGTTATTATTTTATATCTTTTACTAATGTGTTAATTTTCATTACAGGTTCATAGAGTTTTAGCAGATAGTGTGGCGGCCAAAGCAGGACTGAACAGGGGAGCTAAAGTCAGAAGCATAAACGGCTGCGCTATGGCAGGGTTATCACATGCACAATCTGTCACTATCCTTAAGGTAAGCACCGTTACAATATTGATATTTTCTACATACGACTTAGTGTATAGCTAGCGTGATGGTATTCACTTACATATGCCTTCGGTGTTTACAAGCCAGCCAATGTTTACATTTTTGTTAGTCCGAAAGTAAACATCGAAAAAATACTGTAAAAAAATCTTCGAAATCCTTTTACAAAGCCAAGCAAAGAAGATTTCTCATAAGAGAAACTTAGTTTTTGTTTGCACTGATGAAGGCCAGAGACTGAGATCTTAGAGGTAATGCTTAACGAAGTAGGTATTTTAATTAAACATGAAACTAATTTGGTTTTTCAGGAGCAACGTTCAGAAGTTATAATCGAAATAGAGATCGAAAATCGACAAAATGCAAACGGTGTAGGATGCGGCTCTGACAAAGGTTTGTAACGAGCTTAAAAACTATAAGTGATGACTTGTAATTTGGTTTATGGGGATACACAAACATATTATATATATGTCGCAGCCAACTGGTTAACTTAGCCGTTCAGTTAACCGCCTAGCCTTTCAAATAAACGGCGGCCGTTCAACTAACGGCCTGAATGATATTCAATTACAGTTTAGGTTGGAAGTCTGTAACCAATCACGCGCGAGCCGAATTGGTCGCAGTAATTAAGGCATTGCACCCCGACCAAGTGGGTTAGGTTAGAACTGTGATCAACCGCGTGCGAGCCGAGGCAGGAAGCGAGGCGAGCACTACTTCTAAAGGCCAGGCAGTTAACTGAACGGCTAATTTAACCAGTTGGCTGCGACATATATACTGACTTGTCATTTTGTTCAACAGCGGAGTCGAAGGTCCGAAATGAGGTGGGAAATAAAGATTTGGGAGACGAGAGTAAAACCGGTGCTGTTGTATCGGTGCTGCTGGAGAAGGCTGGCGGTGGAGCCGGGCTCGGCTTCGGCTTGGACGGCGGCCGCGACTCGCCGCGGGGCGATCGTCCGCTTACCATTAAGAAACTTTTCGCAGGTCAGCATGTAAAACTTTTTAGTTAAGCTACTTATTATACATAATTAAGGTAATCTCATTGAATTACTGAAATGAGTACCTAAAGTGAGTTTTAAATATTGAAATTGAATTACAGGAGGAGCAGCAGCACAAAGCGGTCGTGTTCTAGTCGGTGCAGAACTTCTATCAGCTGGCGGTCAGTCGATGGAAGGATTCACACGCACACAAGCCTGGGCGGCTCTCAAGGCTCTGCCTGCTGGCCCGGTTACCCTTGTACTTAGGAATCCTAAAGGCAATATGGATATTTGAATACAAATATTATAAAATAAGTTTGAATACAGCAAAGCCTACGCCTACAACAGTGATACCAAATTGGTTATAAAGATCTCCTTGAATAATTAAGTTTGGTGCCGTGTCTCACAGCCCGGTTAGCATTCTGAATTACAGATTAATTTATCTGCGAGCTTGCGTCTGATGAAGAGAGTAAAACGGTGCTAACTGACACCATTCAATTTAGGAAACTGCGATGAAAGTGTAGGGTTTCGGGACTGGTTATTCCTTCTTCTTTTATTTACAATTTGCCTCATTCATTAGTCACTGTTTCTATAAGATTGTAAATAGGTACTCGTAAATTATGTTATCTGTCTGTTACGAATTCTCGTAAAGATAGGTTTATTAAGACTGTCTCATTTTTGTTAAAATCGTTTATTTATTAATTCGGTTTAATTAACTAGTCTGGACTGCAGAAATGTTGAAGACAACATTGAATTTTAGGCATTGTACTTAAAGTACATGTGCGAAAAAACGAAGATCAAAATTGATGTCATTAGTGCCATTTTTAGTTTCATGAATCATTATGCGCACACGGTGATGTACATAATTGACATAATAATAATAATCTAAGCTTGTAAAGCTTCTTTAATAAAGCTGAGATTTCAGAGTAAGTATGTAAACATAATAATAAGGACGCGTACGTTTTCGATGGAGATCTATTCTTTTTGACATGCAATAACCCCTACAGATGGTAACTTAAGAGTAGATAATGTCGAATGTACGACCATTATCAACTATTTTGCTTCATTATATGGTGTCTAATCATAATCAGCAATGTTAATTAATTTTACTCAATCAAATGCCCTAAACAAAATATTCATTCTCATAAACATTTTTAAAGCTGATTTTTTAATGTATTCTTATGCAACCCTTTACTTGCCATGATACTTATTGCCAATAGCGGTACCTATCATACCATTGCTTAGTTATAATGCATCGAACTATTTAGTTAAGGTCTTGTAAATATTTTGTTATTTATTAATAACTGTTTTACTTAGCGGGTTATGTTAAGTCCGTCGCTGCTTGTCACTCATCGTTTACTACTTTCAAATAAGTTTTGGAATGTTGAGACAAACTGAAAGTACATGAACATAATTTTATGAAATTCGACGTAACTTATCTAATTAAATTGACGTATTTTACTGACCTCTAATTAATTGTACTAGCAATAGAGTTTAGTGAAGTACCTACAAAAATCTGTATTTAAAAGTCTCTTTTGTATTCGTTGTAAATAGAGCCAGCATGTCATTTAATTAGCTAGATACACATAGAATATTATTTTTGTACTTACGAGTAACATTGAGGAAAACTCATTTCTTAGTATCTCTTAGAAGGACTGTATTCCAGGTGGTCAAACATGAACCTAGTGGTGAAACATGAACCTAGATTTTCATAGACATTAGCAGAAAATCTGAGAGTTTAGAATCGAGATTCATGCTTGAGCATCGTTCTAGAATACGGAACTCAACGAGGCGGTGGCAAAAGTTGCAATAGGTATTACGACTTACGAGCGGATTCGACACGTAACTATTCTCGTCATTAACATCTGATTATATACCCTTTGATGAATATACACAATATTCTTTATTTACTTATTAGGTGATATATGTTATTTTAGTTACTATTAATATTTTATGTTACTATATTTTATTATATAATCACCGTAATAAATATTGTTGTTTTCTTTGTTGACCCGAACCGCTCGGTCCAAAAAGAGGAACCGAAGCACCCGAACCACTCGGTACAAGAAGAGGAGCCGAAGGACCCGAACTGCTTGGTCGAGGATTTGGCTTTGTAACGTGTTCGTGATGGTGTCGGAGTAAAGCCTTTATTTCAGTGGAAGATAAGTACATACTTTTGGTTACCGCACTATTTGAAAAATTCTTCATACCTGGAGCAATTGAAAGTGCTTTATAGAAACATAGAAACTATCCGAACACTTGATATTCTAAAGGTCGGTTCCGGAATTTAGAAGGACTGAGTAAGCTACTCGAGACTGCATAATATCCGAGACAAGAACTCTCGATGCAGAGTTCGTCACCCATCTATCACAGCATTGCAGCTACGTCATTTTTAGTGATAGCAAAAACTTTATCATCCCTCGTAAGTACCTCATCACCTGTCTAGCCTTTTCCCAACTATGTTGGAGTCGGCTTCCAGTCTAATCAGATGCAGCTGAATACCAGTATTTTACATGGAACGACTGCCTATATGACCTCCACAATCCAGTAACGGCGGGTAACATAATACTCCTTGGTAAGACTGGTTTTCAGCCTTGAGGCTTTTGATGACCCGTAACGACTGACAAAGATCTACGAATGCCAGCCGGGACCAACAGCTTTATGTGCTTTCCGAGGCACGGCGGGGTCTCGCTCGTATAAGTATAATGTATGGTCAGCAATCTACGAAAGGACCGCGGCAAGTGTAGACCCGTGCGGCTGTTATCATTTAGCCATGAGCTCCTCTAATTACCTACCTACATAATTATATATATTCTTCATTATCCTTTA
This sequence comes from Gortyna flavago, assembly GCA_963669345.1. Classification (NCBI taxonomy): domain Eukaryota; kingdom Metazoa; phylum Arthropoda; class Insecta; order Lepidoptera; family Noctuidae; genus Gortyna; species Gortyna flavago. The sequence continues at coordinate 12,227,243 of OY770126.1, forward strand.
CCCATTAACTGTGAAATAGGGCCCGAGTCACGAGCATAACTAGTTCTGCAATTGGCACCCTCTACATAATTATATGAACGGTTGCAATTTTGTTAATTAAGCCGAAATAAATTTCGTCGTGTAATCACGTCGTTCGCGTTCACAGGCGATTAATGTCATGGCGTTGACGACATTCAAGAGGTAATGAGGTTTGCTAGTACCTACCGCGCGCTTCATTCCGAAGCGTAAATGCATGTACCTATCTACCTATTATGTGTATATACACTTTGTTTAACGAATTCACGCTTTTACGGAATGTCGTCCTTACATATCTGTCTGCGATGCAAATGAATTCCCTTTATTTGGACCGACGACGATGCATTCGGCTACATTTTAAATATGTACCTACCAAAGTACGTAAGTATAATATTTGCGTGTAATTGGACCCCGCTGCTTTCTGCAAAATAATTTAGTTTCAGCACCGTCCTAATATATTTTTGCTTTTCATTAGTTGAGCTCGTTCAACGAAGATACTTATTTTATAGTTTTAATTTATTTTTGCCTTTATTCATTCTTACACATTACATTTTAAATACACAACACAATATATACAAATTGCTTTTATTATAATTGTAATAATATTACTTTAATCCGTTTTGATGAGTTCTCCCTTTTAATGGAATCTGGTATTTTTAACCGTCTTCAAAAAAGGAGGAAGTTATCAATTCGGTTGTTTTTTTTTTTTGTTAGATCAGAACTCTGTTATTTAATTTTATAAGCCGAACATAGACTTATAAAAAAAATGGACTCCGCGCCACGCATATCGAAAGTGAAGTACAGTAAGTATGCCGGGACAGCTTGTACAAACACGGCCTCACGCTCACATTTACACTATAGTAAACATTATAATAAACATTGCCGACCGGCCGCCATTACGCGACACGACAGCGTCAATCGTCAATCACGCACACATAGATCGGTATACGGTGCTTCACTTTCGATTTGCGTGGCGCGGAGTCCATCTTTTTTTATAAGTCTATGAAGCCGATTTACAAAATTATTTTTTTTACTTGATAGGATATACTTTCAGATTGGTCCCATGGAAATTTCATTAAAATCGGTTTAGTAGTTTGGTTTTTAAACCTAAATTACTGGTAAAAATTCACGTATACGAAATTGTTTTTGTATGTAGGTATGTTATGCTATAATTGTAAATCGATTTAAATTTTTTTTTTGTTTTTTATGGATTGGGTATGCCTCAGGCGTGGTGCCATATAAATTTTTATTAACTTTGCTTGTGTAGTTTTTGAGTTAGCTTCAATGAAAGGTACCTACGTATTTTTGCTACTTAGTTTATATTGATGATGCTAAAATAACTTCCTGTCACTGATATTTACATAGCAAGTAGTGTTATACGAATTTTTGTGGGGTTTAAGTAGCTACAACTTAAAAGTGAAAAATAAAAACTTAAAAAAAAATACAACCAACTTCCATAAAAGACACTACAAATTGAAAAATAACTTTAATTTCGGATATCGGTGGCAAACAACTTAAATGCGGGTAGGTAATGTGAGTTAAATAAAAATCAACTACGTTTCTTTGAATTATTAAGACTAATGGAACCTCTTGAAAAATTGATGCCCGAACAACAGGATAACAGATCCAGGCGACACTACTAACCCAATCGTGAAAGAATCAAATATCGTCAACAAAGGTTTGGAAAATTACATTATGAAGCAAGGACGACAGCGACCTTTAGTATTTTAAAAACAAACAAACTGTTAAAACAAACCCGTAAGTAATATGAAATAGTATGAAAATATAGAAATACTAGCTTCCGCCCGTGGCTTCTATCCTATGTCCTTCCCCGGGAAGCAATCTATCTCTCTGCCAAATTTTATCGAAATCCGTTCAGTGGTTTAGGCGTGAAAAGGTAACATACAGACAGACAGACATACAGACAGAGTTACTTTCGAATTTATAATATTAGTATGGATTCTTCATGATTGATCCATGCAGCAGTCGGTGGGTTGCTTATGTTTGGCAGTGGAGACTTTGCGCTGATTGTAATCATGTATGCTGCGAATCTTCATCATTGTTTCATAGGACTATGGGCCATGGAAGTAAATATTTAATTACAAACTTACATTGCAAAGCTCAAAGCAGAAGATCGTATTAAACATAATTTCTTAGAACAGCGTCGGTACTTACTACATTCAGGGGTTACCCATAAAAAAATGATAAGATACCGTAAGGGCCCGATCCCACTTAGACGGACCGTCTGTTTAAACGGAAGTCGGCGGCCGGACGTGTGTTTTCACACATGCACCAGCCGGTTTCGATCAGTTCGCGTTCGCGAGGTGATCCGCGGGGCGCGGCGCGGGTTGCCGCGGGTATGAGGGAGGCTCATTGGTGCCGTCTCGTCAGAAAATTCTTTCACACTATATCCAATCCGGGCGTTTAGACGGCTCTTCGCAGTGGCAAAACGTCCGTCTAAAAACCCTGATCCGTTCTTTTTCCCGGATCCGTCTAATGGCCTGCGCAGACGAGGGACTTTTGTACGCGGACAAATTGTCCGCAACGAAATAATGTATGAAAATCCCAGCAGTCTACTTGTCCTTCGTGTACGTTATTGCATAGATTTCCATACGTTCTATCGCTGCGGACAATTTGGCCGCGTACTAATTGTCCCTCGTCTGCGCAGGCCTTAAATGTGAACATTTTCATATAAATTGTACTGCCACTGGCATATCCGTCTTTTTAGAAGGACCGAGAAAACAGACGGTCCGTCTAAGTGGAAACGGGCAATAACAGTCTCAAGTGATTCCAATATGTTCTCAAGACAGGTTTGATCCACTTTAGAAGGAAAGAGTTCCAGAGAGAATGTTACGACACTTCAAATATTGCAGATCCCTATATTTTTAGGGTTCCGTACCTCAAAAGGAAAAAACGGAACCCTTATAGGATCACTCGTGTGTCTGTCTGTCTGTCTGTCCGTCTGTCACAGCCAATTTGCTCCGAATCTTATGGACCGATTAAGTTGAAATTTGGTACCCATACTCGTATGAATCTCTGTGACCCAAACACAGAAGTGTAACGTAAATAAATGAGTTTTGAAAATGGAAGTCATTTTTGAGGGGTAAACAGACAATTAAAAAAAAAAAGTTTCGCAGTCTGTACCATGTGACATTTCAAATATATTTTTTTCATAATTTTAAAGTAAATTGTATTAAAGTTATTTAAGACAATAGACGGAAATTTACCATTCCCCCCCCCCTTATCTCCGAAACTACCGAGCCTAAAATTTTGAAAAAAATACAGAAAATAGTTCTATACCTATAGATTACAGGAAAATTAATAAGAAGTCTATGATCTTGAAACAACATGGTAAATCTCTCAATATTGTGCGTACAAACTTACATTTTCAGTTGGAATGTATGGGAGAACATGTTTTTCAACTACAATGTTAAGTTTGTTCTTGGGATAAATTCATTCCAACTACGGAACCCTTTATTGTGCGTGGTCCGACACGCTCTTGACCGGTTTTTTTTAAGCAGTATACGACGGTCTACGAAACGTCTACGAGGGTCTACGCCGTAGCCATCCATTAAGTAGCTAATAAAAATAAAACAATGTATCCATTTTAAATATTTATATTGTTGCGTAAGTATCTACAATAAAATGCTATATTAAAATGCAAAAATACTCAGTTAGCCACCATATCTACCATTGTTATGTTTTCTAGTTCATTGGTCGAATATACTTATCTTAGTGTAAAGCTACAATAATTATTTACTGAAATATACACAATCTTATTTGTATTATAGGTAGACAGATAAAATTATTATAAAAATATTAAAATGCTGTCACACAATATGTTACAGTCTTGTAAAAATAGCGTTAGGACTATAGTTATCAATTTTTGTTTTGTATAAATATATATATATTTCGCTCACCTAGTAATATATTGGCACATCTACGTTTTTCACATTTTACAGAAACGAGGATCAAAGATTTTATATAAAATGTTAAAAATTGATTTATGGGTTTATATTACGTTTTTTTACTATTTTATGGGTTTGATTACTAGTATAGCGTTGTGCCGTTTTACCACTTTTTTTAATTATGCACTTTTGAACACTTTTACGGTAAAAACTCAATTTCACATTTTTTGTAGATGTGCCGATATATTACTAGGTGAGCGATTTGTATTTTACTTTCATTGTTGTATCTTTAATTGTATTGATAACATATTTTTTTTATATTATACTATATAGTAAACTAGCGACCCGACTCTACTTGGCACAGGTGCAATGTACTGATGAGCGACATGACAAACGCGAAATTTCTGTGATAGATTTATGTTAAATATTATACACACAAATTTTTCGGAAAATGATAGTGAAAACCACATCAAAAGCCGTTGAGTAGATTAGAAGAACAACGCGGTCACAGACAGACACGAAAAGCGACTTTGTTTTATAATAATATGTATTGATATTGAAGAGTAGGTAGATACATAAATAAAGTCCTCCAGACCGAATTTCAGCAATGGCGTTTAATCTCAGCGGAGAACAGCCTTCGGCGCGGGAGATATTATAGTGCACAAGTGTGGATATCCAGATGAACTAAAAGTGATTTATGTAAATATTTATTTTAAGTCAAGTTAAACATAATTACACTGCAAAGAGTTATTATAGGGGAAGGTAAAAAAAATACGCAAACAAAGGAAAAACAATAATATTACACGAGAGTTAAGGACGTATATTATTTTGTGCATTGATACAATCAAATTATCTTCGAAGACATAAGAATGGTCCCTTTATTTAAATCTCGGGATTTCAAGCTCTCAAAATACATCTGAATGAATGCAATGATTTCAAGTTGAATAAAAGTACTTATGTAGACTTACTAGTTACCTCTATACTTATAAAATATTTAAGTTCATAATAAAATAAACGTATTATTATTACATGTACTATATCTTTACAATAAATACTAAGTAGATGTCAAATACGTTTTAGGATATAAAAATAAGTTAGTTGCCTTATAATTACGATAATTACAAAACACAACACGTTGCACTCAGCTTCGAATATCAATATCACAGACAATTTTTATCAAATTGTATCAAACTGTGTGTATCTAATACTTTTCGTTTGCCTTCGTTAGTTTTGTTAGTCTTAATTAATCTACATACTAACCAATCTATATGCAAATTATAACCAAATATTTGACCGGTTACACCAATTGCATATAAATTGTTCGATAAAGCCATTCACAGAGTTACCTACTCTCTTATCATTCAAAAATATATATTTAGACGGCTATTCTAATTATTAGTGTAATACAAATTTTAAATACACCTTTCGTCATACAAGTTGCCAAAATAGGTACCTACATATTTTTAATATACATACAATCCAAAAATATTTTTACAAAATACATTTTATGACTTTTGTTTAAGCAATATTAATTTTAATCACACATTTTTTTATTTCTATCCAAACTTTTATTACCTATTCATACCTTTCGTTTGTTATGAAAACTGAGTACCTATACACACTGGAGAACTGGTTGTTTTCGCCAAATGGTTTGCAGAGGTGTACGATCAAGAAGATCAATGGCAGCTTCAATCAGTCCTTCAAATCGAACCTTACGACATTACTTATTCGTAGCTTACGACCTTTATTTTTTTTCTGAAAATGTAATAAAAAGGCTAACTGAGTAAAGCAGGTCCGCTTTACAAAGTGACAATTTCGGGATTCATCAGATTTGGCAAATTTGTTTATGATGGCAGTTTATAGTAACTATGACATTGTTACTTAGATAGGTTATTTATAGACAATCATTCAGGGATGGAAATGGATTTCGTGGTAGTTATATTATGATATTTGTTTTAATGAAACAAAATTGTCTCCCTACGCGCTCTTTATTTTCGGATGCTTCTTCGTTTGTCTGATTTTCGATTGTTTATGCCGAGAGACACGCTATAAAGTCATGTCTGACTAACACTACTAACACTAGCCATCGTATTAAAATTCAGAGCTCAGTAAAGGAGAAAGTAGGTAGATAATGAATACGCCGTCTGGACAAAGTAATGTGTAATTCGAGAGAGGTGCTGCCTGCAGCAAGAAAACCAGGTACTGTCTAGACATTTGCGCTATTTCTGGCGTCTCCTTTGTTAGTCTCCTGGCTACATGGATACATACAACAGTACATTCATATCATGCATGTGGTGCTTTCATCAGCGATTCGATATTTATTAGCCCAGCGTTGATATGCTTCTACTTACTATGTCAAATGCGCGGTTAAACTTGGTATGAGATTCCATAAAATTAACCATACAATATGCATCGTAGTCTTGTACTAGGTAGCTTCGAAAAGAGGAAAATTTGTTAGCGCGTAATACATTTACAACTTCTTAAGATTCTTACAGACTCTATATAAAGTCATCGTGTATCAAGAAGCTACTTAGAGGAGACCTTCCGAGGACTTAATAGATTTATAACTCTTCAGTCAAGGCTTCATACAAATTAGTGGTAGCAGACACATTGTGGAGTAGATTTAGCGACGCCTTTAAGCACGAGCTGTAAGGGATCAGTAACAGCCTGTTACTGATCCCGGTTACAATCATCGTGTATCAATAGAAGAGACCTTGAACACGACATGCATTCCTTTATACAATCCTTGCGGTTAAACCTCATATGATTAGTGGTGGCAGTTATCATATGATTAGTGGTGGCAGCCTTTAGAATACGTTATGCATTCCTTTATGCAATGTTTACGGTCAAACCTCTATATGATAGTAGTACAGTACAGCTACATGGTGGAGTAGATGTCAGGTGTGTAAGCAAGCGCCTGCTGGTCGTGCACGAGGTCGCAGCAGGCGCAGCGCAGTCAGCGCGGCGGGCGGCGCGTCACCCTCAACAGCACGGGCCCGGCGCGCACGTCCTTGAACAGACGGATGGCCTCCCCGTGGGTCAGACCAGCCGTGCAGCGACCGTTCACTGACAGGATCTCGTCACCTGGAGATGAACACACGGTAAAATTAAAAACCCACTTTTGAAAAAGTTCTGAATAACATGTCATCTATATGCAGAGGTGTAGGTACCTAATAGTGTATCCACATTTCACCAGTTATGTAATATGAGGCAAGTTTATTGCCATCAACCGGGCACGAATACAAACGCCAGGCTGCCATTGAGAAATTCCAGATGTAAAATTTTGCCCGACCTGGGAATCGAACCCAGGATCTCATGCTCAGCAGTAGCACTAGCAACTATTACACCAAATAAATAAATAATTAGTTACTTTAAAAATCCTACTATAATTATATCACACTAATATTATAAAGGCGAAAGTTTGTGAGTGTGTTTATATGTTTGTTACTTGTTCACGCTTAAACGGCTGGACCAATTTTGACAACATTTGGTATGGAGGTAGCTAACACCCTGGATTAACGTATATGCTACTTTTTATCCCGATATTCTCACGGGATCGAAATATATGCTTGTGAAACCGCGGGGCGCAGCTAGTATTATATAATATTATAAATGTGAAAGTTTGTGAAGATGTTTGGATGTTTGTTACTCAATCACGCAAAAACTACTGAATGGATTTCGGTTAAAATTTGGTACACAGATAGTTTATAACCAGGATTAACACATAGGATACTTTTTATCCCGATATTAATACAGGATCGAAACTAACGCAGGTGAAACCGCGGGGCGCTGCTAGTGTCATATAATTTAATGGGTAGTCCAAAATGAGATCTTTAACGCTTCTGCCTTCTTAGTTCCGTTGGAAAAAATTTTAATACAGCAGCAACGGTTTCATCTTAATAATTGCATCTCGTTACTCAGTAAATCGCAGTCTGCAGTAACTTTCCTGATAAGGATGATAATGACCATTCCTACACTTTTTTTATGAGCAGAAAACGCTTTAATTATGTCTAAGCCATTACCCCAATTTCAGAGTCCTTATCTGAGCGCGGACTCCATAAATGCAAATGAATCAAGATAATTATGCCAGATCTTGTTCAGCTTAAAATCTATTTAATTAAGACGTATTAATGTTCGGGTAATTACTTTTAATAGCGTATAAAAAATATGTTGGGGTTCCACAAGAAATTGTTTTAGGTCTGTTTTTGTTTAAAACAAAATGACTGTAAATATTCATACTACTATTCTCCGTCTCTGCATGGACTATGGTTTTGAAAATCCTTCCAGTAAATAAGAAAACATAGTTAAAAATTGTGGGTAGACAGGTAGGTTGACAAGACCCTATACCTAAATATCAGTTCAACCTATGTAACTGCTAATATTTAAACGAAAATATGAAAGCATCCAAAGCCAAATATCCTTTCAAGAAACGGGAAATAAAATAAACATTTTATCTGTATTTTCTGTTTGAAGACAAACGTGTTTTTGATGTTTTTAAGTGTAAATGAAGACTCGAGACACATTAAAAACACGTTTGTCCTCTTTCTTTACGACATGAGTAGTAAAATAAATTGTACTTAATGTCAATGACTGTTTTAGCTAGTGGCTACCTAAGTTTCCGGCAAATATTACCTGCTGTAGTATATTCGTCGAATTATTTAGAAATATAGCCTATTAAATGAGAAAAAATACAGCTTCTTAGAATGATCATAATAACTAGGAAATCGAACGTTTAACACTTGCATCGTAATTTGTGTTTTTTATTTGAAGGTACCTAGTATCATCGCATTCTACAAGGGCGATCTAATTGCCACGCCACGTGCCAGTGCTAATTACCAGGGCGGCAGGGCCGTTTGCTCAACTCAACATAACCTTAAATTGTTATTTATAGCAATTATAGCGAACAAACAACAGGTGTAAGTATCAGTTAGGTAATACGGCATGCAGCTGTCGTGCAATAGTCGCCGAGGAATTTTCTGCACCTTTCTATGAAGTATAATAATGATGGATGGTTGGCATTAATAAAAGGTTACGACTTGTTTTGATGAACCAATGTTTGTTTTTAAATAGGAACTTGATGGGTTTACTAATTAACGTGACATTTAAGTGATTATTCCATCTTCAAAAGCTTTTTATTAGAAATCATAGACAGACAGAAACTAACTATCAAAGTAACTCAGGCTATCGCACCTTTTCGTTTTACTTTAGGTTGATTGATGATTGCAATCGACTGCCCATAAATCATAAACCAGGTCATGATACGTCTGATAACGAAAGGTAAACAATAGCGAACGTTGAAATCTGTGTCAAGTAAATAATAAAATGGTTTTAAATATAAAACGTACCTTCTCTGAGTGCAGATTCAGCTGCCTGGCCATTATTGAAAATGGTTTTGACAAAAATGCCCATGTCTCCGCGCGGTGAGTCCCGCCCACCCACGATGCTGAACCCGAGACCTTTCCCGCCGGCTGACTTTGTAAACCGCACCTGCAATATTATTAAAGGCCAGCTTGATAACATGAGACACATTACAAATTACAAGGATATTATGAATTTGGTTTGATACTAATGAATAAACCTATAATGTAGTTCATACCTCAAAACTGTGTGTATCTCGAGGTTCAGGAGCTGGCGGCCGCTTTCCCGTCTGTGTAGACGCAGGCGGCGCGGGAGGCGGCCGCGCAGATCTGGGAGTCGCACTCACACGTAACTCTGCCACACCACTCCTCAACTGCTGCATCGGCTCCTGCCGTGAATGAACCCGTGGCAGTCTATACGGCTCCTCCCATAATCTCTGGGAAGCTTCACACGGCAGCCGATTGTATCCATTTCTATACGGGATATCTAATTCTACATTTTCACTGTAGGGTCGACGACTTCTTCCCTCTGAAGCATTCTTCCTTCTTTCAGGCACATAAGTATAGTCAACAACATCTCGACTTTCGTCTTCTTGACTTATGAGGTGTGTGCGGTCTCTTTGTGCTGCAGCTTCTTTAGCTGCTCTGTAAACGTTTGGTGAACTACATCGCCTGCGTACTGACTGCGCCGAATGGCGCGGTGGTGATGGTGACGGTGGATGCCGTGTTGCTGTAGGACTAGGAACGTAGAAAGTGGACGGCTGTTGTGGTGGTGGTGCCAGGACGTCGTGTGCGGATAGTGCTCGCCGCCGAAGCCCACCGCCAAGCTTTCCTAAAGCACGAAGCAAATCTGGAGCACCACTTGTGACACGGAGTGACGCAGTAGTGTAAACTTTCCCTCGATGTCGGAATGATAACTTGGAAGGCGGTGCAGGAGAGCAATGTGGTGGCGGCCTTGGTGGAGAAGGTGAGCAGCGCACAGGACTTGGCTCTCGGTTCCCGGAGCCAGGCCGTAACCGTGAACATCGACGACGAAGTTTTCGCCATCTTTGAGACAAGTTAGCGTTCCATCCTTCTTCTGAAAAGTCAATAATACATTCGATATAAAAACAAACTGAATAATTAAAATTATTTGTCAGTTAAAAAGGTTTTGTCAGTTAAAAGGGTTCTTGCGCATGTAAGTACGGTAGTTGGAAGTCCAATATAACATCTTCCAGTTAATGTTCTAAATAAACCGAGCAAATGGCTTATGTAAATGACAGTAACGACATATATGGTGTTATGACACATAAGGAAGTTACCTTTCTTGTTGGTGTCGGCGTCAGAGGCGTAGTCGTGCGCGCGCGGGGGCGGCGCGGGTGGCGACGCGGGCGCAGCAAAGCTGTGGCGCAGCGGCGTCATCCGCAGCAGCCGGGGACGGTCGCCACCACCGCCGCGGGAACCCCACGCAGGGGCGCCCATAGTCATCTAACCCCTGAAAAAACGATACAGGGTATTGTTTAGTAAATCAGCCTAAAAACGGTAACAATATATATCTGTCATACATGACATACTTTAAACAAGATTTAAAATAATATGTTTTTATGCTTTCCAGCTACATCTTTTAATTCACGTTAAATGGTAGGTATGTATATGTTAATGTTTTGAAATGCCTATAAAATGTTTATTTAATTTCCATCGATTTCCTTTCTCAATGCTCATTAAAGTTTCATTACCAAACGGTAAGTGTAAGGTATTTTATTAGGACAATTTGTAAAAGGCAAAGCTCAATAAGATTCCATTGCGGAGTTGTGGACAAAGTAGGTTGATGGGTACTCATAGTCGTGATTACTGTAGTTGGACATAATAAACTTGAGCCATCACGCACCGCTAAATATAGTAAGTAACCACTTGTGATTATTAGAAGCTCGATATAATTAGATGTGACTTTGCCCACTTACATCTTAAGAGAGACTTCCAGCTTAACAGGCATGTGCCTATATGAATTAAAAGTTTAAATATGTTCTAAAAACCGCTACCAGGTTGAGGATTATAGGAGTCATAAATATTGACCACGGGGCCTCCCACACGGTGCTGCGTGGGTTTAAGTCGGCAAACAACGACGTCCGGTCACCGGAGCCCTGTCGCATAACTTCAACAATTATGTCTAGTCGTGACCTACATAGTTAGTAAAATATGCGTTACCCGCGACTACGCTACTCCGAAACCAAGGGCCATGTCACGAGTTTCTCATCATCATCATCTGCCTAGCCTTTCCCAACTATGTTGGGGTCGGCTTCCAGTCTAACCGGATGCAGCTGAATACCAGTATCACATGTCACGAGTTTGTATCCTTCAGAATAATATATTTCGTCCATTCATCTAGACGTTGAACAATGCCTGTGCCTTCTCAGTATATTTATGAAAATCTTTTATATGCCCATAAAAATATAAAATTGTTTAAAAAATACAGTGATGTCCATAATATAAATACTAGGAACAAACACAAATTTGTTATACCTACAACAAGGCTCAAGAAAATGGGTAGCTCGTTCAGATGCCAATGTATACGCTTTTATAATAAACTACCAAGCCACGTTCAAGATCTAAGCCTTAATAAATTCAAATCATTCATTAAACGTAAGTTGTGCCAGAAAGCTTTTTATACCGTTAAAGATTATATTGAGGACAAAAAGGCTTGGGATTGAGCTGCTTCCAATTTTTTTTACATTTTGAATGTTTTTTTTTTTTTTTTTTCTATGTACACATTGACATTAATGAATTTTATTTAAACAATGACATTTGCTTACTTTGTAAAGTATTATATTATTTTAATTATTGTGCATGTGAAGACAATGTGGGTCATTTTTTTTTAATTTTTATTATTCTCTCTGTTGTGTTAGTTTTTGTCTAGGTCTGGCAGTTTGAGTAATTTATGTGGCCTACCCAAATGTCCTTTCTTTGGTATTGTTCGTCGAATCGTTGAGCTCCTTAAGTTTTGAGTTGAGCTACACGATTTCTGACAAATGTGTGCACTGACTGGACAGGTCCTCTCAATCTGTGTGGTTCTTTCCTCAAAAGACCATCTCAGACATCGATCTACATGGTCTTTATATAACCTGACCAAGATTATGATGTCTGGACTTTAAAAGAGACTGTGACCTCTGAGTTTGTTTCGGCCTTTCTTCTCAGAGTAGTCAGATAGGAAACGCCGACCTCATCTAGTTTTATAAAAAATATGATTGACGTGTAAAAGTGTTTGTACAAACCTACTTACAAAATAAAATCATTTATCATTTATCATTTCTAATGCACACACTTGGTAAATCAAGCTGCGACGTTTTTGTCTTATAAAATTGTCGTGAGAAACACGTGAATTGCTTATTAAGTTTCAGTTCTAATAATACACGCATTACTCATACCTTCCACATCTTAATTATATACTCACATTAAGCCGTTTACTATCTTAGACAGATGTTATTGTAATTAGAATCAAACCCAAACAACGTTTCGGGAGCTGCGGAGCGGTACCTCTTGCGGATATCCGCTCCGCCAGACTCACCCACCACTCATACTAAATAGTTGAGGCGCACTTGATGCACTTTATGCCGTCTATCGTTTTTATTTTTTTATGGCCATGAGGTAATTATAATTTATAACCGCTTATTTGATGGCTGGCTGAACAGAGCTCGCGTGCGCTACGATGTTTAACGACGAGTTATGATTTGTGTTCAGTGTGGACTGTGCACTAAAGCAGTAGGTGTACCAACTATTCCTATTATGTCGACTGTGGTATTGAAGGCACGTAGTAAAGGAATTCCTTGTTGATATATCAGAACAAGGAGTTCCTCTGGTAGCAATGCGTTGTATTACACCAGTGGAACCTCTATTTCTGAACGTGCCAGATCAACTTGGCCGATATTGTCAGCCATGTCACAAGAATATTTACTTTTGAGGAAACTTGCAAACTTTACAAAGCCATTTTATTCTCAGTCAATACTAAACAAGAATGGTATAGCTTTGTTACTTTAAAGTTAAAGTACATAATAATATCAGGATATACATATACTTAAGGGCAAGCTTGTGGAGAGCAGGATAATATTAATCTCAGGGGATGTGTAGACTTGTAGACACCGTGGTGAGGTGATATTCCGGAATTCTGATCCCAAGGGTGAACTTTACGACCGATAAAGGGCTCTGCGGTCGGACAAAAAACAAGGGGACGGTATTTATATTGAGTTTGACCAGCTCTTTGAAATGGAGTCTAATTCAAATATCAAATGAACAATGGTACGTACGTAACTGTCGTTCCATTCATGAGTTTGAGATGTCTCGAATTACAATACAAAACATATTATTGTATTATATTTCAATGACTAATATAAGCTCTTTACAGTTATAATGAATTAATTAAACTGCGCTAATCTCAAATTCGAGAGTGACGTAAATATTTATTTAATTAAGAGAATGATTCATTATGTTCTCCGTAATATAAAGCTAATTCATTTTAAATACAATTTGTTGTCTGTGTCACAGGAAACTGTGAAATTGTGTTTACAAACAGATCCGTACAACATAATTTGCCATTAATGGTACCTACCTAACTTGTTGGTGACTACCAATACCGGACTAAAAGCGTTGTATAGTATATCAAAGTACAGTTTTGCTGTACAAAACAATAACATTTAGTCGTCTAGTTTATCTAGTTAGCTACAGTGGAGGAAATTGGCGTTAATTTTGCCGGCGCAGTACCGTTGCGAGCCGAATTTGGCGGCGCTTGCGCCGTTTCGCTGGTCACTGATCTTCCGGTGACTCGCTCTACTGTCATTGCCAGTTACGGAAATGGAAGCATTTATAATCCTTGTTAATAAAAATATTGCGATAATACTGGCTCTGGCGCCTCGATATGTCTGACATAGGTAGTTAAAGAGACATCAATGGAGACGCGTTGAAATCGTAACAGGTTACTCCCACGCTTTTGTTACGAGCTGTTTGGAATACTTTTTACTATAAAACCAGCCACGATCTCGTTCGACAACAATAGATCTATTAAATCTAAGATTTCCTGTATTGTTTGTGCGCTATTAGTAGACGGCGTGATGCAATTTTTAATACGCAGTTCTATTAAAGTTGTTATACAAACATAAATTAGTCAGATTCTAATAGTAACAACAAATATAATTTACAACACACCAAACAACGTGGTGAATGTGGTCATCCGTTTCAATCACCATTTTAATAAAATAAGTATCTATTACAACTGTTCTACTCAGCACATTTCTTGACTCAACTCTCACATTTCGGAAATCAGGATTTGTAGTAATTCCATGAATTGCAATTTTAAAACACATTGCACGCACAAACAAGCAATTAATTCGAAAAGCAATTCAGTTTCTGCAATAAAAACACATAAACAAAATGAACACTTGTCCCCAAATGAGTACGTGACAAAATCAAAAGCAGAATTCGTAGCATCAGCAGATGGGTGAGGCCGGGGACGCGGGCGCCTCAATTGTTCCCTTGCCGCCCTTCTGAACTCAAGTGGACCGCCATTAAAGCCTGAATCCATCAGTTGTTCATTTCACGGGAGTTTAAGTGCTCTCGACCGCCAATGCGATGTTTGAACCGGCAAAATAAGTCTCTATCCGCTATCAGGAGATCGGTTCAACCTATAGACAGCTCTCTAATCAATTAAAAGTTAAGACTGCGAAGAAACTACAGTTTCAAAATCAAGTACAAGTGCAAGTTACATTCAATATTCTTCATTTGCCCAGAATGCCTGAAAATTGTAGTCATCATATTCTCGTTATGCTATTATTATTATTAAAATGTAATAGATTAGTATCGCGGTTGACCATCAAGGCGCAAACCTGATATCGTTATACTTTTATTATGAGTTATAGTTCTGTAGTTTGTTCTAGACCTAGATTATCAACTTATTGGCAGAGACAAGTCACTCGGCCGTACAATATTGTTGTTGGAATTTATGGCTAATATAACGTAACTGTTTGGTGGGCATGTTGCGCCCACACTTATTAACCAAACTAAGATTTATGCGTAACTACGAGAGCGATAGTGGCACAATAGGCCCTAAGGAATGTGACCCGCGTTTTGTTCGTTACCTACATCAGCGTCGCCCCTTTCATATAATCAATTCATAGTGTGAATGACCATGATGTAATAATAATACTTATCAAACTCACTGTTAAAAGGTGTGAATCAACGATTCTTTTATAAATTGTATTGCATGGCTTCGTCCAAGGAGACGGTTAACTATAGATGGTTAGTAAGCATACTAATTATCGTGTTTAAAACTTGTGATACGTTCGATTCATGATCAACCAATACTAGAATGAATATAAACAGAAGTCGTTGAGCTGGGGGTCTAAAAAGGCCACTTTGGCAAAATCATAAAACAATTCATATCACGCAATTCATCTGTTTGACAGTTTCACACCTATGTGTATATCCTGAAGGGTTAGAGAGAGGTGTATCTATAGCATTTTACGAATCTCCAAAAAAAACTGTCATACAGATGAAATTGAGTGACATGAATTGTTTTATGATTCTGCCAAAGTGGTCCTTTTAGGCCCCCAGTTGCTTTAATTATTCACGCTTTTCCGATAAGCTATGATTGAAACTACACAAAGTTATTAGATATTTTTCTATCAAATATAAAATGGCAAACTCTGTATTTTTCTCAATAATAAGTTAATGAAAACAATATCTTTACTGGAAAAATATGGTTTACCACAAAATAGCCGCGAGAAGCTCTGATAATAAAAGTAGGTATTAAACTGATGTCATAAACGCAACTAGCAAAAAAACAAGACAAAACGACGCTGGTGATCACTGCGTTGCTTGAAAATAATAACCTTTTCAAGCAGTTTATGGCGTTATTTATAATTTGTATGAACAAGTAGGCCGACTACGGTATTGCAATACGGTGGATCTGTTGTTCGCAGTAACATTGTTTGCAGTGGTATTAAGAATCTACCCGCGCTCTACATCTCAGCTCATCGAATGAATCTGGGAAATCGCTTCTCGCTCTTTCTATTATGATGTTCATCGTTATTTACTATTATATATTTTTCTCAGGAGAAATCGGTTGCTCTGATTTCATTGTTGTACAAGTAAGCCTTCAAATCATGTTCCGCACAATAGAAGCAGAACAAATGAACACAAATTAAGCACTTACCGTAACCGGTTCTAATTATAATATCGTGAATATTCATTGTTTGTGGAATAGTAATGCGAAGTATTCATACAGATTTATATTTATAATTATTCTGTAGTCATTTGTGGAGTGAATGAAGTAGAAAGAACAATAAAAGAGCGTGTGAAAATATTTGAAAAATCCTTTTGACGATGACATCAAGTTATATGCGCTAATGCGGTACCTATGCTTTAAAGTTATGCTAATAATTTTACATAGAAATAAGGAAAATTGTACAATGATGTTTTTAATCGGTGTGGTCATTGACTCTTTGACTTCCAAGGTGATTGATTAGGCATCAAAATTTTAATACATCAATGGCATAAAACGAAAATATTGATGAGTCTTTTGTACTAGTTTACTCTCTTATACTTACACATGGAGGTATGAGTAGGGCATGTCCAATATAGGTAATTTTCTCCATTCACAGAAATATTAGCATAGAAAAAATTACCTTTCTGTAAGTGAAACAGTATGCCTTTGAATCCTTTTTGTGTATTTGTCACACATTTAATGTATTCACAGTGTTACAAGGTACACATATATTATACATGACAATGGGCATGAGCTGAAACATATGAACTTCCTAATATGACACACTCGTTCGAATGGAAACTGCGTCATTAAAATACCTAAAATATTATGTTGAATCTAAAATGGAGAGTCGAAAACTAACCATGGTGTGGGCAAATTGGGCAATGCATCGATAAAAAAATGGAGTATTGTTTAGTCATAGAATTAACAGAATACTTAGTGTATCGGTCAATACGCAAAAAATAATAACATAACTATGTCTACAGGATTTCCCTGAAATACACCACCATTTTCCTAAAAGTTGCCTAAATGGTGTGACTAAAGTTTTACTGTGGTGAGTAAAAATAAAAAAATTACTTTAATTTCTATTTTCCAGCATAGGTACATTTACGAGTACTTCCTGCTTTTTCAGATAAACATGAATGAAAAAGCACACATCGATATATTTTTATTCGACATCTGAAACTGTTTTATAAATACGTGGGTACTATGCTGTGTTCATATAGTATGTCAGTCCGTTTCAAGTTTCAATTGATGGATGACTGACGGCCGCAATTTTCGCCACCAGTAACGATGTCGTATGTAGGACATCGTACAGGGTTTCGCAAGAGTAAAAGCACAGTAAAAGTAAATTTATATAAGCCGGTGAAATCATGTATGTTATAATTTTAATAAAAAACTTTTTTACAAAAAAAAAAAACAAAACAACCAACTTCCAAAAAAAATCTACTAAGTGATAAATAACTTTAATTTCGGAAGTCGCTGTCGTTGGTTCCGCATTTTCGTTTATTGACACCGACTAGACTTCCGAAATTAAAGTTATTTTTCACTTTGTAGTTTTTTTATTGTGACGAGCATAAATTGCTTAGCAAATATTTATCATTGAGTAGTTCCGATGGCCATCTGTGGTCTTCATTATCAGCTCCACTTTACCAAATGATGATTTTCGAGAGCAAATGCTCAAGTTACTTTAAAAATCGCTAAAGGTTTGCCTATAAAATTTGAGGGTTTCTCTCGATTTCCATGGGATCCTCTCATCAGATTCCAACTTGATGACAATGGGACCACCTCGAGACCCTATCAACCAAAAAAAAATTTTTTTGAAGTAGGTCTACAATTGACGGAGGTATTCAAAAAGCATGTGGAAGAAAATTATTAAAATGAATCAATTGTGTTACTCTGTAACGAGCAATGTTCATTCGAGATATAACCTATATTATTACGATATTCTATGTTCTATAAGTAAAATTTTTTGACGACTTTATAAATAATGACAGGGTAACATGAGTAGAAAATGTTATGGTGTATAGTTACCATTCGCTACATGACATTCCCACAAACAACTTATGACGGTATATTTAATCTCCAAATGGATTTTACTATTAATTTTAACATAGACGTATACTGTGCCATCTACTTATTCATTAGGCTTTATGTATCTAACACAATGTATAAATAAGTACGTATCAAGGTAACTTTCTTTCGTCATCAGTTGCCAGTAAAGTCTTAATGAAGACAAAATTACTATTTCCATATCTACAATTGTTATCTCTTCAAGCTGTAATTGGTCCATGAGAGCCCTACTTACATGTACGAGTAGCTTCGTTAATCAAAGACGTCATTGTCTAGATTATCGGCGTGGGAGACCCGGAATATACTGCTGTGTTTATCATACTGGACTACACCTACCATACAGTAGGTACATTACAATCATATCAGCCGCCAATCATCTCGTGTGAGTTTTAGGTTGTAACTTAAAGGGAAAACGCAATCTACCTACTTGATAAAAATCCACTGACAACGTACAGCCTAAGCCGCTAGGTCCTGGAAGCATGAAATTTTGCACAAAAGTTAACGAAAGTGAGTACTAAAGAAGGATTTTTTAAAATTCATCGGATCCTCCAAAGAGGTTAAATAGGGGATGAAAGTTTGTACGAAAGTTCGTCGTTTTTGCCAATGGGAAATCCTATCGGGCACACGGATGCTCAAGACATTAATGGATTAGTTTCCCATCCTCTTATACTAAACCTAGTTACTATAAAAGTATGTCAACTATGAACTTCTTCGCGGCATCGGCATCCTCACTTACCGCCTGACGCAGGTCCTCACCGGACATGGTTGTTTCTTGAGGTTCCTGCACATAACCGGGCGGGAGGAAACGCCCGGGTGTCACCACTGCGAGGATCGCCCGGAGGACACGGAGGAGCATACAGTGCAGGTCTGCCCCGTTTGGGCGGAGTACCGCCGTGTCTTCGTAGAGGCGATCGGCAGCGGCGGCGACCTCTCGCGTATGGCCCTGGTACAAGCCATGGTCCGGGGCAAGAGGGAGTAGGAGGCAGTCACCTCCTTCTGCGAAGCAGTCATGCTAGCGAAGGAGGTGTCGGGACGTTTGAGGGAGAGAACCTCACGTCCCAGCCGCCGTGAAAGACGCCCCGGGCGTCGGGAGCCACGCGACGACTCCCGGCCACCGTAGGCGCGGGCCTGCGGACGGTGAGTAATGGGTGGCTCACCGTCCGATCAGGACCAGGCCCATACCGGACGGCGCGTTCGTGTTCCACGCGCGCCTCAAAGAAATTTCAGCATAGTTGACGGCGCCCACTAGGGCAAGTGCCTGCCGGGGTCGCGAGATTGTTCGAAAGAGTTACCATGACCCCGGAACGAGTCAGTAAAAGTCTGACACTCCCTCTCGCTCAACTCACAGCGGGAGGGGTCATATGATGATTTCACATCCATAAAAAAAAAACTACGAACTTCTTCAAAATCAACCGATGTTGAGTGGAGGATATAACTTCACATTGCGATTAAATTATAACGCCAATAGAATACACAGTCACGTGAGTGAATTTCAGGAATTATTTAGGTCTACACTCCTTAAATCTTTTGGGTATAAATTTAAAACATTGTTTCAATCTATTATAATGAATATTTTTAGTTAGCAATTTTCAAATCAGAAATGTACGACTACTATATGACCACCCACCAGTTTTTTGTTTAAATAAACACAACTAAGCAAAGTTTTAAAGCTAAGCATGTTACTCTATTATCTTAGATGGATGACTGTGCAAGGATAGGGAAGTACAGAGGCCATCACATCAAGCTACCCCAATCTGTCAAATTTTCCCAATTGAATATGAACCTTATTCCTGTGTTATAAAGTTGAAAATCTATCGAAAAAATTTGACAGATTGGGGTAACTTGATGTGCTGGCCTCTGTACCTACAAGATATTACGTGGACATATTGTTTTTTTTTTTCGTAGTGTGTTTACAATATTCTTTTGCTTAGAAAACAGGCAAGTACATAACAATATTACCGTTTTTCATGACATAACAGTTGTTGTTGTTGTTCAGTACCTAAAAGTTGGCAAAATAGATAGATGGATACCTTAGGGATTGTACAATACTCGATTTCATTGGTGGAACTCATTTTGGTGGTTTTCATTTGCCCATAGGTGTTTATAATTTTGATTTTAATGATTTTCTTATTTCATACTGGCTTTTTAATGGCATTGTTATTGGAAAATTCGATGTGATTCGACTTCTCGCATGAAACATTTAAACACATTGTTTTTTGATAAATTGAAAATGACGTGACGTAAGCATATTTGTGTTTAATTTTATTATGTAGACACCTATTTATCACAAATGCACGTTTTGTACGGAACTGCCTAAGTAGTTAGATATTATTATGGTTTACATTTTCCTGGACCTCTTAATTGTATGCGTAGGAGTATTGATGCCAGAGTCCTTACTGAAGGTTATTTTGTGCCGGAACCTTTGATTATATACGCCGGAACTGGCCATAGTCGTTTAGGGTCAGCCTGCAAAAGGCAGTTAGACAGTTTTCCTTTGTTGTTAACTTGTTTGTTGTTTAATAAAAATAATTTTGACTAATCATTACCACAGATGAACTGAGTCATAGCTCATAGCTATATTTTCAGTGATTGTGTAGGTACATAAAGCTGACATAAACAATAATAGTCATGATGCTATTGCGGTTAGAGACTGATCACTAGTTTATTGAATGAACGTCTCATAACAAGTACGTACAAGTACTTACAGATGCGCGTGACTACAGATACTTCGAAAGGTTAGAAACGTTAAAATTCATGTCAGAATAATAAAGCCCGTCAAATGTTGTTGCATGCTGCACTCTCGGCGATTGGTATAGATCAAGGACTTTCGAAATATGGAAGTAACGATCCAATGATTTGATTGCTGGGATTATAATTATTGCAAAAAGATCTTTATTATCTGTTATTAAGCAATTTTGTTGCTATTATAATGATCTTCCTGATATGTAAAAATAATAAAAACAAATGCAGAGTTTCAGCTGCATAACAATCGATTTCAATTGATGTTAGTTAAGACACTGCACTTTCTTTTTGTTGCTGCGTTGATACAGATTTGCGCCCACGGCTTGCTCATATTTTCTGCTCTACAGTAATAGATTTAGTGAATTTCGATGGAAATGAGCCTTAAAAGAACAATTCATTAAGTAAACACCTTCTGAATTTGTTACTAATCTTTTAGCCCACACTTACTGGCTATAATTGGTAAATCTTGTTTGTGTCCACGGTAATAAAAAATAACCCGGTTTCCATTTTAGGTGATGCAGATTTAATAACTGCCGTTTTAAAGATGTAACGTTTTCATTTTTAAATAATTTTTGAGTGACATCCTGTTGTAACGGTTTTCAATACATATTCTTATTCTATATTGTCTAGATTTCGTCTGTAGATTTTATCTGATCGTCGTAGTTTTTCATGGTATTCCAAGCAATGAATTAGCACAACAATTGTTCAAAACTTTATCAGACATGGTCAGGATAGCAGAAAAGCCCAGCTGTTGTCCAATTCAGGCTGCCAAACTAATGCCTTTAATCTCCTATATCATTTGCACAACAATATCATCTAAATACCTCCTAGAGATTAATCGCTCTAATGGATTGATGCAAGTCACAATAAGAACCGCAACATGCATACGGTATAGGTAATAAAAGAGGGTGCGGGATGAATGCACGGCGCTGACGGTGCACAATTAACATTACCATTTAATCAAGAGAGAATAAATCGTATTTCCATGCAATAAGGGCTATGAAAACTGTATTAAATTTTTGGTACGTTTGTCTGCTGGAGTGTGGCGGGCGAGGGTTCAAACTATGGGGAGCGTAGAAAAGCAAAGAACGATACGTTATTTTTTGTGCAAATATTTTTCAAACATTTATTTATCTTTTTCCAGGTGACTGAACTGGAGATATTCAATATTGAATCAGAAAAATAACAAAATCAGAAACTGAATTTGTTTACATTTTAATAAAAAGAAATAAAATACGTTCTAATAAAGTAGTTTTTTAGAAGACAGAGAGAGAGAGAGAGTTTTGTAGAAGTATATCATCCACAATAACTTTAAATTTTTAGAGCCAAAAGAAGATTAAATTCAAATATAGCAGTAAGAAAAACGATTTCTTTTTTAATTGTACACATTTAAATAAAATATCACATGTCCCACAAATAAAATTGCAGTATTGGTTTCGCTCAGGAACACAGGTTCAATTTGGCTAACAAGAAATTTAATGGAATAATAAGCTTAATCAATTAAATATGTAACCTAAGTTAAATAATAAACTATTTAGCAACAAACAAATAAAAATAACGCTTAAGTACCTTAAAAAGTATAGCTGAATATATCCAAATTGTATACGTCCGGTGGGCACGTTAATTTTGAAAACGATACCATGGCGGTTACTAAACTTGAAAATTAATTTACATACACTGTCTGCACAGACACTGCAATAATGCACTCGATTGTACCAAGATATCGATCGTGACGTAACGAAAATGCACGCGATCACAAGCCGGTACGCGCGCTGCACTGTCGCACGTTCGTCTATAGCGAATGTTGAATTAATACTAACATAACCTCAAATTTACGCGCGCCGCTCGAGAAATTGTTTATGCTGTCTGTACACCCATAAATGGGGTTCAGTTGTGAAGAAGAAGGAAATACGACGAATCCCATGAGAGACAAAGAGAGAATGTCGACAAAGGTGTATTATGATGGGGGAACCGACTATACTACGATAGCGTAGCGTTTCTCGTTAACGGCGGCGTCCTTTACTGTTTAAAATAAAAACAATACTTTTACACTTAATTTTTAGTATAAATGGCAGGTGTTTCTGAATGGATATTAATTTAATTAAAACAAACGGCATACATGGAATATAGAATGTCGATAATTAGTAAACACGAATCTGACATCGTGTTCTACATTCACAATATCTCGACAACAACACACCTATATTGATAACATTTGATATCGTGCTAAATAAATACCACCATACGGGAAATATATTTCCATAGAACTCTTGCGTAACGGCTTTAAAGTTTAAATAAAAACATGTGCAGTCAACATATTTGGCCAGTGGCACTTGAGCGTCAAGACAAGTTGGTGAAAAAAAATCTTTTATTGCGTAGCGATGGTGTACCTGCGCAGTACGCACCGTCTCCCCGGGGTCCCATTCTCAGCCCATAGAAACCATTGAAGCGTGAGGAATGAATGATTTTAAACAGCTAAAAATACCTGCTTTAAATTCTTCCCACTCCGTGTATTCTGCATCGGCTTTTTTGTACATACTATTGTTTTTGTTATTAAGTAGTAAGTACCTTATTTAAAATTACGCTGATTAAGGGCTGATGACATTCACCCTAAATGAATATATTCCTAAGAAGTTATAAGGGCTCGGATTAAAGTAAATGCCGACCGTGTTATTTGTTATTTTTTAACTCTAATTCTGAAAATGTTTACTCTAGTTTTATTAAATTCACTACACGATATGCATCGCAATATACAGTAATTTCTAGCAATAAATTGCCGTCATTGACTACTTAGGTACCTTTCTTTGAATAATTAGTTTTAATTATTGATGAGTGAAAGATAAGGACAAGGTCTGTAATAAATTCGTGGGAGGAGAGCCCACACGGCACACCGTCTCGCGCCTCACATCGGCGCCCGCAAGGCTGACTTATTATTTTATCTAAGTGCAAACAAACGCGCGTTTCGAAGAATGGGACAGGATTCATTATAAAATAGTGCACATACTTATGCCACATATAATTATTAGAGTTATTTTTTAAGTACGTTGTCATCGATGTGGTGATGTTTATTTTACTTAGAAAGAATGTGATCACATTAAATTCTAATCAAGTAATCTGTACTTAATCGCACATCCGTTTTCAATTTTTAAAACGAAATGAACCAAATCATATAAACCGTTTCAATTACCTACCCGTCGATATAACTTAGCTCTATTCTCTACGCATAAATATTTATTGAATGCTTAACATAAAATTAACAGCGTTTAATATTTAGCAGGCCTCCTTGACCTGAATGACCTTTATAAGGTATTTGTCAAGTCCATAAAGGTAAGGGGCTTAACGATAGCGGTCGCGGTGGCGCGTGTATCCTGCGTGCGCGCCGCGCCGCGTCGAGCGGAGGGGGCACGCGCACGACTGCCAGAACCATGTTACCTCACAAATATAGCATGTTCCATACAATAACACACACATTTCAACTTTATATAAACAAAAAATCCTGTTATGCCAAACAACACGTCCGATACATTACTTCTTGACGATTGAAGTTGAACACAAAAGCCAATTTTCAATCCACATCCAATGAAATTTGACAATTATCGATCCCTAAGCCCATTACGGAAAGTTTATAGAAATCGATCATGTATTACGTAGACCCACATGTGAGATCGACAGATAGGAACACACTGTATGGTTGGTGTTGTGGTTTCGAACCCGCCTGTAGGTGTGGGCGGGTGGTTTATTTTAGACCCTTCTAAACACAACGAACAGTAACGAAGGCGTCTAAATGGCGCCGACGAATTTATGTATATATTAAGATATAATGCATTAATTTGGAAAACTTTCTGATACCTGTCTGATAATATTAAAGTTATTGATAACTACTGAACTCTACAAAAAGGAATGGTAAAAAAGTGAACACAAATGGCACAATAATAATGTGAATGTAACTAAATCACCCTGGGCTGATAAAATTTTCGTTTTTCCTAATTATGTTACGTAAGCGTAGGATTAGTGTTTAAGTCGGTTCCCCGTTCTTTGTTTGTTTGTGTTGACTTTTTTGCCGTTCGTTTTTGTAGTGTGGTTTTGTTTCGTTATACCTACGACTACGAGTAGCGAATTGATAAGGGTTATTCTCAAGACTTAGACATCTACTGAACTTGAAGTTGCGTCTGAACACAGTACACCGACTGATAAATAATTTTCTACGTCGCATGTGTGAGTAATCAGCTTTGTTTTAATTCAGACTGGCCGGTCGTGTTATTGTTCCGGGCGGGTGCGTTGCACGGAAGCCGTTTGGTCGTAATCACGATTACAGGCAGGGAGCATATTACGCGTTCTAAACTTCAACCATTCGTATGTTAACATTGCTAAGCGTATTATTATTAAAATAACTATCGTTTATAGTTCTAATTGTGTTGAACATGAAAACACTGTTCAAAGGTAATAGTAGATCTACTGCGGTTATGATAATATTGTTTCAACATCGTTCTCCGTCTGTTTCATGCTGTAAATAGTTTTGATTAGTTTTTCATTTAAAAACTAAACATTATTCTTGTATTCTCAAAACTCTCTTCAGTACCTAGAGTAGCACGCCAAACTAAAAATGTCAAGAAACTTCAAAAAATTCTGTCCGCATTGATTTATGTAAGTTTCTTTGTACCGGACAGGAAAAGCTCGGTGGTCGGTCTTTGATACACACAGACAGACACCCACACTCGTCATTCCTGTTGTAAGTTGAACAACGAAAGATACATCAACAAACACCGCTCAGTTCAAGAAGTTCTCGGAATTTCTTTACGTAAGTACCACTCCCGTGGAATGTATATGTATAGATGAGCTATAACTAATTATTCTTGAAATAATAGAATACGTTTTAAATAATAGTATGTAAATGTTTCCAGCGTTGGTACTTTGGTAGGTGTTACCTAATAAATGCACAGTGTGCCGTCCAGACTAGGAGCGGCGTTGCGAAGGATAAACACATTGTCCAATAATGCTATTTGTGTCAGTTGAACTTTGGACTGATCAAGGTTTTCGACAGGACAATATGAATATCTATCTAAGCAGCCTAGGCAATCTGGCAAACAAACAACGAATTCATAATAGAATAATGAACTAACCAAACGGTCGAATCGGATGATGGCATCGATAACAACAATCTGTCATAATTTAAGATGTTTTGATTTGACACGTTACGTTCATCGATCACTTCTACACAGCCTGCGACTCTTTGATTTTCTTTCACGTATATAGGTGGAAGAGAAAGAGTAAAATTAGCATACGAAGTTCGACACTGGCACTACTTTCACTAACTTTTCATGTGGTTTTCTTTACAAGAAGAATGTGACATAGTAATACGCGATTCTCCCAGTGATAAAATCAACCTGAGAAAAGCTCAAAAAATTCATGACCAGATTTGAGTTAACAAAGGAAAGGGCAAGCAAGGCAAGGGGCAAGGGGCAAGGGGCAGGGCAAGGGAGGGGGGAGCTGTAAGTAACACCCGATAAAAAAATTATAGACAACTCGCAGTGCAAAATATAGGAGTTTCTTGTCTTTAATAGTTGACGAAATCGATTTTGTAACAAAAATTGTCGGTTGAGAATAGATCAGATGTGATGTAAACTAAGTATAGCGATAACCATTTATTATATCACCGGGTGTAACGCATATTTGGCAAGCCAAATTAATGCGAACATTAAAAATAACGCTAATTACTCGAAGTTTGAAGAAACAATGTGAAATATCAGAACTATTAATGCGCGGGAAAAACGGAGTCCCACGGCCACAAGTGAGCTATGTAATCACTACACTAGATCTGGATGATATCATTGCTCTTTGATCCGGGTCGCCTTGGCTGTTAAACATTTTTAAACGTCTTACTATAATTATATATTGTTTTTGCCATTTAAATATCAACAAGCTAAATGTAAGACTGATATGTCAAAAGCTTCTCAAGTGCAAAAAGGACGCTCGTGTTTACTTTTAAATACATTTTGCGCAATCTAAGTATCGTGTGTACTAAGCAGTTAGTAGGTCGTAACATCGTTTAAAATGACATCGCTTTGTGTTGCTAGCTGTAAACTAGAGTTTTCCATTACCGCTGGATGGCTCAACGTTACGCTGAATGATTCGTGTGAAGAAGCCAACAACTTATTTACCTACTGAGAAGTCTGCACTTCCGTGAGAAACATGTAGAAAATTATTAAAACAAACGGCATATATTCCGGTAGTTATCCGCAGACATTTTACGGTTTTGTTGGCAATTGTTACACATACTGAGTTAAATAAATGAAAAAGTTCTGTACCTACACATATTTTATTACAACTTTTTCGTTTCGTGCAAAAATATTTTAAATACGTTAATCGTTCGTTCAACTGTTAACTTTGAAGTACCTAGCAGTTGTATTTTTATGAATTTAATGAAAATGTCACTAACGACCTCAATGTGAACACTTTAGCGTGAAATAGCAGAAGCAACAGTATTCACTATAGGTACTGAAAAAATCATATTAGTATACTGGTCGGTCTAAAAAATTAACTGTCACCACAAAGATTGGTCATTTACAAACAAATATACCTAAATCTGCTTGTAAATGACCAATCTTTCATTGTGAACCAGCAAGTTACCCTGGGAGGTCATTCTTAATTCTTTTACAGTTTGGCAGTGTGATGAGCTATTGAAGTGTATCATAAACGTAATATGTTAGTTTTTTGTACAGTGGTGGATATTATGGCCACGGGAAATAACGACATGCGTTAAAGGAAATGAAACTCAGCTGCCTGGTAGCACGAATCAAATTAATTAATTGTTATTACAATTTATTACATTAATTTTAGATTTAAAAACGTTTAGCTCATTTAAATATTGCAGCTCTGCGTACATCTAACCTACCTCATCAATAAAGAAAAACAACTTTTTGTGCGCCGTTCAAGACCGAAAAAGTAAATAGTATCTTATTATTAACAATTGGGTACCTAACGATCATTTCTATTTGAGGAAAAAACTAAACAGCCAATGTTGGACTAAGAGCATCTTCGCACTGTGGTCGTTTGTCTTGCTTGAGCATTAGACCGTGCGCAGACCTAGTCAAGACTATCTGAAATCATAGATACTGTTGCCCTATGTAAACAATGATGGTGCGCTCACCGCAAGAAAACAATCTCTAAAACAAAACAGTGTTTTGTCAACAATGTACAAAACAGAGGCGGCGTAGAGTCGGTGCAGAGGCGCGTAGATTCTGCGTAGACGCCGCGTAAGTATACGTTCTAAAAACGTCTACGTTGCACAAAAGCCGAATACGAAGGGTGCCTTTCAGATATGGTTTAAAAAAAATAAGATTGAGACTGAGATCAGACTGAAAAAGTTCTTAATATTACGAGGGTTGCCCCTCTGCATAACTATTCACAAAGCTACGACACGGTTTGGTACCGTATCGAATGTCAATGTTATCGACGAAATCCTATAATCGCTATTCACAAATCCGAAACCGTACAATTTTGACAGTTCATATACGGTATGAAGACATCAATTCTTCCGACAGGTATTTGCTGTCGGAAGTGTTATCGAATAACAAAATATTGTTTAAAAAAGAATAATCTAAGCAATAAGTGTCAAAACACGGCTCCGGGCAAGGCCCTCATGCCCTTGCATGAATGCAAAGAGCATCTGCCGCTGCTCCAATGACACTCTTTTCTGAAAATATGCATTTTCAATATTAGGTACCACGTTTTATAAAATGAAAATGAGGAAATAGTAATTTGTTTAAATACCGATAAAATACATACAACCATTTTTCTGTTAAAAAAAAACTTATTTTTCACTCCTCAATTATTATTTATTTTTTATTCGCCCAAAGGGCAGGCTATAGTCTTTCGACCATACCGCCTTGTCTTCCGCGTAGTTCTCAATTATCTCTATAGCTCAAAACAAGATTCAGAAAAATAATTATTCCAGATTTCCAGGTTTGACAGAAAGTTGAAGTTTACAAGTTTAATAGAAATCAGTTTTATTTATTAATAAAATCATTGCTTACTGTTTTTTATTTGTTAATAGTTACTGAATGCATAATCTACAGTTGCCCATAGTGAAATACTCAATAAAAATCATTTATGTACCACTTAAAATTTTCTACCACGAATATCTATTTACTACCATTTTGTAGCGTTCGCCGTATACACACCTAAAAAAAAACCCTTCCATACGGATCTGTGAATAGCGTTTTGCCGGTCCTTCGGTTCAGAAATCAGGTTATCGAACAAGTGTCATTGTCGATACGATAGTGAATCGTATGTTTGTGAATACAGGTGCTGATCTCAGTCTCAATTTGTCAAAAATACCTCTAACTTTCCTACATTTTGACAAGTTTTTGACATTTGTTTGTCGCTGAGATGAGACTGCGACTAGATTTTGAACGTTTTAAATCACGAGAATCGGCCTTCTGTTCACACACTTCTTTTTAAATCCCAAATTATTTTTTGCGTACTTATCATCACGTTCTTCGTCAATAAAATTTTAATAAGCACCTCTTAAGTTCTCATGTGAAGAACAAGTCGCGTCTCGACAACCGTATACGGTTTCATCATGGGAACCGACTGCTGTTCCACTCGAACGACCCCACTATCACCCGCCGACAATTGTAATACTACCGTTACTTGTTGAAATTATACTTATGTCGATAAATGTGCAATTACTTGACACGAATCGTGAAAGGTGAAAATGATAAAATCCTAATTAATGTTGGGCTAAAAATTAGAGACATGTACATTGGGAAATAAAAGACATGTGGTACCAGGGGGCCTAAAAAGGCCACTTTGGCAGAATCATAAAACTATTCAATATATAACGCAATTTCATCTGTATGACAGTTTTTTATGGAGATTCGTAAAATGCTATAGGTACACACGTAATAATAGTTCTATGTAGGTACACCTCCGCCTAACCCTTCAGGGATATTGTCAAATTGTCAAACAGATGAATTGCGTGATATGAAGTGTTTTATGATTCTGCCAAAGTGGCCTTTTTAGGCCCGTAGATGTAGAATAGCAATATTTTTCTAAGGTTGAATAATAATAATAAGTTGGGGAAGCCTACACATTAAACGCTAAATGTATTCTAATATGACAAGGACAATTGATAGAAGCTCACTTGTTCGTCACGTCTTATACCAAGGTGTCGTAGGCACGCTAAGTGCCAAACATGTACCATTATAGGCATTCGTGTTTGTTTGTTAAATAACCTTGGTAATGACTTGCTATAAGTACATATATTGTATGAATCTACAAATAGGTATATATACCTATATACCTCATTTTGACTAAGTCATTTGACTCAGATTAATATACATACTCACAAAGATTTATTTCGCTTTGCTGGGATAAATTACCATGTGGGAGTAAATAGAAATAATTTCAGTTCTGAATACAGATCCACAAATCCGTTTAGCCGTTATGGTGTGAATAAGAAAATAATCGAAATGTTACCTTTGGCTATGTGCGGGCCGAAATAACCTCTAAGTGGAGAGAGACAGCCAGAAGACTTTGTGGCAGACCCCGTAAAAGATGGCGGCACGAACTGGAGAAACCAAACGACCCATGGTCCACTTAAGCCCTGGATCGAAAGAGCTGGAAGTCATGGGGAGAGGCGTTTACCCAGCATTGGGATGACGCAGGGTAACAGTAACAGTTACCTGTATGATAACGTACACTACCTTACAATAGCCCTTTCTAAGAAAGACTTTCGATAGAGTAAAATCTAGTAGTTAGCGTTTAAACATTCGGTCGTAAGTTGGTTATATCGTACATACAGCTCACGACCAAACCACCAAGCAAAACATTAGCAGTCGCATAGGATTGCAATGCGGCAATTACAGCGTATTGCACTTACAAGGTGGTACGAGTACGTATGTCACCACAACAATGGCGGACTTTCACTACGGTTTGGACCAAGTACCACGACCACGCACATCTAGGCCGGACACGCAGTTTCTGGACCATAAAGGATATGGCCTATTCATTGTTCTCATGCATACTTTCGCCCTCGTGTTGCATGTTGTTAAACGTTACGCAAAATGTTTTGTTGTAACATGAACAAGATAATTATGTTTAAGATATCAACACATATGATGCGTTTCTACGGCAAAAGAATGAAATCGTATAGCGGCCATTGTTCTATAAAATGGTTATATTAATAATAACGTAATTCCATGTGGGTGTATTATAAAATGTACATACCGGAGTTAATGAACTTTATTATTGTTACGTTTATAACTAAGAATTGACTCGCTATTTCCTGAAACCATTGTAAATGCAACGGCGGCGATGTGTTACACCCAGCAGACACATTATTATGGTTCAAAGTTTTTTCTTACTACAGTTAAAACTAATCCGTTCTTCGTTACTCTTACATTGATCGTTATAATTACACATGAAAACCTACCAGATGCACGGATAGACGTGACGTCATGCAGTTGTAGACGAACACTTTTCAGTCTTCCTTTCATTTTCTTGCAATTGGATCTAAAAACATGAAAAAGTATTTAGAACTCAATTATTGAACACCTACAACTACGCAGAGTATAAGTATTTTTTAATAAGTGTTGAACACTGAAATATCGTGTTACCTACATCTCATCAAAATTGTTTATGGCTTTGTAAATCAAGTATTCTTATAATTAAAAATACAGCCCTGAAATACATTGGTAGTGAAATGCTATTCTTCAAAGTTGTGCATGATTATTAAAGTGTAACAGAGTTTAAGGTTTACTGCATAGGTACTGTAGTGCCTTTAGTTTGGAGGAGTCAAGAAGCAAAATAACTTAACCCTGCAGCTATCGCGTAAATGTTACACAGTGAAGCGTGAACGAAATGCGTATCGGGGGAAACGTTTATGTTACCGTGAGGCCCGGTACGAGCGTTCAACAGTGCTAACGAGCTGTAGACACCGGGGAAGATTTTTATGTATATGTTATGTCATGTGTTAGGAAAAAAAAGGTTCGGCTAATATTGAGAGTACTTAAAAATAATCGTAAAGAACAGAGTTATTGGTATAAATATAAACACCAAATCCCGCAAACAATGTGAAATAAGCTTGAATTATCCAGCTGATGCTAGGGATTGACACCAATGACAGCTCACTTTACTTTAGCTTTCATAGATAATTTTAGAAAAGGTAAAATTTATTATATATTTTCGGTTCCATAGTTATTTATTGTATGTTATCCTGAATAGAAACAGGTGATCTCTAAGAAAATCGAAGTTGACTTCTTATAATAAACTTAGACAATTGGATTTCCAGCATTCTTATTTTATGCAAGTGACTAGGTACACTCATTTTCTGGAGGGAAAGGCGACAAAGTATGGCTCAACTTACGTTTAGAAAATACATAGCCTTTACAATACTATCACGTTCGCTAATAGCAACCTGAGTGAGTCAGAAGTGTTTACCGTTGATAGAATATTAAATGATCGAATCGTTGAAATGACTCATTCGTTTACATAAATGATATGAGACCGTTGAGCATCATGACTGGCTGTTGTGGTCTGAGGTCACCAATGCTGTGGTTAAAAGACGTGCGCTTGTTACTATATGCTTTTATTTTTTAATTTATGCAAAGGGACCTTGATGGCTGGCAATGTGGTATTTTTCAAGTTTGACTTTTTCGTTTTATTAGAATTTGTATTGTCATTGTTTTGACGATGCAACATTTAATAATGGAAGAAATACCTAAAAATAACAAAGGATTTCAAATGTACTTAGTAAAATACTTACTTTTTCAATAATTTTTAGGATTTTTTTGGTTTCCAACAGCATATTGGGAATACTTAGTACTTTTAGTACGAAATGATAGTATGCAAATTAAATAACGGACACAAAACTAATAAAATAAAGCATTCAGTTAAAAATAAGTCGGTTCTTTTTTAATTTCCATAACTTTTTATTCTATGTAAATGGCAACCAGCTGCTATAAAATTGCAGTGAAAAGTTCTTTAATAAAAGAGGTTTTATTCGATTCTGGAGATATGTTCCTTGAACCTTGAAAGCAAAAGTTTTGTAAATTACAAGTTGGAGGAAATTATTTGTTCAAAATAAATCTTGATTATCACCTAAGGTTATTTTAATAGTTGATTTTTGCCATGTCTGTCTGTCCGTCCGTCTGTCCGTCCTCGCTTAATCTCTGTGACCGTTAGCACTAGAAAGCTGAAATTTGGTACCCTTGTATATCAATCACGCCGACAAATAAAAATTACAAAAAAATGTTTTATTAGGGTAGCCCCCCTATATGTAAAGTGGTTTTTTTTTTTAAATTTCAACCCTAACCTGTGATATATTGTTGGAAAGGTAAATAAAAATGAATAGGGGTTTACTAAAATCATTTTTTGATAATGTCAATAATTTCGGAAATAATCGCTCCAAAAGTAAAAAACAATGTGTCCCCCCCTCTAACTTTTGAACCATAAGTTTAAAAAATATGAAAAAAATCTGAAAAGTAGGACTTTATAAGGACTTTCTAGGAAAATTATGTTGAACTTGATGGAAACAACAGTTTTTGTACCAAAAAGTTGTACAAAATAATTTCTGGACTAAGTTTGTAGTATAATCGTATATGCAAGCATTTTTTTTAACTTCGTTTACATATTTAATTATCCTGAACGTATCTTTTTTAAACAAAAAAAGAATTATTAAAATCGGTTCTCGCAATCCAAAATTACCACCGAAAACTTCTGGCACGTCTATGCATTAATTAGTAACCCAATTCCCCGAGAGATGGCGCTGTAGGTACTTATTACATTGAGTCGGGTATTATCGAATTGTTCGGTTGGTCTCTCCTTGGCATTGGCGGTATCTTATAACTACATAAAACTTCTATCAGGAACATGCTAAGGCAATTTAGAACAAAACTAAAAAACATTTTTTTAACGCCATCAAAATGTTAAGGTAAAAACCAGTTCATAAATGGTTCGATAGATGGCGTTGCGTAATGACGTAATTTACCGGATTAGTCATTTGGTACGGAATCCTACACTGAGCGTGGCCCGACACGCTGTTGGCCGGTTTTTAAACTTTGACACGACAAACTTTGGATCTGATCCATATCCGTGATCTGATCCCTAATTCGAACATGGTCTTGTTTTTTGAGACGTTAATATAACGATCTTTTTTACAAGCTGTTTAGACTTGATGTCACAAGTAATAATTGTGATTTACTGGGTAGTGTTATATATAGTCTTAAAAATAAAGTAGGTAAACTATGGGTTGATTGGTAAAGTGTGGGTTCCTTATAAAATTAAGAAAGAACTTTTAAGTTTAGCTAAAAATGAGTTAAGTTGAGAATAGCTTAACATTTTTTACATTTCTTATTTTTTTTATTTAAGTATTGTTTATTTTGTAGATATGAAAAACTACTTATACCGCATGGTATAAGTAGTTTCTGACCTGCATAAGCCAGAAAGAAAAAGAAACGCCATTTGCAATAGGTAAAACAATTAAAAAGAAATTAATGTTTTTATATTTCTTCTAAATGGCTTTCTTATTTTTTTTTTCTTATAATATCAGCCAGTTTTATGTGAAAAAGTTACTCTTTTTTTAATGAGTAGGAATTATGAGCAGGTATTTAAACTTTTTCTGTAGATCTATGTAGGAATGATGTTGTTGATGCAGTATGTCTGTGTGAAAAAATGTACTAAGTATTCTACATTGGTATTTGTAGAAAAACAAACGTTTGTGTTTGCTTCAAAAACTATCATCATCATAATCAGCCTATAAAGTTCCCACTGCTGGGACACAGGCCTCCTCGCCTGTGAGAGGGAAAAACTATAATATTGTTTTGAAATTGTTTCCTTGTAATTATTATTTTGTTAATTTTACATATATACGTTACCATTTTTTTAGTTTAGTTTTCTTACTCGAAACATTTGACAGTGGCAAAAAAACCAATGTCTAAATTAGATAGGTAAATAGGTACTGCTACGTGAAATGACGTTATTTGAAGTACGAGTAGTAGCCCTTCTTTGTGGCAATGTTCGTAGCCCGTTTGTAGCAAGGTTATTTTTATATATTTCAAGGCTATAAAAATGTAAACTATTTCGGTAATAATTAACAAGAGAGAGAGTCCCGCTCTGTCCCCTGTGGCTACTTGACGTTTCCTTTGAGTTGTTGTGTATTTACTGATAATTCGGTGGTTTCACTGTAAACCCCAAGCCCCTACCTAAATAAGTGATTTTAGTGAACACCACACTACATAATTCAACTAAACTTTTTTCCTATTTCAAGTAACCTTCAACAGTGCCACCTTTTGAAAACAATCGCTACTTGGCGCAGGCTGGTTTCGGTTTACGGGTTCGACCAAGCAACAACGTGCAATCACACTAAGTTTATAACATTTTGTAGATATCCAGTAGATGGCGCTGGTAAGGGCGCCGTCATTCACTGTAGCTGTCACAGAGGGCTCTGCTTTTATCCTCGACAAACGTAGAAAGCGATCAGAGCGAGCTTTTTCCTCCCACGCAAAGCTCAAGCCACTACGAACAAAACTGGAAACGACAATTTCGGTATGTGCTATCCATTGCTCGCTGCATTTCTTTTGTTATTTGAAGATTTTTACTTTATGAAGCAATGGATATTGCTCCATCAAGATGATAGTGCTTGAGTGTTAACCGGTAGTGTCATGGTGAGCTGGAGTTGTGAACGCGGGACCGGCAGGCAGCGGCCGGCGGCAGTAGATTCGTGTTCGCTAGCAGTGGCAGGTGGCACGCTGCCACACACTACCACCAACTTGCGCTCGCGATATCATCCCTTTTGTACATAACACTTGTGACCCCCGTTTGGTGCAAACTTCTTTAACTGATAAGTTTAAGACAAGTTTATGTTATAACATTGTAAAATGTGAACTTTATAAAAGTGTCGTGAAGTGTTCGGAGAAATACCGGCTCCGTCAGTCATGTCGTCAAGTACGATTTAAGTGCAAAAATTATCTTGCTTTTTAACTTACGATGTTCACCAATACTGTATGTTACTGTTCAGCTTGAACCGTCTACTGGACAACTTTGGACTTAGTTACTTGTAAGTAGGTGAGCATATTTTTTATCAACTTTGTTTGATGTTTATTTATTCAAGTATGTAAAAACTATGCAAGTGGTATCCGTGGTATATCAACACAAATAGTTACGGCTAGTATGAATGGTAGCACGACAACCTGAGTCTTAGAATTTCATTTGTTTAATTACTTTATGATGCGTGACCATTCTCTTTCGTTTAAGTTAATTATCGAATTTAACGCGCATAGCATTGAGGTCAGTACATCCATTCTTTGGGTGAATGATGTTGTGGTTAGGTTGGGTGGTTTTGGACAACAGTCCAGCGGCAGTGTTTTCCATGAAGGCCGGCAGAGCGCGAGGCCACGGTTGAGTTGAATGGCCGCCGCCGTGGCCGCGGTCGTCGGCGCCGTGCGTCCATCGCTGGCCGCACTTACCTCACCTTGGCAATAATCTCATTTTGTTTCGTAGCGGAACTGATTATGCAGTAGCTTCATGTACTTTTGGAGCCTATTACGACAAAGTTTTAAAATTACAAACCAGAGATGACACCACTTCTGGAGTTGTTACGTCCTCTTTCCGCGGTGTTTCGTGCCCTTTTTTTTAAAAATTCCTTCCTTAGCCCTTTATGTTCCGGGGCAGCGGTAACCCTTTCGGACAATCCCGCTGCCCCGGGACAATCCCGCTGCCCCGGGTGTTTCGTGCCCTCATTGGGTATATTTAAAGTTGTAAGAAGGAACACCTACTAATTCTAGAATGAAGATATGTTAACAAATATCAAGCTTGCCTATTTTATATTTGTGCTTGACATTTTCTAGTAAGACGGCTTGACACCCTAATCTGGTAAAGTTACTATTATGCGTCATCGTACATCTGTGTCCCTACATATAACATATTGATATCTTCGGATGAAGGCGGTCTCCAGGGACACTGCCATCTTTCTTCCTTTCTATCTTGGCCTGTCAGTGATAACGAGGTCGATCTCATTTATAGCTTTTGCTTGGAACCATGTCTTTGTGTTCAAACCGTTTTTCTAACATGTGCGAGTAACTAAATCAACTAACTAGTTTCTTATTTGAAATATTCTCTTTCAATTATTACTTAATAACTATTAAAATAAATTGACGACTTAATAACACTGTCATTAGCAGATAAACATTAGGTAAATTCTGAATTTGTATACATAATAATTATGTACATCCATATAACGTAATGTATAGCTATCATAATATTTAATAATTTGCTCGTGTAAAATATAGAGAGTCTAGTAGATTCGGGAGCAATTCGGGCACCTCACGAGAGGGTCAAGAGGGTTCTTGTCCTCGGCAGATTTGTAAATCGCGGTCCACTCAACGGACCACCCACTTCAAAACCATCGAAAATCGAACCCTTGACTTATACTACTCTTTTGTCCTCGGGGGCTCGGGTTGTTATGATATTTCTAGAGTATATACCTACCTACAAATTGTTCTTGTTACGCGTGCTTATCCCGCAACGTAATTTGAGGTAGGATAATTAACGTTAAAGTGATCTTTAATACTTAGATACATATACTATACTTAGATACAGGCAAAATGTATTTTGATTTAGAAAGAAAGAAAGAGAAAGAAAAATATTTTATTTGGAGCACGCACTGGAAATACAAACAGTAAGAAGGAGTATTTTAAACTAACAAAATTACATTAAAAAATAAATAAAAGAAAACAATTAAAACATAAATAAGACATGTGCCTGGCCAAAAAACAACTTAAAGTATTTATATCAATTAAGTAAACACAGGCACTTTTGAATTATCAAGAAGTCGGTCAGTCAGAAGGGCTTCTATTCTCAGCACAACACTGCAATATTTAAAAAGCCGGTCAAGTGCGAGTCGGATTCGCGCACCGAGGGTTCCGTACAAATACGGTTTTCGGATTTTTTCCTATTATGTGTTTTTCGATCAACAATACCACCTATTGTTGATGGAAGCTGGCTACATGAAATTGCTTCTTCTTATTAATTTCAAATTAATAACTCCACGCGTTCCTGAGAAAAAGGTTCTTGACAGACGAACAGACAGACGGACAACGAAGTAATCTTGTAAGGGCTTCGTTTTTCCTTTTGAGGTACGGAACCCTAAAAATAAATACCGCAGCGCCGGTATTTTGATAGGGCTCGCAGTGATGGGGTCACACCTACGGACATCTATAAATCCCACTAGGAGATTGAAAAATAAGAAAATAAAGCAATAAAATGTAGTTTAGAAAGAAAAAAAAAAAACCGTAATTATGTACATTTACGATCCTCGGCATCACATACAGTATCTATCGTTTTCTAAGAAAAATATCGTAGAATGGAAGCTAATAATAAGGTGTAGTACAGAGAAATCCTTTATAATCCAGAGTTTTCAAGGTAACATACTTGATCATCTTCAGAGCTTGTTATTATTTCTTGGTATTTGGGAGCAATTTAAGTAGAGCCTACTTTAGCAATGTCAGCCGTGGAATATGATTTAAGTATGAAGTAAGTAGACAAGTATCGAGTAGGTATACGTTTAACAGACAGGGCAGTGAGTCCCGCCACCCTGTCCAGCCCAGCTAGGCTGGTTGACCAAACGACATGAGCTGATATCGTAAAGCATATAAACCGAAGAAAATATTCCTTATTAGAATGATGTGATGCAATAATTGATTTTAGGCCCTAGTCAAGGCTGAAAGAATTTGATTGGAGAGTTGTTCATAGTCAAAGTCAAATCACTGGTTCAAAAGGCTATTTAGAAATTCAAAATTTACAAAAAAAAAAAACAAAATTGATTTGATTCTAGTCGCCTCTTCCAAATGATGGTTTCTTGGGGAAGAATGGGCAAAAAACTCTAGCTTTACTGTTTTACAATATTTTGTATTTAATTATATCATCACTGGAAAGGAGATAATGCTTTGTGCTCGTAATGATAGATAGTATATATTTTGTTGTTATTTATTTATTAGAATTAATTTTATCTTTTTGTGTGCACGTGTTTCTGTGACAAATAAACCTATTTTTCTTTCTTTCTTTTTTCTAAAGCGCCAGTTGGGCCAAAATCAGTTTATGTGTAGGTATGTTGGGTTAGGTTATCTCTACTAGCACATCTCTGTACAGTACAACCTAATTCTGGAAAACTATGAGCTTTTCAGGCGGTCGTACACAGAAATGAAAATAGTATATAGGTAGTTCTTCAAAATGGAAATAAAAATAAACGTATTTTCCAAAATATATTGAGGTAGTCTCCTCAAAGATGGCTCGTCGTCACTATAATGATGAATCTCCAGATCATTTTATAAAGATCATTCTTACCCAGTTATTACACACACATGTTGGGATAGCAGGGACGTAAAAGAAATTATTCCACTTAGAAAGCCGTTACAATATTCGTATTTAAATAACGTTAGTCTGCGGCCTACGCAAAAAATTATATCTCAAACAGGGCTTTGAAATCTTATATTTAATCAAAATATGATACGGATGATTTAGGGATCTATAATGACTGATTTTGAATTTGGAACAGCATTAGTGTTTTGGGCCTATACAGGGGTACTACTTACTCCCTAAGAACGAAATCCCCAGTGACAGCTAAAGTTACGGGCGTTTCCTATTTAGTATATCATATCTTATAATATATAAAAATGAATCGCTAAATGTGTTGCTAAGCGCAAATCTCGAGAGCAGCTGAACCGATTTCGCTAATTCTTTTTTTGTTGTGTTCGGTATTGTCAGGACAAGGTTTCTATGAAAGAAAATTTAGGAAATTTAAAAAAAAATATCCCCTGGCGAAGCTGGGGCGGGCCGCTAGTTTCATATAAGATTAGTTTGGGGTCAGATGACAACACGATTTGACAGTTCCCTACACGGGATGTGTTTTTGCCCGTTCGAAAAATTCAATTTGTCACTTCTTTTGACCAATCAAATACTTTAATTTGTCACTTCTTTTGACCAATCAAATACTTTAATTTGTCACTTCTTTTGACCAATCAAATACTTTAATTTGTCACTTCTTTTGACCAATCAAATACTTTAATTTGTCACTTCTTTTGACCAATCAAATACTTTAATTTGTCACTTCTTTTGACCAATCAAATACTTTTCGACGGGCCCGTATCTTCGTTGAAGATAGTACACCCCC
Organism: Gortyna flavago; assembly: GCA_963669345.1. Classification (NCBI taxonomy): domain Eukaryota; kingdom Metazoa; phylum Arthropoda; class Insecta; order Lepidoptera; family Noctuidae; genus Gortyna; species Gortyna flavago. The sequence goes on from OY770126.1 coordinate 12,267,515, forward strand.
TGATTACATAATAACTAAGTATATAGTTCAATAATTGTTCATTCATTTGTTCTTGTAACTCAATTTCCTATACATAATATGTCCACGTGTAGCAGATTCGAATAGGTTCTGTTTATTGTGACGGACATGTCGGAATCTGTATGCGAAGTGCTGTGTTATTGGGCACGGCATGAATATTCGCGGGCATGCGGCGAGCGCACGTCCATGGCGATGATGGAGGCGGCGCGGGCGCGGGAGGACGATTCTGGCGGAGGACAATGGGACCTTTGTTGCAACAATGCCCATTTCCGATTACCAGATTGAATCGTGTCTATCAAAGCGCCCCCGTTCCAATAGCGGCGGCGGCGGCAGAATTAACGCAATTTTTGTAGGGATAAGCTGGGTTCATGTTTTATTGTACCTACAGACTTTTCACTATATTGAACTGCAGTTCATAAATTTCGTGGAGAACCTCTCGCCCACAAAAATACCGTGTTTATTAAAAAAGGAGAAACTTTTAGTTCGGCATTAAAACTGGTAAATGGGAATACTTATGTTGGTACAACAACAACAACGACCGGAACAGGTCGAAACAAATGTAAAGTGAAAAAGTTGGGTATTGTTGCTGGTTTAGGGGAGGCAAAATCATTCCGTTGAGTATCAAATAAAAACTTACAAAAGTGAGAGTAATAGTTTTTCGATACATAAAAAAGTTGACAACGCAAACAAACACACGTTGAATTAAGATATACATTCTGGTTAGCAGCCGTTTAGAAGAAAATCGTAGATATTGATCAGACCTACAGGATATGGGACACTGACTGCGGAAGTTTCACTCACACTTGGCTCTTTTCTCGGGTAAATGCAGTTCATTGACACAAATAAAAACCAGAATTAAATGTTAAGTCCGCGCCAGAGTTCACAAGTGATTAGTAGTTTTAATGTTTAGCAAACTAGTGCGCAGTAGGTAAGTTGGTTCGTACAGTGGAACTGTGGAACCCGTCAGGCCGTCAGGAGCTGTTTGCGGTCAGGAACTTCCAATAGGAATCGAACTAATAATACAGCTCCATCGTTACAGCACTCGACTCCGGGGATTCTCAAAGTTTCGTTGTTATTTAATTTAACCTCTCGTTATGCGGGCGGATGAGTAACGCGCAGTCTGCGAAACGACGCCTGGCGTACTCATTGTTGCGGAAATTTAGACGAGTTTGCGACGATCGCGTTTCATTAAGGGGCGTTTTAGTGCGAAAGGAGCACCGCTTTTAATTCACAAAGCGAGTGCGGTGCGAACGTAAAACAAAGTTTTAGAGGGGTTCTTCGTTAGTTGCTCACTCATACAAGGTGGAGAAGCGCCGCGCAACGTCGAAACGCACTGAGTATGTTAATCGCGAGCATGTTTCAACTTCCTTCTTATGTACCGCCTATGTGTGTTATGAGTTCAAACTTTGCCTTGTACCCAAACAGCAAGCAGCCTCAAGTCTTGTTCAAGGTATACCAGACTAAAGATTGACAATAAATCTTTTACTAAACTAAGTACTTACATATGTATAAAGTTAATAATTTAATAATTTAGATCGATTCAAAGTACCTAAAGACAAGGGCATTCAAATAAATGTCTGTGGGTGTAAATATTTACACTTTCCGTCAATAAGGAACAGCTTTAAGAAGCTCAAGGAGAGTCTTAAATGTTTATAGCACGATAAAGTTAGAAAAAAGTGATGAGAAGATACGTGACGTAACGTTATGAGGCAGGTGAGGCCACGAAAGCCGTTTATGTTCTACTTAGCGGTGTCATCTCCCATATATTTATGACTCTTTCTGCAGCCAAAAGCTGTTTCAAGGTGCTAAAGCAGAGTTAAATGTGATATTATAAAATTAAATATTTACCGGTGCAGTTGGAAAAAGTAGCGGGTTTGGGCCGTGGGAGAAAGTTTAAGTTATGATTTTATCAATTTGCAGGAAACATCTTAACCTACATGCAATTTCTTACTTCACATCCACAAGCATATACACGTTTGTGCAAATATAAATATTTACAAAGTTAAAATAAATAATGTTTTAAGATACCGTGGATGCGTGCTCATAATTCTTCAAAGAGGTTTTATTTATTAAAATTGCGAAGTCGGCGCTCTGCTCGGGGCAGAGAGCGCAATGCTCTAAGAATCCTTATGTGATAACTGCAGCTTTTTAATTAACGCTTCTATTATGATGTCACAAAAATAACGACCTCACAATTTCCCCATTCATACGGTTTCCGAGCTTGCGGATTGAGCGGCGCAGTATGAACGTGCGAATTTTATGTGTTTAATGCTAATGTACTCGCTCGACGTCACAATGCGAATAATAACGTAAACAGGCCAAATGTTTTGTTTTCAATGCATTTTTTCTGTTTTTAATTGTGAGCGATTTGGATGGAATCATTTTGTCCGCTACGCGGTAGCTGGTCATTTAAATTATATTTACCTATGAAAAATTATAAATTGTAGAGAAACACGACACGGATATTTTATCCAACCATAAAACTAACAAACGGAACAGTATTTCAAACTCCTGCTTTATCAAAAAACCTATGTATGCTTTTCAAAAATATAACGCGTCCAATATTTCAAACAAAATTGAATACTAGTTCGGAGCTTTTCCAAACTGCTTCGCTAACAATAACAACGTTTCACTCACATGCTAGCTTTATTAGTTTTTGTATTGACGAGCTGTGTTAGAATACAAGTGACCCGATAATTTTGTACAAAACAATTTAAAGACGTTGACCCTTTCATAGTAATCACTGGCGTAAAAAAAAACCACAGCATCGCGTTTCGGCTTAACTCGAAAATAATAATGACAGTATAATTAGAGTGCTCTATAATAAACAATGCATCGAACTAGTATTAATTCCCAGGCGAGTTGAAAAATGTTAAACTGTGGGCGGAGCAGGCAAGCTGAGGTTAGCCTTCGTATGGGATGCGTTACCGAGCGCCGCCGCCGCTCACTGATTGTTGCCGAGAGCGGCCCGCGCCGCCGCAGGCTACCTGCCTTAATTTGAGACTCCAGAAATTACTCATAATAATAAATGTACCTACTAATTTTCGAGAGAATGAAAAAATCTTTCGTTGAAGAGGCTGGGGGGAGTACTTGGAACGTATTACACTATGAGTCAGGCTTGAATAACTTCAAGCACCAATCTGACCGTTTGGAGGTCTACATGTTTATTTCGTCTTGCAAGAATGTTGTTAACATTTTATTGGATAGCTTTACACAAGCAAAGTGTATTTACACATGTCCTAGGTTTATATGTATATGTCAGTTTCTACTTATACGCTCTTAGCGACCATGTTTTTGGCTTGTTTCCAGCTAGCTACTCGGATCCAAGTCATCTGTTAAGTTTATTTCAAGGATATAGTGCTTAATACATTGCATTTTATATTCAGAACTGGCTATTGAATAATACTGAGTGGATGCATAATGGGCTTTTGTAGTTTTAACCGCCAACTACACTGTGGAAGAAGTAAAAGAAGGAGTACAAACAAAATCTTTGATGATAATCACTTCCGCAATCTCCCTGAATGCGGAGAGCAAATATACCGTGCATAAAGCGTGCCTTATCGGTGTAATTCTGCGTACGCTGTTGGTTTATCGTATCGAAGCGCGATAAGTGCGGCTGGTGTTGTGCAAAGTTTACGACGTCCGTCCGCCGAGATACGGCCTCTGATCAACTTATTCCGTAACGCTCCCTCCAACATCAGCCGCGTACGGTATATGCAACTCGCGAGTAATGCGTGCGAGTTATTGCCGAATAAAATCGAGCTGGGTCATTTGACTTAATAGGAATACTTATGAGCCCACCGAATATCGTAATTCGTTGGAAATAATGACGTAGAAGTAATTTGTATTCCACCTTTGCCTATGTTTCAATGCGTTCGGTTCGAGGTAATAAGTCCTTTATATAAAACAAACTTAAAAAAAAATGTGGAATGAATTAAGTATTGCAATGAAAAATCGCTAGCCAAAATGTTAACCATATAAATCAAATTAAACCTTATCGGTGAACAGCAATGTAATTTTGAGAGGTCCTCATTCAATACCTAGGCACTCTACAAACGCATTCCATTGAAATTCATAAAACGTAGGTAGTTTCGGCGTCATTTAGTAGCAGCTGGTACAAAGCCACTCATTCATGCAGTGAATCCGGACGAAATATTCACGTTCCGTTAGTCAAACGATCTACTACATACGAGTAGGTGCCTGTTTATTACTTATTGATACGAGTGTTGTTTCGATCATTTTACATACTTATTTGTCTGTAGTCAATTCAATGTCAATTGTTTTAGGTTTCACATTATATCATAAAAATTTAAGTTGTGTTGGATTAGTAACACTCAAAGTAACTTAAACGTACCATAAAAATGAAAATAATGACTTTTGCCCAACAATAAGCTCATTGGTGAAAAAAATTAACATGTTTGTTCAAAACGTAATTATGACGCTATATCTAGAAAGCTTTTACGCCTAGAAACTCCTAACTAAATTGTTTATTGTCAAGTATATTCACAGCTAGAAGTTACAAGAGATTTCTCACTAAGAAATGTCATTCGCGGCCGGAAATAATGGAACGTCATCGGCGAAAGCGTTATTTGAAGTAGTTCATAAATACGTACTAGAAAAAGATTTGGTCTCAAATCACTACCTTGAGGAACCCCTAAGCTTATCACTGTTTGTAATGTTTAAAATTATATTTTGATTCCTAATATTTTTCGACAAACAAGTGGAGAACCCATTATTTCAACCAAGACAGTGCTAGTCCCTGCATTTTCAAGTATTCAAGGAAAATTAATTGTAAGCCGGTAATGAAAGCCCGGGCAAAGCTTACCTCCTAAAAAACTAAAAGGCTTCAAGTAAGTCTTTAGCTCGTATTCTGTACATTGTTGCATATAACAACGGTTTGTCCACTTAACTGTCTTTGTCCTCTTTTAAAGTGTACAAATCAATTAGATCGACTTGTGTGTACACATTAGAGGCCCGGCTCGACAAACTTTTCAAGTGTGGGTTTGATAAGCAGTATTTTCTATTATAAAGCAGTTTAGATAGTGTCGGCGGGCAGCAGGCGTCACAAGCCTCACGCGTCGCCATCAGTATGCGCGCGGCGAGTGCGTGTCGGCATGCGACGCCGTCCGCTCGCACACTCTGTTCATATCACCAATAATTAAGAAACATTTTGATACTAACATATTTCAAACCATACACTCACTACACTACCTATGTCCTACATATATCACATTTATCGTTAACTGCAAATCAGGGATTAATTGCATCTACTTAAGCTGTTCAACACATACTCGACCCTTTGGATGCGATAACAGTCTTCCTTTACAGCTCAAAAGGATTTAAATACTAGCATTACATAATCCCGCAGTGCCACTAACGACTTCATAATTGCCTCGCCTGTCGTTTGTCCTTTTCGTAGAATGAAAAACTAAATGATACTTATAAAAAAGCGCCCTTTGAAGTCCTTTAGATTATATTTATTTCCGTAATCACAGGAATTACAGAAATAAAATCGTTCTAAAAAATAGAAAACATAACACCGGGAGGAATTTCTTAGAATAAATAAATTCTCTCTTCCTTTGTCTCATAAATCCTTTGTCTCTGCCTTATAAATTCTGTTTTTTTATAAATCGCTTGTTATGCGTAACAACAAGGCATATTTCTGAACAGACTTCGTGTTCTACTGTAAATGTTGGAAAAATTGTTCTCGAACATTTTTTGTTGAGAACTGTTAAATCTCGTTACCTCGGTGCACATGGGAAATATTATACGTGAGAACGTGATTATTGTGAAGAGACAATACCACGGAGCGCGAGAATATTGCCGGAGACTCATGTTATTTAGATATCTAGTGTTCTTCGCCGATGCTATCGGTCTATCTCGTGTGTATCTCAAGAAAACAAAGGAAAATCGCAAATATCGAGTGCAACCGCGGCAGAGCGGGGTGCACACTGCACGCTGGGTGCCGGGCGCCCCGGGTGCCGGGTGCCGGGGTCGCCGCGCGCAGCCACAATCGTCAATCGCGACTTCTCTTTTTACTTCCTGCTCAGTCAGACAATGGCGGGAAAATGTTTTCTACGTGTGGGGACGAGGTGCGGGGTGTGGGGGTCAATAGCGGGAGCACTAATCTCTGTCGGGATCGTTCGGATTAATGGCTCGTATTGCCGTGTCTGTTGTTTGTTTCCACAATTCTTGGTCCCTCTTCCTTCTAGTTGTTACAAGTTTCTTCGTAACTTTCAGGCGTTAGAGTGAATTTACTTTTGCAATATAAATCACTATGTTTTCTTTTATTGTGTCGTATTATCTTGAGTGCATTGAAATAGTTTTATTAATTAAAGTTTCATTCAAATATACAGTCAAAAATGTATCTACTGTAACAGAGAATATGGCATAAATTTTAACAAAGGATTGATTAAATTATTAAAGACAGAGAGTGCAGGTAGGCGATATTCAGAAATAATCTTAATTTAATTCAAAATGTAATTTCAAGAAATATTCTAATTAAAACTATAACTATAACCATTAACGACATTAATATTCCAACATAAGAAAGTTCTCAATTAGCTTCCCGCACTCCTTGGCCTATATAATATGAATTACTTGTCTACAATCACTGCCACAAAGAGGATGGGACACTTCATTTATGATGTTCCCAGAACACTTACTACGAAATTGAAAAACAATGAAAATGAAAAGCCAGCGAGCGGGTCCAAGCACTTGACCGACTTGGAAAGAGCGCAACGCGGGAACCGAGAATTTTATCTACGGCAAACTGAATTTTATTACAAGTAAAAACAGAAATTAAAACCTCTTGTTTATTTGTGTGGAAATAGTTTTGTTAAGTCAATTGTGTTAAGCATATTTTGTTTTTGCGAACAGAATAGAACTTACGCACATCTCCTAATATGTGCGATTACACTTTATACTAAATTCGAATTAAACTTTGAAGTAACACACTGATACTTGAATACTGGCAGAGCTGTCGAAACTTTCAAGTTTGCTCCCTCAATGTTGGCAGCTAATGATCATAGGTAAAATCCTCCTATGTACAGTGATTAACCCGAAAACTGTATTTTCTTTTTGTGTACGTAAAAAATTCAGCCGAATTAAATCCGCCTATTAGGGAGGGCGCTGCTACTAATTAAAATAAAATTGTTAAAACAGAAGCGGGTGCGCGCTCTCTCACCCACACCAGACTAACTTTTAACGAGGATATATTTGGTTTCGACCAACCCTTTGGTGATTTTACTATTGAGTCTGACTGAAAATAACTCCTTAATTGACTTCAAACAACTTCTGGCTTTGTGGATAGAATACCGAGGTTACTCTACCTCTTGTATTAGAATTTACGGTCTACCTGAATATCGTTAGAGACCGTAACCAAATACAATGGCTGTTTAATGTAACAAATTACGTGTGTGGATTGGGTAATCATTTAAAACGTTTTTAATTACTCTGGCATTTTAGGAAATATCAATCAATGTTTTAAATGTCACCCGTATCAAAAGGATTGTGCCACTTCGATGTATCAATTTGTTTTCGCTCTACTGTCACTCAGATTTGTTAAGCTCGCGTTCAAATAGAAATCAGTGTCAAACTTGCTTACAGATGAATTGCTTCTTTTAATTTGCTTAAAAGTTTACTATCCTACGTGTCATGTTAACGTTGGTTTGCTGTTATATTATGAACACCCACTTGTGTAATACTATGTGTATGTTTCTTAAGTGACGCCATTTGTTGCAGAAGTCGCGTAGCGGCTGGGCAGCCGGGTGCGGCGGCTGCGGCGGCGGGATGATGGACTGCCTGTGCCCCGCGCCGCGCACGCTGGCCTGTCGCGTGGTGCTGCTCGACGAACGGGAACTGCTGCACGAAATACAGGTACAACACTATTTACTGCAGTGCATTATATAATATACTTACGCCCCTCTAATATACACAGGAAGAACCCTCGCTCTTTTTATCCGACCCATTACCACTGTGGTGCGTAACCATACACTTTTTGTTTTGATTCAATAGTGATGGTGATAATACGATTCTTATAGCGGATGTCGACGAAGGGGTTTTTATAAACCCAACCATAACCGCGATAGGCTCTCCGACACTCTCGTGTCCCGGCGGACGCCGATAGTATTTTTAAATTTTCCCTTGTACATGAAACAACGCGTGGATTTTTCTCCCTCAACCCGCAATCGTGAAATGCAGCTATTCCGAGACGAATTATTTGAAGTACACCCAGGGGCTCAAGGAAGGTCTTTTATATGCGAAGCTCGGGTCCAAGGTGCGGGCGATGAATTCACTGAATCGTACGTCGGCTCTATGAATATTAAATTCTATTTGACTCGCATTGTCGCCGCGTGGTGAATGTGAGAGTGGCTCGCGAGCGACGAGCGGACCGTCCGTACCTCGGGCGCGGGCCCTATCGACGTGTCCCTCCTGTTTACCTTCACCACTATTACTGTACGAATCAGACTCAAACAAGCTTCAAAAACCATTTTCATCTAATCACAATTTCTCCCATGTAAATGCTTAACTTGAACAGCATATGTTAAACTTGGAAGCACATAAGATCGAGGCAGTCACCAAAGCTTCTCATTCTGAGATAATACTCATATAAATCTCCATCGTTACTGTAAACAACCGAGGAATTTATGCCAGAAATGCTTTTGTTCGGTCTGTATGAAGACCCGCAACTTGTTCGTCAAACAAATTCTCAAGATATATTGGGCTAAAATCATCCAATTTGGGTAAAGTGGGACCGACACGAGTTCGACGTTTCTTGCTAAATTGTATGGATAATAATATTTTAGATAAATCACCGTCCTTTCGTAAGTTTTCCCTATCTACAAAGGAACATTTGTCTTTAACGGATCTAGCGAGGATTTTTCCTTGCCAGAGATGAAAATAATATTCAGATTTATGGCCGCAGTGGCTGAGAATTGGATTTCTGTCACCAATGAGATTTCATTCAACTAAATTGTATTGATCTCATAAATTCAACTATTCCAGAGATTCTGAACTGACCAATGCAGGTGGAAAATCTAATAGACTGATTTTTTAAAGTTTGAGGAATGTCGAAGCGTCCGCGTCCGCCCGTAGCCCGTAATTGGTTAGACTCATACTTAAGTTTATTATAGAAAATTACAGCCGGCTCCATGGGATGGTCTCATCGCAATACTACTTCTGTGGAAATCTGAAAACTTCCGCAATCCCATAAATACGAGTATGTAGGTATTGGTTAAAAAAAACTATTTTTAGAAATTTAGAACTGAGGAACTGAAGAAAAGAGTAGGTATGATTAAAGTCTAACTTTAAAAGCTTACTTTAAATAATGTAAAAGAATATTGAGCGTTGAATGTTAAAAGCAACAAGCTTTTCTTTTGTCAAGACAATTGAGTGTCGAGCGACGCGGGCGCGCCGTTTTATTTGGCTCAGATAGTAAAGGGGAAGACAAGGAATTGCACAGCAATTTATGAAGCGGGCCTAGTGTCGGCGGCAAGTGGTGCGGGCTTCGACGGGTATTGTCGCGCCGGCAAATTGACTCGACGGCATTTCACGGTCTACTGCGCTGATGCACCTCGTTCCTAGTTCTGCTTTATTGATGACGTCTTCATTGCCTGTCCCTTGACAATCAGCCAGCACAATGGAGCAAGCAATTACCTGTCCATTCGTGGCTGTCGTGTAATCGTGTTGTTTAACGTGTATTGCTGGCTGTGCATTCGACTTTGAATTAATGATCAACGCGCGACGGTAAGGAATAAATTCGATTCGCATAAGCATATCATAGCATGTTCAATGTTAATAACCAATTTCTCTCACAGTGAGGTGCTCATCGTCAAGCAGAAAGTATTTTACCTGTTTTTATAGAAACATATTTAAAATCACCGTTTTATTGGAAGCTGTCGTGAATACTAATTAATCGAGATAAACATGATGGAGAGAAACGACTTTCTTTTATTTGACGATAAATATTAGCATATCTCTATTAAAATTTCGCTAATTCCGAACTCAAACCCAAATTTGCTTTCTAGGCCATCCGTGGCAATGGAAATCTAATAACTCAAACCGTATTTTGAACTCTGCTATAAAGCAGAAATAGTGGTTCTATGTTTATTAAAACGAAGTGAAAAGTAAATTGATGTGTGCTGCGGTAGTCTGTGGACACACGACGACACGACACAGCCAGCGACGAGTATCGGTGGCGGGCCGGCGGCGGCGGATCGCGTGCTCGTCGCCGCTACATCTACACCGTGCTGCCAGATTTTCAAATCGTTTGTTATTTTTCGAGCTTCACATACGCTGGGAGCAAACGCGCTCTGTTATTAAATCATTTATTATTCAGCCCAACGAACTGTTTCGCAATTTTCCCACAAGCTTGCGGAGGATCCTATAGCCATACACTTAGGTATAGTGATATGTTGTTTCAAACGCACGTAGCTCTCATAATTGCGACTTATTGTAAGTGAGATTTTGCAGTCTTTGCACCTACATTATTTGCCCTGAATGACCACTCTTGACAGATTCAAGCTCTTTTGTTAGTTTATCAGGTTTTACTATATGTGCAAATGAATTAATTCTATGCATGTGCCTATTATTAATTCAACGATATTAAACTATCATAAATAAACCACTGAATTGTGATTGACAATTCAAATCTGCTTTGTTGGATCTGTGCACTAAGTAGGTACCTAAATAGTAAATAACATGTTTGTCAACTTGTTTGTTGGAACAACGGATATTATTTAATTTGTAGATACCTACGCCACATCACATTGATAAACAAATTAGTTACCTACGTCAGTTATTCAATACTCTATCGTATCAGTGTTTGTTATTATTTCGTCATAATACACAATCTGAACACATTCATCATACTGATAATAAAATAAAACCAAAGATGTTTTCCCACCCAATTGTATCGAAAACCTTAAACAAAAAGCACATTATAAATAAAAGAACCTTTACATTTTGAGTTGTTTGGGAAAAATGTAAACTAGCACCTTGGGGAGTAGTTACGACGTCACAGGCGCACACGCAAGGTCTGTGAGATGCGCGTGAGAGCTGCGCAGTGCGCTTGTTGCTCTCCAACCCGCTCATTATGTTACCGACCCGACTACTGGTGTTACTGGTCCAGGCACATCGCGTGCGCCTTAGCCTAATTGTGGAAACCTGAGCATCAAGAAATGCTAATCAGAGATAGTCTGACTGCATTATTGCTCGCGATAGCATTTGATTTCTAACAGTACTGCTTTATATCGTCCCTCGCATGACTAACAGTCCTATATAATTTTTTTGCTGATTTGAGTTGGGACGGCTACATTTTTCTATTCGTGATTCTTTACATTTTGTTGCCTTTCAAAATGGTTATATTTTGAGATCCAAATAACATAGAGGTACGACGGTTAGTGACAAATGAAAAGAATCAGAATAGAGGAATGTAGTTTTCGTGGCTCAAATCAGCTAAAGAATTAGAAAAATGAGATAGGACTGTTAATCATGCGAGCGACAATATTACCGGTCCCGATCAGGAGGCCTACCATGATCTATTTAAAAACGATTCAAAAGCAAGACATTTCAGTTTAGGTTCTTAAACTGCATCGTTCACAGTCGTACCATGACGTCCAACATACTGAGCGGCATTTGGATCGTTGAAAGTGAATGAGCGATAAGAGCTCGTGGTAGGTATCCAGATGGCACGGCCTAAATTGAATCGTTTAACTGACGTCATGGTACGAATTAGCAGAACAGTTCAGTTTAGGTCCTAAAGTGGATCGCATTAAGAGCTCGTGGTAGGTACCCTGTATCTAGTTTCTTCTCAGAAGCCAAGCGCTTCCGCAGCATCGATTGGTTCATTTAAATTGCAAATCTTAGAACAACAATTTTTGCAATCTAGGTAATTGTTTATGTACAAAATTGAACGGACTAATAAATTTATGAAGAAAACACTCATCTCATTTCTAGATTGTGTTTTAAAATTTATATAAGCCTCACATAAAAACAAAGTACCCCATAACATTCAGGCGAGGCTAAGCAAAATTAAATTGCAACCAGACAAGAATTTCTAAGAAGGCATTCCTCTGTCGATAAACGAATAATGAGAGCTTATTTTTGCCAAATTAAATTAGGACGGGCAATAAATTCAGGTAACTACGCCGTTATGCCAAATTCAAATGGTTCTTCTACATGGAAACATAGACTTGACCTTAAATAAATGTTTCTAGGTAAATTAATTAGATTAGCGCTGTGTAGGTACTTAGATACCCAGACAGGCTAATGATGATTAAGAAACCCCAAAGACATAATAGTATTGAATTTTTCGACGCGACTGTGATTTATTTTGTCCGATAGACATTTATGGGAAAGCTTGATTTAAAATGTGTCACGAATTTACTTCTAATAAAAAAAATACTTTATGTTCGTAAATTAATAAATAAGTGGTCATATTTCACAGGAATATAGATAGACAACTTATTTATTTGACATTCAAAATATTATGAATATTTTTTTTTTTCATTACTTTCGGATTTCGGTAGCTTATTTAATAGATACGAGTACGTAGTACGACAGTAGGTATCTACACAAGAAGAGAAGATAGTTTTGTCATTGTGCGCTTTGCGGTTTGTAGAAATCGAGCTCAAACGATTTTGTAATAGGCTTAGTTCCGCAGCGGTCAGTGATTTGTTTTTAAGGATACTATTACAATATCATTTACCAATCTTTAACAAGGTAATATTTCAATGCGTTATAAACCTTACACGGAGTAAGGGGCATCAACACGCAATGTGTTAACATTAATTCAGCACGACCCAGCATATAAATTTTTCGTTGGTTATTGTGTATGTGTTGGTGTCCCCTATATTACACTCTGTAGTAATTCCAGACAACTTCAATGGCTAAGTTTAGCTATGCATGAGCTACCAAAATATGCAAAATCAATTAGATTCCAATGTTTAGCAAATTTGGCCGAGCTCACTTATCCCTTTCATAGTTTCATATCCTCTGTTAAGCAAACAATGCTCGGTTTGATAAAATTAATAAAGTTAATTTGTTTCAGGATAATAATACTGGTCAAGCATTATTGGACGTGGTGTTCCGTCATTTAGATCTCCTGGAAACAGCTTACTTCGGACTTCGCTACGTAGACCAAGATAGCCAAACGGTGAGTAAATATTTAACTATATCCAGCACTCTAATTGCGTAACGCATTACCAATCACAATCTGAATCATTTTGAAGGATATTGCTAATCCATTGCTTCATAAGTTCCAAAAATTTGTCTGCTCAACAACGTAAATACCGCAATGGAAGTTGATAAACTGTCAAAATGAAACCCATTGCTACTCTTTAGTGTGTTACACAATTACCCAAAAAAAAAACCTATTTCCTTTATAATACAAAACCATAGAAAGTGTAGCCTCATGGTTGAAACTTTGTAAGTACCTATTGTGTGTAGTATCCGTTTGCATAAACAATTTGGGAAACAAATGAGCTTCATAAAGTTTTGTAAAGAAAGAGAAATGTATCTTACAATATTACGACTGTACAAACTGGATCACAATATCTATAAATATAAACAACAACAAACAAAGACAGGTATTTTTAAAACTTTCAGTTCTTCAAAGTTGAGCCATTTTGTAAAGATGACGTTGTGGAATTGGATTAGGAGATTATATCCCATCTGCGAGATCTTTTTACTTGTCTGCGTCCGGATTTGAAATGTATGGAAGGATTTTAAACTGATAAAAATATATGTAAGAATGTTTTTTATTTATTTATTTATGGACGATAGAGCTTCAAAAGAACGTTATTTCTGGATGCAAGATGCAACTCTTGCAGTATGCGCAACAAAGTGATGAAAGCTGAAAATCATTCAAATAATAATAATAATATAATATCCTTGGACATTTCATACGACGCAATATAAGTAGTCCCAAGCTAATCAACCTAATGCTTGTGTTATGGTAACGAGATGGCTGATAAACTACTTATATATTTTTTTTTTTTTTGTAAAACATACATATTATAGATAAAACACCCAGACCCGGAACAAATACTTGTAGGTTGTACAAATATTTGTTCCGTGCGGGAATCGAACCCGCGTCATGCTGCAAATGAAATCAAAATTGTACAAATTGACACACTGATATTTAAAATTATATATTCATAGTTTTAAAAGCATGCTTCAAATCAACAGTTTCAATTAATGATTCGAAAAGTAATTAAAATTTTAGTTGCTCTGGTTTAGCGTTTATGTATAGACGTAGGTACCATGCGTTTGTATATTATTACTGCTACGAACGATCTCACTAAAAGCCTAATGCAGTATCTATCATAAAAAAAAATATAAATAAATAAATAAAATAAATAAATGAAATAAAAAAAAAAATGTATTAAATTATTATTATTTTTATTCATCTTAGCACCTTACCTATTTAAACTATGAAAAATGTACCTATGTTTCTTTATAGAAAATGCTTTTAGCCGGTCAAGCTCCGCGCGTAACATTGTCATCAACCAGGCATGATATCCAAGCTCTTACTAGTATGTAGTACCTACGATACAATAGAAATAATTTTTTTCTTACTAATAAAAAATCATTGTTACATTCAAAAACGGTCATCATTTATAACACGAGCAGTGGTGGCCCAGTGGTAACGGCCAAAAGACTTACGAATTGTAGATCGTAGGTTCGAACCCAGACAGGCGCTTTACTTTGTGTTAATTATGCTGCTCTCAAAACTGTGAAGGAAAACATCGTGAGGAAAATGACATGTCCTAGAATCAAAAATTCGAAGACATGTGACACCTACCAACCCGCACTGGATCCGCGTGGTGGATTACGGCCCACTCCTTCTGATAGAGAGGAGGCCTGTGTCCCAGCAGTGGGATCATTATATGCTGATTATGCATCATTTAACACAGCATTAAGATACTGCCGACGACGTTTATAAATCTACCTAACAATTCAATATATTACTTATATATTATTTTTATTAGACTATCAAAATTAATAGATATCAATATAGTAAATCATTTCCTTCAATCGCTTCATGACCGCTAAGAAAGATAAAAAATTAATACATTCCGTAGATAACTATATTTCTTTCCCAGCATCGAGGAAATCCATTACTTTTATTAAGAATCGTTCACATTTATATTTATATGTCGATTTTTTGTGCAGCATTGGCTGGACGCGGGGAAACGGCTGCGTCGTCAACTACGCGGCTCCGACCCCCACACTTTCTACTTTGGAGTGAAATTCTACGCGGCAGACCCATGCAAGCTCCTGGAAGAGATTACCCGGTAAGTTGGAATGTATGCGTCATCTATTGTTGTACAGCTGTGCTGCGTTCAAACATTTCAAACGCCTTTAACGCAAAACAATCGCGGTCAGGTCATTGTTAGTTAATTTGTAGGTAACGTAAAGGGCATTGATGAATTTTAGTAAACAAATAATCTTAATTGCAATTAAAACATACAACTAGGTATATTTGATAAAACAGATACACAAATATAAATCTACCATAATTACGTAGGAAGGTTGAAGGTTTTTTTTTACGTTAATGGCTCGTTAGTATCTATGAAATAATAAATGAGCTTTTCAATAATACTGACAGTATCTTTATAGAATATCAATACAACATTGTTTTTACTGACGAACATAATTATACGCTTTTTGAAATACATCATTACAACTCGGATGCTAGCTCATTTAAAAGTTTATAAAGCTTGTTAATACTTCGTCAATGACGTGGATTTTATTATGAACCTTCCGCTGTTTATGGAACTCGTATGCTCAAGTTTTAATAAGAACATATGTATACTGTTGACCTGCATCCAAACCAGACGAATTGTCATGTCATACTTACACAATATATATTATTATGTACGTAGTCAAATTTACATACGTCGGCTTTACAAACAAAATCTGTTATTATAATGAGTTCCAGCAAAACCGCTAACTGCATGTGAAAATCAAATTAATGGTTGAACATTAACAAATTATACAGGGCGATATTTATTAATGTGGTTTTCCATCAAAGCGTTGAGTGCGGTGTATGTATAACTCGCACGTGTACCGACACTGCCCGACACGTAGGCACTAATGTAAGTAACGCTTTCACAACATCATTCATATTATAGCACATTAATTCAGGAGCGCGAGGGATGAAAGTAGGAAGTGATAATAAAACACATCTGTGTTCTTAACGTGCGCCGTGTCAGCATTCTCCTGTTCTCTACCGCGATACGCAGGCACATTTCTGTCACCGACACATCAGCTATAAAATGACACAGATATATTTATCCTTTGTAATATTCAATGAAGCATAAGACGTAAATGACGACACGGACTTATTTATAGACAAATGCTTTACAGATCTTTACAAATAACATTATGTTATCCTTGTTACTTTGCGCTTCAATCTATAGCGAAGTTTTATAGTGGTGTTGTATCACGTTAAACTATGACCCCCATATAAAAAGTTTGTACGTTATTAAGAACATATATATAGTTCCGAGAGTGCCCATTATTTCTACATATAACAAGATAAAGCTGCTGAGAGATAGAGGGACATAATTAGTGTAACGTTGCAAGGACAGTAGTCAGACTTTTATGGAGGTAGTAAGTACATTTGTGCCATAATATGGGGCGCAACTAAATAACGACATTAACTGTAATAATAACAACATGACTCGGTTACGAACTTTACAAGTAGCAGCTCTGTAGTGGCGAGAGTGACATAACTGGACACATTACCGTTGAAACACAATAGCCTGTGTTCATGTATGAGCGCTTGAAAGCAAATTACCTAATGCTTAATTTTTTACTTGAAAATAATAAAATTTCATAATCATAAAAGAGAGTGAAGTCTAGTAAGGATACAAAAGAAGGTGTAGTGCTCTCGCAATAAACGCGGTGAGCTCGTAAACTGACGCATGACGTCGCAGTGATGAAATGAATGGGGCCAGGCGTGCAGTGGCGCTTCGTGCTGCGCTCCACTGTCAATGGTGAAACATGAACACAGGAATTTCATTTCATGGACAATTTTAATTGGACACCTTTTATAAAATAGGCCTCGGTGTAACATCTGCTATTCACTGAAACAAGAGTCCGCTAATTATTTTCTATAGAGCTACAATTGAATTCCTGCCTAAAACATCTTTTTGAAACCGCGGAGATACTTTTGGCTACTCGTATTTTCTTTAAACTTTACAACAAAAGCTACAATTGAAGTCAGTTAAGTGGAATTTTGAAGAGTTTCCATTTTATTCTTTATTTTATTCGTTGTGAATGTTGGGCGGGTACGGGGATGTTTTATTAAAATTTCGTTATTACGGTGTTGACGGTGCACCCGGCGGCGGCGCTATCCGCGTCGACATCAGTAGGTAGGTACCTACGTTCTATGTACAACACGAGGAAACGTCTTCCTTTAGGTAAGGGCCGCAGTTTAATACTCGTAAATTCTTTGAAAACCTTTGCCTTGATGATTTTTTAATATTTAATTTTCCTCTAAGGGCAATCTTTTCGCAACTCGTTTGACGAGTTTCTCCCAGTTTAGGAAAAATGAAATGAGTGAATAGAGATTTTGTGTTTCATTGAAAAATCAATTTGGGAGTTAGAAGGTTAAGTTTGTTTCAATGTCAATCATGGGGTGATGTGAAGTTATGATGTGCAATTATGAAGGGTCGTGTCAAGCTAATATATACCTACATTTATTATATTTTTTATCTTTATTGCAATCTATCATTCTTGCAGACATCCAGCAATATATTATATTTAAATATTGTTTGCTTTATAGTGTGAGTTAATATATGTTTGCTTGTATCAGGTACCAGTTGTTCTTGCAACTGAAGCAAGACGTGCTGCGCGGGCGCCTGCCCGTCAACTTCGACCTCGCGGCCGAGCTCGCCGCATATGTGCTGCAATGTGAGTCACCAGTTTATGACTTTTCGTATACTTATGTTTCAATGTTATTACACTTATGACATAATTATGTAAGTTTAATGTGAACCATGTGTCGTGCGAATACTATTTTTAACCTGACTGCACGACAGCAAAGGCAGGGTTTTGTTTTTCAAGCGTAGGTAGGTATCTTTGTTTGTGAGATTATTTAACCTAATGGCTGGATAGATTTGAATACATGAGGTATATCGTCTGGGTTGCGTGATGGTAGGCTAGGGATAGGCTAAGTTATGTTAGATACAAATACTTAAAAAAAATTAAAGTGTATGTTTGTAATGTCAAAATAACAACTTTTTACTAGATGAATTATAAAAGTACCTATATATACGGTACTTGTACATTTTACATTTTATATTATTAAAAGTCGGATATGTGTCTTATACCCATACTATGGTTATGAAGAGCTACGTGCGACATGGAACTGGTCTAAAATTAATATTCGTTAATATTTCCCTTGGATGTAGAAATACACAAGTAGGGAAGGATTTCCCGAGACATCGACTGACAAATACCTTCCTTTATTATTAATCGTACTGTGATTATTGATCATGTCAAAAGTTTTGTTAAATTAGTATACCTACCTATGTTTCAAATTGGTTTTTAGGGTTTCGTACCCAAAGGGTAAAAACGGGACCCTATTATTAAGACTCTCTACTCTCTCTCTACTCTACTGTTCGTCTGTCGTCTGTCAAAACAAATTTCAGCTGTCTAGCTACACATACAGAGATACAGATCTCATGAACCGCGATAGCTAGACAGCAGATTTTTTTTTTCTGTTGCCGCTATAACAAAAAATACTAAAAGCAGAATAAAATAAATATTTAAGGGGGCTCCCATACAACAAACGTGAATTTTTTTGCCGTTATTTTATATGTAGTGTTAAATATTGTATTGTGGTACGGAACCCTTCGTGTGCGAGTCCAACTCGCACTTGGCCGGTTTTTAACTTAGCCGGCAATAAACTAATTCATAGTTTTTATGGACTATGAATTAGTTTATTGCACGCACTATGCACGGATTCCAAATAAACTTAACTTAAAACTCACGGTCAAATCCATTCAAACTACTGTGGGTAGTAAATAAACAAGTCGGTACATTAAAGAAAACGACTCCAAACTCTGACTGTAACCAATAATGAAATGCGGCACTGACTTAATCCGATGGCACTTAGGAAGTATATTTGTGTAAACATCGGCGAAAAATTAGAGTTTCTCGGTGTGGTACGAGTAGTGTCGGTAAAATCCGCAAGTGCGACCCGTGCTCCGGTTACAAAGTGGCTGCGAGGCCACTAACCCGCCCGGCTTATTGTGTAACTAGCCTAGGATTCGCTAGCTTAGCTGTAGCGGCGACTGACGTGTTGCTGACGTCACACAACATGCTAGGATTTTCTAAGGTCTACACCTTTCTGCTGAATTAGCCCGTAGTCATCCAGTGTAGGTAGCTATTTTGTAATCACAGCCCTCGCACCAGACCACTCCGTTAACTGAGAGCGAAAGCAATATTATAAGCCTTATCAAAATACGCTCCCAAAACAACGTAGATTACTTTGCTTTTCCACATCCCTGGTACTTCTCATTAATACTTTCTTGACCAAATCCTATAGTAATCACAATATCCACTGTGACCGGGATCTGATTATATCTGTATCCCCGTCATATTATTATCGACTGCAGATGAAACCATTTGCGAAACTCGGCTCAATTTCAGTCAAAATGGTCATGTTGAACCTTTCGGTTGATTGCGCTGTAATTCGATATTCTTTTATTACCTATTCTGTTGTAGGTATGTGTTTTGTAAGTGCTAAATGAAATTATTTGATAAAAGCTAGTTGCATGCGTATAACATTTGAAACGTGGATTGATGTTTCGTAATTCAAATATGGAAAAATTCAACTAAATTAAAAAATCCTGGCTGTAAATTGTAAATCCTATGATATCTATCTATCTACTGATGAGTTTCGGAAAAATCAAAATCAAAAGTCATTTATTCAAACTAGGCTGAGAATCAGCACTTTTCGAACGTCAAAATTACAAAAGACAGTCCCCCAAAACGCCCGCCCTTCACCACCTTCACCACGCTGGGGAGAAGAACTTTTAAAGAAGACTTTTAGAGAAGACGACGATTACTAAGACTTTTAAAGAAGAACTTTTGCGTAAAACCAATGGAAAAACATCTAATTGTTCACTGTCATAATGTGAACACCAGACCGTTCCCCCAGCATGGTTATTTGACTTCGGCAATAATTCTCCTGACAAACGCTTAGAGATCCATGTTCAGGGTTGGCCGTTTATGGGCAGTTTTGTATAGTAGGTACATACATTTTTATAGTACCCACATTTATCGCAGCTACATAATGTATTGACCACTTGCGGTCGCCACGCTATGCGTACCCACCTCACACACGCTTACTATTTCATGCAATAACACACCTATTTTATTAACTTGATTGCGAACCGAGATTCCAGGAAAACTACTCTTTTATTTACAGTTGACTTTGAGACATATGATTCTGTGAAATAGCCACAATTTTTATATTACTTAGGCAGTATCTTCCTTTAATTTTGTACTTACTTATAATTTTGTTGTAAGTTGACGCCTACAGAAAGACATCAACAATCATTTCAAACAATGTTAGTCAGTAGTAGATTTACCAAGACGGGACACAAAAAGTTCCCAAAAGATTTAATAACTTGGTACCTAACCTACACATCTAATTTAAGTAGTAAGCATCGTTCTATAAAATTGTTTAGTACACGCAAGGGAATAATAACGTGTGCCATCATGTGGGGACATTGACTCATCGCCAGAGAGGCACGTGATAGCCGCAGTACGCATCAACACTTACATAGAAACTGCCGCGAATGAATCGAAATGTATAACGCAATAAAAAATATATCCTACTAAAAGGACGAAACAGAAAAAATAGGAATGATTACACACAAAATCCCAAGTGTTTTCCGTAAAAAACACTCCAAACTAGGCGCGCCTCCGCGACATTGCCTTGTGTTCAGTAATACATTTTTGGTTCAGGTCGAACAATATAGCTCATCAAACAGACAGGTATATACGTGATTATTTTGTCATGAGTCATGACTCGGTATCAGGGCACAAAGACCAGCAGCATAGAAGAGCATAAGAAGCTATGCTAAGATTTCATCATTATTCCATCCGAATTTGTAATGTACCCACAATGATTTTCAATGAGTCGTGGTAACCGGGCACAATAACACAGTCATTTTTGCACTGGTTCGTCAGTAGACCTTCAAAATGATAAGTGATGACGCAAAAGACACTTCAGTGTTTAGCGTCAAAAGATAAACCCTAGAAATTGGAACTAAGTCCAAGGAGTTTCTTTAATCTATCTTCATCGCATCAGCAGTATATAGAATGCTATTGAGTCGGTCTAAATTCCGCTTCCAGTAATAGCTAATGCCATTCTTCCGAGATTCTGCAGCGACGGGACGAGAAGCTATCTTACCGCAAACGCAGTAAAATTTATCAGGCATTCCGCTTCGCTACTTCAGGCTCAGACTAATAGACTGCACCCGCCCGATAACTATGCGGATTATAGAAATGTTTAATTTAAAGTTCTATCCAACTACTTAAAAGCGATTCGTTAACAAATAATATAATATAATATATAATCAAATTCATTTTTATAAACATTAAGAGATAATTACATCTCGTCTCAACCATACCTTTGAAGATTCATGTAATTAATTACTCTGTCAATTTGATATTCGCTTCAATATTTATAATTGACTTTGTAATGTAATTAATTTTATTGCTATTTCCTTATGATCTCGTTATTCCTGAATAAAATTTTATTAAAACGTGAGATGTGTTAATATACGTTAGAATACCGACGTTTACACAAATATTTTGAATTGAGGAACATCAAAGTGGAAGATTCCATACCGACGAAACGTTTTGCTAAAATATTTATGAACGATTTTAATTAGGAATTTAGTTTTAAGTCATAAGCTGTAAGCGTACCGCGTAAGGATTTCGATTTATAGCACTGATATTATACGCATATTTTTTATGCCTTATACCCTTAGATCAAAGAAACAAAAAAACATCAAAGTACCATTTATGTTAGTAGAGCAATCTAGCGCAGTAAGTAGGGACGGCGAAGGTCTAATATCGATGCGTTATTCAAGAGGTAAATGAGCCATCAGCGGCGCAGCATCGTTTGCATCTAATCTGCCGGCATCAGCGACCCTCTTGCGACCTCGGGGACACATACCGGCGTTATAACCGTTCTCAACCGCTGGTACAACATTTTTGAGTGTTACCGAACTTTGTAATCGTCGGTTGCGTCACTTTGAACTGGTAATTATTTTCAATGGGTCCTGAAGACTACTGCAAAAAAATCAATTATATACATTCTTAATTATTATCATATTGAGTGAGGAATTTGATCAGTATTTGATTGAACAAAGAACACACTACAAATATAAGTGTTAAGTACTGTTAATAAACGAAATGTTACATCATAAGCATTGCTTTGTTGTGATACTAAAATTTTCGTATGTAGCGTTCTAAACGCTCGTTCATATATTTATGAAACAAGAATGTAAAATATTAGCGTTTTTCCGCCCCTTTACACCCAAATGATCCACTCCCATTACCATCGTTATGTTAAAGGTATGCCTATTACATGCCTCGTAATAAATTGTACGTGAAATCATCCCTTTTATATTATGTACTTGATTCTTCATACATACGAAAGAATAAAGTATTGTTACGTGCTCTCAAAGCGTTCTTCAAATAATTTTATTTTATTATTCGGAATGAGAGCCTCCGCCATGGCGGCAACGTTGTGGAGTATTTTTATAAACAGTACGGTGCACGTGGTATCAAAATCACATCATATTTTTTCAGATGTTAACGCAGAAAGTCTATTGCAGCACTAAACATGATTAAAATATTTCGCACGTTGAGCTGAGAACTACAAGTCAGTATGCAAAGTAATAACTTTCAGTTTAGTGACTGGGTGTGAATCTTCCATGTTTTATCAACCTTTCTATTTGTTATAATAACATTCTCGATCCAATGAAAAATAAACTAAGAAAATCTGACACGTCATGAAAGAAAAAAAGAGGGCGTTTGCTTATGACACGATAGAAGTGAAAACTTAGACTGGAGACGAGTATACCCGATTCAGCGTCACCGACCTGAGCGTGACGGTTTCGTTCACTGTTCAGAAAGAGCGAACTCACTACACTCTAACTAAATTTTCTTCACAAAAGAATATCTTTAGAAACATTTGAGTAACAAGACTAAAATGCTATTAATCAAGCAACATTGTATTCTTATTTCATCTAGTCCGTAGTCTCGGTTTGGCAGAGGCGAATGAAGCGAAACAATCTGTCCCTCGCAACAAGTTATCGGACTCGTGTAACATGCGGACAATCGTACTGGCGCCCGCGCCGACTGAGATGTAACCACAGTACCACACTGCGGGATTATAATGCTGAATTATCATTCCAGAACGTACGCTCAATGTGTACTGTACATTAATTTCAGGCTACAGGAGCTGTGGCATGTTGCTCTACTCAAGTGAAGTTACGAGCAGTAATAACAACTACATCTTCTATTAATTCTTGACTAGTAGATATCATTGAGTCGATTAAAGCTTCGACTGTATATATTTTATCCAATTTCAACTTTCCCACCAGATTGTTTTTTTTTCAGACGTTTCAACTGTTATTCAACTATGTATGTATATTAGCACATGTGTGTAAACATATAGATACAATTAGTAATTGCTAGCTTAATTTTGTAAAATAGCTATCATCTGTTTGGTTCTATGTTTTAATTACTTACATGACTGTGTGAGAATATAAAAAGTTTATAAAACATTATAACAGCGCCTTTTCTCAATGTCATTATGTCTAGAAACTTAACGACTTTGTAATTCTCTAAAGCTCATTTAAATTGGCCAGTACAATAGTTAGTTTACTAGCGTGTCTGAACGCGGCTGTGCAGTGGCAAGTTTTGCGAGTATCATTCATTTATCGTGCGCGACGACGTGTGGGCGGCTCGCCTCTTTGCCAAATGATAGATGGTCTCTTACACATCACTCACACTTACTAACATAAAACAGATCCGACTCTGACTTATACTGATCAGGTATCTGATGGAAACCATAGCCAATAAGATTCTTTGAACTTGTCCAAATAACAAAACGTGACGTACAGGTGCTGGATATACGCGAATGTTTGTTGTAATAACCAAGCCATTCACATTGGGGAACATGCCTTCTGGCATACAAATGCCTTATGAAAACCCATTTCATAATTATCGCTAAATTTTGAAAGAAATATTACCGTCTAACTAATATTCCACTAATATCTATAATAGACTAATGTATCACAAAGCAAAACGTCTTTTACAAACTTATTTTAAAAGAGATATATGTGATTCTCTTTGTATCATGACTTTTCAAAGAATCCATATAAAATAAACCGAAGCGAGTGAGTTTAAAAATAATCAGATTTATGGCCGCCCCTAGCTCTTGTTCAGAAATTAAACGACAAGCATAAATATGTACTTAGATAAAAATAACAAGAGCGCTCTATCTTTCAACAGATGGATGCTTCAACGTAATGTCTGATATTCAGGTTATTATGAAACCATTAGATATTTCGCTAGATCATATTTTACATAAGCTTTCATAGATAGACAGTCATCGAGTTGTAATCGGCATCTAGACTGACGGCCGACGAGAGACGTTCACAGTTAGATACAGGATGTGGCCCTTTAATTGGGGAGTTCCTGCCACATCCATCTTCTCGGCAGGCGAAACGTCAGTACAATATTATTTATTAACAGGTGGTTATGTTACTCGGCCCTTGATATATAATTCAGTAGTAATAATTAAAAATAACAGTGGGACCTAAATAAAGAAACCACTATTAACACTAATTGGTTATACATATTTAGGAGATTTTCAGGATAGACTGTAATATGCGAACAGCGTTTATTTTCACCGAGGTACATCTGACACCAACCAACGTTCTTCAAACATTATTAAGCGTGTGATATTAGTAATGACAACGTTTTATTCATCCTACAAGCGTGAAACTAATGTATGAAAGGTCTGAACATCGATGTACTGTGTACTCCGCTAGCGTACCAGATGTTGCGATTTCCGAGGCCAAAAAAAAGATATACGACGGGAAATGACGGTCAGCCTCGTTCACTAGTCATAGTTTTTTCTAAGCCCGCTCCGTATGTGGATATTTCTTTCTCACCCTGCATAACGTGTCTAGTAAACTACGTGGAATGGACAACTATTTTCTTTTATGTGCCTCTTGGAAATATTGTCTCGATCCTCTCCGGAAAAGAAAGTTTAAATCTCTCGGTGATTGTAATCACAATGGTATACGTACCTATACTTCCTCCCAAGCTAACCCCAATTTTGTAATCAACATGTAGTGATACATTTATTGTGTTTACCTTGCGTCGTATATTTGGTTAGGACACAAACCCCGCCTTTACAGAGTTAATTGCAATTGTAAAAGAGCTAGAGACTATCATAATAGCAATACAACCGCGCATAGAGGACTTGTTCAGGATATTTTTGGTCAACTGCACGCGCCTAAACGAGATGTTTGTTCCAAAAATGGAAAAGCTCCGCTCTCCCGGTTTATTTCCACCTAATGTTTGAAGTATCCTGTCAGCTAAATGGTGAACTCACCGTGACAATGTTTGTCGTACGTTATTTTATACACTTTACAGCTGTGTATTTAAATGTTGCCGTAGGCCTTGTAATAAAGTTATCTGAGTAATGTAAATTGTGTTTATATAGTTATTGGTTGGTTTTGTGCAGCGGAGCTGGGCGACTACGAGCCGAGGCGACACGGGCTCGGCTACGTATCTGAGTTCCGCTTGCTAGCACACCAGACGCCCGAGCTGGAGGCGCGCGCCGCTGAAATACATCGTACACTCACGTAAGTACCAGCACTGTTGATTAGTAAAAATCTTATTACACTATTAAACCCTTACCAATCACTTCAATGTTTAAAACTCGAACAAGCTCATATCCTGTAAAATATGGATGTCTACGTAGAGCCATTTATTTATATTTCCATTAACTTCGAGAATAGTCATCATATTAATTACGAACTTATGCACCCAACGCGAGGAAGTCGAATCTTTCCTGTTATACGTACTATTGTCTTAATTAACCAAGAAGAAGGCAAGTTGCTAAAAATTAAGATTTCAGAGGCGCAGTTTCACGCCGCAAGCGTCGCACCCGCCCGGAAATTAAACTTCGCCGCCTTTCTCGTCTAATTGAATGAATTTTTAACTACGCAAAGATGCAGTCTGCGGCCGCTGGCGCGTCACAAAGCCGCAATTACATGCAAATTATGTGTACCTACCTACTT
This sequence comes from Gortyna flavago, assembly GCA_963669345.1. Taxonomy (NCBI): domain Eukaryota; kingdom Metazoa; phylum Arthropoda; class Insecta; order Lepidoptera; family Noctuidae; genus Gortyna; species Gortyna flavago. Next base: position 12,293,893 of record OY770126.1, read on the forward strand.
AACACCAAGTGAGCCGTGGCTTAGGGCGACGACACCGGCTCGCCACGCCACCCGCGCCGCCCAGATTATTCATTGTTGCTTAGCCTTTTGTGTCCTTTTGTCCTTAATGCCTCCTATTAATTAAGGATAACAGTTTAATTGACTTTTAAATCTCTCTTCTTTCAAAAAAATATTAATAACAGCCCTCTTTCACAGGGGAATTTCGCCGGCACAAGCTGAATTGAGCTATTTGGATAAAGTGAAATGGCTCGACATGTATGGTGTAGATCTGCATCCAGTTTTGGTAGATATTTCTCTTTTATAAACACATCTCAATAGAAGAAAGATCGAAATGCCTGTTTATAAGTTAACAAAATGTTTCTTTTTGTATGACAGGGTGAAGACAGTGTCGAGTATTTCCTCGGACTGGCGCCAAGCGGTCTTTTACTGTTGCGCGGAAAACACACAGTTGCGAACTATTATTGGCCGCGCGTCTCCAAACTTTATTACAAGGGACGCTACTTCATGCTTCGTGTAGCGGACAAAAATGTAAGAACTCCTTGTACCAAAAAATACAAAGAATGTGAATTAGACGAATAAGTAAACATTTAAATCGGGCGCTCCACTTGACCCATTTCTCGTTTCGGATCGCGGAGAGTGATAACGGGCGCACTTTGAATAGTGGTGCAAGATAGAGTCCACCTGGCGTCGTTTCCTTGAAAGACATTCGTAGGCAGGCAATTACAGATAAGTCGCGTAGAACTGAGCGCAGTATTTACAGCGCTGTGGGCAAGGCGATAACGCGGCGCGGCACGGCGCTCGCGCTCAGCCTGCCGCTTGCCGCTGATATACCGCCGGCAAGCTGGCCAACGCCGACCTTTCTTTTACTGTTTATGCTGTGTACATTCAGGATTTCTCCAAACTTATGGCATTTATCAAAAGACGTTAGAGAAACCAATTGCTTGTTATACCTATTGTCAATTGTTCGGTTGCGAGTTCGATATTGTGGTATGAACAAGTGTCAAATACATACACATACATTGCACAGATAACCAGTGAACACAATAGCCCGTAAATATCTATTGCTGAAATGTGCTTTACCCACAAAGCTCCGAACATCCGGGTCGTAGTAAAATATGGTTTAATGCGGCCATAATAACCGACGACGCTGCGCAATTATTATTATTTTACTTGTTTAAAAGCTCTTGTCAGTTATGCCTACGCATTGTGAGCTTAGGCGGACCTACCTAATGTAACTCCTTATTCGGCTGTAACAATATAGGTGCTCCAGCCTTAACCGGGTACACGCTAATAATAACCGGTATGAAACTCTACAGTGCCTACTTCGTGACGATTCCTGGCATCAGCCAAAATGAAACAAGTTTCATAATAAAACCTACCTCTGTCGAAGTCTGCAGATGTTTATATTAGCCTCGCTTGAACGGTTAGTTAAAGGTTACACGATCGATACTTAAACATTCAATGTCGCTGGAGATAACGTATTTTATGCACATTCTTTTCATAGCCTTCGCGATAGAGCACTTCGTGATTCACAGAATCGTAAACAAAATCTCATACATGACAGAAGGTGATAAGCTCAGGAGTTTACTACTGCTTGTTAAACAAAATCTATACATAATCTGGCTTATCTTGAACAAGGGTACGGTTAGGAAGAAAATATATTATTGCCTGCCTAACGTTATAAAAATAAAAAATTTGACCTTCGATTACTGAAATCGCCTAATAGGATCCTGAAAACAATTTCAAAATAAAATTAGGTACTTAATATTTTGAAGAAAGTATAAAAAATAGTAATCCAGGAGATAACTAGGAGGTTGTTTTAAAAGTTTATTCTCTTTTCGCCTTCGTGACCAAAATTGGAAAATGAGTTGTTTTTACTTCAGGGCAAACTTAATTAATTCCTCGCTTGCTCTAAATTATGTAGGTACTTTAACATTTTATTCTGATGTAGAATGACACGTCAACCTACGGGTTCGAGTCCCCGACGAGGTCAGCCTGCCGTCACTTGTGGCGATGCTGCTCCGACCACCACACCTTCTTCAGGATGCAGCAGACGTCACCAGCTTCTGCTGATATCTTCGCGTTAGGAACCAGGTTGAGGACAAGGTTAGTTAACAAAAAATTAAAAGCAGAAGTGGTGTTGCTAAAATATGAGTACCAAGAAATTTTTCGAGAAGAGAAATAAGCATAGGGTCAAATTAAATTAGATAGCGAAACTCCGCGAACGTGATGGGTAAACACGACAAAATAAAAACAAAAAGGATTTGATTATATTTATTGGGGTCCGCGACCGTTAGTAGTGTTGTTAGGTACCTACTTGAAGTATAGTTAAGAAAAACATTTTTTTTTCTGTTTTATCGTGTTTAGTTAGATCGATATCAAACACGATTGCGAAGTTTAGGCACACAAAAAAAATTGCTGATTTTTTAAACTGATATTTTAAGTGACAAAAGTACCGGAGCGGCAGTTGATGACCCCAAAAAAAAAAACTCGTCAAATTAATTTCTTTTTTGTTCTATCATATTTAGATATCAACACCTATCACATGTGCGTAGTTTCGCTAGCTATTTTAATTTGACCCTATATAATACTCATCATGATGAAATATTTATTTATTTATATAGACTTTATTGTACACCAGAAGAAACATACCAAAAAAATACGATTATTAATACAAAACATACAATGGGCGGCCTGATCGCTTTCTGCGATCTCTTACAGAAATATCTAAGATAATATCTGAAATATCGGGTCGGGAGGATCTAAAATTGTGGCATACTTGGGTAGCTTTGGTCCCTCCATATAAAATACTGATATTCAGCTGCCTCCGGTTGGACTGGAAGTCAACCATAATATAGTTTGGAAAAGGCTAGGCAGATAATGATCAAACGTGAATGGCTCATTCACGGTCGACATCTGTTATTCATTGTGAAATCATCATCTGTTGTTCATCATTCCAATCAAAATGGCACAATTAATAAACAAGTGATCCGTAATTTACCTTATTCTCCTGTGGTTTAAAGCTAAGCGCACATTACTGCCGCAACGGGCCGCATCGCAACGTACATTTTCATACAAAAAAAGTACGATGCGACCTGTCTGTAGAAAATGTACAATGGTGATGAAGGAGGGTTTTTGCGTTGCGGCCCACCCCAATCTGCCATAGCCTTTAAATTCTTATTTATCGTGTTTGTCCAGTGGTAGAGGATCAAGACCCCGGCCCCCACCCGCGTTCACGCGGACGCCGTCCCGACGCAACCCGCGACCGCCACACGCTTCACACGCATCGCTAAATGACGGTATTGATATGATAATTCTTCTGACAAGCACATAAATATCTACTTTCACAATATTGATTTACACGACACGCTGTCTTTACGAAAGGTTTCTTTAACCCAACATTTATATTCTTTCTAAATTATGGAATTTCACGAAAATTTTATTTCAGTGCCGAAACTAGAAGACTTGAGAATAAAAGACTGTCCCCCAGAAATCAAACAACCTACCTCAGTACATCGACCAAACTCGTAAGTTTATTAGCCAACTTCTCTAAATTAATCATAGATGTGCCACAATACTGCTCTACGAAAAATGAATTTGTGGACCTTTTACTTGAAGAGTGGAACTCGAGAAGTATGTTCTATAATTGTATGTCAATGTTTAGGCTTAGAATCAGTGGCGAAGTGATGGGTTGCGAAGTCCCCACGGTGGGTGGCTCGCCGCGGTCGACTCGGTCAGCTCCAATACGGCGAGGCCTGTACTCAGCATCGCCGACGGCCACCAGGCCCCCGCCAGCTCCACGACATCGCTCCGCATCGGTTGACTCCCAAAGCTCTAATGACTCACGTTCCAATCGCAAGTAAGTTCAGCGAGATATGATTGTTATGTTCATCTGCTTATGATGCTAGTACTATAAGCCTCATACTCCCTTATGTACCATTTAGAGCAGCTATCTTCACTTAAGTTATAGGTTTATTGGACCAAATGTTTGCTTCACACAGTAGCTTTCCACGAAGCAAGTCGTTGCTTTCTTACGACTTTGTTACCGCTTCAAAAGTTCTTACGCTTTGAATAATGGTGGCCTCTCTTTAACTTTCCAACTAAAATTCAAAATCCATTATTATCACGCGGGAACTTTTTCAGTGTCCATTTTTTTACGTCAGTGTTCGCTGTCTAAAGTTTTTTGATACATGCTACGTAAAAGTGAGTTTTCGAGATTAGTAGGAATACATTAATTAGGTTAGGTAAAATAGACTATTTAAAGATGTTTTTGTGTAATGTAGGCACAAGCATCGCTCACGAAGACAGCAGTCTGATGCGGAGAGTGAACTGTCCCGGGGTTCAGGTCGATCAGGTCGGCGTCATCGAAGGCATCGGTCCCGGCACAAGCATGAGTCCGGCTCGGAGAGGGATGACCCACAACCAGATACCAAGTTAGTGAGATATTATAAAGGACTAAATGTCCCCACAAGAAAAGTAAAATTAGATGTTAACCGTATCATTGAATTTACAGAGAATATGAACTGGTTGATTCCGAGTCACAATGGAAGGAAGTATTGCGACAAACTACAGTTGGAAGCGGAGTCCAAGTAAGTGTTCTAAATACAACATTATATTATGAGTAATGAGGTAATTAGCGTGAATGAAAAAAAACCACATTGTTTTGTAGGTAGCCAACGTTCGTCGTTCACAAATGGAACCTGAGACTGGGACACATCGATCATCTCACAGACACCGAAGGCACCGGAAACACCGGTATAATAATTACTATTATCTTATTATTTTATCAATTACCTAATCATTCTCCAACAGGAATCATTTTCATATCTTCTATAATTTTTAGATCTCGGTCAGGATCCCCCAACGACAAGAAATGGTTGCCAAGTGAGTTGAAACAGCACCTGGAGTTTTCATTAGTGGATACTACTGGTATGACGGAGGAGCAGCTGAAGGAAATACCGTACACTGTTGTTCAGACCAGTCATGCCCGGCAGACTAAGCTTCGAACTTCGTCAAAGCATAGGCAGTAAGAATAAGTTTTCCTTATACGATATAAATGGAGTATGTTTGGTATTTTGTTTCTATAATTATGTTTATGATGATTTGTACTTGTAGAGCCGAAAATGGATCATTAGCAAGACGAGATAAAAGTTCCTCATCTCACGGCAAGAACACCCACGACACACACAACCAAGGGTCGCTTCGATCTAGTTCTAGCACCCTCAGCACACACCGGACAGCTCACGAGAAACATGGAAGGTACGCGCCGCAACTCATAAACTATGATTTATTGCACAAATATGGATGATTTACGTTGTGGGTTTTTGCAGACGTGTTTATCCGAGCTACGATGAGCCAGTCGGGAGGATGGGCGATGATTTCTTGACAAATAACGGGTACAAAGGCAACGTAACGCCGGTTTCGAACAACAACAACCCCTACAGTCCTGTCACTAACAGCAACAGTAACAGTTCGAGCGGCGAGCTGATCGGCAGTGCGCGCGTCTCGCACGAGCACACTGACTCGGGACTCGGCGCCGACCAGGACTACGCGTACTCTTCGGAGAGGTGATTATATTGCGACTCCTGTAAGCTTATGCCATATGGGAGTAGCCTTTTACTCTTTATTTTTTTGCCCTTTAAAACGTAAGTCACAGGATGCTAGGTTGATGGTTTAGTGAATTCTGTGACAATCGCTTCTTATCATGGAGACAATTGGAGATCGTTAGATTAGCTAACTGGTCTTACTGGAAAATCAAATAGCTGTCTTACAGCAGCCCCGATTTGCCTCAAAGTTTCACTATAATATCTGGGTGGAAAGAATCATCAGCGGTTGAAGGTGAAACGGACACCAGAAATAAGTGATCCAGTGAGTGTAACCAGTGATCCTATTATTACTTTATCGGCAGCAGGCGAGTGGAATCTGATGTAAGGCAATCTGTCGGGTGCAGGTCCAGCGACAGTGCCAAGTGCGGCGCCGGGAGCTCGTCGCGGACGGCGCCTGTGAGTAGGCAGTGGGCGGCGGGCGAGGTGCCGGGGGCGCGCGGCGCGGGCGCGGGCGGCGCGGGGGCGCTGACGCGGCGGCCGCCGGCGGCCCCGGGGCGCGCGTCGGGCTCGCAGCGCTCGCTGCTGTCGGTGGCCAGCGACTCCGCCACCGCGCGCCGCCCCCGCGACCCCGCGCCGCGCTACCCTCACCCCGCCGACGGCTTTTCTCTCTTCGTGAGTGGGCGCTTTGCTTTCTAACATGTCTTCCGCTCACCGATGGCCCTTGTTACGAATCCCTAGAGAATTAAAAAAGAACCATGACCTTTGTACGACCAAAAAACCCTGATGCAATTTCGCAACCGAGTTTTATTTATAATCATATGCACAGATTTTATTTGCCGTCCCCGCTTGTTTTTCACTTAAAAAGTAGAAAAAGAAAAACGCTGAAAGTAAAAAATATAACCGGAGTTAAATAAGCTCACAAGGGCCGTCGGAATAATCCGCAGCTCCTGTTTCTGGGTCGCTGAAAAAGCTAACAGTGTACAGGCTGCTGTAATTCGAGAATATTTTTATGTGCAGAGTTATGTACATCTTATTACGAATAAATAAATAATTTTAGTACCAAGTATCCAACATAAGCGTAGCATAGAACAGACATGCGTAGGTTAGCCTAATTTCACTGACGAACTTTGAAAATATGTAGTTCTACTTATATATTTTCTTATATTTCAAAGATATTCTCAAGACTTCTATTTGCTTAAGGGGCTTATAATTTCACAGAGTGCTATTGTTCGTCATTTATGGCCAATCAGAAACTTTTGTACTTAGTATTTTAATGATGAACAAATGGCACTACTTTAGCACTTTGTACGCGCCTATCATTCGGAACCTTGACGAAAGTCTTCTTTTATAAATACGCATATATATCCTCTGTTTAATCCATGTATAAAGCTATAGGGTGTGCACAGGTAGTTTGTCTAGCGTGTATGATTATTGGGATGCAGAGACATGCTAGCAACAACAACATAATGGTGGGCTCGAGCGGGTCGCTGGCGCGGCGGTACGCGCGGCCGACGCGCGAGTCGCGCGACCACAACGCGAACATCGCGCGCACGCACGCGCGCCTGGCGCACCACCGCCACGACAACACCCTCGACATTATCCTTAAACCTCTCATAGAAAGCACGCAGTAAGTAAGGCACGCACCGACGATCCACCATGTTTGTGTCGCAACACTAGCGGAATGAGTAGCTGCACGCACCCCTTGGTTTGTTCATTGTTTCGTTTGTCTTTGCATGCTGGTGAGGGATACTGGTGTGCTAGTGTTAAGTAGACTAACCCTTGACTAACACATGTCTAACTGCTAATTTGTGTTTACTCCAACCAATTATGTTTTTAATTTGTGTTACTTTTGTGTTGCACCTTGTTGTGATTAAAATGTTGATAACCGTTTTTATTGTAACTGAATATACAGGTTGTTTGTTAATACGAAACCCAAAAAATACAACAATTACATTTGTTGATATAGTTGAATGATTAAATCAAGTGTTAATATTAATTTGTAAACATCTTAAAAGTCGATTGTATATGAACCCAGGCTGCAGAGCAACTGAGTAGTACGCCAAATGAAGCAACATCTGGTCTCGCGGGCGGTGCTTGTACATCTGGCAACGGCAACAAGGCTGCTGGAGCCGCCGAGATGAGCACCGAACTCTAAACTCTAACCCGTTACAAACATTATAGTTTAATTGTTAAACGGCTATACTCATCATCATCTTATTATGTTTGATAAATACTCACAGTAATATTGACTTATTATTTGACTGAGTTATGTTGATGTTAAATAGTATTTAAGGTTTTTGAAAAACCCATGACTTAGGCTATAATTCTACAGTATTTTTATAAAACGTTTTATAATAATGTAATAAGTTAACCAATATTTTGGCCTCAAAGATCCTTACTGTATATTCAAATAATCTCATTTTTAGTTAACTATTTTTCTGATATAGAAAATGCGTAGTTACAGTTAGTATTAGAGATAAAAGCTGTATTCAGTAGGAAGTACGGATTTATTATTGTTTTCAGTTATGTTATTTCATATTTTATTTTAATGTACTTAAATATAATCTTGTAAATAAAGCTTTGAAAAGTTCATGTCGTCATAATATTTCAATGTAAAAGAAACATACATAGAATAACAAAAGAATCTCGTGCCAAAGATTTTGTGAAGAAAAATCAGTTACGAAAAGTTATTTTTCTGTGTGTAAGAAAACAATTTACGGAAGTTTACCATTTCACATAGAGACCTACTTTGAAACATATATGCAGTGTGTGTGTTTGACTATCTTTATTACCTCAACTCTGAAAAAAAAACAACATAAAAATTCAATCGTAAAAATTACCAACATTCAAAATTAATATATATATTGGATATTTATTTACTCAATCATTTACGACGGGTATTATAATTAAAGTATTTTACCATTCTCATTAATATAAGTAAATCTACGTAGGTACTACACAAAATCTTGTACAGTTGTTATGTAGCTTAGTGTTAATTAATTCAAAATAATTTAGCTCTAGTTGGTAAAGTATCTGCCTATTAATACCAGAACATGAAACAACAAACATAAATTCCTGGGCCAAACTGTAATAACTACTTTGAAATTGACTTCAAACTGAATGTGTATTACTTACTTTATTCCCTATTTTACCGGCAGAGGCAAAGCATAGTTTTAGAACCTTTTACCCTAGATTTTTCAGAATAGTTTCACGTGAAAATAAAACTTTTTCCGCGCAGACCAGGATACTTTTCCCTATGCAAAATGTCGCATGTAGAGCAGACATTACGGAACTGCTATCGGGTGCCACTTCAGGGCGCGTATGGCAATGTGGGGGAAGGGTTCGAAGGACCATAGTCCTGAACTCATAGCATACTTTACATGCTCTACAAAAAGATTCATCCAATGAAACAAACAGTAACTAAAATGTAATAGTTGAATGTTTCGCTGAAAAGCCTATCATGTTACCTGTCACTGCCGCGCGTTTCGCCACACAGGCAAGGCTCCGTTGCGCGTTGTACATAACATTAGACAATTAAGTTGTAAATAAATTGCAATTTACGCATAGACATGCTCAGATTTTGGTATGACGTCGTAGTTATCTGCAATTAATTCTACACTCATTCAGTAACTACAGTCAATCTGAAAACCGCTTTGTAAATTATATTCCCAAGCGATGCGATGAGTCGGTCAAATTGTGTAATGTCAAGACTGATAAGATTGCGACTTTAACGCTACTCACACAATTTTTGTAACCGATTATAACAGTTTCTATGTATTTTTTCAAAATCGTTTCGATTGGTCACATTAAACGATCTATATCAATTGGTGTGTTTTCTTGTTCACGTACCCTCATAACGATAACTAAATCATTCCTTTGATACAATAAACCTATAAAGTGACGTCATAAAGGCCGTTTATTAATCCACTTATTATTAATGAGCGCCATACAGCATCACAAATGATTTATCGATTATCTGACAGAGTCTGGCTCTGGCATTAATTAAGCCGTTCTGTCTCAGATATCGCCTGCGTCGGACCACCATTAACTCTAATGAGGATGAGTTGGTACCGCTACCCGAGGAGTGTTTTGGAAATAAAAATATATGTCAGCCACTCTATACACAATAACCTGCATATTTTTTGTAACGTTAACGGAAATATTATGTGGGTAAATGTTTTGTGTCAAGTCAGTTTAAAAAGGTAAAATTCTTATTTTAAAAGTTTTAAAAGGGCGCCGATTTAGATGGACACATTGGAATCATTGGGGTACTTATTTTTTAATTTCCATACCCCCCGCTTTATATACCTGACTTACCTAGTTAAGTATTTGTAAACGGTTACGTAGGTAAGTATTTAAAAGCTTCATAATTGGCTATTGTTTATTTAACCTAGCGGACGCCGTCCCCTAAAAATCTACAGAACTGAAATTCGAAACCTTAACAGTTTTACAGTAAAAAGTCGTCCTTTTTATTTCCCTGCGCCCCGTAGCACTTAAAACAAAACTACTCCAACTTTTATCAACGTCGATTCTGTTCAGTCGACGAGTAAAATTAAATATCGTCCAACACATTGACTGCGATCCCCGCATCTAAAATCCGGCTTATTGAGCGCACGCGTCACTCGGGCCCAATTTGCCCGCATGAAAGCAAAAGACAAAATAAGGTGGCGCAGTCTATCAAAGCTCCGATGTCCACTATTCGGCGAAGGGTGAAAACTCATTACCAGTAATGAAAGGGTTCCCGGGGCGTGTATGATTACTAGTTAATTGGAAGGCAGAAAATCAGAGGGCGACCAGATGAAGTTACCTTATTCATACAAAGTGTCTGCTTGTGGATAATGTGGCGTAAGTTGAAGACGTCTTCATTAAACGCTTTATCGTTGAGCGTGTCGGCGCCGCCAATACAATGGATTCATGTTATTTTCTACCACAAAAGATTCAATCCGTATATTATTATAAAAACATCTACATTTATAATATGAAACCATATTATTTATGTTTATTTTTTATTAAAATAATGAATGTGTAGGTATGTATGTAGTTGAATAAATAGATAACAATCTCTGTAGAGTGATAACGCAACGGCAATTTAATTGAATTAGTTGGCAACATTTAGGTACAGTCTTAATGATGTGTTAATGGCATCGTCAAGACTCAACAATATTATTATAAAATTAGCAAAATCATGGTAATGTAAAAAGAATAAAGAAATAATAACATTTATTTGGAGACAGTTCGTGAAACATACAATACGTCCAATGCTTTCTGACGCTGATTTTCTAATAATCCAAAAGATAATGTAATTCATAATCAATTTATTGGGAAGAAGAGGTGGCGCAACAAACTCCCCAGCAGCACAACTGTCTGTTTATTTCAATTGCATATGGCATAATGTAATTGTAACCTAAAATTCCGTAAGATCTCTGCTGGCTGTTCAGAAACACAACGGTAGCTTTCTAGCTCCTTTCATTTCAAAGACCAGCCACAGCAGCTACAGCCTTATTCATAGTCAGTCTTGAAATAAAATACAGAACGAAGTAGTTTCCATGTTTTTCTTCCAATTCTAGATCACGGTGCAAATAGAGATGTGATTGTTTTCGTATAATGTGCTTACATAAATACGTAATAGTAGTGCTACCGTCTCTAATCACGCTGAGTGCTTGTCGCCATATATTAAGTTCAGAGCGAGGGTTTACCGGTAGCATTCAAAGCATTCCAGCCAGGATTTCGAAGCAAGCTTTCAAACAGAAATTTGTTTTATTACTACGAAAAGCATCACATATGGGTAGTTATTACGATTTATTTTCGTTGGATCCCGCTCTTCAGTTTTCACAACAGTATTAATGCGAGTTAGTTAATATTCAGTTGAATATTCCGTTTGTCGAGCTCATAATGCCTAGAGGCTTTTAAGGTATGCACTTAATAGCGTTGATGGATTTATCGATAGTGAGGATTACTACGATATAAGCCGAAATATGGAACTGCATGTGGCTTTGGTACCTACCTAAAGAACAGTAAAATTAAACATAGGTATTGTTTAGGTACACACGGCTACACATCAAGCTATACATTTCTAGTTTTAGCTGAACTCGCATTATATAGGTTTTTCGTACAATCAGAAGTCAGCTTATATTAGTTATGTATAGCTTGATGTGTAGCCGTGTGTAGGTACCACGAAATAACAATCAAATTAAGTGATTCTATAAATGATAACGCAAGCGATTGTATAATACTAGAATGAATCAGTGTTAAAATACAATTAAAGTTATTATGTAAGGCAGGAGGTATATCTACCCATGGTTTTCATTATTACCAACGTGAAAGGATTAGTAATAAATAGGTACCGTATACACCCCACACACAATAGTGAAACTAATTAAATCACGTTTATAATAGTTCATGTGTGTAGTACAAGCTATAACTACGTATTCATATTGTATAAAACGCGACACATTGTAGCATTGAACAATTAGCCTTTGATACAGCTCGTCGCTAAATCATATTTGCAATGGCGTTTCCTCTGCTGGAGGCAATATAGTCAGGCAATATCGAAACGTGAATGAAATTTACTTTGCACGTATTTCGATCGGTGCGTCGAACTTAAACGATTAATTTGTTACGCTTTTGTACAAAACTGGATGACACATGATAGTTATTTTAAAAATGCACAGTGAATTTAAGTTGTCAGACATAAAAGTAATGTGATTTAGTTACTCCAACTATGCTAAACATTCACGCAATTTATTTAAGTACTTCGGAAACTTAACTGTAATTTGTTCCAGGACTAAGGTCACGTAGACAAAGTAGGTTCCTAAAATTTATTATTGCTCCAACAGACGTTAGTGAGTCTATGTTGGCGTAAAACCTTGAATATTAAAAACTTTTTAAGAAGGAAAGAAAAACAGCCTTTACAGTATTTTATTCTGCAGTAAAACGGGGAAACTTTCTCGTTTTACTTTCGTGTGTAACGTGAAATAAATATACTACGAATGATACTATGTAAAGTATTGCAAGCAAAGCTAAGAGGTAAAAGAATTTAAAGTAATGTAAACACGAAAAGTTTGCTTTCGAGTTGAGGCAACTCAAGCCGGAAGCGCATTCGAACTCAACTGCCTGGAAAAATTAATTCGAAGCTGCGGCGGCGACGAGGGCGCAGGCGCCCTCTCCCCGAACCGACTGCGTGCGGCCTTCGCTTTTCACGATCATTTTCACTCCTCATAAACGAAATAAACAGACTTTAAAATATCATACTCTTATCCCCTCGCCTGCGGGGCACCTCCTCCCGCGTTGTAATATTACTGCAATAATCTCGCCGAGATACGAATAAATATTACCTTATACTTCATTAAAGTTTTAATGAGAACAGCTGGTGGTGTAGCATGAAAAGCCGAAATTGCATATTCAGGGGAAAATAGAGAGGTATTGTAAATGTATGTAGATGCGGGAGGTGTGGGCGAGGCGCGAGCTCGCGCAGTCGTCGGCAATTAGCACCGTGACAATGACATTCAAAACGTGTGCAAATAGAGCAGACGGCGGACACGAGAGCATTCTTCCCACAACACCAGCCCTACATTGTATCGTTCTGACAACTTGAATTGTCGGTATAATAATACATCTGGGAGAACGTTCATGTGACAATAAACTGTTACGACGACTTCCATATTTCAGGCACGTTCTTGTTGTGGCATTTACGGCTTTGTAATAGTGCTTGGGTATCGCAGAAAGCTTTCTAACATTGTGATACTTCATTCTGAAATACTTTTCAGGTATTTTGTCGACTTTGTATGTTAACTTATTGTTTCATTGTAATGAATTGTAAAGTGTATGGAACAATGACGAACGATATCTAGAAAAAAGGCATTTAACTGCTAAGCTGTGATTGAATTCATGTGGATGATAACAACAATGCCAATTAATTTGTAGCAGACAATAGAAATTGGTGCGATACAGAATGCTCGATGACCCGGTACCTACAAATGCTTTGTAATAGCAATCCTCACATCCGGACATTATTGCTATACGTGGCTTCCACGGCGGTTTTATTTGTTAGCGAAATATTGTTTTTTTTTTATATTTTATTGAAACATACTGATGTCCGGCTGGCTCTCTGGTTCTGATTCTTGTTGTGCTGCCCGTTTTTTATAGTTTTAACATGATTTAATTTTTTGCCCAGATCTACCCACATAATTTTGAATTACCTACATCTGGTTGATTTATAATATTAAGAAACGGGCGTCTGCTTATAGTATTAATTTTATTTAATTAATGTTGTAGGTATCATTGACAGCGTCTCGCAATTTTCGGCTATTACTAACGATGAAATAAAATGGAAATGGAATGGATTGGAAATGGTGTTTACTACAATAATCACAGTACACTAACTGATTAGGAATATTATACTATTTCTGACTAGGAATTTAAGTAGGTACGTAATATACGCCAATGTTAATTTAACTTCTCGTAAAACGTTGTAGTACCTATAATAACAGATACTGTAAAGGTTGTCCACCATTTTTGTTTTGAGTGGAAAATCCTCATAAATGTCCTCCGCCCCGGGGTGGGCGGACGGGTCTGTCAGACTCTTACTGACTAAAAACAACCCCGGTGTTCCATTTCACATCTACGCCGGGGGTCGCGGGAATGTATGATCCTCCCGCAACCCTCGACTGGTGCCGGGCTGCCGGCCCGCCACTGCGAGCCTCCTCAAGTCAGGGGGGGAGTGAGGTGTTTGACTATCCCCGCGACGTCAAAGAGGGGCGCTCGTGGAACACTATGCGCCACCACCTCGGGTCCTGATTTGTGGGGGGCGACTAATTGAAGGACGTCCAGAGTCCGTCGTCTCTGGACCCATTTAGGGAGGCTGGAAGAAGGCGTTGTTCTCCCTCCGCCAACGCCCAGTGCGCCTGCTGCGGGCCGGGTGAGTGGACGAGATCTCAATCTCCCTTTCCGCAGCCTTCTTCTGTGAGACGACAGTTTCGCAGAAGGAAACCACCGCGTCCCAGGACCCTTCGCTGCCGATCATCGACTCTACTACGGCCGGCAGCGACAGGTCACTACCTACTTCTGAGATGAGGGCACGGCGCGGTCGGCATGGTCGGCGCGGCCCCTTCCAAGCGGCACACTCTGTCAGCGTATGCCATGCCGTGTTCTCCCGGTAGTCGACGCAGTGGTGACACCGGGGTGTCCGGCTCCCTGTTTATGCGACATAGGCACTTCCTGAAACAACCATTCCTCGAGAGCATCTGCGTCACCCGAAACGACAGGGAGCCGTGCCTCCTCCCGAGCCAGCGCTCGAGTACCAGCCGGATTGCCTCTATGGTGACGAGCCAGGTAGAGAGAGAGGTAGGGCGTGAAAGCTTGTCCCGCCATTCTGCCACCAGGACCTCGCTAAGCTGAGACCGACGCAGCTCCATGTGTCGCTGCATCGGTCGCTCGTCCCGCACCTTCGCTTCCTCGTGCCACCGATATAATGACGCGAGTACTTTCGCCTCGAGGTCCCAGGCCGGGGATCCGCCCAGTAAACAAGCCGCGTCGTAGGAGATCGAAGGTTGTCCACCAAAGTCAACCTTATGTTGTGCAGGCTGGCTATAATTTAGTGCGGGTTCCATTCGAACATTCAATCAAGTTCCAAATCAAAATCCCTAATTAAATATTTGACACCGCGTAGAACGCGGTGTCAAATATTTAATTAGGGATTTTAGTTTTAGAAAAGACATAGTTTGGTGCTTTTAGTCGGCAATGTGTAAAGTCGTTCAGTCAATATAAACGTAAAGAAATCGTATCGTTGTTTGATTCTATTGAAGAGCTCATCAGTCCTTCACAGTACCTACTTAGTCTACTAACCCGTTGCACGTAACACACGGATTCTTCAAAACACCTTTCCGTAAGTTACGAAACCCTTATCAGTAATAGCGAAAGTTGCCCGCCAGTCTATTCTGTAAAAATCTCACCGTGACAACTTAGGTGAATTGAGCTGTCAGTCCACCTAATGCTTGAGATTGACAATTTTGACAGCTCACTTCACCTAAGTTTTCACGGTGTAAATTTTTACAGAATCGAACGGCTGTCATTTCACCTGATGCAAGGAATTAACACTATTGACAGCTCACTTCACCTTAGTTTTCACAGTGAGATTTTTAAAGAAAAAATCAGCTGTTTTGTGTCACAAGAAGTAGGACTCTAACAAGTAAACCCACTCAAAGTTACATTGTTTCTTCAGTTCAGTCAGTGACATGCAATAATCCATGAAACATACAAACTGCGGTCAAACATTACGAACAAACTTGTCCAATCACGGCTGCTAACAATAGCCATTGAAAATGCCCAATGAAACGTAACGCAGTCCTCAACTTTGTACCCATTGACTTCGTGACAAACGTTACGTATGTTAGAAATGTTCTGCCTGCAATACCTATATTTTTTTAATAAATTTATTTTTGAAATAACCCATTGACTGTACCCAATTTTATGTTGTTTTTTGTCCTTTGTATGTAGGCGTATGTATGAATGAGGTTTATGTGCCTTGTATGTATTTATCCGACCAGAAATATATTTTGTAAAATTATTTGATTTCTTAGTATTTGTAGTGAATTTCAGATGTAGGTACACGTGATCGTGTCATTTCGCGTATTTAAAAATGATCATGTTTTAAGTTTGATTTAAAATATAAAACAAAGCCCGAGTGTTCTCGTTGAGTTTATTTGCGAAGAAGTTCATCAAAAATCAATAATGCGAGCCGCAAGAAGTGCTAAAATTTCAATCCAATTAGCCGCGCTCTGCTTCCCCTAAGAAAATATATTTTACCGTCAAAATTAATTTAACAATTAAATTAATCCCTTTTGACTTCATGTAGGTTTGGCTGTCTAAATAATTTCCGGAATGAAAATAAACAAAATAAAATATTGGGGCAATCATAACGTTCACGTTCACGTGATACAAACTGAAACCTTTGTACCTAAATATAACGCAGTGTTAATAAATATACAGCGTCTCTGTCCAGTTCAATAAAATCGAATTAAGCATTCTGTATTATTTTTGTTGAAATTTCAATTCGTACATTCAAAAGTTCATGTACCGTCAGAATTTAAATAGTCTACTGAAGCTTATGACTGAAAAACTACTTACACCAAACATTAAAAAAATAATACGTTTCAGGTCTGTACCTGTCTGTTTAAAACCACTGCACACTGGTGTTCTAAAATAACAAGAAGATACTCGGCCATAATAGTTTGTATGACCGGGTACGTAATAGGCCAGCAGCTACTTATGAAAGTAGATGAAGACAAAGTTGGCAGACAGAACAGCTCTTGTTCCAATCGTCGGCATCAGCGGCTGCTAGACGAGGACGACGCCAGCAAATTATGTCGAGTACTACCTCCACGCAAATAAGCTACACAATTGAAACTTTATAATCGAGGATCGACTTCGAAACAGTCGTTATGTGTACATTTATGAGCATCTACGAAACTTAACTGCTTTTGAACAATTAAATGAGCAACATATATTCATGTAGGTACTTACTTAGAGTTTTATGTCTTCATTCGAATTTAACTATTCTGTATCGTGATATACTCTCGTTTATTTGTACAATAATGAATGCCGACAAACTCTGCTCAACGAATTTCTTATTATTCAATCTACCACTCGATCGTTGCTAAAATTAAATGCAATTAATATTTTCTTTTCACAAACGTTGGAAATGGCCGCTCCGTTGAGTTAATTAAATTCTTGTGGAGCTGCGAGCCGAAACTGAAAGCAAAATTGTATTTTTTCAAAAGCCACGTAACGACCATTACATATATCAGTTTATTTACTCTATAACAATTAGTCTCGATTACTCTTTGCCTAAGTAAATAAAATAAATTCAATACTGAACAGCGGGCCCTTTGAGTGAATTCGTTTGATATAAAGTTTACTCATAAATATGATTTTGTTAATGTTGTTTGTTTACTAGAAGAATTAAAATACAAGGATACAAAAAGAATTCAAGCTCTTTATCTCTAGTTATTTTGAAGTAAGATCTGAGAGTTCTATGAAATCAAAGACTATGGTCAGCTGCATAACTTCGCGTGCTAGTCAAGATGCTACAGCAAAAGATGTTCGTAGCACTCCCGTAGCACTCCCGTAGCAGAGCGCTACGAAATAATACTCGTATCAACATCTACACTTCCACTAAGTCCTAGGTAATTTCGAAACATAGTTACTATTCAAGTCACTCGGAATTTGTCTGTACTATAATCTATAATATTATAAAGAGGTAAAATATGTTTGTGTGTAAGTAGGGGATAATCTCTTGAACTATCAGTCGCATTTGAAAAATTATGTTTGCATTTGATAGCCCAATTCTGGAGGAAAGCTTTAAGCTATTTAACATCACTCTATTACCCTTAGGAGCTGAGCAAAATGAAAAAGTCAAAAAGAACGCTAAGCGAATACGAAGTGATAGTGCGGGCTGCAATGGTGATGCGATGCGAGGGAAGGGGCGGCCGGGGAACAAGAAATTTCACGCGGCCGAAGTCGCGAGCAGAAGCTAGTTAGTATATGATTCTTAGTACCAATATATCATATACAGGTAAGGTTCTAAATATATTTCATAGAAATTTCCCATTTAAATAAATAATATTAATACGTTCGTATAGTGGAGTCGGCAACAAGCTCGGTTTATCAAAGGCTTCTTGGGTGATTAAGGGCTTCAGTGGCAATGACGTTTGATTTAGCTTTGTGGCAACGTACACGCAACGTAACGCGAAACTAGTCGCTCTGTAACTGCAATACGACCGGTTAAGGATTACTCTTGGATTAATGTGTTTCGTTTTATCGTAGTAGATAGGTAGCGGTATATTTATTCGTAACTGATGGAGCTACTTACTTATGGTACTGTTTACTGAAGAGATACTAAGTAAGCAATTAGCACCGTGTATTACAAATTTTTGTTTCTAATACTAAATAAACCACAAATTATTAAAATAAAAACATAATAACCTAATCTAACTAAGGGCTGATTTTTTCAACGCCAGATAATTTAATCAGAGGAATAATTTTGAATTTTTGACAGTTCTTCTATACAAAAACTGTCAGACGTCAATTTTATTCCACGAACTAAAATTATCTGTCTATTGAAAAATCAGCCCTAAAACTATTAAAAAAAAATTAATATTGCGTCTAAATATTCCTCCGCATCTCTGTCGACTTGGAATGTACCCAAGAGACTGGCGGCATTGCCACGTTGTACGGCAAGTGTCAACCTGCCGTTTAGACATTTATTATTTTATTGATTAATTTATTAGTTATATTTTAGTTGTTTCTTTTGGTTTCTTTTTTTTTTGTTTTTTTGAACCCAATTACCGTAACTATATTAAATGATACCATCATTTTAAAAGAAACATTTTTCGTGGATCCAGAAACAAAATACACATTCATACCCTATCTAAACATGGATAAATGTTCATAGTCCTTACTGAGACAGTAATTGAAAGAAGATTGTAGTTTCGCGCGTTTAGACTCAGTAGTGCAGAAACAATTTTCAAATATCCAAAAAAAAACTCTTAATAAAAAACTGTGCTAACTAACCCGCAGCCCGTACATCAGACACCGGGTACCAAAAAGTGCCGACACAACAAAAAGTCTGAAAAAACATCCCTATTTGATATTAGATACCTACATGTCCAAAAAATAAAAGTCCCGAGAGTCCGACTGGGCTCTGCGACAAACAATACTTGGCCCTTTGTTCGTGCCAACTACACAGTTATAAATGCTCAACAAAACAAAACTGTCTATGGATTGCTATAAAACCTATAAAATGGCAATAATTCAAGACGTAAGTGCTAAAAATTAAATATGATTGCCTTTTATATTCGAAAAATTAACACAAGGGATGCCGAAGAATCCATATACTCTTTAATCACCAACGTATTAGTTAAGCGCGTGATTGTGGCAACCACAGATAACGTAAGCTCACCGCATTCATCTATTAGAAACCCCAATGTCAGCCTTATACATTTACGGTATGAGCTCATTCATTAGCTTCACGTCTTTAATTTTATATATGCCTTTCGATTGAAGCCGTAACACTAACCTACAATAACTATAAAATGTTATTCGCCCCGTCCCTAACAACAACTATTTGTAGGAGCAACATAATCAGATTGGTTTGTGACATGGCCGACTTGTCACACGCTCCGCTACGGGTCTCAATCACAACCTGTAACGATTTTCCTTAACAATATTACCGGGCAACGGGCGTATCCTGTAACTTTATTACAATTTCCTTGTTTCCAACATAACGAGTGGCAGGGGTCCGGAACCTCCGCCTCTAATCGTTATCTGTTTTGTTATTAATGCCCTTATACGGATCTCCAATTATATCGTCAGCGGGCACCCTCGGCTCAATAGCGACACGGCCTTCTATTTGCTATTACACTAACTTAATTGATACGAATTAATATCACAGCGAATCTAAATATTCTCTGCTCAGGTATGTATGTGGGCATCTCGATTATAAAGCCTACACGTGAGTGTATATGTGATAACAATTAATTCATAGCCGTGCTCCGCGTGTCTAGTTTAAGGCTGGGATTGGACTACATTCTCAGGTAAGTTAATCATGGTGTGACGGATAGACATCCGTCTGCCGTTATAACCAGCTAATATATTCCACTCGCCGTTCACGTTGTGTGAATAGTTCCCAAAAGTGTTATCAACCCTGTAGTTACGTACCATCTCCCGTGATCAATGTCCATTGTAATCCGATACGTTATGTAACGACGGTACCTTGAACGTCGACGGATACATTAAAATGATTTGTTTCCTTAGGGAAAAGCACGCAGCGATATCTTTAAAACTTATAATGAAGGTTCCTCTCCAAAATTCGGTGTAAAGTTTTTAAGAGGTTGTAAATTACAGTAATAACCCAACCTAACTTGAATTATGTATATCTGTAGTATCAAATGTAAGTACTTATTTTGAATTTCATGTAAAACAGAATTTCTACGTCAGTAGAGAAAATATGTTTCATAACAGGTAGAATTATTCTTATGCTTTGAAATGAAAACATACTGAAGTTAACCGTAAGGTGCTTTCTCTAGATGTGAAAGCACCTTACGTCTACGTCCCCAATGCGCTAGAGAGGGATCATAAAATTTCATTGAAAGTCGACAGAACAGTAAGTAGAAAAAGTGTTACGTATCAAGTTCCGCAAATATTAAAAGATTCTATAGGTAATATTCTCCCGGTATTGCCGTTGTTTAGTCTCATACATACCTTTCTTTTCTGGTAAAATAAAAAGGGGGAGCTGGAGGAGCTTCGACGTTACGATATTATGCGCTTTCAAAGATATTGAAACTTTTCCTTTCTGTTTATTAACTCGCTTCTGTTATTGAGGTGTACCATCAGTACCATTAGGTAAATAGGTAATACCATTAGGTTCGATTTCGAACCCGCATAATCAACATGAAGTCAGTCAGTCCTAAAATTGGGTCAGATTTTACAACAGCTTACATTTCAATTAAAAGTTAGTACACGACTTGGGTTTACCGGCAAACGTGGAAAAATACCTTTTTCAGAATAAACAATAGTTATTGTAATTGAAAAAACAGTAGCATAATAAAAATAAATGGAAATAATTTAACAATAAAGTTAACAAATACACTGCCCACTACATTTTCCACAGATTGCAACTTAAATATTTAAATTAAATCGTTTATTGCAATCCATAATGTACAATTACAGGTGGTAAATAAAAAATACATAATAGACACAATTATGGACCCCTGTCGGGCACAGCAAATTTTTAAATAAGTAGAGAAAGGAAGAGCTTGTTGAATTTTTTTATAACCTATGTATTTATATTTAAGTTCATTCATTTTTCTATTAATATTTTTTCTAATTGACGTCAGAGCTAAATTAATATTATGAACAGAAGAAACTAAACGTAAAAAAAAACAAAACTCTTGTTTGTGTAATACCAATAATGATTTGGTATTAGCTAGTATCACAAATAAATATATCTTTCATTCAAAGATTACAAAGGAAGAGATTTCGTAAAACAGTCGCTGCCACATTGTGTCTAAGTTTAGCACGCCCGGTGTGGCTCGGCACGCGGTACGTAACGTATGTAACAAAGTCGTCTGCAATTTGTCTTGAGGAACCTCCAGCGTTATGATTGGAAGTCTTATCGTTCTTTCAAACAAAAGCTGTCGTAAGACTGGGAGACGGGTGACAAGCGTAGTTTGAGTAACAGATTAAAACATATATTTCTGTGAAATGGTAGGTACCTACATTCTAAGATTTTGCGTTAAATTCAGTCACATCAAGGACTTCGAAATTCTACGATGTAAATTGGCAAACCTGATTTAGCAGATACAACATTTAAAAATGAATTAAAATTAAAGTAAAAAAAAACTACTTATAACAAATTTATTATTATTTTTCACTTTGTAGTGTTTTTTTTTTGAAGTCGGTTTTTTTTTTAAGTTATTACTTCTCGCCTTTTAGTGGTTTTTTTTTATAATTTAATAATTAATAATTTAATTTATCTAAGTTACAATAGCCTAATGTCAACTTGCTCATCGCCTTTTACAAAATATTGCTCTTCTCGATGCAGGGACGTTAATTCTTGAGGAGTTCTCCTGGTATTTCACCATTAGCTCCATTTCACCATTCGCATTGTGTCGAGCATAAATTGCTTAGCAACCATATTAAAGTAATCGAATCGCAATCGGTGAAATACTTATTATTAATATTTAGTAGTTCCGGTGGCCATTTATGGTCTTCATCATCAGTTCCTCTTCACCAAATGGTGGTTTCTGAGAGCAAATGCACGAGTTACTAAACCCAAATCGCCTATAAAATTTGAGGGTTTCCCTCGATTTCCATGGATCTCTCGTCAGATTCCAACTTGATGACAATGGGACCATATCCAGAGTATACCCTTCCAAACAAAAAAAAATAGGTTCACAATAAAATTGACGGGGCAATCAGTGACCATACATTAAAAAAACATACATATAGTTGAACATAGGACCTCCTCCTTTTTGGAAGTCGGTTAAACACCGGAACGAACCCACATGCCGCTGTAACATACTTAAAAAGCTTTTTAACTGGAACTCCGGAGATTTGCATTAACCGCCCGGACCTTAAGAAATGGAAGTGTTGTAATTATCTAATTTAAATTAGCATGTTCTCTTGCAAAAGGAATACTATATATTTTGTACCTATGTAGGTAGGTATCTAATCTAATTTATTTTATAATAAGCAGTCTTTGACTAAGATTATTAAGACCAGTAACAAGTGTTGTTGGTTGCAGAACTGGAATAGGATTCGTTGGAGTGGTAGCAGCATCAACTTTACTAAGGTTTATGGTACTGAGCAGGCCAGGCTAATTAAATGGTAAACTGCTAATTTAATTTAAAATTGAGGGGTTTAGTAGGTAAAAGTCCCACCAGCACCGGCCCAATAGGCCAAGACACTAAGACCCAGTCGTTGAAGTTCTGAGTTAAGCTACACGATTACTGACAAATGTTTGCACTGACTGGACTGGTTCACTCAAATCTGTGTTTCTTTCCTCAAAAGACCATTTCAGGCACTAATCTACATTATCCTCACATGATCAGACGAAGATTAGGTACTGGTATTAAAAGAGTCTTTGACCCTTGAATTGTTTTCGCCATTTCTTCTCAGGGGTGGGTAGTCAGATAGAAAATGTCGACTCCAACTAGATAATTAAATAAAAAATATGACATTTTACATGTCATATTTTATACAGAATAAACAATTTAATTTCTTTCCTTTAGTGCTACTCAAATTAATAACGGCGTTAATTATATTATCATTATTTTATGTCTGTTTTATTTGTAATGTGCGTTTTGTTTGTGCAGAATAAACAATTTTTCTTTCTTTATTTTTCTTTTTTCTTTATCAAGTCCTACACGAAGGAGCACACCATGCATATTTTGTTAAAGATCGGTTCCTTTATTTAAACTAGAACCCGCCAACAGACCGGGCAAGTGCCAGGCAAAAGCAGTTCTGTAGTATAAACTCTCGCAAATAGAACAACGGTATACTGCGGAACTGAGCCAAATATTAAGAGAGTTATTTCCATTTACGAAGTTCGTATTAGTGCATGAAACAAAGCGGTTTTTGGAACTGGCCAAACAGTAATAAATAATTTACAAAAGCGGTCATGTGAAAGAGGATCCCCTCATCTGCCGGGGTAGCCATGCGGTGGTTAGGTATTTGAATTGCTAATGACTTTTCCGGTTGAATGACTTGGCGAGTCACGTTAACTGGTTTCGGAGACACTAGATACATTGCCACGAGTTGTTCTGGTGTCACCAACTCGAGGACACCTATTTGCTGTGAACCGCCATCTATTCGATCGACAGTGCTACTGTGTAGCGACACTACACAGGCAACTTAAACTGTAACTAAGCACCATTCCATTCGTCACTCCGTCTAAACTAGAGATACGATCAAAGCCTTTATAAACGTTCACTTGAGCATCTTAATTGGGTTTAAACGTAGCAATAATTCCCGAGCAACATTGTTTCAGGTGCTGAAACAGTCTTTCAGACTACAGAATATACGTTTCAAAAACTCGGATATTTAATTAAAGTCAACCTAATATGTAGCCTCTTACGTTTAGACGTTGACTTATTGAAATGGGAATAATATCTGAGATATTTGCGATTCGCGCAAACCGACGAGCCTGAGCCTAAAGCAAATACTTCGAGATTGAGCCGCAGTAACAAAATCGACTCTTATATAAACCTAGGCGTACTGCCAAATGAAATAAAGGTCACGCAAATATTGTTTTGAGACGAAGGTAACTAAGGAACATAAGGTTTTCTTGTTACGACAAACAACTGAGATTTACCTAACGAAAGGGAAGTTATTGAATAGAATACGAATTTCAGGAGCTTAGGGGCTGTCGGGATTTCAAAATAATCTTTTGGCCAGATTAAGAGGTAAATTATAAAATACTTTCCTGTTTGTTGTACAAAACACAAGCTGAGCTCAGCTTGTGTTTTGTAAATATTGTGTATAATATTATGCCAAGATGCCAAGCACCTTCATGGAGTAAGTACACAGCTTACAAATTAACAGCCAGCAGTTTGCTTGTTATGTTATGTAGCATAACGACGTTGTTATTATGTAGTTTACTTGAGCATAGTAAGTAGTGTGCACAACGCTTTACAAACAAGTTATAGACTACAACTACCAATACACTTTAAAACGTCACGGCACACCTTTAAAGTTTTTCCGCTGATAAAGAGCAATACTTGATCAAATTTAATAACATTTAGCTGTTATGTAGGTACGATGAAGGGATAAACAAGGTAGGCGAGCGACGGGGTCCGGTGGCGGTCACCGCCGCGCTGTAATTAATTGCAAATTGTGGTAATTGCCCCGTCTCCGTCTGCCGTGCGCCCGACACAAAGAGAATAAGTACAGAAGGCACGCACCATACAACAAGTTAAAACAGGAGCAGGCACACATCTGTAAAAGCATGCCTACGGCGATCTTAGGCGGATCACACCGCGCGCACCGTCGCGTGGCGTCGCGTTCGACGGTACGCAGATAACGCGCCGCGCGTGGTTTTCTACATACAAATTCAATTTTGGGGTATTTGGCTCCGTTTCCCAAAACGAACCCCTGCACTCGTGACTGCACTACACATTATACGTGGACCCTTTGTTGTGCGCTTGCGTTTCCGCTCGCTGTTAGGACCGGACATTCTGCACCTATATATTTAATGGCCCCGAGCCCCGTGCCCACTACAGCTGTACACCCCGCGCATTGTGGCCATACCCGCTTTCACTTTACATAGCACACAGCTACGATAAATCCACGTCTGCAATATAAAACATAATACACCCACTAACAAAGCCACGTGTTGAAAACAGTAAATAACTCCCCGGCAACATCCTGACCAAACATTTCTCACATTTTTAATTATAAAATAATTCGGTTGATGAAAATGAAATTCCGAGTTTTCACAAGATATTTCCCTGAAAATTCCATAACAGTTTTTTTACAGGACACAAAATATTGGACCCATAATAAATAGTTAGTATTTAAACTCATTAATAAAAAAAGGGAAATTAACGCCTACGAAATTATTGATTCTTCTGCCCGACTTCTGCCCGCGAATTCGTTCGCGTGGAGGTCTTAAGACATCACAATGTACTAAAATAACAGCATTTTTTTTATAAAACTTCCCTGTATACTACGTTTGTAGTTTTGGTCTCACCAGCTAAAATATACAGAGAGTGACGCGGAAGCAAGTTCATCAAGTTGGAATGTGATGAGAGGATCCCATGGAAATCGAGGGAAACCCTCAAATTTTATAAGTAGGCAAACCTTTAGCGATTTGGGTATTTTTTCTTGAACATCATCATTTGGTAAAGTGGAGCTGATGATGAAGACCACAGATGGCCATCGGAACTACTCAATGATAAATATTTCACGGGTCGATTACTTTAATATGGTTGCTAAGCAATTTATGCTCGTCACAATGCGTATGGTGAGTGGTTGTTGAGGAGTTCTCCTGGTTCTTACCATTAGAACTCCTCAACAGTTAACGTCCCTGCATCGGAAAAAGCAATATTTTATAAAACGTGATGAGCAGTTGACGTTATGCTATTGTAACTTAGATAAATTACAAACGGAGTCACAAAAAAGTGAAAAATAAAAACCTTTTTTACAAAAAAATAAAAACAACCGAAAAAGCAGTCGGTTGTTTTTAATTTAAACATGATTGACTGCATAGCTCATAAAAGTAGTATGTACCTATTACTTAAAAGGTTCAATCTGTAACTATCTGCAATATTCTAATCTTTAGCTCGCCTTTTTACAAATAAATATTGCTTATCCCCAATAGCAAATAACGTTATAATTTATAGCCTATAGATAGACTGACTAGAGTTATAGGACTCATTTATGCAGAATTTGAACAAAATCTATCCGATACTCGTATTTGTGTGGTGCTAGAACATAGATTCAGTAAAACAGACAAAAGTTCTTTTCCGTAGTTTTGACTTGGCTACGATTTAATTATATTTATAGTTAGGAAGAAGATTTAGATGAAGCAGAGTGATTCATGGTAAAGAAATAGAAAGGGGTCGTTGAAAATAGGTGGCCATCAGTATTTTTTTTTTCCTCTTATAAATAGTCCGACGGGACGGCACGCAATCCGCCACGACCGGAGAGAGATCAGGTGCAGGATCAACGGCTTAACGTGTTTTCCTAAGCACGGGGATAGCCTATGACGGAAAAACCGAATAACACTTTGCCCAACCTGGGTATCGAACCCAGGAAGCAGGAACCCGCCGCCCAGCAGTCGCGCTCACGATAGTGAGACCTATGGGGCAGTCGATCTCCTCTAATACCTTACTTATAATAACGAAGAAACCGATTAATGAGAAGCATATTGTCCGTAGTGGACGTTAACAAGACGATTATATCCACTGATGTGGCCATTTACATAATCTGAAGTACCTCTAACTTCGTTCGTAAGAGTATTTCACATATTATACTTGTCTCGATATAACGTGGAACGTGCAGCATGAGTCAGATTATTAAATAAAGCTCTGCGATATAAACGCAAATCTCCGAACTGCGGTTGGTTTGTACCTTTTATATCGCGTGGAAATTTTATACCTCCGAAAAGGATGAAAGCGCATCAAATTCTTGCGTGGTATTTTATATACCTATTTGATGTTTTATGTGTAAATTTTATGCAGGTTTGAAATACATAAATTAAATGTCGGCAAATTAAATACATAAAATTATATTAATTAAATACGTCATATTATCCTCGCTGAAAATGATATGATTCATAAAATTAAAATGTCGGCTCTGCAATATACTTTTATTTTTGATCTCGCATTGCAGTTTTAGTTCTGTAACCATAATATTACTTAAATAGCCGAATAAAGTTTTGGCGAGAGAGTTTATATTCAAAGTTCGTCAATTTGTCTGATAGTAGCCCGAATTTATAGCCCCAGTGTGACGGTGATGATATCGTATATTAATGTAATGTTACAATATCTATTAACTTTAGTAGTTATCGGCAATTTGCGCTCAGATAGACCCATAAAACTGATACTAAAGAACTTATGAACCGGCCGCTAACAACAGCGATGTTTATCGCAACGTCGAAAACAATGTAATTACATGTTAGCAAGTGTGTAATACGAACACAATACGTTTAATTACACAGGTAAAGTACGACTCACAGAGATATGTAAATTAAATTCAGTTTGAATTCATTAGTCCATTGCAGTTTGATTTCAATTAGAGAAAGTCAACAGCGGTTGCGGAATGGACCCTATTGATTTCCCGCCGGTCTCACCGACAGTTTGAACAGAATAATTGCTATTAGAGAAAAAAGAAAATTTAATTAAATGAACTTTATAGTCTTATTAGTTGTAAATAAAAAGTGGCTTGTGTAGCTCGTGGCTTACAAGATGTCATACCAACTTACCTATAAGAAGACAGTATTAATAAAATATAAGTGAACCCGAGTGACGCGCCCTCTCGTTGGCATGTCTAGACTAAACTGACTTGTTTGCCTTATTTCGTCTCAGCCCAATTAAAATGTATATCATTTTCAAATTATCTAGCAATCCTTATAAACGCACAAAATGGGGAGAAAAGGCTTCAAATTACAAAAGGCCTTCGTTAATGAAACACGAAATTGGAAATTGAAGCGACTGTACAACATTGAGCGCAGCTAGCATTGTTTCATTAATTACCGAACACAACTTTAATTTAATTTTCGATGTTAGTTGTAATAAATAGCTGAACCAATATGTCAATAACAGAGTATTGGGATATGTACAAAATTAGGAGTTTATGTTACGAGTAGGTCTAACAAAAGGATGTAAAATGTTAGTAGCGTTCTCGATCCATTTACTGACAAAAAGGACCTACGAATTAATTATTGGAACTAGTTTCTGTAGTTTTTTAAAACAGGAAAATGAGTAGTCCGTTTTAAGTTTAGTTGCTAAGCACCTAAAGCACCGAATACAGAATTTGTGTCAATTTAATTCACAACTTGTAAAGGGAGTCATATCCATATAAGTTGTACTAAACACAATCATATTATATATATTTGAAGGGCGAGTGAGCATGCAACTGCAATCCTGCACGGTATGCCCGATAAGGCAGACAAAACCATATTGTAGTCTAGCTAAATCGTCTGCATTAGAACCGTTCCGCGGATTAAAGACACCACATTACACTATTGTGGAATTAAAGAGATTCTGTTTTCGTACAGATTCAGACGGTTTTACCGTAATCGCATTTCGCAGGTTGCTGAGCAAAACAATTCCAATTATCTACATAATCTTGTAAGCAAAAGTATGTTTACTAAGAGCTGTGTTTACATGGCCTTTATATCTGCCTTCATACAATTTTAATGCTTAGGTAAGTTAACGTTACTGCCGTAGGGTAGCCTTCTTTATCGCAAATGTTACAATAGACTTACTTTTTCCTGCATCATTATGAAAATAATTTATTTTTATTCTAAAATTACTGTAAAATCTTTGAGTTTTTTAATTGTATAAAGTTCAGTGCAGATATATACTTACGTAGCCTGAACTGTGTCAATAGGTACACACATACGTTAAACATGAGAGCCAGGATAATGTAAGGGTGTAGGTACAATCAATGGGTGCAACTCCTTATCGTAGCGTAACGAGAGTGAGAACCCTTTCGCGGCGGCCGCGGCTCCACCGGAAAATTGAATTGTAGCCTCCGCCGGCCGGCCTTATCTCGGCGCGTCGACTTGCCGCCCTCACCCCGCTCGCCCCCGGCCCCAACACCTATGGAATTTTCCGTCACGTACCTTAAATGTTTCCTGCTTTATTTGTATCAAACACAAAAGGTCCAGTCCATGTCATGGAGCACAGTCAATGTTGAAGTAAATAAAGTGCCGAATCGTGGAATACTGAAAAGGTTTCCTCGCTTCAAGCGATTTCGTTTGTGTTATAAACACGATTTTAATCAATGTGTAAATGAGGTGGAATATTAAATACCTAATTATGGTATCGTAAATTGTTATTTTAAATAGTAAAATATTATAATATTTGAACTAACTTTATTCAATTAACTTTTATAACTATCGTACACAAGACTACAATATCATATTTCTGAATAGAGCTTTATGAACAGAGCTTTAGCCAGAGTGCTTTCTAAAGAAGACAACGAAGTGACTTCTTCTTCACAAAGTATATTTAAGCAGTGAAGGAATAAAGTCTTGTGTTCAACAGTTGGAGTAGACTGCAATAATGGCATTTAGAGAGGCGGCGAGCTGTAGCAAGGTAGGGAGTGAGTAAATGTCAGGCTCGCCGTGAAACTTATTGCAACTTGTTTACTCGCCGTCTTCGACGCCCTTTGTTCTGCTACAACTTCACAGACGCCCGCGGACGGTTACTCCCTATAAATACAATTTACATTCATTACTCTCGGAAGCTAGCACGAAATAATAGCAACAATAATAGGCAGCTGGCCAGAAGAATGTTAAACATTACAACCATTACAATGCACTGAAACAGGTAAATCTTCCACACTGACTCGTTAAACTGCTCCGACGTATTATCGGGCGAGCTGAAACGTTATTTACTTTTACGGAATGATATCGGCACTAAAGGAACATTTTGCCTGCGCAGCGGAATGATCGTAAAAAGTCTCTTCATGCAACAATGTCGCCGAGGACAGTATAACCCCAGACAACAGAAGCTGCCATCAAAGTTTACTACAAATGCTTTACTCCAGCCGAGTACCTATAATACCTACGTTACGAAGAAAATTTAATCACAGACGAGTTCAAAGAAATCTAATAAAAATGAAGTAGCTTTCATGTTTCCACTAAATATATGTGACTAAGTAAAATAATAAAAAGCTAGTGAGGGGTAAATTTATTACTAGCAATAAAGCTAAATCAATCGTACTGAGCACGAGGGATCTCGGCCGGCCCCTATCGCCACATCTCTTGGCGACGCTGTCCCCTAGCTGGCCTAATTCGTGTTTACAATGGCCGTGCCCTGCAAACCTGGGGATTTGTAACGCATGCAGTATCTATACATAAACATGCTGCAATTACTTAGTGGCATGCTATGGAATGTGAAAAAATAAATTCAATCAGATATAAAGACAAAGATAACAATGCCGTAACAATTATTATAAATTAAAGTG
Organism: Gortyna flavago; assembly: GCA_963669345.1. NCBI lineage: Eukaryota > Metazoa > Arthropoda > Insecta > Lepidoptera > Noctuidae > Gortyna > Gortyna flavago. The sequence goes on from OY770126.1 coordinate 12,324,636, forward strand.
GGTTAGAAGTAAAAACACTGAAAATAAACGTTAGCCAAAGCACATTTCGCGGCGGAGTGGTCCCCGGATATCGACTTAATGAAGAACACTCGGCGCCATCACGCGATGTGCCTCCGCTATTTAACAGGATGGTCGGCTATTTACGCAGATTAACCCAAGGGATCTAGTGGAAAACGCCATTTTTCATTAAAAACTCTATCAAGGCTGGAACTTTATTCGAAAACAGACGTCCATTTTTGAAAAAAACTTTTATCCCTGATCTATTATGTCTGAACTAACAAGGTTTTTTAACGCTTCAAAAGCTTAGTAGCTGTTTAATTAGGTACATGTTAAACCGTATTTGCCTAATAATGGTTATAACTAGGCTACTTGTTCCGTGTTCTTGTGCTTAATTAGAGCGGTTATGACCTCTCATAACAAGATCTACTTAACAAACTTCAATGGATTATAGATATAACTGAACAACTCTTAATTAGTCCTGCTCTCCAGTTTGGAATCTTAATTAATTCCCATCGATTTCGTCTTATTCTGCAATGCTGAAGATCGTATAATTATGTAAATGTCCAATTAATATCTGATAGGTAGTGCTGTATTTGGGCACATAGTTACTTTTGTTAGCGGTCCGGCTGAGTGGCTAGTTGATAGGCTCATCGCGTCGCTATCACGGATCGACTTAATCAAGTGCACTCCGAGGGCCGGTCCATTACCTTAACATATTGCCTCCATCGAGCGACGTTCTGCTCCACCTCAGCAGCTTAGGATGTGCACACACGTTTAAGTCAAGATTAAAATGAATAGTGTGGACGTTTTATTTATTTATTTATTTGGGACAAACAAACAGTAACACATTATATCTGCGCAAACAATATAAACAAAGATATTATATAAATGTGAAACTCACACCGTTATCCACAGCATATATAGACGTTTTATAAAAATGTGAAAAGTTGAATGGACACTTTTCAAATTCTTGAAAATTTTGTTCAGTTTTCTTGTGATACTATTATTACTCTAGAACTTTTAAGAACGCTTGTAAGGCAGCTAAAGCCTTATATATTAGCAACAAGGTTAAATCAGCAGACAATAAAATAAAGACGGTTTGGAAAATTATTAATAACGAAACGAACAGGAACAAGAAACATAATTCTGATTACACACTGCAGACGTCAAGTGACAAATGCATCATGTGTCTCATTTGCGATGACAAAAATGTTGCTCAAGAATTTGTAAATTTCTTTACTAGTATCCCACTCAAAACAACTGAAACCTTAAATTCCTCGCCCTCGCTCGCTTTTGATTTAGTAAGGGCGAACGTTTCAGCCTGCCCGATTGAATTTAACTTTAGGCATATTAACCCCGTAACAGTAATTAAAGCTTTTAAGCAAATTAAGATCAAATTGACCGAAGATCTTTGGGGAATGTCCATTAAGATCTGTACCTCCATAATTGAGACTATTGCGCCTTACTTAGCCTTAGTATTTAATTCGTGTGTGGATCAAGGAGTCTTCCCCGATTTAATGAAATACAGTAAGGTCAGGTCGGTCAGGCCACTTTACAAATCCGGGGACAGTAAAGACACTAATAATTATAGACCCGTATCCGTGTTGCCGGTTTTTAGCAAGGTGTTTGAAAAGATAATGCTTAATCAGATGCTCAATCATTTTAACACGAATAAAATCCTTCACGATCAACAGTATAGTTTCACCAAAGGACGTTGTACGACCGACGCCGGTGTAACCTTATTAAAACACATTTTTAACGCGTGGGAAGAAGCTCAAGATGCCATAGGAATCTTTTGTGACCTCTCCAAGGCATTTGATTGCGTCGATCACGAAACCTTGCTTTTGAAACTTGAGCATTACGGACTTGGAAAACTTGCGCTCAGTTTAGTTAATTCTTATTTAAATGATAGACAACAGCAAGTTCAAATAAATGGTGTCAATTCGCTTAGTTTAACAGTAAAAATGGGTGTGCCACAAGGCTCGATAGTGGGTCCTTTCCTCTTTTTGGTGTATATTAATGATCTACTCCATTTATTAAAAAATCAACCACAAATGGTGTTATTTGCTTATGACACTTCCTTAATTTTTAAGATAAATAGACGTGCTACAAATTTTTACGACGTAAATAATGCCCTACTGCTGGTCCACAATTGGTTCACTGCTAATAATTTAGTATTAAATGGAAAAAAAACTAAGTGCATAAGATTTTCTTTACCAAATGTCAAGGGTAGTGATTGTGAGATAATATTGAATCAAGAGAAACTAGAATTCGTCGATAAAACTGTTTTCCTTGGGATCACGCTCGACTCAAGGCTACAATGGGGTCCTCATTTAACATCTCTTGCAGGACGGCTAAGTTCAGCAGCTTATGCTGTCAGAAAAATCCGTCAATTTACTGATGTAGATACCGCGAGATTAGTCTATTTTAGTTACTTTCATAGTATCATGTCATACGGTATTTTACTTTGGGGACGGGCTGCAGACATCGATTCTATTTTTATTCTGCAGAAAAGAGCTATCAGAGCCATATATAATCTCCGCAGGCGCGATTCTCTAAGGGAACTGTTTAAGGATATTAACATCATGACGGTGCCTTGTCAATATATCTACGAAAACATCATGTATGTAAGGAAAAATTTACATCTTTTTAGTAAAAGAGGTGACAGACATAATTATAGTACTAGAAATAGGGACCTACTAGTTCAACCAGGTTTCAGATTGGCTAAAGTAGACTCATCTTTTATGGGGTACTGTTTAAAATGTTATAATAAAATACCTCCCCACATTCTTCAACTGAATGAGACAAAATTCAAGTCTTGTATAAAACGCACACTATGCAGGCAGGCATATTATAAGATAGGGGATTACATCGTTGATAAAGATGCCTGGATCAATGCTGGTCCTGCTCCACAACCACAACTAATTGATTAACACTTGAACATACTGTTGGAGCTGCTGAAGATTATATTTGCATTGTATAAACTCAATTTCCTTTGTATTGTATAATTTCATAGCACAGATGTGAGTTCTATGTGAGCTACCATTTACCGGGTATTAATATGTCTTTCATTGACTTGAATGTGCCCTGGCGGCTGATAGTATGTCATGCTCACTAAAATGTCTCGCTGACGGTGGCGTGTGTGTTGGATCATTTAGCTCCCTTCAAAATGGTTGAGCTGAATGGTGCTGATCTATGCGTCATGTTCGTGAACGGGCGCCGTCAGTTGGGGCTGGTCATCAATTGGCTGCCTAGGCTTATTAAAAAAAATTTTTTTTTTGGATTTTTGTTTTGTTGCTGTACTCTGGACGCTCTTGACACGTACGTCTTTTTTATTTTATTACATCGTTCTCACATATAATTATAAATTCAACATTAATGATGTAGTTAACTAATATTTTTATAAAAATATAATTTAAAAGAGTGTCCATGGAGTTTCTTGCCCGTTCTTCTCCATAGGTACCTACGCTTTGAAATGGGCAACTAGCTTCATATTTTCTGACTGACCGACTTCTTGACAATTCAAAAATGCCTGTAAATGGTTTAATTGAAATAAATGCTTTGAGTTTGAGTTTTGAGTTTGAGTTTGAGTTTGATATTAGGTACCTATTCGCCTTAAATAATATGAACATTCAAAACCACTGTATATCATTTCGTCTAACTCATGTCAAATAAAACAAGGTATTTTTTGCAAGCTAGTAACACAACACTTCACGTTATAAATAACCTCAACCACAATAAACATGTCGTTTTCCTTACATTTCCGCAAGATCTATTTATCTTCAATCTAATTTCTAAGTTAATCAGTGTAGTGTGCAAACCATCTTAAACTAACTATGTAGCTCCTTTCTCCGTCCAAGTAAGAGGTAATTTGTTACCTATCTTATTTATCTACTCCACTAGATTAGTAATTAAGGAATCGCCCTTAAACACACTGTCAAGTTTACTGAGCTTTATACACAGAGCCTAAAACAATATACGACCTTTTTAGTTTAGGTAGTAAAATTCAACTTCTTTATCGATTGTTAAAGAGTTCTATAGAAAAAAAGATAATATGCTTTGAGAAGTTTTAAATTGCCTTTACTCTTTTTTGTCAACTACAAGATCAGAAATTAACTTTTCAACATCTATTTTATTATCAGGAACAATGTCAGCCTTAATTGAAGCACCTTTTCGCTACTAAAATTGATGACGGGTATCTATTTTGACGTAATTATCCAGCGTAGCGTATTTCACGCTAATTATAAACAGTTCAGTTGGCTAAAGATGTAATGAGTATTTTGGATTTAGTGAGCAATGCAATATACATAACTATAATAGGATTTTTATGCGACGAGTAGAAATACCTAATAGTATGCAGTAAAAATGAAATTTCAATGATGATGACGTCGCGGCATGCCTATAAAGGATACCACGGCATCATTGCCGTTGTAATTTTAATTTTATTGTCACACCATTAAGTTATATTTCTATTCGTCGCAGAAAAATCCCTTGCCGTGCCGTGCCGCCTGTGAGCCCATACAGTTTAGTAAATTACTTCTTATAATAGTAAAATTATAAGATCAAAATTATATGATAAGAATACCTACAAAGATCAGTTGATTTCATGCCAAATATGCAAAAGACGTAGCAATTTTAATACAAAACTTTATTCTAAAAGAAAATGCATTTACTCATTCATATTTTAAATCCTCCATGGCCTGTTTATGTATATTAACATGCATGAGAACAGAATTGAAAGTTCTCTTCAAATAGGTATTTAGATGCGGAGTGGTAAACATGTTGATATTGACTTGCGTAATTAAATGCATCTTGTTTATACATGCTGCACATACGCCTGTGCATATTGATGAACATAATATATTAAGTCCAATGCATTTGCCATCGTTTTTATTTCAACATTTGTTTGTATAACTTTTAACATTTAATTTAAACAAGCATGCACGGTATTCTGGCTGTTTACCTACCTACCATCAAAATGCACTGAATTTATATTATTTATTTATGAAATCCGTTCACTTTGTAAATGTAAATATCAGTTGATATTTTTGTTTGTTTGTTTACTATTTCGGACATCAGAGTTCAAAATAAATTGATTTTTTTTTACAAAGGTGATATTTGCGTATTTTAACTATTCTGTGTCCGTCGCTATTGCTAGTTTTTTTTTTATGTTAGTAACTAAGTACCTATACATATCAATTACCCAACTTCATTAACGAAATTAAGTTTGGGCATTTTTTTGGAACAATATTAGTTTTATGATTCAGAGTTTTAGATAAAAGATACTCTACCTATTAGTTATCTGAATATGAGTTGTAGAAAAAAGACGCATCTTTGTAATATCGACGTGTCAGTCAGTCGTGCCGCACTCTGCGAAATATTTGTCAATTCTTCCACCGGCGAGGACCGGAGCACAATAGTATCTAGACAAAAAGAAATACAAAAAAGGATAATACTTTTTTAGGGTTTATCATGGTCTGGGGACTCGCATGTCGAGGGGCGAGAGATAGCGTTCGCAAATTAATTCCTGTACCTTTGATCTCGGCGGCATTGTCGGTTTGTTGTACAAATAAGCAGCAGACCTGCCAGCCCCGCCGTACAGCCTTCACATCTCCCCCGAGACACCACGACCATGTACTGAGCTCGCTAAAAGCAGTTTAAGCTGTTACAAGCCGAGTAATAAAGCTAGAACCGTCTACTTTATAAATAGACGCGGCTTTTCATAAGAATTTATGACCCACCTTTGCACTTGATATCATAGTAAATTCGTTTTATGTAAGACCCTTTCTTATTATATGACGAGTATTACTCAGCAGTCTTGATATAGCCTGCTCATGACTTTATATTGTCATTTTGTTGGGATGGCCGTCCAATAAACACAACATAGCAAGTCCCGGTCACGTAGAGAACCTTCATTAATTTTTATGTTATTGTTCCAAAATCGTTTGTGTACAAGACGAAAATCTTTTTAATTATATAGTTATCTCTGTTTTCGGGTTATAGGCAGAAACATTAATTGACCAAAATAAACCCGACTGTTAATATTTGTAATGATTCAAAGACATTACAAAGTAAATGAACTGCTACGAAATTCGTAGCAACCTGCTACGAGAATTCTCAGTAGACAGTATTACTTTAAATAAAACTATTATGTAACTGTAAGAAAAACGTACGAGTGTGTCCTCGACATATGTAATCCTTGCTACAAATACAAAAGCAGTGAACACTTGGAGGAAATTCTCGCATTACCTTGTGTTTTTGCGAGTGCTACAGGCTACGGAGTGCCACCGGGCGGTGTTCTGTTCCACAGAGGCGCACGTTGTTATTTTACCGTGCTACGCTCCGTAGCCCTCTACGTAATGACGAACTATATCCAACGTTTACTCTATCAAAGACGTCGTTCCTTTCAAAGAACAAATTAAATAAAACATTCCTCCTTTGTTCTTACTGTCAGTTGGATCAACGCTGAAATGCCGATAATTGATTAACGTAAAATAGCGTTGTAAAGCTGACGCGCAGATATCTATTTTATCCCTATTGGCTGCCGCTAAATAAGCCCATAAAAATATGGCGACGTAACCGTCTTATGATATAACTTTATTATACCTGTTTGTGTAAGAGTTAATATATCAGATAACTCGAATGAGCTCACCTACCCGGGTAATAATTCCCATTGTGACGTTTCCATTCCGCAATTGCTTACGTTAGCAAAAAAGGAAAGTAATGTATATATAAAGTTCTGTATTAGGGAGTATGGGAGGTTGTATTAAGGAAAATAGTGTTATCACCGAGCAAGTGCCTGGAGAACGCAAATAAAAAATAACAAAGTATCTGTTACACTGGGATAAGCCAGCAAACGGGCAGCATTCAATTCGCCGCACTATCTCTACGAGCCTCTAAAAGATCGCCCTAAACCCACATCTTTGTGTCAAGTCGGGAACGATGTCTATCTGCCGACACTCTTCAATTTATATACTCGCCGCTCGCGCATAATTATGTAGCATTGTACCCACATGCACACAACAGCCTGTCTAAGGTTTCTTTGTTTACCAAAGAAAGTTTAAAATTAGTTTCCCGTTAGCTGATAAATAAAGTACTGGACGTCTAATAAATTCTAATTATAAATAAACTTGGGTAGGTAACTTATAAAGTTAGCTACATGAAACTTGCTTGAATTGCAAAATTCTTAGTTTATAAGCTGAGTACGTGACGTTCATATCAGCGAGTTGGGCACGGAGTTGAAATTTGGATATAAAATTGAGTGAGAAACTATTTAGGTATCTATAAGCTTAAAGATGGTGTCCTGCGACGACCAATTTTCTTTTCGTATCCTTTTAGATTTAAATAAAATTTGATATTGTTAGAAGTTGTAGTAGAGCGGTGAAGCAAGGTTTCCTAAATCCCGGCGATAGTCGGCACAATCATAACCGGAGCTATCCTATTTGGGAAATACGCAATAGAGAGAAGTTCGCCGCCAGGCAGGCGCTCACAAACGAGAATGCGTGCTCGATGTGCTCATTCCGGCCTATTTGCTAGAATAGCGTCGATATCCTGCCGATGAATCGCGACTGGACGAGCGGAGCGTGATCCCGCATTTCATTAGAGCTTGTTAAGAAAAATGACCTATGTACTATACTAGATAACAATTGCCTATTACTAAACTATGGGCATTCTATTTGCCGCCGGGAACAAAGAACTCCTCTCCTTTGAAAATCTTTTAATAGCGCCCAATTCCGGGTACCGACAGAATAATAAACTTTGTAATGCGAAAATACGGATAGTAGGGGAGTCTGTACACAATAATAGATCTAGAGGTACAAAGCCTTTGTCGTTTCGTTCTTAATCTGATAATAATTGAACTCAATTTCGTTGGTATTATAACAGGAATGAACCCTCGAGCGAGGTTGCGTATGTTCCGCGTCTCGGAACACCCCACACATTGCCATAGTGATTGTAATAATAACTTTGTTACAGAAACTTCCTTTCAAAACATATTTGTAATGTTCCTAAGTGTGGAAGTTTTGAAATATTTGTATATTATTATTCGCTCGTGTATATTATATTAAATTAGGTCGCACCTGTGCTGGGAAACTTCTATTGTTTGTGGCGTTTTACTTCATTATCCATAATTGTCTGTGTTTATATTTGTTGGTTTACAATACATTCTAATTTTAATTTCCCTTGTGAATAAATGAGGTTGCTGAAATGTAATGTCATTTAATTAAACATTCAAGATTTTATATTTAATTAATTAATTAAACACTGCCCGAGGCAGACCCCGTTGCAATCCTTTATGCAATACCTAACACAATATTAAAAATTGAAATGTAAAACCAGCGAGACGAAAACATACAGTTATAAACATATGAAGTACTGAATGTCACTCAATGTTATCTTTCAGTGTAAAAATAATGAGATGGTAAAGTACGAAATGAGGGGAGGTTGTTTGGCGTTCTGTATCGTAGCGCAGTCGCTTTACTCCCGGAACCGGATGCACGCCATCTCCGACTCCGATCGAAAACCGTGCCATGCCATACTTGTTGTATCGTTATTATGATAACGGGAGCGTTAAACACAACCTTTTGCTAACCTTTTTGTACCCCACAAGCTTTACGAAGGCTATATAAATAAATGCTCTCATAAAATATACCCACGAAAAACACTTTTATTACTCCACACTTCTGTGTTTGAAGTACTACAGTTTTTGCTTCCTATTTTAGTGATCGGCTGATTGATTGATTGATTGGTTAGTGCTTTTGCTTGTGCTATAATATAACGTGTTTGTATTCACGGTCCATCGGCAATCGGGCTTGTTCGTGATGCGTTCAATTTGCCAGCTTCCTTTGATGCATATTTCAACAACTTTCATGGCGGGCGCGTCACAGACACCGAAACTGAAATTTTACCTTAATTAAAATTGTTCGTATCAGTGGCGTACATCGCTTTTATCGAGCGAACATTACTCACATCGAATAAATGTGAACTGAATCAGTTTTGTCAATGTGGAGGTAGCATGGAGTGAAATTTTTAATAATGACTTTATCACCAATTGGGACGCCGTCTAGGTACATTAAACAATGTACAATCAATCGCTATCCGATTACCATAAATCACGTTTCAGCTATTGAAATCGTAAACAATAGATACCTGAGTACATCACCTATCTATTGTACAGTACACAGGCTTCTTTCTATTCATGTCTGAAATCCATCTCGCAAAGGTGTTTTCTGTTTTCAGTAAAATTATATTTATCAACAAGAAAGTAAACAATGTAGTATACGTATTTATTGGTATATATAGTAATGTTCACAAGTATACTTTAGTCCATTAGCTAAGGTCGTGACGCGGGTACTCGATAAGCGGATCAGAGAATAGGTTTATGCGTAGGATAAGACGCCAGAATGGTCTTGCAAAGTTAATGGAGGCTTAAATAAATCAATACAACAAAAATATAGTTTGCAAGCTATGATGCGGCACATTTTAAAGCGAAATTAGGTGCTTTATATTAATACGGGTTCGCAGTTATGAGAATGTGCTTAGCTAGTGTCTAGACTGCAGTAACGAGCCGTATTACAGTTTTGATAACACTCGTACTGGACCAGTGTTTAGTTATGAATCGCACATAAATTCGGGAATGTCAGAGATTTTTCGGATGATTTCCCCTGGGCCGTCAGATACCACTTTAGGTTCTCTACATTACAGCTCTACACGAACCTACATTGGTGCGTATACGTTTTTTGTTACAGTACATTACTACAGACAACGCCAGTCACTGGATCAGTCATTCAATGACGTCATTTCAATTTATTTTTCGGCAGCAGAATAAATACCTAGGAGCTTAAAAATTCTGATCACGTCGCTCGTATTTTGCCTAATGCGACCCACTCAAATTCAACTTACAGTAAAGTTATTTGCGGGTTAACTAGATTTATAATTACGTAGTAAGGCGCCTCACAGACGTTGAATAGAAGTTATTTAAAACAGAATTACAGCGGGAGTCAGACAAAGTGTGTAGTGAAAGCGCAGTGTGCAAACTTCAAAGAAACTGAAGTTAATGAAGACGGCACGCAATAAAGTTTGGAAGTCGTCAGGTGTCGGCAGAAGGCGAGCAGTGTAGTCTGTACTAGTCTGTAGTGTAAGACATCACGAGCGCCAAGTGAAGCGCAAACATTCAGTTAATTATTTTCTTAACAAAAATCTAGAAGAGAGAAGAGAATAAAAAAAATGATATTTCAGTAATAAAGGTGACTGTTGACACTCAGGTCAGGAAGTCTTCAGAAACGATGCATCACATTTCATCTGACTGAATAATTTAGAGTCAGTTTAAAAGCTTGATTGATGTTTCAATAATATCAATCTAGATGCTCTCATAAATGTTTCACCGTACGGTTCAGTTAGGTAGCTATTTAGTTACCTGTACTTATTTAAGCCGTTTCCTCTTAGTAAATAATTACTGTTAGCCGGAAGTACAGTCTGAACTTCTGTGTAGTACCATCGAGGTGCGGGTGTGACTGTGTGCGTGAGGATCAGGTGACAATCGGTGTTTGAGGCATTGCTGTTTGTTTCCGCCGCCCCCTGACAATTTATAAGCCCTTCGTTTGGGCACAAAGGATTGCCTTATCTGTTTCCAAATTCATCAATTGTTTTGCGAGACGTCAAGACACATGAAAGGTTATTTTGTTTACAGGCACCGTTTCAGGTGTTTGTTTATTATGTATTCAATAGGATTTCAATTGTTGCCCACTGCGTACGCACATATATTTCGTTAGCGAACAATGCCTTGTAATAAGAAAGTAATTATAAATATGTTCGAGATTTCCTAATGAGTTCCTTATGAAGTTTAATTAACATGCACCCAAGTACGGCATCGCACACAAGTATGGGTAAGCAACAAAGCACTTCACTTATTGGAAAATCCGAGCTAAAGCTAAGAAAATTCAATAATATGAGGGCAGCGAGGCCGCAGTTAGCAGCGGACTGCGTCTAACAACGCGTCGTTTATTGAAAGTTATTTGAAAGCCGTCTGCGGTGACCGCCTGCCTATAAGAGGTTTCATGTTATTTACGAGTTGCTGGCCCGAGCGTTTCACATAGTGTTACATGTTATTGGTCTTGTAGACATTTTATGTCGTAGCAATGAAACTGGTTATGGTTGTTTATTGCTGTTGAATATTTGCTAGATAAATAACATACATTACCTATTTCCATATCATGAAATATGAACTTTTGGCAATGACAACATTAACAGTTGATGCAAAGAGAGTGCTATGTGAGTGCTACGAGTTAACTGCAAGCAAACCTATAATATTTGGTCCAAAACCTATTTTTATTCGCTTTACATTTGATGAAATTGGATAATAGCCAGGGTATCATTTTAATATCTAATTCTGATAGTGACTGTCAAAAACAAACATTGGTTTGTGAAATGCGTTGATTAGAGGAAGCGCTCACGGGACGCGAGCATTGTCCCGGCGTACCATCGCTGCATCGCGCAAATTGTGTTCGGTGGCACGCGCGTACCTATCTACACACTGACACACGTGCGCACTACGTGACACAGCACAGTACTCCCCGAAATACGACCATGACGTCATGACAACCCGCCATATTTCCAAGCACTCGGAACATTTCCGAAGAGATTTACTCATAAAGCCCCCAGAATACTCATAGACCTGTCCATAACCTAATCGAGTTTCGCTGTACTCCGAGCCCAATGTTTACAGCAAACGTGTACCGACGAAGTTTACTAATACAATTTCATATTAAAGCCATGTATACAAGGTTGCAAATAGGATATGGTCGCCCGATCTGTTTGCTACATGGTAATAGTTGTGTAAAGCCCCTAATAAATCCCAGTACAATGGTTGTCCCCGACGCCCGTCTCACCTGCAGGCGCCCGTCGCCCGTTTGGAAGATGCAACACAACATGGACGCCACATTCATTGTGAACCGACTTTGTTAACTATATTTGCATTTGTCCATTGTATAAGATAATATGAACGCTATATATGTTTAACACCATATATCGAGTAAAGGATTATCCAAACCGTCGGCCTTGGAATTCTAGCTCGCTTTACTTACGCTTTGATCTCGCTCGCTTCATAATTCTAAGTTCACCACATATCTTATTTATGTTCCCGAGCTTAGATGTTTATTTGATAAATTTCCAGACTTGTCCTCATCTTAGATAAGCGCCCCGCGGGCTTCTTTGTAAGTAAGTATAAACACTTGGAAATTGTTTTAGATGGAAAATGTTCTGGAGATAATTATTTATAAAAACAATTACCGCAAATATCATGGCGTAGGTGAGCGTTACATATGCTATCCAATAAGACAACAAAGGATTTATGTTTGAAATCAGAAACATTTAATTATGTTTAGTTCTGTTATTTTCCACCGAAACGCCAGCCACTAAGCCGCGCAGCAAGCATAAACAACTTCCCGTTAACATCGACAATATCCACATTTTACTGGCCAACAAAACCAACAGTGCTGTTTACGAAGCATTTCGCCCTGCATCTGTGCAAACCTGCGCGGATTTTCATGTTGAACTTTTGCAACGGGAGGCATTGTAAAAGCTGACGGGTTGCGACCATTAGCGCACTCGCTAATTACGGATGTTCGGATGTGCCGGCCAAATCCGCAGCCCGACAGCGATGTGCTTAACAATGTTGTTATTGTAACCTATAAATACCTACTATTGTACAACCACAGGTTATAAGTGCGTACATATCACAATCGCGGAAAATGTGCTCAACGCCTGAAGCCAAACAATTAACAGATTTATAAAAAATATTTTCGAAATTATCCCTTGTAATCCTGTTTACGTAAATACAAAACAAAATTCGAAGTGGATATGGCTCCTTAGTTTTCCAATTATAAAGCGAAGTAATTTAAACTCGGATCTTATATCGCAATTTACAATACTCCGAATCTAGATCGTTCGAGTTTAAAATTGTTTGATTATTCCTTCTCTGTAGATATTAATGTTACACAGTTATTACTGAAATCGCAGACACAAAATTGTTTTCCAGATAGATTAGGTACGAGTATCGTAGCAACAATTTCTAGGAATAAATGCTTAGATAGTTCTAACGAAGACGTATTTAGAAATTCTTGTTTCGATAATTTTCAGTAATAACGTCCCCGTAGAGCAGAAAGTCATTAAGTCGAAAAATCGTGTTTAATAATAACAAAAACTTTAACTCTCATTATCTCAAAACACGATTTTTCGACTTATTGATTTTTCGCTCTACGGGGGCGATAATTATGTCACAGCATTTTACAATATACCTTCATTTCAGAGTTAGTAAGCAAATCAAAAATCTAACCTACACCACAGCCTACACACATTTGTACCTACTTTATTCAAATAAATTCAGAAGCAAACTAAGAGATAAGAGTTAGTATCTAATCGGATTATAAATTCACTTTAGTCCTTTGATACGTCTGCACAAAGCGTCACGGAGCGTCATAGGACGCCATTTCTCGTCGCGCGGTTGACGCAGAAATTACCTAAGCTTAGACAAATGCTTGGCAGACGACGGCAACGCGGCGCTAACTCGGCGCTAGAGTTGCTCCGCGCTGATTGTCGGCTCCGAATCCGCTGCAGGCAGATGCGACGCTACCTACTTATTATACTAACAATTGTTACATGTTCCTTGTCGTTATGTGGATTCTACATGTAGGATGCAGACTTGGCGACGTGTTTACGTACGGATATCTTACGAGAGTTGGTAGGTCTATTTGTTTTGTTTCAAACATTGAATTGTTGAAACGTAGTTTATAAACTTCTATTCTAATTTAAAACCCACCTAGGCAAACATACCTGCAAATTGAATTCCCGACCTTGGTGATAAAACGAACCGCGTCCTAAAGCCTACACAGCTGTCAATTCGCACAAACCCTCTGACTTTGCAGCATGTGACTGAAGGTTTTCGATTTGGGGCCACACACTCATGCCCCTTGAGGATCGATTTCCTTTCATTGTCAGCAATAAATTCCCCTGCTTTCTTATTTACAACATGTGGTACGTTCCAAAGTTGGACCCAAAATTCTTGAATTGATTCGTTTCTCACGTACAAAATGGCACAGGTTTTCTTCAATACGCAATAAATAATAGTAATTTAAAAAGCATGATGAAACACCACCAAGTTACCCAGCTGAAATTCAAATAGGCCATTGAAAAGCAAAAGAAAATAGCTTTAAAATGGTAATGTGGTTAGACGACGCCCTGACTGTAATAGTGAATACTTTGTCACTTGGTAAAAAAAGGAAATTGCCGTTTTAATTATTAAAGGGTTCGTAGAAAACCAAGAATAAGTTTCTTTTGATTTTAAGACTGTCATATACAAATATTAGTTTGTTTTGAATCTACTACTCTACAGGTAAATCTCATTGCCATGATTGCCGCTAACCAAACAGGTATTCAGTCACCCAAGTAGCAAAACAAGGCTGGGACGGTTGTCAAAGTGTAACATGGAGAAACAATTTTCTTGAGCATTCAGCACCAAGCTCGAACCCCTGCGGTATCCAATCAACCGCAAAGGAAATTAAACTGTTGAATTTATTAACGGCTAGCCTCGAATAATAATCCTTTTTAACTACTCTCAATATCGCCTTAAATGTGCTGGGGCCGATCTATTGAACAATAAACAGGATTACAAAGTAGCTAAGTGCTAATGACTCCTGTGGTAGCCGAAATTAAGTGACGACATTTTCAGCCCTTTTTAACTAAATTGATAGATGTGTACAAAAAAAAAAAATGTATTTTATTTTCAGCTTCAATGGATGAAAAAGTTTACCTGAGTGTTCGAAATCCATTTCCTGCTGAGAGTTACTTTGGAAAACTAAGTTGAGCTACATACACATTGAGTCTTGAAGAATCGTTGAATTAATCACAGCCGTGTTAAACAAACATTCAAAAAGTATGTTGCTGGAAATAACGTCTCTTACCAACCCGCACTGGCCCCGCGTTATGGATTTACAGCCCACTCCCTCTCATAGAAGGAGGCCTGTCCCTGCAGTGGGAACATTAGGTATACTCGTGCAATACGTAATATAGCTGATGTATGTAAAAGATCACGATGGATGAAAAAGCTGGTCTCCCACTTGATAATAAGTGAACGAATTTTGTATTTCTAAACTAAACGTAATGCCGCACCAGGTCGATAGCAGGATATTTATGAAGTATAATTAAATATATTAACTAAAGGTACACCTACATAAATTAAACCAAAGTCATTAAACTTTAGGGAACACGTCTAAACTACCCAATATGTAGGTTCTGTTACTATTTACTCATTAGCCCGCAATAAAAGTTACTGACACCCACCTCTAACCGTTCGGGCTATTTATCACGCGGTTGTTACAAAACTTTTGTAGAAAGAGTTTTCGGAGTGGACCCCTGTGTCGTCCCTCCTCAAGATTGATGGTTCCCTCAGTCATCTGGTTGTTCATGGTGCCCATTCTTCCCGCACTCAGCCTTTGTTTGTACTATTGTTGAGTTTTACAATTATCATTAAGATCCTTGTCTGCGTGGAGGCATGCTGCTCACTTAATGAAATTGAGTCCGACTGTGTCAATTCAAACGTCAGTGGAATACCGTCGCACAACATTGAGAAATGTAATGTGTTTAATGTTTGCCCGTGCATCTATCGTTTTCAACTACCATGTTCCATTTCATAGATATTTACCGACAATATGAATAATTCAAACAGATAGTGTGGCGTGAAAGAGTCTCAAAGGAAATACGAGCACCTATGGAGTTTAAAATTGACGGTGCTGTCTGCTCGCCTTCGTTTCAACGTCTCGCACGTTAGCCTCATAATATGAACGAGTCTGTACACGTAGCGAACTAGTAACAGTGATACCGTGCCGCGTACCACGAGACTATATTGAACCAACCAATGTATTATAATAGGCAGCGGAAGGTATGAATTCGATAATATACTGATTTTGCAATTGATGGTGTAAAATTCACTTTTCCACTGAAAATTAAAGATTCCAGAACAGGCATGATGAGGTGTATTTGATACCGCAGACATATTGCGAAAGTTTCTTCAAATCAGTCAACTCGACTTTCGCGTCTGTGGGGCTCATTCAGGCCACGTACCGTAGCTTTCATTCAAATGGACGTGTCGAGTTTTCGTGGCAATTCGAATACTTTATCACAAAATGGAGGCCTATAAAACCTTCAGAAGCGATAAGTAAGCAAATATATGACGGTCATGAATATTGTTATTTTGTGAATGACTTTAATAAACAACTGACTGGTATCTAAGCAATATATTTCGTAGAGTTCTTTCTAGTTGAAAAGATTTTTATTGTAACGAAGTTAACTGTAATTATCACATACACATAACATAACATCACGCCTTTAATCCCCGATGGTTAGGCAGAGGTGTAGCTATAAGTAGCATTTCATTATCCACTAACTACAAATTCTGATATCTATCTATAAATTATCATATAATTTAAATACCTAGTTTAAGTAAATTATGTATGTACCTACATAAAACAAAATCTACATTAGCTTCCCTGTCGTTCTTTTAATTAGTTAAGTAAAAAGTAACAATTTAACCGATAAGAACGGTGATTGCTAATCCAGTCCTGGTGCCGACTGTATTTGCATACATTAAACGGAGATTAATAACGGTCGTTAAGCTTGAACCCAGAAAAGCCAGATGTGGGGGCTTAGGAATTCAATATACATATTTATTGGATTGTTACGGAAATCATTTGCAGGATTCTTCGTTATACTTACCTAACAATGTCCGTACGGTTCTTGTAAAGACTATCTATTTAATATATAGTTAATAAATATATAGTTTCTGATACTATTGATCAGCAAATTGATAGTAATAATTACTTAGAACCCCAAGTTAGAGAAGTATGGAAGAAAAAGACATGTCACACCATATACCAAATAAATTGGGAGAATGGCTGGAGAATGATGATGGCGATTATAAATTAGTGCTGCCCAAACGTAGGACACTGTAAAACACCCAGTTTTTGTCGCATAATCCTGTATTGGTACATACTATAAGCCAGAAAAATTAAGTGTACCTACCTATTGTCAAATGTTCAAAGAAAAGACATTCAAAATATTTCATAAAAATAAAATAGTATCATGATAAAACATCGTAATATAGAGCAAAATTTCTTTTTTCCGTCGCTTTCTCTAAATATTTGTGTAAACTATCATATTTAATGTAATCATAATAAATGGAATTCAATCAACAAAAGGAATACCTACCTAAACATTATTCCACTGAGCCGAGCATTTTATTTTTTATTTAATTAAAACTGCAAAATTTATTTTCTTTTGGTAGTCATTCGATTTAACTAACATCAAACACATCGCTGTTTTGAACCTCATTTGTTGCCACGATGCGCTATAAATTCAAGTCAATTAGAATTGCCTAAAATAATTATATTATAATAGTAAATTAATTAGGAAGAATGGTTTGAATCAGAAAAAAAACCCTTAACGACAAAATAGAACGAGGTGGTTTATACTTAGCACAACACGAAACGCTAGAAACAAAGCTATTCAGTCGTGCCTACACATTACCAACTCGTCTGAGCACCACAACGACCCATTATCCCAACTATTATACCGAACTTGCCGACTATAAAAAGCAGTTCGGGTTTATGAAGTACTTGTTAGTGGTGCGATGTTCTATTATTAGCATTTAATTAATAGACGGGAGGAATTGTTTACTTGGAAACTTTCAGATATGTAGATATTTAAACTGCTAATCAACATTTTGTCTATTTCACATTGTTTTTATAAATTCGGGCGTCCTAGTAACAATGATATATTTCGGACTTAATTGGGTGTATAGTTTAACCAGTTGAATGCAGTAATTACAGAAACAATTTAAAAGCAATTGTGTCTCGCGTGGATCCACGTTTCGGCGAATACGAAGGACTAAAAAATCACGGATTATTGATGAACAACTACGAGTCGATGTGTGTGGAGTCCATTCATACTTTCAGGTTTTCAGTGCATTGAACCACAGTTTTTATTTTATTTATTTACGAAAAGGAACAATAATTTGGAATAACACCATAAAACCTCGACAATCAAACTGAAATAGAACTAGGTACAATGACAAACGAAACACGCACATACTCATAATTCACGTGAAAGTTAATTTACAATAGTATCTCCAAAACGGCGACATTTAGCAAAGCTGCTTGATTAATTTAACTGCTGCCACCACCGTAATATGCCAAACTATCACAGTAATTCCTGCTCGTACATTACGGGAAACCAAAACTAGCTTTACTTTCCCCCTCCCTGAGGAACAATTAAAACATTTTTTTAATCACGCTTACCAAACGTAATTGCCTATTAAACAGGCTGCTTTAATTGATACAATCAGTCATGTTTTCACTTCGGCCGAAATGAAATTAAAAACCACCTTACAACATGAAAAGAAAAACAGTCAAATAGTATTTCGAAACAGGTTTTGTTTTATGATATTGTTCTTGTCCACAATTGTGAAAAAACTCTGAAAAGCTTTATAAACTTGTCCCTTCTGTAAGTAGCACCATGAAATGTTAAGTCTCCTAAATAAATTACATTTTTGGGTGAAAGATGGTGATATATTTGAAGCATTTCCGCGAAACAAACCACTACTTATTATAACAATATTACAATGCCACCCGCGGCGAGCCTTCGGTTTTATTACATAACGCGCACCATGCTACATTACAGAAGCATTATGATATACGGCCACTAAGCGTAGGGCAGAGCTCCATCAAAATGACCCCATTGCATGTAATATTAAAATAAAGAATTTTATATCTGCGTCCAACATGACCAAGTCCAAGTACCTAAATAAACACACTGTTAATTTAATCATTGTATTTTTCCATGTTAAGCGATGCCTAAGGGTTTTTGTAAGTTGAGACTGGCGTTTCTGTATAAGATTTAGGCGCGCTTTTTTCCTCTATTTCCCCTCAGCCAGCGATCTTATTAATTATTTTTAACACAGCTCCCCGCTAAGTGGGGAGGATGGAGCAATAAAGTGATCCTCTGCACAGCGTTTTAGTGAACAGGTACTCACGAACAGGAAGGAGTACCTACCTATAAATAGATGCAGCACGCTGTAATTTAGTCTATTTGCACGATGTTAAATATTTTGCGAAACTCTTCGCGTGATGGGCAGGTCTTTTACTGGGCAAGGCTTCTTAAAAATAGAGAGATAATCGATTTCGTAAAGTACAAAAATGAACTCTTAATTACGAAACTTAAGTTAATCAAAGAAAGTGAACTTCGTGATCAGTAAATCAGCAGTGTCCCGACGCAGAGCAGCACAGCATTCACATAAACAAACGGGCGTCAAAAAGCGGCTGACAGCCAGCCGAGATTTCATACAATTCCTTTTCGAAGCCTACAATAAATTACTAACCCCTTCCTTTGTTCTGTATGTACACGTATCGGCAATGTTTGGCAGCAACATGTATAATTTACGAGTGTCACACACGTACTCGTATAGGGTGCTGGCTCCTGGCTGACATTCATCACGCCGCGCTCGTCACCCGAACGTGCCGTAAATCGTTGCAATGACGTCACGTATTTATTTAAATTCAATCGATCCAAACGGTCGTGTACACAATTTAAATTTTACGAATTTTACAGCTGTTACTCTATGTTCCATGAAAGTTAAGCTGTGTTGTAAAACGGATTTATATGCTTTGCATTTTAGGTACCCTTTACATTTACGAACATGTCAAGCGAAACGTAATGAAAAATTAAAGCTACGTGCTGAATTCAAGAAGTAAATCATATAGTGTTCCCACTGCTGGGACACAAGCCTCCTCTCGGTGAGAGGGAGTGGGCCGTTATTCACCACGAGGGCCCAATGCGGGTTGGTAGATGCCACATGTCTTCGAATTTTTAGTTCTAGGACATGCCGGATTCCTCACGATGTTTTCCTTCACCGTTTTGAGAGCAGCGGTCATGAAATTATTTACACAAAGTAAAGCGCCTGCCGACCTACAACTCGTAAGTCGCAAGAGGTTAATATAACATTTAAAAGCAATATTCTATTAGGAACTGCCATTAAAACCCATTTGCTAAATAATGTATGGTAATATCCAAAAATTGGAAATGTGTTATTGCCCGTCTTATAACCCTAAAATGCAAATCGAATCTATTTTCGCAAGGGGGAATGTTTGCGTGAGGAAGTCTGAAATAAGCTTAGCGGAAAGTACGAAATTGGCTTGGATATGTCGATATTATTTAATGTAGCGTACCCCCGAGCTTGTTTGTCGAGTGGAAAATATTTATTACAGTTTACCTCAACTAAAGTATTTTCATCTGTTTTTCTTACTTAGTAGGCACGTCCCAGATTTTCTTTGACACTTATTTGTATATTCAAGAGCCGAAAGGTCGAGTATATAAGTTTTTCTAGGAGCTGTGTGTTGTGTCACACTTAAATGGCCCCAAAATGTCTAGAAAAACGTAGTAATCTTAGAATTAATATTGCGATGGCATTTTACATACAACATATAAGAAAATTTACACAAATATAATTATGTACCTGTCTGAAAAGTTTACTTGTTTATAATGAATACCTGACTTGTACCCACGAGTTCAAAGTCAATTTGCATAAAAGGCGCGGAAACGAATAATATCGTTGATATTGGGAAACTTGGAGGCAGTGTTTTGAGCTACGCACACAGCTAATAACAACCGACAAGACGTTCGATATTTGCAGTTGAAGTAGGGCTGACACCTGAAAATTCACCTAGTTCCAAGGAAATGAAACCAACAGATATAACACAATAGAAGTTACCTATAATAAATACCTACACATTAAACATAGAAAAAGATCATATATCATTTCTATATTTTCCTTTGAAAAAATATTGTAACTCCACTTAAATTATCATGGAAGCCCTAATTATTATTCTAGGTAGATTTGTTACTACATAATTATACAAGGAATTAAGAGGTGAGAATTATCCAAGTGTTTAGTATGCACGATCTGTATCGTGTCGGTAGGGCTGTCCCTACCACGTAAGATTGTAGCAGTCCGCTGTTTGTCAGAGGCTCTGCTCTCTTCCCGCAGAGCCTAATGTAAATATTTTGAAGTGAGCCATACCATTGAATAACATTCCCGTAAACAAACTAATTGCGAACTAGCAATTTTAGCGTTAAATATGCACAAATGTATTTTGAAAGTATGTTACATATACATTGGACTCTATAAATAGTTTATTTCAATTTAACTTTAATAAAGTTCATTGTATTTACACAAATAAGAGAATAAGACAAAACCCATGCATTCAATATCACAAAAGAATCGCCCGATGTTTACGCCAGCACTCAGGGGAAATAATGATAGGAAAAACTGTCGGCAATCTTGCTCAATCCTAGCGCTGTAATGTCGACGCTTCAGCTACAGTTCACAATTTCACCAAATTAATATTGGATGAGATCGTTTGAATGGTTGATGCCTGTAAACAATTGCAAATAGAGAATTCCAACTACCCAGTGGAACTAATATTCTCTATAACGTGTTCAGAATTGTGATGAAAGTCGATATGCGAAATGTAACAATTGAAAAGTAATTAGCTTTATGTGTAAAGCCCTTTTGATCGCAAATAGCGCTTAAACTGTCAGTGTGTAGCGTCATAGTTTGTGCAGAATTATGTTAAAGCTACAGCCAACTTTGTGAAGCTTGATAGTGACGTTGAAAGGCATTCCTCATGTTCGTGTATCCCGTGTGTAAAGGTGTAGGTACCTACATGGTAATGTTCGCAGACTTGTCTAATTTCGCTCCGGCTCACTTTGTTTTGCGTAACGCTCCACAGTAATTCTACTGAATATAAATGAAGTTTCCCTTGTGCTATGAATAACATTTGCTAAGAGCGCAATTTACATTTTATTTAAAGCCGTTGCTGTGTATTGTATTCTAATAGCAACATTTTTCAGGTTCAGTTGTGAAGACGCGATTTCACTTAGACTGCGTAGGTAAGTACCTACAGGAATATTATGCCACATCTAAGCTTTCGTTGAGAGCAAAAATTACTGGTCTGAGTAATGCCCTGCTTTTATTAACATCTAAAAATATTGCCGAGTGGAGTGAACACCAACGAGATTACTTGTGACGTTTTTCAGGGAAGAGAATAAGAATACAATTTATCTTAGTTATAGCAGGAAAATGGGTTCTTAAAAATCAAAGTGTTGTTTATTTACAAAGTCCTTTGATGCGGGATTTCACAAACAAAACATTCAATAATTAAAAACAATACACTTAATGAATATCTTACCTTAATCTCTTTAATCGTGTTGAATATCGCGACTCTATTATTCTCTTTGTCTTTGTTAATTATACTTCATCAAAGATGGATAATGTAACTTTCTCCCCAAATAAGTAACTGTAAAAGCTGGAGCCTCCTTGTGTCACGTGGCTAGATCCTTCCGCCTCATAAGTTTTAATGATGGCTGAAATTATTCTAAAGATGATCACCTGCATGCAAATTATGATCGCCTTTATACAGTAATTTAAAATATTATTCCGAAGGTTTTTCGTAAATTCTCATTCGAGGGGTGTACTCAAATTTCTGTTGAGAAAAGAGAAAGTTAAAATATCTCTTTGCTTGGAGATAAATTAATTTTGTGTTTTTAATGCTCCGTCTTTTTTAGGTAGGTAGGTACGAGTGTCTACTTAAAATCCGCTTTAATGTTTCGTCGCTTTCTTCCGGTTCTTCTTACATTAAGGTCGCATTAGCCTGAAATTATTCTACTCCCTACTACTGTTTGGATAATTAAGACTAAATTCGTAAAGACGCTCGTTTATTATTTTATTTTGCAAACAATAAAATAGTTTCGGTCTGTTTATTGTTTTCAAATCACACCTGTTTTATTTACCAAGTAACAAAAAACAGAAACATTATTCGTCGATCTATAGTTAAATAACATTCAACTTCGACACGTGTCGTTTAAAAATATACTTTCCCAATTATTTCAGCGAGCCCACACTATAAACAAATGTTATTGTGAAACTGGATGTTATGAATTATTCACGTGGGAAAGGTTACTGACGACGAACAACTGTAACAACCAACGGTTTATAACAAAAACTCCGCAGTTTTGTGCTGAAACAATTAGTTATTTTATATTTAGTTAACTGACGAACGGTATCAAACACTGAAGTTATAGAGACCAGTAACTCTAAAGCTTATTTTCGACTAAAAGTTCGGCGTTCGGTTTAAATTTTTGCCACCGCTTTTAAAACTTAGATTGAATATGCTATTGGTTGACTCAATATTTATATGTCACAAACTTTGCGGAAACCAAGCAAACTAAAATAAAGAAAAAATATCGTCGAATGAGTCGAACCTGGCACCCAAAACAATAAGATGTCTGCGAAGTTTTTCTTACTTTATATCAATAGATTTCCTAATGAAAGCTTATACATAACATCCTCCAGAATTCGAACGGCTTCGGACAGACTATTAAAGACGAAACATTGCCACGATTGGCTAACGAGTAGGTAGGTACCTACTCGAAGCGAGACGCCATCAGAACTCTGAGATAACCACATCCAAGTTGCAAATATATCTACTATCTAAAACCTTCAGTGGTAAAAATGGCTAGAATATTGGTCTAAGTTTTTCTTTGACTTTTTCAGAGGGTAGGTACCTACGTTCAGCAGGGAATTTGCAACGTTTTAAGTTGAATTATTCAAATTAAACCTACCGTGACTGACAGTCAGCATTCTAGATTTTTACCATTTTCAATTGCCAAAGTCTTTTCCCACATGACCCTGAAAACTAACGCCGAAAGTTTTATTATTCCGTCATAAATCCTCCACACGCGTCTTCGTGTGCCTGCTGCCTATATTTAATAAAAGCTCGCGAGGTACTTAGGATTTGGAATACGTATACATGTAGGTAATCCGCCCGAAGCTGACTGCCGATCCGAGCATGAAGTGCTCTGTCGCAATGACAAACCTTTGTTCTCTGTGACGAGTTTTTAAAATTGTTATCGAGTCTATTGTGGGCGGTAATTAACGGCATTTCACTGAAAATGCCTGAGCAAGTGAACAGTGAGCGAAGATAAGTGGTGTACCGCAGAGGTGAATATTGACAATATTATAACTTTAGTACCTACCTAAGCTTTCATTCTTGCTAAATACTGATACCTGAAGAGAGACGTTCGTGTTAACAACAGCAAGTGTGTCAGTTAAACTTCGGATCTTGTGTCTTTATCTACCCGTTACTATGAAGTCTTTCCAACTCCTTCATAAACTACATTCTTTTCTTAAGGAACCACTCGGATATCATAATAATAGAAAAAAAAAATAGGGAACCCCTTTACTGTAAGTACTGTCACGCACAGTAGATATAAAAAACTGATAAACATAAATACGGTGTCATAATTTATAAAAATAAAGGGTTTCCTTTTAAAGGCTTTAATCTTGTGTACAAAACGCACGATAAAATAAGACAAAGCGCCCAGAACCTAAACAAAGTGAAAAGTCAGCTACATTTGGGGTTGGTTATTGTAGTGAACCATAATTCAGTTGGAGGGTAGATAACTTCCAGCGGTAAATATACTCGAGGGCCTGATACCGCTGCTGCTGCGATACAAATGAAATAATCTTTGATACAATTCGGGTATATTTCGTTTATAGTTAGATATGTATTTAATGTACATCTTGAGAATAGCTACAAACCTACAGCTTCATCTGAAATGTTCCTAACGAGACTTCTAAAAAAATATACGAAGGGTGAATAACGTGAATTGAACGTGACAAAACATTATTATGAATCTAGTTAATCTCTAGACATAACAACACGCCAAAAATCCTATTAATAATAGTAACGTGCGTCTTCAAAGATATCAAGTTGACAAAAACATCGTCTCCGATAGCCTCTCGCTCCGTGGTGAACTAATACCATTATCACTAATACGAAATAGGAGGCAGGCCACTCAAACGACTCGATTGTACGTCCCGAGGGGGCACCCGAGAGCGCGGCGCGTCGCAAAGGGCATGTGTACTAGCAAGCGACGCAACAGTCGCGCGGGGTAGGTAGCTACGTGCCTCGCATCGCACCTGACCTGACTGACCTGTCCGGACGGTGCTTGTGTACGACGCAGTGCCGCTCTTCAAGGAGATTAGTTCCCCCTTTGCCTTTTCACAGAGCGCTAGATAAGTATCTGCGACGAGGAAACTTTGTGGCTAGTCAGGATTTCAAGTAGGTGAAATTCTATTAGGTAGGTATCTACTGAAATCATTCGTTATTAATAAGTATAGCGTTACACGTCGTGTATTATTGCATTTTGTTCATTATGAATTCCACATGCGTAAACTTACAGGACCGGGGTAGAGGTAGGCTAATTAAATTTTCATAATACCTCAAACATTCTGCTCGAGTAAACTAAATGAACTTGTGCATGACACCTCCGCCGCATACAGAACCCTATTGAATTTGTGAAGTTTAATTATGAGAGAAAACAAAATGTTTTCGAAGATTTCATAGAGAACACAAAATAAGCAATGTAAGTAACATCAGACTGGACCAACCCAAGAGCTTACTATTGAATCCGTACAATTTAATAAATCCTAGTGCAAGTATTTAGGATACAAAAGAACTTCAAAATAAATAAGACAGACTAAACCTACTCGTAACTTATTCAAATGACATGTGGATGGGATAATGTACAAAAATATCGCTTGACGCTCTACGATAAGCCTATTTCATAGATACCCTTCCAATTTTTTTATCCTTAGCGAAGACGTGTTTATCCTTAACAAAAAATATGAGGAATGAGAAATACCAAACTGATTTTCTTAAGAATCATAAATAATACCATTTCCACAGAGCGGTAGAGGTACATACCTACATGTTTACTTATTCGGCACTCAAATGCACACGCATTTACAACGTATAAATTCATCATTTAGGCAGATGGAAGAAGAATATTCCACACAAAAACAAAACGCTGAGAAACATTTTCGGTAAAGTAAAGATTTGGGATCAATAACAAACTCAATTCTTAAATGGAAAAAGCTAGATAATGAAAAGGAATACGGCGAAGGCTCAATGGGCGAAGTTTTTTTTTATCAAAACTTCAACATGTCCCGCAGTTCAATTGAACTGGCAATTCAATGAAATACGCTCATTATTGGAAGAGTGCGCTTTGAAAACTCATTGAAGTCGCAGAAACATGATCAAACAACTATATACTTACTTCAAATTATTCAGTACCTCATTAAGTGCCTATTTGCATATACAAAACATTCATTATACAACGTGTAACAAAACCCTTCACCAAGCCGCCATATACGCATTCTGTACATATCTATCAAGTAACTTTATGCAAATATAATTGCTGGGAAACCACTTTTATTTTTGGTTTGTTTTCGTAAAAAACATAAAAAAGTTGGAAATTCGACCTTCAATATCTCGGTAACCAGTAGGTTCTTAAGTATTGTCCAGTGCAAAAAAAATCGTATTATTACGAACGAATGATTTTAGGTTTACTAGTTCATTTAAAACCAGCTATCCAAATTAAAAAAGCAAACCATTAGGATGAGACTTTCTTATTTGTATGAATGAAAGGAGAAAATGTTATTTTAGAAGTGGAACCACACTAAATTTGATCATTAGCACTGAGACAAAAAAATAATAAAAGGAATATAAAATAGATGATCAAGTAAAGTAACAGCTATTGTACACAATAAAACGAGGGATTATAATCCTGAATCCTCCTGATTTCCTTGAAAACCTGTTCCGAACGATATTCATGATGGTGGTGTTTTAGAGCAATTCTTATAACGAAGGGTATGACTTATTCATGCTCTGGAAGGTAGACGCAATAAGTTCGAAGAATTCAGATGGCGAGCTGTATAATAAACGAGACAATAACGACGACGACGCTACGGCTGATCTCACGGAGGCCTACACAACTGTATTGCGAGCAAAGATTAAGGAAACCAATAAAACACCATGGTACAAGTACAAAACAAAAATTTATTTGTTTTATAATAATTGATTAAGAATTCGAATCGATTAAAAATCAAACATAAGTGATTTAGATTTCAGTGGGCATCGGTGTGTGGATCTGCCAAATATTATTCGGCAACTCTCGTCCATAAACGTCGAGGCATGTCCTCAGTAAGGGGGCGCATACCTGTTATTGAAATCATAAAATTATTTTTGAATAAATCTTTTCATGTCAAACACAAACCTTTTGAACGTTTCTACTAACTTTTCCATAGAAGCCCATGGCCCAACAACCCATACGAATGCCTAAATTAAGATTTGTAGCACAATGATTTATAACAACATCTTGGTTGACCTGGAAATAAAGACGTTACGTTAATTGAATTCCGACTCCCGAGGATCGCGTACCTATTTAATTTCAATGGAAATAATTATTGTTAATTTACTCTACAGAAGTGTTATAATTTGTTATTATAAAAATATTACAAGTAGGCCTTACATTAACGGTAGTCCCTTCCTGTTCGAACCTCGTGATATTGGGGCTCCGCACGGGCAGCACTCTCCAGCGAGTATTGGACACGAAGTGCTTGCTCAGGTACAGTGAGAACGCTCCGCACAACCCCGGGACAGGATCCGGATCATACCTTATGTATAAGGGCTGAAACACAACGCACCTTTCACAAAAACCTTCGTATCAGGTACATAAGAAGGGACAGAGCTTATTGACATGAATGGAATTTTCGTCCCTTACAAAATGTATGGTTCTCTTTTCAAGATTAAATTTTTCCGGATCCTAGCAATTTTGTTTTCCTTGTATTTTGTTATCCTATGTCCTCTGTATTATTGGATAAGCTGATTTTGATTGGGTAAAATGCGTTCTTCATGAATAAACCTGACAGATGTTTTGTTTGGTTAAGAGAAATATTTTGTCATGCACAGAAAACACTACCTGTTTGTCAACAGATGATGCGAGCTTTAGAAGAAATTCTTGATTATATTTTAATAGTTCGCCAGTACGATCGCAGTAGTCAGCGCTGGCGAGTATGAATGCATTTCTATGTGCCGGTTCCGAGTACGGGACCCCCACGATAGAACAGCCATCTTCTAGGTCTTGAGAATACGGGATGTCGTCTGACGAGATACGGCCGCCCAAGAGGAGGCCCGTCTTGCCTTCAACGGGCGGATCGCTGGCTATAATGGGAATCAATTAAATATATGACAAATAGGTGACTATGGTTTTAAAGCATAACTAGGTAAAAACACGTAACTCTCAAATCTCTTATCTAGGTAAAACCGAATGTAGGCTTACAAATTAAATAGTTCTACGAGTTTACCTGGTACATGTGGCGCATACAGAGATATTTTGGAGCCAAAGGCGATGGAACCCGATGACTGAGTGAGAATCGTCGGCGTGTTTAGATTCTCGGTCATCTTGCGGAACCGCGCCAACATCAGATCACCTTTTTTCATTTGTTCGAGGAACACGTTGAGCTTATACTGCATTTTAATAAGAAACAGTTAGTGTGAAGAAGAACTACGGTCAACTGCGGTATTTTTACATTCCATGATAAACTCTAGTACTCATGAGTGATCATCTGCCTAGTCTTTTCCCAACTATGTTAGGGTTGGCTTCCAGTTTAATTGGATGCAGCTGAATACCAACATGTTACATGGAGCGACTACCTATCGGACCTCCACAATCTAGTGGGTAAGCACTCATCCGTGAACCCGCCGCGGCTGTCCGTCACCGGACCCTCCTCTGGGGAGCACTCCCCATCACCGGCGCACCAGAACACATTACACGCTATGACCATCCCAGGGACCAAACCAGCACATGGTCGCCAGATGACCCCGTGTCTGGGCACCCTAGGTCCCCCCGCGACGGGTCAGGTCATTGGCCCCGCCTCTTGCCAATTTTTGGCCGCAGAGGACAGACCAAGAGACAAATGAGTTAATCAGTTTATCCACCCCAAAAAATCCCCCCTTAGGTGGATACGCGGAAACTCATGTCCGAGAATCCACCCCCCCTAAGCTTATAAATTCCGTTTATCCAACTAGGCCTAGGGTGGATTCTTGGACATACGTTTCCGCGTATCCACCTTTAGATGGATTTTTTGGGGTGGATAAACGGAATAACTCATTTAAGTACAGTCCTACTCATGGGTAAGTTGCTCATGTAAAGTATAGATGCCACAGTTCAAGGTACTTAGTTAATAAGAATATAGATAAGCTGAAGCGTTGAGATTATGTTAATAATTTACCTCCTCCAATGTCGTGGCTTCATACCAATTCCCGAGACGAACTCTGTTGCAATATACAATACCTCTATCAGCTTCTTCCTTGTTCATTTTTAGTAAATTAAGTAATTAATTCAAAACACGAGTAAAACAGAAAAACCACCGGAAAACACAACGTCCACAGACTACCATAGATAAAATACTTCATAGAGGAAAAATTTTCGTCAAACGTATTTTCAAATTTCATATTCATAGATTACACAGATAAAATAAATAAACAGACGAAAAGGAATGTACCTTTACGGTTGTATCATCCAGCAGTTGACAGATTTTTACTATACTGACAGCCACAACATTTTCTCAAATAGCTTTGCAACTATATAAGGAATACTTACGAAATACTATCTTAATATATTTAATTACGTGTCACGATGTTTGTCCGCAATGGACTCCTAAACTACTTAACCGATTTTAATCAAATTTGTACACCGTGTGCAGTTTGATCCAACTTGAAAGATAGGATAGAAAAAAAAATATGACAAAAACGTTAGCCACAGCAACGCGTGGCCGGGTCAGCTAGTACTAATATTAAAAATAAATAGGTACATACTTATAAGTATACTGTGTCTGTCTGTCTGTTACCTTTTCACGCTTTAACGGTTAATTTCAAAATAAATTCTGATCTGGATTTTTTTTTAAATCTTTGTAACACTCACAATTAGGTAAGACCGACGGTGCCGAGGCTTTGTTCGTCAAGGATATACGCAGTTTAAAAAGTTCGTAAAGAAGTTGTAAAAACATTGTTATTATAGTACCTACTGACTAGTGTACTGGCTATTTTAAGTTGCTTTGTACTGACAAAGCAACTTAAAATAGCCTAGCCTTTACTAAACGCCAAGGATACCGTAAGAATTTGGGACCCAAAGGGGAGAATGTCAACAACGCGCAGAACCGGAGCGTTATGGCACTAACACCCTGTTAATTTATTATAATTATGTACTGTTATTGTTCTACCCAATATTGTCGTATTTAGGTGCAGTTGTAACCTTTACACATAAACGATACTGCTTCGTAACTTTTTACGAGCATCGCAATTGAACCGCTGCTGCGTAGAAAATATAAATGAAAAAGTGGAAGTTGGGAAGAAAGAAATTGACTGAAGATTGAAAACCGGAAGATATAGCTAGGTAGGTAAGGTAAGTAAGTATAGATAAACATACAAATTCAAGGGAGAGAGATGTTGAGATGACTACGCTATTTGTTTTGAAAATAACTCTGCAATTTCCGCTTAAATGCATACCGACTGGTGGCCGTCCTTATATCAAGAGGAAACTCATTCCAAAGAAAAATGGACTGAATTTGAAAGGAAGAATGAACATAGTCAGAAGTATGAGAAGGACAGAGTAGGAGAAGATTTTTAGAAGAACGCCGATTCTTAGCGTGAGAAGAACATAGATATTGGAAGTGAAACACGAGATAAGAAGGAGGAGTGGGGGAATTGAGAAGAGAGAAAAGCGTGGTCAAAGCGCGCAAACTTCTTCTTTAGCAAAAGGACAACCATTTCAGGTCAGACCTATAGGCTAGCTCGACACATCATATTTCCTGAGGAAAAAAAATACTGTGAAGTGTGGTGTACTACAATACTTTGCCCTTTGAAAAAATACAGGCGTGATTTTATGAAGAAATCTCATTTCCGAAACTTTTTCGCGCATCTGGATTCGCGCAAGTGTCTTTTGCGTATGTGTCTTTCGCGCAAATGTCCATTCGCGCAAAAGTCCATTCGCGGAAGTGTCCTGCTACCAATTAATTATAGACTCGATCGCGATTTATAATCAAAAATCAATAATCGCGATCCATATTGGCAGTGTCAGGTACACTGCCAATATGGATCGCGTTCTGGCTTACATTGGTTACGATAAAGAGTCCACTCCATAAACACGAAATCGGCTGAAGTTACGTTTCCTACGCCGTATCACTTACGGACATAATATGTCCGTAAGTTTCCAATTATTATGTAATATCATATATAATCAATTAATTCTTAGTTCGGGCCCCATCATGATTAGTTTGGGGCCCGAACTAAGAATAAATGACAACACGAATTGACAGCTGTCCCTACTCCCGATATGTATATACCCGTCTGAAAAAAATGTTGGACACTTGTTTCGATGGATCAACTATTTTTGGACGAGTCCGGACCTTCGTTGATGGACTAAGTTGCGGTTTCCTAGAAGATCAGTGGCTTCACTTAACGGCCGTAGTGACGGCTGTCATGAAAATGATGACAGCGGCAAAGATTTCAATCGTTAGATTTGCCCTACCGCGTTAAAAATAGTTAGTCGCGTTTTGGACACTTTTTCGCGTGTCTAAGTACAGTAAGAGCAAATCTAGCGATTCAAATCTTTAGGCAGCGAGGTTTGACTTAACCGACTTAATGCCGTAATTACAGAAACAATTGTTTCGCGTGGATCCA
Organism: Gortyna flavago; assembly: GCA_963669345.1. Lineage (NCBI taxonomy): Eukaryota > Metazoa > Arthropoda > Insecta > Lepidoptera > Noctuidae > Gortyna > Gortyna flavago. The sequence continues at coordinate 12,356,324 of OY770126.1, forward strand.
CGTTCCGAATTAATACGAAGGGTTAATATCAAATAATGAAGTAAACGACGGATTTTCATGACAGCTTTTACAATATATCGGAACCCGCGCTTTCCTAGGAAATCAATGCTTTAGTTACGAGAGTCGTCGAGATGGCTGACAATCTTTTAAACTGTGGAGTTTGGAAGAACAACGCCCTTCTTTCTTACGTCCTAAACAAAACAAAGCAGGCGTCTCAGTGATTTTTTTTTTCAGTTACTTAATTGGCTGATGGTTCACCGTGCGGATTTGTACTTTGTTGTACCTACCATTAATATGTTTCGGTAGTAATGCCTTTTCTTATTTAGTAAAGATACTCACGCACAGAATAAGAATACTTACGTGAGTAGGTAGGTACCTACATCTCAAACAAACAAAAAAATAGTCAATACAAATTCATATTATTTTATTTTCTCGTGACAATAATATTGAAAATATGGAAACATAATTACCTACTTGACAACCATAATAAGTATGCTAAGACATTAAATAACAACATATGCTCGAAGATAAAACTTGCAGGTTTCACGAACCAATACTTACCTGTTTAAATATCAAAAACATAAACAATATTTGTTTAATTAGACGACGCCACAGTCCGTAATGCCAGTTAATCCTTGGACTTTGTTTCGACGTCGCTAATCAGAGTGAACACATTCTCAGCTGTATATCTTCCATGAATGTCTATGTAGTTGCTGCAAGTTAATCCACACTCCTGCGAAAGTTATTACATATGAGTATGACCTGACTTCAATCTCAAACTAATAATTCGGTTAAGTACCTGTTGGATATTCCCTATAACCTAGCATAATTAAAATGAGCCTATAATGTTCCTACTGCTGGGACACAGGCCTTATTCAGACCGTAATCCACCACGCGGGCCTAGTAGGTATGGATAGTATAGCTTTCTTCATAACAATTATTAACAAGTACTCTTTCCACTCTTCTGTGGTTAAAAGAGGTTCCCGATGAGCGCTACAGTGAAAGATAATTATAAAATAAAGACTAAAATCAAGATTTGTAACAATGTGTTAGTAGATCTGCTTTGCGTCCAGTAACAGTAACGCTGTGACGGTCGATAAATGCTCTTGATTTATTTTGTCCATGTGTGTGGTGGTTACACGACGACTTATTTTCTTTTATTTTTAAATTTTCCATAAAGAATAACCTATCCATGAAGAAATGAAGATATTAGTGTTACTCACAGGCCCAAAAAAAGTCTGCATCCAGTTTTGGTTCATGACGCATAAACTCTTGTCTGCGACAAGGTTTTTTACGATTATCTTGGCACCAGTCTGAAAATAGTTTGGAATTACGCTTAATAAATAATACTCACAAGTACGGTTAAATTTTTCTTCAGATTACTTGTAGTTGTGTCACAGGGCCAAATCGAAACTCTGGAAAATAGTGATAAATGGCGGCAAGCTATTCAAGTTTCAAAAAAAAACATTAAATTCATTTGCAGAAAAGAAACATAATTATTAACAAAATTCAAAATGGGTTGTTGAATTGATACTCATAAACTTCGTAACCCATCAGTCATTTTATGTAACTCCGGACCGATATCCATCCATTGCTTAATCATGACACGTTGTATAAAAAAAAATTAATACATTTCTTGTGTTATTTTAGTCATACAAAGCGCCTTTTACGACACTCGAGAAAAGTGGAAAGTTAAATATTAGCGCTATTTCATGAGGACATTATTCTCTCTCCACGCTTTATGTAAAAAGAAAACATATCGTCTCAACTGAACACTTGTTCGTTTACTCAACACCATACCTACCTATTATACCACCACCACACCACACCCTTAAACACCTCTAGTCTCTGCTCCGGAAATCGCATTAAAAGTCCTAATTACTGTCTAGTTTGGGGATCACTAAAAAATAATACTTCGTACCCTAGCTGTAGATAATGCCTTGTCCTGCTTACTCTATTACCTGGATAATGAATAATTTTCGATTTCTATTAAACGTTACCTAACTAAAAACTGTACCTTACCTTAACAGGGTTGCCCAATCCCTCAAGTCTGTCGCACGGCAACAGTGGCATAGTTGTGAATCGACAGTTGGTGTCTTTGACAGAACTCAGTCGCATAGGCATGCGGTCCGCGGGCTCTGGCGCGTTTGTCGGGGTGTAGCGGACGTAGAGGGACGCTGCCTGTAGATTCGGAATTTTAGATTTTTAGATTCGGATTATTACTTATTATCCACTGATAACAGTAACTGTAGGGCCTCGTGGCTGCGTAACACCCGCACAGATCGACCGAGGTCGGTCCGTGGACAGGTGACCATCTCTTACCGAGACCCATCCGTGTCTCGGAAAGTACGTTAAGCCGTTGGTCCTAGCTGTAAGCTGTAATTCGTAATCATAATCTTTGACAGCCGTTAATAGCCAGGAGCTCGAAAGTCTGACAACCAGTCTTACCAAGGGGTATCGTGTTACCAGTAACTGGGTTGTGGAGGTCAGATAGGCCGCTCAATATAAAATAGTGATATTCAGCTGTATCCGATTAAACGGGAAGCTGATGATAAACTGTGACTTAACAACTCCTAAAGTCACAAAAAGCTGGTCGTGGTTCCTAGCTTTGTAGCTCTACTGAGGAATCCACTTAAACCGAGCGAAGAAACAGTTGTATAAAATCTTGACCAGCCAGCCTCAGAAATCTTACGACACGGCCTACTACAAAACAGCGCAAAGAAATGGTCTATAGGTACAAACTAACAAGTTGTGACGTCTTGTAAATACTTTTCTCCAATCCAAAGTTATTTTCCTACAGATACTTTTTCAGTGACTGATAGAATTCCTATAACTTGACAAGCACAGCTCCAGATATCTACCTACTGCGACATAACTATGTATAACTACGCATTTAGTTTAATCATTAGGGCAGTTAATGAGAACCCAATACTCATTACGAGCGCAGTTAAGTAGTTACATGGTGTAATATATTACCCGCCACAACCAGTCAGCAACCTCATTGTCTATGTTAATCATATAAGTACCTACGTTATAGTAAGTTCTAAAATGCAAGACCGAACATTCTCACTTATATCCCGTTCCTATAACACTGACTGTATTGTTAGTGTCGGACTTAAAACCAAAACACACTTAAAAATACCTTAGCTACCCTTAAGCAAAACAATTTAAATTACCTTGGGATTTCCATAATTCTCAGCCTTTAGTAGAAATTCGTCACCATAGTTCAATTCCTTTCCATATATGCTTTCATCCTCAGTGCTGCAAGCAAACCGAATACCTACTACGTACATAAAGTGCTCATATCATGATGAAACAAACGCTACTTTCAAGCCCTTGTTTTTCGTAATGAATGAACCGATTTTAATAAATCTCCATACGCATAAGCAGGATACAAAGGTCTAAAAAGTTACTTAAGAACATTTTCGAAATGTCTTATTTAAAAAAGATAACTGGAAATCTCTGTTTCTATGGAAACTTTAAAGTCTACTTTCGCTGTGACACTATTTTGTATAACAAAATAAAACTACCGTTCATGATAATTTTAACGTATAATCTTGTGGAGCACAACTTAACGTGCTTATTTTCTGCATTTTCATTCTAAAATAAAAGAAATAACCAAACAAACGATGAGGGCGACACTATAATAGTGGATCGGCGCCCCCTTAACAAGCGCCAGTCCACACCGTACAAGGATAGTTTCGACCAAAGTTCTTCCCTCTACACACAATCATAAGCCTTCTCCAAATCAACGAAAGCACAGTGGACTTTCTTGTGCTTTGCCAGATGTTTTTCGGCTAAGATCTGATCCATACAGCCCACAGAGTACTTTTTAATAGTGATACAGCCCATTAACTCTCTAAATCCTGCCTGCACATCCCATTTTTCTCATCTGTCACTCAACACTTGATGTATTAATTAAAACCTTCGCATACAATTTGCCGACAATAGTCAAAAGACTATCTAATGTCGCGGTAGTTTTTACACTCCTGCTAAGAGCCTTTTTAGTGGTGTTTATATAAAACATGTATTTAAATAATACCTGTTGTTTCCAATGTTTTCGTTTATTATTTAGACACACTTCAAACAAGTTGTTAAAACTAGGTTGTAACCTGCAAAGCTTTAAAAAACTTGAAAAAATGTGAACAAAATAATTAATAAGTGGAAATTCCAAACCAGGTCTGATGTAGATTAGTTGCAAGAAGTTTGTCAGACAAACCTGACCACGACGAATGTGTTCCGACAGCATGGCGTGAGGATAGGCGACAGTGTCATAAGACAGCCGTCACATATGTTCTGTATATAATCCACCTGTCGCTCCCGCACAAGAATTGACATAGCCAAGCCGTACTTCTGCTTGGCACCCGCCATCTTCGGTTTTGCTAACAGCGAATCACTATCAGTTTAGCCTTTTCTTTTTTAAGTATTTAAAATTAATTTCAAAATGAAATGACAAAATGTGATCAGAAGTAGTATGGGTAAAATATCTACCTGGCATATCAGACGCAACTACTTGTGCATTAAATCCATATTGAACGTAAGTTCCACTTAACTTCGGCGCTCTCTAAAATTAAAATTAACTTTCATAAAATTTAAATTGAACTAACAAACGAACGAAATCTGTTTTCACGGGTGGAATTACTGTTCTAAAAATTCTAAAATCGCCGTTGGCCGGCGACCTCCATCACGCTTAGGTACCTATAATATGCACAATAATACGGACGAAAATAGTGTAGCACTGACGTCTGGCTGAAATTAGGTACCTATAGGTGAGTATTAGACTAGAGCATTTACTTGTAACGGAACATTGAGCATTCCCCGTTTCATAATTTTATCGAGCCGCACTTGGAACACGACGCGACGCTCGACGTTTTGTTACAACCTGATTTTAAAAACCAACGACCGAATTGTAGTAACATTTTATTGAGCAAACGCACGAGCGATCGCCCACGAGCAACTTTTGTTTCGGTAACTAATTTGTCTCTCACGTCAAGTCTACGGGTTTGTATGAAAGTGCGCACACGACAAAGACAGAACTTTCATTCTTTTGATGTGAGAGGCAAATTAGTTACTGAGAAAAAGTTGCTCGTGGGCGTCCTCCATAAAACGTTTTTTTTTTCATATTTCTGAAAAGAAATTCGGTGTTTCAGGATAATTAGATACCGAAGTGCTTAGGTAGCCAGCACAATGAATTCACATTAAACATTTTATCCAAATTTTATTTTATTCATCATGATCAGTGTGTTTGCAGATAACATTGGAATACAATTTATTCCACACCAATTATAACTCGAAGGTCGAGCACATTAATAACGAAACATCACAAGCATACATTACCTCCCTCAGTAAATTACTGAATAAAGTTCTGGACTTCTGAAGTAACAGTTCTCGTCTTTCACGTTTCCTTAAAAATATTTTGAATTCATACTGCAACAAACGGTTCTTTCAAAATTAAGCTGTAAGAAAAGTATCAATTTTTGAGTTGCATAGGTACCCAGGCATCATCTATCCGATAGATATACCTGGGTATCTATGCAACTCACTCCTTACTGATGCCACGTTCCTGATGAGTCAGGAACGTCGCATCATCAAGGAGTAAGTTTTGTGAAGGCGGTGATAATGGTGGAGGTCAAGGGGATTTTCAGGTCTCATCTTGTAATACAAAGGAAAATTAAATAGAAAAATAAATAGGTACCTTTCGTACTATCCGCGCTCTCAACGATTGACCATAAGGATTTCAGACTGATTGCACCAGACAGGTACTTTTACCTTAGACTGTCACCTCATCATCTGCCTAGCCTTTTCCCAACTATGTTAAGATCGGCTTCCAGTTTAACCGGATGCAGTTAAATACCAGTACCTATTTACCTTAGGCTGTCAACCTATTAACTTTAATAAAGGTTACCTCATTTTTAAGTCTCTCCTCGGACCAATTTCCAATAAGAACAGAATTATTATAAGTCATATCCACAATTATTTCTCAAACTTTATTTACGTATTAATTTATGTTGATCTTGTTATTTAGGTACTGAGAATATAGCTTTGAATATGGCTTTGTGTTTTTAAAATGATTATTATTTCCAATTAACTTTTTTGAATAGATACATGTGTTTTAAAATATTTTGATGTCAGTCACAGAGTCATAGAGGAAAAATTTTAATCCATAGAGGAAAAAAAATTTGTATGAAACAGAGTACTTTTTGATGTCAGTATATCAAAAAGTACTGTGTCGACTGTCAACAAAGAGCGCGCACAAGAAAATGATATTTACCAAAAAGGATAGTTACTTAATTTACCCATTTTATCCCATTTCAATCAATCAGACCTACACACAGTGTGGGATTTGACCTTAGTTGCGGACACTATCATTTTATGTTGGATTTAAGTAGGCCTAGTCATCCCAGACCATTTAAAGTAATACTTTTTTGAAAATTTCAATTAGATCTGCAGATATTTTTTTTTTTCATTTAAGACGTGGATTTTTACGAAAAACGTTTTCAGTCATATTTCCCGAAAAAAGTGATATTTCTTTTTGTAAAAAAAATCAAACCATCTGCTAGTTTACAATGCTACTAGTGTGAAAATTTCAATCCCATAAGTGCAGAAAAACGAGAGAAAAAAAATAATTTTCAAATTTTGAAAAAAAATTAATTAGAAATTATCTATGTTATTGTCGCGTTTTTTTTAACAAAAATTCAATAGGATTATGTTTCTACTAAATCGTGACAAAAATCCATTTAGCTAGCTTGCGCGATGTTGGAGATATTGCGTTTCTAAGGTTTTTTATAATTTCTATGGAAATAGGGTTGTCATAAACTTAGAACTTTTTTGTTGGGTAGAGAGGGTTTTTTTGGAATAGATATCATCTTAAATAGGTATTCGGTCGCTGTGTTAATAAAAAGAAAAGGATGTTTTTTTTTCGGCCAAACTTGTACCGAGGTACAAATTACAAATGAAATTCCTTGCAATAAATTGTGATAGTAGCAGTATTTAAAATCCTCCAATATTCGATTGATTAAGAAATAAGAGAATGTAAAAAATCACTACCTCACATCGTAACTGCGTTCAACGAAACGTTCATAACAGCAGTGACAGCTGTCAAGTGTCAAACTATTCCAATTGTCAAAATAAATATTATGATTCCGGTTGTTTTAGACTACAATATTGAATATTGTATATTATAGATGCATTTTATATTAATTAGTCTGTGATCACATCAGTCTTCATTCCCCAGCGAATACATTTCATCATCGATAAAACGATGGAGCCATTAATATAAAAATGGAATGGAATTGTACCATATAGGAGGCATGGACCTCCTATCAGTGACGGTCATCGGTCTATAAAATGTTGTATGACAGTCCAAGGGACCTAAAATGTGTATTTGTTCGTTCTACATACCCATTCCATCTACTCTTTGATTCTACGATAAATACACGTTGAGTATCTGGTATTCAAGGCTCTGCTCATCAACATTCAAACCGCCGTTTAGGTATTAAACTATTAAACAGTTGGTTTATAAATGTCAAACTCCTTAAGGAAAGAATAGCCAAATCAACAATTATGAAATCACACACGAAATAGCACTCCAAGAGATGGGAAACCAACGAACGAGCCGAGGAACCGAAGCGAAACGGAATGATGATAAGATGTTATTTATTGGTAAACAAAACAACTAATTAAAAAAAATAGATAATTATCGGCCCTGGAGCACAGTCTTTTGGCCTTTCAGAAAGCTAACCAAACGCATACAATATCTGAATCAATTAATGTCTTTTTTAATTCTTATTCGCTAAATGTTTCACAAAAATAATGTTTTATATAACCAAAAAAACTTTTTTTAATACAATAATAAGATAATATTCAATATACTTTTAGGATAATTTCTTTATGTTACTTTTATAACATGAAGTAACGAAACGCATCTTCGGAAAAATATAAAAAGAGATTGCCAAATTAATTCATGGGTTGCAAGTTATTAATATCTTTGAACGACAATTTCATGTGGTACAAATGTATAAATAAATCCAATATATTTTTTTTTTCAGAATCTGCAATTTTTTTCCTGTATTTCAGTACTTTTGTTCTTAAGGTACATTGTTTGGCCACAGTTGTATGAAAAAAGAAACACCTCCTTTAGGTAGATATAGTATATTAGCATACAGTAAGTAGCTACCTACATTTACCAATCATCTTCATTATCTGATTGTATTAAAGTTGTATTAAAATAAACACATAAACGCAATTTTAAGGAAAAAAACTGAAATCAGAAAATATTAATAATGCTTCAGACATAAATAAGTACATACTATTACATTACGCGACCAACTTACCTAAAGGACATCATTCATTTTGGACCAAAAACTGAAAGTGTCGGCCAGGATAAAAATGTGTAATATTCGGATAGAACTCACAATTCCTATAATTTTTTACTACGACACCAATTCTGTGCGCCCTTTGGATACGGTGTTACACACTTTTAAAATACAATAAAAATGTTATTATGAAGTTGTTCATACATTTGATCATGTATATTTAATTATTCATACTGTGTATGTCCTTTTGATGTGCAATAAAATGAATTCTATTCTCTATTAAGAGAGTATTTTCATCATTGATACTCTACGCGCCGCACAGATAGAGCGTCACAATTCACAACAAGTCCAAACCTGTTTTTAAGCAGGTACCTGGAAAATCACCGGTTTGTCCCTCCCCGCCGCAACTACTGTACCCCGCGTCACCCTTCTTTTGTTTGGTTCAGTTATCCATGCGACTCTTGTTACATCGGACGGCTAAATCGCGACTTGCACTCCTCAGTTAATATTGTTATTCTTGTTTGTTGTTATTTGTTTATACACAATTATGTATTTCGTGTCGTACGCCTGTCGGTGATCGTCGAAGTTATACTTGGACTTCCCGAGAATCATCGTCATCATCCCGGCTAGCATCGATTTTTAAAACCAGCGAAGCCACTTACTCGCGAATCCTCAATACTGGCAGAGAAGCACTACTGCAGGACTTTGTTCCTATTCACTTAGGCTTTGACCATATGACCCGGGAAGATGTAGCACGGAGGAACCTTATGATTCCTGAAAGAATTTTTGGAAACCCGGAGAGTCCTACCGACGAAAGAAAAGCCATAACAATTGTCGATGGCACTTACATATATATTCAAAAGAGTTCAAACTACTTTTTTCAAAGGAAATCCTATAGCAGCCACAAGTTCAGAAACTTATTAAAGCCGTTTCTGTTTGTCTGTTGTGACGGGCACATCATAGAAGTTTCTGGTCCATACGCTGCTACTTCTTCAGATGCGCAAATAATGCTTGATATTGTACAAAATGAAAATGATTATGGCGACGGATTATTTCAATGGTTTTACCGAAATGGGGACGACCGTGGCTTTAGAGATGAAATTTCCACCCTTGAAGGATATGGATACACCGCTAAGATGCCCGAGACAAAGCTCCCTGGGGACACGCAACTTACGACAGAACAAGCTAATAAGTCGCGACTTGTTACTATTTGCCGATGGGTCGTAGAAGTCGTAAATGGTCGATTTAAAAGAGATTTCCGGCTGCTGAGACACGTCAACATCAATGTAACACTGCACAATGTGATGGATTGTTTTAGAATTGTTGCCGCATTAATAAATGCCTATCACATTTTGATAGTGGATAACGTTCATGCTACTGATATCCTTCAAATAATAGGTGAAAGAATAAACATGCCCAATGCTCTGGTAGATCTTGTGAATAGACACAATTTAAACCGAAGGCGAGCACAGTTCCAACCCATGGCTGCGGATATGACAGATTTCAATGATTTTCCAACATTGACAGAAGAAGATTTAATATTATTCAGCCTTGGTGTATATCAGCTCAAACAAGCAAAAAGTTATTACGGAGAGCACCTTCAATCCGACGGAGTTTTTATCATTGAGCTCGGTGGCGGGATTCCTCTGGAAATAGTCAGGGAACTTGAAGGGGATGACTTGTGGATTATAAGAGGACGAATACAATCCCGCCACATCCAAGCCAAAAAATACTATGTGTACATTGCACTAGATCGGGCAGCAAATGGTCGTCGAGCATTAGCTCATTATTATTGTACATGAAATATCGGCAAGAGGACTATTGGATGCTGCTCTCATACCATGACCATAGTCTGGTACATGGGTTATGCTAGACATGACCCATACCTCACCCCACCAGCAATAGGATTAGATGATGTATATGTGAGATCAGGACAAATATAAATGAATTTATACAATTTAATGTTGTTTCATTTGCTCTTTTTTACCTAAATGAAAGGTACTGAATATAAATGAGGTGCTGTTGGTATTGGTGCTTGTTTTTTTTTCATATTTAATATATTTGACCAAATGTATTAAAATAACACATCTTAATAACATTTTAGTTCACATTGTTTTTAAAAGCATGCAACAACATAACCACAGGGCGCACAGGTTTGGTGCCATAGTAAAAAATAACAGGAATTTTGTGATCTATCCGAATATTACGCTTTTTTTTTCTGGCCGACACTTTCAGATTTGGCCCAAAAATGTATGAAACGTGAATGATGTCCTTTATTTTCCACACGACTTAAACGCCTACTAAGTAATGCTAAGAAAGCTTGTTTGAAATATTGCGTGTTATAAAATAGTAGGCGCTTGTCAGTGGCAACCCTAACATAAAATTTTAAAATTCAATATTTCTGTTATCGTGTGTCTGTCGCATCTGGTTTTTTTTATGATAATAGTAATTAATGTAGTTAACATATTGACACTGAAAAAAAACGCGACCATGTAAATAGTGACTAGATAAAAAAATAAAATGAAATCGTAGAAAAACTATTGTTTTGCCTAGAATAGCGCAATATTTTAGGTTTTGGTGGATTGGTTGGTTCATAAAGTACATTTGCTATCAAACCAATAAACATTTAGTAAAAAAAAACATAAAAGAAAGTAGAAAAATTGTTTCTATGGTTTCTATGGATTTTTCATTGTTTTCTGAATTTCTACAAAACTATGACAGATACATCAATGGGAGTTTTAATTGGAGTTTTGTTTCAATGTTATCTCTCAGAAAAACTAATAAAACAGGATGTCCGCAACTAAGGTCAAATCCCACACTGTGCTACAGATGCACAAACTACAATAAATGCTGGTACAGGTGTAAACCTGAAAACGGGTCATCATTTCTCTCAGGGGTTTTTTTTCATTATGTGTCAGCCAAAGCCGTGCTTAGGGGGCGGTAAAAGGGGAGACCGCCCTGAGAGCCTTGGCCAAAATCATCTTGATCATCATATTGTACCTTGACGATAGTTAAATGCAAGAACTTATTCTTTTTGAAAAGAGAGTATAACTTAATGAAAATTAACGGAAACAAATTGAGTTAAATCTACAGGTACGGTCGAATTCTCAAGCTTTTACATTCATTTCGGTAGTAAAATCACACAGAAAATCTAACTTATCCGAGTCAGGGTGCTCAAAGTTGCGTGCTCACTTCCCTCGCTCTTGCATTTTCTTACGGCCGAACCCAATAACCTATTTTCAGTTCACGACAGATCGCTACTGTAGCTCTACCATGAGTTTGCACAGCCAAAACACGCTAGCGTCTCCGTAAATAATATATAAGGAATATCGTACAGCACCCCTACCGGTCACAGAAAGAATTAAATGAAGATAGTCAATTTATTTATATCTGTCCTTGAATGTCGTCTCACAATCAGTGTTAGACGACATTCAAGGACAGATAGACAGTCTAGCGACAACAATAATTAGGGTTCTATCTAGAAAAATATAGAACCTTTGTTCTATATTTTTTCGGTTATAGAATTTTTATAAAAAATACTTCATTAAATTTAAATTCTTAATTGATTGGATTAAGTTATAATTTATATTAATTATACAAGATTTCACTAAAGGACATGTCCGAAAATGGTTTTTTATTATTCAATAATTCTAACCAGGATAAGTTAAATATACTAGGATAGAAATCCCAAAAACTAGTTGTTCTAACAATATCATAAATTTTTAAACATCTCCAATTTTAAGAAAAATCGTTTTTATTATAGTGTGAATTTACTTCTAAAATGAACGAACCTTTCTAAATATCTGAGATAATATAGTGAATGCACCCGAAAAAATAAGAAACTTGTCAAAATTTACACAATGTACTGCGATTACTGTCATTAGTGACAGTGTCATTAGTGTCATTATTGTCAATCAATATTTTGATTTAATAGTATCTCAATGTGAACGAACTGAATTTACTTTAATTTAATCAGATTATTTATTTACTTTAAGAATAGAATAGAATTTTCCATTTAATGGAGTAACCAAGACTCAAACAAGATTGTTAGTAGAACTTAAGACTATGTTAGTAGGAACTTGGTAGGAACAGACATTAAACAAAAACACAAGAAGTAACAATTGGTCATCGTTGCGACCTTGGAATATTGTGATCGGAAGTTGATCAAAAACCTTTCGACAATAATTAATACCCTATTTAAAAACTGAATTAATATGCTATAAGCGTTGATTTTTATACATAAATGCCTATAACTAATTCGACGCAAATGTTACAGTTTTGTAAATGAAACTGAGCAGGTGGAGTTACATCATTTTGATGCCAAGCCCATCCAAGATACCAGACAATTTTATTACTGTCATCACATGAGCACAGTTTCCTACATTGGGCATTGTTCATATTTTTTTAAATGTTTTAATTGAAAAACCATTTCGAGGAATAGCGTTCAATCATTATGGACTAATTAATTTACGAAAAATATTAATATTTATTGATATTTTTGATAAAATACGATTGACCTTCTGTGCCCTTCAAATTACGTCACCTACGACCGTACAGTTTAGTATCGTTACCTCAAAAATAAAATAAAAAGTAAGTGGCAAGTATTGTCTACAATCCGTCAGTGTCAAGTGTAAAATTATAATGTGTCAAAAATATATTATATTTAAACATTCCGACTTGCCTCTTATTCATCTCGTTTATAAATCTGATTACATTGTTTCAACAATCGACAATATTTAATATATCGGAAGAGCTATGGAATACAAAAAAAATGGAATGAAATGCTTTGGAATGAAAAATTTTAATAGGTTGATACTTTGACACTTTGATAGGTGTGGATGACGTTGTGTTGACAGATTGAAATTTTTTATTTCTGTACTAGTGAGGCAACAGCACTTAATCTTTAGTGCCACTGATGATGTAACCTTATTAAAATTTTTGAAATATTTATAAAAAAAATAACTGTTGAGCCAACCATCAAAATATTTAAATTAGTTTCTCAAAATGCTCTAAATTTTCAAAAAATAAAATAAAATCTAATGGTTAGAAATTTTGGACAATCCCCATTATGCAAAAATATAACTATGTGTGTAATACACTATTACTGTAATGGCGTGATTTTATTCATCCTCTGATCAAAGCTGCTTCATGTGATGACGAAATGCCTGGAATATTTAGTTGTAAATCTTGACTTACAATCAGTAAAAGTAGGTACCGTTCGGCCAAATAATATGTTCCCCATAATAATAAAAGCGAGCCTTTCCTAATCCAAATAAAACTGAATCTGCCATTTCCTTGGTGGGAAACTGAACTGTGGCATTTGAGCATTTATCTGGACGAAACTGGCTCGGCGTCTTAAGCTGATGCCCAATCACATGGTCATCTAACTAAATAATGTTCATTTTCTGATTAGCTCTTTCCAGTAGGTATAGTTTGGGAATCAGCGGGATGGAAATGGTTTAAAATGGCTCCTGCAATTTTTAAATCATCCATTAGATTTCTAGACCCCGAGACCCTATATTGAAATATTTATTGACATATTATAATTATTCTACTCTAGCCGCATTCCGAATTGGCTATAATCGCTCACAGCACTCAAATCGTCTCACATGCGTTCCGTATTAGATATTACTACTATGACAGCTGAGAGCTGTCAACAATTCGGAACGCTCGTGAACGCACTCACAGTGCCTACTCAACGTCAAACGACATTACAGGAGTATTTCTTTGTGTAAACACCACATTTGTTCTTCAGTTCTTTTTTGGTTAGGTGGCGACTGTCAGCCAGACGCACAATTTCGAAAATGCCACGTTAGTTTAATTTAAAGATATTATGCAACTCCAAACAAAACACACTGACACATCCTCCACACACAAACACAAGATGGCGCATGTCACGACGTCATCTACAACGATTCACGGGATATCGTAATCGCGGTCACGCTAATTCGGTACGGGTTAAGCACGCTCAAATCGATTACATCGATTATTCCTAATTCGGAACACACCCTCTGTGTTATTGACGCCGTGTCACACTGTCATATTTGACAGATGAATAGAATCCATATATGTCAAATATAACATTGTCAAGGTGTGTGGCAGTTTTAATTTGGGCTGCCATCAACAAATAAAATAATTTAATAGATTATATTTTTTCTCCGAAATGCAGGGGTTTAAAAATATAATTTCTATGGTTCCAAGTTCCATATTTTTGTAACTTTTATTTGGATGTAGTTTGATTCTGGTTAGATTTTTCTCGGAATTAAATAACCAACGTCCATACAAAAAGCGGACATCTCCTTTTCTGAACAAATTATAAACGCTCGCTGGAGAGGAGTAATGAAATGTACCAAATTGAGTTTGACACATTGACATATTGACATACCTATATATTACTGCTTATTAGGTAGATACAAGTAGATACATGGGTAGATACGTTTATCCCTGCAATTTGACCTTTTTCTTTTTAGTATGAAAATCACAATGACAAGCTTTGCTTTGTTGAAGTTAAAATAAAAAATGTCAGTGTAAAAAAAATCATCTTTTGTAGGGGCGCTAGAATAGGCGCAGTTAAATCAAAAAGTCTCTTTTCTCTTGTGCCAAGAATCACAAAACCGTTCACTTGGTTTGGATTCCAAGCCATTGTGGCATAAGAGGAAACGAATATGTGGATGCTCTTGCTAAGGATGCTGTTACGTCCCAAGCCGTTGATCTTAAGCATTTCCAATGTCAGGGCTACGATCTGCTGAGCCTTCTAAAAAAGAGCTTGCTATCCTCATGGCAGATGCAGTGGCTTAACTCAAGTACCTAAACGAAAAGGTGCTTTTTATATCAAGCAATACAGACTAATATTACACCCAAGCCTTGGTTTTACGGGCACGCCGCGATAGCGGCGGTAAGGCCCCTCTTTGAGGAGTGGCTAGAGAGGCGTCACGGCGCCCTCACCTACCGCCTGACGCAGGTCCTCACCGGACACGGATGTTTCGGGAGGTTCCTGCACATAATCAGGCGGGAGGAAACGCCCGGGTGTCACCACTGCGAGGATCGCCCAGAGGACACGGTGGTGCACACGGTGGAGGTCTGTCCCGCTTGGGCAGAGCACCGCCGTGTCCTCGTAGAGGCGATCGGCAGCGGCGGCGACCTCTCGCGCCCGGCCCTGGTCCAAGCCATGGTCCGGGGCGAGAGGGAGTGGGAGGCAGTCACCTCCTTCTGCGAAGCAGTCATGCTAGCGAAGGAGGTGGCGGGATGGGAGAGGGAGAGAGCCGAGAGGGCCGCCCGTCCCAGCCGCCGCGGTAGACGCTCCGGGCGTCGGGAGCCGCGTGACGACTCCCGGCCACCGTAGGCGCGGGCCTGCGGACGGCGAGTAATGGGTAGCTCGCCGTCCGATCAGGACCAGGCCCGTGCCGGACGGCGCGTACGTGTTCCACGCGCGCCTCAAAGAGATGTCAGCAGACATGGAGGGGCCCGTTAGGGCCGAAGCCTGCCGGGGCAGCGGGATTGTCCGAAAGGGTTACCGCTACCCCGGAACATAAAGGGCTAAGGAAGGAACACGGATGGGTTTTAGTCAGTAAGAGTCTGACACTCCCTTCCGCTCCACCCAGAGCGGGAGGGGTCATTGGATGATTTCCCATCCTTAAAAAAAAAAAAAAAGCCTTGGTTTTACCCTTTTTTTTTTTTAAGGATTGGAAATCATCAAATGACCCCTCCCGCTCTGGGTGGAGCGGAAGGGAGTGTCACTCTTACTGACTAAAACCCATCAGTGTTCCTTCCCTTTATGTTCCGGGGCAGCGGTAACCCTTTCGGACAATCCCGCTGCCCCGGCAGGCTTCGGCCCTGACGGGCCCCTCCATTGATGCTGACATCTCTTTGAGGCGCGCGTGGAACACATACGCGCCGTCCAGCACGGGCCTGGTCCTGATCGGACGGCGAGCTACCCATTACTCGCCGTCCGCAGGCCCGTGCCTACGGTGGCCGGGAGTCGTCACGCGGCTCCCGACGCCCGGGGCGTCTACCGCGCCGGCTGGGACGGGCGGCTCTCTCCGGTCTCTCCCTCGCCCATCCCGCCACCTCCTTCGCTAGCATGACTGCTTCGCAGAAGGAGGTGACTGCCTCCCACTCCCTCTCGCCCCGGACCATGGCTTGGACCAGGGCCGGGCGCGAGAGGTCGCTGCCGCTGCCGATCGCCTCTATGAGGACACGGCGGTGCTCTGCCCAAGCGGGACAGACCTCCACCGTATGCTCCACCGTGTCCTCTGGGCGATCCTCGCAATGGTGACACCCGGGTGTTTCCTCCCGCCTGATTATGTGCAGGAACCTCCCGAAACATCCGTGTCCGGGGAGGACCTGCGTCAGGCGGTAGGTGAGGACGCCGTGACGCCTCTCTAGCCACTCCTCAAAGAGGGGCCTTACCGCCGGCGTGCCCTGCGCTGGGTTGCGACAGTCGCGCTTTCCATGCCGCCATGAGGTCGCACCGGAGGTCCGTCCGCTCCGCAGCAATTTGCCGCGGAAGGGGGTTTTCCCCCCGGCGTAGTGCCCCCGCGCGCCCCTCATAGAGGCGCGCGAGGACTATCGCCTCCAGATCCCATGGCGGCAGTCCGGCAAGGAGGCTTGCCGCCTCGCCCGAGATCGTCGACCCAACTGCCGGATCCTCTCCACTTGGTTTTACCCTTACAAAAAAAAAGAAATATCCAAGAAAGTAATTTCTGTAATCTGCCGCCTCTGCATAGGTCACTGTTGTTCCCCGGTGTTTCTTCACAAATTATGGGTCAGAGACACATCTCTCTGCGAATGTGGGTTGGATGAAGGTACTTTGGAGCACATCTTTTTTAACTGCTCCAATAATAACCCTGCCCATGATTTGTATAGCCATCTCTATAAATTATAGATCCCTGTCCCAATTAACTTTCCATCCCTGTTAACATATTCTTCCCTAAAGCTCCTTGAAGCTTTGATGTATTTTATCCGCGTCAATGACATCAAATTATGATGATTTCTGTGTAAATAATAATATGTATATTATTTTTAATAACATAAAAAAAATTTTTCTCTATTTATTTCAGTGTACTTATTAATATTCTTCAACAAGTTTCACATTAAATTCAACTATTTTCTTTGGATATAATCATGGATGTAGAATATTAGTTTTTTTTATTTGTTTTTTAATTATAAAAACCACTACGTTTTCTCATATCACATAGAGACATTGGCAGAATTGTCGACATCGGCACCATTGCCATAAAGAAAAATAGAATAGAATAGGCGCAGTTTTATCTTCACTCGGCTCTTGTCACAGCTCGCCTATAGAAGCAGCACTATTATCTATCCTATTAAAAAAACTACTGGCGGCCCGCCCCTGCTTAGTGGTTTGAAGGTACGACTCAATAAAATATTGCGATTTCTTTATTACTTATAATTATGTAAATTAAATGAATTATGGACATAAACGATCCGGAATAAATTCTTCAAATGATGAAAACCATGTCAAAATCCGTAGCGCAAACTGTATGAATGGATGCTACGCACCTGAGGTACCTACGGCGTAGCTGACACCGTGCTACGATTGCAATGAACTCCACGTCTTTGGAAAGTTTTCCAAACTTTCCTTTTCTTAATTTTTTTTTTTGCAGCTTATATGTTTTCTTTTTATTTGTTTTTTAGATCCATTAATATGCCATATATTTGTGTTCACATAATGGGTTGAATTACTTGTATTCTGGTTGTATTGCGTTGTGTTGCGGGCAGTTTATTGCACACATTTTTTCAAAGTCGCTTGGCTGAACCGGAAACCCAACCATTTTAAATGCGAAAAAATAACACATTTATTATTAAAGCTAGTCTTTCTAATGTTTAAAGCAAAGCAAAGCTGCGTCACAGTGATTTCTGATTCGTTTCTGGTCCGTTCTTTCTCCTTCTAAGTAGGTAGGTACGATTGTTGACGAAAAAACTCACACACAGCGCTATCAGAATACATCTCAGACAAACGAAATATTCACAAATTAACATATATTTCGAAGCGAAAATAATAAAAATATAAATTATAAAAAGTAGTAAACCTCAAATAATACAGGTTACTCACATAACAAGATCTTCATATCGCAAAAATAAATAACATTACAAAATAATTATAAATACCTATTGAAAACGTAAATTATAATTACAAAAAAATACAGGTTAACCAAATAACAACCTTAATAATATCAAAAACTAAATTACATTAAAAATTATTATATGAAACCGTCCTTCACAGTCTACACACACACACACAATCAATCCTTAATGTTAATCAATCTTTGGACTTAGTCTCGACGTCGCTAACCAGAGTGAACACGTTCTCAGCTGTATATCTTCCGTGAAGGTCTTTGTAGTTGCCGCAAGTCACTCCACACTCCTGCGAATGTTGAGACAAATGAACTGATTTGATTCTCGTCATCGAGCAAATAATTTATTAAATTATTGGTATAGATTTAGGTATGGGTACAAGGTCTGCCAACGAGCAATGGAGCGCAGTATACTAGGCGTTAATTTAGCGGATCGTATTCGAAACACAATGCTGCGCTCCAAACAAAGATTGCTGACGTGGCTCAAAAGGCTGCTCAGCTTAAATGGGACTAGACAGGACATGTCTGCCGCATGACAGGCTGTGGGCGCAAATAGCACAGAGCTGGTCCCCTGAGACAGTGAGGCGGGGTAGCGGCGGACCACGTAGGAGATGGCGAGATGAGCTGAATAGGTTCCGTCAAAACTGAAAGGAGAACGCGCGGGCTCGCGAAATATGGAAGAAGTGGAGGGAGGCCTTTACCCAGGAGTGGGAAAGCGTAGGCTAATAAAAAAATTTGGTATAGGTACATAATAATTATCAGGTCGAATTTCGTTTTCGTGTTCGATCAAAAAAAGTGCGTTTTTCGTCGGACTCTAGTTCCCGATGACACAATCGTTTGGAGATCGTCGGCAAGTGCCATTATATTAACGATACACGCCATATGTGAACCAGGATACACTATGACTTATTTTCCGAATAGATAATGGTAGGTACTTATAATTTCCATGAAGAGAATGGATATAGGCACCTATTTAATGATTACTCACAGGCCCAAAAAATGTCTGCATCCAGTTTTGGTTCATGACACATAAACTCTTGTCTGCGACCAGGTTTTTAATGATTAGCTTGGCACCAGTCTGAAAATAGTTTGGAAACGCAAAAAAAATAATATTGGAAAATCACAATTAATATTTACTTATTGCAGGATAAATTTAATGGTATTACAGGGGCAAAATCTAAACCATGGGAAATCGGGCGTGAGCTGAATTTGTTCGCGAAAAAAGAGAAAGAAGTTTTTCTTACCTTCACAGGGCTGCCCAATCCCTCAAGTCTGTCGCACGGCAACAGTGGCATAGTTGTGAATCGACAGTTGGTGTCTTTGACAGAACTCAGTCGCATAGGCATGCGGTCCGCGGGCTCTGGCACGCCAGACGGGGTGTAGCGGACGTAGAGAGACGCTGCCTGTACAGTGTACATTCAGAACCATCATTATTATTATCTAGGTACTGAACAATATCAATAACTACTTACAGAGGCTCACGAGTCAATCTTCCAGGATCAGCAACGCTTATAATCTTAGACAGTCGGCGTACTATAAAATAGCGCAAATAAATGGTTCATGGTTACAAACTTACAAGTTGTGACGTCTTGTATGTCCTTTTTCTCAAATTGAAAGTTATTTTTCTACAGAGACGTTTTTAGTAGTTTCTATGACTTGAAATCAAGCTAAATTCAGAAATTTACTGCGATAGGTACACCTATGTAGGTACCTACTACTCTGTCAAAAAAGCACCGGGAAAAGATCAATAATATCTACACAAAATGTTAGTTATTCATCCAAATTTATTTTATCGCCTTCAAAGTATACTCCTTCAGAAACGATAGGTAGACGCCAACGAATAATTTCCATTAATCAAAAACCGACGAATGACTGACTTTCGATCGACTTTGGCGTGGTTTTTTCGGTTTCGGTTCAGTTGGAAATCGTAAGCGCCACTTTGTAGCTTGTTGACTAGTTTGCAAGTCAAACTCGTAAACCCACGTCTCGTCACCAGTAACAATGCGTTTCATGAATCTTGGGTCGGAATTGACTCGTTCTAGCATGTCTTCAGCGACTCTTATGCGATTGAGTTTTTGGAGAATATTCAGCCTAGGTCTTTTGGGACTAGCCGAGCGGCAACATGTTTCATACCCAACTGATTATTCAAAAATGAAACGGATCGACTCGTGAGACAGAAAGTTCAGCGGCTATCTCTCTCAAACTTGAATGAGGATTTTCAGTCACTATTTCTTTCACTTTTGCGATGTTAACTTCAGTTGAAGACGTTGATGGCCTACCAGGGCGAGGCAAATCTTCCTGTATATCTCGACCGCTTCTGACCGCCTTGTACCACTCATAAGACGTGTTTTTTAAAAAGTCTATTCACCGTAAGCCTTCTGTAACATTTTAAGTGACTTCGAATACGAAATTCCATTGGCGATACAAAAATCTTTGTTCGATATTTTTGTCCATTATGAAATTCGCAATCAATACACACATACACACTAGATAGTTATGATCTAACTAAAAACAGCACTGTATATAGGTAATAGGTAATACGGGCTGTTGTCCGCAACTCCACGTCAACGCGCGTATTATATAATCTAAATGACAGATGCAACTCATACACCGCGCCAAAATGGAAAACAGTTGCGCCAATGTAACAAAAAAAAAATTTAATTTGGAACCATAAACAAATCATCCATTCCCGATACTTTTTTGACTGAACGTATACCTATCTGAACTCGGTAGGTATTTAGTTTATTTATTAGAGCAGTTAAGGGGGATGCGCTGAGGTAGCCCGCTAAATTCAAAATATTCTTACGTTTTTTGCGATTTGCGGGTCAGTGTCAGGTTGTATGTTGATTAGTATATGGTTCACGAAACAAATATGTTTTACACAATTATAATCATTAGAATCATCAATACAACTCCCTAAGTTAGAATTGACCTCAAATGTCGTGATTTCATTAAATGGTAATTCAATAGGGTAATTTGAAGCAGCGAGTTAAATTTCGCAGGCTACCCTGGCGCTTTCCACTTAATGAGAACCCAAAACTCATTATGGGTGCAGTTATGTAACATAACCTGTAACAGACAGTCAGCAACATCATTGCCTATGTTAATCATATACTATTATGTTGTATGTTGTTGTTGTATTGTATGTTATCATGTATGTTTATTAATCTTATTTTAGTATTTTTCTGTATTTTGTATCATGTAACTGTTTTGTCCCTAAGAAATAAATAAATAATATATATACGTTATAGTAAGTTTTAATGCAAGACCGAACTTAAGCCCAGTTCCTATTTATACCAACTGTATTGTGAGACGTAAAACCAAAAACAAACTTAATAACACCACAGTTGCTCTTTAGCAAATTGATATAAATTACATTCACCTTGGGATCTTCATAATTCTCCGCCTTTAGTAGAAATTCGTCACCATATTTCAATTTCTTTCCACTAATTCGTTCATTCTCAGCGCTGCAAGCAAACCGTATACTACGTAGGTAAGTGTTCGTAACCTATCATGATGATACAGACACGGTCTAATGTAGCTAACACTTTCAATTGAATACAAAAAGATTTAAATAGGCACAGCCAGTTTATTCCGTTAAAATGTCACCGTGAAAACTTAGGAAATGAAATGAAACCTCATTTCACCTTGCTAGCGGTTGACACTATTGACAGCTCACTTCACCTTACTTTCCACGGTGAGATTTTTAAATAATGCCTAATAACATAAATATGGGTACAAAAAGAAATACATCATGTAGTGTCCACCGTCTTGCTTATAGTGAAGGTTAGGTAGGTACTCATTTTTTTTGTTTTCGTTTTGGAAATCCTCTACTAGCTAAAACCACCCCGGTATTCTTGCGTCGGGGGCTGCGGCTGCAAATGCGACTTCCGCTGCCCTGGACTGGTGACGGCTCGCGCTACGCGGGCCTCGTCCCGTCGCGTAGGGGGGTGTCAGATGGTACCCCCCCCCCCCCTTTACGTCTTAGAGAGGCGCGCGCGGAATACTACGCGCCGCAAGCTCGGGTCCTGGAATGGGGGGCGATGAATGTCCCCGAGTCCGTCGCCCCTGGACCCGTTTAGGGGGCTGGAAAAGGGCGTAGTCCGCCCTCCGCCAACGCCCAGTGCACCTGCTGCGGGATGCGAAAGCGCTCATGATCTCCATTTACCTTTCTGCAGCTTCCTCCCAGGACTGCACTGCCGACCACTGAACGAACTACGATCGATAGTGACAGGCCCAGGGTGGACCATTTATGTGAGGGGCCGATTGGCTGCTACTGCCCGCGGTTTGGGTGGATGCATCGAAACGTATTATGTATCGGTTATCCGATAGTGTCTCCACCTCCGCCACAACACGCCAACCACGGACGCGGTGCGCGATAGCAGGGCTAGCAAACGATAAGGTTAGGTCTCCTAAATCAAGTGCTGCGAAAACGAAGGTTGTAACAACCTAGAAAACTTGGCATAAATGTGAACAAAATATGTAGAAATTCCAAACCACACCAAGGTAGGTACTGTCGTACTGCTTATTTAACCACTGCAATAAAATAAATCAAACAACCAAACAAACAAAGATTATTGCCACTGCAAAAGCACAAGTGTGTTGCCGTAGCGCTTGATTCTTTAGTGTCTAATAAAGTAACGGTGTACCTAAAAGCAAAAAGCTCTTTGTCAGACAAACCTGATGATAATGAAAGTGTTCCGGCAGCATGGCGTGAGGATAGGCGACAGTGTCATAAGACAGCCGTCACATATGTTCTGCATATAGTCCACCTGCCGCTCCCGCACAAGAATTGACATAGCCAAGCCGTACTTTTGCTTGCCCCCCTTCAGCTTCGGTTTTGCTAACAACGAAACAAGATCAGCTTTCGTTTTTAAGCATTTAAAAGTAATTTCATAATCAATTAGCAGAATATGGTTTAAAATAAAGGTTTAGCGTTTAGGTTTAGCGAAAAAAGGTTTAGCTAAATCTTAATAATTAAGTAGTATAGGGTAAAATATCTACCTGGCATATCAGACGCAACTACTTGTGCATTAAATCCATACAGAACGTAGGTTCCACTTAACTTCAGCGGTCTCTGAAAAAAATTAAACTTTCATAAAATAGAAATTATAGGTACTGTCATCTTACTACTACAAAACAGTTTTTAGTGAGTTTTTATCAGTTGTTTAGGCTAAACACGACATAATTATATGGACTTTGACGTAACACTGACATTTCCCATACGTCTTCGCCGGAATTCTCATATCTTGTTTCAGCTCCACAGTATTTTATTAAACCCTAAAACCCCCTCTTATCTTATAGAAGGTTTCAAGTTCCTTCATGACACACATAATATTAACTATCGAATAAAAGGCGCAGGTTCGGTCGTAAAACAAAGTATAAAATATGTCACTCAAAGGTAAAAACCAAAAGGTAGAAAAAGCATAGACAAAAGGTATAAAAAGGTAAAATATTAAAAGTAAGAAAATGCCTTGCACACATAATATAGTTCATATCTGAGGTCATCGGAAAACCTGAGACTTTAAAGATGCCGATGCATTCCACCAGTTTCTATGACAAATCTTTTACTGTTCAAGCAGTACGGTTATGGAACGACTTGCCCGTGTCGGTAAGGCGTGCTCAATCTTTGTCCACTTTTAAAATTATGATAAAAAAGCACTTCCTCTCTCCTTAAATATCATCATCATATTTTTATACATATATATTTATTTAGATTAGTTTATGTAGGTATGTATTTATTGTTATTTGTTTATATAATATATTTTTCAACACACTTGTTCGTAAAGTGGCTCTTATTGAACCGCTTTTAAGTCTATAACGCAGTGTATTGAAAACGCGTGCTTTTTACTTAATGTTAATGCACTAGTGCGATAACGCCACAGATCACTATTTGCTAGTCGGAGATGTGCGTTTTTTTTAATCTCATCAAAGAGACTTCATGCCAAAAGGAATCCGCGAGCCATATTTCACTTTTTTTTTTATTGTCTGAATTTATTGTCTTTGGTCCCAATATGAATTTAACTAATATTTATTTAAGTACCTTAAGCTTTACCTTTTTTCATTAGTGCAAACAGAGTTCAATAATTCCTTTAAGAAGAAATATAAAACTATTTGCCCTAAGTTTTTATTCAGTGACTGGGCAACTAAAGGAATCACGAAAAGTAAGGAAAGATTATTTGAACTGTATGGCCTTAAGCCGTATATTAACACGGATACTTTTAATAAGTATGTCGCTACTTATTCTAAAACTTTTAAAAATATCTGCAAAGCAGCTAAAGCTTCTTTCATTAGTAACAAGGTTAAATCAGCAGACAATAAAATAAAGACAGTTTGGAAAATTATTAACAATGAAACGAACAGGGAAAAAAACATAATACTGATTGCACACTGGACACTTCCCGCGGTCTCATTAGCGATAACATCGATGCCGATGTTGCTCAAGAATTTGCAACTTTCTTTACCAATATCCCAATTAAAACTACAGAAACTTTAAATTTCTCGCCCGCACTAGCAATTGAATTATTAAGAGCGAATGTCTCAGCCTGTCCTGTGGAATTTAAATTTAAACATTTAAACCCTCTACTCATTATAAAGGCATTTAAGCAACTTAAGATCACAATTACGGAAGATCTGTCTACTAAGATTTGTCAATCCATTATCGAGACAATTGCACCCTATTTAGCTTTAATATTTAATTTGGTGTAGATCAAGGGGTTTTCCCGGATTTAATGAAGTTCAGTAAAGTTATTCCACTTTTCAAATCTGGGGACAGCAAAGACACTAATAATTATAGACCCGTATCGGTTTTGCCGGCTTTCAGCAAGGTGTTTGAAAAACTAATGATAAATCAAATGCTCAATCATTTTAATCGTAATAACATCCTACACGATCAACAGTATGGTTTCACCAAAGGACGTTGTACAACCGACGCCGGTGTCACCTTATTAAAACACATCTTTAACGCATGGGAAGAGGCACAAGATGCAATAGGCATCTTTTGCGACCTATCAAAGTCATTTGATTGCGTGAATTACGAAACACTGCTCTTGAAACTTGAGCATTACGGACTAGGTAAACTAGCTCTTAGCTTAATAAAATCACATTTAAATGATAGATTTCAGCAAGTTCAAAAAAACGGTGTGAATTCATTGGGTTTAAAAGTCAAAATGGTACCGCAGGGCTCAATATTAGGGCCATTCCTATTCTTATTATATATAAATGATTTACCTCATTTACTGAAAAACCGACCACAAATGGTGTTATTTGCTGATGACACATCACTGATTTTTAAAGTAAGCAGACGTGCACAGGAGCTTGACGACGTAAATAACGCTAAGCTAATGATCCATAATTGGTTTACTGTAAATAATTTGGTATTAAATGAGAAAAAAATTAAATGCATTAGATTCGCTTTACCGAATGTTAGAAGTAGTGAATGTCACATTGTATTGAATAAGGAGATACTTGAATTCGTCGAAAATACGGTTTTCCTGGGGATCACGCTTGACTCAAAGCTGCAGTGGGATCGGCACTTAACATCACTTGCAGGCTAAGGCTAAGTTCAGCCGCTTACGCTGTTTGGAAAATCCGCCAATTCACAGACGTGGATACCGCGAGACTGGTCTATTTTAGTTACTTTCATAGCATCATGTCTTACGATATTTTGTTGTGGGGACGCGCTGCAGATAGTGATTCTATCTTAATTCTGCAAAAAAGGGCTCTCAGAGCCATCTACAAGCTCAGCAGACGCGAATCTCTAAGGGATACGTTTCAAAAAATTAACATCATGACGGTTCCTTGTCAAAATATATGTCGCAGCCAACTGGTTAAATTAGCCGTTTAGTTAACCGCCTAGCCTTTTAACTAAACGGCGGCCGTTCGACTAACGGCCTGAACGACATTTAATTATACATAGTTTAGGTTGTGGAACTGTAACCATCACGCGCGAGCCAAATTGGTCACAGTAACTAAGCCAGGGCACCCCGACCAAGTGGGTTAGGTTAGGTTAGAACTGTGATCAACCGCGTGCGAGCCGAGAGAGCAAAGCGAGGCGAGCACTACTTCCAAAGGCCAGGCGGTTAACTAAACGGCTAATTTAACTTTTCAGATTGTCCAAAGTAAAAACTTATTTTAGGGGTTACTGTGTAAAATGTTATAATAAAATACCACTCGATATTCTTCTACTAAATGAGAATAAATTTATTTTAAAACATGCATTAAACGCACACTATGTAAACAAGCTTAGTATAAGTTACTTAGATGATTAAATCGTAGATAAAAATGCTTGGCTTCATGCCGGTCCTGCTCCACAGGCACTTGGGCCCACTAGTTAAATTTTCAATATTTGGAAGAGGTGCTTCCCTTTTTCGTTCTAGTGTTTCTAACATAACGACTACGACTTTCGTGTTTCAACTTAATGTTTATTTTTATTTTATCTTTGATCAAGTTTTATTTATCCGGTTAGACTGGAGGCCGACCCCAACATGGTTGGGAGGAGGCTAGGCAGATGATGATGACTTCAATATTAAATAGATACCTCTTTAAAATTTTATTCATCTCTCAAATAAATTGCAAACTATAGTTTTGTATAATTTGAAGCAATTTTTAAATTTTCTAAATGTAAGAACCATGAATCCGTTTATTATGATTATTTGGCGCGTGTGTTGGATCATTCGTTCCCTACAAAATGGTTGAGCTGGATGGTGCTGATCCACGCTTCATGTTTGTGAACGAACGCCGTCGGTTGAGACTAGTCATCTCTTAACTGCCAAGGCTTATTTTAATCTTTTAAGTATTTTTAATTGTTTTTTCATTTGTTTTTTTTTTTTTTACTTTGTTCTCACATATAGAAGCAACAAGAATAATATACCCAGGCTTTTGTAATATCTTGATTTAAAAGAGTGTACATGGAGTTTCTTGCCCGTTATTCTCCATAGAGATCTACGTTTTGGAATGGGCAACTAGCTTTCTGACTAACTGACCAACTATTTATTAATTGAAATAAATGCTTTGAGTTTGAGTTTAAGGTGAATGCACTGTTGTAGCCCGCGAAATTCAATTTTTCGTACGTTTTTTGCAATTTTCAGGTCAGTGTCAGGTTGTAGATATCTTGATGAAAATATGATTCGCGACTATAAAAGGTACGTATTTACAGAATACCATTGTTATATTAAAGAGGAAGTTATGTGACGCGCTAACATCGCAAGCGCAACCACCAGGGAATGATGCTCTCCAAAAGTAAGACGTGAACTGGTTATTGGATGTAACCAATACCGTCTTCGGCGCGATTGATATTTTCGCTTTATCATTAAAGCAAGCAGCAGTGCAGCTTTATTAGAATCCATGGTAAGGGTGTAGCTTCGTCAAAATCTAGTGCAACTCTGAGTCGTGTTCCAAAGATGCCAAATCGATGCATCCGAATGTGTGCGGAGTGTAGTGCACAGAGTACTTTTTTATGGTGTAGTGTTTAGCCACTGCGCGCTGTAACGTGTCGAGAGGGTATTTATATTCTGTGGTGTCGAGCTTCCGAAAAGCGACTCAATGGCCGTGTTTGACGTTTTTAAGTGTGCGGTGTGGAAGGTTGGTTTGGCATTTAGCTTCTGGAAAACGGGTAAATCGCCGATCACCGATGCTAAATTTAGCGTGTGTGCTTTGGCCCTTCGAGGAAAGCTGCACATTTAGATATCGAGATAGGTACCTGTTCCTAAGCTGCAACTCTTCTGAAAGATTTGTACCTACATGGCTTCCCTAATTTTTATTGCTTTGTCTACCCTTCCAAAAATTTTGTTCGGCGCTACGGAAGTGGTTATTGCACGAATTTTTTTACTCAATTCACGCGTTTTTTGTAAAATGTCCCTGTATTTTTTTTTTCTCTAGATCTGGCATCAAAATACAGGCATACGTAATTAATGTTTTGTCTTATGTATTTAATAATATGGTAAAAATGGAAGCGTGTAGTATATATAGGTATATATTATTTTAAATAGGTATATAATAATTAAAATAATATTTAAATTTTAAAATTAATCTAATGTAAATAATGTAAATTGAAAATTTATGTAAGAACTTCATTTAATTGTAAATTGTTTATGCATACCGTTAAAACAGTGAGACATGTAGTAGCACTATGATGCAATGTTATGAACACCTTTGTAAACACCATTTTTCTGGCAAATAAATTATATTCTATTGTATTATGTAAATGGTACACCATACACCACAGACTACCTACAGTATTTGTCTCTCCTTCCCCTTTTAATCCATCCAAAGGTTGTCTTTTATAGATCGCTCTTAGCGATAAAACCGCCCATTGTGTCATCCTTTGTAAAATTTATATACTTATTTATGTCTTTACTTTATATGATGAACATAATAAAGAGTATTCTATTGTACACACGGCTACACATCAAGCTATACATTTCCAGTTTTAGCTGACCTCGCATTGTATAGGTTTTTCGTACTTACAATCAGAAGTCAGCTTAGACTGGTTATGTATAGCTTGATGTGTAGCCGTGTGTACACATGTTGAATAAGCGTTTAAGTTTTTATAGTAAGACCCTTAGGGTCGGTTCACATTTGACGGAAGATGCGTCGCGTATTATCGGTCGCGTAACGCCAGAACAGACAATTATATGAGAAAACATTCAACCTTTCACACTCAACCGATGATGCGTTAGTGCGTCGAGCGAATCAATAGACGCAATCGATGTTACGCCCGACGCATCTTCCGTCAGATGTGAACCGACCCTTAGGTTCTTATAAATAATTGGTATCGCCGGTTGTGAAAGTCGGTACGCGTACCTGCCTGCACCTGCTCACGGAAATCATTGGTATATTTCCAGCCAATAATTACTGTATGGCTATACATCGATAATCAGCCTATAATGTTCCCACTGCTGGGACACCTCTTCTCGATGAAAGGGAGTGGGCCATAATCCACTACGCGGGCCCAGTGCGGGTTGGCAGATGTCTTGGAATTTTTTTTCTCACGATGCTTTTCTTCACCGTTTTGAGAGCAGTGGTGATGAAATAGTTTAGGTACACAAAGTAAAGTGCCTGACTGGGTTCGAACCTACGACTTACAACTTAATAAGTCGTTGCAAGTTACCACTGGGCCACTACCGCTTGAACACTGCTCCACTATGCTCGTCCATAATTTTATTATTATCGTGAACATAGAACATACGAGTGATCTAAGTACCTAAACGGCCGACGTCGTTTGCGGAACACTATTCCACACAAACAGCCTGTGTAAACAGATATCAGTGTTTCAGGATAATTAGTAACAGAAGTGCCAAGATAAACAATTTTAGTTGAAAATTTCATCCAAATTCGGTAGGTATCTAACAATATTCATCATGATCCGTTTGTTTGCATAATAAGTATAAGATTAGAATACAATGTATTCGACACTAAAATAACTCGAAGGTCAAGCACATTTATAACGAAATATCACAGGCATGCATTACCTCACACAGTAGATTACTGAATAAAGTTCTGGACTTCTGAAGTAACAGTTCTCGTCTTTCACGTTTCCTTAAAAATATTTTGAACTCATACTGCAACAAACGTTTACTTCATAAAAAACATTTTAACAAAAAAAAAACCGACTTCCAAAAAAAACTACCAACATGAAAAATAACTTTAATTTCGGAAGTCGGTGTTGTTGGTTCTGCATTTTCGTTTATTGACACCGACTTCCGAAATTAAAGTTATTTTTCATTTCGTAGCGCTTTTTTTTGGAAGTCGGTTGTCTTTTTTGTAAAAAAGTTTTTATTTTTCACTTTTTAGTGGGAGAGTTTGTAATTTATCTTAGTTACAATAGCCTAATGTCAACTGCTCATCACCTTTTACAAAATATTGCTTTGTCCGATGCTGGGACGTTAGTTGTTGAGGAGTTTTCCTGGTAAGAACCAGGAGAACTCCTCAATAACCACTCACCATACGCATTGTGACGAGCATAAATTGCTTAGCAACCATATTATAGTAATGGAATCGCAACCCGTGAAATATTTATCATTAACCGCCCGGACCTTAAGAAATGGAAGTGTTGTAATTAGCTAATTTAAATTAGCATGTTCTCTTGCAAAAGGAATACTATATATTTTGTACCTATGTAGGTAGGTATCTAATCTAATTTATTTTATAATAAGGAGTCTTCGACTAAGAAATCGGTGAACATAGGTAGGTACATAAAAAAATAAAAAAAACATACATAAAGTCGATCATATAACCTACTCCTTTTTTGAAGTCAGTTAATAACTATGCTGTCAGAATGTTTCTTTGTGTAACAAAACGAATTCTGCCACCTGCACAAAGCAGGAGTCAGGAATGTACCCTGCACCCTAATTGCGTAAGTACCGCACTATCGATCACAATCTGAATTATTTTAAGGAAAACTAATATCACCTCATATGTTCGAAAAATTAGTCTACTCAACAACGGAAATAACGCAATGAATGTTGATGAACTGTCAAAATGAAAGCCATTGTTATGATCATTGACATATACATTATTAGAGCGCCTTCACACTAGCGTTTGTCCAGCGTAGGCGTTCGATAAACGTATGGCAGACGCCGCGAATACGCGGCGCAGGCGTCGCGTTGCTGCGGCGTTTCCTCTGGAGTCAATTGAACGCTGCGCTAACGCGGCGCAGACATACAGGATTGTACATGACTCCGCAGTAACGCGGCGCATGCGTCGCGCACTTGCGGCGCTAACGCAGCGTATAGATTTACCCTTGCACTGACGCTGCGGCAACGCGACGCCTGCGCCGCGTAGTCGCGGCGTTTGCGCTGCGCATACGTTTATCGAACGCCTACGCTGGACAAACGCTAGTGTGAAGGCGCTCAAGCGTTACTGATAGTGTGTTACGCAATTAGCACGCTGGTAAGTAGGTATAATAAAATCTGTCAGCTCTCAACGATTGCTTATAAGAAAATCTGACTTATTATACCAGATTTGGTCTGGGGTACTTAGGTTACTTTACCTAACCTACCTTTAGAAAGGTTACCTCATTTTTAAGTCTTTCTTCGGACCAATTTCCAATAAGAACAGAATTATTATAAGTCATAATGCCAAATATTTCTCAAACACATAAATTTACGTCGTAAGTATGTTGATCTTGTTATAATAAATAAGTAGAACATAGCTTTGGCGTTGTTTTTTAAATATTAATAACCCCAATTAAGTTTTTTCAATAGATACATGTATACTAAAAATCACAAGAGTACTTTTTGATAGACAAAAATATTTTGAATGTCGACTGTCAACAAAGAGCGCAGACTGTGACAATTAAAATTTTTCCTCTATGCTGTGAAGCAAGAAAATGTTATTTATGTACAGAGGCCAGCACATCAAGCTACCCCAATCTGTCAAATTTCTTTGATAGATTTTCAACTTTACCACAAAGGTATAAAGGTTCATATTCAATTGGGAAAATTTGACAGATTGGGGTAGATTGATGTGCTGGCCTCTGTACATACCAAAGAGGATAGTAACTTGATTTACCTCATTAAGTACATTTAATTTCATATTGAACCCAAATCAATCACAACCACAAGAGTATGTTACTACACTGGCCTCTATGGCTATAATTAAGAGATTTCAAAATCCAAAAGAGTGAACACATTTTCAGCTGTACCTAATCTTCCGTGAATGTCTAATGTGATTGTGGTAATAATTATGAACTCCTTGGTCGATATAGAACGCCATATGTAAAGAAGAAACTGAGTTGTCAGGATTCATGGTGTCATGGAATAAGTAGGTTGAATTTTGTTAAATAAAACCTAAATACTATCTACAATTACGGGTCTATTCTTTACTACAATTTATTTAACAAAATGGAAAAATATCTACGACCAGAACGTTTCGACGGAGATCCGTCCTCAAGCCAAGATCTGTCCCCTCAGTGGACACATTGGAAAAGCACATTTGAAAATTTTCTGACAGCTATAGCTACGAACGAGAAAACTATCGCAAAAGAAGATAAACTGCGATTACTAACTAATCATCTGTCCTCTACAACTTTTGTGCGCATACAGGATTGCACTGACTACGATATTGCTATAAAAAGACTCGATGCATTATTTCTAAAGCCACCTAACGAAATATATTCCAGGCACAGATTAGCAAAACGAGCGCAACAACCAGGTGAGTCCATCGACCAGTATTTACAAGCCTTGAAACTGCTCTCAAAAGAATGCAATTTTAAACAAGTGACAGCTGAGCAAAACGAAAGTGATTTTATTAGAGATGCTTTCATATCTGGACTTTCGTCGTCCATTGTACGTCAAAGACTGTTGGAAAATAGTACTCTCACATTAGACGACGCATTCAAGCAGGCCCGCGCTCTAGAGATGGCGCGAATACACAGTGATGATTACCAGCAACCTAGTACCAGTACCTTTGTCAATGCAGTCCCCATTAACAATCAGAGAACACACATCCAAGAACTATGCTATTTCTGTGGAAACAAGAGACACGCCCGGCAAAACTGTCCGGCTGCTGGTACAACCTGCCTCAAATGTGGAAAAAGAGGGCATTTCGCAAAAGTGTGCAAAAGTGCAGAGACTGCGCCACCACAACGGAGTGCTTTTACTAGTGCTACTGATGAACCAAACAAACATATGGAAAATGGAGAGTCGCAGAAATTGTCATCATGTATCGTGGCCGCTACAACTAATCTCGATAAAGCTATGATACCGATAAAAATAAACGGATTATTCAAAGCCAGAGCATTGATTGATACAGGGAGTACTGCTAGTTTTATAGACAGCCGACTAGTTTATCAATATAATATACAAAAGAGCCCATGTTACCAACATGTCAGCATGGCAACTTCAAATCTAAAAACAAAGGTAGATGAATTGTGCTCCGTCAATATCGATTTGCAAGGTCATTGTTTTCAAGTGAACTTATTAATAATGGAGAAGTTATGTATGGATGTCATAATTGGCCATGATATTCTTAAGAGACATAGTACATTAGAAATGCATTTTGGCGGATCTGGAGCTCCATTGAAATTATGTGCACTATCTAAAGCCAATGTCGATCCAATCAGTTTGTTTCCGAATCTCTCACCAGACTGTAAGCCAATAGCTGTTAAGTCACGAAGATACTCAGATAGTGACATGCAGTTTATTCGAACTGAAATAAAGAAATTACTGGCTGAAGGGATTATAGAACCTAGCTCATCACCATGGAGAGCACAAGTACTTGTAACTACAAATGAAACTCATAAAAAAAGGATGTGCATAGACTACTCTCAGACGGTAAACAGATATACGCAACTGGACGCTTACCCTTTACCAAGTATTGAACAAATGGTCTATAAGGTAGCCAAACATAGTGTCTTCAGCAAAATTGACTTAAAAAGTGCGTACCATCAGATTCCGATTCTTGAAACAGAAAAACCTTATACAGCATTTGAAGCAGAAGGTAATTTATACCAATTTCGAAGAATACCTTTCGGTGTTACCAACGGAGTAGCGGTTTTTCAAAGAACTGTCAACAATATAATTGCAAACGAGGAACTTAAAGGAGTATACGCATATTTGGATGACATAACAGTATGCGGAACTACCCAAGCTGACCACGATCAAAAACTGCAGCGTTTTCTTGATATTGCCAAACGGTATAACCTTACACTGAATCTTGAAAAGAGTAAATTTTCATTGAAAGAGATAAGTATTCTAGGATATACTATAAACAGTGGAGTAATTAAACCCGACCCAGATCGTCTACGTCCACTATTAGAACTGCCTCTGCCTTCAGACTCGGCATCGCTACGGCGAGCGTTGGGATTATTTGATCACTATTCTAAATATGTGCCAAGATTCTCTAATAAAATTCAGTCCCTCGTTTCGCAAGGCACATTCCCTCTCGATTCTGAAGCAGTAAACGCTTTTAACGCTCTAAAGCAAGAGATAGCCAGATCAGCAGTAAACGCGATTGATGACAACATACAATTTGTTGTTGAAACAGACGCTTCAGACTATGCTATCGCGGGAACTCTGTCACAAGAAGGCAGGCCTGTTGCATTTTTCTCGAGAAGCCTTCACAGTAGCGAGCGGAATCACCCAGCCATAGAGAAGGAGGCCGCGGCTATAGTCGAATGTCTTCGGAAATGGAGACAATTCCTCATCGGACGAGAGTTTAAATTGATAACTGACCAAAAATCGGTCGCATTCATGTTCAATCAGCAGCATTCGTCAAGAATTAAAAATGACAAAATACAACGTTGGCGATTAGAACTTTCCGAATACAATTTTGATATAGTTTATCGCCCTGGAAAGGAGAATATAGCAGCTGATGCTTTATCAAGAGCTAATGCGCCAATAGTAGCCTCTGTACACAATTCAGAAAATGCACTCAAAGAACTGCATAAAACCTTATGTCATCCCGGAGTAACAAGAATGCTTCATTGGGTTCGAAGCAAAAATTTAGCCTACTCCACTGAAGAGATAAAACGTATTACTGCGAATTGTTCTATATGTGCAGAAGTGAAGCCTCGTTTTCAACAAAACATGGGAAAACTAATAAAAGCGATGGCCCCATTCGAAAGAATATCGATAGATTTTAAGGGTCCACTTCCCTCGGATGGCAATGGGAATAAATATATCCTTACAATTGTGGACGAATACTCTCGATTCCCATTTGCATATCCCTGCCCAGATTTGAGTACAAACACAGTAATTAATAAATTGACTGACTTATTTTCTATATTTGGAATGCCAACTTACGTACACTCAGATCGTGGTACTACTTTTCTTTCAAAAGACATGAAAGACTTTCTTCACCAGAAGGGAATTGCTACGAGCTACATTACACCATACAACCCTCAAGGTAATGGACAAACGGAGAGATACAACGGAATTATTTGGCGAACAGTACAATTGGCTCTGAAAAACCATGATTTGCCTATAACCAAATGGGAGTCAGTTTTAACTCAGGCTCTACATTCTGTGAGATCACTTCTTTGCACGGTTACAAACAGTACGCCCCATGAGCGGATGTTCTCTCACGCCAGGAGATCCTCATTTGGTCAGTCGATGCCTACATGGCTAAACGCCCCAGGAAAAGTATTAATGCGAAACCATAATCGCAATAGCAAATATGATCCACTGGTTGAAGAAGTAGAGACTCTAGAAAGTAATCCTCAACATTCTCGTGTACGTTTGAGCAGTGGAAGAGAGATAGTCGTGTCAAATCGACACCTAGCTCCTGCTGGGGAATCTTCGTCTGATTCCAATGATGATGACGACGAGTTCGTCGATGCGGTCGATGGCGATGGTCGTGTCACAGATGACCAGCGAGATTCCCAGAATGAGATGGTCCAGCCACAGAACATCACGACAGAGACTCTGCGTCGTTCTCAAAGAGTACGACGTCCGCCTGCTCACCTAACTGACTACGTGGCACAATAAATAGGCCCAGGAGAATGTGGTAATAATTATGAACTCCTTGGTCGATATAGAACGCCATATGTAAAGAAGAAACTGAGTTGTCAGGATTCATGGTGTCATGGAATGAGTAGGTTGAATTTTGTTAAATAAAACCTAAATACTATCTACAATTACGGGTCTATTCTTTACTACAGTGATTTAATGTAATAATTGCCGCAAGTCACTCCACGGTCCTACGAAAGTTGAGCTTGAGACAAATGAATTGATTTGAATCTTGCCATCACCGAGTAAATAATTCAATTATGTAATAGAGTTTGAATAACGAAAGCTGACCATGAATTATTTCCTAAACTTTTAGCATGGACACATTATAGGACTGTCAATCCTAATTTTCAATGTCAATTAATCAATAAATTCGCAATGAATAATAAATAGTATCAACTGCGTTTACGCAGTGTATGGCCAGAGTAACAGCTCTTGATTTTTTTTAATTGCCGCCTTTTTTCTTGGACAGCTTCGTTGGTCTAACGGAATTCCGTTTAGTAGGTAAATATAACAACAAATAAACTTACATTGCTAAAATAATTTCCCATTATAGTCCCACTTGATTACATTAATTCATTTACGGTTTTCGGCACGCACAAAAGAGTAGGTACCTAGAAAACAAGTGGTTTACTCTCGCTGGCTTTAAATGCTCATACTCAAATTACGTAAATTACAACTGGGGAGAAAAAGTTAAAAGTTTGATTGAAGAATGATGTCAAAGTTCACTGAAGTTCGTTTGACCAGATTATTTCATCAAAAATTATTGTTATTTACTGTACATACGTAGGTACTGTAGGTACTGTACCTACTGTTAATTTTAAATTCAGTGGGTTTAATTGAGTTAATCAAAATATACCAATCTTTGTCAACAGAAGCAAAATGGTATCGAACAGGATTTATTTTGTGATTTTAATCATTTCTCTAGAAATGAAATATAGCGACTGCCTCACACCGGCTTCACTAGATAAAACTTTCCATAAAGGAGTAGTCGCTTACTCAGATGAGCGATGGTCATTGTGCATTGAAAAATTTGAAGAAGCATTGCATCTTTTTAAACTTTATAAATCCATTCTAATTAATTGTAGAATAAAATGTAACAGGCAAATTTATGAATCTCAGATCAAAGAAGACATCGACGACCTTAAAATATATGAAAAGTACATCAATAAAAGAGATTGTCTTAATAAATGTCAAGATAAAGAATTCCTCAATGTGAACCTGAACAGAACTCTTGAAGACTCTATGCTACATAACATGCAGGCCAAAAAACCATATGAGTATCTGCACATGTGTTATTTTAACCAGCATATGTTTCACAAAGCCGCTTCATCTGCCTACACTTACCTAGTGGCCAATCCGGATGATGAGACAATGAAAGCCAACATGGAATATTACATTGTACAACCAGAAGTAGACCCAAATGAAATAGTTGATATGGAAAGTGATGACTATGTGGTTATGTATAATTTAGGTAAAAAGTCATACAAACAAAATAATTGGGCAGAAACAGTAACAAGCATGGAAGAAGTTATAAAAGACTATTTTTCAGCAGAAAACAACTGTCGCGTAGAATGTGAACACTTGCCTGGACAGGAGTGGTCCTCAGAATTTGTGATAACTATGTCAAACAACATAGCATCACTTTTGCATTGCCGACAACAGTGCCAGGATAAACTTAAATTCCTTAAATATGACTCTGGAGTGGAGTTCATTGCAGATGTGCTTAATTATATACAAGTAGCATATTATCACCTGGAAAAATATGTTGATGCTGCTGAAGCTGTTGCAAGTTACTTGGCATTGATGCCAGAGGATGAAGACATGTTAGCCAATGTTAAATTTTATAGCAAACATGTAGATGGGAAAGACTTTGTTCCACGATCTGAAGTAGTTCATTACTTGAAACGTGATACATATGAAAAGAATATTCTGCATTTTTTTCACCAAGGACATAAACATGACATTGATTTTAACACCATTCTTAAATCTTATAATTTTTTGAAGTAGCCTAAGTTTACCTTTATTTGGTGCTATTGATTGAAAACTGATCTACGTATATTAATATTATGATGTTCCTACTTTTTATTAATTCTTTTTTTTTTTATTAAGTAGGTGCATTTTTTAATTGTGTTACATAAGTAAGTACTTTTCATACTTACTTTTATCATACTATAATCATAAAGATATTTAAATACTTACTAAAATTATAAGGTTTTAATGAGCTAATACTAGACTATAAGAATAAGGAGAACTACTAACTAAAATCAATACAGAAGTGCCATAATACCAAATACTATGTAAAACCAAAGATTTTATACTGACCTACCTTAAACCTAACCTATTTTGATTAAATTTTTATAACATTTTATCTTTTTTTTGTGAATATTCCTGTATACAAATTGTCCATCCAATAATCCTTTCATTTAAACAGAATCCTTCACCAGTGTCCGCTAAAAATAGAAAAAATTAATTGATTTTTGGGATGAAATTTGATATTTTTGAATTCATCTGAATGAGCAGTACCTACTTTTGCGTAAAAACAGTTCCGGATCAGCCCATATGCAAATTAAGCAATTGCTTAGGGCATCACGTCTCGGGGGGGCAACATAAACAGCACCAAAAAATATTTACAAGACCCGAAGTTACTAGAGACGTGCGCCAATCTTTACAAATAGCTCGTCGATTTTTTTGAAAAAATACGAGGCGACTAGTGGATAAGGAGGCCCACAGGCGTGGGCCATCACTTAGGAGTAGGGCATCAAGTACTTTTAATCCGGCACTGCGTAAAGACAACCCAATCATTGCACCTTACTGTGTCCCATTCTCATCAAAACTCATACCTACCTACCTTTATAGGTAGGTATGTACAAAGGCCAGCACATCAAGCTACCCCAATCTGTCAAATTTCTTTGATAGATTTTCAACTTTATCACAAAGGTGTAAGGTTCATATTCAATTGGGAAAATTTGACAGATTGGGGTAGCTTGATGTGCTGGCCTCTGTACTTATTTAAAATTCGAATTTATCTATCGAGCGCAAGATATAAAATTACCTCCTTTTTTTTGAGGGTTGGAAATCATCAAATTACTCCTCCCGCTCTGGGTGGAGCGGAAGGGAGTGTCAGACTCTTATTGGCTAAAACCCATCCATGTTCCTTCCATAGCCCTTTATGTTCCGGGGCAACGGTAACCCTTTCGGACAATCCCACTGACCCGGCAGACTTCGGCCCTAACGAGCCCCTACACTGCTGCTGACATCTCTTTGAGGCGCGCGTGGAACAAGTACGCGCCGTCCGGCACGGGCCTGGTCCTGATCGGACGGTGAGCTACCCATTACTCTCCGTCCGCAGGCCCGCGCCTACGGTGGCCGGGAGTCGTCACGTGGCTCTCGAGGCCCGGAGCGTTTCCCGCGGCGGCTGGGTCGTGAGGCTCTGTCCCTCAACCATCCCGCCACCTCCTTCGCTAGCATGACTGCTTCGCAGAAGGAGGTGACTGCCACTCCCTCTCGTTCCGGACCATGGCTTGAACTAGAGCTCGCCGCCGCTGCCGATCGCCTCTACGAGGACACGGCGGAGCTACGCCCAAGCAGGGCAGACCTCCGCCATATGCTCCACCTCACCCCTATTTTTAGGCCCTCATTTACCGTGACAGAGATCAAGCTTCTTTAAAAGGTTTCAATTATTATTAATCTTTCACATCTGTAGGTACTTGAAAATCAGGAAGCAGAAGTGTAGGTAGCCTAGGTAGGTGCTAGGATATTCTGTAACTGTACCTATTGCTGCTCTAATTCCTCCCTACACCGGGGGGTGTTGCAAAAAGCATTGCGGCTCAAAAGCGGGTTGTGGGCCCTAAAATAGATCTTTGTGTCGATATTGTTAGTGCACAAAATGACCCATTCGTGGTACGCTCCTTACCTCAAGGTGTTTAACTTATCAAACAGCTCCTTT
The DNA here is from genome assembly GCA_963669345.1 of Gortyna flavago. Taxonomy (NCBI): domain Eukaryota; kingdom Metazoa; phylum Arthropoda; class Insecta; order Lepidoptera; family Noctuidae; genus Gortyna; species Gortyna flavago. The sequence continues at coordinate 12,396,135 of OY770126.1, forward strand.
AAAGGTTCCTACCTAATCAAATTCGTGATCGTGAAACTCTAATGATATGTAGGTAGATATAGGTAGGTACTTAAGTGTCATTTCGAAATTGGAATCATCATAAACTCTCGTCACCAACTCGTGTAGTCTAGTATTTACAGAATGTTATTTTTGTAGCGGCTGTTCCCAAGATAACGTTTTGTTATCGTGTTTTATTATCTCTTTTATGGAACATTCTGGAATGAGAAAATAGCAACACTGTTCCATTACGTACCTATACTCCGACTTTTAATTAGCTGCAGTCAAATGACATAATAACCATTTCGGACTGCGTTTATAGATATGCATGTCAAATAAGTTTACATAAGTTTTTACAATAAGTTCATTAAATTCATGAATTAACGTTTTAATTCTAAGAAAATAAAATTAATCTTTTTATCTACACCCATGCTATAAATCCTTTAGAAGTTTCTGAAACAGTTAGCTTATTGCCAACATTAAAACAAGCAGTGTCCTATTAACCATAACATCATCCAAACGAGTGTTATAATGTTGTACTCAATTTCATAATGCAACTCCTTTTAAAAAAAAGAACATTGTCATGCACGCGCGTTTCAAAAAGAACTTACAGGCGTGCTAGAATAGTTCTATACATAAAAGTTATTCGAATTCCCGCCGGCCGCCATTTTTTTTCGATATTAATATTGCAAAAAACTGTTTCAGAACCTTTAAAGAGGATTCTTAACATTGGTGTCTTGTATGCAACTGTACATAGTTAGGTATTAAAACACTCATGTGATACTATTATCAGTATTATCACACTCGGCTATTTTAATACCCCTTAATAAACAACAGTTGAGTAACTAACTATTTTAACACTTCTCAATAATTTTTACTTTGCACAAAGCCGATAGGTAGCTTGAAACAACCCAACATTGATTGCCTGACTGCCTTGCTTGGATATAGTGTTTTGTAAAATAAAAATGAACTCTTAATAATGTAATAAAATAGATATTCATGAAGTCTTCAGGTTATTTGTTAAAAATCAAAGCACCTTTCTGTAGATTCCGGACCGTGGTCATATGTAAATATTTTCAACGCACTAGCAACACAAAAACTTTTTCAATACTGGCGATACTTTTAATGGAATTGTGCTGTGCTCCGACAGAGGGCGTTTCATGTTGCTTTCTTTCTGTCAAGTTCTTGTAAATTCTAGGATGTCTTTCGTAATCGTAATATTGTAGACAAGAATCTAAAAGGTAAGTTTTGAGTTATGTCACATGATAGCGCGAGCTTAATCATTTTGATGCTCTGTATAGTAGTACATTAGCCTCGCTAACCAAAGTAATGGTCAATTTATTACCAACACAGGAAGTATAAATTGCCATGTTGTGTTGTGCGCAGGTTTGTACTTACCTGGGTATGTCCGACGCTATCTGTAGTTTCACCATTGACTTAATTCGATCACAGTGATGAAGTAGAAAGTTATTTCCCACCTAGCAAAGGCATGCTGAATATTTTCTTGATTGTGCTGTTGATGCCTAACAAAATTGTCATATTATAATTATTATTTGAGGTACTTACAGGTCTAGTACTTTTCTATAAAAAATAAAAGGTACCCACATATTATATACCTACTTACTTGCGCACAGTACCATGGTTGATTCAGAATGGTGAGCAGAATGCTCGGATCAGTTAAAAGCACATTTTATAAGACATAAACAGCTGTGCTTACATCTTCAAGGTATATCAATAGCAATATAATTTGTTTGTAGAAAATAGATGCTACCTACTCATCTGATTATCCAAAAACCAACATAGCATTTCAGCATTGTTTTCAAAGTTTTCTAATTGTGATTATTTTACCATTGTTTCAGATAAATAAAGCCATGGAGAATTTAAATGACAAACTCAGCGTTAAAAATCTCCTGTTTAATAAGAGTTTCCCTAACTATGTGATACCGGTACCAATCAATGGTCACAAACTTTATGCATGTACAGGTTGCGGGGACAAGTAAGTAATTTCATATAACACTTGGTAACTTTTCTTTACACTTGTAGTTAGGACTATTTTGGTAGATTATTATCATAATTACATTGGTAGGCATCCATGCTAACTGGTTAATGTAACCACCACGGGATAATCAATTCTTAAATAGCTTGTCTCTTGTCTCAGGAAAAAAAATACTTACCTACCTACTTACAAGTTATTTTTAATCCAATGTGTAAAGGAGACTGGCCAAAAGTGGACTATGCTCAAATGGTGATATGGTTTTGATATTTGTGTATCCCAACCTCATATATACTGTTGTGAAAACTGGCATCAAAACCTGACCTGAATTAAAAAAAAAAACATGTTTAGAAAACTTCGGGTCAATAAATTCTAGTATTCACTGTATTGTTTGCGCGACGCTAAGGAGGGTAATGTGTTTATCAGCCTATATATGTATGACTGTTTGTTCATTTGTGGCACTTTAGAGACAAAACGCGTGAGCCGATTTTCGATTTTGATTTTTCATAAGTCATTTGATTTGTCTTTTTCTCTAAGTAATCTTTTCAATCACTAAAGACATGACAGTAATCAAAAATCAATGTGGCGACAACCAGCCATATTATTTTTAGGTTTCTCTTTTCATTTTGAATAACCATTTACAAAAAAAAATTATACCAAAACAAATCTATTTTTTTTTAAACACTCTTTTATTTAAATAAAAATGTACCTAATCTAAAAAAGAAAGAATAACGCGAACTAAAAGGAAAAAAAATAAATTTAAGTGACATTTTAAAATTCTACTATCCTACTAATATTAAACCTACATGTAAAAGTTTGTGAAGATGTTTGGATGTTTGTTACTCAATCACGCAAAAACTACTGAATGGATTTGGATGAAATTTTGTACACAGATAAGTTTATAACCAGGATTAACACATAGGATACTTTTTATCCCGATATTCCCACGGGATCGAAACTAAAGCGGGTGAAACCGCGGGGCGCTGCTAGTAATTACTTAATATATAAATTTTAAACGCTTGAGGCACTTATATTGTTTAGTCGGTTCATCTGTCTACCGGATACTGTAAATCAGTGCCTCAAGCTTTTAAAATTTATATATTACTAGCTTTTGCCCGCGGCTTCGCCCGCGTGGAGGTCGGAAATTATCCCACGGGGACGTACTATCAGGAATTCTTGACTATATTTCCAATCCCTTATATCTCTTGAAAATAGTAACACAACAATGTCAATATTTCATGTGAATTTTAAAATCATCCCCTATTTTACCCTCTTGAGGGATCATTTTAGAAAAACGATGAAATACGTAATTCATTATTTGTTACCAAAACCATAAATTTGTATTTCCTTAACCAAAACTTACGAAATAACAGATTTCCCATACAAACTTTCCTCCCCTATATCCCCTCCTTTAGGGATATTTTTGAGACAAAAAGTAGCCTATGTCCTTCCACGGGATGCAATCTATCTCTCTGCCAAATTTTATCGAAATCCGTTCAGTGGTTTAGGCGTGAAAAGGTAACATACAGACAGGCAGAGTTACTTTCGAATTTATAATATTAGTATGGGCTAGCTGCGCCCCGCGGTTTCACCTGCATACGTGTCGATCCCGTGGGAATATCGGGATAAAAAGCCTATATGTTAATCCAGGGTGTCAGCTACCTCCATTCAAAATTTTATCAAAATTGGTCCCGTCGCGTCGTTTGAGCGTGAAGTAACAAACATATAAACAAACTTTCGCTTTTTTCGATTGTGAATATTGGTAGAGAGTTAAATGAGTGGACTGTATAAATATGATGATCACGTATATTAAAATTTATATTTTAATATACGTGATCATCATATTTATTTATTTACACACATAACATCATATTTATACAGTCCACTCATTTACATGCATTCCGTATTAGTGTGATTTTAAAATGTCACTGAAATCTATTTAATTTTCTTTTTTAGATTATGTTTTAAATAAATAAAAGCTTGTTTTTAAAAACATTTTTTATTTTCATTTTAATTTTAACTTTTTAGTCTTAATGATTTATTGTTACCACCTTTTTAGACCATTTTTTATTTATTGATTTGATACATTATTTTATTTATTTAGTATTATATATAGGTCGTAGGTTCGAACAGGTGCTTTACTTTCTAAATTATTTCATCACCACTGCTCTCAAAAAGGTGAAGGAAAACAGCGCGAGTAAACCGACATGTTCTAGAACCAAAAATTCGAAGACATGTCGTCAGTTGTAATATCAATTAATGTAACCGCCCAAATGACGAAATTGAGTTAAATATACAGTTCGACTGCAAATTTTCCGCTCTATCGATTGGTGTCTTTAAAATCACGATATCTTGAAAAAAATGGCGAGTACGTTAACAAAATCAGACCAGTTTCAACTCATTTTTGTGATGTATGGCATATTTTATGAGAATGAGCAATGTATGGGTTAATGTAACGACAGACTTGGTATTACTTTTTAATGTATCCACCCAACGTGAAACAAAATCATTAATGTAAGAGTCATTTTTTTTTCTAAAAATTACTCTTACATTACTTATTTTGTTTTAGATTATAACTTTCTGACTGTTACGTTAACCTCATTACCAAATAAAAAAAAAATGCGACTAACACTAGTTTTTGTGTCTATGCTTGGATAAAAGCTAAAGTAGGTAAGGTCTCAAATTGAAGTAAGTATCACAAAATTGGTTTAAAATTCCATAAAATAATACCTGCCTTAATATTCATTCTTGAAAAAATATAATTTTGTTGGTTACAGTAACGCTCTAGTACTTTATACAGGGTTATTTTTAAATTATAACAACCTCACAGGACTGGGTGTGTGTGTGTGTTGGTTGTGGAGGTCAGATAGGCAGTCGCTCCATGTAAAATACGGGTATTCAGCTGCATCGGGTCAGGCTGGAAACCAACCTCAACATAGTTTGGAAAAGGCTAGGCAGATGATGAAGATGAGCAGTCATGCCTCTTACTTTTCTTTACTTACTATTGATCTGACATTTTTACAAAGAAACACTCTCAAATTAATAATATTTAGCAAAATATTTTGCTGTTATTATTTCGAGAGATATTCTACTATGACTTTTAAGTTATGCTTAAAACAATATTTTTTTACGAAAGCTAAAAGCTGTTTTACAAAAACCAAATTGATTCTCTTCACAAAAAAAGGAAACTGACGACACTACAACTACCACGATTCTTTGGTACTACCCTAAGCCTATCAACTGAAACCAAATACCTGGGCATACCTGGCCCACAGGGATCTGCGGCAATACAAGCGAATGCTTGGCAAAAATTGGGGGATTAGCCAAAGGGTCACTGGCTATACATCAAAGTATCCGTCCAATAATTACATACGGCTCACTAGTCTGGTGGCCCAGAACAGACCTGAGCATAGACCAAAGAGAACTCAAAAAGCTGCGCGGTTCGCTTGTGTGGCAATCACTAGCTGCGTGAGAACTACACCCACCGCTGCCCTACAGGCTATGCTTGGACTGCCGCCCCTGCACCTCATCGTGCGGGAAGAGGCGGCCCTGGCTGCCTTTGGGCTATAAATATCAGGAAACCTCAGCAAAGACTCCAGGGTCAAGTACTTACGCTTAAAGGAAGATGCGATCAAACGTCAGCCAATGATGGCATCACCCTGCGACAAAGCCCTGAAACAATACTGCTTTCAAAAACAGTACAACATAGCGCTTAAAGAGGAGCAGTGCGACTACTCAGGCCTGAAGGTGTTGAGAATTTACACTGATGGATCAAAGATCGATTGCGGAACTGGATTCGGAGTTTTCTCACACGACCTCAACATAAAAGTATGCAGACTTCTGGGAAGGCTCAACACGGTCTACCAAGCGGAGTGTGTGTGGATACAAGCGGCTTATGCCATAGCAACCAGGAGAGTAACGGACACCCATATTCGTATACTCATGAAAAAATGCATCACTTCGAACCTAATACTAGAATATCACAATGCGCTTGAACAGGTAACCGTATCGAACCGCAAAACAGTGACACTACAATGGATAAAAGGACACAGTGGATCGCTAGGAAACGACGCAGCTGACGAGCTGGCCAGAAGGGCATCCAGTACGTCAGTCTATGGACCGGAAACTATCGTGCCCATCCCCTTCAACCAACTACGCAAGTGGCAACAGGAGTACACCCACACACAAGCAGAGAGCTGGTGGACGTCGTCACCGGGATGTAGGCAGTCCAAGGAAGCCGTGCCATTATTTGATGGCAAGCTAATCAGACGCTTACTATGCCTGGACAGAAAAGGCCTGCGCCGGGGACCATGACTGATGAAACTGTTGCGCAAGTGCTCTTTGAATGCACAGGCGTCACCCAGATTAGATCAGAAACCCTCGGGACACCCAGATCATACACAGATGTTCTCAACAGACCAGGAGACTTAATCAGCTTCTGGAGGAAGGTGGGTGGTTGGAATAATTATCGACGGCCGCCATGGCCCAAGCACAATGGTCCACTTGATGGACTAAGTGCGAAAACCAATAACCCGTAACATAAAACATAGATATAACATCCTGGTTATTAACTGTGTACCAAATTTCATCCAAATCCGTTCAGCCGTTTGTGCGTGAAGAAGTAACAAACACACTCACAAACTTTCGCCTTTATAATATTAGTGTGATTTATATCAGAATTTGTTTTATTCATAACGAAGTACTTTTTCAAAGAATTAATTAAAAAGGTAGTTTATTCTAAATTGGACCTTAGTACAAGTGAATAAGTAGGTAACTCCTACAATCAACTTATGACAACGTATGTCCACGCGTTGAAAACTGTGTTATACGTTAAACTAGATTGAATATTCTGTAGGTTACGTTATAGATGTTATTATTTTTTTCAAAAAATTTTAATGTAACACGATATTTGTTTCAAAAAATTAACGTAACCACCATGTCATCTTGGAAACTATAATAGTAGGCTTTATATGGTTTCTTTCAGATAACAGGTTTCAACATTTTGGGAAAAATGCTCTAAACAGCATTGCAATAGGATGAGTACACAAAAAGTTACAACTCTTTTTGTGAATTGAATTTAGTTTTTTGCCTCTCCTGTAAAGTCGCCTTTTGGCGGTTACCTTAATTGATATTACAACTGACGATGTGATATCTCCTAACCCGCACCAGGCTCGCGTGGTGGAATACGGCCCTCTCACAGACAGGACGCCTGTGTCCCAACACACAGTGTTCCAATCGATCAAAAAAAATCCTGCTGTTTATGGTATTTATCGATCATGGGATGCATTTAAAATGCACAAGTAAAACTCCCACGTGTCAATTTCAAATACTTTTTTAACCGACTTCCAAAAAGGAGGAGGTTATATGTTCGACTTTATGTATGTTTTTTTTTTTTTTTTTGTATGTTCACCGATTTCTCCGTCATTTGTGGATCGATTTCGAAAATTATTTTTTTGTTTGAAAGGGTATACTCCCAAGGTGGTCCCATGTCAGCAAGTTGGAATCTGATGAGAGGATCCCATGGAAATCGAGGGAAACCCTCAACTTTTTTTGGCAAACATATAGCGATTTGGATATTTTTTAGAGTAACTTGAAGGGTATACTCCCAAGGTGGTCCCATTGTCAGCAAGTTGGAATCTGATGAGAGGATCCCATGGAAATCGAGGGAAACCCTCAAATTTTATTGGCAAACCTATAGCGATTTGGATATTTTTTAGAGTAACTTGAGCATTTGCTCTCGGAAATCATCATTTGGTAAAGTGGAGCTGATGATGAAGACTACAGACGGCCATCGGAACTAATCAATGATAAATATTTCACGGGTTGCGATTCGATTACTTTAATATGGTTGCTAAGCAATTTATGCTCGTCACAATGCGTGTGGTGGTGGAGTGGAGTTCTTCAGGTTCTTACCAGGAGAACTCCTCAAAAATTAACGTCCCAGCATCGGGAAAAGCAATATTTTGTAAAAGGTGATGAGCAGTTGACGTTAGGCTATTGTAACTTAGATAAATTACAAACTCTCTCACTAAAAAGTGAAAAATAAAAACTTTTTTACAAAAAAAAAACAACCGACTTCCAAAAAAAACTACAAAGTGATAAATAACTTTTATTTCGGAAGTCGGTGTCAATAAACGAAAATGCAGAACCAACGACACCGACTTCCGAAATAAAAGTTATTTATCACTTTGTAGTTTTTTTTGGAAGTCGGTTGTTTTTTTTTTTGTAAAAAAGTTTTTATTAAAAAAAATGATGAAGTTTGAAGATGAAAACTAAAACCAAGCTCGCCCGTATTCAATACGACAAACGCTCAGCTCAGCTTTACAATCGAGTAAACAAAGAGATCTACATATACAATAAACAATTAACTGTCAGTAAAAAATTTTTAACTAATTGGATAAAACCACTTACTTATGATGACACGGAGAAGCTACTGGAATAAAATAAAACCTTACACTTAATGCTCTCACCTTTCGTACTTGTCGTATACAGTCTGATTCATTAATTGCCACTTACATTCACTCTGTATTTTACATTAAATTTAACAAACCCTCACAGTATCACTTAACTTTCATACACACAGTTGCTCACATTCAACATTCAAATTCACATTCACAGTAACACTCCTTAGTATTCACACTCACACACCCCCATTTTCACATTTACACACCTTCATAGTCATAGTCACATTCACACACCCTCATACTTACATTCACACACCCCTACTCTCACTCACACATTTGCATGCTTCTTGTCTAGTTTTAATTTTCTCTTTTTATCTTAAATTGCCTGTTTTTATAACACTTTAAACAAGTAATTTTATGTTAATATTTTAAGTTTTGGAAGAGCGGAGTCTCCTAACACAGGCTTTTTTGCTTAAAAGGAGACTCCAATCACTAGTTGTTAAATTTACTTGTAGTTATAACAAATAAAACATTTTCAAAACATTTTTCAAGTTTAGGTGACCTTTACATGAAAAAAATTAAAATAAATTCTGAAATGTAACTGTCCAAGATATTAATTTTATATAAATATAGTCTGATAAAGCATCTTTGGGCGCATATTATTCAGTTTTTATTTTTAGTAAATCACCGGATACCGAGAAAGTTTTTTTTTTCAGATTTACGTTTTTATTTTTATTTTCTCCTTAAAAACTCAAAAGTGCGGCTGGTCACTAGCACATAAATATTGCTCGTAACAAGGCCTATCATTGATAAAAAAATCACGTCGTACAATCGCTGTTTTTAGAAGGAATCAAATTTCAAAACATAGTGTTAGGGTTGTCACTGTATTTTTTTGCTTTAATACAATAGCTTATCTCATTTAAGCATAAAATCCAATGACATGCTTGGAAGATCTTTTATTTATTTTTTACTATTGATATAGGCACGCGTTTGGCCACTATTTTTTTTCGATGAAGGGACACACTTAGCGCGGGGTAGAGGTCCACTCTCGTTAGGCTGTTGCTAAAACCCCGCGCTAATACATGTGACTTGGAGAAACGGGGTTGAGGCACCGTGGAGCCGTTACAGACCCATGGCGCCACTTCGCCTCACCAGGGGCTTACCCAACCTGCTGAGGGATGTCCATCCGGGCCCCGACCGGAGGACTTAATGCAAGGGGGGCATGAGGGCGCCAACCCTCATGTTGGTACACGAGTGGCAAACGACGCTGTGGACTGCGCCACTTCTCAAACTCCAGAAGTATCCGCAAATGTGCAAGGAGGTTGTAGTCGATTACAGATTTTTGAATGCATTTACGCAGAAAGCAAAAACATATAAGAAGAACGGGTCACCTGACAACCTAACATCCTCGGAATTGCCCATCGTAGTTTTTAGAGAAATTGGTCAACACCTCAAAAAGTTGTTAAACCATTTCTCGGTGAATGATGTCGAAGGAACAAAAAAAGGTTCAAGGACAAGGTTGAATACAAAATTCTTTGTTCCTTGATTCGGGATGACAGATTCGATCTTGCTTGACATAACAAGTATGTCAGTGATATCTCTTTTTTTCCTTGTATTCCCACACTCACAAAAAAAAAAATACTTGTTTGACCTTTTGCGACAACCCTATGTTGTATTATTTGACCTTAGAACGAAATGGCGTATTCTTCCCAAAAACCGCAATAGTACGACGTGGTTTTTTTATGAGTGATAGGCCTTGTTACAAGCAATATTTCTGTGCTAGTAACAAGTGCCACTTTTAAGTTTTTAGCGAGAAAAATATAAAAAATAAAATTTGAAAAATATTATTACTCCGTATCCAGGGGTGATTTTCCAAAAATAAAAATTGTAAAATATGCGCCCAAAGATGCTTTATCAGACTATATTTATATAAAATAAATATCTTGGACAGTTACGTTTTCAGAATTTATTAAAAAATTTTTTTCATAAATTGGCACCTAAACTTCATCATTTAAAAAAAAAGTATTTGTAATTGACACGTGGGTGTTTTACTCGTGCATTTTAAATGCATCCCTTGATCGATAAATACCATAAACAGCAGAGGGTTTTTTTTTTTGATCGTTTGGAGCTGGGATATCATTGTAACACTGGATCCACAGAACAGATTTATCTGTTCTGTGACTGGATCAGTGGGAACGTTATGGGCTGATTATGAATTTTATTTATTTATACCACTTGGAGCGGTGCCATATTGAATTTAGTGTGATGTTACCAAATTTATCCGCCACCTTGGAGCGACGGCCATATTTTTAATTATTACAATATTGGTATTGCACAATGTACCTATTGTTACAAGAAATATAGGCGTATGCAAAATTTCAGCTTAATTGGATAAAAAATAATGGTCCATAAATTCTTTTGACGGACAACTTACATACATTCATAAAAACAGTGCAAGCAAAATAAAAGCTTGTAAAAACTAAGCTACTAAATCTTACACACCTTTAAATATACCAGCATTCTCAAAAAAAAAAATCACCAACATTCTCATAAAAAAAATTCACCACGATTTCCGTAGGTACAATCAAACATATAACTACTTACTTACATAAATAAAAAAGCAATAAAATACAACAAGAAGTAAAATAGTAGATTGTTTGATTGATAGCTGACATCAATGCAAACAGAAAACATAATAGAACCAAACCCCGGAAAGCACAACGTCTTCGAGATAATAACGTTCAACGTTGGTTCGCGGCCGACATTTTTCATTAGTGATAGAAGTTTTCGGAATCCGATTAGATCCGAAGATTACCCCCATACAAACTCGCAAATGTTACCTCTTTAAAATATTAGTAGGTAGGTAGGTATAATAAGTATAGATAGTTTGAATACTGTCAAACTGACCGTCACCGCCTGTGGGAACAACGCATAACTAATTAGACACTATTTAGATTACCTATCTGTATAGTCACAGACTCACAGCCAAAATATGACTTGAGACCACAGAGTACTTTTTTGATAGAGTGCTTGAGACTTAACTGTATACATAATATGACATGTTAAAGTTACAGTATTGTTCGACTTTACTAACCGAGTAACCGGACTCACCTATCCATGTCTACTTCTACTAATCATAATTATAAATGCGAAAGTAACTCTATCTGTCTCTCTGTTACCTTTTCACTCCTCAACCAATGAACCGATCGTTATGTTTGACAAATAGGTAGCTTGAGAGATGGAGAAGCACGGCTACTTTTCATCCTGGATATATCTATAAAAATAATTTTGAAATACAAAACACACGCAGACGAAGTAGCGGGCAACAGCTAGTCGTTTATAAATACCATTCGATTTACTTGTTTATTTTTCTTTTACAGGTTCATCTTTGAGTCCAGTTTTAATGATCACATCAATCGCAAGTCTGTAAGCATTACCTACATGTGCCGGAATTGTAACCAATCGAGAACTTTTTTCAACAGATGTAATTTACTTTTTCATATAAGATCACATGGTTTCAAAACAGCTACGATCAATGTTACAGACTTAAAATTAGAACCATTACCGTTAAGTAACTACAAAATTAAACCTTTAAGCCCACCAAGCAACGATGTTATAACATCTCCTGTAGCGACAGCAAGTGAAACTACAACAGCAACTGAAATTACAACGGCAACTGAAATTACAGAACAACAAAAAAAAACATATACCACAGTAAATTGTTTCGAATGTAAAGAAAATTTAAGTAGCTCGGGGGCCCCTTATAAAGATAGAGCCAGTCATTATATGCAGTTTTCAAACGAAGTTATATATTCGTGTCCCATATGTTTATTTGCACTGCCGAGTATATGTGCATTTAAAGCACATTTGCGTTTACATTTGAAATGTCCACCTTATTATTGCCCAGAATGTGGTTTTCACCTTGGCAACAAAAATTTGCAGTATCCATACAACCATGATTGTGAAGGATTTAAGATGATGAGAGCAACAGCCAGATCAAGATGTGCCGCGCCCGATTGTCGCCTTTTCCATCCCAATGATTATAAAGAGCACATGAAAGAGTTGCATATGAAAAAAGTTTATAAATGTCCATACTGTGTCGTTGCTTGTTTCAACGCAGTAAGTATGCAAGACCATTTGAAAAGTCATAAAACAGAAACCAAGCCACTCGTTTTTTATAAATGTGAAATGTGTCCCGGGAAATTTGTATTGCAAAGTCGCATGGAGTGGCACTTAAAAAGTCATAAAGTCATGTGCGTTTTTCCATGTTGGCCCTGCGGTTCCATTTTCAAGGATATATCTGTTCTACTTAATCATTTCCTAGCAAAACACAATACAAATAAAACAATAGAAAGTACATTGATTAGTATGCTGTCTGAAAATGGTATGGATTCAAAAGATTCAAGTAAGCCGAAAAGAGTATATCGCGTTGTAAAAAGATGTGACCTATGTTGCAGAAGTTTTATATATACATGTCAACATTCTGATTTTCATAATCTGCCTAACGAATGTCCATTTCAATGTACTTCCACTTTTGGGTCTACAGAAATGGATGTTGTGCCTGATAGAACGCAAAGCAACACCAATATTACATGTCACCTTTGTAAAACAAACATATCACAAGACTGGAATGAAATCAAAAAACATTATGCTGCACTGCACATAAAATATAAGTGCTTAGATGCTAAAATAGTCCTTACTAGAATTAATGTAAAGAAGTACTTATCTGAACGCAAGACTTCGGGCACCAAAAGAACGATTGATAAGAAAATATCTAGAAGAGGTAGAAGACGCCAACAGAATAAAGCTTCAACAGTCTCAATTGACGTTGATAGTGTTCCGCTGTCTATACAAGGTAGTAAATCTAAAGTTGCGGACAGTACACACGTTTGCAACATATGCAGTGATAACTTTGAACAAAAAATATTACTAGAAAGACATATGATATCCCATAGGGATCCTTGCATGGCATATCAATGTATGGAGTGTGGACAGAGTTTTGTTGTCAAACCCTCATTTTCAAAACATTTGTTGTTGGAACATAATATATCTGATATTGAAGAATATATTAAAGAAAAGCAATGTTACAATGAAAATGCTCTCATTAAATACCAAAGTAATGATATTATTTCTAATGAGCCACTTCGTGAAAATCAATGTAAAATATGTCTGGAAGACTTTGAAGGTCCAGAAGATTTGGCGAAACATTTCAGAGTTCACGGTATGGCATTCTTATTGAAAAACAACCCGAATAAGATTGAATAAAAGCTCGTTACGAAACTATTACCAATACCTACAAATCTTTAGTTTACCTGAAGGGATTGAGGAGTCACTTTTCAGCGATCAGTGGCTAGATCCATCCGTGGCGATTATAGTAAAGTAATGAGAGGAGTAATAAAATAAAAATCACCTACTCTTATTACTGTACGTTTATCTGGTGTTCTCAAATTCCCAGGTTTCGTAGCGCAGCCCAGGAGCGAGGGACTGAAATGTTTACCCATAGCATACAAGTGTAGAGATACGATACATATTGTACATAACATGCGTATTGCCATCATAGAAATGGGGATTACAACTGATGCCACTTGATAGATAACTGTTTGTTGTTTTAAAATGAATAACCAAGGTGACACATTGAACAGTTAAGTTTGTTTTATTAACTGACTTAGGTACATAGGCCCTTAAAACTATCCCTGTAATAGACATTTATTTTATAAATATTGTTTACTTACTAATATCTAAATAAGTATAGTAAGCATAAGAAACAGGTATGCACGCAGCTAAATACAACTTTTTAAACGACAAACCGTGTGCCAGATGATGGGATTTCCTATCGGCAAAAACAACGGACTTCCATACAAACTTTCACCAAGTAAATGCAAATAACAGATGCTGTTAAGTTTTTATCTTATGCTTGTAGCAGATGTAAATGTTATGTCTATATAGCATTATTTTGTTGACTATACCTATTGTATAAGTAATCTTTTAAGCATAGTTCCGTTTGAGAAAATACCTTCTATTACTTTATAAGACATGCTGAATTTGTGTTGAGTTAACATGTGTCAAAAAGACACTGGGCAAAAGTGGTCCAATGTCCACCACTAACGAGACCTATGTGACTAAATAGTCTATTTGAAATTATAAAGGGTGTCCCAGGAAACCTCTACCAGCGAAGGTCTGTGGTCAGGGGACACTTATACCCATCGATTGAACCCCTATGTATGTTCCGCGATATTTTGTAGTTTTCGAGAAAGTTGAAGAGTTGTGTTTCTTTGAGATTTTTTTTTGTCAGTATTATGGCTAGAATGTTTTCACATGTTGTAAAACACAAAACACCCAAATTCTAACTACTAGTAGCTCAGAATTTGATCACAAGGTTAAAATTTCTATTGGAGAGAAATTATTATTAAAATTAAATATGCTTAAAACAAAGATTTCTTTATAGCCGTCTTAGTAAAAGTTACTCCTATTTCAATAGACTATTCAGTGACATAGGTCTCATTAGTGGTGGACATTTGGATCAAGTCCCAAACATTTTGTCCAATGCCCTTTAAGTAAAACCAAACTGTATTTTAATTTTAGTATACATATTTTCATATCAGATAAGGGCCTGTTTCACCTTATCAGGATGATGTATACCTACTTAATATAACTTTTTTTTAATCAATTTGTGCTCTGGAACAAGCAAAAGACGTGTGTTATTTTACTTTTTCTTTGTGTTAAGAATCTCATGGTTTGTTCGAATTAGGAAATTACCGTGCA
The DNA here is from genome assembly GCA_963669345.1 of Gortyna flavago. Classification (NCBI taxonomy): domain Eukaryota; kingdom Metazoa; phylum Arthropoda; class Insecta; order Lepidoptera; family Noctuidae; genus Gortyna; species Gortyna flavago. The sequence continues at coordinate 12,411,291 of OY770126.1, forward strand.
TTCGAGTTATTCAATGTCGATCGTTTTTTTGCCGATATAAATTATGGAAGCCAGATGCTACGGCGGTGGCTATGTTAATTTATTGTGTTAAGGTTTAAGCTTACCTTAACACAACAAATTAATACACAACTATATAAAATTACAAAGATGCGAAGTCTTTGTAAGGTAACACACAGTCGAGGCTAGTCATGGTATAGGCAGATTCATGGGTTTTTTAATTACTATAGTTTAATTGTACTGAGTGTGTGTGTGACTGAGTGTTGATAAAACATATAAGTACCAAGTAATTTGTTTTAAAACATAAGTTTTACTAAATAATAATAAAACTAGTTCGCTAAAGTCAGTCTTTATTTAAATAAATAAATTAAAATGTATGGCCTGTTTCACCACCTGTAATAAGTTCCAGTTAACTTGTCTGGCAAATAATTTAGTAAATGGTTCAATAAATTTATTATTATTAAATATTTACCGGATTGGTTTTATCCGGATATGGTGAAACAGGCCATTAACAGAAAACACGTAGAAGAATACTGAAGAGTTTTAACTCATAGCGACGGGAATAAATTATACAGGGTGAAGTTTTAATCACTGTTTTCCTCTTAAGGGGTCATTGTACCCATCATTATGAACAACTTTTACTATGGGACAAAACCGTGAAAAAAAAATCAGCTGTTCTCTACATTTATGTTCGCATAACTCGTCAAAATGTAGGGAACAGCAAATTTTATTTTTTTTCGTGATTTCGTATTTGGTTCCATAGTAAAAGTTGTTTATAATGATGACTACAATGACCCTGTAAGGAAAACAGTGATTAAAAATTTCACCCTGTATACAACTTTATTTTTATTATATGCGAAAGCGAAACCTGAATATAGTTTGTTCAGAATAAGTAACTGAATCGATTTCAATCATTTTTACACCATGTTATATTTTGTCCCAAAAATATTTAATCACTAGTGAATTACAGTTTACAATAAAATCGCCGTATAATTAAGTACCTACTCCCAAACTATTATCAATGAGCTGAGGATGCTGGAGGAGCATAAAACATGGTCACCCCGCGCCGCGCCGCGTGGTGAGCATGTTTTGGAACGGACAACCAGATAACATAACAAGCTTATAACTTTGTGATTTCTCAAGATACTGTTTTGAAATTTTTTACATAGACTCTTTACATAAAAATACTAGACACGTGTTTCGGGTTTCGCATATACTAAAAATAATGTTGTATTAGTCAATCAATTTCCGACAGGAGTAATCGTGTGCATAGGTCCTTGAAATGGGTGATACTAGAGCCAATTTGCAACATTTTACCTGAAATAGGACTGACTGGTTTCAGACTGGGTTCTTGTAAAGTTATCAAACTTTTCAAGTTATTTTGGAAATTTCCTACTGCTTTGAACGTTAACCACCGAATGAAACTGTCAAGAACAAAAAAAATACTCTTACGTTTAGAAATTAATCGTCGTAAAGTTCATGTTAAGATGTTTTTTTTATACTTCGATTTCTCACTATTACAAATAAAAAGCTAGCAGTTCATGGACGAGAGGTGGAAATTTTGTAAAAAGCTTAAGTTCTATAACTCCACAAAAACACCTAGTGTTTCAATGTTGCAAATGGGCTCTAGTATCATCCATTTCAAGGATAGCTACCAATTCGGTACCAATCACCATGAAATGTATAGTACTTAAAAAAAAACATTAAAACATTTCATAAAACTTTTTTTTTTAATTTAGGGAATACATATTATGTCACTCAGGCTGGCTGGACAAATCTTCAAAATAACTCGCATTTAACTAGGTCAATAGGGCATTTTATGTGACGGCTAAACACCCTTTTTTCAGAATTTGTGACGCAACATAATCTTAGATAATCGATCGAAAACGTGTCCAGCCATCTTGAAAAACCACTTTTCGCTGGTCTCTCAATCTCGGTAACGGAAGTGATTTTGACGACTTTTTGCTTATCAACGGGCGTCACATAAATTTGTGACAGGCATCGAGCTAAAAGTTTTGTGATACGTACAGCGGTTTAGTAGAAAAATGCAAAAATCTGTGTCCAGCCATCTTGAATTTACGTATAAAACTTTTGGCTGGCACTTCCGAATCTCAATAACGGGAGCGTTTTCGAATATGGTTCCTTTACTAACATTTAGGGACGCAATTTGTGACAGTAATAACATTTGATTTATGGCGTCACATGTAAGGGTTTACGAGAAATCAATAAAAACTTAATGTCCAGCCAGCCTGAGCTCAAGCTGGCTGGACACATGTATCTCCGCTGCGTGATGATCTACGGCCTTCGAAATTATGTTAAAATTTTTGTGACGGGGACGATAATGATTTACTGAATTTGCGACGGAGAAATTTGAGAAGTTTCAAAGATATTGATCATTTAAATCTTCCCATACAAACACTGCAGTAGGGTTACCAATAATGTAGGTTTTATGTAGGACTAAGTATATTTTAAGGTGTTTTCTTTAATGGATGAAAATCCGTGTTTTGGTGATATTAATACGAACAACTGTATGTATTTAAGGAGGAAGCGCTAAGGTAGCCCGCGAAATTCAAATTTTCTTACGCTTTTTTCAATTTGCTGGTCAGTATTAAGTGGTACGTTGATTAAAATATGATTCGCGGTCGTAAAAAATATGTATTTATAGAATTATAATCATCACAATCAGTAATACAACTTGTTAAGTTAGTATAATCCCCAAATGTGAAGATTTCATGAAATAGTCATTCTTGGGGATTACTTGGTCTTAGAGAGTTGTGTTGATGAATTATAGATTATAATTCTGCAAATACATATTTGTTACGGCCGCGAATCATATTTTAATCAACGTACAGACGCCAGCACATCAACCTACTACAATCTGTCAAATTTCTTTGATAGATTTTCAACTTTATCGCTAAAGTATAAGGTTCAAAGTTGATTGGGAAATTTTGACAGTTTCGGGTAGGTTGATGTGCTGGCGTCTGTACAAATTAATACTGACCAGCAAATTGCAGAAAACGGTCCGCACAATTTTATTTTTAGTAATTTTGTCTATGGGAGTATCGCTGTCATTCTATTTTCTTTAGTAGAGTAATTGGCTGTGGTATTTTTATGCGAAAAAACCAATAAGAATCCACGATTCTAATAAGTTATCTGTAGTTGAAAATAAATAAATGGCCGCATCGATGTATCGTTCATAAACATCGATGTTGAAACTGGTAACATCGATGAAACATTGTTCTTAAGAACGATGTTTTCTCAGCGCCATCTATGAAAATCAAATACAAAGCAGGCGTGGCTGCTACCGGCCGATTAGTCGATTTAAAAAAAATCATGTAAAAATTATGGTCACCTCACAATATTAATGGATGTTTGTATGGGAAAACTTAAATGATCAATATCTTTGAAACTTCTCAAAGTTTCTCCGTCGCAAATTCAGTAAATCATTATCGTCCCCGTCACAAAAATTTTAACATAATTTCGAAGGCCGTAGATCATCACGCAGCGGAGATACATGTGTCCAGCCAGCTTGAGCTCAGGCTGGCTGGACATTAAGTTTTTATTGATTTCTCGTAAACCCTTACATGTGACGCCATAAATCAAATGTTATTACTGTCACAAATTGCGTCCCTAAATGTTAGTAAAGGAACCATATTCGAAAACGCTCCCGTTATTGAGATTCGGAAGTGCCAGCCAAAAGTTTTATACGTAAATTCAAGATGGCTGGACACAGATTTTTGCATTTTTCTACTAAACCGCTGTACGTATCACAAAACTTTTAGCTCGATGCCTGTCACAAATTTATGTGACGCCCGTTGATAAGCAAAAAGTCGTCAAAATCACTTCCGTTACCGAGATTGAGAGACCAGCGAAAAGTGGTTTTTCAAGATGGCTGGACACGTTTTCGATCGATTATCTAAGATTCTGTTGCGTCACAAATTCTGAAAAAAGGGTGTTTAGCCGTCACATAAAATGCCCTATTGACCTAGTTAAATGCGAGTTATTTTGAAGATTTGTCCAGCCAGCCTGAGTGACATTACATATTTGCAAACCATTTAACTTCTAAAACGTAGTCTCCTGGGATATCAAGATAATTATTTACAGCAAAGTAGGATTAATTAATTGCGCGCCTGCCTATTTGGAAAATAATATGTCTAGACATGAGCTTAATAAACACTTAAAAAATTATATTGTCAAGAAGTTAGTAGGTACCTAAACATTTCGCTTCTATCATTACATTACACACAAATACATTAATAATACAACATACATAAATATTATGTCACTCAGGCTGGCTGGACAAATCTTCAAAATAACTCACATTTAACTAGGTCAATAGGGCATTTTATGTGACGGCTAAACACCCTTATTTCAGAATTTGTGACGCAACAGAATCTTAGATAATCGATCGAAAACGTGTCCAGCCATCTTGATAAACCACTTTTCGCTGGTCTCTCAATCTCGGTAACGGAAGTGATTTTGACGACTTTTTGCTTATCAACGGGCGTCACATAAATTTGTGACAGGCATCGAGCTAAAAGTTTTGTGATACGTACAGCGGTTTAGTAGAAAAATGCTAACATCTGTGTCCAGCCATCTTGATTTTACGTATAAAACTTTTGTCTGGCACTTCCGAATCTCAATAACGGGAGCGTTTTCGAATATGGTTCCTTTACTAACATTTAGTGACGCAATTTGTGACAGTCATAACGTTTGATTTATGGCGTCACATGTAAGGGTTTACGAGAAATCAATAAAAACTTAATGTCCAGCCAGCCTGAGCTCAAGCTGGCTGGACACATGTATCCCCGCTGCGTGATGATCTACGGCCTTCGAGATATGTTTAAATTTTTGTGACGGGGACGATAATGATTTACTGAATTTGTGACGGAGAAACTTTGAGTAGTTTCAAAGATATTGATCATTTAAGTTTTCCCATACAAACATCCATTAATATTGTGAGGTGACCATAATTTTTACATAAATAAAGGATTTTTTTTATCGACTAATCGGCCGGTAGCAGCCACGCCTGCCTTGTATTTGATTTTCATAGATGGCGCTGAGAAAACATCGTTCTTAAGAACAATGTTTCATCGATGTTACCAGTTTCAACATCGATGTTTATGAACGATACATCGATGCGGCCATTTATTTATTTTCAACTACAGATAACTTATTAGAATCGTGGATTCTTATTGGTTTTTTGGCGTAAAATACCACAGCCAATTACCTACTCTACTAAAGAAAATAGAATGACAGCGATACTCCCATAGACAAAATTACTGAAAATAAAATTGTGCGGACCGTACCGCGCTCGCTGTCACCGTTTATATATTTGATTAAAATGAAGACCACCGACTTCATTTGCGCTTCAAACACTTAGGGCGGCGGTAAAAACAACGTTGTGGTACAAGGCGGGGGTTACTGAAGCGCAAATGGAGTTGATTGTCTTCACTTTCGTCATTTGAAACGCTCAATAAAAAGTACAAATCAATAAATGTGATTTTATTTACAGCAAACATTATTTTTTCATTTAAATACCTTCGAGCATTAGTTATTCTGACACAATATCTACCTATGTACACACGGCTACACATCAAGCTATACATAACCAGTATAAGCTGACTTCTGATTGTAAGAAAAACCTAAACGATGCGAGGTCAGCTAAAACTGGAAATGTATAGCTTGATGTGTAGCCGTGTGTACTTACCATGAAAAACACCAATACCTACCTACTAAAAAGAGTAGGTATCTGCACGTAAATAAGCAATAACATCAAAAAATTACCCCTCCCCCCCCCCTTCCTCACTTCTACACTTTTGTATTCTATCGATTTAAGGAGGAAGCGCTAAAGTAGCCCGCGAAATTCAAATTTTCTTACGTTTTTTGCAATTTGCTGGTCAGTATTAAGTTGTACGATGCTTAAAATATGATTCGCGGCCGTAACAAAATGTATTTACAGAATTATAATCTATAATTCATTAACACAACTCTCTAAGACCAACTAATCCCCAAGAATGACTATTTCATGAAATCTTCACATTTGGGGATTATAATAAGTTAACAAGTTGTATTACTGATTGTAATGATTATAATTCTGTAAATACATATTTGTTACGACCGCGAATCATATTTTAATTAACGTACCACTTAATACTGACCAGCAAATTGCAAAAAACGTAAGAAAATTTGAATTTCGCGGGCTACTTTAGCGCTTCCTCCTTAAATACCTACAGTTGTTCGTATTAATATCACCAAAACACGGATTTTCATCCATTAAAGAAAACACCTTCAAATATACTTAGTCCTACATAAAACCTACATTATTGGTAACCCTACTGCAGTGTTTGTATGGGAAGATTTAAATGATCAATATCTTTGAAACTACTCAAAGTTTCTCCGTCACAAATTCAGTGAATCATCATCGTCCCCGTCACAAAAATTTGAACATATTTCGAAGGCCGTAGATCATCACGCAGCGGAGATACATGTGTCCAGCCAGCTTGAGCTCAGGCTGGCTGGACATTAAGTTTTTATTGATTTCTCGTAAACCCTTACATGTGACGCCATAAATCAAACGTTATGACTGTCACAAATTGCGTCACTAAATGTTAGTAAAGGAACCATATTCGAAAACGCTCCCGTTATTGAGATTCGGAAGTGCCAGACAAAAGTTTTATACGTAAAATCAAGATGGCTGGACACAGATGTTAGCATTTTTCTACTAAACCGCTGTACGTATCACAAAACTTTTAGCTCGATGGCTGTCACAAATTTATGTGACGCCCGTTGATAAGCAAAATGTCGTCAAAATCACTTCCGTTACCGAGATTGAGAGACCAGCGAAAAGTGGTTTTTCAAGATGGCTGGACACGTTTTCGATCGATTATCTAAGATTCTGTTGAGTCACAAATTCTGAAATAAGGGTGTTTAGCCGTCACATAAAATGCCCTATTGACCTAGTTAAATGCGAGTTATTTTGAAGATTTGTCCAGCCAGCTTGAGTGACATTAAATATTATTTAAAATAGATGGTAACCTTAAAATTATTTATTAAATTCTCAGACCAAATAAATAACCAAGACAGAGCACTGAGAAAGATACAGTGAAGCATGCCAAAACTACACCTCCGCTCTGTGCATACACGCTCACACGCACACATTTACAATCAAACTATACCTCACTAAACGGACACATGTTGACGAAACCGGCTTCACATTGCTGTTGACAGCCCTGCCTTGGTTTTTTTTTTATTTGGTCTGAGATGAAAAATACAATTAATTTAAAAACTCAATATACAATGGCAGTCCTGCCATCAAGTCAATACTATTTGTACAGACGCCAGCACATCAACCTACTACAATCTGTCAAATTTCTTTGATAGATTTTTAACTTTATTGCTAAAGTTTAAGGTTCAAAGTTGATTGGGAAAATTTGACAGTTTCGGGTAGGTTGATGTGCTGGCGTCTGTACTAAATTAAAATGAAAGATGTTAAATTCATTTTAAAGATTTACAAAAAAGTACTAGTTTCTAATTTCTGTTGATAAATCATTATGGAATGGAATGTGTAAAGGTTCTCCCTGTTATTGTTTATCACAAATATACCTTATTCTCCATTTAAATAAAGAGGGTGATATGGAGTAGATCCTTTTAAGCTCTGCCTACAAGTAGGACATTTTTTGTCAACTTTTAGATACTCTTGTATACATTTGATGCAGTATACATGTCCACATTTAGTAGATGCCAAAGGATTTTTACCTAATTCATCCCAACATATGGGACACCCACCAAATTTGTTTTTTTTCTCAGAAATTGGAGATGCTGCATCACTCTGAAATATAATGAAAAACATAAATTAACGTGGATCCACGCGAGACGCAATAGCTTCTCAATTGTTTCCGTAATTACGACATTCAACTGGTTACAGAGACTTAATATCATTGTAGTTATGGCATAGACTTAATATCATTGTAGTTATGGCATAGACTTAATATCATTGTAGTTATGGCATGGTGTGCTCAACAAAACTAACTCCATAAATATTAGCTTATCTGCCCACAGGGTTGGAATGGGCCCGGGTGGCTCCCCACAATCTAGGTAATAAGATAGATGGGATACTACCGGATTATAATAAAATATACAAATTCTTAAATTTAATTTTAAATAGGTAAAAAGAGTTCTAATTAATTATATCTAAATTTAAATCTAGCCAATCAAATTTTTTTTTAAAGAGGAGAAGTTCCAGCTAAGCTGTCAATCACTCGATCGTAATAGCTGCTATGCTCATCATCCTTAATTAGATCTGACTCTGTGTTTAATATAATCAAAGAATCCAACAGTTCTTAAGCCTAAGGAGTATGTTGGGTAGCGTAGAGTAGGGGCCCGCACAGGCTAGGGCCCGGCTGGCAAATGCCACTTTGACTATATCCGACCCTGACTGCCCATACCTCAACTATTTATCCATTGCTGCATACAGAGAAGTCATTAAAAATGAAACTGTTCCCTAATGTTCTGTTGTCAAATAAACTAAGAAATGAGATTTATGCTGAATACTGATAATTTGTAATCAGTACCAACTTTGCTAGTTCTCTTTTCATTGATACAAAGAATGTATGAGAAAAAAAAAAATACCTTTCTCAGTTCCCAAAGACTAGACGATTTCTGCTTTTTTTGTTTTTTCTTAGCAATATCAGCACCTAATGGCCTTATTGTGGGTTTCACATTTTTCATTGAAGCTGCCCTGGAATGGGGCACTGAATCATAATATAGGCTTTCTGTTTCATCTGCAAAAATTTACACCAAAATATAATTATTATTTTATATGGTACACATTATATTATTATGCAGCATTCTTTTGTTTTGGAAGATCTTTACTTCTTCTTCTTTTCTTCTTTTAATCCAAAACTGCTTGTGAGTTTTTTTTAAACACCTTATTTATTATCAACTGGGGACTTAGGTACCCACCTAAAAAGTAAAGGTAACTTGTACGCCTTGCAAGGCAGCACATAGTGACACAACATATTTTTTTTATTTTATACCACTACATTACACCTGTGTACAATTAGATTTTAAATATCACTAATATATATCACAATAAAAAAAAACGAATAGGTAATTCTATTTCTATTAGTTTGTTAAGACTATTTAATTTCTAAATTATAGGTACTTGGACTGAGCTAGGGTAGTGAAAATGAAGTTGAAGTCCGTCTGTCTAAAGATACCTAGATAAAATAAGAGAGGCACCACTTACTACATAGAGAATCATCAGTGTCCAACAAGTCAATGACTACATTTGATAAACCACAATGATCAGCTAATGTAAATGAATTGGTCAAATCAATAACATCATTTGATTCCGACATTTTAATCTTGGTGGTTTCCCAGATTCACAAATCAATCAATAATATTTTGAGAGTGAGAATAGCGTTTTTCCGTAGATAGAGAATGTACTACGCGTTTTTCCGTTCGTTATAATTTACAAACAAAACCATTTTTAAAGTACTCTGTCACTCTATTAAAAAGTACTCTGTGTCTGTCTGTGAGAACAAAACAAAGACAAATAGAGCATGTAACCCATAACCTTTTATCCAGGGCTTGTTAACGTTACCAAATAACAAAATAATAACCGTTAAGTAACGTTAATTTCAATTTGATACCTTAATAACGTTCACAAAAATGTAACGTTACTTGGTCACATTACCAGTAAAGTAACGTTAGCGTAACGTTACCGCAAATACATCAGTAACGTTATATTTACCGTTAATTTAGCTACGTTGCCGTTCCGTCTGTTTACATTTTTGTGCGCTCGCGCGGGCGCCTCGCTTAGCATTGGATTAGATGCACTGTTGCCGCTCCGCCACGCGCTAACCGCGCCGCCTGCGCCATCGCCACGTAATACGTAATACGTGTCGCGGCGTAATACCATGACGTTCGACCTTCGCAATTTATCACCCTAAAGTAGGATGCCTACTCAAATCCAAACGAGTATGAATGTTAAAATCGTAATTTGTAATTCGTTCGTAATTTGGCCGTACGAAGAAAGAAAGGGATGGATATTGAGATTGGCGATAGTGAGATAAAAATGAAAATCCAAGATGGCGGCTGCACAATTTTTTTTTTATCATGGGTTTCGTTTTCATAGTTTTTAAGGGTGCTGAAGCCAATAGTGAGGTCAAAATGAAAATCCAAGATGGCGGTTGTAATTTTTTTATAATTATTCATCATGGGTGTCGTTTTTATGGTTTTCAAGGGCGCTAAAGTCGATAGTGAGGTCAAAATGAAAATCCAAGATGGCGGCTGTAATTTTTTTTTAATTTTTCATCATGTGTGTCGTTTTTATGGTTTTCAAGGGCGCTAAAGCCGCAAATTCCGTGGTAGTTAGACATTGGACGTTGGCGTTAGACTATTAATTCCTGCATGTCTAAACAACAATTGTAATAACCATAAATAAGAACAATTAATTACCTTGATTATTGTCTTCTGCATGAAGTACGCCACATCATAAATGTAAAACAAAAAATCACAAAACAGCCGCTACCTTTATTCTATGTAGATCTTGAGCACAAACACAACAACAAAGAAATCTTTAAAATCAACAGAATGAATTACGTAAAAGTTTCATTTGAAGCACCATACAAAAAACTGGACATTTTACAGTGTAAAGATGTCAAAGATTCGGACACGCAAAAAACCAATGCAACAGACCATTTAGATGTGTAAAATGCGGGGAAGAACACTCAACAACAAGCTGTTTAAAAAGACCGGACACCGAGGCAACTTGTGCCAACTGCCAAAAAAACATCCAGCAAGTTACAAAGGCTGCACAAAATACAAACAGTACAAAGACCTACTTACGAAAAACAAGACAGGAAAGGGCAAAGAAACTAATGAAAACACAAACAACATAACACAAAATCAATACCGCAAAACCCCAACACAAACTGTACAAGAAAAACATCAAACTAAGAACCTCTTCAATCACTCGAAACCAAATATCACATACGCACAAGCGACAAAACAAGAAAACTCAGCAGGATCATTAACCGACATAAGGACCCAAATAATTTTGGGGAAGTACTGGACGCCATGTTCAACAAATTTCAAAACATAATAAATATTATGTTAGACAACATGATGGATCGTATGATCCAATTAATCACAAGCCTTATAAAACACCCCTAAACCTTAGAATAATCACCTGGAATGCCAACGGGCTGACAGAACGTCGACAGGAACTTGAACTGTTCTTGAAACTTTAAAGAGTTGACGTGGCTTTAATCTCGGAAACAAGGTTCACGCAAAAAACCCATTTCAGACTTAAAAATTACATGGTGTACGCTACAAACCATCCTTCTGGTAATTCACATGGAGGAACTGCAATCATAATTAAAGAGAACATCAAACATTATTTTTTTGGGGAAAACAGAACTGAAAAAATACAAGCAACTTCAATCAGGATCCAGGATAACAATATAGAAACAACAGTGTCTGCTATCTACTGCCCACCTAGGCATGTTATTACAAGAGATGAGTTCAAGAATTACTTCAACACTCTAGGAAACAGATTTATTTGCGGTGGCGATTGGAACGCAAAACACGCCTCCTGGGGCTCCAGACTAACCTCGCCACGGGGTCGACAACTCTATATAGCCACGAACGAACTTAACCTATATTGCGCTTCACATGGTATTCCTACATACTGGCCTGCGGGCCCACAAAAGGTACCAGACCTATTGGATTTTTTCATCACCAAAAATATCCCGCTTGGACAAATATATGTAGAGGAATGTACTGACCTGTCGTCAGACCATACACCAGTAATTATCAATGTTCACTCTAAGGCCATTCTAACTGAGTACCCACAAAGACTGTATAACCACACAACAGACTGGGGCAGATACAGAACCAAAATATCAGAATCCATTAACTTGAACTTGCCATTAAATAATGTAGATAGCGTTGAAACAGCTATCGAAACGCTCAATAAGCTTATTCACATAGCGGCCAAAGAATTTACGCCTTTTTCAAGACCAAAAACAACACAAATTGCCCACTATTCTAAAGTAATAAAGGATAAAGTAAATGAACGAAGACTGCTGCGGAAAAAATGGCATTCTACGAAATATCCCCGTGACAAAAAAGTTTTCAAACATGGCCTCTGAGGAACTTCAACAAATGATCTGCCAAGCAGAAAACGAGCGTCTACAAAAACAATTAGCAGAACTTACTCCTAATAAAGACACCAACTACTCTCTATGGAAGATAACAAAAAGGCTGAAATGACCGAAAGAACATATACCACCCATAAAAGCTCCTGATGGCAAGTGGGCAAAAACAGATCTTGAAAAGGCCCAAGTATACGCGCAACACTTAAAAACTTTCAGCCCCTTACCAAGCAAAAATCCTGAACACGACAAGGAAGTCTCCGAATATATGGACGCACCACTGCAAATGAACCTACCACTAAAAAGTGCAAGCCCCAACGAACTATGGAGAGAAATCCTAAAACTAGAAAAGGGTAAAACACCAGGCTATGACTTAATCGACGCACAACTTCTCAAGCAGCTGCCTAGAAAAAGCATAATTCACATCGCGGCCATCTACAACGCCTGCCTAAGACTAGCAATTTACCCCGCTCAGTGGAAAATTGCGCAGGTTATAATGATACCCAAACCAGGCAAACCGCTCCACGATGCAAGCTCCTACAGACCAATAAGCCTACTTCCCGTGTTGGGTAAACTCTTCGAAAAAATATTGCTGAACAGGATGCGCCCCTATCTACCGGAAGTTATTCCTCTTCACCAGTTTGGCTTACGAGAGAAACATGGAACTATTGAACAGATACACCGTATTACGGATACTATAAGTCGTGCACTAGAATGCAAACAGTTCTGCTCTGCTGTCTTTCTTGACATTAGCCAGGCGTTCGACAGAGTGTGGCACGAAGGACTTCTCTTCAAACTTAAAAAGTTACTGCCTCACTCTTTCTTTCCGATTCTACGATCGTACATACACAGTAGATGCTTTGAGGTGAAATTTAACAATGAAGTTTCTTCTGCTCAGGAGTACCACAAGGAAGCATATTGGGACCCATCCTATACTTGCTTTTTACCGCAGACCTTCCAATGCACGCTGATACTATAACTGCCACCTATGCAGATGATACAGCCCTTTTGTTGGAACATGTAGATCCGGCTATAGCATCAGCCAACATACAAACCCACATCCATGAAGTGGAAAAGTGGCTAGATAAATGGCGTATTAGGGTTAATCAAGGAAAATCTGCTCACGTGACCTTCACCCTGAGAAGGCAGACTTGTCCCCCAATAAGACTTCATAATGAAGAGGTTCCTCAAGCTGAAGGTGCCAGATATTTGGGTATGCATCTGGATAGAAGACTCACCTGGAGAAAGCATATCTGGACCAAGCGTAAACAGCTGGATACGAAAGTCAGATCAATGAACTGGCTGATAGGTCGCAAATCAAGCCTGTCACATGAAAGCAAGATAGCTATCTATAAGACCATTCTCAAACCAATCTGGACTTACGGAATCCAGCTATGGGGTACTGCTAGCAATAGCAACATAGAGATTCTTGAAAGATTTCAAAGCAAGACACTGAGAACCATGCTAGATATACCCTACTATGTAAGCAACAAATATATACACGAGGACCTAAGTATCACTACCGTCAAACAAGAGATCGCTAGATATAGTGAAAGCTATCAGACGAGAATATCAACTCATGTCAATGAACTGGCATCCAAACTAGAAGGCACAGGAAGTATTAGACATTCCCGATTGAAACGGCATAGTGTCTCTACGCTTACCGTGAGATTTGGTGACATATGATAAAAGGGATTCATAGGAATTCCTTACGCTATTAAGACATAGATCGAGATACCTCATCTGAATGGCTTATTGTGTTAACACAGATTGCCAAGTTACTGTATTCATAATAAAAAAAAAAAAAAAAATTGTCTTCACTCATCTTGATGTTGGATAAATTATCTTATCAGTTAGGTATCTCACTTATTACTTCTCACGCGTAAGAATCGGCAATGTTTTGATCGGCACGGCATCACAGAGCGGGGCGACGGCGGGTGGCCTGCCCCCGCGCGTCTCGTCCCCCTCTACTTCAAACTCACTAGATTAACCGTTCTAAAAGTATCGATAAAATTAACGTTAATAAACAACTAACGTTAATAATGATTACCGATAAAATGGAGCTAAAATAACGTTAAATCCATTAACGTTATTTTAATATTAACGGTAACGCTGTCAAATCAAGGAAACGTTATGAAAATTTTACCGGTATTTAAAGCCCTGCTTTTATCTATTATTTTTTTTCCTCTATGCCTTTTATCAAAATATGATGAAATGAAGGCTATTATTTTAGTCTTTAATTTTATTTAAATTAGTCATAAGATTTAATCAGTGAGTGAATTTTTTTTTTTTTTTTTTTTTAAATATTTTGTGGCTATGCCACTGGCTTGGTTACAAGACCTTTAAGCCAAGTCTTTATTTTAAAAGTCTTAATTTGAAAAAATTGAGTTTATACACTTATAATAATAATATATTTTTTTTTTTTTTTTTTTTCCCCACTACACACTTCCACAACTGTTTTTAATGAATTTAAAAATCGGCACAAAACACTGTTTAATTTTTAGAATATCATTCAGGCGGCGGGAGGAATTATTTGGTAAGATATCACTCAATTCACTGGCAAGTATTAGTCTTTCAATTGCAAAATTTTGACAGTTCAAAACCAGGTGTTCAGCGTCAGCTTGCGGTGTATTACAGAATTTACAAGAATCACTTGATATTATGCCCAAACGGGATAAGTGGGCTGGTGTGGTGGTATGGCCAAAGCGAAGCCTGTTAATCGTAGTAATGAAGTGCCGGCTGGCTGACTCCAGGTCGTCGTACCAGGGCTCTGTTGGTAAGTCGGTTTGGATACTTCCGTACCATTTTCCTTTTTGCTCTTGGTCTTTCTTCCACATTTGAACCCAAAGATTTTTCAGTTCTTCGTTTATCGAGCTATAATAATCAGTGTGCGGTACACTAGTTACGTGTTGAACATCCAATGAATTTATCCCCTTATTTGCAATTCTATCTGCTACTTCATTTCCAGATATACCTTTATGCGAAGGAATCCATATAAAAGATATCTCAATGTCTTTACAATTTAACTTATAAATAATATCTTTAATACTGTACAAAATATAGTTAGCTTTAAAACTCAATTTCAAATGTTTTAAAGCTTCCAAAAGACTCAATGAATCAGTTAAAATTAAAAAGGATTTATAAGACTGGTGAATATGACTTATTAACTTTAACGCTTCTAAGATTGCATAGGCTTCTGCAGTAAATATTGAGCATTCATTGTTCAGAACAAAGCTTTGAAAGAACTTTGTTTGAGGATCATATAAAGCAGATCTTACATAGTTATTTCCCTTACTGCCATCAGTGTACAGAGTATAGTACTTATTATTTTCTGACAAAAATTCTAGCATGTCATTATTGTTTAGAATTCTGTGTTCTAGAACATGAATTGGATGAGTTATACTAACATAGTTGTGGGCATAGCAAGGCCACTGGGACTGTTTTTTAATCCTTGTGCATTTATTACGTATTTCCAGATAAATCCGACACAGCTGTGGAGCTATGCCCTTCAACAGTTCATCTGCTGAAGACAATGGACCAGAGACATTCACTAGGTGAGGGACTATTCTCTTGATAACATCATTATTAGCTGATGACAAAAGTTTGATGCAATATCTTTCACAGAGCAATATTCTCCTCAAAATAAGGGGCATGATCTTGGTTTCAACTTCCATGGCTCGTATGGGAGTTGAACACATTCCTCCAGAGATGATTCTCAGAGCCTTGTTCTGAATTATATCCAATCTATGTACATATGTACAGTTAATGTAAGCTAAAGTGCTATAATCAAAGTGGCTTCTTACAATTGCTTTGTACAGTATTGACAATATTTTTGGATCAGCTCCCCAAGATACCCCAGCAAGGCATCTTAGAACATTTAGTCCTTTGTAAGAGTTTTTTGAAATATATTTAATGTGCTCTTCAAATTTGAGTTTTTGGTCAATGATAATACCTAAGAACTTATGCTGGTTGACTCTTCGAATGCTGTCTGCAGCATATATAACATCAGTAGTAGGGTTGTCATCTCCAAAAATCATTACACTGCTTTTTGAAGCATTAATTCTAAGATGCAGCCTATTAGTATAATAATCATGAAGTTTTGCTAGTGCTATATTTACAGTATCAATGGCTGCACATAAATTAGAATTTGAACTGTACAGAACTAAATCGTCAGCAAATTGCAATATATTTACATTCTGAGTATCAACATATTTACATATTTCACTAGTGTACAAGTTATAGATCAAGGGCGACAGAGTTGCACCTTGCATTGTGCCTTTACTGGCCCACTCTGGTCCATAAAATATGTTATTATGTTTGACAAAGAGTTTTCTGTTACTCAAGAAGTCATAAATCCATTTGGATACAAGTCCAGGTAAACCTATACTACCAGTCAATATTTTGACAAGTATGCCAGGGTCAACATTATCAAAAGCACCTTGTACATCCAAGAATACGCAAACTGTATGTAATTTACCATTTTCTGCCCTTTTCAGGTCTGCTATTAGGGAAATGAAACTGTCAGCACAGCTACGACCGCGCCTAAATCCATATTGCAGTGGTGGAATAATTTTATAGGATTCAGAGTACCAATCTAAACGATTCTTCAACATATTCTCAAAGATCTTTCCAAGACATGAGGACAACGAGATTGGACGATAACTGCTAGCTAAATCTGGTGGTTTATCAGGTTTCAATATGGGAATCACACATTGTGTTTTCCATGATTCTGGTATTATTTGTTTACGCCAAAGACTGTTAAGAATTTTTAAGAATAAATGTTTTACATCATCATCAAGATTTTTAATCAGTATGTAAGGGAAGTCATCTAAACCTGGGGTTGTATTTTTTCTAGATTGTAAACTCATTGAGAATTCAGTCCATGTAAAAGGATCTAATAGAAATTTGGAGTTTGGGTTGTCATTATTGAGATCAAAATAATGGCTATATTCACTACTATCTATAAGGTTACTATTATCAGATATTTTTTTCAAAAATGGTTGAATAAATTCATCCCTGTATGATTTGTTACCAGATCTGATGCCTTTAAATCTCTTAATAAGGTTCCAAATTTTACTTAGTGGAGTAGTTCTATTGAAAGTGTTACAAAATTTGTTCCAACCAATCTTCTTTTGTTCTGAAATTGTACGTTTTTTTAGCGCATCTAATCTCTTATAATTAATATAATTATCCATAGTTGGGTCACTTCTGTACAGTTTCAGAGCATTGTAAGATGCAATTACACTTTGCTCACAAATACAATTCCACCAAGGAGCTGGAATTCTACATTTAAAATCACCAGTTTTAACTAACTTTGGAATCACCATTTCCTTTAAGGCATCGAAGCGAGTACAAAATTCAAGGTAAGTGGACATTGGATCCTCTTCATCAATCGTCATGTCATGGAAAATATTTTTGGATTTTTCAAAAAACTTACTCCAATCAGTTTTAATGTATAAAAATTTATCAACAGGTGGATTAACTTGATATTTGTTAGCACAAATTGCAATTTTTGTAATAGTTGGATAATGATAACTTCCCATTGTATCATCATGAACAGACCACTCACAAAGTGGCGCCAGATTTGGACTAACGAAAGTGACATCAATTGCCGATGGATTACAATGAGGGCGATTAGCTGTAGTAAAGTCACCATTATTAATTATACATAAGTCACTATCATCAATTAAATTATACAAATCTTGCCCCCTGCCTTTTGTGGACACGCATCCAAAGGCAATATGATGGGCATTAAAATCGCCACTTACAAATATAGGTTTAGGGAGGTCCCTGATAATATTCCGCAATCTATTTATTCTTATATGCCCAGATTTAGGTGGACAATATACACATAAAACTGTTATGTCGCCTATTCTTGTAGATACTGAAATTGCAATAGTCTGAATATCTTCATAGAAACGGGTGTCTAGAACTCTATATTTTAAATAGGGCTTTATTATGATAGCTACTCCATTATGACTGTTAGCTGAATTTTTATGGTGGAAATTATAACCAGGTATTTTAAAACTCTGTTGGTCTTTTAGCCAAGTTTCATTTATTAGACAAATATCTATATTTTGATTTTGTAGGAAATTTATTAGTAAAGGTTTTTTACTATGTAAACTTTGAGCATTATACTGTGCAATACATAAAGAAGTTAAAATATTAGAGCTCAGATCCATTATGTTGATAGATTTTTGATAAGCATGTCTTTGATAGACGTCGTGGTAATGGGCACATCGTCCGATTTGTTGCCTAGCTGTACTAGGGTATGGACTATAGCCATTAATACATCATTATTGGCAATGATTTGGGCTTTAATGTTTGTTTGAGTGCGGTTTTCTTCTCAGGCATGATTTCTGAGTTTAAGGGTGTGTTATGTACACTATCCACATTGTACAATTTCATTTTGTTTTTATTTACAACAAGTTCTTTATTTTTATTAATTATATTTTGCTTATTTTTAACAGCAGACTCGGAGCGGTCCGGTAAAGGAGGGAAGTCAGTTTCCTTCTTTGTATTACCAATGCTGGCATAAGTAATTTTTTCCTTTTTTTCTAACATTTTCCTCATCTTAACCGGACACGTCCTTGAGATAGCCAAATGAGGTCCACTGCAGTTAATGCAGCAGAGCTCATTGGGTTTGTCACATTCTTTGTAGGAGTGTTCTCCAGCACAGCAGCTGCAGCGCTGTTTACCATTGCATACATTGGCCGAGTGATTGAATTTGAAGCAGCGATAGCATTGCAAAAGGGGTGGTATATAGTCAAAAACTCTATATGAGAATAGGTCGTATTGTATTGAATCTGGTAGCGAATTCGATAGGAATGTAATGCTGACTGTCTGAAGCGGTACCCTGTTCTGTCCCACTTTCCTTCTAAATCTTCTCACTGCTACAATTTCATAGACAGAAGAAAGCTTTGTGTACAACTCTTTGTTGGATATATTGGTTGGTACGAACCTGATGATGCCAACTCGTTCTATCTGGGCTGCAGGGATATATGCCCTCATCTTATGTTTTTCAAGGAAGCTCGCATTGTTGATGAAATTGTTGGCCGTGTTGTATTGTTTAAACACGACTACGATTTTATTCGCATTGACACGGCGTATGGCCACCACACCTTTAACGTCCGTTGCGAAAATGTGATTTAAATATATGGGGCTTTTATTACCCAATCGTTCTTTGTCCTGGCTTTCTACAAAAACTTTAAACTCCGTGTTAGCCGAATGCTCTGGATACAGTCTTTTATAATTAGGCTTGAAGTAGGGTGCGTAATTAATAGAGTCACTTTCCTCACCGCCGCCGACATGGTCATCAGCATCAGCGCCAAAAGTCCGCTTCCGAATCTTGGGATTCGGGGCTTCAGCCTCGCTCCCCTCATTCCCGTCCATTTTCAGGACGATAACAAACTATTTACAGCAAATTTATTTTAAACAATATACAGTATTTAAATTGAATGAAAATAACTTTGAGAAAAATTAAAAAGTGCGTCTTTTTTGAGATTCCCGCCAAAAACCTTCCTCAGTGAGTGAACTATAATGTACAGTGTTGCCAATTAACTAAATGTTTTAAAGAGAGATCATCATCAACTTCGAAAAAGGGCTAAAATATAGAAAAAAAAGAGCTAAAATAAAAGAACGTTTAAAAATCATAATTTTAATCCATACTAATATTATAAATTCGAAAGTAACTCTGTCTGTCGGACTGTATGTTACCTTTTCACGCCTAAACCACTGAACGGATTTCAATAAAATTTTGCAGAGAGATAGATTGCATCCCGGGGAAGGACATAGGATAGTTTTTATCGACACATCTCGCGGCGAAGCCGCGGGCGGAACTAGTAATAAAATAAAAACCCGTAGATAGAGTAGTTCATTCTCTATCTACGTTTAAAACTAAATTGTAAATTGGTTACCTTCTTGAATATAGCTAAGTATAGAAAATAATTGTCGAACTGAGTACCTCAACCAACCTCAAGTACTCTGTGACCAACCCACAGACTACTTAGAGATACTACGTATAATAGTGGCCACTATTTTCTGTTTTTATGATTATAATACAACTAAACAATGTAAAACTATCGTTTATAATAATATTAACGTATAATCTTGTGGAGCACAATTTAACGTGCTTATTTTCTGCATTTTCATTCTAAAATAAAAGAAATAACCAAACAAACGATGAGGGCGCAACTAGTGGACCGGCGCCCCCTTAAAAGAAACGAACGATATAAAACAATACGGTGATTCCCCGTAATTCAAGTCATTTGGTCTGCCTGAAATTCGGATACACACCTAAAAGTTTGCAAAAGTTTTTTTTTTATGTATTGAAATGGAGCCAAAATAAAATTAAAGAGCTGAAATTGATTTTTTGGAGCTGATTAATTGAAAATAGAGTTACAGGAGATGTTCCAGAAATGTATAGAGCCTGGGCCAAAGAGTAAAGTAACTATAGACCGGGCTAGCACTACGTGTGTATGTACAGAGGCCAGCACATCAAGTTACCCCAATCTGTCAAATTTCTTTGATAGATTTTCAACTTTACCACAAACGAATAAGGTTCATATTCAATTGGGGAAATTTGACAGATTGGGGTAGGTTGATGTGCTGGCGTCTGTACACTAAATGTAGATATCGCTACACAATATAGTAACCGTTTTTATGTTAATTTTCTATCATTTGACGTCGTTATAATGTATGTATGTAAAAAGGCCAGCACATCAACCTACCCCAATCTGCCAAATTTCTTTGATAGATTTTCAACTTTATTACAAAGGATTCATAAAACTCATCAACCATTCATAAAACTCGGGCTCAACATAGCGGCCTGTCACGCATAGACATGATTTTGACGTCACACAAATGTGTCCTTTGACAAACATTTAGATGTCTCTCTTTTCATATGCAGGTCTTGATTAGTTAAAAAGAAACAGAACGCTTTTTGACATGTGTGTGTCGATAAATGATAGATATTTGCTAGATTTTGTAAAACTATTATTTCTATAGTAGAATATGCCGGCTCCATGTTTTTCCTATATCAATGGGTACTCCCCTCCTGCATAGCTATTCACAAAGCTACGACACGGTTTGGTACCGTATCGAATGTCAATGTTATCGACGAAATCCTATAATCGCTATTCACAAATCCGAAACCGTACAATTTTGACAGTTCATATACGGTATGAAGACATCAATTCTTCCGACAGGTATTTGCTGTCGGAAGTGTTATCGAATAACAAAATATTGTTTAAAAAAGAATAATCTAAGCAGTGTCAAAACACGGCTCCGGGCAAGGTACTCATGCCCTTGCATGAATGCAAAGAGCATCTGCCGCTGCTCCAATGACACTCTTTTCTGAAAATATGCATTTTCAATATTGGGTACCACGTTTTATAAAATGAAAATGAGGAAATAGTAATTTGTTTAAATACCGATAAAATACATACAACCATTTTTCTGTAAAAAAAAAAAGTAATTTTTCACTCCTCAATTATTATTATTTTTTAATTCGCCCAAAGGGCAGGCTATAGTCTTTCGACCATACGCCTTGTCTTCCGTGTAGTTCTCAATTATCTCTATAGCTCAAAACAAGATTCAGAAAAATAATTTTCCAGATTTTTAGGTTTGACAGAAAGTTGAAGTTTACAAAGCAAGTTTAATAGAAATCAGGTTAATTTTATTTATTAATTAAATCATTGCTTACCTACTGTTTTTTATTTGTTAATAGTTACTGAATGCATAATCTATAGTTGAACATAGTGAAATACTCAATAAAAATCATTTATGTACCACTTAAAATTTTCTACCACGAATATCTATTTACTACCATTTTGTAGCGTTCCCCGTATACACACCTAAAAAAAACCCTTCCATACGGATCTGTGAATAGCGTTTTGCCGGTCCTTCGGTTCAGAAATCAGGTTATCGAACAAGTGTCATTGTCGATACGATAGTGAATCGTATGTTTGTGAATACAGGTGCTGTTTTGCTTGTTTGAGTGAAGTCACAGATTACTAATATGTAGAGTGAAGTTTGAGTGTTTTTGGCTGTGGTTGCTGGTTTTTACCACAGATTATTAATATGTAGCAAGCTTTTACATTTTTTTTTAGTTTAGCCAAGGTGGCAGCAGGTGGCCGAATATTATAAATATTATTGGGACTTCATAGCTACAGTAGCTAAAAACTCCTCTGAGTTTAAAAGTAACAATCCATGTCGTATGAACTTTCGTTTCATAATCTGCTAAAGGCATAATCAAACGCTCACCAAACGCTTATTTGTGCATATTGAATCAACAACAATTTGCAAAGTAAGTTGTTTTTAAGAAAGTCGTCTTTAAAATCAGGTGATTTTTACTACAACTGCATTTGTATTTGCAGAATGCACCTCGGAGTTAATATCTCAAATGCTTTGCAACAATTGGAAAGTGTAAAAGCAGCTGTAGACCAAAGTGATGACCCCAAGTTAAAGGTAAGATGTTCAACAATTACATTTCAATGCATCAACACTTCCAAAATGTTATGTTTATGAAGACGAAGCATAGTTTTGTGGGATTTAATGTCCCATAGCTTATATACAATACTTCTGAACTATGGTTCTCACTTATAACCAAGGGTATCATGGCTAAAAATCAATGTTATGTCCTTGCTTGTAATGAGTTTTGTTTCCTTCATCAGTTGCAAGTGGTCTTATCAACTTGTTAAGTTATTTTAGTACTTGTCTAAATTAGTTTTTGTGTTATTTTATTCCATACCAGCAATTTGTGAAAAGGAAATAATCCTGATGTTATTTACATGGTAAATGAGAAAATGATAGATTCATAGACTCATATTTATTTTAATTTGTTATGTATTGATGATAAAATGTTAGCTTTTAATTACTATACAGGCAGCAACTAATGATGACTTGAATATGCTGATCAATTTGCTGGAGAGCCCTATACTCAAAAGTATAGCGACACTGCATGATTCAGTGGGAATGCTTGCAACTCAGGTTGCACATCATCCCTCTATCATTCCCGGGGACTTCGACATCACCCCAGCAGGTAACACTTTAAATACAGAATTTAAAATGCAGACAAATACTTCAATGCATAAGTGTCCTTTTGTTTTTGCATTTATTTGTATTGTTAGTAATTTAATTTAGTACCTAGTGTAAATAGTTAGTTGTTTTAAATATTGTAAAAGTTATGTAAGTAAACTAATAAAATACTACAATTTAAAATGCCAAATGGAGAATTTGAGGATTTGTTGCACACCAAACAAATATTGATCACCCTCTCGCATTACATTGAAATTATTTGGAAGTTGGATTGTGACCATGATAGGATTTGAGTGCCTATGTTCCGAGCCCACCAAAGGAATGTATTTGTGTGTGTTTGGTGAAATTTATCTTACTTGACTAGATAGTGGAATAGTATGAACATGCAAAAAGCGAAATAAAAAAAGTGGGGTGTACAATAAGTGCACCTCTGCCAAACCCTTCTGGGAATACATGGGTGATATTATGTTATGTTGTTTAAATGGTATTTTCTTTTTAGTAACTAGCAGCGCTCCGCGGTTTCACCCGCATAAGTCTCGATCCCGTAGTAATATTGGAATGCAAAGTATCCTACGTGTTAATACAGGTTATAAACTATCTGTGTGCCAAATTTTATGCAAATCCGTTCAGTCATTTGTGCGTGAAGAAGTAACAAACAAAACACTCACAAACTTTCGCCTTTATAATATTAGTGAGATGTTAAAAAAGAAATTTTTCGTGTATCACAATATTTTATTTTAGGAGACCTTGCCCTTCAAGCAAGAAACTTGTATGGGAGTAATGAGGGGGAAGAAGAGCAGCGTGTGCCGCAGGTGTCACCACCACATAGCCTGGAGTTTGGGTCCGGCTCCGACAATGAGCGAATTCTGGGCCTAGACAGTGGATCTGTGGACTCTAACATGTCTCCAAAACAGGTATGCCCAATGTAATTGAAGCTGCCTGATCCAATGTTTATTCTGGTCTTTCACACTATATTTGTAAACGACTACTTATCTGATTATACATATAAAAAATCCATTGTCTTGTCTGACGACGACCACCAGCTCTCTGCTTGTGTATGGGTGTGCTCCTGTAGCCACTGTAGCTGTTATAGTCGATGTGATACCTTTTTGTTTATTTTTTAGCAGTAACTATGACATAAAAATCATCTTCCTGACTTGAACAGAAAAATGACTATATCCCTAAAAGTGGCCTTTTTTTTTGCGCCCATATTAACTTTCAATCAGCATGTTACAGGCTATATTGTACCAAAATTTCAGCCAAATTTACCAAACAGCTTTTTCCATACATTTTGTGCGGGGTCCTTTCGACTTCGTGGGATAAACCGGAGCAATTTTAATCTAATTAAATTGCAAGATTTGACTAATACATACAAACTCAGCCAAATTTACCAAACAGCTTTTTCCATACATTTTGTGCGGGGTCCTTTCGACTTCGTGGGATAAACCGGAGCAATTTTAATCTAATTAAATTGCAAGATTTGACTAATACATACAAACTAACTGAATAAATAACATGGCAAGTTAAATAAAAGCTTGTACAAAAATACATAGTTTGAGCAACACAAAAGTGTGGCTGTTCATAACTGATAATAGTCTTAGTTTATTAGTATTGTAGAGGTATGAGGAACAGGGTGTAAAGTTCACTCGTCCTCTATAGAAAAGGGAGGATCCTCCGGCCAGACGGGTGTTGTGTCTGGCGGGCAACTGCCCGATGATTCATTTCGGGCCGTTGTATCTATGCTAGTTGCGCGGTAAACTGCTCGCGAGATGCAGGATTTTGAGTGACGTCAGCATGACGCGTTTTCGCATGTGGCATTGTGGATACCGCTACAGTACTGTTAAGGTAAATGCGCAGCAGTAGACCGCGAAATTCAAATTTTCTTACTTTTTTTTCAATTGGCAGGTCAGTGTCAGGTTGTATCTTGATCAAAATTTGATTCGCGGCTATAACAGGTACGTGTTTATAGAATTACTAGCAGCCCGCCCCAGCTTCACACGGGTGCAATATTTTTTTCGAACAATTTTTTTTCTCTCCGTAAGAACCATCCTCGTACTTCAAGGAATATTATAAAAAAAGTATTAGGAAAATCGGTCCAGTCGTTCTCGAGATTTGCGCTTAGCAACACATTTAGCGATTAATTTTTATATCTAAAAGATAATTATTAGAATCATTAATACATCTTTCTAAGTTAGATTTGTACCATAAGCACTTTTCCATAAGAGATTTGTTGTTATGGTACAAATCTAACTTAGAAATATGTATTAATGATTCTAATGATTAGGTATAATTCTGTAAATACATACCTGGGTGCTTACTCTCGAATATAATTCCGATAGATCGACATTGGAATTGTCAGTCAAACGTCAGGGATTGGCTGGACTCACTGAGTCTAGTCAATCCCTGACGTTTAACTCAACCAACTGACGTTTGACCAATGTCGATCTATCGGAATTATATTCGAGAGTTAGCACCCTGGTATAGTCGCGAATCAAATTTTGATCAAGATAAAACCTGACACGGACCTGAAAATTGCAAAAAACGTAAGAAATATTGAATTTCGCGGGCTACCACTGCGCATTCACCTTAATGTGTAATTTCTGTTTTTGCAGAATCGTGGCTTACTAGACCTGTCAAGGGCCGATGAAACCCTAGGGTCTTTGTCCCACAGTATAGTAGGCAGTGACTGGGCGCAAGTTGAAATCATCAATCTGGTAAATGATGGCACAGGACTAGGATTTGGTAAATACATTTTGATTGGTTTAATTATCCAGTATATTTTTATTTATTTATCAAGTCCATTGTTTTATTACATTTTGTTTTAAAACTAAGGTTACAATTTAAACTGCATTTTTTTACAAAAAATTTCCTCAATCAGTCCTCTAAAACCTTCATAAAACGCATTGCATTGCCATTCGCTGTCAAGGTCTTGCAATACGACAAAGAGCAAAAGCGGAAATAAACGATAAGAATGAAATTTCCTTGAGCTGTGTGAACTTATAGGTATAATCGGCGCAAGAACAAGTGGTGTTATCGTCAAGACAATTCTGGCGGGAGGTGTCGCTGACAGAGACGGCCGTCTGAAGTCTGGAGATCATATCTTGCAAATTGGAGATGTAAGTGGGGATACTTGGTATTTTGGCTTAATGTTGGTATAAGCGGACGGATATATCACCTTAGGAGTTAGGGTATTTGTAAGAACGATTGGCTCCAACATACTACTTGTTTGGTATCCAAATAAATGGCTAACTCTTTTTTTTTGATGTGATATCGAGTTATTGAATGTGGTGTTGGTTTCATCTCAGTACAAGCCATATGCCCCATGGGATTCTCATTGTCAAACATGAACAACTTCCATACAAACTTTCATCCCCTATTGAATTTTCAATTTCCAAAAATCCTCCCGACACTCTTTTATGTAAGAAACTCTTGTGCTAAAATTGAATGCTTTTAGAACCAGCGATTTACGCTGTGCGTTGTCTGTCAGTGAATGAATGAAATATTATGCGAGTTGTCTCCCCAGGCGCACCTGATGGAGATGGGCTCGGAGCAGGTGGCGGGCGTGCTGCGCGCGTCGGGCTCGCGCGTGCGCCTCGTGGTGGCGCGCGCCGCCGCGCCCGCCGCGCCCGCGCCGCTCGTGCCCGCCAGGTACGCCGAGGTACATGCCCGAGGAAGTGACGACTTACAACTTGTTCATACACTACGAATAATATAATATATAGTCCTCCAGACCGAATTTCGGCCATGGCAGCCAATGTCAATGCCAAGTCAGCGACGCGGGAAATATTATAGTACACAAGTGTGTGCGCAGATACGAATAATAATATGTGAAGAAACGTACAGTTACCCCTTCGATTCAGCGGGATTGTCCGAAAGGGTTACCGCTACCCCGGAACATAAAGGACTAAGGAAGGAACACGGATGGGTTTTAGTCAGTAAGAGTCTGACACTCCCTTCCGCTCCACCCAGAGCGGGAGGAGTCATTTGATGATTTCCCATCCTAAAAAAAAAACCTTCGATTTTGGTCCCATTTGCTCACGTATGACGAGACGAATGGACGACCTTGCGTGGATACAGAATTCGTAGGGCACACTATCGCATGGGACCGTTTTTAATATATTTTAATCTTCGCAATTATATTATAAGTTAAAAGAGTTAGGTAGGTTACCTACACAACATTCGATCTTTAAAAACGACACACTATCGCACACATAAATAACGTACTATTTTAATGTCAACTATAGATGAAAAGTGAAAATATGACGACATGTCGTAATTATTATCGGGAGCGAAAAAGGGACAAGCATATTGCTTTGCTTCCATTGACGCCGACGCAACACCGATTTCATTTGTGCTAGCTATGACAGTTCTAATGTATCTCTTACATCTCATCATCATCTGCCTAGCCTTTTCCCAGCCTTTTCCCAACTATGTTGGGGTCGGCTTCCAGTCTAACCGGATGCAGCTGAATACCAGTATTTTACATGGAGCGGCTGCCTATCTGACCTCTACAACCCAGTTACTGGGTAATATGATACCCCTTGGTAAGACTGGTTGTCAGACTTTCGGCCTTCTGACTACCCGTAACGACTGTCAAAGATCCACGAATGACAGCCGGGACCAACGGCTTAACGTGCTTTCCGAGGCACGGAGGGGTCACGGTATGTAAAGATGGTCACCCATCCATAGACCAACCGCGGCAAGCGTAGCTTAACCTGATCGATCGACCTGTGCGGCTGTTATATTATTTCGCCACGGGCCCCTCCTTTTTACTTATGTAGTATCATTAGATATTCATAGATAGATGTACATCAGAAATATTTTGTATTTGTAGACTCCTGTCGGACCCGGAGGCCCTGGACCGCTACCTACTAGATGCAGGCTTCGAACAAGTATTCCACACGCAGCCTACACCCGTCCCACATAACTCCACCGCCTCCAGATTTGTATTCGACCGATCTATCACACCACCACCTGAAACAGGTAACATTTAAATAAACATACTTATAAATTAATTTTAACTTTCAAAATAATAATAAAGAAAACGTGTGCGTTCGGGAAGTTCCTTATGCGATACTCGCACGCACACACATTCGTAAATATAATATTTACTAGTCAACTATTATTAAAATCTTAAATTCACTCATTCTCTGACAGATAAAGCACAGTAAACTGCTGAGCTAGAAGCATGAAATTTTGCACAAGAGTTTCTTATGTAAGGAAAGTAACAATAACGGAAGGATTTTTAAAAATGCATATGGGGTTAAATAGGGGATGAAAGTTTGTATGGAAGTTCATAATTGTTTTTCACATGGTTTGTTCATTAAAGAAATAGCCATAAGTAATTAAAAAATCAAACGTAAACTTAGTTACTATATTTGTTTATAACAATCAACAGATGCAGAGTCACCTGAAGTGGATAGATTCACAGTACAGCTCAAAAAGGACGAAAATGGTCTTGGAATCACCATTGCAGGTAATTCACTGATAATGATTTATAATTTACAATCTCAATAATCAAATTATAACCATGCTTTTCTTGAAATGTAGGTATATCCGTTCTGTACTCTTCATTTTTTAAATACCTAGCAGGTTTTTTTGTCTCTCCAAAATAAGCTCAACTTATGATCTTCTTGTCTAAAGAAAATTAGCTTTTTCAAGCAACCCCCCCCTTCTTTCAAATAGACTCAACATGGCGCACGCTCAAACTGAAATTATTAAGTACTAGCGCTCCGCCTCTGCTTCGCACGATTTTTACGACTTGTCAAAACATCAATATTTCTTTATTATGATAAATGATGGTGAAAACCGCATCGAAATCTATTGTGTAGTTTACAAGAACACCGCGGTTCACAGACTTTGTAATTTCATATCGTTTCTTTGGTACAGGCTACGTATGTGAAAAAGAGGAGCTGTCCGGTATATTTGTGAAGTCGGTAACGCCGGGCAGTGCGGCGGCGGTGAGCGGCAAGGTGCGCGTCAACGACCGCATCGTCGCGGTGGACGGCGTGTCGCTCGCAGGGAAGTCCAACCAGCGGGCCGTGGACGCGCTCAAGCAGAGCGGGAATATTGTTACACTGGAGTTGGAGAGGTCAATATTATCACACTAATATTATAAGGGCGAAAGTTTGTGTGTGTTTGTACGTCTGTTACTTTTTCACGCACACACGGCTGAAGGATATGGATGAAATTTGGCACACAGATAGTTTATAACCAGGATTAAAACATAGGGTACTTTTAATCCCGACATTCCTACGGGTTCGACACTTGTGCGGGTGAAACCGCACTGGACACTGCTAGTACATACATAAACTCACGCCTTTTTCCCATGGGAGTAGGGGGAACTACAGAACGCCACTTGCTACAATCCTTACATACTCCTTTTGCTTATTTTCTATTAGGTAAATATGATTATAGTTTAAAATGTCATCTTTCGGGGAAACCTACCGAATACGGTTAGTATGAAGTGTTGCGTAAATAGGCAACAAGTGGTGCTTCTTGAAGCACAACTATGTCCTTGAACCAAAAACTTTCCAACGTAAATTGGAGAGGTAAACATGGTATCGTAAAATATATCAGTCATCCAAATAAAACAGTTAACGGTAACTTGTTGGGGCCTATTTAGGAAAACATATAATATAAAAGAAATAATTAGAAAGATATAATTACTCCACTGAGAGAAAGAAGGCCGATAAACGCTTATCGAATCGCGACCTTTAATGTGTCCTAACTAACTCCTAGCCATTATTTATGAGATAGTGTGCATATTGCGCTCCATTTACATGATTTCAAAGTAGCATCACTCATTTGTGTTTGTAGATACCTCCGCGGGCCGAAGTTCGAGCAGCTGCAGCAGGCCATCGCGGCGGGCGAGTCCAGCGCCGCGGCCGCGCCTGCGCACAACCCCTTCCTGCACATGCACCGGCCCGACGCGCGCGCCTCGCCCGACCACGACATACCCATGGCGCAGCTGCACAACTCGTGAGTATTCAACGTCATCCGAACTTTAAGAGAGCCCTGCTATTTAAGCGGATAAATGACTTAAGGCTGTGTGTGCATTCTAAATGTTGGCAACGTCGTAAATAGTTCTCAAATATTTCTCTGTTTTTAATAATTAATTAATAGTACTAAATTAGATGTTGAAATATCGCAAAACAGTGAAATACGACGTTAAATTAAAAATAAAAAAAAATCGACAGCTTGCGTTTCACGGTAGTTGTCGAAGGGCGCCGCTATTTAAGCGGATGGATTAAACAGCAAGTGATCGATCCAGCCGCCTCGACAAATGATTTTTTTGACTACTTACTGCATATAACGGGTGTAAAAAGACACTTAACGAAGCCGAGAGTCACTTGTACTCCCCGTCATTGTAATTTTTTTTTATTCTACCATACTTGGGATCCTGGGTATGGACATATTGAAGGTCAAAATTCCAACTTTTACTAATGTTTTTTTTATGAAAACTAATGTTATAACAGGTTATAACACAACTTCAAATACCCCCACGACCCCTGTACCGTTGTATGCACTCATAATCACAATGTTTTGCGTGCGTTACATTGCGCAATACCGCTAACAGAAGATTTTCGCACCAAAAAGTAAAAGTCGTTTCACAGCAATTATTTTTGTGCAATGTTGCCTTTTGATATACAGAATGCATAGTTGACGGCTATGTGATGTGTCTTTTTACACCCTGTATAATAAACTGTCAAAACATAACGCTTTGCTCCTCCATTACCATTGTTTTGTTTTAAATAGTATATGTACACACTGCTACACATCAAGCTATACATAACCAGTATAAGCTGACCTCTGATTGTACGAAAAACCTATACAATGCGAGGTCAACTCAAACTGGAAATGCATAGCTTGATGTGTAGCCGTGTGTACAACATTATTAGATTGGAGCAGACAAACTAACGGCCGCTTTCAATATTCGATCGTGAATTTAAGATTCTTAGGAATCCAGATTTTATCTGATCCCTCGATTGCTGCTGAATCTGCATTTCAATATGTCGATCTCGTCTCCGAATCCAAAAAAAAAAAGGGATTGGTCATAAATTTGCGTCCTCCTTAACGTTTTGTTTCAAGCATTCGCAGTAAAAGTACGTCAGTGATATTAATGAGTAAAATCGTGGTTATTTTATTAAAGCTATCTATTTTATGTATAATCACAAGACATTGCATACACAGTAACAACTAAATGCGAAGTCGCAACGGGAAAGTATTTTAAAATAATATACGTCGAGGACTCGAGGTTAAAAACTTAAAAAATGTTTTGTTGAAAAGTAACGGAACGTCAGTTCGACATTGACAAAATTATTATCATTCACGCACGAGTTTGTTTGTTTCTTCGAAAGATAAAATTTGTGCAGGACAGCCGATCGCATAGTTTAAACTAATAGCGTGTTATTTTTATCTTTGGGCAACAAATAGGTACCATAATATAGATAATAACCATTTTTAGAAAGTAGATGATGCCAGATGTTTGAAACTCTACGGCGTTCGGGGACTTTCTTATTGCCGAGCCTCGTAGTAAAATTCATAGTTTTATTAGTTGCTTAATGTTTTGTTAGTTGAATGTGAACAAATATTATTGCCTGCGACCATTCTTACAAATATGCATTTTTTTACAAATATTTTTACAAATACAATTATGCATCCCAATCCGATAACTGAGCTAATACTTCAAGATCACTATCACTATCACTTGAAAATATTTCCATTTTCACGTTTTTGCACAGTACAATCGGTCGATATTTGAGGATCGCAAATAAAGATCAATAACGTTCAAAAATAGATTTGTCAAAATCAGAGATCGGTTATAGAATACGGATAGCTGTCACTTTCATACAAATACCAATCTAAAAATCCGATCCGTCCTCCCAAAGATGGATTGAAAAAAAAGATCGGCATATCGAGTTTTCGATCGGTTATTGAAATACTAAAAGTAGGAAATGGATTCAAATATCAATCTCGACCGGCAAATTAAGGATTGGGATTGAATATAGAAAGCGGCCGTTAGTAATTAACATTTTGAAAGCTTCTTTTGAAAATGTTTTACAAGATTTTGCCTTTATCTGTATATGTGTTTGTTCCTACAGCATAACAGTGGACGGCCCTGTGGAGCAGGCAGCGAGCGCGTCGCCGCCGCCCGCGCCGGCCTTCGACATGCCGCGCAGCAACGAGCAGAAGGACGCCATCAAAAGGAAGTGGCAGGCTATACTCGGTGAACAAGCACTTTTGTTTTTTACTTAATAATAATACCTTATTATTGTCCAACCGCAGGGCAAAAGCCTCTTCTCATACACAGAAGGCATGAGCATTGATCACTGCACTTGCTCAAGACGGGTTGGGGAATTGAGACTCACTTTCTGTCAGGACAAAAAGTTTAGATACAGCTGGGTAAAGGGAAAGCAAGTGAGGGAAAGCATACATACTCTCAAAGAGTATAAAAATAATACGGGAGAAGACCCTCTTGTGCCATTTCGAAGCATACAGATTCGAAACGCCATCTGCATATCTTAATGGGAACTAAGGCTTTATGACAGAAATTTATATAAATACCTACTTACGTATAAGTTATTATGCTGGATACTACTGGACAGTATGAAATATAATAATGTGATAATTTTGATAGAATATATTACAATTATTCTCTAGAAAAATACTCTTTATTAAATTAGATAACTTAATTATTTGATTTTCTTATTTTTGTTAAAATTGGGATTGCAGAGAAATTCTATCGATAATTATTAAACTAATAGTTTCTTGGTTAAGTAAAATAGACGGCGGCTCTTCCTTTACTGAAGCGGTGCTTGTTCAAACTTTCTCCCCCTGCATACTTTCCTAAATCCGTCGTAGTATATCTGAATACCAATTCCCGAAATTAAAAACAAAATTTAGTCGCAATCTCATCTCAATCAAATGTCAAAAACTTGTCGTAAATGTAGCGGAATTAGAGGTATTTCTGACAGATTGAGGCTGAGATCAGACTGAACGTTCTTAATATTACGCGAATTGCCCCTCTGACTTCATCTGTTTTTCTGTACAGGTGACGAAGTAGAAATCGTAGTAGGCGTGGTAGTCCGCGGCGGTGGAGGCCTGGGCATCTCACTGGAAGGTACTGTGGACGTAGAGGGAGGCAGGGAAGTGCGCCCACACCACTACGTGCGCTCTGTGCTGCCCGAGGGACCTGTGGGCCGCGCGGGAGTGCATCGACCGGGAGATGAACTGCTAGGTAAGAAGTTAAAAATGCCGCAATAATAATTGTGGCCGTCTTGGATTCAGTTCAGAAAATTATGGACATAAAAGACAGGCTAAAGTGACGTGCAGGAGCGCACTTAAAGAGTTGCTATGGGGCAACTGTTGCCGCTATAGTCCTACATCAGTTATGTCTTAACTGATGTGGGATTAGTCTAGTGCAACTCAAATGCCAGACCAAATGTGCGTCGTTCATAATCAGCCTATAATGTTTCTACTGCTGGGACACAGGTCTCCTCTCTGTGAGAGGGAGTGGGCCGTAATCCACTAAGCGGGTCCAGTCAGTGTGGGTTGGTAGATGTCACAAGTCTTCGATTTTTTGGTTCTCAAGGTTCGGTGCGATGGAAACTTGTATCGTTATAGTAAGCCGAAAATTAAAGTGCAAAGTGTAAAATAAAATGTCAAAGACTATTATTCAAATTAAATAGGGAATTCAAAACTGAACCTTTTGGAATTAAAGTATGATACTACTTAACTATTCTAAAACTAAAGCGTTACTTTGTCGTCAAAAGAGGTGAACGGTCACCGCCTGCTGGGCATGAACCACCTGGAGGTGGTGTCGATACTGAAGGAGCTGTCCAGCGAGGTGTGCATGGTGTGCGCGCGGCCGCGGCCCGCGCCCGGCCTCGACCTCGCGCCGCCTGCTGCCACGCTCGTCAAGGTGATATAATCTCCCAATAATATAAAACTAATACATACATAAACTCACGCCTTCTTCCCGTAAATACCTTTTGTTAGTCATTCTTCAATTGTTGACACTATATCTTCTTATAGATCGCAACATTGCGCTAACATATCATTCCTCAGTTCCTCATAGTTACACCACATATTATTATGCTTCGCAGAGTATTAAACAACAGTAGTTAATAGTGAAACTGTGTTATAGTAAAACTATAATATTTTACGATTTGAGTGTAAACTAGTATCTAGTGTCTGTCTGTGTGACCGCTTAGCTTAACTTAATTTTAACATAATTAATCATATTGTAAAAATAGCGTTTACGAATGTCAATAAAAATGTCAGTTCAGTGTACCTATGACAGTGTGCCCTGCTATCAACTTTGTAGACCGGATTACCTAACACGGCATGACACTATCCTAACCACCTCAACCAATTCCTATTTTGCTTTCCTAAAAATATTAATGAACACTCTTATATAAAGAATGCGCCTCTTTTTGTGAATCTTAAATAATTCCTATTGATGATAACTTTATTTACAAACAAACGTGTCGCAGGCGAAGTCAGATGGAAGCCTGGCTGGCGCAGGCGCAGAGGAGGGTGGGTCTCTATCTGCGGGCGGCAAAGTACGTTCGCGCAGTCTAGAGCCGCTAACAGGTCTTGCTATGTGGTCATCCGAACCACAAATTATTGGTAAGTTGTATGAATCTTAACCTTTTAACCGCCCGACTTCATATCATTTGTCGTGCCCCCAGCGCACGAAGTTAAAAAAAAAAAACGAAAAAAAATACCTGATAGAAAACAGCGTAATTACCTAAATAAAAAAGCAGAGTAAACGAGCTGTGGTATTTTGTCGTAAATATACGACCCTGGCGAAATGGACCCGAAAATATTTGTCGGATTAATCCGACGTAAGCGTAAGCGTAAAGGTTAACTTCTATTTAGCACACTGGAGAATCTGCTAATGATCTAGTGAACAGCTAAATGTTTCTTTGAAGCAAAACATTAAAAATGGTTTTGTTTTAGTTCGCTTTTTGATACCGCCATGAAACTGACGAATAGTGTAACAGTTCGCTGGTGGGCCCATCTTTAAAAACAAAGGTGATGTGGTGGAGTGCAACAACTATAGAGGAATAAAGCTAATGTCACATAGTATGAAGGCTTGGGAGAAAGTTATTGAAAGGCGACTGAGAGAAGAGAGTGAAATTTCGCAAAACCAATTCGGTTTTATGCCTGGTCGAGGAACAACAGTTGCTATCTTTGCTATCCGCCAGCTGTGCGAGAAATACAGAGGTGCGCATAAAAACTTACACATGGTACCTATTTGCTGACCTCGAAAAGGCATACGACAGAGTGCCTCCTAAAGTTTTGTGGTGGACGCTGAAGGAGAAAGCTGTGCCAGGGAAGTATGTGCAGTTGATTAGAGCGATGTACAGTCGATGCAGTACCCAAGTCCGGCCTACAGTGGGCACTACTGACAGCTTCGTTGTAGCTGTCGGCTTGCACCAGGGTTCAGCACTCGGCTCCTACTTCTTCGTGCTGATAATGGATGCTCTCACATCAGAGGGGCAATTCTCGTAATTTTAAGAACATTCACAGTCTGATCTCAGTCTCAATCTGTCAAAAAATACCTCTAATTTCCCTACATTTTGACAAGTTTTTGACATTTGTTTGTCGCTGAGATGAGACTGCGACTAGATTTTGAACGTTTTAAATTACGAGAATTGGCCTTCTGATATCCAAGCAGAGGCTCCCTGATGAATGCTGTTCGCCAATGACTTTGTGCTGGTTGCTGAGAACGGCTTAGAGGTCCAGAGCAGATTGGAGGTGTGTTGGAAAAGACGCGAGACCGTTGGCCTGAGAGTAAGTCGGACCAAAACCGAGTATCTGGTTTGTGATTTTGGCGGTCTCTCCATTCCTGTGCCCATATATCCCGCCGGAACGCCCTTATCGATCTGCTCCGACTTTCGGTACCTCGGGTCGCTTCTCCAAGGAGATGGCGAAGTAGACCAAGACGTAACGCACCGGATCTACTCAGGATGGATGAAATGGCGACAGGTCACAGGAACAACTTGCGATCCACGGATGCCCCTCAAGGTAAAGGGGAACATTTATAAGTCCGGAATAAGGCCTGTCGTACTGTATGGGTTTGAATTCTGGGCTGTGAAGAAGACGGATGAAAAAAGATTGCATGCAGCGGAGATGAGAATGTTGAGATAAAAGTGTGGAGTGACGAGAATGAAATGAGTTTATAAGAGGAAGTTTGAAAGTGGTGCCAGTGACAGAAAAAATGAAAGAAAATCGTTTCAAACTCAAAGCATTTATTTCAATTAAACCATTTACAGGCACTTTTGAATTGTCAAGAAGTCGGTCAGTCAGAAAATATGAAGCTAGTTGCCCATTCCAAAGCGTAGGTGCCTATGGAGAAGAACGGGCAAGAAACTCCATGGACACTCTTTTAAATTATATTTTTACAAAAATATTAGTTACATCATTAATGTTGAATTTATAATTATATGTGAGAACGATGTAATAAAATAAAAAAGACGTACGTGTTAAGAGCGTCCAGAGTACAGCAATTAGTACTTAACAAAACAACAATCCAAAAATAAAATAATTAAAAATAAGTTTGGCTTGGTATGGGCATGTGATGAGAAGGGACGAAACGCATGTGACTAAAAGAGTGATGAATATACATGTTGATGGATGGAGAGGGAGAGGAAGGCCGAAGAAAAGATGGATGGATTGTGTGAGGAATGAAATGAAAGAGAAGGGAACGAATGATAGCGTGACAGTTGACAGGGGAGAATGGAAGAAGAAAACATGTTGCCCCGACGGCAGGAAGATGAAGATGCCGCCATGAAATGTGTTACTTTTCGATACACTTTTGATCTGCTCCCAATATTTCACAGAGAAACGAAGTCGTAGAGTGCGAAGTGTGCTTACCGTGTAAAGAGTGAAAGGAGTTTTACCAAAAAGATGCCCAGTTATTTCACACAATAAACGTTTGGTTGTTTGTACAGAATTAGTAAAAGGCGAACGAGGTCTCGGCTTCTCGATCCTGGACTACCAAGACCCGCTGCGTCCGTCTCACACGCTGGTGGTGATCCGCTCGTTGGTGCCGGGCGGCGTGGCGCAGCAAGATGGCCGCCTCATACCAGGCGACCGACTGCTGTTTGTCAATGATCAGGTTAGTGAGACAAGTTTATAAACAGTTCCATCAGAAAATTCAGGAATAACCTGTACCATGGAATAATTCTTAAACTAGTATTATAGATGCGAAATTAACTGTTTTTCAACGGCTGAACGTATTTGGATGGAATTTGGCACACACAGACCTGGGTTAGAATATAGGATTTTTCTGTTTAACCGATTTCAAAAAAGGAGGTTCTCAATTTTATTCGGATGTCTATATATTTTTTGTATATATGGTCGGGCATAACTCCGTCATATAGGTGTAGACAGATTTCCAAAATTTTTTTTTGTTCGAAAGAGGTTTATTCCGAAATGGGCCCATTTAAGTTTCGAAGACAGACAACGGATCTCTTCAATATATATGCCAGCAAATCAACCGCGTGTTTGCATTGTTTACGCAACCACACTACATACCATCACGCCTGTACCCTTTAAAAGGGTACGCAGATGTGTTCAATAGCTTCCTGTCACAGATATTTACATAGCAAGTAGTGTTATATGAATTTGTGTGGCGTAGGTAGGTACAACTAAAATGTGAAAAATAAAAACTTTTTTACAAAAAAAATAATAACAGACTAAGTCGGTTGTTCTTTTTTTATAAAAAAGTTTTTACTAACGTACTACCGGGGTACGTTCCCGTGACATAATTTCCGACGTACACGTGAGTGAAGCCACGGGAAAAGGCTAGTGAATAAAATTCAGCACTTAGGCAACCTTAACATAGTCAGGAGTTTTGAGCAACTCGCAGAAAGGTCTCTCATAGCAACTGGTTTAGATTTAAACTCTGGTAACAAGCTCCTGTTGTATTCCGTATTCATACTAGGCGTTTGGTGTGTTCATTTTATGGTTGTTATAATGTGCATCTTATTTGTGCAGAATAATCCATTATTCTTTGTTTCTTTGTAGAACCTGGAAGACGCGAGCCTAGAACAAGCAGTAGCAGCTCTAAAGGGCGCCCCTCGTGGTGTAGTACGCATCGGTGTGGCCAAGCCACTGCCTCTCGCAGACGCACCGCCGCCACTACCGCACACCGCGCCTCCTAGCCAGCCTTAGACATAGACACACCATATGAGGAAGCGCAGAAGTCATCCCGAAAGAGGCGGTAAGGAACTTTCATCTATTGAGAGTGCTAGAAGGATCTTTTGGCGCTCGAATGACGTTGACAGGGGGCGCTGTTGGTAAACATTTGAAGTCTAATGTCATTTGAAGTGTATCTGTCGCAGCCAACTGGTTAAATTAGCCGTTCAGTTAACTGCCTGGCCTTTAGAAGTAGTGCTCGCCTCGCTTCCTCCCTCGGCTCGCACGCGGTTGATCACAGTTCTAACCTAACCTAACCCACTTGGTCGGGGTGCCATGCCCTAATTACTGAGACCAATTCGGCTCGCGCGTGATTGGTTACAGACTTCCAACCTAAACTGTAATTGAATATCATTCAGGCCGTTAGTTGAACGGCCGCCGTTTAGTTGAAAGGCTAGGCAGTTAACTGAACGGCTAATTTAACCAGTTGGCTGCGACATATCTATAAAACAAGATGGCGGCGTTAGTTCCACTTTTGGCCACGTACTAAAAGAACATTCTGGCGTTGTAAGTAGTTACAGTTGTAGGGTCCTGAAGCACTGCAAAGAGTTGTTCATTTGTTAGTGTGTCAAACTGCGTGTTTTCTCTAGCGCCTATGACACGTGTGGTCTTATCGGCCTTTATGAGGTTGAACTTCTGCGCATACTTGTTTTTTTTTTGTGCCCAAGGTATTGCTCGTTAAAAACCTATATTCAGACTTCGGTAGGGAGAGATTTAACTGCCAAGTTGCATAACCTTAAAGCTATTTTATTTTGTAAGTGAATGTTATTTTTATTCTCGGGTCAACAACTCGGTGCCGTAATTGCACCACGTAATCATAAAAAAATGAAAGAAGCATGCATGGCAGTTATCAACGATTAGTACAAAGAATTGGTTTGACGTTACTGTTGGTTTTCGTCTGGCCGCGAAGCTGCAAATTGTAAAGGAGAGCTCTATGTCCGCTATCTCGCTCCAACTTTTTTGTTTGTATTGCATGAATTCTCGTACAGCGAATTATTTTGGTTTAAAGTGTTATCGAGACAGTTTGAATTATTTGAATAAGCAAAGACTAAAAACCTAGTTATCACCTTAAGGCGGATCATGCGATCTGCTCTTGGCCATTTTCCCGCTAGATGGCGCTGAAGTCCATATTTTTAGTTTATTTGATTTTATGTGTAATTGCCACATTAATAAGTCGTAGAAGTAGTAGACGCGGTTATCGGACATTACACTTTATTGAATTTGGTCATAACATTGCCTCAAAACCCACCCAATTCGACACATAATCCGAAAATAAAATCTGCCATTGAATACAGGTCGCTTACACACACAGACGTAAGCTAGTACGTTACAATAATTGACCACTAGGTGGCGTGTATTTAAAAAAATGCGCCACCTGCTACGGTTTATGATTATAATAGGAAAAAAATTAAAAATGAAATGCGTTCCTTTCAAGCGTGTGTGGTGTGAATACTCTGCGTGCGTAGTACTCGCAACCGGCGTGCGTGTATGACCAGATTTATGAACGTAAACGAGACAATAGGAGTATGTAAGGATCGTAGCAGGTGACGTTCTATAGTTTCTGCCTACCCCCATGGGAAGAAGGCGTGAGTATGATGATAGGGTAATAAAAGATATATTTATATAAAATCATGTAATTTATTCAAACTAGGCTGAGAATCAGCACTTTTCGACTGTCAAATTACAATAAGACAGTCAAATTACAATAAGGCAGTCCCCCCAAAACGCCCGCCCTTCACCACTTCCTGGCTCTAGCTGGAGAAAAGAAGTGGCGCAACAAACTCCCCAGCAGCACAGCTGTCTGTTCAGTTACAGAAACTTGAGCATACAGTTTATAAAGATAGTTTTATTTTATTACCTTACACTAATTAATTATCAAATGAAAGTATTTGAAGTGACACAAATGATGCTTGATAAATGATTAAATTTATAGCCCAATTATTACAATAATTACAGACATTACACATAACATACAAGAAAAGAACAAAAGATAACAACAAATAAAGAAAATACAATTTAGTATGCGATCATAACCAGGAAAAAATATTTTATAATGTCAAAGTAATCAACCAAGGTTTTTAGAAAAATAAAAATCTAAAGACCAGCTTATTGACTTCACCAGGTGGTTATACTTACATAATTAAGTATTATTTCACCTTTTCATTTTATAGTAAATACTTACAAATAAAAGTAATAATGTACAATGATAATGTTGATTCTAAACAAACTACTGCAAAAATACGCCTTTTGATTTTATAATAAATACAAATAAAAAGTAATATAAAGAGAAAACAAGATACTGAAATAAATTATAAAGTGGACATGCAATAGAAATTATCAATTTACTTGATAGTAATAATCATACTTTATTCATAACTAAAACATTATTTTGTAATTTTAGAGCAAAGTTTTTCTTTTCTAGTGCAGCTGACTCTAGGCTTTGATTTTCCCTCGCCAATGATGGTAAGCACTTGATCTCAATAACAGCTTTCTCATTTTCAATTATACCTGTAACAAATTGAAAGAAAATATAAAACAATGGAGCTCTTTTTATGATTTGATACAAGAAATTCAATCGCCTATCGTGCTCGTAATTCTTGGTCTCTTGCGATTATAGCTAGCATTATAATTTTACACAATTGCTAAATAAATAGATAAAATTAAATGTTGATAAAGAAAAACTTACCATCTGGACTACCAGCTAAACATCCAAATTCTTCATCAATAAAAAGACCGGAAGGCCTCACAATTTTATTATATTGTTGCATGAACATACTTTTTGCCACATTCTCATTTTGTTGCCCATATAACATGTTTTTTGTACAAATATTATTTTTCTAAAGAATATCCATTACATGATTGTGACATGGAGTGGTAATACGGCGTTTGCAAATCTGTAAACAATAAAAGTGCAGATAAAATAAAAATAAATTATGGGTAATTTTTAAATACAGCATTGTCTATGTAGGTATTCAATAAAATACCGCAATGTTACCAGCAAATGTATATATGTGTATAAGTACATTTCTGCTAACAAAATTATACCACACAACTAACCATTTCAATTTGACTAGCAGTCAAACGGTCAGGAGTGACCTCCTATGAGTAATATATAAACCATTTTCATGCTGTCCTTCAGTAGACATTTCAATCAAAGCTATGTTTTCTGGTGACTTTTGGAATTCTGCTAACCGTTCTTCACACTGTATATCAATTGGGTCACAAGCTTCATTTCCATAGTGCTTGTCCAGCTGGGTTTTCTCTCTTGGAGCAAACAATCGTTTGCGTGTCGACAACTTCTGTTGTATTCTGCTTTGTTCCTTTCGAAGTATGTAATGTTTAAAATGTGTCCCCGGGCTCTGTGTGGTCTGCTTTCTCCATGCAACTTCATGCCATTTGTGTCCAGTAGAAAGCGATAATCCTGAAAATAAAATAATTTTTACTAGAAAATATCAATAAAATATAAACAGATGATTATGTAACATACAAAGAAACAATACTGTACCATGATAATCAAAGCATTTTTTACTGGTACAAACACAACGCTTGTATAAACCCCCCTCTTCCTAAACTAATTCGTTTTCCACAGTTGAATTTATTTATTATGCTCATAGTTTTCTGCCGCATTTGTTGTCTCATTTGACAAACAACAATTTGAAAAGCAATTTTTTCAATTGGCTGCATAAATTAGAGCCCACACCTCTGGAGCAGTATTTTTCAGACTTTCTACGAGATTTTCTTCCTTGTTTTTACTTCCATTTGCAGCTGTTTTATTGACATTGCAGTAATAATCCTTGCAGTTTCATGTACTCCAAATACATGAAGCGGGCCATTTCTCAAATCTGCTGCCATAGCAGCACTCTCACTGCTACACATTATAATTCTCCGTGCCACTAGTGTAAGCTTCATCACCTTTGGCTTCAAAATATTTCACCCATAAAGTGGGAGCTTAGTGTTGTCCAAGATCTAAACCAAGTACAAATATGAATACAGAATATGCTTCACTGATCTTGAGATGTCTAAACAAATTTGATTTATGTATTTACCTTGTATAATGCACTGCTATAGTTTTTGATTACATGATTCTTGCATTCTATATTTTTTATTATGTTCCCATATTATGAAACTTTCTCTTTCAAGTTTACAAACACAGGGGATTCTCCGTCTCCAATAAAACTCAAATAGTGAAGTTGATGCATTTCTTCACTCTTTTGAAAGCCTTTCCATAATAATGTGTGATTCCATTGCTATAGACGGTCCAGTAAATTTTTTGCAGCAATTATGTGCTTTCATGTCCATGTTTCTTTTTTCATAATATTGACATGTAAAACAATATTTGTTTCGAACACCAAGAAATAGACATTTCTTAGTTTCATTACCAATAATGCAGGCCTGGAAGTGAAAAGCAACACTTGTAAATATTGCACATAATAAAAGTTCATACAGAACCAAATGTGTTTAGTAACGGAGTATGTAAGGTATCGTAGCAGGTGGCGTTCTGTATTATTTTTGGTTTTACACGAGATGTTTTTGGCTGTGTAGGTACTCTGTGTACTGAAAGAAACAAATCAAAATGTAATGACCATACTTACGAGCACATGTAGTGTCACTTTTACGCGCAGTATTCAGCAAGTACAATCATGCTTATTTGATACATACACTAAATCACAGAGCATGTAACCAATTATGAGGATTTCTTCATTCACTGACATCGTGGTTTCTTCAGAACGCCAAACTTTCAAACGGCTGTAAGCCTGTAAGTGTAATACGATTTACGAATGTACCTAAACTTTTGTCAACACACAACGTATTTTATGAAATCCTAAAAAAATATAGAAAAACAAATGAATGTTACTTTTATACACTCCGTATTTGAATAAAATTGAATAGTATCGAATTTCACAACCGTATGTAATGAGATTATTATTACAGATCTATGAAAGTGTTACGTTCTGAACTCGTTACAGAAATTAGAACAATAAAAATAAATGTAAAATTTTACTTATCTTTA
This sequence comes from Gortyna flavago, assembly GCA_963669345.1. Taxonomy (NCBI): domain Eukaryota; kingdom Metazoa; phylum Arthropoda; class Insecta; order Lepidoptera; family Noctuidae; genus Gortyna; species Gortyna flavago. Next base: position 12,454,713 of record OY770126.1, read on the forward strand.
CATTCCTGTTAGAATTTTGCTCGACGAATAAGAAAAAAAAACAGATTAGATAAACTTTTACTTACAAACAATAAATCACGTTTATTAATTTGATGTAAGTAACTCAATCATTTGTTTGTTTCTGAATCAATGATTTCAAAACAAAAGTCAAGGTTCTGAACGCACCCACAAGGTAGGTCCATGCATCGCTGCCGCTGAGGGAGGTCTAGCTAGCTAGCTAGGCACTGGGATGTACCTACGCCGCACAGTGGACGGAAAAACAAGCTGCCCAATAGGATTTACATTTTTTTTTTAATTTATACCAATTATTAATTTATTCATAGGTACGTTATAAATAAGTACGCTTTTCGTCAAGATCGTCATATAGGTTTGTTGTCTTTCAGGTACCTATCATACTGGGTAAAATAATAATAACAAATTGATTATTTGAGGTACTATTACCGCCTATCGCCTATTACAACATCGTCCAAATAAGCATTTTTAATTCATTCATATCTTTTGAACGGGGAAGTTGGGGGTCAAGGTCAAATGTCAGGTGGCGTTGGTATAGGGCTCGGCAACAATACCTAAGTTTCAGCTTTAGAATCCAAGACAAAAAAAGTTATGAGGAAAACAAATTCCATTTTTCATACATTTCAAATGAAATTAATTAAATATTTGTTTATTAATGGCAACTAGGCCCAATTGTTAGTAACATTGTTCTTAAAACTATTGTTAGTAAACAAAACACGGCCACAAAAAACAAAAACAAGAAAATAAATAAAATTTTAAGGCTAGCTGAGGGGTCTTCTGACCAGCACCTCCACAGCATGCGACAACCAGGGTGCGTCGTACTTCAGCATGAACATACTTAGGATGCCGTTAGAACTAGACCGCGCTCTTGACAAGATGGAATTTGTTTTATTGCGCATTATGGCATAAAAAATCATCGGTATGCGCAAATGCGAACATACCGGACGGACGCACTAAAAAAGCGCGGCAGTCCCAGCAGCACCCTGAAGCAGTTATTATACTGAATACGCAGGGCGTCTAGCGCTCTCTTATTATGCCTCACCCACAGCCCAACAAAATAACAACAAATATATGAAGTAATTTTGTTAGGGTCATTGACAATCATTGGTTAGGGTAGGTGTAGATTCTAAAAAAACCGTAACTACTATGTTATTCAATGTTTAAGGCATTGACTGCCAACGCGGTCACCGGTGACCGCGAACAATAGATTTTCTATTGTGTCTGTTGCCTGGCAGCCAACGTGTTAATGTACCTACTCGACAAAACTTTATACTTGAAAACATTTTATTTTTCATAAATCCTATGATAGGGAAGCTTGTTTTTCAGTCCACTGTGCGGGACCTTGCGCCGCGCCGATGCGACTTATCTATCAAACTAAAATAATGTTTGTTTGTCTGAAACTGTTTACAATAATGCGTAAAAGGTATTCTATTTTGTAGGTACCTACTTCGATTTTGCAAATGTTTGCAAACTCTTTAGGTTACCGAATTATAATATGTACTTACTTAATTAATTTATTGTTGACCAAAAAATACAGGTACAAACACAATTAAGTTTTAATAACCACTGACTTTGTACTTATATAATTGAGACATAGGTAAGTAATTAGTATTGTGACGGGATTTCAGCGTCTAAAACCTAACTCACGGGCCAACTTGCTGTTTCTAAAACCGCCGAAAGAGAGGTACCTACCTACTTACCTACTTTTAAAATAAAATTGCGAATCTTGAATCATTATTACTATAGGTACCTACAATAAATTGCAATAACATACTAGAAATATTGCAATTTGAATCAATGAGAATACAACGCATACAAAATAAAAATAACACGCGAGAAATTCCGCGTGCCAACACTATTGCATACAAGCGAGCTTCAAAATTGTATTTTATCAAATGTCGATCAAGCGAAAGAAGATTGGCAACGTTTTCTTCGTAATTCTTTCAATGACGGTAGGTCAAGCAAGGTTGCGAACACAGCACAGAAGTACGGCAACGTCGCATAAATCCTATCTACGAATAATGATATTTATGTTGCCACACAACAATATTATGTATGTAAGTTATTTATGTTGGTAAGGTCGTCAGTTATATTATTAATTAGAAAGTTTTTTTTGGTGAACCTATTCATGAAAGGTAGGAAAGGAAATAAATCAATTATTTTACGTATTATATTGATTTAACAGAATTATAATAACGCATGCACGCCATCTAGCGTTCTTATTTCTAAGCTATCGCAATCATGGCGCGTTAGTTTGCCTGTCAAAACTCACGCACACTAGTACGCAAATGTCAAATTTGGTCTGGATTTCACGATCGTTTTCCTTAGTAAATAATGTAAGATATTTCCTAAAAAGGTCGATCGCGGTGACATTTCATTATAGAAAAGTGATAAAATGATACGTTTTCAACAAAGAGCGTCTATGTTTAGCGTATAATCCGGAAGAAAAATGTATGGACGGCCCATCGAAACATCCACCTTAAGAACAAATTAGTCCATCTCTCCCTAACGATAAGATTAATAGTAGAAGTATTATATTTTACTGCAATATATTATTAAGTGTTACTTTTGACGTCCTAAAATTTATCTTTGTGACTAGTATCCTTTTAAGATTATAAAAAAGTTTTAAAAAGTATAGGTAACGATTTTAATAGATAAGCGGCCAACGGAGCATGCGTTGTTCATACAAACGTAATACCAAAATAATTTGTAAATCAAACATATTCTTAAGGTAGTGTGTATTTATTCCGATTGGATTACAGAATATCTAGGTTCCCAATTATATATTTTGAAAGGACTCTGATATAAAGACGAGATATTAGGAATTTCAAATTTCTATAGAAAACTTATTGTTCTCTTAATTCGTATTTAAATTAGTGTCCATTCAAAATATATATTTGGGAACCTAGATATTCTGTAATCCAGTCGGAATAAATACACACACTACATTAAGAATATGTTCGATTTTCAAAGTTACGTAATACCAAAAGTTATATGAACGTTTGTATGAACTACGCATGATAAGAAAAATAAAAATGGAGTCATCTATTAATGTATTAGTATAATCATCATTCACGTTTCTTTCTTCGAAACCTTTTGTCTGTGATCATCACCTACCGATTTTCATACACCTAAGTTAATGACATGTATAGTTAGGCATTCAGAAAAATAAAATACAGAGAGGTTTTGTTTTCGTCCATTGATGTTATTGAAAGAGCTTTGAAGGTCCGTGGCATACCTACCTGTCCGTGAAATAATCACTCTGAATGTCATCTATGCAACAAGACGTGTAGTACGGAAGTTAAAAAAATATGGATGTCACGTGATCAACTTTGAACGTTAATATCTCGGAAAAGTGACGCTTTACGGGGCTTAGTTCTGTTATGTTTTCTGTTTGCATTGCTGTCAGCTATGGATTTTTAAAGGAATCTTGGATGCGTGGCCGCCATTTTGAAAAAAAAAAACAAGATGGTAGACAGGTCCAGGCTCCATATAAAATCTTCAATCCCCTTTCGTAGATATTTGTAATAGCGGTCAAAAGGTAGAACATAACTTTGTTCGTTTTATTTTTATGCATTCCATTACGGTAAAAATCATGACTATAATGTAATTGTGACAATATTCTATGATAATGAACTTGTACTTAACGTTACGGTGTGTTTCCTTTATTGAGTGAGCAGAAAAAATATGTTATAAGCTAAGAGTAACATTGGCAACTCGATGCGACGACACAAAATGTATGTAGCTTTCACACTGCGAAAGAAACTTCACACCAAATAACCACCAAATAAAAACCTAACAACAACAACAGAAAAATACCCTTAAAACTTTAAGGAAATACCCATCTTATTTCTTACAAAATAAGTTTTATATTAGATTGTTCTCCATAGTACGCGTCTTGTTTCGTTGCGTCGCGCTGTTAATGTTCTGTAATGCTAACTAAATACTGCGTAGCTCGCTTTTATCAAAACAGCTTGCAAATAGACTTTTTATCACATCTATTTAAAAAGAGCTAGTGTATTCTTCGAAAGCAGGGACTAAAATAGCTCTTTAATCTCTAGGGACTAAAATCTAAAAAGTGATTTGAATTTGGAATGTGGATATTGTTAGTAAAAGTTCCAATCACCAAAGAGATCAATCACGAAAATTTTATGAACAAGTAATAGGCTGTATGACAAAGTAAAACGCTCGCGAGCCAAATTAAAAAATTAGGTATGTGAAAAAATAAAATAAATAAACGTATAGTACGTCTTATTCATAAGTTGTACTTACTAATTTTTTCATAGAGGGTGATAAAAAGTAGAGTGTCCACCTCGTGAGCAACACTATTTTAAGCTAGAGTGACGTACTTTGAATCCTTCGCTCCGCTCTGGATACAAAGAAACACTCGCCTTCAAAATAGTTGGTTGTTCCCTTGGCAAACAATCTACTATTTTTGTACTTTATTATTACTATTGAATTGAGTAACCTGAATTATCTTGTATTCCGTACAAGAAATATTCGTAAAATGTGATTCAAGTTATTCATTTATAGGACACATATCAACACAATTAGATAAAATGAATCTAAACTTTCTGTGATGCACTCCGAAATAATTTATGGTCCCTGGTATTACGAAGTATTAATGCCATCATGATTCCACCCAAGTAACACAAAATCGATATAATGGAAAGAGTGATGACCAGAATTTTTCTTCTAGCTGCATTAGAGAATTTGAAGGGTTTTAGCAATATCTTGCTTCTGTATAGCAGCATGTTATTAACTTTGTAGTTCCTAAAAATACTCTTTTTCAATCTTTTGTGTAGCTAAAGGTTTTATTTTAGATATAATATATGCCCCTGTACAGCTTCTAATACAGCTGTAAGCATTTTACAAAAGTGTAAGCCGAATGTAAGCATTAATTACGGCTTAGGCTATTAAAAAGCATTTAAAATTCTTTAAAACTGCTCCATAGTTTATAACGACCTTTCGCATAGGTCAAAACTGTTTAACGGTGTACATTGCTGTTGTTTTAATGCCAGCTGTTTAAAAGTATTTCATAGTAATATTTTATAGCCTTTATCTATACAAACGTATAATAAAAAGAATTTTAACAAGCAATAAGTCTTTTACCGGCATCAAATCCAGCCAATAACCAGCTTTTAACAGTTCGTGTACTCTTGTATTTTTTATATAGGGCAGCATAGCTTAGGAGTCAGTAGGTAGGTATATATACGCGCTTGGTTATGTAAAACTCGCGTTGCCCATACTTGCCTACATTGTCAAGTGGGTAGGAATTTAAGTAATATGTAATTATATACCTACTTACCTATAAATAGTTCGTAAAAATAAATACGATACTGTATCAAGTCACACTAAAGCGGGAATTGATTTAGCGAAATTAGACCGTGTAACTTCTATTTTTTGTCGTTCTCTACTTACCTATGTTGGTACAGGTTTTACCAAATCTTAAAACGTTTATAACGAACCCTAAAATGTGTACATTAAAAAATCTATGAACGCTGCTCTAATCAAGCTCTGCTATAGCCTGAACATATTTTTAAATCCTTTTTAATGCTTTTACCAAGCCAAAAGAATTACAAGGAATGTAGAAAATGCCTAAAGTTTTTAATTATGCTTACGCCATTTTGCTTTCTATTTCGATAATATATAAAATTTAATTTTATGGTAAACAATGCTTAGAAAGGATTTCAACCTATGGTATTGATCGGCCGGTACAAGACAGGATCATAATGACTAAAACTAAAGATTTCTTCGGAAGAGCATATTTTTTTTTAGAATTCCGCATTTTTTTATAGTGTTTTTATAATAAATAGCTCTTTAATTCGAAGGCGCATGAAATATTTGATGCAAATATATACATACTTTCACAGTAAACTGATACTCGCAACCTTAATTCACTCATACAGAACAAAAAACAAGAGTTTAATTACTCTCGTAGCACTTATATTTTTTTTTTTAAAGTATCACACGCCATATTCTTTTTTACACACAAGATTTATTAATACTACTTACCAGAAATTTAAAATAACATTTGAAAATGTTTTATGTTGCTTTTGTAATGGAATAAGCTGTATAAGAGCCGCATTTAAGATATGCGCAGTGCTTTAACCTGTTTTCACAGCCCATTATAATGCGTTTATCATTCCAGTAGACAACCAATATAATGCTGCTAAAATGCCATTCTAATACTTAAGTCTGTATAATTTGGGGCCCAAATTAGCATTACAAGAGCTGTATAGCGGTTTATAATGCCCAATTTTAGACTTCTTATAAAGCTTTAATAATATGCTAATTCTGTTATCCATCAATTATAAAGCTATTTTGTGCTACTTGGGCAGTGCGCAAAAGGGATGGTGCTATCGGTCATGTATAGCTGCGTCTCTCTCTTATACTGGAATTATGATGACATTAAACCGTCATAAACTTTATTGATAATATTTTAACGTAACTTTATCGTATCAAAGTTTTACAAAATATTTACCTGAATTATTTGTATTTAATCGTTCTTGTTAACTTGTTATTTTTCCTTTACACATTTATTGTCCATTATAATTTTATTGAAATATGTGTACTTAATTTAGGAACAAAATAAAGCCAAATTACAGATTTTGTGTTTTATTAAAACCACCGTTAGATTTAATAAAATATATTTTTTGTAACAAAAATATAACCTATTTACACCTTTGCGTAAAGTACTATCAATCACATTGATTCCGATGCACTAGCCCCTAGTTGAGCAATAATAAATTAAGTTATCAATAATTATTACGTTGTCCCTCGCCCTAAACACTAAACTTATGTTTTACTCCTTATAAAAGTCTTCTATGATGTCTTTGTACTTTTCGTAGACTACGTTCCTTTTTATTTTCAACGTTGGTCCTGTAAGCAAATAATGAAATTATGAAAAGCTAATAATAACACAATACTGTGCTCCAAAGCAAAGATAGCTGACGTGGCTCAAAAGGCTGCCCAACTTAAGTGCTGCCGCATGACTAACTGTGTTCCCAAATAGCAAGGAACTGGTGCCCTGAGACAGTGGTCGCGGCAGGCAACGTAGGAGTTGGCGGGACGAGCTGGATAGGCTCCGTCACAACTGGAAGGAGGACGCGCAGGCTCCCTAAAGATAGAAGGAGTAGAGGGGGAGGCATTTGCCCAGGAGTGGGGCAGCGTAGTCTAATAATATAAAATAGTTGCCCAAAGCTGTTTCAACAGAACATATGCTTGTGAGTGGGTCTTATTCTACTTGCTAACTTTGGTCTGGCTTGGTTTCAGCAAAGAAGTCAGAAGGTTTTTGGTTCTAGCTGTTACACATGTGATAGTCTGACTGTGTTAGAGGTTTTAGATAACGAAAATCTACGCACCTAATTCTCCAGAATGTACTGAGAAGTCTTTAGGAAGGATCGCGAATTTCTGGATTTTCTGCGCATTGGAAATGGCGTGTTTGTTGGCGCGGGTTATACCTTCTTCAATAGCTTTGTAGACCTGAAAATAAACAATCATTTATTAGTAACCGCTTCTGTTTAAATACGGAAATTTTCTTAAAAGATCTCGAGTAAATCTGTTGTGAGACTTACTGCAGGATCCTTGGTGCTGACAATTTCGCTGATCTTGGTAGCCGAGCTTCCGAGGCTGGCCACCCATTTCCTCGTCTCGTTGTCCAGATCGTCGAGCGCTTCATTAGTCTCAGAGTTCACTTTAGCCTGAGAAATTATGAGAAAACTAGTTTTAGATGCCTACCGTGGCAAAAATATATGAAGTGATATTATTCGTTCGGAATCCGATGATACGAAACCGTAGTCCCAAACCCCAAACAGAGGGTATTCTTGTGAATTTCTCTAAAATACACGTGACATTTAAGTTTTTCGGTCACAAGTAACCAACAGCTTGACAGTAAATCCAGGATTTCCGTAATACCTAAAATCCTTGGTTCCGCAGAAAAGCGACCAAGTAAGCTCTCTTTTATGGAATAGTGTGGTATAATATTTAATCACCTTAAGCGTAAGAAGTACAGCGAGGAACTTGCGTCTGTCGCCGATAAGCACAGCATAGCCGATTTGCAGTAACTCAGCCTGCACCGCCTGCTCGATCAACACCGGAGCCACGTTCTCACCGCCCGCAGTGATTATAAGCTCCTGAGGAATAAATCAATTAGGTACTTTTATTCGAATATTCAAAGAATAGGAACTAGTCGAATTCAAAAAAATAAAAATAATAATCAACTGGAAAAGTGAGTAAACCACGATAGTCTCAATCTGCTGACCTTTCTGAGCTATGAGCAGTCACACAGGAGAAAGTAATAGAGACTAATTTGTCAAATTCAAGCCCTCTTCTTCGCTCTTACTTTGCTCATGTCTTTGTATACCTACCACCTAAGGTCATATTGTGGAATGAAATAAATAAATTCAGTATTGATTGAGATACCTAAGCCAAACGCACCCAAATAATAGCAACAACGGTTATGCAATTCAAAATTTAGTACATAATCAGAGGCAATCAATCGCAATTTTACCCTATTGCCGACTTCATGAATCATCATTCTCAAACTCAGATTTAGGAGGAAAACTCAATGCAGACTTCAATAAGTACAAAAGGTTTTCCTATAAAATTATATGCTCGCAGAAAATGCTCATTTTAAACCTGTTCCATAACAGGTATCGAAAAATTACCTTTATTCTTCCAGTAATATACAGAAGGCCGTTGCTATCGACTCTGCCGATGTCTCCCGAGTGTAACCAGCCCTCATCGTCAATAGCTTCCTTTGTCTTAGCGTCGTCATTGAGATAACCCATGAACACGTGTCGCCCGCGCATCATAATCTCTCCTGGCCCGTTGGGACTGATTGAACCTCCAAACATAGTTTCTGTGCCATCTAGAAGTGCACCGGCTGAGTCCAAGGAAAATCTGTGGAAGTGAAGGAAGAATGACAATATTTTTTATTGGGTTGTTATATACAACACATTATGACACAGGAGTTGGCTGCTTAATAATATAATTCGGAAGTTATTTGTGCATTTGGTTCAGGAAGTCGTTTAATCTTCGATCAATAATTATTGATCGAAGCATTAAACCATTTTGGTTAAAGTCTTCATGATTAACTAAAAGGATTATTTGCCATTTGGCGTACTTATTACATGACTTAGGTATGTTTTTAATTTTTTATAGCCTGAGCTGTGTCCACTCCTGGGCAAAGGCCTCCCTCCACTTCATCCATCTTTCGCGAGCCCGCGCGTCCTCTTTCCAGTTTTGACGGAACCTGTCCAGCTCGTCCCGCCATAGCCTACGTGGTCTGCCGCGACCCCGCTTCACTTCTCAGGGCACCAATTCTGCGCTATTTGGGCCCTCAGTTTATCCGGCATGCGGCAGACATGTCCTGCTCAGTCCCATTTAAGTTGAGCAGCCTTTTGAGCCACGTCAACTGTCTTTGTTTTGGAGCGCAGTATTGTGTTTCGAACACGATCCGTGTTTAGGGAAAATATTTATCGCATGGCACAGTAACAGTTATTCATACTTATTACAAGAAACATGGTCACGCCGCTATGATGGTTATCAAACTTTGGAATCAATCACATAATTAGTCATCTCAATGACGTCAATATTTTTTTTCCTGTTCAAATTATAGTTGGCTCTGTGTTATCGCTTTTTAATCTTAGACAATCACTTTTTACATCGGCACTAAGCATTATCTCAATGGTGACAAACAAAAATACTTTAAGTACACACCTAGCGCGGTGAGTAATGCGAACTGCAGTAGGTATACACGTATACAGGTTGTACAATAAGACCCATCACCGAGCCAAAATCTAGTGATGACGGAAAGCATATTATTTGTAATTTGGAAGGGTCTTTTTATACCCGATTTGAGATCGCATTCTTCACAGTTCCATGTTTAAGCAGAAATATGGGCTAAGCACAACATGGTTCCTCCGTTATTGTTACCACTCACTTCGGATATATGCTGAGCGTGTGAGCTCCGGAAGCTTCACTCATTCCGAAAGCGTCAACTATGGGTATATCGAGGGACAAGAAGAACTTCTTGATGTCAGGTGACAGTGGCGCCGCTGCCGTCACGAACGTCTTGCAGTGGTCCAGCCCCAGGGAACCGTGCACCTTGTCGAACACTAACGACTTCGCACACTTGTAGCCGAACGATGAGCCGTCAACCCTGCAGATATGAGGAAAATTAGAGATAGGTTTAATTCTAAAGAGGCTGATTTACACGAAGTAATTGCATGTGAATGCAATAAGTCGAAGCAATCATAAAAATTGTAGCGTGTGAACATTAGATGGTGCAACTTTTAATATTACTTCTAATTATTACATTTATCGAGCAAATAATTTGATTCGTGGTAATGGGTCTTAACAGTACATGTGTGTATGAAGTGCATGTAAAAAAGTAGGTACGTCGAAATTAACAACTACCTAAGTCAAACGCTTTTCTACATCTCATCATGTTAGGTCCACAGGAATCCCATGGCATAAAAAAAAATAGTGATTTTCATATGGTTTGAAATTTTCATGTGAAATTCACAAAAAAAAATGTATGCCATGAGATTCTGGTAGACCTATACCACAGATAGGTAATATATTACTCTCTGGGATGGGAATTAGAAGAATTATGTTCAGGCGCAAACACCCAAACGCGACGCGAACTCAACGCGAGCACCCCTTTATTCTTCTTGTAGTAACAAGAAGAATAAAGGGGTGCTCGCGTTGAGGTCGTAGGAATTATTGCGAATTATTGTTCATAGTACTAAGGTACCAATGATAAATTAAGGCTTAGGAACTTTTTTTTATTGCTGAATGGGCCCGCCTTTGACCTCGATCACGCCTGATGCGCCGAGCGCTCGGTTCAGTTGAGTAACTGGCGGAACAAACTGCGCTACACGAGGAGGCTTCTTCATGCATCCCATGCTAAAGTCACCTTTGCCGCAGAAAATTAATATGTAAGCAGCTAATTCGCTATTTGCGTGTATTGTAATCTGCGCTATATTTATCTACTTTAATAAGTAGGTAGATACGAACCATATGTTTATCATTGATTGAACATTTAGGTACTTTGTTTTGTTCGCAAACTGTGCCAAGTACATCACCTACGTGTGTCTGCGTATAACTGTTATTCACAGTCGGTCTGTTGGTAAACAATGATTAAACTGAAATGAGTTATTGTGTTCTTTCGCCAATTAAATTAAATGAATATGCAATACACATGCATTGTGTAACAAAGTTAATAACATCGACAGAGGTTATTTTTCTGAAACCGCAAGTTTATAGGGAAAATACTGATAATTTTGTTTATGGGCGGGCCATAAGACAAAACCAACTGCGAAATGATCATACCTCCTTATAAAACAATTCTAACTACTTACAAACAACTATTAAAAAAAATAATGAAATGTGTACACATGCTAATAAAATAAAATACTCAAGCTCATTTCATTCTAGTAATTAGGTGCTAAATACACAATGGATGCATGCTCCAAACGCTACGGGGTTCATTGACCTTACATACCAAAACTTGATCAGTTCAGGAATGGTGAAGTCTATTGGCAGACTGTACATGCTGCTCGATAGCGCACTGATTGAAAAACATTGGCATTAATATGACTATTTTTCCCAGTACCTATTATTTTTTTAAGAGACGTCTTCTGTCCTCCTGGATACCGAACGTCGCCTAAGACTAAGATCTGTATTCTCCACACCAATTTTGATTTAAGTAGGTATACCATTTTAGTCAAAACGGTTATCTAAACGTTTTTACAGTCCAAAGGTTACGTCCGGATACCTTTTTCATGTATTTTTCCTCATTACCTACTCGTTAAACATGGCGGTATATACCTACCTAATCGTAGTAAGTAATACTTATTGTTATCAGTGCAAGATAGCTGCGCTGAGTCACCTGTTACGTTACGGAAGTCTGTTCAATAAGGTCAGCATTGTAAGATAAGATTTATGTAGGAAATCTGAAGTTTAGGGGACAAATTCTATAAACCATAAATACCTACTATCGAAACTTCTTCAGACTTTTTGGGTGCAAAGACAGCTTAGCCTGCGTTTACGCAGTATGCAATGATGCAACATCTCATCAAAAAGTTGTTCGCCCCACAATGCCAATATTGCCAATGCACGTACTGCTGCAATCCACTGATCCAGGCATAAAAGGTTTTCGAAGTAATAAAAAGTCTCTTAATAATACATGGCAGGGACTTCGACGCGCAAACGGAAACCATGAATTCACACATGACCCCCTAGCGTAGAAATTTTTAGTCTGTTATAAAAAAAAAATCTGCTGTGTCATACTTATAGAAAAGTGCGATACCTACGCGGTCAAAATGTATGGAAATGCAATTTAATAACCGACGATAAATTTCAACACAGAGGTGTCCAGAATCCATGGTAACAGGTTGTGTGTCGATGTCCCAGCCACCCTATAAAGGTATAAGCAGAAAGCTATGGGACCTAAGTCTGGTTGTCTTACCCATTGATCCTGGCAAGATGGTACTTAAGACCTTTGTCCTTCGCACACATAGCGATTTGCTTCTTAAAGTAGCCGCTGGATGCGCCCACCGCCATGATCTTTTCATACATCTTCTCCCATACACGAGGGACGCCCAAGAACCTGATGGAATAAATATTTATTAGGCTTAGAAACATGACTATGCATGGAAATAAGATAATGCTTAGGTTTTGTAAATCTTCATAAAACACAAAAAATTACAAGGGATGATTACAAGGGTTGAAAACCTTTTTGGTTGCAGACAGTTAAATCTATGGATCTGTATCAGGTAGGTATAGGTACTAACACAGCGAAAAGAGGCTATTGGATAATAGATATTCGTCTCAGACTTAGCTGTGATTTATCAGATTCTATTATTTTTTAAGGATTTTAAAATTACCAGACATTACAGATATACTTATTATAATATCTCACAGATAATGATGACCCACGTTACCTACACTAATTATTTACACATTTTACACATAGGTGCCTGACTACCTAGATAAGCAGGTGAGTCATTTGTAGCAAAAACATTGGAAGTAGGTACTCAAATAGATAGGTAGCCGATCAATTAACCTAATTATATCACGTAAAAACATATGCCCATAGGCATAGGTACCTACAGTAATCAGACGTTCACATGACACATCGACCCTATGAAAGAGCCCAACCTTTTCTTATGTGTCGTATTTAGGTGCAGACTCTTGCAACACGACAGCTTGACGCGACTCTAGTAGAACAATTTCCATGAAGTTTTTATTGAAATTGTTCTACAAGAGTCACGTCGCTCCTGTCTGCGAGCCTTTACACAGGGTGAAAAAAGACCCATCACATAGCCGATATCTACGCATTCTGTAGGTACATCAAAATAAGTAACATTGAGCAAAAGTTACTGCTGGGAAACGATTTTTATTTTTGGTGTGCAATCATGTTGTTCATGTCCTCAAAACATTGTGCTAATGGATGCATGCAACGGTACTGGAGTTGTGGCGATATTTAAAGTTAAGTTATATATATACACTAGCTTCCGCCCGCGACTTCGTCCGCATGAAATTTCACCCTCCTCCTATTCACCCTCTTAGGGGGGGAATTTCGAAAAATCCTTTCTTAGTGGATACCTACTCTTCAAAAAGATCACAAACTCCAAATTCCATGTCTCTAGGACCAGCGGATTAAGCTGTGCGTTGATATATCAGTCAGTCAGACTTTGAATTTTATATAAATACATATTTAGACAACTTGATCTCGTGAAAAAATTTCATAAAAATTAGAACTATGACCTTTAATGTTTCAGTAACCAGAAGGTTCCCACGTAAGGTTTAATGTCGGGGAGAACAAGTGACTCTCGGCTTCGTTAAGCGTCTTTTTACACCAGTTATTTAAGAGCGAGAACACTATAAATATCCGGTGCAAGTTACCTCGTAGGTCGTACTTCCTTCAGCGTCTCCACTATACTGCCTTTGAGCGCGTCAGGCTGTGCGAAGAACACGGGAATCGCGTTTGATAGAGTTGTGTAGATGTCTACCACCTGAGAAAGAACATGAATATTGACATCTTAATCATAAATTTGAATGAATTGCCAATTACCTTGGGAACAAACTCAGCTTTTTCGCTAAATTTGTTTCAATATTGATCTATGACATTTTGCGAAAGATTAGTTGCGATCTCAATAACCTTGACGCATTTTGTACCCAAATCACTTCTTGAAACCATGTTTATCACAAATATTTTATGGTAGGTCAATAGATTGCACTGCACTATTGTAATATGATAACCGTTATTGTCGACCTTATTGACTTGATGCAATTGATAAGCAACCATTAACTGTTTTGCTTTTACCCCTCGATTAGCGAGAAATAATATGCCGATGTACTATCTAGTCCCATCGAGGCAAGAGGAATACGTCACAAATAGGTAGTTCGGACCCTAGACCCTGGTAGACAGATGAGTAAAATAACTGTAGCATCCAGTGCATCATATGCGGGATAGCAACAACTATTAACGGAATTTAATGACGGGCAAGCGACTAACAGACATTAGATAGCCAGCGGTTTTCTCATATAAAGTACTTTTGAGAACATACTGCATCCACCAATACTTTTCTCAATTATTATACCTAATTAAATAAATAAATAATCCTGAGCTATTCTTAAGAGGCTCACGATCACAAGTGACCATAATGAGGGCTATTTTTTTTTTCTACTTTCTCTCATACCTGTGCAGCAACGTGACTGAGTGGCAAGAAGGAGATGATGCGGTCGTGCGTCGGCTGCAGGTCAGCCACTCGCTCACCGATGGAGAAGGCGTCCCATGTCAGGTTGTCGTGAGACAACATCACAGCCTTCGGGGGACCCACCGTCCCTGACTTTCGAAGAAATAACAATCATTAGCAAAAATACAACAAATATTTAAATGAAATGAATACTTACCTAGGTATGTTCAGCATAGGAAACGAAACGGTGATTAGGTAGGTACTTTTCTCCACGATTCAGTTTCCTCCAGTTATGACCAAATAAGGGCCATATTTATGTTTGCGGTTTTAAACCTATATCTATGCCTTTGAAGGTAATGATGAAATAACATGGAGAAACCAGGTTTTATTTATTGAACTGTTGACATCATCTGTTCAATACCTACATTCTGCTTAGGTACTGAAAGTAGGGTGATATGGAGCTGATCGATACACCAGCTGGTAAAAATGAAGAACTTACGGTGTACACTAATGTGCAGCATTCGTTGACAGCAATAGTCTTAAGGACACTGTCGAGCTGCGTGCTGGGCTCCTTAGATCCTATTTCCATAACCTGTTCCCACTGAAAACAAAGAGGTTTGGTCCAAATTAATACGTAGAAATACGACATAATCTGTGAAGAATATTTAAGTAACGAAAAAACCGCTATATCATGACTCGTATAATCTTAGAGCTCTTAAACACTTAACTCTACAAATTTTCATCTTGCCTAGAAGTAGGTAGATACGGCTTGTTTCAGTTCAACAGGGTGTCGTTAAGCTGTTTTTTTATGAACACTACTTACACTATAGACTCCGGGCACCGAGGTGTCGACGTTGCCCTCCCACTGTATGAGGGCCTTTAGGTGCGGCAGCTTGTGCCTGACTGAGAGGATCTTATCCAGCTGCTTCTTGTCTTGCACGGCGCAGATGTTGGCGCGAGATGAGAGCAGGCAGTGGTAGCAGGCATCCGCAGAGTTTGTAGTGTAGATACCCGCCGCGTAACCACTGGGGAATTACATTTGAATGTTGTAGAATTTCTCATTAGGTAGGTACAAACCCGAGACATAATTTTTCGTATCCCAAATAATACACATATTATACTAGCTAACCCGGTGAACTCCGTACCGCCATCGAAATCAGTCAATCCGTCCTCGTAACTAACCCGACTTTGCTTTATTTATATGTATAGATTACCTATCATTTAGACTAAGACGCAATTGGCCTTCAGTAATAAATAAATGATGGGTTTTATAATATTATAAAATAATAAATAAATAAGCTGACATTGTGATTCTTATGTTAAGCTTGTTGTAAAAGGTATAAAAATGCTAGGTACCTATACCTATAACTAATTTACACATGGCACTGTTGTAATCTTTTGACCGAGTTCTACGTATGTTTACTTAGTAGGTACCTACTAGGTTCATACATGTTTCCGAAATGTACTTACAACACTTGTGAAACAATAGGTTCATTTGTTAATTGAACCACCTATTTAAGGCGAAAGCGCCAGGGTAGCCCGCGTCCCGCCCCGACCCTCGCTCGAGCCAGCCCGCGCAGCTGAGCCTGTAGTTTTAAATTCGCCCCAAAATAATAATACCGATCCAGCCTGTCCCTTGCTGTCCTCTTCCAGCGACGCCCTGAGCCGAGGTCCGAACCCCGTGGGGGGGTGCCCTTAGCGCTGTCGCTTAGTTTTTAAGTTTATTGTTTGCCCTGGCTGGAGGCCTTAATTCAAGGCATCCACAGGAAAGTCCGGTTAAGCAGTAGCCATCCTCATACAGGATGAACTGCGAGATGCCATAGTCAAAAAAAAAAGGTAGCCCGCGTAATTCTTTTTTTTTACGTTTTTTTCAATTTGCTGGTCAGTATTAAGTTGTACGTTGATTAACACGTTGGCTGCCAGGCAACAGACACAATAGAACATCTGTTGTTCGCGGTCACCGGTGACCGCGTTGGCAGTCAATGCCTTATGATTCGCGACCGTAACAAATATGTATTTACAGAATTATAATCATTAAAGTCATCAACACAACTCTCTAGGACCAAGTAATCCTACTGATTGACTATTTCATGAAATCTTGACATTTTAGGATTATCAAGTTGTATTACTGATTCTAGTAAATACATATTTGTTACGGCCGTGAATCATATTTTAATCAACGTACAACTTAATACTGACCATAAAATTGCAAAAAACTTAAGAAAATTTGAATTTCGCGGGTTACCTTAGCGCTCTGTGAGATGATGTATGTATGTATCTATGTAGGTATGGTATTTTTAGTTACATAATTAAATAGGCAACTCAACTCTGATTTTTATTTGCTAGACTAAAATGACAACTGCGAATGCTGCGATCGACCTTTTTTTGTCAACATGACATTATCTAGTACCTATATATATAGAAGTATATATATATATATATATATATATCTATTAGCCGTCATTATGTTCTAGAAAATTTAAAATCACAGTATAGACTAGGCAGTCATGTTAAAAAGAAGAGATTAATATCACTCAAGTAGCCAAAATTTTTGATGGGAACTGAATAATCACCTATTGTTTGAATTCAGGCGAGGCAGATGTTTTTTTTTAACTTTAGTATTACTATTTACGTCACGAAAATACACTTTAATAATTGACAACAAATATCTACTTGGGAAAGTACCTATTCTTTTACCTACTACTACTACCTACCTAATAATAAAATTGTACTAACCCGGCGTGAATGGCTGCTAGGTCGGCGACGAACCATTGTTCTGAGTTGAAGCCGAGGATACAGACGGAGTGGTATCGCTCCAAGCCCAGCTTTATGAAAGCTCTCGCCACTGTTCGAACGCGTTCCTGGTATTGTCTGAAAAATACATGAAAGTAGATACGTAAAACAATGTGAGGGGGTACAAGAGTAAGGGGAATTTCAAGTTTAAAATCATTGGTAGGATTATTTATATAATTTATAGGAAATATAAATTCTGATGACGTTGATAATCTTCATTATCGATATCTACTAATGTATCTAGTTTATTATGTAATAAATTGTAGGTAACTATGTCAATTGGACACCACTCATCATTCCTGCCCTTAGCCCAATTTATTTGGGGTCGGCTCAATATTTATTTATTTATTTTTATTCATTAACACATACATTAATTGTTTTAACAGGTAAATGGTAATATGTCTTTTTCTTCCATACCTACTTCTCTATTAGCCGTCATCTCGGTAGACGGTAGTCACCACCTTTTTAACTGTATAATCATTCACACAGTCCATTCATCGTTCCTTGGTTGTCCCCTACTTTTATAGCCATTATCGACATTCATATCCAAAATTTTCCTACCTAAAATTCTCCAATATAGTCAGCAAGTCAAAAAAAATGTGCCTGTTTTGGGATCACCTTAGCGCCTTCACTTTAGCGCACGTGAGAAAATATAAAATGCTTAGTTACTTCTTATCATCAATTTAATTTGCTAAGTCAGATATTATTACGTAGGTAAATAAATATTGTTATGCATTTTTTCTACAAGAGGTATTCTTATCGAGGTATTAACGACTTAAGTGACAACCGATTTTGCACATTATTAATCTTATTTATTTAAATTATTTAATATCATTAATTTGAAAATGAATTTTCGATTTTGTTAATCTATTACAAAAACGTGTTTGGTAGGTATTTCAGTGGGCTTAGGAACTTATCTTTAGGATTGTTATGCAGATAATCTGTAAACTTACTTGTAAGTGATTTTGTGCCATTTGCCATCCGATTTTTTTGTTGCTAGCGCTGTGGAGTCGGGGTACCTTGCTACCGTCCGCTTGAGAAGGCCGGGCACTGAGATGGGGGGCTCCGCAGCCAGTCCTCGGGCCTGCACGTGTAACTTCACATGGCCCCCGGGTACTGAATTAGTGAAACTTTCTGACGGTATGACCTGGTCCGGCCCTGAAAATTGGACATTACAATATTATGTAAATACTAGCTTCTGCCCGCGACTGCGTCCGCGTGAAATTTCACCCTCCCCCATTCACCCTCTTAGGGGTGGAATTTTGAAAGAACACGCCCTCCAAACTTCATGTCTCTAGGACCAGCTATGACTTTGAATAGGTATTATAGGTACAGACGCCAGCACATCAACCTACCCGAAACTGTCAAATTTTCCCAATCAACTTTGAACCATAGACTTTAGCGATAAAGTTGAAAATCTATCAAAGAAATTTGACAGATTGTATTAGGTTGATGTTCTGGCGTCTGTACATAAATGTAGAACACGTGGGCAAAAAAATTTCAGAATGTTTCTTATAAGTTCTGTTTGCAACTCGTGTGGTAACTTTTGTTGTATAGGCAAACGTTATCAAACATAGGACATTAAACTGGTTAAGAAATCGCTCATTGAAAGGTAACTGTTGCGATCGCGCCATTGTTATCGTTTGCATTTATAGGTAGGTATCTACTTATATAAAATGATCATTACAAAATCAATTAAGTATTTCTCATTTATTACTGATGGCGAAGCAAGCATCGTACTTGAAAGTTTACCTCGTCTTGGGTAGAACAATTAGTGCCCTTTCATAAATTGTGACAAAATATTCTATCAGCAAATTTGTCTTCAGAATGACGTCAATTAAGTAGTACCGACATATAAAAGCAGCTTGGTTACCTAAAAAAAATTATGCCACAACAGCGTTCTATTAGAAGAATTAAATAAATCCTATGTAACCATTTATTCCCACGAATAATCGAGTATCATCTACATGTGTAGAGCTACAAAGTAATATAAGGTATTGGAGCTGGGATCTAGTCCCCCACTGATTCATTTATATTAAAGAGTTACTGATACGACGACTGGGGTTATCACATTAAGCAATTTATGGCACTCCAAATAATAAATTGTGCGATATTTTATATCAACAAATGGAAAATTTTGCACTAAAGCTACCGCACAATAAATACCTATTTGAACAATTTTTGTTTTTAAAGAAACGGAAGTAACTTGCGCGCATACGGATTTTCGGTGAATTTGTGAGTTCGAGTAAAGGTTCGCTGGATCCTGGAGGTTTGTCGACTCACAATTTATTAATATGTAAATAATTATTTATAAGAATAATAAAGAACATAGCTTTTGACAAGCTCCTAAACTTGAATCTCACAATTGTCACAATACTCGATGAAATGGAAACTAATGAAACTATGGTGTAAATAAAGGGCAAACAAATATATCACTTGCCGTTCAAATGTTTCGCTTGACTAATTCCATTGGGCACTTGCATTTTACTAACTTTTACAATTTCTTCGCCGTTCTCCACGATGACTGTCGTGTTATTCTGAAAATAGGAACATTTATTAATCCTACTAAATAAAACAGAGAGGTAGCAATGATCTTCAAAAACAGTGCGTAGTAAAACAGTCAAAAATATACACCTACACCGAGCCTAATAAGTATTCCGTGACCTACAAATACTATTTAAGCTTTATCTAGAACAAATTTAGTAAGGTGGTAACTTAGTTTATAAGACAAATAGTAGGTAACGAGTCTTATTCTAGTTTATTTTTTCAACCTTCATTTTCCTCGTCTGTCTCTTGTTAGCAGTTTTCCGGATAACAGTAATCACAAGTTAATGAGAGGGAGTAAGACTAGTGTGCTTGATGTACAATTTGTTGCATACGTCATGAAATCTCATGAAACAGCACAAATTACGTTACACACTGCCAGTCTCAATCTGAATCATTTTGAAGGATATTGCTAATCCTTCAATGCTAATATTTCAATGGTACGTTCAAGGTTTCCCCCCAAAAAAAGGTACCTAGGAGTATGTCATGGCCATGTTCAAAAAAAAATTCTGTTCAACAACGTAAATAACGCAATGAATATTATTATTAAAATCATTATAAATCATAAAATCAATCATGATCACAAAATCATCATAATCGTCATTATAAAATAATAAATATGTTAAGAAAAAGAGCTGTGTCCACGAGAACACTGCCGACAAACTGTCCTGCAGTTTGGCAGAAGATTTGTGAAATACCTACTCATATAAGTAACTGTTCTTTGTTGAAAAAAAAAAATGCTGTTGAACTGTCAAAATGAAAAATAAGTATTGGTACCCAATGCGGCTTGATGAGGTATACAGCACAAATATAAAGAAGTTTTGCCGTCTCACCATATACATAGGTAGCGTAAGTTAGCGATCTTAAAACTGGTAACAAGTTGTAAAACTGAAAATGTTGCTTATATTGGTTAAAACATTTTTTTTCTGAACAAGGGCCGTATTCTCTATGTCACAATGAACGAAACTTCGCGAAATGAACGCGAAGTTGGCGTGATTAGCTAAGGAATTGACGTTGTTACGAAATAAGGAATCATTGAGTGGTCATAGTAAGTGAAGGCCCTGATTCTATTTCCAATAGTAACTACCTATTATTCCATTACAAGTTTCGCTTCCTGCTTAGTCCCTTGAGAAGTGATATTCTACGTCTTTAAAAGTTATTTTAAGTTGCAGAAAGAGGCACTTATAAATTCGACTTATTTCTTTGTAAGACACATTAAAAGAAGCGGAGCGAGACTCCTAATAATATTGTAACATTGTTTTTATAAATTATGTGTACAATAAAGAAAAAAGAGGAAGAAAAGCTTTCCACAAAAGGTACCTTTATTCTGAAAGTCGCAAAGAATAAGAAAAAGTCGCGTGTGTAGCCTAATCAGTTTTAGGCCTAACTTTAGTTTACTGGCTACCATAATCAATAATAGTACCTGTCATCCATACTATACTATATTACTATACTAATATTATAAATTCGAAAGTAACTCTGTCTGTCTGTATGTTACCTTTTCACGCCTAAACTACTGAACGGATATCGATAAAATTTGGCAGAGAGATAGATTGCATTCCGGACATACATAGACACATACACACACAACACATACACATTACATATTATTATTATTATTACATAGGATAGTTTTTATCGACATATCTCGCGAGCGAAGCCGCGGGAGGAAGCTAGTATTATTATATAGCAGAACTGGTGGGAATGAACTCCCTGATCATGATAGGCTTACCTAATGAACCAGGAGGTCAACTATAGGATATGGAGAGCTAAATCACGACAGAGGGCGGCTTTAATGCAAGGTTCATTACACTTTGATTAATATGTCTGACCCAAGTTTGTTAACCCGAATACCGAGCCTTTAATAAAACCCTGTTTTTCATTACCTACGTAATTCTTTCATTTTAATCTTCAAATACATTATCGGAAATGCCATTATTTTTCAGACGTACGGAATTAAATTGCTTCCTTTGTTAGTGTTAATGAATATTTTATGTGATAATAAGTCTTTAGAAAAGTATCTGAGGGGCAATTCTCGTAATAATAAGAACGTTCACAGTCTGATCTCAGTCTCAATCTTTCAAAAATAGGTATCTGTAATTTCCCTACATTTTTGACAAGTTTTTGACATTATTTGTCGCTGAGATGAGATTGCGACTAGATTTTCAACGTTTTTAATTACGGAAATTGACCTTCTGGTATGCGTAGGTACAGTAAAATCTAATTGGTTTATTACACTAGTATCTAGCTTCCGACCCCGGCTTCGCTCGCATGGTATGACGATAAAAAGTAAAAAGCCTAGATCCTTCTAAGTTTATATGATGCCATTGTTTGTGAAGAGAAAATAATAATTTGAATTCGCCTGGGTTCAAAGTATCCTCATACCAAATTTCATCAAAGTCGGTGCTCGCGTTTCGGAGTTTAGCCGGCACAAACAAACACACAGACAGAACTAAATAAAAAAAAAGATTTTTTTGTTATAATTTCCGTAAGTATATACTTTCATAATTTTATTATACATTTAGTAAGAAGCTGTTATTTTGACATTGCAAACCATATATAACAGACACTTCAATTTTATTTATTTGTATGTACCTATCTATAGAAGACACGCATATAGCTACACGACTACAAGGTGAGTGTAATTATAGGGTTGTGGAATGCACGAAATTATACTCATTTAGCGAGTCTAGAGTCCAGACTGAACGCAATAACCGTGGAAACTTATATTAATCGCTGCCTGTTATTCCCATTCATAATATGCAAACCACTATTATTACTTTGGTTTATAATAATAAGTGAATAAAAACGGTTAATTAAACAATAACAAAATAGATGTAGATACCGAGATTAGATACTAGAGGACAAAAAATAATCCTAAACAAAATTAAATAACTAAATCCCAAAACTTCTTTGCGTGTTAATCAGTCGATCAGCATCGCTAATGGTTATTGGTAGATATGTGTTGGCAGCCAACTCGTAGTGTACACACGGCTACACATCAAACTATATATTTCCAGTTTTAGCTGACCTCGCAATGTATAGGTTTTTCGCACAATCAGAAGTCAGCTTATATTGGTTTTGTATGGCTTGATGTGCAGCCGTGCGCACTTATGTGTGCGTATATAAGTTACTCTTAATAATTTTACCACTACATTTTATCAACCTAGCACTATCGAATTTGGTTGCTCTGAAGTTAATAACACTAAACACAGGTAGGTTAAATAAAAAAAAATTATAAGTAATAATAAGTTTAACCTTTTTATTATTTTTTCCTTAAATCAAAAACCCAAAAATCTTAAAGGTGACCGGTTCGAACTTATGAATAATTTTAATATTTAGGTAGACAAGTTGTTATTAATTTAGAACAAACAGGTAGGTAGCAACAAAAAATTTCATGATTGAGTTTTTAGGGTTCGTGTTAGTAAATAAAGTTATTAACACGAAGCATAAAACCTCAATCTAAATCAAGGTACCTAAAGCGGGTTTCTTTACATATTTTAGACGGATTTAGAAGTATTTGGAGCTTGATCAAATTAAAGCACTTATTTAGTAATTAGTCAATGTAATTGGACCCTTATCTGAATACTTATTGCAGTTAATTTAAACGTCAAATATATATTTAATAATCCACCTTGATCTAAATGAAACGAAAGTTGTAGCAATTTTTAGTAGTCTAAAGTTTCAAAAGTCTATTTAAACATTCCTTTTGGCTGCATATTTTTTGATGGACAGGTGTTTGGAGGTAGGTACATTTTATAATCTATACATCAAATTCCTTCATAATCTTTTTTATGTGGTTTTATTAGTACCTGGATTAGTCCGTGCGATAGATAATCGCACACCTTTAAGCGCAGGTGCTTAGTAACTACAACAACAAATTATACATTTAATGGAAGAAGATTGATTTATTACTTTAACTTATCACTCGTACTCGGCTCACCTTGCTGCACAGTGATAAGAAAGTTCGAGGTTTTACATAATAAATAATAATATGCGGATATGTTTTTATTATATAAAATCCCAAAGCTAGATAAAAACGGTAACTACCGATCGGTCTCTTCAGTCTTACAAATTAACAAATCTTCTTTTATATAAAAATTAATCGCTAAATGTGTTGTGTATCTCGAGAGCAGCTGAACCGATTTCGCTAATTCTTTTTTTGTTGTGTTCGGTATTGTCAGGACAAGGTTTGTATGAAAGAAAGAAAAAAAAGTTAAAAAAAAAATCCAACCGTGTGAAGCTGGGGCTGGCCGCTAGTTACAAATACAATTTTTCAAACCAATCGCATTGTTTTGTGTATCTTACTCAATATTCCAACATCTCACTGTTGTTTTCATACTCTTACAAGATGAATACCTATACATATAAGCAGTGGCGTGCACAGAGATTTCAGGCAGGATATGCACAAAAAAATCGCGGCCGATTTTAATTTACTATTTAAACACACTTTGCCTCTCACATGTATAATTTTCCATTTTTTACAATAGACTTACTAAATAATTACTCGTAAATCATTAGCGTATAGCGCCAAGAAAAACAATATGGCGAAAAAACTTTGCAATTTATTACGTTACGAACTAATACGAACTAATTAATCGGTCATTTGGTCAAACCGACTAAAAAAAGTCGACGCTTTGCAATCAACAATTAAGCGGTGCTTTTACGGGTTCTCAATTTGAACGGTTTGCAATGTAAGCTATGCTTCTAAAACTCCCACACGCGCACACATTTTGACGCACACAGTCACATTTTTGCTGTGTACTACATGAGATGCGTTATGAAGAATAAGCAAGGCGTAGTATCGCTTTTGCTCACGGGAGCGCTGCCTGCACGGGTGGCGGGTGTTCGCAGCTCCAACGAGTTAGTTCCAAAAAAAGTAATAGATGGCGCGAAAGCTACTAAATTACTATGTTTTTTAAATTATAGTTATTTATCATTCAGATGGGCATGTATTTATGGGACTACAGGGTATGCAGAGCTTATTTGCATGTATGGAGTGCACGCCACTGCATATAAGTTCCGAAAAAGTTACTAAAGTATATTCTTAGAATGATTCACGACACCTTGTAGAGCTCTATCAGTTCAAACATTGATTGGATTTGATAATGTAATAAATAAACCAGATTAGGTAATAATTCAGCATACATTGAATTATAGCATGTTTTTTTGTTTTGTTATGGCTGATTTTCCAATCTGAGAATAATTTTGTTTTAGACAGTTTTACCGAATAAAAACTTAGACGTCAATTTTATTCCACGGATAAAAGATATCTGCCTTGGTAAAATCAGCCTTCATTAAGTTTATTTTTAACGACAAAGCGTGTACGCGTCTACGATGCACCTACGCTACTCCGACGCGGCTACTACGGCTACGCTGCTTCTACGCGATTGCTACGGCGTAACGAAGCCGCTGCTACGCTGTATTTACGCGGCTTCGACGGCTACGCTGCCCCTACGCTCTTGCTACGCTGGGCCTTACGCGGCTACGAACGCTACGCTGCGCCTACGCCGTTGCTACGCCGGATTAACGCTGCTACTACGGCTGCGCCACTTCTACGCCGTAACAAAGCCGCTGCTACACTGCGTCATACGCGGATGTCCCGCTGCTTCTGCGTTGTATAACTGTATACATCCGACTAACGTCTAAAAACGAATCACACAGCTACATCAACTATGTTGCAACTATGTTGGTACACGTTAATTATAATATTTTAATACAAATTCAATGCCAAGGTCATTTGTTGTTTTTATTGCTATTCGTAGTACCTATCATAGATCTATGGTAGCTACTAGCTACCTTATTTAACAACTAGGTATTATTTATTTTTTATAAGACTCCTACAATACGACAACCTACAAAAATATGTTGCTGTCAGGAATATACCTATTTTTGTAGGTTGCTTGCTTGTTAGGTGCTTTTTAATTGTAGTCAGTATTTAAAAAATATTATGTATCATATGGAAAAAAAGAACAAATTAGAAATAAGTAGATATTATGATCATAATTAATTGCTCCGATAATTTACTTACAATATGTTTGTACCTACATATCTACAAGCGTAGCGTAATATATTTTAAAAACCGTAAATCAATATCTGTTAATTAAGTTTAAAATCTTTTTTTTTTATTAAACTCGACCGTACCTACTATTATGTCATGTATTCTGTGACCGTACGTAAGTTTTCAATACAGTGCGTCTTTTTTTTACAGTTTAGTTAGGAAAATGGTTAGGTCATAAATAGATTATCAGACTCTATTTATAAACCGTGAACTAATTGAAAAAATAGGTTTATCAAATCAAATCAGTAGCAGGTGAATCACAGGCATGCAATGTTTGGCATGAAGCAACAAATACGCGTGCTGAGTGAGTCATTAGCGCCGTCGCGTCTCTGTCAAGAAATGGCCGCACTGTCGGTGTAAACCCCGAAATCCATTCATTATAGGTACATTTCACACTTGATCTGGCACACTGACCCCGCCAGCCGCACGGTGACGACACCGAATAATGATACATGTATCACGAACCAATTAATCTAATGAGACATTATTGACGACGCTTAATTTCATTTCAAGTCAACGCCGCCGGCTATCGCTGAAAACCAGTGCTGGGGCTCTGCCTCGCAATAGAGTCTTAGCATTGTGCTGAGCGATCGCCGTTTTAGGTGGACGTGACGCATACTTTCCCCCAACTTGTTATTTTTGTGTTCTTTCTCTGCGTCATGTTTATTGTGTCTAAGCGTCTATCCACCTATTTACAACAATCAATTCTAAAGAACAACATATAAATTAAAACGAAAATATGAAAACAGGTGCCAAAAATAACTCACGCCACCTTTGCAGCCTTTGTCTCGTATTGTCGTGAAACTCGTGGCAAGAGATGATTGCGATTTTTATTTGTGGAAGACTAATGTCAGTGAAATCGTTAGTTCAAAACAGAAAGTTTTTTTTTGAGACACGATTTAAAAAAGTCAAATACATTTATGATAACATCACCCCTGATTTTCTCCGCCGGCGGGATAAGCACAGGTGTAGATAGGTACCTATAGATATAGTACAGCTACATTTCACCAGATATATGTTTTATCATACTATAATATACACGTGTGTTATACTATAGTACTATGTTTTACTATAATATAGTATTACAAATACAATGTCACTTATAAATAACGTATTTATTTTTTGTATCAATGTATGGTAAGGCTAGTGCGTCTAACATGTAGATTCTGATTATTGTTATACCGGTTCGCGCTGAAGTGTTTAGTTTTATTATTGTACCTAAACTACCGTATATAATGTCGCATGTACAACATGAGACAGGAAACATCTAGGCTTAGCCAAGTTGACAATCTACAATCGACAACGCTAGTAGAAAACTAGACAAATGTATAGGAATGACATCATCTCAACGTTAAGTCACGTGGTCAGAACAAACGAATAGAAACTTCGTAGACAAGTTTACTCGCTCAAAATGTTAGAATGAAATGTGATCGTTTCTACAACGTAGATCGCTACATCCTTTAGAAATTGGTAGCTTGGTAGCCAAGTTACAGTTTTGACAAGCGCTAACGAAACGCTGTCAAGTTTTTGAACGATAGCTAAGCGATCGCCGAGACCCTTTTTTTTTTTTTTTTTTAAGGATGGGATGTCATCAAATGACCCCTCCCGCTCTGGGTGCAGCGGAAGGGAGTGTCAGACTCTTACTGACTAAAACCCATCCGTGTTCCTTCCTTAGCCCTTTATATTCCGGGGCAACGGTAACCCTTTCGGACAATCCCGCTGCCCCGGCAGGCTTCGGCCCTGACGGGCCCCTCCTTTCAATGCTGACATCTCTTTGAGGCGCGCGTGGAACACATACGCGCCGTCCGGCACGGGCTGGTCCTGATCGGACGGCGAGCTACCCATTACTCGCCGTCCGCAGGCCCGCGCCTACGGTGGCCGGGAGTCGTCACGCGGCTCCCGACGCCCGGAGCGTCTACCGCGGCGGCTGGGACGGGCGGCTCTCTCAGCTCTCTTCCTCGCCCATCCCGCCACCTCCTTCGCTAGCATGACTGCTTCGCAGAAGGAGGTGACTGCCTCCCACTCCCTCTCGCCCCGGACCATGGCTTGGACCAGGGCCGGGCGCGAGAGGTCGCCGCCGCCCCTTGAGACCCTTGAGTTAACGATAAAAAAATGGCGTCTAGCGTCTAATAAGATCATAATCATCTGCCTAGCCTTTTCCCAACTATATATGTTGGGGTCGGCTTCCAGTCTAACCGGATGCAGCTGAATACCAGTATTTTACATGGAGCGACTGCCTATCTGACCTCCACAACCCAGTTACTGGGTAATACGATACCCCTTGGTATGACTGGTTGTCAGACTTTCGGGCTGCTGACTACCCGTAACGACTGTCAAAGATCCACGAATGACAGCCGGGACCAACGGCTTAACGTGCTTTCCGAGGCACGGAGGGGACACGGTATGTAAAGATGGTCACCCATCCACAGACCAACCGCGGCAAGCGTAGCTTAACCTGATCGATCGACCTGTGCGGCTGTTATTATTTAGCCACGGGCCCCCCGTCTAATAAGATCATAATAAGTAGTGTTTTCTTTATTTACCTTATTTTTGGACTATATTTACATTTAGCTCATAAAATGCATACTTTAAATATGTTGTGGTGCGCTAATATGAAGAAGTGTGGCTTAGGCGAAAGGCTTGAGTATGTATAGTTTTTTAGATATAAATAGAAACTTATAAAATTGTCTAATCAAGTACTTTCCTATTTATCGCATTGTCACCAGAAGCCTGATGGTTTTATTGAATAGGACACGTTTGTAACTTGGCTAGGCCTTCCATTTTTCCATTTGACCAATGGCTTTATTACTCCTCCACCAAGGGAGTTAAATAACTCTCCCAGTTCCTGCCACAGTCGGTCAGCTTTTATTCAGCCTTGGGAACCTTGCTGGGGCCTCGTTATGTCGCCATGGCTAAAACATAAGCTAAAACTATTTAAGAGAAACAAAGGGAGAGTGTTTGTTTGTTTCTTACGTATTAGTTCATGTCGCGCATCACGTCATTGTTTATGTTTCAAACTTTCAAGAGCCCGAATGTGATAGATTTTCAAATAAGAAAGGAAGATATTTCCGAAATAACTAATTACCTAATTATAACTAATAAACGCCGCGAACTATTCTGGGCGTGCTCGAGATCTAGATTCCATCCTATAAAAGTTATCACTTCATTATTTTAAGGTGTCTTTCATTCCTTATGCAGAATCATATCGTAACATTTCGAGACACAGTGATGTTTAAAATTACATTTCAAATTATGATATAATAATAAACCAAATAAAAGAAGAGCCCCTTACGAGAGTACCTTATTTCACTTACTTTCAAAACACTTAAAAAACGATTATTTGCCCGCGCCCGCATACTACTGTGACTTTGACGTTAGTAGGAACGCTCACCATAGACTAAAGTGTAGGTTTTTTCTAAAGACGTTGTAGAATGAGCGCTCGATACGGTCGTGTCAACTTGGCTACCAACTTATCGTTTTCTATAATCGCTTACGCCGAAGAAAGAGATTCGATAGGAAACGTTTGTAACTTGGCTAGTCAGTCAGTACCGGATCAGAAAAACTAAACTTAAGGCGCAGATATACGACTTCTAATGATTTTAAATTCAACATCACGTCTAATCGACTGAACTGATTTCTTCGAAAAAAATAAATGTTATACTAGACCATTTGCTTCGTAATTTGATATGTGAATATTTGCAATAATATTTTTTTAACATAGTGTAATTAATTTGTAAAGCAATGTCTACCGCGAACATAAAAACGATAATCACGCAAATACTATCGGGTGTATTTTCATAAAACTCAATCACCATATAAAAGACAATTTAATTCCCCGAATTTTAGTATACGGTTTTTATTTGTTTGGTGTTTGATAAATGAACAATAGATGATTGTTTCATATTTTGCAATAAATTACCAGCGTTGTGTCATCGCGCTTCTCTTTCTTTTCTATGCAGTCCGATAGTGACCGCGTTTTAGGTCATGTAGTCGCCTTAAACTAAGTACCTACAACAGCAATCCTGCAAAGACAGAAAAGAATACACATTCTGACGATGCACGATGTTATGGTATGTGGTGGTATATCTAAAGGTTTAGACTTTTCAGGGCAGTTGTTTACAAGTTTTCGACAAACAAACAAGCAGACAGAGTACAAGAATAATATTTACAATTCTCAGAATAATCGCCTGCTTCAGATGTCCCACCATATTTGCGGTATTCACAGATATACGAGTACACGAAGCCACACGAATAAATCGTACAAACAATTTATTTTCGAGAAGGCGACTGCAGTTGTTAAAACCCTATGTTAAAATAAGCCTAATGTTGATTTTTTCGTAACACATATTCTTTGTCATGCATTCGATTGTTTTCAATTCAATTAACATGCAGTCTCTTTTTAACAGACTTCTAAAAAAGGAGGAGGTTCTCAATTCGGATGTTTGTTTTTTTTTTATGTTTGTTCGCGCATAACTCCGTCGCTTGCCAGCCGATTTGAAAAATTATTTTTTTGTTGGAATGGGTATACTTCCCAAATGGTCCCATGAAATTTTTTTCGAAATCTGACAAGCGGTTTATGAAAAATCTACAAAAATTCTAAAGCAATATTTTGTAAAAGGTGATGAGCAGTTGACATTAGGCTATTGTAACCTAGATAAATTACAAACTCTCCCACTAAAAAGTAAAAAATAAAAACTTTTTTACAAAAAAAAACAACCGACTTCAAAAAAAACACTACAAAGTGCTAAATAACTTTAATTTCGGAAGTCGGTGTCAATAAACGAAAATGCAGCACCAACGACACCATTATTTAGCACTTTGCAGTGTTTTTTTTGGAAGTCAGTTTTTTTTTTGTAAAAAAGTTTTTTAATAACAAACCCTCCTTCTTCAGTTGTTTGCTCAGTGTTGAGCTGCTGAGCGTTGCGAACTCGTGATGTGCCAGACAACTTATTAACGATCTCCTTCCATTTGTGCAGTGCGTCGGAGATCTTGGTGTCTAGGTGTTGCTTCATTTGGTCAGACCATCGCATAGGGCTACGTACGTACCCTAGGATTCTTTCGTCCATCTTTCCGTTAGCTGTAAGTTTTGCCAGGTTGTCGAATGGCTTCCGGGCGATATGGCCGAAGTATAGCAGCACTCTCTAAACACTCGTAGGCTTTCTCGCAGTTCTTTTATGATGGATGCATTCGTCCTATGTATGTGCATCACATCTCAAACGCAAAACGGTCTGCTGCTTTGATAGTCCAGTTTCCACATCATAAAACAAATAGGGAAGGTCAGAGTTCTCACGATGTTGTCTTTTGGCTTTCTTCTTAGTATGCTATATTCTTCTCCATACTTTTTCAAGTTGGGTCTTCTGTTCTGCCTGTGTTGGGTATGCTCAATCCCAGGTAAAAAAAATCCTGCACGATGGCATATTGCCCAAGCATGTTAAGGTGTTGAAGAGCGTTGGCTCTATCGGCGACCATCAATTTGGTTTTGGCCTGGTTGGTTAAGAGAGTCCCATTTCTCGACCGACGGCGACGGTGACGCTGTTCAACCGACTTATCAGCTGTACTACATTAGATTCGTTGGTGCTCTACAGAGTGCCATCATAGGCGAAGCGAACGTTAGAGGTTTGCCCCCAGAGGCCCCCAACCACCATCCTATAATACTATATATCATCCCTCTAATGGCTTGCGGATACGCAAGCCATTAGAGGGACGCTTACTCTCCATTAAAATTGAAAAAAATAGGAGAGATGATGCATTGCCTGCCTACCTGCCATACACTTTTCTTGAACCGAAACCCCGATGATCTCGTTGCGACTCGCGTGGACGTGACGTCAATATGACACGAAACAAACAGGTTCTTGACGAGCGCAATGAAATGAGAAGACACACCATTTCGGATAACACTTGCCACAAGTGGGTCCAGTTCACACAAGAAAAATTACACACTTTAAACACTACATTAGGTAGATATGTTGCAGACAGATTAGATGTCCTAGATTACAAAATACCTACTTATTCGTAATGAAGATTAGATTAACTTAATACATTTTAGGTAGTATAGGTACCTAATGCAATGATAATTTACTTTTCAATGTTATTATCAAACATCCCGATCCTTTACTTTATCATTATTATATAACATCGTTATTCCCAGGTGACTAGTGCCTATTTGAATTTAAAGCGGAAATGATTTTGTTGCGTCCATGTCATTCTGCTCAGCATTTCGTTTCCGTTGATGCAGACATTTACAAATAATAGCTGGCTGACACGTGTCCAGGGTTTTAAGAATACATCGCCATGCGTTTTGCAAGTGACAATAAGTATGAGCTTGTTTAAAACGAATCGCCAGAGTATTTAAAAACAATACAAGCCTGTTTTCTATTGTGCCTAATTATAAACAGCTAAGCCCTTGAATTTTCTTTTCTGAATAGTACTTTTTAGGGTTCCGTACCCAAATGGTGCCTATGGGATTCTATTACTAATTAGGATTCCGTAACCAAGAGTGCCAACGGAGCCCTGTTATATACTAAACCTCCGCTGTCCGTCCGTCTGTCAGCAACTCAGCAGGCAGAATCTCATGATCTATAAGACAGTTGAAATTTTCAACGAGTGTGTATAGTCGCTATAAAAAATAAAATAAAGTTAAAAATAAAAGGGGGTCTCCATACAAGAAACTTTTTTTGCCTTCTGGTACAGACCGTCGTGTGCGAGTCCGACTCGCTTCTTGTATTTTTTAGTTGCCCTTGGTAAACATGTAATAGAAATGACAAAGCAACTATAAAAGTGTTCCTAAAATCCCACTATCTAACTAATCACTAGGGAATTTAATGTAGGTAGGTAAGTATTTACTCACTAGGCATATTATTTTATTAAGGTAGGATCTACAACGAAGGGGCTTGTGGCTAAGTAATAACAACCGCACGGCGATCAGGTTAAGCTACGCTTGCCGCGGTTGGTCCGTAGATGGGTGACCATCGTCACATAGGTACCTACCTACCGAGACCACTCCGTGTCTCGAAAAGCACGTTGCCCCGGCTGTCATTCGTGGATCTTTGACAGTCGTTTCGGGTCTTCAGAAGCCCGAAAGTCTGACAACCAGTCTTACCAAGGGGTATCGTATTACCCTGTGACTGGGTTGTGGAGGTCAGATAGGCAGTTGCTCCATGTATTCGGCGTCATCCGTCCGACCCCAACATAGTTGGGAAAAGGCTAGGCAGATGATGATGTATGATCTACAACGATGTAGGTATGTAAGAGCAATTTACGACTTAGGTAATCACTGTTACAATGATAAACGAAACATTGTCTCCTGTTTAAGTGCAATGTTTTGTGACTGTAAAACGCAATAAATTATGTTTATAATGTAAATTAAGTAAATGCGTGTTATTTATTGTAAATAAAGTTTATAGTGGTCGTAAACGCGGGGTCACCGCTACCTAACGTACGTTATCAGTAGGTATCACTAAACAAA
Organism: Gortyna flavago; assembly: GCA_963669345.1. Lineage (NCBI taxonomy): Eukaryota > Metazoa > Arthropoda > Insecta > Lepidoptera > Noctuidae > Gortyna > Gortyna flavago. Next base: position 12,488,299 of record OY770126.1, read on the forward strand.
TTACATGAGGTAACAAATAAGTATCACAGTTGATATAAAAGCTAAATGCTAGGGAAACAAACCATTTTTGTTAATTTTTCTGAATATTTATGTGAGAGAAAAATAAAGGTTTATAAAATCTTAAAATTGTAAGAATTTGGTAGAGATTGTACAGAGAACCATTCTTGTAAATCATAATAAATTAGGTGTGTGAAGTTAGGCAAGATAAATATCTACCGTCTCGTCTCCTTGAATTGTTTTAAACATTATATTCTTCACTTATAAATACAAAACTACAAAAGGTATTTTTAGATTTTTTCAAGCATTTTTGACTTCCTTCTTTTTTATGCTGGTACCTAGGTGTGATGGTAATATAAGTATATAGTTTGCCATGTTTTTTTTTATAAATACTGGGGAAGTTCACATCAAATGACTACCTATACGCAGTATGCATGTTGCTCCAGCCACAAGATAGGTAGTACCTATCATAAAGCATTTTTTAAAGCTGAGTTGTTAATCCACTTTTATAAATATAACCTCTTCGGCGTTATGTGGAATTGATAACAGCTTGATAATGAGAGCGGTTATCACTTATCAGCGAATGGCGTGACTAGGCTTCGTGCGTACATGTAAAATGCAAAGTTATAATCCTACTGAGGACTATGTGCGTAAAATTACCAACATGACGTGGTATGGTATTAAAAAAAAAATTAAGACTAATTCACATTGTGTCATTATACGTTGTACCATTCAAGTTCTGGTTTAACTTGTTACGTGTATTTTAAAACTCTGTGCAGTGTCAAATTTCACACACGTTATGATTAAGTACACCTACTTAAATGTATCAAGCAACACATTATTATTAGACAGAACGAGGAAATTATCCTTTTTAATTTCAATATTACGTATGTAACTCTGTTTAACTAAATAATTACGCAGACGACTCTACTGAACGGACAAACAATTTATTATTATGAGTTTGCAGGAACTTCAGAAAACATGTAGACATAAAACCACAACTAGTAAGTTCAGCAAGATATTGATTAAAAAGACAGTTTTTCATTTGTAGTACGATACCTAAATTAGAAATGCAAAACATCTTATGGGCTATGTAAATTTGGGCAGACGACCGAGTAACGGTGTAACGGGTTATTTGCCCGGCGCGGGAGTTTCGAGTGTATGTCAACTTGGACGTCTTAGATCAGAGGATATAGTGAATTCGTGAAATAGCATGTTTCTTGATGCAGATAAAGTTAGATTGAGAATATGGTGATGAAACTGGATGAGTTTATTATTATTCTTAAGTCATTACTTCGAGAAATAGGTTTAAAATATTATGCCTATCAACAGCTGCTGGTCACTGAATATGTCTCTTTTATCTGTTTATTATAATTAAGAAATGCGTGCGTATTATATAGTTTAGCATTACTTAAAAATCGTGAACTAAGAGAGCTTACCTAAATAAAGGCCGAATCATAAAATCAAATCAGAATATTTGAACAATCCTTCACTGCACTTTATAAATAGCTCTACTACACTGAAATGTCATGGCACGTTCTCAACATGAAAACTTTGGTCAAAATGGACTTTTAACTCTGGAATAATATACAGATAACCCCGATCGACTGCTGACCCTGTGTAGGTCGTCGTTTAGACGGAAAATACATGAATTGTGGCGACCGAGGTGACGCGAGTGCCGCAGCCAACTGGCGACTTGCCCTACTGCGCGACCACGTACAGCTCGAGTATAAAGTTCATTTCACAGTTCGCGAAGACATGCTGCCTAAAACACCTTAAATTTTCGCGCGCTAATAACATTCAAACAATGCAAAAAAAGTGTTTATGCTGAGTTTGGTTGATTCGATCACGGAAAGAGAGAGAATATTATATTTTATTAACATAAAAAAAGTACATACGGCTCCATCATGGTTTAGTTGGTCCACGTCCATGGCGCGATGTTCTTTCACACTGGTCACACTTTTAGTATCACGACGCACGTGCTCGACGGCGTCCGCGCAGATGACTGAAGTGCGCGTCGTTTACACGCGGTTGTAGTTCTCAGCCGGCTCTGATAAACAACACTAGTTTTGGCTAATCAGAAGAGGTGATTGCCACATTATTAGTAATGTAGGTACCTATTCTTATTACAAGAAACTTCTATCTTATCTATTTTTAATTTAAAAAATATAGTGCAGTACGGCGAAATTTTCTTCGTGAGCAACGGCTATTTGGCTCTATCATATCCTGTTCAGAATGTTCATGCAATGACCTCAAATCATTAGGCAGATTTTGATTTTTTTTGTGCTTGGACAATGTAAAAATGAATGGTACATAGGAATTTATAGATTAATTATTACTTTTTGTTCAAAATTATATATTTTAATAATGTTAAAAAAATAATTATTCATTTCTACATTCATGTCTGTAATTTGTATGCTGTACATTATAAAGAGTATTCTATTCTGTTTACTATTCCTACATAATGTGTAGGTAAAGAAATGCATATTGGTATGATACTTTCGGTCTATTACGATTGCTAACTTGATGTCACTCAGGCTGGCTGGAAAAATCTTCAAAATAACTCGCATTTAACTAGGTCAATAGGGCATTTTATGTGACGGCTAAACACCCTTTTTTCAGAATTTGTGACGCAACAGAATCTTAGATAATCGATCGAAAACGTGTCCAGCCATCTTGAAAAACCACTTTTCGCTGGTCTCTCAATCTCGGTAACGGAAGTGATTTTGACGACTTTTTGCATATCAACGGGCGTCACATAAATTTGTGACAGGCATCGAGCAAAAAGTTTTGCGATACGTACAGCGGTTTAGTAGAAAAATGCAAAAATCTGTGTCCAGCCATCTGGAATTTACGTATAAAACTTTTGGCTGGCACTTCCGAATCTCAATAACGGGAGCGTTTTCGAATATGGTTCCTTTACTAACATTTAGTGACGCAATTTGTGACAGTAATAACGTTTGATTTATGGCGTCACATGTAAGGGTTTACGAGAAATCATTAAAAACCTAATGTCCAGCCAGCCTGAGCTCAAGCTGGCTGGACACATGTATCTCTGCTGCCTGAAAGGAGGAAGCGCTAAGGTAGCCCGCGAAATTCAAATTTTCTTACGTTTTTTGCAATTTGCTGGTCAGTATTAAGTGGTACGTTGATTAAAATATGATTCGCGGTCGTAACAAATATGTATTTACAGAATTATAATCATTACAATCAGTAATACAACTTGTTAACTTAGTATAATCCCTAAATGTGAAGATTTCATGAAATAGTCATTCTTGGGGATTACTTGGTCTTAGAGAGTTGTGTTGATGATGACAGATAACTTATTAGTTATCTGTAGTTGAAAATAAATAAATGGCCGCATCGATGTATCGTTCATAAACATCGATGTTGAAACTGGTAACATTGATGAAACATTGTTCTTAAGAACGATGTTTTCTCAGCGCCATCTATGAAAATCAAATACAAAGCAGGCGTGGCTGCTACCGGCCGATTAGTCGATTAAAAAAAAATCCTTTATTTATGTAAAAATTATGGTCACCTCACAATATTAATGGATGTTTGTATGGGAAAACTTAAATGATCAATATCTTTGAAACTACTCAAAGTTTCTCCGTCACAAATTCAGTAAATCATTATCGTCCCCGTCACAAAAATTTTAACATATTTCGAAGGCCGTAGATCATCACGCAGCGGAGATACATGTGTCCAGCCAGCTTGAGCTCAGGCTGGCTGGACATTAAGTTTTTATTGATTTCTCGTAAACCCTTACATGTGACGCCATAAATCAAACGTTATTACTGTCACAAATTGCGTCACTAAATGTTAGTAAAGGAACAATATTCGAGAACGCTCCCGTTATTGAGATTCGGAAGTGCCAGCCAAAAGTTTTATACGTAAATTCAAGATGGCTGGACACAGATTTTTGCATTTTTCTACTAAACCGCTGTACGTATCACAAAACTTTTAGCTCGATGCCTGTCACAAATTTATGTGACGCCCGTTGATATGCAAAAAGTCGTCAAAATCAATTCCGTTACCGAGATTGAGAGACCAGCGAAAAGTGGTTTTTCAAGATGGCTGGACACGTTTTCGATCGATTATCTAAGATTCTGTTGCGTCACAAATTCTGAAATATGGGTGTTTAGCCGTCACATAAAATGCCCTATTGACCTATTTAAATGCGAGTTATTTTGAAGATTTGTCCAGCCAGCCTGAGTGACATCTAACTCACGCGTGGGAAATAGTTGTTAATTAAATTACCTAATTCAACTTACAAGTAGAAATTGTTTTCTGGTTTTTTCAAGTACCTACTGGTTTAGCTCAGTACCGTTTACCTATAGTAGGTTTAATCTCTTCCTAGCTATTAGATAGATAAATGGAAATTCTCACAATACATAATAGAGTAATACATAGGTAGGTACTTAGAATGCTTTATATGTACTACTCACAAAGTTCAAATTAAGATCATCAAGCGATGTGGATATAAATATGAATTTGCACTGGCTACCAATCTTCAGATAAATAAATAAATGGATTATCTACTTGGTAATCATATTATTTAAGGACCCCCACGTTGGACAATAATTATATTTGCATAGGATTGCTCAATGCATTGGATAAACGATATTTTTACTCGCAGTTGAGGTTTTCGTAGATGCCATCAAATTGTCATCAGTCATGATGAAGTCACAATTTTTTTTTCTTTCTTGTTCCTGTGTGTATCCCTCTTTGGTGGTTTATATCAGGTCATAGAGAAAATTCTGCATAAAACCTCCTATACTTACGTATTTTTCTTCTATTTTATTGTAGAGTAGAAGAAAAATCATGTGAAACTCGTATTGTCGTAGCGTATTGTAGATCTCTTTTTACCTGACTGCGGCGAAGCCCAAAAGGAGGGTTAGGTGTTTGACCTAGTCATTTCATTTTATCATCTGGATGATAAAATGGAAGATATTTCCCACATTACCACCTCGTCGGTCGTTGGTTGGTCGTGCACAATTTGGTTCGATTTTCAGGGGTAGTGTTATCTACTGGGTTTTGTTTATTGAAATTCCGGTAGCAATATGGTACTTAACATACGAGTAACTGTTGAAATGAGAGTGAGGGCGGTTTCGCACTACGTCCGATCCGAATCCAAGAAATGCCGGTCCGAAGTTACCATAGTCCTACTATTTGTATGACCCGTTGCGAACTAGATCCGAACTCTATCCGTCCGAATTTAGAACGTTTCCAATTTGGATTGAAGTCTGATCGGATGTAGTGCGAAACAGCTCTGAAGATGCAGGTGTATCTATCGCCTTTGCCTACCTGATATAGGAACACATAACATAAAATCACGCCTGTAATCCGAAGCGTTAGGCAGATGTGTATCTTTACTACACAAAAGTCCAATAACAATTTGCCCGACCTGAGAATCGAACCCAGGACCTGATACATAAAGGAGTTATATTTATGTTGCAACAGGTAGGTAATCTCATGGACATAAAATGGTAATCTATGCAAGTAATAATATAAAGAGGTAAAGTTTGTGAGGTTGTACGGGGTAATCTCTGGATCTACTGAACCGATTTTGAAAATTGTTTTACCAATAGAAAGCCACATTATTTGTGAGTGTCATCATAGGGTGTATTTTATGTTAAAACATGAAATTTTACGCGGACGAAGTCGCGAGCAGAAGCTAGTGATATCTAAATATCTAGGCACAGCATTGACAGCATCACACCCGTGGCATAAAGTTCAAAGCTTCCCACTGTTCAAGCTGTAGGTAGCGGTGGTTCAGCAGGATTGACAGTCAGTAGTAAGCTAATGTGGGTCAGGACGACTTTTATTTGGAAAACGTAGGACAAAGAGGTGTAATAATAAGTTAAGCTGGATCTGAATTGGACTGTCTGCAACGTTTATTATGGTTAACAGATAAGCATTCCATAATCAGCCTATAATGTTCCTGCTGCTGGGACCACGCTGGGACACAGACCTCTATTCGAGAGGGAGTGGGCTGTAATCTACCACTCGGGCCCAGTGCGGGTTGGTAAATGTCACATATCTTGGAATTTTTGGTTCGAGGATATGATGATATCCTCATGATGTTTTCCTCCACCGTTTTGAGAGCAGTTGTACTAGAGCATTATATTATCTGTGGCAGTAGTGATGAAATTATTTAAACAAAGCAAAGCGACCTACATCTCGTTTGGGCCACCACTAATCTCAGTTTAAGCATTAGAGATCTCGATATAGTTTAAAAAAGCGGTCATCCTGCATCCAGAACGTGTTCCCAGCAGAATAATCTCGGATATCGAATTGCCAGCCCCCCTTTTAGCCATGAGTCCCTCCTCGTTTTAAGTACTTATTGCACCGGACGTCCAAGCCTTGTCGCAATTTTAAAGCGTGATTGGCGACTCTCTCTAGGGTTCTATAGTTAGAACAGTTGACATACCAACCGATTTCTATCTTATACTAAGTTCTCTTCTATTCAGAAGCACAAAACGCGAATAAGTGGTCGCCTGTCAACTTAATTACAGGCGACACCAATTTTTTTGTTTTATTTTTCTTACATTCGTCGAGAAAATATCGCTCATTTGGGGAAACATCGACGTAAATGTATTTTTTCCCGAAAATGAGTTAAGTAATAGCGTTTACAACATACGGCATTTCATACAACCTTTCAAGCCCTTGTTTTTCGAAATGAATGAACCTATTTAAATGAAACTTCGTACGAAGCAGGATACAAATAACAAAGGTCTAAAAAGTTAGTTAAGAACATTTTCTAAAAATAGTGTTACAGCCAAATTACACCGATTTTAAATTTTCCATAGAAACAGAGATTTCCAGTTATCTTTTTTTGAATAAGACATTTCGAAAATGGTCTTTACTAACTTTTTAGACTTTGTACCTATGCTGCTTATGAAATGCTGCTTATGAATTTCGAAAAACAAGGGCTTGAAAGTTTGTATGAAATGCCGTGCGTCGTAAACGCTCTTAATCGCTCCTAAAGCACTTAGCGCTCTTACGCACTAGCGGTTAAACCGCGGGAGAGGCTAGCCGCTTTTCCAGTTTACTATGCAATTTTGTGGCGGTTAAGTGCGTACAATCATAAGCGGTTGCATATTAAAATGGAAAAGCGGCTATCCGCGCGGTTATCCGCCCCCGCGGTTAACCGCTAGTGCGTAAGAGCGCTTAGGCTTTGGCATATTTAAAAGCGTATTTACGTTAGGAAAGCATAGACGTAAAAAAAGTTGCAGTTAGGTTAGATGTTTCTCCAAAATGAGCGATAAGTATGTCAATTTCGTCATTATGCTACAAAAATTCGCATCGTCAGTTATATCAAATAGAGCCTTACCTAATTAATAGTTGCATACCTACTGTTGTCTGATAAATAAATATGTCAATCGCAATCTGCTCAAACCCACGGAACAGATATATCAGGATATATCTGTTCCCAATTTTTTCCTCTATGGTTAAACCTAACTAGCTGCTTATATGGTTTCAGCACTGACCTCTATTAAACTTGTATAATACAGGTCAGTGGGTTTCAGCAAAATTTACCAAATAATTATGCGTAATAAGATTTAAAAAAAAATTTTCATAAAGTAGAACATATACCTACCTCCCTTTTCTTTTTGTAAGGCGGTTAAAGAGTTAGGTTGTACCTACAGAATCGTAAGCTTTCCTAATCTATAATATCGATAACAAAGGTATTTTTTTATAGTTTGGGTCCAGTAAGGACACTTGCAAAATGAGCGCACCGCCTCAGGTTCAATCAATGGTGAAACATGCGGGCATTTTCAGATTCAACATGAAAAAACCTAATCAGTGTTGTCTACATAACTGTTAAAGTGCCGCAGCATTAGTTAGATCTAGCGATGTCCGAGATGGTCCGGAAATATTCCCCTGTTTACTTAGGTTGTGCATTATCGAGGAAGATGGGTTTAACATTAACCACATTATCGAGTGGTAATTCAAGAAAGCTGGAGGTGATTTTACCTGTAGGTGTTATAGATTAGATTGATAGTTTGCTCCATTCCAGTTTGTTGAAGATGGCTTCAAGGACAGTTATTAAATTTTTTGGGCATAGTGGGTCGCCATTTCTTCCCCCCGTTTGGGCCCAGGGTTTCTAGTTTTATTCTACCCCCATATTTTTATTATATAGGTACAGACGCCAGCACATCAAGCTACTACAATCTGTCAAATTTCTTTGATAGATTTTCAACTTTATCGCTAAAGTATAAGGTTCAAAGTTGATTGGGAAAATTTGACAGTTTCGGGTAGGTTGATGTGCTGGCGTCTGATACCTATGCTTCTAATGACCTCATACTAATATTATAAATTCGAAAGTAACTCTGTCTGTCTGTATGTTACCTTCGCCTAAACCACTGAACGGATTTCGATTAAATTTGACAGAGAGATAGATTGCATCCCGGGGAAGGACATAGGATAGTTTTTATCGATATACCTCGCGGGCGAAGCCGCGGGCGGAAGCTTGTAGATAATAATTTGGTTGACTCCTTGTTCTTTCAAGCCTCCCGCAAATGCTTGTGTGTGTAACTGTATCGAAAACCTTTTTGTAATCAATAAATCCGAGATATCTAAGAGGTCTTGCTGTTTTCATAATTTTTTTTCTCTATGATTAGTTCAAGGGTGTGAATATGGTCTACTGTAGAAAAACCGTTCCTGAAACCCGCCTGTTCTACAGGATGTCTAGCTTCGATTACAGGGGGCCTAAAAAGGCCACTTTGGCAGAATCATAAAGCAATTCATCTGTTTGACAGTTTCACACCCATATATATATCCCTGAAGGGTTAGGCAGAGGTGTACCTATAGCATTTTACGAATCTCCATACAAATCTGTCATACAGATGAAATTGCGTGATATGAATCGTGTTAAAATTCTGCCAAAGTGGCCTTTTTAGGCCCCCAGGACTGATTCTGGATTGCGTTTAGGTATGATGGCGGAGAACAGCTTTTATAGACCCTATAGGTACCTAGGTATCTTTTGGGGCGCCCTTCTTATAAATTAGAATGATATTAGATTAACAACTACTTAGCCAAATAAAACCAAGCTGACTTACGACCATGTACGGGGTCGGTACGGAAGGTATAGCGCATAATATTAAAAAAAAATGGCACACATGTTAAATTCAGACAACCGCTAGTAATAGGTATCCGTATATAGGTGTCAATGCGGACAACATAAACTCTAAACAGTTACCTATTAGGTAAGTAATTACATAAAATGTTCAACAGTATCTAGTATTTTGAACATTGACATAATATTATATTGTATTAGGTAAGTAGGTACTGAAATCATTGATTTTGAATAATTTTGAGTCTTTTTATGTAGGTAGATCACTGAGATAAAGTACTACGAGTAATGTTCTATGAGGTAGATCAGATGGCATGTAAACTGACCATATATACCTACCTACAATGTTTTACACTGACCAAATGGTTACAGACAAACATGATATGTCAACAGCTTTATGATAATTTATATACAACTGGAGGTCGGCTAAAATTATCCTTTCCAATACAAAATTGTATAAGCACATTGGAGATTTACATTACTCTCTACGCGAATCCATAGAGGAAAAAACGCGAATCTAGCGAGATGTAAATATAGGTGCCGCGATAGCGTAAACCATTGAGATAGGAAAAACATGGAGACGGCATTTTGTACTATAGAAATAATAGTTATACAAAATATCTATCATATCGACACACTCATGTATAAAAGCGTTCTGTTTCTTTTTAACTAATATAAATATTTTTCTTGTTTCGAGAGAAATACGTCTAGAAATTAGGTATTTTGGTGTCCATTAATAGGAAAATCATGTCCTCGTGTTGTATAAAACAGTGTGGTGCGAGAAAAAACCAAAATAACCCTACGAAAGCCGGCCATCTTAAGTGCCCGAGTTTTGTAGGTATACACGCTAATTTTGTAGGTATGCCCAGTCCATTGGTTTATTAGTCATTGACGTAAACCAAAACGTTTCAATTCACGCATTGACAGTACTTACGTTCAAAAACACAATTTGCACTACGCGCACATAATTTCTGAGAATTTATCTCAAAATAGCAAAATGCTTCAAAAACTTCATTCTTTTAAAATCGTCATAGGTATCACAAACTTTTTTTATGTAAATGTCGACGATTTCTGAACGAACGGAATGTCTTCTTTGTCGGCCATGTTTTGCACAACAACATCACGTCGCATAGCAAACGTCAACTATTCGTTTACGAATTTCAGAAAAGTATCCAAATAATCACTTTTAATAAATCAATTTGTTTTTATTTCGCAATTTAATTAAATGTTAAAATGAATCGAGCTGAGGGGTTGGTGCAACGAAGAAACGTAAACGTAATTAAGGACAGTGCAGAATTAAAGGAAAACCACGACGTCGATGATAAGAAAAATGATAAAAGTTATGATGACGGGGATTCAAAGGAAACACGATTGACACTAATGGAAGAAGTATTACTTTTAGGACTAAAGGACAAAGAGGTAAGAGAACACTCTCTTCGCAATAAACAGTTATTATAATGAGGACGTCGTGACCATTCCATCTCATGATTTCTGATCATTTCAGGGTTACACATCATTTTGGAATGATTGCATATCCAGCGGCCTGAGAGGATGTATTTTAATTGAACTTGGTTTGAGAGGCCGCGTAGAATTAGAAAGAGCTGGTATGCGTAGAAAGGGATTGTTATCTAGAAAAGTAATAGTTAAATCAGGTAAGAGAATGGTTTAATTAATCTTTATATCGCACATAATTTAGGTACGTATTAAATGCTTTTAGTATTTATTTTATGTCATTTCATTTCAACTGTGGGTCATAAGTACCATCCAATTTGAAAAAGGTCAATGACTGCTGTTAGCTAGTCTCTAGTGGTTAAAAAAGGCAACGAAAGTTGATAAAATTAATACCTATTGATTCCACCTATTAATGTCCTCTCAATTAGTAATGCTACAATCTGCCTTTGAGTTGTGTGGGTTAATTTAAATTATATGGCTGTACCTGCATTACTGCATAAAGCATTAATTGCAATTTTTGAGGTATATCTTTAGTGTAGAAAGTTTACTTTCATTTAAACCACAAATATAATACCTATTAATTTTGTGTTACTTGAATAATTATTTTTAAAGGTTTGTTATCTTTAACACAGGTATGTGGATGACATTGGTAAAACCTATCATACTTACCTATAACCTGTATGATTCTTCAATTGTATAAATGTAAACTTGATTTCAGATACTCCAACTGGTGATGTTTTGCTGGATGAGGCCTTGAAACACATGAAAGATACTGAACTGCCAGAAACAGTGCAAAGCTGGATAGAATACCTAAGTGGTCTGTATCAATAGCACAATATAGTAGACTTTAATGTCTTATAAATGTGGTCTAATATCTTTGATCATTTCTTTCCATAATTATCAGAAGTGTTGGTGTTAGCAGAAATTCTTATAAAAGTAAAGTTCTTAGTAATGTACCTTTTATCAAATTAATTTTGCAAGTTACTGCTTGTGGCAAGTAACACATTGACTGCCAGACAACAGACAATAGAAAATCTATTGTTTGCGGTCAACGTTGACCGCAGTGGCAGTTAATGACTTAAAGAAGGGTTTCTTATCTTTTTACTAGGTATTTCAGTTTGGCTGCCATTTTATAATAATTGGGTCATGTTTGACCCAATTACATGTGATCAAATAATTTCAGGTGAAACATGGAATCCGATGAAACTAAAATATCAATTGAAAAATGTCCGTGAAAGGCTGGCAAAAAATCTTGTAGAAAAGGGAGTTTTGACAACAGAGAAGCAGAACTTCTTGCTGTTTGACATGACTACTCATCCACTGACTGACAATGTTGTAAAATGTCGCTTGGTCAAAAAGGTAATTATAAACACATTCTGCCCGGTCCAATTGAGAACTGTTATGAATTTAAGATAGTAATTATGACCTTCCTACAAAATGCTTGTAAAATAAAATGATAACCAATCCTTTTAAAATAATTGATTTTGAATGTAGATATAAGATAAATGAATGTTGATACTAACAAACATGTACTGTACAATACGTAATTACATATTACATAAGTATACAATTGATATGCAATACAATTACATTGTTCCATTTCAATACCATGCCTGTTTAATACTGTTTGTGCTATTAGTTTCATAAAACATAAACAGGTGATTCTTTCCAAACAACTTGTATTTCAATATGAAAGCAACACTTTGTAGGAGTTAAAAGTATCCACAACATGTGTTACAAACATTATTGCATTACTTAAACAAAAACAGACATTTCTTATTATTGAAGAAAATAGAGATGGTTTAACCAATTGAATGCTGTTATTACAAAAACAATTAAAAAGCCATGTGTCTTGCGTGGATCCACATTCAAAACGTGACGATTACAGTTGAGTGACGTTCACACATTCAAAATGTATGGTTAAACAGTCTCTAATCACTACTTAACTCTAAGCTATGTTAATGAATAAAGGGTGTTTCGATAATTGATATTAATATTATAATTGCAGGTACAAGAAGCGGCTCTGAGGCGCTCGATCACCGATGTCGCTCACGCCGACAAGCGGTCTCTGGCGCTCTTGATGCTTGCCCACTCGGCTGATGTACTAGAAAACGCGTTCGCGCCCCTCTCCGACGAAGATTATGAGTTAGCGACGAGACGCGTGCGCGCGCTTTTAGATCTAGATTTCGAGGCTGAAGCCATGCGACCAGATGCCTGCGAAATTATGTGGGCGGTGTTTGCAGCGTTCACTAAATAGCGGTAACGCGTGTCGTCATCACTGTTGGCAACTAGAAAATGGTAAATTTGTGTTGGATTAAAGTAATACTTTTTAGCCCATTTTGTAAAATCTAAAACGAATATAAATAAACATGATCACCTTAAAATTATATGAAACAGAAATAAATTAATGACACGGCAATATAAATTTTATAATAATGGTTTGAAGGTGTATCGCGTGTGTTACAGATAATAATATGAACTTGTACAAAAAATTCATTACACATTGTTGTTAACTATATCATTTTATATAACCAGTATTAAATTAATTCATTGAACTCATTTGAACATTTAACAGAGATATGGGGAGTGTTGTATTTTTTTTAAGAATATCAAATAACTGCTTCTACATAACATACATAGTCATATAAAACATTGTCATATAATTATGGTTTTACTTTCGTATAAGCGTAGTTTCTAAATTTATTTTATCTTTTATCATAGCACAAAAGTTTGCCTTAACTAATTTGGTGTATAATACTTTTTGTGTTTAAGCTTGTGCAGCTGGTCGATAAAAGAACATGCGGCATTTGACATTGCTGTCTAACTACATAAATAAATAAAAACGTGCGGTCGGGGGACCGTCGTCAGGAACGAAGTTCCTTACGCAATACTCGCACGCACACACACTCGTATATAATAGAAAGAGACAGAGAGAAAAAGTCGCATGAAGGAGGCATAACCCTTTTTTCTTACGTGACTATTTCTACCAGTCAATTCCTATCGCAAGCCGCGTTAAGGAACTTCGTTAGAAAAATCTTTCTTTGTGATGGTACAAAAACATCTGAAAGCTAGAAATTCATTTACTACGGAAGGGCAGTTGCTGGGGAAGGTTGGGGAGTTTGATAACTTACTGCATTTTCACGATGGAGACCTACCAGGGTGTGTTCCCACTCATTGTGATATACAGCTGCAATAAGATAATATAATAAAAAAACACTTTTCATTTTGAAATACCTATTGCTTACATAAATTTGTCTGTGACACCGTAAGGCAATTATGTTATAATGTATTTACTGGTTATTGACTCCAACTGTGCTAGTTTACACATTCTTACGTATTATTTGTAATGATATACTGCAATTAGACGTTAGGTAATAGGTAATACGGGCTGGTGTCCGCAACTCCACGTCAATGCGCGTATTTCGCGTACGGAAATAAGACGTTTGTTGAAATTTTTAATAAGTAGGTTTTTGTATGTTGATCTGCTTTTCAATAATAAATTGGATTACCGTTTATTATGTATGTAAACTATTAGTTCTGAATTATTATATCCTAAAATTGGTTTTATATTATTATGATTGTTTTTAGAGTTTTGGTATACATGTTTAATTATTCAAATTATGTGTGCGGTGTTTAAATAGTTAAACTGCGCTATGTTTACAGTAAGAATGCGAATGCCTTTTACTTTTAGCATGACAAGAGTGCAAGTATTATGGAAAATTTTTGATTAAAAACTGTTTTGATGGGTAACGGTTTTTTTATGTGGAGAGTAATGTATGTTTGTTCGAAATCGATTTACTTAACATCCCTGTGGTTATTGTTTTATAGTTTCAATATACGAATAATTACAACTGGGTAATACTAAGCAACACTAACTATGGCGCATAGAATTTATATAATTTTAAATAGCGCACGAGATTTATATCCCAATATCTTCTATGGTAACAGCTGGTTTGTTTTATCATTATTTTAATTCAAGTTTAGTTGTAAATGAATAAAACAGGTTATTTACAACACTCATTTGTGACAAGCGTCAGAAAAATAACAAAATTGCCTGTAACTTATATTCCATTTTTATGAAAACAACACGGCACTGTTTTATAAAAAAATATAACAAAATCTATAAATATATTGTGTTGTCATTTGAAATGTGATTTATAAGTACCTAGAAATAAATTACTGATCACTCCATAGTGTTTATGTTTAATTTCTAATGCATAAATGATAAATGGTTTACATAATGATCCTTATAATCAACTTTAGTGCTTAAGTTACTGTTAGATTTGGGTTTGTATATAAATACGGTATTATTTTGGTTTGTATATTACCATAAAGCCGCAACTATAAAAACTTGATAATAAATTCAAAAGTGATGGAGACATGTATAAAATTAAGGTAAATAACTATGTATCATACACATTATAGTATTTAGAAAATTACTCAAATATATTCCTTAGTAAATATTATTAGGTTTTTTACTTGAGATTGGTGAAAAGGACGCCCTATACAGTCATCCTTTTTTTTACTGACCTGTGCTTGAAAAGTCAATGCCCAAAATTGGTGCAAAATATGTAGATATTGGTTAAAATAAAGTACAAATAATTACCTATGTCCTATATCATCATTACGATAAAGCTTAAAAATCAGTCTGAACTAGGGAGATTTTACAACCCGCAAGAGACTCCGCTCGGATGACGTAAGCGCGCGGTGCAGAGGCGTCGATGGCGAGAGCGGTAAAAGCGCGGGCGTCGGGAAGGGCCTCTCGGGTCTCAAGTAAACTCTTGCAGATTGTACACTACCATATCTAAGATCATATCTCTTCTCCTACAATTCCATTGCCATATTACTTATATCTATGACTCATAGATATATGTATGACTAGCTGTGCCCGCGACTTCGTTCGCGTGGATGACGAAACTTATCAATGAGTTTTTTGTTTAAAGTGCTATTTGTGTAGAACGTTATCTATCGAGCATACCGGTATTCATACTTCTGTCCCGGCGCGGATCCTTTGTGGCTAATTATAATAGAAAACCAATTGTGTCTCATTAGCGGTGATTAAGAGGGTACCTATACCTATGATATCTTTGCCCGTGGCATCGCGAGCGATGTAAGTTTGTAAGTTTAAAAAATAAAGAAATATTTAAGACTATCTTTATAGAAGAGCCCTAACACCTAGCGCCTAGCTATACTTATAATGTATATGTCGCAGCCAACTGGTTAAATTAGCCGTTCAGTTAACTGCCTGGCCTTTAGAAGTAGTGTTCGCCTTGCTTCCTCCCTCGGCTCGAACGCGGTTGATCACAGTTCTAACCTAACCTAACCCACTTGGTCGGGGTGCAATGCCTTAATTACTGCAACCAATTCGGCTCGCGCGTGATTGGTTACAGACTTCCAACCTAAACTGCAATTGAATATCATTCAGGCCGTTCGTTAGTTGAACGGCCGCCGTTTAGTTGAAAGGCTAGGCAGTTAACTGAACGGCTAATTTAACCAGTTGGCTGCGACATCGAGGTGCATTCAATAAGTTCCTAGCCTCATCGCCAGAGGGCGCTGTAGATTCAAAAGAGTTTTACCACAGTGTAGCACAATCTTTTTAAATTCTTTTTTAAAATTTTCATTCCAATCCCTTCATTTGTTTTAATTTGACAACTTATGGAAGCGAACGTGTCGATCGGTTTTACAAAAATGGAAAAAGAGCAATATCGTTCGGTGATTCGATTCCTATTTTTGGAAGGGAAAACGCGCATCGAAATAAAAGAGCGCTTGGATGCTGTTTACGGTGACTCTTCTCCATCGATGGCCACCGTCAAGAATTGGTTCAACGAGTTTGCACGTGGCCGTACGTCGGTTTTTGATGAACCACGTCCAGGTGCACCGAAAACAGCTGCTACGGAGGAAAACATTAAAAAAATCCATGATCTCGTATTTTCAGATCGCCGATTGAAGGTTCGCGAGCTAGCTGAGACTGTAGGCATTTCAGAAGGAACAGTGCATCATATTCTTCACGAGGAACTCGGCATGAGAAAGCTGTCGGCGCGATGGGTGCCGCGTTTACTCACACCAGAAAACAAGCGCAACCGTGAGACCACATCGGAGACGTGTTTGGCGCTGCTTAAGCGGAATCCAGCGGAGTTTTTGCGTCGTTTTGTGTGTGACCGTCGATGAAACCTGGATCGATTACCTCGAGAAGGGTAAAACAATTACAGGGCTTTACTATGCCGATTTATTGGGCCGATTCGACGCCGAATTAAAGAAATAACGACCCCATCTGGCGAAGAAAAAAGTGCTGTTTCACCACGACAACGCACCGGTTCACACGTCTGCCGTTGCCATGGCCAAATTGGTCGAATTACGCTACGAATTGCTGCCCCCATCCACCGTATTCTCCAGATTTGGCCCCTTGTGACTTCTTTCTGTTTCCTAATCTGAAAATATCACTCGCCGGGAATAGATATGGATCAAATGAGGAGGTCATCGCCGCCACGGAGGCCTATTTTGCAGAGTTTGACAAAAACTATTTTCCGGACAGGTTAAAAAGTTGGAGCATCGCTGGGCTAAGTGTATCGAACTAAAAGGAGACTATGTTGAAAAATAAATTGCCACTTTTCCAAAATTTTCGTTTACTTTTTGTAGGCTAAGTATTTATTGAATGACCTTCGTAAATAACTCTACCATAAACTGTACTTAGTAAAAACTAAAAGGAATAAAAAGGTCGCACTGAAAAGCACGGTTTACAATTGCAAGTAGCAGTTAAAACATACAATTTATAGAATGCTAATAAGAACGAACGCTCGCCACTCCACACGTCCATTCAAATCAAAGTTCAAAAAATTTAGGATGCGCGCGCTAAGCTCAGACTCCGTCCTTATATATTACTAGCTTCTGCCCGCGGCTTCGCCCGCGTGGATATCGGAAATTATCCCACGGGACAGTACCGGTGAAGTAGCTAGCCCATGTCCTTCCCTAGGATGCTATCTATCTCCTTGCTAAATTTTGTCGAAAATCCGTCCAGTGGTTTAAGTGTGAAAAGGTAACATACAGGAAGAGGTACTTTCGATATGGCTCACTATTTTGGGCTTCCACATAAAAGGTAGATAATTATGCTGTCGCGGACATTTATTTAGAACTGTTTAAGGCGACTACATGACCTAAAACGCGGTCACTATCGGACTGCATAGAAAAGAAAGAGAAGCGCGATGACACAACGCTGGTAATTTATTGCAAAATATGAAACAATCATCTATTTACAAACTATTTTCAAACTACTTAATAATAAACAATCCATCACTGAATGCAGTTTGGCATTAGCAATTTAATGGTATATTTTTAATTATAATTAAAATTGTTAATGAAGAGACAATGTCAGAGGTGTATTTGAAGATTTTTTTGATGCATTAATGTACGTTTAATTGTGATTTGAGTTCCATCACTGTTTTAAAATAAGGCTTGGAAATATGTTTTTTTTTTTTGACCATTTTCAAGTAACCTCCGCCTTATGACAAACAGTCCCACGATACATTATATTAGTGTAACAACAGCGCGTCTGCGGGATTCAGCCCTAGTAAAGGTTTCTGTGCTATATGGGACGCGATGTAAGTCGCCTGCTGCTGACGTCGAGCTTGTGACTGTTCTGGTGTCTCCGCAGCCCGTTGAGACACCACTATACTCAGCATGCTGTTGACGCCGATCTTGGGGCTGTTCCGGTGTTTCTGCAGCCCGTTGAGACACCAGATACTAAGCATGCTGTTGACGCTGATCTTGGGACTATTCCGGTGTCTCCGCAGCCCTTTGAGACACCAGATACTCAGCATGCTATTGATGCCGATGTTGGGACTGTTCCGGTGTTTATGCAGCCTGTTGAGACACCAGATACTCAGCATGCTATTGATTCCGATCTTGGGACTGTTCTGGTGTTTCTGCAGCCCGTTGAGACACCAGATACTCAACATGCCGTTGATGTCTAGGTTGACACTGTTCTGAAGTTTCAGCAGCTCGTTGAAATGCCAGATACTCAACGTGTTGTTGACGACGATCTTGGAACTGTTCTGGTGTCTGTCTCAGTAGCTCTGTGTGCGTCTCACGCACCCCTGCTCAAACCTTCGCAGCTCAGTTTGTTGAGTCGTCTCGTTAAGTCTAGCTATAGCTCGAGCTTTATTAGAGTTTTATGAAATATTAGACTTACGCTTTCGAGTCATTATTGTAAATACTATTTAAAAAATCACAAAATCCGTAGTAATTTTCTAACTAACTAAAACAATTACAATAACTAATTATGAGGAAAACGAATCTATGTTCTTCCTACTTACAACACAACCTAAACCTAAAACTGTACGTTAATCTTAAACTATAATAATCCTAAGTAATGAATGTGATTTGATTTGATTTTAAAATATAATCTGCCTAGCCTTTTCCCAACTATGTTGGGGTCGGCTTACACTTAACGTGCTTTCCGAGGCACGGAGGGGTCTTGGTATGTAAAGGTGGTCATCCATCCACAGACCAACCGCGGCAAGCGTAGCTTAACCTGACCGATCGACCTGTGCGGCTGTTATTATTTAGATACGGGCCCCTCGGGCCCTTCTTAAAATATACTACCTAAAAATTATAATTATGCCTTCTCATTAAATTTGGCAGTTCAACAACATTCATTGCGTTATTTATTTACGTTGTTGAGCAGACAAATTTTTCGATCATAATTATACAGGTAAAGCGATGGATTAGCGAAATCCTTCAAAATGATTCAGATTGAGATTGATACTGTGATAGGTACGATACGTACTAAAAAAAATGCTCTGTGCCTCACGCGTCTGCTTGCCCGCGTTCGCGTTCGGGACTTCGGGTCCCCTCCCCCTACCCCGCTCTGTGCGTCGCCGCGCCGCCAATTCCTATGGCGCTCTACCTCAGGTCAATCTTATCGTGATAACTTTTAAAGAATTTGTCCAAATTGTTTGCTAAAAAAGACAAAGTTTATCTACATTAAATACCGAAAGCGATAAATGTATTAATTTTCATAAGAATTAACTAAGTACTCTAAAATGTGCATTGTAAAAAAAGTATCCGATTTAAATGTATTTATGGATCACTATTTTGGATATAATGGCTTCCACATAAAAGGTAGATATATGCTGTCGCGGACTTTTATTTAGAACTGTTTAAGACAAACAGTCCCACGATACATTTTCTTCGTGTAGCTGTAACGGTTTAGGCAGCGCACGCCAAGATAGCTCTCAGAGGGCAGGAATTTTTCCGACTTACTTGATACTTATCGTTATATTATGGCCAAAAAAAAATACACAAAATCTTTATAAATTGTAGCCTATGTGTTATTCTGATGTATAAGCTATATTACTGTGAAGTTTCATAGAAATCCGTTCAGTAGTTTTTGCGTGAAAGAGTAACAAACATCCATCCTCACAAACTTTCGCGTTTATAATATTAGTAGGATACGGTAGCGATCCATGGCGCCGCGCGCCACGCGTGTGCTGCGAACGGTGCAAGCCAAATTCAACCTTCACCACTACATTTACAGCATAACTTAGGGGCGCTGCACACGGCTAAGATACTATAATATTTTTTCTTAAGATACAATATCGCTCGCCATACAAATTCATCTTAAGATACGAAAATATGAAATATTATTTATTATCTTCGTCGTGTGTGATAGTCCATTGAATTGTATGGCGAGCGATATTGTATCTTATCTTAAGATAAAATATTATAGTATCTAGGCCGTGTGCAGCGCCCCTTAGTGAACTCCACTGAGGGTAACGTAACCTACGACAAACTTATTATTTGCGGTTGGTACAGTAATCGGGTCTAGGGATAGAACCGCAAAATTAAGTTTTTTTTCTATTGTATATACTTTTCCGGGATAAAAAGTACCCAGTGTGGTGCCCAGGATATTAAAGAATAATTATACCAAGTTTTATCGTAATCGAACCGGTAGTTTTTGCGTGATGCCTGAACAAACAAACAGACAGACAGACAAAAAATTGTTTAATCACATTTTTGGGTTCGATGCCGGTCTAGTAACACCCCCTTTTTTTTTTTTTTTTTTTTTTTAGGATGGGAAATCATCAAATGACCCCTCCCGCTCTGGGTGGAGCGGAAGGGAGTGTCAGACTCTTACTGACTAAAACCCATCCGTGTTCCTTCCTTAGCCCTTTATGTTCCGGGGCAGCGGTAACCCTTTCGGACAATCCCGCTGCCCCGGCAGGCTTCGGCCCTGACGGGCCCCTCCTTCGATGCTGACATCTCTTTGAGGCGCGCGTGGAACACATACGCGCCGTCCGGCACGGGCCTGGTCCTGATCGGACGGCGAGCTACCCATTACTCGCCGTCCGCAGGCCCGCTAGTAACACCCCCTGCATTTATTTTTTTGATATTTTCAATGTACAGAATTTTCACTTCTACAGATTTATTATACCTAAGTATAGAAGATAATAGTGTATCATCCTACCTACCTACCTTTTCCCAAATAAGTTGGGGTCGGCTTCCAGTCTGAGCGTACGCAGCTGAATACCAGTATATTCATGGGGCGATAGCCTACTTGACCTTTTTTTTTTTTTATCGTGTGGAAATCCTCATGGATGTCCTCCACCCTGGGGTGAGTAGAGGGGTCTGTCAGACTCTTACTGACTAAAACCACACGGTGTCCTGCTGCTACCTTTCAGGGTGCTGGAGTGCTTGCGCATTTCGTCACGCTCCCCCGGCTAGGTGTTGGCCCACATGAATCCATGCGGACCCCGTCACCCTCAGCGGCCGCATACGGCCACCATTCCTCTAGAGAGAGGCGCGCGCGGAACACGCCTGCGTAACCCAGTTACTGAGTAGGTACATAATTCGAGACCCCTTGGTAAGACTGGTTGTCAGACTTAAGCTTCTGACTACCCGTAACGACTGTCAAACGAATGACGACCGGGACCAACCTAGAGAGTCGATATTGTAATGGTTGGTGACCCATCCACGGACCTAGCTAGTAGCTTAACCTTTGATCGACCCGTGCGATTAATATTATTTAGCCACGAGCGCCTCTATTTATTAGTATATTATATTAAATGTACATAATTCCCTTTGATTTAACATAATATTTTTAACATTTAAAAAAGTAAATCACAAACATGACTGGCTGACTAATACTTCGGAGAAAACAAGCGTGATGTTATTATTTATTTTGTTAAAAAACGTTAATTTTCAAACGTCCTCCTTTTTAGGGTTCCTTACCAAATGGTAAAAAAAATATACACGTCAACTTGAGAACCTCCTCCGCTTTTTCGTCTTTTAAAAAGGAACCCTTATAGTGCGACAGTCTGTCTGTCTGTCTGTCTGTCACAGCTGGATATCTCAAGAACTACTAATGCTATCAACTTGAAATTTAGAGTAGTTTTAGATAACGTTTGCCCAACTATTTTGCAAATAAGAATTTAAAAAAAAATTAGGGGGTCTGAAAAATTCGAAGTTGGGCTACTAGGGCATGTGGGGTATCATATGAAAGAGCGCAGTTTGCACATTCTCAAACACCTTTTCTTTTTTTTTAGGCCGTTTAGTTTTCGACTTATGATGAAATCTCAAATCTCATATGCCAAGCAAATCTTACAAAAATAATTTGGAAATCGAACTCGCGGCCATATTGCTTCACTGGGCCAACTTTCCACCAGAGATTATTGAGGATGCTTAGCGAGAGATGTGTGTACAGGACTTCCTCTCTCCTACCCTTTTTGCTGTGCCCTACAGGGTCCATACTGATCTAAATTATATAGTTACCACATATGTACACATTATGGTAAAGCAATAAAGATATTATTATTATATATACTCGTATTATTAAATACAGATAGACAAAATTACTAAAAATAAAATACTGCGGACCGGACCGCGCTCGCTGTCACCGTTTATTCAAAGCCATTCGAGTGGCTCGCGGACAGTCTGAATTTAGGTACAAAGCCATTCGAGTGGCGCGGGGCGCGTGAGTCGGGTGAGTGGTGAACTGGTGAATTGATCGTCACTAGTCAGTAATAAAAATAATTCCAACATAGTGGTTATACTACCGCCTGCCTTAGGAATAAGTTTATCAATCTGGATGCAGTAAACAGCACATTTCGCCGCCCGCACAAAAATGCACACGTAGAAGGATGACCAGGCTTAAAAAGGCTACTTTGGCAGAATCATAAAACAATTCATATCACGCAATTTCATCTGTATGACAGTTTTGTATGGAGATTCGTAAAATGCTACAGGTAGGTACACCTCTGCCTAACCCTTCAAGGATATATAAGTGTGAAACTGTCAAACAGATGAATTGCGTTATATTAATTGTTTTATGATTCTGCCAAAGTGGCCTTTTTAGGCCCCCTGGCCATGCGCGCAGCCAAAAATATTACAGGCAATACCTACTTTCAAAAATAAGATATGCCGTCCAAACCGATAACTTACTTGTCACCTGTTTCGCATTTCCATGCGTATTCTCGGGAGGTGCTGACTCGTCGATGGCTAGAACGCGAATGAAACATCTGCGGCGTAGCGCGCGCGTAGATCGTAGCACGCGCTCTGTGACGAACTACCCGCAAAATTTCATTATAATGGATAAGACTTTGGTTGTTTTTCTTTGATTTCTCTGGGTGGGTGAGTACCAACATAAACAACACGGTGGCCATTTTCAGCACATGTGAATGTAGATAAGATTGGTTACAACATGTCCGAGAAAGCACTGACGACCAACTTGTGCTACGCCGATGCCACGTCCCCGGAGAAGTATTGTCGGGACCAACGACATGCCCAGCCCACAGCCACAGCTACCAGCCCAGGTTGGCACGGATATGTTTTTCCCCGGCGGTTTTTTTTTTCACGAACTGAATTTTCAACGGTCTACTTAGCTCCGAGTATTGAAAATCCAATAGCGCGCTGGGAATGCGCTCTGTTTCATTCTCAATACTCGGCTCAAAATCGACAGTTGAAAATCCCGCCGCTATATTTTCACGTCTGTGGGAACGTGGGCTTACCATCTTCCCGAGGAACTACCGTCCTCTCTAACAAGTAACAACGTATGTACTTGTACGGGGTTAAAAATAAAGAAGACATAAAAATATTTTAATATTTTATTAAAAACTCACACTTCTGCCTTCGCACGGTGGATAAGTCTTGTATCTCTTTATATGACATAATTTCAATTACAGTAATTCAGTTCACATCTCGTTAAACTATATTAAACTTGTGTGCAAGATCTTGCGAATTAGTTGGGATATTGTCAGCAAAATTACAATTGTGAAATAGCGCAATTCAATGATACAATGTGTAACATAATTAACGCAAGACCTCATACACCCCAATTAGAGTAGGCACCTATTGAATTAAAAGAATAATACAATGACCAAAACTATTTTTTTTAAAGCTAACTATTATTATTAAGAAAATCGTGTTGACCCTAACTAATGTTACGTTTTATGCATTTAAAATTGAGTCTTAGTGCTTTGAAATAAGATAAAATTTTCTTTGGCTCAATCACCGGTCAGTATGGCAAAATACATAATTTTTGAAAAAATACCTTTAGTAAAAGTTACTGATATCGATTCAGAAGTCAATTATGAACAAACTATTTTCAGGACTTGCGTTTATTCTGTTACACCTTGTATATCTAAAAATGTGGGCTGTATCTAATATGTCAACATAATTGGTGTTTTATAGGATTATTTTGTGTTATCTAACGAACAGTTTCCGGCCTACAAGTTCCGGTGACACGACACTGCCAATACATGACATCTATTATTATAGAATTGAGTAACATTTTACTTATTTTCTAATGACGTGAATTTTAGTTTTATAAGTCTAAAAGATCATATTTACAAAATAGTGGAACGATATAGTGTACATGGGTGTGTCATTGTCACTAAAATTTGTAGATTTATAGCTAGAATAGTGTTATTTTTTTTATTTAAGTATATACTGAATTTTTTTTAAGGTAGGTTAGGCCGGAAATTATGATACCACAAATAATTATATCTACCGTTCTAACGGATAGTTCACTGGGAGTTTTAAATAATCAAATAAATAGGTAGGTTATCAATATTTATCATCCTGGAACATTAGGTACCTATTATACTTAGTGCAATCAATTATGATTAAGTAGATAGATATTTTTTTGCTAAATAAAGAATTTTATTATTATTATTATTTTACGAATAAATCGTCAACTATGAATTTCAAACATGATTTAGTGTAGAGGGATTATGCTAGAAACAGATAATGCAAGTAAAAAAAACAATAAATAAAACATTTCAACTCGCGACAATTACGCATCTAGATACCAGTTGGTTCTTTTTCTCACAGCCCAAAGACTCCTTACAAATCCTACGATACTAAAGTTTAAAGCATTATTTCTAACTATACCTAAGTACCTACTTATTACCTAAAATGCTGGTGTTTATAATAAATAATTAATCTTAAGTAAAACATAAGTAGTGGATGTCGTAACCAAGCGTTTACATGGCAGACCTAAATATTTGTTTACATTTTATAACATTAGGTTCTTAAACTAAGTTTAACTAAGTAATTAAATTAATTAAAACAAAAACAAGTTTTTAATCGAATAGATTACCTATAATAGAGGCTGATTAAAGAACGGAACAGTCGGCAATTAACAACATTGTTTCTGTACAAAATTAGGTCTATGTGGCAACGTGGTCCTGGCAATCCGACTAATAGGTATTATAGTTAAATGTGAAATTTTGTGAAGATGTTTGGATGTTTTGTTTGAGTAACAAACATCCAAACATCTTCACAAACTTCGCCAACTTGAGTATCACGCAAAACGAAAAACTACTAAACGGATTTGAATGAAATTTGGTACACAGATAGTTTATAACCAGGATTAACAAATAGGATTTTTATCTCGATACTCCCACGGGATCGAAACTAACGCGGGTGAAACCGCGGGGCGCTGCTAGTAGGATATAAAATGCAATGTTAATGGATAACACAGTAAAGTTAATATCAATGTCAGGATTCCATGAGCCTACATTTGTATTTTAAATCTTATCGATTAACTTAGCATGTAATAATTGATAAAAAATAATAGGTAATATTGACAATAGAGGAAATAATGGAACTTAACAATATTCAGATGTTGGATATTTTTGGTATCCTTGTGGAAATTTAACTTATTTGAACATCGTAATACTGGGTTTAAGTGCTTGAGATCGTACGTGAATCTAAATGGTGGAAGTGGATGGCGTCCGAGCGGCAGCCCGCTGTCACCAGGCCTCCGTGTACCGGATGTCGTACTCCTGCAACTGCGGCAGGCGCTGGCGCAGGACTTCGAAAGCATCAGCCGACAACTTGGTACTGTTCAGGTTAAGACGCCGCAAGTTTGAGAGACCTGAAAAAAGAGCCAACTTAAATTTAATTTTCGATCTAATTTCCAGGCAGGTAATTAGGGTACCTACTTCTCTTTTTCTTCTGTCGTTAAAACACGAACTATATGAGAACAGCTTATGTCTTGGCTGTCAGTCAACAAAATGGTGGCCACCACTTACGTGGCCACCATTTTGCTGACTGGCAGCTACGCTGGAGAGTACAATTAAGTATCACCGCTCGTATTTTAATGCTCATTTTGAGTTCAAACTTTCAAAGTAGGTACCTACTAATTACCTAGGTAATATTTTTATGGGTAAAAATAATTTATACCTGATAATGCCTCTATTCCTTTGTCAGAGACGGGCGTCTCGCAGAGGTTAAGCACCTGAAGCTTCGGAAGATGCTCAGCAATCAGTTGCACACCGCTGTCGCCAAACTTTGTAGCCCACAGGTTCAAGTAGCGAAGAGATGGCAGCTGTAGCAATAACGTTTTGTATTAATCCATTTTGAACCGGTTATAATATTTATGTGTCGGTGACACCACGAATGTCGTTATTATTCAAATTAATCAAGATTGAGACAAAGTTAAAAAATGATACTTATGTCAGATGTCAAGGACTTTGTTTACTTTGGGTACATAAAAATAAAAACAATCTGAATGTAACGACTACCTATGCGTATTTTAAGTAAACACGTTTTGCCGTGCAAACAGATGTTGTTCGTACGTCACAATATTAATTACATAGTTACCTTAATGAGATGATGAGCACAGGCGCTGGTGACGCTGGTGAAAGCGAGGGAGAGGCACTCGAGGTTGCCGAGAGCGCCGGCGTCCAGTAGCTCGGCCACGTCGGCGTCGGTCGCACGCACCGGCAGCGCCAGGCGACGGGGACCGCCTTCTGATTGCTGAAATACAATATGCCGATCAAGATGCTATGCTTGCGGTATGCAAGTATGCTTGCGGTTGCGACGTTACAAGAGCTCTTATTTTTTCACAATAAAAATTGTGCACACAATTGCACTGCCTGCAGATAGTGTTGTACTAAGACTAGTAAAGTAAACACTAGTCCATTGTCTAGCAGTCATGTGTAGAACTTACCAGTCGTTGAAGGTTTTGCTGTCTTTCGCACAAATCTTTGTAATATTTCTGACCAAGTTCGGTGCCTTGCAGTGCAGCAATGATCTCCAACTGAGTTTGCTCTCCAGTCGTGACTTCCCATTCCAAAAATAAACATAGAGCCTCTATTGCAGCTGGCTGTTAGAATAAAAATAAAATATATTAGGTTTGTGAACTTAAGGATCGGAAGGTCGTAATCGGTATTGAAAATAAGAAGGGTTGGTACTCACGTGAGTAGTTAAAGCGACTAGAACAAAATCGGGGAGTTGCTTGCTCATACTCTGCAGAAAACTTTTCCGTTTACAGCAGCAATTTAATAGACTTCCAAGCTGAAAATGCAATTTTAGATTATTATCCTTTCTAGTACTTATAGGTTAATGAAGTTAAAACAAGTTACTGTTTGAATAAAAAAATCAATTTACCATATCTCCCCAAATCTGGCACAAATCTTCATTTGGAAGAGCGAGTAGTGGGTCGGAAGGTGCTGCTGCTCTCAGCCACGACGGCGGGCACAGGCGCGCGGCCCGTGCGGGGGCCACGCATGCGTGCGCCGCGCAGCGCTGGTCATGCGCCAGCGCGTTCAGCAGCTTGCCCAGCCGCTTGGCCACGCGCGGACAGCTCATGGCACCCGCACATAATGGAACTGGCTGCAGTACAGCGCCTACTACGACGAGCCAATCCTCGTATTCGCACCTGAAAATAAAAGGAAAAGTCAACGCTAGTTCATTTCGCTATTTCTAGAAATGTCCTGATCAAAGATCGGTATGTAAGTTTTATTTATACAGGCACATACGATTCTGCGGATATTAACGTACCTAGTAACTATCCAAGTATAATTTTGAAAGTGGTAAAGATCAGATAAGTACAATGCGATTACTGAAACTTACATGTGCTCCAAGATATCTGCAAAACACAGAACTTCATCCTCATTATCATCGCAGACGTGTGGGCTGGCGGAGTCGCGGTAGTAGTCATCTAAAGCGGCTAGCGTGACGGCAGCCAGGTTGGGGGCGGCGCGAGGGTACGGGCACGTCGCGCGGCTCCCGTGGGTTACCTCCACGAACCGACGAACCAGGGCACTGCCTGAGTTGTGCGCGCTTAAAGCACTGCAAACGAAAGAAAGATCCAAATATATGAAACAGCCGTTCTGTTTCATTTAGGTAGGATTTAGGTACCAATGTGTAACGAGAATTCGTAAGGCCATAAAACCTTCGTTAAGAAAAGTATGCGACCTGTGACTATTGCTGCACCTAAAAACTAACACCTCACTTCAGATGACGGGCAGTTCCTTAATTTACCGAGCGACAGAACTGGCTGGTGGCCAGTTCTTGGAAGCGTAATCAATTTGTTTGGTAAATATGTTGTTTTTTCAATGATCAGTTTACCAAAATAGTGCCAATCATACTTCATAGCCGTAACCATGAGATGACATATTGTTAGCTCACGGTTGCCTACTACATTCAAATGTTCATGCTAGATGCAAATTCGATTAATTAAGAAAACCTAAAATAGAGTCTAGTCTGCTAGTGCGCTATTTATGCGTCTCGATTATGAATAACTTATGCCCGGTTTCTATATTTATCTCAATAACGAATTGTTCTTGTAACCAGTGGTAGCGCTTACAACTGATCAATTTTACAAACAGCATATACCTACCTACTACTTTAGTCTGACGATGTTACTCTTCGTTATTGACTGTACTTTTAACCGACAACCATCAGTTTCATATGATCGAATACCCAGTGAGCTGGAGGACCTATGTATATAAAGCTAAACTTTAGGTATCGTATAATCGATTGACGTCATTTAGGTACTCGAATTGATTGGCTTTGCTAAAAGCAATGAATAATGTGTATTGTAACCAAATGAGGTTATAGTGCTGCCTGGTACAATGTTATGCAGGTCACTAACATGACGGGAATAAAATGTGTTTTTTCCCTAAAGAACTTTTTGCTGTTTAAAGGGGACTTTATGCATATTGCACCAAATCGATGCGGTGGAAGACTAATGGTTCCTTAGTTTCCTTACTGTAGCAATCAGTTTCAATCAGATCATAGGTACAGAGATTAAAAATGACGTAGGCTAAGTAATTCACACAATCTCTATTGTATAAAAAGCACTGTTGTCTAAATAGTGCTGTTTCTGTCTACGGTTATTTCATGTTTGATGAGTAGGAAAATCAGTTCATGTAGAACCTAGCTCTGAAAATTTTGTTGAAATTCAACTTAGATACATTTATAATACCTATGTAAAATAAACCCAGAACTCTGAAAAAAAAAATTACCTTATATAGTCTCTAACAAGCCGCCTTGCATTTGGGGCTCTAGCGAAGTCGACGTTGCGTGTAAGCACCCGGCGCACAGGTGGCGCCAGCGCAGGTAGCGGTGCAGCGCGCGGGCGCCGCCGACACAGCCGCGCCAGCAGCCCACAAAGGTCGCCTGCCGCACACCGCTCCGCCAACAACGGCGCTGCAGCACTCGTGACGTTCTCTGCCCACTCCTCCCAGTCGTCACTTTCCTTATTCTGACAAAAGTGTAAATTGTAACAGTTATCACTCATGAGTCAATTTATGATTTCGTTATTTTTTGTGTACCTACAGAGTGTTGCGTTACAGCGTGCGTGCGTCATAAGAAAGCGGATTGAGATTGACCCCAAAATTCGTGAGAAACCTACAAGGAAAACATCGAGATTCTAACGAGTTACATTCTCCAGATTGCTTTGTCTAACCTTCTGACTGACATCGACTCTTAGATACTTGTTAAGGTTAATAATATGTATCATGGACCAACACTCTAATTGCGTAACACACTATCAATCTCAATCTTAATTCATTTTGAAGGATATTGCTAAACCATTGCTTGATATTATGTTCGAAAAATTTGTTTGCTCAACAACGTAAATAACACAATGAATGTTGTTGAACTGTAAAATGAAAACCTTGTTGCCGATACTTAGTGTGTTACGCAATTACCTACCTACCTACCGCGCTAGTTCATTTATTTTGAGTTAGTTAGCTTTATGCCTTATAAAACTGATCTTACAAAGAACAGTCCTGAGGTAAAGGCACAAATATCAACACTTAGCAGACAGACACCTACTGAAAGACGAGTCAAGATGAGTCAACCAGAAGTAAAACTCTTATGAAAGCGATTTATTGCTTCGTTCTGTAATATAAATTGTTTAGAATTGCAGTAAATAAGCGCCACAGTGACGCTAACTCATAACTTTGCCAAATAGTCTACAAGTAGGTAGGTACTTATTGCATACATGCTGAAAATTTAATGGGTTACAGCTATGACGTACGAACACCATACAATGAATTTTATAGACGGGTAAATGAAAATCTAAAACCAATGTTACCTAATTAAATAAGTATCGCAGTGCTTGTAGATACGCTGCCGCGCTGGCATAGTTTTTAGGTTTTTTTATTCTGGCTAATCGCTTTATGGATTACAGTCCGGTGGCGTTTGTATTGGATGATTTAGCTCCCTTCAAAATGGTTGAGCTGAATGGTGCTGATCTATGCGTCATGTTCGTGAACGGGCGCCGTCAGTTGGGGCTGGTCATCGCTTGGCTGCCTCGGCTTATTTTTAATTATTTTATTTTTGGATTGTTGTTTTTTTTATTTGAAATGGGTTTGCTCTTGACTCTAGTCTAGGTCAGAGGTGACAGAGACAGAGTCGACGATGGAGTGAGCTTACCCAGAAGAAGCCCACAAGCAAGAAGAGAAAGAAGAAACACACGAAGAAGAAGCACTCTAACTTTGAAGAGATTCGGGTTGTTTGCGCTCGGAAACACAGACGCAGGTAGAAAGTTCCACTCTTTTGCTGTGCGCATTAAAAAAGACATTTGAAAACGCTTAGTTCGAATTTGTGGAATAGCAACTTGGCAGGGATGGTAACTTGCAGTGCGTCTAGATGTCCGAAGGTAGAAGGGGGCCGGTGGACTGATGTTGTTTTGTTAAATACTATTTGCTGTACTCTGGACACTTTTAACACGTACGTCTTTTTTATTTTATTACATGGTTCTCACATATAATTATAAATTCAACATTAATGATGTATCTAACTAATATTTTTGTAAAAATATAATTTAAAAGAGTGTCCATGGAGTTTCTTGCCCGTTCTTCTCCATAGGCACCTACGCTTTGGAATGGGCAACTAGCTTCATATTTTGTGACTGACCGACTTCTTGACAATTCAAAATTAAATGGTTTAATTGAAATAAATGCTTTGAGTTTGAGTTTGAGATAAATCATTAGGTACTCCAATTTTTTTACGTTTACCTATACAGGTTGAAATTGAATACATGCGACAAATCGAAATGGAAGATTGTACTCATCATTATGAACAACTTTTACTATGGGACCAAACCTGAAATCGCGAAAAAAAAACAGCTGTTCCCTACATTTTGACGGGTTATGCGAACATAAATGTAGGAAACAGCAGATTTTTTTTTTCGCGATTTCAGGTTTGGTGCCATAGTAAAAGTTGTTCATAATGATGAGTACAATCTCCCATTTCGATTTGTCGCATGTTTTAAATTTCACCCTGTATAATGTCAGACTAATTTCTTGGTGCAGCTACACATTATTCAACTGTAGTTTTGATTGAATGAAACTGTCATTATAAGTTTTGAATCTCTGCTGCTAATCTATACAAATAAATAAAATTGAAGTGTCTGTTTGTAATGTCAAAATAACAGCTTTTTTTTAATTCAAACAATTTTTAAATGTTTTTTCTGTCTGTCTGTCTGTTTGTTCCGGCTGATCTCCGAAACGGCTAGGCCTTTACGGGTCTATTACTGGCAGATAGCTGATGTTATAGGTAAGGAGTAATTTAGGCTACAATCATTTTAGAGAAAGAATTAAAGTTCCGCGGACCCCCATGAAATCCACTTCCACGCAAGCGAAGCCACGGGCAGAAGCTAGTGAATAATAAACAGAATAAAATAAAATTCGTTTAATTCAGACTAATGTTTGTCCATAATGTTGTTAGTATTATGGGGTGTCACTGGTCCCAGAATCCGTCATAGGTAACTAATCTGCTCGTACCTACTTATATAAAATTCAAAGTCCTGACGGATCCGTCCGGTCGGACGGCCACACCAACGGGAAACGCCGTTGATTTTCGCGATTTTGGGCTTTAAAGTCTACGGGTAACGTTTTTTTCTGGTGTACAATAAAGTATATATAAATAAATAATACTTAATAAATAATCAACCGCCGCGGCGTTTCCCGTTGGTGAGCCCCGGCATGACTGATATAAATCAACGCACCGCCGAAACCGCTGGTCCTACAGACAGGAATTTTGGAGAGTGTGTTCATTGGGAAGAGTAGGTATCCACTAAGAAATGGTTTTTCGAAATTCCACCCCTAAGAGGGAGAATGGGGATAGGCTAAAATTTCACGCAGACGAAGTCGCGGGCAGAAGCTAGTTAATAAAAATGGAAAATAGTAATGTTTTGAGCAAATGTTATTTATAAATCCATCTCATACGCGTATCAAGTCTACAAGTAATGCGAACGTCAATATTTGACCGCGTGTGCTCTGCATGACTTGTGATTACACCGAGAAACAATTCGCTTCTGTCATGAATGGTGAAATTGTTCATTCTTTACTAAGATTATATTAAATATTTCGCACGCTTAATGGAAAGTGACCCATTAGTAGATAGGTCAGAATTATTTCCGGATATTTTTTTACTCAGATCACATCAATAGTTAATCATACGTTCAAAATTCAAGCATTCATGATTAATAATCTAATCAACTCCAATCAGTTTTAATTTTATGCGTCAACAAGTAGGATAAGTCCTCATAGTGAGAGATCTTCTTTGCGCTTTCCCAAAAATCGTCTGTTTTGAGTTAAGTCAGTATTCCATTATGCATGCGATTTGTGGAAATAGCACAGTTATGGCGGCTACGATTGAGTAGCACACGTGGGTGTGAGTATCTGGTGTTAGATCCCGAGTCCCGAGTAGGTATCTACCTACGTCAATCGATTACCTACATGAGGAGATCACGAATCACATTTCATGTACCTACTTAGTGGATACACGTACTCTGTGTTTACATGAAAATGGAAGATTTTCATAGGTGTGTTACTTATTTCGCACCGTGTTCATGAAATTAAAGTTTATTCACGTCCTTTGCATAACTACTAAAATATTTGAGTTTTGGTCTATAATGTTACCTCGGAGAGTAAATCCGTGAGGATTTGAAGAGGCGCACGCGTCACACTTTCGTCTTGTAGGGGCGTGGTCATGACAAAATCTACCATATTCTGAAATGGGATAAACACCACGAATTATTACTTATTACATTTTACTTAAATAATTAAGACTATTTATAAATGAATATTTTTTCATATTTACCTTCAACTCTTTTAAAACGACTTCTCTTCTCACAGTCTTTGTAAGAAAATTCCTGTACCTTATTATATTTCTCTGAAAAATAAAAGCACTTGTTAGAATATGTAGTATGTAAACAATTAGACAGCCACAACAGGAAGGAAATAATTAAATGTCTACTTACCCTCCATACAATGGAATGATACCATTGGTCCCGTGTATAAGAATCGTTTGCCTAGAAAATGGAACGTCATGGTTAGTTGCATTGTTATTTGTTCGGCTAGCATTATCTAGGGAGGTAAACTAGACAAGTGAGAACATTATTATTCCCATGTAGGTAACAGGAATGATCCAGTAGATACCTACAAATAATTAAGATAACAAACCTGCAAGAGCAGAGATCCGTGAGGCATAACTATTCTGAGGCAGTACTTTCTGGCAGGATCCCAGCGTGAGATGCAGTACACCTCCTGCATACAACTGTACGACAGCGGGTTCTCTAGCAAGCCTGAAGGCTGAAACAATCACAATTTATTAAGTAGCACTACCTAATTGAATTAATTTATAAATATTATTTTCAGAAGTGCCTCGCAAAATAAACAAATAACAATTTAACATTTAAAATTATTTAATATTTATTTAAAGTGTTTACATAATAAAATATATAATATTTAAATATGAAATGTTATTTTAATCTTATAGTTTATAGACCTAAACCGCAAATAGGTAACTTAAATTGAATTACCTACATTTACCGGTAAGCGTTGACCGCTTTTCAGAGGTAAAAACGCTATCCCTAAGTTTTCATAAAATATGTTTCTTTTTTATTTTGTTTATTGGGAGAAGAGTAGTAGATAAATAATGAATAATGTTAGGAAAGTCTCATTCTACGCATGCTAATATTGGAAAGTATACGTAAGTATGTACTATGTGCGAGAAACAACGAGTAACAGAAGAAGTCTGAAAATTGTTCTAAATCATTTCAGAATGAACATGGATTTCAAGCAATTTCTTGCAATATGTATTTCTCTTTGACTTGCAATATTTTAATAATGCATAAATAACAATTATATCTAATTAATGAATAAAAATTACTCCTAATAACTAAAACTACACTCAAAGAAATCTAAATATCTCCTAAACCTAAGTTAGTTTCATGAAGAAAAAAAAAATCTTGAAAACAGTCATACTGTTTTCATATTTTTTTTATTACACACACATTAAACCTTTATTACTGGCCTATTCGAAATCATGGATAGAAAAAATTTAAATAAATTCACGTTTTATAATTTTGTATTACATTTGAATACTTTTATTTTCGCGTTGATTTAATTTTTGTTTTTATCTTTCTTTTTTAACTAAAACTGCTTACGGCAGACGTTGACTTGTAAATAAAACCTGGATGAGGCTTGGCACAGGAGCGTGAGGATTGGCACAAGAAAAGAGAGGCCTGTGCCCAGCAGCAGTATCTATGTGAAGATGCTTGGCATTTGTCCAAGGTCCCTTGGGCCACGGGAAGTGTCTACCAGTCGTTTGGAAATTCCATTAAACAGACCAAAGGGCTCGGAAATATAATTACTGTAAACCAGGTACCACACCATTCTTGTGACGAGATTATTGCTTTGTTCAATACGAAAATCATCATTATATCTCGTTGCAATAAGAGCTATTTACGCACTGTCGACTGGTCCGGAGTCGGTCGACGGTGACTGTGACTTACTATAGTTTAAAATTTTAAATAGGTGTTTACGCACTTGGTCGTCGGATGATGCCTATGTTTGGGTCGCCGAGGGACCGAGTTGCCGGCGACCAGTCTACAGTGCGTAATAGCTCTAAAACTTAGTCCAATGGAGTCAGAGTGTTCTCATACTTGCACAGTTCAAATTTACGTTTCAATGCTTTTATTTCATAAACGATTGAAATACTTTTGTTTAGCAATATTTTTTAATTTAATTACTAGCTTCTGCCCGCGGTTTCGCCCGCGTTTAATTTTTTGTTCCTCCGATGGACGGGCGTTGGGATGCGACGGGATGCTCGTCCGCGCTATTACTTCGTTTTCGCTTAGCGTTATTTCAGACTTTTTTCCTTTTTCACGGGTCCCAAGGATCCTAGCGTGATGTTATTGCCTTCCTCAAGGATCGAGCTACCGAAAGCAAAAAAAAAATTTCATATCCGACTGGTAGGTAGTTTTATTACAGACTAGCGCAATCAAACATACAAACTGAGCTTTATTACTATTATATAGAATAATATAGATATGCCAATAGGCTCGCCCCCTATTACATGGGACTTATCTAAACATAACTGGCGATTAATGGGTATACTTTAGGTCACCGCTGCCTAACCCTTTCCGGAAAAGAAGCGTGATATTATGTGTATTTTTACTCTGTAATCTTATTGCACCCCATACATGTTTAACGGTTTGCACTTAGTCTGCTCCACGTTTTCAATATGTATTGTTTAATTCCTAAACCTCATAAAATTTCCTACACAAAGTTATCCTTATAAAACCAGGACCAGGATGTGTAGACAGTAAATAAATAAACTTAGTTATAATTATGAACTAATTAAAGTATTAACATTAATGGTCCATGAATCAGCTTCAGCACTGCTCTGTGCCGGTGCCTACATTCAGCTGATTCATGAACATTCCGACAATATTGCGATTCACTTTAGGTCCATTGGTGTTTGTTTGAATATGTATATGTTAGGAAAGACAGTTCATCACATGAGTAGTCATGGAGAAGATAGGCTTTCGGGAATTTCTACTGTGTTTCGGTAAATCTACATGCGCACGCGACGATGGGTCATAGTAAAAGTAAACAGAAGAACGCGTTTCATGAGTCAAGTTTTGGTTGACATAAGTGACTCTCGGGCAACAGACACAATAGAAAATCTATTGTTCGCGGTCACCGGTGACCGCGTTGGCAGTCAACGTGTTACATTCTATCTAGAATCCAACCAAGTGTCGCGGACTTACTTTATGGAGGCTATGGCAGGCACATCGACGTGCAAACTGTAACCATGAATTCAGACCCAGATTCTAGACCCACTAGCGTAGAAATTCTTAGTCGGTCATCAAAACATCTGTTGATCATAGAAAAGTGCAATACCTGCGCGGTCAAAATGTATGAAACAGCATTTTTTTTTATTACTTTCGATAAATTTCAACTCCTGGAAAATTTATCCCTGCCATCCTGTATATAACTAGCTGCGCCCCTCGGTTTCACCCGCATAAGTCTAGATCCCGTGGGAATATCGGGATAAAAAGCCTATCCTATGTCCCAATCCAGGTTATGGCCTAACCATGTGCCAAATTTCATCCAAATGCGTTCAGCCGTTTTAGCGTGAAAGCGTAACAAACAAACACAAAAAATCTAATATTTTCTCGTTAACCTTATTGGGTGCTATATGTTTGAGCCGTTTGGGGTTGAAACACTAGGGCCTTGGGTTCCGGGTGCTCATCGAATATTTCGGGAAATCGCCAAGCGGTTGGTTGACTCTACGCGTGACCAGAGGGCTGGCCTATTTTTAGCACAAAGAATAAGCATTGCCATCCAACGTGGCAATGCTGCCAGCCTTTTGGGCACTTATCCCATTGACAGGGATGTGGACGAATTTTTTGATGCCCAATGAGCTCCTGCCTTTTTCGTTTCCTTTTTTTTTTATTAAACACTTGTTTAGATAGTCACTTGTCTATGTTTATTGGTTTGTAGTCTGTACCTACCCTCAGCACAAAATCTCAAGCAAAAACAACAAGTCCGTTATAGTATGTCGATTATATAAGAATTTTATATAACTCCCTTATATAAAATTCTAACAGCACTAAATGTGAGCATACATTAGTCACTAGTCGGTATCTTGACAAAATATGCACATATGGGATGGAAATTAGAATGCCTAGCAAAAAATGAGACTATAACGAAAGGAATGTGAATGCTATGTAAACAGAATCAAATTACAAACTAAGAAGAAAAAGACTAATTTTTCTAAAAACTTCAAAAAACTTTGCCATTTCCACGGCATTGCCGGTGTTAGCGCTGAGGGCACTTCGACTGCATGTTTTGGGACACTGACGGCAGGATAGAAGGTGGAGCACGGTTTGCGACATAGCTCCACAATCACACTCCACTGCCGCTTCGTCGAGGTAGCCCCAGGCTGGACTTAAATCTTCCCACTTGTGTCCGGAGACGGTTCAGGGACTTCCAACTGGACCACGGAAGGTTACACCCCGCAGGGAGATGATCCTTTGGTGGTAGATAGTAAGTGGGACAGGAAGAGTATGCTGCCACAGTTTGCAACGAGCGCCGGCCGCGTTTCCTAACTAATAATAATATGTAAATTAAAGTAAAGATTTTTGGCGAACTGCAGGTATCTTTGTAGGTATCTCTGACGCACAGGCACTACTCGTTACGTAACTTATATTACTTGGGCATATACAACTATACTTAGCAGGTATGTTTTTAGAATCGCATTTGATATACCTACAATTTAATTTTTTTTATGGAATTCGGAGTTGATTAGAATAAACGACTTTTAGAATTAAAGTCAGTTTAAGATAGGGAGGCCTTTGCCCTGCAGTGGGACATCTCAGGCTAATAATAATAAAATAATAATAATAAGAACCAGCTAGTCTTTTCTAATAGAAAAATGCTATTATGCCTACACTTGATGAGTTTGGGTATGTCTATAATTCTAGACTGTTTTTTTAACCAATTTTATTGACATAATAATATTTATTTTTTGTCCCTTGACAGTTTGCATCGGTGTTACGTGTTCACACACACGCATTTTATTTTTGACTAGCAGCGCCCCGTTTTTTCACCCGCATACGTTTTGATCCCGTGGGAGTATCGGGATAAAAACTATCCTATGTCCTTTCCCGGGACTCAAACTATCTCTATACCAAATTTCATCTAAATCGGTTCAGCGGTTTAAGCGTGAAGAGGTAACAGACAGACAGACACACTTTAGCATTTATAATATTAGTATGGATAATTATGTACAATGTAAGGCAATTAAGGCGTTCAACATCACGTCTAATCGACCGGACTGATTTCTTTGAAAAAAAATAAATGTTATACTAGACCATTTGCTTCGTAATTTGATATGTGAATATTTGCAATTATATTTTTTTAACATAGTGTAATTAATTTGTAAAATAATGTCTACCGCGGACATAAAAACGATAATCACGCAAACACTATCGGGTGTATTTTCATAAAACTTTCACCATATAAAAGACAATTTAATTCCCCGAATTTTAGTATACGGTTTTTATTTGTTTGGTGTTTGATAAATCAACAATAGATGATTGTTTCATATTTTGCAATAAATTACCAGCGTTGTGTCATCGCGCTTCTCTTCCTTTTCTATGCAGTCCGATAGTGACCGCGTTTTAGGTCATGACTGCACGTACACGGCACCGCGTACCGCCGCGGAGGGCGGCCACGGTAAAGCGGATTCCGTAGCGGTGCCCCGCGCTCGACCGCGCGGTTTGGCGGTGTACGTGTGTTAGGCATTTACGGATTTATTAGAGGCCAATGCGACATGAGATCCGCTTCACCGCCTACCGCGGCGGTGCGCGGTGCCGTGTGTTAATCGCCTAAGTGGATTTGCAAAACTAGTGTTTTCAATGATAATGTTTCTTGTACTACAAAGATTGTTTTAAAACCTGTCACTCAAGGTATTCATAGCCTGTCTTTCATAATTATTTTTTAACCGGCTTCAAAAAAAGGAGGACGTTATCAATTCGGTTGTTTGTTTTTTTTTTAATTTGTGTTACCTCAGAACTCCGTTATATAGAAGCTGATTTAAAAATTATTTTTTTATCTAAAAGGATATATACTTTCAGATTGGTCTCATTGTCATCAGGTCAGGATCAGCCAGTCGATTCTGTAAAAATCTCACAGTGAAAACTTGCGTGGAGTGAGCTGTCATTCCATCTGATGCTATAGGGATTGACACTAATGACAGCTCACTCCACGCTCACTTCACCTAAGTTTTCACGGTGAGATGTTTACAGAATCGCACTGCTGATAATTGGAACCTGGAGAAATCGAAAGAACTCTTCAAATACATAATTATTATATATAGGCACACCTATAGCGATTTGGCTATTTTTTATAGTAACTCGTGCATTTGCTTTCGGAAAGCACCATTTGGTGAAGTGGAACTTTTGATGAAGACCACAGATGGCCACCGGAATAACTCAATAATAAGTATTTCTCGGGTTGCGATTCGATTACTTTAATATGGTTGCTAAGCAATTTATGCTCGTCACAACACGAATGGTGAAATGGAGCTAGTGGTGAAATACCAGGACAACAATTAATAACAATTAATGTCCCTGTATCGGGAAAAGCAATATTTTGTGCGATGAGGAAGTTGACAATGGCAAGTATAGATAAATTATAAGCAGACCCACTAAAAAGCGAGAAATAAAATTCAACAGAAAAAATCTACTTCCTTAAAAAACACAACGTTTTTTATGGATCGCGATTAATTTTTTGGAAATTTTTATTTATTTCTCACTGTATATATACATAAGACATTGACATCTTTTACAGATACCTAATTACCGCAATCTACTGCCACCACAATGACGCAAATCAAACCAAAGAAGCTTCCTTCCTATTTGTTAAACAACATTTTATTTTTCCTTAATGGGAAAAGAACCTTATTTATAAAAGCATTGCGGTCGGGTCACGAGCCACCAAATATATCTATTTTCCAAAAATAAATCTGCATTTCATGACATGCACCTGTTGTACGTTCATAAATATTCAAAATTATAGGTCGATAGACGTTTTACAGCTGTAAATAGCTAGCAACCTATTTTCGTATCTCGCGTAGATTCGATGGGGGAATTAGGTCAACTAAAGAGAAGGGCGCAGCCATCGCTTTGTGTGGAGAACGCTCGGTAGGCGGGGCAGTGTACGGCGATGGCGATGTATGACGTCTCGGAGCAATGCACCTGCGCGAGTAGCACGAGCCCGCTATGCCGTCACGAATACTCGCGACCCACCCTTGCCCTGCCGCCGTACACGCCGACATTGTCTCCTCTCAGCTGGTTTCACGTCACCTTGCAATCGACCTGGGTTTATCGCCCGAAAAGTGTTTTTTACTGGGTGTATACTCCGACGTAGGTGTTTACATTATTCGTGTTTGGATTAACAGAACTGAAAACGGGATATTTATTTAAGAATAACAACCTTGATAGAGTTTTTAGTTGAGCTTGTTAATCAGTCAAGGTAAGAGAAGTTTTCACTATTTGCAGTCGTCAGTGTGATTTATTCCGGTCTGATCCCCTGAGTACCCCCCTCCACCCCCCCTCCTCGATCCCCTGCTAGTTCTTCTTCTGTGTAGCTGGGATGGTTTCAGCTGTTTCATTTCGATGGTCTTCTTGGAAACTGTTATTGCTATTTACCAACAAATTAAATCATCTCTAAATCTACAAGAGGCTCGAATAGTTGTCGTTCTTATATTAAACATCAACGTACGGTCTATCACCTGAGTGTAACTATCTATACCAGGGGTCTCCAAACTTTGAAGTCTTAGGGCCATAATGAGTTTTTCAGTATTCCAAGGGCCAAAACAGTTTTAATTTTTCTGCCCTTAACTATATTTCTAGACTAATCGTAAAGTGCGCGACCTACCCACATTTCGCCAATTATGTTCAATTCCCATATAATATCCTATGGGGGGAGCCTATTGCAATATTCACATCAACCAGGCAGAAATCCAGTCCTTCATTATTTGGCATAATTTTCTACAAAATCAATTGTGTGTTTATTTAATTGGTAATCTGTATACAATACAAGGTACACTGACCACGCAATGACACTAAGTATGAGAGGCCTACCGATCACCACGTACCAAGCCGCATCTAACGTAGGTAATGATCCCATACAAATCTAATTTAAGTAATGATGTGAGTTCACCTGATGCGAATAACAATGCTTTTCAATAAGTGTACTCAACAATAATATTACGAAGCAGCAATGTTTTATTGAAGTATGACAGGGAAAACTACAAATATCCTATCATTGTTTAGACCCACATTAACTATTTTTAATTCAACCATAATAATACATCAAAGAGTTGCGTCGATAATAACAATGTAGAAAGGTAATTAATAGAATAAAAATATCAATTAAATTTAATGATGTAAACGACCACGCTTTGACGTCAGAGTTATATTTATTTTGTAAATATAATTGATAAGATGAAAAAATAATTGAAATGAGTTTTGCGCTGTTAAGTGTGAAACAAATTAGCTCTTGTAATAGAGAACTGGCAAAAAAAATATACAAAAAATAGGTATTCTGTGTTACAGATTGACGTCAGAGCATATTAATGACATTTGTGGAGTAACTTTACGATAGTAATAGCAGAACGTACGAGTGTAAAAATTATAGTCGTGACTGTTATTTTGAACTCCCAATAATTGTGTGTTTCTCGAATAGTTAGGACACGCGGCACCTACACGTGGACCTCTTTACTAATAGCTACCTTGGGATGGTCAAGTAATAATGTTGGCCCACGTTATTCTATTGTGCCAGTGCCACTATCTCATCATTTCATCCTATAACATGCTACGCTGAAACACAGTGGCATATTCCTTGATCAGAAAATACAATTACTACGTTAAAAGATTTTTCGAAAATCTCAACTTTCGTGGCCCGGACAAGCTGCGAGACTGCGCTGAATGATAAA
This sequence comes from Gortyna flavago, assembly GCA_963669345.1. Taxonomy (NCBI): domain Eukaryota; kingdom Metazoa; phylum Arthropoda; class Insecta; order Lepidoptera; family Noctuidae; genus Gortyna; species Gortyna flavago. Next base: position 12,530,366 of record OY770126.1, read on the forward strand.
CGTGCCAAAAACATTGTTATAAAATTACATGTTATAATGTATTTTATTGTCTGGATTCTATAGTCGGACTTTTTATTAGCGGCAGTAAAATGACAGCTTATGTTTTACTTAAATTACTGAAATTTAAGTCTTTTTGTTTTTTCGCGGCCATCAACCAAATCTTGTTTTTCTAGTACACAATAGTTTAACAAACGAAACTTATTTGACATGCTTTTCTCTAAACGCAGTCCGAAATGAGTTTTAGCGTGAAAGCGTAACAAAAAAAATACAAAAAACCAAATCTTTTTCAGGGATCCTTGCGTTTTGCTTCAAAGAATTTGACAAAATTTCATTATCCAAACAAATAGCAACCTTTTTTATACCAATGCAATATTTGGAATGATTTTATTGCGCACATTTTCATTTGGTCAGATTTTTACTCGGCAGAATTTTACCAAGAATAATAATGTCATTATGGCATTTGGTCTTTAATCAAATTATGATTTATTACAGCAAACAATCTTTAGACAATATTGATTTGTTATGAAAAAAAAATATAGATAAAAAAATTTTTTTTTGGGAATTATCGTTGAACCGATGTCACCCGAAGTACGTTTCGTGCGTATTTTGGGTGACATCAGTTGCATAGTTGCGGTCGGTCGATAGGCGACGCGAAGTAGGATGCAAGAGGGAGCGAAGGGCACCCCGAGGTTCGGTTTGGTTAGGTTACTTTACACAAAATAGGAGAGAGCTACATAAAAATGAAATATTTGGCTTATTTTATTTTGCCTAAAATATGTTAGGATGTTAGGTATACCAACTGAAATATTTGACTACATTAAAATAATTGTTAAAGTACTACTTAGTTGGTAAGCAAGTTATTGTTGAAACGATCACTTGCTAAACATTAGGTTTGCGTTAAAAAAAAATTGTGAAGAGTTTATTTGCTAATTAATGATTTGGCAAATGAAATTTTTTTTGGGAAGTATAATTTTTCAATATTTTTTCGATGAAACAATGGAGACGCCTTTTTCTTTATAATATTAGTTTAGAAGACGACATTATCAATATGCTACGGAACATTACCTGCTACAATGATACGAAAAAAGATAGGTATTTATGAAATGGAATAGATTAATACGACGTATTTAGGAAATATCACACTGAAAACGCCCACTTTACAACTGACCTTGGGTTTTCCCCTATGACAGCGAAAGACGCAGGCGGATCAGACATGCCGCATGTGTGATTATTGTATAAGTACAGGGATAAATGTAGAAAAATACGCTTCTGGGAAAGACTTTCTTCGCGATCATCATCATCTGCCTAGCCTTTTCCCAACTATGTTGGGGTCGGCTTCCAGTCTAACCGGATGCAGCTGAATACCAGATATTTTACATGGAGCGACTGCCTATCTTACCTCCACAACCCAGTTACTGGGTAATACGATACCCCTTGGTAAGACTGGTTGTCAGACTTTCGGGCTTCTGACTACCCGTAACGACTGTCAAAGATCCACAAATGACAGCCGGGATCAACGGCTTAACGTGCTTTCCGAGGCACGGAGGGGTCTCGATATGTAAATATGGTCTCCCATCCACAGACCAACCGCGGCAAGCGTAACTTAACCTGATCGATCGACCTGTGCGGCTGTTATTATTTAGCCACGGGCCCCTCGGAAAGACTTTCTTCGCGAGACAGGGCTAATTATTCTTAGTCGGAAAATACAACACTGGACCACTAAGGTATTTTTATTGTAAAGATTGTATTATTTTGCTTATTTATCAACAAAATAACTAAATATTATAAATTGAAAATGCTGGAAAATCGATATTTTTATTTGACCAATAATACCTACGTTGCAGAATAAAAATAAGACAAATGACGATGTTGTAGGTACAAACAATTTGAATAAGTACTTTTGAGACTATGGTGCCGATTCTCTTGTCACAAATGCGTCTAAACTAGACTAAAAATCACCAAAATTTAGTTTATTCCTGTCAAACGATGACTTACCATTCTGAAATTGACTAAAGTGATACAACTTAACTATATTTTAGTTTGACAGCACAAAGATGGCACTGAGTTATTAGTTTACTGAAAATGGTAATTTTGCTATTCTGAATCTGACGTTTTTTATCTAAAATTTAGATTTTCTAACTAAATCTGTCTATTTTTTATCGCGACTAAAAAGGTGTGGAATAAAATTAGTTGGCATGAACTAAAATTCACACCAACACCTCGACTTCAGGTGCAAAAACAGTACTATGTCTTTTTTTTTTCTTTTGCTTTTATATCGAAAACGGTGTCCTATCGCAAAAATAATGAAAATTTCGACCCCCTTTAAATAACCCGAATACCCCTAAAACTCAACACGTAGGTAATAATTTGTCATATTTTCCATATAAAAAGTGTAAAATTTGATTTAAAAGAGTCTTTTATAAGACGTCGAGGCTCCCCGCTGTGCGCCTCCGGCTCAAAAAAATATATTTTCTACGTGGTGTCGATGTCGTGATTGTCAAATTCGATTTAGTTGTGTCAAAATTATTTATAAATTTAGAGATATTTTTTTGCAGAATAGTTGTAAGATTCTCATAGCCAAAAGTAAGGAATTTTAATGATAGTTTAGTTCGGTGTACAAGAGAATCGGCACCATTTTTTATTTAAAGATGAAGATTTTGTGTCTTGACATCTCTTGTCACAATAATTACCTACGAAACGTACGATAACCGTCGGGCACAGTCGGGTGTCTTACTGATACATAAATCATTATGATAGCTGGATGACGTGCGTAAACCGCTGCCACGTTTTTCTAAGCATTCTGTATTAGTGATAACAAGAAACGGTCACGTGACGCCTTTCCCTCCACTCGATACGAAGTACAAATAATATAAGAATACCAACGAAGTTCGAACACGAAATATTGATGTTCATTTCATCGGCCATACGCGTACAATACGTTGCACACGTACGCACGTGCGTGCTGCGTAGTGATACAATTATTAAACAGTTTTTCATTATGGAATTCCCATGTTTCTAATAACGGTTGCTAACGTTCCCTTATGACCTGACATTGTTAAAGAAATACCTACGTACATACCTGTGGTACCAACTTTGTCGTTTAACAATGTAAGGTAAACCTTGTTTACGCTTTTAACTTCAAATGAGGACAGTTTTATCGATAGAATTATTGATGTTGATAATGTTCCATTTTTAAAAGCTATTCTGTCTGATATAGACATTGGTAAGGAAAACCAAGCGTACAAAAAATAAAAATGTACATCGTAACAGTGGTACTTTCTGGGATTTTATTAAAAGGTCGAGCCTCTACGTACTTATTTCTTATATTTTTTTTTAAATGAATTCAAATCATATCACTTTTATTTGTTAAGACAGGTAAAGAAATGCAGATCTTGAGTTTGGTGAACAGAACGCTATGTTATGCCAGGAGGCGTACAAATATGGTGTGCATCTAAGTAGCTCAATATGACGAATATAAATAAAAAAAAAAAATTTTGAAAATCATGCATAATTAAAATTTCAAACTAAATTATAACAATTAAGCATTCAATATTATTTAAAAAATTGAGTGATGTCAGATTTAAATGAGGAATTACTTAGTTATAAATGTAAAAAAAAAAGTGTTATAATTGTTATAGCATGGCAAACTGCAAGGACGTAGATAAGTAGTTTTGATTAAACAGTGTACGTCAGAAAACTGTTATTGCCCATTGTTTCTTGAGCGGTTATAATCGAATCAACTGCGAAGTATTGAGACGTCAGCCCTTCATAATTTCTAAATGTAAAAATGCACTTAGTGAAGTTTAACACAATTATTGACTATCAATTTTCTTAATGGAATAGGGCCCTGGAACAGTGACGTTGTAGCAAAATGTTTAGTCTAACTGCGGTCGACCCCTGACATTAGCGTAGAACTCACGCGTCTGACAGTTCCGTGTGGTTCCGCCTTCACTGCAGACAAATGGCGAATGCAGTTGTTTGTCTTTTGCTAACAATTCTGCTGAAAAACTGCTTTTTATCTCTAACAATTTTCATCAAATTAATTCATATGGACCATAATAATCTAATTTTGACATTATAAAACATCATCAAAGGAGATGTTTCAAAATGTATGGAGCCTGGGCCAGGTCCTTGTACACTATACAAAAAAATTGGAAAATTCATTTAAAACAGTTCTCAACTGTCCAATTACTTTTAAATGGCTTGTTTTGCCGGTAAACACAAGAAATTACACTTGAAATTGCAACACACAACAAAAACCCGTCATGGCGGTAAACTGTCATTTTGATTGATTAATGACGTTTGACATGTTTATTTCTGTGGAGGAAACCACACAAGAAAGTCGAAGTCCTTACAACACAAGCCGGGTAACAGTCCAAAAACGAAAGCTAGGTAAACAGATGGGAAAGAAACGGTATTAAATCCAAAAAACGAAAGCGAGGTTGTTAAAAAGAACTCCAGAAACTCAAAACAAAACGAACACAATCACGACCGACGATAAGACGAAAGTGACTGAATTGACACTTTTGTGACAGCTAACAGTTCTATTTCTATGATCAATGGTTAATTGTCCTTGTTTTTAAGCACAGAGTAACTAAATCGGTGAGACGCCATGTTGACAGTCGATAAAAATAATTGATAAGTATCAATTCACTACCAGAACAGTATACATTTAATTGAATTATCTGTATTTTTCCTGAATTCTATGGATTTTTCTCTTTTTTTTGAGTTACTGTACATAGACCTGGCCCATTTTGAAACATCTCCTTTGATTTTATTCTCCACTAATTGCGCCCCGCGGTTTCACCCGCATAAATATCGATCCCGTGGGAATAATTTGATAAAAAGTATCCAATGTGTTATTCTGATGTGTAAGCTATATTACTGTAAGGTTTCATCAGAATCCGTTCAGTAGTTTTTGCGTGAAAGAGTAACAAACATCCATCCTCACAAACTTTCGCATTTAAAATATAAATATAATATTATATATTAGTAGGATAGGATAGTAGGAAGTAGGGCTTAGGATAATGATAACGTTAAACTGATATCCGTATAGTAGAGCATAAACAAAAATACAAAAAAATCTTATCCATTATAATACAAGAAAAAAGTGGCCGACATTTATCATTTGGCAAAGTGATTATTCTTGTACATAATATCAAAGCAGACAAGTCTTGTACATAATATCAAAGCAAACAAGTCTTGTGGCCTCTCATACTTCAGTTGCGCTGGCGCTTCTAAGGGACACGGCAGTTTGTATGCAGATAATTAGGAAGGAAAATGACAATAACGCATCACATACAAATCAGGCATGGAGAACTAACCTACTGAACTATACCTACTTCAATAAATGCAACGCTGTTTTGTATCTGCTTCAATCCTTGTCGTTTACGTCACATGGCTTAAGAGTAAACTAGTCGCAAGCTCGAACTCGCTGGTGGTCATATTCAACAATCACGCTGTCTCACCCGGCTTCGTGTGTGACAGAGCTAGTATCAGTGATGAGTAGTTAGACGCTAGTCTACACGCACAACGTCTAGTTCTCACGCACAGAAACACGGTTCCGAACTGATAGGCGCGTAAAAAAAATCGAAAAGTGCTTTGGAAAATCGAGTTTTATGAAAAAACCACTGCATAAATCAATTATAAATAAAGTTCATTGAACTCTTAGATAACTGAGCTTTGTCGGTACGGACTTGGTTTTGAAGATTTTACAGTTCTTTTATTACTTAATTAGACTCAAAGTTGCGTTAAAAATAGCAAGAAAAACGAATCTTTGTTGACTAATAACTTTTAATGACTTTTTATTTTACTATTCTGTTTCCGTACAGACACAATTAATAATAAGTCAAAACGATATCATTTTTAACTTTGGATGCATAATGTCAAACAGTGGAGTAATACTCTCCCGAAATTTGTATAAAAAAAAAATATGGACAAGTGGCACCTTAACCAATTAATTTTTAGTTACTGAATATGTAATTAAAAATTATATTTTTTTCTGTTTTATATTTTATTGTGTATATGTATTTATTCTTATATTTTAGTTATAAATATTTACTAAGTTGTTTTCTGTTATTGCGCCTACTGTGTATTGTCTCTGCATCACCCTAAGGTAGACTGGTAGAAAATGTCCAAGGTATTAAGTTCGCCTTTGTAAAATTTGTGTACTTGTGCATAAAGTTTTAATAAATAAATATGTTATATCCAATCTCCTTAATATGGGAACCATATAGGTTGAAACTCCTCTGTATATCTAAACTAATATTATAAAGAGAAAAGTAATTTTTTTGTATGTTTGTTTGTTATCTACGCTTTGACGCTAATACGGCTGAACGAATATGGATTAAATTTGGCACATGGTTAGACCATGACCCGGGCTAGGACATTATGACTTTTATCTCGATATTCCCACGGAGATCGAGACTTATGCGTAGGTAATTATAATGATTGAATATTTAAACCAGAGCTGCTGTACAAAGAAAAGATCGGCTGGCACACGTGTAGCTACATTTATGGAGCATATAACAACTCGTGGTTACTCAAAAGGCTAACGATTAACATCGAATTTGGATATCAAATGCAAATGTGTTCTGCGTACACATGACGTCAAAGGTGAACTGTTTTGAACACAAAAAGCCGTTTATGTAGGTAAATGTAAACATTTATGTTTTCTTTCTCTCGGGCAAGTTTGGCTCCCTGCTATTCTATAAAGTTATTTGAGAGGTGAGTATGTACCGTGCGGCATCCGTGGGGCTGTAGTGCAGCGCTGCGCATTACATAATGCTGTGAACGATCACATATCGGTAGCCGGACGTTTAATATAAAAGTGGTGACGCACGAACGCTCTCTTATCTTCGATTGACCTCGTTGAAGGGTTCGGTCCGAAGCTGCAATCTAATTTAAACAGCAAACGTCATATTAACGATTATTTTTAATAATGCTCTTAACGAGGTATTTGGTATTCGTTTGTAATTTATCTGGCGGCACGTCATATCAATTTCATTTTAAACGAAAACGCGATTTAAATTTGATAAATGCATATAATTTTTCCTGGAAATCAATGTACCTATTCAAATTGAATCCTGAATTTTCATGGATTTGGGTTTATTGATCACCCATTGAAAAATAGCATGACTGATTCAGTGATTTGACTTGATACATCAAGCGGTTGTTGCTGTTTAAGATTCTGCTGAGTTATATGTTTACTTTGCGAAACGTATTTGTAAATAGCACTCTAATACTTATTGATTGCAAACAATGCTATCGGATGTGGCAGTACCTACCTATATACGTTATTATAGAGAACAATGCTATCGGATGTGGCAGTACCTATATATACGTTATTATAGAGAACACTGAACACTTACGGCCTAGAGTAAATACTTACGTGTTATACATGGATATAGTTAAGCCTATGTCACGGTATAATTACAAGTGGATGAGTCGCGGTATATTATTATTCGATAGTTATCTGATAACACTGATGGTTATCAAACAAAGATAACAAAGGTGTGTTCATTTTTTGTCGCCATTAAGGAAAATTTACGTATTGTTCAAAGAACCAAACACGTGCTGTTACAAAGAAAGTTTTACTACGAACTTGTTAATTTTAATTATTGTCAACCACTCTTCGTAGTTCTAATATTAATTACTTACGGAGTGACGTCATTAGAAGTAAAATGACTAATCAATTACGTGCTCGTATAATTTGTTGATTGAAGAATTCTTATCATCACAACATCAAAACAGTTAATCGCAACGCATGTTAAAAGGAAAAACATTTTTATTTGTGTTTTTAGTTTGTATGGCGGATCATCCGATAGATATGAAATTATATCATGATATTTATAGAAGTAGAGGTAGGTGGGTTATGAAAGATTAGATGTACATATTTAGGTAGTCTAGTGAGTGAGTAACGAACTGTATATTGTACCTACGTACTTATACAATACTAGCTCCCGCCCGCGGCTTCGCCCGCAAGGTATGTCGATAAAAACTATCCTATGTCCTTCCCGGGGATGTAATTTATCTCTCTGCCAAGTTTTATCCAAAATCCGTTCAGTGGTTTAGGCGTGAAAAGGTAACATACAGACAGACAGGCAAAGTTACTTTCGAATTTATAATATTAGTATGGATGTAACATAATTACAGCAACACCTCAGCCTCATACACCCTAATTACCTTTTGAGTTAAAAGTTGATGACCTTAACTTTTTTTTAAAGCTAACTAAATATCATTAGAAAATCGTGTTGACCCTAGTATTATTTTATGCATTAAAAATTGAGTCTTATTGCCTAGAAATAAGATAATTTTCTTAGTCTCAATCGGCGGTCAGTATAGAAAAATATACATAATTTTTGAAATAAAAAAAAATACCTGTATTGAAAGTTACTGAAATCGATTTAGTGGTCAATTATGAACAAACCACTTACTTTTTACAATTCGTATTATACAATAATTCTCATTGAGACGGTAAATTTTTCAAGTAGGTATGACAACTTTTCAAGTAGGATGAGTTATTTTATCCTAACTAATATAATAAATGCGAAAGTAAGTTTGTTTGTTACCTTTCACGCCTAAACCACTGCACCGATCATCCTGAATTTTTGCATACACGTTGTCAGGTGTACAGAAACGAACATAGGGTACCTTTCATCCCGAAAAAAATGCTGTGCCCGAGGAAAACAACAACAACGTTATTATGATAATAGATGGCGCTACGTGTCTTTCAAATCATGATTGAATTATATTACAAACATTTTTTTTTTAAACCTATTACCTACATTTTATGAGTCTAAGGTCGATAGACCGGTTTTTCATCCTCCTAACTAATATTATAAATGCGAAAGTAAGTTTGTTTGTTTGTTGTATTTGGATGAAATTTGGCACATGGGTAGACCATGACCTGGAAAATGACATAGGCTACTTATCATCCTAGATCGCAGACGAAGTCGTGGGAAACAACTAGTATTCTATATCCTTTGGTGTCGGGGCAAAACCAGGAATATGGAAATTTTACAGCTATAGGTACTATGCCTGAAATAGGAACTTATTTGATACATTTCAGCATTTCCGTCATAAAATAACGCTTTAGGTAAGTATACACACTAATAATATTATAAAGGCGGAAGTTTGTGGGTGTGTTCGTATGTTTGTTACTTCTTCATGCACAAATAACTGAACGAATTTGGATGAGATTTGGCACACAGATAGTTTATAACCAAGATTAACAAATAAGATAGATATTTTTATCCCGATATTCCCAGTTCCCACGGGATCGAAACTTCTGCGAGAGAACCGCGGGGCGCTGCTAGTATGAAATAAATCAAAATCTACCAGACTTTAATTTATTTTGGGTGGCCTAATAATATGATCAAAAAAAGCAAAAAGGTTTTTAATAAATAAAGCTTAATAGAGTATGTATCTGAGTATTTGCAAGATAAACTAACTATTTATGATTTATGTTTTAAATTTTTAAATTTATTTTGAAAGTAGTTGTTCTGTTAACATTTTTTTTTTTTATTTAGTTACTTATATGCCGAAAGGTAAAATATGGTGTTAAAGAGAAATTAATGTTTACCCATATATGCTAATAAATGATTTTTAATATGAATTTGAAAATATTTCGCTAGGAAAACTAGCGGCTCCACTAAAAATAACGAAAAGTCACGAATACTCACATCTTATTTTCGCAACGCAATTCTATCCGCATTGCTATTAAACGTATAAAAACACTCGTATGGAAAATAATAAATTTTGTTTCGTTCAGGTTTTGCACTATGAAATTTCCGTGTAGACAAAATTGTTGTTTGAGATTAGGAGATTCTTATACTACAATAACAAGATGATGTGTGTTAATAAAGCCAACTACACTTATAGCAGCAAGATGTTTTGATATTTTGAAGCTAGTGAGCAATCAAAACACTGAAATGAACGAATTTTGAATGTTGCTATTGTTCCCAAATTTTTATTTAAACTGAATTTTCTACACAAACATCATCATCATTTTGTAGATACATAAACATTTTGATGTCAAAGACACTTGGTACAAATATCTATGATACATTAAAAATTCTTAATTATTACGCATAAATAAGTCTGATGAGCAATCGTTGACGTATATTACATGTTTATACAGATGTTAAGAAGATTACAAGCTATTTAAACATGATAAGTTCGATTGTTATAAACTATGCATAACTGAAGGACGCCTACCTACTCTACCTAGAAAAGCCACAAACTGTTGACAGCACAAATATCAGTAATAGCCTTACGTCAAAGCAATTAGACGTAATGGCCGAGCGATACGCTCATAAAAATTTTACTCAATTTAGTAAATATTTGAGACACACTTTGGTCATTAAACCTCGCTACGATATCATACAGTCCGCAGCTATAGCCTTGTTGGAATTATTCTGTTGCCCAATAGACACGCTTTTTTTTTTTTATATGGCATCTCGCAGTTCATCCTTTATAAGGATGGCTATTGCTTAACCGGACTTTCCTGTGGATGCCTCGAATTAAGGCCTCCAGCCAGGGCAAATAATAACTTAAAAACTAAGCGACAGCGCTAAGGGCAACCCCCTGCGGGGTTCGGACCTCGGCTCAGGGCGTCGCTGGAAGAGGACAGCAAGGGACAGGCTGGATCGGTATTATTATTAGAGTTTTGGGGCGAATTTAAAACTACAGGCTCAGCTGCGCGGGCTGGCTCGAGCAAGGGTCGGGGCGGGCACGGTGATGGTGCGGGACGTCGCGAGGGGCCTCGGCGGCGAGGACGGAAGGACGGATGTCTGGGCTTGTGTTGTCGTCTGATAGTGGTCGTGGCCTTACTGCTCTCCTGGAGGAGGGTAGTGGCGTCGTCGGGGATAGTGAGGGTATGCCTTGGTCGGTGAATCCTACTTATGCTGGAGGGAGTGTATCGGGAGGCCGCCGCAATCAGGGGATTGGGGTGCTTTATGGCAGAGTCAAAGAAGCGCTTGGAGAGGCGTTTCATGAACTGCTGGATGGTGGGGATTCTGAGATCTAGATGCAGATTCACATTTCAGACATAGAAGGGGGCTCCCGTGACCTTTCGGAGGAAACGGTTCTGGAGGGTTTGCATTTTATGCAGAAGTTGCGGCTTGGCGTGTGCGAAGACTACGCAAGCATAGGTCATGATGGGACGGATGACCGCGGTGTAGAGGCGCAATTTGCACTTTAGTGACAATCCAATAGACATGCTTAAAGAGTTAAACTTTTATAGAGAAAACTAATGAAGATTGAGATTTGAGACTTTTCAAATTAATTTTATGTGATTTTTTATGAACTATTTACTCTTCGGAAAATATAGCTTTTGGAACAATCTTGAAAAATTATCGTCCGGAAATCTGGCAGCACAATATGTTAAAAATAGATTATAATAAAATATCAAAATATACACAGAACATAATATGTGCTGTTTCAGGGACATTGTTTGACATCAGAATGACGTAGTTGTTACGCAACCATTATTTTGAATTCGTTTCCCAAACGTCGAATAGTGCGCAAATTTTGGGTGTTTGTAAACAGTAAACTTACCGTTTTAGAAATAATGTATTGTTCATCTAGGCATAGCACATGGGTTTCCCACCGCCTCAGGAACTTCGCTGCGAGTATCTTGTCTACCACAGTTCTAGTGTGCTGAAAGCAGCACACTCTGAGGGATCCCTCTGAGGCCAGCTTGTACCGGGGCCCTGGGGGTGGCGCCGGGGATCCAGCATTATTGGCCGAGTCCACCCCTGCATTATCAGCACAGCACTCCGGACTTGAACCCTGCAGAACAACATTTTTATCGTTAGTAAAGTATCTAAGTAACGCTACATTAAACTACTGCTCTTAATAAAATGTAGGGAAATTCCGTTAAAAATTTTTTTTACAGCCTTCTCAGGTATTTTCGCAAATGTTTAAAAATCTCTGAAAGAAAGTCAGAACAACGGTGCTTCATACAAAGACAAAGTCTAAAGTAGAAAATAATGCAAATTATTTTGAAAAGTCGGCAAAATTAAAAACGAAAGGTCAACGAAAATCTCTTCACAAGCCGCTGTCTAGGATAGATTATTACGATCGTTACCATAATTATTTTATGTTTTGTGTCAATAGGTAGACTTGCATTATCAAAAAATTACTAACGAGGCAATTTGGAGGTCTTTTACCAATAAATTATGTGCTGTAGGTACCTTACATAGAGGTACTTACTTGACGCTACGCTTTACGGAAATTATGGAAGTCTAGAAATCTATGCGAAGTTGTTGAGATAATAACGTATTTTTAACAGACTTCAAAAAAGGAGGAGGTTCTATTGAGGATGTCTATTTCTTTAAGGGTTGTAAATGACTCGAGTATACCAGAAACTTTGGTGTTAAGATTGCTCTTAAAACTGCTATAATATAATAATACAATGTTAACGTTACGTTTAAACTTTTAAAGGTGTCGTTTCGAAATAGCCAAGGATGCGGAGTTGATTAATTTCTTATTAAAATATTAGTTTAGAATACTTTATGGGAGGTATGTACCTAGTAGGTATTAATACCAAACAATGGTGCCTCATTTAATTGAAAGCGTCTAACGAGCTTCTGCGAATTGGCTTCGGTCCCTCGTACGCCTTCCAGGGTCCCGAGAAATGTCAAAGACACAATAATATCAAACAATATTTCCAAGACACGCCAAACTCAAGTAACAAATAATATACGATAATTTTCAGTTCAATACAGTTTTAGTACCTACCTACAGACTTTGATAAGACTTAATTAATGTTTTCCCGGCAGTATTATTGGCAAGAAAACCTAAGTCTATTTAAGTAATAAATGACAAAGATTAGTTACTAACTTCAGTGCTCATATTTTAATAAACAATCCTCTAATTTGCACTATTTATAAGTATGTGCGCACATTATGTCCGATGAAAATGTTAATTATTATATTTATGTATGTGTTAACGGAAAAGTGTGTAATCCGTCATTGTATACAATTCCTAGGAAATGTGTACAATTCCTAAAATATATAGGAAATCTATGATATATTTTGTAATATGCACTTTTCCTAGGAAATCTATACATTTCCTAAATCGCAGTCAGAAATGTATTAGGTACATTCTTGATGTTTCAAAGGGATCCCTTTTTTCGCATAATGTTCATTTTCCTAACATTTTGGCATAACTATTTTGGTATAATTTGTTTTGCCATAATAATACTTTGCCATATTTTTTTTGGCATACTGTTTATGTTGGCATGATCATCTTGAAGGCTAACTTGTTTTGGCATAAATTTAATTCGCATAATACTAAAGTACTACTAGGCGACGTAGGATACAAGAGCGAGCGAAGGGCACCCCGAGGTTCGGTTTGGTTAGGTTCCTTTAAACCTGCAGACAGAAATAGGAGCCCCGCGCAGCGGGACTCCGTTGACCTGACATCGTTAGAAATAAAACATGCAGCATGCTAAATTTATGCGTAAATAATGTTATGCGAAAATGTAATTTGAAGAAACAAAAGTATGCCAAGTTATATTAGGTCTTAAAATGATAGGGAACCGTTTACAAACGTGTTTTATTTTTTTTAAGTTTCCTAGTATCATCTCGGAATTGCATACAATTCCTAGGAAATACCATACATTTCACAGGAAATGTGTCTATTAAAGAATCTTTGAAACATTATTTTACACATTTCCTAAGTAGGCTCGGAATTGCTTAAATTTCCTAGGAATTGTGTACAATTCCTAGGTTTCATACATTTCCGGTAACATATATAACAACAATGACGTCAGATCTGACCTTGTACTTTATTTTTTATGTTATAAATGTTAATTAAATTAAATGTTAAATAAAACAGAGTTCTACATAAATGTTAGTTTAAAAATTGTTTGTTGTTTTTTATTTGAACTTTCTTTATATTTAGACTATAAATAAAACTTTCGGGTATATTCATTTTTTTATAATATAAAACGGAATGCTGTATAGAATAACAGCGTTCATGCGGTCGAAAATAATCTGGTCTAAAATTAGATAGGTACCTAGGTATTGTTAAACCACCTTCATTGTATATTTGTTTAATCTGTTTCAATTCAACGTCTCAATGGAACCTTTGCTTTTATTTTTAATATTTGGTTTAAGGAATGTGCAAGGAAAAATCTATGAGGATCCTCCAGAGCACAATTTGAATACATGCTCGAGATTCATTTAATTTTGAAATTAACGGGAATCGAGGATAAGAATTACAAGAAATACCTTCAAATACAAACAAACGAAGCGGGTAGCTGCCTATTATATTTTGTGTTCAAAACCACAAACGTTTGTTCATAAAGAATAATATGTATATATTTGTACGTGACAGAGCACTCGTGCTAATAAAGGTGTCCAACAAACCATTTTTATATACGCATTGACGTAGGTAATTAATTTACCGTTTGTGTAGTTTTTCAATGCTCTGCTATGATTCAGACTGTTTTTAAACATATCGCTCTGCGGTTTATATAATCTTTGACAGTGGTGCCCTCATCGTTTGTTTGGTTATTTCTTTTATTTTAGAATGGAAATGCAGAAAATAAGCACGTTAAGTTGTGCTCCCCAAGATTATACGTTAATATTATTATAGTACGGTACGGTAGTTTGACATTGTTTAGTTTTATTATAATCATTAAAATGGAAAATAGTGGCCACTATTATCCGTTTATTCCGTAAAATATTCCTAAATTGCGAGTACCAGAGACCAGACCTCTCTTGCACAAAAGAAATGGCCACACTACCTACCCAAAAGCTGGCGAGGGCGCGGATCAAATGACCGCACCGTTGCTACTCAGACACGAGGTTCTCAACGCTCGTAATTCCATGCAGACCCATTAATCTATAACGCCATAAATCTGTATCTGTTGATGCAGATGTTTACGCTACGGTTTTAGCCTACTATTCGGAGCGTAGGTATAGCCCAAAACAACAGTTTTTGTGTATACGTGAAGCTTCACTAATCCGATTAAATTTTATAGCATCTACTTTTTATCTCATATTAATAACGGCAAATTAGTGGTCATTAAACACGCGATCATAATAAAAGGAAAAAAGAAACCGTAAAAATATGAAGGCGATAAAACGGTCACGTTTCAAAGTGCACATTACCATGCATTTCCAAGCACTTGCAAATAAAGTACAGACGCCAGCACGTCAACCTACCCGAAACTGTCAAATTTTCCCAATCAACTTTGAACCTTATACTTTAGCGATAAAGTTGAAAATCTATCAAAGAAATTTGACAGATTGTAGTAGGTTGATGTGCTGGCGTCTGTACATTTCGGTAAAAGCTCTACAGGAAAATAAGCCCGATGTGGGTGCCACCCGTGAGAGGTCTCCATATTGCAACGTAGAAACGACAATATAACTCTTCGGCTAAGGAATTTACTGGCCATTAAGTGGCTGAAGAATTGTAAAGAACCGACTTCTAGTACACTCATTTATATAAATAGGTTAAATAAAAAACTGAAATTCAGAAAAGTCTTTTAAATATGCAAAATATTTAAAAAAAGATTCATTCCGGTCTGATCCCCTGAGCCCCCCTACACCCCCCCCCCCCCTCCTCGATCCCCCGCTAGTTCTTCTTTATACAAGAGAGCTACAACATCAAGGGAGACGATATGCAAGTAGTTTTACTAAGGAACAATTGTCAATTAGCATAAATTTTAATTGAACTTTTCTTATTTATTTTTTAGCCAGTTGAATGTCGTAATTACGAACACAACTATAAAGCCATTGTGTCTCGCGTAGATCTTCGTTCGAATACGAAAGGTTAAGTTCCAAGTTTATTCTATACATTTTTGACGTAGCAACTCGTAGCAAGGCTGCTGGCGCTACGTCAATATGTTTGTTTAATTAAAGCAATTATGTTTATTAGACGTTGAGCCATAAGTCAAACTGATATTATGAATGTCGTATTGAAGAAGGTAACGTGACCTAAAATGATATCTTTGATTGTTGCTATCTTATCTGGTGCAATACCGGAGTGCAGAGTGGGTCGGTGCTAGCGCATGACACGACCCACATCGTGGTCGGTGTTCGGTGACGTCATTGCGAAAATTTGGGTCATGAGGGCGCGGATACCGAGGCAGTGCCACCGCGCTCCTCCGTTTGAGGAGATCGACCCGAATGGAGAATACTGAGCAGCGCCGCTCCACCGCCTACATCACACCGCGCTGAACTGTGTGAACTTGGCACCCGACTTTGGAAAAAATTGTTTATTGAAGTGTTTTTCGGAAGTTTTCGATTAGTACCTATTTTCGTTAGTTGTAATGGCAAAAAAGCAAAAAAAAATGTCATCTCCCGAAATTTTAATTCTATTTTACTCTTAAGAAAAAATTGCACTAGAATCCACTACTAACGTTTGTCTATGAGAAACAGTAGGAAAAAACAGATTTTTCGTTTTTTTTTTGGCATTACTGCTTACGAAAAAAGGTGCACTACTATCCATAATCGAAATCTTCCGAAAAACCCTTCAACAAACAATTTTTGCCAAAGTCGGGTGCCAAGTTTAAACAGCCACCGCGCAGCGCGCTGGGCGCGCTGTCACATTATCTAAGTATACAGAGAGCCAACGAATATAT
Organism: Gortyna flavago; assembly: GCA_963669345.1. Classification (NCBI taxonomy): domain Eukaryota; kingdom Metazoa; phylum Arthropoda; class Insecta; order Lepidoptera; family Noctuidae; genus Gortyna; species Gortyna flavago. The sequence continues at coordinate 12,546,966 of OY770126.1, forward strand.
TATTACAAACATCATGATTTTCCAAACCAAGAATCAACTTTATTGACATGTAGCTAATACATTTTGAAGAACTAAATAACAGCTAAGTAATGGGTATTCAGTTCACGAGTCTCTTACGAGATATGAATAATAGGGCGATTTTAAACTGATTTAACCTTCGCTCTGCTACTACAATACTCAATCACCTTATGTCAATTACATCCAAGTACCTCATGTAGGTACGGTCGTAATTAATACTAATAGGTACTGTAAACATGGTCAAATCGTTAAATGAAGTTAGTATAGATACTCGTAAGAATATTTCGATGGATAGCACTAATCCATCTAATGTTTGTTTGACTTGACTTAGAGGCGAGCTCGACAATGTAAGATAATGTAACTTCGTTGTTGTTCAGTAGTAAAGAGAGTCCTTAGAATTTAAAATATATTCTGTCACCTCCAGCATGAAGGTTGAAAAGTGTGAGGTTAATAAAATTCGAGGTTTCGTGTAAACTTATTTAAAACAGATTCTGGCGGTGACACTGCTCGCTTCGAGGGAAGGGTGGTAGCATTAAAGCCCTAATTCGCTTGCTCTACCTGCATACCTACCACGAGCTCTTAACGCGATCCACTTTAGGACCTAAACTGAACTGTTCTGCTAATTCGTACCATGACGTCAGTTTAACGATTCAATGTAGGCCGTGCCATCTGGATACCTACCTCTAGCTCTTAAAGCTCATTCACTTTCAACAATCCAAATTCCGCTGAGCATATTGGACGTCATGGTACGACTGTGAACGATGCAGTTTAAGAACCTAAACTGAAATGTCTTGCTTTTGAATCGTTTTGAAATAGATCATGGTAGGCCTCCTGGCCTTAAATACTTTTCATAATAGTATGAAAACACCGATTTCTTTTGTTAGTGTTACAGCCTACAATTTGTTTGGGGATAGATGTAATATTAACAATAAATGATTGAGTAAACTTTTATGTTAATGATGATAATGCTTTGATTTATGATAACATTCTGCAATGAAACTGGTAATTTGCTTTCTCCACCCTGCTTTCTCCCCTCAAGAAAAAAAAAGTTTGATCTGTTAGCAACGAGGGGACAGTTCGAACTTTATTCACTCCTATCTGCCCCCCTATTGGTGATAGGAGGACAAATGACACTTTTTATTCCTATATGTCCCCCATAGAATTTAATATACTTATTACATTATAAGCAACATTAAATTAAATAAAAGACTAGTGGTTTGGGTTTTTATTCATTTGTATTTAAATAAGTTACTTTTTTGTTTTTCTATCAATCAGCCACAGTTCCCGTTCTTATTGTTAGTAATTTAATTTTTTGTTATTGTAACTAAGTTGAATTAAGTCAAATCAGAAGACTGATTGTAATTATACCCACAATACCCACTGTGATTTATGGGACTGTGGCTGATTGATAGTAAAACAAAAAAGTAATATAAATAAATACAGATGATTATGATTTATTCCGGTCTGACCAAACCACTAGTATTTTATTTAATGTAATGTTGCTTATAATTTGTGGCATTAATTTTTACTTTTAAGCTTAAGCTAAGCTTATCTTATAAGATACAAAATTGCAGCAATCTCTTCACAACCTTCAATCTAGATTCTAGACCCTCTCAGAAATTTTGATATGAAATTTTATAAAGCTTCTTCCATGTCAAGCCGATATTAAAATGACTTACATACGGAGCTCCTAAAAATAGCGATGAGTTGAGGAACGTAATAATCTCACTTCGGGGCTGGTGGTTTATAAGTATTGAGTCTTGAATGAGGGGAGATGAAATCTTTTTCCCAAGGGCTCCAGGGCAGTGCACTAACGTGAATACGTCACGAGTTTACGAGATAGGTTTAAAAATTTAATGTCAAGTAGGTACTACAGTGGATTTAGAAGTCGTAGGTATTCTAATATTAAGGTATTTTAATAGTAGTAGGGTAAAATTGGGGCTTCTGCATCGCATGCTTCGTTTCGCTCGGTTCGTGATGCAGACGCCCCAATTTTATACACGCAGTGATGTAGAAGCCCCAATTTAATACACGCAATATCTAGCCGATACAGCGAACTTTTAGCCCTGATTAATCGATCGATTGAAGCGTGACATATTCTAATACTTAGAGTAACTGTTTCAGACACTTATTAATATAATCTGTTCCTTTCACAGCGTTCAAATAAAAACATTGAGGAAAATGTATAGCATGTTGCATGCTAGGATTATCGTAAATCTCCCAATCTTGTTTTTCTTTCTTTATCATGAAAACATGCTGCTTTATCATTTATACTATTTCCACCAAATTTCCACAATAAAAAAACCAGCGTCAGCCATTTCCATCACTAATCTTTTCCTCAAATTAGCCGCTAACTAAAAATACGTCTTATTGAATACACTACTTATAATAAAGTAAAACAACATATAACCTACGAAAGTACGAATTACCCATCCTAACACGACTTTTATATGTTGCATGAATGAGTGTCACAATCCTGCCGAAAGTCTTATCACCGCGATTCAGAAAACCGCGTCATTTGCACAACGCCATCTATCGGAATACAAAGGGCTAAGGAAGGAACACGGATGGGTTTTAGTCAGTAAGAGTCTGACACTCCCTTCCGCTCCACCCAGAGCGGGAGGGGTGATTTGATGATTTCCCATCCTTAAAAAAAAAAAAAAAAAAATAAAAAAAAAAAAAAAAAAATAAAAAAAAAAAAAAAAAAAAAAACCGTTGCAAGTAGTGATAACTTTGACCGAGTGGACCGATTATAATGAAATAAAGACTAAATGCCAATCCCTTAAATCTCTTGAAAATAGTTTACACAAATGTCAATATTACATGTGAATTTTAAAATCATCCCCTATTTTACCCTCTTGATCATAGATCATTTTAGAAAAACAATGAAATACGTAATTCATTATTTGTTACCAAAAGTTTTTTTTTTCTTTATTGACATTTTTATACAAAAAGTAGCCTATGTCCTTCCCCGGGATGCAATCTATCTCTGCCAAATTTTATCGATACTTTAAAGTAACTCTAAGACGTAAGACAGAGTTACTTTCGAATTCATAATATTAGTATGGATGTTGTTTTATGTAAATATAATTAATTATTATTTCATTTGTTTCAGATCATTGATAATGTGTGATTCTCCAGATATTATCGACTTCTCACAATACGCTCAAGGTTTTCCGACTCCGAGTTTAAGCTGGCATATCCCAGATTTCGCAGAACAACAAAGACAACAAGGAGCCTAGAGCAAGACAAGACTGCGGACCTGCCAACAAGAAACCTAGAATAGAACAAGCCGGGAGTGTCTAAAACAGAAGTCACCTTGCCTACATGCCAATCATTCGTCATAAACAATGAGAAGAAAGAAGGTTTACGACAGTAGTGTAGAATTGGGGTTCCTGGATCAGGAGATCCAGGAACTCGCAATTCCACACTTGAAAATAGGCTATCTATCATTCACCAGTCAATTCAGAGATCCAGATACACCCAATTTCAAACATCATTTATTAAGATCCAGGATCCCGCAATTCCACACTTGAAAAGTAGGTTATCTATCAAGCAATCAATCAATTCAGAGATCCAGAAACACCCAGTTTCAACCATCACTCATTAGATTCGAAAAAATGTTATAATACCTAGTGTGGTCTATGAGACAGTATTTAGGTATGTATGATGCAATGGTCTGTCTGAATTATTCTGCTCTGTCACCCTGTTTTGTCCCCCCAGGGGGACAGATAGGAACAAAAAAGATTGATATGTCCCCCTGTTAGCAGCGAGGGGACAGTTCAAACTTTATTCATTCCTATCTGTCCCCCTATTGGTGATAGGGGGACAGATGGCACTTTTTAGTCCTATATGTCCCACATAGAATTTAATATACTTATTAATTCTTAAAATTAATGCCACACACAGCAACATTACATTAAATAAAAGACTACAAACTTCCTAGAAGGCTGGCACCATTGATTAAATATTGGAATCGGAATAAAGAAGCCCAACTTATATATGCTGTGAGTTATTCTAGAAAAGGATGCAACTTTTTATAGAGTCATTTCACAACAGATCCAAAACCAATTACCTCAGACGTTAAATTGTCGCACAAAGAGAAATATTACGAAAGACAAATATATTATAGATAATTGTCATATGCAGTTAGTAGCTAGTGAAATTACGAGTACAATTGGTCATTTGTTGGAGAAGTTGCGATAGATATTTTATTATTTTTACGAACTTTGGAAAAGTTTTAAAGTTTGTTAAACTATTGATTTTGTTAATTTATGTTTTCAGATTATTTACAAATTTAAGTTTATTATTAGCAAATTTAAAAGTTTCATTTTCATTTGTATATGAAGCCAAATGAAGACTGATTGTAATATGTACAATACCTACTGTGATTTATCGGACTGTGACTGATTGATAGAGAAACAAAAGTAATATTTTTATTGTTAGTAGTTTTAATTTTTTGTTATTGTAACTAAGTTGAATTAAGTTAAACCAGAAGACTAACTTTGAGATTTTTTTATATCGAGAAAATTTTATGCAATCGTGTTTTCGCAACAGACAACACTTAGCTATAATCCTCATCTTTTTTGTAGGTGTATTAATTACAAAGTGAATACTGCAGTACTGTTGAAACTACAGCCATTAATGCTAAGACAATTTTCGCAATCTGAGGCAGTACAAAACAAAAGTAAAATGAAAATAAAGAAAACGGAAAGAAGACTCCTAAAGGCCATACTAAGCACGACGCTGCAACATTTAAAAAATTGTGTTTTTTTTAAATATGGTTTCTACTTTCAATGTATATCATAAAAGTCTTTGTAAGTCTTGTTCATGTATTTATAGTAGGTAACGTTTCATAAGGACTTACTAGAGTTTCCCGCAAGTGGCTTTTACTGTTAAACCGGAAGCTGATTTGTCATCGCAGGTTGATGTTATTACATAATCATATGCATACTGGTCAGCGCCCTTAGTCATATGTTACGACACCAAAAGAGCTAACACGATTATTGTTTGAACGTTCTTGAACTCATTTAATACCGGTATGGTTACCGTTACTCGTTAGAACTGAAATCATTGTGTTTTTATTGCATCGTCCACGCCCCCATGACGTCTTTAAGGAGTTGAAGCGAAGCAGAAAAATCGGAACTTGTACACAAGATTAATCATCACAGTACCTATAGTGAATAGTCAAAATGGGTTTCTAATGAAGACCTGTGGTTGTCATCGATTAATAGTGTAGTGATCGTTCACCAGGAAGCCCCAAGGCTAATATCCTAATCAGTTATTTGTGTGCAGGTGCAAAGATTTTCAAGCCCCAAGGCTAATATCCTAATCAGTTATTTGTGTGCAGGTGCAAAGATTTTCAAGCCCCAAGGCTAATATCCTAATCAATTATTTGTGTGCAGGTGCAAAGATTTTCAAGCCCCAAGGCTAATATCCTAATCAATTATTTGTGTGCAGGTGCAAAGATTTTCAAGCCCCAAGGCTAATATCCTAATCAGTTATTTGTGTGCAGGTGCAAAGATTTTCAAGCCCCAAGGCTAATATCCTAATCAATTATTTGTGTGCAGGTGCAAAGATTTTCAAGCCCCAAGGCTAATATCCTAATCAATTATTTGTGTGCAGGTGCAAAGATTTTCAAGCCCCAAGGCTAATATCCTAATCAATTATTTGTGTGCAGGTGCAAAGATTTTCAAGCCCCAAGGCTAATATCCTAATCAATTATTTGTGTGCAGGTGCAAAGATTTTCAAGCCCCAAGGCTAATATCCTAATCAATTATTTGTGTGCAGGTGCAAAGATTTTCAAGCCCCAAGGCTAATATCCTAATCAATTATTTGTGTGCAGGTGCAAAGATTTTCAAGCCCCAAGGCTAATATCCTAATCAATTATTTGTGTGCAGGTGCAAAGATTTTCAAGCCCCAAGGCTAATATCCTAATCAATTATTTGTGTGCAGGTGCAAAGATTTTCAAGCCCCAAGGCTAATATCCTAATCAATTATTTGTGTGCAGGTGCAAAGATTTTCAAGCCCCAAGGCTAATATCCTAATCAATTATTTGTGTGCAGGTGCAAAGATTTTCAAGCACCACCTATTTTCCGGTTGCGAGAGGAACTGAATAGGTACCTGCTTTAAATAATAGTATCGTACGTAGGTGAAACAATAGCTTGTATAAAATCAATATGAACGAGTAACCTTGTAAATAAATGACGTATTTTTGTTACTGCTTTTTGTGATGGGTACATAAGTATTTGTGGTTAGATTAGCAAAAAATAACTAAGTACTTAGGTGATTCAGTATACCTGTCCGCATTTATGCCTTCCTCTGTTGCGTTTAAAGGGGCGTTTTCCTCATAGCCAGCTTACCTTCAGTCGTCTCTAAAGTATATTTTGAGTCCACGCTACATTTTTTCAGAAGCAAATTAGAATAAGAAAAAACTAACTGAATGTTGAATAAAAACAGTCGAGTTGGGTCTTTTGTTGTACAGATTTGGTGACGTAAAGTGACTGTTCAAGATTAAAGTGAATCGTTAGGTCGAACCAATCGATACAGCACGCTAGTGGCCGGCGAGGCGTGCGGGTCATGATGTGACCGCGTGCTCCAGCCTGTAGCACTTATATTATACATCTGTTCGTACCAACTGTCGTCCTACTCAGCCAGGGGTGAAGGAGACTGTACCATAATTAAACGGAACACTTGTATTATAAAAAAACACGCTTCATGCGCGGCATGTGCCTGCTACGAGAAATATTTTCAAGGAAAAACTCAGCACTAATTTTATAATATTGCTTTTCTAAAATTGCCTTCGCACATAGTAAGGTTTGTTACATAGTAGGTGTTGGCCAGCTATCACTACATACACATAATGTTATCTTCAGCTGAACACGTTCTGTCGCATGTGGTTTCAGGATTTTGTTGCGCGCATAGATAATATGCCGTAGTCGAGTCGTAGCATTTTGAAAAGATCTCTAAATACTTTGAGCATCGCTTTTTAATTTCTTTGCGTAGAGAAATTATTGACACACACAATAAATATAAGACTTTGTAAAACAGGTAACTTTATTAAATATTTAGAGATGTAAAACAAACACAAGATAACCTACTGAAAAATACCCAAGTAGGTAGGTATATGAATTTAACTAATCTGGGTAGATCCAACTAGAAAATTGGTGTTGTATGATTTTCTACGTTCAAATTAAATAGTTATGTGAAAGATTTCCACTGAAAGTAGTAGTAGGTAGTAAGTAAGTAATGACATTTACTTTTTGTTCCACCTGCATGATGCAACCCTGAAGCTACTTTCACTTCGCTGTTTGGTGCTCCTCCTTTAATATACCTAAGTACAATTTACCACTAAAACCACACTGCACGTCTGCACATATGAATAACGTTTTTAATTAATCAATTCACGTTTATAATATTTATTGACAATCCGTCACCACGTGCATTCAAACAGGTACTGTGAATTCAAGAAGGAAATTAAGTACGTAATAACAATAAATCGCGTTTATTATATATTATAATTTATCAACTCAAGATAAAAAGGGGTACCTGAGTCATTTGTTGTCGCTGATAAGATACTTGGCAGGTCCAAAGAACCATCCAATTGCCACTAATTAAGTCAACTTTCCTGAATACCAGTGTGATGGATCATCAGTGTTTATTTGGCTAACGTGACATTATCTCGGCCTTTTACTTTTCGTTGAGTGTCCGCCAAAATAACTTCTCCACGTTGTTGCTATAACTCCGCAAGCGCCGTAAGTTCGGGATATCGGAACAGCTGTGCGAGCAGTGTTGCTGATAGATACATAAATAAAGCCATAACTGACGACGTACCCATGACGTCAGACTTGATTTATACAATAATGTTCTGACTTTTAATGACGTCAATTTATGGGTGAAAGGCTGTAAGATGTGCTTGAGATACAGTTTTATTGCTGTTTAACGAACTGAAGCATCTTTTGTTTTCTTTTTATACAAGCTGTGATACTTGAGTGTCACTGTAGTAGTTGAAGTTTATTTTTTACTATTGAAAATTGATGTGAAGTTCGAAAGCTCCCAATAATGTATGTATGGCATTAATAGTCTTGATGTAGGGTGTAGGTATAAGCGATATTATCTACTAATCTATTTTCGAACGTCATACAAATTAAACTAGTTCTCTCTAAAAAAGTTGATGAAAAACTGTTTTTTTTTTTACCTTTTTTTTTTACTATTTTATTCTTGTGGGTGATAATATGCAGGTGAAATCCTACTTGCCAACGGAAATACGGAACTAAATATTTTAAACATCCACCCCTTTATTCATAAACGTTGCTTTAAGTTAAGTAATGATTAACCACCTATTTTTGACGTTTGAAATTGACATAACTTTAATCATCGTTTTAAGATAAGCCCCTAATTCCTAAGTTGTCAATGTTTACTAATTCAAATGTTTACCTAGGTGGCTACGTCAGATTTCGTCATAAGACAAGCCCACAAAATATGAAGCATAGGTGTCAGTAAATAATATGTCCAATAATAGATATCTATGTAATGTGTAACATTACAACCAGGCTCTGCGCTGTGGTTTAGAAAAACCGCAAACGGAACCGTATTACGATTGTATCTTGATCCCAGAAGGTTTTAACATCAAGGTTTTCTACTTCAAAATATCATTATTTACAGCCCTATTTAAAAAATTAATGTAAACGACTATTTAACAATTCATGGCACGAACGTAAAATTTTGATGTACATTTATGTAGAAAAATGCTTTGTTTTCGACGAGGTGCGTGCGTCTTCGGTACGCAAATACTTGCTTGTGTACGTACTTAGGTGTTATGTAAATAATCAGCCTCCACGTCGTACATACATAAGACTGTTGATAAGAACGTTTACAGGTTGTATTTTTTTCAGCCGTCAGTAGATATATGCGACACGATAAGGAAATTTAAAGACTTACGAAATAGTCCGGGGAGCTCTGGTCTGCCAGTGAGGGTGAGAGCAGACAGCCGGGAGACGGCGGTGCGGTGGCGGCCGGCGGCGGCGGCGCCAGCGACAGCAGCTCGCCAGCCGACGCCGACATGCTGCCGGCCGCTGCCAGGCTGCGCAGCCGGTCCGCCAGGTCCGTGTGCCCACCGTTACATACTTTGCTCACGTTGCCGTCTTTAGCGTCTTTGGAGCACAGATTGTTTATGATCCGCGGTCGGCGCAGCTTCCTAGATGCAGCACGCCACCGCCTGAGGCGGCACGCGGCGTTGTTCAGAACATCCTCCGTGTCACGGCTTTGTGGCTGCTCCTCTTCAGAGTGTGTAACGTCTTCTCCATCTACCTGCTCATCTATGAAAGGTAAAGTCTGCGACAGGGCAGAGGGGGATGGTTCCCCATCACTGAGAGCTGTGATCGTTGGAGTCAAAAAATCCCTCAGAGCGAAAGCTAGCCTCTGATCAGCATTAATCCCCATCGGCGCATTATTTGGGACTTGTTCGGCCGACATATACCGACTCTCATCGATTTTGCCATCTTTGGCATCACTCTTCAAGGCACCATTTTCATTAGAATTCAGATCCACGTTAATTTCTTGATTGTAAGAAGGCATTTTGAAAAATCGGCAGTTAATAAAATTCATTTGCAGTTTTCTATACCTATGCCGCATTGGCACTGTGGGGTATACTTAAAAAATATGTTATATTTTATGACCTGAATATCTGACTGAGGCGTCTCTGATCCCGAAATTCATGTAACTCAAAACATAGCATATGCAACAATCCGCACATTTTTATCATTAATGTGATACACTAATTTGAAATTTTTATATCTACTGCAGATTTAACAGGCACGGCTCGTAACGTCAACTCACTAAACTATAAAACAGAACTTATTTTTCAGTCACTAGAATCTGTCATAATTAAAACTCGCGGCATTATTAATATTATAGTATGGATTGCATTCACAATCGGCCTCGAATTACACAAGCAGTGTACGCAAACTGATTGGAGCACTACTGGCTGGCGCTATCATCCTAAGCTATACATATACGTGACAGTACACCTCTTGTTTGTATTGACGTATGACTTGGTCGGCCTGCGCAGAACGTGCGGCTAGTGGCGCCTCCAGTGGTTGCGGATATCAGATGAACTTTAGCAGCGCCATCTGTACCAGCGTACACTTCGTGCGATAAACCGGACCGCCTCAAGCTCACTATCAACGCTCAGCACTCTTGTGTGGATGAATCAGTCGGCAGTCGGTGCAGAACATTTTCGCAAGGTGGCAGTGATACAAACCGTGGCTAATGACCTGCCAATTAAACACATTTTTGATTCAGATCACCGTTTTGGCACAAACGTACCGGACGGAACTCCGCTATCGTTATTATTTTTAAATCAGTCTCGTTTTCCGCGTTTTTAAATCTGTATACAATACAGTAGGTAAACTGATGGGCTGTACGTTATTGGTATTATTTATTCGTCATTGCACGTCATACATCCCAGATGCACTAGACTGGTACTTAAGGGCCTAGTCTTCTATTGCACAATTTAAGAATCGCGTGCGGCGAGTCCACGCGCCGAGCGTCTGCACCCGGGCTCCCTGCAGTCCCCGCATTCATCCTACCTAGCGATATTTGACACGGTCGGAAAGTTGCTCTACTAAGTAATAATCAATATTTATTTATATTTGAATGGTACCTTGGCGGGGGTTGCTCTCCCTTCGCGCCTCCGGTTTTTATATAAATTCGTTCAGGATAGATAGTAATAATGTAACATTAGGAGAAATACGTTTGCGATTGACAAAAACCACGTCTATTATTTCCATACTCAGGGCCAATTAAACATTACGGAGATGGATATGTGCTTATATGCCGTATGGACTGGAGTGGACTACTCAATGAAAGTCGAATAATATAAAAAAAGACCCTACGTTCTGGCACTACAAAATGAAAATGCAAATAAAATTTTGACAATGGGCCTACCCCATTGTCAAAATTTTATTTGCATTGTCTGCTCTCTGAGCTAATTGATTCCCGCCTTAAAAGACCCGCCATAAATATCATTCAACCTATTGAGAAAAAAGTAAAAAGAAATAAGAACCACGTCTTTTACCGCAGACTTTGTGAAATGACAAGACCACGAGAATTATCAGAAATCTACCCCAATATAACCGTCGAGAGATGGTTGTATTCAAAATTGAAAAATTCCCTCAACAGAAGAAAAAAAAAATGCGCTAGTCCCAAAGAACGCCATGAAATGGCTCACACAGACACTACACATCACATCAGACACTAACACATGCTCATCGCAGACTTATATTTTATCGCCTTCAAAGTATGCTTCTTCAGAAACGATACACTTACGCCAACGAATAATCCAATCATCAAAACGTTTTTTTTAAATTTGGAATTGGTTTGCTGTTGACTCTAGTCTAGCTCAGAGGTGACAGAGACAGAGTCAACGATGGAGTGAGCTTACCCAGAAGAAGCCTATTCACTCTCACTTTGAAGAGATTCGGGTTGTATGCGCTCGGTAACACATTTTTAAACGCTTTTTCCGGAATTGAGTTTAGTTCTCGCCGCGAATATTCCTTTGTCTTACCGAATGAAAACGGTGCCACGAAGTGGTAATTTGAGGTTAGGAAAAAGAAAGAAGTCGGCTGGAGCCATATCTAGTGAATAAGGTGGTTGCTCGATAATCACGAATCACGTATTTGTTGAGCTTTTGGTCAAAAATTTGTTTACAAAGATGGCCTTGTGCGAAGGCGCATTATTGTGGTGCGAAATCCAACAATTTTCTTTCCACAAATTTGGCATTTTTCTTCGAATTTGCTCTCTTAAATGCCGCATAAAGCTCAAATAATATACTTTATTTACCGTTTGACCTTCCGGTAAGAATTTCGAGTGCACAAAACCGGGATAGTCAAGGAAAACAGTCAACATGACTTTGACTTTTGATCGAATTTGGCGTGGTTTTCTTCGGTTTAGTTGGAAGGTGCCACTCCGAAGCTTGTTGACTAGTTTGCATTTTAAACTCGTAATCTCACGTCTCATCACCAGTAACAATGCGTTTCATGAATGATGGGTCGAAATTGACTCGTTCTAGCATGTCTTCAGCGACTCATAAGCGATTGAGTTTTTGGAGAAAATTCAGGTCTTTTGGGACTAGACGAGCGGCAACATGTTTCATAACCAAGTGATTTTTTTAAATGATACGAATCGACTCGTGAGACACTGAAAGATCAGCGGCTATCTCTCTCAAACTTGAATGAGGATTTTCAGTCACTATTTTCTTCACTTCTGCGATGTTAACTTCAGTTGAAGACGTTGATGGCCTACCAGAGCGAGGCAAATCTTCCAGCTTAACTCGACTGACTGAATTCGGAACCACAAGCAAATCATACATTCCCGATACTTTTAGACTGACCTATACACACACACCCCACACAAACACACACCCACACAGACACACACCCCACACAGACACACACACACACACATCTCTCCACACACGCCCTCACCTTCATTCCGACACACACACACGCATCCCTCCACACACACCCTTACCTTCATTCCCATACACACACACCTCACACAGACACACACCCCACACAGACATACACTTTCCTCCACACACTTCCTCACCTTCATTCCCATACACACATACCCCATACAGACACACACCCCACACAGACACACACCCCACTCAGACACACACCACACACAGACACACACCCCACACAGACACACACACATTCCACACAACACACCCCCTCCCACAACCCCACATAGTCACGACCCCACACACACACACACACACACTTATGCCCCCACACACAATCACGCCCTCCCTACATACACTCACGCCCCCCACACACGTTTGCATATCGATACCCAACACTTTTGCGGAGTTTCGCTATCTAATTTAATTTGACCCTGTATACGATATTATCTAAACACGACGAAATACATAAAAATAAAGATTTGATGATTTTTTTGAGGCCAATGACCGCTGGTAGTATTGTTACTTGAAGTGTGAGTTGATAAAATCTGTTTCATCGTGTTGAGATATCAATATCCATCAAGTCTGTGGAGTCTCGCTAGCTAATTTAATTTGACCTTGTAGTTAGGCCCTAAACATGAATACTGTTAACAGTTCTACTTACCTTTGGATTCTATTTCTCTTCATCAATTCTACGTTTGAGGCCAATTTTGTTTTTCTTGTACAGGCATATTTTTTTTTTACGTTTACGATCCATTTTGAAATCAAATATTTACAGAACTATTACTGATACACAAATATTTACAAAACTATTACTGTTATACAAATATTTACAAAACACTCGAAAAATTATATACAAAAATATTAAAGTAGAGCAACTTTAGATACACAACAATGCGCAACCTATGTTAGAGCAGGAGCAAAGTTAGAGCGAGAGGGAACAGTTAAAATTCGTCGTGGACCACACGTCTGAACGCTCCGACCGTGCAGTGGCCACTAAGGAATTTCTCTCTCAATTCTTGTTTATAAACCCTTTTTTGTAGGTCTTTTGAAAATATTACTATTGTTAGGGTAAGGTGATTTAGGTACTATTTTTTTTTTGTATTTGCTTATTGAACTCTTGGCATTAAAATAATCTAATTAATACATACATACGATGCATAGTTATTATGAAAAAAACCATTTATTAAGAGATAAAAACAGAGAATTTTGATGAAATTGTGACGTCTAAATTAAGAAAATGAAATATAATTAGAAAAAACTAATGAGCACATTTTGAAGACGAGAATGTTGAGATAATTATGTGCTTAACAGATTTCCAAAATTAATTCTTCATTGCCCTAAACTAACCGCCCAAACAGAACTCGAAATGATGTTGGGCGCGAAAGAGCTGTATTTAACGCTTGATTTACCTAACTTATTCCACCTAAATGAACTTAAAAAAAATAACTAGCTATTACTTATATTGTGGTTATTTATGTGCAATAATAAAATTTCATGTTATTTCATTGCTCTGTTTAAAAAAAAAATACAAAGTTGCGCAAATAATTCGCCGCGAGTGAATTTTGCAAGACTGCAGCCTTAAACTATTAAAATAAAACATTATTTTGGTTGTAAATAGTTGATATTATAAGGGCATAATCAATTAAATTCCATTTATTAAAAGTAGAAGATAGACTTATAACAAGTTTTTCCAATTTCCCTCATTTTCATGCAAGCTATTAGAAGAAGGAAAACTCACTGAAAATTAAAATTCAACACAAACTCTATATTATCTCATATTCTATTGAACACGTATTAAAACAGTTCTTTAAAATAAAAAACAATAGTTATACATAATAGGTAATATCTACGAATTTGCCTACGTTTTTGATAATACGGACATAGGCATATTTCTTTTTTACATTTCCTGCTTTTCTTTATTTCGGGTTTGGCCCAACAGCACTCTCCTTAAAGGAGACTGCTGGGCCAAACTAAAAAAATAATGGCGATTTTTTTAAAAGACACTCCTTTAAAAAATCGCCGTGTGTTTTGCCTCCAAATAGCTTGCAGTAATTATATTTAGTTAAATAGTAGGTAAACTACAGCAACCAAGAGCAAGTGTTAAGTAGGTATTGAGTTTTTCCATTAGGAATTTCTTAGTAACAGCCCGGAATTTGCAAGTTAGCGGTGTGATACCCCCGTGCCTCGGAAAGTTGGTATGCGCCTGATCACTCTCCGGTCGAGTTGGATTGCCGTCCCATCGGACAATGAGAGTGAGGGAAGAGGGGGTGCACCTGTCGTCTGCGCGCACACTTGTGCACTATAATATCTCCCGCGCCGAAAGGCTTGTCTCCGTTGAGATTGGCCGCCGGGGCCGATATACGGTCTGGAGTACTTTATTTATTTATTTTATTTACAGCAACCACATTGAATCATTTGAATCAAAGAACTGGATCTAATGACTATATAAAAAAACAAGCGATTCATTAGACGTTTCTTGCTATTTTTACAAGGTTTTGTTTCGTTTTCACTTGTCTTGTCTAGTTAGTTTAGGCCAGTTTTTTCAAACGTACGTCAAATATTAACGAGTACGTAATCTATCTGTATTTACGGGAAATTGGCCGGAGAAGGCAATACACAAGGCACAGTGGAAAGTCATGTGGGAGAATTTTGCCCAGCAGTGGGACAATACAGGCTCATAAAAAGAAAATACTCGTCCCATTCTGGAGATATTAGAAAAGAGACTTAATGCTGCGGGAAGGTTCATCCCCGAACAAGGAAAAGCGTTACGCAAATGGTTATTGTGGCAATGAAAATAAGGAAAATACAAGTTGAGATTGGACGGCAAAGTGTAATCATTTTAATGAACTAGATTATTAGATAATTTTAGAAAAAAGTACATACCTAGGTACTAAATTCTGCTTAATGGCGGGATTATTATGTTGGTAAAATGCAGTTAGTTTAGAGTGAGTAGGTAGGTCCAAAATCCCGCAAATTGTATAAAGACATAATCACATAAATATCTTGTGTGACACATCACACCGATACATTGTCTAAATGATGGCGGTCTATTTATTTTGACCACGCCACGGTCCCATAACTATGCATGCTCAATGGCTTTGTTGTATCACACTTCATTGTCCACCAGCCAAGGACATGTCTGTATAATTATTATGTTATAATAAATGTATATAATCCCGAACACTCTGTAAATAAATAAAAATAATCCTAGTGAGAATTTTATTAGGATTTATTCGCAGAAAATATCTTATTTCCCCTACCTAGCTTTATGCGCACATCGTATATATTTCGGTTTTTCTGTTCAACTATTCGCGCAGCGTCAAAACGCAAACTGTTCCTTATAGGTACTCGTACTTACTACTTATTTTAATTCTACGAGAAAATCAAGCTGTATTAACATCGTTTTTGAAATCATTTAGTTTTTAAAATACAGATTTTGACGTCATTGATAGCTGGCCTTTTGGTCTTCACGTTTTGAGCATTATCCTCCGTGTCACTTTAAAAGTAAAAGAGCGAGTAGAACCAGAGCAAACAGCACGTAAAATAATATATTACAGTGTTGTTATAATCCATTGTTGCAGTTCTGTACTAGCCATTATGGTTCAAGTGCGGTAAGATTACAATAATTTACTCTTTCAACTGATGACGAAAATTACGACATGTGCCTGCCAACAAAAGATTAGTAATCCACATTTCGTTGATTGCAACAATTTGTCGCTATATGATCATGCGCATTACACCATGAAGGCTGCAATTGTTAGGGAAATACCATCAATCGTAATTTTAAGGACGTATTTAATGTTTAGCTCATCATCACCTTCAACCATATCAAGCAAACAGTGATCGGTCGCGGTGGACGGCGTTCGGTTAGATAGAATTTATCTCGCCATATTATTGTATTCAAAATGTGTCTGTGGATTCTGACAGCATGTTTGGGGTTGCTCCCTACCAACCCGTCGCCAATCGTGGTGGTGCCCGGAGTGCCCGCACCAATCATAGTGCCCACAGCAGCACCAACTGCAGCCCCAACCGCGGCTCCAACGGTGGCCCCTACGGCAGCTCCAACGGTAGCTCCAACAGCAGCCCCAACGGTTGCCCCAACAGTCGCTCCTACCGTGGCTCCAACGGTAGCTCCGACAGTGGCACCTACTGTAGCTCCTACTGCGGCACCAACAGCAGCTCCTACTGCGGCACCAACAGCAGCTCCTACTGCGGCACCAACAGCAGCACCGACTTTAGGTGGAATGATTTCATCTCTCATAATTTGTATGGATCCTGACGTAGTATGTATATTTAATCCTGATGATACCATCGCAGGCCCGCTCCCGATTGATCCTCGGCTTGGCACCACTCCGGGTCCTTCGGCAGCTTTGAATAGGCCTCCGATTACTGGCTATAGTGCACAAATACCATCGTTCGACACCGCTGTGAAGTTCCCAAGACAACGTAGAAGCGTGGACCATAAGTATGCTACAAGCATGAATTATTTTTTAAATAGTGTAGGAACAGACGAAAAACACAAAATTGTGAAAAGACAAAGTAATTGTGCCTGTGTGCCTACTGGGACATGTGTCCGAACTAGTACTTCGGGTGCTGGTATGATAGACTTTAGGATCGTCACTCCGGTAAGTGGAAATAAAACTATGAGCATTCCTATTTTAATTTCTGATCATCTGAAATATCAAAATTGTGACTAAAATTATCCAGGTAGGAACTCAATGTCCAGCTGGTCAAGAGTATTGCTGTGGCAACACTAACACCCCCTCGACCATAGCTTGTGGTGTACTACAAACTGTACCTGCAACAGCTATCACTCCAGGCGCTGGACAAGCTAATTTCGGAGAATTTCCCTGGCAGGTGTGTACATTTTAAAGCTATTTATGAGATCATTTTGATATTTTGTTTTAGATTACTAAAATGATTTCTTCTCTCCATTATAGGCGCTCATATTGACGAAGCAGAACAATTACATTGCGGGAGGTGTTCTGATAAACTCACTAAATGTTTTGACTGTTACTCACAGATTATTGCCTTATGTGTAAGTAATGAAAAAGCTTCTTAGAGCTCAGTAATTTTAGCTGTAGATATTATATTAAAATCATGTAGTCTATAAACTAGAGTGACGTCAATTCATGTCAATGACAGTGTTTCAGGAACTGTTCCGAATGTTAAAGTTCGTCTTGGCGAATGGGATGCAGCCGGTACTTACGAGCCAGTTCCTTACCAAGAGTACACAGTGACCAAAGTGTTCAGCCATCCGTCGTACAATGCGAATACCCTGCAGTATGACATCATGGTGCTGAGGTTGTCAGCGGCTGTGCCAATTACACCGAGTGCAGGAGCAGCAGTCACCATCAACATGGCTTGTCTGCCACCATCATCGACCACTAGTTATACAGGACAAAGGTCAGTCGATATACATAAAGGAACATACATTAAAAAAAAACATCCGAATTGAGAACCTCCTCCTTTTTTGAAGTCGGTTAAAATGTAAAATAGAAGGTGTAGGACAATTTATATCTATGGTACAGGTACGACTACAGCAGTCCTCTCCTGGACGTAGGCCTCTCCAATTGCACGGCATTTAGCTCGATTCTCGCCAACTCACCGACTCTCATCCAGCTACTACCAGCCACCCTGCGAAGATCGTCGCTCCACTCGCACCTGAGTGCGTCTTACCATACGTTTGCCAATTCGCGGTCTCCACTCAAGAACACGTCTACCCTAATGGTCATCGGTTCTACGGCTAACATGGCCGGCACATTGCCACTTCAGCTTGCTTATTTTGTGAGCTATATCGACAACTTTGGTTCTATGGCCAAACTATTGGCCGGATCACCTCTTTCCGGATTCTATCCCTCAGAGAGACTCCAAGCATAGCTCGTTCCATAGCTCGCTGAGCGACCTTGAATTTATGGACAAGCCATGACACTAGTATTTGGGCTCTGCAGAATATGCGACGAGTAGATTCGACGAAGCTTCCCAAATGATGTTCAGCCCAGTTGAATTGTACTATTAGGTCCTTACATATGAAATTAGCGTTTTGTCGTACTGACCACTTTGATCTGAAATATCTCCTCTTTGGTTAAGAATTCAAATTTATAAATTCATTTAGCTGGTACAGACGCCAGCACATCAACCTACCCGAAACTGTCAAATTTTCCCAATCAACTTTGAACCTTATACTTTAACGATAAAGTTGAAAATCTATCAAAGAAATTTGACAGATTGTAGTAGGTTGATGTGCTGGCGTCTGTACATTTGAGTTTTGAAAACAGTCATTCATTTGTTTTTTCCTCATTATTTTTTTCTTTGGCGTCGCTTATTACCGCACAATGTAAAACATGAAATATCGGTATATTTACGAGTACGAGTTTTACCGTGGCACCAGTGCTGCAGAAACAGCTCGAGGGATTAATGATGTGTACGGCGCTGGTGTCGCAAAAGAAAGCACGGTACGTTTTTGGTTTCAACGTTTTCGTTCTGGAAATTTCGATCTTCAGAACCAACCCCGTGAACGGTCGGAGACCAAAGTGGAAAATGAAGAATTAAAGGCTATTGTGGAAGCGGATCTATCACAAAGCACTTCAGAGATACCTGCAGGCTTCGGTGTAAGTGATAAAACTGTATTAATCCACTTGAAGCAAATCGGGAAAGTAAATAACTTGAACGCTGGGTACCTCATGAATTGAGTGAATCGAACTTGCAAACACGCGTCGACTGCTGTGTTACTTTGCTCAACAGACACAATAATGAAGGGATTTTAAATCGAATCATTACTTGTTATGAAAAGTGGATACTGTACGATAACCGGAAGCGCTCGTCGCAATGGCTGAACCCTGGAGAACCAGCCAAATCCTGCCCTAAACAAAAATTTACTCAGAAAAAGTTACTTGTGAGTGTTTGGTGGACTAGCGCCGGTGTCGTTCACTACAGCTTTCTAAAATCTGGCCAAACGATTACGGCAGATATCTATTGTCAGCAACTGCAAACCATGAAGGAAGAACTAGCTGCTAAACAACCGAGATTGGTCAATCGCTCTAGGCCATTGCTACTTCACGACAACGCAAGACCACACACTGCACAACAAACAACCACTAAGTTAGATGAGCTACAATTGAAATGTCTGCGACATCCACCGTACTCCCCGGACCTTGCTCCAACAGATTACCATTTTTTCCGGAATTTGGACAACTTCTTACAAGGAAAAAAATTCAACTGCGATGCGGCAGTCCAAACCGCCTTCAAAGAGTTCATTGATTCTCGCCCCCATGGTTTTTTTAGTAAAGGGATCAATGAAATACCTATGAGATGGCAAAAGTGCATAGATAACAACGGTGCATACTTTGATTAATTAAATATATTCTACAAAAAAAAAAAAAAACTTTATATTCCTCCCGTACAAAACGCCAATTTCATATGTAAGGACCTCTAATATTTATAATTTAATAATTGCATATCGTCCCGGCTTTTAGTTGGTAACATGCATCTTCCCCAATGCAAATAACTTGGAATGAGAAAGCTGGATAAGAAAAATATTAAAAGAAAAGAAGAACTAGCAGGGGAACTATCTTTGGAGGGGGGATCAGACCGGAATGAATCAGCCAAACTTGGGTCATACGCAAATAACAGTCTAAATATTATAATTATTTCCAGTTGTATTACCTAGTTACAATGATGAATTTTTGGATTTGGAATCTTTTTTCAGATGCTGGGTATCAGGTTGGGGTAAGGACATGTTCGGCTTACAAGGTCAGTACCAGCAGATACTGAAGAAAGTGGACGTGCCTATAGTGGCGTCTGCGACATGTCAGTCTCAGATGCAAACCGCCCGGCTTGGAGCCACCTTCGTGCTGGATACCACATCATTTATCTGCGCTGGAGGAGAAGCCAATAAGGATGCGTGTACAGTAAGTGCATATCTATATGTACATATACGAATAAATAAAATTGAAGTGTCTGTTTGCAATGTCAAACACACACTTCTACAGCTTTTTACTGAATGCATATGAAAATATAAGTATACGGTACTTATACCATTTTTTTTAAATATTTGTCTGTTTGTGTTTGTTCCGGCTAATCTCGGAAACAGCTCGACCGATTTTAAGAGGTATTTCACTGGCTTAAGCTACTTTTATTTTATAAAAAAATTTGGAAAAAAATAAAACCCATGAAATCCAATTTGTTTTTCGACATGCACAGCTAGTTAAATATAATTAATTAATAAAGCCATAGTAGTCCGCTGCTGCATTATTTTCTTGTAGTGATTCTTCTTCTTAGCGTATTGTTTGTGGGGAGATGCCGTTTATGGACTTGAGATCTGAGTCATCCATGAACCCCCATGCCCCATGCCCCATGTCCCCCTTGCTGCGGCCGATTTGGGTTCGAAGTCTTTAGAGATTTCCAATGTAGCGCTTAGTCAGTTACTTTTGCCGCTGACGTTCCCTCCCATCCTATTACTATTGTCCGGGGACTAGGAATTCATCAAAAATCAGCCTAAATAATGATCGCTGACAGTTACGGCGCCAGCTTCACCTCGAGGGTCAGATGGTTGGTGACTAGTGCATTCTACGCCGTAATTATGCCTATTTTATGGGCCGCCTTTGGTAAAAGCTATGTTCTAAATTCTTGCCTTTATTACTTCCCATGTTATGTATATTATGTATATGCTATAACATTTTGTTAACATCAATGGAGTTGTTTTATGATGGCCATTTGGGTTATGTCTTGGTACGAGATACCGATTTGGCAACAATTTTAATCAAATTAGAGGATAGAATAGCCCAATTTAGGTTAGAGAATAGTATCAAGAACGATGGTCAAATAATGATTATCAAGATTAGTTGGAGTTTATTTTAGTAAAATGTTTAGAAAGCCACCGTTCGTTAGGTAATTATAAAGGACATTTACAATAAGAACCTTAAATTGTGTGTTTTCTTGAAACCTAAGTGGGAAAGCTTTACACCTCTCATAACGAGTCATTCTTGAACCAGAGCATGATTCAATACCTACTAAGTGAAACCCGATATTGTCATCTACGAGTCTGCAGCTGGTTTCTGCTTTACAAACGATGGGTACAAACGATATTGGGAATTTGTTTTGCTCATAGGCATCAATAATTGCCTACATTTTACGAATTTTGTTTTCTTAATCTACGACCATTTAGAACATTTTGCTTATCATTGGGTCGTCAGTTATTTTCGTACATAATAATATTATATTTTTTCTTGTTTTAACTGTAATTCTCTCTCCTTGCAGGGTGACGGTGGTTCAGGCCTGGTGTGCCAAGTGAACGGCCAGTGGGTGCTGGTGGGGCTGGTGGCGTGGGGTCTGGGCTGCGCCAATGCTAACGTGCCAGCTGCCTACGTCAACGTTGCTGGGTTCCTTCCCTGGATACAAACGCAGGTTGCGACCGCTTGAGGCGGAGTTTATCGTTGGGTAGTAATTTGTTGTTTATAAGCTTTGTCTTTAGTGACAACTTATACATCGACTTTTTTGTAAACATTTAATAAAGGATCAATTATAAATTTTTAGCTCTTTGTGATGATTTTTTGTACTGAGTAAATACAAAGAAAGGCGAGTACAAGAAAACACTTTTGTTATTGAAGCTTAACATAATATATTAAGTTAACAGTTTATACAAATAGCCATGTAAACATTATAAAACATACTCCTAGCCAACATAAACGATAGGTACGGACTACTTACAGGAAATACAGCGTTCTGAACGCAAAACTTTAACGACTAACCTTTAACGAAACTAACGACTTAAAAATAGCTCGTACGGACGTAATCTAGTATTGCAGCGGGACTCGAGCCCGCGTCAGGGACGACACATTCAATACTGCGCGACGGGAGGCTTCAGTCACTCCTCGTCAGGCTTCTCTAGTTTCACGACAGGAGCAGGCGAGGGCGGTGCGGGAGGAGCGGGCGGAGGAGGCGCGGGGGGAGGGGACGACACTTCTATATACTCGTCAGTTCCTCGCTCCTCTTTGATCTCCGGCTCACGCTTGACCTCGGGTTGAGGTGGAGTCGTCCGAGGCTCCGGCGGTGCTAAAGCGGCCCACGCGGACGCAGCACCGCGGGCGTAAGCCTCATAGAAAGCTCGTTGCGCAATCTCTGCCTCTTCAAGATGCACGAAGGCGTGGTTATCAAGTTCAGCTCGGAAGAAGAACTTAAGTCCGCATCGTGCGCAGTCGTAAGGTCTGGGCGCGGACGCGTGCTCGGGCAGGTGGCGCTGCAGGCCGGCGGCGCTCGTGAACACGGCGGAGCACAGGTAGCAGGTGAAGGCGCCGATGCCGGCGAACGTGTGCTCGATGAGGTGCGCCTGCAGGCGCGTGGGCGATCCCAGCGCCCGGCGGCACAGGCGGCAGTCGTGTTCGGCGGGCGGCGGCGCGCGCGGCGCCGCGTGGCGCGCGTAGCACGCCGCGCAAGCGCGCGCGCCCTCGCCGCCCGCACCCTCCGGGAGCGCGCGGAGGCATATGGCGCATCTGAGAAAAAGGAAACAAGAATAAGTATTTAGTTTGATTGGCATACAAAAGGAAATTACATTAGATGACAAACAGGAAAAAAACTGGCCAAGAGTGAGTCGGACTACACAGTTCTGAACCAAACTACACTGTGCAATCTTTGAAACGGTCGCTGACCTGCCGAAATTACTGTAGGTTACTGGCGTAATTAGGTCATAAACCTGCACCAACTACTAAACTGTATAATTTAGATGTAGGTATAGTTTAGGAGTTGGCGCAGGTTAGTGAGACCATATTTCTTTGCATATTTACACAATGATAACATTGTGTCAACGAAAAAAATATGCAGAGCTATGGTCTCACTTCAATAAAAGTAGCTCAAGTTACAATGGCTGTCAAGCCCGGTAAGAATCCTGTTGAGGCGCAATCATATAGACCTATTAGCCTGCTGCCCATAACCTCGAAAATCATGGAGATACTTATCCTGCGTAGATTTTTCCGATAATCTCCTCAAATAATCTGTTACCTGATCATCAGTTTAGCTTTCGCTGAAAACACAACACCATAGAACAAGTACACAGATTAGTGTATCATATTTTAAACAAAGTTTTTGAGTTAAAATTGTGTAGGGCAGCATTGTGGTAGCCTTTTTGGATATATCTCAGGCATTTGGTCGTGTATGGCATGATAGACTACTGTTCAAAATAAAACGGGACCTCCCTCTAAACTTCTACAACCTTATAGAGTCATCATATCTAAGCGATAGACACTTTTATGTAAAACAAGGAGAAGCGTTGACTTCTTTACATATCTACTATCCAAGCTAGAGTCCCGCAAGGCAATGTACTGGGTCCAACGCTGTACCTGCTTTGCTCAGCTGACCTCCCAACGTCCTCTTTCAGTGGACAATTCACCAGAAGTTGCAGGACAAAAGTTTCAAAATAGTCTCGATCATGTATCCAAATGTCTCAAAGACTGGCGAATCAAAGCCAACGAAACCAAATCCGTCCAGGTGACTTCACTATAAGATAAGTGGAACGATCCTTTGCAAATTTTGAGATATATATTCAAGGCCGCTCAACCAAACATTCTTGCGATACCAAACACGGTAATTAGGTTGGACCCTGTTACTAAAATAAGGTCTCTTTGGAAACGTCACCCTAAGAAGACCAAAAACGAGGCGAAATAGAGATAGAGGTACAATATTTCACAGATTAATTTTTCATTTTTATTTTGTGTTGTTTTATGTTTTCGTGTGTTACCTCTGCTCGTCCTCTCCGGGCCGCAAATGGAAGCGCGCGTGCAGGCGCGCCTCGGGCTCGGACGCCAGCGTCTGTCGGCACACCACGCAGGGCGCCGGCAGCGCGGGGTGGTGGCGCGCCATGTGCGACAGGAACGACTCCTCGGACAGGAGCCGAGCGCGGCAGCGGGAGCACGTGTCGCCTGATACCACCTGGAGGAACATACAAATTCTACTGATTTAGTTCCTCTTCACATCATCATATTATTTAAAACAGCTAAAATCTACGTGACATTAGTTTTTAAGACAGTGTCTGCACTAGGAATACCGGTATCACCAGATCACCAGGGTCCCACCACACGGTATATAAACATAATTAGATATTTTGTGAATGTGAAGGGATAGAACTTAATATTAAAATCGATGATAAACTTATAGATTAATGGTAAAACCAAATCAAGAGATAAAACAAGGTTATCAAAATTTTTAAACACCAATTTGAAAATTGGTGTTTTAACCCCAATTTAATGTAAAAAAACTTGCAACTGGCAACACAGTTGAATTGTTCAAGGTTTTTTTATAATTTGAAATCATGAATTGGCTTATTTGATTAACAATGAGGTGAAGTTTATTCAAGTAGATCACCTTGCAATGTGTGAGCTTATGTTCCGCCAACACTGCCGCAGACGGCAGCACCTCATCGCAGATCAGACACTTGTGCCTCGCCGCCGCGGCCCCAGAATGTGCTCGTGTGTGCGCCTCTAGTTCGGCCCGGCTGCGCGTGCGCTCCCCGCAGTACGCACACTGCAGCGCGACGGCGCCGTTCTTGCGCCGCCGCTCCTCACTAGCGGCCACCACCGCAGTGGTCACTCCGCCGCCGTCAGCGGTCGGGGTGCATGGAGACCGAGCGTCGTCACCGCCCTCGCCTCCGTTGGTGGAGTCCATTCTTTTTGTTCTTGGTAATTCTCCGTTAAGAACCTGCCAAAACACATAATCAGGCTTTGAAATATAAGCACGAGAAAGCATACCACTGAATCAAAAAATCGATAGTCGCTTACCTGTTGTTGCATTGCATGATGAGCCTGCATGTGTCTTTCGAGCAAGTACTGCACAGCAAATGCATCATTGCAGGCAGGCACGGGACACCGATACGCGCGATGTGGTCTAGGTGTCCTCGCGGCCACTCCACTGCCAAGTAGGGCTCCGCAGGCACATCGTGGGACTGCGGCCGCGTGACGAGAGCGTACGTGGGCGGCGCCCTCGGCCTCCGAGCGGAGAGCACCCGCGCCCGCTCCGCAAGAACGACACACCCAGACTTTGTTTTCACCACTATGAGCTACTGCGAAGTGAACCTGAAAATCGAACAATGTATATTATTAACAAGGTGTTAGGTTTAAATGTACAAGATACGGCAACAATTTTTGTACGAGGGCCTTACCTGAATTGCAACTTTCGAATCAAAAATCTCCTTGCAAAGAGCGCATCTATACAAGTGATGCGCGTGCAGTTCAAGAAGATGTTTCTGCAAATCATCAGGAGCAGCGAAGCTCCGAGCGCAACTGTGGCAGGTGTACTCGCAAGAGACTGCCAAGTAATGTGCCGTGAGGTGACGCTCAGACGCTGCAGCATCCGCAAACGTAGCCCCACAGTGAACGCAAGGCGCAGGACTTGATCGCAGCTCCCCTCCTTCTTCTATATGCCCTTTCAAATGAGCCCGAAATGCTTCAAAATCTGGGAGCGCAGCATCACATTGATTGCAGAGAAGTGTGCTCGTTGATAAGGTTGTTTGTGGCGTGCCCGATCCGGAGCGAGGACGTTTGACTGGGGGCACTTCATCAGGTGCCCGTCGGCTTAGGTCAGTTGGCAAAGGCTGATCAATTTGAACTGGCCCTTCGCCGTTAAGCAGCGCTGAGTGCGCTGCTCGCACGTGGAGTTGTAACTGTTCCATGCTGGTGAAGGTGTCGCGAGTGCAGTAGATGCAGGCGAGTAGTGTGGGCGGCGGCTGAGAAGCGACGCGGCGCGGTGGAGTCATAGCTGCTGTGTCGACGCCGTGTGCGCTCACCATGTGGGCCTGAATAATTAGAAAAACATTAGATATGGTAAACAAGGTTAAAACTTCCATTAGATTAGAACTCATATGTTATATTAATGAATGTTCTGGTAGTTCTGAATATACCTGTAACAGGTCTGGTCGTCGGAAGGCATCTCCACATCGCAGACAGCGCAAAGCCCTGCGCCTATCGGGCTCGCGACCCTCACGGTCTCTCTTATGTCCCTGCATGTGTGACGTCAGAGCGGCTGCGGTGTTATACCCTCGGTTGCAAACGGTGCACTGGAACGGCTTCTGATTGTCGTGCGTCTTCATGTGGATCTTCAAGTGGTCACTGGAATGTAAAATTATTATATTTATTATTAAATCTACTGCTGTACTTAATTAGTTCACCAAATGAACAAAAAACCACTCGTAAAACAACAAATTAAATAGATAAGATTTCAGAAATCGAAATTATCGCACACAAGTACCTAGGTAGGTACACCTATCGTCCTTCCCTGTTGTCAAGCTCAAGTATCCAGTAGTAAGATGTAAATACGATAAAGATCCGAGTTACAAAAAGACTGCATGCGGTCTTAGGTTACAGAGTTTAGTATTATATACTCGTAGTCAATTCTATAAATAATTGCCGCGACGCAACACTCGCAATAAAACCCACTTCTACTATATATGTAAGTATACATTTTTAACGGACTTCCAAAAAGGAGGAGGTTATATGTTCGACTTTATGTGTTTTTTTTTTATATAATAATAGTTAACCGATTTCTCTGTCAATTGTAGACCTATTAAAATTTTTGTTTGAAAGGGTTTACTCTCGAGGTGGTCCCATTGCCACCAAGTTGAAATCTGATGAGAGGATCTCATGGAAATCGAGGGAAACCCTCAAATTTTATAGGCAAACCTATAGCGATTTGGATATTTTTTAGAGTAACTTGAGCATTTGCTCTCGGAAATCATCATTTGGTAAAGTGGAGCTGATGATGAAGACCACAGACGGCCATCGGAACTACTCAATGATAAATATTTCACGGGTTGCGATTCGATTACTTGAATATGGTTGCTAAGCAATTTATGCTCGTCTCAATGCGGGTGAGTGGTTGTTGAGGAGTTCGCCTGGTAAGAACCAATTACCTAACGTCCCAGCATCGGGAAAAGCAATATTTTGTAAAAGGTGATGAGCAGTTGACGTTAGGCTATTGTAACTTAGATAAATTACAAACTCTCTCAGTAAAAAGAGAAAAAAAAACTTTTTTACAAAAAAACAAACAGACTTCCAAAAAAAAAACTACAACGTGATAAATAACTTTAATTTCGGAAGTCGGTGTCAATAAACGAAAACGCAGAACCAACGACAAAGACTTCCGAAATTAAAGTTATTTATCACTTTGTAGTTTTTTTTGTAAAAAAGTTTTTTTATGTTTTTGTAAGGATCTGCAAGGTTATTTAAGGAGTCCTTAGTTTATCTTAAATCCTTCGTGTAAAGTTGAGGCGTACCCAAGTAATGTGCCTGTAACAGCTAAACATCCGTATAAGGATTTTAAAATTAAGATAAATCGTCTTTTTGTGACCAAGCTGAGACGTCAATTTGTCATATGGGACATAAGTACCCACATAAAGCACGGACCAAACAGAACTAACAAAGAGGCTTTTCACGCAAACTACAGAATAGAGGCGTTCGCCCAAACACCTCCGCTAATGGCCGCGCTCGCCGTGCCCGTTTAGGTACGGGCCATTATTTCATTTTTGTGAGGCCCTCGACGTCATTTGTCAGCGCATCATCTCTTTTCACTCGTCGGCGGTTCGTTGGGCCGACAAATTGCATGGAATTAGTCACGTGGTCGCGGTAAGGTGACGAAAAAGGTGACACGTCGCCTTACGACCGAGAGCGCGGTGCCCGTGACTTATGGTGATCAATCTTACTCTGAGGCCTTTGTCATGCACGCATCTCCTGAGCATTCTCTTAACCATATATTAATCTTCAACGCCTTAGGATTAGACGCATTAGCATTTTCTTTGTACACACTGCCATTTGCGGTGATACACTACCTACGTATATTTGGAGGGGTAATAGTATTCAATAGTGTTAAAAAGGTTTATAAAACTCAGCGATGTACTTAACTAATAGGTATGGAACTTTTAATTTGTTTTAACTTTCTTTCTGAGTTTTAATGACTTAAAGTAGTTTTATATTGATCATTATAACATATCAGGGTATCTGGTAATTCCGAAAGTCAAACAATTCTTACCTTCTGGAGAAGGCAGATTCACAATGTGCGCAGCGGTACTTGCGATCTCCGGTGTGTAGCTTAACGTGGCGGTCGCGAGAACGCTTGTGCTTGAACAGGCGCGAGCAGAACTCACACCTGAACGGCATTTGATCCGAATGGGTCTGAAACAATGACATAATACATAACATCCAAGAAGTCACGTCTTATATCCTCGAATGTAAAGGTCGATGTTTGTACTACGAGAATGAGACCCCTACAACTATAAGATAAACCACTCATCGTAGAAATAGGGACCATAAAATAACGGTCAATATAAATATATATATGTAGATCTGGCGCAACATTTTATATGGAGCTTTATACGCTGATGACCAATGTTCTACAAAAGAGGCAACCTCAATATACGTACCTATACTTACCGGATCTAGAAAAGTAATTGTATTAAACCTAGGTAGATTAAAGTTTAGATCCTTTTAGTCGTTATACAATGAAGCTTCGCCGCAAATCCAAAATGTTCTGACTTTAGTTTTCTCTGTGTTCCCATGTACCTATACCATCAAATGTAATAACATTTTAATCGATTACATGAGGAGCGATTAAAATGTGTACACATTTACGTCACACAATATCGAATCGAAATAACTTCGGCTGATCATAAAAACTATCGTGAGAACGATCTGTGAACAATGGACTGACTACCGCTGCGCCTGCGTGAGCTGGCCAGCTTACGGAGTTACGATCTACCGGCGTTTTGTGTCAATAGACAGAAAAAACACGAAGGACCCAGTAAGCTCGTCGTGACGTCGGAATAAGATATCAACCATTGGGAACCGCTGCTTCATCGCCGCGATCGATTAAGACTGATAATTGTTCAATTAATTATCTGCGTATCGATTCTTTTGATCTTATAAGTCAGCTATGCAACGAGATGAGGTTGAGTAAGCTAGTAGCGTGCGTTGAAATTGAAATGGTCAGCTAAATGACGGGGCGGTTCTCTCTACAAACCCTAAGTCAACCTATAATTATAATTTGTAACATTGGTTTTGCCGCCGAACCAAACCAATTAAATCCTATTGTTGAAATGGTAGTTTCACAACGAATCCGAAGCTGCAGTATAGCAAATCGATACGTGTAACCGATAACATTCCTGCGCGGGAGCAGTGCGCGGGCTTATCACAATGAGATGGATTTGATCGGTAATGTCCACCGGAACGTCTTTGCTGCGAACAACACGTTTTGAGTTACGTCTTCTTGTAACGGTAGATAGAAACAAAAAGTAATGCCCAGGCTCGACAGGTTATGAAACAAGGCAACCGTTAAGCCGTGTAGGCACCATACACACAAATAGTCTCGTCACATAGGTGCTACTATATTATAATACGTATTTGTACCTAGTTTACACGGCGCATTTCGCGGGTTTGGGTAGGCAAGTTGCATTGCCAAAGTCAAAGGATATTATCTAAACTAGACTATTAGGAAACCTGCATAAATATTAGGTATGCGAGGGTCTTTCAAGTTTATTGTAAAAGGATGTGGGCGCAAGTAAAGCTATAAGGTCATTATTTACCTAAGTATAACATAGGTACCCAAGTCCTAAGAAGTAATAATTTTGATATTGGCTTCAGATATAAAATCAAGTGAATGTGGAATCGAAGCAAAATATATATTAAATCGTTGATGACTCTGTAGACAAGTAAACTGTAGCTACTAAAACTCGAAATAAAGATAAGGTAAATCGTGGATCAAAATTTAGACACAGATAGTATTATGGTACCTACGTCGAAACTTGTGTGAGCGAAGTTATGCTGCCACACATTATTTTAAAAACAGCTACGCAGCCATTTGAGACCTCCAAAGATATCTTGTATCTACGTGACGAAATACGTTTAGTTGTGAAAAGCAAGTATTATTGGGCTCACTCAAAAGATTATTCATGAGTTAGGACATAATGAGGATGCTAATGCAGCGCTTGTGAATAGTTTGTGGCAGTGAGATAATGACAGCCGTCCACGTCGCCGGCCTTCGCACCGCCCGCCGCCGTGAACTGGAGCCAGCCACCATACAATAGACTCCCAAACTGACAGCCAGTTCACGCTTTTACTAATTGACCACCTCCGCGACATTCATTCAGAACAACGCTAAACAAATGTTACGAATGATTGACTTCTATTCCATTTCAGCTAACACGTTTAGCGTTTGGCACTAAACAAACATAACAATAACATGAAGCAAAAGGTACACGTGTAAGTTTTTAGAATTTGGATTACGTAAAAAAGATACAGGGGATCCAAAAAGAAAAAAGGTGTTGGGTGAGGATTTGGCGGGCGCGTGCGGCCTCATTACCACCGTTGCCGCGGTGGCAGCGAGGCTATATTAATAGCACCACATCTCAATTTGTTATTGCTGCCTTGTTAGTTGTTACTGACACACCTCCTTGAGGTTGGTAGCCAAGTAACAAAGAAGTATTAATTGTTGCTTATCTAAGTAATGTATTCAGCACTTTTCATAACGATATTACCATAGAAATGTAAAAAACAGTATGTATGGATATAACATAATGTTGTTGCATTTGGGCCTACCTTTGTGTTTTGATCGTTACAACAATCATGCACTGTCCTATGTAGGAATTGCCAGCACTTTTCCTGATAGTAATGCATGATAGTTTTCTTTATTCGATAACCAGAGGGCCTACACAAATGGTTATCGTTTTAAAAGCATTTCGTTTTGCTACAACTATTTTCAAGATTGTCTCTTTCGGTAGCTTAAGTCAGTCCCATACATTTTTTACTTTTCCATCAACCTTATCGAAGATGGAATGTCGTTTTGTCTAGGCTCTCGAATATTTAATTTTAATGCTAACGCCTGTATACCCATTGAACTCCATTGTCGTTATTATATAGTATTACATGCTACGCTAACTTATGCAAAGTCGCGAGCACTTTGTTGTGATAAAAGTGATAAATTACCGATCCACTACCTATTTATTATAAATGTATCGACATGTTATAAGTCTATTATGAATTAATCGCTTCACACTGTGTCCCGGCAAGAAACCTTCACATCTTACAAAAGCTCTTAAAACTTTATATCTGTACACATATTGAATACCCTATAAAGGTATCTATAGGTATGTATCAGAGGCATGTACCTATTAGGTAAATACTTTACTGCAAGTTTTAATTGATGACCTTTCGTATGATTAATTCACATACTATTTCCAAGTCTTGGCCACCTAACATTAAAAAAGTATCTGTAAGCAGTCTTTTCTTATTGAAGCGTCGAATTTCCTAAGAATTTAATTCATCCGCGATGCTTATGACTAAGATTATTTTATTACTAGACGGACAGAGCACCTACTGGACTATCATGAGTGTAATCCACAGATTGATAAGTGCCGCGTATCCTGGTACAGTCAGCAGCAATTATTATGAGCTCGGAGCCGGTCTAATTGGGCTAAGTGGACCCGCTTCCGCCGCCTCGGAGCTTTCTTCTCAGATCTACTATTTTACTATTATTTTATAACAACTATAAAACTAGAACTTTCCTTTGCTTTGGTATCTAACAGTTTTGGTTGGAAAATGTGTTTTTAGAACATTATTTTATACTTTACTAGCTGCGCCCAGCGGTTTCACCCGCGTAAGCTTTCCCTTATCACTTAGGGGTATGAAAAATAGATAGTAGCCGATACTCTGACCTACTGAATATGCATATAAAATTTCATAAAAATCGGTCAAGCTGTTTCGGAGGAGTATGGTAACTAACATTGTGACACGAGAATTTTATATATTAGATTAGGTACGGTTCATCTTACGATTGTAGAACCAAAAAAATATTGTAAAATTCCAAGCAAGTTTCTTATTTCAAACGTTTAGGACATTTAAGCTTCATATTCATCTGTACCTACAATTTCTAAACGTCAACGAAGATTCATAGTAATCAGCCTATAACGTTCCCACTGCTGGGACACAGGCCTCCTCTCTGTGAGAGGGAGTGGGCCGTAATATACCACGCGGGTCCAGTGCGGGTTGGTAGATGTCACATGTCTTCGAATTTTTGGTTCTAGAACAGGCCGGTTTCCTCACGATGTTTTCCTTCACCATTTTGAGAGCAGTGGTGATGAAATTCTATAGGTACACAAAGTAAAGCGCCTGTCTGGGTTCGAACCTACGACCTACAAATCGTAAGTCGTGGCCGTCACCATTGAGCCACCACTGCTCAAAGATTCAAATATCCTCAAACACTGTTATAAAAGTATATAATTTTAGAAATTACAGTAGACAGCCAGTCTTTAAATGCAAAACGAAGATTGTAGGCTAACTAGTGTAATATAAATCCTATGATTACGCATCTATCAGCTCAGTAGAAGATCACTTATCTCACAATTTTTATGGCCGTATAGTAGGCTAGGCACTTAACTAGATATTCACTTAATTGTATTGATTAAAAACCAAAAAGAGCAACTTCTAATTAAATTCCATTCACATAAACTAGTGACGCGACTCGCAAGTGAAATTTAAATCACGTGTTGTGATTAGCGGTGAGTGACGTGCGAATTTTACCGCGAAGCGCCCGCGCACGGCGCACTACCTCGGCAATACGGCAACACATAAACATAGCAGCGGCATGTTTACTCCACTCACTTAATTGGAGCAATCGGCCCCTGACAGAATTAATAAATTTGATCGTCCGTGCACGATAAATCGCGCCCCGCTCCGGCCAGCGCCCATGCCCACGCACTCACTACCCTCAGCGTAGGCCAATTAGACGCTCGCGAGATTGACAATCGCTTAATCGATAGCTGCTCTCTTAAGACGTTGTTTTATTGTGTTTGCGATATTACTGTTCGTTATTAATTGTCCAACAGGTAAGCTACGTTCATAAAAATGTTATGTTGCTTTTACAAAATATTGGCCCTTGTCATCATGATACTTCGTGCGAGAATTCAATAAGCGAAACGATCTGGGGTCGCCGCGGGGGCTCGGCCCCTGGGTGCACCGCGGAGCCCTGCTGGCCGCCGCGTGCTGCTCCCACCACGACACTACACAGCGCTTATGGTAAAAAGACACGCGACTGGTATGTATCACGGCTCGTTATTTAAACTGCTAACAAATACCGTGAGAGCGACCGACATTACGCGCCTAATGGTGGTGAGCTTTCCGAGTAAAGCGCACCAAGAACATTTTAAACTAGTTTGAGGTGAACGTGATAGCCAATAAAAGCTTGGGAATGGGCAGCGGGCGGCTACTGAGCGACTTTCTCAGATGAATAACAGCGCGACATGGTCGGTTCACATGGTCAGGTGCGGCAGAGCCCGAGGTCAAGTGAGCCCGCTGGCCCCCACCGCTGTGGCGATTGCACCTCCGACCAGACCTCACGCAAGCTCCAGTTTGATACTATTTGTTATATTCATACACATTCAATGTTAATATTAACATAACTTTATTTGCATCCAAACCGGTGCTCACTGCATAATAAGTCACCTTCTCTACAAAACACAAAAAATCTTAAGTACCTACTACACGACTAGAATAAACTTAATGTACCCCTTCACTACGCGCCGCAGTGTGCATGCAGAAAATTTTTAGGCTTTATGATAAAAAATCTTAATATTCTCGTGAATCACAAGTTCTCCGAAACAGTAGCTCTACTTCGTTGGTGCTCGTACCTACTGTTATTAAGATGTGAATCTCTGCGCGCTCAAATTTTTTTTTTCATCCATATATGTAACTGCCTCGAGTTAGTATGTCAAAATCATTATGTCTGTTGTTATAACACATTTTTAAGAATATCTTTAATAATAATAACATATAAATATCAATATTATTCGGTTTCAGTTTACTTATTCCCAATGTCGATTATTGCAACTTGTAAGATGATGAAGAGTCACCGAGGAGATGTCAGTAAATCGTCCCTGCGACAGGCTTGCTAAGCCAAAAATGTCTTTTTATTTGTAGAACATCCTAACAATCAGTGATATGGTGTTTGAGGTGCTCATAATGAGGATTGAGAGTTTTCCAATCCGATAGATTTAATGAGACAGGAGACTATCTTGGAAATCAATTCCTAGCGTAAAACAACACACGCCATCTATTTTGTGATGATCGTATAGCCCTGTGTCAAGCTGCTATTTCTCCATGCCCAGGTCGACTTTCTAAAATCTTCCGCTCTAGTCTATCTAGTGTCGCAATCTTACAGCACTGTGTAGTCTGTCCACAGCCTTGGAAAGTTTTACGATTTCGATTACCTCTATCAAGCACAATACGTATATCGGACGGGTTAATTAAGCTGGACGGCCAAGAACTGTTCCAAGATATCGATTGTATTTCAGCATTAGAGTAATATTTTCCATTAGACGTTTTACTGCTTTACGATTTCTCCGGAGGCGCAACGAGAACAAGACGAATGGCGAGTATGGCGTGGTCTCTGTAATTGATTTATTCTTATAATAATGATCGCCTTTCCCAAGCAGCGGCGCGATGATAAAGGTGTGGCGAGCTAGGCTAGGGAGTTGTTATCGCAACCCTATTTCCGGCCGTCACCGCGCTGCTGTCGCGGCTCCGCGACGCGATCATCGCGCGATACATTTGTCGGCGCACACCAGACACCAGCAACGGTCGCCGCGATGCGCTGATCGATATCGACGCGAGCGCAACACGCCAATTGCATACCGATAATCTAATGAAATCCTTTCTAGATATTCTTCTCGCTTATCTCAAATTTATATGAGGCGAGACCTCCCCTAATTTTAATTTTGAACGAGGTGACGGTTTTGCCACTTGAAGTGTACGTGCCGATCCATATCCGTATGTAGGCGAGCAGCTCGCGGCGGCATGCAAAGTGACGTTTCTATTTGTCCTATCTCAGCTAGATCTGTCTCGGCGTGTGTCGTAATCGTAACGCGGCGAGATCGGCGCGACACAAAGGAGCCGAGATGTACGGCCGGCATAATGGCCGCTCACGTCACAGCCCTCAGCTCGCCAGCGCTGCAAGCCGAGAGCGATGCATATCTACGCACCGGCTCTGTAAATGGGCTGTTTTGGGTATCTACTTGCTAATGAAGCGAGGGCATATGCATGGCGAAACTGGGCTGTGGATTCACAGATATAAATGCCACAGCAGTCGTATTGTCTGCAAAGCTGTTAGCTTCGTTACTTTATGGAAATGAGAGGACGGCCGGTGGACGTTTATATTACCTACTTCAAATGTTACTTGCGTTGGTTTAGATCTCTCTGAATATGTCTTGCGGAGTTTAATGAAGATTACGAGTGTAGGATGGGATGCGTTGGTTAACCGTCATTCAAATAGGTAACGAGCAAAAGTAACATCGTAAACATAAATACCTGTTCATGTTTCTTGAGATAAGAGAGCCTCGGGAAGGCTTTATCGCAGAACTGGCACTGGTAAGGGGTGTGCTCGGTGGCGCCGAGCGTGAAGGGCGGCTCGGCCTCGGCGTCGGCGGCGTCGGCCGAGGTGGGCGTGGACGCCGGCGACGGCGACGGCTCCGGCGTCGACGACGGCCAAGAGCTGCCTGCCGTGCTGCCCACGCTGCCCAGCGCCTCTGATGTAAAACAACCAAAACAAAATTATCATATCTGCTAGCTGTAGTTTCTTTGTGTACGAAAGAAACACGATATATAACACCAGTTAGACTGGCTTAAAAATCATGGCTGACTCGATTGCATTATAAACCGCCCATCTCTGAACTTATTAGCACCCTTCCAGGGACTGAGTCACAGTGAGTTTAGTTTTTCGTGAATCTTTAATAGGTAGATTTTGCATTGACGAAGAGGATGTTGAAGACCTGTTAAAATACCAGAGGACATTAAGTAATATGGGAGCTCTTATAAGAGCGAGCGTTAACACAAACCTCCGCCGGCTCGGTAGTGGGTCCCATTGGACCTCAGAATAAGACGCCCTGAATTGATTAGGTACGTCGTAGTAGCTCAACTGTAGCTAATGAGACACATTTGAATTTCTATTGTTATAAATGAAATGGGGTAGGTACAACTAATAAAAAGTGAATTTTTATAAACTAATTCCCAAAAAAAAAAAACAACTGAAAACTACTAAGTGAAAAATAACTTTAATTTCGGAAGTCGGTGTCAAAAAACGAAAATGTGGAACCAAAGACACTGACTTCCGATGTAGTTTTTTTTGGAAGTCTACCTATTGTTTTTTTTTTTAAATTATGTTTCTACTAGCTGACACGAAAGACGTCCTGTCCAAATAAAAAAAGCACTTTTAGTTTTTCGAATTCGAATTTTCCGGGCAATTTTTCCAATTTTTCGTTTCCTAAAATCTTTATGCAGTCTATTACGAACATTTTAAAACAAGTAATAGCTAAATCGGTCCAGACTTTCTCAAGTGATGCACGTACCAATGAACAGCATTTCATTTTTTCATTTTAATTAACACAAACTTTTTTTAATGGCTTGTTTAGCCAATTTTTTCGAAAAAGAATAATCCAGTCCTTTTTGGTATTTATTATATAATTCAATAAAAACTGGCCTCACGAGGTCAACACAAGTACGAGATGCCATTAAGTTTTCTTCATAATGTTTTCTTCTTCTGAGAAAATGGCTTTTCTTTCATTATTTTTATGAATACCGGTCAATACTAAATTGGGAAAAAAATAACAAATAAATGCATCCTGTTGGGTGTGGTAGATTTTGTATTTTGTAAACATGGAAAACTACGTAGGTACCTAATCATGATCAGTTTTGATGATATTTTTATTAAATAAAACTGCTCGATTTAGAAAGCTGGAAACTATTTTAAAAAACGCTATTACAACGGAAAATAGATTTTATTGTAAGAAATTAACACTTAGTTACATTATATTTTTTATTGCACAGGTATTGGTCCTGTGAGGTATCGGTCGAAGATTTTAGCTAATTGCGTAGGCAAATTACTCGCAATTTTCAGATTTTTTCTGTGTTCTACAAGCACAGATACTAATATTATGAAAACTTCTTAATGTAACTACTTTTGCCTCAAAATAAACGACTTAAATAAAGATTTTTAATTTTTCGTCGGTTATTTTAAAAATGTGCTGAATTAATGGTCACAGTTTGCGTGTCGATTTCCCTGCCACCCTGTCTACCTAATATATCGTGATCCTTGACTCTAACCTATCCTAACAAAATAGGTACCTATAGGCAGTATCCTGTCCGAATCTTTTATTCCCCATAAAAGATAAAACCAACGATAGTACATCCCTAAGGTGTCTCTGAAACCCAATTTATGACTCTTCAGTTACCAATAAAGGCTAAAAGTCGTTACATGTCAAATTGTAAAGAATAATAATATCAATATGATGATTTTCCAAGGTGTGTAAAGCACATTACGGGAGACAGTCACATCTCGGGATAAAGCTACCATAAATATCGGTAAGGGTCCATATTTCGGTGTTAGGGCTAGAGGCAATATGTCTGCGGCACCTCGGAGTGGCGTGAAATATAAACAAATTGAATGGGCCCCGATGACGAGCGGCGTCGGCGCTAATGATGACTAATGTCGGGAGGTAGCGAGGCGCGTGACTGCCTCTTGCCTAGCTGCGTACAATCGTACATCCCTGACGAAGAATACTTGACTTGGTATAGATATTTTGTAAGGGGTGCTACATACATGTTCGGGTCGACATGATTTGGCACAGGCCGGGTGGCAAAATTTAATGTATTTGTCCGCCCGACTGTGCCGAATCCAGCCAACCCCCGAACAATCATGTAGCACACCTTACTTATTGATTAGTAATTGAATGAGGTAATGCTGTTGTAGGTATACCTCGTTAACTACCTAAATATTTCAAATTTATTGGAAAAAAAATGCAATTTTGCAGCTTGTTCGCACTCGCACACTCTCATGTGCATTCTAAGGTCCTAAGGTTAAGGTTATTTTATCTTTAAAAATAAAAAATATCCGTTTTCAAAGTAAGATTCGACCCAATAAAATATGATCAATAACACAGTTCCCTGAGAAAAATTCACTCTCAAGTCTCAATAATTCATTGCACAGGAACCGAGATAGATTCCGAAATATAATTAACAACATTAATTTGCAATCTACCAACATTTAAATCCATCGATTAGGTGCTTAGCATAATAACAGTTATTTACCATGGGAATAAGCTATTCATTACATTTTTCGCAATATAACATTTCTTTTACGACTTATTTCCCTTCGGAGCACATTTAATAAGAGGAACTATCTATATCAATTTGTCGCACTCCACGCCCCGGACGCGGTAACGACTTCCACTAATGGTCAAAATAATGATAGCTGGGAATATACTTGCAACATAATAGAATTGGAAATGAAATAATACAAATTGTAAAATCCTGCATTTGAAAAAGAAGTTGGCAAAAGCTTTCTGGTATAGTCTCTCTATTGACATAGAGAGACTATACCAGTGGGGTCGGCTACTCTCACCGGATGCAGCTGAATACCAGCATTTTACATGAAGCGACTGCCTATCTTTCCCCCACAACCCAGTTACTGGGTACAGTCATCAAAAGAGATAAGTACGCAGGATCGTCGGATATAGTTGAAGTTTAGTAAGAAACCGATGGATGTTCTCGAATAAAATTTTATTTTATTAATAGAAAACAAACAGCACATTTATCAAATTTAATTTCAGTCAACAACATCCATCGGTTTCTTACTAAACTTCAACTATATCCGATGATCCTGCATACTTATCACTTTTGTTGACTGTACATAATGCGATACCCCTTGGTAAGACTGGTTTTCAAACGACCCGTAACGACTGCCAAAGATTCACGAATGACAGCCGGGACCTGGAGGGGTCTTTATATGTAAAGATGGTCACCCATCAGCGGACCAATCGCGGCAAGCGTTGCTTAACCTTATCGATCGACCTGTGTAAGTTACTACTTAACCACAAAACCTAAGTATTTGATAAATGTATCAATAATTCCGAAAATAACTGAAGAAACAGTAATGATACGTCAAGGAACGAGGCCAATAAAAAGGCAGGTCTGGCCAACAAATAACGGGACTCGTGCAATTTTAGCAGCGCTCGGTGGATGTGGCCGGTCACTGAGGATAGCCGTAATTAGCAGCGATTGCAGGCAATTCCTCGGCGGGTGACGGTGGCGCCGCCGCCGGCGACCGGTGGGCGGCGGAAGCACACTTCCTAATTGCGCCGTCTACGAGACACCTCGACCGGCGCCTCGGTAATCAACGCCAATCGCTAGCCGACATGGAAAACCGACAAACCACTTTATAATGCTCGTAGACCTTGATTTCGCTAATGCGATGTTAAGTTCTAATGAGATTACTGCTTATTTTTATAATTTTATTCCTCTCGCTGTAGCCAGGATATAACGTATTATGTAAACTTAATCACATACTTGAAGTTTTCCATAAATACATTGTGTCTTTAAGTTAGTTATCATTAACATCAAAAGTCTTCTTTTTGTCCCGGTCAAGCTCCGCGCGTAGGTACCTACTAAAACTAGCACGATACAATAGAAAATCAATTGTGTCTCATTAGCGGAGCTAGACGGGTTAATAGTTAGAAGCATCAATCAGGATCCTATATTTTTTCAAAAGCTGAAAGTCAGTGAATGATCTGCAATAACCACAGTAAAAATTAATAAAATGCAATTGTACATACAACTTGACGCTCCGAAACTTCAACAAATGCTCTTGCTCAACGCATTTCTTAATTGAAGGATGGAGAACAGACAATGATCCGACAGGCCTTGTAAATGCAATTAACTATCTAAGGAAGTGCCTTTAAAAAGCTGTAGTAGCCGGTGATGTAAGCCCACAATAACACCTGGCCCCGTGATTGATTCGGATTTGTTTGCACGCAATTTTAAGGCTGATTACTTGCGACGACACGGATAGGAGATTAACGAGTTGATTAAAGTTTAATTGCAGCGGCTACATAAGTGGAGAGCGGAACGACGACCATTCATTTACATTAAGATAGCCGAATGATTTTTTATACGATCCTGTATCATGCGGCGTCCTACAACCGGTCTAGTGCTAACTAGTTATTGAATGATTAGCGTGTGCAGTTTTATTCTTGTTTTAATTGATGAGATAACGATTTTGTTATGACTTGATCCACACATAAGACAAATTAAATTAAGCTATAAGTATTACCGTACTTTTATTGTATCAGCCATTTAAAATGTTTTTATTTTAGACTAGCTTCTGCCCGCGACTTCGGCCGCGTGAAATTTCACCCTCACCCCATTCACCCTCTTAGGAGTGGAATTTCGAAAAACCCCTTCTTAGTGGATACCTACATACACAAAGAACACACTCTCCAAATTTAATGTCTCTAGGACCAGCGGTTTAGGCTGTGCATTGATATAATCAGTCAGACAGGACTTTGAATTTTATATTAGATTATAAAAGTAAACCTAAGTACCCACCTAATTAAAAAAAAAATTAACTCAATAACAGAAAATAAAATACCTACCTACCTAAATAAACCTATTTCTGATGATAACCAATTTAAACACAACTAATATTTATACGAATGACTAATCCTACATAACAGTATTATAAACCAAAACCTATGGAAATAACCTATGGTCACCACGTCCATTATCAAATATACTACCTATACTTTAAAATTAAAATCTATACCTACGACTTATAAAAATAAACCTAAATAACTCTACCTTAATCTGTACTTAGTAAAAACTCATCATCATCCGCCTAGCCTTTTCCCAACTATGTTGGGGTCGGCTTTCTGTCTAACCGGATGCAGCTGAATACCAGTATTTTACATGGAGCGACTGCCTATCTGACCTCCACAATCCAGTTACTGGGTAATACGATACCCCTTGGTAAGACGGGTTGTCAGACTTTCGGGCTTCTGACTACCCGTAAAGACTGTCAAAGATCCACGAATGACAGCCGGGACCAACGGCTTAACGTGCTTTCCGAGGCACGGAGGGGTCTCGGTATGTAAAGTTGGTCACCCATCCACAGACCAACCGCGGCAAGCGTAGCTTAGCCTGACCGATCGACCTGTGCGGCGGTTATTATTTAGCCACGGGCCCCCCTACTTAGTAAAAACTAAAAGGAATAAAAAGGTCACACTGAAAAGCACGGTTTAGAATTGCAAGTAGCAGTTAAAACATACAATTTATAGAATGCTAATAAGAACGAACGCTCGCCACTCGACACGTCCGTCCGTTCAAATCAAAGTTCAAAAAATGTATGATGCGCGCGCTCAGACTCAGTCCCCGGCAGCGATCCGTGGCGGCCGCGCACCACGCGTGTGCTGAGAACGGTGCAGGCCAAATTCAACCTTCAGCACTACATTTACAGCATAACTTAGGGGCGCTGCACACGGCTAAGATACTATAATAGATATAATATCGCTCGCCATACAAATTCATCTTAAGATACGAAAATATGAAATATTATTTATTATCTTCGTCGTGTGTGATAGTCCATTGAATTGTATGGCGAGCGATATTGTAACTTAAGATAAAATTTTAGTATCTTAGCAGTGGCGGGTGACGTAACCTACCACAAACTTATTATTTGCGGTTGGTACAGTAATCGGGTCTAGGGATCGAACCGCAAAATTAAGTTTGTTTTTTATTGTATATACTTTTCCGGGATAAAAAGTACCCAGTGTGGTGCCTAGGATATTAAAGAATAATATAATTATTCTTCCAAGTTTCATCGTAATCAAACCGGTAGTTTTTGCGTGATGCCTGAACAAACAGACAGACAGCCAGACAGACAGACAATTTTTTTTTTATCACACTTTTGGTTTCGGTGTCGGTCATTTATTTTTTTGATATTTTCAATGTACAGAATTTTCACTTCTACAGATTTATTATAAGTATAGATGATTTTCTTTGATTGGAATTTTGTTTTTTTTTTTATTGGATATCATAAAACGTTTAAAAGTAATCGTTGACCAATACGTAACAGGTAACTTTACTGTCAGTTCGTGTTTTTTGGCTTATGATCAAAAAGTGATTAATTACATTATAAATGACAAATTAATTATTAATTCCTAATGACTTAACATTTTAAACATTAAGGCACGAACGTCTGAAAAAAAGCTCTTGGGCTTACATAAATGGTATAGATGCTAGTCAAGTCTAAATAGTGTTCTTTAAATAATAAATCAAAAGCAAATTATGTTTTATTTAAATTCTCCCTAATAGTTCTATCAGGTAAATAGTTTTTATGGAATTTGTGGCGTAATAATTAACGTGCTCGTCATTAGTCAAGTAAAAACTTAAAGAATTATTTATTTAACCAATAATAATTTAATGACTCTAACAATTTTTGTAAAAAAACATTCATGCATAGTTTTTTGTTGGTTATTTAAATTATTTTTATTTATTTATTTTATTCATTAGCACACATACAATTGTTTTAACAGGTAAGACCCAAGCTAACAAAAGTAGTCATGGATTGCTAATTGTCCAGTCCCAAGTAACGGGTCTGGGTAAAAGCGCAAGTTACACAGTGGACAACATACCAAGTGTCACCCTCTGGAATTCCGCCAAAGAGCAAGAAAATATGTCCAAACGCCGAGAGACACTATTAAATATTCTTACTGCACGAACCACTCTGGTGCAAACTTTAATAAGTTTGTACGGGTTGCCGGAACTTTAAAAAGTTCCTCCCTCGGTCCCAACCGTATATAACCTCCTGTCTGGAACGAGCAATTCCAACGATCCCAATATTTGTGGATTATTCAGTATCCCACGAAAAACCTACCATATTTTACAAGAGCGACGTTGCGCCTTACTTCCAACTTATAATACCCAACCATCCCTATAACAAAGAGTGAGATGACATAAGCGGGTAGAAAGGGTAGACACCAAACTGCTTCAAGTATCTACCTACAGGTATCGGATAAATTTGTTCAGCATCTTTTCCAGCATCTGAGAATACTTCACTTCGTAATCATTCCAGATGATAGCACTAGGTTCCAAGTTGCTTCGCAATAACGCATTGTAAAGTGCTCTCACTGCTGCCATATTAGTGAAGTCACGGGTTTCCCGCATTATAAAACCAAGATTTTTAAACACTTTTTTGCACACCTGCACTACATGAGCACGAAACGAAAGATCCCAGAGAAACTAACCCCGAGATCTCGCACTACCCCCACCTGCGGTATGACGTGACAAATGTAGTGTAAGTTATTTTTAAGTTTGTTTTTTTACTTTTTACTTATAATACACGCAACACAAGTATTTTTATTGCTTGGGTTTATATTCTATACTATTGAAAATCTCCATGTGGAATTTTTGCGCTTTCATGAACCAAAAACGTTAAAATTCTACAAAATTACTCTACGTAAGTATTGCAGAATCGTTTTTTGACTTACAAAATGAATGACTGAAACAACTGAGCGGTTACTTCTGGTACCCGTTTGTCTAAATGAAATAAATCAATAACCTAATTTGTATGACAGCCACCTTGCGAGGTGGAATTTTATTTCCAACTTTGTATGTGCATTTATTAACAATTATTTAAACGAAAATGAAAAGCTGTTTTTATTTTTGTTCATAAGGCTTCGTTACTAATTTACTGAATCAAACTTAACGTTACCATATTTGCTACACCAGCGGGGTACTTAATTGCGTAACACACTTTCAATCACATCCCGATGGATTATGAAGAAATTGCTAATCATATTGCTCCATGTGTTTGAAAAATTCGTCTGCTCGACAAAGTAAACAACGCAATGATTGTTGTT
The DNA here is from genome assembly GCA_963669345.1 of Gortyna flavago. Taxonomy (NCBI): domain Eukaryota; kingdom Metazoa; phylum Arthropoda; class Insecta; order Lepidoptera; family Noctuidae; genus Gortyna; species Gortyna flavago. The sequence continues at coordinate 12,591,164 of OY770126.1, forward strand.
GAACTGTCAACAAAGCGCGTAGGCGCGGCTACAGCCGCTATGTATGTAATTGAGTAGATACTGGATTCAGGAAGCGCAGGCCTGGTCTTTAACGCCGTTTGGGGAGGCCTATTTCCAGCAGTGAAGTGAACGCCTTTTGGCTGAATGATAATGATTAGATTGAAATACATAAAAAAGAATAGCATCAATGTATGCTCTATGTTAGAGGCCTTGGTTTCCACGGGTTCCCTCTATCTGGCAGTTTTTTTTTTGGCAAAAATTTCTTTGGCATAACCCACTTGGCATAATCTTCTTTAAGTATGCGAATATTTTTAAGCATAAAAATTATTTAACATAATTATTGTTTGGCCGAATGTATAAAAGTCCGAATTTACAATGGAATACTTTTAATATGGCAGAATTTTATTTGTCATAATTTCACTTTGCATAATATGAAGATAACAGTACAATTATTTTTTAACGAACATTGGTTGTTCGGTGTATTTTGCCATGGTATTTGAATGAACTATAAAAATAATGGTTTCTATAAGCGATCTCGGGACTTGGGGCACCCCGACTTGGGTTAGGCTAGGTTCCGTGTGAGACAGTCTGCTGGCCAGCTACCTGGAGGACCGGGCGATCCTCCTGGTGGACAGAACTGGCCAGGTCCGGCGATATCCCGCCGAGGCCGGCGTTCCGCAGGGGTCAGTCTTAGGACCTCTCCTCTGGAACGTCGGCTTCGATTGGCTCTTGCGGGGAACTCTCCTCCGAGGCACGAGTGTCATCTGCTACGCGGACGACACTCTCCTCACCGCCCGGGGGGAGAGTTTCAGGGAGGCGGCCAACCTGGCCTCGGCGGGCGGATCCTTGGTCGCAGCGAGGATCCGCCGCCTAGGTCTGAAGGTGGCGCTGCACAAGACCGAGGCCGTGTGGTTCCACGGGCCTCGGCAGCGCCCCCCGCCTGACGCCCACATCTTCGTGGAGGGCATCAGGATCGAGATCAAGGCCCAGATGAAATATCTGGGCCTCGTGATTGACAGCAGGTGGCGCTTCGGCCCGCATTTTAGCGGGCTGTCGGCGCGCCTGCTGAAGACAGCGGGGGCGCTTTCGTGGCTTCTCCCCAATTTGGGGGGGCCCAGCGCACGATGCCGGCAACTCTACGCCGGCATCCTGAAGAGCATGGCCCTGTACGGGGCCCCCATCTGGGAGGACTCCCTCCGAAGGAGGGAGAACGCCGCCGCGTTGCGGGCGCCCCAGAGGGCCATTGCTCAGCGGGTTGCGCGGGCTTACCGCACGGTCGGCTGTGCAGCGGCGTGCGCTCTGGCCGGCACCCCGCCTTGGGAGCTCGAGGCGTGGGTGCTCGCCAGAGTGCACGAATGGACGGCGGGGCGGAGGGCGAGAGGAGAACGCCCCGCCCCGGAAGAGCGGGAGGCCGTCCGGCGGGAGGCGAGGGACGCCATCGTCGTCCATTGGACGGCGGACCTCGCCACCGCAGCCTTCGGCCGCCGAACCCTCGACGCGCTCGGGCCGGTCCTGCGGGACTGGCTCGAGCGCCGGCACGGGTTCCTCTCGTTCCGTCTGGTGCAGGTGCTGTCCGGGCACGGCTGTTTCGGATCGTACCTGCACCGGATCGGACGGGAGGAGACGCCGTCGTGTCACGGCTGTGGCGCGGCGGAGGACACGGCGCAGCACACTCTCGCGGTGTGCCCGTCGTGGTCCGAGCCGCGCCGCAGTCTCACGGCGGCGATCGGAACGGACCTCTCGCTCCCCGGCGTGGTCAAGGCCATGCTGGAGGACGAGGGGTCCTGGGCGGCAGTCGCCTCCTTCTGCGAACAGGTCATGTCCCAGAAGGAGGCGGAGGAGCGCGCGCGAGAGGAAGACCCTCTCGCGGCGCCGCTCCGAAGGCGGAGGAGGGGTCGGAGAAGACGTCAGTATGACGGTCATCTCCGACTCCTCCCAGGTGGAGGCCAGCAGGCGACGGGTGCGGGGGCACCCTCGCTTGCATCGCACGCGCCTCCACCAGTGTCGGACGGGAATGGCCAGGTGTTCCCGGCCATTCCCGTCGCCCCCCAGCTCCCGCTCGGGGGGCACGCGGGGCCCGCCAGCTAGGCGGGCATGCGCCGGGAGGGTCGTGGAAGTAAAGGCTGAGCCGGTTTCCCATGACCCTCCCATCACGGCGACGAGGGAACACCGCTGAGTTTTAGTGGGTATACTGCCACTCTGGCAGGGAGTCCCACATACTCCGTCTCGTCCCCCGACGAGCGGAGATGCGTAATGTCATTTCTCAGCGACAAAAAAAAAAAAAAAAAAAAAAAAAAAAAAAGGTTCCGTGTGAGAGGAGTGCCGGTATTGCGGTGCGCCGCTCTTTCTACCTTCCGCGGCCTTGACGGGGTCGCCACCGTCTGATAGCGGACGCGGTGGGGCCGCAAGGGAGGAGGAGTGTTGGTATGACGTTGGCCGCTCTTCCTATCCTCTGCGGCCGAAAATTGGCAGGCGGCGGGTCCAATGACCTGACCCGTCGCAGGGGGACCAAAGGTGCCCAGACACGTGGTCGTCTGGCGCCCATGTGCTGGTTTGGTCTCTGGGGTGGTCATGGCGTGCTCTAGTGCGCCGGTGATGGGGAGTAATCCCCAAAGGAGGGTCCGGTAACGGACACCCGCGGCGGGTTCACGGGTGAGTGCTAACGCCTGCCCGTGTTCCCGCCGTAAGCGGCAGAGGAGGACACCGTGGAGTTTTAGTGGGTTAGATAGAGTCCCACATAACTGCATTATCTCGCCGTGGTAGTGCAAAATGCATGATCATTTCTCCAAGTAAAAAAAAAATTTAAAAAAAAAGTTAGGTTCCGTAGACAGAGCGAGCTAAGCGGGGCTCCGTCGACTACGTCTTATTTATTATTGTTTGTAAACCAACTTAGACCCTTTCTATTTATAAAAAAAAAAATTGGATAAGTTAAAACTGTGACCCCTACGCACGAGCTCACGTATGCCAAAAGGCGATTCTGACTGAACTTTCTGTGTATGATGGTTCTACTTTTTAATTATTATTGATATGAAATTTATTCTTAAAGATAATTCTGCCTTACAAAATTATGAGTTTTGAATGTATGATAAATGAGTGTATGCAAAACGATTTTCTGCGAAATGAAGTTTATGCTATAGGTACGCTGTTATGCAAAATAATTTATTATGACATAAAACGTTCTGCTATAAAGGGTAGACCCGGTTTCCACACTTAGTCCTTCAGCAGGAACAATGTGCGGCCGCCGTTGATATTTATTCTAATCAGCCCACCTCCCCCCAGAAGTTGATAACATCTCCTGTCTGATATGAACATCTGTGTAAGATCTGGGTGCCCCAAGGACTTCAGTCCTAATCTGTCCTGTGCTTTCAAAGAGCATAATATAATTATGCGCAACGGTTTCCTCAGCCTCCATGCCACAGAGGACTGTCGCTTATGCGGTATGCCTATTGTGTTGAAGTGATTGTTTAGTGAGCAGCGTTTTTCTTCATCTTAGTTAAAGAAAAGCGAATTAGACACCTCTACATTTAGTGTTCTATTAGGCACCATTAAAACCATTTAACCCCTCCCCTCCTTCTGCCTAATCCTTCGGAAAATACAGGCGCGATGTTATGTGTATATGTTACATATGTGTATACATAGATGCCAAGGTACTTAGAATTTTAGTACTTATAATGTATTTTGTCCCATTTGCACATAGTAGAATGTGTATTGTTCTTTTCTCCTCATTATTTAAATACAACTTTAAACATATTGATTTCCTTATACTTCAAGTGATCCGTTATCGAAGAACACCAATTTTATTGTTAACCAACGGTTTTAACAAGCTATTATCAAGCTTTGTTCGCTTTATGGGCTGTAAATGTGTTTCCCGTAAAGCGAATGTTTTGAACACTAAAAATATAAATTATTGTAGTACCACTTTGAGATGCAACCAGTCGTAGGCATTATAAACACGTACACACGGCTACACATCAAGCTATACATTTCCAGTTTTAGCTGACCTCGCATTGTATATTTTTCGTATAATTTGAAGTCAGTGTATACTGGTTATGTATAGCTTGATGTGTAGCCGTGTGTACTTACTCATTTCAAATATATGGCGGCAAGCAGTGTGCCTATGGGTTAACAATGGACGACGGTGGTGCTTTGTTCGTAACAAACTACGTAACCAGTATGATCGGCATCCTAATTGCGTAACATACTATCAATCTCAATCTGAATAATATTGAAGGATATTGTTAATCCATTCCTTCATAATAATATTTTCGAGTAATTTATCTGCTCAACAACGTAAATAACGCAATAAATGTTGTTGGTTAAACTGTCAAAATGAAACCCATTGGCTACTGTAGTACTACAGTTGGCTACTGTAGAGTGTTACGTAATTACCCCACCGTTTATTAAGATTTAATTTTCATAAGTGGAAGACCTTATTATTGCAGGCGAACGACAATAATTAAAAATGATGCTGAAATTATAAAATCATGAAATCTGCTTGTGAATAATGTTACTGTTGTCTGATTCTGCTTGGATATGAAACACCTCATCAGCCTGTCCGATGTCCATCAAACGAAGGAATTGATCATTGTATTAGCACGAGAATTACAAGCAAGTACCTACCTCACATGTGATCTTCTTATATTTGTTTATTGACATATGGATTTTCAAAAAAAAAAAAACGCTTGAAATTTCTACATTAAAAAATAAAATAAAAATAAAATAAATTTTTAAATTAGCTTCCTTATTTTTTGCTATAGAAAATCCATTCACATTCGTACAAAATTCATCGAAGTCTTGTTACAAAATGTAAACCATTAAAAACTAGTTTTCTATGCAACCGGGACCATAGGCAAAAGCCAGTAATTAATAAAATAGGAAAAGCTACATTTTGCCTTTTCTCTTTACAGTCTATTATTATAGATTTCATATGTTTTATGACTGCTCGTATGAAATATAATGGCCTAGGAAATAATATAATGCTTGTTGGTCGTAACATTTACTAAGAAGTTTTATAGATGTGTATTGGGTACCTTAGTACCTACATGCCTACTTTGAGAGATTTTTCAGAAATTCCATTTGTCCCGTCAACCGTTCTCGTCGTCTTTATCCCGGTGTTTCTGGTCTAACCGTATATATGGGAACAGAATCACCCGGGTAAAGTAAGGTACATAAAAATCACGCTTGTGGGCTAGCCTATTGCCTTCAACCGAGTACACATCCATACGACATCGCCCATATCACATAATTATTCGTCTTTCAAAAGTATTCATACAATCAAGTAAATGTAAAGGCGTAGTCGCGTCGCGCGTCGCGACAATGGCCAAGATATTTTGATTGGAATTGATATTTGACATATTAACCTATTGTTGAATTATTATAGGTTCTATTTTGCTGATGACGAATGTAAACACCAGCCACCAAGAGGTTCAGTTAGGTTCTTTACTTTTTAAGTTGTCTCACACAACTTAAGCAGTAAAAAACCTAATTGAATATTCAACATTTCGATATAAGCCTATAGCAACTTAGGCTTAACTTAGGCTTAGAGATTTTCGTCCCGCAGTTTTCACGAAAATCGTTTATGGCACAAATACAACCATAGAGGGGACTGTAAAAATACATCATGGCTTTTAGATTTATGCCAATCGGTGCGAATTGCACAACAATAAACCTTTATTCTGAAATCAGAACGGTAGATAATGTCCCAAGCGGAGGGTACCTAACTGAGGCAAATTCCATTAGCGTTCCCCCAGGTAATTCTTTAGATCTCATTCGCAATAATCTGGACGTCTTGCAAATTGAAAGTCTTCCACTTACTTTGCCTCTACCAAAAGAAACGGAGGTCAGGGGCAGACAGGACAGATTTCGTATGACAAATCTGACAAAAACGCACAATGCCGAGAACATTGCAACTTTTGTAAATTTTGTAGACTTGGCCTCCAGGAGTCTGGTGAATTGGGGACACAGTCGCTAGATATAAGTACTGTAACGATGTGTAGTGCTGTTCATCCATCATCAATTTCCGTGGGAAGTAAGGAGGTTCTTAGGATTTTTATTTAAAGACTCTGGCGGCTATAAGTACCCTAATATTTGGTTTACACCCCACGGTACACATAATTAATCAATTTCAATTTCAAGCTATTCGCTAAACGATTCAAACACATATCTACCGTCTAACGCATCCGCAAAGTTTCAATACGTCCGTCCGATTGTAAGGATCCTTACGGAGAGTTTATAGGAGGATAATTTAGGACCATATTACAGAGACTCAACCTTTACTTGAAACTAGTTTCAACCAATCAAATGGCAACAAGTTTTAAGTAATGTAGAAGTAGGTATTTCAAATTCAGTAGATAGTTAGGTAAGTAATGAATTTGGGATATCTACTTTATGTTCGCAAAAAAGCAAAGCAGCTTAATAATGATGGTAACTTTTCCAACCTTAATAGTTTGGAAAGAATTTGACCACTGAATCCTATTCCGAAGAATTTGACCATTCAGTGTATTTTTGAAACTAGACCAGATAATTTTAGATTTAAAGAAATAAATAAACTGACTAATCGATATTACAAAAAGAACAGACGTTGACATAATTTTTACGATATATACACGACAGTTTTTTGTCCGATACAATCTAGACTTTGTAAGCTCAGTCAAAAAAAATAAAACGTTCTCAGCTTTTAGTATGCGAGTCTACATCGTGCGACTAATTATCTGAAAAAGTTCATGAATAACACGACAGACATGTTTGTATTCATATTTAAATTGATTTGATGAGGGCGTAAAACAAGAACATGATATAGGAATTGAGATCCCAAATTGTTATTACCTAATTCATTGTTAATAAATAGCAGCATTGTGACCACAGATCACAGAAACAAGGATAGTGACCAATGTTTAACACAAAAAAGCCCCGAAGAACTAACAGTTGGTTAGAAACTTAGTTATTTCCCATTAAAAATATGTGCTGACCTTTTATATCCTCTGATGTGACGTCGTGGTTTTCTTTGTTCGCCTGGATCTTCTCAATGAGGTGCTCCAGCCGACTGCTGTTGCCTTTGAATAACATGATCATATCTCCAGCAGCTTGGAGGCTCTCGATCCTTCTCGGAGGTGCTCGTTCATCCAACTCACGCACTCGGGCTGGTCCGTGTCGGCCGCTGATTGCCGCAGGTGCATCGGTTCCAGTTTATTTTGGTATTTTTTGCGGGTGCATTTATGCGAGTGCGAATTAATGCGCGGCGCGTGTCGGACAGGTGCCACTAATTGAAGGGGCGCGGGTCGCGGGCTGCGCTTCCTCCACGCCAATTATTTGGGTGCCTGCTGCCGACCGGCTTAATTAGCGACAATCATTCTTGACACGCACCTTTATTTTCCGATTACAGGTGGTTGTGAATTTCGAGGCCAGTGTCGTCCGTATCGGCGAAATGATATAATGAGGGAGTAGTGTCCCGGTGGTCGTCGAGCTCGTGCCGTGGTGCAGTGATGCAACGGAACGCGCGCCGAGAGCGGCGTGTGGTGCGCGACTGCCACGAGCCGCGCTCCGGTGGGCGAGTCGCGCCAGCTCCGAGGTGCTGCACCCTGCGCCCCGCCTGGCCGCCCCGCCCACATGACCTCCCCCCATTTGCACCCACTCCCTCTTTCTAGCCTTCGAAGAATGGTCATAATGGTCATAAATACCAATGTTATTTGAACTATCTTCCGCTTTCATACCTCCATTTTCCAAAGCAATATTGCCTGCTTTTGTTTCTACAATTATTAAAATAGTTACGACCTAATACTTTCCACGCAACATTAATGTTCATCCTACGACTCTTACTAAATTAGAACACACGTGCATCTCTGGTGTGGAACACCGTTAGATTCTTCTCTATTATTAAGGTGACAGTGCTCAAAACATAGAAAACTGTACCTACGTCTTTCTTATTTTGCCTTTGCCTAAAGGAACAGATATTGAAGTATAAACAGACATCTTCGTGTAAAAGTTCAAGAAGTCCCCAGACAGAGTACCTAATCAGACGTCACATGACATATCGCATATCAGTTTGACAGTCGCAAATACGGCACGCGGCTCGGGTAATGAGTCGAATGACAGGAAAATGACGCTAAAAGCTTTTCAAATCTACAGCGTCGAAGGAAAACTGGTTTTAGATTTTCCTCGTTCCACCCACGGTGTGGGCGCGGCCAATGGGCGCCGGCGCCCCGCGCGCCCTCCACGCCGCCGCCGCGCCGCTCCACTAAACTTCGCTAAACACAATGCACTACGCCAAATACTTCAATCTATGTACATTTTTTTTCCTATTTTGTGGACGTGCCTTTGTCAAGAGAGGCCTCTTTGTAAACCTTTTAGCTTTGTAAGTGGTAGCAATAGCAATCGAGTATTGTATTCAATGGGTATTGTTTCAAAGGAGATGAGATCTATAGCATTATTGCAATGTGGATTAAAGTATGATTTAAAACGAGAGCTAGTGATGGTCACCGGGCGTCCGCGGATCGCTCCTCTGGGGGCGATATCGGCGGGCGACGGTCGCGGTGTTGCCTTTTAGTTGTGCATACATTAGAGGGATTACGCGGCCTACACCGCAGCTGCTGTAATTTAACGGATAAACTCGAGAAATATTCGCGTGGAAGTACGAACACCAGATTTGGGCCAGTGTGAATTATTTGGGACAAAGTAAAACGAACTAGATAACTTCAAGCTTTTTGAGCATGATTATCTAATAATTGGATTGTGACTACTTTTTAATCGGGTTTTCAGGTTTCAGAGATTCTTAAAAATATTACCGTAGATGTATGTATATCTGGTGTATTTGTGTCTTTAGTCTGTGCTAAATAAATGTATTTTCTTCCTTTATTTTAGATTTATTATTACACGAAATTCAGGAAAAAGACTCGCTGGGAAAAAATGATTGAATCGAGACTGCATGAGCACGGAGAAATACTGCTGCTGAAGATTTTTAAAGACTGCATACAAAAATAAAGCCGACTGAATGAAAATCCTAAATATTGTTGGTTTTCATTCAAGGAAAAGCAGATGGGAGCACATGGTAGTCTCATCATCTCATCTGCCTAGCCTTTTCCCAACTGTGTTGGGGTCGGCTTCCAGTCTAACCGGATGCAGCAGAATGCCAGTATTTTACACGGAGCACGTCGTAGTCTATCTACTAAAATCAAACTTGCCTTCGACTTTCCTTAGTTATGACTTATGAGTCCATCTTTTCTCTGACATTCCTTCATGTGAAGATAAAATAATATTTTGTGAATGTGAGAACGTTGTAGACCTTATAGACTGTACATTTGTACACCATTTTCTTTTTTATTTAGTACGTGGTACTTGTTGACAGGCCTGTACTGTCCTCCCATAGTACCTATTAACATAGTCAAATATTTTTAAAAGAGTAACCGTGGAGTTTCTTGCCGGCTCTTCTCCGTAGAAAACGACCAATTGAAACCGCTGCACTTAGCTTCTGACGCTTCATAAGTGCCCCTATAGGTATATGTGAAACAAAATATTTTGATTTTATAAAATACTTTAGTATCCCACAGATCCGCACACAACATTGTAAACACACTCCTCATCTATTCAATAAAGTCACACATTTCACGTGAATTACAGAAACTTGACAAATTAATGAACATCAAATATTCAAGAGCCGTTCGCGGGGCAGGACTGACATCGAGTTGTCGGGTGCCCGTCGCGCCATCGCCCGCTGCAAAAGGGTTAAACATTAATACTTAAGCGAGCCCACCTCACTCCTGACGCGGCCGATTACTCTGTCACTGAGCTAAATCTCCGAGCCTGAATAAAGTATTATGAAAAAGTGCTTCTTATCTACAATGCGACGTTGCCCACGCGGTTCACTTTGATGAGGGTCTGAATTTCAGCTGTTATTACTCATTCTTTACGTTTCTGGGGTTTGTTACGTTATTTTGAGTACCTACATAATAATATGGTGGTTCATGATTATTTTACCTACCTACGTCGTAGAAGATAAGGGCTTTGCTTCAATGAAATCTTTAAATCGATAATTATGTAGAAATGCCACTACCTGGAACATAGAACCTTCATACTTGAAGTGCTTCATTTAATTGTTACGATACCCATGTGTTTTGACGAAAGTATCCAGTAGGATCAAAACCTACACCTACACCTCACCTGCTATATCTACGTCATAATTACACGAAATCAAAATAAAAAATCTGTGAAAATAATTCCTTTTTTATTTTATTTAGAACCCTTTCGCAGGAAGTACAAGAAGTAAATGCAATAACAATAATGCTGTAATTTACCAAGTCCCCAACTGATACGGGGTGAACGCGGCAAACACGAGCATCTTGAATATTTGATGGTGAACTGACTGAGCCCCCCGCTTCTTCCGAACTTACTCTAATGTTCAACCCTTGATTTGTATTTGGACGTTACGACTCGTGAAATCTATCCGCTAGCGCATCATTAAACTCCTTTGTTTACACAACTGACAACAAAATTCTTGAAATTTGGTACTAATTGGGAAACTACAATGGCAAAATATAGGTACCTAATTCATTCTAAACTTAGGTATCTCTATCTAGTTAAAAATAACTTTTACATTAATGATGGTAATGTAAAAGTTATTTTTAACTAAAATAAAGAATGAACCACAAACGCCAATTGTGTAGACATCAACCGCTCAAAACATTAGAAAAAAATATTTTTTACATTTCTATTTAAATATTTATTCCCGAGCATGACGGTGCGTTGTCAACAAACACCCATATACACATGCAGTCACCCAAATATTTTTTGTTCGTACCTGCGTCTCAAGGGGCCCGACGAAGTGGGACACACGTCTGTTCACGTCCTAATAAATCAACGGGACAGCCGTCATTCCGATGGATTAGGCACGTCCCTGTTCTCCCTTTGCGTCACTTTTTGCGTCATACGCCTTTCGTACAACTCTATCATGGGCTTATTTCTATAATAGCTTCCGTAATGATGATAGAATGATTTCATTCATGTTTAGTATTTTCTTGAAACATTTAAATTGGCAGGTAACATCGATTGTCAAAGAAAAACGTTTTGTAGGATCATGGGTAAACACATATTTTTAATAATGTACGAAGTACATAGGTACGTAAAGTTTTAAATTAAATAAAGATCTCATCGGAGAAAAAACTATGAAAATTTTAAGGACCTTAATCAAGTAGGTACTTACCTAATAAAAAAAGCTCCAAAAAGTGGCTTCTTTCCCCTTTCATGAACCCTTAATTTTAATAGAAAGGGTAGTTCACGGTTTATTTGAGACATAATTATTCGGAACGTTTCACAGTCATCGAGGAGCGTAAAATGAAGGCCACACAGGACAAACAAATCGATGGGGGTGAGGTTTTTTGGTAAGATTGCGGAGAGATAGCGACGGCAGGGTGGTCCGCCATGATATGCCACTTAACCCAACAAAAGAGTTTTTTTTTATTCGTGTTTAGCTTAGAATTAGTTTGTTTACGCGCAACAATGATATGTTAGCGGTATAACCACATTCATATTTGAGGAAGAATTCATGATTTACTCGGGAGTTTATTTGAAGGGTTCATAGCTCATAGAACAACGTTGCTTCAAACAATCAAATCAGCCCTCGCTTATTAAAATTAACAAATAATTAAATGATTTAGTTCTGCTTTAACAGACATACAAAGTGAAGATTAGAGTTAGGCACTTAATGCTAAAAGAAAAACCTATCAAGACAAGCAACAGACAACAGAATTTGGGGCAATTTTGAAAAAAATCTCGAAAACATATCTGTGGGTGACGAAATTTACAAGTTGAAACTAAAGTGTCAAGATTCCGACACGAGCGTGTAATATGTGTAATAAACACTGGCGGCCACAAAATGTGACCACCTTGATATCATCAAGTTGCCCTCGTGATCCTCCACCATCGCTTATCACATTTTACTTGCACGGTTTCACACATTTTTCTTTACTTTTTAATATTAATTAATAATTATAATATACTCTGCAGAAAAGATGTAGCGATTCACTAAACTAAAATAAAAGATAATATATTTGCAATTTCCTACAACGGAACCAATATTTATCACTGTAAGAATAGCTAAGGTGTGTTGGTTCTTGCCTTTACGAAAACAAAAGTAGGTAATTTGTGTTAGGGTATGTCACAGCGACGACAATACTTGATAAATTACCACAAGCAAACAAGACAAGCTTGCTGTCAAATGCGTAGCAATGAGGATCTAGAAATGACAGTTGAATAGTGTATGTATGTCGATAGGCGGAGTCACGTCCTGCGGCGATGGTATCCCTAACGCGGCTTTCTGTGAGCGCTACATCTCACACGAAATGGGTCAATTAAGACGTGGGAGTGACGCATACGTGACCGTAACGCCTGATCTCCGTACCGATACCACTCAGTGCTACGTTTCACGCCTTTAACATCGTAAACTGCTGCTGCCACGATCTCGTATCTGTTTCTCGTGCGCGTGATATCTACGTACGAACTATCATATGCGCATGACCGTTGCTGATATTTACACCACTTTATTGGGGCAGTTAAACGCTTTACTTAATCGTTTCTTGTCCATTAATTTCTCCATTGAACCAAAGGCATTCAGCGAGCATGTCTGGGCGTGAACCCCAAATCACTTCCAATACTGGTAGCAATTAATGACGAGTCGGTCTGGGTTACTGCCCTTTTACTTCATACTACTGTTACTTTTGTAAGTGGCCTTAGCAATATTAGAAACTTTAATCATAATGTTCCCAAATATGCCTCGCTTTTTGTGATTTGACTGGAACTGTCAATTTTTTAACCGCAACGTTTTTGTGTTGGGTACAAAATGGATACAAATAAGGTAATGTTCCGTGGGAAACTGTTCCGCAGTAATAGTGCAACGAGACGTTTAGTCGGGCGGCATGAGCGTTAGCGCGGTGGAACGAACCGAGGCGCATGCGCGGCTTGGTGACAGTTCCGCGCGGCTACTGCGCCTACTACGCCGAGGTCACCTCGCCGCCCGAAGCTACTGTGACCACTTAGTTGGATGAAAATATATCTACTCTACAATTACATTTCAGATCAAAACGAACACTTGAAAGTGGTTAAATAACGTATACAGACAGTATTTTGCTGCAGCATTATGTAAAAGCATATCTAATACTTACTGAAACTTCACAGAATTTCTTTAGGCAGTTCACAAAAAACAAAACTAAAGTCCAATCGACAATCAATCTGTAACGCCTTTAAAAGTAAACATTTCCTTGTTGTATTTTATTATGTACAACAAAAGGTGTTTCTTTTAAATAATCAGCTTTATTGTAATGTGAGTAAGTAGACCGTCTGTCAAAAATCTGTCTACTTAGTCACAGCAGTGACAATAACTAATCTGCGACAAATACAGTTGTCCGCCGTCTGTCGGCCGTGGTGCGCTCGTGATCGTCAATTGTCACGGCGCGCCGCATCGCGCGACTTTTTACCACCTTTGGTGAGCTATGCCGTGTTAGTGCACGACCCTCTGTATTACCACGCTCCGGCTGACGATTACTGCAGTTTATTACATGATTTATAAAGAAAATATAAGTATAAAGTTCAATGTTACCTTACCAGCCAATTAATATTAGTTTTAATTTATTTTAAAACGGTCACTGGTAAAGATTTTCCAAAATAATGACTTCTTTTAAGGTAATTTATGTGTATTAGATGACAGGGCTTTTAAAGATATATAGCAGGGGCGTTCGACAGGCGAATCGGCACGTAGTTCCGGAGCTGCGCGGGCGCAGGTGGCGGTGATGCTGCGGTTGCGACGACACCTGCACTGCACGCTCCGTGCCCACCGACTGCTTCTAACACACCTATCACCGTGAATTGATACCGTTCTCCAAAACGATCAAGGTGGAATGAATCATGTTTTTTGACTAGAAAATCATGGATTTCAATCACGAAATGTAAGAAGGAGAAATGTCCAATAGTATAAAACAAAATGACGTCATAAAAGCTGACTGCGCATGACAAGCCATGTTCACAAAAGGAAAATAACTTGAAGACGACATTAGAAATTCTAAGACCAAAGCTATTTGCATAAAAGGGACTTGAATTACGCCCTATGTGAGTTGTACAGGAAGCCTCGCCCTCGTAACTGGCCGGCAGTGGTCCGTGCGTCCGGCCATCGTCCGGCCGTCCGGTTCGTACCCGCAGCCGCTCCACTCGAGATCGCGACTAGATGGACTTCCGCCTTTTAACTGTTCTTACGAGACTTGGGGCCGTTTCATTCATTTATTAACTGTGGGCAAGAACACAGTAAATCACCCCTGATTTATTATATTGTACACCATTGTTTAACAGCTTAATTTAACAAATAACGAGGTGAAACTTGCAGTATTAGCATAACAGTTTTAACTTGGCTAAATGAAAGCTGTAGGTAATTATACAGTTAAGTGCTTGATTTACATAAAAGAACATTTAAAAAATGCGTGGATAGCTTGAAATTATTCGCTATGTCTACACCTCCATTTAATTAAAACATAATCTACCAATCTCTTTCTAAGAAACCTGATATTTATTCAATATCAATAACAACTTACCGAGCTGTAGGTACCTACCGTTGTTTGCAAATAATCGGATGTGCGTCGTTGTCGTTGTATAGAATGTCGAACTATAAACTAACTCAAAACCGGCAGAAGCAATGAGCGAATGCGCCTAAACAATAACAACAATAGACGTAACACCGCACTGGAAGCTGGCAGGAAATGCCGGAGAACCGAAGATGAAGCGAGCTCCGCAAACTAGCACGCACAATAGCCATAACATGACAAACAAAGGACTCGAACCATCAAACATTCTACGTACGAGCTAACTTATACATCTTCTCTTAATTACATGTTTATGTTCGACGATCAGTTTATTATAATTATTATCCGAAACTAAATAGAATAATCGATTACAGCTACTCTAATGACTAGAACCTTCAACAATAAATTCGTAACTATTACAGCTGTAAAAAGCCCACCGACACAAAATACTCAATTTAACACCATCCATTTAACTGCGAGGCGGTATAGCTGAGAAAAAAGTGCGGAAGTGGCTTTGATTGAAGCTCAGAGTACATAATAGGTAGCTAGCCGTTAACTGATTACATTTAAATTGTTTCACAGTGGCGATAAGTTGGGGGTGAAAGGAGATTAGTTGCGCACGCGTCGATGAAGACGTCTGCTTCGTTCAGTCGATCACCTGCTCCGTGATTGTTAAATTGGCACCGCATCCACCTGGCTCTGCGGTTACAGAGCCAATATACTACTTCATTGCATATTATTTCGGATATCGTCTACCTACCTAATAGAGCTATTGAGAAGTCATTAACCTTTTTAAATGAAATTTTCCGAAGCACGTCTTTATAGGTGTATCACTGCCAACCACTTACCTATGTGAAAACTACACTTAATTTTATATAGTTCTGATATTATTATCATATCATAATCAGCCTATAATGTTCCCACTGCTGGGACACAGGCCTCCTCTCTGTGAGAGTAACATTATTAATTAACATTATTATCTCAACACAAGAAAACAGTTTGATTGATGATAAGATGTCGTAGTCCACATCTCAGAGTCTCGGTATAGTACGACACGTAATATGGTCGCGGCTAAAGTTCTCACAAACTATGACTCACACCCATTATGGTCTCATGTAATCAAAGACATAATCATTTTAAAAACCAGTCTCTCATTCCGAGAATTTCGCCTCTAACTGCTGCAAGCGTAAATTATTAACGTTTACAACAATTTAAATTGTGTTTGGTGTCCAAGCAAGTTGCTACGAAAGTAATATCTACAAGATGAGCTTCTATTAGAAAACCTAATCTTGACCACAATGCGGATACTTGATGAGTACCTAATAAAGGTGTGAATGCGATATTGTGCCGGTGGTCAATGGAAACGTGACTGATGCGTTTGGCGCTAGCCACAGCACCACGATACTCTGTAATTATGTGTTCCCATGAAATCTTTTCATGAAATCTTTTCCATGCCATGCTGCTTGATGCTCGTTTGTCCCAACACCTTAGGTACTTACGTCACTCGTTAAAACCGCAACATTATGAGGTGCTTACTAACCCACATTAAGTTAATATAATGCAAGGTAAGGGGCTGTATAAAATTAGCACGACGCAATATTAACACATCGGTTTATAGGTATGTTACTTTTTACTTCAACGAAAAGGTGACAGACAATCAAAATATTAAGACCTCCATGTGCAGGCGTATAAGTAATGATGACGAGATATTGTGTATGAGAATTCCTACTGTTAACAATGTTGAGTTTATAAAAATTGAGACGCATTTAAAAAGGATGCTTTGACCCTTGATTCTCACCATGTGAGTCTAGTGGTTCACTCCCAAACTCCCAGCGGATGAGCATCCTACTTTTGGGTGGTCGCCCAGCGTCCGTTCATTTCACGCATTTTAGACATCATTATAGAGGGACCTACGAGCTTCGGCCATAGCCGAATAAACACAGTTAATATCATTTATTATTAACACTAACGTAAATTACTTCGAAATTGAATATCACTTCGTATTTATAATTTACTTAAAATGTTATTAAATAATTTTTTGCAGTGTTGATTGCTGATTATATTAATTATTTTTATACGAGTATGTTTACATAATATATCGGGACCATGGGGGCCCCGGTCCTTTGAAAGGCGCACGAGGGGCCGTAGCCAGCTCGCAGTGGTCCCTTAGCCAATTTATATGGAAAGAGGCACAAGACCCAAGGTCAACGCCCGGTTGGTGCAAGACTATAGGACTATATTTTGTCGCAGTGGACAAGGGACTCATCCCGATCTCCTTGGTCAGTGAGAACTGGCGCCAACATGCAGTACTTGATACTAACGATCGCAGGGAAAGTATGGCGGGAGAAACTTCACGAACGCTTTTTCCGGGCCCTCCACAGCGTGCACCTTTTGGCGAACATATCATGGCTGCGTTTCGGCGACCACTTCGGGGAAACCGAAGGTTTTCATGACGAATAATTATCGGGAATACATTGTCAAGGACGGTACGGTTGGCATCTGTCGGGCCTCGGACATACCACCGTCCCTCCACTTCATGTCTACAGTTCTTCTCGTCTTGCTAATGGGAGTACTTGCACAGACGCAAACAAAATCTAGTGGGTAGGATTAATATTGCAGATACATTTGATTATGATTTGCAGTACAACCTTGTGGATTCCGAAATACCATACTACAGGTAGGTATGTGCCCGACCCAGTTTTCGACAATGGTCATGCCACATTGTACTGGGATCGATCTATCAGCACTGACAGGACTGTTGTAGCCAATAAGCCCGCTATTGTGGTAATAGATCGACGAGAGCGCCAAGTGGCAATGATTGTTGATATCGCTGTCCCTAATGTAGAGAATCTAGTGAAAGCTGAGAAAGATTAAAAAAAGTCTAGTATCTGACTTAGCACACCAGTTTGTCGACATGTGGAACGCGGACTCTGCAATAATTGTACCGATAATCGTTACGTTAAGCCTCGGCCAACACCTCAGGAGGCTCTTATTGCGCAGCTGGGTCACGGGGATTCAGAAAGCAGTACTTCTGAACATGGCACGCATAGTACGCAGCTGTACCTACGTGTCCAGACTGCACCACTCCACGAAGGTTGAGGAGATCGTGGAGTACATGCGTGTGAAGACCAACTGGACTTTGAGAGTCGAGAAGTTGGAGTCGCGTCACAACACGAACTTCCTCAAGGAAGAGTTCTGGCCGAAGGGTGTTGTGTACCGCCGGTTTCATGGCCGGCTACATGACACAAGTCAGCGAAACACGACGCAGACACTACGTGTGTGTTAGTGTTACGTAACATAATCAGCCTATAATGTTCCCACTGCTGGGACACAGGCCTCCTCTCTGTGAGAGGGATCTCGAGTGGGCCGTAATCCACTACGCGGGCCCAATGTGGGCGGTGTTAGTGTTAGTTTTTAGTATAATGTTATATGTATTTCTAGTATTTTTAAGTTACTTATATTAATATTGTATTGTATGTAATGGATTAATAAATAAATAAATAGTGAGGAGTAGTGAGGAGCGCTGACCACCGGCAGCTTGGACCCTGTTCCTGATGCCGATGGGCTACAATTTTATAATTTTATTACAGGTAACATTGTCCCTATACTTAAATATTAGTAAACAATTTATACGATACCTACTACTACGCATGTAACTGATAGCAGTGAATTATACATATATGGACAGACAATTCTGTCAGAAAAAATAATTCTATTTAATAAAAATAAGTACATATGACTCATTGCAGCAAATTTCCAGGTATTTTAAGTCCATGGTCTCCCGTGGTCAACAAGGACACAATAGCGACCATTCTGTCCCACTGTCCAGTGATGGTAGAGGTTATGGCCAACAAAAATCCTTTGTAGATCAATTGAAAAGAGAAAAGCTCTATGGAAAGTATGGTATGGAGGTTAAATACAAGACTTGCTTAAAAGGTGATCTCCAATAACTACATGTATCGAAATGCCCTTTGTAATTGAAATAAACATTTTTTTTACCTCACCAGGATAAAAATTGTTTAATGAGTAGTGTAGTGTACCTATCTATTTAATGTAAACACTGTCTCATTCACATAAGTAGTGAGGTAGCTCCTGTCACTAATGTCATCAGCTGTCAGTCACCACGAATGGCGGGAAAAGGTCAAAAGTGAAGTGACCCTGCACGAGAGGCTTGGCGTGGTAGTGAGCCGTGAGCCAGTCAATGTCGTGATATAATCAACTTAAATACGGGATCAACAGCTTTCTACAAGTGGGTGCATGCAACATGCACGGATGCACGGTTGTTAGGCGCATGGGTGCTGGGTGGGTGCTCGCGTGGGTGCAGGGGGCGGGGCGCGGTCCGCCCATGGCGACGCCCAACGCGCCACGCCCTGCAGCAACTATTACTAAGAAATTTAAAAGTTTAATATCATTAAGAGCGAATTTCACCAATGAAACTGAAACGCGATCAACATATCTAGGATGCGTTCAAGAACTTTATAGTGTCATCATCGACACTTGAACGCTGTTTAGATGTGCTGATCACGTTCACCTTCATTGGTGGCCTCAAATGGTCCAAACAAGTTGCGCTATAGGTTTAGTTCTACTTGCATACGAAATTATCATTACAATGTGTGTTGTACCTAAATGTGTATTTTTGTGCTTTGCTTTTAGACTGCATTTAGGTACCTACCTGTTAGTTTCTTTCTTTATTAGGCAGAACTTTCTGCATATCCGAGTAGAGAGCTATATTTCTACTTAGCTCTATAATGCAACTTAATCCTGCTTTACGTTTTCCTTCTTATATCGGTTGTTCATGAAAAATATTGCTTACACAGTCTTTAATTGAAGATAGGTCGAGGTTGCAGATAGGGGTTGAAGATAGGTTGGGTAGGATAGGTGGTAGGTGGTGGTGGGTGGGGGTAGCAGGACGAATTAAATTTTTCGTTGGATTTAGATTCCTACATCGTTCAAACTGCAAAGTTAGATGTTTAGGATCAAAAAGTTAGCTGAGAACATTTTCGAAATGTCTTATTTGAAAAAAGATAACTGGAAATCTCTGTTTCTATGGAAACTTTAAAATCGGTCTAATTTGGCTGTAACACAATTTTTCGAAAATGTTCTCAGCTAACTGTTTAGACCTTTGTATCCTGCTTATGCATATAAAGTTTCATTAAAATCCGTTCATTATTTCGAAAAACAAGGGCTTGAAAGTTTGTATGAAATGCCGTACGGCGTAAACGCTCTTAAAGTCAAATCATTTATTTCAAGTAGGCAATTTTAAAGCACCTTTAAACTTCAGGATACTACCAAAAGCCTTATAGTGTTTGTAGAAAGACTACTTGAACTTTGGAGCTTCAATTGGAGGGATTGACAATCATTTGATACGCTTTTACCATATTTTTATATTTGTGGCATTTTAATTACAATTCAATTTTTCAACGTCAAGTGAAAAGCACATGGGTGTTTGTGGGACACCAGAGGAGGAATTCCTGATCTCAGTCTCAATCTGACAAAAATATCTCTATTTTCTCTACTATTTTGACAAGTTTTTGACATTGTTTGTCGCTGAGATGAGATTGCGACTAGATTTTGAACGTTTTTAATTACGAGAATCGGCCTTCTGATCTTTTCTGTAAATGACCTCATGAATTAGAATTAGAGAACGTAGTTCTTTAAAATATGTCTAATAAGACATACGGAACTTAAGACAAATACACGACGACAAAAAACACGCCGATAAATTAATATAATACGGAAAACTTTATCGAAATAATTGAAAATACAGATTTGTTCAAAAGTTAATTCAAACGATTCAGTAGATATAATATAATAGCTGCTTTCAAAAGCCTCATTAGGAGCAATACTATTTTGGATTTAAAGATATGAAGGTTTTATTTTTATCCATATTTTTTTATGGTAGGTATATGATTAAATAAGACCTCCAAGTAAATCAATGCTTGTTTCGTAATACAACCAAAATATTGTAAACCACGACCATAACCATAAATGGCTGCAGTGGCAATAGTAACCATTGATGCGTATTAGTATTGGAATCGGAAACGAGAAAAATAAAACGACAACACCACTCTCTACTTAAAGGCAAATATTTTCAACCGCATCGTTGAACTAAGTAATCTTCTTAAAGTATTGAAAAACTATACCTAACAACTTTATTGTTCATGAACACGCTCTAAAAGACACGAACACGAGATAAGGTGATTTGAACTCTACAGGCGAATAATAGTAAGTAGCTACTGACCACAAAACAACATTGCCATTCTGACCAGCGACGCCAGCCAGTGGCGAAAACTTCAAATCCCGAAACTTTTCCTCGACACTAGGAAAGTCACTTGTTAGTAAGTTGATTCCATACTTTTCCGGTAGATGTCAGTATTCGGTGTTGGCGGTTCCGAGAACTCCACCCCTATTCAGAACCCCTCAGTTTTCACTTTCCTCCCTCTCGTCGACAGAGCGCGCTACAAATACTATTCTTTTGAATAATAATGATACCTACTTATTCACAAAACTCTCTGGCCATAATTTTTTTATTCTAATACAGAGTTATGCAAATAGCGATTAGTAATTCCACGTAGCTATACGTAACAATAAAGATAAAGCAATACGATTTAAATAAAGCGATTATCATCAAGTAAATTCAGTTAGTGAAGTGGCGAGCGAGATCCACGAGTGTTGTGCGGCGGCGGCGCGGCGGCGGTAGGCCGCGGCGAGATGAAGGAGCCACGGGCCCGCTGATACCATCGCCGAGCTTTGCTACACGTCGCCGCCGCCGCGCGCCACGCGCCTTGCATCAAATAACTGATAAAATACTACGCACATCTTTAATTTCATCTGCAGAAATCCAAGTATTTAATTTTGATTAGTTCTTTTAAATTAATTGGCGGTTCATAATGTGAGTAACGCGGACACGACCTCGCGATTCCCACGCCGCCGCCGCTTCCCCCGGCGAGCGACCCCGTCGTGCCGCCATTGTCACTCACTCTAGCTACTCAACAGTTATTGCGTCTACGTATTAGCATACTGCTGTGATCACTCAAGCAAATTTTCATAGAATAATCATCGGCAGTGGTGTTCCGCTCTTGATCAAACAATATAGCCCCCAGACGAATCATCATCGGTCAAGGTGAAAATCGATGACTGGAATGATTTCATGCCTTTGGTGCCACTATAAAAAAAACTTTTTTTGTTTATAGCAGATAAACTTCTAGCTCATTGGCATGTAGATACTTAAATAAAAAAGTAAGTAGGTAGTGGTAGTTTAATGATGACGTTTCCAGAAGTTTTTATTCTACTCATATCATATTCAAATAATCACACCAACATTATGATATTATCCTCAGCGCTATTTATTAAATAAATCTTATAAACTTTAAAATTGAGTGTGAAACTTTGGCAAGGTTTCGTATTCGGGACTTCGGGAGTCCGGTATCTCTGTCCATGCATAGTTAAGTGCATCTGTGTCAAGTGTCGACGCAATATCGGAGTTTCCCTCGAGGCCGAAGGCTGTCGATTTAGCTTCTTGGCTGGGCAGCGCGCGGTGGACAAACAATCATGAGCCAGTGATGTTCACACGCTGCAGAGCTGCTCATGCATAGTTAAGGAGGCTGTTGCGTCGCGCCTGGACCACCTCCCTAGAGGCAGCCGCGTGTCTTGAAATATTACTTCTTTCGCTACCATGACAAGTTTTAGGTGAAGCGGTGCCGTTATTTATGAAAGTTTAATCTGTAAAATATTATAAGCGGAAACTTTGCTTACATTCTACATGATTTCAGGTCATTGCTGCATAGTAGATAGTAGACCTATCTTGTACCAAAAAAAAAACTTTTTTACAAAAAAAAACGACATATAAAAAAAAAAGATTTTTATTTTTCTCTTTTTAGTGGGAGAGTTTGTAATTTAACTAAGTTACAATAGCCTAATGTCAACTGCTCATCACCTTTTACAATTTTTTTATATTGCTTTTCCCTATGCTGGGAATGCTGGGATACTTATACAATTAACGTAACTCCTCAGCAACCACTCACCATACGCATTGTGACGAACAAAATTTGCTTAGCAACCATATTAAAGCAATCGAATGGCAAACCCATGAAATATTTATCATTGAGTAGTTCCGATGGCCATTTGTGGTCTTCATCATCAGTTCCACTTGACCAAATGATGATTTCCGAGAGCAAATGCACGAGTTACTTTTGAAAATACCCAAATCGCTATAGGTTTGCCTATATAATTTGAGAGTTTTCCTCGATTTCCATGGGATCCTCTCATCAGATTCCAACTTGGTGTCAATGGGACCACCTCGAGAGTATACCCTTTCAATCAAAGAAATAATTTTAAAATCGATCCACAATTGACAGAGAAATCGGTGAACATACATTAAAAAAAAAAAATCTAACCTCCTCCTTTTTGGTAGTCGGTTAAAAATAATGTTATACCGCTGTTTAATCAATGAAATAATTACCTACACACTAATAAAAAAATTCTGTGTTGGAGAATGGGCTTGTCAGGCAAGCGTGGTCCATCGTCGACTACAGGGCTGTTTTCTCTATAACACAATGAACAAACCTGACGTAAGACGAAGACGTAGGACGTAAAGGAATCGTTCAGTGGTCATAGTGAATTAGAGCCTAGGTGAGTTAAAAGCTCTTTGCCACAAAAAGAGAATTTAAAATTTATATCTGCGTCCAATAATTTGAGACAGATTAGGATGGCATGCAGTCGGCACGGTGGCCGGTGCTGTGAACAACAGCATGGTGAAGTTTAATTGAACCGAGACGCCACTGGCCCGGCCGGGACTCGACCGGCACACCGAGATCGACCTCAAGCTATCTGATAATACATCTAGTGATATCTCATTTTACCTCGGCACTGTGCAAGTCTAATGGATTTTTATGATTTTGGACAAAACTGAGTCGATGTTGGTTGCTTTAAGTATTTAATAAAGATTTTAGTTGATTTCTAAAGCAATTCAGTTTTATTGCATTGACAGCACCAAAATCAGTATTTAGTTCATTTTAACCGACTTCAAAAAAGAAGGAGGTTCTATATTCGCCTGTATGTAATTTTACGTATGTTCAATTGTTCATATTTTCATCAATTGTGGACCGATTATGAAAATTATATTTGGTCCTATATAAATTGTATAAACCCTAGCTTCCGCCCGCGGCTTCGCCCGCAAGGTATGTCAATAAAAACTATCCTATGTCCTTTCCCGGGATGCAATCTATCTCTATGCCAAATTTTATCGAAGTCCGTTCAGTGGTTTAGGAGTGAGAAGGTAACATACATACAGACAGACAGACAGACAGAGTTACTTTCCATATTAGTATGGATTGCTTGGGTAGTTTTTCAGTTAGCTTCGATAGAACGTATTTACTCCACTTGGTGTATTTTTATGATGGTATAAAACTTCCTGGTCGATAGCAAAAAAAAAACGAAAATTCAGAACCAAATGCACCGACTTCCAAAATTAAAGATATTTTTTTGTGTTTTTTTTGGAAGCCGGTTCTTTTTAGGTACACTGATTTAGCTAATATGGAGGCAGAAATAGTCTTCTGAAATTATCTGCATAAACCGATCTAAAGAAAAGTAGAGCCTTCGAATGCTGGATTTCGAGTTCGATAGGATTCATTTGGAATCTCATTAGAAGATCCGAAATGTAATTCCTAAATCTTATTCTGCGACAAATGTTATAGAAGCCAACCGGATTACTGTTGGGTGCTATTAAAAGCGATACCCCTTAGTAAGACAGGTTGTCAGATTTTCGGGCTTCTGACTACCCGTAACGACTGTAAAAGATCCACGAATGACAGCCGGAACCACGTGCTTTCCGAGGCACGGAGGGGTCTCGGTATGTAAAGATGATCACCCATCCACAGACCAACCGCGGCAAGCGTAGCTTAACCTGATCGATCGACCTGTGCGGCTGTTTTTATTTAGCCACGGGCCCCTCTAGTAGGAGACTGTCCTTTTGATTACTTGCTGTTTAGCACACAGATTTTGGGAAAATAGTAAGTAGGAAGCAGTAAGAAAATCGTTAATTCTCAAGTTTCATTTTATGATGCCAATCAATGCAGTTTCATATGAGGATTAAAAACTCTTCTAGACCATTTGAGTTAAGTTCTAGAAATCGCAAAAAATGCAAAACCATCCATCATAAATTTGAGGGAGACAGTATTTTCGTAAAATTTTTGTCTGTTGACACCCATCTCACGAGTATTTGCGACACCCTGCGACACCTGAGCTGAGAAAACGCCTACTGATGCGTGCTCCTGACCCGGCAGAACCCTTTTCACGGTTCCCGCATTCAGTTAGAGTAGAATACATTTTAAGTCAAGTTAAGTATTGAAAATTCCTAATAAAAAAAAGATTGTGAAGCGTCTACTGCTGGCCGTGGATCTCCGTATTTACGTACATATAGGTTGGCAGGGACAGGCCCATCGACGACGCGCAAAACCGTATGATTCAAGACCTCCTGCACAAAAAAACTTCGTCGGTTATCAAAAAAGAAGCTGTTTGATAGAAAAGTGCGGTTATTATTGTACCTACGCGGTCAAAATTTATGAAACATCCAATTATTTTTTAATAACCGACGAAAAAATTCAACGCAGGGGGTTCAGAATCTTATGCTGAATTCATGGTTACAGTTTGCTCACTGTTTATTTTTTTCCTGTATAATAAAATCGTAGCGGAGTCATACATTGAATAATTTGAAGAAAAGGAGGTAATTACTACGAGTTCTGGAAACGATTCTTATGGCAAAAAACAGTTTTTTAGAATTTTTGTCTGTGTCGGAATGTATGTTCCAGCATCACGTAAATACTACCAGATTCAGTTCAATTTTTGCATAGCTAATCCCTATAAGTTAAGTCGGTCTGTAGGGTATAAATTATCAGGCGTATAAATATTACATTTTGTTCGTATTCTTCTATAGTTTACCGCAAATTGTAAAAAGACGAGGCAAACAAAAGAAGAGAATATTGCAGGTAGTTACAGATTTAACCTTTTAAGTGAGTATCATCACGCTATACCTTTTTGGAGGTCAGCAATCATGATATAAACGCTATTTATTGCACTCACTCTCAAACTGTTCTTAGTGTAAAAATGTTAGTGAAATGTTAATGCA
Organism: Gortyna flavago; assembly: GCA_963669345.1. Taxonomy (NCBI): domain Eukaryota; kingdom Metazoa; phylum Arthropoda; class Insecta; order Lepidoptera; family Noctuidae; genus Gortyna; species Gortyna flavago. The sequence goes on from OY770126.1 coordinate 12,616,841, forward strand.
ACTTTGATGAAATGTTTGAATACAACACATGTTGAAAAGTGCACTGAATATAATATCTAATATAAAATAATAAGTAATAAAATTAGGTCAACGCGTCGCGCCGATATTGGTAACTAAGGTGTTCGGTGAAAACACCGAACAGGAGGATTTTTGAGACGGGGCAGTCAGCGTAGGTACCTTTACCATCATACCTGCAGGAAAACAGTCTAAGAAGACTGTCCATAACTTTTTGAGAAACTTTAATCTGCGTTTACAGGTTTTGAAAGATATTACAATATAGATATTGAAAGATATACAATTTTTTACAAAACTTTTTTCTTGCCAATCGATTCTGTTGCTTATACCTATGGATCAAAAAAACGGGAAGAACTATGAGATTTGAGTAGTAGAAAAGTCAAACCTTGAAGTTTTGGGCTTCTTCTGTCATGTATGGTTAAAATCTATTTAGGTATTATTGAGAGTCCCGTGTATTCACAATCTACTGTTATATTATTTTAGTGATAGCCGTTCGTCAAATACTTTGTAAGCATGCATCGGTCAGTGTATCAGTGTTGTGACATTAGGCAGTATACGCAGGCACTATAGAAGAAAAAGACATGTTGCGTCGAGTCGCCGAACCCAAATAAATTGGGATAAAGGCAGAGAACAATGATGATGACGCAGGAACATCATTATTTTACCAAAAACTAAACATTTCGCAGTTTAAGGAAATTGCTACTGTAGCCTACGGGTGTCGACCTCATGACAGGCTGCTTCTCACACGGACAACTGTACGTCGCTTGCTCCCGCGTCACCAGTCCTGACTCTCTGTATATTTTGGCTGCTACGACCAAAACTACACACATACCCCCTTACTAATAAACGTTGTATAGCGTCTCGTTACACAACGCTTTGTCTTCTTCTTTCGAAAGTCAAATTACTGACGACTGAAAGAGAGAAATCAGTGTGACTAGTTATCTGATATAATACGTTTATTAGTAAGGGGGATAGTATACAGGGAAGTTCTATAAAATATGGCAGTTATTTTAATACTTCTTCTGCCCGAGACTTCGTCCGCGCGAAATTTCTCCTTCCCTCCATTCAACCTCTTAGGCTCTTAGGAATTTTGAAAAACCCTTTCTTAGTGGATACCTTAGTACTCTTCACAAAGAACACATCCTCCAAATTTCGTGTCTCTAGGACATGCGGTTTAGGCTGTGCGTTAAAAAAAAAACAAAGTATCACCAGTCAGTTGGGTCGTCGATCGTGGTCATTCGCAGTGTACAGACGTGTGCGTTAGCAATATTTAATAATTACCTACTTTAATAATAGTGACCTCCTTTAATGCTTACCAACGTAATGCAACTGTAATTTTGCTTAGCGTGTAGCTTCAGTGTATAATGGTCACGAATTAGTGTACTAATAAAATACAAAAAGGATAACAGCCCCTTTAATCCAAGGGGGCCAGTGCACCCCTCCACCTCGCCGTCGAAGACGACGACACAGAACCCAGCCCTTGAGTCGGTCACGGCTGATGTTGTTTCAACGCCCGAGATTCAAAAATGGATGTCAGCCATCGAACAGCATTTAAATGAAGTTTGCTCTATTGCCGCGGATGGCAAACTCAACTCGGAGCAGAAATTGAAAATTTCTGCCCTGTGCCGCAAAGTAGGATCTGGAACCTCACAAATGGCAATTCTATACCAGTCGCTGAAGCAGAAAGCCATTCACGCGTATAATGCGTCCCTTCAGGAAAAGCGCGACGTGATGGAACATATTTCGGAGCTCAAGCAGACGATTAAGGACTCTGGTTCTGCGGGAAATGTTTCGTTTGCCGATATGGTGAAGAAGGGAGCAAATGATTTTATTCGACCTAACAATTTAAGTTCTGTAGCTATTTATCCCGACGATAATTTAAAGTCGAGTGACGAAACAAAAGACCTCGTGCAAAAAATCATTCGCCCTGATCAAATGAAGCTGCATATACGTGGTGTTCGAAAGACGAAAAATGGAGGCGTTATTATTAGTACAGAGACGAAACATGATGCTGACAAACTCAAGCACGCAGTCCAACTCTCCACATCCGGACTTACCGCCGACGGACCAAACAAGCGCAAACCCAGGATCGTGGTTGTAGGTGTGCCGACTACTTTGGATGAAACTGAAGTCTTCAGGTGCATTTATGAACAGAACGTAGCTGATAAGTTTCCAGCAATGCTTATGGACTCCTTTTTGAGCATGGTTAAACTAAGCCACAAATCTGGGAAGAAAGATACGTCGACCTGTAACTACGTCATTGAAGTTACAGCCAATATACGTAAAGCCCTATTATCTCAATCAAGGCTTTTTATAAATTGGACGTCATGCCCTGTTAGGGATTTCACCTTGGTCACCAGATGCTACAAATGCCAACAATATGGTCATGCAGCAAATCATGCAGAGAGGTAAAATCTACGTGTGGTCACTGCGGTGAAGAAGGACACTCGATGACAGAGTGCACAAAGAAAGCTGACACACCGAAATGTGCAACTTGCTCACGCTTTAAAAAGCCCAATTGCCACAAAACGGGAGATGCTGAGTGCCCTGCTAGGAAAATAGCGGAGTACAGGTACATCAACTCAATCGACTACGAGGGCACCTAGAGCGTCATACTTAAGGTCAGATTTCCGTGTCTACTGCGTGCTGCTGACTTAAAAAACACTGCACTGACCTACAAACCCTTGATTTTGTTGATCTTTAAGCACATTAGTCGCCCGCAGCAAAAATCGAATACTTAAACACATTGCATCGAACGTGATATAATTTTTGTGCAACATTGACTTTAACCCACTTACCAATTTCTGCTGACGCAAAATCATTAATTTCATGTGTTTAGCTAAGTTCTAAAGTGCAAGAAACTATTTTACGCTGATTAAACAATTACGTATAAGTAGTGAGATTTTTTGTTATTTTGATCTTTAAGGTAAATAGTATTTAAGTAAACTAGGTATAAAATAATGAATTACTAAAATTTTGTCATTATTTCAAGAATTCTAATGTTAAATATTGTTTTGAATTTTATTGTCCTTCAATTACCATAAAGTATGCTCATGCCGCCTGTGATACAGGTTTATCCTAGTACAGGCATCTAACATTATTACCTTTGTAAATAATTTCTAAGACTTTATGTAATAATTTTACCAATTTTAATACTAAATAAACATTATTATTATTATTATAGTCAGTCAGGACTTTGATTTTTATATAATTTAAAGATATTATTATGGTGTCTTACAACTTCGACTAAAACGAATTCGCGGGCAGACGCCAGTATCTATTATATCGAGCTATCAGTAAACGGTTGCACAATCCTTTCAAAATACATATTTTACCTCTGACAGCAGCAACTCAACAGCAACATTATTGTAACGGCAAGAAAGATGATTATAATTTCGACAGACTTATCAGTGGCAGCAATCTAACTGCAACCGTATGTTAACAAAAATAAAGGTCAAAGTGATTTTGACAGTGAAGCTAAATCAGAGGAGAGAGTCACAGGATAAATCGTTATTGACTAAAGTCCTTTCACAGTTATTTTATCTCTGATTTTATATCACTGTTCAAAATTGTTGTCCTTACAATAAGGTTGCGAACTGCTGCCACTTTCAAATCTGCCAAAATAGTGATCTTTATTTTCGTTACAATAAGTTTATTCTGTCAGATGAAAAATAAGTATGAACGAACTGTAATCAAAAACTGATTCCCATTTGGTACTTAGGAATGAGATCTTCCTCTGAAATTTTTTCAAGATCTATTTTAACAATGAGATTATATTTATGAGGTGACCTCGATTGAAGTATTTTGTGTGAACGTTAATTAGTTGATATTTTTATCCTGTAATAAATAGATATCATTCATTAATATACTCACTGACCATAGGTGGCCATCCATACGAGAGAGGCGAGGAGCAACAAAGATTCAGAGATAACGTCTCGTCCATGTCTGCATAAATTCTAGGTGAATTACTGATAACCTATTACACTAGCTGATAGACTTATGTTTATTTATGTTTATGCTTAAAATAGGTTAATATATAGATATAGGACTTATTGCTGCTAGGATAAAAATATCTTATCAGCAACTGTTCTGCGCTTAAACTATTAAAGTGTGATTACAAAACGAATACAGAATCCAGGTTATCGGGCTCAAAGGTAAACGTGTTTCCTATTTAATTATAATTTAAATATGAATGTACAGTAGGAGGTTTGTTATTGCCACCTCAGACGTCCCTGGTCCGCCCGAACCCGCCTGCGTCATATTATCTTCCTACGATCTCTAAGCACTGAACGCATAAATGCCCGGGACCCATTCATCCGCGCAATTCACCATAGAAACAATAAGCGTACCCTTCGCCGCGCCCGCTTGAAAGACTATAAAACGCGAAAAAAATAATTTATTTTGTACGTACTTCTTGGGAACCTTTTATTACTGGCGAGGGCAATCGAATGCTTAAAACATTGCAATCGAATACTCGCCGCCGGCAGCGGGTGAATGGTGGCTCACAATGAGGAGCAGCCGCGCGAGGTGTCGTATGTCGGCCGCGCGTCGCCCACGCCGCACCGCACCGCGCCGCACCGCACCGCCGCACCTCTTACCACCGACATACGATATCGCCTTTTTATTTCATAATTCCTACACAAAAGAATCGCTGCAAAGGCGTAGGGTGAAGACAATGATCCCGGAGGTAGAAACCGCTCGGAAACCCTTTATATCCAATTTATTGTCTCAAAATAAAATCGGGTGCAAATTAAAATATGTATTGAGCCATACGACCGGTATCGCCAAGGCTTTTATAACCGTCCTTTATGTTTTCGGTATAAATATTAGATAATACTTAAGCATGCACGTATGATGAACAGCCATAAAGTGCAGTTAGGGGAGCATAGAGAGAGAGAGAGTAGGGAGTAACAGATGCGGTACGTTCTCAAGAAATGGAAAGGATGTAAACACAAAGGGTGGGCAAGAAGAATGTGACAATTATTTGTTTTCTGTATATTAGCCATATCACAATACCGTTTTCGTCTGTTTTATACGGTTAATGAGATAAGAGTCGAAAACAACTCGTCAGAGCCGCTAATAAATTGTGGAGGGGGCTTATCGAGATTGGCGATCCGGTGTAATGTGTGTGTTTGGGTAATCAGATGTGAGCCTTCCAACTTTTAATTCCCCGAGATCGGGGTGCGGGGTGGCGGGGGGTCCGGCGCCAACGCCGATATCGCATATAAAAAGGTTGCGGATCGCTCGCTCCTCCATCCGGCGATTGGCTAGGCGGCGCCCGCTGCTCCCCAGGGCCCTATACGAGAAGCGAAATGGGCCCCAGAACACCCATAAGAGAGCGACCCCGCCCGCCACGGCCGAATAATTAGGGCTCTTTGTTTAGATAGCGGCAATTTTATTTGGGAGAGAGCGGGCGCTGGGGACGTCTTCGGCCATTCCAACCGCCTGATATTAATAAGAAGCGTGTGTGCCGCCGCCGACTAACAACCATCGCTGAATGATAATGCCGCTCCGATTTTATATTCTTGGAGAAGCACAGCCTTCGTAAATCCATACTTAATATTATAAATGCGAAAGTGTGTATGTCTGTCTGTTACCTCTTCACGCTTAAACCGATGAACCGATTTAGATTAAATTTGGTATAGAGACAGTTTCGAGTCCCGGGAAAAGACATAGTATAGTTTTTATCCCGATATTCTCACGGGATCGAAACTTATGCGGGTGAAACCGCGGGGCGCTACTAGTATTTTATAACCTTTCCACAAATTCCAAATGTCTACTGGATCCTTTGGAATAAACCAAACAACCTCGAGTTATTTTTGTATTGATAGCAAAAGTTGTGAAAGTGTGAATTACAACAACCACAAGTTCAAAGAAAAGGGGAACGTTGACAGTACCAGGCAATATCACATAAATAATGCAGCCAACAAAATTGGGATTTTGATTTGTTTTCTTCCTAACTTTTATTTGTCTTTAGCTCGATTATGGAACACAAAGGTTTAGTGTTCACCTTCACTTGTTCTCCGATCTTTAGAACTTAAGTTTCGTCGTAATGTTGTTGTTAACGAAGTGGAAAATTTAATGACTTTCGCGAGAAGGTGATTGTATAGCACGTTGGACCAATGACATTATTAATTGCCAGTTTTGTGAACGCACCCAGACCTGGTTATTTATTTTGATCTTCTATGCACAATTGTGTGACATACCTAAGATAGGAGTTACGAGAAATTCGTATCAGATTTGGAGGACCAATTTGCATAAAATCTGCAATGCAAAATAATATAATTTTGCAAAAATACTTTAAAACAAATCACTATGTAAGTACGGTACTTATTTATTCTTATATTTTCAGGTGGCTCGTGCCCGGTGCAGTGCTACATTTCTCTGATGTTAGATACTATCCCATAAATAGAGTCAACTTTCGTACCTACTAGATAATACAAATAAATATCATACAAAATTCTTAACCAAATCCCAAGATTCGGGCAAGAATTACTATTAAGAGCATTGTTACTGAAATTGAAGATAAAAGGTATCCCAAACCGGCAGGCTGGTACAACGGTCACTGCATATTGTAGAGATATGCATAGCAGTCGGAGGGCTGCGGCGCGAGCCGAGTTCCGCGGGGGCCGCCACTCGCCTCGCCTTTGTCTCGTCCCCGCAAACTTGCCATAAATGTTAATATGGGATCTTCTCACATTTGAATATCTATTTCTTCGCGAGGCCGGTTCGTTAACGCGGCCTTGAATTTTAAATTTTATCGCCGCACCGGGAGCGCCGCAGATGAGGTGCGCTCCTACGTGCTCTCCCCGACAAAATAACCGAGGGAAACTTCGTTTTTGTTTGTCTCCTTTATTTTTTGTAAAGTGAAATAGATGATCTAGGGAGAAAGTTATTGTGCCTAGCATGCGTAAAATTCTCTATATTAGATAATGTAAACTAAATGTCGCTAAATCCACGAACACTAACCGGCACAGTCCCACACATAATGAGGTTGTTAATTAGATGTCTCAGAGTGAGAACCCTGGCACTGTGCGTATTCGTAACTACAAATTGCGACTCAGTTCGCTTAATTACACCCTGTTTCTGTTCTGTGTCTGTCACGTCTGACGTCACACATTCTGAAGCTGCAAAGTTGTGGAAACTCGTGCTACGCCAGTTCAGGAAGGAAAAACTTGAGGCAAATAAGATTAGCGATGCTAAACTGTAATTGCTTTAATTAGCACTCCCATTGCATTGTTAATCTTACTAACTTTTGTAACCTGTTCACAAAGTGTCAAAGCCAATAAATAGACACCTGATTGATAGGGTATATGATTAGGTGTCAAATTAAGTGGAAATATGCTTGTTTTCATCATTGTTGGTGAGTCCAATAGCCGACAATCCGGCGCGGCTGTTCGATGTCGCGACTCGGTGACGATCGGAAAGTTTAGCTGCGAACATTTTAATGCGCCCCCACCTCCCCGTCTGACCCTCAATTATTGAAAATGCATTTCTGTCCGCGCCTTGCGCCCGCTGCACCACGCCACATCGCAAATGCACATTTTAAACTGCACCTGATTGCAGAGTCGTGTTACTATCCACGGCTAAAAGTCGTGCTGTCGCTTTATTTAAACCGAAAATTGGCTTTATTATAGTGGCCAGTTATAACTCCTGCGGAACGTCAAACCGACGTTGATTGGTTTATTGAAACAATTAAGGTTTTCCTAGTGATTTATTGATGATACTAATTGTATTGAGAATGCAAAACCAACTAATATAAACATGAAGGTGTTTAGGTTTATTGATATCAATAATTTCGATGAACGACTAGTAGAATACTATAATACAGTCTGGCAATGAATTATGAAGTAGTCCAACATTTCTGTCTCTCTTGTAACTTGAATTTAATAAAAAAAAAGCTTCTTTAACAAAAGTATTATGTTGCCAACAGCACAAAGTCGCCTGAATAGTGACCTTTTTTTTCAAATAGTGGGCAATTTTCGCTGCCACTTAAAATCATACCATTCCAAAAACGAACAGCTTATGAAAATAAATTGTCATCTATGATAAAAGTCGTACGTGGGCCGCGGTCACGAGTGGTCCCCCATTCATCGTGAACTAAGTGACGAACGGTGTACACAATTTCGGGCGTCCGTTTTAATTGTAAGTTCGGAACGGGCACTGTCCGCAATGCAATTTTAGCTTCCACATTTTCCGTTAGAACAGTATTTGCTCTTAGTCCAACTCCCCTTTCAGACCTATTTAAAAATAGCCGGAATAACTACATGAGTTTTGATTTTCTTGTCACTGAAGCCATTTCACATGTAGCATTTTTATGATTGTTTTGGTTGGTAGTTTTTGTTGATTTCAGAATGTATGAATTATTATATAATAATTTCCCAACTTCAGTCTTACAGAAAATATTTTAATACCTTCTCACCTGAAAAACGGGTACTTACTCACCTTATCTAAATTCCTAAGCAATTATACAACTTGCTCAACGCTAAACACTTAACGCGTCACATAAATGAGAAAGATTCCGCGCCGGGCTGCAGAGAGCACATCGCTATAAAGGCGCCGCTTCCGCAAACTGCGTGTCGCGAGTACGTCCTAGTCGTAGCCGGTTTAGTGTCGCCAGGAGGGAAACTACGATTCCTCTGAGCGAGAGTATCTGCTCCTCAACTTTATGTTCATTTTATCTTTTCGGCTGTATTGCGAAGCGGGGACTTCGGCAAAGGCCCTCCAGGGCTCCGTTAACGCCGCGGCCGGCCCTATCACCTCCGACTTCAACACTTTTTTACACTTCTCTATTCAAATATTAATATGGCAGCACCATTCCGTAGTTGTCTTGTAAGTTTAATTTTATTCTTACGACAAGTTTATTATGAGTTTGCGTACTTTTACATTATGGCTGAGTTAAATTATGTTAACCACTTTAAACTTACCTGACTCAAAACTGTCCATGCTCTCCGATTTAATATCCGCCACATCTGAAACAACAATGAATTGATTTGAATTACATAGGGCCTAATTATGTTAAACAATGTAGAAAAAAAAATCCTAACGAGAACCTAAACATTTTTAAGATGAAAAATAACCTTTTCTGTCATAAATACTTCACACTGCCTAACACACACCTTTCATATCTTCTTAAATAATATGCTTCACACTCACCTTTCATATCTCCAAAGAAACTTTCGAAAGTAAACCGTGGGTGTTATGAAAGTTAAAAAAGATTTGGTTTCAGTTAGGGAGCGGTAACCGCATGAAGTTGGTGTGTGCCGGAGGCGCGGTCGGGCCACGGGCCGCGGTCGAAGGCTCTAATCCACTTTGCCGCCGTATCGAGTCGGACTCGGTTCCCTACCCGAGACACTTTACCTCTGTTTTAAATTCGGATGGGTGATCAAGTTTAAACTTTCAGTCTAATTTTGTAGTTTGGGAGTCCTTCTCGAATATTTTGCTGTAGATATGTGTATTTACGTATTTAGGTTACATACATACCTACAGACACATAGTTAGTCTGGTTTACATTTGCGATTACTTTTTTTGGCACATATTAAAATCTTGAAAAACTTACAAGTTCTATCATGTAAGTACTTAGTTAAAGTCGCTGGCTTTTCTTGACTAAAATATTGACGGACAATACCTACTTTCTTAAGGAAGAATGGCCATATTAGACCAGGAAAAAAATTGTTTGTTACCGTGATGAGACTGTTACCAAAATGAAGTAGTTAATGTACATAGTTAATGTATTCATAGGATAATATGTATATCTTATTACTGAACGCATTCGTAATTTTTACGTTCCTAGAGATGTCCACACATTTCCTAAAGTTTAATCGATTTTATTCCTAAATCGAAATTTAAATAAAAAGTATCTTAGTTGTTATTAGTAATACCTAACTTGTTATTTATTTATTTATTTATTTATTTATTTATTTATTTATTTATGTATGTATGTATGTATTTATTTATTTATTTATTTATTTATTTATTTATTTATTTATTTATTTATTTATTTATTTATTTATTTATTTATTTATTTTTACTTTGATGGTCCTGGTCTATCATTTGTGCCTTCACGTGACAGCTATGTGAACAGAACCCAGCATTGCATAAATATGTAAGTTGTCACGCCCTTTATACCTGGAGGCTTTTATTTTGGTAGTTTTTATTTTTATTTTATTATTTTATTACTTTTGATTTAGTATTTTTATTTTAGCTTGAGTACGTATAGATTTTTATGGTATTTGTTGGTATATTGGCGTGGCTAGCTAACATATGGCAAATAATTTTATTGAATGTTCTGTGTCCTGTAATGTTAATTAGATACTTTGCAGGTCTAGTTTTGTATACAGTCGAGTATTTTATAACTGAACAGACAGCTGTGCTGCTGGGGAGTTTGTTGCGCCACTTCTTCTCCCCAGCGAAAGCACTAGGAAGTGGTGAAGGGCGGGCGTTTTTGGGGGACTGTCTTATGTAATTTTGACGTTCGAAAAGTGCTGATTCTCAGCCTAGTTTGAATAAATGACTTTTGATTTTGATTTTGATTTTATCACTTTCCAATATGAAAACTTTTTTTCCCAGTCACACTTTACACAAACAAACACACACAGTACTGTACAAAATAATGATGTATGTAACATAAAGGAAGACAGTCCTCACCCCGGGGGTCTGCCGGCCCGGGGGACTTAGTTACAGCCGAGATATGCAGCCGCTTACACGATGACCGCCTTCTCACGGGGCTTAAGGCCAAAGACCGATGAACGAAATACTCACTCAAAATATGCATAAAGTTTTTTGTATCGCATAAAAGTAATTATCACCCTAACCACTCTGTACGGGTATAATAACTTACAGTTAATCTTGTAACATTTTAAATATTTGGATATTACTAACATCGGTGAAGGAAAAACATCGTGAGAAAACCGACTCATAGTCAATATTAGTCTTAAAATCGCCAACCCGTCTCGAGCAAGCGCAGTGATCAATGCCTTCTCTGTATGAGAAGAGGACATTAATAGGCTGATATTAATACTATATCATCTTGTAACAGGTGAACCTCCGTGACCAGCTACGCCTAAAATCGAACACATTCAATGATATAAAAATATGCTTTGATAAAGAAACCATACTTGACTACAAGTATGAAATCCTAAAACAAAGAAACCGATAATGTTCTACAAACTAGCAAAAAAAAACACTAAAATTAGTTCAAACGGTTACGAAAAGCGTAGCAAGCTCGTAGAACGTAGACAGCGCTACCTATTATAAGGTAAAAACAAATGTCTAGCTCTTAATGAACATGATATCTACAATATTTCGAGTATATTTACAAACATGAAATCAAAATGAATTACATGCTACGATTAAATTATTTTTGGGGTCTACGAAATTATCTCGTAGCACTTTGCTACGAAGTCCGCTACGCTACACTAGATTTATAGATCGAACACGATATAAATTGAAATAACGTCTAAAACACGTCCTGATTCATCAGTATAAGTATAATGGTTAACAGTAGTACGTCAGCTAAGTAAGTAGATAATAGAGGAGCACGGGGGTGCTTGCAACTTTAATGTACAGAGGCGCCGCTCACCGCCGCGATTGGATCTTGTGAATTAGTAAAGCCGTGCGGGACGCAGTCTCCTTGCCGATGCTAAATTAATCTGCGTGAGAGTGTAACTTGCGCTAAGTGTCCCCACGCTGCCAGTCATTGATCGATTAGCTTATTACGAGTATTGTGTCTTGCGGTTGATTGGAGTATAGTTTAATTAATGTTTTACAAATACATTTGCTACGGGCGGTGACTATGCAGTATATTAAAGGCATCCTCTGCTGGCCAGAAGTCACAGCCATAGGCTTACTAGCGTAGCTGTTATTTATAAATATACACGTAAGTAAGTTTTTTTTCAGTGGAATATTTTCTTTACTATTCTTATGATTTCCATGTCGTTTCTTCAATTAAAGTACAAGACAATATCAATCATGAGGATGTTAAACCGATCGCATCGGCAATCGTAGCAAACTTAGCCACTTGCGTTAAAGTTATAATCCAGTCAAAGGCTTCATGAAGCTCCTTCTTACTGGGTTACTGGGTTCGTTGCTAGGAGCCTGATCCTTCTAGCAACGTACCCGGTAACCTAATTAACTTATAACTTATTCAAATCGTTGTGTATTACTCCTTAATTATATTTATTTGGCTTGTACGTATTTACTTAATTGAACCTCAAATAATTCCCATTTTGCATGCTTTCCTAAAATATTACTGAATAATCTAATATACTGAATGCGCTCCTTTTGGTGAATCTCAAATATTTCCTACTTTAGGGTCCTATAATATTAAACAGTCAAGTAACTACGACTAATTCGGCTCGCGCGTGTTTGGTCATAGTTTTAACCTAACCTTTCCCCTTTGGTCGGGGTACCCTAGCTTACTTACTGCAACAAACTGTGAGCAAAACCTAGAAACTTAAAAAAAGCTCATTTATTTTAAAAAGTGTGCATCATTAGGAGCCCAAAATATTTTTCGAGGTTCATTAATTTAAAAAAGCGTACATCATTAGAAGGTCAATAATACTCAAATGTAGCCAGTTAGAGTCGCAGTTACTAAGTAAGAGTTGTCGGTGCGAGGTGTCTGTGGCCGTCGTTAGTCGTCACCGTGAGCGCAACTCGCAAGATATTAAATACATCCCGGTGGAGTGGGCGCGGCAGGCGGCCGGGCTCTAAGGCTGGCGCTAGATTTCCCACGGGGGCACGTTAATTTTCTGCCGCCTTGAGCATAGGGCCCCCCAGAGACACCCTACCTTTCGCGTAGCCATTCAGACTGAAGGTGTTATTCCGGTAACGCCGCGGACTGATGCCGATATGCCTCTCCAGAGAAAACTTTTTCACGTAGCACTGAATAAAAATAACAAAGCGCACACTATAGTGCTAAAGCTGTGTTCTTAGGTTCTTACGTTTACATAATGTCTGAAATGTCACCTAAAAGTAGAATAAGTGAGAGCTAGCTACATCGTTTACTATGTAAATTGTAAAAGTTGTTGATGGCAATAAAACAATAATGTTGTAGATGTACTTAATAAAAGTTGGGTTTTTAAATTGATGGAATGATGGCACGTGCAATAGATACAGACGAAAACTACTTTGTTCGCCGTGATACTATAAAGCGTTAAAAGTTTTTCTAACAGGTATTGCGCAGAATGCATTGACATTTAAACTTTCAGTTTCACGGGCATTGGACATTGATTACATGTCCTGTTTTCCCAATTAGGTACATGTTTGATATTTTTTGTTTGTTTCTAATGTCCAACAGAATCGACTTGTATTTTTTAAAGATTCTCAAAGTGTGGTAACCCTTAATGGAGACTTTTTCACAGATGGCGAGATTACCCAAAATATTTTTATAATAAAACTGAAATATAGGTACTTGTAGTGGTGCCCGGGGGAGGTAGAACGGCAATCAGTTCGTCTGCCCCGGGAGGCTGCATTAATCACGATCCGAGCCGCCATCGCGCCACCGACTACGCGCCACGCGCAACGCAAAATACACAATACACCACACACTAAACTGTGTTTAATTGCTAATTAGAAACGTGTAAGTGAACTCAACTTTTGCTTGGTTATAGTTACTTCATGTGGATCAATTACAGCTCCGTAATAACTATCAAAGTTTCCACTTTTCATGACGCTCATAAGTAAGAAGTATGAAGTTTCCGTAGGTTTAGGATGTTCACTTCACTGGTGTGGGTGAAGTAATAAGGAGGTTCAGTCGTACCTAAAATAACGAAGACAAAACCGGTAAATATAAAAATATATAACTAGGTAAGTATTAATAAAGTTGTGTAACGTTTCATACAAGTGCAGAACGTAAGTGTGTGCGTGGCCGGGTCGAGGAGTAGGTACTCCCAGGAGACGAAGGAAGAGTGGCCGGAGAGCGTCACCTGGGACCCGCCGGGCGAGGGGAGCTCAGACAAGTAACAGACGTAAACGATGAACGCCTTTGTATCAGCAAAACAGAACAAAGTAGCAAACTTGGCGATGACGAAACGATATCCACGTTGTGGATTAAAATCTTGTCCCCAGTGTAAACAACAAACACTTTTAGTAATTAAGCATTGAAACAACGGGCTCAGGTCGCGGGTCATCCCCTCGTGGCTGTTGATAATATCTAAATGCCTAATGGCTGCTGGGCCTGTGACGAATGTATCGGGCCCCCTCCCGCGCCAACCGCGCCCGCCCGCTCCTCCACTATGTGATAATTCCAAACGCTGCGGCCGCGCCACCTGGGATCATGCAGAGCCGCACTCCAATCATGAATATACTTTTATATTGTTTTACAGTTTAATGAAAAAAATGTTGATTGTTGATAAATGGTTTCCCTTTTTTATTACCTACTGTTAATAGATTTTCCAAGAACTTCAAGTGGTGCTTATTGCGAGTCCAAACATTACAAACTTGTTAGTTGTCAAAAAATTGATCTAATCTAACTAGCCTGTACTGTCCCACTGCAGGGCAAAGGCCTCCCTTTTCCTTTTCCACACAATTCTGTCTTTTGCGAGTGTCGGCCAGTCCCTGCGGTAGGAGTCAAGCTCGTCCCGCCATCTTCGTCTTGGCCTGCCGCGATGGCGTCGTGCGTTTAGTGGGACCCAATCGGTAGTTCTCTTAGCCCAATTGTCATCTGACAAAAAATTTATAGTAGATAATAATTGCCTTGTATTTACCAGTTTTGCTTTTGTTTACAAAATAAACCAATTCAACTAGATTGGATTGTTACACAACAAGTTAATCACAATTTGGCTAGAATTCGGGTCCAACTTTGTGAACAATTCGGGATTGTTGACGTAACGGCAGCGTGGCACGCGGCGCGGTGTCGCCGGCACGCGCCTCGGCGCCGCCTGGAATTCCGAATGCACCCCCGATGTCGAACATCGGCATTTAATTAGCCACATGCCGGTCGAGAAACCGTGCTACACCCGATCAGCATTGCGCGCATTGTTGACCGTCTAAGTTAACAGAATAACTTACATAATGTTTAGGATTTAATTGACATATTTGGACGATACAATCTTTGTCGCTTGTATACTTCAAAATTAACCTGTTGAGAGGGCATCACACTTGGAATTATTTTGTTAGGTTATGAGAGGTGCATTGGCTCCAAGTTACATCACCCCAGTCATTACAAAGTTTTTTTTAAATTCCAGTGTAAGGAAAGTCTAAAATATGTTGGTGTGGAGTGCGGTCCCTGCGGCGGAGTCCCTCGGGAGCGAGCCCGCGCGCCCAACTTCGGGCTCAGCGGCGGCGCCCCCGCGCGCTCTCCCCCCGCACCCCGCGCGCCACCACTCACCCCCGCAGAGAATACATTTGCGCAACACGAGTGTTGGCCTAACAACGACTGCGACACCGGGAACCACTCACTGGGAAAAATTACTCATTTTCCGATACTGCCGCGGATAGTTGAAGACTTGTAGCGAAACAAAGCATCCTACAGCCGTTTGTTCCTGCGCCATCCCATTTGTCCTTCCGTAACATGCAGTAAAGGACTTGCAATATATTTGAACAATGAGAAGTTTTTATATTCTTAGGGTGCCTGAGTTAGAGAAAGTGCCCATTGTTTGTCACAAGTAACTTTCTTATTATTCGCTTGTTTTACCTGCATGTTGATGACATACAAGAATATGCATAGTAGGTACGTCATAGTTTCCCTGGACGAAAACATCCCTTTGTTTGGTTGTTTCTAAATAAATGGTGGTTATAATATATTATCTAATAACATTTCTAAAAGACCCATTGTAAAAAGTAGTACAAAAGACTGCTTATTTTAAAATTTCCACGATGATAAGTAGGAGCAGAATATACAAAGTTTATAACTCTAGTAACTCTTCCAAAGATTTTGTTACGACTAGGTAACATAAAAGCTAAATTATCTGGGTGGCATAAAATTAAAACGTCAACGCCGCGGTATGGCCCACTGTTTTAAAAACTTCTTAAGTCGTCAAAGATAAAGTGGAGGTAGCTTTGGTCGATGATGGGGCGCGGTAGCCAATTTATTTATAATCTCTGGTGCAGAATTGGCTACGAATTAGCATGTAAATATTAGAGGTCCAAGGAGCCGGGTGGAGATTTATCGCGAATGGCACGAGATAAGCGAGGACGGAGTCGTAAAGCAGCGCGCGAGAGTCGCTCGGCGTGGCGGCATCTCAGCCGCGCCGCAACACAGCACACCCTTTGACGAAGTTGTAAAAAGAGCATTAAACCACAGTAAAAACGCATCGGCCGCGTGGGCGATGCCTGGGGTTGCTCGTTATTTTAGTGGCCTCCTTATGAATTTCAATGAGATTTAGACATATAATGAGCCTCGCTCAGAGGTCTCCACGATATTAAATAGTGTATTCTTATCTTAACTCTGAAAAGTTTGAGATAATTTATTCACCGTTTACCTACATTCATCTTTATCGTATCTTGTGCTCTATAATAAATAGGACTGGCGTAATGACCTCCGTGGTAATGACAGACAGATAGTTATTATAGAATTCTCACCTGCCACATCTCTCTCATAGAGTTCTTCATTTGTTTCATTAGGGTCTGCATCTTCACCGTCTGTAACAAATAAAACTGTACATTTCTGTATTATCATATTCGTTATATTACATATAATTTGTGTTACAATTTGTGTAAATGTCTGTTAAGCAATTGTAGCCTTGATTAACATGAACCCCTGGATCTGTCCTTCCTGACCAAAGATTGTTCCTCGGTAGCCATAAGCACTGCTCGTGCAGTACTTACCGCCGACTAGGACCAACACTACTTTTTGTGTATAGTTAGTTCAACTTCTATTGCATCAAGTAATATCAACACATGCTTACTTACAAGGAAAAGGGCGACAAGTTTTTTGGCTCAAATGTTCAACACAAGCTCACGTAGCGTGTCAGATGCGGGGGCCGCCTACATGTGAGTTCATAGCCACTTGCCGACAAACGCTAGCAAACTTCTGATTCCCTTAGCTTATATTTGACAAGGTCACTCTTCGAAACCATATGTTGTACAATTTATGAACCATGGGTCCCAATAACCTTCAGGTATAGCCCTGGTATTCAGCTGCATCCGGTTAGACTGGAAGCCGACCCTACTTATATTTTTATTTCTTTCTTATTTGCAAAATAGTTGGACAAACGTCATCTAAAACTACTCCAAATTTCAAGTTAATAACATTGTTGACATTTGAGTTTCTTGAGATATCCAGCTGTGACAGACAGACAAACAGACAGACAGACTGTCGCACCATAAGGGTTCCTTTTTACCATTTTGGTACGGAACCCTAAAAACCGGTCAAGAGCAAGTCGGACTCGCGCACCGAGGGTTCCGTACAAATTTGTAGGTATGTAAATAGTTTATCACGGGTTTTTATTTATGTAACAACTAATTTACAGTTTTCCGATTTTTTCCTGTACTTGTGCTACATGACCTTACTTCTTGCTAAATTTCATGATTCTAGATCAACGGGAAGTACCCTATACATTTTAATTCTCTTGAGAATGTCGAAATATACGTTTTTTGCGGCATAAACGGCCTAAGAAGTTTAATTTTTTCACAGCTTCAAGGGACCGTAGACCTGAGTATATTTTTAATTTAGATTCGATACCTAGACGCGTTCCCAAGATAAAGGGTCCTGACAGACAAACAGACGGACAACAAAGCGATCGTATACTTAAGGATTCCGTTTTTTCCGTTTTATGTACGGAACCCTAAAAAGAAGAAAGAATAGGCATAAAAAAGCGGGAGTAGGCCGCGGTAACGATCGATCTTCCTAAATTCTAAAGTAACCATTCATTATAAATGTCTCGACAATCATAAAACCCTTCGCGTCGAGCGACGAGCGACGGATCCGTCACCTGGGGCCGCATATGACAAGCCAAAAGTAAAGACGATAATGTAAATGCATCGAACTCAAGAATTTTTCTTCGTTCCCCACAATTCACTCGAGGACGGATGTCTTGGAGCGTGAGGAAGCTTCAAACAAATGGGTCTTTTGAATATCACAACATAATGTATTCGAGTCGTCTGTTTAGAAGTTTAACTGATCTGCGGGTACGGCGCGCAGCGAGAGCGGCTGGATAATCTGACGATGGATGTGACTCGATAAACGCGACCAGTGAATAGTGCGGCGGCGCATCAAATGCATCTGACATGTGACTAAGTGCTGGGTGCGGACGCTACCACAACTATAAATTATTCGCATATGTGCCAACTGCGTATTAAATACATTTCACTCAGCCATTACTTCTATGTGGAGATATTTCATTAGTGTATTATAACTGGGGAATATGTGTATATTATAATAAATTATTTCTCCAGAGGCGCTATAATGAACAGCGAACTGCCAGAGTTTATTCATTAAAGATATTTGTGTTGGTATAGTTTAAACTTTAGTTTTTTCTTACCACTCACGCGACCCGCTCCTCCCGTGACATCGTTTTGAAGAACTAAGTACTTGGTCTTGAACTGCTTAGATTATAATCTAGAGTCTAGAGCTCTAGACACTCTCTCTCTTTCTTTTCATACAGATAAAAAGACTAAAAACAATATCTAAAATTACTTATAGGATATTCAGTGTATATACTATATATTTGGTAATCGGTGGAAAAAGTACCAACCAAAAGGACCATTCTCGCCATACTTCCTACTAGTTCTTACACCTACTCTCCCTATTTCCTATTCAAGCCTATTTCCTAACAATTCGTAAATCAGAACTTTAGCTTCACAGTGTCGTGCCCTGTGTCATTCGCAGACGGACGCCGTGCACCCAATGCGCCGCTCGTACGTCATCCGTTATCGGCGCCTCTACGTCAGTGTCAGCCGAAACTGCACGCACTCCCCATATCCTGCCGCTTCGGCGAACATAATCGTGTAATCGCTTAAACGCATTGCATCTATGATTAGCTAGATTTTTTAATAAATAGCATCTATGATTAGCTAGATTTTTTAATAAATAGGAGGTAGTTGTGTAAGTAGTTCGTAGCAAAGAAAACAATATGAATCGAGGTTAGGTAGGATTACGATAACATAAGAATTAATACTAAACTTAATTGGTCTTACCGTCTGTAGTATAGTTATAACCATATATATATATATATATATCTATTTAAAAGTCATCCACTACATGAAAACATTCTTGCAGAAGTGTTATTTTTTCGTATTATTGATAACTTGACCACAAAATCACCATGATCTCAAGCAAATACTTACAAGTGTTATAGTTATTTCAAAAAGAAGGACTGATGCTGCCATCGATACTAATTACTAACTATGTGTAAGTTATATACTTCATACAAGGACAATAACCAAACACATTTGCATAAAACTGCAGCGTTTAAAATGACATTACTATCGAATAATTTCGCATGATAGAAATTTTCTCCAACAAAATTCTTACCTTCAAATGTTTCATCGGCATTACATTCTTCATTTTCATCCCCTTTGTTTTCCTCGTTGCACCCCGATTCATCCTGCAAATCGTTAGGTTCACCGTCATCATTTTCATCATCTTCTGCTTCCCGATCACTAAATGTCCTTTTTCTTGTTCTCTCGTCCGCAGCAGCATCGTCATTCCACTCTTCTTCTTCCGCTGAAAAGATGGTACAAATATTTACATAAAAATATTTACATAATTGAAAAAAATAACAGTTATAATACGTACACATATTAAAAAAGGAGAGGAAATAATCAAAGGGCATTCAATAATTCGTCCGCATCGCTGTCAACAGGAAAATTGCCCAAAAGGCTGACAGCGTTTCCACGTTGTATGGCAATGCTGATTCTTTGGCCAAAAATAGGCCAACCCCCTGGTCAGAAGAAGAGTCGACCAACCGCTTCGCGATGCCTTGAAAAACTAAGAGGACACTCTGACCCCATGCCCATTGCCCTATCGTTTAAATCCCAAATGGCTCGAACATATAAGTCCCAAATAGATTGGAGTATTTCCGCCGTTTGAGGTTTTCCGCACCTGTAGCGGTAGGAATGGCGCTTACGCTTTTGCATATCTCTGGTGTCTACCCATGGTCGCGCGTCAAGCCATTGGGTATAAATTAGAAAACAATATATAAAATTAGAGAAATAACTTTTCTAACTAGTTATTCCTGAGCAAAAGAAAATAGTTTTCACGCTGTTTTATCGATTAGGTACTTTTCATCGTTAGCGTAGTTGAGTCAACGATGTCATTTTTTTATCTTTGACTGCGTCAGTAGCCTGCATATAACTATAATGGTTTTTGCTGTAATAGTAGCTATCAAAATTGTGTAGCGTTATCTTACATTTCGTTAAAGTGCCCAATTCAAAACGCAATAGTTGTTTTGACAATTTCGAGGGATTTTCTTGTAAAGTGACGGTAGTTCACAATAAGAACGGGCCGTCGAACGGCCACCGACGTGAATCCCCTTACACGTTGCTCTGTCTACAATTATGGTAATCTTATAGTGTATCTCCAATTTCGGTAAACGACTCGGGTGATAGTAATGATAATGTTAAAACAAGACCCACCGAAATATTATTGTGAATTTAGACCGAAAATAACTAAGTGTATCATCAACTGTTATTATTCGTTTCCATTCCTGCTAAAATTGTGTTTTAGAAGCGAGAAAGGTTTTTGGGTGCTTTATCTAAAACGTTCAAAATGCACTAAATTATATATCTTCGATCTAGACCGTGTGTCCCATTTATTTGAGGTCGCCCTAACTTATCCTTATTTTCCAGCACGACTTTGTGCGGTGTCAGCGTCAAGTTGAGCTTCTTTTAGGTCTTTTTCAACTTGCGACAACTAGGTAGCGGGTGGTCTTTCACGAGTGACAAGGCAAGACAAGAGTTACCCCAGTGCAAGATAGAAAGGGTGCCTCTATGTTACCTGGATCCGGGGAAATATAATACATTAATATTAAACTTACATGTACTTAATAAAGAAATCTCGATATTTTGTAAAAGGGGCGAGTGGCTAGTGGTATTTATTTTATGATACTGTTTGTGTTTGTGTACGTTGTTGTGTGCGTGTCGTAGAAGGTTTTGAAGATGGAATGGATTGGATGGATCTGACGATGTAAAAGTCTGTCAGCCTAAAACCACACGGTGTTCTTCAACTACCTTTGGCCGGGGTGCTCACCTTGTTACGACTAGGAATCGTATTGCTCCTTGGCTCTACCTTAGCTAGTTCAATAACCTTTCTACATTTCCGACCACAGCCCAATTTATAAAATTAAGATTTGTCCATCGACTTTAATAAGGTTACACAAATCTACAATAGGAACTAGTTTGGTGACATAATTAGGAGGCAGGCGGTGGCAGGGCGCGGGACGGTGGCGTGATTGCGCCCCGTTGGCGGCCGCGCCCTCGCCACACACTTCGAATTATACAATTAAACACAAAGCTGTGGACATTACGTAAAAATTGACACTCCCGGATTGTTGTCACTGTAAACTATGCTTAGCACGGTGACTTCCTACTAAAGTGGAGTTAAATCAGGCTAGTTCGATCTGTCTGTTTGACTACACAACATTTTTTTTTATTTATTTGAAATGGGTTTGCTCTTGACTCTAGTCTATTTCAGAGGTGACAGAGACAGAGTCGACGATAGAGTGAGCTTACCCAGAAGAAGCCTATTCACTCTAACTTTAAAGAGATTCGGGTTGTATGCGCTCGGAAACACAGACGCAGCATTTTCAGGAGTGGCTCTAAAAAATATCGTTTAACAATTTCACGAGCTCATCATTACTAAACCATGAATAAAGTTAATAGCCTCTTCGCATGTCATCACATAAATAAATCAGTCGTGTAGGTAGCTCATATTTAGATGAGCTAAAACTAGAGGAGCGTAGTACCAGGGTCCCGAGAGACAAAGCCCGGCCTAGTGGCCCGGGGGAATGTCCATCGATTTATCAAAAGCAGGCCAGAGGCAAAATCCTAGCAATGCCACGGAACCCGCACTGTCCCTGAGGCAGTGTTCGTACTTACTGCAGCCGTCACCGACCTAATATTTTGTTACTGTACACCAGAGCGTACTTGTATGGTATCTACGGGAGAACGTTGATGACTGAAACGATAAAAAATATACTGAACTCAATGTCTCTTTTTGATTGCAATTCTATCATAAAAGTAAACCTAACTAGCGAAGCCTTATAGGATCCTTATATTTTAATAAAGTGTCCTAAATGAAAAGGGGACTTTTGTTTCATCGCCCGTCATACGCGTCCTCACAACATTGTCGTCGATCCCATTTAGATAGCCAAATCTTTCATTTTTTAGCTTTTGCTTTGGCCTTCATGCTTTTCATTTCAACCGACTTCCAATCCGATATTTTTCTGAATGCAAATAATATGGGAATAGAATGCAATAATTTTTTGGAATGCAGTATTATCTGTATTTCACTGGAGCCATGCAGAAGCAGGAGAGAAGGGTGTTCATATTTTCAAATGTAATTAATATCTTCGAAAGCAGGAAGAATCGAACCTGTTGATTTTAGCTAAAAAGCTATCGTCGGGACACATGTTTACGTGTTTGGAACAAAACATGTTCCACCAATTTTGTAGAGAATAGCGAGGTATGACGTCCGTGAAGCCATCTTGCACCATCGCGATAGCCCATCATAACTCGAGCGCGCAATGTGACGCGCGGGATCCATTCCGCACCAAAGAGCCGCCCGCGCCGATGCTCACGCCAATTCAATTTTCTTACTAACCGTATTGCTTATTATACGAGACGAAATTCTATGGGATGACGAGTTTTGATTTCAATTTTTCTTATTGATTGTTAGAAACTTGCGTTTACAAGACACGTTAGTGAGAAATTCTGTTTTTTTTTTCAAGCTTATCAAATTTTTTGGGCGAGTAAATGAAGTTAATTCAAATGAAAAATATAATTACCCACCAAAAGTTTCTGCACAGTTCTGACTGGAAAATGCCTCATCTTTACTCTATTTACTGATTTGAAAAAAAAAAGGCCTGAAGGGTTTACTCATTTCAGAACATAAAGCCTCAGATATCAGATGTTTCACGTCTAGGTAAAACGTTCCAGAAGAGGCATTAACCTACCCAACGGGCGGCACTAAATGTTGTAGGTACGTACCTAATAATTTTGATTAAGTACCCGGGGAGCACAAAGGAATAATAACAATCCCATCTCGGCGTAAGTCATTGTAGTTTCGCTCAGTTGTATATCCTTGGAAACTGTAATTTTAATGTGTTTGTAGTCGGAGGCGTCGGTATGATGTCGAGTGGGAATAGTTGAGTAGCCGCGCTCCCCGAGGTGGCCGGTCGGCAGGAGTCGGCAGGACCTGGCCTGCCCGCGCCCGCTACATCTTTAACTAATGTACACTCAACATGTACAATGTACCTACATTACCCATGTATTATGCATGTCGGTTTCAGACTTTCCGTAATCGAAATATCGCAGTTCATTGTTCACCTACAACTGATAAGTACAAGGTGACGATCCCTAATCGATCCCTATTAGGGATTTTTAGGCGTACCTAAGTATAAAAGTGCCTTCCCTATATACAAAGGTCTTGCTTCATTACAGTAAGCTGAGGGACCCTGTGCGGGCGTTACCTACTGATGTTTAAAAAACTATGTAACCTGCACTATTTTTACGAGTTAGGTACTATTAGAAATAAAGAACGGAATCTGCTTTCCGTTTGGATTGATTCTTCAGTTCACCTTTTAACATTTCAGTTCGTGAACATAGGTAAGGGTTAGCTATCAATTAAAAGTCGAACGTCTCAGCTGGTGTTTTCCTTGGAGAGCGAGGCGCGCGGGGCGGTGTGGTGCGGGGCGGGGTGGCGGGGGCGAAGTCCCGAGGGAGCAGGCGGCACGCGGCTGCCGGGCCAGGACTCCCGGGACGCCGCGTGGGCGGCGGGCGAGAACTTGGCGTCCTCTGGGACTACCCCCACTACCCCCTAGTCCCGGCAGCCCGGCTCACAACGACGCCACCGTGATATTTTTAACAGATACTGTTATGCACGACTCTCGGAAAATTGTTAAACCACATGAGTACTGTAAATAATTCCTGAAACCTTCTAAGATTTTATGTACTTAAGTGCTACGTAAAGACTGGGTCAGACTGAAACCGCTACGGTGTTAGTACCGTAGAGGAGTGGGTACGGTTAGTTAACTGGCTCAGTATGAGATAGAGCTACCGTTTCTATTACCATCACATTACATTATGAAAGGTCTAAAAACGACAGTTAAGTATGTTGTATTGTGTGTGATATTGAATCCACCCAGAATTCAGTTAAATTTTCCCAACAACCATTGCTATGAAACAGTCAATCAATCAATCATGAAAAACGTGATATAAAATGAGACCAACATAACAAATATTTCACATACATCGAGTGAAATACACACAATGATATTAAAAAATCCTTCATATGATTCATAATGTAAGTACCTAGCCCACATTATTATTGTTACCTTTTATGGATTTTTTGCCGCGAAACAGGTGAGTGATTTATGACAGTCGACTGGGATTTGAAAAGAGAATTCCTCGCCATGTTAACAGATTGCATTAATGTTTTACATTTTTTCGCGTTTTGTTTTACTTATCCAATGCGTGAACTTTAATATTATATATATAAAACATGTTACAGTATCATTTCATTTCAAACAAATTCCGTGAGGAATGGAAGTGAGGCTACAGTACATATGTACGTCTAAATTAATTATGCTAAGTATGTGATATTTCCCACACTAACAATGTCACTACTTGCTACCAAATCTTACAATACAAACTTTTTTACAAATAATAAACATTTGGCATTAATGTAGAGTGTTACAATTAGACACAGTTTAAACTGATGCCAAAGCATTAAATATCCTTATTTATTGAATAGAATAGAATCATAGAGTAGGAATAGAAGAAAGATGAGACTTTGATATGAAAATGCATAGCCAATTACTGAAACATAACGAAGGCTAACCAGATTCATCATCTGCTCCAGAGTTCACATAAACAGCACAGCAAATTACATCGATTAAGCAACTCACGGGCAGCCAGCAGTAGATGAGAGGTCAACATCAACATAAAACTGTTATGATATGGCTTTAGCGTATTTCCCAGAGGTACAGGGGAGGTGCGCGCCACCCAGGGGAAATTTCCCGGCGATTCTCTGCGGGGCCTCTACAAGTTTTATGGACGCGCAACACCTAGGGCTGCTACAGCTGCTGGATTGGCGTTTCTAAAGTAATAACCTACTTAGTCGATGATTGGATTGTAGAAGAATACTTTTGTAGTTCTAAAGTAAGCTGTCGCTTTTGATTCTGTAGTTTTTCGGGCTGTAAATCTTTGTAAGTCAAGTTTACTATTGACATATTGATGTGCTTGAGTTTTACTGTACAAGCTCAAAAAATTGTTTTTATAACAGATTTTTAATCAAAGATTGACAGCCCTGTGAGCACCGCACGCTAGCCTCACGCCCTGGCGTGGCCATCAACTTCTTATCGTTACACATAACGGTGCTCAAGATAATAAGTGCCGAAGAAGTGCACTGATTAATTTTAATAACCATTGTTAATTAACAAGTTAATACTGGAGCCAAAATCCAGTCCAACAAAGAAAAGCTCTTGTATGTGTACCTATATCTATTTGAATAAAGGTATTTTCAATACATAATTAAAAGCAAAACGAGGGAAAATAAAGATACAAAACATGACTTAATTTCAAAATTAAGTTATCCCAACTGCATTAGTATAGTCTGAACATTGGAACACATAAGCTCAGTAAAAAAGTTGACGTACAAAGCCAAATTGACTTAACCCTCTTCAAAAGGCTTACAAATACGTCCATCCAAAGCTTTTACCTCGAATAAAACATTCATACGGTTTATTGTGATCTTTACACCTTCCAGCCCCGATCAATCCGTTATGTTACGTACATTATGTAATTACAAATTATGCATACTATGGACCCGCTTCAATATTTCAGCAAGCTGGACGTTTGAATTTTGTATGAAAGTTACTTACGACATTTTGGATCGGTATTTATTATTTGGCGGAAGGCCCATGAACATGTGGGTCTTCCCTGGTCTGCCTTAAAAATCAATCTCTTTGCTTCAAAAATGATGAAGATTTCCATTTAAATGTATTTTGCGTGTCTTGATATTGAACTTTAAAAAAGTGGGAGCAGTTTATGCAAATAAATTTTCGCTCTATCTATAAAAGACCTAATCTCGATACTTTTCCCTAATCATCTTTTACTAAGCAGACACATTTTAGTCCTTGAAAACTCGAGCAGGTAGAAAACGATGTTGAGTAAACAATTCAAGATACAGCAATTCGTTTTTATTGTATGCCTGGGACAGGGAAGGATTAACTTTTCACTGGATGTAAAATTTTAATTCCTCCGCATGAGGGACGGGACGTTGAAATTGACGTGTTATTGGACCCCAGCGAGGGAAGTACCCTGGCAACGCAGTATACACAGATCAAAACATAATCAAAAGAAGACTGAGGATTTAGGCACATGAGACGAATTCTGGCAACCCATCCGCGAACTCCTTCAGTATTTCAGGACAATTATGCGGCGGTTTTACTTAGATTCTTTCAGGTGCCTGGTGAGCCTAATTCTGAAAATATTATAATAATATGAAAAGTATGCTATTTTCTTACATTTATGTAGATTATCCTGACAATTTCAATCACGATGTTCACGAACTGAGAAACAAATGATTACTTAGTCTATCATACTTTGTGAAAACTGCAAAAGCAGAAAGCAACAATGAAGCCATAACACAGTGCGTTATACGTATACACAAACGTACTGAAGAGCTA
This sequence comes from Gortyna flavago, assembly GCA_963669345.1. Taxonomy (NCBI): domain Eukaryota; kingdom Metazoa; phylum Arthropoda; class Insecta; order Lepidoptera; family Noctuidae; genus Gortyna; species Gortyna flavago. Next base: position 12,643,645 of record OY770126.1, read on the forward strand.
GTATTGCATTAGGTATCCCTGGAGCCAGCCGGAGAGTCGCAGCATCCTCGCGCTCCCCCCGGGACGCATTACGAAAGTACTAGACGCCACTAGATCGATACATAAAGTTACTACATTACATAGCTGTTAGTTCTGCAACAAATAACATTGTTCTCAGTACTTACTGAACTGTATAGATCTAGGGATTATTTTGAAATTGTGTAGTAGTATGTTGTCTTATGTATTAAAGACTGACTAAACCAACTATTTATTTTCTTTTATTGTGGGATTTAAAAGCGTTTAGTATAGAAAAAATCAATGAGTTAGTAACAGCTACTCCGAAATCTATCAACTACAAACAGTTTGAAACTTTCAGGAAGTGTAAGTAAGTTTGTGCGACTTCATTGAACTCTTCATCGAACTAGACTCCTCTACTGCTAATCTTTGACAACACCTGGGGGCCTAAAAAGGCCACTTTGGCAGAATGATAAAACAATTCATATCACGCAATTCATCTGTTTGACAGTTTCACACCTATACATATCAATGAAGGGTTTGGTTAGGTTAGAGAGGTGTACATACTTATAGCATTTTTCGAATCTCCATACAAAACTGTCATACAGATGAAATTGCGTGATATGAATTGTTTTATGATTCTGCCAAAGTGGCCTTTTTAGGCCCCCTGTTCTATTTTGTTTAGACCTTTAGCTTAGTAGCTTCTATTGTGAAAATAAGTAGATAGTAGGTATGTTTGGTCATTGGGTATCATAAAAATAATAAAACGATTCAATCGCGTAGTCTGCATAACATACCTACATTCCTAGATACTAGGAGTCCTAAATATGCTTATCCAGAACATCATCGTCAACAATTCGTGTTTGAACGTACATAAAGGTATTATCATCTGACAAGAGTTTTTTTAAATAGGTACAACTCTAACAAACTGTTACTAACGTAGACACCAAACGAATGCGTCAGTGATGACGACGGGTCATCCTTTAAGCCCGCAGTGTGGCAGCATGCAGAGGATACATCGGCACGATGTTTGCCGAGCGGCGACCGCGACCAGTCACTGATAAAACGTTGATATTAGGGCGCCACGACCGCAGCACGCCGCGGTCCGTCCATCACCCGGACGAACGCCCTCTCATTGACGCCAAGCCATTCATTGTTTACTTAAACTGCGTATCTACGTAATTTGGATGGAGCTAAAGTGAGAATGAATATTTGAGGGTAGGTAAGTATGGGTGGTGGTGGGTATTTTCAACAATACTTCTATCCATTTTTTTTTCTTTGTTGCTAAGAAACTTGCTTATGGTCTACGGAGATAGAATCCGAGGCAGTCGAGGTACGAGTTATGGTACTCTCGAAACTTATTAGGCATTGTTTACAGTGTTTACAAATTTACAGACACCATCTGTAGATCGTTTAGTTCCACATTTTTAGACACAATTGCATAGGGATAGCAATGTGTATCCATACATTCCGGGGATGTATCAACTGCCTGCAGAGCTCCATGGCCTTTTCTGTCGATTATTTTTTGCCCGACATAACATCGGACACAGTGAGAACACAATCTGCACAATCTGTTTGCGCAACCGTCATCCAAAAGTATACCCAGAGCCGAATCCCCAATCTGTCGTACTTTAAAGATGCTAAATGCTCTTCTGAATGACAACCCCCGATTGTGATGTGTTTGTGGGTGAATGGAGTAACATTTACTTAAAATGTCTGGTAGTCTGCGAAAGAAAGTATGCAAGGGAGTCCATTGTTCCATGTTAGTTTTAAATTAAATGACATATATACTTACAACATAATTATTTTCAACATTTGTTTCTATGTTAATACTTAAATGTAATTGGTGGTGTACCGTTTTAATTACCTAACTATAAGCAAATAAATTCCATACTATATAATACTCACAATACTTATTACTATACATACTTATTTTAATATTATAAATGCCAAACTAACTATGTCAATTGTCTGTTTTTTTTACGCCTAAACCACTGTACCGATCGTTATATTATATACTTTTCACCTTGGGTATTTGAATTTATAAATGATGAAATACAAAATATACGCTGACGAAATCGCAGACAACTTGGGTTATACTTAGGTAGACGTATCATACAAGAAGTAGATGTTCCCATCCCTGTTTCAGAGAGATCTAAGTTATAAAGTAAGTTGTTAAGTGATGGGAATTTTGAAAATTACCTATTGTGTCTTCCTTATCAAATAAAACCCTCATTCACAGTAACTGATTATGATTACTTTTAGACACTACTGCTGAACATAGGTAAGCCTCTATAACGGTCCCTAAAAGATCATTCGAAGTCATGGCATTGCCATAGACCACCACGGTTGTCCACCTGATTGGTGGTGCCAGTGTGCAGTGCTACTTACGCGATTACGCTAACGAGGATGTTGTTACCCCTTGTAGGCATTGCCTTGATTGACCCATGGAAAGAATGTACACAGGTTTAGCAGGTTTTTCATTAGCGAAAATACAAGAAAACCTTTATTTTCTTTTTGTGTCGAAGCCCAAAGTTTTTACTGGGTTTTGCATTACAAAAATAATTTGTATAGGAAGATTTATTATGAGTTTTTCTACTTATATGGTTGGACTTTAAATATCAGAAAGTCCTTACAAATCGAGAGTGAAAATAAATTTTACTAAGTAAGTATACTTATAGCAGTTTGTTAAATAACAACCTAAAAAATAATAACAAGTAACATATTTTCTTATCATAAACTTACGTTTAAGCGCCCTCGGTTTAGCTTGTTTTCTTCGAGACATAGTCCCCCACGCTTTATCAGCGCGTAAAAACGCAACTATCACTTCATTTGACCTTCTATAATCACTAGAACTTGGTTTACACAGTAACGTACGTTCTACAAGAATTAGCGGTAAAGTTTATCGGGAAAGTAAAAGTGCGCGGCGTCGGGAGTGCGCGACACGTGCCACGCGCGGGTCCTCCCGCGTACTGAGCTTACTGGCGCCCAACAAGTGGCAATAACAATATTGTAACCTTGCGCGCAAACTCGTAAGACATGTGCTATCCCAACAACTGTTTGAGTTTGCCGAAAGCTCGTCACATGATAGACGTTTCTGTTAAGTACGCATTGAGTGGATAAAATAATCCTAACTTGTATTAAGTAAGGCATGCAAAAAACATTTAAATGGTTGGATACAGCTACCCATAGCAAGCTATCCTCCTTTGCGAGTCCCAATTAATACCTTTTCTTTATTTCTTTCCAAGCAACGGTTCATTAACTTTAGTAATTTTACCTTTACCTACCTAAAGTGACTAAACGGCTTGAAAAACGACCCAACAAATCATTACGAGTAAATAATCCCATTTAAACAAAACAAACAAAATTTTCACTACTGTGAAGAAGTGTAGGTACCTACCAAACCTTTCTTGACCTACGCACGACCCCTAAATTCACTTCCGACTGACTGATTAGTTGGAGAAACTGCACCATTCTTCTTTGGAGAGATTACAGGACAGTTCCTACCATGGGCGTACCCAGCTTCTGGTCTAGGGGGGGGGGGGGGGGGGGGCGCAAGACAGATTTTTATAGGTCGGATCGTCTGCGGCTGTTTTGTCATTCGCACTACATCTACATGAATGGGTTCACAGAATGGGTACCGCTGGAAGTCTACAGCCCACACTCACCTTACGGTGAGTAGTACCTAGAATTACTTGGTGTTGGACTCGCGGGGGTATGTGAGTTGGCCCCAGGTGTGTTCCTGGGAAACGCCAATATGACGAGGTCCCATTGGTCATGTCATGTTTTCGTTTGATAAAAAATGGGAGTAGATACTTTTGGTTGGAGTATGCCGTTACGGGGGAGGTCTCCCTTGTCCACCTTTTGTGGACGCCAATATTGAATGTCATACACACTACACAAACACACCTACCTACATGAAACATTGGGTAGGTATATGTAGTGTAGTGTGTAGGGCAAACAGCCGCAAATGATCTTGCTTTAGAGATAGTTAAATAAATAATCTTTGTCCGCCATCGTCGCGCGCGGTTTTTTGGCAATTGCACCGTGCATTTTGCCAGTGTCTACTGCCATGCGCGGTTTATTCAAAAGTTAGTGCATTAGGCCCCGTTTACACTTTGATTAGTAATTAGGCGAGTTCATGCATGTTCTGCGAGATTTCCAGGGGGGGCAGCTGCCCCTCCCGGCCCCTCCCTCGCCTCTGGGTACGCCCATGGTTCCTACTTTTACTGCGACTGGCGATCGCTAACGTGCTAAGATTTTTTTTTTATTTCATCAAATCAATCATCTGTTAGCTTTAAAAAAACACGTGGTCCCGATAAGACGAAGCTAGAAACCATGCAGCCCGAAACACAGTTCGACTGTGTTTCGGGCTGCATGGTTTCTAGCTTTTAGAATCTCAAAAATTTCTAAATCTCCAGAAATGCTGACATTCGTTCACCAGATTCGACAGTTCCTTCTTTTTCTGTGGGGCTATCTACAATGACGTGTCTGAAATTAAACTTACCTAAACACTAAACACATAATATTTAGGACTCTGATAGCGGAATACCTAATAAAGTAAGTACCTAAGTATACAAAAATTTGAAAAGTACGATGAAAAGAGGTTCTGTAATACGGGTCTTTAATATATATATTAATTAAGTCAATAATAATTAGGTTTTCTAATTAATTATAGGTATACCTACTGTTTACACAATAAACTAACTCCTTATAGTAAATTATATTGAGTTAGATATTGCTATTGGTGTAGTGTAATATATATATTAATTAAGTCAATAATAATTAGGTTTTCTAATTAATTATAGGTATACCTACTGTTTACACAATAAACTAACTCCTTATAGTAAATTATATTGAGTTAGATATTGCTATTGGTGTAGTGTAATATATATATTAATTAAGTCAATAATAATTAGGTTTTCTAATTAATTATAGGTATACCTACTGTTTACACAATAAACTAACTCCTTATAGTAAATTATATTGAGTTAGATATTGCTATTGGTGTAGTGGTAACTGTGGTAAGCCTTGTTGTGATAACGTTGCTTTCTCCATATCACTTATTTGATTATACCGGCGAGGCTCCCGTGTTATGTCTTCTTCTTTATCATCATCATCACAGTTCGTCTAAGCTAAGGTAAGAGAAGCCGATACAGACAAAACGGCTCCGGCCGAGCGTTTACGCCGTACGGCATTTCATACAAACTTTCAGGCCCTTGGTTTTCGAAATGAATGAACCGATTTTAATGAAACTTCATACGCATTCGCAGGATACAAAGTTCTAAAAAGTTACTTAAGACCATTTTCGGAATGTCTTATTTAAAAAAAGATAACTGGAAATCTCCGTTTTTTATGGAAACTTTAAAATCGGTCTAATTTAGCTGTTACACTATTTTTCGAAAATGTTCTTAAGTAACTTTTTAGACCTTTGTAAGAAGGGCTTGAAAGTTTGTATGAAATGCCGTACGTCGTAAACGGTCTTAACTACCATTTTAAAAAAGAATGCCATTCGGTCTCCGGAACGTGCCAGCTACCTTTCAGCGTCTCATCGATTGTCGATCCTGCTCTGCTTCACAAGATGTTATTGACTTTTTTACCATATTTAAACGATCTGTTGGTAATAATCTCAGGGATATCAACAGCATCTGCAAGACCTCGAAGTCTGCGCTTCTGCTCGGGAAACCGTTAAATATCTCGGTCACGTTATTACACAAAATGGTGCTTCCACCAGGAAGGTGTGTGCTAAACTCAAGATGAAAGTACTAAGAAACCTAAAGCACCTAAGAACCTTTTACAACATTGTTAATGGCTCAGAAAATCTACACCCAGCTTCACAAAAGTTGCCGAACCATTGTCAAAGTCAAAGCATTTATTTTAAATAGGCACATAAAAGGCCCTTTTGAACGTCAAAAATTACAATGAAATATAATTGATTCTAGTCGCCCCTTCCAAAAGGTAGTTTTCGTATGGAGAAGAATGAGCAAGAAACTCCACCGTTACTCTTTTAAAATGTTTTACAATATTTTGCATACATTAATTATATAATAAAATAATATGTGATGTACATTGACACGCTTGACTTGGAAAAGTCAAGTATGGTCTTGGGACTAAGAACAGACCCAAACATTTAATGAGCTAAAGAGTCTACTGACTACAAATGTAATACTGGTGCAAGCCAATTACAGTCGTCCCTCCATTCTGCGTACTGACTTAAGTAACTACGCCTTGGGCGCAGTTTCATATTTGCAGGGCGACGGCAATCAAGAAAGGCTAATTGAATATGCCAGCCGACTCCTCAACGTACCTGAACGCAACTACTCTACCACGAAGCTCGCTGTAGTGTGGGAGGTGGACCGTTTCCGGCCTTACCTAGACGGTCAACCAGTCCAATGTTTGGCAGTGATCACCAGCGGTTGCTATCACTTAAATCACCAGCAGGCATATTAGTCCGTTGGGCTCTGAAGCTCCAATCTTTTTCTATTGGAGTTTTAGAGCCCGATTCTAATATACCCTAGCATAGCTATTCACAACCACTCGATACGTTTCCGTACCATAACGAACATCAATCAATGTTATGATAGCCTGTCGGATGGTTGCAAGGTGGTCACACTTCGCCACGTGCCTGCTTCGTGCCACCATTAATGCACGAACTTAGTATATAAGGGTTTCGTTCCCAATGTTGTAACGTGTTAAACAGTTAACTAGTGTTTTACACCAAAATGAACTGAATAAGGTGATTTCCCTGAGTAGAAAACAGAAACTGTAACTTTAAAGTGATTTCAATTAGCGGTGGTAAGTGTTTTATTAAGTAACTCCCAAAATACTGTTACAACCACCCTTGGTTAGAAGTAGATTGTAACAGTCGCAGGCATACACTCATTTAAAAGATTAAATTCTAAGAATCGGTTTTTACTAGGCCTCTGATTTCGTATTATCTAATTAAATTCATTTATTAACAGGTAAATGATTAGACTTTTACCTCAAGTGCTTTCGATTATCCTTGTGTAAAGCCGCGACTCTTTAACAATTCAAAAGTGTCTGTTCAAAAGTGTGTGCTTTTAGTTTAAATCCTTAGATTGATTAAGTAATGTACGGTCATTCATCCACAGACCGACCTCGGCAAGCATTACTTAACATCAAGATCGACCCGACGGCTGTTATAACTTACCACGAGTCCCTCTTTAAAACTTAAAAGACTCTAAGCCAATTAAAAAAAAAACCCTCTCTTTGAATTCCGTTTGTCAGTGTCAAACGCACTCTGTTGTTGTCAATGTCAAAAGAGTAAAAAAAATACGGAAATAAAATTTGGATTTCAGCGCAAACAAATGATAAATTAAAAAATATAATTGTAGAGAATAAAATTATTATTTGCAGTTTATTCAAATATAACAAATGGAGCTTCCCTTTGAGGTACGTAAATTTTCACATTGATTAAGCAATACTTCCGCGTCTTTGCTAGCTTTAAGTACTAAGGTTTTCTTTGTTTGTCGTTTATATCATTTTTTCACGTGATTATCGATCATGTAAATGAATTTTCTCTTGTCGATAGTACGCCCATAAACTACACTATACTTTAAGCTCGTAATATGCGTAAGAATAAATTCATTAGATCATTGTTTTATTTTTATATTAATCAATAAGGACTTATTTCAAAATGTATCACAATATATATCCTTACACTACTTTCAGGTATTAGTTTATCTTTTCAAGTACTTACCAAAATCTGATAGGAAAGCTGCCAGTGAGACATGCCGCTCATGGTACTTGGCTGCAAATGATCAATGCTTTTTGAAGAACAAAGTGGCTGTATTTTACAAAACAGTATTATCTGATGAAGTATCCTCACCACTCATCATATTTGAGGAATCAGCTATCATATATTACAACTATGTATTTAATGAAGTGGAAATAACAAGTAAACAAAATGAATTCTGGAATAAAATGGGTGAACACATTCGATGTTTGACCTTAAGGAGCTGTGATATTTGTGAAAAAGTATTTGTTTATATGCTACAGAAATGTACAAATCTAGAAACTTTGAACATACAAAACTGCAAAGAACTTTTCATGTCAGGACGCCTGCTGGAGGGGAAGAGTGAGGGATTTTTAACTGAAAATCTTGAAAACTTAAAATCTTTAAGTCTTTCAGGGAATCAGTACTTGACAGATGCGTTGTTCAATAGATTTGTATCTGCTGCCCCAGCCCTAGAGGAGTTAAACTTATCAGCATGCTCCTTGCAGTTTCACCTTGGTTTAGTCAAAAAGTTTTATCCTTTATGTACTGATATTTTCCAAAACCCATCAGAGAGTGTATTGACATTTTATTTTATACTCCAGTTGATTGTTAGTAGAGCTAGAAATATCAAACGTTTGCATTTTTCTTGTACTCTCATTGATGGAGCTGCACTGAAGTCCCTATCAGAAGTACAAGATTTAGAGCTGCACTCTTTACAAGTACATTCCTGTGATCAACTTACTAACACTGGTATATTATCTCTGACTACACATCAAACATCTCTAAGAGAGCTTGATATAGGCTTGTGTACACGAGTGACAGACCAATCACTTGTACTTATATGTGATAATCTAGTCAATTTGGAATACCTCAACATTCAAAGATGTAGAGCTGTCACAGATTCAGGAATAGCAGAACTGAATAAGTTGAAGAAATTGAGGTCTTTAAATATATCACAATGTGAACTGTTAACAAAAGATGGTCTTGAGAAAGGCATTTGTGTTGGAGACAATGAAAGACTTGAAGAACTTGATATCAACTCATTGAATTTAGACCAAACTGGAGTTATTATGCTTTCTGAAAGACTTCCTAACTTACGTGTATTAAACTTGAGCTACTGTTTCAATGCTGTAACTGATACATCAGTGCAAGTAATTTTTAAGAATCAGTTGTTACTCCAAACCTTAAAATTTAGCCATTGTGATAAAGTGTCTGATGCTGGATTAACTGGCATGGGAAAAGTTGAAACAAAAGGTGGTGACGATGTTCCAATAATGTCAAGTATTGATGAATCACACATGTCGCCTAAGATCCACTTGGGGTCCAGAGCAGAAGAAGAAATAGTTCGTGATGCTAGAAGAAAAAGAGATGTCTTGCTTATGTGCGAACAACTGACAATGGATTCATACACTGGTTACTCCTTAGCTCGCATGAGAGGTCTTAAAGAGCTGGATATAAGTGGATGCAATAGAATAACAGATGTGAGCTTGACCTATGCTTTTAATTTCAAGGAACTGATTAATCTAAACTTAAGTAGATGTCAACAAATTACCTGTAAAGGAATAGAACATCTAGTCAAAAGTTGTCCCAGCATCGAATATTTTAATCTGACAGACTGCTACAATCTAAAAGATGATGCTGTGAAAGAAATAGTCAAAGACTTACACCGATTAAAACAACTTGAACTAAGAGTAAGTGAAATATCAGCCAGACTCTTCTTACAGAAACTAATGAACACCTCTCTTTTTATAATAATAAAAACCTTTTTTTAGGGTTGCAATCAGCTAACAGATAAGACCTTGGAAGCGATAAGTATGCACTGCAATAAACTTCAGTTCCTGGATGTGCAAGGGTGTCGCAACATGTCTCCAGAACTGGCTTGTTCAATCGGATCCCTACCCTCTCTGCATACTGTGTTGATGTCCAAGCCAGGACCCTACATAGAAGATGGAAAAAAGAGTAGAGCTCCTGCCCCAGCTTTTCTCCCGGCGTTGATGAGAAAACTACGCTTACACTAGAAGCCTAGTGTACCTAAGCGTAGTTTTCTCATCATCAATTTTATTTAAAACTCCATTCATGTTCGTTGACACCATCAGCGCGTGCGCGGGTCTCGCCTCAATTTGACCAAAAATGTATGTAAGTAAATCTCTAGCTATACACCATTTGAAATAACATTAGAAATTTTAACAAACCGTTTTACCGTCCGTTCAAGATTTTGACTTCTATTCCGTAGACATAACAATGACATTAAAAGCAAAAACGAGGTTACAATAAAAACTTTTTACTGCATCTGCCATTTTTCATGCCACCATCACAATAGAAGTCAAAATCTGTTGAATGGACAGCAAAAAAGGTTTATTTAAACGTCTAATCCTATTTCAAATGGAGTATAGGTCATTTGGAGTAAAGACAACGAAAATGATTATCGAAGTTACCTCAGTAAATATGTAAAACAGTGGAAACCTGCTTGCAGTTTTTATTTGTAATGGTTCTGGTAATCAAGGATCCAGGTAATCAAGCTTGCACTGTTTTGTGTGAATCTTTGCAAATGTAATGCACTCCCTTGCCATTCATATTCGACCTCGTTATTGCTTAATCACTTTGACAATATTTACCACTAAATTACTCAAATTGAACTTGTCGTTTTATGACGTCCAAGTGACATTCACAACTTGAGGAACCTTACGGTGATAAAGGAGTTACGAGGGCGACTATTCCTCACGGCATTACATAGGACACTTTTTTTTCAATTGAGTTGTAGATACAGGAAGGTAACGAAGATTTGTGTTACAGTAGTCTGCTCACTCCACTAGGTACGTCATCATCTAGTTCGAACGTAATTAACTATACCTACTTAGTACCTATCTCTCTTACTATCGGCTGTCTCAAGGTCAAGGTATCTACTAGACTAGCAACACAATTTATTCTCCGATTTAGGAGGAAATTTTGTAAGTATGATTGAGATGTTTACCTTGACAATTTATACTCTTTACTTCAGGTGTATTTTACTTGATACCTAATATTTATAATGCAATATGTGACTAATGTTTATGTTAAATTATATTAAATCAAAATATGTAATATTTATCGTGATGAAATTAACCTTACATGTTCCTGAAACAGGAGTTTTTAGCAACTGTGATAACACATTATATACCTACCTACTTATTTATAATATTTTTTTAAGGAATAAGAATATTTTATTTGCAATAAGTACAAATTCGTTAAATACGTTGCAATAAAAGCTATAACCACTTTATTTGTTTTAAAATTATCTCCGACGCAACTCCCAGATCCAAGGAGCTATCCTATTATTTAATTCTACTTTTTTTTCTAGCCAATGCGCATAATTTCCTGCGCACGGGCACTGACTTTCCAAAGATTAATATCGTTCGATGGAAGCTACAGATGATTTAAATCGCGAGCTCAATAATTTTAGGAACGTCGGAATTTTTAGTTTTAGTAATCGGAGTAAAGTTAAAAACGAAGAGAATCTAGGTTCTCTTCGTTTTTAACCTTTTTTGCAGTCTAGTGTCTAGACTGCAAGAGCGATCGAAGCGAGCTTTTAGTACCCTGGCTCGGATAGCTTAGATTTGACCGTTCAATGATTGTTTTTATTTTAAAAACGGTATCGATTACCTACTCAAATTCGTTGTTAACACGATAAGTTATTAGATCTACTTTGCCTATGGATAATAAAATTAATGGTTTATCATGTTTGGGATTTTTACATTTATAGAATTTTCGATTTTTAATTCTGTCTGAATTCTCTGTGCACGCCTCTGGGTACCTAGTACGCTAGTAAAATATAATAGGAGTCAATGTAGGTAGTTGGTATCTTTTCTCATCCTTCCGCGGAAATGTATGGAATGCTAGATCAGCAGCTCGGAAACCATATTTTATTTACTGCTTCGTGGCTTTCTACTTCGGACTTTAACAAGAAACTACAATTTTGTTGTTACCTACCTCTGTATTGTAGATCGAAATTTTTGTCAGAACGAGATTTATGATGTGAATGTGATCATGAGTCCACTCAGACACAGATTACTGAATAGTTACTACGTAACAGATACTTCACTCAGTAGAAAATTTCCAATACCTATTACGATAATTGCCTACTCCCTCGCGTCAACAACCACTGTATGCTAAAATGCGCCTAAATGCTCAAGCGTACAGCAGTGATTGCTTCGCACCGCGCGATTCCACAGTAATCGCAGGGCTGCCTCTTCGATAAAATTAAATTAACATAACTTTTTATCTATGTTATTGAGAACTGTGAATATGTTCTGACTTTTATGTGGCAGTTAAAAATTTTATCATTTATAAAATATTTAACCAACTTAAAAAAAGGAGGTGATCAGACATACAGGCCAAACTGAGAAGTTTGACTTGTATGGTTTGTAGGTATGTATGTTTGTGCGCGATAATCTCGCGTTTGGCTAAACCGATATCGATGCGGTTTTCAGAAAAGGATTTGTTACATTTAGGAGAACGTTTTAAAATGTAAATGGTACGTTTTAAAATGTAAACGTTTTAAAATGTAATAATAAAAAAAACAGGTAAATGGAAAAATGTTAGGTGTTTATCCCTTCTTTTGCTTGATTTACACCCATCTACAGCACATAAGGCACCACACGGCATCGTAATACGCGTACGAACGAACAGCACTATTAAAATTGAACGGCGTGCGCGCGCTTCGCTTGCGAAAACCGCACTGAATTTGATCCGCCGGCGGACCGAGACCGCTCGGCTGGGCGGTAGGCACTTATAGCGCGCAAGTACATGGAGTGACGGTGGCCTGACTCAGATTGTGCTTGTAGGATAATAGGTGGGATATGACCTGATTTTCTCCTTGGAGTAGAAGCTTCCTCGAGACGAGCAGCAACGACGTCCGTTTCTTGGGGTTAATTGATGCGAAGAACACTGAACCTGTTTGAGGTTTTGACGGGATCTAAAGGGCAATTCTCGTAACTGTTAAAACTTTTCCTCTATGCTGTGAACGTTCTTAACGTTCACAGCATAGAGGAAAATTTTAACAGTCTGATCTCAGTATCAATCTGTCAAAACATTTTGACAAGTTTTTAACCGACTTCAAAAAAGGAGGAAGTTCTCAATTCGGTTGTATGTTTTTTTTGACATTTGTTTGTGCCGAGATGAGACTGATACTTTGACATAATATATTACTGTCTGAGACTCGGTGAACGAAATTGTTCACTGCTGAGACTAGATATTGAACGTTCTAAATTAGGAGAATTGGTCTTCAGGTTTATTCCTAACGGTAACAGGTAGACCAAACTTTGGTATTTTCCACTCACTGGTATCAACAGGTCCTCCCGTGCTGTTCCAGTGGGCGTTTGCCCATAGAATTTGAACGTGTCACAAATCGCTCCATGGCGAGCGCAAAGGTCGATGTATCGTGGTATCGGTAACAGTTTTTCCCATTACTAACAACCAAAGTATCTTTGTGACGTAGGTAGGCAATTAGGTACACTATGGCAGCGCGCGACGATACAATGATACACAGCAGTAGCACGCGTGTGCACAAATCGCTCGTCTCAGTCTATCAAAAAGTACTCAGTGCTCGCGCGCGTAGGACGGAGTGAGAGGCCGTTCTATGGTCAAATCAAAAGGACTAGGCAAATCAGGTAGGTAACCGAAAAAGTGTCATTTTCGACTCGGTAACCTGTCGAATGGTCGGGAATAGCAATGCTGGCTGGACTCCCATTTGGTGCAACCATATGAGACACCGCACTTTCGTTATTAAAGTGTAATAAGTAGTCAATAGTGTTTCGAAAATGTTTTTTTTTATTGTTTTGTATATATTGTATCCTTGTAGTATTTTCTAAATATTCATGTTAATTGTAATTTCTTATCTTATATTATGTTCCGTGAAACATGCCAACTTTGCCCAGATTTTTCGAATAATTTCAATTTTAATACGATTTTTCTATGGAGACGTAAGTATTTTTCTTTATCAGCTACAACTGTAAGATCATGTGGATGTGTTAGTATATCTAAATTTTGTATTATTCAACATTTAATTCAATATTTGTCCAATTTTGTTGGCGGGCAAAGATAGCTGGACTTTTAGCCAACTTTGCCCACATTGATTTCTGACGCAAATATGGTCTTTATACAGATGACATAAAAACCAGTAAAAGAATTTTGGTAAAGTTGGCGTTTACTTTAGGAATGTAAACGACACTATGAAACGTTTCTTATTAAAATGACTGGGCAATGTTACCCTGACATTTTTTCTCTTTTTCATACAATCTACATTTCGCCTTTTAAAAGTGCTAGGGTTGGTACATTGTAAAAATTTTACTCTGATTTTTTTTCTTTCTACAAAGAATATGTGTTAATCGCTTGAGGCCCGGGCGTGGCCAAACTGCCCAACAACAATAAAAGACCAATTGTGTCTCATTAGCGGGATTCAAAGAGTTAAGGTAAATATAAAAGAAAAATGTTTTACGCTTATTAGTATTTAATCAAATTTGAAATTACAAATAATACTTTTTTAAGAACTTATCTCACATATTTATATCATAATTGTTCATTAATATTATAACGTCTCACTGATTCACAAATTAAAGTCTGAACTTAAATAACTGGAGAAGACACGAAATAAAAAATGGTAGTAATCGTCTATATTTCAGTTATGTCACGTCTATTCTTTTTTTTTCTTCAGTGTAGTTATTATAAACCCTGGATCCAATTATTCGTCTTGACTTCTTCTGTCGAATTCGAGATTTATGTTTATTTTTCTGAAACAAACCATGCAACTCAACAAAAAATATTAGAAATAATAATACAATAAAATAAATACTTAAATATGTGAGAACACCTCACACACGGCCATCTGACCCCAAACTAAGCAGAGCCTGTACTATGAGTACTAGACAGCTGATATGCTTACATATATAGATTAAATAGATACTTATATAGGGAGACTGGTATTTAGTTACCGATACATAAACACATAATTGTAGGTACTCATGATAACAAACAACTTTTATTATGGGCCCAAACCTGAAATCGCGAAAAAAAAACAACTGCTCCCTACATTTTGATGAGTTGTTATGCGAACATGAATGTATGTAACTGATTTTTTTCGCGTTTTCTGGTTTGGTCCCATAGCAAAAGTGGTTTGTTATCATGAGTACAATCATGTGTTTAAGTATCGGTCACTAATTACCAGTCACACCATGTAGATAAATAACATCCAGACACAAGACACAAGACAAACACAAATGCTCATCACACGAATGTTTGCGCTGGGCGGGAATTGAACCCGCGATCCTGTATTTCGGAGGCAGTCATACTAACAACAAGGCTACGGGGCCGACCAGTAAAATGATAGTAAAAAAGTTTTAATTAAAGGTAGTGTGGAGCAGGTACTCACTCAGTACCCAATAACTAATGTCATCTTTGAATTTTGTTACTTAAATACCTATTATGTTTAAAATTAAATAAGCTCAGCAGTAGCCATAAAGTAAAAAATCGAAATAGAAGTTTTCGGAAAGTGCCAACCCTAAGCCTTTTTTGATGGCGGGCAATGTTGTCAATCGTAGGTCGGAACATTAATAGATAACTTTGCCCATCATCATAACTTTAGTTTTAAAAGAACCTGAACAACGACACTAACAGTAATAAACTCCACAAATGATTTTCTATAATATGTCATAAAGTAAACTAACCTGTGTTTTCACCATCTCGCAGAATGCACTTTGAAATTTGCACTAAAATTTGCCCGCAAAAACACGCACCACACTCAACGAGTTCCAATAACTTACTAAGCGACGTTAGCAACAAACACGATAGTCAGTATTGCCATACATATAACCTATTTTCCACGAAAGTCAATCAATGTTGTCATAGTATTAAGATATTTTTGCACATCAAAGATATGCTTAAACATTGTTCTTCGGGCAAAGTTTCCCTTAGGGGCAATGTTGGCATATTTCACGGTTTTTGTTTGTAGTGCTATTTCTTTAGGATCCACCAAATAAACGATTTATCCATACTAATATTATACATTCGAAAGTAACTGTGTCTGTCATGTTACCTTTTCACGCCTAAATGACTGAACGGATTTCGATAAAATTTGGCAGAGAGATAGATTGCATCCCGGGGAAGGTCATAGGATAGTTATATCGATAGTTTTTATCGACATACCTAGCGGGCGAAGCCGCGGGCGGAAGCTAGTTTATCTATAAAACGCAGTGAGTCGCTAAACTGTGATGCAGCATAAAACCATAGGTAGGTACTGTGTTGCGCTATTTTGCTATCACGCGACGCAATATTGATGAAGTTATAAACTTGCATAATTATGCATAAAGTATCGTGGTATCGTGCCTGTTATGGCAATGTGTAAATTAAAACAAATTATAAATTTCAATATTTTATTACATTGAATTTAAAAATAACTTTTACATATTTATCATAGATAATGTATTCTTACATACTTGATTTGCTTTAATCTTACCAAACTTTGTTCATAAACATATTTAAATGTTATAATACAATGACTGTATGTAGTACCTAAATAATTGTAACTAAAACTATTGTGGTTGTATATGTATGTTTTTACGAGTTATACAGTTATATAATAATTAAATTGTAAATATATGTAGTTCTGCAGTATATAACTAAGTTTTAGCATTAAATATCTTTATCAGTTTTTAGCGTAAGGGGCATTAGTTTGATATATATGAAACTTGACAATTTTAGTTACTTTTACGAACTTGTTTTTCCATGTTGTTTTTTCTTAACTTTTTTTATTTGTGATGTATGTATGCAATACAGATATATAATATCTATGCAATATGCTGCCTGCTGAGCATTACGGAAATGTACGTTTGTAATAATACGGTACTTTCTAATTCGCGGGTGATTTCGTAATGCATTTTTGAGATAGCGCAAAATGGGATGTTAGGTTAATTTACACTCTAAAATTAAGACTTAGGTATATAACATTATATTATATTAATAAACGATTATATACTAAGATACATAAACAAAGTACCTATATAATCCGTCAACAAATACGAAAACGTTTTATAGTACACACATGAGCGAATCCTTTTTTAAACCTTTTTAGAAAGTTAAATTTTGTAAATATTCATTAAATATCCCTGTGAAAAAATTCAACAAAAGCAGCACCACTGCTGCATAATAAACATTGAGATAATAAACAAAAAATGGTTCAATGCACCAAAATAAATAAACCCTACTACACCTCCGGTGTGATTAGCTAGCTACATACGATTCACAAAAATGGTAGGTGAAGATGCAATTCATCAACGGCACATATTGTGTTTTATATTATTGTGCAAATTCACAGCTGGATAACCGATCGATTGAAATATTCTGGACTTCCTTGAATCACGGACATTAGTACACTTTGTAATAGGAACCTCATTGCTAATGTTATAATATTCAATGAAAACAAGTGCGGGTTGGACTCGCACACGAAGGGTTCCGTACCACCATAAAATATTTAACACTACATATAAAATAACGGCAAAAAAATCACGTTTGTTGTATGGGAGCCGCCTTTTAGTATTTGTTGTTATAGCGGCAACAGAAATCACATTCTGTGAAAATTTCAACTGTCTAGCTATCACGGTTCATGAAATACAGACTAGTCACAAACAGACGGACAGTGGACTCTTATTAATAGGGTCCCGTTTTTACCCTTTGGGTACGGAACCCTAAAAACTAGTAAAAGATACAATTATCAAATTGCTTGACTGCACAATGTATTTTGTAATTTTCACCATAATTTATGGGATTTCATCCGGAAGGTTTAAATGAGGGTATAATAAGGTTTTTACATTATTATAGGGCTGATTTTCCCATCGCCAGACAACTTTTATTCGAGGAATAAAAATTGACGTGTGACAGTTTTTTTTATGAACTAGCTGTCAAAATTTATCAGATGATTCAAAAAAGCATTAGGGCTGATTTTTCCAACGCCAGATGTCTTTATAGGAGGAATAATTTTGAATTTTGACAGTTGTTCCATACAAAAACTGTCAGACGTAAATTTTATTCCATGAATAAAAATTCGGACGATTGAAAAATCAGCTCTTAATTTATGATAATGAATTGTCGGTGTTTCGTTAAAAACCGTGCGAAGCAGGAGCGGATCGCTAGTCTTATATATAAGGCACCAAAGCAATTGTACCGACAATCACATGCTATGTGACTACTTTTTAAGGGGATGACTTCCATATACTTTTTAAATATCGATCTTATTCAGCTGTCTTAATAATAAATATTTGAACGAGTGCAAAGAACCTCAGTCACGAGATAAACATACTTACATGTTATCATTTAACCTATTACTATACAAAATACTCATAATAATATATTCGTCTATGATAAAAAAACAGTTTGGATCAATTTATTGTTCAATGTGCGAGCTTATATTTATGTAATCACTAGTTTAATAATTTATAAAATGTTAACAAAAATACACATTGTTAAGTTATCAGACTGTTCATTTTCGTGACAAAATTTCGAAACTTTACATAATAATGATTGATGTGAAACTTAAGCAATTACACAGTGTAACTACTACATAATATAAGTAATATTAGCCTTATCCCATGGTGTATTTTTTTAATGGATAGGAAATATGGATGAATAGCTTATACCTAGCTTTTTGGTGAAATTTTGTAAATCTTTAATATATCCAAGTAAAACAGAAAATCATATCATCATGTATGCTTTGTTAATGGAAAAAAACAGTACCTATTTTCAAATGTAAATTAGTTTGTTTAAAGTTTAAGTGGCAAACAGGCAAACCAATGAACAGGTAAACAAAACTTGTATTAGCAATCTCTAAAGCTAATTGTATATCTTATTTTTGTTTTTCTTTCTTGGTTACATGTATGACTACACTAATCAGTTATCAAAGTCAGTCCACACGAAGTATTATCAAAGTGAAATACTTAAATATCACTTTTTGGACGAACGCTTCTTCTTGTGGCGTCGTTTTTTAGGCATTCCTCATGGTTTCAACGTAAAGGAAGGCGAGCGCGTCTGAATCTGCGGCGTGTTTAGCGTCGAGCTGCTGGGACTGGGCACACACGGCTCCTGAGAATTATCGCACTCCAGATCTGGCATGTTTATATCCTCAAAGTCTGGAATATTCCCTGTATACGAGATTAGCTGATTCCCTTCAACTGAAAGTTGCCCAAAAAAATAATATTAATATTTTTAAATATAAAATTAAGGACCGACTGCAGTTTACTACATACTAACATCATAATATAAAGATAGCCTAAAAATACTATCACATCTACGTCATCAATAGTGTATTACAATAACGATATAAATGTAATAAAACAATGTCATATAATCAACCATGCGACTACTTAAAAAGCAATCCATAACTAAGTACCTAGTACATAAACATAATAATAGTTGTCAACCCTTAATGATAATAGGTATACGTTTGAGAGCAATATCATACCTATAACATAACTTAAAATAAATCACTACGTACGTTAAACATACAACCCACGCCCAAATTTTATAAACAAAAATGGAACATAAAAAGTTAAAAATGCAGCTTTAGTGTAATGCCCAGCGCGCAGTACTAAAAATAATTGAAGTAAACATAATGCAATGCGCTTTTTCGGGTGACATAAAAACATAATACTAACATAACTTTCAGAACCGATGATGGAGAATTAAAACATAATTGCCTCTGAAAAAAAAAGCACTAAAATGTACTCAAATCTATCAGTAGGATCAGTGGCGTAACTTCACATCAGAAGCCCTGGTGCGAAGGGGAATTCGGGCCCCAGTTACCCATTACACCCTCCACGGCGTGGCTTTTTTTTTATAAACTCAATTTGTTATTTTCTTCGGATAATCTATACTTATAATAAATCTGTAGAAGTGAAAATTGTGTACCTACATTGAAAATATCAAAAAAAATAAATGGCAGGGGGTGTTACTAGACCGACACCGAACCCAAAAATGTGATTAAAAAATTTTTTGTCTGTCTGTCTGTCTGTCTGTTTGTTCAGGCATCACGCAAAAACTACCGGTTCGATTACGATGAAACTTGGTATAATTATTTTTTAATATCGTGGGCAGCACCACACTGGGTACTTTTTATCCCGGAAAAGTATATACAATAAAAAACAAACTTAATTTTGCGGTTCGATCCCTAGACCCGATTACTGTACCAACCGCAAATAATAAGTTTGTCGTAGGTTACGTCACCCGCAGTGGAGTTCACTAGGGGGCGCTTCATACGGCTAAGATACTATAATATTTTCACCTTACAATTCAATGGACTATCAACTATCACACACGGCGAAGATAATAAATAATATTTCATATTTTCGTATCTTAAGGTGAATTTGTATGGCGAGCGATATTGTATCTTAAGATAAAATATTACAGTATCTTAGCCGTGCGCAGCGCCCCTAAGTTATGCTGTAAATGTAGTGCTGAAGGAATTTGGCTTGCACCGTTCGCAGCACACGCGTGGCGTGCGGCCGCCACGGATCGCTACCTTATTTATGGACGGAGTCTGAGCGCGCGCATCATACATTTTTTGAACTTTGATTTGAACGGACGCGGACGTGTCGAGTGGCGAGTGTTCGTTCTTATTAGCATTCTATAAATTGTATGTTTGCTACTTGCAATTCTAAACCGTGCTTTTCAGTGCGACCTTTTCATTCCTTTTAGTTTTTACTAAGTACAGTTTAAGGTAGATTTTAATTTTAAAGTATAGGTAGTATATTTGATAGTGTACGTAGTGAGTGTAGTGACCGTAGGTTATTTTATAATACTGTTAGGTAGGATTAGTCATTCGTATAGATATTAGTTTTTAGGGATTTTGCTTATTTATTGAGTTTAGATTAGTTATCATCAGAAATAGAAAGTAGAAATCTACTACAAAAAACTTACAGAACGCGAGCGATGCCGCGGGAAAAGATATCATATACCCTCTTAATCACCGCTAATGAGACACAATTGGTTTTCTATTGTAATTAGCCACAAAGGGCCCGCAGAAGTATTAATACTGGTATGCTCGATAGATAACGTTCTACACAAATAGCACTTTAAACAAAAAACTCATTGATAAGTTTCGTCATCCACGCGAACGAAGTCGCGGGCACAGCTAGTATTTATTATTTTTATGAAACTTTTGTAACCCACGGGGTTACGGGTTTTTTATCACTAGCGCTGGTTGCCATGTGCTACTACAGGTTTTCCAAAGAACTTTCGAAAACCTAGGCTGAAAAAGCGACCGAAGCGCTCTCAAAAATTTCTGCAACCCGTTTCAGATTGGTTAGATTTTCTTTTGATCATTCATAGTATAAATTGGGGGGGCGGGCTGCTACCTTTCTGGATTACGACTCACTTTTTTCTTAGCTTAATATATTATAATAAAGCCCTCTCGTCGATTAAAGGCCTAGACTGGTGCCGAGTTGACTTGGCAGACCTCCCGGACACTGAGTGGACACTGCGGGTCCTGGTGCCCGGCACCACTTCACACCTTAGTAGTTACGCCACTGAGTAGGATGTAATATCAGCGGTTCCAGTTTTACAGATTTTTGAATTTAAATCAATATCTACAGTCTATTCGTGCAAAATCTATTAAGTATAAAATCTACTTTGCAGTGAGGTATGCGAAAAATAAAATACTACCATTATCCTCAGTAAACAGGTGCTGGACGCGAGTGTCATCACTGCTTACATTCGAAATCTCACCTTTCTGCTTCTTTGCTTTAATTAACAATAAAATGTTATTACAGTTAACATTTATTTTATAACTATTGTGCCTTATTTTAACATGATATTTAGTTAAGACATGTCTTTATAAAATGTCGCGGCAAAAATGAATCTCTTAATATCTACCACTTGGTGGGATTGGGGAATCTAAATGTGCAATTAATTATCCACAAATAATTATAGATAATAATTTTCTCATAGATATAACAACATTAATTTTCTAACAGTTCTGTTCATAAAGGTTTAAACAATACATTTAGTTCTATAAATCTTTATATCATTGATATGACGTTCACAATATAATTGTGTTAATATGTAATCAGCCAAGGGTTTTAGGTCCGTTTGAGTCAATTTTGTCACGACAAAATCTACGTATCTTCCGTAGCACTGACCGGAACCACCACGTCTATTATAACCCTTTACCAAAAATATCCACCACGTCATGTGGCCGAGACGCGGTCAGCGTTGATAAAATCTTGCAAGATGAGGTAGTGACAGGCTACTTTGCAGGGGAGGCCTCGCTGTTACCGATCAGCCAATCAAAATCAATCATCGGATACTGTTTGGTTGTATCTACAATTAACATAAACGTGAATATAACTCTGAAAACACATGCAGATATGTACTGGCCTTTTAGATCGCAATGATTTGTTGATGGAAGTCGTGCGTTGTGCATTTTTGTTTGAGTGATGTTGTAGGTAGGTATATGCTCTTAATCTTATACATAATGATAGAACGAAACTGGCATACACCTTGGACAGAAGTTAATTTTTTAAACTCTGCCCTCATTACTAAATTTCTACAAGCTCTATTAGTATGTATGTGGTTGAATAAGCAAATAAGTTACCTTGTTGTGTTTTGTAGTGCAAGTGATTATTATGCGTTATGGATGAAATAGCAACCGTCGTGATACCCACCGAATTGTGGGAAGAAATTATAACGATGACTGGAAATTTGGACACAGTATCTCTGCTTCCTTTGAACATTTTAGGTATGTTAATAAAAAATAACATACAATTACATTTTAACTAGTAACTCACCATTATTAGCTGTTTTCGTCCTGTCCTCCATCGAGTTATAGGGCAGGCCGTAGAATGGATCATCCGACCCAAATAGCTGAAATAATATTAATAATATTATACCTTTTTATTTCCAAAAAATAAAATATCAATTATGTAGACTGACAGTGATAATACAAGATAATATGACGGATATATCAATACATCTATAACTTTGGCATCATGCACTGGGTGTGTATCTACCGTGATAAGCGTTAGTTCTTTAGTACAATGTTCGAAACCATCAAAGTTACTCATACTAAGATTCAAAAAGAAATATCCATAAATCATAATTATCTAGCATCTATTAGTCCTGCTGATTAAATATAACTATTACATAATTATTTGATGTAGGCTGCAAGGAAGGAATAGCGAGAGACATCGAAGGTAATATTCTTGCATCAGCGGTCTATGGACAATACAAAAATCATTTTATGCATTTTTTTATCATTGATTTGTGTTAAAATCTAGATCATAAAAGCATTAAGAAACTAAAAGAAACAGTATTACCCAATGGATCCTACACATAATTCAATATACCTAAAAAGAGAAAAACCCACAATGGGCATTACCAAGTGTAATCAAAACAATCATACCAATATAAAAAATATTATATAATAGGTAAGAATATACATTCTGGGTCGTTTCGATATGTGCAGACTATTGCAGACAGTTAGACACGCGCGTCTGTGTGCGTGAGAACAGCAGGTAAATGCCGAATGCCGCACAAGGCTCTACACGCGGACCAACACGTTGTCTGCAACGTGACTTGCGCCGCGCTACCAACCTAACGATCTTAAAATATCAATGTTTACAGTGCGTTACAGATTGGAGCATGTGTGCGTGTGATTCCAATAGGCGCATTCACTATTAACGAAGTTTCATGTTTTAAACGAGAGATTATGGAATCTGTACCTCAAAGGTGGACAGCAAATAAGTTAAATAAAATAAGTTTAGAACAAGTTATATAATTCAGTGGTTTCTATTTTATATTATTTGGAGAAAAATCACAATACTTGAATGTATGCAAATAAAACCAGAAAAATTTATAAGAAATTGATGAATGTGATATATTAAAATAGGCGATTGTTTTGGAATGAATATCAATCTATAACCAACTTAAATTTACAGATAACCCTTAAGATACAGAAATATGCAAACTATGAAAACTACATTTTAATTGCAAAATTACCATTTTTACAGAAGCAAACTTTTTAATATAAAACATAAGTATACATACGCCCAATAACGTGTTTGTGTCAAAGGCGTAGCTGTCACTCCGAAGCAGTTCTCTTAGCGATTCAAGGTCTGTTTGCATAGTATCCAAATGATCATCAATATCATTCCTGAAACATTTAAAAAGTTCAATTATCAACTATGCTTCTTTAGAAGTTTTGTAATACATACATAAGAATGTATTGTATGCATGTTCAACTTTACACATAAGCATTTACTTTTACAACAACATAAACAGTACTAGGTAAATTAAGATTTGTATTCCCAAAACCTAAATAATTAGTATAGCAGTTGCTGATTGCCAAAATAGATAGTGTGAGAGCTCAATAATACTTAAAAGACATTTTTTCTCCTTGTACCGATAAAGCAACTTATTTTTTAATAAGCAAGCATAAGTTACAGTTAAGAAAAGCGTAACCTTGGCAATTGATTGTCTGATATAGATATTTATCAAAGTTTTACACACAGATATACAAGTATCATAACTTAAGAATACTTTCAATAAATATTTATACAAGGCCACCTCTGCATCTGTAACTCAGAATAATAATTATGATTATATATTCACATACTTGTTTGAATTTGTTCCAAAGAGGGAAGAATATTCCTCCCGATTTTTGCTGAGGTTATCTCTCCTATTCCTGAATTTCGAAATTACATACATATTAAACACATGAAAAATGTCTAGTTTGACTTACCAACTGTAATATAATAACATTTTGAATAGAACTTCTTTATACTTCACACATTGTGATTAAGGGGGACTATAAACCTAAAAAGTACCTACATAGGTACTGAAAATAGAAAAGAACTAAAAGGTGATGGTATTTAATTAATTACCTTGTCTGGAACCTATTAGTGTTGTTGTTTACAGTAGCTAGAGTCATGTTGTTCCAATCAATATCATCCTGGAGCTCTGTTTTGATATCGGCCAAATTCAAGGTATGCTCAGTACTTTTGTTGCCTTTCTTTGATTTTCTACTAGCTTTCAACTCTGGTCTTTCTATTTTAATATTGATGCCACCAAGCAATTTGTCCCTTGATGTTGTTTGGAGTGACTCATCAACAAGATCTTGCAATGCATTTTGCATACTCAAGTCATCAGCAGCAGCTACCCCAGCATCACTTACTGAATCGTCACTGGCAAATATTTCTGCTGGAAGCTTCAAATCTGCTGGTGGGTTTAATGTGTTGTAGTTCCCAGATGAAAGACCTTTGTCTGAGGATGTTACCGTGCTCCTATTAGCAGAATTATTACGGCCTGTTTGTTTGGTTGCTACTTGCTCAATTTTAACAACAACTGGTGAGCCCATCATATCGTTCATCACTTGATCTATGTCAGGCTGGTCCATTGTGGGAGTTGCAGGTGTTGTGGAAACTGATGTGATGATGGGCATGTTGTCAGTTGTTCTCTGCATACCATTGTTGCGGGCTATTGCATAACCTAATCTGTTGACAACTGAAATAAAATTTTATGTTAAATAAAGGTTTAAGTATCAGAAACTAATTAGGAAAATAGTTAAGTACTTAATTAGAGGTACTTACCTGCTTCAGGGTCATCTCCATCTTCCATAGTGACATGATACATTGAGGTTGTGGGATCACCGGGGCTGTGGCCAGTGTTGGCATTAGTCATGCTTGGTATTTCAACAGTAACAAACTCAGATCCTGGCATGGAATCATGAGTGACTTCACTGTGCATCAAATCGTCGTGTGCCAGTTCATGTATAGTAGGTCCATCCTCCTAAAAAGTGCATATTCACAGATAACTTCGACTTCAAAATTGTTTAATCAATGTCATATAATAATATGACAACTTACCAAATTATCCTCACTTAACTCATCCAATAAAGTTTCTTTGTCCAATTTCATTTTCTTTAACCTTCCAGGATAAGATCCGTCGGCGGCATTGTGAGCTGCACTGTTGATCATCAACTGATACGGTCTCTTCACTCCAACATTGTTCCCACTAGTGTTTGGTGGCCTAGTTGGCTGTACTAGTGACATCAGGAATTGGATGAGCTAAACAAACATTTGACATCAATTTATTATTATGCTGTAGTAATAAATAATAATATATAATTATTACCATACATCATACTGAATGGCAATAATTTAAGCCAAGTAAAAAATACAATATACTGACATTGTTTACAATCTGCTGTTGTTTTATGTGCTTCTGTCTAAGAATGGCCACTTCTCTCCATAAAGCTTCATTCTCCTGTTTCATGGCACTGAACTTAGCATCAAGACTCTCCTGCTTGCCTTTCATTTGTTTCACATCTGTTAGTACTTTGTTCATAAGCTCTGGCTTCAGAAGAACTTTCTCCCCACTTTCATTGCTAGTGACTATTGACTTTGGGTTGGCAATCTTTCTTTTAATGTGCTCTAATAGGTATGCATGAGCTTTCATGAAACAAGGATGAGAAAATTCTATTTCATCTTTCTCATAGCGCAAGCCACCATTTTCTACAGATGTGATCTTATGAAATCCATACATATTCAATTGCCGAATAAAGCTTGCCATATTGTTGTGTTTGTAGTATAAAGGAAGAAGCTCCCTTGCAAAGTCTGCCTGATTTTTTATGATAAATGTTTTCCCACCCTGAAACAAAAAAAACACATCTTTACATAGTATAAAACAAAGTTGCTCCCGCTGTCTGTAAGCTTAGATCTTTTAAATTACGCAACAGATTTTAATGCAGTTTTCAGCAATAGATAATGATTCAAGAGGAAGGTTTATATATATAATACATGCATACTATAGTAGAGAAAAGCCAAGAATTTCAAAGATTTGTAATGTGATGTTGTAACAAACATTTTTGTGCGGTTACATTGCAAACAGACTACATTATACAAGATAGATCAAATTAATGTACTATGAAATTGTATATCTTAAAAAGATTGATAAAAAAAGTCCGTGATGGTATATGTTTAACTCCTAAGGATAACCCACAGTAACCATTTTTATCTTTTACATATTACAAAAAAAATATGGGTTATTTAGTTATTTTAAACAGTACAGTATTATTCCTTATCCATTTAAACACATCAGATACATTGTGCATTTCATGTAGATCAAAATTGCAATATTGATACTATAAGAAACTACCTTGAAAGAAGGCTACAAGTCAAAGTAATGTGCAAAAAAGTACTTGATTTAATAACAGACTACTGGTTGATGAAAAGGTTGATTTTTTGACTGCAGACTACATACATTACATGCACAATGCATTGATTGTTTACAGTCGGTGTCTACCACATACCATACACTAACTTTCATTAATAATGTCATGACCTGCCTGGACAGGGTATAATTTCCAAGTATTTGTTTGTTGTTGTTGTCGCTAATAAATGCATTGAAACTCATATTATGTTATAGTATTTTCTAACATTAGACAAAGTAATTGACTAAAATAGTAGGTACTTCCATTCCAATAGGCCATAACAAACATGTCTACATCTATTTATATGGCATATTTATGCAAAGTACACAAATAAACAAAAACATCCAACATTTTGTCACTATCTGAATGTAAAACAAGATATTAATGTGATCAGCAGCCTAAAATCTTTCCTCGGACTAAAAAGTCTTAAGTATCGCCAATTTAACGTCAGGGTCCGAGAGCATGGTAGTAAACGTGACCTGTAAACTATTTATTTATCAAATTTCACAGGCAGTCTATCAAATTACAACATTTTTAGGTTGTTTTCGTAATGACTTTCTACTGGGAAATCTCGCACTAATACGCCTAGGAGCTACATAAGATGTTAGCGAACTGTATGAGCCGAGTTTTTAAGACTAATATAAAATTAAAAACACTCACAGGGCTCCAGGAAATCAGATGGTTCGTCTCTGTATCATTGACCAATTTCCATAATTTTCCAAGGAAGGCAGGCACGCTGGCCCCAATTTCTACTACCGAACGCATGATAAACTGAGTTGAATATTTAACACTGTGTATAAAAACAACTATTCCAAGTCCTCTATCGATATTTTCAGAAATATTGTAATGTTACACTCATGAATTGTGATTCTCAAATCGCCATTTTAATTATTAACTCACACACTGTCAAAGTTATAAGTTATTGTTCACACTGATGTAACTTTCATTATATATCTGAACACCCACACAAACAAAGAATTCTATGCAGCCGATTGCCGAGTGCCAAGTGCCAACATCTCATTACAAACTGTGGACAAACTACTGCGTTCAAAAAACAAATTCACCACGTTTTGGAAATCACCATTTTGAGCGATGTGTTTTTTGAGATGATTAGGCTTCTTTCACTACTTGCTGGCGGTATGTATTTAACTTTTTTTAATGGTCTGTGTTCACAGCCAATCTCATATAATTATACATTTTTTATGGATGTAAAATTAAAGAAGAAAGGGGCCTAAAAGGCCACTTTGGTAGAATCAAAACAATTCATAACACGCAATTCATCTGTTTGACAGTTTCACACCTTTAAATACCTGAAGGGTTAGGCAGAATTGAATCTATAGCATTTTACGAATCTCTATACAAAACTGTCATAAAGATGAAATTGCGTGATATGAATTGTTTTATGATTCTGCCAAAGTGGCCATTTTAGGCCCTCTGATCGATGTAGTATGTACAGAGGCCAGCACATCAACCTACCCCAATCTGTCAAATTTTCCCGATAGAATATGAACCTTATTCGTTTGCGGTAAAGTTGAAAATCTATCAAAGAAATTTGACAGATTGGGGTAATTCGATGTGCTGGCCTTTGTACATACTGGTGAGGAGGCAAGTACAACAATTTGATTAATGTGACATGCACTTAAATCATCATCATCATCTTCATCCACAGCAAAGACTAACTTCACCTAGGGCTGGGCATCCTCTCTTTGCTTGTGCCCATAATTATGCCAATCCCGACCCACGGCTCGCGGCTCACTCCTGGGTGCACATGTAGTACATACTAATTCCATATACGTGGATTTGATTAGTGTTTAATAATCTGTGGTGTTCGTTCGGTTCTCAGATAAAGATTCTTTATCTGAGGTTCGGTCGGTCAATGGCATGGAATTGTGAAATGCTGTGGTGACACTACGTTTTCTCATATCACATCTGACATCGGCACCATTGCCATAAAGAAAAATAGAATAGTATAGACAAAATGAAATGAAAATAGGGACGCACGATACTTACATTTGTATCGATACATTGCATCGATTCGGATCGTAACTATCTGAAACGATTTTAGGATCGTATCAAATGGTTTTGATCCTATACTCCAAATACAGAATCAATCAATCTGCCTAGTCTAGTGCCAACTGTGTTGGTTTCGGCTTTCAGTCTAACCGAATGCCGCTAAATACCAATATTTTACATGGAGCGACTGCCTGTCTGACCTCTATAACCCAGTTTAGGTTACACAATACTCCTTGATAAGACTTGTTGTCAGAGTTTTGGGCTTCTGATTACTCGTAACGACTGTCAAAGATCTACGAATGACAACTGGGACCATGGCTAACGTGCTATAGGGAGGAGTCTCGATATGTTTAGAATAGTCGTTCGTGGATGGGTATCCACGAACCAACCGCGGCAAGCGTGGCTTAACCTTCGAATGACCTGTGCGTGTAGCTGTTTTATTTAGCCATGAGCCCCTTCAAATATGGAATTGTATCGTACTTAATCCCTGTACTCCAAGCATCTGTGGTTTAATAACTCCGTTGATTTTAAAAGGCACATGAGACTCATTACCATAAAATTTTTAAGTACAATTATAGAATGATACAAGGGACAACTACATACCTATGTTAAAAAAAAAAACTGTGAGTTCTAAGTTGCCTGATTTGTCAAGCATTTGTTTATATTGGAGTACTAGCTTCCGCCCGCGGCTTCGCCCGCGAGGTATGTCGATAAAAAAAAAAACTATCCTATGTCCTTCCCCGGGATGCAATCTATCTCTCTGCCAAATTTTATCAAAATCCGTTCAGTGGTTTAGGCGTGAAAAGGTAACATACAGACAGAGTTACTTTCGAATTTATAATATTAAGTATGGATTGTATCATGTTGCATCGATACTGTAAAGTAACGGAACGGATATTCACAGGCCGCTTTTCGATTGGCTAATATAGCTCACAGCACTCAAATCGTCTCACATGCGTTCCGGTTCCTTATTGGATATTACGATTATGACAGCTGAGAGTTGTCAACAATTCGGAACACTCGTGAAGTGTTGCCAATTTAGCGACTTTGTCGCCAGATTAAGCGACATTTTGACATGAAAAGCGACATTTTATTTCGATTTAGCGACAAAAATAATTTAGCGACATTTCTAGCGACTTTTCTAATTTGGCTATCATTTTTTATTTAATACTATTTTATTATAAGTGACTTTGTAAGCGCGCTACATAGGGCGGATCCGCAATGGTAACCCGCGAAATTCAAATTTTCTTGCGTGTTTTGCAATTTGCAGGTCAGTGTCAGGTTGTATCTTGATCAAACCAAAACTATAGAGAGCCGTCCGCGCTGGCGCGGGCGCCTCCACTTCGTACCGTCCGCGCCAGGGGCGCCAGTTGTCGTCCCAAACGTAATTCCAATTTTATGTTTGTTGATAACAGTAACTCGTCATAAAACCTAATTATATACGTAAAAAAAAAAATATGAGCAATTATTTAATATTTAAGTATCTAGCGACATCTGGTGACTTTTGCCTTTCTGTCTGGCGACATTTGCTTTAGTCGAGTTGGCAACACTGCTCGTGAACGCGCTCACAGTGCTTACTCGGTCAGACTCTGTGTCAAAACGATATTACAGCAGTATTTCTTTGTATAAACACGACACGTTTCTTCCTTTTCTTTGTTTAGGTGGCGACTGTCAGCCAGAAGCACAATTTTGAAAATGCCACGTTATTATAAAGATATGATGCAACTCAAAACAATGACGATTCACGGGACATCGTTATCGCGCTCACGCTAGTTCGCTCAAATCGATTACATCGGTTATTTTCCCAATTCGGAACGCACCCACAGACACACTCACGTCACACTCTGTGATCGCGCATCACTAAAATACTAAATGAAAACCCATCATCATTTCGTGAAATTGTGTCTCGGATTGCATTTAATTTCTCATAGAACGTAACGGTAGAGATTGATAAAGCTCCTGGTGCTAATAAATAATAACATATTGAAATATTTCTGCACAACCACAAGTAACGAGATGGAGGTAAGTAAAGAGAAAATTAGAAATCTTTATCAAACAACTCGACCTGTTTTTTCAAATATTTTGCTAAAAACCATTAAATTTCCACTAATAGATTGAGATCCTGAACGCTTCTGGATCTAAACCTTTAGGGAAGATAGTAGTAAATGAAATTTCTACTATAAAAAATGTGAAAGAGAAGGTCTACCAGACCGTGAAGAGATCCTTGCACCCCGACCGGCAAGCTGTAAAGTTAGAAGCCAAAGGAAAAACCCTAAAAGATGAAGAAACACTTAAATCTTTAAACATTCATGATGGAGCAAAGTTGTATGTTAAAGACCTAGGACCTCAAATATCTTGGAAAAACGTGTTTTTAGCAGAATACGCTGGACCATTATTTATTTACTTATGGGTTTACCAAAGACCATGGATCCTGTATGGAGTCTCGAAAACTTCGCCTGGAACAGTGGCAAGGTAAATTTATTTTTTATGTCTTAGAATAAAAAAATATTAATTAAAAGGAAAAATCACATTGGAAATATAAGTGGTTCTAATTAAACTGCTGACTTGGGATGCTGACTTGGGATAATGATGAATGATGAAAAGAAAGTAGAATCCACAAACAAACAATGCCTGATTTACAAAATAATCTTTAATGCAGGACTCAGCCTTAACTATTTGAGACTGACACAGCTTCTTGACAAGAATTTAATACATACACTTGATACATACATTTTATTTTAATGCCTTTATACACCTAATATTGTGGTGTTCACAATCCAACAAAAAATAATAATTTTTAATATTACTGTTAGCCTGCATCATCCCACTGCTCGGCAAAGACCTCTCTCCATGACTTCCAGCTCTTTCAATCCAGAGCTAAAGTGGGTCACTGGTTGTTTGTTTTCTCCAGCTTGTTTAATAATAAGGTAATCTTTTTTTACAGTGTTGCAACTGTATGCTGGGCTGTTCACTATGGTAAACGGCTCTTAGAGACCCTATTTGTTCATCGTTTCTCTCATGGCACCATGCCGCTGCGCAATTTGTTTAGGAACTGCGCATACTACTGGTCGTTCACCCTGTATGTGGCATATCACATCAACCATCCCCTGTATACTGCTCCTTGCAACACCTGCTTCTATGTGGGACTTGGAGGATTTATTGTAAGTATACAAGGTTATTAGTATTCTTGTTGATAATTGATAAGTACTGTAATTGTAAATAAAATCGCAGGTTTTTAAATCTGTAGATGTTTTTATTAACTATAAACTATAACTAACTATAAAAACACGTACACAATGCTTTGTTTTCTTCTTTCGAAAGTAGAATTACTGATGACTGAAAGAGAGATATCGGTGTGTGTGTTCATCTGATATAGTATGTTTATTAGTAGGAGAGTTACAATAACATAACTATTGACAATAAGAACATCTACAGTTTAAAAAAACATTAACAGCTTGTCTGTTTGTCTGATTATCAATGTAAACCAATATTTATTCAGTTTGTTAAAAAGACATTATTTTCCTTTCTTTTTTATTTGTAATAATATTAAAATTAATTAAAGATCAAATAACGACCAACTTGTATGCCAATCAGTAATAACTTAAATTGCAAATATGCATTTTTCCATCACGCACAATAGTCCACTGAAGGACTAAGTGCGGAAACCAAACCCATAACATAGAACATGCATTTTTCCACAAACATTGAAGTATTGGAACCCGCATAAGTAAGACGCGCGGGCAAATGCGATTGGCGTACATTTCGTTTACTCATTGTCAATACAACAACCCCTGACCTTGTATAAGTGACAAAGTCCGTCGACAATGTTAAACGGTTAATTTAATACATTTTTCAATGAAATAATATGAGAATCATTGAGTATCACAATGATGTGATGAGGATGTGATTTAGTTCTTATTCAATAGCTAGATATGTTTCCAGTAAAAGTAACATAAAATGCATGCCAACTGGTAGAGTTTACATGTAATGTAACAATCCAGAATACAATTTTGGACATGAATACCAAACAACCTGTTTTTTTTAACCAACTGACGTACCTAGTTAGTATTGCACGAATCCAACTTGATACATACGATTCCGGTAAGTGTTACAGAACAGTAGGTACGAACGCATAAAGAGCGCGCCGTAATTGGCCTGTATCTACTTAATGGTCTTTAAAATAAAAAAATATTAAAACTGATACCTAAACCGCACGGTGGCGACCGGTTATTCCATTTTGATGTAAGTATCCAACTCTAAAGTGGATACGATACGCGGAAACTAATGTCCGAGAATCCACCCTTAGCGTATAAATTCCGTTTATCCAACTAAGCCTAGGGTGGAATCTCTGACATTGGTTTCCGCGTATTCACCTTAGGGTGGATATAAACGGAATAACCCACGGCGACTGCCCTTACATTTATTATTTCGTATTATTTATTCATCATTAATATACGGTGTGTGATATACTTACGTAAAGTTTTGCTTATGTAATTACTTGAGTCTTAACTATGTCAAATATTTTTAATTGAGTAACTTATTGACGGAAAGCAACATAATTGTACTACAAGTGTAAATTGCTGTTACATGTTATTATTAACTTTGATTACAGGTTTGTGAGCTTGGCAACCTCAGCATTCACTTGTTGTTGAAGAACCTGCGCCCTCCCGGTACAAAAGTGAGGCGCATCCCTGTCCCCAATGGCAACCCCTTCTCTCTGCTCTTCAATTTCGTCTGTTGTCCTAACTACACTTACGAATTCGGATCGTGGATGTTCTTCACTATCATGACTAAATGCGCTCCAGGTGAGGAATCAATTTGTTTGTGAATATTTAATTGATTTCTCAAAACTTTAAAGTGCAAATAGCGCTATTTTAGAACTTTAATCCTTCAGCACCCTAATTGCGTAACACACTATCAATCTCAATCATTTTGAAGGATATTGCTAATCCATTGCTTCATATATTCGAAAAATGTGTCTGCTCAACAACGTTATTAACGCAATGAATATTGTTGAACTGTCAAAATCAAACCCATTGAGAGTGTTACGCAATTACCTCGCAGGTTGTTATTTATACCAAAGTGTTTTTCAAGAAATAGACCAACAAAATACCAAACATACCACATTTTATAATTATTTTATATTCTATTTTATAATTACTTATTAAATTCAAAATTTTAAAGTCTAATTAATGTTGAACGCGTCATGAACTTTGCTTTGTTTCCGTATAAAATTTACATGCCCATTATGTTACGAATAATAATATCTATGAATACTAAACAAACCTTAGTTTTTTCAACTATTTGTCGGCACTTTAGTTTTAGAGACGGTCATGTATTTTTTTTTAATGTAGTGTCGCAAGTTAAAGTAAACTTTTCTTTTATAGCTGGCTTGTTTGCCGCCGCCGGGTTCTACCAGATGGCTGTGTGGGCCATCGGCAAACACCGCAACTACAAGAAGGAATTCGCAGACTATCCCAAAGGACGTAAAGCTATCTTGCCTTTTATCCTATAAGCATTTACTTAGTTATTATGATGTAGTTGACATAGAACGCTCAATGCTGTTTGGCGAGGACTCATCGGTCACAAATACACTCCTACGTCTTATTTCATGGTCGGGTTATATAGATAGTGCTAATATGGGTGATGGCTTGTATGTATTCTATGACATGGATGCATTGGCATCAAGGACAGTTTTCGTTAAAAGAATATTAATTTATATTTTTTCAAATATGTTTACGTTATAGAATATCGCTTATTTAGTTTTTTATAAAAACATGTTTTTACAGTACACCCAACGATAGACAATTTACGTTCAATAAAAAATTTCATATATATTTATTATGTTTTATATTCGTCTCCCAATAGTCTACTATGTCATGCTATCGTATTTGTATATCAAGTACGTTTATATTACTACGTAAGTTTACCAGATACTTTATTGAAAATTAGAAACATAATTCTAAGCACATAATTAACCACACATCTTGCAAGCCACATTAGAAATTAAATATTCATATCTTCGGTATCGCCCACGTCTAAGTCATCTTCAATACACCTAACTTTGACCAGTAAACGCTCATTTTCTTCCTTCAATGCTAAAATTGCATCTTCCTTTTCCTGTAAAAAAACCGGTAGACATAAAACTGGTCAAATATTAATAACGATAAAACATGAATACCTTAACATCGTTGCCTTGAATTTTTATTTTTATTTTGTGAACCTAAATGAGGTTGTGGATTTAAAAAAAGTACCTATCTTTATACCGTTTAAAGTCCAGGCATTATCCGTATATTTTTAAATATAGCTATAGAAATATCTTCTTATCTTAGTGATAGGGAACCCACCTATGTTTGACGATGGAATTATTACCTACTCGTAATTTAATTTGTAGTACCCAAGTGTTTAGACCCTGTGATATGGGTCCTAAATTCTTAATCTAGAATCCTTGAAGTAGTAGAAGTGTGAGTTATCATAAGAACTTAATTTTAAGGTCAGCCTATCGCAGTCCACGGCAGGACATGGCTAAGCCTCAAGTTGCGCAACAGCACCCGATTCTCTGCTTTCCGCATCCAGTCGGCCTCAGCCGCCCTTTTTTTTACCAGTCTTTTGTCTCGGGTTCTCTGCCCACGGCTACCTGTTCTTGACAAACATGGTCGGCCCAAATGTACCTAGTGTAATAAGTATAGTATCGTCTTGCCTCAATCTTTTGCTTGAACTTCTCATCGAGTTTCTCCCGGTCCTCGGTGACGTGCTTGAGCTTGGCCCGCGCAGTGGCCGGCGGTATATACCGCGCAGACAGGCCCAGGATAGACTCCATTTGGAAGCACCGAGTCCGAGTCGATTTCAACTCGGTGCGTAGGTTATTAACCTCCGTTAGCAGTGTACAGTTCTCCTAGAAATAATAAGTTGGAAGTCCTTATACGACGAGTATCTTGCCCGTTGCATTACAAAGCCTGGCCGAATGTTAGATTATAATCAGGATATTATAAAATGCAAGAAGCTAATACAAATTGCATCGACGTCATATACATTTCTAATGATGAGTAAATTCGAACAATGGTCCCAAGATGCAGGACGTAAGACGGGCTCGACGTTAGAGAGGTTTCAACCAATACTTACTTACGTCCATAATTTTACCGATATCGCTCTTAGAGCCTCCCAAAGCCTTGGTGAGCTGACCCTTGAAGCCTGCCACCTGCTTCTCCAGGTGATCTCGCTGACGGTTGAACTCTCGCACCGCCTCGTCGTCCGCTATGCGACTTCGCACAAAGTCAATGTCCTCGACGTATTTATGAAACAGTGTCTGCGAATATTAAGAAAAGACGTGTACGAGGAGCCTCGTAAGTAGGTATCATTATTTTCTTTATCACCATCATCATTTCAGCCGAAAGACGTCCACTGCTGGACATAGGCGTCCCCCAAACACCTCCACTTCGATCGGTTCTGTGTTTCTCGCATCCAACGGGTTCCTGTGGCCTTCACAAGGTCGTCGGTCTACTTTGTGGGAGGCCTTCCAACGCTACGTCTTCCAGTACGCGGTCGCCACTCCAGAACGTTTCGGCCCCATCGGCCATCTGTTCTGCGAGCAATGTGCCCTGGCCGCTGCCACTTAAGTTTGGCAATTCTTCGAGCTATGTCGGTTACCTTTGTTCTCCTGCGAATCTCCTCATTTCTAGTATTTTCTTTATGCTTAGTTTCAAACCATCAGCTTGTTTAAACCCCAAGAACACTTAGATTGCAGTATTTAAATGACGAAACAATTCATACATAGCGTATTTGTAAATCATTGTGCTAAAAGTAACACCTACATTGAAATACTCACTTTCACAGCTGTCTTTAATTTGTTTGGATCTTGGAACTCTGCTGTCATGTTGTGAAGATCGATTTTGATTTTCTTAAGTGTATTTTTTAGTGTTAAGTTTCTTTCTGCTTCGGCCAAGAAATCTTTTTTAGCAGACCCCAATTTTTCATTGAGCTGCGTAATCTTAAGTTCTGAAATGCAAAAAAGAAACTGATACAACATACATAGATACCTACAATTGGCAGTGTAGACTTTCACATAAGCTCGTGCTGGTTTGCTGGCTACTTCGCTAGGTATCAAAATATTTCTTACAGGCGCGAACTATTGTTACGCAACTCTACGCCAAACACTTGACAAACAAAATGTTGTAACAAAACTAAACAAAACAAGTGTGAACATTGATACCTTACTGTGACTACTTAATGATGACTAGGTGTAACATCCTACATGATAGGCGAAAAAAATTACAACTGAAGTAGAAATAATAGGAATACTGTTTTACCGCGGATTGCTTTTTTCTTTAGAAGACTTTCCAATGAAACTTCCAATTCAAGTATACGCATTTTTTTCGCTTTTATATCGCGTTCTAACGGGTCTATCTGTTATGCAAAGGTAAAAGGATGTATAATATTTCTTACAGCTGTAACTTCTTTCTTATTTTAAATGGGTGGAATAATACTCCAAAAAGCCTTTTTTTACTATTCATACCAAGTTCATGTTTCGCATTTAGTAATTTTAACTCCTCATTTTCCATATCATCAATTTGAACTCTTAATTCTCGTATTTCTCGCTCTTTTGGCTCAATCTACATGTACAGTTATCGTCATCGGTTTAATATTTAACATTTAATCATATAATTATGTAAAAAATAATAATAGGGGAACTCACTTGATTCTTTAGCTCAGTTATCTTAAAGTTCAATACAAACTTATACTTTTCAAGTTCTTGTTTCTTTCGTTTTAATTCGTATATTCTCTTTTCTTTGTCCTGTATTGAACTATCTCTTTCTGCAATTTCTTTCTTCAAATCAGCAACGTCACGTTCCAGAGTTGAAATGACTTTTTGAAACTGTTTGTGTTCAGCTGCAAATATCATTTGATGGTTAGTTCGCATAACTTTTAAAGAGTTCGCAATTAAAGGTTCGATTATATACTAGAAAAAAAAACCAGTGCGCAAACTGTAACCATAAATGCAGCATATGGATCTAGACCCCTTAGCGTAGAAATTTTTAGTCAGTTATAAAAAAAAGAATAGTTGTTTCATCAATTTTGACTGCGTAGGTATTGCACTTTTCTACGAAGCAGTTTTTTTTTATAACCGATGTGGTTAATTTTTTTTCCTGTAAGTATAGAGCACAAATTACCTTTCAACTGTGATATTTGATGTTTGAATTCATCAATGTCTTTATGTGCACTAATTAACTTCTTCTTCATAAGCCCAGTCTCTCCTTTGAGTCGCACATTAGAGTCTTTTTCTTCTTTCAACTGAACTTCGTATGCTGTGCGGATTTCGATAATTTCGCGATCAGCATCCTCTTCAATTGACGATTTAATAGTTTCATGTTCTCTTTTCTCCATATCTGCTTGTTCTTGTAACTATGTTAGAAATAATAAATAGTTGTTCAAAATAAATCACCATCTAACTACACTTACGGGAGAAGACCATTGCGTAACACAGAAATAATGGCAATGCCTTTAATTTTGAAAATTTAACTACATTCTTTGCGTCATTTACGTCGTCGAGCAGGCGATTTTTTCAAAGTAAGAAGCAATGGGTTAGCAGTTTCCTTCAAAATTCTTCGGATTGTGATAGAAAGAGGTGTTATTTCTCATCGCGGTCAGTCCGGTTTGTCAAATACAGGATGGGCAAAAAAGACGATTACTGGAGGTTTAAAGTACCTTTAATATTGATGATAGCACAATATCTTACTGAACGCAACAGATTTTTTTTTTTTGTGAATTATCTTGTTTGGAACGGACATCGAACCGACACATTGTAAAAAAATTACATTCTTGTATTTAAGAATAGGTTACTCAACAATTACTTAAATCTGTGTACGGGTGTTATCTGAATTTAGATCTGAATAGGTATTTACAACCATTCGACAGGCTTCCGAATCGAAAATGACACATTTTCGATCCCCGGCAGCAAATAGCTGTCGGAGAATAGCGGCCCTAATCGAAAATTTGAAAGGTACCAAATAGACGACTATTTGGCTTAAACTGTCAACATTTTCGGGTGTCGTATTTGTGATCGGCATTTAAAGCGTATCGAATGCTTGTGAATAGCTAGGCAGGTCTCTGAACTGTGATGAACTTATAAAATAAGTATAAGGAAATTCCCTGCAATACTTACCTCTTGCAGCAATAAGTCTTTTTCCTCCAATTTCGATTCAAACATATCATTCATTTCCCTTAAAGCTTTTCGTTTGCTCTCAGCAAGTGTCTCAAGTCTCTCCTCATAATCTTTTCTCATTCGAGCCGTTTTATCTTCAAGACTCTGTAAACAAAATTCGTTTAATCTTGCGTGCAATACACGTCTATATAATACAAATAAATAATTGAAGTGTCTGCTTGTAATGTCAAAATAACAGCTATTTACTAAATACACATGAAAGTACATAATATACAAGGTGTAACAGAATAAATGCAAGTCCTAGGTTTTAAAAAATTATGTATTTTGCGATACTGTTCGCTGTTTGAGTCAAAGCAAATTAAATCTTATGTCAAGGCAATAAGACTCAATTTTAAATGCATAAAGTAATGCTAGGGTCAACACGATTTTCTTAATAATAATAGTTTTGGTCATTGTATTATGCTTTTAACTCAATACTCTAATTGAGGTGTATGAGGTCTTCCGTTAATTACGTTACATATTGGACCTATACGGTACTTATAAAAAAATACAATTTTAAACAGTACAGTTCTGTCTGTTTGTTCCGGCTAATCTCCGACAAGGCTGAACTGGTTTTCACGGGACTTTCACTGGCAGATAGCTGATGTTATAAGGAGTGACAAGAATTATTAAAGACTAAAGAGACATTATTGTATTCCGCCATCCATGCGAACGAAGTCGCGGGTTATTGGATAATAATTTGGGCAGTTATTAGATAATAAATTTTAAGTTTTTATTGAAATCTTACCTGATATCTGTCGTACTCGCCAATAAGTCTGACATTGAAATCAGCTTCTAAAGCTTGCAACATTCTCTCGTGGCCTGACCGCAACTTGGCGATATCTTGTTGAATCATGCCTATTTCGTGAGTGTGTTCGTTTTCCATTGTCTGTCAGGATAAATTACAACGTTAATTGAGTTCAAACAATTAATTAATACGTGACTGTAAAGTTAGCCCAGGTTCGCAAGGGCCCCCCCCCGGTGGGTTCCCGCATTGTCGAGGCGGGGGGGCTCAGTAGCCGTGGCTTGGTCAACCACGGTGAAGCGAAGAGGAACCCGAGGACAAGTAGGTTGCGGTGCCGCTTGGGCGACATCGCAACTGAGGCGGGCCGCGATGTCGTATGGGAGGCATCGCGGCTGAGGGCATGAGGCCGGTATTGCGGTGCGCCGCTCTCCCTAACTTCCGCGGTCTGGACGGGGTCGCCACCGTCTGATGGCGGACGCGGTGGGGCCGCAGGGGAGGAGGAGTGTTGGTATGACGTTGGCCGCTCTCCCTATCCTCTGCGGCCGAAAAATTGGCAGGTGGCGGGGCCAATGACCTGACCCGTCGCAGGGGGACCAAGGGTGCCCAGACACGGGGTCGTCTGGCGCCCATGTGCTGGTTTGGTTCCTGGGGTGGTCACGGCGTGCTATGTGTTCTGGTGCGCCGGTGATAGGGAGTAATCCCAAGAGGAGGGTCCGGTGACGGACAGCTGCGGCGGGTTCACGGATGAGTGCTAACGCGTGCCCGTGTTCCCGCCGTAAGCGGCAGAGGAGGACACCGTGGAGTTTTAGTGGGTTAGAGTCCCACATAACTGCACTATCTCCCCGTGGTAGTGCAGAATGCATGGGCATTTCTCCACGTTAAAAAAAAAAGGTTCGCCAGGGCGCGTTTTTCCCGCAGCGATTTTTTTCGCGCACTGGATTTTCAACGCGCTGTTAACCACCGAAGTTAAAAATCAAATTGTGTGTTTTTTGACGCGCTGGGAAACGCTCTGTTGATAAAATCCCGCCGCGATATTTTTACGTCCGTGCGAACGTGGGCTGAATGGCAAGTAAATACT
Organism: Gortyna flavago; assembly: GCA_963669345.1. Taxonomy (NCBI): domain Eukaryota; kingdom Metazoa; phylum Arthropoda; class Insecta; order Lepidoptera; family Noctuidae; genus Gortyna; species Gortyna flavago. The sequence goes on from OY770126.1 coordinate 12,684,636, forward strand.
TACCTCATTCTTTTCCTTGAGTTCCTCAATCGCAGCGCAGTAACCTTCGTGAACTTCTTTCAGTTTTTCTGCCTGTGTCGCCTCGGCTTGACGCAGTTGATACGTGTGCTCTGTCTCGAGTTCACTCATTCGCGTACTCAACAACTAAACAAACAAATTCGTTCAATTAGTAGGTAACTAGGTAGGTACCAACATTATAGATTCTTTATTAATTTTTCGCTGTAGGTATGAGACAGCACACTTTAATTTCCTTGAAATGAATTCGAGATAAGTGGACTTAATTCATTATCGATACCTACTGCGACCTATTTAGCATACAAAGGCTTTGTCTGATACTTATGAATAAGCAAGCATAAAATAATGAACGGCAAGTGTGTGTCGCGTTCAAAGAGACATGTTGTTTCTACAAAACATCTCTACTACAATATTATAACAAAAGCATTTCTTAAAAACTTTGAGATACTGACATTTATGTTATTTATTTTTTCCTGCAAATCCTTCTTACTTATCAATATTTCTTTGGAGTATGCGAAATCTTTGTCTAAAGCAATAGCTCTTCCCTCTGCGTTAGTCAACCTCCATATGCAGATAGAAGCATCTTCGGCGACAGAAACCAAAGTCTGATCGTCGTATGAGAGTGCGATTGCGGTTACTCGCTTGTTGTGCATATGAAATTCATTAAAAATGGCTTTGTCCAGCAATGGCAGCTGTATGGAGGTGATGCCGCCCAGGCCGCCGCTGATGAACAGCATCAGGTCCGATCGAGATAGTATAATCGTATCAAGGGCAACGCCAATCAGACCCATGTTTCTTCTTATGGTATTGGAACCTATTTCTTTGATCTCTCCATCCGATCCAATTCCATATGTGGTTTTTCCATTGCTTAAATATAATTTAAATTTATCATCAATTATTGTATTTCAGTTTCTTCTCAGTAAATATTCTTAATGTGACATGGCTTACCCATTCACTGTGCATCCGGAAAACTGGTTAGTTTTTAATATGACTTCTCCGACTCGTTGGCCGGTAACCATGCTCCATTCGTACACAGCACCCTCGGTGCCGCACGATATCATGGTTAGATCATGCGCCGACCAGGCAAGACACGTAATCTATCCAAAAATAAACAAGTCGATCGGTACTTTTTCAAATTTTAATATACAAGTGTTACCAGAATTAATTTAGTAAAAAAACTAACCTTTCCGTTATGACCTTTTAAATTATAAACATTCTGAAATGACACCGATGAAAACACTTGTATGACTTGGCCGTTTACTGCAGCAAAAAGGTGTCCGTTGCTACTAAACTTGGCTTGCTTACAATTCCTTATAGGAAACTCTCGCATAACTTCAAAATCGTCTATCAACACCACCATGAAACGAAGTTTATCCGAAAAGCCAACAATCGAAAACAGACCTGGAAACAAATAAAACTCCATTTAATTTATCATGTCGTTCTTTTTTTTCTTTTTCATTTTTTTATGTTAGCGTATGTAATAAATAAATAAATAAATTTTAGGTCTCACATATTTCTGAATACTTTGATATCCTTTAAACATGCTTGAAGACTTCTAGTCTGTGCGGCTGCACCACTCGTCTTCTAAAAACGTTGTTCTATCTGCTACTTACCAGTAGGATGTAAAGACAAGCAATGGATTTCTTCCTGATACAGTTTTATCATCTCTATGTCATCCGTCATGTAGTTCCAAATTCTTATACTCTTGTCTTGTTCTCCTGACGTCATAAATATTGGCTTCCATGCACACATTGATAATGAGTTAATCCGACCATAATGCATCGCTGGTCCAAGCTCACTGAATGCTATCTCTGGATTCTAAAAATTTTAAGAAATTGTGTAATTAGCTGTGCTGTCGTTTGGAAAACGATTGCAGTACTGAAAATCAAAAGTCATTTACTTTTGATTTAAGTACCTACAGCAGCTTTTCCCAAGTCAATCTTACCTTGTATGCGCTCGCGCTCCATGTCATTGATTGTAGACAGTCTTGAAACTCTTACGACAACGATATTGCAAAGTAGGTAACTAATAAAATAATTAGGATAGATACGGTACATCGTCGGCGATAAGAAGCGGCAGCAGCAATGTGTTACTGATGTAGGTAGGGAAAGGCATACCTACCTTTTTACATAAAAATGTTCTGTGGCACGTCCGACCCTCCAGTTCCTTACTACAACTACTGGGTTACCTGTAACATGTGCTGCCCAAACAACTTGACATTATATAACTGTTTCCTCAAAGTTGTAATAAGGAGGGTTTCTTGATTAGGATCAACTGTTATGTGTTGTATTTCGTCTAGTGGCGACCACAGTGGATGTTCTCGAGTATGTCTGCAAAATATTTGTGTCAGTAGGATTGTAAATGTAATTATTATTCAGCTAAAAATATGACATTGTACGCACTTGTAGGACTTTTTCGAAATTCTGAAAACGTTTCTCTTCCTCCAGTGATGAAGTGTCTCCTTTTCAAACATGTGAACATATCCCGGTCCGCAACCGTAGGCAAATCCTGGAGACAAAATTTAAGGCAATGTTGCGGTGTAAAAGAAGATGCAGTGACAAAAATTTAAAAGAGCAGGTATGCTTAGATGGTTTGGTCATGAGAGGATGAATGAAAGGCGACTTACTGGCGACTATGAGGACATATAGTGACCTTATGGGTGATATTCTTCAGAAAGTTCAGGTGCGTAGCAGATACCTATTCGCAACCGGCGTGTATGACCAGATATATAAACGAAAAGGTGGCAAAAGGATCGCAAAGGAGTATTTAGTTTTGGCCTATCCCCATTGGAAAAAGGCGTGAGTGTACATACACTCACGCCTTTTTCCTTTTAATATTTTTTTTTAAATACGTTACCTTTAGGGAAATTCACAAAGTGTGTGACTGGATACGTTACTTCTTCTTCTTCTTTCTCATCGCTGCCAGAGTCTTGTTTACTAGAAGTACTAGCCTTATCGCTTTCTGGCTGCTCTTGCCTGTTTATAAGGACATATTTAATATTTAATTAATATAAAGATATGAGTAGCAGTGGGCGTCTTTTGAGTTAAATGATTGCTACTGATGATATATTTAAATGTGCATGTGACCCAGCTTCATTCTTCTTGTCCTTGTTAATGTGCCTGGGGTGGCCCATCTGTTATCTGCCATGTGTGGCTCTAGGTACCTACAATCTGGACGCACTGGCTGAAGGCAAAATAAAGCTGCCATACCTACATAGCCAGTCTCCGGACACGTTTATGCTCCGTCTTTCAAGCGTAAGTACCTATAATTATCAAACTTAGACGAAAAGTAGCGATTATGTAAATAGGTACCATTTGCGCACCAATTGCCCCTGCCTTGCACATCACATGCTCTGCAAATGATTACGGAAGGGCCTCGAGACAGTTTGTAATCTTTGACTTTTTGGCCTACAGTCAACAAATACCACTACTTACTACTCTTGTCTTGCAAGTAATAGTTCATCTAGGTCTAATAAAAGGATCAAAACTTACTCCGTTTCTACTTTCTTTAGCGACATCTCTACGACTTCAGAGGCCTTAAAAAGGCAGTTCGGTCGGAGTTCGCCATTCTCCACCATCATGATCATGCCTTTGTTCGTCCCGAACATGATGCGATCCGGCGTTAACCACATGCAGGTGGTTATGTTTATCTACCCGCACGTGAAAAACACCTATTATGTTATTTACTGACACAGTAATAAAACACTAATGTTTTGTCGTGGCGCCGTGGCGGTTATTACACGTACTAACAAAGCAGACATTTACAAACGCACACATTATTATGAATTTCTTACGTTTTCAGCTTTGCACCAGCCCCATTGGCGCCAAACGGTTTCGGACACATTCATAATGCGGAAAGTGTACGGGCCAATAATAACGACCAACGTGGCATCCGTGGGGTTGCATAGCACCTGTTAAATGCAGCATGTATTTACTTGCAGTAATAAAGTGGCTAATTTATCTATATCAGAAGAAATTGTAACTCACGTTTGTAACGATGCCCTGGCCACTCGGGTTTTGTGCTTTAGCGTGGCTCTCAACCTTCCCCTTGTCCCAGTTGTAATAATATAAGTACCAGTCTGGCTCTCCTGTTATCGCCACAAGATATTTAGAATCAAAGGTAAACTGCACACACGCGAATTCTCTCGCTTGAGAGTTCTCGAAAGGTACCGTCAAAATCTTCCGCCGTTTGTACGTAGTCAGATCGTAGATAGTTATGATAGGTTTCTGACCTTCTTCGGCGATCTCGTTTAGTGCAAGCCATCGTCTGAAATGTTTATGATTAGCTTATCATTGCTCCATACCTGTAGGTATAACGAAATACTTTGACACTGACCTGTTTGGCGCGAGAACAAATGACTTGATAGGTTTGTGTTTGTCCTGGAGTCTGATAAACTTCTGTTTCTTCTGAAGATGGTTGTGAATAACGATGACGCCACCAGCCGGGTACAAAATCTCTGATTCCGACAAATAATGGGCATTGTACCTGTATGAGAATACTTTAATTTTAGTGTTTTTGTCGACGCCGTGGAAGTGGCGCAGTTTTGGGCCAACAAGATCTAAAATACAGTCGTGCCAGAGACACGAAGAAGAAGTATTTGTGTCATGTTTTATTAGGTATTTTATTCAAGGCTTCTTTATTTATTTGAGTAAGTAGGTAGCTGAGTCTTAAGTACCGTACCCTACTTAGCAATGAAATAGGTACATTAAACAATGCGCAGTTAGCTTAAGCATCACTGGTGCCTTTACCTAATAGATGCCTGCCTGTGCGCTGAGAATCTATTGTAATCTTAGTTTGCTATAGGTAGGCTAACAAATATCGACAGTTTATTATGTAATGTAGGTAAACAAAAATATTACTCATAAAACATGTGAGTATTTGTACTTACTCAATATCTGTGCTAAGACCGTAGAATATACGCGCCGAAATATTGGGTGGCGTAGGGACGGCCATGATCGATTTGATTAATAATAATTAAATAAATGTGGTAAAACTACCACCTGTAATCATAAAAATGCGAAACTTGTATAGCAAGGGCTTCCTATCAAATTGAAATATGTCAAATTGGTCAAACATAAACGGTTGTCTTGGATACTGGTTTAAATAGGTAGGTTACGTAATAATGTGACCTACTTATTTCGTCGTACTGTTCAAACTGAAGCAAATCCCGGTAGGTATTTGCGGGAAGAAATTCGTTTGCGCCTATTTTGTCCAACTATAACTTGTATGTAGGTGTTCAAACTGGCGTGAATAGAATACGTGTGATATCTTAATCATTGAAACAATCGCGTAGTCCCGCATTCGCGGGATTCGCCTCAGTGAGACCAGAGCTTTATTGTGCCCACGCACAAACACTTTAACTACTCACAATTTCGCATAAAGAAATAATGTGAAATGCCCAAGTCGTCTAACCCACTTCACAACGCTCAGATACTGAAAACTGTTTCAAAATAATACGACATATTTTATCATAGTCATTATGGTAACTCTAATCACGTTCAGAGCGTGTCTATCAGTCTGAAAGTTGCAATGTCTAGCATTGTTCATTGAGTACTTCCTAGAAAGAAACTCAGTCCTATATTACGTACATAGAGGTATTACAGCACCCTAATTGCGTAACTCACTATCAATCACGTTTGATTTTGAAGGGATATTGCTAATCCATTGCTTCATATGTTCGAAAAATGTGTCTACCTAACAACGTAAATAACGCAATGAATGTTGTTGACTTGTTGAAGTCAAAATGAAAGCCATTGCCTGTTAGTGTGTTACGCATTTATCCCGCAGGTTTATGTACAGAGGCCAGCACATCAAGCTACCCCAATCTGTCAAATTTCTTTAATAGATTTTCAACTTTACTACAAAGGAATAATGTTCATATTCAATTGGAAAAAATTGACAGATTGGGGTAGGTTGATGTGCTAGCCTCTGTACAAAAGAAACTGCGCATTCACCATTTAGCTGAGCTCCGTCTGATTGGACCTCAATGTCGTTTGTAGTAGCGCATCCTCTCTGCAATTTCCGAGATAAGTCGCTGCTTCCTCCGCCCGTCGACGCTACCAATACAAATCATATTTACTCGTGCCAACATCACATTTAACATTATATTTTCATGACCAACCTTACGGAAGTAAGCAGGTATATTTTATGCGTTTCTATAAATTCTGTAGATACAGGAAACATGTAGTCCGTTGCAGTAATACCTACCTAAGTACTAATATACAGGGTGGTGAAAAAGTCGTCGATCAAACGAAATGGGGAGATAAAGGAGGTCATTTCCAACGCTTTTAATGTAAGAAATAAGTTTATGCAACGAAAAAAAACAAAAAAAAAAAATTGGAAAAAATTAATTGGACGTAAGTACAGTCACAGTATTACAATATAGGAAATATTACCTATAATACTGTGGCGTAGTTTAGCAGAAAGGACTCAACCCACAAACATTTTTGAATTACCGAGATTTTAAGTTTAGATGTGTATTGGTTATTAGGTTATGAGGGTTGGTTCCCATCAATAAAAAATCAACCTTATCTTTGTAACATCACGGATCTTTTTTAAAGAACCAACCGTTAGGATCTCTTTGGTATATATTAGGTACTAATTTTTGGCCATAGTGTGGGTTAGTCCTTTCTGCTAAACTACGTCCGATTGTTCTTGCAGAGCAGTAATAATACAACACCGTTTGTTTTATAGTTTTATATCACTTTTTTTTATTAGTCTTATTGTATGAGAACTCGAATATACAAAAATATTAATAACTTTTAGGGCATTAATTAAAAGTTATGAATATAAAAAAAAAGTAATAATATTATCTATTAAAATCTTTCTACAGCATGGCCATAATTCAATTATTAAATTATGGCCTGCTGTAAAAAGATTTTTTGTTGGAAATGACCTCCTTTATTTCCCTATTTCGTTATTTATTTTTTTATTTTCTGTATAGGTATTATTTAAGAATTTAAGACTCTTTGTCTTTTCGTGCAACTAGTAGGTACCTAGAGATTTAGTGAAGGTTGCTTTAGCGTGGGTACTGTAAATAGACAAAGAAATATTGCAATATAATTATAAGCAGAACCAGTGAACAGAACAGTACCTAATAATATTTACATAGGGTTTTACGAAGTCTAGCCTATTGCATCATTTCTGACCAACTAACACCGCGGCACCGGCCTGGTTGGTTAGTAGAAGAAAAATAATATCCTGAAGATTTAAAGTAGATAATAATAAGGAAAAGTATGAGAACAAAATTTATAATTAAATCAAATAAATGTATAACTATTTATATTCAAACATGCGCAATTTTATTAATAGTCATGCCTGAAGAGCACTCTTTCGCAGCATGCAGGTTATTGTTCGCGTTGGCTGAAAGCCAAAGACAACTAATGCAATTTCCATTTTTCTTAAATCGCTGGTCATCTTGATAATTTATACCAGCCTTTTATTGTACCACTGCAGGGCAGGGCAAAGGCCTATTCTCATTCAGATAAGGCACGAGTATTGAACACCACACTTGCTCAAGACGAGTTGGCGATTTCAGACTTCTGTTAAGACTGGGGGCCTAAAAAGGCCACTTTGGCAGAATCATAACACAATTCATATCACACAATTCATCTGTTTGACAGTTTCACACCTATATATCCCTGAAGGGTTGGGCAGAGGTGTACCTGTAGCATTTTACGAATCTCTATACAAACCTGTCATACAGATGAAATTGCGTGATATGAATTGTTATATGATTCTGCCAAAGTGGCCTTTTTAGGCCCAAAGGTTTGCTCATGTTTTCCTTCACCGATATCAATAATGTCCAAGATAAACTCAGACAATACTTGCATGTATGAATTGAAAGTCTCACTGGTACCTACTTGCCCGGATTTGAACTCAACTCAAAAAGTCACAACCTCGTTAATTTTGAACTATGTAATTTCTATTCACCTGTTAGGTATTTTCGTTCACTGGGTACAACCTGTGGATAGTGGGATGGTAGGTACAACAAAACCAGAGATAAAAACAATCCGAAACAGTCTAGCAACTAGTCTACATAGAATCTAGCAGCGCTATATTTTTGAAAAAATTCCAATTGTCTCGATATTTTTCGACACACTTCTTCGACTGCTAATTTCGCGGTCCAATTTAACGACTCGCTTTTTATTTATCAATTATTTATTTACAAGTCTAGCACGTCAGGCTACATAGCTAGGTAGTAGCTTTCTCTTTGTTCCTTTTCTCGCAAGTCTTCAGTTATTACGGTTAATTAGACGCCGAGCCGAGTCTAATTAAAAAATACCCCCCACTCCCCACAACAACACAACACACAATTATTATAAGTAGGGGTATCTCCTTATTAATAATTGTGAGATGCCTCTCAGGTTGTAAGAGCCTGTACTCGTATACCCTATGAGTATGAGGCCCCCTGCCGTCTTCAATGGGACGCCAGATGGCAGCTACATATAGATGAACCAAAACCCGAGGCGAGCATTTTGTTAAAGCCCGGGATCATGATGAAGGAACTTCCTCTCTCCTCAAGCATCATCATTTTGTAGTTCTTTGCTCTAGTTTCATGATTATTATTGATTAGCTGTGCCCCACGGTTTCACCCGCGTAAGTTTCGATTACTCTAAAGTTTACTAATATAATTCCATCATGATACGAAAGACACGTGGCGCCATCTATTATCATAATAACGTTATTGTTGTTTTTCTCGGGAACAGCACTTTTTTTCGGGGTGAAAGGTAACCTATGTCCGTTTCTGTACACCTGACAACGTATATGCAAAATTTCAGGATGATCGGTTCAGTGGTTTAGGTTAGGCGTGAAAAGGTAACAAACAAACTCACTTTTGCATTTATAATTTGTGTTAATGGTACACCACAGAATAGTATTACAGTATTTGTCTCTCCTTCTCCCTTTTAACCCTTCAAAGGTTGTCTTCAAAATATCGCTTTTAGCAATAAGACCGCCGCCGCGCTGTGTAAAATTTCTACATTTAAAACATATACTTATAAAAAAAGATGGACTCCACGCCACGCATATCGAAAGTGAAGCACCGTAAAGATCTATGTGTCCGTGATTGACGATTGGCGCTGTCGTGTCACGTAATGGCGGCCGGTCGGCATACTATGATGTAAATGTGAGCGTGAGGCGTGTTTATACCTACAAACGGTCCCGGCATACTTAGGTACTGTGCTTCACTTTCGATATGCATGGCGCGGAGTCCATCTTTTCTTATGAGTCTATGATTTAAAACTGTAATTCGTATGATCATATTCATATGGTGCATATAATAAAGAGTTAGAAATTAGAATTAGAAATTATATTCTAAGTAAATGTTTAGCTAGTAGGTAGCCAATGTTTTGAAATTAGGCACCAAATAGATACCTACATACATAATTGTGAATGTAAACATTAGGAATATTCCTCGTTGCATCTTATAAGCAAAATGTGAATACATCGCCAACAAGATGTTTTTACCCCGTAGGTTTTCGCATACAGGGTGCTCGGTAATTAAAAAACCTTGAAATGGATATCACAATAATATAAATGGCTATTCAGAAAAACCAATACCCAACTCAAGACAGATGTTGAGGAGCCGTAGGGACACCGACACATCTGAAGGTTCCTGAAACTGAGTGGTGACTGGTGGTGACTGAAATGAGAACTGAAAAGAACTCATTTATTGCTTATCAAAAATGATCGTTGCAACATTGGAAACAGAGATAAGAAAACAACATTTAAAGCGATAACCCGGGAAAGTCCTTGCCAAAAAGGAATGTAAACAAACAACTGCAGAACAAAACAGATACCTATGCAACATTGCATATCTGTTTTTAAGGGGACTAATTAGAGCGCGGTCACTATCGAACTGCATAGAAAAGAAAGAGAAGCGCGATTACACAACGCTGGTAATTTCTTGCAAAATTTGAAACAATTATCTATTTACAAACTACTTAATAATAAATAATCCATCACTGAATGCAGTTTGGCATTAGCAATTTAATGATATATTTTTAATTGTAAATAAAATTGTTAATGAAGGGATAAACTGCTTTTAAAGACATGTAAGAGGTGTATTTGAAGATTTTTTTGATGCATTAATGTATGTTTAATTATGCTTTGAGTTCCATCACTGTTTTAAAATAAGACTTGAAAATATTAAAAGAAAAATATGGTCAAAATTATTTACGGTTTAATGAGATACTCTGCTTTAAAAACCAACTTTTACCATTTTCAAGAAATCTCCGCCTTAACCGCACCTATAATATGTAAAAAGTGCATGGGCACTTAGATAATAACCGTTTGTTAACTAGTGACCCAGTCAATTAGTTGGCGATATTGGTCACAATGATGCAATACTAGACAATAAGGCACATCCTAATAGAAAACGGCATATTTAGGTAGAGTATGCTGGAGTAAGTTCGACGCCGCGCTGGGATAAGACCGCACCGTATCAAATTCCTGGCTAATTTGGCAATACTAGGTACTCGTAATACGGGCTGGTGTTCGTAACTCCACGGCAATTCACGTATTATGCGTACGGCAATAGATACTAACTAATGCTAACTACATTGTTTTCTGTGCCATTTTAGTCTGCCCCGACTATTCTCCCGAGTCGCTCTGGCAAGGTAGAGACTTGTGCTACGCGCCATTACAAAAAAAAACCGAGGGTTCCGTACCATATCGTCAGAGAATTTTAAAACTGCGCGCTGCTGTGTAGAATATTGCAGTTTTATGTCAGCGCCATCTCTTGACCGATAGTGGAACTAATGTAACTTGTTGATGATTCTGAAAAGTGTGCTATGTAAAGACATCGTTTTATTTTCCTGTAATCTTAATATTCATAAACTTCTATCACATAGTATTATTTCAGATTTTTCTCTTCAGAACCCCTTTCAGTCTCTGTTGCACCTTGAATATTGTAGATGGAACATTTTACTGAAAGAAGACATTAGTTGAATTTAAAAAACAATTTAAACTGCATTCATAGATATTTTAAATAATTACATTGTATGGTTGAACCGGAAATCGAACCCGTTACACGTGAAAAATAATCATCCTGTAGCTTTATCATACCGATCGCAAGGCTTCATCATAAGGATTATGTTTTGCTAAATAACATAGTGTCAAAAATAAAAGGAAGACCATAACCAGTTCACATAAAAACCATACCTAAGGAAACTTTTTTATATTACCTATGTACGTATGGTTCATGCCCTGTAGCTATGCAGATTAATTATGATCAGGTAGGTATTATTTTTAATCTTTTTGGAAGACCTTTAACAAATCAAAGCTGTGTGAATAATGTAATCAAAACAAAAACCTACCTGATCATTTTACCTGTACATACCTACCAAGAATAAGCAGCTGAATAAATTTATTCTGCGGATACATTAATGATTGATATTTTCCTGTAGGTACCCAAGTGTATTCGTTCAAAGAATAAAAGCAGACGATGACTTATGGCCGATTCCTATAATTTACGGACCGTTATTGGTTAAAATTAAAATTCTTGTATCTTTACTAATAATGAAGCAATGACCACATAGCTTTGCATAGTAGACCCTCCCATTTGGAAGTAGCTATCACAGGTAAAATTAGTTTACAAATCTATTTATAAGCCCAGTTTGGCAATAATACCATTGGTAAGTAAAACGATTGAGCATAAGTTGTTTTACGTTCATTGCAGGTAGCAAGCCAATTCTGTAACATTTTTTACTTTGTTAATAATAAAAAGTAAACATCCAAGTCATTAGGTTCACTATTGTTTACACCTGCCACTGGTGATCGATACAAAAATAAACCATTAACTACGCTCTACGGCCGCGGTATATTTTAAATCAGTGAAAATAATAAATCGAATTGCCTCAACCTTTGCATACTAATTGCGTGACACACTATCAATCACAATCTCAATATTTTTTAAGGATATTGCTAATCCATTGCTTTATCCACCAACCCGCACTGGGCCCGCCTGGTGGATTGTGGTCCACTGCTCCCTCTCACAGAGAGGAGGCCAGTGTCCCAGCAGTGTGAACATTACAGGCTATGCTATGTTATGTTATTGCTTCATATGTTTGAAAAAATTATCTGCTCAACATCGTAACGCAATGAATTTAGTTAAACTGTCAAAATGAAAGTCATTCCTACTGTTAGTGTGTTACACAATTATCCCGCTGTAGAAATAATAAATCGATTTGCCTCAACCGGTTATTCAGGCCGCGTTAAATTTAATTCATAGGCGTGAAAAACGCAACCCTCCTATACAGGTTGAAATTGAAAACATGCGACAAATCGAAATGGGAGATTGTACTCATCATTATGAACAACTTTTACTAAGGGAACAAACCTGAAATCGCAAAAAAAAAACCAGCTGTTCCCTACATTTTGACGAGTTATGCGAACATAAATGTAGGAAACAGCTGATTTTATTTTCGCGATTTCTGGTTCTCATTCTAGAAAAGCAAAGGTCATTTTCACCTAAATATAATGTAGGTGCCCATAGGCACCAATCTGCCCTAGTGAACTACACTATAGGGTAGCTCACCTTTCGTGTTTGTGGTGTAGTGGATCGATACCACGAAGGCGGTCCGTTGCTGGCGGTATTTTAGTAGTGGTGGCCCAGTGCTCGCGTGCCGCGGCTTGAATCGCAGTCCATCACTGAAATAAACTGCGGCACAGTTAATTATAAACGACGTAGAAATCACATACCTAATAGAACACTCGTTGTTTTTGTTATATATATTTATTAGTACTCGGGTGCCTATGATTACTAAATGCTTATACTTATTGCTAACTAGGTTTTGCCAGCGTCTTCGCCCCCGTGAAAATCCAAAATTATTCCAAAATATAAAGCAGGTATCCTGTATCCTATGTCCTAATCACACTGGATTAGGATACAGGATACCTATTTTCATGCAAAACCGTGAAATCCAAACATACATACAGACTTTTACATTTATAAAATTATAGGTAGAGTAGTAGGAAGTGAAAAAAACGAGAATTCCCAAAAACGAGCCTTATTCCAAATTGTTATATGCAGAGAAAATTTAACTAAACTGAGTTAAAAATTGAACTCAATTGAGTTCCTGAACTCAGCGGTAGACTACGGAACACTTAGGTAGGTACTCCATTATTCCACTACAATATTAGAAACTTAGTAAGTATTCCGTATTTCCTTTCATTATGGTAACTGTGCTATAGGTTCCTAAATGTAGGTATGTTATCGGACAAATATGAGCAAAGCAGCTCGCCCAATATAAATATTTCATGGCGCGATTAAATTTTCCGAAGTTGACGTGACCTTCGAGTTCTGCGGGTGACGCGGCTCCTGATGGCGTCATCTTAGGCAAATATACCTACGCCATAACGCCACTGTTTACGGTACGAGTTGTAAAAATATGTATTATCACTAAACAAAATGTCCTCTAAATGGACCGCGGACTCTACTGGACTCTACACAGCACTGCTCCTTAGCAAAAAAAGTATTGAGCAAGTACGAGTGGTATTTAGATCCGCTGCGGATCCTTCCAGCAATGCTGATGATGGCCGATAGTTTTTGGAATTTAATAACGCAGATAAGGGAACCGCAGCTCATTAATTTGACTAGTAGAGTAAAAAATTGATTGCGTAATAATTAACTTTCTTTTTTTACTGATGTTCAGTTAACGGTTTGCAGTGAAGCAGCGTTGTTGGTGGTGCATCGCGCGCGCTCAGTGGTCGGTGTCGGTGACTCGCTGCGGTGTGATAACGTCGTCGGCTGACGGCTGTCGGCCCGCGGCGGCCGCCTCGTGTGCCGCTAGTGTGCCTCAACCCGCGACGCCGAGCGCCACGACGCCCGATCTCTCGCCACACAACGTCGCGAAAACAAACACCGTAATAATCTCCCCGCGATAAAACCATACAACGCGCTATCAATTCTTGATAACTCACCAGTGTGATAACTGATAAAATAAGTGGTTGACGCCTAACGTACTGTGTATTATGTAAAACTCAAAAAAGTGGATTTCCTGGAGACGCAATTATGGCTGCGGCGACTGCTCCCCGTAAGACGGTCTCCATCTATGACTATCCGGAACATTTAAACCCTTTCCATGAGGAGGACAATCACAACAAGATACGGTTCTGGACTCTCGGCAGGAGACTCAATCGGTCGAACAGCATCAGTTTTTCCGGACTGAAGGACCTTAAAAACTCATGGTGAGTTCAGAAAAGTCATACTTATTATCGTCTTTGTTTTATAAACTTGCTCTGTCCTGCGAATACTGTGACAACCTTGAGAATCTGTTTCAGGCTTAATTATTATCTCTGAAATTGTAATTACATTTCTAACGGTGTGTTCTAAATAATGATTTCTAGTAGCCGGACTTAGCTCGAAGCTATACTTACTTAGTCGAGTCATCGATTGTCAATAAAATTGCCAGTAATACCTACCTATACAGACTGATGCAACTTACAAGTTTTACAAGCGGTCATGCCAGCCTTTTGGGCACTGTTCCTGTTGACAGCGATGCGGACGAATTTTTTGACACCCTATGATTCTATTGCTTTTTTTTCATATAAATGCACATATTAGATATTACTTTAAATGTTAGCTTTGTAAATATTTTTTATAGCGATAATTTAGGTAGATATACGTTTTACAAATTAACTGTGTTAGTATGGTGAAATCATCAGAGACAGCTAACAAAATACCTTTAGACTAAGTTGGATTCCTCCAATCTGCAACTACGAGCCAACGATGATTCATGATGAACGAACACAAATATTGTGTTAGAGGTAGTGTCAGTCGGTGTGTAAGGCGTGCTACACATTTTCCATTTTTCTTATATCTATATGCTTATTCGAGCCACCACAGCGTGGCGGGGCGGGAAGATCGAATATAATAGTATTTCTTCGGCTCTCTCTCGGCTTTGTTATTCAACAAATACCTACTGCCGAACCGAATGTGCCGACCCGAACGAAGCAGGGCTTAGGTATTTAAGATTTAAATAAACTGTCTGTATCATAGTTACATTTATATTTCTATAATCTGTATTTTTACATGGGTTTTCCCCAATTATCGCAACCGAAATAAAATCAAATATTAATATTTCTCTACCAACAATAATTCTAGCGTGTTTGTTATTGTAAATTAATTGTAGTAAAGTTAGTTTAAATTCAATATTTAATTAGTTTTCTATTTCTAGTCTGGCAAGACGATTATTGGTGTTTTAGGCTTTCATATCTCGCGTAGGCGTAATTTAGGTGGAATCTAGAACAAACTTTTGATAGGATATAGGTACAACGCGAATAATAACTTATGTAAATTCACGTTTTTAGATCTTTTTGTATTCAAATCATGGGAATGGAATCACCCAACCTAAATCCAAAGTTATGACAATGAATGTTATAAAACGATTAACAGAATAAAAACACTTAGTTGGAAATACACAACTCGTGATATACAGTTTAACACATAACCTCAACATTATCATTGGTGCTACGAATTTGTAAGATTTCATTGGGCGACTTCTATGAATCATTGACTAATTTACTTACGAAATTCCTATGTAATGCTGGATTGCGGCAACTTTATGTGCCTAAAGTATACCTACTTATAAGAAATTAAAATTAGGTACCTGCCTACCTAGCAATTGTGAAAAAAGTATGGCTGGTCATGCAAACAAATATTTTGCTGACGATAATACATTTATTTACCCAACGTCAGCAGTCATTAAAATGTGCAATTATTTTGTACTTAGGTATTTTCTTTAGTCGCTCATGTGATCATAGCTAAGAGATCAAGGACAAACTGATTTATGCACCTACCTAAATACATAACAACTATGACAATCTCAACATTACGTAGGAAGTTACAAGTTACCTTCCAGTTGATCCATAATCTCCATTTAAGCTCAGGCCACACTGAGACAAATCCGGCGCGGGATGCGGCACACGACTACACGCATCGCGTCGGTTCTTTTACAAATTGGCGCCTATACACGCCAGTTTGAACCCCTCTGTACAATTGAGTTGACACAATCAGCACAAGCGCATTTCTTCCCGCATCCCGCGCGGGATTCACATCAGTCTGACCAGAGCTTTATGGATGGAACTGGAGGTAACTATTACAAACCTAATAGGTATAAGCGTGAATCGATAAATCGTGTAAGCCTGACAAACATGACATACCAATCTATTATTAAAAGATTCACTGCACATATTAAAATTTCTTCAATAAGTAGGTACCTATCTATCTTGTGTGATGTGTAAAGTGCAACAACAACATGGATGCGATCACCTACTTCTTCAGATAAAAATAAATATGTTGGTAACGCAATTACTGAGATATTTTATTTATTATGCGTAACAAAACAGGGTTCAATTAAATTAGCGATAAGCGAGCTAAACTCCGCAGACGCGATGGGTTTCGATAATTATTATCTAAACACGATAAAACATAAGAAAACAGTTTTCCTCAACACACTTCAAGTAACACGTATAACACTAACAGCGGTCTTTGAGCTCCCAAAAAAAACAACAAATCTTTTTATTTTTAGATATCGATCGATATCTAGGTACCCGCTATATCGCGTCTACGGAGTTTAACTTGCCGATTTAAAATAACCCTAAGTAGATACTTTAGAGGAGACCCAAACAAAAGGAACAAGAATTGAGTAATCGCAATTCTTATCGAAGTACCTACTAAATAATATCAAGTTGGAAGCATCATTAGCTACTTGTTTGTTTAACCATATCAACTAGTGTGTGAATAATGCAATTGTCGTCAGATGGGTTATTTATAGGATTGAAGTCACTCTTTTCGCTCTTGCATGCTTATTGAGTAGGTAACGTGATTGACATCTAATTTACCAGTTTACAAACACGTGTGGCGATACAATCACTGTACTATACAGATAGAGTTGTATAGGTAGGTACCACTACTTACTTAAAGAATTTAAAGTTGGTCCATCGTGAAGACTTGGAAGCGTCGGACCCTAAAATGCGTAGGTATGCTGTGCTAAATTCATAAATAAAAGTCCGTGCTCGGAAACGCTGGTAAAAAAATGTAAAGTCAAATCATTTATTTCAAATATTCACATTGCCTTCAATGTGCCTATTTGAATTACATTCCACTCCAAATGGTAAGAAAAAAAAATTACTGATATATTGCTATTAAAAAAAATTTTTTTTTCTTACTTTACTCGTAATTGCAATTTGATACCTCCACCCGTTCCTGAGAAAAAGGGTCTTGACAGACGGACAAAAATGTGATTCTCTAAAGGATGATTTCTACCTAACGGCTCGTATCGTATTTTATCGGAAAGGACACGACAGCCGCCGATCGCGTCCGTCAGGATATCTACGCATACGATCGGCTCCGTACGTTACTTGCGAACGTAGGTATATCTGTTTCTGCGCCTAGTCCAAGAGTTTCATTCCTACCGTGTTGACGTGCTCTAATTTTTGAAAATGGTTCAACATGTTGACGTAGTACCTATTGTTGGCTATGCATTAGAAGAAGAAGAAAATAATCATAAAACACAGAAGAGGAAAATAAAAATTTGAACTACATGGACAGCCGAAAGGATTCGATCGGATACGACGACAGCACAACGGAGCCGTACGCGCGTCGCAGCATGGGTAGGTACAGAGGCCAGCACATCAAGCTACCCCAATCTGTCATATTTTCCCAATTGAATATGAACCTTATTTCTTTGCAATAAAGTTGAAAATCTATCAAAGAAATTTGACAGATTGAGGTAACTTGATGTGCTGGCCTCTGTACTTTCGACTACGATCGCGAAAGACGCCCGCGGTCAAGTTACTGTGCGCGGCTTGGTAATATAGACTTTAAAGACTGTGTACACGGTTTAATATCGTTTAAAGATTTCGATGGTCGACTCTTCACGTGACCAGAGGGCTGGCCTATTTTTTGGCCAAAGAATCAGCATTGCCATACAACGTGGTAATGCTGCCAGCCCTTTGTACACGTTTCCTGTTGACAGTGAAGCAGACGAATTTTTTTGATGCCCTTTACTTATTTCCCCTCCCCTTTTTAAATACTTGTCTAAAGATTGTTAAATCCGTTCCGATCCGATGCGGTGCGAGACGTGTGGTGGAAATCATCCTTATGAGTTCCTTTTTTCCTTTTGAGTGAAGTACGGAACCGTAATAAAACATTCTTAGCCAAGAGGCAAGAGGTATACAAATATCTAAATCTTATATGTAAATCTTATCGACGTATGTGTGAATATTACCAAATGTCAAGATATTCTCTAGAGTCTAGATAATATATACATGCATACGTAAACTCACGCCTTATTCCCATGTTGGTAGGGTAGGTAGGTACTATAGAACGCTACCTGCTAAGATACTCCTTACATACACCTTTTGCCTCGTTTACGTTATGTCATACATCTTGTCTTAAAGGCACGCTGCCGGTTGCGAGTACTACGCACATGGCCTGAAGAACCTCGCCAATATTAAGGTTACTTTACATTATGACCTCTTAGGGCGTCTCATTCAGATTCTCTAGGTCATGTCTGTCATATTATCTAGTCTTTAGATTGTTAGCATTGTTACACAAAAACGCAGGACATGAACTCTTAAATCCGGACAATTTACTTACCATGTGGGTGATTCCACTGACTTGGTACCTAATGCTGTAACAAAATTTATTGAGGTCAAAGTTCTAGCATGCATTGTCATAGAAGACGTGATTTTTTTTTAATCTTCTTAATATTAGATTGGTTATTTGCTTATAGGTTCCTAAATGCACACCGACCCGAGGGGTAATTGCATAACACACTAACAGTAGCAGTTCATTTTGAAAGTTCAACAATTTTCATTGCGTTATTTACGTTGTTGATCAGACAAATTTTCGAACATATGAAGCAATGGATTAGAAATATCCTTGAAAATGATTCAGATTGTGACTGACGAAAGTGTTACGCAATTACGATGCTAGCAAAGCCGAGTTTTCTCATGCTACATAGGAACAGCGGTGTCTGTAAAAAGATCACCGTGATAACTTAGGTGAAGTGTGCTTAAAGTGAGCTGTCATTCCACCTGATGCTAGGAACAGACGCTATTGACAGCTCACTTTAAGCTCACATCACCTAAGTTTTCACATTGAGATTTTACAGAATAGCATTACAGTAAACAGCACGTCAGTGGTATAAACATCTCTTGAGCTGGCCTATCATAGTAAGGAGTTTCAATATAAAGTCAGCTTATACTGTTTCTGTCAGCACTGTCATGCGGCCTATTACTGTTATCATCTGAGTAGTTCCGCAATAAATGGTAAATAACAATAATACGGTCAGTAAATGTTCTATACAGCAGTGAACTATACCTTAACCGAAGACACTTGTGCGTGATTAATTGTTTTTGTTCTTTGAAACACCTTTATTACCTAGCTATTGTTCAACGAAAATGTAGGTAGATAGATATATATTTTATTTTCTGAATTAGGTATATATTATATTTTCTACTTTTACCTTTAAGTTTAAGTATCTAAGACTTTTCTAAAAAGTCTTATGACACTATTATACGCGATGTTCAGGGACCCTTTTCTTAAATCAGGATGGTGTGGGAGGAAAAGTCCCTATTAAAAAAACACATCCCAAAATATGGGGCCCTAAATAGCGTATAGTGTAGGTAATATGGATTGTATTGTAGGCTAGAGTTACAGGAAGCAGAAGCAGCATAACGAATAAAGACACGAGCGAATAGGGTACCTACGCAGTAGGTTCTTACATAATAAATATCTAATTAAAAATAAATCGACTTATAAATAATGCGTTACAAAGAACATAAAACAATTTGAACCCGGTCGTTCCATACGTGCATTGGCACGGATCCAAGTCTTCAGCGCTGGATTAGGTTTATTTAACTGCGCTGATATTTTGGACAGGATATTTGATAAGCATGCAGGTACTAATGTAGCTGCAGTAACATCAGCATAATGTCTCATGACAGTCATTTTGATGAGTAATAAGTATGACCGCAAAAGACAGTGTTATGAACTTATGACTTTACAAAGGATTTTGTTAGAAGTTGTAGAAGTGCTAAGCTCGTGGATTTACATAAATCATGCTTAGGTCGTTTACACATTTTTACAAAAGGGTACTTGCGACGTTTTTACGCAAATTTGCGATTTTTATCCAATAAAGTTTTGTTAGGGGATTTTTGAGCCAGTATATCTATATGCATATGCACGGCGGTTTGATAGCTGAGTAGGTGTGGCATGAGGAGAGAACACCGAAAATATATATGAAAACTTTTTTACAAAAAAAAACAACCGAATTTCAGAAGTCGGTGTCGTTGGTTCGGCATTTACGTTTTTTGACACCGACTTCTGAAATTAAAGTTATTTTTCACTTTGTAGTGTTTTTTTAGAAGTCGGTTGTCTTTTTTGTAAAAAAGTTTTTTATTTTTCACTTTTTAGGGTTCCTTACCTCAAAACGAAAAATCGGAACTGTTATAGGATCACTCGAGTCTGTCTGTCACATCCAATTTTCTCCGAATTTATTAATTTAAATAGGTGTTGTCTGAGAGTCATCACTTCATGCTGCTGAGCCGATGATAAGTGGAAGTCAAATACTTTTATTCAATTAGGCCTATTACAAGCTCTTTCGACAATTACAAGCCCTTACCATCATCAGATGCGGGACCTGTTCGTCCCATTACATCATTACGAGAAATGGAATGATGAAGACGATTGTTTTCAAGTCCACGTCTATCCAAGAACTGCTAAGTAGTTTCTGTCAACATATTGCCGTATCTCCTGACTCCTAACAGTGAAGGTCTGCTGTGGCTACCATCGACGGCTCGGTAGCATTATAGTCGGACTTTTACTTAGCTGCAATAAAACGACAGCTTATGTGTACCTAACTTAAATGACTAAAATTGGCGTCTTTTTGTTTTTTTCGCGGCCGTCAACTAAAACATGTTTTTTCTAGTACAGAATAGTGTAACAAACGAAACTTATTTGACATGCATATCTCTAAATGCAGTCCGAAATGAGTTATTAATAAGTATCATTTTACTGCAGCTAATTAAAAATCGGAGTATAGGTAGGTAAGTGATGACTCTCAGACTCAAACACTTGAATCATCAATAGGTTTCATTTGATTTGAGATAATTCAAATAACACACTGTACATGTCTACCAAAGAGGATTTTCTGCGACTGTCATGGGATCCCTTCATCAGACTCTGACTTGGTGACAATGGGACCACCTCGAGAGCATACCGTTTCAAACCCTAATCCTAAACCCTAATCAAAACCTGTTACAAAATATTGCTTTTCCCGATGCTGGGACGTTAATTGTTGAGGAGTTCTCCTGGTAAGAACTTGAGCTGATGGTGAAGTCACCATCAGCTCCACTTCACCATACGCATTGTGACGAACATAAATTGCTTAGCAACCATATTAAAGCAATCGAATCGCTATCCGTGAAATATTTGTCATTGAGTAGTTCCGATGGCCATCTGTGGTCTTCATCATCAGTTCACTTCACCAAATAATACTTTCTGAATGCAAATGCTTGAGTTGTTAATAAAAATACCAAAATTGCTATATGTATGCCTATAATATTTGAGGAGTTCCCTCTATTCCTCATGGATCCCATCATCAGAACTGGATTTTGACAAAAATGGGACCAATCTGGAAGTATATCCTTACAAATAAAAAAAAGAAATTCCAAATCGGTTCATAAATGACGGCGTTCTGAGAGAACAAACATAAAAAAAAAAACATACAACCGAATTGAGAACCTCCTCCTTTTTTTGAAGTCGATTAAAAAGTTTCAGATAGGATCGCCACTTTCAGATTTCGAAAATTTTATATCGTGTTTTGTCTGTCGCTCACGATAAGAATGACTGACTGGGTAACTGACTGGGTGCCTACTCTCATCTACTATTTAGATTGTGATACTGGGTTAAAAGTATTCTTACTTATTAGGCTTTGATTTAGGACTTCCCCATTACTGACATAGTCAAACCAAATGCAATATATCTTACTTTAGATTTTGCATTTTATCCTATGATTTTCTGGTTACCATTGTAACCAGAAAATCATGTTGCCTATATGGCTTAATTATTTGCAGTCTGAGTGTTTATTAAGATTTGTTGTTCCAAGTTGATTACCTATTCAGTCCAATCAGTTGAAATATAAGAATACA
Organism: Gortyna flavago; assembly: GCA_963669345.1. NCBI lineage: Eukaryota > Metazoa > Arthropoda > Insecta > Lepidoptera > Noctuidae > Gortyna > Gortyna flavago. The sequence continues at coordinate 12,706,812 of OY770126.1, forward strand.
AAGGACACACGAAGATTCACAATTAATTATCAGGCACAACCTACCCTAGGTAGATACGCAATAACCATAACCTTCGTAATCAGTACCTACTCCGCAATTTATTTTTATTAGTTACACACTATTAGTAATTTAATATGAAGGAAATATCTGATCTATCTGATGTATGCTTAACACGAAGCCACAACTCAGGATGAAATAAATAAGCGTTCAGTGAATACAATTACCTACTTACCTTCTTACATTGCCCGTGCCGTAGTAGGTACATTCTACGAATAAGTACTAAGTAGGTACCTACGTGTGTTTTTTATAAAGTTTTTAATTGATGTAGCTTTCGTAAAACATTTTCTATAAAAAAATGAAGGATAAAAAATAATCCATTGCTTTATATTGCACCGTTTGTATGAATAAATACTTATAACATTCTCGCGCGATCAATCAAGTCGCGTATGCATAATCAGCCAATATTGTTCCCATTGCTGGGACATAAGTAGGCCTTCTCTCTGTGAGAGGGCCGTAAATCCGTAATCCACCACACAGGCCCCGTGCGGGTTGGTAGATGTCAAATGTCTTCAAATTTTTGGTTATAAGACATGCGTTTCCTCACGATGTTTTCCTTCAGCGTTTTGAGAGCAGTGGTGATGAAATAATTTACACAAAGTAAAGACTGGGTTCGAACTTACTACCTAAAACTCGTAAGTCGCCGCCGTTACCACCACAGAACATAATACTCTCTAACGAGAGGTTACCATTACTACTGGGCCAGCAACTGCTACCAAGTCGCGTAGATATGTAGGTAGGTACCTACGTACGTCAGTATTCAGGGTAAACAGACAGTCGCTCTCGGCTAGAACGCAGGCTATGATGTCTTTATGATTTTCCGAAGAAAATTAAAGAGCAACCGAAGCGAGCACGAAAATTGGAGCATCCTGATTTCCTGTCTGACCGGGATTCTTTGTAAACTCAAAGCATCCTAACGGCTGGATGGATTAGGCACATGGTTATAGGTTAGTTGTGTTTATAAAATCAAAAAGAACCGCTTAGTAAAAAAAATGTAAGACCTATTATGTGTGGTATCAAAATAAAGGACTTGAAGAGCCGAATCCAAAAATATAACATACAAAAATGCTGAAAATAAATCAATAATAAAAAAATAAAAAAAGCAAAAACCTGACTGCGAATAAAAAGTTCAGCAGTTGGTGCCATCAAATCTGACATTAAACTGAAATAACTGTGCATCAGACTCCGACCGGAGGTGGTGTTGTACCTATCTGGGGAGATACTGCCCGATCGTTGTTGTCGAGTTTCTGTATTTGCGCAATGTAGAGTTTTGCGTGACGTCAGGTGTAAGTGCTTATACACACGGGCTACACGCGTTAACAGTAGAGGCAACTGTCGCTGCGACGGAGTCGTTGACGCGTCGGCGGCTGCTGTTGCCTCTGCCGTCGACACGTGTTGCTCGTGTATATGCACACTAATGCGTAGTTCGTATAGATAGATATATATTATTGAACACTTCACCTACTTAATCATCTCTTTCTAACACTATTTAATTTTAAAACAGTAAAATAAGCAAATTATAACTAATACCTAACTAATTAATAAAAATAACAAAATTAAATCCTAACTCATCATCATCTCTGTATTTCTTTTCATGTCCCAGTTTTAATTAAAGCTGCAGAGTTGCACAGTCATTCAACCGAAATAAAATAAACGAGAAACAAGACATCTCACAGTTTTGAATTTAGTCCAAGTAGCGCACGAGTCTTTACGAGTGCTGTTAGCTATGTAGGTAGACCTAATACTTGTCAAGATTTGTGTTCCTTGCTGACGAATACTTGCATAAATGACGCAAATTCTTAATTGCTAAGTAGGGGTCGCATTGCGAAAGTATAATTATAGGTACAGGTTTTAGAATAGGTACCTACCTACCTATAAATAAACAATTAGTCACCAATATTTCTAGATTTTCTAGTGTCTGCGAGCAAAAATTGGTCTGCACGGTAGCTAACTAACTTTGATTGAGTGAAGTATATTATGTGAGTGATAGGTACCTAAATAGCTGCTGACATGCAGAAAGTAGGTATGCACGGCGTACGTAAAAATAAAATGACGTAGATAATTTGTAAGTATTAAAAATAACTATGAATGATGATTTTTAACCGACTTCAAAAAAAGGAGGAGGAATAACTTTTATTTCGGAAGTCGGTGTCAATAAACGAAATTGCAGAACCAACGACACTGACTTCCGAAATAAAAGTTATTTATCACATTGTAGTTTTTTTTTGAAAGTCGGTTGTTTTTTTTTGTATAAAAGTTTTTTATTATGTAAAGTCGGGGAATTTAATCGTTCTGTCTTACAAATTATGTCACAGTCACGGATTTTGTTCGATTATTCAAACCCACTTTTGCGCCACTTTGTATACTACCATATTAGGTACCTATCTATATGGTTAGTATACAAAGTGACGCAAAATTGCGCTCAAGAATATCTTGTTTTTTACTCTCTAGTAAATAAAAAAAGGAGGGGCTCGTGGCTAAGTTATAACAACCGCACGGGTCGATTGAATAGGTTTAGCTTTGCTTTCCTGCGGTTGGTCCATATCCGTAGATGGGTGACCATCTGTTCATACTGAGACCTCGGAATTGACCTCGGCTGTCATTCGTAGATCTTCACAAAGACAATCGTTTCGGATCGTCATACCGAAAGTCTGACAACCAGTCTTACCAAAGGGTATCGTACCTATTTATTACTCAGTAACTGTTGCTATCGCGGACAAAACCAGGATGAGGCTGGCACAGGAGCGTGGGGATTGGCAGAAGAAAAGATAGGCCAGCAGCAGCCCAGCATTGGGTAAAGTCGGGCTGTGGATGATAATGATGATGAACTGGGTTGTGGAGGTCAGATAAGCAGTCGCTTCATGTAAAAACTGGTATTCAGCTGCATCCGGTAAGACTGGAAGCCGACCCCAAAATAGATGGAAAAGGCTAGGCAGATTGATTGACTCTCTAGACAAAAAAAACATGAAATAATAAAAAATATAGGTAATATCTACGTACTATTTCATACAAAAATTAATAAGGTGTTTTTTCGCATTTCAGGGTTAATCCCATATTAAAGTACTATACATATTCACAAGTTTCACAACCAAGTCGTTTCATCCCCAGAAAGATTGTCACTGAATTTAAAGTTTGGTTGTATAAAAACCGTAGATGTATTAAAACTACCTACTTAGGTACTTAAATGTATCAAAACTTGAATTGATAACGAGGGCCATTGATCTACTACTCGATTCTAAAGGATTCTGAGAAAACCAGCCTATACTTAGATCCTATGTGTATGTGTCCTAATAATTACCTAGGTACTTCACTGTCTCCAGTCACCGTTTAGCCAACTTAAGTACCAGAAAAGGTAATCTTCGAGTTTCCGAACTAGCAAAAACGTCGTGCCGCAGAAAAACTGCCCACAGAGGAAAACTTCGAGTTTTGTACTTCCGCACTTTGTAGTAGGTAAGCACCTACAGTCCGCCTATCATTGCGCGTTTGTATGAAGTTTCCTTTGTGTGTCGTTACCCGGTCGCACCTCGTCAAAGAGAATTAAACCAGTCATTGCACCTCGTCATCTGTCACTCAATTTTATTGTTAATTTTGTAAAGTTTTCTATCTTTAATTTTCCATGGTCACGATGGTAATACTTGCATTAAATCTCATCATCGCACATTCGTATTTTTGAAAATATTCTAATGCACAAAAATTAAAAGTCATTTATTCAAACTAGACTGAGAATCAGCCTATGGAATCGGCACATTTTGAACGTCAAAATATCATGAGACAGTCCCGCAAAACGCCCGCCCGTCATCTCGATCTTTTGACTCTCGAATGCTCTCGTTACAGAGTAAGTATTATGTTCTGTGCTCGAATGAATGTGGACAGGGGGACGCTGTTGGTAAACATTTGAGTAACTTGCATGGACGTAAAATGTATTGAAAAAACAAGATGGCGGCATTAGTTCCGATTTTGGCCACGCGCCAAAACCTTGTAAGTAGCAGTTGTAGCGTTGTATACCTGATTGCCGAAACGCATAGATACTTTTCTTGGGAAATCTGTAGGTACCTGCATGTTATTGTGTATGTAACAATATTGCCAATAATAATCTTAAGTGTATGTTTCTATTAGTATTGTGATTTGTTCGATGTCATTGACCCACATAATAGCTTCCGTAGATCGACACAAAATCTTCGTTGTTAGAATAATTTTTAGTTTTACAAAGTTATCTACAAGGACTGCACGTTATTACTTAGGTGATTATTATTGCGACTTCCACTAAACCTTCGGAAGTGGTAATTAAAACTAATTTAAATACGTACCTACCTACAAGCGAGGTATTTACATCAGATAACTAACAGATTAAGTATAGAGTGCTATTGTTCATTCGCGTTACGGAATGCCTTTAACACATAAGATAAAGAGGCTAAGGTGAATCATTCGTCCAGCAGAAGTGTGATAAAACCTCTTTAGCGTAAAAGTGGGTCACGCCCCGTTCAGATCAGTTAGGATTGTTAGAGCAATAGGCACACGGCCCGTTAATTTTCTGCACCGTATGCCTACACAGTACCTACGTAGGAAGGTCACAGCCTTGGCAGGTATAGGGCATAGTGGCACTACTTACATGCTGATCTGTAATGACAGTAAGTCGATCAAATTATACTACCTAAGTATAAAATGTACCTACCTAAGTAAAAGAAAATTGGATCACTACGCATACCAATGGGCCGCATTGCAAGCAGTGGAGACCGCAAAATGATTTATGTTGCCGCAAGACGCCATACTATGACCATAACATACTCGAATGTCACCAGGCAATGTTTAGGATTGCAATTTGTCTGTCACGTCATCTAGGTACTCGTTACTCACCTCTCAATATTAAAAATATGAATCGCAAAAAATATTTTGAAATCATAAGCTGGGTAACTAACTAACTAGGTATGTAAATATTTACAAGATGCCTACTTATTGTGTCCTCAGTTCCTCACTGATCACTCTAATGTGTTATAAATGAAGATAAACAAGTTTACAAACGGATTTTTCCTCTTCAATAAGCCCTAGTGCACACGCTATTAAGAATTTAGATACAATTACCTACCTACAAATATCTATTAACACTTCATCATAACATCAAACAAAGAATAGACTCGTATCTGCTTTATTTTAAAAGATGACCGAGGTAGGGTAAAATATGCCACTTATTTTCTCTGATCTTTGGCCCACGGACAAACATTTATAAGAAAATTTTTATGGGACCACGCATGGTCATTAGGGGCAAGATTCACAGGCCGCAGCTTTGACATAACTTTGCAAAGTAGAGTAAGCGCCACAATACGAATATAAACAATATTCTGATACTTAAATTAATTTCGCATGACACGCTTGAGAATACGAATAAGAACATTACACGCATATCAATAAGGTCCACACTCGTATGAAGCGCTTAGCTTAGTAAGTCAAAGCGTGGTCTGCGAATTTTAGGAGTATTTGATCGAAATAACGGAATATTACGTGGCCCATCATAGTCACTCAAACTAACCGTTTACGTTGTACCTACCTACTCCTAAATACCTAAAGGTAATTCACAGATAGCACTGTTAACGACAAACACTGATCAAATCAAGTCTTTAGTCAAGTGCAAGCGCACTTGCTTCATCGATACAGCTAAATGTTAATGCGACACAATATAATCTACTCATACTAATCATGTGTTTGACCCCTACTAGTTAATTACTTAACTCAAATCACATTTAATTGGATAATTTTATTTGTCCACCATTCCACATTGTAGGTCCTGTACAGTCAGACGACATTGTAATAATTCAAAACACAGCCCATTATTATACTTCTAAATTAAGTAGGTGTCTAATCATAATTCTAGTCCCCTCAAGGCTTATGCACGTACACACGGCTACACATCAAGCTATAGACATAACCAGTATAAGCTGACTTCTGATTGCACGAAAAACTTATACAATGCGAGATCAGCTAAAACTGGAAATGTATAGCTTGATGTGTAGCCGTGTGTCCCACACCGAATACGGGTGCAGTGCGTGCGAAATCCAAAAGGATGTAATGCGAGATGTCACACCAAACGCACATGCAGTGCGTGTGACATCGCACATCGACTCGAGCTACAATATTCAAGTCCTTTTGCACCCGTATAAAATCAATGAGGCTCTCCTATACGTACCTACGCATCAACCCGAATCTCTTCAAAGTGAGAGTGAATAGGCTTCTTCTGGGTAAGCTCACTCCATCGTCGACTCTGTCTTTGTCACCTCTGACTTAGACTAGAGTCAAGAGCAAACCCATTTCAAATAAAAAAAAATCCTAATGTTTTATCTTGCAGTTTTTATTTATGAATTGGTTGTAAAATAAACCTACCTCTAAATAAAGAGTTTTTTTACTTACTATGCATCAGCACCCTAAATGCGTAAACACGCTTTCAATCACAATCTGGATAATTTTAAAAGATATTGCTAATCCATTGCTTCATGTTCAAAAAATTTGTCTGCTCGACAACGTAAATGACGCAATGAATGTTGTTGAACTGTCAAAATGAAAGCCATTGCGCAATTAGGTACCCCGCTGGGCTAGTCACTGCCATTGCTTCAGTGCAGACATTGAGTAAAGTGCAGTTTACGAGTTAGGTATTATTGCTATTTCCGTGCCAATGTTATTGATTTAAGTCCCGTCTGTTACATACCAAACATCTAAACACTCATTGGTATAAAATAGTACCTACTACCTACAAATCCACTTAGGTACTTATAGATAATGTTCAACACTCACCTTGGTTCAACCTTATACCTAGTTGCGTTCATATTTAATGATACCACACAAAACCTAGGTTCATGTTACTCATGAATTATCAAGTTTCCACATAAAAAACCATTTGGAACAAAAAACATGTTGCCGTCAAGACATCTTGTACTTATTTATAATGATCATAAAGTAGGTAATTTATAAGATTGATACAGAGTGGGGACTCTGTCCGCCCACCAAGTGACCCCAGGGAAGACGGTGGCACAGTGGTCACGTGCTGCCGTGCATAGCGAGGCTCAGGGGAGGCCCCTTTACAGTATGCCCAGGGATGTGCCTTACAGGAGTTGCACGGGGGGGTACCAAAATTGGTAATTTAAGAGGAAACGGGACCACCCCTATGTGCTGATGGTGATCACCGAGGTGGTTTTAGTGAGGTAAAAATCCCACACTCCCCGACCTTCTTCCCCAGAGGTCGGGTGGCTTTTGAAAGTTTTCCCCAGACAAAAAAAAAAGGTAGGTTAGGTAATTTACCTACCTAAGATTCAAATGTGGCACTATCTCAGTTTAAAGATGTTGTGTTAGACTTCCGCATTTTCATCATCTGCGTCATGTTTACCGCAAATAGACGTATTTTCTTTCTTCCTTTTTATTTTCCTGTAGGACACTCCCAAAAAGTGCAGAGACATTCCTAGTAGGTACTTTCACTTCGTCTTGATCATCTTCGTACTAGGGCGGATTCTCTCCACATAGGTATGAAGCGCCTTCAGCCGAAATATGAAACTTCTGTAAGCCACACTCCACGCAGATTAGGTACCTACCCATTTTTTTGACCTATAAAATGTTTCAAACACACGATGATATGCATGACAAACACTTACCTACATTGTCCTATGGACTTGACTAGAGAATAGCACTGCTGAAGCGCTGATTACGTTCTGATCTAAAAAGAACTCTTGCGTAGTGAAAAGTTAAAAATCCAATTAGGGCTGAGGTCAGGTCACCCTTAAATGATTAAATCATAAATGCTTACCTTGCAAATCGAGAAATACGATTAGACTTAGAATCTGCCAAAGTGGTTAGTCAGCCTAACTTTAGATAAGTAAATAGATAGACATACCTACCTACCCACATAATAGTGGTTGTGGTAATCTTTGACCTCCACTAGTGTCCATTACACGTGGTTCACTCCTAGAGACAGTTTTTTGTTTCTACATCACCTATTTCAGATCCTGAGACTCCTGAGTACCCTTAGAATAGAAGCCAAATAAGAAGAAAGGTGAGTAGTTATCGTATAACACCCAGAGTGAGCTTACTCACCATAACCAGTAAATAAGCCTATAACGTTCCCACTGTTGGGACACAGGCCTCCTCTCTGTGAGTGCAAATGGGCCGTAATCCACCACGCGGGCCCAGTGCGGCTTGGTAGATGTCATATGTCTTCGAATTTTAGGTTCCAGGACATACTGGTTTCCTCACGATGTTTTCCTCCTCCGTTTTGAGAGAATGAAATTAAATACACAAAGTGCCTGTCTAGGTTCGAACTCACTGTTACTCGACCAATTACAAGTACCTACCTAAGTCAATGTCGGGAACTTACCCATTTACCTACCCACGGTATGAAGAATCATCGCGAATGCAGCGAACCCTTGGACTTGCTGCAGTTCAAGTGCAGGTCATGCAAATCTCAGTTTATCTTAGTGACCTAGGAGATTTAATGTCATACCTACAGACTCCGACTGTCTGTTTATAAGATACTGAGATAGCAAACGAACGACTGTTTATAAAGTTAAACACTAACAATCTCCGACTGGGTCGAGGTTATTTGTCGCAGAATATCCATAAAACTGTTCCATTAAAATGTTTATCGATAGTCTGAATAAGAAGCTGATTGATGTATGAGTCCCACGAACAGGATGTATCAGAAACATAAAAGTAAATTAGAGTAACTAAATGGAATTAAATCAAGCCTTTTTTTAATTTTTAATAGCTTAGTGCTCTTGAAGAAAAGGAACTTTCTAAGCTGTCGGCCAGCATGCCTGTGTGTGGTGGTGGCTTAGAAAAATCATATGGGAAATAAAGGGTAGCAGCGGCAATAGCTGTATCTACCTCTGTCCGAAAAGTAGTATGAGTATTTTGAGCACACACATTTAGAGGGGCTTGTGGCTAAGAAATAACACGCTCTGGTCGTTCGATCAGCTTTCCTAGTTGGTCCGTGGATGAGTGACCATCTTTCCCTACATACCAAGACTCCTCCTTGCCTCGGAAAGCACATTAAGCTGTTGGTCCCGGCTGTCATTCGTGGATCTTTGACAGTCGTTACGGGTCGTCAGAAGCCCGAAAGTCTGGCAATCAGTCTTACCAAAGGGTATCGTATTACCCAGTAACTGGGTTGTGGAGGTCAGATAGGCAGTCACTCCATGTAAAATACTGGTATTGAGCTGCATCCGGTTAGACTGGAAGCCGACCCCAACATAGTTGGGAAAAGGCTAGGCAGCTGACATTTAGAAAATCTAGAAATACATAATCAAAAGGCACACCAATAGAAGAGTTGTAAAACTTTTACTTCTCGTGAATTTGCATAGGTACATTGTCAGGCGAATAAAACACAATGGCCCAAGTCAGTAGGCAAACGTTGGCCATTCGTCCGTCACGCACGGCACAATTGTGACCGCTCAAGTGGAATCAAGTGCACTAAACTTCCATTACTTTTGTCAGTATTGCGCCTACAGTATCTGCCTACAGACATCCGTTAACAGCATTGTGAGAACTCCTGCCATAATAACCATTAACTAGCGCTGTATTCATCTCTTTGAGCACTAATTTATACTAGATGCGGGCTCCTACTTCCCACGATGTGTCACGTCACGGTAATAACGGAGATCAGATGCTTCATACATAAAATTATAATGACTTATGAATTTTTATTTTTGCTGCGAATGCCTCATGGTAGCCCGCGAAATTCAATTTTTCTTAGGTTTATGCAATTTGCTATTTAGTGGCACTGCCGCTAACAACAATACAACCACTGTGGTAGGTTGTATGTTGATCAAAATATGATTCACGACAGTAACTCGTAGTATTTACAGAATTATAATCATTAAAATCATCTACACAGAGTTTTCAATTTCTGTTTCCAGGGCCCTACGGTCTTTTATGAAGAAAGGGAAGAAGGGGACGTCTTCGGAAAAATCTAGCAACACCCAATTGAATGGAGACACCTCACCTATTATTTACCGAAGAGCGCTGCAATGTAAGAAAGCACAATCGTTGACGTATATGATTCTTGACTGTGTAACCCCCGCGTCCTAACCAAAGCGATCGGTCCACGAATACTCGCTCGATCGGCGCGTTCATTATGTCACTCATTTGTTCAGAAAACCGGAGTGTGCTCTCTGTCGGCGCTACTACGCGTTCGGCTTCGCCGTTCAAAATGAACGTGACTGTCGCGTGCATGCGCGTTGGTCCTTTGGTTGGGACGTGGCCTAAAGCATTTCCGGTTCATTGATAAAAGAGAGTTGTGTGTGATGATCTAATTTTGAGTGTTATATTTATAGTCCAGTGTTTCAAAAAGTTACCTACTTATTAAAATTCTTTTAATTTATTAACCTAATCTAAATCGAAATTATTTTCAGATTCGACGTCGCCTACAGGGGCGCGCAGTACGGTAGCGTCTCCTGAGAGGGGCGACCGCTACGTATATGGTGGCTCCATCACTCCGCTGCCTCGGTCCCGGTTCCAAGAGCGTCTGCGCAGCACCAGCCACCATGAGGTCCAATCACTAAGGTGAGGTCTTTAAACTGTATTTTTTTTTGCTGTCTGATTATAGATAGTGCCATCCACGAAGACGCGCCCCACTCTTCTTACTAATCGCTAGTTAATTCCGCTAGTTTTAGTTTTTGATACACACTAATTACCCACTAATAAGTAATTAAGTAATAACTGTGTATCGACAAAACTAAAACACTAGCGGAATGTTGCACACTTGTACTGTAAGCGATTAGGAAGAAAAGTGGGGCGCATCTTAGTGGATGACGCTATCTGTATACAACTTAGCAATAAAGTAACACTTTACGCTGAGATGAGAGATCAAAGTGGTTTAATATGTCTGAGTTAACTGAATGAGTATGTGGCTTTAACCGCATCTTACAGATGCATATAGGGTTTTCAAATTGGTCAAGGAAAATCTTATCTTGTTTTCCTTTTACTTAACGATCCACGACTAAATATTGTTCTCTAGTGTGCATAATTATGTCATCGCTATAAGTCATAGTTTCCTCATTCTGTACCGTCTTATCAAAACAAATTAGGTAATATGCTGTTCTATACAAAATGCATTATCTCTAAGGAAAGGGTATTCTTTTTCATGAGTCAGGCTGTATAATAATGATTTTATAAAAACTATTCATATCAAATAATATTTAGAGAAAATATTAAACGTTTCCAGTGCAACCCCTCGCCTGGCCCGTAGCGAATTGTCGGGGTCTCGGCTGAGCGTGGAGAGTACGAACCCCTTCGAAGAGGATGGCCCTGTGCCGCCCGTGCGCGCCTCGAGACGTAAGAAAAAGCGCGCACCTCTACCGCCAGGGCCAGTCTACACCACCCCTGAAACTGCCGATACTACGGTAAGATCTAATTATCATACTTTAAAGCCGAAACTGTTCGACATTTGGTTGTGTCTGACTCTATCTGAAAAGGGCTAAAGCCAAAGGAAGACTCACTAGCAAATTGTGAGTTCTTTTTTTAGCTTGAATGTCTTAAAAATAAATATTTAGTAGTATAAATCCTTAGATTGGTTTAATGTTAAGTCAAATATTATTTTGGTTTTGTCAAAATTAGGAGACATCCTGCCAGTCAACACATGAGCAGTAGACCTACAAACAGAATTGGCAAATACTACAAAGGTGTCACGTCCTTTTATGGTGATTTCATAATATTGTCTAAGGAAGACTCCACTTGCACTGAAAGCTATCTATCGATCGACACCGCGAATGCACACTGTGTAACAGAACAATAACAGGCTTTAGGGAAACAACAGTAACATGGGGACAATAGGCATTCGGAATCATCGTCTAACACTGCTGTATGTTGTATGTACTCTATTTACACGCTGCTAACATTTGGGACCCCTGACGAACGTCTACGTTAAATAAATTATCTGCAGCTTATTTTGATAAAGTACATATTTGACAAATATTTCATTGATTAAACTTTAATAATTACATGAGAGAGTTATGCCATGCTAAGATATTGTTTTATTGGCATACTTAATTGTTTTCGGAGTTCATTTTCGGAGCGTCTATGTACCTAACACTACTTTACCATAACATTTCTTTTTCAGGTGTCCGTTGTCCCTTCAGAAATACAAATAAGTGAGAGCGAAGAAAAAATATTGAACAAAACTGAGGGCGATTTAGAATTAGAAGACATGAACTTGAATATTGAGCTAAAAATAGTTGAAGATGAAGATGAAAAACACAAGAATACGGACGCCATAGAAGTTAAACTAACCACTCCTAATACCGTTAATAATGATGAAGTAGTTGACGTCTCGGTTGTCAGAGAAGAAAAACCAAACAACGAACAAATAGATACAGACAACCAAACAGACATCACTGAATCTAATGACAACGAAGTTACGCTAAGAAATATTTCTTCAGAAGAGGATATCCTGAACTCATCGGCATTCCATAAAGTAGACATTGTAACATACAGACGCAATTCCAGCGTTAATGAAGATGACATACGATTACGACGAGGTAATTTAGAGGACTTCCAGTCATTGTCGAATAAAAGAAGCAAGAGCCTTACTAATGCCTTAGACACGACGTATACAACATACGATATAAACTTAAATGAGAGCACAATGCACATGGACACTAACGGAAATGTCGGGCCCAAGAAAGTTGTATGCAAACTTTACGACGACCCGCAAACAAAAAAGAGTATTGAAACGATTTCAAGTACAGAAAAGGAATTTCTAGAAATAGACAGGGCTACTAGGGAGCTCGAAAGAGAAATAAATAAGCTAAATTCCGCCTTGAACGAAGACGATATTCCAAGCATAGATGCAAGGCTGTCAGTGTCAGAGATCAAGAGAAGGTTTGATAAGAATGATGCATCGTCACCAAATCCAATACCAAAGCCTAGGAGGAGTCACTATGGTGGAGGCTCAAGTACTCCTTGAATGTTAACCCTTCCAACTTAATTATGGCTGTTTAATGTGGATCCCACAATCATTTAAATAATAAAATTAATATATTTTGCATTCTCACATGTACGCGGTTCGCTATAGGAAAATAAAAAAGTTACCTAAGTTGTATTTACACTTATCATATCAAATGTTATTATATTATGCAAATGAAAGAACAACGTATCAGCTGTAAACCGAAAGAAGTCCTAAGGCCACGTACGCACTGACAGGTGCTTAGCGCTTAGGTTGCTGGCGGCTTGCTTAGTGCCTAGAGCCTAACGAGTAGCGAAGTGAAACAAACGCTGTAGAATTTTCGCAACCGTCCACACTGCGCTCTTAGTGTCTTTTGCTTAGTCGCCTAGCGTGTAACGAAGGATGCTCTAGGCGCTAAGCAAGTCAGTGCGTAAGTAGCCTAATTGTTTTCCAAATCATATCTATATATAATCATACAAATTATTATATTTAAGTTGTGACTAAAACAAGAGCAATCCAGCGAGTGTACACTAGTAACTATGTTAGTATAATGTGTTGTAACACATGTGATTTTTAGATAATAATGATCGTGGTTTAGATTTTAGTCGGATCTCAAACATTTTTAAAGGGGATTGAAATATGTGATTATAAAGTATCATAATAACACATGCTTAACTCAGCTTAACTAAAATACTTTTACCTTCGGCTTCGTTACATAGCATAATATGATATGATACAAGAGAAAATAATACGTAAATCATAGCTTAGATAAGAACATTGTTTTGCCATAAAATATTCTAAATATTTAGCGGCGTAGGATAATTTATTTGTGATAAATATTTTATTATATTGAATGTATGCTTTGGTAGTAACACATAAACATCACCTCGCGAGTTAGTCTGCCAATGGTATGCTATTGACACAAACATACTGCGACAGTAAGTAGTGACATAGTGCACTATGTTTTTGTGCGCAAGATTCCTAATTATTTATACAAATGTTCACATTGGGATTAGTTATTTGTTAGTTCAGTCATTGTTGTTTAATAAATTATTATTCGAATGATGTTGTGTAGTTTCATTAATCTCAATCTCACTATTGTGTAAAGGAGTGTGATTAAAACATCAATAATATTCAGTAAAATATGTATTAGTAAATATACTAAAACTCTCATAGACGATCAACATTATTTTTACTCTTACAACAAACAAAGCTTACTCTTATAACCTACTTACTTTATCCTTCATATACTTTATAAATCTCGGTAAATTTGATGATGCAGTACTGACGAGCGCCTTGTATTCCTTCGGAAGCTTTTTTTGCTGCCTTGCCTGAAATACAGATAATGTTAAAAACGAGGAACACTACCAAAATCATTTTCTAAATGTCTACGACTCCAAACTTACTTTATTTCGCAGTATTGGCGCTAGAACGGCCAACTTATCGGCTAGCTTCACTTTAGCAGCCAAGAAATCTGTTTCATCTTCTGAATATAAATCTACGAGTGTGTCTATTGCTTCAGCTACAGCCCATACTTCGTTCTCCTTATGTGCCTGTTCTATAATAAAGTCAGTGATGGTGCATATAACATTGGACGTGACATCATTCAAGTTATTGACCAATAGTGAGGCCAGGATGCCAACCATTCGGATTAAGTTTGATCTTATCTCAGGGATTTCACATTCCCGAACTCCAGTGAGCATTATCTGCAACAAAATATGTTACATATTATATTATAAAATAAAAACGTAGTACGCAGGTAAGTTTTATAATAAATTCGTCATTTTAGACTTGTACCAAAATATTTTAAGGTTGGTTGCACATTTTAATAAATTAAATATCTATTTTTTTTTTATTTAAGTAATCTAATCTTAGTATAAACATCCATCCATCTATTAACTTCCTAAAAAAAAATGTAAGACATGCAGGACCTAAATAAAATACACCCCTTGGGAAACCCAGACGTGATTCAGTAACTCTTTAAAAAAAAGTATTTTACGTATAGATTGGACAGTTGATTATTTTTAAGTGGCCTGTATTATTTTCTAATTCTAAGGCATTTATGTATTTTTAAAGTATGATGAACACCAAAGGTTTGTCAAATGCCTTAGGATGTTCTAAAATGAACAAGGTATTAAACAAATAAAAATTACGACTCATTTGAACAAACTAGAGAACATAGAGGAGCCAACAACATTCAGAATTTTGAAATTTTAACTTACTCAGGAGTGTTAACAATAGAATAACATAACATCGCGCCTGTTTTCGCCGAAGTGTTATGCAGAGGTAACCTACACTACACCGAGATTCCACTAGTTTAGTTTAAGACTCATGCTAAAGAGGGCGAGCCTATTTCCATCAACCGGGCACAAATTCAGACTCCAGGCTGCTACTGAACAGTTGGAATTGGGAACCAAATCAAATGAAAATTGATTGAATAACTATGAACGGGCAATTTGAACTTAAAGAGTTGTATTGATGGTTTTAATGATTCTTCGGTGAATATTTATTTTTCATGGATGCTGATTTTGTTACCAGAGAACCTGATACTGAGCTGCATATTGCAAAAAACGTGAGAAAAGTTGTATGACTTACCTCAATATCTGATAAAGCCAAGTCACTAAACAAATTACAGTCATTACTATTGTGATTTTCTTTAAACTTAATCTTGTCTAAAGCAGCTCTCATTACTGCTGTTGCAGCTTCCGACATATTAAAATTTTCTAAACCTTGTTTAAAAACGAGTTTTCCTGTATCTACCCAGATTTTATAGAGGCCGTTGACTCCACCAAGATTTTCAATAGGAAGTGTTGATATTAAGTTATTTATGCATAGTAGTGCTCGGGTTTGCAAGCTGAGAATCCTGAAAAGATTGGATTTAGTTTAGAACTTTAGACTTTCAACATCTTATTTGATTGAGACAGGTAGATCAAAAATCAATTTAGCAAACCTACCTCTTGTAAATAATTTGTGATGCTTCATATTCTTTTAATATTAACATGACATTCTCAGCGGGTAATTGGGTTCTAGCCCAAACTTTATCAAATATTTCCAGAGATATAAAAGCTTCCATCACTCCAGGGGGCAGCTTGTCTTCTGCAAGAATGGTCTCGCTACCATTTTCAAAAAGTTCTTCATCTGCATCATCACTCTCTGATGAGTCATTACCTTCCAGTTCATCACCATCTACAAGATCATTACAAAAAAACACCTTAATTAAATTGAACTGAATATAGGATAACAGGAGTACAGCGATGAAAAAAGAATACACTTGTTACCTTCACTTGAACAAATATTAGCAATAATTTCAACAGAACTATGTTGGGCAATAAGCATTTGTGATACAGATTGCATCTGGCTTTCCAATTGTTGTGCTTCTTTGCCTTTGGGTGCTTCCACTTTTCCTGATACATCACTTAAAGGCACAGTACTTGATAACTGACTACAGATCAGTCTGTGATCTACTGACAGTGTATTAGCTAATATAGACATAACGCTGTTGAATACATCAGTTGGCAATGTTGCTATATTACCACCACATGTATTGATTATCACTCCTGCTGATAGGGTTTTCAGCAATAGTACTGTGGGATCTCCTCCCTCCAGTCCCAACAAAGCTTGTAATTGCTTTTCTGCATTAGACTTTATCTTAGCCATTGCTGTAGGATTGTCTTCCACAACAACACACATACATTGTAAAACTGCTGTTACAATGTCACTACTGAAAGTCCCAAGATCTAAATAACGAGGAAATATGTCTAATATTCTAGACTGTCCCAAGTATTTGACAGCCATATCTGGAAAAATACAAAACGAAAGAATTCAAGTAAAGCTTGAAAATAATCTGACTTAAACTGCGTTTCGACCAGAGATGAGCGAGGATGCTTAGCGAGGGATATGTCATGTGTCTGAAACCAACCAATAACATCGCTTAATTTTTATAGCTTGAACTAAGTTAGCATTGGTATTGGTTAGTTTTATACACATCCCTCGCTACGCATCCTTGCTCTTCTCTGGTGGAAAACCAGCCTTAAAGGTGTGCCTAATTAGCATTTTACCTACCTGAACTCTCACAAAGGTTCAAAAGTAAATTAACAATTTGAATGAATGTATCAATATCCTCATCCTTTGTTTTGGAACTTGTATCAGGCACCCAACTTTCAGCATGCTGGAAAAACGAATTTTTATTTTGTTTTAGCATAAACAGCCCTAAGAGCAGAGTTAAATCAGTTTATACAGGGTGATTTTCGAGATGGGACTTCAGGGCATAATCCGAAACTATGGGTATTAGAGCAAAGTGGTCAACGTACTGATGACTTCGATTTTAGAGGAAAATATAATTGTATTAGAAAAAAAAAACTTCTCTGTGCCAGGAATCGAACCCAATCTCTTTGTAAAAAAACCGGCCAAGTACGTGTCGGACCACGCACAATGAAGGGTTCCGTAGTTGGAATGAATTTATCCCAAGAACAAACTTAACATTGTAGTTGAAAAACATGTTCTCCTATACATTCCAACTGACAATGTAAGTTTGTACGCACAATATTGAGAGATTTACCATGTTGTTTCAAGATCATAGATTTCTTATTAATTTTCCTGTAATCTATAGGTATAGAACTATTTTCTGTATTTTTTTCAAAATTTTAGGCTCAGTAGTGTCGGAGATAAGGGGGGAATGGTAAATTTCCGTCTATTGTCTTAAATAACTTTAATACAATTTACTTTAAAATCATGAAAAAAAATATTTGAGATCCTCACGGTAAGCCCTTTCATTTGATATGTCACACGATACAGATTGCGAAACTTTTTTTTTTTAATTCTATTTACCCCTCAAAAATGACTCCCATTTTCAAAACTCATTTATTTACGTTACACGTCTGTGTTTGGGTCACAGAGATTCATATGTGTACCAAATTTCAACTTAATCGGTCCATAAGATTCGGAGCAAATTGGCTGTGACAGACGGACGGACAGACAGACAGACAGACAGACACACGAGTGATCCTATAAGGGTTCCGTATTTTCCTTTTGAGGTACGGAACCCTAAAAAGCACTCTATGTTTGTATACTGAGCGATAGTGTTGCTGATAAGGGTCAAATAACGTAAAGGGACAGTATTTGTAAAATCCAAGTAAAAGTGCCAACTCTTTTAAAATAAATAAAATAAAATTGAAACACATTGTTTGTTTGCAGCATTTGATCTTTACCAGCTATACTTTTGTTAAGTGCAATAAATAATACAGGATCCTATTTAAGTAATAAAAAACCTCAGACTGTATGGTTTTGATTCATATTCATAAGCTACATTTATTTACTTTCTACATAAACTTGTTGCCATCTTTTTTGTAATCGGGTTTTTTGGTTCTTTAGTATTATTGTCTTCTATGCATAACAAATAAATTAAAGAAAAAAAAAAAACTCCGGCCTTTTATTTTTATAATCCTCTACTTTTAATATGCCATGAAACTATCTGGATTTCAAACAACTTGTCTTTTCTGGCTGTAGTGGTAAGCATAATAAAATGCTTGTAATGGGCAAAAGAAACTGTTGGTGTTGGTTGTTGGTGTGGTGGTGACACAAGGTTTGTATGCAAGCCGAGACACTACACACACACACACACACACGCACACACACGCACGCACGCACACACACACACACACACACACCACACCACCACACACCACACCACCACACCACAACACACCACACCACCACACACCACACCACCACACACCACTCCACAACACACCACACCACCACACACCACACCACCACACACCACACCACCACACACCACACCACAACACACCACACCACCACACACCACAACACCACACACCACACCACCACACACCACTCCACAACACACCACACACCACACCACCACACACCACACCACCACACACCACACCACAACACACCACACCACCACACACCACAACACCACACACCACACCACCACACACCACTCCACAACACACCACACACCACACCACCACACACCACACCACCACACACCACACCACCACACACCACATCACCACACACCACACCACCACACACCACACCACCACACACCACACCACCACACACCACATCACCACACACCACACCACCACATTCTCACTACATTTTAATCATCTAGATTCTAGCTAGATATAATCATATAAGTGAAGCATAATATTATTATATTCAAATTTATTGACAACAAACCCCATGGAAAAAACATGTGACAGGAGTCATGATGTCCTGTTCCATCATATCATCACAGGTGCCCAGGTCAACTGCAGACAAATTCCGGAGGGTGCCAGCTGCCGCGTTCCTTACTGAGCTCGCTTGGTCAAGCAACAATGGAGCTGCCACCTTCACCAATCCGCGACTTATAAGATGAGGTACATTCTCTGGATTTTCTATCATCATGGCAAAAGTTTGCAGACCACAGTACTTTTCTTCCACATCAGCACCCTAAAATAAATGAATAACTTTATTAACTTCGGCACTACTTAACTCACGCACAAATTCATTGTTTGTTAAAATAATTGTCTATTAAGTGCACCATGTAAAACCATCATAATTAATTTATCTGTTATTGCTTAGTTTGCAAATACCTTATACCGACTTATAGCATAATAATTTGATTCTGTAGTAAGTGCATCGTCTTCACACAATTGTAATTTTTAATTAATTGAAGAAAAAATTGTAAAACCATAGTTAAAGTCAAAGTTTTATTTATTTGTAAAACATAGGTGGTGTAAAAACAGGTGTTATTAGTAAAATATATAGGTACTTACACTAAGTTTTGCCGATGACGGCGTACAAATATGAATAAGTAGGTAATAATTAACATCATTCATTTAAGGCATTGACTGCCAACGCGGTCACCGGTGACCGCGATCAATAGATTTTCTATTGTGTCTGTTGCCTGGCAGTCAACGTGTTAAAGTGAATTCAGCAAAAATAATTATTAAAAAATGTCAACAGAAAAAAATAATATAAAATGTATGTCAAAATAAATGCTTCAGTCAGATAATTATTGTAGAGTTAAGTATGTCATAATGTCAAGTTAGAGTTATATGAAACAATTTTTATTTTTAGATAATATTAAAAATGTCTAGTAATAAAAAAGTTCAGTAATACATAATGTCAAAGTTTGTTTTTACTTATGTCAAGGCAAATTCCTTTTGGTGGTCAAAAAAGTATGAAGTTTATTTTTAAACATAGATTGAGGTAGTTCTCTCCAACTTTTTGGTACTTTGTTATAAATGACTGGAGCCAGTACACACTTTTGCGCATTATGGTCGTCTTAGCCGATTGGAGACAGTTTTGACCATTGTCACGTCTATTGCGTGGGAATACGTCGGCTAGACGCTTAATGTGATACGGATTCGACTTAACAAACACCACTTTTATTTAAAGAGTAACATTAGTTGTACATTGGTTGATTTTGTAGGATTTTGATGTTGGTTCCTCATTCAAACTTATAAATTCCACATTAGAATAAAAATATTCTTCATATTTGGTATGATTTATCGATCAGCCTCAAGAAGATGTAGTTTGGCCAAAGAAAGCTGTCCACGAATTATTTTCTAAACTTTTAGCATGGAAACATTTTAGGACTGTCAAAACTGTCAGTTTACAATATGGATAATTTTGATATTTCGCCTATACTATTAATATACAGGGTTAAATTAAATCAGCTAGCGAAACTCTGCAGACGTGATGGTATCGCTATCTAAACACGAAAAAAAAAAAACAGATTTTCTCAACTCATACTTCGAGTAACAACACTCCCAGCAGTCGTTAACCCCCAAAAAACGAACATCAAATATTTTATATTCTAATTTTTTCTTGTTTTGCTGCTGTCTTGTATGAATCAGAATGTTGGGCCACAAAAGGGATGAATGAAAGGCAATTGCATGCAGCAGAGATGAGAATGCTAAGAGGGATGTGTGGTGTTACACGAATGGTTAGAAAAAGAAATTAGTACATAAGAGGAAGTTTGAAAGTGGCACAGGTAACTAAAAAGTTGTGTGGAAATTGGTTGTCATGGTATGGGCATGTGTTACAGAGTAATGAGGAAAATGTCGTGAGAAGAGTTTTGAGTATGGATGTCGATGGCTATAAGAGTAGGGGAAGACCACAGAAAAGATGGATGGACTGTGTGAATGATGATATGGCTGGAACCCTGGGGTGACTACCGAGATGACTACTAATTATGGAAGAAAAAGACATGTTGCGCCGACCCCAAATAAATTGGGATAAGGGCAGGAGAATGAAATGAGATAATAATACCCATAACGTCTGCAGTTTCGCTAGCTAATTTAGTTTGACCATGTATAAATATGAAATACTGATACATAACATATTTTGAATTATAAAAATAGTAGCAACTCCGTTTACGTAGTGTAAAGTATGTTGGGGTAAGTTCGGCCCTGGGGTAAGACCGTACGAATCAAATTACCAGATAATTTGGCAATATTTGGCTGCAACTACCTTATAAAGTTATAAGTCTTACCATACTAAGGTAGTTTCGGTAAACTTGGCCAAATATTGCCAAATTACCTGGAAATTTGAGTCGTACGGTCTTACCCCAGCGCTGAACTTACTCCAACATTCCTTATAGCCAGGGTTAGCAGTTCTTGATTTTATTAATTGCCGCCTTTTTTCTTAGACAGCTTTCTTTGGCCAGAGTTTATGGATCAATAAAAATTTGTTTAATTGACTCTTTGATCAATAATAGTACCTACTAGATTCATGATTAGAAACAAAAATAAGTCGCTAAAGTGGCCACGTTTGTACACACTTAAACATTTTATATTTCTTACTACGAACTATAGAAAAAGGTTTAATAATATTAACAACTTCAGATTATTATAAAACATAAGAGCATTTACGCCGTACGACATTTCATACAAACTTTCAAGCCCTTGTTTTTCGAAATGAATGAACCGATTATAGTTAATGAAACTTCATACGCTTAAGTCTAAAAAAAACTTATTACAAAAAAACAACCGACTTCCAACAAAACACTATAAAGTGAAAAATAACTTTATTTTCAGAAGTCAGTGTCGTTGGTTCTGCATTTTCGTTTTTTTGACACAAAAACATACAACCGAATTGAGAACCTCCTCCTTTTTTTGAAGTCGGTTAAAAAGTTACTTAAGAACATTTTCGAAATGTCTTATTTAAAAAAAGATAACTGGAAATCTCTGTTTCTATGGATTTTTAAAATCGGTCTCAATTGGCTATTTTTCGAAAATGTTCTTAAGTAACTTTTTAGACCTTTGTATCCTGCTTATGCGTATGAAGTTTCATTAAAATCGGTTCATGCATTTGGAAAAACAGGGGCTTGAAAGTTTGTATGAAATGCCGTATGGCGTAAAAGTTTCATTACGATTGCTGTCATCGGAGAAACGTAAGCGACGCACAGTGGAACGAATGTATGGGAGCGGTTGGACGTAGACATGTCCGAAAAAAAAGAGTAAAATTATGCCAAACTAATGATGCCATCTTATTCGATTACTTAATGCCTTCATAACTTGTGGTGATGAATTTCTTCATAACTCCCATATTTCGGGAGTAATTTGAGAAAATGTGAAATTTTACTATGAAAATGAGTGTATCGAGCTCTCTCCCTCCTGATTCCGGGCTTGTTTCAAGTAGCGGTCTCTAATATCATAATGCTAATACTAAGAGCTATATTTAATACTAAGACACATAGTGCGCCAAATGTGCACTTTCTGGGATAAAGAGTGATGTTTATTTTATAACACAATTTTTTTATTTTTTGTTTATTTTGTTGATTAAAACCGTTTTTCTAAAGGTTTACCTTATTACAATAACATTTCTGAGCAGCCAATTAGAGAAGATATAAGCTAATTAGGATATATAATTAGGGACTTAAGGTTTACATATAAAACTGATGCACTAATGATTACTGATAAGAACATTGCTATTATTTAATTACTAAATGGCTCTTAATACACTAATTTAGCATGCATCATTTACTAATTATCACAATAACTAATTACCTTGCAATATTTAACAAAGGATACCTGGGATACCTGGATTTTATATAAATAGGTCACTATTAGTAACTTTAAAATCAGTGTTGATTTACACCTCGTTGTATCCAAGCTAATCTCGCAATGTATTTTCCAAATTTTAATACAAATCTTGATATTCACGTTGCTTTATGCGCACGCGCACATAAAGATTTACGCGACTTTAACTATTTGTTCAGTGTTTTAAAAGATAACAGTTGTGTTCAGTTATGTGAAAGTGCTGAAACAAGTTTAAAAGACTGGTGTCGTCGATTTTGCTACCGCATTTATGCAAAATGGACACAGTCTGGAAGAAGCACAGATAAGTTTCGGAAGAAACATGAGATTTGGCTACAGGCTGCAATTCAATGGCCGGAATTACAGAATGAAAATATGGAACCTTCTACAGAAAATATAAGTGACGTCATCGAGCCCATAATTTCTCCTGCTAAATCTGATGCTTCAACTTGTACACATCCTAGTCCTCGTAAATCTTTTGAGGACCTTAGTAACCGGCAAAAAAGAAGACGCACTGAAGATAGTCTTTCATGCAGCAGTAGCAGCGCTGAAATTATGTTTTCGGCCGAAAGGGCGCTTCAAAAGGCAGGACAAAGCGATACAGCTTATGTTATGAAATACTTGACGGAGAATCCAGAAGAGGCCTCAAAAATCAAAGCCTTCATTGAAGGTAAATCAATTCAGGTACGGGAAATATCCCCTTTGAAGGCATTGGCTCTTTATGTATCGATGAACTTATCGAAATGGCGCTATAACACTCTTCGGGATTTCAACACTCAAGAAGGAGCTCTTCAATACCCGAGTTACTACATGTTGGTTAAAGAAAAAATTAAGTGCTATCCGGCCAAAGAAGATCTCACAGTTACAGAGAGCTCTGCAAAAATCAAATTACAAGCCTTGATGGATTTAACCTCAAGAAGACTTATTAGGTCGTTAGAAACCCCTGTTGATCCCAATCAACAGCTCGTATTGACCAGCAAATGGGGTTTTGACGGATCATCTAGCCAAAGCATTTATCATCAAAGGACGAGTGAAGATGAGCAAATCGATCTTGCTAGTAATTTTATGATTAGTCTTGTACCACTGCGGCTCGTCTCAAAAGGTGTAACAATTTGGGAAAACGAGCGACCATCTTCCACTTCATTTTGCCGGCCAATATTGTTTAAGTTTATAAAGGAAACCAAAGAAAATGTGCAGAGAGAGATGGCTGAAATCGAAGCAGAGATTGAAGCCTTAACTCTATCCACCATCACTGATGGAATTAGTGTCAAACACCAACTGCTGTTGACAATGATTGATGGTAAAATTCATTCCATTATATCCAATACAGCAGCTTCAGTGTGTGACATATGCAAGGCTTGTCCTAAAGAAATGAATAATTTAGAGTTAATCAAAGATAAACACGCAAACGAGGACATGTATAAATATAGCTTAAGCACCCTTCACGCTTGGATTCGCTCAATGGAATGCTTATTACACATTTCCTACAAATTAGACATAAAATCATGGCAAGTAAGGGGTGATATAGCATAAAGGCAAGTTGATGACAGGAATAAAAGAGTTCAAGAGGCTGTAAGAAGAGAAACGGGCTTACTTCTCGATGTTGTGAAACAAGGCAGTGGATCCACCAACAATGGCAACTCGGCAAGGAGATTTTTTGAAAACTACACTAAATCTGCTGAACTGACCGGAATAGATGCTATGCTTTTAAGAAAAATCTGTGTGATCTTGCAGTGTATTTCATCAGGAGAGAAGATCAACGTAACTAAATTCCGAGAGTTCTGCTTTGATACTGCTAAGCTTTACGTGGAGTTATACCCATGGTATTATATGCCTTCTTCACTTCATAAAATTTTAATGCATGGGCCAGACATAGTTCAGAACATGTCAATTGTGCCCATTGGTTTTCTATCCGAAGAGGCATCTGAGGCTAGAAATAAAGATTTTAGAAAATATAGAGAGGGGCATTCTCGAAAGCATAGCAGTATCTCATGCAATGAAGATATTATGCACAATCTTTTACTGTCTTCTGATCCACTTGTTACAAGTATCCGTCCAAAAGGAAATAAGTTTGTAAAAAAATCTTCTTTTAAGGAATTTTATGAGCTTACGGATTCTGAGAAAAGTGATATCGAATTTGTTAACATAAATGATTTAGCGGACATCGATTCTGAATTTGAATTAATTGATGATGATGATGATGACGAAGATAATTAAATGATGTTATTGTTTTAAAATGTGTAACTTAGTAAATTAGAGCTTACATCTTAATTATTTATTGTACTTTTAATGAAACTAGGTAATTTATTATCAACTTACTTAAAAGTCATACTCTCATCAGTTCTTGTGAATATTTTTGTTAATATATATTTCTGTATATCTTCTATCTATACATATAATAAATCTGTAGACGAGACGTTTCTGTACATTGAAAATATTTCCAAAAAAAATAGTTGGGGTGTTAAAGGATAACCAACAGATGCCATTTCATCAATTTTTGGAATTTTTGTCTGTTTGTCTGTTTGTCGGTTTGTCGGTTTGTCTGTTTGTCTGTTTGGATGTGACAGATTATTGATTTGAACAGGGTCAACGTAAAAAGTACCAAACCAATACGGTTACTTTTTATACTCAAATATGGTGTAGAACTCGGAGCAGTGATTAGTTTTTATTTCATCGCAATCGGTTCACTCTATCAAAAGATATAATCAATTTAAAGTATTCTAGAACAACTTTTTACGTTTTTTAGTAACACGTAACGACATCTATTGGCGCGATATAGTACCTACTAACGAAAACATATTGTTGTTGTGATGTGAATAATCACGTCCTATTAGTTTATGCTTACTTAAATGACGAAATAACACAGATACCTACTTATGTCTATGTTGTTTTAAAAAGTAATGATAATGATTATAATATTAAACAAAATCGCTTTCCATTGATGGTTTATTTAGTGGCGCCTGTGGCGCTAAAATAATTTTAAAGAAAAAGTGAGGATAATGTAAGATAATAATAATTAATGTGGTGTTCTGAGCGATAAAGAAGTTAGATAATTATTGATATAGAATGTTGAGTAACGCAGAGCGTTTTTTAACGAAGTTCTTACATGGAGCTTGCGGTAGGAGTTCTAAGGGAGAAATCGTCAAATAACGAAAAAGCGTTATGCCTCATTTTTCAAAGTAATAGGTAGATAGAGACACACACACACACACACAGAGAGAGACAGAGAGCTATTTTTCATGGTTTCCGAGGATCCTGACCCCGGTAAGTGAGGTCAAAAAGAAAATCAAAGATGGCGGTTGCCTAAATTTTTAACTTTTTCGTCATGGGTGTCGTTTTCATGGTTTTCGAGGGTGCTGAAGTCGAGAGTCAGGTGAAAATGAAAATCCAAGATGGTGGCTGCAATTTTTTTTTATCATGTTTGTCGTTTTCATGGTTTTTGAGGGTGCTGAAGTCGATAGTCAGGTCAAAATGAAAACCCAAGATGGCGGCTCCATTTTTTTTTTATGTTTTGTCATGGGTGTCGTTTTGATAGTTTTCGAGGGTGCTGAAGCCGATAGTCAGGTCAAAATGAAAATCCAAGATGGCGGCTGCAATTTTGTTTTGATTTTTTTGTCATGGATGTCGTTTTCATAGATTTCAAAGGTGCTGAAGCCGATAGGCAGGTCAAAACGAAAATCCAAGACGGAGGTTGCATTTTTTTTATGGTTTTCGTTTTATTGGTTTTTGAGAGTTCTGAAACCAATAGTGAGGTTAAAATGAAACTGTAACGGCTTACCCACCGTCGATTGGCCCATGAACCGTTGGTGAACATTATCTTTAAACCATTAACTTTTTTCCAAAGGACTTTTCACCCACGAACGTTTTGCCAACATAACTCTACGTCAGTGAATGCTTTACCAACAGAATGTTTTGACCAATAACTTTTCACCCAAAGAACAAGGCCAACAGACGCCGGGAAAGGTGGAAGTAAAATAATAATAAGACGTAGTCCTTTATTTCTGTGAAAAGGGTATAAAGTAACCTAACCAAGCCTAACCTCGGGGTGCCCTTCGCTCGCTTTGCTCGCTCACTTGAGCCGCCATCATCCCTTCGAACCCTACCTGTCCGAGTCGGGGTGCCCCAAGTCCCGAGCTCGCTTCGCTCGCCCTTGCATCCTTAGTTCTATTTGACATGGGTCAAATGTTCTTTGGGTGAAAAGTTATTGGTCAAAACATTCTGTTGGTTAAGCATTCACTGACGTAGAGTTCTGTTGGGGAAACGTTCGTGGGTCACAAGTCCTTTGTATGAAAAGTTAATGGTGATGACCAACGGTTCATGGACCAATCGACTGTTGGTAAACCGTTTCAGTACTGGTTAAAATGAAAGTCCAAGATGGCGGCTGCAAATCGAAAAATTCGTAGTGTGTGTCGTTTTCATGGTTTTCGAGAGTGCTGAAGCCGATTGTGACGTCAAAATGAAAACCGAAGATGGCGGCTGCAATTTTCTTTTTCTTTTTTTATCATGTGTTGTTTTCATGGTTTTCAATATAAGCTTACACGACTTTGTGTGAAATAAAATAAAATACAACCGACTTAAAAACACACTTCAAAGTGCAATAGACCTTTGGTTTCAGAAGTCTGTAATTTCTTGCCAACGCGCAACGTCTTCCCAAACTAAGGTTATTTTGCACTTTGTAGGGTTTTTTATGAAAGTCGGTTATATTTTTTTGTAATTAGCTTAAAATTATTTTTCTGGTTTTCGGCAGTATAAGGTCTAAATCAAAATCATGTCTAAAGTTTTCATGGGTTGCATCTTCGTAGTTTAAATGGCGGCCGGTGTCAAATATAACCAAAGTTTAATGGGTTGCTTTTTACACGGGCAACTTTATGTAGAAGCTCTTACCATTAATGTATTCTTCCTTTTATCATCTAGATATCTCGATGCTTTATAAGGCATAATATTGGTAGGTATATATGATATCTTCAATACCAAGTTAAGAAATTCTAAATTTACCATAGAGAAGAAACCAAGACTTAGAAAAACTAACTTCAAACTTCACCTACTAATCTCAGATATACTTTAGATAAAATGGTGATATGATTTTACAAGTTGGTATTCTAAGACAGACGCAAAATAAAATGGACATAATTATGGCTGTTTGGTTAGATAATCAGCCTCGAGCAGGCGCTTTTATTTTAATTTATTCTCAAAAATCAAAGTGACACTTCGTCGCATTGTCATTATGAACCATGAAGACGCAGTGATTGCAGTCGAAAAGGCCGTGGTAGCGAACCCTAGGTAAGGAAAGCGTTACCAGGCAAGATCTGATGATTCTTCCTTTTCAATGAAGGAGTGGCATTTACACCTTTCCTAAGCGACACATTACCTATTGTTTTCCGACATCCACGCGAACGAAGTCGCGGGCACAGCTAGTATATAATATATTTATAGACCTCTTAATAAGTCTGTCTGCGGTTTAAAGTAAATACAAATGGGGAAAAAAACGTTTTTTTTTTAAATTTTCATTTCCTTTTATCCCAGAAAGTGCACATTTGGCGCACTATGTGTCTTAGTATTAAATATAGCTCTTAGTAATAGCATTACGATATTAGAGACCGCTACTTGAAACAAGCCCGGAATCAGGAGGGAGAGAGCTCGATACACTCATTTTCATAGTAAAATTTCACATTTTCTCAAATTACTCCCGAAATATGGGAGTTATGAAGAAATTCATCACCACAATTTATGAAGGCATTAAGTAATCGAATAAGATGGCATCATTAGTTTGTCATAATTTTACTCTTATTTTTCTGACATGTCTACGTCCAACCGCTCCCATACATTCGTTCCACTGTGCGACGTCGAGCAATAAATTTAAAACGTCATTTGAAAATAATAAGTAATTTTTATAATAACTACACAAATATTTATTCTAAAATGAAAATTAAAATCTAAGCATTAAGGTTAAAAACATTTTGTTAACAATTTCGGGCTTTTTCTATTTCGGAACTAGACATAGGTCTTGGTATTATATTTCAATACTTAGAACACAGTAAGTATTGAAAGACGTAGAGTTGTTTGTTTGTATGGTGGCCTTAGAGGCACATATTTTTAATCTATTAAAAAAAGTAGGAGTACTAACATAGTACAATATTATGTTAATTGGTATGTTTCTGTGTAATGTGTGTTTAATTACCTTTAAACAGATTCAGCTTGTTATAAAGTTGTCTTTTGGAATCAATTTTTAACCAACTTCATTATTTGAGCAGTTTCTTTTTTACAAATATAATGTAATCTTACATCAATCATCATCAATAATCGCTAGGAAATCTACAAACAAAAATAATATATAAATAACAATACCACTCCATGCATTCCCTGTTCCAGAACAGTTGATGTTTGTTAGAATAGCTGGAGTGTTGGCGCAAACATTGGCCAAACAATCATAATATTTGCAAATGATTTATATTTACTATTTAATTGTGTTATTATATTATATTATGAAAAACATTTAATGATATAAACTTACTGAAAAAAAAAAATATTCCAAAACCTTGGTGATATGGTGGTTATTTACACAATTTTTGAATGAGAATTGTGGCATTTTGACATTATAACGTTGGCTATGATTGGACCATACTAATTTACCATAAAAATAAGAGCACAAAAGTATTTTTGCTCTTATTTTTCGGCCCGTTTTTGAAGCGTTTATGGGGCATCTAGTACTATCATTGATTGAAGAATTGTCTACAATCATTGTTTCATAGTATTGTATCAATGTGTAGCCACAAACCATTTAACAAATT
This sequence comes from Gortyna flavago, assembly GCA_963669345.1. NCBI lineage: Eukaryota > Metazoa > Arthropoda > Insecta > Lepidoptera > Noctuidae > Gortyna > Gortyna flavago. The sequence continues at coordinate 12,736,634 of OY770126.1, forward strand.
GGGTAAATACCTAACTACATAAATTGGTACAGTATTTTGGAACACAAAATCAATATTGAATTCTTGTTGATTAACCGTCTTCAAAAGGAGGAGGTTCTCAATTCAACTGTATGTAACGCGATATCTCCAACAATTATATATTACAAAAATTTTTTTTTATTGGATAGGGTATGCCTCAAGGCTGGTCCCAAAAATTTTATTAACTTTGCTCTTTGGTAGTTTTTGAGATATCTTCAATAATACGTATTTTTGCCACTTTGTTTATATTGATGATGTTATAATAACTTCCTGTCACTGATATTTACATAGCAAGTAGTGTTACTTATACGAATTTGTGTGGGGTAAGTAAAAGTGAAAAAAAATAAGGTTTTTGTATCCTAAATCTTTTTGAGACTGACGGTAGCTTCAGGAAAATGGTAAGTATATGGAGACTCAATAACTTTGGCTGAATGGATACTAAAAATGTGTTTTAATTAGCTGATTGCTTTCCGAAAAACAGTGCAGTGTCACATAGGGATTTTTAAGACAAATCAAAGCATTTTATCTATCTCAAATTCAGCCGTACAAAACCAATTTTTTTATCTACAAATTATTTGTATGGACACTACGTTTCCATACACATAATACTAAGTTTTCAAAAATTATGGATATTTTTGTTCTAAGGTGGAACTCAGACGAGCTCTTCAATTCAAAGGCCATTAATTATACATCCTGTAACTTTCTAAGGAATTCACTACAAATTCCAGGATTGGACCTTCAAAATCGACTAATTTACTACTAAATGTTGGTAGTATCAGTGTTTTAAATATTATAAGTGGCTCCTCTTTACCGAAATAAGTAGAATATTTCGTTCACCTGTAACTGATCCAATATTGTTTGAATAGCATTTTCCTTGCTGTCAACTGGGAGTTGCTCCTCCTCATCACTAACATCTGCCGTCAGGCTTCTCCTTGCTCTAGTTGCCTTGGGTTTCCTAACTTTTCCCATTTTAAGTTAATTTAACCTTCAAATTAAAAACACGCCGCTTTTCGTTTTCACTCTGTGGTGCAGATTCTTTCCGTATACAAATCTCACTCTATCAAAAAGTACTCTGTGTATACAAAGTACTCTTTGGCAGATTCTAAGGATGTGAAAAAATTATCGATTATAGAAAAAATCGATTAAAAATTGTTTTTTTTAAATGAAAATCGATTTAGGTATTACAAAAAATCTATTTTTTGTCACTAAAGAACCACTAACTATTATAACCATTAAGAATCATCGATACATCTCTCTAAGTTACATTTGTTATCTTTTGATCCAAGAGAATTTGAATTCCGCGAGCTAACACTCACTGTAGTCTGTGCTACCACTACACTATAATTATTCACCTTCTTTTGCGAAAAGAGAAATGAAAAAATACCTTTTTGTGTGAAAAAAAAAAAATATCTTGTTGATTGAAATTCAAATTTTCTTACGTATTTTGCAATTTGCAGGTCAGTGTCAGGTTGTATCTTGATCAAAATTTGATTCGCGACTACAGCAGGTACATATTTATATAATTATAATCATTATTACATCTTTCTAAGCAAGATTTGTACCATAAAAACTTTTTCTTATGAGATTTCTTGTAATGGTATGTACAAATCTAGCTTAGAAAGATGTATTAAGACGGCGTCGACCAAACGCCGACCGCTCAGTGGTGCCCTCATCGTTTGTTTGGTTATTTCTTTTATTTTAGAATGAAAATGCAGAAAATAAGCACGTTAAGCTGTGCTCCACAAGATTATACATTAATACTAATATAAACTTTAGTTTTACATTGTACAATTGTATTATAATCATAAAAACGGAAAATAGTGGCCACTATTTTCCGTTTTAAGAATTATAATAAAACTATTTTGATCAAGATACAACCTGACACTGACCTGGAAATTGCAAAAACGTTAGAAATTTTTAATTTCACGGTCTACCACTGTGCATTCACCTTAATAAAAGAGCTGTGATTGCTGTGTTAGAGTGATTATCGATATTTCACGCGTCTAATTTAATCTATCAAAAATAAAAAAATAAAACGATTATTTTAATAAAATTGATAATTTTTTAATCGATTTTATTACCAGACATAACAATCAATTATATATTAATCGCTTTTTTATCTATACTGTCACATCCCTAGATTCTCTCTTGTTTGTCATGTCATGGACTTATAATAATATTAACGTCTGTGCCTCTGCCTGCGGCCCATGCTGTGGCCGTAGTTCTACGCATGGCAGGTAATCTTCAAGTAAAATTTCTTAACCCTGTGTCTATGGTTCACACATGGAATTAATATGTACTTAGTTGTACGTAAGTACATATTAATTCCATGGGTTCACATATCTCATTTGACAGTTCCTTCCCCTCCCGCCTTCCGTACTTCTGGTATGTATGACGCCATTCCGCCATTTTGATATCTGTCTAGTCTGTTGAAGTTTATTACAGTTTCAGTCTGTGGTTTCAGTTGGATTTATTTCCGTAACATAACCTCTCAATTTTTGTAGCTGAAATATTATCGTGCAACATGTATAACAAGTGCTGTGTTGTGAACTGTGCTAGTAGACGAAAGGACGTCAGTTTTCATGTTTCCAAAAAGTGAGATAGGACTCAAAAAATGATTAAGTGCATCTGTGAAAGACTACGAAGCTTGAGCTTCCAAAAACTTCACAAACAGTTTCTGTGTCGAAATCATTTCGAGAAGAGGTTTCTTTATAAAAATACGGTACATAATTGTATTTCCTTTAGAGAGTTCAAGAGCATATAAGAAAAGAAATTGGAATCATCAAGGAATCGGAATCATCATGGAAGAAGCAAACAAATACTTAGAAAATCAACCTGAACGGAATCCTGATCTAAAAGGAATTAAAAATCGTATCAAATCTAAGTATTTGTTTGACTTCATAAATTGTGAATTGCCTATGGATGCTGTTTCTGACTGCTTTTTCGCATTAACTTTAAGATTGGCAGTATTTAATTGGTGCAATGTTTAAAATATTAAAAGGCACAGATGTCTTCAGACTAGAAAAGAAATTGTTGCCCCTGTTAGTAAGTAAGTATATAACAAAATAAAAAAATGAAAGTAAGAAAAGTTTTTTTTTTCCTAACATTCCCTTTTTAACTTATTCGAACATATTGTAATAATTGCAATAAAATTGCAATTATTGCAATATGTTCATAAAATAAAATGAATCTAAAATTACCAATAGCAAGAAAAACCTCTTAGGCTGAAGCCGTACCACGCCATTGCACAAAATTTCGCGCCAGGTTTAGTTACATTTAAAAAAAAAAAAGCTGTCATACATGATATGTGAACCATAAGGCGCGTCGATTTTTACTCTATGAGAGTGCCCTGTCTGTGTAACTAGTCTGTGGTTCTACGCCTCTATCACAGAGTACTTTTTGATTGGCCTCTATCAAAAAGAACTCTGTGTTCTACGCCGTAGAACGAGTCTGTGACATAGAATAGACCAAAGAGAATGTATAAACCAGTAAACACGTAGATTTAGCTCTGTCAAATATAAAAGTACTCTGTGATCTCTGTGGAGCACTTTTTTAATCACAGAGTACTTTTTGATAGACTGTTTACAATGCTGGTACTGTCAGTTCTAGCCGTGTTCTAACTCTTACCTAGTATATTTTACTAGGGTGCCTACAAGACAACTAACGTAATAAAACAACAGATCGATGGTCACATTTGTCACCGACAGGAAAGCATTCCAATATGCAAATCAGGTACGCCGTAGAACGTGCGAAGTAGTGTTGCCATCCGTACGAGGTTTCTCGTACATGTACGAGATTCAGAGGTCCAGCATAGCTATTCACAAAGCTACGACACGGTTTGGTATCGTATCGAATGTCAATGTTATCGACGAATTCCTATAATCGCTATTCACAAATCCGAAACCGTATAATTTTGACAGTTCATATACGGTATGAAGACATCAATTCTTCCGACAGGTATTTGCTGTCGGAAGTGTTATCGAATAACAAAATATTGTATAAAAAGAGTAATATAAGCAATAAGTGTCAAAACACGGCTCCGGGCAAGGTCCTCATGCCCTTGCATGAATGCAAAGAGCATCTGCCGCTGCTCCAATGACACTCTTTTCTGAAAATATGCATTTTCAATATTAGGTACCACGTTTTATAAAATGAAAATGAGCAAATAGTAATTTGTTTAAATACTGATAAAATACATACAAACATTTTTCTGTAAAAAAAAACTAATTTTTCACTTCTCAATAATTATTTTTTATTCGCCCAAAGGCCAGGCTATAGTCTTTCGACCATACCGCCTTATCTTCCGTGTATAGTTCTCAATTATCTTTATAGCTCAAAACAAGATTCAGAAAAATAATTATTCCAGATTTCCAGGTTTGACAGAAAGTTGAAGTTTACAAAGCAAGTTTAATAGAAATCAGGTAAATTTTATTTATTAATTAAATCATTGTTTACTGTTTTTTATTTGTTAATAGTTACTGAATGCATAATCTATAGTTGCCCATAATGAAATACTCAATAAAAATCATTTATGTACCACTTAAAATTTGCTACCACGAATATCTATTTACTACCATTTTGTAGCGTTCCCCGTATACACACCTAAAAAAACTTTCCACGCGGATCTGTGAATAGCGTTTTACCGGTCCTTCGGTTCAGAAATCAGGTTATCGAACAAGTGTCATTGTCGATACGATAGTGAATCGTATGTTTGTGAATAGCTCTGCAGGGTACGAGGTACAAGCTTACATCCATCCTCGTACGATTTTGTACGAGATTCGTTGATACAAATCATATTTTGGAACTCGCCTATAACTTTACGTAATGAATGAACGATGTGTGCAGTGCTTGTAACACTACATTGCCACTTGGAGACCCCCGAAATTGTGGTTTAACCGGTAAAAAAAAAACTACAAAGTGATAAATAACTTTTATTTCGGAAGTCGGTGTCGTTGGTTCTGCATTTTCGTTTATTGACACCGACTTCCGAAATTAAAGTTATTTACTTATCACTTTGTAGTTTTTTTTTGGAAGTCGGTTGTTTTTTTTGTAAAAACGTTTTTATTTTTCACTTTTTAGTGAGAGAGTTTGTAATTTATCTAAGTAAGTTACAATAGCCTAACGTCAACTGCTCATCACCTTTTACAAAATATTGCTTTTCCCGATCCTGGGACGTTAATTGTTGAGGAGTTCTCCTGGTAAGAACCTGGAGAACTCCACTCCACCACCGCACGCATTGTGACGAGCATAAATTGCTTAGCAACCATATTAAAGTAATCAAATCGCAACCCGTGAAATATTTATCATTGATTAGTTCCGATGGCCGTCTGTGGTCTTCATCATCAGCTCCACTTTACCAAATGATGATTTCCGAGAGCAAATGCTCAAGTTACCTTAAAAATATCCAAATCGCTATAGGTTTGCCAATAAAATTTGAGGGTTTCCCTCGATTTCCCTGGCATCCTATCATCAGATCCTGACCTGATGATCATGGGACCACTTGGGAAGTATACCCTTTCAAATAAAAGAAAAATTTTCCAAATTGGTCCAGGCGTCTTTGAGAAAACGGGGAACATACATAAAAAAAAAGATTCCTACTAATTGAGAACCTCCTCCTTTTTTTGAAGTCGGTTAAAAATGAGCAACGCGCATTTTACAGTTACTATAGAGTAAAGATACTAAAGAGTATCCAAAGCAAAATTCCGGTTGTCTGACCTGCGACCGTGGACACTAGATTGTCCAGCGGTGTGTAAAGTGTTTGTAAAACTTGTATGTACAAACTGCCCTGTAGTACTTTTTGACGAAACTGTTTTGTAGTGCTTCTTTTTTTTTTTCAAATCATAATAGGTAGGTAGGTGACTAGAAAATCAATCGATTTTAAGAAATTGATTAAATCAATCGCAGATGATTTGATCAGACCCAAGCGTGTACGCGTAATTAATCAATCGCAGATGATTTGATCAGACACAATCGTGTAGGTAACTTGAAACTGCACTAACATTTTTAATTTGGTCTTTTCAGAAAAAAGGGTGGATTTGCAATTCGATAATATGGTTTTTGCTTCTAATTCTATCATTTATTATTGCTATTCTTGCTGCTTTCTTCTACATACACCTTCTACCCTTCACAGTCTGTTTCGATAAGTTAACGGTGAGTAATTCTTCGTTTGTACCTATCTATAATTATCGTACTTATCTATATACTTACTTATAATAAATCTGTAGAAGTGAAAATTCTGTAAATTGAAAATATCAAAAAAATAAATGGCACGGGGTGTTACTAGACCAAAACCGAACCCAAAAATGTGATTAAAAATTTTTTTGTCTGTCTGTCTGTTTGTTCAGGCATCACGCAAAAACTACCGGTTCGATTACGATTAAACTTGGTATAATTATTCTTTAATATCCTGGGCACCACACTGGGTACTTTTTATTCCGGAAAAGTATATACAATAAAAAACAAACTTTATTTTTCGGTTCGATCCCTAGAACCGATTACTGTACCAACCGCAAATAATAAGTTTGTCGTAGGTTACGTCACCCGCAGTGAAGTTCACTAAGGAGCGCTGCACACGGCACGGCTAAGATACTATAATATTTTTCGCTCGCCATACAATTCAATGGACTATCACACACGACGAAGATAATAAATAATATTTCATATTTTCGTATCTTAAGATGAATTTGTATGGCGAGCGATATTATAGTATCTTAGCCGTGTGCAGCGCCCAGTTATGCTGTAAATGTAGTGCTGAAGGTTGAATTTAGCTTGCACCGTTCGCAGCACACGCGTGGCGCGCGGCCGCCACGGATCGCTACCGTATATAAGGACGGAGTCTGAGCGCGCGCATCATATAATACCGATCCAGCCTGTCCCTTGCTGTCCTCTTCCAGCGACGCCCTAAGCCGAGGTCCGAACCCCGTGGGGGGGTTGTCCTTAGCGCAGTCGCTTACTTTTTAAGTTTATTGTTAGCCCTGCCTGGAGGCCTTAATTAAGGCATCCACATGAAAGTCCGGTTAAGCAGTAGCCATCCTCATTTATAGGATGAACTGCGAGATGCCATTTCTAATAAAAAAAACGCGCGCATCATACATTTTTTTAACTTTGATTTGAATGGACGTGTCGAGTGGCGAGTGTTCGTTCTTATTAGCATTCTATAAATTGTATGTTTTAACTGCTATATATTGTACTTGCAATTCTAAACCGTGCTTTTCAGTGCTACCTTTTTATTCCTTTTAGTTTTTACTAAGTATAGTTTAAGGTAGAGTTATTTAGGTTTATTTTTATAAGTTGTAGGTAGGATTTTAATTTTAAAGTATAGGTAGTATATTTGAATGTGTACGTAGTGACCGTAGGTTATTTTATTACCGCGTAAAAAAATTATAACCCATGAATTTCCGACTTCCACGCGGGCGAAGCCGCGGGCAGAAGCTATTACCTAATAATATTAAAACGATCTCGAGATCGAGAGTACCTATCTATCTATTTCTTATAGTATTATGTTTTGGTCAGTGTACCTGTACATATCTATTAATAGGTAGGCTCATCTACAGGTAAGATTTCGGTACCTACGGTAAGCAACAAAGACGATTTACTGCCGCACTCAGTCAGACACGTCACTTAAAATTAACCACCATACCTAACTTGGCACAAAAGTCATCAAGACTGACTGTCATATTCTCGACTGACAGCATTCTAGTTTATATTATACTTGTCAATTAAAGTTAATTACCTATTGATTAATTTTAAGTAACGACTCTGAGTTCCGAGATTTTGTTGTTTTAATTTTGCATCTGTAGGTAACACTACCTTCTACTTACTCACCAACCTTTTTTTTTTGTTTTAAATCAAAAAATGGTTAAAAAAAAAGAAAGTATAACTTTATATAAAAAAATAAGGTTATTTTCGTTAGTCACAATATATTATACACGTCAAAAGTGTCTAGGGATCAAGTACCTATGTTTTAGAAATTTAGGGTAGGTATCGCTGCAATTGAGGATAATTATTTTAACTTTTTTGAATCGTTATTGATTATTTTTAGTTAATTTCACAATTTGAATAAATAATGTTCTTTTTATTACATCTAGTCAAAAGAGCTAGTATATTCCTCATAAACAGGGACTAAAATAGCTCTTTAATCCCTAGGGACTAAAAGTGATTTGAATTTGGAATGTGGATATTGTTAGTAAAAGTTCCAATCACCAAAGAGATCAATGACGAACATTGTATGAAGAAGTAACAGGCTGTATGATAAAGTAAAACGTGTCATCAGGTAAAAAAAAAATTGTGAAAAAATTAAAAACGCGCAAAAAGCATTCGGCCTTCGTTCGTAATTGTTTACTCAAATTAGGATTTTACTAAGTTTTATAAAAAATTATTATGATTACGTCTTTCTAAAGTAATTTTATGTAAATAAATAAACGTAAGTACTATTCTTATTATTCATAAGTTGCACTTACTTATTTTTTCATAGAGGTGTCCACCTCGGAAGCAACACTATTTTAAGCTCGAGTGACGTACCTACTAGGTAGGTGGCTGCGCTCAGGATTCTACTTTAGAATCCTTCGCTCCGCTCGATTCAAAGAAACACTCTCGCCTTCAAAATAGTTATTTGCTCCCTTGGCAAACAATCTCCGACTTTTAATAAGCTGCAGTAAAATGACACTTTTTAATAACTGCGTTTAGAGATATGCATGTCAAATAAGTTTCGTTTGTTATACTATTCTGTACTAGAAAAACAAGATTTGGTTGATGGCCACGAAAAAACGAAAAGACGCCAATTTCAGTCATATAACTAACAGGAGCTGTAATTTTACTGCAGCTAATTAAAACTCCGACTAAAAACTTGTTTACAAAAAAACTACCGACTCCAAAAAAAAAAAAGTACAAGTGATAAATAACTTTAATTTCGGAAGTCGGTGTCGTTGGTTCTGCGTTTTCGTTTATTGACACCGACTTCATAAATTAAAGTTATTTATCACTTTGTAGTTTGTTTTGGAAGTCTGTTGTTTTTTTTTTTGTAAAAAAGTTTTTATTTTTCACTTTTTAGTGAGAGAGTTTGTAATTTATCTAAGTTACAATAGCCTAACGTCAACTGCTCATCACCTTTTACAAAATATTACTTTTCCCGATGCTGGGACGTTAATTGTTGAGAAGTTCTCCTGGTAAGAACCAGGAGAGCTCCTCAACAACCACTCACTCAAGATTATTTATTTTTTATTTATTTAACTACCTATTTAAAAGCAGGATCATTTGCGGCTGTTTGCCCTACACACTACACTACATATACCTAATGTTTCATGTAGGTGTGTTTGTGTAGTGTGTATGACATTCAATATGGCGTCCACACAAGGTGGACAACTCCCTTGTCTACCTTGTGTGGACGCCAATATTGAACCTCGCCGGTAAAGGCATACTCCAACCAAAACTATCTACTCCCATTTTCTATCAAACGAAAACATGACATGACCAATGGGCCCTCGTCATATTGGCGTTTCCCAGGAACACACCAACTCACATACCCCCGCGAGTCCAACACAAAGTGAGTCTACCAATAACTGTCAGGTGAGTGTGGGCTGCAGACTCCCCGCGGTACCCATTCTGTGTATGGGTTGACGTAGTGTGTATGACAAAACAGCCGCGGACGATCCGACCTAAGAAATCTGACTTGGCCCCCCCTAGACCAGAAGCTTCCATAGCCATGGAAATGGAGGGGAAACCCTCGAATTTTATCCTCTCATCAGATTTCAACTTGCTGACAATGGGACCACCTCGAGAGAATACCCTTCCAAACAAAAAAAAAATATATTGAAATAGGTTCCCAATTGGCGGAGAAATCGGTGAACATACAAAAACAACATATCTACATAAAATCGAATATATAACCTCCTCCTTTTTGGAAGTCGGTTAAAAATAGAAAATCAACTGTCAATCAGGATTCCTCTAAAAGTGTGTAATAATAGAGTTTTTACAAAACCACTAGCTGCGCCGCGCGGTTTCACCCGCGTAAGGTTCGATTCCAAAAAAAATCTGTAGTGGGCCACCCTTTTCATCTAGGGGTAAGTATAAAAAATAGCCTACGACCTATTCTTAGACCTACCAAATATACACAAAAAAATTTCATAAAAATCGGTCAAGCCGTTTCGGAGGAGTTCAATAACAAACACTGTGACACGAGATTTTTATTTAAAAGATTAGATTAAAAAGTCTGCATCGGAACTTACAAAAATTGCATCGATATGGAGCGACGACATCATTTGATACGAGAAGAGATGATGAGAGCCGTCGGAATGTTGCAAGCTGGTTCCAGGCAACGTACTGTCACATGTACTGTAATGTAGCGGTCGCTCTTGGCACTACACAGAGCGTCATAAGCCGCACAAAGATTTACCTAACTAAGTGATACTAACATAGTTATTAAGTTTTATTTACTAACAAAATTGTTAATAAATTATTATGTATACTTAGGTTAAGGTATGTGTCTATGGGTCTTTGTTACCTGAAAAACCTGCCGCCTCTGGACACGCTATCGTATCGTATCACGGGCAGCGTAGCCGAGCGACATGGAGGACGATCTCGAATCACCACTCGCAGACAGGACCATCCTAAATACTGCTCGACGGAATCTTACCATGACCGCCATGATATTGGCTACGAGGCTTCTCAGCTCTTCAGACTTGCAGAAAGCGACCAAACCATCCGAAATCGTTTACGTGAAGTGGGTCTGCGTTTCCGAAGGCCGATAGCACCCCGCAATCGTAGGGCCCGTTTAAAATGGGCTCGCGAACACAGAAATTGGGAGGAAGAAGACTGGCGTTGTGTTTGCTTTTCCGATGAATCTCGTTTCGGTATGAGGCCGGATACAAGACGTATTCTAGTTTGGAGGACCTCTGTGAAATTTGTCAGGAAGTTCATTTATATGGAGAGGGAACAAAAATGGTTTGGGCCGGTATTTTGGATCGGTAGAAGAACCGATCTCATTTGGATCAGGGGCAACCTCAATGCTCAGATTTATGCGGAGAAGATTCTTTCACCCAGTGCTTCGCAAAGGGATGATCCCTTTGCGAAGCACTGGGTGATTCGTTTCGACTAATGCACGACAATGTACGTCCACAGTTCCACACACGGCTAGAGTCGCACTCTTGCCGATGCTCGCATCAACGTTCTGCCCATGCCGTGACCTGCTCAATCGCCAGACCACAAACCAATTGAGCACGCATGCGATATGCTCCAAAGAAGAGCTCTGCTGAGTATGGATGTCGTGCATACCCCACAACAACTTTTTTGACTTGTTAGAAAGAACGTGGGCGGCCATTCCTCAAAGTGATTTTGATGAACTGATTTTAAATCGCTGTGATTGTGTGATTCGTGTCAATGGTGGAAACACAGATTATTATTTTTTTATCTTTACAATAAAAATTTTAAAAATCCTCATTATTGCCTTTTTATTTTGCCATTTATTTGACGACATTAACTTCCACAATTTGCAAAAATTGCAATTTTCTTAATTTTTACAAAATATCGGGTTAATAAACATTGGAATTAAAGTAAGAAGCCAGTCTGGAAAACTAGATTTGTTAAATATTAATTGGATATTTTTTTGTGTGTTTATACCTACAACTTAGATTGCTCGACCAAATTACAAAAAATACTTATATAGTTTTTTTCCCTTTTTTAGAGAAGAATAGAAATAATTTAGTAACGAGACAGAAAAGCCTATCAGACTTACTCGAAAAAATTAAAAGTATAAGATGAAAAACGATCCTTTCTATTTAAAACCACGGTAGGGGTGTGCAGCACTGCGCACTTTTACTACTATGTTCTCATAAAAAACAAAACTTTAAAATCAACGTACTAACTAGTAAGAAAACCTAAAAAAAAAAAAAAAAATTAAAGGTACCTATTAATAAAATTTTGCAGAATCCTTAGCCCACTTTTGCACAATGTATCAAAATCAAAAGTCATTTATTCAAACTAGGCTGAGAATCAGCACTTTTCGAACGTCAAAATTACAAAAGACAGTCCCCCAAAACGCCCGCCCGCCCTTCACCACTTTCTAGTCTTTCGCTGGGGAGAAGAAGTGGTGCTACAAACTCCGAGAGTGCGCAGCCAAGGGTACAAGTTTGCGCACGTAGGTCAAGAGTGCGCATCACTCACAAATTGTAAATATGAATAACAAATGACACAGACCTCTTGATTTCTTTCACAAATAACTGGAAAAAGATAGGTTATTCTGAAAAACAAAAAAGAAAGAGTCAATGCGCGGTGGCAAAAATGCATACAGTTTTATTTCAATTAATTTTCAAACTATTATTGTCAAACCATTCTATAGTCTCTTTTAATGTAGGTAATTATGTTATGTAGGTATGTCCTCTTCATAAAAATCTTTTGTAAGTCACTTGTAACCTTCCCTGCTTGATTAACTTCGTTGATTGCAGGGAGTCACAGATTGTTTGAAGAGAGCACTACGATTCCCAAGATTCTGTAGTGAAGCTATGATGGAAGGAAGAAAACTATGTTAGAATTCGATAATTACCTACAATTTAAGCACTATTCTAGTCAAATTAAATGGTGTTACTTAATTCTCTGAGCGGAATACTTACTTGAACTTTATGATGTTTATACTTGAAACTATAACTCTTTTAGTGCATATAATATTTTCATGTTTGGACACGTTTGAAAAGAAACGGGATTGAACTGTCTCTGTTTATGTGTCAAAATCAGCGATGTAACATAACGCATGCTTAATGGAACATTGACCCATTAGTAGATAGGTCAGAATTATTTCCGGACTTTTTTTACTCAGGTCTCATCAATAGTTAATCATACGTTCAAAATACAAGCATTCATAATTGATTAATAATCAAGTCAAATCACTTTTTAAATTTTATGCGTCTACAAGTGGGATATGTCCTCATAGCAAGATCTTCTTTTGCGATATCCCAAAAATCGTCTGTTTTGAGTTAAGTCAGTAAGTATTCCATTAAGCATGCGACAAGTTTGTAAAAGCTACCTTTTCCTGATTGATACGAGATGGTTTTCGTTTAATCCCATGAAAATGACGATTTAAGTATATGAATGGTTGGACTTTCCCGTAAGGTTATCAGTGCATTCGTAAATTAAGTTATAAAAGTGATAAAACTTTCAATTTAGCTGTAAAACATCAGCTTAGCTAAATAGTAGAACTGCTAGTTTTCCTTCTGGTAAAGGACCTTGAAACTGTACTTAAGTCAAGTTGAACCCTCCCACACAATCTTGTGCTGCGACCACGTCTGTTCTCACCACAAGGAATCGTCAGTAAACTGCACCTGATTGTGACAAAAAATAATAAAATTTTTATTGTTTTGATCTTAGTGCCCTTTTTGTTATATATAAATGAACCATTTACTTAAACATTTACTTTTGAAATCATTGGTGTCAACGAAGACGTTTTTGGTTTTTGGAGAATGAATAAATACTTTACCATATACTTCCCCCTTATGTTGAACATTATTTATCATCCTTAATATTATCCACAGCCTCATACAGTCGGACATTCTACTGGACATACAAGTACCTAAGTACTTGTAAAAATCAGTTGGAATAAAATTGGGAATCAAACTGGCTTACAGCTGTTAAGCGAAGTCTTGATTCTAATATTTTATGAGCAGCAATTTGAATTTTAACTTAAATAACTACAATTTACTGAAACACATACCTTACTCCTACCGTGGTCAGGAATATAGGTAGCAGTGGAGGACTACGCCCTGTCGGAGGCCCGGGGCGGCATAACAAAATGAGCCCCCCCCCCCGGTCTTCGAAGTCGATGTAGGTCTAGTCTATGTATGTAGGTATCGAGTAACATTTTGCAAACATTTTATAATGACTAAAAAAATAAGTCTATCTTGCCCTACACCATAGGCCGATGATGCATCTTCACCAAATGTATTAAAAAAAACTAGATGGAAGTGCAAGCGAAGCGAGCTCAAATTTTTTTACACCCAGTCTTGTTTCATATCATTCGATGAAACTAAGAGTTACTTTGACATCAGTCGCTTACGTATGAAAAAAGTTTGAAAATGTAGAATGAGCGAAGCGACGAAAATTTTAGCACACCGCCTTGTATAATTATGTAGGTTAGGACTTCTTTTGCAAAAAAACTATTTTCCAAAAAAAAAAAAACCGTCTTCCAAATAAGATACTAACGAAGTCGGTGTCGTTGGGTTCGCATTTTCGTTGTTTGCCACCGACTTCCTAAATTAAAGTTATTTTTCACTTTGTCTTATTTGGAAGTCGGCTGTTTTTTTTTTTCACTTTTAAGCTGTAGGTACTTACCTACCCCACACAAATTCGTATAACATGCTATGTAAATATCAGTGACAGGAAGTTATTATAGGATCATCAATGTACAGAGGCCAGCACATCAAGTTACCCCAACCTGTCAATTTTTTTTGATAGATTTTCAACTTTATTACAAAGGAATAAGGTTTATATTCAATTGGGAAAATTTGACAGATTGGGGTAGCTTGATGTGCTGGCCTCTGTACCTACACCAAGTGGCAAAAATACGTATTATTGAAGCTAACTCAAAAAATACCCAAGCAAAGTTAATAAAATTAATATGGGACCACCCCTGAGGCCTATCCTTTAAAAAACAATTTTTTTATCAATTTACAAGTGCCGGAGATATCGCGTAACAAACGTACAAAAAAAATGTAAAATTGAGAACCTCCTCCTTTTTTCGTAGTCGGTTAAAAAGACTGAAACTTTATACGATACGTCGAGCAAGGGGTCCCTTGGTGGACGTATGTAGAAAAGTTTGATGATTACGATAATGTTGACACGACCAGTTGTAGTGAACTTGAAATTTAAGCATCCCGCCTCGTAGGTATCTAGGTTAGCTTTTCTTTGGACCAATTATACTGAAATAGGAGTTACGTTGTTACGATAATAATTATGTAGAAAAATTAAAGAATTAAAAGAAATTGACAACAGCGAGCGAAGCGAGCTCAAAAATTTTAAGCATCCCGTCTGGTAGGTATAGGTTAGGCTTTCTTTCGACCATTCATACTGAAACAGGAGTTACTTTGTCGACGTAATATGTTGACAACAGTGAACGAAAGTTTATTTTCGTTCACTGGTTGACAAGAGAGAGCTACGCAAGCTCGAAAATTTAAGCACTCAGCCTTGAAGGTACACGCTAGATTTTTTTTGAGTACTTTCTTACTTTACTGAAATAAGAGTTTCGTGGTCGACCACCTATGTGCGTGATTATTAGCGAGCGTGACGAGCGCGAAAATGTTTGCACCCTACATTTATATTTTGCATACGCACGGGGCCTTCAACTCCAAACTGCTTCTTACTGAACATATTTTGGCCTTATTTGATTTCATTAGAAAGTAATTCTCAAAGTTTGGGGGCACACCAAGACCAGGGGGCCTAAAAAGGCCACTTTGGCAGAATCATAAAACAATTCATATCACGCAATTCATCTGTTTGACAGTTTCACACCTATATATCCCTGAAGGGTTAGGCAGAGGTGTACCTACCTATAGCATTTTACGAATCTCCATACAAAACTGTCATACAGATGAAATTGCGTGATATGAATTGTTTTATGATTCTGCTAAAGCGGCCTTTTTAAGCCCCCAGGACCAGGGGTCCGCGACGGACCGCCCCTACCCAAGCAATGTGAACTTTTGAGGCGCGAGGACCTTAGGACCGCGCTATCTTTTTAGTTTTAAATATAATAGTAAATTCGTAAGTAAGTATCTAAAGTAAAGGTAACAAGATATAGATTCCAAAGCTTAGAGATTTCTCTCTGCGGTATTGAAGAGTGCGCTGGAGGATATTGCGGCAGAATGCGACGACTTGCGGCGGGACTGCAGGCAGGATGCGACAGCATGCGGGGTGGGAGGTAACGGCAGGTTGCGTCGGCATGCGGCGGGATGCGAAGATATGCGACGGTATACGCCCGGAGTCCGCTAGCATATGATCGCGGGGGAAAGGCACTGCAAGCGGGGGTACACCCCGCATTTCCGCTCATCTGGGACTGCTACTGAACTTTTCTACTGTTTTTTTTTATTATTGGTTCACAAATCCGGCAATACAATATAACTTACATACTAGGTACACGAAAAAAAAAACCGGTCAAGTGCGAGTCGGACTAGTCACGGGTTTTTTTTTATGTAACTACATTTACTACAGTTTTCGGATTTGTTCCTTTACTTGTGCTACATGACCTTGCTTCTTGCCAAATTTCATGATTCTAGGTCAACGGGAAGTACCCTATAAATTTTGATTCCCTTAAGAGTGTCGAAAAATACGTTTTTTGCGGCGTAAGCGGCCGTATCTTTTTTTTTACATTCCCTTAGAAGTTTGATGGGACTGTAGACCTGGGTACCTATATGGTTTTAATTTCAACTCGATACCTCCACGGGGTGCGTCTCATATCATATAAAGTTATTTGGTATATTTTCATTTCAATAACGTTCACAAGAAATAATAAACGTGAGATATACCAACTGTTGATATAATTTCTTTACGTATAACATTTGCATGCTCTAAAAATTACTTCGTATAACGTTATTGGATATAAAAAGTTTATTAAATAAAATTATACGTTCAGTTGTTATATCTTGTAAATGTTAGGTTTTATAATTATATCATAAATATTACTTACCCACCTCCACGCGAGAGTATTGACAGACAGACAGGAGGACAACAAAGTGATCCTGTAAGGGTTCCATTTTTTTCTTTTGAGGGACTGAACCCTAAAAAACAACACCGCATACCCTAAAATAGTAAACACAGCATGCACAATGATGTGTATGAGATAGAAAAAAAAATTATAAACAAACTTAAAACTACCTAATTATTATTTTAGTCGATCGAATAGTGCTCAACTTAATTTTAAAATATCAAAATGCTGCCTCACACCAACCATTCACACCAAACATTCTACAAAATGGAGCATGCTGTTTTATATTTGTTCTGCAAAGCCCCAACCCAGCTAGGAAAAGGACATGAAAGACTTAGACAGATCAGGCATTGAGGCATCACAAATGTGCGCCTATAATAAACGGCTGCTCTGGCGTGGAACAGCAAGTTGAATTCTCCCTAGCAAACCTTCACAATCTAAAAAGGCATTAATTAGCTCAAACAAGTAAATCTGCGGCTTTTCTTCTAGACTCGAGCATAAAGTGCTTATACTGAAATATTCTAACTTTGATTTATAAGATTTGAGGTTTCTACATTTGATATTAACATAAAGTTAGTTGGTACAGGAAGCGTTTTTGAACTCACTTTAATTTACTGGAGTAGACCTCATAGGTATAGGATTCCTTAATTGACTTCCATACTCCAACACACTGTGAACGTTGCAGTTAAAAATTGTTATTGTGACTTTTGGATCCCTAAAGTCCTTGAGATGTCGCACTACAAAACCCGACAGACGCTAGGCTTTCTGAGCTATATTATCTATATGGTGATTATGGTGTCTAAACTTGAGCTGGCTATCCATAATTACGCCAAGTCACGAATCCAAGACACCTATTTCTTTTTATTGCTGTAAGGCCCGCTCTTGACCTCGATCACGTCTGAACCTGAGGGAAAGCGATGGATGAGGTCTATGATAGAACGAGCGTGCCCAGAAGATGCCTTTTTCTTGTAAACTCTTACATTTATTAATATTTAAATAAAATCATGTGGGTTTTCATATACCATCTGGACACTTTATCGATTTCAGTTTGCAATTTTACTGAGTGTTCAGCACAGTTTACTGTTTGGTATAATTTTAGGTCAGCGGCGTGTAGGTACGCCGATTACCTAAAATTGTATTTTATTGTTACATATTAAACTTGCATTCTATTTTACTTGCCAAATCATTTATAAAAATTAATAACAACAAAGGCCCCATGTGCGAGCCCTGTGGCAATCCTTATGGTATAACGTTAAATCTGATCTTAGACTTAACGTTATACCATCAGCTTACCCTGCATCAAATGGTAGTTGTTCAAGGTTTTAAATCTTCTTTAAAAGAATATTATGATCAATAAGATCAAACGCTTTACTGAAATCCGTGTACACAGCGTGTAGGTACCTACCTCTTTCCCTTAGTAGAGTGCATCTGCTACGCCACTAGTAAAACACAAAAGTTTTGATGTAGTGGACCTCTTACACTGACTGTATATTAAACATGTATAATACAGGTCAGTGACCTCTAACGAAATCGTGCTGTGCAGGATGCAGCCACACAGTACATTATAAGATGCAGCTGCTGCATGCCGTGTCGCCAAGTCGCCACACCTCGTCTCAAGCAACAATAACGTTTACATATACATTCTCTTTGGCAACAACAGTGACCTCTATTAAACAAGTACGCATAATACAGGTCAGTACCTCGAAATCACAAAATTTAACGAAGAAGTACGGTCCGACCGACCGGAGAGAGTTATGACGGCAAATCATCAGTGTGTGCTAGGCGGTGGCATATCCTCGTCGATGCCGTCCGCCGCCGTCCGCCGGTGTGCACTGGCCTTTACCCTTTTTGTTAACAAGACCGGACTTCTCATTGTCACTACCCTTACAAAGAAAGAAAGAGAGTGTCCGACCACAGTTGTCTTCACATAGGTATTTAGAGTGTTGCCTCCACTTTTATCTATAAGCTTCTTGGTTAAACCGTTGGTCCTGGCTGTCATTCGTAGATCTTTGACAGTCGTTACGGGTAGTCAGAATTCCGAAAGTCTGACAACCAGTCGTACCAAGGGGTATCGTATGACCCAGTAACTGGGTTGTGGAGGTCAGATAGGCAGTCGCTCCATGTAAAATACTGGTAGGTATTCAGCTGAATCCGGTTAGACTGGAAGCCGACCCCAACATAGTCGGGAAAAGGCTAGGCAGATGATGATTCAGAAGGGAAAAATATTGCAAAAATAAAGAAAAAGTGAAGCGTCGTTAAATGCACTCTGTGGTGTATATATCCCATTGACCTGTATTATACACTTGTTTAATAGAGGTCAGTGCGATATCCCGATAAATCCATGATCAAAAAATACTTTGTGGGTGTATATCATAGATAAAAAAATACTAAAGGTGTATTTATCTATAGAAGTATTCTGTGATATTATCTGCGTTGGCTTACCCTGCAACAATGACTAAAGAAATACGAGGACAGGAACTGTGTACGTACTTAGCGTGTCAAAACAGAAATAAACATGGCGTAGACTCCGCCCACTAGATAGTGTTGGACAAAACTAGCTGCACTCAATCGAATACATTTAAATCGTGTTTCTTTTGATTCGATTTCTTAAAACTTACGATAATTATAATTACTCATACATTCAATGTGATTGAAATCAGAAAATTGTTTTGCCGTTACATAACATAAAAATAATATTACTGAGTAGGTCAACTTTTCAGAGTGCCGCATTCCTAAACCAAATAGGGGTATCATAGAAACCACTTTAATTACAATCTCTGAAACAGGTTTTATTTTTTTCTTATATCTCATAGTTTCAGTTTAATGATGACCCCTCAAAGTGTGAGCCCGACTGGCTTTTGGTCAGTTTTTGTTTTAAAGGGAAAAATAAAACAAATTGATTAAGTACAAAATTATCTTTATTCATTTCTAAATAATACAGTTTTATTTAAGTAATTACGTAGTGTAATTTTCTCTGTCGTTTTTTTCCCGTAATATTTAAATCTTATGTCAAGGTAACATTTAATGACACTTTTTATTAATAACAATTTGTGAATTGTGTCATGTTCCATATTAAATGTAAAAATGTCCTTCGTTTCAAAAAAATCAGTAACAAATTTATAAATGTACAGATAATAATTTTCCGATTTTATACTCGATTTTAATTTTAGTTTTAATAGTTGTTCAGTCTTTTTTAATATATGTAAAACACTTTTCGATGGATAAATCAATCCACCTAGAGTTTTAATGTTAACAAGACTTATACGCATGTTTGTTTTATTACTAGTTAATAAACTAATACAAGATTCACATTTTAATAATCTTGATAATTTACGGGCTATAAAGCCACCTATATATTCCAGAACACTTTCAGTGTATTCATTAAGTGAATTATTATTAATAACATCTAAAAAATCTTCATACAATTCACTATCATCTTCTGGTACCGTCGCATATATTGCATGTTCTGTTAGATTATTTATATTTTTAATTGGGCTTACATAGCTTGAACATGTTAAAATATTTATCTGCTCTAGAGGAATGCAGTTACCTACGCCATGTTCACGGATTTCCGCACGTATAAGTAACCTCTTGTAAGCAGCAGTAAATTGGACAGCATTTGGGTTATTGTTGAAACCTCCTCGAGCTCTTATGGATGAAAAAAAAAGTTCAAGGTGGTCTTGGCTAATTTTATAAAATGGTATATATTTCAACATCTTATTTTCTTCAACCAATTTTTTGTACAATGATAATGAACTTTTAATATCAATAATAAGTCCATTGAAACCGGATTTACGTCTCGAATTTATAAGTAGCTGCCCTGATGGTAGACGTAGTAAATTTATATATTCTTCGGCATATGATAAAAACTCTCTACATAGACCGATATTAGACTCACACATTGCTTTTTTCCAACCCGGTGGACGCATAGAATGGCTATTTAATATATCAAATATATTGTTCATCGTACGTATAAAATTAATTGTACCACTGCAATCTTGAAATGCTGGAAGTTTTAGTTTTTCCTCACAATATTCAAGAGCGTCTGCCACAGAATTACTTAATAACTGAGTAGCCAGTCGAACCTTCATTTTTTGTTTAAAAAAATCTATATGGGCTTTTGTTAACTTAGTAGCTAAATGTAAATGTTGTTTTTCTTGGAGTTGGTGTAAATTTTCGATATACTCGTAATTAATTTTTCTGTTTTGAGCATCATAAAAAGTTTTTAGTTCACCAAAAGCATTGCGGACCAATTTTAATGCATGACATGGATCAATAAAAACATTTACAACACTTGCACCATACGCAAACGTAGTAACATCCGGTTTGGAAGCTATATTTTTACAACCTAATAATTCTAGCATGCTAAAGTTACTAGCAAGTCCATCACATGTTAGAGCTACAATAGATACTCCAGTGTCCTCAGTCATTTGCAAGCAAATTCTCACCAATTGACACTTTTGTTCACTTGTAAGAGAAGCGATAAAAAAATAACCGACAGGCAATTTCCATGATCCGTTAATAGCGGTTAGCAAAAAAACTAAGCACTGACTCGCTTCATCAAGACTATCACTGTCAAAACCAACTCCCATATCTACTCTACCATAAAATTTTTGTTTCACTGGATCCCATGTCAAAGATTTTCTAATGGACATTTCGTCTATTACAAGAGTGCAAAGAATTTTAGTTTCACTCATTTGGGCTTTTAATTTTAATGTGTCAAATGCCTCTTTGGTGAACCCTGGTTCCGCATTAACTTTTTGATACCACTTACTCAGTGTTCTGGGATGCGGTAGGCATGAATTGTACGTTCTTCTTATAAAACTGTAAGCCGACGGTGATAAAAAATGCAAAGTAAGTGCAAATTTGCGAATCTCCTCAGAATATGTTTTTTCTAAGGGTAGTCCTCTACTTTTAGTCAGCTGCCTTTTTAAAAAATCTTTTGGACCGCTACATTCCTCTAACATAATGCTGCCTTCATTATTTATAAATTTTCTTTTTTTTAAATCATTTATGATATTACTAAAGTCCGCCAGCTTCTTTGCTTGTCTTCTGCACTTCTCATTCAATCTCTTGATTATTTTTTTTTGCTGGTTGCATTTTTCTTTTAGCTTTTTTACTAATGGACTGACCTGAAACAAAAACATTGAATATATTAAAAAAAAAACAATATTATTTTAATTTTTAATATTCAATCTGTATTGCACAGATTTTCAAACTATTCTATTACTTCCTATGATTAACAAAATGGTAAGAAATTAATTACTTAAAAATGCACAGCACAGATGTATTTATTTTTCATTTTAAGAGACTTCACACAAGGAACAAGTCTAGTATTTCCTATGCATTCTCTGCAATGCTAGGTAAAATACAGTTAATTTTATAAGCACCATTTATTGCTTACTATCAGGTAAGCTGTTAGCTTGTGACTTGTCTATTGTTGATGAAATAACAAAAACAAGAAGTACATATTTCTCTTCTCCTTCGTCATCAGTCATATAGAATATCTGTCATACATTTTATAATTGAATAACCATTACTGGTAGTGAACTAAGAACATACTGTTACCTACATGAACAATAATTAATTTTTATTTACCGTTTCTGAAGGACTCGGCTGTATATTAAAATCAACTGTAGCTACTCGCTCTGATTTTACAACTTCCTGTAAATAAAATAAAAAATCTTTACTACAGATATTGAACCGGGCAGTGATGTGATCTACATGAACAATTAATTTTTATTTACCTTTTCTGAAGTACTTGGTTGTATATTCAAATCAACTGTAGAGAAAGTTACTCGCTCTGATTTTACAACTTCCTGTAAATAAAATAAAAAATCTTTACTACAGATATTGAACCGGGCAGTGATGTGACCTACATGAACAACAATTCATTTTGATTTACCTTTTTTGAAGTACTTGGTTGTATATTCAAATCAATTGTAGACAGAGCTACTTGCTTGGATTTTACAACTTCCTGGAAATAAAAAAACAAATATTTTTACTAGAGAAATTGAACCAAGTTGTCAGTAAGTACACTTTCGAAACAAAGAACTCATGTTTAAGATAATCTAAATATAGTTTGATGAATATGTTAAATAATAAAAGCACTCAAATTAGTTACAAACATTATAAATTTATTGTTTCTGATAGATTACAATGCATCAATCAAAGATTTTAATTGATGTTTGTCATGAATATTTACCTGAGAGAATGGTGTTGGTATTGCATGTTCTTGAAGCCTGACCACATCAAGAGTTCTATTAAAACAATGCTCCTTAAAATGCAATGAGCACACAAAAGTGGTCTTCTGGGTGCAGTCAATATTTTCTTGACCCAATGATTCTAGCCATTTCTGCTTTAAACTCTCGTTTTTAGGTAATCTATAAAACATATTTTGTGTTTATTAAGATCTTATAAATTATATAGGTATTTATAATTACAAATAGGATTTTATAAAAATTGTATTGTTTAATACTTTAAAGACAACCGATTATTCTTATCGATTCTATCTAATCACAGCACTATTTAAATTGTTTGTTTACATAACCAAGCAGCCAAACACAACAAAATATATGAAATTCTCTGATGTATTATGCAGTTTCATCAATAATCTAACACAGGAGTCAATATTTTACACTAAAAAGATCCTTGGAACACCAGAAAAATACATTTTTCTATAAATAAATATGACTTACTTGTGAAGCGATATACGAGATGATTTACGGCCGTATTTCATGCCACAGCCTTTAACACAACACTTAGGCATTATCAGAGTTTGCCAAAGTCACTTTTAAATGAAATAAAAGCACTAGAAACTCTTAAAACACTCCGTAAATTCAATATTTCCAATAAAATCCAATGTATCTGACGTTTGACGTACCACAGAAACTGACAGAAACACAGAAATTAAAATGGCGACCCGGCACGGAGTTGGACACAACGTGACGTAGAACTAAAAATGTTGCCATTTCAAGTAACTACTAAAATCTATTTATCTCTTTCTACATTACGACGATTGACGTATGATAAAAGAGAACCGAATATATTTTATCTTTTTGATTTATAATAGCATGGTATTTCTATAACTACGTTATTTGTATAGGACATTAGGGCAAGTCCTCGTATTTTTTAGTCATTGCCCTGCAATAAAAATTTTCCTCTATGATCATATTGTCTAGGAGTAATAGTGTTAAATTTTTTCCTCTATGTGTTCTGTGCATATTGTAGTCTGTGATGTTTGCAAATTTTTCCCTGTAATTTTTTTCCTCTCTCTATCAAAAAGTACTCTGTGGTTTTTCCTCTATGGATGTTTGCTAATGTCGGTGTACAAGTCTAATTTTTGTAACCAACTTTATCTTTAATAAGAAATCTACATAAGTTTTCATAATAATTATATATTTCTGATTAGTTTTAACTATTTATGTGGCTGCAGCAAAATGGTAACAATTTCTGTTTTCATAACATAACAGGACACGTGACACGACACAGGCACGGCTGTACCAACGCCTGCCGCCCATCATGGCCTCAAAGAGAACATCTTAATGTAGTTGTGGCATATCAGTATCACTATCCATAATAGCACCTACCTATTTCATCCTACACATTATTCCAGAAGTAGGTAGTACCTACATAATTATCTTTTATTATGTAGGTAGGTTTTGTAAATTATGTTGATACTAGCTTCTGTCCGCGACTTCGCCTGGGTGGATAGAATTGTGATGTTGGTCCCTGGTGCGTTTCCTTACCAGGGTGCGTAAGTACATGAAAGGGAGTGGTGCGATGGGTTAAAGTCCCACTGGTGCCATGCTCGACCCCCTTCTGGCAGGTTCGTTTGTGCATCATTACCTAGTGAATCGCTATGTCCTTTTCCTTTGGTCCATTGAATGGTCATGGTGTTGAGGCTACCCTCCTGGTTGAGGCGATGGTGGCTCTCGTATATTAGCCCAGAATCAACTGTGGCTGTTTAGCGCTTGCAGAACAGCCATGCTTTCTGAGAGTATGCGGATCGAGTGGTCCTTTACTTCCCTGGCCATGATGGCTGAAGTGGCTAGAGAAATACTCATGCATTCGGCCTAGAACACTGTTATGAACCCCCAATGGCGTAGCTAAGTGTATGTTGAAGTCCTCCGAGAAGATTCCAGCACCTGTGCCACTACCCGTTTTAGATCCATCCGTGAAGATACGCCGCTCTACAGGGCACAACCCCTCGCTTGGCGGTGTTCGTGAAGTTGAATATTGTATTTTTTAATAATGAAAAATTGTTTGGGTACCCGATTTATAGCTTTCGTAATGGGGAACTCCTTATGGAGTTCCTCAAGCAGCGCGGTGTGTGGTGTGTCTCTCTTACCCCCAGAGATTAAGTGCACCATCGTCGCTTCCGGCTGTATGAACAGGTTGAGCGGTGGTAGTCCCAGCATGGCTTCTACTGCTGCAGTCGGAGTAGTCCTCCTGCAGCCCGTAGTCGTTAAGCAGGCTAGTCTTTGCATGCGTTGTAGTTTGTTGGAGGCTGTAACTAGCTAGATGCGGGGCCACCAAACTACAGCCCCGTAGGTGATCATGGGGCGGATCACTGCGTTGTACAGCCATAGTATAATTCTAGGGAACATTCTCCACTTCTTACCTATCATTTTTCTGTACTGCCAGAAAGTTATGCAAACCCTGTTCAGTTTGTTGTCCAAATGACTGTTCCAGTTTAACTTACTGTCTAGAATGACTCCGAGGTACTTGACTTCGTTGGCCAACTGGATTTCTGTATGGAACAGTTTTGGCAGGCGAAAAGGGCCTAAAACTCGTTTTTGGGTAAATAAAAATATGACTAGTTCAGTTTTAGCGGGGTTCTCTGATATACCAAATTCAGTGCACCATCTTTCAACGATACGCAGCGCTTGCTGAGTGAAGTTACAGATCGTACCAGTCACCTGCCCCATAAAAACGATTGCGAGGTCATCTGCATAAGTTGCATAACCTATTGTGTAATAGCGTTTAGCGTTGAGTTTGGTTATGAAGTCATCAATCACCAGATTCCGTAGAAGGGGGACAGCAACCCTCCCTGGGGGCATCCTCTGGCTATCATGGTCAACTGCTCCTCATCCTCAAGGCGAACCACTCGTTTCTTTAACATGTTTTTAATCCAGTCCGTTAGTACCTGTTCCACTCTATGTCTGGAGAAAGCGGTGCTGATGCTTGAGAAGTTGGTTTTGTCGAAGGCTCCTTCAGTCTATGAAAGTGCCCAGGCAGGTACCTTTCTGATGAATCGCTTCTTCTATCTTGCTGACTACTAGATGAAGAGCGGATATCCGGTAGTATTTGCGTGATGCTGGAACTTAAGTACATTCAAATGAATCGACACAGACAAAAATTAAAAAACAGAAACTAAATTTTCGGCATTAGAATCGTTCCCAGACAGCAATTACTTTTTTTTCATATCAATGTACAGTTTGACTTACGATATTATTTTATGTAGGTAGAGGTACCTATGTATATAAATTAAGTTGATGTTGCAGGTAGCCGATTATTTTGACAAATTAACCTTTTTATGCGAGATGTATGACGCAGAGGCCGACCATATAGTAGAATTAGTCCTAAATTTTTTTCCTTTTGATAACTCCTGTCAAGTAGTAGACGCAAAAAAAGGGAAAAACCTAGTAAGACGGGTACATCTGCCAACCCTTAAACTAGAAATGCTGCAAATTGGCAATACCATTAAAGTATTCTCGAAACTACTACTTATAACAGATTGTGCACCAGCTACTCGGAAGACAATGTTTAACCATTTTGAAAGGTAACGCTACTAACCTACGTACCAATACCAATAATGTATTTAGAACCTATCTAATGTCCCGACTCCTGACTGGCCCCTATAGCGCATCAGATCCTGCATGGTTCTTGTTTCAACGGTTTTTTAGTGTTTCGTAATTATAACCAAAGGGTGCCAACGGAACCCTATTAATTACCTACTAAGCCAACTAACTGTGCTTACTGCGTCTATGTAGGTAAGTAGTTTGTTGGGGTTATTTCTGCGCTGGGATAAGACCGTACAAATTAAATTCCCGGCTATTTTGGCAATACTTTTTAATGCTACAACATTATGTACAACATTTTATTCTTCGGATTCTACCTCGACTTAGTCGAATTCCAACTGGAAGTCGACTAAGCCCGCCATCCAGTCGCTCTGACAAGTTGCACGTGTGCTACGCGAGGCTAGAAAAAAATCGGCCAAGTAATTCAAATAAATCGGCTAAGTATATTATATTCATTCCAACTATGGAACCCTTCACTGTGCGAGGTCCGACACACACTCGACCGCACAACACAATTTTTTTTTTTCAGCACTTTCGCTTTAATAAAACCTGTGTCACCAGATATGCATGGAAAAATAATAGCGTTCATAACGAAGAAAGGGTTTCGTATAGTTCGTATGAAGAACTGCAAGATAAGCAAAGATTTTGCAGTGACGCTATATGAGCATATTGCTGGAAATAAAATGCTCCCGTAAGTAGTAGGTACTTAGTCCTAAACCCCAATGTACCTACCTACTCGAATTCCCTCTGACGTATAATATGACTGTTTTGCATTCCAACAAAACAGGTATTATGTGTGAATAAAACACACAGTGTTGCTAGATGAAGAAGCTGATGTAATTCTGCCTTTATATTGATATCTATGGTTAAAACTTACCGAATTATCCATGGTTTTATACCTGTCTCTCTCTCACCAGCATGCGTCCTTTTCTAATCAAGAAGGACGCTTGGCGCGAAGCTGTCAATGTCATAGGGTCTTCAGCTCACCAGCTAGAGAATAGCTGCAACACTGTGTGTTTTATTCACACATAATACCTGTTTTGTTGGAATGCAAAACAGTCATATTATGTGCTTTCTAAAACACACAGTGTTGCTAGATGAAGACCTGTTTGGTATCTGCTGGTGGTATACAAACGCTATGATGAATGTATTATACAACTGTTCTAGAAAATAGATCAGTTTTATTGTAATTTTTAGTAATAACATCTGTGTAGGTATGTCCAAATGTAACAAAAAATATAAAGGAGGTGTTTCTTTTTTCATACAACTGTGGCCAAACAATGTACCTTAAGAACAAAAGTACTGAAATACAGGAAAAAAATTGCAGATTCTGAAAAGAAATATATTGGATTTATTTATACATTTGTACCACATGAAATTGTCGTTCAAAGATATTAATAACTTGCAACCCATGAATTAATTTGGCAATCTCATTTTATATTTTTCCGAAGATGCGTTTCGTTACTTCATGTTATAAAAGTAACATAAAGAAATTATCCTAAAAGTATATTGAATATTATCTTATTATTGTATTAAAAAAAGTTTTTTTGGTTATATAAAACATTATTTTTGTGAAACATTTAGCGAATAAGAATTAAAAAAGACATTAATTGATTCAGATATTGTATGCGTTTGGTTAGCTTTCTGAAAGGCCAAAAGACTGTGCTCCAGGGCCGATAATTATCTATTTTTTTTAATTAGTTGTTTTGTTTACCAATAAATAACATCTTATCATCATTCCGTTTCGTTTCGGTTCCTCGGCTCGTTCGTTGGTTTCCCATCTATTGGAGTGCTATTTCGTGTGTGATTTCATAATTGTTGATTTGGCTATTCTTTCCTTAAGGAGTTTGACATTTATAAACCAACTGTTTAATAGTTTAATACCTAAACGGCGGTTTGAATGTTGATGAGCAGAGCCCTTGAATACCAGATACTCAACGTGTATTTATCGTAGAATCAAAGAGTAGATGGAATGGGTATGTAGAACGAACAAATACACATTTTAGGTCCCTTGGACTGTCATACAACATTTTATAGACCGATGACCGTCACTGATAGGAGGTCCATGCCTCCTATATGGTACAATTCCATTCCATTTTTATATTAATGGCTCCATCGTTTTATCGATGATGAAATGTATTCGCTGGGGAATGAGGACTGATGTGATCACAGACTAATTAATATAAAATGCATCTATAATATACAATATTCAATATTGTAGTCTAAAACAACCGGAATCATAATATTTATTTTGACAATTGGAATAGTTTGACACTTGACAGCTGTCACTGCTGTTATGAACGTTTCGTTGAACGCAGTTACGATGTGAGGTAGTGATTTTTTACATTCTCTTATTTCTTAATCAATCGAATATTGGAGGATTTTAAATACTGCTACTATCACAATTTATTGCAAGGAATTTCATTTGTAATTTGTACCTCGGTACAAGTTCGGCCGAAAAAAAAACACATCCTTTCATTAAAATCAAACAAATAAATAATTCTTATATAATCCTATATCAAGGAAAAAATTACTCAAGTAATTCCCTTTATAAAAGCTATTTAAAAACCTTTACTAGAAAAATTTAAATACAATTAAAAACTTAAAATCAACATTAGAGTTGGTACTATCAACTCTGTTTACAGCAACAGTATTTTATTATTATTAAAACTTAAATTTTAATTCTAGTTTCCTTTGTTAAGTATTTAACAGGTCTATTCTCTAACCAACTTCTAGAGGTTACCGCTGACCTGATTCTGCCTGGTAGGGCATCAATATTAGTATCTTTAAAAATACTATGAATCCAACCTGCAATCATTGTTCTTGAAGCAGGTTTTAATTTCCCTTAAAGAGATATAAATAGACTTGAGACAGTTCCGTCTGCGCTTCTTTTAATTTCAGACCTTTCTATAAAGTTATTACCTAATGTGTTTGACAGGGCAGACATGATGGTCTGGATGTTTCCGCAACAACCAACCTGACTGTCTGTGTACTTTAGAAACTGTTTTTGAGTCGAGCCA
This sequence comes from Gortyna flavago, assembly GCA_963669345.1. NCBI lineage: Eukaryota > Metazoa > Arthropoda > Insecta > Lepidoptera > Noctuidae > Gortyna > Gortyna flavago. Next base: position 12,766,153 of record OY770126.1, read on the forward strand.
AACCTTGACCACAGAATAATCTCATCTTCCGTATTAATTAGATTCTCAGGGTTATTTTCTAATAATGTGAGATCATAAATCCTACGACCTGCCTGAGACCAGCAAGAGTATTAGCTAAAGCTGTGCGTCTAGCGATTTCAAATATAGAATCAAATACAGAATGTGAATTTGTTGAAGTCCTTAGCCAGTTAAACACATAATTGCAGTGTCCCAAATTGGTAGTTTTTATATTGCAGGTTTAGCAAGTGAAATGGCTTTTAGAACTTGATGAACGAAAAAATGCTTTGAGATATCTACTTTTGATGTTGCGCACTATAAAGAAATAGCTGATTTATGAAGAAGAATAGTTTTATAAGTTAAAAATTAACTTTGCAAAAATTGTAGCAACCTGCTGGCCCGATATATTACTTTACTCTATGCTGCTGGTTCTCAGCTTTTTTTTTTTTTTTTTTTAATTTTTATTATATTGGTATCACACCACAATAACCATCTTTTAATAGGGGTACTATGTTGTTAAAGTAAATGTCCGCCAGTTACTTTTTAACAAGTTCTTATCCTCTATGGACCAGTGAGCAGTGATCAGCCCTACCCCATTTTCTAGGCAAAAAGAGTCAATTTGTCCACTTTTGCAGGGCAATTTCCTGTCGTCCGATCGATTAGAACCTTCCGCAGATTCTTTGTCGGAAGTGGCTCTACTATGGCTCTCGCTCACAGGTCGAGTAGCCAAAAACATTTGATCCGCTCCGGTGCTATTAGGATATAAATTCCTTTTGAACCGTCCAAATGAGCCAGTAGTTTTGGTATTAAACTGGGTGGGGGAAATGCCCACCCTAGATAATAGTTCCATTTTCGGCTGAATACGTTGCAGAAGACTGCTGTACAATCTCTGGTACCTACCCAATGATACGTACTTTTGTATGATCATAGCCGTGTCTCTTGACGCGAACAGATCTACGTCTGGGACACCCCACACTTTGAGTATAGCCTCCGCGGCTTGGGGTAGAAGATGCCACTCTAGTACTTTGCGACCCCTTCATAGGCGATTCGCAATTCCGTTTAGACTCCCCGGGAGGTAGTGGCAGAGAGAGTTAAATTTAACTACTCTCCAAGTGTTATGACTCTGGTCGTCAATCCTAGCAGTGCCAGGGATTCCAGGGAATGTGCCCCCTTCGTTCTTAAAGTATGCGACCAGGGTCCTGTTTTCCGACTGAATATGATTGTGCGCACCTTCCAGAGCCATCCGCTGACTGTTGATGGTGGTCCTGATAAGGGGCCCACTTTTCTGATAGGTAAGTGCTGTTTAAATCAGCTCCCTACCCTAAGTCTGCAGCAGCCATAGTCAAGAAGTGAGTCGAGTGTCGAGCTGTAGTCTACAGCTTTTAACCATTATAGATCTGCTGAATGGGTAGAGGAAGATCTTTTCGTTATCTTAATCTATTTTATTTATTAAGTTTTGTTTAATAATTTTAGAAAAAGTTGGGCTCTGCGACAGCGCAGTCAATCCGCTGATACTGCGTAATTTGCAAAGTTCAGTAAACCTAAGAAACTCTGAGCTTCTCGCAGAGAACTGTTTCCATTGCCCAACATTTTGGAAATTATTACTTTTATGGTGACCTGACTTACAGGTTTTGTTGAAACTTAGTTTAGGCACCAGACTTCCACAAATTAAGTACAAAATCTGTAGACTAATTTAACTTTAAGCTGTAATTTGTGGTAATAAAATAAAAATCTATTCTATATCTTTTTTATGTTCTTGGGAGGAAGTTTTACCCAGTTTTGCTGAGTGTTCCATACCAAGTCAAGATATTCTACCTCCTGAGAGGGCTCCAGAACAGACTTATGATAATTTATGTGCTGTTCTAAAGTTTCCAACATTCTCAGTGTTTCCGAAACATGAGAAAACAGTATAGTCCGATACTGTAAAATCGTCCGAATACACAATTATACGGAAAACTAATGCTCGTAGGATCTCCGCAATCCTCAGGCAAACATCTTTGGGCCGATGACAGGCCAAATGACAAGGCGGCCAATTGTAGCGCTTCGTTGTTGCAAATCATTCAGAGGAACCTCCTGTATATGTCTTCAATTGGTAAACGAAAATAGGCCTGGTGAATGTCTATTTTTCCTAACCAATTGTTTGTCTCATTCGTCTTTATGAAGTTGGCTACATCTGTTTGTGAAATTATATAGAAATGTTTAACTGACACTTAAGATTTGAGACCTCCGAGGTCGAAGATGGGACGTAGTCCTCCATCTGTTATAGAAAACCTGGATTGAGGATTGGCGGTGTCTCTAATATTTTCTTTTGTTTTAAGTGGAGGATCATGTCCGTCATGTCCTTTTTTAACTTGGTTGCAAACTTTTGTAACACATGGTTGTCTGGATACTGAAGGGGAAAGTCTTTCAAAATGGGATGCGGCCACCTGTTGTTACTCGTAATAATGTCATTACATAATTGTTTCCTCCCTGTTGTTACCATAAATTGACATGGTCCTTCTGACAACCCCCTTTAAAAGTTTTGATTTGATAGTCAGTTGTTAGTCATGCTTAATATTTTTGTTATGGTCTATATATTTTATAAGGGGCGTGATGTTCTTGTTTTGCTCATCAGATGTATTCAACGTTTTTCTGTCTGTAATATAAGCCACAGTTGAGCCACACCTGAGATCTACCTAAAAAAGATAGGTTGCAAAGCATCTCGGCTAAAAATATATGCTTGGCTACAAGAAACATCATGTACAGTACCTTAATTTCTTATAAAATACTATTCCGTCTAATTTCAATGTACCACATACAATCTGCATTGCAGTCTCCGAACTTTTATAAGACGGGGAGACCCTAGACCAAAAGTACCAGAAATCTTTTCAAACAATGTGCTAATATTTAAACTATATTGATTTTGGTAATGCCCAGTCGAGCAATTCTTGTAACCCTGACTTCAATAGTTGTCTTTGTTCCAAAATATTGTTGCATAAGACTGCTAATTATTGTTCCATGGAAGCTAAGTAATCAGTCAGTGGGTCGTCTTTGGGGCGGCGTTGCCCTTATTAAAATGGCACAACTCTCCTACAAAACTAGGACTAGCAAATCAAGATGGTAGATCTTTTCTTTTAATCGGCTAACTAATTATTTTAATCGTTCTTTGTCAACTTGTGGAATAATGGTTTTTTGAACAAACTCTGTACAAGTATCTACACATAAAAAGAGTTTACAATAAGTGTCGGATTTCTTAAAAAATTAGATGTGGATGGGGTCGGATTTGGCATTTTCTTGTTGTTCCTGTATTGAAATACCTACTAGGATTAGTCATTAGTAACGGTAAGATATTTAAGTAACTACAAGTAAACCCCAACTTGTTGCAAGAGTGTCTACAGTCTACACGCGGGTCCGGACGTGTCTGAATTTGTCAGTACTTACGTGAAAGTTTTCGTGTTTTGTTGGGTGTAGGTGATCTATGCCTTCCTCCCTCATCCTCCGAGGATGAAGAAGATGATGACAATGAGTCATTAGGCCTCGTATTATTCGAGTGAAACTTCAACATTCGAACTTTGCTCACCTCCAACACACAATTTCGACCGGATTCATCGTGAAACACTAATCACAGAACAATAATACTAAAAAACCGACACTTATACTTAATTGACACTGTGTGTTAATTTAATACGATAAATTATTGTATATAACACATAATTTTTTAAACTTGAAAATTTTGCGATGTTTTAGCGGCAAAATTTACAAACGCTATGACATTGACAGCTTCGCGCCAAGCGTCCTTCTTGATTAGAAAAGGACGCATGCTGGTGAGAGAGAGACAGGTATAAAACCATGGATAATTCGGTAAGTTTTAACCATAGATATCAATATAAAGGCAGAATTACATCAGCTTCTTCATCTAGCAACACTGTGTGTTTTAGAAAGCACATAATACGAAAGATGAGACTTGACGAGGAAGCTTGAGCAGGTAAGTCGTGTACGAAATAGTTACCCTTAGTGTGTATATCTATTCAGGTATTTATCGATGACATTTAGATTAAAATTCTTAACAATATTGTAATATTTATTACGAAATAATAAAGTTTCAAGATAAAAGTCAAATCTCATCTTTCGTGACGCGTATTGTATGATCTGTAGACAAAAGGCGCGAATTACACAGACGGCGGCGGCGGCGGCGCGGCGTAGTAAGGTGAAGGCGCGGCGCAAGCATGATGCCGCAATTGCCGCTTGTCGCTTCAAAACGTTTTCATACAAAATGTGTGTGTAATTCGCGCCAAAGGAGAATACCGTCAAATATAGGGCGCCCTGTACTAAACGAAAAGTCCGCTGTCACAACAAAACCTAGTGTATTTGGAGGAGAATTTAATGTCCTTTCTATATTGCTAATTATTTTTTTACATGGATTCCCGCAATTCGTAGATTGCAATTTACCTATAATATTTTGAGGTTTATTTATTTTATTTATTTATTTAAACTTTTCGCACAAAAAGGTACAGAGGCCAGCACATCAACCTACCCCAATCTGTCAAATATTCCCAATTGAATAAGAACCTTATTCCTTTGTAGTAAAGTTGAAATTCTATCAAAGAAATTTGACAGATTGGGGTAGGTTGATGTGCTGGCCTCTGTACAAAGGCGGACTTAATGCCTTAGGCATTCTCTACCAGTCAACCAAGGGTGGTGAAGAGATTAGATGGCAGGTGCTTTGGTTGAGGAACAATGATTAAAAAAAATATTAAGACTAGGTACACAAATACATAAATAGTTTATATACACATATATAAAATACATATACCTATAATATATATACATACAAATCCAAGAGAAAGAGATGTTGAGATGACTCTACGCTATTTGTAATGAAAATAACTCTGCAATTTCCGCTTAAATGCATACCGACTGAGGTTACGTTCGAGAAAATGACGAATGAGCGATGACGATGAATGATGGAGGCATCGCTAAGGATTATCGCACAAAGCCTTACGTTATGGAAAAGCACCTGAACGTTTTCTTTAATCATCATCTGCCTAGCCTTTTCCCAACTATGTTGGGGTCGGCTTCCAGTCTAACCGGATGCAGCTGAATACCAGTATTTTACATGAAGCGACTGCCTATCTGACCTCCACAACCCAGTAACTGGGTAATACGATACCCCTTGGTAAGACTGTTTTTCAGACTTTCGGGCTTCTGACTACCCGTAACGACTGTCAAAGATCCATGAATGACAGCCGGGACCAACGGCTTAACGTGCTTTCCGAGGCACGGAGGGGTCTCGGTATGTAAAGATGGTCACCCATCCACAGACCAACCGTGGCAAGCGTAGCTTAACCTGATCGATCGACCTGTGCGGCTATTATTATTTAGCCACGGGCCCTTCTGAACGTTTTCTTTATTATGGATTTTAATTACATTTAAATAGTTCAGATGAAACTAATATTGAAAGTAACGTCATCCGTGACGGCGCGGCGGCGGGCGGCGCGGCGGCGCCACAGAACAAAAATGCAATACGTCACAATAAAAACGTTTTTTTTTTATCGGTCCTCTTTTCTTTAAATGCTTAAAATGTATTCCAAAATACCAGAGGGGCAATTCTAGTAATTTTAAGATCGTTCACAGTCTGATCTCAGTCTCAATCTGTCAAAAATACCTCAAATTTCAGTACATTTTGACAAGTTTTTGACATTTGTTTGTCGCTGAGATGAGATTGCGACTAGATTTTGAACGTTTTAAATTACGAGAATTGGCCTTCAGGTAACTTAAATTAATACGACCCTTACGACCTAAAGATTTTTTGATACATAAAAGTATACCTCATATAGTAAATCGGTGTCGGTAGGTAGTAGGTACTCCTACTTACAAATTAACTTCTTCATTTTTATGTTTGTTGGCGGGAATGGCAGATATAGTGTAGCAACATTCGGAAATGAAGTGCAATGGCAGTGACATCAGAGGACACGGTGGAGGTCTGCCCCGCTTGGGCAGAGCACCGCCGTGTCCTCGTAGAGGCGATCGGCAGCAGCGGCGACCTCTCGCGCCCGGCCCTGGTTCAAACCATGGTCCGGAGCGAGAGGGAGTGGGAGGCAGTCACCTCCTTCTGCGAAGCAGTCATGCTAGCGAAGGAGGTGGCGGGATGGGCGAGGGAGAGAGCCGAGCGGGCCGCCCGTCCCAGCCGCCGCGGTAGACGCCCCGGGCGTCGGGAGCCGCGTGACGACTCCCGGCCACCGTAGGCGCGGGCCTGCGGACGGCGAGTAATGGGTAGCTCGCCGTCCGATCAGGACCAGGCCCGTGCCGGACGGCGTGTATGTGTTCCACGCGCGCCTCAAAGAGATGTCAGCATCAAAGGAGGGGCCCGTTAGGGCCGAAGCCTGCCGGGGCAGCGGGATTGTCCGAAAGGGTTACCGCTACCCCGGAACATAAAGGGCTAAGGAAGGAACACGGATGGGTTTTAGTCAGTAAGAGTCTGACACTCCCTTCCGCTCCACCCAGAGCGGGAGGAGTCATTGGATGATTTCCCATCCTTAAAAAAAAAATAAAAAATGGCAATGACATAAGAGAAAATACGTACTAAAGTAAATACAAATACTTTTATTTTTGATGTCCGAAATCCAGGAATCTTTTTCATAACAAAAACGAAAATCTAATTTAAAAAATAGGAGTAAAATTTTAACTACATTTGGTTGTGATCCGCTCCCTCGCAAGTTGGTACGGTCCCACGGCATTCTCCTTTAAACTACATATTTGTTTTAGTATTGTAATTAACTACGTAACTGGAGGAGAAGTGATTGGCCTAGAACTGGTTGGACCGGACGCGGTCGCCGAATGGAGGCACTGGTTGGGAGCAACTGACCCGGTTAATGCCGCACCTGGAACTCTGCGGCGAATGTATGGAGAAAATATTCTCCGAAACGTCGCCCACGGTTGTAATACGCGGGAAGATGCTGCTAAGGTAGGGCTGCTACCTGCTTCTGATAATCACATATTTCCGCACTTTTACGTAGGATCCTGAAACCTCGGCATTCGTTTCTCCAATAAATGGCTGGCCGATAAAATCAAAATCAAAAGTCATTTATTCAAACTAGGTTGAGAATCAACACTTTTCGAACGTCAAAATTACAAAAGACAGTCCCCCAAAACGCCCGCCCTTCACCACTTCCTAGTGCTTTCGCTGGGGAGTGGCGCAACAAACTCCCCAGCAGCACAGCTGTTTGTTCAGTTATGAAAGACTCGACTGTATACAAAACTAGATCTGCAAAGTATCTAATTAACTTTACAGGACACAGAACATTCAATTTAATTATTTGCCATATGTTAGCTAGCCACGCCAATATACCAACAAATACCATAAAATTTATAGGTACGTACTCAAGCTAAAAAAAATACTAAATCAAAATTAAAAATGTAATAAAAAAAATACTACCTAAATAAAAGCCTCCAGGTATAAAGGGCATGACAACTTACATATTTATGCAATGCTGGATTCTGTTCACAAAGCTGTCACTTGAAGTCACAAATGATAAACTAGGACAATCAAAGTAAAGTTAATAAACAAGTTATTACTAATAACAACAATAAAACCATGGACAGCAAGACGACCAGTCACCACAAGCAGTACCCGTTCACGAGCATAACGCAAAGATCAGCCATTATTTTTTTTTTTTTTTTTTTTTTCCTATTGGCATCTCGTAGTTGACCTTTAGAGGTCGTGACTACTTAACCGGACTATCCTGTGGCTGCCTTAAGTGAAACTCAAAGCCTCCAGCCAGGGGCATTAATCTAACTACGTTATGCTAAGCGACTACGCACTAAGGGCACCCCCTGTGGGGTACGAACCTCGGCTTAGGGCGTCGCTGGAGAGGACAGCAAGAAGGGACAGGCTGGATCACTGTTATATTATTTAAGCTTGATGGAGCCGGCATTTCCTATCTGACTACTCTGAGAAGAAATGCCGAAACAAACTCAGAGGTCACGGTCGGGGATTTAAAGCTACTGGCTCAGCTGCGGCGCGGGCTGGCTCTGCATCGGGCAATCAGCCATTACTATAATATTATATATATATAGACTAGCTTCCGCCCACGGCTTCGCCCGCGAGGTATGTCGATAAAAAGTAAGTAAGTAAATTTTATTTGTTTAAACATGGTATACATTGCATGCAAGATAATAATGGGATACAGAAAGTTCTCATGCTTAGCCGCATATCGTGGCGTACAAATTGGTAGGAAAGATAGTGCTTAAACCGTGACAATATTAATCAACATTACATTTCGTCATCATAATTCATTAAAGATTAGGGATAATTACAATTCAATAAGTATATATATCTTTAGATACAATTCAATGTCAAAGTAGTCTTTAAATAGATTGTTCAATAATAAATATGAATTACAGTCATTAAAAAATTTAAATTCCAAATTATTATTCCAAAAAATACTATAGCTCAATAACATGTCAAAAGATACAACATTGTCATCTCAAAAACGAGGAAAATTGTCCTCTTTCATAAACTCTGCTATACTGTAATATGCTCTTTCAGTTAGTAAACTCTTCAATTTACTTTTAAAAGCAGATTTATTTAATGTTTTCCATGATTTGGGCAATTTATTAAAAATAGTCGGAGCCATGCAAAAGATGCTCTTACGCATAAGAGCTGTTTTAGCGGCGTGAACACAGAGTTTGAAATTATCACGTCTATTCCTAGGGACAGCATCAGACAAACGCTGAAATAAATTAGGATTGGATTGAATGAACATTACTGTTTCCAGGATGTATAATGAGGGCAATGTCTTACGTTCTATAAAATAAGATTTACAGCTGTCCGTTGTTTGCAGTCTAAACATCGATCTAATGCACCTTTTCTGTGCCCGAAACGCTATGTCATTGTCCGTGCTATTCCCCCAAAACATGACTCCATATCTAAGAATTGATTCAGCTAATCCATAATAAGCAGTCATTAGCGCATCTGTGTTGAGAACCACAGCAAGCTGTTTCAAAGCGTAGGGCGCACTACTCAATTTTTTACTGAGTGCCTCTATTTGAGGTTTCCAATTCAATTTAGAATCTATTATTAGTCCCAGAAATTTTGTTGTGTCAGCTTCATTGATATTTATATTAGGTATTAAATTGAATATTAAGATTGTTGATTGTTTGAGTACGTTGTTTAAAGTGCATTACGTTAGTCTTTTTTAAATTAATTATTAAATTATTATGATTTAACCAATTTATAATAGATATTAGTGAATTATTAATGTCATTTTCATATGTGTTTATGTCATTACAAGCTATTGTCAAAGTGCAATCGTCAGCAAAAACTATCCTATGTCCTTCCCCGGGATGCAATCTATCTCTCAGCCAAATTTTATCGAAATCCGTCAGTGGTTTAGGCGTGAAAAGGTAACATACAGACAGACAGACAGAGTTATTTCGAATAATATTAGTGTGTATAGAACCAATAGAACGTTTCCCTTTTGAGAATTTCGTCGATAGAACCTTTTACTGGTGACTAATTAGAAAATGATTTTTTTGTTTGAAAGGGTATGCTCTCGAGGTGGTCCTACTGTCATCAAGTTGGAATCTGATGAGAGGATCCCATGCAAATCGAGGGAAAACCTAAAATTTGAGGTTTTCCCTCGATTTGCATGGGATAGGCAAATCTTTTTAAAGTAACTTGAGCATTTGCTCTCGGATATCATCATTTGGTAAAGTGGAGCTGACCACAGATGGCCATCGGAACTACTCAATGATAAATATTTCACGGGTTGCGATTCGATTACTTTAATATGGTTGCTAAGCAATTCATGCTCGTCACAATGCGTATGGTGAGTGGTTGTTGAGGATTTCTCCTGGTACTTACCAGGAGAAATCCTCAACAAGTAACGTCCCAGCATCGGGAAAAGCAATATTTTGTAAAAGGTGATGAGCAGGTGACATTAGGCTATTGTAACTTGAATACATTACAAACTCTCCCCACTAAAAAGAGAAATATAAAAATAAAAATTACAAAAAAAAAAACAACAGACTTCCAAAAAAAAAACACTACAAAGTGAAAAATTACTTTAATTTCGGAAGTCAGTGTCGTTGGTTCTGCATTTTCGTTTATTGACACCGACTTCCGAGTAAACTCACTGGTGGTCATGGCTAAAAAGCACGCTGTCTCACCTGACAGAGCTAGTATCAGTGATGAGCAGTTAGACGCTAGTCTACATGCACAACACAACGTCTAGTTCTCACGCACAGAAACATCGTTCTGAACTGATAGGCGCGTTAAAAAAACCAAAAAGTGCTTTGGAAAAACGAGTTTTATTATGAAAAAACCACTGCATAAATTAATTATAAACTTTAATAGATTTTCAACTTTATCGCTAACTTGTAAGGTTCAAAGTTGATTGCGAAAATTTGACTGTTTCGGGTAGCTTGATGTGCTAGCGTCTGTACATTGTCTTTAAACCACTAACCAGTATCATAAATCAAGTCGTTTTATAATAATAATGATCTGTTAATTAATTAGTTATTCACCTTTTGTAGATTTTGGAATTATTTTTTGGCCGAAACAAAGAAAATGTGCCTCGTTTCCCATTCGTAGCAACATTTAAGGACTGTAGTTGTTGCGTGATCAAACCACACGCGATACTAGATGGCAACGTCGGCCCTATTCTAGAAAAAATATCTTCTTCTGGAAAATTTTTCGTCTCGGCCATAGCTATGTTTTCCGTGAATTTGGCAAACGCTGAAGAATTCTATGAAGTATATAAAGGAGTCATACCTGAATATGGGGTTAATATCTTTATTTTATTTTTACCGACTTCAAAAAAAGGAGGTTATCAATTCGACACGTATGTAATAATATTGGAACTGCAATATATTCACCTAAGACAATCTATTAGAGCTTCTAAACAAATATACAAAATTTAATGGGTTTATGTATGTATGTTTGTCCACGCATTTCTCTGCAACTATTAATCGGATCGTGACCATTTTTTTTTTGCTTAGATTTACTTCAACTTAGGGAACAATGCGCGTTTCATCAAAATCGATTCAGTAATTTTTATCGGAACTACTCAATGATAAATATTTCACGGGTTGCGATTCGATTACTTTAATATGGTTGCTAAGCAATTTATGCTCGTCACAATGCGTATGGTGAGTGGTTTTTGAGGAGCTCTCCTGGTTCTTACCAGGAGAACTCCTCAACAATCAACGTCCCAGCATCGCCCAGCAATATTTTGTAAAAGGTGATGAGCAGTTGACGTTACGCTGTTGTAACTTAGATAAATTACAAACTCTCTCAATAAAAAGTGAAAAAATAAAAACTTTTTTACAAAAATAACAACCGACTTCCAAAAAAAACTACAAAGTGATAAATAACTTTAATTTCGGAAGTCGGTGTCGTTGGTTCTCCATTTTCGTTTATTGACACTGAGTTCCGAAATTAAAGTTATCACTTAGTAGTTTTTTTTTGGAAGTCGGTTGTTTTTTTTTGTAAAAAGTTTTTATTTTTTCACTTTTTATTTTTATTTAAATTACTTTTTTATCGTAGGTTTCGAAAATTATATTTCGGGCGGGAAAATGGGTTGACCCATTCATGTGACTACTACTGATACACTAGAAAGAAACCTCCAATAATAAACACTGTTTCTGGAGTGCTGCTTTCGCTTTCCTACTCTACCTTACCTACTCCAAGCCCTAACTCTAAACATACAGGAGGAGATTTTTATCACCATCCAAATTTTTACAGGCTGTTCTACCCATGAATACTAACAACTTTTACTATGGGACCAAGTTCTCTGAAATCACGACAAAAAAATCAGCTGTTTCATACATTTTGGTCAAGTAGGTATTGAACGTTTGTATGAAACCGCAGATTTTTTTTTTTTCGATATTTCAGACTTGGTCCCATAGTACAAGTTTTTCATAATCATGGGTAGAACACACTGTAAAAATTTGAATGGTGATTAAAAAATCTCTCTGTATTACGTGATTATTGCACAATACAGAATTTTCTTTTGATAACAATGGACTATTATATTTCAGTCTTCATGTATACATCTGGCAGAAGGAAAATGTATCGCATTAGAAGTTAAATGTATAGATCCTAGTCTGAACTGTGTTTGTGAATTCAGAAAATTATGTGGACCACGAGACCCGGTAATCTTTTATTGTACCTACCTATAGTCTGTTCCGTAAGTAGGTACCTATCTGACGAAAATGTTAACATTTATCACGTCTGATGCTGGTCATTGAAATTTTAACTGTTTCCCGTTTATCTCGTGGGCGCAAGCGCGACTGCTGAACGAGGAGTCCTGGACGGTTCGATTCCCAAGTCGAGCAAAGTGATATTGGGTTTGTATCTAGAGATAGGTATGTGTATTATAGGTAGGTACACACGCAGCGACTGCTTAGTCGCAAGCGACGTCAAAATCTGTGTGGACGTGACATTTTGAAATCGCTAGCGAATCGCCGGTGACCAAAGTCGCTGCTTTTGTACCTATCGTTAGGTATAAGGACCATTTATATGAATTTTACATTTCAGGATTTATGCCGCCAGTTGTATCCTGAGACCATAAGAGCCTTATATGGTAAAGATATGGTACAAAATGCGGTGCATTGCACAGATCTACCCGAAGATGGTGTCAATGAAGTCGAGTACTTCTTTAAACTGATAGCCAATGAATGAGCACCTTGATGTTAAATTATCTTGTAGTTATCTACACTAATAATATTTTATAGATGAAAGATTTGTTTGTTTGTTTGAATTGAATTATAGGCTCCGAAACTACTGGACCAATTTGAAAAATTCTTTTACCATTAGAATCCTACATACTTGATGAACATAGGCTACATCATATTTTCAAAAAAGTTAGGGATCCGTATGAAAACTTCGATAATGTAACCGAAGGTGTGAAAAAAAAAAAAACCAAAAAAAATCCTTATAAGTATCGCGTATATACGCTGCGGAAACTATTGACAATAGAGCAAAGTGATGTACTCATTTTATAGAGGACATGAATATCTACAAAAAAGTCTGCGACAGCATAATTATGTCTATCTTTTAGCGTTGACTCACTAAGTATAGGTAACCTTTTTATGGCAATCAATTTTTTTTTTTGTTTACAAATGTGTTTTTATAAACATGATATTAATCCTTATCCAAATAAATCCCTTTTTCCCCACAGCTCAACTGACTGCTCAACTGAGTTGTGCAGGTTATATTTTCCACTGCCCAACTACAAACTGCTTTACCGGCCAAACCCGATTTTAGGACGAACTAGTTTCGCCTAGGCCGCACTCGCTTTTGCATCCTATGTCGACGAAGCCCCGACAGGCGGGGCTCCTATTTCTGTGAAAAGGGTTCAAAGTAACCTAACCATATTTTTTTTCCGGGGTGGAAAATCCTCATGGATTTCCGCCGCCCAGGGGCGGGCGACGGGGTCTGTCAGACTCTTACTGATTAAATACCACCCCGGTGTTCCATCTCACACCTAAGCCGGCGGTCGCGGGACCGTACGATCCTTCCGCAACCAAACCGCCCTTCGCTCGCTCTTGCATCCTACGTCGCCTGTCGACCAACCGCGACGTAGGATGCAAGAGCAAGCGAAGGGCAACCCCGAGGTTAGGTTTGGTTAGGTTACTTTAAACCTTTAGGTAGGACCAACAGCAATAACATAATGTACCCTCAATGCTCAACTTCCTAACTAAACAGTTTGTTTGAGCATTGGGAACTCCCCACTGCTCAACTAGTCTCAGTTGGGCACTCACAGTTGAGCAGTGGGGAAAAAGGGAAATAAATACGTTATTCATCACAAGTTCAAAATTAAATAGATATTTAATTTTGAACAAAATTGCCCTTGACATTACTTGATTTCAATGAATATCAGAGATATCATAGTTTTAAAATAAATAGGTACGCACGGCCGCCGCGCGCCGGTAGCTCTGCGAGGTTCACAATACTCGACTCTTACTCAACTCTTACTGATCATAGCATGATGTACCTAAAATAGCTTCTTATAATAATGTTCTAAGTACAACGCCACATGCGAACAACGCGTCATACTGACGTCACGCAAAATCCTGCATCTTGCAAGCAGAGTTTACACGCGCAACTACATAGATACAACGGCCCGACATGAATCATCGGGCAGTTGCCCGCCAGACACAACACCACCCGTCTGGTCGGAGGGTCCTCCTTTTTCTATAGAGGATGAGTGAACTTTACACCCTGTTCCTCATACCTCTATACTTGTGACCTTGAGTATGAACGTCAGCGCAGCCTTCGTGCAAATACTTTAGCGTGACGTCATCATCATCACTCCCGCAAGCTTTAGCGGCAAGTCACCCAGCCAGCCAGCACCCACGGCTTCATCGGGTATCCTAACCACCAGCATGCAGCAACCGCGCGGACCTGGTCATCACCCTCAGCCTCATCAGTAACCTTGACACAGCACGCTGCAGTTTCGGCCGGTCAACAAAAAGAGCTCTCAATTTCTCTTCTGGTCGACGCCAGCAGTCAGCGTTAACCCGGCGACCACATCCAACGCACTGGAGCATAACGCAGCGCCACCCCTACTCACTGGGAACATCTTCGCAAACAGTTCCGACTCACCGTGCTATACGGCAACCGGTTCCGACTCACTGGAATCTCAGCTGGCCTGGCAACTCCGCCCACTATCGACCTCCGGTCCCCGGAGGGGAGTGATGTAGCGGTATCTACAACGCCACATACGAACAACGCGTCATAATGACATCAGGCAAAATCCTGCATCTCGCAAGCAGAGTTTACTGCGCAACTAGCATAGATACAACGGCCCGAAATTAATCATCGGGCCCACCAAACACAACGTCGGAGGATCCTCCCTTTTCATAGAGTATGAGTAAACTTTACACCCTGTTCCTCATACCTCTATCCGTACTAATATTAAAAATTCGTCTATCTGTCTGTTTGTCTGTATGTTACCTTTTCACGCCTAAACCACTAAACAGATTTCGATAAAGGCAGAGAGCTAAATTGCATGTCGATAAAAACATCCCGGGGAAGGACATACCTTCCCCGGGATGTTTTTATCGACATACCTCGCGGGCGAAGCCGCGGGTGGAAGCTAGTGGCATATAATTTTATGTATTTTAGTAGGTGTTTTTTCCTCACATTAACGCGGTTGAAACCGCGGGGCACTGCTAGTAGTATTATATACTTCTAGCAATAGATCGAATTAAAGTTTTTATTTTTATTTTTTCATTAAATGTTGATATTATTGCCTTAGTATTAGGTAATAGGTACGACAAGTTTTCGGTTGCAATTTGTCATTATCTTCAAAGTTCAAAAGTTTTAGTTTCTTTCCTGACACCGTTGATTGTAGCCTGTAGGACGATTTCTCCGTCAATTGTGGAGCAATTTTTTTTTTTTTGCAAGTTTTGTACCTACTCTCGAGGTGTTCCAACTTGATCCAACTTGACAAGACTCCAACTTGATGACAATGGGACCATTGTCAAGTTGGAATGATGAGAGGATCCCATGAAAATCGGGGAAACCCTCAAATTTTATAGGCAAACCTGTAGTGATTTGGGTAGATATTTTTTAAAGTAACTTGAGCATTTGCTCTCGGTAATCATCATTTGGTAAAGTGGAGCTGATGATGAAGACTACAGATGGCCATCGGAACTACTCAATGATAACAATTTCACGGGTTGCGATTCGATTACGTTAATATGGTTGCTAAGCAATGTTACATGCTCATCACAATGCGTATGGTGAGTGGTTTTTGAGAATTAACGTCCCAGCATCGGGAAAAAGCAATATTTTGTAACATGTGTTGAGCAGTGTTTTAATAGCTTCCTGAGACTAATATTTACATAGCAAGTAGTGTTATATGAATTTGTGTGGAGTAGGTACAACCAAACGGTGAAAAAAAAAAACTTTTTTACAAAAAATACAACCGACTTCCAAAAATAGGTACATCTTAAGGTGGATACGCGGAAATACATGTCCGATAATCCTCCCTAAGCCTATAGATTCCGTTTATCCAACTAGGCCCATGGGGGAATCTCGGACATGCGTTAACGATGTATTTTTTGGAGTGATTAAACGGAATAACTCACGTAGATACCTCCTTATTGTAATACGTGTCTGTGGCTTTGCCTATCAACTGTGATTCTGTCCACGGCACTAGCTTATGGGTAGGTTGATACTAATAAATAAGGTAAAGCTATAAATAGGCTGTGATAGGCACATAGAAAAAGGCTTATATAGCTCCATAGATTGCAGGAAAACAAATTAATATACCTAGTTTAAAATATACTCAACAGCGAAGGCGTCCCGTTTACCTACCTACTTACCCCAGCTGATAGATGTTGTGCACACAGTCATCCTCGGGAGAGAATAGGATGTGCAAACATTGAAACGCCCGCGCGGCGCCATCCAAGAACGCTACACCAACCTATGAAACTAGGGACTAGGGCGAATACTGTAAATTGCCTTGCTTTTCAACAAATTACCTAAACTCCAAATTCTTACAAAAATGTCGAGTGACGATAGTGATTTGACTCCGGAGTAGGTAGGTACATTAAATCCGAAGCCATTGGCATTGTCAAAAATCTACTCCCAGAAATGTCCAAGGAATCGTACATGAAAGCCTACGACGATTCTAATAAACTTTTAATAAGGAGCACTCAATCCACACGCACATATATTATGGAAAACTACAAAGGGCTTTAGTCTACTTCCAGAATTTATCATGTACTTACAAAGAAGCCAAGTAGCCTATGGTGCATGTATTCGATGCTCAGGTCGACAATATATATGCATCAAACATAATAGGTAGGCACTTATACAAATGAATACATACCTAAGTACCTACACCAAATTACTAGCATTTTTAAAAAGGAAATCAAAGGTGTTCACTGCTCAAAATGTTTAAACATTTCTAAATGAAGCTTCTGACCACAGCTTTCTTGCCACAAAAGTAAATACCGAAGTACCTAGCTATTGATTAAATTTTTAGTAACTAAAACAGCTAGTATGTACACACGGCTACACATCAAGCTACACATTTCCAGTTTTAGCTGACCTCGCATTGTATAGGTTTTTCGTACAATCGGAAGTCAGCTTATACTGGTTATGTATAGGTTGATGTGTAGCCGTGTGTACTAGCTGTTACGCTCATGAATCGACCGCTTGTGTGCGATCTACTAATGTGTTGTTTCGACTTTGTAAACCTTCGTAAGGTTTATGTGTATAGGTACTAGATTCCGCCCGCGGCTTCGCCCGCGAGGTACGTCAATAAAAAACTATCCTATGTCCTTCCCCGGGATGCAATCTATCTCTCTGCCAAATTTTATCGAAATCCGTTAAGTAAGTGATTTAGGCGTGAAAAGGTAACATACATCCAGAGTTACTTTCGAATTTATAATATTATATAAAGTAGGTATGGATTAAGTATTAAAAATAATAAACTTTCTTAGATTTGACTGACACACCATGATATGTGTTTCAGTCAAATCTAAGAAAGCTGTAACATGTAATGTATCATCATCTGCCTAGCCTTTTCCCAACTATGTTGGGGTCGGCTTCCAGTCTAACCGGATGCAGCTGAATACCAGTATTTTACACGGAGCCTATCTGACCTCCACATCCCAGTTACTGGGTAATACGATACCCCTTGGTAAGACTGGTTGTCAGACTTTCGGGCTTCTGACTACACGTAACGACTGTCAAAGATCCACAAATGACAGCCGGGACCAACGGCTTAACGTGCTTTTCGAGGCACGGAGGGGTCTCGGTATGTAAAGATGGTCACCCATCCACAGACCAACCGCGGCAAGCGTAGCTTAACCTGACCGATCGACCTGTGCGGCTCTTAATATTTAGCCACGGGCCCCTCTGTAACATGTAACATGTAATGTAATACATAAAAATTAATATAGGTAACTTACGTTCCTGCTTAGTTACTAACTTACCTGCCCTGCCTATTTTTGTTACAGGTGGGTGGCATTGATTTTTGTAGTGAATGGCGCTTGTCGTGGATATGAACACGTAAACATTCAAATCGAAGATATCGAAAACCATTCAGATTTGTTGCTGGTAAATTTGCCAGATATACAAAATCAAAGAAAGAACGGTAATTCGTAGTCCGTGCAGAACTCGTAAGAATTATAGAAAAGTACCAAGCTCTACGTCAAGTCTATTATCTCTAATTGTAATTTTAATAAATAGGTACTTTGATTCTAGTACTATTGCTTTTTAATTTTATTGTCTCGTAGATGGTGTGAAAAGTAGAGTAGGTATTCTCCTCGTGGATAAAGGTGTCTTCGTCTGGCGAGTTTGCATCCCTCACTGCACTCAGGATTGTAGTCTCGGTAGCCCTAGAGAATCCTTCGTTGCGTTCGGGATTCAAAATAGCGCCCGCGACATTATGACACTACTTTATCCCCTTTTTTTTTTTTTTTTTTTTTTTTTTAGGATGGGAAATCATCAAATGACCCCTCCCGCTCTGGGTGGAGCGGAAGGGAGTGTCAGACTCTTACTGACTAAAACCCATCCGTGTTCCTTCCTTAGCCCTTTATGTTCCGGGGCAGCGGTAACCCTTTCGGACAATCCCGCTGCCCTACTTTATCCCCTTAGTGCATAATCTACTATTAAGTTTAAGTTACTACTTAGACTACTACTACTACTACTACACTACCACAAGGTTACGGTAAGGTACGGTTCTACTAAGGTTAAGGTTAGGTTACTTAGGTACTACTAGACTACTACTTAGTTTACTATTTAGTTTAAGTTTTGGTTTTAATGAAAATAATCATGTAGACAATGTACTAAATTATAAGCTAAAAAAAATAATTCGGTAGGTCCAGGTACACACGGCTACACATCAAGCTATACATTTCTAGTTTTAGCTGACCTCGCATTGTATAGGTTTGTCGTACAATCAGAAGTCAGCTTATACTGGTTATATGTAGTTTGGTGTGTAGCCGTGTGTACCTACCAGTAATCACACTTTCCTCATCAATCTAGGGCATTTATATGAGCGGTTGTCTGTCAGGTTCAAGTTTTTAAGTTTTTATTTAAACTCTATGATCCACCATGCACTTTGTTCTACTTGTAAAGCCCCTTTATTTGATACCCATTAGTCCCATTACCCATAATGAAACAAATATAAAATTAGAATTATTGAAACAAATATGAAATCTGGCATTTTGTGCCGACGGCCATCTTAGATTTGAAATTTTTGATAGTGAGCAGTATTCTACTAGTCAAGCCCTTTCATTTGATACCCATATTGAAGGGGTTGTGAAAAAATATGTAATTCCGCCATTTTGTAGCGCCGGCCATCTTGGATTTACAATTAAGTATATTGATTAAATTAAATTGTATTATCATCAAAACTAAAGGTGTTTACCAAATATCAGATCAATCTGCCAACAGGAACGGGGTAAAATTTCAAGTAAGTAAGTAAGTAACTACTAAATTTGACCCAAATAAATAAAAATGTTTAAAAAACTGCACGAGCTGCCTTCTACCTACTGTCTAAGCAAATAGTCTTATTTTTAACCGACTTCAAAAAAAGGAGGAGGTTCTCAATTCGGTTAAGTTTTTTTTTTTTCTGTTTATTTGACGAAGCGTAATTGCTAACTGCGGTCACAGTCTTAAAAAAAAATGGTAGGTCAGTTAGCTAGAAAAACTTCAACTCACGCATTCAGTTTGATTATTATCGATGCAGTTTCGTTAATGGATTTAAAGACTCTTCAGGACCATTTGAGGTTAGAGAAAGTGGGTAGGTTACCTACTAGAAAAGCCACGTATCGCAAAAAAACGTTCCCATACATTACAATATGACTTACTGAGCCTCTTTACGAGCAAGTATCTTGAAAACTATATTGCAATGTAATTTGCACAGGAAGTGAAATTCGAGAACCTACGATTTTGTTTTAACGGAATTTAACAACTTGAATGTTTTCAATATGTAGGCAGGTACGCATTTCTGTGTTAATCTAATCTGCAATAACTTATTGATGGAATTTCTGTTTTACATAAGTACTTGAATGTTAAATTAAAGCGTAGCCACAGAATAAATAATAGTAGCTAATAAAACCGGCCAAGTGCATGTCGGTCACGCACAGTTAAGGGTTCCGTACGGGGTGAATATTTTCGCGTGAACAATGTTGATTTTCACGGTCCAAAAATATGTTTGTATTTCATAGTATGTATCGAAAAAAAAACAAAATTATTTCTGCGGTTGCATCTGAAAATATCCCATAATAATTATCTCAATGCTATTGACTTAAATAGCAAAGTCGCATCATAACCTTTTTGGATATGGGATCTAACAGTACACCACATGCTTATTCCCATTCAATTATATTTTTCATACCTCGGTTACATGGCATGCAAACGTAATTCTTTTTTTCGTAATGTCGGTACACCATTGTTTAGCGATGCTCAGAACATATAAGTACGCCACCTTTTCAATTTTCATGGATATAGTGCCCATAGACTCCGAGTAAAATAGCCGTGGGTGTGAGTGTGGCAAACTGACAGACGGACATGACGAAATTATAAGGGTTCCGTTCCATTTGTTACGGAACCCTAAAAAGGGCTGTGCGTAATTTAAGTCGCGAGGCAGATGTGGCGGCACCTTTGTAACTCGCCGACGGCGACGCCACCGCACCGACCGACTCATTTGTTTCAAAATCTGGCCGCGGGACGGACTTGTCGGCTCGGCTAGTGCTGTTCGACTCACTTGTCGACAATTTCAATTTAAATAATTCTCATTACCAATGTTGCCTCATCATTATTTTTTCATTAGGTACTTGAATTCATAAGTGAGTTTCATGATAGTTGCTTTGCATAAAATAATAGCATTTTAGTTCATGGATAATTATGTAAAAATAACTGAACATGGAATTGACCCAATCTAATTTATTTTTATCTTTATCTATTATTTTTCTCTTGTGTTTAATTATAATAATGGGACGGCAGCATGTCTACATTAGACAATAATAGTACATTATGGTACAAGTGTGTAATGTTGGTGATTACCGCTGAGGCGCCATTGAGACCCGAGCCGTCAGGTGAGGGTCTTAAGAGAGCCGAGGACGGTAATCATCAATACACACGTGTATCATACGACGTTTTTCAACACACTTGCGAGGAAAAAACAAATATGTATTGCATAAATCGTTTAATTATTAAAACAATTGGTGAATGTACAATTTTCAAAACGATATTGGATTGTTTTTGATGGCAATTTCACAGTTTGTGTTACATTGGTACTTGCCACTTCTTTAGTACCTTCATTTACTTCTTGTGTAAATGTCGGCGACAAAGGTAAATCATACAAATTACTGGAAGGAGAGGGCACCAAATAACTCACGCTAGTAGATGTACATGGTTGTGGTTCGGGGCAAAACTTTTTTGCCTTTGGCTCCAAATTAATGGCTTGCGTTATTTTGTCATTGATTTTTGCTTTGTTATGAATTGAGTCTTCTATGTACGATTCAGCGATTGCGTCAGAACGCCATCCACCATGTCGCTTCAAAGTTAGTATATCAGCCCCCGAATCAGCCAACATTGTAGCCGACGTTCTTCTAAAACTGTGTCCAGTGTAAAAATCGGCCTCAGGCAAACCTAAATACTTCGCTATTTCTCTTGGCATATTACCAAATTTGTTAATACCGATTGTTTGTGCAGTACATTTTCCTTTCTGAAAGTTTTGGAAAAAGCGGTCATTCTTTGTTTTTGTTGAACGGAGATCTTGGTATTTTTTCACTATTTCACGAAACGTTCCTTGGATTGTAAAAGATCGTGGAATCTTGGTTTTAGTTTGGGTAATTTTGACAAGAAGCATATCTCCGTGGATTTCTACATCTTTTGTTGTAATATTGTACAGCTCTTGTCGTCTACAAGCACCAGTAACACCGAATATTAAGGCAACCTGCAAAGAAATCAATTAATTAGTTCTAAGAAATTATGCTAAAGTTACACACTTGTATATTGTAGATTCGTTTCGATTAAAAATATGAAACGTACCTTTGTTGCTAGATACTGACTATCCGGAGCCTCATTCAAAAAGTTTTCAACGTCGGCTGGTGACAAAACTTTAGATTTCCGACCAATATATCCATCCGAGCGTCTCTTCAAAAATGCCATCAGGTTACAGTACGTTTTGATATCAACACCATGTTTGAGCTTAACCATGCTTCTTAACATGGAATAGATGCACCACAGGGTGCTAGGTTTGTATGTATTGGCGAGTTCAGAGAAATACGCCAAAAACACATTTTCAGAAAATGACTGGGTTTTTTTGTTGCTCTTCCATTGCAGGAAACTATCGTAAGCAGCTAAATACTTTTCTCTAGATTTTGCAGGTATTAGGCTTTCGTTTGCATTTTGTGCTGCATTTAGTATTTCTGGCGGGGTTAAATCAATCAATTGTTCATCTTCTGTACTAAAACCTGACATTTTTATAATTATTTACCACACAGCAACAAATGCGATACAAACAAAATATGAAAATTAGGGGAAAATTGGGAAATGGCGCGCAATTTTTTTTTTTGCACGCGCCAAATGTAAGTTGATTGATTACAGCCATACAGCCTACTTCAAAATGATAATTTTTGTGATAAAATGCAAATATTTTATAAGAAATTATTGTGAATTATAAATAATTTGATAATAATAAATGTTTTTTCGTCTTAATTAGGGACACATTTATTTATTTCAAAAATGTAAATAGATTTTCGGTGGGATAAAACCTCTTTGTTGTTACAAAAAAAAAAAAAAAACTGTATTACCCGGTTAAATTGAAAATGCTCTGTTTACTCGCATATAATTTGCAGTTAGGTACTAACTTAACTTTGTAGGGATCATTCTATTATGCACTAGTGTGTAATATTATTATGCACGTGTATGTTATAGTTCGGTTTATGGCCCTAAGAACGATATAATAAGGCTCACTTTACGAGCAAGTGTGTTGAAAAATTAGTTTTCTTTCTCACACTTGCCTCCGAAATAGGTACTTACCTACCTACTATAGAGTGCACGCAAAATAAGTCTGCACGCGGCCGAAATCGGAAATAATCGTTTGACGTTTATTTCAGGAGTCAAGAGAGTGTGCTGTGTTCCATGTTTTCCAAAGTAAATAATTGCCATCATTACGCCCAAAGTGATTAAAAGTGCTGGCAGGGATATCTTGAAGTCAATCGTCGCGTCTTTTATTTATTTATAGGTACGGTGGTACGGTTTTTTAACTCACTTCTGTCATACGTAAGTTATGACTTGTGACAAAAGAGAGTTCTAGACCTCCTAATAATAGTAGAGATAGAATAAACCATAATGATCAAGTTCAGGAAAGCATCGACATCGAAGAAGCTTAAACATACACGAGTCGATGCAGTAGACGATAAAGTGACTTCAGCTTCACTAGGGTGCAGCGAGGGCCGGGCGCGCGGTGCGGCGCCCGGTAGCCGCCTCTCGAGCTTTCTTCATAAATCAAAAAGTTGTTTTTGTGTCTTATCGGCGGATAATCGGCGGCTGCTACCGCGCTCCCGATGCCGCTCAACCCCTCCCCCCGCCCCCCCCCACCGCTCGACCGCTATCTTTTGGACGGACTTAACTTTTTGTCGAATTTTAATGGGAATTAAACATAACGAACCGATAATCATTAGGTACTTACGTCTTCCACCACTATACTACTACTACATCGCTTTCGAGCCACCTTTAATGGAAGGCTACTAAAGGTTTTAGTGTAATCGATAACGAAGGGTTTTAACTAGAATACTATGACTCCGCTAGTTTGGAATGCGAGCGAAGTTGACTACACAAAATTTAAGTTAACAGAACCTTTGTTTTCGGAGATTGAAAGCTTTCCTTCTTGTAGCCCTTTTTAGATTTTGGGTTTTAAAGATTACACCTTTCAGTTTTTTTTTTTGTAGCTTAGGTAGGTAGTTACTTACTTGGTACTATCTGTAGGTAATTGACCAATCTACAGCTGACACAGCTGTTGAGAGATATTTAGGTACTATCGCGGACACTCCCGCCTGACCACCACTAAGTATATTTTTGCTTGTACTCAAAAAATAGAAGCGCTCTTTAGTAAGCGCGCCAAGGTCAGATAGTTCGTCCGTAAAATTTACAAAAGGAGTACCCGTGATGCGTCACTAAGCTGCCCAGTGCAGGTTGCAACTAATTGCGTTATCGCTTTCCTAATAGGCGAAAACTTTAAGATGGCGTGACTTGGTGCCGCCGCCGCCGCAGTTTTTCTTTTTTTTAGGCCGTTTAGTTTTCGACTTATGATGAAAAATGTACAAAAAAAATACCGTCCCTTATCTCCGAGGTTTGCATAGCGAAAAATCTGAAATAATTCTATGTGATAGAAGTTTATGTAAAAATTACAGGAAAAATAAAACGATGTCTCTAAATAGCACACTTTTTCAGAAATCATCAACAAAAGTTATATTAGTTCCACTATCGGTCAAGAGATGGCGCTGACTTATAACTGCAATATTCTACACCGCAGTGTTAAAAATCTATGACGAATATATTAAAACATATTATGATGGTACGGAACCCTCGGGGCGCCAGTCCGACTCCCGACTCTCTCTTGCTCGATTTTTTCATTAGTAGATTTAATCAAAAAAACTTATTGCCGAATTCAAGCAACCAAAAACAGCACATAGTCTATAATTGCTCTTTGCCATATTAAGTACTTGAACTTATTTCAAGGAATATTTGTCACAAATCGCACGCTTAGGTACTGCCACGGAGTAATTTACTCCGTGGGTACTGCTTACAAAACCATCACACCGTCTGTGGTCCCGGCGTCCGTACGTCGTCGTCACTGCGGAGCATTCGAGACTTTGTAAACCGAGTGTAAACCGAACTCGAGGCGCATAGGTAATACTCGCGTTCCGAGTCCGACCGTTTGTATGAAGATAGAATACTGTATACTTAGATAATATTACCGTGGTAACGTCGAGTGCGAGTGATAACTTGATGAGCGTGACGTAGGTAAGGTATGCGACTATGCGCGTATCCATCGGGCGGCGCGGCGCTCGTGTGATCGTGTCAGCACATCTACTTCGCCTAATTGCACCCCCGCGGCGTGATGGATGGTCCGCGCCAGGCCGGCCGGCACCTCCCTCGCAGCGCACCCCTCCCCGCGGCACACCCCACAAACACAAGGGTTGTTCCCAGAAATTCCATTATCATTGGACTCGCCTCGTGGGCCGCTTCATTTAACATTAACAACGCGCCGATTGTTACAATCGCCTTATTGTATTGAACGCAGTAGTTTCTGAAATTCCGCAATTTGGTAGAGCAGCATTACTTACTTAGAAACGACAAAAAATATCTTTAGTGCCTAATTTGAGAAGACTTGCCTACTTTTTTTAAATAAGTAAACCGGATTAGATACCTACTTTATCATCTGCCTAGCCTTTTCCCAATCCGAGTATAAACTCCGGTAGCTATCGCAATTTTGTAATGTAACCTAGGTACTTTTGCAACCAGCAACAATGCCATGTGTCCCTGTCTTAGGTCGCTGCTGTGGTCTCTAGTTTACTTACCAAACCATAATAGGTATAGATCAAATATTTTATATCTACCAGACGAAGACATTTTAATAAAACTTACCTATATTAAATTAATAATATTATTGTTCATTCTCATAATCGACGAGACATCCGACCCCTAATAGCCATTTTAATGTTTTCGGTTTTATGGATTTCATAGGAATAACAAAAGGCTGTATTGTAAATCCATGATTTATAAACGTCGTAAACTCATAAAGAAATGTTTTATGGCACACATTTAAATACTAAAACAAAAACAGGTCGTTGAGCTACCTTAGCCTTGTTTTTAGTACCTACCTGAAACGATATTTTTTCTAGATACGCCAAACACTAAAATAAATAAAATACAATTCCTGTAAATTGTAAATATTTACTTGAATGTATTGCGCCCGGGTTGCATTGCGTTTTTTTGTTCGTGCGTAGATGGAGAAAACCGATCAAGAATGATTCGGACTCGCGCACCGACGACGCAACGGTTCCGTACCATGACATCATATGCATATCGCTCATTTGGAGAAACATCGACGTATTTTGTCCCAAGTATGAGTTAAATATGCCAAAGCACTTAGAAAGCGTATTTAGGTATGATAGAAAAGCATAGTCGTATAAAAAAGTTGCAGTTAAATACGTCGATGTTTTTCCAAATCTTAATATATATAAATTACGTGTCACGATGTTTGTCCACGATGGACTCCTAAACTACTTAACCGATTTTAATCAAATTTTTACACCGTGTGCAGTTAGTTTGATTCAACTTGAAAGATAGGATAGAAAAAAAAAATATATGACAAAAACGTTAGCCACAGCAACGCGTGGCCGGTGCCGTCAGCTAGTGAGCTATATGCAGCCAGCGCTGGGGCTCTGTCTCGTATAGGGTCTTAGCATTATGCTGAGCAATGGCCGTTTTGCGTACCTAGATGTGACGCATGTTTTCTCCCAAATTTTTATTTTGTTTTAATTTTGTGTTTTTTCTTTTGATGCGTCATCTTAACCGCAAATAAACGTATTTTCTTTCTTTCTTTCATCGGCGAGGCCTATATTCGTCAGAGATCACCTGGAGTAGACTATTGCAATTCAGGTCAGCGCCGTCTCTTGACCGATAGTGGAACTAATGTAACTTTTGTTAATGATTTCTGAAAAAGTGTGCTATCTAGAGGCATCGTTTTATTTTTCCTGTAATCTTTACATAAACTTCTATCACATGGAATAATTTCAGATTTTTCATCAAAAGTCGAAAACTATGCGGCCTAAAAAAAAAAGAAAAAATGTTTTAGAATGTGCATACTGCGCTCTTTCTTAAGATACCCCACATGCCCTAGTAGCCCCACTTCGAATTTTTAAGACCCCTTTCAGCCCCTGCTGCTTAAAACAAAAAATCTTTCATATTTGCAAAATAGTTGGGCACACGTCATCTAAAGCTATTCCAAATTTCAAGTTGATAGCATTAGTAGTTCTTGAGATATTCCAGCTGTGACAGACGGACAGACAGACTGAGTCACACCATAAGGGTTCCTTTTTACCATTTTGGTACGGAACTCTAACAAAGAACATAAGTAGGTGTATAATGGAGAACGGGCTCAGTCAGTACCACGTCAATACTAGCTTAATAAAGGGGTGTTCAAAGAGTGTAGATTACGAGGTTGTCGTCAGAAATCCACCCTTTTCCGGTCGATCCAATGAAACGGAAGCGAAAAAAGATCAATATTTGGACAGAAATCATTATAACGCACACGACCGGACGCGAATACGTTCAGCGGCGCTAATAAAACCTAAGAACAGGATGCGATTTTCGACGGGATCATGTTAACTCGTCTGTTCTCAGCGTTCTCTTGTCACAACAGAGTTTAGTTTTTTATCGACTCGTATCGTATTCGATTGAATTGAATCGGATATCGAGCCAGCAGCGGCAGCGCAGTTTGTATGCCTTGAGCGGAATCTCATTGAACCGACATCGCGCACTTCCGCGCAACACAATCCGATCCCAGAGCTATTGAACACGACCCGATGTTTATTTTTCTTGGAGCTTAGGTACCAAGATGTAGGTAATAATAGTTGCATAGAAAAGTGCAGTCAACGCGGTCATAATGTATAGAACAGCAATTTTTTTTTTAATAACCGACGTATAATTTCTACACTATGTGGCTACAGTCATGCGTTGAATTTATGGTAACTGTTTGCACGTCGACGTGGATGCCACAGTGCCACCCTGTATGTGGTTGCGTAGGTAACACAATATCATACACAATCTGAATCATTTTGAAGAGGATATTGCTAATCCATTGCTTCATTTGTTCGACAAGTTTGTCTGCTCAACAACGTAACTAACGCAAAGAATGATGTTGAACTGTCAAAATGAAAGCCATTGCTACTAAAAAATAAAGGAGAGGGAGTAGCAAACAAATGTAGTTAGATAGTTTTATGGCAACAACCAACAAAATAGATAAAGGCCATACGGGTGATTCAGGTAACCTGTAGATGGTGGCGTAGTCGGTAGAGCTAATCCAAATGACTATTCCGAATTCTAAATTAATATACCAAGCTGTGAGATTAACTATTAGGTACCTACCTATCTGATGTAGGTACCTACCTAGTATTATTATTTTGAAACTGAGACTGGATGACGACGGTTCTTCGTGCCTCAGAGAAGGGCACTTTCAGGCGTTTGGTCCCAGTTGCCTTTAGTAGGTCCGGTATAGGCCGCAGGACAATGGTAACAAACCAATAGCTACGCTAGCCAGTTCGATCAAACAAAGTGTTACCAGTGACGTGCGGCATAGGTAGATACGGTTACTGTAGAGGCTAGTAGCCTTACCTTTCATAGTGCTAGTTTTAACGTGGTAAAGTCTTTCTGTCCTCCCATACCTATTGTAACTTGAAAACATAGTAAAAACCAACTATTTTAAAAGAGTAACCGTGGAATTTCTTACCGGTTCTCCTCCATAGGAAACGACCAATTGGAACCGTGCACCTAGCTTCTGACGTTTCATAAATGCCCATGTAGGTTTATGTGAAATAAAATATTTTGATTTCATTTGATTTATCAATATATTCTGGAGAAATCCTATCGCTGTTTAGGGGCTCTTCTAGCCTCTTATAGTACCTAATGCATTTGGGATATAATATATATCAAACAATCTAACTGTGAAAGAATCTTGAACAATTATAACTGCAGAGTCCCAGTCCTGCAGAACCACAACTCAGACCGAGTGAAAGCACCATCATCCAACTGTTGATCTTGGTACGAGCTTACCGACCAACTTCTGCTATATAGGGCTAATACGGTTCCAGAAAAACCGTGCGTGCTTATATGTAAGGAATCACAATATCAAACTAATACCTATTTTATAGGCCAAAGTTTGTGAGTGTGTTTGTATGTTTGTTACTTCTTCACGCAAAAACTACCGAACGGATTTGGTACACAGATAGTTTATAACCAGGATTAACACACAGGATACTTTTTATTCAGATATTCCCACGGGATCGCAACTAACGCAGGTGAAACCGCGGGGCACTACTATATTCAGGGTGATTGGAAGATGGGTGCAAAGCTTTAAGGCGAAGATAGTACAGACAATTTAGAACCATTTAAGGCATGAGTGTCTTAGACGAAGTCTTACCAATTTAGTAAATGATTTTTTTCGAAAATTCCCAAAATTTTAAGTAACTGCTTATTTACGGCCAAATTTAATGATAAATTAATCCATTTTTATTTTATTTTATTAAAGTAATGTGTAAGCAATATAGCAAAACATGTTTTAGGCCTCTGTGTCATCAGACATAAAAAACATAAAAATTAAGTTTAATAAAATTGGTAAGGCTTCGTCTAAGATAACCATGGCTTAAATGGTTCTAAATTGTCTGTACTATCTTCGCCTTAAAGCTTTGCACCCATCTTCCAATCACCGTGTATATGTAGTGACTTATTTATCAGTTTTCTTTTCGTTATTTACATTCCGCCTCGCTAAGTATAATAATTTCTTTAAAGTTTACACCATCTGATAACATCTCTTCCTTTATTTACGCTACGCCAATGATTCCGGAGTTATTTAAACAAGTTGATAGATAAAGAGCGATAGGAGAGCGGTGCTCTTGTCATGAGAAAGAAAACCAAACAACTAAAGAGATCCGTCTCAAGTCGACCGTGTAGCACCAGTGCACGGTAATAATATATGATAGTGACCAGTGGTAGCTCAGATAGTGGTTAAATGGTCTTTGGATAACAACGAGATACTAAAATTAGACACTTTGTACATTAAAAACTTTATTGAAATACTTAGGTACCGCTTTATTTGTCGGGCTGCGTTTAAAATTCTGTAGTAAGTATGCGGGAATGTAAAGTAAATAAAAAGCACTCGTGTTAAACACTGCATTGTGAACCTAAAATCGCTGCAATAAGAGTCACTTCACGAGCAAAATAATAATTAGGTAGTCATCAGATTAGATAGTAAGAGTGTAAGACGTTAATTTTACGTTCAGAGCCTTTTATTTCAGAGCTCTATGGTTCAGAGGCTTAAATAATTTCAACGTAGTTAGGTAGTTAAGTATTATGTTTCAGCAGGTCTAGATTTAGAACATCGTTCATTTACAAGTTCTGAACGTTGTGTTCGGAAATACACTATGAAACATTTAGGTATGATTATTTTTTTGATACAATTGTAGCTTTTTTGTAAGTAGTCGATGTCAAATATTAGAAATTTCCTAGAAAGTTGCCTCACGTCGGTCGTCGGTCAGCGCGCAGGACGACTAAGCACAAATTCAAACCTGTAATTTGAATATGGAAGGTGGCGCGACTGGCCGTCCGTTGTCCGGAGCCTCCGGAGTAGTCCGGAGTCTGAACGAGCACAGTGCGGCAACGCGACGGGGCCGGGCCGTGCCACCTCATTAAATAAACCACATGAAACTAAACAAGCCCTACCGTAACCGTATTAGGTACCGTACTACATTTCAACATCTAAACATCACTAGATTCCTAAAATCACAACATTAGGGTCTTTGAACCGTACAGACCACAGCAAGCTACTACAATCTGTCAAATTTCTTTAATAGATTTTCAACTTTATCGCTAAAGCAATTAGGTTCCAGGTTGATTGGGAAAATTTGACAGTTTCGGGTAGCTTGATGTGCTGGCGTCTGTACCTACTTAGTTCGAAGGGAACGATGCATATTGACCAATACGCATTATGACCAATGATGGATACCGTCATTCCAAAGGGGTATTCCTGACCACCGTCCGCAGTTTATTTTTCTGATATTGGCTGCACAGCCAGTGTAAAGTTAAAAGAGCGTTCGTGGAGTTACCCGTTCTTCTCCATAGGTTACCTTACGTACTAAGTATGCTTTTCAATGGGTATCCATCGTCATATTTCTAAGTTCTAACTGAGCGACTCCTTGACAATTCAAAAGTGCCTGTAAAATATGGTTTAATTGAAACATAGACTTATAAAAAAAGATGGACTCCGCGCCACGCATATCAAAAGTGAAGCACCGTACTACCAATCTATGTGTGCGTGATTGACGATTGGCGCTGTCGTGTCACATACCTAAGGGCGGCCGGTCGGCATACTATGATGTAAAAATTTATGTGATCGTGAGGCGTGTTTGTATGTACAAGCGGTCCCAGCATATGTACTTACTGCATGTGCTTCCCTTTCGATATGCGTGGCGCGGAGTCCATCTTTTTTTATAAGTCTATGAATTGCAATAATAAATGCTTTGCGTTTGATATCGTATGTTGGTACCTAGGTTCATAATGCACAAAAAATTAAAGTTTCAAACAATCGACTCTGTTTTATCGGCTGTCAGCGCAGAGCGGACTAGTTGTTATTGAAGAGGACACATTCGTAGAATGTCGGAAATAGCGCTTCTGAGTAACTGTTACGTGTTGGATCTCTTGTCGCCCGTCCCGTGTTTATTTATACTTACAACTTCTGTAATCTGATGGCGACCGACTGCGGAGATCGTATCACTCCACGACCTATCAAAGATCCTGTGTTCCACGACTGGAATAACTGTTTTAGCTTAGCATCACATACCTAAGATTGACACTTTTGTAATATTGAATATATGTGAACACAAACTTTTAAATTCCTTATTTATTCTACAACAATACCTTCCAACTTACATTTTATTAGGTACCTATATAATTCTACTTACCTACTGTTTTTTAGAACCGTTCTGAAAGTTCAATCAGCGCCGACGTGTACTACCTATTTATTCTGTAGCCGACGCTAATTAAACGTGTTGTTCGTCTACAGATGAACAAATAAATCAGATCCACGACCACAACCTTTTGGTTTGGACGGATCTTCGCCCACGCAAGTTCACCCAACTATCTACATGAATTATGATAGGTAACATAAGTACCTTATTATGTACATGCGGAGTAAGTAGTTACTTATGCAGGTACTTAGTTGTATAAAAATTGTACAGTAGACCGCACGTCAGCGAGCAGCCGGTATAACACTTTGACCATGAACTGGCCTAGCGTAGTACGGAGATCCAATAGAATGAAAGGCAAGCTTATAAGTACTGGTTTTGTTACTACTGCATACTGACGTACGGCGTGGCGTACCATACCATCGATACCAAAAGAAGAAGGTACTTAGTGTAGTCGTGTAGGTTGAGATGAACTACCTACACAACATTGTGGTAGGTAGGTGGAAACAGATCGGGATCGTCCGAGGTTTGCGGCGTCGTCGGCGGCAGTGGTCGAGCGGCTCGGCGGCGGCACAGGAGTACTTAAACGGAACAGAGGCAAAGCTTCTTAAGAAAGTGCAAAATTGTTACCTATTTTGGTAGGGTTGTCACTGTCACAATAGGTAAAAATAAATTAAACAAAACTAAAGCCGTTGAGGAGTTCCCTCGTAAGGAGACTATCCTGTCTGCATCAGCAGTTTAGTTGTTTAATTCAAAATTAAATTAAAATACCAAGTTTCAAGACCATGCTACTAACCTAATCGTTAAAGAATTCCCTCATAAGGAGACAATGCTGGCTGCAGCAGCTGTCCATGATAAAAATCTTGTTGAATTATCAAAATTAAACTAACCTAAAAAAAATTGTGACCGTGCTACTAACTGTTGAAGAGTTCCCTAGTGAGGAGACAATCCTGGCTGCAGCGTGAGGTTATAGTCACCGAAGTTACGCAGGTAGGTACCTATACAAAATTTTAGCTCAATCAGACATAGGAAAGTGGTTCAAATCTTACTTGCAATATTGAACTTAACACACATACCTACATACCAATCCACTCACATATCTATGTTTAGAAAAAGCTTGTAATAATAATAAAAAGGTAAAAAAAAACACCTTTTCATATTAAAAAAGGATCATACAATAAAATAAGGGTACTTACTTGAAAAAGTAATAATCAAATATTTACTTACCTATTATTGTACTCCTTGGGATAGTTAATGTATGATTTATTTTTATTTTTTCTAGTATTATTCATACACACAGTACAATAAACACCCATTATTAATAATAAAATACCACGTTTTACACAAAAATATTCAAACTTGCAACTAACAAAACAAAAACGTGTGTCGCACTGACCCTGAGATTGGCAACTGGCTGTGCCAGCGTAATGCGGTTTATCCAGTCTCGCCGCGTACGCGACAAGCGGCCAGTTGCCACGCACACATGCCCCGCGTGCTTGTAGTTGTGCAACCGATTCGCGCGGTTGTATGAAGCTTTATCTCTGTTCCGTTTAACTACTCATGTGGCGGCGGTTCGGCGCGGCGAGATCAAAGCTCGGCGCGGGTCGACGCACGCGGCTCTCGATCGCCGCGTCACGTCCCGCGCGCCGCACATCGCGCGCCGCCCCGGCTCGCCTGCCCGTGACGACGCCCGCGTCTTCAACAACGACCTCAACTCAATTCGTTCGCCCGTTTGGCCGACTTCGAGATGCCGCATGGCCGCCCTATCGGCACTCGGCGCGCGCAAAATAATGCTCAAAGGAAGCCTTCAAGTCCCATCCTTGAACCGGTTATTGTTTACAAACGACCAGCGTTTAATGGTCGTAAATAGCTTTAAACTAAATATTGCGGCCTTTCTATTCTGTAGGTACGCGTGTTCCTTCCGTAAAAAAGCTCCGACTGGACAGAAAGACAAAAAAGTATTAGATTTACTTATTTAACTTTTGCACGTTATTTTATTCAACAGCCAACCTTGCACGCTTGCACTACTAATTCAACTTCGGTCGCGATTTCGCGAATAATTTTTTTTAATGACCAATAAAGAAAATTTTGATTCTGCGGGTGTACCCTGTCACTTTGACTGTTAGAAGGACCAAATCTTTCATTTTTTGTTTTTACCGTTTTCCTGTAGGATAGCAAGAAAAAACCTTACCAAACGTTCATCACTTAGGTACAACATTACTTTAAAAATAATTAAAACCACACAACTATCAACATCACACGCGACTTTCATGTGTGAACCCAGTTAATTTCCCCCTTACTCAAAAGCGAGTTCCTCCTAATCCCCTCTCAGAGCATAAATTGTAGAAAACAAAAAATAAAACGAAGTAGTTATAAAATCAAAGCTCGGCGCGGTGCGTTCGCCGTGGCGCATGGCGGCATGGCGTGTCCGACGGCCATCGTAACGCAACGGGTTGAATTAATTAGTAGTGCAGTGCTCGGCGGCCGGGCCACTCACTGTCTTTATAACATAATTTGCACTTCGTGCGGCGAGATCAAAGCCGAGGCCGTTCGATGGCGGCGCCTTTGATCACGACGAGCCTTTGACTGCCGCCGCCGCCGCCGGCCACGCCTCGAAATAGTCAATTTGTCGCTGGTTTTTTCATGAGACGAAGTGGTACTTTTACGCGCAGGGAAACATCGTATAATATTCTTTATTTCCTTACAATAGAATATAAAAGTTTTATATTCTACCTGGCAGAATTTAATCCTGACTTTACCATAAGTATACCTACTGTTAAATTATTGCAGCACTGTAATCGTTTACAAACTGGCGCCGCCGTCGCCGCGCGCCGCCGCGATAGATTGATTTTATTAACGATAACAAAAATATACTTCCATGCTATCATACACAATGTTATCTACATTCGTCTACATAAGCAATAGGATAGATCGATTAATTCTTAAATAATACCGAAGTATCTATAAAATTTGAAAACATTTTGTCAGCATTAGTACCTACGTAATCTATTGTTAAACAATAAAAAAAAAGTTTGAAAAAGAAAGTACCTTCCCGTGGTCGCATGCTTATTATAAGCTATGGTACTATACTATAGCAAGCGACCACGGGAAGGTACTTTCTTGTTTCATCCTTTTCAGTAGTCGGGTTTTAGTTTTTAAACTTTTTTTGTTATTATATAGTCGGATTTTAGATTTTAAACTTTTTTTGTTATTTAATTATTTTGGGGTTTATTTCAGTAATAAGTATTTATATTTTTTAAATGTGCTACAAGGCACCATCCCAAAATATTTATTATTAAACGGTTTTATTTAGCTTGCCCCGTTTGTTGTTTTTTTGTCTGATCAATGCCCTAGATTGATGAGGAAAGTGGTGTGATGACTGGTACCATCTATCGAACTATTATCTAGCTTTTAGTACAGACGCCAGCACATCAACCTACCCGAAACTGTCAAATCTTCCCAATCAACTTTGAACCTTATACTTTAGCGATAAAGTTGAAAATCTATCAAAGAAATTTGACAGATTGTAGTAGGTTGATGTGCTGGCGTCTGTACATTATCTACATCATTTATTTATTTAAACTTTTCGCACAAAAAGATACCTACAAAGGCGGACTTAATGCCTTACCTAGGCATTCTCTACCAGTCAACCATTATATTTTCATTACCACAATTTAACTTAAAAAAAAAAAACTATTTTTAATTCTTTACTTTATGTCTTTTAAAAGTCTAAAGGGCGCCATATTGAATTTAGTGTGACGTCACAAATAGCCTATAACCAGCGCACGGCCAAGACGCTTATCTAACGATACCTCATTTGTCAAATTATTGTACTTTTGAAGTTATGAGGGAGCACATGAACATACATACATACATACCGGTCAAAATCATAACCCTCCTTTTTGCTTCGCCATAGTCGGGTAAAAACGTAGTTACGGGTTTATTGGAGTAAGTATAGGTACAAAAAATAACTACCTCTAACCTTAACTCACCACACAACTTGTCTAAGGTCTGTTGTAGAAATATACCTAAGTACTTGCATGTATTGCTGATCATCAAATATGAAATTAGAAATAAGTATTGAAACAATTTTAAAATCTCGCATTTTGTGCCAGCGGTCCCGGTCATAATAGATTTGAAATTTTTCATAGAGTACAGTATTCTACTAGTCAAGCCTTTTCATTTGATACCCTTAATGAGGGGGTTGTGAAAAAAATATGTAGGTAATCTGTCATTTTGTAGCGGCGGCCATCTTGGATTTGTAATAATACTGATTAAATTAAATTGTATTGTTATCAAAACTAAAGGTGTGTACCAAATATCAGATCAATCTGCCACCGGGAATTGGGTAAAATTTAAAGTAGTAAATTTGACCCAAATAACAACAACAACAACAAACAGGGCAAGCTACATAAAACCGTTTAAAAATCAATTGTGTCTCATTAGCGGAGCTTGAGAGGTCATTCAATAAAAAATGACTAAAATTACACACTGAATAAAATTACCTATAGCCTGTAGATGGTGCATCTAAGTATAATTTACGAGGAAATGTTGCGGAAGGTCGGCCGTCTCGCCCAGTCGCGCGCCGGCATGGCAATGCCGCGGAAAGATCAAAGTCACAAAGATGAGTATCGTATCGCTGCCTGGCGGCGGCGGAGCGGAGACCCTGCCTTTTTAGGGTTTCGTACCAAAATGATAAAAAAGTAACCCATATGGTGCGACTTCGTCTGTCTGTCTTTCTGTCCCAACTGCTTATTTCAGAAATTACTGGTATCGACTTGAAATTTGGAATATATTATAAATAAACTCTGTTTGTATGTACATCTAGGAAACAAATGCTAAGAATAAAAAAAAAGTAATTTTTAGTGCTTTAGTAAAAAATGGGGGGCTGAAGTTGTTTTTAAGTGGAGTAACTAGGTCAAATGGGGTATGAAAGGGCTTTATTTGCACATTGGAAAACATTTGTATAAGTATTCCTGAATTTCTTAGTTTTTGACTTACAAAAAAAACATTGTAAATATAACTAAGTAAGTACCACCTGATTCCGAAATCTTACAAATATAATACAATTGTTGGATGTTTATGTAATATTACAGGAGGAACCTCCTTTTTTGAACTCGGTTAATAATAAAATTATTTCTCTTACTAGCACAGATATTTAGTAATCAGCAAAAAAAAAGTCCTATCAACGGAACCCTCGGTGGCGATTCGGACTCCACTCGGCGGTCAGTTAATTTATTTTTTTAACCACTTAGCTCACAGTTCTCAATTTACAAATACCTAAGTAGGTACTTTTAAAAAATCTACTGTTTTTTTTTATGCAGATAATGTAGGTACTACAGTCGCCGTCAGATATATTGTAGCAGCCAAGGTGACCAAATACTTCTGAACATTTATAAATGTCAATAAGTTCCTTAAACTACAAGTTACCATTAATATCTGAACATTCATTACTTCATTAATATCTGAACAGATGCTTGTCAATAATTTCTATACACACAACTAACCAAATATATCTATACACTTACAACGGCAAGTGTATCTACGCAGACAAACACTGAGCTTACCTAATTCGTTAAGTTACTGTGTGATGTATTCAATAATGTTGCATACATACAAAAAAAAAAAACCGTCTTTATGCCGCGCAGTCTTTTAAAAATAAGTGGTAACCTGGGCCCAGTGCTTAGGTGGCATTTTCTTATGACTGCGAGTACAGTACACTGTTAGAATTACATCTTTCGCAAATCATATTATGGATATTGCACAATTTTAAAAGCTGAACCACATTTTCAATGCGGGAAAGGTAGTTCTAAAACCGCGACGCGACGTGAAGAATCAGTTCTGCAATATTACTAAAGGTCCCATATCATATATGGCGATTCGGACACTGCACCGCATCACGCAGCGGGGCGCAGATAACGCATCCACGCGCGTGATTTTTTACATATAAATTCAATAAAAACGCACTCACGCGCGTGGAATTTGGCTCCGTTTCCCGCACACCGATGCGTGAAACGCAGCAGTGTGCTAATCGCCTAAAAGTACTCAGTGATTACAGGCAAGCAAACTAACCGCTGCCACTGATTTTATTCTTCTATTCATTATTTCTACGTAAATAGAGTACCCAGCTAAACAGAGTTATTTTTTTCAACGACTCGACGAAAAAATTGTACTGCAGCTAGGGTTACCATCCGTCCGGATACTTCTAGACCACATTCTGTGTTCTAGACTTTTGTCCGGCTCTTTAATTTGTCCGGATTTTTTGGCTTAGGTAGATGGAATACGAGTAACATAATCACACTAATATTATAAAGGCGAATGTTTGTGAGTGTGTGTGTTTATATGTTTGTTACTTCTTCACGCTCAAACGATTGGACCAATTTTGATAAAATTTTGTATGGAGGTAGCTGACACCCTGGATTAACATATAGGCTACTTTTTATCCCGATATTCCCACGGGATCGACACTTACGCGGGTGAAACCGCGGGGCGCAGCTAGTACCAAATTAGTCTTTAACCTTTTAACCGCCTGACTTCATATCAGACGTCGTGCCCAAGCGCGCTAAAAAAAGAACTTAAAAAGTACCTGATAGAATACAGCGTAATTACCTAGGTAAATAAAAAAGCTGATTAAACGAGCTGTGGTATTTTGTCGTAAATATACGACCCTGGCGAAATGGACCCGAAAATATTTGTCGGATTAATCTGACGTAAGCCGTTAAAAGGTTAATATTTATTTACTTCTCATTCATCTAAAAACAAATATACTTCTTTATTAATCAAACTATAAATCTTGTATAAAAAATTTGCAAACAATCAACTAGTTCAAACATAAAATATTTTCTTCAAAATAAAAATAGTTTTACATAAAAGATAGTTTCTGGTACTTATAGGTATTAACTTTTATATTTTTCAGCGCACTTTTTTTTATCCCCGCACCCTGCAACCTCCCCTCGCGAGCGTTTGCTACCATGCCTACCATACCACTGTAACTAAGTGGGTAATGTTTGGATATTGTGAATAAACTGTCCGGACTTTTATTGAAATGTCAGGCTTTTTGTCCGGATTTTTCAAATTTCTAAATGGGTAACCTAACTGCAGCAGCTTTTGCTCTTCGTATTTGCAGTTGCAACATCAAGAGGTTGCCAAACGATGATGGCACGTGACGCAATAGCCGGCGGCGCGTTTGATGTCCGCTTTGTATCCAGTAAATCCAGTAATGGATCGGCGAGCAGACAGAGTTGTCGCTCGCTTGTGATGTTGCCGCTAAAGAGCGCGCCGACAAAGGGCCCCTCGGTGGCACAAAGCTATTGATATCATTTAAATCCCTTTGATAATCACCGACGTTATTACATCCCTTTGGGAACAGGGCAAAGCGTTTGTGCATGAACCCGTTCTAATTGCTGAATGTGTATGTCTGCTCAGCATTTCACCGAAGTGTTGACATTTACATGGGTATAAGAATATTGTTCGCTTATACTATAGACGCAGTGAGGGACCTAAGAACAAAAGACCTGAGACCTAAAAATTAGCCAATTACGAGTCGAAGACCGTCAGGGTTCTGTAAATTCCATATTTATAGACAGGCACCTGTTATTTCAATTGAAGTGAGGGACATTTTAGAGAATCCAGATTTTGGAGCTCTCTCGACTGTATCCGTTGTGACAAAAGTCCCGACAATTTTACGTGGAATAATAATGCTTATTCCAGGTAAAATTGTCGGGACTTTTGTACACTTTTTTTGAAACAAGCATTTACGAAGTGAGCAAGCCAGGCCAGTATATAAATTGGAAAGCGTGCAAGCAGGCAAACAAGCAATACGAAAGCAGGTGGTTTCAAGATTTGAACATCCACCCAATTCTATCAGAGTCGGGTCCGCCGTGGAAAATCGGATAGTTGCAGCAAGCACAGCAAGAATGCAATCAGGCAAGAAAGAATACCATTTGTCTGCAAATGGTTTCAGGGTTAAATATACCAACCAAATTAACTTACCTGAGTCGGATCAGCCATTGAAGATTTAATGGTGGTAGCATTAACAAGCATAACATTTAGGCTGGCAAGCAAGCATGCAAACAATAAAGCAAATATTTTCAAGGTTTAAAAAAATACCTATCTACCAAACTTCCTTATCCGAGTCCGGCGTCCACCAACAGTCAATAGTATCTGGTGATGGATGGGTGATGGTGATAGCAAGCATGCAAGCAGGCATGCCAGTAGGCACGCACATAAGCAAGCAGGCTGGCATTCAAGAAGGCACACTAGCAAGCATGCAAGCAGAAGCAGCCCAAGATGAGTTTGAAAGAAAGGAAGGACATGCGTTTATTGGCAATTGGCAATATTATTAAGCACTTAAAGGGGATGCAGTCGGTTCAGAAGAATCTCTTATTTTTTATCTAAACTGCACCGATTGGCATCAAAAAGAATTAATCGTGAGAGTTGTCGGTTTTCTAGCTAACTGAACCATTAGGTACATTATTGAAATTGAAATTGAAAATATTTATTTCAGACCAAGCACACAGAAGATACAAGTCCATATTTTGTTAGTATAGATACTTATAGCTATGTTAGTAAAATTTAAAATAATTATTATTTTGGACATGCATGAGCGACCAATGCCTCAGGATTTGGCTGTCCACTCTGTCCGACATTAACATTGTTCCAAAATCTTTAAATGCAGTTAGCAATAACTTAAACAGTTCAGGACAGTTCTAAGATCGATTTCCTGTAGCTATACATATAGCTACAACGTTTTAGATACCTGCCCTTACTGCCCCGTCTCAAAAATCCCCCTTTATAAACATAGCACACCACAGACACCCCCTGTATATGTATAAATGAAAGAGAACTATAACACGTAGGTACCTACTATCTTTAATAATCACACTTGGTAGCTATTAATTCGGGATCACTTTTTAAGCGTCCGACATACGAGAGAACAGGTTTTGTTGTAGGTGAATGTAAAGAAAAAGAAGTGTTCACGCCGTAAAGTATAAGGGGATAAAAGGAGATACGTAATCGTATGTTATTATTTCTTTCTTTGAAGTACCGAGCCGACAGAACACTGAACATGCCGTGTCTACCTACTACAAATTGCATCTGTGCCCGCGCCGCACGTTTTGCTGCCCTCGTGCGCATCATACCGTTGGCGTTGTTGTCTTTATGTGAACAATGAAAAACAAACTTATAGGTATGAATAGGTATTTTAGTTAGTTAATTATAGCTTTATACTGCAAGATAACTCTCATCCAGTTCAGTGAATTTTGATCGGAGCAAATATTTATACAAGTAAGTACCTTGTCCAACGCCTACTTGATGTATGATCAAGTAAACGAAAGCTTTTACAAGAAAAACAGAATACTGGAGAAGTGTGATGAAAATACGTGAGTGGGCATTGCCCACACGACGCGATAGAAGTCGAGCGACCACATCTGGCGACGTGCCAGCCGGCTGAATAGCAGAAATAACGCCACTATCAACATTCCAGGTCACTTCGTAAGATTATCTTTTTATTAATGCGTATACAAAGATAATCTTCTTACAGATACTAAACAAACAATCTTGCCGAGCACGGGGATTACTAGGAAGGAACATACCTTGCTAACGACGCCAACGTAATTATCGTCGTGTTGAATGACAGCATTGATAGTTTTAATGATTCCTAAAACTGGAAATCACTGTTAAATTGTAGTATTATTTGTAATTATAACTGTTTGACGTTGTATATAGAATTAAAATATAAAAGCCGCAATTTATGGATGATATTGATAATCGTCCGGCATTGCCATCAACACTATTTCGTGGAACACGCCACCCACGTAGAGCCTGCGCGCGAGACCCTCCCGGGCGCTGTGTATGGTCATCTTATTGTAACGTCATCCGATAAATACCTACCTACCTATGTTATGGTAACAAGTAAAGGAAAGAGGCACTACCTACTTTGTCATTTACGTCACTTTTAGGGGTGCTTAGTTTGACTACAACCCTGTTTGTGCCTATAACACATTTGGTGAGTTATTATGGAGTTGGTGCCTAAAGCGACTTTATAAATAAGAGAATTGTCATTAAATACTTTCTGATGAACGAGAGAATAGGTACAATTTAACGTTCTCGTGAAGTTTTCTTTATTACAGACATAAAACTTACATAAAACACTGTTTGTTGTAAGTCAGTTTTGGAATACGACCTCATCTTGGTCGACGATAACTTTTCGACAATAAACCTAACACGAAGAGGTCGTAAAATTCTAATTTGAAACGTTCTGGCCGTGCTACATCCCTGGCCGGCACGGCGCGGCGCCCGGGCACCCTATGGGCCTGCATCCTCCACCCTCCACCCGAGGTCGTACAACGACATCTATTTGGATGAGAGCTTTCTTTCGAAACGTGGACCAGTACCTACCTACTGTTTTATTGATGTTCAAAATGGAAGCAGAACCACAACAAAGATAGTTAAAGTCTAGGCAGATGATGATAGTAAACATAATTAGAAGAAACCTTTCTAACAAAACATTGTTTTTATTAATGGAAATTACGAAAACTACCAGATAATATGTCTTATTTAAATTCGTCTTTTAAAGGTGGAAGTACGGAGCCGTTTGAAGTGAAGCTCGGGTTGCCACTAACCAAGTCCTACCCACTATCTCCTACCTACCTACCTTAATCTTTTTAGTAATCGCTTACTCCAGGGTCATCGACCGCATGGAGGCTGCCATCGCCAACGTAGCGGATGCGCGTTCACCTTTCTCTCTATTACTGCCCTATAGGTATTTACCTGCTGCTCGCTTTCTTCGCTAAGTAAAAGTTGCTATAAACATGAAACCACAAACACACCACACCACACCAAAATATCGGGTGCAGGTGAATGTATAATATTTTGTTCTATTTACGCAGGTACCTATGTATACAGTAGGTATATATACATATAGGTAATTATAAGTTAGCTCTCTAATCTACATGTAAAATAATGTTGCGAGCAGCTCTATCTACTAGGTACGTAAGTACGTATTTTTACATAATATGCTTGATTCAAGCTATCTGTCAACTTGGACTCATCAAAGCATGTTGCTTTGATGAGTCCTACCTAATACGACTCAAACAATTTTCTTTCTGACAAGTGAATCACGTGAATCGTGACGAGTACTGCAATGTTTAAGTTTTGCACAAAACACACCCACCCAACTGCCACGATAACTTGGGAAAACGGCAGAAAATTGCAGCGGAAATGAGAAGCGGTGATGTGTGGAGTGAGTGGAATTGATAAAATTTTAGACTTAAGTATAATAATTAGAGGTATTTGAAAGAGACAGAAAAGTAGGAAAGAAACCGTTTATCATGGTATGGGCATGTGACATCAGACCAAAGAATGTTTGGTCGATGGATTGTGTGAGAGATGATATGAATAAAAAGGGAGTGAATGATAATGTGATAGTAAACAGGGAAGAATGAAAGAGCCAAAGCGGAAACATTTTGCACCTGTCCCAGGTTACATGGGACAAACTCAGGTAAAAAGAAGAAATGGTAAAATCACAAGGAGATGAGAGTATGTTTTAATAAAATAGAGTCACTTATTTCAAATGAAATACCTACTGAATTACCTTAACCGGCAAAAAAAATTTTGCGTGTTAATAAGAAAGAAAAGAAAAATTGTTTATTCTGCACAATTAAAACGCACACTAACAAATAAAATAATTTAAAAAAGACAAAATATACTCATACAACGTAGTCAAAAGCCTCATACTGTAGTGGTACAGTAGTGTAAGATATTTATGCTCGTGACTATACATGGAAGCTTTCAAAAGCATAAAAAAAATGTTTAGTCACTTTTACTCCAAGAACGAAAATTAAAGGAATTCGTTACGTTAACGTATTTAGTAGTGTATGTATATACAAAAAATCTTAAATTCTCTCACAAACAGACAACGCACTACCTAAACCGCTGGGTCTAGATTCTAGAAACATGAAACTCACAAGGGATCGAATTTTACAGGGTGGCCCGTTTACTTTACAGTGGACCAAACGATATTTTAGAAGCCTCTCGTTATGGACTTTAAAAACACCATCATGTTTTTCTAGCGATTATTTATAGTTATGGAGAAAACTAAGCTCAAAAAAGGGAAACATTTTGTTGGACAAAATTCTTTCCAGATTTTCATTGCCTAAAAATTTATATATAAATAAATTAAAAGGGAGTGTAGAAATGACTGACTTCCTTGTAGTTTTATACAGTCTTGTATGCACCGTTGGCTTGCCAAAACCACCAAAATAATATTATGCGAAGTGCATTCTACTCGAAACTGTTTTAGAACGACTTCGAATCACATTATAAGTGTGAAATTTTCTAAATTTTGACAATATTTTTGATCTCTTCTAGTTATCGTAAGAATTAAAATTATAATAAAAAGGCAAGCCTACGAGCTACGGTCCATAGCG
Source organism: Gortyna flavago (assembly GCA_963669345.1). NCBI lineage: Eukaryota > Metazoa > Arthropoda > Insecta > Lepidoptera > Noctuidae > Gortyna > Gortyna flavago. The sequence goes on from OY770126.1 coordinate 12,810,282, forward strand.
GTTCAGTAACGAAGGTGGGTGAGCACTAAGGCAGGATTTTTGAAAATTCATATTAGACTATGAATTTTCATTAAATAAGAAATGAAAAGTTTGTATGAAAGTTCGGAATGTTAGAAAATGTGAACTCCCAACGGGCACACGATTCAAAAAAATAAAATCTAATCGCGACGACGCGATACGAAGAATTTTCACCTTTTAGGACTTGACATAGAACGCACTTGTACTGCACCTGGCTAGTTTTCGTTTTTCTTTAAACGTAGATAAACTAAAACCTTTTCCGTGACACGGCTTTCAAAATAACTTTCGCTATGTATTACATTTCCCGTGCATCTTTGATACTTCTTGGCATAACAAGTTTCCGAATTGCAAACAAGAGTCAATCCACATAGTTCCAAAACTATATCTATGTGTACTGTACTTGTCAATGCCAAAATTAAAAAAGTATTAGGTAACTTATAATAAGTTCAAGTATTAAGTACTCAGGCAAGGTACGTTGAATAACCTACTACTTAGTAGGATTCGAAATTGCTATAGGTATCTATGCTTACTTACCATAACACAAGAATCTACACAGGTATGTAAGATACCCATTAAGAAACCCATTATAAGAACATTCCTAGTACCTACTTGCTTGCCTATATTGAAAACTTTGCAAAGGCTTTTACGGCAAACTGTCTGTGACTGACACCTTGTTCGGGACCATTGTCGTCACGCATACGGTTGTATTTTGTACACTATCGGCGGTATTTGTTTCGCGATCGCGACACAGCAGCCGCCAGCCGCCAGAGCCAGTGCCGCCAGCCCGCCACACCGCGTCGCACTATCCCGCGCCCTCGCTGCCCCTCCCTCCCTACTCCCTTCATCCATCAGTCAGTCACTCTACGGCACGCACGAGGGACGGTCGCTCGATTTCTCTTTTCGCTCAACATTCACGCGGACAACTGGGTCAAAGGCTTCGTGCTAACGTCGAACGAATCCTTATACGTCCTGTGTTGTGACCGAATACAGTGCAAGTGAATTAGAATTATAGTTAGTGATATATCAAATTAAACCTGCGGTTCTTTTGAAGTGTACGGGATGCGTGCGTGAGCGCAGCGCATGACGTGCTACGAAACGTTGAGAGCTCCGGCACCCGCCGCGGACGCCCCCATGGCGCACCACTTCGTCAAGTGGTGGCGCAACAAGTTTAGAAATGGATATAAGAAATTTAGCAGTAAGTTATTAGGTACCATAAAAACTATTTACTTGTCCTCAAGGCTCCAAAACAATACGTTGTTGTTGCTACTTGACACAGCCCTGTCGATCGTGTGGTCAAAAACAAAATGCCATGTTGTTGTCTTACATGCACCAATAGTCGTGGATAGGTTCTAAAAAACAGGAAAACATGTTGGTATCGTAGAAAATACAAACTATAGAACACTGTGTACATAAATAAGTGTGATACGAATAGCAAACTTCACAATATTATTATAAAAACCGGTCAAGAGCGAGTTGAAATAGAGCAAGAAGGGTTCTATAAATTATGTTGTTTACATTTAAAACAACGCCATCTGGCGATTTGTTACTTGCAATTGGTTTTTGAGAAGAGTTATTGTTTCAACTTATTTTTAGGATTCCACCCTTAAAAGTTATAAAACGGAACTTTTACAAGATCAGTTTTTTGTCCATCTATCACAAAGGTTTTTCTCGAGATCTATTTGTTGGAATTTGATTTTGGCATAACGCGGTCAGGGTATCCAGGACGCTTAAACAGATCGCCCGTCAAAGACCAAAAAAATAAAATAAGTACCTATTTGGTTCCCCCGAATAAACTTAACGCTCATTTGGAGATACATCGACGTAACTGTTACTTTTTTTTTACGACTATGCTTTTCTAACTTATATAATACGCTTTCTAAATATTTTGGCATAATTATTTAACTATTTTTTGGGAAAAAATACATTTAAGTACGTCGATGTTTCTCCAAATGAGCGATTTATGTTTAGGTACTTCAGGTGCTAGCGCAGGTTTTATATTTTACTACGCGCAATACAGTTAGTACTAGTACGGTAGATCGGTGGCACTAGACTGGGACTCAGTGTAATTTGGTTGGGAACCCTAAAAGTGTGCGACCCCGACTCGCTCTTGGATGGTTTTTATTTTGCTTTTGCAGTTCGATTAGAATATTAGATGAAGTCATTTGTGAAGATCTATTTGGGAACTACTTGCTCGTGTCCGTTAGGTACATTAGGTAAGTAGAAGTTCTATAAGAATTAACAAAAAAAAAACCTACCAACTCGTATGTAGGTAGGTCCGGTCAGGTACTTATTCGAATATATCTATCTGGGTTCCTCATCATATATAACACAGAATAACATCTTAATACTATGTTGTCCAGTATTGAGGTACCTACTTTTATATTTTAGGCTTCGTTTTTGTTAGGAAATTAGATGTGGGGATGAAACAAGAGAGATCGTTCCACCAACCTTACCTATTCTGATGAAAATAATTTCAATCAAAGTAGGTAAGTAAACGTGTTCCACGTGGAAAAAGTAGGACTGGTCTACTGACATACCTGCCTGTAAAGAGCAGCCTTTCAAAGTTACTTATATTATAAATCAAAATTGAGAAGTCAACTATTACTACACCACTCAAGTACCTACTATTACTAGTTTTTTAACTTATCGCGTCTATTCAATTATCTTAGTCAGCGCTGTGTGAAATAACAAATGTAAAGGTTATACCTTTATCGTGCTTATTATAAGATTTTACGATCTCGCACGATGTTATCAACAGTCGGCAAGATCAAACACGGGCACCGTTGGCACGGCGACGACCCGCCGACCGGGCGATTCGTTCGCGGCAACATGAATTGAATGGAAAAAAAAGTAAAATCAAATAATAGGACGAGTTGTCTTCCGCTACACGGCCGCGGCCCATGTACACAAACCCACGTTACCTGTTTCTTTAAAAGAATTACTTTTCAGTTTTTCGCGTTGTAGACAGATTTTGTTTATTGATTGCATTTTATTTACTACTAGCTGTTGTGTAGCTCGCGATGCATGATGAAAAGTAGCGTAGGTATGTTCTTATCCAGGACATGGCATGGTGTACCCATGTGCCAAATTTCATCCAAATCCGTTTAGCCGTTTTAGCGTAAAACCGTAACAAACATACATACAAAAAATCAAATCTATTCTCTTTATTTAATATTAGTTTAGAAATCAACTTTACATTGATTGGAATTACCGAACGGACATAAACATAGATCTTCATAACGTGTGCTTTATTAGATTCTATGTCCAACTATGAAACCAAAAAATTAAAATTGCAAATCCTCAAATTGATTATGTTAGCCACGCATGAAATAAATTAACACATCATCAGTCTTACGTAAATAAATAAAGAAATTCCGGCTTCTTAATATTATGTGAGCAACAGCAACAGAGCGCCCACTTATCTAATACAACTTCAAAGCAAACAAATAAAAATAGCTCTTTGATCTTGTTCTGTTTAGTTACAACAAAATATTATAAACTCGTATACCTACCTACTTCATTAAGAAAACGTCTTTCATTTTAATAATCTCCTGCGTACAGTTCGTAAATAGAAACTTGCCGAGTTTGTAGACTGTTTTGCTCATTTCAAAAACTTCAAAGCGAATTTTAATTAAATACACTCCCAACATAGTAGCGAATTATGAGAATTAGGTTTTTCAAAGGAAACTTTAAAGACAAACAAGTTATTTCGTATAAACTAACTGTAATCACATAACTATCTCTGTTTGTAACTTGCTTGTTAAAAAACATCCAACTAATATTATAAATGTGTGTGTCTGCCTGTCTGTCTGTCTGTTACCTCTTCACGCTTAAACCGCTGAACCGATTTAGATGAAATTTGGTATAGAGATAGTTTGAGTCGCGGGAAAGGACAGATGGTTTTTATCCCAGAAATCATCCTTTAAGGAGGTGAAAAGGGGGGTGGAAGTTTGTATGGGGTATCAATAACCGCTGAACCGATTTAGATGTGAGTTGTGGGGAAAGATATAGAATAATTTTTATCCCCGAGATTATCCCTTAAGGATGTAAAAAGGGGGTGCAGGAAATTTGTAAAGGGAGCCAAAGTCAATAAACAAGGACTACTTATAAGACTTTATCGCGGGGCACAGCTAGTATTATAAATGCGAAAATGTGTCTGTCTGTCTGTCTATTACCTCTTCACGCTCAAACAGCTGAATCGATTTATATGAAATTGGGTATAGAGATACTTTGAGTCCCGGAAAAGGACATAATTATGATAGTTTTTATCCCGATATTCCTCGGGATCGAAACTTATGCGGTTGAAACCGCTGGGCGCTGCTAGTCTATTATATTTTATTTATTTTTTCTATTGAAAACTGGTTTTTTACTAGGCGTTTTCAAGGCCGTTTTAATATTTTTGACATTTGGTACCTAACTCGAAAAGTTAGCAATGAAACGCAGGTTGTAACGTTGTAATAAATAAAATGCGCGCCTTAAGGCGCAGATATACGTCTTCTAATGATTTTAAATTCAACATCACGTCTAATCGACCGGACTGATTTCTTTGAAAAAAATAAATGTTATACTAGACCATTTGCTTCGTAATTTGATGTGTGAATATTTGCAATTATATTTTTTTAACATAGTGTAATTAATTCGTAAAGTAATGTCTGCCGCGGACATAAAAACGATAATCACGCAAACACTATCGGGTGTATTTTCATAAAACTTTCACCATATAAAAGACAATTTAATTCCCCGAATTTTAGTATACGGTTTTTATTTGTTTGGTGTTTGATAAATCAACAATAGATGATTGTTTCATATTTTGCAATAAATTACCAGCGTTGTGTCATCGCGCATCTCTTTCTTTTCTATGCAGTCCGATAGTGACCGCGCTTTAGGTCATGTAGTCGCCTTAAATCACTGTGCAGCATACCTACCACGAGCTCTTAACGCGATCCACTTTAGGACCTAAACTGAATTGTTCTTCTAATTCGTACCAAGACGTCAGTTTAACGATTCAATTTAGGCCGTGCCATCTGACAGCGATTATCCCAAACTGAGTCGCAAGTTTTGGTTTCATTCATTTCATTTTGTACTGTAGGTATTTGGTACCATGACGTCTTTAAAGCAGCTCAACTGAAACGCTAACTGTTAAAATAAGCGATTCAATAAAAGTTACTATTTCTCTAACATTTAAAACTGAAACATTTGGTGAATTATTGACGAAAATAAAGTTTTTTAGCGGAATTTTACAAAAAACCAATGTAAGTGTACTTTAATCTTTCTTTAAAAGTGTAAAATACCTATTTTACATGCCTTAAACCGCATTTGTTTTTCTTTAACAGGTCCTTTTACGACTAGAATGCAACAAAAAAAGCACTTGCAAATTATTGTCATAATCTCGAGGCAAGTTGTACATTTATTCACTTTCTTAATAGATTTATCTACAGACTTCTCGAAAGAATTATTTAGTTTCAGTACCTACATATACAAATTATACAATGTTTAATACTTTCGACATTCCTTGAAATCAAAACTACACTCTGGTACGTTCGAAACAGAAACATTGTTTTATTAGGTCGAAATAAAAATATTGTTTTCTTATAATAAATAGCAAAAGGTAAATAAATATCTACTTTGACTAAGAATTATTTTAACAATAGTTACCGTATTAATCGTTGAGTGTCTGTTTTAGTATAAAGTAATGATATTGAGTTATGAACAAATAAAATGTTACTTGCTTCTGAACGTGTCTAACACTAAAATGTGCGCGAAACAAACTTATTTGATAATAATAGCGTTGTCTCTTTTTCACCAGAAACGTTTCAAACGCGGTTCAGCAACGAATTGCGATCTTTCATTCACTTTCAACGATCCAAATGCCGCTGAGCGTATTGGACGTCATGGTACGACTGTGAGCGATGCAGTTTAAGAACCTAAACTGAAATGTCTTGCTTTTGAATCGTTTTTAAATAGTTCATGGTAGGCCTCCTCTGGAATGTGGTTATGCTCTTAGCCGAGTTATTACGTATCCAGTAGATGTTGTTACCCATGGAGTTCAGTCGATAAGAGACATTTGAGACATATGTACCTGTCCCCGAGTCTACTTCACATCTAAACACTATTTTAATTCATATTTGGGATTTTTTTAGAATTAGGTACCCTTGTGTTGCATTTTCAATAGCCATGCAATCATGGCCGCAAATTACTACTTACTTGTTATTGATAAACACTGGGAGAGCAACACAAAAATATAAATGCTTCTGAAATAAATTGTGTAAGACTGACTGATAAAAGAAATGCCGCCTCTTTTGAGAGAAATAACATTAGCGGCAGATGTGCGATGCTACGGCTACGGTGGATCCCAAACGTTCCAATCCAAAAAGGCGACCCACGGACCCACTCACCGGGCCTTCCAGGAAATGTCTCAACGCTCTCCGTAACCTTGTGTCGTTTACATCTCTCCATCGCTTGGCGCGGGCGCGGGCGTCGGTCGGTCCGCATCACACACTTTGGATTTCGCCGACAAGCTTTTGAGTATACAATTTTTTTTTTGCCTTTATGTTACTCCCATTGTATTCCCTTGGCAATGATTACAATGACTAAAATAGCATGAAATACGAATTGAAGATAAAATAAAATTTATGTTTCGTAAATTTACTAATAATTTCAAACGAGCATCAATTTTGTATTGGTCCTGCCTGCCAATTATTTTATACTCTTTGCTTGCCATTACTTAGTGATCAGACTGAGTTCTCCTTTTATGTGTTATCGACTTCTTTTTGTTTTAAATTGATGATTAATTTGAGTTTACATGGCGCTGGCATTGCTTTATTGCGATTATCCGATTTTTAGGGTTCCGTACCAAAATGGTAAAAACGGAACCCTTATGGTGAGACTCAGTCTTTCTGTCTGTCTGTCTGTCTGTCACAGCTGGATATCTCAAGAACTACTAATGCTATCAACTTCAAATTTGGAATAGTTTTAGATGACGTTTACCCAACTATTTTTCAAGTATTAAAAAAATATAAATATGTTTGCAACAGGGGGGTAAAAAGGGGGTCTTAAAAATTCAAAGTGAGCCCCACTTTGATTTTTTACTAGGGCATGTGGGATATGAAAGAGCGCTGTTTGCACGTTCTCAATTTCTTTTTTATTGGCCGCATAGTTTTGGACTTTCGATGAAAAATGTAAAAAAATACCGTGACACCCCCCCCCCCCCCCCCCTATCTCCGAAGTTTGCAAAGAGAAAAACCTGAAAAATAATTCTATGTGATAGAAGTTTATGTAAAGATTACAGGAAAAAATAAAACGATGTCTATAAATAGCACACTTTTTCAGAAATCATCAACATAAGTTATATTAGTTCCACTATCGGTCAAGAGATGGCGCTGACCTAAAACTGCAATATTCTACACCGCAGCGTTAACATTTTCTGACGAATTATATAGGTCTGGAACGAAGTTCCTTAACGTGGCTTGCGGTAGGAGTTGACTGGTTTCAATTTGTGAAGTTTCAAGAATTTGGGAATTTTACTCTCCGATATAGATAGGTAGTATTTAAAATAGCGGATTCTTTAGTATTTATCTTGAGGATGTTCGGTAAGGGCGTGCAAAATTACTACGGGCGCCATTCTATACCCAATTAAAACCCTAGAAACATTACTCTGACCCAGCCCAGCAGTCCCAATACATTTCTGTCATAATGAGGTTACCTCTAGCTACATTTGGGTGTCAATAATATAATACTCAGTGGCACTTACCAACCTCTTTTGTTTTTCAGTTGGTACGGAGAGCGAGCGGACGGACACCGAAGAGCTGGTGGGTCGAGCCGCTTCCCAGTGCTCTGCGCCCCCCGACCTGTTGCCGAGCGAGGCCAGAGCCCTGCTGCGGCCGACCACACCGCCGGCACCGCCGCCGCGCTCCTCGCACGAACCTTCCTACAAACCACCACCGTCACCCACCCCGGCGAAGGAGAACAATGATGATAAACAACCTAGATTACGATTTGAGGTAAATCACACATTCAGTTAGTAAAATACATAATTTATAGCGGTCAATAGCACGTAAGTAGTAGAATATTTAGTAAATATAAACGACCTACTCACTAGCAGATGAGCAGCTCTAGATTGGTTGCTAAACCAATCTTAGAAATCGTCGGTTAGTCCAAGAGCCAACGAAAACTGTGGTATTAAAGCATTGTATTCGGTTTCAATTCAACCCACATTGAGTCTGCGTGTATTATGGCCTACTCCCTCGCACAAAGAGGAGGCATGTGTCCCAGCAGTAGGAATGTTGTAGGCTTGACTATGGTATTGAATGCTTCTTCGTAAAGTAAGTCTTATGCTTCTTTCAATGCGATGTGATATTATGTCTTGAAACTAGATTTGAGAGACGAATAACTTCTACCCATATCTTAATTACTTTCAATCTCCGGCTTATATTTTTCTGTTACCTACTTACTTTTAAGCCATTTATAGGCCAGGTAAAATAAACTTATTATAGCTAGTTCCATCCGCCGCAAAATTACATGAATCCGACAGTTTAGCGACCCATTTTTTTTCGCCAGGAATTTATGGGGATCAATAAAAAGCTCCCACGAAGTTTGTCACTCGCAAACAGAGATTGTAGGAGATATTATTTTAGTATGGTTTAGTTGTACCCAGGCGCTAGCCACCCATGCGTGTATGGGAATTAGAAAGTGGCGATTAGTAACCAAGCAAGTCGTGACTTAAGATTTAATCAAATTCATGTCTTTAAAATCTACATAATCATGTTGACATCATGACTGCCTCGTTGGAGTAGTGGTCGCTAGCGAGACTGCTGAGCGTGGAGTCCTGGGTTGGATGGTGTAATCCGACGTTGTCGTTATAGCCCAGGAAAATAAGATTTATCTGCGAAACTTTACAAAATATTAGAAAAACCCTCTATGAAGGCTAAAAACAGATCTGGGCGCCCTTCGACAGTTAATAACTTTTTTTCGCACAAGATTTCGCAATGGACTTTTCACACACTATTTGTAATGCTCAAATAAAGACAATCCCGGTGATAAATCTTCATTAGGATTTGTTTTGCAGTTGTTCTTGGGCTATAGGTATTTTAGATTTTGTAAAAACAGTTCTGTATCAGACTTGCAATGTAATAGTTGCAATTCGGAAATGGGTTCACATCGCCACTAGTCTCATGCCAACGAGTCTGTTGTCGAATGAAATATTGAGTCCTGTAGAAAACCCATTACAATTTTTTAATCGTCAATATTACGTCGTATTACTAACCAGACGCCTCGTCCCCTATTGGCACTATAATGTGCGAGACGTTTCATCGTAGAGGCTACGGCGCGGCGCGGCGGGCGGCCCGTCTTTACCTTGTTCTGCTGTAAACTAAAGGCAGTGCTAGTTTCTTTAAAAGCGTGAGGAGATAAGGAGGACGCCCGCCTAGTCGGCCGCCACGCGCGTTATGTCCGGCGCCAGTGAGTTATCTACTACAACATAACCTTTCGACCGTAATCCCAACAAGGAAACTGTAAAGGAACACTGATTACTCCGAATACTAAATAGCTATCGAATAGACATCCTTTTTTAGCTGAATAAAAGCTAAAGCAGTTTATAGCGTTCGGTGATGATGACTTACCTATTAGGTAAAAATGTTAGCTATTCAACATTACGTAGATAATTTTATCGAAAAGGCGCGTAAAATACGGGTTATGAATTTATTGTCATACCTAGTGGTTGATTTCTGTAGTTTCTGCCTACCCCATAGGAAAAAGGCGTATTTAAGGCGGATATACGAGTATTTATGTGTAGTTAAAAGTAAAAAAAAAAACCTATTCTTTTTAGAGACTAGATAAACGCAAATACTTAGGTACTTACCTACCTACCATTTTACATTATTTGTGTAACCTCCCTACATTCTATAAACCTGCCTACATTCATCTAGTTGCTTTTCGTATTCGCACATTTCGTACCACACCCAGCACCTCGTAGCAGCAAAAACCCAGCAAAACGTATAAATTACTGAAAATATTTGAATTTTACCGAAAATTACGTGTTTTATCGTTTTTCATCCATGCGCGCTAGTTCTATTCAGCCTTTAGGCCCTGAGTACCTAAATGGCATGCTAGTTCGTATTTTGGATAACAGTTTGACATACGTGTTAAGATTTAAGTACCTATCCAAAAGTAGCTAACGATCTTTTTTTTTTATTTTTTTAGGAGCTGACGTGTGATGTAGAGCTGCAGCATCCAGAACCTTCTAAACAACAGCCGCTGCAGTTCTCCTTTACACTCTATGACCTCGATGGACATGGCCGCATGACCAAGGACGTAAGTATTTTTTAATAACGTGCCTAAAAAAATAATAATTAAACATCTTCAACTCTTACATTTGCTAACCATAATGTTTAATTTACAGGATATAGCCGGTATCGTGTCTACAATATACGAATCTATAGGAAAATCAGTGACAGTGCCGCACTATGGGTCGAAAACTATTCAAGTGCGGTTAACAGTGGTGCCAGAAGATAGCAAAAGTAGAAGCCACCGAGAGAGGAGAGAGGCCCGGCGACGTCGGCGTAGAGAGTATACCTCCGCTGCTCACGCGCCGCCGCCTGACTGCATCGATCACAGCGAGGACGAGCAAAGAGGGAGGCTTTCTCCTGATGATGACATCTCTTCCAAGTCCTCATGTTCAGGCGACCGAAGACCAGTTCACAGCTCACCAAGACAAACCACATACCTTCAATCACGAGCCCACCGTCAACCACGCAGAGAACATCGTGAACGAAAACACACTAAAAAACGTTCCGGAAGTTTGCAAAGACGCGAATTACTGGAAATAATTCAAGCTAACATGGAAAAAAACCATATGAGCTTCCAAGCCTCAAGGTATGATCCATTTTTTTAAATATTTGAATTTACAGAGTTATGGTCTGAAGGTAAAAACGTTTAAGTACGGAAAATAAATATAAGTACAGTAATTTTGTCGAATTGCGCAGTAACGAAAGTAATTTTTTTACGAGTTTAGATTTTATATTTGTCTAATATTGGATAGTTTTTAACGACTTCAATATCAGTAATTTTTTCATGTATTTAAACACTTTCTTTCCTTTTTACAGGAAGCCCTGTGAACCTGTTACTATTGAAGAAGAAGTTACAAGCAAATATCAAAAGCTTCGAAATAGATCTTACACTGTCAGTGAAAAGCCAACAAATGCATTCCAAAAAAAGAAATCTGATAACTCTGGCAACGGATACCTAGATCTAGCAAGCGGCGGCGATTCACATCTATGTAGGTACGACCGTTACCTGCATGCAGTGATTTGTTCGTCAGCGCGCCACGCGAACACTGGATACCATCAGAAGCAGACGCAGATGCCGCGGCCGCCGCGAACACCGCACGCGAGGCCCGCGCGCTCTCGCTCACATGACCTACCCGCGCAAGCGCATGCAACGCAACAACCTAGAGTATTACAAATAATATTCTTATAGAATTTAAGAAAGGGCATCTCCGGTGACGGTTTTGTCCTGCTCACGTGCTGAGTATGTTTGTTCGTGTGTTTGTGCTAGGATTATAATTTAATTGTTCAGTTACCAAGCGCTGTTTGTAAGCTACTTAAAAAAGGTAATAAATGAGTTGTGAGATTTATTTCTCAAATAAGACGTTCAAAATGTTTGCCGTCTATTAGTATTAATAAGCTAAGCCTAATTAGTATCTATCTACTTATATAATTTCTCCGGACTGTATAAATCTGTGAATAGACTTATTATTTTTATAACTGATTAAACTAACCCAGTATTGTCTTATTAGAGCTAAGCGATTATTCCCGATGTCCACCACCTGGGGACAAATTATTGTAACCTAACCTCACAACACTTTAAAGTCGCTTCTGCATCATCTCCGGCGCTGCTGGGTAGTGGCGGCTTACGTAACAAAGGATAGCCACCCATGCTCACCTCCGCAGCTTCGGCTTGCTGGTCGCTTTCGGCGAGCAACCTAAGCCGCTACGGCTCGAACACCCGTTCGAGCCGTAGCGGCTTAGGTTGCCTTGGTTACATCGGGCGGGGGTTGCTCTCCCTTCGCGCTCCGGTTGCTCTCCCTTCGCGCTCCGGTTTTTATATACTCTAGGGGTAGCAGCCAAAAAGACTACGTGAAGTCGGGGGTGCCCCGATTCGGTTTTGGAACAGATTCGACCTATTCAAACCATGAAGTGTCCCCCAGTGGTGAACAATGAGAATAATTTTTAAAAGTCGTTTCGTTGTCCCCCAGTGGTGGCCAAACAAGTGGTGGACATCGGGAATATACCGAGCTAAGCCAATTAAGGCATTGACTGCCAACGCGGTCACCGGTGACCGCGAACAATGGATTTTCTATTGTGTCTGTTGCCTGGCAGTCAACGTGTTAATTGAAGATTATTATGATTTACTGTTTTTATCTACTCTACTTACACTATCTTTAGTAGGTAGCTGATATTATGCTACACTTCAACATTACCTATTTTTTATTAAAGTCAGCATGCAGGCAATTTAAGAAAGGCCTATGTTCAACAGACTGCACTAGGGTTATGTAAGAGTAATTTAAATGCGGCCTTCTATATTTAATTTGTCAAAAAGTGCCTTTACTTGGTAACTTTGGTGTTGAGTGAAATTTGAGATGTAGCAGAGTTCATGATGTAATGTATACTGATAGGTGATAATGCTCAGTAGACTATGTACCTTTGATAAACTCATTTTAGAGTTTCATAGACTGATTTTAGTTCTAAGTGTTAGGTACTCCAGCGATAGTTTATAAAAATGTTAAATGAACGGTTCAAGTACAATATACATACTTATGTTAAGGTTGCTCATCTACTTACTTTTTACAATGATTAATTGTTTTTCATGTTTCAATGTATGTTACAAAAAACCCTCCCCATTACATTACCAATATCAGTATTCGTTATTTTAAGTTAATGAAAGAATCTCTATGTTTATCTACCTCTATTATGCTTCCATAATGTATTTATAACTTATTGTGGACGGCTGAAATATGTTTACATTAGCAGGTAGGTATTTGTGATAATTTGTTAAAGAAGTAATTGTGTAATGATTTCAACTGAAATTGTCCAGTTGTCAATGTACAAAGTGCTCTATCTTGTCAAAAATATTTATTGTCAAATATAATCATGAGATTAATTTTACAAAATCTTTTTGTTTTACTTAGCACCTCATCTACCAATAAGTCTTCGTCGTGTGGTCCACCATATCACCAAGGACAGCATTAGCACAGCTGTTATTGCTATCGTAGTTTCTTTAGGCAGCTCACATTTGTGTACTGAGTAATCACTTGGTGTAAAGGTCACCTAAAATGATGACATGTTTTTAGTAATTGCTTAGTATTTTTTCTAATGTAAAAAAACAGTCAGATTGTTGACTTACCAGCAAATATTTGGGATCAGGTCTATTCCTCCATGAGAAAGATGGTACTGAATGTTCATAAAATTCAAATGTTTCTGGTCTCTCATAGACATGATGCTGCAAGCAACCATGATGTGTGTGACCACCAAACACAACTTTGGGCTTGATTTTAGAAACAAGGTATTCTGTAGCTTGCTGAGATAGTGCATCAATTTTAAGGCGAAAGGGCTTATTTCGTTCGGGTAGTGGCGGTGCATCTGGCTCGGTACACACCGCGTCTGACACTCGGAACAACGGAAAATGCTGAAATTAAAAGTAATCTCAATTACACAGGATGTTTCTAGTTCGTTTGGTTAGTTAGTGCCGTGTGCCTTGTTGGTCTAGTGTTCGCAAGCGCTGCTGCTGAGCACGAGGTCTTTACTTCGATTTCCAGGCCTTGGTTTTTCCATCAGCAATATCTCAGTAGTAGCCCGGATTCTAGGTTTGCGCCCGGTAAATCGCAATAGGCTCGCCCCCTATTACATGGCACTTAAACATAACTGGCGAAATGTGGCTGTACTAATAGATATACCTCATCTTAACCCTTCAGAGATTCTAGTTGAATGTAAATTGGATTCTGACTCATTATTTTATATAATAAACGCACCTGCATTAGTATTGGTCTACTATATTTAACTTTCATGATACCATCATAACAAAACTTGGGATTTTCTGCACATTTCATTATACCTAGAACAAAAACGGATAATTTAACTCTACTCATCTATAGATAAATTTTTGCTCAACTGTTCTGTCCCAGTTGTCTCTCCAAGACTAAGGCATCCCATTTTGTCAGAGGGCCGAACTTACGGTTGCCCCGTCAGCTTGTGTCCCTAGGCTAGGAAGTGAGGCATGGTTAAGGCCACGAAGAAGATAGCAAGACAAATTCGATATATTCCTTAAAAACTGGAAGCAAAATACGGGATCGCGGGAAAATACATTACTTACAGTTTGGAAAACTATGTATAACTAGCTTCTGCCCGCGACGCATGAAATTTATTGTTTCTCCGATCCACCCCGTTGCAGCGCATCACCTGCCGGCGCGGCGCTATCACTTCGATTGTGCTTAGCGTTCGTTCTGACTTTTTTCTTTTTGCTTGGTTCCTATGGGCCCTAGCGTGATGTTAGCCTATAGCCGTCCTCAAAAATTGGGCTACTTAACAAAAACAAAAATATTTTTGAGATTTTATTGTAATTAACTAGTCTATCTATACTTATAATAAATCTGTAGAGAGGTCAATTCTGTACATGATATATATTTTCAAAATAACTATCAGGGGGTAATTAGTGATCGATACTGATGCCAAAAATGCAATCAGTAAAATTTTTGTCTGTCTGTCTGTCTGTCTCTATGTTCCTTATAGAAACAAAAACTACTCGACGGATTTTAACGAAACTTGGTACAATTATTCTTCATACTCCTGGGGAGGTTATAGTATACTTTTCATCACGCTACAATGAATAGGAGCAGAGCAGTGAAAGGAAATGTTGGGAAAACGGGAGAAGTTGCTCCATTTTTAAGCTTCCGTCGCGTGTGCAGCCTTAATGGTTAAAGCTACATAGAAATCATTTATGACGGAAATGTTCTACATAAAATTATCTAAAAAATATCCCACAACAGCATATGTCTATCTTTTATGGTTGACTCACAATAACACGCGTAACTACCGATAGCTTAGCAGTTCGGAGCTTTGATTATATTTGTTTACTCTTACGTTTATAATACTCTCACTCATCCCTAATTAAAAGAAGTTAATATTATTACCTATTCAATAAAAAAAGAATCATAGTAATCGGTATAGAAACACCAAACTTATACATTAAATACGCTAATAAGCCATCGCGCCGTCGCGCGTGAATACTGAATCATGCCATAAGGATTATTTTTGTGTAACGGTTGCCGCGCTCGACGCGGGTCGTGGCGGTAGGGTAAGGGAGGTCCGAGCGCGAGCTTCATTCAATATTTGGCTGTTGATGCGTTCAGAGCGTTCGACCTTATTGACAGACAATAATTGATATTAACAAACCGTGCTTATCAGCGCGACTTTTAGTCTTTAAATAGTTTATTTGAATTTATTTTGTTGTTATTTTATAAAATAGGTATTAGTTGTTGTGTTATTAGACCGACACAGAACCCAAAAATGTGATTTAAAAAAAATTCTGTCTGTCTGTCTGTTTGTTCAGGCATCACGCAAAAACTACCGGTTCGATTACGATGACACTTGGTATAATTATTCTTTAATATCCTGGGCACCACACTGGGTACTTTTTATCCCGGAAAAAAATATACAATAAAAAACAAACTTAATTTTGCGGTTCGATCCCTAGACCCGTTTACTGTACCAACCGCAAATAATAAGTTTGTCGTAGTACACGACGAATAATAATAATAGGCAAGCGTTCGTTCATATTAGCATTCTATAAATTGTATGTTTTAACTGCTACTTGCAATTCCAAAACGTGCTTTTCAGTGCGACCTTTTTATTCAGTATATTATAATGTACTCTGTGTTTTTATTCCTTTTACTTTTTACTAAGTACAGTTTAAGGTAGAGTTATTTAGGTTTATTTTTATAAGTCGTTTTTATAAGTAGGTATAGATTTTAATTTTAAAGTATGGGTAGTATATTTGATAGTGTATGTAGTGACCGTAGGTTATTTTATAAAACTGTTAGGTAGGATTAGTCATTCGTATAGATATTAGTTTTTAGGGATTTTGCTTATTTATTAAGTTTAGATTAGTTTTCATCAGAAATAGGTTTATTTATGTAGGTAGGTATTTTATTTTCTGTTATTGAGTTTTTTTTTTATTAGGTAGGTACTTAGGTTTACTTTTATAATCTAATATAAAATTCAAAGTCCTGTGATTCTGTCTGACTGATTATATCAATGCACAGCCTAAACCGCTGGTCATAGAGACATTAAATTTGGAGTGTGTTCTTTGTGAAGTGTATATAGGTATCCACTAAGAAAGGATTTTTCGAAATTCCACTCCTAAGAGGGTGAAATTTCACGCGAACGAAGTCGCGGGCAGAAGCTAGTGATTAAATATTTTTGGGACAAAATATAACATGGTGTAAAAATTATTGAAATTGATTCAGTTACTTATTCTGAACAAACTATATTCAGGTTTCGCACAAAAAATAATCTTGTAGATTACCTGCAACTTTAACAACGTCGTTTCTAGCCTTAGTGCATAGATTACAGGAGTCGCCTTCCATTGCCATTGAATTAATTAAAACAAAATGATTTTCTTTCAAACTTATGAACTGAACTGATGAAGAATTCAGTAGTTTTGAGAATCTTTCAGCTGAACCCCTTCTTATGCTAAAAAAACGAATAAAACACAAAAATGATGAATTTTGCATGATAATGAAGGAAGTAAATTAAAGTAACTTTGCAGTGGTGAGTATTGCAGTTAGCATTGTTTAACATGCAAAGTTTTTCTATATTTTAAAGCATCTTACTAATTAAAATAATACTTTACTGATTATGAAACCCTATATCATGATTTCCAGCAACAACATGCATTAGAGTGTCACTAGGTACTGGGAACAACTGCTGGAAGCGACCTACATAATCCATAAATTGTTTATCATTACTCCACTCGCCTTCATCAAAAAGATCTCCTGAAAACATATTATAAAATAATGATAAACATTTATTACATAGCATTATGAAATATCTTACAGCTGTAAATAATTTTTCATGATGCATTAATAAAATTATTGTGTTTAACAAATAAATTTAATCTTTCTATTTTCTGTACTTATGGATTTTCTAAAATTAAATTAGCAGGACCAAACTAGCCAACAATTATATTTATGTATTATGTATATATGGCATTAATTTAGTGATAACTCACAAAAGTGATAATGCTAAATATTACAAAACTGGTAACCTAGCAAAAGTACTAATTTTAATAATTTGCAAATTAACTTTACCTAATACAAATACCACATCTGGTTTATGTATAAGCATGATTGCTTGAAATGCTTGATGCATCTGCCACTCTCGTCTCCATTTGTCTAGCCAGTGCCCTTTTCGTGGACCCAGTAAATGTGTATCCGCTAAGATAAATGCTTTCAGCAACTGCTTATCACTGTGTGGCTGCTTTAAAACAGGCCAAGAACACTGTAATGCAAAAGACTTGTGGAATAAAATAACCACAACAAAAAACAACAAATTAAAGGTATAGCAAATAAAAAATAAGTGTTGAATATTTACCTGTAAAGCAACAACATAGTAAATTAGATATTCACAATAAATTGCTGTGAATAGTACACCTAAAAAAAATATGAACAGTCTTATTGTAATGCGCCGCATTGTGGTCAGAAATCATGATCTTGTCATTAAATATCGGTAAAATTATCAACTAATTATTAGCTTTATCAGAAGGATAACAACTGACACACGACTGTACAGATAAGTTTGAAAATGAATGAAATAGTTTTGACGGTTGTGAAAATGTTGCTAGTTTATAAATATATCGAAAAGAAAACAAAATTATTGTAGTTTTAGCCTCATTTATTAGAAAATAATTATGATTACAGAATACTTAAATTGGTATTAATATATACAATTACATTAATAATCGAAGGTAAAATGTTATAGCGAATTCATAATTCAATGGTTTATCACAGTTTTATTTGAAATTATATTCTCAAGTGAATATTGAAATGAAAAAAAAAGATTTTAATATTAGGCGACAGTAGACAGAGTTATGCAGAACAAGGATTTTGAAAACTTACATTTACCCTGATAAAAAAACTTTGTACCACTTGTCAATGTTTTGTTTTAACAATAACGGAAAAGCGTGTTTAGCGACGTATGAATCGAGCACACTGTTTAACCAGAAGTCATAACATTTCATAATTATTTCAAAGTCGATTACAAACTAATTATCATTAATTCATTATTATTTAAAAATACATTCACTTCAATACCAATGCTGTAGTTTCATAATTCATTCAAAGTCGATTACAAACTAATTATCATTAATTCATTATTATTAAAAAAATACATTCACTTCAATACCAATGCTGTAGTGAGAAAGTGTCACAATAAATATTACAGGTACTCAATAAATATTAACAATATTTGGTATATTAATACTTCATTAAAAAATTTTATCATTTGGTATGTATAACAGGTTTTACTTAATCTTAACGGAAACCACATGCAACATAGGTATATACAGGGTGGCAGGGGGACTTCGAAACGCAAACTGAAACCATGAATTCAGCACATAATTCTAGAACCCCTAGCATACAAATTTTTCATGTTATCAAAATAAAATAATCTGCTGCTTCATACAAAAGTGCTCACGCAGAAAACCTACGCAGTCAAAAAGTATGGCAGAGCTGTTTTTAGGGTTCCGCGTACCAAAATGTTAAAACGAAACCCTCATGGTGAGACACAGTCTGTCTGTCTGTCACAGCTGGATATCTCAAGAACTACTAATGCTATCAACTTGAAATTTGGAATAATTTTAGATGACGCGTGACGTTTGCCCAACTATTTTTCAAATAAAAACATATGTATATTTTTTGCAACAGGTACTGAATAAAAACTTTACAAAAAAAACAACCGACTTCCAAAAAAAACTACTAAGTGATAAATAACTTTAATTTCTGAAGTCACCCGACTTCCGAAATTAAAGTTATTTATCACAGTTATTTAGCTTTTTTTTAGAACAAAATTATTTAGTTTTTGTTTTTGGAAGTCTGTTGTTTTTTTTTTGTAAAAATGTTTTTATTTTTCACTTTTTAGTGAGACAGTTTGTAATTAAAAAAAAAAAAAATTGGTCCACAATTGACGGAGGAATCGGTGAACATACAAAAAAAACATACATAAAGTAATCCCCTCCTTTTTGAAAGTCGGTTCAAAATTCAAAGTGGGTGGGTCTACTAGGACATATATCATCTGAAAGAGCGCAGTTTGCACATTCTCAAACATTTTTTTTTTCGTGTAATTTTCGACTTTTGATGAAAAATTAAAAAAAAATACCGCTCCCCCCTTAACTTCGAAGTTTGCAAAGAGAAAAATCTGAAATTATTCTTTGTGAGAGAGGTTATTCTTTGTAGAGTAAAGACTACAGGAAACATAAAACGCTTTTCCAGAAATCATCAACAAAAGTTACATTAGTTCCACTACCGGTCAAGAGATGGCGCTGACGTAAAACTGCAATATTCTACACCACAGTGCACAGTGTTAAAATTCTCTGACGAATATAGGCCTCGCTGATGAAAAATTAAAAATACGATGGTACGGAACCCTCGGTGCGCGAGTCCGACTCGAATAGGCCGGTTTTTTTTTTTAATAACCGATAACAAATATAAACGCAGGGGTTGTTCAGGATCATGTACTTATTCAATCCATGGTAACAAGTTGTGCGACGATGTCCTTGCCGCCCTGTAAAGTACGGCTCTTACACAGCCCGCAAATTTTAAATTATGTGCATGAGCTGACTGATGACTGCATGAGCTGCAACGTATGCCTGCAAATTGCAGCTCATGCAGTCAACATGAGACCTAATTTCGTATGTTAATGGATTATTTAATGTCAGTTAACGTATTATTCCCACAACATTTAACACAGGTAATCGGCGCGCCGACTGCCTTGTTTCAAGTTGGCTAAATCTCCGAGATTGATGAACTTATTCAAAACAGCCAGGCTAAATTACCATATTACTAAACAAATGCTATCACGGGTCTGATTGGTCCATGCGTTGGTTCTAGCATTCTTCACATACATTCGGTTTTTATTTATCAGCAACATAACATTGGAACAAATCTAAGGGGTTCATATTAGACCGTACAAGTACATGTCTCGATGTTAAAGTTACTAGTGGTTAATTTAAGTTTTTCGTCAAGTAAAAATCCCCAAACTAGTTTAACAAATACATAATAATTATATTATTATTAATAATTGAGACAATTGATAAAACATATTCCATTTTTATGGTGAAAAAACTACAGAATAATCCTCTTGTACAGTGGACGCTCCAGCATTGCGTTCCGTGTTTTCATTTTGTCCAGGCCTTAGTAACATAAAATTAAGTACAGTTAGGACTTACCATAAAACTTACTATTTAATAAGAATATTAGTAGGTTAACATTAATTTTTGCTTTTCCAAACATGTCCATGATAGCGCAACCTTCATACTGTTTTTGAAGCAGATCTTGTATATCAACTTCAATGGTTTCCATCTCAACACCCATGAATTTTCCTTTAATAGTGAAGACTCCATTGTGGTCTGTTGGGGTAATATCAAATTGGACGTTTTTGAACTGTGACGATGACAGTCCATCTATTTCCAGGAGAACACCCCTCTCTAACAACTTGGCACCAGAATATTTCACAGTCAATTTTGATTTCAATTTCTGCATGTCCTTCCCTGATCTTCTCAAGCAAGCATGAACGCTTCTGTAAACAGTGAATAAATGAATTTATCGTCAATAAGACGCCGAAAAGGCTTAAACCGCGGTAACTACCTATACTAACTAGAAAAGACCGCCGCAACAACTAGATAAAAATAGAAAAAATCCAATGTGCATAGAAACGTAATAATGATGTGCAGTAAATACTTACTTCTTGCCGGTGTGTAAATTAGCAAGGCAAGACTTTATGTACTGATCATAAGACTTGCATTTTTCTTCATAATACTTTGTTTTCTCTTGTAAACTTTGTTTTGTACGCGTCAGCGTCGCTAAAGCTCTTCTTTGCGCCTGTCTATATTTGCCTTTATTACATAGATCAAGCGCAATGGAAGTTACTAACGCCTGGTAACCATCTTCTCGTGTGACATACCCTTCGTCTTCAAGCATTTGCAGATTCTTACGAAGTTTAGCTATATGCTCCCGCAAGGTCATTGCTTCGTCTTGCCTAGCCTGACCTGAATAGATACGTCTTTGTATTCTTCCAGCATATTGCTCTTGCTGGGCCTTTGTAGTGCCTATACATAACGCTTCCAAAAGATGTTCACCTGAAATACAGAATTCGATTAGGTATATATAGTAGGTATTGAATTTGATTGTAAAAGTAAAAGAATACTTACCATTTAAAAATGGAATAATAGACACACATAACTCCTTTGTTTTAATGAAGAGTTTGTTCAGATCAGTCATGTCGTCGGAAGGCGCCTGGAACTTATTTGTGAGTGCCAAACATACCTCTAACCTTGCATTCTCTTCTGTGGTGTCTCCCATTTGCTACAAAAACGGAATAGATTTACGGTTGGAGAAACGAATTTTAAAACATGTAAGTAACAAGTTTTCAATATTATACATACTGTATCAAGATCTCTGGATGCAAGCTGGGCGACTGAGGGCACATCGCCCAAATCATCCAGCAAGTCGTTAAGTCGGTCCCGAGGATCGGGAGCTATTATGTCTTGATATTCAATTAGGAGTGCGTGTGTGTCAACAATTTCCTAAAAGTAAAGTAATATTTACTTGACTGTGTTAATATTTATATATTATGGAATACATTAAAGATAGAAAGATTGATATAATTATGAATAAATAATACCCTATTAGCGATTGCGCCCACTGGCGGCACGGTACGACAGCGGATCCTTCGGAATCACTACATGCAAGCGCATTCTGACGGAAACGATGCCGCAGTATCTTTAGACATGGCATGGCATTCCGCGATGTCCTTAGGCATCATCATTGAAATTACAAATTCATTGTCATACTATAAGTTATATTTTTTTTAGTCGCATAAAAATCCTTGCCGCGCCGTGCCACCAGTGGGGCAGGGTTTAGTGATGAAGGAGTAAGTCCTTAAGGCACGGCAAGGGATACCAACATATTTATTTATCTAGTTTACTATTAACACAACAACAACCAATTTATTATAACAATCTTGGGCACGTCATTCCGCTGGATAGACACAACTTCGAGAAATAAGCCAGAGGGATTAGTTTGGTTGGGCAGTCTTTTGGTCGCATACGATGTGATGCAGCAATGTTTGAAGACTAAGGTCTCCACGCAGTGTCTTTCCCGTTATGACATGCGAAGCCTAGACTTGCACACTGACGTGTTGTTCCACAAATTCAAAGTTGATCAGCTAGAGCGAACTCGTTCTAGTTCAACTTTGAATTTCGTAGCCGATCAACAGCTGATCAAAAAAAAAAAGAATCTACGATCATAACTATGCTCGCAGATTCTTTGAAGGGCGAAATCCGAAATGAAATAATCCAGAAAAAAAGTCGAGTTACCGCCATAGCTTAATACAGAGTTAGCAAGTTGCAAGGGCAGGCCATGTCCGTAGAAGGACCGATAGCCATTGGACCTTAGTCCTCACTCTGCGATGATTAAAAACTGCGTATAAATAAACAAGCGTAGAGTGGGACGCCCCCAGGTAGATACAGCAGATGCATGCAGATGGACTGGAGACCTTAAAAAGGTGACTCGGACGGATGGGGGAGAACAGGGTGTAGTGACGCATCTTGGGAGAGGCCTACCTATATGGGATGTATTGATGGATTAATTGCAAGGATTTTACTAATTAGAGCAAAAAAGATTTTCATATAAGTATTTTTAAGTGGTAGGTTTTTACCCAACTGCGCCAGAAGGAGGGTTATGTTTCTCGAGTGTATGTATGTATATTTCTTTGGCACGCTCTGTAGCCTAAACGGCTCGATCGATTTCAGCTTGAGAGGTGCCGTTAGATTCGTCTTAATTGTGAAAGTGACACTGGGTACATCAAAATTAAAAAAAAAATTACGAATTTTGGCGCCACATTGACATTAAAAAAAAAATCTCTCAAACCTATCGAGTGGGGTGTCAAAATAAAGGGTTTTTAAAAGGAGATTACAAACATATTTAAAACAAATATGGTTAAAATTAATTCGAAGTGACAAATCGTAAAAAACACGCACCCAGAACTAAATTGTCTGCGAAATAAAAGTTGGAAGCAGGAGGACCCATACCATTATTATATATTCAAACTCAAATGGGTCCGCCTGATTCCAACTTTAATTTAATTTAAAATGGGCTTGTTTTCAGCTTTTCAGTTAGTTTTAGTTTAAGGTAGCAGTCGGGTTTTTTAGTTTTCTTAATTACTTTTTTTTTTCATACTATACCTGAACTGTTATGTAGATGTGTGGATGGTGCAACATTGTGGCTTCTGTATATTCATCGACTGCGAAGTATTCTTCAAGAGTAGGGCCGCGGCAGCAACGCCGGAACAACTCTTTCATTTTCTCATGGCACTCCACAATAAACGGATTAAGGCAACGCAGATGACTTGATTCCTCTCCAAACTTGACAGAATTAGAAATACAATAGTAAAATCATAAAAAAGCGTCTAACTGCGAGTCGTAGCAGAATTAATTTAGTTCTCTAGTTTTAAAATAGCATGACACTTAAACAAATCTCATTTTTTACAAAGGTGTGTTTCATTTTGTCCGCAGAGTGGGAGCTTTTGAAACCTATCCTGGTTGTTTCCTCGTATTACTCGTGTTTATATAAATCTAGGTGAGGATAACGATTAGGCAATGCGAGTCGAACTCGCACACGGAGGGTAAGTACCGTGCCACAAGACAAAAAACGCCGAAAAAGAACACGTTTTTTGATCGCTGAGATCCCTTCAATTTTTTAATTTTTTTTTTTAATAGCGGAATAGATATACACACAATATATAATATATACATACAAATATCTTCTGGCCGCGACTTCGTCCGCGTGAAATTTCACCCTCCCCCCATTCACCCTCTTAGGGGTGGAATTCTGAAAAACCCTTTCTTAGTGGATACCTACTCTTCACAAAGAACACACCCTCCAAATTTCATCACTAGGACCAGCGGTTTAGGTTGTGTGTTGATATATATCAATCAGTCAGGACTTTGAAATATAGATAGAAACTAGCTGCGCCCCGCGGTTTCACCCGCGTAAGTTTCGATTTAGGGTTATGAAAAATAGATAGTAGCCGATTCTCAGACCTACTGAATATGCATATAAAATTTCATAAAAATCGGTCAAGCCGTTTCGGAGGAGTATGGTAACTAACATTGTGACACGAGAATTTTATATATTGGATACACACTGAAAATTTCAACTGTCTCTGCCTAATAAGGATCATGATATACGACCCGCTGACAGACAGCCGGACGGACGGACGGACAGCGGTGTCTTAGTAATAGAGTCCTGTAACCTTTGGCTACGGAACCTTAAACAACTATGCAAAAACTTTCTGTAAAAACATTGGCATTACTTACACCTTTTTTCGCTGCAGAAAAGTGTAGGATTTTGGCAACTGATGCAAGATTTTTTCGCTGATCTGTAGTTAGGCCAGTACCATTGGGTAAATTGATAATGTGGAATGCATCAGGAGCTACTATGGCTGCATTTAGAAATTGGTAATAAACAAGATTTCCTATAACCTGAAAAGCAAGATTTAAGAATAAAGACATTGATAAATAAATAAGTAGAAATATTGTTATATAATAATTTTAAAACCATTGTTTACAATCTTATGTACGTACACCACCATTAAACACATAGGTGTATTAGTATCTTTTTTTTTATGAACCAACAAATATACTTCTGACTTACCTTTAGGATGTCTTTCTCAGGGGTGTGAGGAAATTTCGAAGTAAGAGCTCTATGTAATACTCGAGCCATGTATGTTATACAAAACGGTAACAATTCGGTGGAATTAATGATTTCGTCCAGAAACAACGTAACTATTGACTTGAGTTGAGTTAGAGCTTTCTCTAGCCGAGATTTTACTTCAGGGTAAGTTAGTGCTTCTTCTTGAGTCACATTGTATGCGAGTTTCCTAGAAAAAGAAAATGTAATAAATAATATAATCAATCAGTAAATTATTTTTAGGAATGACGTTATTATTAATGACTAGCTTCTGCCCGCGGCTTCGGCCGCGTGGAATTTCTTGTTTCCCGACCTCCCCGTCGCATCGCATCCAGGTATTACTTCGTTTTCGTTTAGTATTCATTCCGACTTTTTTCTTTTTGCTCGGCTCCTAAGGGTTCTAGCGTGATATTATAGCCTTCCTCGAAAAATATTTTTTCAAATCCCTCTGGTAGTTCTAAGATATTAGCGCGTTCAAACAAACAAGCAAACTCTTCAGCTTTACTATTAGTAAGTAGGTATATAGATTAAGTTAAGAAAAGTTAACTCACGATATTTGACCAGTTTTCATTTCAGTTTCATTCCTCCATGCTTTGTAAATTTCGACAGGCCCAGTTTCTATATTAAGATCCCTATCTTGCAACATCTTATTAACAAGTGGCCCAATTATGGTTTGCAAACTGTTCAGTCCAGACAGCTGTCTTGAGAGACTTACAGCCATTTTAAGCACTAATGGTGTTGATGCTATAATATCAAAGGGTTTTACGACCTTACAGCTTATTTCTTCTTCCAGAGTAAATCTAAATAGTTTCAGCAACAAATATTCGTCCCTTGCATATGCACCAAAGTTGTACAAACTTAAAACAACATTTTGTAAAAAGAAATTGGTTTTGTTTTGGGGTATACAGAATAGTAGCTTTGAAAAATAAGTCGGATTTGTTTGTAGCTCATAGAAAAGATGTTGGTACCCATCTAAAAGCCTTTTACTTTCTTTGGTCAGTGATTTTAAGCCTTTTACAGCTGTTGAAACTGTCATCAATGATCCTTTGCCATCAGGGCGGTTTTCTAAAACAAGTTTTGTCATTGAATTGTGCTTAACTAAATTATTTAGCTTTAAGCCATGGGCAGCTACTTCCTGTAAAGCGATGCGATTTTGAACAAGAAGTCCAATTTTTAAATCCATGTCATCTAGTTGTTTAGATAGTTCCTGATTTTTTCTAATTGACTGAACCACTTCAGATTTCAGACTCTGTAACTCTATTTCTCTATCGTAATCTTCAGTAGAAAAATCTAACATAGGTATGAACTTTTTAACTACTTTCAGTGGAGGATTGTTAGAGTAAAACAAAGACGTGAAAGCTTCGCGTGCACGACGTCCTCTCCAAAGAGCCTGAATTTTAATTATTTTGTGTTCCTGAAATAATACATTATAATTACCCTATTAATAAATTAAGAATACAAGATAAAAAAAAAACAAAACATGAACAATATGATAATATGTTCTCTTGCTTCTAGAACTGTATCATACCTGTACTTTATACCATGCCAATGGATTTTCTTTTCTCTCCCTTTTTAATTTGGCTTCTATAGCTTTCATTTTTATCAAGGTTCCATATTTTCTTTCAATTGTAACCCTCTTCCACCATGCTTGGATTTTTACTATGTACTCTACATTATCTTTAAAATAATCAAGTCTGTCCCTGAGAGCTTTCCTGAATATGTATCCTCTACTATAGGCTTGAAGTTTTATAATTGCTTTCTCTATAACCATCTGCATATATTTGTTAACATGATATTTGTTAGTTTTCTCGATTATGGTGTTAATATCTTTTCTGGTTAAGTAACGAGCGTGAGGAACAAAATCTTTAGGGGTAGACCAACAGTATGTATATGATTCTACATCAATGTACACAGTATTACCAGCATTTGTATGGCAAACAATCCATGGACAAATGTGATGACCCCTCTTTTTTAATGCTTTAGAAAACATTTGAAAATAAATATCTTTACACGTGCTTTCAATCATCCCAGAAGTAGACAGAACAGGCTGCATGAGAGCATTCCAAAATTCTTCTACATTATTTTTCAGAACTGCCAAATTTAACTGAACCAATGATTCAGTGAGTTCCTTAGCATTTTGAGATTCTGAATTAACTTCACTGACTATCCCAACAATATCGTCAAGCCAGAGGTTTTGAGATTCCTTATGAATAAGTACTTTCTTTAACATTCGTAAATAGAGATGACTTTCTTCCTTCTGTAAGGATGTGCTTAACTTCAAACATGAGTGTTTCAATAGGATCATTAAAGTGTCGGAGTCTTCCTCAATAACTGCCTTATTGATATGTTCTATTACTGATACCACTGTAATGAAATATATTTATATAGTAAGCTACTAATTTTACTAGCATGAAATGCTAAAACATTACAAATATACGCCATACTTACATTCCTCATTGTCGTCATCTTTCATATTGACCATATCTATTGAGTCTCTAACATCATCCAGTGTTAGCAATGGGCATGCACATTGCTCTCTTATTTTCACTTGTAATGCTGTTGCCAAAGCAGACAAATACCGGCGGCGACAATGTGGACGCAGCGATTCCAGGTGTAACTGTTTGGAGTTGAGGCAATTCCATACAGCGGTATCATCTCCTCGGTCCACAGCTTCGGATATAGACGCGATCACTAGGAGATATGATACTGATGCTGCTATTTCACTTTCATTTAAGTTCTTTTCTAATTCAAACTTCTCTAATTTCATTTCTTCATACAAAAGTGGTACAGCATATTTATTAATCTTGAAGTTCAGTTCTAAATGACGGTTATTCAATGCAACATACAAGTCCTCAGGGGTCCCCTCATCTAAAGCTCTGTTGACATCATTGATAGCTGTTTTATGGTCTGTATGTTCAAGAGCCTTCTGATTCCCTTCATTGATAATGTTTTGAAATATTTTGTGCCAATTTGTAACACTCTCCACATCAACATCTTTATTGTATTCATTTATTTCTTTTACTACATCACAATAAAAATCTAGATTATTAGGGTTGTAATCCTTTGTCTTCACCCAATTTTCTTTAAATATTTTGTCCAAACCAACAATATCACCTTTTTGGGATGCAAAACATGTTTTCTTCCATAAATATTTGTAATTAACAGCAGTTATGTGTCCTTGTATTTCAACAACAGTTAGCAATTCATCATACTCATCAGGAATGTAGCTATCATTTAGTGAATGATTATGAGCTGCTTGCACTTTTTCATATTTGGCAGATTTCAAAACCTTCCTATATTCATCTATAAGCTTATTTTGCACATGTTTCAACTTTAGTTGTGGGTTCAGTATAGCTGAAGTTATTGATTTATCTGAGTCTAAAAGGCTGTTGAGCACTAAAACAGCATCATGCATGGCAGCACCATCATTATTGCCACTATTATTTTTTGATAAAATATTTCCAATCTTTTGAAACATTGGAAGTGGGTGTTCACATTTTTGCAAATCTTTCGAAATAGAGTCCAATTCTTCATCTATACAAAGAACGAAAATAAAAATAAATTAGTACCAATGCACAGTATGAAAAATGACCTTAAAAGCGGTCATCCTCTTTTTATTTGTTTATTGGATACTTAAACTATTTCAATTGTCAGAGTAGAACTCCCGAAGTGCAGATGTACTTAGAAACGAAGTTCCGGCGATTTTTAGTTTTCTATAGAATTTCGAACAAATCCAAAATTAGATAGATAGAGATTTTTTATTTTCTTGCCACAAATTACAGCTTAAAATTAAATTTATTAAATGTATTTAAAAAACATATTTTTATTTGTCCACTACTATAGCCACATAGCAATGATTTTTAGGCACATATTAGACATAACAATGTAAAAAATGCTTTTAATAGAGGACGTAAATCTAATTTTTTGTATTTTTCTTATTTATTTTTTAATGACTTAATCTTAGCGAATATGGATTTTATATTAATATATTATTCTATATATATAATTATTCTACAGAACTATGCGTATTATAAAAAAAATCTCGAATATTTATCTTACAAGATTTTGCATTAAAATGCTTCTAGTTTCATATTTATTTCTATGGTTTTAGGGTGCTCAACTGCTCAATACCAAAATATTTTTATTATTATTTTTGTATGCGATAGAGATATCTTTGTGCATATTACATACCTATCATATGATATTTTAATAATCTAAATTACATTTATTTTAAAAAAAATCCGAGAGGTTGAAAAATTTTGACGTACTTCCAGGACTTCACCACCTATCGAAAGGGTGCGGTGTCGGAAAGTATTCAATTAATTTACATGGTAATAAAAGAGTTTTAAACGACATAATACACAATGGAATGACCAAATTTTTACTATAATTAAGTTTTACTGAGTTTATTGTACACAAATTCTATTTACATAGATTTTGGGGAGTTACAATAATACGAGTATATTTACACATTCTCATTCTCTTAAACTTATATGTACATATAGTACTTAAACTATAAAATTTTATTTACAAACCTGGGTTGTAACTTTTCTTCGCATAATTAGGCTTATAAGAGATTTAAAAATAATAATTAAAAATAGACCTACACAAAAAAAATGTGTAGAATTCTTCTTGTGTTAAGAACTATCGACAGACCACTTTATTAGCATGTGTGTTATCATAAATTTTATGTAAACTCATACTTTTCACAAAAATTAAACGAAAAAAGAAATACGATTTGGTGACAGCCCTGACATAGTTTTTAAAACCTTAAATATCTCTGAAATCTTGCATGAGTAAGATTAGATATTTTTATGGTTTATAGAAAAGATTCTAAGGAACCTCTGGTGAAATAATAAAATCCACATTCGTAAAGAATTAAGAGAAAAAAATTGTTAACGAAATAACACTAAAAACGACATACTTTTGTTATTATTAGGGATAAACTTATAGGGATTGGTGGATAATGTAGATAATTAATCTTTTCATAATATTACATATAAAACAACTGTATTTACCTAGTACTTTTACATCACTGGCATTTCTATGGTATTTTTTTTGTTTCCATAGAAAATAATGTAAGTAAATGGCCGTAATTCTGGTTTCAAAAACATCTAGACTTCGTGAGTTCTACTCTTACAATTGAAATAGTTTGTAGTGTCCATTAAACAAATAAAAAGAGGATGACCGCTTTTAGGGTCATTTTTCACACTGTGCAATGGGTTTAAAAAAAAGATACTTAGAAGTAATAAGAAAATTACCTGTGAACATGGCTTTCCCAAACAAATCATGTATAAGTGGGGCTTTTCCAAGCTTGAATAAATGTGAACTGAGAGCATGAATGGAATAAATTACTCTTGGCATATTCTTTTTATCGTATATATCAGTAGTCTCTGGCTGAAATGTCTGCAACAAGAGATTTATAAATTAAAACCTAATTATTATGATTGGTACACACGGCTACACATCAAGCTATACATAACCAGTACAAGCTGACTTCTGATTGTAAGAAAAACCTTTATAATGCGAGGTCAGCTAAAACTGGAAATGTATAGCTTGATGTGTAGCCGTGTGTACACTTGGCATATCCAAAATTAATATTTACCATAGGAAGTTCTGTCTTCTTCAGGACTTGCAGAAATTTATTAATATTATCAGTGTGCTTGAACTGAAGTCCCATTACCTAAAATTCAACAATAAAGTGATCACATCATTATCATCTGCCTAGCCTTTTCCCAACAATGTTGGGATTGGCTTCTAGTCTAATCGGATGCAGCTGAATGCCAGTATTTTACATGGAGCGACTGCCTATCTGACCTCCACAACCCAGTTACTGAGTAATACAATACCCCTTGGTAAGACTGGTTATCAGACTTTTGGGCTTCTGACTACCCGTAACAACTGTCAAAGATCCATGAATGACAGCCGGGACCAACGGCTTAACGTGCTTTCCGAGGCACGGAGGGGTCTCGTTTGTAAAGATGGTCACTCATCCACAGACCGACCGCAGCAAGCGTAGCTTAACCTGATCGATCGACCTGTGCAAATAAAGTGATATTGATAATTAAAAAATGGTATACCTTCTTGTGTGGAGCATGGGGATTGGCACTTGAAAAGGGAGGTGTATGCTCAGCAGTGGGTGAACAGGGTGCAAATAATGATAGCTTCTCTTGTTTAACCTTTGAGCTACAGTCAATTGTTATTTAGATAATGTATATAAAATCACAGGTCATATGATTTTAGGGTTGGTAGTGATACTAGTGATTTAACCTTGATTTGACTAAAAGAACCCAGGATACAAGAGCAAGCAAAATTAGCTTAATTTTTTTTTGCACCTAAGGTAAGGTTTTCTTTGACAAAAACAAAAGTTGTAGCTATTGCCTATAGCTATAAAGAGTTACTGTGTTGAATTAAGCAGAAAAGTCTAAGAATTAAGAGAATCTTGGATGCAAAAGGTACATAATTAAATACTCTCTTACCTTATATCGTTTTTGATCAATGTCATAAATTTTATTCAAAGGAAGTAAGTCTGGAGAAATAAAATTTCCTAATTTTGCCAAATAAACTCCGTTGCGTAAACTTTCTTCGAACTCAGTAGCTGGCGGTACTTTTTCCCTTAAACATGCTTCCAGCCAAGTCTTAGCTTCCTCCAGTCGACATAAGTATTCATAAGCAATAGTTCTTTGTCTTATCGTGTCCATTTCCTGTCCTGTCATGCGAATATCTGAGTCGCCTATAAAGATTAAGAACAACTTGTCATCAGAATTTTATGTAGTATTGGTTTTTCGAGTACATAGTTCATCCCTTGAACTAGCGATAGCTCACATAGCTGCCAGCCAAACCAAGAAAGATAATTAAATTGACTACTTACAATCGTCGATTTTTCCAATTCGTACTTCGTCACAGTCCTTCCCCATGGTGGAAGAATTATCAGAATGGCCACTCTCACTACACTATATTCTCATATAAAATACCTACTGTAGCTTCACCTTTACATAATTCATAGGATATGGAATATTCATCAAAAGATTATCTCCTGAAAACTCTGGCTGCATTCAACTATCAAAAAGTACTCTGTGATTCAAAATCTTCAAAACAAAACGGCTCACGGGTGCTCCTTGAATTCGATCGGTTATTTTTGATTTGCTCCACAGCACAGAGTACTTTTTAATAGAGCTCCACAGATTATGAATTTATGACTATTGCTTAGCTTGCTGTTGCTACATATTAGTAATCTGTGCTATTGCTTTACTTCATGGTTTTTTTCCTTTTAGGGATTTTGATGCCAAGTCTTTTAGCATGTTCACTCGCTTGCTCCGTTTAAGAAACTGATGAAAATGTAAATAAATGAATCAGAAAAACGTACAGACGCCAGTACATACATCAAGCTACTACAATCTTTCTTTTAGATTTTCAACTTTATCGCTAAAACATTAGGTTCAAGGTTGATTGGGAAAATTTGAGTTTCGAGTAGCTTGATGTGCTGGCGTCAATGATATTATAAGCTTATAATATCATTGGCTGGCGTCTGTAACATGTGGATACCAATTTGTAGTCACTTACAAATTGAGTGCTTTGGTTTTATATTAAAATAAAAAATAGTGGTCCGTTAGTGTCGGCAGTACGGTCCTAGCTAGTAGCTAGGACCGTACTCCCGACACCAGCGGACCACTACTAGCTACCCGTGGTTAAGGCTCCAGAGACAGGACCCACCTCACGATGCAAGCCGTATCGAGGTACTCCACCTTCTAAATCAGCCCCTTGATCCAACCGCCTGACGAGAGCCTCGATAGCTGTGATCGAGGCTTTCGGCCATCAGGCCATTGTCCGTTACAGCAATCGGCACAGTGACAACAGAGTTTACATTCCACATGCCAACTACCTCGTGTGACAGACCCACCCCACAGAGTACCTACTCTTTGATTCACCCGGCTGGCGGCATGCCCGCCGCACGTCAACCTTCCCGTAATTCATATGTCTCCGGTAGTTATTCGTCTAGCTAATTTCGTCCATCATTGCACAGACGAAACTTTCAGTTTCCCCGAAAAGGTTTCCGAAACGTAGCCAGGATACAGACGCTATGAAGTCTACACTACGATAGAAGCGCCCGAGATGTCCTTTCTTTGTCCACTGACCTATAATATAGTCATTGGTCATACATACCTCATTGCGGTCATCGGTAGTAAGTCCTCTTCTTCTTCTCTTCTTCTTTGTTCCTCTTTAGGCATGGAGAGCAAGGTAAGCCGCTTGCTTGTCCACTGCGACCACATCACTTCGGCTTTTAGAAAATATTCTCTAAGACCTCGCGTTTGTTTTGTAGAGGGCCGCTCTTCCGCGGGATGTACAATATCATCACCGATGCTCATGAGTTATGTATCCTGGTTTGCGGTTAGCAGTGTACGGAACCTCCTATACAGGGCGTCTGGCATCATCCGGGGGGCACACGTCCGTGACCGTCACATTTTTTTCAGGTCGCTCCCAAGCCCAAGCTACACCCACCTTTCATCGCTCTGGAACATGCGGTTCAAATAAAAAGTACTCTGTGATGCGGTTTTGCGTGTATGGACCAACCCGTCGCTTGGCTTGTATCGTCGAATACGGCTTGCTCTTGCACAAACTTTCTGCAATTAAGGCGAACTGAATGTTATCTTATTGTACTCGAATGATCCGGCGTTGTGTGTGTGTTTTCATCTTCGTAGAATGGAGAGACGATAAATATTTTTTTACAAACTTGACTTTGTGTGAACCTTTTTTGACTGAATAAAATAGTGAAGAACCATTAAAAAATAAACAATTTAAAAAAATTGTTTTGTCTTGTCTTCATTCTTTGACATGCTAAAATTTCTTTTTGATAAAATTATTCTCGATCCCGATCACAGAGTACTTTACTTTTGATAGTGATCCCGATCCCTATCCCTGACAAGTATTTGTGTCATGTGTCAAGAGTATTATTTTATAAAGTATTTAGATAGTTTGTAATTCAAATGGATTCAAATGGAAGTATGGATTTTGATTTATTACAAAATTATGGTGTAACGGAAGAGGAAGAGTTAAAACCATTATCTCGGTTACCATCTGGTTCTTCACTTGAACCCATAACAGTATGTAAATGTCTTACATCTGCTAAGTCGTCTCTAGGAGAATTTATTCCAGAACGGAAGAAATTAATCTTCTCAACAGTATCTCGAACTGAAAATTATTTGCGCGAACGTCGTATACCTGAGCTTGTGAGATTCATTCTTACTAAAATATTAGCAAGTAAAATCAAAAGTAATGTAGCTGATATAACGGCGAAACTTTTAGATGAATGTATGATATTCCGTGCTGGTCTCGGAGTCGCTCCGGTGTTGTTCGAAGAAAGGTAAAGGACAAAAAATACAAAAAATTAAATTACAAAAACCAATCAATCAATGAGGTTATAGGTGTAGGGTAAGTGGGGGCAAGATCGAACGGTTTTTTGATGAGATGAGCAGTGTTATATTTGAAGTCTTGTAGAACAGTGCAAATTTATTTGTAGTGACTAGAGCAAAGAGTATATTTTTCTATCATAATGATAACATACTGTTAAATTTGGTCAAAAGCAGAAAAAAAAATTAAAGAAAATGTTTTTATCACAAGAATGAAACAGAATGAAGATGAAAGCGTGATGGCGAAACATCGAAATACTTTCTAAAATCGTTCAAATAATTATCAGACGTTGTTGGTGGTCACTATTAAATAGTTTAAAGTACCCATAAAACTCAGAACTAACTGTAGTGTCGAAGTAACAAAGATACTTAATGTGGCGGACTTTACACATCTGTTAAATGTATATTTATTTATCATGTACTTGTTTAGTTGTAAGTTTTAATATTAGCTATCGTAGGACCATGTCGCAGCAGCAAGCATTTATCTATTTATTATGTATTCAATAACTTCAACAAACAAACAGACACTCTTTATAATTTAACTATTAGCGACCTAGCTAGCGCGTCACACGGTGACCGATTCCTTATCGCCGCAGGCGCTGGAATGTTGAGGGGAATGCGCGCGGCCGCGGGGCGGGCGTCCACGCAGCGCGCGGGCATCGCCCCCGGCCGCTCGCCAGTCGAGACACCTCTCCGACGCGAAGCGCGTGTCATTCGCCCTCTCGCGCCATAACTTTAATTTACTTCCGTGCTGTCGTAATATAGTAGCTTGCTGATCCGCCGTGTTATAATTGACTCTTTCTCCTTCTATTGTTTGCTGCCTGTTTGTGCCGAACTGTAACTGTGTATGTGGAACAATATAAAGTGTATCCAAGAGGTCAGTGCCTGTTATTCGGATCTCCCTCACACCTTCGGCGACGTAAGGTTTCTACATTGGTGACCCCGAAAGGAACACAAGATGAGTCAAGACCAAGCAAACCAAGAGGGCGGAGCGAAATCATCAAGTGACCCCGACCGTTACTACGACGTGCATCGGGTCGGTGTGAAGGTACCCCCATTTTACCCAGAAAAACCAGCGCTCTGGTTTTCACAGCTAGAGAGCCAGTTCGTGTTGGCTAGCATAACCAGCGACGCTACTAAATACCATCACGCTATCGGTAGCCTCGATCCGATCTACGCGTCTGAAGTTGAGGACATTATCACCGACCCACCAGCCTTTAACAAATACGAGAGGTTGAAAACAGAACTGGTGAAGAGATTATCAGCGTCGCGGGAGAAGAAAGTCCATCAGCTTCTTACCCAAGAGGAGCTTGGTGATCGGAACCCGTCGCAATTTCTGCGACACTTGCGACACCTTGCAGGACCGGCAGTTCCAGAAGAATTTTTGCGGACCATCTGGACGAGCCGATTGCCCAGTAGTACGCAAACTATTATCGCCTCGCAGTCTAAAGCATCATTGGAAGAAGTAGCTGAACTAGCAGACCGCATACATGACGTGGTGCCTACTAACCTACAAGTAGCGTCCACGTCACGGGCAATACCAGGTAGTAACGTCGATCAGATGACCAACCAGATAGCCGAGTTAACGAAACAAGTACAAGCGCTGACTACAAAAATGGACAGGTTATCACGGTCAAGACATAGATCTCGCAGCGACAGCCGAGGACGGTCACCATCTGGTCGTTCAAATTCTAACTACAGACGATTCCCTATATGCTGGTATCATTTCAAGTTTGGAGACAGAGCTACCAAGTGCATGAAGCCCTGTGACTACGCGGGAAACGCGACCGGCAGTCAGTGACAGCGACCGACGGCTGCCATGGCTCTGGTCGCCTATTCGTGACAGATCAAACCACAAAAACTCAATTTCTCGTCGACACCGGCAGTGACGTCTGTGTGTTCCCCAGATCCGTTATTAAAGAGCGTCGAATTATGACAACCTACGAATTGTGCGCGGCTAACGGCAGTGTAATAAATACGTATGGCTACATACAATTAAAATTAAATATAGGCTTACGCCGTGACTTCATGTGGAATTTTATTGTGGCAGACGTTACTAAGGCGATAATAGGTGTAGATTTCCTGTCTTACTACAATTTAACAGTAGATGTTAGAAACCAGCGCCTCATCGACGCTGAGACAACACTGGTTACTCCGGCTTCGCCTGCGCGTTCGTCCGACATCGTCTCTTCGGTAAAGGTAAGAATTGGTGACACCACATACCATGATATACTACGGGAATTCCCAGACATAACCCGACCATCTGGTATACATCACAAGCCAACACATAACACTGTACATCACATACGCACAACACCGGGACCACCACTTTCATGCACACCTCGTCGACTGGCACCCGATAAGTTAAAAATCGCAAAGGAGGAGTTTGAATCCATGCTTACAATTGGCACAGCCAGACCCTCCGATTCACCATGGGCCTCACCCTTGCATCTTGCTCCAAAAAAGGATAACGGTTGGCGTCCATGTGGCGATTACAGAATGCTAAACGCAAGGACAATCCCCGACAGATACCCAATACGACACATTCACGACTTTTCGCATAATCTATCTGGCTGTCAGGTCTTCTCCACAATAGACCTAGTTAAAGCCTACAACCAGATTGCGGTAAACCCAGAGGATATTCCAAAAACCGCCATCACCACACCATTCGGGCTATACGAATTCCCTTTTATGACGTTTGGCCTCCGCAACGCAGGGCAAACATTTCAGCGTTTTGTCGATGAAATGTTGCGGGGGCTAGACTTCTGTTACGGATATTTAGATGACTTTTTGGTTTACTCAAAAGACCAAAAAGAACATGAAGACCATCTACGGCAGCTGTTCTCCAGACTACAGAAATACGGGATGGTTATTAACTCCTCGAAATGCGTGTTTGGGGCCCACGAAGTCACATTTTTAGGGTACAGCATCACGCCCGGAGGCACAAAACCCTTGCCAGCGAAAGTTGAGGCCATCAGTACCTTTCCAGCGCCAAAGACCATACGTGGGCTGAGAAGATTCTTAGGTATGGTAAATTTTTATAGGCGGTTTATCCCAAATGCAGCACAACACCAAGCCCCGCTCAATACACTCTTGTCAGGGTCTGTGAAAGGCTCACACCCAGTGAATTTCACCCCAGATGAAGACACGGCCTTCGAAGAATGCAAGAAAGACCTCTGCAGGGCCGCAATGCTGGCGCACCCAGACACTGGCGCTAAACTCGCTTTGGTGACAGATGCGTCAGACACGGCCATGGGAGCAGTTCTACAGCAGCTGAAGAAGAATACTTGGGAACCACTGGCTTTCTTCTCACGCAAGCTGAGCCCAACACAGCAGAAATACTCTCCCTACGACCGTGAGCTGCTCGCAATATACGAGGCTATCAAGTATTTCAGACATATGGTCGAGGCCAGAGAATTTGTAATCTATACAGACCATAAGCCCATCTGTTATGCCTTCCACTCGCGCAAGAAAAATTGTCCACCTAGACAATTCAGACATTTAGATTACATATCACAATTTACCACAGATATTAGACACATATCAGGAAAGGACAACGTTGTGGCAGATACATTGACACGAGTGGAAGAAGTGGTACAGCCTATCAATTTGAACGAGTTAGCTAAATCGCAAAGCTCCGATACAGAACTCCAACAACATCAGAACGGCAAGACCTCGCTACAATTGAAAAAGATAGCACTACCAGGCCTAGAGACGGAGCTTTACTGCGACGTGAAAGGCAAGACACCAAGACCATATGTCACCAAGGAATTCCGACGCCAGGTATTTGACAGCTTACACTCGCTTAGCCATCCAGGCGCAAACGCCAGTGCGAAACTAGTAGCGGAACGGTACGTATGGCCAGAGGTAAGGAAAGATTGCAGGGCTTGGACACAAAACTGCTTAGCCTGCCAACGCTCGAAGGTTTCTCGCCACGTCTCTGCACCGCTCAGCAGCTTTAAACTACCTCGTTCTCGCTTCATGCATGTCCATATAGATTTGATCGGACCATTGCCACTGTCACAGGGATATCAGTACTGCTTCACCGCAGTCGATCGGTTCACGCGATGGCCTGAGGCGATACCCATTAAGGATATTACAGCAGAGACAGTAGCGAAAGCACTCCTATATGGATGGATCTCACGCTTCGGTTGCCCCACCCAAATTGTTACAGATCGTGGCAGACAGTTCGAGTCTAACCTCTTCAAACGATTATCAGAAATAGCAGGTTTTGAGCACCGTAGAACGACTGCTTATCATCCGGCATGCAATGGACTAGTGGAGCGTTTCCATAGACAGCTAAAGACTGCCATTACCTGCCACGGAAACGAGAAATGGGTAGAAGCGCTTCCCCTGGTACTGCTGGGCATGCGGAGTGCCTATAAAGAAGTCATTAAAGGGACCACTGCAGAATTGGTATACGGTGAGACTTTACGACTACCGGGAGACTTCTTCCAACCGGAAAACGACATCGCAGCGAACGTAACCGAATATATAGGAAGATTTCGCATGTTCGCAAGAAACCTACAACCATCACCAGCATCACGACACGGTAATAAACGGACAATATTTATATTTAAAGACCTAGCCACCACATCTCACGTGTTTCTAAGAGATGACGCCTCATCCGGGTCATTTAAGCCATCCTACACTGGTCCTCATAAAGTCTTAGACCGGGGGGAAAAAGTGTTCAAACTCCTCCTTAATGGTAAAACTGTCACAGTATCGATAGACCGAATGAAACCAGCCTACATACTGAAAGACACACAGACCACAACCAAACACAACAACAACACCAATATTAATAAAAACACAAACACAAAACAAACACCACAACAAACACAAGTCACCAATTCTACTCCTAAAACCAAAGACCCTAGTGTCGGGCGGACGCGATCAGGCCGTAGAGTGCACTTTCCGGACTATTATGCCCGCAGTGACGGTCTCTGGAGGGGGATGATGTGGCGGACTTTACACATCTGTTAAATGTATATTTATTTATCATGTACTTGTTTAGTTGTAAGTTTTAATATTAGCTATCGTAGGACCATGTCGCAGCAGCAAGCATTTATCTATTTATTATGTATTCAATAACTTCAACAAACAAACAGACACTCTTTATAATTTAACTATTAGCGACCTAGCTAGCGCGTCACACGGTGACCGATTCCTTATCGCCGCAGGCGCTGGAATGTTGAGGGGAATGCGCGCGGCCGCGGGGCGGGCGTCCACGCAGCGCGCGGGCATCGCCCCCGGCCGCTCGCCAGTCGAGACACCTCCTCCGACGCGAAGCGCGTGTCATTCGCCCTCTCGCGCCATAACTTTAATTTACTTCCGTGCTGTCGTAATATAGTAGCTTGCTGATCCGCCGTGTTATAATTGACTCTTTCTCCTTCTATTGTTTGCTGCCTGTTTGTGCCGAACTGTAACTGTGTATGTGGAACAATATAAAGTGTATCCAAGAGGTCAGTGCCTGTTATTCGGATCTCCCTCACACCTTCGGCGACGTAAGGTTTCTACACTTAATAACATTTTTTTTTAATGTAAATTCTCAAGCTTTACAAAGTGGAAAGTTTGAAAAAATATAGGTACTTTGATAAAATAAATTATTCCAAAAAAAAACATAAAATCCTTATTATTTTATTTAGTATAAGTACATAATATATTATCTTATCACGACAAGTATGTTCTTCTTACCCCGTTAAATATTGCTGGGTAAAGATTAATACGAAAAATA
This sequence comes from Gortyna flavago, assembly GCA_963669345.1. Taxonomy (NCBI): domain Eukaryota; kingdom Metazoa; phylum Arthropoda; class Insecta; order Lepidoptera; family Noctuidae; genus Gortyna; species Gortyna flavago. Next base: position 12,850,459 of record OY770126.1, read on the forward strand.
ATAAAATACGAACAATAGCCATATTCGGATGTAATAACACAATAAAAAATTAAAAATAATGAGTAGATCTACACTAATATTATAAAGAGGAAAGATTTGTACCTATTTTTGTATGTTTGTATGTTTGTAATGAATAGGCTCAAAAAGTACTGGGCCGATTTAAAAAATTCTTTCACCAATAGAATGCTACATTCTTCCAATTTGACCTATGCTACATTTCATTTTGAAAAAAATTAGGGATCCTTGGTAAAATTTGAACAATGTAACCGAAGGTGTAGAAAAATGAGTCTTAAAATGTCTTTCGTCGAATGCGCTGCCGAAACTATTAGCGATAGAACAAAATAATGTACAACAATATTGAAGAACATCATAATGTCTACAAAAAACTCCGCGGTAGCATATGTCCAACTATTGTAGTTATGTCACTACAACAACTTTTTTCATTTTAGACATTTATGAAAATGGTAACCAAATTCAAACCATGCTATTTATGTGTTTATATTAATCCTTATCCAAATAAATTATTTTATGATCAAGACCATTTAACTACCTATAAAATAGTCCGTATCCAAATTTCCAAAAATAAATAATTGTCTACCACGTGCGAAGCCGGGACGGGCTGCTAGTATTCCAATAAAACAGTTACAGGACACGGGATAAGATTAAAACACTCGATTTTACTTACGTAAAAGTCACTGCGCAGACATTTGCATTTTTCACACAACCATTCACCAATGCGACAAACTATTACTTTACTCTGCCACAAACGCTGAGATCACTGAGATAGTGAGATGCGCGACTTAACAAAATGCCTGGCGGTCTTAACGAATTTGCCATCACTGCAAACACTGCACAAAACCTGGCGTTATGCTTGCGACAGCTTTTTGTGTTACCCCGTTTTTCACCTTCCCCCCACTCACCCTTTTTTATCGTGTGGAAATCCGGATGCCCACCACCCTGGGTGGAGGGGTCTGTCAGACTCTTACTGACTAAAACCACACGGTGTTCTTCTGCTACCTTTAGAAGGGGTGCTTGGAGTGCTTGCGCATTCCGTCACCATCAGCGGCCGCATACGGCTGCCATTCCTCTAGAGAGAGGCGCGCGCGGAATAGTTGAGGTTTGATTTACTGGGCTGTCACTAACTACTCTAATTACTTAAAATATTTCTAACTTGGCATACTTCAACCCGTCCACAACTGCTACATTCATACCATACCCTTAGCCTATGCTAGCACCATTGTAGAGGGTTTTTGAATTGTTATTTACTGCTGGACACTTTATAACCGACTTCAAAAAAAGGAGGAGGTTCTCAATTCATCGGAATCTTTATTTTTTATTTTTTTTATTTGTGTTCCCCGATTTCTCGAAGACGCCTGGACCGATTTGGAAATTTTTTTTTGTTTGAAATGGTATACTTCCCAAGTGGTCCCATGATCATCGGTCAGGATCTGATGATAGGATCTCAGGGAAATCGAGGGAAACCCTCAAATTTTATTGGCAAACATATAGCGATTTGGATATGTTTTAGAGTAACTTGAGCATTTGCTCTCGGAAATCATCATTTCGTAAAGTGGAGCTGATGATGAATACCACAGACGGCCATCGGAACTACTCAATGATAAATATTTTATGGATTGCGATTCGATTACTTTAATAAGCAATTTATGCTCGTCACAATGCTTATGGTGAATGGTTGTTGAGGAGTTCTTCTGGTTCTTACCTGGAGAACTCCTCAACAATTATCGTCCCAGCATTGGGAAAAGCAATATTTTGTAAAAGGTGATGAGCAGTTGACGTTAGGCTATTGTAACTTAGATAAATCACAAACTCTCTCACTAAAATGTGAAAAATAACATTACCGTTTAATCTTCTAACGTTTTTTCAACTTTCGCCTCATAGGAGTCAGTACTCTTATGGTCGCTACAGGCTTCGAACCGCCGCAGTTCCCCGTTCTAAGATATTCAGTCATGCATAACCCCATGGGTTTTGTCAATACAAAGCACACATTTATTTTTTATGATTTACCTACTTGTTTTCTTTTGATTGATTGGTTTAATTATAATTTCAATATTTTCTTTGTTGTCATTTTACCTACTAAATAGAGTTAATTTTTATCGCATAGACATTTAGAAGCAGTTGTCAAAAGTTTTGATCCAGGTCAACGAGGATGGCTTAGCACTGGACAAGTTCGTAGAGCATTTACTACGCTGGGTCTAACTCCGCCAGCTAATTTGAAAGAAAGGATTCCAACCGATGTTGTATTAAATAATTTGCGAGAAACACAAGAGAAAGAACTATTTGATTTGTTGGCTGCTGGAGTACCTGGATTTGCAAGGGAAGAAAGTATACAGGAAAGTCAATCTGATTTAAAAGTTTTTAGAGATCCACATTCCACATACGAGAACAAGACAAAAAGTTTGCACCTCACGCTTCTCCCACTGCCCCACTTCCCTTCCCGAGGAGATCAGCGGGGAAGTGCAAACTTAGCTCAACCGGTAGGTTGTAGGTAGGTATGTTATTGTATTTCACTGTTGGATGTATTTTTAACGTAATACCTAGTATTATACTTTCTTTTCTTACTGTGATTACTTACCTAATTTGTATTTTTTCTGTACCAAAATAAATAATTTAGATTTATTTTTTTATTGCAATTTGATGCGGCTGGATCTCGGATCTCGAGACTCAATTAAAAATAAATAAAACTAATAAAAGAGAGCGAGTACTAAAGCTACGATTTCCTAAATGTGATGACATAGCGTCCGGAATTTACTAGTGAATGATATCACTGAAACATTTTAAAAGAAAGTAAGTTGGTGTGTTTTCCTAGAGAAAAATTACATAGTCACGCGAAAAAATGTCCACACTGAGAAGAGTTTTTTTTTTGGAATTGGCATCTCACAGTTCAACCTAGGAGGTTGTCATCTGCTTAACCGAACTTTCCTGTGGTTGCCAGTTGCCTCAATAAATTAAGGTCTCCAGCCAGGGGTTAAACTGACACGGTGGAGCATACGGTGGAGTTCTGCCCCGCTCGGGCGGAGCACCGCCGTGTCCTCGTAGAGGCGATCGGCAGCGGCGGCGACCTCGCGTCCGGCCCTGGTTCATACCATGGTCCGGAGCGAGAGGGAGTGGGAGGCAGTCACCGCCTTCTGCGAAGCAGTCATGCTAGCGAAGGAGGTGGCAGGATAGGCGAGGGAGAGAGCCTCGAGAGACGTCCCAGCCGCCGCGGGAGCCGCGTGACGACTCCCGGCCACCGTAGGCGCGGGCCTGCGGACGAGGCGAGTAATGGGTAACTTACCGGGACGGGCCCGTGCCGGACGGCGCGAATGTGTTCCACGCGCGCCTCAAAGAGATGTCAGCATCCGATCGAGGAGGGGCCCGTTATAGCCCTGCAGGGCCGAAGCCTGCCGGGGCAGTGGAATTGTCCGAAAGGGTTACCGCTACCCCGGAACATAAAGGGCTAAGGAAGGAACACGGATAGGTTTTAGTCAGTAAAAGTCTGACACTCCCTTCCGTTCCACCCAGAGCGGGAGCATTTGATGATTTTTCATCCTAAAAAAAAGGGGTTAAACTGAGACATGTCACATGTATAAAGTAAATCACTGCGTATAAGTTAAATCACTGCGTCATTGTGCGTCAGAGGTGTCAAAACGAAACAAAAACATATCTAACGATTTAAATCTTTGCCGCTGTAATCATTTTTTCTCAAACATGTTTGGTTTGAGCATTATTTTGACAACCTTCTTCGAGATAAATCGAAATTGCTGTACTTGTCAAATCACTGACCTCTATTAAACAAGTTGTATAATTACTTATTAGTCAACTTATATCTGTCATGTAATTTAAAAATGGAACGATCTTTTACTACGAAACATGGCAACCAAGGAGGTAACTTATCAAAGGTTTTATTTAAATTTCGAACTGGCTTTCACTGCAGCTGTTGCATGCCAAGGCAATTTTTATGACAGCCGTCACTCACTGCGGCCGTTGTGTGCGGAGTTGAAAACTTGAAAACCAACTCGAGGCTTTGACAAATACAACGTGTCCCAAAATTCAACGATAAGCTGGCACCAAAAGGGTGGACCTGCTCATGACTACTCGAGAAAAAAAAGAAAAAGCAAAAAAAAAAAGAATTTTTCAAATATTTTTGTTTTTATATTTATTATATTTCTTTTTTTTTCTCGAGTAGTCATGATCAGGTCTACCCTCTGGCCCGCTTATCGTTGAATTTTGGAACACGTTGTATATTGAAATCATTGACTCGAGGACGAGGACGATCTTCCTGACAGAAAAACTTCAGATATGTTAATTCTAGCATTGATCTAATCCTACTACACCTATGATTAATAAAAATGTGAAAATTTGTGAAGATGTTTAAATGTTTGTTACTCAATCACGCAAAAACTACTGAACGGATTTGGATAAAATTTGATACACAGATAGTTCATAACCAGGATTAACACATAGATAGAACACTTTTTAATTAACCCGAAATTCCCACGTGATCGAAACTAACGCGGGTGAAATCGCGGGGCTCTGCTAGTATGATAATATAAACACACACACACATTTACTATAATTTACATAGTATCACAACACAATTAGTGCCTGTGTAGGTAATAAAAACAGACTTCGTTATTTTAGGAGCATCACTTGTATACGAATTTCTCCCATAAAAGTCTTCAGATTTAAAAAGGATAGCATAATCATAGAACTATTATTACTAGCGAGCATAATGTACTCGACGAAATATCGGGTTCCCAATTTTTTTTCGGGGATCTTTCACAGTTTTAGTCTTTCAACATCTTTGGCAAATACATGGGTCGGGTCGGAGGTTCCCGCCCCGTATTTTTGCAGTGAACAGCTGTGCAACGGCAATATCATGCTTAAAAGGAGTCACTTGTTTACCAAAAATGTATGGATGGCGACAGTTAGCTGTGTAGAATCAAGCAAGTGGCAGGTTTTTATCCCCATTGGTTGCTAACATAGGGTTATGAACCACAAACCATTATTCATGTTTATAAATAAAAAATGTAGAAGGGATGAATAATAAAGGCTATTTTCTAATTTATGGTTTATCGAGGTTTGGCAAGCGTGTGGGACTGGCATTAGTGTTTAGTAAAAAAAAAGTAAATTCTATTGATGGAAATAATCAAAAAAATTCACACAACCATACAGGAAAAATTTAAATAGCACAGCCAGCAGTCAGCAGCAGCACCTCCCGTATTATTATTAAACTCTTTGGTGTGCTCTTTGATCAGCCAGCACACATTGGAAATTCCGACTTCTGTCAATGTCAATTATTGTGAAACTAAAAATGTAAATAGATATACTAGTTATCACTTTATCAAACAAAAAGTACTCTGTGATAGTTATTATTGCATTGCTAAACCGATTGATTTAGGTATAAATCTACAGAGATTTCCTGAATTGTTATGAAGTTTTATTTAAAAGCAAGTAGAAGTAGCGATGTTTATCGTGGGAATTTTCTTACACATAACTTTTTTGTTTTCAATTTTTGACATATATTTTAAATCACCCATTGTGAAAAATGTGGTGCCTTATCAGCCCCAGCATGAATACTTGGCTGAAAGACTCGTTCTCTTAATGGTTGATGGACTTAGAGCAGAATCGTTCGTTAATCATACGACAATGCCTTACTTGAGGTTTGTGTACTAATAATACTGGATAGGCTAATATATAAAAACAAAATAGATTGTTTAGTCGTTAACTTGATCAGAGGGTCGTTACTCATAATCTTTATTTTCATCAAAGGATCATATAAATGGCAGCCCTCAATATTCACACAACAGGATAAATACCCATAACATGGGTTTATATACAGGATAATTATTGGTAGTCTAATCAACAACCTTACTAAGGGTAGGGATAAAGTGTTTGATACAAACATTTATTTATTGCAGGTCTGTGGCAAATTCTTATGGTAGATGGGGAATTTCGAATACTCAAGTGCCAACTGAATCACGTCCTGGACATGTGGCAGTGATTGCAGGTTTCTATGAAGACCCTTCTGCTATTGCCAAAGGGTGGAAAGAAAACCCTGTTGATTTTGATTCAGTCTTTAATCAAACTTCCTACACTTGGTGTTGGGGTACTTATGACATTGTGAATATTTTCACAAAAGCTAATATTGACAATCATATAGTTGTACATGAATTTGACCCTTACAACCAAAGTTTTAGTTCAGACAAAAACACTACACTACTAGATGCATGGGTGTTTGATAATGTGAAACAGTTTTTCCAAAAAGCTAATTATGATACTGCTGTTAAAGAAAAATTGCAAAGTAATAAAATAGTACTGTTCTTACATCTACTGGGAACTGATACGGCAGGGCACACTCATAAACCAAAGACACCGTAAGTTTAATTAATTCTGTTATTTATAAATATGTGATGTAATAATACCTACTCCTTTCAGCCAAATATAATTTAAATGTAATAATTACAGGAACTTCTTAACTACATTGAAACATGTTGATGAAGGAATAAAGGAAATAGAAAAAGTAATAAGAGATTATTATAATAATGATGGAAAAACCACTTTTTTGATGACCTCGGACCATGGCATGACAGATTGGGGTAACACAAGTTAATGTATTATTTTAACTTCTGGCCCAGGAAGAGGTGGCAAGACGATCTAGATGTGTAACGCAAGTGTTGGATCGAGGTGGCTCTAGGAAAGGATGTCTGGAGGGTTTGGGCAGGCCTTTGCTCAGCAGTGGGACAATGAAGGATAACTTAATATAATTATTTGATACTATAAATCCATACTAATATTATAAATGCGAAAGTGTGTCTGTCTGTTACCTCTTCACGCTTAAACGATTTAGATGAAGGTGTAGGATAGTTTTTATCCCGATGTTCCTAAGGGATCGAAACTTATGCGGTTGAAACCGCGGGGCGCAGCTAGTCACCCTATATATATGATGTTAAGTGGACATCTGCCAATAGTTTTTAGAGTCAATGGTTTAATAGCCAAGAGCCTACCAATGGTGAACACCTAAGATGAGGCTAGAGGCCGGGCATTGAATTGAACTTGGATAAAGGAAACGTATTTGTACTATAAACATGGCATTAATGGTATGTATATAGGATGTCAGGGACATCGACACGCAACCTGTTCATGGATTCAGTATGATTCTGGATCCTGTGTTGTAATTTTCCATCGGTTATAAAAAAAGAAGTCTAGAATCATGTGCTGAATTCATGGTTACCTTTTTTACCTTTACCTTTGGTACCATGGTTGGTGGAATTCACCCTGTAGCTTACACCCTTTTCCTTAATGTTACAATATTCATAAGAGATCAATGCAATGGCCTTAATTAATACTTTTTGCATAACTGCATGTCTTGTTTTAAAGGCTCTCATGGAGCAGGAGACGACCATGAAACGAAAACACCTTATGTAATATGGGGCTCAGGAATAAAGCAAACAGAAATGCGGCAACCTGATCCTGAAACAGATGGCATGTCCTTAGAACACAGGATAGACATTAATCAAGTGGATTTGTCTCCTCTTATGTCTACTATTCTTTCTATTCCTGTGCCTGTAAATTCTAGAGTAAGTATTTCAAAGTCTTAACAAAATACGTAGGTACCTACTTACGCTCGAAAAACATAATCCTCCTTCTGGTGCAGTTGGGTAATAACCATTGATCTAAATAGGTATACCCTTTTCTTTCTCTGTTACATAAAAAGCAACAACCTTACATAGTTATATAGAAGGCTATATTGTGCTTCTAGCTTCTACAACCATTTCTTGCATTTGTGTCTGGCTGAAATCAATCATACATTCAGAATAGAGTATTGTATATGCAGTTGAGGTTTTTACCCGTCATATTCAGTCATAACAATTTTCACTATGTAATTCATATCCGATTCCTATGATGCTTGTTAGACTTAGAAGTGTTTTGAATTTCAGGGAAAACTAACAACTGAACTGTTTGATATGACCTTGTCTAACAAAGCAAAAGCTATTTATAGCAACAGTAGGCAACTAGCATCGCAATATAACAAGAAAAGACTTGATGTGGAGGAATATGCTATCTCATATCTGTATCAACCTTATGAACCATTCAGCAAAGGAAAATATCAAGAGCTTATACAATTCACTGAGAAGCTACTTGCTGAAGAAGAGTATGAAAAACTGATACTATTGAGTGAAGAAATTATAAACCTAAGTCTTGCTGGCCTCAAATATTATCACAATTACTATCAGCAGCCACTTCTAGTACTAGTTACTTTATCATTCTTGGGATGGATAGCATGTTTGCTAAAAGTTTTATCCGAACAAAAATTCAATACTCAAGCAGAAACTTTTAACTTGAAAGTAATGTCTTCTACGAAATTGGGGCGATTCTTGAATACAATATTTTCCTCTTTATGCTTGTTGTCTATGTATTTAGTATATGGTATGATTCAGTAACTTCTGTATTATTTTTTTTATAATTAAACAGTTTAATTGAGCAAACATTAATATCAAAATTAATTTCAGCACAAAACTTACCAGTCCAGTATTATTTGTATGCAATGATGCCTCTATTTTTATGGTGGTATGCTTTATCATCACTGTATCTTTGGGTGCAGGGGTATGGCCAATTTCGGATAAACAGAAAATTTGGCTTATTGTTAGTTGAGATTTTATGTTATACCCTGGGTTCGATTGCATTGGTAAGCAGTATTATTTTATAATTCATTTTTTTAGACATTTTATTTTTCCGTAAACCTTCTACTTTAAAAAATATTTTCAGGGCCTGTCTTTTACTTATAGATGGATGTTGAGCATCCCACTTTTGGGCATGGGTATATGGCCATTCTTCTCTACAACAAGACACCATTTATCAAAGACAATACTGATTACTTGGCCTGTTGGATGTTTGTTACTTAGTGTATTTTCCTTCATGCCTGTTATTGGAAAAAATGTTTTTATTGAACTAGTGTAAGTCATTTTGTGTTAAAATTGATCTGGAAATGAAACGCTTATCTTATGAGTCATGAGAAAATAACTGATGTCTTTTGTTTCAGCATAACTGCTGGTATCATTTGGTTGATAGCAATTTTGCTATACATTTATAAAATACTGTTACCACTTTGTAATAGTAATTATGAAAATAAGAGAGAAATTATACTATCTGCAACACAAGCAGCATTACTTATAATATCCCTTCACAATATTTATGTGCAATCTAAGAGGTTTGAACAAGGCACACCAGTTTCATATTTTTACCAGACTTTAGCATGGCTTACAGCAGGTAAATTAAAGAATATTTGTTTACTGTTTGTGCTGTTAGCGCCACTATTGGTGAAACTTAGCAGTATTTTCTTTAGATATACCTACCTTAAGATCAATGCTTTAATTTAATAAGTTTAAAATTTCAGGAATTTCCTTAGTGCTACCTATATTGTTTTCAAGAAGACTTGTATGTCGCATATTGGCAATAAACACATCCATCTTAAACTTTTACCTCCTTCTATCAGTATCCCATGAAGGTCTATTTATAGTTGCTTTGATTTTTAATCTAACATGTTGGATATATATTGAATGTAAACTGCTGCATATAAAAAATAATAAGGTAAAGTAAAAAAATCACTTTGATTAGTATTTTTTTATAAAATTTGTGGAAGTAATTAAGTTTTACCAATTTTATTCACAGTTAATAGAAAGCAGTTTCGAAAATAATAATGAGAGTACATTTACAACAATCGAGAGAGGAATAAGCAGTCAAGATTTTAGAAGAGCATTCTTTTTCGTATCCTTTTTAAGAATCTATAAAAATCGAGATATAATTTTTCGTAGATTTATTTCCAAATAAGCATTATTTTTTATCCAAATAAAAATCCTTAACTTTTCCATCAGATCTTGTATATTATATTAGCATTTTTCGGGACTGGAAACATAGCATCCTTGAACTCATTTGAAGTCAGATGGGTGACCTGCTTTATAACATCGTTTCAACCTTTTGTAATAACTACACTGATATTGCTGAAAACTTTAGCTCCATTTTTGAGTGTAGCTTGTAGTTTCAGAGCAGTGCAACATTTAACTAAGGTATTTATATTGTAATAGCTTCCGCCCGCGAGGTATGTCGATAAAAACTATCCTATGTCCTTCCCCGGGATGCAATCTATCTCTCTGCCAAATTTTATCGAAATCCGTTCAGTAGTTTAGGCGTGAAAAGGTAACATGCAGACAGACAGACAGACAGAGTTACTTTCGAATTTATAATATTCGTATGGATGGGAAAAAGGAAGACTTTTTTTTAGTCACGTAATATAACATCACGCCTGTTTGTCATTTGGGGATTCCAAATGATTCGGCAGAGGGGTACCTATAGTACACCTACATTTCGCCAGTTATCCCATTGTCATCAACCAGGCACAAGACTGGGCTGCTACTGAGAAATTCCTAGTGGAAAAAAACCGGGCAAGAGCGAGTCGGACTCGCGCACCGAGGGTTTCGTACCATCATATGTTTTTTTTTCATCGGCGAGGCCTATATTCGTCAGAGAATTAACACTGCACGCTGCGGTGTAGAATATTGCAGTTTTAGGTCAGCGCCATGCGCCATCCTTGACCGATAGTAGAACTAATGCAACTTTTGTTGATGATTTCTGAAAAAGTGTGCTATTTAGAGACATCGTTTTAGTTTTCCTGTAATCCATACAAATATTATAAATTCGAAAGTAACTCTGTCTGTCTGTATGTTACCTTTTCACGCCTAAACCGCTGAACGGATTTCGATAAAAGGCAGAGATATAGATTGCATCCCGGGGAAGGACATAGGATAGTTTTTATCGATATACCTCGCGGGCGAAGCCGCGGGCGGAAGCTAGTCTTTACATAAACTTAACTATCGCTGAGGATAATTTCAGATTCTTCTCTAAGTACCTATGCAAACTTTAGAGATAAGGGGTGGGGAACAGTATTTTTTGTACATTTTTCATCAAAGTCGCGTCCTAAAAAAAAAAAAGAATGTTTGAGAATGTGCAAACTGCGCTTTTTCATATGATACCCCACATACCCTAGTAGCCCCACTTCGAATTTTTCAGACCCCCTTTCAGTCCCTGTTGCAAAGAAAATAAAACAAATTTAAATTCTTTCTTATTTGCAAAATAGTTGGGGAAACGTCATCTAAAACTATTCTAAATTTTAAGTTGATAGCATTAGTAGTTCTTGAGATATCCAGCTGTGACAGACGGACAGACAGACAGACTGACTGAGTCGCACCATAAGGGTTCCTTTTTATCATTTTGGTACAGAACCCTAAAAACACAAGTAAGTTGTTTTTAGTCACATAAATAATATATATTCACATTACTTTATCTTTTAATTTCAGGCACCAACTGGTTATTTAATTATCATTGTTTTAATATATTCCAATTTAATGGGAATACAGTTGTTGTACAATGTGAAAAATACTGGTAGCTGGTTGGAAATTGGAACGTCTATATCACAGTTTGTTATAGTTCAAGTAATCACATTATTTATTGTTTTAATTAATCAAATAGCTAAATTGTTAACTGATATCAGTATTCATAGTTTAACAGATAAGTTATTTAAAAGTCGGAAAAAATATGTATAAAATAAAATTTTATTATTACAATTATGTAAGTTTATTTCTTTTCTAGTTATTTCACATAATTTACATGTATAATTCAAAATCTATTCTATTGGAAGTGTAGAATTGACTGTCTTCTCCTTGCTTTCTTACCCAAACACCAGTTTTGAAATGTCCATCTGTTGACCATTTATGCATTTGCTCAGTAGAATGAGGCCCTGATATATCTTCATCATTTTGATTCCACTTGAATTCCCATTTCATTTCTGGCTGTTCTTCCTCATCCTTATCATCACTTTGTTTCTGTTCAGGGTTGTTTTTATCCAAAACAGTCTTTTCCTTTTGATCAAAGTCATCAGCATACATATCCAAATCAGTATCTTCTTTCTTATCATGTTTTGCTATGATAGCACCAATTTTTTCGTAAGTTTCTTGGTAAATGTCCATGTTACCCAATTTAGTCAAAATTTGGTTGGCAAGTTCTGTTACCCTGGTTACTATTGTACTGTTTTCATCGACAATGCCAGCTTTTTTCCTTTTCCAGCGCTCAGCACTTGATATTTTTGAACTGGCACCTACAGAAACATTCTAAAATGTATTATGCATGCATGACCATGGTGAGATTCTTTAAATTCTAAACATTTCCTGGCTGCACTATGTTAAAGTAAAACAAAGAAATAAATAAAATACAGGGATAGACAATTAGTCATTTCATTACATAAGTCATTATTTGTAAACAAAGATTAGATTTCTTTCTTTTCTTGTTTTCTTACCAAGGCGCTGAAGGGTTTTTGCAATTGTTTCTTTGGGCTTCATGTGCTGAATAATTTCTTTGTAGTTTTCCAGTAAATCAAACTTTTCCTCTGGCTCTTCATCGTCACTGCTAGATTCATCCCCAAGCCCTTTACTTTCATCATCTTTGTGCACTTTGTACTTGTCTTCAGGCCTACCCTTGACTTTGACCCAGTCTATATTGTCAAGCCATCCATCTCTTATTTCTTTCTCTTTTTTCCAGTGATAGTGACCCTGATTATCAAAGTGCCCCTCTTCAAGTTCTTCTTTCATGTTGAATGGAGTGATGGTAATCTGTAACAATATGAGTTGTAATTATAAAAATAATGTTGACATATTTGAACACAATCTCATTATCTCATTTATTTGAACAACAACACACATCAAAACCAACATCTATAAAATATTAAGCACAAGTCTGATGAGATTAAACACACTTGATTGCTAGATTTGAGAGAGTAACTCTTGACTAGATTAGCAGAGATTGCCTTGTGAGTTACTCCTGTGACAAATAAAACATGCATTTTATTCACAATGCATTTATGACAAGATTTATTATGTACCTATCTTGATTGATTTTTACTGCTTATAGTATGCTGTTTTATATCTTACAATCATGAATAACAAACTGTATTTATGTAAATCATCACTATCAACTCATCATTACTCAGCTTTACCATTTATTTTGGCTGATTGATGGTAAGTACCTATGTTGGGGTTACGAATATGCTTTTAGCCCTGCTGAATGGAATTAAATGATAAATTATTTAAATATTTTTTAAAAATATTTAAATGATTTATTATATTTTAAATAATTTATTATTATTTTATTTACTTATAATATTTTATTTAAAGATTTTATTTTTGTAAGTAGGTTTGCACAAACACTTTTACACATCATTCATAATTAAATACTGCACAACTCTGTTATTACTACTGATTCTGTTGAGGCTAGCTTTTTAGTCTCAACTGTATGGACTATAAAACAACATATTACACATTCGTTTTGTATAAAAGATAGTTTAACAAACTCTCAGAATCACAGAAAAGTCAATAATACTGAATTTGAAGCTAAATAAATTTATACTTCTAATGCAAATCTTAGATAAGTACTCACTTCACCTTCCATTCCAGCAACTCCGTCTTCTTCACCTTCGATGTCGTCTGCATGGAGAACATTATTTCTTTCTTCCTCAGCACCACTGTCCTCTTCGTCGGAATCTAGTGAATGCTTTTTACCTTCAGTTTTCTTTTTTATAACTTCTTCAACATCAAAAGCTTCCGAGGCTGGTCGCTTTGCCATTTTACAAAGCTATAAATCAATTAATTTGATTACAAACAATCAAACGTAAACATAAAACGTAAAATTGCAAAATTACAACGACGCGATGAATGATTGATTGATCAATCATTTGACATAACAACCATAGATAAAATGTACCACAGTACCAATGACTAATTAAATCTATGGACTGGCAAGAAGGACAATATCCACTGAAGAAGACGAGGCGGTATGGTCCAAGAACTTTCACCTTAGCCTGCCCGAGTAGGGCGAAGGAAAAAAAAATCTATGGACTGGACATACCTCACTGACCTGTATTACATACAAGTTGTCTAGAGCATAGAGGAAAAAAGTCTAGAGGTCACTGAGGTCAGTGGCATGGTCTACAAAATTAGCGTGAATACCTAGTGTTGTACTTTGTAGTACGGACCATGAACGCATTCCTTATAACTTTAGATGGTAATAAAATCTTTTTAATTTGTACTATTTTATACCAATAATTAGATATTTTATACCTCTCAATTATCGGATAAGCAGTTCGTTCTGGCAAGATTCCTTAACAGTACGACAACGCTAAAATTCCAGCTGGCATAGAAGTTGATGAAACGGGAGCATGCCTAAAAATGTGTACTCATTATGTACTCCTATTTTATTACTGGTAAATTGTCGTAAATTATTGTTAGAAAAGCAAAAAAACATTTTCTGCCGTTAAGCCTGTATATGATTTTTATACTTGACACTAGATGGTGTTAAATGCAAAAAATAAAAATATGTAAACAAAATAACGTACGAGATAGATACATTTGTTTATCATAACAATCGTCCGAAAATATTTACATAAAATCATTGGGAGAACTTTCATATTTACAACAAATAATAAATAATTTATCAAAATCAAAATATTTTATTTCACATGAACCTATGTGGGCACTTATGAAATGTCAGAAGCTAGGTGCACGGTTCCAATTGGTCGTTTCCTATGGAGAAGAACCGGCAAGAAACTACACGGTTACTCTTTTAAAAATAGTTGGTTTTTACAATATTTTCAAGTTACAATAGGTATGGGAGGACAGCGTAGGCCTGTCCACAAGTACCAGGTACTTGATAATATAAAAAAACATCTACAGATCTAAAGTCTAAAAGGCCTACAAAGTCCTCACATTTACAAAATTAGAATCCATCAAAAGGATAAAATAAATAATAAAATTTATAAAAACCTACTAAAACCAAGTGATATGATTGCCATTACAACCATTAGATAAAGAGGTGAAAAATTAGAAATGTCTGTATCTTACTTAACCAAGAAGATAACTTTTCTCGTTCTACCCTCTAGTATTATCATTCGATTATAATTCAAAAATATTAATCTTAGGTCCTCCAGAAACAGATAGCGGTTTTCTCGTGTGTCTCTCAAAACAACAAAAATATTTTGAGCAATCAACCGTTTGACAGCACATCCACCACAAAACTCAGATACACCCAGCCGTCACACCGTTGAAGAAGTGATGACATGCGTTTCTGTGTCAAAAATTTTTGTTTTACATTTTTATAATTACTCATTGTAAAGTTGCTGATTAAAACTTCATTCCATCAACAAAACAAGGAGTTCGTTATTTAACTCCCAAACATTAGGCACAAAACCATTCATAAATCACGGCACTCAACATGGCGGCCCGTCACGCATAGACATAATATTGACGTCACACAAAAGTGTTGCCAAAAGTACTTGACAAACATCTTTATGACTCTCTTTTCATAAGCAGCTCTAGATTAGTTAAAAAGGAACAGAATGCTTTTTGACATGTGTGTGTCGTTAAGATAGATATTTGTATGACTATTATTTCTATAGTAGACTATGGCGTCTCCATGCTGTGTGGAGCGAGAAAAAACAAAAAAAACCCTACGAAAGGCTTAATCTTTAGTGACCGATTTGTGTAGGTATACACGCTAATTTTGTAGATATGCCCAGTCCAATTTATTTAGTCATTGACAAATAAGAACTTATCATTGTCAAATTAAAATTAGTGTTGCCAGATTTACTATTACAGTACTTATGCAATTTTTCCGCCCGATTGATAGTCTCTAAGGTCCCTGAATAATGATTTGATGAATCACAGAACACTATTACTTACTCCTCGCTTAGATATACCTAGTAGCTATGAAATTATGAATATTGTTCGTTCGTCCTAGAGATGGGCTACACCACAAGTTATATATCAGGTTAATCATGATATCTGATATTCCTGATACTGATACTGTTAGCCCAGGTACGCAAGTAACGAGACGATTTTTTATCATAATTAAAAAAAGCTCATGTTTTTATGTACAGAGGTACAGAGGCCAGCACATCAAGTTACCCCAATCTGTCACATTTTTTTGATAGATTTTCAACTTTGTTACAAAGGAATAAGGTTCATATTCAATTGGGAAAATTTAACAGATTGGGGTAGCTTGATGTGCTGGCCTCTGTACTTAATTCCTTTGGCTTTGGAATTATTAAAAGAAAATTTAACCTTTCCGAGATCCAAATCAGTGTGCAAAAATTATTATAATTAGTTCTCATAGTTGCTTGGGCTCTTACCAGCGTAACTCGAAAATGTAAAACAAAACTGAACAAAACCTAATTTATCCGAGGCGGGCTGTTACAGATTTCAAGCTAGCTTCGCTCGCTTTTCTGACCCTAAATAGGTAATCTACTGTTCTATTAGGTACCTACTATTTATCGAAAAGCTGTGTCCCTGAATAGAGTAATGTGGAGCTGGAGATGTGCATGAAAATGAACATAACATCGCGCCATTAATCCCCGAAAGGAAAGCAGAGCTATACCTACAACGCTATGCTTTTAAAAAAATCCCAAAGGAAAAACCCAATAACACTGCCTAACCTGGGAATTGAACCTAGGATCTTTTTCTCAGCAGTAGCAATTCCACACCACCCTAAAATTAAACCTCCCCCCCAAAAAACCCCCAAAGATTTTGACCCCCCTCAAAATCTTGGGCTGCAAGCTGCAACCGTGCAAGCTCAAATTGAATACCTACCTTTATAGTTTATATAGTCATGGCAATCTGTGGACAAACACCCAAGTGTGGGAGAGTATTAATTAAATATTAAATTCCTCATGATAATCACTCATAATGGTTCATAATATCTATGTTTATCTTGGATATTACTGACATTGGTGAAGGAAACATTGAGGGGAACCTGCCGTTTTAATTAATATAAGTCTTCAACCCTCCTTGAGCAAGCATACTGATCAATGCTTATCACCCATCTCTGTATGAGAAGAGGCCTTTGCCCATCAGTAGGACAAATATAGAATTATTTAAAAAATCTATTACAGAATACAGTAAAATTATACAGTAATGTAATCAGCACATACTTTTGACAAGATAAGCGCTACATCTGTATACTACTTGGCAACTAGTCTGTCAGCCTGTGTAAATATACCATTTTATGTTCAGGCAATTATTGGGGGTAACTAGGGATTACTAGTTTTCTGCAGTAATTAAAAAAAAAAGCAGCTAGTGATGTATAAGTACAGTCTATTGTTTATTAGGAATACATACAGGCAGTATCATTATGTTTGTTACAGATATAGACACTTTAGTTTTTCTTCCATATTAAGGTTTTGTTATTAGAAGGCATTTCTACTGTATCCATTAAGGACAAATTATTTTTTTCTGCTAATTTTATTAGATCTGCAATATCTCTTAGACCCCAAGCTGCATTACGTGCTCTAAGTGATGCATCAAATTTAACATTACTCTCAGGCGTTATTTCACCATCTTTACTATAAGGCCCATATGTAATCATAAGAGCATCTGGTTTTAAATAATTTCCAGCATTTTCAAACAATCCAACTGTGCATGCATAGGGGCTTATGTGAATCATGTTAGAATTATACATATAGTCAACACTGTTTTCCTCGAAACCATAAAATGATAATTTTTGAGTTATATCAACAAGTTTTGGTGGCAGTATGTTTTTTGTAGGACAATTTTCAGCATAATAAGTTATACTGCCTAACAAATTATTATCCACTTCAGTAGGTTGGAACCTAACTCCAGGGAAGTGTGGTGCAAAATGCGCCAAGTGTTGTCCAGAGCCTGCTGCAACCTCCAAGAATAATGGGCTCTCTTCATCCTCAATATTTTCAACATCACAAATGATAAACCTTTTCAACACCTGTAGTATTGGATCTTGGTTTCTTGATGCAGAAGGATATATTAATTTGTGATTTTTTATGCTGAAACAATGTTTATTTAAAATTGTTTGCTCATTCCATTGAATTAATTTAGGTACCTAGGTACCTACTTTAGTTCACTAACAGCTTTGAATATGCAATAATTAGTAAGAGTAACAGTAGGTACCTATTTGACTTTTGTAGAGCTTGTAAAACTATACATACATACCTTTCATCCCCAGTAAAATAGGAAGCAACATCTTTAGCCATTAAAGTAGGCTTTAAATGAAACCGCTTCTTAACCAGAAATCTTAGAAAATGAATTTTGACGGTTATAGAAACCTTGTTGATTCACCGAACATTAAGGTCACTTTCACTTATGGAATTAATGCCAAAACGGGTCTTTGGTTACTTTTACGGTTTCTCCGGTATCTTACAGACAGTATAAAATCGATCGGAATTCTAAGTTTCAGATATGCTGGGAAAAACAGCTGTTTTATTGACTGACAGCCAGAATGACAGATTGTCTTGACATTTGAGGTTTATTCACATATATCAAAGAGAATTTATTTCTATTCTTTGTAGAATTCGCTTAGGTTTCTATTGTACAGAGGCCAGCACATCAACCTACCCCAATCTGTCAAATTTTCCCAATTGAATATGAACCTTATTCCTTTGTGGAAAAGTTGAAAATCTATCAAAGAAATTTGACAGATTGGGGTAGCTTGATGTGCTGGCCTCTGTACTCCGGTTTTTTTGCAAAAGATTCGCGTTCGAGATTCCTCTCTCTGTGAGTGCGGGTTGGAAGAGGGCACTCTGGACCACATCTTTTTTGAATGCTCGAACAACGTTCCACCTTTAGATTTATATAGACGACTCCCAATATTTAAGATCCCTCTTCCGACTAATTTCCCGTCTTTACTAACGTATTCTTCCCCAGCATAGCTATTCACAAACATACGATTCACTATCGTATCGACAATGACACTTGTTCGATAACCTGATTTCTGAACCGAAGGACCGGCAAAACGCTATTCACAGATCCGTATGGAAGGGTTTTTTTTTTAGGTGTGTATACGGGGAACGCTACAAAATGGTAGTAAATAGATATTCGTGGTAGAAAATTTTAAGTGGTACATAAATGATTTTTATTGAGTATTTCACTATGGGCAACTATAGATTATGCATTCAGTAACTATTAACAAATAAAAAACAGTAAGCAATGATTTTATTAATAATTAAAGTTTACCTGATTTCTATTAAACTTGCTTTGTAAACTTCAACTTTCTGTCAAACCTGGAAATCTGGAATAATTATTTTTCTGAATCTTGTTTTGAAGATAATTGAGAACTACACGGAAGACAAGGCGGTATGGTCGAAATACTGCAGAAGCCTGCCCTTTGGGCGAATAAAAAAAAAAAAATTGAGAAATGAAGAATTAGTTTTTTTTTTTTTTTACAGAAAAATGGTTGTATGTATTTTATCGTTATTTAAACAAATTACTATTTTCTCATTTTCATTTTATAAAACGTGGTACCTAATATTGAAAATGCATATTTTCAGAAAAGAGTGTCATTGGAGCAGCGGCAGATGCTCTTTGCATTCATGCAAGGGCATGAGGACCTTGCCCGGAGCCGTGTTTTCACACTTATTGCTTAGATTATTCTTTTTTAAACAATATTTTGTTATTCGATAACACTTCCGACAGCAAATACCTGTCGGGAGAATTGATGTCTTCATACCGTATATGAACTGTCAAAATTGTACGGTTTCGGATTTGTGAATAGCGATTATAGGATTTCGTCGATAACATTGACATTCGATACGGTACCAAACCGTGTCGTAGCTTTGTGAATAGCTATGCAGATCTGCTTGTGGCGCTGATGACCTTCATCCGTCACAATAACATAAAATTATGAAATATTCTGTATGTTGGGTGTGGTATGCGTGTATTTTATGTTTTAACAATTATGATATTAATTTATTTATTAAAATTTTTTGTTTGTGTCAGTCCCGTACTAATTCAGCAAGATCTACATCAAAGAGTACTTTGTATATACGGAAATAGAGAGCCATCTTGCGCGATTTGAACGATAACATTAAAAAAGCGCCCTCTGCGATTAAAATACTAAACTACATCCGTGTCAGTATTATAATCGCGCGACCTAGATCCATTCATGGTCCAACTGTTTTCTGAGATAGTAAAATTATACCGATATAAGTATTCAAAATCTGTTTACTACAACATATTTAGATATTATTTAAATTACACACCCCCTTACTAATAAACGTATTATATCAGACAAATAGTTACACAGCGATTTCTCTCTTTCAGTCGTCAGTAATTTGATTTTCGACAGAAGACAAAGCGTTGTGTAACTATACAGACGATACACAATGTTTATTAGTAAGGGGGATATAGGTACAACGAACGATCACAGCAGACAACGAACACAGAGTACTTTTTAATAGAGTGACAACGAACGATCACAGCATTCACAGCAGAACGACATCAAAACAACAACAGCCATTTTTGTTTATTACTTGCCAGTGCTGCCAGGGCATATATTTAAATATCTCTAAATTCTTACCAAAGTATGTAAGATCTTTTTATTTAAAAAATTTTATCAGCAAAAATTACTTATCATCATGGACACGTATGTTTATATTTAATTTATTCTAACGAACCCTATATTTACAATAAACACTCTTTGCTTATCTCCAATAATAGAACTAATCAAACTTCAATGTAGCAAATAATGAATTAATTATGGCAACACATTCTTAACAGTACTACTAATATTATACCATTTATTTAGGGAGAACATTGTAAACCTTAGTGTAGTATTATATTTTGAATATTTTTTATTATCCTATATTATACGCCACACTAGCGCCTCTGATTGTACAATACTAAACTGACAGATTATTATACTACGAAATTGTAAAGCTAATAACCAGCTGGAAATATATCTTTTGTACATGTCATCTGTAATAAGTTGGGTTATCACAATGCTGTTGCAGGGTTTCTACGAGTAAGATTGTAAGGCATGATCTACATTGTATCAACTGGCTCAATCATATTATTTTAGTCAATCTTTTTTTTTTCTTTTTTCTTTGCCCTTTTTTTTTCTCTATTACGCACACTTGTTTTTCCAGC
Organism: Gortyna flavago; assembly: GCA_963669345.1. Taxonomy (NCBI): domain Eukaryota; kingdom Metazoa; phylum Arthropoda; class Insecta; order Lepidoptera; family Noctuidae; genus Gortyna; species Gortyna flavago. The sequence goes on from OY770126.1 coordinate 12,871,452, forward strand.
TCACATTAGACATTGGCAGAATAGTCGACATCGGCTTTGCTTGCCATTTATTAAAAATAGAATAGAATAGAATCAAAGAGAATGTAAACACTAGTCAGACTGTCAGACTGATAGAATAAAAAGAGTTTATATGTTTCTTTTATCATAACTATCCTTTTTGTTCTACTCTAGTAAATTTATTATTTCTACTTTTTCCTTTTGAGTTTTAGTCAACTGTTTTTTTAGCAGAGTACTCAATGTGGTTGTCAGAGAATAAAACACGAAAACATATAAGTTTTATCTAAGCTTTTATTTTAAACATCTCAGTTTTATACTAGTGCTTTACTCTGCACGTAAGATTAGGTACTGTAGACCTACTAACACAGACGTACAAATATTTTCATAAATTACGTGGTAAATTAGCACTTAAAGGAATTTATAACATATTTCCAGCGAAATATTCCTAAAACTTGCTAACTAATAATAATATTATGTATGTGTGTATGTACACACGGCTACACATCAAGCTATACATTTCCAGTTTTAGCTGACCTCGCATTGTATAGGTTTTTCATACAATCAGAAGTCAGCTTATACTGGTTATGTTTAGCTTGATGTGTAGCCGTGTGTACATACATACGTATAAAACGGGGGTGGGGAAGGAATCATGAAAGTCTTTTAAACGAACGGCGTATCAAAGTCGCTGCGTGTGTATCTAGCATTAGTCAGAATTTTATGAAAATTGGAATACCGGGATTCCGGGAATACCATAGATGTATGTCTGTACAATTTTATAACAACCCTATTTGACATTGACAAAATAAACAAAAACATGTCAAATTAAAACTTCAAAAGCACCAGAGTACTTTTTGATAGAGTGTTCCATAGACTAATATTTATGGAGTGTTCAAAAGTCAGTCAAAAGTCAAACAAGATGAACAATTTTCAAAAAGAATTTATAATGGGCATGTTCTTGGACAATGACAACGCTTGTACTATGAACAGATTAGTTGTAGCTGTGGCAAATATAGTAAGCGAAAACAATGACAATATGAATATGTTCAGCACGGCTTTCGAAAAGGAATTCAATCACACATCGCAGACTGTAGAAAACCAATGTCCCGGAATTGTTCCTGTTACTCGCCGTATTAAAGGATTTTATGAAAATACTGTGCGAAATTTTACCGACGAAGATTATGCTGTGAGATTCAAAATGAAGAGGAGTACTGTTCAGGTTAGTTAAATGTACCTAGCTTATTAATATAATTTCAGCTATAATAGGGTATCAGTAGCTGGAGGTTGCTTTTACCTTGTATGCATTGACTTCCGTACCTTTAACTACTTAATAGTTTGCTTTTATAATTTTTCTAAATTACCAGTAACTTGTCTCTTTCAGACACTCATAAACTTTTTGAAGAACTATGTGAAGCCTGGAAATATCCCCCTTGATAAGAAAGTTCATGTATTCCTTTGGTTACTGGTGAGTGATTGTTCTTATAATGAAATAGGTAAACTATTTGGATTGCACAAATCATCAGTGAGCTATATATTTAATGAGATAGCTACCCACCTCACTGAACATAGATTTAGTTTTATCAGCTGGCCGTCAGTGGAGGAACAACATATTACGAGAATAAAGGTGAACAGCAGATTTAAGTTCCCTAACTGTGTAGGTTTCATAGACACTTGTCGTTTTAAAGTCGGGTCAAAGAGAAATAAAAAAGACAAGCCAGATATTGTTCTCTTACAAGCGGTCTGTGATGAATCTCTAATATTCCTAGATATTCACATCGGTGAAATAGGAAAGACAAGAAAAAATAGAGTTTTTAAAGAAAGTGCTTTGGCACATCAGTTAAAGAATTTTATGGAGTTTGAGAATCATATTTTGGGAGACTCTGAATATAAATTAAAGAAAAACTTAATTACTCCATTCACAAGTGAGGAGTTGTTAACAAGTGAAGAGATGAAGTTTAATGAGATTCACTGGAAGACTCGCAGCTATATTGGTCATGCATTTGAATTAATGAAGGAAAGATTTAGGAAGTTGAATCATATTGACGTTGTGAAGGCTGAGTCTGTTAATCTCCTTTTATCTGTGGCATGCATAGTGCACAACTTTGTATTGATACATGAAGGGTGCTCAGAAGTGAAGGAGGAGGCTGTAGCTTGTGATGATGGTGTCACTATCAACACCAGTATTGTTCAAACTGCTTTAGAAAAGAGACAGTTTTTGTGTAACTATATTAATTATATTGACACAGAAGATGTTTGAGGAAACGATAGATAGTATAGATAGATAAGTAATCATAACATTAAAGAGCCATTTAGATGGAGAGAGTTTCTCGAACGTTTCTTGGCGAGAAATCGTACGCTACTATTGCAAGTAATAATCGCCATAAGACTATCGTATCATTATGTTTACATACTGGCAAGAACTAAATTCTCGCCTACGATTGTGTCGTATGAAGTTTAAGAGTTCTCGAATTGTCTACACGATCTCGTATAACATTTTTTCAAGTTCATACGAGTATCGTACAAATCGGTTTGAACCGTTTTTTAGTGCGAGATTTGCAATTCGAGTTTAGTGATTATTACGATATTGTGCTCAAAATGACAAAAATCATTCAGGTACTTACTGCCGGTAATGTTAAGGTGTTTCTTCTCACTATCCATTTTTTAACCCAACATCTTTTTTCCGGTTTCGGTTTTTTTAATTCTTGTCTTAGAAGAGCAGATAAATAATAATATATAAATTAAAACACCCTCGCGCACTGCACTCATGGTAGCGACTGGGACAAAAACTCGAAATGCAATTCTCGCTTTGTAGTTCTGTTTACACGGAGACAGATATTATATTCTATTGCGGGGAAATTTTCGCCCAAGGGACAGGGCGACAATCGTGAATGTTTACACGATTAGACTTTTTTAACGGTCTTTCGATAATCGTATCTTCGAGTCGAGAAACTCTCTCCATATAAATGGCCCTTAAGTTGTTAGTCTTAAGACTCTGAAGATTTTTATGAAAATAATACTGTAAAGTACACAATAGCATGTTCTATAGTATTACTATCTCACGAAGCGACGCACGCATTACTTGTGGTAATCAAGTGTACAAACCGCGTCAGCGTCAGCACATACCACACACACACTTTCGGCGTCAGACTTTCTTTACAAGACTTTCATACAAGTAAAGCACGCGTCGCTTCATGCTATATAAAAGGTACTTACTGTACTACGTCTTCGGTTACTTTTTAGGGCATATTTATGTTTCATTTACAATAAAACCACTTTGTAATGTTTTAATACTTATATTTTCTTTCTAGTACTGAAATTTATATAATTGCCAGCATTATGATATAAAAAATATAATAAATAAAACATATTTTTAAGTGAGTAGTGAGTACTAATGACGTATTTGGATGACATTATGTACCTATTTGATATTATATAACAATATCGGTATTATTATAAATGATCCAAAAATGTAGATATTAATATTTAATTATTTATTATACACACTAAATCATTTTTAAAGGAAACTTTTTGTGAAACTCACTTTATTTTATACGTACAGAGATAAATCGCTTAGTATTATTCATACCCTCTACTGTTTATTTACTTTTATGTACAGAAATAGATAGTTATTTTATTTTTGCTTAACTTATAGAGACTTTGATTGTTTTACGGTGGGAATACTAGCTCATTTTTTTAGATATCTGGTGGTTATTTCAGCCTAATAATTATTTTAATCCACATCAATATTAAGGTCACGTTTTATATACATAAGGATGAAATTAGATTAAGTCCATGGTATAAACGAAAATCTGCATAGGAATACATACCTATTAACTAGTCAAGCTTATTTGGTTTGACATTAGTACATTGAAATTGAGAACGAAAGAAGCTTGTTTTTATAATATTTTACAAATAAATAAATAATTTTCTCTGTCCCGATGTATCCTACATAACATTAGGCACTAAATTGGCAACCTACAAGGCACTATGCACTTAGCACAGCAATACATGCTATAATAATAATTATATTATGATTTCATATTGTAACAAAATTTATACCTCTATTATTTACTACAGCTCATAATACTATTTTGTGGTTTTTGTTAAACATTGATTTAAAGAAGTTCATCGATATTATGAAAAAGATCTTCTATAGCTAGCACAGCTAAGCTATTAGGTACATAGGTAAAAATCGTTCTGTTCTAATCATGCAAACAGAATTTCTATGTTCGCTTTTGTGAAACATTACTGCAAATTAAATGTGCCTAACGAAATTAAAATACATACTAAGTCAACTGATATTTTATTTTAGTAATATTCATTACATTATGAATATCGATGTAATTTCGCTAAAATCATGCGCTGACCATGTCAAGCCATGATATCGATGAGCCTGTTTGGCTGTAGATACTAGTAACAATACAACGCTATATACACATTTAATTATATTTACAATTATAGCTGCACCTTTATATTATCTCCTACGTATTTAGGATTATGGAATGTGACAAAAACTGTACCTACCTAATTAATACTAAAGCCGAATATTTACAATCGGTGTATAATGAATGAGTCCTATCAGTCTGATTTATTGTTGTCCTTTAATTTTTATGACAGATGTAACGATTTGTTTTAAATTTGTAATCCATATCATTTAATGATTTCATCTAAAAACAACAATAACATGTTCTACTCTTTAGAAACACACTCCCCAAATGTTTACAGTCATTCTGATAATATATCATTTTTAAATGCAATATTCACCGTCCGTTTACTTGAGTAAATAACAATATTGGCTATAAGGAATAACCAGTAGACTGTACACAGGTAGGACACGAGACACATTATTTACACAAATCATAATAGGTAAAAAAAAACACTTGAGTCCACATTAAAACACTGTCTTAGCCGAAAGTTTTCGGAAGACTTGGCACACGCGACACGATACTATAGTCTTAATCACTTGTCAATGGATCCATACATGGTTTGTTTAGGTAATTTTCAAATGTAAGTCTTTTTAACTTTCTGTAAGGTTCCGCACTTGAGATCCTTGTCGAGGGACTCGGTAGAGTTTCGCAAGTCAAGCGTGCGCTCCTTGCCGAGCTCCATGTGTAAGTTGTCCTGCTTGGGACAAACATTCGCCACCATGTTCACGTTTTTCGACCGAGGCATATACGCAGTATTGGCATTCAACGGAGTCTCCAACGGGCTTAATCTGAAATAGACACTTTAATTAACTAAAGTTATTCATTATTATCGTTATATTTATAACCTACTGTAAAAAGTTGTTCGTGTTATTGTACAGTGATTTGCTAATGTGTTTCTATCATTAGCATGTTTCTCATTAAGTATGATTTATATGTAGAGATATATGTTACATGTGTAGTGCAAAAACGATCTGTGACTAAGCATGTCGGATCTGTACAAGGTCAAAAAAAAAACAATAATAACTAGTGCGAGGGCTTAAATGTGGCAAAAACTTTCAGCGACCATTTGCGGATTAGGTACAACTATGACTCACTTCTGGAAATCATAAAAACTCGCCTGTAAAGGAAAACTGGAATGTCAGTCATGCTAACTATGAGAACTTTTCATACGAATTCATATTACTTAGTTAAAATATTACGTACTAGCAAATGTAAGTAGGTAGGTACCTGTTCAAATGATTGTGTTGTTCATTGAAGGGTGAGGTATCGGTAAAAAAGGGGTGTCGAAATCGCCGTGAAAAAAGGTATCCGATAACGAATCCGACCATGAGTGTGACGAGGCAGGACGCTACGACAGCCGTCAGCAATGCTTGTGCGCTGTAGATGTTGCCGTCAGCGGCTTCCACAGTCAGCAAGTCTGCACAATGAAAAATTCGGGTTAGAAACTGAAAGCTCGTCTTGGTATCATCTTTGTAATGTTACTTACAGTCAACTGTGTTTCTGTGTTGTTTGGTTTTAATAATAATAAAAAAATAAGAACTGATTTTATTTCAAGATTTTAGTTTTTTTCATGCACTGTGTTCTACTTGTAAAGCCCTTTCATTTGATACCTATTACCCATATGTCTACTATTCAAGCCCTTCCAATTGATACCCATATTGAGAGGGTTGTGAAAACATAATTATGTAATCCGCCAGCGTCTTGTAGCGGCGGCAATCTTGGATTTACAATGATACTGATTAAATTAAATTGTGTACAAAACTAAAGGTGTGTACTAAATATCAGATCAATCTGCCAACAGGAAGGGGTAAAATTTCAAGTACAAAATTAGACCCAAATAACAACAAAAAACAGGGCAAGCTAAATAAAACCGTTTAAAAACGATAATAATGTCTTTTAGAGTGATCCATTTAAATATGAGTTAAGAAAAAAAAAATGTGTCATCATTGGTAAAAGAGCAGAGAAAAGAGATTAGTGGAAAATTACTGGTTTCTCCATTTTCTCATTTGCATAGCTTTCTTCTATTTACACATTTGTGAAAGAAATGTATCTCCGTATTTTATAAGTAGCTTGTTTACAAATAATGGATAGTGACAATTAGCAGACAAATTCATGGACGAGTGATAGGTAGTAGCCACATGCACATCGTATGTGAGCAAGTGGCAGTTTTTGTCCCCATTTATGACCCAAGGTGAAACACAATTATCACTGGAATAAATTTATAAAACATTACATAATAGTTGGTATTTACCTGTCTCATGTTTGTTGTTAGCAGTTGTTTTATCGTCCGACAAAATATTAGTTTCGACAACTTCTATTAATATTTCATTTTGGATATCGTCAGTTTTCTGTCGCAAGTCTGATTCTGATTGGGTAGGCTTCTTAGTGCCTGGATTTCTATTGCTATGTCTATCACCCGGCAAGAGGGCTGGCAACTTATTACATATATCAGTCTTTCCATATTCTACATTTTGTAGAAACCTCTCGGGATTAGGAAATTGCCTGTTTCCAACCCAAGAACATACTTGCTGCTTGGAGTCCCACGCACAGTGTGGATCTTGCAACGCAACACAATCCCTGAAACCAAAGCATATTTCATTAGTTATTTTGTTTGTTTCGATGAATAGGTAGTAATATTGTAAGTTCTTATAAAATTATAATTTTTTACCTGCAAGATAGCACGTTTCCACAATGGGACAAAGTCACTGCTCTGATTATATCGCCAGAGGCAACGATTAATTTTTCTGTGGTTAGGGCGACATGCATTTGTTTGATGGGCACGCCTTGAGGTAATACTTGTACTTCTGAAATTACAGCTGTTCGAACAGGGTTTCTACTATACTCATCTACACTGGCATCAAAGTCTCCTTCATTAGCTGCTACATTTACAGCTTTGATAACTCTTCCGTCATCCGTACCGATGTACATGACGTCATACTTGTTTCCATTCATCGCTTGAACTTGGGGATGCACGGCGATGGCGGAAAATCTATATTGTAAACTAACTCTAATGAGAACTGGCCGCGCTAAGAATGATGGAACAGCTTTATCCATTAACGGGTGTGTTTTTATAAAATTCACTGCTGAATCAGAGAGTGTTCTGCTGTCTTCAACGCAAGATCCAGGTCGGTTTTCTGGTAATTTTTCTTTTTCTAGAGGCAGCCAGTTCGAGTTCATACCCTCTTGGCCTTTAAATGATCCCTCAAAAGCATCTATGATATCCCTCATAGCGAAAGCGCATACAGCTGAGCCTCCTATTGCATTCTGAGGCGTAGTAAATACTGCGTATATTATATCATTTTTGCTACTGCTTTTGCCATACATTCCATTTATTAGTTCAGTAGTAGCCTCTGTAAAAAAAAATTTTTTATGAAACCGGCCGTAGTAAAATTTTACAATTAGTACAAAATCCCTATTAGAACCAAGAAACTTACGGATTTCATCGAAATAGAAAGGATACTCTCCAGGCATGGAACAATTTAAGCGGGTTTTCAAGAATGAAGTCCAACGGTCGCTGAACGTATGAGGTCCTCCTTTATCGTTAAGGCAGATCCTTGCTACTCTCGAGTATACTGCCTGTAGAGATAATACGAACAATGTTAGACTATCACATTTTATAGTCACAAAATTCACCACAAATTAAAATTAATCTGTATAAGACTATAAAAATGGTATATAAACAACAATGACCTTTCCGCAGTTCATGAATTCGACAGCAGTTTCGCGATAGAAGAAGTAAATATGGCTGGTAGAAGCTACAGCTCCCACAAATGAAGGATCGTTGAGCAGTCGGAGGTCCGAGCGCTCAGTTCGTACTGGTTCGCGATAGATCAGGGGATCGCCTCCAGAAAAATCGGCCGCCGTTGCTGTGTATAATTGACCGTCTGAAAGGAAGGAGGATTATTTTCACAATGTAGGTAATATAAATGACCAAATCCATGTTAACATGGATGGTGGGTAATTGGGTCTAGTCGTGATCTATTGTTTTCGGTTTCCTTTTGCTCTTAAGGTAAAGTACCAGTTTGAATCTCTACATAGCCAAATAATAAAATCGTGAGCCGCTAGTAAAATGGAGATTCTGTGTAATCTCCATGTTACTCGTGTCTCTAGATAGATTTACCACATGTACATATTTTGCTATGGTTTTTTATTGAGGTGTCGCAATAGGATGTAATTTTCTTTTGTTACATTATATGTGTGCAATAAAACAATGGTCTTCAAAGAGTTAGGTAGCATGAACGAAAACTTTAGTGGTACCTATAGTACCTAACTAATATATTTTTACTTACCAACAAAAATTGCAGTCGAATTATGTTGTGGATCGTAAGGACAGCGGCCTGATCCGTCGATTTCTTCTAGATGGTGGTTTGGTGGGTGTCTTGCGTACCGACGACATAACGGTTTGAATGCATTGGTGCCACACACCAACAGACGTCCGTGCGACCGCGCTGCTACTCGCGGGTAATTCTGACATTCATCGGCAGACTTGCCCTTTAATTGGCATAGCTCCCTGTGTGCGTCCGTCGATTGCCACTCCAGTCGCTGTGGGTAAAATTATTTATGTTTAAGTATGGATATATTATTATGATACATTTTATCGAATGATTTGCATTCAATGAAATGTAAATACTATTAAACAATTTGAATTTGGTAATAGAAACTAAGTTAAATATTGCATTGAACAAAATATTGCACAACCAGAACTCTCAGTCAAGCGCGTTAGTTAATCCGATAGCCGCAGCGCCCGCAGCGCCCGCAGCCGGCCTGTGTTAGCTAACCGACACGACGACGCGACGGCAACGTTGCGCTTGCCTCCACTATTTTTGTCTGTACAAGTATCGTTGTCTCGTGCGTTATATTAATTTGATACATTAGTCATTCATCAGAACTTGTTGTCTTATTTATTAAATACATAATCTGGGATTTGGGTCGGTCTGACAGAATTAACTTTCTCTGAGCATAATAAATAAGGTACGGTGCAAATGTTTTGGCCAATTTGCACAATTTGTTACCTACTGAAACTGACTTTTAGAGGTCTGTTTTGCAAACCAAGTTACTAGTAGCTACGTGTTGATGTCAAAATGCAGTGCAACCTACATCGCAAATGTGCTTAGCGTACAGTTATCTTTGCGGCAAGATATCGATAGCAGTATCGATATTATCCGTAGTTATCACTGCTAAAATTCTAAAACCTACTTTCATTTGCACCGAAAATGTAATTACAGTAGATTTATTTTTATAAAATAGGTGTGCTAGTTAGCTAGAATTTTCCTTCTGGGGTATGATTACAAATACACTGGCAAACAAAAAAAAGTTGCTCAGGTTGAAGAAAAGTAACCGTATAGATATGATTAGTATTCGGGCGAGCCGGAGTAGCTGCCCAGCGCCGCCGGGGCCGTGAATAATTCAACGCATCACCGCACTGGTCAGCTCTAATATGTGACGAGTAATTTAAACACTGAGCACCACATTCAAGTCGAACCTTTGAATGCTATGTTTTTTTTTATTAAATTACCATTTGTAATTTGCGCTGTAATTTTTCTAGGGCATAATTATATACCTAGGTATCAGATTAGGCTAAGGCTCGTTAGGGCTCATTCTGTTGTATCAATATACTTTACATACACAGCAGCAGTTAATTCTCTGCAGATAATTAGAATGCTAATACCTGGCACTATTGCATACAAGGATTCACTGTTAACCTCTATTTTTCCGATTTTATATAACTTGAGCAGAATACGAAGTAGCTCTGTAGCGTCTTCCTACCTCATTAAAATGTTTATATTTTAACTCGCACTGGGGCGTGGAGATCCGACACAGACGTTTTAGACAAAAAAAAAAATAAGATACAGTTTATTGTGTCTTGCGTATCTCTGCGTGCCTATGTGCCTGATTTCTATTTATCTCTGTAAGGGCATTGAACGTATGTCTGATGTGCCGTCATAAAATACGCCTACCAACACAGGACTGTTTTTCATGAGTGAAACATTAGTAATTTGTGGCTTCGTGCCAAGCAATCTCTCGCCCTACGTCCGTTCGTCCATGTTGTTTCGTGTTTTTTTTTTCTCACACCGTCGTCAATTGCAGCCCCAAAACAGAGCACATCAACTAATGCTTGTATGTGATTTATCCAAATCTTTGTTTAAATAATTTGCTCGTTTCGTCAAACACATAAATAAGTACTATTGAGGCGTCTCTTTATTTACAGACTCGTTTAATCTGTTAGCCAACTGTCAATCCATACTAATATTAAGTCTGTCTGTAGTTACCTTTTCACGCCTAAACCACTGAACGAATTTCGATAAAATTTGGCAGAGAGATAGATTGCATCCCGGGGAAGGACATAGGATAGTTTTTATCGACATACCTCGCGGGCGAAGCCGCGGGCGGAAGCTAGTAGGAAATAAACTTATATTTTCAGCCATATTTCTCGATACATTTTAGTACCTCATGATTATGATGCCTAACGTCTCCACAAACGATGGGGCACTTAATATCATGTCCTACGTGTCCTGTCAGCTGCACGTTACAAGAACTGATGGACGCTACTGATGTCGCCATACTCGTAGCCGAATTATGGGCTGAGTCCATATAGATTGCCATCGACACTCTAAGAAGATGATGCCTAACAATAACATACTTATGTAATTGTTTATCAGATATAGACAAAGCTTCTACAAAAATGCACAACCAAGGAAAAGCCAGCAATGAAAAACGTAATCCTATGATTCTTCGCTATAACACTTGACTCGAAAAGAATTTGCCTTGTAAAACGTTAGTACAGTGATGGTCCAGATTTTACGATAAATAAGTAAATAAAATCTCATACCATTTTACAAAATAAACATTCTGCTGCGCGAAGTGGGTCGTAACGTAACTGAGAATATACAGTGACTAAAATACCTACTATATGTAGTTGTTTGCGCAAGATTAGATACATAAACCTGTAGTAGAGTGCGATACCTATTAAGGTTTTCGTTACTGGTTCGTTCAGGCTGCCACTGCAGGCGGATTAACTTGGCCAAATCTACGGCGATATCAATCTGGACTATCTGGGTACTGTTCTGGAGATATCCCTTATCAAGGAGTCCGGATTTTAATCAAATACAAGATAGGGCTTTTCGTCAAGTGATTTGTAAATACTACTGTTTCCAATAAAAGTAGTTTTGTAGTAGTCTTTCCTATGACGCCCGTCCAATGCTTTCAATATTATTGGTTGCTTTCAACAGATAGATGATTTTTGAAGGTTTATATATTTAAATAATACAAACAATCTACTTTTATAAGTCCCAGTACCTAATTAGAAAATTATTAATTTATTAACTTTATAGCAGGTAACATGCATAATGTAAAAATTGTATAATTACCTGTTCAACATTTTCTGACAGATCGTAGAGGCTTAGGTTGTACACTGTGTTCCTGCGAATACACAAAAAGTATGTTGTAATGGACGCACAATATTAACTAAGTAAATAATTTAACACAATATTATTAGAACAAAACAGGTTTATTCTGAGAATGGTCGCACCTGATTAAATAATACCGAGATACTTAGTGTTTTGGAATTCTTTGAGTTTCTTTGGAAATTGCTGACTGGCGTTAATTTGCATAATCAGAACGTTTAGGGCGATGTGAATGGAGTAGGTAGTAAAGTAGAATTACCTCATTTAAAAGTTGCTTTAGTATTATTATAATATACTTAATGAAGTGTTAATTTACCTGCCGCCAACTATAATTGAGAAGTCATCTCTGTCTAATATACGGAAGTGGTCCGGCGCCGTCGCGTTGCCTACGAATTGCTCTGACGTTTCATCACCTGAAACAAAAACCAAAAATTTTAGTACCTACCAGTCAACTCAAAGTCATTTATGTTACAAATCCAAACTAGCCACACTTTGATCTAGAGAAGAGCGCTAGAAACACGGCACTATACGATAGCAGATTCAGTTAAAGCTGGTGAATTATTCAGAAAGATCTGCGCGCAGGTCAGCTCTCTAAAACACTATTGTTCCTCGCAAAGCTAAATTACGTTGAAGAATAGGTATAATATGGCTCATTTTTTTTAATATTTAGTAAGTAAGTAGGTAGCAAATCTTAGGATTTGTCTAAGCAGATTTTATTTTGCGATAAGAACGTTTAAAATAAATATAATCCGGCAAGTAATAGGAATCTTTACACGCTTTTGTTGTTGTTTTGAATGTGCATATGGGATATTTTTTTGTGCAGATCAAACGAACAATGTTCCTATTGTGCTGCGATTAAACAACAATGAACATTTGCGATTTCATCACAATTGGTTGGGAAATTCTCACATGTCACATAATACTCCGAAATGCCGCTAAGTTCCTTGCACCTGGCATGTAGCAGGAAGTTATTTTTTGTAAATATGTAGCTATGAAGCTATTTCCATTACCTACCAGTTTTTCTAATCAGAAAGTATAAAAGAAAAGTTTTAACATCGAGCATACCGTTCTGGAAATATGTGTATAGGTACGTCTTTGGGTCCTTTTCTTTATAACAAACTACCCAAAAATCTCAAAGAATTACCCACCAAAATGTTTACAAAGCAGTTAACAAAATTGTTACTGGATAAGTGCTACTACACAATCAAAGATTTTTTAGAGGACATAACTTTCAGTAAAAATGCTTCGTATGTTAATTCATTTTGTTGTTGACATAATAATTTGTAATTCCGAAGGTTTCTGTTCTATCATTGACTTTATTACTGTCGACATTCTTATTATTGACATGACATCTCTATATTTTTGACATCTTTGTATTATAGACGGTAATTTAGGAGAGTTCGCTATTAGTGAGTATTTATAAGTATGTAGTGTTACCCACCGTATTAATATGTAGCGTACCTATTTAAACTTTGGCCAGTCTATAGAAACTCCCTCGGCAACATTGAGCAGAGCTAAATTTTTGCTTTCCAACAGATGCAAAAGTAATTAATTATGTTGTTTTACGATGTTGATTTTACCATATTTGATATGTATGCGTGCGTTAGCATCCGGCATCCAGGCTTGAGCCGTGGACGCAAGGAGGACAAGGACCGCGCGCGCGACGGCCATTTTAACTTAATATCTCCTCTCCATGCGCGCCATGTTTCCGCACTTCTGGCACCCTGTAACAAAACATTATTAAGTTATTTATATGAAATTGTTCTTACAGCTGAATGGATCATCTCATCCAAAAACAATATAATTTAATTTTATGTTAGACTAGCTGCGCCCTGCGGTTTCACCCGCATAAGTTTCGATCCCGTGGGAATATCCGGATTAAAATTATCCTATATGTCAAACCGGGTTCTAAACTATCTCTGTGCCAAATTTCATCCAAATCGGTTCAGAAGTTTTTGCGTGAAAGAGTAAACAAACATCCATCCTCACAAACTTTCGCATTTATAATATTAGTAGGATACATAATAGGAGACCAGTCGGAAGCGTACCTATCATGTTCATATTGCTATAACAAAGTAAAAGACTTAATCCACAATAGAATCCTCGCGTTTCATAGTCTGTGGCTAGAAGTGTTAAGAGATTGCTACCGAAGCTTGGCAGAAGCATCTATAGATTCCTATTGAACTTTTGGAATGTTTACGATAACAACAACGATATTCCCGCGCAGGTTTCTTTTTTTCTGAAAATATGTAATACGTTTTACATAAATGTACAGACGCCAGCACATCAAGCTACTAAAATCTGTCAAATTTCTTAATTACATTTTGAACTTTATCGCTAAAGCGTAAGGTTTGAAGTTGATTGGGAAAATTTGACAGTTTCGGGTAGCTTGATGTGCTGGCGTCTGTACATAGGATGTAGGCATATTGTTACACTTATGTGTCGTTATTATGCCTAATTTTGTTCTGGAGCTAAACGATAATTGGACATGCAAATAAGACTCATTTAAATGATAAATGTAAATGAGTGCGTGAGATGTCGTTGAACGCACGCATATCTAGTGGCGAGTCTGGTTCTCGGTCACACGGGACGATCGCTTGACGCACGCAGCATGCATCCGCACACGCACTCATTGCTCAGGATTCGCATTCTACTATTTTTTACATTTTTTTAAACTATTCTTGTCGATCGTGAGAAACAAAACTCGATCGTTTCGTCCCTGTCGTGATCTCAGAACCCACCGTTCACTTGTTACGATATCTTATTTTTAATCCACCTTTTATGCCTCGTTCGATACAGTTTATTGAAGACATTTCATTTTTTTATTCCTACAGATATTACAGTGAATGGCCATCGTAAACCGGATAATTTTGATCTACCTTATAAATATTTAATTGGTTCGCATGACATTATTTTTAGAAGAGGCTTCTTAATGTGGCTATCATTCTTTATTGCTTATACCTGCGTATTATAATTGCTTATTGCTTATCTGGCTATACAGTAGATATATTTCAGATGGACAGCGGGACCTTGAGGCGAAGACTATAATATGAGCCAACGAAAAATGCAATTTTCTCCGAAATCAGGATTAAGTATGGCCACTTTGAACAGTTTTTTTTAGTTAGGTAAGTAGAGGTTTTGTGTCATAGTTTTAGGTTTCGACCTTTATTTTGTACTTGTGAAATGCTCAATCTGTATTTGGTGTTATTTAGGTACTGTATAAGCACATCCCACTTCAGCACTGTAAACGGAGACCGTTAACTGAACTTGAAATACAAACGAGCGAAGGAAAATGGTGCGAAAGATCGTAGTTTTGATAAAATGTAAGTCGACAGATTGCTTCTATTAATTTTAATTAATTCATGGTCAGCGTTGCGAGGTGGCGCTGGTACGTTAGCTAGACGTGCGTTGCGGGATGGAAACTTTATTCCTATATACCTAAGGTTATCTACGTATATTTTTAACTCTATGTCATGATGAAATTGCGCTATTTTTTGCCTTCCACAGCAGAAGCTCTTTTCTTTATATTTTAACATAAATAAAAACAATGAATGCATATGAATTTGACATTATGTATGTAAACAACTAACAATAAAAGTGATTACCTAATGGAAAATATGCAAAATAATCACATGTCAGATGTTCTGCATTGTGTAACGATATTAAAAAGGGTTGAGAAATTGATGTAACATGTTGCTCGCGTACTCGCACAGATGTGGCGCACCACACAATGCACGGAGGACTGAGTGCAACGCGCGGAGGGCGACGCGACGCATGCATTTGATATTTTCACGAGTCTGTTACGTTACACCACCACGGTGCTGTTTTGGGAGCAACTGTTCACTGATGTATGCCATTTAAGCTGGATTGCGTGAATTTTGCCCCCACGACACGATATATTGCACTTCGAACGGACAATTTATGCGCTCCGAGTGGCGAGTGTTCCGGAACAATTACCGAACTAAACAAATAGCGATTACCGGAACGGAGGCTAAACTAGTTAGGTAACTTCATGTTGAAGTTATATTACAGAATGCGTAGGTTTTACTAAACTCCTTTCAAATGTGCAGGATACAAGTGGAACATCTGCGCCATGTTGATATCAAAATATCAAAGAAATAAATAATGAAACCTTACGGTCTAACGTCGAATACGAAATAAGAAAGATAATAAAAATGTAAAAGAGGTGTTCGAATGAATATTTTATAGAACGAGTTAACAGTAGTAGGTACTAGTTGCCACACTGCAAGCAGGCAAGGTGTCACAGTCAGTTCTCATGTGTATTTCTCGTTACTGTTCAATTTGTGAAACTACATGTCCATTGTCCATGTACGTCGGCGTCTTGCTCATTATTATATTCCCTTGTGTTATTTTATTGGTATGAAGAGTCTCTGGCAGATTACGCTGGCTCAATATGCGGTAAACAAGATAAAGCTGCAGTTGCGCGTAGCCGGTTGACACTTGAGCCTCGAGATGCGGCCGCGACGTGCTGAAGACTTACTCTATCCCACGCGGATCAGGAAGCTGCGGTTCTTTTCTGTCACTTGTAATAAATAACCATTTGAAGGAGCGTGGGGCGGTTTAACGTTCGACTTGAAGGACAGAAAAGTTATGCTGTAACGATAAAAGGCGGTTTCGCGCCATTTTTCCATGTCGGGAAACCCATTTTGACTTCTGGACGTGTCACGTCACGCCTTAAATGTATGTTTTTGAAAAGTGGACAAGCAATAGCGGCACTGCCCTTAGTACTTATGGTTTAATATACGTATTATTACTACCACTGTAGGTATTTCCCACAAACATTTGAACTTTTAAGCCAATTTGGAATAAGAGAGTAGTATTCCGTAACTCTCAATTAAGATAAACTGTTCCTAGATTTGTCTGAAACAGCGACAAAGTGAAGAGTTATTAAACGCTTATTAGGTAAACGAGTGACTGTTTTAGAACGTACGAGTAAGACTCGGAACTAATACGTTATAGAAATCTTGACTTTGAATACCGTTTTTATAATTAGTAATGGTAAATTAACTATTTATGTAAGTAAGAATGATTCTAGACTATTAAATTTTTCGAAAGTCGGGCATCCACGTATACTGCTCAAGGAATATGAAGCCAAATTCATGAACAAAGTACTGATTTTTTTGTAATGTTTTCCTCAACATAATTATTATTCTCCATCATATAGGTAGGTATAGGTATATATAATTAAAGTACATATTTAGTTTTAAAAGATAGGTAACACTGTATACTAACACTCTGTACTGTATGTATATATAACTCTGGTTTATGTAACTGGTATGCTCTATTAACTTTAACATCCCTGAATTTTCATCAACAGATTTTCAATCAGAAACAGCCAGATTTCATTACGTGGCTTTATAACTCTTGTGATGGCTTTTTATTAAAATGTAACTGTTTGCATTGCCTTTTTTTAATTTAACTTTGTCGGTAGTAGGTATGTTTGTTAACATACCATACGTATCTCCCTATCTAATATATATCAGAAAGTTACGATATCATTCGGTTATAAATTAATGAAGAGAGGTTATTTTTTATCTACTGAGAAGTGAGAGCTACCAATACAGATATTAGTTTGGTTTTACCATCCGCTACATAAAATTGACATATTTACCCAATTGTTAGATACATTTAGCGAACTTCCTAGTGAGTAAATCGTGATAAAAATATAATTTGTGCCAATTAATGGTCGTTACTTCGTGTATTTACTGATAGCGGCAGTTATGATAAACTGTACTTAAGAACCTAAATGTATCGTATCAACAACTTGCTAGCGTGTTACGATAACTTATCAGTTGTCAGTAATAAACGTTCCTAAAATAATTTACTAATTACAATTTTTTTACGAATTTACAAACGGTACACATGTTTAAACGATACGAGTTTACTCTTAGTGTATCACATTTGTCTGACACCTGGGTACCTACCTAGTACCTTCCCGTTGTTCTTTATGTAAACAATTGATAGGTATTATGGTCAAGAACATTACGAGAATGTGACACATTGTAAACTTAAATGAATTACTCATTGTTAATGGTTTTCCGGTATTTATTTGTAGACATACAATCCAAGTACATACTATGTCAAGTACCTAATAACGGAATATTATTACTTACCATAATTATTAGGTGTTATGTTGAAGGGAAAATGTTTTTGTAACTCTGTTGTACTAGTACCTAAGTATTCTGTGCTATGACGTTCAAACGTTATCGAAAGTTTAATTATTTTTGGTAAACCCTTAGTACTTAGTACCCTAATAAAAATCCTTATCGGTTTGCATAGCACCCATAGTGATCTTTGTAAAAAACACACCGATTCTCAAACTGTTTTTAAACATTGAAAATTTTCGCCAAAGTAAGTTTTGGCACTTTAGGCAATATAGATTTTTATCGAAATGTATTCTGCTATTCTGTTTAGTATGGTCTGCGGGTCAGGGTAGAGGTACTTTATCGGTCGCCTATTTTTAGATATGTGAGGTGTCTCGGCTCGTGGCCCGTGCAATGTAAGGTGTAGGAACGAAATGGCTTCCTTAATGGAGCTTGCAGACGTTGGGTTAGCAACTTACTCCTATTTATACATTATTACTAATCTTATAGAAAAACAAGTAAAACCAACGCCTTTGTGTTTGATACAAAAAATATTATGTTTGTGTTTTTGTATAACAAGTACAAAGAATACTGCGAACCTCACTAAATCTTATTCTTCTTTACTGTATTTATTGGTTAATAAATATGACGTAGGTATATATTACAGCCAGGGATATGAGATAATTTTCAAGTTATGGAACAACAAAATGAATAAGATTAAGAGGCGATGGAATTAAATAGTCTGAGATTATGAACACTGGTTTAGGTCTTACTCTACTGAGATTTCGATTTTTACTTTTGAGACAAATAATGTTATTATTGGTTAATTCTGTTTTTTTTGGATGTAAACTAACTGTTTGTGTTTCTTATAAATATTAAGACTGTACCTAATACATAGATACCTAATTTAACCTTTATGCCGGATTAATCCGACAAATATTTTCGTGTCCATTTCGCCAGGGACGACCCTGGCGAAATGGACACGAAAATATTTGTCGGATATGTTTGTGGTATTTGGTCGTACATATACGAATATATACGACCAAATACCACAGCTCGTTTAATCTCCTTTTTTAATTAGGTAGTTACGCTGTATTCTATCAGGTATTTTTCTATTTTTGTTTTCGAGCACTGGGGGCACACAACTGATATGAATTCGGGCGGTTAAAAGGTTACAAAGTTTGATTGATGCGAATACTTTTGAATTTCGTAAAGTATTTGTTTACCTAATAAGACAAGTAGGTAAGGAAACATACACTCTGCTACGCGTATGAATGATGAACAATTAAAAATAAATTATTTTTCCAGTGACCTGGTTATGGTCCTGCGGGAATTCAAGTCGACTATGGAAACTACGTACGAGTATGTAATTTACTGGCATGTGGTTACGTGATAATATGTATCTACTACATTATGAGGATGTATAAAATATTTTAGTCATGACTGATTCACCAATGAGTTCTACCCACATTAGCATCAATGAGTGTTGTTGTTAATGGATGCTCATTATCTAACTATTATGATGGAAAATTGATTTGAAGGCGCATTTATAGAGTCATACAAAAACGTAAACGTGTATGTTTCGTCTGTTTATGGGCTTCACATTTATGTCATTGAACTAAGCAAATGCTTTGCTTTATAGATGCATGTTGAAATTTTGATGTAGGATTTACCTACGTGTAGTGTCCCCCAGTGGCGTGCACAGAGATTTCAGACAGGGTATGCACAAAAAAATTGCGGCTGATTTTAATTTACTATTTAAACACACATTGCCGCCAGCACAGGTCTCACATGTATAATTTTCCATTTTTTACAATAGACTTACTAAAGAATTACTCGTCAATCATTAGCGTATGGCGCCAAGAAAAACTTTATAATTTATTACGTTACGAACTAATTAGTCGGTCATTTGGTCAATCCGACTAAAAAAAGTCGACCCTTTGCAATTAACAATTAAGCGGTGCTTTTAGGGGTTCTCAATTTGAACGGTTTGCAATGTAAGCTATGCTTCTAAAACTCCAACACGCGCACACATTTTGACGCACACAGTCACATTTTTGCTGTGTACCTGCTACACGAAATGCGTTGTATGAAGAATAAGCAAGGCGTAGTATTGCTTTTGCTCACGGGAACGCTGCCTGCGCGGGTGGCGGGTGTTTGCAGCTCCAACGATTTAGTTCCAAAAAAAGTTATAGATGGCGCGTAAGCTAAATTGCTAAATTCATTATAGTTATTTATCATTTAGATGGGCATGTATGTATGGGACTACAGGGTATGCAGAGCTTATTTGCGTGTATGGAGTGCACGCCACTGGTGTCCCCCATGAAAAGCTCACCCCATGCAAACGATTAGTAGGTACCTAATACATAGTTTCAAATATATACATCCTTACTAATATTATAAATTCGAAAGTAACTCTGTCTGTCTGTATGTTACCTTTTCTCACCTACTTACTCCTAAACCACTGAACGGAATTGATAAAATTTGACATAGGCTACTTTTTGTCTCAAAAATATCCCTAAAGGGAGGGATATAAGGGATGTTTGTATGGGGAAACTTGTTATTTCTTAAGTTTGGGATATGAAAATTAAAATTTATGCTTTTGGTAACAAATAATGAATTAAATATTTCATCGTTTTAGTAAAATGATCTCTCAAGAGGGTAAAATAGGGGATGATTTTAAAATTCAAATGTAATATTGACATTTTTGTGTAACTATTTTAAACGGGTTTAAGGGATTGGAAATATAGTCATAGTCCGTATCTGGAGGTGACATTTTAGTCTTTATTTCATTAAAATCGGTCCACTCGGTTAAAGTTATCACTACTTGCAACGGCTTGGAACGGAGAGTTTTGGTTTACCAGTGTGCTCGATAGATGGCGTTGTGGAAATGATGCGATTTTCTGAATCACGGTAAAACTTTCAACAGGATAGTACTCATTCATGCAACGCATTAGATAGAGTCGTGTTAGGTTGGTAGTTCGTTTTTTAAAAAAAAATCGTTCGTTCGATAGGTTGTTGAAATTACTTGAAATAATATTGAATTTAATTGGTTCTTCTATTCGCTTCGTTGCGTACATTTCTCGAAAAAATAAATCGATCGAACTAGTCAATGTTCTGTTCTGGTTCGATCGGATTTTTTTTTGTACGAGGCACTACGAGGTCAGGACTTCAGGAGGTCTCGCTTCTCGGTCGAGTGTTTTAAAAATCTCTATTCTATCGAGTATTTAATCTAACTTCCGTTGATCGCAGTTGACGAGTGTCAATTGCTTTCACGATCTCAAAAGTTGTTAGTTGTCGCCGTTGACGTTGACCCTATTATTTTAGAAATGAGTAATTCGTAGGTTTATTTGTTGTTTTATAGGTAGTGTATTCAATAAGACGCATTTTTATTTAGTTCATTAGGTTTCAAAAATATTTTCTTTTGCTTTAGTGTGCTTTGTTGTAGGCAAGGGGATACTTTTTATCCCGATAGTACGTTCCCGTGGGATAATTTCCGACCTCCACGCGGGTAAAGCCGCTGGCAAAAGCGAGTTTATTATATTTTCCTAGATAAATAACTTCCTGAAATGGTACTACGTTTAGCATTGATGTTTTATAAATATAGGTACTCTACGAATTAGTATCCAAATTATTTGTATTAAGTAAATTTATTAAATAAATTTAAATTTATTGCACTATTTGCATATAGGTAGGTATAACGCAAATTAACTTGTAAATGAACTTAAATAAGCCAAACTATTATTGGATATTGCTGCAAATAATTTTGTATTTTGACAAATCCATTGGAGCGATAAATAGGATCATGGTAATTAATTTATTAGGCTTGCAAACGTGGTACATCTTTTTAATTAGGTACATAAAAATTGATTAACATAAATATCACCACCTCTTATATAAATAATATTAAATATAGTAGTATAGTATTTACTTAGTTTAATTGAAAGCTTAACTTTAATGAGGGTAGATATCAATCATGTCTAACTATAAAATTCAACTCGAACTATGATTACGTTTGTGAAATAGTATTTTAATTAGTGACGGAGCAAAAGTAGGTAATTAAATTACTTTTTGTCTAGTGAGAAACAAAAAGGTAAATAATAAGTTAATTCTTAATTAAACTTTCAGGGTATTCAAAATACATGGCTCAATTGATAAACAATTTTTGGAAAAATATAATAACATATTAACTGACTGTTGAGTATCGCGTGGAAACTTTAAAAAATTAAAAGTCAAATTACAGCGCGTGATTACATTTTGGGAGTAGGTAAGTGTCCAACCTAGCCTTGGTCTTGCATTGACCCATTGGCCCCAGTTACAATTAAGTACATAGTTAACATTCGGTGTGCCCGGCGCATCTGGTATTTTCGTTACTATCATAAATAAGTAATGATGACACATGACGCGCACACAATTACGCAGGATGTTGATAATGTTTTCATTCATTAATATTGTAAACTAGAGTAATTGTCGCTATTTGTGAATAATACGTTTAAGAATCTTACATTGTGACTTGTGATTATACACTCAGGGGCACATTTAACCGTCCACCCATCTCGAATTGCATATCGTTTGTTTATGTTAACTTCCGCTTTGAATACTAGGCGTAACTTCATAAGTGGGTATATCTGAAATAAATAAAACAATCATACCCGCGTTTTGTTTACCTTTGTGGTTTTTATTTAACAATAATCAGTTTAGTCGAAATTTTACAGTCCCGCCCTTCGTTTTGTGTGACGGATACATTTGATTTAAAACGTTGTGCTACCATTTCTTTGAATAAAACCGAAGTGTTGGAGTGCCGTGATTTCATTTACACCAAAAAAAATGCCACTGGACGCAGCTGGAGTAGCCAGGGCTGTAGCACTTGCAGACGCTGGGTTTAGCCAACGTCGAATTGGACGGATGCTTGGATATCCACGAACCACTATTCAAGATGCTATCCGGCGTTATAGAGAGACTGGTTCCTACACAAGAAGGCCAGGGCAAGGTCGTAGAAGGTGTACGTCAGAGAGAGATGATCGTTACATCGTCTCGAACGTTCTTCGAAATCGGTTTACAACGGCTTCTGAAGCTCGTAACCGCTTGTTTGAGGTACGAAATGTAAGTGTGAGCCTAAGAACAATAAGAAGAAGGTTAACTGAGAGGGATCTGAGAGCATTTCGACCAGTTCGAGTCCCAGCGCTGACCGCAACTCACAGAAGAGCGAGACTTTCATTTGCTCGAGAACATTTAAATTGGACTTCGGAACAATGGAAGGCAGTTCTCTTCTCTGATGAATCAAGAATCGCTTTACGAGGTCCTGATGGACGTCAGCGCGTGTATAGACGCCGCGGTGAAAGGTTTGCTGAATGTGCTGTGGTTGGAACAGTGGGCTACGAGGGAGGCTCGATAATGGTGTGGGGTGGCATTTGTTACGACGCCCGTACAGAGTTGGTCATCTTCGATAGAGGCAGCGTTAATGCTCACAGGTACGTGACAGAAATCCTAGAACCACATGTGATTCCGTTTGCGCCATTTATTGGCGATAATTTTATTTTAATGCACGACAACGCTCGTGCACACACCGCGAGAATTGTCACCGATTACTTGGACGCTGTCAATATTCAGCGATTACCGTGGCCAGCTCGCAGTCCTGACCTGAACCCAATAGAGCATGTATGGGACAACCTAAAAAGACGGATTCGGAGTCGTATACCAGCTCCTACGACCATCAGTGAGCTAAAAACTGCAGCTATTGAGGAGTGGGAGAACATTCCCCAAAGCGACATCCAAGACATAATGGACGGGCTTTATAATCGGTTGCAAGAGGTCATTAGGGCCAGAGGAGGAAATACACATTATTAATCCGACAATTTAGAGCATACTTTTTTTTAATGTAAGATTTTGCTAATTTTTATTTTTTGTAAGAAAACTGCATATTCTAATTTTTTATTAATTTTGTCTCAATTAAACCATTTCACAACATACACATGTTTCATTTGTTTTCGTAAAGGTTCACCCAATGTAATATTATAACAAAATTAATTAAATTACCATAGAATTTTGAAGAAATCGACAAAATGTGGGTGGCCGGTTTAATGTGCCCCTGAGTGTAATTAGATAGGTCAATGACACTGCTTTTGGAGGCAATTCTGAAAATGTTTTAAAATTATCGCGTTGGTACAACATGATTTTTTGGTGATCTATTTTCAATTTTAGCGAAAGAGCTAAGTATTTCAAGAAAGCATTGTTGTTGGTGATAGGTAACATACAAATTATATTATGTAATTAAGTAAACAAGGATGAATAACATATTGGTACCATTAATACATCTGCCGCATGCCGGGATGATTTGCTTCTGGGCTTTCCCCTGAAGAAGATGATGACATAGGAAAAATTGATCAACAGGCGGGAAGCTATCTACTTAGTTGAGACTACGGATTTAACCCATTTATTTATAAACGTTATTTAAAATTAAGTAATGATTAGCGACTGTATAACCATACAATTTTGACGTTGCATTCTTAACTTTAAGCGACGTTTATGAATAAACCCCTTAATGTTCATCTTACAGTGAACCAATCTAACACGCTTTGCTTTTTGGAAAATGTTACTATGGAATTACATTATAGAGTAAATATCGCTTTTGTAATTGACATTGTTAATTCGTGTGCCAGCCGTTGTACTGTTGTAAACTCCTGGACTCCTTTGTAACGGTCTAAGACAATAAAAACTATCGCTTATCTAATTACTCATACAGTGCAATGTACATTTGATACGACGACGTTATCATTCAATTACTGTTTGTGCTGCGTACATTTCTGTGTAACCAAATCATATTTGGTAAAAAATAAGCTCGTATTTACACTAAACAAGTTAGCTTCATGAGGTCGGTAATAGTACTAATTGGTTCAGTTTCGAAGTTAGCAAGCATCATCGCAAGACTTTCCAAATTAGTACAATAAGTAAGAAAAGAGGACATAACAGTGCGCTTTTGAGTGGCGGTACAATTTACACCGTTGGCGTAGAGTACCTAGTTGAGTAGTCGAATCGTTGGTAGAGCCGAGCGGCCCCGCTCGCTCGCTAGTTGCTTGCCCTGTGTCAACAAAGCTTGCTCTCTCCTTCACTCCCCTACCCTATGGGTTTTGTTTGTGACGCCTCCGCAACGCTATGAGCCCAGGCCCGTTACTTAAAACTGTATAAATAATATCTTTGTGTAAAGTTATAAGACGTTGCCACTTACCAATTTTGAATATTCCCAGCTTTGTAATCCAATTTCGTTTTTAAATCACGGGTCATAGCATTGTTAAGATAGTATAATTCAAGCACAGCATTTAATTACACTCCACTCATTCACAAATATCTGTCTGACATAGTCAGATATAATTGATATAAATCACAACGCTCACGAAAAAATCACAGATGCAGCACTTGGGTTCACAAAGGTAGTAACCGGTTTGTAGAGAGTGTAACAAAAGTGGTGTATTTACGGTGGGCGCGTTGACGAAGCCAAAGCCAGCGTAGACTGTCGCTGTGCGTGCTCTCGCGGCGCACTCGGCAGGGGCACTAGCGCGAGCGCGGCCCCTCTATCTCGCTCCCCGAACTTGCCCGACAGGCTCGTCTACTTCTGAACGTGCGCGTGCGCTCGCTGCGCTGATGCCACGTTTCGTCCCACGTTGCCAGTTCTCCACAATATTTTTTTCTTGTTTTGTGTTGACGCTTCTAAATGAGGGCCCATAAAATAGAAACGTAGTTCGACGAATAAAAAATTAGGAGGGTTAAGTTAGTTACTGACTCTTCTCATAGCTTGTAAAATCTCTATGATGCATATTGCTGTATTGAAATTGGTGGAAGTATTACTTCTCACATACCTACTTTATACATTTAATAGAGCACAGTTAAAAATCATGAAAATTGTAGAGCAACAAGATGAGAATATGTTTGAATGGTATGGACGAGTTTATTATTTATTATGCAGTTTGAATAAAACATGTTATTAATAAACCCGCACTGTTTGTGAATAAAGCATGGTAGAGCATGAATAGCACAACTCTACTGCAACTTTTTTGCGTATTCCACTGCGGCTGTTAGTTATTGCTATTATTATTAATATTACGAATTAAACTCACGAAAGGACAGACACATGTGGCAGTCTCAGTTTATTATACGCGGCGACGCTCACCCCTCGCTGTACGCCAGGTAGAAACCGGCGAGCACTTGAAAAAAATGCCCACGACTACAATTCGCGCTCTACTGCTACGATAAACTTTTGTCCCAATATTTATGGCCGTTTTGTTTTGACCTAAGAAACTCAGTTAAGATACTTATTTAGAAATTAGTTGGAATTGCAGAATATTGTGTTTTCTGTTGTATCTTTTACTTCTTCCTTGTTCCCTGACGGGCAGTTATCAACCTGACCAGAATGGAGCGTGACAGTAATTTTGTAAAATATAATGATCTGCAATGTAAATATTTATCTCGATAGAAGAATTTTGAAATATTTAGAAGGTATCAAGAATTTATCTTTATTAGTACAATTCAAATGTTCTAGAACTCGACTCGGTGCGGGAAGGATCATTATTAAGTCAGAGGCTTATAATTTATGTAATGGCACATAATGGCCAATGCATTTCGGGAAACACTGGAGCCGTTTGCTGGAATAAAGATGTTTGGTTCCAAGTTCCAATCCAACATGAGATATTGTACAGCAATTGAGGCATAGCTACAGGACGTCACACGTTTATTGTGGGAATATTTGTACGTGTCAGGTGCTACCTGGCCCCGTACCTGCGGTAATGCTATTATGCAGCCACAGCCTCCTGCCAAATGTACAGATAGTGTGGTAATAACAGACGCAGATAAGTGTAAAATCCGTTCAGTGAAAAAAATGGTGCAGTCACTGTAACATTATAAATGATAAATGATTTTATTTCTGTAAGCAGGTTTGTACAGACGCCAGCACATCAAGCTACGACAGATTGTAGTAGCTTGATGTGCTCTCTATGCGTATCTGTACAAACACTTTTACACGTCAATTTATTTTACTTTCTTAGTAAGCCACGTGTTACAGGAGTTTTAGGTGGCAGAGCTATTAAACCTTATTTATATTACTCGTCGTGTTTTAAATTATACTTTATAACAAGCACATGCCCGACTCGTCACAGTGGTCACTGTTCCGATTGATCACCTACATTTTACTTCATACAAGAAATTCCGGTTCAAAAAAAATCATTTTATTTATTATTTTTTTATTTTATTTTGTATTTACGTTTATAGGCCTTTCAGCAGCCCAGCAGTGACACAATATAGGCTAAAAAAAACAATAACCCTTATTCGTCACGTGTTATTAAAAAAAAGTTGGAAGGTACAGTTACAATCGGATTTTCTTAGATTTAGCAAGAGCCTTAAAGACTGGATAAAAACTATGTAGGTACCTTACACCCCTACCTATTATAGTAAACAGGAATTTTGTAGATAGCAGCTTATCTTTTGGACTGCACTTTAAGAAAAAAAAAGTAAAGTATAAAGTACAGAGGCCAGCACATCAAGCTACCCCAATCTGTCAAATTTATTTGATGGATTTTCAACTTTACCACAAAGGAATAAGGTTCATATTCAATTGGGAAAATGTGACAGATTGGGGTAGGTTGATGTGCTAGCCTCTGTACTTAGCGATGACAGTTCGGGCTCTGGGACTAATAAAACAATAATGTTTGAAGCAGTTGTTAATCGTGATATTCTGTTTTGCAATGACGAATTGGAACAGTGATTGATGTGTGACTCATGATAATTATGTTAGGTACTCAGATGAACCTATTTTTTATAAGAAATAGGTAAATCATAAAAATTCAGAAATAACAAAAGCATTATCGTAATAGAGCAAAGATAGTAGGACTGTAGGAGCAATCGATATTGGCCTATGGCTACGTAACGTCCGACTTTCTCCTGAATAACATATTACGGAAGATAAGCTAGAAGAGGTCCAAGATGGCTGATAGTCAGAGCAGGTAGTAGGAGGGGAGCGCGCGCCGGGGACGCTGCGGTGGGTTATCGCGTACATTTGTCACAACCAAAGCTATTCAACATTATGATAAAATGTTCCTTAACTTGCAAATATGTACAACCAATTCCTAAACACACCTTTCTTATTTTGAATCTTTAGGTACCAAAAGAAACTTTGGATAGGTACATTTAATGCAGTCACATTAACTTGGTGTATTTTAGCTCCGAATTACGTTATCAGATCTAAAACGGTTTACGATCTCGGCGGCGCTTATTTGCATATCAGTGACTGTGGTTGGGGGTGAGCAGTGCGGACTCGCTGCAAGCCGGGAACAATATATTTCAGCCGAAGACGACGTGCTATCTCCCGCTTTTGTATAATACAAGACCGAGAAAGGCACCTTTACCTACAACTGGCATTATGCCACAGGCCCCCACAGCTAGTAAACAAAAACTTATAATACCCGAAAATGTTTGGATTCCATTACTGGTTAACTGGTTACTTAACTTTCCTGTTTTGCATTTCATACTGCAAATCCTAAATTAACTCAAATGTGGTTTAAAGGAGAATTGATAGCGCTTGTTGTGAGCACTCCGTGTAAGTACAAAATAAGCACTTCAAAAGTTGTGCAGTTTGCAATATCTTCGATAAGGCGAAAATAGTTTTCTCCGGTATTCAGTAAGCGGTGAGCCAAGAAGGGTAGCGCGGCGATATCTGTTAGATGGAGCTTCGCTAACGACATCACCCGACATCTCACTCGCCGAGAAAACCGCCACATCTTTTCTACATAGAGCGCTCAGATAGCAGAGAACGCCATTTGTCATTATCATATCCTGGCCATTCGCTCGCTTCGCTGTTATTAATAATGACTCACGATGAACTGTGGGGAAGAAAAAAAAACTACGTGATTGAATGCGGCTATGAATCTGGAACTTGGGCGTGTAATCCACTTGAGTTTTCTAAATTCATCTCGAGCACGTCGACTGATAAAATTAGACTGTTTGGGACCGCGTGTGTTCCTCTTTTTTTATTATATGCCCGTAACAGAAGCTGCGTGACCGTAGAGTTAGACTGGTATGGTAATGGCAGTTGTGTAATTTGTTAGAAAGAAGTCTCTATTGTACTTAAATAAAGTTCACATACCTAACCTAGGTATGTACACACCCCACAAAGATGTAGGTGTGTGTTGGTTGGATTTCATTGTAGCTTCGAAACTGTAAACCTATATTTTAGTAATGCAACTTACCTGAAAATAATGAAAAACCGCAATCGCGTATTTCTCCATCAATTTAAATAAATTTATAAAGCACCTATTTCACGTCACTGAAATCGACTTCAGAGGTCATCAGTAATATAATAACGCAATTTTTTATCATTTCCCACGCTATTGTCGTTCTTCCTTTGTGATAGAGCTGCCCTATTTACGGCCACATAGAGTATGTGCAAACGGTCAGTCTGCTTTACGTGTAGCGGAATCCGTGACAATAGAAACGATTAGGTTAACCGCTTACATGTACGTACGTAGCAGAGAATTAAAACGGTTGATGGTATTATGCGGGGCACGCTTGGTGCTTGCTATAGTTACAGGTGACAAAAAGCGGGCCGCGGATGCGCTCGGCCGTTCTAATTCCAAACAAATGCAAATTGGGCGGTACCACGGCCGGTGCTGGTATAGTGGACATCCGCTGAATGGAGGCGTTTTGTGCTCGAGCGCTAATGGCCGTGTAATTGGCACGAGGTTAATCGCGGCCACACGACCGCTTCACCTGTAATATATACTCTTTTATCTTTCGCTATCGAGACCAGACCAGCATATTACATACCAATTGGCGACTTAAGGAATTTTTACAGACATGCAAACCTACTGCCAATGTTTTCTTCACAACTTCAGGTTTTCTGCGTTTACTGTATTATTTGAAGAAAATAAGGCCTGCGTGGCATCTACAATAGGTACAATTTATTCCATGATCAGTTTACGATTTTTAGAGAATTCGAGTGCGGGCGGGGTATTGGATAATGAGCGTAGGATAAGTGAGTTGGTGTCAGCTGCGTGTCCTTGTCCGGTTGGTTCGGTTGCTTGGTCCGCTCTCCGCAGGAAGTCGCTCATTGTGCCGCTGACCCGTCACCCGTGCCGGAGCGGCTACCAAACCACCGCCCAGCTCACCAGCCCGATACATTACACGGTACACCCAATCTAACATCTGTACGACCCACATGTATAGGGAATAGAATTTCAATTAACAATATCAACCAAGTTGTTAATTAGTTGTGATTACCTCTACGAGTAGAAACATTGGTTGGATTGGAACTATATGTACATACCTACCTACATGTAATATGCGGTGTAGCCATTTCGTTACCATTTTTGTTTCGTCATGAAATATAAGGTATTGCAGCTATCATGCATCAAGTAGGTTGTTTAGTTTCCTTTGCCTTCCGCTACGTTTCCAAAACGTGACATTTCACCGTAGGAACAAACCAAGCGTTTTTAGAAAACATGGGATACATTGAAAAAAACGCAACCAGTACAATGCCGAATACAAGCCCACGAATTAGTGTTGTGTTAGCCTCAGAATACAGAAAAGTGCCTGTATTCTGAGGTGCTCGCAAAAACTAAACCAAATGCAGTGGAAGTGAAATTATTTTATACCTAATCAGCTACAAAGACTTTGTGAAAACAGCTACCAGCTTTTGTAAAGTCATCTATACCTACAAAATAACTTAAACAACAACAACGTATTCCCGAAGTTTGAGTGAGGTTGGACATTGACAATGTGAGAATGTCTTGGAATATTATGGGTAGGTATTACAAGTTTTAGTTAGATTGTTAGCCATTTGTAGTTTGAAATCTTACATTATTCATGTTTCATCATTACTCTACACACGTTCTAAGAAAATATCATTAGTTGTACCTATGTCTATGTAATTATGGCCAAGAACTTCATAATCAATTGGATTGATTTTCTAAATGACAATGAGCGGCTATAAATCGATCATCAATGAATACAGTAGGTAACAGTCAATCTATAGTCTCGCTGTAGAGATTTTCTTGTGACTTCTTATTCAAAATAATTAAGTAGCTAATTCACACAGTGCATAATCGCCGCGCCAGCAGCGTTTAGAAACCGCAGTAGGTACCTATGTAGGCATGTAGATACTAACAAAATTCATGCCCCCTAAAATGCGTTGAGCGAACAACTTGTCACTTTTTTTCTTTCTTTTTCTCTATGGGAAATCACAATTCACGAGAGATGTAGAATATACTACTGACTGACTATACCTACCTAATACTGACATAATGTAATGAGGTTTTATTATTTACGTACCTACATTGTTTCTATCTCTGCATATTTGGGGCTATACTTAGTTCCACGGAAGGTTTAAATGTAAAAGAAAGGGGTGTGTGCGGCTAGGGTCCGGATGTGCGCAAGACTCCGTAATTACGCGGCGTGACGTCACGGTCAGTCGGCTGACTCCCACGCGAAACGCGCCCTCTTATCACGACAATTAAATCGCACTGACATGCACTGTCCGACCCTTGACATGACACAACGAGCTCTCTCAATTAAAAATGTAGAGTATCGTACTGTACCCAACTGCTGTACCTACCTACTTACTCGTACGGTTGGCTGCGCTAAAATGCCCAACCTACATTTTATAATAATAGACAATATAATTGCTGTGCCAAAGAAAGACGCGTATTTTATGTGAGGTAGCAATTTCCCGTGTCTTAAATTAATCACAGCACAGCGATATTCAATCTTATAACATTAGGTATTAGGACGGTTAATGTTTATATCATAAATAATCCACACAAGGAAGTATTTCACTCGTGCACGGCTTCACTTCCGCGTATATCCGCGGCACACTCGTATCTTGTGTAATGCCGCCACTACAGGAACAGAATGCGTATAATTAATCTCAAGTATTGAGTGTGAGAAAATAAAGCTAAATGAGTCGACACTCGTGAGATCGTATAACAACAAAAGTCGGCGAGCCTCGGCGACGCTAAATGCGATTCCCACAATTGGCAATATATATTTGTTGGGAATTGCTTTGTGTCAACGATAAAAACATAGTGTTAGTTACTAATCAGTTAGGACTAGAATGAGGTGTAAGGACAATAGGCAATTTTGCTCTTGTACTCCCAACGTACAATGGACCGGAGTGCATATGCAGCCGACAAGATTTCACACGTTATGCAATGCGAGCGAGCCCGCCCATGGTTGTTTTACCATTGTTTGACTCTTTTCACGAGGAAATTTTGTTTATTCGCACCCGCATGTTGCGCTTGCCTGTTTCAGTGATATTTGGAATAGGCACTGAGTCTCATCATAATACTACATATTCTGTCTAGACAGTCTGATCTTTGTTTTATTTTTTTATTGCTAAATGGGCCAGCTTGACCTTGATGGATGAGGGCAATGATGGAACGAGCAAGCCCAGAAGATGCCTATTCACTCTTGCTTTGAAGGCTCACGGGTTATACGTGATTTAATTAATTGCCATTTCCATAATATTGTTATTTCAACCGTAGTATAATTTTGACCGAAAACGGATGGTGCGTACAGTCGTAATCATACTCTTTCGTCGTTTTAGATACTTATGTATACCTACTTTGAAAAGTCCAAAGGTAAACTATGTAAGGGAATGGGATTTCTGTTATCCTAGGCTACCAACCAATGCTTCGATGTCAGGGAAATTAATTGTTTAGTAAATGGCCTACCATCATAAAAAATTACTGTATGACTTTAGGTAAATTCAAATCACAACTGTCATTCTTTGACAGATGAAATGCCTAAAACACGGCAAATTAACTTAAGGAATTTCCCTAACTGTAGGTACTAGGTATGTATGAGAGAGTTAGGTAGTTTAGCTATTCCTTTAGAGTCAACTGCACTACTTATATTAATATGATTAAAAATCATGTGTAAAGAATGATTGTAAATACCTGCTTAATATTTTTGAGTCGTTTTTGCAGAAGAATATATCGCTAATGGTTGTTAAGGATAGTCGTCGTTGGGTAAGTAG
Source organism: Gortyna flavago (assembly GCA_963669345.1). Taxonomy (NCBI): domain Eukaryota; kingdom Metazoa; phylum Arthropoda; class Insecta; order Lepidoptera; family Noctuidae; genus Gortyna; species Gortyna flavago. Next base: position 12,904,396 of record OY770126.1, read on the forward strand.
GTACTAAAAAGAGTTTGCGCAAACGTAAGCATGGGTCAGAAATAGGTACTCGTAAACAAACAGCATTTAACATGGTGCTAACAGCCATAAAACACGTAGGTATAAACCCGGAGGAAACTAGCAGCGTAAAAAGTACGAGGTATGTAGGTCCTACGTATATTGATTTTTAATGAAATCCAAACAATACACTCATTAAAAATAACGCAGTTAGTTTAATTAATTATATTAAAGGTTTCAACTTAATGATAGATATAATTTTACATTTTCATTATAGGTAATAATGAAATGATAATAACGCAGTCTTTTTAGTAGGTACCTAACAACTTCTAGTACTAGTCTAGGTACCTCCTCTTCTGAAAAAGCAATTACTCGGATAATGAAATCATTTTCAGCTACGCCCGTAATACCTATTATTTTAAATATTCGCCCTAACTGTTATCTAACTGAAACAATGCGACACTAACTCAGATTTCATGAATTGTGGTGTGGAATATAAAATAATACCTAGATAGTATAGTCACAGATAATATAATACTTAAGTAGTATAGTCCAAATTTTCGACGCACATTCTAAGAATAGCAAAGTCTGAACCTGCGCCGGGGCAATTGATGAGTATGTACCTATAGGAAGATTAGGAAGATTCCTCGCATAGACGGTATCTGTTGTTTGTGTTTTCCAAAAGTTAACCCATGTACAACAATGTATCAGATTTTATGTAAACAATTTGCGCTCACCGCTGAAGTTACGACCCACAAGCCCCACAACCAACTAACTTTGGGGTCGTTTAACAAAAATAGACACCGTTTGTCATATAGTGGTGCAATGTTTTACATCCTGCTTGTCCTTTTTGTGTACGTAGTCACTGTATTCAGCGTCGTTTCGTGTGTTTTGTGTTTGTACAAAGTGGCGGACACCGGACATCCGCGCGGCCATTGCGAGATGCGACGCAGATATCACATTAATTACGTTGTACGTACAGCTAAAAACGTTTATTAAGTAACATAAAAATTAAAAATACACTTCTCTTTCTTTGTTCGCGATATTCTCACGTTCCTAAAGAATAATATCAAATTGTAATTCCCATTTACAAGCGGCGTATCAAATGTCTACAGATACAAACTGTTAACCTAGGCGTAACTTTAGCATTCGCCAGCCAGTCAGCGTAAAAAATCGCGGATTCAATTTCACTAAGTCGATAAGTAGGTACAAGTATATTTTAACGATTGCTTCAACTACTAAGTAGAAAGGTACCTGTTTTAAGTACTTGTTGCTATTGACTATTCGTACCTGTTGTTTAGCGGACGGATGACGTCAAGTAATCACCGGCTATTTTAAAATTTCAACAACGGGCAGTAATTTCGCAATCTAGTTGTGTTACATTCGTCAGCACGTTAGTTTACAATGTTCACATGGTCACATCGCAGTAAACCATTCAATGACCCTCCGCACTTCTATACAATTGGTACTGGTACTGGCGATGTGTGTGCTACGGCCTATGAGTACTTACCTATTGCGAGTTAACGAGTTCATCTTTCCAAGTTTTTCCAAAAAATAGGTACTGTTGTCATCTTAAAACCAGATGAGTTTTAAAATTCATAAAAAGATTCCAATGAAATCTTGATTTATAGGAACCGTTTATTTTCGAAAACCGTACCCGAGAACGAGAGATTTGCAGAAACCCACAAAATGATGCAGCAGTATAAATACGGGGCCATTAAATCTGTTGTTCCAGTAACAGGATTGTGTAACAGTATCTGAGAAAGTGCCTACAACAGTGATTTTCACTCGGTTCGCTTCGTCTGCTTTGAGTTGTACTACATTATTCGCATTTATTATTTAACAAGACAATATCACGCTACTCTCGGATTTAACGAGAGCTCTCTCGCCTTCCAGTAAGAATTAATAACCTAAGTAAGTATTAAAAATAGAAAGTGTTTGTGTGAAATAAAAACAATTTATGTAAATTCTTGTTTCTTGTGAAATTTCTTGACAATGCTACGAAACGAGTGCTGAAGCAATTAAAGCATTAGGTACAGTCTTGTAATTATGTTGATAAATTATGTATCGCAATCAACCGGTAATTTTGCGAGCGCCAGGTATGTAGGTGGTACATGTCACAATAGTTTACCTACCTACTAGTCGATAATGATTACTCAAGAGCACTAAATTAAAAAATTAAAGCACTTTTACCTGTTGACATGCATTTAGAGTGAAAATGTGTACAAAAATGGCGAAATTGGACAATATTCTTGAGTTTTGCAAATATTGTAGGAGCAGTGATGCCCCAGTGGGAACGGCCGTAACTTAAAAATTGCAAGTTGTAGGTTTGTGTAAATTATTTCATCACCACTGCTCTCAAAACGTTGAAGGAAAACATCGTGAGGAAACCGGCATGTCTTAGAACAAAAAACTCGAAGACATGTGAAATCTACCCACCCGCACTGGGCCCGCGTGGTGGATTATGGCCCACTTCCTCTCAAAGAGAGGAAGCCTGTGTCTCAGCGGTAGGAACATGAGGCTGATTATTTTTACAAATACTGTTTCTATCTGGATTGGAACGTCGCGTTCAATTAATTGCGTAGGGGGTGCGTCACTTTTTGCAAATTATAAACCATCAGCTGATATTGTGGCAAAGTCAAACTGCATCTTCCAATTTGGGAGAACGCGTGGGATTGAGTTCATAATATGCTAGTAAAAGATTAGTTACGTTACCCGATGAGGTAACATGAAAATTATACACGATGTTGGTTATAAAACGCTGTGACTCTAAGATGGAGCGGCACATTTAACCTTAATTGTTTGATTGACTATGAGTCGCGTCCCGCGGGCGTTGTCAGCACCCTTGCTCTGAGTACTCGGTCATTGATAGGCTGTAGTACTTCGGAGTACTACGTGAGTTAACACCACTTGCTGAAAGATGGTTGATTCTAAGATTTGTAACAGCGTTTACATCGTCATGGTAGCAGCTTGTACCTACACGCACACGACTGCAACAGCAAAATGGAGATGCTATTCGAAAGGCACAATTAGTCGTTGCGAAATATATATTGTAACTGCCACCATTAGTGTAATTACCTACCATGATTTCTAAACTAAAAGCCTAACAGCTTATTATTACTCGTAAGACTAGGACGCAACACCCCTATTGCGTGACACGCTATCAATTACAATCTGAATAATTTTTAAGGAAATTCATTGCTCCATATGTTTGAAAAATTGTGTGCTCAACAACGTAAATAACGCAATTAATTTTGTTGAACTGTCAATTTCTACTATTAGTGTGTTACGCAATTACCCCGCTGGACTAGGTAGCCACTTATTTCCCTCTTAACATAATCCCATAGTTACGTTTTGTATGAAACCCTCAGGAAGACTCTTTTTTTATTAGGTTCTTTAACGAACCACGGCCACGAGGGTAAACAGATTGTAATTCATTTATATAAAGAATAAAAGCAAACTTAATGAAATTCTTTGTAATAATATTTATCCATACTAAACGTCTATTTCATTACTTATTGGTTTCGTGATTGTCGTTCTTAAATATTCTCAGAACAATATCATAAACCATGTCTGTTTAGCCTCGAGTCAAGTTCTGCACTCAAACGGATAAGTTATTTGCATAAGCGAATTCGGCGAACGACGCCGCCTGGTCATTATTTAATGAGGTTCACCTAACATGACAACACGACGATATAACGACGTAAATTACACACAATTATGCCTACACGCATTGGTGCTCACGTTCTGTATATACTACGTTCATTGTTGTGCTGTGCAATTCATAATATGTTTTGCTGGCCAACACGTCTCGTTTGATTACACCCTCTGGGCTATCATACAGAGTTCATCCGCATTTGGTCTGTCTACTAACCAAACAAGCGTTGCACTTGTTCGCAGAATATCTAAAATAAGCCGATGTAGACCTGCACCGGAGCATTTCCTTAAGAACGCTAAGACTAGTGGGCGGCGCGTGGCGCGGCTCGTTGCGCCGCATTTGCTAGTTTATGCTTCCTGAGACCAAAATAATTCACAACACAATCGACGGCATCCGTTATTGAACGGTGAATATTGGTGCCGACTCCATGCCTCACATTATGACGATGGTGCAAGGAGCCGCCATTTAAAAATATCATGCTCATGTTTTGTCATCGTCGGGTTTTGTTTCAGGTACCTATATATTTTTCACAATAATTCAGAACCGAGTGAGTGTACAATTTTAAAATTCATAACAAAAGTGGTGGCATTTTTTGTAAACATGGCTTTGACGTAACAATAACTTCGCTTTCAAAGTTATTCAAAACATTTCAGAGTTATTTGCAAAGTAGTTAATGGAACGTGCGGCATGTCGGAGTCGGGCCGTCGCGCGAGGTTCCCGCGCGGTATACAGGCCGCACGGAGTCATCTCGAGCGGCCGAGCCGCGTCGCGTCAGAAGTGCCGGCTGGTTGCGGGCATTCCTCAAAATCTTTCCGATGAACTGGCCATAGCGTGTATAAATGTGTGTCAGTTACGGTTACAGTTTCATTCATGCTCAATATGAGCGTATCCTTTTCATGTCGGACCGTATATTTTTGTGCGGCTACTACGATTATATCGATTACAAATTTATCAAGCATGACTATACAACAGCAGTTCGTAGCCATTGAAAAGACTCAGTTTAATGAAGCAAGATTCCATTCGATCTATATCTGATGTCGGCTGAGACTGCACACGTGTGCGCGTGATCAATTTATTGTTGCGTGACCTATCCGCCGCCTTTGTTCCCTCACCGTGACATTCATAATTATTCGGAGCAAAATGTCTGATTACTGCCGTCTACTTCTATGTTTTTTTTTTGTTATCTGTGATCTCGACCATACCTACAATTTGTACTGATTAGAAGTTGAAGATTTTTTGCATTGCATGAAGCACGAACATAGTTTTCAATTACTTAACTAGGCATGCTCCATCTACCGTTAAATAGAGTTTAATGCAGTTTTAATGTACGGTGTGAAGCGGGAAGCCGATTAGCTTGAACCCATACACACAACGGTCGCGTGATGCTTGCATTGCGATATATAAATTGCTGTTTGCAGAGACAATGGAATGGCCCCTGGCATTAAACGAGCAAAAAGATCTTCAATTTAAAGCCAATTTTTATGTAGGACAAACAGATTATTAAACCCTGATTTTAGTTTAATAGCATGTTTAAATCTTAAGCAAACATGTCTTATCTACCTACTTTTGTTAAGTTGAGGGCAGGGCAGTAAATACTCTTTGCAGGGTTACAAATGCTTGATTTTGAAAGTGGATATTTAAGGAATTCTAGTCAATTTGTAAATACAATTATATCGTTAAATTAGATTGTTGTTATCTATCGAGCCTATTTATTACACCCAGTGAACGAAAATTTTCGTTCACTGATTACACCTACTTATCTGTTTATTTTGTTTGGCAAAACTTCTATCTGACAGAAGTTCACAGAAAAACTTGCTCACTTGCTCACTTCAGGTTTCGCCACTGTCAATTGAGTAGTTACCTACATAAGTTTGAGAGCTAGCTGTCACTACCCAAGTTTTTTTGTAATTAAGCGTATTTTTTAGACATAAAATAATTAATGGCACATATTAATTAATTATGTAGGTATAAAAAAGACGCTTTTAACAGCAAGAATATATCAACTCTTTTATTTCGTAGCGGAAGAAAACTATGAGAGAAAGCTCTGCATAAAAATTATTATAAAGCCAGTTTTTTTTTCACTTTTGCTCTTTTACCAATTTTTGTACTTAGGAACTTTTCTTTTCCTTAAGTCATCTTTTGATGTCACTCTCAAGTTTATATACGTTATTATTGTAACAACAACAGAAACAATAGTTACAGAACATTCAACAATGCTGCCATAGCACGAGCGAGCTTTCAGTTTTTAAAAAAAAATATAAATTGAGGTTATGCCGTTATTTTAAAACAAAAGTTAAGATTGCGAACAGGTATAGATAGGTAATTATAAAATGCCTGAACTATTTCTTACATAGGTAGATACTAATTATGTATCATAATGTGTTGAACAGCGTGTCGGGTCATGAGATTTACGAGTAAGACTAGTTATTCTTGCGACAAGACAAGACGTTTCACAATACTTATAGAAGTGACATAATCATAACGAGGGAACTAAAATTGTCTGGAATTCGTTCACGTTGTTATTGAATGAGAACGACGACGGTAGCATCGCGCCGACTGGCGGCACAAATTGTTGATTACAAAAGAGCAGCAATTGAGACGTCAGAGACGCAGGAAGCGAACAGATTGAAACTTATGTCTGCATTGCAACTCGGCCAATCACTACTCATCTAGTTTATAAGTAGATTGTTTAAGAACCGGCTCGTTATAAATAACTAGGGAGAACAAACAGCAGCGTTGCGTTACAGGTATTATTTCACCCGATAATACGTCGATATTACCGAATATCTTACTATAAAAAATAATTGTACCTATCTGTTGTGAAAGTTACATGCAACTTTAATACATCATCTATAAGTGGTTGTACCTACAGAACATGTCCGGCGAAGGTCCCATTGTTTGCAAATTACTCACTAATAGCTATTGTAACTTATATAAATGTTTTGCAGTTGACTTGTCATACGTTGCTGTCGTGCAAAAAGTCAAGGATAATGTGAGAATTATTTTATTTTATAGAAGATTGGAAAGCGACGAGTGGTGGTTGCTGTGGGCAGATGAGAGAAAGCGCGGTCGTAGGTCGCGGCCGCAGCCTGCGGGGCCCTGTCACCGCGCCGAACGAGATGATACCGCGGAACTTATTGTGAAATATTCTAACAATATTATGATGCAGCCTCATCACTAGTGATCAAACGATAAGGTTAGCCTTAAGCAAATACCATAAAGCCAAGAAAGAGATTCCGTTCTTTCAATAACAAACGAAACAAAATCAAAATTAAAAGATTGTAACCAAATACCAAATTAGAAACAAATTCATGGCAGCCACGAATGTTACGTTGTTTGTTTTAGTTTGATATTTAAAAACGACTCAACGTTACTGATTAGGTACTACTCTAAAAATTTTAAATATATTTTCCAGCAAATGCATGTTATGGAAATCCATTTACCAAACGGCCGCAACTGCTAGAGAAGGGATTATTTTATGCGCTGTAAAGTCTGTGCCTATGTATTTCATTAGTGAGGTGCAACGTGGCACAAATTGGCCGACGCAGTCGCCAACGACCGGACGAATCTCATTAACGGACCAGATTGATAGCCCTGGAAAACGCTTTAAATTATTTCACGCTACATTAATATTGAATATCACACCATCTGCAATGTTTAGCACAAAGTTGATAATTATACGCGTAACTCGTCTTGATGATGGAGTAACGTGATAGCGTTGTTTAATCACAGGGACCTACCTACTTCGTTCAAACCTCGTGAATGTTCTGTTGAATAAGAGTGTCTTATAGTAGTTTTTATAATTATACTTAGGTATCTATCACCAGTCTTAGCAGGGTGATTGCGTGATTTTGTTTCTTATAATCCTATACAACCCCAAAGTTGATGGATGGAGAGGAAGAGGAAGGCCAAAGAAAAGATGGCTGGATTGTGTGAGGAATATTTAAAAGAGAAGGGAGTGAATTATAACGTGACGGTTGACAGGGAAGAATGGAAGAAGAAAACGTGTTGGGCCGACCACAACTAACATGGGACCATTGCAGGAAGATGATGAATCCTATACAATCCCAATTTTCTTTAGATGTTTTAAAAATAAATATATTGAGATTTTTCCAAGAACAGTTCCTAAAACATGTTTCAAAAGTATTCGTCAAATATGTTTATTAAACTGAACATAATAATACTTACCAATAATATGATGATTCTGGAATTATTATTTGATAACAAACTCAAGGTAAGAATAATGGTAGACAAAACATCTTTAAGTAAGTAGGTAAAGATGTTTTATCTACCATTTATTCTTGCCTTGAGTTTGTTTGTTTAGGTATAGAGGTCAAAATGGTCACACATCCGTAACCTACCTAGTTCCATGCTTTAATATTATAAATGCGAAAGTTTACACATAAAGAAGAAACAGGTAAAACATGTAACAGATTCCTTCCGAAGATCAATCAACTTGCTGAGATCCAGTCGGGCCCGAAAACCCGCTTCTTTATGCAGGCACCATATACCTACCACTAAACCGATCGCTATGAAATTTGGCAGATAGGTAGACTGAGGCCTGGAAAAGGACCTAAGCTACTTTTATACTGAATATTTGTATAAAAAAGGATTGAAATACAAAATACACAAAGACAAAGTTGCGGACAACAGATAGTATTATTATAAAATCTATTAGAATCAATGTCGGCGTGTATTGTGTTAGACACAGTTAGTGTCAAAGTTCAATACAAGTCCATAATTTCGTCATAAATTCAAATTATGTATTTTGTATAATGCTTCCGTTCACGTTATTTATCGTAAAAACTTTAACTGTGCCATAAGCTTTTCACATAAGCTAAAATAATATTGTACATATAAATACATAATAGGTATGTATATGGCCCTAGCAGTTTCAGAAGGTAACGTGCACGCTACGATAACATCGCGAGTCGTTGAAACGGGTGACATGACTGCAAGAAGTGTTCCCGAGTCACGTACTACTGTGTAATTTGTACGTAATTGTGCTTGAATTTAAGCCGAGACAACATGTCGCAGCCCAAGGGGCCGCCTCGATGTAGGCTCTTGATAGTACATCAAATATATCCGAACCTAATTTAAATAGATAGGTAACGGTTTGTTGCGCAATGGGACATCGACCCGCGCCCGGAGTGAAGTCCATTTGATCACTTATGCATCAAACGCGTTCCGACACTCTCCCTCCCGCGGCCGCCACCATAGCAGCCTCGTACCACCATACAACCAGACTTAATAACGCTTTAATAGCCCCAGTCAAGTTCAAAAACGTTTCAAATTTAATAGTCGGCCTGTGCCACATACAGCCGAGCTGTATATCAATCACTTCTTGCTTTGATTTACATTTTTTGTCATTAACACAAAAATATAGCCCTGTGTACTTCAAACAGAGAAGACTGTTTGAGATGTTTATGTATAAACATGAATAAAAAATATGTGACATGATTTATAGTACTGAGTTGATTATCATTTTCCTGGCTAATGAGTAGGTCAAAGGCAAATGGGTGTGCAAAAATAAAAAAACAAAAACCCGATTGCAACTAAAAAGTTCAAAACAAGCTCAAATTTTAAGCAGTACCTACCTACCTACTTTTAATAGTTCAGTTTAATCTCAGGTATGCTTTTTAGCTTTTTAATACGGTGTGTTATATTTTTTTAAATCAATGAAAAGCTTAGTAAGCTACTTCTGCTTATTGGTGATGAGGTTTTTCATCGAAAAACTTGGTTAGTTAATCCACTAGGCACAAAACGTAAAAAAGCTGTTCTAGGAAAAAAATTTTCTCACATTGAAAAGGGATCTGCAATATGCAATAGACTATACAACCACTTATATATTCGTGGTTATATTCTCTATAGCAGTATGGGAATTCCCATAATATGAGCACCTTACTTCTCTTACGGTTTGTGAATGCGTGCAAGAATGCTGCCCTTGCAGATTTACTGCTGTTAGTGGGGCAATAAATTGTTTATCCTTGTCTGTCGGTTTGGGCTCTCGTTAAACTACAGTAGGCTATCTCTATAGGTTCCGGAACGCAATTTGTTCCTAAAGCGACTTAATACGCCTAGCTGGTCACAATTATCCGGTAACGATCTGTTGTTTGCATTAAGGATTTTACACACCGCGATCATTCGCAAAGGCAATATGTTTGGAAAAAAAAAATTGCGCCAAAATTCTTTAACTGTACTCGCGAACGAATGTTTGTTTCGTAAATGAATGTTCGTTGCGTAAAAGCTCGCGTAACAAACGTCCGGAAAACAAATTCGCGTAGCGATTGTTCGTGGTGAGCACAATGATTTCTACGAATTATCAAGCTTATAACGTAGAGTACCTATAGTATAGCAGTCTTTGTTGATGCAATGTATTTGAAGAAGCGCGCTTTCAATGATTCACACCTTTGATGATTACGTCCAATTCTAAAATGTCAAGGATCTCTTTACGTTCTATGTTATCCAACCTCAACCTCAATAGTATTTTTTTTTCTCTGGGTTTTATTCTTTAGGAAATACGCTAGACTTGGAGTACATAATTAATGTTTTTGTATGCAAGTATATGAATGTTTGGTCGTAGGTAGTGAGCAGAGAGCGTGTCTGGTGGCACTTCCCTCCTCTCCGGATCACTGCGCAGGATCGTCCGTTGACTTAGTATCCTGGCAGAATTGAACTTTGTGTGGGGTCAACTGCATTAAACTTACATGCACTTTGTTAGATTTAACGTTACACAACGTATACTTAGGTACTAGGAATATATGCTTTTGTATGCATTATGGGATGGCGAGCTTCATGAACATTAACGAGAGACGGGCGTGATAAAGTTAAATTTAAACATTTGGTGGAAGCCACCCACATAGCACAGATCAATGCTGGCATAAGTCGATTATTCAACCATATCCCGGGGGGAATAATATTAATGTGGACATGGCGGCTTTTTGATGCACGTAGCCAGCAAATGGAGTTGAAATTCTGTGAGATGCGTGAGGTCACGAGCGCACGACCGCTATGTCCATAGACGCGGGCGACTGTGTAAAAACTCTTCCGTCATTCAACGTAACACAGCAAAAACATAGAAATTCGGTCTACCGTTCCTTTTTTTGACAATCGAAAATGTAAGCTTTAAGAAGTTTTCTAGACTATCTAATCGTCGCTATTACTTTCACAAATAAAGCCCTTTACCTATTGTAAAAGTCAGACAATCACTCTTGAAATACAATTCATTGTTTTGATATTTTTACAAGTGCCTATCAATACTAAAACCTTGTTAACTGTAATTGACTCTTTTTGATGGATTTAAGAGGACAAGATCAGTCGAAAAAGTTCCAAAGAAGCGTCAAGCGTTGTATGAAAAGTCATCCATCAAGTGCTATAAAAAGAGGGAATCCGCATCGGGAGACAACATCTCGAGCGAAATTTATAAAAAATGATTTTTTTTTCTTCAGCTCTGACACAGGCAATTGAAATATCACTGAGATATTACGAAGAGAGATCAAATCAAATGCGAGCTTTTGGAAAAAATAATAAGTTTTTTTTGTCTTTATTAAATGTCAGCGCATAATACTTATGAAATTAATTTGTTTTGGTTTATATAAGCTATCAAAACAACGAACGATCTTCTGTTTGGGTTAATTCTATTAACCTCTTAGGTCAACAGTATCTATTAAAATTCTTCACTAGATATAACATTTCACAGCGCTTCATCTCCCACTGAGTATATTGCAACATGTGTAATGCCAACTGTTCGACAACTACGACATTGTGAAATTGATCGAAGGCAAAAAGGCCACTCCTAATACTCCTATGACAACAACTAAATAAGTATTTATGTTTCTAAGTTCATTAATTAGCGCGTGTTACGAGAACCGACGAAGGTTATGTAATTATTGACAGAGAGCTTAGAAATATTAGTGTCGTTTTTATCATACTCGCAGCCAGCGACGTGATAGTTCGCAATACGACCTGCATCGGTGCTGTGAGCCATTGCAAGTGAGAAATGTGATCAGAATACATAATAATAACACATACAGACACACACTCAACGGGTCACGCTGCAATTTAGATAAGTGATAGGTATGTAGCCTTAACGGACAGTGGTGGATAAATGAACTGCCACGGTCGGACATGTAGGTAGGTACCTATTATCACATCTTTTCCCTCAGGGTTGAACAGAGTAGAATACCTATCGCATATTGGCGTGACTCGATTTATAAGGCAATAATGTTGTGTTTAGTTAAGAATAGTAACATTTTAATCGGTAAAACTGATTAAAGTAGAGTACCTAGTAGGTACCGCGCGACCGCTACTTTAATAAAAAGGTTTCGTATAACTTATTCTGAGAAGTAGGTAATAAGTTTTCCTAGAATAACATTCACATATCGAGATAAAAATTTACGAAAAATAATCCATTAAATTAATGATGGGCCAAACTAGAAGTGAGGCCGTGACGCGGGTACCGGTCGCTCCCGCGGGACTCGCTCCATTTGTTACCCCGCTCCCGCTCCCGCGCCCGCTCCGCACTTGCCAGTCTGAGCTGCTGTCACACTCCACGTCCACTGAACGGCTCTTTGTCACTGATTATCCGAAATGTCGTGATCGGTCAACTGGTAATCATTTATCAGGGGGAAAATATTAACGAAAATTCTCCTAACATTCATTGGGTAGTTAGGCGACTTAATCACTATCAGGGTAAAAGATTTCAAGAAATCGGCGATATTCCTCGGCTCTGCCTCGACATCTATGTATTAACTGATTACGATCTCAAGGTATTCTGAAAGATGACTTTATCTAAAATTCAGAAAGTCAAAGAAGCGCAAAGTGTGTTCATCAAACGTAAACAAGCCGGTCTATTTTCGTTTACCTAATCTCCGGTACGGGAGCTTAACCCTTTCTAGGGTTGCCAGGTGATCGACATGATTCTTTACACCTAGATAATTTATATTTACGATACTGCGATGCAACAAAAACCATTTGGGAAGCCATACCATATTAATATGTGTACCTTAAGGACGAAAAAAAGTAGAGACGAAGAGATTCAAATGCCCTTCCAGGGATTCAAAATTTCAGTTAGCCTGAGCGTGAGATCATGAAAAATTTTGCCTTTATGAGAAATGAGAAATTGAAGCGAATCAATAAAACTGGACATGGGCACGCTCTTGATTGTGAAATTGGAATAATACGTGTCAGTATCTAAGGTGTAAGTTTTAAGAAAACTGTTTATTCCTAATCAAAAATAAAGCAGAAGTAGATTTATCTCGGGTTATATTTGGATATACACAAAAAAAAAAATAGTGCTAACATATAAACAAACCACCCATTTATGAATTATAATCTGACAAAGTGTCACTATGTGATCTATGATATACTTTTTTTCGAAACCAGTCACGACCTCGTCTCGTTTGAACTTTGGTATCCTACTGTTGATACCGTTTGGACGTCTGTTGAGTGTCAAGATTTAGTTCAAGACATATCTGAATGAAAAAAAAAATGACAACTTGAAGAGCTCGATCCGACCATAACTGCTATTATGTCATTGTCATGAAAAAATATGGTTGTAGAGCACATGGATAATAATGTTTATACACGAGGTTATATTCTTACAGTAATAGGTGTATATGTTAGCAGTATATCAGCCCTATCCCGGTATTAGCGAGCGTGTGCCCGCGGCTCTATTCCGGACGTGAATGGCGTCGTCGTGACGAGTCGTGCCACGGGCCGCGACTCGCGAATGAAGACGCTCCCATCCATTCCGCTTGCATACTTGCATCACTGCCATTTTTGCATAATACTCGCTTTATTGCAACCGCGCTGAATGTCAAACGGTACGCCCAATCCCTTTGATATATGCTTATACAGAATTTATTTGTACTAGACATGCCAGTGGGCCGCGGTGCCGCCCTCCACACAAGCCAAAGGTAATATATGGCCGTCGCCCTCTTCGGTTTAAAATATTAAGCTACACAAAACGTTACATTATGTACTTAACTGGGTATGTAAAGTTTTTATGTAAATATTTAATTTACCATGATATTGATCGGTTTCTCATTTGCCTAAAACAAAAGTATTCCCATAAACGCTTTATTCAAGTTTCGGTGTGTTAGTACCTTCTTGTTCGCGTCCATTTGTTTAAGTCAATATTGTGACTTACATCACAGTTTTGGGCCTTCATGGAAACCTCAAGTATCTAGAGATTGATGTTTACATGTATGGGGTCGTACCATGGTAGGGTAGGTATACAATAGACTACGCAAATAAAGCAAATGTAAATACGAGAAATAATTGCTTCGTGTTGTACCAAAAGTTGTTTAATTTAGGATTTAATATACCTATGTGTTGAAATGTTCTATTAATTGCGTTTCAAATGCCTAAAGATTCTTGCATGCATAGGTACCTACTTAGCAAGCAACCTTTAACCTTGTATTTGATCATCTTCAGACTTTTGACATTTCCTTGTTATTATGACATATAAGTAGCATTCAAAAACATATAATTTTAATGGATACATTTGCTGATATTTAGATTGTAGAACGGAAAAGGTCGTTTTTAACACACTATGTAGGTATATCTATTTTAATTATAAAAACGCTACTTTTCTGTTTCAATCGTTTCGTTCGGAGGAGTCATAAGGGAAATCTATGTAGGTACAATTGGGGATAAGCTTTGATCATGATAATGAAAATACGTCTCAAAATATGTCTGACTCGGGACTGAATTATTTAAGTAGGTAGTTAGTTACTTACTAGACCTACACCCAGTGACCATCGTCACGGACATTCTTTAGTAAATGTTTCTTTAACGACGTGACGTGCTAGCGACAGGTTAATTGCAAACAAAATATTATGTTCAACGGTATTTTAAAATAAAACATGTCACCTCGAATGCAGCGGACCAGTTGCTCAGGCGAGCTGACACCTAACCTATGAGCCGTTTTTATAATAAAAATGGCTTGCTTGATGTTATCGCCGTTTTATTCTACATTCTGCCATTCATATATTGTAATTAAATCGATATTTCCTCACTTTTGATTAATTCACAGTTACTTAGAGCAAAAAAATAAAAGAACACATAACATTAACGTCATTGTGAAACTATTGTGTCCGAATAAAACAATGAAGTCTTACTGTGTGAGAATAGACGTAAATAGATCAGTAAAAGAGCAAATTATCGGAAAACAATCGAGGAGTGATGTTGAGTCAGTGACTCACGAGCCTGCTACTGACTCACGGACGGCGCTAACAGATATTCTGGGAATAGCAAAAGCCTTGACAGTCGCAAGTAGACTGTTCACCGGCCTATGTCTCCGAAATACGTCAACATGAACTGAATACATGAATGTAGGTAGGTGTTCCAATTTTCATGACTTGTTTCAGACATGGCACTGATATTAAATGCAAATGAATTCCAAGAATCTGTTTGGGTAAAATAGGTGCTAAGTACTTGTTTTGAGCCAGGTTGTTATACAATATACTAACGTTAATTAAAGGCTATGGTAAAATACTGGTGTCACGAGTATAAAATCCTATTCAAATTGTCGTTTAAACACTTTTTACATCAAAGATTGATATAGTTGACCACTTTAATAAATCTTAAAGGATATCTTATTTCAAAAGACATAAATCTGGTCCATTGTACCGATTGTACTTGTGTCACGACCAATCTCAGATATAACCACCAAAATTTTGCGAATAGTGCGGGTCACAATCGGCATCGGTATCGTATCGCTAGTCATAGGGATCGAATGCGTCAGTTGTTCGATTCCATCGAATAAAGATAAATGGGTCTGTGAGTGCGGGCTAGGAGGGTGTGGGGAATATGAGGGTGCAGGGGCACGAGAGCACGGGGGCATAGGGCTAATTGGCTGTCAGCTATGAGTCCGGTTGTACACGGCTCTCATTGCACGCTGAGTGGCATAGACGGTTAGCTGACGCCCCGGGCCTGTCCTGGTGACATGCGGCTAAAACAAAACAATGACGCCTGATTGGTTTGGTTAGGGAATAACTGAACCATATCTCCTACATACTTCACATACTACGTGAACAGACCTAGAGTTCGCCGCGTGATGAAAATCAGATTAGCGTCGGAGTACAATTTCGGTTAACCGAAATCTCGGTAGTTGCTACCTTTTGAGTTTGGGTGTACAGAACTGAATCTATCATTTAAAGTTAAACAAGTAAAACAAACAGCTCGTACAGTAGGTACATACGCATAAACAGACAAGAGTATGACCGCGAAAAGCAATAGGTACCTAAGTTCCCTAAATGTTAGAAGTGATTTACCGACACAAGCTGTCACTTCACAGTTCTGATAAACTTAAAATTGCACAGTGCGTTTGTTGTGGGGACCCTGCATAAAATATATGTGTACATAAACAAAAAGTTTGAAAATGCGTAGAATACGTGACCTGAAATGTTAATGGAGACATCGCTCACAGTGACGTTTACTGAGCCGCTGTCCTTAACACTTTTCCTCAACATTTTTTGCGGGTTTGTTTACTTAAGTAAAGTCTAATTGAAATAAATACGTAATCCACTGAAATAAAAGGGTATAAAATAATGCACTTTCGCAACAGAGTTTTGGAGCTTTTAGCCTTAAGGTCTTTAAAAAAGTCTTAAGAAGCTTTCAGCCTACCAAATAAAGACATCCTCCTAAAACCCTAATGCATCAAATATTAATTACAATGACACTATTCTATCCAAGAAAATATACACAGGAGATGAATTTAGAACGGATGATGCACCTCAGCTCGGCGCTTGTCCCCCGTACCGCCGTGTGTCCGTCTCGGCCAGGTGGAGCCTTCATTAGCATTATAAACTTATTAACGGGACAGTCCGGCTCTTACACGCGCTCCAAACCCGTATGTAAACAATAAACTTGAACTCACAGCTTGTATCTAACCAGTTACCTAAATTCCCGTACTTATCAATTTACTATAAGCCCACTAAATACAGTTTGTGTTGTCAAATGACCATGCAATCAATAGTTTTTCGAACTTCAGTTCTTAGATAGATACTTACTGTTGTTGTGAGTTTTGTAACTGTTTACTGTATCTACCAATTCAAGGTTCACCGCGTCCATTTGCCAAGGTTTATTTAACGAATCGTATAGAACGACAAAAAAGCGTCTTCGTCGGTTGTTCGCATGACTAGCCAAGGTGGGTTGTGTTTATTAACGTCGCCATTTAAAGCGAGGATTTCAATTAAATCATTACAGGAGGAATCATTCGGCAAATGGAAATAAATGGATTTCATTTCCGATTTCGAATATCTCAAATCCTTCTTTATTCGTTCCTATTAACGAGAACACATTTAGCAATTTACAAAGAGGAAAAAACGCAATTTCGCATTCACGACCGCAGCAAAACAGAGAGGCTCACATAAATCTGCAGAGACATACAAAGCGAGCGGGGAGCGTCCCGGGACAAAGTAATGAACTAATTACATTAGTCTCAGGATGGTCGCAAGAGATGCGGCTGAAATGGCTAAACCGACCGACTATTAGTCGCGTGATGCTCTGAGAATAATGATGATTGCGCGCTAACAATGACTCCGAATTACTTAAACAGAAAAACAAAATACACTGCATTAAACAAGAAAGAGATAAGCTTTGTAATTGATTTGGGTTAGTTTGTCTGGGTGCATGCATGTCATATTAATGTTTGAAGTAACTAGATTAGGGCACACCAATCAAATGGGTTAGGATAGGCTAGATCTGTGATTGGGTCCAGGGAACGGATTCGGGGACATTCCTCGCCCCCCCCACATCAGGACCCGTTCTTGTCCGCACTTCGCGTGAATACTTGAAAACTTTGATGGTACATAAAATTAAAACTTGATATTCGGTAATTACTACAATACAACGTGGAGGAGTATGTACCATCGACACGAAAAGAAGAAGAAGTAATTACTATTTTGATGATTTACGTGACGCGCTGTTGAAACTCAAAGTGACAGGCACCAGTGATTTTTGACCCCGAATTTAAGCAATCGTCAAAATTGATTGTAATCTTCTTGAGTCATTTGATTATTACCACGGACCAATTAATTTGTCTACGCCATTGCGGTTTGAGAAATATCTTATTCGGAGATGATGTCACTTTTATGATATTAAAATTTCGACAAGAATGGGGAAATCTGCGGAGATTTCCACAGATTGGAAATATAATTACAGTAAAACGTTTGCAGGTTTAACTGTAAGCGAGTAATTAATGTTGAGTTTGTGCTTGGTGTCGGTATGGTCCTCGGTTCATTGATCGCGGAACGCTGTCTCCACCGCAAGACACGGAAGCCGGCGCGGGTGCAGGGTCCGTTAGGCCTGGTTCAGGAATAGACGTTCTTGTGGCCGCGCCTGTGTGAGACCGCACGATCGCCACCGTGCCTGTCAAAGGTCTTCAAACGCAATGTTGTGCTCGCATAGGGTGTACCCGCATTAAAGAATATGATTTTACATAAAAACATCACATCCGTCTAAAAATAAGCATAAGCATACCTAATCAGCCTATAAATCCTATAATGTAGGTACCCTTTGCTGGGACACAGGCCTCCTCTCTGTGAGGATTGGGCCGTAATTCCGTAATCCACCACGCGGGCCCAGGGGGGTTGGTAGAAATCACATGTCTTCGATTTTTTGGCAAATAAATAAAGTCATCTTTGATTGCATTTTGTTTTTCTGCTAAGATAATAATTATCATCTTCGGGAAGGACTACTATAAATTGATCCCCTAATCAAAGTAGGTAGGTATTTAAATATCAAGTAGGTATTAATTATGTCGTTCAAAGCTAACAATATATTGCAATTCCCGATGTGCCTGCAAAGCGTAGTTATTACAGCATTATCATCGCATCAAGATCGCACGTTGTAGCGGTCTGTGGGGACCGAGCAGGTCAATGTCCAGCTGTGAACGTGCATGGGATGATGTGCACGCGTACAATGGTCTTATACACTTATATGATCATTGTAATATTCAGGATACCTAACCATACTTAGGTACTAGGTAAAAGTCCTACTATAAACATACCGAGAAGAGACTATCGATTATACCAGTTAGGGCCTTGAAAACAGATAATTCAGAAATTAATTGTTCTGTTTTTTTTTGCAATTTAAAACAACTCTTAATATTTACGGTCGAACATATATCAGTTTTATTATATTTTATTGTCATTAATGTGATATATAATTATAATTAAGGAAGCCTTCAACTTCGCTTTGAGGTTCACTCATACTGTTGACCAAGTTAATAGCTAATTTGTCTGAATTCGTATTCCAAACTAGAATCGGTTTTATTATTCAGTGTTGCGCCGATTATCAATTAAACATTCGACTAGGGATTTTTTGCTGAATCCCATAACATTTTTTTGGGGTTGTCCTTGAAAAATCATTTTTAGATTCGAATGGAATAATAATGTTGAATAAATTATGTTTAATGGTGAGTGGGTTTGTTTTTTACCGGAGACCGGTCGCTGTTGAGTGTTCTTTTTTGTACGTACCTAATCAATTTTAGATTTGGAGTGTAGTCGTGACCCGAGCGCGTGAGCCTCCGGCTTCCGCGCAGGGGTCGAGCTAACTGACACTCCGTATACAGGAAAAATCAGACACAATGAAAAAGTAATCTGAAAAGTCTTTGATAATATGAAAAATGGTAACCTTAAATCGCAATAATGTGAAATGTCTTCATTCCATCTTACAAGTTCAACATCACAGCATAATTTAGATCCTAACACGTAACTTTAATGTACTTATATCGACTATCGGCGAACGATTACCATAATTACTTCTACTGGCCAAAGATTATTATCATTATTACAGTATACTTTGTAGATTAACGTCGAACGAATAAAAATAATTAATTCACACCTAATCAACGACAATTCTGAATTAATTAGAAGTTCGAGAGAAGAGATCCTTCGCTGTTACGCCACTACAAGCTATCAACAACACTGACTTCCTGCCCCACCCACCGTACCCTGTTTTAATAGAGTCATTATTATTCATCCACAAATAAGTTAGCGAAAAAAGGCTTGCCTCACTTTTTAGCACTTAATACACGAAACGTTTCTAGATTGTAATTTGCATACAAAGAAAGGGAGTACAAAACCGAGACGGTGCTATTTATTACAAAAACGTTTCAAAAAGTGGCGACGCGGGAAGAAAATTTCACCAAGAATATCCAGTTGAGTAAAGTCCCGGACAAATTGTCGCCGTGGCTTTTGCGGACTGCGGAGGATCTGTGAGGATTGTTATTGATGCGAGGAGCGAGCCGAGCGGCCGCACTATCTGATAGTCTTCATTATGGGCGATCATGCGTGCCGGATACACAGCGCGGAAAGCGGAAAAATCGTGAAATATGGGCGCGGACGTCACACTTAACGCGTATGAATTGCTGCAAATCCTCGCCTATTACATTTTATACCAAAATACGTTTCTGCGTAGCCGCATCGCTCCGTGAATCAATACACAGATATTTCCTGTTGATGTCTGAATTGATACAGCGAAGAATAGTTTCGCCTAATTCGTGTTTACGATTATTGTAAAAATAAAGGAGATTGTACGTAATATCCGTAAACCATGTTATGTATTCCATTGAATATTTTGATGCACTCTCTTGAGTCATAGTGTTATTTAACGATATTTGTGTAAGGAATTATGTTAACTGTATAATGGATCGTGCGCTTTCTTGCGTGGCTAACGATAATGTTCAGACGTATTTAATTAATCTGTGTATAAATTATGCAATAATAAATAACAAGTTAACTCATGTATAAGTCTCTCTAGTCGATTCTATGGGTATTAGGTACCTATCTATTATCTTCTTGCGTGTGTTGCAAGGAGCTTATATAGACTACCCTTCGCTATCGCCTACCTGTCATAAGACGATTATAACAGGTGGATTGGCAGCTACACATCGGAATATTGTTAACATGACGCTGCGAAAGTTTACAGAGTATTTACTTCACTATGTGGATAAATTTATATTTCATAGCGAGCGTTATTGCAACCAATTCAATCACCAATATATGGGTAACAGTCAAAAATAAACCTCACGTCTTTGCTCATATCGCCTCCAAGTTTCAAGCAATATTTATTCAGCGACGATAATAAATTACCTTTTTTGTACTACGTATTTGTTACGATCAAATCCCAGTTGGTACATTTTTCAGTATGTACCTAACCTAATAAATTGTGTCTATCGATACGGAGGATGTGCCTACCAGAACTGAATGATTTATCTGTTGTGTTCGTCATATAAGAAGCAGAAAAACTTTTCTATATTACCAACGATTATTATGGAAGTGTTTTCGTATTTTAATCTGGGAATGAATAAATAAATACGTAACTTACTCAGCTAAATACGTATTTTTAGTTTATTTCAATGGTTGGTGGAAGGAACTGAAATAAAGTGTAGGTTAGCAAAGTGTCACGCGCGTCGCGTCTGCGCATTATGTTTCTAAACCGGCTTGACACACGCTTGAATGCATTTAGCGTTAAATGTTTGGACTTTTCACGGTGATATTTTCACAGAATTGACCGCTTGAAGTCTTTTTCTTGATTATGATATATATATTTATGCCTAGAAAGTAATAACGATTAAGTTTTCGTTCTTTCCATACCATGCAGTCTGTGCAGTACGATACAACCGTTACCTACTCGAAGTTAACAGTTGATTAACTTTGACCGACAGGTAACGGTGACGACACCCTATCTATGAAAATAGTGTCGTTCTTGTTGCTTTTGGAACAGAGGGGCAATTTTCGTAATTATTTTAAGAACGTTCACAGTCTGATCTCAGTCTCAATCTGTCAAAAATACCTCTAATTTCCCTATATGTTTGACAACTTTTGACATTAAGTACTCGTAATTGTCGTTGAGATGACATTGCGACTAGATTTTGAACGTTTTTAAATAAGGGATTTGGCCTTCTGGACTTAGGCATGTTTTTAATTGCTATAGCAAAGCAACTGAATTAAGGGCTGATTTTTCAATCGACAGATAATTTTTATTCGTGGAATAAAATTGACGTCTGACAGTTTTCGTATGGAAGAATTGTCAAAAATTCAAAATTGTTCCTCGGATAAAATTATCTTGCGTTAGAAAATTTATCCCTTATATGTAGGTTAGTAGGTAGGTAACTGCTGCGCAGATTTTGTTAAAAAAGTGTAATATTTGAAATTTAAGCTTAATGCGCCGTAATTATTTAGATTAATTAGCGTAAATTAATATTATTAACAACAATAAGTACATTTATACACCCACGTGATTTATTATAAAATGACAATCGCAGATTTACGTTTTAATATATCAGCGGTTTTTAATATTATTTGTAGGTTTTCTGTAGTTAAACCAACCTGACCTCATTTTGCCCTATTTGATATAGATTTACTTAATGAATTCGTTACGAATAGTTTTATTTTGCTTTATGATAAGGGTAATAGTAATGGACCAAAGAGACTACGAGTAGGATCTTGCTCGTACTTTAAGCACGGATTAAGTAATAATAATCCCTTTTGTGAACCGTTTCTTATTAGATGAGAAAAAAAAGATTCAGAGCTTAAAAATAATAATTGACACCTACCAGTTTAAAATATCTACAAAAAAGATTTTGTTTAAAAAAATAATTTTGGTGGAACAAAAATTATAAAGGCACACACTGTAACAAACAGATTAAAAATATGTTTTTATCACATCTATTCCAAAAGAGCTCGCGTATTCCTCGTAAACCGGGACTAAAATAGCTCTTTAATCCCTAAGAACTAAAAGTGATTTGAATTTGGAATGTAGATATTGTTAGTAAAAGTTACAATCGCTAAAGAGATCAATCACGAACATTGTATTATATGAATAAGTAACAGGCTGTATGATAAAGTAAAACGCGCGAACTAAATAAAAAAAAGTTTATGAAAAAATAAATAACGCGCGAAAAGCATTCTGCCTTCGTTCGTAACTGTTTACTCAAATTAGGATTTTACTTAGTTTTATAATAAATGATTAAGATTATGTCTTCCTCAAGTAATTGTACCTATGTAAATAAATAAACGTAAGTACTATTCTTATTCATAAGTTGCACTTACTTATTTTTTCATAGAGGGTGATAAAAAGTAGTGTCCACCTCGGAAGCAACACTATTTTAAGCTCGAATGACGTACTTTGAATCCCTCTCGCCTTCAAAATAGTTGTTTGCTCCCTTGGCAAACAATCTACTATTTGTTAAAACCTAAAAACAGGTGAAACTAATAAAAGCGTGTTATAAATACATTAATTTCAATGCGCCAACAGACAGGCGCGATATAATATTATGAAATATAAAATTGATTCACGGCTACGAAAAAACGGCGTAGCACACGCGTAGCAGTTCAGCGTCTGTATTCCGTAGCCCAATAATAATGCAAATAAAGGAAAATCAGGGAGCCAAGTTTATTCTGTCCCAATCCGAACTATTCTCGGCGCAGAATATAATCCATATTCAATTCATAATCGGAATACATTATAATATGTCGGCGGGTGCGCGTGCGAGACGACGCGCGGCTGTGGCGCAATGAGCCACATTCTTCGTTCGACAAACGAGCGACTGTGGGCCCTCAATTATTCCGCCAGCATTGTCCCGGAATGTCTAATTTGCTCACGTAATTTTGGTCGGAATTTGTCCCCGGCCGACGGATGCTGGGAACTATTTTTATTGCTTGTTTCCTATTTTCTGTAGTCCATCGGGAACAATATAACTTGAAGCTTGCGAACTCTAACCAACTTGTCTCCGAACAAGTGTATTGTGAATTGCACGTCGCCGACTGCTGCACGCGCCCGTGACGATGTTGAATATGTTTTCTTTAACTTTGTTGTTTGGGCCCCGTGAGGAACATTCCGTGTGCCATGTATAGTGTGCCGTACACTTTGTTAATCGAAACCTATTGTGTCTCAGCGTATTGTAGGAGGAGCTCTTTATTCATGTGGAATACTTGTAGGTAGGTACGACTATTAATTGTAGCGGCGCTGACTCGTTATACACTTATAACGTATGTACTGCAATAACTTACGTTTTGTATCTTAGTCACTGTAGGGAAGGCTTTATACTACTTGCACATTTATTACTTGTAGATTTATTCGCATAAATTTTCAGCCCTGTAAAGTAATCCTTTAATGACTTTTACAACTTCGTGGGACATTAAACTCTTTCGTATAATCTTTGTCCTTCTTTACAGCCTGCGATTAAATTACTTTTATATTCATGACTATTGATCAGTCGCTTGACTTGCTTTGGAGTTCAAGTAGGGATTATTTATTTATTATCTTTTATTAGGTACTTACTTGATAAAAACGAAATTTTCTGTAACTCAAAGTAAAATCAAGATTAAAATTTGAAGGGTCATGTCAAAGTCAAAGCATTTAATTCAAATAGGCACATAAAGGGCACTTTTGAACGTCAAAAATTACAATAAAATAGAATTGATTCTAGTCGCCCCTTCTAAAAGGCAGTTTTCGTAGGAGAGGAACGGGCAAGAAACTCCACCGTTAGGTACTCTTAAAATGTTTTATAATATTTTGCATACATTAATTATGTATATAATAATATGTGAAGACGATGCACCTAAAATAAACTTACTATACCACAATAGATAAAATAATTAACAATGTAACTGTCGCAGCCAACTGGTTAAATTAGCCGTTCAGTTAACTGCCTGGCCTTTAGAAGAAGTGCTCGGCTCGCTTCGCTCTCTCGGCTCGCACGCGGTTGATCAAAGTTCTAACCTAACCTAACCCATTTGGTCTGGGTGCCCTGCCTTAGTTACTGCGACCAATTCGGCTCGCGCGTGATTGGTTACAGACTTCCAACCTAAACTGTAATTGAATATTATTCAGGCCGTTAGTTGAACGGCCGCCGTTTAGTTAAAAGGCTAGGCGGTTAACTGAACGGCTAATTTAACCAGTTGGGTAAGACATAACCATGACATGTAGGTAAATTTATTATCTGATAGATACATGGTGCTCACATATTTACAAACATGGTAAAAGTAGACGATTTTCATTAAAAAAGAAACAAGTAGATAATAAGTCAGGGTGTGAGTTAAAGTAATTACAGAACGCAAATCAATGTCAAATCAAATTAGCAACCAGTTTGATTTTGTCATGCGATATGCAATAAAAATGTAAAAGTACAAAGAGCACAGTGATAGATGTAATTGAAAACGTTAGCTATAGGTATGATGTGAACAGTGTATATAGAGATAAGTGATTTTGGAATGATGCCAGGACGTGGCCCGTGGAGCCCCACTCCATTTGCTCTTTACATAACTCAGTATTCAAGGGATCATTAATCTTCCTAGTTCCACGCTAGGCCGAGTTTAATTTTAATAAACGGCTTTAGCCATACTACGGTATTAATTTACATGCCTTAATGAATGGAACTTGTTATTTGAATTGTTACTATTTTAATTGTGATACCGAGCAATCAAAAATGTATTAGTAAATGTTGTTATTGCGCAATGTACCGTGTTCAAATTATTATGCAGGTGAGAAGATTGGAAAGCGATAAGTTCTTCGGTTATAATTAATGCACCAAGGTATACAAATGATATAGTTTTTATGGCATTTTCAAACAGTTGTTGTATACTACCTATAACACATAAATAGTATAATATTTATATGTTATAGGTAGTATACTGCTACTATATATGCTCTACAAGTTCATAACATAGTTAGTAGTTTCTCCTGACATATGCGACATTATTTGTTCCTTCTTTAGGTTCTATAATAATCGTAAATGAGCCCATAACTCAAGAGAAAGCACTACGCTCGTAATTTTGTTAGTAGTCGCTGATGTGGCACGTAATACAAGATTTTAGAAGCTCTCTAGCCCCAAGGGAATGACCCTTGAATGTTCGAATTCGTCCTTCATCAGACCCACGCTGGGTATTTTATAGCCCGGGGTCAAAATTGTACTAGAACACAGGTGTGTGTGATTTTGTTATGTCAGACGTTAGGACAAACGGCTATGCGGACTGTTTTTGTTCGAGTATGTTGGAGAATTACGATAATTATAGACATCTGTGTCTTGTTAGATAGATTACAGCATACGTCTGCTTTTTTTATTAAAAAAAAACTAGGTACCTACCTTACAAATAATTGAAAAACGTTCTGCGTAAAAAGCTGTTCGTAATATCGGTCCTGAACACCTGATACGAATTTGGCGAGAAATTACTGCCGCATGTAAAAAAAGCTCCATGGAACTCGTGAATTACTTTTGTTTATATTTCCGGGCGTTTGGTTCACGCGGTTCAATAATACTGAAACATTTGGAAAAACAGGCGAGTGGTTTGTTCCAGAGTTAACCATGAAATGTGTGATTTACCCGCCTTCTGGGAAATACCTTGGAACGCCGGTCTCTGCCGATGCGGGTGTAACGTAATACCTTAACTCGGCTAATCTCGTTTTCGACCGGAGCCCTGCGGTCGGACTGCCTCGCGCTGATCCTCACTCAAACGCTATTCACTAACGTCTTCTTAGATCATTGCTGTCAGTCCGTCCTTATTAATCAAGCTCTTAGACAGCTACTACGGAAAATAGTAGACTGTAACTGTGCAGAAATATTCCCCGTCACAGTAGTAAAAACTAACGTAAAAATGGTTTTACGACAGTCATATTTTATTTAAACATCTAATTCATGAAATAAACGGCTACTGTCTTTTAGCAGACAATTGTATTTAATATTTTAAAAAAAATTAACCAGTGCAGTATCCAGAAGCAAAACAGGTCTCGTGATAGTGTTCGGACAGCTTTTTATCGCAAGTTTACATCGACATGCAAATCTCCATCACGACCACGACACTCACCTGCCGTACTTCTAAAAGTAGTTTCAAGAAAAAACTGACTTACAAAGTGAGCAGTGTACGTAATATGCCATGTTTCTGCAAAAAACTAGGTAACTAGTT
Organism: Gortyna flavago; assembly: GCA_963669345.1. NCBI lineage: Eukaryota > Metazoa > Arthropoda > Insecta > Lepidoptera > Noctuidae > Gortyna > Gortyna flavago. The sequence continues at coordinate 12,930,967 of OY770126.1, forward strand.
AGCTTGTGCAATGAATAAATTGTATCTAAAGATTTTTATCTCAAAAAGTAGCTTTTCACGAATTCTGTCTGGAATGTAAAGCGGAATATCTCAAGACCTAATCTTTTATACAAAGAGACTCTGACAAAGAGCAATTAGGACGCTTTGTAAATAACTTCAGTAAGGTTTTATGGTTATATTTCGTGAATAAACTAGCATTGACTCATTTGAAAGTAGCGCAGACTCTGACTGTACTTTCTCTGGCGCCGTCCGTAGTTTCGACTCCTTATAAGGAGCAGGTAAGTGAAGTCCAGAACAACGGGCTAAATTTTAATGACACTCATTATGTACCAGAGCAAACAACGTGGTCTTTCCTATTTCATCAAATAATAACTCTTTACATGGAGAGCGTACAAATAAGGTTGTAGACATATTGAACTATTGATGCTTGTGTTCTGTATCATTACCATATTGACTATGTAAGTACGTGCTTCGACTTTTCACTGCTCCTCGTAGGAATAGTAAAACGAAATGTCTATAGTGTGGTTGCATTCTTCTTTATAGCGGTGCTAACACGTTTAACGTCTGCCCATTTCTCACTATAGCCATTTCAGTAGGACACTTTTATTTGTTGTTCTCTGAAAGCTTGATTTAACCATTTGAAATGTTTGCAGAAGCCCCGGCCGGATAAATGGCTTGTGTGAAAGCCGCCACTCAAAAAGTTTAAATGATTCGATTACTTTTTTATTAGGCCAGATGTTCAGTGTCAGATCTCGTTTTTATGTGCAGTGGAAACTGTTTACATTAATCATTGCTGAAATGTATTTATTATAATCATCTTCAAACAAGTCTATTTTGGTCAATCTTTAAATATGGCAACGATAGAATTTAGATTTCACATAAGTACGACAGGTTTTTTCAAACAAATGTTGTGTGTAAGGAAACTCGTTTAGAGAGGTTATCTCTTGCAGAAAATTGCTTTGCATCTCCAAGGAAATATCACGGACAGGAAAACGCTTCCGTTAGTTGTGACTCACTTGAAATAAATCTTCCAAAACTGCTGAAAAAGCTTTTAGAAGTGTTTATGTGTACCCACGTGTTACAATATTCTTACTGTTTTTTTAATATTAGGTAGGTACAGTTTGGACTTTAGAAGCTATGATAAAATTTGTTGAATCTTAATATCTGTAATTTTGAATGTTAAGGATTTTTCAGTTCAATATTGTATCATAATTTAAGTACCTAGTTAGGTATTACAATCTAATATAAATTCAATCTACTATTACAGTCGAAGAATAAAATTACCCTCTTGGCTCTTGGTATAAGGTCCTAAATAAATCCGGTATTTATAAATTATCTATACAATCTCTATAATCTGGCTTTTCATTACGCACTTTATCTCTTCCGCATCTATCCAATTTCGTAATTAAAACGTTAAGGCGACGTGATATCATATACGGTATAATTAAATCAAAAAGCGTCCAAACCTGAGTGGGGCCTGACGAGTCCATAAACGGGCCACAGACAGGCCAATTTGGTGCGTGCGGGGATCGTGCAGGGGTGCAAGTCACGCGAGGGGCAGCCCCAACCAATGCATATTAATACACGGAATTACATTAGCAATCATCGTTTATCATTAACAGTAAGCACGAAACTAGCCAGTTCTGCTAATTGTTAAAAATAAACCTAGAAGTGCCAGCCATTTTGAATTTTAGTTTTCATGTGAATTAAGGATTAAATCCGGCCATCTCTCATTGGTAACAGTAAACGTAGCAGAGCAGTTTATTTCGGACTGTTTATAAAAACAGTTAAACTTCATCAATGATGAGTCATTGGCACTTCACATGTAATAAAACATTGCCCATTAAAATCTTGCTTTCCATTGGTCGTGTACATCAATTATGGGGTAAAACATGCTAAATGAAAGGGGAGTGCAGGACGAAGCACGGAGAGCCCAGTGAGTCAGCTCGCGCGGCCAGACGGCGCCAGGCCCCGCCACGCACTGTCTTGCCCACCCCTCCCCACTTTAAAATTGTACTGCCGATGCAATAACATGGCTGAATTATTATTTTCGCCGACGGAAGTCTACTTAGCATATAAAGCAGGGGTTCGTAAATTGGTGAGGTGGGTACAATATTTAATTAGGCTCGTTTAATAAGAAATAGTTTATAGTTTCTAATTCTCTGCATGTTGAACACAACACATTGCTCAAAATATAACTGCGGTTTTCAATCAAATATCTATTATGTAAAGATGGGTAGGAGTAAGAGCCACAAAACTGAGCTTTCAGAATGGACGCAGAACAAAACCCAATAATGACAGTTTGAATTGTTTGTGCAGCTTTCCATACGGACTAACTACGATTTAAAATATTTTATTTCACTTTGAGTTTCAACCAACAAGGCAGTGGGGGCTGAGAGCCGGCTGTGACCGCACTTTGGGATAATGTTACACGATACAGCGCAAGCCGTCCCGTGGTTTGGCACTCGACGCAAGACGCAAGCCGTCATACCGGCGCGGGGCTGACGCGGCTGCACGCTCGCTGCGACCACTGGGAGCCGGCCCGAGCCAGTGTCTTGTATGTACTAGATAACGCTGATGTCTCTAAGGAACCTCAGCTGTTGTTGCAAATATTCTATGTTGCGTTACAAGTCGTTCCTCCTCCTAGGGATATCGGTTTTCAATGACATGGTTCTAAAATGTGGATGCTATTTGCATGAAATACAGCTATTCTAACCTTAATATATACAAACGTTGCTACCGTTCATGTTGCCCGCATAGGAACTAAAAGGAGACAGTGTGGCAGACGCACGTTCAGTACATACTGGATCTTTTTATAGCTAAGGCGCCGCAAATAAAACCGAATCAGACACATAGCGGGGCGCGGCGCCACGGCGATCGACGTTCACGCTACTTGCATGTAGCGTGAGGGTAAACAATAAACTCTGGCTATACATGTTTACAAGTTTAAGTCAAGACGGCAGCTTCGACCGCATGGCGAAGTTGTGTTTGTTCAAGCACAACGTTCGTATCGTTCAAGAAGCTTTCACTCGGTTCGATGCCCCGCCACCCAGCCACCCAGTCCGAGCCAACGGAGAGAAATAGTCCTAACCGTAGTTTCAAACGATCCAGTTGATGTATTACGCTTATTTATATTTCTGACAGGTTTCACAGTTTTCAAAAATAAATAGCTGTCAACATTTTTGAAATTGATGTGTTCTAATTATGTGCAATGGCAGATATTACGGAACAAGATGAATCTTAACGCCTGCTCGTTTCGTTTTTATACTAATAAACTTTGACAGCTATAGGTATTTATAAACAAGCAACACATATTGGCAAAAAAAAAAATTATAAATCATAGATATTGTTAGTAAAGTTTCAAAGGACAATGCAAGAATAGTCAGTGGTCTAAATATATTTGTAAAGAGCGCCGTCAGGCGTCTGCGTCGCTGTCGCCGGCGACGATTTATCGCGCGACACATTTGCAGCGCCCGGCGACACCGCCGCGCCGCGCGCTGCTCTATTTACATTCTACTTGTGTCCGTATGAACCCTATACTTCACTATACTTAACAAAGTACCTCACAAAAGACTTCGGCCCTATGAATTGATTATTCTTAAGACCTTCGTAGGTTAATGACATTCACGCACGGCCTTTTTGTTACTTTCAAAAACGAGGGCGCTTTAATTGTTTTTTTTATGAAAAGCTTTTGTTTCTTGTACCCTCGGCTTGCTGTTCCTTGAGACGGAAAATTAAAGTACCTATACAAGGGTTTCTAAATAACAACAAGCTAAAAGGCGAGCAAGACGATTGTCGTTCCGTTATCATCCACAAGAAAAGTATAGCTTTAATAAGGCAAGACGACCTCCGCCTCCTAATGTAGCCGGGACCATTACATGGCTCCCTCTAATGGATATTTACTCTCACAGCAAACATAAAAAGTCACATCTTACAGACAAGTCGATAGTGAGAGGTTTAGTGGCCGCCCGGAATATTTATTTAACACAAAACGTATGAGGTACAATTTTTCCAATGTGACGATAAAAGTCATTAAAATATCGGCTTTCCACTTGAAACACTTTTAGAGATTTGAGGTCACTTATCATAACGGGATTATTTTAAATTTATGTCGTTTCAGTGGATCTTTAATGTGAAGTAAAAGTTTTGATCGGTAGTAAAAAGTTCGTTTAATTTATGAACGTCGCTAAGTACACGCTAACAAACTTGGTGGATCCTTTAAACAATCCAAATGAAATTAATGAGAAGTACCGAATGAAATTCTTATGGCCTTAAAACATTGCTTTCCACATTTAGCTACCCAACTAGGGTAGTCGTTTTGTATTCTGGTATTAAACCTAAATGCCAAAGAGACGATAGAAAAGTTCACATTAAAATACATTGGCGTCTGGCGACTAAATAGTATAGTTGGCGTTGTTTTAGCGAGTTCTAATTCAGTGGTGCCTCGCAACGGTGGGCGGGCGGCAGACGGCGGGCGTTTTTAATGCCCTTGAAAATAACTGCATAGTTATTTCTGATCTAGAACGTATTTGTTTGATGTAATCTATTCTATCATAAAAGAAAATTTATTATATTGCGCTTTTACGTGCGCATCTGTTATCGTCTGACGCATATATAGCGTCTAAATTTAATGCGATGAATTTCATATTAAACTGCCTTCAGCGATTGTGTTTTTGACATGATTTCGCTTTCAGATATATTTTCTCAGTAAACACACGTCGAAATGTTACCGTTGGAATAGCAATTTCAAGAATATTTATTTTCTCTTCGTAATTCCAATTACCTACAGGACAATATTATCTACTCAGTGCTCGAGGTTCTCTTTTAAATCCGTAAATTCCAACTTTAGCGACTAACTTATACTTAAGGACAATACCTAGACAATTACACTCAAACAGGAGTAGTGCAGGCAACTTGTTTACATGAAAAGAAATAATTCAACGTTCGTTCCTAGTCAATCGAGTGTGTCTTTAAATAATGTAATTTAATAATAGGTAAATGAAATATATTGAAATAATTTTAAACAATGTTCTGTTTCAGTGTAATGTAACGTCTGTGGTCAGTTTTCAACTCATTACGGTACATTTACAAAACCGTTTAATCGTTCATTTGGGTCCTTCATTTCGCCGAAGCGAGGACTTAGAAATCACAGAGTAAGGTAGTAAAAGTAGCAAGGTAGGAGATCAGTTTGCGGTTAATTACGACGATACAGTTGTGGCGGCCGCTGCCGTGTAACGGTCACGACACCCTCCGGATACCGACGGCGACCGGACCGGTGCCGGAGCGAGCCGTGCCCGTGCCGCCCCTAATCGCGCCGACTAACAGCGCGTTTAGAAAAACCCCTTAATGATCCCGCATTACGTAATGCTTGTCGTGTAACGGCACAATAACTGCTACCATTAACATACTCTTGAGTATTCGTAACGTCAGTTGACATCTCGCCAGTGGCAAATGACAGGTTTACTCTGTTATTTCCATGTTATTTCCTTATGCAATTTCTGATATGAATCACTGTTAATAGCAGTCTATCCTCCAGGCTGGTATGTTAAACTTGCCATTAGGTATCTACTCATAAACTATTTCTATAACCATAAAGCGATGCTATATCGTCAGAAATTTTTAATTACTAAGTACGATTTGTGTTTAAAAGCTCAAAAGGAAACGTGATGACTAAAATCAAGGGCCTATAAATAACTGTAAAGCACATGCATTTAAAATTAAAATAATGTATGTCAGAGATACTAACTAACTGAAATTGTTTTCATCAAGTCTCATGATCGTCCATAAAAATAGAGTCATAATATCTACAGCAACATTATCAAGTACCGGTCAACAGTTACCTGAAGTTATTTGTACTAGCATCTGCCACTTCTTATCGCATTTTAAATGGAACGAGTCAGGTGTGTGGTGTGCAGCAGAGTCAAACGAAACCATATGAAAGGTCAGCGGGGGTCAGTGTCCCTGCGATAAGTTTGCAGGTGCCCAGCAGCTGCGAACACGCGATAATTAGACATCATTGTACCATGATACAGGAATTATTGATATTAAATATTGTGTTACTGATAAAAATATTAATGTGGAGGACAGATAACTGTGTTTTGTTGAAGGTGTGAGCGAAATAGATACCAACATCTGCTCGCTAGTTTTCAGTTTTCACTGACAGGTTTTTTCAGTGTTTGGACTTTTACGTTATTCAATCAACTCAGCGGAGTAAAATGCAATACATTTTATTGCTAGAGATAGGAGACCAAATGTATGTTATTAAGAAATCTCTTATCTAATCTCTTATCAAGGTTTTGATAAGAAACAGAGAGGAAGTAACAAAAAAGAGCTTTTCTTTTTACAACATAAGTACTTCAGTTCGATTACTTGTCTAAGTGTTACTGCGAAGAACATTATGGATCCCCATCGTAATGAAACGTAATGAAAGCGTCTTATCGATGTATAATTAAGGGCGAATAATCGGATTACCGGAAACAAATTAAATTACCTGATCTGAGGCGAAGAAAAGGTGGCGATTAAAAACCGATTTTAACACGCTTTTGTGTGCAAAATGGAACCTGGCTTTGAAATATTCGCGCCTTGGATTTAGGTTTATCTGTATAATGATTTATCATCCTCTATTCGACGTTAACTTCGTCGGCCTTAAGCCAGACTCACTCAACTTTGCCATTACTATATTAGAGGAACAAACTTGGAATCCCGTCTACGTCTTCGAGCCACTTGTCTGGTGGTTCACCGTATGGCCATTGACCTGCTTTTAGGCACTATATAAAAACCGCATTTGTTGACCACCAGCTGCCTGCCTTGACACTGTAAGCTATCAGATTGTGAAGGCTTAAATCAATATTAATTAGCCTAGCACTTTTTACTAAACCACTTTTTCGTTTGGATTCCGACGTAATGTCTTTAGCTACCTACTTGTGAGCACAAACAAATCATTCATCAGCATGATTAAGATTTCTAAATATAAGTATCCTGTTTCTGACAGCATTATTAATCATAACATCGTCACAGCATTAGTATTTTCTCCGTCTTTCTGTGCGGCTCGTTATTTGCAGAATAAACCATAGTGGTACAACCATACAGCGTCAGCCTCAGGTCATCAATCATGGGACCGCAGCAGCCCGACTGCTCCTACAAAGTACATGATCCTAAGAAAGAATTACGTAGGTACATAACATGCTAATCCCCGATTTATGGCTCTTCGCGTTATTTATCCTCACGTTAATCTATCTTAGCTATAAAAATGTTGTTGACAAAGTTTGTTTCTTATTCTCTGTCTTTATTTGGATTGGAACGTAGTATCTACTTTTCAGAAAAAGCGTAATTTTGTAGTGAAAATTACGAGGTCGCAGAAATTGTAACAGATGTTAGGAGGAAACACGGTTTTGTATGTCTCAAATTTTATTCAACTCGCGAATGTATGTAGGTATGTATGATTGACAAAAACGTCTTCTAATATTGAAAGTTAGGGACGGACTAGACTAGCTACAGAATAATAGTTTTAAAAAAATGGCGGGACCGATCTAAAACTTACAACCAGCAATCATAAGTTCTATGTAATTGAAGGGCGTTATAATGCCAACGTATGGGTTAAACTGACCTTCCGTGAAACTGGAGGTAAACGATCGAGCAGCCTTCTTGTATCGTCAAGCACTATGTAATTGCTACTAACCGCCCGCCTACAGCACACTCACATTCGTAGAATAAGATACTTACAAACGTGATTTTATTTTTAGATTACGAGTACCTTATTGCATTGCATAGGATTGTGTACCTTGAATCTACCTAGAAACTGTTAATTCCTATAAATAGTAAAAATAAGTCTTTTATATTCTAGAATGAGTGTTTAAGTCATAAATGCACCGTGGCAGCACTTCCTCTATTATATATTTAATTGAAGTACATAGGTGGCTCCGTAGAGAATGAAACGATTAAAGTATTGTTACCTGTTAGGCATAAATTATTTCTTTCGCTGTAATAGGTTTCATCCAAGCTGTAGGTACCTCTAACAATGCGTATGCTAATTCCGACATTTTGATGTGACCTCTACTTTTGATTTCTTGCTCGAAATCAAAGTTACGTTGGCACGACACCGTTTCGCAATTTGATCTAGAATATAAATTATTCAGATCGCAATGATTTTACATAAATCCCTAGTTAATCCTAATTCATATTTATAAATTATTTATAAGATGTGAACTATGCTTAAGTAGTGTCGCCAGTTTGTCTGCCAGAATATGTGATAACATAATTTTCCCAAGTTTAACTCAAGTATTTTCTTAGGTAATGATGTCAGCGGCTCGCCTTGAGCCGACTTGAGTCTACATTCCGCCTCATTCCGAGGCGCACGTGGAAACCTGTGTAATTATACATTTACTGCAATTGAACGTACCTATGCGTCAATAAACTTTGAGCGCGGGACCACGACTACACTGCTCTTTTCTTATAATATTCGTTAGTTCATTATTCCTTTGTTGTTGCTAAATCATCGCTGAAATTTTTATTATTTCTACATATACATTTCCTGGTATGGATTTAGAATTAAAATTGGAATTGCTTTTAAGCAAATTTAAATCGATTTCTATTCGTCAGGCTTAAGTGAAGTAAGAATACCTACTTGGTTGTGGTATAGTCAACTGAGTTGAGGACCAGTTCTAAGAAGTTGAATTAATTCTAGGTTGAGTTAAGATAACGCCGTTTTCCTTTCAACGTATACAGTTTTATCTCCTTTGTGCTGTTTACAGTATTGTCACTTGGCGGTGAACTTATTAATGTGACGTCATCCCATCGCGTGGAGTTTCTCAGATATAACAAACAACTTCAAATCTCTTAAACAATAAACTGAAATGAGTGATATGATACACTCTTAATTCAGAGAAATATTGTCACTCACTCGAAAGCGGAGAATTATTTATGGCTAGCTGTAAGTTGTAATCACACCTGGTATTCATATTAAGTGGACCATTTTGAAACTGGAAATATTTTGATGTGACAATCGACAGATGACGTAGGTAAGACGGTGTAAGTAATAGACGGGCTAATCTACTTAGCTATCAAGCGTAAGTGGATAAATAGAATGGACCTTGAAGGTGTTATTTTTTGGGCTCGCGATGGATTAGCGGCGCGTGGGCGATCTTCGGACCCGCGGCTTACCTCCCGCGGACTTGTGAATGAACAGGTACGATACGACTACGCACACGTACTTACTCGTTTATCGGTGATTATTATCGACATTACCTCATTTATGTTACATTAGTTTAAATAATACTGTGGTTTTGTGTTCTGTTGCTACGAGATATGTTTTAGTTGTAAGATTTGCTTTTATAGCTACCATAAATCTGTATTTTACATAATATTATATTCCACTTTTTATGAAGCCATATCGCTGCGGATGTTTGTTTAACCAAGATATAGCTACAAGGACACCATAAAAATAAACTGTACTCATGATATCCACAAGGTTAGGGTATTCCCTCGACATTCAGACAAGAAATATTATTTTTCTTTTATTACTCAATCATGACGAAGCAGCGTTTTCTCTGAAACCCTGGAGAAAGCAGGTCAGGCCACAAAGGAGGACCTAATTAGTCTACTATTTATTCCGACAAAACAAGAAGAGAATAGTAAGTAGTTTATAAACATTTAAATTGTTTAGTTAAAACACGAAATCTTAAGTGAATGAGGACACTAGAATTAGTGTAGCTAACTAATTTACTTACTCATTACTCGTGAATAGAGTATTGGTGTTGTGGCATTTATTACTCGATACCGCACTGCTTGTACTGTAACAAATGAGAAAATTAAAATTATTACGGTCCTGTGTACTCGTTAATTAGTTTGGCAAAGAACCGCGTGGACACCATTCAACAATCGGGTATCGTCGTGACCAGGTACTGCATTATTGTTATGTATTTATTGGACTCTATTTCTGCTGTAAACATTAAGTAACCTACATATGTTACTGTACAAGATGTCGCATGACATGACGTAAAGTCAGTACTATTGTGCTTGGTTTGGTCGCAACATGGCCGGCCGTGCCGCCTGTAGACCGACATTGACAAACTGATGCGACAATCATGTCGAAACCGTTGAAAATTGACGAGCACGCTTTTCAGAATTTCTTTAAAAAATCCAAATTATGCAATTGTTGTTAACTACGCAATATTTAGTTTTATTTATAGGTTATGGAGGTCGAAGTTTTCGTAACTCATGACGGTGTTAAACCGTGGTTTATTTATGAGGAGGTATGATGATCCGCTAATCGTGGGCGCCCTAATGGTGAGATGTCGAGGGGTCACTGATGACTTTACACGCCCGCTATTGTGTAAGCTATTACCTAACGAGTGTCATGAGATGCTGGCCGATTGGGCCTCTTCTTCACTGTGAGTACACTACGAACTATAACTTGAACTCAAACAACTATACGTCTATGTCATAAACTTGTACTGAGCGTGTCATGTTTCTGTACATTTAAGATTGATTTTGAAATAGTGGTCTCTAAACTCTCTACCAAAATATTGATATCTGTAGGTACATAGATAGATATCTCAAAATTAATAATCCTGTTGCTCGTGATGAATACCTACTGCTGAGGTCAAAAACATATTTTGCGAAACAATTCCGGGGTAAACCCAGACGGAGCCGCGGTTTAAGGCTAGTTAATCCGCACAAATCACAACACAATCGTGATTATCGCGGCAAGTAATTAAAAGTTTATTGTGGCCACTCATCCCACTCAATCAATTTTTATAATTCAGAAACGTGTTCCGTACCGTTAGCTAGGTAATTTGCATTGATTGTTTTTAGGATTATTAGACTTTCTAGAATCGACACCATAAATTGCCGATTCAAGGAAATTTTAAATTAACTAAAAATCATGCGTAGTTAATAAGTGAAATAAAATATAGTAGAAAACCGAAACTCGTCCATTAATTAAAATATTTTAACAGTTAAATACCTAGTGCGTTTCAACATAAATTTAGTACTTAAGTACAATTTCAAGTGCAAAATAACGAAATAAATAAAATGAATAGAAACTACCTAATGAAAAATATATAAAAGAAAAACGAAGATCTGATGAAGCAAACAATCGTTGCGGGTACATAATTAGCTACAGTTAATTATCTTATTATTCTATCAGGCGCGTGCTAGCCGCAGACACAATGAACGATAAAAAGAAAATTGACAATACTTACGCAACTATTGTTACCAGTTACTACGATCAGTAAAAGGTATTGTACCGAAAGGTACTCATACAGAACAGAAATGAAATACCTTGTTAAGCAACTGTCGTTTTCATCTCGATACACGACGTAATCAAATTTAACGGTTATTGTAGCCAATACAAAAAGTTAGCAACGAATTGTGACTGACTGGCGAACCATGGCAGGACGACCACTGATTATTATATTTCTAATAGTTTTGTTTTGTAATTGCTTGATATGGACGAGCGGATACATTGATAAGTTTTCTATTAGTCAACACTAAAGGGAACCCAGCCTTAACCAACATTGCCTAAGGAAAACAGATGGAGTGCATTAACTAAATAAAATATTCTAGATACAATATTATGCAAGGTGCTCTACAGTCTGTATTAATAAAGTACTTGCAAATAGGTGCTGTCGTACGATACCGCGAATGTGCTGATGCGATAAAGTCCATTTCATACTTTATTTAGGTGATACAAAAGAAAAATGTTGCGTATGAATTAATAAATAATGTTTACATTGATTACGCAGGTCGCAGAATCGTAGACAAGTGCCTTGACTTGTTTAAATACAGCAGATAAAATATATATTATTATTATCTAGTGTTGTGAAACGAGAACCTTCATCAGCGCTACTTGATGCCTCAGTGTCGAGCTCTGACGGCTCAATTACTGAACAAATACGAACCCGATTTGTAGATACAAAATACTAATAATATTTGTAAATACAGATGCAGTAATCTTGGCGCTTTGCAATCTTTTTTTATTTACACCTTGTTGGCAGTGTTGGCTAATAATTTGTAATGTAATCCCCTGATTATATCAGACGCTATTTGTAACCAATAACAATACCCTTGCTAGCTAGCAAATGGCACCGTCTTATTCTTTAGAATAGAAATATTATCGGAGGAAACGTTCAAATCTTTGAAAAGTACGAGTAATGATCGCCTTGGGATATAGTCTAATGGCTGTCTTAATCGCTATCCGCGGGAAAATCGAGGTGTAATTAACATTAATCATAGAGATGTGGGCTCTGAGGACTGATGGTGAACATCAGTCGTTGCTGACGGCCGGTCCGGTCGCGTGGACTGATGTACGGCGCGCGGCGGCGGCGCGGCGGCGGCGCAGCGCCGGGTTCCGGACGCTGGTTGTGAATGATGCTGTGACAAAAGAAACGCGTTGCAGATGACGCAGACTAATGGAGTCGTGCACTGTTTAGCAGAGAGTGTCTGGTGCGATATTCTTCACGACTAATTAACCAACAATGCTCTCTGATGTATAAACATGGACGACGAATAAGACGTCTGTTGATTGATCAATGATCACACTACACCATCGCCTGTTGAAGTTTCGAAACGATAAAATTCTCATATTGTTTCCGTATTTTTCAGTTCAATTTATTGTGCTGACATCGCGTGACGGAAGCTCGCGCCGTGCCTGGCTCTGCCGGTGTCCCGGCGCGCCCACCGTCGTCGTCGCTGTCATGTCTCTGGTCACGCCAGCCGCCAGCCGCCAGCCCAGACCACTGCGCCGCTATGCGGAAGGTATGTGCCATATTATTTCCACGCTGAAATCTTACGAGGATTCATAATTTCTGATTACATGAAAGTACCCGAGCCTTCCGTCTTTTTAGCTTTTTACAATAACTTGAACAGGTACCTACGTGAAACGCGTCCGGCCCTCATAAGAAAGGCGCAAATACTTATGACAAGGTGTTCCATACTGCCTGAGAGATCTTGTTTCTCGACTTCCTTTTTGGTGCAACGTGTCTAAACATCACAGCTTCCTTTAACTGTAGTGTAGTCGCAACTGTAGGCAGCTGCATGAAGCCGGCTCTCGTAAATCAGCGCCTGCGCATCGACATCGACCGACCAATGGTGGAGCGCGTCGCTAACACGCTGTCATGCGCACCTGCCGCTAAGAGGAAGCTCTAATGAAGCCCGGTACATCTTGACTTTAATCTCTGATAGTTGATAGTGTAACAGAAACTTTATATCATTATTGTATATTAGAACCAACTATGAAAAATGGAAAATGTAGTGGTAGTATATTTGTTAAGTTTATTGTTATTTCTGTTTATTTTTAATAAAGGTAGGTACGAGTACATTCGGCTACTTATAGCTGATAATAAGCAGACCTTGAGGTTTATAGGTCTGTCGCCGTGTGTACTACCGTTTGTTTTCCCTTAAAAAATAAAATTTAAAAAAGGAAAAGCATTAGCATTATTCTATTCAGTTATTCGTAAGAAAACTGCGTCGCTACTGAGGAGAGTGAGGGGCAGTCATAACAGCATCCTGAGGACGTAGCGGAGAGCTTTGGCTCTCCGATTTTTGAACATTTTGTGCGGATTTTGATTTATACTAGTATTGTTTCTTTATGAGGGATAATTCAAAATCCAAGCGGGGATCTCACAAATCTATACCGTATTTCTTAATGGAGTTCTCCAGCCTTTCAATGAATTTAATAATTTACTTATAGGCCACGTATAAATTGAATGTAAGAAGCGATCTACGTGGGGGAGGGGGGGGGGGCATGTGTGCGCTGGGGTGGCATGCAGCCCCGCAAACGATTAAAATTCAAAGCTTGTAGAAATGTAATTACTTCTCAGTCTGGTCAGAGTTCCACCGACTTTTATTCGGAGTAATTAAGTTTAATGTCGGTTTTACATCTCAACTCGAGTTCTGAATCGTCTTTCGAATGAGTTAGCTGATCAATGTCGTGATCTTCATTCCTATTATCATTACAACTGCATAATATTTCATTAGGTGTGATAAAACGTTACAAAGCTCCAGTTGGTCTGTTTGTGAGCTCCCCATCTGGGCTGGTTGTAGTTATATGTATTACAAGACGGTTATCCGGCAGCAATCGCGGTATTGTTCATTCTACGTTGTTGCTCAGGTGTTTTCGCCGCACAATCAGCAGTAAAAAGGAACGAAGCTTTCATAGAAGATATTCTGGACTGTTTTTATGCTTCATAATAGCTTGTTTCAAATTTTGTAAGCTGGCAAATCTTGAGACTTTGAATTAATTCATCCCTCCTATTGTGATAATAAAGTACTTACATTGGCACGCTGAACTTATCTTGTGGTTATCACAAAGGACTTTGAAAATTATTTTCGTACTACAACAATGGCTTTATTATTAATTTTATGGACTGAAGAACTCCGGTTCAGATAAGTTATCTTAATGGTAAAAACCCAGTGGATTATCTGGTCGACAGAGCGTATGTTTTAGGTTTCATATAAAATATAATTTATAAGTGATAATGCCGAAATGTGGGTGTACTAGGTTCCTGCTCCACTTCCTAAACCTTTGGGCTTTGGCGAATCCAGGCGTGATTCCCCGAATACGTAATGCATTTGGTAATATTGTTTCATATACACTACCTGTAGTGTATATGAAACAATATTACCAAATGCATGATACCAGGGTATCACTCAGATCACTGCTTATTCCGACACGTTGACGTTGGTATTACGTCTAGATACCTACAAGTATAAACTATACATGAACAAAGTTTTCTTAAAGATACTTTCTAGGTATTAGTTAACGCTATTTTAGTCTCACAAAATTACCCGAAGTCGAAATTAGTTAATTGGCGTAAAGCCATAAAAGAGATAGATAAAAGATAATAACTGGGTTTCAGTTCAGTGAAGCACATGTACTTAACATGTGGACATTTCATATTTACGAACTACATCTTAACGTTAATTTATTAGTAGGTACGTTTATTTTCTGCGAACGCGCGTGTTGTTTTTAGCTCTTGCCAGGTTTACACCGCTACATACTGTATCTGTGTCTGTATCTGTACCTACATATATCTACAATTCTCCACATTATTTACACCAATGCTTTATGTTTAAAGTGAAATAACAAATACAATGTGCGAACAAAGTTTAAATGGAATTTTCTAGGAAACTTCAAACGATAAAACGGATTCTTGTAACTGAACTCTCGAAAGATACAAGCCGTGTTGGTAATTACATAAAGAGTTAACGCAACAGCTACTGTATTTGTATTTAGCGCTAACACGAACATATTGTTGCCTTAACTGAAAGAGTACACTTAAGACTACCTAGTAACTACGTAAGTATCTGGCTTTCTGCGAAGTAGATAATATCTGGAGCTTACTTTCATAGAAAACCATCATAACATTTTATCTCTGGGTATAGAGTTAAAAAGTTTTCCACCGTCTTTAGAAATGAAATCTGCTATTATTATTCAAATGACGGCCATTCAAGATCAATGGGTGTACGAGTATGTGTGTGTGTACCGCAGCGTAATGATAAGTCGCCAGTCGCCACCCCAAGCTGTTCCATTGTGGCTGGTCGATGTGGCCACTCAATTGAATTCAAACTGTATCTGGTGCTGGTCACCGACGACATAAAATTGCCCGAGTAGTCGTGCCGCGTGCGCACAGGCAAGCATTAGTAAATCACGTGATATCGATACTCGATAATGCTTAATGTGACTGCAATAGGCCGTATCTGCGCAGGCAAGATGGTGAATTAATCACACGCTATTTTTGAGTTTATCGTGGCTGCGATAAAGATCAAAGTTTTATGTATAAATTGAACCACGACGGTAACAGTAATGTTGCAGTACGTATTTACATTATCTGCTATTTACTTTATGATTGTCAACGATAATGCAGAGTAAAGTACGTATAGATTTATATTATGAGGATTAAGTAGACAAGTAGTAGGCGACATACAAAGCTCGAGCACAGGACAAAATATGCATAATTGAAGCTAATCTCAGATTATAATATAATTGGGAATAAACGAAGTATCTTGTTGGTACATATTAGAATTGATAATTATTATTATGCCGCGTTTTGTTTTTACCAGTCTCAAAGAGAGTTTAAAGGCAATCTATTACTAGGTAGGTACGGTAGGTAGATACGACATATGTATAAAGCTGATACAGAAGTCAAAAAAGTCAAAGTCAAATCATTTATTTCATAGGCACGTAAAACGCACTTTTGAACGTCAAAATTTACATTAAAATTGAATTAATTCTAGTCGGCCCTTCCAAAAGGTAGTTTCGTATGGAGAGGAGTGGGCAAGAAACTCCAAAGTTACTCTTATAAAAATGTTTTACAATATTTTGGATACATTAATTAATACTCATATGTGAAGACAACTGTATCCTTACATTTGAATAAAAGCACCTATTTGGTATTCTAGTTAACTACTACTACTTAAGTTACGTATATATCACTAAATATTGAATGTTTATTAGCCTTGTAAATAGCTCACAATCTCGTAAAACTATCACCGAAGTAGTAAATTGTCTCTTCATACAATTTATTACATTTATTTAAAAGTATTCAATGATGCATTGAAAATGTTTCTCTGACAAACAATTTCAAATAAATATTGAATCAATGATAAATGTTATTTGCGAATTATTTACGGTTAATTAACCATAAGTATTACTATTAATTATCAAGTTAGTAATAACGGTTTTACAGAAACAATGCTAATAGTGTTTTAAATGCCTTTGTATCACTGCACTCTTAATTAATCATGGTCTGTTCAATAAATATTACCTACTGCTGTATGTCACATGCCATTATTTGTCGTAAAAGTTAATCTAATTGTCTGTCCAAGTCACCGTCTCTTCATAAGTATCTCAAGCAATAATTAAATAATTATTACCATACCTACCAATAAACAAGGTACTAAATCTATTTAGATAAAAATGAAATGACGTTTGTTAGTCTCACTAAAATTCGAGAACGGCTAAACCTATTTGGCTAATTTTGGTTTTGAAATATTTGTAGAAGTCCAAGGAAGGTTTAAAAGGTGAGAAAATATGAATAAAATTGTAAGGAAAATAGTAAAAGCAACAATTTTATTATCCCATATAAACTGTTCGTACCTGTCAAACAGGGGGCGTTCAGAAATCAAATAATACGCAGGTAATAACGTCACGTGCTAACCGCACTGATGACTGAGCAGCGAGACACAGATAAAGCGCAGGCCACACCGCCAGCTAGAGGGCTAGGCGGGTGGGCGAAGCGAACGAAGGAAACTATACAAACTACGCGAAATATTGACGAGCTAAACTATGGGGTTCACACCGAAAACTACGGACAGACGAGCGACGGGCTGAGCGCGCGGAGCGGGCGAAGCGGGAGGTAGTAATATCTTTTTTGTAATATTTGTAGTTAAATCATCATCAGAACTTTCGTCGATATATGACATATTCATCGTTCACCTAGTCTACTCGAAACGGGGAGGACGGGCGAACGAACCGGGCGAGCGGGCTGGCGGGCGAGCTAAGCTAGCGAAGCGCGGGCGCGCCAACGAGGTGAACGAGTAGCTTCGCTGGAATCGTCGTATATTTCGTTAGCTTAGCTCGTTAGGTTAGTCGGTAGCTCGCGGTGTGAACCGAAGTATGTAAAGAGGTGAAACGATGTTCGCCCGCCTAGAGCTGCTGGCGGTGTGGCCTGCGCTTAATGATAATAGCCGTATCATTGGTTTTTTTCTGCAACGTTTTAGTTATTGAACTTTGTCACATTATTTAATTCTGAGGCGGTACGAAGTTTACCGGGTCAGCTAGTAATTAATAAAATTCAAAGTCCCGACCTCCCGACTGCCTGATACGAGTATATCAACGCACAGCCTAAACCGCTGGTCCTAGAGACATGAAATTTGGAGGGTGTGTTCTTTGTGAGAGTAGGTATCCACTAAGAAAGGGTTTTTCGAAATTCCAACCCTAAAAGGGTGAATGCGGGGAGGGTAAAATTTCACGCGGACGAAGTCGCGGGTAGAAGCTAGTCTTCTATATAATGTTGTTTACTGTATGACCGATAATGCGCTTACATCTGAGAAATGCACATACTTAATTGTTTCCACTTGTATTTTTCGTTAAACTAATTAGTTTGACTATCCGGAACAGAATTCCTCGTGGTCAAATCAGTTTGACCATGAGGAAGGAACGTTTAAAACAATGCAAATAAACGGCTGAAATTTTATTTGAGGTTGTTTAAACTGGTAATGAAAACCATTAAAGTTTTCTTTATCTAAAACTACCAGCCGTTTCCCGCAAAACCTTCTTGTTTTACAAATTGAGTTGTGTGGCAACAGTTTAATTCACAGTTTTATATTATGTCATAGTATATCTGTTCGATCGTAGGAAAATTCGTGACGTGAGATTAATTGCCGTCAGAAGACCGCTTGGCGACTCATATTACGCAGGTGCGTTCTATGTTGTGTTGCATAACACTCAAGCGCATTCCTTTAGCTTAGGGTGTCCATTAGTTGGGATTTCCTGTCATACGATGGTTTAAGATAGTGTCTGACAACTGAAATTATAAGTAGGTACAGCGATGTTAACTTAATCTTTTGATTTATTATTTACGTTAGATAGAGGCTTTTGAACTAAGGATATGTAGGTAAGTAAGTACATATTTAATAACTAAAAATTTTTATATGATTATTTATATACTGTATTGTAGGTACACCACAAAAATACATAAAAATAAAGTCCTCTTTTTTGGAAGTAGGTTAAAAAAATTATTATTGATCACTAAAAATAGTAAAAATATACGGCGGCCTCCTTATCGCTTATGATTTTCGGGTTAAATGTTTTTTCTATAGTACACCTAAATACTTATGATTTCAACAGCAAAGTAAGCAAAGAACAAATAAATATAACAGATGGTGGTATAGATACTACATAGGTATTTAAATTATTTTAAATTTTATGGGTTGTGCAGTTTATAACAGAGTATCAAGAATATCTGTAATAAACCAAGTAGAAACATAATGTCTTGATAGCGTACTAAAGGCGTATCTACTATCTATCTATGTACCTACTTACATAATTAAAATTGTAAAGGAATCAAAACAAAAAATAATTAAAAAAAAACAATACTTTCGCCGCACTAGACACCACGCAGACGTAGCGTCGATGCCATGAAAAGTCTTATAAACGCCTCGTAGGCGTCTCGTAGAGATCGCGTGGGCACCTAGTAAGGGCCGCGTAGGCGTCTTTTAAAGGCTTCGTAGAGGACTCGTAGGCTTTT
The DNA here is from genome assembly GCA_963669345.1 of Gortyna flavago. Lineage (NCBI taxonomy): Eukaryota > Metazoa > Arthropoda > Insecta > Lepidoptera > Noctuidae > Gortyna > Gortyna flavago. The sequence continues at coordinate 12,950,217 of OY770126.1, forward strand.
CGTAGAGGCCGCGTATCCGTCTCGTTGAGGCTGCGTCTTGTAGCAGTTGCGTGCATTGGTTTTCAGAATAGGTAGGCAGGCACTAGGCCGGGTCTAGTCTAGGCAGACGCGGTCACTATTCAGAAACATAAAACAAAACTATCTATTAACAAAAAAAAAGTTTTACAGCCAACTTGGATTTTAATTTTGACTTTATTTTCGGCTCCAGCAACCTCGAAAACCATGAAAACGACTTTCATTTTGGCTTTAATATTGGCTCCCCTCAACCTCTAATAGTCTAGTAGAGGTTGCGTAGGTGTCTTGTGGAGATTTGGATTCGTACCCCACAGGGGGTGCCCTTAGTGCGTAGTCGCTTAGCATAACGTAGTTAGTTTATGCCCCTGGCTGGAGGCTTTGAGTTTCACTTAAGGCAGCCACAGGATAGTCCGGTTAAGTAGTCACGACCTCTAAAGGTCAACTACGAGATCCCAATAGGAAAAAAAATAAATTTTCATGTTCAATCTTTCTCAGACAACTGAAGATGTTGTACGTTTTGTGAAACTTGCTGGAAAGTAATCTTGAGGTGGTACCCCATAGTTAAATCATTAAAATACTGGGTTTACGGTAAGACAAGTCACCTTTCCACGAACTCAGCTCATCTTTAAAAGCGTCCATAGATGGGAACCTAGTCTCAGTACATATTTATTTAATCTAACTACATATTTGTAGTTTCGTATTTCTTTCATGTTGGTAGAATTTTTAACCGACTTCAAAAAAAGGAGGAGGTTCTCAATTCGTCGGAATCTTTTTTTTTTTTATGCATGTTCCCCGATGTCTCGAAGACGCCTCTACCGATTTGGAATTTTTTTCTGAAAGGGTATACTTCCCAAGTGGTCCCATGATCATCAGGTCAGGATCTGATGATAGGATCTTAGGGAAATCGAGGGAAACCCTCAAATTTTATTGGCAAACCTATAGCGATTTGGATATTTTTTAGAGTAACTTGAGCATTTGCTCTCTGAAATCATCATTTGGTAAAGTGGAGCTGATGATGAAGACCACAGAGGGCCATCGGAACTACTCAATGATAAATATTTTACGGATTTCGATTCGATTACTTTAATATGGTTACTAACCAATTTATGCTCGTCACAATGCTTATGGTGAATGGTTACAATTAACGTCCCAGCATTGGGAAAAGCAATATTTTGTAAAAGGTGATGAGCAGTTGACGTTAGGCTATTGTAACTTAGATAAATCACAAACTCTCACTAAAAAGTGAAAAAAAAACTCGTTTACAAAAAAAACAACCGACTTCCAAAAAAAACTACATAGTGATAAATAACTTTAATTTCGGAAGTCGGTGTCGTTGGTTATGCATTTTAGTTTATTGACACCGACTTCCGAAATTAAAGTTATTTATCACTATGTAGTTTTTTTTGGAAGTCGGTTGTTTTTTTTGTAAAAAAGTTTTTAGATAATGGAGATGTTTACTTACTAATGAGAATGATTTGCATTAATGGCAAGAAAATATATAAGTAATTCAATCATTATTTATTTTTATACTATTAAATTACTACTATTATATTATTATTATTACTTTTTAGTGGCTATAATTTGTTTGCTAACATATTGTTCGATTTTTACAAATAAGTAATGTACCTATCTATGACTTGAAATCGAAGATGTTAGCAGGTACCGCGTAAATATCAACAAAAATAGAGCCAAGCTTTGCTTTCAATAATCAAGAAAATATACATATGTAAAAAGCCATCATTACTTAAGCCTAGCTCGACTTTTTGCTTATTCATCGTAATTTCTTGAGTTCTGCTGACCTTGCTCTTTTTATTTACACATAAGAAACGTAACGTAGCACCGTAACGTAACGTGGGTGCTATAAATAACACATAATATTACTTATTCGTAGACGAAAGCCCGTGGGTAGACGTACAAAACTAAGTATTGACATACTTGACATTTTGATTCGTTGCCGGCACAAATAAGACATATTGCACAATATTATATACTTACCTGCATATAATTGCGTAGATATACCGATATGTATCGTTCGTTTCATTTGTCAACCTTTCAAGTCTTGAGAACTTGAGTTCACAGACAGCCTGGCCCCATCCGGACGATGACATGTCTTGATGTAGATATGCCTAAAATAAATATGCATGTTATCTACACAAATTAGACGCACACGTACCTACCAAGCCCCTTTAACGACAGGTACATGCAGCTCACTCACAATTGGATGGATTTTTACAACCACTGTTCAATGTAACGTACTCGTCGACCTTTTAAATGTCCCGCGACGACATAAAAACTAACGTTGATCAAAATTCTTGATTGATACATCGATGTATTAGTATTCAATTAAACACATCATTAACTGCGGTACCTACTGCTTATTGCATTTTAATCTCAATGTCAAAACTATCATATTTTTTTTTACATAAGTTACAAAACAGAGTTATAGTTTTTTCGTTAAAAGTTTTTCACCGTATTTGAGAAACTTGACACTTTACGTTTTATCGTAGCGAATCGATCTTAAGGAAAACTGACACCGATAGAGGCTTGGCTCGGCACTAATCGATTGCCAATATTGAATTATAAGTTAGTTGCACTGTGAAACGTTATATTTTACGGTTAGTTTCGCACTGAACAGCAATTTCTTTTTTGCTACGTTCACAACACACGTAAAAAGTTTAGATTATGAAAATATAATATCTATTTGTTAATAGCGTTTATTTAGCAAAGTAAATATGACCAATGTTGAATGAATGTCAACGGAGCGTTGTATTCACTATCTAATCGCATTTCTAAATACATAGTACAGTAGTTCGTTCGTTAAAGAAAATAGCAAATGACCACCTACGCGTACCTACACTAATCGCTTAGCTAAACATTGCTCTGAAAGCTGTAGTTTGTTATCTGAAGTTTAGCATCTCCAAAGTCGTCGTTATCCAAGCACAAGGTGTTACTTTTAGCCCCATCCATTCCTCCAAATGAATTATTTACTCGACTTTGTTGAGGGGAAAGAACTCCTCACTTATCCGAGTTAGTTCCTATTTAGTTAATTACCTACATTATGCATTTGTATGTGCAAAGTGATTTGGTATAAGAATAATGTGTCCCTCGTAAGCATATTTACATGAGCAGGAAAATCTGTCGTCTAAGTATCATGGTGGTGTATTAGAAGCGATGGCAAATTACAAGATGGCGCAAAAGTTTTCACCCGATGTCCTTTCGCTGTAATTGTTTTTATGAATGAAAAACCTTGGTTCTGCTTTTGGATTATGTTTATTTGTGCTGTACTTCAAAAAACCTCACAACAAGAAGTCTGGGTCGGTTAGATCTTGCTGATCAGTGCAAATCGCCAAAACGAGAGATTAGGCGACCCGAAACAATTATTTCGCGTTCTTTAGGAGTACCTATAGCGATTCATGTTTCGTTGACGTATATTTTGTACTTAGATAGATAGATATATAGAATACTCTATATTATGCACACCATATAAATTACAGACCTAAATACCTACTTACTTATCTGTTTACTTCACAAATATCAAATTAGAATTGACATTTGCCGCCATTAGCAAAAATTATGGCATCTTCCAATAGGATGACTTTTGCGCCAAATAGTACAAATCTTAATGAAACGTATATTAACATAGACTCAATTCGTAACATAGTTGTTTCGAAATTTTAATAATGACAAAGTTCAATAAACTAGGCAATTAATAAGCATGTTACGATTCTGAATTCAGTTCGTGGCACAATGGACACTAGCTCAACGGCACCGAGATAACTAATTGCTAAATCTGTGTACTATATGAAAATTAATTTTGAACTTAAGATGTGGAGCACGAAGTTTCAAGGTTAGCGTTGATTAATCGTGGTTTTACTCCCGACTTCACTCACGCCACACGCAACATTGAGATGAATAATCAAGGGTGCTTCGTAATAATAGATAAAACCTTGCCATGTGAGTGATTATTTACAGTCAGACATGTATACTTAAATGTAATATATGGACCTTGTGGTGTTTGTTGCTTGAGTAATCACACAAAGAACTTAATTAATCCAGTAAAAAAATATTAACCTACAACTTATGTACCGAGCCACCTTCGAAGTTTATGTTGCGTCGTGACGTGACCTACGTAAGTACTCTTATCACATTCCCCACATGCTCTCGGTACGAGATTAAAAAATCAAACCATTAGGATTTATTTCTTTGTGGCGTTCTCTCCGGCGTCCCATTATGGATTCAATAGTAGTTTAGTCTGAGTCCACAGTTCGTACATTTTACTTTCACCGAGCGGTATGTAAATAGAGCTTGTTCTCTTACTGTTGTTTGTGTCGCTCCGATATTGTTTTCTAAATAGATGCTTAATAACAGTTACGTTCAATGCCCCGGAAACAATATTAGATTTGTGAGCTCAATATATATCTCTATATATAAACGTAGTTCAACATTGGACTACCTATTAGACTGAATGTTTTCATAACTAGTGAATAGGAACGACCGAGATCTATACTATAATCTAAGGCAGGTCTAACAATGGTGTGGTGATATTAAAACACTTGCTGGACAGACAATGTGGCTCGAATAACACCTCGCCTTACCCACCCCTGGAACAATAGGCTCGTTAACTGCAACAATAACAGTTCACCTGCGCCCCGGCTCTGCCTGCCTGGCCCTGTTATAATCGATGAAAAAATGAATCAAAACCTTTCAACCGATACCGTTTATTTGTGGTCCATTTTGTTCGACGGGCGACATTTAGCGTTGTCACAACCGGTCTATTAAGTCTGTGTGTGCGTTATCTGTGTGTATGTTAGTTTAAGCTCGATACATAAACTAGCATGTTGCAGACTCGTTGTATAAGCATCAAGTTTTATTGCTTGGCTGTGTTCCACGCACGAACGCTTGAGCCCTGGAGCAGTTAGTGTTTGCAGTAGTGTTGGCAGTGTTAGCACTGTGTGGTAGTAGGTTGTCGGCTCCGGAGTGCGGGGGGCATGCGGCGTCTCACTCGCGGCATCAGTATGCAGCGCGCGCGCCGCCCGCTTCCCTCTGACCGCTCGGTAGGCTTTCACGCTCAACGCACTGACTTGTAAGGATAACGTAACCCTGCCAACTACGCGTAAATTGTAAGTATACATTATGAATAAACTTTCTCTTCATTAAGAACGACTACGATTTGGATCCTCGATGCAGTATTTTCATTCGACAACATACAATTGATTGATTTTCTCGTTTCATACCTGCATTGACTACAGGAATTCTGCACATTTGTTTCTAGGGAAGGCCATACTGTATACCTATGTGTGTAGGTATCTTCCAGAACTTATTCCAAAACTCAACTCAACAAGAAGCTCAAAAAGCGCAGCGTTTTGTACACGTAAGACAATGTTCATCATAACACATAACACCATCGAGGGCTCAACAACTCTAGGTCAAACGACCTTTATGGACACCAATGGAAAAACTGTATGATAATAGTGAGTTGCCATTGCAGGTATTTTGTTAAATAAAAATCAACTGATCTTCACAATTTTCTTAAATCCACAGGGCTGTATTTCTTGCAGTTTCTGAAGCATACTGAGAAAATACTGTAACGTTCTAAGCTTTCAGCTTCTCATATGTCTATATTATGGCACAAGACTTCAGATAGCTAAAGTATACCTACTAGAAAATACTATGAATTTCCTCCATTCATGCAAAATTCGCTCAAAAGCTTTACGTTCAGCATATTTTCATTGTCTTGCTAATAAAATATTGAAACTGTGAAACAGATACACTGGGTGCAAGAAATATTGTAGACTTTGTACCCATGGCAGTTAATTGATTTAGTAAGTTACTTAACTGATTCAAACATAGTTCGCGAGATCAAGTAATAAAGTCTAGATTGTTCAAACGCGCTGGCTCCGTAGTTCAAGTCCCAATAGTATACTTAACTGATGGACGGCTGCCAAACCCACAGTAGGTACACTCACTACTACGATATTTTCATGCCAAAATATTATATCCCATATTCAATATTGCGTTTTGCCTTTATCAGACTTGTTTCGCATTTCGTGAACTCGTAAAGCCATTTCAGAACGTTACTCAATAACTACATTTTTCATTACCAATAAAAACTTTATTTGGCTTTATCGCAATAATTCGACCGCCTCATATATAACATATTCCATCAGATACATATGTAATTATATGGGTGTCACAATCTGTTCCACGGTAGCTATATTATTTACATAATGATAATGCTTATGCCATATAGCGCGGCACAAAAACAGTTGTCCATTCTTTATATGTTAAGTATAAAACAACTAAAACGCTGCATATGTATTCAATGCTGCGTCTGATGCTATTGTTTTGAAACGAATTACTATCCCGAACATTAAATTAAATCCTCATTCGTAGGCGGCGGGAGTGGCGGCTGCTGATTTGGATGCGCGCGAGGATGTTAAGCGGCGCGGAGCGGGCGGCGGCGGCGTGCGCGCAATCACAATGCGCAATTATATTTAGCTTGTATTCCAATTATCGCACGTTGAATTAACAGAAACTGTGTCAGGGCGCCGCGTTTGCGACACGGGACACTGCGAGCACCTACAACGTTATCTAGCCGCTTAAAGCTGTAGTCAACTTGAAAAGCGCCACAGCCGCATTCGTCTGCGATAACTGCGCCTAAATAAATTACGTAGCCGCGACACTCGCTGAATAATAAATTAGGGCTCAGCTAAAGCGACCGCGCTCTAATCTCTGCCCTTGATCTCTATTTCGGATCACCGATTGTTGATAATGGGCGTTCCGATATGTTATTAGTGAGCTATCTTTGTTAATAACTAAGTACTGGTTATCAGAACTTACAGCCGAAGTTCAGCCTCACTGGCAACATATTGCGGTTGAGTGCATCAAGCTTCAATAACTTGCTTTAGTCTCCCAAACTGCTTGATTAAATACAAGATTTGGGATATATTAGTAACACAAGTCAACATCATCTTGTGTAACATAATGCAAGTATGTAGTGTTACATACTAGGGACCCTACCTATTACATATTATTTTAGGATCTCACGAATAGATGTTTGTATTAGGCAATATCTATTTATGTATTTTCTTATTAATGTTTATTAATCCTTCAGCTGTTGGTCTTACCTAACAATACTATGTACTTAGTAATCGATAAATGCTATCTCTATTTAAGATACAAGTTATCTTACATTTTCTACTTAAAGATAGCCTTAGTAATAAACTTAAATCGTACAAGACATGCAAAATGTGGTCATAGTTGTGAGCAGAATCTGATAACGATCTACATACATAGAGTTAAATACAATGCACAGAGTTCGATAATATAGGCTGTGTGTGCGGTATTATAGCTACAGCTACATGTAAAATGTAAACAGCGGGATGCACCGCTATCGGCCCACCTCCAACCAGTTTAATGAAGAGATTTGGCACGACTGCGACTGCACGAGCTTTAACGGTGTCTCCCAGCTAGATAAACGCGTTTATTATTGCACACGATATAAACACGTTTTTATGTAAACGTCAACATTATTATTCAGTTGCCCAATTTGTGTTCGAATGCGAGCAGGTGCAGCCAATCAAGTTCCTTGGTCATAAAACTTTGGCACTGTAAAATAGTTTATTATTCAAGCCTTTGTATATCTTTCGAGATGGACGCAATAGCGGTGTCAAATAAGACATAAAACGTAGAATGCATCAGAATCGGGCGTAAGAAACCGCGCGAGCGTCGATCACGACTCGAAACAAATATTATACAACGGTACCGTTTTGTCATGCGGCGGACGATGCAGATTGCCGAGTCGGGCCCACAGCCCGCACACACTGCAGTCTGCACTATGTACATGTTCTACACCGGCACACAATGGGCGCGGTGACAATGGCTCAGACCGCCGCGCCGTCACCGCTACTCCCAATATTCCTCATTTACATACTCCTCTCGTCGATGCACGACTACTCCGACATGTCTCTTTAAGTCGCAAGATCCCGTCGTGAACACTATACACAGAACTATGAGCGCTTGTGTTTTAGCGCTGACGTCTAGTTTAAATATAACAAATATGTGTTCAGCGGGAGTTATTCGTGTCTTTGCAGCTTAGAAACGAAACAAGCAATACCTACTGTGAATAATTTAGCATAATGAACTACCTAAAGAGTTATCGTCTCTTGGGCTTAGAGGTAGCAAGTAGGTATCACTACAGAGATCGCTACGGCCATACTCTGGTTTCTGAATAGTTTCGTGCCGCCGCGCCGGGAGCCCGAAGTCCGAACAGTTTAATAGAGTTTTAATACGGTAATTGACAAATTGGCCGTAATTACTTACCCACCGAAACACCAATTCCTACTAACATGCACACGCATGTCGCTAATTCCGTAAACTGCAGAACAGTTAACTTTAATGGCGTTGGAATTTATTTTAGCTGGTGCTAACTAAAGGCGTGTAACTTTAAAACTTACAAATTGAACACAAGATAGGGTAGGCGTTTCCGATAGCGCTCTGTAGAAAGAAATGTGCGGGAAGACAATTACAAAAACGTAAAAAACGCTGGAAGCAATCCAGCGGGCATGCTCTTAATTGGATGAGACCACTTCTTCTAAACGACATCTAGCCCAGTATGCCCCGCTGCGCCGTGCCGCACCGTGCCGCGCGGCGCCGACTAGTGCATCTCGACAGCTTTCATATTCAACTAACAAGGCTTGTGTGGATTGTGTTCTCTTGTTGCATCATAGTAATAGTAACAAATAACAATGCGCACCTTTGTGTGTTTAGTGTACGTCCGCATGTGGGAGACCATCACATAATAATAATCTTCGGTAGTTAGTAGTCCAAAATCACACACAAACCGCCTGCTAGCGCATTCATTTTCTAATCAGATAGACAAATATGATAATATAAAACGTTCACGTATCACTATAATACCGATATAATCTCCGAATACTATTTCCATAGCGTAATCACGTCACGCGACGTGGTCCATTGTTCTACTCGATACTACATCAAAATAATGGCCGCGAGAGATTAACTTTTTGCGGACCCGTGACCAACTGGCCGTTTGCAAATTAATGAGACAGCACTGTTAAAACATTGCTGTTGCGTGTCTCCAGTACTTTTTCAATGAGCTCGCTTAGCTTTTACGAGCTCTCGATGCCATTGTAAGCGAAAACAGCGAGTAGTAATCAACAGTAAAAACAAATCTCTTTTGTTTATACTGCACGAACATTACTCAAATAGACATTGATGCATTACGTAGATAATTACGATTGAACGCGGGGTGAATATTGTAAGTAAAGAATGGAGTGACAATTTGCTTGATAGCTCGCTCTCTCTCCTTTATCGTGAGAAAGTATATCTCTGAGTTTCGTTGACAATAGCTGTCTCATTCAGACCGTTTGTGAACTGATTATTCAAAGTGCTTTTTTGTACACTACTAATTTCATTGTGACAATAAAATGTTAGTGAATAAGTTTATTTTCAGATGATTGCATTACTGAATGCATTGTTGCCGTACGCTCTACATCAGGAACGAGATCTTTATGATCCTCTCTTAGATTTTGATTCTCCTCTTATTACTGCCTAGAATCATAACATTAATAACTCACTGATCAATTCCCTGTGAAGTGGTCAGAATGCTTTTTCTTATTAGGTAAGTAATGGTACTTGCTTAAAACTAACCGAATCGATTACTAGGAATCATTAAAGTAAAACATTCATATTATATTATCATAGTAATGAACGACTTGAAATTCCTATGGCATGACCTCAATATCTATTCAACTTCTATTCCATTACCACTAGGTTGTCAATCCATGCGACAAAATTTGTAGATTTGTCGCAGCCAACTGGTTAAATTAGCCGTTCAGTTAACTGCCTGGCCTTTAGAAGTAGTGCTCGCTTCGCTCTCTCGGCTCGCACGCAGTTGATCACAGTTCTAACCTAACCTAACCCATTTGGTCAGGGTGTCCTGGCTTAGTTACTGCGACCAATTCGGCTCGCGAGTGATTTTTTACAGACTTCCAACCTAAACTGTAATTGAATATCATTCAGGCCGTTAGATGAACGGCCGCCGTTTAGTTAAAAGGCTAAGCGGTTAACTGAACGGCTAATTTAACCAGTTGGCTGCGACAGATTCATAATTAATAGTCAAACGTCAAATGAGTTTTATATCGCGGCTTCGCGAGATTGGGGGTCGACAAAGAGTTGGATTGGATTTGTTGGACAATGCAACGTGGCCTTTCTGTCAATTAGAGCTTGTATTTTAGAGTAGTATATGCTCGATATACCTAAGGCATGACTTGCTTTATATCAATAAGTCACCACTAAACTGTGGGTGAACTACAATACGCCTCTGACAACACGTCTTTCTGCTTCTCAAGGGATCCGCGTCAAGGCTAAACACGTGTGGCGGTGACGTGTGTTCGATGTACTGTAGCTACTAACTGGCCAAGTACGCTCGTACAATTTTTTCACCAGTCTGTTTCAATTAAAACCTCGACAAAACTGTCGAATTAACTGGGCGGTAATGTGTACAACATTACCGCCCAGTTAATTCAATTAGCCGGAACTGCCAGCGTTGGTACGTAAGACAAATTTAAAGTGTTTTATTAAAAGTTTCGCGCCTTGTCTATGACGTTACTCCAATTCTTTTGTGCCTTTTCTTTGAAAAGTTTATTTAAACGCTAACTTAGTGTCTAAGTCACGTCGCTTTAGAGAACTTAACAATGAATTCAATCTTTTTCTTTGAAAAGTGTCAATTGGAACACAAAAGGCCAACTTTCTATCAAAAATCGACTCTTACCAAGCAAGGAAAGTATAATGATAGGCTTCAGATGAAAGAATTAAACGCATCCATTTATTTTCCTCTCTCTCAAATAACAACTAGACAAGAATATTGCTTGAATAAATTTTTTAAGTATGTTGTCCGAAATGTTTCATGAAACCATAGAAAATCTGGAGGCATTTTTCCTTTATAATTTGTAGATTTGAGTACCTAAGCACTACTCGTAAAATTGTCGTGGAAAAATACAACGACGGGCTTTGTATTGTAGCCTAAATCGGCCTACCAAAACATTCCTCAAATTAAATTGGCTGACACCGTTTGAAGAGTGACAAGTTAAAAAACAAACAGGATGATCGAAATGGCATTGAATGGGTGGAAGTGACCGGTGTTTGAACAATCGGTATAATTGTCAGCGTTGTCTTCTGCCGCTCGAAATTCGGTCAAGTAACGTCAGTAACATGACCCATTTATTACAATTGCCACGAATTGATCTCCATCAGTGTTACAATAGACTACGGATGCCAATCGATTGCAAGATTATATTCAACGCACGAAGATTTGGGCCTCAGTTTTACACTCGACTGCTCTAAAATAAGTGCTGATTGAACACGCTGAATAAATGTATATCTAAACGTTGCGCTGATCGGTAGGTTGTATGTTCGAAGGTTCATCGATGGAAATGGAAATGCTGAGATACATTGCCAAAAGTGAAAATGTAGTAACAATGCCGGTTTAATTAACTCTAACAATCACATAGCTGTAATGAATACCGGTACTGTTGTTTTAAAGCAAGTCAAGGGGAAAATATTGTATGGACGCCGAGCCTGGATCCAATTGTGTTATTCGGCAAGCGACACTTGTGCGGCCTCCCAGAAACATTAGTAATGGCATTGGTTCTCGTTAAATTAAATGATTTGTTGGCCTACTTGCGCTTCGTTCCCACCTGACAGCTCGTATTTGAAGTTCGTTATTATTAATAAGCTGTGAGCTTTGATATTAACTTGAATACTAAATGCTCCGAATAAAATTATGTTGCTACTTAGTAGTCAGCGTGGTCGCCACATTAAAAGGTTACGGGCCAAGTTCAACCACTCTTATTATCAAAGCATTCGATACTTAACAACCTACATTTGCGATTAACACCCACCACCAACCCATGAATAAATAAGAATGAATGAAAAACATTTACTTTAAGAATTTTCCGAAGTGTTTAGTATTCATCTAAACTCTAAAGTTTCGAATGGATACCTAAATATTTAGCTCGAGAACATTAATATTTAGTAACTATGATAAAATTTTATTCTGATCTTGGCATTTTTATTAATTCATTAGTAGCAGTGGGGTAATTGCGTAACACACTATCAGTAGCAATGGGTTTCATTTTGACAGTTCAACAACATTCATTGCGTTATTTAGGTACGTTGTTGAGTAGACACATTTTTTGAACACATATATGTTCATAAAGCAATATTAATAATTAGCAATATTCTTCAAAATGATTCAGAATGAGACTGATAGTAAAACCAATGTTTTAGATCATTCACGTGGGCTTTTTTTTTTTTATTTTTTTTTAATTTTTTTTTTAATTTTTTTTTTATTTTTTTTTTTTTTATTCACGTGGGCTAAGATAACATCAATTTTGTGTCAATTTCTCTGCAATATCGGTAAATCTGAAGTAAAGGCTGTTCGCCAGCCCATAACCTCGACCCTTATAATCGTTAACCCCTTCTGTATCTACAACTCATACCTTCATAATATTATATGTGTATGGTATGGTGACGTCACCCGTTTTCCCGCGGGGTCAGATGGTTGCACAGGATAAGTGGCGCAGTGAGTCGCGAGTCGAGATGAACCCTGTGCTCCCCTGAGTTACGGTAACGACTGCGCGGCCCGGTAACGTACCCACCCACTGACGTTACCGTCAACTTATCTAAGACATCAGCCGTACATTTAGTGCCTAGATGAAGATGGCGAGATAGTTGTCGCGATATTTTAGTCAAGCATTCGGTATGGTTTCAAAGGTAAAGTATGATGCATAATTTATTGTGTTTCGGCTCTCAGAGATGTGACAGAATCAGTTGTGCTGGAATAATTTTTGGTTTCGTATTCTGTTTCATTTTGTGGATCGTTGCTAATAAATTCGTTTGAATTGTAACGATCACCTGAGTAGTCAGTGCGTTTGTGCTGCGTGCTTTTATCAAGCTTTGTGAACGTTTGAACAATTTGTCACGGCCAATGCACTGTGTGTAGGCCCTGTAATAATTTAGCAATCAATATTTTTTTTGACTTTGACTAACTACTCTGAGATTAACTTGCCACACAGTTAAGTGATTAATTAATGTTCAATATTTAAATGTTACTTTCATTTTAATTGCGATATTTCAACATATAATTACTTAGGTAGGTACAACCGCGGACAATGGCGGACGACCACTTTTCACCCTTATGCCACTTATGCCCTAGGTAATAAGGTTGAAAAGTGGCCCACCGCCAGTGTCCGCGATGGTACCTACTGACATTTTAATAATAACACAGTGCTCTTTTCATGAGTAACGTGTGCTACATTTGATTAATTTAGCTGATGTAAGTGTACCTAATAATAATTAATGATCCGTGAAGTAAAAGGTGAATAATTAAAAGTACTTAAAATAACCCTTTGCGCTATTGTAATAGGTAAGTATAGAGTTAATTGGGCCTTACCTTCACGTTCAATGTTAACTTGAGTCGTGCAACGCTCACCGCTGTTGCGGCACTCAGCCTTATTCCACCACGGAATTGTACTGACAGTCACCCACTTTCAATCATACGAACCGGTCCGAACAAAGAGTTCACAGTTTCTTAATACTTTGCACCCAAAATAATAGAGAACACGTGTTTAACTAACTAAAATTTAACAACATTTGACAGTTACCGCCAGTACCAAAATTATGTGAGACATTAGAAGTGACTACTTTTAATTACCCGAATTAAGTCGTCAGTCTGTTATGTTAGCGATGTGACATAACAATTTGTACACACTCGTGATGGCATAATACACATACGCGACAACACGTCAAATTCTACACAATAGTAACAAAAATATCAATGAATTCACGTCATAGAATAGAAACGTCACACAAAACATAGTGTAGGCGTAGTACCCGGCAAGCGGCGCGAGCGCTTCGGAAACACTCGGCAAAGCTCGGCTTCATGTGCGAGTAAATAAGAAAACAACTTTTCTCTCTCGCTCGTACTCAGGGCAACAGGGGAGACTTTAGATTAGATCACTGAACTAAAAAGAAACAGAAACTTTGTCGTTCGTCCGGTTGGCGTCGACGACGACGCGACGTTGAGAACCGGTTTTATTGTAGCTTTTTAGTCCTTACAAATAAAAGTCATGCATAGATAATCGTGCAACACACTCACAGGGAGCTTTACGCAGGGATTGAGTGTTATAGCGATGAAAGGAAACTGTTACCGAACGGAAATGGACACCAGCAGTGAGCAGTGGGTCCATTTACATAGGTAGGACCAGAATATACCCGCCGACGACGACACTTAATTGAATGTGTTTAGTGTTTATGTACCTATATTTGTTGTATTTCCGCTCTGTAATCTCTTAAATACAGTAATAAATAAAATTTTCGTCTTTATGTGAGTAACATACAGGAAAACATTAATTTTGAAATGAAATTAAATACCATTTTTTCATAGTTGCGAACTAAATATCGAGTTTTGTCTGCAGTACAAAATTACCATGGAGATGGCACAAAAGATTACAGAATTTGAAAGACAAGCCTGCATCAAGTCCTAATTAAAAATTTCCTTGGGTCGTTACTGTCGCTAGATTTTACAGTCCTGAAGTAAATCCACTCCTATATATTGATATAGGAGTGGATTTACTGCGGTCATTACTCCTTGGAAGTTCGACGTAAAGTTGAAATTTGAATGTATCCGGTGGCAGCACCCGCAGCGGTGCTCTGGTTTGGTGGAGGACAAGAGCCCGTTAACGAGAGCAGCGGTTGTTTGTTTTCCCACGCCTTTAGAGTCTTGACAACAAGCCTGAACCGCGACCAAATTGTCGACCATCGCCGACGGACGAGCGATTTGTTTACTGTAATAACCAATTCAACTACACACCTAGCTCCGTGTCAATGTACCGTCAAAATATAGTCGAGATATTATTACATTTTTAATATTACGCTATTCACATCAAATGAATTCGTGCGACGCCCTGCGTGAAAACGTGCCTCATTTTCCCTAATGGTGATATTATATTAAATGAATACTTAAGAGGCTATGTAATAAAAAAATAACAAATTAGCTAACGGACGGTATTTTAACAATTCGTTTCTACTTACCTGAAAGGTACCTCCGACATTTAATTATAAGGGAAACAATTCAAGGATATTAATAAAAGAAATTGTTCCATACCTTGTTCAGAAGATCCTGCGACTTCCAATTTAGTCGTAAGTAATATTGAAGTCCCGTTGCGAACTTGTCGGCGAATCCGAAAAGTTGTGTTCAAGAGTTTTATTCACTTAATGTGTCTAATGTGTCTCCTCACATGCCCGATGTAATCAAGCGCAATAACCCGTTTGTTGCACGATATTCTCTTTACTTAAAGTACGTGGAACAAGAAAATTTAGCTAACAACTAGCTTTACTTCGAAAAACTCATGCGAATACGTAGTATGAATACTGTATCAGTTCTCAAAAATCTTCAGGTAGGTAACTAAATATTACGTAGTTAGTACCGTATGCAACTCAACGTTAAACTACAGTAAAGTCTGTTTTCGCTTAACATTCGGTTACCGTAGTCGGCTATCGGCATCCACTGACATCACTCACTGTAAAGTACACGATCGTCGACAATATTCACGATAACGAACAGTTTCAGGGGTGAATGTGCGCGTTCGTCTCGCTGGGCGGCTGGCGCGACACTGGGCGGGCGGCCACACGACCGCCCGCCCGCCCTTGCGAAAAGTTCACGGCAACAAAGTGACTTTCTTTCTGTTTGGTGACATTATTACATTTCAATCATGTTGAATGTTTGTTAAATAAATAGTGCCTTATTTCTAGAGGGATCTGAGAACCCGCACGTAATTATTTCAGCTTTATTACGAAATGCCCTCAAATTATATTGTTATAAAACAGTCGGAGTTTATTGAACTCGTCTTTGTACTTCAACTATTCGTGGAATACACTAACCTGTTATTGGAAAGTTTAATCCTTTCTTTGTGAGCTTTTTTATATTTTGTCTATTTTGATCTATTACCAATTTATTCGAAGTTACCGTACCTAAAATATTTTGTTTTAGAAAATAGTGCTTATTTTAATGTTCATGCTTAATAAACTATTGTCGGGGAACGAGAACCTATGGTCGTTGTAGGCACCGTGCCATACAACTACTTCTGTTTGCCAGCTTCCAACCGAGCGTATAATATCATTTCCCAGTACATAGTGACACGATGAGCCACCTCACGGGAACATACTAGTCACTATTATAATAGGGCAACAGCTGCGTTGGAAAAACCCTAGAAAGTTAACTATTTACGGTGAAATTTCATGTCGAATGAAGTACTAGCTTGGTTTTTCGTAAGGAATTTCTGTGAAATAGCCCGGGGTTGAAAGTTCCAATAATTGGCGATTAGGGTCCTTATTACAGCATATAACATAAATCGATCCATGTTTGTAGGTAGGTACTCCTATACCCTTTCAGCCTTTCAGCTATTAAAATCGTGGTTCCTAAAGACATATGGTACAGATGTGATAGAATACATTGTCCTAGATTTCAATCCAACTACGTCAGGTATAATAAAAATAGTTGTAGATGGAGTTCTGCGGTAAAAATATGCCTGACTTATTACTTATTCGTAGCTGAAAAGGGAATATAAACAATGAGCTTCAATTTAATTTAGATTTAGAATCACAATACACGTCATTTTACCAAGTAAATTCGCAATATTTATGTAGTTAGGTAAAAGGTTGAATCATTTTCTGAGTAACAAAAAAGTTCTCATGTAGCACACATGTAGCTCGGTGCCAGTAAATACGAAGTAGTACCTACGAATGTATTTATTTATGTGTTTTCCTTAACGAAGTTCTTCTAGTTTCAATGAAAAACACGAGGCGCATTTATCGATCAATACTTTTCATTACTTTGGTCCACATTACGTTTTCCGCTGTGAGCGTTTCTATAAACTTCAAGCTACACGTGCATAAAACACTTGCCTTATACATCCAGAAAATATACCCATATAGGGCTTTAAGAAGTTGTTCTCTTTGAGAAATAAACTCTCTACGCCAATGGCTCAATTGCAACGTAAATCGCTTAATTATAACAAATGTAACAAAGCAAAATTGTATAATATTTCGGCTAACTAAACTAGATGTTAATAGCCTTGCTGGCAGTCAAAAGGGCTCATAGATCCTAGAAAGATATTCCAGTTATTCGGCGATCGACGACAACGGCTCTAGGCCGGTATTCTGTTGTGCTTAACAAACGTTTGCTCCTACCCTGCGGTATGTAGATCGAGCTGAAACTGAGAGCTTAATCCAACAGACACTATTCTAAACCTCTAGGTACATATAGCCGTGTATTTTTGGATGTGAGCTGGAGGGAATTAGTCTAGAATTACTTCTAAACACCGATTTAAGTGCTTCATTCTGGAGGAAAAGCTTTTGGTGACTGCTGAAGTATGCGGTAGGGGGAGATTACCATGTGAATCTGGAAACGAATTAAATGTTTATTTTCAGACAGTATTTAAGTTTTTATTCATCTATTAATACTAATAAGAGTTTGTTTGTTTGATCGCGCTAATCTCTGGAAGTACCAGTAGGATTAGATTTTTTTTTGGCATTTGGTAGCCCAATTTTTGATGAAAACTAACGTTACGCTATAACCCTTAGGAGCCGAGGAAAAAGAAAAAAAACAGAAAGAACGAAGTAATAGCGCGGGCAAACGATGCGCCGCGACGACGGGGTGGGTCGGGGGCCGAAAGTTTACGCGGACGAAGTCACGGGCAGAAGCTAGTACTTTAATATTATTAGGTACCGCAGCATATGGCTATTTCTGAGAGGATATGTATTATTTTGTACTAGGTATTTAAAAATAAGGCCAAATGAAGATCTTTCGGGTTTCTGTGTTGAGCAATGAACGTTTGTGAACTAAAGTGATAAAAATGTTACGAGTATATGATGGTGAATTTCCGAGGTTGAACGCACAAGAAATCTACAAGGCCACATAGCGCGTCTGTAAACGTCGTCCCCACGTAACAGTTTTCTATTTTCGTTTATTTGTACTAACAATTTCGACTTTATGGCATTCGAGGACGGTTTTCTGTCAATAATATTAAAGGAATTTATGACCTTATAGACAAACCCAGAACGAGATATGGCTAGTCGGCACGCAGATGGTTTCTGGAATATGAAACAAACATAGTACAACCATTTTTTTTTGTCACAGAAGTGCATTGCTTTTTTCCTGTCTTCTACAAAGCGCGGCTGCTCTTTCACAATATTCTTTTAAATGCCTGCCTGCCTGGTACCGAGAAAGATGGCCGTTACATACCTTTGAATTGTTCCATGTTTAGAAATAGAAGTCGTCAACATTTTGCTGTGATCTATCTGTACTAATAATAAAGCTGAAGAACTTTATTTTTTTTGGAACTACCTGCTTTCTTTTGAAAAATTCTTGCCCAATTCCTGAGGAAAGCTTAAGGCTACTTAACATTACGCTAGGACCCTTAGGAGCCAAGCAAAAACAAATAAGTCAGAAAAAACGCTGACCGAAAATTAAGTAATAGCGCGGGCAGGCGATGCAATAATGATGGGTCGGCGGAACAAGAAATTTCACGCGGACGAAGTCACAGACAGGAGCTAGTACATAAATAAAATGATGATTCAGTTAATGGAGCATAAAGCTCAGGTGTGTGCGATAGTCCAGACATTTGATATGAGGAAACAAGCCAGCGCGTTTGGTCCCACGTATATCTTGGTTCAGATAACCCGCGAGTTGACATCTTTCTGATTTACAACCGTATAGACGCTTTTCTCAGACGGTAAAGTAACGACAGTTGTACGATACTGTCTCAAATACTTTAAGTGTGTGTACTTTGTGTATACTTTATTTACGTGTACCTTATTTAATGATATATTAGAAATGAACTTTCATGGGAATAGGTGACTAATATTCCCCTGTTTTTCGAAATTTTTTGTTCTATTTGCGACAAAACAGTTCTAACTTTGCTAACTTATGTGCTAAGGGTTGCACTAGCGTATTTTTTTTTTGAGGTGGATAATATGCTATCATTTGGACTACAAATTTTTCATCACCTGATGTAGTCCCTTGTTATCCAAATGATAGCCTGATCTAAAGCCGATCTAAACGTCTGATATCTAAAGCTCTATCACTGTTGTTGTGATTAAGTAATCTTCAATGAAAGATGAATTATATCAAGAGCTTGTTAAACACTGCTCACCCAATTCCTTCAAGCAAACCTAACTTTAATGCTCAGTAGTTAGTATTTGAAGAATACAAACTCATTACAGTACATAATGGCCCGCGAGGTGATGCTGGAGACTCTGAACAGAGATCCATGGGGGCGCCCTTACAAAATGGTGCGGAATAAACTCCGCACCTGGGCCCCCCCACTGACGCAGAGTCTCCGGCCACAGCTGGTGGAGGAGGTGGTGAGCGCTCTGTTCCCTTCACGGGGGGAGCATACTCCCCCGCCCATGGCTCCGCCAATTGCGGTGTCCGAAGCGGACCACGCGGACGACGACGACATCCCTGAAGTGACCGGGGTAGATCTGAGAGTGGCGGTAGGCAGGCTGAAGGCCAAAAATACCGCCCCAGGGCCCGACGGCTTGCCGGGCAAAGCCTGGGCCCTGGCCTCGACGGCTCTCGGACCCCGACTGGAGGCGCTCTTAAGCGCATGTATGGAGAGGGGCCAGTTTCCACTCCGTTGGAAGACGGGGAAGCTGGTCCTCATTCGGAAGCCAGGGCGCCCTGCGGACTCTCCGTCCGCATTCCGGCCCATCGTGCTGCTCGACGAGGTCGGCTAGCTCTTTGAAAGAGTGATTGCGGGCCGCCTCGTCGGGCACCTGGTGAGGACGGGGCCGGATCTTGCGGATAGCCAGTTTGGCTTCCGCAAGGGGCGCTCGACGGTGGACGCCATCATGCGCGTGAGAGCCCTCACGACGGGGGACGCGGTGTCCCGGGGTGGGGTGGTCGTGGCGGTGTCACTCGACATCGCCAACGCGTTTAACACCCTGCCCTGGAGCTGCATTGGGGAGGCACTCCGGTATCACCGGGTGCCGACCTACCTCCGTCGAATAGTCGGGGCGTATTTGACGGACAGAGCCGTCATCTACCCCGGTCGCGATGGGGAATGGAACCGGCGAGAGATGTCGTGCGGTGTCCCACAGGGATCGGTCTTGGGGCCGCTCCTGTGGGACATCGGTTACGACTGGGTGCTGCGGGTAGACCTCCCTGATGGCGTCAGCGTAGTTTGCTACGCTGACGACACGCTGGTCCTGGCGCAGGGGAGGTCGCATCAGGCGGCGGCCGACGTTATGACACGCGGGGTTGCGATAGTCGTGGAGAGGATCCGGCAGTTGGGTCTCGAGGTGGCTCTGCACAAGTCCGAAGCCATGACATTTCATGGGCTTCGGAACGGGCCACCATCGGGATCCCAACTAACGGTAGGAGGGGTTCACATCGGCGTCGAGACGACGATGAAATACCTGGGTCTCGTCCTCGACAGCCGGTGGAACTTCGTCGAGCATTTCCGACGTTTGGCCCCCAAACTGGAACGGGCTGGGGCCGCTTTCAAGCGGCTCCTGCCAAACCTGAGGGGGCCAAACGCCTCCTGCCGGAGGCTTTACGCGGGGGTCGTGCGGTCCATGGCCGTATATGGCGCCCCGGTGTGGGCGCGTTCACTGCGGCTTCGAGCCGCCCACTACCTGAACGCGCCCCAAAAGGTGGTCGCCATACGGCTGATACGGGGGTACCGCACGATCTCGCGCGAGGCGGCAAGCCTCCTTGCCGGACTGCCGCCATGGGATCTGGAGGCGATAGTCCTCGCGCGCCTGTATGAGTGGCGCGCGGAGGCACTACGCCGGGGGGAAAACCCGCTTCCGCGGCAAATTGCTGCGGAGCGGACGGACCTCCGGCGCGATCTCATGGCGGCATGGAAAGCGCGACTGTCGCAACCCAGCGCAGGGCACGCCGCGACAGCGGCGGTAAGGCCCCTCTTTGAGGAGTGGCTAGAGAGGCGTCACGGCGCCCTCACCTACCGCCTGACGCAGGTCCTCACCGGACACGGATGTTTCGGGAGGTTCCTGCACATCATCAGGCGGGAGGAAACGCCCGGGTGTCACCACTGCGAGGATCGCCCTGAGGACACGGTGGAGCATACGGTGGAGGTCTGCCCGGCTTGGGCAGAGCACCGCCGTGTCCTCGTAGAGGCGATCGGCAGCGGCGGCGACCTCTCGCGCCCGGCCCTGGTCCAAGCCATGGTCCGGGGTGAGAGGGAGTGGGAGGCAGTCACCTCCTTCTGCGAAGCAGTCATGCTAGCGAAGGAGGTGGCGGGATGGGCGAGGGAGAGAGCTGAGAGGGCCGCCCGTCCCAGCCGCCGCGGTAGACGCTCCGGGCGTCGGGAGCCGCGTGACGACTCCCGGCCACCGTAGGCGCGGGCCTGCGGACGGCGAGTAATGGGTAGCTCGCCGTCCGATCAGGACCAGGCCCGTGCCGGACGGCGCGTATGTGTTCCACGCGCGCCTCAAAGAGATGTCAGCATCGAAGGAGGGGCCCGTCAGGGCCGAAGCCTGCCGGGGCAGCGGGATTGTCCGAAAGGGTTACCGCTGCCCCGGAACATAAAGGGCTAAGGAAGGAACACGGATGGGTTTTAGTCAGTAAGAGTCTGACACTCCCTTCCGCTCCACCCAGAGCGGGAGGGGTCATTTGATGATTTCCCATCCTAAAAAAAAAAAAAAAAAAGCATATAACATAAATCGATCCATGTTTGTAGGTAGGTACTCCTATACCCTTTCAGCCTTTCAGCTATTAAAATCGTGGTTCCTAAAGACATATGGTACAGATGTGATAGAATACATTGTCCTAGATTTCAATCCAACTACGTCAGGTATAATAAAAATAGTTGTAGATGGAGTTCTGCGGTAAAAATATGCCTGACTTATTACTTATTCGTAGCTGAAAAGGGAATATAAACAAAGAGCTTCAATTTAATTTAGATTTAGAATCACAATACACGTCATTTTACCAAGTAAATTCGCAATATTTATGTAGTTAGGTAAAAGGTTGAATCATTTTCTGAGTAACAAAAAAATTCTCATGTAGCACACATGTAGCTCGGTGCCAGTAAATACGAAGTAGTACCTACGAATGTATTTATTTATGTGTTTTCCTTAACGAAGTTCTTCTAGTTTCAATGAAAAACACGAGGCGCATTTATCGATCAATACTTTTCATTACTTTGGTCCACATTACGTTTTCCGCTGTGAGCGTTTCTATAAACTTCAAGCTACACGTGCATAAAACACTTGCCTTATACATCCAGAAAATATACCCATATAGGGCTTTAAGAAGTTGTTCTCTTTGAGAAATAAACTCTCTACGCCAATGGCTCAATTGCAACGTAAATCGCTTAATTATAACAAATGTAACAAAGCAAAATTGTATAATATTTCGGCTAACTAAACTAGATGTTAATAGCCTTGCTGGCAGTCAAAAGGGCTCATAGATCCTAGAAAGATATTCCAGTTATTCGGCGATCGACGACAACGGCTCTAGGCCGGTATTCTGTTGTGCTTAACAAACGTTTGCTCCTACCCTGCGGTATGTAGATCGAGCTGAAACTGAGAGCTTAATCCAACAGACACTATTCTTTACCTCTAGGTACATATAGCCGTGTATTTTTGGATGTGAGCTGGAGGGAATTAGTCTAGAATTACTTCTAAACACCGATTTAAGTGCTTCATTCTGGAGGAAAAGCTTTTGGTGACTGCTGAAGTATGCGGTAGGGGGAGATTACCATGTGAATCTGGAAACGAATTAAATGTTTATTTTCAGACAGTATTTAAGTTTTTATTCATCTATTAATACTAATAAGAGTTTGTTTGTTTGATCGCGCTAATCTCTGGAAGTACCAGTAGGATTAGATTTATTTTTTTGCATTTGGTAGCCCAATTTTTGATGAAAACTAACGTTACGCTATAACCCTTAGGAGCCGAGGAAAAAGAAAAAAATCAGAAAGAACGAAGTAATAGCGCGGGCAAACGATGCGACGCGACGACGGGGTGGGTCGGGGGCCGAAAGTTTACGCGGACGAAGTCACGGGCAGAAGCTAGTACTTTAATATTATTAGGTACCGCAGCATATGGCTATTTCTGAGAGGATATGTATTATTTTGTACTAGGTATTTAAAAATAAGGCCAAATGAAGATCTTTCGGGTTTCTGTGTTGAGCAATGAACGTTTGTGAACTAAAGTGATAAAAATGTTACGAGTATATGATGGTGAATTTCCGAGGTTGAACTCACAAGAAATCTACAAGGCCACATAGCGCGTCTGTAAACGTCGTCCTCACGTACTAGTTTTCTATTTTCGTTTATTTGTACTAACAATTTCGACTTTATGGCATTCGAGGACGGATTTCTGTCAATAATATTAAAGGAATTTATGACCTTATAGACAAACCCAGAACGAGATATGGCTAGTCGGCACGCAGATGGTTTCTGGAATATGAAACAAACATAGTACAACCATTTTTTTTTGTCACAGAAGTGCATTGCTTTTTTCCTGTCTTCTACAAAGCGCGGCTGCTCTTTCACAATATTCTTTTAAATGCCTGCCTGCCTGGTACCGAGAAAGATGGCCGTTACATACCTTTGAATTGTTCCATGTTTAGAAATAGAAGTCGTCAACATTTTGCTGTGATCTATCTGTACTAATAATAAAGCTGAAGAACTTTATTTTTTTTGGAACTACCTGCTTTCTTTTGAAAAATTCTTGCCCAATTCCTGAGGAAAGCTTAAGGCTACTTAACATTACGCTAGGACCCTTAGGAGCCAAGCAAAAACAAATAAGTCAGAAAAAACGCTGACCGAAAATTAAGTAATAGCGCGGGCAGGCGATGCAATAATGATGGGTCGGCGGAACAAGAAATTTCACGCGGACGAAGTCACAGACAGGAGCTAGTACATAAATAAAATGATGATTCAGTTAATGGAGCATAAAGCTCAGGTGTGTGCGATAGTCCAGACATTTGATATGAGGAAACAAGCCAGCGCGTTTGGTCCCACGTATATCTTGGTTCAGATAACCCGCGAGTTGACATCTTTCTGATTTACAACCGTATAGACGCTTTTCTCAGACGGTAAAGTAACGACAGTTGTACGATACTGTCTCAAATACTTTAAGTGTGTGTACTTTGTGTATACTTTATTTACGTGTACCTTATTTAATGATATATTAGAAATGAACTTTCATGGGAATAGGTGACTAATATTCCCCTGTTTTTCGAAATTTTTTGTTCTATTTGCGACAAAACAGTTCTAACTTTGCTAACTTATGTGCTAAGGGTTGCACTAGCGTATTTTTTTTTTGAGGTGGATAATATGCTATCATTTGGACTACAAATTTTTCATCACCTGATGTAGTCCCTTGTTATCCAAATGATAGCCTGATCTAAAGCCGATCTAAACGTCTGATATCTAAAGCTCTATCACTGTTGTTGTGATTAAGTAATCTTCAATGAAAGATGAATTATATCAAGAGCTTGTTAAACACTGCTCACCCAATTCCTTCAAGCAAACCTAACTTTAATGCTCAGTAGTTAGTATTTGAAGAATATAAGAAAATAAGTCACGGGCAGAAGCTAGTACTTTAATATTATTAGGTACCGCAGCATATGGCTATTTCTGAGAGGATATGTATTATTTTGTACTAGGTATTTAAAAATAAGGCCAAATGAAGATCTTTCGGGTTTCTGTGTTGAGCAATGAACGTTTGTGAACTAAAGTGATAAAAATGTTACGAGTATATGATGGTGAATTTCCGAGGTTGAACTCACAAGAAATCTACAAGGCCACATAGCGCGTCTGTAAACGTCGTCCTCACGTACTAGTTTTCTATTTTCGTTTATTTGTACTAACAATTTCGACTTTATGGCATTCGAGGACGGATTTCTGTCAATAATATTAAAGGAATTTATGACCTTATAGACAAACCCAGAACGAGATATGGCTAGTCGGCACGCAGATGGTTTCTGGAATATGAAACAAACATAGTACAACCATTTTTTTTTGTCACAGAAGTGCATTGCTTTTTTCCTGTCTTCTACAAAGCGCGGCTGCTCTTTCACAATATTCTTTTAAATGCCTGCCTGCCTGGTACCGAGAAAGATGGCCGTTACATACCTTTGAATTGTTCCATGTTTAGAAATAGAAGTCGTCAACATTTTGCTGTGATCTATCTGTACTAATAATAAAGCTGAAGAACTTTATTTTTTTTGGAACTACCTGCTTTCTTTTGAAAAATTCTTGCCCAATTCCTGAGGAAAGCTTAAGGCTACTTAACATTACGCTAGGACCCTTAGGAGCCAAGCAAAAACAAATAAGTCAGAAAAAACGCTGACCGAAAATTAAGTAATAGCGCGGGCAGGCGATGCAATAATGATGGGTCGGCGGAACAAGAAATTTCACGCGGACGAAGTCACAGACAGGAGCTAGTACATAAATAAAATGATGATTCAGTTAATGGAGCATAAAGCTCAGGTGTGTGCGATAGTCCAGACATTTGATATGAGGAAACAAGCCAGCGCGTTTGGTCCCACGTATATCTTGGTTCAGATAACCCGCGAGTTGACATCTTTCTGATTTACAACCGTATAGACGCTTTTCTCAGACGGTAAAGTAACGACAGTTGTACGATACTGTCTCAAATACTTTAAGTGTGTGTACTTTGTGTATACTTTATTTACGTGTACCTTATTTAATGATATATTAGAAATGAACTTTCATGGGAATAGGTGACTAATATTCCCCTGTTTTTCGAAATTTTTTGTTCTATTTGCGACAAAACAGTTCTAACTTTGCTAACTTATGTGCTAAGGGTTGCACTAGCGTATTTTTTTTTTGAGGTGGATAATATGCTATCATTTGGACTACAAATTTTTCATCACCTGATGTAGTCCCTTGTTATCCAAATGATAGCCTGATCTAAAGCCGATCTAAACGTCTGATATCTAAAGCTCTATCACTGTTGTTGTGATTAAGTAATCTTCAATGAAAGATGAATTATATCAAGAGCTTGTTAAACACTGCTCACCCAATTCCTTCAAGCAAACCTAACTTTAATGCTCAGTAGTTAGTATTTGAAGAATACAAACTCATTACAGTACATAATGGAGGCCTTAATTCGAGGCATCCACAGGAAAGTCCGGTTAAGCAGCAGCCATCCTCATAAAGGATGAACTGCGAGATGCCATTGTTAAAAAAAAAAAAATTACAGTACATATAGTTTTAAGAAGCATCAACCGCATTAAAAAAGGCAGTTCTAATTTCACGCTCGTGCGCCCCACGCATGAAGCTTTTCGTCGGCAAAAGCTCCCTTGGCACCCTCGTGCCCCCCGTTCAATTAAGACAAAACTAATGATCTAGGAACAAGTTAGCGCTACTACATGTTGTATTAATATTGTTCTATAAATAGCCCCTAAATTGTTGTGAGACTCCATTCCAGTTCATTACGACCCTATTGTATGGTCATCTCTAGGTATGTTACTATGTAGTATAAGAATGAAAAAACGTCCGCATCGAATTGATAAGTCGTTACAACATTCCTATCGTGACTGTAATCTGTATGAGCCGTATCAGAAGCCGAAAACAAATTACTCTATATAGACCATTAAAGTCGGAAGACACCCGCCACGTCCCGCCGTGTGTAATAAAACTATTGGGAATTTTAATAGTAAAATATTGTGTTACTGCCTCCAAGCAGACGAGGAATACTTTCAAGCGAGATTTCACTTTAGGTTCATTGAAATGTAACCTTGTTACTGGAATGTTTTTGGTTGTAAAACGGTTACTATCTTTGTTACCGGCGCGTTGTGATGCCTTCGAGTAATATCATGGCGCGACATATTTTTATTGTTTTTTAGTATGTGCCTCATAGTTTGTAGGTAGCTTGCTGATTATAAGGTTTCATATTGGAATGTAGCACTGGCTCCTATAGCATTAGTATTGTAGATATTATTACCTACTATCAAGGCGAATGTAACGTTTGCGAAATATTTTAATGCAGCCATAAAAGTCCCTGCTGTCCGAGT
Organism: Gortyna flavago; assembly: GCA_963669345.1. Taxonomy (NCBI): domain Eukaryota; kingdom Metazoa; phylum Arthropoda; class Insecta; order Lepidoptera; family Noctuidae; genus Gortyna; species Gortyna flavago. The sequence continues at coordinate 12,977,338 of OY770126.1, forward strand.
AAGTATGAGCAATTAAGTAAGAGACATTTATAGAAAGCAGGATTTGTGGTGGTTGTGTGCGTACGTTCGGAATCTGCGAGATCAGTAATAAGAACCGGCAACAATCTACACAGAGATGGCACCGGATGCCGATGTGCCGGAGGGGAAAACTCATAATTGGTTCTGCGTATCGCTGGCGACTGCCGAAGCCGAGGCTCCACGCGCGGCCGCATCGCTCGAGCGCCCTCTGTACGCAATTAGAGGAAATAGCATGCAACTACCTTCAAATAAAAAATATGCTTGTCGCGGACGAATAACATCCTGATTGACGTATCAATTAAAATGGCACAGCCGGACCTGTCGGTGTATATTGGAAATTAGACAAGTTTTTGTGTGTGTACGTGGATTTATTCATCGGCTTTACCAAAAGTGCTTACATAAACTCTGTGATGTAACTGGATTTATAAATGCTAGCACGATTGGCAAACTTAAGCACGCGAATAAAGTGATACCGACTAATTCAGTTTGTATGAGCTGACCTTTACACCGACTGGTTAATTATTCAGTTTCATACTCGTAATTAGTTAATTTTAGTTCAGTTATAGTCATACCTACTTACGTTACGAGGGCAGTTATCCTAACTTAATAAACAAGGGCTCGCACACAAAATTAATTACATTGTGGATTAGATACACGTATTGAATTTTAACTAATTAATTTAATTAAGTAATATGAAAGATATTGGGTAACCAATGTTCCGAAGCGCCGAAACAGTGGCGCTCCGGATTAAAATATTCAAGTCACGGTAGGCTCCACAGTGAGTGTCCTGTGTCCTCTGCGCACCGAGCCGTCCGTGGGTTGCTCTTACTGATTCAATGAATGGCAAATCACTACATCTTGTTCGATAAACCATTGTCTAATAGAGGATGCTTGTTATTAATGTGACGCTCTGGACCTCGACAATCGATACGCATTCTGGAGGGTGGCGGCGACCGAGTCCCGGTTGTGCGACCACAAAGGGCAAGGGGACATGCAAATTGTAGCTGTATTATCTGGCGACGGATGCGGCACCAAGATTTACATAGGAATGGAGGCGCCGTTAGCGGTAGTTAGACGGTTCCGAGGAAACGTGGAATTGTCGGGTCGCGCGGGTTGCGCACTAAACGTCGCTCGCGCCGCGCCGCGCCGCCCGCTCCATGCGCACCCCGACACCAGATGATTACAGAAGCAAATCTAGGACGCTCGCGCTCGTTCATAACTCGAGCAAAACGTTCAAGAACTAAATCTGCATAAACGTCCCATTACCGTAGTGAAAATCTAATATTAAGATCTAGTTTTTGAAGTAAAAGAAAATTACCACGCTGTACTCATTCCTTGCATTAAAAGTTATGTAAGAATTATGATAGCTAGGTAATTTATTATTTCAACCGATTTATTAGCAAACACCTGCACGTTGCATAAAACTGCAATCGAAATGCAACTCATACTTATTACTAAATCTAACAGAACTGTCAAAAACAATAATATGTTTCAATAGATAATCAAATGATCAAAACTCTCTAATTAAACTTATTGCAGCTATTGCATAATTGTAGCGGTTAAAGTTCAAAAAGCTGTTTAATATTTAGCTAAAACACAGTGTTTCATCATTGTAATCTGTCTAAAACGTTGGTCAGTAATTAATTTGGCTGGGGGTCAGTTAGTCTTGACAAGACGCGTGCATGGGTTGTGCAACTCGTGAAGTATCGCACCCGCCTGCGCCCGCGCCGATTTCTGCATTAACCTTGGACTGCAAACGGCAACTAGCTATGCGCGTGCCGCAATTTGTACGCGGAAGATAAGAAAATCTTGATCAAATAATTGATTGTATACGATAAGAGAATTGCTCATGTTCGAGAAATTAATTAAGACCAATCTCATTAATTAATTTTTTGTTTAAAATCGATATACATATCCTGTAATAGGTAATTTATTTACCTACAATATTATGTTATTGACATCAAAAATAACAGCGATCAGTTTAAATGGAATATAGTGTACAATATTGGCCAGTCGGTCACATTCATCACTCATTCGATGCTACGATCACCGTCTCGCTGTCTTTAACAATTAGGTAAGACTATGCTTTACTGTATTCGTAATACGAAGTATTCGTTAGTTGACTGTGTAATTAATAATTTAATGCTATCATTCCAAGTAATTCTTATAGACTACTAGCTGTTACGCGCGACTTCGTCTGCGATCCAGGTGGCGAATAGCCAATGTCCTTACTCAGGTCATGGTACACCTGTGTGCCAAATTTCATTCAAATCCGTCCAGCCATTTTTGCATGATAGGGTAACAAACAAACAAACTCACTTTCGCATCTATAATATTAAGTTGGGGTTCATGCATAATCAACCCTTTCTGTGAGAGGGAGTAGGCCGTAATCCACCACCCGTGCCCAGTGCGGGTTGGCAGATGTCTTCGGAGTTTTGGTTCTAGGACATAGTGTTCATGAGACACGGCTAATGAAAGTCGCTAGCCTCTTTTGGCTTGCGCCGCCGAATTGACCGCCCGTTCACTTATATCTCACTATCAGTCCAAAGCGTTTCTGCTCACTGTTTATTAACGGACAGTAAAATCTACAATCTCGATTGTGTACTACACATTTATATTAACTTCCAGATGCTTTAGATAACATTGACAAGCAAATAATTCGGTACTCTATCATTATCGCGGAATTACATGGAAGTATGTCCTTACTGTAAGTATCTGTTGAGGTATTTCCCTTTTATTAATTATTATATTTTGAATATTTGTGTCTGCAAGTAAGGCTGCTTGGCAAATAATGAAGTTCACAATAACGTGTATTTAATTACACAAAATTACTAAGTGTTCATTGTCTTTAAAAGGTAAATTTTATTGTAAAATAAGCAATCGGTGTTGTTATTTTTGATCATAAATTATCTAATCAAGTTGAAGATTACTTGGAGTGAAGTGGACGTTTAGTTTTTAATTACCTATTATGAGAACTATCCTCAAACACAAATGTTAAAAGTGTACGAAGAGAGCTTCATTAGAGGTCCCTTGGTGTTCTTAATAGTAACATTGATTTTTAATAATTTAAACTTATATTTTTCGGAGATAATTGCCACCAAGAGAGCAGGAACAGGTATTTACTTTGTGCAAAACTCACAAACAGCTCACGGAGAGGCCTATTGTCAATAATAGACTCGAATTAAGGCATAAAACTTGTTCGGGAAACCGATTGTCCGGTCCGAAGTGTATCGGAGGTTCGAGTGAATGGCCCAATAACAACAAAATATATGTATAGACTTTCGGTTGTGCTCCATGCAGGAAATCATAGTTGACAGATAATGGGCGCGATTAAGTGTCGCCCGAGAAGTGGTCGGTCCGCCTGCTGCATGTGGCGACTATGCGAATCTTGTTTATACTAACTTGATGGTACTTATAACCCCCAGCAAGACTTCGATGTAAATTGGAACGCTCTTTACAACAACATTACGAAACGTAATCGATTTTTTTTTTAAAGTACCTGTATCTTTCATGCAGTAGCTTTCTACAAAATACGCAGTATCCGCATAAATTAAATAAATAAAATTTTTCAGGCTCTCCATGAAAATAGAAAGCGAAAAGCAATTTTTACTTATCAAAGGAATTTTTAGCATAGGTACCTATCTGAAAGATTCGTCTTGCCAATAAGTTGATTTCAGTTCTAACGAATTGAATGATGTGGTCATGAAAGTTCCTTGAATTGATTAATCCAAAAGTAACTTGAATTGTTTTTATTCAAAGTTAGCGTAACAAAATCAAAACTTACGGGTGGTTGACCTAAGGTTGCGGGCGTTTTCCAAAATCCACACGCTATCGTGACGATATTTCACGCCAAAATTATTCGGTCGTCGACCGGCTCACGAACCAACTTATTGATTATTGTTTGCTGTAACTTTAACCTTTCATAAGATAAACGTTTTCATTTGACATTGTATTTAGTGGAATGGAAAATTGCTTTCTTTTTCTAACCTGCGCTCTATTATCTAAAACAATTATAAATTATTTATGGTTTCTTAGTAGTTCGAGAATAGAAAAATATGATGAATTAATTTTTTTTACTTCAAAGTTTCTATTTGCAGTTAAAGTGTTCTTTATGAATAAATAAGATGATGTTTTGAATGCAAATTACAAAATGTATAGCTTTAAACGTTTGCTGAATGATAATTGAAATTGTTTGCAAGAAATTTCTTATTGATATTTTAAGAAAGGCTCGGTGGATGGTCACGCACGTTAGGACGCGATGGCCGCCGCGTCTCGTCGGCGGTCGCCCTCTTCTGTGACCAAATCAATGTTTGATATTGGAATTGATTGGAACTGTGATTTATAGATTCCGGGACAGATTCAGAAACAATTTACAGCGAGACTGAGAACGTTTGTATTACAGTGATTGCGGCCTACACCTAATTAATTATAGGTGTACCTACCTAGTTATTGAATTTGTTGGGTCAGCATCAAACCCATATTGTGTAATTATGATATTGCACAGTCTCTTAAATACGAGAACTTATCCAGAGCAGACCTGACTTGTAGTTTTTTTTAATTTACATATTAAGCCAAGGTCACATAAATTATATTATCTACTTAATTCTTTCACTTAACATCAAGTGGTCTGTGCTTTGTTAATAAGTGTATTCCAACATTTCCAACACTACCAATAATAGGTAAACACATGAAAAAAAGTAGTTTCCTTAAAAAAATCTATATCTATACTAATAATAAAGCTGAACAGTTTGTTTGTTTGAACCAGTCAAGCTTCTTTATGACCGACATTTTGGCCAAATATGGCGCCCGAATTAACAGTCGCGCGACGCTCAAGACATGAGATAAATGAATAATCCCAAGTGGAAATTTCAAAACAAAGCCGATTAGGTGGGTGAACTGAGCCACAGGGTGGAGTTAGACAACACGAAAATAAATTAAACTGCGTACCTATATCTAATGCCGTTCCCGGTCTGCATACGAAAATCCAATCAAATAATATCCAATAGTGTAGATATAGATTGGCAAAACAGCCGTCAACAGGTCGGCCCATCATTACTATTAGTTTATTTGAAAAATCACTTTTTTAATTTCGATGTTAGGATTTATTTGATAGTTTCAAAATACTCTTATGCATTAGTATTGCCAGTATTTTCATTTATTGTCGTATTGTTGTCTTCACATTGTATAAACTAAACTTTCTATTCTGTTCAAGGCCCAGTATTTCAGAAGTATAATAACATCGCTGTCATAAAACTATTGCAATGTAGATATATATTAAAACACCCCACTGTTCTAGTCGAGAATTTCTTGCTCAGTTTTATATAAGAAAACTCTGCTAAAGAAAACAATATCGTAGGTACTCAGTCGGCCGCGATTCCAAAATGAACAAGTGGAGAGGCGAAAAAACAAGCTTGTTATCTTCAATTAGTTTTCGAAGAGAGCGATCGGGGCCAGAATCATAAAGAGGGCGCTATATAATCGGGATGGGTAGGTACAACGACAATTTGGTTTAAAAAAACACGCTTTGCGGTCCAGTGGCCGGGACGGAGTGCAATACGAAAAAAAAGGGAAAAGGGTTGGGTTTCTTACCAGAGTTGTGTGACCACCCTACGTTACACCTCCGCGGATACCAAGGTAACCAAGTGTAATAGAACACTCAGGCACGGACGACGTAATTGACCTTTTGTGGGGTCTGACTGAAAACTAAATTAAAAATGTATCTTCGTGAAGGTAGTGTTTAAATACGCCTAATATAATTAGGTACTATACTTTTAAAATTAAATTGGTAATTTTATATTAAGATATAAAACTCGTCTAAATTATCTTGTCTCAATACAAGAACTCCGAAGAAGGTTATAAATATCGCTATAAAAATATCAGAAAAAAACCTTGTATTTTTATTACTTTGTCAGACGAAGCTGGTCTCAGTATAAAAAGTTTAAAATAAAAACAGTTGCGAGTGCCTACGCGGCATATGTATAACCTACACCTGTCATGCCAACAGGGTTGATATCCTGCACGTCAGCCCTGCTGAACAAAGGTCAGACCATAACGCAAACTACCTGAATATTTTAACGCGTTGGTACCTACATCCCTCCAAATGATCCACAAACCGCGCTTTGACCCCGCATTTTAAATTAAATAAAAAATCTCACGTCAGCATTTGAAGTTCTTTTTGTGTTGAAAAATAAAATTAGACATTGTGGGAATGCATTCGTGTTATTTTCTGATGTCATTCTACATAAGATAAGTTTGCTTGTTTCATTATTCAGTTTTAGAATCTGTTTGCATGACAACTTGTTTATTGTTATTAAGCAACATTTTTATTTAATTTTTATTACTTGCTACAATTCTTTGCGAAACTGCATTTTTTATTTCTAAACAAGTTTATTGCTCTCATTTTTATGTAAGTAGGTCTTAATTAAATTAAACAACATTTTATTTTATTCTTATTTTTTAGTAAAACTTTGTCGTCCATTGTTATCTTTTATTTCTAAACCATTCTATTCGTCCCACTATCGCCATCTATTGGGCGCGGTAAGTAACAACATGAGGTTGAATCGTTGAATAAATTAATACCCTCCATATAAAACCTATTAGGTACCACGCCATTATTTAAGTTGAGTTTTCCTAACATATGAAAACTCCTTTATTTCTAGAGATTTACAACAAAACACTTGTTAAAATAGCTGTGTGAAGTTTAACGCCGCCATTCGAAAAATAATAAAATAGCGATGTAAGTCGATTTGTCTGAGTCAGTAGCGCGACTTCCGTTCGAGTCGCCACGTTCTGGGAAACTGGCTGTACTCAGCACAGCCCGACTTTACTATAGGTAGGTACATCATTTTCGTGATTCACCGTCTGTTAGTCATATTTTAATCCTAGTTTACCAAATCCAGTCATCACTACTTAACCTTTTTTTTTTAGGTATTAACAAGCACGGTTGCCGATTGACATGCGTTGGCTGTGGTACATAATAAAGTGGTAAGTGACCTTTTGTATTATTTCGCATTAAGTTGAACCATGAATACAGACTGGTATAGAAAGTAAAACTAACACGCACATATCATAATTACATAGACTGTTCGTCCATTGAAGTGAAAGTGCCGCTTAGTCACTTTGTAACCAAGTTGAGTCAACATTTTGTGTAAATCACAACAGATTTGGCAAACTGACTGCTAGACACAACGATGAACCATCAGCAATTCAGCATCCAAGTTCACACCAAATGTTTATTTTGATTTCATTGAAATCTTCGTCCATCGCCGTCAAATATTTTGCTCGTTCGCTTCTTTAAACAATTTTGTTTTCACAAATAGACGAGGGAAGCATTTCTTAAGATAAACATACTGACTTGAAATATAGCACTCTAAACAATAATAGCGCTATATCCGGGAAACGATACTTACCTATAGGTATCATTGAATACACTCGGCGGAAATTAGGACCAACTGATTTAAACTGGGGAGAGTTGGAGTTTAAATTAACAAGATAAACACAATTAATTGAGCTGCATGTTACTAAATAGTGATAAAGCGCATCTTTTAAACATGAAACCATTATATTTTTCTATTAGGTGTAATATCATTACACGCTACGACGCCCACACGACGCCCGCGCATGGTCCCGCCGCTCCCACACATCGTCACAGAGCTTGTTAGACCCTTGCTTTATTTTTTTCTATCTCACACAGTCACGATATATGCATATCAATTACAGATGGACCATATTAACGTCGTGTGCATTATTTATTTTTATATACAGCCACAAAGCAAACGTGTTCAAGCGACTCAGTCTAGCTGCTAAGTAGGTACCGTGCATCATCTGAACTCTGAAGTCGCTTGTGCAATAGGTATCGTGCACTCATGCAAGTAGATATAAAATATAGCGAACGTTAATCAACTTTAGTACAATATTGGAAAGATATTAAAATAATAACAGCAAGAGACGTGCAAATGAATTTATTTAATGGCGATGCATTGGAACATTTCGCATGCGGTGCGACGTCGCATCGCCGCCGGTCAGCGTCGCGCCATGCGCCAACGGTCCCGGTGTATAATTCATTTTGCCCATACGTTCCATCAGACACGATCGATTTACATCCCAACGACACGTGAACGAGACTGCGCCGACATTACATAATTTACTGACATTGCTAGATCGACACATCCGAGATTAAAACAAGCAACATTTATGACCATTGTTTAACTTTGAATAAGTAAAGACAAATAAAGGTATCCATTTGTAAATACTCAGAGTAAAATTCTTAACAACTTTGCGCTCAAGGAACAGAGGCAAGAATGAGTAAAACAAACGATACCTACCCCGGTGTAGGAACCAACAAGTTAAGCGAGGAGTGTAATTGAGCCCAAATTGGAAGTTGGGAAAAATATGGCCCGGATATTTCTTGTAATAAGTTATTTCCAAAAACGGTCCTAGCCGCGTTCACGGTCACTTGCTATATAAATATGTCCCCTGGAAGGCTAAAAGTTTGTATCGCCGCCATTGTCGGTCTACTGCTCCCCAGTGCATTGTTAAAGCCAAAATCAGATTAAACTTAACCTTAGCAGACCACTATTCCTGGCTCGCGGCGGCAACATGATTATTGAGTTTAGAGCATTTTGTACCGAAAATATTTGAACAGGCGACAAAAGCCATATTTACCTAAAATAAACTTGAAGAGTTTCTAGAACATAATATCTACATAAGTCAGCAAAGTTATTGTGAACGACAAATAATTTATATATCTAGGTACCTGCAAAGGAATTGAAAGCACGTCAAATTGTCAACCCTCCTCTCGATGGACTTATGATTTCTATATTTAAAGAACAGAAAATATATTGTAGCGAATATACACACATGATATTGTAGACGTCAGACCATAAATTAGAAGTTATTTATTATACGTTAAGTCAAGAACGAGCAATCATCATCAAGAACAGTATCCGAGCGATATACCTACATCAGCTGTTCTACAGCAATGCTATAAAATGTGATCTGTATCGCTTTCCGCTATACTTAAACCTGCTAATTTATAAAGAGAAGGGTCCTGTTAAACATGAAACTTAATGGTTTAATTACCTACTTTAGGTACTATAATTATGTAGCGGTTTTTGGTGGGAAGTACCCATAGTAAGAGAAACTACCTATACCCACCTAGAATCATTTTGTTATTAAGACCAAGTGAACGACCAAGCAAGAGTGAACAGGCATCATATAGACACGCTCGTTCCATCATAGACCTCATCCATCGCTTTAAATCAGGCGTGAGCAGGCCCATTCAGCAGTTAAAAAATATGTATGTATAGGTCTCAAAATAATTTATTCTTATTCTGTTACAATAATGTAAATGACCCAAAGATGTTAACAAAATAACAAGAAATTGCTAAGTAGTGATTTGTTAGACTAAGAAAGGGCTAAGCCTTTTTTTTTTACTTGGAGAAATGCTCATGCATTCTGCACTACCACGGGGAGATAGTGCAGTTATGTGGGACTCTAACCCACTAAAACTCAACGGTGTCCTCCTCTGCCGCTTACGGCGGGAACACGGGCACGCGTTAGCACTCATCCGTGAACCCGCCGCGGCTGTCCGTCACCGGACCCTCCTTTGGGGATTACTCCCCATCACCGGCGCACTAGAGCACGCCGTGACCACCCCAGGGACCAAACCAGCACATGGGCGCCAGACGACCCCGTGTCTGGTCCCCCAGCGACGGGTCAGGTCATTGGCCCCGCCGCCCGCCAATTTTCGGCCGCAGAGGATAGGGAGAGCGGACAACGTCATACCAACACTCCTCCTCCCCTGCGGCCCCACCGCGTCCGCCATCAGACGGTGGCGACCCCGTCAAGGCCGCGGAAGGTAGGGAGAGCGGCGCATCGCAATACCGGCACTACTCTCCCGCCGCGGCCTCCAACCCTCAGCCGCGATGCCTCCCATACGACATCGCGGCCCGCCTCAGTTGCGATGTCGCCCAAGCGGCACCGCAACCTACTTGTTGGCCGCTACGTCGTCGGCTTACAGGCTAAAGCCCTGACGAGCGGCCCCTCCTCGGGTTCCTCTTCGCTTCACCGTGGTTGACCAAGCCACGGCTACTGAGCCCCCCCGCCTCGACAATGCGGGAACCCACCGGGGGGGAAAGGGCTAAGCCTATAAGTAAAATAAGTCTAATTTAGGCAGCTCCCTGAAATTCCTTTGAACACATTTCGCCGTAAAATCTTTGGCTCTGGCTTAGAACATTTTCAACTACCTACATACTTGTTCATTTAATTTGTGAACTTTCGGTATGATTACTGATGTAATCTCAACCACAGATAAAAGCGAAAATCCATAAAATTTAAAATTGCATATTCTATAATCAGTTTTGAATCTAATTGCAATTTTAAACATAATCGCATGCAATATTGGTCGATTATGTGAAAATTATTGGATATCGTGACGCCCGCAAAACGAACGAAAATAAGAGCTTTCACGGTGATAGTGTTTAAAATAGTTTTCATAGATCAATATATCTGTTCGGTAAAAATCTTACCGTGAAAACTAAGTGAAGTGAGCTTGAAGTGAGTTGTCTGCTAGGGATTAATAAAATTGACAGCTCACTTTTTCTAGTGGCAGCTTTTTGGTGGTGAATTTTATAATTATTTTATATTTTATTTACTTTGCTCAAATAAATAAAATATAAAAGATATTATAAAACTCTATCCATTCGTATTCTAAAAAATCTAACCATTTATGCAACGGTGGGTCAGCTAATTGCTGTAACTGACTGTACGCGATACTATGATTTTTTTATTAGTACACAGACCAACGAGACACTTCTTTGTGGCATGTTCTATTTTTACTTAGAAAATTGTGTTGGACACTTTAAATGTTTTTTTTTTCTGAAATGAAATGCTATTTATTTAGTTCAAGTAACACACACTTCATCTAAGTTTTCAAGGTGAGATTTTTACAGAAGACACTGACAGGATTTGGGTCTTATCGTTTAGAATCGTTTGTTGTAGCAACCAGCACCAGAGGCATCGCAAAACTACGCTTGGTAAATTAACGATCCGTCTTTGGATTACCGCAAAATAAAATTTGTATTATCATCATGTTTAGATATTGACATCCATCACGTCTACTGAGTTTCGCAATTTAATTTAATTTGACCCGGTATAGGAAGTAGGAACCGGTCAGCAGTAGTTGAACTTTTATGTCAACCAACATGAAATCACAGTGAAGTAAGTCTAGAAGCGTACGATTTTATTATAGTTGGGTTTATCACTTAGTCTGCAACGTTTGGCAGCTCTGCCAGATGTTAAGAGCTCGTTTAAATTAGGCCACCTAGAGCGAGTTGTTCTCTAAACTTGTGAACCGTTGATTTGGCAAATTGGCACCGCTTCTAACAAAATTTAGCACACGTTACTTATTATGAAAATTTTGAGTTTTCATATACTATTAGTTGTACGTTTCGGGACTATAAGGTCATAGGGTGACTCCGCCCGCCCTAGACATCGGCCAGGTCATCGTTACTTATAGCTGAGTCATGTCTGAGTGTCTGAGTACCTTAAGTAAGGCTTCGAACATAAAGAAGTATTCAGTTAATGATTAATTATTCGAAAAATAGTGAGGTTTTATTCTTGCAAAATCGGAATAATTTCTATTATAAAGAGTTTCAAATGCCTTAAAGCTGCTCTTTGTTAACTGCCAATTTAAAGCCCGTATAATATCTACGACAATACTCAAGCATTGAACTCGATTCTGTCTGATATATTCAAGGCTTATAATATTCTAGAAAAGCACTCTCTAATGCTTCGCATTATGAGTCGTGCAATACGAGCCTTTGATCTATTGTGAGGCCTCTTACATGACAGCACCCTTCCAATAAAGCGGTCCACGTGTAACTATACGAATTTGATATCATACAAATAACGTACAATCCAAACCAATATTTTACATGCTCTCTAAAATATGAAACTTCAAATACAAACTCATAAATATTTGGAAAATCAAATGCAGTAAATAAAACACTGGGAACAAACAACACAGATGGTTTCGCATATATTTCAGTTTCAACTACGGAACTGAAGCACTTTTTCGATCTGACAGTGTCGTTTTTCATTTGATATGTACTATCTTTATTCACACTTTGCATATCGCAGTAGTTTATAAACAAGTATTTTACAGTTAGAAACAGTTTACATTTTTCAGTTGAAGTGTAGCTGTCGATTAATTTTGGTTCCGCTCGGTAGACAATGATTACGAGCCTTGAATGCGCCCAAACAACTTGAAATGGAGACATTCTCAGAACTATCCATAAGGAAACTGAACTGAACTTAATTAACATGGAAGTCCATGGCCGCTGCGACCGCGACTTGTTTAAGTATCTGCTGCATAATTAATTCGCGACAGGCAACACTACGAACTTGTCGAGCATGACAAAAAATAAACGCATTCGCTTCACTTTACTGAAATAAAACAGTCGTAAAAGGCGTGTCAACTATACAACAATGTCTAATGTACTTTTTATGACACAAAAAATATTCAACTATTTCCAGTAACATCTAGCACGTGTCGAGAGGTCAAATCTGTGTGTCAATTTTGAAGTTCATAATACTAGGTCGCACAAATGTATAACATACGCTTTAAGTATGAGCAATTTGAGCAAATCAACGCAACTAGGCCACATTATTACACGACGACCGCGAAGTGATGCGACTACTGGAACATCATATTTCATGGACCGTTAGCAAATTATTCCATCTGTGCCCATTACCGTAATGTGCAATTTGTACATGGGGCTCGTTAGACTAGAAGGTCTATTGCCTAAAGTGGGCTGAACGCAAAAAGGTCTTAAATATTTAAGAACACCAGTACAGCTGGACCCTTACCTGCCGGAATTAAATGTTTAATTTCTCTTTCGTCACTATAATCTTCTGAACCAGCTACACGTACATAAGTCTCGCTTGATAGCTTATGATAATAAAAAAATTAATACAATCATAAACTCATCGAATGCTTGACAACGCATTAGCTATTTCCTAACCACTTTATAACCGTAAGCTAATTTTCCATTCGTTATCATAGTACGACAGTTCTGTTTGTTTTATTGCTTTATAAGCAGCTATATAAGTTTTTGTTTACATTTTGAATTGATTGGATATTCATTATTACATATGATTCTCAGATTGAACGTGTAAATTGAACAAAAGGGTTTTGCTTAGTGCATGTTATTTTTGTCCTAATCTCGTTGGTTGGCCTCCATTTACGTAATGTTTTATTAACCCTCTCAGCAAGGAGTCTATCTAAATACGTATCCGCTAATGTATAGATGTGTATATGTCGCAGCCAACTGGTTAAATTAGCCGTTCAGTTAACTGCCTGGCCTTTCAACTAAACGGCGGCCGTTCAACTATATAACGGCCTGAATGATATTCAATTACAGTTTAGGTTGGAAGTCTGTAACCAATCACGCGCGAGCCGAATTGGTTGCAGTAATTAAGGCATTGCACCCCGACCAAGTGGGTTAGGTTAGGTTAGAGCCGAGGGAGGAAGCGAGTCGAACACTACTTCTAAAGGCCAGGCAGTTAACTGAACGGCTAATTTAACCAGTTGGCTGCGACATATACATAAAATATACATTGCTTTTATTGTTTCGAGTTCGTAGTGGCACCTATAAGGCAAGTGCGCTTCCTTTTGTACCAAATAATAGCATAGTACTATTAATAAGGCAGTACGTATGTAGGCGACGTGCTTGAACTACAGGTAGATATGTCAGTAGAATTGTGAAGTAGGTACACATAAGTCTGCTAAACTTAACAATGAGCAGTTTTCCTCGTACACCACCTACTATAAAATGCATGAGCTACAACAAATCCATATAGAATTCATATGCAATTCGCCGCGTTAGTTATTTGAATATTAATTATTAGATGCGTGTTTTATGGATACAAGGCAAGGCTTATGGTAGAGTCAATGGTTCTTTGTTGTATATGCCACGACCATGTTGGGGAAGGAAGTGCGCGAATTTGTTGAGCAAATGGTGCTACAAATGTAGGTTACTGTGGTTTTGGAAGTGCACTGTGGCATACAGAAATTTGCGAAATGCGCACGTTTTTACACGGATACGCACTGATCTCGGTGATTCTACAGCAGTTGGCTAAGTAAGAACCAACGTAACTTTCCAAATATGAGTTTAATATTTAGCTATTTTCCTGTAAGCTATAAAGGAAAACTCTATTACAGTTTGTCACAGAAAAATATCTCATCAAAATTCGACATCATAACACTCTCGTAGGCATCATATTTGGAATCGCTGGGAAAACATAATTTACCCGAAAGTCGCGAAATAGTCCGTAAAATAAGTTTTATTCGAGATATAAGAATTCATGAGAGTCGATGTAAGTGCGGGGCAAGTGCCTACTTATTCAAGACCAGATTATAACGTCGTCCCACAGGAGCGGCCGCGGCCTCGCTTATCCTAATAGTGTCATGATTCTGTTCTTTCATGTGTCGTGACGTCACCCACGAGTGAGCTTCATTTTGGTGTGACGGACGAACGCGTAAAGAAGGATTAGATACTTGGAGTAACCCAGTTTAGTTCCTATCTGTTTGTTCAGCCCATTTATTGCTGAGTCCCTGAGTCTAAGTTCTCGTTTACGTTCACGTTCTCGTTACGTGATACTTTTATTGTTGTTAGGCTTACGCTATCGTTTTTAATTCCTGCCAACCTTATTTAAGGCCGGTTTGCTGTGTCATTTCTGTATCGTTCTGGTGGCTGATGATTTGACAGTAGTCTGTAGACACTACTTGACCATTTCTTTAAGCACTTAATGTATTACGGTCTAGTTTTATTGTGAAAATCTTCCAAGTTTTACCCTGTCGACTTCTCGACCGACATCCTCTGCTTGCGTGTTGCGTCAACTGCAAGGTACCGTATTTGGTCAACAGCACAGCTACCTAGCATGGCGCACTCAATGGCTCGTTACTCTTTGTTCCTACATCACTTTGCATGCTACAAATGAGCTGCGACGTAATACCTCTAGCAGTTAGCATTAATGGATATTGAAGTCTGAAGCCGCCAACGAACTACTGTTTAATTCATTTGACATCATTAACGTGATTAATGATCAATACAACCTGCATCAGCGCTGGCGTCGCGAAACAGGAGAAAGTTTTAGGTCACTAAAGGTTACCGTTATTAATATAATCCGACACGCAAACCAATATTCATCTTATACTCAATCACCCGGTTCTACGCTCAGCTCACATTAAAACTTAATAGAGGTTACGATAGTGTCAAGTCATGTAATATAACAACAAGCAGAGCGTTGTCCTACTGAAATATTGAGCTACTATTCGCCAAGTATTAACAGATTGATTTTGTTGTTCTTTTCTATTAGACCTTGTGACTCTTTGATAATATCGCTCATTTGGAAACACATCGTCGTAACTGTTACTTTTTTTTAAAGTCTGCGTTCCTAACGTATAAATACGCTTTATAAGTGCTTCTACTTTGGCATATTTAACTCAATTTTGGGAAAAATCACATTTACGTCGATGTTTCTCCAAAAGAGCGATGTGTATTAATGTACTTAGTAACCAATTTATGTAGTTTAGAAAGTCCAACAAAAAGCATGTTAACCCTAACCACGTATAATAGTGACAGTAACAAATAAGTTCGGTAAAAACGTCAAGAGATAGCAAAAAGCTCGATGAGAAAGTGACATTTTTATCTCGACGAGTAAGCGTTCTTGTCCCGTCCTGCACGAAAAAAATGGGGTACCTATTCTCTCGCGCAAATGACGTGACAGAACCTACCAAGTTCCGGTCGCCCGCAGCCACGGACCTTTTCGCTGACGAGCCGGCCGACCCAGTAACGACTGTCAGCAGAACTGAAAGCGTGTCATAAACGTTTCTGATTTTTACTACGGCTTGTAATATTACCGACAGTATTCACAAACTTAGGAATAACAGTATAGATGAACATTTCTTTATAAAATTTTAGTCATAATGTAATGTGAATGTTCGTTAAGTTCCCGGATTCATATCATGGATAATTTTAGTGAGAAGTAGTAGATAGGAGGCACGCGCCCAGAGCGAACAAACAAAGGGCGCAGCGTGGTCAAGTTTGGCGATTCACGGGCAACGAGCCCGCCGCCACAGCCATATCTCCACGCCGCGCGCCGTGCACCGCCGCATTGCGACTCACCATTGTTGCGCTCACCCAAACACCATTATGCAAAATAAATAGCTTTTAGCGTAAGTAATGACCGGGGTAATTATAATGTTACTATGGAAATTAATGTTTAAAGCCACTATCATCGTTTAGCGTTAACGATTTAACTTATGCTGCCGCGAGAAGTACAATTAAATTGTATCATCTGTTAAACAAAGTTGAGTACATGCATCTCGTTAATCGCGAGACGGATAACAAATTCACAACGCGCGACAATGTCGACATTGCCAGGAGGACACGCTTCCGAGGAAATGTGAAAAGTTTGCAACTTAACCGTTATCTGGAAACTATGCCTCACATCTGCCTTGACGCCGTGCCAAATGGAAAAAGGAGAGTTTAATAACTGTGATGCTTCAATAAGAAGTAAGTCACGCATTCACTAGTTTATTGATTTTGTCTTCTGAATTGATAAATATGGCCATTGGCCAAAGTAGCGAAGTAAAATAAAGCGGTTTTAAAATTATGGAATGTAATGTAATTGGCACTTCGTTTCCAAGGTTCCACAAACTTACGAGTAAGTGGGTAAATGATACAAGTACAAGATTCCTACGGAGAATAGTTACTTTGCACCTGTATCTACACTTGTAGGTAGGTGAGAATAAATTCTTGTTCTACTACGTTTGATAACGTACCTAAAATGCAGTAGATACCTATAATATAACTTAACAACCATGAATAAACAAAAAAATCAACGAGAACAATCAAAAGTTTATCTGAAGCTTAGCGGAGGATTTCAGAGATTTATTTCGAAACTCTTATCTATTCTCGTAAACACTTTACACCTCCAAAGTTTCGAGTGAGCAGATAAGTTAATAGATTATTTTTTTAACGCGACTTGGAGTGTGAAGTGATACGTACCTATTTTTTTTACCAGGAACCGGTTTCAGCACTCAGCTCAAGCCAGTCTTGTAAACTTATCAAACCCGGTTTCCGTGTGCACCTGATTTTTAAATAGTAAACGTATCCAAGTCAGTCTTTCTATTTTGTGTAAGATTTGCAACGGATACCGGCTCATTGCTCAGCGTTGATTTGGCGAACCGGTCCAATCAGTATGTTCCGACACCTTGATGATCTTTTATTAAAATTATTTATTAATCTAAAATATGAGACCTATTCCAATGAAATCATGATAATCTTGTTTGTGTTCACATGTAAATTAGTGATTTAGTGGACTTAGTTGCATAAACACTATTTATGGACTATAAATCATGGCTGTATTAAACGAGGTTTTCGGGTTTTTGAAATACAATATTTTTGTTATTTCACGGCTACGAGTTGTAATAGGATAACGAACAAGTATGGCGGTGGTGTGCTCTGGCTGCGTTTTAAGAGGCTTTGGTTTGTTATTAGCTTTACAAATGTGTGAGCTTTGTGTAAAAAATACGGCAGCCGAATAAAAAGGAAAAAATATTTGGGGCTTAGCGCTCTTTTCAGAGCAAACCTAAATCGTCTTATTAAAAATTATGTTATACAGAATGTAGGGCGGAAATTACATTATTGTGTGTATAGGACAATAGTCAACCTTGGAGGAGGGTTCTGTAACTTATAATTTTGAAAAAGCTCTACTGAAAAATATTTTGCCACATCATTTTATAACGAAACAGACTAGAAATTAGATGCTTGCAGCAGCCTTATTTCCTGCTTAGTTTTTAGAGATTTTAAATTGGAGACATTCAAAGAATACGTAGTCAGAGTAACAGATAATTAATTTCGATTAGGCAGGTGCTTATTTGACTGAATTTCTATGGAGTTCCATTCATATGTACGGTCACCAAAGGAGTCGTCCACCCCCAGGGTCGTCGGATAAAGTTTAAGTTTAGTAAGAAACCTATGGTTGTTTTCGAATAAAATTTAATAAAACATCGGTTCTAAACATTTTCAAAGTCCTTCACGGGCATATTTATTAGCGTTGTATAATAAATATTATAATACTTTTAATTAAATATAATAATACTTCAAGAGTACGTTTAAATTAGAGGCACTTCTGAACTTTCTTCATTCGTTAAAGGCAGTAAGTGTTTTATTCGCTTGTATTAAACATCGAGCCGGTGACCGCACAGCGTCGTTACATAAGAAATAAACAAAAGACAGTCTGCTATCATGCCTCTGATTACTATGTGAAACCCTAAGAGAATGTTATGTAAGATACACTTGTTTCATGTAATCATGTCTCCCATATTTTTCACGCAGCTATACTCGCATATGTAATCTTTGAATGTAAAGACCCCCTTCGATTGTGACGTAACAGCCGACCTATTCTCTAAAAATCTCTCCGTGACAACTTAGGTGAAGTGAGATTGAAGTGAACTGTCATTCCACCCGATGCTAGGGTTTGACACTATTGATAGCTCACACCATTTTTTTTTTTTTGCCCTTTGGAAATTTGTCATGGACTTCCTCCATCGTGGAAGCGATAGAGGGGCATGCCGGACTCCCACTGGCTAAAACCCCGCGGGTCGGAAATATCAAGATTTTATCTTGAATTTTCTTCATTATTCCTTATAGTTAATAAATTGTTGTCCCACAAATGTTTTAGCAGAAAAAATGGCAAATATTATTAGATTAATATATTTTTTTTGTCTATTGTTGACCATGTTGAACATTCCATGCAAAAACATGTTAAAAAAATACTTTGGTTGCTGCTATTACACTAGGTATTTTGAGCAGAGAGTTAGATACGTCTAGGAGGCTGGAGGAGCAGCAGATAGGAGGTCATATAGGCAGTCGCTCCAAGTAAAATACTGGTATTCAGCTGCATCCGGTTATACTGGAAGCCGACACCTACATAGTTGGGAAAAGGCTAGGCAGATGATGACGATGAGAAAGATACGCCTAGCGAGTACTGCCTTAATCCACCTCAGTGGCCACCAACGTTTAAGACCCATACAAATTACATGTCACAGCGATAGTTACGTGACAGCATTCACCTCGATTTATCTCTTGTAAGTACAAATAAATTAAAAATATTTAACTTGCCTCATACACTAAGTAATACGAATGAAAGTGAAAGTACGACCTGACTTATCTGTCCAGTTAAATTGTAAATGCTAACTAGTTGATCGAAGCCTTTTCATTAAGAAATAAATATGGAGCTTGTTTTATTTTATCAACTAGCGACCTTCTTCATAAAAGTAGGTAAGTTTCATATTATGTAAAATACACATAAACCTTCCGAAATAAATTCTCTAAATGATGGTGTAAACCGCATCAAAATCCGTTGCGTAGTTTAGAAGAACAACACGGTCACATAGAAAGACATGAAAAGCAACTTGAATTTATAATATACTAGCTGCGCCCCGCGGTTTCGCCCGCATAAGTATCGATCCCGTGGGAATATCGGAATAAAAATATCCTATGTGTTAATACTGGTTATAAACTATCTGTGTGCCAAATTTCATTCAAATCCATTCAGCCGTTTGTGCGTGGAGAAGTAACAAACATACAATCACACTCACAAACTTTCGCCTTGATAATATTAGTGTGCTAATAGATATTTTAGGTATTAGGTATGTGCTGTTTGCTCAACTAGCTTATTATGAACATTTGATTAGCAAACTCAACAATTCAAAATTCCTTTCGACACAGCTACATTGTATAGTGCAATTCGATCTATTCATCGCTAGGTTTTTTTTTTTCTATATAACAAAATCTAGTTACGTGCTCCACTAAAATGGAGTATAAGCGAAGAACTAAAAGTCACGCGCAAATAATCAAGGGAAAGGAGTATGGTGTTTGTAAGTCGATGGGCTAACAACCTGTCATACTGATGTGTTATTGCAATCTTAAAACCCATTACGTTATTGCTTCACGTTGCTTCAAACGTCAGGAATGATATCTTAGAAGGAACTGTCTCTCTATTACAACGTTTCAATGAGATGAGAACTCCTAATGCGAGCCACGTGTTGTTTTTTAACTTTTTTATATTTTATCTAAATTTCACTTGTGTTTTCAGTAACGAATTTACGTTTACGTTACTTTTCACTCGGATCTGAATCATCATTCTCCTTCCTGCCTTTATCCCGATTTATTTAGGGTTTGCAACACGTCTTTTTCTTCCATACTTTTCTATTAGTCGTCATCTCGGTAGTGACTCCCTCTCTGACCATATCATCCTTTATTCACACAGTCCATCCATCGTTTCTTTGGTCTTCTTTCTTCTTAATCGGATCTCAATATTGATGTAAAAACGCTGTATATTTTTATAGTTTTCTCCCAAATTGAATTTTCACGAGGTCGTATATCACGACGACGGGAGCAAATAATTGTTATCACACGTAACTGTCTGCGCTCCACATACTCAGTGTCAGCAGCTAGTCTTAAGTGTTACGACGACACGTATAAATGTAAATAGTGTAGTGTACCGGCATTGTCTTACCGCCATTATGTTTACATAATGTCCTCTACTTGATCATGTAACATGTTTTTTACTCCACCGGCGTTTTCTTCGGTTTCATTAAACAAATCGTTCATATTTCCAACTGCTTTCCTTAAATAGCGCATCTAAGAACGGTTTATCTGATACAATTACAAAACTCCCACGACGACATCTCTTGATCCGACCTTTGCCCACAATTTCACTGTCATTCATAACCATTAAGTCCAAAATTGGAGTGTTTTCAGAAATTTGACCGTCAGCGTCGTGATACAACAGTTAACTGAATTTCCATAGTCGTGGGGGTCGATTATTGAGCAACGATCGGGCGTCACGAGCCGCTAAGTTTCTACTGCATTAATTAGGTTTCAATTTGCCCGGACTAATAAAGCGAACTCGGAGTTTGCTTACGGGAGAGTATATTACCGTTAGCGCAGTAAGTATCTGCTTATTACAAAGCTGAAAAAACAGCAGTGCTGTTATAACAGCTGCAGTTAGCATAAATACATGTGTAATGTTCCTGGATGTTGAGCAACAGTCCAACACGTGTCCGTGTTCGTAATGATCTGCATTCGAGACAAAATTAAAGCCTTTAATTTCGACCATATTTTTTGTTTTATGGACCACTTAACATTAAAACGGTTATTTGTAATGGACACTCCATAATGAACGCGATCTTGGTTCTTTAACTTGATGTCGATTTTGATGATGATAATCATCATAACTATTAATTTTATTAAAATGATGAAAGTAGGATTGAAACCAATTTAAATAAATTGGGTTACCTGCATACGTGCATGCTACCTTGCTACACACATTTATACGAGGGTTAGGGGTTCTTTTTTGTATCCTATTTGGGTTACAGCTTCTGTAAAAAAATATTTTAAATTAACCACAATTTTGATTATGGCGAGAATCACAGCCTTCGAATAACATGTGCGACTACTTTAAAATGTTTAATACATAATGACTTCGACTGTATAATTAACTATTCAGGAAAATATTAGTAGGTAATTATTCCGCAAATAATAAAAACATTAAAAACCTGTTTCACAATTAGTAGTTTGCAAAAGGTCTTTTTTCCATTTGCGCATAAGTGATGTTACTTCCTGATGCAGTTTAACTGCACCAGTGCACCTGGTAACTGTTGTCGCTACATCTTGAGAGCGAGGTGTATTTTTAGAATAAAATAAATTAACGATTTTCAACCAAAGGTAGAACAGGAACCCGTTGCATTAAACAAGAAACGTAACCTATTTTAGAGAAATTCTCGCACATAGATAGTCAATATAAAGTCTAGTGTCCGCTGCAGACAATCTCTATCAGAGAGTTCTGGTAATTCAGTGTCACCCTCAGAGGCAGGCCATATGTTTTACTGACTGGCTTCGATGCTCTTTGAACTACGGAATGCTTCGTAAATTCCGTGGTTTACGACGAAGGCGACCCAGCCGGTCAAGACGGTGCGATATCATTTTTACTATCTCCAGAACAAAAGCTATGCTTAAATAATGCTCTGAGGTTGCGGAATGCCCGGGCAGCCGCAAGATGTCGGATAATTATTTTGATCTAGTTGTTGCATGCCCTTTTCTTTTACTTTACAAATTGATTGATAACATCAATATTACCATTAAATTGTTTTTCTATGTAAAAAAATGGATATTTCGTAACGCTGGTCACCGTTTCCCTTCACCGTTGACCTCAACGTGCTCATTTTTTTAGTTTAGCTATAGTATTTCAGCATAAATTTGCGAGATTGTGGAAAAAACACACTGTAAAGGCCGTCAGTAGTTTATATGTGAAGGCAAGGGGAGTTTTCTAAAGAAAAAAAAAATTTTAATTGGTACGTAGGAACTGAAAGAAAACTTTACGAATTTGTATAAAACGTTCTAGGTAATAGGAATACATATATTTGAAAACTTAGAGTCGAAGAAATATAATAAGGATGACACAACGTTGAGTATACATCCCCAATTTCATATTATTGTAAACAAAATGGTAATAAAAGGCCCAGAAATGTATATAGAATCGTCGAATTACATTTTGGCCGGATGAAATACCAGAGATTCAACTTTATGTGGGCGAAATAAATAGAGTTATTTTTTGCTATGCCACCCGCGGTCTCTCACTCCATCTGATTCGGCGTTTATAGCTGGGATAGTGCGGAAAGAATCGTAAAATCCTCGATAAAAGCTTTTATCGCGTCCACACTTCAGCGATTGCTTCCTTTCTCGTTTTGTAATTCAGTCATGATAACCTAAATTCATATTACCTAAGGCAAAACGAATTCCGCAAAAGGATTGTGCTCAACTTTCAATAAGTTGAAAAATAATCTGAATCAAACACAATATTTTACAGCAATAAAACCCATTAAGGATAATTTATATCGCCCATTTTAGAAGATAATTCGCCCATGAACGCTCCCGAAGGCATCGCGAGTCACGACGCGATCTCGCTCAGTTCCAGGGAGAGCAGCTAACCTCGTTACTTACCGATACGACTCCGACTAGATTTTGCAAGCGAGCAATGGCTCTGTAATTCATTATCGGCGTTGCAACCGGCGCTGCGGCGTGGCGCGTCGTCGGCGCGACTGCGGCGCGGCTGGCGGCGACCCGCGATCATTTGTGCGCGCTCGTGATTACTGCTACGCTCAATGGGAACCGATTTCCTCTCATACACTCTCATTGAGCGCCACTTTCTAAACGCATTATCACGCTAAACTATCACGACTATAAAACAGGGCTTCCTTAGCTATTGCAATTGGACGTGCAATTTACAACATCCGAGGTCTTTTACCGGTTAAGCAGGCACAGCTAGGGAGCATCTCCACGGAAACTTAATAGCGTGGCTTATAATTTGTTAGGTAGGTGATTGATAGTGGCTGAGCGCTGTGAAATACGTAAGTAGTTAAGCTTTAGTTTAATTAATCATATACTGCTTTTCTCGTATTTGAAGGTCCTTATTATCTAATTTTATGTAATTCGAGTACATACATTTTCCAATGTTTGTCTCGCTGTTTCCGTAGGCTTGCTACGAGCTACGAAAAACACATAGATTTATTTCCAGTCCATGTTGTCTGGCACCATGCACTGCACAGACACATCCTCTTCCAATGCATCAGTTACAGCAACATAAATTTCCGAGTGCGTTCACGTTAACAGAGCGGATGTCAGGAGATGAAAAATATAGTCGCGACGGGCAGGGAGGTGCGATGCGGCGCGGTGGCGGCACGGCGGCGGTGCGGCAGCGACACGGGCGGCGGTCCATGTCAATGCGACTGATTGCGACTGCACCGCGGACTGAATCAACCCGCGCACACAATGCCTCATTTGCATACACACACCTCTACATACGTGAACGGCACAATTTTATCAATGATTAAGCCCAAGCTACTGACGCATCTTGAATAAATAACTTCCCTGTCACGAACAAGACGATTTATGGAAGGATATTTTTTCTTTACATAATCTACTTTGTTGCGATTGTTGAACAGTCATCATTTACAGGCTGACTATTGTTCAAATTTGAATAGCTTACTTTGTTGAAAGCGAGTAGCACTTTGAGCCTTTATTAGTTGAAGCCTTGAAGCAAGCACCCGCTGTAGGTACTTTGCCCCATCGTTGATTGTGTCTGCACTCTACGCTACGTGTATTACATAACACGCACGCACGCTCCTCTCTATGAGGTGTATCAGCTAATATGATTATGGAACCAGCAAATCTCCGCACGTGATAAGTATTCGTAAGGGATTATTTTCAAACATTAGGACGGACGTGACTTGTGCTAAATTACTCGGTTAAAGCAACAAGTACCTATCAGTGTGTTTGTCTTTAATAATAGCGCGATAGATTACGTCACTTGCAGGCTTACATTATATGGAATAACATCAGATTGTACTTAGTTTAGGACCGTTTAAAGCGAAGTAAATATGGTGGTTAAATAGAGCGGGAATGAAGGGAATTATTTGTAGTTGGGCGATTTCGATGAGGGTCGGTTCGTATTTGCTCGCGGCATCACGCGCTGGTAAACCGCGCCTTGACGCGGTGCGCGGAGCTACGCTTTGATTTGCGTTTTAACCGACTGTTGACACGCTCGAGACCTATGGCAGTCGCAGTCGTTCTTTAAAATTAATGGGACCCTAATTGGAAAAATCTAATTTAGATTGTTTGTAAAGCCCCTTATTTAGTTCACTTTCGAATTTTATTGTCATGCCCGCGGGATTGTTTATATTTTTACTTCCTTCGTAATTGATCGTGTCCACCTTAATAACTTGTTCATATTGCGGTTACCTGTTCCCTATAGGAGAAGTTTTAACTACATCATTGTGTTCAATCACGTTTGGTACAACTACTTAGAATATTGTTTCGATAACAATTGCGTGTTGCTTTAGCCGTTAATTCGAATAATAATTAGTCGTCCTAGGCTAAGTACCTACTACTTATTAGTTATTCTGTGTCCTAGGTGATTCCAGCTTCGATGTCTCGAAGCAATTAGTATTACGTTTCTTCGTGTTAAATTTTAACGTGAGTCCTACTTTCGAAGGCTGCTTAGTTCTTTGTGTGCCGGTTGATTATTCTAACTACTTAAGTATCATTTGACTTTCTATTGCAGTCCGCATTCAATTGATTGTTGCTTGGTGGCTAGCGGCCGCCGCCACCTCAGGAGCTTTTATAAGCATACTCAGTATGAAATGAGATCTTATCCAGTTCCATACTAATCGCAGTAGCAATGAATCTTGATGAAAGAAAGTGGCTGGCGTCGTGGGAATAGCGACACAATGTGTTCGAAAAACAATAGGGGTACGCCGATTGTTGTAAACATAAAATACAGAAAATTCTCAAGACTATTGTTTTAAATAAAAAGATTTTTCTCAAAACTTTGTTTAGCTCATCAAGGTTAACATTCACACGACCCTGGCTGGGACACAAATGAGTGGTCGACCAAGGCAATATAAATATGGACCAAAAGCTAAGTTTAGTGCCAACTAAACTTGGCTCTTGATCCATATTATTGTTTTTTTTTTACCCAGTCCAGCTAAGACAGCTGGACATTTTTACATCTTGACATATTATTGACAATAGCAGCCTATTATTGTCCTACTGCAGGACAAAGGAAGGCCTCTTCTCCTACAAAGAAGACCACGCTTGCTCAAAACGGGTTAGCAATTTCAGAATGATATTACCTAACTAACTACCGCGACTTCGTTCGTGTGACATTAATTAATGCTTTCTAATTATCTTTCTTTTTCAAAAATAAAGTAGCTAGGTTACCCTTATAATGTCAGCTATCTGCCAGTGAAAGTCCCGTCAAAATCAGTCCAGCCATTTCGGAGATTAGCCGGAACAAACAGACAGACAGACAAAATGTTTAAAAATTGTTTTTTTTTTGTATATGCATTTAGAAAAAAGCTGCTATTTTGACATTACAAACAAACATTTCAATTTTATTTATTTTTATAAATTATGTCCAGGTTTCCTCACGATGTTTTCTTTAAGCCTAACTTAGATTAAGTAGTTCTTTGTCGATAACCGGCTTTATAACACCAGTTCAACGAATTCAGGAAGATATAGTAAGATTTGTAATTAATATTCCGTTAATAATATTAAGGTACCTACACAAAATCAGTCGAGTGGGCCCCGAGTTTATCTGTTTTATGACAATCAAGAAAAACACAGAGAATTTTAACTTCTAACTAATGAACTATAACTATAACTTTAACTGAACTGAACTTTATGAACTATAACTTTGGACTAATGTAATTGTTACCTACCTAACACCACACCTCACACCTTTCACCACACCTTTGTTACTAATGTAATTGTTACCTAACCTCTAATAATTGTTACCTGTAATTGTTACCTCACACCTTTGTCACTAATGTAATTGTTACCTGCCGCTATAGCGGCAGGTAACAATTACATTAGTGTTTATAACCATTTCTGCTTGCTATTTATTAATAAACTATCTATGTATATATTTAGGTATGTATTGCCTCTATCCAGGATAATGTTTCGATCTAAACTATGTGCCGTATGTATTATGTATATTTATCTGTGTAACGAAGAATTGTTGTTCACTAGTGAAAAATGATGATAATGATTTTGTTTCAATAAGTTGTTTCAAAAAACACTTTTCCATATCATAAATAAATTATGTTTTAAAGAGGTCAGTGCTAGGTGTGTGTGCACCCTGTCACACTGTTCCGAAAAGAAAAACCGGAACAAACTCGGAAGCATACAAATATAATACTGTCAGAGGTCACAGGCTCTTTAAAAGTCCAGATATAATCTTGGTCAGGCCATATGCAGACCATGCAGATTAGTGTTTGAAATGGTCTTTTATTTGATAAAAGAACAACAGGGATTTGAGTAGACCTGTCCTGCCAGTGTACGTATTTGTCTTAAATCGTTTTGATCAACTCGGAACTTCAGGAGTTCAACGACGCGACGAACAATACCAAAAAAAGGACATTTCGGTAGGTAGCATAAAGCACTCAAACTGCCAGAAAATTGATAAAATCAAACTAAAAAAAAATATATAAGTAATATATACATTTTTGACGTTTAAACGTCACTTAACTTTAATCATCGATTATAAATAAACCCCTCCTATAATATAATAATTCATAAAGTAAATATTCAATAATTTGCAACATTTGTATTTATGTAAGAGAAATCAAGATGAAACGGAACGCTTATAAATACAAGAAAGCTTATTATCGTGCAATACGTATCAAGAACAATCAAAATGTTTTCAATCAATTCCCAAAATAACCATGTCTTGGTCGAAAGTCGAGGAAGTTATTATATCTGCCGGGTCACCGTGTTAATTGTACCCAAGACTTTTATTTCGTAAACCGTAAAGAAAGAATGATTTTATATCTTTACTGTTTGATGTATATTCACACGACAGCAACTGTTATGGAAAACGTGTGACTAACAAATATTGGTTTACCTTTACAACACCCGTCGTACCTAAGTATACTTCATGAGAATATAATCTTTTCTATAAACATCTCCTTAAGTAGGTACAGTACGACAGAAGTGGAAAGCTCCGTAGTTCAATTTACAAATGCTGTTGGAACATTTATAGTTATTTGAATGCATAGAAACTGACATTGTCGTATAAAAGTGTCAATACACATTTTATTTTATGGTTCCCGAGTTACGAGCGCACAGATTATGTATTGTTAACGATAGGAATCAGTAACTCCGACCTTTCGCGCGGTTGTCATAAAAGCCCAGCCACCGTAACTCCATAATGACTTTTGTCACGGCTGCCTCGTCAGCCATGTTTATTTCTAGAAATTCTCAACAGCTCCCAGCCCCAATCAACTTAGTGCTTCCTGCCTTAGAAATAGTATAATGATAGAACTATAAATCTTATTGCATCGATACAACGCAACAGTCTCTAACACGCATCTAAAATTCTAGCTTGCAACTGTCACTGTGATATATATCCGATACTGTTCATTATAGATCTTTCATTATTCACGAGCAACACAATACCCGTTTTTATGAAGATAATTACAAAGAAAGATATTATGTAACACGTCAGCAGCGTCTCTCGTGCGTAGACCATCATGTCTATCATCTACATATCATCAAAGCATTGTTGTGTAAGCACTCAGCCGGCACCAACCACTCTTGATTGGTACAGGAGCAAGAGGAGTCAATAATAATATACAAATATAATATACAGAACAATGTAGGTAATTATTATGACAACCATCGGCATCATAAAATATGGGCCAGTCAAGACTGACTGCACTGAGACCAGTGCTGCCATTGCACATAATATCATCTGAGAAATATCGCACACTTCGTCGCTAATTTGCGTTCGTCGTAATTTTTTTTACTCCTAAAATCTTATTTTTATTGTGACACAAAAATGCTTTTTATAAACTTTCGATCTGATAAAAACTGACTCTCCGTGATTCAATCACTTCAATACAAGCCAAATTCAAACATAGCGTACTATTATACAGACGCATCCGAGCAACCGAGCAACTCAAGGTGGCTCTTTACTTTTATTTTTTCTCTTATTGGCAAAATACAGTTCGAAACTAATGTTTCGATTTTATTTATCTTGAAAATATATTTTTTTATGTAGTTGTCTCCGATCTGGAGTAAAATCAATGACTATAAAGATAATACCAAAGTACGTCGTTGGTATCCTCCGTTCGCGTTTTTACGAAGACGGCACTTCAATCAGCCTTAATGTCAGGTTATGCAAAACAACGGAAATGTCAGGTCGCACACAGTCATTGATCACGTCGCGCCGATTTCTCACACTTATAAACTTGCACAATTATTATTATCCAAAGCTGTTTTTAAATTGGTTATGGTAAGGCACTAAAGCTATACTGCAATACACCAAACGGCTGTCAAATAATTATGATTTTACGTTTTCCAATAGAGGGAATCGAACCGTGACAAAATTATGGTCTACGAATTACGATAATAAAGGATACTAAATTTGAAATAAGTGTCAATTACAGAAGTCAAAGCAAAATCGCACTCCGCTATTAAAATGAAGTCAGCTCAGTTCTTATTGGTTTACGCAAATATTTAATTGATTATAAATCATAGGTTGTGTTCAACTTGAAGCTATTGAGAAGTAATGTTATGATTACTCTTTAGTCACAGTGTCGACGTCAATAAAAATTAATGTGCATAAGTTATGCAAAGCTACAGTTACACTGAAACGAAATTAGTTTCAGCCAAGTGTTATTACAGTAGATACGTAATACGCTCATTTGTGCGTACGGACACACTGCACTCTTGAGCAAATAACACCCTTTTTAAGGAGAAATTGGTCTCCGGAGGCATTTCGTTTACTTCAAAGAGGTCACACACTCGTGTCCGACAAAAGAGACACGTGCGTTTATTTTATAGTTAGCGTTTTAATGCGAAATCTAACGGTGTCCGAGCCGCCTATACAATTATCAGCCTATACACAATAACAAAAATCAATAGGAGAATAGGCATTCATCGCATAGTTTAAATATTCTGTGATAATCGTGGATGAACTGGTTATAAACGTTTACACAGTATTTCGTAGAGCAGCCTTATACCGCGGTCAATAACTCCTAGTTTAACAACAATGCCAGCTCAGGTTTACCTATAACTTCATTTTCATGATCGCTGTTCTATACAGGATGAAATTGAAAACATGCGACAATTCGAAATGGGAGATTGTACTCATCATTATGAACAAAAAACAGCTGTTCTCTACCATTTTGACGAGTTATGCGAACATAAATGTAGGAAACAGCAGATTTTTTTTTCGCGATTTCAGGTTTGGTCCCATAGTGAAAGTTGTTCATAATGATGAGTACAATCTCCCATTTCGATTTGTCGCATGTACACACGGCTACACATCAAGCTATACATAACCAGTATAAGCTGACTTCTGATTGTATGAAAACCCTATACAATGCGAGGTCAGTGAAAACTGGAAATGTATAGCTTGATGTGTAGCCGTGTGGACCTATTCAATTTCAACCTGTATAAAGTTGTAGATACAATATAAAAAACCAAGTTCTACATTTATACCCACTGCCATCCTACAAATATAGTCTAATTAAATATTGGGGTATTCCTCGAAACGCACCAATTTTTAAACGCACCAAAAGTATTCCTAGAAAAAAATATATATATATATATATTAAGTATAATTTTATTCCTCGAAATGCATCGACGGTGAAACATAGAGAAGAGCATGAAGGATTCGTAATAAATGATAGAGGTAGACGTTTCATTTGGTGCGTTTCGAGGAATACCCCAAATATTTGACAAATAAAAACTGTGTTATGTTTATATTGTGACGTTTGATCTTCACCTTCTTTCAGTATTGTATCTGTATCACTCACAATGTTGACTAAATCCACACAAAATTCAATGACCGTGTTAAAATATTGATGGTTTAAAGTGTGAAGCTGCACTGAAAACCACATTCTGCATTCATTATCACTAAAGCCTGTGTAATGAAGTAGATTAAGCCCCGCTGCCCCTTAGTACCGCGGTCGTGTTCAGTACAAATTAGCAAATAATTTCACTAATGAAAGTGCGATGGCCCCACCGCGCTCACAAATTTATGTGTACCTGTATAATGGCTGCCCAATGTTAATGTTCTAGTTATAAGTCTAGTACTGTGATTCGGGCAATTGAGCCTTTTAACGTGATCACCACACATGCAAGGCGATGGCGTAACTGTGACAATGTCCTCGAGCCATATGAATTATAGATGGTTGGCACGATATCTGTGAAAAATCAACGACTTTCACCCACAATGTTATTAACAGGTGCGACGTTAGCTGCTTGTTTAGACATGCGCATGATGAAATAACACGGAGCTAAGTAATTACACACTTACAATACCTACAACGCGTAATTTCGAAAGTGACAATGTTTTAAATCGATTTGAGCCTAAATCGATTAATTGACAAACATTATAACAAATTAAGATTTAACTTATACTTTTATTTTTACCATTAGACTACGCAGATATATGATGAATAAAACCATAACAAGAAAAAATTATTTCGTAACTACGCGTATATATTTTATATTTTGGTTTCTGTCTCTACCAGTATCTACCTACCTAATTCAAACCGCTTTGATACAACAATAAATTGTATAAATTAGACGTGGTATCACAGAATACTGAATAGTAATACGTTTTGACAGCAAACCTCGTCTGTCGAGTTAAATTGATAGGTATGAGCGGTGCTAATAACCGCGCGACGTCGCGTCGCCGTCGTCGCATCGCCATCGCCTGCCTCCACGGCTCGGACACACCGACCATGCATTTACATAATGAGATTACAATTCATGACAGAGTGCAGCCCTAATTGCACTAACTTTATATTTGTACATTTCCACCTAATTACCTACTAATGTATTGGAATATGAACGGTTCAACTTTACACTCGATGTAACTGAATATAACGCTAGCATTAAGAACTTTAGCTTCGAGGAAATAAAACTTATTCATGACTTGTCATACTTTCCCAAATAATAGAAATACCTCTGGGGAAATATGTAAATCTTGCTGAAGTTAGGACAAAGTTTCTTTATTTCTTTTATAGTTTAATATATGGTTATTTATGAGGCAATACGTCATATCAATAATGATGATGACGCCAGAAGTACTGTAATCGTTTTTTACAAAAGTTTCCCACGTCGTTAACGTCAATAATAAAATAAATTTTCTATCAATATATCTAATCTCGGCAGTGGCCGGCTCCGGCCGCAGGAGCGGTCTTTGAATCCAGTTTTTCTAGCACTCGGGAATGCAGTCCATTGCACCTGCCGTACAACTAGTACCTTGAAAATAAATCGTAATTGATAGCTTACTAATCAAAACAGTGCAGCTTTATAGCTCCAGTGAATAATTTTACTGCTTTCTAATACCCGCTGATCAATAGTATGGTATGTTTGGAATAGTATCTATTACCATGGTGTAATCAGTTTATAAACATAGGTATACAAAGTTAATTGAACACACTCGTTGTCTTCGCTCATTGAGCCGATTCCGTTTTACAAGCTAAAACTTTCAGAGTAAGAGCGCCTCAACATTTTCAACAAGAACATTTGCAACTTTATCCAAGTCCAGAGACTCGGATGAAGTTGCAACTGTCATACTTGCCTAATACAAAAAAAAAAAAAATGAACAAGAAAATTTTAACCAAAACGACACTTTTGAACTGCCGAACTTATGTCTAACTGCTGTATTTCATGACCGGAGTTAACGTTGTAATAATTCATTTTTATAATGAAGTCAATAAATGTAAGTAACAACTACAACAATAAAAACTCAGTTTATGGTTAAACCTTGAACGAAACTAGTTGTAAATTGGTTAAACATTAGCGTCGCGTGCGACATCAATATGTAATAAATAGTAACTGTTGGTGAACTTGTGGCGAACACTGAACACCATCGAACATCTGCGTGACACCAGAATACATTTTTCTGTCTACAAAATTTTCATAGAACTTGCGAGTTGCGTGTCACCGAATTTATATGCCCCTTTGTCAAAAGAAAGTAGTTCACATAAAATTTCCGTTTACAAAGTCTTTGTTCAAACAAAATCTTCGTTTTAACAGGACTATCAAAAGGCCCGTTCAAAGATGTAATCAAAAAGACTCAGTTCATACTCCTGTTCCTGAAGAGGACGCGAACTGGAAGAGGGTTGATAAGGAAAACAGTCTATCAAAGAAATTAAAAGTACATTAGATAGGTGTTATAGCGGACTGAGTCTGTATCACCAACTGCTGGTTCTAAGACTTTTCTTATTTTATATGAGACTGAACTACATAAAGCGAAAGGCGCGATGATCGTTGGTAGACTGATTTATTAAAACAGCAGAACAAAAAACTATAAAAGAACCTATTCTAAATTTAAAGAAACACTGTACAAAATACATTAAAAAGTTAATAGCTGTAAAAAAGGTGCGTTGCGCACATTCCTTCCCCCCAAAGTTAAGCCCTCAGCTTGAGCAGCTTCTTCAAGGGCCTTCTCAGTGTGCCCGCTGCAGTCCTAACGTCCGCCACTCGGATCACCCCATCGCGGCCCGGGTAAGTCGCTGAGATGCGTCCTCTCGGCCAGGAGCCCCTCGGTAGGTTGCCGTCAACCACCAGGACCAGATCGCCCACAGCCAACTCTGGCACATCGCCTTGCCCGGGTCTGGGAATAAGATTCGGCAAGTATTCTTTAACCCAGCGCTGCCAGAAGTGGTCCACCAGTCTGACCGCTTTGCGCCAGCCGCTTCTTGACACCAGATCTCGGTCCGTCAAGGTTGCTGGTATAGGACGCCCCGACGAAGCTGCAAGGAGAAAATGATTTGGAGAGAGCGCCTCTTCGCTGCCGGGCTCTACTGAGACGTGCGTCAGTGGTCGGGAGTTGATGAGCCCTTCTGCTTCTGCCAGCACGGTTCGGAGAACTTCTTCCGTTGGAGCGCGCTCGGTGAGGGTCACTCGGAGTGCCGTCTTCACGCTTCTCACCAGTCGCTCCCATACTCCACCCATAAATGGAGCCGACGGAGGAATGAAGCGCCAGCTGATTTTCTCCGTCGCGGCATATTCCAAAGCTGCGCCCCCATAGAGTGCGCGGAGTTCTCTTCTTGCCCCGATGAAAGCAGTGCCATTGTCAGACCAGATCTCAGACGGCGCTCCTCTGCGAGCCACGAAGCGCCGAAGACTCATAACAGCAGAATCCGTCGACAAGCTTCCAACAACGTCCAAGTGGATGGCGCGGACGACTAGGCACGTGTACAAAGCGACCCACCTCTTCTCCCGTCTTCGGCCAATAGTCACTTGAACTGGCCCGAAGTAGTCTAGCCCCGTGAATGTAAAGGGGCGCTTGTGGTGAGCTAAACGTGCCTCCGGTAGATTTCCAGTAGGCGGCTGGAACTTCTCTGCTCGGCGAATGCGGCATAGCTGGCAACGGAAGGCAATGGAGCGGACGACGTTTCTTAAGCCGAGCAAGTAGAAGCTCTGGCGAAGCTCGTTGACCATGGTCTCCGTGTTGGCATGGGCGGCTCGGCGGTGGTGGTGGTCTACCAGTAGCTGAACGGCAGGATGCTTCCCATCAAGGACGATGGGGTTCTTTGTGGCTTCAGGCACTCCCGAGGCTGCGGCGATACGGCTGGATAGGCGTAGGAGCCCCTCTTCATCCACAATCAGTGACAGCCGGAACAGCCGACTGGTGCGAGGTATGAGCAGGGGTGGGAGGCTGCTCAGACGCATCATCTCATCGGGAAATGAGTCCAGTTGTGCCTGGCGCAAAATGTGCGTCTCGGCCAGGCGCATATCGGCAGCTGTCTCATGCGTCGAGTGTGGAGAGCCAAAAGGGCTTGACGGCTGAAAAGAAAATGTTAATATCCTCCCTTGCTCGCGCACTAAATTCTCTACGTGAAACCCCCTTCGTGATAAGGAATGGATTCTGATCCGAGTTAGGTATTTATGAGCTCTATAAGTTGCTCGTACCAATCTCAGCCAAGAGCTAAACCACTTGGGATCAACTGAGACAGGCACATGCCTCTCAACAATACCGATGAGGTGAACTGCTGCTATAGTATATACCGGATTCCTACTTTCTTCTGTTACGCTTGGGTACTCTGAGGGACTACTAGGCTCAGTAGGCCAGTCAGAAGAAAGCAAGAATTTTGGACCAGTGATCCAGCGAGACTCTAGGGTTAACGTAGTGCGTTTTAACCGGGTTGCATCGTCAGCGACGTTCAACTCGCTAGGCACCCACCGCCAATCACTGGCACTCGTTAACTCCAGGATCTCGCAGACTCTGTGCGAAACAAAGGGCTTGAATGAACGGGCCTCGCTTCGTAACCAACTCAACACCGTCCTTGAATCGCACCAAAAAACTTGCCTGACGGGTCTGAAACGATGAGAGTCGCGGATTGTTGAAGCGAGGCGCGCGGCGATCAACGCCCCCTGCAGCTCCAACCGCGGAATCGACACCGGCTTTAGGGGAGCTACACGGACCTTGCTGCAAACCAGTGCGAGCTTGACGTCTCCATTCTTAAGCACAAACCGCCAGTAAGCTACTGCAGCAAAGGCAGACTCGCTAGCGTCGGAAAAAATATGAAGCTCGCAGTGATTCACTTCACAGTCGGCTAGGCAGTAGCAGCGTGGGATCCGTAATTCTGCAACCCCAAATAAATCCTGAAACCATAGCCTCCATGCTGCACTGTCCTGCTGTGAAAGTTCTTCATCCCACTCGAGACCCTTGCGCCACGCATTTTGGAACATGATGCGACCGGTCACTACTAGAGGCGCAAGAATTCCGAGAGGGTCAAAAACCCGCATCACGTGGGCCAAAACTACCCGCTTGGTAAGCTTTTTTGAAAGCCCACCCTTTTTTAATCCGATATTGAAACCGACACAGTCTGTAGTGGGCTGCCAAATAAGGCCAAGCGTCCTCACAGGAGTGGCCAGGTGGCCCAGGTCTACGGGTGACGTCACCGGCGCCTCCAGCAATGTCTCCTTAGGCAACAACGTTAGGGCCGAGGCACTGTTGGAGGCCCAGCCACGCATTTCAAAACCCCCGTTTTTGTGGACAGCGTAAATATCAGCGGCCAGTTTCGCTGCTTTATCCACGCTGTCAAGGCTGCAGATGCAATCGTCCATATAATGGTCGCAAATGATTGCACGCGCTGCGTCCGGGTATCGTGTCTGATGCTCGGCAGCATTTTTATTTTTAATATAAATTGCCGTAAAGGGACTAGAAGCGGCACCGAACATCATCGACGACATCCGGTAAACGCGCAGCGGTTCGCGCGGACTATCGCGCCACAAAAACCTTTGTGCATCGCGGTCTTCAGCGCGGATTCCAATTTGCGGAAACATTTCCCGAATGTCCGCGGTCAACCCAATTTTGCCTTCCCTAAAGCGAAAAAGAATGCCCAGTAGTGGCTGAAGCAGGTCGGGGCCCGGTAACAATAACGAGTTTAGCGAAACACCCTCAGATTTGGCAGCGGCATCGTGCACAACCCGCAGCTTATTAGGCTTGTTTGGGTTGACTACGCCGAAGTGAGGCAGGTACCAAATACGTGGCCCTGTGGGTGCCTCTGGACACAGCTCGGCGTAGCCCTTCCTAACCATATCGAGAACATTGGCACGATACCGCTCCGCGTAGCCACCATCTCTACACAATTTCTTCTCTAAACCTAAAAACCGAGATAAGGCAAGGGTATAACTATCAGGTACCGATAAAACGTCAGACTTCCAAATCAGACCTACTTCAAAACGACCACTGGGCAGGCGGCGTGCTGTGCGTTCAATAATCTGACCAGCACGTTCGTCATCAGCATTGCGCGCCTCACGTTTCGAAATACCTATAGACTCGAGTTTGTACTGCTCCTTAATAAGCTGCTCCAATTCGGAACGGTCGCTCTGGCCTATAGTCGCGGACTCAAACAGTGTGGCGTGACTAACAACATCAATCTGAGTAGTTGAACTACAACCGAAACCGAATAATACCCAACCAAGTGCAGT
Source organism: Gortyna flavago (assembly GCA_963669345.1). Lineage (NCBI taxonomy): Eukaryota > Metazoa > Arthropoda > Insecta > Lepidoptera > Noctuidae > Gortyna > Gortyna flavago. The sequence continues at coordinate 13,013,958 of OY770126.1, forward strand.
ACGAATCGCGACAGGTTGTGACTTAGACCCCTTACGTGTGGCCCTAGATACGGTGAGATGCCAGTTGTCGATGCCAATGATGAGCATCGGGTGAATTTCACCGTAACACAACTCGTCTGCAAGATCCGCAAGATATGGATATTTCGTGACGGCGTCCCTGTTGACAAACTGAGACGATACCCCTAAACCGCCAATAGATCTAGCCCTATGAATAAGGTGATTATCTTTCGCGTGACGACCCTTGATGTAGAAGTCGACATAACGGACCAGGGCGTTCTTGTTAAGGCCCCCTATGCAATCTACATGAACGTGTCCTTCTGGCCCTTTGACACCTATCTTAGCAGCGACCTCCGCATCAATAAAAGTAGCGGTCGACCCGTCGTCCAACAAGGCATGAGTATCGACACTACCAGACGGACCAGTCACAGTCACGGCAACAACTTTCAACAACGGACGAAGACTCCGCAAACGCTCCGGGCTTTCAGCTGAAAAAGAAGTTGACGCGTGGGACAGGATCTCTTTCCCTTCAACAAGAGAAACTATAGGCACGGAGCTCGACGCGCACGGGGCGAGGCTCGTCGTGGACGGCGCAGGATCGTCATCCTCTTCTAAGCCTATGTGAGCCGCGGCTGCGCGCTCACTAGTACTGTGTAACATCCTATGATGGCGAAATTTACAATCGCCAATGTCGCACAAACTTTTTGCTGAACACAAACTTAGTCTATGCCAACCTTCTTTGAGGCACCTGTGACAAATTCTTTTCTTTTTTATGAAATGCCACTTGTCATCTACTGACAAGGAAAGAAATTTGTCACATTGCGTCAATGAATGCTGTTGTTGACATAAAACACAATGAATTTTGCCTGCAGCAGCATTGGATGAACTATTTTTTGGTTTTGACCGAGATTTCTCTCCATCAACGACTGCGTGCACCTTATCCCTGACTCGGCTAATGGCAGCGGGAGTCGAATTCAGCACGCCAGCCGATTCAGGGAGAAGACCGAATCTGGACTGAAGCTCGACTATGTCGGCCAGGAAATCGGCGAACATGTCGAGAATGGGTAGACCACTAGCCGCGTGACCGCCGGCGTAGGCCACCCATTGTGCTCGTAACAGTGGGGGGATTTTAGAAATAACCGATTGAATCAGCTCTGGCGATGTTAGGTAGTGAGGCTGGTCGAGTAACCGAATCGCTTCCACACAATTACGAACACGACTAGCATAAATAGCAAGGTCTTTACCTTCACCTGAGACGCGCGGTAAAGCGCGCATTGCGGCCGCCTCCTGAGCCACTATAAGCTCGGGGCGGCCGAAGCGCGTATCGAGCGCGCGCAGCACGACACCAGGCTCGCGCGCCGTTGCCAGCAGCATCATGACCGCTTCACGCGCGCATCCCTTCAACGCTTTATTTAACCTAGCTAGATTTTCCACTGCAGAATGCGAGTCCATCGTATCTAGAAAGGCTCTTTTAAAAGAAAGCCATTCTAGATGCGATTTACCGTCGAAAAACGGCAATGGAAAATCCCTATCACCCCTACGGTGGCAAGCGCCTTTATTGACATTGTCTATGAGAATGCCTAACGACTTCACAAGGCGATCTGAATCACTGGAACAAAGATGCGTGTTAACATTTGCAGCAGTGGTGGCTAGGTCAGCCGGTTTTATAGGCGTTACCGGGACTGGGGAAACTAGAGCCAGGCGAGAGGGGCCGACCGAGATAATTTTGTTAAAATCAACGGGGTCAGTTATGCCATCTGGATCAGCTTTCAAAGCATTTTGCGATTTCTGCAGCCAGTCATCGACTGAACGGCTGCATAACGAACTACGATGACTGGCATCGGCATCTATAGCCGCCAATTCCGCTCGGAGTTCCAACTCCGCTGCCTCGCGCTCTCGCGCAGCGACCGCGGCAGCCCTCTCTGCGGTCTCCTGCTCCAAATCAGCCATACGGCGAGCATGTAACGCCTCTGCGGCTAACTTTCTAGCCACCATTGTAGCAGAAGAACGAGATGAAGTTCTACTTACTGTTCTCGACTGAGTCTGGATGGTAGTGTCGGGCCTCAGCGGGGTCTGATTGCCGGAGACGGGCCTCGAAGGGGTCTGGACTGCGGCCGCCGCGTCGGCGGATGAGTGGCTGGGGCCTGGGAGTTCCAGCTCCCTCTCCGCAGCGTTCCCTTCAGCTCCCATCTTGGCACCCGCACGAGTAAGGACCATTACCACAACCTACTAGATTGGCTGTCGAAGGACCACGATATAGCGGACTGAGTCTGTATCACCAACTGCTGGTTCTAAGACTTTTCTTATTTTATATGAGACTGAACTACATAAAGCGAAAGGCGCGATGATCGTTGGTAGACTGATTTATTAAAACAGCAGAACAAAAAACTATAAAAGAACCTATTCTAAATTTAAAGAAACACTGTACAAAATACATTAAAAAGTTAATAGCTGTAAAAAAGGTGCGTTGCGCACAGGTGTCTCGGCAGATGGAACCATTTCCCATGCCGTAACTTCAGAGCGTGTTTATATATACCTACATATAAGTAGGTGAAATTAAGTCTTCCCACGAAATTTTTAAGCTTTTAACTTTACATATTGGTGACGACACTGACGACAACGACAAGTAAACATGTTACATACTGAACGTGACTGCAAGATTTAAAAACTGCACCAATTCATTTCAACGCAAATAAGGAAACAGCGAACAAATGGCTTATTGTCTGAAGGATACTAACACCAGCCTACGTAGCTCTGGTTCAAGACAATACTAATGTTCTCGCCCACACTAAACTTGGGTGTTTCAAACAAACTAACATTCGACCAACTTCACAATGGCAAAGGTAAACAGGATACTCCATTGTTTTAACTTCGGCCAATAAATGATTGTAATCTTCGTTGACTGAGCAAGCCCCCGAGACGAACTTTTAATTAAAGTTGAAATTCCCAAGTTATTTCGCATTACAGCTCATTATGCACTGAAACTCGACCCGTTGGATGCGAGAAGCACAGAACCGGTCGAAGTGGAGGTGCTTGGGGGAGGGCTATATCCAGCAGTGGACGTCTTTCGGCGGAAATGATGATGATGATGCACTGAAAAAATAAATTCAACGTGTATCCAAGAGAGAATTGAGCGACCTACCTACGTGTATAAGTTATTTCACGATCCACATTTATCATCCAGTAACTCGGTACTCATCTCCCGTCAAATCAAGTGGATAGCAGAACATCACGATTTATCGTGATTTTGAGAAACAAAAGGATATGTAGACATCATCACGTGTGTTGGTAAGGTGAGCTTCAGACTGCACAAAATTAAATGCTTACCTAACATACAATTTACTTATTGGTGGCACGTTTATGAATTCATGAGTTTTATAAAAAGTATTCCACGAAATACCACGTCATTTCCGTCGCGGTCGCTGCACTTGTGCACCTGGATTGAAAAATTTGCCAATTTAGCAGAAAGTGGAGGAGGTATATAAACTTTTCCCTCGTGAATCAGCCGCTTACACGATACTGTGATTGCATATACATCCTGCTCGATGAGGAAACAAGGACGGAAGCCTATAGAGACCGGAATGTGTTAGGAGGATGTATCGTTACGTCACGATCGAAAGAAAGGGTCAAATCACAAGTTCGATTGATACATTACGAATGTTTGTAGGAACCCACTACCCATAAATTATTAACATTCCATTTGGATGGTTAATTGTTCAGTAGGCGACGGATGACAGCGCATGAAATAAATCACTTTAAATAAATGAGAACTAAGCAAGGATTACAGGACTTAATAAACTTGTACGAAAGTCTCCAATTTCTCTTGGTAAGTCTGTTGTCAGCCCGCCCGCCGCGCCCGCCGCGCTCCGCCAACACCGCCAAGCCCAACCAAGTTTCCCGAGAGGCGTGACATTCATATTACAAAAGTTATAGCTCAATGAAATATGTGGTAAGTTAGTTTTTACCACTTCCAAATCCTCGAATCCAGTTTAACTTGCAGCAAAAACCAACTCCAGTAAAATTAATTTGATGATGTTACAGTACCTACAGCACAGAATAACTAATAGTAGGTACTAACGCCTACAGCTACTTCCTCAAGTAATCCGATTGCAGCGTCCGTTATAATAACACCTAAAGTGGTCGTTTTATAATTAAACGTTATCGTTTGAGAAACTACCGCATTGGAAGTGCGCGGTAGGTAAACTGGTAGGTACTTTGTAATTTATCGTGACCTTAAAATTAAATCTGAAACTGGATTCAAATCACACAGAGGGTAATTAAGCGTGTAATGTTACGAGATATTCCGCGCCCTCATTCCGCTTAATTGCTTATAGCTATATATTTTAATATGAATATATCAGTAAACGGTTATACGCAGCTTGTGTAGACCATTATGGATAAAGTGTCTATTTTACATATTATTCGATTCAAATTCTGTGCGCGTGTGTTAAGTGATGATAACAGATGGCTGCTTCGAGTTAATCGCGTGTCTCTTTTAAGGTCACGCAATCGGCTGTTAGAACACGACTGTATTATCTTGCAAAATGTAGCATATCATACTCAATGCGCACGCATTCTGAATTTTTAAAACACCATGATATAAAGACTGCGTCAAAGACCAACGCTTTGCGCCAATTAGGAATTTAGGGTGGCTGCAACTGTATAGGTACTATGAACTGTCTAAGGCCTTTGATATTTATTTTATTTTTTATAATATGACATTTAAAAGTGATTCCGATATCCTATTTACAGAATAAACAATTTCATTTAATTAAAAAACAAATAATATTTTTTAATTGAACCAATGAATGTTATAATGATTACCTTATAATTAGCATAATTTAATGTCGGTTGCGATCTTCATTTTGATCTTTACGGTGGTCCCCAAAGTAGGCGGTGCCTGAATCTTGGGGACCAGCTTTTTGAAAAGCAAGATTTGTTATAGTACTTAGTTCAAGCTCGTAAACGCAAAGTTTATGTTGTTGAGTGCAGTTAAAGGAAGCTCAAAATATTCTTCAAAAATATTGATCAAATTGTTTTGGTGCCTACTGTTACCATATTGGATAATCTATGGTGTTACGACTTTATCCAGCCAGCCAGACACTTTGTTATCTTGGTTGCAAATAATGATAGTGCGTTCTTGGCCTTATGCGAATTGGAACGGATAACGCGTGCGTGACCTACATGCGAACGATCACCAATATCAGCCATAGTTACTTTGTTACTTACTAAGCTATCGTATTTTTGGACACCCATATTAGTACACTGATAACGGTACAGTACACACTTTGTATAGACGTAAGGTTTGACTACCGTGACCTAAGTATATAATGTTCTTTTAGCACAAGACCTACATTCATGTAGGTGCCTAAGGCCTGAGTTCACCAACATTCTAACCATCGGTTAGGTATTTAAACAGTTGATTTATGTCAAATTTCCTAAGGAAATCAACTGTTTAAATACCTATCCGATGGTTAGAATGTTGGTGAACTCAGGCCTAAGTATTACTCGGCTTTCTCGTCGAGTCGTTTAAATAGCTACATTTTGTTACACTGTAAAGATGTCAAAAGTTATAACTATATAAGACAGACACAGATCACACTCAGACACAGACATTACAGGCGTGTTTTATAACTCTATGATACTATAAAACAGTTTATTAGTTGGATTAGTCTGAAAAACAAGATAAACGTGTTCCTTAAGAAATTGGTTGTATTCCGAACCATGTTGTCGACAGTTATTTTGACATCTACATAATATTTTATTAATTTTATATTATTTTGTAGCTGTATACGAGGATTTAATTTGCATATGTAACAAATAAGCAATAATATTAACAATATAAAATTTAAGATTTCCGTCATTTCCTTAATGCGTTATACCTACACGAATAATTCTAAAACGACCATTCGTATGTTCATTTGCAGTGACACTTATTAACATAAATCTGGTTATAAAATATTGGTAATTAACATATTATTGTTTTGTGTATTTTACTTAAGAGGGATGCGCTAGGTAGACCGCAAAATTTCAATTAAAAAATCATATATCCCATTGATTGATATTTCAATAATCATTCAACAGGATTATAATTATGAACTTGGAGGGTTGTACTGATGTTTTTAATTATGAAAATACATACTTGTTACGCTCACGAATCATATTTGGTTCAACATACAACCTGACACTGACTCTGTGCTTGCCTCTTAAGGGCTACCTCAAATTGCTTAACATGATCCTCCGTTATGTCGAAAATACTGCAGCATTACTTTTGAAATAAATATATGGTAAAGTTGAGGATTAATGTAAGGTACTACGTGTGACGAAAACACGATTCCATAAAATTTTCTCGATAGAAAAAAAATCCAAAGTTACCTCAAAACGGAACAATAAACCGCTGGTATTAAAAAAAATACTTCAAATTTGATCAGGAAACTTTGTATAATAACTAAACTAACTATAAAGCAGCGACTATGTGCTTTTTTTTTTAATTACAATTATTTTCGCCGTAAAAAGCAAAAACCTAAACTATTGGCGCTGCCTGCCGCCCAGCACCGCACTCTGTCTCGCTCACACTTAGTCCGCGAGCAGTATCGTGCGAGCGAGACAAAGAGTGAATTTTAGCTGAGGTAGTATGGGCTCTTAAATATCTGAACCACTGGCGCCACTCCACCAGGCGGGCTATAAATAAACAAGCACAAAATTATCAGATTCACAAATCGAGTGTGTATTTCCATTCCGATCAAATGGTACATGTGTTCATCTCCCGCACGTATATTGCTGTAGGTATCCTTAACGAGTTTATAGACCTATCACGTGTAAACCGGGTCACGCTTCTACTAAAAATAAAAATTGTTTTAATCCAGCGTCTATAGCGTTTTTGCACGGGATCGCGCGGCACTTGGCAATATATAGCGAGTTGACGGTATTACCTCCCTTGGATTATGACCGACATTTAATCTTTCAGCGTCTACTTTAACGACGATAATATTCTCATGTTTTCATACATACCTATTACATTTTCAAAACACGACGTAGACTCATCAAAGTTGTAGCTACGGTTAGTACTGCGCTGGCGTTGATCAACCGGCGCGTCGTATATAATATGTAGATATTGTATGCCTATCTACAAACTAATTTCCCTGTAGGTAAATTGTTAGGGTGCGATGTTGTTTTAGCGAAGGGTGAGGCTAGAATCATTAGCTAAGATTACCTTAAAACGTTGTACGACCTAACAGTGGAGGGCGCCGAATAATCAAATTGTTATCAGGGAGTCCCACGTCTTACCACGTCGTCCACGTCGTCGTCTGCGTTAGGCGTTTGTGATACGAGTAATATCGCCCCGTGTATGCCGAGACACGCGCCACTGCGCACCTCATATTTATGTAAGGTGTATAGATCTAACATATTTAAATGTAAACTCTTTGACGATAAAACTGTGGCTGTGAAACAGGCAACATTCAGTAGGGCACCTATTGTTACCCTTACGAGTTGTTTACTTAGGCTAAACAATATTTTGCTCAGTTTTGTGTTTGTTTAGTTATTACAGCCGATCTTTTTTGTAAAAATCTCACCGTGAAAACTTAGGTGAAGTGAGCTGTCATTCCACCTGAGGTTGAAGAGAGTTTGTAGTCAACTGTCAATAGCAATCCCATTGCTATTGACAATGGACTTCAAACTCACTTCACCTAGATTTTTAAGGTGAATTTTTTACAGTATATCGGCAAGAGTCAATCTTCAATAGGTTAATAAATCACAATTGCTACAGTAAACAGGGTGTGTACCTATATTAACACAGATCGTGTCTGAATTGAAAGCGTAGCGCGTAGGCCGTGTTCAGCTTTGCACATACGAGGATTGTCGCCGGAGACAAGTTCCCCTACAGACATACCATAAATCGTATTAAGGCTTTACACACAGTTTAAGTCGGCAATCTAATGTCGCTATAACATTAATATTGGAATACGGATTTCAGGCATGTTTCTTGAAGGTACACCTTCATAAAATCCTACTATAATATTATAAATAAATATTTGTGAAGATGTTTGAATGTTCGTTACTCAATCACGCAAAAACTACTGAACGGATTTGGATGAAATTTGGTACACAGATATTTTAGAACCAGGATTAATACTTAAGATTTTTATTCCGATATTCCCACGGGATCGAAACTATCGTGGGTGAAACCGCGGGGCGATGCTAGTTAGGAATAAAGCAAGATATTAAAGATATAGTTTATTGAAGGAAATCTCGAAGCGGTCCTAGAGGCGGTGCTTGGGAGAATCCTATGTCCAGCAGTGGATGTCTTCCGGCTGATGATGATGGAGGCAATCTCAAGCAAGTCCATTTGTAACCATATAAATCTCTAGTGCTCTATCTATATTTAGCTCTCAAAACGATAAAGGAAAATATTGTAGAAAAACCGGAATGTCCCAGAACCAAAATCGAAGACATGTGACATCTACCAATCTGCACTGGGCCCACGTGGTACATGACAACTCACTCCCTCTCGAAGAGAGGAGGCCTGTGTCCCAGCAGTGGGAACATTATGGGCTGATTATACTATGCTAAATCTCTATAAGAAGACTAACTAATTCGTATTTCATCAACCCCTATACTTTCCATCACGCTTCAAAAGGAAAATTCACATCGTGTAAGTTTTATAAATGGCTGTGATGCTGAAGCCATAATACAATAGAAATGAAAATATTTAATTATAGGTACCGATTCCCTAATGTAATAGGAATTTCCAAAGAACATTTTTATTTGAATAGGATTTCCGTGTATTTTTTTTGTGTTTTTTTGTGTTGTTCAGCAAGTAAACCCTTATGTAGATGATAACAATTTGTCATACTTATTAGTAAAATTTATTTGTGTAACCAGGATCAGTTTTGTTTACCTACGAAATTACATTTAAATTATAAAAAAGCTTAAACATTAAATCGTGAATCTGGTACTTTTGAATTTGTAACGAATGTAGAACCGCGTGTGGCTATTGTTTGCTCTAACAATGATTTATATTGCTGAATGTAATAAATAATTCATACAATAGACCTAAATACATAATAGCGTCAAATGCTATAATTTAAGACATCCCACGCCCGGGTATCCGCTGAAAGTGACTTACGACACTAAAATACTAATAATATTATGATCATTTTAGCAAGGCAAGATGAAAAATCTAATGCATTGTGTCGCATCCTCTGTTTGGTAACATCCGCAGTGCGCAGCGTTTATTGATGGTACATTGATAACAAATTTCAAAACCCATTATAAGCAGCAATTTAGTATTTCTATAAAGTAGGTCTTTGCTTCTGTCCGCGAATTCGTCTGCGTGAAAGTGAAATTTCTTGTTCCCCGACCACCCCCGACATACCCCGTCGTAGCGTATTAGCGTTCTTTCTGACTTTTGCGTTTTTTTTCCTTTTACTCAGCTCCTAAGGGCCCTAGTGTGATGTTAAATAGCTTATAGCCTTCCTCGAGAATTGGACTATCAAATGCAAAAAGATTTTGTCAAATCCGACTGGTAATTCCAGAGATTATCGCGTTCAAACAAACAAACGCTTCAGATTTTTTATTAGTACCTATATATAATTACATAGATAATATCTGTAATTATTTCATTCCTTTAGGTATATATTCATTAGAAAGTGTCAGGCAATTTTATTAATCACAATGTATTTGCTAACTTACAATTATTTTGGGGACTATAAAATATTTTATTTTGAAGGTAACAAATATTTTAATTGAACGTAAACCATTTCTTTAAATTAACTTGAAATTTTTCAAATAAATGTAATCTCAACTCATTATAAGGTCACTCATAACGTAAGGGTACTCATAAGGTCTACGATTTAAGTTTTAATGTAAGAGCAGTTTCTTCAAAAAATTTCTAACTTAAAATTAAAAGTTTATTAGACTGTGCTAGTCTACTTCAGATTAGGTACCTACGTGTCTTTAATCATTATTAATTAGGATTATTTTCTCGTTAAAATCTCAATTCTAATACTTACCTATATTATTTAAACTTTGAAGAAATAATACCTACATTAAAAAGTATGGGTGCTGAAAATACAGTATTGAACTCTGGACAAATAACGAAGAAAACACACAAAAAGTATTATTTTAATAATTATTCATAATCTGCCTTTTCCCAACTATGTTGGGGTCGGCTTCCATCCAGTCTAACCGGATGCAGCTGAGTACCAGTATTTTACATGGAGTCACTGCCTATCTGACCTCCAGAACCCAGTTACTGGATAATACGAAACCCCTTGGTAAGACTGGTTGTCAGAATTTCGGGCTTCTGACGAACCGTAACGACTGCCAAAGATCTACGAAGGACAGTCGGGACATGGTCGGGACCAACCATGGACTTATAATAAGTCCATGGGACCAACGGCTTAACGTGCTTTCCGAGGCACGCAGGGTCTTGGTATCTAAAGACGGTCACCCATCCACGGACCAATCGGACAAGCGTAGCTTAACCTGAACAATCGATTACTTAGCCACAAGCCCCTCTATTTGTATTAATTTACAATGAACCAATACCAATAAAGGTCCTTCAAAAAGTTTTTAATATCAGCGCCCGAATCCAATATCATCCCGAATGTTTTGATACCATGTACCTAAGTATGTATGTAAAACAAACATTTCAAACAAAATACATTTACTTATAAATGGATACGTTTATAACTTTCGGCAGAAACAACAATCTTATTGGGCTTTTGAAGGCTTTCTTTGGAACCAGTTTAAAGTTTGTCGGCACTGTCGGCAGCCGGCGCAGCTCTCGGGTGACCTTTTCTGAACGACAACCGTGTCACTTCCTTTTTTAAAGGTTCCTTGCTCCTTTTTATAACCTTGGCTGCATTTTCCTGTTGGCACAGTGAATGTTATCACAAAATGAGAACGGCTACTCTCTCAAACACTTAACATTCGGTACAATAGAAAATTAAAACGTTTCGACTACAACTCAGAATTTTTTTATTTAGGTTGGCAGTCAATACAAGTAAGTAAGCTTTGTTATGTTTCAGATGTAGAGAATAAATAAAGTTTTAGAAATGTGACGTGGTAATTCAGTATTAAAGAATTTCAGTTACCGTTTCCCCTTGAAAATTAGTGTGTAGGCCGACCGCTTAAGTGAGACGTTGCCTGAGGTAGCTGCGCGGTGCGGGAGGGGTGATAGTTGTCACAAGTTGACGATTGACGAATCACTGAGCTCTCGCATCACGTTACCACACCCCTCCCGCACCGCGCTGCTACCTCAGGCAACGTCTCATAGTTAAGAGGTCGGCCAACAACATTAACAACATCCAATGCCACCTATCTTATTAACAACGAACTATCGTACATATGTCGCAGCCAACTGGTTAAATTAGCCGTTCAGTTAACCGCCTAGCCTTTCAACTAAACGGCGGCCGTTCAACTAACGGCCTGAATGATATTCAATTACAGTTTAGGTTGTAAGTCTGTAACCAATCACGCGCGAGCCAAATTGGTCGCAGTAATTAAGGCATTGCACCCCGACCAAGTGGGTTAGGTTAGGTTAGAACTGTGATCAACCGCGTGCGAGCCGAGGGAGGAAGCGAGGCGAGCACTACTTCTAAAGGCCAGGCAGTTAACTGAACGGCTAATTTAACCAGTTGGCTGCGACATATACACGGCGACACATCAAGCTATATACTTCCAGTTTTAGCTAACCTCGCATTGTATAGGTTTTGTACAATCAGAAGTCAGCTTACAAAAACATCAAGACAAGTCATTACGTACACATCAAGCTATACACAACCAGTTTATGTATAGCTTGATGTGTAGTCGTGCGTACATAAAGCACGATAACCATCATAAGTATCAAAACACCTAATCGCTAAACAACTCCTCTGATTCACGTTTAACAACAATAAAATGGCAATATTGCCGTGAAATGGCTCCAATAATTCCTATTACACGCTATAATTTCATATAGGTAGCTTCTTTGTAAGCCTTTTGAGTATTGAAATAACTCTCAACTGCACAGCAGGAGCACACGCGTGCCGGATTCTCGGCCACGACAACTGAGGCGGGCATAATAAATCGTAATTGCTATTAGTGCCGCTATATCAATTAATGTTGGATTTAATTATCTGCAGACTGTCTAGTCAGTAGATAACACCGCTGGTTCATAAATCACTGGCATAGTCACCGTGTGCACCTACCATCTAGGACTAGGATATACGACTGTGCAATCGATTGTGACCAATCGTGATCAGTCCGTATTTAATCTACTTCAGTTCGAACAAAAAGCTCAAACTAACATGCCTTTGCACTTTGATTTTGGTCATTATTGGTGCATGATAGTAGGTTACGAGTTTACGATCGCTTTTCTGCAGTTTCCCTTTCTACGTTGGACATTGTGCAGACGCCAGCACATCAAGCTACCCGAAACTGTCAAATTCTATTAAACAAATCTATTAAAAAAATTTGTCAGCTTGATGTGCCTATTTATTACTAAGTACTTAGTTTTAAGGCCAGTTATCTACTAACCCTATACAGGGTGGCAGGGACATCGACACGCAACCTGTTACCGTGGATTCAGTAGGTACATTATTCTGAACCGACGAAAAATAAATTCGCTGTCTCATACATTTTGAACGCGTAGGTAGGTAAGTATTGCACTTTTCTATGAATCACCAGAATTTTTTTTTGATAACCGACAATTAAAATCTTTGCTCGAAATAAAGATTTTGATTTATAAAATAATAATGACTGGTTAAAATTGATTAACTCAAACATATTTAAAAGTATCGGATAATTAAATAATTTAGTTTATTTCAGTTACAGATTCAGTTTTCAGTAACAGGACCAGCAGACTTCTCAGCAATGAAAATATGTAGGTACTTGAGACCTCATACTCGTATGAACTTTCATCCGAGAGTGGTAAAAGTAAAAAAAGTTCTCCCGTCTTGGACGAAAATGTGAAATAAGAAAATGGTTTTAACCTACACGAAATTTTGTATTAATGCTTATTAATTCACACAAACTGTTCTTGCGAATTAAATTCGTTCTGTTTTGTTCCTTGAACCTTCAAGAAATTACAGTTCTTGTTGGTTTAAAGGTGGGACGATAATACGGTAAATACGAACATACGTGAAAATACTAAGTACTAACTGTATTACCTACATGTTTCACAACAAAATAACATTATGCACTGGCTGTGCTAGCCTATAATGTCCCCACTGCTAGGACACAGGCCTCCTCTCTGTGAGGGGAAGTGAGCCATAATCCACCACGCAGGCTCAGTGCTGGTTGGCGGATGGCACGTCTTCGAATTTTTGGTTTTAGGATAGGAAATGCCTGTTTCCTCCGGTAGGTTTGCCTGGCAGCTCTCAATTGGCAGGCTACTTATTTGTAGAGGAGCTAATAAAGTCTCCAGTATCTTACATCTTAGATGCAATGCTGAAACTTTTTCGACATTTTGCTTGATTGTCAGATTGCGACGTGCTGGAAGAACAAGATGGACTGATGACCTGGTGATGTCTGCTGACAGAACCGGTCGAAGTGGCCTATATCCAGCATTGATACGAAATGATGATGATGATGAACCCACGATGAACTGCTGATATCCTCCGGCTCAGAAGCCGGACGCAGGGGCCTGTCAGACTCTTGTACTAAGTAAGCACGTCTGAGCTTGTTTCAGTTCGCTGAGTCGTTCCTTATTTCTTATTTATTTGCTGTCTTGTATTTTCTTAAATTAATTAGTAGGTACGCACTCATTGTATTTTGTAATATTTGTATTTATTTTTCATATTAGTGCATTTTATAATAATTCATTTTATATGAATAAATAAATAATGTAAGTTACGATCAAATTAGTTACCTTTTCTAACGGGATCAGGAAACCAGTTTGAGTTTCGTGTCGGAGAGCCAAACTATTTATGCCGGAAACTAACAGTAAACCGACATCTTCTCTCTTTTTTAATCCCTAGGTAAAATTTAAACTTTTTCGCCAAAGAAAGTATGTTGGTATTTCCCAAAGAATTCAATTATCACACATGTGCTCGCTGAAAACATTGTATATTATTTATAAATAACGTAAAATATTTTATGGCTGGCATGGGATCGAAGCTGCCCACAACATTTTAATTACGTTCAATTTATTAATTTAATTTAATAAGTTTTGGGTGCTATATAAATTTTACCGTTACTGTTATATACACCTATAATTAAATCGTGTAATGTTTTAGTGGTCATTAAATTTTACCGTTACTGTTATATACACCTATAATTAAATCGTGTAATGTTTTAGTGGTCATTAAATTTTACCGTTACTGTTATATACACCTATAATTAAATCGTGTAATGTTTTAGTGGTCATTAAATGAGCCTTTATTTGTCATCTTTAATGAGCTTTGGTTTGTCCAGCTGCTGTTACTTGAATAAAAATAAAACATATGGGTTGAAAGAAGTTCTTTTTTTTATATTCGTAGTCGCCATTTTGGATTTTCATTTTGACCTCACTATCGGCTTCAGCACCCTCGAAAATCATGAAAACTCGAAAATCACGAAAACGACACCTATGACGAAAAATTTTAAAATTTTTGCACCCGCCAGTAAAAAGTTTTTATAATAAAAACAGCCAGAGAGTGTGAGAATAGTTTGTTATAAGTATGTAATAAAAAGTTTTTATTACTTATAATAGAAAGAATTAGAGAGAGATAGTTCTCATAGTTTTCGAGGGTGCTGAAGTCAATAGTGAAGTCAAAATAAAAATCCAAGATGGCGCATAACGCTTTTTCGTTACGTGACGATTTCCCCCACCTTACTCTTACCGCAAGCTCCGTTGAAGAAGTTCGTTCGAAAAACTTTGTGAATATTAATCACCTTTAGCCCCACTAGGGTTAGAAAAAAAGGTTTTTTATTTTATTTTATAAAAAAAACAGTTCAAATTGTTTTAAACAAGGGTTTTTATTTCTTTTTAGTTTAGGGCATTATTTCAAATTAGTTCAACCTATAATGTTTCATTTCTTTTCAAATTCGCCATAATAAATTAAATATTTACAAAAACAATCAATGGATAAACATTTGACACGGTTGGCGCAGTGGTTGAGCGATTGACTGCTGCGCAGCATGTCGCGGGTTCGATTCCCGCACGGAACAAATATTTGTACGACCTACAAGTATTTGTTCCGGGTCTGGGTGTTTTATCTATAATATGTATGTATTTACAAAAAAAATAACATATATAAGTAGTTTATCAGCCATCTCGTTACCATAACACAAGCATTAGGTTGCTTAGCTTGGGACTATATGGCGTTGTGTGAAATGTTCAAGGATATATTATATATTATTTACTTTATGTTGCGTATCTCTAATCAATACTGAACGCTTTACATTCATCCTGTATATTCTAACTAATGTTGATTTTTTAAATGGGCGACATAGGGACTTTCGTTGCGGGACTTTACCGGCGGGCATTACATATGAACTACAAATTCTATTCTATGAATAAGGGAAACCCCAATAATCCATGTTTTTAAACGTGTGATAAAAATGGTTTAAATTGAAACTGTTTTAAACACTGTTTTAAACATGTGTTTTAAAACAACTTGTTTTAATCATGACAACCCTGCTTAGCCCGTTAAGCGGGGTTGTATGTCCGTTTTTTTACCGGACTTGTGGTGGTATTAAGGTTAAAATGGAAGTGTCTGATGTGATGTAGGTACATGCACAGGACACCGGACCGGTGTCCAACTCATACAAACATGAAAAACACGGTCCGTGGACGGATGTCACCGTTGCGCGATGGAAAAACGGCTACAAACGGCTTCATTATTCATTTCCTGCGCTCCACCCACGAATATCAATAGTACAAAACTTACCTACACTACACACATTCGAGTCCACGCACTTTTCATAGAGCTAGCTCATATTGCCATGCCGCTATACAAATATATTGCAAGTGGACCCTCTAGGAAAGTCACCTATAATTTTGTGCTAAAGGGAACCCTCGACCCGAGGAAAGTTCTTGGCATTAGATTTAAAATCGTTTTATAAAACACTTTAAAACGTATTTAGTATCTCTGGGGTCTTTCATGTACCTTTAGCTTTAGTTTAGTTATAGGTACCTATATAGGTACCTCTCTTGGTAAATCTTATTTCATTTTTTTCGCTTACCTATATATGTAAGCGAAAAAAATGAAATAAGATTTCGAGATTTTTCGAGCATCACGCAGTTAGCATAGGTCTTTCGTAGATCCTTTAAACAGGTTCTGAGGGACGGCGGACTCAGGGACGTTCACTGCGCCCATCAAGCAGGACACGAGGCGGCGGCGCCTAGTGTTCCACCCTCGCCCCTATTGGACTTCGCGGGGGGAGTCTTATATATC
Source organism: Gortyna flavago (assembly GCA_963669345.1). Taxonomy (NCBI): domain Eukaryota; kingdom Metazoa; phylum Arthropoda; class Insecta; order Lepidoptera; family Noctuidae; genus Gortyna; species Gortyna flavago. The sequence continues at coordinate 13,030,319 of OY770126.1, forward strand.
ACTCCCCCCGCTGGCCTGAGGTGGCCCACGAAGGCGGACTAGCCGGGGATCGTGGAAGGCGCACAGATTCCCATGGTCCCCGGTCGAAGTGTGGCAAGGCAACACCGGGGTGGTTTTTAGTCAGTAAGAGTCTGACAGACTCCTCCGCCCACCCCAGGGCGGAGGACATCCATTAGAATTTTTCACCACGGAACAAAAAACAAAAAGGTATTTCGAAAGATAGATGCCAACAACCTAGCAACATCCCCACCTACTGGCCTATAATGTGGATATGACATTGATATTTTTAGATTGACAATAAGCAGTCCTTGCAAATAAACAAATAAAGACTAAACTTTTCTGTGTAAGCACAGAAAGAATAATCTATCAAAGTTCGATAGGCCTCCGCAATACATACTAGTGGCGTCCTCTGTCGTCAAACGACTGACTTATTTGAGTTGGTAACTTGGCGTGCCCGCTTGCTGCGCAGTACATGCAGCATACGTACGCCCGCCACCACACAGAAAGCTGTTCGCCAGTACAAATGTACTTAGCCATAACGCAATAAGTTTCGAGCCGAAAACATAGGTGGCGCTGCCTTCTGCGCCTTCATGCTTTATAGATACTATTACTGATCGAAGAATATGAGGTAAGCAAAGCTGAATACAGTTGGGTTCTGAGTCCAGGTCACGGACAGTACGTGTTGGGTGGTTCCCGGGATTTTCCAGGTTTTTGTTCCAAGTAAGTACGTATGTGTAAATCATTCAGAGATCTTAAAAATGTACAGACAGCACATCAAGCTACTAATCAGTAAAATGTCTTTCAAAATTTTCAACTTTATCACTACAGCATAAGGTTCAAAATAGGCTAAATGTTCTTTCGTTTTTCGTTCAACCACTTTTAGTTTTCTTGTCATCGGAAATTCGGAATGATTTGTTGGCGGGTTGTAGATAATAATAAATGTTAGAACGAAAGCCACTGCAAATCCATATGCGAGTACTGTTCAGTGACATTATTAACTGGAATTTCCGGAGAGAGGCGAGTGAATCAGCGTCGGAGGAGACCGAACCTAATTTATTGCTACACTTACCTAAGTAATACCTATTGTACAACATTTTGAACTCGGCCTAACGTTCAAACCCGCGACGTTTGTGGTCGTGTGCACGACAGCTGACAAACCACTGGTGATAGCGGTGCGGTTTCAGAGCCATTCACGTTAACGCATGCGACGCTTTCCATAAAATCGCTATAAAACTATCTCTTTATTCTGACCAATCATTGATCTCTTCCTAATTGATAATTCTAGGTAACTTAGAGCGAACAACAGTAAATACTCTAAACATTTTCCAACTTATCTATTACAAAACAAGGTTTTTCTTTAGATCAGGTTTAAATCACCGAGCCAGGTATTGTATTAGAACTTAACTGTTACAGAAATGCAGTTCTTCATACAAAAATTTGGGGACCCAAAGTTTTAAAGTTTTGGGCTGGTGGCAGTCCTTTACATTGAAGGAGGTAGAGTGCAGTGCACCGTGCTGATGATAGTATGAGGCCTCCTCTCTATGAGAGGAACTGGGCCGTAATATACCACGCGGGCCCAGTGCGGGTTGGTAGATGTCAGATGTCTCCGAGTTTTTGTTTCTAGGATATACCATTTCCTCATGATGTTTTCCTTCGCCGTTATGAGAGCAGTAGTGATGAAATTAAATGCCTGCCTGGGCTCGATCTTCCGACCTACCACTCGTAAGTCGGGGCCGACGTCACTGGGCCACCACATCCCTCCGTCACCGTTGCCTTATGTGTAACATCGGATCACGATCTTTTGTGCTACTTTATGTCTACCTTAGACAGACGTTATAATAAGTACCTAAATGATACAGTTCGGATGCATAATAATCTTGTTTCGTACTTACCATGCTTCGAGGAAGATAAATATTTTTCAGTGACTGGTCTGCGTTTTCAGACATTGAAGGGACTTGATTATGATAACATAATCCAAAGATATGAAAACATCATGCGAGAGGTTTGATGTGGCTCATTTAATCAAAACAAAAAAGAGATTTCTTTTAAATAGGTACCACTCACTGTACTGAGTGCAATTTGGTTAGTCATCAGTCAAACTCAAAGCATTTATTTCAAATATACCAATTACAGGCTTTTTTGAATTTTCAAGGGGTCGGTCAGTCAGAAAGATAAAGCTAGTTGCCAATTCCAAAGCGTAGTATGTACCTATGGAGAAGAACGGGCAAGAAACTCCACGGACACTCTTTTAAATCATAATATTAGTTACATCATTCATGTTGAAATTATACACGTGTTAACGATGTAGAAAGACGTGTTCGTTAAAAGCGTCCATTATAAAAAAGATAAAATCAATTAAGAAACTAAAATAAGTCGTGGCAACTAAGAGATGATCAGTCCCTACTGACGGCGCCCGTTCACAAACTTGACGTAGGTACCTATGGATGATCAGCACCATTCAGCTCATCCATTTTGAAGGGAACTTAATGATCCAACACACACGCCACCACCAGGCGTGACATTTGAGTGAGCATGACATGCAGCACTCAGCCGCCAGGGCTCATTCACACAGCAGTACATAGGTAGGTGTACACATATATACGACACATACTCACGGTCACTATCGCCGCACCTATTTTTAATAACACGTGTTCTATCAAAGACATTAGGTACTGCGTCAATTTTATAATTAGATACCTATATAGGTGGAAAATTAGAGCATTGAACGATTGCATAAAAGAAGGGAGGAATATTCTGAAATAGATTCTGTCCGCGACTTCGTCCACGTGACATTTTTTGTTCCCTCGACGCATCGCATCGCCTGCCCGCTCTATAACTTCGTTTTCGATTAGCGTTCTTTCTGATTTTTTTTTTCTTTTTGCTTGACTCCTAGGGGTCCTAGCGTGATATTAAAATAGGTGCCTCTAGCCTTCCTCAAGAATAGGGCTATCAAATGCAAAAATAATTTCTCGAATCCGACTGGACTGGTAGTTCCAGAAATGAGCGCGTTCAAACAAACAAACTCTTCAGCTTTATTATTAGAAGAAGAAGCTATTGACTTGAAGTTGTGGAAAGTTATGAAAAGTCAGAATTCGATCATCATCATAATCAGCCGAAAGACGTTCACTGCTGGAAATAGGTCTCAAGCACCTCCATTTCGACCGGTTTTTGTGTTTCTCACATGCAACGGGTTCCGCAACCTTCACAAGCTCGTCAGCCCACATTGTGGGAGGCCTTATAACCAAAACATTATTTATATAATAGGTACTTATAATCATAAAATGACAATTAGTTGATCGTTTTTATGGTTCCGTACCAAAATGGTAAAAAGGAACCATTATGGTACGACTCAGCCTGTCTGACTGTCCGTCTGTCACAGCTGGATATCTCAAGAACTCTTAATGCTATCAACTTGAAACTTGGAATAGTTTTAGATGACGTTTGCCCAACTATTTTGCAAATAAGAAAGAAATAAAAATAAGTTTTTTTTACGCAGGGATTAAAAGGATGTCCTAAAAAAAATTCAAAGAGGGGCTACTAGGGCATGTCATCATCATGTCATGTCATGTCATATCATAATTATGAAAGAGCGCTGTTTGCACATTCTCAATTATTTCTTCTTTTTTTTAGGCCGCAGAGTTATCAACTTCTGATCAAAAATGTAAAAAAAATACCGTTCTCCCCCTTATCTCCAAAGTTTGCATAGAAAAAAATTTTGAAATTATTGCATGTGATACCTAGAAGTTTAAGTTAAGATTACAGGAAAGATAAAACGATGTCTCTAAATAGCACACTCTTAGGGAAATCATCAAAAAAAATTACATAAGTTCCACTATCGGTCAAGAGATGGCGCTGACCTAAAACTGCAATATTCTACACCGCGGCACCGCAGTGCAGTGTTAAATTCTCTGCCTATTAAAGAAAAAAAAAAATTAAAAATATTTTACGTTTCACAATACGGAACCCTCGGTGCGCGAGTCCGACTCGCACTTGACTGGTATTTTTCCATTATCAGACTATTATAAAATTCCTAAATAAACTAGAATGTACCTAATAGTATAATAACGATAAAGTGTGTTTTAGTTTAACATTAGGGTCAGTATACGCATAGGTAGTGAGGCATGAACCGCGGATGGAAAGGAAACCTAATACCCACGGAAGCCACTGCCATGTCAAATCACCTACATAAAGGTATATTACACACATACTTGCTTCACACACTTATATACACACACGTAGGAGGACGAGCTGTAGTCCAATTTAAAGTCTCACTCAACCAACCCACGATCATTCTGTCGGAAATCCAATTTTTCGTAAAATTATGGATCCATTCTCCATTTTATAATTATGTTAGCACATGTTCTTAGAAATTGGTAGAGCTGCCACTTATGGAAGATTATGTAGGTACCTAGTGGATAAGGTATTTAGTACCTAAGTACCTGTAGATGATGCGTTTTGCATTTTTCTCTTTATTGTTTAAAGTAGATATAAAATGGGTATAAAAACTTCTTTATGTCGGTAGTTAATTGTTTAAGTAAATATTATTGGTAACAAGATATGCTGAGAAATTCTGCTTCTGAATAAAGTACTTAAAACAATTGTCTTTCAACAATTAAAGTTCAGTTCAAGTCGTTATCTAAAATACGTAACACCATTCCATAATTCTCTTGATTGCACAAATTTTTTACACTTTATCTTTTTATGCAACTGCAATTGTTGGATAAATTAATAAGCAATTAAGTGTAACATTTTATGCCTAATGGGCTGCTATTTGTAAGCATACAATTTACTAATGTTCAGAAGTTTAACGACCGGTAGAAAGTAATCAGTCGTTTGGAGATCCCTTGACAATTGAATATTGCCTATAGGAGAGCAGTTGTCTTACAATTCTCCTCGGTATAGGGGCTAATTTGATGTCACACAAGTGGAGTGCTCCATTCATAGCACACGCGCTCGCAACCGCGCACAACACGATACAAATACTTCTCAATAAATATATTAAACTTAGCTACAAAACAGTGTACCTAATGTTAGCACAGATGTGAAAGTGTTTTGTTTTACAAGAAATTGTGTGTAAGGTGCTCCACCGTGGGTGACAAGCGAATGTTACAGTTTATAGACGTTTTCTTTGAATCTCGCTTAAGCGAACTGCCAATAAGAGATCATTAATTTAAAAAATGAGTGTGAAATATGGAGCGACGGATGTGGACACTAAAATAGAAGAGACCAACAAAGAAGAAGCCAAAGAAGTCGAAATTAACTTGAGGTAATGTACTCGCTAGCATTCCTTATCAGGGCTGTTTATCTAATCTCGAGCAAATTCAGTTTAGTGCAACTTATCCAATTAGTGACATACGAAACTGAGTTAAGGTACAAATGAGGAAAACGGCCCGGCGGGTATGGGACCGGGAACGAAAATCGTCCGTTTCCCACAAACACTTGCAAAAATACCTCTACGAGTAACTACACATTTCCCTCTCACGAAGAATATCCTCTTAGGGTCCTTTCTTAACCAATTTGTCTTATTATGGTTAATATGGCTCTAAATTGAAACTGCTTTATTGATGCTGCATTTTTTAGACTTGAAGTCTCTCTGCGGTAAAATATAACTAGGTCGGTCTCTAGACGTCCAAGTGGTGGAGTCGCCGATTGACCATAGTATGTGCTTAACGGATGCTGTTTGTTTGCGTTTGTTTGGTAAATCCGGAATATCATACAACGAAATTAAACTATCAAAAGTTTAAATGAGCTGAAAACAGTAATATACTTCACGATTCTTTAAAAAACACACGAGCTTATATCGTTATAGATAGAACAAACAACGAATTGTTAACCTCTTTCTGACTACTTTAACAAAATTCAAGTTACTAGGACATGGCGTGGCAAATATAGCGTCGTTCGGTCTTTGAACAGTCTGACTACAATTCTACATAAACATTGGCTCGGAAAGATTGTCTTGTTTTATTATGCAATTGTCTTTATTTCTCCAGCGGCTCCTTCAAAAGAAAATGGTGGCGGGTCAGTCAGCACGTGCTTTTCGGCCTGGGTCATGTGTACAACGACCTCTGTGCAGCCATGTGGTTCTCGTACATGATGCTGTTCTTCCAAGCCGTGCTGAACATGAGAGCTGCAGTGGCTGGTGCTATGCTACTTTTAGGTAAACCTCTGATATTATTATTGACGTTTACATGCTAGCGTCTGTGTAAGATTTGGAATAAGAACTCTGGGAATGGTCAAAATCATTGAATGTAGCAGTAGGTGTACGCACGAAGACCTAACAAGCTATACATTTCTAGTCTGAGCTGACTTCTTATTTTATGAAAAGGCTATAAAATGCGAGGTCAGCTAAAACTGGAAAAGTATAGCTTGATGTGGTGTCTTGTGTAGGTACCTACACAGTGTCCATGTCCCAAAGTCATTCTTTTCCTTCTGATTAAGTATGTAATTTTCTTTGTTGTGTAATTCAATATGTTCTGCAACTTCACGGTCTGTGTTGTAGCTAACATTTTTAAAAATGTATTCAGCTGTGCTGTGATCATTCATTTTCTTTTTATTTCTTTATTCAACAACAATGTTAATGGAAAGGAGCGATATCTATTATTATAAACTTAAAGCGTGGATGTTCCATCATGTTATAAAACCTACTTACATACATTCCTACCAAGTGTAAATTATTCAGCGATTTTTTTTTCTTTCACGTTAATGCTGTTGAAAAAGCCTGTAAATTATTAGATACAATAATTTAAATAAAAAAAACAATATGCAGAATTAGTAGGTACCTACAGTGGGCTGAAATAATGTTAAAGAATGTTGGTTCTCATACAAATAAATAAATACCTAATATAAAAAATGTTATGACGATCTAAATACAGATATAAATATAGAAATTATACAATGGGCGGTCGTATCGCTAAGAGCGATATATGACAAATAAAGGCAGTCGCTCCACGTAGAATACCGGTTTTCAGCTGCAAGCGGTTAGACTGGAAGCCGACCCCTATAGTAGGGAAAATACTAGGCAGATGATGAGATGTCACTACTCTTACGGAGCCTTACTGGCTGTATCTTCTTAGAAGCAAGAACGAAAGAAAATACTTTATTTGCGGCAAACATGACGCATCAAAAGAAAAAAAAAACAATATTGGAAAAAACATGCGTCACTATTTTTTCATTGTTTTCGTTCTTTAACATTATTAATTTGTAAATTTCAGGTCAAGTTATAGACGCATTGGCTACTCCAGTTGTGGGCGTGTTAGCTGACAGATTTGGAAGCTTGCAGTCCTGGCATTTAACTGGTACGTATAAAAATAATAATAATACCAGCCCATTACTGTCTCATTGCAGGGTAAAGGCCTCTTCTCAACAGAGAAGGCAAGAGCATTATCTACACGCTTGGATAAGACGGGTCGGCGGCGATTTTAGACCGTTATTAGTCCAAGGTTCCTTACGATGTTTTCCTTCACCGAAGTCAGTAATGTCCAAGGTCAGAAAGTGCATAAATTAACTCAGGAAGTACAAAGTTATGTGAAAATGACGAGTTACGATATAAAGTTACGTGAACTTCCGAAATTGCTTGATTAATAATTATCTCCTTTATTTAATTACGGTCACCAAAGGAGATAATTAACCAGTCGTCGGATATAGTTGAAGTTTAGTAAGAAACCGATGGATGTTTTCAAATAAAATTGAATTTAGTTAATAGAAAACAAACGGTTCATTTATTAAAATTAAATTTCATTCGAAAACATCCATTGGTTTCTTACTAAACTTCAACTGTACCCGACGAGTCTGGTCACTTATCTCTTGGTGACTGCAAATACAAATTACTTATATTTTAAAATATTAGAATATACTTAATAAAAACTTTTTTACTAAAAAAAACAACCGACTTCAAAAAAAGACACTAGAAAGTGATAGATACTTAAATAACTTTATTTCGGAAGTCGATGTGGTTAGTTCCGCATTTTATTTTTTTGACACTGACTTCCGAAATTAAAGTTATTTATCACTTTATTAGTGTTTTTTTAAGTCGTTTTTTTTTTTGTGAAAAAAGTTTTTATTAAGTATTAATTTTTTAGTTGTCCTAGGTACCTACCCCACACAAATTCAATTAACCCTAGTGTATCGAAGAATTGAAGACACCGACTAGAAGAATCTTCAAAATTCGCATAGAAATGCAGGACATTTATGCATATAATTTCGTACATAAGAATAATTACCTAATGTATTATATACTAAAACCTTCCTGAAAATATGTAGATTACTAGCACATTAATGAAAGAATTATCAAAATTGCTTTATTAGTTTTTGAGAAAATCGCGGACATACAAACATACGGGTCGAATACAGAACCTCATTTTTTTAAGTCGGTTAAAAATAGTAGCCCACCGGTATCGGTAACAGAGTCCAAGCTACCGGTCAGGGCTCTAGAGGGCAGAACCTCCTAACAATGCGGGCCGTGTCCAGAAGTACCGCTTTCTGAAATAATCCCTTGATCCAACTGCCCAACGAGACCCTCCTCAGGTGTTGATCGAGGCTCTTGGCTATTAAGCCATTGGCTGTCACGACTATATAGGCACAATTAACTCTGAGTCAACATTCCACAATATGTCACAACATCTCACATGTCGACAACCTCGCGAGCCAAGTTAAGGTACTGGATTTGATAGTTATGATAATTTTATTAATGTAGCTAAATGAGGTAATTACTATACATGTTTTCCACAATACTTATAGTTAGGTGACGTAAACTTTGGATCGTCTTTCCCATTGTAAGTAAGTACTTTGGGTTAAATCTCCCTCATAGTTTATAGAGACATTCAAAACATCTTTTGTGCTCATTGTCATTGCGGGTGGCGGTAGTTCTAAGTAATGGCCACAAGCACAAGGTGTTTACTAAACACCAGACAAAATTTTGGTGATCGTCGCAAAAAGCATGGTTCGTGGAAGTTTAATGAAGGTTTTTTATAATTGGTTCCTAATCATTTGCAAACAATGGAAAGTAGCTCTGTGCATGCCAAAAATGGTAACAAACTTTGTGCCTTTTATAACATCAGCATCAACCTGATAGGTACGTCCACTGTTGAAGACGGGTTTCTCCAACAACCGCTAAAATAAGAACCTTATGAATATGCATGACCCTTATTTTAGCAGTTGTTGGGCCGATTACGACCGACCGTTATTTATAGATTTCTAATCTATAAATAACGGTCGGTAATATAATATTTTTAAGGTTCTGTAACAAAATGGTAAAAGGAACCGTTATGTATGGTGCGACTGTCTGTTTGTCTGTCTGTCACAACTGGATATCTCAAGAAATAGGTACTAATGCTATCAACTTGAAATTTGGAATAGTTTTAGATGACGTTTGCCCAACAATTATGCAAATAAGACAGAATTTTATTTTTTTGCAACAGGGCCTGAAACCCCGGTCCGAAAAATTCCAAGTGGGGCTACTGGGCATGTGGGGTATCATATGAAAGAGCGCAGTTTGCACATTTTTGCACATTCTCAACCATTTTTTTAGACCGCATAGTTTTCGACTTTTGATGAAAAATGGAAAAAAAAATACCGTGACCCCAACGAAAATCTAAAATAATAATATGTCATAGAAGTTTATGTATGGATCACAGGAAAAATAAAACGATGTCTCTAAGTAACACACTTTTTCAGAAATCATCGACAAAGGTTACATTAGTTCCACTATCGGTCAAGAGATGGCGCTGACCTAAAACTGCAATATTCTACACCACAGCGCGCAGTGTTAAAATTCTCTGACGAATATAGGGTTCGCAGATGAAAATTTAAAAACATAGTATTATGATGATACGGAACCCTCGGTGCGCGAGGCCGAGTCGATCTTGACCGGTTTTTATTGTGGTCGTAGATGGTTAAGAAATAAAATTGGTCAAAATTAAAAAGTATGTCCACAATTTACCTCTAGGGTGAACTAAGGAAAATAAATAAAATTAATATTCTAACATGGATAGCATAAACAGAAAACTGAACTAGGTAATTATGTAGGACCTACAAAATTACCCATTACTGATCAATTTTAGAGGAATTCCACCATCATATAAATTAGCATTCCTTGTTCTCCTTCGCGAAGTTTTAAAAGTAGGTGTAGGTACTTACAGGCCACACGTATCAAACTTTTTACTAAAACATGCACGTTTACAATTTCAGGTTGCGCCTTAGTGACGTGTACGTTTCCCCTGCTCTTCGTGAGATGTTGGGGCTGTTGGCTGACGAACGACCCCGACTACCTGGCTTGGTGGATGCCGGTCTACTACGGAGTCCTCATCGTCGTCTTTCAGATCGGATGGGCAGTGGTGCAGATATCTCACCTAGCGATGATCCCTGCCATTTCAGATAACCTACAAGTGCGCGCTGATTTGACTTCAATCAGGTATTTTATCAGTCTACCCAGTAACTGGGTTGTGGAGGTCAAATAGACAGTCGCTCCATGTAAAATACCTACTAGTAGGAAGCCGACCCCAACATAGTTGAAAAAGGCTAGGCAGATTGATGAGATGCAGATCTATATGCTGTCGTTACACAATTTATATATATATATTTTTAATTAAATGTCGTTGCCTTCCTGGCCACTGCTGGCTAATGTACACAAATACCCGATTCTGCTCAAGTTTCTCATTGACAAGAGAATAAAAGAAACGTTAGAGTCAACGGCCATAAATGGTTAGAGTAAATTGATAATATGTACATAAGTAGTACCTATCTACAGCCTACCAGGTAGGTAAAAAGTCACTTAGTATCTACAATACAAACGTCCGTTCTTATGGGAATTCTTTCTTAGCCTCCAACTTGTGGTATAAGTAAATTAACACATCAATGAAATCAACATAGAAAATACCTTTCCTATAGACACTTTATTGGATCGAAGTTCTTTAACGCGGCCATCACGTAAAGAAAAAAAAAGTTTATATGAAAGAGAGAACCGGATAACCGTATCCGATATTTCGGATTTGTTTTAATTTTTTTTTTTAGTTGATCTCCTTCTTATGTTAAAAAGTAGTAGGTGTTGAAGGAGTTTCTATTACTTCTGACCTACCTTGCCCATAGGTATTCGTAATAATAATTTGTTAAATTTTGCCGGTTACAGATATATGGCTTCAGTGATGTCAAGTTTGGCTGTGTACCTAATAACATGGGTGGTGCTGCGAGCCAGCAACTATAGCACGTTCATTGGACCCATGGATGACTACAAATTCAGGGTAAGATATCAAACCCGTTGTTATCTACATGGTTATTGTGATCTTCGACTCAATTATACTAAGTTCATTTCTGTTGATCGCTTTCACCATCATTACCGATGTTAGCTTGATTATCGTTTGATTCAATAGGTATCCATTTAATAACATACTGGCATGTGCATTATAATTTATCTAACTTGCTGCCAATCTATCTACGTATTCCATTGACATAATTATATATTACTAGCGTAGTATTCCATTTTTTTACGATGCGAGCCTACCTCTAATTGCGTTCGAAATTTAATTTCCAAATACTTAATACGAGGGTGCATCAAAAAGTTCTTAGAATTGCATATACAGGATGAAATTGAATACATGCGACAAATCGAAATGGGAGATTGTACTCATCATTATGAACAACTTTTACTATGGGACCAAACCTGAAATCGCGAAAAAAAAAAAACAGCTGTTCCCTACATTTATGTTCGCATAACTCGTCAAAATGTAGGGAACAGCTGTTTTTTTTTTCGCGATTTCAGGTTTGGTCCCATAGTAAAAGTTGTTCATAATGATGAGTACAATCTCCCATTTCGATTTGTCGCATGTATTCAATTTCATCCTGTATATAAAACCTTTTTGGGAGAAGTTCGATATTCAAATTAAAGAGTGTCAATCACACAATATTTATGTAAACTGTCACTTGTTTTTGTCAATTCGTTCGCACGCGTGTAATAAATTGTTTTGTGCAACGAGTTGCTAAAAACCCAAAATTATGGATAAAAGTGAGTCGGTTTGAAAAAAATGTCTACGAAGGAATTTTTTCGGACATGCAGCAGACATTAGGGGATGATGCTGTACCCTATTCTACGGTTGCGTACTGGGTAGCTTAATTTAAAAGAGGTAGATCAAGCTGTAAAGATGACCCGCGTTCTGGGCGGCCTTCAACCTCTGTTACGGAAGAAAATGTCAAAAAGGTTGAGAATCTGGTTTTGGAAGACAGAAGAATAACTATAATACATATAGCTGAGATCCTAAAGATATCATTTGGTAGCGTTCAATCCATTTTAATTGATTCATTGGGGTTCAAAAAAGTGTCGGCAAGATAGGTGCCACGTATGTTAACCGACGAAAACAAAAAGCGAAGTTTAAGCGTAATCTCGAAATGTTCCAGCGTGATTCGGATAATTTTTGTCGTCGCCTTATCAACATGGATGAAACGTGGATCCACCATTTCGATCCTGAAACTAAGAGACAAAGCATGTCTTGGAAACGACCATCCTCTCCATCCATTAAGAAATTTCCAGTTGCTCCTACCGCTGGCAAAGTTATGGCTTCAGTGTTCTGGGATAGTGAAGGAATCCTTTTTATTGATTACATGCCAAAAGGCCAGACGATTACTGGACGCTATTAAGCAAGTTTAATCCCGAAAGTGCAAGAAGTGAATAAAGAAAAATGTCGTGGAAAACTATCGTTGGGCATGTTGTTTTTTCAAGATAACGCTCCTGCTCATCGATCGGAAGTTGCGCTGTTCACTTATTCCCAAAATTAAAAGAAGGACATTCGTGGAACAAAATTTCACGATAATGACGCGGTTATGGCTGCCGTAGAGGAATTTTTCGAGAGTCAAGAAAAACATTTTTTTTCACAAGGAATAAGGAAGTTAGAAACGCGTTATTCTAAATACATTGCATTGGAGGGAGATTATGTAGAAAAATAAAATATTTTTGTTTAAATCTTTGCATGTTTTAATATCAATTCCAAGAATTTTTGATTCACCCTCGTATATACCTACAATGAGTTTTTGGAAAAGCGTTAGAACATTTTTCTATAGTAGGTAGAAGCTGGCATATCCATTCGCCGATATATTTTTTTTCAGTAGCGATTACTACTACATGAAAGTATATAATATGGGCAGGGGACACTTATACCAACAAAAAATGTCCAGTAATATGGTACCTTATAGCGTCACGTTTCCGAAATATTTGGAGGTAAACATCGCCATAATTTTGAGAACTAAGTATAAAAATAATTTTTCGGGTAGTGTGTATTATGCCACAAAGGTTCGAACCCCTTTACGTTAAAACTTACAAATAAAATTCCGTTTTCAATATTTTTATGGACAATACCAGTCATCTATATCTATATACTTATAATAAATCTGTAGAGAGGTCAATTCTGTACATGATATATATTTTCAAAATAACTATCTAATTAGTAATTAATTAGTAGGTAATTAGTGATCGATACTGATGCCAAAAATGCAATCAGTAAAATTTTTGTCTGTCTGTCTGTCTGTCTCTATGTTCCTTATAGAAACAAAAACTACTCGACGGATTTTAAAGAAACTTGGTACAATTATTCTTCATACTCCTGGGGAGGTTATAGTATACTTTTCATCACGCTACAATGAATAGGAGCAGAGCAGTGAAAGGAAATGTTGGGAAACGGGAGAAGGTGCTCCATTTTTTAAGCTTCCGTCGCGTGTGCAGCCTTAATGGTTAAAGCTACATAGAAATCATTTATGACGGAAATGTTCTACATAAAATTATCTAAAAAATATCCCACAACAGCATATGTATATCTTTTATGATTGACTCACAATAACACGTGTAAGTCTCGATAGCAGTTCGGAGCTTTCTGATTATATTTGTTTACTCTTACGTTTATAATACTCTCAGTCAACCCTAATTAAAAGAAGTTAACATTATTACCTATTCAATAAAAAAAGAATCATAGTAATCGGTATAGAAACACCAAACTTATACATGAAATACGCTAATAAGCCATCGCGCCGTCGCGCGTGAATACTGAATCATGCCATAAGGATTATTTTTGTGTAACGGTTGCCGCGCTCGACGCGGGTCGTGGCGGTAGGGTATAATAAAAAGGCGGGAGGTCCGGGCAACCTTAGCGAGTTGCAACTGCGACTGGTCATGTCAAAAAAAAAAGCGCGAGCTTCTGTCTGTCTGTTTGTTCAGGCATCACGCAAAACGTACCGGTCCGATTACGATGAAACTTGGTATAATTATTATTTAATATCCTGGGCGCCACACTGGGTACTTTTTATCCCGGAAAAGTACAATAAAAAACAAACTTAATTTTGCGGTTCGATCCCTAGACCCGATTACTGTACCAACCGCAAATAATAAGTTTGTCATAGGTTACGTCACCCGCACTGTAAATGTAGTGCTGAAGGTTGAATTTGGCTTACACTTTTTGAACTTTGATTTGAACGGACGTATCGAGTGGCGAGCGTTCGTTCTTATTAGCATTCTATAAATTGTATGTTTTAACTGCTACTTGCAATTCTAAACCGTGCTTTTCAGTGCGACCTTTTTATTCCTTTTAGTTTTTACTAAGTACAGTTTAAGTTAGAGTTATTTAGGTTTATTTTTATAAGTCGTAGGTATAGATTTTAATTTTAAAGTATGGGTAGTATATTTGATAGTGTACGTAGTGACCGTAGCTGTAGGTTATTTTATAAAACTGTTAGGCAGGATTAGTCATTCGTATAGATATTAGTTTTTAGGGATTTTGCTTATTTATTGAGTTTAGATTAAATTTAGTTATCATCAGAAATAGGTTTATTTAGGTATTTTATTTTCTGTTATTGAGTTTTTTTTAAATTAGGTTTGTACTTAGGTTTACTTTTATAATCTAATATAAAATTCAAAGTCCTGTGATCCTGTCTGACTGATTATATCAATGCACAGCCTAAACCGCTGGTCACAGAGACATTAAATTTGGAGAGTGTGTTCTTTGTGAAGTGTATATAGATATCCACTAAGAAAGTTTTTCGAAATTCCACTCCAAAGAGGGTGAATGGGGGGAGGGTGAAATTTCACGCGGTCGAAGTCGCGGGCAGAAGCTAGTTTTTAATAAAATCAACTTAATTTACACTAGCATACCTAAAGTTGGTATGTCTTTAAATGGAAACAACATCTATTGCAAACAAGAACAACGTAAATAACGCAGTGAATGTTGTTGAACTGTCAAAATGATATCTAGCCATTGCTACTGACAGTGTATTACGCAATTAGGTACCTAGATACCCTGCAGAAGTACCTATCTGGGTACTAACTCTCGAATCTAATTCCGATAGATCGACATTGCTCAAACGTCAGTTGGTTGAGTTAAACGTCAGGGATCGGCTAGACTCAGTGAGTCCAGCCATTCAATGACGTTTGACTGACAATTCCTATGTCGATCTATCGGAATTATATTCGAGAGTCAGCTCAGCACCCTGATTTCAAACGAAAACTCACGAAAGGTCATGCGTAGGTCTCGAATCCAAGCCTATTTTGCCCATTTTTTTTTTAATTTACCCTCCTCTCTATTTTTCAGGATGTATCACTAATAATATCTGGGATCGGGATCTTATCATTCCTTCTATTCCAAATATTCTTCAAATTAAAATCGAAAAAAGAAGATAAAGTAAGCAATGGTCACGCGCTGAATAATGGATCGACTCCAATACAAAACGGAGAAAATGGAACTCTTGTAGTCGCCAAGTCGAAAATTATGTATTTTCTTCGAATGCCGCTTTTATATCAAACTAGTTTATTGTAAGTATGAGATCTTCGATCGCTCTTGCTCTCTGAATAAACTCCTGCAGACAGACCCAGGCCTCACAAAATGTTAAGCTTGTCCGCCACTGAAATTATAAAACTTAGATGTACCTAAATATATTTTTATGATTTCTGTAATAAGTGATCACACGAAACACAATATTGGTAATCAATATTGTAGGTAGGCAACTTTAGGCAAGCTCATGGTATTAATGGCTTGGCATTTTTTTTCACTGCAGATTGCAATCGGTTTTCCGCACAATTAGCTTTTAAGTCCTTTTAATAAATATGTAGAAATGTGAACATCAGAGTTATCACGCAATTATGAATATTTTGTAAAACGTGCCAATCTCTTATAAGTGCAATGTCCTTCAAGATACAGGATTTTCCTAGTTTGAAGGGCAGCGGTCTTCTCATATTTAAATAGCCATACCCATCCCCTAATGAAATAACACTGATGTTACCTAGGCTGTCTTTTAGTAAAATAAATAATTACCTACTTAAGTACTAATAATTACTTAGATACTCACTTACAGATTTGGGGGCACAGTAAGTACCTAGTACGCCAGCCAAGACGAGCAAAAATAAAACGCAGGGACATACTACCTTTTCTCAAAGCGTTTCATTGTATTTTCAAACCCCCATACCCACGGCCTGGTTAATGCTAAAGAACTCAAATTCTCAATTAATTCTCGTTAATTTTGACCAAGATGTAACGTTTGTAGAGTAGGGGCTTGGCTCTACATTAGGTACAATACAATGATTCCATTTTGGTGTGATGTTGCAATTTCGGTGTAAGGTTTGCAATTTCCGTGTATAATTTTCAATTTCGGTGGGTTGGCAATTTCGGTGGTCGTCATATTTTCAAAACAACTACAGTTGTTTGTTTCCTACTAAAATATCTAGAATACTAATGTGTTCTAGAATAAGACAAGTTTATTTTTTCATCCGAAAACCTACAAATAAAAAAATCCACCGAAATTAGTAAAAAATTGAGCCTGCGTGAAATGACCCATTAGATGTACCTACCTAATAACTTTTTAACAGTGAAAGCGTTTTGTGGGTCTTGGAAACCCAATTTACATGAAATGTTTTTGGTGGGATAAGTACAGACGCCAGCACATCAACCTACCCGAAACTGTCAGATTTTCCCAATCAACTTTGAACCTTGTGCTTTAGCGATAAAGTTAAAAATCTATCAAAGAAATTTGACAGATTGTAGTAGCTTGATGTGCTGGCGTCTGTACATTAAATTTACATACATAGTTAAGTAGGCATCTTATAACATAACCTACTTTGTTTTCTATGTTTCAGATACGTATTTTCCCGGTTATACTGGGCTCTAAGTCTAGTCTACGTGCCGTTGTTCCTAGAAGAGCGCCTGGTGTACAACCCTAGCGCTGGATCCGAGCTGGTCGCGAGTGTTCCCCTAGTCCTATACATATCGTCATTCTTCTTCTCTTTACTTCTCAAGAGTAAGATTAATCGATTCGGGAATCAGGTAATTTCAAGACACGGACACGGAGACCTACGGTTTATGAATATGTGAACAGGTTATAGATATTCCCACGCAATTTTGTTCACGTCTTGCGCAGGAGCATAACATGAGATACATAGTGCGGCAAGCAAGTCTATCCTGAGGGCCTCTCTTTCAGTCCGTCGATGAAGATACGGGCACGTTCGAAAGAAGTTCATTACTTGGAAATTAACCTACTCCCGATTTTTTCGCATCGGGAGTAAGGATCTAATCCATGTCCGTGGGTGATACGGAGTAGGAAACTTTATACGTAATTTCGGCTGAAATCACGGATTTCGTGCTTAAAGAGCAGACCCCTGTGACGGAGGCACTGTACTCACATGAGTAGATAAACAACTCATGTGCTGTACTAGGTACTACACGACGGAGGCACTGTCGGTGTACAATAATGACAAATCTTGTCAATGTTAATTTCGATAGTTAACATTAAAGGCATCGAACGATTTATTTTGTAATATAAAAATACATTAGGTACCTACTCTCATTATATCAATAAACAATTTCTTCCACAGATGGCGTATTTAATAGGAAGTCTACTAAGCCTGATAAGCTGTTTATGGATAGCTATAGCTATAGATCCACACGCTAGTATAGTACAAATATATATGGTGGCTACGTTAATTGGTAAGTCTTTCGATCACAGGCTTATAGGCAATTTATGTATTAAGTTGAAAAGTTTTATATCGCTCCGTCACCTTCAATGTCAAATTCCTTGTGAAACGGGAGCCTATTATGCTTAATGTTATACCATAGGGCCCGTATTCGAGAAACCGTTTTCATTAGTCGATAGGGAACGATTGCGGTATACAGAGAACCTGCACAGCACGTCTGGCAAATGCTTTGAAGACTCATTTTCCTTGGATAAGTCTCCGCAAGTTTTTTACTGACCGATAAATTTCATTGGGCGCTACGCCCGCTACGGGGATTCCCCGCAGACGGTGTACCGACCGCGTTATCAACATAATATATGACTTTCATTAGTCGTAACCCCGCCTGCTGGAGTCCTCCCCGTAGGTAGGCACTTACGCTGTTTATCGACCGAGTTATCGACTATTGAAAATCAGCCATTATCTTACAAGCAATGTAGGTACTTGAACATTATCTATCTGATCTCTAAAAAAAAAGCCAAAAGTAACCACCTTTTTTGAAGTCGGTTAAAAATAGTAATTTGAGGAACGGTTCTTATTAACACGCTTTTATAATTATTTCCAGGTGCGGGTAGTTCAATAACCCTCGTGTCCAGTCTGTGTGTGACTGCGGACTTGATCGGCCCACATTCTCATCAAGGAGCCGCCATCTACTCGATCGTCACATTCGCCGATAAACTCGTGACGGGAATAGCAGTAGTCGCGATCGAAAATTAGTTAGTATACATTCATTGATCCACAATTAATTTCAACATTAAAGGGGCTTGTGGCTAAATAATAACAGCCGCACGGCGATCGATGGTTGAGCTACACTTGGCGCGGTCGGTTCGTGGATGGCTGACGCCTGACCATCACACTAATATTATTAAATATAAAGGCGAAAGTTTGTGAGTGTGTGTTTATGTTTGTTACTTCACGCTCAAACAGCTGGACCAATTTTGATAAAATTTTGTATGGAGGTAGCAGACACCCTGGATTAACATATACCTAGGCTACTTTTTATCCCGAAATTCCCCCGGGATCGACACTTGGGTGAAACCGCGGGGCGCAGCTAGACCATTATATTTATATCGAGAAGCTTTGGAAAGCACGTTATACCGTTGGTCCCGGTTGTCGTTTGTAGATCTTTGACAGTAGTTACGGGTAGTCATTAAGCCCGAAAGTCTGACTACTAGTCTTATTAGTCAACTAGTCTTATCAAGGGGTATCGTATTACCCTGTAACTGGGTTGTGGAGGTCAGATAAGCAGTCGCTCCGTATTATATACTGGTATACAGCTGCATCAGGTTAGAAGGAAGGTGGAAGCCGACCCCTGCTGTATAGTTGGGGAAAGGCTGGGGAGATTGAATTAATTTCCACATTTGGTAAAGGGAACGGAAGCACATATTTTGGAACACTATTATATGTTTGGAAGAACTTTCTTTGCGTCATGTTTAGTTTACCGCAAATAATCGTCATGCTTTCATCTTTCAAATATAGCCGTATCTACCTATTTATACTTAGATAGTCCCTTCGGGAAATATAGGTACTTGGCTAGTGTAGCTAAGCATGATATTCTATTATATCTTAATAAAATTCATAGCTGCCTACTATGAATTTAATTACCTATTGTACAGACGCCAGCACATCAACCTACCCCAATCTGTCAAATTTTCCCAATTGAATATGAACCTTATTCGTTTGTGGTAAAGTTGAAAATCTATCAAAGAAATTTGACAGATTGGGGTAACTTGATGTGCTGGCCTCTGTACCTAAATAAAATAATATTGTAAAATCGCTAAACCAACTTGTTGAAAGTTTTTTTCGGTTAGGTGCATGTGTAATTAATGAACGAACAACTTTTTTTTTAGATTTTAATTGGTTAATTAGACAGGTATAGATGGTAAGTAGGTAGATACTATTTCTTATAGTTTATTAATTAATACATTATTTGAAAATCCCACCATAAAATTCCAGATCATTTCTTATAAATATTCCTAGTATAAGTTACGTTTAAACAGAATTCTCAGGTCAATAATTTTAGTCTCGCTTGCACCTGATATCGACTGAATGCGTTTAGCTATAAACATACTAAGGTAAAGACGCCAGCACATCAAGCTACTACAATCTGTCAAATTTCTTTAATAGATTATAGATCATAAGGTTCAAAGTTGATTGGGATTTGACAGATTCGGGTAGCTTGATGTGCTGGCGTCTGTGCTTAAAACATCATTCTATCATAATTATCACAAAGATTCACAGAATTAGAACGTTTTAAATTCGTTTAGCACTAAACGTATTTAGTGGGTCTTGGTCGTGTATTTAGGTCTCGGCATAAAAAATACAGAAAAAGAGATCGTTGTTGGAATGACTTGAACTGTCACTAAATTATTTCATATATTCAGGGCGAATAAGTTATTAGTTATAGTCTACTTATAACACTTTTTAAGAAAAGAACACTTAGAGCCAATAACCAAAATGTATGGAGCTTTTCATAACGGTCTTTAATGAATGTTTAAATATCAGGGGGCCTAAAAAGGCCACTTTGGCAGAATCATAAAACAATTCATATCACGCAATTTCATCTGCATGACAGTTTTGTATGGAGATTCGTGAAACGCTATAGGTAGGTACACCTCTGCCTAACCCTTCAGGGATATACCTATAGGTGTGAAACTGTAAAACAGATAAATTGCGTGATATGAACTGTTTTACTTTTTAGGCCCCCAGTAAAATATTTTCTATTACATTAGATACTAATTCAATATTGTACGGCGGTAAAGCTTAAAAATCAGTACGAACTTATCCGATATTATAAGTTCATACAGCTATAACTATCGGTTAGTGCAATAGGTAATAAAGGATTTTGACAAAAAACCGGGATCATTCCTGGCCCAGGCCCAGGGGGCCTAAAAGCCCACTTTGGCAGAATCATAAAGCAATTCAAACCACGCAATTCATCTGTTTGACAGCTTCACATCTATACATACCTATATCGCTGAAGGGTTAGGCAGACGTGTACCTTTAGCATTTTACGAATACCTACATAATCAGCCTATAATGTTCCCACTGCTGGGACACAGGCCTCCTCTCTATGAGAGGGAGTTGGCCGAAATCCACCACGCGGGCCCAGTGCGGGTTGGTAGATGGCACATGTCTTTGAATTTTTGGTTCTAGGACATGCCGGTTTCCTCACGATGTTTTCCTTCACCGTTTTGAGAGCAGGGGGCCTAAAAAGGCCACTTTGGCAGAATCATAGAACAATTCATATCACGCAATTCATCTGTTTGACAGTTTCACACCTATATATCCCTGAAAGTTTAAGCAGAGATGTACCTTTAGCATTTTACGAATCTCCATACAAAACTGTCATACAGATGAAATTGCATGATATGAATTGTTTGATGATTCTGCCAAAGTGGCCTTTTTAGGCCCCCAGTGGTGATGAAATAATTTACACAAATTAAAGTGCCTGACTGGGTTTGAACCTACAACTTACAACTCGTAAGTCGCGGCCGTTACCACTGGGCCACCACACCTCTACAAAATCTTATCTACATTAAAAAAAAAACAATAATTTGGTATTTGCTTGTTACAGCAAATGTGAAAATGAAGCAGAATGTCCACAATACTACAGGGGAGTCCTAACATATGCCTGCGGTGGAAGCGCAGTCTTGGGCATCCTATCTTTGTCTTTCGCAAAATTTATACATAAGAATAAAAATGAAACAGACTTATAAAACTCACATAGATACATAAGTTTTTTATTATTTATTGTTTAGGGTTTGAATTGTGTACATACAAAACTTATGTTTATACAAAATGAATGTGGCAATAATTAAAAAATATAGTTAGTCTTAACCTACCTACTATCCCTTATAGCATATGAATTTAGGAATTAGAGACTATGTAAATATTGTGATTCGATATACACATTCATGATATAGGTAGGTGCAGCCCGATTCAAACTTTATGGCGCCTCTGAAGTGCGCTACTCGCTGCGCTGTACCTCACCCCCTGCTAACAGGTGAATTTATTACTGCGCAGCGACTAGCCTCATGTTCCGAGATCCCATAAAATTTGAATTGGGCTGTAACTAAGTTAACGGTCGTTCAAACGGCGCTGTTCAGTACGATATTTAACTGTAAAAGGATAAGATCATGCGTCAACATTCCACTGTTCACGGTAAATATGAAATTTGGCACATAGATCACTTGGGAGTTGGGTCCTGGAGATGGACATAATTATGCTACGTTTCTTCATGGATATTTGTAAGTATTAGAAAATTACGAAATGCAAAATACACGCATGCGATGTCGCTGGTAACAGCTGGTACTGTAAAAAACTGCCGCGTGGTCAGAAAATTCTAGGTACCTACAGCAAATAAACTATTCAAGGCCGTGTGAAGATGGGCTTAAACTGGAGTTTCTTTTTTTAATAAACCAGATAATTATTACATTCATATTGGTTTTATTGCATTTAATTTAAATACATCCAAAAATGGATCATATCCATATATATATGTATCGTTAGAAACCTCCTTTATTACAACCCTAAGATGAGGTCTGTTTAAACTTGTTTTAACTTTGTTAAAACTTTGCAACTGTTTAGGAATTGCTGTTACAAAAAAAGGTGCTTCTATGAAAACACTATACAATTTAGCACAAGATGCTACTAATAAAGTAGGGTCACCAATTGGACAAAAATCCCATTGCTTTGTATCTACTAAACTTATATTTTCTAAAGTCTGGCACTTACTTAATAAATCAAAAAACTGTTTGATATCCATTCCCTTATCAATTAAGCGTATATTTTTCATAGACCGACTTGCTTTTATAGCATGAAGAATGTCGTAAGAAGTTCTACATGCTGCAATAGCTGCAATTTCAACTGATAGTGTAACTAGATTATGACACCGCTCAAATAAATGCAAGAAGAAATCTGTATTATATTTTACATACCCACCTAGACTTAAAAATGTAATTTTACTAAAGTATTGGCCATTACATGGCAGGGAGGCTGATACTATCTGATTTGGTAAAAAAACTAATGTTAGCTGGGCCTTAAGTTTGTCTTTCAACAAATTATCATAGTCTAATATAACATTGGGCATTGACGCTATCCTCCTTCTGTCTAAAACTTGTTCAGATTGATCAGATTGATTCGTCACCTCAATAGGTCTTGGTTTTGTATAGATCCAATCAAAATTTTGTGGACAGCTAACATCAGAGAGTGCTTCGTAATAAAAAGGGAAACACTGCTTAACACGGTTATAAAATTTTTGAAAAAATATACCGTCAAAATGTGTGGTTTCTCTGTTCCATAGCATTAAAGCAACATTTCCTTTACGATCTTCCTCATAGTCTGTGTAACATCGTATATTCACATTAAAATGTTCACTGAAGAATTTCATAAATATTGGTGAAGCATACACTGAAGGAACATGCCTCTCAGATGTATAGATTATACAAAATTCATAGTTTTTAAATGGTATCATTGCAATGACAGGGAAATTGCTAATACTTTCAAATATTCTTTTTGATCTCCAGTTTGTCAACCAAAAGGCAGCAAAGTGGCTAAAGTGAGGTACCCCACATGCGGTATTTGTCTTTGTAGTAAATGTAGTGTGCACGGTATCTAGTTCGACAACACTGAATTTAAGTGTGTCTAATTTGGATTTTTTTAAAATATGAAGCACTACTGTAGAATATAATAAATTACATAAGGCACCCACAAAATGAACATTTTCAAAACGTTCAAAAAGTAATTGACACTGTTGCAATGTGTCTTCTGCTATCACAACACCTGCTTGGCCAAATTTAAAGTCAATGGTAATATCTTTCAGAGTTGGACACACACTATGTATTGCCATTAAATCTAAAATATGTAGATTTGTGTATGAGATATCTAAAACTTTCAGACGTTTTAACTTCTTAAAGGCTGGTAAAACTTTTGTTTTGGTTAAGTCAGGAATGCCACGCATGTCGAGCTCAAGCAGATGATTGGATATAGCACTAAAAAAGTTTAGTTTCATTGTGTTCACTGTGGCCAATATACTCAGAGACATGTTGCATTCTAAAATAACACCATGCAAACTAAGTATATTTCTGAAAAAATTGCAAGCATTATACATGCTGCATAGTGACGAAAAATCTAGTCTTCTTACAATCATCACAATGACTTCTTCTGGAAGGTCCGTAATCAGAGCCATTGTAGCTGTAAACAAAGACGGAAACATTATGAAAAAGAAAATTCTTTTTAGGCACAATAAAAAAATTATTTGTCTACATTTAAAAAAATTTAATACCTAATTTCTTTGTTTATAATTACCTTTTATAATCCGGACAAACACCACAAATGATTGATATCAATTGCACTGCTTCTGAATACCATGCAGCAAAAATATTTGAACTTCACTCTGATAAAATACGTTTTTTACTATTGACTGCTGTCTGAAATAAAATAAAACTATTTTATTGCAATTTATTTAATTGATGTGTTACTCAGACACCCAGACTGAGACGGTAATCTCCAAATTCTCCCAGAAAAATCACTGTATGAATCCGTAGGTATTGATTAGAAAATGTTTTGTGAATTCTCAATTCTGTGATTTCTTACGAAAAAAATTTGTGATTGACATTGACACTAGGGGCGCGTTCCGAATTGGGGAAATAATCGATGTGATCGATTTGAGCGTGCTTAAACCCGTACCGAATTGGCGTGAGCGCGATAACGATGTCCCGTGAATCGTCATAGATGACGTCATGACATGCGCCATCTTGCGATAACGCCGACCATGCCTCGTACTAATACTAATATCACCGTGAGCGCTGTCAAAAATGACAGTGTGTGTGTGTGTTTGAGGATGAGGATGTGTCAGTGTGTGTTTTGTTTTAGCTGCATCATATCTTTTTAATAACGTGGCATTTTCGAAATTGTGCTTCTGGCTGACAGTCGCCATCTAAACAAAGAAAAGGAAGAAACGTGTGGTGTTTTTATGAAGAAATACTCTTGTAATATCTTTTTGACACCGAGTAAGCACTGTGAGCGCGCTCACGAGTGTTCCGAATTGTTGACAGCTCTCAGCTGTCATAATCGTGATATTCATTATGGAACGCATGTCCATAAAGAAAAGTAGAATAGAATAGAGACGATTTGAGTGCTGTGAGCGATATTAGCCAATTCGGAAGGCGGCCTAGTAAAAATTAAATATTGACATTGATTGTGTACTTACTTACAAAATTAGCGTGTATTTTTTTTTCCTAGCCTGCACTGTCAAAGGCCTCCCTCCACTCCTTCCATCTTTCGCGAGCCCGCGCGTCCTCCTTCCAGTTTTGACGTAACCTATCCAGCTCGTCCCGCCATCTCCTTCGTGGTCTACCGCGACCTCGCTATGCGTGTATACCTATACGAATCGGACACTGAAGATGGCCACCTTTCGTAGGTTTGTTTTTGTTTTTTCGAGTCCGCGTACTGGTCAGTTTCCCTCAGTCGTCAGTTTATTTAATTCGCCAGTTTCGTTGATTAGTCAGTTTCACTGATTGGTCAGTTTTATCAATTAGACAGTTGCGTTAGCTAGTCAGTTTCCAGTGTTTGCAAGTTTTCGTCGATTTGTCAGTTTGGTACACTCAAGGGAAAAGGTTTTTAAATGTCGAATAAACACATACCGAGGTATTGTGGATAATCTAAGCTGCTTGTGTTAGGAATACCTAACCTTATTAAAATCAAACTTCAGTTAGTAATTTGAACATAACATATATAATAAACTAATGTAAAAAAATGTACTTAACTTTCCTTAACTAAACATTACTAATGTTACTTAACTGAAATCTAAATATAAGTCGTAAATTCAAATAAAATAAAATAGAGTCAAGTAACGAAGAATCTAAAAACACTCTTTTAATCTTGGATGTCAATTAGTTGATTCTTTTTAACATATTTTTATTTATGTTAATAAGTCTTAACCGACTTAAACATGTCCAAACGTTAATTTTCTCGGGTCCGTCTTGTAAAGTCACCAACAATGCTTTTGATTTGTTCATCCAACTTAAGAGATCTTTTTTAGGGTTCCGTACCTCAAAAGGAAAAAACGGAACCCTTATAGGATCACTCGTGTGTCTGTCTGTCTGTCTGTCTGTCCGTCTGTCACAGCCAATTTGCTCCGAATCTTATAGACCGATTAAGTTGAAATTTGGTACACATATGAATCTCTGTGACCCAAACACAGACGTGTAACGTAAATAAATGAGTTTTGAAAATGGGAGTCATTTTTGAGGGGTAAATAGACAAAAAAAAAAGATTCGCAATCTGTACCGTGTGACATATCAAATGAAAGGGGTATTAAAGTTATTTAAGACAATAGACGGAAATTTACCATTCCCCCCCCCTTATCTCCGAAACTACTGAGCCTAAAATTTTGAAAAAAATACAGAAAATAGTTCTATACCTATAGATTACAGGAAAATTAATAAGAAGTCTCGAATCTTGAAACAACATGGTAAATCTCTCAATATTGTACGCACAATACAAACTTACATTTTCAGTTGGAATGTATGGGAGAACATGTTTTTCAACTACAATGTTAAGTTTGTTCTTGGGATAAATTCATTCCACCTACGGAACCCTTCATTGTGCGTGGTCCGACACGTACTTGGCCGGTTTTTTTCTATTGCGTTCGCTTATATAAATAGATTTTTGTCTTATTTTAAAATCAATGAATACAGCCTCCCTTTTAATAACATTAATGAAATAGTATAAATGGGGGTTCCTTTGCCCAATTTTCTTGTTTATCCGATTGTGCCATGCCTCAACCATGTTAATAGTGCGATGGCGTTCTTGGAAACAGCTTAAGTAATTAATATAGGTATTCATCCAGGTATCCGTGACGTATGTGTTATATTGATCGTAGTTTACACCTTGTGGCATTTTTTCTATAATGGTCATCCAACTATCAGGAATAAACTCCTTTGGCAAGTATGCCAAAGCAGAAATAGTTCCAACATAACGTCTGCCGTCCACACTCTTTGTTATTTCTAACTCTTTTGCTTTTCGGAGTAGGCATTGTCGGTAGTGGAAGAAACATCCCACAACGAGAGCTGAAGGAAATACAGCCTCCAATGCATTAATTGCTCCCAATTCATAGTCGGCATGTATTTTTTGGGGTTTGAAGTTGGGAATTTTTGATTGTAACACGCTGAAAACGTGATAATAGGTGGATTGTTTTTTGTCCGGTAAAAGGCAATAAGCCAGAGGGACAACATTTGTCTCGTTGTCGGTACTAGCCATGTCTGCATGGATTGAGTAAAGCTGTGTAAATGGCGATGGAATGCACTTAAATGTACCATCGCAAAATATTTCTTTAATACCGGCAGCTAATTTCAATGCAAATGGTGCCATAAAAATTAATAATTTGTCATCTGTGGCTTGATCGAATAACAGAAAATCCTTTGATAGCTTTTCCGGTAATACGACGTCTTTTACGGACGTGAAAGTTGTTATTTCAACGCCTAATTCGTTGCGTCGAGCTTTGTAAAGAACATTTTTAATTGAATTGAAGGTTGGTACGTCATCGACAAAGTCAGAGTCTGCTGCCTTCAGATGACTTACACTGTCTTCGTAAATCGCCTGTATACTGCCGTACTCTTGGCGTACACGCGACTTGCATGCGTCGATGGCTTTTTGTACGACATTTGCACTATAATCAGGAATACACGCATGTACAGTTTCTCTTATAATTGCGGAGGCATCTGAACTTAAGGTTACACTACCTTTACAAGATGACCTTCCACAACGCCACCACGAAGAGCCGTTTTTATTATTTTGCGCATGGTTGTACCGGTGACCGTTTCTTAATAGGACTCTTCGCCCTCTTTCACTTTTAATGAAACTAAGAGATTCTTCGTTCATTTTAACAACAAAATAATACAGATGTATAACTAGTATGATAGATACGAGAATCCTGTCAGAGCGCTTGCAATAAAAGTATTATATGCCAGTTCGACAATTTCATGAAATGAGTTTGTACAATATTCCATAAATATGGCTAAAAGTTATCAAATAGATCTTAATTATATATAAATTAGCAGTCGTGTGTGCAGTTTTCTACCGACTGTACTTTGGCTGACGAATTGAATAAAACTGACGAATCGACGAAAACTTGCAAACACTGGAAACTGACGAGTTAACGCAACTGTCTTCTAATTGATAAAACTGACCAATCAGTGAAACTGACTAATCAACGAAACTGGCGAATTAAATAAACTGACGACTGAGGGAAACTGACCAGTGATACGCGGACTCGTTTCTAGACGTATTTTTCTCGAAAATAACAAAAACATTTTGAGCAATCAACCGTTTGACAGCACATCTACCACAAACCCATTCATAAAACTCGGCACTCAACATGGCGACCGGTCACGCATAGACATAATTTTGGCGTCACAAAAGTGTTGCCTTATTAAGTAATTGACAAACATTTAGATGTCTCTCATTTCGTATGTAGCTCGAGATTAGTTAAAAAAAAATAATACAACCGAATTGAGAACCTCCTCCTTTGTTTGAAGTCGGTTAAAAAGAAACAGAACGCTTTTTGACATTGTGTGTGTCGATATGATAGATATTTGTATAGCTATTATTTCTATAGTAGAATATGCCATCTCCATGCTTCTCCTATCTCAATGGTCGTGACAGATTGTGACATTGTGACGTATGGTTGTAGTTGTAGCACAATAAAATTTTGTCCCCCTTATGGAATTAGTATGTACTCGGTCGTAGTGTTACGAAAGAAAAAGACATTTATTCGTTGGATAATCAGGTACAAAGTTGGTTTGTATATATGGATAAGTTCAACACGTCCGCCGCTAATAGCGGCATACGAATATTTACAATGTGAACTTAAAGTACACGTGGGTAGTTATAAAACCTAAAAAGTATACTACCTACTTAAACTCTAACAAATAATACAAAACACTTATACCACAGCTTAAACTCAACATCATCTGCCTAGCCTTTTCCCAATTATGTTGGGGTCGGCTTCCAGTCTAACCGGATGCAGCTGAATACCAGTATTTTACATGGAGCGACTGCCTATCTGACCTCCACAACCCAGTACTTGGTAATACAATACCCCTTGGTAAGACTGGCTGTCATATTTTCGGGCTTCTGACTACCCGTAACGACTGTCAAAGATCCGCGAATGACAGCCGGGACCAACGGGTTAACGTGCTTTCCGAGGCACAGAGGGGTCTTGGTATGTAAAGAATAAAGATGGACTATGGACATATTATACTCTAATATACAATATCAAATAGAAACAAATCAATAACAACATTTCTATTATTCAACTACTTAAATAAATCTACCATATTATTAAAAAAATATAATATTTACTTATTTACCCATATCAAAAAAATATTTTAAAGTGCAAAAATTATTTTGGAGAAACCATTGTATAAAATTAGGAAGATAGGTCACTCACAAACATCACGTAAACATTAAATGGACTAGAAACATGTAAACACACCCACACAACTACATTTCCCGATGTCGTGCGTCATGTGCTCAACAACTGAAATAGAGAGACTTATTAGGCTGTAGCGGGCGGGAACGAGGTAGCAATAAATGTCACTATTTCGTACCCAACAGCAAGAGCCGGCCAAGGTACAGACTCTCGAATATAATTCCGATAGATCGACATTGGAATTGTCAGTCAAACGTCATCACGACGTTTAACTCAACCAACTGAAGTTTGACCAATGTCGATCTATCGGAATTATTCGAGAGTTAGTACCCTGTTGTGCAAGCGAAATCCCGTTAGCCGCCGAATGTTAGCCCAATGTTTACGATTATGAATGATATGTCGTATAGCTTTATGAGTAGTCGTGCGTACAGTCGCATACAAAATATGTTCGTCTCCTATTGGGTATTTTCGGATATTTAATAAAAATGGAAAGGCCTTTCAATTTTAATAGCTTTAGGTTGAAATCGACGTTGGTCTAAATTGTAAGCAAATTTGGACTTTGTGAACTTTGTCACCAAGAACAAATCTCAGGAAAAGTGCTAATGGAACAAATCTCCATTAACTATTCTAATTACTATAATTCTGTAGATACATATCTAATAAAGTCGCGAATCATATTTTGATCAAGATTCAACCTGACACTGACCTGCAAATTGCAAGAAACGTAAGTAAATTTTAATTTCGCTGTCTACACTGCGCATTCATGTAAGTATTGATATGTAGGATTGGATAATAGGAAGGATAGGATAATTGTAAATGTAGCAGTACTCCTTTTTCTACTCTTATGCACGAACAGACTGCACGACACAGAACAGATCACGGAGACACCTCGGCGGCCACTGAACACGGCATTGTTAACACTTTCCATACAAACCAAGTCTGTCACCGTTTACTCGCACTCTACACAAATCTATCTTAATAACTTGATCAGATAATTTCAGTCAGACCATCGAGCATATCAATCGAAATGTTTTTTTTTTTTTTACAAAAGCGGAAGTGATGCTTGCTGTAGTTGGTAGAATTGCCTACGCGGGCCATAGTGATGGACAACAAATAGTATTAGAATTTATTAAATAATGGTAGGTAATAAAGTGGTAAAAAGTTCGTATACTAGTAGAATAGTCAGGTAGGAAACGCCGACCTCATCTAGTTTAAAAAATATGATTGACGTGTAAAAGTGTTTGTTCAAACCTACTTACAGTAAATAAATCATTTATCATTTAAACTCAGACTTTTAATTAGCTGCAGTAAAATGATAACTCATTTTGACTGCGTTTAGAGATATGCATGTCAAATAAGTTTTTTTTCTTACATTATTCTGTACTAGAAAAACAAGATTTGGTGATGGGCAAAAACACGCCAATTTCAGTCATTTAGGTAACACTTAAGTGTTACCTAAATGACTGAAATTTAACTGTTATTTTACTGCAGCCAATTAAAAGTCATGGGATAAATAATTATTTTATAGTAACACACAAAACCCAACACAATTTTATTACATAAACATTGTTTATGTAATTAATAATTATTTGTAATTAATAATTGTTTATTATACAATTATTTTCTACACTTACTGTAGGTACCTATACAATAAAAAATTGTGTAAGAAATTTTGTTGCGTTTCTTGAGTTCTGAAGCTTAATAATATATTACTTTAGAACTCACAAAACGTAACCAAATTTACAAAAAAAAAAGTACGCCACCACGAGACGCCCGGCAGAAGTGAAACATCGAAATGGGTAATGAAAGAATTTGTAATTAAAAAAAAAACAAGACCGCACTAAATAGCGTCATGCCGTTTGCCGTGATGGCCGGGCCATACAAGTCGATTTTACTTCTAAGGTACGCCTATGGAGATGCGACTAGAACATAAACATCTTTGTCAGAAATATGTTTATTGTTAGAAGTTGTGGAAGGAGATTCTTACCTACCGCAACCACAATCCAGCTAAAGTCAAAGGGTAAACACGTTGCTAAAGTTAACCGCACATCAGTGGTACCAATTTTACATTGTTGTTACGTTTATAGGTACAGGTCTCTGCAGGTTGATCTTCGGAAGGAAACGGTTACATGTTTTACCAGTTTTATGCGTGAGGCCATAAGTTAATGTGGGACTATTTTACCTGCACCGTTCGGTACTGACCCACACAGACTCACCTGCACCGGAAACATGTTTCTATAAATAAGCATCCTAAGTTGTAGCATTGAATTGTTTGTGTTGATACTTCTGTGCGGTTGACTGTACGTTAAAACTGTCCGCCCGTGCCAGCACAACGAATGCTGTAACTGTTATAAACTTTTCTTAAAACTAGAATTACTAATAATTGTAATTTTGTCTTGATCGAGACATGAGACATGACATGACATGTCTTAAGATCAAGACAAAATTACAATCTTTCAATGATTATTTGATCTATTTCGTAATAACCTCTGAAGTTGAATTCAAACGTTCTGTTGTGATTTTTGTATTTTATAACGTCGTATATTCGATTTATCGTAGTATTTTCGTGGTTAGCAGTTATCAAAATCATGAATACGTAGTTGTCACATCCCTACACAATTATTTCGTCAGGCAGCTGGCAGATGGCAATATGGCTGTAGCTTTCGAGATTCGCTGGCAGTGCGCGGTGCTCGCATCATTTCCAGTACAGAAGTAGTATTTCTGACGGCTCTAAAGTTTCGTTTTTAATTTTTTTAGTGGTTATTGTCTCTGTTTACCTTAAATTAACTAAAGTTTTGTGGCAAAATTACCGTTCTTTCATTTCCGTCGTCACCAGAATTTATTCGACGACAAAATGGCGTCGCTTGACAAGATTTTACTGCAAAATATTTTTTCGCATTTTATTCGCTTATCATAAAAGTATGCCGAAAAATTTGTTGTCGTGTGTTTTCTTAACATTTCTCTTAATGATTTATCAAGTTTTTCTTCGTTTCGGTCGTTAATTATATAAGAAACCGTGTATTCCTTGAATTTACTACAAAATGCACTTGGTAAGTGATTTTAAAGGCTTTTCCTTTATTGTTTTTGTGTATTTGTTTATTTTATTATATTTTAAAGGCTTAAAATATTTATGGAACGTTCTAGAAGTCTTGGGTGTGGCCCCGAAACAGGGTGAAATTTTAAGACGTAATAGTGAATTTGAGGGTTTTTGTGATTGTTTACAATACATTTTGCTGTTTTTATGTATGAAAACATTCTTGTCCCACGCAAGAAAGTGTTTGCGATGATTCTTTGTTACGTAATCTTACCTTAGCACGCAGTGAAAATGAATTTGAAAAGGGACCCATTTTTGCAATTTAGCTTTGAAAATTGGTCTTGGTGAGCATTACATCTGAAGACACTATCATTTGAGGTTATGTTACGCGTTTCTGGTTAATTCCCATCTGGTTCAAGTGTAAATACTGGTGTAAATTGTAATACTCTGTACCTCTCCCCAAATTTAATTTATTTTACTATATTTTTCAAAGTTTTTGAGGTTTCCTGCCTATAAGCGCAATGCTTTGAGGTTATTTATTATTATTTCTTGCTTTTTCGGTCCATACTAGGTTCCAGATCAGGTAGAATCAGTGTTACTCAAGACATTTCAATGTTATGAACATTTAAATATTATTACTTAAAAAAAAACTTATTTTCTGGGGCCGTTAACCTCTTGAACTCTATTGATAGGTACTGTGCTAAGGAAACCTCTAACATCTGTTTAGAAAACAAATAAATACAGAATGGTTAATGGATAATGATATTGATTTGTAATTCACACTTTAGTAATGGTTTTTCTTTTTAAAATATTTATGAATTATTTATTTTCATCTTAAGTCAGTTCTGAGAAGTGTTTTTTTGTTTTATGATACATAATACAGCTAAGCTAATGATGAAATGTGTAATATTGTTTTGGTAGCCACTATTAATGTGGAAATTTGTTTCAGAAGGGATTCATGAACGAGTCTGGAAGTGATTCGAACAGCGATAAAGGTGAGAAGAGTGATTCCAGTGGATCAGGATCAGGAAGTGAGAGGTGGGTTGTGATTATTACATAAGTCTTTTGTCTTTTTAATCATCTTTATTGTTTTGTAATAATAGATTTATTTAACAGTGAAAGCGGGTCTAGTTCATCTGGTTCTGGATCTGGAAGGTCTGGTTCCGAGAAGTCATTGGGCAGATCACATCTTAGTGATGATACGAAATCATCACCTAAGTACAGTAATGCCAACTCATCAAAATCTGACCACCATACTGACAAAAACTCTTCAGATGATGACTCTCCATCTAAATCTAAATCACGAAATAGCAAGTTAAAGTCTGACTTATGGGAGGATAATCCAGACATATATGGAATCAGGCGATCAGCCAGATCAAGGAAAGAACCAGATAGACTTAAATTAGCAGATAGTGATTCGAGTGAAAGAGGCAGGACACATAGTAGAAAAAGTAGAAAAAAAAGGTAGTAAAAAAACAACCAAATACATTATAATTTCAAAATCTGTTCCTTTTTTTTAACAAAAATCTAATATTTTAGTGATTCATGGAATTCAGACTCTTCAGATAGTGATAGTGACTTAAAAGGTTCACCACCTCCACCCTCCAAACGACCAGGCCAAAGAAATGTACCTCTCAGGAAAAGAAAACCAACACGTAGAAGATTTACCAGTGATGAGGATGAAAGTTCAGAAGGCACTGATGATGAAAAGAAAAGGTAAGAAACCTGTTATTATTTTATAACTTCACTTATGAGCTGCGGTCAAAACAGATATTAAAGCTGGACTTACAACAGGTGATATATATACCCCTTTATTTACAAACATTGCTTAAAGTTAACAAGACGTTTAAACATCAATAATGTGTCGTTAAAAAGTTTCTAATCATTACTTAACTTTAAGCAAAGTTTATCAATAAACCCCTTCATGTATAATAGCAAAGACCACATAATTTATATATTTAATTTTCTAAATAAGGTTTATTAAAACAAGATTACAAGAATCATGTAATATTGAGTCAATTGAGTGCTATGCAATTACCAGTCATTACGTTCATATGTTTGGAATCTATTATTTTTTAGTTTGATGTTGCAGTATTCAAAATCTACTTAACCTTTTGACCGCCACAGTCATGTATAGATGACAAACCAAAAAGTGCCCAGCACGCCTCGGTTCGACTACATGACAGACTGACGCCGAGGGCACTTTTTGATATTTTTACGTGTGGCAGTCAAAAGGTTAATAAAAATCTAAATTCACTAACAGACAATGTACCTCTGGGTGTAGAAGCTTGTAATTTTGCACAAGAGTTATATTACTAAAGTAAGAACTGAGGAAGGTTTCTTGAAAATTCATCACCTAAATGGGTTAAATAGGGAATGAAAATTTTTATGAATGTACATTTTTACCAATGGCAAATTGCATCATGCACATGGCTTGTTAGCACACTAATATTATAAAGGCGAAAGTTTGTGAGTTTGTGTGTGTGTGTGTGTGTTTATATGTTTCTTACTTTTTCACACTCAAACGGGTAGACCAATTTTGGTAAAATTTGGTATGGAGGTAGTTGACACCCTGGATTAACACATAGGATACTTTTTATCCCGATATTCTCACATAATCGAAACTTATGCGGGTGAAACCGCGGAGCGCAGCTAGTTAACCCTATAAAGTTAGTGGTAATGCAATCACTTCAAATATTTCAAAAAGCATGTAATATTTTTTGTAAGAAATTATCCTGATGTTTAAATTTATTAATAATACTGGTAATAGTACTACTGATTGAGCAAATAAACATTTTTAAAAAGTACGTATATTTTTCTTGTTTGTCTCTAGACTTTACATTATTCGAAAAAGTACATTTCTAAATAAAACTTCACATGTTCGTGTTGTCTTAAAATATTGTCCTATTAGTTTTATTCTAATGGTTGCAAAGCTTTTTATACAACTTCGGAAGCTCAGCAAAGCTAATTGCAGGCTAAAAAAATGGTAAGAAAAAAGGAGCGAAATATTCGAAAGAGGAAAGTTAACATTTGTCGCGGAAGATGAAATATTCTTAAAAAAATGAGTTAAATTTCCTTATGAAAATGTGACAAAACTTGATGAAAAAAGGCAGAATTTTCATCAATTCTTATGAAAATTAAACGAATATTCTTTTGTAAGAAACTGTGTCGAATATTCGTTCTAAACATTGTTATGATCGTACATGCACCGAATATTCGTAACCACATAAATAGACTTTATTCGGTCTCTGGAGACCTTCACTATTCGGCGTCTGAACACTTACCATTCGGTCGAATACCAAATATAAGTTCACTATTCGGTCTATCTGACCGGATTTTTAGTATTGGCCGGATACTGAATACTTCCTGTACTCTACACCAAATACTTATTTTGTCTTCTAAGGATGTTTCTGGTCTATTTCGTTTAAAACATTGATTTCTATTGTCATCTCAATAGTTAATTATTGAGATGACAATGACATGTAAAAGAAGAAGTCAAAATTATTGTTTGTTGTTCGATATACGGCAATACAACGTAAACTGTTGGTCGGACGCGGGATAATCGTGACCGGTTAGCAAGCTGCAAGCTGAATAATCAAATATCCGGCGGTCGGATATAGCATTGCCCAAAGCGTGTCTTAACATCTAAGCAAGCTTACGGAAGAAAGCGCCCTACGATTGATGGATTCGCATCGATTCGGGCATCGTAGTTCATGAGTGAAGACAGTGAACGTCATAATATTTTAGAATAATTTTAATAGATTCTTTTTGTATTCTTTGTTTGAAGGGTATGGGTTAAGGTGTTGTTACAGTCACACAACGATCTATCTGTTTTTAGTTTTGCTTCTGAGATGACAACGCATCTGCGGTACCTCTGCTATTGCAACTTTCCATTGCTGAAGGTGACCACCTATTATCAGTTGGGCCGTCAACTTGCTTGCCATCTAATAACATTTAAACAGTATTCCATTTTATGATTTTTATTTATTGGAGATTTGGGATCCACCGGCTATTTATCTACTTTCCAGTATCCGGCCGGATACTGGATACTTACTATCCAGTTCTTCTATTTCCGTTCATCTCTAACATTCAGCCAACCTATTTGCTGCAAAAATATAATAAACTGCTAGTCATAACAGAAAATAATAATCGGCCATTACTGGCCGATGTTATTAGTTTCGGCTTACGCCGAACGCCGATTATTGAAGATATTTTAACTAGCCGTTCTTTCAGTTTAAGTTGTAATTTTTCGAATTCTTCGTTTTATTTGTGGCATTTGATATAATCAAAAATCCTTTTTTCTGAAAGTAATGTAAAAAAATACATTACCAGCAATTTCCTTGTTATAAGCGAACACAAAATGGCGGCTCATTTAGTGACTATCACCGCGCGTACTTGACCGAGATGCTTACGTCTGACGATGACGTCAGTAATAATTTTGTTTGCGTTAATCCATAAGAGATGTCGCTTGAGTATTGCATTTGTTGAGTGGTTTGTTGTCGTTGTAGGGCAGCAACGCGACGTACGGGCGCTGCAGTTAGTTACAAAGAAGCGAGTGATGAACAAACTGATTCTTCTGATCTTTTGGAGGTGGAAGGCGTGGATGGTGAAGCTGAGGCGGAGCCAGAACCGGAAGACCATAGTGAGACTATTGAAAGGGTCTTAGGCATCCGTCGCGGGAAGAAAGGAGGTAGTCTTTGTATTTTAGTGATAATTAGATATATTTCTATTTTATTTATGGATAATATGCATGAAACTGAAAATGTCTTGTGTTTGGTGTTCTGTTATTTTTGCATTTTGGTGCAAATACACTGTTAAATTTTAGCTAATGTCTTCTTATCATTATGCAGTCACTGGAAATGTGACTACACTTTACTATATAGAGGAGCATGGAGATCCTAATGAAGGCTGTAATCCTGATGATGCTGAATCAACTGAGCCTCAGTACCTGATCAAATGGAAAGGCTGGTCTCATATACATAACACATGGGAGTCTGAGAGGTCACTCAATGAACAAAAGGTTAAAGGGCTTAAGAAATTAGAAAATTATATGAAGAAAGAAGCTGAACTGTCATGGTGGAGGCAGCAGGCAGGTCCTGAGGATATAGATTACTATGAATGTCAAAATGAGTTGCAGCAAGAATTGGTGAAGACTTACAACAATGTAGAGAGGATAATAGGTGATTATTTTATTGATTTATCATTAACATTTTTTTTATAAATGCTAAGTACAACAAAACAAAACAAAACATCGACAAAACGTCGCTCGTCGATGGCTTTAACAAAATTTAAATTAGCATAATTATAAATACTATGTTAAACAGTTTCGTAGTCATACTTATCAAGGCCACTACTGTTTGCTTTACTAGCGGAACAAAATCGGGAATTAGAAGGCGGCGGAACAGCTCACGAGTACTTTTGCAAGTGGGAATCACTCCCGTATGCTGATGCTACTTGGGAAGATGCTATTTTAATAGAAAGAAGATGGCCAACACAAGTAGAACATTTTAAACATAGGGAAGCTGCTAAAACAACGCCTTCGAGACATTGTCCTGTTTTGAGGAGAAGGCCGAAGTTTCACCATGTCAAGGAACAGCCAGAATATATGGGAAAAGACGCGGTAAGTGTGGTTTAACCTTAATGTTCTGCTAGTATGGTCTTTTGTAAATGTTCTTTTTCTTGTGTTATTTGAAGAGCCAATGTAAAAGAGGTTAGTGTTTATATGAATTGATCTTGAGTCGGCACAACTTCATGTGCCGACTGTAGTGATGATCACTTCAAGTTTTGATTTTCGAGTCCTATTTCAATATTTTTCCATGTATTTTTTTTTAGCTTGTAAGTACTGTTACTACAATTTTGTTTTTATCATACAAAACATCGGCTACAACGCCATCTATCGGTCCAGGCTTGAATTAGCATGTTAGATAGCTTTTCGTTGAGTTGTTCGACACATTAGTTGGATGGCGCTCTACTCTATTACTGCCATGACCTAGTATGCGTCGTAATCGGAGCCTTATTGATTATTGTTGTTTTACTAAGGCCTGATTTTTCAACAGATAACTTTTATCTGAAGAATATGACAGTTTGACATAATGATTTTCTATACAAAAACTGTCAAACCGCAATATTTATTCCTCAGATAAAAGTTATCTGTCTATTGAAAAATCAGCCCTGAATTATGAAGCAGTTAATGAGGAAAACAAATTAAAACACTAGAATTTTTTATTTTAGTTTTTTGCCTTTGGTCTTGACAAAATCATGTTTTCGTATTGCATTTCAAACAAATTGAGATTATTGAAGAACTTTTAAATTTGCTGCTACTATTAAGAAGTAATTGTACCATAATTTGTTTTTAATTATTTTATTTTTTCAGAGTTACATATTGAGAGATTATCAAATGGATGGATTGAATTGGTTGATACATTCCTGGTGTAAAGACAACTCAGTTATTCTAGCTGACGAAATGGGTTTAGGTAAAACTATACAGGTATGTCTACAAAATATTTAGTTTTTAAAAATAATCGAGCCTTAGGAGATGCAATATATTACTAATTTGTTTACATTATTTTCAGACTATTTGTTTCCTATACTACCTCTTCAAATCACAGCAACTTTATGGACCATTCCTTTGTGTTGTGCCTTTAAGTACAATGACGGCGTGGCAAAGGGAGTTTGAGCAGTGGGCGCCGGATATTAATGTTGTTACTTATATTGGTGATGTCAGTAGTCGAGAAATTGTAAGTAATCAACTTTCTAAATGCCTAAGGCCGCATCCTATCTGAAGCGATCGTCGCGCAAATACGTGACCGTCACATCGGCAGAACCTTCCGGTTATCCGAACAAATCAGTGACTATAATTATGTGCGCACGCGATGATCACATATTAGTGCGAGGGATCGCTTTGGTTAGGACGCGGGGTAAGAGTGACTGGTTGATTTACTTTAACATAACTGAATGGATCTTATTCTTCTTTCAGCTCAGACAATTTGAATGGAGTTTTGCGAGCTCTAAAAGACTGAAATTCAATGCCATCTTAACTACATATGAGATTTTACTCAAAGATAGGCAATTTCTGAGGTCCTTTAGTTGGGCGTGCTTATTAGTTGATGAGGCGCACAGGTTGAAAAATGACGATTCTCTATTGTATAAAGCACTTAAGGAATTTGATACAAATCATAGATTACTGGTCACTGGTACTCCATTACAGAACTCTCTGAAAGAGTTATGGGCCTTATTGCATTTTATCATGCCTTACAAGTAAGTATTAAATCTGGCATTTGGTATAAACAAGATATATTTTGCAATAGTTTCATAATTTCATTTATTTCAGGTTTGAATCTTGGGAAGAATTTGAGAAAGACCATGAAGATGCTGCTACTAAGGGTTATGAAAAACTACACAAGCAGTTAGAACCTTTTATCTTAAGAAGGCAGAAAAAGGATGTAGAAAAATCACTGCCTGCGAAAGTAGAACAAATATTGAGAGTGGAAATGACGTCTATTCAAAAGCAATATTATAAATGGATCCTGACCAAAAATTATAGTGCCCTAAGGAAGGGTGTAAAAGGGTCTATTAATACGTTTATTAATATAGTTATTGAATTAAAGAAATGTTGCAATCACGCCTTATTGACCAAGCCCGAAGATTTTGAATCTAGGGCATCACTCGCCACGACTGATGCCGTAGAGGTACAAATCACATTAATTAAATAATCGGTTATTCTTCTTCTATATTTAGCAAAATTATAAAATTGCATGTTGTTTCAGAAATTATTAAGGGGCTCGGGAAAATTGCTCCTATTAGATAAGCTGTTATGTAGGTTAAAAGAAACAGGCCATAGAGTGCTTATATTTTCTCAAATGGTCAGAATGTTGGACATTTTGGCTGAATATTTACAAAGGAGACATTTTCCTTTTCAACGTCTCGATGGCAGTATAAAAGGTGAAATTAGAAAGCAAGCCTTAGATCACTTCAATGCTGAGGGCTCTACGGATTTCTGTTTCCTACTGTCAACGCGCGCTGGCGGTCTGGGCATCAATTTGGCTACTGCCGACACTGTCATAATATTCGACTCTGATTGGAACCCTCAAAATGATTTACAAGCCCAAGCGCGAGCGCATCGTATTGGACAAAAGAACCAGGTAATTATAATGTTTAATCTGTTATAATTATGTGTATCTTGTTGTGTGTGTCTGTTTGTTTTGTGTTGAAAAAGTTAATATAAATTTGTGCAACATTTCAGGTCAACATTTATAGGTTAGTTACTGCTAGATCTGTAGAAGAAGATATTGTTGAAAGAGCTAAAAGGAAAATGGTGCTTGATCATCTCGTTATTCAGAGAATGGACACCACTGGGCGGACCGTTCTACAAAAACGAGATGCGTCGGCCACAAGTGCCAATAATCCATTCAACAAAGAAGACTTAAATGCAATATTAAAATTTGGTGCTGAAGAGTTGTTTAAGGACGATGATGAAAATGATGAGGATCCTGTTGTAAGTATTACTAAATGACATGAATTTATTAAATGGTTAAACATTTGTTTTATCAATATTTTCCTACTTTCACAGTGTGATATTGATGAAATCTTACAACGAGCTGAAAC
Source organism: Gortyna flavago (assembly GCA_963669345.1). Classification (NCBI taxonomy): domain Eukaryota; kingdom Metazoa; phylum Arthropoda; class Insecta; order Lepidoptera; family Noctuidae; genus Gortyna; species Gortyna flavago. The sequence goes on from OY770126.1 coordinate 13,071,359, forward strand.
CCGCGACGAAGGTCCCTCTATGGTGGGAGACGAGTTGCTCTCAGCTTTTAAAGTTGCTAGTTTTGCCTTCGATGAAGACAAGGCGGTAATGGAAGTTAAGAAAGAAACAGAGGACGACATTAAAGATTGGGTAGGTGACGATTTTATCTCTCTATTATTCTTTAAATTTTCAAGATTATATTATTCTAGTTAACCAGTAAATACAAACTTCTAGGATGATATCATACCTGAGAATGTTCGGAAGACCATCGCTGAGCAAGAGAAAAATAAAGAAATGGAGGACTTGTACCTTCCTCCGAGAAGAAAGAATCTTCAAGCAAATAATGCTGACGGAGGTTAGTACCACATGGCCCAAAAGTACATTTTGACACAACACATCCTTTTTTTCGTGCGCTTTTCCTTCGTGTTTTGAAGGAGAGTCGTCACTCTTTCGATGGTGTTTTTATATAAACAAATTAATATTCATTTGTTGACAAAATATGTATTATTCACAATCGACAAATATCTAAATCCCACCCTTTATGGTTATCTGTGTCTCACTTTCCCGCACTAATGTGGGATTGCAAAGTAAAAAGCACGCGTGTTAAATAGATTGCATTGTGAAGCTAAATACGGTGCAATAAGAGTCACTTTTCGAGCGAGTGTGTTGAAAAAATATAGTTGAGGACAGTCTCATCAAAATATTGTATGTCATACAGGAGATTTGGCAGCGGGATTGTCCGAAAGGGTTACCGCTACCCCGGAACTTAAAAGGCTAACGAAGGAACACGGATGGGTTTTAGTCAGTAAGAGTCTGACACTCTCTTCCGCTCCACCCAGAGCGGCAGGGGTCATAAGATGATTTCCCATCCTAAAAAAAAAAGACAGGAGATTCAAAACATTAACCGTTTTTATTAATTTGTAGCTGAAGGACGTAAGCGTCGCGGTCGCGGTTCGGCCGAGGGCGGCGACGGCGGCGACTTGGACGGAGACGCTGAGAGCGACGGCTCCGACGCCGGCTCCGACGACGACCGCCCGCGCAAGCGAGGCCGGCCCCCCGCCTCGCATAGGGAGAAGATCAAGGGCTTCACTGACCAAGAGGTATGAAACAAGACAACAACATAGCAAGGAAATACTTTAAACTTAATTAGGTATCGTGGTTGCTATACCTAATTAACGGCGCTAAGCTGTAACCTTAAACTTACGTTCACAGTTATTTCCGTATGTAATCAATCACATAATTATTCTAAATGTTTCAATTATTAACCACTGCTTATGAAATTCCAGATTCGACGATTCGTCAAGAGTTTTAAGAAATTCTCTGCTCCATTAAAACATCTTGACAGTATCGCGTGCGATGCTGAATTGCAAGAAAAGCCCTTAGCTGAACTCAAGAAGCTTGGAGAAATTCTGCAAGAGCGATGTAAAGCAGTGCTCAATGACACAACGGAAATAGCAAGTAAGTTCAAAACTTTTTTGAATACAAAAAGAAATAATGATTGTGTAGTTATAGTTATCTCTATGAAAGAAGATTTAGGTCTATCAGATGAAGCAGTAACTCCAAGAGTAAAACATCATTGCATTCGCCAATATGGTGGACTGGGTGTGACAATTTAGTTAGTCATAAATGTTTACTCAAACTTCTCAGTTTATTAGGCCTGTTTAATCTTTAGTGGTCTTAGCAATGTGATACAAATGATCATTAACATTGCAGATGAACAAACAGAAGGTCGCAAAAACATGAGAAAGACGTTCAAGCTTGGTGGTGTGCCTGTCAACGCCAAGACGATGGCGGCGTGTCAGGACGAACTGGCGGCGCTGGACGTCTTCCTGCCTGACACTAAAGAAGAGAGGCTCAAATGGCAATTGGATTTCAGGTGTGCAACCCAAACATATTTCCTTTCAAAAAGCTGTAACTAAAATTTATAAAACAAAAATATATCTAGGTATTTGTTTTTATTCGCCTAGGCTTTTCCTAACTACGTTGGCGTCGGCTTCCAGTCTGACCGAATGCAGCTGAATACCAGTATTTACATTCAAGATTTAAAAATATAATTATTTTTGTTACAATTTTTGTAGGACAAGGCCAGCAAACTTTGATGTTGAATGGGGTGTAGCACATGACTCTAAATTACTGGCAGGAATCTATCAATACGGAATGGGTTCTTGGGAAGCTATTAAGATGGACTCATCGTTTGAAATTGGAGATAAAATACTCACCAATGAAGATAAAAAACCTCAAGCAAAGCATCTACAGTCGCGTGCCGAGTATTTGTTAAAACTTATAAAAAAATTGCTTGATCAGAAGAACGGCAAACAAAAACAGAGGAAACCTCGTACTAAACGGGGTCAAAAGGAGCCTGTTACTAAAGATATTGTAGAAGATGACGGTAGTTCTGCAGATGAAAATAAGAAATCGAATAAGACTGGTAAAAATGATAAATCGGATAAGGTTTGTAGCCTTTATAAAGCATACATTAAGGCCCTTTTGCACCACAAATCACTAAATGCGTTTAAAATTAATTTAAAAGATTTTTCCATTTCTGAGAATCTTTGAAAATTACAGAAACAAAATGTGCAAGTGGGCCTCAAAATGTTTTCTGTAATTCAATAAAATAAATCGATATTTATCTATTTTTAGAATAAATCTAAATTAGAGGATGTGTCCACTCACGATGAAACATCAAATGATAGAAAAGAGAGAGATAAAAAACGCGCAAAGAGAGATGGCAACAGGAAATCGGATAAACTTAAGCCACGCAATAAGAAGAATGATAGACCCATGCATTTTACTGCCAACAATGAACCAAGGGCACTGGAAGTTCTTGGTGACCTTGATCCATCGGTTTTTGAAGAGGTATGTAATGGAAATATTTATCATATTTCTCATAATTAATTAAATTAACATTTATTAAGACCATTGTATTTTTCTTTTAGTGCAAAGAAAAAATGAGGCCAGTTAAGAAAGCCCTACGAGCACTCGACAATCCAGATCAGACATTGTCTGAAACTGATCAAGTTGCCAGGACACGGGCTTGCCTCACGCAGATAGGGAACCAAATAGACATATGTGTAGATGCATATCCTGATCCTGAAAAGAAAGTTGAGTGGAGGAGTAATCTCTGGTACTTTGTTTCAAAGTTTACAAACTTTGATGCAAAGCAGCTTTATAGGTTATACAAGTATGGACTGAAGAAAAATGAATCGTCTAGTAAGAAAGATGGTAAACACAAAGAAAATCTTAAGGTTAGTGTCTTTTTATGAGTAATTTTAATTGTATCTTTTAGCTTGTATGAGGTTTCTATAAAATCTGATTTCATATTGCAGAACAATAAAAATAATCACAATAGTAATCACGTGAAGTCGCATAAAAAAGATGGCAAAACTGATAATGCTAATGATAAAAAAGAGAAGAGGCTTAAAACTGATAGAGATAAATTCGATAAAATCAACGACAAAAATGCACACACTTCTGGAATAAAGAGAAAGTTAGAAGAAGGAGAGTGCGACCCAGAGCCGAGTGAAAGTAAACGTCATGAAAGGTAAATATCTATAATTATACTAACTGGGATTTTGTGTTAACATTCATTTGGTAACTAATAGTCTTCAACTCTCATTCCAAACGCTCGCCTGCTTCCTCATTTTTCGTTTTCATTTTAATATTCTTTATCTCATCAAATCGCTAACCTCTCCTGTTGTCGCTCACCGCCATTATCGCTTTATCCATCCCTGCAGACATAAACACAAGCACAAGGATCGCAAGGATAGGGATAGGAGCCTGAAGCGGGACGATTTGATGTACAGAGAGCGGAGTCGGTCGGAGCGAGAGCGGGACCGAGACCGAGACCGGGAGCGTGACCGAGACCGAGACCGAGAGCGGGACCGGGACAGGGAGCGCGACCGAGACCGCGAGCGCTCGCGCACGCGCCGGGACAGCGGCGGCGTCAGCGCGGCGCGCTCGCGGCCGCCCTACGGCCTGCAGCACGCGCACGGCGAGCACGCCGCGCACGCCGCGCACGCCGCGCACCCCGCGCACCCCGCGCACCCCGCCTGGACGCCGCCCGCCTACCCCGGCCCGCGCCAGTACCGCACGGAGCGAACGCCGCGGCCGCACGACAAGAGGAGGTGAGCCCGTTTATTTGCTCGTAACTCGACTAATTTGTTTTCTGCCAATATAGATTCTATGTAGTGTTTGATGTTTCTAGCAGGTACAGTAGTTTCGGCGGGATGCCGGGCCCGTACGGCGGCTACTACGACAGCGCCAGCATGGCGGGCAGCATGGGCTTCCCTGCCGCGCGACCCTACCCCGACGAGTGGCGCGGCTACACGCAGCCGGAGTACCCGTACGACGAGCGGGACTACGAGCGGGAGGTGTACCGGAGGGATTACGATCGTCGCGCACCTCCCACATAATGCCGTAGTTCCGTTGCCTTGTAAATAACATTGTATTTTATATTTTGTAAATAGATAGCCTGTAGACATCTCTCTCCGAGAACGCTGGTTTAACCGTGAAGTGTAAAGTTTAAGTGACATAAAGTGCTGTGGTTTTTATCTATGATGTGATAAGCGAAAGCGCATCGATATGAAATGAGACGTTAATAGTGACATTTTGTAAGTAAGACTGTATAGTAAATTTATTTATTGCTGAATCTGTCGATTGATTGTTAATGTACAGAATTCTAGAAAAAAATACCATTAATTTTATATTGTTCCAATTTAGTCGCAGTCTTAATGATTTTTAATGTCTAATCCAATTTTCTATTTATTTGATGCCTCCATATCATGATTTATATATTTAACTTGACAGAAACAAGTGATATTAATAGGTCGTAGCAAATGTACAAAATTTAGCAATTGTTAGTAGGTTTGCATGTAATTTAAAATCATGTGCAATTTCAAGAAATTGTGAATAGCTTAGCAGAAGGGGCACATATTGTCATTGCATTTTAGCAGTGGACAGGAAGGAGTTTTAATTTGTAAATTCATTTCTCATTTTGCGTGCATTTCCGAGTCCTGTCATGACTCGTACAATCCTATTTTTATACATTATGTAAAGTCTTATTCTCTGTTACATGCAATTGTGAATGTAATAAGAGTGAAAACGTCTTAAATGGTATATACCATAATAAATAAACATATTAAAGTTTAAAAGTGATTTTTATTGTTCCAAACATGGTGTGAGTGAGCCTAGATTAGGGCTCATTTACGGAGACGCGGCGCGTAGTGCGACGCGTGTTGCAGGAGGCGACGCGTGGGCCCGGCGTTATCACATGCGCAACACAAACATTGCTGTTATGTGTTTCTATTCAGCGGGGCCCCGCGAGCTTAGGCTCTGAAACTAGTGGCAATCTTTGTACCTCGATAATTTTGTATCCGCTCACTCTTGCATCATAAGTCGATATTATTATTTTGACAAAACCTCTGTTGTCGGTAATAGTAATTTTGTCAGAGGTTCAGTATTTTATTCGGAAGTTTAGTTTTGTTATTCGAAGATCCATTTTTTTAGTCGGCCACAGATCGCAAGAGATTAATTTGTTTTTCGGAACCATTATTATTTCCCTAAAAATAAATAAAAATATTTTTTTTAGGTAGGTATTTAAATGAAATAAACGAAATAACAATTATTTCAGATAAACAAGTATCCTTAAAATTACAAAAAATATTCTAGACTAGTTAGCTAGCTTCTGCCCGTGACTTCGTCTGCCGCGTGACCGACCTACCGCCTCGCGCGTCGGTGCGCATGCATCATCCGCCCGCGCTGTTCTTTCTGACTTTTATTTTTGCTGGGCTCCGAAGAATCGTAGCGTGAGCTTATAGCCTTCCTCAAAAATTGGGCTAAAAATGCAAAAGCTATTTTTCAAAACAGGTTGTTCCAGAGATTAGCGCGTTCAGACAGACAGACGCGGCTGCCCCGATGTTTTATAGTGATCTAATTATTACACTAGCATTCATGAGATCCTTAGAGGTACATTTTCATAGGTTCACCTGCATAGCTATTCACAACCACTCGATACGCTTCCGTTCCGTATCGAACATCAATCAACGTTATCGTAGTCCTCTTAACTCTGTTCACAAGTCCAAAACCCGAAAATTTTGTCAGATTAAATCAAATGCGACGACTGCTCTTCTTCCGACAGTTGTTTGCTGTCGGGGGCAATCCAAATCAGGTTATCGAAATGTGTCATTTTCGATAGGATAGCATTACGGATGGTTGTGAATAGCTATGCTGGAATGAACAGCTCCACAGTTTTGTCCAATTCGTATTCAAAACGTATCGATCGTGGCTTCTTATTGGATAAGAAGCCAAAAAGTGTAGTAAGCTACTTACAATAGGTAGGTAGGTACGTTGGCGACCTATGATGATGGTATTTGCCAAATAACTTTAGTGGGTGATTTCACACCTGCGGGGTAATTGCGTAAGACACTAACAGTAGGAATGGGTTTCATTTAGACAGTTCAACAACATTCATTGCGATATTTACATTGTAGAGCAGACACATTATTCAAACATATAAAGCAATGGATTAGCAATATCCTTCAAAATGATTCAGGTTGTGGTTGATAGTGTTTTACGCAATTGAGAGTAAGTATCTACTGTTTTTTGAATGGAACTTCGAACTTCTCTTGTATCGCCACGGACAGGCTGGCGATTTAGTCACCTGCATCATTCTAAACAACACTTCCATCAAAACCCATATCAGACTCGTAAAAAAATCCACTTTCTCTATTAAAAAACAGAATAATTTCGATGCATGATAGCATGTTTGAAAAGTTTTTTTTTTGAGCAAATTGACAGACTAAGTGGTCAAAAAAAAAATTGTGTGCCTACAGTAGCGGGGCAGAACGTCCCGGTTATTCAGTCTGACGTAGGCGGGGTAGGTAGGTAGGTAGTTACATCGATAACAAGAACCTGGATAAATGTGTAGAAGATATTGACATCACGTCATCGTCATACCGTCATAAAATTTAAGTGCATGCATCCCTTTGGTTTATAGCTCGTGTCCATTAACATCCACAAAAAGTAATAAGAATCTTTAGGACGTTGCCGTGCCTACCTCTACCTAAAAAAAATCCAGTCATTCAACCTATTATACCTACCTACTTAAATTTTATAAACGTAGTTGGTAATCAACACTACACTAATATTATAATGTAGGAAAAAAAATTACCTATTTGAGGGCAAAAGGTTATTTCAGGAACCGAAAGACTGAGGTTCCAGTTATTGACTAAGCACCTATCTATAGCACGTCCAGTTAAATTTGTCCCTTTCCCCATGGTCATATCGTTGATATCGCAGTGCGCATGACTGAAAGGAGTTCATTCAGACAAGTGCTTCAGTTCAGCTTCAGTAGCCCTCCGTCCGTTGAGGGGGTAGCGCGCCAACGATGACATTTAGTGCGCAGAAACAAAGTACTTAGCTTGTTATTTTTACTTGTAGATATTGTCGTTTATGCTTGCTGGTAAATAAACGTGTTGGAGTTTCATACACCAGTTTTAGTTGTAATGCTAAAAGCGAAAATTGGGTGAGTTAGTTGTAATATTCTATTGCTACCTACGTTTTGGATTTCAAGTTGATTTACCTAATTAAGTTTACTTGTAAGTAATTTGTAAATATAAGCAAAACTTAATGTTGTTGATCGCAATGCTATTGAATTATGAATAAATGCATTCTACTCACCGTAGGTACCTATATTTACGTGGAACCTAGACTATAATAGCCAGCAAGGTTTATGTTATTAAAAAAAGTGTTTTCGTAGAATAAAGTGCAATGCGAATATATGATGTGTGATGGTGGAAGCAAAAAGAGCCAAGTGTGGCGATCCAGTCGGACCATGGTGAGCGCGACGCTGCTGGCGCTGTTGGTGCTGGTGGCGGCTGCTGACTGCTGTTACCTGTTCCCTAGTGGTAAGCACACTAATCATTAGGTAACTAGTCTGTTGCCTCCTTGCTTGAGGGAATAAGCCCGTCTATTTAATCTGGTATCCCGAATAGATTTCATACAGACTAAAATGGATGAGCCTATATGCTTTATTATTGAAGTAGGTAGGTACCGAAACTTCTTCAGGTGATCAATTTGAAGATGAATGGCAGCCGCAAGTTTTTATAATGCAAGAAATTTTAAGTAGGTAGGTACCTACCTACCTATCTTGATCGAGGTATTGTGAGTCACGCACGATTGTCACAAAGGACATCGAGTAGAAAAAGAGTCTTTCACTAGATATTTACCTAAGTATTAATAAGTATTGCATTTGCAATAGATGCAGGATTCCGTAATATCTTAATTAAGTTGAAAGAAGTATGGAACTCTCCGTCTGTTCTCATCACCAGACGTACCGGACCCGTGCAGTGGCGTGACGTGCGGGCCAGGTGCGCAGTGCCGGCCCACGCCCGATGGCCGCGCGCACAGCTGCGAGTGCCCCTCGTCGTGTCCCAGCTACGGCGACCACGAGGGCTCGCGGGCCCTCTGCGCAAGCGACGCTCGTGACTACCCTGGCGACTGTGAGATGCGCAGAACTGCCTGCGAATCCAACACTAATATAACTTTCAAGTATTACGGTAAATGTGGTAAGTATTTCAAGTGGCACAGTTTTGGGATATTGGGAACTAAAAATACAAATACAACGTATATGAAGTGTTAGGTATACCTACCCACCATTTCACCAGTTTGTATAATATGTTAAATTTAGGTAATATGAGGCGAGTCCATTGTCATCAATCGGGCTGAAACCTAGACTCTGGGTCGCTATTGAGAAATTCCCAAAGGAAAAACTCAAAAACACTTTGCCCGATGTAGGAATCGAACCTAGGACCAGCTCAGCAGTCGCGTTTGCAACTTTAAGTTTGAGTTAGTTCAAATGTAGGTTACCTTCTGACCTATGTATAAAGGTATTATTGTGTTCCAGTGATTAGTACATCTATTTTGTTTTGAATTTTTCTTTATTATTCGAGTTAACTTATTTACTTTTTGTATGCACGTGTTTCAGTGAGAAATAAGCCTATTTTTCTTTCTTTCTATCTTTCCTACGGTACATCAACACCATTAACTAGTTCACATAAATAAATGCTAAAAAAGTTAATATCACATTATGTTGTTTACAGATCCTTGTTCCGGAGTCACCTGTCCCGACCCTGAGGTGTGTCAGCTGGACGAGCGCCGTTCCCCATCTTGCCGCTGTGCCGAGCCGTGTCCCCTGGAGTTCTCGCCCGTGTGTGCCTCCGACGGCAAGACATACTCCAACGAGTGTCAGATGCATCGGGAATCCTGCCGAGCTAGAAAACAGTTGAAGATCATTTTTAAAGGGCAGTGCAGTTCTGGTAAGTGGGATTAAATTATGATTTGGTTAAGGGAAAGAGTAGTGCCATGATGAATGGGTTAGGTACCTCTCCTTTGGTATCGTGTTAAGTTTTCATCATCAATTGAATTAGTATCTACCTATACTGAATTAGTGCGAAGACTAAAAAGGGTGAAACCTTTGAGTTAGTTTAGTGCAGTGCGAGTGAACTTAAACCGCAGTAAATCTGTTTTTTTTTATCTTGTTTAGATATTGATACCCATCTCATATTTTAAGTTTCGCTATCTAATTTAATTTGACCCTGTTTACAATATTTAATTTACAAGCGTAGCAGCTGTTAAGTTTAAATTACTTATCACCAACTTTGATATCTACTTAAGTACTTACCTACTTTATAAAAGGAAAAAAAAACACTATTTTTAAAAATGTTCTCTGCCATGTTGTGTTGCATGTATTTAGGTATGAATCTTATTCAACCTTCTTGCAGGTGTGAACCCTTGCGCGGAAGTGGAGTGTCGGCACGGGGCGGAGTGCCGGGTGGAGGGCGGCGGCGCTGTGTGCGCCTGCCCGCCGGCGTGTGAGCCTGTACTGCGGCCCGTCTGCGGCTCGGACTCGCGCACGCACGACAGCGAGTGCGAGTTGAGACGAGCCGCCTGCCTGCTTGGAAGGGAGCTGAGAGTACTGCACGCAGGAGCTTGCGGTAAATATAGTTGTTCAAGGATCTTTTGGCGCGTGGCCAAAATCGGAAGTAACGCCGCCATCTTGTTTTTCAATACAATTTCATTGTCACAAATGTTTACCAACAGCGCCCCCCTGTCAATGTCATTCATGAGCCAATAGAACCTTTAATCTTCCCAAATATGCAAAACAATAGAAGTCCGCAGCTTTTGCAACATGCAGTCTAGATTATTCTAGATGGTTCAAAACAGTCTTGCAACCTTTCGGAGTTACACTCGACTTTTGTAGTTACACGACGAGTCTTCGTTTTCTCAATAAGCCTAATTTTGTATTAATGGGTTAGTAAACTAGTTGCCACATAGGTCAGAATCAATCGCTAGATGCTGGAATGCTGGATGCATTTGGCGAAAATTGAAGAGTAGGTAATTGGAGAGAATTTAAGGCTTTATATTACTTAGGATCGATATTATCATGGGGTGAAGATAAAATGTTAATGACAACCGAATTTGAACTTACGTTATATTTATAAATCCAGGTTCCAACGGCGTATGCGCCGACCGCGTGTGTCCGCACGGCGGCGAGTGCGTGGCGACCGGCGGGCGCGGCGTGTGCCGGTGTCCGCGCTGCTCCAACGAGTTCGCGCCCGTGTGCGGCTCGGACGGCATCTCATACGGCAACCGCTGCAAGCTGCAGCTGGAGGCGTGCCGGCACCGGCGCGACGTGCAGGTGCTGTACGACGGACCCTGCAGTAAGTAGCACTGTTATTAACATAATATGGATGGTAACTTAGTAATTCTAACTTTAAGTTGAGAACAGAAGTATACATTATTAAAAAGCGTAGGAATCCGCTGGATGCGGGAATCACAAACCGGTTGAAGAGGTGGTGCTTGGGGGAAGCATATGTGTCCAGCAGTGGATGTCTTTCAAGTGAAATGATGATGATGTTGATAAAGCGTAGAACACAATTCAGTTTTAAATAAATTAATAATATAACAGACGGGTGTGAAAACAAGAAGTGCGAATTCTTCGCCGTTTGCGAGAGCGACGGCGTGTCTGAAGCCAGCTGCGTCTGCCCCAAGCACTGTGAAGAAGGCACTGTGAGTATTTTGTTAGATAGTACTTCGGTACAATCAACCAGAATGATAGATTGATACGATATTTTCATCTTACGATATTAAAATATGTTTATTATAAACGTTGCTTGAAGGGAGACGTTTAGGTAAAAATGTGTGGTTCAACAGTCCCCAGTCATATACTTATCTTTAAGCAACGTATATAGACCCCCATTATGGTTATGTTTTATTTTATGTTGTTTTTTTATTTTTATGTTTCTGAATTGCAGGAAACGGAAGAAGTTTGTGGTACGGATAATAAAACTTATAGCAGCGTTTGCGCACTGCGTGACACAGCTTGCAGGGAGAAGAGACGGCTTCATATCAAGCATATGGGATCGTGCGGTAAGTAATAATATGCATAACGACAACGTCCCTTTATAGTTGAACTTGAACAACTAACCGGAAGGACACATTGTCATATTTTGAATAAGACATTTTTAACTTCACGGGCTTCATTGATGGACATAATCTACTCAAAACGTGCGTTAGATAAAGACAAAATGAACTTTATTGTCTGCAGAGTCGTGTGCGGAGATCGCATGTCCAGCGGGCACGTGGTGTGCACGCGGCGCTTGCGGCTGCCAAGCTGCGTGCGCCGAGGCAGCGCGCGAGCCCGTCTGTGGTGACAACCGACGAACATACCCACACCACTGCGCCTTGAGACGAAGTGCCTGCGAGGCAAAGGCAAGAGGAGACCCGCCACCCAGAGTGGCGTACTACGGCGAGTGCACTGAACAGGATGAGAATGGTACTGCAGGTAAAGTGCTATTTGTTAAGTAAGATTATGTGGTTGAATGTACCCAATGCGCCTTAAGACGTAGTGCCTGTAAAGCTAAGGCACGGGGAGACGGTAGTTGCAATTGATTGCAATTGATTCTCAATTCAGTCATGGATTTATTAATGAAAATATTTTTAATTTACCTGCAGACGGAAATAGATCATCAAAGTACACAGACCTGACTAACGAGATCCGCGCGGGGGACGAGAACGAGAACTCGAGCGAGGCTGTGTCGGGTACGGCCGTGTGCGCGCGCGTGCAATGCGCATACGAAGCTACGTGCGCTGTTGACTCTAATGGACAACCCAGGTAAGTGACCTTAGCAAAGAGAGTATGAAGACAAAGCCAATGATGATAGAAACAAAGCTTATGGTTTTCAGGGGTTTCAAAACGTATAATAGTGGCTACTATTTTCCGTTTTAACGATTATAATAAAACAGAAAAATTTTAAATTACCGTTTGTTATATTAACGTATAATCTTCTGGAGCACAACTTAACGTGCTTATTTTCTGCATATTCATTCTAAAATAAAAGAAATAACCAAACAAACGATGAGGGCGCCACTGCGCGGTCGGCGTCGCCTTAATAGATTTTCATCTTTATCGCTAAACCATTAGGTTCAAGGTTGATTGGGAAAATTTGACAGTTTCGGGTAGCTTGATGTGCTGGCGTCTGCTGTAAATATACTATAAAGGGGATAAATAATGTGAAAGTTTGTTCGACTTACGGAAGGAGTTCGTAGTTTTTTCCGGTGAAAAATTCCATCTTACACACAGCTTGTAAAGTTAATAAAATAAAAGTGACGTACTCCAGGTGTGCCTGTCTCTTCGACTGCGCGGCGGCGGCTGCTGCGGCGACATCAGCCCCAGTGTGTGCGTCGGACCTGCGCCTGTACCCCACCCTGTGCCACATGAAGCTGGAGGCGTGTCGGCGACAGGAGGACTTGCGGCTGCGACCCCTCCCGCTGTGTCGAGGATTAGAGGTAACCATATGTACTATCGCGGAAACTCCCGTTTTTGCTTGCACTCAAAAAATAAAAGCGCTCTCTAGTAAGCGCGCCAAGGTCAAATAGTTCGTCCGTAAAATTCACAAAAGGAGTACACGTTATGCGTCACTAAACTGTGCAGTGCAGGTTGCAACTAATTGCGTTATCGCTTTCCTAATAGCGAAAACTTTAAGGGGGCGTATCTTGGCGCCGCCGCAGGATTTAGGCGAAAACATTTTTAAGTGATCAGGCGGAAAAGGCCACGATGGTTCATTTATGCAGAGCCGTGATGGCCCAGTGGTTTTGGCCCCGACTTACAAATAGTAAGTAGGTCGTGATTTCGAACCCAGACAGGCACTGTACTTTGTGTATTTAATTTTATTGCCACTGCTCTCAAAACGGTCAAGGGACATAACGTGAGGAAACCAGTATGGAAAGGCAAGGAATTTTTGGTTTCAGGACCAAAAAATTGAAGACATGCACGTGTCATCCACCAACCCGCAATGCCCATTGCGGGTTGGTGGATGACACGTGCATGTCTCTCACGGGCCCCCGTGTGGTGGATTATGGCCCATTTCCTCTCACAGGGAGGAGGCCTGTGTCCCAGCAGTTTTGCTTTAGGTACAACTTAATTGTATAATATAGGTAACTTATTTGAGACTGCCTGCCACAAAAAAATTAACAGTCGAAGATAGTGCTTTCGTACGTGACGAGACGCATCTTAGATTTAGTTAGTGTGAGCGAATTGACTACCAGCTTAAATAATTGTCCGTATATTCAAATCACAATTATACACGACAAATTGACGTAGGATGTTAAATGGCTTAATAACTAATTTCTGTGACTATACTACAGTCATTATAAAATTATAATTATTTTGTTTACTTGCAGTTCAGGCCGTGTGGTGTCGATGAACCGCTGACCGATGCTGAGGGTAGACCTATTGACTGCGGAGGTGGGCCTCACAGGAAGGACTGTCCAGTTGGCAGCTACTGCCATCACACTGCTAAAGCTGCTCGGTGCTGTAGAAAAGGTAACTTTTGTATTCTTTATTGTATAGCGGATTTACAATCACAATAGCGCACTTTGTGAGTACCTAAAGGTACTATTTGGAACCGAGCTGCCAACGGCAACTGCCGACAGCACGTCAGCAGTACCTTAAGTGTCCAGTTCCGTTATATTTCGGACTTGTACTACTAACATAAGAAGTTCATTATTAAACTTCGGTATCTAGTCTATCCATGTAATCGTCGTGCCTCGTTGTAGCTGTGTAGACTGTAAGTTTCAGAAGATAGTATTAACTAATCTGCATTCGTGGTTTAATTGCCAAAAATATAAACAAATATGAGTTTATGGAAAAATAACTTTAATAACTACATAATAAAGTTCAGTTTACGCTACAACTTCAAACATTTTTATAACTTTTTCAAAAGTGTTAGTCACTCTGAAATCAACTTAATTTTCACTCTTCTGATAGTTGATATTTGTTTAACTTGAATTAACATCAATTGGATCATGTTTCCAATTTGAATAGACCTTACACAAGTTGATCCATTTGGTAACCGGAATCGAAGTTGGAACAAAGGAAAGTGGGAGGAAGATGCAAATAACATAATGTAACATCTCATAATATAACATCTCGAAGGGTTAAGCAGCGGTGTACACCCATATTTTGCCAGTTATGTTTAGGTCCCATGAACCCATTACATGGGACCTAAACATAACTGCCAGCAGGCAATAAGCTCGGGCACGAATCCAGTCTCCGGGCGGCTACTGAGAAATTTCAAATAGAAAACCCAATAACATCTTTCCTGACCTGGGAATCGAACCCAGGACCTCATGCTCAGCCGTAGCGCTTGCCACCACTAGACCAATGAAGAAATGAAAATACAAAAAAAAAATCTCATTGAATTAAAACTTTTTGCAATCCTTATGCCTTCTGAATTGTAATCTAATCGTTATTCAGAAAAAAATTCTTATCGGAAAAGTATTTATTTACACAATTTTATTATTTATGTGACCTAATTTCACGGTATCTACCTAAGTAGATACTAACCCTAAGTTTACCTAGCTTTGTGTGTCTAATAGTTACTATTATTATTATAAAATAGCGGCCCGCCCCAGCTTCGCACGGGTGCAATTTTTTTTCGAACATTTTTTCTCTCCGTAAGAACCAAGAATAAAAAAAGAATTAGGGAAATCGGTTCAGCCGTTCTCGAGATTTGCGCTTAGCAACACAATTAGCGATTCATTTTTATATATAAGATATGCGGACGTTAATACACAGTTACGTACGCAAAATAAGTGGTTTGACGTGGAGTTGCGGACATCAGTCCGTAATTCATAGTTAAGAAATAAATTCATGCAGATTTATCTTAATTAAATCATGGTCCGTTTGTGTTTGTCAGTGACCGAATGGCAGGTGAAAATCGAACATTGCACCGACCAGAAAGTACACAAAGTAAACACAGCTAGTATCTACTAATATACTTGTTTGCATAATTTATTTAGAAAGTTGCATTGCCTACAAGACAAATACGAGCTATTTACATATTTGCCTGATCTATTTATGGTAGACGAAGAGAAAGACATTACCGATCATGACGGGGCCGGATGTGTACAAATCACACATGGTTTTATAATGAACGTTACGTTGTGATTTCATTAGCGGAGCTGTCGTTCAATAGGTCGTCATATAATTTTGTACATAAAGTGCGATAAATAAGTAGTTCTGAGTTCTCGAAATTTTAGAGAGGTCTGTAACATATTGATTTATAGTAGCAATGTTTAAAACCATTGCTTAGAATCTAATCTTTAGACTCTAGAGCTTTAGACTTTAGAGTCTAAACTTTAGACTCTAAAGCAATGGTTAAAACTATAAATCAATATTTGCGTTAGCGGTAGTAGAAACCACAGAACAGACTACTCTATAACACTAACTTCTTAAAATTTTCGGTTCGCTGTGCAGGCGCATGTTTTATTAGACAATTGATTATTTGAAACGATGATCTCTCATAAATTTTCCGGCAATTTTAAATAAATATTGTCACATCACAGATAAGGCAGTAGTTGAGAAGAAAGGTTGCCAGGAGTCCTGGCATGGATGCTGCGCCGATGGCGTAACGGCGGCTCGTGGCCCAGGCGGTGCCGGATGCCCGGCAGTATGCGGATGCCACCGGCTCGGATCCGTGAACGAACAGTGTGATGAAGAAGGACAGTGTACTTGCAGGCCCGGTGTTGGGGGCCTGAAGTGCGACAGATGCGAGCCTGGCTACTGGGGACTTCCGAGGATTGGCACTGGACATACTGGTTGTATACGTGAGTGTGATCCGTTGATGCACGTTAGCTCTCCAGGCTCCAGGGGCTTGCAATTATAAATAAGTAATTAATTACGTCTCTTTAGGCAACGCTTGATACTCTAATACGACTAGGTATGGTTTTATTTTGTAGTGTAGATATACCTAAATACGATTCTCTTTAAAAAACTTTTTCGTCTTCTAGCTTGCGGTTGCTCGGCGTTCGGTTCAGTACGAGAGGATTGTGAACAGATGACTGGACGCTGTGTTTGCAAGCCGGGCATACAAGGTCAAAAGTGCACCATTTGCTCCAACCACGAACATACTTTGGGTCCTAACGGATGTTTCGACCGTGAGTACAAATGGTTCCTACGTCGTTTATTAGTTGAGTTTTGTGTAGTGTGCAGAAGTTTTATTCCCACTTTTTTCAACAGCGGAATCTACACAATTGCCTGCCACGAACTGCGACCACATGACGTGCTACTTCGGCGCGCATTGCGTGGTGCGCAGCGGGCTCGCCACTTGCGAATGCGGTACAACAGAGTGTCCGCCGTCGGACGGACCGTCTGTTTGTGGTAGTGACGGGCGCACCTACCTCTCTGCTTGTCACCTGCGCACGCACGCTTGCAGGACGCAGTCGGACGTGGTGGTGCAGGCCTTCGGGCCCTGCAGCGAGGAGGCGCCGCACGTGCGCCGAGGTAGTCGCTCCAGTAGATCCAACCGCTCGTCCCTCTCACGAAAAAATAGTGACCCACACAGCAACACGCTCCTGGAACCCGACAGAACATCGCTCAAAGACTTCGAGTACATCAAACAAAGCTCCAACTCACTACAGTTCACTGACGCTTCCGTAGATACCAGTGATAGCGGCAAACCCGATAGTCCTGAACCCGAGCTGACATGTATCGATATACTCCCACCAATTGGATATCGCTAGAGTTGTAAGCTAGATATGTTGTAGAATTCATTTTCGTAGTAGAATATTTGATTTAATAAATATAATTCAGAATTAATATCCTTCAACTGATAATTCGCAGAAAAAACGTACACTCAGTCTAGTAGTGTCATAGAAAATAACGTCGAAGGAAATTGTGCTAAATATAGCAGAAACAAAAGCCAAACTTTTATTGATGACGTCGAAGAAGAATTTGATTTTAACGAAGTGGAAGATTATTCAATGTATGAAGAATATTTAGAGGAAAATAGCCATGATATTTACGAAGTGCCCTTGTTTGATGGTAAAGCGAGAATGACGGCTCGCGCGAGGTTTCCTGCTAAACGATTCGATATTTGGGCTGAGGTCTCCGCCGTTTGCGGTAAAGGCGCTTTAGTGAGTGCTTCCGGTACAAGGGACCATTTGTGGCTGGGATTTGTGGAAGATAGGGCCGTGTTACGTTGGGACGCCGGGAGTGGGCCATTTGAATTACACACCGGAAAGGTTAAAATTGAGGGCAAATCCAAAGTATCTGCGAGGAGATATAAGAAAGATGCGGTTTTAAAGCTTGGATCATCTGTGGCGAGAGGATCGTCACAGGGGCGTATGAGTTCTTTAGATCTCGATCCCTACATCTATATTGGTCAGCCCCCGGACAATGTTACAAAGTTAGCACCATTTTCGTTACTTTTATAATTTTTTGTTGAGAAAAGCGGTAATCGTTTAATTCCATACCTTGGTGCAGATTGTCAGGTGCGTCAGGTATCTCCGGCTTCGTGGGCTGCGTACACCGGCTGCGCGTGAGTGGCCGCGACTTGATACCTCCACCCCGAGGACTTACAATAACTTCGGTGGGGCTTCGATCTTGTACTCCACACAATTTAGCTAGGCTGGTATGTCCGTAACAACTCAACTGATTGTTTCTGGCATCTTGTACTGCCCCAATTTTTTCAATGAAAGTGATAGATGTTCCAATAACTCAGTTATATTATCGTTTTTGTTTCAAATAATTTATTCCACGGTTCGTTACACACATCTTGTTATTTAAATAACTCTGTTGATAGTAGAACTGTTAAATTTAACAGATTTTAATGTAGAAATTGCAGTAATAATGTTATAATGTTTGAACTATTTCAACTGTACTGAAACTATTTCCTAAAACTATGCTATTCCTTGCAATGTGATATTCGTGAAACTGTAACTTCATACGGTTTCTAATACTAATATTGTATCTTTAACATATCTAATTCTATGCCTTTTTTAATAAATTATCTCCTTTTATATAATACAGTTATTTGAAATATTTATGTTTTTCATTGCTTATGCAAACATACACAGGATATCAGCTTACCGATACAAAACATCAGGCCAACCCTTATGACCAGTGGTAACATTATCTTTATTCGTTTTCGGTTCCATAAACCCAAGTATGACTGGGATAGATTGGTCGGAACCAACTCTAATATTGCACCAATTAAAAATAATGGACAAACTTGAAGAAATAGTATCACCTACCTCAATACAATTTGCAACAGCAAAATCATAAAGATAATCTTTGTCCTAGAAGACATCGTGAAAAGTTAAGATTGGGAGTATTGCGGTGTTAACATCAATGGCGCCTGCGCCTATCTGTCCCATTTAAGATTTGTAGATGATCTTGTACTTTTCGCTGAAAACTTCGATGATCTACAGAAAATTCTTCAACACCTTTATGATGCTTCTTTTAGGTAGGTAGGTAGGTAGTACTTAGAATTAATATGGCCAAGACGAAGATTGAGGCAAACATCTTCTGCAATTCAAATCCTTCTGTTTAAGTCGGCAATAAAATGTTGAAGATGGTTGACCAGTATTGTCTATCTTGGGCATATTCTTTCATCTGGCAAATAGCATCAACAAACAGATATCGAGAAGAATACAGCTTGGGTGGGCCGCATTTAGCAAATTGGAGACGACATTCTGAAATCAGACAAAATACCACAATGTCTGAAAGTCCGCCTCTATAACCGGTATGTTCTGCCCATTATGACGCACGGTGCTGAGACATGGATGCTCACGCAGGTAAGTACAGGCACAGAGAGCCATAATTTGGAGCATTCCATGCTTGACCGAGTCCCAAACGTCGAGAACCGCAGACGTACTTTACAAAGGTTTTCGATATCGGAAAACGAGTAGGTAATGGAACTCAAATGGAGTTGGGCAGGACGCTTGGCAAGGCGCAGTGATGACAGGTGGAGTAAGGCAGTGACCGAGTGGCGTCCAAGGACTGGAAGACTAAATGTCGGTCGTCCGGCAGCGAGATAGGCGGACGACATTGTTTCCATCGCGGATAGAACCTGGATGAGGCTGGCATAGAAGTGTAGGGAGTGGCACATGAAAGGAGAGGCTTATGCAGTGGTGGGTGAAGTCGGGGTGTGGATGATGATGGCTGATAGTCAATCGTCAATCACGCTACCGCGACTTTAATTTCTATTAATGTCTTACAATTAAAAACCATACCGAAAACGTTGTAATAACCATTCATTCAGTCAATAACACGGCAATTAAAGAACGGAACCACGCTATATAATTCAAGTTATAATACTCTACCCTCAGTTTCATTGCCGGCTCATTATTTCCTTATCAACGTTTTACCCCCACTTCCCTTTCATAATCCCCCCTTTATCGCTGTCTACTCCATAAAAACCGGGGTCTTCAAAATTTAAAACCATTATTCTGTTGCAGGAACAAGTGGAAGTCGTAAAGTTATTTTATACGTTTTTAACGACACTATAGTTTGTAATAGGTGTTTGATTTTAATCTGAGGGTCCTTACGCCAAGGTGTATGTTTCTCGGACCCCGACTGGAGGCGCTCTTAAGCGCATGTATGGAGAGGGGCCAGTTTCCACTCCGTTGGAAGACGGGGAAGCTGGTCCTCATTCGGAAGCCAGGGCGCCCTGCGGACTCTCCGTCCGCATTCCGGCCCATCGTGCTGCTCGACGAGGTCGGCAAGCTCTTTGAAAGAGTGATTGCGGGCCGCCTCGTCGGGCACCTGGTGAGGACGGGGCCGGATCTTGCGGATAGCCAGTTTGGCTTCCGCAAGGGGCGCTCGACGGTGGACGCCATCATGCGCGTGAGAGCCCTCACGACGGGGGACGCGGTGTCCCGGGGTGGGGTGGTCGTGGCGGTGTCACTCGACATCGCCAACGCGTTTAACACCCTGCCCTGGAGCTGCATTGGGGAGGCACTCCGGTATCACCGGGTGCCGACCTACCTCCGTCGAATAGTCGGGGAGTATTTGACGGACAGAGCCGTCATCTACCCCGGTCGCGATGGGGAATGGAACCGGCGAGAGATGTCGTGCGGTGTCCCACAGGGATCGGTCTTGGGGCCGCTCCTGTGGGACATCGGTTACGACTGGGTGCTGCGGGCAGACCTCCCTGATGGCGTCAGCGTAGTTTGCTACGCTGACGACACGCTGGTCCTGGCGCAGGGGAGGTCGCATCAGGCGGCGGCCGACGTTATGACACGCGGGGTTGCGATAGTCGTGGAGAGGATCCGGCAGTTGGGTCTCGAGGTGGCTCTGCACAAGTCCGAAGCCATGACATTTCATGGGCTTCGGAACGGGCCACCATCGGGATCCCAACTAACGGTAGGAGGGGTTCACATCGGCGTCGAGACGACGATGAAATACCTGGGTCTCGTCCTCGACAGCCGGTGGAACTTCGTCGAGCATTTCCGACGTTTGGCCCCCAAACTGGAACGGGCTGGGGCCGCTTTCAAGCGGCTCCTGCCAAACCTGAGGGGGCCAAACGCCTCCTGCCGGAGGCTTTACGCGGGGGTCGTGCGGTCCATGGCCGTATATGGCGCCCCGGTGTGGGCGCGTTCACTGCGGCTTCGAGCCGCCCACTACCTGAACGCGCCCCAAAAGGTGGTCGCCATACGGCTGATACGGGGGTACCGCACGATCTCGCGCGAGGCGGCAAGCCTCCTTGCCGGACTGCCGCCATGGGATCTGGAGGCGATAGTCCTCGCGCGCCTGTATGAGTGGCGCGCGGAGGCACTACGCCGGGGGGAAAACCCGCTTCCGCGGCAAATTGCTGCGGAGCGGACGGACCTCCGGCGCGATCTCATGGCGGCATGGAAAGCGCGACTGTCGCAACCCAGCGCAGGGCACGCCGCGATAGCGGCGGTAAGGCCCCTCTTTGAGGAGTGGCTAGAGAGGCGTCACGGCGCCCTCACCTACCGCCTGACGCAGGTCCTCACCGGACACGGATGTTTCGGGAGGTTCCTGCACATCATCAGGCGGGAGGAAACGCCCGGGTGTCGCCACTGCGAGGATCGCCCTGAGGACACGGTGGAGCATACGGTGGAGGTCTGCCCGGCTTGGGCAGAGCATCGCCGTGTCCTCGTAGAGGCGATCGGCAGCGGCGGCGACCTCTCGCGCCCGGCCCTGGTCCAAGCCATGGTCCGGGGTGAGAGGGAGTGGGAGGCAGTCACCTCCTTCTGCGAAGCAGTCATGCTAGCGAAGGAGGTGGCGGGATGGGCGAGGGAGAGAGCTGAGAGGGCCGCCCGTCCCAGCCGCCGCGGTAGACGCTCCGGGCGTCGGGAGCCGCGTGACGACTCCCGGCCACCGTAGGCGCGGGCCTGCGGACGGCGAGTAATGGGTAGCTCGCCGTCCGATCAGGACCAGGCCCGTGCCGGACGGCGCGTATGTGTTCCACGCGCGCCTCAAAGAGATGTCAGCATCGAAGGAGGGGCCCGTCAGGGCCGAAGCCTGCCGGGGCAGCGGGATTGTCCGAAAGGGTTACCGCTGCCCCGGAACATAAAGGGCTAAGGAAGGAACACGGATGGGTTTTAGTCAGTAAGAGTCTGACACTCCCTTCCGCTCCACCCAGAGCGGGAGGGGTCATTTGATGATTTCCCATCCTAAAAAAAAAAAAAAAAAAAAAAAAAAGGTGTATGTTTGACGATCTATTGATTTTGTCTTTTTTCTCCAAACTTCTTGGGCTGATTGTGATAAGAGCGGGGCTCGTGAATAAGTAACAGCTTAGGCAAGTCGATCGGTCGAGCCAACGCTTGCCGTCGTTAGTCCGTGAATGGGTGACCAAGTATCAGTTTCAAATCGGAACCAGTCCTTGCGGTTCCGGATTACATTCGTAGGTCTTTGACAGTCGTTACGAAGAGAGGCCCGAAAGTCTGACAAGTAGCCTTACTAAGTGGTACCTGTCGCATTACCCTGATAAAAGGTAAAAGGTGAAAAGTCAGATAGGCAGTCGCTACTTGTAAAATACTGGTAGATATGCAGCCGCATCTGGTAGGTAGGGCAGTCCGAGGAGGTTTGCAACAATTTTCACGCAAAGGACATATCTGAGTCGAAAACAGTCTTAGCTCTATGCACGTTTTAGATACAAATGGCTAGTTCTATCGTCTATAGGATTTTCATAGAAAAAATAGTATGATAAAACTAAATCAGATAAAAAAAAACGTCATAACTCGCCTAGTACCGAGGAAGGTTGTGACAGAGGTGAAGTAAGTTGTGGCACAGCTGGTTTTTGAGAATTAAAGGAAATAAATTAATACTTAATCAGCCTATAACGTTGCCACTGCTGGGACACAGGCTTCCTCTCAGTGAGAGGGAGTGGGCTGTAATCTACCACGCGGGCCCAGTGCGGGTTGGTAGATGTTACAGGTCTTCGAATTATTGGTTCTAGGACATGCCGGTTTCCTCACGATGTTTTCCTTCACGTCGTCACACAGTCACTTCCACTCCCCGTAGGCCGCCGCAACAAACGGCATCGGTTAGTGCGTCAAGCAAGAGATATAACGTGATAGAGGCAGCTCGCTAACGATTATAAAATCCGATACATGGACTTTGTAACAACTCGCCTCGGTCTCCCCTAAGACTGAAAACGGGTGGGCAGATTATCATTTATTGGCGATTGAAAAGTCATGAGTGCAGATATAAGACCGTTTAACAATCACATCGAGGCGAAATCTTCATAAAACCGCACCTACGAAATGCTAAATGAACAACAACGTAATAATACACACAATAAAAATACTAAAACAAGTGTAAAATAATAAATGATACGTTCATAACATAAAAATATATTAGCACTACCACAAACCCACCATTTATTACAAGAGACAAGTCATTGTAGTCATCTCGGCGAGTTATGGTGAGAAAAATATATAAATTTCTAGCTCGCGAGTGTCGCCCGTAGTCATTAAGATTGAGGTGAACCATATGAGCACTCACTTAGGCGACAGACATTAATTTCGTCATAACAGTCATTTGGCCAACCGCCTGCGCCGCAGTAATATAGCTAAAAGCCTCTATTCATTATTTCTCCGCCCCCCTCCATCGCTTAACCGCTATCGTATTGATGTGACTTTCTGCGAAAAATGGGATGATGGAAATTAAGGTGCCTTGAGCTACAGATTTTGATATTATCTCCCTTTAAGCCGACGTAGTTACTAGCCGGAATGTAATCCGCAACGTAGGTATTCCTTTGGGAATATATTAATAAGATTTTCTTTTGTTGTCAGCTTCTGTACGTAATGCGACTACCTATACGCGTATATCCACACATAAGGAATTGAGGTACCTAGTAATGAGGATATTATGTGCTTAGTCATTTTTCCGATAGAGGAGCCACGAGCAGTACGAACAAGAGTGTAGTGCTATGTGTCACACGCGTTCATTACAGTGAATAATGAATGCGCCCCTGAGAGGTAAAAGCGTTCGCCAGAGTGTCGGCCACCTATGTCTGTACAACGCACATCGTTACCGGCTAAGTGCTTATGAAGTATTTGTTAAGAATGACAACAGAATAGATGCCTATTTAGTACCGAAGCCGCGATGGTTTAAAGAAAGGGTCGGGGTCGACGGTCGACCGGTTAAAACGGCGTAACAAAAGGGAGTTTATAAGTGGTGTTAGTGAAACCTGCGGCCCTCTCCAGTGATTATAGGCTTATTTGTGCCTACTCTTTATTATTATTTAGGGTCGTCAGATTTTATAAACGGCCCTTCCTTTTATTTAAATTATGCTTATTTTAATTACTCTTCAAAGGAAATCCCATTAGACAGGTTCGTAGATCAAATTACATTTGTTGATTATAAATGTTTTATGGCCTTCTGTGTGCTTTCAGAGTTTGCTATTTCCATCGTAATCATGATTATGTGATGTAGGTATGTTTACTGAGATTGATTGTGCTGTTTATTTTACACTGTTTTAGGAATGTTATATTATGTTACTTACAAATATAACGCAGGTACGGTAATTAGGTACAGTACATAGTATAGGGTACCTACTTAGTTTTGATAACTTTTAACTTTCGTATAACCTCATGGCGATGAATTCCTAGCGGTAATGAGTTCTTTGTTAGGTATCAGTTTTCCATAAAGCTGAATTTAATGTTTAGGCATGAATGTATTCAAAATGCTTATTTAGCCGGCTTTGGCGCTATAAAATGTGTTGTTTATTACACAACGTTTTCATAGAGAGCCTATTCGCCTACTACACGAAATTGTTAGAATTTTCAAACGGGTTAATATCAAGAGCGGCTGAGGAATGTTTAATTACCGCTGTGACATCCTGCGAGGCGAGGAGACAGTTGGCGCTAACATAGCGCGCCGCATGCCGATGTAGGATTTTCAACGCACGTCTTGTAATTGTGTGATAGGTATAACTACATATTAGCTGAACGATACTGGTTTGGTATCTCAGACAGAGCTTTGCTTAAACTGTTTAATATTCTACAATGAATAAATTATTGTGGTGTAGCCTTTCTTTTCAACATTTAAAACAAAGTTTTTCATTCCCATGTACTTTTTAAAAAGCAATAAGAATTCTAAATACGTACAACAGCAACAGGTTATGAAGTCGCGGGCAATTTTTCATGAGAGCGCAACGCGAGCGTTCTCATAGATTTCACTCTTGGCGAGGAATTAGCGCGAAAGCCTCGACAATTATTTACGACGTTTCCAGTGCGGAATTACAGCCTGCCGCACCACCGCGGTCTTTTATGTTTACTCACCGATTATAATTCCACGGCGTAGAGGATTATTTGAAAACGTAAACGTAGGTGCGCCCATATTTCACGCCAGCCGCCGCCGCGTGGCAGTTGTGAAAGTAATCACTACAAACATGTCGAAAATGATTCCCACTGCACGCTTAGATGCGGGAGGTTAGCGCGCCCTCATTTGTACTGCACTGACAGAATGCATAATGGAATGCGGATTTATTTCAGGTCAGTTGGTAAGTTCGTTAACTGACTGCTTTGGTATTGTAATTGACTCTAGGTATTGATAAATTGAAACGATATCCTATTTTATTTGGACTATATTATAAATCTGATATTTCTAGTTATTAGAAATCGATGTTATCTGTTGTGAAATACATAAAGTACAAAAGCAAATCGAAGGTTGTCGTCGTAATCATAAATAAAGCTCGGCACGAGTATGGCCTATCGACAATAATAAACGGTGGCCATAACTACGTACCAAATGAGTATTTACAGGAAATGCAAATGATCAAGGTGTCAAATAGCGACCATTAAATTTGGATAACGCAGCTTACGTTTATATTTCGCACGTAATCCGCCCGACGTGATACGGCGCGTCAGTAAATATTAAACTCTGCAATAATTTCGCTTGTGTCAGTGTCATAAATATTGTCCAGAGATTTTCATATTAATTGCAGCTCCACTAGAGCATCTCTGTACGCATGAATTTTAATTTTATGACCCTTGTTTACATCGACCTTTGTAAAAATATCTCTCTAATTTGTTAATACAGTGCCCATTCTAAAAACACGTATCTGCGCATTTCGATATCCATCCCTTCTAGGTTATTTTATTGTTGTTATTACCGCTTGCTGACGTCTTCCTCATATATAAGAATCATCTTAGAATAAGCCTTACATTCCTAAAACAGTTGAACAAATTGCTCGTAATTGACTTTTACAAATGCATTGCGGCAAAGATATGTTTTGCAGTAAAAACGAAGAGAACGGTCCTCAAGAGACAAGAAAACAAATCGATTTTTGATGTTGCCGGCTCGCTTATTCAAGATAATCATTTTCTGTACCATTTCCACCTGATTCACTGACAAAAACTTAATTTAACGATAAACTTTAATAACCGCGTTATGTAAAAGGATCTTTTACCGAAAACTCATTATCTGTGATTGATTGAATTAAGTTCGCCGTTAGCTGATAGTTTAATTATTATGATCATGCCTCTGTCGTACGCACAGTTACCTCCTGTGTAATTACGAGGTCTGGTTTAATGGGGGTGTTGGATCATTGGCTGTGAGCACGTCATACACAGTGACTACAGTGACAGGACGCGCTCATTTTATTTCATAGGTACCTATTCAATAACATTCATGAGATATGAAAGTTCTTTTTAATAGTATTTTATTTGACAAAGCTGATGAAAGTTCGTTCGGACCGTTTGAGTCGAAGCTTCATTCGTTCACGGGTCAATAATCCATTAGATAAATATCTTTAGTAATGACATTTTTATAGATTTTGTATCACACTCTCGTCCTATTTTATATTATGGTAATCGTATATAACGATGCATGTTTTGTCAGTACTACATTCAATTTTATAGAGACGTTTGGGTAACAAATGGGCTTTCTATAAAGACGTGGATAGGAAAACATTAGTTCGTTTTCTGGCTCGACAAATCAAGATAGTGTCGCGATAAACGTCGCATCCAATCACCTGGTGTCCTATTACCAGGTGCGTGGTGTTATTTACGCGGGACCAATCTGTATGTAAATATGTAGGGTAGGTGAACGTTCTGGAGTGAGTGCTGAGTGGGCAGAGGCCCTGCGCGCACAGCCTCCGGCGCGCCCTGCGCACGAGCGCACGCTTATGGCACAGCTCTAACGTTGCAAATCCCAAAGTGACGTGCTATCCTTATCTGATAAACGTAAACCGGAGCTCGGGAAATAAATGTGTTGACTTATCGGGACGTTCATCCCATTAATTGTTTATTTACCATTCGCGATGGCTCTCGGCTCGTTTTTATTGTTGATGTTTGCTCTGGACATGGTTGCCGCGGACGCGCAGCTGGTGCAGCGCGCCCGTCTGCCTCACGCGGACTCCGCATGCAACACAAGTGTCACTTACAATAAAGTGCTGCTGAAACACGTCACGCTGCTGTCAAAGTACGTGTTCACGGGCAAAGTGTTTGGTGTTAAATTCGGTTATAATGGAACGAGAATATACAAAGTGAACATACGCCGGGTATTGAAAGGTGATTTAAATGATATAGGTGTGCTGGTGAAGTTCGGAACCGCAAAGTCTTTACGCTTCAGTGACGCCACGATTTTCGTGGAAAGCTCAAGTATTTCGTGTCCACCTCTACGTGTTCGCACATACGGTATATTTTTAACTGAAAAGAGACGATATGGAGGCACTTTGTGGCTTAGCTTAGTAATAGAACCTTTGGTGTTGACGTTAAGGAGTATAGGAATAATCGAGGCGGTTGTCAAAGGTAAGATTTACTTTATGATTGTTATGGCTAAGGCTAACCATTGTAATCCTAAACAGCAATTCCATTTATACTTGTACGGATCTAACATAGACCTTGGACGTTATTGTTTATGACTCATTGTCACTGCCAGAAAACGTAAAATTCCATAAATTCTCTCGTACTCGCTAGGACTTCAACCAGACCACGTAAATCAGTAACCAGTTTATGTGTTCGCGTTGTTTTAATAGTGGTGCGTAAATAAACAAGTAGGCGGCAATTAGTCGAGGGGCGGGGCGACGTCAGCGCGGCCTGCGACGCGGCGACGGCGACCGGCGACTTATTGCTACCTGTTACTGGTCGAGAATATCGACTCGAGATATCGATATTGCCGGCAATTTTTAAGTCAATCAAACTGGCTGCATTTAGTTCATGCTCAATTCCCGTTAGATGAATTAAAACGTACTGCTAATTATTTCGGACAAATTGGAGTTTTTTTTTAATTTATTGCTGCAGACTTGGTCTTTTGTACGTTTTTCAGTATTTTTTTTTAACTTGTAGGTAATAAGTCAATCAAGCAAGCGCTCTAACTTACCTCGTATTAGCTCTTTTAATATGTTTATTCAATTAATTAGGACTTATAAAAAAAAATATGAAAATTTATTGAAAAGTCGAATAATGACATAGTGAACAGTTAGGTTTCAGTCTTCGAGTAACTGCTGGCTGTTGTAATTTTACATGTCTAATTAATGGTTCTCTGCCTTTTCGCCGAAAATTGTTTGCCAGATTTTCACTTGCCAACCAACGTTTTGCAGAATTTTATTTCGCCGAATAATCATATGCCAACTTATCATATAATTTTGTTTTATTTCCCAACCTCACAGTTACCAATTGTACGTTTGGTCTGCTTTTCATAAAGACACTTTTTAAAATGCCAACTTTTAAGTAGCAGAATGTTTTAGTTTGCGTAATATTCACTTAGTTGTTTATTGTTTACGAAATCTAGTTGGGTTTCGTTTAATAATTATGTAATATTATGTGAGTAAGCGCAACTTATTTTTATGACAATGTAGGTAAGTACGAATAAATTGACTCATTGACGATAAGTGTTTGAATACGTAAAGGTTTTTGTATTGTTATTCACTCGCTCTTGCATCCTATGTCGACGGAGCCCCGCTTCGCGGGGTCCTTATTTCTGTGTAAAGGTTTTAAAGTAACCTAACCAAACCTAACCTCGGGGTTCCCTTCGCTCGCTCTTGCATCCTACGTCGCCTATTGTGTTCGTTGAGTTCGGGTGCGGTAACGGTAACGTAAGTATAGGTATAGCGAAAGAAGAAAAGATAATTCAGAAATAATTCGGAGTATTGAAAATCGGAATGTCGTTTTTCGGACCGAGAATCCATCGAGCATTTGATTCTTCGAACATTATCATTATATCAATGTATGAAAAGGGAACTGTTACACTGACAAAACGTCATTCGTCTAATAGTTGTGTGGCCTAGTGAAATGGTTGACAAATGATAAATGTCCCAAACGTTTTGTGTCAATATAATAATTAGCTTAACAATAATTCTACCAAATCAAACGTGAAAATTTGCTAATCGTTAGTTGTCAAAGTGAAACATCGGCGAAACGTTGGTTGGCAAGTGATAATCTGGCAAACAATTTTCTGCGAAAAGGCAGGACACCTTAATTAATAAATTATAATTAGAAGAACTGATAGAAGCTTCTTTAACGGTTCTCGTATAAGTATAGCATCGAATGATTTATTCATTTTTAATAGTCTTAAATAACATAATACATCTATTCACACTTCCGTAGTTATATAGAGTGGCGATTAGGTTATCACATTAAACAGTTAGTACAGCGTCATAAACGCTTTTTTTTTTTACAGACTAATAACAACTTTTCATAAAAAGTTGTGATTAGTCTGTAAAAAAAAAACAATTTTACAAAAAAAAAAAAAAAACGAATTTCCGAAATTTTCTTTTAAACAAACCTAGTCCTGACAATACCGAACACAACAAAAAAACGTGGTTTAACGCGTTTGCGTAACTTAAATTGTCTAGGTATTTAGAATAAGGTTTCAACGCATTTCCGAGATATTTGATGTGACCAAATGAGAAAGAATGTGACAAAATATTGTAATTTAAAAGAGTGTCCAAGGAGTATCTTTCCCGTTCTTCTCCATAGGACCCTACTACGCTTTAAAATGAGCAACTGTTTTACTCTCTTTCTGACTGACCGACCTCTTGAAAACTTATAAGTGCCTGTAGGTACGAGTACCTTCTACATGGTTTAATTGCTTTGCTAAATAATAGCTTTGAGTTGGAGTTTTGACCGAAAACCATCAAATCGCTTACAGTTATCTGCTAATAGATTTCCATTCCCTGCATTATCTTGTAATGTTAAAGTAAGTAACTACATTTTGCGCAAGAGACTACATTGCCATTAGGTGGCTACATCAAGTTAATAGCTAAGTTTTATTGCTTAGATACTATTAGTACCTTTTCGGAATTATTGAAGATACAAAATGACCTTAATTTTTTTTTTATTAATTACATCAATTTCCGATTGTTACAATAGGTACCTACAATCGATACAATTTGTAATTACATCTTCTTCAATTGAACACATGGAATTAGTAAATATGATTGAACACAGTATTGTGTGATAATTGACGAGAAATAAATAAATAGAAAGACACATTACATACTAAAGCCAAAAGCAAAATAAAAAATAAAATTAAATATTCAAAATAAAAAGATTAATATGTCCTGTGCTATAATTTAATTAATTTATTTATTTAATACTTCAAGCACAAAAAATGTACAGAGGCGGACTTAATGCCATTGGCATTTTCTACCAGTCAACCTTTGGGTGATGCAGAGACAAACAATGGTAGGTGCAATCATGAAATTTGAGGAATAAATATTTTAAATATAAAGATACGCATAAACCTATTAAAACTATGAATATAATATATACCTAATTACATATAAATATAAGCACAGATAAATATACATAAATAAATGAATATAACTAATTACCTACTCAATAAAAAGAAATGAGACAAACAAAGAGAAAATATTACCGTTGTGATGATACTGCCAGCTTCTTGCGAATGTGCTCGCGGACCTTAACTTTAAAGGATAATCGGTTGGTTGCCATCCTGATTTCCTGGGGGAGCGCATTCCACAGAGAAATAGACTGAACGAAGAAGGAACAGTGAATGAAGTCTGTGCGGTGAGTGGGACATTGGAGAAGACGATTGTGTGATGAACGTAGGTTTCTATTGTGGTTGGCGCAAATGTACTGAAAGTGGGGGGCTAAATAACTCGGGGAAGACGGAGAATCAAGAAATGAGAACAAGGTGGTCAGCGCCCTTAGCTCTCTACGCTGGCGTATGGGTAACCACTTTAGAAGCGACCGATGCGCAGAGACATGATCATATTTACGCAAATTGAAAACGAATCGAATGCAGTTATTAAGAAGACGGTCAAGTTTGTTGAGGAGATCTGCATTCAGGTCATAGTAGCACACATCACCATAATCGATGATAGAGAAAATTAGGGACTGCACAAGCATTGTCTTCGTACTTGACGGTAATAAATTTTTCAACCGGTACAGAGCCCGCAGCGTTCCAGTAACCTTCTGGCTCACCCTAGCGATTTGAGTCCGCCAGTTTAGTGTACAATCAATGTGCAAGCCTAGGTCCTTCACGTCAGTACCAAAAGGAACGATCGTACCATTGAAGAGAACCGGCGGCAAGGTCGTACCGTCCACCTTGCTAATATTACGAGAACTGCCAATGATGATTGCCTGACACTTCGTAGGGTTTACAGCTAAGCCAAATCTGTCAGACCAGTTTTTTATGGCTATCAAGTCCTTGTTTAGATTTTCGATAGCGTCAGGCAATTCATCAACCTTCCCTTGACAGTACAACTGCAAGTCATCTGCATACAGATGATACGCACACTGAAGTTCGGAAGTTATAAGATTAATAAAAATAGAAAACAGAAGACTATAATTTAACATCTTGTGTACCCGCCATAATTACACCATATTTCGGCAAATAAATGATTTATTATTATTAAAAATTATAACGTCAAAATATTATATTATTATTTTTTATGGATGTATACCTGAAATAAATGATTTGATTTGATTTTTTTGTTATAAAAAATTTTGATTGAATAATATTTTTTTGCTAGAATTAAGTCCCATAGCTAGCCTTCCTCGATATCCTTCCAAATTGATCTACGTATTAAAAATAGAACTCCTATCTGCGGATTTCCTCTAATTTTCTATCGTAGAGTTAATGCTTACTGAATCAAAGTATGTTAGCTAGGCGTGGGCAGACGGGAGAGCTTAGTCTATTGTGGTCAACTAAAGGTTAAATATCACAGTAGTATCATAATCATTGCCAGTGAAAGGTTTCCAGCGTATCGCCCACGGACATCACGATAGCCTGTTTCTATAAATTAAGCCTGTTAGTGTTTATCTGAAATATTCAGATAAGAGTAGTTAGAATCTATGTACCTATACTTAAGTTATAAATATGAGTCTGTGAAGACGTTTGTTACTCAATTACCTTACGCCCCATAGGCTCTACCATAGGCCCTACCTCGATAATCTAAAATCCTCGAAAACCTACTAAGCGACACGCAAAAGAAGACTATAATGTGCGTGCGCTCGGAATAAAACGACGTGTGCCAAAACGAATTTACAATTTTTTTAACAAAATTAATAAATTAAATTAAAACTACTTTGAGTAAACTTTGATAATTCTCTATGTTTTGAATAACTTAAGCGTTACGCCATGATGTCGAAAAAAGTAAAAATATAGATATAACTGCAATTTTTTTGTATCTAAAAAAGATCATTGAATCGTGTTCCTTTTACACGATACTAGACCAAAGAGTTAAAAAATATTTACCAGAATATTAAATCCTTATTCCACATACTCAACAAGTTACACGAAATAGAAAAAACAATTTTTTTTCAACATAGTCACGGTTTCCTAGTAGAGCGGTGGCCGCTACATAACGGCCGCAATGACGGCTGTCATGAATTTGACGGCAGCGTGATTTGACTTGTCAAAAAACGTTCTCTCGAAAAACTAGTACCTATCTAGTATATCAATTTAGGAGAAAAACACCAACTTGCTTTCATAAATAACGTTTTACGGACGCTATGTGGTGATATTCTAGGAAACCGTAGACTTGGGATTCTTTTTATTACCTACATGAAGATGTTCCTAGTATACGAGTGAAACCGCAGGCAACAGCTTAGGCATCATCCGTATGGAAAGTTCTGTAGTTACGGTTGTAACCGTTTTACCTAAAGACATGAGCATATCACCTCATGACATGTTCATCAAGAAAGGTTGTCTAAGTTTTACGACCTAATTTAGGTCTGCATTTGTTTCTTACAAAGCCCTCTAAAATAACAAGTCAGAAAAATAAAGTATTTAAATTATGTATGAACTGAAAAGCAGTTCGTGTCAAAACATCACAAAGTCAATAAAAAATGTGGTCGAAATTTTTTAATAAATAAAAATCAATTTCCGTGGAACGATGCGGGTAACTACGGGAATATTAAATTTTCGACGTGCATGTCTCCACAAAGTTCGTCATGTTCTGAAGTTCAGTTTACCTGCCCGCTGCACCAGATATTAATATTATGAAAACCACAACTCGACGACTACTTTTGTAGGTAAATAGATGAGTTTGAGTACCGAGTCAACTTTGATGCTGGGATACGAGTTGCACTTTATTTATTTAGACGTAGGAATAACTCCTACGTCTTATAGTGGTTTCGGAACTAATATTAGTAATGGAGACAAGGTTATTTGTTTAGGTAAATATTTTGTTTTACTCACATGTGCAATTCTTGCATCTTTATAGCGTTTTCTGGTAATAAGTGCTGTTGCGGTGATCAGAAAACCAAAGTTGTCGCCATAGCTCACCGAATAAGCAAGTTGATATAGCAATGGGCCGGCCATATTTGCAGTAAAACCGATGACCGTTGGGGTAGACGTATTTTTGAATGGAGACCGCGAATCGGCAAACGTGAGGTAGGACGCCCTCAGGCTAGGTGGAGCGAGCGACGATCTTCGCAGGGAGGTGGATAGCAGCTGTTTAAGAGTTGCCAAGAATCGAGCTGAATCCAATTGCACTTCGCAATTGGAGAGGCCTATGTCCAGCAGTATGTATCTATTATAAATGGTCTGGTATAACTGCATCAGCAGCGACTTGGGTTCCATTCCACATGGTTCACGAGATATCCAATAGGTCTGTAATAACGGGTCCACGAAATCACGATCGTGATGGTCTCTGTCTATATCTTCAAAGGTTAACCCCAAGGGAAAGAAGGCCTTTAAAAAAAAATTTAGTAAATTATCTACCAAAACCTCTGTTCACTTTACCACCTGATTATGAAGAATTAACTTGTTCTGACAATGACTCATTCACCAAGTTAATAAAAACTTGGGTCATCAGGATTTTATGTTCATTTCGGCATTATATTTCACACATGGTCGTTGTTAATATTATAAGAAAACATAAAGTTAGACGGGCGATGTTTTATGTCTGCGCGGGCGACTGTCTGATTGCAGCCATTGCGCCGAGCCGACCAGTATATCGAGTAGGAGTAGTACCTACCGACTATATTTTGTCATTGTTTTGTTCAAGTAAGAATACCTATATTATGTATTTACCTGCGCCACCGAGGCTTATTGTAAATCATATTCTATCTATTTACCCACTATAAACTTCACAATTTACTGAATATCAGTAAGATTACTCAAATACTATTCGATAATGTTCCCATTAATTGCTATTTCTTAATAGTAATGAGCATCCAGACTTTATAGATTTCATCTTAAGCCATTCAAAGGATGGGATTATGACGCCAATAAATAGCAACGCCTCCGTAGGTACAGACAGCAACATAAATTGTTGAAATCAAGTAAATGAGTAGTTTTAATTTTAGTCCGTTGTGTGTAGGTTTTCGAAACACGGCCATGGCAACATGAACCATACACGATTGACCACTCTTCGTAACAACACATGATTTACATAAATGACCAAATAAAAGTCCAACATAATCTTATCACCAGTCCCGTAAGTTCAGATCAAAAATCTACAGGAAGGTTTCAATGCTCAGTTGGATGTGTCGAGAGACTTCTGAGTTCTGTTGCTGACCGTAGCTGCACTCACGAAAGGAACTGCGATCGCTGGCTCGTTCGTAATCTATCCACTCCTACGACACTAACGACTTTCCTGGAACTGTGTAATTACTTGCCTGTTGTTGCCTGTGTGTTAGCTAAATGATTTAACTTAACATACCTACAGCTAAAACACATTAACAATGAAAATAAAGTGTCCACTTTGACGGCTATTGATTTTATTCATGGTCATTAGGAAGATTACCTTCGTAATGGCTTTTTTGTAAATAAAAAAATCATAACGGCTATTAGTTTGACTACTGCATAATGTGCTTTGGCTACTTCAGCTATTCTGAACAAATAGGCAGAGGCTCATAAAATTTAAGCTGTTTCAAGTTTATCATAGCAGGTTAAGTGGTAGTCAAAATATAAGTAACCACGTAAGAGTAGAAAGCTTAATGTGGGAACTTCGCAGGTCGTTAAAGTTGATGATCGAGTTCGCTTGAACTCTGACTAACTTGGGATCCTTTGGGATAACAATGGCAACTATAAACTCAGGAGTCAGGCTGAATCGCGAGCGTCCGTGTGCCGCGGCCACTTTTATTACTTAATCGAAAAGCCTTTAGGCGGTTTTAAATGAAATCGTCTATATTCTCGTTACATAATTAACTCGTACTGGATATCATTAAAAAGGAGTGACGGTTTGAGTATTCGATTCGACGAATTTATCGGATATAAATCGGTCTTCCATAATTGTTTATGTGGGATTAATTGTTCCGTGTGGGTCGGCTCGCCGACGGCGGCGGGCGGTTCTCGTATATCACTAAACTGACGCGCGATTCAATTATACCACGAACTGACAGAGGCTGGTCGACTGCATAAAAGTTTCCATGCTGAAAGTGCTTCATGCTGCCTTCTTATAGTTCCTTCTTATGTGCGATTTGCATGCTCGTCACTCATCGTCCGTAAACGCTTTTTAATTTTGTTGGTATAATGTTCAATTCTTTAATCAACAGGGTTCAAGGGCTGTTATGGTTTCTGTCAATTGTTTTGTCAATTATAAAACAGCTTTGACGATTCAGAAATAACTGTGGAAAAGGTTTCCATTGTTATCGACACAATATGCTTGAATATATGGAAATTCAAGTCAGTTAGTTTGCAGAAACCATAGATCTGTATCTCGCTGGTGGTGAGTCAATCATTGCTCATCGAAGTAATTCTATCTCTGGGATGGCAAGGCATCTACGATGTCATCTGATTAAAGTTTTATCCAGTATAATTCTTGATTATGTATGTAGAATGAAAAGCCCATGTTCTGCAGTAGACACTCGCAAGGGCTCTTAAATTAATGATCTAGTAGCTAGGGTATCCATCTCAATGCATTTCAAATGTAGGTATCATTCCACATTTCTACAATAAAATCAATACAAAACAGAACTCATCACATAACACTTACTAGATTATGAAGTAATATGAGTTTCAATTAAGTGTCGAACCGTGCGATAGCAAGTTACCGAGTGTAACGTTAACGTCTCATCCGGGCGGCAGAGGGCGCTGTTAAATCTGGCGCAGATAATAAAGTGGACCGTATTTACGACAAACTCGTAGCCAAGTTATAGGTCGATTCGATTAGTCCGATACAGAGTTTACGGAACGTGTTTACGGCAGCTGAGCAACTTGTGTATATAGCTGCCACACGTTTATACACAACTATTTGTGTGCTGTTTTACCTATTTGTAGTTTCGTTAGTCACGATGTCACGGGTTATTCAAGTTATTTCAGTGAATGTTTAAAATTTGCAGCCGTTTTCAATCGATTTTAATATTGTTGTAAGGCAGATGTAGAATAGGTTTAACAGCTTGTAATAAGTAATTTTCTTTGGTCTATCGCCAAAGCTACCATCGTAACCAGTTATTAGGAAATAAAATATACTAAACCTACTAATTGTGATACATCGCACAAGGCCTGGTTTGGAAAGAAAAAGGGGATGCCTTTGCCTAGCATTGGGACAAAATACAGGCTAACAAAAAAAAAATCTCCGTTACTAAATTTTTACTGACGGACGCTACGAAATTGTAACTGACGCTATCACTATTCCAAACACATCCTAAAAGGAAAGTAGGTATCATGAACTGACCCACACCCTAATACCTTAAACAAACGTTATCCTTGAATCAGTATTGTTTTATTCGGTAATTGATTGCTAACATCTTCCGAAATTAGTTTCTGTTTGATGTTTACCGTGCTTTTGCCTGACTCTCATTGCAAGCTGGAGGTTCTTTGATTGACCTTTACAAACAGCATAAGTAGGGTTTGGTTATTTGCAATTAATATATTATGTTGTCTTGCTACGGAATTGTTGTCGACATTGTCCTAAAACAACCTTTTGAATATTTGGTCTGTGACTCCGTGCAGTAGTCGGGACTTCGGGAGCAGATATCGCTGCTCCCGCCTACACCCTTATTATGCAAACTGTTAGACATTTCCAGTATTTGCCGCGAAGAAAATGTACGTGTACGGGGTGTAAAAATACTATTCTAATAACTGTACGTACTTAAGGCCACCCGCATTGTCTGTCATGTATGTCTTTTTCTCGTACTTTGTATTGAATTTGCTCTAGCTTGAAAGGGTTTACCCCACTCGATTATTACCCCTACCAGCGGTAATTCTTCTTCAGATATTTCCTTACGTGGAATATTTTAACTTTACTAGAAAAACAGTCGTATAAGGAAAAACATTATTCGGGTCTTGCACGCAGGTAGCAAATATACAGCATGATGCATGTTTTTTTTATGATCAAGTCATCTGAAAAGCATCTCTTTTTATCTTCTATTAAGTGAAGAACAGGTGGCTTATAGGAAATTTTAATCAAAGAGCCGAGGTACACACATTATTCAACTTTACGAATTAAAAAATAGAATAATGAAGGACAAGTAAATTCACTTGTTAACGTTAGTTAAAAAATTATAGTATTGTTAGTGTGTGTTTATTTTTCCTTCATAAATCTTGCATTCAAATACTGCCCTCAGTTGTTTCAGCAGTTCGTTTACAAAGCTCGGTGGAACTGTATCTGGTAAACATTGCATGTTGTTTCGGAATGTGAGTCGTTCAAAATGTATGGGATTTAATCACTTGTTTTAACTTTTGTTACAAGTTTACATAAGTACCTTCGTAGTTTATATGTAGACTTGTTTGTTTTGTTTGTCTAACGCTACTGCTGAGTATGAGGACCTGGGTTCGATTCTTAGGTCAGAAAAGATGTTATTGGGTTTTTCTATGTAGAATTTCTCAGTAGCACTCGGAGTCTGGATTTGCGCCCGGTTAATGGCAATAGGCTCGCCCCTATTATGAGTAGGTACATGGGACTTAAACATAACTTGTGAAATGTGGCTGTACTATAGGTACCTAGACCTCTGCCCAACCGCTCAGAAACAAGGCGTGATATTATATGCTGTTGGATGTTACATGATTTTTAAGCAGTATTAAATGATTTTACCTAAACATTGTGATTACAGAATCCATCAATTAGAAATACCTATAGATATTTCAATAACAGAGCAAAGTAACTGGATATGTTATGATTTAATCTTATTTCACTAGTAACAAAACTTCAAAAGATTGTAGGAATGCTCTAAAAAGTATTGTTTGTTGACAACCCTACACTTTTAATATTAATGTTAAATTTTACTCCGTGGTTAAATGTAACAATAAAATTGGAGACCGTGTGTGAACCTGAAACGCTGAACGGCTGTAAGAGCTCATTAGTTTCATAATTTAATAAGTTAGTTTGGGCGCAGACGTCGCTCGCGTCGCACGCGTAAATTGAAATCAGCTCCTGTTATGGCTTTCATTAAAACCTTTTATGATCCGGTGGCAGTTCTCATTTCGCCTGTTCCAGCCGCGCATGTTAAATTATTATAATTTTAATGATACCTACTTACCTACATATGCAAAGTATGTGGGTTCACCAAGCACTTTCAGTTCAATGAATTTTTATTTTATCATTTTAAAATAACGTATAACGTCGGAATAATCGCATTCACCTCATTATTACGATGAATAATGTATTCTGTGGCTTCATTTTTATATTTTTGGATACCACCAAAACAGGGAAAGAGGTGTTCTTATTTTCTTTTATTATTTACCCAACGTTAAGGATGATGACTTAATTGAGCTTACTTTTATAACAACTGTGCATTAAAAAAAAAAAACAATAACTTCCGAACTTTCTCATTGGAAGTTTCGTCATACTGCATTCGGTATTTCAAAGGCGCTGAGCAAATGTATGGGCTTCGATGACTTTATACTAAATATTAAGAGGTTAAATTATCTTAAACGGGACAATTAAGATTACGTCGTCGAAAGTGGCCGTAATGTTATTGCCGGCAGCCCATTTACAACGCAAGGGCAAGTAACCATGGAGCCTATCAGTTTTATTGGCTTTATTTATATTTACATGTGTGCTCTGCGGCTAATAATGTCTCATTCAAGAGGATGAATCACGACGATGTGCAGTGAAAGGCATGTTATTGTGTAATTTAACTAATTAACTGCATACCAGTGGGGTAGTTAGAGACAGGAATGGAGTGTCGTTTATGAATATGTAAGTATAAAGAGTTTACTATAATGCAGTTGCTTTACAGCTACACATACTGAAATATATTGAAGTAATAGATTATAGAACCTCCGACTATCTCTATCTGAACACATAGCTGTCCATTCCAAGGTTGTCTGGAAGACATCGCAGAAAGCAATAACGCCGCCGCCCATTGTATGTTTGGTAGTGTTAAATACTTACATTTTTTGTCATGAATTTTCTGGTGTACGATAAAGTAAATAAATATCTCTAGACCTGTAAAAAAACGGAATCGAAAATTACTATAGAAATCCCGCTAAACCTGAAACTAAATATAACAGATAGGTACACAAAATTCCTTCGTTTCAGAAGTTCAGTCCTTGGCCCACGATTTGTTCGCAAATGGACCGAGAACCTTTATTTAGAGATCGTTTATTATTTAGAGTATCCAGCTATTTACTTATTGTTGGGCAAACGAGATGTTCGCGTGTGGGTCGATGGCTACCGCACTACAACCAGTCCCATCTCGACTGTCTCCCTCTCTTGGGAATACAAGGACAACGTTTGTTTGAACTTTGAAGCATAACTGTTACTTCTTACAAGGTTTTTTGAGACAAGAGAAGTACTTATTGTTTGATGAACAATTTTTAATTTCTATAATAAAAATCTTTTAAAGAATTCTTGTTTTATATAAGTATTTCAGGTTTTTGGTTTCAGATGATGTCTGCCTGTCATCTTTCACGATCGCGTGCGCGTGCAATCTTTGAGAGATAAAACACTGCTTAAAACTCTTTGGGCTCTATTCTAGTTAATACAATTCATAGATTCACTGACAGACCACGCACAGTCTACACTGGTTCTAGAAGCATTAAATTTTGCACAAGAGTTTATTTTATAACGAAAGGGGGCACTTAAACAGAATTTAAGAAAAAACATGTCCAAAGGGTTAAAAAGGGAATGAATGGAAGTTGGTGATGTGTGGAAGTTGGTCATTTTTGCCGATCGGACATCCCAATCGGGCACACGTCTCAGATAAAGTCTTCACCTATGTGAGTGTAACAATGTAAACAAACGTCTTGCGTGAACTTTAGAGGAAAACGCCTTGACTTGACAACGGGTATAAACATATTATGCAAGTCATCTTGTACTCGTACAGCTGACTGTACGAGTACAAGATGACTTGCATGAGGCTGACCTCATAATGATGTACAGGATCACTGAAAAGAATTAATAATTATTAATGATAGTTAATTCTAAAATCCAAACCATTTAGTTTATAGTCTGTCCATGGCAAACCGACAAATTGTGAACCGGTATTAAACTTGCATGCCACGGATCGCATCTTGCGCTATACTAAATAGCTAAGTAACTGCGACCAACTTGGAAGTACCTCTCGCCTGCCGCCGCAGGGGCACCGCTCGCTTCACTCGCTAGACTCTTGCGCTGTTGGTCACAGTCATAGTTCTAACCTAACCTAACCTATTCGGTCGGGGTGCCCTGGCATAGTTATTGCGACCAATTCGGCTACCGCCAAGACCAATCAATCGGGGACGGTTCACAATTTTACGGGTAATAAAATCGGTTAGATTGTGAACCCTGTCGGTAAGTGCAAGTTCGTTCACAATTTGACGGTTTGACATGGATAGATTAAACTATCGAAAATTAATAAGTTATATTGAAAGCAGTATGGTACTGTTCACAATTTAACGACAGTTTAGAATCCTATAGTACTTACCTATAGCCGAGTGTCATAGGATAGTTTTTGTTTTAAAACAAGAAAGTTCACGCAGACGAAGTTGCGGGCAGAAGTTAGCGTATAATACACAGTTTATTGTACCTAGAGTAGATTATAAACAAATTAGGGCAGAACATAATATCATTGTCTGACATAATCTAGCTCAATTTAAACAGTATTAGTAAATGTTTTAGTGGTTATAGTTAGCAGTAATGACGTAAAATATTTTCTATTTTCTTGTTGTTTAGTTGATTATCAATTCAGTTTTTTTTTTGTAAATCATAAATAATCATAATACATGAAATTTTAATGAATTTTAATAGGAGTACTATTAAAACAAAAAACAAAAACAACCTTCTTGAAATACTAAAAAGTAGTGTATCAACGTATATTGTGCGGGTAGGAAACCAGCATGTCCTAGAACAAAACATTCGAAGACATAATGACACTACCAACCCGCACTGGGCTCGCGTGGTTGATTACAGCCCACTCCCTCTCGAAGAGAGGAGGCCTGTGTCCCAGCAGTGGGAACATTATAGGGCGATTATGCTTATGCTACTCAGTTTGTGTATGCTGGTCTAGTAGGCTGACGTCAGTGTTAACAAAACCAGTATAAACTTCCTCTTATTCTATTGAAACTTACGGAGTTTCAACGCTATAGTAGCTCAAGGTCAAAGTATTACCTTTGACGTGCGGCCTAGTGTACCTAGATTTGTAAGTTAGTAATAAATTCGACAGCATTTTTTAAACAATGGGGTCATCAATCATTTGCTACTCATCTCCATGCTTATTCCCGAGATGTTGTTTGTATACTTACATACTTATAGACAGGTATTTTTGCTGAACTTCAGGACGATGTGCTATTAATCTGATTTATTCTTCCATTGTAATTGTGGCTATGTTGTACAAAACTAAGGTTGTTGACCACTACTATTTTTCTGTATGTCTGGGCTTATCTCGTTAACTACTGAATTTATTTCCATACATGTCATAGTTAATTTATCTGGTATACCGCGAGTGTGATAGTGTACCGCTATCATTACTCCAGATAGCTATTTTTTTTTGCAAGATACTTTGAAAATCATTGAAAAGTAAGTATATTTTCCTGACGCACAACAAAGTGATCACAGGTGGATGTTGCTACTTTTCCTGTAATCTTTCGGTCCCTCTTTGCGGCACCCATGGAATTGTCTTTCCGTAGGGGAAAAGAACCTCATAGTTATTGATAAAATACGATCGTAAAACGTTCGAAGAGGAGGGGAAGTGGGGGAGGGGACTATTGCACTGACACGGGCATGCTTTTTCACTAGTAATATTTTGCTGAGGCTACAGACATCCTTTAGGAATATTGCTAACAGCCTCGCTGAGACTGCGTTTTGCTTTATTTTTTGGTGGTAAAAATACTTTGTTGGAGTCCCACATTTGCTTACTGCCTTTGTTTCCATACAATTTATTATGAAACCAAATTGTTGTGTGTTCACAAAAAATATGAGTACCTACGTTTTATTTCGCTCTGTAAATATTTTGCTCCGTATTTCTTTTAAAGTTATTTTCTCGTTGGCGTTTTTGTAATAAGGATTCTAAATAGTATACGCACCTTGGTCTTCACAAATGCATTGGTAATTGTAGCAGTCCTGGGCGTCGGGACATTATGTAATAGTTAGGTAGTAACAAACACCAAGATGTATATATAAACTCAGCTTGCACTCGGCTTTGACTCCAAAATTAGCCAATTTTCTTTTAAGATGGGTATTAATAGACTCGCAGATAGCTGAAAGGTCTGAATAGAGTCGTTTTGATTCCAGTTTATTTTATTTACGTCTCAGAATCTAATAGATTTCGGATTAAGTCTCACAATGCTTCTTAATTGTAGGTACGAGTATAAGTATTACATAAAAGGAGAGGAGAATAAGGCTCGAGGTCGTTGTTGGTTTCACTTTTATGGGGTTGGCAAACGAGCTTCTATTGTGAGCTGGCTATCGATTCAACAATGCAATATCGTAGACGAAAATAACCAAAGATGATTGCGCTTTCGGCTCACGCAATAATTTTTCTCGAGTACATTATCATAAATTACATGTTAACATCGAGACAGCGCTTGTTAATCTGTAGCGACATAAATCTGCCTCGTCTCATCTAGGGCACCTATTCTGAATAAATTCTGGTAACGATCCCATTGACATTGTCGGCACGGCAGCCGATGTCG
The DNA here is from genome assembly GCA_963669345.1 of Gortyna flavago. Taxonomy (NCBI): domain Eukaryota; kingdom Metazoa; phylum Arthropoda; class Insecta; order Lepidoptera; family Noctuidae; genus Gortyna; species Gortyna flavago. The sequence continues at coordinate 13,114,573 of OY770126.1, forward strand.
CCGCGTCTGAAACATGCAAATGAAGACATGACGCCGACACCGGGATGTTTATGCTCGGCGCTCGGCTTTCGGCTCAGGCAGGAGCGAGGCCCAGATGTTAACACTAGTGTCGTGTTATCGCCCTCGCCGTCGTCTTAAACACGTTTTACGTAACGCCGAGCACTCGATAGCTATCTACATAAATTTGCGGTTATTTGTAGTCTTATAACGGTGTAATTTGCGGGAACAACGTCCCAAGTGCTTCCATTCGCTTCATGTTGTATTCCGGCAATATAATCAAGGGTTTAACGGAGTAGAACACTGTTGATGGCTCTGTCTATAAAACGATTTTTGATAAGTGTAGCGGCGTTAATAAGGTTCTTTCTCGGAATATAAATTGGTCCAACCTTGACAAAGTACCGCGCGAAGGTTCACATTTTGTTACAAACGAGTTCGGGGCACTCTTGTCGATCATCGAACTTAATTGAGTCGGCGGCGCTATCGTCACCGTTTTGCTAATTGAGGTGTTTTCTAATTTACAACAGAGAATCATTAGGCGAAATAACACTATTATCGAAGGATTACTTGCGTAGTACTTAATTATAGTAGACCGGGTGGCAGCCATTTGCCTTTGTCTAAAGTGTAATTAAACCGAGCGGAGCGTAATGCCCACGCGCACCATTAGCTCGGCAGATTCCCTGCTCCCCGTCTCTGGTCCCCCTTTTTCCCCTCCATCCATTTCGCCGTGGAATAAGTGACAGCGGCGAGCAATTTATCTCATTGATCCCTTTGCATACGTCTCAGTCAATGCGCGCGCCGGCGATGCCAGCGGCAGGGCCCGCCTCGAATGGATTTACGGGATTTCATACCAACAGAATAAGGGGATGTGGGACCGTTTATGCTGAATTACTTATACATTTTTGTTGGGCCCTCTGATCTTTCTCAAGTGACATTTGTTTCAGAATAGAAATATTGTGCGGACGTGAACCAACCTCATTTTGTGAAGTCCTCGCGTTTGCGCACCCTTTAATACGGCGTAAGAAGAAGATCGATAAAAGTCAAATTGTTTTTTCTATTACGTAAATTTATAAATTACCTACCCAAATTACTAAGACAAATCTACTTATAACTATCCGAGTGAAAATTTTACACGTAAAACTGCACGCCTATTTTCCCTTGCGTCAACAATTTTACAAAGGAGCGTGATGGATTTTATAGCTAAGTTCGGCTAAGTTACGGGACCCTAATGAATTTGTTCGCTTACATTGATGTAATGTGTCGTAAAGTAAATGAAGTTTGCATGTAGAGGCTGGTCGTTTTACTTGAACGCTATTAAAACAACTCGACCGGCGCCCGCGCCGGGAGGACTTGACGCAAATACGTCGTCAACTTAACGAACGGTGTTGTAAAACAGCTTTCAATTGCCGTTTTTAGATGATAGTTTTTTCTAGCAATAAAAATGTAGTGCCTGATAAAGTACTTTTAACTTTTATGGTTTACTTTTTTTTTTACTTTGTGCACTGAATTTTTTATTATCATTAAATCGTCACTGTGAGACTGACTGGCAACACTAAGTTACACGTGTAAGATAAGAAACACCTTAAAATGTCGTCCTAGCCTTCAGCTTATGCAATTTGTATCTGCTCTAAATGCATCGAGTGACATTTTTAATCGACTTCTTTAAGTAGGTTATTTTATGTGGAATATTTTTAGCTTCTCATCATAATTTACATGTTAATGAAACATTTTGTTGTTCCATACCTAGGTACCTACTTGTTTGTAATGTTCACAATCTTGCTCCTAACGAGAATACAGTTTTGTTGCAGGGAGAGGTACACAATACACAATGTTGGTGCACCGACATTGCTCGAGAATATATGCTTTACTTTATAGGTATAAATTATATAAATTATGGTTTACCTACTAAATCATGGAAAGTTTCTAAATGGACAAGGCAGCCTATAATGTTCCCACTGCTGGGATACAGGCCTCCTCTCTGTGAAAAGGAGTGGGCCATGACCACTACGCGCGGGCCCAGTGCGGGTTGGTGGATGTCACATGTCTTCGAATTTTTGCTTCTATTACATTCCGGTTTCCTCACGATGTTTTCTTTCACTGTTTTGAGAGCAGTGGTAATGAAATAATTTACTCAAAGTAATGTTCCTGCTTGGGTTGAACCCACGACCTAAAACTCGTAAATCATGGTCGTTACCTCTGGGCCACCACTGCTCTTAAGTGATACGAAAAAGGCGACGTTTTTACTAGGATCACATAAGTGCAACTTTACCACGTCTAGCGTCTGAATTTGATGGTAATCGCGCATCAAGCGCTTCTTCTGAAAAGCGCGGTAATATGGGACTGCAACCGAAAAGTAGCTACAAATCGCCAATAGAGATCACGGCTGAGATGCAGAAGTGGGACTTGGTCTTAACTCAGCAGTAGCCAAGGTTAGGCCATAAATAAGAACAGGAAAACAACTAACCAGCATAGCATCCACTAATACATAGGCTTCCAGACCGAATATCTCAACGGAGACTAGCCATCTACGCGTAAACGATGGTTAAAGTCAAGTGACGTTTAAACGTCAAAAATGTATGGTTAAACAGTCGCTAATCACTACCAACGTTAATTAAGAAAGGGGATAGTGATACTCACTCTTCCCTCAGTCTCATAGTCCGATGGGACGGCAATCCGACACGACCGGTCACGACCACTACACAGATAGTGGATGCTATGCTATGTTAGTTAGTTATGCTATAAACACGTGCAGCCTGGTTATTTACCAAGCTCGCCTGATGAATTATTTCCCACTGACAGTTAATGAAGTTGCAAAGAGCATAACTGCCCACCGAAATGAGTCGGTGCCTAATTTATTTGCGGTTAGCAGGAAGATGGCCGCCACGCGTCGTCGGCAAGAAATGCAGCTCCGCCTTCAGTTAAACATAATTGAAAACTTGACGCGTCCGCTAAGTACCGTGAACAAAATAAAATATGGTTTTCACTATTAATGGATGCCTTTAAAATTAATGCATTGTAATTGAAACAAGAATGACTTTGAAATAAACTTACGTTTGAGATGACCTAAGTCTGAAATAGGAATTCGGCTCTTGGTTAGAAATAATAAGGCCGTATAAGCATAAGAACAACTTAAGGATCTTGTAATTTGATCTGATATAAATTTATTATTATTAAAAGTATTCGTGTTTATTATAAAATAGGCAAATTGTTAAATTCTTAAGCAATTTCCAGAAAATCTCATATGTTAACAATGACTAGGACAATAGATATTGCTTATCTACTTACTTATAAGGTGCAAATTTTTCTCTGTAGGTCGAAAAGGTTAGCGAATTTTCCCATAAGACTGGTTAAGGCCATACGAACGATCGAAAATCCAATTAGTCAACAAAAATATTATGTTTTAAGTTATTGATAGATCTTTAGATACATACTTATTATACAGGTTGGCCAATTCGAAGGTATTCAACTTTAAGTTAGGATAATTTTTATTACTAACGAAAATTACCAGATATTTTCCAATAATTATATGATGCAGGCTGGCAGTTTTGTATAAAAATTACATCCGCCAAACCTCTACCTTTTTGCTGGTTTAAAATGCGATCGCTTATCACCGTTTCTCCAACTTTTCGCATACTTTATAAGGTAGTCACAAATATTCTGTTTTTAGTGTTCAAAGTTGACCATGACACGTCCCTTTAGATAAAGCTGCAGTAAACAAGTTAAGACCTGACGAATCTAGTCAATTGGGGGTCAATTAATGTCAACATTTCTTGAAATGTATTGTTTCGGAAACATTCCTCTCAAAGTTTCGAATATTATGTTTCGTGCTGCATGGTTTCTATCTCCATATTATTAGAACCACGTATTTTCTAGAACTAAATGGAATTACTTTCTCGTAATAATTTGTTGAAGGTCGTTTTTTAATCCGTTTAGGAACTTATGGATAAAATTACTGAAATTATTGCCATAGGTACTCATGGTCTAAATAGTGCATAACGAATTTGCTACTATAAACGATATCAAAGAATCGCAAAATTAGGCGCCAAATAAAAATGGATGCCAAAAAAAGTTGTATAGGTATACATCCGATATGGCCAGCCTATATAAGAGTCAACATTTCTTTGAAGTGGCTTAAGGACTATTTACTTATTTACATAACACCTTTTATGGGATTACTTGATGCTTATTATTAAAATTTATTACCACAAAGTTGCAGTCCCTTTGCAACTCCCATAATCAGGGATTAATCCAGGTCCTTTACCTAAGGGTTGTGACCCTTGGCAATAGTCCTTTTTGATGGATTTATTTCATGGGACTTATAAGTCCGTCGTTGAATTTTATTTGTTTTACATACAATACAACAACATGTTGTGGTTTCTATAGAAAATAATAGATCATGTTTACCTCGTGTGTAAGTATCGTACGAGTACTTAGCAATATTTTATTGCAAAAGTTCCTGGTGTGGAATGTTTGCAAAAAAGTATTCCTAAGTAGAACTTAATAGTACTGTAGCCATCGTAGCACCAGCCAGTCGGATACATCAATTAATGAACAAGATATTGCGATGTTTCCATTAGCTATGATTCGATTAAGATGCAATTGTTATGCAAATACTTGTGCTGTGATACTTCATTGTCTGTTTGTTCGTCGAGTGGGCCCCAGTGGGCTGCTAATTAATGGAATCTATATTCGGCCGAGAAACCAAGGCGCGCAGATTCGGTTCAAGCTTCACTCACAATGGACCGCTCCGTTCGATCCTCGGTACGCCGAGGTTCTATTATGTCCCCCTATCGCCTCCAGTAGCGAAATCCTTTGATTTTGCAGCGCACCCTGTGTCGATGAGAAATTGTTGTTCGTTCTCGTAACAGCGGTTGCTTTGATGGAAGGTTGCTGTAATTTGTAGTTACGAAAGTTCATATTCACTTAAAAAACTCTGAACAATCAGGAGTTGCTAGTGCTGCCCACCTTTCGAATAATGATGTAAAAGGTCACGCCGTAAAACATAATCTTTACGAAGCACAAAAGCTTAAATCGTGGTACAATTGTAGCGTCGTGGTATAAACAGTCACACAGATTTATGATAACACCAAATCATTTTGGTGTATATTCAAATGGCGCGTAGTCGACGCCAACCCTACACTGGTTTTGGGGCACTTTCCATCCATTACCGCCCACATTAGTCTGGTAGTCAATATCTCAGTGCGGTATGCAATCTCGCCGGAGTAGGTGCCGTCCGTCGGGGATCGCTCGCATATCTGCTATCGAAGCCTCTCCGTGTAGGCATGCTTCGTTCTTGTTCCTACGCTGTTGTCTATAAATCTATGTTCGTAAATTCTTCATGGCGGGGATTTGAGGTGCAGCAACTTGAAGGACTGTTATTGAAGTTGTTGCGATGGTTTGAAATGTGTTATAAATGAAATAGGTGCTTTGATGTATTTACTTACAGCTATGAAATTAATTATGTAGATAAAAAGTTCGCAACATGAAAATACTTTTTGTTTCTCCTCTGTTTTGTACAATTTTCTCCATTATAATTAAATTTTACAGCATTCTTTTTGCTCCTCGAGTTTTCGTTTCAGCCAGTGTTGCGTACGCAAGACCGTTGCTGCGAAATTAAATTCATTTTGAGTGCCAGTAAGCGGTATATGGAAACCTCAAAAGCCGTATTACGTTGTCACATAGGTACGCTTTATACATACGTACGTTACGGGATTACTGTAATTGCATACGATGCAGTTATCATCGTGCGATGCTACGCTTCGATTTTATTAATTTAATCAATTTTGTTTTAAATTTCATTATTACGATTCCGATGCATTAAAATTGCCGTCGAGCCTTAATTGGCGTCGTGATTTTATTGAAATTTTAACTTTTTGCCGTTCAATATTTTTAGTGTCTTTCCGTATTTTTGTAGCCATTTTATGGGTTAATATGATTGGTTTGTATGGGATATTGACACCACGTACATAACAATAAAATGCATAAGTATCTGGATATAAAATACTTGCCTCCACTTTGATTTTATAAGAAAGACGTAACTTTTATGTAAAACATTCAATATATTCGACATCACTACCGCAAATCATTCCGAATGAAAACATAAACAGTCAATTCCGGTTCACACAAAAAGCGGGTAAAGTTTTCGTAATGTCCGAAGCGGCTATGAATAAGAGTGGTCAAAATTATGGTATTGTATTTCTTCTGAACGGGACGGTAATAGGCATAAATATTGATATCAGGAATCTATTGCTAGCGGGCACATTGTCTGAACACCTGCCGGCCGCGTATCGCCGCGGTGAGCAATATCCGCGGGCAACCCCGCATAAATATCCATGATGTTTCAATTTATATTCATGATATTAGTAAGTCAGACGGAATGTACGTCACATTTGATTCTCTTTGTTGCTAGAATAAATATGGAACGATGAAAGTATTCCACCTTTGTAGACTGTACTCGTGTGTCCTCCTTGGTTCCGATCCCCGTGTCATGTTTATGAACTTCGTATTTTAGAGGTTTGTTTTTGCGCTTTTGAAGTTAGGGCTGCAAACGCCCCTGGCTTTGGCTATTACTTTTGTGGAAGCATTTTAGATTTTATATTCTGGGATAAAATTTTCTATTATCATAGATACGAATTTCAAGTGGAGATAGTTTATAACGATGAGGTATTTACAGTGGCTTGAGAATGGAGGGTATTTTTAATAAATAATACAGGGTTTACTTAAGTAGGTAATACAGTAATTTTTTTGACTTATTGCTGTAGGTAGGTACCTAAATGTGATCGAAAAATTTACTTGAATTTCCTCCAAAAAAAGGACACAACTTGCTCAGGTATCAAATTACGCGAATTAAATTCCCGACGAGATAATTGGGCAACGATCTATATTTTGAAAGTGTACGGTCTCATCGCCGCACATTTTTCTGCTTACTCTGTAACCTACTTTAGACCAACGATGCGCGTCATAATTAAGCATAATAAAATAACATGACTAACGAATTAACAAGTAGTGAAATGACAACTGGGTAGCTATCAACAACGGAGAGAAATAATCGCCTTCCACTCTTGTACTGTTACTTACTCTTAACTTAAATAAACTTAACTTCTTAGTGCATCTCAGTGGAACGTGTTTCTCTATACTAACTGAACTTATCAACCTTCACGACAAATCGGTGTACGGAGTTTACTACTACAACCCGTACAGAAAGGCTATTATATCATCATTGCTATATAGCAACTAAAAACCTTTGTATATTATATTGTTTTATAAATAAAGGCGATTGAAGTCCTTTCATTGTATGTTTTATTTTTATTAAAGCTAGGTAAACCCAAACTCAACAAATAAAAATCTTTTATTACAGACCCGTAAAGAACTTAATCCAGATGTCGCAGCCAACTGGTTTAATTAGCCGTTTAGGTAACCGCCTAGCCTTTTAACTAAACGGTGGCCGTTCAACTAACGGCCTAAATGATATTCAATTATAGTTTAGGTTCTGACTCTGTAACCAATCACGCGTGAGCCGAATTGGCCGCAGTAACTAAGCCAGGGCACCCCGACCAAAATGGGTTAGGTTATGTTAGAACTGTGATCAACCGCGTGCGAGCCGAGAGAGCGAAGCGAGGCGAGCACTACCTACTTCTAAAGGTCAGGCGGTTAACTAAACGGCAACCTAATTTAACCAGTTGACTGCGACACTTATACCAAAAGACGACTTTCAAGAGTGTGTAGGTATACTTTACGTAACTGCAGCCTCCTGCTTCCTACTGCACTAAATCCTTTACTCTATAGGTACCGCCGAACACCCACGGCAAGTGCCACGGTGACCTATTAGGAACCGAGACAACATTATTCATACGTCAAAAGTTAATTAAAACCAGCTTCAACTGAAACGGAGCAACGTCGTGTGAAACTAAATGTTATTAGTAAGTTCTAAACATTTCTAATGCCTCGGGAGCAGCGGCCGTCATGTTGAGCATGAGTTAGTGCCGCTATCGAGAGCAAACCGTTCACTGGCGACTTCTAGTATAGCTAATCTTTATAAATCGGATGATTTTTTTACCGGTTCCAAATTTTTACAGGGTGTTCTACCTAGGAATATGAACAACTTTCACTAAGGGACCAATTCCGAAATCAGGAAAAAAACCAGCTATTTCATACATTTTGGTTAAGTAGGTATCTATTGAACTGCGAAGCCGAGGGTCCCTTTTATTGTGATATTTTTATTTGTAGGTATTCCAGTACAAACAAAAAAACGGGAAATACCTGGTTCCGGAATTTTGGAAAATTCTGGTTACGGAGATATTGAAGGTCAAAGTTCAACTATATTTGACTTTTTTTTACGAAAACAAGTTTTAAATGTTACAATGACCCGTGTCCGTTGCATGCATCCATTCGCATCTATAAGAACAATATTTTACGAGCGTCACATTGTTAGCTACTGTAAATACCTAGCTATTTTTGACTTAAAAAATAAAAGTCGGTTCCCAGAATTATTTTTGTCCGATATTACTTAGTTTTGTGTACAGCATGCGTAGGTGACGGCTTTGTGATGTGTATTTTTACACTTTTAATAAACTGCATTCCATTTAGTACGTTATTTAACGGTAGGTATATAGGTAGGTATATATAATAGGTTATTGAGTTTTTTTCATCTGGTGAGGTAACAGCTACAATATCTCTACGTGATTTTCACGTGTCGACTACGTGTCATTGCATTGCATCTGCCAAACAGAAATACCATCGCTAAAAAGCTTCAAGAGTCATGCTTCTGTTTCATTGAGTATTTTCAAGGTGAAAAAGCAACCCGACCAATTTCTTTTATATGGAGTTCTACCCTAAAAACTTCTACAGCTATCAGTAAGTAAAAATTTTTAATAAATTTATTTATTGCAAGAAGTTCTTAATATAATAATGTATGTAATGTATAAGGAGGATATACATTATCCCCCTTACTAATAAACGTTGCATAGCGTCGGTATAGTTACACAACGCTTTGTCTTCTTTCGAAAGTCAAATTACTGACGACTGGAAGAGAGAAATTGGTGTGTAACTATTCATCTGATATAATACGTTTATTAGTAAGGGCGTTAGTAGATATATAACGTATATACTCATCATTATCAACACTGCTCTCAAAACGGTGAAGCAAAACATCGTGAGGAAACCGGCATGTCCTAGAACCAAAAATTCGAAGACATATGACAGGCATATTTGCCTGTTCTTGATCGACTGAAGATCTTAATGTGTTGGTTGGTTTTAAGCGCTTCAGGGTAAATTTGTGTTTCGCTAAGTGAAACGGGTTTCAAAGAGAATTTCATTGTTACAAGCTCTAAAGTTTGAAAGCCGTCAGGGATGGCAGGCAACGTCTATGACTAAACGGTAAAAGTGGCCATCCCAGAAGCCTTTGACAAAATAGCAAACCCATAAAATGGTTAGCAAAGTCACCTACATAGGTACCTACTAATAATAAAATGATTACACCGCATCTTAGAAAGAAACAAAATAATTAAGTTTATTTTGCGGTATAAGTAGATGACGCAGAGAAAGAACTCGAACACACAAAAAAAAAATAAGCTGAGGAAAAATATGCGTCACATCAACGCAAATCAGCCATCGCTCAGTACAATGCTTAGACCCTATGCGAGACAGAGCCCCAGCACTAGTTTTTTTTTTGTTTTCTTTCTAATATAATATTTACTTATTATTGAAAATCAACATAAACGAAAACGTAGGTATATCAGCTTATTTACTGTGTACCCAAACGTACGTAATACCTAAGTATATGTATCTTCAAAAGAAACTGTAAATTCCGGGTGCTACAGAAAAAAAAAAACAGTTTCAAGCAAGCTGCCCCATCTTTTAAAACCAGCTATATTCACAACTAAAGAAAGTCATTTTTCAACCAGTGATTACAATAAAATTTTAACTGGATTATCAGATTCAATATAATTCGCTGTTAATAAATAATGCATTTATAGCAGCTTACGCAGTCCGAGGCCAAATAGTCTAAATGTAGTCGTCATACATAATCTAGTATCGGTGCGGTGTATCGACGTGTCATTATTCCTTTATTCGCTCTGATATACTGATGTTTTATGCAATTTTTGTACCCAATACGAATAAATATTTTAAACCCATCCAGTTCATGCATATTATGCGAGCGGCTCTAGTATAATCTGCGAGTTAAAAATATTTTTATCCCTGTTACTTTCCTACGTATATTGGTGCCAAGTCCGTAAGATAACGAATGAACTGTGTTTCTTGTTTTATAAGCACGTCATGAGGAAATTAGAGTCAAAACTTATCAACACATTAATTTAGTATAAAATGGGTTCAAGTTTTACATACGAAAGTCAATCTTTTTATTTTGAACCAAAGGCCTATAAGTACAGTCCGGTCGTCGAGAGAATGCGTACCTGACACCTGTCAGGGCGACAATTCTAGTAACTAATAAACATCAAATTCGCAAAACACGTATTCGTTTGTATGAAACCACCGACTCACCGACACCGACCTTTCACCGACTCTAAGACGATAATAATTTAATGTCACCTTAGTGTCTTTAAAATAATTCATACCCTTATATGGAAGAACTATACAAATTTTTAAAAAGTATTTCTCAAATACACATTTGCAATTAAATCAATACAACTCTAGACCTATTCAGAGATCCGTGAACGGCATCGTCTCGAAATAGGTGTTGACTGTACTGTCGAGAGAGTAAGTAGAAGACAGTGTCCGTCCGCCACTAGATGACATCCATTAGATGATGGCAAGAACACTCGAGGGAGAACTAATAATAGACCCAGTAGTCGGCAGTGCATTTAGTAGTATTAAAAGTCAGATGATTCTGCTTTTACTTAAGTTTTGCTAGCCAGTGACCCTTGTGAAATAAAAAAATATCGTCGCCATTTGAAACATTTTCTTTTCTATCGAAATAGTCTTGTGAAAATTATATTCTCAGCCAACATGAATTATTTGATTTTACTATAAGTATTCTCGTCAAATAGGTATAGTGTGCTCCTCTTGTAAGTGATGTATAAAAAATATTAAACAATTAATCGTAGTGTCCGATTTATGCTTAAAGACCGTTACAAGTTTTCGTAGACCTACGCCTACGAGATTCGTAGCGCATTGTCTTTCACAGCGCGCGCTATAACGCTACACATTTTTCTTTACCATAAAAAATGCTACGCAAATAACGATAGTCCAAATATATAAACTAGGTATAGTACGTCAACTCGCTACCAAACTACGCCTGCAATAAAGGCTTATGGAATTGTCAAACAGATAAAATATTCATATCGACGAGTAGTCGTATCTTCCGGAAGTGGCCGTGGTGGGCAGATAAATTGAATCATTGATGGGATGTCCTCGTGCCCACCGGAAGTTCCGCCGGCACCCGTCAATGTAAGTTCCGCCCGTGGTTAACTTTCAGATTGACGCGCCCAATTTAGTCTAAATCTGTAACTAATCCATCCAGCCCCTGATCAGTTGACGTTAATTACATTCCAAGCAGGATAAACTGGGAGTGCCTGTCTAACTATCGAAGACGAGCTGACATTGTGGGTTATGTTCAATAATTACTTCAAGAACTTTGGGTATATGGAGAGGAATAGTGTTGATGTATGTAGGATGTGTTTATGTAGGTTTAAACATGAGATATTAGGTAGCCAGAGTGGTATAGCCCGTAGGGTACGGTATTCACAGATGTAATTGGCTCCAATCATACAAATGCCGTATTAATTGTGACTGGTTGCCCGCTGCCGGGCCATCGGCAATGCCGCAGTAACCTGTTTCCGCATTCGACGTCGCAGTATAGCTCGCAGTATATTCCGGATCGTCATCAAACTGTGTCAGCAGCTCATAAACGCACGACTTAGTGGAGCGGAACTGAAGTGTTTAGTGTAGGCAATAAACTGTAGATCGAGGAGCTTTATAACAAAAAGGCGAGGTCTAACGGACATTACTGAACAGTACATTTGGTCCGCATCGCCGCTCCCGCTCAAACGAACCCCGAGAGCCGTCCTTCAGCGCTCAACACCTTTGTGCTCTAAGGAACTTCTGGTCTGTTGAACCGTGATTCGTAAAAGACTAATGATGTCCCATTTTCAGGTGTTTTTCTATTTGTACAAAATAAGAACTCCTATACCATTTTGCTGATACTTTTCGGATAATTTAAGAAGGCTTTGATCGGCAACGGTTCTCTTTGAAGTATTTTAATGACATTTTGATGAGCCACATCTAGTAAATATCTGGAGGTAATCAATCGGCACGATTTTGAAGCCAGCCCATGGTACCAAAAAATAATCACGAATGAAAAATATGTTGTTGCACTGGAAATGTCCCATAACTGACGTTAATTTATTAATGGCGCAAATGACCAATGCGACAAAACATTGTAAGTTATTCGTCGCATTTTCATTATCAACGAGAAAATATCATTTGGTGGACGTGAGTCACCTTTAGAGGTCGCTGCAATATAAAAATTATTTCAAGTAACGAACAAGGATCACTCAAACACGTAATACGTGTAGTGAAATGTTTTCAGTAGAGAACATCAATGCAGCTCGTTTGTCAAATTGAAATGTGTTGTAAGATTTTACGAGACATTTTAGACACTTTCAACCTCTTTATAGTCGGATAATAATATTTAATCTGTAAGAACCATCAAGAGTAGATAATAACGGAAGTAAGGGAATTTATTTTTAATATTTGTTTTTTAACACTTATTTCTACTGAAATATTGATTTGTAATTGTGATTGAATGACCTGTAATTATGATAATAATAATTATTAAATAAACTAAAGTAGAGCAATATTTTAGTGGCTTCAAGTTGGACTTTACAAAGCTCTTTCTCAATTCCGACAAACCGAAGAGCCTAGAGTGGTCATGCCAATGACAGTGGTCTAAATCGTAAACTCGATGGAGATGGGAAAAGATGGCTGCTTCACCAAAATTACTTCGCAGTGTATACTTTAAGCGGGAGCATTGGTTTTGATAGTCGTGACCCTAATTACTGCGCTCCCACATTAACATGCACAAATGTGCGTAAGGCTCTTGTTACAGCGCCGAGTGAGCGCGCATTATGACCGTTGTGGAAATTATGACATAGCTTTGCGTTATGTCATTTTTGTGCAATTTTCATTTATTTAGTGAGTTTCGCTCTTGGACGCGTATGAATATTTATACAGAACCAGCCAACCAATAATTAAATATATCTTTCATATTCTCAGACCTCCCATCTTTAATTACGTTAAACACTAACATTGACAACGTCATTTTACGATAATTCTAGTAGAAAATAGCTATTAAGTGAGTATCCGCCTCTGGCTATATGTTGTCCACTCCATAAAGAATATTTTTAACGAGAAAGTAATCTTAATAAGCTCAGTGCTGGTATCGATTTGCATTTTCAATTTAATGCCTACGTCTAACGTGCCTGCGTCTGATCAAATTTTTGTTCTATTCCCTGTAGTTAGAAGGGACATAGTCGAATGCTTTTTCTTTCCCAAGTTATGGCGTTTTTCTTACTTTCATCGGTATATTAATTGAGTTAGTCAGCCGTAATAGGGGTGTATCGGTGTTTACTAACCGGGGCGAGCTTAATGAGCGGCTTGTTGCAGTTTGACAGAGTGATTTAATATCGCGGCGTGATCGTTTCAGTAAATCGGGATTAGTTTGGGGTGAGTCCGAAGCGTGAATTATTGCGGGGAATATGCCGCGTTGTCGGTACCGAAATTATATTCTGCGTCAATATCATGTGTGTACAATCAGCTACGTCGATAGCTTTTGCTATCTGGCCCGCGATGTTCAATTATAGACTCAGTTTCTAAGCAATAAAAGCGCTTTTAGAATGTAGAGCTTTAACAAATTATACAATTGGAGTGTTTGACCGTATTCCTTCAAATATTTATCGCCGTTCATAAAGTTCCGTAATAGTAGTTATTCCTAAGTAAATCTTGAGCAAATCTGCGATTTGTAATCTGTTTGCTTTAACATATTAAGATTAGAGAATGACTTCATTGTGATAACAAAATGTGAATGATTCAACATTAACCTTATCATATCTATCAGTGAGATATGGGTCTGAAGTTGAACACTAAATATCAGGTCGTAACCCACACGCGGTAAGTGGCTCACAAGCACATCAATTGCACGAGTACGAGTGTACGGGTGGTAGACCGGCGGAACAAAAGCATGCCAACAACTCGAACGAGTCCCGTGGTTCCGTACGAGGGCCGCATGCAGTTATTAACACAAACAAAGCTGCATATGTGGGAAGATGTGCATTGTGCGTACTTTTTATTCTTTCGACAATGGCCTCGGTTTGTTATTATTGCATTACCATGATGTTTTGGTTGATATGCTTGTGTAAACACCTTTGTTTCGATATGCCAATGATTCCTCGTTCAATAAAATTGGATAGTTATCTAAAGATACTGTGTAAGAGGCCGTATTTTAGCGAGATAGACGGCAATAAAGATTATAACATAGTTATAAAAATTATACGTATAAAATATTAACATAAATTATCGGGTTTCGCTGAGGTACAGCGTTTCACCATTAGTGTTGTAGTTTGTTGCGGCGCAGATAGCATTCCCGTTTTGCTGTTTCTGTATCAACGTAGGTACCTATACTGCAATTACACCTCAAAGATTTGTTAGCATCGACTACAGCTGTGGTACACACTGTGAACTGGGAAATTCTTGTGAACGATTTTTCGGTGTACCTACGTACAATGTCGCGGGGAATTCAACAATTAAATTAACGTGTACCTCTTGCACGACACTCCTATTACGGGTTGTCGCACAATTTAGAGCTCATCTTATTGAGATGGATTTTGCTTATTTTCAAGATAATATACGCTTCTTACAAAGTGACAACTTTTCAAGTGCCCAGAACTGATAAAAAATATGACACATTTTTTAAATTATACTTTCGTACAGTTCAACATTAATTCCTTTACCAAAAAGGCGACAATGCCATCACCATCGCTTATATCTTGCACCATTCTTAGGCGAGCGGTTCGCGGCGCCACATCCCGTCCGCCCACACGCGCGCACGCATCGCGATCGCAGGCTTTCACAACCGCGCTTGCGTAGCACGGACTACGGACTCCGGCGAGTTATGCACAACACTATCTAGCTCACTCCAGACGGATTTATTTGCCTTCGACTGCCTTCCAGAGCATGCTAGTCATTTGGCACGTCGAAAATGCTGTTGCGATCGTCCGCTGTGACTTGGTTGAGCTTGTTCTGGTTTGGAAGCTCATGTCTTGGAGGTTTAGTGTTCGTTGGTCTAGTGTGTTGTAATTTTATTTTTAACACTTTACTACGCTAAACAAAGATGTGAAATTGCAAATAAAAATATTTTACAAAAAATTATGAGAGTAATCATAGTGGCGTGTATTGTTTATGTATATATATAACCATTTAAAAAAAGCTTTAAAGCTAAGGGACCTTTTTAAATACCTACTTAAATCATTGTAATAAATCGATGGCTCAATTAAGAGCCAATTAATTATTTACGATCACAATGAGTGAGTACAGAGGCTTCCTTTATTCCGTGGCGGAGGCTGCGTGTGACAGGCTTCCTTCAGTCAGCGCCGGCAAGCTGCGCGCGCGCACGCGTTTCTCGCACGCACGGATCGGCTCCTATCTTTTGTTTGTTTACCAACAACCCGATCGATGGACCGTGAGAAACACCCGCCGTACTCATTATGCTCATGTTTCGAATAAATGACTTTTATTCCTCGCATAAAAAACCGATCCTATCAGGGTTTTAAATATTCAATTTGATGACTTTCTGTTAGTGAGATGTCAACGCCTCGACCCTTTAATAAGTCGTCGCCGCCACTTTATACGCTTCTGTGGACATAAATAACGTGCATAATGTGACAGATACATTTGTTGCGACCGCATTCAGGAGTGTTAACCAACGATTCTGCGCCATGAAGTCCTCGATGCTTATTGTTTATGTTATCGCGCTGGCGATCGTCGTCGGTGGCGAGATCAGGATCCGCGGCAAAGTAAGGAAGAGATACTCGTCGCACAGGCGGCACCGCGCCGTGCTGCCGCCCTGTAACTTCAATGAGACGATTATCAATGATGAGTGGTCCTTGATGGAAGCGATAGGGAAATCGAAGTATATTTTTACTGGCAAAGTTCTGAATGTGAAGAAGTTTCGATCCGAGGATGAGGCTTCGAGGAAAAAGTCTAATTTGTACACAGTGTATTTGAGAAGATTATTGAAGGGGGATATGAGTGATTTGAGGAAGTTCGTGAAGTTAGAAGGGTCCCAGGAGACTTTGAGTGGTTCGACGTTGATGGTAGAGCGTCCTCGTGCGCGGGAGTCGTGTGCGCCGGCGCCGCGGCCGCGCCTCTCCGCGATCTTCCTCAGCGATGGCGCGTACGCAGACAAGGGCAGAGGACCCACTCCTAGACTTCGGATCCTGACTGACCCGGTGCCGTTAACCCTTTATCATTTGGATAGAATTAATGCTGCTGTTAAAGGTAAGTTCATGTCAACCTTCCTTACTGTATCGATGGTGTATACCTACCACCATCAACCACACATAATTAAGTGGGTTATTTGTCGTTAGGCACTGTACGCCTTTACGACGACGTAGGTAACAGTAAGGGCGATTTTCGTAGTGCAAGTGTTATCACTGATGTGTTATTGTCTGTACCTATACCTACACCACGTAGGTATACTTGGACTTTTAATCATAGGTAACTCAGGACAGCCAACACAGCATCAGCGTCAGCGGTTGGTCATCAGTAACTTGACAGTTTGAAGCAAAACAATGTACGAATTTGCGAAAAGAATGAATGGTAATAAATGATAAATAAATACACAAATAAATTTCAAAAAATGAGTAAGTTCTATTCGAATATTGCAAATAATTGTTTTACCAGTAAACACAACAATAACAAAATAACGATTTAATTTTTAGCTTTACATGGTCAAGCGTAAAATTATTTTCAGCCTAGGTCAATGATTCTTTTAAACGCGATGTCTCATAGTTTGAGTGAGTGTATTCAACGAATAAAATGTTTTAAAAGGTTAAGTTATTAAATTCAATTAAAACTATGAATACCCATAAAGTAGGAGATAGATCATTAAATTTTTCATCTCACTACCTTTTTGTCCTCCCTCCTGTCCCTTCAACTTTCAAATTACTGAAAAGGATTGAAAGTCTAGTCTAGTATATTTAGTTTATTATATACATACTAGCTGCGCCCCGCGGTTTCACCCGCGTAAGTTTCGATTTAGGGGTATGAAAAATAGATGTTGGCCGATTCTCATAGATACCGGATAAGCACAAAAAATTTCATCAAAATCGGTCAAGCCGTTTCGGAGGAGTATGGCAACGAAAACTGTGACACGAGAATTTTATATATTAGATTAATATTTAGTTTATTTTTTTCATATACCTAAGTAAGTACTATATTACTATTCAGTTAAAAAAATTGCCGCTGATCGCAGAATTAAAAAAGTTCCTCATTCAATCTATAAAAATTCATATCTGCACTGTGAAACATAAATAAAACAAATCCGACCAAGTAATGCAATGCAATCGGTTTAACTTCATACAACTTACAATAACGTGTGGGTGTTGCATCCATAGCGTACATAACGTCGGGAACGTATTAAAAGTCGATTTTGATCGACATCTTGACAACTGTTCGTTAACTTAATGGACTGAATGCGATCGGAACGTTTGCTCGGCCGCCCGGGCTTCACTTAGACATAGGCGCGCACCGAACACGATCAATCAATGTATACCGCACCAGATTATTGTTAACACAAACGTATTCTAATTAACTAAGCAAACACTCCAAATGCCAATGGTAATTGTAAAATAACATTGGTTTAATAACAGCTATTTATTTGAGGTGGAATTACATTCCATTTTAAACAAATAGCGATCATCATCAGCCTAGTCTTTTCCCAACTATGTTGGGGTCGGCTTCCAGTCTAACCGGATACAGCTGAGTACCAGTATTTTACATGGAGCGATTGCCTATCTCACCTCCACAACCCAGTTACTGGGTAATGCAATAGTTAAACCCTTGGTAAGACTGGTTGTCAGACTTTTGGGCTTCTGACGACCCGTAACTACTGTCAATCATCCACGAATGACAGCCGGGACCAACGGCTCGAGATTTCAGAGGCACGGAGGGTCTCGGGTCACGGGGGTCTTGGCATGTAAAGATGGTCACCCATCCACGGACCAACCGCGGCAAGCGTAGCTTAACCTGATCGATCGACCCGTGCGGCTGTTATTACTTAGCCACAAGCCCTTCCTTAAACAAATACCAATGTATAGATACAATATCAAGTTATTAATTAAAAAATATGTATGTTTAGGTTAAGGTAGGTATTTATCTATGGGCCTGCGTCGCCTGAAATAAATGGATTATTATTATTATTATTATTTATTCAGGCTTCTTAACAAATTTCAAGCATTTGTGAATCTGCAATATTACATAACGTTGATGAAATGCTACAAATTCCTCTTTTATTTATTACTATAATATCTTTTATACCTTTTATAAAACCGAGTTGCCCAGTAGGAAAGAATGTAAATAATATTACGCTGAGATGCTCTTTAATTGAATTCGCTGTGGGTCACGAATAGACTTTATTCCGAGTCAAATACTCTGCAATAAATTTTATTGCGAAAGCCATTTTAACCTAAAAATTCCAAGAAGATCCAATTTAAGCCTCGCATAATCCAGCGATGAGATGAGTATCGCGGGGTCCTCCGCGCCGCCGCACCGCCAGCCGCGCGGCCGCTCGCCGCACACCCGCGCGTATGTATGTGAATCGCACGCTCTATCTGACACTCCATCGTAGAGCCGCTGACACGTGACTCTTTGTGTTTATGTATCACTTCAGCGTCGCCTTAGTTAGCGAATGCGACGTTGCCTGCGACCGAACGATCCGCATCAGGCCAGAGGCCGCACGATCCGTGGGAATCCTTACAGATAAACTAGGAGACCCACAGACGGACGCGATTTAATCTGCTTCATTAGGCATTTAAGGGCTCGCATGCTAAAGAAGCTCGCGTGAGTCCAACTGAACCCTCGACAATGGTGATTTTTCAAAGATATTCTACATATTATGATCAGTGAGGCGATGTGTTAAGGAATGCCATCGCATCGATACCTCGGTGCTTCACCGGGCGGTTTCATATCTAAAACTATCATCGCAGGAGGCGTTATAGACTGTAGAGAAAGTAATGACTGAGTATATTCGTCACGATAGCTATGTACCACACACGAAGCGAACATCTGATTGCATACAGCGCGCCTGTAATGATTATAAAATTAAAATATCTTACGCTAGTAATCTGTTGGAAATATTCAATTATCATCTTGTTATAGACACGGCTACTTACTTTATGCTCTATTAGGAGGACGATATTGATCTGAAGCCCCGTCAATTGTGTTTAACGAAATTAAGTGCAACTGATTCAACCTTCGAACAAGTTTATGTTCTGTGTCCACTCAAAACAACTTCGTTTGACAGGAATGGTAATTTTCAAGCATCAGAAAGAGATGATGACGTGATTTGTGAACAAGTTATCTACTTAAATGTTTTTGTGTAGCTATAAAGTAAACAGGTAAACAGAATAGTCTGTGAAAAATGTTACAAAATATAAAGTGCGACGTTGAAGATTCGTCAAGAAAGCGAGCGAGCCGACTCGCCCGCCCACGCTCGTACCACTTTCCAAATTCCTCGTGTAAGCGCTTGCAATCACCTATGTACGTGCGGCGACGACTAACAACATTTTTTTAATTTCGTTTACAGTTCTACTAGATAGATTTCCCTCCTTACCTTAATGAGATAAAACTCTTCCTAGACATAAATTATGTATAACTATCTTATATTTCTTATTAATCTCAATTAACGACATTTCTACATATTTGCCAAATGAAATTCATTAGAGAGCAATGTGTAAAAGATACTTTTTCAACCGTGCCTTATAAACTACTACTAACTAGCTTCAACTTAACTGAACTAGCTTCATATTTTCTGACTGACCGACTTCTTGACAAATCAAAAGTGCCTGTAAATGGTTTAATTGAAATAAATGCTTTGAGTTTGAGTTAAAACCAAAAAATAATAAAAAATATACATAATTTAACAAAAAACATTTCACTGCAATTATACATCGGAATACATTTGTTGTTCAAATTTTTAGTATGCAGATGAAACACAGGGAAACTTTCTCTGCTAGTTCACCCCCGAATTTGTACATGAATATTCAGGCGCGCAGGCGGGCAGGCGGGAGGCGCGTGTCGCATTCGGCAATAACTGTTAACTTATGTCACGTATTGCTCTATCCTATCTGTTATCTGGAACCACGACCTCTCTATTGCTGACAGCGCACTTTCAAATGGATATTCAAATTCTTTTGGTGTCAGATTGCTCAACTAACAGTTACCACTAGCAAAAGCGAAAGCTTTTTGATAACATGGCTTTACTACAGGAATATAGACATACACGGCTACTTTCCATTTTAAACCATGATGCCAATTAGCACGGCCTGTACTGTACTAATTACCTACCGACTCGAGTCATAGTTTAACGTAACGTAAGTCCATGTTTGTTTACGTTGATGAAGGTTGTAACGAATTGCGAGGTCTCCCAGTCCGCGCGCGAGGCTGCGCTAGCGCACGCGTCTCGGTGGCGCCACGCCAACAGCTTGCGCAACTTTGTGTTCCACGTGAGTTTACGAGCCACTTCTATAAAGTTTTAACGTGTAAGCCGCTGAAATGGCTTCGATATACATATGACATCGAACCCAACAACTAAGTAACAATCAAAATGAAGCTAAATGTTTTAGTGTTATTGCTTTACTGCTTCACGATAATTCATGCCCATATCCGTATAAGGGGTGAAGTGAGGAAACGGGATACGGTTTACCGCAAGAAAGACATAAACGGCTCCAAATGTGTTTTAAACGAGACGATAACTAATGACTACGAGATTCTGTCGTCAGCCGTGTCTGAATCTAAATACATTTTTACCGCCAGAGTCTTGAGCGTGAAGAAGATAAAGCGCGGCACGAAGCCGAAAGCGAAAGTATTTATGTTTTACAAACTGTACATCCGGATGGTCATAAAGGGTAACATCGACGATTTGAGGAGTCACGTCGTTTCAGGAGACGAGCGCACATTGAACGGGGCGATAGTGTTTGTTGACTGGCTTCGGGCGAACAAGTGTGCTTATAAACTGTACAGACATTCGTCGGGAATATTTTTGAGTGACGGATTTTTCGAAGACTCAAGCAACGGGAACAAGCCTCGGCTGCGGCTGTTGAACGAACCTCTTCCACTGTCACTTTATGATTTGGATAGAGTGAATGCCGCGTTGAAAGGTAAATGTTTACTGTGTTCTAACGTGTCGGCGCATGTGACCACTACGTGTGCACACAACTTATAAACTTATATACTTTTATTGTTCCCTTGTGTACGCTTACACTTTATACTACTTCTCTATGGTTTTATATCTATGGGACTTTGATGTTAGTTTTTATGCCTAGCTGTGTTCTGAGAATATTTGAAGGGCCATTAAAAATGTATCCAAAGTTTTATTCTGGTGAAAATGAAACGAGTTGCCTGAAGTTATTTTTATGAAAAGCTGGTAAAAGCTTTTACATTTATGCATAACATCGTGGCAACTGTCTCGCTCATGATTAACGCTGACTGTAGATAGCAAAAATAAAATTGTGTATTTAACGAACGGAGGAAACAAAAGGCTGACAGATACTTTTGAAAATGCTTGACAGCGCAGTTTTTATCGGTCTTTAACAATCGGGCTATATCACACGTTTGTTTTTTGACGTGTGCGCGCATAAACTACTCGCAGCGCTCGGATTACACGTCAGTCTATACGTCGGATTCTATATTTTATTTTTTATTTGTTGTTTTCCTTTTTATACGCTTTCGTTTATTACGTCATGGTGCATACTAGTGTGTTCTGTTTTATTGAGTATGATAATTTGTGGCACAGTTCCACCTCTACATCTGAGTCAGGATTCTGTGCAAGGTCGAGTGTCAGTGGCATTATACGCCTACTTATTTGTTTTATACATAGAATTACTGTTGGGAAATATTACCTTAATCTGTGTCATAAGCTTTGTCATCAAAGTGACGAATGTGTTGGAGTGAGATGCCAAGACATTTGTATGCGAGTGTTGAAATCTCGATTTGCACCAAAACATAAAAAGCACAAAAGTACACCTGACGTAAGCTCCTACGTCAGGTGTACTGTTATTACTTGCTTAAAAATATCAATATTTCATCAAATCGGTTACAATTTTTTTGAGACCTTTCAATTCAAGTAAGTAATATAAGTCTTTGCTTCGAAGTTAGCCATTCCAGACTGAACCACTTCTTCACTTCACTGCTTTTTAATTAATAACACAAAAAAATATTCAAAGAAGCATTATAATTATTATTTGAAAAACAAGTCCATTCGAGTCGCGGTTATACAAAAGTAAAAATATTTTAATGGGACATTTGCAGTGTCATTATGGGCTCACACAAGGCCGTGGGCGGGGTTCGGAACGCACTACACCATGCAATTTACTCATTCGAGGACGAAGCTATAATGTCTTATGGTCTATTAGGTACCATTACGGGTCTACCTACGTCTGAACGCGAACGGTTCCTAAACAGGCGCGGTAAACATGTACTGAGGTACTTACATACCAAATTTAGGTGTTTATTTGTGAGTAGATCTGTGTGTTACGTTGTTTGCCACAATTATCGTTAAAGGTAAGTCGTTTCTGACGGTCTCATTAAAACTTGCGCTTCTAATTGAGTGGTTCTGAAATAACTACACGTAAGACGCGCAGAAACCAAAAACATAGATAACTGCTATTTTTGGGAGCCACAGAGATGTTAGTTGATGTTGTCGAGAACTTCAGTTTGCGCGTCAATGTCCCTGGCACCCTGTTTGGGCCCCAGAGGTGGCCACACTTATTGCGGCCTCAGAGTCAGAGGCGTTGTTCATATTGTCAAGCTGTTCGTTTACCTGCACGTAAACGAACATTTGGGACACCAGCAGATGAGGCATAGTCTGTTCAGGATTCAATTTAATAGAGAATTCGTTTCTCTGACTGTGCATATGAGTGTGCTTCCAATTAAAAATCGATGCCAAATAACGGAACCATACCTAGGTTTAATAATACTATAATATTAAATATGATTGTTATGCAATATTACGACGATAATAAATGCGTTATAATACAGTAATAACATGCGATGTTTACTTTATATGGTCGTAGATAATGAAAGTCATATGAGATTGTGATACATTTAGTTTTATTAACTACTCCTTCGCCCACTACTGTCAGCAACTTGCTTCGTGCATTTGTTGCGGGTATACCTACTTGTATTCCTATTGGAAAACATGGTTGAGAAAATATTAGTAATTTATTTATTTGAAAAGTGTGTCTGTTGCAACAATAAATAATTTTACTAATTAGGGATAAATTATATAACTAAAAAAAACGGTCAAGTGCGAGTCGGACTCGCGCACCGAGGGTTCCGTACAAATTTGTAAGTAGGTTTAACAACAAATTTACGGTTTTCGGATTTTTTTTTCTTTACTTGTGCTACATGAAATTGCTTCTTGCCAAATTTCATGATTCTAGGTCAACGGGAAGTACCCTTTAGATATGTTTTGGTTCCCTTGCGAGTGTCAAAATATGCGGCATAAACGGAACATAAACGCCCGTATCTTTTGATTGCATTGACTTAGAAGTTTGATTTTTTCACTGCTTCAATGGATTGCAGCCCTGAGTATTTGATATTAAGTTCAACTTGCACGAGTTCCTGAGAAAATGGGTCTTGACAGATGGACAGACAGACGGACAAGGAAGTGATCTTATATACCTACACTTATAGACACACTTACAGACTATATTCTTATAGACACGAGTATCTATCTATAGAAATATGGTATATTATCACGTTACCAGTAACATGTTACTGAAGCCATTTTGGACAATATGATTTGCTAAATTCTACTATTCTCTATATTATTTCTCCCTTATGGAGGCGCCGATCGCACAGCGGCGCCCTCATCGTTTGTTTGGTTATTTATTTTATTTTAGAATGAAAATAAGCACGTTAAGTTGTGCTCCACAAGATTAATACGTTAATATTATTACAAACGGTAGCTTTTATTGTTTAGTTTTATTATAATCCTTAAAACGGAAAATAGTGGCGCTATTTTATGCATGTAAATGATAAATGATTTTTATTTTGTAAGTAGGTTTGCACAAACACTTTTACACGTCAATCATATTTTTTATAAAACTAGATGAGGTCGGCGTTTCCTATCTGACTACTCTGAGAAGAAAGGCCGAAACAAACTCAGAGGTCACAGTCTCTTTTAAAGTCCAGACATAATCTTGGTCAGGTTATATGAAGACCATGTAGATCGATGTCTGAGATGGTCTTTTGGAGAAAGAACCACACAGATTGAGAGGACCTGTCCAGTCAGTGCACGCATTTGTCAGAAATCGTGCAGCTCAACTCAAAACTTAAGGAGCTCAACGATTCGACGAACAATACCAAAGAAAGGACATTTGGGTAGGCCACATAAATTACTCAAACTGCCAGACCTAGAAAAAAAACTAACAGAACAAAGAGAATAATAAAAATTAAACAAAAAAATAATAATAAAATGACCCACATTGTCTTCACATGCACAATAATTAAAATAATATAATACTTTACAAAGTAAGCAAATGTCAATGTTTATATAAAATTCATTAATTAATGTCAATGTGTATATAGAAAAAAAAAAAAACATTCAAAATGTAAAAAATGGAAGCAACTCAATCCCAAGCCTTTTTGTTCTCAATATAATCCTTAACAGTATAAAAGGCTTTCTGGCACAACTTACGTTTAATGAATGATTTGAATTTATCTTGAACGTGGCTTGGTAGTTTATTATAAAAGCGTATACATTGGCATCTGAACGAGCCACCTATTTTCTTGAGCCTTGTTGTAGGTACAACAAATTTGTGTTTGTTCCTCGTATTTATATTATGGATATCACTGTATTTTTTAAACAATTTTATATTTTTATGGGCATATAAAAGATTTTCATAAATATACTGTGAGGGCACAGTCATCAGATTAATCTCTTTAAATTTTTCTCTGAGAGAGTGTCTCGGACTTAGTTTATAAATTGATCGAACAGCTCGCTTCTGCAAAACAAAGATAGTCTGAATATCGGCGGCATTTCCCCACAATAAAATACCGTACGACATTACACTATGAAAATAGCTAAAGTACACTAAACGGGCAGTCTCTATATTCTATATCAGTGTAAAACTACTGTTTGTAATAATATTAACGTATAATCTTGTGGAGCACAATTTAAAGTGCTTATCTTCTGCATTTTCATTCTAAAATAAAAGAAATAACCAAACAAACGATGAGGGCCCTACTGTGCGGTCGGAACAAAATAAAGCAGTCTATAGTTTGCTAACAGGTTTCTTTAGATAATCGCGTAAAATTCTTCTCAATATTTTTCCGCTGGGAGTCTTCGGGATTTCTTCTATGAAATGGACACCGCCGCGCAATTGTTTCCACGATGACACCTAAATAATAAAAGATGCTATTAGTTCTTTCTTTGAAGGTAATTAGAAAATAATGGCATGAATTAAGCACAGTTTATACGAAGGTAGAGTTAGCACAGGTTCACACATGGGCGTGTTTTTTCCGGCGGCAATTTTTTCTCGTGCTCTGGAATTTCAACGCTGTGCTTATCGTCGAGAGTTAAAAATTAAATAGCGTGTGTTTTCCTGACGCGACGGGATACAGTCCGTTGTATTCCCAATACTCGGCTCAACACCGAGGGTTGAAAATCCAGTGCGCGATAGAATCCCGCTACGATATTTTTACGTCCATGCGAAGGTGGGCTTAGGAATCTAGTATTTTTTGTTTTATCATGTTTAGATGTCGATACCCACCACGTTGGTCCTGTAAATTCTGAAAATGTTGACACAGCTTACACCATGTCTGTCATTTATTTCATACTAGCAGCGCCCTGTTGTTTCACCCGCGTTAGTTTCGATCCCGTGTAAATATCGACATAAAAAGTATCCTATGTATTAATCCTGGTTATAATCTATCAGTGTACCAAATTTTATCCAAATCCGTTCAGTAGTTTTTGCGTGATTGAGTAACAAACATCCAAACATCTTCACCAAACATCTTCACAAACTTTCACATTTATAATATTAGTTAGTAGGATTTTTCTGAGATACAGGTTAAGACGCTGAAAGAATCAATTTAAATGTGCCACCTTCAAATCTATTGTTATCTAGAACCTACCATAAACACTGTAGATACAATATCTTCTGCTTACGTGTGGTCGTTGATAATTATGGTAGTACTTGCATTGTCATTGCCTTTCTATCTCATCCTAATACTTTAATTTGTGCCTATAATTGTGTTTGTGGGTAGGGAGTTGTTTGTACCTAGGTAGGAACAATCAATGCAGTCACCTATCGATGTATAAGACCTTTTACCAATTCAAGTAATTTTCGTAAATTGTAAATTTATTAGTCTTCATGTACGGTGGGCAGCATCAATTGGGTACCCTACCCCAGTTGCTAAATGCTTTCAAGGGGACCCAATTGATGCAGCCCACTGTATGTAGGTACATTAAAATTTTCAGTCATTAATATTGCCCGCGTCCTGAATAACTAATAATAAATAGCTTTGAAAGGCTATAGATTGATATTTACCCCATAAAATCCCTAAAGTTCTAAATATTATATTGTGTACCGTGAACTAAGTAAATGTAATTATCAGTGTTATTTTGTGTTATATTTTTTTTTTCATAGATCCGGCATTATTTGGAAAAATATTATTAATTTATGTGAGTATCATAAACATACAATATCAGATAGGGATAACAAAGGTCTATAGAAATTCTCCAAGGCCAAATAAAGAATTATTTTTAAAGTTACCTTTCCAGCAACGAAATCGATAAGTTCCTTGTCAGTGGCTGCCGATCCTGGAGTTTTAACCACAAAAGCTGTTGGGAGTTCTCCAACAAGGGAGTCTGGCTTGCTGACTACTCCTACGTCTTTTACACCTGGATGCTGAATCAATATCGCTTCTAACTCTGATGGGGCGACCTGCCAAATTATAACAATTACAAAACATTTCTCAGTGTCAATGCTGTGCTAATTTAAATCTGACTAGTTACTTACTTGTCCAGCCTTATACTTAATCAGTTCTTTAATTCTGTCTACAAAGTAAAAGTAGCCATCCTCATCATAGTAACAAATATCTCCAGTTCTAAAAAATCCTTCTTCGTCTTGATCATCCTTCAAGTTTTTTTCAATATAACCAGCAAATAACGTAGGACCTTTTACGCGAACTTCGCCTTCCTGATTAGGTCCTAAGGTTTTTCCAGTTTCGACGTCTGCTATCTGAAAGGCAATTTCATTAGTACACCGAGTTAAAGACGTTTCAATTGAATCGGTAATGTTTTTACCTTAACGATATTTCCAAGAACAACTTTGCCGACACTTCCTGTTTTATACTCTGTGTCTGTCTCTTCAGTTAATGCTCCTGTAGTTTCTGTCATTCCGTAGCCTTGTAAAAAGTATTTTAGACCTCCGAATCTGTTAAAAAGCAAACAAATGAAAAATTCCACTTCTTGAATGTTCATTTCTTGGTTCACCAGTGGGGTTATTAATTCGTTATTGTACCTTTGTTTCACTTCATCAATAATCGCTAAATCTAAAGGTGCTCCTCCGCAGTGTATTGATTCAACCGAACTCACGTCGTAATTTTTTAGAATTGCCGATTTCGAAAGCATTACTACCAGTGGAGGTACAGTTAATAATGATCCCACCTGGAAAATAATTGCTATATTAAAATATGAATATGTTGTTTTATAAGTTTTGTGTTACAATGGTTTTATAACTTACTCTATATTTCTGAATACATGATATGTATTGCTCTTCTTTGAATCCAGTTAAGTATAGTACAGTTCGGTTGTGAACTAGGTTAGCCATTGTACACATGATGCCAACGGTGTTGGACCACGGTGCGATAGACAGAGTGATGAAATCTTTGGTAAATTTGCTGTATCAGTAAATTTTGTTATTAGGTATACATGCAAAATAATCGTGTAGTCTATTTAATAAAGTTCTAAGCAATTTACGATTTTCTATGTGATTAATTTCTAATATTACAATCAAGTTGTGCCTGTAAATTATTGGTACTTACGTATTACATTGAAGATTTAGTTGCAAAAACAAATAATCATTGACTACTTTTACCATAAGTGCCCAAAAGTGGCAATATCGATGAAACAGAAATAAAGAAAAAAGGATAAATAAGCAAATGAATGTTATAGCTTACCAAGGCTGATTAGCACTAGTGATTAAATTAAGGTGTGTCAGCTTAGCTCCTTTGGGTAGCCCAGTCGTGCCGGACGAGTACAGTATTAAAGCCGTTCGTGCTAACCCTATGAAATGCAGTAGCTTTTGTAAAACATGTTTTAATATTTTAGTAGAACAACTTGAGTAATGTTGCAGCCAAAGCTGAAATCTTCCATAGTGTTGTAATAGTACATTATGATACATGTGTACTATGTTGACCATTGCACCCGAGGAGGTATTATTCGCGCGAGCCGTAGGCGAGCGCGATAGGGAAGCCGAGTGTGTAATAATCAATGCACACGTGTTTCATACGACGTTTTTCAACACACTTGCGAAAAAAACAGACATGTATTGTTATTAACTTTTATGGAAAATGGTGCGCTGGTTTTATTTTTCCGAGCGCCGCTCTAGCGATGCGCGCGCCTGTGTAAATAATGGCACTGGAAATATGATAAACACAAAATAATGTTTAGACTGATCGTTGTGTTTTTTTTTCTTTTGGCTTCGTACGGTTTGTGCATTTGGTCAATGTTACATTTTGTTCTTTATTACAAAGGAAATAAAGGTAGAGAAACGAAAATATTATTATTCAAATTAATTATAACCAGTTAGAGGGATAATATCTACAGGATCCGTATTTATAACGGATAGAATAATGAGTTAAATACAATGTCGAAGAAATATACATTAGTTCAGTGAGAATCTGCAATAAAAGAACGCCAGTCAGCGTCTTTTCCGTTTGGTTTAAAGACAATTTAAGGTAAATAAATTTTAGTTAATTTTGGGACATTCAGACTATTAAAAAAAAAAGTGAAAAATGGCCCGCGGATTAATTTTGGCATGAAGTTTATTTGATGGGATTTGAAAAAAAAAAGTATATCTCCAGTAAATAATAATAATCTGTGGCGTTACCGCACTAGTGCGGTAGCATAAAGTAAAAAGCACGCATGTTTAATACACTGCATTATGGACCTATAAGCGGTTCATTAATTGCTACTTTACGAGCAAGTGTGTTGAAAAAATATATAATTTAAATTATGTAAAGTATTACTTATTCAGATAGGAAAACGAGCTAAAAGTTCTATTGAAATTAGTAATTATTTTCTTTGTGTCATTTCACGAAATACTTCTCTGTTACCCTTGAGTCAGTCGTTAAAAACAGAAAAGAGTTTAGGTACTGCGAAGTTTCTCGTCCCAACTTGGACAGAACCCATTTTAACATTTATATAGTATTTGAATTAATTATCAATTAGCATTATTATGTTGTTACCTATTCTTACCATTAATAGGATCGGTGACTGGTTTGACAGTATTTACATTAACATACGTTTTAATTAGATCGTTAAACTTTATAAGTTTTGGATCACTGACTGAATCACCAAAAATGAAGAATTTATCCACTAGGTTTGTACCAGCCATGGTCTCATAAAATATTTTGTAAGTCTCAGGTGAGAGGAACAAATACTTTGGCTTAGATATTCCCATCGTATGCACCAATTCATCTGGAAAATGAAACGGATTTTTAAAATTTAACTTTAAGTAATAAGACTTTCAATCTTTAAGATAAATAATAAACTCCACTAACTCCTACTTAAAATTCAAAAGTAAATTATACAATGACGACTTAAAAATTTAAACAAAAAGTAGGCAAAGACCGAACTCTACAAAGAACAGCTTCTTAAAACTCACTTTTGCCGTAGGCAGCGTTGAGAAAAGTCACAGTAGCACCACTACACCACGCAGCGATCGAAGTAATCAAGAATTCCATTCTGTTCTCACTGCACACGGCGACCACTTCATCACGTTCCACACCTAAGCGCATTAGCGACGAGGCAGCATTCACTACCAACTGCACCAACTCACCGAACGTTATTTGTTCCCCTGTCATCCCATTGATCTTTGACATTCAAAACATTTTCAATAAAAAACACATTTAAACAAAATTCATCCTAAACACTATTTTCACTTCTATTCCTTACCAAAGCAACTTTGTCTTTAGACCTCAACATGTTATCAATGATCATTTTTCCATAATTCATATGTGACGGTATGGAATACGGTTGATCTATATAAATAATTCCGCGCGTACTTTCTGTTGGACTCATTTTGTTTTGATTATAAACAGTGTTTTCGATATGAAACACGTATTTCCACTGACATTTAGTCAGAAGATACGAGTATTTGAGTAAGCACTCATAGATAAAATGAGCGTAGCCTTGACAGATAACGTATAAGATTACAATATCAATGTGCGAATAAAAAATAAAAAGATATATATGATATGTTAATTGAACTAATGGATGACTGCCATAAAGCACCCCAATCCCCTGATTGCGGCGGCCTCCCGATACACTCCCTCCCGCATAAGTAGGATTCGCCGACCAAGGCATACCCTCACTATCCCCGACGACGCCACTACCCTCCTCCAGGAGAGCAGTAAGGCCACGAGTACTCTCAGACGACAACACAAACACAAGCTCAGACATCCGTCCTTCCGTCCTCGCCGCCGAGGCCCGTCGCGACGTCCCGCACCATCACCGTGCCCGCCCCGACCCTTGCTCGAGCCAGCCCGCGCAGCTGAGCCTGTAGTTTTAAATTCGCCCCAAAACACTAATAATAATACCGATCCAGCCTGTCCCTTGCTGTCCTCTTCCAGCGACGCCCTGAGCCGAGGTCCGAACCCCGCAGGGGGTTACCCTTAGCGCTGTCGCTTAGTTTTTAAGTTATTGTTTGCCCTGGCTGGAGGCCTTAATTCGAGGCATCCACAGGAAAGTCCGGTTAAGCAGTAGCCATCCTCATAAAGGATGAACTGCGAGATGCCATTAAAAAAAAAAAAAACTAATGGATGATTTATTTTGTGTTATCGTTAAAATATTTTTACTAAGTTTACTTGTACAATATGTAGCTTACAACTAATGTAATCAAGTATCTATAAATGTAGTAGGTTTTATTTATACACTGAATAAACTTCTTATACTAAATTAACTAATAAACTAACCTAACTAAAACTATAAACTAACACAAAATTAATTTGTCAAATAGGTACTTAGATGTGTAAATACAGACGTGTGCAATTATAGTAACATTATCCAAAGTACACACTATCGTTGCCAATCTATGAAATATTCCCTTACGATGAATATCAATGTAAGTAATACGTGGACAATTCGGCTATATCAAGATGCATACCACGTGGCGACAGGCGAGATGTAAATGACGTAATGTAGATATATTTGTTTACGTCCGCATGGGTCAGTTTAGGTAAATAAATTGAGGTGAGGCTACACCTAACCCTAGCTTGCTTGAACTAGGTCTTAATGCACATCATATCTAGAAATCTTTGCATAATTTGTTGTATGTAACTCGTTTTACTATGGTGCGCGGAATATTTTTGAAATCTTGTGTTTTCACTTATTTGCCCATAACGTAGGTAAACAGTGTTTTCAGTTGTAGACTTTTATTGTTTCTAGTCTTGAAGGAAGTTTTAAGTGAAATATTGTTGATCCTACTTATCGTGGAACCACCATGTGAGATACTAAATTGTAAAGATATCTACTAATATCAAAGAGATAAAAATTCACCATTTGAAAGTTATCATTTTAACCTTCATAGTTGTTTTTGATAATAATTATATTATGTCAGAAGAAGTAAATTGAAGATATAACAAAACCAGACATAACAATATAATTTAAAAGTGTATATGTCTACATGTTTATGTATGTTATGTAGAAATTCATACTAATGTCTTATGAAACTGTTATGTCTAGCAGGACATGGCATAGGTACCTGATCGAACTAAAGCTTTTTGAAACTGATACAGCCAAATAAAAGTCAGCTAAAAGTTAACTAATTAATACCTATTATTGATTGTAAATAGAAATAAAATTGAAAAATACTGGTATTCAGCTGCATCCGGTTAGACTGGAAGCCGACCCCAAAATAGTTAGGAAGAGGCTGGGCAGATGATGGTGACCTATTATTGATTGTACGATAATTGAAAGTATTCATACCTATGATTTTTATATCCAGAAGTTTGTGTTTTTATACATTATTTATATTTTATTTTTAAATAATATATTCTCTGTTTCTTCTTCTATTTGTTTTATTTTTGAGCTGTTTTAGCATATATTACCAGACTTAATCTGTTAATCCCATGAATGAGTTGACGTCATCAGTTTCTGCGTAAACGCCTGTACACATTACACAGTCTGATCATCCCACTCAGGGCATAAGACTCTTCTTACTTTATTCTTATCTGGTCCAGAACCTATTTTAGTAAAGACTTTGCTAAAAGGTCCCAGCAACCAGACTATTAAAACAATAAAAAAAAATTGTACATAACTACTTAATCGACAGGTATTTTGGACCTGACAGATTATGTCAAAATATGACAGTTTAAAAACATTTTATTCTTATTGGTGTATAATTGGTTTTTGGGTGATGTTTTTATTTGTGGAAATGTGACTGTATTGTTGTATTAAGTCCCACCTGTTAAAAAAATATAAGTGGTAAGTAAATAAATAAGCAACTAAAACAGACATGATTTTTAAGAAGATAAAACTAACCTGCGTATAATTTTAAGACTAACATGCACATAATAATATAGTTTCTCGTCACGAGATCTCGTAATAATCTGTGATCTACGCACATGTAGTGATTCTGAATGTGCACACGTGCGTGTGATTATAATCCTTGTGCTAAACCTATGGGCCACGCTTGCGCTGTGAACATATTCGCAGTCCTAGAAGGGAATGAAATCTCTCTATTGGTATAAATTGTAAACGCAAGGAAATTAATTGTGTATTACTCGTAAATTCAACGCTAACTTGAATTGTCCGTTTAATCAAATCACAACTGTCATTCTTTGACAGTCGTATGAAATGACTATAACATGGCCATTGGACGTAGTGTGTCAATTTGATAAACAATTAATTTTCCTGCTTATACGTATAGCCTGAATAATTAAATTCCATATTTAGACACTGGATAGCACAAAAAAGCAGTACCTTGAGAAAAAAAAAACATTGTTACTGGAAGCTGCAAATACGGGTAAAGGACCGCGATTATAATAAAAATATCTGGCGCACCCCAGGCAGTCCACTTGGATACCAATCTTACTGGGCACCCAGCAGCTATTCTTGTATCGTTTCGGGTTACTAATTTTTTTTTTAATCTGCTCATTGATAAGATGATGGTACCTATGATTAGCATTTTGAGTTGACCATCTGATAACTCAATTACTTTCCATTCAGCCTACCTAGGTAATTCGTTCTACGCAGTCGCGAATTCAACTAATGAGTTTGTTGAATATTCATAATGAAATCACCATAAAATTGCCTCGAAGAATTTATATCATCAATTTTTTTAAGCAGACCTTGGAACACCTAATATAATGATCTAGTTTTAGTTTTGCCTGAATTACTTTTCGTTTTTCAGAAGGAAAAAGACATCCCCTTTATTTTGCTATGTGGGGATATCCGCTTTAGATAAGTATGTCAAGAAGTCCTTTCTTTGGTATTGTTCGTCAAATCGTTGAGCTCCTCAACTTCTGAGTTGAGCTGCACGATTTTGACAAATGCTTGCACTGATTGGACAGGTCCGCTCAATCTGTGTGGTTCTTTCCTCAAAAGACCATTTCAGACACCAATCTACATGGTCTTCACATGATCTGACCAAGATTATGTCTGGACTTTAAAAGAGACTGTGACCTCTGAGTTTGTTTCGGCCTTTCTTCTCAGAATAGTCAGATAGGAAACGCCGACCTCATCTAGTTTAAAAAAATATGATTGACGTGTAAAAGTGTTTGTACAAACCTACTTACAGAATATAAATCATTTATCATTTATCATTTAAGTTGGGCTGCAGTATACCAAGTGTGGTACCGAGCGTCAATAAGAATACTCGGACATGTGGTCATAATCACGAAAATCGGATTTTTTACGTGTTTCATCACATGCATGTTTGTTTTATATCCACACTAGCAGCGCCCCGCGGTTTCACCCGTATAAGTTTCTCGTGGGAATATCGGAATAAAAACTATCCTATGTTCTTTCCCGGGACTCAAACTATCTCTGTACCAAATTTTATCTAAATCGGTTAAGCGTCTTCACGCTTAAGCCGCTGAACCGATATAGATGAAATTTAAACAGACAGACACACATTCGTAATATTAGTATGGAAGTATAAAAAAATCTGTCCAAAAGCCTCTGTCTTGTCTCTGAGTGCTTTTTTTGCCTACCCTATAGAAAAATCTTAAAGAGGGTACAAAATAGGTACAGATATGTTTGGGATACTCAATTCCGGTGAAAATAGTACCTTCAAAAGTTCGGAAAGTTTAAATTTATATAGAATAGAATATTTTTAATATGTACCTACACCATAAATATTACAGATATAAATGTAGAAATTTTACA
This sequence comes from Gortyna flavago, assembly GCA_963669345.1. NCBI lineage: Eukaryota > Metazoa > Arthropoda > Insecta > Lepidoptera > Noctuidae > Gortyna > Gortyna flavago. Next base: position 13,149,425 of record OY770126.1, read on the forward strand.
AGGGGTTACACAATGGGCGGACTTATCAATAAAAACGATCTTTTTAAGACAACCATTGGATGGATTTAGAGAGAAAGAATACCTACCTACTGCCAGTAGTCTGTATATATGCAGTAATCTAAGAATAATCCTGGCGATTAGTGTGACAGGCTATTTAGCAGGATCCTAGCAGCATTTCACAGAGACCCATCAGTCTGGTGCAGAAGTGATTTAATTTTTATTTGGTGATCATGTTTTCTTCAGGGTCTTAGTTCACTTAGAAATCGCTGGACAGGATACGGTTCTGACAATGTTTTGGGAATGTTATTTTTGGTTTTTTGGTGTAAAAACGCGTATTGGCTATTTGAAGAGAGATTCATTTGAAAAGTAGACATGTGTTGTTCAGTGGGAAAAACGTACGAATGTTATTACGTAAGTATTATAAATTATTAATTGTTATCGAGTCAGTATGAATATTTGACATGAAGATATTTATTATATAATTATGAGGACGACGCGATAATGCAAAGTCGCTTATATTTCTGCTATCTTTGTAAGCATCTAAAGCACCTAAGTAATTTATTGTAATTCATTTTCTTTATCAGTTAACACTATCATGAAATATAAACAAAAGAAAAAGTAAAGAAAATACGTTTATTTGTGGTAAACATGGCGCATAAAAAGAACTCAAAAAAAAATAATAAGTTGGGGGAAAACATGCGTCACTTCCACGCAAAACGGCCATCGCTCAGCATAATGCTAAGACCCTATACGAGACAGAGCCCCAGCGCTGGTTTTCAGCGATAGCCGGCGTTGACGTGATGACGACAAACAGACAATATTTCATTGGGAATTACTATACAAAAAAAATTCTGTTTGTAATGTCAAAATAACAGCTTTTTACTAAATGCATATAAAAAAATGGAAATTTATATTTATAACAATATCTAATCAATATTTAAAAGTATTGGTGTCGGTCAGGCTGTCTGTTTGTCCCGGCTAATCTCCGAAACGGCTTGACCGATTTTGACGGGACTTTCACTGGCAGATAACTGATGTTATAAGGAGTACTTTTATTTTAGGAACAACGATAAAAAATGGCAAGGAGATAGATGGCATCTTGGGGAAGTACTTTTTGCCCCGGTAGCACGTTCCCGCGGTATAATCCGACATCGACGCGGGCGAAGCCGCAGGCAGAGGCTAGTATATATATATAATTATGTATCTCTAATATTAGGTGTTTTTGGGTCTTTGAGAATTTGTCATTTATAGAATTAGTCATTTTGAGAATTAGTTCATTATAGACTCAGTTGCCATTTTGAGAAGTGGGCATTCTGCGCCTAAATCGTTCATTTGTATCTACCTATTTGTTCATAATGTTATAGAATTGTTGTAGGTATGCTAATAATTACATAATTAAATACATTTTACGACTAGGTATTCGATTTAGCCAAAGTTTGCCTTTTTTGACACTGATATCTAGTGAAATAACAATCCTCTCACTTATAGCTTTTCAGATTAAATTCTGTTATTTAACATGTATTAAATACAATACACACACACAATAGTTCTATATATTTGATAACAAATCTGCAACGAGAACGCATTTTATTGTTTTATGTTATCAGCTGTTTGTTTTCCAACGTATTCGTGGCAAAGTGGTTTAAACACGAATATAAATGGTATTCAGTATATTTCTGGTCCGTTCCACTTACAATTTATCCTGGAAATGTTTCAACTGTGCTTTCTGAACGTTCAGCAGATGTCTGCTTAAACATTTCTCACGCATTCAAATGTCCGTATTATCCGTATAATATAATAATTCTGTGTGTATCTACGGCTCCAGTGGATGCACGGTACATTAAGTTACTCGTGGACTTGGATTGTTGTGGGTAAACGTAATTTGTTAGTACGGCTGCGTGTGCTCAGGACCGGCTCGCCCACGCGCTGCGCCTGCGACGCTCCACGAGTCTTCTCACGCCGTGACTCATACGCCGTAGTTATTTTGTACCTTACAAATATCGATAGCGGCTCAGCTTAAATAAAGCATTTTACACTCATTTAAATAATTATAAGGAAAATGTAGATACTCGAAAAGACTGATGTTTTCTTTACTTACCGTTCCCTAAAATCAAAGCAAAGTTGTGTACGATTTCGGGATTTTTTTTCGCACTAAGTAAATAAATTCGGATTGTTCTTTTCTTTTTTATCCAAACAAACTAGGTAGGTATTTGTCTTTCCTTTATGACATTATTTATCAAACAAATACAAAGTCTATTATTGTACACCTGTATCCCCATGACGGAACTTAGAACATAGCTACTGAGGAATAAAAATTGTATGAAAGGTTAAAAGTTTTTATAAAATTTTTATTACCATGCAAGTACAAGTATATGGTAGTACTCCGGTTAGTAGCAACCTTTACCGAGTACACAGCACTAGTTTACGACCGTTAATAGTTAGTGATCTCTTGACTATATTTGAGGTCAGTCCCGCTAGGACGGCTCCACGTTTACTCAATAAAATGACCCCCTGTAGTGATGGGACAATTCATGGTAATGTCCGCAGACCGGTCCTCTCCTCCAACATAATGTCCTGATTCATTAAGCTATCGGAAGATTACACTGCGGTGGTCGCTCTCAAAGTAATGACCCCGACGTACTCGTATTTAGAGGCTGAGTGAGCATCGTTGCAGATGAAAATTTTATAAATTAGGTTATTCCATTTTTGTAACGGAGCGGGGTTTAAAACAGGTAGTGGATAGATATGCTCCACTTTTTTTCAAACCGTTGCTTTTTCATCAACCCACGTTTACCCATATCTGCCTCCAGGGGCTGTCAACCATTTTGGAGCCGCAAATTTGTTGAAAATTTATCATAATATTGAAAATCCAATATGTCGGGTCCTCCTAAAAATAACTGGCTGTTATTTACAAACCTCCTAACTTATAGAGAGTAAACATTTTAGTCAACATAAGTTTATTACCTAATCTATCGACCGAGATTATAACAAGGTTTCGCTGATGCGATAAATATAGGATATATTGGTGGGTGTTCGTGGCATCGATAGTCGATTACGTCATAATTACCTCCCGCGTTCCGCTGATATTAGGCAGATATTAGTTCAGTTAATGCCTCAATATAATGGCTCGGTGTGTATTGATGGTCTAAATCAAATCGAAGCTATTGTTTGCGACCGTTAATATAACAATGAGATTAACCCATCGTGATTTTAACTAAGTATCGCTTGCACGCCTGGTTACCGCTTGTTTGTGAACACCATGTATAAACACGTCCTTAATGTTATTAATGCTCATCTATGGCTTATACGACACACGCAGAGATTGTAACGTTTATATTGCATTTGAAGCATTCATAATTTGCGCTAAGATTTTATACTGTTTTGTTTTTATGTTGCGTTGATTTTTTTATGAGGGGCTTTTGGCTAAGTAATACCAGTCGATCGATCAGGTTAAGCTACGAGCTAGTGAGGATCGAGGATCTTTGACAGTCGTTACGGGTCGTCAGAAGTCCGAAAGTCTGACTACCAGTCTTACCAAGGGGTTTCATATTACCCAGTAACTGGGTTGTGGAGGTCAGATAGGAAGTCGCTCCATGTAAAATACTGGTACTCAGCTGCATCCGGTTAGACTGGATGCCGACCCCAACTTAGTTGGGACTTGGCTAGGCAGATGATAGATTTTATAATGTTCCACGGTGGTCACACTGTGTTATAATATACGAGTAGGGAAAAGCTTTTCCGTAGTGTCAATATTTTTATTTTTAGAAATTATCCATTTCATCGAAGGATAAATCCTTCAAAATTGATATAAAACAAGAAGTTTTATAATGAAAAGTTATGTTGTGTCAGTGCCTAACTTATAAACTGTGTATACTGTAGCTATATCTTTCTGTATAGGTAACTGCCCCGTTGGTCTTTTGGTCGACGTCGAGGTCAAGCGCGATTGCTGAACGTGGGGTCCTGGGTTCGATTCCCAGGTCAGGCTAAGTTTCATTGGGTTCATCCATAGGAATTCATTACCTAGTAGAGATTTCTTCGGAGTTTCGAAGTTGGTGAGTCTGTGACACCGCTGTGCCTCGGAATTCACGTAAAGTTGGTCCCGATCTCTTCCCGCGTTTTGCGTATGCGCATACCAGTGTGCAATAAAATATCTCCGCACACTTAGCTAACCTCCATTGAGATTAGCCGCCGTGACTGAAATTCGGTCGAGAGGATATTATATCTTTGGGGAATATTTAATAGATCCTCTCAAAACTTTTTGATCTTCTTATGATGATCGCCTTTTTCTAGGTAAGTACTCTGTGAGCTTCTTTTAAGTTTTTGGTACTTTAAAACTATCAGTAGGTACCTACCGTTTATATTAGTCGATTAATTACGAAATCAAAATGGGTTGAAAATTTTTACAGAGTGTGTATTTCTATTGGCGCTATAATAAAAAAATAAAATAAAGTTACTAAAAACTAAAAGTCCATACAAGAAACGTGTTTTTTTCGGCGTTTTTTTGCTTTGTAGTACGGAACGTTCCTTTCAAGTCTGTTTTCTTTTAATTCTACAAATATTTACCGATAAATATAGGAGTAGAACAAAAATAGAAACACACTTTATCCGGACGACTAGATAGTGACGCGTAGGTTTAACTCGTCTCGTCTAAGAAATGACGTAAACGACCAAGTTTATTGTTCACCTGCTACTAGTGGTAAGGAAATGACAAATGACGCTCACTCGCACACTTTGCACGGTCCCCTCAAAGTTTTGAGTGAAAATGTATACGAGTAGAACATTATACTAGAAAGGTTTAGTAGCGTGCGTGGCGAGAACTAACAAAATATCAATTTAGTTGAACGGGTCTACCCGTTCAACTAAATTTGTGACAAGTTTTCGGCTTTGATAAGTTCATAAATATGTTCACTTGTGTTTGTTATTTCATCAGTTAACTTTAACCTGGATAGGTATGCTTTGCAGTCATTTCATAATCTTGTACGGAAACTTTTTTAAGTTGTAATTTCGAGTGCTTCAGAAGCGTATAATTGTCTTATATTTCACATTCAATTCAATCTCCAACGTAGAATTCTGTCAGTGTTGAATAATTCAGTACACACCAGCCTACATTATTACAGTAAGTACCTAGCTAAGGCAAAAGTATCTACCAGCAACCATCAACCGTTACGCTGAAAAATTCACCGTAACTACAGCCAGCTTTCCCGATCGGGCGCGTCACACCCATATATAGAAACAAGTAAAGCAAGATTACAACTCACTTAACAACGTTTAAAGAATATATTAACATCTTCTACCGACGATGCGACATTATTTATTAATGTGCATCTAAGTGGCCGCCACTTATGGTGGTCACACACGCCACGTACGTCTCACAAGTGTAAGCCCAAACATCGTAACGACTTTGTTTCACAGTCCGACACGAAGCTTACCGCCGTTATTACGTGTCAATAATGGTAATAGAAATTAGTGCGTTAGTTAGAATCGGAAAAGACGTGGGCGTCGCTCACACTAACACGCGATCGCCACGCCATCATCGACTTACAATCACAAAGAATTCCTTCACAAGATTTATTACCCACATTTACCTTCGCGGCTTAGTGTGTAATTATGAAAACAATTATATTAGGTTTTCCTGCCCCTTAATGAGGGTTAGGCAAATATTTGGCGCGGGTTCGTTTTGACCCTTAATAAAACATCCTTTAATACTAGATAAAAGGTGTTAAGATTAATTTAGAAACTAATTTTTCACTCGAGGTGTTTCAACACCTTTACACACAACAGAAAATATTCATTGGATTCGAATTTAATCGTGATATTTATGTAGATAGTCGGCTGCATCAATTTCAGAACATATCGTTAAGATAGCGATAAGTATATCAATAACAAGTGTCGTTATCTGGCATCTCTATGGTTTACAAGTTTTACAAGATGCACGTTTGCACAGAGCGGCGCGGGCGCAGTGGGCGGGTGCGAGCGTGAGAAACAAATAACTGGTGTCGCGTTCACGGCCCCTTCAGCCTCGTGAAGAATCGGAGCCCGTCTAATGGCGACCACACTGCTGTTATAATTGCTTTTAGGCAATCACAATTTATTACTTGTCGCGTGTCGTTGTGGAGTTTTACAACGCTTGTACTTCAGCGTTGAAATATTGAACAACTTGTAAGGATACTTTTATCGAGCGAGTCAGGGCTCGAATAAATTGGTTTCCCGGTTTTAATAATTAATTTTATAACCCCGTATTTTTTCGTTTAATGTTGCTGCAGCGTTTTTTATTTGCGAAATGGCAAAATGAAACAACTTTATTTTCTGGAAAAAATAAATTAGCCGTTAGTAGTATTTATTGTTCCCTCTTTGATTTAATATGAGCTAACAATTTCCAATAAGTGCTGGACGTTGGTTGCAATATTTTGCGCAACGAATGTAGTGCTGAGTACCGCTATCACTCTTAATTTAGTATCGCGGACCATTAATCAAAAATGCGCAAGGTAGGAAATTGAAATCGTGATTTCACAACGAGTGAAAGGTACTCCCAGTCATCAATACTTGTTAAAAGTTACATGTTTCAAGAGTACAGTCTTACTGCTACAGTTGAAATATTAGCGTGAAATGTAATGAAATGTTCCGCATACTTATTAGCTGTTTACTTATGGTCAGCACGAACAGTAGTCTATAAAGATGCGGCGACCATTGACATGGCATTTGCGTGGAATGTGGCATCTATTGACCAACTTCCGATGGCCATAACCGCTGACAGAATGTGATGCGTTTCATGGGTTTATGTGATGCAAATTGTTTTACATCGATGTTTATGACAGAATGTTTCTCCATTAGTTGGTAAGTAAAGGTGTTAAAATTCTTAACGTGTGTGTAATGTTATGTTTGAAATATTGCGAGTAGAGCTTTTGAAGTATTGAAATATTATGACATATTAAAAGTAAGATAATAAGCCAGACTTACAAGAAGTGCTGACCTCAAATGAAAGGTTACGTGAAATGCAAGAGTGTCAGAAAAGAATCTTGAAAGTTGGGCAGAATTAAATGCGGGCAAACGAAAACGAGTACCGAGCTTTTGTGTTTTAAATTGAAAATAGCTACTTATAGTTATATACCTTATTCTAGATAATTTGAGTAGGTACATGTAGGTACCTATTGAAAGATTAATAGGAAAGTTGGACTTATCTTAAATACCACCAAAGGAGCGAACAATTGGAACACGGTGTGCAACATTATTATCCACAAGTCGAAGGACTGCATTAAAGATCTATAAAGTTAGCGTGACTAAATTGCTTTCCCCCCTCAAGATAACTGGACAAGATTAATGAGCGTTACGTGCAAAACGTTTAAACCCATTTCCAACTGAAATCCGACTAGTCAGTTCCATATATTAGCGCCAGCGAAAACGTTCCTGGCACAAATTTCCATCACTAACATTAACCAAATTAGTTAGCTTTAAACCGTCCCGTGAACTAGCCGGATCTCGGTCGTTATGCCAACGAATTGAATAAATTACATCTGTGCTTGAATCCAACCATCAATAAATCTTGAGAATATTAATTTAAGAATCCTTTTGCAGAACTAAAACAAAAGTAAAAATGTTTAAGGCGATTTGCGGCACTTTCTCTGAGTTCCACAGCGAAGAAAATGAACATTAACTGGAAATTCTACCTCCATACACTGCAGTGGAAAGTTGTGGTTAAAAGTTGATCTATCGGGATACATTTTTTTACGGGCCATAAAACTATAAAAATTTGTTTTAACTAAATCAGATCGCTTAACATAAAAGTAAGTAAAGTCACGACGTTACATCATTTTGCCATTGCAACTGTATGGTATTCTGTTACCCATGTAAAGAGAGGAGCTTCTCCGTGACGACAATAAACCCATATTGTAGGTGGTCACACATTGTGAGCCTCATATACAAACATATTTTTATTGAACTGTATAAGGTTTTACTGCTCCATTCAACAAATGTTTACGCCGCTAAACATCAAGTCTTTTCTCGAAAGTATAATATTGTGCAATCAATAGTGAAACGTTTCAGATTTAGTTCGTGGCTATTGTAATTTGATCCCGACCGTAAAACATCAGCAGATTTGTTACCTTTTGATTCTTAATTTTTAAAATCAACTGATTTATTTGAATAAATAAATAAATAAATAAATCGTTGCATTTCGTAGCATTGTCTTGTTTCTATCTGTTGCATTCCTAGAGCGACGTCAAAGTTCGCTGAGATATAAAGCTACTTATTTAAGACTGACTTGCTTTTTAATCCATTCTCTGGCCCTGCAAACATATCAACAGTATTCTTGTCAGATTTCTGCCCCATTTCGTTGATATAATGCTGAGAACAGTTTTTAGAATCACACAATTGGTTTGTTATAAACCTTTGGACTCGCACTCCATTCTGTATACCTAATAAATAATTTAGATAAATGTAACAGTCACAATATTGTACGCACGCGCCCACTAACATGAATGTAAGTTATATTAAGGTCACAGACAGGCAGACATTTTCTAAAGTAAAATAATTGAGTCAATTTATCGAGCGTCTCCACGTCTACAAGGATCGGTGACACTTTAGCGGGCATTGATTACCACTAAGTTGTGAGCGATTACGCATGCTATGTACGGACTGCGTCCCGACCAGTCTAACCAGGACAGCCTACTTGATGATGCCACATCGCATAGATTCGTGGTAGGTGATTAATACGGTAGGTAATTTGAGTTTTAGTACGCATACTCGCCGACTAACATTAAACGAACCAGTACCAGTCAGTATGTATAGTCAGTACCTAACCCATTCAACCCAGCAAGCCTCGAATTGCTCGAGCACATTTGTATTTCACACACACACACACACACACACTTCGCCGTGAAAAAATTAAGGTAGGTAGTCAGTTGGGTCCCTTTTGGTTTTACCTCATATTCATGACTACTGTGGGCCGGGTTCAACGTCTAGCCTTCCCTTTAAATACAAGACGAAGGTTAAGTGGTTCGCTGTCTGTTTCACTTAAACCGTTGCCCGCAGCCCTGAAGTAAACGGTGGTCGCCAATTGTATTCACAACATTATATTATTATGACGGCAAACCCTCGGTTAAACTGAGACAAAACAAAAATGAAACGCTGACTTCACACATTCGTATTGTACCTACTTTACGATGGAGTCTTTGTATATTGAAGTTTGCCGAGTGTGCTTACGCTGAATGAACTTTAAGTGAGTACTGAATTTAATTTCGGTTTCGGTACGGTTAAGAGTGACAAAATTGTGTTTCAATATTCTTGAACTAGATATTCGTGGAGAATAAATAGTTTTGTCGGTGCACAAGTTTGTGGTAGAGGTAAAGGCCCTCGACGGCTCTCGACGGTCCTCGACTGGCGGTCAACTCAATACACACTCGTCCGCAATCGTTTTCACCGGCGTCGAGATTGCTTAGGTTGTTGCTTCTGATTGAATTCATCCAAGAAGGCCGCCCGCCGCGCGCCAGCCTGACCCGGAAAATTAACCCGCCGAGATAAATGCCGATATGTGTCAAGTGGCTACCAGAAGGTATTCCACCACGACGACCACTTACGCCTCGTTAATGTTTACGTATTTTTATCTCGCTAAGAATATAAACTGAAGAGAACTTAAATGCAATATGAAAATCCCGTCTTTAGGTTGTCTTTGTTCTTCACTGAGTTTCTGATATACCTGCTTTTGTTGTGTATGGAAATGCATAATAAATATATGCTTAAATAATATGTCTTTGTCTCTAGTATTGTGGTTGGTTCCTACGTTTGAGACGGTAAAGCTCAGCCTACAACACAGTAGGAAATGATGACGTTATGATTCTGAAAAACAAAAGTAATTGAGTTTAATCAACCGCTTGGCAATCTGTTCACGACCTAGAGGGTAAACAGGGGCAGTAAAATTAAGTGAAATGTGAGGGAACTGACGGTTCTTCATAAAAAAGTTTGATAAACATAAAAAAAACAAGGAAACTTTGTATAGTAATGCCTTTACAAGTCCCAAATAATTTGGCGGTGAATCAGAGTGTCAATGTGAATCCGCGAGGTTTTATTAGTAGCATAAATAAAGCAATTAACACCATGAGGATTTACGTTATCCAATTTAAAACGACTGTACCGATTATTGTTTCTGATGTCGTACATAATTGCTCGTAATTGATAGCTCGTAGCCTTTATTACTGTTTCATTATTAAGTGTAAAGTTAATGTGCCTGTGCGCGTGCAATCCGATTCTGTCCAAGTTGTAATGGAAAACGGGCCTCTATCGAAAGCTCTTCAATTATTCTATGAAACGCGCCGTTAAAAATGCAATTTTACGTTTGTTTTATTAAACAATAGCGAGATTGTGTTTAAACAAAGATAAATCTGTAAAATAAAATGAAGTAAAAACTACACGTTTGATTGTGGCGCCCTATATCTCACAAATCTAAAACTTTTACGTATGCATACTGAATTAGTCGTACAAACAAAAGCAGTCGACTACTGTTCGTGAGTTACGTCCTATCCTAATTAAAAATGTTAATTAAGGTGTGTACATACTTCGTAATTAAGTCTAGCAAAGTCCTAATACACGTCAATGGTGATAGTTATTCCTCAAAGTTGTACCTTCGTTAGTGAGGGAGGGGAGGAGCTATGATGTTTGTCACGTACGGCGACTTGTTCTTTCATGTTGTCAAAGCAAGCGGCTTGTTCGTAAATTGAAAACCGCTTATACGTAGTTTATGTCTCCTTTGCGGCGCGATGTCAATGCGACAGACTCCCTCGATACTCGCTTCAATGTTCGCTAAGTATGATTGCTGTGAGCCTGTGATTCCTGTGAACTTTCGGAATCATGTCACTGCTTGATAGACTTAATTTACTCGCACGGCTGAATGTGTTCGTGATTTCGCGTTTGTATTTCGTGGTCATCGTGGGTAAGTAATGTGTACAATATTTTGGACCAAATTATAGCCGGCTGTTATGTCCTTTGCGCGTGGGAGTCGATCGGCCTGAATTTTATAAAAATTGTACATAAAAACAAAAGTTTATTTATAGTAAAAATTTTGAAAGTTTATTTCTGTTGTTTGCGGTTTACCTTCAGTTATTATATTTCGCTTTGTTTAATTCTATCATGAAAGTTTTTGAAGAAGACCCTAAAAATTCTAAACAGGTATTATTACTCAAATAAATTAGGCACTGTAAAAATGAAAACTTCTAGTTTTTTTAATCAGGGTGAATGGTCTCAAATATTTTTTGGCGGTCGTCGTCACACCGTCTCGAGGGTGTCTCGAGGGAGCCGTCACTTCGTCGAATGGCGTGCATTGCACATGTGGGTACAAAGCGTGCCAGCTTCAAATAAAAATTGCTACCAGACCCACTCATGTATCTTTTGCAAGTAAATAAACGTTTATGCAGCATCGATGTAGGTAATAATTTAAAAATCTAATAAAAAGTTCGAAAGAAAAATACGACCTATTTACTACGTTTAGGTACAAGCACAATGCTAAATTTATTTTTATTTGTGGTCGCCTATCACACCGTAGCAGCTGGCGTATTAAACTAATGTTTAAACGGTTTACAAAGTTGATAGGGCATGTGGTCCGATAATGCGCTTAACTCGGCAGGGGGAGATGTTGCGCATAAATCATTGCTAAGTGAGATCGGGTCCGGTGTGTGAACTCGTAAATCACCCGTGTAAATGAGGCCCGGCTTGAAGCCGACGTTGATGGTGGCCTATCTTTAAAGCGCATTATATAAATTAATCGACTCCCAAGGTCGATTAATTCTGTAAGGGCTTATGATAAAGCTGAGCCGTACGAAACGGTAAATATTATTACGTTTCTGATTCTATTAATGAATTTCTTGATACGGCATTTTATTATCCTATTTTAAAATAGCTTGTGGTTCTTTAGGGGTTAAGCAATCAATAGCAATCAGTCTGTCTAGCCTTTTCCCAACTATGTCGGGGTCGGCTTCCAGTCTGCTGAATACCAGTATTTTACACGGAGCGACTGCCTATCTGACCTCCACAACCCAGTTACTGGGTAATACGATTTCCCTTGGTAACACTATTTGTCAGACTTTCGGGCTTCTGACGACCCGTCAAGACTGTCAAAGATCTACGAATGACAGCTGGGACCAACAGCTTAACTTTGCTAAGCTTTGCTTTCCGAGGCACGAAGGAAAGACCCTTGGTATGTGAAGACAGTTGTCCATCCACGGACCAACCGCGGCAAGAATTGACTCGTGCGGCTGTTATTACTTAGCCACAAGCCCCTTACAAGCAATCATAGTAGGTAAATCCAAAAATTAAATAAAAGGCCTTCATTCTTAGAAACAAGCCTGTCAGCCCAGACTCCTAAATTTCCTATTAGCAAACTGTAATAACACTACATATCAAACTCGAATGAACAGCCAAAAGTGGTGTAAATGTGTCAATAAATTCCTTTTGATATGGCTGTTAGGTAGTTATACGTAAAACATTGGCATAACAGAAGTTCTTGCAGCATACCGTGGAAGTCGTGCTCGTGGGCAAAAGTATAATGACTGTACAGTCAGAGTCGTTCAGCGTGATTTATATTACGGCATAGCCTCATTAGGTAAATGTTATTTAGTGAACACAGACTGACAGAGATACTGACAACATTTATTTAGACTGTGGCTCCTTAAATAAAGGGGTTCTGGATTGTACATACATGTGTGTTACGCTATTAGTGTTTGAATTAAATAATGATGATAATTAAACGTTTTAAAAGCCATGACAATATGTTAATAACTATGCAATAACTATATATGCAATAGCTAAAAATATACAAATATTCTTTTACATTAAGGGGCTATGTTGAAAAAAATGTGGTTTTTCTATTTCGTGTAACTTGTTAAGAATGTGGAATAGGAATTTAATATTTTGGTATATGTTTTTTGACTCTTTGGTCTAGTATCGTGTAAAAGGAACACACGATTCAATGAATTTTCCTTGATACAAAAAAATTGCAAATTTATATCTATTTTTTTACATTTTTCGATATCATGGCGTAACGCTTAAGAGTTATTCAATGGAATTTACTTTAAAAGATAGAGAATTATCATATCAAAGTTTACTCAAAGTAATTTAAAATTTAATTCATTTTTTTTGTTAAAATAGGGGTAAATTCGTTTTGGCACATACGTTTTATTCCGAGCGCACGCACATTATAGCCATCTCTCTTCTTTTGCGTTTCAAAAGTAATTGCATCACTTTCGCTCCCTTAGTAGGTTTTCGAGGATTTTAGATTTTCGAGGTAGCGCCTTAAAACGATTAACTACCTAGAAGATGGCATTAAAGGAGGTATTACACCGCATGATTATTAATCGGATGCGATTAAAAATTGATAAAGTTAAAGGTTTCCAACGAACTTATAAAAGTTTCAGTTTTTACATCTATTTGATAACCTCTTTAAAGCCTATTTATTGTCATAGAATTTATAACACCTACCAAAAGCGTTCCGTTTCCCTTATACGCGGTACTCTAAAAAAGAAACAATATAAAAAGCCTACACGTGCATAATTCACAACGACTTATAATCCAGAATAGGCATCTGCCATGCGTTTTATCTCAGGCTACGATCGTAGCGTTAATATTGCTTACCACTACGCGTACGCATACCAACATAATGCTGTACAAATGTGCTGCGCTCCCAACGGTCCAAGGTGTAAATGCTCTTGTAATGATCTATTTACATACCGGCAAGGTAATATCGAACCCACAGCTTCCCTACATCGATATACAACGCGATCACAGATAGCTTTTTAGCCCTTTTTCTCGTAATTCCAATCTTTGTTGATGTTCGTTCGGACATACTTTTCATCGAGATAACGAGGCCAGTTTTTATAAAAACTGGCTTTGCTGCATAGATCTTTCACTGTAGTTTGTGGAAATGATATTTTCATTACTTAATTTTCTTTAAGTTCACCTTGGGTGATGGATACATTTGTTTTGTTTCACCATAATAAAGCTTTAGCAACCGCTTCTGTGAACAACGTGAAAGTATAGGCTGTAGCAATTTGTCTTGGATTACATATATAGTCGCCAATTACTTACCTAGAAAAAATAAAAATATAAAACTAGTAGCGCTAAGGATTCAGGTATGTGAAAATTAGAACAAAGAAATCAACATTTTATACTTTTTTGCTCATAACAGTAACTAATCACGATAAGGTTATACCTGCCTAATGACGGATAATTGATTCAGATTAATTATGCCTTGACAGACGTTACTATTAACACTGCCTAGGTGTGAAATTAATCAAATTAATAGCCTCTCCATACGACCTTTTAATAGACCGGCATCATACGACCTGAAGATATTTTTCATCAGACACTAAACGTGTGATGGCTGTTTATAATACCTCACTATTCCTACGTACATAAATAGGTAGGTAGGTAGGTAAACAAAGAGCCATTTGTTTATATTATCTACAAACATACATAAACTCACGCATTTTTACCGTGGTGGTAGGCAGAAAAACGCCACCTGCTTACGATCCTTACATACTCCTTTTGTCTCACTTAAGTTCATACATCAGAGGGCAATTCTCGTAATTTTAAGAACGTTCACAGTCTGATCTCAGTCTCAAACTGTCAAAAATAACTAAAATTTACCTACATTTATGAAAAGTTTTTGACATTTGTTTGTCGCCGAGATGACACTGCGACTAGATTTTGAACGTTTTAAATTAAGAGAAATGGCCTTCAGGTCATACACGCACGCCGAGCCGCCGGTTGCGAGTACTACGCACCTCACCGACCTAAAAATGTTTGATTTACTTCCTTTGACGTCTTTTATGTGGGAATTGAACTAAAAAATACATCCACCGTCTGAGTAGAAACTTTTCTGGTAAAAGCAGGAAATCCGAACGAACGATGAATTAAAATTTTTACCATGAATAATAACAAAACATTTTGAAAAATCAACTGTGAACTTTATATCAAAATTCGCAAAAAAGTTTCATGCAACTGTAACATGCGGAAAAGTCGAGTTCCATAATTGGGAGAGTTATTCAAATGTTACCTTGATTTCTGAATATAATGTGAATGGTTGGTTATCCTGATGGATTTTTTTTGTACGCCAAATTGGACAGATAAGTAGAATTTAAGAAAGCAACATGGCAACACGCGCAAACAGTAAATCAGACAAGATTTAAAATAAGTTTTGCAAACTAGTTCACGCTGTTAAAAGTCAGACAAAAGTCTGTGGTCTGTATTGGCCCTAACACGAGCAATTAATTACGTAGGTGATCGAGTGTAGAGACAGAGTAACTCCACTTGTAAACAAGGTTACTCGACGGTCTGAGGCTTTAGTCAATCCTCTCGAGCCAATTTCAAGTCTACCTCAAACAAGATTAAGTCTTATTAACCGGTACTTGTATATCAGGTTGTATTATTAAACAGTGTAGGGTAAGACGATGTTATTAATCACAGGGAAGATGTAAACGGTGAAGAAAAGTTTTAATCCGACCGACTCAGTGTATTCGGGACCTAATGTTTTAAGCTTTTCGATAGAAAATATTGCAACGAAAAGTCACGTCTGAAATAAAAGACGCATTTTACGAGGTATAACATTTTCCTTATTGGTATTTTTAGAAAAAGCTTTCATAGAATTCCTGGTTTACCGATTTCTATTAGGAAACAGTAATTATATTTTCCTGCGCTTAGGTTCACACGAAGGGGAATTAATTCTTGTAGATATAATACTTTTATGGTGGCTGTACTTAAAGAGCCACCATAAAAGTAAAAAAAACTTTGTGTATAATAATATTAAATATGAAGTTAAAACTTATAGACAGTGTGTGGGAGAATTTTAATAATTAACGGAACACTAATAATATTGTTCTTCGTATTACCTAACCTTCATGCAGTCATAAAGTTTTGATCTTTATATAATTTAATTAATAATAATATTGTGATTCTTAAAGGAGTATTTTATTACGTTGTCCTATTTCTTCCTACGAGCAATTGTGAAATTGCCTTGTCAGTAACACTCACACGTTAGCGTAATGTTTGACCGACAGAATTTTGCATAGAATAATGTTATGTTAACTGTTATTGCTGGTGTTAAATTTATGTTTGCGTGTGGTCAATGGATTGAATGGGAAATAAATATTTTGATAGCTACGGCACCACGTTCTGGGTTCGCCGGCGGTACCTACAAGAAGTTGTGCAAAGAGAGCGTGCCTTAACGCAGTGTACCTTTCAGTATCACGCGAACTACCTCATCATAATACACTTTCTGTTCCGTTTAAGTATTCAATTTAGTAACTGGTTTGGAGGCAGCGCTGAACGCGAAACCTCGCGTTAGATCAGCCATTGAAAACTCAATGTTCTCCGCGTGAAGTACTAGAAAGACGATTGTAAGTAATTGCACGTTCCACATTAATAGAGTTAGTTAGCAATAATATCACCGTATCGGTACATAAGCTGACATCATTAGCCTAATGATCGGATTTAAGGGGTGCTCCACTGTCGGATTGTGGCAGATTTTGTGAATTCTAAGCCCGCTTTGATAACAGGATAATACATAGATGCAATAGTATTCTACTCTGCGCCAAGTTAATTACGCTCGGTGATTCCACTGAATCCGAGGGAATTTGGTAATTCAGTCTGTAATCTTTAATCGGGGTCTGTGTAATAGTATATATCAGTGTTATTAACGCGACATGCCTACAGACGTCTTTTTTAAATAAGCCGCTTATTAGGTGTTTCTACACCATCAGTTTTATAGCTCTAGAAATTATAAATCTTAAGATTAATGGGCTGGTACCATTTTTATTATTCGTTCAACACGTCGCCGCGTGTCTGTTCGATGTGTTTAATTATTTATTGGTCTAAGACGTGTTTATACCATATTTTATGATCAATTAAATGCGAAATGATATATTTATGAGCGTGTACCTAGTTTTGCGTTGTGGCGCCATCTATATTTCAGCCAGAGTGCGGTGTTCGATTATGTTATGACTGCGCGGGGTTGTGTACGCTGCTTTATAGCTCGTGCCGAGTCCAGTTGGCCGATAAATAACTTACTAAGCACCTAGATCATGTGACTACAGCCTTATTTATATACGACTACATTACCGACGATTGCGTGTTATGTAAAACATGGTATCTATTTATTTCTGTTGTTTAGTAAGGAATAAGTTTATAATCATAGGTTTATCATGAAGGTACTAGGGCTATCCTGTGGTTTTACATAATATCTCCTATATATGAAACACTAGTTTTTGCCCGGGACTTCGTTTGCGTGACATTTCGCCCGCGCTACCTATTTCGTTTTCGCTTAGTTATTTCCTTTGTTTTTTACAATTGCTCGGCTCCAACCAAAGGGTCGTAGCATGATGTTATAAAGCCTATATTTATATATAACCTTTCTCAAGAATTGAGCTATCAAATGCAACATTTTAAAATGTGTTTTTACAAATCCAAATGATTCAGATTTCGCGTTCAAACAAACTCTTCAGCTTTATTATTACTTTAAGGGCTGATTTTTCCAATGTCACATAATTTTATCCGAGGAATAACTTTTAATTTTTGGCAATTTTTCCATGTAAAAATTGTCAGACGTCAATATTATTCCAAAATAAAAATTATCTGTCGATTGAAAAATCAGCCTTAAGTATACATAATTATACCCTCGAAATAAAACCTAACTGTCCAATACGAATAGACACCAGTCCGTCAGGAATGAGGATACCGGCCCTAGCATATTATTATAACGTGTCAGTAATCCATGGAACTGATTATATTCATAATTAATATCGTTTCGGCTCTCCTGTGGCGTATGGCGGCCGGACAGGATGAGGCCGAACTGATTGACGGACAATTTGACGTCTTCTCATTAAGTTAATGGAGCCGCCGAAACTTTGCTCATTAATTAAGACAGATGAATTGCTGAGAAAGATGTGTTATGACATTTGGAGTATTGGTGTGAGTGATAGGTTATGTAGGAAAAGGCAATGATGTTATAAAATCTCATTGGGAAAAGGATAGTGTTCGATTGTGGTGAAGGAGTCACTAGGAGCGTTTGTGTTTAGCACGTGTAAGTAATGCTATACGTACTTATACGTATTACACGACTATGTCACTTTACGTTAATACCTACGTTATACGAGACTGATTAAAAGACTACCTCTGAGTTTGTTTCGGTATTTCATCTCAGAGTGCTCGACTAGGGCCCACCGACCACATCTAGTTTTAATTATTTGACGAGTAAATGTCTTTGTAAAATGCAATTTATAAAATAAACACCTTTATTATAATAAACGGTCAAGCAGAGCTAAAAATAAAAATGTTAGTTGTAGTCCGTATTTATTCAAAAAGTTTAATTACTTTATTCACGTCTAAAACAGAAGGTACCTAAATGTAATTTGTAGATGAAAATCGTTGTTTCTTCGCAATTACCGAAATGCTGGGCCTACAAAGTCTATTCGTAAAAAAAAATACATACATAACAAAATATTTTCTAATTTTTTCCACATATCTACCTAATATTTTATCTGGTCCCCTATTTTCATATAATCATGTCGTTATTTTATAAACTATCTCAAACGTGATATTACCAAAAACAAAACATAAATTTCTCTTCCTCCTTTGATGACTAGGATGAAATCCTTCTAAAAAAACCGGTTAACTGATGTCGTTAACCGTTAGTTATGACTAAGTCCCGAATAAATTCACGTGTGTGCTCTGAAAATAACAGGACATACCTTATTTGAATTAAGGTGTCATAAAAGGTTTGTATTGACAGGACTTATTTACATACAAGCCGTGTGCCCGATGATGGGATTTCACATCGGCAAAAATTAGGAACTTTTATTCCCGTTAGTTAAAAATCCGTTTTTTTTGTGTTAACTTTGCAGAAAAGTTAACACAAAAAAAAGCAGATTTTTTTAAACTGATTCAAAAACAGTAACCTAGATAAACTGGATGAGACAGAGATTAAAACAGAAGAAGAACTAGCGGGGTATCTATTGGAAGGGGGATTTAGGGGATCAGACAGGAATAAATCGATATTTGAAGTGCTTACATTAACAGCGGTTCCCCATATATTTTTTAATATATTTTTTATTCCTTCTGCGGAGTTTATAATAACCCTGTATACGGAAATCGTGTGCAAATCACTCATGCTTCTAGTCTCAGCAGTTTAGGCTGTACTTTTTCGATCGTAGAATGACACGAATGAATTCCACCATTTTCGTTGCACTTTTGTTTTTCTTTGTTTGGTACTAAAGTTCTTTTCTTTCTATCCAGCTATGTCGATTGTCTTCTGTTCAAGTTTGAAGCGTACTAAGTGGTAAGCTATGTCCAAATATGAGGTTTATTTTCATCAATGAACTGACTAAATGATAACTTAAAAATGATAACTAAATGATAAATCTCTTCCGACATACTTGCGATAGGAAAGTATCTAGACAACAACAAAAATATATTACGTGTATTATGGGTTATTATAAATAATCCCTAAACAATTTTGCTACAAGCAGTTTAAGACTACCAACCAAAAATACCAATGAAAGCTTAAAACTGAAACTGAAATTATTTTGAGAAAATGATTCATTCACTGAAACGTGTTGGAGTAACAATGGGAATTAATTTTGGTGGCTTCTCCTCTTGCTGCTGTGAAAATACTCATCTTGAGCGGCTGCAACGTTGAAACTTCAGTCACGAACGGCCCAATTACCGCAGTTTTGATACCGTACCTTCAGTTTAGTTTGTAAGATACGATTTTTAAACGAATAATTAAATGGTTTAACTATAATTAATTGGTGACTTCCTCATTGGTCCAAAAGCTACTGATGAATGAGGTCCTGCATGGTTCCGATTGGTCGAATGGTCGGACAAAGCGTTATTAGGTTTTTCTATCAGAAATTTCTTAGTAGGAACCCGAAATTTAGGTTTGTGCCTGGTTGATGTCAATAGGCGCGCCTCCGTTTATATGGGACTTAAACATAACGGTCAAAAGTGGTTATACTATAGTACACTTCTGCCTAACCCTTTGGGGAACACAAGCAAGGTATTATGTTTATGTAATTGGGTTGAATAAAAATATGATCATCAATGTCAATGTCAATGACTTGTGACAATTTTTTTTAAATTTATTTATTTATTTACGCAAATCTTACCTACAATTACCATTTCAGATCAGCGATCCAATGCGATAGAGTGGCCTTACATGCTAAACCCTTAATCTACATCCTATAAAATTACATATCCTAAATCTTAACCTACATCTAAATAACATAATATTATAGGTATATAATGTAACTTTTGCGAATTCACTCAAGTTGCAACACATTATACTGCTGATTATGAAATTATTAGCTTCTGTTCAATGGGTTGATGTTAGCAGTAGGAGCACCTTCGTGAGGTTCTAGTCGGTAAGAGTTCTACATAGAGATCATCCATAAGGGTTTCCATGAGTAATAGGGGTTCGAAACCCGTACTTTTTTTAAACGCACAATTTGGGTGCAGATAATCCTATTTCGTTTGGGATTACTTCGCTGCCTAAAACTGATTGATGTATATTACTTTGATTAGAAAATCAATCAAACCACGTTTTTACAGGAAAGTCATTTTGTTACTCACATAGCTATATCTACCATAGGCTACTAAAATTCTCCAATTAAGTAAAAACCACGTAAAAACATAAATTATACCTACACAAGGATGACGTCAATATTGGGTAGGTAATTACTGAGGTTACTGACTGGAAAATTACATTGATTTTGATTTGGTTTGGTCTATGGAGGCACGATCTACCTAAGTATAGGCTGAGAAGGCCGGAATAATTAAAATAATAGACTAACACGTATCCTGTGTTTATAGGTATTTCATTAGATAGGATTTGTATGACTTTCTACGAATTTCTATGACTGCGACTTCGTTTGCGTGGAAGTCGTAAGGCACCACAATTTACTAAAATAACAGCCACATTTTTATAAAAACTTTCCTGTACTTATACTTGGTCTCAGCAGCCAAAATGTGAAGAGAGTCAGGACTGGTGACGCGGGAGCAAGCAACATGCAGCTCGTCCTGAGGTCGACATCCGCAGCCTTCAGTAGTAATAATAACAAATTCTAATATTTCTTTATTGTACTGACACTAAAAGTCTACCTAAATAACTTAGTTATTTTCACTGAGATAGAGTACTAGTAATAAATAGTTCTATGGTTATTTTCAAAATTTGATCTGTACTTGAATTTTGTGTCAAATTACGTAAATTTTGGTTGTTATTTTGGTATATACCCACCGAATCCGAAACCGAAAACCAACAGCTATCAAAAGAGAAGATAACTGTTGTTGACAGGAGTTTTGACAGCTGTTTTACTGACGATGTCTAAATTCATCTTACAATCGCTCTACGCCCGACTATTGGTATTTAATAAACCCTTGAACGGAAGCTAGCACTATATGAAGGCATAACGGAAATATTCAACGTATCGCATTGTAATTTCAGTTGCATTGGTAGACTTAGTTTCAAACAGTAAACTAACGGAAATAAATTTCACATGAGCTGATATCGAGTTGGTTTTATTTGTCAAACAGACACGGAACCGTACAAATATGCAAGTACATACAATCCGCGCCGGATGCCGGTCGGAAGTCGGATCCCGGCCGCCCCGTGTCACCGCGCATCACTTCCTACCGCGTTTTAAAAAAAAAAACCCGCCATATTTTTGATATTCATATTTTTTTAGATCATTCGTCCGTGGACGGTAAGCTTCGAAATTAAATTTTTAGAAACGAAAAATGTTTTAAAAGTATTTTTTTAAATGTATTTTGTTTTGGGCAGATTTTTTTTGGTGTTAATGTCAGGCACCGCTACAATTGGTATTTTAACTGAAAAATCGAACACTATCACAGGGGACAGCCCTAGCAACATATTGTTAGATTTTTGACTATGCATGTAACAATACAGTTTTATCTCTAATAGGTATAATCAGCCTCTAATGTTCCGACTGCTGGGACACAGGCTTCTTCTCTTTGAGAGGGAGCTATTTACATAAAGTAAAGAGTCTGCCTGGGTTCGAACCTACGACCTACAATTCGATCGTTTTACCCATACTTTATTATTAATTTTGGAAATGCGATATTCACTCTGTCTGTCTCGCACGTTTCAACAGATTTTGATTTTGACGCGGGCGTAGCCGCGGGCATAAGCTAGTAGTTAATAACTTACTGTTAGAGAGACCAGCAGACTCCAGTCTGTACCTATCTAAGACCAGCCGCGTAGTAACATTTGTTTGAATGTAAATAATAACTATTGTGAACAAACAGGTCACAGGGTTAGGTCAGCGGTGTACTGTTTGATCTACACATTACCTGCGTACCGATTTCGCAAAACAAACATATGAAACTGTGTGTAAATGCCATGACTCACAATTAACAACCAGCTTTTGACTGTGATTCATATCTGCTGCCATTCATATAGTTGTAGGCTCAATTATGGTGACAACACAAGTCCTATGAGATATTAGTGTGCCTAACTGATGTAAATCTTTCAGGTCTCAGACTATTACATTCACTTGATTACTTCACTTTGTATTTGGCACAGCATGTTCTCAATAGTGAAAGTTGAAACAAAAGTCAAGAAAAACAGTTTTTTCACGCTGGCAATACTGCTATCGCATCTGTGCCATGTCACGTTTGGATTTGGAAGGTTAACCTGCAATTGTTTTTTCGAACGATGTTTTGTAAGGCCCACTTGCACCACAAATCACAAAATAGGTACGTTTAACGCTTAACATAATTTAAAACATAATTCTGTCTCAACCAATCACCAACCAACCAATCATCATCAAATTGTCCGCAACGAAAGAATGTATGAAAATCCCAGCAGTCTACTTGTCCTTCGTGTGCGTTATTGCATAGATTTCCATGCGTTCTATCGTTGCGGACAATTTGGCCGCGGACAAAAGTCCCTCGTTTGCGCAGGCCATAATGGTCGTTTAAAAAAATATAAGCAGGTAAGCCTCATAAAAAACTAAGTAGCATCAAGCAACTCAGCCTATCGCAGTCCACTGCTGGACATAGGCCTCTTCCATGCTGCGCCACAATACCCTGTCCTCCGTCTTCCGCATCCAGTCTGTCCCAGTCACCTTCTTGAGGTCATCGGTCCATGTACCTATTTGGAGGGAGCCCCATTAAGCTTGTCGATACGTGGTCGCCACTCCAGGACTCGTCTGCTCCACCGGCCATCGGTCCTTCGACAAACATGGCCAGCCCACTGCCACTTCAGCTTGCTTACTCTGCAAGCTAACTCCGGTTTTTTTCCGGATACCTTCGTTTCTGATCCGTCCTTTGTTTCTTCGTTTATGTAGCATAAAATCTCAAAAATACGTAAGCCTTTGCTCAGTCGTGCGTTGCATTCAGTGTAGCCGAGCTTTCAGTCAATATATAGGTATTAGAAAAGTTTTCGGATTCAATTACAGAGTACAAGATCATCTAATAAAACATTCGAGATATACCGAACAGCAAACTAAATACTTGGAAAGTTTCTTAAGTCTTGTTAAAGTTGTTGTGATGTATTAAATCCGTAGTAAGCCAGCTTAAGATCGCAGATGGCTGTTGAATTTCGATTAGAAATTAATATATGTGTGTGTGATAGTTGTTAAACCGCTAAATAACCATAAGCGCTTTCAGAAATATTTGTTGTTATGAAATAAAATAAAAACAGTTTGGGCGTTGTATTCTACTAAATAAAACCTTTGGTAAATATAATTAGCTCTTTCTACAAATAAGAATCCTAAACAAACTCATAACGCCTACACATTACAAAAATACAGAAAATAGTAACTACGTTTCTTTCGATATTACCTACGATTTTCGCTGTATTTACAGTACTATTTTTTATAATTAGAACCACTTGCAATAAATCACACACCCGCATTAAATACAATATTATGAAGCCAAAAATCATGGAACGCAATTTGCAATTTCCATCAAAATATTCAAATTCACAGCCATTACCATACTAATATCATTAATAAGGCTCACATCTCTATGTGGATTATAACAAATTGAAAACAATGTCTCAATAGCAGGCACAGGGGGAGGAGGGAGGGGGGAGGGGTGCCACCGATGAAGTATGGCATGAATATTCAAGCACGCGGTACAACTAGGCACACAAAGTAACCAGTGTCAATTACCATGTACATTGTACTAACTAAACGAATCCAAATATTAGGTGAATGTAAGAAAATAGTGGAGTCGTTTAGTAATCATTTAGCCACACGTGTTGAAGCACTAGAGGGGCTTGTGACTAAGTTAGAACAGCTGCACGGTCGATCGATCAGGTAAACCTACGCTTGCCGCGGTTGGTCCGTAGATAGGTGTCCATCTTTACATACCAAGACCCCTCGTGCCTCGGAAAGCACAAGCACGTTAAGCCGTTGGTCCCGGCTATTATTCCCGCATCTTTGGCAGTCGTTACGGATCGTCAGAAGCCCGAAAATCTGACATCCAGTCTGACCAATGGGTATCGTATTACCCAGTAATTGGGTGGTGGAGGTCAGATAGGCAGTCACTACGTGTAAAATACTAATTTGTCTGTCTGTATTCAGCTGCATCAGGTTAGACTGGAAGCCGACCCCAACATAGTTGGGAAAAGGCTAAGCAGATGATGAACCACTACTTTTCTTCTACTTTGATCTTAACCTGAGCTTTTTAGAGCTGAAAAAATGAGAAGGAAGTTGGTTTCCTTCTCATTTTTCAGGATATCTGTGCTAATTTTTTTAATATAGAGCTGCAAAATGTATATCAAACCAAGTGTACAGTAGGCATTTATGGTACCTAATAGTAGTATAACTACACATTAAACCGTTGTAATGAGATCGAGTCTCCGACTTTTAGAACGATTTATGCAAATTGGTAGCTGTTAACATGCAAATAAATAAAAATGAAATGTCTATTTGTATCTTATTTTTTTTACGATATTTTTTTTGTCTGGATATTTATCCGGCTAATCTCTGAAACGATTGGACCGATTTTTACGGGACTTGTATAGCGGGATAGGCTACTTTTAACCGACTTCATAGATAAAGAATTAGTAAAAGGAAACATTATTGAAGTGAAAACTTCTTTAGGCGCGTTGGGCATTTTTTGAGATGGGAAAAATCCATTGAACTCGCGACACTGTTACCAGCGAGACCGCTTCGGATGTGTTCAGCTGTCCTTGGGATGTACTAGGTTTTATCCGATATGTCAGTGAGTGATGGCAAAGTATTCTGTTTGTGTTTTATTTATAAGACGATTAAAAAAATACACAAGTAATTGTTTTCACTTTTGTCGACACTCCGGGAGTGCCACTGTATTTTTTTTGTTTTCCGACATCCACGCGAACGAAGTCGCGGGCACAGTTAGTTTTATAAAACCCTCCACCGTCGGCGTCAAAGTGACGTTATTATTGTTTACAAGTTAACTGGTTAATTAGAACCGGTGATCAGGTCTCTTACCTGGAAACGTATTTGCGTCTAATTGCAATTTTATGGCTTTGAGCAAATTAGAGCTGCAACGGCGCCGTGAACTTCTAATGCAATTAAATTGAAACTGTTGCTACTCACTAACGTACGATATAATTTGCATGTAATTTCAGTTAATCGACACTTTCCCTTTCCTATGAGGGTGGAATATTACCAACATGCTCAAAGCATTCTTGATGTGTGTAGGCACTGCTTTGATCTCTTCCTGTATGTTGCCCTTTGATAGCAAGATCCTATGTGAGATTTAATTTGACAAGCAAAACTTTTAATTTTATTAGGGTTATTTTTATAATACAAAGCTAAAATACCGATACACAAACAACAATTTAGCTGCTAAAGAAACAATAGAACACTTAGGGAAATTGGCTTTATCCAAAACAAAGCGCTTAAAAATCGTCAGGAAAACCGTTGATAGAATATAAAATCATTGAAAGTAATTCGGAAGTTCTCAAAGATTCCCAGCAAGACTACGTCAACGAGTAAACTCTTAAACTGAAAACCTTTTGAACAAAGTTTTTATTACAAGAATATACTAAACGATTTCATATAGAATCGTTCGATTCGATTTATTGAATAACAATTTACTTACGGCGCAGTTTTTTATCGACAATCGTATTTTTATTCGCAACACTTAGCAGTACAAATATGAGATGGCAAACATAATGTGCAAATATGAAGTTGATTGTTTAAGTTATTGTGTTGTTTGACTTAAAACGATCGTCAATGGGCTGGAAAGTGCTTTTGTTTCTACCTATAACTTATTCAAGTAGCGTGGCAATAAGTAGCTGCAGGCACTTCTGAGAATCAAAGTTAAAATACAAGTGAGCTCTATGTATTCATTCATTTACTGAGCTTTGTGTTTTTACTTAATAAAGTGGTATTTGGAGACGGTTTGAGTTGTTATTGTTGATTAAATAACAAAAATTGTAAGAAATCATTGAGTCACGTAAGATTTTCAACCAGAAAACCGTATAGAATCGAAATCATGCTCAATGAATAAATTTTCCAGTGCATTTTTTTTACTAAAATCTCCTATTAATTTGTTCAAACATTCTGTTCAATTTCTTCAATTTCAAATACTGGTATTCAGCTGCATACGGTTAGACTGGAAGCCGACCCCAACATAGTTAGGAAAAGGCTAGGCAGATGATGATTCTGTTCAATTTCAATACCAATTACGAGAACCAATAACGTCTAGTTGCAAAAAAAACTGTCTTCATTAAATTAAATAACTATTATTAACTAACTGTTATTCCAAAAACTGCTCTCTGAATCCAATTTTCCTATAAAAATATTTTCGTTGAGTTGAATTTGTAACCTACGGTTTTGATAAGAGTTAACTTACGTAACAAAAGATAAATCAAGTTTATGTGACGTCCCCTGCCATAGCAGGATTTATGTGACTCCTAGCGTTCTTTCTAATGTATTCCGTTAGTGAAAATAAAATATGTGTGTTCCAAAATATCATTTCCATTTCTATCTGTAGATGTATCTGATCTTTAGTTTGAGTTTGCGTGTATGGGTGTACAATATACCAATTATTAACGTTAACGACTCAATAGAAAGGATCATCTATTCAATTGTTTCGCCACAACGCCAACGCTACGTGCCTTGATTTGAATAAAAAGTTCTCTCCGAATTTGAACACAAAGACCAATAATTAGGTCCGATAATAAGAACGAAGCATTTATCCCACAAGCTGGCTATGTAAATGAATATGATAATATAAAATTTAACATAAATGGAGCAGAAATTGTGGAGTCATGGTGGTAGTGATCGCTGGTGCGGCTCGGGCGTGCGGCGTGCTTGCCGCCCGTGTAACCGGTGTAGGACAACCGTGATGCAGCGAATACGCGCTGTTACGTACAAATAATGAGAATATTCATGAGAATACTACCAATATCCAACATACTTTTGATTTAAAAAAACGTTTTTCCTTTATTAAAGACTAAGTATATTAGCTAACAGACTTAATATAATTATGCCAATAGTTTATCAAGGGATTTTTTTTTGTAATGTACCTAACTACAAATTTATGGTTTTTGGATTTTTCCTTTACTTGTTCTATATAACATTACTTCTTGCCAAATTTCATGATTCTAGGTCAACGGGAAGTACCCTATAGGTTTTGATTCCGGAATATAAACGCCCGTATCTTTTGATTGCGTTGACTTGGAAGTTTGATTTTGTCACTGCTTCAAGAGATTGCAGCCCTGAGTATTTGATATTAATTTCAACTTTATAACTCCACGCGTTCCTGCGAAAAAAGGGTCTTGACATATGGACAGATAGAGGGACAACGAAGTGATCTCATAAGGGTTCCGTTTTTCTTTTTGGGCCAACGTAAACACTAGTGTTTCAACTCCAAACGGCTTGAACATAATTATACAACTCGTAAAATAATTTTTATTTAATCCAAGGCACCTCATGGTGTTTAATTCATTGGATTTTGGAAAAAAGCACTGATATTGTCCGATTGAATGGGATTGGAATGGTATGTTTTTACTTGACAAATAGCAGACTCAACAGTTCCCTTTTTGCGTAGCACCAAGAGCTATCGGCAAACGTTGGGTGCTACTACTTCTATCGAACTCCCTGGAAAAAACTAAAAGTGAGAGAAAATGAAATATAATATTTTCAATAGTTTCTTAATATAGAGACGTAGGTATATTATTTTTTGTCACATACCTACGCAATGTTCTTAATTTTAACTTTCTGAAGTCAGTGCTATAAATAAGATATCATAGCCAAAACAAAAGATATGATATAATTGGTAAAGGAATATGGGCCTTGATATTAATATAATTATCTCATCTTTAAATATATTATATTACTTCCAATAACTTGAACTGTCTTCATATTTCATCGGGTCGTGGGCGAACAGTTTGGGTCGTGTTATGAACCTTTGTATGTCTCTTTATTACTTCTACAAACTACTCGTTAGTGTTTCTTATATTATTATAAACGAGAAAATCGTATTACATCGACAGACTAAAGAATTTGTCCTCAATACAGTCAGACCGACCTCCACGGCTCATATCTATTTTTATTATAATTAGGTGCATTATGTTGGGAAATTTCATCGATCATTCTTTAAATGGCGCCTTCTCTTAGAAATCTATAATTAATGCTCAATAAATTGTTGATTTGAATTGTTTGTCCATACATTTACCCATCAATTTGTAAGTTATAAAATGATAATTACATTCTTTTATTGGCTTTAAATTGAAATCTTCTCCATTAAGTGACAGCTTTAATATTTGATAACAATCAAGAAAGAAAATCGAATTAATTAGCTGAATAACTTCGAAGGCTTACTGTTAATTAGTTTGTGTTTCATATATCATTAAACTGTAATCCAAGTTTAATAAAACGGAGATGATATTTTTGACACTACTAAATATGTATGAATCGAATACAATTTATTTTTAATGTGAACTTATTACAGATTTTTTTATTTTACCTTTAACGGTAAACTAGCTATACCTATATATTTTAGAATTATTGTTTTAATAAGAAGCAAGGTCAATAATAGTTATTGAATACAGATGTAGAAACAAAAACAAAACAGTGGATCATAGAGATAAAGACGCGAGCAAAGATACAATAAAACAGCTTTTATACTGCCAATAGATTCTCCACAGTGGGCGGACTGACGCTGATAAACAAAATAAACAACCACAATATCTATTCAATTACTCAATAATGGGCGGGTATTATACAAGCATTTCATATTTGCATGGTAGGAAGTTCGGCCAGGGCTAGTCCCGACCTCGGTTCAGTTCGAATTACAACGCTGCTCGCAAAGAAATCCAATAGCCCAGTTTCACGCGACTGGTTTTATTGAAAAGCTCCATACGCGCATTTTTCCAGCCTTTTCTATTTTTATTTTGCCGTAACTACAGTATTTCTAGCTGTTTATTGCACACGCGTTGCCGGCGAGCAGGTGTTTACATTAAAATCATGGTGTAAGGATTTGAGGCTCTTAGCTTTGTCACGAATCTGGGTTCTGAATGTTCGTATCGTAGACTCAGACCAAAGAAAAAACCAAGACATAGGGCTGTCAACAGTAAAGTGAAGCCAGTTTAGTAAACATGTGTGCACTTAGTGAGGTGTAGTTTGATTGTAAGTGGTTGTATGTGAGAGCGTGTGTGCACAGAGCGGAGGTGTAGTTTTGGCATGCTTCACTGTATCGTTCTCAGCGTTCTGTCTTGGTTTTTTATTTGGTCTGAGTTCGTAGATTTATGAATCGTTAATATGCAAACGTTGGTTTGTACCTACAATTGCATGACTTATCTAGTAGACTGTTTGTCTACTTTGGGGATCAAAATCGTGTTCGAGGTTGATATGCGCTTCGTGTACAATGTGTGGAAACTGATCGTCTACTGTCACGGAGTAAGCGTGGCTACATCAGCCGGATTACGGAGATGAGCACCGATGTTTAGAAATCCCGTTATAGGACGAAACAAAAGTATTAAACCGACTGTTAACACCGTTAGCATTATTCGCATGGGAGTAAACACTATACAGTGCACACCCAGACGCCTACGAGACGTGTTTATGGAGGCACCCACAGATCGTCGCGAACAAGCCTCACCACAGCTGCACCTTTTTTTTTTTTTTTTTTTTTTTTTTTTTTTAACTATGGCATCTCGCAGTTCATCCTTTATGAGGATGGCTACTGCTTAACCGGACTTTCCTGTGGATGCCTCGAATTAAGGCCTCCAGCCAGGGCATACAATAACTTAAAAACTAAGCGACAGCGCTAAGGGTAACCCCCTGCGGGGTTCGGACCTCGGCTCAGGGCGTCGCTGGAAGAGGACAGCAAGGGACAGGCTGGATCGGTATTATTATTAGTGTTTAGGGGCGAATTTAAAACTACAGGCTCAGCTGCGCGGGCTGGCTCGAGCAAGGGTCGGGGCGGGCACGGTGATGGTGCGGGACGTCGCGACGGGCCTCGGCGGCGAGGACGGAAGGACGGATGTCTGAGCTTGTGTTTGTGTTGTCGACTGAGAGTACTCGTGGCCTTACTGCTCTCCTGGAGGAGGGTAGTGGCGTCGTCGGGGATAGTGAGGGTATGCCTTGGTCGGCGAATCCTACTTATGCGGGAGGGAGTGTATCGGGAGGCCGCCGCAATCAGGGGATTGGGGTGCTTTATGGCAGAGTCAAAGAAGCGCTTGGAGAGGCGTTTCATGAACTGCTGGATGGTGGGGAGTCTGAGATCTAGATGCAGATTCACATTTCGGACATAGAAGGGGGCTCCCGTGACCTTTCGGAGGAAACGGTTCTGGAGGGTTTGCATTTTATGCAGAAATCGCGGCTTGGCGTGTGCGAAGACTACGCAAGCATAGGTCATGATGGGACGGATGACCGCGGTGTAGAGGCGCAATTTGCACTTGAGTGACAATTTGCTGCGGGCAGTTATCATGGAGTGGAGCCTACCGAGAGCGAAAGAGGCGCGCGAACGCGCCGTCTTTATGTGCTCGTTGAAGGTGAGGTTGTGGTCTAGGATGACACCTAAGTATTTGGCTCGCTTTCCCCAGGGGATCGGCTTGCCATACATAGAGATCGGGCGCGGGAGGGGGGGGGGTAGTTTGCGCGGTTTCGAGAAGATGACCGCCTGACTCTTATCGGGGTTGACCTCGATTCTCCATTTCCGGAACCAATCGCTCAAGGCGCTTGCGGAGGTTTGGAGGTTTCGAGCTATGGATGACTGGTTGACACCCGAACAGTATATGGCAGTGTCGTCGGCGAAGAGCGCCAACTGTGCCTTTTTACTGTTCGGGATGTCACTAGTGAACAGGGTGAAAATGAGGGGAGACAGAACGGAACCCTGGGGGACTCCGGCGCGGATGGGGTGAGGGGGAGAGAGAGCGCCCTCGATACGGTAGCGGAAAGTGCGGTCCGACAGAAAATCTCGTAAGATGAGCACGAGACGGTCTGGCACACCTAGCAGGTACAGCTTATATAATAAGCCATTGTGCCAGACCTTGTCGAACGCCTTCGCTATATCGAAGAACAGGACGCCTGTCGAAGCACCTCGCTGAAAAGCAGCGCTAATGTGCTCGACTATGCGGTGGAGCTGGTGGATGCACGAATGCTTCGTGCGAAAACCGAACTGTTCGGGGGGGATGAGGCTCTTTGCTTCGGCATAGTCTTTGAGGCGCTTATAAATAAGCCTCTCGTAGACTTTACCGAAAACATTGAGCAGACTGATGGGGCGGTAGCTGGAGGGCTCAGACTTGGGCTTGCCTGGCTTTGGGATGCCTATGACTGTGGCTTCTTTCCACATTTGGGGGAAGATGTTGTTGCTCAGGGCGCCATTTAAGATGGCGGTCATGAGCAGTATGAGGGGGGCGGGGAGGAGTTTGTACACCCTGTTGGTGATACCGTCCGAACCGGGGGCTTTGCGGGTTGCGAGTCCTTTTATGATGTCTTGCACTTCGTCGGGAGTGACGGGAGGCAGAGGATCATCAGGGTCTTCGACTGGCGGGAGGGAGGCTCTCCGTTCGACTTCAGCGTTCACCTCGTCGAGGTGCGCTCTGTCTACTGGTTGAGAGCTGGGAGTGCATTGAGCCTCTAGGCTGTCGGCTAGGCATTCGGCCTTTTCGAGGTTTTCGAAAGCGACCGTTTTGTCGGGGCGTGTGAGGGGAGGAACTGTGGCCTCTTCAGAGGAGCGGAGCTTCCTCTGGAGTTGCCAGAAGGCGTGGTGGGTGGGCTCGAGTTCGCCGATCAACTTATCCCATCCCTCGGAGCGCCACTCCCCTATGCGTTTCTTTACAGCACGCTGTAAATGGCGCATGTGGGATTTGTTCGCGTCGCAGGGAAAAGAGTCGTAGGCACGAATGGCAGCGTTCTTCTCGGTCATCAGTTCACGTACGTCATCGGGCAGTTTCCAGCGATGGTCTTCCATCACTGGAACTTCCCGTGAGCAATCCGTCAGTACGGATTGAACGTGCTCTGTGAACGAGTCGATCGCCCCAGTCGTGTCTGCGACTGAGATAATTTGCTCGGGGATGGAGTCTAGGTGGGGAGACGTGGTGGATTTCAGTCTTTCGCTTACTTTCCTCCAGTCGGTGACTGTTTTGGTCGGGGGGGGCTGGTTGGGGTCGTGCGGGGGGCCCGAATAGGGGGCCAGGTGCAAGATGACCGGGCGGTGGTCAGAGTTAAGCTCTTGTAACGTCTCGATAGACTGCAAACGGAGGTTTACATTCTTGAGAAGCGCTACATCGAGAACGTCAGGAAGTTGGGCGGGGTCGCCCGGGAAATGAGTGGGATACATCGGAGCGATGATATCGAAATTGAGGGAGTCGCCTAGTTTGAACACGATCCTACCTCTGGTAGAGGTCGTGCTGCTATTCCAAGCGGGATGTTTGGCATTGAGATCCCCCGCCATGATGACGGAGTCACTCATACCGAAGAGGGTAGTGAAATCGGTAGTGAGAGAGATGGGATCCTCCGCACCATTGGTGGGCGGGATATAGGCGGAGATGATGGTGATTGCGGGGTGACCGGTCATGCCGAGCCGACAGATAGAGATCTCTAGCTGAGAGATGAGGGCGGGCGGGTCTATCGGGATGCAATGGAGGGACTTCCTATAGTAGATGAGGGTACCGCCCTTGTGGCAGCGAGCCCTGTCATTGCGAACTATCTTGTAGTTGGCAATGTTCGGGTTCCGCAGATGGGGCTTCAGGAAGGTTTCCTGGACTAAGAGGACATCGAGCTGGTGATCGCGGAGGAACGCGGCGATCTCATCGCGTTGATTTTTAATGCCGTTTGCATTAAAAAAACCCTAGTCTAAGGGATCGGGGTTTGGTAACGCTCATTCTTTGTAAAGCCATTGGAGCTTTTTAGAAGTTGAGGGTTTGCATGACTTGCGTAATCTGAGGATACGCATTGAAAATCTCGGCGATGCGCCGAGGATTGCCGTTACAGGCTTGGATTTCCGCTGCCATGGCATTTGCGGGGGCAATAAAAGCTGCGTAAGCACCGATTATTACCTCCATGCTGCTAGGCTGGGGGCGGGAGGCGGGGGTCGGGGGGGACCTACTGGGACCAGCGGGAGCCCTGGGCGCGGCGGCGGGAAGGGCTACCGGTGGGGCTACTGGGACCGAGGGGCCTACTGATGGCGCGGGGATGACAGTTGCCATCAGCGCTGGGATAGTCGGGGGTGGGGGGGGCACCGAAGCTGCGGGAGCTTTGAGGTGGTTGAGGTTCGCCCAGGGGGAGGGCCTTTGGGGACTGAGCCTATCGGGCATCTGGGAGGAAGGGATCGGGATCCTCACAGAGGGGCTTTCCCTTTGCTGACGGTCGCTCGCGCGCTTCGTCAGTTTGGGAGAAGAAGACTTGGGAGCCTTGGGGCAGCCACGGTAGTTAGCCGGGTGCCCGGATTGGCCGCAAAGAACGCAGCTCGGTGGCTCTGTGCACTGAGAGCGGTCTTTGGGGCGGGGACAGTCTGACGTGCCGTGGGCACCTAGACACTTGACGCATCTAGGTGTCGCGTAGCAGTGGGATTGGGAATGGCCATACAGTTGACACCTGTGGCATTGTCCGATGAGGTTGGACTTCCTGGGTTTCTCGATAGAGATACCCGAGAGGGAGCAGACTGACTTCACCTTGAAGATGGGGTGATGTCCTTCAGTAGGGTCGCAGATGACCAGGACCATGTCGTAGACTAGGCCCTTCCATGCTTTGTGCAAGCGATGGACTGCTGAGACGGGGATGCCTTGTGAAGCAAGGTCTTCTTTGATCTCCTCGGTGGGGATTTCTTTGGGGACGCGCCTGATGATTACGCGGGTGGGGACTTCCTCCGGAAGGGAGTACGTATGGAAGGAGTAAGCCCTTGTCTGGAGGAGACGGGTAAGGTCCCTGTAGTCCGAGGACGAGGCGACCGTTACCTTAATACCCTGTTGGGTTGAGC
The DNA here is from genome assembly GCA_963669345.1 of Gortyna flavago. Classification (NCBI taxonomy): domain Eukaryota; kingdom Metazoa; phylum Arthropoda; class Insecta; order Lepidoptera; family Noctuidae; genus Gortyna; species Gortyna flavago. Next base: position 13,183,844 of record OY770126.1, read on the forward strand.
GGGCGTTCGTGTAGTTGATCTTTTGATCAACACACGCTTTGGAGATTTCTGTCCATTTGGACTTATCCTGGACATAGATGGGGGGCGGGGGTCGTGGCTTCTTTGCGTTCGAAGCGGGAGGGGTAGCCGAGAGGCTAGACGCGGGATTGGCCTGCGGTGCGGCGGGGGTTGGGGTGGGGGGGCGGGGGTTAGAGGGGATTACCGCGACCGACTTTTTGGCCTTGTTGGCGTGAGAGGAGGCGTTCTTCTTTCTCTTGCCACCCTTTCCGACGACTATATAGTCGTCTTCCGAGGAGGACGAAGAGTCAGAGAGGGCTTCCTCTGAGTCGGATTGAGATTGGGGTACGGACGTGTCCATACTCTCTGGAGTATCTGCTGCGGTAGCGGCTGGCACGGAAGGTGCGGGATCGGGGACTGGCACGGACTGTGCGGGTTTCGGGGCGGACACGGAGGGAGCGGGTGATGGGGCTGGCACAGAGGGTGCGGGTTTTGGGGCGGGCACAGAGGGTGCGGGTTTAGGGGCTGGCACGGATGGTGCGGGTTTTGGGGCTGGCACGGAGGGTGCGGGTTTTGGGGCTGACGCGGGGGGTGCGGGTTTGGGGGCTGGCACGGAGGGTGCGGGTTTGGGGGCTGGCACGGAAGGTGCTGGTTTGGGGGCGGCGGCTGGCACAGAAGGTGCAGGCGAGGGGGCTGGCACGGAGGGTGCGGGAGGGGAGGCGGCGGCGGCCTCGGGGATTTCGCCTGAGTTTGGCGGAAAGAGGGGGCTGACTAGCGCGTCGCTAAAGTCAATGTCGATGACCGAACCGGGAGGGCGTCTAAAATTTATAAGACGTTGGGCATACTGGTTAACGAAAGAGGGGTCCTTGAAGAGGACCTCTTTAACGAACGCCAATATGACCGCGTCTGCCATGATCGGGATGGGGGCGGGGAGAGGGAAGAACCATAGGGGGCGTGAATCCCTAACAACCTAGCACCCCGGGTGGATGGGCCCGGGGGTGTGAGATCCTACCCTCCCTGTCGGGTGTGAGACAGGGAGGTGAGTACCTGGAGTGAGCCCTAAGCTTGTGACCCGTCGCCGATCTTATTGTGCGAACGGGGCCCTAACCAGTCTGTGCGATGGGTGTAGAGACACCCTAGACCGGCTTCTAGTACGAAGGGGTTGACACACCCAACCGTACTAGACGCGAGCTGTGGACAAGGGATTAGTTACGAAGCTAGAGCTGACTAGGAGCCACCCCCAAGGCCAAGCTTCTAGCTCCCGATTCCAATTGACTGCCTCGCCCTGATGGGGCTCGGCGGGTGAGATTGGGGCACCACCCCCTTGGCTTCGTTGGCACCGTGAGGTATCCACCAAGGACCACGAAACTGTGGTTTTTACCCGGAAGGGGCCAAAAACCTCGACGACACGTGTGATGACGAATCTATCTTAAAGAAACAACTTCTATCAACCACGCCTTGAAAAAGGCGGCTATTGACAGGGTGCGGGCGTAGTCCGGAGACTACTGAGCTCGTTACGGCTAGCGTAGCGAGAACGGGCGGCGGCGGGGCGGCGAGGCGGTGGGGGCGTGCAGCGAGCGAGAGCGGGCAGCACGACCGTCCACGGCGAGCGTCGAACGGCGAGTGACCACAGCTGCACCGTCATGTCAACATGCTTTATAGTCCCCATAAAAGAATAAAAGCTTTAGTGTTAACAATTATTGAACTTCTCAAATACGACCGCAATAATTTCAAGTTTCAACCAAAGAACTCTATTACATTAAATATTTATTTTATGCCCCAACTTCACGTAAATGTAAATATTTAAAAGATTTATTCACACCGGTCTTATTTTATAGTTCAAAATGAAAACAGTCTATATTGTTTCGAAAATCAGATTTGTTGTTAACCGGAGACTGTTTACCGTAAAACGTGCATTATTTTTTATTGAACTTCTATTGCTTTGACATTAGGGCAGGTAGGAGTATAAATTGTTTCACAATCTGAAACTAATTCGTACGTTTATTGTTTTAAATGTTCTTCTCTTTTCGTTTAAAATACCATGAAACCGTTCTTGAAAGAGTAGGGAAAATTTTGGTACACGAATGTTTGATTAAAATTTAAGTGTTTGTTCAAAATTGGTCAATAATGTTTTCAATATTTCTGTAAAACGAAACCTTCATCAAAGCGTGGGGCCAATTACAGTAAATTAACATCCACAATTTATTCCTACATCTGCGAACGATTAATTAACCCCCACCGAGAAAATCATTAGTTAAGTGTTAAGTGGTGGATCGGTCCTTAGGCCTGAGTTCACCAACATTCTAACCATCGGTTAGGTATTCAGCTGCATCCGGTTAGACTGGAAGCCGACCCCAACATAGTTGGGAAAAGGCTAGGCAGATGATGATGGTTAGGTATTTAAACAGTTGACTTCCTTAGGAAATTTGACATAAATCAACTGTTTAAATACCTAACCGATGGTTAGAATGTTGGTGAACTCAGGCCTTAGTCCTCAGTATCTATTCTGAGTTCTTCGAGATTTTGTGGTTTTTTACAGTAATTTTATCTCAAGAAGGGAAGTACGTTTTACTTGTGGTAACCGTCTCGGACGGTGCCGAGAGCACACTTGATAATCACAAGTAAAGCGCGCGTGGCTTCGTGACATAAAAATACTATAAGTGACGTCTGGAGAATCGGTCCTTAATCCGTACGTATCCGTCTACATCGTATTTATTCTGAGTTCTTCGAGCTTGCGTGGCTTGGTACATTATTGTGTAGCGACACGCCCCGTCCGCGGACAATGCGACACGGACAGAAAGATCTATCTGTTTGGGTTACATGAGCTCGTGACAGTGTACTGACCATGTTTTGTTTTTTTATCCTTGTCCTCTTCTAAAGGTCCTGATGGCTTTTGTTCCGCCACGAATCCAACCTCGGATAATTACGATATTCATTCGACAAAATGGTCAGGAGACACTGGACTTTGAATTTCAGTAAGTATATGATATGAAGTAATTTATTTCAAAAGAAAATGAAAACGGAAACTTTTCAATGTAAAAAACACTGACGCGCATAATTAAAAAAGTAAAATAAAAGATAAAAATAAAGATAAAGATTAATCGACTCAGCTTAATGCAGTCCACTGTTGGACATCGACCTATCGACCTCACCCAGGCTGCGCCACAATACCCTTAACCCTGCCCTCTGCCACTAGTCTGTCTCTGCCACCTTTTTGAGGTCAGGATTCGTCTACTCCAACGGCCATCGGTCCTTCGACAAACTTGGCCTGTCCACTACCGCTTTAGCTGGCTTACTCTGCAAGCTATGTCGGTAACTTTTGAATAGGCAAAGGCCTATTCAAACCCAAGCTGTAAAGATAGCGATAGTAGTGACAATGGACATGGAAATGACGAAGTACGAATGTATGATCCAATCAGAACTTTAGCACAAAACTATTAATTACAAAATTGTAGACCTCAAAGATTAATTATATATGTTACATTACCGTTGATTGACGTTTGGCGAAAACATCAGTTTCAGTTAAGCTACCATTTTCTATTAATTATTAATTGTATTCAATAATAAATTGCTATTCTCGGAACCTTCATATAGTTGATGATTGAGTTTAGTAGCCTGTTATTAATAGGATCCAATATGTAAGGATCGACTATTATTTATTTATAAGAAGGTAGATATAACTAATTATGTTTGAGAGTTAAACTAATAAAGCCTGATCGAAGAACCTAGGAAAGTTAATTGAAAGCTTCCTAGCAAAACATAATTATAATTGGTGTTGATCTAGTGATTGCAAGCGTTACTGCTGAGCGTGAGTTCCCGGGTCCGATTCCCAAGTGAAGCAAAGTGTTATTGGGTTTTTCCACCTGGAATTTCTCAGAAACAGGCTACAGTCAGAATTTCTGCAGGGTTGATGAAAACCGCCTGTTACATGGGACTTTAACATAACTAGCAAAATATGGGTGCACTATGGCTACACTTCTGCCTGACCCTTTTGAGGAGAAACGATGCTAAAAAAATATAATCACAATCCAAAAGAAACAACGCAAATCAAATAATTTAAAAAACTCAGGCGTTATGTTATGTTTTGTTTTAATTATAATTAAAACCTACGAAAAAAATAAAGAGATCATTAAATCTAAGTGAACAGCTAACCAATAAAGGTTACGATAAACTCTCTTCCAGAGTCAAAAATCTACTAAATCAAACCAAATTAATGGATGCTCACAAAACATTACGAGCGTTTCAACAGGTTTCCTTAAGTTTCATCTATCTTTTATCTTCAGAGTTTCAAATCAGTGTGTTTGAGATCAATAAGGTTCATATTGTTTACTAGCTAAGCTGACCATTGTTCGGGCGACGGCGAGCGTAAGTATACTGTAATGAAATTAAATTGTATATCAGCTTAAAGGAAGCGTGCACGTTGTTTGTTACAGTCTTTCACCACGATATATTGCTTTTCACGGAGATATTTCAAATTACAATGTATGTTGGTTAACGTAGAAAAAGTCTACTTAACAGTTTTGCTGGGGCATCCAATTGGTAATTTTGAAGTGTTTCACTTGAACTTCAAATGTGCACTTTTCGGTGGGTAAAGTTAGGGAAATTAATTGACTACCAACCTAAATTGGCCGTATATTTAAATCACAACTGTCATTCTTTGAAAGTTGTATGAAATGGTTATAACACGGCAAATTGGCGTAGTGTGCCAATTTGGTAAACAATTACTGAACATACTTAATTAACAATAATCTTTCTCTGAATTACAAATCGCAACAGTAGCGCAACATATAATTGCGTTTACGAATAACATAAAATAGGGTTGCATTCCATTCTTCCCTGTTATCCTCAAATAAAATATCATGTCCTTAAGGTCTTACGTTACAGGAGACTCGGCAAATCTGTCCATACCTAGTGCGATATGTCTGGAATGCCATTGGTGTCGTTTGGCTGTTCTTACACTCCTTGATTTGATAAATCAAGGCGATCAAGGTGTCTGCTTGACTTCCTTTGTTTTTCCATTCGCCGTTATCAATCACAAAACTCGTGTAAAGATTTTTAATTCAAGGGGGAAGTATATAACGATATTTAATTAAATAGTATTTCTTACGGTTATATGAACTTAGAAGGTTGTATTGATAATTTTAATTCTGTCAAAATATACTTGTTACGGTCGAGAATTATATTTTGTTCAACATATAACCTGACACTGACATGAAAATTGCAAAAAACGTAAGAAAATTTGAATTTCCTAGCTCTCTCCCGTTAAGACTACCTATTTTAATTTTAGAGTATTGTAGGAAAATATTTAATAAATAACAGCCTAGAAATGTCAAAACAAAATTTTTGAGAAAAAGAAGGTTTGTTGGCATAAAAGAAAAGGTGTTGAACGGTCAGTAAGCTTACATTTAACACACTTAAGTTAGTATTTATCTAGGTACATCACAATATGTTGTAAGCCCCCAAACTAAGCAGGGCTTGTAACTTGGTAGACATTTTAATATTTCTCATAGCAGCCAGTAAGTTTTTTTTAACACAGGCATTTCTAGGTATAGGCTAATAGCTTCCACTAACAGCATTAAACTCCGATCACCAGATCACCAACCAATCAGATTACGCCGATATTCGCCCACAGCTCCAAACCTGGCTTTCACCCGAGACGTGACGTCATAACTTATTTAGGCATAAGCCAACGACCCTTTCCGTTTTATCTAGAAATCCAGATATAGATTGGTACGAATAAATATCTATATATCCTTAGTATTTATCTATATAATAACATATTAATGAAGTCAAAACTAACATAATTTTAAAGTATACTTACTAACATAAATATGGATAAATTATTATTATTAAAACTGTAAATTGAACATTTTGTGTGTGGTGAGATATGGATTTTAGAGTTTTTGTCCGTTTGTCTGGAAGTACTTATGTTCCGAATTGGCGCAAAAACACAAGTAGCTATTTTATTACCACGGGAACCTACTACATTCTATATGGTCTTTGTCTTGGAGTAGATCTCTGGCTAGCGAGTTGCTGTGCTTGTTCAGTCTGTCTTTGTACTTTTTGCTATAGTTGTTTACTTTTTCTGTATAATGGTCGGCATTTCTAGGAATTCGCGTATTTCCGAGTTTCTTACAAGTCTAGAATATGAAGCTACAAGTGTGACAGACGTGTGACTTGCACAAATATTAGATTTACAAATAGAACGTGGATCTAGGTCTAAGAGAGGTTTTTTCCTTGCCTTCTTCGCATATCCTTGCTTGACGCTCTCTAAGGACGCATAAAGTATGTAAGTGTGGACTTTTCATATATATTTTCATGCATAAATGGAACTTTACAGCGTGGAGTGCAGTATGTACTGACTATGTAGTGTAAATATGGGCATAATAGATGGGTTTTTCTTTTGTATTTTTTTTCCTTTGGTGATCTCATAAACAAGCCACTGAAACCGTCAGAAAGTCTAAATAAAAAGAGTCTGTAGATGTGCTTCTCAGTCTTAAACGCACTGAAAATATAAGTTTATAACTTTGACTCAATTAATCGGTAATAAAACAGATACTCGTCATAATCGTTAATGGTCTTTTAAATGAATGAATTACAACTTTCCCTAATAAATAACAATAATGAGAGAGTAACGTGAAAACGCCAGGTTGATAGTGACAACTGCGGTCGATTAAATTACCTTGTAACTATCGTTAAGTTATTAGTTCCTGTATTGTCGTACTTAAGCTTTAAATGGAAACCAATTAGCGGCGTCATGATGGGTATTCAGAAAACATCTCAACGTTTTAACGACCAATTTTACAGTCTGTAAGCTCTTTACTCCGCAAAGTGTTCACAAAGTGTCCGCTTGAAAGTAATTAAAATAAAAGTAAACATATTGCAACAAATTAGGGAAATGAGCCGTTTCTTTGCTGCCTACCTTTAATAGTAAATAACGGTTAAAGTGGCAGTTAAATCATTGAAATTTATCGCTCGAAGAGTAAACAATGGTTCACACGAACGTACGTACAATGCTCAAAGGTTTTATAGTTTGAAAATGCTATCAAAAGACGCGATGAAGCATTATGGACGTAGAAAGTTCAGTTCAGTTTTATGAGCATGAGTGCGGCGGTTACTCTCGCTGAGCGGTTTTATATCAATTATTTTTGGTTCTGCGCTCGCGGCTCTTCATTTGAAAGTTTTATTAATGGTACAGTTCGCTATACGTGATCAGCTGTAAGAGTTTCTAAATCCTTTGCGAATTACGTTTTTGCTTTATCCTGGATTTTGACTTTCTATCACTCTGAGGTGTGTCTTGTTTCTCCATTTCCAACATTGCACTAAGTAATTCAAAATATAACTTTTATTACCTTGAGCTTAGTGCTGAGCATTTCCATATGAATGGAGGTTACGTAAAGCTCAAACATATTGTAGGTGGTCGTTTTAAATTTCCAGCCATTTAAGCTTCCACACAAAGGTTGTATCACAATACTAAAGTGCTAATTCGCAAACTATAATACCCAAATTCGCTAATGTTATGAATAGTCAATGGAGTCACTGAAATCTAAACTTTTATGACAATGTTCTTCTTATTTTATGGTCGTTTACGCCTACACCAGCATAAGTATTTCAAGAATAAGATACGGTTCAACAAAGCAATTGCAAATATACAACGTAATTCGGAATCACTTTTACAAGATTGAATTTCACGATTTTGGTTAACTCCATCATTTGTTTGTAGTGGAACATCACTACCTTTTAGAGTAAAACTAATCATGTAGTTACCATTTGTGGTATTCGTTTAACATACCAGTGAAGAAGCTCGGGATCGGTGGCATTCATCCATGGTGCGAATCCCATTAACTTAGTATAATAGGTGTTATAATGAGGCAAAGCAAACACGGTGTGTGTGCGAGCCATCTCACGAGAGAGCTGCGAAAAGCTTGCAATAAGCGCCTTCGGAGGTAACAACGATATTAATACACATCAAGTTAAACATAATTACTTGTTCCCTGCATATTTCATTTCCTTCCAATATTTGTGCGAGAGATGTATGTAAATATTTTTCTGAGCGGCGCTTACTGATGTTGCGACGAGATGGCAATAACGCCGACAGACGTAATGAGGAAGCCCGGTTGTAAACCCGCGACACGTTCACCTATGCAGCAACTAACACTTTTTAGACATCATCACAAACACCTTAAGGTTCAAAATCGTTTGTGGATTGTTGGCTGCAGGTGTATAATGTAAGTTTGCGATATTGACCCGGCGCCGCGGGGCTCGTTATAACGAGCGCCCTGCACTGACGGGGCGCCGGCGATCGCGACAAACCGCCATCGAGTGAACTTCTTTTAAAAATTAGCTCTTGAATTTTAACTTGAAGGTTTGCTATCTTTTATGGAGTTGCATCCTTAGAAGACTTTATAACAAATAAAAATACGAGAATATCACCGCGACAGCTAAACTCGTGGAAAATTCTTCTGTAGTAAGCTTTGTATGTTTTCCGACTACGGTCTTTCTGACTTGTTTAACTCGGACTGTAGGTACTATTTATATTGCCATACGAACGACGTGCACAGTAATGTTTAATAGTTCCAGCACTATAAGTTCTAGATAATACTTTTTATGAGTTTTGTAGTACCTTGGTTAATTACAAGTCAGTAATTAATACACGTTTGAAATGTGTGTTCTTGTTAGTTTCCTTCGCTTATTACGTTGTTAGGCACGCTCTGCGCAAAGTATCTAATTTATGATATTTCAAGTATCTTCTCTTACCTTATCTATGGTTAAGTATATAATGTGCGTGCACATGGCTCGGATGGCAAGTTATAATTAAACTGACGATATGTTCGCAAGTAACTATTAATTAGACCATAACTGAGCATTGCAATAACGGCGCACAACGAGTGAGAGATGAGTTAGGATGGACGAGGCTGCATGCAACTTAGATTAGAAAGTAACCTGCCTTATGCAGAGACAGTCTTACTAGACACAGATTAATGAAAACTGCGGGCTTTAATGCCAGTGATCTATTTTACAAAGTACGGAGAAAAACAGTTGGATTTATAAATGTATGCAAGCGAGGCGGCAGATGCGGTAATACGATGAGAAAAAGTTGTTACATCACAAGCTCCATTTTTTAATAGTAATTTTATTTAGTCGCCATTGAATAGATATGTGTAACACCCACGATATGTCAGTGGACAGCAATATTTCACGGCTGGCAGTTAGAGTTGCTCTCTGTTGCAGCAGCTATTTCCTAATGCAATAAACTCTTATAGCTTCTTCTTGCTTTTCCCACGCTCACGCAAATCTATAACGTTGTCGATTGAACCAAAACTGGTTTCGACAATGGTGTCATATTTCATATTTTAAACATTATGTCTCTCCACCAGAATGCCTTTGTACAAAAACGCGTTTATGTATAAAGGGATTCCGCGGTGCGTTGTTTTATTTGTGGACTGTAAAAACTTTACGCAGGATTACAAAACAAAAATAATGATACTGCAAAAAGTAATGCGACGTTTATCCACGCTCTACAAACAATTCATACCTCAGCTGTCAGATTAATCTAAGGCTCGGCGTGCATCGTTGATTGTGCGAATAATAATCCGACGGAGCGGAGTCTCGTATAGTTCACGAGAGCGTCAAAGCCGAGCGCAAAGGAACAAAGCCTCCAATTACCCGAGCGGGCACGCCGTGGGCTTTTAGTGAATAATGAGCCGCTTATCCCGGCGGATGACGGCTTCAGTAGAATTGTTCTTGAGTGGGTCTGCACGCGGACCACCGGGCCACTCGGGACGCGTCGTCGCCGCGGCGTCGTCGCCTCACGTCGCCGCGTCGCGCGTCGCTCCACACGCGCCCGCTGCGGTCACTGCGTCAACACAATTTCGCGCCCGCCTCTTGCTTTTCCCCCTTACTTTGACATTTTACACAAAACGGACGCGGTCACCGCACAAGTCCCTTTTCAATGCCGCGCTCGCTTAGTGTTTTGCAGAAATGAATAAAATAGTACCTGTAAAATGTTACAGCCTATAAACCGTTGGGAAAAGATTGAATCAAGCCTACAACAGAAAAGAGCTTTCCACATCTTATTTGCTGCTTGTATAATAAACATTGTAAAGATATAGTCAGTTAGGGTATACATACCCACATGCGAAGACGGCGACTGTTAATTGCAAATAAAGACTCATGCGATGGTAGAGTCGTAAAATAATGCTTTACATTATTGGGAATAACGTTATCCTATATAATGTATGAGTACCATACGTATGTACTCATTTGGCGCAGTCATACTCAACTGAGTACGGCTATACAATCAAGTATAGTCACTAAGTTTTGAAAGCTATAATTATTATTTTTCGTTTTTATTAACAGGGGGACAGTAGTTTATCAAAACAGGAACAATAAAATTGGCTACATTTAAGATTGATGGCAATAAGAGTATTATAACTTATATGTAACACAGGTTATAAGAGTGCTCCTCAGTGATGACGGATTATTGAGCTTACACATGTGGCCGAGACAAACTGGTTGCGGTAATCTTGTCAAAAGCCTTTATCCAGCAATGGACTGCAACAGGCTGCATTGAGCGAGATATTGTAGCTTAGCATTGCGTGGTACTCGTAGTAAATACGACAAAAAACTTCACTTAGGGTCTTCGCTGGTCCAAGGCTTGCCTCAATACGTGTAGAATATTACCCTCGAAAGCTAAATAAACAGTTGCTATGCATTGTACCTACGAGTATGTCGCAAAATTGACAAAAAACATAATGTGTCGAAAAACAGTATTACCAAAATTGGTTTCGTAAATCGACCGTTGTACTCAAATGAGTAAACCACTATCCAGGGAGCAAAATAATTATTTCCCTCCTTTTTTATAATAGGAAAATAAGGATATCGTAAATAAATCACATTTACTTTATGTTTGGCGGTTAATGGGTTAAGAAACAGAGTAGGACAAAAACAGCCCTTAACAAATAATTTTGTCCTTACTAATAAATTCAAAGACGGTACATAAATAACGATCTTAATAAGAGTAATAACAAACACTTACTCGTTGCTCAGCGAAACATTTATTTTGGAGAAAATGCCAACATTGAATAGGTGCTTGGGAAGTTGTACTGGCTTCGGAACAACAAGTATATTTTTAAGTGGCCGTGATTTTGCTCGTAACATTGAGCGAGACGGCTTTTATTTTCAAATAAGTACCACTTGCCCTTTCACCTCTCCGCAAATATTTTCTGTCTATTTTAATGTAGTAGTTCTGAAACGTATTGTGTTCTTTACCGAAGTAGCTAGCTAGTTAATAATAAAAGGTCCTTCTAACAATTAATGGTCTAAGAAACATGCATTGAATGATTGTTTATCATATCTTTGAGACGTTAGTAGTTCCAAACACATCTAATTTGTATATAAGACATAAAAAAAAAAAAAATGGTGTCTTCGTTCCAATCTTCTGACGATCGCCGCCTCTGGCGGAAATCGCATCGTACTGGCCTTGCTGATTGAGTTTGAAATCAGAACGAACGTTTGTCTGCAATCTACCTTAGCTACTGCTACACATGTTAAAAATGCGGTGTTATAACAAGGCATAGAATTTAGTATATTCTGTTGGTTCCTGAAATTCTAAGAAACCTGTTAAAGCATGAGTAAATTATTCCTTTTGAATTTTCTTACATTTCATGACATTTTAATACCAAGAAACCGTATGCGGTAAGTACGAGTAAGTAAATAATACATGATTCTCGTGCCTTTCCTCTACTGTCAATAAATCGTATCGGGACATTTGTGTTGAACTCAGCTAAACAAAAAAAGGATTCAAGTGCTTTCTTATGTAAAAGAATCGGTTTATTGACCTATAATTATTTTTTATGTTTGGCACCTAGCTTAGGTGTCACATTAATTCTCTTGGAGCACATTAAACAAGCCTCCCGTGAACGATTCGATCGGAACTCGAAACACGGCGACGGCCATGTTTTATCGTGAGTAGCTGTTGCCAGACACAAAATTGCGAATTAAAAGAAAATTCACTTTTTATGGCATCGTAATGTTGTCGCTGGCAATTCCAACGTTTAGTGTTCTCATTTTAAATGTTCCGTCTTTTGATATTTGATAAGGAGTAAGGACCCAAAGATTGCGATTTTGAGAGACACGGATATTTAAATTGTCTGAAAGAATGGTAAATGGAAATAAGTAAGATTTTTTATTGTTTGTCCCTCGTATTTCAGAAATGTTGTCACTAGTAAAGGTTTAGAGTGGCGCTGTGGTAACGGCCGTGACTTTGTTGCTTAGTTGTGGGTCGTAGGTTCGAACCCAGACAGGGGCTTGACTTAGTATAAAATATTTGATCACCACAGCTCTCAAAACGGTGAAGGAAAACATCGTGAGGAAACCGACATGACCTAGAACCAAAAAATCGAAGACATGTGACATCTACCAACCCGCACTGGGCGTGGTGGATTAAGGCCCGTTCCCTCTCACCAGGAAGAGGCCTGTGTCCCAGCAGTGGGAACATTAAAGGCTCATTAATATGCTTAAGCAAAGTCCTTAATGCACTATTGGCAGAAAAGCATTACGTTTGAGCTTTTGATACGGCTTAGGTAATCAGAAGTAAATAAACAAGTTTAGCGAAATAAATACTTGTAGGTACGAGTTGTAGCAAGCGTTCTCTATAGCAAACATTTATAAGTAAGAATTTGTAGAGCTTCTTACACGGGCAGAGCCACGGGCATTTCAATATTATAACAAGTGTGTAGTTTCTCGAATATCAAAGTTCTCTAGAATGGATCATTTAACTAATCAAAATTCAACTGTAATAATATTCTAAGTTAACTATGTGTATCGCAATCTAAATTCTATTTAAGTGAAGAATTTAATCAAAATGCTTTTCGTCTCAACCAATTTGCCGAATCACCCACCACTGTACATAGTGTTCAAATTGAATATTATTCAGGGTAGATTTTTGAGATGGGGCAGTAAGGGTAGGCACCCTAATCGTTCTAGTTACAGAAAATCGGTCTTAGAAGACTGTCCTTATTTTCTTGGGAAAAACTCCCTACTCCCAGATTTTGAAAAAAAAAAAATTACAGTCTGCAAGAAAATGGGTCAAAACTATCTTGATGCCAATTGATCTTGTTTCTTTTATGGACATTTTTTTTTTTGACAAAATTTCTTAACAAAAAGCTTAAGGTACCTGCCCTTACTGCCCCATCTAAAAATCTACCCTGTATTATTCAGTAAGTAAACCACCTAAGATGGCTAACGACATGTGGTACCTGAACTTGACGATCCCGAGATGCTTTAATATGTATCACAGAGAAAGTGAGAGCTTTATTTGGAGTAAAATGTAAAAGTTTTAAGACAACCTTGAGAGGAGTATCTATTGGGGTTAAAGAACGCTCAGAACAGGCACCTAGTTTATATAGTTTAGTTATTGTTGTGAAGGTATGATGGCGCGGGTGCGCGGGGCAGGCGAGCGCCCGGCCGAGCCAGGCGAACACAATTTGTAGACCATTTCTCTTGCATGCCGCGCGACACTTCTGCAGATTAGGGCGAAAGGAAAATATAGATACAGCTGCTCAATATTATTTACGCAAATAAATTGCCGTTCGGTATTTGCATTAGTTGTGTAGTTCATCCTTTTGCTACTGTAAATAGCGCGTGACGTACTCGTAGGAGTTACGAGTGAGATTGTAAACAAATGCGGGCCAAGTAAATAAGATGTAGGTCCCTACAAATTACTTTTTAAGTTTTTATTGATATTTCTTTTTGTTTACATAAAGCTCAATGTCTGCGGGTACACGATTATTTCAAAGAAATTTCTCTCATCAGTCTGCTTGAAAGTGCTTATTCGCACTTTTAGGCTAGCAGTATGATGAATATTAAGTTGAAGATGGCATTGAATATTCATGAAATATTTCAATAGGTCATATAGCGGCGAACAAAATCAATAAAATATAGGGAACAATGCCCAATGCAGTAGTGTTTACGTTAAAAGTGCTAAGTGAATCACTTAACTTATTTACTAGCTTAAAACTGTAAAGCATTGTTGTGAATTTTTCTGGTTAGGTACACGGAATGACCATTTTGTCGGTGCGTCCAGTTGTGCATAAAATAACAATTGACGCGAGCCGGCATTGTGTCCGCGCGGGCGGCGGGTGGCGCGGGCGTCGGGCGATGCGCTACTCTCGCACGACGCAATTTGTCAGGCGTTTCTCTTGTGTGTGTCGCCCTAACAAAGCTACGAATCGAGCTGACGCGAAACTATCGATAACTCTGTGCGGAATTAGTGCTTTTGTTCTTATTGTCACTTCTACCTCGCCAGCTTTTTCGCTACACGTTCCGTTGAAGAATAACCATAACTACCGCACTCGTAAAAATTGTTTAGTTGGCTTAACTCGATAAATGTTGAGCGGTTGATTTGAAATATTATTCGAATTCTTTTGCTCCAACTGAAAAGGTCTTTTTGCTGGAAAAAAATTTCTAAGAACACTTGTTCTTCGATTTTTTTATTTCAGATATTGTTTTCTTATTTCATAGTTCACGACATTTTATATGAGGACTGGTATTTTATTTTAGTGCCGTTTCAATGTAGTCTAATATGTTAGCGGATGGCTGTGGCAGGTGACGACGGCTCGTTTAATCTCGCCGCTGGGCGTGGGCACCTCATTTTTGCGGCAATAGAAGAGCTTTTGTGGGCCCTAACTGTCATATTATACTTACAGACTTTTAATGATATTGGATCTTCGTAGTCATGTGCGAATTTGACGGTCTGCCGCAAAGGCTGGCCGCGACATTAAAGTTACGTCCCCTCTGCTCATTGTGATGATAAGCGAATATGAACTTGTGGAGCCGACATTTCTATTTTCATGTACCGTTTGACTGTTTTTACCGTCTATACAAAAACAAGGTATAAAAGGTGAACGGAGTAGAAGCCTGTGGCACAGATTTTTCTTCGCAATAAATTAAATAACTTTTTTTTGCCGGCTCATGGCTTTAATCAAAGGATTGAAGGCCTTTAAGTTCCTTTTTATACTATTTGCAGATTTATGCGTTTTTTTTTGTTGTTGAAAAAAACAGTAGATTTTACAACTACTTAGTGCATAAAAGAAGCCATCTTACCATATTTTTTTTATTGTTCGTATATGCCCGAGTGTTACACTCTGCTTTTCACTTCGATTGCGAGAAAATGAAACAGGCATAAAGTTTAAGCAGTATTTTCACTGTTAAAAATTTTGCTAAATTGATGAAGAGAATAGCTAATTCCCGCCACAAAACCTTTTAAAAGTTTTTTTAAATTTTCAACATGTGTCGATTCGACTTGGTTATTTCATACTGCCAAGTCATAAAAACGTTTCTTTGCGTTTTTAAATAATAAATGACAACTATTTTATCTGGTTTTATTAATTTAACGATAGAAAAGAAAGAAAGAAAGAAAAAAAGTTTATTTGAACACAGTTCGTGGAACACAAAATATCAAATTAACAAAATAAAAATAGTGTGTGTCACGGCTGAGCCAAAAAGGTTAATTTCAGCATTAATGCCAGACAGATGCTTCTGACGCTGGTTTTCTAATGAACCTTTAGGGAAAAGTGACGGGGAGGACACACAGTTTCAACATACCTAATACATACTTTTCATACTTATAAATAAATAAATAAAGTAGTAATCGAAAACTTTGCATTACAAAAAAAAAAACGAAAACAACAAAGTCTCAGCAAAACCACGGAAAACACGGAAGTGATATAAATTAAAAACAAAATAACGACTTTAATCTGCGACGTTTTATTGTACGTGTGGCTGTTGGGCCTGATTAACTTAGTCTTAGAAAAAAAAAAACTTTATGCACTAGAGCATAAAAAGCGACTTTATGTCGCCTACGCACAACGTAAAGACGAACTTTTAGAGCATGAGAAGTGATATAAACATGTCTGTGCCAAAGGCTTCTACTCCGTTTACCTTTTATACTCTGTTTTTGTCCAGACGGCAAAAAAAGTCAGCCGGTATATTTAACTAAATTTAATGGAGAGTACCTATTATCTAAGTAAACATAATAGTAACCGTAACACTTTTCTTTAATTTCCATCTGTTTGCTCGTTATTACGTTTAACTGTTTGTTTAAACAGAGAGCTTTTTAGTTATACGCACACAAACAGATGCGCTTCTCTTAGAAGCTGTTGGTCGAATTTTAACGAGGCTTTCACTATTACCGTCGAAATTAAAACAAACATAATTATCTACTATGGCACAAGCCGCTTTAAAATTACAGCTGCCTCTAACCAATATTTTACGAGTGACAGAGAAAGACATTTACAATATTGAATTGAGCATAATTATTTTGAAATAATTTATTTTAATACTTTTTAATGTTGTTAATTGAAAGAGGGGTTCAATCACGTGGATGGAAGATACGATAAAAAATGGGTATTTCGAAAAAAAAATCTTTTCTTTATTTTTCCTAGTCTTGTACAGATGCCAGCACATCAAGCTACCCGAAACTGTAAAATTTTCCCAATCAACTTTGAACTGTAGCTGTAGCGATAAAATTGAAAATCTATTAAAGAAATTTGACAGATTGTAGTACCTTGATGTGCATTATGTGCACAATCTGTACATTAGTTTTACCCTTTGGGGAAATAAAGTGTGACGTTTTTGTTATGTTTACTTAGTCTAACGTTATTCGTAAAATGTATAGTAGAGATTCAATCTTACAGTCATTTTCGCTACAGCAACATGTGCCAAGTCATCAAACCACCAACATTGCTCACAGAGAAATCTTTTCACTACCAATTAGCATGAGCAACCATTTCGTCACAATCCACAAATAATAATTAAATCATTTACTCAAGTAGGAGCTATGCAAATCAGTTAGTTTCACTAACCAGTAGAGTTGTTAAACGATGGAGTTGAACGTGCGACCCCGCGGAGACACTTGAGGCTACCATAGTGCGACCCCGCGGAGACACTTGAGGCTACTATAAACTTGACACTTCACAACTTAGTTACCATGAAATGTTCCGCTGGATCTCAACTCTATAACTTTATTCTTATTGAAAACTACATTAAAAGTGTTTTTATGACTGTTTTTAGTGTTAGCTAATCTGTGGGCGACCGTATGGAAATTATTGTTTTACTGGTAAAGTAATGTTCCAGTATTTACGTAAACGTCGTATTGTTTTTGTGGTTTTTTAATGTTCCTGATGTGCATGACCCTACCTCCTAGCCGAAAGCGACTATCGCGAGAATACGCGATTACGCGATAATTTACCTGAATAATGACGTACATACGCAACTTGATTATTCGCGTGAGTATCTCGTATTCATATAATGGAGATCGAAACGCGGCCTGAGATGCGTTGCAGTTACGTAGATCTCCTTACTTCTTCACTTTCAGTAGAGTGGTCGTTATATTTTATTGTATTGTGTCTCTATTTGGGTCTGTTCCTGGCATTGCGAGAACGTTCAATCGTGGTGGAGAACGTGATGTTTATGATGAGGTCTGACCAGCGTGTTTTGAGAACGACCACGGTGTTCGTGCTTTCTATTCTGCCTTGTACCACCAAAACTTTAAATTAAGTTCTTCCGAGTGACGACTGAAGGACTCGACTTATTCGGATTTGAAGAGTTGATATAAGTAGATGATATCTTTTATTATTTTTTGATTCAGTGCACTTCCAGAGCATACTCAATAGACGCATTTATCACACCCCACATCTCTATTCAATCGATTTTCTATATCATGAGGACTTGGTCATATCATAACGTTATAATTGAAGACTAACAAGGCTTGAAACCTGGTCGTGTTCACACCTAAATCCGCTGAAAGTACACAGAAGTCTTGTAATATTGTAAACAAAAACTGGTTGCGGTGAAGTTCGCAGGAGACTGCAAACTTGCTGTGGCAAGGTATTGTTTATGCACCATTTGTATCTTAACATTCAATATGCAATTTCTGCGAATGTTCTCAAACGACATTTGTGCACTGTTTGATGTTTCCGGGCCTCGTAAAGGAAAGTGCGATTTTGTGAGATTTCCAATTGTTTGAACTGCTTTTTTATGTTAGTCAAAGACCGCCTATTTGCTTTGTAGGGTTTGGCCTGCTGCTAGCCAGCAACAATTTATTTCAATAACATGTTTGAATAGTTGCATATATTAAAATATTTGATGGGTATAGACAATGATATATATACCTTTTTAACCGCTTAATCACCGCTATTGAGACACAATTGATTTTCTACTGAAATGGGCCTTTATCGTGGCCTTGATTAGATAGCACGCTTTCATTAGCTTCACTTTTAAAAAAGTTTTACTAGCCTACCCTGTCCCATTCCTGAGCAAATATCTCCCTCCACTCCTTTCATCTTTCGTGAGCCTCGCGTCCCCTTCCAGTTTTGACGAAACCTAATATCCAGCTTGTCCTGCCATCTCCATCGTAGTACGAGTATGCAGCGACCCCGCCTCACTGTCTCAGGGTACCAGTTCAGTGCTATAGGCCCACAGTTTGTGGCCAATACGGCAGATATGTCCTGCCAAGTCCCATTTAAGTTGGGCAGCCTTATGAGCCACGTCACCATCTTAGTTTTGTCATAACTACCTACCATCCTTTTCCCAATTTGAAGAACGCACTAGCAACATGCAAACTAACTAAATCTGATGAACGTAAATAGAAGAACTAGCTTTTCTGTATACCTTTTATTCTTTCATTTTTACTTTTATCATTGCATCTCAGTTTTGTCATTTACAGTTGCGTTTTATTTTGCAGAAATGAATTTGTAAAGACGCAGTTGTTTGTCACAATTATTCTGCTGTAAGCGAGACACTTCATTAAGTTTTCAACTGAATTTCTCTGAAAGGAGAATTTTATTGCTGTGTTTACAAATGTATCTTTTGAAGTGAGAGTTATTGCTTAAAATTACAATCGTATTGTAAAGTTTTTGAAATACTTGAGAAGTTTTTACAATTATTTGGAGCTTCTCGTATTTAATCAAAGATCGTTTTAGGCAGAGGAAACAGAGTTATTTAGAGTGTTGATTTACTGATTAATGTTGTTGTTTCAAATGTTTATCAAAAGTTTGCAGAGTATTTTTTTCAGTCAAAAATATTTTATTAGCATTAAATTGCTCTACAAAAACGACTAAATCCTTGATCTCATATTAATTAAACCCCTTCCTCATCTAGGTAATTTAATGCGAATAATTATCAATATTTCATTACGTTCAATTACTCCGGATCACGCGGTTTACTATATTTCCTGACAGATCGTGTTACTTGTTATTAAAAACATAGAAAACCCTCAAACCCGCTCTTACAATTAAAAATGAAAATGTTTAAACTTCAGAAAAATCAGAAAACTTTTATTCATTTACTCAATGTAACTAATTGAGGACTTTGATTACATTAGTGGGAAACCGTTTCGCAGCTCAACTTGTTTCTTGTTTATCCAACTGAAATTTGTTGAAGAAAACTGAAGTTTGTTTGCGTTCCGTTAGATCGCGCGTTTACTTTGCCAAGTGGAGCGCCGCGACCACAAAATGCAATTATCGACCGCTGTCTGCCGCAGCTATGCTCGAATTGCATTCCAATGTTCAAGCCAAGTATGAGCCCGTACCCTCGGCCCGCCGAACACGACGAACAGGTGACATACGACCGAGAGAATGGAAGAATGGAGTGCTAGGATAATACCTGCACTTTTCTGTCTAAACATCAATAACGTCTTCTTCGAATCAGTAGGTAAACTTGCACTCTGCCTTGACGATTTGAATTGATGTGATCAAAGACTAATACCTCTATGAGTCAAAATATGACAGTTTAAAAACAATTCATTCTTATTGGTGGTGGTGTGGTTTTTGGGTGACGTCTCTGAGTGTGGAAATAGTGTATTGGGTCCTAGGTCTGTAAAAACAATTGAAAGTGGTAATAGTAAACACATACATAAAATGACTAAGATTGGAATAAAGGCAAAGGGAAGGGAGGGAGGGTAAGTAAATTGTTCCCTTGTCGCTTTTGACGACACTAAGGAAAAGATAGGAGGTCCTCTATTTTTTTTGTCCGTCGCCAGGAGATGTTGGCAGTAAAGATTTACACTGGCCTGACTCGGGTCGAGATAAGTCAAAGCCTTTTTCTCATGTTAGTAAGCCGATACTATAGCGCTCCATTCCTTCGTCCTCCATGCAGTCACCAACAATAATAACGTCAACTTTTATACCTTCAAAAGTTATTGTCTCTAGCTTCAATATAAATTTCCCTTTAATAACTACCTTGGGACCCACCGTAACTATAGATTTATACCTGTCTGCCATAGCAAAATTAATTTCATATCTGTGATTTCCATATAAGCATTGTGTTTACGTGCATATCTGCTCGTTATTATTCTCATTCTCGGCTTATTGCACACACGACGCTCTTTCCCTGTAACTTTCGCAATATCGGCCGTAGAAGGCACTTCGATTATATTGGTAGATTAGGATCTTGTATGCGTATTTTAGAATCGATATTACCTTTAAGTAAACGGTGGATATTCAATGCCTTAGTCTGTGGAGACGTGGAGTACCACAGGGGATCATCGACAGGATAATGTAATTCGTCCAAGGATAACTAAACTTTTTCTTTAATTGTCTGTCCGATAGTGTAAATTTGCATAAATATTGCATGTGCTTGTGTTGATATTATATGGGCTTGTAGCAGTTTTAATAAGTTTCCGCGGCTAGCTATTTCACATGGATGTACCGGAGTTACGTTCAGTGCGAGCTCGCCCTCGTGTTAATCAGCTAACTTGTGGCTTTCGTTGGAGTAAGCCGCGCATCCTTAATAACAGTTATTTAAATGAATTAAATTTTAACTTATTTTTGCCCTCGTATTCAGTCGTATCATAGGGAAACTATTACTTGTACCTAGGTGAAAGTATTCTATTTACCATTCATCCAAATCATAGTCTACCTGTATACCAAATTGGATCTAAAAACGTTCAGCCATTAAAGTGTGCTTGAGTAACAAACATACAAATCAAAAACTTTCACACTTACTTATATGATGATGATATTATGATAAGCGAATACAGAAATAAATGAAAAACGGTAAGTACTCATAGGTACTTGAAATCTTTTCTATTTATGTACCTTCGTTGAGGATTTTCGCTGACGTCTGCCGAAGTCTCAAAGGGGATACAGATGCGCCACCTGTCACTAAGTGCCCGCTTACTGATACAATACATCCTCTTATTTATTGTCAGGATAACGTGATGACATTAGGATTTAACAAATATAATTCTTACACATCGCTAATGATGATAATAATATCAGATCATATCCCGGTAAATAAAAATTTCTAAATTATTCTTGAACACCTCATGGAAATTTATAAATAAATAATGAAATAGTATTTATTGGGACTTGCCCAGGAATATATAGTCCAGTCTAACCGGATGCAGCTGAATACCAGTACTTTACATGGAGCGACTGCCTAACTGACCTGCACAACCCAGTTACTGGGTAATGCGATACCCCTTGGTAAGACAGTTTGTCAGACTGTCAAAGTTCCACGAATGACAGCCGGGAACAACGGCTTTACGTGCTTTCTGAGCCACGGAGGGGTTTTGGTATGTAAAGATGGTCACCCATCCCTAGTTATTATGTTGTGTGTAGATATTAAATTGTAGGTAAATTGTGTCCCTTAGGGCAGTTTTCCGAACGAAAATTATCGCAGCAGTTTACGCGCGCTTGTTAATTTGTCACACTATTTTGCGTTTTTTTTTTTCAACATGGCCATTGAATCACGCTCTTTTGAACCGAATAAAATTCAAATAAGTGGACAGTTAGCCAAATATTTTAGGTCCACCGTTGAACTTAAATAAAATGTTTTCAGCAAACTATGAATGAAGCCAATCAGCAATGCCTGGCTAATAAACATGCCTGACTATGTTATTTAGCATTTTTGTTTGAATATTAGGTTAGCTTTGGAAATAATCCTTACGATAATTGGTATGTTCTTAATTTACCAAACGACAACACTTGATTGGGGCATGAAAATGGTTAGACAATTAGCAAATGGCTATGGCTGCCATTTACGAGGGAATTACTTTAAATATCACCAACCCAGCTTTAGTAATCGAATTAGAATTAGTAACTTTGTTAACTCTGATTATTCGAATGGAGGAATGGTTAGGTCTAAATGATGGACTCGGTTCAGAAAGCTTTTCATGTTAGTTTAGTGGAAGAATAAAAAAAAAAAAACGGACGTGTGCGAGTCTGGAGAGGATAAAAAAAATAATAACAAAAAATTTACGGTTTTCGGATTTTTTCCATTACTTGTGCTACATGACCTTGCTTCTTGCCAAATTTCATGATTCTAGGTCAACGGGAAGTACCCTATACATTTTGATTCCCTTGAGTGTCGAAATATACCTACGTTTTGCGCGGCATAAACGTCCGTATCTTTTTTACGTTAACGTAGAAGTTTGTTTTTTTTACAACTTCAAGGGACCGCAGACCTGAGTATATGGTTTTAATTTCAGCTTGATACCTCCACGCGTTCCCGAGTTAAAAGGTCTTGACAGACAGACAGACGGACAACAAAGTGATCGTTTAAGGGTTCCGTTTTTTCCTTTTGAGGTACGGAACCCTAAAAACCTGCGCTAGAATTCACTCAACAATTTCTCCTACACTTTCTAGGACGAGAGAAAATCTTGCATCGTCGTCCTCCATCTTCTAAGCTTTGTTACGCCAACATATTTACGAGCAAGTAACTAAATATTCAATTTGCGGCTCGTATCTCAGTGTTAGTTGGCAGGGACACGCAAACGACACAAAGTGCGTAAATTCCGGGCCTTGTGTAGCATGTCGCCGTCACGGAGAGGTGCTGGGCCTGTGTCGGGGCCAGTCCGCCCACGCTGAACCACGTGCATGCCCCGACAGGAGTGCGACTTGATTGCTGCTGATCTACAAGGCCATTTTATATCGTTGATGGAATTCTGTGGGATGAATGTACCTGTCGAAAATCAAGGAGAAAGCTTCGGTTTTGTTTATTATTCGAGAGGCAAGCTATAATAATAATAAAAAAATTGTTTTAATATTTTACATCTGACGGTGCGAAGACGTAGGAGGTAAGTATATTACGACTATTACTGAAACGTTAAAATAAACTCTACAACTAATATCAGAAAACATGATAGGTAATGTAATATAAAATAGTAATTAAAATCGCAATAACATGCTGGTAAATAGTTTCTTAGCTATTTAATTTTCATGCCAGTGTTGCTGCCGTGTAGGAAGTGAAAACCGTTAATTCCAAACAGTTTTCTTTTATTTTTCCAGCTTTCTCAATATAGTAGGCAAATAATAGAAAACTAGAAGCTCCACATTCCTTAATAGTGTAATTGCCTGTATATGATAATTACAACGTGGGTTTGTTTATCTATTTACTCATACAACCTTTCAACTGCCCAATTAGCACCTTAACTTAAACACAATGTTTGTAATCTGGTCTTAGATCACACGCTACACGTATTCAGGTACCTACAGCTCAATTACCACATACCATTTACTATTCATGTACTAGTTAGGTACCTAAACTTGCTACCTTTATCTAATATACACATGTTTTCACTTATTCGCGTATCCAAACAGCATTCTCACATAGAATCGTATAATAAGTAGGTAACTTACGCATAATATACGTCCTGTTGCGTATGCGCTCGTCACCTAACTTAGAGGATCAATATCCTCCATTTTTCGTTAGTTGGACCAACTTGTAAATTGCAATGTATATTAGGTACTTCGTTTTTGTTATTTTTAAATTCATATACATTCATGGGTATCCAATATTGGATATAAACTTTGTACACAAATGTAACTGGAGCAAATATTTTATTAAAATTATCGGTCTCATCGTACAAGCATTTAATTAAAGTGCTTGATAAATAATTAATAGTCTTGTAAAAGAAACAAATACCGTACGTAATGTTATAAAATCTTAAACCACTTCATCGTGCTATAATATTATATTACGATGTCTGTTCTTGGAAACACAAAAGAAACAAGAAATATTATTTGAAACATCGCGAACGTATTGGTAGTAATGTGTTTACAAAAGCTGTAGTAGCCGGCTTAAGGATTAAAATACAACAGGTTGCAAGTTGCAGCGGATCCGATAAAGCCTCCAGTCGAGGTTGGCACGGCATGCGGCGCGCGCGCATACCACTACCACTCTTGCACACTTCACGATTACCTACCGTGCATCTTCACAACGCGATGTTTCTACCAACATTTTCCAATAAAGTACTTCATCCTATAAACACAATCATAACAAAAATCAAATAATGCTTCCATTTCTAAAAGCTCTGAAAAAATTTTGTGACACAAAATGTTAAAACCAATTCTGATTATAGTGTTTGTGTTAATCTGTATCACTGATGCGGACTTTATTGTTAAAGGCCAAGTTAAAAAGCGGAACACAGTAATAAATATAAACGACAATTTTCCTCCGAGGTGCTTTAATAACAATTCTGTATTTAGAAACAATGATACCTTAAAACGGATTGTGTTTGCGGCTAAGTATATTTTTACTGGGAAAATTTCGACTGAACGAAAACGGAAGCGTGGAAAATTTAAAAGAAGCATATTTAAAGTGTTTGTGAGGCGAATACTGAAAGGTGACGTCGGAGCGTTGAGTGAGATATTGAATTTTGAAACAAGAACATTCAATTCGTCCAATCGTGCGTACTTATTAGCTGAGGGTGGTTCGCTGAACCGCGGCTGTGTCAGCAACTCGCAAGGATGGGCGGCGTTGCTTTTCAGCGCTGACGAGTTCACCTCTCCCCTGAAACTGTTGGTTGATCCTGTACCCTCCAACCTTGATGGTGTCCGACGGGTGAAAGCTCTGATAAAAGGTAAATACAATCGTAAAGCTTAGCGATCTTAATAGAAAACTGAATAACAATAATTTATGTAGGGAATTTGAAGACATGTTTCAAGAAGTTTAAAAAAAAAATATGTTCTAGTGCTTTTGCTAAAAAATCAAGAGTTTTCATCATACGGAAAAATACAATTTAACATGCAAGCTACACGTTAGCTTGTAAATAACGGAAACGTAAGAAAATTTTTACTTACAGGCTTTCCAAAAAAATAATTATGTAACAGTAAGTGCTACACTGAACTTTTCGTGTTTCTTTTAAGCCGGACTTGTTTTAAAATCTATAATGTAAAATAAAGGAGAAGCACACACAGGTACTTGTACTAACATACGTAACTATTTGTTCTTATAGAAAAACAAAATCACATTTAAGACAACACGACACAAGCTGAAGACATTGCTACAGATCTTTATGTAAATAAAAACAAGCTGGAGATGCCTACATCTTTATGTATGTTAGATAATGCAGATTGTATGTACTGCGTTTTATTTCGGTGCTCTTCTTTGGCGTTGTCGTTTCAAAGCAGATATAGGTCACACATGTCTTCCTTGGTCAGCTGAATTTTTAAAATAAAACTTGAGCATAATGTAAGTAAAAGTAAATCTTAAAAAATCTTTTTAGTTTCACTAAGGGCTGATTATTCAATCGACAGATAATTTTTATTCGTAGACTAAAATTGACGTCTGATAGATTTTGTATGAAAAAGCTGACAAAAATTCAAAACAAAACTATTGCCCGGATAAAATTATCTGGCGTTGGAGAAATCAGCCCTTAGAAGTATTTTGTTTTATTTCAGTTAATTTAGAAAGGTAATCGAATATGTTTGGAAATTTTAACCTAATAGGCAACCTTAAGTTAGAAAAATAAATGAGTTATAATGTTAGTTCACAGCCTATAAAATCCCTGTAATGATTAATCTTTTTCTACTGATTGAAGTTAAGAAAAGTTTAAACATCAAGAGATACACTTTTCTTACCTTTGACCGAGTTATATATTTATCTGTACCACCATTAAATCATATTATATTGTTTTCTAGACGCCGAAATAAGAGTTTTGATACGAAAATAGACACTGCTATATTTGAATTAAGAATTTGTGATAATTTTCATGTTATGATACAACAAACTGAATGTCACACTTAATAAAGTTCAAATTTCATTGCAAACAAAAACTTATTGGGACGTTTTTGTTACAAATGATCACTCAAAAATCAACATAGAATTTATATAATTATTCTGTTAAATTAGATAACTGATTAAGTGGCTATGGAATGTGAATTTATTTTAATGTGAATTTATTTGAGATTACGAACTCTCAACACATAACTACTGAGCTTATTTTCACCTTGATCTGTTAGAAAATGAAGCTTTTGCACAAATTCAAAGTCAAAGTCAAAGCATTTATTTCAAATAGGCACAGAAAAGGCACTTTTGAACATCAAAACTTATTATGAAATAGATTTGATTCTAGTCGCCCATTCCAAAAGGTAGTTTTCGTATGGAGAAGAATGGGCAAGAAACTCCACCGTCACTCTTTTAAAATGTTTTACAATATTTTGCATAAGTACATTAATTATATAATAAATAATATGTGAAGACGATGCACCTAAAATAAAATTACTATACCACAAAGAATTAAAAATGAAACCATGACATATAAAATAATTATCTGATATATACATGGTGCTCATAAAAAACTACAAGTAATAAGTCAGGGTGTTTTTAAATCCTGCACATACTCTAAAACTTAAAATAATAAAAATTGTCTTGTCTTCACATCCACAAGTAGGTATACAGTAATAATAAACTTTATTGGACTATTTCTTTAAACATTCATCTTACAAAAGGTTATTTTCTTCTCAGGGGTAGTCAGATAGGGCACGCCACGATAGTGGCGATAAGACCCCTCTTTGAGGAGTGGCTAGAGAGGCGTCACGGCGTTCTCACCTACCGCCTGACGCAGGTTCTCACCGGACACGGTTGTTTCGGGAGGTTCCTGCACATCATCAGGTGGGAGGAAACGCCCGGGTGTCACCACTGCGAGGATCGCCCAGAGGACACGGTGGAGCATACGGTGGAGGTCTGCCCCGCTTGGGCGTGTCCTCGTAGAGGCGATTGGCAGCGGCGGCGACCTCTCGCGCCCGGCTCTGGTTCAAGCCATGGTCCGGAGCGAGATGGAGTGGAAGGCAGTCACCTCCTTCTGCGAAGCAGTGATGCTAGCGAAGGAGGTGGCGGGATGGGCGATGGAGAGAGCCGAGACAGCCGCCCGTCCCAGCCGTCGCGGGAGACGCCCCGGGCGTCGGGAGCAGCGTGACGACTCCCGGCCACCGTAGGCGCGGGCCTGCGGACGGCGAGTAATGGGTAGCTCGCCGTTCGATCAGGACCAGGCCCGTGCTGGACGGCACGTATGTGGTCCACGCGCGCCTCAAAGAGATGTCAGCATCGAAGAAGGGGCCCGTCAGGGCCGAAGCCTGCCGGGGCAGCGGGATTGTCCGAATGGGTTACCGCTACCCCGGAACATAAAGGGCTAAGGAAGGAACACGGATGGGTTTTGGTCAGTAAGAGTCTGACACTCCCTTCCGCTCCACCCAGAGCGGGATTGGTCATTTGATGATTTCCCATCCAAAAAAAAAGGGGTAGTCAGATAGGAAATGACTTCATCTAGCTTATTTTTTTTACCAATATGATGTGTAATAATGATTCCGATAAGTATCCTATTTATAGAATAAACAATTTCATTAATTTTAAGCTTGCTTAAAGTGTTTTCCATAAAGGTAATATTCTTCATTCCTTCATGCGCAGAATGAAGTCAAAATACTCTTAAGTATTTACTGAGTACTGTGCAGGTAAACAATGGTACTTACCTACAACTTACATACACAATGTATTTACAGAGTCAAGTATGTAAGCTTTTGCTCTCATAATAGCGAATGGTCAAGTAGGCTTACCGGTACTACAAATGTTCATTAGCAATTCGTGCAATACAAACTATCATTTCCTATTTAATCCCTTAAGGGGATGGATTTTCAAAAATCCGTCCTTCATCACCTGCAGCCTCTACAGCCATCTTTAAACCTTTCCTAACTATGTTTGGGGTCGGCATTCTGTCTAACCGGATGTAGCTGAATACTAGTATTTTATGTGGAGCGACTACCTATCTGACCTCCACAACCCAGTTACCCGAGTACCTGGGTCAACCAGTCTTACCACGGGGTATCCTGTTACCCATAACAGGCTAGGATACCCCGTGGTAAGATTGATTCATTGTCAGATTTTCGGGCTTCTGAGGACCCGTAACGACTGCCAATGACGAATGACAGCCGGGACCAGCAGCTGAACGTGCTTTTCGAGGCACGGAGGGATCTCGGTATGTAAAGCTGGTCACCCATCTACTGACCGCGGCAAGTGTAGCTTAGCCTGATCGATCGACCCGTGCGGTTATATTATTACTTAGCCAAGAGGCCCTCAAAAATCCATCTGTCATGGAAATTTTGTGAAAAATTTCATGCTTTTAGCTAGACCAAGTGGCTTACCTATGTTTTCTATGTTACCTTGCGTTGGCTTTCAATTAATTAATTTGAAATTTTTATTATAGAGATAGTAAATAGATTACTATCTTGGGTGCTGCCTATAATTTCATTTAATTTTATTTGGGAAACCAAACAATTGTACAAATTATATTATATCTAGATACACCCTACGCTACAAGTAAGTGTTCAATCCACTACGCTTCCACATGTTACTAGCTTAAATACAGTTTTGGTAAAATTAAAGAAAATCTTAAAATTATTATTGTAAGCTTGAACCAATCTCTGGAGCGGCTATAATCCTAGTGTATTTCTTCTGCCATTACCGATGCATGCCATATAATATTCAGAGAATTAAATTAATTTGTAAAGAAAGGGAGAATGAAACAAATAAGCAACAATAAACAATTCATTTTCAATAAAAAAGCTCTCTGAAGAGTTTAACATAAAAATTCAATATAGCAGGACGTGTCGAGGGAACATCCTAGCTATCAGACTGTGGTCGATTCAAATATTTATGGTGATTTGATGGTGTCGGCCTTTTATCTCACAGATGATTATCGGGTGTGAATTGTGTGGCCAAAGGTGGACTGCAGTCACCACGGAGGACTAAGAAACTATTGGAGTTGATATTATTTATAAAAAAGTGTGTTTCAAAGTAAGTAGTAAAAGTCTTGTAGTAGCAGTAGGTATTTTGTTTTTAATAAGAAATTATAGTCGTTCAACAATGATTTACTACGTGTGAACAGGTTGTTCCAGTAATTAAGCTTTCGTAATGGTAATTACAAAATAGTAAGTAGTTGTATCGATGTAGCAATTAAACTCTTAATTTATAATGGTTTGCAGAGCTAATGTTGTCGGAGGTGGCAATAAAACCCAAGTTTCATGTCTATATTTTATACCATTTTAGTAGTTCTGCGTACATTTTTGTTGTTTACATTACACATTTTCAACCTATTAGTTATTTATGTTGGAGTTTTATTATAGTGTATTGACGTTATATGACATGTCCAAGATGGTGGTAATTTGATTATCCGTGTTGTAGCTAAATTGTGAACACAAAATTCCACTCCTTGGCCCGAAATGTATTCGTAGAAGTGGTGGGCGTGGGTGACGTCCATCGTGGGAAAACATATCCCCAAAATTGTACGTCTGTGCCTTTATAACTGACAGGAAATGGGTTCCGTATTATTCAACACAATTAGTACCGTGAAATCCTTTGTTTTTATTTTAACGATCCAGCATTTACTTAAATTGTAGTTGTCTGTCTGTCTGTCCGTCCACTTTGTTACTTGACATACAGGCGAGAAAATTCAACGGTTTCGATTCGATAAGGCGCTACAAATCGTTTAACGCGTTCTCATTTTGTGTTAAAAAAAATACCCAGTAAACTGTACAATGTTTTGTTTATGTCTTTGGGATTACGAACGCGTTGTAAATTAAGGTTTACCTAAATGTGGGACAAGATAGCGACAAGATCACCAATCAACTCGGAAAGATAAGTCCCTTTAAAAAGATATATTATAAAGAAGACAAGGTCGGCGGTAGATAAAAACAAAAATGGTCGTCGGGACAAGGGTCGGATGGTCCTCCCGGCGTGTGTCATGTTTATCGGGACCACCGGCGACGAGTCCACCGCTGGACAACTCCCGACAAATTTATTGACACTCTTTCAATTAAACCTATTGTTGCCTGGAACAGACACAGCGGTCATAACAGAATAAAACATGGATAACTCGCCGCGTGTATTCGTAATGCGTTCCCATATCGACCTCCGCCCGTTCCAACCGCCGTAAAAGGAGATTTATTAAAACTATTTGGAAACTGATTCGATCGAAACCGAACGATTTGACATTTAGATAAAGAGTAAAATTTATTTTTCCCTCGAATACGCCGCTCTGGCGGAGTGACAATGGAATAAAAAGGTTATAAAATGCTACGGTTGCGGCCGCGTCGCCCACGTCCCGCGGGTGTTGTCGGATGTTCACGGCGGCGCTGCATATCTGGCCCGGGCCGCGTCGCAGCTGCCTCGCTCAGATAAAACGCGACGAGTGCGTTATTACGACCTGCCACACCGCTGCACCGCTGCACTGCCGCCACCCGCAAACACGTGTAAATTTCCAGTGTGAGAACACGCGAGATAAGCCGCCGCGCGTGGGCGCAGAGAAAATTCACGGCGCCGCGGTCAGCACCGGCCGCGACACAGTGTCGCGAACTCTTCTCGAATTTTTGTGTAAATCGATGTAACTGTACTAATAAGGTCAAGACATGTTATTTATAGAAGATTTATCATTCCACGATTAACGGTTATATTTTGTTGCATTGTGATGTTTTTATTGGTCTTTGTATTGTTGGTACAGACGCTGCGTAGAAAATAATCATAATCAGCCTATAATGTTCCCACTGCTGGGACATACGCCTTATCTCTGGGAAGGGGGTAGGC
This sequence comes from Gortyna flavago, assembly GCA_963669345.1. Classification (NCBI taxonomy): domain Eukaryota; kingdom Metazoa; phylum Arthropoda; class Insecta; order Lepidoptera; family Noctuidae; genus Gortyna; species Gortyna flavago. The sequence continues at coordinate 13,214,699 of OY770126.1, forward strand.
CATAATCCACCACGCGGACCCAGTGAGATTTTTTAGATGTCACATAATTCGAATTTTTGGTTCTAGGACATGCCGGTTTCCTCACGATGTTTGCCTTCACCTTTTTGAGAGCAGTTGTGATGGAATAATTTACACAAACTAAAGCGCCAGTCTGGGTTCAAACCTAAGTCCTACAACTCGTAACTTACTTACAGAAAATAAATCATTTATCAGTAAGTCGCGGGTCAAGAACTATTACGTTGAAAAAAATACATGACTATTCTTTATTAGTATAAATACTTAGCTATATGTTATCGTCCAATAAAAACCATATATATTTTGGAACTCGACCATTATCATAATGAGCCCTAAATATATAAACAATAAATTATGATAATTTTATAAGTTTTCCGTTATATTTTTGAGAGGTAGTGAGATCGTTCTCAGAGCTATAAATTCATAATAGGAAATAAACGTAGGCAATATTAAAGTAATAAAGGTACACCCACACTAGTTAAAGTTGCTTCTTGTCGTTATAATGCATAGACAATCAAAGAATCATAATAAAATAACACGTCTTTGTTAGAATTGTATTATCATTTCTCGAGACGTTTCGAAATGTTATTGTTTTTGTACGCGTTGAGGTAGATCAGGGCGACGGAGATAATCTCCTTGGGGACGTGACACAAGAATGAGAAATTTTTTTGCTGACGCATTGTTTTGGGAGTCGAATAACACACGACGTGCGGCGTGCGAGTGTTCTAGGAACCGAGGCTTGACATTGACTTTGTGGTGGCAAGCCGGGTCAACGGGCCCGCCCGAGGACGACACCTACAATATAATCCCTCGGTTTTCTTATTTCACTCAGCACCAAGCTTCTACTTGCATCGAAGGATCCAAAAACCTACATTGTACTACACAATAAACAACTACTTTTATTCCAGTAGAAGAGTTCAACGTTGTTGTAAAATTTACATTATGTAGGAAGAATACTCACGGGTCTGCTATTTGCTTGCTTTTAGCTGAATAGAATATTGTGAATGTTAACATCACGACATGAATTTCAATTTAACGATGGTTTGCGTTCCGGCGATCCTCGGGCGGGATACGTTGCAAATGTTACAATCTTAGTTGGGAATAAAATCTATGATGTCGGCTCTCGACGCATCGATTGACTCACCGGCGAATTTCAAAAGATTCACAGGCTCCGGTAACCTTAGACGTTTGCTTAATTTACATATCTCCATTGTAGGTATCCACTCGAGTTTCCATAAAATTTAACAACACCCGACTTGACGTGTCCTCTGAGCACCCAAGATGCTACTTTACGACGATTCTCAAGACCAAGTTAAGGTTATGGTTATAATTCAGTTTTATGAAACCCCTTTCAGGTAACAAAGTGTGTGTTTGGAAAGTTCTCACATAACTTACATTGGGCCAGTGTATTAGTATAATGGCTTTGCTGGAACACGTTCAACAACATCTGATAGCATCAGTTGAAATTACTTCAGTAATCTGTTTCTTGGCTAGTGATTATTTTGTCTATTGTGGCTTTGTGTCGAAAGTTATTGGAACAATACCAAATATTAATTTAATTCCTATACATTGCGAAACGAGATCCAGACCGGGAAATGGGTTCTTTAATTTAAATGAACCGTATGCGGTACTAGATTAAGGCTTACCAAATACTTATTGTTATTTTATCCAAGAGAGATTTCAAATCTAATAAGTGTTAATTTAGTTAGGATAACAAAACAGTGGGATAGCTTGGGTTGGTCGAACGCCGTATGAAAACAATTGTTGAAACAGTCGGGAGTCCTAACGAAATACCACCTTCATTAACTTAGACTGATATTTTGCTTTCAAAGGAGGCACCGGTTTGTCTGTCGGTGAGATTCCTTTACTTGTCTGTGTTACGAGACGTTATGCAGCAATGAGAAATTCCCAACAAAGGTTTATTGCTTCAATAACGTACTTTACGACTTTCATTGCGAGAGAGCACGTGTCAAAAGTGTAGCAGACATACACATGACAAGGCTGGCGATAAAATTAAAACTTCGATAAATGTCGATATCCTTGGAAACCTTTCTTTATATATTTTTACTTCAAAGAAGATATCTGACATGTTTGCTTCATGGCTTTTATTTAAAAAGAAAGAATACAATGATCAGTCTTTATCAGAAAAATAATCGGCTTATTTTGCCAATGGCTTCTCACTTTTTATACTAATAATTCTTAAGAAAAAATATGAGGTAGATGCTTATTTATTACTTTGAAATTAAGCAGCTTATGAAGTTGAAAGTGGGAAAAAGATATTATGGGCACCTACAGAGTAGGGATGAATGTTTAACATGATTGTCAAGATGTTGTTGAAAGTTACACGAGTCATTATGGAAGGACCAGCCGCCCCGCTTTCGAACAAGGCGATAGAAAGAAGGGATGTAGACGTCATAAAGCGGTGTTACGGCGCGGCTGTTGGCGTCATAAAAGAGACCGACTCCGCTGCCAGCAGTCGCTTAAGAAAGCTCAATTTGAATTGAAACGGTCCGGATGCTTTAGTGGCCGAGCGAATTTTATTCAAAACTCTCTGGTAAGATCAGCTTGCGAAAACATCTGCTGGTGACACACATTCGGCCGAATCACAGAGTTTCTGGGCTGTAACTTTGCTTGTAGGTTACATTTGGTACGAATATATAGGGAAAGGTGATTCTTCACCGTTCTTTTTAGAAACAGTACCTAAAGTATATTTTACGTATCATTGACTAAATTCGCTATATGTGTTTGTCTGTGTGACCGCGTTCATTTTCTAAGCTACGCAACGGATTTTGATACATTTTCATTTAAGGAAATTATTCCGGAAGGTCCCTTATACATAAATGTATCATAGATTCCATTTTTTTTAATTTTTTTTTATTTTTAATTTTTTTTTTAATTTTTTTTTTAAGGATGGGAATAGATACATTAATATTAAACATTTAAATAGAAAACTCTCGATGTTTTGCCAAGTCGTAAAAATTGTACGAAGTAGGGGCGGGTCGCTGGAAATGAAATTAAAGTGTTTATTCTGTACCTAAATAGTATCTAGGAATTAAAAAAAAAAGTAAGCTAAATGAGGTCGGCGTTTCCTATCTGACTACTCAAGAGAAGATAGGTCGAAACAAACTCAGAGGTCACAGTCTCTTTTAAAGTCCAGACATAATATTGGTCACATCATGTGAGGACCATGTAGATTGTCTGAAATGGTCTTTTGAGGAAAGAACCACACAGATTTTAGTTTACCAGTCTAGTCCGTGCAAGCATTTGTCAGTAACCGTGTAGTTGAACTCAGCCTTCTGCTAAGCTAATTTGTTTTAAACGGGATAACTTGGCTTACCTACTGTACGGATTCATAAACACCATCAATTTGAATATTAAACATGAACCTACAGCTAACAAGCTATAGCTTGATTATTCCCCTGTACATCCATCGTTTAATATCACCTGCAAGATTGATATGACAAATTCATCATAAAATTATTCTGTTTTAACTAAAGGATTGCAGTGATCCATCATGTTTATAATTCACTGTTAAAAGCGGCTCTTCAAACATTGCAATTCCTATCTGATTTTAAGGCTAAAGGTTGTTTCCTATTATCAACTAATCGTTGTTGCTAAATAACAATGATTTTTAATAATCAACGGATAATACCTATATATACAGAAGGATAATTCCGTAACACACTAACAGTGGGAATGCCTTTCATTTTGACAGTTTTAACAACATTCATTGCCGTTATTTACGATGTTGAGCAGACACATTTTTCGAACATATGAAGCAATGTAACACACTATGAACCACAATTTGAATTATTTTGAAGGATAATGCTAATCCATTGCTTCATTTGTTCGAAAAATGTGCCTACCTAACCTATAGGATTAATGTTATCCTATTAGTTCCAACAACACACTGGACGTTGGCGCGTTGTAAACTAAATCTTACAATTACAATAATAAATCTGGCGTTTTTTATTCATTTCAAAGTATTAATACTAAAGTGATAAAAAACTCTTATCTATTCATTGACCATGTACATTTAAATTCCTTTTATATCAACCAATAGGACCATTATAATTCCATTCAGGGCCCTTTTTATTTCTGCGTTATTAATCTGACATCACATACAATTTCGCTTATTAAAATGAAAGACATTCAATTTTCAAACGTAAGGTGTAGTTAATAAGGTTTTATTGGTAATTTTGAAGGTCTTTGGGATCCCAAAAGAGACTCGTGCGCAGGTAGGATTCGACCGACATTCCTCAGCTTTGTTCGGATGACGATGCGCCCACGCACTTCCGGATGTCTTAACTGTTGAATCCATTACACTTAAATCTTATTGGCCGTTAATATTCTGTCATGATGACAAATACAGAGATTCCTAGGTGATGCTTTCTAGGGCCTTTGAAGAGAGCGATTGAGTGTATTTTATGAGCAATTGTTGAGGTTTACAAGGGGAGTATGCGAAATTACAAAAGTCAATTCTACAATTGAATTTCTAGATAATACGAGTGATGATACTAAATATGTAGGTAAGCTTTCTAAGACCTATGATGAGGGAATGCTAAAGAAACCCGCCACGGTTGATATGAACATATTGAACATCCACTAAATGATTTTGTATCAGCGATTTCCGTACAGTTTTTATTAAATATTTATAGTCATTAGATGCTTTCATATTCATTTTCTATTTCCACGAATAGATATTTAATTACCCTTGCGTAGCTTATTATAAGTCGTGTACGCCGTTCACAATTCCATTTGTTTAATTATAATGACTATTATGTTTGAGTATTAAAAACTAATGGTTATCGTTTAACTATAGTTTCTTGCATCATTGTCTGCCTAATAGCTAGTTAGGAGATGTTTACCGTGCCGTAGGTAGATAATTAATGTTTTTTTAACTGTCAACACGAGACAACTGTAATGGCGGTTACCATTCATCAAGTACGATGATATACGACTTACGGTAGTGGTTTTTATTTTACTTTTAAAAGACGACCTCGCCTCGGGTGTCCTGATCAGTTTATTTTTGATAAGGTTTCGTTGTAAATAGCGTATGGACCGATGAGGCTTAATAATTACTGTAAGATTAAAGTGAGTTTGCACTTAAAGTGTTGTCATGTACTTAATTCTCATATTATTCATTCATTTATTTGATAACTACAATCCATACAATAAAGATATATATACAATCCATATCATAGAAGCATTAGGTCTCTTCTATTTATATTGTCTTATTTTTCAAGTACTTCGATACAGATACAGGAATTTCTGTATCTCATAAAGACTTGAAGATATTTTCTTCGAAACGGGTGCGTTCATCTAAACAATTTTCAAATAAAAATATCACAGAATAATAATATAAAACACAGGAGTAATAAATAGTTAGTAATATCGCTATTTGCTACTACGTTTATTTATTGTTATGATTTGCGGTGGGTGCCAAATGTTAACAATTGAAATTAAGATCAAATTACATTTTGTTACCACAAATGGAGTTTACTTCTGCGGTATAGCGATGCAGTAATAACAATAACCAACGGAATGTTTCAACACCTAAGTACGAATAACAATAAATTCCATATACGGAGCTTAAAAAATATCAAGCGAATTCTCATGTTCGGGATAGAATTGGAAACTTTATGGCCATAAGCTTTTCCTTTTATTCTTTCATTTGCATTAAATACGTGCTCAAATCATAACAAGATTCCATAAAGACTCATATCATAAAAATATAGTTGTTTTTGGTGAGTGACTCTGAAAAGACTTGGTTTTTTTTCGAATAAATATTGTTTTTATGGGTTAACCTTCCGTTAAAGACACAATAATATAAATAAGGCACCCGGGTCCGTTCCGGTCGTGGGTGTAATATCTTGCGGTTCAACGTTACATAATGATTGTGCGGTCTGTTGACTCCTCGCCCTAACATCGCGACACCCACTTTGATTTACTCACAACAATGATGCGGGGGCTCTGATATATTGTTATACAGTCAGATGAGGTAACACAGCTGTTTACTAATTGTTTTTATTCGTTATTGTTACAGGTATGGTAGTGTCTCGTCTGACAAGGTCGGATGGTATGTACAATATTATTTGATTTGAAACCAGTCTTCAATAACTATACTGGTAACGTCTTAGTTGTTTTTAAAACCTGCTAATTGCTTTCAATACAGGCCTTTTTCATTTCACGAGTCGCTGTGACATTTTGAAGACAACATGTCAGATAAGCTACTTACAACTTGTTTTGGAATTTCAATTATTAAGGCATTATCCTTAATGTGATTTAAACTTTTTAAAAGGTGTATGAAGTTTGCAATTTAATCGAAGAATGTCGAGCGATATCTACACATGTCCTTATTTCTGAGGCGTATTTAAAAATGTTCGTTAAAATATATTTATTTAACAAAACAGTATGGTTTTAAACGTTACTTAAAATCTATTCGAATCGATCGTATGATTCTTTCCATCAGTAGTTAATCCTTCAGTTATTAATCCATCATCATCAGTAATTAATCCTTTCCATTATTTGAATGTCAATTAGTGTAACATCCAATCTGTTTGTACTGACAGATATCCATTAGGTTTTAAAAACCATGTCTAAGTTGAGATTTTTGGCAATACCGATCAGAATTTTAATTTTCCTGCCGAATGAATTACAAAAATGAATTGCTTAGTTAGGTCAGTGAATCTTATTGTGACTTGAAATATTAGAATGATCTAATATTCGGTTTCCAGCCAGAAGTTAAAGATGGCCTATTTGAAACCTGAACAGATTTCTGTTTTTTTGAGAGAGTATATTTTTTCGGCATGTATTTCATTGAACCTCAAATAGTTCCCATTATGCTTTCCTAAAAATATTATTGACCACTCTATATTGACTACTCTTTAATGACTGCAGCTCTTTTTGTGAACCTCAAAAACATCCTTTTTTGGGGTCTCAAAAAATACTATATACCTACCTAGCGCCTAATATAGCCAAGTAGGTAACTGCGACCAACTTGAATAAAGCACTCGCTCGCCTCGCGTGCGGTTTGTTACAGTTCTAACCTAACCTAAGCCATTTGGTCGGAGTGAAGCACAAAATATTTCTAGAGGTATAAAAAAAAAGTGAGAAAGTGAGTGAGTGGGGAATTTTAAAAAGTGTACTTCATTAGAAGGTGAATAAGTTTTTAGAGGATCATTTAAATATGTCTCCGTTTTTTCAACTAAAAACCATTATCCTTTCAGCAACAGTTTCCTATGAATTTTAGATAATGTCGGCGCATTGTCACACACACGGAATATAAATTTTAATCAAGCAAAATCTATGTTGAAATTATCCTGTTTGGCCCTTCTATGAATGTCCCAAGTTTTTTCTTCCTGGCTGATTGTTTTTTTTAATATACGCTATTATTGTATTCAAAGAGTACATGAAGCGGAATTTATAAAAGGGCATTCTGATTAAACGCCGTTGGATAGTAATTATTATATTAAGACTTTTGTGTGTGCAGTCAAGTACACGCAGCCGTCCAGTCCAGAAGTTAGCTGGGTTAGTCTGTAGTCAAGTCTTCACTCTACAAATAACATAAGTTAGAGGCTCGCCCGGGGCTGGCTTTCGCCAACTCCTGTTTACGTACACATGCACAGTCGGCGAAGGCGCCACCGTCGCTTGACCATGCTGCGTGCGGTTAGTGTAAATATGACAGGTTTTAGTCAAATCAAAATATGTGTAGAAACACTAGAAGCCCCACAACTGGCTCTGGTTTGCATATTTAATTCTGTTTGGCGCTCTGTTCGAGTTCACTTCTAGTATTTGCACACTTTCACTGAATTATTCTGGGTCCATGTTAGTATGTACAGTGACACGAGAATACATTAACGGGAATATTGAATTCACATCTTGCCTAGTGACGATTTTTAAATAAGTAAATTACTTGTTTTTGATGTGCCGACTCGTGAATGTTGCTTGTGGAAAGGTTGCTGAATTAAGCGAGAATAATTTATTCAAAAGTAACTTAAGCATATATAAGTGTGTCACAGGTCAGTTAAAATGATTATGCAACATGTTTATGTCTCTTATTTAGGACCCAAAGACAAGGTTCTCTTGTATGCTTTGTAACCTTGACATTTACATTAAAGTCTTGTATCTGTCCTTGAGTCAATACGTTGTTCATTTGAGCTTTTATTTACTTGTCTTCTTCCACAAAACCCTTTGACCTTGACTTTGACATCTAATGGATGCATACACGTAAATGTTTAGTAAATATTTTCTTGCTTATTGAAATCTACTTAGGACACATCATTATTATAAAACAAAGTTCCACGTGGCTATCTGTTTGAACGCGTTTAGCTCTCCTGAATTACAATATGGTATACTTTTGATGAGGTTTTAGCCATGATTTAGAGCATTTTATTCTGGAAGGTTTATGTGTATAAAACATTAATATTTAACTTAGACAGTGGACAGACATCTAGCTATTTTGACATGTCGTTATTGCACCCGTCTGTTAATTTAATAAACACAGTTTACTATAACTAAGATTATACAGCTTGCACAATTCTAGATATAAATTCTACAATGTTTCATCTCACACTGTGCAAGAGCGTTTAATACTAAATAGTCGTACGCTACTCAATAAGTGCATATGTAATATGCACATGAATATATATTGACTCTAAGTTGTTCCATAATTACATGTATTTAGGTGCCAAGACTTCTATGTACCTACGTCGGTTTGAGTCGTTGTCAATCTACGCAACACGTGTAAACAGACTCCATCCATCTATGGTTGTAGCAGCGTATCTCTAAATTCAATTATTAGTAGCAGTAAGTATGTGAGCAAGTTCTGATGTGTACTGAGTACATTCCTTGCATAGGTGATGTTTACACGACATCGAGCTCGCATACGAAATGCCTTACAAAAGATAAGCTTTTTAGCTACTAGCCGTCAACGGTCAACTTCAACTTTTTATCTTTAAAGTACTTAATAAAGTGATTGATGGAGTACGCATATTTCTTATACGCAACCGAGGCTTGTGTAATCAAAAAAGAAGGTCGTATACATCATATCATCAAAATTCATAGTCCTTTTTTTTTTTTTTTTTAGGATGGGAAATCATCCAATGACTCCTCCCGCTCTGGGTGGAACGGAAGGGAGTGTCAGACTCTTACTGACTAAAACCCATCCGTGTTCCTTCCTTAGCCCTTTATGTTCCGGGGTAGCGGTAACCCTTTCGGACAATCCCGCTGCCCAAATTCATAGTCCTAAGATAAAGGCAAACAAGTAGATACCCAATTGCTCGCTCCTTGCTTATAATTTGGGGTAACTTGGAACATTTGTGCAGCGAAGATAGGTGTCACTTATTAATTTTATCGTGTATAATGCCATAGTATGGTCACGCTGTGAAGTCCATCACGGCGCTGGGAACATGCAATAAGCCGACGTGCGCAGATCGCGGCGCAAGATAACACCTCACCCCGTCACTACGTGCGCCACTAACTCTCCATATTTCACGTTTTCAGTAAAACATAAAATTAAACACTCACTAACTTTTCACGTTCAATAAAAAAGTTTAAGTTGATTTCAATGTTGCATTTTATTTTCTTTTCATTTTAGTTTTCTATTTAATTGAAAAGATCGAAAGTTTTAAGTTAGTTGTTAAGCCCTCTAAATATATTTACTTCATTATTTCAGTATTGTTTTTTACAAAGTTAATACACAAAATTGTATTATACACCTACACACATCAAAAGTGTCTAGGGATCAACATATATTTTTGCAATAACTTTTCTCCTGATTGATATTAATTAAAATTTTCTTTAAGGATTCATCAAATAAAGTGTTTTCGTTTGTCACAGTAACGATAAACCAAGTCACCTTTGCATTAATAAAGAAATTTGCCATTTTCCTAATAAAGGGATTTTTGACATTTGAACCACTAACACAAAAGTTCGAAAAAAAGACTGAAATAACAGTTTTCTTTAAAATTTTATTGGGTAACTTAAACAATTAATAATCCGTGTTTCTACCGCGAACACTAACAACACAAGAACATCGGTTTGGCATACCCAAAATGAGTTCATCCAAATCACGCTGTGGAATGGCCGCCCATGTTCGTTGCAACAACAAAAAAAGGTCTTCTTGCGACTGGATACCCTCCATATTCGGCAGAGCTCTTCTCTGTAGCATATCCCATGCATGCTCAATCGGGTTCAAGTCTGGCGACTGAGCAGGCCAGGGCAGGACATTGATGTTAGCTGCGGCGAGAGTCTGTCTTACAACTCTTGCGGTGTGCGGTCGTGCATTATCATGCATTAACTGAAATAAGGGACCGATTTGCACTTGTAGAGGAACGATGACGTCTGATACAATCGTCTCAGCATAAATTTGAGCGTTGAGGTTGCCTCTGATCCAAATCAACTCAGTTCTTCCGCCGATCCAAATACCCGCCCATACCATGATGGTTCCACCACTATAAGGATGGACTTCCTGGCAGGATTTTAATCGCTGTTGGCGTCCAGGGGTTCTCCAGTGTCGTATACGTCTTGTATCCGGTCTCATACCAAAACGAGACTCATCAGAAAAGCACACGAAACGCCATTGTTCTTCTGCCCAATTTCTGTGTTCAAGAGCCCATTGATATCGAATCCTACGATTGTGCATTGCTATAGGTGGTACCCGTAGCGGTCTTCGGGAATGAAGGTTCACTTCATGCAAGCGGTTTCTGACTGTTTGGTCGCTAATTAAGTTCCCTGAAGAGTGATGAAGCCTCACGGCTAACATCATGGCGGTTATTGTTGGAGCTCTTCGAGTTAAGATTTGAATGTATCGGTCTTGTCTCCGTGTGGTGCAGCGATACCGTCCTCCATGGCGCTCAGCCACGGTACCAGTGCTTCGGTAACGTGTCCAAAGTCGACTGATAACACTCTGACTTGTATTCAGAGCTAAAGCCACAGTACGTTGCCGGGAACCAGCTTCTATCATTCCCACGGCTCTGAGCATTTCTTCCCTGCTTAAATGACGTCACCGCTCCATAATAACGTTGGTTTTAATCAGTAGTAGGGAAACAGTAGCACTAATAATGTCTTCAATGCGTTGTATGTTTTTATAGGGAAAATATTGACAGCTGATTTTCATCTTTTACTCGAATTTGATTCACAGTTCCTGATTCAAATTATGAAATGCACCAAAATGGATCCATATAAATTTATAAAATCATAAATTTATTACAAAGCCACATCTCAATCTCAAGAAATCCGCATAAAAATGCTTGATCCCTAGACACTTTTGATGTGTGTATTTGAACTTCGTTTTATAAAAGTGTAGACATTGCAAATCATGGAATATGAGACAGATACTTAATTAAATTTCGTTTTCATAATAATACTGCGACGATGGCTCGACCGCTCGTAGCGTAACTTATAAAAAAAGATGGACTCAGCGCCACGCAATCGAAAGTGAAGCACCGTACCGATCTACGTGTGCGTGATTGACGATTGACGCTGTCGTGTCACGTAATGGCGGCCGGTCGGCATACTATGATGTAAATGTGAGCGTGAGGCGTGTTTATACAAGCGGTCTCGGCATGCTTACTGTGCTTCACTTTCGATATGCGTGGCGTGGAGTCCATCTTATTTTTTAAGTCTATGGTCGTAGCCTTCATTTCCCGTAGATCATTGTTATCATTACCACCTCTCTATGCAAACCATAGATATCAACATATATTACGGAAACTCTAACTAGTCTATTCTCTACGGGTAACTACCTATCACCACAAATGATGGGATAGCTGCGAGAGAATCAACATTATAGTCTATACTTATTACGTTCTATGCTCCATGCGTGTCAGCAATTTAACTGAGTTAACGCAATTTCACTTCGTAATTTATTACAAACAGTGTTAATAACTCAAGTAAACTGCCGATTCGCCTATCGACCGGCAGTAGCAGTCATTATCATAAAATCAACTGCGCATGAAGCTTGCAAAAAAGTTCATCACACTAATATTATAAAGGCGAAAGTTTGTGAGTGTGTGTGTTTATATGTTTGTTACTTCTTCACGCTCAAACGACTCGACTGGAAGCTGGATTAACATATAGGCTACTTTTTATCCCGATATTCCCACGGGATCGACACTTACGCAGCTAGTTAACTATACATATATTCGACTGCCTCGTTGATCTATTGGTCGCAAGCGCTACTGCTGTACATGCGGACCTGTGTTCGAGCCCCAGTTCGGGCAAAGTGTTATTGGGTTTTTGTATTAGGAATTTCTCAGTAGCAGCCTGAAGTTTGGATTTGTGTCCGGTTAATGGCAATAGGCTCGTCCTCTATTACAACTGGCAAAACGTGGGTAGGTACACCCTCTGCCTACTCTTCGGGAAAACAAGGCGTCATGATGTAAGTTAAATATTATGTTATGTCATAAATTTACTAGAGTAACATAAAACATGTGACGTTTTCACGTATTTTGTTCTCAAACGATTGTCTTGTTCAAACCGTAATTATCGTCGTCAGTTACATGTCTTGCGAAATATTTCGTGGAGTTTATGGGTGTTAGGCGCCGGCGCCGGCCAATGAGTTATCTTCACACAGGTAAACTGAGAAAATACTGAGAAGTCCATATACTAAGTGCAATCTTAGCGAGTTGAGGATGTTATTCTATGTGTAATAAGTTAACCATTTAGTGGGCTTGGGTTGTTAGCTTATGCAACTATCTTAAAATTAAAGGTAAATAACTATTACATATATATGTTCGCTAGTTAAGACTGTTCCCTGGTTTAAACTGTAAAACTAACTACAGGAAACAGCTCATTGTTCCTCGAAGGTAATTGTTCAACTATCTACTAGGATAAAGTTATGATGTAATTCCAGTTAAAAGCCAATGCGATTATTGTTGACGTAGTCACTGGCAAATGTTGAAGCTAAACGAAGCATGCCTACAATGTCCCAGGCTGTATTTTGTTGTAATAACCCTTAGGTAATTGCCAATAACGACTTGAAATAGTCGTGTTAGAAATTCCTGTGCGAAGAATATATAACTTTTAGAATGTCTAATTGGCTTGTGGCATTCGACAAACGATTGCTTAGGAATGATATCACCTGTTCGTGGGTGTTCGCAAAGTTACTGCCTTACTTAGAGCTTTAAGTTAAGCGCCTTAAGAGTTGCAGTTTATTGGTAAATATTTATTAATTTTATAGTTTTAAGGCGTCGCGCGTCGTTGCAATGCACAGTTAATCAGCGCGGTCGGTCCGGCTCGCCCACGCTGGCTGGTCGTGGCGCCAGGCCGCGCCAGTGCGCGCCGGCCGCCAGACGAAGGCCCCACATCAATGCACCATTTACATTCGGCCAGTTATTAAAGTTTTAAATTCATATTGTGAATTTAAAAGGTATGCAATCAATAAGACATTATGGCTCACGCAAGCGTTTATTGCCTCTCTTTATTAAAGAGTTAAGTTTATTCATATTCAGACTCGTGCTATGACTGTTTTTGAACAAGCATCTTAATTGGTAATATTAAAAAGCAATATCAAATTTTTCATCACTTAACTAATTTGCTGTCTAGTCTAGACTAAAAGCACACTAAAACGATATCGATTAGTGACTAACATAATACACAGAAGTTTATCTCCCTAATTACTTCCAAAGCCTATAAAGGATCAGTAAGAACCTTCCATTACAGATACTGACACAACAAATACAAATAACAAAACAAATTATTAATGATCCACAGATATCAATCAGAACGTAATTGTTGTGAGGAATGTGACTTATTGATTCCTATACTTTGGTAAACTGTTGACCCATTTGTACATAGATCGATTGTAAAATCCGAAGATTAATGTTTTGAATCGAGACAGTTTTTCGTACTAACAAAGGTACTTTGTGTGGGTGATATATGATTCAATTTTGGTACAAAATAGAACCTAAAAAATGAAAAATAGGATCAATGACAAAGTATAATTTTATGTATAGTTTTATCACAAACACGTCAAATACCTAATAGGTGACTGCGGTGAGGTGAGGTGCAATCTATGGAAATAAGTTTGCGAAATCGTAATTTACGTAACTTTTATGAAAATGGTTTCCGTTCGGAGTCTTAAGCACAGTAAATAAAATCATTAATTACTCGTACATTTTCTAAGAACTTAATTAAGGAATGTGGGATTGTTCCCATATTTATTATCGAATCAAAGATATATGCTCTATTAATTTATTTATTATGTGAATATTGAACGAACGTAATTGATAATATTGATTTATTTGCTAGCTGTCAAACTAATTCTTGTCTAGGATATTTCGATGAATAACTTAGCACGACGTCAGATTTATTAGAATTATGCCACCATGTATTCACATAAGGGAATCGTAAAATACTATTCGGGTTTAGGGAATACTATCGGAGGGACGAGAAGCAGTTTCTATCTGAATACTGAAATAAATGGTTTCCAAAATGGAGGAAGATACCGTCTCTTATCTTTCGTATCTTGCCTTTAAATAGAATAACTGAGTAAAATGAGTATCTCGCAATATCAAAATACCAGTTAGCAGATAGGCGTATGGACAACCTAAGAAAATGGATAATGCCGTGGTTTTACCGACTTTTGGAAGAGAATGGAACAATTTCATGTGGAACACAGAGAGAACTATCTCAGATGAAGTTCTAGTTAAGGAAGCCTTTACCTGATGATATTATGTTGATGATGAAAAATAACACAAGAAGAATATGTACGATCAAACACCCTATTGATTGTCGGCTGCTAATAAATTTACTGAAAATGCAGTAAGAAGACTCTTACTAACAAAACCCTCAAATAGAATTTCGAATTTTATCTAACATTAAATTTCTTCCGTCTCGAAACAAACATCTTAATCAAAGGAGACACAAACGTATACACAAAAGACATACTGTTTGTATTCATGCAATCTGGATGAGAGCCGTTATAAATTGCAAAAAGGCGAAGCCCGCTTTTGAGAAAGCGATTTCTCGAAATGCTTTACAATACAATACGCTTCCGAAGCATTGTGTTGAGATCTGGGCGTTTCCTCGCTTACACAGGATTTATATATTGTATCCTAGTAGCCCCTTTAATATCTTACATTTATAAGTGTTCAGAAACACGTATAAAGTGACACGAGCAAGCTGTGTATTCTCTATACAACAAATGCTGGTTTAAAGTAAATTATAACTGAAAAGAAAATGGGAAATGGATAAATAAACAAATTAAGTTTCACGAGCTGTAACTACGAGTAATGTGTCAAAATGAAGTCTTAGAAACTTAAAGCGAAAACATTGTGAGAATTCAATTTATTGTTCAATATACAACCAACTTGGAATATCTACCTTCAGTAGACATTTTGGAAAGGTAAAGTTACTAAAAGTGCGCGGACGTGTGAATATAAATAGCCACTTTTCACTAATTTACATAGACTTAATCACATTGTACTTAGATTTTCGTTTGCTTTTCGCGAATGTAACTTAAGCGTTTATGTGTAGTTTGACTTAACAATGCTTTCCTCTGTTGTTTAGACAGGGTATGTGAAAATACTCTCTGTTTAGCGCCGCGGATCGGAAACCTAAACTTTCAAAAGAAGTACGATTTAAAAACCGAATCATCATCATCAACATCATCTGCCTTGCCTTTTCCTAACTATGTTGGGGTCAGCTTCCAGTCTAACCGGATGCTGCTGAATGCCAGTATTTTACATGGAGCGACTGCCTATCTGACCTCCACAACCCAGTTACTGGGTAATACGATACCCCTTGGTAAGACTGGTTGTCAGACTTTCGGGCTTCTGACTACCCGTAACGACTGTCAAAGATGACAGTCGGGACCAACGGCTTGACATGCACTGCTGGGAATTGGCCTCCCCCAAATAGCGCCACATCGACCAGAAGGCCAATTCTCGTAATTTAAAACGTTCAAAATCTAGTCGCAGTCTCATCTCGGCGACAAACAAATGTCAAAAACTTGTCAAAAAGTAGGGAAATTAGAGGTATTTTAGCCAGATTGAGACTGAGATCAGACTGTGAACGTTCTTAAAGTTACGAGAATTGCCCCTCAGTTCTGTGTTTCCCGCATCCAGCGGATTCCTGCGACCTTCACAAGTTCAAAAAACTGAATATATAATACAAATGGAAAACCCACTAAGTTTTTATAATCACATCTTATAAACATCACAAGCATAATATTATGTAGCATAATAAAAAAAAATGAGGTCATGTTTCATGTGCTTTCAGAAGATAAAACGTGCTTTACTGACCCCTGCCCTAATTTCGAAAAAACAAAAACAGCCCCTCAAAATTATAACTTAATTATGTAGCCAAATCTGATGAACAGCAAAATGTAGGCGTCCTTATCTGGCAACTCTTGATTGCAGATCCACGGAGTAATGACTTAATACAATGCTCTTACGGAAATTGTACATTATTATGCGGCCATATGTCCTACCCTATCATTAGGGTGTCATCAACTTGAATAATCCGCAAAACATTATTTGAACATTTTCATAATTGGTTATTGGCAACCCTGCGATATGCTCATTAAGTTTTATTAAAAAGATTACTCGCGCTTTGTTGCTCGTGATTTTGTCGCTTTTTATTTTGAAACTATTGTTGCTTTTTGTTTGGGGCGGGATGAAATTATGCATCGAAATTTGTGTTTTTATTTTATGTACTTACCGATAAAATATATGGTCGAAGAGACACATGAATAATCCTATGTTTTTTACTCTCTCTTTATTACTTAAAGCGTCGGGTTGTCCTTCAAATAATGTAATTTGATAAGGGATGCTATAAACATAGCACTCAACCAGCACATATGCACTTAAATAATTCCATAAGTGTGGTGACTCGTAAAATACTCACATAAACATAAAACAAACTTAAAACATTTGGCCTAGATAGAGCCCCGACTTGGTAGCCCTCGTCATTTGAACAAAAATATTGCTATTACAGAAAGATGAGATAATTATAGCCAAAGTAAGCCCTAGTTTTATTACACCCTTGTGACTAATATAAAATACCCACATATATTGTGCGAATTATTTAATTTTATTCATAACCGTAATCCAATGTTATTATAAATTATACCTACGTATCCATTTAAGTAAATTAAAATCGTCATGAATTATTTAACAGGTACAATAATTGAAAAGATAGCGCCACACAGACCGACTCTCTCACTAAACCGACGAGACTTCTGTACGACTATTAACTTTATCAAATCCGCAATTAATATGAACCTAACTTGTGTTTGAACATCTCTAACATAATTAAGACAGTCAGTTTACCTTATCCAAGTATTGCAGCGTCAAAATGTTCTAAGTTTGGGCAAGTTATCTCTAAAGTTCCGCAATCTACCTCGTAGGTCGGACCAATCTCTCTGCAAATGGCTCTCTAAGTAGCCTACAGCAGTGTCGGTCCCCTACAACTCTTAAACGTTGTTATGAAAATCCCTCCTGCATAATGAGGACTAACGGGTTATACCTGACGGACGCCAAGAGCCGCAAACTTGACCACTAGGGCTCCCCCCGAGGGGGGCTACGCTTCAAACAAAAACAATTTTGTTTATTTACAAATGCCCCCGTCTCTCGTTTTAATTCTGGAGTGTCAGTGGGGACGACCGAAATGAAACATTACAGGCAAATGTTACACAAACAGAAACTTTAAAATGCAATCTTTGCGGGAGTGAAAGATTAATGGTAGGAACGTTTAAACGGTCGGGGGTGACAGTGCCAAAAATCCTCGTCGCATCGTATGTGAGCGGTAACAAAAACGTCTCGGAGGAGAATCCCCTTCAGCTTCATTAACACTGCAGAAATTAGTGAGCGTTAGTTTGAGGCGCACTCGCAAGAGGGTAGCCACATGCAAGTCATTATGCGGACGATCATTGAATTAATTACGTAGATGTTACGAGTGCAGAAGCGTTGCGGAGCTGAGTCGCACCGCGCCGCGCCGCGCTGTGTCCGCGCGTCCTCATAGCGCCGCCACTCGCCTCACAATACACGTGCTATGCCACTGATGAATTAAATTTTACATTTTGTTTTCATTATGCATTTTTTCTCGTATTCAAAGTTTTATCAAGCCGACATATTCATAGAAAAACTATGTAAATGTTTGTACCAGTCTCCTCAAAAACACAGATAAAAGTTTTATAGAGTCACAAACTACGGATAGAAAATGTTGCTGTTACAAAATATATTTTCAATTTCATTTGGGTTATAAATGTCTATTGGGACTATAAAGTACTCCATGGTAACTTGAAAATATAGCTGCAATCCTTTTAATAGGTGACGGAAACCATGCTGTGCAAAAATATACAGGAGCAACTTACTTACTTACAAGACTAACTTCTTTGAGACGTATTTTTATTGGATTTTAACTGAAAATAATAAAACATGTAAGTACCACGCACATAAATAGCTGTTTTACTTATCAGATAAAACGTGCGACTGCTACTGTCATTTGTGCAGAAAAAATATACCATAAAATACAGGGATCGCTTTAAAACGAAATTGCGAATTGATTGTCGTGATTCACAGTAGAGTTTGCATGTAACCCTAGATAAGGGTTGTAACATTCCCCGTTGGAACACGGGCAGGCCGAGGGCGACTGGACTATTACGTAACAGGTCAGTCACTCGCAACTACATGACGCCGCCGCTCTGTGTTCTTAAACCTGATACGAGTGTCACAGCAGTCGTAAACCTAACAAGATATGTATTCACATGTTGATAAACCTATTTAGTTACCGTTGAGAAGCATAGTGTTGGCAAGTGTCGGTCGCTGGTTACATAATAAGTCCGTGGACTTGGCGGGCGTGGTGCGGTAGGCGGGCTGGCGGACTGAACGGCTTGGCGAATCGAATTAGGTCGGGTGCGCGATGGTATCTTGCTTACTGCAACGCCCGCTCGTCCGCCCTCCGATAACAGAATGTCTGAATACCAGATAAAGCGCGTTCATTTGCTTATTGCTCTCCAGTTGATGACGTCTCGTTTAATAGTCTAGGGAAATGTTTTTCCGTGACCGTGTCTTATCTAGGCGAGGCGGTCGTTCTTCTTGTTTAAATAAACCAGGGACGTTAATGACGTGTTTTTACGACGCCTCGTTGTTTAAGAGCAAAATAATCTTATATACGTCGTAAAAGGTCGCCCTATCCGCATTTCTTCAGCAAATGGTTTCAATACACTTTGTTATTTTTCGATTCACATAATAAAATATAAAACACATCTCTCACTGGATGATTGCTGTTACGATAATGTCGTGTTCGGTGCGAGGCAGCTGGAAGAAATGATGCTTTATTGGAGTGCTTCCGAAGCTCTTCCGCTGATATAAAACATTGTTCCATTCTTGCAATAGTGGACAAGTGTTATATCACATCGGATTATGTGGCTTTACAACTCCATATTGTGTTGCAATTCTTTGCGATTGTACTGGTATTTCGACGGGCTTTGTGTTCACAAGAGATACCACTTTGGTAATGCTTTCAGTATTCGCCGTTCGTTCGTTTGTATTTACCCTCTATGTTGGGATGCAGTTTTCAATGAGGGTCTAGAATTACTTTGTTTGTGATCACTGTCATTGGGAGGCTGGTTAGGTGGTTAGAATGATGGAGAGCATCCGCACTTCAGTGGGATAGTGGACTGATGTCAGTAATTTTAATTAAATAAGTTGCTTAGACACTGTTTGGCTGTTTTGTAGTTTTATATTGAGTTATTGAAGAGAAACACGATCTGTTATATTTTAGTTCTACTTGCTTAATATTCCACCTAACTACATAAATGTAAGTATGTGTTTATCTACGTATTACGTATATAGTAGTATATCAGCTCAGCCCAGGTCGCGTGTACTTCTGTCCGGGGTTGGATGCACATTTTAAAACTTTTACTTATTTCCAGCTATGTCGGGTCACGTTGAAGGTGCACGTTCCTCGAAATAACTAAGAAAATACCAAGTTATCTGTATAGAGGGAATGGACGTGCTAGCAGCTCAGTAGTTAGCTGTAGATATTTCCTACATAAAAAGTACCTGCTTTTGTTTTTAGTTTATTTTCGTTGAGGCAGTAGTATGATTGGTTTTCAGTAGAATCGGAGCATAAAAATACTACTGGTTTCTTAAAATTTTCCTCAAAACATAAAAGAGAAAAGAAAAGAGGTAGTGGAAGTCCAGTGGTAGGTAATGGCCGCGACTTACGAGTTGTAGGTTGTAGATTCTAACCCAAGCAGGTACTTTAATTTCAGTAAATTATTTCATCACCAGTTTTCTCAAAACGGTGAAGGAAAACATCGTGAGGAAACCGGCATGTCCTAGAACCAAAATTCGAAGACATGTGACATCGGCCAACCCACACTACCTGAACGAGTCACTCCCTCTCATAAAAAGAAGGCTTGAGTCCCAGCTGTTTGAACATTATGAATTAATTTAAAATTAATTTGAAAGTAATTAAAATTAAATTAGGCTGGTTATGAAACGTATTTCTTTATTTCTTTCTTTTGTTAAGAATATCTAAAAAAAAAAGCAAAAAAGAAACCACTTAATTATATCATTTCCGTTCACCATGAGTTGAGTGTGATGCTCTGTCTAGAAGTTGACTACACTTTTCTGCTAAATTCTCACGACGCACTTTACACTTTTCATTTGTTTAATTTTCTTTTTTCAGTATTTCCCAGCATTGGGAACATTATACGCTGATAACACTTATTATTATACTTCGCTACAAAAGAAAATCCAACATAAATTAAAAACATTTTATAATCAAGGCAGAATAACATACATCGCCTGTTCAATATACTATCTAAGTTATATTTATCTTACGGCAAAGTTACCTACTTTGTAATTAAAACATTTGTAATGTCCCGAGAAAGGTGATAGATTACATTACCTTCTCGCAGCCTGCTTCATTAATTACAAGCCTTCCTTTATCTGCGTCCAACTTTTTATTTACAGTTTCTTCTACTACCTTCCTTTCTTAAACTTTTGCTACCTACTTGGCTCTGTTAACAAAAATGGCGACTGCTCTATTAATAGTTATCCAATATCTTCCTACCTACCTAATGGTCTTAGGTGACCTGTGTTCTAGTGTCCTAGAATCTAGGCCAAACTACTTAATTACACCTGCTTCAGAAGTACCATCTTTGTACCCCCGAGCTCACAGGAACTAATAACTCATAGTACAAGAAAACATGAGCGTTTTTGCGTCGTAAAAGAAGAAACTTTACAGCTCCGCTTCAAACAATATTAAGATAGAACTATCCCAATTTATTGTACCTAATTTTCGCAAGCGAGTACTTAATTTTAGGAAGCCAAGTAGCCATGAAACCTAAAAGCAAAGGTAGGTAAATGACAAAACGCCCATAAAACTTCCCCCATCTACCGGACCGAAGTTTTCATAACTAGGGGTAGAGGGGGTGTTCCGTGTCTCCATGAATTAGTAGCGACCTCATTAACCCATATGAGCCCGCTCCCACTTAGATCACTATGGCATTAACAATTAAATGAACACAGACGATGCGCCCGCTATGAGACACTTCCCCTTCTGCACGTGAAGGGTTAAACCGGGTAATTGCATCAGTCAGTAGGGTGGAAAGTTAGTGTGTTAAATTTCTTAGGTCATCATCGTGTAGTATTAAACGTGAGGCTGAGATTGGACACTACATTATTATCGTGTGGGTTGCATGAACTTTAACTACTTATGGTATAACAGCTTTCGCCACTGATAAAATTGGGGGTTTTAATAGCTCTGATTTGACGATCTCGTTTACACCAAAAAAAAACAATCTACGAGTATTTCGAAGTACAAGAACCCTGTCAATAAAATACTTGAATAAAGTTGGTGTTGAAATTAACAAAAAACGACCGTATACCTACAAGTAGGTCCTCACAGATTCTGTAACAAGATATTTCAGAAATTTTTCCTACCGTTTTAATTGAAAACGACAATACCCAATTAGAATATCCATGAGCCAACTATATAATAATGTAGCGGGCACGCCTCGCGACAGAATGCCGACTTGACAATAAGGCCTTACCTAAGTAGAGCGGTGGTTGTGGTCATAAAATTGTGAAGGGAATGCCTCGGTTTGGGCGGTAGCGTGAGACCGTAGGCGTAGACCCGGCCACCTTACCTAAAGTGTCGCCAGTCTTTCTGCTCAGACAGTAAAGTGCACATGTTACGAGTACTCACGACCCGGCTACACAATCCACTACTTATATCGTTCACCAAATTCCACATCGGAATTCCATCGACCTTATTGGAACATTGAACTAACAAGTAATATCAAACCAAATTCCTCGAACCACTTTGCAACACAATAAAACGTGCGTCTCCTCCATCATAAGCTGTCAACGATTTTCATAAATTTCCAATGTGAACAAGCTTCTCGTACCATCATAGCGTACCCATTGAGAACCGGTTGCTAATTGAGCCGTTATAAATACCGACTTTTGCGCTCAGATGGTGCTCCTTTAATAAATTCGAGCGAGTACTTCGACAAATAAAAAACTTGATTGTTAATGCCTCAAAGGTATATAATTTCAAAGGTATCGAATGCTACACTTAAAATGAATAATGATAATAATATAAATACCTGAGCCATAAAACTGCGCGTGGGGTGGGACCTCTACCTCCAGTATTATGTCCGTGCGACGAATTGCTTTTTCTCTGATGTCATGGTGTTCAATAATAAAGATATTAATTCGAGTGGCTCTTAAATAACATGAACTTTGTTTGTTGTTATTATTATTACTTATGAATATCATCGCGCCCGGAAGTCGTTCCGTCACGCAACTAGATAATTTAGTTCAAGGATCTACAGGAAGATCAGATAGCAACTATAACTTATTTCAGAGAGAAAAGCATTTCAAATACTATCCAATCACCAAGAGAATTTCGTAAATGTTCAAAATAATAGTGCTGAACAAATTCGTTTCGCAATTTCGTAGCGTGTCGCGGTTCAATCCTGGTCTAATTACCGTAGGGCTGTGTGTTCGGTATATCGTCCAGTGTAAAACGAACTCTTCTAGCTTTATCTTTTCTATTATTGTGTACGAGTTTTGTTGTGGGTCTTTGCATATGTGAAGGTCAAGTGAGAATGGTCACGGTATGGTAGTAAAATAAGAATAGTGCGTGCTGTTGGTACCACAGAAGCCATGATGTTATTGGGACTGAATTAAACAAGAAAATGACGAGGATCGTTTGTTTTTAGTGTATTAACCCTGGTAATATCCGGTAGCTAAAATTCTGTACCAGCGAGGGGAAATTGCCTAAAATCAAAACTGTTGACAATATTACGATCCTTACTCATCTAGTTACTAGCTTGAGTAAACAGCAGATGAGAGACTGTGTTACACGCATTGTGACGTAGTCATATTCGACTACATATTCGAGAAAGGTGTATACATTAAACCCAGCAGTAGACTGCAAAAGGCCACATTTACCTACTGCAGTTATTTGCAGATATTCTTCAAAAGCACAGCCTGCGGCAATAAATTCAAAATAAAAACAATATCGTAAAACAATTTCAGAAACATATAGCAAGAAAAATCGTTGGCCACCTCGAACCGTCAATAAATAAAAACAGTTTTTAATAAAAGTGCTGCGTCCAAACAGCGCGTGGCGGCGCGACGCGATCGGGCACCATATTGCATCCGTACAGTATAAATTCGCTAATATGCCTGAACTCGTACGATAAAGCCTAAAATCGCAGAACTTATTTTACTGCTGGAATAATTCTTCGGATTTTTGACAGCGCAATCGAAGTTTCCCGCTAGGCCCTGCCGCCGGGTTTAATTAAGAGCTGGTACAAACTCCAATTGCTACGTATCGGGGCTCCGCTGCGCTGCCGAGGAATTGTCGGTTACTTTATGCTATTACACGCAAACTTCATTGATACTTTAATTGCTCCTGACAAATTGATACCTTCTACTTATATTATTCCGGATAAATATTCCTTTTGTTCGTAAAATGCAAGGTGGATTTGGTGTTGTGGTAGGCTGTAAGCATAACTGTGATTGCAAGGGTAAAGGGTTCAGTAAATATTAAAAGCGGGTAAAGTGAGATCAATGTTCGTAAGTGCACTTTCATGTTAGTCCATGGTCAGCTTAAAGGTACATGTAACTTCTGTAGGCAATTCTAAAATAATCACTTTGGTACTTAAATTGAAAAAAGTTAGACTTAGTAGTACCTACTCGTAATTTTTTTTTTTTTTTTGTAAAATAGGGAAATCATAATCAGCGTATAAAGTTCCCACTGCTGGGACACAGGCCTCCTCTCTGTAAGAGAGAGTGGGCCATAATCCACCACGCGGGCCCAGTGCGGATTGGTGGATGTCACATGTCTTTGAATTTTTTGTTCTAGGACATGCCGGTTTCCTCACGATGTTTTCCTTCACCGTTTTTGAGAGGTGATGAAATAATTTACGCAAAGTAAATCGTCTGCACTTTATTTTGTGTAAATCACCTGGGCTTAAACCTACGACTTCCAACTTATAAGTCGCGGCCCCCTAGACTGGGTCAATACTGCTCTGAAAAAAATAGATATACCTTTAGGTATCTCAAAAAGGAAGGGCAAAATACAAATCTAGGATTAAACAACTATTGTTTGAACCAACTAGACCATGTCGACGTCACTTACAATTATTTACTATCCCGCTTCAAAAGGTGAAGGCAAACATCTCGAGACGCTCACACGTCAAGTGGTAGCGCCACCGGTACCTACTTGTCTTTCCAAAAAGGATTAATAACTACAAACACCGCATAGATTAGAACACCTTAGCAAGTATTTGGTTTAACTATTGCTCTCTCCAAAATTGCAATAAAATGATTTTAGAAAAATCATTTTATTCCAATTTGATGGATCATCAATTCGATTGGATGAAATATCTGCAAATTAGAAAATCATGGAAAACGTAAGCCGATATCGTAATATCACCGAAGCAAGAAATTGCTTATTAGAAATCCTACCAAGTAGCGTTTACAATAATTCTGCGAATTCGGAAATCGTACACAATCAGCTCGAAGGAAAGATTTTTTCATCGGTCGTCCAAAGCGTGTCCCGGCCGATTCTAACGAGCTCATTGGAAATTCAAATGGAGCTGGACCGCCGCACCCCGTAATCAATAATATTACATGTACGTGCTTCCTGAAGTCACCGTTCCAAGACCGCTCCACGGACATGTGAATACCATAGTATCAACCTCATTTTAACATACAGTACGGTATCCGAGAATTTGTCTGTGTCTACCAAATCGATATAGGTACGAGTACTTTAGGCACTTTATTACGTCGTTCTCGACGAACATCAATTAACGTTATTAGATTTTTATTGATTTTTTTGAAAGAAACAATCTATTCTCAAGGTAATGAAACATAATATTACTAATAATACTGCAGAACCTTTTACTGATAACCTTTTAATAGTCTTGTTTATTCATAGGACAACTCACACGAGTATGCGTAAAAGCTGACTTTGGTTATCTGTAAAGTGTAAATGAAGTGACAATCCTCGCGGCCTACGTCCGCATTAAACGATGCACTTACTTATAGATCGCATTTAAATGAAAACGACTTGATAAAGGTAGTGTGTTCTACAAAAAACCAAGTGCAATTACGATATGATAGAATGCAACGTATATTATGCAAATAGTCGGTAAATGTTAACGAGTTGCATAGTATGGGAACGTAATGAGACCACATTACCGCAGATATCCATACAAATTATCAAATTCCAGTAGTCAAGCTGATTCTAAAGTCGGATCCCTAAAGAAATTATAAAGTATTATTCATTCGAAGCATAGCTTACCTAACTAACTAATGATCATATCGTTTCCTGAATACAAATTCAGGTCTTTCAGCACACGGCGGGCAGCGGCTGGCCTATTATAGCCGTGTTACACTTGGTAAATTGAAACGGCGATATGATTTATAGTGAGACTTCACGAGCTGGTATTACGACCAGCTTCCGACACGAACGTGACGTGAACTTCAACAAATCTACACAAATTAACATTTCTTTCACCATTTCTAGCATTAGGAATTGTGCGCCAATTTTAGACCTCGTTCATTTCTCATTACACAGATTTTTTAAGGACGAATGTTATTTAAATAATACGGTTCTAAAATACGAGGTTACGATTCTTACCGGAAAACAGTACTTGTAAAATATTCACACGGCGTTTTGCCCCGCGTGCGACGCAAATTCAAAACACATTAATCTCGCATAACAACATTTTAATGGGACTGTGTAAATTTCTTCAGTCCCAAATTAAATATCAAGCCAGGAATAGGATGTTCGCATATGGAAATGTGCTCGTTTAGCAAAAAGGTTGGCGGAATATGGAGAGGCTTCTAACTGGGAGCTCTTAGTTTAAAAGTCATATTTAGCTAATTACGCTGCGGCTGCGGCGTCCGGACGGCGGTTTGGCGTTCAGTGGCCGAGGATTCTGCTCCAAACTGTATCTGAATATATTACGGACGCAGTGCATATTAAAATGATAATGTAAGCCCGTCTTGAGACAAAATATCTTGTACATTATAATTTGCTAATCAACTGACTGATAAACGGTATCTAGTAGCACATAAGAATGTATTTGTTCTTCTTTTTTTTTTAAAGTAGTCGTTTATATGCACTATGTAATGGTATTTCGACATTGCAGTTGTGAGAAACGGGTCGTTTCATGTGAAGTGATGAAGGTAAGATATATGTCTAACCCTCGAGTATGCTAAAACAAGTGCTACATTTCTGAAATCGAGCAATTATGTTTTCTATGATGCCATATTTATTCAATTATTTTCATTATGTTATGTATAAAATTCGCACTAACCTGAAACTAAGCAAAGGAAACAAAGTAAATTTTTCACGAATTATCGAAAGTGAAACTGGGCTGTAAATTATAGTCACAATTTCCAGTAGTAGGAAAGTTACATTAGTAGGCTTCTCTTACTGGTAGATTTCCTTTACCTATAAGTTTTTTTAAAGAGACAAATACACCAAAATTGTAAACAAATTTTTTTTCGCGCGGACTCATTATTAAACTTTCGCAAAACTACTTTGATATTCTCTAGATTTGTAAACCAGCTCGCTGTGTTAGTCAGGAGGTCTCAATTGACCTCCATTCGATAATTTTTGCAGCTGTAACAACGCTGGGGGCACGAAGTTACGTAACTATGATACTCCGGTGTGCAGTTTGCTCAAAAAGTTCCGTGCTTTATAACGAGTTGTGATAATATGCTGGATTAGCTTTCCACCTTTACTTTTCTTAAGCCTTTTCTCGGCCGCTGTACGTGGAAATAAAATGATTCAAACGGATAAGGAAGGCAGCGGTTTTCCATATATTTGTCGATATCAGGACAGTGAGATTGTGGTTGGTGCTAGGCCTGGGTTAACTTACAATTTTAGGGCCTTTATTTTGTAAAAAAATAGATGCCTTTTCTTCTCTCAGAATAGGTGTCCCGAAACCCCTCCCACAAACAATCCATACTAATATTATAAATTCGAAAGTAACTATATCTGTATATTATACCTTTTCACACCTAAACCACAACGAATTTCGTAAAATTTGGCAAAGATATAGATGGTATCCTAAAGAAGGATATTGGCAATTTTTTGTCCAGGTAGCACGTTCCCGTGGGATAATTTCCGACTTTAATGCGAGCGCAGCCTCGGACAGAATCTAGTTATTTATAAATTACGGTTTTCAACTTCAAAAACCTTGTAGTTTTAGAAGACTAGATAATTATTTTCGACAGTATCTAAGCGAATGTAAATGTTACGTTATTTAAATAAAGTAGGTACGTATTCTCTAACAACCCAATCCATTGAATTACGAGCAACATCTTGGGCACCGTCTGATGGCAAAGAGATTGGTATCTAAATATTGACATAAGGCCCTAAACGAGATCGGATCCCTTGTTACAAATAGAGTTTATAAATTGAATCAAGATAAACATTGTCGTATTTAAAGGATTATACTATTTGAATATGGACCAGGTAGCCGTTACACGATTACTGAAACTCCTTTCAGTACCGATAACTATTTATAAATAGCTTAGTACCCTCGAGATTTTTTGGGTTTACCCGTAGGAACCACTTTGCTCTTCAGAATGAAATATTATAGTATATTTCGTTCTCGGGTTACTTACCTTTCAATAGAGAATGTAATATAAAAATCGATTAAATAGTTCCCAAGATTAAGAGTATAAGTAAATATTAACAAGGATGTTGTTTACATTGAACAATTTTCAACGGAACTGAGGTATTTACGTCTGTAATAGTATGCAAATACAAAGTAGTATTACAGACGTGCATTATTATACAGGCCATTTCCTATCCGTTGGTTTGTAGCGGTTATAGGTTCCGATGTATAGGTCAAATAATTATAATGATTGCGGTGTACTCGTAGCCGTCAAATTGGCTGGCTACATAAATATCGGTGTGTCACGAACATTAGTACAACATGTGTATTAGTGAGGTATCGACGCGAGGCCGAGGTGACCCGGTTACTTAGCGCCGGTACCTTATTGCGGTGCTCCTACAAGTGTCTAGGGAAACTGTGAGCTGTTATTACACCAGAATTTATGAGGTGAATTGCCCCTGCTAAGTTCCAAGCTTGCCGTAAACAACAATATACAAGTTATCCAATGTTTGGTCGACGCCGGCCTAATGTGACGTGCGGAATGGAAAGAAATCCTCGCTGAAGAATTCGTGTAAAGCTGTACCGTGTTATGAGACTTTATTAGATGGGTACTACAACTTCGCTCGTTCTGTGATAATGTTTCTGTAAATGTTTTCTGAAAGTTTTAGTATTTTATCCGTCTAATGGAAGACTAAACACATTATTTAAACAAATAAATTCCGTTTATAATAATAAATCCCACTTATGTAATACATGTCATGTATGTTTACTTATTAACGTCTAATAAGGAATGTCCCTTTCATTAAAATAAAGGTGAATCCTATTACGAATACCTACGTCTAAAATGCTTTTAATGTAACACGTCACGCAATAATATAATTAACGAATTATTACTGTCATTACAAGGGTATTACCTAGTCCTGATGAATCATTCAGAATAAAATTGCTATAATTTTTAAAACATTTGTAAAATTTATTGTTATCGGTATTTTTTCATAAGTTACCCAGTTTTTGATTAAAATAGAAATATAGCCAAGAACCTACCTACCTTCACAAAATCCCGAGTCGACATTTATAACCCTGCAGAACTTACTTCACACTTCTGCTTTAAGTCACATTCTTTAGGTGCCGACTACAGTTGATGGCCCAGTTATGCGGCTTCAAGCAGTGCTCGTTCAAGCGGAGCCACCTACCCTGCTTATTTCTAAACGAACAAAAGTGGGAGCTATACGTACGTGTTATTCTGCGAAATACACCGTGCGCTAGAGGAATTAATAAAACGAATTTTCAGGTTAGGGGCTGAGCCCGCTGGAAATGGCTTCGAGCCATTTCACATGTGCCGTTCATTAAGTGAATATGATCGATAGTTGAGCGGAACCGGAGGTTGGCCGTAGCGCGCCGCTAGATCATTACTGATATGCGAATGGCGCCTGCGGTTCGAAAACGCCCTTCTGGTCGTTATTAATTGCCCCACGAACAAAAGCAAATGACTCGGTAGAGGTGATCCTGCTAGGGTGGGTCGACGTTATCCATTCAGCCGGTGTAGACGTCCGCGAAGAGAAATGTTCATTCACGATAGGAGAATTTATGACTTTGATTTACGCGAGACTTTTCACGTGGCGCCCTCGACGCCGTAGTTCGACCATAAATAGAGAAGGGTCCCCGGCTGACGTTTTTGAGGCACGTTATTATTGCATGTTACGGCTCGCGTCACTGTCAACCATTCAACTTCCACCCGGCACTGAATTGATACTGCGAGAGATCTTATTTGCATACTGACGGGATTATTTCTCACCTTTTAAAACGCTTATGATGTAGAATCGAGTGCGCTTCGACGCAAAGCGGCTCGAGCCGAGATTAAGCTTATAACGAAATGAGAGCAAATCCTGTTACTGGCGCAGACTGTTGGGCACTTATTGTAATTTAGTGGACTCAAGTCCTGGTGTTTTGTCTAGTTTGGTGCTTTAAAATGATAAATGTTCTCGTAGTAAATCTATTTTTTTTACTAAAAGCGTCTTGGTTCACTGTTTGTAGACATTGCAAAAATAAATGTGCGAGTCATTCATATTTATCTTCTTGGTTATTAAACTTGCAAATGCTTGTAATATAAATAAAAAACACTTTATAAAAATATGAGGTTTAAAAAATACGTAGTGTCGTTGTTGTCGTCACATTGTTCGGCCGCCATTGCAGCGGCAGTTAGGTAGTTTTATCTCACACAATTTCAATTTTTCATCTGCAGCTGTCAGCTCGGCGGCGGCAGATAAGTAACGTTCGCGTCGCGTCCCCGCATAAAAGTTTGTTCCCCGCCAGTTTGTTCGCTCCACTTCCTTTTATAAACTTTTTGTATGAGCCGCCACCGGCGCGATATCAATAATTCTTACAATTTGTGCTCGTATTCAATCGATGGAAGCCGACTGCCGACTCCAACCTTATTCACTTCGACATACCGATAAACATCTTTAGGTAAGTACTTAGAATTGGCGTTTGTGTGAAAATGTAATCTACACTATTAATCAGCTGCGATGTGAATTGTGAGCCTTGACGTTGACATTCGTGATTTCAGGTTGATATTGCTTTCGAAAATATAATAATGTCAAAGGTCATACTTATTAATGAGGCTCGCCCTTCATACCCTTTATGTGGAGTTCAGTAGAGTGAAGGTCATATACATTCAGGTAGATACCCTGAATGTGTTCAATTGGTTGGAAACATATTATGTGCGGTACAGAGACATTTTTTTTTAGGCCAGCATGACCTCGATCACGCTATATATTATATCATAAATTAGATCGTCTTATATTATCACAGATACTTTTTTTGTAAGAAATATAAGAATGCTATTGTCGATGTAGCGAAATCATCAAACATCCAAACAATCGGGAACATAGTTTTCATAAAGTTTTGTCCTTGCCGTATTGAATTAAACGAGAGGTTTGGACTATAGATATCTACATAAATACTAGTCTGAAGGTGGCTTTGTATTCTGGGCATTTGTATTACAAAGTCAATCAACATCCAGCTCCATTCAAGAAGTTGGGCTATTGATAACTACAGTTGAAGGCTGTCGGACCGGCTCGTTTGTTTAGTGTTATTTTACGGACAGTTAATTAAAACTGTGCCTGCTTAGTTTAACTTGGTGGAACTTTTACACCGATAACAACATTAATGAAAACTCGTCTGGATTTGGGCGAAGAGTGGCGGTGACAGAGGCGGGCGCGACGGAGGGCGGGCGGGGTCCTCGGGTGGATGTGCCAGTCCGCGCCGCGCCGCACTGCCGACATTACGTCGCCGACGTCGCGACGCGCTCTACACTCGCGATCGCGAACCTCGATATTTTCAGACTGTTTATGCCGCGAATTATACGCGTGCGATGATGGGGACTTCCACCCTCCCGGGAAGAGAGAGGCCTACGAATGTGTTCAGTGTACCGTTTGGATGTGTTTTCGTTTCATGTAACATGTGCTGAAGGCGAGTTCCGTTTATATGGGTGCACTGGTTCGTCGCCCTACGCGGTCTATCACCCACTTTTGATAATTAGAATGAACTAGTTTGTGACGCACCGTTCACATGATGGCAGAACTATGATGCTATTTTGGTTAAACGAAGACTTATTAAGAGGTCTTTGACGCTATTCGACTATGATCAATGTGAGACACTAGTTTAATTAAGTTTTATGTTAAATACTAGATCTCTAGAGTTTACTTAGACTTACGTGAAAAATAAAACAATATAATACCTTTTTTTTATGAAATTAGGCACACGTCTTGTTTTACTCCAAAAAAAAAAAAACTTGGCCTAGATAAAATTAAATTCGTCGTTCGGAAACACAACCATTAATTATTTTAATTGTATGTTTCGTTCGTCGACCTTTGACGTCGTAATTTTTTCTGTGTTCCTACATGCTGAAATGACTTAAAAATATTTTAACGAGGTAGACACAGTCTTGCACGCGATTATACTTATCTGGGTTAAGTAGGTACGCGGAACAACGTTTATCTAAATAATGAAAGTTCGTTAAATGTATAGAATTACTTGTTCGCCTACGGCGGAAAACAGTAAACTTGAAGATGGGGGGAGAAACTTTATTTTTCTCCATCTTGCTTGCCCGCATTTATAGTAGAAAACTAGTTTTAAAGTCCAAGTACCTATCTACGAGCATTCTCTTTACAAGTAAGAAGAAAATGTTGCGCTTCAAGTTTCAGAAAAATTGCCTTTTAATCGTGACTAAATGGGCGAAGATTTATCTTAAGAAATAAGACGGTTAAAAATTACTTAGTAGTCTAAGCTTTGTTTTTCTTAATTTAACTTTACGTAAGAAACTGTAGATAGTACCTCTACCTTAGGAATATCAGCTGTTTTTTATCATATCAAACTGTAGAATTCAAAAGAATATTATTGTTGTTCTTCGCCAATGTTCCTGAATACTACAACACATGTTCAATTATGTTTTTAAGTTAGCAATTACACGAGGCTTTAAGTTATGTTGCAATTACCGCTGGGAGCCAGTTCCGATCCAAGTAACGGAAAACTGCACTAGCAACCATAAAAGTTTATTATTTGACAAATAACTGCACTATAAAAATAACACTTTTGAACTTTTATTAAGAATTCAAACTATTGTTTCTGAAAGGGAATTGTAAAACGTAGATATAAGCTAATTTTATTCTAGACTAGAGATTCATTCGGTCTAAGACGTTATCGCGCAAGACTTCAGTTGAACGACGAAATGCACTCGAGTGCATTTTATGGCTGCTGGTAATAAAATATCTTGCGTCACTTCTTGATAGGCAGTAAATGTTCTACGTAAGTTATAACGTTAGTGCTTTTTATTCAATTCCTTCGTACTCGTATAGAAAGGGAATGGTTACATAGAATTCGATTGAATAAAACGGTCTACGTGGAGCATGCAGTAGCATTCGTTTGCTAGGTTTAAACCTACGATTTTCCTTATTTTTCCTCTTCTACCTTGCATGACTGAAACACATGGTATATGTAAATAAAGCTACAATGGTATCTTTTTCCGCTTTACAAACAAGCATACAAAAAAGAATCTAAATTGTAGATCTACGGCGTAGGCAAGTGCTACGCCGTAGCAAGCTTAAGTCATTATCTGCCTAGCCTTTTCCCAACTATTTTGGGGTCGGCTTTCAGTCTAACCAGATGCAGCTGAATACCAGAATTTTACATGGAGCGACTGCCTATCTGACCTGCACAAACTAGTTACTGGGTAATACGAAACCCCGTGGTAAGACTGGTTGTAAAAGTTCGGGCTTCTGGCGACCCGTAACGACTGTCAAAGATCCACGAATGACAGCCAGGACCAACGGCTTAACGTGCTTTCCGAGGCACGGATTGGTTACGGAATATAAAGATGGTCACCCATCCACAAACCAACCGCGGCAAGCGTAGCTTAACCTGATCGATCGACTATGTAATATAATATTCAGTTCCACTATATTTTTATTCTATTCTGAGGAAATTAATTAATTATTAGGTATACTAGACTTCATAAATAATTATTATGTCTTAGATTCGTATAATAATTAATTTAAGTCTTATGTGAAGTGAAGGTTAATTATAAGGCATTTCATTTCATGGCAATTATAAGGTACTTATCTACTGAAAGAACAGAAATGTTATAATCAACTAGAAAAAAAAACGGCCAAGTGCGAGTTGGAGTCGCACACGAAGGGTTCCGTACCACCATACAATATTTAACACTTCTATATATTATAAAATAACGGCAAAAATTCACGTTTGTTGTATGGGATAAATATTTAAGGGGGGCCCTTAGAATTTTTTTATTCTGTTTTTAGTATTTGTTGCTATAGCGGCAAGAAAAATACACATTCTGTGAAAATTTTAACTGTCTAGCTATCACGGTTCATGAGATTCAGCCTAGAGTGACAGACGGACAGTGGAGTCTTAGTAATAGGGTCCCGTTTTTACCCTTTGGGTACGGAACCCTAAAAATCAATACCTGCTAATTTAAGTCATGTTTTTTTTTATCTCTAATCTTTCTTTATTACTAAAATCCTTCGATAAACCATAGTACTTGATTTTAGATAAGCGCACTAAAAACGGCTGGAAAAATAAGACCACAAACAGTGTTGTGGTCTTATTTTGCAAAGTTGTTTTTTCAATCATATCTATTGGTTGGAAATTATGTTTTCCACAACTTTTGTTCTTGTGTTAAAAATACTTAGGTAGTAATTAGACTGCAAACAATAATAAACTTTATGTTTGAAAGTTAAAGTTTATAATCAAGTTAAATGCAATCGCGGCCATTTGAACGATGTGTTTTTGTTCCTAATCCTTAGAGCCTAATGTTCCCACTGCTGTGAGAGAAGGATAATCCTTCATCTACTACGATTGTTGATCGAAGTTATATCAATCTTAATAAAACACAACTAAAATAAAAATTACAACGGCAATTTGTTCGACAAGCTATAGGTATACATATGTGTAGTAACATTACGTGTTGTTGTATTTCCAATACAAATTACACACCCGAAAACGGTTCCACCCTTACTATCATCTGTCTTTGTTGTAGCACTTAAGCCCGATCTATTATCGCCCTTGTAATTTTCAATACCATAAATCGTGGAACAACATATTACATGTCTGGTGTTGATAGCCATATCTAATTGTTATTGCTCACCTTGTTTCGTGTGACGTCACTCGGTAACTGAAGACCCCATAGGTTTTAGCGCGATTTGATTATACGCCCATATAGGCGAAGAAACATTTATTAATACGCAGAAACAATTAGTTTAGGGTGTGGGTAGTTAAACCATATACTCGCACTGATGGCTCGATATTGCTCGGTTAAGCATTGCTCGGGCCGATCGTTATTTAGCTGGGTGAACTTCACCGTACTACACATGATTTCTCCTCGCCATGATTAATGTTAACCCGTACCTTTTAAATACTTAACAAGAGGTACGTAGTAAACCTAAATTCTCTCCAAGACTTTATGTTTCCGGCTACCGTAATTTTGGTTGAAATGAAATAAAAAATAAAACAAAAGAGGGCCGGAACAGCTGATCCGTGTTTTCCATGTTTTAATTTGAGCAAGTACTAAATATTTGGCGTGGCTTAAAATCTAAGGCCTCCTGGGTAGTAACTCAGTTCGTATTTTTTGTAAAATTAGAGTGGCCTATTTTTGTGTTCCTTTTATCAACCTAAATGTATATTTGTAGATAATTAGTTTCCAGAACATTGTCCTAGTTCAGTAATTTTTGGTAGAATTTTTTTTAAAGATTTTTTTTTAAGTAGAACCTGTTCATGTGTTACGAATGAAAACCGTGCTATTTTTGTTGACTGAGTAATTTTACGGTCTTATTTTTGGGGTGAGTGAGAGTCTATTTGCGTACGTTGGCGCGTACCACGTGGATGGCTGTAGCCCGCTTGCCGCTCCGCGGGGTAATTCCGTAACACACTATCAGCAACATTGGGTTTCACTTTGACAGTTCAACAACATTCATGGCGTTATTTACGTTGTTAAGCAGATAAATTTTCGAACATATGTAGCAATATCCTTCAAAATGATTCAGATTGAGATTGATAGTGTTACGCTATGAGAGTGACGGTGTGTAACACATTGCTGAAATTGTAGACCTAGCAACAAAATGCGCGGAGTAAACGTATAGTAAATTCGAACGATTTTAAAATTGAAAATATTTTTTCACAGTTTTTATTGAGTTCTCAAACTGTATTCATATCCAAGTGTGAGACGAATTTTGCTTGTCGCAAAAATTTAAACCAAATTGGATAGAATCAGTATTTTTGATTGAAAAATCGAAATTGAATTAACTTTACGTTTACATCACACGTTCCTGCTATGGCCTCTGAACGCTCCCGTTCAACAACGTTGATGCTCTGACGTTTGCCAAACTTCACACACTCGTCGTCAAACAAATAGAACAAGCATTTTTCCGATTGAAGTGCTTGTTTCTGCACTAGTGTCGTTTATTTATATCGATTATTGACTGCTTTTGTTTCAACCGGCTAAACATCGAGGAGTTTTTGTTTTGAGGATAGTTTAATTCAATGTCAGATGTAGCTCTATGATGTACAATGAACTTTCACTATGCGACGAGGCAATATATTCATAATAATAGACCAATGATTGTGATTTTATTATTTATTTTAATAAATACATAAATTAATTAAATATTATTATAAAAGTCAATATCAGCAGGTAGCTTGACTCAGCTAACTTCACAATTAGCGGTTTTAAATAATGTTCATCTCTAGACTCCTTTTAATTATTTATTTATTACTTTATGCGGTTGGACATAAAGCTATAACATAGATCTACACGAGACACAACAGAAATTCCACTGTTTCTATAATTGTATTATTGAACCGGTTAATAATAGGTCGGCTCAGCTCTAATCAAAGATAATTGTAGTTTACCTACATGGTTATCAACCTATATAAATGCTAGTTTAACCAAATAGGCATGAGCAAATACCTATTGTTACAAACATAGCCATACATTGTATCAATTACTCCAGCTTCAACAATAATAGTATTTAGTCAAGTATGATTTTGCAGTTTTAATAACACATTATACAGTTATAAATAGAAACAGTCCGCCCATAGGATTTAAAATGGTCCTAAAATTCTAACATATTTTTCGTGATCCAACTCTCATACAGTTTTTATACATTATTTCGGACGGGGAACTAGCACCATTATTTGTTTCACTAACATTATATGTTACACTTTAGTAGGTACGAATTTTTGGTTATAATTTTGTCTTTTCTTTGTAAATTTAACTATGTGAAAACTTGTATGAATGAAAGAACAATAATGAGCGTTCTTCGATATCTGATTTAAAAATACAGTTATTTTAGGAAATTGCTCATTAATTACATTATTCCAGAATAACTTTGACTACCGTAGCTCACTTGCCGCGTTTCTTATTAGCTTCTAATTGTTATTTGTTTAGAAAACGTTACTAATGGGGTAATTGCGTAACACACTCACAGTAGGAATGGCTTTCATATTGACAGTTCAATATCATTCATTGGGTTATTTACATTGTGAAGCAGAATATATGAAGCAATGGATTAGCAAGATTCTTCAGAATGATTCAGATTGTGATTTATAGTACTCGTAAGTTACGCAATTAGGATGCTGATATCATCAATTTCTCACCATTTAAAAGAAATAAAATTTAACTTATTATATCCAGCGATTTTGAGAGATTTTTGAGAGCCTTGGTAGACCAGGGGTAACGGACACGAATTACGAGTTGTAGATCGTAAGTTCGAACCCAGACAGGCGCTTTACTTATTTCATCACCACTGCTCAAAACGGTGAAGGAAAACATCGTGAGGAAACCGGCATGTCCTAGAACCAAAAAATCGAAAACATGTGATATCCACCAACCCGCACTGGGCCCACGTGGTGGATTACGGCCGACCCCCTCTCACTCAGAGGGCATCCCAGCAGGGGAAACATTATATACTGATTATATAATCCAGCTTCTACTCAAAATTTAAAATACTTAAAAAGTATATAAGATTAATTTATCGACAATCACGAACACAAGAGCCCGGTAAATTAATTAAAAATCTGAAAGTGTGATCAAGTAACAGCCACTTAGTAAAGTTTGCTTAAAGCTTACACTTCCAACAGCTGGAAAAAACGTGAGCTTTATTGTTTATTTTCCTATATATTTTATGCCGTATCGATGACAACCTATAGGTGCTTTTATGAATGGCGGAGAAGTTATGGTCCAACCTTTCTTCGAAGTGAATTTCATTCCGATATTTTTCAGTTTTCTTTTGAAGATATTATGAAGAGCTTTGTAGGGATAATGGCATGCATTTAATTGAACGTCAAATAAATACAATTTTGCACTCCCAAAAATTTTGTTGAACACTTTAACGCTTTTTATGAACCTCAAATAATTCGAATTTTAGTGTCCTAAAAATACTAAATAGCCAAGTAACTGCGACCAACTCGGATGTAGCGCTCGCCGGCCGCTGCCGCGACACGAAAAGTTAATAATATTAGATAATTATTAACAAAGAAGTGTGCATCAATAGAATCGAAATAAGTTTTTAGAGGCTCATTAATTTAAAAAAAAGTGTCCATCATTAGAAGTTAAATAAGTTTTTAGAGCATATCTTAATTATTTCCCATAGATAATTAAGAATGATGAATGATTATAGCTTTCAATATTCATGTTTGTTCTCTATTCGTCATCACGAAACTAAGTCTCTATAAGTATTTTTTGTGTCATTTAGTGTGGCTAACAAACTGTATTTTTATGATGTCGAACGTATCCAATTCAGAATATATCTATTATTGAAGAAACACACATTATAAGGATTCACAAATTGACACACTCCAAAAACTTAAAGAGCAATCAATTATATTAGTATAACTACAAAGTTATCAAACATTACGGCAAACCGTTTTAGACGATTCTATTCCTAACTAGAACTAATACTTATTTGATATGAGCCTTAATAACGAACTGTGTGAGCTATGAATACAGAACTTTTAGTAAAATTACATTATCATTAAGAGAGCAGTGATCGCCCAGGGGTAATGGCCCCGATTTACGAGTTGGTCGTGGGTTCGAACCCAGGCAGGCGCTTACTTTGTGTTAATAACTTCACCACTGCTGCTCTCAAAACGGTGAAGGATAACATCTAGAGGAAACCGGCATGTCCTAGAACCAAGAATTCGAAGACATATGACATCGCAAAATCCGCATTTATATATTATAGCCCAGTCCCTCTATAAGAGAAGAGGCCTGTGTCCCAGCAGTGGGGAAACAGTAGATATAAAACAAAATCGAGTTTTCGTGTCTTTCTGTGCCCTGGCTGGAGGCCTTAATTACGGCATCCACAGGAAAGTCCGGTTAAGCAGTAGCCATCCTCATACAGGATGAACTGCGAGAACGTATTGTTAAAAAAAAATATTGTCTTTCTGTGAGACCGCTGAGTTCTCCTAAACTGTACAATTGATGAGTTCCATTTATTTATTTATTATAACTTAGATACCTATAGCAAAGAAATGTAGATGTACCTATTGACATGTCGCCATATTAGTAGATTGCACCCATACGAAGGAAGAGCGGGTCACTAGTTATATAATAGGTAATACAAAACCGATACGTGTCGTTCACCGCAATTTATTTAATAATTTCAGTAATTTATCCAGACACCGGAATCAACATCATTAAAATGATGAGTAAAATGTTATGAATTATATGCCCCAGTTTATAATTACTCGTAGACTGTTAATTTATGTGGGTGGTTCCCACTAATTATAAATAAAAGAAACACATTTTCGTTATACTACTGTTACTAATGAAAAATCTGTATTTTGAGTCGAATTTTCCTGTAACCATGTCACCCTTAACAGAAGCCTCTGGAATGTGAGTATATACTCACATTCCAGAAAGTGTTACATTTTATATTTTCTCACAGCAGTAGGTATTTAAACAAATGACGATTTTTGTGACCTAAGCAGATGTGCAATAATGAATAAAGGTACGGTAGGTACCCGTAAGCATTTAAAATTAGTAGCTCCCTAATTTGAACCGGGTCGGCAGTCACGAGTCGTAACTTGCTGTCCCTCAACTTTTATGTAATGACTTTTGTTTGTTTTTAATTTAATTAATTCCAACGGATTATCCTAGTTATCGCAGGGATTTACAGAAAAGTTTATTATTGACTCCCTCATCGAAAGGTCGACGAACCTATTATGTATTATGTTCGAAACTTATCTGAATCTGTGAAGCAAAGAGTGCCGATAAATTAAATCAGGACCCTGTTGCGATACTTGGTTGTTACGTTCGTAAAGGTAGTTTGGGAGGTAATCAAGTTATACAACTCACACGTGTCAAAATCAGAAAAATAAATACGGTTAATTTAAGTTAGGGGAGTTTGTTTACTCGCGTCACTACTTCTTTGTCTGCCGTCCTGTGTGGCTGTAGCGCGGGGTGAGAGCGAGAGGTGTGGCGCGCAAGCGCTAGTCCTAACACACAAGATAAATACTACCGTCGAACAAGACGAGTAATTGAGATAAACAGACGTGTATATAACTTTCTGCCTTCCGATGTAACGCATAATAAAATCAACCAAGTTACGTCACTAACTTAGTCTACTCGCATGTTCGTTTTGACTAACGGGTATTATCACCGGGCACACAATACGATTAACCTTTTCTAATAACAATAGCTGTTTCCTAAAATTATATCAGTCCGTAACTTAAATAGCATCAAAGTATCTGCCATCGCCTAATGGTTGTCTAATTCATTTACAGCGCCTTTAATGATGTTTTCTCCAGTGAAACACAAGCTCAAATGAGGCGATTAAGCGTTGAAGATGAACAGGCCGGGCTACGATTATACCGTGCCTGCATCCACCACCTATTACGCAAGTAATAACCGGCCACCGCACTACGAGCGCGGCTACGGACAGCTCACAGCCGGTCCTCTCTACAGTCCCTCCTCCCATCCGCTCTCCAATTACGCAGATGTATATGAGGGTAACAACGATACCACTCTTCGAGCAGAAGAGAGGCACTGGTATATAGAAAACCATAAGAATTTACAACCCAATAATTATGAAGTCAGTGTCGATGCCATACCTCAAGATGCCAAAGTTAAGAAAGAAGAAGAGAAGAAAAGTGAAGTACCAGTCAGACGCTCTGACGCGGGGCAGCCGCGCCAGAGACGGAAAGAGGACCGGTGCTCGTGCGAGTGCTGGCCTAGCACCGAAAATAATATCGTGCAAGACAGTGCGGGAA
This sequence comes from Gortyna flavago, assembly GCA_963669345.1. NCBI lineage: Eukaryota > Metazoa > Arthropoda > Insecta > Lepidoptera > Noctuidae > Gortyna > Gortyna flavago. The sequence goes on from OY770126.1 coordinate 13,255,614, forward strand.
ACGAGACGACACGGTCGCTGTCGGGGGTCGACATGGTGGCGTCGTACGGGGTGTATGGGAACCCTAGGGATGATGATAGTTCAGGGTTCGCGCGGTTGTCGGAGAAAAGTGGTGTGTACGGACAAGGGAGCGATGCTCCGATGCAGGGTGTGATAGTGAACCAGCAGGGGAATAGCGCGGTGGTGCGCGCGGCGTCGCCGGCTCCAACCGGCTGCGCCCGCTGCTGCCAGTGGTCGTCCAGCGCACCCGCCGCCAACTCAGAAGACTACTGCTGGATACACTACTGCCGCCCCGCGCTCATAGTCTTACTACTATTGTTTTTTCTAGTCCTGTTGGGCGTTTCTACTGGTTTCTTACTGACGAATAACTGTAAGTATCTACATAAATTTTAGTAATCCTATTTAGTCCACTTGACCTTGTTGTAATAGGTGGTAATGACCGCCGCATTGCGGCTCCTGTTTCATAGTTTAATTTGGTGTTTAAAGACTGTTCTTTTTGTTTAAAACAATGTGCGTATATTAATGTTGTTATCTTTCCATCGATACGAGAGATGTGATAGAGATGGCTTCATGGGTTAGAGGTGTAAAATAAATCACAAGTTATAAAGCCGAAATCCAAATCAAAACTAGAAAAAAAAAAACAGGTAATACAGTAAGCAAGTTCACTGATAAACAGCAAGTTAAGACGATATTATGACTAGCTTAAAATATTACCTACTGCTAGGTTACAATATAGTATTTGCTAGTGTGCCTCAAACTAGACAGTCTGTATTTTGGGGCTCGGAATTTATTAAATTACTATTTCACTATCCTCTAGCTGACAGGTTTGCGATATTTCGGTAAACCCAATCTAGTTTGACAAAGGTTTTAGTAACGCACTGTCGCTCAGATCGTCTACATTAAAATATACCTTTCTCTCCGTCGTTCAATTTTAATGTTTGAAAAGCCTGCAAGCATGGTTTGAAATGGACGCATATAGACGCGTCTATTTCAAACCATGGTAAGGTATGGTATTTATAGAAATACGTCGATATGCCTACTGTCAACTGCACTCACTCCTCGCTAACCCGATTAATTCGATCAACTTGATCATTGCCGTCCATTTATAAAACCCATTGACAGTACATGTAGTGTCACTCGAGTCGTGCCCGACGATATTTTAGATTTTATTTCAATTCCACCAATACAATTGGTATAAAAATAGATTATTTTTTCTTTTTTTGGTGAGACTAACAAGTCCAAACGCTCCCGCGGCTAAAGTGCCAGCTCGACCAGGAACTATACTGCTTAGCAATCAAATCCGCCAAGCAATTGTTTTTGCTTACTGGGAACAAACTACTGTACGTTTTACGACCGCCATTGTAAATCAATGCATTCCTAACTTTTATTTTCCGTATCGAATGGTTTATTAATGGCGATTTAACATTCACTGGAATATTAACGAAATTTATAAAGCTTACTGAAGTTTCGTTTCTGAATTCACAACTGGGCAGATAATAAAGTGTTGGCTCTAAAATTGCGAAAACATAAAGCAAACAGTTTTAATTCCGAAGACATTAAAAAGTTTTAAGTATTCCAGTTTTCAGATGTTGAACAAATTATGATTTCGAGACGTAGAGTTGTGAAGTTGCACCTGCACTGCAATCTCGCCGCGCTGGCTGTATACAAACACCACTTAAGTGTCAACAAATGTTCATCGTTTAAATAAAATACTGTATGGTAGAAAGTTTTATAGAAACATAGTATATATATCCAAGTAAAACGATTCGGATTAAACGTTTATTATTTTTATTATAGCGGCTACCTGGGCCTACATTTATTGCCAATTTATACATGTAGATTGTTCTTACCTACCTACTAGATATGTATGCAGTGCTCTGCAAAAAATAATGAATAGGTATTGCTATACCTATTCATTATTTTGATGAGAAAATGTTTAGTCAATTCAGTTTTCACTAATGATTATTTTCGCCTAATTACGATAACAGTAGGTACCTACTTCATCGAAAGGCCGTTTGCGAATATATTCAAAAGACTTGATTGCACAAAACCACCGACTAAAACGAATTTCGCGGCTATACAATATCAACATCGATCTGCTCAACTGTATAATAGGGTAAACAAACAAATATTCATATATCCCGACCCACTACATGAATGTAAAAAAAAACTAACACACTGGATAAAGCCATTTACATACACATATACTGAGTCACCCCTTCAACACATGAACTAACACACACACACACATACACACACACACACACACACACACACACACACACACAGTCACACCACTCACAAATGTCGGGCACTTTCACATCACAACACATCACTCACATCACATCATACCAGTCTCATACTCACACCCCATACCTCTCCTACTTCATATGCGAACACATAATATTAAGTATTTTTTTAAAGAAAGAGCGGCGTCTTCTAACACAGGCATTATCTGCTTAAAAGGAGGCGCCATTCACCAACAAAATGTAAAGAACCAAACAAGAAATAAACATTATTATTATTATTCATAGTGGTTTTTTTTTCATTTCACTTATTCAAGTCCAAGTTTGAAGTTTAGATTTAAATGAGTAAGTATATAGACGACCTTTACAATTCGTAGATGTAATGACTTTACTTGACAAAAATAACAGAAAGTAAATAAAGGGATGTGTCTCAAAAATTTAACCTCGATTTAACTAAATCGAAAGACATATACAGTTATATTGCGGGTATATGAATACCGGGTTCCATTCCGTTCCGCTCGTTTTTCTCTGTGGCAGAACATTAATTTTAGTGGCACTCCGGGCGCACACTCACAGTCGGATTTTCAAATTGCGGTGAAACCATTGGAATTAAGGAAGTAACTTAAATATTCATGGAATGACGGGAAAACGTTAAAAAACTCAGAGCTCTGTTTAAAATATTAGCGTTTGTTTTATGTTAACATCAAATCAGTCAATCTACAAACATCTAACTATCTTTATATCACACTAGCAGCCCGTCCCGGCTTCGCACGGGGTAGACAAATATTTATTTTTGGAAATTTGGATATAAAACACTTTTTTTCACAAATATTTTTATTTATTAAAAAATTATTATTTATTAATTATATATTTAAAAAAATCCCACACCCTCTCCACCCCGCCCGCCGCGATGCCCGGCGCGCTTTTCGGACTGCATCGCAAACAACGGCCACGGCGCTATGGCGGTTTTGTTTACTGTTTGAATTTTTTAATTCGTAATATCTTTTGAATGGAAAGTCCAATTTAAATAATTTAAAAACTATTTTATAGGTAGTTAAATGGTCTTGACCATAAAATAATTTATTTGGATAAGGATTAATATAAACACATAAATAGCATGGTTTGAATTTGGTTAGCATTTTCATTAACGTTTAAAATGAAAAAAGTTGTTGTAGTGACATAACTACAATAGTTGGACATATGCTACCGCGGAGTTTTTTGTAGACATTATGATGTTCTTCAATATTGTTGTACATTATTTTGTTCTATCGCTAATAGTTTCGGCAGCGCATTCGACGAAAGACATTTTAAGACTCATTTTTCTACACCTTCGGTTACATTGTTCAAATTTTACCAGGGATCCCTAATTTTTTTCAAAATGAAATGTAGCCTATGTCAAATTGGAAGAATGTAGCATTCTATTGGTGAAAGAATTTTTTAAATCGGCCCAGTACTTTTTGAGCCTATTCATTACAAACATACAAACATACAAAAATAGGTACAAATCTTTCCTCTTTATAATATTAGTGTAGACTAATAATTATAAAGGCGAAAGTTTGTGTGTGTGTGAGGGTGTGTGTGTTTATATGTTTGTTACTTCTTCACGCTCAAACGGCTGGACCAATTTGAATAAAATTTTGTATGGAGGTAGCTGACACCCTGGATTAACATATAGGCTACTTTATATCCCGATATTCCCACGGGATCGACACTTATGCGGGTGAAACCGCAGGGCGCAGCTAGTATAGTTTAGTATTATATATACATAATTATATGTATATAATAAAAGGAGAAACTGACTGACTGACATATCAACGCACAGCCGAAACTACTGGGACTAGGGAAGTCAAATTTTGCACAAAAGGGGGATTTTGTTGGTATGAAAAATCTTAGTCCTTGAGTTAATAACTTGACACTTGAAGATTGTTTTTCTAAATTGTCCCCTAAAGAGGGATGGGGGGATGTCAAAATTTGTATAGAAAATTTTTAACGCGCATGATTCCGATTAGGTAACTCGAAACTCAGAATTTATACTTAAGATCAAAAATAAAGAATAACGAGTTAATATGAAAGAGCTGGGATCCTGCCGTTTTGCCTAAAAGATTTTGACAAAATTATATCCAAACAAAAACAATATTTGTAATGATTTTAGTACGCACATTTTCATTTGGTCAAATTTTTACTCAGCAGATAATGTCATTAAGACTTATTTGGTCTTTAATAAAATGATTTATTACAGCAAAAAATATTTAGACAATAAACGTTTAGTCAAATGATTTGTTATCAAAAAAATCTAAAGACAAAAATATATTTTTTTGGGAATTAAGTATCGTTGAACCGATGTCACCCGAAGTACGTTGCGTATGTACTTCGGGTGACATCGGTTGCAAGGTTGCGGTCGGTCGACAGGCGACGTAGGATGCAAGAGCGAGCGAAGGGCACCCCGAGGTTTGGTTTGGTTAGGTTACTTTAAGCCCTTTACAAAGAAATAGGAGCTATTATGTAAAAATTGAATATTTGGCTTATTTTATTTCGCGTAAAATACAGACTGAAATATTTGATTACATTAAAATTGGTAAAAGTACTAGTTGGTAAGCAATTTATTGTTTAAACGTTCACTTGCCAAACATTAGGTTTGCATTACAATTTTTTTGTGTTTGGCAAGTGAAATTATGCGGAAAATTGTTTAGGAAGTGATAATTTGTCAATATCTTTTCGATGAAACAAGGGAGATCAGAAAAATCTTATTCCTTTGGTTAAAAACTTGGCAACATTTGCCTCAGTAAATAATAAAGATTGTCAGTTTTCAAAAAACCTCTCACAGAGGATTTAGGGGGTGACAAAGTTAATAGGTACAAAAAAAAATATCTCTACTAATCTGTCGGATTAACTAAATAAAAAATATGTGTTTTAGGGTTTTTCAAAAATCGACTTCTGCCGGGTGGAAAAGGGTAATAAAGTTAGAGTAAATTTTACTGCTTGCTTCCATTAACTCAAAAATGGGTATAAATAATCTTTAAGTCGTAAAAATGGAAACCTACCAAACGCTTTTTTAAAAACAAGCCCTGTCGGTCGTTGTGAAAAGGGAGGATAGTTTATTTGAAAAATCTTAGTTTCACAAAAAAATTGGCCTGAGTACTTATTTCTCTAAATAAATTATAAAGATCGTAAACATTAATTTTAGAAAACTACCTTTCAAGGGGAGGTGGATAGGGTGTTAAATTTTTTGAGGAAAGTACGTAACCCACGCCTGCAAAGTGCTAGTTTTAATATAAAGTAGGTACAGACGCCAACGATGATTTTCAACTTTATCGCTAAAGTATAAGATTCAAAGTTGATTGGGAAAATTTGACAGTTTCGGGTAGCTTGATGTGCTGGCGTTTGTACAACAAAATACTCTCAAAATACATCTGGACACCTTATTTTAACTGTGCTCTGAATTTTTCTTACAAAAGCTTTTTGACATCAAGAAGCAGTTTGGTGTCGTCAGCCCTTTATGATGGGGTTTTGAAACCCCTTACACAATTCATGATGGGGAGTCGGAATGACGTCACTACGCCCCTTCACCTCGCCTGCTATTTCTGTTTTAATTGTAAACGTTGCAATAATGCCAGGAATATTTATTTAAAAATGAAGGTCACAAATACTGAAATATTCTAAGCTACTTCAAAGTTTAGCGTCTGAAGTTGCTCACTTATACCTGTAACATATTGCCTTCGTCGCTTTTCATGAAGCAAATTTTGTTTCTGTATAAACTTGGATTTTGGAGGACGTGTGGTACAAAAAGTTGCCGTCGAAATTTGAGAGTCGTTGATTAACTTTTAATTAATGAAAGGCAGAGTTGGGTTCGAGAACAGTTTTCTGGATATTGATAAAATGGATGGCAACATTTTGTCTGATAGACAAATGAAGAATGTTCAAAATTTTCCGGCTGAAGACGTGCTAGTGAATTTCAATCTTTACAAATTTTTAAGGCACCGCTGCCTGTACCTAGATTTTCATCTGCTATAGCTTATTTTCCAGCTTAAGTCTCCAACATAGAAGTAGTGGCAGTTTTTCGGTTTAAATTCGGACATAGTAAGTCGCTTGGCACACGCTACATCCCAAGGTCCAATTCACATAATTTCGGCCTCCTAACAAGAATAATATCACCTCGCTGATGGACCAATCAGTGCAATTATTACTTAGCCACGAAACCACCAAGTATAGGTACATACAAGATCCAATAATGTTTCACATATCCGCGTAGTGATATTGGTTTACAATTCTCAGTTATTGGCTTCATAATGGTTGCCGATAAACGGAAATAGATTGTTATACCACATAATTGAGACCTAATACTGTAGGGTTATTGGCTAACTGTACTAACTGTAGATACGATATTGAACAGATACTTCATAAACTGAGAGGATGTTACGTGATTATGTTTTCATTTTTTTCTTTAAAGGAACGTGGAAATTGCAAAAAGGCTCATGTTATCGTCAATGGGTACAATCAAGTATTAAGACAGTCGCTTCCCCTCGGTCGGCAGTAGATACTTGAACAAAAAGATAAGCTGATACACTTTATGTTTCCTTTCGTTAAAAATCACCATGCAAATTAAGTAGATTACGTGAATATCATTAGGTATTATTATTTAAAGAAGCACCTTTATAAGGCAGCATTTACATGCTTCAGTGTGGCCCCTCATACTGCTCATGACCGCCATCTTCAATGGCGCTCTGAGCAACAACATCTTCCCCCAAGTGTGGAAAGAAGCCACCGTCATAGGTATCCCGAAGCCAGGCAAGCCCAAGTCTGAGCCTTTCAGCTACCGCCCCATCAGTCTGCTCAATGTTTTCGCTAAAGTCTACGAGAGGCTTATTTATAAGCGCCTCAAAGACTATGCCGAAGCAAAGAGCCTCATCCCCCCCGAACAGTTCGGTTTTCGCACGAAACATTCGTGCATCCACCAGCTCCACCGCATAGTCGAGCACATTAGCGCTGCTTTTCAGCGAGGTGCTTCGACAGGCGTCCTGTTCTTCGATATAGCGAAGGCGTTCGACAAGGTCTGGCACAATGGCTTATTATATAAGCTGTACCTGCTAGGTGTGCCAGACCGTCTCGTGCTCATCTTACGAGATTTTCTGTCGGACCGCACTTTCCGCTACCGTATCGAGGGCGCTCTCTCTCCCCCTCACCCCATCCGCGCCGGAGTCCCCCAGGGTTCCGTTCTATCTCCCCTCATTTTCACCCTGTTCACTAGTGACATCCCGAACAGTAAAAAGGCACAGTTGGCGCTCTTCGCCGACGACACTGCCATTTACTGTTCGGGTGCCAACCAGTCATCCATAGCTCGAAACCTCCAAACCTCTGCAAGCGCCTTGAGCGATTGGTTCCGGAAATGGAGAATCGAGGTCAACCCCGATAAGAGTCAGGCGGTCATCTTCTCGAGACCGCGCAAACGACCCCCCCCCCCCCCTCCCGCGCCCGATCTCTATGTATGGCAAGCCGATCCCCTGGGGAAAGCGAGCCAAATACTTAGGTGTCATCCTAGACCACAACCTCACCTTCAACGAGCACATAAAGACGGCGCGTTCGCGCGCCTCTTTCGCTCTCGGTAGGCTCCACTCTATGATAACTGCCCGCAGCAAATTTTCACTCAAGTGCAAATTGCGCCTCTACACCGCGGTCATCCGTCCCATCATGACCTATGCTTGCGTAATCTTCGCACACGCCAAGCCGCGATTTCTGCATAAAATGCAAACCCTCCAGAACCGTTTCCTCCGAAAGGTCACGGGAGCCCCCTTCTATGTCCGAAATGTGAATCTGCATCTAGATCTCAGAATCCCCACCATCCAGCAGTTCATGAAACGCCTCTCCAAGCGCTTCTTTGACTCTGCCATAAAGCACCCCAATCCCCTGATTGCGGCGGCCTCCCGATACACTCCCTCCCGCATAAGTAGGATTCGCCGACCAAGGCATACCCTCACTATCCCCGACGACGCCACTACCCTCCTCCAGGAGAGCAGTAAGGCCACTAGTACTCTCAGACGACAACACAAACACAAGCTCAGACATCCGTCCTTCCGTCCTCGCCGCCGAGGCCCGTCGCGACGTCCCGCACCATCACCGTGCCCGCCCCGACCCTTGCTCGAGCCAGCCCGCGCAGCTGAGCCTGTAGTTTTAAATTCGCCCCTAAACACTAATAATAATACCGATCCAGCCTGTCCCTTGCTGTCCTCTTCCAGCGACGCCCTGAGCCGAGGTCCGAACCCCGCAGGGGGTTACCCTTAGCGCTGTCGCTTAATTTTTTAAGTTATTGTTTGCCCTGGCTGGAGGCCTTAATTCGAGGCATCCACAGGAAAGTCCGGTTAAGCAGTAGCCATCCTCATAAAGGATGAACTGCGAGATGCCATTGTTAAAAAAAAAAAAAAAAGCTTCAGTGTGGGAAATAAACAACTCGCGTTGTAAAATGAGGATAATGCTTTACATTTCATTATTTATTTAATACTTTAAGCACACAAATGTACAGCATTTTCTACCACTCAACCTTTGGGTGATGCAGAGACAAATAGTGGTAGGTGCAATTATGAAAATTGAGGAATACTTACATAGTTTTAAATATAAATATACGCAAAAATCTATTAAAAATATAATGTGCAACTATTTTTATTCAGGTAAGCCACATGTCAGTGAAAAAAAACCAGTAAAGACTAGCGTCTGATTCTGTGAAACTCCGTACACTTTTTAATACGTGTTCATTCAAACAAAAAAATATTTAAACAAATCCTAAACCAGGTATTTATAACTAACAGCGCCCCGCGGTTTCACCCGCATAAGTTTCCCGTGGGAATATCGGGATAAATTCTATTCTATGTCCTTTCCCGGGACTCAAACTATTTCTATACCAAATTTCATCGAAATCGGTTCAGCGGTTTAAGAGTGAAGAGGTAACAGACAGACACACTTTCGCATTTATAATATTAGTATGGATAGTATGGATTTCTAAAGCCCAATTCTCAAGAAAAATACCAGGATTTTAAATAGAATCCAGGTGTCATAAATAATCTAACGAAAATACTGAAAGGTATTCGTAATCAAAGTAAACTCGTTTCCAGCATTACGTGTTTGAAAGTTTAATTTAAAGCAAACATTAATTAATTTCTGCTTTATTGTGAATGCTGTTTTTCTACCGCTTTTCACCCTGCACTATTTGGTGGTCTAAATTGACAATCGCTCATCCATGGAAATTTAGATGAACTGAGCTTGAAGTGTTCAATAACACAATGACAACTCTATTCATATATCAGGTGAAATGACAGCTTACTTCAAGCTCAATTCACCCATGTTTTCACGGTGAGTCTCTTTTGTCAGCCCTTGTTTTGTTCTAGAATGCATAAATCCTCATTTCGTGGATTCACTATATGAAGCTTGTTCTAAGAAAAAATGTTTTGTTGTCCAATAATAGCCTTTATATAAAAGGTCCAAATCGTTAGAAATCCGATTCGTGGAAGGTAAATGTGATAGTTAAAAAACAAACAATCTCAAAGAAAACAACTGGAAAATCATTACCGTGAATCGTAAATCTGACGGGAAGAGATCCAGCCACCAAGTAGTCAGATTATCTTCCCATTCATAAATAAATTAAAATGTTTGACGTCGTGAATCGTAGTTTTTAACTTTTTTACTAAAACCTTTTTTCTTGGCCTTTGTATCTCGAAAATTGCGACTGTAGTAGCAGTATCTAGTCCACATTTAAATATTCATAAACCCTTATAAAATACTTAATGATTAAAACATTGAGCATTTTGATTGATTTTTTATTATAACAAGATCAATCGCTACTCGATTGCTTTTGGTATTATTTTGTTACACTGTAAAATTTTAATATATTTTATTTCATTTCAGACAGTTTTTAACTTGAATTAGAATGAAAAGTTGCAATACAAGCTAGCGGATAGCATACAAATATGAAAACAAATTGTGTTTAGGTACTGAACCAACATAATTCCCAAATCCTTCATTTATGTAATACAACCTAATAGTTCAATTAATTATTATTTAATTAATACTATATAGAGCAGTGGTGGCCTAGTGGTAACGGCCGTGACTTACGAGTTGTAGGTCACAGGTTCTAAGCCAGGCGTTTTACTTTGTGTAAATAATTTTATCATCACTGCTCTCAAAACATCGAAGAAAGGCGAAGGAAAACATCGTGAGGAAACCGGCATGTCCTAGAACCAAAAATTCGAAGACATCTACTAACCCGCACTGGGCCCGCGTGTTGGATTATGGCCTGCCCCCCCTCGCACTGAGAGGAATCCTGTGTCACAACAGTGGGTACATTACAAGCTAATTATGTATGTAAGCTTATGTAATTGAACTTAATCCATGATACGTATTACAATAAAATAATAAAACAAAAGAAGGTCCCAGAGTTATTAATTCCGCCCGATGTCAATATAATAAAGCTAATTAAGAACAACAGCTATACGTAACGATATTTAAATATCTTCTTGTTCAACTGCAGAACATTTTTATTTATGTCCATCAAATCTTCATGTCATAATTATGTTATTATAGCCGAGCTTATAATACACCTTGATTACACAGAAGGTGTCCCTATTGTTGGCAGATCGCAATAGAGCAATAATTAACTATGTTCGACGCTAAATAAATTATAGTTGGAACATAGGACTGGCGACAGCTTACCTGAGTAGTTCCAGTAGTTCCACAACTGCTATTAGATATTCATAGGGGAAGGCCGAGTTTGTGGGTTAAAGCGTCCTCTAAGATTATTCTGTATTGCTAATTGCCATGCAATGTGCATAATGTGGTAAGTTAGTGCCTCTACACGGGTTGAAATCCTTTGCAAGGTGGTTTCGGTAGGCTTATGTGGGTCCGACACACGGAGACCCTTTGGAAAATTTTAATCTTAAGTTTAATGCAATATTAAGGTACAGTCGTCGATAGTCCCCCGGTGTTTAATATCATGGAAAATTATTAGGAATCATTTAATTCTCTATTGCAATATGTTTATATTAAAAGCCCACTATATTACCTTCTTAAGAATAAACCCTGCATCAGTACTCCTTGCTACTGCATACGCGCTGAATGAAGTATTAATATTGTCGTGTCGACATACCTATGTATGAATGCGTACATATTTCTAGCGTTACTAAATGTTTTGCTTGTTGTAACAACTGCGCAGTTAGTTGGAACTCTATGCAATAGATTGTCGAAAACTCGAAACGGATCGTTCTTTTTTTAACGGCAGAATTAATTTCCACCGGCGCCGGTGCGGCAGGGGACTGCTCCACGAGTCACGTTCAACTTTAGCTTTTGAAGCCGAGCGCAAATGGCTAATCGATCGATTAATTTTCACGCCGTTTGAACACGAATTTCTCCTGGAATGCAAGGATTGGAATCTCTAATACCTTAAAATACACCCTCTTGTAGGACACAGGTACTCACTTTATTAAATAACTCCCAAGTTTTTATAGGCTAATCGGACTGGGACAACTATTTAATCGTTTCGCAGTGCTTTGTATTTCATTTTACAACTACCATTCCCAAGAGCCCATTACACCCATACCAGCAGATAAAACCGTAACAGTTTATTGCCATTTGAGAACAGATTATTTCATCAAATAGCCTATCATAAATCTGTGTTTTATTGAATTTCAACGAACATGAAATTAAATAGATATCAGCTATAAACAGCAATGATTCCCGGTGAGCATTTCAATCGACCGATACGAGATTAAGTCCGATGCGAACGCAACAGGAAACTGGAGCGAAATCGATTCATACAACGAATCGAGCAGAGGCGGCTGTTATGGCGCCGCAACAAATTGAAATTGATACCATCGGTGGGCAGTAGCGAGCGGCCGGATATTACGGGTGTCAAGCGCAATCACGCACTAGCCTGCGAGCACTGGCCTGGCCACTGGCTAGGTGGACGCCGTATCTAATACTTTGTTAGATCTGCGCCGGCCTCCATGTTGTTCGTGCGTAATTGCGCCATTCACTCGAATTTGGCAGTCGATGGTGTGTGGCATACGTGTTCATGAATCCACTTAGACGGATATTTCCAGCGCTATTTTCGAAAGCAGTTAATAGAGCGTCCTTAATTGGGTCAATGAAAAACTTTAAGGACGAATGAACCTTTACATTTTGATGCTTAGTGTGCTATTTATAGTGTTCTGTATTGTGAATGGAAGACATACTTAGACGGTTTTGGTTATATTATAGTAGGTACTTAACTACCCCAATAATTAATTTGTCAACAAGCAGTATCTTCAAGGTTTTCTTTGTCCCTAAGTTCCACTTAGATTTCAAGTTATTAACACATGGTTTATTTCTACAGACCTACAATGTAGAATACTGCACAACAGTACGCTTTGCTTTGCTTTTTTTTAGTGCGCTTTGGAATGGGCAACTAGCTTCATATTTTCTGACTGACTGACTTCTTGACAATTCAAAAGTGCCTGTAAATGGTTTAATTGAAATAAATTCTTTGAGTTTGAGTAGGTATTTTTTGTAAACCATAATTTTATAAATAGATTCTCAATAGAATATTTCAACTGAAGAAAATACAATCTTCTATATAAAAAAAATGTTTAACTGACAACACTCAATTGCATGATTTCTAGCTTGGAACCTACGAATATTTAATAATAAAAAGTTTGCATTAGAATATAATATAAAAAAGGAACTGCTCGTTTTTAATGAAAAAAGACAGCCGTTTTCTCAAAAGAATAAATAGATAAAAAAAAAACTTTATGGCATCGCGTATTATTTTCACCGCGAGTGGCCAGTGTTTTAAATCATTATTTTAAAGAGGTTTCATCAAAAGAAGATTGTATTGGCCTTTTCTTTTCGGGTATAATTTATTTTTTAATCAAAACGGTAAAAGCTCTCGCTGTAAATAATAAAGATTTTGTAATCAAAGTAACGTGCCTACTTATAATCTGCGGCTGTGGTATAATATTAACAGTCAAATACCTACATTTTTTTATCGTAGGTAAATAAAAATTGTTGGTAAATAAATTATGAAATACGCAACCTTTACACAAAATAATTTAGGGGGCATACCGTCCAATTATATTGCATAGATAATACATGGAATGAAAATTGATTAAAACGACTTGATTATAAATAATTCTAATAAGAAGCACTGGCTGTGTAGATTTTTTTTTTAATTAAAGGGTGTGTTATTTTCAGCACGGCTAGTGACTGGTGCATTATAAGTCCATTTGACTGATGTCTTTCAAAATAATTATTTTAAAAGAGGTTAGGTATGTCAAAAGAAGATTCGATTGGGCTGTGCTGTTGCCGCGAACAATATTATTTTATTATGTGACATAATTTTATTCCATTCTACATAAATTTTTTTTCGTATTCGTTGTTATAATTGGATATCGTATTAAAGGCCCTTGAAGTAGTAGGTACCTAAGTGTGAGGTTTCTTACATAATAGAATAACAAGAAATAAAACTTTTCGAAATAACCGTGTAACAGGTAAATAAACCAATTCAATAATTAACTTTGTACCACAGGAAGCGGATAAAAGTCGCCTTTTATACGTATTATTTTCTTTGTATTACAACATGAATGAGTCATTACGAGTCGCGAGTTCCCGAAAGGCTTCTCTCGAGACATAATTCAATACCTTTTGTGCATATTTTTTTGTGACTCGTGGTACTTATTACGGTAAAAACCTTCGTGATACCAAACCGTTAGTCACATTCATTATCGTTGTATAAATTATACCCTCATACAAAATTATTGTATAGTTCAGGATATGGCCGTAGTGTAGCGCGTGATCTATAAAACGTAAAACGTCGGCGATATTTGATAATCTGCTGCCTAATGATATTGCATTGATTTTATCTTTCTAATTTCCATTTTGTTGATTAATGCTGTTTCAGAAGTAGAATTGTATTCGATTGAAAGGTTTCGTGATTTGTAATTAGGTTTGGAATCTTCGTGTTTAGCCGCTATGTAATTTGTGAATTACTCTGTTGTTTTGTGATTTTACGGTGCAGTTTATTGGTTCTACAGTTAGTTCAAAAGTTAAACTCCATATTTGAGATATTCGCGATCATACTGTGCGAGAGAAATATACTTACCGTTCAAATAAATCCAACGGAGCAAAAATAAAATAGTAATTTTTAGCGGAAGTTAATTCGTTTAAAAAGTTGAAGTGTATCGTACAATAATTTAATCATTTAGATTTGCTGGACCAACGGTAGACCGCGAAGGTAATGATACCTATCTACAGCGAATTGGACTTTAATTGAGAAAGTTAGGACAAGAATTGAATGTTCTATTCTCCAAATTATGAGTGTATTACAGGTAATGAAAAAATTCTTACATCTTCAAGATTATTACGAAAAATGAGATGTAATACAATGAAAATCTCTGCCTTAGATAACGAGGCCTTGTTGAAAGGTTTAGGTGCCTAAACCTAATGGTACGATATTCGAAACGACGTACTCGGATTTTAGTACAGATTTGTTTATGACATCTTAAGATTTTGTTAGTTAATTTTCAGTTTTCAGCACTTTAGATAGTAAATGAATAGGTTTGTAAAATTAAAGTTAGAAATAATTACTTATAAGAACAAACATCGCTAGAACAAAAAAAAATAAAACAGGAAATTATAAATGATGCTCATAATATTTTTTCAAAGATTCTAAGATCTATTGGGTTAGTTATTTGTGTATGTAGTTTCTGGCAAGAAAGAAACTAGATGGCCATCCAGTAGGAAGTTACAATGAAAGTTTTCCAAGAGATCATTAAATGAATGTGAAGAACGAGATAGTAAAATAGGCGTCTCTTGCAAAGAGCGACATTAACAATTGCGACTAAAAGTTTTCTAACAATTTAATTTAGTTCAGGAGTAAAGCGGCGATTTGTTTATCGTCGGCTCCTGAGGCCCGGTTCACGTCACAAGCACCGGGCTCCTAACATTGTATGCAGCGATCGAATTCGTTTAACACGTGACTGGACACCGGCGGTAGTTTAATAGCCTCGTATATGTAAAGGACAGGCGCGGTCTACGTCCAACCAATTTGCAATAAAACAATATGGCGCGCCGCCCCAGCACACCCCGGCTTGTGGCCGACCGTTCTGCCAGCCTCTTATTGTATTTTATATTTATCCTACTCCGGACCCATTAGTCGCCAACTTTTATGTCACGTTACCGATTACGTCATGTTTTCAAGCGAAATTAATTCGAGAAGACTGTAATGCCTGTCTGAATCCATTTCGTTCTCCTTTGCCCACCTTTTTGATATTTTTTGCGACGTACTCGTTACAAGTTCGATAGAAGAAAGCAAGATAAACTAATTAACATGCAACGGAGGGAAATCGGATTAAAATAACTTTTAATGAACATCTGATCCTTTAATATTCATGAAAGCGTAGGTACCTACTTAATAAATGACGTCTCAGTAACGTATTAATTTATACTTTCTCGCCTCTAGTATAACTTAAAATAATCTTCTCTAAAGGTACCATAAAAAGCTGAATTTTAGAGTTCGTTAAGATTTTAGTGCAATATTAAATGTAGCCTTTAATTTTTTATTACTTCATTTAATAACTTTTGAAAATTTTGTATTATTAATTATATATTATTTTAAAACTTAAATTTTCTGGTCACCAATAAATTCCTGCTGTGAGGCACTTTTTGTGAAATAGATTTTTCAATCATTAAAGCGTTTCTTAGTATTCTTCGGTATGAATAGCACCTCTAAAGACAATCCACATGAGCCCACTACCGCTGATTCGTTGTGTGAATTTTGTAGCGTGTTTTCGTAGTAGGTATATCCAAGGACAGTTTCAAGAATATGCCTGAAGAATCTTATCTAATACTTGAACACCGAAAATTCTGTTGCGATGTCGTCATGTTTGCCGAGCAATCCCTTTGAAATCCAATTTCCCGAGTATGTTTGTACTGTCAATGTACTTGTAGCTTTTTGATACATTAGGTGCTCTTTAATTTTTAATTATGAAGAGAAGTGAGCACGTTTAAAGGTTTAAGGGTGATTTAAAACAACTCCCCTAAATATTGCTGAACGGTGTTGGAACAAAGCCGTGTAAAATCAATAAAGGCAAAGTAAACCCGTATAACTGTCGGCTCCGTTTTGAATTGGATTTCAAAGTAGCAGTACTACATTTTTGTGGACACCAAAGCGAATGTGACGGTTGAGGAACATAAAAATAAAAGAGATGGTCTTGACGTTCTTTGTGAAGCGATCCATTGCGTAAAGATAGAGTAAATAAAGATTATTTGTCTATCTTCTTACTATTGGTATTGCAGGTATTGCTTTGAAGTGCCTAAGCTTATAAGGTGCCTATAAGGTTGTAATTCTTAAGATTAATGTAAATAACTAATACAATTACTCATTAAATTATAAATTACTAGCTGCCCCCCCGCGGTTTCACCCGCGTAAGTGTCGATCCCGTGGGAATATCAGGATAAAAAGTAGCCTTAATGGTAATTATAGCTACCTCCATACAAAATGTTATCAAAATTGGTCCAACCGTTTGAGCGTGAAGAAGTAACAAACATATAAACACACTCACAAACTTTCGCCTTTATTTATTTAATACTTCAAGCACAAAAATGTACAGAGGCGGACTTAATGCCATAGGCATTTTCTACCAGTCAACCTTTGGGTGATGCAGAGACAAACAATGGTATAGCAATAATGAAAATTGAGGAATAAATATTTTCAATATAAAGATGCCTTTATAATATTAGTGTAATTAGTGTGATGGATTATTATTTAAAATACGTTTTATTTAAAGTAAAATCTGACGAGCAACAAGACATTTATTAATAAAATGTCCAAGTCTGTAAGCAAGTAGTTTTACGTGTTTGTATTTTCAGTTGTACCAACATTATTTATTTAGCTTTTGAAAAAATAAATATTATACTTTCTAGCTTTGCAATGCAGACGTCTCTACCGTAGATGTGCTTTGCATATAAATATAACCAAAGTTTGGGTAACATTTTCACCGAAAGACGTAGAACCCTAATATATTCGTCTTGGTATGTCTAATAAAATAGGTACCATATTTGGAGGCATTTGTATGTCAAATTGTATGTAGGTACCACCTATAGGTATTAAGCAACTCAAAAAAGGCTAAGAAAATGTTGCACCTTTATTTAATGTAGAATATTGGGCCGGCCGTTTCAAACGGTTAGTTAGACGATGGTTAAATATCGTCAAACCAAAAAAGCGTTGTTTCAAATTACAATTTTATTACAAAATTATCAAAGTCAAAGTCAAAGATCTTTATTGTGAGACAGTGGTTACAAAGTTGTTATAGAATTATTTTTTTGTGTGTTTGCACTGCTCCACCATGTTAGGCATACAATAGTTTGGACAATTTTTATGACCTAAGTTTATTTGATTATATTAATTTAAATAGACATTTAAATTGGAATATTTTGCATCAAAACATAGTTTGGGACTAACTCGTCACGAATCTGTCGGACAAAAATTCATTTATTATGGCGTTACCATATGTCAAACAATAACGAGTGCGTAATCGTTGTTATATGACGTACGTATGTTACGTTAACCAACCGTTTGAAACAACCGGCCCTTATTTGTTTCCCGCATAACAATAGTTTAAATTCAATATACCACATTAATTAAAGGCGCAATATATTCTTAGCAATTTTTGAGTTGCTTAATACCTATAGGTAGGAGTTAGCTTTGTTTTTACTCCGTGGTAGTTAGTATTATAACTTCATGGTACCTACATATAGTTTGACATGCAAATGCGTCAAGTGGACGTGAAACAACCCGCCCTAAAAATTAGTCCTATTCAGATTTAAAAAAAGTTCTTATCAAATATTTTTTTGAAAGTACTGGCTGTTACAACAATGTCTTGTGTAAAAAAAACAAAAGCAATCGTTGTATAATTGGCGGGAAAAGACAACTGTCATTTTTAAATATGTTTGTTACGAGTGTATGTTAAAAAGCAATAGTTTTGGTTTTCATAATATCTCCTGTCTATAGTAATATGCAGATAATTAAGCATAGTGAACAGCAGTGCTCTGTTAACCTTGTTGCGGTGTGGTAATAGTTCGGTTTTACAATTACTTTGTATGGTTTTGTAAACAAAATGGTTGCGTAGTTTTCGGTAGTGTAGTTATGAGCGGTTAAACGCTTCTAATGGATGATCGTTGCAATGTGATTTTGTCATTACGTTGGTATTTATGAAGCATTTATTATGTAATGTAATAAAGCTCTTGGGAAAAGTAAAATTAGCAGAAAATGTGGAGTTACTTATGTAAGTAATAGAAAACAACTGTAGCATTATTTTGTCATCTAAAAGAGCATCCATGAAGTTTCTTGCCTGTTCTTCTCCAAAGGTACATTATAATTATTAAACAATATATTTCAGATAAAAGAAAATAACTATTACGGAATCTTTTCACGTTTTTATATCTTTTTCCTTCGTACTTGGCGTGTCAAACACATCTGACGCCTACTGTTCTGCCTTTTCATGTATTGGCGTTTATCTTATAATGTTATACCTTTATCTTATGATTAACAAAAAGGTTGCATACCACAAACCATGCTGCATAATCTCTACAGGCAGTACCTACTACGCTGTGGAATGGGCAACTGGCGTCATCTTTCTGCGTCTCCTTGATAATTCAAAAGTGCCTGTAAATGGTTTAATTGAAATAAATGTTTTGAGTTGGAGTTTGAAAAACAAAAATATTTGCTATAATAACAGCTGTTTTAATTGTTTCAGATTTACACTATCAGCCTAGACCTCCAGCTGCGGAAGGTAAGAAACTAATTTAGGCCTTATATTTTATTTTATTTAATAACGACTATTCTTAGTATACTTACATAAAATTTCATGTTTTCCAGACGTTTACGGAATTGACTCCTTAAGTTCAAGGTTGTAGGTCAAAATCTAACAATTGTAATATTGTGATCGTGATTATTTTAATGTTGTGTGAACTATTTCCAAAGCCAGTTTGATTTCACCCCTGGTATTTATAATGTGTAAGGACGATAGTTTACGTAAAGCTCATAATCAGAAATATTAGTTGCCTACCATAAAAGCATTTCACAAAAAAAAAAAAAACAACTAAAATAAAATATTTTGATTCAAAATTGATCTAGGCTAAATATTATATAACCTTACGTTAAATACTGACTGACTTTAAATTCGATTCTTTATTTCTGATACTGTACATGCAATTAGTAATTACCTACATTTCCATCATTTATAAACTACAAATTGTGGTTTACGTATATTATTACAAGTTTTACCCAATTTAATTTTTACTTTATTTACTTATTTCATTCACATTCCTCGAATTTGTAAATTACATTATATAAAATAAAAATAAAATTGATATACATTTTTAGGTTTCATAAATTATAACTGTTAAATCATTATTAATCATCGACATCGGTAAAATTAGTATCAGGTTGCCCTTTGGCACAGGCCTCCCCTAGAGTTTACCATAATTTCTTGTGTCCGATTTTCTTCTCCATGTTGAGCCTGTAGTTTTCTGGTGAAATTATTTGACCTAAAGAATTATGTGTATTGGTCAACATATTCTATTTGGTTCGATTTTAGTTCCATAAATGTTTTTACTTGATTTGTCATTAATTTGGTTTTGTCTACGTCCGTAGACGCACACACTCACAATTTTGCTTTCTCTTTCTAATTGCGTTAACATTATTACCTTGTTTTAGCTTTCATGGTTTTCACATTCAGAATCAGGTCATCTGCGAATCTTAGGTGGTTTATCTTTTCACCGTTTATTTTGATTCCAAATGTATCACAATCCATTTTCTTGAATGTGTTGTAATACTGCTGAAAATAGCTTTGACGACAAGGGGTTCCCTTGACGTACTACCTTTTTTATTTTGAACGCAAGGTTTTTTCTTTTGGTTTGGATTTTTGCCGTTGTCTCCTTGTACTCATGTTTTTTATTAACCTGATTTATATAGAACTAGCTCTAGCCCGCGGCTTCGCCCGCGTGGATGTCGGAAAATATGCCACGGGAACGTACCCGGATTAAATTAAATAAAGCTATGTGTGCTAAATTTCATCCAAATCCGTTCAGCCATTTTTGTGCCCATCCAGAACATAAATCCAGACAAACGGACAATTAAAATTCTACGTTGCTACTTTATTATCTATAAGTCCTTGTGAGCTGAGCCTAGCTTGCTTGCCGTCATGTGTGTATGTTTCAGAGAATTAAATGCATAAATGAAATTAAATTATTTTAGTCTACAAAGACCAAATAGTATTTTTTTCCATATTAATTTTTTTTTATTCTATGAATTGATTTATGACATGGATATGACAATTGTTGAAACATCGCTTCGGAATCCAGCCTGTTCTTTCAGCTTATTTTCGTTCAGTATTGAGCTAATTCTGTTTAGTTATCTATCACCTTTGAAAGTATCAAGGTAATGGGTCGATAGTTTTTTATTTCGGCTTTATCATCTTTTTTATATGGAGCAATAATTATAATGGTATAATGGTATTATAATGGTAATTATAATGGTATATGGTATCGTCTGTAGACGATGTCCATTGTTTTGGTATGATTACTGTGGTGAGTATGACATATAATTATATAGCTGTAATATAATAATATATTAATTTAATTAAAAACTGATAACACTATCGACCGTGCTTAGAATTCTATTTATGTTTAAATGAAATAGAGGACATAACAATATAGGTAATGGATGGTGATGGATATTTAACTAATTGATATTTCATTACTATTGCACATGGGTTTACTAAACTATCTATGTGTTTATTTCCATTAGTATGTCTTTATTTTAGTGTAGTATTTTTAGAACCTGTTTTCATGAACTTTCATACACTAAGTTTAAAGAACAAGAACGCTTTAAAGTCCGAAAACAGAAGCGAAAAGTAAAATATAAAAGTAATTGAAACCGTAAACATGAATGTTGTCTCACGAAAGTTATCAAGTAAATAAAAACGTGTATGTTGCGTGTAAGACTGAAGCCTAAGCCCTGTTCATAAAATTATTACATCATTTATATTATGACCGATTCACTTAATCGACCGCTTAAAAAGCTTTTCAGTTTGATTAAATTTATAGTTTTTACACGCTCGTAACTTCGTACGTAAAAGCCCAACATCAATAAAATTAATGAATTGAAAACGTGGATTACGTTTGAAAATTAATATTATGGGTTTTACTTTCGCGTAACTTGTAATGGATAATCTGCAATGTGTATTTTGTGTTCAGTATGTGGATCATGGAAACTGCATTACTTTTCCAAAGTGTGTTCACTTTATATAGGGTAAAAGGGGTATGTTTTCAAAGTGTATTGTAGTTTGAGAACCTCGATTAGTTAAATGTTTATGTTTGTAGCTTAATATGGTTGTTTTTTTTAATAGGTATCTATCTATTCCATTTAACTTACAGGAATTTAAGGAACTCAACCGAAAGATCTTGATAAAATCTTCGATGTCTAAATTATTTCGCTCTACTGTCTCTTTTGTCAACTTATATTAACTCTTTTAGTTACGTAGGCATATCAGTTATGTAATTAATGCGTCGGTACGTCTTCAAAGCTTATCGTTAGTTCACAATCCACATGTGTAGGTATCTACTGTGCGAGTGACATGCCAACTACGTCGGTGTCTCGAGCCAACAAAATTGCTTTGTCTCGGAGACTTTAGGAGGGCGCGTCCCGAATTATGTGGGTGACAGTCAGCTCCTACATTATGGTACATCGTGTTATTATTTTAGGTTTATTCGTTTCAAGGAATTGTTTTAATTAGTATTGCGTTGTGTGTTTAGGTTCACTTATTCAACTGGACTGAAAAGTGCTGTGTATTAGTTATTCTAAATAGATAATTGAATATAGCACACAGACACAGCTTTTTACTAAATATTTTATACAAACACGTAAGTTACGAATGAGAATGTATCCTCATGTTTTCGGAAACAAAAAAAATAATTCTTCGTTCTTAGATCAACAAAATTCCAACAACCTCCGTCTTATTATAAATTCAACCCGCATGAGTAGAATTTTATTTACACACAGATAATATGGATAATTTAAACAGCTCTCGCGCCTGAAAAAGCGCGCGGTGAATTTCCTAATTTTCTTCCATTCACGGAGCATCCGCCATCATTTTTATCTCCCCTCCCTGTCTCCATTTATCTTGGGCTTCTCCAACAGCGATTCGCGTTCTTACATTTTGTTTGTTTCTTACAAAATTGTTATTTCCGACTGCTTTCTTTTCTAAAGCGGATTCGTCTGTAACCTTTATATGAAAGCCAAGGAAATGAGTTTGCCGCTGATACTTGACCTCTTTTCAAGAGACAAATACAATAATGAAAATAATTTGTCATCTTCAAAGTCACAGGTTGTTTATATTTCACAATCACAATGGGGTGTCTTAGGGATAAGGATCGTTCTATAATCGCACCGAAGTTTAATTATAAGAATCTTATTTTAATCTGGCATATCAATTGGAAGATTTGAATGAATGTCACGACTTTGCGAGATTTTAGTCGACGGTATAAATTATAAACTCAATTATTTTAGTTATTATATAAACACGTCAGTGTTAAACAATTCTGTGTAAGTGCTTGTGCACTTCAACCAAGTTTATTTTATTCCTAGTCGTTGCGTGTTAGTTGTTGTATAATTAATTGTGAGTTAGGTTTAGCTTCGCATACAAAGTTCATTTGTTAGTTAGAATGAGAACAACTAAAGTGAGTCGTACACTGTATAGTCACTAACACCTTGTGCTGAAAAGACTAAACTAACAGCAAGCTGCAATGAAGGCGCTTGCTGAAATCAATCAGTTCTTACTCAGCTGCTCTCTAGTCTAAAGATTTTCAGGGAACCCTCCTATGGGTGCAGGTGTTGAGATGTCTGCTCTATTTCTTACCATTATTAAAAATCCCGATAGAATTTCTTTGTAAAAACGTTCGGAAAATATACTTAAACTTGGTTGCATGAATTATTGAGAATTGGTTCGGTTTTTTTTCGTAAATCCTATTAAAATCGTAGAATGTAAGAGAAATTGAAACCTTTTCGATTTAAGTTTTTTTATGGCTTTCACGTCTATTCAGGCATATGTACCTACATGATTAGATTGATTATTGTAGAAAAAGATGCACCTGCAAATGATACAAGGTATTGAACAGTTTATTCAATAATAAGACTTAGTAACTGGTGCAAACTTTGTAAATGGGTATCAGACAAATTTGATTAAATATTTCGTCCATGATCATGACCTTTTTGTAAAGCGACTTTATTAAGTTATTAAACTTTGAGTATTATTGGCTCACGGCTGCCAAAACTTAAAAGTTTATGATCGAGAAGAAAATTGTAAATTAACTTTTAGTAAGCCGCTGTTTGACTTTGCGGCCGGCTAGTATATGCTTAGAATTTTAACAAGGCGATAGAAATCGGTAATCTTTCAAGCTTGTTCTAACACAATGCTGTGGCGAAACGAGAACTCGCATCTTATTTTAGTCCGCCTTAATAATTTAGTCACGCCTCTGACTCCCCAGGTAGAAAATTGGAAATTGTGTCATCCATAGCGGAGTTCGCTAAAGAATTATATCTTGCTCAAAGAATTCGCAGGTGGCTTGCGGCCCGGGATATCAGTTTTATTAGCGCTATTCACGGGCGAGCCCGACAACGCGACGTAGGTACCTTAATAAATTCTGTAACTTTCTGAATATTAGATATTCTGATGTTTTGTATTGATCGGGTTAATAATAGATCGTGTTTAATAATTTATAGGCCTTACTTAAATCGTGTGTGTCACGTAAATTAAGGTACAAAGCTAAAATTCACTAGCTACCCTTTGCGGTACTGTTTTAAATAACATTTTCGGTGAACACAACACAGAGTTGATACAGTAATGACTTTCACAGCCACTCAACAACACTCATGCATAATAAATATCCAAGTAATATTGCGAATACTGGGTGGGTTTCCAGTACGTACTTCCTGCTATTTGCATATGTTAAATTCAATTAATTCATATAAATTTAAAACATTTTACGTTCCATTGCATTTTTAATTTATTTCAATGCGTCATGGTCACTGACGTGAATGCTGAACAACTTTTCATTTTTCAGAAGCGTGTGAAAAAACATTTTGTCGTTGGGGCGCGGAGTGTGTGTCCCTCGGGGACGGGCGGGCCCACTGCGCTTGCCCCGCGACGTGCCCCACATCGCCGGCGCCCGTGTGCTCCACCGCCGGCCGCACCTACCGCAACCATTGCTACTTACGTAAGGAAGCTTGCGAGCGACGCCTGAACCTACGCGTCAAGCACGAGGGCGAATGCGGTAAGAGTCGCCAACACCTAACTTTGTTTATTTTATGATGATTAAACGTTGGTGGTTTAAATGTGAAATTCTATTTGAGGCTCAGTGTGCATTAGGTTGAGATAACATTATTAATTTGTCCGTTAATTTAATTAGACTGCGTGCAACGTTTGTGATATGGAATTCGTGATATTTAACCTAGAATATCATGGAACTTCTGTGTTTCTGAATATTGAAACAGCAACACAAAGCTTCTGTAGCACAATGATATTACTAATACTACCTGAACAAAGGCAATTTATCACGCAGATTCGTGACATTGTCCAGCTACTCAAATGCCATTATCAATTTTCATTGCGTGCATTTCAACGCGAAAAATATCTGTGTAATTAATTTATGGCGTAGAGTGCAGCCATTTGTATAGATATTTTTGATAGATAAATATGTTTCTTTTTACATGTGGAAATACTCATGTTTTAAATTATTAACAGTCTATATTTGAATGTAATCTATTTACAGTTAGTCTATTTATTATTGCGTATTCTAGCCAAATTATTGGTATTTAATTTTCCATTCAAATAGTCACTTTAGCCGACATCGACGAGCGCCGGCCCTTTCCAAGCCCTTTACGTAATAAACTAACATTGTTATTGAGCACCCGCCTATTCAAGTGATTTTCACTTGTCAACGTTTAAGGAGTTTCTTTTGTAAGTACAATCTTACCTTTCGGCCGGGTATACTGGCCACTTTGGATCCTCTATCTTTTCTTTTTATGATGTTGTGAGAATCACTTGATTTCTAAATTTTAATTCACGACGACCTGCCTCATTGGTTTAGTGGTCGCTAGCGTTACCGCTAGTATGAGGTCCTGGGTTCGATTCAAGGTCGGGCAAAGTGTTATTGGGTTTTTCCATTAGGACGGATTTGTGCCCGGTTGGAGGCAAAAGGCTCGCCTTTTATTAAATTAGATGATGAGACTTCAACATAACTGGCAAAATATGGTGTACTGTAATAGGTACACATCTGCCTAACTTTTCGGGGATTACAGGTGTGATTTTATGTTATGTTATTAATTATAAGATCGATACTTGCATGTGTTGAGAATCGGTTAGACAAAGTCTATACTACACAGATTTATACTAAACAAAAACAAACCAATAACTGATTATAAGAATGTATGTGAATAAACAAACGTCAATAACAAATAATAAAGTGTGTACTCAAAGATCTTGGTGCCATGAGTAGCGCCACCCGTCACATCGAGTATTAACAGTGTCAACCGCTCACTATGAGGACAGCCACTCGATAAGATAAAGCATCTTTCTGTCCTTAATCTCGTCACACTTCCAATGGATCCCCACGACTTCGCAATCGTTCCACAACTTACTGCCAATACATGTGTACAAATAGCTTTTTGTTCCTTTTTTGGTCTCTTTATCATACTATTTCTTTGATGTTATTGTATTTGTAGGGAAGTTACAAATTTTGTTTATTTATTTATTTTTAGCCTATTTTGTCCCCTCTCTCCATAAATGTTATGAGATAAAAAAAACAATTTAAAGAGCCTTTACTAAATTATTATATCAAGAACAGTGGCGGTCTCAGTCAATGATTGACTTTTCTTTGTATAAAAATTCTGATTCCTTAAGTGGCGCAAAGTACTGTAACCTTATGAGTACCTACATAACTACAGTTTTGAGTCGTTTGAGGTTGAAACACTCGGTTCATGGGGCCCGAGTCCACGTTTCCTTTTTAAGGTTTCTCGCTGACTAATCGATATTTCAAATGACCAGAGGGGCGGCTCGTTCTTTGGCCCAATAATTAACATTGCCATTCAACGTTGCAATGCTATGCTGCCAGTCTTTTGGGCACGTTTCCGGATGACAGTGATGCGGACGAGTACTTCGACGCATAAATGATCAAAAAACAAGAGGATTTTTGTATTTATTTGTATATTTTGTTAGTCATTCAAAATATTCTGATTGCTTTACTCTGTCAAATTCCTATGAAAATGCGATTAAAGTCTTATAAAGAACATCTCATGTTAATTTGTAATTTATCTTATCACATGCAGACGCTGGCGACCCATGCACAGGAGTATCGTGTCCAGTAGGGGCGCGATGCGTCGCAGCGTACGGCCAGCCAGAATGTAGATGTCCCCGAAGTTGTCAACGACGCAAGCCAGTGTGTGGGACTGACGGCAGAGAGTACCCGTCCGTATGCCATCTCGACAAACATGCATGCGACAACCAGCTCAACACAACCATCAAATACCATGGGAAATGCGGCAAGTCATACATAATATTTAGTAATTGAAACGGATTATTTAACAAATTGACTACCAACTTAAGGCGCGGTGAAAGCAAATATTCGGAATTGAAAATAGCCCATCGTGGTCACAAAGAAGGTTCAAAACAGCGATGCGTTTGATGTTAATAAAAATGATTGTAATATGTACCAATATGCCTAACTGTACGACAAAAACTGAGCGTTTTGAGGTGTCCAATGTTTGGGCACCGCCTTAAATTGTCCATCTACTTAAATCATCACTATCAGTCGTATGAAATAGCTATTACACGGCAAATTTTCGTGGTATGTCAATCAGCTAAACATTTCCCTGAATGTTCATTTATTATCAGTATTTCGCAAACAGTTGCTGGACATAAGCTTCTTCCAGTTATAGCAAAACACAAATGTTTGCTGTTGACAATTTGCCCGTAGTTTTGTTAGATTCATAAAATCATAACGTTGTACTGAACTAAAAGTTGCATGTTTGTCTGTTCAAAACAGAGTCCATATAGTTACAATATAAACAAGTTATGCTTCTGACTTTATTAGCTTTCCATGTGTTAATTACATAGTGTTTACTGTTTTATTTCTCATACTGTACACACGAGTTAGGTCTAGGATAGTAAGAACATTTGATTCACAAAAAGGTTGTACCTACTAAATTTTTATAACAATTAATTAATCATTTCATGATAAAAGTTTATTTTTTAATACGCCTGCTCCGCTAAAGTTATTTTAATGAGGGATTATTAATTAAAATGTAATGGCCTCGTATTGTTAGTGTCGATCTTTGAGAGTATAAAAGAACTCGTTAAGAGCAGGTCTTTTCTTAATAATAGACGCGGAGCACACAAAAAGGGTCAACATTTCATTTTGCCCGTGTCAGATGACGTGACTGTCCCTGAATAAAATCGGGATTTCTAAGGAAACGTGCGTAGAAAGGTGACACGCCTTCTGTCACTCTCCTTTTATTGCAAAAGATCCATCTACTAGATACCGTTTTTATGTATGTAAAGCTGTAGATAACATCAACTACTTAATAATGTAGGTAAATAATTCGAGAGAGAAAGATGTCAAAGTTTAGGACCATTTTATTTCCTACATGTTGAATATTCTACTTATATTTTCAGAACCTTTTACATTGTGAGCAATAAATTGCCAACCCTCCTAACAGTTAGTCAAACACTAATAAGCACAAATATTTTTTCCTCGTATAAGTAACATATAAATTGGGTCGTATTCATAAAAGTAATTTAATCTATGTATGAAAAGTAAATAAATTTCGCTAACCCTTTTCACTGAACTTGTCCCAGCATATTCGATCTGAACTAAATTTGTACAAGACCGAATGCCCGCACATTCCAACATCCTTTGTAAGATTCTTTATTTACATTACTCTATCTTGCTTCGGAGCTTTTATTAGATTGTTTCAACATAGTCTGTACTCTTTTATAAGACAGAATTGCTCTACCTAAGATGAGAACTTTTCCTCTGTCAAAAGTAAGTCTTCTTTTATAGATTTTCTTAACTTTCATGCATCATGATCTTTGATTGCCTTAATATTACGTTTAAATTTATTTTTTATGTTTAAACACTTTCCCAAGAAAATGTACCTAATTATCAGTTCTTTCGCTTTTTGAAATGCGTTTTTCTCACAGATCCCTGTTTGGAACATGAATGCGCTGACGGTGGAGTATGTCAGTTAAATGAAGCGCGGGCGCCAGTCTGCAGATGTGGTCCACCATGCGATCTGTTGGTGCGGCCCGGCTCCGCTGTGTGCGGCTCCGACTACAGAGACTACCCGAGCGAGTGCGCTCTGCGCCGGGAGTCATGTCGAACAAGACAACAACTCACTATCGCCTACAGAGGAGAATGCGCTTCAGGTAATTTTTCTTATCTATTCTCAAACAGCTTAAACTTGCTAATGTTTTTGAAAAGCTTATATTTTACAATAAATACTCGTACACTCCAAAACCTAGTCTTCTAATCTAAAATTAAATCTTTATTCGGAAATGTAAAAGCACCAGCTTATTTAAGTATCCGTGTTGAGGAGACATTTTGTCCTTAGAAAAGTAATTGGGTACTCGAGGCGTCAAGTCGACCCGAAACAAATTGTGGCAGGAATGGAATAATTTCGTTACCTAGTATTAAAGTTTTAATATTACAAGTGCTACTTTCTCTCGCTTTCTATCCATCAGAGTTAAGTAACTTTTGTGTTAAATTGTTCGTAATAAATTTATGTCAGGGTCTTTGTGATTTAATAGATTTGAAAGCTGTCACGGGCGTGTTTAAATTGATTGTTGGAAATATTTCGTTTAATTTGTAATAGCGCAACATCCGTGCGACTCGGTCAAGTGCGGAGCTCGCGAGCACTGTTCCCTTGACGCACGCGGGGTCGCCGTCTGCGGTTGCGGTTCGGAGTGCGACCCTGTCGTGCGGCCCGTATGCGGTTCAGACGGCCGCACATACGACAGCCGCTGCCACTTGGACCGCGCCTCGTGTCTAGATAATCGAGATGTACGAGTTGCTTACACAGGACCCTGCGGTGAGTTGAATGTTTTGAAACGTAAAATCGTGCTCTTGAATGTGTGACGCGGTTTAGCCAAGTTCGTGGTTAGCTTTGACTTTGTATGAACTTCAGCTTAGGTTGACCAGTCAGACTTACTGACCACTTTTAAAGCTTAAAATAAATATGAAAATTCGGTTGGTTACTTTGTTTTGCAACCTACCTTGCCACTAACCTGCCTTGCCTACTTATTTGAATATTTTTTTTGTAACTGCTATATTTTACTAAACCTATAAATTCGATCATTCATAATACTAACATTTATATAAATGTATGTATATCATTAGAAACCAGTCTTCGAAAGAAAATCAGTTCAATAATTTTACAACAGGCGTAGAAAACCCATGCGCGCGCGCGTCATGTCCGTGGGGTGGGGCATGCGTGGCGCGAGGCGGCGCGGCGCAGTGCGCATGCCCCGTGTGTGACGCCACGCTCACGCCCGTGTGCGCGTCCGACCGCAACACGTACGGCTCCGAGTGCAAGATGCGCATGCACGCCTGCCAGGAAGCCGTCACTGATGGAGAGCTGCGGGTGCTGTATAATGGAACATGCCGTGAGTACTATCTACGTAACAAAAATATTTAGACCAATCAGTTTAGCCCATGCTCTGACGCGATGCTCACGCGTCGTTTGCAATATCTCCGTCTAGGTACGCGTATGCATGTTATATTATTTAGACTTAGCGATCAAATCATTTTTAAATATCTACCTAATTTAATTTTTTTTATTAAAATTTTCTTTCGGGGATAGTGATACTATGATAAGTGCCGTCTTGTTCTAACATGAGTTGCAAAACTCCATGTTGGTACCTAAGTACTTTCTTCTAAGGAAATTTTTAATCTAGAATTTCCAAGTTATGTTCAGAAACGGAATAAAATTGTCCTCAAAACGAACCATGATAACCTTATAACATCCATTCACGTGTTATAAGTACCTAATATAGTTAGTCGTCTACTTATACCCTGGTAGCTAGTAGCTAGCCTAGGCACAGAACAGACCGCCTTTGTGAACTAATTAATTAAAAGAACTTTGCAAATTAAATAGAGACAACCTAAATAGAAACTTTGTAAGTGCTGTTAAGAACAAAGCTTATCTTTTCAAAGTATAAAATTAGTTTTCGATATAACAAGTGTGTTCGTTCGTAATTTATTTCTTTATTGTTTACGTTCCAAAAGAGAATTAAATGCTTTCATAGGTCATTTAAATTAGTCTCCTCACCGCACCGCCGAATCCGGAGATGATTTATGTAATTTATTTCGCTATCAATTTCCCGTGAAGAAAATCTTTTTCTTTATGAAAATGTCAATAAAAGGCCCACGAAATTCTTTTGATATAAGAAATATTTTGCGGTGTTCAAGATTTTGCCTACATTATTTATGTAGGCAATAACAAAATCAAGGAAATAAAGTAGCAGCTTTTTGGTTTTTACGGATTTGTACTGCCAGTGAAGCTTGAAGTCAGGGTACAAGTAACTACAATTTAATTAAAGAAAAGATCCTGAACAAAAAAACTAAACAAAATATCGACAGTGCTTAGCGTTCATTTCACTGCCTAAATTATACCTGGGTACAGTTTCTATTGAAAATACGTTAGGTACTATAAGAACAATAGCGATAAAATAAGCATTACTAGAGATGCTTATTTTATCGCTATTGTTCTGTTACCAACATGGAACATAAATGTATAACTACGTTGATATTAAAAATCACGTTAATGAAAGAAGTCCAAGTGCTTGCTGCATCGTGGCCACTCAACATTTAATAAACCCGCGTACTTTTACATGAGCACTCATTTATTTCCGCTGAAACTCATTCAGTTCAATTTGTTCGCGGGACTCAACACAGTAATAAATTGTACGTTACTCTATCATTGCGCACTGAAATGTCAATTAGAGATTAAAATGGCTCAATGGAAATTGAACGCGACGCGGATTGATGAACGGAGAATACGGATTAATTTTATTATTTAAAGGCGTCCGAGCGTGGCTATTAATTTATTTCAACAATATTTGATAGAGCATTCACCGGCGCTTAGTCACAGTTTAATGGAATTTCTTTCAAAGGGTATCAAGCTACCACTTGTCGATAAATCACAAAGACCACTTTATACAAGTTTACAGCTAATCAATCATTCTGTTAGAAAATTACGTTAAAACAGAATTTATGAACTTTGTTTGATTTACGTGTTATTGAGTTTGTTCAAAAAATATTAGGTATGTTTATGGATTAATATTACATCAGGGCCTGTTCAAAACAAACAAATTAAAGCTTTGTTCCATATTACCTAAGTTTACTTTGGTTGAATAGTCGAAAATTAAATTACAAAATGTTGTAGACCTTTACAACTTGATATACAATATGTCCCGTCATCAACAAATTATTGTGAATTACTGCAAAAACAACCAGTATGACTCTTTTTATTATTTTCCTAGATCGATAGATTTTGAGCTAAGTTACAATACAACATTAAATTAACATTCATATTTTAGTGCATTGGACCCTAGTATAATAGTGTATTTGTGTACTAGAATAGTTGTTATATATGTACCTAGAATTTCGCTAGTCCATGACCGGACACATTGTATAATCGCAAAAACACAATTCATATTACCCACGATAAGAAAGACCCACTGAACAGTATCACCATGTCATGCCAACGAAATAAATAGCCTTTCTTGTGTTAAAATATTGAATATTCTTATTAGACGTGTATTGTTCAGAGACTTGCTCGGACGTCGTCTGCAAAGGCGGCGGTGACTGCGTCGTGGACGGCGACACCGGCCGACCCATATGTCGCTGCAACCACAACTGCACCGAGGCACAGGTATTGTACACTACTAAATTGACTACTCCGTATTTATTGCCACTTCGACTTGCTTGCCTAACTTTGTAAGGATATAAACATTTCTAAACAATGTACAATAGCATCACAACACTAATTTTGCTTGCGCTAGAGCGCAAACCGTTTTGGGTTTGGCATAAAACAATGAAAACGTGTAGTACGTAACTCTGGCGAAATACATCTCATAGGTAGCTCATAACCTAAGATTCCTGCGTAGGAAGAAATGGACAGTAAAATATGTAATAAATACTTAGGTATATATGAAACCACGTCTGCCTTTCTAACTAATACGTAACTATTGGCAAAGCATAACGGACATAATCAAAGGTAAATACCATTAAGGTTTAGCAACTATGAGTTGCTAGGCGGCCACCTGTAAACCTTAGATAACACGTCAGACCGCTACGAGTTGCAAATGAATTAAAATTCCTATAACATTATAGTTTGGTTGATTAAAGCATTTCGGTGAAATTCCCGCCTCCCTACCGTTGAGGTACGTAGCCTCAGAAGGTAGTGGTAAGACCGAGATGAGAAGGAATTCGATGCCTCCATACGTGGGTAACTTATGAAAGGGTATATATCTATTATACGGGTATATCTATTATAATTAATACATAAGGTCCTTTAGAATTTCATAGTTGAACGGTATTTTCAAGAGGTATTAAGGTACAATATATTGAGCAATTACATATTAAGTTATGGCAGTTATCAGCTCAAGTTGCTACTGTTTTAAACTAGGTGTGATGTAATGTGTTAACTTCCGGAGAGAATTTGAGCTCATGACTTAGCTCAAAGCCGAAAAGTGAGTATTATTACCAAACATAATTAGGTCATTCTTATTACATCCAGTTATACGATAATAAATTAAATTTCTTATATTCAATGACGTCCCCAGCCTGCATACAAAAATTCAATAAAAATATCCAATAGTAAAGTCACTATAGATAACCAAAAATTGGCAAAACCCATAGTCGGCCCAACTCAACTATTTAGTTTGTTTAAAGTAAACACTTTTTTAATTCTGTGAGGTATTATAATTATGATAGTTTCAAAATAATCCCATGCAGCAGCATTGTCAGTGTTTCATTTATTGTCATATTGTCGTCTTCACGTTGACATGAAATAGTAAAAAAAAACTGGTCACTAAGCACTGTAGATACCAGTATTTTATCATTACGAACATTTATACGTTCGCAATATTCATTATAACTGAAATATTCGAAATCTTCAGTTATATTCAGAGCATTTTTAAATTAGAGCAATATTCACAAAGTAAAAACTTTATACAATTCATTATATAAGTAGTCAATCTAATAACCTGTTTCGAACCCATCAAGTTAAGCCGATTGTAAACAATACACCGAAATAAGCAACCAAACAATACATAATTGTTAAAAGAGAAGCTGTGATTATACTGCTTTGGTTTGGGATCCGGATCATAATAAGCTTAACAATAATATCTCCATCATTTGTTAATAAATTAAGATGCTCACCTTGTTCCGAATTAAAGTTGCCAATTATACTTTGATGTTACGACAGTAAAATACTTTTGAGAATTCATAACAAACTGCTTGAGTCAAATCTTCACTGGAAGATAAATGAAAGTCAGGCGGGCTGTCCACGATAAATAATAGATTTGTGAGCCGTGAGATTATTCTAGCTTGTTTTCTTATTTCTACGTGAAGATGCTCAGATGGGTGGTCTTGGTATCAATCCTAAATTGCCTTATAAGTTACATTTTTGGTGACTTTAGTACGTTATGGATGGCGCCTCTTACATTACGAAAATTAATGTCATAGCGAATATTACGGCCTGGTTTTCCTCCGTCCGTCTTTTCTTTGGAAATTATGTGTATTTTTTAGGAAAAAGACGGCTCGAAAAAATATCACCCTTTGTCTAATAATGTTATTTTGTCCAAGTTTGTTTTTAATGGATTTATTTCCTGAATCAATGATTAAATCATGCCTAACAAAAACGAAATGCCACCATCTTCTGTATTTGTGAAAGCTTATCGTGAATTTGTTCGTTGGTGGCAGGAATCAGACGTGGCATGCGGGAGCGACGGGCAGACGTACCCGTCGCAATGCGAGCTGGACTCGACAGCGTGTCGAGAGCAAACAGATCTGCGGCTCGCATACAAAGGCGATTGTGGTGAGTCTAATGCCAATCTCATTATATTATCACAAGTGTAATTTTGGTGTTTTGATTTTAGGAAATTTTGAACGTCGTGTGTTTATTCTGATTAATTAGCTTATGCTTGAGAATCTCATTCATTCTTCTCACTCATTTTCTCATTTCTTTAACGTTAGAGGTTGCGGTTATTTTTAGATACAACGTGGATTAGTGTTTTCATAAAGATAATGCTGAGATAATAAATTAAATGTCAAGTTGGTAATCAAAACCTGCTTTTCTCTGTATTTACGTCGCCAACAGAGTTTAATATTTCTTCTATCTGTCTGGACGAATTTCGGTTATGTTCGCAGTGATAAATGATGAATGATTATATTTCTTTAAGTAGGTTTACAGAAACACTTTTACACGTCAATCTTATTTTAAAACTAGATGTGGTCGGCGTTTCCTGACTACTCTGAGAAAAAAGGCCGAATCAAACGCACAGGTCACAGTCTCTCTTAAAGTGCAGACATAATCTTGGACATATCATATTGTGTAAACGGCAAATTTGCACCGAAAACAAACGTATCTTGAGGACCTGTACATCTCTCAATTCTCTCAACGTTAAATTTTACTTTTAAGATCATAATGGCAAAATTATACATAATTAAATTAAATGTTCACATTTTTAATTTCCGTCACATTTAATGTAGGAAACTACCTATTTTGATTACACCATCTGTTTGACAAAAACACGACAGACTCGCCAATTAGTTTAATTGGCATGGCTTATCTACCAGGATATGAAATTACTAAACCTCTAAAAGCTTTAAATATGAAATAACGTGGAATTAAAGCTTAACCAGTTTCCTACTTTATCGTTATTACGCAGATTCAAAGTTTGAACTCCAAATCGGTTAATAGATAGCTAGTCTATTAGAATTTATTGACCAGACTTCCATACATTTTGCTAAGGTTTCTTTTATTTGGGTATAAATAACACAATATGAACGGCATAGAGTGAAAAGATGTTTTCAAGTATTTACTGTTTGAATCAGTTTTCAAAAAGGTCCAGTACCTAAACAAAAATCTTCAGCAAACGAAATTTTGTTAGCTGTTCGTGAAAGGTGATACATAATTCTTTCTCAAAAGGTTACAAAAGTCTGATTTAACAATACAAGCTGAGCAGTTAAGCACTGGGAGAGTTGAGAATTAGAATATTAAAAATTTAGCTAATATGAATGAGGTCAAACTAACAATGTCTTAAAGTTCATATGTAGAGCACCATAGTTCAGGAATTTTAATTAATCACTTGCTCGTTATAAAGTTGTAGATATAAAGGTGAGTTCACAAGATTGATGGGAGCACCCTAGTTTCAACTTAGTTACTAAAGAAACGAGGTTTAAGTATACAACAACGATATTAACAAAGAAAAACTACACGTGTCAGTCCTGAAGACTGTAAGTATTTATGCCAGTAAGCTTTGTGATTTTTCATAGAGTGTAGGCATTTTATAGGAACAAAGAGTTTTTATAAAGCTGTGATAGGCTTAGGTATTGCGCAGAGGGATTAGAGATCGATAGCGGATTAAACTCTCCCCATAACGGGCGTACCCGAAACAGAGTGAGATTAGGTAAATCGCCTTTGTGATGTGCATCCTCGGGTTATTTTATTAATCGCGGGAGGTCTACGTCGGAATTAAGAGGTTAATCCGATACATTTATTAAAATACTTTAAAAGTAAAAATCATTAAAAACCCTGTCACTCAACTCGAAACGATCACTTAATAACACGATGAACAAAGGATATTAATATTCCATTAATATCCGACTTATCTAACATCCCAAAATCGACGAATTGATACTCGGAATATTTTATCTTTCAAAATATACGCTACTGAAGTAAATAAGTACCGATACATCAGAGAGATATTGAAAATGAGAGGACTGCGATTCTATTGTTAAATTTAATTTCCGGAGGTTGCTTAATATAGGATTCAGCGATCTAAATGGCTTCAAATCTCGACAGCCAGGAGTCATAATATGTTCGTTCATTTATGTATTTAAAGATTCATTGCTACCTATCTCATTCATGTATTACTTGGGCTCCATTGATTTTATTTTCGTATTAAAAATATTTCTTTAATAACATGGAAATGTAGGTATCGCATTAAATATATGTACGAGTATATAACATACAAGGATCTTCACATAGGTACGAATATATAAATCGCAACAATGGCATATTTCTGAAAGGTTCGCTCTATTCCTTGAAACATCCTTACAAATGGTACAATCTTATTCTTCATATTCAGCGTTTGCCTTTTTTATTACTTTCAAGACCTCTGCATTAAATATACAGACATTCATTCAGATAAAAATGTAGGGTAAATAAAATAGCTAATTTAAGTTTTGTAATAAATATTTTAAACTTATGCTGAAGTCACGTTACTGCTTGTATATTTGTATTCGTTTATATCACACAATTATCATTGTTTTGAAATATTAGCACAACCATTATAATGTAAAACAACAGACAATGAAAATTGAGGTTATTATAACCTTTTATATTCCTTAAAATAAGCAACTAATTAATTTGCGTGTTAAAGATTACGAAACTTTAGTCCTTACCAATTTCAGCGGAAGACATTGTGGTGTCTACAGCGTTCCTACTTTAAAATTTTATTACAAAACATCTCCTTCCATTTTCCGTCCGGCATTAATCGACCGCTTTCACAAGACTTTCATTTTGTGGAGAAGTGGTAAACAATCGTTATTAAATTTGCACGGATGTCTTCCCTCATCCCTCAATGAGAGAACGCGGAAGCCTAATTTTCCTTAGCGGCAGAATGAGAGAGTACTACAGGAAGCACACAATTGTCCAACGTAATGACATTATCTGTTCAGCCACTCGTTTCTCGAAAACTTCAGCCGGGGTGCTTACAAAGTCGTAACCTTGCAGCGCAGACGAAATAAAACTCGCGCTTGTATTATTATTTATGACACGCGACTTGCGATGCGCTCGTACCGACTTCCTGAAAACCTTTTCTATAGATTTAATTCAGCTTGAATAATATTTGAATTTGAATGATAGCTCCATTTATCTATTTGGTATTTCTTTAACAGCTCTGTGTGAAGGTGTACAATGTGCCTTTGGAGCGCATTGTGCTGCCGGCGAGTGTGTATGTCCTACGGACTGCACTGGCGCTGTTCGTGAACCAGTTTGTGGCAGTACCATGCAGACTTTTCCCAACGAATGTGAACTGCAAAAGGCAGCATGTAGGCTACCTCCACCAGCCACACTACACGTCATCTTTTATGGAGACTGCAAAGACAGACTAGCCGTTGTGCCTCCAATTGCTATGAGTGCGTATTACAAGCCTATTTTTGTCTTTAAATATTTTCGCTTTGTAATGTAACACAACTAACTCCTTCTAACTCTACTATTCAGTTCATTATGTCGTTCCCTAAATTTAATTAGCTCATAAATAGTAGTTCATCAAATCGCTGGGGAAGGTCTCCGTAAAAATGCTTGATCCAAGAGAAAATATTTACTATCGGACCGACATCAACCCAGTTGTTAGCAGTAATTTCAATAAAGCGACCGATCGTCAATCGATTAACTAACTTTCCGCTTTATCGCTCGACTAACACGCAAATATTTGGGTGGGGGTGTAGCCACGACCGCGATGAGCACGACGGAGGCGCCGGCCGGCCCCACGGCCGCGTGGCGCGCCGCCGAGCCGGCCGCCGCGCCCGCGCCCTCCGCCTGCCGCGACATCCGCTGCGACTTCGGCGCCAGCTGCGAGATCGGCGCCGACGGCTATCCATGCTGCTCCTGCCTTTTCGAATGTCCGCACGAAACCGAATACTTCCCAGTCTGTGCATCAGACTTCCGACTCTATCCCAGTCTCTGTGCTATGCGTAAAGAGGGATGTCAGAAACAACTTGAGTTAAGACTCCGACCTCTGGATCTTTGTAAAGGTTTGTCATCATGCTTGTTAACACATACTAACACTTTCTCTTAATTATAACAATATTAGTAGAGCATTATTTCACATACCTATCATCCTCGGCAATGAATTGTTGTTAACCGCAGGTATGGAAGTAAGACCGTGCGGTAATAATAAAGCAATGGTTGATCCCACAACTGGCCTCGAAATAGACTGTGGTAACGGGCCGCACCGACAGGATTGCCCTGTTGGCAGCTACTGTCATATCACGCTGACTGCGGCTCGGTGCTGCCCTAAAAGTGAGTATTACGTATTCACATAGAAATATCTATGAATAGCAATTCATGTTTTCATGCGATATTGCGTACCTTCTGCTTTTAGATTCAATAATTTCTCCAAATCTATATCACAAAAATCAATAATTGTTTGAATCTATTTTCTAGCGTTATTTGTATTGAATTATACCGTATCCATTCAAACTAATTATGTCTCATGGCCATTACCCTAATTGAATACGCTGTCCATTTGGACTAAACTTTCTAACATTTAGCATCCAACAAGTGTAATAACCATTTGTATTGTACAACTGTACCCTGATAATGTACAGCTGTTGTAATTATATCTGTGCCAGACAAATACCTATTCCATTTTAGTCAGTTGATTTAATTATTTGTACAGTTACAATTAATCCATTTTAATTAAAAGCGAAACTGATTTGTAGTGGCCATCATATTTTATTATAGTTATAATTTTACTTTTCTGTGATTTTCCCACAAAGCAAACCTTGGTTTCATGCATATAATATGATACCTAACTGGTGATTTGTCAGAGTGAAGATACTAACGGTACACGGCACCAGGCAGTAAATTGGATACAATCACGCTAGCTGTTGCCGCTTTGGATCCTTTGTCTCCATCTTATAAAATAGGGTAGTTTATTCACTAGTGTGGGACTGGTGGCACTTGCAAAGAAAATTTGGTTATAATTTCGTTAATACATTATTGTACAGACGATTCGAGACAATTTGAGGAAAAGAAGATGTCTCACTGTTCGGAGTCGTCGTATGGGTGTTGTTCGGACGGTTCGACCGCAGCCACGGGTCCTAATGAGGAAGGGTGTCCAATCACGAGTTCGAGTTGCGGTTGTAACAGGCTCGGCTCGGTGTCGGATCGATGCGACGAGGACGGCCAGTGTGTTTGTCGACCCGGTGTGGGCGGCCTCAAGTGCGACCGATGCGAGCCCGGCTATTGGGGGCTGCCGAGGATCGGTTCCGGTCACACTGGGTGTATTCGTACGTATACTTCTTAATTATTACTTGATGCGTTCCACTTTTCCATTATCGACGGATTCTTATATTCCAATCTTGTAATGTATTTTTCCTACAGTTTCCATTTGTGTAGAAAATACATTTTGTACCTATTGTTGTTATTTGTATTGTTGTACAATAAATAATGTTCTATTTTAGCGTGCGGATGTTCAGCTTTCGGATCAGTTAGAGAGGATTGTGAACAAATGACTGGTCGATGTGTTTGCCGAACCGGGGTTCAAGGACAGAAGTGTACCGTGTGTGCCGACCACAGACGCAGATTAGGACCCAACGGGTGCTCCGACCGTAAGTCGTATTTTCTTTTAAAAAAAAAACACAACTCCACTCTTTACTGAGATTTAGGGTCCTCATTACAAAGGTACTTACAACAATGCCATGCCTGACCCATGTCAAGATGTTTTCGTATTAACCGTTTTTCTTTTTTGTAGGTAGTTATTTAAGCACGATTGTGTGCATGTACTTAATTTTCGTCCTGTTTTTTTTTATTTTATACAAAGGCAGTAGGTATTCTAGGTATACATGTACCTACTGTTGTACAGTATTATCATTTTAATTAGGCCGCCAACCTAAATTGACTTGGGAAACCAACCTACGCAATTACTCCTAATCAAAATCTCCCTTTTCAGTATAACGGAGATTTTGATTAGGATAGGAAACTACTTTTGTATGTACGGAAGGAATTCCCAGAAGATAGGTAAAGGCTTTTATCCATTTACAAATAGAGCCGAATATGCTCTGGTTCATGTTACCACAGAACATTAAAGTAGTACTTTAATGTTCAGTAATGCACAGTTAGATGACACACACGTAATAAATTAGGTATACACTTTGAGTTTGAATTAATGAATTTCTGACCTTCTCTTTTGTTTGGTAAGTCAAACATTGGACATCTATTTGACACTCTTATCGTTCGCTACATAATAGTTAATCATGCAACTGTTGTATAATATAATAAGGGGTATTAAAACACGAATGCTTGTTTTTCTGTACGGGGTAATTATGTACAGTTGTATACAAGACTTTATTTACATCCATGATATGAATCCTCTCTAACGGTTCTGAAAAAGTTTTTGCATTACTAATATCGAACAAAAATGGCGGCCGGTGGGATACGATGTGAATTCGAATAACCTATAAGTAATTTTTTTTTAAATTACGGCGCTGTGGTAGTGAAACGCGCGTGCATGACAATGTTCTTTTTTTGAAAAGGAGTTGCATCATGAGATTTAGTACAACATTATAACACTCGTTTGGATGATATTATGGTTACTATGACACTGGTTGTTTTAATGTTGGCAATAAGCTAACTGTTTCAGAAACTTTTATAGGGGATTTATAGCATGGGTAAGATAAAACATTATTTTCCTGTAGCTGAAACAGGTGGCGTGGTATCGTCGTGCGCGGAGCTGTCGTGTTACTTCGGCGCGCTGTGCACGGAGCGCACTGGCGGCGCGCTGTGCGAGTGCGCCGCCGCGCCCTGCTCGGACAGCGACACCAACATGCTGGTGAGCACACCGCCTTATCCAATCTAACTTGCTAATATTGCATTTTCAAATCATGAATATTACCTCCATTATAAGCTTACGAATTATTAATAACCCATAATTTATTACAATTTAGAAGTTCTCTGCGTCAGGAGGTTGTAGCCCATTTATATTCACATCGAAGAACTCGCCCTTGTAACTTTCCTGGTGAAATGTAGCTAAGTTTAACCACAACCAACAGGTATGCGGTAGCGATGGCAAAACTTACGAGTCTGAGTGTCACCTCAAATTGCAAGCGTGTCGCACGCAAGAGGATATTGTAGTGCAAGCATTCGGGCCGTGCAAGCTGGGGGAAGTGGCTGGCACGGCCGGCCCGCCCCGGCCATCCTCGCCCATTCAGTTCACACAGCAGGACGACGGCGCCGCTTCTAAGTCCACCAGACACCTTCTCAATCCAGACAAATACTACAACAAATACGACTGGACAAGGAAAGAAACGCCCAGTGACTTTGACAGCATCCTATCCGGACAAAAATTCAAAGGTGAGCCTTCTGCCCAAACATTTTTGGCGTGTTTAACATTTTATTTGCAACAAAGTGTTTTGTTAAAAACGTTTGCGGACAAACAATTTTATCAGACTGTATCCGCGCTTTTCCATCCTCTGTTATTATTATGTCAATATTGAGTCGCCAATATTTATTTATTTTTTTATTCTCGCGTCCGCCATGAGAGTTGCTTTTCGATTTACGCATTTAAAGTATCGATTTCTAAACATTTTATTTTTCCATTCTATTGGAGTTTTAACTTGCTGTATCAACATTTAAGATCAACACGTTTTAAAGTTTTATTGCCTGCATTGAGTAGATTTTACTGCCATTGAAATCAGGGATAGGGTCTAACGAAATTTTGCTTTTGTATCTTAGAAAAGTCGGCTGTTACTTATTTTTACATTTGTAATTTCTTTTAAGATTACTTCGGGCCGTTATTGAATTGTTCAATTATTGAAAGATCCTTAGCTTTAAAATTTACTGACTAAGATACTTTAATAAGTAGATGACTGCTAAGTCCTCAGTCTAAATAATAAAACTATAACGCAGTTTATGCATCTAAGTCTTCTGGCCTCAAATATGTGACATTATAACTTTTCTTCATAGCAACCACAGCAACAGTGGGTTCAGGTGCAGTGGGTGCCTTGCTAGGTGACTTATGCGCAGACGACGGTGATTGCTCCGCACTGCCCGGTGCGGAGTGCGCGCGCGCGGCCTGCGTGTGTCGTGCGGGACATGTGCCCACGCTGCATCGGAAGGCGTGTGTTGGTAAGTGCTATGTTATAGAGAGGCTATGCTATAATTGTTTATATTGTGAATTTTATGAAGATTCCCAAAGGAACTGTGCATTTTTTTTTTGAATAAATTAATCCTTGTCACTTGGGAATGGTGCAGCTTTTATTTTATAGACATATAAAAATATTACTGTAAGCATCTGTAGAAAAAAAATCAATAAGTTAAAATTCTATGCTCAACAAAATCTCTAGAATAAACTCTTTTATCTTTTTAAATAAAGCTTTTATAAATATGTTTCATTTTGTTCATAAGCCGACAACTTGTCATATTTACTTACGGTAATACATTTTCAGAAACTTATA
This sequence comes from Gortyna flavago, assembly GCA_963669345.1. Classification (NCBI taxonomy): domain Eukaryota; kingdom Metazoa; phylum Arthropoda; class Insecta; order Lepidoptera; family Noctuidae; genus Gortyna; species Gortyna flavago. The sequence continues at coordinate 13,298,401 of OY770126.1, forward strand.
TTACGCTACCGTTTGCACTCATCCTTTTACTTAGTGTGGCACATTCCTAGATTTAGTTGCAAAGTAAGTAGCTCTTTCTCTCATAATTATAAACTTGACAAGTTGGAGTGGCTTGTCTGTCCGCCCGGGAATATTCTCGCATGAAAGCTTATCTCACTCAGTCATGTGACTGGGAGAGCAAACTCCTTTCCGGCGACTTAGACCATTGGCTGATTAGCTTTCTTAGGGCGATAAGTGTCGCATGACTGGCCCCATTTTGCTCGAACGGTAATTCACTGAAATAATACCTAGATGTGTCATTGAAATTCGTGATCGTCACTAAATGCTAGATAAGCTGCTTAGATAAGTTAATGCGTCTGAGTGCTTTCTCTGTGTGGTCCAAGTTGAGCTGGATTTTTAGTTTATGTAGTACAAGTTTTAACAATTTGCTACAAATTCATTATTACTTACAAAAAAACTAGACGTGTTCACCTGATCTTGCAACTTTTTATCGGAAAAAAGTTTATGAATACGCGCTACGCTGCCTATGAGCCGCAACAGCTTAGGGTGGATTAGGTTTTCCATTTTGTTTTTTTTTTTGTTTTTGGTTTTCTATTCAATTTGGTGTTCTAAGATATTCCATAATATGAAATATCCTAAACGCCTCGTTTGTTTCAAAAGAACAATGGAACCTTTTTCTTTTCACAGAACAAACGCCACAAGAGACGACTGAAGAATATAGCGCTTGTTTGTCAGAGCCATGTTACAATCTCGGCACATGTATTGATTTGCCTGGATCCACTTACACGTGCTTGTGTGCCGGTCCTTACACCGGATTGAACTGCGAGTCCCTCGCAAAGGACGGACTTCTGGGCGCCTACATAGAGACTCCGTCGTTCGACGGCACTTCTTATATAAGACTAAAACCCTTGAAAGCTTACCACAAGTTGAATATCGATATCGAATTTAAAGCCTTTTCCGAGAACGGCGTTATATTGTACAATCAGCAGAAACCAGACGGCACCGGTGATTTTGTTTCACTCGCTTTAGTAAACGGATATTTAGAGTTTAGGTAAGCAATATTTCCAAGCATCACTGTGAATGTAATAAAATGCAAAGATTATTGGATTTGATAAAACGACGAACTGCTTTTGGATTTCGCTTACATTTTAATCTCATTCTCAATACAGGTATAATCTTGGAAACGGAGTGTTAATACTTACCTCACTAGAAAAGATAACGTTAAACGAGTATCACAAGGTGTCAGCGAAGCGATACCATCGCGACGGGATTTTATCAGTTGACGATATGGAAGATGTGGTCGGCCAATCCAGTGGCCATTTAAAAGCACTAGATTTGAATGAAGACGCTTACATTGGTAGCGTGCCTACTAACTATTCTAGGTAAATTAAATGTTTCACATCACTAATCTCTTTATTAATACAATTGTTATGTAATTATTACTGAAGTGTCTAATAATAATAAATGTCTTCACACAGAGTCTTCGATAATATTGGCACCCGGAGCAGCTTTATCGGTTGCGTAAAATACTTGAGGATAATACGTCATCAAGTGACAAAGAAATTGGGCCGGCCGGACTCATTAGTCGTTGCTATAGAAAACGTTCAAGAGTGCCAATCTAACCCATGTATGAGTATGCCGTGCAAGAATGGCGCCACGTGTAAATCTATAGACGGGTCGGCGACCGAATATACTTGTAGCTGCCCTATCGGATTTCAAGGAGCCAATTGTGACGAGAGATTAGATCCGTGCGAGTCGAATCCCTGCGGATATGATGAGGGGCTATTGTGTGACATTGGAGCCGACGGCGGACACGTCTGCCGTTGTTTGTTTGGAGGTGAAATTGGTTCCAATGGAAATACTTGCAACAATGGTCAGTTTTTTTAAGCATCCGTTATTCCGGATAACAATAATTATGTTAAACGTAATTTAGTTATGGTGAAACTATTACATGCCCTATTTGTTTACAGATGTAAATGTCGTACAGGAAACTTGGTCCCCTCAGTTCAATGGGACTAGCTACATTGAATTGCCGCCACTCGAAGGTCTGGGTACAGCGTTTCGCATTGAAATTTGGTTTTTAACGAACCGATTTTCCGGAATGCTCCTTTACACCGGCCAGTCTAATAAAGCCAAAGGGGATTTTATAGCTATTAACCTGGTTAATGGTTACCTTCAGTTTAGATACAATTTGGGGAGCGGTATTGCGAACATAACGTAAGTAGCGTGTTTTAATTTAAGGAGAAATTTATGATATGCGATAGCCTAAGCGGCCTGAATATTTTTTTATGTTAATAGGGTGGTTGAGCTACAGTGTTATTTTTGTTGTGTGTAGGTCACCAGTGCCTATAACGAAGGGTCGCTGGCACCGAGCTCGAGTTTCTAGGTCAGGTCGCCATGGCAGTCTGCAGTTAGACCACCATCCTACTCAGAGAGGACACTCGTCCCCTCCACTAACACATCTAGAACTCACTCTGCCGCTTTTCATTGGATCTTTACCGTGAGTGAAATTAATTATATTCGAAATATTTAACTTTAATAAGGTTTTTTCAGTTAACATTGACTTACACTTCAGTACTAGTTTATTGTAAAAAGTACATTGTTAGAATTAACGTTCACAGTTTCACTTACTTGCATAAACAGGAAATGACTGTCTCGTTTCGTACACGAACATGACCCATAATCAGGTTCCTTTCCATGGCCAGGCAACATGCCAGACATTTATACTAATAAAAACTGTTGGAAATAGTTTTAACTTTCGCCATTTCACCGTGACTATTCTTTCAATCGGAGTCTTTACCTTCCCTAGCTCTTACATTCGTCCGCACAAGATGTCAGGCGTGACCAGCAGTTTCATAGGCTCGGTGCAACAGGTCTTTGTGAATGGGAACCCTTTGTCTCTGTATGGGGCTGAGACGGCAAAGTGTGCGATTGTGCAAGATGAAGATCGACTCCCATGTGCCACTACTGGGGTTACAAAGTACACGGGACCGCCGTGTGGAGACGGTAAGTGAACTGAAACACTCATGATCTATTAGAAAATGTCCAGGTAGTTTGAAAGATGTGTCGTTTAAAGGTGAACTATTGCTAGTAGTACAAAGGAAAGATTTTGAATGCTCGTTAATACGTTTATACATACTATATTTTCTACCTGAAAGTAGAATATTGGGTATTTATTGCATTAATCATAAGTACAGTAAATTCCCTGAATTATTACTTTTAATTAAACATGTTTACATTCATAATTACAGATTGATATTAAATTGAACGTTATTCACACAAAGCGCGAATAATTAAGGACTTCGTTTTTGTTTGACTTCCATTGATGGTTCAAAAAACAGCGTGTAAAATTCAAATTCATTTTTGCAATAGGTTTGACTCCATGTAAAAACAACGGCTCCTGCATACCTCTACTAAATGAATACAAATGTACTTGCCGCGATGGTTACCAAGGCAGGAACTGCGAGGTTCAGATCAACGTGGAAATGCTCAACGAGAGGACCCCGGTCAACTTCGACGGAAATAATTACTTCTCTTACAGAAGCAGGGGCAGTCGCAGGTAACCAACTATAAAAGGCACATTAATTCTACAAATAATGTCTGTATGAAATTCCCTAATGTGCAAAGTTCATGTTACTTAACAAAATTTAACTCAGCCATAATATTACAGAATTGTAAATTTTCCATTTTATGAATATGGTTCTCTTGACTTCCTTGTCTAACTTACTTACAGTTGTTGTTGTATAAGGGTTTTATTGCTAAATTTACTAATAATATCTTCGGTTTTATTTTAATTTTTGCGAGACACGGTATCCAATGCCGGCAACGGAAACAACATTTCGATATGAATGCTAATTGATGTTATTTAATTATAACTGATACTAATTTTCTATCTTTCTAGCTTACATACTAACAAAGACGTCGGTGAGGGACACGGTGTGAGATAACATTTGAAGGAACCACCACATAATTACATAAATTAGTCGTAATGCGTCACAGCAGTTAGTTTAGGTAAAACATTATATATTTATTATTTCCTCGTAGTTGTAGTGAAAGTGGGAACATTTAGCAGTCGTGTGGTTTCAGAAACATGAATACTTAATGGCGACAAGTGGTCATTTATCCACTTAAAGTGTAATTTGAATAGTTGGCTGAATTTAATGATACCTAACACCAACATTTATTTTATATAATATTATTTACTGTAATTTTTTTTCATTTTTTTTATGATGTTATTATTAATATGTAATGACAGTGTTTCCATTTAGTTTGAATGGAAACACTGTGAAACACTGGGAGGGGCCCGTGGCTAAATAATAACAGCCGCACAGGTCGATCGATCAGGTTAAGTTACGCTTGCCGCGGTTGATCTGTGGATGGGTGACCATCTTTACATATCGAGACCCCTCTGTGCCTCGGAAAGCACGTTAAGCCGTTGGTCCCGGCTGTCATTTGTGGATCTTTGACAGTCGTTACGGGTAGTCAGAAGTCCGAAAGCCTGACAACCAGTCTCACCAAGGGGTATCGTATTACCCAGTAACTGGGTTGTGGAGGTCAGATAGGCAGTCGCTCCATTTAAAATACTGGTATTCAGCTGCATCCGGTTAGACTGAAAGCCGACTCCAACATAGTTGGGAAAAGGCTAGGCAGATGATGAGTGTTTCCATTTAGTTTGAACTTTGACCTATACAACTTTAGTAATTGCTGTGTTTTCATGGTAGTAGATAGTACTGATACGCACTTTCGCGAACTGATACTTATGTTAGGAAAAGATTTGAATAGTAACAATTTATCTTCATTTTCATAGCAAAAACTTCAACTAGAAAATACATAAATGTTTTTTCTTAGAAATTGTACTTACAGAAAATTATAATACTGGAAAGAATAAGACTTTTCTCAGCTTCGTATCCTTATTTGTCTAAAGCTTATAGTAAAGTGCCGTAATAATGCGCATCAACAAGCTTTCCTTAGCCTCCACTCCGAATGTATAAATTCACGGGAAGTCAAATAAGTTACATCGAAGTTTACGTATTTACATAAACACGTTAACGTAACAACGTAGATTGTAAATACTGCTTCCAGATAGTGTCTTTGTGTACTCAGTCTGCTATTGTATTTGTTCTTCTATTTACATCTTTAATTTATCGAAACTTTAGGTACAGACGCCAGCACATCAACCTACCTCAACCTGTCAAATTTTCCCAATTGAATATGAACCTTATTCCTTTGCGGTAAAGTTGAAAATCTATCAAAGAAATTTGACAGATTGGGGTAGCTTGATGTGCTGGCCTCTGTACAATGAGTTGTTCAGCAAACAACTGTTTTTCATTGTTTTCCGCATTTAAATATAGGTTTTCTTCGTCACGCAACGTGATTATTATTTTGGTTGTTTACCAAACTGTACCTTGCTGCGTGTATTACTGTATTTACCAAACATTAACTAAATAACAGGTTCTTTACTAGTTAATTATAATATTAAAAACTCAAAAGCGATACGCCTTAGAATTATGCTTGCTACCAAAAAGTCATTAGTTTTCTACCCATAGAAATAATTTTGACGAACTTACTGAAATTGCGATTTTGCAACTCGTTTAGGTGGTAAATAGCTATTACTATATTGTAGGTAAAGATGGGTTATTTTTCTAACATTATGAATACATAAAAATAATATTACTTACATATGTTTTATATATAAAAAAAAATCATCATCTGCCTAGCCTTTTCAAAACTATGCTGAATGTAGGATGTAGCTGAATATCAGTATTTTACAGGGAGCGACTGATCTCCACAACCTATATCCACAACCTAGTAACTGGGTAATAAGATACCCCTTAGTAGTTAAAACATGGTTCTCAGTCTTTCGGGCTACAGATTACGCGTAACGTCTGTCAGAGATCTACAAATTTGGGATGCATGAATGAGCCTCCTCGTATAGCGCAGTTTGTCCCGCCAGTTACTTAACTGAACCGAGAGCTCGGCGCATCCTGGATAGTCAAACCCAAAACCTTATTTGACTGGCCAATTCTTCCCTTGCGTTGGTAGGGCTAACGCCCGCCTGGTTTACGACCACCCACCGGAGACCGGCGTAAAGCAGACTGCTGTGTTTCGTCAAAGTTCCAGTGCCTTAGGCATCTTCTGGGTGCTCGTTCCATCATAGACCTCATCCATCGCTTTTCATCAGGCGTGATCGAGGTCAAGAGCAGGCCCATTCAGCAATAAAAATAAATAAAAAAAACAGCCAGGGACCAACGTTTTAACGTGCTTTCCGAGGCATGGAGGGGTCTAGATTTGTAAAGGTTGGTCACCCATCCACGGACCAACCTCGGTAAGCGTAGCTTAACCTTCGATCGACCCGTGCGGCTGTAATTATTTAGCCACACCATGTTTGATAAAAGCTTAGCTAAGCACGTACCTCATTTATAAGGAATTTCCAACCTTTGTTAGGGTTCCTTTCACGTAACAACAAGGGATTGTTAAAAGTATTTATCACAAACGTTTATTCTTACGGCAACAGTACAAGACGAACGTGCTTTTGAAGATATTTAGAGTATCAAGTTGTTTATATTAACCACACTCCTAAAAATACATGCAGGATAAGTAGATAATTAGGTACTTTTAACGTTCCACGCTTCCCGCTTCCCACGGTTTTGGGTTAAGCAAACTGAACCGAAATCCAGTTAGTGACTGCCGAGTTAGTTTTGGGATAATCTCGAAAATTATGGACTACATGTCGAGCATAGAGATGGGCAAATAGACACAGGAGAACTTAGTCTTATAATGTAGGAAGGCGAATGATAAGACTGAGTAGTTGGTAAAACTCATTCTCTAAACGTGTATTTAGCAAATATCATTTTGTATTAAATATTTAGCAAATATCATTTTGTATTAAATATTTAGCAAATATCATTTTGAATTAAATACATAAATAACGGGTAAAAGAAAACTTGAGAACAGTGGTGGGTTAATGTCGTAGGTTCAAACCCAGACAGGCACTTTACTTTGTGTAAATTATTTCATCACCACTGCTCTCAAAACGATGAAGGAAAACGTGAGGAAACCGGCATGTCCTAGAATCAAAAATTCGAAGACATGTGACCTCCATTAACCCGCACTCCCTCTCACTCAGAGGAGGCCTGCGTCCCAGCAATGGCTGATTATGATGAAAAGTAAACTTAAAATTATACCCACAAAATTGAGTGTCCAAATAAGATCTGAAACCTGTGTACCTTAATAAATAAGGTCTTTCATCGCAATCTAATTTTCCAACTGATAGGTCTATTGAACTTGTACACGAGGCGAGGGAAAAAAGAAATTTTTAATTCCGTAGGCTTTACAAAAGGTACCTTAAGAAGTCATATATTGTTATAAATTGTCTGGTCTTATCTTTGTATTGCTATAATAAATAGCAGCTAAGTAGTGTGGAAAATAGGTAAATAAAGATACCTTATTATTAGTGGCCTTTCATTTCCTAATACAATATTATTAGGTATCTAATATAATAATATGAAGGCAGATTACTATTTTTGCTTACTGACATTGTGTACATTTCGAGGGCGGAAGGGACTTTGCTTTATTAAATGTTGCTCCTTTTTCTCAGAACAGATATTCTCATTATAATGGCCGTCATGGACGTCAAGGATTGTATTAATGTATCAACAAATTATATATCGGTTATTTTCGATACGAGTTTTTTTGCAACGCCTAGGAAATACATTTTTAAAGGTTGGTTTACATTAGGGAGAGGGAGGCCTTTGCTCTGCAGTAGGATAACTACACGCTAGTTAGATTATTAGATTTGAGAGTAACCCCGTTACTAATAAACGTTGTATAGCGTCTGTACAGTTACACGACGCTTTGTCTACATCTTTCGAAAGTCAAAATACTGACGACTGAAAGAGAAATCGGTGTGTTACTATTCATCTGATATAATAGGTTTATTAGTAATGGGGTTAATATATAAAGGAAAATGCTCATAGGAAATGAAATTATCTCTGAAAACTTGTGGTGTCTAGGTAGGTTACTTTTAACTACATACTAACGAAATAGGTCCTACCTCACTGAAACAATGCATGCAATATGAATTTTTTCACTCAATGTTTACTAACAATAAGGACAGGATATAAGACATTATATTAAATAAAACCAACTATTTTAGGAACAGCGGCGCCCGCGGTATTAGATATGAAATAAAATTCCGAACATATAACGACTCCGGGCTCCTTATGTGGAGGCGGAAAATCGGTATACGACCTCGAGACTTCATCGGTCTAGGTCTGAGCGACGGGAAACTCCAGCTTATTTACACGGACACTGACATAAAGGAGATGAACTTGGCGACCCATGAAGACTGGTTCCAGTGTGTGGAGTCCAAGGCGAGGGTTGATGATGGTAGGTGGCACACGGCCACCGTGAGACGGAGGAAGAGGCTTGCCATGCTGCAAGTGGACGACACTCCACCTGTTAGAGGATACTCGCAGTCATTGTTAGTGCCCTCAAAGGCAAACCCCAAGCTGTGGATTGGTATGTATTTTTTTCACTGACAACATTTTTCTTTTTAATTATCTCATCAATCGTATTTATGTTCAATTTAAACTGCCACTATTGCCTGTTAACGATAAAAGCTTCCACCTATTTGATTTATTTCCAATACGTTAACAGTTAAAATAAATATTATTGCACGTTTGTATGCAGAACGAGTCAAAACAATGAATTGTATTGTACGTTTTATCCGTAATCTTTTGTTGTCCTATAAAATAGCAAAGTTAAATGATTGTTTGTTCATAGGAGGTTCTCCATCACTGCCCCTGGGTTTGCCAGCGGCCTTGTACACGGGTCTGCGAGGCTGCGTCGCCAGCGTGAAGGCGAACGGAAGACATATTGATCTCAGTGCGCCCATACGACCTGCGACCACGGTACGACATTGTGACTGACGATACGACCAAGTCGTGCGACCCGCGCATGATTGTCAGTGTAAATTGCCAAGTGGATTGTGAGATTTAAAAAAGTATTATTTTGTAGTTGTTGTGTTGAATAGTGTTTTAAATGTACCTGTCTAATAATGTACCTACCGATACATATCCGTTCCGATATTTTGTTCGTATTATTTCAATTTTACAGCTTTTTAAAATGTCCATGAACATATCTCTAAAGAGATATATATTTCATATCGCCTCGTATAAAAAGTATTCATATCTATTTAACCAAAAGAGTTTGTTGCCATAATACTTTACGTTGTAGTTTTAGATGGAATAGGAACTATATCAATTACTATCTTTTTTAAATCGGTGCTCGGATTACACATCAGAGGTATAAAGAAAAAAATGAAATATAATTATGCGAAAGTACTGAATTAATAAAAAAGACTCTTGATATTTTGTTGTTAAAATTAGCAGAAATATATAATCTAGTTAATAGATTAGTCAATAATACATAAGAATAGTTTCTATTATAAGCGAGAACAAAAATATCATGTGAGAAATTATAAAAAGTTTCTAAAACTTTATTGGTGTAGAAAATTATGATGATCAGGCCCTGATGGCGATATTCCAGCTCTTAAGCTATGTCTTCAGGAAATATTATTAATGTATCAATAATAAGCAATCGTAAATTAATATTTTGACTAACGTTTTCAGACCTTTTTATTTGATAATGAAATTATCATTTTGATTCCATTTTTGCCATTCCTTTATATTATGAAGTATGATATTTAGAAATTATTTTTAAATGACAGTGCCATAGTAATTGTACAGTAGCTGTTTTAGGATTTTTATATACTCAGTGTTTAATGCATAATACTAGGTTGTGTTTGTAATTTCCTTTCGAATAGTACCTACCTATTTATTTTTAGTGCCTACTTGTGTTATCATTGCAATCAACGTTGTTTCAGATAGTGCATTAATTTCAGGGTATATTTTATACAAACGATTCAATTACAATCAAAATTTTATGTTATGAATTACTTAAACGATTGTAGAGTGACATTAGAATTTTCGGTGCCATATATTATTTTCCAGAACTTTTTGCATGTACTTAATTGTAAAAATCGTGCAAAAAAAAATTGTTTTATGTGATGCGCTAATATTTTAAGTGGTTTTACATAATTTTCATTTTTGTATCACCTGAGATTATTTTCATAGTTTAATCTTAGTACAGACATTTTGTAATATATGTACATATAATAATAACTTTAGATTAGAATTTTTTTACAAGCCGCTTTACTGTTTTATCGAGATATCTAATAAATGTTACGAAATGTCCGTTATCCTAGATTATTAATTCCAAGTGAGTAATCTGTGAGTAAGTTTAGCCCATATGAGTACGTTCTAAGCAAATCCCTCTGGGGTTAATGTTCGCAGTTGTAGGTATGAGTGACATGAGGGCTCGCCCAAACTTTGGACACTTGACCTACAATTGTGACTTGTCTTAATCTCCTTCAAAGAGCAGCATTGTCTTTCAGTTCAAAATTCTTGAACAATCTTCACGTGGCATATGTAATCGATCTTGCTAACTTTAAGAATCATTCAATACTCTTGCTGCAAAATCAACTATTTAAATAAGGCCGGCTGTAGGCTAGTTATGTTACGAACTAATGAATAACGAATTTCAATTTTATTTCTAAGCCTGTACATTTTAAAGTAACTACATACGTAATGTTATGTATAGAAAATTGGTTTGATAGCGTAGAATCAATTACCTAAGGTAACTTTTAGTTCTTTCGTTTGATGTTATGCTAACGCAAAACTACGCTCTTTATCTAAAAGCTAAGTTCGTTTTTCTACATTTTCGTCTAGCGAACTACTTTAAGTATTATACTTAATACTAATTAAAATAAAACAATGACAATATTATAATATATATCAAAATGGCATTTAGAGTTACGTTTTTCGTGTTAGACATGCTTCGTGGTCGAACGAAACACAATTCACTTTTTAGATGATATTTAGGACAACCCTAATGCTGTTTACTCGGACTTAGTGATGAACGAGTACATTCCTGAGTTGTACTTATTATTATGTACTTAATTACAAACAAGATATAAATATTAAAATAATATTATATCTGCAATCGCGTTATCAGCAATAACCTACCTTTAGGTACAGTATTGTCACTGGTTCGTACATATCTTCCAGTCCAGTTTGTTACGAAATGTGTGTTTTGATGTAACTATCTTAGTTTAATAATACAAAACCATAAAATAAAATGAGACTGCAATCCGTAATAATGTGTTTATTTACGAACCCTTTCCGAAAAGTAACGGTCCTTGTAAAATATAAGAAAACTGGAAAACTGGAACTGGAAAATGGAGGAAAATACGATCCAATGGAAAGAAAACGACAATGAATCATCGACGATAACAGTTCAGTTAAATGAGTTTCTTGCTTATCAATGCATCAATTTACCCTGTGAATCATCGAGCTAGAACTAACAGCTAGTACCTCAACTCAACACGAATACCGAAATTCTACCATTTTCAATCTATAAGCCGATAAAGCGCAAGCTAAACTCGTAAAACCCTGAGGACGTGTCTTATCAAATTCTTGATCGGAATTTATGGATAATAAATTAGTTAACTGTTTAGCCAACCGTGCCCTTGTACCGATGGAGCTTAGGTGCCGCGAATATTACTAATGGCCTTCAAACACGAAAGCTTTTAATTTAATGATATAGACAATTGTGGGACTGGCCACAAGTTTATACAATGTACAGACAACCGCTGATAGCTATTAGGCGATTGGATTGATGAGCAGAACTTGTTTACTTATGTTTGGACATGCCCGTCGATTGTTTTACCGTCCGATGACGTAATATAATAGTTATAGGAGTTTCGGGAATTAACAAGAAAAATTATTTGATATTACCTTCTGAAGGATTCGGGTCTCTGTTGCTATGGGATATATAATATATTAATCATCCAAAGACGATCGACTGATTTCAGAGTGGTGAGAGGTGGTGTTTTATTTATCTTAATTATGCCATGAACATGGAAACCATTGTGAAAGGATCAAATAACGTAGAAAGAAGTTTTGTTTTAAGGTGATTCGTTTAAAGTTATAATAACAGCCTATTGTTGTCCTTTGGTAGGGCTAAGACCTCTTCTGATACCGAGATGGCATGAGCATTGATCATCACCACGATTGCACAAGACGGGTTAGCGATTTCAGACTTACTTACTTATTATCCTCACGATGTTTTCCTTCGCCTATGACAGTAATGTCTAAGATAAACTCAGAAAGTATCTACATGTAAATTTTAAATAAGTCCCATTCATTGACTTATATATTACTTTGGTCCTTTTGGTACATGCCCGGATTTGAACCCACAACCTCGTGCATGAGAGGCGAGGCCATAGTTTCGATAGAATATCAATATAGCTCTCGAAATAATATTTGCTACAAATCGTCATATTTTCACAAAATAATCTTATTTGCAGCATATTTCGTTGTCATAATTGGTGTATATTATTGAGTTTTGATCTCGTATACAACCTGAAACAGTGCTACAATTTGCAAAAACGTAATAGTAGAGGAGGTAGGTATACTGCGTGATTTGTGATTTTACACGGAATAAATTTCATTGCCAGTAGTTGTTTATTATTCAATAAGCGTCAGAATGAGTGTCATTCATCGCACCCCAGGGGGAATCCACAGTTACAGCAAGTCAAAAAAACCTGTCAACCTGCAAGTCGGACTCTCGCACCGAGGGTTCCCTACAAATTTGAAGGTACGTATCTTCAAATTTACGGTTTTCGGATTTTTTCCTTTGCTTGCGCTACATGACATTGTTTCTTGCCATATTTCATTATTCTAGGTCAACGGGATGTACCCTATAGGTTTTGATTCCCTTGCGAGTGTCAAAATAAGCGACATAATGCTCGTATCTTTTGATTGCGTTGACTTAGAAGTTTGATTTTTTCACTGCTTCAAGGAATTGCAGCCTTGAGTATTTGAAATTAATTTCAACTTGATAACTTCACGCGTTATTGAGAAAAAGGGTCTTGACAGGCGGACAGGCAGGCGGACAACAAAGTGATCTTATAAGGGTTCCGTTTTTCCTTTTGAGGTACGGAGCCCTAAAAAAGGAAAGAAAAAACAGTTTTATACCGTTATAAAACCAATTTTCTGATTCCTAGCTCAGGCAGATGCTTTATCAATAAACAAAATAATTATGTAGTTTTATTTTCTGAGGAATTTGAATTTGAGGATTTAGAAATGACGTTAAACGACGTGCTGCGTTGACCCATAGTTTCGAATTTAGCCCTGATGTGCCATCATAAAATCATTTTAATTTATCTACGCAACTGACATAACATGGCAGTTACGTACACCCATTTTTTTAAATTTTTTTGTTCATAATTCTATAATTTATTATGTGTTACAGTCGCGAATCATATTTTGATCAACATACAGTCTGACACTGACCTTCAAATTGCAAATAACGTAAGAAAATTTAAATATCGCGGTTACCTTAGCGCATCCCCCTTAAAACCTACTAGGAAAGCCTTCACAGAGTAGGTTTACAATTTGTACAGTAGACTGCGTATACACTGAAAAGACAATCAGAGCCATTTTGTAGCGAAATACGCGGCGTAGCGTATAAGTGCTACGCCCCATAGCGCATAAGTGCTACGCCGCGTAGCGTACATGTGCTACGCCGCGTAGCGAAAAATGCTACGCCGCGTAGCGCACATGTGGTATGCTGCGTAATGTGGCCACAGGATGCCCGATGTTATTAATATTTATTTATGAATCATATTTGTTTATCGATTTTTGTAAATGTTATTACACAAAGCTTATTGTGTCCACAAAGTGTTGTTTACGGAATACGTAATAAATGAAAAAACTTATTTGTTCAGAGAGTAAACATTTATATTATTTCAGCAGACATTATTGGATAGGATTTGGTGAAATCACTAGCGAATAGTAAAAAAGTCAACAACACGATATTTGTTACATCTTACTATTAGGTGAGCTGAAACAAAGTTAGTATCACATAAATTCGGCAAGTACGGGAGGTATCAACATTTCTTTATTTATTTGACAATAGTGCGTAATATACGACGGCATAAAAAGGCGAAACGAACAGATTGATATATCATCCTCTATACAGACCCGCCTCTAATCTCAACTAGCCTGAATTATGGTGTAGAAAATATCCTCTCATTCTTTGCATAAGCCATAAATCACGTGAGCCACCGGAATCCCTGGAGGCATTATGAACGAGGAAAATAAGCAATAGGTAGATATTAACCAAAAAGTGAAACGCCGCTTAGGGTGGATTTCTCAGATATGTGGGAAAGAAAACAGCCTCGCGGAGAGGCAATTTAAGAATACGCCGCGAAATTCTCATGTATTACCTAACGCGCTATTGGATTTTAGGATAATACAGAAATAAAATTTTTGGATAACTTACTCAAAGAAATTCACAAAAGAAAAGTTCAAAATTGTGTAACTCCTTCGAGACGTACTACAAAAGTAGTAAAACTAAATTGAGAATTCAGCCAATCTGTATATTACATGACAGTATTTCAGCTCATTACGTTTTCATTTAGTTTCTTTCAACTTTTGTCCCTCGATAAAATCAGAAAATCGGGTACACATTTTATTTATTCCCAGAAGTTTCAAGTTTATTAAGGTTAAAAGTATGGGTATACGAAAAAAGCAATAAAAGGTAACGAAATGGAATCATAAAAACATCGCGTGTTCGGCGCAAGCGTTTTATCACTTTATTAAATGTTTGGGTCGTTGGTGCAGGTAGAAAGGTTTTCTAGGTGTAAAAGAAGTTCATTCTAGCATGTTACAAGCCGCAGTTGCATGACGAAGAGTAATAATCGCAACGTTATTGCACTTGCATCTGTTAATTTAAAACATCTACACTAGACGTTAATTTTATGAACAATTCTATCCACATCCTACTTTCCAGGTACTTGTAGATTTAACAGTTAATTTACCGGAAACTTTAATTTAAAACACTAAACGCCAGTTTTGTATTTTTCAAAGCGTACCAAGCAGTAAGTACAATTTTTTTTGTATGATCTTTTATTGATGCATTTAAGGTTGTCAGTTCAATCGAGCTCGAGTAAATTCCTTTTGTAATTGACTACTGTCAGTAGTGCTATTCTGTAAAAATCTTACCGTGACAACTTAGGTGAAGTGAGCATAAAGTGAGCTGTCAATAGTGTCAATCCCTTATATTAAGGGGAATGACAGTTCACATCAAGCTCACTTAACCTTAGTTTTCACGGTGAGATTTTTACAGAATAGCATTGCTATAACGTTATTTTTTACAGAATAGCACTGCTGTAACGTTATTTCCACTAATAGGTATTATACCTCGTCAATCACTTTAGGTTACGTTAGTCAATTACAAAAGGACCGGAAGGAAACGATGAACGGGAAATACGACAGCATAGCTTATGCGCTGTTAAATTGATCATCATCGTCCTGCGCAACACCCGCATTGGGTAATACACTGTCGATCTCAACTGAATGATTTTAAAGGATATTGCTAATCCATTGCTTCATATGTTCGAAAAGTTTGTCTGCTCAACGTCGTAAATAACGCAATGAATTTTGTTGAACTGTCAAAATGAAACCCATTGGTACTGATAGTGTGTTACACTATTATCCCTCTGGTACATGTTACTTGGGGTCGGCGCATCACATGTTCTTTTTCCATTCAATGTCAATTGTCACGCTATCATTCACTATCTTCCCTTTCATATCAAATATTAAATACAGGAAGATTTTTTTATCACCATCCAAATTTTTACAGGTTGTTCCATAAATTTTGGTCAAGTAGGTATTGAACTTTTGTATGACACAGCAGATTTTTTTTCGTGATATCAGAGTTGGTCCTATAGTGAAAGTTGTTCATATTCATGGGTAGAACAGCCTGTAAAAATTTGGATGGTGATAAAAAATCTTCCTGTATATGATGACATATTGATAAATAAAAAATATTCTTTTCCCTTGCATTTTCTATGTGAAAAATTCACTTGAAGAGTTGCTAACCCCATCATAACAGCAAAAGTGAAAGCTTTAACACGGGCTTTTATTTTGCATGAGGGATTAGGTCCCAGAGGCTAGATTTTTCAACACAGTTTTGAATTTTCAGTCGAATATTTTCGCAGTGAAAGCTTGGCACTCGATGCATGCACGTTCCGCTGGTGATTCATACGCGACATGATTTGTGGCACCCCTATCGGTGTTGTCATGGTTTGGTAAATACCGTGTCAACTGCGATGCAATAGATAAATAAATCAAAAAATTACTGACTAGATTAATTAGTGATGATTGCGGGATTTCATAAAATACTCAAATCTATATTTGTTTTGCATTCAGACGAAATATTAAAATTAAATCTTTATTTATTTTAGTTTACGCGTTTGTGTAATCAGTAACAATGCTGAAACTAAATATTTTATTTCTAAGAAATTTTATGTTTGGTGCGTAGAAATAATATTTTACAATAGAGCGATGGAACAAAACTGTGAAGCACTTTTGTATGGCTCACAATCATGCACGTATTTTTCTTTCAATCGTGTATAAATAAGGCTAAGGTAAACATGAAGTTATACAGATTCCCACCGTCTCCCGGGATTTGTATCTCGTCTCCCCGCAGCGCGAGACGTGTCCTGAATACGTTCGCGATTCTTGGTGATACGCGCAACCCGGCAAACCTTCCGTTTGAGAACTCGCTGAAAGAAATCCAAACGTTACTGTGGACATATCTGTACGACTTTGTCTCACGCAAATGATACACAGCATGTGATGCATATTCAAAGCGATTCCGGCAACCAGCAACGCAATAGTTTAAAAACTGTAGAAGGATATATTCGTTAGGTATGCATTAAGAGTTATTAATATATGTAACACTCTTTTTGGATACGTTTTTATTACGATATTAACAAACCACCACTAACTAGTATCTATCACTTGTGAATCCAGAGCGAATGTTCAATCAGCGCGATAACGGCATCGCTAGTATCGTCAACTCATCTATCGTCATCATTTAAACCTAAAATATTACTTATTCGTAACCAACACATCGGGGGCGCAAAGCGAGTTCACAACGTGTTGGATCGCAACCTAGAATTTTATTGTGTCTTCTTATCATGTAGCAATGTCCACAGTCCCCGCATAGGACACAGTCTTCACCCTAGATTGTATTACGAATGTACATTATGTACGTACTCTCTCTCTCTTTGAACACAAACGGGACTGCAAACGAACTCCAAAGGACGTTGCCTCTGTAAGTAATAGTATGAAACGAATAGCTGCTCGAACTGTTTGTGAATCAGAAAGAGAATTAGAGATAATCATATTACTTTATATAAATGTGATGACATAGAATAAAAAGTGGAAGCTTTGAAAGGCGGGAGAGAAAATAAATTGGGGTTGATATATTGTCCCTGTGGAGTAAGAGCAGGCCCACGTGATATGAAGCGCCATGATATATTACCTCCATAAGGTTGTTACGATATAAGCAATTGAATTATAATTTGTGTAAATGGCGCCATGTGTAGATACCGTGGTAGATACACACTGAAGATTAATGGAAACGAATTTTCTCTCCGCGCTCCGTCAGATTAAGAAAGCTTTGTATTCTTTTTCGCAGTGACAACGACGTCTCGAGTAGGCTACTATAAAAGTTTTTGCAAAGGAGCTGCGTTTAGGTAATGTCGCTCTATGTAGGTAAGAAAATATGTATACTACATAGCTCGGTAAGTATAGGACATGCTTACAAATTACGTTCAGCAGAAGATAAAGTACCTGAGTATTCGGTCGGTAAGGTCGACGTCTTACGTACGAAGTTGCGACAAAAAGAGAACATTATACATACGTTTAGAAAGGTCCATGTAACAACAATATTGGTAGCCGTGACAGGGATCCGTGGAAATCGGACTCCGTGACTACGATAAATCGTTTAATTCCACCCCGGTGACTCGGCCGATTGCGAGAGGCCAAAACGCCATCACAATTTACTGCGATCCAGTCCCAACGTGCTAGAAATAACCTGCTGCTTCGCCAGCATTTGTGTACCATTTGAATGGACTTAATAGTCAATTGATCGTACAAGTAGATACCAATAGGAATTACGGCACTTGTATTGCAATTCGGAACAGAGCGGCGCCTCGTTCTGCTTCATTTGTACATTTGCGAGAACTCACGCACGAACCCTTGATCAATCAATATCCAGGTAATTAATATAGGTACGTTATACTCACAAACAACGCATGTAAACATGCTAATGCGATCGTTATGAGATAGCTGTGTTAGGAAACATAAATAGAATTTCCATTTCGTACCTAAGGCCCGGGAGCAGAGATTATCACGCTTGAGTTATTATATGCAAAACCTCAGCAAAACTCGAGCGTTTCAAGAATGTTTAAAGCTTTGTACCAGGACAAATGCTTGAATATCACCGGCTAATGAAATTAAGGTGAGAAAGGAATTATGAAATATTACGACACTTATTACTACATTTGAGGGGAAGTACTTTGAAGCACGTAACAATGTGTGATTTTTATGTGTGAAACCTAATATGTATTCAATTTGCGATATATCGCAATGGTAACGGCATGTAATCACTAATATATCATTGTGTATGGCTTGAAGCTGGTAATGGGACGTTTACCCTGATGAGGAAAACGTGGACGATACGATATTGTGTTGTATTAAGTATAATATTTTAGATAGGTACTAAGGCGACTACTATTTTGATGTCATAATCTTGGCTGTTATAAACTAATGGATTCGAATGAAATACGTATAATGGTTTTATTTATATGAAATTGAAGGCTACGCATTAGTATTTGAATAAGATAGCGGTGTGGCCAATCCATCTGGCAAGCTTGTTTAATGTAGTGATTACGATTATTTACATTGAATTGACCTAATAACATTAATTTAAACTTGTTTTATAACCTTTTTGGATCCATTTAGATTCTAAAAATATTTGATCAATGCGTAGAATTTTTTAGAAGTAAAAGGATTTATTGTTTACACTAACAAATGTTAGTAAGTCGGACATTTAAAAATATGATCCACCTTATTTCATACGTTATTCAGATGAGACCGAAATGAACCGAAGGTAAGGAAAAGAAAGGGATTGTCGAAAAGGATAATAGAAATCAAATTAAGAACACTCAGGGGAATTATGGCTTCAATATTATTATTAAAAGCGATAAAGTTGCAAGATATGAGAAAACCCTGTAAATATGATAAAAAGGAAACCAGGAGCGAGGGAGATGCCATTTAGTTACAAAGAAAAAGAAATAAACCACATGATATTTCATTTAGTAGAGAAACAAAAAATCTCCGCCGAAATTCGTGGCACAGTACCTACTTTATATAATTTTATTTCAGAAAGTATTTTTGCTTATCTCTCTTCATAGAAGTGCTATCACGGGGATTTGAATACCAAGAGGCTGTATAAGGAAGACAGCGGTATCCGGTCATTTTATAAGATGTATCACAGATATACAGAGAGGTATAAGAAAACAGGAGATGTTGGATACAACATCTCAGGCCCAGGTCTCAGGTCTTTTTTTGGCCCAGGATACTGGGCCAAAAAAAGTTATTTAATCACCATTTATACAGTGTGTCAGGTTAAATGAGGCACATACTTTAAGGGATTGTAGTACCCATGAAAATGAACAACTTTTACTAAGATACCAACACTGAAATTGAGAAAATAACAGCCGCTCCATACATTTATGTTCGCATAACTGGACAAAATGTAGGGAACAGCTGTTTTTTTTTTTTCATATTATTGAGTCCGCCTCATGTTAAAAGTTGTTCATTTTCATGAGTACTACACTCCCTTAAAGTATGTCCCCTTGTTTAACCTGACACACTGTAGGTTCTTATGTTGTAAAATCTACGAAAACGGTTATTGTAACACTGAAATGCCTATGTTCAGCTTGACATTTCCAATACAAGTGCCTACTTTAACATTGCGCTTTCACAGAATAGGAAAATGGACAGTCGCAATGTAAACCAGCTAAGTGACATACGGTGTAACCAGTAACTTAGCTTTGTAACTAATTTGAAGGCCATTTTGAAGTAAGTATAGTTCAAAATGGCCTTCAGAGTTAGTTTGAGACGAACTACTGTTCGTCTCTGAATATCAATTCGAGTATTAGTCCCAAAACCAAAATCGTAAGTCCCACTTGGCGAAGTACGTACCTACTACGGGGACTTAAATCAGGTAGTACGGTTGAAACAAAGTCAACTAGTTTCGCAGCCAAAACTGGCGCCTTAGTCTAGTTCGGTATGTCGCCGAAGTTCGCCTAAGTCGTATTTAACTTCACTGAACAGCTTGTGTTGCAACCGCATACCAACAAATTTTGACACCGTTGTATATCTACTTAGGTATAATCGTGAACAGTCAGCAAACTAAGCAGTGCGGTTACTTTAATTTACTTTCAACTTATCTGTACTACTCGTACTTCGAATCAAACGGTTTGCTTATCAGATTTCGGGATCTGCTTTGTAATTAAACTTTTACTAGATGGAAGACCGGTGAGCATGTACGTTGTGCAGAGCGTAAAAACACTTAACCGACGTACAGACAGGCTTGTATTAAAAAGATTTATGGCAGTACTTTGAATTATTCAACATCCATAGTTTCACCTACTTACATAAATATTGTAAGAAGGCGAACCGATTTATTAATATTCATTTCTACACTAGCTCTTTCCAGGGTTTTGTTCAAAGAAAATTTTGCTTTCCACAGAAAATTATGTTTGAGGTCTCGTCTTTGTCTTCTTTCGTTCCTTTGTCTTTCGTGATGAAATGGACAATGCCAAGAAAGATTATCAACTGCATAGCTCAGGAACATTATAATTGAAGGAAGGTATACGAGAGACACGAGATTAATAAGAAAACTCATCACGCAAATTAAATACAGTAAACAATAACGGTCCACAGAGCTAATGATACCGCAATATCGGCCGATCTTTTATCTCAACCAAAGCACCTCGGACCGCCTCGTCAAATCAGATTAGACTATCAGTAGGTCGATATTAATTACGTCTCATTAACGCGTAACTATCAACACTACACGCCTATCAAATCACTAGTGATTCTCTCAAGTCGTTACGGAGCGAAAATTAAGTCGAACTTACGACGTCGAGCCACGACAGAGGCTTTTAATACCGCTGAACATGCAACTATTCAATCACTACTGCGAGCCGTGTTTCTGTTGTAAATAGCTCGCCTATTTAACAAAATGCCATCATTAATCTTTGTTTTGATAAAGCGTTTTCGTAAATTTTAATGGCGGATGGCTTGGACAGGAAAATGTTATTTTGATACCTGTCTTCTGAGCGTTTCTTTCTTACGTATTTTTTACGTTTGTTTTTTTTTTTGTTATCGCTGTTATCATAGTCGGAAATTGTAAAAGTGAACTTAGCTGTAAAAATACAGATGATATTTTAAGCTAATGGACAAAATAAAACAATTTTCAGGCAAAAGATTTTATGGCTATAAAATATTCATACTTACCGGTTTCGTTAAAAGTTTGGACTTATTTTTACGATGTTTTTCTTTTGCGCTGTTTAATATTTTCTTTTACCTGAAAAAAGCATTACAAATTAGTAATAATTTATTAGAGTCTGTACTTAGTTTTGGAAAATAAATAAAATCGTGTTTACTTAAACAAAGTAAATATACTCGTATATTAAAATGTATCAAACTGACAAATTAAAATAACAAAACATGGTAGCAAATTGGAAGCTATAAATAACTTCTAGGTATATGCTCAGGTTCACAAAATTCAACTTTAAAATAAATATGTAACAAGCAGAGTTATGTTCATAATAAATGCCTTTAAAACTAAGCTACACAGAAACGAAGTGTTACAAAATGTGAAAGAATTTTACATTTAAATCCTACAGAGCAAGGTTGGTCTCACAAAGTCAGAAACAGTGGGTCGCGGCGTCACGGCTGGCTGCCTCCTCCTCTACGACAAAATGCACTCACGCCTCCGCCGGGCCGCGTGCACTCACGAATGCATTTACATATTGATCTCCAAATCACAGTAGCCGACTGAATCGCAAATAAAATGCATATTTGCGAATAGAACTCTGATTTTCAAATCTTAGGTAAGCTTCTCCCCGAGTTCTGGCCTGTGCTGTAATTTACGACACGCTTTTATTTTTCAATCACAAGTAAAGCGAAATGACCACTTCGCGTTTTAACTATCGTAACGGTCTCCTAGATGCACCTTAAAATCCAATCAGGACTACTTCTCTGTTCATATTGAAAAGGACCTTAAACCGATGGAGCTTTAGTTTGTTTTGCATCAACATAAAACTCTTTGAAGTTTACAATTGGATAATTTAGACGTCTTATTCAACTGTGACTCAAATCATTATTGTTTCCGTTTCCAGGAAATCGAATTAATTGTAAATTGGTACAAACTTTTAATCCACTTTTGAATACAGGGGTAAAGTTTCCGATGAACGTTTTCGGTTTATTTTAAGTAATTATATTGCCTACTGTTAAAATCAATTACAACAGTGTTTCCAAAGTACGCCACTTGGGGCATGAAAGCCATTGCACCAACACGACCGTAATTGCCATCACTGATAGTAATTGGCCTACTTCAACAAAGGCAGCATTAAAAGCCGCAGCATTTATTGACATAGAGCATGACGCACGCCGATCCATTAGTGGTTTGCTGGCCCATCCCCTGCACTACGGTGTATACCCTGCACTATAGTTATAATGTTGTAATTTCTTGGTAACGTCTAACAAGTGCTTTTGTCCTGAGATTAAGCTGACTTAAGTTTGAATAACTTGTACAATGGATCTGTTAAAACTTAAATTCTATTACTTTGATAAGTCAGCTCGCTAAATGATGGCATCGAACAGTTTATGAGCGACGAGATTATAAATATCCTACTGCGACCAGACAGTAGATTTTTTGCCATTTTAGCGAATTAGGCTTGAAACATTTCAAGATAATCAGATTATTTTTATTTTACATTTGACAGAAACAAGTCTAGGAAACGTCTGAAAAAAAACCTTTTTCCAAGAAACTGATTTAGGTCGACACATTTTCGATCCTTGAAATAACATTTCTATTAAGGGCTGATTTTCCAAAGCCAGATATCTTTTATCCGTGGAATCAAATTGACAATCAATCTATTTGGTTCTTTCCTCAAAAGACCATTTCACAGACCAATTTTGATCTTATCCGTGGTCTTCACATGAACTGGCTAAGATTATGTCTTGACTTTAAAAGAAACTGTGAATTCTGAGTTTGCTTTGGCGTTTCTTAACGCCGTCCTCATCTAGTTTTTAAAATATGATTGACGTGTAAAGTGTCAAGTACAAACATGTTACAGAAATAAATCATTTATCATAACATTTGACAGATTTTCTTTTAAGATTTTTTATATTACATTTACATTTATAAAAATTAAGTTCCCAATCAAATAATCATTCGTACAAATAGATCCCTGTATAAATTCTATCATGAACAGCAGAGTTTACCGAGTGTAACGTGAAAACGGCAACGCTTAGCAATACGTTAGAACGGCATGATAGTATTACATACAGAATGCCGCGACTGCGTGGAACATAATTATTGTCAGCTACCGCAAAATTTCATGTTCGGTTGAATAACACAACGCAATGACGCCGTAGGAAGGATGTTTGCGTGACTCAACTTTGATGATTATAAAGTTATACAATTATGAAATTGTCTTCTGGTTTATTTTACTTTGGTGTTTCTGATGAGCATACGTACATTAATTATACCACGCCTGTGTTGCAGAGGCGTCCTAACCTAGTTACACCAAAATTTACTTTAATTAATAGGCCCAAATTCCAACTCCGAGCTGCTTTTGAGAAAATCTTGATGGAAAAACCTAAAACACTTTACCCGATCTGAGAATCAAACCAACACCACGCTAATAGTCGTACTTGCGATCCTATCCTACCAACGAGACAGTCAAATAATTCCAACTCAAAATATGTATTGCTTATAAAATTCAACAGGGTTATATTTCATCTTTCACTGAGATAGTATAAACTAGTCAGCACAATGTAAATACTGCAATAGAAACAGTTGAAGACCTCTTCAACTAGTAAGAGATCTCCAGTGGTTTTGCTTACACTAATGCAAGTATATTAAACTACAATTGACCTCAAGCGAGGATCTAGTTGTTTCTATCTAAGAGCAAAGATGCTTTTCTTATCAACAAAGTAAAAAAAACCGTTATTCTATTCCATGAAGAGGTTTTCGAAAGAAAATCTAACTTGATTGTATGTGGAGAATGGACACTATATATAGCTACTCCTACGACGTAGGTACATGGCATACCATTAATGGTTTCGTACTACTTGAAATGCATGAAGACAAGTTGCCGAGATATAAGGTGAAAAACTATAGGACAAATAAAATTAAAAGTAAATACTTACATTTAATTTTCACTTTGATCTTATAAAGAAAATGAGATAATAACCAGAGGATTTTTGTGAAATGTACCTAAATTAAAGTACGACTAATTTCGATTCTAATTGTCGATTTTATTTTTAATTTTCCTTCGGTAAATAATTAGGTATGTAGGTTTAAGTCATGAACAACTTGACTTGTACATAAAAGCATCTCTCTTCAAAGCAAACGCAAAAGTTTTATTAAAGAAAACTAGAAGGCTAATTAATTTAGCAAAACAGACTAACTGAAGCTAGATAGATAGATCTGTTGGTTTTAAGTAAGATAAATGTAGGTATCAACTTGCATAATTAAAATGAAAAATTATTCTCCAAATGAAAGTATATCAGATATATCTCTTTCTATACGAGATAAGTCCTTAATTTTGTTTTGCTCAACTATACTTACTCGTACATGATCCTTATTAAAACTTTCTTAGTAACAAACTAAGAAATATTTTCTCAGAAATGTTTAATCTAGTTTAGCCGTACACGGAATCTCATTACCGTGTGCCTAATAGGGAAGCAATAATCAAACATTCTCAATACCGTCGGAAGTGTTCGGTATTTTAGTCACAAAAAGTGAAACGCTTCTGTGAAAACAAACTGACGGCTGTTCCGAAGGCGACGAAAGTTAATTTCACGGGTTGTGAGTGCTTCTTCAGAACTCGTCCCGCTCGAACAATCCGCGACTCGGTTGCCATTAATCACCGCGCACACAAATATCATTAGTTCTCTACTCCGCTATGCTGCCACACCTAGCGGTTTTTAAACCATTATTGATTACGTTTGTTTTACATTTTACTGGTTTTACCTAAAAAAATAAATTTTTCGTTTGGGAACAGAGTTTTGAAGTAAAATAGACAAATTTTTAGATAGATAATTACGTTTACAGGCATTTCAGCAATCAAAAAGTGTTAATGCTGTTAATAAGTAGGTATTCAATTTAATTTATTTACGAGTAATACACTTTTTTTCATTAGGTAGGTAGGTACTAGTAATCTTTTAGCATCAAATTATTTCACAATACGAATACGAATCGGGAATTTTCTCTTCACCTAGTTTCAAAGAAAAGAAAACTTAAGTGTTAAATAAAAATTGGTATATAATACCTAGGTTAGTCACCATCATCGTGCTAATGTAAAAAGTTGAAAGTTTCTTTAGAAAATTTCGCAAAGAGCCAGTGGATGACATGCAGAAGTTCCTCAACTTGGCCTATAAATCATACGAACGTAACGTAATTTTGATATATTACGTAGATATAGAAAATCTTAATCCACTTTTCCTGTAAAAACGCGGAGAGGGCATAACTTTGTAATCTCGAAAGAGTTTGAGATATATGAGTTGAGAAAAGTCTGCAACGTGGTCTTGTTACAGAATAAATGCATTTTTCAGGAAATATATCACTGCATTAACGCTATAACTTAGTTACCACCCACCACAAAAATGACTTACCTACTCATAATATATGCTAAAGGATTAAAAAGACTTTTATCCCCGAAAATACGGTGAACTGTAAACATGTATTTCGTTTCAAACTTATATTTGTTCATGCTGTTTGCATGAACAAATCCAGACCTAGTCAAAAGTTTAGAATTTTATGTACTAAATTACAATTTAAAATAGATATAAATTACATTTCATTTTCGGTATAACTGTAAAATACTGTGAGTACCATAGATAGTGCCATCTACGAAGACGCGCCCACTCTTCTTACTAATCGCTGGTTAATTCCGTTAATGTTTTAGTTTTTTGATAAACACTAATTCCCCACTAATAAGTAATCACTGTGCATCGACGAAACTAAAACACTAGCGGAATGTTGCACACTTGTATTGTAAGAGTGGGTCTTCGTGGGTGGCAATATCTGTAATGCTGCTGAAAGCTAATTTCTACTAAACTTAAAACATCTTTCTATGAGCAATTCATAGGCTGCCATGACAACTCTAAGCCAAGACATCACATTGGCATTTCATACCATCCCATGATCCGTAATCCGTATTATGACAAAACAGTTTCTGAACAAAATTAAGTATTATGTCAGTTACATCGCAAGCTCTTGACCCGAGGAAAAGAACAGTGAAATTGTCTTTGAGGATAGTAGAAACTCGAGTGCTGAGTGAACGCTACGTGTCTGCCTCATCCCTTAGGGATAGAACAAGGGACGCTTAGCCGGCTACATTCCTCGAAGTTCAGTTTAACGACTTGCCATGTTTTATTTATTCTCAGTCGTATCGCTACTACGTACATTATTGGTGTTAAATAACCCTTTTGATACTATGTGTTAAGTATACAAAATTAAACTGATAAAAAAATATCACACTAATATTATAAAGTCGAAAGTTTGTGAGTGTGTGAATGTCTGTGTGTTTATATGTTTGTTACGTGAACGTGAAGAAGTCTTCACGTTCAAACGGCTGGACCGATTTTAATAAAATTTGGATGAAGGTAGAAGTTAGTTCTTTAATTCGTGTTCAATGTTAACTGTACCAGTAACGTCTCAAAAAGTCTAATAACTTTCCTTACGGTGGTATTCTCATTATTACAGTACCTACATGTTGTAATTTACCTAGAACTTAAACAACTGAGTCTTCAAAATAATTGTTAATACGAACTTCGAAATAAATTCATGAACTTTCCTTATAATTAAATTAGCAACATGAAGTCCTATAATTAATTAAAAGTTCTAATTTGTATGCAAAAGGTAGGAATAACTTTGCGTCCGAAGTACTGATGTTTCTCGTCTGTGGAGCATCGTTGTTTTCTTTGATTCCTACTTCATTTCTGTTATATAAATAAAGGTTAAATTATCAATTTGAGGTACCCCGTCGCTTGTTTGTAGGGTTAATTGAAAATCTCCCTTATATTGTTTAATCTAGACATAATAAATGAAACTGAACTGTGTCGGACTGTGATCGTAAAAAATGGTTGCACCAAAACGTACTTAATTACTTTTAGGTACAATTTTAGTAAATGGTCTGAAAATTTATTTTAAAGTCAAGTTTTAGGGCCTCAAAAATTGTCAATATTCAACGACTATTGGACAATACCAAAGGACAATTTAAGTTCCAACTGAACTGATTATATTTTTCAATCATTATCATAAAGAAAGCAACACATCAGTAAAGACAAATCCAAGTCTAGTTAAACAACACGGTAAGTAATTTATCAGCACAGAATCCTAAATCTCTCGGAACACATTTTAGCTAACTGAAATGGAATCACAAGTCTAGCCACTAACGAATTTGTAACAAGATAAACTGACCTTTGATTCGCCTAAATGCGAGGGGAATAGTGTAATTGTACGATAATTTAAGATTTAAGAGCGTTTACGACGTATGGCATTTCATTCAAACATTCAAGACCTTGTTTTTCGAAATGAACGAACCAATTTTAATGAAACTTCGTACACATACGCATGATACAAAGATCTAAAAAGTTAAGAACATTTTCCAAATGCAGTGTTCCGGCAAATTAGACCGATTTTTTATTTTCCATAGAAACAGAGATTTCCAGTTAGGTATTTTTTTTTTAAATAAGACATTTTTAAAAATGTTCTCTACTAACTTTTTAGACCTTTGCATCCTGCATGCGTACGAAGGGCGAAGGCGCGGGCGAAGACGCGTGCAAAAGCTACTGTAAAATATATTGTTTACACTGATTTAAAAGAACGCTTGACCCATGTTCTAGTTATATTTTTAATATAAAATGACCTTTTATGAAGACTGAAAGTCTTTGTTTAGGCTTGTGCCAAAAAGCCAGAACTTCATTTCGCATTCAAGTATTTCGTGACAAACGTTTTGGCGCATGAAACTAGCAATATGTCTGAACATACTCGTACACGTCGCATACTAAAGCGAGAGCGGCCACAACTTAAATAATAATACGTTCACTGTTGTTACAGCGAACTTTACTGGAGAAACAAGTTGTTGTAATTTACTAAGGAGGTAAGCAGTGACCAATTTACGCTAAAAGAATTTTAAATAATTGTGTAGTATTGAAATAAAGGACCGTCTACTACAGAGGGTGGTAGAACGAGGTACAATAACCAATCAATAAGGACTGCCCAACTCGACGATCGACCGTACACGATGACGCGCGACGCGATACTCAAGTTAAATTCGAATCATTTTAATAAGGGAAGATATCGTTAAAGAAAAAATAGGTTGTGGTTTGAAATCTGGGCAAGAAGTAATGCAACTTTATCAATAAAATTCATATGTACTTACATTCTGAGTTTCTACTATAAATTACTGACATCGGTAAAGAAAAACATCGTGAGGCAACGGACTTATAGCTAGTTTCTGCCCGCGACTTCTGCGTAAAATTTCGGACCCTAGACCCACCGCGTCGATTCGCATCGCCCGCCCGCGATTTTACTTCGTTTTCGTTTAGCATTCTTTCTGATTTTTTTTTCTCTTTATTCGGCTCCTAAGGGTCGTGATGTTTACCTATAATCTTCCTCAAGAATTAGGCTATCAAGTGCAAAAATAATTTTTCAAATCCGACTTTTACTTCCAGAGATTATTGCGTTAAAACAAAAAAAAACAACAAATCGCTCGGACACGAAGGGTTCCGTGCCACAAGTCAAACAAAAAAAAACAAAAATGAGCACGTTTCTGTATGGAAAGGGTCTCCTTTTATTTTTTATTAACCCCCAGAGGTTGCAAACGGAACCCTGTAAAATAAAGTTCATGAGATACAGTCCGCTGACAGACAGACGGACGGACAGATGGACAGCGGTAGTATTAGTAGTCTGAAATCGCTAAACTCGTTTTGAGCAAGCATTGTGATCAATGCTCATTCATTCCTTCCTTGTATGAGAAGAAATCTTTGCCCTGCAGTGGGACAATAGGCGGATATAATTTATTACTAGCTGCGCCTCGCAGTTTCACCCGCATAAGTTTCGATCCCGGGGGAATATCGGGATAAAAAAATAGCGTATATGTTAATCCAGGGCTGTCAGCTAGATCCATACAAAATTTTATCAAAATTGGTCGCCTTTATAATATTTGTGTGATTATTATAGATACCTACATCTAGATTAAATATTTCAAACAAGTACATTTTCCAGCCATTAAATTTAGCCATCCTTGTCACATTTATAACAACTGCGCTATTTCTAAAAAAACTACAAACAGTTATTTGCTAGAACGGCAACAATCCGGTCCGAGGCCCGAGGGTGTATTCCACGAACACTGCGGTGGTGCAGATTATTTCCAACACTTGTATTAATAAAGCAATTTCAATTCATATAGCCTTAAGCCATTACAGTGGGCTGGGATGTAATAGTCAAGTTTATGAGGCCCGTGTGACCTTACGAATACCTTGACTTGTTTACACACAAAGTATTGGAAGATATTTTTGGGAATATCCGTCAGTTCATGAAAAACTAGTTTCTTTCTAGAAATGTCTTGTTCCCCTGACCCACCCCGTCACCTGCCCACGCTGTCTTCTGACTTATTTTCTTTTTACTGGGTGCCTAAAGGGATTAACGTATTCAAACAAACAAAAAAATCTCTTCAGCTTTATTACTAGTAGGTATATAATATTATGTCGGAAAAATGTCTGACACACGTTTCAGTCATACCTACGTCACATATACATAATATATAGATGCTATGGTGTCTGTTCATGGATGTGCCTACGTAGGGGACCATTTTTGTATTTATATCTACATAAAGAACAATCAGTTCGTAGCTACAGATAATGATCACCTACACTACACGACGCAAAGTCAATGTCCCTATGTCTGGTAGTTCGAAGGCCGAGTTCCGAAAAGTCTAAGGCCGCGTCCCTACCAAAAGTGATCGTTGCGCGAGTACGCGATCGACGCTTTCATTTGTATAAATTTTGACATACAAACGCGACTTGTTTACTTGGAAAACCGGAAAGCACTCTTTGGGTGCGACCGCGCGTTCAGGTTCACCGAACAAAAAATATGAACGCGATAATCGACTATGCGCGCGACGATCGCTTTTAAAAAGGACGCGACCTAAGAATCTCCTGTGTAACCCATTTAGTTTTCTTCACTTTTTGGGTTGCGGACTTCAGTAAGCTAACTCAACTAAAAACCACTCCAATATGGTTGAAAAAATGCTGGGTGATCAGGCACTTCCTAAAAATGCGATATCTAGGTACCTTTTAATAAATCCATTATCCCGCTTCAGCTGTTACTAAAAATAGCAACGTTACTAACAATTTGCTTTTAAAATGTGTGCCGAAAACAGAACGAAACAAAACACTGTTTTATTCCGATAATCGAAAATAATATTGTCCTTTATACAGTGTGTCAGGTTAAACGAGGGACATACTTTAAGGGAGTGTAGTACCCATGAAAATGAACGACTTTTACTAAGAGACCAACACTGAAATCGAGAAAATAAAACCAGCCGGTCTATACATTTATGTTCGCATAACTGGACAAAATGTAGGGAACAGCTGTTTTCTTTTTTCATATTTTTGAGTCCGCCCCATATTAAAAGTTATCCATTGTCATGAGTACCTGCTTATAGTATGTCCCTCGTTTAACCTGACACACTGTACAACAAAATATCAGAATACAATAATACTATTTTGTTTGTGGTACAAAAGTGTGTGTTGTTTTTATCGTTAACTAGCTGTGCCCGCGACTTCCTTCACGTGCATGTTGGGAAATAAATTGGATTTAATTGGTTTTAATTTAATTTCGCGGAACACTAATTCTTTTTCTAAAATAAAAGTACTTCTTATAACATCAGTGATCTCCGAGTGAAAGTCCCGTTAAAATCGGTTCAGTCATTTCGTAGATTAGCCGGAAGTCAAAACAAACTGATACACAAAAAAAAAATTAAGTAATGTACCGTATAATACTTTCTTATACATTTAGTAAAAAGCTGTTATTCTGACAAAACAAACAGACAGCTTTGCAGAACAAACTTAACGCAATCCAAGTAGATTTGTTTTTTATTTATTCAACTATCACCGAAGCTAACCTGCACAATGTGATATTTATAGCTACATATCCGCGTCTAAAACCACCCAATTTTTTTTTAGTACCAACTAGGGCAGTTCTACGCATCAATAAATGAAATGTTAAACAAAAATAGCAACTTTCGTATTGTTATTATAACTTCAACACTTCACTTTATTAAGCTCAGTCTCGTTTGATAACCTTTTTGAACCGGGCACCAATCAGGTCGCCATTTTAAAAGTGTATTTGCAATGTCGACGTCAAATCTCGACGCTCTTCACTCCAAACCCGGATACTTTGAGGCGTTAATTACAACGCCTCACAGAAATTGCCCCGGGCAATTGGCGTGACCCCACATTTACAGGGATACCAGCGGAACGCCACGAACCAACGTAATGGCCACAACATAGCCCCATTCAACAAAGAAAACAGAAAAATAACTAATTACTTCGCTATCCACTTCGTAAATGCGTGGTACGTTCTCCCGTTTTTACAAGCTTTTATTTAACACGGTTTGAGACTGTTTATAAGATATGTTTTTTATTTTTACTCGATTCCGTTTGCCGAAACAAAAGTAAATTTTATTGCTTCGTGTTTTTGGTGAATGCAGCTCACGTGAAAGTAATTAGCAAGAAAAGCAGCCGCAGTGATGTTTTATATTCAACATCTGAGCGATTCATATAATTGATTGCAACAAGACCTGTAGAAGTATTTATTAATACAAGTTTTCATTCGATGAATCAAGCTTTATATTTAATAAAAAATTATATTATACCTATACATTTTTGTTTACTGTACCTTTTGGCACCAGGAAAAGAAAGACTAGTATCTAAAACAATAGTAAATCTTAAAGCAAAAAAATATAATCTTCAAAACAGCAAAGTGCGTAAATGCATTAAAGAAATAAGTGCTTATTCATTTCTTCTACAAATTCGTTCTCTGAAAGATCCAGACCTTAAAAGCGCTCAAGAGAATACTAGCTAACATTACTTAGATAAACTGAAAGGTTAAAAGTTTTCAACACCACTCGGAATTATCAAACTGGCACTTATCCTGAATATTTGGCCATTTTATTGGAGAGCGAAAACCTTTGAGAGCTTCGCGCTTTTCTCACAAATCGCTTACGGCAAAAGACCTTTTTTGCGCAAACCGCAGGCGAAAATTCCCACTCTGGTAAAAAGCAACATTTTTCTTACGTTATAACTTTTGTGAATTATTTTATTAAATCGGAAGAAATATGTATTATCTACGTCGAAGAATTTTATCTGATCTTTGAGGTTGAAACGATTAGCTTAGGATCGCATTTCTAGGAATCGATAGCATAACATAAATATTATAGTCATGACTATAGGTAGGTACCCAAACATATTCTAAACATTACAAAGGTATTCTTTCACTTAGTAGAAATAATTTCCATAGAAATGTAGGTTTATTTAACTGACAGTAGGTAGGTAACCACTATCTAACTTATATTAATACCTAAATTTTTTACGACAGTAGGTATAAATATAGCGACATTTTTGTTTCAGTATTCTCTTTTTGTAGCACTCTTATAAGAATATGGTTGCAAAAGAGCGACGCTATAATTTTCAGAATGAAACTAAGTACGAAGGATCATCGAAACCGCTAATTGCGTACAACTCGGAAGTATCAAGCATCATTAGCGTTTAAAATTGTACTATTATAATTATTCGACTTCTCTGTCTACCCACGTCAAAATTAAAGGCTTTATTATTTTGACCAGCAGTGCTTTCGACACACGATCATAAAATGTTTATATCTGCAACATCTGTTTTGTCTATTATTTAGCATCGCCGGTACCTACTTGTTTCACGGAAAAATTAAAAACAACTTTTATTTTTTGCTCTGGCTCAGCTGAAGGTTTTCTTGAGTTGTAAAATGAAAACTTGCTTTTAATAAAGTAAGCAGTTGTTACTTGCATAAGCACCTAGGTACTTTTTGTTATAACCGGCACAAATTCAGAAGGTTTGCTTTCAAATAATAAAGAAACATGTTATCTGACTGTACCAACTGAGCGTTTCTCGGCAATGTATCCGATAATAAATCCGTAACTCCGTAATTAAATCTCGGATATCTTAGGTGGAAACTGCGGCTCCTGCAAATGAAAAGCTTTTACTCTAGTTTATATTCATGTCATGTGGTTATAAGCAATCCATATCAGAATACATTTAGCAAAGGTAATATGAGACAACTCCTGTTCCAAGTAATTTGTCTCCGTCACAAAACAACAGGTCCGCACCGGATAAACTTTGTGATTTAGTTTGCTCATTGCGCCTGTTCCAATGTCGTAAAACACTCGCTTGAAAGTGCTCTCAATCGGGAAACAATTCGAGCATCACTAAAAACTGTGGCGAGGAGCCGGCTGCTGGTTTCACAATTCCACTAGTGTTTATACAACATCAATATTCAAAGCCAGTAGAAAAATCGGGCGTTGCGTCGCGGGTGGTGGCGAAGAGCTTAGCTGTTCGCTTCTAGGCATGTGTTTATGCAGCGGGTACGCTTCACTGGTTTCTTCGACGACAAAATGCACTCACGTCCCGTCCCGCGTGCACTCAACTAGGAATTCAAGATGTACTTATTGATCACGGGATCAATCTGTTTTCGCTGCCCTAGTTTGCTAAAAGAATTTATCGTTGAAAAGTTTATTTTTGAGTGAATTTGGGTAATTTTTGAGCTCGAAAGTAAGTATCATTGCTGCATCAACCGAAAAACCATCGTTTTCTTTATTTATAAACATAAGCTTGTAATTTTTATAGTAACCCAAGCAAGACATTGAAAAAAAAAAACAATAACTTGCATTACCATGGAAAAATTAACAAGTCTATCTCATTAGCAAGTCACGACCAGTTCCTGTAACTATATCGAGTCTAGCGATAGCCTGAAAGAACTGGACAACGATAGCGTAGGCGACTACAGACTATGATCGGTTCAAACACGACCACACGACCCTCTATTTCATTGTAGCGAGCAATCAATGCCGACTGAAGCTCTGCCGAAGTGAACTAGATAGTTCGTATTTACCGCGAGCGTAATTTGTCGTGGGGTGCGTCGAAGCCTGGTAGTTCAAAGGTATTTTCCATTCGCAGGCGAATCGTTGAGCTCGGGACGTGAGCACTTATCCTAAATTAGTAGGGGCTCCATTCTGAGCGGATCTTCAGGCGCGTTACGCGATGGAGCGTGTGATCCGCTTGCGCTAAGTTAAACCGATGCTTCTAAACGAGCCCGCTCAGACATCCGTCGTGGCAGCTACCGAACATTATTTTAGTATACGCCTTCAGTAAGTGCTCTATAAATTAGGGACGTTCATTATTTTTAGCTTTGTGATCACGGTAATGTAGTGCTGTATGAACAGGTAAACCGTTTTCTAAAGTTGCTTTTGTATGGTACATAATTCTCTCTCTTTCTGAAACCCGGGTTTTACAGCATTTAATTTAAAGTAAACCGTGGACGAGTTTTCCAAATACTGCTTTCATTCATTCAATTCTTTGAAAATACAACTTAAAAAACTTCGAAAAAATACCTTGAGTAAGAAAAGGAATTGAATAGATACTAATTCAACTTCTTACTCAATGCACGTTCAGTTCCGTAGGTCGTATTGTTACCCTATGTAAGGATAATGCGAGATCGGAAATACTTTTTCATCAATGAATCGTTTGTTGGTCCGAACAATAGTCTTTAATGTTGCGAACTCTAAAACCCTGTTGTGAGCGCTCGGAGCGTTAAAAATAAAACAGATCGACAGACAACGCTACAATAGCTCATTCTGCCCCTAATGCTGCAATTAGAACGAGCAATAATAGTGAAAGGATTTGTCTCCGCTAATGAAGGACGACTAATTGTACTCGAGCTATTGTTTCTTTTCAAGAAAACATTGGAATACTTAATTGATATTTACGCTCTCTTCCCAACAGACCTTTTTACAAAATTAAAACAAATATTGAAACTTTTTATTTTCGTCCTAATGTCTCCTAGACATTTTTGCTCATTGTTATTGTTATTTGAAGTGTTCATATAATGTTGGGGACATAAGAATATACATTTATGTTTATTGTAGACTAAAATTATCTCTGGAAGGTTTTATATACCACTTACGTAATGTTTACTAGAGTAATAATATAACAGAGGTTTTCCTCTTTTACTTTTAAGGGTGCTATAACGAATTTGTTTACTTTGCGTATTTTCTTCTTTAAAAAAATCCTGTTTAGTAATTAATGTTAATGTTTTTTAAGTAAGGGTGGAAATGGGTCAAACATTTGCAGGCACGGGGCTCTTGCCCGCATATTGTGCGGATACTAGCTAATTCGTGCACAGTGCACACAGACGCATAGAGGCATGTTGTAATTATGATAGACATAAATACACATGCACTTACGTTATGTTTCGGATGTTAAATGTGCAATTGGTACGTTCTGCTAACATACTAGAATAATTCATGTATTCTAAATTAAGACCGGTGTGTGGAGCTAGGCTACGAGCTGATTATAAACACAGCAGTTCCTGTAAATGTTGTGAGTCGGTAAACAAGGAACATAAAATCAGTTCTATAAATACTTATCCAATAGTGAAAGCAATGATTAGGTACCTATTGCATCAGTACCTTTCATACAGGATACTACATTACCTTCTGGTGAAAAGATTGTAAATATAAAATATACAGCATGACGTAGGTTTTACATAATACCGCTACGTCTACAAGCAGTTTATGCCTCACAGTATGTGTGCAAAGTATAAAAAAAATAGTACACTTAATAAATATGTATGTCTCTGTCTACAAACAAATAAATGTAAATAAGTTTGCTGCGACGACACGGCCACTAACAAAAACTGAACTTTGCATTTAATTAAAACTCTTAGCAATTTATTTGCTTATTCAATAATGGAAACGGCAGAAAGGATGCGAAAAAGACAACCATTATTAACCTATTTCTGAAAGTGGAGAAAAGCGACGGGTAGGATGATTAATTAACAGAGAGCCGACCGCAAGCGAAGCTCTACGAAGGAAAACTTAATTACTTTTCTCGGCAGAATCATAAAGCTGAATAATTCATACACTAGCTGCAAGGACAGTCTTGAATGTGTGACGTAGGAGCATTTCCCACCACTCGGCTAAAATTGAATTGCCTCTTACGCCCGCGCGACTTACTTTAAAGATTATACGTATTTGTGTCTCCGACGTAACTGTTGTTGCGTTTTGTGAGTATCAGAACCATACCTATTCAGTTCGCTCCAAAATACATAGAATATAATGCTATTGCGAAGATTTAGTTAATGGTATTGCAATTGCATATTCAGCTAAGGATATACTCGTGTGTTGTATGGTGCCTTTGTTTTGTAAAGGGCCGTTTAGGGATTACATCAAAGCGAATGTATAATGCAGCGCTTTCAAAGCCGCACTGGAATATTACGAGCTAGTACATCCTGAATTTCTACGGAAATCTATAACTCCACACTAAAATCAAAGGCAAATATAATTACTAAATTTATATTTAATTAAACCTTGATGAATTCTGAAAATTCTTTCAAAGTAGGGAATTATATGCTTGCAGATTGCGAGGAAAACTAAGATAAATTCCCACACACTAATGTTAATAAGCTCACTGTGATAAAATGTGATAATAAAATTAAAAATAACATAGATATTTAGCTTAACAAGTATTTAAGATGCTTTAAAACTAGACCTGTTTAAGATAACATAACACCAGTTCAGGATTCTGAACGTAACTTAAGACCCCGTCCGGAACTATGCAGGAACTGTTTAAGCTTATAAACCTAAGTTGCATTTAGTACAAGCAACTCAAGGAGTCGAGTCTCAAGGCAGAGGCCCCGCCGTTACCCATTTTTTTTTTTTTTTTTAACAATGGCATCTCGCAGTTCATCCTTTATGAGGATGGCTACTGCTTAACCGGACTTTCCTGTGGATGCCTCGAATTAAGGCCTCCAGCCAGGGCAAACAATAACTTAAAAACTAAGCGACAGCGCTAAGGGTAACCCCCTGCGGGGTTCGGACCTCGGCTCAGGGCGTCGCTGGAAGAGGACAGCAAGGGACAGGCTGGATCGGTATTATTATTAGTGTTTAGGGGCGAATTTAAAACTACAGGCTCAGCTGCGCGGGCTGGCTCGAGCAAGGGTCGGGGCGGGCACGGTGATGGTGCGGGACGTCGCGACGGGCCTCGGCGGCGAGGACGGAAGGACGGATGTCTGAGCTTGTGATTGTGTTGTCGTCTGAGAGTGCTAGTGGCCTTACTGCTCTCCTGGAGGAGGGTAGTGGCGTCGTCGGGGACAGTGAGGGTATGCCTTGGTCGGCGAATCCTACTTATGCGGGAGGGAGTGTATCGGGAGGCCGCCGCAATCAGGGAATTGGGGTGCTTTATGGCAGAGTCAAAGAAGCGCTTGGAAAGGCGTTTCATGAACTGCTGGATGGTGGGGAGTCTGAGATCTAGATGCAGATTCACATTTCGGACATAGAAGGGGGCTCCCGTGACCTTTCGGAGGAAACGGTTCTGGAGGGTTTGCATTTTATGCAAAAATCGCGGCTTGGCGTGTGCGAAGACTACGCAAGCATAGGTCATGATGGGACGGATGACCGCGGTGTAGAGGCGCAATTTGCACTTGAGTGACAATTTGCTGCGGGCAGTTATCATAGAGTGGAGCCTACCGAGAGCGAAAGAGGCGCGCGAACGCGCCGTCTTTATGTGCTCGTTGAAGGTGAGGTTGTGGTCTAGGATGACACCTAAGTATTTGGCTCGCTTTCCCCAGGGGATCGGCTTGCCGTACATAGAGATCGGGCGCGGGAGGGGGGGGGTTCGTTTGCGCGGTCTCGAGAAGATGACCGCCTGACTCTTATCGGGGTTGACCTCGATTCTCCATTTCCGGAACCAATCGCTCAAGGCGCTTGCGGAGGTTTGGAGGTTTCGAGCTATGGATGACTGGTTGGCACCCGAACAGTAAATGGCAGTGTCGTCGGCGAAGAGCGCGCCGTTACCCATCACCTTGTCCTGTTATTTATACGTGTAACCAAGTTAAACTAATTTGTCATAACGTCCATTTACTTACGTCGAGAAAGTTGTAAACAACTTCAAACAAGCTTCGCACTATGAAGTCATTAATTATTATCATCGACAATGTGTTGGTAGGTAGATTGTGTTGTAAAAACTAAGGTGATTAGAGGGAATATTGTGTGTGTAAATTCTATTTTGGAGTTCGAGAGATGAGCTATTAATAGCTTTTCAGGCTTCAAAATAGACGTTTATTTATGCCAACATTTCGTTTTTAGATCAAACGAAATGATAAAGCTAATGAGCTAACGCATTGAAAAGAGGTTTAATGTGGAACATGGAGAACCCGCCAGTGTTGTACATGTTGTAGTGTATCTTGAGTAGGCATTATTGCAACAGATTTACTGCCTAGTAATAATTTCATAATAAATTATGCCTCTTGTAAGAAAGACGATATCAATGACACAAATATAATAAAATATATTAAATATAACGTAGGTATTTAGATGTTTTCATTATCAGAATGATCAGATATGATAACAATACAACACTATGTACAGACTTCTAATTGTTGCACTAAAGTTCACTAAATACAAAAATATAACTTGATTAGGTAGATACTATCTGAGTGGCAATTCTCGTAATTTTAAGAACGTTCACAGTCTGATCTCAGTCTCAATCTGTCAAAAATACCTCTAATTTCCCTACATTTTGACAAGTTTTTGACATTTGTTTGTCGCTGAGATGAGATTGCGACTAGATTTTGAATGTTTTAAATTACGAGAATTGGCCTTCAGATTAAAACCTTTCGCAAGCGCGTCTCGACAGAAACACAGAGCAGCATGTCGATTCTGTAAAAATCGCACCGTGAAAACTTGCGTGGAGTGAGCTGTCATTCCATCTGATGCTATAGGGATTGACACTAATGACGCTCACTCCACGCTCACTTCACCTAAGTTTTCACGGTGAGATGGTTACAGAATCGCACTGCAGGACAGAAAGTGAGCTCCGTGAGTAGCTAACGTGTACAACCCTCAAAAATATCAACTGTCAATTCAACAGTCAACCCAGTGTTGCCACTTCCTATATCGACCTCACCCAAGTCTACTACTTGACATTTCCGGTTATTAATAATTAGATAATGTTACTAATAATCAAAAATAAAGAAAGATCAATGTTGAAGCTGCGAC
Source organism: Gortyna flavago (assembly GCA_963669345.1). NCBI lineage: Eukaryota > Metazoa > Arthropoda > Insecta > Lepidoptera > Noctuidae > Gortyna > Gortyna flavago. Next base: position 13,338,005 of record OY770126.1, read on the forward strand.
AAATATGAATACTAGCAGACCAGCAAATGTTGTTTAGCAAAAAAAAATTGCCTACGACCTATTCTCAGATCTACCAAATAAACACAAAAAAATTCTCAAAAATCGGTCAAGCCGTTTCGGAAGAGTTCGATAACAAACACTGTGACACGAGATTTTTATATTTCAAGATATCATTGAATATTATATTATTTTGACTGCCTCGTTGATCTGGGCAAAGTGTTATTGGGTTTTTAACCGACTTCAAAAAAGATGGTTCTGTATTCGACTAGTATGTATGTATGTTTGTATGTCCGCGATAATCTCAAAAACTCCTGATCCGATTTATATGGGGTTTTCGTTATTTAAATGCATATTTTTCAGGGAAGGTTTTAGCATATAATATATTAGGATCTGATAAAGATCTTCGGAGATAGATAGTGGTATATTATGTATGTATTGTGTTTATATCATTTCATAATATTATATAACACCACGCCTGTACGGTTTTTACAATAAATCAAAATAATACCTTTAATATTTTTTTTATTGAAGACGGCGCCGAATCCCAAAATGTTTTTGTATAAATTAGTTTATTAAACTAATTTAGACAAAAAGTTAAGTACTTTTTGTCATTTAGTTTCAAGTTAAGTACTTTTGGTCATTTAGTATTCAAACTATTAACAAAACCGAAACCATCCCGAAATATTTACAATAGCAACAACATAATTTACATAGAAAATACCTAGGACAGTAAGTATAGTGTAGTTGGGGTTTGTCACCGACTTCAACAAAAACAATATAATATTATACTTAGGCTCGTGGTTAAATAATAACAGCCGCACAGGTCGATCGATCAAGTTAAGCTACGCTTACCGTGGTTAGTCTGTGGATGGGTGACCATTTTTACATACCGAGACCCCTCCGTGCCTCGGAAACGTTAAGCCGTTGGTCCCGACTGTCATTCATGGATCTTTGACAGTCGTTGCGGGCAGACAGAAGCTTGAAAGTCTGACATCCAGTCTTACCAAGAGGTTTCGTACTACCCAGTAACTGGGTTGTGGAGGTCAGATAGGAGTCGCTCCATGTAAAATACTAATATTCAGCTGCATCCGGTTAGACTAGAAGCCGACCCCAACATAGTTGGGAAAAGGCAAAACAGATGATGACTTAGGTATTATTTGTGTTTTGTAATGTTTTAAAATTAAGACAAGATGCTGTAAGTAAAGTGAAGTGAATGAAATATTATTTTAAAATTTTGGGTTCGTGTTTTTTTTTGAAGGCGGATCTTTTTAATTTGAAAAAATAAAGTATTATCTGAATAAGTTTAAGTAGTTCAGTATTTTTCATTGCTTTTACATCTGGAATTTCTCAGTAGCAGCCCGGAGTCTGGATTTGCGCCCGGTAGATGGCAATAGACTCGCTCCCTTTTACTAGGACTTAAACATAACTGGTGAAATGTGGGTGTAGTTACTATAGATAGGTACATCCTGAAGGGTTAGGCTTCGGGAAATTCAGGCGCGATATTATGTCTGTATTAATATATGTATTACCTACATTTTTAGTCCAAATGTACGAAGCCGTCTAAAAATGTACAGCGAACAAGTTATAATTATGAAAGGCCAATAAACCTTGATTAGACATGAAAAAGTGCCTCGTAATTAAATGTCTAAATTACAAAAGTAAACTCTGTAGCACAAAACTTCATTAATTCAGAATCAAGGAAGAACCTTGACTTTCTTGAATCGAAGGAATATGGTACAAAGTTTTTGGGGACGTTTTTATTGTTACTTAGGTAGGTATTCTTATATAGGTCTTTACGTAAGACGGGACTTATTTTAAATGGTGCAGAATCGGAGAGTTTGGCGGATCTGATTTGTGATATTTTTGGTCTACGGATTTAGGTAAGATTAGTGGTGTGTGGGTGTCGGCAAATACTTTAGCATTCACCTACTATTAACAGCGGCAATCTCATCTCAAATAACTTTAAGTATATATATTACCGGCCAAACCCGATTTTAGGATGAACTAGTTTCGCCTAGGCCAAACCAGTTCTAACTACACGAGGTTAGTTTTGGATAGGTTACTTTAAACCCTTTACACAGCAATAAGAGCCTCGCGAGGCGGGGCTCCGGCGACATAGGGTGCAAGAGGGAAGAAGAACTGGTTTGGCCTAGGCGAAACTAGTTCATCCTAAAAATCGGGTTTGGCCGGTAACTTATGATGGTTTGGTGAGATGATGTTAGTGATGATGATGTTTTTGTAGCATTGCTACAAAAATTCGCCGTGGGCGATAGGCCTAATTTAAAAAAAACTTATAGGTAGGTTATTCGAATTCACGTCGTATCCCGCCGGCCGCCATTCTTGTTCGATATTAGTATAATTGCAAAAAACTGTTTAATTAGATCCTTTATAGAGGATTCATATCATGGGTGTAGATAAAGTCTTGTATGCAACTGTACATAATTAGGTACCTATTAAAACACTCACGTGATACTAGCTTTAATACCTACCCCTTATTATACAACAGTTGCATAAATAACTATTAAACCTGTGTCAACAATTTTTTTATCTAAAAATTATGTCAAACGACAACTTTCAATTATTAAATGCAAACAGAACACTAATTCCATTCATTTATAATAAATTAAAACTAGCTAGCGAATATTTTTTACGGTTCAGTATCCAAAGGGTGCCAAACGAACCCTATTACTAAAGCTCCGCTGTCAGTCCGTCTGTCACAAGGCTGTATCTTTTGAACAGTAATAAGTAGACACTTGTAATTTTTACAGAGTGCGTACTACTATAGCTAAAAAAAAAGTTGAAAGTTAAGGGGGTCCCCATACATGAAGCCTTTTTTATACCTAATTATGTAGTGTTAAATATATTGTATGGTGGTTCGGAACCCTTCGTGTACGAGTCCGACTCGCACTAGGCAGCTTTTTTAATAACGCTGTAGACACCGACTGTCATCCCTGCTTTTAACGTCTCTTTTCTGAGTGAACCTTTTCATAAAATACGATTAATTTACAACTATTTATAAGAGCTCAACTGTTCTTAGACGACGCTTAGTTGACACATGAGTAATTAATCACACTAATATTGTAAAGGCGAAAGTTTTTGAGTGTGTTTGTATGTTTATTACTTCTTCACGCACAAACGGCTGAACGGATTTGGATGAAATTTGGCACACATATAGTTTATAACCAGGATTAACACAGGATATTTTTATCCCGATATTCCCATGGGACCGACACTTACGCGGGTGAAACCGTGGGGCGCAGCTAGTTCATTATAATCCCCGAAATGTCTTGAAATAGCGGATGGACATTTTAGAAAAGGTTGACTATAATTAATCATATCTGAAATCACAGTTGTTTCAGTGAGATTTTATCTAATACTCATTCTAAATGTTAAATTATCGTACAATAGATCCCTTCGCATTCAGGCGAATCAAAGGTCCGTTTATCCTATTACAAATTAGACAGTGGCCAGACTTGTGATTCCATTCCAGCTAAAATATGTTCCGAGATATCAAGGTTGCTGGATTGATAATTACTTATCGCGTTGTTTGACTAGACTTTGATTTTTCTTTCTTGATTTCAAATGGTTTTCTTAATGCTATCATCATCTGCCTAACCTTTTCCCAACAATGTTCCAGTCTACACGAATGCACCTGAATGCCATTACTTTTTTATGAAGCGACTGCCTATCTGACCTCCACAACCAGTTAGTGGGTAACTCGATACCTCTTGGTAAGACTGGTTGTCAGAATTTTAGGCTTCTAACTACCCGTAACGACTTTCAAATACATACGAATGACAGCCGGGACCAACGGTCTAACGTGCTTTCCAAGGCACTCGATATGTAATGGTTGGTCACCCACGAAAAGGCGACTACATGATGCGCGGTCTTTGTCCGACTGCATAGAAAAGAAAGAGACGTGCGATGACACAACGCTGGTTACTTATTGCAAAATATGAAGCAATTATATATTTACAAAAAATCTATTGCTTGGACTAAAAAAATTAAAACACTAGTGCTTTAGTATGTTGCTTGTAATCTGATACAGAATCATAATGATTGTATGTATATTAGTATGGTTTTTATTGTAAAAAGAAAGTTTTTAGAGGTATCTTCATGATTTTTTTCTATCGTTTTAAATCAGTTGTATTATGTTTTTAATACACTATCTACCCAGCATATATCATGAAGAATATCATATATTTTTCTGATTTTGTTTACTGTGGTCGATCATATACTTTTATTGTTTCTAAAACTTGCGTTTTTTGCGTTTAGGTCCTGTAAGCCCCTGTCGCGCGGCAGATATTATTTAGCCACGAGCCCCTCCTTGGTTTTCTTAATGTTAATATTTAAATAATATAAACAGTTTAGTTGTTACTAAAAGTGTCTATTGGTATTGTCAATGATTGTTGAAAATGATGACCGAATTAGAGAATGATTGACAGGATTGAAATGAATTTTTAAGGCCGTTTGCTAAAATAATACCCAAAAAGTAATTACGTTTTGTGTTGTTATACCTACCTAGCCATTTTTTACGATCTCAGACCGGCAATTCTATGTCTAGATTAAACAATCTAAGGGAGTGATTCAATTTACCCTACCAACAAGAAGCGCCGCGACGGGGTGCTTCAACTTGATAATTTTGCCTTTATTTATTTACCAGAAATGAAGTAGGAATCAAAGAAAACAACGATGCTCCACAGACGAGAAACATCAGTACTTTAGACGCAAAGTTATTCCTACCTTTTGGATACATTAAGGACTTCATGTTGCTAATTTATTTATTAGGAAAATTCATGAATGTATTTTGAAGTTCGAACTGACAATTATTTGGGAGCAGTGAACGAAATATTTATTTTCGTTCACTGTTTGGGAGGCGGTATGGTTTAGGTTGTACACAAATTAACGTGAAAATTAACAACATGTATGTAGGTACTGAAATAATGTAGTTAGGTATTGCTTTTTCATTACTGCATATTTGGTGAATAAAAAAAAAAAGTTAAAAAGTTTAGGGAGTTTTATAAAAAAAATCGGGTAGATAGTGTTGGTTTTCAAAAAAGAAGTAAAAAATCAACACGTTGCATAATACCTATCGTCTCCGTGTAGTGCTTTTACTAAAGACGGTTTTTCTTTATAGATATTATTTTATCTTTATATTGTAAATCTAAGCTTTGTTTTGTCTGCAATCTGGTCCAAAATCAATCCTGGAAAATTTTCTCCCCATTAACAAAACCAATTCTAACCCCATTTAAGCCATAGCAAATATAATAAAACGGGTACACTAGATAGCAGTGTTGCTATCCTAAACCACTGCATAATTACGCACTACGAGAGATGATTAGCTGGCGCGGCTCGTAATCAAGGATCGTTGCTGAGCATCCATTGCATACACAAACAGACAATGATGAGCTTAGAATGGTAGGCGATGATGACTGTGTGTCTAGCTATAATGGAAGGCAATCATGGTTAATTAAAATTCAAGGAAATCTCCAGGCTGTGCAAGTGTGGAAGGAATATTTAGAAATTGTATTATTTTCTGTCTCTTTATCAACCTACCGATGAACTTATGCAGACCGCAAGAACCCCCTGGATGCATGAAGCACAGGACCTGTCTATGTGGCGACGCTTGGGTCAGGCCTACCTAAGTCTTTCGACTAAAATTATGATAATGATGACCTACCTACCTTCTTCGCGTCTTTGAAATTTCTTGACACTTACTGCAAAACCAGCGCATATAGTACATACTTACCAGTATTGAAGTTCTTTGCAGGTAGGGTAAATGTAATGGCGAATAAAATTGTAATAAATAACTTCTTAGAAAGAAGCACTGAAAAAAACACAATAAAAAAAATCCTAACTTAACCTAAACTATGGACCAGGTACTTACCTACACAAACTAAAATATAGATATATTCGAAAAATTCAACCGCATCGCTGTCGACTGGTAATGTACCCGCATGACCACTTTATTTTTATTAATTAATTAGGTAGTAGTTGCTATTTGTTTACTTATTATTTTAATTTACAGAAATAAATATAATTATTCCTAAAAAAAAAATACTATTTCGATTTTCACATAGGTAGCAACGCGATTAACTTAATAACTTTTTTATGTAATCGAAATTAAATTGTTCGACAAAATTTTCAATAAAATCAGAATTGCGGCGATGCAATGTCCACATTCGCACAATATAGGCCTACTCTAAAATATATATCACTAGTACTGCCTTTGACATTATAATAGGAAACGGGCAATGTATGGTGATTAGATCCTTTGTGGTTCTCAGTATTATCCCATTAGCAAATACCAATAGATTCACTGACACGCTGCTCTAAAGTGCTATGAACTTACAATATTAGATACGAGGAAATTCACAGCTACTACTTAAACGTCATTAATGTGTGTATGTCGCAAACTACTCCTAAATTAAGAGGAAATGCGGGTGGTCGTTTCTCCATAGAAACGCTCTCGCCTGTTTTCTTTCTGGCTAATAACCATAAAGCAATGATTTTTTACAGAATAATAAATATTAACTACTTGTATGTCTCTTTTTGATGATACATTGTTATTATATATGATTTAAACCGCTGTCAACAGAGGCCTAGTGTAAAAATTTTACAACAAATAATGAAAAAAAAAAACACAAGGACGCAGTACATGTCTTTATTTTCAGTTCAAGAAATATCTTTTAAATTGGTTCAATTTTGGAGGAGCCAAACCTCGAATTATGACTTTTTAGTTGGGCTTTTTCAAGTCTCTCCGACCGTATTTCCTCTTAAGTTTACATTGAAATGAGACTGGAAAGCAATTTAGTTCATTAAACAGATCGTGAACACTGAAGACTACCTACTGCTGCCTCTGATCTATTTTTAAAGCACTTTTACATGTATTAAAATATGATTTTTACAATTAGGTATGTCCTTTATTGAATAACTGCATGGAGTATATAACTATCTGTCTGAACAACATCATCATCTGCCTAGAGTTTTCCCAAATATGTAGTATTTTACAAGAAGCGACTGCCTGTCTGACCTCCACAACCCAGTTCCTGGGTTATAATACGTTAACCTTGGTGTGACTGGTTGTCAGACTTTCGGACGACCCGTAACGACTGTCAAAGATCCACGAATGACAGCCGGGGACAACTTTTTAACGTGTCTTCCGTACGTGTTTTACTGAAATTACTCTCGCTTACTTAGGTCCAAACCCAGGTAAATATTTAAGCATGGACTACATCAGCGCATATATCATTAAATTTCCAGATAGCCATTTACGTCAGTTTCTGCTTCACTGGGCAACGACGTTCTCAGACAGGTCCCGAAGCCTTGGCTAAATGTATAGCTACCTTTCCTTGTATATGTGAGAAAGAAGACCTACACTATGCAGATATAAGTGTCTTGTATTGTAATAAAATTATATGCTTGAAAAGGGGGTCATTGCTTATATCATGCAACGAGACTAACTTAGCATTGCAATACGTGCATACGTAGGAAACTTCAAGAGCAAGGAAGAGCATAATTCATTAATAAACAATGCACATTAAGTATCAACATTTCGAATTGCTATAAAAATAATGTAGTATCCTACCACAGCCATCAACTAATAGACACGAAGTAAGATGTCCCACATTCATCTGTACGTAACGTACAAAGAAATCGGAGGGATTTTTCGTAGCAAAGAGGCATCTGCGGTATTTATCTGCTTTGTAAAGATTCCTTGGGCCCCGTAACATTGGAATGCGCCGTAATCTCACTCACTCCTTTTTCCTCTATCGCTCATTTGCAAATACGTGAAGTGTGAACAAAAGGAACCTCTCGCGAGATTTTATCCGCCCTCGTTGTACAGGGTGGTCTCAAATTATCGAGACGCACACAATTCGAAGCCTGCCTAAACAACTTTTTTTTAGGAATCCCTTTGAATCGGCACTCGAGTGATTGTGATGGCCTCTAATCAGATCGAAATGGACCGGTACCATTTACTAATGGACTTAGTTAACTAACGAATTGCTGGGATTTTTGGATTGCTACGGATTCTTAAGCTTTGCTTGGGGTGTATCTTTCCGTTTATACTTTCAGATTTGTTGTCTTACACAAAGCATTGAAGGGTCTGATACAGAAAAATAAAAAAAAGATTCTTTAAAAGGGTCGCGTGTTTATTTAGAAGCCTTCATCAAAACCTTCATAATCTTTGAGTAATTATCAACAAAAGCCATCTGAAATAAAAATGGAATCGCGAAACAAAAAAAGATGAAATTCACTTTGGATAATGTGAAAGAAGGGAAATTAATTAGGTTTACTGTTAGTAATTATTTCGCAGAAGGGTAAGAACGGGATAGTGAATAATTCCGAGAGCAGCGCCCCCTAGAGGGCAGTGATGTTAATTAATCGCCCAACTAGCCGGGTCTCCGTCTCCTCTCGTTATACAGCGGTATTGCTTGTTATGAAAAATTTATTATAAATTTCAGAAACGAGTTATGAAGTAGTTTGTCTTGTATTTTATCTAAGTCCTTAATTGTTGAGCTTAATGTTTTTCGGATCTTTTAGGGACCTCGTTTCATTTTAATTTAAAATAATTGTCATAAATTAAAAACTTTCGGCTTTCTTTGTTGAACCAAGCCGCGGGGGTTGAGCAGTTCTGAATGATATTTGGCACTGGTGATAATTGTTTGCAAGGCGCGGTCTACAAAAAAAACGTATTGAGTTACATCGATTATTTCTATAAGTTATCAACACAAAGGTAAGTAAAGCTTATAAATCGAGTTACCCATTAATTTCCGTATTCTAAAATTCCTCTAGTCGTAAAACAAGATGCAGTTTTTTTAATTGGGCCAAGTTTTTGTCACCGTGCTTTCGATACTGTTCTCCTATACAGTTTCCTTTATTTTAACGAAATTCCAAAGGAATCTCAGACCAACTGCAGCTTATAAGCACTTTATATATCTTTTATATTGCAGTATTGAAAGAAACTCTCTCTTTTTGCAATCACAAAAAGCTAAGCTCAACCTTTTTATCGATGCGGGTAGCGTTTTGCGTGGATCTAATTTAAGGTGTTCTATAAAATATCTGGTTTTTATTTGTATCGAAGAATTATTACGAATATCAGAGCTTTTTAAAAGACTGTTTATTCGTAAAAAGATAGCAATCATAAATTAAAGTATTGACAATGAAAAACATACGTATTTTTATGTGTAAAAACATTATTACCTACCATTCAATTTTAGATTGATTACAAAAACAAGGTACCTACGCATTTTCTTCCATCCTCGTTCTCATCCAATTCTGATACCCAAATTCTTCCGTATTAACCTTTTCCTACTCAAACGTGTTTAAAAGATAAACAAACAGGTGTTTTCCTCTTTATTTATGTCTGTAGGCATCGGTTGTGGCATTAATAAACGGGAAAAGGTAGATAAAACCTCGGCCATCCGAGTAAATTGAGCACTTTTTCACCTTTACAAAATTTGTAACGTCTTTCAGTGTAAACGCGTATTATTCGGTAATAATGTTCGGCCAGGGGCAGGCTTGTTTCCTCCACGAGGGGCAGTAATGAAGGTTGCTGCGTCAGTGAATTTTCTACGGCATATTACCCACTAATAGTACCCCGGTTTATTTCATCCTTTACTACCAGCAAAGGTGTGAGGGAGACGCACTATTGAAAAGTAAATACTGTGTCTAATACCTACGCTTGTAGAACGTAAAGTAGATATTACAAAGCCGGTCACGTGCGTTGCCGATCTAATTTACCGTTCCCAAAAAGTGCTACTAGCATTTCAACGGCCGAAATTAGTTCGTACATTTGGTGACTGTCGGGGCTGTTGCCGAATATTCTTTAAGTTGAATGATCATTTCCAATACGTATTGCGCTGAAAAATATTTAAGATTTTGGTGTTTTTGAAGGCACACAACGTTCCGTGAGCTTTTCTCAAGATTGTTTAGATTCTATTTACTACTATATTGAATAGGAATTTAATATACATGAAAGAAAAATGCAGTAAGAATCTTAAGAAATAATTACTTACAAGCAACAGATTTAAATACCAACAGACTTCTTAGTTTGAAATCAAAGAAAAAGCAACGTTGTATTTCCTGAAATAAATGATTTCTGTGAACAGCTCTGCAATTTTACTGAAATATTGACGCTATAAAGTTTGCAATTTTAAAAGAGTAATAGCAGAATCCAGGTGCCTGCAATCACTATTGGGAAATAAAATGAAGCGAGATAAGCAAATAGGATTTCAGGGTGCAATTGAGAGGAAAAATATATTTACTTGCCTTTTAAATGTCGTCTGCTTATTTCAAGGAGCGGGTATTAAGAGATTCTTAGTAATGAAATTCACTTTGTAAAGATACTTAGTGTTTTCTAGAATCGTTATTATATTCAGCGACAGATTTGCCAAAATAAGGCTTTACCCAAAAAGGTTGAAATAAGTAACTGAAGTAAACCTAAAAGGAATTTGATATTAAAATCTGTTTAAAAATACTCAGAAGGCAATTCTTTGATACTTAATAGAAAGCTAACAAAAGGGCTTTAAAACTACTTAACTAAGTACTTTCCCGGTACTTCTTTTCTTAAATTCCAAGGAATATCTATAAACTTTTATAAAGTAATTTTTGTAATAAAATTCAACAGAATTTTACGAGGACAGAAAATACATGCTGTATAAACTCGCGCCAATACTGAATATTAATTATAGAAAACAGTTAGAAAACCTTTTAGAATTCTCGTTACACTTACCTACTAACTATATTTATAACTAGCTTCTGCCCGCGACTTCGTCCGCGTGAAATTTCTTGTTCCTCTGACCTACTCCGTCGCATCGCATCAGCTACCTACGCTATCACTACGTTTTGGCATAGCGTTCTTTCAAATTTTTTATTTTTGCTCGGATTTGTGATGTTAAATAGCCTTCCTCAATAATTTTGCTAATACGTTAGTTCCAGGGTTAGGAGTTGGTAGTTCAAAGTTTGTCTGTAGGGGGTACAAACAAACAAAATTTACCTACCTCTTTATAGTATAGTCAGCGTGAAATTTCACCCTCCCCCATTCAGCTTCTTAGGGGTGGAATTTCGAAAAATCCTTTCTTAGTGGATACCTACTTTTCACAAAGAACACCCCCTACAAATTTCATGTCTCCAGGACTAGCGCTTTAGACTGTGCGTTGATATATCAGTCAGTCAGGCCTTTGAATTTTATATTGTAGATTATTAGTATAGATTAATTTATTTATTTAAGTATACCTAGTATGTAAAGAACACAAAGGAGCTATATTGGTACCTACAATACAAGGGAGAGGGGAGAAAATTGTCCAACAACTTTTAACAGCTTATTTGAAGACCTTATGGCCAATACGAAAGTTAAAGTTCAAATAACACAAATATAAACGCTAGACCATCACAATCAGATTACAGACATTCCACGTCTCACAAAGGAAGGATAGGGTAACATTTGGGCAGAGCCGCCCAATGAGTTATGCGAAGCACATATAACGCAAACGATCGGCCGCGCTCCGGCGCATACGAGATGCGCAAATTGATGGAATACAAATGTACCAAATGTTCAGGTATATCGCTCAAGAAGCTGATGTAAACGGTTCGGATAATAGCCTACGAATTTTGAAGCAACATTTCGGGCTTTGAGATTCCTAATTTTTTAATATTTTAAAAAGACTGTTTTTTTTTTTTTTTTTTTAACAATGGCATCTCGCAGTTCATCCTTTATGAGGATGGCTACTGCTTAACCGGACTTTCCTGTGGATGCCTCGAATTAAGGCCTCCAGCCAGGGCAAACAATAACTTAAAAACTAAGCGACAGCGCTAAGGGTAACCCCCTGCGGGGTTCGGACCTCGGCTCAGGGCGTCGCTGGAAGAGGACAGCAAGGGACAGGCTGGATCGGTATTATTATTAGTGTTTAGGGGCGAATTTAAAACTACAGGCTCAGCTGCGCGGGCTGGCTCGAGCAAGGGTCGGGGGGGGCACGGTGATGGTGCGGGGCGTCGCGACGGGCCTCGGCGGCGAGGACGGAAGGACGGATGTCTGAGCTTGTGTTTGTATTGACGTCTGAGAGTACTAGTGGCCTTACTGCTCTCCTGGAGGAGGGTAGTGGCGTCGTCGGGGATAGTGAGGGTATGCCTTGGTCGGCGAATCCTACTTATGCGGGAGGGAGTGTATCGGGAGGCCGCCGCAATCAGGGGATTGGGGTGCTTTATGGCAGAGTCAAAGAAGCGCTTGGAGAGGCGTTTCATGAACTGCTGGATGGTGGGGAGTCTGAGATCTAGATGCAGATTCACATTTCGGACATAGAAGGGGGCTCCCGTGACCTTTCGGAGGAAACGGTTCTGAAGGGTTTGCATTTTATGCAGAAATCGCGGCTTGGCGTGTGCGAAGACTACGCAAGCATAGGTCATGATGGGACGGATGACCGCGGTGTAGAGGCGCAATTTGCACTTGAGTGACAATTTGCTGCGGGCAGTTATCATGGAGTGGAGCCTACCGAGAGCGAAAGAGGCGCGCGAACGCGCCGTCTTTATGTGCTCGTTGAAGGTGAGGTTGTGGTCTAGGATGACACCTAAGTATTTGGCTCGCTTTCCCCAGGGGATCGGCTTGCCATACATAGAGATCGGGCGCGGGAGGGGGGGGTAGTTTACGCGGTTTCGAGAAGATGACCGCCTGACTCTTATCTGGGTTGACCTCGATTCTCCATTTCCGGAACCAATCGCTCAAGGCGCTTGCGGAGGTTTGGAGGTTTCGAGCTATGGATGACTGGTTGACACCCGAACAGTATATGGCAGTGTCGTCGGCGAAGAGCGCCAACTGTGCCTTTTTACTGTTCGGGATGTCACTAGTGAAAAGGGTGAAAATGAGGGGAGACAGAACGGAACCCTGGGGGACTCCGGCGCGGATGGGGTGAGGGGGAGAGAGAGCGCCCTCGATACGGTAGCGGAAAGTGCGGTCCGACAGAAAATCTCGTAAGATGAGCACGAGACGGTCTGGCACACCTAGCAGGTACAGCTTATATAATAAGCCATTGTGCCAGACCTTGTCGAACGCCTTCGCTATATCGAAGAACAGGACGCCTGTCGAAGCACCTCGCTGAAAGGCAGCGCTAATGTGCTCGACTATGCGGTGGAGCTGGTGGATGCACGAATGCTTCGTGCGAAAACCGAACTGTTCGGGGGGGATGAGGCTCTTTGCTTCGGCATAGTCTTTGAGGCGCTTATAAATAAGCCTCTCGTAGACTTTGCCGAAAACATTGAGCAGACTGATGGGGCGGTAGCTGGAGGGCTCAGACTTGGGCTTGCCTGGCTTAGGGATGCCTATGACTGTGGCTTCTTTCCACATTTGGGGGAAGATGTTGTTGCTCAGGGCGCCATTGAAGATGGCGGTCATGAGCAGTATGAGGGGGGCGGGGAGGAGTTTGTACACCCTATTGGTGATACCGTCCGAACCGGGGGCTTTGCGGGTTGCGAGCCCTTTTATGATGTCTTGCACTTCGTCGGGAGTGACGGGAGGCAGAGGATCATCAGGGTCTTCGACTGGCGGGAGGGAGGCTCTCCGTTCGACTTCAGCGTTCACCTCGTCGAGGTGCGCTCTGTCTACTGGTTGAGAGCTGGGAGTGCATTGAGCCTCTAGGCTGTCGGCTAGGCATTCGGCCTTTTCGAGGTTTTCGAAAGCGACCGTTTTGTCGGGGCGTGTGAGGGGAGGAACTGTGGCCTCTTCAGAGGAGCGGAGCTTCCTCTGGAGTTGCCAGAAGGCGTGGTGGGTGGGCTCGAGTTCGCCGATCAACTTATCCCATCCCTCGGAGCGCCACTCCCCTATGCGTTTCTTTACAGCACGCTGTAAATGGCGCATGTGGGATTTGTTCGCGTCGCAGGGAAAAGAGTCGTAGGCACGAATGGCAGCGTTCTTCTCGGTCACCAGTTCACGTACGTCATCGGGCAGTTTCCAGCGATGGTCTTCCATCACTGGAACTTCCCGTGAGCAATCCGTCAGTACGGATTGAACGTGCTCTGTGAACGAGTCGATCGCCCCAGTCGTGTCTGCGACTGAGATAATTTGCTCGGGGATGGAGTCTAGGTGGGGAGACGTGGTGGATTTCAGTCTTTCGCTTACTTTCCTCTAAAAAGACTGTATTGTCATACGTATACTTATTAAGATGAAGTAGGTACTTACACGAAAAATATTTTTATTTTGCTCCTATATTTTTTCTGTCCATTAAAGCATCATTATATCTATCTATCTATTACAGTTTAGAGCCTTTAAAAAGACCCATGTATTTTTACTTCAATAATTCTTAACATCAATCAGATCTTTACATTGTACATCCTTAAAGGACACCCTCACACTTTAAATGGCTTTAAAAAGTACTTAGGTACATAACTTACACATTTTCTCCCAGTCAACCTTTTCCTGAAGGTTTCTTTAATTGCTATTCGTAACGTAACCTAGATTAACATTAGAGTCCCGTATCACTCTTGATGAACAACTACCTACGTAGGTACCTTCCTACTTGACATTAATTACTTAAACCTATTGCTTGACTAAGGTCTATCCCCTGTCACATGCAGGGTGGAAAAGTTTTCAGCTTTAATTTAGAGACATTCTTTATATTCATGGCTGTAATTGATTTTAATAGAGCAGACGATGATTACTATACAGTGCCGGGAGATACCAAAGGATTCCCATAGTCGGGAAAAGGCTAAGCAGATGCCTAGCCTTTTCACGACTATGTTCTGAAAAAAAAAAAAAAACTGTATTTTACATGGAGCGACTGCCTATCTGACCTCCAGTTACTGGGTAATTACGATACCCCTTGGTAAGACTGGTTGTCAGACTTTCGGGCTTCTGACTACCCGCAACGACTGTCAAAGATCGAATGACAGCCGGGACCAACAGCTTAACGTGCTTTCCGAGGCACGGAAGGGTCTTGGTATGTAAAGTTGGACACCCATCCACGGACCAACCGTGGCAAACATAGCTTAACCTGATCAATCGATCTGTGAGGCTGTTATTATAATTCTGTAAGGCTACCCTTATAATTCTGTGAGCAGCTTATGATAGCCTCGTTTTCGTCAAAAAATAGTCCAACGTGTCCGAAAGAAGCTCGTGTACACACGGCTACAAATCAAGCTATACATTTCCAGTTTTAGCTGACCTCGCATTGTATATTTTTTTTGTACAATCAGAAGCCAGCTTATACTAGTTATGTATAACTTGATGTGTAGCCGTGTGTACAAGCAAGCAAGAAAAGAGTGTCTTCTTTATACGTGTAAGCAATTATAAACTTGCTAGACGTTTGTAAATATTATTTATCCTTAAGTCAATCGTAGGTACCTTCCCGTAACTTCGCCGTAGGTAGTTGATTAAAAACCGATACACGCACAAAGTTCAGCCATTGTTTATGGATGACGAGCGAGTTCTTCTTCAACTTTATCTCGTGTGTACTAAGGGTAACTTTCCGTATAAGGGATTTAGAACCGACAGGGTTATGATAACCGGTGGCCGACGTCACATCCGCACGGTAATCCAACTGGCAGCCGGATCTACGGTGGCTTAACCTTACTGATCGAATGATCCGACCTCATACGGGGCCCGACCTCTCATTTACGTGCCTGAGTTAACAAATTCAAGTCTTGTTGTCTTTCAATTAATTAAAATGTTAGTGTTATTAATTTTCACCCGACCTTTGTAGCTTTTACACCACAATAATAAACATTTTCGTTCACGCAGCGGTATTACCCTTTTTTACTGCCCACTAAATTCAACAAAAACACAGTACAAACTAGACAAACAATGGCATAGTACAATCGTAATAACAAAAGCAAAACGCAGTTTTTGTGTTGTACATTACACATATAGTAGGTATATACACATGAAACAATAAACGGTCATAATTCAAACAGCCGAGGTAACAAAACAAATTAGAATTAACAAAGCTAATTCCGTCCGGTGGACTGCGCGCGACTTATGTGATTTATCCGTTGAATTCACCCGGATGAGTGGGCTCGTAGGTAGGTTTGATATGAACTTAGGTACCGCTGAAACTAGAGTGATTCTGGGCACCGACCAAGCTACAAAAATCCTGAGGTGGAAAAAGAATCAGATGGACCAATTAGAGCTGCCAAATTAAGTTCTTTCAAACAATAAGTTTGAGACAGTTGAACTTTTAAGCAAAGATTTTCATGCCGAGTTATTTGACAATTCTAAATCTCTGTAGACTCTTCCTTACTTTGCCGAAAAGAAAAAGACAAAACTATATTTTAAAATTGGTTTAGTCGATGCCAAACCCACCTCACCAGTAGATAACTATCTACCGCTTAGGTACCTAACCTACCTATGTCACGGATATGGATATTGGCACGTTGGGCGTAAAATAAGTCTCAGGTGTGGTTGATAGCCTTTATCCGCCAATACTGATAAAATATGCCTTTCGCTCAAGCCTACGCCTTATCGTTAGTTTCTGTAGCGAAATTATGATACTTTATGCTTGTGTCCACTACTGTCACAGGATTTAGAGTTTCAGAAACATTTTAAAGCGAGGATTACGTAATTTTGTCTCTCCCAGAATAACTACAAACAAGTGGGCTTTAACAAACATAAAACTACTTATCCGGGCTATTATGGTTGTATAACATGGCTGATATACGACACAATAAAATTTTAGATGCATCACAAAACTAAACATAAAGAATTTTATGTTTGTACAAATTTTCAGTAACTTTTATTGTCGTTATAAACTGCCCACGGGTTGAATGTAGTTATTCACACGCGGCTAATGTACTTCAAAGTAATATCTTTATACAAAAATCTATCGAGCAGAGTCTAGGAAGCAGTTAAAAATTCTTTAAACAATTTTCTAGAACGCGTATTTCAAAATGCTCTTTAAAAATAAACACCTAATACAAAATCCGTTTAAAGTGCATCTAAGTAAAAATACGTATTATTCTACACACTCGCCCGCCGCGCTCGCCGGTGTAGTCTACTGGAAGCGAGCCCATTTCTATGCGCCGCCGTGCTATACTCCGTTATCAGGCACTATCTACTTCAGCTCAGCATATAGAATGCTACATACGATAACAGACTTCGATTTGGACTTCGTTTCCATGAAATCATTTTGTTTCTGTTGTGTGACTACGGGGATGCATTTTGTTTGGAGATAACAGTTTAAGGACCTTTGACACCAGGGTGTCCCTAGTGTTTACAGATTAGGAAAAAGATTTTTGTTGGTGCGAAGAAATTGTTTGTTATTCAAATCTTTATGACAGACTCACAAAAAAATATGCGATTTATGATTGCTTAGTATAAAAGAACTGAACATCCACCAACCATAAAGTTACAAATGGGCCACGAAGTAGGTTCGTATGCACACTTTTTCTGAACAAGGAAAAACAGCGTTATGTCTAGGAATATTTGAACGATACGCGCACATGTTGATACATACGCAATATGACGGCTCCAGCTTTTTATTTATAGACCCAATTTCATCAAACAGAAAAGTTTTTGCGCAGACCTCCGCGCCCTATCTCCGCCTGACCATACACATTGATACACTCATCTAAATTCAGTTTGTTCGTGACTAGAAACCCAATCGACGGACTTGGCTCGTAGTTAATTTGTACCGAAACTGCCACTTGAAGACGCTCCAGGAAGTTACGGCAAACAAACAATATTGTCACACCAACCATAAATATTGGAAACCGAACTGGGAACAAAACGTCTCGCCCGACCGATAGTTAGGAAAATGGGGCACAGATGTTACGTACGATATTTAAAAAGTTGAAATAAGACTACGGTTATGAGATTACATGAATAAAATGGCTAAGCTATTTGATATTTGTTGCAGTTTTATTATTCTTTACTATGTAGTCCTGTGTAAATAACTGCCCACCTTTATTTTTATTTTGAGCAACAACTTCCTTCTGATTGTAACGAGGCGATTATTACAGTAGTTACGTGAGTGTCAGTTGTACTTTTTATCATCAATCGTCATCATCATCAACGTTTTTCGGCTAAAAAGATTTAAGCTCATAAAGGAAGCCTATTTCATAATGAAAGTGTCAGTATAAAAGTAACTAAAAATCCGGCGACATTTTGTTATAAGTTATTTTTAAAGATTTAGTACAGTCAGTTGAATTTGTAGAGTATTACAGGGCTCGTTGTAGGAGAGATCCAGTTAAAGCTGCACTCGGTTCATTTTGATCCGGTTTAAGCGCGTAGGATTCAGTTTCCTAGCTAGGGAAATAATAAGACTAGACAACATTGAACGCGACACTTAACTTACATTACTTATGTATTCATGGTAGGTACTATTCCATTTTGAATTTAAAACAATAAACACTTTAGTAACTTACATATTTTGGCAACACTAACTTAAGGAATTCTCGTTACAGCCGGTGTCTTAAGATGCCTCTTATCATAATCCTAATTCTTCAACTCACTCCTTCTTCCCATAGGGGTAGGCAGGACGACTCCCGGCCACCGTAGGCGCGGGCCTGCGGACGGAGAGAAATTCGTAGCTCACCGTCCGATCAGCATGTCGATTCTGTAAAAATCTCACCGTGAAAACTTGCGTGGAGTGAGCTGTCATTCCATCTGATGCTATAGGGATTTACACTAATGACAGCTCACTCCACGCTCACTTCACCTAAGTTTTCACGGTGAGATGGTTACAGAATCGCACTGCTGGACCAGGATCGTGCCGGCCGGCGCGTATGTGTTCCACGCGCGCTTCAAAGAGATGTCAGCATCACAGAAAGGGCCCATCAGGGCCGAAGCCTGCCGGTGCAGCGGGATTGTCCGAAAGGGTTACCGCTACCCCGGAACATAAAGGGCTAAGGAAGGAACACGGATGGGTTTTAGTCAGTAAGAGTCTGACACTCCCTTCCGCTCCACCCAGTGCGGGAGGGGTGATTTGATAATGATTTCCCATCCATAAAAAAGGGGTTAGGCAGTTACTAAAGAACGACACCTGCGACGATCCTTAAAATACTCCTTTTACTTCGTTTACCTTCATACACAAAAATATATTCTGAAAAAAGAATGCATGTGGAGAAGTAAGAAATGGTTTCCAATTCCCGGGCTTTCAGACTTCATACAGATCAATTCCCGGGCTTTCAGACTTCATACAGATTATTTTTATTTAATTTTATTTTTTTAAATAACAAAATTAAATCGTAAATTAACTAAAACTATACAGAAACTAGAATTACATAGAGATTATTATTCAGAGATGTATTGTATATAAGGCCAGCATAGGATATGATTTTCATTTAGAAATTAAAGTAGACACGACATTGAGGGACAGACTAATCTACTCTCTAATCAATCTAATCTTAATGTAATTTACTGACAGACAACGCACAGCCTAAACTGCTGGGTCTAGAAGCATAAAATTTTGCACGAAACTTCCTTTTATAACAAAAGTGACCAATAAGGAAGGATTTTTGAAAATTGGTCCTTTAAAGGTGTCAAACAGGGGATGATAGTTTGTCATTTTTGCCGATGAGAAATTCGATGGGGCGCACGGCTTGTCAATTAATAAATACTTAAGTCCATGAAAAAAACACCAATTGTTTTTCTTTGAAATAATGTGTTTCCATAGATATAAATAAAAATATGGTTATGCACAATAATTAGACCTTTGGTAAGCGGTATGTTAAAATGAAACACGATTTGGCCACGAGCCACTTTTGATAACCTAAGTACGAAACTACTGCGTTAATAATTTGAAATCTGGTCAATGTGACTTAAAATTTAATTATATTAACCATTGCTATCTGCTTGATATGATCCACAAAATTAATTAATTTATTAGAAGAAAGAAATCGCTTAAATTGTTTCGTTTTCATGAGTATTTAATTAAAGTTTTAGGTTAAGAATATATACACTGAATAAACTTCTTACGCTAAATTAACTAAGTAACAAACTAAAATATGACGTCGAAAAATTCTTCCGCATCGCTGTCGATCACTTACTTTAAAATAATGTAATAATAAATAAGTATGTACACAATATTTTTGTAGATGAGATAAATAAACTAGGCTTACAAAATTCCCCTAAATATAGCATTGGTACGATTCCCACATAAAAACAGCTAACCAAAAACCTCTGTAGAGGCAGCTCCGATCCCTTTCGATTATAAATTTGAGGGCAGTGCTGGCATTCGGCACACTCATAGAAACTGGGGACGCGTGATCAGAATTTTGATGACGGGATTAAGGCGTCCCCGTGCGACCAACTTAGCTTTAGAGATCTTCCCTGATGGCTCCTAATTAAGACAGAGCTAATAGAGAGACATGCTACTACGTAATTTGGAGCCGCTCCGGATTCCATTATGGTGACACAGTTTATATTAGCTGCGGTAAAAAGTTCGATGGTTGCGAGTTGGGTTTAAAAGGAAAAGTCTGTATTACCACAGAATAACTAATAGCACTTATTAGTATTACAGAGAAAATAATGTTGTTCAGTTTCTGTTGGATTGTGGAAATTTCTTTTCTGTCAAAAAAATGTCGTTTACTGAAACCTGCTGTAAGTATTGTGACGGATAATAGGGGTGACTCTAAAAAAACAAAAATCTGCCTATCTATAAATAAAAAACTTGAAATTTGTTTAAAAAAAAAATGTATTTCGGTTTGTCTATAAGCAATTTAAAAGTACCAACTAATATTGGGTATGAAACAATTAAAAAACAAGGCTGCATAAATGCCGTTGTCATTGTGAAATAACCTTCTTGTTCGATAGATGGCGTTGTACCTTTTCCTGAATCGCGCTTTGGTATAATGGTTTCGTTTACACAAGCACACAAGTGTACAAGCGTTTGATATGGTGTTTATATTATTCCCAAATTAATAATGCGTATGCAGATTTTCGCTAATTGTCGTATTCCAGGAAACTTTTAGCACAAAATACATAATTCTACTAAATTATACATGAAGAAAATGCACTTAACCATTCTATACACATATCGTCTTCCGACGCTCGGGGAATACGACCGTTGCCGAACAGTGACGAAGATTTCTATGCGCATTATCACTTTGGGAGACCTGGGGGCCTAAAAAGGCCACTTTGGCAGAATCATAAAGCAATGCATATCACGCAATTCATCTGTTTGACAGTTTCACACCTATATATCCCTGAAGGGTTAGGCAGAGGAGTACTTGTAGCATTTTACGAATCTCCATACAAAACTGTCATACAGATGAAATTGCGTGATATGAATTGTTTTATGATTCTTCCAAAGTAGCCTTTTTAGGCCACCTGTACTGTAGTGAGGAGTTGCTGCTAAGTTTTTTAAGCCCTGGCTGGAGGCCTTAATTTATTGAGGCATCCACAACCAAGTCCGGTTAAGCAGACGACAACCTCCTAGGTTAAACTGCGAGATGCAAAAAAAAAAAGGAGCTGCTGCTAACGACTGTGGGATAACGACGTGTTGAAGATATTTTTAAGAGTAGCTATCTCTGGAATTATTCAGAGATACTTATATTATATACACTATTCCTGAATTATCTAATAATCAGGGTGTTACAATATTTATGAGTGTGTCTAGATAAAATATGTATCTCATGTTTGTCTGGATGTATTAATTTTTCCTTAAAAATAGAACAGAGATTATTTTCGTCTTTTCACGTTTTCATTCAGTGTCTTTGGATGTAATTCAATCACTTTTAGACAAAATGAAACCCAGAAGAAAGATTGTGTCGGAAAAAGACCTAAGTTTTTATTACGACTAGATGGGTTAGGATTGGATAACTCCCATGAGACACGATGAAATATTAGTTCCATTTTTGTTACTCTGCCGCAAAGGATGTTTTTTTTTTTTAAATCTTGTATCAAGTTTGGTTTTTGTAGGTATGAGCAGGTGGACAGAGTGCGTTAAGACTCCACTACCTACACTTACATAATACTCTAGTTACTACTTTTTCAGTTAGATTACTTTTCTTTGCGACTTTCATGTTAAGTAGCCTTCCTTAAGAATTAGGCAATCAAAAGCAAAAAAATATTTTTTAATCAGGCTGGCAGTTCCAAAGATTAGCGCTGTATACGCTGCTGTATGGGTCGCACACACCTTGGATGTTAGCTTGAATGATAAGTCACGAATAGCCAAAGATGATGGTTTACTAAGTATATTTAACTAGCACGTAACTAATGCTATATGAATGTTGTGTGAATGAGTAGCATAACAGCTGATTATGAACACTGATCGTGTACTGTCGCGTTACACTATAATTTGTGCAAGGCGACGAAAAAGTGCCGATCTATGAAATGCGCGCGTGCCATGTAGGTACGATACATGACTCGTACAAGCGCGCTCAAACAAATAAACTCTTCAGCTGTATTATTACTTTAGACAAAGAATGTGTTATCCAAGAACTTAAGATATTTAAATTCTTTGTCCGCATTAAGGCGCAGATATACGACTTCTAATGATTTTAAATGCAACATCACGTCTAATCGACCAATTGGGGTAAAATAAATAAATGTTATACTAGACCATTTGCTTCGTAATTTGATATGTGAATATTTGCAATTATATTTTTTTAACATAGTGTAATTAATTTGTAAAGTAATGTCTACCGCGGACATAAAAACGATAATCACGCAAACACTATCGGGTGTATTTTCATAAAACTTTCACCATATAAAAGACAATTTAATTCCCCGAATTTTAGTATACGGTTTTTATTTGTTTTGTGTTTGATAAATCAACAATAGATGATTGTTTCATATTTTGCAATAAATTACCAGCGTTGTGTCATCGCGCATCTCTTTCTTTTCTATGCAGTCCGATAGTGACCGCGCTTTAGGTCATGTAGTCGCCTTAAGGAGTTCCCTAATGAGGCGTGATTGTGACATTTCTGCTGTACCTTTTTTTTTAAAAAATGGCATCTCGCAGTTCATCCTTTATGAGGATGGCTACTGCTTAACCGGACTTTCCTGTGGATGCCTCGAATTAAGGCCTCCAGCCAGGGCATACAATAACTTAAAAACTAAGCGACAGCGCTAAGGGTAACCCCCTGCGGGGTTCGGACCTCGGCTCAGGGCGTCGCTGGAAGAGGACAGCAAGGGACAGGCTGGATCGGTATTATTATTAGTGTTTAGGGGCGAATTTAAAACTACAGGCTCAGCTGCGCGGGCTGGCTCGAGCAAGGGTCGGGGTTCTGCTGTACCACCTGCTGAAGTATTTTTATATCCATTTGTTGTCTTTAAAACTGGGGGCCTAAAACGGCCACTGACAGAATCATAAAACAATTCATATCACGCAATTTCATCTGTATGACAGTTTTGTATGGAGATTCGTAAAATGCTACAGGTACACCTCTGCCTAACCCTTCAGGGATATAATATATATTTATTTATTTATTATGGCACTCCAACAATTAGTTCACAAATACATTTTCTGATAGCTTAGCCTTATTGTATAAAATATTACAGTGAACCAATCACTTAAAGGTGTGCACAGCACTTACAAGGTTTTCCTATGTTATTAATAATAAAATCAAATTAATCAGATTAAGTAAAATAAAATAATTACATTAATTAAAAAGATAGAATTGTAAAAAAAAAATGAATAAAAAATGAATAAGTACGGAACAAAACATGAGCGACGGAAATCAAACAAAAGTTAAAATTATAAAAAAAAAATGAATACAGAACAAAAACAAAAACATGAGCGACGGAATTCAAACTAGAGCCAGTTGTCAGCAATCTGTAAGTTGTCGTAAAAGTTGATTGCGAAATTGTGCCAGGGTGTTGGAGAAGATGTCAATGGTATCGGTGCAAGAGTGGCTTTCATTATACGTCCTCATCAAACGGTTCATTGGCGCTGACCGACCGAGGTTTGTTCGAACTGTAGATGGTGTAAACACATCTAATTTACGGTTAGTCCTGGGTTGACTACTACGGGGAACAGACACATTTATGTCTTCTAGGAGTTTTGGGACATGTATCAGACCATTAATAATTTTGAAGAGCATAATTTGATCCATCAGTTTCCTGCGGTTTACGAGTGATGTAAGGTTGAAGTGAGTCAGTCTTTCAGGGTAATTAGATGTGTTGGGGCAGCTGACAGATTTGAATCGCAGGTATCTAGTGAAAAGTGACCGGGGTAGATCTGAGAGTGGCGGTAGGTAGGCTGAAGGCCAAAAATACCGCCCCAGGGCCCGACGGCTTGCCGGGTAAAGCCTGTGCCCTGGCCTCGACGGCTCTCGGACCCCGACTGGAGGCGCTCTTAAGCGCATGTATGGAGAGGGGCCAGTTTCCACTCCGTTGGAAGACGGGGAAGCTGGTCCTCATTCGGAAGCCAGGGCGCCCTGCGGACTCTCCGTCCGCATTCCGGCCCATCGTGCTGCTCGACGAGGTGGGCAAGCTCTTTGAAAGAGTGATTGCGGGCCGCCTCGTCGGGCACCTGGTGAGGACGGGGCCGGATCTTGCGGATAGCCAGTTTGGCTTCCGCAAGGGGCGCTCTACGGTGGACGCCATCATGCGCGTGAGAGCCCTCACGACGGGGGATGCGGTGTCTCGGGGTGGGGTGGTCGTGGCGGTGTCATTAGACATCGCTAACGCGTTTAACACCCTGCCCTGGAGCTGCATTAGGGAGGCACTCCGGTATCACCGAGTGCCGACCTACCTCCGTCGAGTAGTCGGGGCGTATTTGACGGACAGAGCCGTCATCTACCCCGGTCGCGATGGGGAATGGAACCGGCGAGAGATGTCGTGCGGTGTCCCACAGGGATCGGTCTTGGGGCCGCTCCTGTGGGACATCGGTTACGACTGGGTGCTGCGGGCAGACCTCCCTGATGGCGTCAGCGTAGTTTGCTACGCTGACGACACGCTGGTCCTGGCGCAGGGGAGGTCGCATCAGGCGGCGGCCGACGTAATGACACGCGGGGTTGCGATAGTCGTGGAGAGGATCCGGCAGTTGGGTCTCGAGGTGGCTCTGCACAAGTCCGAAGCCATGACATTTCATGGGCTTCGGAACGGGCCACCATCGGGATCCCAACTTACGGTAGGAGGGGTTCACATCGGCGTCGAGACGACGATGAAATACCTGGGTCTCGTCCTCGACAGCCGGTGGAACTTCGTGGAGCACTTCCGACGTTTGGCCCCCAAACTGGAACGGGCTGGGGCCGCTTTCAAGCGGCTCCTGCCCAACCTGAGGGGGCCAAACGCCTCCTGCCGGAGGCTTTACGCGGGGGTCGTGCGGTCCATGGCCGTGTATGGCGCCCCGGTGTGGGCGCGTTCACTGCGGCTTCGAGCCGCCCACTACTTGAACGCGCCCCAAAAGGTGGTAGCCATACGGCTGATACGGGGGTACCGCACGATCTCGCGCGAGGCGGCAAGCCTCCTTGCCGGACTGCCGCCATGGGATCTGGAGGCGATAGTCCTCGCAGCCTCTTTGAGTGGCGCGCGGAGGCACTACGCCGGGGGGAAAACCCGCTTCCGCGGCAAATTGCTGCGGAGCGGACGGACCTCCGGCGCGATCTCATGGCGGCATGGAAAGCGCGACTGTCGCAACCCAGCGCAGGGCACGCCGCGATAGCGGCGGTAAGGCCCCTCTTTGAGGAGTGGCTAGAGAGGCGTCACGGCGCCCTCACCTACCGCCTGACGCAGGTCCTCACCGGACACGGATGTTTCGGGAGGTTCCTGCACATAATCAGGCGGGAGGAAACGCCCGGGTGTCACCACTGCGAGGATCGCCCAGAGGACACGGTGGTGCACACGGTGGAGGTCTGTCCCGCTTGGGCAGAGCACCGCCGTGTCCTCGTAGAGGCGATCGGCAGCGGCGGCGACCTCTCGCGCCCGGCCCTGGTCCAAGCCATGGTCCGGGGCGAGAGGGAGTGGGAGGCAGTCACCTCCTTCTGCGAAGCAGTCATGCTAGCGAAGGAGGTGGCGGGATGGGAGAGGGAGAGAGCCGAGAGGGCCGCCCGTCCCAGCCGCCGCGGTAGACGCTCCGGGCGTCGGGAGCCGCGTGACGACTCCCGGCCACCGTAGGCGCGGGCCTGCGGACGGCGAGTAATGGGTAGCTCGCCGTCCGATCAGGACCAGGCCCGTGCCGGACGGCGCGTATGTGTTCCACGCGCGCCTCAAAGAGATGTCAGCAGACATGGAGGGGCCCGTTAGGGCCGAAGCCTGCCGGGGCAGCGGGATTGTCCGAAAGGGTTACCGCTGCCCCGGAACATAAAGGGCTAAGGAAGGAACACGGATGGGTTTTAGTCAGTAAGAGTCTGACACTCCCTTCCGCTCCACCCAGAGCGGGAGGGGTCATTGGATGATTTCCCATCCTTAAAAAAAAAAAAAAAAAGGTATCTAGTGAAGCCTTTTTGGACGCGTTCGAGTCGATCGATATGAACCTGGTAGATAGGATTCCACACCTGCGATGCATAATCGAGTATACTTCTGATGAGGGTGAAGTAGAGGAGTTTGAGGGTGCGAATAGACGTAAAGTCATGGCAGACACGCTTTAGAAATCCTAACATTTTATGTGCCTCTTTGACAGTATTGTCTATATGTGGTATGAAAGTAAGCTGACTGTCGAGGCAGACTCCCAGATCGCGAATTGAGTTAACCTTCTGCAGTGTTTCAGCGTTCAAGGAATATGAGGATGGAAGGGAATTTAGTTTTTTTATATACGTGTGAAACTGTCAAACAGATGAATTGCGTGATATGAATTGCTTTATGATTCTGCCAAAGTGGCCTTTTTAGGCCCCTGTTCGTTTTGATTTACGAAGTTTTAGTTTACGAAGTGCTTATTGTTAACCCAACCAAAATAACCAAAACAACCGGGATATAACAATAAAAAATCGGGACAAGTGTGAGTAGGACTTGCGCCCTGAGGGTTCCATCTCAAAGACTGTGCCCGGCTGCCCGCAGCTTCACTCAATGAATATTACAGCCTAAACATTTCTAATTCCAGACTGAAGGGTAAACTTAAAATTTTTGTTGAAAAACATGTCTTACACAACAACAATTATTAATTTTTTTTTTTTTAATGAATTTGTTAATTCTTAACAATTTTGAGAGATTTACCGTATTATTCATAGACTTCTTATAGGTTTTCCTGTAATCGATTAGTAAGGAACATTTCTCTGTCATTTTATAAAAGTTTTAGGCTCAGTTGTTTCGGTGATTAGGGAGAGTGGTTAATTTACCATCTATTTTCTTAAATAATATAAAAAACATTTATTTTTAATTTATAGAAAACGTATTTAAGACAGCAAATGTGACATCATTTTAGATGTCACATTTGTGTACAGTTCGCAATACTTTTATTTATTCAATTTTCTAATTTACCCCCCAAAAGTGACCCCTATATTAAAAATCTATATATTTACGTTATACGTCCGTGTTTGGGTCACAGAAATTTATGTGTGTACCAAAGTTCAACTTAGTTGGTCCCATTACTCCGTGGTTGGTCCAATAGATGTGGAGCAAACTGTCTGTGATAGACGGACAGACAGACACACGAGTGATTCTATAAGGGTTCTGTTTTTTCATTCGGACGTACGGAACTCAAAAAAATGCCGGGTAAGAAAAAATTTTTCGTCCGGAAGTTGCAGTAGGTAAACCCATTTTCTTAATAACAAAACAAAGCAAAGTAAATATACGTATTTCATCGTTAAGTAGACGGCATTTCTGTATCTCTCTGCTGCTAATAGGTACAGCTGCTCGTAGCTCGACCTAAGACGGTCATGTTTTCGCGTCTTAATTAAAGCAAAGGTTTAGCGATCCTCCGGGCGCTTGCTAGAAATTACTTACCGCGTCGATTGGAGCTCATTAACTTTCATTATTTTTTAATCAAGTGCCGGTAATTGAAACCAAGCAATTTTACTTGCATACGTGTCCATGCATTCGTACCTTCGCTCAGTACTACATAAATAAATAGGGGTTGGAATGTTATTTCACTTGTCTGACGTCACACGTAACTCTTCCGTGACGCATGTGCGCTTTTTATTGGACATCGTATAAACATAAGTACGCGCGGCCATTAATGGATGAGGGGGGGATGTTAAAAGCGATATTTTCCCATCGTGATGTATGGGAATCTTGCTTGTAGCTGTAATGAGAAATTCCGATGTCACAGCTTTCTGTGCGAGCCGCTATTTTTGAGCGTAGGTTTTTGATACGAATTGTTAGCTCGTCATGTGGTGACGTAAGGTCAGAAGTATGACGTAGCATTATTTCGCGTGACGTAACGGTTCTATATTTATAAATACGATATATTAAACCTTTTCCTTGTTCAGGTAAAGGTACCTACAGTCCTTTCTAATTTATTTTACCTGTGACAGCTGCAACCCAACTGCAACCTTATTTTCACGAGAATAAAGATGATTGTAATATCGACAGTTATGCAAAATCAAAGGT
This sequence comes from Gortyna flavago, assembly GCA_963669345.1. NCBI lineage: Eukaryota > Metazoa > Arthropoda > Insecta > Lepidoptera > Noctuidae > Gortyna > Gortyna flavago. Next base: position 13,366,362 of record OY770126.1, read on the forward strand.
AAAATATCAGCTGTGAATGAATTGTACTTACTGCGTGAAACACGTACCTAGTATGGCAATAACAGGATGTACTCGTACTTTAGGATTGCAACGTTGCACATAAACTTGTATTCGACTTCAAACCGCGCAACAGCGCTTTGAAGTAATATGTGTAAAAATATCGTATTTTGTTTAGTTGTTGTACTCTGTTTTGCTCATTTTTTTAAGCGTTTTATTGAGCAAATAGGTAGTCTATCGTTTTAACAGTAACAGCTTCCAACCAGCATTAATACATTATATATATCTACGTACCTAATTTTGCATAAGAACTTTATAGGTACTTACCTAAAACACCAAAGCTACATTTAGATTAATCCAAATAAAATACACAGTTTCATAAACCCACAATCTATACAACGTTATATTTTATGAATCTACTAGTTATGCATAGAATCTCAGATTCTGTTATGCCGTCAAAGCTTATAAGTGGATAACCGTGACGTAATATGAAAGAAGGTATCTTCAAAGTATTACCATGAAAATGTTATCGCTTCATACAAAATTGAGCCCTTTCGTGGGAAATAACTCAGGCACTACAATGAGAACTTGATGCGCGGAGCTTTCTCTCCCGAGGGAATAAAGTGACACTTTGACGAAATATTCTTACAACAATATAGTGAATGTGAAATTTGTGTTGAAATGGTTTTTGAAAATTTCCAGTCGGTAGGTACCTACTGTAGCGGTTTTATCCAGTTGGCTTTGTTTAAACCAACCTCGACAAATATTTGGTTACTGGCATCTATAATGAATTAAAAACTATTTTGATATTTAGAAAATATAAAAAGAATCAAGATTGGGTGAGAGAGATGGCACAGAACGCGTCATGATAAAATCAAAATCAAAAGTCATTAATTCAAACTAGGCTGAGAACTGAGAATCAACACTTTTCGAACGTCAAAATTACAAAAGACAGTGCTTTCGCTGGGGAGAAGAAGTGGCGCAACAAACTCCCCAGCAGCTCAGCTGTCTGTTCAGTTATAAAATACCTGATTGAAAAAAAAATGAGTAGCATAGAGTTCTAGAAATAAATAGTGTACGCCTTTCATTTGATACAGTACGTTACATAAGGGCACAGAGCCCTTATGGTTCTTATATCAGATACCTACATATATTATTATAATTTTAAAATGTTGTGATTGGTAAAATTAGGTACCTATCTACCATAGTTTATTTTCTGAGGGAACGTTTGAATACTTTATCGATTGGTATAAATAAAATAATTATTGAAATTAGATTAAAGTTCTTATACTAAACTAGCACCCGCCCGCGACTTCACCCGAGAGGTATGTCGATAAAAACTATCCTATGTCCTTCCCCGGGATGCAATCTATCTCTCTGCCTAATTTTATCGAAATCCGTTCAGTGGTTTAGGCGTGAAAGGTAGGTAACATACAGGCAGACAGACAGAGTTACTTTCGAATTTATAATATTAGTAAGGATTAACTAATAAACTAACCTATCTAAAACAATTAACTAACATAAAATTACAACTAGTCAAATAACCCGCTCCTAGCTGTTCCCGGCAAAGGTGCCCAAAACGCTGCATTGCCACATTGGATGGCAATGGCTAACCTTTGCACCAAGAAGGAGCCGGAGCGGGAGTCACCCGTTTTGTCACGGAGCTTATGCCGTATATCACTAATGAGCTTCTTGGCCTCAGTGCCCCAACCACTCATGGTCTCAACGGCAATGGGCACGAAATGATAACGGGCCAACAACGGTGCAGACTTCACCCTCTTCCTCTCAGCGGCGTCTCTAAAAATTAAATGTAAACCTATTAAATACACGCATCACCTATTTAGATTATAAGATTAACGAGTTGTGGGTTATTTAAATAAACATTTAACTTGACATTTTCACATTTAAACACTGATAAACCCAGCAAAAACCATAAATAATACAGTGCTAAACGAAAGAAAAATTAATTTACAAAATGTCCAAAAAAAAAAATACAAATGCGTGGGGTGTAATTATTACACAATGCGGGTCGGAACACAAACCAGTGTGGCTGGAACGCAAAAATTATACAGTTTAACCGTTTTGCAACACGCGAAGGGGCGTAAGACACGGCGGTCTCGCGTGACCCTAATCACAAGGAACTTTGTAATTTTTAATTTTAGAAATGGTTACATTTATTTGATAATCGGTGACACAGTTTTCTTTGTTTGGGTGTAAAACTAAGCAACAAAAAAAAAAATCTACAGTCGTCATAGTGTTTGTAAATAAATGAACATTCACTTGCTTGTTTTCGTTTCGCAGTTCACTGGATACTTAATAATTACTGAAAAGGCACCCAGCAATGCCCCACTAGGTCGAGTAATAGTCGAGAAAAGCAATAAATTTTTTCACACACATTCTTGGCTGAATTGGTTATTGACACATGTAGGTACCTTTACCGTCATAAAATTATGGCTTCTAATCAAGCGATCTTCAAATTCCAACACAGATACTCCTGAACATACGAGGATATGATGGAGTGGCTGTTTGGTTCCACAGCAAAATAATTACTACCATGTTAATTTAAGCATATAAATAAAATAAAACTAACTAAGGTTCCGTACAACCCTGTACGGAACCTAATTGTCGACGTCAAACATGCAATTTAAAAATAAAAGAAAACGAAACGTTAAGAAAAACAGAAAACAATCTCGTTGTTATTGTTTTATTCTTTTTGAAAGCAGGAAAGACGGAATCAAATTCCAAAACAAAAATATCTCGGAATGTTTTTATAAAACAAAAACTAAAAAAAGGTTTTCCTTTTTTATGAGTAGAGGGTACGTGGCATTTAGCGGGATCAATCACGCGACTCTCACGAACCTGGTACCTAGGTTAAATGCGCGGAACAATTCGATTTATATTGTGAGTTTTTGAGAGCTCCCAACTTCACGTAACTTGAATAGGTATGCAGTGAAGGAGATATTTTGTTATATTTACGATAGCTTGTCGCCTATTGGTCCAAGTGGTTAAAAGTGCTGGGGGAAAACACTTCGAATAGTCAATTTTATACTAGGTACTGCTGTGTTTGCGTGTACGTAAACGAGGCAAAAGGAGTACGTAAGGGTCAGGTGGTGTTCTGTAGTTTCTGCCTTCTTACCGTGGGAAGACGGCGTGAGATTCCGTATGTACTAATACTATAGTAATATTCCTACAAAACTACTTCAAGACCGCATGGTCAGTTTCGATACAGTACACGTTTCGTAACGTGAATAAATCACACACCTTTTTGTAGATGTTGACTCAACTCTGGCCTTCCAACGCCTTAAAGCTGTTATACGTAAAACGCTGATTTTTCACTTAAAATAAAACGACAAAGACCACGTTTATACATTTCTTTTTCAGGCGCAAAGGTACGAGAATTACCCTCTCTTTGTAATGCTAATTTAAAAACCAAGGTATTCATTTTTTATTCATAAGTTTTTCTGCTCTAAAGCCAGCAGTCGGAGCATCCTACTCGTTTGTGATGAGTTTTGAAGTTAAAAAATAAAATTCATATAAAATGCTTTGTAGATGTGCTTGTTTTAAAAGCGGGTTAACATGAGCCCGCCTGGTATTTATTATACTAAATAACGACGTAACTCCGTCAACGTCGACGTTTCAGATTTATGTGTATAAAGCAGAGGTAGGTACCTAAGCAGAGGTAGGTAGGTAAGTCATTAAGAAAAATGGCTACAATTTTTACAAATAGGCAGCTTTTCATCCCCAAAAAGCCATTTACACATTCGATATTTTTGTTTGAAATAATAAAATTGTATTTTCATATTACATTTGAAAAAATTCAAGTGCAATATTTATTTATTCGATACATAACAACAATATGACGTCTCGCTGTCTCAAATATTCAACAAAAATGAAAGCCTAATACGTGAGCTTTAAAAAAAATCGAAGTATTTATGCGTTTCTAAACTTAGAGAAAAGATTTGATTTCTCGCTAAAATGTCTGCATGGATTTGGATAATATTTGGTACATGGGTAGATCATAACCTGGATTAGGACATATGGTACTTTTTATCCCAATATTCTCATAGACCGAGACTTATGCTGGTGAAACCGCGGAGCGCAGCTATTATATAATAATGAAAACACTAGATTTTTGTAAACTTTTTATCATTTTTAACTTGTAGGTAATAATTTCGTTACCTGTTCATTTTATTCACATGCGTAGAAAAACTAAAAGCTAGTGCTAAAAACCAGCTATGAATAAATTAACAGACTTGTGAGTAGGTATGGAACACATAGACAAACACTAACATTACAAGTGAATCGTATGAACCTCTGAAAGTCAAATATAAAACTAATTTTACTAACTGAAACTGAAAATGGTAATTCACTGCTCTCAAAAATGGTGAAGGAAAACATCGTGAGGAAACCGGCATATCCTAGAACCAAAAATTTAAAGACATGTGACATCCACCAACCCGCACTGGGCGTGGTGGTTATGGCCCACTCCCTCTCACAGAGAGGAGGCCTGTGTCCCAGCAGTGGGAACATAATAGGCTGATTATGCTATAGTCAGTTAGTATACCTACTTCATTAATAAGAAACATGCCTTTTATAAAGCAGATTATTTTGTTTATTTATTTAGTTCCTTATCGTACACATTTTAAAGTATTTGTTAAAATAGTAAAATCAAGGATAAAAACCTTTAAAAATATAAAAAATATTGTGGTCCACCGGTGTCGGGAGCAGAGTCCAAGCTAATGGTGGGCAGGCTTCCAGAGACTTTCGGCCATCAGGCCATTGGCTGATACGACAATCGGCACAATGACAGCGGAGCTCACATTCCACATGTCAACAACCTCGTGTGCTAATTTAAAGAAAGATATTTAATTTGTTTTTCTTTCTCAGCTTTCACGAGGTTCCCATTGCACATTATTTTATTTTTATTTATTAAAACTTTTGTACTAAGGTACAATGGCGGACTTAATGCCTTAAAACTAGGTACACAAATACATAAATAGGTTATATACATACTATTTACTAAAATAAATACTTATATATACAGGGTCCCATTAAAATAGATGGACAAATTTTAACACAGCGCTCAGTACGTCTAACCAAAGATATCCAAACAAAAAAAAACACTCATTAAAGTGATTTTATTTTGACCTAAAATAATAACAAATTGGCGGGACGTTAGTGTATTTTAGTTAGCTGATTATTTTTCTTGTAAGTTATCTAATGCGTTCTTCTTATAAATTTTTTTACCATCGTCCTTATTTTGGTGGTCTGAATGATTACTAAATGTTAGTACATCTTTTTGATTGGAACCTTATATAATTATACAAATTCAATCAAGAGAGGTGTTGAGATGACTCTACTCTATTATTTTTTTATCAAATAACTCTGCAATTTTCGCTTAACAGCATAACGACTAGTGACTGTTATCAGTTGTTTGTGTACACTGCAGGGCAAAGGCCTCCCTTCCCTCCTTTCATGTATCCCTATCTACTGCTGTGTGTGGCAAAAACCTTCGAAAAAGTCGAGTTCCACTATGTGGTTATAACTCCATTAATATAATATTTCATTTAATTATCTATCTCTCATCTCTGACATGAAATACATTTTAGCTAAGATATGTCTTTAAAGATTACCCACAGATTCTCTTTAGATATTAACAACGGACATTTCTGTGTTATTTCTCTCATACATGCCTTCGGGCTATTGGTAAAGATCATTCTATTTTATAAATGTACGCCCCTCCTCTAAAACTACTATACAAATAAACATAGTTTTTCGGGGGCAAAAACGAAAATACAAAACCAAAGACACTAGGTAGGTACAGCTAACAAAGAAGAAATCTCTCAAAGTACGCGTACGTCATTAGAAAAGTAATAAAATACCTATAATTAATTTACAAAGATTTTTAATACTCGGTAGAGTGTAAACTATTTCAAATTCTTTTAATTGCTTTCAAAGTTGAAATTAAAAGAACGCAACAAATAATTAGGAGTTCCCGGAGAATGTTTGCGAAACAAATTAATGTAATATACTAGAGGGTAAAAAGTTAATGCCTTTGTGGGTACAGGAACGCGATATAACTTTTAATATTTTCCCAACCGCTGCAGGATAAATACTTTTCAGTTGACAAAAAAATATGTCGAGGTTGGTGATGTTGCGTTGGTGTCTACTGTATACTGTGTATATATCAACTTGCTTTTGAAGAGTGAGCACAGCGCATAACAAGCATAAAGGTGCTTGTAAATATTTTTTATAAAGTTTTAAAACATACGCTTTAGCGCACCATATTTTTCTGTTAAAAATTCGGTGTGTATAAATGAAAATATGTCGAATGCATAACGTCCACCTTTTTTTGAAGTCGGTTAAAAGAAAAGTCAGTCTTATATCTCCTATTTCCTGTAATTTTACCAGAATTAAAAATGTAATACTCATTATGTAAGAAACAAATGATTATATATTGTTACAACGTCAAACATACTGCCCGTTACAATTCAGTTAAGCAACTATATAAGACTATAAGTTTTCGGGTCGTTTCTGCGAGTAAGGAGAATTACAAATAGATACTGATCTCATTCAGGGCCGGGTTTTCATCGCGAAGAGCCAATATTCGATACTTTTCCCCGAGTGGCACACTTTTACATTTGGACTGCGTTCCTCATTGACAATTCAACCCTTGCGCGGTCGAACAAACTGGATTAGCTCGGGACATGTTCGCTCACAAGGGAAATAAATTGATTTTTTTTATTTTGTTCTGTTTCCAACTCGCGTCCGCAATAACGGACCACAATGAAAAATATTTAATAACACTGCACGGGAGATTGAACAGCGCAAATGTTTAATGTGAAGCAATTAAATTATAATGTGGAGCTGGAAGCGTTCTAAAATGTACTGCCAAGTTATTTATGCGGCCCGAACTTTGTTAGTCAGAATAATTTATTTCTAATGCTCTGCTGAATTCAGGCTGTAAAAACGTTTTTTAATTCTACCACTAAGTAAAACAGTTCGCTCCAATAAAAAAATTACTAGTTCCTCGAAATGTACAACTAACGGATCTAAGTTCTGATTATTGCTTTCCCCGAACCACTGTATCTAGAAAAACTGGGGTTGAATGTGCTACTTAGTCGGTTTCAATGGTCTTCAAAACAAGGTTTCAATTTTTTCCCAGTTTTTCCAAATCTAACGCGAACAGGACAGTCCAAAACTTTGGTTATTGGCTGACCACATTCTGTTGTATTTTTTACTAGAGCTATGAAAAATCCATCAATACTTTTTCATGTCGTTAGCGAATCTCGGCTTAGTGGAAAAATATAGTCTGACGATGTTCCCAACACATGTGGCGATAATGATTAAGCTTATACGTAGGTATACATGAATAAAGGAGTTTTTCATTTAGCTGAGTACAATAGAATCCCCTGTAGGACTTTACTTGATAAAATTAGGAGAATGAGGAAAGTGGTGAAGCGGTCTGTGTCCCTTTTTAGGATTTATTGATGTAGAAAAGATGATGTGATGTGAGGCGTTTCGCATTAATTTCGACATATTATATACATATGAGCCACTGGGCCACCACAGTGGCCCAGTGGGAATGGCCGCGACGTATGAGTTCGAACCCAAGCAGACACTTTACTTTGTGTAAATTATTTCATCATCTCTGTTCTGAAAACGGTGAAGGAAAATATCGTGAGAAAACCGGCATGTCCTAGAGCCAAAAATACGAAGATATGTGACATCTGCCAACCCGTGAGCCTGCGTCTGGGCCCACCTGGTGGATTAATTCCCACTCCTTCTCACAGAGAAGAGGCTTGTATTCCAGCAGTGGGAATATTAAAGGCTAATTATCATGATATATGATGATAATATACTATTTAAATAATTAAATAAGTAGAGATTTTTTCGATATCATCGCTCCGATGTATCCCACTCATTTCCCGGGCGACCCCGCCCAACTTCCTGACGTTCTCGATGTAGCGCTTCTCAAGAATGTAAACCTCCGTTTGCAGTCTATCGAGACGGTACAAGAGCTTAATTCTGACCACCGCCCGGTCATCTTGCACCTGGCCCCCTATTCGGGCCCCCCGCACGACCCCAACCAGCCCCCCCCGACCAAAATAGTCACTGACTGGAGGAAAGTAAGCGAAAGACTGAAATCCACCACGTCTCCCCACCTAGACTCCATCCCCGAGCAAATTATCTCAGTCGCAGACACGACTGGGGCGATCGACTCGTTCACAGAGCACGTTCAATCCGTACTGACGGATTACTCACGGGAAGTTCCAGTGATGGAAGACCATCGCTGGAAACTGCCCGATGACGTACGTGAACTGGTGACCGAGAAGAACGCTGCCATTCGTGCCTACGACTCTTTTCCCTGCGACGCGAACAAATCCCACATGCGCCATTTACAGCGTGCTGTAAAGAAACGCATAGGGGAGTGGCGCTCCGAGGGATGGGATAAGTTGATCGGCGAACTCGAGCCCACCCACCACGCCTTCTGGCAACTCCAGAGGAAGCTCCGCTCCTCTGAAGAGGCCACAGTTCCTCCCCTCACACGCCCCGACAAAACGGTCGCTTTCGAAAACCTCGAAAAGGCCGAATGCCTAGCCGACAGCCTAGAGGCTCAATGCACTCCCAGCTCTCAACCAGTAGACAGAGCGCACCTCGACGAGGTGAACGCTGAAGTCGAACGGAGAGCCTCCCTCCCGCCAGTCGAAGACCCTGATGATCCTCAAGACATCATAAAAGGGCTCGCAACCCGCAAAGCCCCCGGTTCGGACGGTATCACCAATAGGGTGTACAAACTCCTCCCCGCCCCCCTCATACTGCTCATGACCGCCATCTTCAATGGCGCCCTGAGCAACAACATCTTCCCCCAAATGTGGAAAGAAGCCACAGTCATAGGCATCCCTAAGCCAGGCAAGCCCAAGTCTGAGCCCTCCAGCTACCGCCCCATCAGTCTGCTCAATGTTTTCGGTAAAGTCTACGAGAGGCTTATTTATAAGCGCCTCAAAGACTATGCCGAAGCAAAGAGCCTCATCCCCCCCGAACAGTTCGGCTTTCGCACGAAGCATTCGTGCATCCACCAGCTCCACCGCATAGTCGAGCACATTAGCGCTGCTTTTCAGCGAGGTGCTTCGACAGGCGTCCTGTTCTTCGATATAGCGAAGGCGTTCGACAAGGTCTGGCACAATGGCTTATTATATAAGCTGTACCTGCTAGGTGTGCCAGACCGTCTCGCGCTCATCTTACGAGATTTTCTGTCGGACCGCACTTTCCGCTACCGTATCGAGGGCGCTCTCTCTCCCCCTCACCCCATCCGCGCCAGAGTCCCCCAGGGTTCCGTTCTATCTCCCCTCATTTTCACCCTGTTCACTAGTGACATCCCGAACAGTAAAAAGGCACAGTTGGCGCTCTTCGCCGACGACACTGCCATCTACTGTTCGGGTGCCAACCAGTCATCCATAGCTCGAAACCTCCAAACCTCCGCAAGCGCCTTGAGCGATTGGTTCCGGAAATGGAGAATCGAGGTCAACCCCGATAAGAGTCAGGCGGTCATCTTCTCGAGACCGCGCAAACGACCCCCTCCCCCCTCCCGCGCCCGATCTCTATGTATGGCAAGCCGATCCCCTGGGGAAAGCGAGCCAAATACTTAGGTGTCATCCTAGACCACAACCTCACCTTCAACGAGCACATAAAGACGGCGCGTTCGCGCGCCTCTTTCGCTCTCGGTAGGCTCCACTCCATGATAACTGCCCGCAGCAAATTGTCACTCAAGTGCAAATTGCGCCTCTACACCGCGGTCATCCGTCCCATCATGACCTATGCTTGCGTAGTCTTCGCACACGCCAAGCCGGGATTTCTGCATAAAATGCAAACCCTCCAGAACCGTTTCCTCCGAAAGGTCACGGGAGCCCCCTTCTATGTCCGAAATGTGAATCTGCATCTAGATCTCAGACTCCCCACCATCCAGCAGTTCATGAAACGCCTCTCCAAGCGCTTCTTTGACTCTGCCATAAAGCACCCCAATCCCCTGATTGCGGCGGCCTCCCGATACACTCCCTCCCGCATAAGTAGGATTCGCCGACCAAGGCATACCCTCACCATCCCCGACGACGCCACTACCCTCCTCCAGGAGAGCAGTAAGGCCACGAGTACTCTCAGTTGACAACACAAACACAAGCTCAGACATCCGTCCTTCCGTCCTCGCCGCCGAGGCCCGTCGCGACGTCCCGCACCATCACCGTGCCCGCCCCGACCCTTGCTCGAGCCAGCCCGTGCAGCTGAGCCTGTAGTTTTAAATTCGCCCCTAAACACTAATAATAATACCGATCCAGCCTGTCCCTTGCTGTCCTCTTCCAGCGACGCCCTGAGCCGAGGTCCGAACCCCGCAGGGGGTTACCCTTAGCGCTGTCGCTTAGTTTTTAAGTTATTGTATGCCCTGGCTGGAGGCCTTAATTCGAGGCATCCACAGGAAAGTCCGGTTAAGCAGTAGCCATCCTCATAAAGGATGAACTGCGAGATGCCATTGTTAAAAAAAAAAAAAGAGATTATTTTTGCTACCGTAAACTCCATCCATATTAAACCAAAGATTAAAAAAAAAATTGTTCTTTACGATGTTGGGAAAGATTTTCAGTCAGCCAAACGGTGTGGTAACCATCCCCCTTCCCCAAGCCTGTCAATGACATATCCTGATTTAACAAAGATTATAAACTTTTAAACTGAGGACATACACTCACTGACAGACAACACACAGCCTGAACCGCTGGGTCAAGAAGCAAGGGACCTGAGTTTCTTTTATAATGAAGGTGAGCAGTAAGAAATAATTTTTGAATATTCATCCCTAACGGGGGGTATGGAATGAAATTTTGTTTGGAAATATTCGTCATTTTTGACAATGGAAATCTTATCGGGCACACGATTTGATTTGTGAGACTGTTAACTTAAAAATATTAAATACATTAATTCGCTGGCAAAATACAGCCTAAACCGCTAGAAGCAACATTTCCTTATTTATAACTAAATGAAATTTTTACACAAGACTTATAACTAAATTAAATGTTTGCACAAGACTGAGTAATAACTAAAGTGAGTAAGGAAGGATTTTTGAAAATTCATCCCCTTTTTTTTTTTTTTTAAAGGATGGGAAATCATCAAATGACCCCTCCCGCTCTGGGTGGAGCGGAAGGGAGTGTCAGACTCTTACTGACTAAAACCCATCCGTGTTCCTTCCTTAGCCAAAGGGCTAAGGAAGGAACACGGATGGGTTGGTCCGAAAGGGTTACCGCTGCCCCGGAATATAAAGATATTCCGGGGCAGCGGTAACCCTTTCGGACAATCCCGCTGCCCCGGCAAACAATCCCGCTGCCCCGGGAAAATTCATCCCCTAAAGGGGTTAAACGGGTGATGAAAGATTGCATGGAAGTTCGTCATTTTTCCCGATAAGAAATTTCATCGGGCAAGTTGGTTGTAAATTATAAATTTTCGCCCGCGAGGTATGTAAATAAAAACTATCCTATATCCTTTTCCAAGATGCAATCTATCTCTCTGGCAAATTTTATCAAAATCCATTCAGTGGTTTAGGCGTGAAAAGGTAACATACAGACAGACAGACAAACAGAGTTACTTTCGAATTTATAATATTAGTATGGATAGTATGGATTACTTTACTATTAAAAAAAACGTGCTAAATATATTGGATATCGAAGAAAAGTGGCATATCAATCGACGCGTCGATGTCAACGTTTACTTTTTTAAAAGCTGACGCGCGCTAGTAAATTATGGTATCGGATCCGGCTGCCCCTATCTTTGCTCCGGTCAATTTCACCCAAGTTACAATATTAGATCATCGGTTATTTTTTATCGGATCTTCAAAAAATATTGGTGAAAAATCGGTGCAGCGGCACCCAAAATATTAAAGTAAATATACCTATAGTTCATTCATCATCATCATTTCTAAACCTAAATTAGAGTTGCGTATGGTTTGTATCGGTCAGCATAAACACAGATTGGGACAAATATCGGTTCCGCAATGACCGGAACATTACTTATCTCACAAAACAATCTGCGATGTCACGGTTCTGACATGTTACACGAGCCGTATTCCTGTAATGGAGGCACTTCACTATTTTATCAGGAAACATAAACAGAAACGTTTAAACACATAAAGTGGCCGGCGAATGGCAATACACACATACCTACGCCATTCAATGCTTTATCAAAATAAACAAGACCTTTTCCGAAGGTACAATTCAATTTTCTGTACGACTTTCATCGTAGTTCGCAGACTCATGAGTGCATATTTGCTCAAGGGATAGAAAATCCTTGTCTGAGGAAATTGCCTCCGATCGGATTGGATGACGGTGCTGAGTCGCCGCGCCCGATTGTCATTTGTTTAGAGCTCAGCCCACAATCCCAGCCGGTTTCCATTATAGACACTTTATCGATAAGCAGTAAAAATATACACGTTCCTCGCATTATTTTGTTTACATTACGTTTGTGTTTCCCAAATATTTCCTATTTACGTATTTATAATGCAATATGTATGGCGGTGCGGGCTCTGTTTCGGGGTGACACGTACTTCGCAAAGGTTAAAGTGCAGCGCAACACTAACTTTTACTTTTATACCTTATGGAGTAGCCGTCCTTTGCGCACTAAACTTCGGGAGCTGCCTTCATAATTTATACGTGAAATATTCGGCGCACTAATACTAAAATGTACCTAATTTGCTTTGGTTTGTCGTCCCGCTGCTCTTTGTAAATTAGGATACACATTCGAACTCCAAAACCATGACGGTATTTTATAGTTAAATTTTTCCTGTGGTCATATTTTTGCAGAGTTTGTAAGACACCTTCCGTGTTAATAGTCAATTAAAAAGGCGATAAACATAAAATTTGTGAGGGCACATTCAAACCCGTTCCACAAAACTCAATTTCCTGATCCACTGATGTTACTATGACGTTTTTTTACACAAATTAGGAGTTATATGTAGGTAAGTAAATATTGACAACCCTCTCGTTAGGTAAAGTTTAGTTTTAGGTTCAAGCGTTCTAATTATTGTGAATGTGAGGACTATGTGGGTCATCCCTCTTAGTTAATTTTAAACATGATCTGGCAGTCTGAGCGATTTATGTAGGCTACTCAAATGTCCTTTCTTTGGTATGTTCCCTAAGTTCTGAGTTGAGCTGCACGATTACTGACAAATGCGTGCACTGACTGGACAGGTTCACTCAATCTGTGTGGTTCTTTCCTCAAAAGACCATTTCAGACACATCTACATGGTCTTCACATGATCTGACCAAGATTATGACTGGACGTTAAAACAAACTGTGACCTCTGAGTTTGTTTCGGCCTTTCTTCTCAGAGTAGTCATATAGGTAACGCCGACATCATCTACCTAGTTTTTAAAAATATGATTGACGTGTAAAGTGTTTGTACAAACCTACTTACAGAAATAAAATCATTTATCATCTATGTATCTTGATAAAGTTTAAGTTTAATTCATTGGACAAAAAATGGGCCAGCCGTTTGGTCACGTGAACAGTCGACCAACGGCTTGTTTATGTTTCGAAAAACAACTGGATGAATTTCCTTTTGAATCATTCGGATTGTGATAGAAAGTGTGATACATAATTGGGGTGCTGCTCTTCACGTTTATTGAAATAAAAGAAACGACCCCACTCCCCAAAATCCCCGGAACTATTGAAGTAGTCTCACCAATGTCGTCCATAAAAGCAAGCACACTACACAACAAACCAGCAGTATTTACCAAACTAAAAGCGAGATCACGCTGTGTACCATAGATTTTATTAAAATCCAACAGAAAACGTATGAAAATATGTACGAAGAACTTTGCATATGATATAGACGTGATCTGAATGCTGAATACATTACTATCGCATTACAAACGTATTTTGTTTGATCTACGAAAATACAGAAAATATCTTCGGAATACACTTCGGTTACAAGCATTGTTTAGCACGAGATTTTATCTGAGGGTTGTGTGTTTTGTTTATTTTTGGGTGATTAAGGGTGGGTGACACAACGATTCACAAAGGCCCACTTGCACTTTCATGGGTTATCCAAAATAACTCGAAGTTAACAGCTAATTCAGGGTTAATCAAATAATTCCTCTTGCGTCACCGAGAGTTAAAGGTAAAACTAGGGTTAAACTTTTAAATATTTAACCCACCGATCATCATCATCTGCCTAACCTCTTCCCAACTATGTTGGGGTCGGCTTCCAGTCTAACCGAATGCAACCAAACACCCCTATTAGAATATTATGTTATAATCATAATACCTGCACTGATTTTTTGCTATTATGCATAAAACATTGTTTATTTATTAAATTAGTTATACTGATAATGGTAGAAAATTTATAAATTTTTTATTTATTATAACTTTACGCACAAGTCAAAACTGTTCAAAAAAACTGTACGGTTAATTTAACTGTACCTACAGCGAAAGTGTGACTGGAATTTACGTTGTTTTAATTATTATTAGGATAAAAAATTACATATATTAAAAATGATAGAAATCGATTCAGCAAAAGATTCTGATCAAAGTACATTTATAATATGCATTAATTCAGTTACACATGTAGTTGTTGTATTGTTGTTAGATATAGCAAGATGTCTGTGACAGTATACAGTGTACCTGACCTACCTACCTACCCTGAACGAACCAAAACACAAGAACCCCTACACTAAATAACAGGCGTATGGCCAACGTAGCCTCTAAAACAAAGGCCTCCATTATACGTTTTGGGCATGACTGTCATTCATACTCGTAGTTTAAAGCCTCTCGGTTGTAAAGGCCTCAAAATGTGTTGAACTTAGTGAAAACTTAGTAATAAATAAGTTTTGATGTTCTCGCTGTTCTCTTGGGGAGTGTATACTTCGCGATTAGAGCTCATCTTCTCTTTACTGAGGGCTCTAGGGACGCATATACTTAAGGAGTTGGGGAAATATACCTAGCTAGATTACTTTGGTATCTTCCTTTTATACCTAATCCAAACTACAAAGTTGCGAATAGTTTGCGTGTGACTTTGCGTTTATCAAAGAGGATCGAAATATATACACCGGATAAACTTTTTATACTTAGGGCTGATTTCTCAATCGACAGATAATTTTTATTCGTAGAATAAAATTGACTTCTGCCCGATTTTGTATGGAAAAATTTAAAACTATTCCTCGGATAAATTATCTGACGTTGGAAAAATCAGCCCTTAATTAACTAACAATCGATTAAAATAAAAATGTAACAACCTGACCTAAATAAGAAAAGACGGCGTACCTCCTCCAAAAATAAAAAATAAAATCTGTCGCCTGATAATGTACCCAATTGCGTATTAGTTTAGTTATCTACATCTCTTAATATGTTAATGCTTACTTAAGATTTCCATTAGTTGCCAAAACAAAATTGTTACTTATGAAGAACTCACTTTGGAAATAAAAAACCTATCTCTAACTACCTTAACATCCTAACCAAAAATGTTGGCAAAAATTGTAAAGGAAAATCTTAATCGTCGAACGTAGAGCGAGAAACGTCTAACACAAACACTCCTAATCTCCACCACACCAAACCAAACAAAAACCAATTTATCTATCAGTCTATGTAAGCAATTAAATAAACTAATTCTATTAGTTTCCGCTGATGAATTCGTTGGGCGTGCGCCATCCATCAGTCTCAGCAACACGCGGCGCGAAGACGTATCACGTTACTTATTCCTCTCACTGACACCGTGTTGACCAACATTTACCATTTCCCATTCCCCATCCCTTATACGGGATAGAGGGATACTGATGCGGAAAAGAGTAGTTATCGTTCAAATAATAGCGGTGCTACGGCTCGGCGCGTTCTGTTTTATATGTCCACAATTTACACATGAGAGTCGCGGATAAACATTTTGCGACGTCATAAATGCTCCATGATCTTAATAAATATCAAATATCAGTACAAACAAGATATACCTATCCAATGTATTTTGAGTTCGGGGAAACTGCTTTTCAGATAATTCTAACATAAGTTGCCTTTTCGTAATTTTTAATAAATTAAATTGATTGACAGTTTCAGTTGTATTTAATTAACAAGTGCTTCAAACAAATTAGTTGATTGATAATAATCTGTTCACAAAACACGGGTTGTTATAGAATTTCTATTCATTTGCAATTTGAATAATATGAATCAAGCCTGAATATTGCCAAAAATTTACATCAAATTGATCGTTCTAATGGTTGCATATAGTGCTGTTGTAAACTAGTGACGTGCAATGATGGTTTCAAACGTTGCTCATTATTCATACATTTTCGTTGAGCAACACATTGTTTTAAAATCGACAGAAACACGAGTACGACTAAAGCCCTTGCACTAGTGAGGTATCAGAATATCGACTTTTCGGACGAGCTACATTTTGTTATTTACAATTCGAGATTTGGACCGCTATAAAGCATTTTGCTGTAGTGACACCTAAATGTATTGGTTTATTTGAAGACGAAGATTTATAGAATTGAAATTGAGATTTCAGAAAAAAAACATAATATTGTGACCTTTTATATAACACATCAACGGCATTATGAAGGTCTTCAGTGATATGCTATGTTGAGCCATCATGGCGCATTCTGTACATATACCAGGTGCGTCAGGTGAGTGCAACAGATTTATGTAAGATAGATATTATTATGAACTATAATTTTGTATTACATTTGCTACTAACATATAAAATCATATAGGTAGTGTAATACTCACATCATATGGATAAAGGTCTGATATAAATATTTTTTATTTAATTTTTTATAACTACCAGCATTGAAGAAACGAGCAACCATAGTATACATCTATTTTTTGCAGCTTCTTTATGTTAATATTATTTCTCTGTAAGTATACCATATAGGTTGTACGATACATAAAGAATGTATCTCAGTTCGTAAAATAATAATATAATACGTATAAAAAGATAAAATATAATCTACAACTGAAACAAAAGTAAATAACACACATACATATTTATTTAACCATTTATGTACACACATATATAAACAGACAAGAAGAAAAGAGCAGAAAAATGGGTAAAAATGTGATGCTCATTTAATAAAACATTTATTTAAATTAATAAATATTTTTTTGTTAGCTTATTTTGTGTCCCACTGCTGGCCATGTTGGCCCTGCAAATGGGCAAAGATCGTCACTCACTGGACTCCTGAGGCAGGACATCGCCGTCGAGGTAGACCAAGGCGAAGGTGGTGTGACGATCTAATATCATTTGCAATAACATTTAATTTAACAAAATGAATAACGTTCACAAAACGAGTAAGCAGCTCGATAACACATACAAAAGAGCCCAGCATAAACGCAGCTTGGTTTTAATAAACCGAGCGGTGTCAGTTATGAATGTTATGTTATTATGCATACTGTAATAAGACGCAGCAACAATGCTCACGGCGTACCTACAGCGTCTGCTGTAAAGCATAATGTGAACGTAGTTTCAGAAGCAGAAAGCCCATTTACCTTTTGTAGTGGCTTTGTGCTCGCAGGCTGGCGGGTTAAGCGCCGCGGCGCAGCGGGGACAATGGCTCGGACCTTTTTTAAAATGTCTTTCTCATTTCTTGCTGCCAGCAATTCCCGAAACGGAATGGTTTCGAGTTGATCAAATTGGTTCCGTACGGTTAAAGAAATGTTTAAAGACGAAATGAATTCGTTTTGCTGACGACTGCTTCTGTTTTATTTATCAAGAATTTCAAAGTTTAGACAAGACAGCTCGCTCGTGCTATGTTAACATTATATGTGTGAACAAAAGTTTATGATAGATGTATTCATAACGTGTATGACTTTGTTACATAGTTCAGAGCAAATATTATGTGTTGCTTCTTTATTACTTTTGAACTAATATATAACAGACTCGGAGAAAATATTATTTAGCTAATATGCGGTCTGTCTGCAACACTATAGGTACGTAGGTATTAAATCTATTGACTTTTAGATTGTGTTTGATCTTTTTCAAAGGCTAGGTACATTTATCTTACGACGACTTTTAAATTTTAAAAAAGTCCGATAGGTTCGCTACCAAAACGTATTTGTGAAGAGCGAAACAGTTTTTAAATTTTCTCCATTATTTGTGAAAATAGGATTTCACAAATGATACAGGGAACCCTAGACGAAGCAATAGCTGGTCGTTTATTCAATTATTAGGTACCTATCATCGTAATACTATTAATATTTAAGTTAGCTAGATACCTGTTCATATATATACAGGAAAATGTCGTGAGGACAGTTTTCAGTATGAATGTCGATGGCTATAAGAGTAGGGGAAGACCAAAGAAACGATGGAGGGACTGTGTGAATGATGATATGGTTAGAAAGGGGGTGACTACCGAGATGAAGACTAATAGAGAAGTATGGAAGAAAAAGACATGTTGCGCTGACCCCTGATGATGATGATTTAATATAGGACCTTACAAGATATTGACAATTAATTACTTGGCAAAAAATCTGATTAATAATTTACAAAATAGAACAGATGTGAGCAACGCCGCGGGAAACCTAGGTACTCAACACAAACTTAACAACAGACATAAAAATAGAAAAGGAAAAACTTTACGCGAGAAAACATCACAGATTACTGATGCAAGCGCACTAAATACATTACCTGTACAAAGTGTAACACCATTTAAGTGCTGCTAACGTTGATAAAACTTTAATAATGCAAAACTTTGCCTCTGCCCCCGTTCAGTTAGAGCGCACAAAATTGTTGCAGTTGTGGTCTCATCGCTAAGCTAAATCTAATATTGGAATTTGACCCTTATCTCCTCCATTAAGTTTAGTTTGGTTGTTAGTCTTGTACATTACGAACAAACAATAGCTCGGATATTATGAGTGCTTTTAAGAGGAGGTTGGAAAGTTTATACGGTGTGGACAATATTTTTAGGGTCTCTTTACCTACTGCAATTAGAAAAAAATAGTATAAATAGGAATCGTATGATATGGTAAAACGCGTCTATTTACTACCTGATCGATCAACAATATCGCCACGTTAAAAATACAAAATCACACATTATGTTTGTTACAAGCAGACAGCATTTAATTAAACCATGTTAATATTCACTGGGAAGTTAAACCAGAAGTAACCATGCATCGGTTAGAATAGTTATGTTTTTCCAAGCAAATTGCAGGTATCCATTTTACTTTATAGCAAGTCATTTAGTTAACCCCATTTAGCTTTGAATTTCTTGTTAAACATTGAATTTGGAATCACTTTATTTGATTAAAAGCATTTCTATTAACCTGCCGTGAGTGTAGTAAGTACCTGTTATTCAAATAAAATATACAGGGTAGAATCACTTCGACGCGCATACTTTAACAATGAATTCCTTGCGTTGAAATATTTCCGCAATTAACAAAAAAAAGCTAGCTTCCGCCCGCGGCTTCGCCCGCAAGGTATGTCGATAAAAACTATCCTATGTCCTTCCCCGGGATGCAATCTATCTCTCTGCTAAATTTTATTGAAATCCGTGTAGTGGTTTAGGCGTGAAAAGGTAACATACAGACGGACAGACAGAGTTACTTCCGAATTTATAGTATTAGTATGGATAGTATGGATGCAATACCTACTCGGTTGAAATTATGGAACACCAGATTTTTTCTTTAACGGCAAAACATTTCCGCGCAGAGGGGCTCAGAGTCATATACTCGTAGGTACTGAATCCATGATAACAGGTTGCGCATCGATGTGGGATACCACCCTGTATTTGTGTAAGTATCGCAGGTATAATAGGTGTATTGTAGGTATAGTAGGTAGGTGTGGTAGGTGCCAGAAGGCAGCCGTCGTCGCCGACGAAACGCTGGCGTGATAGCTAAACACGCATTGCGAGTAAACGTCTATACTGGAATAGCTAAAAAAAGCCCAAGAGTGTACAAACACGCACTGCGTCCGGCGTTAACTCGATTTCATTTCAGTATCACCATGAATGTCTGGAAAGCAGCAGTGTTCTAGCTTTGGCTTTACAAATTAGGGACATACGGGGCACATCCACTAACTGATCAAAGACATTTGAGATCGAAAACTGAGTGCGGTTAACTGCTGTGCGTGCACCACCATACACCACCATACACCATACTAAGGGATACAATACAAAAGATTGCGCGTCGTCAAATCGCTAGCTAAACGTACCTAGAAAAAATCGCTTGTGCGTGCACTTGTATAGAAAGCTATACGGTCTACGTTAAATTTTTCGGCGGTTTCAAACCGCTTGCGTTTAATCGCAGTGCGTGACTTAAAGGCGCTTATGGAAGATGGCCGGAGAAGGCAACACACAGGAAAGAGTGGAAAATCTGTAGAGGGCGCCTCTGCCCAGCAGGCAGTGTGACAAAAGAGGTTTCAAAAAAAGTATGGTTTGTATAATATTTCAGCAAAGAGCAATAAAATACAGGTGTGACAAATGGAATCTAGCAAAATTTTAATATCAAATGATAATTTTATTTCTCTTGACTACAAAATATACTTTGAACACAACTCTAAACTTTAGAAGACTGAGACAAAAAATATATTACAAAACATAAATATTTTCATTTAGAAATTAATAAGTAGGTACTATTAATAAAAAAAAAACTCTATTTTCGCTTGGGCCGTCACCATGTAAATCTGAATCCTTTTTTGAGCGCTGTCTACTACTGTAACATATCAACAAAATTCATTGTGGCGTTTTTGCTGAAAATACCTTATTTTGTTAGGTAGCTGGGTAAGCTGTAAAGGTTGTCTGCAAAAGTCGACCTTATCTACATAAGGTCGAGTCTGCACTACTGCAGACTGGCAGTAAAATAACTCTGGTTACGTTCGAACAGTCAAGCGAATTGAAAATGAGCTTTCTTGTATTTGTTTTTTTTGGAAGAACCAGTGATGATAAAGGCGCGGTGATGTAAACACGTTAGGTTGAAATAAACGCAGTTACGTCATTACGTCATTCAAGAGGTAGTTGCAGCTGAAAATCAGCGAAGTTGACCATAGGTTCGTCCGAAGTCACAGCATATTGCTGAACAACGACCTCCGTTCGTACGTTCTTGCACAGATGCGACGCACGGCTTAATTGTCCTTATTATTGTTGTTTGTTTGTTACAAAAGTAAGTATTTTTCCACTGTGCAATTGGCATTTTGTTTTGATTGTTGTCTTTTTCACGTTGTTTTTTGTCATATTATTATGCCAGTGTCGCGGGAGCATCACGGATTGATTTGTATTGTCAAATGTCAACCTCAAATTGTCAATGTCAATTAATGTGGGTTGTCTTTGGTCCCTGGCCCTGTCATCAAGCAATGGACAAAATTGTCAACATTTATAACTTGATTACGAGGCTTTTGACTACGTTGTATGTGTATATTTTGTCTTTTTTTTAAATTAAGCAAAATAAACAAATTTTCTTCCTTTTTTTTTTTTCTTTTGCTTCAGTTAATATAAAGTTGTATACAATTTTAAGGCCCCCATCACAACACACAAATCACATTACCTACTGATCTAGTCATGGAGAATATTTGTGAAGAAAGAAAACCTACTTATTACTCTTTTTAAATTGTAACAAATTGGCCTATAATTATTAGGTAGGATCATTTGTTTTCAACTGCAACTACAACTTTCAATCCTATGTGAATATGAATACAACGCTTTTTTGAAGATGGTACGCCGTGTATTGTATGTAGTCTCATTAATAGTGAAACCGCTAATGAGCGTTGATATAAATAAAAAAAAAATACTAAGACTCGAGTGAATGTATCTCTCAGACAAGGCAAAAAGCAAATTACCACGAAGATATTTAACACTAGCAACACGCTCCTGCTTTTCACGGTTTTTACGGCTTGACAAAACATGAACAATTCTTTATTATAGGTAAGTTTAATATTGACGTTTTATACATGTCGCAGCAAAATTTTTCTCCTAAAGATCGTGACAATAAATTATGCCCGCACTACTCCGCGCTTTTTAAATTGTATAAAATAACAGTGACATTCTTTTAGTTGAAAACCGTTACTTCCCGTTTCTTCTTGGAGAACAATATTTTCCAATTTAAGTGACAAAGTGCACTTAGGTCGGCTTGTCTGAAACCAAAACTTTGCCATTTGAACTACAGACCAAGCTGCAACTAAGGAAGCGAAACTTTTTTTAAACTATACGCTTTCTTCCGATAGTTGTGCTGCCGA
Source organism: Gortyna flavago (assembly GCA_963669345.1). NCBI lineage: Eukaryota > Metazoa > Arthropoda > Insecta > Lepidoptera > Noctuidae > Gortyna > Gortyna flavago. The sequence continues at coordinate 13,388,535 of OY770126.1, forward strand.
CTCGATGATTATTGTCGATAGTTTTCAGATCGAATAACTGTTTTGTCACTGTAATCTAAATGAGTTGACTTTGATTAAGTAAAGGTACGCCTTAAGCCGTGGTCCGACCTTACAGGAGGTGCCCTTAGTGTGTAGTCGCTTAGTTTTTATTTTGTATGCGGTGGCTGGAGGCCTAGGTACATTAATTAAGAGTCCGGTTAAGCAGCAAATAACCTCCTGTGTTGACCTAACAGATGCTTTTCATAAAAAAAATACAACGCCCTGCAAAATTTGGTTGACGCATTTCACTTCAGCTGTGATCCCACATTATGATTTATGAAAGAGAAATAAGTCATAGGTAGTTGAATTTGTCATTAAAAACGTTATAGTGTTCAATCATTTGAAACTAGAATTTTAAATAATTAATGTAGCTGATGTGGAAAAATGTTAACTAACTTTTAGAGGGCACTGTAGGTATGTATCTCTACGATTTTGCGATTAGGTACTGTAGACTACAATCCAGTTGAGAAAATCCTTTTTGAAGATTTAATAGCACTTGGGTTTCATAGTAGGTATGCACATTTTCGGATTTAATTCAGTTATTCAACTTGACCTGCTACGTTACCTCCCTAGGGACCTACTCTCAAAATCACTACTTTATGCATAAGTACTAAAATAAATGCACAAATTAAAAAAAAAAACATATAGGTATTGGTTTTACAAGCGTCATATTTCAGGAGAAAAAGCGGTTGTTTCAATCAAACATTGAAAAGCTTTCAGCGGATTTCGAAGCCTGTACAACTGTACGTGAAAAACGAATAGTGATTCTATAACCTAAACCATCGATGCAATATTCGAATAAAAGATTTAAAAGGCTCTTCTCGCTAATACTGCCGGTCATATTTTAGTATTTTATTAGGCCTCATAAATCTTCATTCTATTGTTTACATAAATATTACCTACAGCTACAGCAAAATGTTTGGTTCTTTGTAATGGCTGATTTAGGCTTATTTATTAATACTTTACGAGATCTATTAATTTTTATGTGACATCAAATATTTATCTTTTTTCAAGAATAAAGTATAATAGTGGGAAATTTATGCAGGAAGTCTATGCGAGTTACATACTGCAGTCTTGTTGAGTTACGTGATAAAATTGCAATGAAAGGGCTCCATATCTCTCTGACTCAAAGTTCCAAAGTCAGACTAGAGGTATTCACTTCCTTGAAATGTTCACAGTGAGAGAAAAACCATGTACTTACCTAGATAAATAAGTCAGTACTTATGATCGTAATATCCATACCGCAGCGGTGCACTTTATCGAAGTAAAAAGCGTTTCCAATAAATAAATACCTACGTACTTTCTTGCGGTCTAAATCAGAGGGGAAACAAATTTCGCAAAGCCAAAACATAATGTGCGGTGAGCTAAGGAGACACGTCTCATTAATTAGGTGAATTTAGGTGAAAATGTGTAGATTATACATTCAAAGCGAAAATATGATCATGTATTTTGGGGATTCCAATAACACAACATTTCAATAAACTATAAGCTGTGGATACAAATGCAGGAAAATACTTTGAAAATTTTGATCGAAACGTAATATGTGAACTAACAGTCTTCATAACCGCGGCGTCGCGACAGCTCGATACCTTTACACATCGCAGAGAAAATCGATTGTGACAGACGGACAGACGAGTGAGTGATCGCATACCGGTAACATTTTTCTCATTTTCCTATATGAAACTCATGTCATTTTTCGAGCAATAAAACCGTGTTTGTAGATGTTGTGGAATTGATGGCGAAATGCTAATTCCAAACTAGCACGCGCGCATACGTTAAATGAAATTATTAATTCCGTTTGCGAAGGAGATAATTTTGTGGAATGCTTGCGTTGTTTGAGTTTAATTAATTCGAGGCTTGTCAACGGTGGTTGTAATTTCTACTGCGCGCCTGTCTGAGGCATGTATCTCGTTACTGTAATCACCTAACGTTCATTTAGGGTTGATACCTCGAGGAACGTGTGATGTTGCCATGCAGACACATTAATTAGGTACTATTGATATTCACAAACCGTAAACTTTAACTACGCTTTAAGTATCAAACCAATTCAACGTTTAAATACAAATATTGTGATATAAATAAATTATTGTGGTCCAGCTTCGAATAGGAAACAAATACCAAATAAGTTCGATGCTTTCCGAGTCGCGAAAACCGATAGGTAGACTCCCCAACGCACGCTGAGCCAAACGGAATCCGTACCATATTTCATGTTCTCTACGTTATGCGCTTTGTGAAAGAAAATACATTTTTCACTATCTTTAGAGCTTTCACAGTATATTTTCTTTATTTGTTTCATTCCGTAACCGATAGTTTTTTATGGTACGAAACCGTTTAAATTGGGTTCGAGGTTGTAGGATTTATTGTTTTATTTCTTGCTGTAACTGAAGTCGATTAGTGTAACGCCACCCTCTGAATTACGCATTGTCAAAATTCGGGTCAAGGGTCATATCGACGCGTGTAACTGGAAAAACTCAATGCACGAAATTGGAAAGCGTTCAAACGAGTTCCGCAGAATGATTTCTCGTTTGCCGACACTTGGTAACGATTCATTTGAGAAACTCATTTGCGCGGAGCCTCCGGAGAACGATCCTCATTTGCGTTTGTAGTGGAACTGGAACGTGCTGGTTACTTACATTGTTACATATCGAGAGGTAAAGCAAACACGTCATTATTTCTAATGAGGACCATCCCATCAAGAATACGCTATTTATACAACAGGGCAAGGTCACATTATACTGTCTATGCAAAGTTAAATTCTCACATTCTTCATGCACATAAAATAACAAAGTATGGAATATTAAATTTGCCGTGCACTGCTATCTCTTGAAACCATCTTTACACACAGCTGCGTAACAACAAAAGGCTGTTGAAATCTGCACTCTGCTTGCATCACGACTCGTGAAGAATGCTCGACTTTTAGAGTATGTAGGGGAGCAACGGAACAGTGACAACTTCCCCACTTAGCGTTCTCGACTGGCGAAGACGACTCCTCGTCATTTAAAACAAAGGGTGAAATTGCCCGCGGTAGCATGCATTCTACAGTTTTTCTCTCTTGTCCGTTGACCGCAGTCGAGGGCACTGTGGGCACACGTTACATAATATGTCGCTAAAGAAACTTTTTGCTGTTTCGCTAAAAAGGTTTTTGACAGTAAAATTTTAAATGAAAGTAACAAACACGATTTTTATGCTTTTATGTAAACATAAAATACTCAAACATTTGGACGATATTGAGCGTATACGTGTGAGCTCGAGCTTTCAATACAACTAGACGCCTTATTAAGCGCAAGCAGTAACAGTAAAGCCTGATATGAAAACAATAGCTTTGGTCCGATCGAGCGGCGGGCCTCCAATTTTAGAACGAAAGCTAATTAACGTGGATGAAAAGCAACAAAATAGGTGTGTTGTAATATTTCAACGTTGATTAAAAGCGAGTGACGTCGACTCACGGGTCGCTATGAATATTCAGACGTTTATCCCGACGTTGACGTTTCATTTAAAGAGCGCCCGATGACTTTGTAATTTTTTAAGTAATATTAACGTCAACAAAAAGGCCTGAAGTGACCCAGCATTAAAGTCAGCTTATGACTGAGAGCGTGATAGATTGCCGACCGCCCGCCGCTCTCGTTTATTTTTTATTAAATGCCTCGGCATCTGGCTTCAATTGCAGTAACAGCTTTTTATCGTATCTTACCGCTTGATATTTGCGCAAATGCTCATATGCGCCTAGTTATGTTGTCATTAGGTATTATAATATTTTTAGTATTTGGTTTATGTTTACATGTATAATGCTTTTTCATTTTATTATAATTTGTTACAAAAGATCCCTACACTTCTTTTAGGTGACCGTTGTTTTAAACCTACAACAATACAACTTTGACAAAATGACCATTACTTTAGCTTCACACACATCTGCTTAATGAGCAGTAAAAGTTAGGGGCAAAATTAACAGTAAAAGCAACATATAAAATAGTGAAGAAACATAAACCGTTACTTTGACTTTGTGACGTTACTTTGGCTGTTACTATTGATAAAGAAACTGGCTGTTAGAAAGTAGTGTCAGTTTTATGATTTCAACATCATAATGACAAACATATTAGAAGCCTAGCTATTAAGTATTTTGACTATCAATATACCTACTAAAACACATCATATTTATTGTTTTCAATCATCTTATAAGATATTCAGGGTGGCAGGAATGTCGACGCGCAACCTTTTGCCATGAATTCAATCCATGATTCAGAGACCCCCTGGGTTGAAATTTTTCGTCGTTTATTTCAAAAATTTAATTGTTCCATACATTTTGAGCGACGAAAATGTGTTGAATTCATGGTTCATTTGCGCGTCGTTCTCCCTGCCACCCTGTATGTTCAATCTATCTGTTGACTTACATTACAGCAACGTCCAATAAAAAATCGATGAAGTAAAAATGGACGAAAAACCCAAGCAATTGTCGAACCAAACTAGCTGAATTCAAATCTAAAACGTGCTTGAAACCACACTATCGCAAACGACACGCCTAAACACAAAACTCAATGAACCAGAAGAGAATGATACGTACAGATTTTACCAGACTCAGGCTTTTACATAGTTTGCTGAGCCAATTTTATACTTCATGTCGAGAAATGTGTATTTCTGTATTACATTCACGTCATAGTGCAAGTTGGATCTTGAAAGGAAACAACATTCTATTCTTCGTTCGAAATATAAATGTATAATGTAATCTACCTGAAATATGAAAAACAACTGTAGTTAAAATCCATTCATGTAATGTCCTCCACAATAATATTTGTATGTATTTTGGCGGTGTTATCGCTAATAGTCTAACAAAATGTAGTAAAGTAACTCTTTGTTTTATGCTAAAGTTTGTATTAGCATGAGCAGTGGTGGCCCAGTGGTAACGGCCGCCACTTACGAGTTATAGGTCGTAGGTTCGAACCCAAACAGGCGCTTTACTTTGTGTAAATTATTTCATCACCATTGCTCTAAAAACGATGAAGGAAAACATCGCGAGGAAACCGGCATGTCCTAGAACCAAAAATTCGAAGACATGTGACATCTACCAACTCCATAGAAAAATATCTATGACCAATCCGCACTGGACCCGTGTGGTGGATTACGGCCCACTCCCTCTCACAGAGAGGAGGCCTGTGTCCCAGCAGTGGGAACATTATAGGCTGATTATGTTATGTTATGTATGTTGTATTACAAAATCTGAAATCTCACACAAATGTTCAACTCTTAACTAACTTTTATATTAGGCGCAACTATGCGGCATCCAAATGATAAATGGTTTTACTTCTGTAAGTAGGTTTTTACAAATACTTTTACACGTCAATCATATTTAGGTAGGCGTTTCCTATCTGACTGATAAGATAGGACTGACAAATAAATTAAATAAATAAATAGTACCCATAATACCGGTACTCATAGAGTTCGTTAAGGCCTCAAGGTGGACCGATGACCTTGTAAAGACCACAAGGATCCGCTAAATGCGAGAAGCACAGAACCGATCGAAGTGGCGATGCTCGGGGAAGGCCTAAGTGCAGCGTAAAAGTGGAAATCATTCGGCTGAAATGATGATGATGATGACCTATAATAATTTTAACAGCAAGTATGTGTCAACCTTGAATTCTGTAAAAACATGTATAATTGATTCGTTTCATTAAGTCTTATTTCAGATTGGCTATCTACCAATAAGGGGGCGCCGACCCACTAGTGGCGCCCTCATCATTTGTTAGGTTATTTCTTTTATTTTAGGATGACAATGCAAAAAATAAGCACGTTAAGTTGTGCTCCTCAAGATTATACGTTGTAATTATTATAAACAGTAGTTTTATATTGTGTAGTTTTATTATAATCATAAAAACGGATAAAAGTGGCCACTATTTTTCGTTTTTATGATTATAATATAACGAGAGATTTTTTTTTTAAATTGCCTGCGGTTTAAAAAACAACGGGTAAAATTGCTTATGCGGGTGAAACCGCGGGGCGCAGCTAGTTAAAAATAAAAAAAGTGAAGTGCACACTTCACTTATAGAAAAAGTTGAAGTCAATGTGTAACTGTAGGTAGAAGGTACTTCTTCAATAGCTCGAGAGCCAGTCAACTTGACATATTCTTTTGATCGCCCTCCATCTTGTGTAAGGAGAGGAACAAAGATCTATTTCATATTGGCTCACAAAGGACTTAAAGAACATATTCTCGGATCCGGAACCTGAAACTAAGAAGCTAAAGAATTGTTTGCAATTTGTCAAAGTTAAAAGCTACTTTGTGTAACACTTTCATACATAGCTTAATTAGAAGAGCACTTGTTTATGTGTGATTGTATTTTTTAAATTACCATTAAATGACATATTACTTATGCCTGTATATGTAGGTATATATATACTAATAATAAAGCTGAAGAGTTTGTTTGTTTGAACGCGCTAATATCTGCAAGTACAAGTCGGATTTGAAAAAATATTTTTGAATGTAATAGCCCAATTCTTGAGGAACGCTACTTAGACAATATGCAGTAACCAAGCCTAAGGGTTCTAGCGTGATGTTATACTGATATGATCACGATCACGATAGAACCCGTAGAAGCCGAGCAAAAGCAAAAATAATCAGAAAGAATGCTGAGCAAAAATGAGGAAATAGCGAGGGTAGGCGATGCGATGCAACGAGGTGGGTCCCGGGCAGAAGCTACTACTTAATAAATAAATTGATCTTTAAGCCTTTCACATAAACATTGAAAAACACTTAGCCTAAACAAGTCTTACAATTATTCTGTGTCCAGTCCACTCAACAACGTAAATAACGCAATGAATTTTGCTGAACTGACAAAACCCATTGCTACTGATTGTACTGATTGTAGGTACGCAATTAAACTCGATACCTATCCGTGTTGTACACCAACCTCTAAATATACAAACGTCTTATCGCTTTCTGCTATTTCTTAAATTGCATCTACCATCATTATCTGCCCGGCCTTTTCCCAACTATGTTGAGGTCGGCTTCCAGTCTAACCGGATGCAGCTGAGAACCAGTATTTTACATGGAGCGACTGCTTATCTGACCTCCACAACCCTCCACAACTGGGTAATACGAAACCCCTTCGTAAAACTGCTTGTCAGAATTTCGGGTTTCTGACGACCCGTAACGACTGTAAACGATCCACGAATGACAGCTGGGACCAACGGCTTAACGTGTTTTCCGAGACCATCTTTACATACTAAGACCCCTCGTCTTAGTATGTAAAGATGGTCACTTATCCATGGACCAAGCACCGCGGCAAGCGTAGCTTAACCTGATCGATCGACCCGTGCGGCTGCTATTACTTAGCCACAAGCCCCTCTCAATCTCTCGTATTACCCTACAACTCAAATCATTTGTAAACACAAAAGCAGTGGCGCTGTAAAATTAAAAAAATCAAGAGAAACAATAATAAAAATTAGGCCCCTAAATGTGTCCATTGTTCAAGCGCTGCCGCAAATTCTTCCACTTAAGTTGGGCCAGTGACTAATGTTAGGGGCGGTCCAACTGTTACTTTTCGTTTTAGCTCGGGCGACCGTAAACCGACGTTGATAAGTGTTCAATGCGACACGTCTCTATTTGGACCGAATGCGAGATAAGAGCTGAAATAAGTCAGGAAACTAACCTCAATATTCCCTGTGTATGGGTTCAGAATACTTAATGTAATATCTTCAGTTCGCGAGTGTCCATCATTGTTCTCACTGAGACTTTGTTTCTCTGTTAGCTGTGTTATGATCCAAGATGTAGCTACTACAAAAGATGAGAAAGTATTTTATTTATCGTAAATATTTTTTATTAATATGGTATGCTTTCGTGAAAGCTACCTGCAGTGTATGTTTCATACCTGACTCCGCGGAACGCACGACTTTGCATTAAAGTCCAGAGTTAGGTTGTGATTTCATTTGCAATGGTCCTAGAGAACGAATTCCTTAGATGCATACACGTTTCAGCTTAAATTAAATTTTAATGTTATTATTGAATTAAAATCTTATACATATTTTTTTGCATGTCGTCAGTTTTGTTATTTAACTTTTTGGATTAAGAAAATACACTTATTTTATTTCCGAATGACGCGATAATTGGTAGTACTCTATGAAACACTGAACTACTAATCGACTGAAGATAAAGTTAAACCTACATTTAACAAAGTTACTCAACCAATTTACCCCTTTTGAGCGCTATATCGATAAAGAGTTCCCAATAGAACAATTCAGTAGTGTGAAAATCCCCTCGATAAATGAAGTAGGTACACAAATCAAGCGCACGCTGGCCGAGCAAGAGAATTCCGTCACCACTAAAGCGTATGCCTTCCGTCTAATCGAGTAAATGTTTCCAAACCAATGGCTCGGACACGTCGCGTAGACCTGCTACGAGCGTAGCTCGGCCGCCGTAGCAGCGGAGACGTAGCGCTACGTTCAGACTTGAACAAACATTTACGTAACTCTCCAGCTAAGTTCGGTAGTTGCAATGAAAATATTTTATGGGTTACGTTACTTTGTAACGGTAATCGACATTCCCATTAAAATTTCATATATATTAATATTGAAATATTAACTTTTGCCTTGACTTATAACACGTTGAAACACGAGACCGAGTTTTAAAATTATGTTCAGCACAATAATTGCCAATCGCGTTTTATTTTAATGATCGCACACCTATTACGTGGCATAACAAAGCCGAAATTAATGTCACCGTTAGGTGATTAAGGTTACCGTATGGAAATTATCCGGAATTGGAATTTTGTAGCTATAAATTGAGATTAACAAATAACTGAACACCCGACAACAGTCTTTAGTTACATCATTTATTGATTCATTCCGGTCAGATCCCTGAGCCCCCCCCCCCTCCTCGATCCCCTGCTAGTTCTTCTTCTGTTGATAAAATAATTGAATGGGATTACCATGCTTTATTACTAACTAGCAGCGACCCGCGGTTTCACCCGCATAAGTTTCGATACCGTGGGAATATCGGAATAAAAACTATCCTATGTCCTTTCCCAGGACTTTCGATTTAAGCGTGATGAGGTAACAGACAGACAGACACACTATCGCATTTATAATATTAAGTTTATGTATAGATAGTTACCAGCAGAATCTATACTAATAATAAAGTTGAAGAGTTTGTTTATTTTTGTGTTTGATCGCGCTAATCTCTGGAACTAACAGTCAGATTTGAAATATTATTTTTGCATTTGATAGCCCGATTTTCGAGGAAGGCTATAAGCTATATAACATCACGATATAACTCTTAGGAACCGACCAAGTAATCAATCAATCAACTCAGCCTATTGCAGTCCAGTGACATAGGCATCTCCCAGGCTGCGCCATAACGCCCTGTCCTCTGCCTTCTTCATCCAGCCAGTCCCCACCACCTTCTTTAGCCTTTCTTTAGTTTTTTTTTTTATTTAATATCGTCGAAAAACAACACTGGTCTAGATCTAACTGGGGTCTAGGATCAGACCCAATTTATTGTAACAGTTTACGCGTCGACATCACTTACAATACCTCTGCCTTCGTTCCATTATGCTGAGTATTAAAGATGTCAGAATTGATATTAGGTTTCTTATACCCTGTAGATAAAACCCACGTAAAATATGTAGGTACCAAGTACCCCGTGTCTATGACGATACGGGTTAATGGACCGTGCCTGCTACGTTGTGCTGACCAGTCACTGACGTCGTCGACCGCTGACTTAGCGTGCTCGGATTTACCCTTAAGGCATTCGTACATGTAAACAGTGTATGTATGAATATGTATCTGTTGTGGTGTGAGTGTGTAAGGTACAATCTCTTTGCTTGGGTTCGCTAGAATTCTATTACTTAGATTCGCCTCTAAGCTGTTTTTCTTGTAGTTTTTCCATTTAGATTTGTAAAATATTGGTAGTGTTGCTTTGCGTTTTTCTTAGTTCTAGGAAATCTGGGCGTCCTTTGTTTATTATTCTTGTTACCTGTATTCAGCTGTCGTAGACTCTATATAGTATAGTCCACTGACTGAAACAATGTCATAGATATTTAAAACAGGTTCCACATTTCAAAGGATTGCAATATTCATATCCAAATCGTCGAAAACATTTTCATCCCCACAACACAATTCCCGGCAACGGTCCGTTCGATCTACGAGCTAACTATATTTTTCAATTCGTTTCAAATTATTAAAATCTACCAGTGAGCCCGCCGCTGTCGCACGGCAGAAACGCTAACCGTTCGCTATAAACTTTTTTGATATTACTCAGCAGCCTTTGCACGTAAATCTGCCCTTACAGTGGTCCCGGCAACTTTTTCAATTTAACAGGTAAGGATAAATCGTTCATTCTTTTTATTTGAACATAGAACTGATATAAACTCCCCAAAAGTTTAGAAGGTGGAGGTCGATATTGTTTGCTTCCTGTTAACTTTGGGGAATCTTTTGCTGAGAAAGATTTGGCTCGTGCGCGTCGGTGGGCTCTCTATAGTTTGGTGGAGGCGCCTAACCCAAGATTTTGTACCTAGAAATAAAGTAGTAAGAAATCTTTACGCAGACTTTCTATTTTGTTTTAAGAGTTACATTTTATTTTTAGTGCTTATCGTGAGAGGATAAAAGACTTTGATTATTTTCGTCCCGTGCCAATTGTGAAAATCAATTGAGGGTAACGTCATCATCATCATCTGCCTAGCCTTTTCCCAACTATTTTGGGGTCCACATCCAGTCTAACTGGATGCAGCTGACTACCAGTATTTTACATGAAGCGACAGCCTATCAGACCTTCGCAACCCAGTTACTGGGTAATATGATACCCCTTGGTAAGACTGCATGGTTGTCAGATTTTCAGGCTTCAGACGACCCGTAATGACTTCTAAAGATCCACGATTGACAGTCAGGACCAACGGCTTAACGTGCTTTCCGGGGCACGCAGGGGTCTTGATATGTAAAGATGGTCTCTGATCCACGGGCCAAGAGCGGTAAGCGTAGCTTAACCTGATCGATCGACCCACCCCGCTGTTATTACTTACCCACGAGCCAATTAAGAGTAACGTATGACTGCATTAATGCTATTAAGCGGTAGAATGGTCGTATTCATGATTTTAACACTGCAGCAAATTTAACTCGAGCTTTTTTATTACATACATTCATATTCATGTTTACCCATTAGTTTTGTACGTCACAACAAACAAAACACACAGTCCAAACAACAGGAGAATGTAAATAAATACCGGACACATTTAAATTATACATTTGCACTAATTACAGACAACAAACACTGACTGCAGTGCATACAAAATTATCCACTAGAAAATTGCAAGTTCATTATGTTCCGCTGCAAATAGAAAAAAACAGTAATTTCCCATTAAACATCAAATTCACGATCGCAACTCTAATTATGACAATCTAAGATCAAAACAGTTGAAAGGTAGTAATTGATAGAGTTCATGGTACATTTCGATGCTAAATCGATTAATAGGTGAGGTCCCTACATAAAAGTTTTTCAATCGAGAAGTTTTATCGATTAGCTCGTCGGCGACGTTACTGTCATCTAGATGAAGGAGAGGGGAACTGTTCAAATCGCATCCTTTATACTCGAATGCTCAGAGTCATTAAAACTTTTATCTGGCACAGATGCACTGGCTGTGTGAGTTTATTGTTGTCTACGGGGGATGCTTTCAGTGAGCAAAGCATTTGAAATTACGCTTCAGAGTGCATGCAAATCCTCCAAAGATAATTCAACGCCTTATTTTTTATGTTCAGAAATTCCTACACGATAATAAACTTCCTCTGCACGAATATACGATGCGATGCAGGGATTCGGAAATATTCACTTTAAACTAGAACGTTCCTTAATACTGGTAAATACATTACGTATTGATGAAGTAATTGGAGGTAAAAGCTTTAGTAGGTAGGTTAGAAGTCACAGTCGTCTATTGGCATTTTAAAACTAGTGGAGCTAAAAAACTTACCTTCAGGGGAAATGTATGCTTCGATGTGTTTAAATTATACTTAGCTACGGCCATGCTACGGTCCCGGCGAAAATGCAATCAATGAATCACTAGAATTGAAAGTTTTCTACTTTTATCTGTATATTCTAGGCCTGGTGTACTGTGACATTTAAAATAAAATAAAGAAGCCCTTTTGTTTGAGTGAATCTAATAGGGAATGTAAAACTGCGACAAGGTTATTGTATCAAAAATATGAGCAATAGCATTTCTAATTATTAAATTCCCAATACTGGCAGCCATTTTGGCATTTTTCCTGTTGACGAATTGTAGTTGCGATGCGGACGAATTTTTGATGCCCTATGAATAATTAATACATATACCTAATTATAATTATTTAAATCTCATCATCATCTGCCTAGCCTTTTCCTAACTATGTTGGGGTCGGCTTCCAGTCTAACCGGATGCAGCTGAATACCAGTATTTTACATGGAGCGACTGCCTATCTGTCGATTATCCATTTCTTTATTTATTTTGATTATTTTAAGTCTATAAGCGTATATATTATATCATGAAAATATTGTCTTGTTGGAAAATAAATAAACTTTATAAAAACTTAAGCCGTACTTATTTGCTCTTTTCAATCTGATATTTGAAAAATTCCCAAGTGAAATTAAAGTTTTCTTTTTGAAATCACATCTCCAGCAGTGATACGTCTGTATGCTAATAATAATTATGTCAAAAGTATAAAGCAAGAGTGAACAATACGATAAATTGGAAATAATGCCGACGTCACACCATATTGTAATATTCTAATCCCGAGTCAGCTAACAGTATTGTAATAGCTCAAACATCCACAGATGAGATTTCAATTACTTCGTATATTAAAAAAGAGACTTATCACTCTTCAATGCATAAAGGCAAATAATTTGAAGAGCCATTTTCCTCTGGCAGGGCACCTATTGAGAGCCGATGACAATGCTGTCTGTCGGTTTACGGAACCCTATTGTTATACTCGGAAGCCATTATTGACATTTTCAAAGGGCTATTAAAATATTTTTATTGAAAAACGTTTACCAACTTTTTTGGTGAAAAGCAATAATTCATCAATATACCGCACAAAAATAATGTTAAATATTACCACAAAGGAATTCCTGACAGATTGCACGTTTGAATAAGGCAAATAAATGGTCGGAACGTTTGAAAGCGAAATCGTTTAACTCTGTGATTTATAGTGTTTTGTACTTAAATGTAGACAATGACGTATTCATTAGGGCAAATTACTATTTAACTGTTATATAATACAACCTATACCCTAATAATAATGTTACATAACGTAACATATCTCTTCGCCTTACTCCAATTATACCAGCACAAAATAATATTATCACGAAAATACTTTTCTCTGAGGAGGTCCGGTATATAACGTAAAAGCAAATTGTTTTTCCGCCAGCCCGGGAATTGTCATGACGCGCATTGTTGCTTAATTATCAAAAAGAGGAAATAAAAAGTTCCGAAGAAACAAAGGCTTAATTAGCAACATTTTGCCGAAGGGCGAACAAGCTCGTGGTAAAAGAAAAATTTACTAATAGACACATTCAACTTCCAGTCGGCTACGAGAAATTTTAGAAAGGATTTTTTGTGGGAAAAGTTAAAAGTTATGTAGTGGTATATTTTGGGAGATAAACTCAGAATTTTATGTACAAAGCTCAGTTAGAAATTGTAGTATGATATTCACTTAAGCCTCTTACGTGTACCCCTAACATCGTAAGTCGTGCCTACGTGCACTTACCCAAAATTAGTCACACCGGTCCACAGGTTACGGTCGGTGAGATCCTCTTATAAATATTTCATTATACACCTTTATGTGATCGACCTTCGAATTTTACTCCGACTTGCTTAAGGCTGTAATGTATTGCCTTCAGTTTGGCTCTTAAATCGTACATGTTATGGTCGAGTGGAATAAGAACTACGATTTAATACGAAGTTAAATAGTTTCCTATTTGATAAGTTAGCGATTATACAAATCCCATATTATAAATACGTCCATCACTTCTTTGGAAAAAGTACCTCTAGATAATCCTACCAAAAACCTTACTCACTCAGGATTATATCCTCAAGCAGTACGGTTATAGAATGCCTAGCCCGTGTCGATAAGGAATGTTACATATTTTTAAAATTTTGGTAATAAATAAATACACTTTCTGTCTTCTTAAACATCATCATTACATATAGTTCCTTGCTCTTGTTTGATGTTTATTATTGTATAAATATTTAGATAACTATATGTTTTTTGTATGTATGTATTTATTATAATGGAAATGGTACACCACTGACTACCCTGCAGTCTCTCCTAGTCCTTCTTCCTTTAATCAATCCAAAGGTTATCTGTGAATCATCGCTTTTAGCGATAAGACCGCCCATTGTGACACCGTCAAATTTCTACATTTATATCTGTAATTTTTATGTTGTACATAATAAGGAGCATTCTTATCTATCTATCTGTCTATCAGTAAATTTTTGGGTAATTATTTTTCAGAACGTCAATCCTCCGTGAACTCTTCTCCCTGTCAAAACACCGATGTACGGTCAACAAAAGAGATAAGTATGCAGGATAGCTGGATATAGTTGAAGTTTAGTAAGAAACCGATGGATGTTGTCGACTGAACTTTAATTTGTTAAATGAGTTGTTTGTTTTCTATTAATAAAATTAAATTTCAGTCAACAACATCCATCAGTTTCTTACTAAACTTCAACTATATCCGACGATCCTGCATACTTATCTCTTTTGTTGACTGTACATTCAATAGAGGCCTACTGAATAGTTCTGGACAAGTCAGGGGTGTTCGGCTGTAAACAAGCGGACGTCTGCATCACGTGATTAATGAATGCAGCCTTGATGTGGTGTTGTGATGCAAATGACTTGAGTCAAACCCTGTGATGACTGGCCTACATATTGCTGACGTCAGGATTCTGTTACACCGTCGCGCGTGGTATAGTTGGCGATTTAACCCTCATACTGAACAACTTTTCCCATATCCGTTTCGTGAAAAAATTACAACTTTTAATACTTGCATCAAAATAAGTAATACTTCTTATTCGTGTAAAAAAACAAATTCACCGTATATACGTACGGTAGAATTGTGTAAGTGTTCAGAATCACCCCTTGATTAAATCATGAGCCTGTATAGTTAAGAATAAATAAAATTTATTTTGCATGCGAAACATACCTAGTACTGAAAGCCAGTCCCTACTACAAACATAAAATAACCGTGAGTGTTCCAATTAAAAAGCTACAGACGGAGTACACGTACTGAATAGGAACGCACAAAAATGCTGGTAAAAGAAACAACACGTAGCGTAGCGTATCGTTTATTCGCTACGAAAGCATAGCTGGCGTAGCACTGCTACGTGATCTTCGTAGTCGTAGACGTCGTAGCAGCAATTTTTTATTTATTTATATTAGTAGTCAGAAAAAAATATTCTAAAATTCAGCTAAAGAATTACCTACCAAGCTATAATGCACTCAGTGGGTACTTAATAAAATAAATTTACGAAACTTCGTCATCAGAATTTGTAAGTCCCAAAAAGCATGAAAAGACACGTCGTCAGAACCGTCTCTCAGTTGGGCCGTAAATTAGATCGTCAATATTTTACTACATAATATGAACTTTATTATTATTGTTTTACGTAATAAGCAAAAAGGTCTAAATCAACTTAACTTGAATATTTTGTACTCTTCTCAATATCGTAAATATTCAGTATTTTTTTATCATCCTTGCTTTCCAGAATCTTCGAGCTTTTTTTAACACCTAATATTACGTACATTATGTGTTACAAAAAAGATTTTAGATTCTGAGGCGGGCGATGCGATGCGAAGTCACAAATCAAAAGGAGTTTAATAAAAATGTGGCTGTTATTTTAGTAGATAAATTGTGGTGGCTTACGACTTCTACTCGAACCAAGTCGCAAGCAGAAGCCAGTATCTAATTCTACTTAATATCCATACTACTCGTAATATTATAAATTCGAAAGTAACTCTGTCTGTCTGTCTGTCTGTCTGTATGTTACCTTTTCACGCCTAAACCACTGAACGGATTTCGATAAAATTTGGCAGAGAGATAGATTGCATCCCGGAGAAGGACATAGGATAGTTTTTATCGACATAGCTCGCGGGCGAAGCCGCGAGCGGAAGATAGTAATATTATAAATGCGAAAATTTGTGAGGATAGATGTTTGTTACTCTTCAAGTAAAAACTATTGAACGGATTTTGATGAAACTTTACAGTAATATAGCTTAGCATTATACATCAGAATAACACATAGGATACTTTTTATCCCACGATATTCCCACGGGATCGACTCTTATGCGGGTGAAACCACGGGGCGTTGCTAGTTCTATATACATTTGACACTCTCTTTCGCGATTTATCCCCAGCTGGTTAATAATATTGACTTTATACGAAATAACTCTTTGTGTCTAAAGTATGAAAACCAGTTCTAACCCAGTTGTCATAAGATTTCCTTGGAAATAATCTTATTGATGTACCAGTTCTAACCCAGTTGTCATAAGATTTCCTTGGAAATAATCTTATTGATGTAACTAAATAAATATGCATTGTTAAAGCATCGTTCTCGGAAGACATCAGAATTATTTAACAGTTGATTTCGCTATTAATATTACTTTAGTTACAATTTAGAATTACCTCAAATTTATTTGTCCTCTTCCTGTTCTAACCTTTTGTACTTCAGTACATACCTAACCATTGATAATGGAACAGTATCATGTTTGTATAATTTATAAAAAAATAAAAATGCTTTTGAGCATAAATAATATTATAGGTTGAACATTAACTTGGATTTTCTTTTACTCATTTACCAAGAAATAAACTTATCAGAGTATTGTATTTTTATTCAAAAAAACATTGCTGACTAAAGTAATCTTTTGTTTTTAATTTTGTAGGCAAAATACCTGCAGATGTTTTGTTTCACAAAATAAAACAAACTACGTTTTTATATTCAATTAGTCTAACTGACTGGCACTGGCAGTGTTTTTCTTTGAACTACAACAAAATGAAAGCCTTTATCTAGAAAATAGAAGTTAAAATAGAATTAAAAGAATTATTTCTTGAATTACAATTATTATAAAGCAATTCCAGTAGTCTAAAACAATAGCCAATAGTTTGAAGTATCTACTAAAAGTGCCGTTTTTTTTTTCTTAAATAAAAAAGAAAAGCATCAAAAATACAATGCTTTCTAATAATATCAATTTATTTGAAAAATATTGATCGAAAAGAAATAACGATTTATCATGCAGTTTTGTTTGGGGGCTAAATAGTAACAGCCGCACGGGTCGATCGATCAGGTTAAGCTACGCTTGCCGCGGTTGGTCCATGGATGGGTGACCATCTTTACATACCAAGACCCCTCCGTCCCTAGGAAAGCACGTTAACCCGGTTATCATTCGTGGATCATTGACAATTGTTATTTGCCGCAAATAAACGTATTTTATTTCTTTCTTTAAAGGCAGTCGCTCCTTTAAAAAGAGTGGTATTCAGGTGCATCTGGAAGTCGACCCCATAGTTGGGTAAAGGCTAGGCAGGTGATGATGGCAGTTTCGTTTTTTTACTTTAGTTCATCATAAACTGTTTGTTGAAAATTTCCAACAGTCGTTAATATTTGTTAGTTTGTCAACAAAACAAAAAAAAATGCTATTTTCACTAGGGAGTAATTAATACATTCGTAAAATGTACAAATTATTTTTTCACGCAGCGGTGTGACAGACGGCCTCAAACCTCACAATGATTGGACGTAGCGCTGGGCTTTCACCGTCACAGTGGCGTGTACCTGATGAGGCGTTTCTGACGCAACAGCTTTGCTGGCTAAACCATTGTTTGCCCAACGCCCGGCCTGTGATCGAGACACGCTGTTTACCCTCAGAGGTTTCCTTTAATCAATTAGGGTATGCAACTATGTACACTATTAAGGTTTAAGAGAGCTTAAGTTTACATGATTTATATGCTATAGTTTATCGTATTTAGTCGTGTTGAAAACTGTCACCAGTCAACAAAGTTGGCACCAACACTGACTCATGATGTGACCACTCTATAACACCTCAAAACACACATTATTCTTAAGAAATAAGCAGTACTTTTGTACTCAATACTAATGTCATATCTGTATCCATTTTACTGGATACATGTACATAAATAATAAAATAAATAAATTATTGCTAGTTCATTATTTATTTTATGGTATGGATAAAGCGATGTTACTTTTATATGTGTGCCGCTTTAATGGCGACATTAATTTACCACACGAATCGCGTTTTCGTAATAGGTATAAACATATTTTAATTTCACTAAACGTTATTATTTATTTTCTTACAATTTTTTGTAATAGCATCTTGGAGCAACCTAGCGCAGGGGCCGTTTGCAGGGATCACGGATAATAACATCGCATCAATGAATAACGTGCAAAGAGTAGGCGAATTCAAGGAAAGAGTGAGAGCCCTATGTCGGCGAGCGGCGCAGGCCATAGCTTTCAAATTATGAATTATTTTATGTTGTTAAATTTTTCTTATTATTACCCGTGTGTTAAATTAATGTCGGAATTGTAGCAGCATGATGTATACCTACGTTCATAAAAACATACAGCACTAAACTTATATCAATTTGGGATAAACAAAACGCCTGATAATTAGAAATAATAAAACCGCTTTTAGATCCCACGCAGCTGATCACAAACCAGAGTTACTTATAAGCTTTGCAAAATAAGGGACGTAGTACCCAGTTGCTAACCAACGCCAGAGGTTTATTTTGTCGATTAGCAACCGAGTTTAACACCCACGTGAAGGATATATTGTTATCTGACCTCACTACAAACAAACAAAATGCTGTATGAGCTCCGTCCAATTTGACCTGTCTATCCAGGTTAAGCGGGTTATCATATTAAGCGTAGGTAGAGGATTAGATCAGTGTCTCCATGGAAACGTATGAAGTATATCAGTTATGGAGAGCTACTTCAAATTATCCGGCGTTCCAAGGATTGTTTTCGTTATTTCGGCACAACCCAGACCAGAAAGCTTAATTAATGTTATTTTATTATTCAACGATTATTATTTAGGCTCGCTTCCTATTACATGGGACTTAAACATGACTAGCAAATTGTGAGTGTACTCGTACAGTAGGTGCACCACTGTGTAACCCTTTGGGGAATACACTCGTTTTGTAATGTTATGTAAGTAACTTTCTTATAATTGATTACTTATTGCAGTCATCATCTGCCTAGCCTTTTCCCAACTATGTTGGGGTCAGCTTCCAGTGTAACCGGATGCAGCTGAATACCAGTATTTTACGTGGAGCGACTGCCTATCTGACCTCCACAACCCCGTTACTGGGTAATACGATACCCCTTGGTAAGACTGGTTGTCAGACTTTCGGGCTTCGGACTACCCGTAACGACTGTCAAAGATCTACGAATGACAGCCGAGACCAACGGCCATGGTATGTAAAGATGGTCACCCACAGACCAACATCGCCAAGCGTAGCTTAACCTGATCGATCGACCTGTGCGGCTGTTATTGTTTAGCCACGGGCCCCTCGTACCTATTGCAGTATGGTTTTAATTTAACTTTCTAGACATGTACAGAAACAAATCTCCCAGAAATTTATTAATAAGAATATATAATTGAGTATTCTTTCAAGGGATTCCTTTTAATTAGCTTCGCCCACTTTCATTAACACTCATTAGCAAGTTATTGAAATTGAGTTCCAAAGATAAAAAAATTGTGTAGAAAGCTCCTTGTTCACTTCATAATATTTGTAACTGCTCCGTTGATCTCGTCGTCACAAGCGCGACTGCTGCGTGGGGTCCCGGGTTCGACTCCCAGGTCGGGTAAGGTGTTATTGGTTTTTGCAACGATGTTCTTTAACGTAGCTTGCGGTAGTAGTAAAATTAGAGAAATCGTCACGTAACGAAAAAGCGTTCATGCATGTTTTTTATTATAGGCATATCATAGAAAGAGAGAGAAAGATCGTTTTATAGTTTACGAGGGTGATATAGACAATAGTGAGTTCCAAAAAAAAAACCAAGATGGCGGCTGCAAAATTTTCAAATCATTCTTCATGGGTGTCGTTTTTAAGGTTTTCGAGGGTCCTGAAGCCGATAATGGAGTCAAAATGAAAATCAAATAAGGCGGCAGCAAAAAAAAAACAATTGTTCGTCATTTTGATATATTATTTTCACAGCCGCCATCTTGAATTTTCATCTTGAACTTCGTAACTGCCATGGGTCTCCCGACCCCACACGTTTTTTTTTTATTAGGAATTTCTTAGTAACAGCCCGGAGTTCCGCCTAAGCCTCGTAAAACACGTTAAGCCGTCGTTGGTATTGTGCTTGATCACTCTCCGGTCGTGTCGGACTGCCGTCCCATCGTACTATGAGAGAAAGGGAACAAAGAGTGCACCTGTGTCTTTTGCATTATAATGTCTCACTCGCCGAAGGCTAGCGTCTGTTGCGATTAGCCGCCATGCCCGAAACATGATCTCAAAATAAATCACAAGCTGATAAACTCATAATAACTCAATACTCCTACACACGGCTTGCAAAGTAAGGAGGTTCCTCTCTCTAGAGCTCTGACCACCGGCAGCTTGGAACATGTTTTTATTTTTATAAAAATATGTTAAAATGTACTTAATGAATATGAATGTATGTATATGTTATAAAGGAAAAAATCATCATACTGTATTTAGGCCAAAACCTCAAATTCACCATGCGGACTCAGTCCTGTGCGAGTTGTTGGTTCGGAAACATATCGGGTCCCTAACGTTGTTTACCATCACCATTTTCAAATCAGTGGTGATAAAACAGACCAGCAAAATTCGGGCATAAACGCCCGAGGCTATGAGCATAGACTGGCGCGTGCATTCTTCTACTTTCCATTTTGTGTGATGACCTAGTGCCGTCGCTAGGTCACCAAACAAAATGGAAAGTCTAATATCAATACTAATAACATAAACTACGTCTGTGTCTATCAAACTTATCTGCAGTAACAGAATAGCTATTAACACTATCTTGATCTGAATGAAGTTGAATTTAATAGGATCTAAATTGGCTGTCAAAGAAAACGTTTAGGTAGGTAACTAAAATGCTTGAGCTGATCATAGTTTAGAAATTAAAGCAAATTTCTACTTATTTTACTGAAAACTATTTAAAAAACCACAAAGATAAGTGATGTAGCAGTTTTGTAACAATATTTTGATTTAAGGGGGAAGCGCTAAGGGAGCCAGCGAAATTCAATTTTCTTACGGTTTTTGAAATTTGCTGGTCAGTATTAAGTTGTACGTTGATTAAAGTATGATTAGCGGCCGTAACAAATATGTATTTACGGAATTATAATCATGAGAATCAGTAATACAATTTGTTAAGTTAGTATAATCCTAAAATGTCAAGATTTCATGAAATTGTCAATCAGTAGGATTACTTGGTCTTAGAGAGTTGTGTTGATGACTTTAATGATTATAATTCTGTAAATACATATTTGTTATTGTCGCGAATTATATTTTAATCAACGTACAACTTAATACTGACCAGCAAATTGTAAAAAAACATTAAAAAAAAATTTCGCGGGCTACCCTGGCGCATTCGCCTTAAAAGAGTGTCCGTGGATTTTCTTTAGCATTCTGCTCCATAGGTACCTACCTACGCTATCGACGTACGCGCGACGCTTTGAAATGTGCAACTAGCTTTATCTTTCTGTCTTTATCTTTTTGACCGACACCTTGACAATTCAAAAGAGTTTGATGATGCATCTTCCTCTGCGCTATTGTCCGTAGGAAAGCGATGGTAATTACTTACATACTGTACAAATTGGTCTTGCCGTTGCCAAAAACGTCTGACGTTACATAAAGCGACCGCCAACTGACCCACCTGAAATTAACATAACTTTTGTTGCACCTTTTATAAAAGGGTACATGGTTTGAAACTGAAATACCCATTGCAGTTCCTAAGTAGATTTCTGAAAACTGAAAATTACATAAAAATTTAAAATTGTATGACGTTAAAAAGTAATCACCGCTTATAAAATAAATATATGCAACGAATATAATTATTCCCACAAAAATGCCTTTGAAACAAAGGTGACCTCAGTAAAAATGATTTTAATCTTTAACCGAATTTATTGAAAAATTTCGCCGGGCATTTTTGTCGGCTACACTTTAAGCAAAGGTTGCCAACGCTCGTGATGAAAAACCAGTGCCCTTTTAGAAAAATAAAAATTGTACACTCTATCCCCGGCGACTGAAAGCAGTACTTAATTTTATAATTTAAAACCAATTTCAAACTCAAAGTGGATTTTAATGTTGTGTCAAATCGAATTAGATTAAGTTTATCTAAGTTTAATAGTTATGTAAGTCCAATATTGAATAAAAAAAAATTTAAAACTAAAATACTTGGCTACAATGTTAGGACTTACTTAAACATTTATATCTTTACTTAATGTAAAAAGAGTATTTTTAATTCTCCCTCAGTGACAACTGAATGTATTGATTTCTAAATCTCCGCGAGGTATGTCTAGTACTATATACAAATAAGTGCAATGTAACGTCCACTATCGCCAACTAACTAAAATGTTTATTCAAGTACAAAAAATAATAGTACAACCTATAAGTAAATAGTTACTGGCTGTGTAAGACGTATCTTTGCACAATAGTACTACTCTAGACAGCTTGTGTTTGCATAGGTTATATTAAATGTGTAGGATAATAAAATTACACTTTATTTATTAAATAAATAAGTACATAAACAATATAACAAAATACAAACACAAAAACAAAACGATTCCCTTTATCTCTTTCATCCACGCTCGTATTTTTAATGAAAATTAAGCGCAATTGTGTTAAAACAAAGGAAGCTCTCGTTTAATTGCATTACAAGTCATGTATTTAAGAAGCCTGATTAAACCAAGTATCTGAGCGGTCCGAACGGTCCATTAAAACCGTAGTAGCTGTTTAAGGTTAGCGCAGACAGAGCAGCTCGAGCAAAATCCGAGACGTAAACTCGGTGGTCGCAGCGAAGATATATTTTCGTTGGATCCCGTGCTCTAAAATCCGCGAGCAAAGCTTGAGCAGTCTCGCGGATTTGCTCACATGCGGTACCGTAATCAGAATAATAACATACAGATTACTCAATAATGAAGAATTTTTAGAGTATTATCATATAAACAATGAGAACTGCTCAAATATCTTCATGCTCTGTCTGCGCTGCCCCTAAGCCGGCTCGCAAGATTACCAGCTTTCACTGTTGTATGCTAATCAAACAAGCCGAGATGGGTTTAACTGAGGGGGGGGGGCGCAGTCCTCATACTGATTGATTCATTGGCTGTGGTTAGTGCGTCTGCATTGTCGGGAAATCTATATTTAGTTAGCTAGATAGCTAAATATAGATTTCCTGACAATACAGACGCACATACCTAGACAGGTATGTTAGTACATACTAGATATCTGTCTGCTGCTACATACCTAGATTTCTGGCTTAGTTTGTGTTGAATGTTTGGTGTGTTCACTTCTTCAGCCCTTAAACATTTTAGAATGCACAGTGTGCAATATTTTCCGTACAAAACAAACGACTGATTTGCCCTTAAGCTCATCGTATCCTACAAAAATATTTTCTGAAGTTTGCAGACTGAATAAACTTTTTCGAGGAAATGGAAGTAATCAATTTATTTTAGTGAAATAAACAAGAGTTTCCTTTCGAATCTTCTACAAGCTACAAAACTTCCGTAACAGCCATTAAATCCCCTTTTACCCCTGGAAATGCCGAAAAAACTATAAGTTGAGAATAAAAACACGTAACAAAAGGTACACGTAGGTACGGTCGTGAACGAAAATTGTTAACCAGCGTTCCAATTCGATTTCATATCCTAAAGTGGACCAAAATGAATGTTTCATTACCTAACTATTTAAATATTATGAATTTGGAAGGTTTTTTTTTTTAAAATGGCATCTCGCAGTTCATCCTTTATGAGGATGGCTACTGCTTAACCGGACTTTCCTGTGGATGCCTCGAATTAAGGCCTCCAGCCAGGGCAAACAATAACCCCCTGCGGGGTTCGGACCTCGGCTCAGGGCGTCGCTGGAAGAGGACAGCAAGGGACAGGCTGGATCGGTATTATTATTAGTGTTTAGGGGCGAATTTAAAACTACAGGCTCAGCTGCGCGGGCTGGCTCGAGCAAGGGTCGGGGCGGGCACGGTGATGGTGCGGGACGTCGCGACGGGCCTCGGCGGCGAGGACGGAAGGACGGATGTCTGGGCTTGTGTTGTCTTCTGATAGTGCTCGTGGCCTTACTGCTCTCCTGGAGGAGGGTAGTGGCGTCGTCGGGGATAGTGAGGGTATGCCTTGGTCGGCGAATCCTACTTATGCGGGAGGGAGTGTATCGGGAGGCCGCCGCAATCAGGGGATTGGGGTGATTTATGGCAGAGTCAAAGAAGCGCTTGGAGAGGCGTTTCATGAACCACTGGATGGTGGGGATTCTGAGATCTAGGTGCAGATTCACATTTCGGACATAGAAGGGGGCTCCCGTGACCTTGCGGAGGAAACGGTTCTGGAGGGTTTGCATTTTATGCAGAAGTCGCGGCTTGGCGTGTGCGAAGACTACGCAAGCATAGGTCATGATGGGACGGATGACCGCGGTGTAGAGGCGCAATTTGCACTTTAGTGACAATTTGCTGCGGGCAGTTAACATGGAGTGGAGCCTACCGAGAGCGAAAGAGGCGCGCGAACGCGCCATCTTTATGTGCTCGTTGAAGGTGAGGTTGTGGTCTAGGATGACACCTAAGTATTTGGCTCGCTTTCCCCAGGGGATCGGCTTGCCGTACATAGAGATCGGGCGCGGTGAATTTGGAAGGCTGACCAATGACTTACTTATTGAAGATTAAAACTTATCTCTGCCTCTCAATATTTTGCATGTTTTGGTCAATCTTTTGCTATATTAATTTATCTCAATTAAGTATCTAATCAGAATAGCAGTGGTGGCCCAGTAGCAAAGGCCCTGACTTATGAGTTTATAGGTCGTGAATTCGAATCCAGGCAGGCGCTTTACATTGTGCAAATAATTTCATCACCACTGCTGTCAAAACGGTGAAGGAAAACATCGTGAGGAAATCAGCATGTCCTAGAACCAAAAATTTGAAGACATGTGACATCTACCAGCCCGCACTGGGCCCGCGTGGTAGGTTATAGCCCATTCTGTCTGGAAGCGAGGAGGCTTGTGTCCCAGCAGTGGGAAAATTATAGGCTGATTATTCTAAGTATCTAATCTAAGCCTTACTTAATTTGATGGCAGAAAATGTGCAAGCAATACGCGAGTTAAACATTTTCAATAGTACTGTATTTTAAGGAAGCCAAACACTACTCGTATAATTGTACAAGCTTCAACAGTAACTTTCACTTACATTTGTGTTTCAGTTCACGTAGTCACGTCCTACATATTTCTTCTTAATACTCGCCGTTGGTAGCCACCGGCCATTGCGAGCATTCCTGCTTGTTCTGTGTGTAATCTAAATTGATATTTACACAAAAACAAGGTGTAATACTTTTTGTTCAGGCCACGATGAGAACTAAATTAGAAGTTAATGTTACTTCGCACGTTAAATGGATTCTTCCATGCTTTTATGTAGATCACGTGATTTGTAATGGCGCACTGAAATGTCTGAATGGCGTGCTGATTTTAAGGTTGATGGCACAAAAACGTCGCTAATTTTGTTTCTAAACTAAATGCTTTTCGAGTTTGAAACAGGACTGAGGTTTATGTTTTTGTAACGATAAATGATTTTATTTCTGTAAGTATGTTGTTACACTTTTTCACGTCAATCATATTTTAAAAACCAGTTGAGGTCGGCGGTTCTTAACTGACTACTCTGAGAAGGAAGGCCGAAACAAACTCATCGGTCACAGTCTCTTTTAAAGTCCAGACATAATCCTGGTCAGTTCATGTGATGCTAGTTAGCTAGTTAGCTAGCTAGATTGGTGTCTGAAATGGTCTTTTGAGGAAAGAACCACACAGATTGAGTGGACCTGTCCAGTCAGTGCAGACATATGCGTGCACTCACAACCAACCAGTAACCATGCATCGCCACTCAAAACTTAAGAAGCTCAACGATTCGTCTAACAATACCAAAAAAGGACATTTGAGTAAACACTTAAACTGCAGACCAGTAGTAAAAAGTTTAAACTTACTAAAACATTTGTTTCTTCTAAGCTAAACTATTCACAGGCAACGTAAATTGTCAAAGAGGTATAAGACTACCTCGTATAGCTTTTCCTGAGAAATAAACGGAACAAACCTGCACACACATATTGCAAAGACGGTGTTACATCCTGCGTGATGAAGCTGTTTCCTTTTACCGGAAATTTTGTACCCATAGTTTTACAAACCCCTGAGAATTTCCTGAATGAAAATCTGAACAACACCTTGTTAGTAGGTAGTGCAGCTTAAAACATTGTTTTAGTTTTGTACAATGTGTTTGAAATTTGTAACGATTGACATTCTGCCCTGCTACTGCTGTTGTTGACTCTCGCCTACGGATATCAGAATGTCAACATCATTATCATCTGCCTAGCCTTTTCCCAACTATATTGGGGTCGGTTTACAGTCTAACCGGATGCAGCTGAATACCCGTATTTTACATTTAGCGATTGATTATCTGACCTCCACAACCCAATTACTGGGTAATACGAAATTCCTTGGTAATACTGGTTATCAGAATTCGGGCTTCTGACGACCCGTAACGACTGTCAAAGATCTACGAATGACAACCGGGACCAACGTCTTTATGTGCTTTCCGAGGCACGGAGAGGTCTTGGTATGTAACAATGGTCACCCATCCACGGACCAACCGCGACAAGCGTAGCTTATCCTGATCGATTGAACCACGCGGCTGTTATTACTTAGCCACAAGCCCTCCAAAAACGTAAATAATGCAGTGAATATTTTTGAATAATTGTGTAATTGGGATTGTGAATAAGTTACGTATCTGATGTGCCCGGTGTACAACGATACAGGTATTCTAGGATCATGCTTTTCCACTGAGCCCCTGTGGCCAAAGAACAGACATAAAATACACATAAGTCGAAATGAAATTTGTTTGTTATATTATTATATAATCAGTAATATGTAATCGTGTAAATACTATTTATGATTGTGGTAGGTAATATTCGTTAATAATAGTACATATGCCTTCACCAACATTCATCCTTGTATCTAACATTTATTGAACAACTGAGAAACATTTACTAATTAGAATAAAAACAAATACAAATGAAATTGTTAGGTCTGAATTAGATAAAATAGGCTTAATGTTTGTATAGGGCGATGTCGTGGAATTCCCGGTCCCATTTTTATTTACTTTCGCACTCAAAACTTTTTAATTAAAAAAGTCGTTCGCTATTTATAAGATTCACAAACACTGTATAAAAAATGTTCCTATTTTCGACATTTCCAATTTACATTACACGGGCTGCAAATAAAATTGCGTTTCATCGAACGTAAAATTTGTGATGACGTCACAAAAGGTAAAGAATAAATAACCACACGAGCATAAAAGTGCCGAGATGGGCATTTACACATGAGTGTGTACGGATTCGATGACACAAAGCCGTTCAGCGCGTATTTCGTGCATGAAAAATGCAAGGTTGTACCATTTTTCTGATACTCTGACACTGTACAAATAGCCGTGGGGCGAATGTCTCAAATCACAGAAAGTCGGTGGATGTTCTTTCTATTTGCACGCCACTGTAAAGTCCCGCCAAGAAAAATATATTCCAATTTAAAAGAGATAGTGCTCTGGGATGGCCTCGTTGTGCCAAAAGTTTCCATTAAAAAACGTTGGTCCCGAAGGGTTCCGTACAGCGGCATCACGAGACACTTACGTACAGCCGTCCCAGGGCAACGCAAGTACCTCCCTACATATGTACTTACATAAGTAAACATAGACTGTAATTTATATTCTGCGGTTTTGAAGTTTTGAACTGAAATCTCCAGTACAAAAATATTGTTTATCAAATTTGTTGGGAGTTTATGTAGCTTTAGTTCAAGTAAGTCACATGCATCATTGAGTATGAGGCATAATATATACAGTGTGTCAGGTTAAACGAGGGACATACTTTAAGGGAGTACATAGTAGGTACCCATGAAAATGAACAACTTTTACTAAGAGACCAACACTGAAATCGAGAAAATAAAACCAGCCGCTCTATACATCTATGTTCGCATAACTGGACAAAATGTAGAGAACAGTTGTTATTTTTTTTTTTCATAATTATTTGTCCGCTTCATATTAAAAGTGGTTCACTTTCATGAGTACAACACTCCCTTAAAGTAGGTATATCCCTCGTTTAACCTGACACACTGTATCCTAACTCATATTATAAATGCGAAAGTAAGTTTGTTTGTTTGTTACTTTTCACGCCTAAACCACTGTACCGATCATTCTGAATTTTTTCATATACGTTGTCAGGTGTACAGAATCTTCATCCCGAAAAAAAATGTGGTTCCCTAGGAAAACAACAATAACGTTATTATTATAAGAGATGGCGCCACGGGTCTTTTGTCTGGATCGCAGACGAAGTCGCGGGCAACAGTAATATTGTAAACAGATACAATTTGTGAGTTTGCATGTAGGAGGTAATCTTCAGAACTACTGATCCGATTCAGATTTTTTTTTTCACAAATGGACAGCTATATATATATAGTATTTCCCAGTGCCACGGGATATATTTTATATTTAAACAAGCACCCGGATGAAATCACAGGCAGAAGCGTACTTATACCTACTATTTCGATTAATTTGTTTAGCTAACGTTCAATGCAAAGATCACTATGAACCCAAGTTCGAAGCTCCAATTTACAGACAGGAATATTATGTAAACAATTAACTACCGTCTTACTTACCTATCAAGGTACTATGTACCGAACAATGGTAAACATACTTCTGTATGTTTACCATTGTTGCTCCATCCCATGTATTTGTTCAGTCACTACTCTCCAATTAGTCATAGGTGGAATGTAGCGCGGGACCCCTATTTTGTGATTTTCATTTGTATGAGTCAGTAACGAAGGTTCCTTGAAAAAATTAATAATACAAAAAAACCGGCCAAGTGCGAGTTGGACTCGCACACGAAGGATTCCGTACCACCATACAATATTTAACACTACATATAAAATAACAGCATAAAATCACGTTTTTTGTATGGGCGTCCCCCTTAAATATTCATTTTATTCTGTTTTTAGTATTTGTTGTTATAGCGGCAACAGAAATTTTCAACTGTCTAGCTTTCACTGTTCATGAGATACAGCCTGGTGACAGGTAGACAGACAGACGGACAGTGGAATCTTAGTAATAGGGTCCCATTTTTACCCTTTGGGTACGAACCCTAAAAAGATAAAACGTCAACACTTTTTTGCCTATTTAATACCCACTATCCATACATATTACAAATTAAAGTCGCTTTTCGTGACTGTCTGTGTGACCACGTTGGTCTTTTAACCTTTTAACCATCATTTAGAAAATTTATCCTAGAAGGTTTATGTTCTTTTTAAGTGGCACATTACAATAAAAAATCAATTGTGTCTCATTAGCCGGCCTTAACTAGTTAAAATTACATATTATAATAAAGAAATCTCTATGTAAAATCGTAAAAACCGAATGAAGCAGGGCCCTAATTCACTATGAACACTTAACGATTCCTTACTCGAAACCACGGCAATTCCTAAGCTAATTCCGCCAATCACGCGTTAAGGGGCTACCTCGAAAATCTAAAATCCTCGAAAACCTACTAAGCGAGCGAAACTTTTGAAACGCAAAAGAAGAGAGAGATGGCTGTAATGTGCGTGCGCTCGGAATAAAACAAGGTATGTGCCAAAACGAATTTACTCCTTTTTAACAAAATAAATGAATTAAATTTAAAACTACTTTGAGTAAACTTTGATATGATAATATATGATCAAACGAACTTCCAAGTGAAGTTCGATCATTATTATGATGAGTTGCTTCATTTGAAGATATGATTATAACAATGTAGTTTCCCTACTTACTTGGTAACTTCGCACATATTTTAAAGATTTTTAAAACTAATTGACGTAATTCCGGTCTGACTGTACCTCGGTTGACACTGTGACGGTTAGCTAATTTTTTAGAGTCCTGTAACTTTATGAGTATGATATAAAACTTTCTCTATATCTGGGAATCTTCAAGCGTCGGGGAGGGAGGGTGATCATATCTTCAAATGAAGCAACTCATCATAATAATGATCGAACTTCACTTGGAAGTTCGTTTGATCATATATTATATTTTTATTGTTTTATTTTTCAGATATGATTATAACAATGTAGATGTTAAGAGTCAGAAAGTTTTGAAATGGAAAATAAACAATAAGGTTTTAAACATTATGGTTTTATTTAAAGACAAATCAGCTTTATAGTAATACTTATGTTTCCGTAACGGTACGTTACATTTACTTATTTCGAATTAACTTCAACGAATTAAACGTAAAGATCTTATCGATAACATGAACACATAAATAAACATTTCTGTAGTGTAATTTTTTTAACATTTCTGCAGTGTAATCTTATAATTAATTAATAGGAATTAATAATCAGTCTGGATGTCTGAGCGTAGGTAGGCAAACAGATCTGGCAAATTCGCCTTAAAACGAGCAAATGAGTTAGATGAACTAGTCCACCCTAAGGTTTTGCGAATGGTTTCTATATTAACTCCTGCTAAGTTTGCGGCCGAGGTTGACGCGTGCCGTGTACTGTGTGCGTGGAATACACTGGTGTCAATGCCGCTTTCTGAAAAGACTTGTTTGATCCATCTACTGATGGTTTGCGTGGTGGCAGGTTTGTGTGGCCGTTTATACGTCAACAACAGATTATTTGTATTCTCAGGTCTTATGTTTTTAGTTATAGAAATATAATCTGAGAGCACCGTAGTTGGACATATACGCGTATTTTCCCTGAAGTATGGCAGGAACAATATTGGCTGGTCTCTGACGGGTGCGGATGTCTTTATGATGTCTGTTATGACGATTTTGATGCCACTATCAGAGAAAAGTATGTTCTCGAGTTTAATTAAAGACAGCGTCTGTACCCTGTGAGCTGTGCAAATTGCAAGTAGGATCACCAATTTTTTTGTAATTTTTTCGAATGATAGTTCGCTATTAGGGAACCATGTTGAAACATGGTTTAAAACCAATTGGGGATTCCAGGTGGTGGAATACTTGGGTTTTATGGGTCTCAATTTATACGCCCCTTTAAGGAGCCGTTATATAGATTCATTTGAACCAATATTATTGCCTACAAAGGTTGACAGGGCAGAACGATGAGAATTTAGACTGCCATATGCACACCCGTTATTAAATTGTGACGCTAAGAATGACATTAAAGCAGATTTCGAAGGGTCAAATACATTCATGCTGTTGATTGTACAATATTGCCACCACAGCTTAAGTGAAGTATTGTGCAAAGGGTGGTACTCCCTGAAATGAGATTGCAAGAGGTTTTTATTGGGGTTTAAGTAAACGACGTCGGAAACTATAAGATCTTGCAATAGTGGAAACCATGGCTGTGATGGCCAGTTGGGATAAACTAATATGCCGTGTGCATTGTCATCGATAATTTTTCTAAGACATTTTAATACCAAAGAAAATGGAGGAAAAGCGTAGAAGAAATATCTTTGCCAGTCTACCGTAAATGCGTCTACGGATACTGCGTCAGGGTCTTGTTTCCATGAGATGAATGTGGCTTACTTCGCATTATCGCGAGACGCGAATAAGTCTACTTCAGGTTGACCAAAATATTTTATAATGTCTTGGAATGCTTCATCGGAAAGTGACCATTCAGTATCCGGATTGACTACTCTAGACGCGGCGTCTGCTCGGTTTTCTTTGGTATTTACGTATGATGCATAAACCCAAAGGTTGCGCTGTTCACACCATTTCCAAAGGGACCTAGCCAAATCGTTTAAGTGGGGGTATTGAATACTCCCCATACGATTTACATAACTGATCGCAGTGGTGTTGTCCATGCGCAGTAATATTGTGCAGTTGGTTGCATTACTGGCGAAGGACTTCAAACCCAAGAAAGCTGCCATCAGCTCTAAGTAATTGATATGACGATCATTTTCTGAAGACTTCCATTTGCCATGTACTTGAGCGTTGTTGCAAACAGAACCCCAGCCTGACCTCGACGCATCGGTTTAGATTTCAATATCAAAATTTGGCTGCCGCATAAAGTTGCGAGCTGTATTAACGGTTGCTAGCCACCAGTTTAGATCCTCTAATATAATATTAGGTAGTTTAATTTTAGCTTCGTAATTATTGTTATGCTTAAGTAACGCTAGAAACTTCTGACGGTCTAAAATGTTAGTGTATACCCAAGCGTACTTTACGGCTGGGCTAGCGGCGACTAGAATACCGATAAAGCGAGCTAATTCACGGATGGAACATGACTGTAGTTTAGTAAATTTTATAACTAATTCGATAATGTTACGTCGCTTATCGGCTGGCAATTCTATACTGAGACTCCTGGTATCGTAACAAAATCCTAAATACTTGCAGAATTGTCACGGTTTTAACATACTTTTATCGTAATTGACAACAAACCCTAGAAACTCGAGTAGTTTCAAAGTTTCATTTACATTATTAAGACAATTTTCGTAAGTATTTCCAATACATAAAATATCATCTAAATAACAAACTGACTGATAACCGCGATGTCTGAGGTAAGCTATGACTTCCTTCATAACCTTAGTGAATACCCGTGGGGCAACGCATAATCCAAACGGCATGCAATTAAAGCCATATGTGTGAGTTTTTGCGTGCTGTTCGGTAGTCCTCTATTTTAAAATGTTCGCTCTTGATTAACTTGTTTAAGGTTTTTAGGTTTAATATAAAGCGGCTTTCGCCATTAGGTTTTAGTGTGAGGAATATTTTAGAAATAAATTGATCTTTAGTCACATTGCACTCTGAGATAGCCCCTAAAGATTTGAGTTTCATAATGGTTTTCATCATATCTGATTTCTCAGTATATGATAGGTTGTTTTTAGGTATTATTGATTGTTTTACATGTGTATGAAAAGGTATTGGATAACCATTTTTTAACCAATCAAGAACAACATTGTTATTTGTTATTTTTAGCCATGGGTCATAAAAGTGGGTAAGTCTACCCGCATGTACCTGCGTTAACGGTGACTGAGCGGGAGCCCGAGGTTTGTCCTGCGAGGCCGGGCGTTGTGACGGCTGTGCTGACGCCGTGTATGGACGGCGATTCCCCCCGCCCGAACCCCCCCCCCCCCACGTTCGCCGGGTATCGAGGAGGCGGGTTCCAGTTTCCCTGGTAGGACTGACGGGTACTAGGGAGTTGAGGCGGTTTCTAAACCTTTGCCGTCTTTTTTATGGAAAGACCTTGCTTTTCAATGGCCTTGGCGGCTTTAATTTTTTCTGATAAGGACGAGCCAAACAGTGATTCATCCCGTTCCGACTCGTTGATGATGTTTATGAATGCCTTGTCCAAGCTAGGAGTGATTAATTTCACTCGAGCCTGCGTTGCCAAGTAGTGCGAGTCGCAAAGTAAACGGCAACCATTGCTCAAGTGTTTCATAGCTTGAACCTTGTTTTCACTTTTTAGCACACATGCCTCTGTTGATGGCAGTGATTCCCGTACCTAACTGTTGTTGATACGCTGTGAGTGTCATGTCGCGGTTGCGAACCATGTCCGGTACTGCTGCCGAGATTTCAGCATTCAACTTGGGCGCTTGAAGGAGCCTACAATTGTCTGGTACAAGGTACTCTTTCAGTACCTTGTCCTTGTTTTCTTTAGGCATTCCTTTTCTTAGCAAAGGAAGCCACAATTGCGATAGATTATCGTGAATGTTATCGCCGTAGTCAGGCGAGTCTGACGAGGATTCACCGAGTGCCGACAGTAGATCAGGGTCTAACTCAGGTTCCGTGCTGATAGTGGTTTCCTCGAGGGGGCAGGGTTCCGCTTGGCCATAGTGTTGGTCAGCATTGTAGCCAGATTCCGGTACCACGTCTTGTGGTATATCGGTTGGCACGGGTACTGGCTCCATAATGGCTTCATTGTCATTGCCTGGGACCACATCAGGATCTTCGCTACCTAAAATTACAATTTGTAATCAAGGTTGTGAAGATAACAATTTTGAGGGTAGTGTAAAAATATAATTAATTGATTTTGCACGTTAACGTTACATCTGTTTTAGATTGTACGTATTTTGTGCTTGTTTGTCATCGTTAAAGACTCGCAGTCAATCCCGATGCAATATTGAAGTTTAAGTTTTATAATTTAGTTTTGAACAATGTCAAAGTTATTGACTCGCAGTCAATCCCAGAGCATTAACAAAACTGATATTTTCACTATTCACTTCTAGATCACCAGCGAATTAAATATACCTTTGCTTACCTTCATCATCCGATGACGATTGTAACGGTCTTATTATTCGTCTTCGTCTTTCTTTCTCTTAAATTTTTCTAATTTTCTTGGCGTAGTGATCAATTTTTGATTGCGCGCTTCTTTTTGGCATGTTTGCTGAAAGGGCGCGTGCGATAGTTACCGCGCACGAAAAAGGAATGAGCTAACCGTCACAGTGTCAACCGAGGTACAGTCAGACCGGAATTACGTCAATTAGTTTTAAAAATCTTTAAAATATGTGCGAAGTTACCAAGTAAGTAGGGAAACTACATTGTTATAATCATATCTGAAAAATGAAGCAACGAATTATAATTCTCTATGTTTTAAAGTAAATTCCATTGAATAACTTAAGCGTTACGCCGTGATGTCGAAAAAAGTAAAAAAATAGATACTTTGCAATTTTTTGTATCGAGAAAAAATCAATGAATCGTGTATTTCTTTTACACGATACTAGACCAATGATTACCTATTCCACATACATATACACGAAATAGAAAAAACTAATTTTTGCAACATATCCCCCCTTAATTTCGCCGGTTTTGTTCATTATGTCATAGAGAATAAGGCCGCAAGTGCGATTCGCAAGACACAAAATGTCATTCACAAATGAGATTAAATCGTTCGTGAAAATCATTTATCCTGAATGAAAAACGAAAAATATTTTTTGGTAGGTAGGTAGGTACTTATGTAAAAAGTTTTTTTTTTAATTAGCAATAATATGATAGGTTTTGGAAAGGCCAACGAAATAAAAAAATAAATTTCCAGCTTTGCTAACTTCAAGTTTTTGTACCTAATATTTTCATTTTAAGAGCCCCAATGCGTAGAGATCCCAAATCTCGGGACTAGTTATTCATACCGAACCTTTTGTCGTCCACGAATAGATTTATAATATGAAAGAAATGTGAATCTATGTGGATCTTGTTATACACTCAGTAAGGGGTTTCAATTCTTAGATATTTTTATATTACCTACTAGATACATTTTGACGTTACCATTTCTAATACGAGTATATGTCACATTTATAACGATTTGCTCAAGATTTTAAAACGAACAATGGGTAACTAAATCTTTTCAACCTAATTATCGTATAAAGTATAACGTCTTTCAATGAACTAAAATCCGGCCGTCGAGAGAAAGCGTTCTCGACACCTGTCAGATTCATACAAACAAATACGTGTTTTGCGAATTTGATCTTTATTAGCTACTGGAAATGTTGCACTGACAGGTATTAGGAACGCATTTTCTCGATGGGCGGACTGTAGTTTAATAAGCTACGGTTTCCTAGAAAAGGCTGTCAAGAAAAAGATGTCAGCGGCAAAGATTTAAAAGATTTACGGTGAGGGCAAATCTAGCCTCTTTCGGTAGCAGTGTTTGACTTTAAGGTGTAAAAAACGCTCTGTAGGAAAACCCATCGACTTACTTTCATAGAAACTACCACAAAAGTAAAAAAAAAAACGACGATTTTGATTTAAGTTTCTAATTATTTTGCTCACTGTATCTCTATAGTAAAATTTTAAACTTAAAAGAAGGTTATTCTTGAATAACTTAAATCAGCAGTAAGTAATAAAATATAAAACTTGTCTTAATAAAAACTTAACAAGCATTACGAAAAGTTCCTACATTATGATTTATTACAATCATAAATTAGATTTGATATCTTCAGAGTTTCATGGTTTAAACCTAACAAAGACTGGCTTGTCTTCACAATAGTGACGCGATAAACATCATCTAGAACCGCAACTAATCGCTTTTCAGAAAACAAAACGAAGTAGTTCATTTTGATAGCCGTATTAAAATCTAAATTATCGTCAAAAATTGCCGCTGAGTATCATACTTTTAAATATCAGTAAAGTATAAGGAGCTATCTCATTTCTATGTATCATCAATCATACTTTCAAATCATTTGGGGCGGGAGATAAGCACACTTTTTTGAATAAGACCGTTTTTGAATAGCAAAGATATAGGGCGACTCGGCTGTAGACACTGCGATTAAGATAAGATGGAGTAAAACGTTTTTATTATGTTTTTAAACAAAAGATATTACAGTTAAAGAGTATAATAATGGATAAAAAATGGAAGTAAGCTTTAAGAAAATATATTTTAAAAATTACAGGCTTTTCACGATCGTATTCTTGGCTCATTTGTCTTTTATATGGTCGTTACTGTAATGTTTCCCTCGGGAGGCATACTTCTCAGATGATATTAATAACGACTGAAGCGAATGCTGCCATTTCCCCATAGAATTTTTACTGAAGGTTTCTAATCCTTCCGTGTTTCTGCGTCACAGTTATTCGGAGAAACGATTTTAATTTAAGAAACTCTCTTTTTTTTCACACTAGCTTAAAAAACATATTGGTGTAAACAACACTAACAGTTTTATGTTGTTCTAAGGATATGCTTTACATAAACTTATCCTGAAACAAAACCGGATGTTAAATATTAAATTTAGATCAATTTTTTCTGAAAACTGTCATACTAACTTTTGATATAATAATCTTTTTTTTTAAACATGTAAAAGTATAAACAATTTTTAGTTGGCCAGAAACAATAAATAAAATAAAAATAAAATAAAACTTCCATCTATTCCCGTGGCATAGGACAATCAGCCTATAATGTTCCTACAGTTGGGATACATGCCTCTTGCCTTCGAGAGGGAGTGGACTAATACTCTGCCATACGGGGCACGGGCCACATGTCTTTGAATTTTTGGTTCTAGGACATGTTGATTCCTAGATTCCTTCACCGTTTTGAGAGCAGTGGCGATGAAATCAAATATTATACAAAATATAAAGTGCCTGCCAGGGTTCGATCCACGACCTACAACTCGGTAAGTCGTGGTCGATACTACTGGGCCATTTTTTTTTTTTTTTTTTATATATGGCATCTCGCAGTTCATCCTTTATGAGGATGGCTACTGCTTAACCGGACTTTCCTGTGGATGCCTCGAATTAAGGCCTCCAGCCAGGGCATACAATAACTTAAAAACTAAGCGACAGCGCTAGGGGTAACCCCCTGCGGGGTTCGGACCTCGGCTCAGGGCGTCGCTGGAAGAGGACAGCAAGGGACAGGCTGGATCGGTATTATTATTGGTGTTTAGGGGCGAATTTAAAACTACAGGCTCAGCTGCGCGGGCTGGCTCGAGCAAGGGTCGGGGGGGGCACGGTGATGGAGCGGGACGTCGCGACGGGCCTCGGCGGCGAGGACGGAAGGACGGATGTCTGAGCTTGTGTTTGTGTTGTCGACTGAGAGTACTCGTGGCCTTACTGCTCTCATGGAGGAGGGTAGTGGCGTCGTCGGGGACAGTGAGGGTATGCCTTGGTCGGCGAATCCTACTTATGCGGGAGGGAGTGTATCGGGAGGCCGCCGCAATCAGGGGATTGGGGTGCTTTATGGCAGAGTCAAAGAAGCGCTTGGAGAGGCGTTTCATGAACTGCTGGATGGTGGGGAGTCTGAGATCTAGATGCAGATTCACATTTCGGACATAGAAGGGGGCTCCCGTGACCTTTCGGAGGAAACGGTTCTGGAGGGTTTGCATTTTATGCAGAAATCGCGGCTTGGCGTGTGCGAAGACTACGCAAGCATAGGTCATGATGGGACAGATGACCGCGGTGTAGAGGCGCAATTTGCACTTGAGTGACAATTTGCTGCGGGCAGTTATCATGGAGTGGAGCCTACCGAGAGCGAAAGAGGCGCGCGAACGCGCCGTCTTTATGTGCTCGTTGAAGGTGAGGTTGTGGTCTAGGATGACACATAAGTATTTGGCTCGCTTTCCCCAGGGGATCGGCTTGCCATACATAGAGATGGGGCGCGGACTACTGGGCCACCAGTGCTCTCCTCTGATATAATCTTCTCAAATAGTAAGACTTCTTCAATAGAAATTAATCCCCAAAAATCGTTTATAGTGACTCAATAAATTTCAGAAATACAGATAAGACCAGACCGCGGATCTATAATTCAGTTCGAATATCTCTAGGACGATATATCAACGTCGTTAGGAAGATGCAATTTACATCTCAGCTCGTTCGTTGGCGTATTTATTGGGAGAGCTAAATAGTTGTCGTTCGTTACTCAAAGTAACACATAAATCTTCTACGAGTTACGTACATATGTATTGGAAGTAGGTATGTAGTGCTGAGTAACAGCTGCCCCTTTTCCTTTTAATATGACGTAATGAATGTAGCTAGGGGTACTTAAGTATGTTACAATCACATGATTAGAAACCTATATTGTCAGTCTGGCTTTTAAGGGGCTTACAGGATGTAAACGTAAAAAACGCAAGCTTTAGGAACAAATACTTTTATTGTTTGATATTTTTATCAAGATCCGTTCAGTAATTTTTGCGTGAAAGAGTAACAAACATCCATCCATCCATCCTCACAAACAATCGCATTTACAATATTACTAGGATATTATTAGTAATTGTTAGTGCTTTCCTTCCTTGAGCATCATTATCATCCACAGAAATTTCGTTCACTTACTGTTACCCAACAGTAAGTGAACGAAATTTCTGTGGATGACAAGACATCTCCTTCTTTGTCGATTTCTTAAAGGTACAGACGCCAGCATATCAAGCTACCCGAAACTGTCAAATTTTTCCAATCAACTGTGAACTTTATCCTTTAGCGATAAATTTGAAAATCTATTAAAGAAATTTGACAGATTGTACTAGGTTGATGTGCTGGCGTCTGTGCAAGCCTTGCGCCCGATGGGATCACAAGTCGAACTTCTATCAAACTTCCATCCCCTATTTAATGTCATCAAAAATCCTTCCGTCACTTTCGTTATATACTTAAGGAATTCCTGTGCCATGCTTTTAGACAAAGCGGTCTAGCCTGTGCATTGTCTATCAGTGTGTGAATTTAAGATTATTTCAAGTCGATTCTTTCTTGCTTTGTATCTGATCCAGGAATTCTCAGCAAGTCCAATTAAGTCGTCATCAACCCCGTAAACCATATTGGTAATCGTTTACCTCATTGGTAATAACTACAGAACTGATAATCGTAACACTATCAAGAATTCAACTGATTATCGATCTCAGAATTCTCTATTAGTACCTACTTTCAATCTGATAAAAACTATCCCTTCTTTCTGTTGTCCGACGAAGCAGTAAAAGTCATCAGTGGTTTACTACAGTGACCTAATGTTACTTTCAGCCTATAAATATAAAGCTAGATAAAAGCCCTTCCCATTTTTTCCAGACTTTTCTAAATTGGCTCTGGCCTTTATGTGGACTGTTTGGCCTTTATGCCATTAGATAAAGTGGCCTCCAAAAGCTAGTTGACATTATTCCACTTCAGTTTTTTATTTATTATTTTATTATAAGTTTACAGAATGCACAAAAATCTTCTAAACTAAGCCCCACAAAACCGTAGTAATGGTTTGGTCAACTGACTTTTAAAGGCCACTGTCATCCTACTAATTGCTTCAATAATAATATTAACCGCGAAAGTTTGTGAGGATGGATGGATGGATGTTTGTTATTCTTTCACACAAAAACTACTAAACTAATTTGGATGGATCCCGATATTCCCACGGGATCAATTGATTAGGCTAAACAATTGACAACAACAAACAACATCCATACTCGGCCTTTGAGAGAATGAGTTCGTGAAACCTGTCAGTGCGACAATTCTAGTCACTAATAAAGATCAAATTCGCCAAACACGTATTCGTTTGTATGAAACTAACACGTACCAAGAACGCATTCTCTTGTTAGCCGCACTGTATTATTATAAATGCGAAAATAACATTGTCTGTCTGTCTGTTACCTTTTCACGCCTTAAAGGCTGAACGGATTTAAATGAAATTTGGCATATACACACATCAAAAGTGTCTAGGGATCAAGCATTTTTATGCGGATTTCTTGAGATTGAGATGTGGCTTTGTAATAAATTTATGATTTTATAAATTTATATGGATCCTTTTTGGTGCATTTCATAATTTGAATCAGGAACTGTGAATCAAATTCGAGTAAAAGATGAAAATCAGCTGTCAATATTTTCCCTATAAAAACATACAACGCATTGAAGACATTATTAGTGCTACTGTTTCCCTACTACTGATTAAAACCAACGTTATTATGGAGCGGCGACGTCATTTAAGCAGGGAAGAAATGCTCAGAGCCGTGGGAATGATAGAAGCTGGTTCCCGGCAACGTACTGTGGCTTTAGCTCTGAATACAAGTCAGAGTGTTATCAGTCGACTTTGGACACGTTACCGAAGCACTGGTACCGTGGCTGAGCGCCATGGAGGACGGTATCGCTGCACCACACGGAGACAAGACCGATACATTCAAATCTTAACTCGAAGAGCTCCAACAATAACCGCCATGATGTTAGCCGTGAGGCTTCATCACTCTTCAGGGAACTTAATTAGCGACCAAACAGTCAGAAACCGCTTGCATGAAGTGAACCTTCATTCCCGAAGACCGCTACGGGTACCACCTATAGCAATGCACAATCGTAGGATTCGATATCAATGGGCTCTTGAACACAGAAATTGGGCAGAAGAACAATGGCGTTTCGTGTGCTTTTCTGATGAGTCTCGTTTTGGTGTGAGACCGGATACAAGACGTATACGACACTGGAGAACCCCTGGACGCCAACAGCGATTAAAATCCTGCCAGGAAGTCCATCCTTATAGTGGTGGAACCATCATGGTATGGGCGGGTATTTGGATCGGCGGAAGAACTGAGTTGATTTGGATCAGAGGCAACCTCCAACGCTCAAATTTATGCTGAGACGATTGTATCAGACGTCATCGTTCCTCTACAAGTGCAAATCGGTCCCTTATTTCAGTTAATGCATGATAATGCACGACCGCACACCGCAAGAGTTGTAAGACAGACTCTCGCCGCAGCTAACATCAATGTCCTGCCCTGGCCTGCTCAGTCGCCAGACTTGAACCCGATTGAGCATGCATGGGATATGCTACAGAGAAGAGCTCTGCCGAATATGGAGGGTATCCAGTCGCAAGAAGACCTTTTTTTGTTGTTGCAACGAACATGGGCGGCCATTCCACAGCGTGATTTGGATGAACTCATTTTGGGTATGCCAAACCGATGTTCTTGTGTTGTTAGTGTTCGCGGTAGAAACACGGATTATTAATTGTTTAAGTTACCCAATAAAATTTTAAAGAAAACTGTTATTTCAGTCTTTTTTTCGAACTTTTGTGTTAGTGGTTCAAATGTCAAAAATCCCTTTATTAGGAAAATGGCAAATTTCTTTATTAATGCAAAGGTGACTTGGTTTATCGTTACTGTGACAAACGAAAACACTTTATTTGATGAATCCTTAAAGAAAATTTTAATTAATATCAATCAGGAGAAAAGTTATTGCAAAAATATATGTTGATCCCTAGACACTTTTGATGTGTGTATGTAGACCATGACCTGCGGGGTAATTTCGTAACACACATACAATGGCAATCAAACGCAACATTTTCATTTGACAGTTCAACCGCGTTCATTGCCTTATTTACGTTTTGAGCAAACGAATTTTTGAAACCTATGGTGCAATGGATTAGGAATTTCCATCAAAACCCTCAGACCCTAGCATTAGCTGACCCGACAGACACGGTTGTCCTGTCCAGATTTCAA
This sequence comes from Gortyna flavago, assembly GCA_963669345.1. Classification (NCBI taxonomy): domain Eukaryota; kingdom Metazoa; phylum Arthropoda; class Insecta; order Lepidoptera; family Noctuidae; genus Gortyna; species Gortyna flavago. The sequence goes on from OY770126.1 coordinate 13,430,573, forward strand.
TAGGTTATACAAAAATCCTATTGAGAAAAGGACGTTCTGTTCTTCCCGAACTTGAAAATTTTCCGGAAAACCTTTCCAATTTTTTTCCATAAAAACCTAATTCGGACAAACATTTAAAAACAAAACATAGCCAAATCAAGTGATGCGCTTACCAACAAACAGCATTTCATTTTTATTTATATAGAATTATAGGATAATTTCCGCCCTCCACGCGGGCGAAGCAGAGGACTAAAGTTAGTCTTTTATGTTTGGAATTTGACGTCTGACTGACATAAGATACATTTTAAACAAGTGCAAAGTGTCAAAATTTTTGTAATAAGACCTCTAATGTGTACGTCGTGTTTAAAAGTCTAACATGAAAAGTGGAAATGCCTATTCGCAGCCCACCGGAGTCCGGAACACAGTCAGCAAGTTTTATAATAAATTCATGTCACATCAACCGAACACGATTTTAAATGCAAAATTATACAGCGGTATATATACAAGTGCCACGCTATTGCAACTTGTTTGATTGCGAATAATTTGTTCGATTTGCGGTCGGTGACGATTTTGAATTAAGTTATTTACTAACATTTATCGTTTGGCTTTTGTTTCTCGGGTCTAATGATGGTGTATCGGTATCGTTGAAAACCAAATGCATGTTGTGGTTATTGAGTGCCTAATTTGCTTGGAATGGCGCTTGATAGCAACTACAAATCGTAGAACGTAGACCGTATTACAAAATAGTAGTCTACAACTCCTATCTTGCGAGGGTGTAAACTGAAAAATCTGGCCATGTTTTTATACAATACACTCAGTTCAGTTACATATACCTACTCAATCATGAAGAACATCGTCACCATCATCAGTCTCCTACCCTTATCCTAATTTATTTGGGGTCGGCCCAACATGTCTTTTACGAACTAGCTGCGCCCCGCGGTTTTACACCCGTAAATGTTGATCCCGTGGGAACATCGGGAAAAAATAGCCTATATGTTAATCCAGGGTGTCAGCTACCTTCATACTAAATTTTATCAGAATTGGTCTAGCCGTTTGAGCGTGAAGAAGTAACAAACATATAAACACACACACACTAATAAACTAATAAACTTTAGCTTTTATAATATTAGTGTGTTATGAATCATTAGTGTGTCATCATTTATTTGCAGTAAGTAGGTATAGGTGTTACCAGTTGTTAAAGTTGGTGGTTATATGTACAGTCCGTATTTTGCCTGTTACATACGAAGGGCATACAAATTAATTTTACATGAATACCTAATAGATACTTATTTTAATAAGATATTCAGAATATATTTCTCCAAAGGTTAGTAGACATTATTTCCCATCAGCTGTAATGGTTTAAAATTCTAGTGATCCAAACTTTTTAACTGCTATAACGTTTTCATGGACTAATTCACCTGCTTTTGACTTATCATAAAAAAATATTATATATTTATTTAATACTTCAAGCACATAAATATACAGAGGTGGACATAATGCCATGGACATTAATCCCTTAGGGGTACCTACCTGATTTTTTTTAAGTAAAATCTAATCTGGCTTTTGGAGACTACTGTACCTATGTTACAATTTATATATTTTTATAATTAAGGTAAATTTTAAGTTACAATAAATATACACACACACATTACAAAACTTAAAACTTTAAAATAACGTTTAGCTGTAACCTAAATTCTTTCAAAGTTAAACTAATTCAATCAAATTCAATCATGACCCCTGTAACACAGGTTTTGCCTAGCATGGGGGTCATTGATCATTTATTTTGTACCAGGCTATTCGCACGCTCAAATTAAGTGTCACTCTGTATCTGTGTACCTTTTTATGTCAAATAAATTTATTATTATTATTATTATAATCATGAACAAAAATGAAACAAAATCTTTCAAAGCAAGCACATGATTCTGGAACGCTATCAAAATTCTGGAACAATCGAGAACAATTTAAAATCGTTCATAGACCGCGAGTTTCAATTGAATAGCGGTTTTCAACACAAGTACCTAAACGTTGTACGTGACCGTTTTATGTTCCCTTGATTAACGATACACACTTAACTACGCCTGCTTACGTTACAATATATGTACATTTAAGTACTCGAACTCGTTATTCTAAATGGTGGTATATTTGTCATAAAATAAGTTTATTGCTGCTTCGCGTTCTGTGTTTCGTACGTTTTTTATACAAGTTCTCTGTCCCGTTAATCTTTGTTACGAATACCTCTTGTTTGCCTGTAACATCTGTTTCAGTAATAATTTACAAGGACCATGACATTAATATTTTTCTGATTGCCGCCGGAATTGGGATGTTTTTAATATTTTACGACGTTCGTTTGCAATAATTTAATGTGATTGTTGGATTTTGAGAAATGGTAACTTTGTAGAACTTGTCTAACTTGAGAGGCAGTTCTCGTAATTTTAAGAACGTTCCCAGTCTAATCTCAGTCTCAATCTGTCAAAAATACCTTACATTGTTGACATTGATTGCCGCTGAGATGAGACTGCGACTAGATTTTGAACGTTTTTAATCACGGGGTACTTATACTTAGCTATGCAGCGTAAAAGGCAAATGATTATATACAGGTACTTCTAGTTTAGGTATGTATTTTATATCGTCTCAAACTCAAACGCAAAGCATTTATTTCAATTAAACCATTTACAGGCACTTTTGAATTGTCAAGAAGTCGGTCAGTCAGAAAATATGAAGCTAGTTGCCCATTCCAAAGCGTAGGTACCTATGGAGAAGAACGTCTCCAAATTAATCCTAAAAACACACTGGTGAGCAACTACATAGCTATGAGAAAACATTAATATCCATTCACATCTCGTACAAAAATCCCTGGAACCCAAATGAAGACATTAACCAAAAACTACTTACACTTAATTTCAATATATCCACCACTCTGAGCCCAAAGCCTTAATAGCCATCACTTAATTAACTCAACATAGAGGAAACGCAACATTGTGGTTTTTAAGGCAATGCCTGATTGCCTTTACCTACCTACATTGACGTTATATTGTCAGACTAGTGACCCGACCCTGCTTCGTTCGGGTGCGATCCACTGATGTGGCGACAAGTCGAAATATCGAGATTTCTAAGAATATCCCCACTGCTGGCACACTGGCCTCCTTTCTGCAAGAAGGATTGAGCTGTAATCTACCAAACGGGTCCAGTGCGGGTTGGTAGAGGTGTCTAAGTACTACTTAGCCTCTTCCCGCAACTTTGTCTGCCTGAAATTAGTTGTTGTCCTACCCACCCCGTCAAATCGCATCGCCTGCCCGCGCTAATACTTCGTTTTCGCATAGCGTTCTTTGCTTTTTTTTTTCTCGGCTCCTTAAGGTCCTAGCATGATGTTATATATCCGTCCTGAAGAATGGGCTATCAAATGTAGAAAGAACTTTTCAAATCCGACTGGTAGTTCCGGAGGTTACCCTTTACGAACAAACAAACAAGTTTTACCTCTTTATTAATATTTTTATATTTTAAGTAAGTAAGTATAAGTCGCTGCATCCGGTTAGACTGGAAGCCGACCCCAACATAGTTGGGAAAAGGCTAGGCAGATGATGATGAAGTAACAAGTATAAGTATAAATTACCTTTCTGGAACAAATTCTATAATTAATGGTGAAAATCTCATCAACGGCGTAGCGGCGTAGCTATGACGAACTAACCGCGCACACAGACAGACACGAAAAGCGAATTTATTTTATACTATTTATAGATTACATAAATTTTGGACAAACAGCGGGTTTCGGCGCAGCTGCAGAGTTGAACTAATTTCATCTCGACATGACAAGGGTATTAGTTGGGTCGAGTCGAGACCCTTTTTATAACTCAGGTTACTCGCGCAAAACCTGCCTTTGTAACGGACCCGAATAATTGTCGCAGAAATTAAATGTAAAACTAAAACAATTTATTATTTAATATACGCGTGTTAATTACTTTTTTTTGTGATATGTTCGGACATAATATTGTGCGCTGTTTTATAAATTAGTTGAAAACCATTTGGCCCTTTGTATACGGCACAGTTTCTTTATGGTATGGCGTATAAACCGCGCCGTAGCTACGAGAGACATGTCTCTCAACAAACTGCCATGGTGATCCATACAACACAGACGACCGTGCCTACACACGGCGAATAAACTGTAGTTTTTCACAACAAGAAAAACGTGTGTGTACAAAGGGTCTAAGGTCTCTCACTCAATCACGAGATACAAATAAATACTTGTAAGGATACCTTCTCTTGATCGAGCCGAGGTGACCTACCTGTGTATTTTTATCACATCTTCAATCCAAACACGTGAGCTTGTCGATCCATTTCAGTTACATTTAGTAAATTAAACTGTAGCAAAAAAAAAGAAATTAAAATCTAGGTAGATGTGCAAGCCTCCATGATACGGCTTACGCTACATCGATACTTATTCATTTGGGAAAATTATACCTTTAAAAAAAGGAGGAGAAATAATCAAAGAGCATTAAAAAATTCTTCCGCACCGCTGTCAGCAGGAAAAGTGCTCAAAAGGCTCACAGCATTGCTACGTTCTATGGCAATGCTTATTCTTTGGCCAAAAAACAGCTGTTAGCTTTTTATATTATGTAAATAAATAGGTTTGAGGAAAAATTTATTTTTTTCACGCGTGGAAATCTTTGTGGACAGTCAGCACTGGGAAAACCAAAGGTATAATAATAATAATAATAATTTTATTAAAGGTATAATGTCAAACAAATAGTCAAGTGTACTACTATCAACTTTATTATCTACGAGTAGGTCTGCTGCACACTCAGTCTTTTCCAGCCAAAGTTTAGTTTCATACACAGACCGCTCATTGGCTACTTAGCACATTCACGATCAAATTTTAATGACGTAAAACTATTACGAGGTCATTGCAATTTAACTTTTTTTTTGTAATAAAGAAAAAAATATTTTAAATCAGAATGATTGCCGTGAGTTTGACAAAACTCTTGGCAATTAATAGTAAATTGTCTGCCAAGGGAGCAAACAACTATTTTGAAGGTGAAAGTGTTTTGTTGAATCCAGAGCGGAGCAAAGGATTCTAGAGTAGAATTCCTAGTTCAGCGAGGTGCTCTAAGGGATTCCAAGTAAGTCACTTGAGGTTAAAATTGTGTTGCTCCCGAGGTGGGCACTACTTTTTATCACCCTCTGTGAAAATATAAGTAAGTGCAAGTTATGAATAAGAGTAGTGCGTTATTTTTACATAAAATTTTTAGTAAACTATTACGAACGAAGGCAGAATGCTTTTCGTTTTTTCACAAACTTTTTTTTTTAATATAGCTCGCGCGCGTTTTTCTTTATCATACAGCCTGTTACTTGTTCATACAAAGTTTGATCTCTTTGGTGATTGGAAGTTTTACTGACAATATCCACTTAAAACTCGAATCACTTATAGTCCCAAGGGACTAAAAAACTATTTTAAGTCCCTGTTTACGAAGAATACACTAGCTCATTTTGAATAGATGTGATAATTTTTTTTATTTTTATTTTGTATAGTTTCGCCCCTACTACATGGGACTTTAACATAGCTGGCGAAATAAAGACAAAGGTACACCTCCGCCTAATTCATAGGGGTAACAGGCGCCAGTTATTTGTGTTTATTAGTATTTTAACAGTTATCTATTTGCCAGACAATTAAAGCCAACCGAGAGATAAAGAAAATTTACGAAAATATTTGATAAAACACAGGTAAAAAGTAAAGAAAATTAATCAAAAACCATTAAGAGCAACAAACAACAGAATTAATTATCGGGGTTCTGTTACTGTAGTAGATCTAAAACCGTCAGTATTTCTATTTCGTTTCAATATAAGTACGATTTTCCAATAGTTCTGATCATACATGCAAGAATGTTATCGAGAACGTTGAGCTTGATTTGATATAATAAATTGCAAATAATTGAAGTTCGAACATAGTTTGTATACCAAATATTCTGACGTAGTTGTTGGCTATTACAAGGAATACCTTAGACTATATACATATCCACCCACACCATAGTTGGTAACCTGCATACTTTAAAACCCAGCCCATTGGCATCGGCCCCGACTTAAGAGTTGTAGGTCATGAGTTTGGACCCAGGCAGGCACTTCACTTTGTATATTTCATTCACACCACTACTCTCAAAACGGTGAAGAAAAACATCGTGAGGAAACCAGCATGTCCTAGAACGAAAAATCCGAAGACATGTGACATCCACCAACCCGCACTGGGCCCGTGAGGTGGATTATGGCCCACTCCTTCTCACAGAAAAGAGACCCGTGTCCTAGCAGTGAAAACGTTAGAGGCTGATTATGATAATAATAAATAATCTTTATTGGAACAAAAACACATTATACAAATTGTTTGCGTACGTAAATAGCCACATTAGTTAGGAAACTGTGTCGCAGCTATTAACGCCCACCTCCAAGAGGGAGACAAGAGCATTCCAGTAGAGAAAGTACAAATAGAATAGTAAAATTAAAGTAATAATAATAATAAAAAAGTAGTAAGCGTTGAATGTTGTGCATGGTGGTGTAGTGTGTGAGTGTAGTGCGTGTCTGTGGGTTGTAAGTGTAGAGTGTGCTTGTGGAAACTCCCCACGAGCACACTCTTCAGTACGCGTATTTGGTGTGCATGTGTGGAAGAAAGATCTTTAGAGTTTAACTAAATTCTCCAACTCTTCGTATGTGAGAGTATGATGCCATTGATCAATATTTCTTTTACAATCCCGGAAAGTACATGGATAAATAGTAAGGACTTTATTTATTCTGTTATAAAGCACGGGACTGCAGAAAATGAACTGTCGGCGGACAATTTCCAATTTAACAGCTGATGTTGGGCAGACTCTATCAGTTCTACGTTTCAGTTTTCTAAACTTGGGGTCAAAAGACAATTTAGAATGTTTACGCAACACCGTACTTAACACAAAAGAGTGCCTTACTGTAGGTAGCTTCCACAGCGTGTACAGTTCGCTGGTAGGAAAGCGATAGGGTTTGAAGGCCATAACCTTAAGGACAGCCCTCTGCGCCCTCTCCAAACGCAGCAAAAGACATTTACCAGCACCACCCCAGGCCGAAATACAGTACGTTAAAACGGAATGGCCAAGAGCAAAGTATACAGTTCTCAGGGTATAGGGTGATATGCTATACTTTTAAACAAGTAGGTAAGACTATTGAATTTTATCATCTGTTCAACCGTGATTCAGTAAGACAAACTGTAAAACTTTTGCTTTCAGAATATTAATAGTAGAACTTCTTAGTCTGCACACTTAAACACTTTACCCTTTTGTGCTCACGGAAACCTTTTTCTAAAAAAAGTAATTGAATCCGACACAAAGCTAAGTCGTGACAACTGTCACAACCGAAGCGCACAGCCAGGGATTTAAATAGGCGCTCCTAAATTATGCAATAATTTGTCTCGAATTAAAGGCTTGTAAGTATTCTTGAGTAGTATTCGAGCCTCGGTAGGATTTAAGAGCTTCGTCGCTCGCACAACTGAAAGAGATAAGAGTGGATCGCGTTAAGCTGGTGAATTACCGCCGTTTCTTTGTGCGACATCGGCCCGACTTCGTCTGACGCTACGTAGAATGACTTGCCATGTGTGAGCCGAATTTATTCAAATTCACAGCCTACCCCGCTCGGCATCATTGAAGTTAGTAAGATATCATTAACTCAGCAATAATCGTAATGAAATATTCTTCGTGACCCAGCTGTTACGAGCATGGCTGACAATATTACCAACTTTATTACATTTTAAGGGCTGTAAGTGAGCCTGAATTACTCTGTAGCCACCGAAAGTGTATGGTGAAGGAAATAACGAATGGTAATGTAGTCGTACGATGAGTAATAAAGAACTACGTACGTCAGTTTCGCGTTACCCGGGTGAGATCGCGCGCACGTAGTTGCACGTCTAATATACATATATATTTTTGTGACAAATACACGTCGTGCTCATAAGAAATTCACCCTTGTCGGTGGCGTAGGGCGGGCCCTCGTGAATTATAACATAGAACGCCAAGTTTTTGCGCCGAGATTAACTGCGTATTACAAGCTGAAAGTATGCCAATGAGCCGGTGTTCTGAAACTTCTTAATTACTTACGAAGGGTTTTTTGTAGCGACCGCCTTACTAGGGTAGACACGAATTGTTTTCACATTTCAAAGTGAAGAGCGACAGGATAAGTTTGCATAGTTAACGTTCGCTGCAAAAACTTTAACATGAAAGTTTGTCGAGATGTTTTCGCTGGAGAATGATATTATTATCTCGTTGAAACTTATTTAATCTCGTTTGATCGTATCAGCGGAGTTGTTATGCCGTGTAACTGTAGCCTGCATACAATCACGACTAACTTAGAGTGCTTGTCGGTATTATCAGCGAGAGAACGTGATGCTATTTTTAGAATCTTGGATCTCTAATTGTAAAACTTATAACACCTAGCTAAAGATAGGATAAAGTTACACACCTGTAAAGTTTATGATAAAACTAGCTTCCATCCGTGGCTTGTCAGCGTGATATGTCGGGTTGTTCCCCGGGGAACAAAGTATCCCATATCAAGTTTCATCAAAATCGGTCCAGCTGCTTAGGAGATTCGCCGGAACAAACAGACAGCCAGACCGACAAAAATTAGTTTTTTTGTTAAAACTACCGTAAGAATATACTTTCATATGTATTTAGAGAAAAAGCTGTTATTTTGACATTTCAAATAGACACTTAATTTTTTTTTTGTTTTTTTTATTTATTTAGTATGTTATAGATTAAATAAAAGTGGGTACTATATAAATAACTTAAACCACATTTAGACTTTAAGCTAGAAAGAATGCTTAAGAAACACAAATCAACAAAATAAACAAGGATCAAATTTTTTTTTTTTTTTTTTAATGGCATCTCGCAGTTCATCCTTTATGAGGATGGCTACTTCTTAACCGGACTTTCCTGTGGATGCCTCGAATTAAGGCCTCCAGCCAGGGCATACAATAACTTAAAAACTAAGCGACAGCGCTAAGGGTAACCCCCTGCGGGGTTCGGACCTCGGCTCAGGGCGTCGCTGGAAGAGGACAGCAAGGGACAGGCTGGATCGGTATTATTATTGGTGTTTAGGGGCGAATTTAAAATTACAGGCTCAGCTGCGCGGGCTGGCTCGAGCAAGGGTCGGGGCGGGAACAAGGATCAAAATCATCATAGAAACAGATATATCTACAAGAGCAAAAGTGACCTACACAATACAGCAAAGAATAAAATCAACATCCAAAGTGAATATCGCACACGGCATTGTCTCGTTAAGCTTGTAAGATTAAAATAGCTGAATAGTAAATACGTTTAATAAACCACATCCCTGCAGCTTTGAATCTTTGCTTCGTAAATGTATTTAGTACTGTACACTCACAATAAAGTGGTTCAGAGCATTACTTACTACAATGGAGTATCTCTGACAAAATACTATTTTAATAACCTATTTACTTATTCTTCAAATGTACCACTAATTATATTTAATTTTTTGATATTGTCATTTCAATAATTATGATTTTCATTCTTTAAATAATGTGGGACTAGAAAAGCCAGAGTTTTCCCAACTTCCACGAATAATCTCCCAGATATTCGTAAATTGTAGTCCTATAATGCATCTATCCTATTTCTGAAAGAATAGACTTCTTCTACAGTCGATCCAAACTATACAAATTATAATCTATATCTATACCTACAAATAAATTAAGTGTCTATTAGTAATGTCAAAATAACAGCTTTTTACTAAATGCATATGAAAGTAGGTATATATAAATTGTACTTATAACAAAAACGACACTTTTAATTTTTTGTTTATATATCTGACTGTCTGTTTGTCCCGGCTCATCTCCAAAACGACTTTAACTGACAGGTAGCTGATGTTATAAGGAGAAACATGGGCTTTTTGTCCCGGTATATAGGACGTTCCCGTGGGTTAATTTCCGACATCCACACGGGCATAGCAGCGGGCAGAAGCTAGTTCACAAATAAACTTCTAACTGGAAAGGAGACCTGCAAACTAGTATAAAAAATAAGACAGTCAACATTTATTGATTCTTTGGCGGTACGAAATTCGGCGGGTCAGCTAGTATAATATTTTATAAACTTCTATAACTAAAATTGTTAATATGTAGAATGTGAGACATGATACACCGACCTCCATTGTGATGAGAAGCACTTAACAGCAACTTTACATAATGTGTTTCGTCTGACTTCTGTACCGAACTAACTTGAGGCGGACGTTGACTCCTAAATACGGTTTCAGTGGCGCACTAAGTTTTATTATAATAATAAAGTTCAGTACACATACAGTAATAAACTCCACCAAAATTCAGCTTTGTAAACGGAGAATGCTATAACATTGAATTGGATTAAAATGTAAGTAATGAATTCTCTGAAAAGTTAAAGATCAGCATTTTGTTTTTAGTGTACTAAACACGCAATGTGGATCTCTAGAATTTGTAACAACATTTACCGTGACTGTACCTTTAAGCTGTCTTTGTTTCGAATTTATTTCTGCTTTCTTTATGCGCACAAGACGCGCACAGATTGCAAAACCCTGATGTGGCATTAATCGTAATCGGATAAAACAGCATCAGCATAACAACGTCTCGGAATCCCAGCTTAAATTGATTGAAGGTGAACGGAGTCTTGTTATACGAATCGCATCGCTTATGTCAACCGCTTTTCACCTTAAACATTGCAACAGAGATAATGCCTTAAACCGAAACGGTTCATCAGTATTCAGCGGCGAAGCAATTGAAATTGCGGTGGTGCTCGGTCCTCCCACTCAATTTTCCTTGTTCCGACGGCTCGAGTTATTTGCATCACAAAAACACAATGTCGAGGGAACGCGAGACCATTAATCACGCGTAGCGGAACTTCAGCACAGCGGTGAATAGCTTCAACCACACGCGAATGATTCAGACGTTTTGCTGCCCGATCGAAGGGCGAGTCACCGCCGTCGCGACACCGGCCTCCCCACTGATTATGTACCACCATGACGTCATGTATTGCATTCATAGCAAACTGTGCGAGGGTCGACCTCGGAAGGGGATGTCTTAGAATCAAAGTTTCATTTTAACGCCCCCCCCTATGATGTTCAAACGACGTGATGATAAATGAAATTGCTTCTCAACATTGTTTTGTAGGTACGCGTCGACGTGGCTGTATAGGCCTCCCTAGAAAATACAAATTAAACCAAGAACAAGTTAAAACAACACAATTATCACCTTAACAAGCTGAAATTAATACAATCCCCTAAATTAAATTTATTGTGTAATTCGCAACAATGTGCCGGTAGGTACTGTTCAAATTGTCTGTGCCTATACTTTAAAAGTTTTTTAAGTGCCGGAACAAGCCGCCGTTTTAATTGCGCCAACCGGAAAGGGGAGAGATGAATGGAAGGAAACGGCAGCAGCCTTGCCAACCGCCCTACATTATTAAAACTTGCCTCTTACTCCACCGCGCTCCACTCTTGCAACTGCGAGCATAATGAATCGCGCATCTCGAAAGACTTGAAATCATTTCGTTTATAAAAAAAACATAGTGAAAATTTGAGAGGCGTTGAGATTTTATCTCCCGGAATTTTCCAGCTCAAGCACTAGATTCACGTTTCTAGTTTGGACTGGCAAACTTTTTAAGCCACTTTTATTATGTGTGACGAGCTCAAACGACCTCGTTAGTCTACACGTGTGTACGTCCTTCCATCACGCACGAGTCTTCCCCGAGCCACGTTACGTTTACGTTACTGACTGCTGAGAAGTACTGTCATATAATAACACATGAAAGCCACTTAAGAAGTACAATAGCATCATACATTATAGCGTTCCAAACTCGCAAAAGAGAACTTAGGAATTGAAGCTCCAAATAGTATAAACGAAATTCTGCAGAGCGTTTTCATGAATAATTCATATTATCTTAGTGGCCCAGACGTGTGATGTGAAAAACACAAAGCGTAAAAAATTTAGGTACAACATTTTCAACAGCAACATTGTGATAGTCTCGGAGTGATGCGTCACGACTTCACGAGCACGCGGCGTGGCGCGTGCGTCTGTCGACGAGAGCGTTTTGTTAGCGCGTTGAATTCATACGTTCCTAGAAAAACAAAAATGAACCTGAAAACTAATTGCGTCCTTGATACAACGAGCCCGCCTCAACGTAAACATTGTTTATAAAAGGTGCGAAATAGACGGGCGTCCCCGTATTACCGTGGCCGCCTTATTACATTGTACAAGTACCTTCACAAAGCCTCCGGCGTGCCTTATCTGTGGTACCACAAGAGCCTCATAAGCCCAGGTTGTTACCTCGGAACACATTGTAACACATTATGCGCCGACGCGCCGCCGACCTAACGCCCTCATCCGCACGTAATAAGAATATGTAGTCTTATGAATATTTTGCTCTTTCTTGACATTGTGCGATTAGAGATTACTGTTTTGTGGCTTCCGTGAAGCGACATGAACGGATATTACTGCTTGGCCGCAGATTTAGTTCTGAACATTATGTCTACCGGTTTTGTTATGATGGGTATTGGATAGCTTGCTTCCTTGTATTGTTATATCTTTGTATGTTCTACAAAGTGGTTAACACTAACATGTAAGCGAAAATGTAAAGTTTCTTATTTAATGGAAATGTTTACAAACCAATTACTTTCAGAATTCACACGAAACAACTAAATGCTCACATTGTTAGACCGTACGTTTTCATTAAATATACGATTTACTTTTAAACCAGCTATCAAACCAGCAATTTCGGGAGTTTGTAGGCAGCAGACGTACTCATTTATATTTAAAGCTACGCCGGGCATTTCTGAGTACAAAAGCGTGTAGCTTCCATTAAAGTAATTATTTGTAATTAACCGATTACGTATAACGCATACGTCACAAAAAAAACTTTGTCTGGGATACATTGTAGAGGTTTTAAATGTGATAATCATAAACTTATTAATGTACATACCTGTAATGACTTTCTATTCATCTGCTTCCGAAATGGAACAATTAGCAGCTCGTTCGTGTTTAGAGAAGGGCAAGGCGAAGTTTTCCAATTCAGTTTGTAATGTGCCAGCACTGTTGATGAAAGTTTGTCACTAAGGCGTAGTATTCATTTTAACCGACTTTGAAACAATTTTAGTGTCCTCTATTAGATAAATATTAAAAGCCTAAATATTAAAAGAGCAGTGGTGACCCAGCATTATCGGCCCTGACTTACGAGTTGTTGTAGGTCGTGAGATCGAACCTAGGTAGGCACTTTACTTTGTGTATTAAATTTCATCACCACTGCTCTCAAAACGGTGAAGAAAAACATCGTGATCACATGTCTTAGAACCAAAAATTCAAAGACATGTGACACCCACCAACCCGCAAAAGGCCCGCGTGGTAGATTATGGCTCACTCTCTCTCATAGAGAGGGGGCCTATGTTCCAGCAGTGGGAACATTATTGGCTGATTAAGCTTATGCTACTAAAAGACGTGTCAAAGGCAAAGTCAAATCATTTATTACAATTCACAAAACAATTAAAATCAACTTTGAAACGTCAAACAAGGTTATTCATATTGAGAAAAAACGAAGGACAAGGCACATTCTGTATCTCTAACCCCACGTTTTGCAGCGCTGCGAATGCAAAACTAACTTCGCCGCGGTGTGATCCTCAGTAGGTTTGCAGACTACGCATGTTTGCTTATTCCGTGCTCCTTTAACGACCCGGCGGGGGGTTACATTGTACATAATGCTGTGCTTGGTATAGACTACGTTAGCGTTATGGGACCCTGGTACTTTGTTAGTAAAATCGCATTGATATTGAGTAAATGTTCCGAATTTTGTAATGCAAATAGTTGGTTGGATTATGGGAAAGCCGGCAAAACCAAAACAATGCAAAACCAGTTAATTTATCAGGGAGAAGGAAATTTTATTGTATTCTATCTTCTGCCCGCGACATCGCCCGCGTGAATTTTTTTGTTTTCCCGACCCACCGCGTCGCATCGCATTGCCCGCTATTACTTTATTTTCGCTAAGTTTTCTTTTTTAGTTTTTTTTCTTTTTGCTCGGCTCCTAAGGGTCCTAGCGTGATGTTGTATAACCTCCCTCGAAAATAGGGCTTTCAAATGCATAAAGAATTTTTTAAATCTGTCTGGTTGTTCCAGAGACTAGCGCGTTTGAACAAACAAACTCTTCAACTTTATTATTAGTATATAAATAGATTATCTTATACATATACAAAGACAAAAGCTTTGTCTAAGTCCACAGAATATTGGCAGACCCTACCTTGTGACCCTAGTTTCATTTTACGCCACCCACGATGGAGCGATAAAGCTTTATTTGTAATTGTGATGTGATGATACTGTACTGTTTTAATCAAATGCCAACTACAATAGTCTCCTACATGAAATAGTCACCCCATTACCACATTCATACTTAGGTATATTGTCTAAAGTTAAATAAAACAGTACAAAAACGTACAGAGATTATTTAATTTAAAATAAAATACCCAAAACAGTTCACAATGAGATTAAGCAAGTAGATACCACGACCACTGTCCAAAGCTGAATCTAAAATAATACTGCACAAAATCTTATGACCGCTGCCTTGTCACAGATATACAGTCAAAAAACTCAACTCTGTGGTCGTAATCTGGGGTCCGCAACGAGGGGTTTGAGAGACCCCCGTAATAATCGCTAGCGAAACGTCAATCACACGAGGGTTGAACCAAGGATGAAACTGAAGGGTTGGATTATAAGGGTCCGATTCAGGGAGGCAACAGGATTACTAATATTCAGGGCCACGGATGATGGCTTTAATTTACTTTTATTGAATATTCAATTACAGGTTGATTTTGTAAGTGAATTAAGGCTTTTGTGTAGGATTATGAACCTTGCATATTTCGTTTTAGAATTAACTTAACTATAAACGCAGGTAATATATTTTATTTATTTAACTCTTCTTCTTTATTTCTCTATTTTAAGTCTTTTTTTTGTGAATATTGTGTGACTTACTGAACCTGGGTCAAACTAAACATATTTTATTGTTTTCTTAATAGGGTGTTTTCGGAGTGTTTATTGCTATTACCAAGATAGAACGCAATATGGATAAAGAATACTTGCACATACACTCGTCTTCAGTAGGAGAACGTCATGCATAGACACTTTGTGGAGGTTCTAAGTGTAGGTATTATGCCTCGTTAGGGCTTACGCCTCATTAGAGTACCTAATTAATTATAGAATTATATATTTTCCGTGAATTAGATGTCGAACCGATATAATTATCATGATTTGTGTCAGTGAGTAAATCTGATATTTCGATATTACACCAACGTAATTTGCTAAGTGGATATAAACCTATTAATACCTAATTATTGTCCACAGCAGGCTAATATACATTAACGGGTTAATTCGCAGATAATCCCGCTTATGCGCGAGTTACAGACCACAGGATAACGAAATGCCTATGTAGTAATGAAAACATGTTTTCATGGAGGCGAGAGAAAACGAAAGAAAAAATGAGTATTATTTTTTGTGTCAAGATTTCCCTACAGATAATACTTCCTATTCAACTACCTTAATTAATTAGCGGTGATTGTGTAGAACTGTTGTGATACGGGCTGTAGTCGGCCACAGAAAAGCCGGGGTTTTGTACAGGTTTTCCTTGACAACGAGGAAAAAAGGCCTCACTTACACGCAAGGTTGTTTTTTGGCAAGAAACGACTCGAGGGTTAGAAAAATGGACTTACCTTTGTCGTACACTATAAAATCGTTTTTTTTTTGTGGATCACATTTTCTGCTATTTACAAAGACTGCCACAGCTACGTTGGTTTTCATTGTTAAATCCTGAAACAAGATTAGATACGTAATTCAGTTTTCAGTTCATAAAATAATATTGTTATGAAGATAATGCAATTATAACGCCCATTTACAAAGTTGGCAAAGGCTCGCCAAATTATACTGCAGCATTAATCTCATGTTGAAATCGCAACAAACGTATCAAATACGCTATAATGCAAATGGCCACCGGTTAATTAACCCAACTCATGTGGAAATGTGCACTCATTTTAAAACAAAAAATAATAATTTTGCATCTATATGAATGCCTACCGCACAAAGGGAAAATTATCATACGAATAATATGAGCTTAAGGCTAAAATGAGCATAATAATTTTAGGTACGCTAGCTTTATTTAACGTCACTTAACACGAGAAAAACATATGCTAAAAGTGTACATGCGACGATAAACCTCCTCGATTACATTAATTTTATATTTTCCACATATTATTAAGTGCAGCCAAACATCAATCAATTTAATTGAAACATTGTTTGTGGGGAAATTGAGTTAAAACCGCTACCTGAATACGGAACGCTAAAAATAAAATGAATAATTTAGGCCGACGGTCGTTATGTGAATTGCAAATCGAGCGAAAGATTGTATTTACGTGAAATTATTCAAGCAAATCTTTCCTAACGAATTGTTTGCTTGCTTTCAAACTTTCCCAATTCCAAAATAGGTATTCAATTTTGGGGACATTTTATTCAATAAATTTCGATGGTTAGGTACATATTTAAATATTTTGCGTAACTAAAAGAATTTAATTTTCAGAAAATACGTACGATGAAAACTGTCTCCGACTTCTTTATGTTCCACCGATAACGTTCAATGGACGTATTTTATAGCATTCATATTTCTAGCAATAAAGTACATCATATTATGAAGATTAAAAATCAAATGCCGGCTGAAAAATTGAATCTCCTTAATAACTTTTGAAATATTGCAGCTAAGTTTTTTTCTGCATGAGGGAGCATTTCTAAGCGTGTTTATCGAAACAATGAAGCGGGTGAACATATGCGAGGAGTGGTATAGAGGGGCTCGGGGCTAAGTTGTGAATATATAAGCAGGTCTAGGGAGATAGTAGGATGCTCAGTTAAAGACAAAGGAATACGACACAAAGCTATTCCAAGCGAGTCGTCTGAATCTCCAGGGGTTTGCGGCTTGCGCTGGCAACGCTATGTTTTCGCTGTAACTCGCCTGTTGCTGTGAATGTGGCACGTAAATATTAAGAAAATTTAACTGTAGTATTTTTGCCGTACACTGTCCATTCAGAAGCGAGACACACTACAAAGTCATTCTTTGCGTTTGTTTCTCCTTTTACATCTCCCATATAATAATGGAATAATTATGAACAACACTCTCGTAACATATCTGACTCTTTTATACTATTTTTACTGCACGAAATATTCCGTAAATGTTGGCCATTTTAAATTCTTTCGTCTCATTTTTTACCGTATTACACTCGGAGTTTTAGATTGTTTTATTATAAACTTTTTTTTAGAATGTGGGAGTTTTTGCATACCTGCCTCTGTTTTGCTCCGTAGGTATCATGAATTCATGAAACGAAATTTTTTCGTTTTTATTTTAAAAGTACCTACTCGTAAATTTTTGTGCTTAAATCTGGTCCGAGTTTGTGTAATTATGCGTTCGTTTATGTTTTAATTTCATACGAAAACTCAACTGGGTAATTAATATTATTTAGTTTTCTACGAAACAGTCTTTGTTCAAAGTTTAATTAGTCTTTTGGACAGCAAATGATAATAGAAATTTCTGAAAAAACACTGTTGTGATACCTGAGAGGCATTATGTCAATATAAAATGTTTGAAGAGAGCGGCACATTTGATACCGACGTGATGTTGTGATTCCATTCCATGGTTATTGTTTTTCATTACATTTGTTATTGTGACTCGCTGTTTTGTTGACATTTCTGTTCATTGCGCTCCAATAGGGACTGAAAGAATTATGTTCTCGTAAACACGAACAAATTGTAATAAACTCGCGATTCAATTTGTTATCTGTCCCTTTACACATTGTTTCACGAAAATCTAATCAAGCCACCGAAAAACACAATAGCTCGCGTTTCGATATCTGTTAATTAAAATCAATCCTTTCTTTAAATCAATTCTGGTGACAGTTAAATGAAAACATGTTTTTTGTTACCGTTTTTAGTACCTGTGTTGATATTTTTATTAAATTAAACAAGTAGAAATGTATATAAACCATTGAATATTTCAATGCAGCATCAAATTATTATTCTAACTGATATTGCTAATGTTCAATCATGTATTTCGATATCAACGAGATTATGATAAATACGACGGCACACATTAAATAAGCTAGCGAAACTCTGCAACCGTGCCGATATTTAAACACGATATATGTAATAAATAAAAAAAAGATTTGATGTTTTTTTGTTTGGAGTCATCGAGCGCAGAGGTTTTTTACTCGAAGTATGAGTTGAGAGAATCTGTTTTATTTTGATTTTTCATTTTTAGATTTCGATACGAGTACCAATCACGTCCGAGAAGTTTACACAAAAAAAAGGATTTTTGAACAGATATGACAACTGGATAGTATCACACGGTCGATGTCCCCACAAAAAAAAAACATCAAATATATTTATTTTTTGTATTATTGTGTTTAGAAATCGATACCAACCATGTTTGCGGAGTTTCTCTAGCTAATTTAATCTCACTCCGTATACATAATTATATTAGTCATGTTATTAATTCTAAATTCTATGAAATAGATATGATGGCAGACTACAGATATAAGAAAGTTTATTCTGTAATATGATGTTAATTAGGTAGATACATTATTATGAATGTAATTAATATTAAGTACCTACATTATAAAGTTTCAAAACGTGTTAATTGGAAAAACGTCTGAATCTCTAAGTAGATACATTCATTTGCTGTTATTAAAATAAAAGCAGCTAAGTTTTAGAGCTACACTATAATTGTTTTGAAAACTTCCAATAAAATTGGAACATTAATCCACCACAACGAATACCGAAACGAAGGTTATACGCGAAAGTAAACGATTCCGTTGAATTTATAATAAAACGACAGCTAAATATCCGTACAGGAAATTAAATAGGAATCAGAACAAATCCCATTATAAAGTGTCATCAATCACTAAATCCAACTGGAGTATGAGCCTGCTGTGCGGAAAACACAAATACGTAGGCGTAGTGTACCTCCTTATTATGTATCTTGGCAGCTGCCATGATATCATTCATTTACTTTGTGAAATAGCCTAATTTAAACAAGGTGTAACAGAATAAACGCAAGTCCTGAAAGTAGTTTGTTCATAATTGATTATTGAATCGATTTCAGTAACTTTTAACAAAGGTTTAAAAAAAAAATTGGCATTCTGACCTTAAGCCAAAGAAAATTAAGTCTTATTTCAAGGCAATAAGACTCAATTTTGAATCCCTAAAATAATGCTAGGATCAACACGATTTTCTTAATAATAATAGCTTTAACTTGGACCTTGTTCCCGATACCAGTGGGCTACTATTTTTTATATTTTTAAATGTTTTTATATTTTTATATCATAATATTTAAAAACATACTTTATATGTGTATATAATGAAATAAAGAGAATAGTTAGCTTTAAAAAAAATGAGTTTTGGACATTGTATAATTTATGCTTTTAACTCAATACTCTAATTGGGGTGTATTATGTCTTGCGTTAATTATGTTACACGTTAAAATATCAACCGCACCATGTTTTATATGATTTGATTTGGAAAAACAATTGAGCATCAATCAAGGAGACCAAAACCAAAAATTCGAAGACATGTGACATCTATCAACCCAAAATGCCCGCTTGGAAGATTACAGCCCAGTCCCTACCGAATAAAGGGGAGACATGTGTCTCAAAAGTGGGAACATTATAGCCTCATTATGCTATGCTTATGCAAGGATATCACAATTTCCTCTTGCATATCTGACACATATTGTGCACTTTTATAATTTCTAACGTGGCGATAATTATTATCGTGGACGTCCACGTCTATAAAATGAATGGAAATATGTGCACGTTATAACGCTATCGTGGGCGGAAATTTAAAAACGTCTCCATATATTTCCATGGGTTTTACTTCTCAGCGTTATCGTGATACCGTGGCGTAAACGTGGACCTCGTCGATAATAATTTTATTTTAGGAAAATAGTCATTCAATAAGATTATATGAACTTAGAGGATTGTATTGATAATTTTAATGATTATAATTCTGTAAATACATACTTACATGTTGCATAATCATATTTTGTTCAACATACAACCTGTAACTGACCTGCAAATTGCAAAAAAATTAAGAAAATTTAAATTTCGCGGGCTACCCTGGCGCTTCCCCCTGAATATCGTCACGTTGGAAATTATAAAAACGCACACTGGCTACCAAAAGCGAGAATGCAAGTTGTCTTAATTTAGGTATGCACCTAGTACAACAGTACAGATGCATTCTGCTCATAAAACGCAAGCAAGGAAGCTTTAGAGATGCTCTTTGATATCAAAATGAAAGGTTGTAAATAACCTGCATATTCATAAAATAACATTTCGAAAATGTAGTCACCCTGAAGGTTTATATCAAGAAGCTAGTAACTGGCTATAAAGGTCATCCAAATTCTAATAAAAATAGGATTGTCACACTATTTATAAGTAAAAAAATATTACTTGCATTACATGTATAACAGCCCCTCTTCATTAGGGGTTTCGTAAAAGGGAACAGTGCATAGGTACTGGTATTTATCCGCATCTAGTTATATCTAC
Organism: Gortyna flavago; assembly: GCA_963669345.1. Classification (NCBI taxonomy): domain Eukaryota; kingdom Metazoa; phylum Arthropoda; class Insecta; order Lepidoptera; family Noctuidae; genus Gortyna; species Gortyna flavago. Next base: position 13,451,147 of record OY770126.1, read on the forward strand.
TGAAAACCCGACGTTTAAAAGTGCCTTTTATGTGGCATATGATTTGACTTTAACTTAGGCGCACAGAGTGTGGACCCTGTCCGCCCACCAAGTGACCCCAGGGAAGACGGTGGCGCAGTTGTTACGTGATGCCGATCATACGAGTAGTGAGGCTCAGGGGAGACCCCTTTCCAGTCTCCTTCGGGATGTGCTTTACAGGCGTTGCACGGGGGGGTTTCGGAATTGGTCTTTTAAGAGGAACCGGCACCAACCCTATGTGCTGATGGTGATCACTGGGGTGGTTTTAGTGAGGTAACAATCCCTCACTCCCCGACCTCCCTCCCCGGAGATCGGGTGCCTTTTGAAGGTTCCCCCGAAACCAAAAAAAAAGGTGTCAAAAGGCAAACAAAAAAAGGGTAGATGTTTGAAAAATCGACTACTAAAGGAATTTAAAAAGGGATGATTTGTATAGAAGTTCGTCAGTTTTGCCGATGGGCAATCCTATTTGGCGCATGGCTTGTTGTAGCAATAATTGGGAAGTCATGTTCTGCAGTGCACTCAATACTACAGCTTTTGTATACCAGCATGCAGTATTCGTAAACTTTAATTGCAAATTCGTGACAATACTCATTTTCAAATGCATCGCAATTAAAATTAATACTATTACTTTGATGATACTGATCTATTTTATATAATCTTAATTGATGGAATTTCTATCCCTTCTCCTTACATTCTCTTGTTTATGTTTCGAAAATTGCATAGTCACTGTAATTCCTTTCACAATAAATTGACTTTTATTTGGTGTAATGGCAAATTTCAATTTTGTGGTTTTGATGTTGGTTTTAGAATTCCGTACCCAAAGGGTAAAAACGGGACCCTATTACTGAGAAGACGCCTAACGCACTGGAACTACCACGTATCTTCGAAACACAGCAGGCTGCTTGTCGCCGGACTCCGGTGGAAGGGTGGTCGCAAGCCAGGCGGGCGTTAGCCCTACCACCGTAATGGAAGAATTGGCCACTCAAATAAGGTGTTGGGTGTTTAGTACCTGGCGGAACAAATTTCGTTACATGAGGAGGCAACTTCATGCATCCAAAAAAGAATGAATATTGTTGAATTTTCGAGTCAAAAATCGTTCGAATTTACGTAACGTCGCGAGGTCGTGCTAGGCTTACTAAAGCTACGGTTGCCTAGAAAAGCGGTGACCGCCGTCACCACTGACGCCTATCATGAAAATGATGACAGCGAAGATTTAATCCGCTAAATTTGCCCTACCGCGTCAAAAGATAGTCGCGAATCTGTTTCGTTTTGACAACTCTGACTTACAATGACGCAGTGATTTGACTTGATTGTCATGGAAACGCTATATAAAAATGGGTGAGCTCACTCATCTGAGTATGCACACTTTTTCGCATGATTAAGTGCGGTAAGGGCAAATCTAGCGATTTAAATATTTGTGCAGCGAGGTTTGAATTTACGGTATGAAAAATTCTCTCTAGGAAAACTCACCAACTTACTTTCATAGATAATGTTTCAGTAACGTCATTCCCCGGTAAATTGCGGACAATATGTGGTCACAGCTCTTCTACGAAACAGTAGCTTTATCCCTGCAACGCTACCTATATTTAGTTGAAAACTAAACAGTGTCAATTCTTCCTAGAACGAATACGGTAGCTGGACACTTGAGCTAAGCACGCTTGCGCGAAGGATACATGCGCCAATCCACTTGCGCGAAAAAGATGTGAAAATGAGTTTTTTTTAATTCGAAACTTTTTGCAGCCACCATCTTGGATTTTTGTTTTGACCTCACCATCGGCTTTAGCACCCTCGAAAACCTTGAAAACGACACCCATAATGAAAAATTTAAAATTTTCGCATCCGCTATCTCAAATTTTAATTTTGAGCCCAGTTTTGTTATCAGCGACCTCAAAAACCATGAATTTGACACCCATGTCGAAAAAAAAACGAAAAAGAAAAAATTATTAGGTACTGGCGAATTGTGGGTATACTTACACTCCTGACCAACCCTTTGAATAATAATACAGGCGTGATGTTATGAAGAAATCTCATTTTCCGTAACTTATTCACGAAACTGTCCTTTCGCGCAAGTGAATTCTCGCAAGTGTCGTTCGCGCAAGTGGATTCGCGCATGTGTCTCACGCAAGTGTCCCAGATCCAAGGAATTCACAAGGGATTAGCTGGTTTTGTATATTCGAACATAATTTCCCAGCAATCGCACCCATATCAACATAATACTTCTACTTCTACATCAGAGTTTTACTGGGCACTAAAAATATTTGAATTTCATATAAAATTTCACAAAATATTGAACACCTCTCGAAGCTTCAGTTGCTGCGATTGACATAATATATATTCCCGGTACTTAAAAGCGGATTCCTGGCATTGAAAAAAAAAACAGATACAAAGACATTAAGTAAACTGCGCATAATATTTGTTTTAGTATATACTAGCTTCTGCCCGCGACTTCGTCCGCGTGAAATTTCACCCTCCCCCATTCACCCTCTTTGGAGTGGAATTTCGAAAAACCCTTTCTTAGTGGATATCTATATACACTTCACAAAGAACACACTCTCCAAAAATGTCTTTACATGACCAGCGGTTTAGGCTGTGCATTGATTAGATTATAAAAGTAAACCTAAGTACCAACCTAATTAAAAAAACAAACTCAATAACAGAAAATAAAATACCTACCTACCTAAATAAACCTATTTTTGATGATAACTAATCTAAACTCAATAAATAAACAAAATCCCTAAAAACTAATATCTATACGAATGACTAATCCTACCTAACAGATTTATAAAATAACCTACGGTCACTACGACTTATAAAAATAAACCTAAATAACTCTACCTTAAACTGTACTTAGTAAAAACTAAAAGGAATAAAAAGGTCGCACTGAAAAGCACGGTTTAGAATTGCAAGTAGCAGTTAAAACATACAATTTATAGAATGCTAATAAGAACGAACGCTCGCCACTCGATACGTCCGTTAAAATCAAAGTTCAAAAAGTGTAAGCCAAATTCAACCTTCAGCACTACATTTTCTGTGCGAGTGACGTAACCTACGACAAACTTATTATTTGCGGTTGGTACAGTAATCGGGTCTAGGGATCGAACCGCAAAATTAAGTTTGTTTTTTATTGTATATACTTTTCCGGGATAAAATGTACAAAGTGTGGTGCCCAGGATATTAAAGAATAATTATACCAAGTTTCATCGTAATCGGACCGGTACGTTTTGCGTGATGCCTGAACAAACAGACAGACAGACAGACAATTTTTTTTTTAATCTCATTTTTGGATTCGGTGTCGGTCTCGTAACAACCCCTGCCATTTACTTTTTTGATATTTTCAATGTACAGAATTTTCACTTCTACAGATTTATTATAAGTATAGATTTGTAATTTGAACGAATATTTAAACACTACCAAAACACCTAATACCTATTTTATAAAATAACAACAAAAGAAATTCAAATAAACTATTTACTTAAAGACTAAAAGTCGCGCTGATAAGCACGGTTTGTTAATATCAATTATTATCTGTCAATAAGGTCCAACAGCCAAATATTGAATGAAGCTCGCGCTTTTTTTTTTGACATGACCACTCGCAGTTGCAACTCGCTAAGGTTGCCTTTTTTTTTTTTTTTTTTTTAAATGGCATCTCGCAGTTCATCCTTTATGAGGATGGCTACTGCTTAACCGGACTTTCCTGTGGATGCCTCGAATTAAGGCCTCCAGCCAGGGCAAACAATAACTTAAAAACTAAGCGACAGCGCTAAGGGTAACCCCCTGCGGGGTTCGGACCTCGGCTCAGGGCGTCGCTGGAAGAGGACAGCAAGGGACAGGCTGGATCGGTATTATTATTAGTGTTTAGGGGCGAATTTAAAACTACAGGCTCAGCTGCGCGGGCTGGCTCGAGCAAGGGTCGGGGCGGGCACGGTGATGGTGCGGGACGTCGCGACGGGCCTCGGCGGCGAGGACGGAAGGACGGATGTCTGAGCTTGTGTTTGTGATATCGTCTGAGAGTACTAGTGGCCTTACTGCTCTCCTGGAGGAGGGTAGTGGCGTCGTCGGGGATGGTGAGGGTATGCCTTGGTCGGCGAATCCTACTTATGCGGGAGGGAGTGTATCGGGAGGCCGCCGCAATCAGGGGATTGGGGTGCTTTATGGCAGAGTCAAAGAAGCGCTTGGAGAGGCGTTTCATGAACTGCTGGATGGTGGGGAGTCTGAGATCTAGATGCAGATTCACATTTCGGACATAGAAGGGGGCTCCCGTGACCTTTCGGAGGAAACGGTTCTGGAGGGTTTGCATTTTATGCAGAAATCGCGGCTTGGCGTGTGCGAAGACTACGCAAGCATAGGTCATGATGGGACGGATGACCGCGGTGTAGAGGCGCAATTTGCACTTGAGTGACAATTTGCTGCGGGCAGTTATCATAGAGTGGAGCCTACCGAGAGCGAAAGCGGCGCGCGACCGCGCCGTCTTTATGTGCTCGTTGAAGGTGAGGTTGTGGTCTAGGATGACACCTAAGTATTTGGCTCGCTTTCCCCAGGGGATCGGCTTGCCATACATAGAGATCGGGCGCGGGAGGGGGGGGGGTAGTTTGCGCGGTTTCGAGAAGATGACCGCCTGACTTTTATCGGGGTTGACCTCGATTCTCCATTTCCGGAACCAATCGCTCAAGGCGCTTGCGGAGGTTTGGAGGTTTCGAGCTATGGATGACTGGTTGACACCCGAACAGTAAATGGCAGTGTCGTCGGCGAAGAGCGCCAACTGTGCCTTATTACTGTTCGGGATGTCACTAGTGAACAGGGTGAAAATGAGGGGAGATAGAACGGAACCCTGGGGGACTCCGGCGCGGATGGGGTGAGGGGGAGAGAGAGCGCCCTCGATACGGTAGCGGAAAGTGCGGTCCGACAGAAAATCTCGTAAGATGAGCACGAGACGGTCTGGCACACCTAGCAGGTACAGCTTATATAATAAGCCATTGTGCCAGACCTTGTCGAATGCCTTCGCTATATCGAAGAACAGGACGCCTGTCGAAGCACCTCGCTGGAAAGCAGCGCTAATGTGCTCGACTATGCGGTGGAGCTGGTGGATGCACGAATGTTTCGTGCGAAAACCGAACTGTTCGGGGGGGATGAGGCTCTTTGCTTCGGCATAGTCTTTGAGGCGCTTATAAATAAGCCTCTCGTAGACTTTACCGAAAACATTGAGCAGACTGATGGGGCGGTAACTGGAGGGCTCAGACTTGGGCTTGCCTGGCTTAGGGATGCCTATGACTGTGGCTTCTTTCCACACTTGGGGGAAGATGTTGTTGCTCAGGGCGCCATTGAAGATGGCGGTCATGAGCAGTATGAGGGGGGCGGGGAGGAGTTTGTACACCCTGTTGGTGATACCGTCCGAACCGGGGGCTTTGCGGGTTGCGAGCCCTTTTATGATGTCTTGCACTTCGTCGGGAGTGACGGGAGGCAGAGGATCATCGGGGTCTTCGACTGGCGGGAGGGAGGCTCTCCGTTCGACTTCAGCGTTCACCTCGTCGAGGTGCGCTCTGTCTACTGGTTGAGAGCTGGGAGTGCATTGAGCCTCTAGGCTATCGGCTAGGCAATCGGCCTTTTCGAGGTTTTCGAAAGCGACCGTTTTGTCGGGGCGTGTGAGGGGAGGAACTGTGGCCTCTTCAGAGGAGCGGAGCTTTCTCTGGAGTTGCCAGAAGGCGTGGTGGTTGGGCTCGAGTTCGCCGATCAACTTATCCCATCCCTCGGAGCGCCACTCCCCCATGCGTTTCTTTACAGCACGCTGTAGATGGCGCATGTGGGTTTTGTTCGCGTCGCAGGGAAAAGAGTCGTAGGCACGAATGGCAGCGTTCTTCTCGGTCACCAGTTCACGTACGTCATCGGGCAGTTTCCAGCGATGGTCTTCCATCACTGGAACTTCCCGTGAGCAATCCGTCAGTACGGATTGAACGTGCTCTGTGAACGAGTCGATCGCTCCAGTCGTGTCTGCGACTGAGATAATATGCTCGGGGATGGAGTCTAGGTGGGGGGACGTGGTGGATTTCAGTCTTTCGCTTACTTTCCTCCAGTCGGTGACTATTTTGGTCGGGGGGGGCTGGTTGGGGTTGTGCGGGGGGCCCGAATAGGGGGCCAGGTGCATGATGACCGGGCGGTGGTCGGAATCAAGCTCTTGTACCGTCTCGATAGACTGCAAACGGAGGTTTACATTCTTGAGAAGCGCTACATCGAGAACGTCAGGAAGATGGGCGGGGTCGCCCGGGAAATGAGTGGGATACATCGGAGCGATGATATCGAAATTGAGGGAGTCGCCTAGCTTGGACACGATCCTACCTCTGGTAGAGGTCGTGCTGCTATTCCAAGCGGGATGTTTGGCATTGAGATCTCCCGCCATGATGACGGAGTCACTCATACCGAAGAGGGTAGTGAAATCGGCAGTGAGGGAGATGGGATCCTCCGCACCATTGATGGGTGGGATATAGGCGGAGATGATGGTGATTGAGGGGTGACCGGTCATGCCGAGCCGACAGATAGAGATCTCTAGCTGGGAGAGAAGGGCGGGCGGGTCTATCGGGGTGCAATGGAGGGACTTCCTATAGTAGATGAGGGTACCGCCCTTGTGGCAGCGTGACCTGTCATTGCGAACTATCTTGTAGTTGGCAATGCTCGGGTTCCGCAGATGGGGCTTCAGGAAGGTTTCCTGGACTAAGAGGACATCGAGCTGGTGATCGCGGAGGAACGCGGCGATCTCATCGCGTTGTTTTTTAATGCCGTTTGCATTGAAAAACCCTAGTCTAAGGGATCGGGGTTTGGTAACGCTCATTCTTTGTAAAGCCATTGGAGCTTTTAGAAGTTGAGGGTTTGCATGACTTGCGTAATCTGAGGATACGCATTGAAAATCTCGGCGATGCGCCGAGGATTGCCATTACAGGCTTGAATTTCCGCTGCCATGGCATTTGCGGGGGCAATAAAAGCTGCGTAAGCACCGATTATTACCTCCATGCTGCTAGGCTGGGGGCGGGAGGCGGGGGACGGGGGGGACCTACTGGGACCAGCGGGAGCCCTGGGCGCGGCGGCGGGAAGGGCTACCGGTGGGGCTACTGGGACCGAGGGGCCTACTGATGGCGCGGGGATGACAGTTGCCATCAGCGCTGGGATAGTCGGGGGTGGGGGGGGCACCGTAGCTGCGGGAGCTTTGAGGTGGTTGAGGTTCGCCCATGGGGAGGGCCTTTGGGGACTTAGCCTATCGGGCATCTGGGAGGAAGGGATCGGGATCCTCACAGAGGGGCTTTCCCTTTGCTGACGGTCGCTCGCGCGCTTCGTCAGTTTGGGAGAAGAAGACTTGGGAGCCTTGGGGCAGCCTCGGTAGTTAGCCGGGTGCCCGGAGCTAAGGTTGCCCGGACCTCCCGCCTTTTTATTATACCCTACCGCCACGACCCGCGTCAAGCGCGGCAACCGTTACACAAAAATAATCCTTATGGCATGATTCAATATTCACGCGCGACGCTTATTAGTGTATTTCATGTATAAGTAAGTTTGGTGTTTCTATACCGATTACTATGATTATTTTTTTATTGAATAGGTAATAATATTAACTTCTTTTAATTAGGGATGAGTGAGAGTATTATAAACGTAAGAGTAAACAAATATAATCAGAAAGCTCCGAACTGCTAAGCTATCGGGACTTACACGTGTTATTGTGAGTCAACCATAAAAGATAGACATATGTTGTTGTGGGATATTTTTTAGATAATTTCATGTAGAACATTTCCGTCATAAATAATTTCTATGTAGCTTTAACCATTAAGGCTGCACACGCGATGGAAGCTTAAAAAATGGAGCACCTTCTCCCGTTTTCCCAACATTTCCTTTCACTGCTCTGCTCCTATTCATTCTAGCGTGATGAAAAGTATACTATAACCTCCCCAGGAGTATGAAGAATAATTGTACCAAGTTTCGTTAAAATCCGTCCAGTAGTTTTTGTTTCTATAAGGAACATAGAGACAGACAGACAGACAGACAGACAGACAGACAGACAGACAGACGAAAATTTTACTGATTGCATTTTTGGCATCAGTATCGATTACTAATTACCCCCTGATAGTTATTTTGAAAATATATACCATGTACAGAATTGACCTCTCTACAGATTTATTATAAGTATATATAGATTGTACAGTTAACAAAAGAGATAAGTATGCAGGATCGTCGGATATAGTTGAAGTTTATTAAGAAACCGATAGATGTTGTAGACTGAAATTTAATTTTTTTAATGAGCTGTTTGTTTTCTATTAATAAAATTAAATTTTATTCGAGAACATCCATTGGTTTCCTTAAACTTCTTCTATATCCGACGATCCTGCAATACTTATCTCTTTTGTTGACTGTACATGTGAAGGAGTTTAAGTAAATATCTACTGATCTTTTCTAGAGAATACAATTGTTTTAATAACTATAATTTACAAGCGCTTTTAATTTCAATAATAAATTGCATAAAAACAGACGCATTCATTTCTTTCTTGCTTTGATTATAATTTAACAATACATTTTTGGTCAGTACCTATAGTTTATGAGATACGTTTGATGGTTTGCGTGACACATACCACCAGATAAACAAACGATTTGCCTGGAAGGTAGTCTGTCGGCTGCTTAACCGCGCTTGCCTTTGGTTGCCTCAATAAATTAAGACCTCCAACCAGGGTTAAAAAACTTAAAAACTAAGCAGCTACACGCTAATCGCTAAGGGCATACCCTGTGGGTTATAGACCTCGGCTTAGGGCGTCGCTGGGAGCCGGCAGCAAGGGACAGGCTGGATCGGATTCATAAACAAATGCATATAGTACCTACGTGGTGCCTACCTATTTATAAATAGCTGCAATCACAATTTTTCTATAAACACGAGTCCAGTAGCTCCGTTAGATGATGCCTATAATTATTCGACCGGCCGACCTCGAAATGCTGGTTTTATTTGGTTTATGTAACAATACCAGAGGCAAATAGCAGGAAGGGGTTCCGCGTACCCCGTAATGTTAGCCATTTGCGTTCCCGAAATGAAGCTTCACACCGTACGTCACTCGTCGAACATGTTTGTTTAATTTTGCCGATGTTTGGTCAACTAGGAAAATTTGTTTTTGAAACTTTATATGGAACTACATATTTATTGACTGCAGTGATTACGGTAGTGTTCACTTTTTTATTTTTATTTTAAGTTTATTTTTGGACAGGTTCTCAACTCTACCACATAATAAAGGGTGGCAGGGACATACTCGTGCAAACTAAAACCATGAATTCAGCACATGATTCTGTAGGTTATCAAAAAAACTGTATATCTGTCGCAGCCAACTGGTTAAATTAGCCGTTCAGTTAACTGCCTGGCCTTTAGAAGTAGTGTTAGCCTCGCTTCCTCCCTCGGCTCGAACGCGGTTGATCACAGTTCTAACCTAACCTAACCCACTTGGTCGGGGTGCAATGCCTTAATTACTGCAACCAATTCGACTCGCGCGTGATTGGTTACATACTTCCAACCTAAACTGTAATTGAATATCATTCAGGCCGTTAGTTGAACGGCCGCCGTTTAGTTGAAAGGCTAGGCAGTTAACTGAACGGCTAATTTAACCAGTTGGCTGCGACATATCCATCATAATTAGTGTAGTGTCTGCTTACCTTGTACTGTTAGAAACTGTTAAAAAAAGGCTTTTGGAAAAATGAGTTTAGGTAGGTAATAAATCACAATTATTTTAAGTTACAAGAATCATTCAATCATGAACCTATTTTAAAGATCTTCTTAGAATAATAACTTTAAATGGAATTGATCACAAAACTTCTATAAGAGTTGTATTCAGAAAATTATATTCTTGAACAAAAGAGCTTCTATCGACTTTGTACGCGTTCTAATCAATAATGCAAAGTTTGCACTGTGCACGGAGACGATTGGAAATGTATTGAAATGTTCCCATATGTTTGATTAATGTTGCGCGGCGACAAAGATGTGTTTTATGATGCAAATCGGCGAGTAACACTGTAATCGTACGTCTGAACAATTTTTCGCGATTACGATGTTGGTCCCTTGGAGAAAATTGTTCAGTTTGATGGTCTGTACCACACCCTTTTTGACTACACATTTCTGATAGACAGTGTATCATTAACATTTAGGGTCGATTTCGCCACTTTTATCTTTTATGGCTGTTTGATATATTTCCTATAAGTACAATAGTGACAAATCGACATTGATTTCTACATAAAAGTTATCTGACGATCGAAATACAAGGCCGTAGTCCCATTTTTATATTCGTCAATACTAACACGTAACGTTTATTGCAAAACGTAGGTATTTTTATTGTTTGCATTTCTTTGTTTGGCAATAATCTGAGAGTTCGTAAAATAATTAGCTACTTATGACAGTATTATGTAGTACATTGACAATCATGTCGAGAGTACTTTACTCTGATAGCAAATTAAAACTAGACAAAAATGACAGCTGCGATTGATCTTTTACATCAGTCAGCATCTCATATAGTTCGTGGAAGTTCCTGTTGATCACTAGGTGTATTCGTAATTTTTTAACTAAACATATCTATGCTACACATTGGACGTTTTACCATCTTTGAACTCACAACGTAACGCTGAGTTTGAGTTCAACGATTGGCTTAATATTATTCGATCGCAACTGTCATTTTGATCTAGCAGATCAGAGCTTAGGTAAGTATGGATTGGCAATACGGTAAATAATTGGTTATTTAAAGGGTATAATATTATCTACCCATACCTATAAATAGATAATACTGTCTATAGCAGCTGATTATTTTACGAACTAATAATAAAATATAATCCATTGTAACCCTTTTTACACACCACAGTAAAAATAGACTAGACTGTTCTTTTCTATTTCGGTAACGACAGAGCTATTTAGCTTTTATACTAAAACCTTTTAATATTTCATACCAGAAATGATCCTGACACCACTAATTAGCTCTGAATTTTTCAAACTTTTGCCAAGTTTTTATTTTAGACTTAGTAGCTAATATAAATTTTGACGCATTAAAACTTTAATAACGACTGAAGTAAACAGTCCTAAAATAAAAAAGAGGGTGTGTACTTATAATCACACGATAGAAGTGAAAACTAAGGCCACGTACGCACTGGCGGTGGACTTAGGCAATTACCGAAAGCGCCAAGCGCGTAGTGAAAATTCTTTGAAAGTTCTAGAGCGTTCGTTTCACTTCGCTACTCGCAAGGTGAGTGGCTAGGCTCTAGTCGCTAAGCAAGCCACCTTTCAGTGCGTACATAACCTTACAATAAACATGGCTGGTGACAGCTGATGACCAACTGGAGCCGAGTATACCCAATTAAGCATCACCGACCCGAGCGTGACGATTCAGTTCACTGTTCAAAAAGAGCACAAAGTGCTCCTTAGGTTTCACTTCAAAAACAAAGGTGTAAGACAATCAATAACCAAATCTACCAAAAACAGATAAGACCCTACCATTAATATCACCTGCTAACAACCTTTGTAGCCCAAATTCAACCAACTTGGCAATCCTCAAGAGGCTTAAAGTATCAATCAGAGATTCAACTGTAAACAGAACTTACTTTACCTCAATGGCAGGTCAAGATTTAGTAACTAATAAAGCATTGAGGGAGTAGACCTTCTAATTACTACCCGACTGCGCGGCTGCAAAGATAGGATTATGTTTTTCATGTTTGTATCTTTGTTCCTATGTGGGATATGGACAGGTCATCTGATGCGAGATAAGACGGAAAAATGGACCGAAAAAATGTTACAGAATGGTACTAGGAATGGAAAAAGACGTAGAGGAAGACAGATGAAAAGGTGGAAGGATGATTCTGCCAAAAGGTTGGCGAAGAACATCTTTGCACAGGAATAAGTGAAGGGAAATAGAGCAGGCCAATGTCGCAAGACTGCTTGAACTGGTAGCTGATAACAGATAATTAGCTTAATTGTAATAGGAATAAGGGCTGATTTTTAAATCGACAGATTATTTTTATTCGTAGAATAAAATTTACGTCTGACAGATTTTGTATGGAAGAACTGTCAATAACTTTAAATTATTCCTCGAATAAAATTATTGGGCGTTGGAAAAATCAGCCCTAAAGCTATAGTTTATACGAACTTGTTTATTTACAAATGGTCAGAGGAAACAAGGTTATTTTTATAAGGTTGCTGATGGTTTAGTGCCATTGACAAGTGTCTCAAAATCATTGTGATCTTTATTCTCGTCATAAGAAGGTTGCTCTTAGGTTGATGCTGACAGAGGTAAAATAAGTATATGTTTTGTTTTTAAAAACCAAAATGGCGGATTCGAACGTCAATAAGTTTTGATGCTAATATCATGTGGGGTTTTAAAATAAAGGGCTTGAGGAGACGATTCCAAAAAAGGTTAGAAAAAGCAAGATTTTAATCGCCTTCCCCAAATTCTATTTGTTACTCTTCTCATATTGATAGGCTACCCAGAATATGGACCGATGACTTGGTGAAGACTGTGGGAATTGGATGAATGCGAGAAGCACAAGACCGGTCGATGAGCCTGCACTTGGAAGAAGCCTGTATCTGGTAGTGGACGTCTTTCAGCTGTAATAATGATGCTGATGACTCTTTTCCTGCGCTACCTTGATACCATCCCTTCCTTGATACTGTCCCTAATTGCGTAAAACAGTTTCAATCACAATCTGGATCATATCGAAGGATATTCGTAATACATTGCGTCATAATATTATGCTTCTGTATTTAGTGTCCTCGTCCATCTTATGGCACCTATTGCGCGGATAACTTGCCCAGCCGTGGTCATAATACGTAAATATAGCTGACGCGATACGTTTATCCCATTTTAGTCTGCCAGCCTTTTAATATAAGTCACATTTTTCCATACAGTTGTACACGACAGCTGAAATCTGATATGGTCAGATGCAAACGACATTTCGTGATAAATAAAGATGAAGGAATATGTAAATAATATCTTCAAGAAGGTAGGAACTACGTTATCAAGTATACAGGACACGTAGTCATATCTACTTAAAATTGAAGAGCTGTTAGCATTTTGAGGAGACATACGAACCAGTCTGTAAATATTAATATACTTAGATACATTCATGCATAATCAGCCTATAATGTTCTCACTGTTGGGGCACAGGCCTCCCCTTTCTGAAAGAGGGAGTGGGCCATAATCTACCACGCGGGCCCAGTGCGGGTTGGTGCACGTCACATGTCTTTGAATTTTTGGTTCTAGAGGACATGTCGGTTTCCTCACGATGTTTTCTTTCACCATTTTGAGATACTGCAGTGGTAATGAAATAATTTACACTGATGTAAAGTGCCTGCTTGGGTTCGAACCCACGACCCACAACACTGCATTCATATCTCGCCATATTCCCTTAAGGAGTAGGCAGAGTTGTATCGCTTATTCCCATGCAAAAGATGGGACATACTGGTTGTGCAATCTGGCATTGATGAAGATGTTACATGGTAGACAGAGCGCTGACATGCACTTCCCGTTTGCAGAAGGCTTTAGCTTTGCTGATAAACCTCAAATATTAGCAAGTCAATAGCATGGTACATACCTGTCAGTAAAGCAGATTTTATTCTTCCGAGATATACATAAATAGTATTATGGAGACTGGATATAACATATTAAAAATAACATGTTATGAGCCAAACTAAGGCAAAACATATAAACATCAAACAAAATTGAATGGTAATGTTCATGACAAGCTTTGATGTTTCGGACATGTCAAAACAACACCAGCGGAAAAAATTAAATAAATAAAATACTAAACGAACGAAGATTAGTTTGATGGGAAAAAACATGTTCTATTAGATGCCGCAATTTTCATGCTCGTGCCTACATGAAAAAAAATAATAAAGGATGAGGGGAGAGTATAACAATCATAGCTCTCCCTGATTACAACGTGTTGCTCTCAATGCTTGTTATATTAAAGAACCTCGCATGGGGATGATGGGGAGATGTACGCAAGTAAAAAAAAATGGAGCACTCCAACGTGCGTGACTCTTGTTTACATTATACAATTATTATAGGAGGAAAGAGATCAAATAATTCGAATTTTGAACATGAACTTTACAACTATGAATTAAAATGATAATAAGTAAGTAATTTTTTATCTACACTAATATTATAAAGAGGAAAGATTTGTACCTATTTTTGTATGTTTGTATGTTTGTAATGAATAGGCTCAAAAAGTACTGGGCCGATTTAAAAAATTCTTTCACCAATAGAATGCTACATTCTTCCAATTTGACATAGGCTACAATTCATTTTGAAAAAAATTTGGGATCCTTGGTAAAATTTGAACAATGTAACCGAAGGTGTAGAAAAATGAGTCTTAAAATGTCTTTCGTCGAATGCGCTGCCGAAACTATTAGCGATAGAACAAAATAATGTACAACAATATTGAAGAACATCATAATGTCTACAAAAAACTCCGCGGTAGCATATGTCCAACAATTGTAGTTATGTCACTACAACAACTTTTTTCATTTTAAACATTAATGAAAATGCTAACCAAATTCAAACCATGCTATTTATGTGTTTATATTAATCCTTATCCAAATAAATTATTTTATGGTCAAGACCATTTAACTTCCTATAAAATAGTTTTTAAATTATTTAAATTGGACTTTCCATTCAAAAGATATTACGAATTAAAAAATTCAAACAGTAAACAAAACCGCCATAGCGCCGAGGCCGTTGTTTGCGATGCAGTCTGAAAAGCGCGCCGGGCATCGCGGCGGGCGGGGTGGAGGGGGTGTGGGATTTTTTTTAATATATAAATAATGATTTTTTAATAAATAAAAATATTTGTGAAAAAAAGTGTTTTATATCCAAATTTCCAAAAATAAATATTTGTCTACCCCGTGCGAAGCCGGGACGGGCTGCTAGTCATAAATAAATTGGGAAAATTTATAACTGTAGGTATTCTCCACTAGCGGCGAGCAACGTGTCTCTAAACTGAAAATATCCCATGTCAAAACTTCAAAAATAACAACATAATCAGCTTTTGATGTTCCCACTGCTGGGACACAGGTCTTCTCTCTATGAGAGGGAATGGGCCATAATTCACCACGCGGGCCCAGTGCGGGTTGGTGGATGTCGCAAGGCTTCGAATGTTTTGGTTCTAGGACATGCCGGTTTCCTCACGATGTTTTCCGTCGCCGTTTTGAGAGAAATTGGCGATGAAATTATACACAAAGTATAATGAGACCTATAACTTGTACATCGTGGCCGATACCACCAGGCCACCACTGCTCAAAAAACCAAAAACTTGACATAAAAATCAAACCCAAAATCCTATTTCAATACCGCAGGATTAAGTAAAAAAATATATATGACCAAATAAACGAAGTTAACTGACTCCTAGCCGTTTCCAGTTACGTCCGGAACTACGGGCGGGTGGCTGTTTTAATGTGCTCTCCCAAACACAGAAGTCAAGCATCTAAACCCGTCCAGTTGCCGACTAGTGAATTTTGATTCCGACCCTAGAGACAAACTAAGAAATAATATGGTTACGTAGGTACGATTACCCATAATGAAAATCAAACTGTTTGCTTGCAAAACGGTAATCTTCCTATTACAAAACGTGGTTTAGCTGTTATAGTCTTTGTTTGAGTCTATTGTTTGTGACATTAAACAATGGCCTTATACCAAGAGAAATCTTTGAGCTATGTTTTGTGATAAGAAGGATAGACATTTACTACTCCGACCAATCTTAAGGAAATGAACTAATTCGGGCTATATGATTCGTAAAATCTTCTGTACGTGTGTTTGTCACCTAACTCCTCCTAAACGGCTGAACCGATTTGGATGAAATTTTGTGAGTATATTTTAATGGGTTCCTGGATGGTTTGAAAACACAATTGGACCCGGTCGTTTGTGCCAGAGCCTCTGAATCAAAGGCGTTTTATATTCTGTATAAAATTGCAGATAAAACCGTGTGGACGACATACATTGTGCCAACCATAACTTACGTCCATACATCTACATAGAGGCAAGGTGTAGAACCAATTGTGAGACAAATCGTCGCTTCCCGCGTCGCAGCCGCCGCCTGGCGCTTCAATGAGACATTATTTGAAAAATCTACTGCTCTTTATGTTCATGTATTTTACTATTTTGCTGAAGTTGCAATTTTGTAATAACAAAATAGTTCTTCGACTAATCTTGATCATTTAATAACTAAACCTGTCGAAAACACATAGATTTTTCATTAATTATTTTTCTCTCTTGATAAGTTTTGTAAATACGGAAATAGCATACACCAAATGCAATCATCTATACTATCCATACTAATATTATAAATTCGAAAGTAACTTTGTTTGTCCGTCTGTCTGTCTTTATGTCTGTCTGTCTGTATGTTACCTTTTCACGCCTAAACCACTGGACGGATTTCGATAAAATTTGGCAGAGAAATAGATTGCATCCCGGGGAAGGACATAGGATAGTTTTTATCGACTAACCTCGCGGGCGAAGCCGTGGGCCGAAGCTATTACTTCATAAAATGACAACTTTTTTTTTTCATTTAACCTATTTTGACCCACTGCACGACAAAGGTCTGCCCCATATTTTAATTTTTTTTCTTTGTGCTGTGCCTTCTCCATCCAATCGGATAGAAACAAGTCCAAATCGTCACGCCAGCGTTTTTTAGGCCTACCTCGTGACGACGCCCGTCTTCAGGCACCCACTGTGTGACGACTTTGGTCCATCATCAACAACAATTATTGTTGTATAATCGAGTGCTTCTAATAATACAACAAAAAATATTGTTATGTCGCTGTCGCTAAACCACTCTAATAACAGGCGTGCACCACCCAAAATTATCAAAAAGCACTTCCTAATCATCAAAATGTAATCAGCACCGCTACATCAATTACTTAACTGCATGTCTATTAACAAGTTTTTTATTTCAATTACAATATAACTCAATTTGTCTCATAGCATTTCCCCTAAGTGTAATTGCGTTTCGTAATACGTAATTTGGGAAATTCTCTTCGCTGTGAGCTCCACGATGGTATAATTAGATACGTCGTTAATTAGACGGTAGCTCCACAAGAGCACTCAGGGGCCGCTTTCGTTTACTTTCGTACAAGAACTAAGCACCGACCCTTCTTTGCCAACGACTAAAATTAAATCACTTTACTTGTAGACACTTCAAAACCAGACAATAGAACTCACTATCTAATAACAACACAAAGACTGCTCAGATACTATTGTTATTACGAAGTTGATATCGTCTGACAACTTGTTCTCAGAAATACTGAAACAATACCCTTCAAATGGTATGATACCAGTCTATTATTTTAAGATTATTAACGCAGGATGAGTAATCAATAACATAAAAATAAAAGCCGAAAATCTCTGTCAGCTGTCTATCACAAGACGCCAGAAAAATTGCCGATATAATTTTCCCCGAACACATGGCGTCCCTTCGGGAGCATATATGGGGAAAGCTATTCTGTTAATGGAAGTACAATGGAAAAGAAAACTCAATCAAGCGCACGAGTCGCCGTGATTTCTGCGCCTAACTACGAGAGATATATTGTGGGCCGACTCGTCATTAGCCGCGAACCGCCGCATTGCCCACACTGCGAGGAAATTCCACCAAATAACCTCTGAGTAACTTTTCATATGTAAGCCTGATTTAACGTCCGACATCACTCCCCTCCGCATTTTTTTCACTTGTTTATATCGAAATTAAGGGCCATCTGCTCTGATCTTCGTTAAATGGGCGTGCTGTTTAATTAACACGGCCTAGGGCAGTTTTATTTCTCTTCAGAGAAAAATTTTAATCAATATAGCCCACTTCTGCTCCTTTTGTCACTCTTCAGTGAAAATTTAATTAAATCCTTCTCGGCCTTTTTGTACTTCGTTCGTTCTATTTGAATACAGGATAGTGAGCGGCAGTAGTGTTTCATTGTGTGATAGCCATTTCAAATATTGCGCCATCGAGTAACCATAAGCGTTTATCATATCGAATGCTGTAACGGTTCCGCTCATATTATAATGTCGTCGTTACGGCATGCGCAAGGACGTGTTATATACATATTTATAGGAGCGGTAATGTCTGTACGTTTATCAGGCCCGGCACGTACCGGCGCGTGCCGGATGAATTGAAAGGGATGATGCTGCCTACACTCATGAACGCAACATTATAAACTAAACTGTAATCATTTATGGTAATTAATTGGCTTTATATTTACCCTACAACGCTAAAAATACAAGGTTTCTGCCTGCCAGCATAATTTTAAGGTACTACAGCATTGCAGACTATAAAACCAAATATTTTAACATGCACAGTGATGCTAAATATTCATGAAGTATTTGATGTTATTATCACATTTAAAAGCTATAAGCCGATGAACAAAGAACTCCAGTTTAAATGCAGAAGTTAATCTAAACGAGATACTTCCGACAATTATTTGTTTTAAGTGTCATTTGGGTAGCTATCTTTATTACTACGGATACAACTCCTCGCGGTCTTGTTAGGGCGATACGTATCTATAGAACATCGAAAGGGACTCATTCTAATATACTTGCGGAAAAATAAAAAGCAACTTTTGAGTTGTTACAAAACTCGTAATCCTAAAAACGTCTGTTCCTAATTTCTTTTCCGATTTTAAAAGAGCCATCTTTCATTTACGACGACATTTAGAACAAGAAAATTTCAGGCTTCGACACGAAGTTTTGGCAATTTCCGTACTTGGCGTCGCTTTTTTTGTGACCCATACTTTGTCGTTAATCTTGCGAACAAAAAGTCGCCAATGCTCGGCGAGTCGTTACTGGTAACTGTGTGAAGCGACAGATTTAAATTACCAGATTAAATTGACTGAAGACATTTTGCTTTTTGACCAAAAATCTGCTAAAAGCATTAGATGAGTTGGTTACAAAACCAAGATCATTATTGTCTGTACAAAAATGAAGACTGCTAAAATGTGTACTCCATTACAGAATGAAATGGCTCCGAGGTTCTCTCGTGGTTCTGTACCATTTATCTGTGTGTCAAAGTAAAGAAGTGAGCGTCATGTAGAGCCAGACTAATACTTGAAGTTTTTGGGATACTTTTTACATTAGTGTGGTACCTACTTTTTGTTATTAAACTATTTATGATTGCTAGAGAGAACTGTAATAAATAAAACATGAAATTGTTCCACAGCACATTGATTGCATGTATGTGCATCATAATACATTTCGTTCATTTATTTCATGTCATTCAATAATGTAAAGAGGTATTCACCGGATTTTATATTACGGTTGTAAGGGATCGTTCAGTCTCTCCATTCGAGGTTATATTCGACCCAAATTTGTCCAAATGCGGACACATTTTCGACGTCTCCCAGAACACTTTTCTTTTTATTGGAATGTATATTTCAGAAATTTCATCGGCACACCCAGGGGCATTGCCGAATTTTATTGCAAATGAAAACATGTTGATAGGTTGCATCTCGTAAGACGCGAGCTCGTCATGCCATCATAACAGGAGACGCGGTTTTACTACTTTCAGTTTTAATAACATCATTTAAATAAGATTTGTTTTAACACTTTATATAGGCAGTCGCTCAGTGAAAATGTTTGCTATTTTTTTTCATGGCGTTCGCTCTGTAGCACTTCAGCGCCAATGAATTTTTTATCAGCTCGATTGAAAATAGTTACCAGTTATTGAGTAATAACTTTTAACCACATTAAACTGCTAAAAAAATTGTCGGCGCCATAGCATCAAGTGCTGTAAGCTACCATATCGGAAATTGCTAGTATATTACATGGAAAATGTAATGTTTCCGTGGTTTTTATAGACTCATATATCGAGCTTATTCTATACTGGAACTATTTTTATGGTTTTAACGATCATAAGTACGTGTTTTACGATGGGCCAATGAAACCGAACGTTTTCATCATAAAAATGATAGTTTGAATTAAAGACATCTATGTAGAAAGCACAATGTGGACATTGATGAAGCTATAAAAATGGTATCTACGAGTAAGTATGGCTGGATTATATTTAAGACTACCTATTTTAATTATTGCTGTCATAAAAATGTAGTAACAAAGTTTAGGGGTGCAAGTCTTTAGAGAAGGAAGTTAACTGTGGAGGAAACACGTCTGAAAATTCAGTTGAAATATTTAACTAAGCAAACACCTTCGCAGTCTGCTTACACCTTTTGTTATACAGACTTAGCGATACTAATGTGTGTATAACCTAATAAATATTCACTTCGATTTACTAAGGTGGTATCAACTGTAGGTAGTAGATCTTTACCCTCAACCAGTTCTCAAGTAAAATATGTGCCACCACGCGCCATAATAGAAACACAATCTATCTATAAACTATCACATAATAGTGCGCGTCACTCTAACTCCGTCCATCATACTCGAGCAGAATACATCAAAGTTTATCGATGTGCCCCTGTTTACATTCAGCTCGAGCGCGTTACATCAATATTTGCACTCATAACGTAAAAGAAGAGTGACTATTACACGGACAGCTGCTTTTTTTGGTCGCAACATCCCTTCGTTCCATTTAAACGAACGAATGGTGGAGCTCGTAAAGTTTCACGGCACGCCGCCTCCGGCTGTCAGGCGCGGAGCTCGGGCCTCGAGCATCACAAACCATTTACCACGATCAATCACGGACTGAGCCGCCAACGTCTCCAGCGCCTATATCACTTTACGAAATTGACTGAAATTTTTGCTGAGCACCATTATTGGCACAAGAGACCCGCACTTAAGGAAAACTTTTCAGATGTTCCAAAGTTTCAAAAGTAAGTATCAAACAAATTGATGGCTATAAATATTGTAGGATTACACAAACGTTACACTGTAGAGCCACACGTACTCCTTCCTACCTACGACAGAGATATTTGAAGTTTCCAATAGACGTATAAAACTACGAACGAGTAGGGACACATGCCCATACAATCCATTCGTTACGAATGATACCGTGCCGAGCTTTCAAAAGTACTTGCACAACAAGTCAATAAAATCTGTCAAAAAGAAAAATAATCTCTAAAGTACAATGTAAGTTGAGCGTTGTATCCGAACATATTTTTGACTCGGTACTAATATATTTGAAAACTTTGTCAGTATAAACCTTTGCTGCTAACATATTTATGATCCGAATAATAATAACATGTTTGTACCAACTGTTTACGTAACAACATTCGGGGGATATCGATCACAATTAGTACGGTGAAACACTCGTCAGTCATCAATATTCTTTAGGTACGTACCATTTGTCAACTCTGCACCAAAATCCCGTAACGATTGTTTTTATTAAATTTACTGGGCTTACTCAACTTTAAAGGGAGTTTTGGTTGCAAATCTTGATTGATAGCTAGTACGAGAGCCCATCAATTTTCTGCCGAAAGCCGCATTTGAACTTTAATAGGTACCTACAAGTAGGTAAGTAGGACGTACAAGCCTTTGTATTGTGAATTAATACGAAGTCTTATCTAATATCAAGGTTAAAATATTGACGTTATCATTACACAGTAAGCTTTTACCTAATTTAGGAGGGTATTACGTCTTTATCAGCCATTCAGAGCCGGAGTTAGGGATTTCGATCCGCACACGCGTTGATACAAAAGATTAATTGTTTATTATCTCCGTTATATTTACTTAATCCGGTTAATTAAGACGGATTATATGTGATGTGGTGCGGTGAAAATTGGCTGA
The DNA here is from genome assembly GCA_963669345.1 of Gortyna flavago. NCBI lineage: Eukaryota > Metazoa > Arthropoda > Insecta > Lepidoptera > Noctuidae > Gortyna > Gortyna flavago. The sequence continues at coordinate 13,472,854 of OY770126.1, forward strand.
TAAACTGCAAATGAGACATAATCTGAGGCTTTGTGTATCACTCTTCTGTAATTAGTCTAGACTGCTTTCAGCGACTTGAAGATATTTTTTTTTTTGTGAATACAAATAGTAATGAAGTTGTTAAAACGAACTTTTTATGGAAAGTATTTTTCTTGGTTATGCGTATCGTTAATATTATTTTAAAAAAAACTTAAATATTCATTATTTCGTTGCTGTCTTACGAGGTCGAAGAAAAGCCTCGAGTTAATTCAAAGTTAATTAAGAATTCTGTCGCAAGGCTGAGTAGGCTAATACTAGGCGACTAAACAATGCTATTTGACGTCGTTTGTTCCACGTTGCTGGAGACAGGGAACCCTTCCCTGACATTAAATATGAACTACATGCGGAGGTGTCTAAGTAACATTGGCAGATTACTAGCGATCTTAAAACGTGGGAAGAATAAGTAAAATCGCAAACACACATGGCATATTCTAATAAACAAGGTAAGATGCGTACTAGAATGGATGAGTTTACACTACATTAACACACGTGGATAAAATCAATTACCTATTAGGATCCTTACAGATTTGTCTAATTCGTCACTTGTGCTGTGCCCTCTGTGTACGACTTCACAGTACCTAAAACTGTAAGTATGTGAGTTTTATTTGTGTATGTTTTAGTAAGTAAGTCGCTGAAGTGCCAACAATAAATAAATAAATACCTATAGAGTCTATAGTATAGACTATATATAAATACCCAATAGTTCTGTCGGCAAAATGCTTGCTTGAGGAGCTTGTGGCTAAGTAATAACAGCTGCATGGGTCGATCGATCAGGTTAGGTAAGTTACGCTTGCCGCGGTTGGTCCGTGGATAGGTGACCATCTTCACATACCAAGACCCCTCTGTGCCTCGGAAAGCACGTCAAGCTATATTGTTCCGGCTGTCATTCGAGAATCTTTGACAGTCGTTACGGGTCGTCAGAAGCTCGAAAGTCTCACAACGAGTCTTACCAAGGGGTATTACCTAGTAACTGGGTTGTGGAGGTCAGATAGGCAGTCGCTCCATGTAAAATACTGATATTCAGCTGCATCCGGTTGGACTGGAAGCCGACCCTAACATAGTTGGGAAAAGGCTAGGCAGATGATGATATTCGAATTAATTATCTTTTTGTATGCACGTATTTCTATGACAAAAAGTGATTATGTGTTATCCATACTATCCATACTTAATATTATAAATTCGAAAGTAACTCTGTCTGTCTGTCTATCTGTCTGTATGTTACCTTTTCACGCCTAAACCACTGAACGGATTCCGATAAAAAGCAGAGAGATAGATTGCATCCCGGGGAAGGACATAGGATAGTTTTTATTGACACACCTCGCGGGCGAAGCCGCGGGCGGAAGCTATAACATAATCTGAACGCACCCTAAAGATCTTAGAGTTTCGAAGACGTAGCCAACGCTAGCTAATTCATTAATTGAAGAAGATTGAAGCAAAATACAACCATACCGTGAAAACCATTAGCAACTCAAGTCAGCCTAAACAATAATTTACATTCACTACCGAAAACCAATTACCGTCATCGTTCTTAAACGGCGCAATTTAGTGGTAGTTGTAGCTTGTAGATTAGTAACCGGGTAAATAGTCACCCGTGACAGGTTGACTTTAAGTAATTGTAAGGGAAGACTGACAGCTGTCACTGTGTTTTTCTTTAATTTGCCGACAGAACTCATCATCTGCCTAGACTTTTCCCAACTATGTTGGAGTCGGCTTCCAGTCTAACCTGATGCAGCTGAATACCAGTATTTATTATTAGGAATTTCTTAGTTTTGCCCCCTATGCCTATATTATGCCCCCTATGCCTCGGAAGCCGTTGGTCCTGCGCCTAAAACCTCTTCGGTCGTGCAGTCCGATCGGACTATAAGAGTGAGGAAACAGAGAGTGCACCTGTGTCTGCGTACATACTTGTACGCCGAAGGCCTAGTCTCCGTTGAGATTGGCCGTCAAGGCCGAAGAATGGTCTATTATAATGGTATTATTATTCTGTGATGATATAGATAAGAACACAGTAACAAGGAGATACCTATAGACAAGGAGGAAGCAAAAGAAGTATAAAAAAAGGAAGTAGTATTTATGTGGCGGTTTTTGGCTTTACCTACTGTTGAAAAAGTTTATACACATCTATACTGCGGGGGGATTGTGTAACATACTACCAGTAGCAATTGGTTTCATTTTGACAGTTAAACAACATTCATTGCGTTATTTACGTTGTTGAGCAGACACATTTTTTTAACATATGAAGCAATGGATTAGCAATATCCTTCAAAATTATTCAGATAGAGATTGATACCTAATGTAGTACGCAATTAGGGTGCTGATCTAATACCTAAAGTTGAATAATTTGTTGTTTGCGAACTCACGGTCGGATTAAATTAGAAAAAATCTTTTTGCATTTGATAACCCAATTCTTGAGGAAGGTTGGCCTATTTAACATCACTCTAAGACCCTTAGGAGCCGCAGCAAAAAACGAAGTAATATTGAGGGCGGGCGATGCGATGCAACGCGGTGGCTCGGGAGCCAAACGAGTTTTATAAAAATGTGGCTGTTATTTTAGTATATTGTGTAGATATCTTTCGATTTTAACGCGAAAGAAGTCGTGGGCAAGGAGCTAGTCTTATAATAAAAGTACCTATCTACGAGTAAGACCTATTATGTGAGCAATCGCGGTATTTACAGTTGAATCCTACATAATTTGTAAATCCGGTCAAGCAAAACGTCAAGCTGAACAGCTACCTATTAAAATTACGAAACACGAACAGCTTAAAGCCAAGGACTAAAAATTCCCACTGCAATTTGTCGAGCTATTTTCGCAAAATATTTATAATATTGCTGTGATACGTGCATAACACGGAACGCGAACGCTAAGCAGAACCCAAAACTGCTTGTAATTTCAGCACCCTGAAATCCGACGTCGTACATGTTGAAAGTGTGCGGAACTTTGCCAACTAATAGCAGTTAGTCGCACATATAATAAGGTGGCTTGAAAGAGACCCTGGCCAAGTATTCGGAAGGTAATTTTTGTATAGCTATAGGTAGATAGGCACGTAGGTACAACACCGCATGTCGCGCGCACTTGTTTCACGTAAATTATGGGTGGTGCAGACGCGCCGCAACCAAACTTGCTGTTTTTGTTTCCAAGATTAACGATGAACAACGGCCCTCGAAAAAACGTGTCACAGAAAACGGATATTGCCCAAAAGTTTGCCGCATAAATTTTCTTTGTTCGGTTTTATAGCGTTTATGTAAATAATGATACAGCCCTTTTATGAGTTTCGTTTTCTTCCCTTGATGTTTATTAACTACTTGTGGGTTCAATCTGCAATAAATAAGATGGGATGCGAAACTGCGGCAATAAAAAGGCACTTTAGATTAGCATGTTATAAAAGGAGTTGAATTTAATCTGGCGTCTTTTATGTAGTAAATAAATAATTTGCAGAAGTTTTGCTGGTTTTGAATTTAATTTTACCAAAGCTTCGTACAAATAAAAAAAACCGGCCAAATGCGAGTCAGCCTCGCACACGTAGGGTTCCGTACTACAAGCCAATAAACGCCGAAAAAGACACTTTTCTTGTATGGCGACCCCTTTATTTTTTAACTTTATTTTATTTATTATTCGCTGTTACAGCGGCAATACAATTCACACTCGTGTGAAAATTTCAACCGTCTACCTATTATGGACAACGACCATACAGGGTCGTTGATTATGGTTCATGAGATACATCCCGCTGACAGACCGACGGATGGACGGACGGCCGGACAGCGGAAGCTTAGTCGTAGGGTCCCGTTTGCACCATTTGGGTACGGAACCCAAAAAAATACACTAGCTTTCGAGACTGTAACGTAGTTTTCCGATACACTCAAAATAATTGTATTGTACCGCTTTTACTTACAAAAAGTTATCCTAAGCGAAATCAGGACAATCTCGGAAAGAAAAACAAGGATTAATCCCTTATCCATTCTCACCTACAAATGTTGAGATAAACCAGGTTATAGACGGTATAAATTGCAAACGGACACGGTAAGTACGTAGTGTCGATGAAAAAGCCTATACTTACCACTTTACCTTTCTTTAGGACAGACCTCTGTTTTACTACATAGGGGGTCTGCTCCCTAAGTCCGTCAACGAAGATACAGGCCCGTAGATGAACTGTCAAATTCAATTTGTCGGATGGGGAAAAACACACCTGGCGTATAGACAACGGTCAAATCGTTTTGTCATTCATTCTTAGTTCAGAAACCGAAGTAAAATTTTTTCCTCAAGTGGAGGTCTACTCCATAATTACGACATCCGTATTATTGGCCGAAGTAATGAGCGGCTCCTAATCCACATCACGTACGAATATAATGATTAGTTCGGGGCCCGAACCAAGGGAGCAGAAAACGCCCGTAACTACAGCCGAAACTAAGGAATTCGTGATTAGGGAGTAGCTCCCAGCGGGGTATTTGCGTTAACAAACTAACAGCAGAAATGGCTTTCATTTTGACAATTCAACAACATTCATTGCGTTATTTACGTTGTTGAGTAGACAATTGTTTCGAACTTAAGAAGCAATGGATTAGCAATATCCTTCAAAATTATTCAGATTGTGATTGATAGTGAGTTACGCAATTAGGATGCTGGTCCCGATGTAGTAAGTATTTAGATAAAATATTTACGCACAACTTTTCGTCCCGTTTAAATCTTACCTAAAATATACGAAATTTACGACCTAATAAAATATTTTCACAAACAAATATAATAGAACTTGAAAATTCGTTTTACGAAAATGTACATGTATTAGTATGCCTACATAAAATATAATTTGGTAACGCAGTTTTATTTTATTGTTTTCATGAAATTAATATTCATGAAACTACTTTGAAATTAATTTTAACACAAAAATTACAAGAATTTTTTTGTACACATTTTCATGCGAAAATTCATTCAAAGACATTCTTTAGACGATTTCTAATTACTTTATTTCTTGCATTTAACTCGAGTTCGTTCCTTTACAGAATCTCGATCACTTCTTACTTGCTATCCAGTAGCTTATTAATATCATAAAATATGCATGTCTTTTTAGTTAATCCAAGCTATTATGAATGATGTTTATGTGTAATTTATTGTGTATATCTTTTTTTTATAAAAAATAAACATAGTCGAAGATGAAAAAAGGAAAGACATATTCAATGAGATATTTAAGTTCAGTATGTAGATCTTTCCAATTTCTTTTTAAATTGATTATCAGTCTTACAAAGGATTTATTAGATGTTATATATTCTTTTAAGGCGCCTGTGTGGAATAGAAATAAAATGTTCATTTATTTATTAATTATTAAAATGTTCATTTGTTTTATGATGTCAATATTTAAATTTTAAATTGAACAGTGGTAGGTACCACAGTATAATCAAATCATTAGACAGATTATAACATCCATGAACTTTGGTAAACATCCGCTATTTACGGGTCAGCATTATCAAGTAACAGCCTTAATACAGTTAGTGAAGTAACGCCAACATACTATTTCAAAGGGCCCGAAGTTTTAGTATTATTTCAAGTACTTCAAACCGCAAGCAAGGCCATGGGATTCTAAACTTTGCATCTGATTAAACAAGATCAGATTTCCGTTTTGAAATAATCATGGCTTAGTCGTCTAAACTGTGGGGCTCGTTGCTAAATAATAACAGCCGCACAGGTCAATCAATGAAAGGTTAAGCTACGCTTGCTGAGGTTGGTACGTGGATGGTGACCATCCATTATATATCGAAACCCTTCCGTGCCTCGGAAAGCACGTTAAGCCGTTCGTGCTGGCTGTCAGTTGTAGATCTTTGATGGTCGTTACGAGTAGCCATAGGTAAGCCCAAAAGTCTGACAACCAGTTTTACCAAGGGGTATCGTATTTCCCAGTAACTGGGTTGTCAGATAGGCAGTCGCTCCATGTAAAATAATGGTATTCAGCTGCATCCAGTTAGAATGGAAGCCGACTCCAACATAGTTGGGAAAATGCTAGGCTGACGATGAGTCATAGTATAAACTGTAAGGCACTGTGCACATGAAAGAAAGACAGAAATGAAAGAAAATACGTTTATTTACGTACTTTTTTCTACGTTTTTTTTACATGCTAGAGTTAAGTGCTTGATTGCTATCCTATCAAGCAGCATGTTCGCTAGGTACATGTATAAGTTAACTAGCGACCCGCCTCTATTTCACACGGATGCAATGGTGACATGTCAAAACATCGACATTTCGTTGCTATAAGTACTTAAACATTATTGTATTAATCACAAAAACCTCTAAAATAAATGCTCTAAGTGATGGTGAAAACCGCATCAAGATCCATTCAAATTATTGTAAAGCTTAGAAAATTTAAGCGGTTACACATGCAGACACACAGATAAGTATATCCAATCATAGTCGTAGGCACTCTTTGTACATAGTTTCCGGCCTCGGTGGTTAAGACTTTTTACATAACTAAGAGAAAATCAAATAACTACCTTGAAAAAAAATTACTCAATTAAAACTCATCAACAGTTTCTATTTTCATTATGGTATTTTCACTTAATGATTGTTATAATGGAAAACGTATCGACCTTCGACACATCAAATTAAATAGAATAGAATAGAATAGAATAGAATAGAATAGAATAGAATAGAATAGAATAGAATAGAATAGAATAGAATAGAATAGAATAGAATATATTTATTTGCTTTAAAACATGGTACATTAAGGTCTTATAAATAAAGTGATGATCTTACATGTTTCGCCATGGACTGGCATACAAATATTTAAACATGTTAAATGTAACAAATTTAACATGTTAATTTGTTAAAATTAAAACATTTTTTAGTAAAATTGTTATTAGGGTTTCTCATTATTTGAACATATAAGAATAAAAGGTATATTATACTTGTAATATAATAAGATCTCAGCATCATATCTTATATTTATCTGCTACTTTTTTATCAAAAAATTCTTTTACACTATAAAAACAATTACCAATAAGCCATTTGTGTAGTTTTGATCTAAAGCGTTTTAGAGGGAGTTCTCTTATTTCTTTTGGAATATTGTTGAAAATTTTTATTGCTGTGATAAAGCTATTCTTATGACATAATGTGCTTTGATGTGAAGGAATTCTTAGCCGTGTTGGGTCTCGACGGGTATATTTTGAATGTATGTAAGATTTTTTTTTACATTTTCCATTTTACAAAGTACTTATACCTACCTACCTTTTCACACACATCATAACTATTAACAACTCTTACTTCAAGCGAGCTTTCGTTCGTGTGCTCCAAGCTAAAGCAATATTTTTCTTTCTATTCGTTGTGGAGGATGTGAGAAAATGTGAAATGTGTATGTCGCTTATCTTTCCGGGCAAGTAAAGCTGACTGAGGAGATCCCGTGAACAACGCCATAATTTTATTGTGTTTACTTCTTCACGCGAATTCCGACCTATTTATGAACGAAAATATTTTTTGCTGTCTGAATGTTTTTATGGGTAACTTTTGTGTATTTTGGCCAGACCGCGGCATAGAAGGGTTATAAATGTCAGTGGGTAAATATAATGTTTATGTGATGGTTCTTTGCCTATGTATGATGTGTCATTTAGTGTACGGTAACATCTTATTGTTTACCTATATGATTTCATGCAACACACAAGATCATAATATTGTCCTGGGCCCTCATTTACTATGACAACTTAATGATTCCTTACTTCGAAACCACGTCAACTCCTTAGCTAAAATCCCTGTCACGAGCAGCTATAAATTTTGTAAACACACATTCAGGGGTTCGCAAGCTTTGGATCAAATAAAAAAACAGTTATGTAATGATTTTTATTTTTATTTATGGATATAGTTATGATAACACACTCATGGAATAACTGTCATCAGATGATACTGAGTATTCTGCATCTGCATTCTGCAGCATTGACAGCGTCAGCGTGAACTTACTTCAAAATGGCGGCGCCAATGTTTACGTTCCATGAGTCAGACGCGTTCCAGTACCACAAAACATTAGACGTCAGCAGCGCTTAAATCGCTAAAATATAACACGACCAAGTGAAATTGCTCATTAGTTTCGTATTACACGTATGTTACTTTGAGTTGATTGAATTGTCGCTACGTAACTTAGAAGTTGTTTATTTACAAAATTTATAGCTTCTCGTGACGGGGACTTTAATCAAGACCTCCTAATAACCTCTATGACACAATGAACGAAACCGCGCGAAATGAACGCGAGGTTGTATAAGAACGGAGTGGTTTGAAGTGTAAAATACCACGATTGTCAACCGTACGTGGTTTGCACGTGGTATGATTCCGCGGGAAATAATAATTACCATGCAGAAAAAATCTGCATTCGCTATTCATTTGCCAAAAATGTAAACAAATATGAGTTTATGGAAAAATTACTTTAAATCCTACACATTAAATTTCTGTTTATGCTACAACTTTAAACATTTTTTATAACTGTTTCAATAATGCTAGTCACTCTGAAATCAATGTAATTCCCTTTAAAATAAAATTAAATATTTGTTTAATTTGAAACATAAGTTAGAATAGACTTTAGGGCCCTGCAGTTTCAAAAACATATCATAAACTCACGCCTTCTTCCCATTGGTTTAAGTAGAAACTATAGAATGTCACCTCTTACGATCTTTACATACTTCTTTTACCTCGTTCATACATCAAAATCATCATCATCATCATCATTTCAGCCCGGGATCACCCACTGCTGGGCCTCCTCTTTTTTCTGCCATACTTCCCTAATCTGTGCGTCTCTCATCCAGGTATTACATCAAAATCAACCCTTAAAAATCTATAGTTATCCCGTTAGTGAAATAGCATTGTCAGCATAGGTAACATAAAAATACACTAACCCAAACTAAACAAATTCTACAAACACACGAAACGCTATTTTTCCTACTCCTGTTTTTCTTAATAAAATCCTGACACACTAACAAGGGACACGTCATCCCAAGGATGATCACAAAGCGGCTTCTTCCCACTAATTGCGATACTTAATACACATCTGGAAGGAAAGGACTTAATTAGCAATCAATATCCTTATACTACGAGGGTTCATGCTAGAAAATAATTAATTATAGTTTGCCATCAATTAGTTTTGCGGGTTACCGTTACAAGATTTATCTTTGGCTTGTTAGCCTTTGCGTTATTTTTTATTAGTATTTTATGCCATCATCTGCCTAGCCTTTTCACAACCATGTTAGGTTGGGCTTCCAGTCTAACTGGATGCAGCTGAATACCAGTATTTTTTCATGGAGTGACTGCCTATCTGACCTCCACAACCCAGTTATTGGGTAACATGATACCCCTTGGTAAGACTGGTTGTCAGACTTTTGGGCTTCGCGCTCCCAGAGATAGGTACTTAGTACTTACTGAGATTTAGGCCATGACACTTTATGCACGCGTCTGGACTGATTACCCAAGTTATTTAATCATAACAGTTTTAATTCACGTTTAAGAAATTCATGGCCCTTTGCTTTAAGTTTTTACAATTTTTAACTAATTTCTGTCTCTTATTTCGTTTCGCAAGGATTTATAAAATGGGCCCTCAGTCCTGCACGTGCTTGTTACGAGTCACGAGCCGTGACGACTGTCAAAGATCCACGAATGACAGCCGGGACCAACAGCTTAACGTGCTTTCCGAGGCACGGAGGGGGGTCTTGGTATGTAAAGATGGTCATCCATCCACGGACCAACCGCGGCAAGCGTAGCTTAACCTGATCGATCGACTCGTGCGGCTGTTATTTCTTAGCCACATGCCATGTAGGGAAAAGACTTTAGTGATACCTTAGCGATCTCAGTCATAATCCCCACGGGTTTGGGTGCACATTAAATAAAATATCATGCCAAGTACCTAATTTAATTGGCCGTTGTTATTTTGATTGTAGTGACATCTACAACGCCCCATGCGCACAACGCATCACACCTGACGTCACGCAAATCGTGCATCGCGCAAGCAGAGTTATCCACGCGATATAGCCATCTATACTCGTAGTAGGTACACCGTTACCCTCGGGCAGTAGCCCATCAGAGACAACACTCGTCTGGTCGGAGGGATTTTTTTATGGAGGATGAGGAACCTTCCACCCTGTTCCTAATACCTCTGATCAACCAAACTACAACACCTTTTTTTTGTTGTCGGGGAAGCCTTCAAAAGGCACCCGACCTCCGGGGAGGGAGGTCGGGGAGTGTGGGATTTTTACCTCACTAAAACCACCCCGATGATCACCATCGGCACATAAGGGTGGTCTCTGTTTCTCTTAAAAGAAACATGAGACAGCTTACCGATTTTATCAGGCGTTCTAAATATAAAAGATGCAAAGATACATTTATCTTTAGCCATACATTTATGGCTGCCATCGGGTGAAAGCCATTGAAACGAAATCTTTTATAATAAAGGAACGTTTTTGGTTAAATCGTATATAAACATAGTTCTTCATACTCCTACATTGTCGAAAAGAACGAAATGTGAGGAAAACTCGCGTGACTACGCCGCGCCGACTGAAATAGTACCTACTATGCGAGTGCAATTAATATCGCCTACAATTTTCATTCATAAAGCAATGAAAACAAGCGGGCAAGAATCTGTATCTATTTAAAAAGTATTACCTACAGGCAAAGACATTATTTATTACAGGTTATGGTAAAATACCTCAAAGTATATAGCCTGGCTTATCTAGAATTCGACGCCATGGATTGAATAGTGAAGGCATTCCTGTGTCGTATAGCATATTTGAGAGCAGAAACATGAACGAATGAGCTTTGCTGAATGAACCTGTACACTGGACGTCGAGCGTTTTAGGATTGTCAGAGTCCCGTAACAATTGTCATCGTTCAACACATCCCGAAATGACGAGTATCAAATTGCACCGGTGTGTATTTTCATACCATCACCCATCTTGAGCATGACCTCGTCAAGCGCGGCTGTTCGTCGTTGCACAAGCTACGAAGTTTACAATAAACCCCTTATACTTGAAATATCTGCTATCTTTTTCGAGCGGTCTACTACATGTACAGACGCGCCAGCACATCAAGCTACTACAATCTGTCAAATTTCTTTAATAGATTTTCAATATTATCACTAAAGCGTAAGGTTCAAGTTGAATGGAAAAAATTTACAGTTTCGGGTAGCTTGATGTGCTGGCGCGTTTGTACAAAGATTCGAGATTGCATTATCGCCCAAAGTTTTTTTTATAATGATTACTATATTAAATTAATTACTACATTACTACAATAAGAGCAGTGGTAGCCCAGTTATAACGGCCCTGAGTTGTAGGTCGTGGGTTCTAACCCAGGTAGGCGCTTTACTTTGTGTAAATTATTTCATCACCACTGCTCTCAAAAACGGTGAAGGAAAACATCGTGAGGAAACCGGCATGTCGTAGAACCAAACATTCGAAGACATGCGACATCTATCAACCCGCACGGGCTCGCGTGGTGGATTACGGCCCACTCCCTCTCAAAGAGAGGAGGCCTGTGTCCCAGTAGTGGAAACATTATAGGCTGCACTACATTAATTTCAGAGCTCTCTTGCTCTTTTTGGAAAATTCTACATATTTTCTAAAACAGGTTTGCTACTATGTCAATACATCAAATCAAACATTTAATAAATCTCCTGGAAACTGGAGTAGTGTTCCCATCAGGGCAGCGGGATCAAAACACGGAAATATTATTGCGGATTTTTTTCCATTTTGTACGTTTTACGGTTACCGCTGCCCTGGCGATGGCGCTTGCCGCGGGCGTCAAAATGGGCTTACGTTACATCGCGGTGTAATAAAAGAAACCGAAAAAGATTATATTTCTAAGCACACTGTAAAATCTCCTACGTGTTTAGTTCCAATTTGTTCTATGGAACATGATGTCATCGGACAAAATATTGTCTAATTTTGTCCGATGACGTCATGTTCCATAGAACAAAATAATGGGAACACAGATGCACTAACATCTAGACCCGGGTGACTTGCTCATGAGGGAAAGAAACTATCTATTTCAGGTATTTTCTTAGTATCTTCTCCATATCCTTTTATATAACACTAGCAGTGCCCCGCGGTTTCACTCGCATAAGTGTCCATCCCGTGGGAATATCGGGATAAAAATAGCCTATGTGTTAATCCAGGGTGTCAGCTACTTCCATACCCGATTTTGACCTTTGTGCGTGAAGAAGTAACAAACACACTCACAAACTTTCGCCTTTGTAGTTTTAGTGTGATAACATCACGCCTGTAATCCCCGAATGGTTAGGCAGAGGTATACCTACAGTACACCCACATTTTTTCCAGTTATGTGTAGATAAGTCCCATATAATAAGGGGCCGCGTTTATTGCTATCAACCGGGCAAAAATCCAGTCTCCGGGCATCTTTTTATTTCCATAAAAATCCCAAAAACATTTCCTGGTTGGAAACAACTGTTATGGCTCAAGCAATGTTTTGAGGCGATTTGTCTCTGAATGGTACTTAAGGCCCGTTCGAATGTCTTTTATGATTTTTTAAAGAGCGCTGTAATGATTACGGCGTTATTTAAAATCTTTGAAACATAATAAAGCTCATTTTTAACTTGTAATCTTTTTTACGCTATTAACTTTTGGTACATTATAGGCTGATTTTTCAATCGACAGATAATTTTTATTCATGGAATAAAATTGACGTCTGACAGTTTTTGTATGGAAGAACTGTCTTCAAAATTATTCCTCCTATGTAAAGTTATCTAGCGTTGGAAAAATCTGCCCTAATAAAGCTAATTTAATTACATCACACTTTTGCCTAAAACATTTGTATGAAATTGGTACACAAAATAAAATGACTTTGTGATCAATGCGAGAATAATTAATGTCATTTATCAAATTCGGTTTGGATAAATTGCTTTAAAATTGGTATATAAAAGGTCAAACGTTTTATCAATAGGATCGTTAATAGGTACCTATTTCATATTATTTCGTTTTACAGATAGGATAGGAGTTGAATTGCAGCATTCGTACGTCGAATATGTATCAGTTAGGTACCAGGGCTGCATAAAAAGTTAGGAGCAAGAGCGGACCCATTTTAATTTTTTTCAAGTAACATCCAAATATGAGTTTGACCGATATTACGTGGCGGTGTGTGGGACTGTTTCCTAAAACAATAACAACTCGGCCACGACGTCCGGCAGCGCCATTAACTACAGCATTATCTCGTTGCAGCTCTTTTCAAATATTTGGACATTTTATTTTGCCGCCGTGAGCCCGCTGCCCGTTTCGTGGAAGATAAAATGATAAAATTGTGTCATTTCGCCCGCGACACGATTCAATTTGATAAACACGTCACTCGATACAAGGAAGCTTGTTTACTTCTGTGTTAGCCGATGTTTTATCTGATTACTTCGAAAGGAACATGTTTATCTTCTATTCTTTTCATGTGAACTGGGTAAAGTAAGAAGATTGCGAACGACGTAGTCGTCTTTTTTCTGTTTGCTGAGATACTTTTATATTGTATTGTTTACATCATAAAGTAAAAAGCCTAGAAATATTTTTTATTTAAAAAACTTTTTAACCGACTTCCAAAAAGGAGGAGGTTATATGTTCGACTTTATGTATGTTTTTTTTTTTTTTTTTGTATGTTCACCGATTTCTCCGTCATTTGTATCGATTTCGAAAATTATTTTTTTGTTTGAAAGGGTATACTCCCAAGGTGGTCCCATTGTCAGCAAGTTGGAATCTGATGAGAGGATCCCATGGAAATCGAGGGAAACCCTCAACTTTTTTTGGCAAACATATAGCGATTTGGATATTTTTTAGAGTAACTTGAAGGGTATACTCCCAAAGTGGTCCCATTGTCAGCAAGTTGGAATCTGATGAGAGGATCCCATGGAAATCGAGGGAAACCCTCAAATTTTATTGGCAAACCTATAGCGATTTGGATATTTTTTAGAGTAACTTGAGCATTTGCTCTCGGAAATCATCATTTGGTAAAGTGGAGCTGATGATGAAGACTACAGACGGCCATCGGAACTAATCAATGATAAATATTTCACGGGTTGCGATTCGATTACTTTAATATGGTTGCTAAGCAATTTATGCTCGTCACAATGCGTGTGGTGGTGGAGTGGAGTTCTTCAGGTTCTTACCAGGAGAACTCCTCAAAAATTAACGTCCCAGCATCGGGAAAAGCAATATTTTGTAAAAGGTGATGAGCAGTTGACGTTAGGCTATTGTAACTTAGATAAATTACAAACTCTCTCACTAAAAAGTGAAAAATAAAAACTTTTTTACAAAAAAAAAACAACCGACTTCCAAAAAAAACTACAAAGTGATAAATAACTTTTATTTCGGAAGTCGGTGTCAATAAACGAAAATGCAGAACCAACGACACCGACTTCCGAAATAAAAGTTATTTATCACTTTGTAGTTTTTTTTGGAAGTCGGTTGTTTAAAGTCGGTGTCTTTGGTTCTACATTTTCGTTTATTGACATCGACTTCCGAAATTAAAGTTATTTAGCACTTTTTAGTGTTTTATTTTGGAAGTCGGTTGTTTTTTTTTGTAAAATAGTTTTTGTTTTAAACTTTTTAGTGGGAGAGTTTGTAATTTATCCGTCAACTCATCACCTTTTACAAAATATTGCTTTTGAATTTTTAGATTTTTGTTGATTTTTCAAAAACCGCTTGTCAGATTTCGAAAAATCTTTCATGGGACTATTTGGGAAGTATACCTTTTCCAACAAAAAAAGAATTTTTCAAATCGGTTGGTAAGCGACGGAGTTATGCGCGAACAAACATTAAAAAAAAAACAAACATCCGAATTGAGAACCTCCTCCTTTTTTAGAAGTCGGTTAAAAATACTAGGAACTGTTCAGAAAGTTGGGTTCAAACCCAGGCAGGCGCTTTAGTTTATGTAAATCATTTCACCACCACTGCTCTCAAAACGGTGAAGGAGAACATCGTGAGAAAACGTGTGTGTGTTAGAAGCAAAAATTCGAAGACATGCGACATCTACCAACCCGCACTCGGCTCGCGCGGTAGATCATTAGCCCACACCCTCTCGAAGAGAGATGGCCTGTGTCCCAGCAGTGGGAACATTATAGGCTGATTATGTGTCACACAGTTAGTCGTTGACGTGCAATTAAAGATCAACGAAAAATTACGTAAAACAGAATAACGTCAATTTCAATGCTAAATAAATTTGTAGAAAAAAATCAGAAACATAATTAACGCCTTTACACCATAACCCGCATAAACAAACAGGCTGAAGTATGTATCCTGAAAACCATTTTTAACATGTAAAAGAATCCAATTATGGCGAATAACGAGCCCCGTCCGTAACACGCAGTTCTCCATAGGATTTTAAATTGAGTAAATATGATTTTGTTCAAAAACACACACTCACCACGAGGCTGTTAAAGTTAAGGATTGAGACAAATAGTGAAAAAAAAAATACAGTATTACCTTACATCCAATCATATTGAATGAAAATATTTGGCTACGGATAATGAGAAGGGTCGTTGTATCCACAAAGGGGCCCGTGGCTAAATAATAACAGCCGCACAGGTCGATCGATCAGGTTAAGCTACGCTTGCCGCGGTTGGTCTGTGGATGGGTGACCATCTTTACATATCGAGACCCCTCCGTGCCTCGGAAAGCACGTTAAGCTGTTGGTCCCGGCTGCCATTCGTGGATCTTTGACAGTCGTTACGGGTATGATGATGATGATGATGATGAAGGGGCTCCCTTTTCCGCACTTAGACTCTCATTCGGTCCGTTGTGCGTGGGGATTCTGGCTAACAGAGCCAGCCTAGCTCCGCCCAAAAGCACAGAAGCTTCCTGGGAGCTTCGCAGGCTTCGCGGAGCGACCTCATTGTTCCGAGGATTTCTGCACGTTGAGAAGCCACGGCCTCGCATTCCAGGACAACGTGGGCGGCTGATTCCTCGGCGTCAAGGCATCCCCTGCAAAGGGGGCTGTCTGTGGCGCCTATGTTGAAAAATGTTTGTTAAGGAGGTTATGGCCCGTAATTGTACCTATTATTATTCTAAGGTTATTTCTACTCAAGCTGAGAAGTTTTTTGGTTAATCGCGGGTGTATCATTGGTAAAGCCAATTTTGACTGTCTACAGTCTGTTGCCCGTGACCATCTGTTGTTATGGAGTTCGGTCGATCTTTGGCGCATCCACGCACGAAATTGTGAGAAAGGCAGAGGAAGAAGTGGGTACGGGCCTAGCACCATCATCTCAGAGCCTCTCTTCGCAAGTTCATCTGCAGCATCATTGCCCAAAGAGCCGCTATGCCCTTTGATCCACTGGAGAGTAATACGATTGAACGTTGATAAACTTTCCAGAGCTAGATGGCATTCGAAAATTAGTTTGTTGTTAGTTTGTTTGCTTCCTAAAGCTTTGAGCACAGATAGGCTGTCGGATAGGAATTTGATGCCGTAGTTCCGTATGCCTAAGTGCTTTACTGCTGTTGCAGCTTGTGTTAAGGCAACACATTCGCATTGAAAAATCGAACTGTGTGCGCCTAGTGGTATGTGAAAGTTGATATTGAGGTCAAGGGAGTGTACGCCAGCACCTGAACCGTTTTGTGTTTTTGAGCCGTCTGTGTAGATTCGCACTTCATTGGCTCCTGACTGATCCCTTACTTCCTGAACAGTTTGTATAATATAGTTTTTGTTGAACATTGGTTGGTTTGGTGTTCTATCACACGGGGCAGCGATGAGAGGCTGGTACTCAATCGCCCGGTCCAGGATTTTAGCGTGTGGACTGGTATGGTTTTTTCCCCATATGCCCAGATGCATTAGTCTGATGGCAGCTAGCGCCGCCTCCTGCTGTATATACAGGTCAAGAGGAGTTAATTGAAGGGCTATCTCCAAAGCTGCTGTTGGGGTGGTTCTCATGCAGCCTGTGGTAGCTGAACAGGCCAACCGTTGGAAGCGTTGTAGTCGGGTAATGGTGGTCGAGAGTTCAGTCCTCGTCCACCAAACCAGAGCGCCATAAGCCAACATCGGCCTGATCAGCGCTTTGTATATCCACAAGGTAATTTTCGAGAGAGCCCCCACGTTTTACCTAACATTTTTTTACATTGGTAGAGTGTAATTGTGCTTTTGTTAAGTTTGTAGTCAAGATGCTTGTTCCAGAGCAGTCGTTACGGGTATTCAGAAGCCCGAAAGCCTGACAACCAGTCTTACCAAGGGGTATCGTATTACCCAGTAACTGGGTTGTGGAGGTCAGATAGGCAGTCGCTCCATGTAAAATACTGGTATTCAGCTGCATCTGGTTAGACTGGAAGCCGACCCCAACATAGTTGGGAAAAGGCTAGGCAGATGATGATGATGTTGTATCCACAAGAGGTTTGACCGTCAAATAAAAAACCATGAAATGAAGTTTATGAAGATTATGAAGACTATGGTATAAATAAAAACATTTAAAACTTTGTCGTGGTTTCCAATTTTGACCAGAGGCTACCAACTAAATGGTTGAAATATCACACATTCAGCCTTTTCTTTTAAAAACAGGAAAAATCAATTACAAAACAGGGGTGACATTTTCTCAATTATACAAACTGCAGAAAAAAATTAACCGGATTAGCACTATCTGGATACAAACTTGGTACACACGTAGAACAACGCAGCTGTTAAAACAAACTTATAATAATTTACCACTTCTTGCTAAGCAATTGTAACACAAAGGCGGCCACACTCGGAACACTTCCCATTGTTCTTGCAACAGATAGTTTTCACCTTTAATTAAAGTTTGCGGCGCGGATTATATTGGTTGTGATTGCAGGCAACTACTTAATTACGGAACAGGGAAATCCCGAGGGAGGCGATCGGATCACGAACGCCTCCCAAGATTTACTGCTCTTGACCTCACTTGATCTAAGTCTCGCCCAACAACTTGTAATTATAACATCGATTACAATCACAGTAACAATTACGAAGTTGAATAAAGCTATAATGTTTGCCGCTTTACGGCTTTCACAATTGATGACCCCCGTTTTAATGGGCACAAAAGTAATACACCCCTAATGTTTGTCATGGCGTTTGTTCGTCGGTAATTTCGGCGACTTTCAAAACTAATTATACATTCGTTCGTCGTCTCCACGTCTCGAGTGCCTTCACTGGAAAATTGGGATTTTATACTGTCGTTTTTGTGACAGGATATTAAAATGTGCACAAAACATTTCATTTTGAGATTTTCAACGCCGTATACCGTGTTTTATTGATATTGTTTCAAACCTAAACTTTCATTCGAACCTTCATTAACGAACAAATTATGATTATAGGTACATAAATGAATAAAAATAGGAAGCTGTTAATGCATTTTATTTATTTAAAAAAAACCTTAAGTAGGTACGTAACAAGGAATATTAGACGAAGACAAGCAATTAGGTAAGTACGTGGTTAAAAAAGTGAGGAATTTTAATTAAGATAACTAAAACTAACTCTAAGTTTTAAGAAATATCGTTTGTGGTTAGATAAAAATTAAAATCTTCGAAACATCGTTAAAGTTACTTATAATATTTCAGTACATTTTATTTTAAGGATCTGAAGAGAAACATTTTTGAATTCCAAATCCCGGCCCGGGGGGGAGGCAACACAGGGATGTCATGCCACATATAGGCTCAGCGGCGTATCTTCCGTTCCTGGAATCAAACCCTGCTATAAGTAATGGATCGAAACACCACAGAGTATAGTGACGTATCGAGTGTGCAGAAATACAGGGGGCCTAAAAAGGCCACTTTGCCAGAATCATAAAACAATTCAGATCACGCAATTTCATCTGTATGACAGTGTTGTATGGAGATTCGTAAAATGCTATAGGTACACGTCTGCCTAACCCTTCAGGGATATATAGGTGTGAAACTGTCAAACAGATGAATTGCGTGATATGAATTGTTTTATGATTCTGCCAAAGTGGCCTTTTTAAGCCCCCAGATCACTGCGACGATCGCTTTTTGGTAATGTTACAGTCAGTCTCGACCAAACACCGTAAACTATCACGTTTCCGAGATATTAACACTTTCAACTGTCCCAAGCATATTTCCGTGCCGATCACCAAATGTCCAATAATTATATTACATTTTCAGTTAATACGAGGTCACGTATACATTTTAGGTAAGCGAAACTTCGTCTACAGACTCCTAGGTAGATATCAGATAATAAAAAAAAATGCATTAATTGTAATGCACGGACGTATCAAGCAAGGTTTTCAGTGCATTACATGCAATGCATGGACAGTTAAAGTGTTAACGTTCAAAGTTGATCACGTGACTCAATCATCAACTTTGAACGGTAATATAAAATACGCCACGGATCATCAAAGCCCTTTGGATCGTCCGGTGTGGACCCAGCAAATGAGTATCCTGTCCACAAAAGAGTTGAAGTTAGAATTGTAGGTACCTATACATAATGTGAAATAATGGGAAGAATTAAAAATGGAGTGTTTTTGGGTTTCCATCTACTAGGCCAGCACCGCAATAGTGCAACGCACTACAAATCACAATCTCAAAGATTTTGTAGGAAATTCCTAATACATAGCTTTGAATAGTATGCTTGTGACTAAGTAATAACAGCCGCACGAGTCGAACGATCAGGTAAAACTGCGCTTGCCACTGTTGGACGTGACTGGTAGCCATTTTTACATATCAAAACCCCTCCGTGCCTCGGAAAGCACGTTAAGCAGTAGGTCCCAGCTATCATTCATGGATCTTTGGCAGTCGTTACGGGTCCTCAGAAGCCCGAATTCTGACAAGGGGATCTTATTATAAACCAGTAGGTAACTGGGTTGTGGAGGTCAGATAGGCAGTTGCTTCATATAAAATACTGGTATTCAGCTGCACCCGGTTAAACAGGAAGCCGACAACAATATGGTTGGATAAAGGCTAGGTAGATGATGAGCATACATAAACATAATCAGCCTATAATGTTCCCACTGCTGGGACGCAGGCCTCCTCTCAGTGAGAGGGAGTGGCCCGTAATCTACCACGCGGGCCCAGTGCGGGTTGGTAGATGTCACATGTCGTCGAATATTTGGTTCTAGGACATGCCGGTTTCCTCACGATGTTTTCCTTCACCGTTTTGAGAGCAGTGGTGATGAAATAATTTACACAAAGTAAAGCGCCTGTCTGGGTTCGAACCTACGACCTACAATTCGTAAGTCGCGGCCGATACCACTGGGCTTTCACTGCTCTGATGATGAGCATGCTTGAGAGTAATTCATCTACTCGTCACCGTAAATACCTAACGCAATGAATTTTGTTGAACTGTCAAAATGAAGGGCATTGCCATTGTAAGTGTGTTACGCAATTACGGAGAGAGAAGAAAGGTCAAAAAATATACATTTCATTGTACACTTACTGCGGGCCACATGGTGGTATACATCCACTTTTCAACATTTCTATAATGTTGTATACATCACAGACATTCAGGTCCTCCTAAAATGAAAAAAAAATAAAAATGAAAAAAAAAAATAAGTGAAAACTTCTTTAGGCGCGTTGGGCATTTCTTGAGATGGGAAAAAACCATTGAACTCGCGACACTGTTACCGACACCGCGCTACATTTGGATGTGTTCGGCTGTCCTCGGGATGTACTTGGTTTTAATGTATATCCGATATGTCAGTGAGTGATGGCAAAGCATTCTGTTTGTGTTTTGTTTTCACTTCTGTGAGCACTCCCGGAGTGCCACCGTTTTATTTTTTCAGTTTAGCCTGTACTGTCCCACTGTTGGATGAAGGCTTTCCCCAAGTCCTTCCAGGAACTCTTTTCCTGCGCCACTTCGAACCAGCCCTCGTGGTACGCGTCCAGGTCTACTTGGCACCGCTTTCTGGGTCGACCTCGGTAGCGCTGTACATCTTCAGGCACCCAATCTGTGGAGACTTATTAACAGTTCGGTTATTTAAATACCGATGCACGCGTGTCGAACCCAAAAGAGTTTTTCCAAGAGTTGTTTTACTTTCTTCTGAATTCACCATGTTGGAGTAGTTTCACCATCATCATATCTGCCGAAAGACATCCGCTGCTGAACAAAGGCTTGCTCGGCAGCGGATGTCTTCAAGCATCGCCATTTCGACTAGTTCTGTGCTTCTCCTGGTTTCTTAGTTTAGTTAGTAACAAAGATCGCTGCTTCTTGACAAAATATTTTAATTGTATTAACTTAGATACCCATTGTAAAGAGGAGTGACCATTTGCTGATCAATGTAGGTATGTAAAAACAGATTTTATCTGTAGGTACCGACATATCTACCGGGCAGCGACGCGCGGCCCATGCGCATACAACGTTGCAATGCTATTTTAACATTATAATGCTCGATTTGCAGTCTTAAACCAAAATACTTAACAAAACTTAGGCCTTTATACCTTGGGGCTAGGCAGAAACAACAAAATGTTCACGTGATACGATTCATTCATACCCCTCTTGCTTCGAACCAACTTACATAATAATCATCATCAATGGCGATGACAGGTGCGTTTGCGCAAGCGCCCTGGCACTCCACGAGGTCCACTCCAAACATCTGGTCATCAGATATACCGCCGACACGGCAACCAGTGGCGTTTTCTACAGCACAAACAAGGATATCAGATCCTCGCAGCATACACGGCAGGCTCTTACAGACCTTGACGTTGAACTTGCCCCTATAGATCCTGAAAATATTGTTACATAAGGAGTAATTTTCTCAATAGAACTTCGATTAACTATATTCTGCAGCTTTGCCTACGTGGACGTAACAAATAATCCCACGGGAACGTACTACTAGGATAAAAATAGCCTATATCCTAACCCAGGTCATGTTCTACCGGTGTGCCAATCTTCGTCGAAATCCGTTCAGCCGTTGAGACGTGAATGAAGGCAACAGACAGACAGACCAGACAGGCAGAATTACTTTTGCATTTATATAATAATATTATATGTATTTATGGTATATTTATTCATTTAATAATTCAAGCGCAAAAATGTACAGAGGCGGACTTAATGCCATAGGCGTTTTCAACCAGTCAACCTTTGGATGATGCAGACACAAACAATGGTAGGTGCAATCATGAAAATTGAGGAATAAATATTTTAAATATAAAGATACGCATAAACCTATTAATACTATGAATATAATATATAATACCTAATTACATATAAATATAAGCACATATATGTATGGATATGTATGGATGTGAGGACGATTTTCTTTCATCCCTTGGATTATCTCTTTTTTTTAAACACTCACCTTTTACACATAGTATAAAAAGTGACCCACTCATAGACTCTCATTCGTGGCATCCCAAGAAGCTCTGCAACCTTGTGCTGGGCTGATATGGGGATCCAGCCAATTTGTCTCTGGACTATGTCCATGACCAAAGATATCGCAGACCTTTGCGAGCCTTCGGGATAGTTCATGATAATCGCCTGGATTCTCTACAAAAATAGTTAATTGGTCAGTTTGACGTATTAATAACGAGGTTTATCTGAAAATAAAAAGTTGTTAAAACAAGTTGTTACATTCACCAGTGGCTTGAAGCCAAAACCAAGACGTTCAACAAACCCTGTTAAAAATATTGATAAATATTTTCACCACAATCGAGGGGTCGTCATTACGGAGTTCGAATCCAGTGATAAATATTGAAATTCGTCAGAAAGTCTTTAAACTAGTCTACACGATCAATAAATAACACGATATTTAGTAAATACCTGCGAAAAACAATAATATTTATTTAAAAATGTTCAAAGTAAAAAAAGAAAGAACACCTCAAAAGCCTCAAAAACTTGTCAAAATCGTAGTTGGCACAGTGCTACAAAGATATTTTGGCGTTTCAATGATATTGACAGGGGCATTGCCGGTAAACATGAGCCAAATTGTTTTGTTAAATTCTATTGAAAAAACAAGATGGCTGCTTTAGTGATTTTTGCTACACGCCAAAAGATTATTGTACAGTTGTATCTATCATTCAAGCGCTTTTGCAATTTGGTCGCTTAAATTACATCAAAATAACCGTAAAAAAAATGGTCACCAAACATTTTTAATTGACAATAATACAAGCGCTTTTACGATTTGTTCGCTAACATTACTCCTAATACTCCTAAATGACATTAAAAAAAAATGGTCACCAATCATTTTTAATTGACAATAATTTACAAGAAACCCATAGATTGAATAGGAAAATACGGAACATAGCAGCTGGTGCCTTCGAACTCCTAAGACCTGACTCCGTGAACTCGGCACTATTTAATAGACTATCAAAACTTGGAACTTAGCTCGTTTCGCTATCCTACTCAACTTGAATACGCGGGTGTCGCTTAGGGCACCGCTTAATTTCGGAAAGATAAAAATATAGAGATGTTTGAGTTGGTATTACAAAGAGAAAATCACAACTTTGTTCTAACAGAAAAAGAGAACGTGTAAATGTCGGTAATGGACGAAACAAAAAGATCTTTTGATGTCGGAGAAAATGTAGGTTTACCCATAGACTTATAAAAAAAGATGGACTCCGCGCCACGCATATCGAAAGTGAAGCACAGTAAGTATGCCGGGACCGCTTGTACAAACACGCCACGCGCTCACATTTACATCATAGTATGCCGACCGGCCACCACGTGACACGACAGCGTCAATCGTCAATCACGCACACATAGATCGGTACGGTGCTTCACTTTCGATATATGTGGCGCGGAGTCCATCTTTTTTTATAAGTCTATGGGTTTACCATAGCATAATAGGCTTCCTCTCAGTGAAAGGGAGTGGGCCGTAATCCACTAAGCGGGCCCAGTGCGGGTTGGTAGACGTCTGGCTTCGAACCTACGACCTACAACTCGGTAAGTCGCGGCCGTTACAACTGAGCCACAAGTGCTCCCAGTTAAGGGTTTAATTTACAAAAAAATATTTGTCTTTCTTACATTAAGAATTCTATTAGACTATTAAGTTATCACCAAAGTCAACAAAGTGGTCGCAAACTTGATAGCCAATGTTAATCGTCTATCAATTTTGTAACCGCTTTGGTTGATGACACAAGCCGATACAAATATTGAATTGAATACTTGATATATTTGGTAGAAAACATACATTTCATAAAATCACGTTTATAGCAATAAATATAATCAACCGATACGATCAGCAAACGAGAAAATCCCCAGTCTAACGTAATTAAAATAATTGAAACGACAAACTCATCGGTAGATTCCCTCCTCACATATGTTTAAAAATGGCGTTTTAATTTTATAAATTACCACTGAACATTAACGTCAAACGTCAAATAACACGTCATGTTAATGGTAGCACCATCACGTCGACACCTCATTATAATTTAATTAAGCATTGATCATTTCAACCTCAGTGATTAATTAATCATCATGTTTAAGTACTGCATACTCGTATGAATTTCACGTCTGCCAATGAAGGGCCTCTGAGTAGTCTCTAAAATGAATGGCCAAGCGGAAAATGGCCCATGATAAACACGCTAGGCAAGGGCCTAGCGTGTTCTGTGTAGGTATGTCTTGCATATTGTCACAAGGAGTAAGGACTCCTTGTGACAATATGCAAGACATACCTACACAGTCGCGTTGCCTACCATAGTGTCGCAATTTCTTGCTGTTGCTGTTAACCGAGTATCATGGAAGAGGTTACAGTTGTTACGTTCGCCTTATTACATAAGGCATCATATTAAGTAATATGCGGCTGAAATACAGTACCTACGAGTGTTGTAAAATACATGAGCCTTTCAGTCTTCATTTCGAGACTTAAAAGTAGATTTTCAAGACTTTGGATTTTTGAGTCCTTAGACTAGAGTTTTCCTATAAAAGACTTAAAATTCAAAGAACTCAAAAAGAAAGGAAAAAGGAGAGGAAGGATGAAGGAAGAAGGCTCTGAATATTCATGTCATCAAAATTTATTATTGTAAGACTTAGGACCCAACTTTAAACACTAGTACCTATAGTTATTTAAATAAGAACACAACACACGAAAGCTTTTTTATGAAACCTAAAACAAATTGCAGCTGTTGCATCAAATTTTGTGGCCCAGCACTACCTACATATCTACACAGTTAAATATTTTGAATGATGGTGTGAACAAATCTGTCAACATTGTGATTTAACCAGAGTTTAGTTTACAATAACTGTTACTTACGTGTTAGCAATAAACTAAATTATTCACTGACTGAATTAATTACATTAAAAGGTAACAAACAGTACTTATGGTTACAATATTCTAAGTCTAACTTCATTTAAATGTCTAATGCTAAAATGGACTTATGCTTTGCTAAAAACCTTTTTTTACGGATATCGATGACTTGCATTTTGTTGGATTTTTTGTAACCGATTTCACCTAAGTGTGCATACACATGAGCGACACGCTTCAACGGCAGAGACAACTGTAGCCGTCGACGCCCGGCATCGACGCGTCGGCGACTGCCGTCGACAACATGCCGCTTGTGTATTTATGCATTTATTCATAGTCAACTTGGCTGCAAGTGGCCGCTGCCGTTGTCGCATGTCGCTCGTGTCTATGAGCACTAAGTTGGCCCAGAATCCTATAAAGCTATCATTGAATTAAGAACCTCCTCGAAGAAAATAGTATTGTTCTTTTAAAAAGGTTAACGCAGAATTAGGGCGGGCTGCATCGCATTACAAAAATCCTCCTAAATCACTTTCTTAAATTGTGTATGAACTAGCACACACTACAGGCGGGCCACACCGCGCTTATTTGTATTGAAATGCGATGCGCTGCGGTCCGACGCGGCTGTTATGTGTACTTAGCCTAAAGCGGAAGCACCAGAGTACAATTTGCAGGTCACTATCAGGTTGTATGTTGATCATAAAAACCATCAATACATCTCTCTAAGATCACAGTACCCTATTGAATGACTATTGTATGAAATCATGACATTTGAGGCAAAATAAAAACTTAGGGAGATTGTTGATTCCAATTATTATAATTCTGATTTGCATTTCGCGGACTACGTTAGCAAATCCCATAAATCAAACTTTACCTTCATATTGGCATCAGTAAACTGAAAAGGGGTTTCTGGATTATTATTCTCAGTATCTCTGTGTACCATCAGCAGATCAGAAAAGTGTTGCAGTGATGTAAAAAGTTTCCTATAGCAGATGACCTGTTGAGCAAAGGTAAAATAAAGCTTTCTCTATGAAAAATTGTTTCAATTCCAATTTTATAATTTGCATAGTTTCTTTAAAGCATTCAGCGTTTCGTCTGCTAATTAAGTGATGGAATAATTCACGTAAAGCTATTCCTAAGTGAAATCTACTATGAGAATAAAGTAGAGTGATTATTATATCTAGTTTGATTTAGTGGAGTAATATCCTAGCTAGTGCATACCTTTATTGTACTATGCATTAAACCATAATCATCCTATAATGTGGGCTTATAATCCACCACGCAGCCGGTTGGTAGATGTCAAAAAAATGTCTTTGAATTTTTGGTTCTAGGACCTGCCGGTTTCCGCACGAGGTTTCCTTTACGGTTTTGAGAGCAGTGGTGATGAAATGATTAACGTAACGTAAAGCGCCTGTCTGGCTTCGAACCCACGACCCACGAGTTGTGACTCACAATGGGACTACATGACCTAATGCGCGGTCACTGTCGGACTGCATAGAAAAGAATGAGAAAGAAGCGCGATGACACAACGCTGGTATTTTATTGCAAAATATCTATTTCCAAAAAATCGATTGTTTGAGCCAAAAAAATTAAAATACTAGTGCTTTAGTATGTTGCTTGTAGAATAATCTGACAAAAAATCAGAATGATTGTATGCATAATAGTATGGTTTTTATTGTAAAACGAAAGTTTTTAAGTTTTTAGAGGTATCTTCATGATTTTTTCTATCGGACCAAATTAGTTGTATTATGTTTTTAACACACTATCTACCTAGCGTATATCCTGAGGAATAACATATATTTTTCTGATTTTGTTTGCTGTAGTCGATCATAATATTATACTTTTAGGCATTATAAAACTTGAATTTTTTGCGTTTAGGTCCTGTAGTCCCCTTAAGTCAGGGCCGTTACTACTGGGCCACCATTGCTCTGCTATACAGCTTATGCTAGGTCTATTGCCCTTTTCAATAAGGCACGTCTTCCATATATTGAGAACGGGTCCAGTCTCAAGAACGTAACAACTTAGTTATTTATTAAAGAATCGTTCACCTCTCGTAGTGTTAAACTTTGTCTGGATTTCTTTACGAGCTTAAGATCTTATGCTTGGCTGACATGGATGCAACCACTAGTCATGGTACTTCACTTATACACGTACTTTCGAAAATATTAATGGTATACAGTAGTTGCATTACAGTTAATACTTACATTCGGCAAACTGGTTTTAAAATTCAAAATGTTACGTTTAAATAAAGACATTGTAATAATAAAATATAATTTGTTTTCAATAATATTATAAGAATCACTGTTACCATAAATCACTATGACAATTGATGACAACTACAGATTGTTGAAATATTTCATCGGTCAAAAATTACGTTACGTTTTATTTTATTACTACCTCTTTTTTTAAAATAAACCTGGATCATAATCTGCCTAGCCTTTTGCCAACTACGTTGGGGTCGGCTTCCAGCCTAACCGGATACAGCTGAGAGTACCAGTATTTTAAATGGAGCGACTGCCTATTTGACCTCCACAATCCAGATACTGGGTAATACGTTGGTAAGAAAAGTCGAAACTCGAAAGTCTGACAACCAGTGTCAGACTTTCGAGCTTCTGACTACCCGTAATGACTGTCAAAGATTTACGAATGACAGCCGGGACCAACGGCTTAACGTGCTTTCCGAGGCACTGAGAGAGGTCTCGGTATATAAAGATGGTCGCCTATCCACAGACCAACCGCGGCAAGTGTAGCTTAACCTTATCTATCGAACTGTCCGACTGTTATTATTTAGCCACGGGCCCCTCCAAAATAAACGTGGGTAAATCACGTAATATTTATTTTTGTATTTTTTTTACCTAGTACCTACATACGCTACCATTACAGTTTCCTAATTCGGTAGTGTAGTTAATTAACAATTCATGAAATAATTTAGAACATATTAATATCCATTTCATACAAGATTTACAAATAACGGCAAATTTTTCAATATTTGGTGTAAATATTACCGTTTGACAGCTTTTGCATAGAAAAGATGCCAAACTGTCATATTTATTCTTCAGATAAAAGTTATCTGACTATTGAAAAAACAGCTCTTAAAAACTTAACAAGTGAAACGTTACCCTTGCGAACTCGCTCAGTGAAGATGAGAAAAGATGTTTTTTCGGCAACCACATTTAGTGTGCGCATGTAGGTAACTAACTATATACGTAGTAGGTATCATCGCACTGAACCAGCTTAATAATATGGTAAACACCAAACTGTTCTACTTTCCTCCTGCCTAAATCGCAGAGAAATTTAATAACTATTATCAAAATATACGTAAACGTCCCAGCCATTATACGAAACGATGTCACAAACTAATGTACGAAATATTCTAAATATTGCCCACTTGCCCGCCCAAAATAGTCGGGCAAGTTCGTAATGCCGCAAGAAAACATCGAGGAAAGTGATTCCAACAAACTAAAAGTTGTTACCAGCTACCCAATATTAACGGATATTGGAAAAAGATGGTAAAAGATGGCAGTTGCCGGATCAAGGCTAGTGGGCACTAATATTCCCTGGATGCAATATCGGGGTTCATTGCCATAAAACCGCTCGAAGCGAATATCTTGGGTACGATATTGACCTTATAGCATTTCGCCGAGAAAGCAGATATCTGAGGCAATTTCAACATCGTAAATGATGTTTATCGTGGTAACCCAGTGACCCTAGCCTCCCCACTCCCCCCTACCTATGAACACTTGTCAAATGGCACTGTATCGCTTTCTGCACACGTATCGGTCGCACGTGTAACTGAGCTGTTCTCTTGTATACTTGTGTTATGTACCGAGGTATGACCGAAGGTATTCATGTTTCATGTCACTTTATGTAGCTACAAATTGAATAAGAAAATTATTTTTGAACTGGTAGAGTATACAGGTTGTCCGGTAATTAATGGATAATTGTACTTATCATTATGAACAACTTTTAATACGGGACCAAACATGAAATCGCGAAAACAAAAAGGTGTTCCCTACATTTATGTTCGCATAACTCGTCTTAATTTAGGTAACCGCTGATAATTTTTTCGCGATTTCAGGTTTGGTCCCATAGTAATAGTTGTTCATAATGATGAGTACTATGACCCCTTAATTTATTTTTTGTTTGATTAAAAAATTTCCCCCCATGGGAATAAAAGCAGCGTCAAAGTCTGTCATGTAGTCGAACCGATGCGTGCTGGGCCCATTTTGGTTTATCATCTATACATGACTGTGGCGGTCAAAAGGTTAAAGTTATTTTGAGTATGTAGGCCCGGCAAGTTTTAACTACGCGCTTAAATATCCCTACACACCTTTATACCATAAATAAATTTATCGATAGTTATGAGATATTGAAAATAAGTCCGTAAATGACCATTTATTTTGGAAAGATTGTTTTTTTCCGACTGTGTTAAGCAGTCATCATCATCATCTACCTAGCCTTTTCCCAACTATGTTGGGGTCGGCTTCCAGTCTAACCGGATGCAGCTGAGTGTTGACTGTGTTAAACAGTATCTACCTATAACTACCACTGTTTGTCTCTGCATCACCCAAAGGTTGACTGCTAGAAAATGCCTATCCGCCTCTGTACATTTGTGTGCTTAAAGCATTAAAAATAAAAAACTTATAAACTGATAGCTTTTCTGTAAAACTCAGTCCATCTCAGTTTTGTACCAGAATGACCGGTGCCCAAACTTTATTTTTAATGCGAATAGGAGCGAGTTCGATAGGAAATGAAAATATTACACACTCGATTAATCCCACAAGTCAATAAGAAAGTAATAACATCAAATGCTTCCATTTAAATAAAAATAAACGTTCAAATTTCCACGTCAAATTTAATTTCTTGTTGACTGTGGTGGCGTTCGTTAGATTGAAACGATTTTCAATCGAGCGACAAAAATATTCGGCGCCATTTTTAAACGCAACCGGTGACTCGGTGATTCGTTTACACGTCTACCTAACTTTTGAATCAAGAATATTCAAATGAGCGCTTCCTTAAAAAAGCTTTAGAACATTTTTTTCGCGGAATTGCAAATTCGAATTTCTGATTTTCGATTCGTAAAAATAATGATCATTTATTTTCTTCTGGAGGATTTGGTACCTATCTACGTAAAAAGAACAAGTAACCACGTGTAACAGATTTAAGGTGTGGCGCTCCGGAATGTTTTATTAAAACAAAATTACATTAAGCTCTCCACCACACTTAAAGGCGGTCAGACCAAAAGGACAACTGCCAAAGAAAATGTCTAAACGTAAAAACAAATATAAGACCGTTTTAGTGAAAAAGGAAAATGTGGTATTTTCATTTCCATTAACCGCCACGATTCGCTTATAAAATGTACCTTCTTTATCAAGTTAAGTAAAAAGATTCTGTGTGTTTGGTGATAAAGTAAAGCATCGTTTAAATTGAAAGTGGACTTAGCTAAACCAGTACCTACTTTTTAACAGATGTGAAAGTTTTTTAAAAGCCCTTTTAAGTTAGGGTCAAAAATTAAGATATCTTTTGACCTTTATTCTGACCTACACTTCATCTACATTGAGTTATATCTCTTCGTGTAGTTTAATAAAGTGCCTTGTCAAACAAATGTTTTGGCCTTAATTATCTAAATATCTGGTAAATCTTTTACGTGAATCTTTTGAATCGGATTTGATATCAGGTGTAAAGGAAATAGCCTGTAGGTACAAATGGCAACTAATTAATGAATATTTAATTAAGGTATGTCTATTTGAAGAAAGACTTTGAACGACGTAAACCGTAGTCTATTTCTACTATAGGGAATCATTTTTTCACATTGTCTGTATATTAGCAGAAAGAAAGCAGAGTTGAGCTCTTATTGTTTGGTTTTAGGTATTTTTTTGCTTTTTATTTTTTATTTTCGTTATGTGCAGGAATTGAACCCGTAACTAGTACCGTATTGATAAAACTCAACCTGTAGGTTGAGCGGTGGTGGTAGCGGATTGAGAAAACTACTTTTTCCTCAATCCGCTCACAGGATACGCAGCACACATTAAAATCCGAATTTAAAAAAATAGCTTATTTTGTTAGCCCATACTGTCCCACTGCTGGACAAAGGCCTCCCTCAAATCTTTCCAGAAACTCTTTTCCCGCGCCACCTTGACCAAGCCCAATATCGCTAATAAAAAAAAACAGTGGCACTCGGAGAGTGCCGACAGAAGTGAAAACAAAACACAAACAGAATACTTTGCCATTACTCACTGACATATCGGATATATACATTAAAACCGAGTACAGTACCGAACCCATCCGAATGTAGCGCGGTGTCGGTAACAGTGTCGCGAGTTCAATGGTTTTTTCCCATCTCAAAAAATGCCCAACACGCATTAAGAAGTTTTCACTGCAAAAAAAAATTATACGAAGGTACCTAATTATGAAATAATATACCTAGGAACAGTAAAACCAGTTTTGTTAAAGTAACAAAGTACGGTATACTGAATACTAGTTTGCATGTTTACAGTGCGACATTTCGAGCAGAATGCCACGGCTCGAGCCAGGATAATGTCAATCTATCCGACAGGCGACGCACCCACACCAAGCTACGAAAGCCAGGTTAAGTTACCAGTCGAGCTATTTCGAGCACCCTAATAAGAGTTTTATATTCGGAAAATTATTCTAGTACACACACTGCTCGACGTTTGGGCTCTTTCGTTTAGTATTTCTATTTTTATATTTGTCTAGAGTACTGTAATATTATGTGTGTTGCATATAATAACGGGTTAAAATCGAACGTTATATTTTTTGCGATTATTTCAAGCGAACGTCTTTACGTCATCATTATCAGCCTACAGCAGTCCACTGCTGGACATAAGCCTCTCCAATTGCATGCCATTTAGTTCGATTCTCGGCAACTATAATCCAGCTGCTACCAATCACCCTGCGAAAATCGTCGCTCCACCTAGCCTCCTATGATTAGTCTTTACATCACCGCGGCTATATATTATCACTGTTTCTTCCAAACAAAATCCTAATACAAAAATTTTAAAGCTCATTCTAAATTCGCTTGATTGTTCGAATGTAACCAAAGTTATTTTATTACCAGCCTGCACTATATAAGGTCCACTTTTACAGAAAACCTTTGCATTGCCGTTCGACGCTCGCCGTGGACGGTCGTGCTGCCCGCTCTCGCTCGCTGCACGCCCCCACCGCCTCGCCGCCCCGCCGCCGCCCGCTCTCGCTACGCTAGCCGTAACGAGCTCAGTAGTCTCCGGACTACGCCCGTACCCTGTCAATAGCCGCCTTTTTCAAGGCGTGGTTGATAGAAGTTGTTTCTTTAAGAGAGATTCGTCATCACACGTGTCGTCGAGGTTTTTTGGCCCCTTCCGGGTAAAAACCACAGTTTCGTGGTCCTTGGTGGATACCTCACGGTGCCAACGAAGCCAAGGGGGTGGTGCCCCAATCTCACCCGCCGAGCCCCATCAGGGCGAGGCAGTCAATTGGAATCGGGAGCTAGAAGCTTGGCCTTGGGGGTGGCTCCTAGTCAGCTCTAGCTTCGTAACTAATCCCTTGTCCACAGCTCGCGTCTAGTACGGTTGGGTGTGTCAACCCCTTCGTACTAGAAGCCGGTCTAGGGTGTCTCTACACCCATCGCACAGACTGATTAGGGCCCCGTTCGCACAATAAGATCGGCGACGGGTCACAAGCTTAGGGCTCACTTCAGGTACTCACCTCCCTGTCTCACACCCGACAGGGAGGGTAGGATCTCACACCCCCGGGCCCATCCACCCGGGGTGCTAGGTTGTTAGGGATTCACGCCCCCTATGGTTCTTCCCTCTCCCCGCCCCCCTTCCCGATCATGGCAGACGCGGTCATATTGGCGTTCGTAAAAGAGGTCCTCTTCAAGGACCCCTCTTTCGTTAACCAGTATGCCCACCGTCTTATTAATTTTAGACGCCCTCCCGGTTCGGTCATCGACATTGACTTTAGCGACGCGCTAGTCAGCCCCCTCTTTCCGCCAAACTCTGGCGAAATCCCCGAGGCCGCCGCCGCCTCCCCTCCCGCACCCTCCGTGCCAGCCCCCTCGCCTGCACCTTCTGTGCCAGCCGCCGCCCCCAAACCAGCACCTTCCGTGCCAGCCCCCAAACCCGCACCCTCCGTGCCAGCCCCCAAACCCGCACCCCCCGTGTCAGCCCCAAAACCCGCACCCTCCGTGCCAGCCCCAAAACCCGCACCCTCCGTGCCAGCCCCAAAACCCGCACCCTCCGTGCCAGCCCCTAAACCCGCACCCTCTGTGCCCGCCCCAAAACCCGCACCCACTGTGCCAGCCCCATCACCCGCTCCCTCCGTGTCCGCCCCGAAACCCGCACCGTCCGTGCCAGTCCCCGATCCCGCACCTTCCGTGCCAGCCGCTATCGCAGCTGATACTCCAGAGAGTATGGACACATCCGTACCCCAATCTCAATCCGACTCAGAGGAAGCCCTCTCTGACTCTTCGTCCTCCTCGGAAGACGACTATATAGTCGTCGGAAAGGGTGGCAAGAGGAAGAAGAACGCCTCCTCTCACGCCAACAAGGCCAAAAAGTCGGTCGCGGTAATCCCCTCTATCCCCCGCCCCCCCACCCCACCCTCCGCCGCACCGCAGGCCAATCCCGCGTCCAGCCTCTCGGCTACCCCTCCCGCTTCGAACGCAAAGAAGCCACGACCCCCGCCCCCCATCTATGTCCAGGATAAGTCCAAATGGACAGAAATTTCCAAAGCGTGTGTTGATCAAAAGATCAACTACACGAACGCC
The DNA here is from genome assembly GCA_963669345.1 of Gortyna flavago. NCBI lineage: Eukaryota > Metazoa > Arthropoda > Insecta > Lepidoptera > Noctuidae > Gortyna > Gortyna flavago. Next base: position 13,506,721 of record OY770126.1, read on the forward strand.
CGCTCAACCCAACAGGGTATAAAGGTAACGGTCGCCTCGTCCTCGGACTACAGGGACCTTACCCGTCTCCTCCAGACAAGGGCTTACTCCTTCCACACATACTCCCTTCCGGAGGAAGTCCCCACCCGCGTAATCATCAGGCGCGTCCCCAAAGAAATCCCCACCGAGGAGATCAAAGAAGACCTTGCTTCACAAGGCATCCCCGTCTCAGCAGTCCATCGCTTGCACAAAGCATGGAAGGGCCTAGTCTACGACATGGTCCTGGTAATCTGCGACCCTACTGAAGGACATCACCCCATCTTCAAGGTGAAGTCAGTCTGCTCCCTCTCGGGTATCTCTATCGAGAAACCCAGGAAGTCCAACCTCATCGGATAATGCCACAGGTGCCAATTGTATGGCCATTCCCAATCCCACTGCTACGCGACACCTAGATGCGTCAAGTGTCTAGGTGCCCACGGCACGTCAGACTGTCCCCGCCCCAAAGACCGCTCTCAGTGCACAGAGCCACCGAGCTGCGTTCTTTGCGGCCAATCCGGGCACCCGGTTAACTACCGAGGCTGCCCCAAGGCTCCCAAGTCTTCTTCTCCCAAACTGACGAAGCGCGCGAGCGACCGTCAGCAAAGGGAAAGCCCCTCTGTGAGGATCCCGATCCCTTCCTCCCAGATGCCCGATAGGCTCAGTCCCCAAAGGCCCTCCCCATGGGCGAACCTCAACCACCTCAAAGCTCCCGCAGCTTCGGTGCCCCCCCCACCCCCGACTATCCCAGCGCTGATGGCAACTGTCATCCCCGCGCCATCTGTAGACCCCTCGGTCCCAGTAGCCCCACCGGTAGCCCTTCCAGCCGCCGCGCCCAGGGCTCCCGCTGGTCCCAGTAGGTCCCCCCCGACTCCCGCCTCCCGCCCCCAGCCTAGCAGCATGGAAGTAATAATCGGTGCTTACGCAGCCTTTATTGCCCCCGCAAATGCCATGGCAGCGGAAATCCAAGCCTGTAACGGCAATCCTCGGCGCATCGCCGAGATTTTCAATGCGTATCCTCAGATTACGCAAGTCATGCAAACCCTCAACTTCTAAAAAGCTCCAATGGCTTTACAAAGAATGAGCGTTACCAAACCCCGATCCCTTAGACTAGGGTTTTTTAATGCAAACGGCATTAAAAATCAACGCGATGAGATCGCCGCGTTCCTCCGCGATCACCAGCTCGATGTCCTCTTAGTCCAGGAAACCTTCCTGAAGCCCCATCTGCGGAACCCGAACATTGCCAACTACAAGATAGTTCGCAATGACAGGTCTCGCTGCCACAAGGGCGGTACCCTCATCTACTATAGGAAGTCCCTCCATTGCATCCCGATAGACCCGCCCGCCCTTATCTCTCAGCTAGAGATCTCTATCTGTCGGCTCGGCATGACCGGTCACCCCGCAATCACCATCATCTCCGCCTATATCCCGCCCACCAATGGTGCGGAGGATCCCATCTCTCTCACTACCGATTTCACTACACTCTTCGATATGAGTGACTCCGTCATCATGGCGGGGGATCTCAATGCCAAACATCGCCCCTAAACACTAATAATAATACCGATCCAGCCTGTCCCTTGCTGTCCTCTTCCAGCGACGCCCTGAGCCGAGGTCCGAACCCCGCAGGGGGTTACCCTTAGCGCTGTCGCTTAGTTTTTAAGTTATTGTATGCCCTGGCTGGAGGCCTTAATTTGAGGCATCCACAGGAAAGTCCGGTTAAGCAGTAGCCATCCTCATAAAGGATGAACTGCGAGATGCCATTTAAAAAATAAAATAAAATAAAGAAAACCTTTGCAGTACTCATAACATAAGTGTAGAAAAGTTGACTTATTCTTGTTTGCAAGAGCAAAATTGTTTGACGGTTCTGTCGGCCTAGGAGCTGAAGTAACAGGCTTCGGATCTAAATCTTTGTGTTTGTCTGATTTTCAAGCGAGCCATAACATATAATATTATCATGCCTATTTTTAAACCTGGTTGTGGTCCATGCAGAAGACGTTCTCTTAAAACAAATTCGCATTGTGCAGTTTATATCCCATTTTACCAAAATCATTAGTTCTTACCAAATTAAGTAAATGACTGAACCTGTACTTATAGGACTAAAAGTGAATTTCAAATGAAGCTATCAAAAGTATACAATCAGAAGGTACATAAACCCCGACGACTTACTACTCCCGAAATTCAGGGAGAATTTCCCATTCAGTGGTAATAATACAACGTGGCACTTAGCTGTAACTATAATATACAGACACACTTGAGTAACACCAGCTTGATGGCTACTTGTGTAGAGAGCTCCGGAGCTCAACGTACTAACTTACTGAGAGCATACATAGTAGGTATTACTAGTTTATTACCTTCACTACCTACGGTACTAATTATTTCTGGGACTGGCTACCTAACATTGTATGTATAAATGGGTAAATTGATTTTCTGATGAAGCCTCACTTAGAGGGTGTTACGCAACAAAAGATAAATAAATAATTTTGTCTCTTTCGTCAACAAGTCATTTCAATAAAATACTGCAGTTTTAACATTACAGTTTTTCTATAAACAATCTTGATAAAAAAGATGCCGCCAGCATTTATCAAAACAAAAAGGCACAAGGAATGTTAAAAGTCAACTGAATAGCTGAGTTGAAATGGTATAAAAGTCTTACTTGAAGCGGATTCTATTCTAGGAGAATGTTTACGACGGCTTAGTGCCACTGCGAATGCGACTCGGAATATTGGAGTTTAAAAAAAAAATTGTAACCTCGAAATCCAACGATATTTCATATTTTCGAGAGTTAAAAGGGAAGTTGTTCAAATCCAGGGAGAGATAATTTATGTCAGGGATTAAGCTGATGGAATGAAAGGGAATCTACTAAAAGAGCCTCGACATCAGAACCTCTTCCGTGGACACAGTTCACACTCCCGTTTCGCAAAATTGCTTTGCACCCACACTTAGATTAATAATTAAAAAAACTACGATAAAACTCAAGTTACAATAAAGCACACACAAGTGTCTGCATATGATAACAAGAATACAAATAAAACTGTAGTTTCAGTCAGCTATTCTAATGTGACAAAGCAAAGAAAAGCCAAAACAATTCAAAGCAACTTGTACGTTTCTTAGCAACTGCGATAATAAAACTATACGATATTCCGAGCTCTATTCAAATAAAAAAAAATCTTGAAACATTATTCGGAGACTGAACTGGTTACGAAACTCTCTTGCAAAATGGGAGTACTGGGGACGCAAAACGGTTCATTCCCTTTGTTTTATGAGACAATTAAGAAACGAAGGGACGTCGGGGTGGCGCGAAGAGTAAATTTTTGTTCCTCGTAATAAAAGAAGCGAGAGCATTTAAATAGCAGATTGAAAACTCCTAACGATCTATGTTAAGTTCACGACGTAACAAGGATTTTTCGGTAAAAAAGGTTACGGCGCAGTAATTTACATTTTATTATCTTGTGGTCGGATTTATTTAAAGGTGCCCTCACACTACTCTACCGTCCTATAAGCGTTACGTAACGTCAGTCCGTCAGGGCTTAGCAGTCAGGGTGAAGTTTATTACCCACGTGTTTTATTTGAGGAAGCTTTGCATTGTGACTATTTACCTAAGTAAGAAATGTCTTTAATAGTAGCGGACTTTCGACTACATAGACAAACTATTTATACCTAAATTAGTTTTGTATAAACATTCCAAAGCAAATCTATTTTACTTTCTACAGTCCGGCACCAAAATAAAATGTGTATTTCTAGCACTGTAGTGAAACCAAAGCTTAAAGCCACACTTATTGACAGCCATTTGCATTTGGCTTACGTTAGACAAAGTTTAACCGAGGAAGGGGGAAGTAAAAACATTCTGCTCCACTTGGCTGGACAGTGCAGACAAGCCGCGTTTCTTTTGTGTTGAGATAAGACAGGATATTCCTTACAATATTTTGCTTGTTTAAAATATTAAACCCTTGATTAATGGCCGTTTTAGTTCAATCGCTGTTTCAATAAAAAAATCAGGTTTTTCTGTATATTTTTTTTACAAGCCTTCAATTTGTATCAAAGAAAGAAAGAATAAAGTTTATTTGGACACAGTTCGGGAAAAACAAAATACAAATAGAAAAGTGAAAATATTGTTTTAACTACCACTCACTGTGTAGGTATCACTTATGATATCATTATTTTATAAATTAAAATGGCATAATAACAAATAACTTTTACCTATGCTTACGTGACTTTATTTAATAACAAATATTTTTTGAGACATTTAGTCATTTTTTTTTTTTCCCATAAACATGATCATGACACACGATCTGCAACATGATCTGCACGAAAAACACTTCAATAGCGATGCATAATTTTTTCAGACTGACAGATGATTTTCGCAACTAATACAAACGTTACGTACACATTCCGAACGATGCCGTCATCTTGTTTACTCGAATTCTTTAAAGAAAAACTAGCACTTTAACCACCGCAAAAAAACTTACTTTAACAATTTAACAGTGCACTCCAACCATGTTGTTTTGAACTGAAAACTTTTCCATTAAAACTTTCCTACAGCTCCTTTATGTAGCCATTTACAAAATGTTGATATTTTATTTCTATAAAAAATTACTTAAAATGGTCTTTTAATGAAAAAGGGCGGGCTTTTAAGAGTTCTTTAGTAAATTAATTAAACCCACGTTTACCTGGTTTCCAACGATGAAAGAAAAAATGCCTCATACCGGTATACTTGTTTCAATTAGGGTTTGATTTTATTTATGGTTATAGCCAATCAACCAATCCTTTGGTTAGAATCAATCGCAGGTCAGAGTTAACATTTTGACTTTTAGCTGGCCTAGTGTAGTAAGTAAGGAGTTTCAATAGAATACGAGGGCAGTTTATACTGGTTTTGTTACCACGTGGGGCCAGTATGACCTACACCCTGTGGCCTTTTGGCATTTTATTCTTTATTTTCTGTTTTTTTTTAATAGTTTTAATGTGTATTTTTTTGCTGTTATGCCAATAAACGCATTTTTGACGAATGACGAACAACGACCAAAAATAATTTTTAAAGTGTACATTTGTTTTTTTTTTTTCAATAAACAGCTTTCTATTCGCAAACCAGTTCGAAATTTACATAAAACCTTTGATTAGTTACCTCCTTAGTTGCCATGTTTCGGAGTAAAAGATCGTTTACTATGTAATTTATTTGGCCGCTAAAACACGACAGATATGGATATTCATACAACTTTTGCTGGCCGCTGCTCGCATGTATTTGGCCTGTACAGCTATTTCGGTTTATCTCGAAGAAGGTTGTCAAAATAATGCTCAACTTTCCAAGCATGTTCGAGAAATCATTATTTTCGTCTACACTGTAACTTTTAGCATGTTTCGTATGAACCAGAAACTTATTAAAGCAATTTCAAGACAGCTAATGAAGCCATACATTAAAACCAGAAAGTGTCTTCACTGACACGCACTTGTCTAGTTTTTGTTACACAAGAACTTATTAAAACCGAGCCAACTGGGAAACAAATTTATGCGCTATTTTCTAAAGTAGCTGAAGACCTATTAGTGTTCTTAGTGCGAAGTTGATTCTCTGTGTTTTGTTATTATTTAAGTTTTTACTTAACATACAGGGGAATTATTTTTTATTTGATAAGCAAATTGACACAAAATGTACGTTTTACTTTACATTTCATGTTACATTTCACCAAACTATACCTGTATTACAGTCTTTTTCTAAAGGTCTGTCTGTCATATTAACAGAAGGGGCAAGATGTTTTTTTTTTAATCATTTTGTTATGCCATAGTTCCTGTTGCTCAATTTTCAGCACCCTGACTGCATAACACACTATCAATCTGAATTATTTGCAGGATATTGCTAATCCATTGCTTTATAATATGTTCAAAAAATTTGTCTGCTCAACAAGTAAATAACGTAATATATGTTATTCAACTGTCAAAAACCATACTGATAGTGTGTTATGCAATAACCCCCTAGGTTAGAAATATCCTATCCACTGGTTACTGAAAAAATGTTGAAAATCCAAAAGTGCACGACTATAAATTTTGATCGTAGACCGTATAAAAAACCATAGATATAAATACATAGACATTAATTCGTTTTTTATTAATTATAATTAAACTACTTTGAATAAAAGAGCCATTTTTAATAGGGTTCCTACGTTCGTACTATGGGTCAAACGAATCTATTAAAATTTGACTCAATTAATTGATTTTTTCGCAAGCTTAAATTTTTATGAATATTTCAGAAATATTTTGATGTTTTTTTCAATTATACTGCATTAAATAAATTTTTGAAACCAGACTTTATCTCCATTAAACAGTACAGAATTAATCTCGATTAAATTATCTTTACAATGGTATATAAATTTTAGTAGGTTCTGTGAACTAGCAGGAGTATAATGACAGTAGAATCAGTGGCAGAAAGGTGGCAATTTTTTTTTTCGATCGTAGGACACTCTAATGCTTCGCACGATCAGTCGTGCAATATAACACCTATAGGTAAGTAAGTCACATATTTTTTCATTAGTGGACAGCTTTTACACGCCCTTCATAACGTGTCACAAATTATTTCACAGAACCTTACCATTAACGTTCTCGTTAAAAGGTTTTTGGTAGGAGGACATTGTTTTTTCGCGACCCTCGTCACGGGTAATTTTGTTACCAACTAATTAATTTATATTTTCACTAGCCGTTTTCCCCGCGGCGGGGCGTGCTTTTTACGTCACAACTAGATTGCTTATATCTTTTCCGGACGCACAAAGTAAGGCCTTGTCCAAACTGGGCCACGTTCATATCAGCGCATTGTTTCGGAACTATGTCGCTGTATTTTTCGGCACAAATTTCGGCAATGCAAGCCATGTGCTGCATACTAGAACTGCTTTATTATGATGTTGCTACCTATATAAATCGCCACTTGCCTGTGTTATGTGGAGCAGTCTTTAAAAGTTTAGTTTCGTATTATTTTACAATAGCTTTTGCCCGCGGCTTTAACCCCGCGTATGTCGGAAAATATCTAACGGGTACGTACTACCTAGATATAAAGTATTATATGTGTAAAATCCCAGTTACAAACTATCTATGTGCCTTTCATCCAAATCCGCTTTTGCGTGATTCAGTAAGTACCTAACAAACAAACAAAAAACATAAACTTTCACATTTATAATATAATATGAACAAACAGCTCAGCTCAGCTTATAAGCTATGACATTTTGCCAAACCGAGATATTCGCGAGGAAAAAAATGCAACAGGAAAAGCGTAATCTTTTTCCTGTTTTTGTTCTTTTCACAAAATAACTCGTTTTTTATCTGATTATTTTGCATATACCTACTACATTTTTAAAGATATTTCTGACCATGCTCGCATTGTTATTGCTTTTAGTAGTGTGCATACGGTCATTAAAAAAACCAACTTTTCCATTTCCCTTTTCCCGACTATTTCGCAACACAAAAATCTACAATAAGTACATGTCGTTAGCTGTAAGTACAACTACTATGTGCTTCAACCAATTATTTCCTGTGTTTAATTTTTGCGTAGGTTCTCTCTGAATTACCTAAGCCTTCAGATAAAAAACATGCTTTGTAATCACAAGTATTTAGCAGTTCAGTGAAAGAAAATATACGTAATGTAAACAAAGAAATTGTCTAATTTGTAAAATTTCATTCTCCCACCCAGATACATTCATAAAAACTGGACTCATCAAACGTTTCAACAAAGGAAGTAGGTGGGTAGAAAATTAGCCTTCAGAAAATAAGCTTATCTTAGACCCTTATAATCCGTACCCGGAACTTTGATCCCCTCAAAATGGAGCAGACCTACAGAGATTGACATTTACTACGTTATCTGTCCCAACAGACAGCTCGCTTTGAAACTAGCGCTCGCCGAAATATGATCACCATACTGTAAGTCGGCCGCATATCAAACGTGACGTCATACCGTCTACCTCTACGTCATAAAATATTGTACTTTGTACAAGTCTTCTTTTGTCCTCAAAATATTATTTCTCTCGTATCTTTCATAAACTCGTTGTTACTTAAGTACTTTGTAAAACAAACGAGACGCCATACGCTGGTAATTTCAGGAAATGTGATACGGGAGTATAAAGTAACTTTTTGTACAATACATCTGCGTAATTACCTCTCCGTCATTATTTTATGTAAATAAAGAGGGTATTAAGGAAGGAAGTAATTAGTTTAAATATAAAAGCATTCACCGATACTTTATTGGGTTTAATTGACGTTTTACAATTAATAACAGCGTGGGCGTTACATTTTAACGTCATGCTTATAATTTCGGGGAAATGTAATTACTATTTATTCTCAGTAAACTTTAGTCACACTATATAATTTAAAGCATACCTAGATAAGTTTAAGATGCGGACGAGAACTTCGACGCATAAGTGTCCTTTTGTTTTTTATTTATTTGATAGATAGTTATTTAGTTAGTCGTGTCGTGTAAATACTAACAAATTGAAAAATTTGTTTGGCTGGTCAATTTGGAATATCCTGAATTTTGTTAAGGTTAATGTCCTGTGGCTGCAAGAAAATTTTACAGATTGTCATCTTTTGATGACGAAAATGTCAGACTTTGCCCCATCAACGATGTATTCCTTTTAAATAGACGGCTCTAAGGCCTGATCTTTTCTGTAAAAATCTCACCGGTCAGCTGGCATTTCACCTGATGCTAGGGATCGCCACTAATTAACAGCTCACACACCTAAGTTGTCACGGTGAGATATTTCACAGAAAAGACCGGCCTTTTACAAAACTACAACATTAAAAAAGCACATGTTCAAAGAAAAAAACAGCAGTGAACAATGTCTTCAAAATGACACGGAATCCGTTTTCGCGCTGAGTATTCTGGAGTAACCCCCCAAGCGGCGCGCTATTCTTTTCAACAAAGCGAAAAATCTTAATTCGATTGCTAACTCGTTTATTTGTTCACCTCTCCACTTAATAGGCACGGGGCCTCGGACTTAAATAAACGTTTGTTTTCCACATACAGCCGTCAGCAAAATGCGGGTTGACTATTGTTTTTCATATCTGCAACAATAGGCGTGTCCGTATCGCGTTTTTAGCGAATTCATGGGTTTCAGGTTAAAGTAAATACTGGTGGTATACCTATGAAATAAACAATAGTCCAAAACATAGTCCAAGATAAAATGAAAACATAATACTACGTATTCATAAAAACTGTATTTATATAAACTCTACGAAGACAATAATATAATTAATATTTTTTTTTACTAAAACTGTGCTTTACATTTCCTTAAATAAGTTTACCTAAGGCCGCGTCACGCGCCGGGGCAGCGGGATTGTCCGAAAGGGTTACCGCTGCCCCGGAACATAAAGGGCTAAGGAAGGAACACGGATGGGTTTTAGTCAGTAAGAGTCTGACACTCCCTTCCGCTCCACCCAGAGCGGGAGGGGTCATTGGATGATGTCCCATCATTAAAAAAAAAAAAAAAAAAAGGCCACGTCACGCTCGTTTATATGAATATGACCTACTGGTATTAATTACTATGTATTCAGGCAAAAGTTCGATTTATCGCGTGCATTCGGTTAGGACGCAGGGTGCAACATTTCTTTAGTCTAAATAGGAACCTACATATTTTCCATATTATACAAGTTTATTTGATTAGAAGATCCTATACCATATGATTTCAATTATCTTAGTAATATTTTCAGTAAGTAACCTACCTAACAGTCTTCATAGAGCAATATTTTTTTTGCTCTCAAAACCAAAAGGATTCCTGTAGATAGTCAGACATAAATAGGTTGAACATTATTGGATGACAAACATACGATAATATTACCTGTGTTCGTCAATTTACTTACAAACATATTAAACTAGCTGGCCGTAAGTACTTCGTACCAACTCAGAATCAAAAACTGTTTTGCTGAATTAAATTCAGTGTTTTAGGGTTCCGTATCTCAAAAGTTAAAACGGAACCCTTATAAGATCACTACGTTGTTCGTCTGTATGTCTGTCTGTCAAGACCCTTTTTCCTAGAAACTCGTGGAGTTATCAAGTTGAAATTAATATTAAATAGGGCTGCAATCCCTTAAAGCAGTGAAAAAATCAAACTTCTAAATCAACGCAATCAAAAGATACGGGCGCTTACGTTCCTTTTATGCCGCATATTTTGACATTCGCAAGGGAATCAAAACCTATAGGGTACTTTCCATTGAACTAGAATCATGAAATTAAGAAGAAGAAGGAATGTCATTTAGCCCAAGTAAACGAAAAAATCCGAAAACCGTGAATTTATAGTTACATACCTGAAAATTTCTCGATGCGCAAGTCCGACTCGCACTTGACCGATAAGCCGCTCCATACAAAATGTATTAGAAAATGAATTTTCTTCACAATTTTTTTTTGTGAATGTTTCCCACGTGATAATAGTTGTCTGCTATTTGGGGCAGAGACAAATCCAAGAAATCAAAGATTAAAAAGATCGATCCAGCCGTTCTTGAGTTATAAATGATGTAACTAACCCGACTTTATGTTTATAGATGTAATGAAGTACCTAATAATTATACTTTTTTACATTGTATAGGTAAAATCTATTCTGATCAATGCAGGTGATTGAGCATAATAGATTTTACTAAATAGTAGATTCTTATTTGCTTTGAAACAACCCATAGATGAGGAGCAACCAACTTAATCAAGTTTAACATAATATTTACTCATAAAACTGAACTTACGAGCAAACACATTTAGTGCTAGCTTAATTAAGTCAACCATATCTGCATACGTTAATTCATATTAGGTATAGCTAAAAGCCTTTTGAGTATCTTATGAAACCAGTATCAACAAAACTTATTTTTAATTTTTGAACGCTAAACAACGTCGAGCTCTTCAGGTTCTGAGCTGAGCTACACGATTGCTGATAAAATACTTGCACTGACTGGACTGATCCACTCAAATTTTTGTGGTACTTTCCTCAAAAGACCAGTTCAGGCATCAATTTACATGGTCCTCACATGATCTGACCAAGATTATGTCTGGATTTTATAAGAAAGAGATTGTGACCTCTGAGTTTGTATCGGCCTTTCTTCTCAGAGTAGTCAGATGAAACACCGACTCCATCTAGATTATTTTTATAATAATATATGATGTGTAATTTTATTCCGATTTTATCCTATTTGCAGAATAAATAATTTCATTTTATTTTATTTCATTTCCATAAGTCAGTTTATTTATTTATGATGATGATTAAATAATACTTGAACTGAATATATTATGCTAAAAGTTTTAAAGTACGGAAGTTTTAAGTATTATTTAAATTTTTTCGAAGCTCGGAATCTGAATTTGTGCCCGGTTGATGGCAAAAGGCTCGCCCCCTGTTACATGGGACTAAAAAATAGTTCTGGTGAAATGCGGTACACCTCTTCCTAACAGCCTTCCGCATTCCTTCTGCCTTCAGGGATTACAGGCGTAATGTTATGTTGTGATTTATTTAAAACTAGCTACGCCTCGCGGTTTCACCCGTATAAGTGGCGATCCCGTGGAAACATCGGGATAAAAAGTAGCCTGTGTTTATCATGGTTATAAAATAATCTGAGTGCCAAATTTCATCCAAATCCGTTCAGCCGTTTGTGCGTGAAGAAGTAACAAACATACAAACACTCTCACAATTAACTTTCGCCTTTATAGTATTAGTGTGATCAGTTATCGAAAACAAGCATAGATGTAGCGTAATCGGTATTTAAAACCTTGAAATCATCCAATCTTTATTCAGATGGATGAAGGAATTACCTCCTGTTTGTTGCACAAACTGTAATTCCCCCATTCAACCGAATAAGTATATACTATGAAGTGTCACACCGGACCGATCTATTCATCATTGCAACCATAGCCTGAATGGAAGCCATTCAAATTCGCCACACACTCAAAATAGCTTTGATATTCTCAATCCGGGTATATAAACCACAGCAATGAGCTAACATCAAAATTTTCAATTACAATATCTAAAGGACTTTATGTATGTATATGTACATGAAGTGAGGAAATTGCGGATAAGGTTACCTGAGGGCCAATTCTCGTAATTTTAAGAACGTTCACAGTCTAATCTCAGACTCAATCTGTCAAAAATACCTCTAATTTCCCTACATTTTGACAAGTTTTTGACATTTGTTAGACTGCGACTAGATTTTGAACGTTTTAAATTACGAGAATTGGCCTTCTGGTATTTAGTATTATATATTATACTTATAATAAAGCTGAAGAGTTCGTTTGAACGCGCTAATCTGTGGAACTACCACTGGATTGCATTTGATAGCCAAATTCTTAAGGAAGGCTATAGCATCTCCCGCTAGAACCCTCATTAGTCGAGCCAAAAGAAAAAAAACTCGTAAACAACGGTAAGCGAAAACGAAGTAGGTAATAGTGATCCATTGACACGCTAACAAGAAGAAGAACATCAGCATCATCAACCGTCAGCACCAATGCAGACCGATGTATGGAAATCTCCTGGCCGCCCCGACCCTCGCTCGAGCCAGCCCGCGCCGCTGAGTCTGTAGTTTTAAATTAGCCCCTAATTAATACCGATCCAGCCTGTCCCTTGCTGTCCTCTTCCAGCGACGCCCTAAGCCGAGGTCCGAACCCCGTGGGGGGGTGCCCTTAGCGTAGTCGCTTAGTTTTTAAGTTTTATTGTTAGCCCTGGCTGGAGGCCTTAATTAAGGCATCCACAGGAAAGTCCGGTAAAGCAGTAGCCATCCTCATAGGATGAACTGCGAGATGCCATTTAGGTATAAAAGAAAAAAAAAGGCAATCTCCTGGAATACTTAATGAGATTATAAGATTAAGCCGTGTTCAGTCCCTAATATTAGTAATAGCCAATCCGAGATGAGTAGTTGTTGATATTAATTAATATTATGGAATACTAGAACTAATCGAGTTAATTTCTGCATGGCTTTGGACGGCGTATATGCGTTGTATGCATGATGAAAATTGATGTTATTAAAAGGCAATTAACTAAAGCAACTCTTGGTTCAAACTGCCTCATAAAGTGTTCAATAAAATCAAAAAGATAGAATTTTACAATCGAAAATTACGTAGGTAGGTAGGTAGGTAGGTAGTACAAGGTCTTCATGTTTTCTAAGAATCTTATAATATAAAACCTAAGAAATCAGAAAGTTACATGTGAATAACATCATCTAAGGAAGGACCAAACTCAGGAAATGCGAAAATAAATCCATTACCGTTTCTTTTGACTTCGCCGTAATCTATTAACGGAATGGATAAAAGCGAAAAAGGACCAGGAAAGTGTGTTCGCCAATCGTAAATAACAGCTCATGTGGGCAACACTGGTCCTCCGACACACCCGCTTTCCTTATGGCCCTTAAAGAGACAATCTTGCCTCACGCTACATTAGAAATGCCCGTAAAATACGCATTGAACATCTTGTGTACCATTACCGCAAACTACTGACTAATAACTGTTAAAAATGTACAGAACATTAGCTAATGTATTGAGGCAAATGGTAATGATTTTCAGACCTTTTGGGGATTTTTTCAGTACATAGAGCCTACTTAACGACTCATCTAAAATATTTAAAAGTGGACGATATGAATATTCTTGGAAGTTACCACTTTTATTAAATAAACCACGTATAGGAAAAAAATTAAGATTAAATAAGAGAGTTCGACGAAAGAGAGTAAAGAACGCCTATATGTAGACCTCATCTCATCTGCCTAGCCTTTTCCCAATTATATTGGGGTCGGCTTCCAGTCTTTCACGTGCTTTCCGATTTACAGAGGGGTCTTGGTATGTGAAGATGATCACCCCTCCACGGACTAATCGCGGCAAGCGTAGCTTAACCTGATCGAACGACCCGTGCGGCTGTTATTACTTAGCCACATGCCCCTCTATATGTAGACCTATACACAGATAATATTTACGCATGTGTTACCTAATCATTGCTGTGTATTTACATACCCCCTTACTAATAAACGTTTTATATCAGATGAATAGTTACACACCGATTTCTCTCTTTCAGTCGTCAGTAATTTGACTTTCGAAAGAAGAAGACAAAGCGTTGTGTAACTATACAGACTCTATACAACGTTTATTAGTAAGGGGGATAATCTAAAAAGCTAAACGTCTTAAAATATTAATAATACTTAATATGTACAAGTACATCAAAAGTAGGGGAAATAATCAAAGGGCATCATAAAAATTCGTCCGCATCGCTCAGTCAACAGGAATAGTAGTATGGTATTTATTTATTTTTGGCTTACCAACTAAACACGTTGAAATAATATTGATCTAGCATGTATTTTAAAATTATAGGAAAGCTATCACCATGAATTATTTATTGTTACATAAACATCTTAACTATGTTTACTCCGTGAGCCAAGCTGTGTGTAAATTCTGCCACGCTCCCCTTTTAAACTTTGAATGGTTTCGAAGCCCCAAGATTTCAGTGACCACTTAGGATTGTGGGCAAATATCTTACGTTAAACTAGTTTAACTATTAGTAATGTCTGTAACATCGTGGCAATCTGTAATTAGCCTTTTTTGTATTGCATGAAATAAATTAACGTCGTAGAATGTATAAAGTTGTAAAATAAAACTCTGTCTTCAATTCTCGTCTAAATATCTCTCGTCTGAAAATTTTAAGAAAGTAGCAACAAGAAATACCAAAAATGAAAAAAAATAGTACCCTGTTCCCGATACCGGTGTTCTACAATTTTTTTATATTTTTAAATGTTTATATTTTTTATATCATATCATAATATTTAAAAATATAATTTATATGCATATAATGAAATAAATAATAATAATAAACTTTTAAAAAAATGTATGAATATCTACCATTTACATTCTAATCATCCGTAAGGATATCGCGCAGTGGACGTTTACAGACTGATAAATAATTTATATATGATACAAAAAAAATCAATAAATCTGCCTAGCCTTTTCCCAACTATTTCGGGGTCTGCTTCCAGTCTAACAGGATGCCGCTGAATTGCAGTGTTTTACATTGAGAAACTACCTATCTAACCTCCACAACCAAATCACTGGGTAACACGATACCCCTTGGTAAGACTGGTTATCAGTCTTTCGGGCTTCTGACGACCCGTAACAACTGTCAAAGATCCACGAACTCAACAAAACAGCTACAAAAAAATACTTACAGCTACTTATTATATCAGTTAAAATTAAGTAACATTTTTAGAAGTTGCGCTCATGGCGTCTCGATATTACCTAGATACACGTCTCAGCTGCCAAGAGGCGACGCTCCAAATCTTCCCGGTGTACAACAAAATAAAAATAAAATACAAGCGCGCGAAGAAAATATCTCGGGTTAACTTTTCTGGATGGCTCAGTAAGATAAGCTATTGACGTGACGTAACACGTTAGTTTATTTTCCTGTTCATTGGTGGATACGTTGATAATTGGCTCTTAATATCATCGACTTCAATAAGGCAGTTTTGTAATCTTCTTTAAGAGTATTATATGTACAGTACATATATGATCATTATTTGTTCGAACATTTCTTATGTAAGTTATCTTCCCATATTGTCGTCAAAAAGTCACATTACACAGTGTGTTATTAAAATTAAACTTCCTCTCACAGTGCCGTCAGTGCAGTTATCAGCTGATAATGTTTACCTTCACTACATCTATAGATACCTACATACAGTATACAGTTTTAAGTATATGCATTTTAGTGAAAAGCCGTTATTTTGAAATTATACAAACAGACACATAAATATTTATTTATTTAAAGATTATATAGATTAAGTCACTCTCTGAAATTCTTATTTTTCTGTGTACTTCGTAATTGGCGTAATGTTTAGAAATAATAATAAAGTTATATTTACTGTCAACTATGAAGCTACCTTATATTCAAACAAATATTTGCAAATACTCAGGTTGAAATTTGCACATGCAGTCAACCATATACTATAAGGAATAAGAATCATACAAAGGGCCACTTCGACCACGTATGTTGTGGTGAACATATTTTTAAGTAAATCACAAATACTGTAAAATGGTAAATAAAGGATCCCTATCAATTTCTACACAACCCATTGAATACTCCACGTAAGGGCACTGCCCTTACGCTTCCTCTAAAGGACAATGTGCAACTGCATCTAAGCAAGTGTAACACCGCTTCACTGAAAGAGTTGACTGTTTCAATATGTGCTCTCTCCGATTGGAAGAGCACTTTAAGCCGCCGTTTGATTGAACGGGTCGTTAGGACGTGTCAAAAGCATGCAGCATTAATAACTACGACCAAAAAATTTTGAATGTATTAGGCAATCGTTCATGACGAAAAAGTGTTTTTAATTTCGTGTGGATGGGTCAATTGACTGCAGCTGTATTTGAGGTTGAATTAAAGAGAATATTAATTTTATTAAAAATCGCCGTCAATTTTCATTGATAAAAATTTATTTTAAAAAACAGCAGTGTTTTATTCGGGTCTGACCGTCTAATCTGCTAGCAAGAATTTCGTACGAGAAAAACCAAAGACACTTTTCTCGATGCAGGGATCGAAGCCAGGAACTCACATTTAGCACTTTATCTACCAGACATAATTGAGACCACTAGACTAAGACAATCCAGTGAGCAAAGTGATAAATGATATTATTTATTTTTATATTCATTAGTTAAAAAACTGTTTTACATAGCAAAATTAAATCATGTTTTAGATGAGTTCGGTATTTCTAATCCGACTACTCTCGAGAAGAAAGACAAAAAAAAATTAAGAGATCACAGTCTCTTATAAAATCATGACATAATCACACAGATTCAACTCTCAAGTCAGTGCAAGACTTTGTAAAGCTTTTTAAAGTGTGCCGTCCCACTCACTGGCGAACAATTAAACGAAAGACTGAAGCTGTGGCGAAACATTGATTCCTTACCCAAACCATTCGTTCCACCCGGTGAAGATCTCCCACCTGGACATGAGATGCCTTGGGTAACGTGGAAGTCTTTAAACAGACTCTGGTCTCAGGTTAGCCGAAGGAAGGAAAACCTGTTCAACCGAGTTATTCTGTAAAAATCTCGCCGAGAAAACTTGGGCGAAGTGAGCTGTCAATAGTGTCAATCCCTATTATATCAGCAGTGGTATTTTGTAACAATCTCACCCTTAAAACTTAGGTAAAGTGAGGTGTCATTCTGGCTGATGCTAGGGATTAACAATATTAACAGCTCACTTCACCTAAGTTTTCAGGGTGATATTTTTACAGAATAGACATAGGCAGCTGAAGATACATAGATCACTCGACCTTGTAGTGTTCATGGGGTGCTGGTCCACAAACGACCCATCGTTAGTGTCCCAACACTAAATATCATATGCTACGTGTCCTGTCAGCTGCACGTTACAGGAACTGATGGACAGTAGTGATGGCGCCAAACACGTAAACTCTTAAAGGAATTAAACTAAAACAATATTAACGTAACTACTTTAAATGTTCCCTGCAACATTTATTGGAGAAAGAGATTGGAATAATTAATTCGATAAGAGGAATTCTAAGTGGCTTGGCGACTGTAGCGCGAGGTCAAATTAATAGCGCCATACTCTCTAGTGCTTGAAATTGTAAGAAAGCCTTCGCACAAACTATTGTTCATAGTGAAGTTGGAAGTATCTTCATACTTTGTTAGCGAAGGAATTTATTAAACATAGTATCTAGCGACTTGAAATTCGAACTTCCTTTAAGCAACAAAGATTTAATTAAATACCAGCATCAAAATTACAACAGCATTCTAGGATATGATAAACTCATTTATGGCCATCCTTCTGAAGTGGGAAAGGTATCCGAACAGTGAAGAAAAAGAAATGAAGTAGAAAGAAAATACATTTAAGTAGTAGTAAGCATGACGCAGAGAAAGAACATAAACATTTAAGTAGTAGTAAGCATGACGCAGAGAAAGAACATAAACACAAGAAGAGAAGAAGAAGCTGTTAATTAGCAGGAATCCTTTCTGTCTTGTAATATACTCGTGCTGTTACTACCAACGTCTGCCAAGCGTGATGTTTGGATTATCACAATGATAACGTTATTCTGGTAGCACTAATTAGAAGACCCATTTTTGATTTTCTATCCACCAACGAAAGTAGATATTACACTGTAATGTAGAGGAAACGATCCACCCCACTGTTTTCGAATAGTATCCTTTATTTCTAAATGCACTTTCAAAGTCGCACACACAGTCCCCTAGAAGTGTTCTAGACCATCTATTTTGTTAACGCTAAAAGTGTCACGTTCGATATAAACACGTTTATTTTTCACGTTTACAAATCCAGTAATGGTGCAAGTCGCTTAGCCAACATGGCTGCAACGGCACTCCATTAACGACGCATTATCTCCCTCTGTTGCGAGCACTCCTCACTTTAAAATATATCTCATACCTAATACTAGAACGCTTTTACCGCACGACGTTTTATACTCGATTATAATGTTGTTTAGATGCGGCGAACGTTTTTGTTTTGGTGGATTTTCTTTCTGTTTTCTAACACATTCCGTCATAATGGACTTTTCTGTAAAATAAACGGCTACGTCCTCGGTGAAGGAAACCGGCATGACCCAGAACCAAAAATTCAATGACATGTGATATCCACCAACCCGCACTGGTCCCGCGTGGTGTATAACGGCTCACTCTCTGCTACCGAGAAGAGGCTTGTGTCCGTGCAGTGGAAACATTATGCTATGTCCTCGCACTAAGAAAACTGTACCGCCAAAACTACTGTACATCATGTAAAGACGCCAGCACATCAAGCTACCCGAAACTGTAAAATTTTCCCAATCAACTTTGAACCTTATACTTTAGCGACAAAGTTGAAAAAATGTTTAAAAAAATTACAGATAGTAGTAGCTTGACGTGACGTCTGTACATAGGTCAAAGTAACACGTGCATTGTATGATTTCAACTGGCCACCTATTACGGTTAATAAAAATACATAGTGAACATTTTATGGACTGACAGACGGCGTAGGCTTAGTAAAAAGGCCCTTTGTACACGACACTGTTTCTTTACAGTTAGACCGCGCCGTAGAAAAAACGTGTCTGTCAACAAGCTTCCATAGTGACCCATCATAAAGAAAAACGTGTGTATCCAAAGGACCTTTGTACACACACGTTTTTCTTGCCATGAAAAACTACGGTTTATTCGCCGTGTGTAGTCACTGTCGTCTGTATTAGACGGATAACAATAGAAGCTTGTTGACGTACACGTTTTTTTCTACGACACGGTTTACCGTAAAGAAAACGTACCGTTTATAAAGGGCCTTAGGCTCCGTTTTTAGTCCCCATTTGGTACAGAACCCTAAAGATACAAATGGGCCAAGTTACTTCAAGATAGAGTTACGAAAACGGAATATCGGCAAACCTTTTTAGATTTTCAGTGTTCCAGAAATGGCTTTGGACGACAAAATGTTGTCGAACCAAAGCCAAGTTATCTATTTGAAAGTGCCCTTTACGTATTCCTTGGAAACTATTCATACGATTGAAAAAATAACTTTGAAGTAATTTTCTTCATGGCGTGTCGTGCCGTTTAGGAACAGACTATCAACCACATCTGAATCATTTTGAAGGTTATTGCTAATCCATTGCTTCATGTTTGTAAAATGTATCTGCTCTACAATGTAAAAAACTCAATGAATGTTGTTTTACTGTCAAAATGAAAGCCATTCCTACCGTTAGAGTGTTACACAATTACCGAGCTGGAAAACGTAACTACATTTTTTTTTTTGCTTATAAACGTATTTTCTACTTTTTATCCAACCGTAATACAAATAATCTCAAGAAGTAGTCTATCCCGATATAAAGCACACACGCCTACGTCAGTTTCTCGTAAACACTCCGTAAAAATAATGAAATAATTTATTATATGGACCTTAGGATTCGTCCTAAAGGACATTTTATTGCCTCACAGTCAGCGTGCGAGCACAATTTTCACGTAAGCGAAAGTACTGTAGGGCCAAAAAACCTTAGCTCCCTCTAACGTATTAAATACGTAATGAAACTGCTTTGCGACAGTATGGAGAAACCAGACTAACCAAAGATTCAAATCGCTAGATTTGCCCTCACCGTACTTAGTCACACGAAAATCTTGTCCATACTGAACAGAGTGAGCTCATTCAAATTCAAATTCAAATTCAAATTCAAATATTTTTATTTGTGGAACATAGGTAGGTTAGGTACAGATGTTGTAATAATTTAAGAACGCTATGTCTAGCTGTCATCGGCGTACAAATATTATGTTGCTACAAACATGCTGATTCTAATAAATTATCAAACAATTATCACAAATTTTTAAATAATTCTAATTCAAATTGTCGACACAATAATAAAAAAAAAATAAAAAAAATAAAAAAAAAAAAAAAAACATTCCAATAAAATATGTCAATAATAAATTCTAGTATTAATTGTCAGATTAGAAATAATAAATTATGAGAAGAAAAAAAAAGAAATTTATAATGTATCAGTTAGATATTCGTTCAATGTATAATATGTTTTTTCATAAAATATCTTTAGTAAAGCCTTTTTAAAATCGTGTATGTTGTTTATTTCTTTAATTCGTCTAGGGATCTTATTATAGATCCTAGGTACTCACTCAATCCTAGGTACTCATACTTTATTAAATAGCGTTTCCATGAGAATCAAGTCGAGTCACTACGTCATTGTGTGACAGAAGTGTCAAAACGAAATAGAATCGCGACTTTTGACGCGGTAGGGCGAATCTAACGATTTAATTCTTTGAATTAACCAGCCTAACTTGACCTTTCTGCAACACCGACCTACACATGTAACGGCTAGAGGAGACATAATAGGTGCCTTAAAACTGCGAACATAAATTTTAAAAGTTTTCCAATTTGAATTTAACTAACAACTTGAAATTTTCTTTGGAGCATACTAAAAAGTTTTAGTATTTTAACTAAGCGGCTTTGGGACTAGAGTAAGGAAAAGAACGACAATTATTAACAGGAGAGATTTACTGAGCAGAATGTGCGTTTAAAAGTTTTTTTTTTCTATAATGAAGAAGCCAAACGCTACAGCTCGCTTAGAGTTAGCTAACTTAGTTTGCAATTCGTTTTACCTATACTAAAATTAGTATTTTAAAGTTTTCTTATTTGTTTTAATCTCTTTAATTAAACAAATTTCATGGCTCATTTTGCTGTAATTTATGAGAAGAGATCGTTTTAGACAGGTTTTTAATTGATTAGGAGGGAGGATTAAGGGGTATCGTGTTACCCAGTAACTGGGTTGTTGAGGTCAGATACGCAGTAGCTCGATGTAAAATACTGGTATTGATCTGCATCCGGATAGACTGGAAGCCGACCCCAAAAATATTTGGGTTCGGCAGATGATGATGATGAATTAGATTATTTGCCAAAAATTAAAAACTAGTCGCTATCAGCGTGCTTACAACCCTAAACAAAGCAGATATATAGTTATAGGAGTTACCCCAAACCTATATTTTATCCATCTTCAGGTGGCCTTAAAAGGCCACTTTGGCAGAATCATAAAACAATTCATATAACGCAATTTCATCGGCAGTTTTGCATGGAGATTCGTAAAATGCTATAGGTACCTACACCTCTGCCTAACCCTTCAGGGATATATGGGTTTGAAACTGTCAAAAAAATGAATTGCGTGATATGAATTCTTTTATGATTCTGCCAAAGTGGCCTTTTTAGGCCCCCAGGTCTTTGTTCAGAAAATCCCACTACAGATTAAATATATGACAAGCTCCAGGATAAAGCAGAATGAAATCTGTAAATAATGACAAGTCATTCGTCGATCATATTCGAGTAGTGTTGGGAGAGTGACCCATATCACTCGAGTGACATTTATAACATGAAAATAAAAGCCGTTACTCATGTATCTTTTTTTTGATCCCTTTGAAGAAATTTGGAGAAGCCTGTGTAGCAGGGATTTAGCTTTTGAAGATGTTTCTCAAAGTGACATTTCATCATGTCTGTTATAGTCATGTTTAGACATTGGCTTTGTTCGTTGTTTCATGTTTAGATTAGTATCAATACAATCATCTTATTTATGTTCATTTTGCGAATATTTATTTTTATTAGTTTTTCTTTCTCTATGATTATTTACGAAATGTGTACTTACTTATATTTAATGTTTTTTTTGCATGTATAATGTTAAGTGACAATATCATATCATCTCTAATCTAGTACGTATAGTGACGAGAAAAGCGATTTTCTCTTAAATTATTGATAAATAATTAGTAAGTAGTGTGAGAAAAAACCTATTTCAAAATAGTATGGTTAATATAATAGAAATAGGTAGGTTTTTTTCTCAAACTTCCATTTTTTTAATTTTGCGTAACTGTAAGATATTTATGATTATATATGTAAATACTACATTAGATAGGTTAATGCATTTGCGATACGAAATATAAAAAGGTAGGTACGTTGCTTTTAGCGTCTTTTTTAATAACATTGGCACTTAACATTATAAATACCAGAAAAACATTAGGTATAAAGTACACATTTCTTAACTATTCATAAAAAAAGAAAAACTAACAAAAATAAAAATTCGCAAAATGAACATAAGTCCCTAAGATTGGTTTGTTACTAATCTGAACACGAAAAATCTAACAAAAGCAATAATAAGCCAATGTCCAAATACCGTGATCATAACAGACATAATGAAATGTCACTCATAGAAACATCTTCAAAGGCTAAATCCCTGATACACAGGCTTCTCCAAATTTCAAATTCATTATTCACAGAATAAAAGCCAAAATAGATTAGTACTATGCTCTTGACTGTACACATCCCTAGCAAATAGCTAGCAAAGTATACAGGTTGTTCGTTGCCCTACGATGCGCAATTTTTTCACATCAATTGATTCAATCAAAAGCAAAGCCTGCGATCCCCCTATGTTGCATGCACCACGATGCCCTCCACTCGTAGATATTAATATAGTTATTACTAGCTATCATGTAGATCCATCCGTCCGAAGTTTTTAATTTTCCGGAATGAAAAGTACTCTGTTTCAGGTAACAAGTTGAAAAAATCGTCAATCTTTTGTAAAAATGTGGGTATACACAGATAGACTGGTAGAAAATGTATGAAAATTTTATAATATTTTATAATAATATTTTATAATATTTGTATGAAAGTTTGACACCAGAATCGAGCCACCCTGCATATTTTTCTTTAAAGGTCTCTATCTTTTTAAATAATGGTAGTACAGACGCCAGCACATCAAACTACTACAATCTGTCAAATTTATTTAATAGATTTGAAACTTTATCGCTAAACCATAAGGTTCAAAGTTGATTGGGAAAATTTTACAGGTTTGGGTAGCTTGATGTGCTGGCGTCTGTAGGTACAAAGAAAAAGAAGTGCTTGCGTTAAAATTATGGATACTACACCTGTAGTAGCCGTTCAGATGCAGTATCCATAATTTGAACGTCAGAATGGATAAAAATATAAGGAAAAACCATTTCGATCCTCTTTTTATGCAAAACAAAACAAATAATGAAACAATTTTTAAAAAGAAGCTCTAATCAAAGCATGACTGTTACTTCTTTAAGAGCGACCAAACTCAGATTTTCTTCTCTTTTTCAAATTCGTGAATTCAAATTTGGAACAATAATGTTACCGAAATAATGGCCAGTAAGTCAGCGTCAAAGCTGCATAAAAACTTTTTTTTAGGTCTTCAAACATAAAAAATGCACGGTGGCTCGTTTTAGGAACCCTAGTGTGTCGTATCTATTGATATTTTGTGTTATAGAAAATATTGTAGTATCATAGGATCTAGATTACATACCTACACTTTTCGTTTTAGCAAGGAAACGAAGTATAAAAATAATTTATAAATTAATTAAAATACTGTAAAGCAACAAAATTTGATTGATTTTTTTTTAAATGTTATCTTGAATAATATTATTATATTGTTTCTTTTCTTTATACTGAACCATAAAAGTTAGAGACCAAACTTGTATTCTATTGGCTTATTGAAATACTTCTGAAAATATTTAGGAAAAATTCGTTGAGTGGAAATTTAATTTCAGCCAGTCTTGCAAAGTCGTACAATATTATATTCTCGAAGTTCATAAAGTTATTTCATTTCACTACCTCAGGGATAAAAGTTCAGCATATTTGTAACTAAATAATAGGAATGCTTTAAATTCCGTAAACAGGGACACCTTGTTGACAGAAGTTCAAAAAGAAATACCCAAAATTTACAGTTTTCTCTATCAATGTTACAGGCACCCCTCTAAATTACTCTATAAAGACAACCTTTTGAATCAGCAGGGTGATGACCCTCTTGAGCCAGACATTTTTAGTATGGCAATAAATTCAATAATTCTGCAACTAAATTCTAAATTCAACGTATGGTATTTGGATGACGGAACCCTAAGAGGTGATGTAGATACAGTCTTAAAATATTTAAAGTTTTTAAAAAGAAAATTCTTTTCTAGCCTAGAACTTAAGGTGAATGCGCAGCTGTAGCCCGCGAAATCAAACGCTTTTTGCAATTTTCAGGTCAGTGTCAGGTTGCATCTTGATCAAAATAATTATGATTCGCGACTATAACAGATATGTATTTACAGAATTATAGTCAATAAAATCATTAAAATAAAAAAAAAATTAATTTCGCGTTATATTATGCGTTTGTAACTAATACTGCATAAATAGAGAAATGTTAAATACTTCTTTTGAGAAAAAGCTTTCTTGTGTTTTGAACCTTTTTATTTATTAGAAATTAACGAACACTACTAGATATTGCTATGCCTATGCAAAAAATACCATGCCAAACATAAAAATGCCAAAAACTGTTAATCTGGATAAAAAAACATGTAACCACATCGTTTAATCCCAGCAGCGAACTTTATCAACAAATATATCGTCTTACACGACCAATAACTTGTCAAGTGACGCAAAAGGCCCATAATATTGTTAAATATTCCTACATCGTATACCATCCCCGCTTCGAAAGCAATATTTCACCGTATTTGACTAAAAACCCTTGATGGGTACGTGGCATGACTTCGATTTTTACTTAGCTGTAATAAGTATTCAGGAGGAGTATGCTAGAAGTAAGCTTCGCAGCTCGCAGCATCGTACGAGGCTATGTGGGGCTATGTCAAATTCATGAGCAGTTTCTGTACAAGCTTCTTACAAAAAATATCAGGTAGAGCGAAGTATCTTCGTCATATCAAGTCAACTCAGCTAGTGATACAGTCGCCGAAATATCAAGTTATAGAACGTGTGCCAAATTTTCATTTACTAAGGTACCTGTTATGCTTACTAATAAAGCTCAATATTTTTTTGTAGGAGGAAGTTTTAGATTACGAAGATATTCAAGAAATAATGGTCAATATTTTCCCTTTACTGAGCCTATTAAGAAAAGAAAAGAAGAAAAAAATAAAACACGATCCACATCGAGATGCATCTAATTCGCGATACCACAACATCCTTACAAATAGGGTTAACCTATTTTTTATTGGTTCCGAAAAAACGATAAAGGGTCGACAACAAATCATCGCTGTTTAGGGCATGGGGACAAAATGACGTCAATGTTTGCCAAACCCTCGATGGCGACACTTTTGCACAACAAAGCAATCTCCGGGGATGAACTCATCGACACTGACACGGGATCAAATATTCAAAACGCCATTGAGATTATTGATGCTATATTTCATCTTCATTTAATAAAGCTACGCGATTTGAAGATTGAAACAACTTTTGTTCTGTTTGACTGGCACCCGCTTCAGAGAAAATTGACTTTGACAAACTCCTGCAACATTTGTAGCGTAAAAATCACGTAGATAGGTAATTTTGCCAAGTTTTTATTATACATACAATAATAAATTCGGTAAGGAAACTTTTGGACAACATTTTTCCGTTTACCGAGCTTTGCCAAATGTTTTCGTAGAACGTTAGCAACGTTAAAATTACCGTTTCTAGCTTGAACCAAAGAGTTATGTCTTTTGAGAGAACAATTAATTAAACAACTGAAAATCAATGTGCTAATGAAATAAAACTATTCTTCACAGGGAAGCAAACTATAGCCACGATTTTATTGTTATAAAAAAAAATGTATAAAAATATATGGTTTGTAAAAACTCTCAGCAAACTGATTGTAAAAAACTGTTTCTCACCCCCTAAACATGAAGTCCTTAAAAACTATAACTACAGCCAAAGTCAATCACAACCAAATATTATTAAATCTAAATCTCATGGACAGACAATTACGATACCCACGAGGACAATAGCGCTCGCATGTGCCAATAAGCCGACGAAATTGTTCCTAACAATTTATATGTAATCGTTAAGAACCTAAATCAAGAGTCACGGAGGACGTGTGAAATTAATTACGTAGCAATAAAGTAGGATTGAGAGGCAGTAATAAAGTAAAGGCATCGAATGATGGTGGCTTATGGACCGGTCGTGAAAGAAATCTTAATTCTCTATTATAACCAACAGACGGGGAATATGCTGTTTTCAATGATGTTGAAGGAACAGGTATTGATAGTGTTAATTGGAGCGTTTAAGAAGTAGTTATGAAAGGAAACGACACTCAAAGCGAAAATAATGATGCTGTTGATAAACCAGTAGCAGATTTTATAATTTCAGAATACGAAAAATAATTTGAAGGTAAACATGACGATAAAAGAATCATTCATGCCCAAGTTTGAAATGAAACCAATTCACAAAGAAACCTTACGACAACACGTTTAATAATGAATAATGAAAATACACAAGCAAAATCAAATTACAATGCATGCCATTTATTAAATTATTCCTTAATTACCCTTTAAGTATTCAGTAGCGACGGCTTGTAATATTGTTTCCTACTTCAGTATTTAAATTCATGATAAAATTACAGACCGAGTAAGAATGTTGCACATCAAAAGCATTTTTTTCAATTAAACCATTCACAGGCACTTTTGAATTGTCAAGGAGTCGATCCGTCAGAGATATGAAACTAGTTGCCTATTCCAAAGAGTATTAGGTGCATAGGTAGAAGAACGGGCAAGAAACTCTATGGACTCTTCTAAATCTAAAGATATTCGTTTAAAAGAATCATCTAGAAAATTATTAGGATTTTTCCAAAGCCTAACTAAAGCCCATGGAAGCAGATATAAAGCATCAGTTTACTAACTTTATCCATCGTAAG
Organism: Gortyna flavago; assembly: GCA_963669345.1. NCBI lineage: Eukaryota > Metazoa > Arthropoda > Insecta > Lepidoptera > Noctuidae > Gortyna > Gortyna flavago. The sequence goes on from OY770126.1 coordinate 13,533,838, forward strand.
TAGGTTTATCCCGTTCTCTATTGGTTCACAGGCCCCTCGTGCGGAAAATTACATCTCTCTCTCTGTAAAAGATAGATACTATTATTTTATAGATTAATAAAAGTTTAGGAAGACTTCAAAGGCTGAGTTTTGTGATTTAGAATTGGGTAAACAGTACATGAAAAGAAAACTGAGAATTTCGTCGAATGCGGATGATCGAATCAGATTTCGATAAACTAATGATGAAAGAAATAAAAACCGTACCTAGTAGTAATCCTTTAAAAATATTTCTATTCCTAAAGTAATCCCTTAAAAACATTTCTTTCTAACTAAGGGTGTTTAAGGTGTAGAGTTAATAAAAGCATGTATAAAGGTTTTTAGGCCATTAACGATGGTTGTACACATAAGGTGCTCTTATATACAGGGTACGATTATCGTCAATAGCCTAAATACTTTCTCAGAAGCGTGATCCCACGCATAGCTCAAGCAGATATTACTACAGCATTTGTATAATAGTTTTAGTAATACCTCGGTATGGTACAGATATTCACTTCCATATTCTTTCTTATGCAGTAATTATAATTTGAAAATGCTGATAAATTTTCCCACACGTAAATTGGCTTGTATTGATCATATTTTGAGCAATATTTCCGATGCTACTGCAACCGTACTACCATTACATCTCTCAGATCATGATACAGCACAAATGCTTAGCTTTCCTTCTCAAAATGTACCACAAAAAGCATCAATACACTACGTTTATAAAAGAGATTACAACCTAGATAATATCCGAAAATTCCGGGAATGCTTACAAAGTCTTCGCTGGTCTGATATATATATAAACACAGATTCAAATTCTGCCTTTAATGATTTTCATGATCTGTGGTGCCTCTTTTACAATCTCTGTTTTCCTAAGGTAAGAGTCAGGGTCATCAGTACTGCTAAAAACACGCAAAAGTGGATAAGTAAAGGTCTTAGACAAAGTTGTAAGACTAAGCGAACATTGCGCTATGAATTTTATAAAAACAAAATTAATTCTAATAAATTCATATATAAAAAATATTCCTATATGCTTAAAAAATGTATTTACAGCTCAAAAAAGAATGCGAACATAAAATATATTGAAACACAAGATAACAAATGTAAAGCCACTTGGACTGTCATCAAAAACGAAATAAATAAAAATACCACCCCTAAAGACAATATAGATGCAATAAAATTAAATGGTATTGTAGTTACAGACCCTGTAGAAATAGCTTCTACATTCAATAACTATTACGTGAATTTGACGCAAATGTCACCGCAAGATCCAGCTGTTAAAAATTATAGGCAAAATAGATATGTCAACTCAATGTTTCTTAAACCAATGTCAGAAAACGAAGTGCGCCTTGAAATAATGTCCCTGTCCAACACTAGATCAGAGGGCTATGACGAAATTAGTACTAAAATCATAAAACCTTGCTGTAATGAATTGACTAGTATTTCAACCCATTTAATAAACATGTCTTTTGCAGCAGGAACATTTCCCGATAGGTTAAAATTATCGATTATTAAGCCGTTATTTAAAAAAGGAGATAAAAGTGATATTAGTAATTACCGTCCAATTACATTGATACCTATTTTTTCAAAAATTTATGAGAAATGTATGTATAAAAGGCTAATAGAATTTTGCAACAAATTCCAAATAATAAGTACTGAACAGTATGGATTTCAAAAAAAGAAATCCACATCATTAGCTATTTACTCTCTTATGAAGGCAGTACTTTCAAATATTAATAATAATCATCTGACTACGGGACTTTTCTTTGATTTATCAAAAGCTTTCGATTTCGTGTCGCACAGCATATTGTTGGATAAACTAGAGACTATTGGGATTAGAGGACCTGCACTTGAATGGATATCATCCTATTTAGGCAATAGACAGCAACGTGTTATTATTAGTAAAATTAACAGTAATAGAGATATGACACCATACTCATCAGAATATAAGCAAAACAAATGTGGCGTTCCGCAAGGAAGCGTGCTTGGCCCAATATTGTTTCTTTTATATATTAATGACATCATAAAAATAACCAATCATAAATGCATATTATTTGCCGACGATATATCAATCATAGTGACATCAGATAAAAAGAAAAACAAGACTGACCATGAGTTTGACATAAATAATACAATATATAAATTGCTGCTTTGGCTTGACATGAATAATTTAAAAATAAATTTAGATAAATCCGTTTATATTCAATTTAATCAATCAAATAATAATAAAAACAATATAAAACTTACTGTTAATAAAATGGAAGAGGCAACCCATACAAGGTTTTTAGGCGTAATAATAGACAAAGATATAAACTGGAAAGAACAAGTAGATAATGTAAGCACTCGAATCAATAAATTTGTATACGCACTGAAGCAAGTTAAAAACGTAACTAACATAAAAACTGCAATTATGTCATACTACGCCTATGTTGAGTCGCTACTGCGATATGGACTCGTAATGTGGGGTAATGGTACCAATATGGATAGAGCATTTATCGCACAAAAAAAGTGCATTAGAGCAATAAGTGGTATTAAACCTGATGACTCATGTAGACCAATGTTCAAGAGGTTTGGTCTGCTACCTCTACCATGTCTGTATATATATGAGGTATGTATATTTGTAGTTAACAACAAACATTTATTTAAATCAGCAAATGATTTAAATCCCAGAAACAGACGAGATCCTCATAAACTGGTATTAAGTGATTTGCCAAGACTTGCGAAATACAACAAAAACTGCCTTGCAATGTGCGTACGTATTTATAACAAAATACCAAGTCGCTTTAAAATATTGAACTCGAGAAAATTTAAGACAGAATTACACAAGTGGCTTATTGAATGTAATTTTTACAGTTTAAAAGATTTTATGGATGTGAGATGTTGATTCCTTTTGTCAAAAGATAAATTTTTGCATGCTATGTTATATCTTAGCGAAACATGTTGAGCTACTGTAATAATATTAACATCAATGTATACCATGTTTTACGCAAATAAATGATTTACTTACTTACTTACTTACTTACTTATATTTTCCCGGGTCAATTCCATCAGTAAAATTGCTGCTGTTTTTCAGTGACACAACCGCACAGAATCAATCTCATCAATTTGTTGTCTCCGTCACACTTGATAAATAGAACACATACAGAAATGGATTTCTAATGTTAAGAGCGCATGCCATCTTGCTCCCACGTTTTGTTTTAGAAAATAAGGAATTGCAAACTTTTTACTTAGATATTATATTTTGAAACGAAATCTTGAGCCGTGTTTTATGTATGCTCGTTTGGTAAGTTGCGAACTTGCGACGCATCGTATATTTTATTCAAAACTTTTGGTTGTTTTTATTTTTTGAGATTTGAAATTAATCAATAGCTTGCCTTTAGCGTTGTTGTTGGTGTTGTTATTATGTTTGGCAATATTTCAAAGTTGTGTAATATTATAAAATGGTATGCCACATCACGTATATTTGTCAAAGCGATATTTTTTTATAATATTTCGCAGCCTTTAATGTACCCACTGCTAGGACACAGGCCTCCTCTCTTCGAGAGGGATTGGGCTATAATCTACCACGTGGGCTCACTGCGGGTTGGTAGCTGTCACATGTCTTCGAATTTTTGGTACTAGAACATGCCGTTTTCCTCATGATGTTTATCTTCATCGTTTTGAGAGCAGTTGCGGTGAAATTATTTACACAAAGTAAAGTGCCTGCCTGGGTTCTAACCCACAGCCTACAGCTAGTAAGTTGATATAATTACCCCCGGGCCACCAATGCTCTTTCATAACAAGTTAATATTACCCTCATAATCTATCTATCTATATCTTCTATCTATATCTATCTTCTATCTATCTTCTATATCTTCTATCTATCTATATCTATCTATATCTTCTATCTATCTATCTATCTATATCTATCTATCTATTCTTCTATCTATCTTCTATCTATATCTATATATATACATATATATACATATAATAAATCTGTAGACGAGACGTTTCTGTACATTGAAAATATTTCCAAAAAAAATAGTTGGGGTGTTAAAGGATAACCAACAGATGCCATTTCATCAATTTTTGGAATTTTTGTCTGTTTGTCGGCTTGTCGGTTTGTCTGTTTGTCTGTTTGGATGTGACAGATTATTGATTTGAACAGGGTCAACGTAAAAAGTACCAAACCAATACGGTTACTTTTTATACTCAAATATGGTGTAGAACTCGGAGCAGTGATTAGTTTTTATTTCATCGCAATCGGTTCACTCTATCAAAAGATATAATCAATTTAAAGTATTCTAGAACAACTTTTTACGTTTTTTAGTAACACGTAACGACATCTATTGGCGCGATATAGTACCTACTAACGAAAACATATTGTTGTCGTGATGTGAATAATCACGTCCTATTAGTTTATGCTTACTTAAATGAAGAAATAACACAGATACCTACTTATGTCTATGTTATTTTAAAAAGTAATGATAATGATTATAATATTAAACAAAATCGCTTTCCATTGATGGTTTATTTAGTGGCGCCTGTGGCGCTAAAATAATTTTAAACAAAAAGTGAGGATAGTGTAAGATAATAATAATTAATGTGGTGTTCTGAGCGATAAAGAAGTTAGATAATTATTGATATAGAAAGTTGAGTAACGCAGAGCGTTTTTTAACGAAGTTCTTATATGGAGCTTGCGGTAGGAGTTCTAAGGAAGAAATCGTCAAATAACGAAAAAGCGTTATGCCTCATTTTTCAAAGTAATAGGTAGATAGAGACACACACACACAGAGAGAGAGAGAGAGCTATTTTTGATGGTTTCCGAGGATCCTGACACCGGTAAGTGAGGTCAAAAAGAAAATCAAAGATGGCGGTTGCCTAAATTTTTAACTTTTTCGTCATGGGTGTCGTTTTCATGGTTTTCGAGGGTGCTGAAGTCGAGAGTCAGGTCAAAATGAAAATCCAAGATGGTGGCTGCAATTTTTTTTTATCATTTTTGTCGTTTTCATGGTTTTTGAGGGTGCTGAAGTCGATAGTCAGGTCAAAATGAAAACCCAAGATGGCGGCTCCATTTTTTTTAAATGTTTTGTCATGGGTGTCGTTTTGATAGTTTTCGAGGGTGCTGAAGCCGATAGTCAGGTCAAAATGAAAATCCAAGATGGCGGCTGCAATTTTGTTTTGATTTTTTGTCATGGATGTCGTTTTCATAGATTTCAAAGGTGCTGAAGCCGATAGGCAGGTCAAAACGAAAATCCAAGACGGAGGTTGCAATTTTGTTTGTATGGGTTTCGTTTTATTGGTGTTTGGGAGTGCTGAAACCAATAGTGAGGTTAAAATGAAACTGTAACGGCTTACCCACCGTCGATTGGCCCATGAACCGTTGGTGAACATTATCTTTAAACCATTTACTTTATCTTTAGAGAAATGCCAAAGAATCTATTTCAAAAAAGACTCCGAACATGGCTCATTGAAAGCTGTTTCTATTCTATTAATGAATTTATGAATTATAATACGAAGATAAATTTATTGCAGACATGAATAATGCAATTCAATTAACTTTGACATTCCTGTAGGCTTATTTTGAACATTGTAATTTTTATAGTTCTAACATTAGTATTTTTAGAGATTGACATTTGGAATTTTCATAGTTTGACATTTGTAATTTTCATAGTTTGACATTTGTAATTTTCATAGTTTGCCATTTGTAATATTCATAGTTTGACATTTGTATTTTAATTTTTTGACTTTTTTCTACCGTGACATAATTATTTCAATTATTATTTAATTCATTAAAATTATGGCAAAATCTAAATTTGCATGCTGAATTTAGTAGGCGGAATATGAAGTACTATGTATTGTATTATGAGATCTGTAAGCACCATATTTCATGCAAATAAACGATATTATTATTATTACCTTTTTTCCAAAGGACTTTTCACCCACGAACGTTTTGCCAACATAACTCTACGTCAGTGAATGCTTTACCCACAGAATGTTTTGACCAATAACTTTTCACCCAAAGAACAAGGCCAACAGACACCGGGAAAGGTGAAAGTAAAATAATAATAAGACGTAGTCTTTTATTTCTGTGAAAAGGGTATAAAGTAACCTAACCAAGCCTAACCTCGGGGTGCCCTTCGCTTCCTTTGCTCGCTCACTTGAGCCGCCATCATCCCTTCGAACCCTACCTGTCCGAGTCGGGGTCCCCAAGTCCCGAGCTCGCTTCGCTCGCCCTTGCATCCTTAGTTCTATATGACATGGGTCAAATGTTCTTTGGGTGAAAAGTTATTGGTCAAAACATTCTGTTGGTTAAGCATTCACTGACGTAGAGTTCTGTTGGGGAAATGTTCGTGGGTCACAAGTTCTTTGGATGAAAAGTTAATGGTGTTGACCAACGGTTCATGGACCAATCGACTGTTGGTAAACCGTTTCAGTACTGGTTAAAATGAAAGTCCAAGATGGCGGCTGCAAATCGAAAAATTCGTAGTGTGTGTCGTTTTCATGGTTTTCGAGAGTGCTGAAGCCGATTGTGACGTCAAAATGAAAATCGAAGATGGCGGCTGCAATTTTCTTTTTCTTTTTTTATCATGTGTGTCGTTTTCATGGTTTTCAATATAAACTTACACGACTTTGTGTGAAATAAAATAAAATACAACCGACTTAAAAACATACTTCAAAGTGCAATAGACCTTTGGTTTCAGAAGTCTGTAATTTCTTGCCAACGCGCAACGTCTTCCCAAACTAAGGTTATTTTGCACTTTGTAGGGTTTTTTATGGAAGACGGTTATATTTTTTTGTAATTATCTTTACAATTTTTTTTCTGGTTTTCGGCAGTTAGACCTTATCTAAATCAAAATCATGTCTAAAGTTTTCATGGGTTTCATCTGCGTAGTTTAAATGGCGGCCGGTGTCAAATATAACCAAAGTTTAATGGGTTGCTTTTTACACGGGCAACTTTATGTAGAAGCTCTTACCATTAATGTATTCTTCCTTTTATCATCTAGATATCTCGATGCTTTATAAGGCATAATATTGGTAGGTATGATATCTTCAATACCAAGTTAAGAAATTCTAAATTTACCACAGAGAAGAAACCAAGACTTAGAAAAACTAACTTCAAACTTCACCTACTAATCTCAGATATACCTACTTTAGATAAAATGGTGATATGATTTTACAAGTTGGTATTCTAAGACAGACGCAAAATAAAATGGACATAATTATGGCTGTTTGGTTAGATAATCAGCCTCGAGCAGGCGCTTTTATTTTAATTTATTCTCAAAAATCAAAGTGACACTTCGTCGCATTGTCATTATGAACCATGAAGACGCAGTGATTGCAGTCGAAAGGGCCGTGGTAGCGAACCCTAGGTAAGGAAAGCGAAAGAAAACCAGGCAAGATCTGATGATTCTTCCTTTTCAATGAAGGAGTGGCAATTACACCTTTCCTAAGCGACACATTAGGTACCTATGGTTGGGCAGCGGGATTGTCCGAAAGGGTTACCGCTGCCCCGGAACATAAAGGGCTAAGGAAGGAACACGGATGGGTTTTAGTCAGTAAGAGTCTGACACTCCCTTCCGCTCCACCCAGAGCGGGAGGGGTCATTTGATGATTTCCCATCCTAAAAAAAAAAAAAAAAAAGGTACCTATGGTTTACCGACATCCACGCGAACGAAGTCGCGGGCACAGCTAGTATTATATAAGCATGAAATCAGACTCAGAATATTCTGACGTGGTAAAAATAGTACTTACTCTTTTACGCCTATATGCCTACCTGCTTTTAGTTGATGAGATAATAACGTGGCTGACGCAAATAGGTCAGAAGGGCGGTAAACCGCACTGCTACCAAACTGGTTACCGACTATTCATTAATGCGGTTGGAATCCCCCGTCACCGTACGACATTCATTGCTCATAAGCAACATAGGAGCTCATAAAAAGGATCAGAAGCTTTACTGGATCGCAGAGCAAAATAAATATTTCCTTTACGCTCGCACGGAGCGCAAAATTTCTCGGAAGTTTATATGAAAGTGCATGCACGAAAGGATTTCGCGAAGTACCTACTCAAAAAAAACTATCTCTTGTCTCTTGCTTGATGGCGCCAGATTCGTACACTACACTATGTAAATATATGAAACTTTGATAATGGTTATACACTTTAACATCCACAGCGAGCACAGAAAAACCACTGCTTCTACCGTATCTGGTTTCATAGAGAAAACTTCTCAAGAACCGGAGTAAAGTGATTCAAGTGCTAAAATTTCCAAAACTTTAAACCTTCTTCGAAATAGGGAATGTACGTAAATGGAGAGAAATGACGACGCAGCGTATCGTTGAATGTCAAAACTTGTCTGGAGATGACGTTTATACTTGTGCACCACACTTTTATGCTCGAATGTCCTCCCGAGGGGAGCGTCAAAGTACACCTCTTATATTATCTGTGAACTCGCTAAGCCTGTCTCATGCAATGTGGGGAGAATTATGGTAAAATGTTACACGTAATAATATCATATTATTATGTCCAATCTTAAAATAAGCTAAGAAACATTTTTTTTTTCCTGCAAGCATAAAAACGTGAAAATAAAAACTTAAGCAAATTGCCGTAGGTAAATCCGCCGAGGCATGTGCTTGCGCAAACTTGTTCAAAAATGTATTTTGTAATAAAGTGCCCCTACTTTCACTGGCGCTCCACCTACAAAGGTATTCCTTTTCTATGTAATTTTTAATAAATATTTATTCAGCATTACTTCCAATACGTGAGGTATTTCCACACTCCGGCGAGGTAGAGTTCATGGCATCACGCGGATTATAAATTAGATTTAATTTCTACGCGTTCTGAGTTCAGATTTTCGTATATTTATAAGACGCTAGGTGAACGTAATACTGCCTTATATCGTGTCTTGAAAACGCGAGAGAATTTTTAGAATACATTCCTGGAATACCTGAGACTCGTAAAAATATTAAAATAAGATGCATTTATTAAAATTCAACAAATCTAATTTCAGCCGGCTGTGGGGATAGTTAATTCTTCATAAATAAAATGCGGTGAGGAATCTAGAACGATTTCAGCTTTTACTCTTCAGTCGAGTTTCAAGAGGACGAAATAAATCTAGAGAATTACATTAGGTATTTAGGGCAGGTTTTGAGATAACTAGGTACTAAAGTTCGTTTTTAGGGTTCCGTAGTCAACAAGGATAATAACTATCATAGCTAAGTAGGCTTTACAAGTACGAGTAATAGTCGACCAACTTAGTTGCAATGTATGGGTAGAACATGATTTTCAACTACAATGTTAAGGGGCTATGTTGAAAAAATGTGTTTTTAGGGTTCCGTACCTCAAAAGGAAAAAACGGAACCCTTATAGGATCACTCGTGTGTCTGTCTGTCTGTCCGTCTGTCGCAGCCAATTTGCTCCGAATCTTATGGACCGATTAAGTTGAAATTTGGTACACATATGAATCTCTGTGACCCAAACACAGACGTGTAACTTAAATAAATGAGTTTTGAAAATGGGAGTCATTTTTGAGGGGTAAATAGACAATTTTAAAAAAAAGTTTCACAATCTGTACCGTGTGACATATCAAATGAAAGGGCTTACCGTGAGGATCTCAAATATTTTTTTTCATAATTTTAATGTAAATTGTATTAAAGTTATTTAAGACAGTAGACGGAAATTCACCATTCCCCCCGCCCTTATCTCCGAAACTACTGAGCCTAAAATTTTGAAAAAAATACAGAAAATAGTTCTATACCTATAGATTACAGGAAAATTAATAAGAAGTCTATGATCTTGAAACAACATGGTAAATCTCTCAATATTGTGCGTACAAACTTACATTTTCAGTTGGAATGTATGGGAGAACATGTTTTTCAACTACAGTGTTTAGTTTGTTCTTGGGATAAATTCATTCCAACTACGGAACCCTTCATTGTGCGTGATCCGACACGTACTTGGCCGGTTTTTTCTATTTAGTGTAACTTGTTAAGTATGTGGAATAGGGATTTAAGATTTTGGTATATGTTTTTTGACTCTTTGGTCTAGTATCATGTAAAAGGAATACACGATTCAATGAATTTTTCTCGATACAAATAAAAATGCAAAGTTATATCTATTTTTTTACTTTTTTCGACATCACGGCGTAACGCTTAAGAGTTATTCAATGGAATTTACTTTAAAACATAGAGAATTATCATATCAAAGTTTAATCAAAGTAGTTTTAAATTTAATTCATTTATTTTGTTAAAAAGGAGTAAATTCGTTTTGGCACATACGTTGTTTTATTCCGAGCGCACGCACATTATAGCCATCTCTCTTCTTTTGCGTTTCAAAAGTAATTGAATCACTTTCGCTCGCAAGGCTTTCGAGGATTTTAGATTTTCGAGGTAGTAGTTTGTTCTCGGCATAAATTCTTTTCAACTTAGGAACCCTACATTGTGCGTGGTCCGACACGCACTTGGCTGGTTTTTTAATCCCAGATACTAATCTGACATTAAAATCTTTTGTGTTTGTTTTTTTTAGTACAGAAGCCAGCACATCAAGCTACCCCAATCTGTCAAATTTCTTTGATAGATTTTCAACTTTACCACAAAGGTATAAGGTTCATATTCAATTGGGAAAATTTGACAGATTGGGGTAGGTTGATGTGCTGGCCTCTGTACATATAGAAGTTTTGACATTACACCTGTCAAATTAGTATCTGGGTGTAACACGTTGACTGCCAACGCGGTCACCGGTGACCGCGAACAATAGATTTTCTATTGTGTCTGTTGCTTGGCAGTCAACGTGTTAAAAAATGAACTTACGTACTACGGTACTACATTTAAAAAATGTGTTGTCGTAGAAACATTCCACTTTTATTGCTTCTTATTTACCTACTTCCAAAAAAATTAAAACACTATACATTGACAGTTTTATTTCCTTAAAATATCGCACATATTTCCGAAATCCACAATTGATTTATCTTCACAAAGCCAACTCGGGACTGTAAGTATAATGTGATTCGGTGGAAAATATTCACAATGGCACGGATTTTCACGCTCAATATAAAACTCAGTACCACTAAATAGGTAGCCGTCGCCAAAATTAATCACAGTTAAAAGCAAGATTGTCAGTGCGATGTGAAGCCCCGTAAACAGCTGTTAACTGTGCCGTGAATTGAATTATCACAACATCCCCCCAACATTTGCTCGAAACGCTTTTTTCAATTTCCGCTTTTGACTTCGACTCTCGATTCGGAGACATTTTGCGAAATAAATCAACGGGATTGATGAAATTTCTGTTTTAATCGTTAATCGATGTAATTTAGGGATGTGTTCCCTAAATATATAGGGCTTTGAAGGTCCGTGGCATACCTACCTGTTCGCCATTTTCATTTATTTTTTTCAAACTGGTACATGCATGGCCGCCATTTAAAAAAAATACAAAATGGCGCGACAATAGGTATGCCTGGCTCCATATAAAAATCTTCAATCCCCTTTTGATTCTTTGTTGTACTTCCATTCAATTTTATTTCAAATCTTGCGTGGAAAGCCAGTGTCATTCTGCCAGGATTTGGCTTTCCTAGCGACAAAACATCTGGAATATCTCCATTCAGACCTAATTTACCGTCTTCAGATCTCTGTTTAATCTGACAAGTTCCTTTACCGATAATTTTATTCAACCCTTGTAATAATTTTGCTGAAGCCATATTTAACTCGCTGACTGACCTTTTTTGCGGGTTTATCCAAATGTCAGCTTCATGTCGCAGCTGCGGCGTACATGACAGACAGAAACCTTTATGAATATAAAGATAGGCTAGATAGACAAGATAGGATTAGAAGTCTTCAAAATTAAATGTGTTCAAATTGTGAGAAGAGCTGATTGTGAAATGATTATATCTAGGTATAGAATAAAAGCATTTTTTTTGATAATTCTTCGTACAATGCATTGGAAGTGGAACCCCAAGAAGCCTAACCTAACCCCAAGAAGACATGCCCAGAAGACTGGCAGCATGGCCTAAAGGCCATGCTGCCTGTCTTCTGGGCATGTTTTCGAATGAAGCGATGCGGACGAGTACTTCGACGCTAGTGTTCTTTTGTTTTTTTAATTATTTGTATACTCAGGGCGCATTCGACCAAACTTTTATACCTAGAATAAGTCTTATCCTGAGAATAATTATTGAATTTTTGACAGTTAGTCCATACTAAAACTGTCAGTCGTCAATTTTATTCCAAGAATAAAAGTTATCGGACTTTGGTAAAATCAGCCCTTAGTTGGTCATTTAATTTTGCACCTATACGTACAATAATAAATTCAGTGAAAAAAGTATCGGGAATGGATGATTTGTTTATGGTTCCAAATCATTGATATATAAAATAAGCAAAGATATGGTACGCGCTCCTCTACGTGGACCACATAAATTAGATGCACATGCACAATCGACCTTAGTCATAATGAAACTGGAGTTTGTGTAGCACGTTAAGTAAATTTACAGTAATCGTCTAAATAAGCAGCAAAAATGCCTTTCTGTGTTTTTAAAATGTGCACAAAATGTTCAAAAACCAAAAACAAGGTCCACGGGATACTTTTTACTCGAAAATAGAGACAAAAATGTTAATTTATTGAAAATTATAATAATATTAATGTTTGCTTTGCGTCATAATATGTCATTCATAATCGTAAACATTCGGCCAACATTTCGCTTTCGCTTGCACAACAACGCCGGCTCCTATCTCTGTCCTTGTCTATGTCAGCGCAAGCGGCAGCGCAACTGGCATGGGTACGTAACAGTGACAATTATTGCTATCTCGTTCCCGCTACAGCCCGAGTAAAATGTCTCTGAGCTCTATTTCGGTTGTTGAGCACATGACGCACAACATCGAAAAATGTAGTTATGTTTATTATATATTATATATATATATATTACGCTGACGTCGGTCTCATACGAAACTACGAACATACGCGCCGCTGACGTCAACGTCGCATTATGATGCTTTAGAGAACACAATGTTTCACGCGCGCCCGACGTCAGCGTAACAGGAATTTATGCCTTAGGTGTTTCTAGTCCATTTAATGATTACGTGATGGTTAGTGAGTGGCCTTCCTAATTTTATACATCAATGTTCCAAAATCAATTTTTTGTTTCATATTGGCGATGGCGCGGAGTTTGACGTTTAGATTAAATACAGTCTAGTGCACAGAGTACTTTTTGATAGAGTGTCACATGAGTAGAAGTGCGTATTGCGAATTTCATAATGGACAAAAACATCGAAAAAAGAGTTTGTCTAAAATTTTGCATCGCAATGGAATTTCGTGTTCGAAGTCACTGAAAATGTTACAGAAGGCTTAGCGCTCTTACGCACTAGCGGTTAAACCGCTGGGGAGGCTAGCCGCTTTTCCAGTTTACTATGCAATTTTGTGACGGTTAAGTGCGTACAATCATAAGCGGTTGCATATTAAAATGGAAAAGCGGCTAGCCGCGCGGTTATCCGCCCCCGCGGTTAACCGCTAGTGCGTAAGAGCGCTTACGGTGAATCGACTTTATCAAAGACACAGGTACAAAACGTTCAAAAGCGGTTGAGATAATTACCCTAGGTACCAGGGCGAGGCAAATCTTCTAGCATAGAAGATTTGCCTCGCCCTGGTACCTAGGCCATCAACGTCTTCAACTGAAGTTAGTTAAGATCGCAATAGTGACTGAAAATCCTCATTCAAGTTTGAGAGAGACAGCCGCTGAACTTTGTGTGTCTCACGAGTCGATCCGTATAACTTTAAATAATCACTTGGGTATGAAACATGTTGCCGCTCGGCTAGTCCAAAAGACCTGAATTTTCTCCAAAAACGCAATCGTAAAAGAGTCGCTGAAGACATGCTAGAACGAGTCAATTCCGACCCAACATTCATGAAACGCATTGTTACTGGTCATGAGACGTGGGTTTACCAGTTAGACATGCAAACTAGTCAACAAGCCACGCCAAAGTCGATCAAAAGTCAGTCATGTTGACTGTTTTCTTTGACTATCGCGGTGTTGTGCACTCGGAATTTTTACCGGAAAGTCAAACGGTAAATAAAGTATATATTATTTAGGCGTTATGCGGCGTTTAAGAGAGCAAATTCGAAGAAAAAGGCCAGATTTGTGGAAAGAAAATTGTTGGATTTTGCACCACGATAATGCGCCTTCGCACAAGGCCATCATTGTGAATACATTTTTGACCAAAATCTCAACAAATACCATCGAGCAACCACCTTATTCACCAGATACGGCTCCATCCGACTTTTTTCTTTTACCTAAACTCAAATTACCACTTCGTGACACTCGTTTTCATTCCGTAGAAGACATAAAGGAGAATTCGCGGCGAGAACTAAACTCAATTCCGGAAAAAGCGTTTAAAAAATGTTTTGATGACAGGGTTATTCGTTGACGTAAGTGTATCGTTTCTGGATTAGCATACTTTGAAGGCGATAAAATAAATTTAGATGAATAACTAACATTTTGTGTATTTATTGATCTTTTCCCGGTACTTTTTTGACAGAGTAGTATTACCGCTCAATAAAAAGAATTGAGTACTAAAGGCGTCATTTAATTAAAAGTTATGAGTACCTAATTAATATTGCCTTATCAAGGGATCTACTCCCTAAGTACGAAATCCGTAGTTCCGGCCAAAGTTACGGGCGTTTCCTTCTTTGTATGGTCACCTACGGACATAAGATTAGTTTGGAGCCCGAACTAAGAATGAATGACAACACGATTTGACAGTTGTCCCTACTCGCCATGTAATTTTGTCTGTCCGAATTAGCTAATAGAATTTTACACTTGATTGCCGGATACTTTCGGACGGGCGAAGCATGACCAGCCAATACGTGCAAATCACTAACTCCCGTTTTCTCTTACACTAGGCGACACCTAAATAAAAGCGCTCTGTTGCATTTTCAACGCTCAACACAGCGGCGTCGAAAGTTCAAAAGTGCAATCATATTTATTCGTTCTTTAGGTGCTTCCTAGTGTTAGTGAAAACGGGTATAAGTCGGCGTTTCCGAACTGGATGAAACTAAAGGATATTACACGGATGAGATAAGCGAAAACACTCTGTAAATGGAAAAGTAACGGGTCAGTAAGCTCGTGATTTTTTTTTTCTTGTTTTGTGACGTGATAAATGGGCAAGAACACAGTAGTCTCGGGCTCTTGGGTCCTACCCGGGTAGGTACCCGCCTAGACTTGGCTTGGTGGGAACGAATGCCAATGACGCGAAAAATTGCTCTAACTTTTTCCTCGTCTCTTTAGAAATGTTTAGTTCAGTAAGTATCTATCTGTTTATTGATTGAGAATCAATCTTTCGCGCCAATTATCTGCGTGTGGCAATCCTTGCGGGAATTGTTTAATTAGATTGGATCCATCTTCCATGTCTGGGTTTGTTTTTTTGCCATTATCTACCATGTTTTATTATCAATATCTACCTGTTTAGTTTCCAAGGAACACAATTAAGTACTCTAGAGTTACTAAGGTTGAACTCAAGGTTTACCCGGTGAATAACGATAAAAAAACTTATTATTTTTCGGTTTTCGATATTTATAAATAAGGTAAGTATAATAAATTACCTAAAGTTTATATTTCTGATGTCAATAACCCTTAGAGGACCTATGTACACTATCTACCCATTACAAAGACACTTTGTCTCTTGATGTAGGTAAACCGTAGTACCCTCAGGAGACTAGACTAATAAATTCAAAGCCAAGAATCAAATCCTTGTTAGGGACAAGAGAGACGCCGTGGATATTACCTGAATAAGTAAAAACACTAACTGAGACTTAAGGAATGCAGCGGGATTGTCCGAAAGGGTTACCGCTACCCCGGAACATAAAGGGCTAAGGAAGGAACACGGATGGGTTTTAGTCAGTAAGAGTCTGACACTCCCTTCCGCTCCACCCAGAGCGGGAGGAGTCATTGGATGATTTCCCATCCTTAAAAAAAAAAAAAGGGTACGTATAACGTACTTGTTTAGCAAACTGAAAACAGTGCAATCTACATTAAATTCAAGTAAGCTTCATATTACTTCGTACTGTGAGTTCTTAAACAGTTTTCAAAGTTAGGAACAGATGGCGCTGTTTTAAATTTAATTAAAAACAAGAACTTGATATCGAATGTTACAACTTGTACAGCGAGAAAATAAAGTTACAACTATCTATCTCAACACTATTAAAGCTATACTTCAAAAAAATCTCCCAAGTAAGTAGTACTCAACACTTTACAACAGATATCTCTACAAGTGGATAGATGGCGCGCATACCAGTTTATGTGGTTCCAAATCAATTTTCAATAATTCCAGTTCAACCAGTGCGACATGTCCGCCCTGTAGTATTATATTATCTGTGGCCCTGTTAATAAAGTTGTGATGAACGACTACAGGGGCATAAAAAGGCCACTTTGGCAGAATCCTATAACCACCTATTTATCCCTGAAAGGTTAGGCAGAGGTGTACTATAGCATTTTACGAATCTCCATTCAAAACTGTCCTATAGATGAAATTGCGTGTTATGAATTGTTTTATGATTCTGCCAAAGTAGCCTTTTTAGGTCCCCTGGTGTCGGTGTCTATTTTTGGTAGGTAGTTAGTCCCATTTCAAATGATGAAAAGCTTAGATCAACTTACAAGAGGTGAAAACTTCGATCAATAATAGTCCTTCTATAAGTTGAGTCATTGAAAACGTTTTTGAACATCCATACTATCCATACTACTAAACTTATACTAATTTTATAAATTCGAAAGTAACTGTCTGTCTGTCTGTATGTCTGTCTATCTGTATGTTACCTTTTCACGCCTAAACCACTGAACGGATTTCGATAAAATTTGGCAGAGAGATAGATTGCATCCCGAGGAAGGACATAGGATAGTTTTTATCGACATACCTCGCGGGCGAAGCCGCGGGCGGAAGCTAGTTAAAAATAAATAAGTAATATAACTCTATGATGACCAAAAAACAGTTTTTGGTCGTATTAGAGTTTTGTCTCTACAGAGAGACTATAGCCTATTTGATGTTTAAATGCATCCTCCGATTGGGATGAAATACAAGACAAACATGAAGTTGTAGAGATCATAGACTACTATTATTATTAGAGAGATTAGGCGTCAGATTGGGCTGACTAGCCAAATGAGAAAGGTGTAAAATACGTAGAATTATTGTATCTAGTCTGTGCGTAGAATGATTTCTGGGAATAATGATTGAACATACATGATAAACCGTGGTTTGATTTATTCCTCCCGGTACCCTGACAGCTCGCAGAGAGCTTCACAGCACCTACCCTACCTAGCTATATAAGTAGATAACTTACCTACATAGGTGCTATCTAGGTGAGTGCTTACCTTTCCATTAAATTAAAATTCATTCCGTCAGGGATTTATTACTCACACAGCAACATTACAGCTCAGCTCGTATTCTAAGAATCACTAACAGCCTGTAAAGTGTACAGAGGTCGTGTGTCGGTGCCTTGTAAACACGGGTACATCAGGTACAAACAAAACCGGAGAATGTCATAAAAGATTAGGTGAATGTTGGCGTAATTAACGCCAGGTCGACTTAGGCAATATTAACTGACCAATAATCGTAAATGCTGTACCTATAGTCATTATTTTTTCTTTTTTCATGTTATTTACCCATTCGTATAATGTTTTTGGAATGATAAGACTTTGCATTGTAAGAGCAGTTGTAGGTCGTAGAATCAAACCCAGATTTTCCTTTCAGTAAATAATTCAAAATGGTAAAGGAAAACATCTTGAGGAAACCGGCATGTCCTAGAACCGAAAATTTGAAGACATTATGTGACATCTACCAACCCGCATAGGGCCCGCATGATGGATAACAGCCCACTCCCTCTCAAAAAAAGAGGGCGCGCGACTACGTTGCCAAATCGCTTGCCTACGCGCATTTATGTGCATCCCTTTCCATAATGACATGCTCTAAATTTTCCTTAGAACACGTTGCGTTAGATGTGTTAATTTGGCGCACCTATCTCTTATAGGTACCTAAATTTCATCCTGTACACCTGAACCCCCCCCCCCCCCCCCTCCCCCTGAATCTCACCTGTATCCTGTATGCACCTAAAATATTATCTTGCTTGAAAATTTAAAATGCTAGAGTATAAAAAAACAGAATAGAATACCTAAGTACTCTTTACTAGATAAGTACAACAGATATAGATCTATGTCAATGTGATAAGTACATTTTGATAGGGTGTCACAATGGGTGATCTTATCGATAAAACCTTTAGAAGCTTAATTATTTTAACCAAAAATTTTTCTTGATTATTAAATTAAATTGAAAACTTTCTACAGTTTTTAATAAAAAGTGACGGGAAATGCGTCCTATGCGCAGTATGGCAGCTCCAGATGCCAGCATCCTTATATGGTAGCCGACATTCACCTCGCGAACATCAGCTAGTTTTTACACTCCTCACAGCTGTTTCTTTGCTCCCGTACTTAATTAGGTACCAACCTATGTACTTAGGAGGTATAAGTAAGTATGCATCCGCTTTGATGTCAATGTTTTAAGGTTTCTTTTAATGATGTTCAATGAGTCTAATGTGCAATAAGTTCCGACTTTCGGCTGATAGTTAATGGGTGGAAAAAATTGAGCTTCGAAATTAATTACGAACTTCGGGTCTGGGTCAGCTTCCAGTCTAACCGGATGTATTTTACACGGAACGACTGCCTATCTCACTTCCACAACCCAGTTACTGGGTAACAGTTACTGGCTGTCAGACTTTTGGGCCTCTGACGACCCGTAACGACTGTCAAAGATCCACAAATGACAGCCGGGACCAACGGCTTAACGTGCTCTTCGAGGCACTGAGAGGTCTTGGTATGTTAAGGACCATCTTAAGGACCCATCCACAGACCTACCGTGGAAAACGTAGCTTAACCTGATCGATCGAGCCGTGCAGTAAGCCACAAGCCCCCTTAGACTTTTTTTGTATGGCATGTGATAATAGAAACTTTTTTTATTCGCCAGAGAAGTAGATGTTCTCATAAGCGAAGCTTCAACTGGCTTCAAAGGATACCCACCTACCTGCTTGACGGTCATTACCTAATGGTCGAATATTGCCATGACCACCAGGCTTGGCAGATTGAATGTGTGTGTAACACACATTGCAAGGAAACTTTTATTCAAGTGAAAACTTCTATAAGTTCTCTGTTTGTGTTTTGTTTTCACTTCATTTTTTTTTTTTTTTTTTATAAGAACTGGTTCATTTATTATGGAAGGTCTGGGTAAGTAGTTTAAATAAAGTAACTGCCGTCTGTCCCATTTCAAGCCGTTCACAACACCCAAGAGAACAAATAGAGGTAGTCAATCCTTCACCAAGAACGACGCACTTTATTTTTTTACCCACTTTAAAAAAGGACTGCCTTGTTGTTCTGATTGCCTCGTTCGTCAAGTGGTTCGTCATGATGCCTAGGTACTAGGATAAACCTGTATCACAGGCGTCATGAGCATACTTTATAGTAATTGTAGGACAATAAAATTCTTAACAATATTTAACATTAGAAGTCTTGAAATAATGACAAAATTTTATTAATTCATTATTTTATACGTAGTTTATTCAAATATTATTTACTTAATAACAAAAAGTCTTATTTTCGTAATTATTTAGTCAGCGTTTAAAACAGTTTCTTGCACTTTAAAACTTAGCTAAACGCTAGGCTTAAATTATTATAATATAATTTTGCGTCAGCAGAAATTGGTAAGTGAGTTAAAGTCAATGTTGCACAAAATTAAATCACGTTCGAGGCGATACGTGTTTATTCGATTTTTGCTGTGATGGCCTTAGGCTTGCCCCCTATTTCATGGGACTTGGACATAATTCGTAAAATGTGAGTGTAGTTATAGGTACACCTCTACCTATCCCTTCGGGGAATACAGGCGTGATGTTGTGTGTTCAAAAAAGGAGGTTTGTGATTCAAAATAGGGTTCATTCGGAATAGCGTGATTTGGGATACCGTTCATTCTTGATAAAGGGATTCGGTATAGCGTTTATTTTGAATAGCGTGATTCGGAATAGCGTTCATTCGAGATATTGTGATTCGAGATAGAGTGATTCGGGATAGCGTACATTCGTAATAGAGTTATTCGGGATAACGTTCATTCGGAATAGTGTGATTCAGGATAGCGTTCATTCAGAATAGCTTGATTCGGGATAGCGTTCATTCGGAATAGAGTGATTCGGAATAGCGTTCATTCGGGATAAAGTCATTCGGGATAGCATTCATTCGGAATAGCATGATTCGGTATAGCGTTCATTCAGAATAGCTTGATTCGGGATAGCGTTCATTCGGAATAGAGTGATTCGGAATAGCGTTCATCTATACTTATAATAAATCTGTAGAGAGGTCAATTCTGTACATGACATATATTTTCAAAATAACTATCAGGGGGTAATAAGTGATCGATACTGATGCCAAAAATGCAATCAGTAAAATTTTTGTCTGTCTGTCTGTCTGTCTGTCTGTCTGTCTGTCTGTCTGTCTGTCTGTCTGTCTGTCTGTATGTTCCTTATAGAAACAAAAACTACTCGACGGATTTTAACGAAACTTGGAACAATTATTCTTCATACTCCTGGGGAGGTTATAGTATACTTTTCATCACGCTACAATGAATAGGAGCAGAGCAGTGAAAGGAAATGTTGGGAAAACGGGAGAAGTTGCTCCATTTTTTAAACTTCCGTCGCGTGTGCAGCCTTAATGGTTAAAGCTACATAGAAATCATTTATGACGGAAATGTTCTACATAAAATTATCTAAAAAATATCCTACTACAGCATATGTCTATCTTTTATGGTTGACTCACAATAACACGTGTAACTCCCGATACCTTAGCAGTTCGGAGCTTTCTGATTATATTTGTTTACTCTTACGTTTATAATACTCTCACTCATCCCTAATTAAAAGAAGTTAATATTATTACCTATTCAATAAAAAAAGAATCATAGTAATCGGTATAGAAACACCAAACTTATACATGAAATACGCTAATAAGCCATCGCGCCGTCGCGCGTGAATACTGAATCATGCCATAAGGATTATTTTTGTGTAACGGTTGCCGCGCTCGACGCGGGTCGCGGCGGTAGGGTAAGGGAGGTCCGAGCGCGAGCTTCATTCAATATTTGGCTGTTGATGCGTTCAGAGCGTTCGACCTTATTGACAGACGATAATTGATATTAACAAACCGTGCTTATCAGCGCGACTTTTAGTCTTTAAATAGTTTATTTGAATTTGCTTTGTTGTTTTTTATAAAATAGGTATTAGTTGTTGTGTTATTAGACCGACACAGAACCCAAAAATGTGATTTAAAAAAAATTCTGTCTGTCTGTCTGTTTGTTCAGGCATCACGCAAAAACTACCGGTTCGATTACGATGACACTTGGTATAATTATTCTTTAATATCTTGGGCACCACACTGGGTACTTTTTATCCCGGAAAAAAATATACAATAAAAAACAAACTTAATTTTGCGGTTCGATCCCTAGACCCGATTACTGTACCAACCGCAAATAATAAGTTTGTCGTAGTACACGACGAAGATAATAATAATAGGCGAGCGTTCGTTCATATTAGCATTCTATAAATTGTATGTTTTAACTGCTACTTGCAATTCCAAAACGTGCTTTTCAGTGCGACCTTTTTATTCCTTTTAGTTTTTACTAAGTACAGTTTAAGGTAGACTTATTTAGGTTTATTTTTATAAGTCGTTTTTATAAGTAAGTATAGATTTTAATTTTAAAGTATGGGTAGTATATTTGATAGTGTACGTAGTGACCGTAGGTTATTTTATAAAACAGTTAGGTAGGATTAGTCATTCGTATAGATATTAGTTTTTAGGGATTTTGCTTATTTATTGAGTTTAGATTAGTTCATCATCTGCCTCATCTGCCTAGCCTTTTCCTAACTATGTTGGGGTTGGCTTCCAGTCTAACCGGATGCAGCTGAATACCAGTATTTTACATGGAGCGACTGCCTATCTGACCTCCACAACCCAGTTACTGGGTAATACGATACCCCTTGGTAAGACTGGTTGACAGACTTTCGGGCTTCTGACTACCCGTAACGATTGTCAAAGATCCACGAATGACAGCCGGGACCAACGGCTTAACGTGCTTTCCGAGGCACGGAGGGGTCTCCATATGTAAAGATGGTCACCCATCCACAGACCAACCGCGGCAAGCGTAGCTTAACCTGATCGATCGACCTGTGCGGCTGTTATTATTTAGCCACGTATCATCAGAAATAGGTTTATTTAGGTAGGTAGGTATTTTATTTTCTGTTATTGAGTTTTTTTTTTATGAGGTAGGTACTTAGGTTTACTTTTATAATCTAATATAAAATTCAAAGTCCTGTGATCCTGTCTGACTGATTATATCAATGCACAGCCTAAACCGCTGGTCATAGAGACATAAAATTTGGAGTGTGTTCTTTGTGAAGTGTATATAGGTATCCACTAAGAAAGGGTTTTTTGAAATTCCACTCCAAAGAGGGTGAAATTTCACGCGGACGAAGTCGCGGGCAGAAGCTAGTTCTGAATAAAGTCATTCGGGATAGCGTTTATTCGGAATAGCATGATTCGGTATAGCGTTCATTCGGAATAGCATGATTCGGGATAGCGTTCATTCGGGATAAAGTGTTTCGGGATTAACGTATGAGAATCGTTCTTTTACTATACCGTCCTCGTTATGCAAACGAGTCTCCGAAGAAACAGAGCTCTAAAGGTGGTGATGAATGCGGAAAGACATGCGGAAGTCGGAAATTAAGAGTTCGTTAATGACAACTCGTGATTAACCATAATTTAACGTGTATTAATTCTGTTCACAGGTTATATAGGGAAAAACATTAATTCTGAGTATAGTGGAAAAACACAAGGACGGAATAATGTTGCTAGGGTACTTAAGTAGGCAGGTCGTGTTGGCTTAGTACCGTATGTGTCGAGCAAGATTTTGCCTTGCAAAGAGGTTTTAGTTTTATTTTTAAACTAACGACCCGCTCCTATTTCACACGGTTTATAGGAATTGATAAACCATCGAGATTTATTTATTACAAGTTAGTTTAATAGTAACTAGCTTTTGCTCGCGGCTTAGCCCGCGTGGAGGTCGGGAATTATTCTACGGAAACGTACTACTGAGATAAAAAAAAAAATCCAGTTTATAAACTATCTGTGTACTAAATTTCACCCCAATCCGTTCAACGGTTTTTGCGTTACTGAGATCACTCCGTCCGTTGGTGAAAACGGGAAAACCGTATATGAAAATCGATTCTTTAGTTTTTGGGTTTATCACGTTCAGACAGACAGACGCGTTGAAAGGACTTTGTGTAATATGTACCATCGAGAAAACTTACATCTGCCTAATTTAAAAACAAAATCCCGTGCACACGATGACCACATCTAATCTGTTAGCAACCGTTACTATAGCGGCCGAGCGCTGCAAGCAAGAATAGCCCTTACGGTGTATAGATGTAAGTTTCCTCGATGGTTCAAATATACTTTCGGGAATAAATTCTCTAAATGATGGCGAAATGCACATCAAAATCTGTTGCGTAGTTTATAAAAACAACGCGGTCACACAGACAGACACGTAAAGTGACTTTGATATACATAATACACCTACCAGTACTATATATCAAGTCCTAGCGTGATGTTAAATAGCCTATAGCCTTTCTCAGAAATTGGGCTATCAAATGCCCAAAAGCATTTTTCAATTCCGACTAATAGTTATCACTACAAAAATAACGATACATTATTCCACCGAACCGCACGTTACAAAATTTTGTTTCAGTGCGGTTAGTGGAAGTGCTCCAGGTGCGATTCGTCTAAGTGCGGTTCAAATCAGCTCGTTCCAGAGATTAGCGCGTTGAAACAAACAAACAAAAAAACAAACAAACACTTCAGCCTTATAGATAATATACATAAATATAAAACAAAATGTTGCCTTGCAATAACGTTTTAGGTTATAGGTACCTAAAAGAAAAGCTTATAAGTATCCCAAAAAGTTATGTAAACGTTGTATTAAAGTTTTTGCTGCGACAGCTTGCTGTACGTACAGTCAACAAAAGAATAAGTATGCAGGATCGTCGGATATAGATGAAGTTTTCTAAGAAACCAATGGATGTTGTCGACTGAAATTTAATTTTATATATGAGCTGTTTTTTCTATTAATAAAATTAAATTTTATTCGAGAACATCCACCGGTTTTTTACTAAACTTCAACTGTATCCGACGATCCTGCATGCTTATCTCTTTTGTTGACTGTAGTTATAATTGTTTCAGATATTTTTTTGCTCTATAGGCTTACGCCGCGCGCCGCCTATCTAACATTATTGATTAAATGGATAAGACATAAGATACTGAGTTGTTCTCATTGACTTGATAACATGCTCTTTGTGATCTTAATAGACAGTTCGGAGTTACGCACTGTAAATGAATAATTGCACGATACGTTCAGTTTGTGATAGATACTTACTTACTGTAACAGTTAATCTGGCTCTATAAAAAATGAGACCAAAGTTCAAAAGTAGGTTCAGCAGGCCTCTTGGCGTTTTGTACACAAAAAAGGTTTAGCTAATCTAAAATCCTTTCACAATTTTACATCTGACAGCGGCAACACAAATGCAACCTTATTGTAATGAAAACAAAGATCACTGTGTGTTTTGACAGACTTGTCAGTAGCAGCAATCCAATAGCAACCGTAATTTAACGACAATAAAGATTACGGTGATTTTAACAGTGATGCAATACGAGTATCATCATCATCTGCCTTATAGCCTTTTCCCAACTATGTTGGGGTCAGCTTCCAGTCGAACCGGATGCAGCTGAATACCAGTATTTTACATGGAGCGACTGCCTATCTGACTTGCACAACCCAGTGGGTAATACGATACCCCTTGTAAGACTTGTCAGACTTTCGGGCTTCTGACTACTCGTAACGACTTTCAAGTCAAAGATCCACGAAGACAGCCGGGACCAACGGCTTAACGTGCTTTCCGAGGCACGGAGGGGTCTCGGTATGTTAAGATGGTCACCCATCCGCAGACCAACCGCGGCAAGCGTAGCTTAACCTGACCGATCGACCTGTGCGGCTGTTATTATTTAGCCACGGGACCCTCAGTGATGCAATATCAGAGGTAAAAATAACTGTGAATATGGAATTTATTTGCACTTAAATTTATTTGGTGAAACATTTTATTAATTAGGGTTCTTCTTCTTTTTATGCAATTTCTTCCATTCTCTGCATAAAATTAGTACTGCAGTTTGCGCCATAATGCCCAATTCTATACAAATTAGCCAATACAGACGAGATATTATGTGAGATATAAAAATGTAAATCGCATAAAATTCAGTGAATGCAGTCAAGGCGAGCCTGTCACACAAATTGACTACAAATTAAATTAGACGTTTCCAGTGACCTTCGCATGAGCTATTAAAAGAAAATTTCGCTAAAAGTTTTATTACATAGTACAATCTCGTGTTTAGGGATCGTTTCATGACAATATTGTCATTGATGTCGCCTTGAACTTAGCAGAATAAAAGAACAATGGAGTCAGAAGGGACACTTAGATACTTATGGATACGATGAACGAGTCAAAACAATGGTTTTAGGCCTGAGTTCACCAACATTCTAACCATCGGTTAGGTATTTAAACAGTTGATTTCCTTAGGAAATTTGACATAAATCAACTGTTTAAATACCTAACCGATGGTTAGAATGTTGGTGAACTCAGGCCTTAGTGTAGAAGGCGACCGACGACATCCGGCGGTAAAAGTAAATAGAAAACAATGCGAAACTAGATGGATGTATGACATACCAAATTTATGCATTATATTCGGTGTCTTTGATGTAAAAAGCGGTATTGAAAGAAATGGTGATTTACATTTGTAGGTACATCACTTACGTAAACACAAAGCACAAGATAAAAAAAACATGAATGATGTTTTTTTTTTTTAATGAATTTTTTTTTAAACTAACACACAAACTGTCTATATGCTTTTAAAACAAGAATAATGTTTGGTTTTGTGGTGGTTTTTATCCTTTTTTATGCTTAGTAGATTAGTTTTTATTTTTGTAACTTTTGCATGCCTGCTGGTTAAATATGGCTGAACCTATTTCCCTAAAATAAAAATATCTTTAGAAATTATATAGTTATTACTAACGCAAGAGGCTCAGCCGATCTATTCTGTAAAAATCTCAACGAGAAAGCATAGGGAAGTGAGCTTGAAGTGAGCTGTCAATAGAGTGTCAAATCTAAACATCAGTTGGAAGGACAGTTCTCTTCACCTAAGTTTGACAGACTGGCAAATTTTTAATTATAATTTACGAAAAACAAAAAATAAAATATTTAACGAACAAACTGCGTACATTAATTGTCTTTGGTTTACAGCAACATTTTCACCTACCAATTTACAGTTACCCTTCACGCGACCTTCTAAGAAACGTTCACATACAGAACTAAGCTCCCTTACAAAGTAACAAAACAAAGCGTTAACGCAGTAGTTATTTCCTATAGAAAGTTCCCGCAATAAACTGTAGGTAGATAATAAGCGAAGTTATCTGAGCCTGCACTACAACCTCAATAGCGTGGTCGTGCACTTTTGTCTGCAGATAAAGGGCGCTGGCTGACACGTCCCCATTAACGGATGCATCGGGTTACATTGCATCTAGTCTTGTTTACTTGTTCTATTAACCTCTAGGCTAAGTCCTAGCCTAGACGAGGTAAAGAGGCGAAACTATGCGACCGAAAATGAGAAAATGACTCATACGAGTACCTACACAGAGTGGCGATTAGGTTATAGCGATTGTTGATAATCAGCCTGTTAAAATATAGATATAAAATTTACTTTTTTTTACAAAAAATATGAAACTGATTTTTTCAAACAAAATAAATATCTATATATTAAATATCTATATATTTATGTCCAGGCAAATCACTATCCATTCCAAGGTTGACTGGAAGAGATCGCAGAAAGCGATAACTATAAGGCCGCCCATTGCATTTTTAGTGTTCGATCTTTTTTTTTTGTTATGTATTTTTGTGGTTTACAGAGGCCAGCACATCAAGTTACCCCATTCTGTCAAATTTCTTTGGTAGATTTTCAACTTTGTTGCAAAGGAAAAAGGTTCATAGTCAATTGGGATAATTTGACAGATTGGGGTAGCTTGATGTGCTGGCCTCTGTACAATAAAGTATATCTGTGTATATAAAAATTTATATAGCTTAAAAATTGGCACGACCTAGTCTTGATAATAAGGCACTAGACACGCGCGGAGCGAATGGTAACAACACTAACAACAATTCAAAAAATTGTGATTATTTAGTCACAATACCATAAAGTTTGTGTATGATTTAGTCATCAAATAGAGAGATAGAAACGGCGGCTAATTAAAGATTAAAATCAAAAAATTTCTTATATAAATTATAATAAGGTGAAATGAAAGACTTTTTTCTTGCTAATACTTTTTAATCGCCTAACTCTTTCACAATCCAACAACAACTGGCTTTGCACTAAGTACATTTTTAAATGCGGTTTGCCCCCCTAAAAAATAATAATATCATAACCGTTATTTCTAAGTTTTACCATGGTAAAATAAGTTTATTACAATATTAATAATTTGTACTTTGACAGTGTTGCCACATTGGATATCATAATTTGGTATTAAAATAATGTATTTTTTTTCTAACACTTTATAGTGCAGTTGGTTTATGATATGTAGCTATATAAAAATACAGTCAGGAAAAAAAGCTTCTTGCAGTCGCGTTAGTAGCTCACGTAGGACATCGGCTAACTCAGTTCGGTTCCTACCTACAATGCCTAACGGCATTTGTCACTAGAGCAATGCTATTGAGGAGTTCTTGAATAAACAAGCTGGTAACAGTTGCTACGTTCACGGAATACACAGAGAATTCGATTTAATCTAATCTGGCCTTAGTGATTGGCGTTTGATGGATCTAGGTTACGGTAGGACGAAACGGTGTTAATGTTAATATACAGTTTTGTTTAGTTAAGAAGTTATACTACATAATACTTACATACAGGTACATACAATTTAAGACCTTCCTGGGAAGCAATCGTGAAAGGTAAAGAAGAGAGATTATTTTCAAGGGGATTATGATCAAAGGCTGTGTCTGCATCAAAATAGGAGTCGAAAGTCTTATTTGATCTAAGCCAAGGACCGAGTCACAGAAAACCTCTCAACCGTTTTGTAACGATATTGAAAGTGTTTTGCTGAGTTGATGTTGAAAAAGTTTCTTGTATTAGCTAAAAGTAATAACTGTATACATGCTGGCAGGAGTGGCAGGGACATCCACGCGCAACTTGTTACCATGGATCATAGAAATGTTCATATTTATATCTATGCCATGGATTCAATATGTACATGATTCTGAACCTCGGCGTTGAATTTATTTATTTGTTATTAAAAAACAGCAGATTTTTTTTATAACCGATAAAAAATTACAAAAAAAATCGGTTCGTACGGTTGTTTCATACTTTACTAGATGCGCCTAGATGCGCGGTTTCACCCGCATAAGTGCCGATCCCGTTGGAATATCGGGATAAAAAGTAGCCTATATGTTAATCACACACACTCAAACTTTCGCCTTTATAATATTAGTGTGATTTTTATCATTTGCTGAATTCATGGTTCTTAAAGGTCGCGCATCGACCCCACTACCCTGTATATAAAAAAAATTGCCCACTTCTATAATCCCAAACTTACTAACGTTTCATTTAGCCACGTCGTCGTCATAAAGTTATAATTAAATGCTCCGTCAGGTATTTTCTATTAAAGTTAAGCGACCGGCTTGATCGCAATCGTGGGCTTCAAAAAGTTCGCATCGCAGACGTTAGCGTGCCTTATCATTTATCACACTCCTCTTGTCCTGCATGAAAGATATTTTAATTGGAATCTATTTCAAGACAGGCGTTGAGTGAACCATGGAGAAAGAAAGAAATGGATTACTCACAATGTTTTGAATTCGAGATGCTTGCTGTAGAATTCCTAACAGCAAAATTCCCTTTTATTCTTCCCATAAACGACGAAGTAGACATACAAGTATAGGTCAAGAGGATTTCAATATCCTGAACAGCGGTAGTATAATATACTGAAACCTCGTTATGCAATACTTAGTTAAAGATAAAAACATAGGACAGACTGGTGATTACCGCGACAAAAAGTTACCGTTATGTTGACATCGACTGATCCCACTAGGGCCGTTTCTCTCCATATTGACACTCCATTTGCTAGTCCCTCCATTAAAATGAATGCATGCTTAGAGTAAAAAATGAGATGTGAGTGACACGGAGGCGATGTCATACATTTTAAATGCGACAGTCACTCGTCGATGTCGTAAATGAAACCATACATCGTAGTTGCGCTTTTTTTTCTATTGAGCTCGTAAATCAATGTAGGTCTGTCTATACGTAGGGTACCCAGTTTACATAACAATATCAAAAATGAGTAATATAAATAAATATGCATTAGGTTTAAAATATGGGTATGGCAGGATAAATCTGATGGGGCCGCCCCATCGTGTGTGAAGTGCTTCAAGCTGAGGGCAGCGGTGGCCCAGTGGTAACGGCGACTTACGCGTAGGTCATCGGTTCGAACCCAGACAGCCGCTTTACTTTGTGTAAATTATTTTATCACCACTGCTCTCAAAACGGTAAAGGAAAACATAGTGAGAAAACGCCGCATGTTTTAGAACCAAAAGCTTGAAGACATGCGAGTCTACTCACCCACCGCACTGGGCCCGCATGGTGTATTATGGCCAACTTCCTCTCACTGAAAGGACGCCTGTGTCCCAGCAGTGGGAACATTATATAATATGCCCACTAATTCCCCAAGAGTAAGGCAGACATGTGCCTTCTTAAAGGACACCCACATTTCACCGTCATCTAGAGAAATCGGATCGTCTTAATTGTAGAAAGATTACAATAATCAATACAAATAATGACAAGTTTTCTAAGGAATTCTGCCTTTGCGTACTTAATTCATGTTATATTAAATTTTTTATCTAAAGGAATGTCTCTAGGCGTAATTAATAGTCATCTTATGAAATTATAAGACAAAAGTTTATTAAGTATGTTATATCGTATTACATGAATGATAAATGCCGAGAACGAGAACTTATCCGTGATACTGTGGTTTAATGCCTGACATTAAACCAGAAAGAGACAGAAGTTACACTTTAGAAAATACTATAATAAGTAGGTATTGCGTAAAATACTAACTGTAGGAATGGCTTTAATTTTTAACTGTTCAAAAATTATCATTCATTGCGTTATTGAGCAAACACATTTCTCGAAAACATGAAGTAATGCATTAGCAATATCCTTCAAAATTATTCAGATTGTGATTGTATATGTGTCTTACGCAATGAAGGTGCTGCTATCGGGTAATAATTATTTTGGTTGGTGATAATTCATTGCGTAGTTAAAACTCAACTTGTCTAAACGTTCCAGATTCTAGGAAATCAAATTAAAGCACACTAATAAACGTTTTTTATTATGTGAGTTAAAGTTGTATAGAAATCCTGGCATTCTCCTTTTTTAGAAGCAATTATTGAAAATTGATGTACTTACCTATAGTCGGACACACCAATGGATCATCTAACCCTCGGGACCTCACTATACACCAGACTTATCTTAAAAATAATTGCTGTCACCGTACTAAAGTTTATTTGGTATGATAAGAAGCTTATTAGACACGAAAGCTCACAACTGATACAGGTATCGTGCACGACTTTAGTGGAATATCAAAGTAATGTCTATCCTGATAAAAGACCCGATTTCTATTCTAACACATAGACACATTTCTCTAAAATATGTATAGAAAACAGTATCTAGACCAAATAACATAATGGCATCACACTAAACTAAAAGGACAAATGTCATAGACGACTTTTATAAAAATTTGAATGACGCGAAGGATTTTGCAATATTGCTAATGCAGTTATAAATCATTATAAGTCTTGTAACAATATTTGTTGACCTTAGACTACTGACGCACTGGACAGCTAAACTACGTAACAATCTGATTCAGGTGAAAAAGTGAGAGCATCTATGCTTACAAGTCATAAATCGTACTTACCAAAACAGTTCGTCTTTTCAAGACAGAACGCTGGTCTGAAACTAGTGCTAGTCAACGCAATAGTTTGCGATCAGTTATTTGAAACGAACGCACAATATTATTTATTAAAGATACTGTTCAATCCAGAATTTCTCTATGGACTGTTACTGCTGCACTAAACGA
Source organism: Gortyna flavago (assembly GCA_963669345.1). Classification (NCBI taxonomy): domain Eukaryota; kingdom Metazoa; phylum Arthropoda; class Insecta; order Lepidoptera; family Noctuidae; genus Gortyna; species Gortyna flavago. The sequence goes on from OY770126.1 coordinate 13,565,097, forward strand.
GAAAAAAAAACTCTTACATTGAAAAATGTATCAATTGATGAGGTGTCTCAGGATGTTGGTAGCCAATGACGGAAAAGGTGGATACGACGTGATGAGATCATAAAAACGTCAAGTGATGATATCGCAAAATTTAAGGTGACAGGAAGAAGGTATATTTAATTGAGGATGTCTAAAATCGAAAAGCATCCAAATTATTAATTACCTATTCATACTTCCTCCGTTTATCTGCATTGTCGACAATCAGCTGTCTCTGGTAGGCCGTAGCCGGCGCGTTGCCGGCGATGCCTTGATCAAGGTTGTCGCGCACACGCCGCATACCGCGAATCAAGATCACTATCGCCGTCTCTTTCCTACCGTCGCCAGCGCAGCACTGAGAAATACTCCGACAGGAATTCAACATCTTATACGTACTTACATAGTGTTTTGTTATGTCGTCATATCATTTTAATGCCTACTCATTAGATGTCTGCGGCATGTCGGTTTACCGTTATTGATGAAGACTCATCAAATTGTAAAGGGGCCCGCATGTTCCTAGGTGAATTGTAGTCACTTACCTACTCGAAGATAGGTAGTGCAAAATTTCCATTGAAGTATTCTTAGACTGGTAATTTTTCAAGAAAGAAAAGAAAAACTATCGCTAGAAAGAAAAGAAAAACTATCGCTATTTTCCACTTTCCAACTAAATGATATGTCATTTATGTAGTTTCACTTTTCTATCGTAATACTAGTAGCAAGTGATGAAAACTTAAACTTTCATATTTATTTACAACATATAGTTTGCCAGTAAATATGATAATGGTCATGGCACTTGGTTATCCGGCTCAATATTCAATTTCACGGCATGATTCATTTCATTTTATCTTATTCTATCTAGTTCCGGTCACGATAGGAAAGAAAACATGAAATATTCCGATACTTACCAAATTACCCTAGGCCCTAGCGATAGCTGAATACAAATGGTATCTGCCTAAAAGGGGATGAAGAACAGGTACCCGAAACATTAGTTCCACATGCGACACACGAAAATATAGGACAAAGTTTGCTTTTCATAATGGTAGAAAAATTAGAGCACATGTCAACGAGTCCCTTTGGAAAGGGTTCCGCAAGTGTGTATGCATCCAAAGGGTCGTACCGCATATGTCACGCAAGCAAGCTGGCGTATAACGGCTCCCAAACGTCTGTTGAGCGACGATGCGTGACGGCCACGATACGGGTGCCGGGACCGCGGCCGCTCCCCCGCGATAACACGCTATTACATCGTTTTCAACCTGTGCCGCGTAATTACACCCACCATGTGCATATTAATGAAATTCTCTACGAGTTTGCTTGTTTATTAAAATTTCAATGATTTTTCACCCCTCTCAGACCCATTCTGTTGCGTAACGTCTCGAAATGTGTAAACAGAAACTATGTATTCTGTGATTTTAGTATTTGCCCAGTAGGTACCTACCTTTGCCTTTTACCTAAGTATCAAAGTAGGTACTTGTAATACAAATTTATGTATCGCTCACAGTTCCTTCCCTCGCTTCAGTATCGCTTGCGCCACGTACGGCAATAATGTATTGGATTTAAAGATTGCAATAGCGTAGTGAAGAGGTAATACCTGCCTTTTACTAAAACCTGACGACAAATACCTAGAACAGCAAATAGGTATATTTTATTATTAATTTCCCATTACAAGATTTGCATAAAAAGTTAGTCGACAGAACTTAAGAATTGCGCTGTAAAGTAAGCAGACTGAAATAAAATTAAAGAGGAAAAACAAAACTAAAATAAACACGATAGGGACTTACTATTTCAAGGAGCAATTACAAAAGCCAGCAAAAATAAATGTACTTAACTGTCTAGATGTTTCTAGATTCAAAAAACTAAAATAAAAACCAACAGCTTGAGCAAATAAAGTAACCGCAAAAACGAATGCAATGAAATGGTTGAAGGTCAAAAGAAAACCAGGAACAAAAAGTCTGCGACCTTCGACATTGAAACGTAATCCGTGTCTATATTTGAAGATGCTAATGTTAACTACGTGATCGAAATGAATGTATTCCATGCAGGTTGATATGTAACCCAATACCATTAAGGTACATTACGTAACCAGGCGGGAGCGTAATGGCTCGTAAGTGGCGGGTTACTGGCAACACACTTCGCCGCCGGTCCAACACAACATCATTTTACAACGTAGCCAATCGTAACGGGCACCCAAATTCCTGTTACACGGGTCAACAAGCCAACCGATTAAGATACCCCCCAGATAAAACTACACGAGAAGATAACGTTTGACCTCCGAAAATTGATCAGATTGCATTTCGCCCGGAGAAAAATCAGAGACACGCCCCCGAAAATTACATACTACAAAGCCGACATACGACCTTAAATATTTTGACTCGTGTTTTAAATATTGTTCGCATTTAGTACAACGTTGGTCATGAAGGGTCGATAAATTAAATTTCGTGTAGCTAAGAATTATTGCGAAATTAAATTCGCGTAATTAAATCGCGCAGTCATTCGAAATAAGTGATTGTTAAGGTATCTGTGCCAACAATTCTTAAGAGTTGAATGGAACAATGTCAGATTCTGACTACAGTCCTTAATTTGTAACTCGGGTTTCATTAGTGAGGAATGTGAGGATGACGAAGGTCCTTTCTCATAAAAGGATAGTCCCATTCCTTAGAACCTATTCCTCTAAACACAAACCATTATGTATGTATGGTAATACTTACTCAACCACTAAAATTACCATACTTATTTTGTAACCACCAACAAGTTAGGTAGGTTGGTATTGCAAATCTGCGAACATATATAGTCACTCCTTCAATGAGTTATGTAACAATATTGTTCGTAGCACATAGATTGTGACAACAGGACACCTAAATTAAGTTACATTAAGGATTTATAACTGTCTGCGGACATAAGTCCTAGTTTTATCTAATCCCTATTTATAATAATAATACTTTTTCTTAAAGAAAAGTAATGCCTAAATTATTCCTTATAACATCAGCTGTCTACCAGTGAAAGTCCGTTTGAAATCGATCTAGCCATTTAGGACATTATTCGGAACTAACAGACAGAAACACAGACAAAAACTTAAAAAGGTTCTTTTTGTTTCAAGTACTTTCGTAATACTCGTAATATATGCATTTAGTAAAAAGCTGTTATTTTGACATTACAAAAAGACACTTCAATTTTATTTATTTGTATAATGTAAGTATAGATGTCAACAAAGAGTTTTGAGTTACTAGCCCGAAACCTTACAGGGTCGCGAGTCGCGTTGTGGTGACAATATTGACTCAAGTGGGGTTTCTGTATGTTCTGTTGGTAGTAGTGGCTTCGAAGCTTTGACGTCGTGGATGTCTATAAGCTATAACGTTGACATAGGTGTGACCGAACCTTTCGAGGCTCTCCTGGTAACAGTTTTCGAATGATTAAATATTGACTGCCTCATCCTTATCAAATCATCATATTTGTATTTGTGAGGCTTCGGCAAAATTTAACATTTGTATAGATATCTCGCAGAAATTTTATTGAGATAAGTATACTTAATCGGTATAAATATTCATATTCTAGAAAGTACTTTAATGGTCATGAGCAGATAACTCAATTGATGAGAATCTAGAAAATATACCTAAATTGATAATGTCATTGTATATCTACAAACATCCAAGCGTCCAAGCGTCCCTTAACTATTTATTATTGTCATCTGTCGTATCACCGTTGTGGGACCTATTTTAGGTCTGCCATAAGACAGTGTGGCAATTCAGGTACCTACATTTTCTAGATTCTCATAAATTGACTTACCTGCTCATCAGCATACACGAGTACTTTCTAGTATAAGAATATTTCTACAGAGTAACTACACCTTCCAATAGCAATTTACAAAACAGCTGACGAAATAAGCACTACGTACAAACTTAAATTAACTAAGTAAGCGAAACATAGACTGCCTAATATCGCTTATAAGTAGCTCAAACTCATTAATCAGAAACCTACATACTCTTAGCAAACTATACAACCTATTTTCTAGGTCCGTATTCGCCTGTTCACAAAGTTTCAATTCGCCATAACAAAACCGTTATACAACAACACGATAACTGCTTCAGAGTTCAGACACCATCAATTTCGCACACAGAAGCGTAAACTGATCTAATTATATTATGTTTGGGAGGCTTTGTCTTCTTGCATCATATCTTTAGCCTTAAGAGGCTACATGAGATTGCGTAAAGGCTTCTGCTACGATACATCACTTTCTCCTCGTAGATATCTGGCTTTTATTTAGGTCGGCTTGACTCATGACTCAGCTTATGTATTCTGATAGCAGACGACTAAGCAATCCACTTTAAAAAGGTCATGCAGTAAAAGATACGGCTGTAGGACTGGGATAGATCCACGTGTTGCTCTATCATTTTGCCTTTTGTAAACGGCACAAGCTGAAAGGAAAATGGGAATCAGGGAATCTATTATTTCTTTTTAAAAGAAACAAAACCCCTGTAATTGATCTTTACAGATGATTTTTTACAAACATTACAGACGACAACATATAATGTATTGGTAAGTATAGAATAATATATCGAAGTCGACAATCATTATAAAAATATACGAACATAACTTTACGTAATTTTAACTGAACATAAATCTAATATCAAAGTTCGGAAAGTTATAAAACACGAACAGATTTATGGGTAAAGACATAATAAACACGGTGATTATGAGTTATACGATAAAAGTGTTAAATCCACGTAACAGCATCACGAAAACACGAACAGTGTTCATCTTATTTTTGTTGCTCGTCCGATCTGAAAGCACAATACAAAATTAATGACTGTTTTACGTGTCGTCGTAAAACACGAAACCCTCAAATAAAAATTCCTCACACAACGAAACAAAAAGTAATGCTTAGGGAGGAAAAGTTTTACTACGCAAAAACACTTCCCTTACGTATTACTTCGGTGTTTATGTTTTGGCTACAGTCACCGCCTAGCCATGTACAGAAAAAAAAAACCTATATTATTAATATAACAAAGATAAATTTTTTTTTGTTTGTAAGTTTGAGCGAGAGCAGTGGTGGCCCAGTGGTAACGGCCGCGACTTAAGAGTTGTAGGTCGTAGGTTCGAACCCAGACAAGCGCTTTACTTTGTGTAAATTATTTCATCACCATTGCTCTCCAAACGGTGAAGGAAAACTTCGTGAGGAAACCGGCATGTCCTAGAAACAAAAATTCGAAGACATGTGACATCTACCAACCCGCACTGGGCCCGCGTGGTGGATTACGGCCGACTCTCTCTCACAGAGAGGAGACCTGTGTCCCAGCAGTGGGAACATTATAGGCTGATTATGTTGTAAGTTTGTATGTAGAGGGTAAGGAACTACCACTCAGATTACAGAAATTATTTTTGCATTTGATAGCCCAATTCTTGAGGAAGGCTATATATAATTAGCATTATGCTATAACCCTAAGGAGCCGAGCAAAAAGAAAAAGTCACAAATAATGAAGTCGCGGGCAGAAGCTATAAAATATATTCAATCCACTATAAATCATTGGAATTGATAAGGTTAACTAACTTTATTGAAGAACTCACCGGTCCTATTACGCTTAAAGTAATCCTCCTATAAGAATTTGTAAAGAGTCCAATCTAAAAGTTATGTTAAACGGGCACTGAGTAAATAAAAAAAATAGTCAGTGCAACAGAACGACATATAGACACTGGTGGAGTAAACAAAATTGGTGCTGTCAATCCTGAGAAACAGAACACGCTGAATAAAGAGGATATTAAATTGAAAATCACTAGTCTGGAATATCTAGCTGTAGCAAAGGTGCACAAATATATAGTGAGAAACCATCACAAGGTGGACACATTTGTCTCACATGACAGTGGGGCCACCCATTTAGAGGCATTGCCCATAAGGAGTTTATTACTAACACGCATATATGTTATCTGAGTTATGGCTTTAGAGCCCAGAACTATGGCTATTAACGAAGCATAACGTATACCGTATTGCGTAATAAAACTCGTATTTGTCATAGCAAAATCAATAACGATAACATGATAATTGATCCGTCCTATATCTTGAGTTAATTGTGGGACTAATATTTACAATCCAATCAATATTATTTCCGGAACGAATCGATCTGATCTGTCTTCGAAAACAAATACATTCTCAAGCTTCAGACAACCGTCGGTTACGTCTTCGACATCATTAACTGTAAATTCTAAATTGTATAAGGTGCAGGAAGTCTAGAGACTATAAAATATCCATAAAAGATTTTGTGTTTATAAGAGAATTTATTGAAGAAATTTCTTTTATAAAACGAATGGGAAAATTGATTCCGTCATCTAATGCGAACAACATCTTCAAATTCAAATTACGAGTAAGTTCCAAGATTTGTCAAAGTTATCTCTAACCCAAAGACATTTTTACTGAATGTAAAGTAATCTATCACTCTAGTCAGGGTTTGATCTAAGTATTTCCAAGAGAAGTGTCCCGAAATTAAAAACCGGAATATCCGAAAAAAAGTGTGGTCTGGTACCAGTGAATGAATGACGCTGTTTCCATTCTCGCGGTCGAGTGGTCGAGTTAATACGATACCATTGCATCGAGTCATCTATTCAAACTGCTTGATTGAGATAGTTCGAAGAGTAGTTAAATCGATTTCGATTCGTTCGAGTGCAGCATTGATTCTGTAGACATGGTAGACACGAATAGAAATCTCAGTATCTTAGCATTAATTTTAATTTCTCTCGCGGATTACATTAGACGGTGGCTCTGGACGTTAATTCATCTTGCTGCAACTGGTAGTTACTGTTAACCGTTGTAACATCTTGTCGCACCTTGCTTATCTTAGAAGTAGATTTTATGGATACAGGGCTTAATAACTTCAGCTATATAAGCATGATGGAATATGCAAAGTAGATAATAAATTCTCTTATTCGTCAAAAGTAAATTGGCCTGAACTGTAGCCGTATATTAATAAGGGTTGAGCCTAACTAAAGCCTACAAAATTAATTTGACATTAATTTTGATCTGGCGTTAAATAAGGTCCATACAGATACTATTATTAATAAACATCGTAATATGTATCAATGCGTTGACTAATTGCGTATTAAATCCCAGTGAGTCGCTCATGTAGCATCCGCGTTTTTGTCGCATCGCCATTCATGGAGCAGACTATTGCCTATTGTCCTTGGTGAGACGCGGCAGAGGTTAAACGTTCTTTCTTGAGCTCTTTGAGTGAGTTCCTTTGTAAAGAATCAACCAGTTCCCTCGAAACTCAAATAAAAAGTACATGCATTCACAGTATCTATGTAATACTTCATGTTTCCCAAACTATTAAGTTCGCCACAATAACGTTTTTGCGAAATAAAATCGTGAGTAACTTTCCTTTATTTTTATGAAATATCTTAGCAATGGCTAAAACTTGCGGCTTTCGTATTTATTTGCTTTCATAATCGTAATACAGTGCGATTTATTTAATGTTTGATCAAGTTTGTTGTTCGATTTGTTGGAATCGATAATCGAACAAAAATAACATCACCGAGGAATGTTGGACAGTCTTTTGTTTGTTGTTTTCAACTTATTTTGGACCAACTACAACAATAGGCAGTAAGCTGAAGGCACAAAGTGGCACTAACAGTAAAGCTCCATCACTCATTTAGGTGTCATGAATGGCGAAATATCCATTAAAGATTTCCTTTTCATGGCTTTCATAGCCGGCGTCGTCGTGGGCATCGCAACTCCAGCCATATTGGATTTCACAGTGAGGAATTTCCAGGGATTTTTAAATTATTTTCCGCTGGCAGCTTACTGTTGCTGCTTTAAAGCGCTTGATGCTTCATTCAGCGTTCATTAAACAGAAATGTGGACTAGTGAGATGAAAAATGTTCGCTCTATGTTGTATGAGTTTTAATGTTATACAAAACTGACTTGGCCTATTATGTGTGCCATAAATTGGTATTTTTGCCTTAGATTTGTGATACCTACTTAATGATGTTGTCGACACTTCTAAAAGATTTATTATCACAATTCAGAGGCACTCTTAAATATAAAATTATCGACGACTAAGATAAAAGTCAAATGGACGACGTTTCCGTATGCGTAAACATATTTTGGCTTCAATGCCTAAGTATAGGACTTCATCAATATTCAATGTTACAGAAATCTCAAAATAAAGATCTGTCACGAATATTAAATTCGTAACAAAGTAACAGTGGACGTTTTCTATTATTTTTATTTATTCTCTTTGGGCTCTAAATGTTGCTCAGACATGAATAGAAAAATAAAATGGCAGTGTAACACGTGCAAACTTGCACAGTGTTTACTGTGCATGAAATAAGATATTTGCGTCATTGAAGCACAGATCATTTGCGTCATTGAGGCACATGCGAAGATAGCATGCGATCATCTCACGCGAACTCTTAGTCTTAAGATACGTCTTAGAAAAAAATAGCTTATTTTTTCTGTGCGTTTCGCCGTTGAATGAACCCGCCATATATTTGTATCCCTCATTACATGCTGTATGCACTTTAAATACACCATTCATGTATTCACTTCTTTAAAAATATACTGCTCAGTATGTGACATGGCGATGGCGGTGGCGCGCCTGCTGCGAACTTCTAATTTGGTACAGATTTCAGACAAAAAGAAACAAGTTTTGATATGGAACTGTACATTATAGAACGAACGCCAAAATACAAAGAACTTTTCGAAACATAGAAATTTTTAATAGAATTATTAATTTAAAAAACAAGGAATCAGGAAACTTACAGGAAACGGAATATATTTAATACTATAATTATCCACAAATTATGGATTAGGAATAATCTGGAGCAGCCCGGTAGCGGAAAGCGGACGGAAACCGAGTGCTGTTGCGCAACTAGAGAGAAGCCAATTTCTTTTTATTTAGAATTTATGGATAGATCTCGAGTCCTCTTCGGGAAGTAGGTACTTAAGTAAAAATTAAACATACGCAACAAAAGTTTGAAAGAAATTGTCCCCAGATATGGCAAAAGATAAAACATTACTGCCTCCAATAACATTCCTGCAGGAAAAAAATATTTTGTAAAAGAACCTATGGATAAAGTTTCTCAGCAGCTATTAACACTCAATAAAAATGCAAACGCGAACGTTATTATCATTACCTAGCATCATCAAACCCCTTCAATCAAACTTTTAAGTAGGTTTGGGTTGATAAAACAGAAGCTCCAATGGACCGCCCTTCCGAGCTTGGAGTTCGTGAGCCGAACTTCCACGATGCCCTCAGCGAAGCCCCGAAGCCAGACGAACCACGGCACGAACAAGCGGAGCCGAGCCGCTACGAAGAATGCCTACCTATACCACCAGTCAGAAACGAAATATCGTCGTACCAGTACGTCTCAGTAGCCCGCGCGCACGCGAACCTAAGTTATTCTCTTCGTCACACACTTGTGACTGTAAGTGGAGTGAAACTTATGAAAATCTGAAGAAATTGTTATAAAACATAGCGGTTTAGTGTTACTTTACAGAAGGAGTTGTTCAATGGATTTTTCTGACACATTACGGTGGACGTTCGCGCCACGAAATTTGTTTTTGTTTGCGCGGTTTGAGCCGGTGCACTAATTGCTGTTGCGGAGGTAAGCAAGATTTTTTGTTGTAATTGTTAATGGATATAGCTGGACTTCGTTTCATTTGTTGTTCGCTTTTATATAATTATTTGGAAATAATTGATCGGAGCGAGAACAGGTTAACTTAATACGAAGTTAATAACAAGGAACGAAGGCAAATAAACTCGAATACCGCCAATGGCAACGTCTTCTTTGTAATCATCGCTATTAAAAACCTGATGCATTTTATCCTTTTTAATTTTTATTCAACATCTAAAGTTGTATTCTTCTTTCGAATCAGTCATTAAACACTTATTTAATTTGGTCACAAATCATTCATGCCATGTTCCAGGGACTATAAAAAAGCTACCTTTTGCGTGTTTATAATCTATCGGGCCGGCTCATCCGCCGACTGAAACCAGTTCTCGGCCAGATGATAGTTTGTTATTATTTTTTGCCCCGAGCGGGTATCTCAGTGGTCCGCCGCGGTATCGAGAGAAATACTACCATCTTACACCATGCACACAATAAGAATATGAATTCGGTATGTTGCTAATGAGCCTCCTCATGAAATATGTTACGTGGAATTTATGCAGCTAATCATATATGAACATGGAATGAAGAGGGCAGGTGACATATTCAACAATCAAAGCATTTTGATAATATTCGCTCCGAATAAAGCCAAGTTCGAGACGGAAATGTTTAAGTTTGATAACAAAGCTAATTTAAGTTAAGAGAGAATTATTTTGACATTTCAAGAACTGACAAACTTGAGTGAATATTTTAGCTTTTTAGTTATTTGCGTTGAGTTCTGTAGCGGATTCCAGCAGTTTATCATAACACCGTGTTCCTCTTATTATTCCAAAGCGGTAACAGTTTGACGTCCTAAGTATCATTGGTCTGCTACTAGATCGGTTATCAGTGACCAGAGTTACCATTTATAAAGTAAACTGTGTAAGTAATTAGATAAACTTGTGGTTCTATATAATTTCAAATTAATATGTACGTTTTGGTTTAAAAATAATTTTCAAGATTCAGTTATTGGATTTCTTAGTTTTGTCTATTGATTTTTGTATCTCCTCACGGATAATTTTATCCCCAATCTTGTAGCATTTCTATATATTCATGAAACTAACTGTATGTCGCATGTCGTAGCAAACTTAGATAATCTTATATCGAACTGATACTGTATGTACTACAGCAAATTTAAATTAAGTTTTCATCGTCGGCGCCAGGAGACGTTATGAGATAGAACATTAAAATCCCCCACCCCATCTTATAATGTAAGTCTCGAACATGTATTTTATTGATGAATCTTCTAGTTAAACTGATTCCTGGTCTCATCCGATATCGTGAATTAATTATCTAGCGTCAAGACGATCGGTTCTCTCGCATTCATTAAAATTCTGTCTTCGCTCCAGTGATTGGTTTTACTTAAGATAACAAATCTGGTCCCGCCTTACTTAAGTACGGAATACTGAAGGTTTTATGTAATTCGATAGTTGTTAAGTTATGTCGTTGGTTTCCAGTTGTTGACTATATTACGGTAAAACAACAATCATAACACGTTTTGGGATTGTTTTAAGGTTGGTTAATCCAATCGTCTTTTCAAGCCAGTTTAAACCGGCCTGCTCTTATGCATCTACATCTTTCGATTGAGATGTATTATCTCTTTTACTGACGATTGTACTGCTGAGGACATTAGAATTTCTAATAAATAAGTCTAAGGTGTAACACCCACAGACCACAGTTATTTATTTCATTAGACATACATTATTTTATTATCAGACAGTTAGTAATCTTGTTTATTTATGGCTGTTGCCACCGGAATGCAATGTTTACCTCAATACCTACCAATCTAAAAATCAATAATTGCTCCAAGAAACTGAACGTGCACTAAGGCGGTTATCGCACTGCACTGGACACTGCTCCGGTGTGCGGTGCAACGGTTTTTAACTTTGACTGTAGAATCCATTGAATAATATACAAAAACCGCAGGGTATAACACATTGATACCGCACCTCAATTTGTGTCCGTAGTCCGTACGTACAGTCTAAGGACTTTTCAAAATTATGTTTCCAATTGATGTTATTTCAAGTCAAACAAATATCAACTTATGGTAGTGGTAATTAAGTTGATTTCGGAGTGACTGAGCACTATTGAAAAGTTATAAAAATGTTTGAAGTTGTAGCGTAAGCTGAACTTTATTGTGTAGGAATTAAAGAAATTTATTCAAAACTCATAATATTTGTTTACGTGTTTGGCAATTAAATAGCGAACGCAGATTACACCTACAGTCAAAGTTAAAAACCGCAGCACCGCACACCGGAGCGTTGTCCGGCGCAGTGACACGATAAGCGACATTTTAATTGCCTTAAAATCATGTACTTGACTAAATTGCGAAAATTTGTGGCTTGGCCTAGTTTAAATACGCGAAATGTATCAAATGCAATTTGAGTGAACTGTTGCACTAAGTTTAAGTATGATTTAGGTTCGTTAAGATTAATCGCCATTTTTGTATTAACAACTGTTACCGTATCTAATAAAAGTTTATATTTCAGTACAGCCGTATATTTATCTGCACCAACACACTTTCAATCACAATCTGAATCATTTTGACGGATATTGCTAACCCATGGCTTCATATGTTCGACAAATTTGTCTGCTCAACAACGTAAACAACGCAATTAATTTTGTTATATGAAAACCATTGCCACTGATAGTGTGCAATTACTCCATTGTATTCAATGGCGAATCTAGCACATTATTATCACAGATTTTCGTCGCCCATTCAATAGCTTTTGTTATATCAAATACACCTATTCCATAGAATTCATGTCGCTCATTCTTACGAGATCAAAAAATGTCTATAGAGAAATGGATAAACCTCGAAAATGGGAAAGGATCAATGAGCCTCGACAATGGATTGAAATATATCCGTCAAGTGATGACATTATTTACAATAAATCTTCGAAAAGCTCCAAATGAGCTTCTGCTTTGTTTAGTTTAATTGTATTGGTAGTTTGTTCTTGTATCGAAGCTTCTAATTTTACTCGGTATCGGCATCAGCTGCACTCTTAGGGTAAAGATGTTCACTACATATTAATTTGAAATGGGTGATTCTCTTGGTGATTTATTTGCTTTACACTTATCTTCTCGACTCTCCGGCACCTTCTAATGCAGCAATTGTTGATGATTCATTTTTGGCGGCAGTAAATTTTACCTACCTACAGTATATGACCTTTCGCTGCCATAGTCTTCTCTCAACTTATATATAATATACTTATTTACTATATAATATACTTATGTCACAGTAAGATGGTTAAAGCCGTGATATAGTTTTATCCCTAGGGATGTCCCTACAGTACACAGTTATGAACCTCTTTCATATAACTATAATACAGTATATACCTATGTAGGTATATACTGTAATATACACACATCAAAAGTGTCTAGGGATCAACATATATTTTTGCAATAACTTTTCTCCTGATTGATATTAATTAAAATTTTCTTTAAGGATTCATCAAATAAAGTGTTTTCGTTTGTCACAGTAACGATAAACCAAGTCACCTTTGCATTAATAAAGAAATTTGCCATTTTCCTAATAAAGGGATTTTTGACATTTGAACCACTAACACAAAAGTTCGAAAAAAAGACTGAAATAACAGTTTTCTTTAAAATTTTATTGGGTAACTTAAACAATTAATAATCCGTGTTTCTACCGCGAACACTAACAACACAAGAACATCGGTTTGGCATACTCAAAATGAGTTCATCCAAATCACGCTGTGGAATGGCCGCCCATGTTCGTTGCAACAACCAAAAAAGGTCTTCTTGCGACTGGATACCCTCCATATTCGGCAGAGCTCTTCTCTGTAGCATATCCCATGCATGCTCAATCGGGTTCAAGTCTGGCGACTGAGCAGGCCAGGGCAGGACATTGATGTTAGCTGCGGCGAGAGTCTGTCTTACAACTCTTGCGGTGTGCGGTCGTGCATTATCATGCATTAACTGAAATAAGGGACCGATTTGCACTTGTAGAGGAACGATGACGTCTGATACAATCGTCTCAGCATAAATTTGAGCGTTGAGGTTGCCTCTGATCCAAATCAACTCAGTTCTTCCGCCGATCCAAATACCCGCCCATACCATGATGGTTCCACCACTATAAGGATGGACTTCCTGGCAGGATTTTAATCGCTGTTGGCGTCCAGGGGTTCTCCAGTGTCGTATACGTCTTGTATCCGGTCTCATACCAAAACGAGACTCATCAGAAAAGCACACGAAACGCCATTGTTCTTCTGCCCAATTTCTGTGTTCAAGAGCCCATTGATATCGAATCCTACGATTGTGCATTGCTATAGGTGGTACCCGTAGCGGTCTTCGGGAATGAAGGTTCACTTCATGCAAGCGGTTTCTGACTGTTTGGTCGCTAATTAAGTTCCCTGAAGAGTGATGAAGCCTCACGGCTAACATCATGGCGGTTATTGTTGGAGCTCTTCGAGTTAAGATTTGAATGTATCGGTCTTGTCTCCGTGTGGTGCAGCGTTACCGTCGTCCATGGCGCTCAGCCACGGTACCAGTGCTTCGGTAACGTGTCCAAAGTCGACTGATAACACTCAGACTTGTATTCAGAGCTAAAGCCACAGTACGTTGCCGGGAACCAGCTTCTATCATTCCCACGGCTCTGAGCATTTCTTCCCTGCTTAAATGACGTCGCCGCTCCATAATAACGTTGGTTTTAATCAGTAGTAGGGAAACAGTAGCACTAATAATGTCTTCAATGCGTTGTATGTTTTTATAGGGAAAATATTGACAGCTGATTTTCATCTTTTACTCGAATTTGATTCACAGTTCCTGATTCAAATTATGAAATGCACCAAAAAGGATCCATATAAATTTATAAAATCATAAATTTATTACAAAGCCACATCTCAATCTCAAGAAATCCGCATAAAAATGCTTGATCCCTAGACACTTTTGATGTGTGTAGTTATATGAAAGAGGTTCATAACTGTATTTCTAGGAAAAGGATACGAGCACGATCTACTAATATAACTATCCAAACTAAATTACGGTACATAGCTATATCCCTAGGGATATACCTATATCACGGCTTGTACCATCTTACTGCGACTTACACAGTTAGGTACAGGATGAGATGCGGTTTCTTCCTAATTGGAAAGTACGGAATCTTAGAAATTCCCAATAACAGAATTAAATCATGACGATTTCTTGCTAACACAACTTATCACATCCTGTCAACCATTGAGTCAGGACGAGGAACCTAATCATAAGTTACGCTGACCTATCTGCAGACGTCATTGATAACGCAGGGTAAATGTCCTGGAGACATCCGGCGGAGACAAATAGACAATGTCTGCCTGCGTAGATCATGCATGCAAGCACATGATAACAACTTTATGAATATGAGTAAAATTTCACAATTACCGCTTCATCCCACGAATTCGAACTTTATGACGTAGTGTTAAAGATCAGATTTAATTGCGAATCTTGGTTAACGAGTGTTATGTAATCCGGGTATCATGAAGAACATTTTGTAATGATAGGTCGGGCTTGGTACTTAAAAGTTCAAGCAAATGTTGTTTCTCCTTTGCAGAATTTTGTACTTAATATTTACGGTCTTATTGTCATAATTATAAGCACCTCATTCCTTCCGTGATTAAATAAATTCATAATTTGGTATTCTATGACAAGCTTCTCTTTAATGCTTGTAATGTTTCTCGTATCCTATCGCTTATAAAACATTTGTAATAATAGCAAATTTTTTTTTTCACTTTATAGTCTTCCTGGTTTATTGCCGTGGCTTTCTTAACTCCAAACAAACATGTATGATCTCTCTTGTATGATCCTCTTCATTTGAAGAACCGAAAAAACATCAAGTCCTTAGATACTTTTATGTTTTAGTAGAAATACAGTCAATTTTACATTTAGATAATATCTTTTCCTAACGAAAACATTACACAGCTTCAATAAAAAATTAACTTCCCCTAAATTATTCATCCGCATCATTCGCCCGGTAAGGTGTATCTTCCCCTCAATAACTTCAGCAATTTAGTCGAAGACCGTTAAAACACCTGCATGGCAAAGATGAGTATAAAACAAACAAAAATCAAACCAAGTTTCCGTTAATACATATAACATGGATAAAGGAAGACTAACAATTTCACCAGGAAGCAATAGAAACATTATTTACGATGACTCAATTAGAAGCAACTAATTATTCATAAAGGAGTTTGTATTAATTAGTTTCCTGAGATTTAATAATTTGAATATTCAAATCAACATTACGATTGTAACAAGTTTTTTATGTCATTAATTGGTAAATCATAACATGATATGGTTGTTAGTGGTAACAGTTACACAAGAGATACAGGTAATGATATAAGAAACCGTGCACAGAACATTGGGATTGGGACATCATATTTACCATCTGAACGCTCCCAGAATATTTTAATCTACTTAGAGACGTTATGTGGTTACTGATTAGTAATATACCGTACACAGTTGGAAGCTCATGTGTATACAAAGCTCCTAGATACCGCTAAAATCTAAAGCCCTATATCAACCAGTGAAATCCAACAGATGTTTACTTCGCAAGCAGAAATAAATGCTAATCAATAGTGACCGGGTAACGGAAATACTATTTAAAAGCAACGGGAACATCTAGAACTGGCCCACCTGACGCGGGGGTGGTTCAGATATAAATAATGTGCCAATTCCACCGGTCGGCTTTGTCGACACAGTTGCAGTACATTGCCACGTCCAAATGAAATGTTCTCGAAATAATGCTCCGTTGAATGAACGCCAAATTGTGGAAGTTGTGGTGTTAGATATCGGAAGTCTTGAAAGCCTTGGACATCTGAGTGTGGGTGAGCTCAACATATAATTTAATGGGCGTACATAATTATGTGAAATTGTCAGTCTGCTATAAAATTTAGAAGCTATAGCTTTATTGACTAGTTTACTACCAGCCCACCACTATGGAAAAGGTTTTTATTTTTACAACAGACACTTTTTTCGGTGCTGTGGTGAGAAATTTTTTCTTTGTGGGGTGTTAACCGCAAAACAAAATGCGCAGTAACGCGGCCATAAACTTTTTACAGTATTCTCATCGGTAGTCTATGTAGGCCTATTGTGATACCTTTTAATATTCGTTTTTTTTTATGAATGCCACATATAAAAGTCAATGCTAAGAAATCGGCACACTGTCATACGGCAGGCACAAGAATTATCAAAATAATGAGTGAACATTATTGTTGTGTAACGTTCCATAAGTTGTGTTGTCAATTTGGGGATCTTACGTTTTCATCTTAAATCGTATTCGGCTACTTATTTCTGACTGTAATGAGCTTGCCAATGTTCGGAACAAAGCAATGACTCCATTGCGACAAGGATACTGTGAAATCACGTAAAACACAGTCATCGCGATACTAGTATAACAGGTGAGACGTGCAATACTGGTCGTTAGCATACTGTACCAGCGTGATATTCGGCAAGACCGGAATTCTGTCGTGTCAAATTTATGCTGCTTGCGACACAACGCAGCTCCACAGTACTCAACCGTGGCGAAATGTCGCCCTCTTTTATTCTAAAACTTCATTAATCTTTGTCTCCTCTAATATACTTACTACTTTGTCGCCGTAACTCTTCGCCATCAACGTCTCAACGACCATCCGATCTCACGCTAATATTATTTTTCCATTCAATGGACATAATCCTCTCCTTATTGCTTTTCAATCTTCGACGGTGGTCTCATTTCCTTTCGTCAATAAAGAATAATGTAATGGTTTACCAAGATAAACTGATCCTTGTCAATGTAAGTTAACTCGAAAGGATTTAATGATAGAGTACGTTTTACTTTGTCACGAATGTTACCACGAGCGCGTTGACTGAAGGAGCAGTGAACTTTGCGGAGTGTCGAGGCTCTTCCACACCTGAGGTTCACTCGCACAGCCATTAGTTCCGACAATTTAAAGCTTCAAGATAGATATCACGTGCTTAACACACATTTGGTGGCCAAGGAAACTTAATGACGAGACTATTACATCGACGAAGAGGATGGAAACATTTAATACTCTTTCTAATGAAGCTATTACGACAAAAGTCAATGTCGTAATCTTTCTTATTTCTCAGAGTCATGGCCAACAAAAATGTATGCACTTACTTTGAAGAGTTATTTGTATACGTATATCTTAAAAGGCTTCCAAGTACAAAGCTGAAAAATTGCGTAGTAATTGGTTTTAGATGAGAAAACGATTTATAACAGGGCACGAGTACTTCAGCTGGTTGATTGGCGTAATAATGAGTTCAAATTTATAATTAGGACCGAATATTACCAAGACCTAAAATGGTATTAATTGTTTCGGTAATGTATTTAATAACGAAGTTAATTTGTGTTTTCTCACAGGAATGTGTAACTTCATTCGAGTCAGAAACACGGTCTAATTGATATTGTGTTGTTCTATCTGAACAATTTTAATAGATGTTGTACAGTTGCGTGTGTATGTAATTTATTTCTGGTAACCGAGCGGACTTTTACGGCGAAGTGAGTGACTATTTTAAGTGCTCCCGTCATGCCAAGCCGGCATGCATCGACATTGCCATAGTCGTCACGACGGAACGGAACGACGCTTCACTTCAGCCGCTGGATAATTAACAAATTAGTTCCCCTATTGAATTAATTTAAACCGAGATTTACCTACGACATCTATCTCAATTCCGAAACGAATGATACGCTGAAATATTAACTCTCCAGTCATTGACCAAAGAATTAAAGTTGCTGTTTGATGTTTAAAGTCTGTAGGTACCTGTGCTAAATCTACCTATTATTAATAATCGTGATACACGACTTCAAGTTTTTGTAATATAGAACCATGACAAAAACAAACCTACTTATATATTAATAGCGTAGATCCAAACAAGGTTATTTCGACTTTGGTGCGACTATATAGTGTTGTATCGCATAGCTTAAGAGAACCAGCTAACCGAAGGTAGTGCAATTATGCCCTGTTAACGGTATAATAATTCTAGGGTATTGTTGGCCAATACTGGGTGACTTGTTGTCCGTAATAATGGAGCAAGCAGGTGGTAGAAGTTTGCCTTTAATGGCCGATTCCTATAATATACGGACCGTTACTGGTTAAAATTAAAACTCTTGTATCTTTACTAATAATGAAGCAATGACCACATAGCTTTGCACAGTAGACCCTCCCATTTGGAAGTAGCTATCACAGGTAAAATTAGTTTACAAATCTATTTATATGCCCAGTTTGGCAATCAAAAATGCTACCATTGGTAAGCAAAACGATTCGTTTTTGCTTATAGGAACCGAGCATTAATGTACACGGAAAATAAGCCTGCACGCAGGCATAC
The DNA here is from genome assembly GCA_963669345.1 of Gortyna flavago. Taxonomy (NCBI): domain Eukaryota; kingdom Metazoa; phylum Arthropoda; class Insecta; order Lepidoptera; family Noctuidae; genus Gortyna; species Gortyna flavago. The sequence goes on from OY770126.1 coordinate 13,584,069, forward strand.
GACTTCTGTGAGAATGAAATGGTTTTGTGTAAACCATCTTTATAATATGAATGAGAACGTATACTGTTTAGTCTGAAGGTATAATGGGAACATAATGTTTGTACAGGTGATGTAATGACATGTGTTTATTGCTTTTCTTATGTTTCGACGACAGTTGGAAACAGTGAAGAAACTACTTAGATAATTGTAATTTATATGTAATCTATCACGTTGTTTTTAGTTTAACCTGTATAATTGTGAAGCAAAATTAATGAAGCTTCTTGATGGCAAAAGTAACAGATGTAGTTTTCCAAATTCCAAGTGATTAAAGCCTGGACCAGCACGGTTTGTTTGTTTTAACTTTAAACAAATGAAGCTCCATTTGCATAAAGTTAAAGCAAACAAACCGCGAAAAGAGAATAACTTAACATTATTAATACTCCCGAATAAATTCTATTCAAAAAATACCTTTTTTTGATAATTTAAATTTGGTCCAAACCATTGTTCCAGTAGCTGACAATACCCAAAAGGACCAAAACAATGTCCGTTACACTTAAGACAAAAGACAAAAACGGCTCTAAAATTCTTTTTTATAAGTATCAAAATGATTCCTCGCAGCCATGTTTAGTATAATTGCGGGGCTTCTCACAATAAATAGTCGTCATTAGGACCGAAGGCAAGGGCCATTATGTCACCGCTTCCAGCCCAACGTGCGAATGCTCCAAGGGCCTTTGTAACACCACTGACACCTTTGGGAACTACTGGTTTTTCCACATTAATTACTTGGTCCTCGGTCTAGCACTAAGTTCCTAGGTTTTTAAAATGTAAAACATTGTTCTCCTAACGTCATGTTTTACCGTTTTAAATTATGTTATGAAAAACCGCTTTTATCGTTCGACCCTTGTTTTTAAAGCTCACTTTTATTCAATTTAATGTCATGCCAACTTCTGTTATTTTCGTCAGACAATCAGAACAGGAAACATGAACTTTACAGTAGATCCAGGGATTTTAGGCTTTCAGGAACCAGAGCAAAATGTATGAACGGAATTGTATAAAATGTGTTTTTTTTTTATCCATAAAGCTCTCACTTGTTCCTATTCTTCAGTCCTTCGGCGCACCCTAGACTGTTTGGATACACTACCCACCTAGCTGTCTGGCTAATGGTTAACCTTTTTGCCTCGCAGCATGAGTAATTTACGTATAACTCGTGTCGACACGAGAGAAGAATTGATGTTTATGTCATCATGGTGATGTTACTATAATACGGTGAAAGCTCACAGCGGTAACACAAAGTGCAGCATAATGCAACTCATAGTTTATTACTTAAGTGTTGGAATGCAAGCGAGGTGTCTTGTAGAAATGAGAATTTTAATAAGTTTTATTGCGTTATGTAAAGTAGGTAGGACTGTTATTTATTGTGAGGTTCAAGTTGCAAGTTGCAATGCCGGGTTTTGTCGGGTTAAATTCCTCCTGCTGTAGGAACTATACAGGATAGCATCCGGGACATCGACGCGTAAAACCATGAATTCAGCACATTAGAGCACAAGAGCCCCCCCCCCCCCCCCCCTTAGCATCGAAATTTTTGCGCGATTATGAAAAAAAAATCTGCTGTTTCATAGAAAAGTGCAATAGGTACCTACGCGGTAAAAATGTATGAAGCAGCTAATTATTTTTGTTAACGATTAAAAAAATTGAAAGCAGGGGTTTCAAATTCATGTACAGACGCCAGCACATCAACCTACTACAAACTGTCAAATTTCTTTGATAGATTTTCAACTTTATCGCTAAAGTATAAGGTTCAAAGTTGATTGGGAAATTTTGACAGTTTCGGGTAGGTTGATGTGCTGGCGTCTGTACCTACTACCTACTGAATCCATGGGTTATCATGGATTTAGTAAGTACACGCGACACTCAACCTATCAAGGTTGCGCGTCCATGTCCCTGCCTGTCGATATCCCTGCCTGTCGATGTCCTTGCCTGTCCATTTCCCTGCCTGTCGATGTCCCTGCCTATCGATGTCCCTGTCTATTGATGTCCCTGCCTGTCGATGTCCCTGCCTATCGATGTCCCTACCTGTCGATGCCTGTCGATGTCTGCAGTTGTCTGTCTGTAGTTTAAGTTTTTTTTTTTTTAGATTTAAGTTTTGTAAACGTTATTTGATAAAATTGGCCCCCGTTATCCTCAAGTACTTTTTATAAATGTGCACTTAGCTTAAAGCTAATTACTAGAAAATAAGGCAATACAGACATGCAATGAACTATTAGTACTTATTTCCGTATTAGTCTGAGAAATGAAAGAAAGAACATGCAACATTTTCCCGCGGCATTTATCATTGAAGGGAAAATGCATGATTTAGCTGCGGGCACCTGGTGTTTTTACGAGCTTCGTCTGTAATTGCTCACATTATCGCTATTCCTGGGCTTATTAGTTCTTAGTCGTTAATAGTAAATGTGAAATTTATTTATGTGCAGAATATAGAACTGCTTTCCTAAAGTCATAAAAGCTGTTTCTTCCTGTGTTCCATCCTGTGTGGTTTGATCTGTCTAATTGCGTATCACGATATTGCTAGTTCATTGCTTCATATGTCCGAAAAACTTGTCTGCACAACAACGTAAATAATGCAACGAATGGTGTTGAACTTTCAAAATTAAAGCCATTGCTAGCTACTTTAGTGTGTTACACAATTACACCGCTGACTGTTAAGGCGTGATCACTCATTCCTCATTAATGTTGAATAATGCTGAGAATCAACCAACACTTAAATTGCAAAATTGTGTAATATTGGTGCTTATTGCAAAACTACCTCAATGCAAGTGACAACTCACACCTCTAAAAAAGTATTCGACCGATTTTAATAATGATACCAACACCTTCTTTATAAGGCCGTCTACAAACATACGATTAACACAAAACAATAACATTCTTCGGTCCTTATATATAGCATTTGAATATAATATCGCGGGTGTCCTGCACACAAAGGCAACAAGCCTTGATGTGTCAAGAAGGACCGAACTAGACGCGGTGGTTGTCTGTGGTTTCTTTATACTACATTAGTTATAATTAACTATAAGTTAAATGGACTCTGTGATTTCAAAAACTAATTAAAATACAGTCCCAGTTGGTCATGTTTTGAAGCAATATTTTACTCTGAAATATTAATATTGCTCTAGACTTGCAAGATTAGTGATCTAGCGACAGTTTGTAGTAAATTATGTAATATTATTTATTATGTACTTGTAATTCAAAAGTAAGTTGTTTAAGTAGGTAACATAAGTTGTTCCAAATGCCTGATGGATATCAGGCACGGAATTGATTTCGACCGCACACAGCGTTTTATTCGAAGTTTAAAATGTCGAGCAGCCAGTAACGATCGCAGACGCAGATGTCTCAATCTTGATGTAACTATTTGTCGATCATTAACAGTTAATCGAAAATAAAAAAGTTGATCAGTTGGAGGTTTACAGCCGCCCCTCGACAAAAAACAGAATCTTGTCGACAGTAGTAATTAAAATCGTTTTATCTCAATAGGTACAATATGCTAATCAACATAAATTAAATAAGTAGACGGCCGTTGACTACGTGCTTTGACATCTTTCAACCGCAAGTATGTAAAGGTCCCATCGGAAAAAAAATAATAAAGAAAAAACCTACAGATGCAACTTTAAAAATATTCAATGGCGGAGATGATCTTCCATAAAGATAAAATCTTTAGAAGTTTATTTCGTGCATTTTTATAAGTCAAACGCTTTAACTCGGCAGCTCGTTGTAGGTACCTCCTGGTTCAGGGTTACCATAAAGTCACGGCTTTGTTTTTATAGCTTACGATCACGAAAACTCCAACAATAGTGTGCAGTAAAAGTGTCTATTTTGGACAACACTAACGACTGCCCTCGTAAACATGTCACAGTTATTACGACAAGCCAAAAGTTGTAAGTAAGTAAAATAAATAATATTTCACGCTTATGGTGTTGTGTGGCTACATGGGTAAGAATGGTTATGGATAGGTACATTGACGCTACAAAGTGCGTTTAACCGCGTAACAGGTGTTAAAACGAGAGGCAGATCGCCACAAATTCGTAGACACGGTTATGTAGTCGTAGAGGAGCGTTACACATTTTGACTGCGATTATACACGTTAGTCGTTGGGTAATTCTAAAAATGTTTTATAGGAGTTACCTGTCAACTACGTAATTAAAACGGTATAAAGTTAGCAATGCGGATCGGATTTGTTTCTCAGAAGTAATAAAATAGTAATAAAAGAAGGAAAAGTCATTTTAAGAACTGAAAAGAAAACAATTTCCATAGCAATTATCATTGTCGTGAAAACAGGAAAAGTTTTCATGAACAATTTGGTTAACTTTTTTTAAGTATAACTTTACACCACGGCTGTAATCCCCGAAGGGTCACGCAAAGGTAGGTAGGTAGGTAGGTACCCATAGTACACCAACATATTGCCAATTTATATTTTTTATATGGGGCGAGCCATCATCCGGGCACGGATCCAGACTCCAGGCTTTTTCCGAAAAAATCCTATTACAAAAATCCAATAACACTTGCTCGACCTGAGAATCGAACCCAGAACCTCATGCTCAGTAAAAGCGCTTTTGACTAAGATACACTATAAATAGGTCTTGCGGCCACTAAACCAACGAGGTAAACGAGGCAGATTTATTTTAAACTTTATAAAAAAACCTATTGACACACTTGTAGACAAAATGTAGGTACTTACCTACTACCTACTTTACGAAACGTACCACATTTCCACAAACGCCTTTAAAATTAACTCCCATTCTTATAAACAAAAACCGCTTACAAAATCTGCACCTGCTGAAAACTAGAGTACTTTCTGAAACGTTTGTTTTATCGACTGTTTACACAACGTACTACTTCGTAAGTATAAGTAACACGATTACGAAATTTTACTAAAATAGAGCTAATGAATGTATAAAGTGCAGAAGGGAGAATAAGCCCGATCGATATACAGGTAATCGGATTTGCCGGCCGTTCCCCTGACAGTCCAGGAAGTGACCCCACTCAACGGAAGACTGCACTCAATAAGCCTTTATTTTCCCTTTATATTTGTCCCATATTTCTCTGCAGGGAAATGAACGCGTCGCCTAACGCGGTTGCCATGTGTAAAAATTGTCTTTTTTTTCTTTTGTTTATGGTAATTAAATAACCTTTCAATTTGGAATGTAGGTTTTGTATTACGAATTGAAAGGGTCAGTCTGTTGCGTTTTGAACTTTTGACATCGATTTTAAAGATGATTGCTGTTAAACATTGGGTAATTCTTTCCGGTTTATTGATGGGGCCTTCACTTAATTAGCCTATAGTTTTTGTTAAAAAAATTGTTTGGTCGTTCTTAAGATAATTTTAAAGTGCAATATTTATGTAATGACATCATCGTCATGTGTTATCCAACCCCAATAAAATGTGGACATTACATATAAAAACAAAGCCTTGGTCAACTTTTTTTCAACTTCTACAAAGTTATTTTAAACCATGTCAATTACAAAAAAAAATATATGAGAAAACACATTGTTTCTTATAGAACCGGTCCTAAATATGGTATGTGTTAATTGCTTACTACACTAACGAAATTTTTTACGGTATGCTTCAAGGAGTACTGTGAACAATTTACTTGGAAGTTAGTAATATTTGACAGCATTATATTCTCACGAAACGAAGCGAAACTGGACACGTTTGAAATGGAATGACATTGCTGTGCTAACCAGAATACAATCCAGTCAATAACCAGAATAACTTGACCGTTAACGGTGGCGCTGCAAGTTGCAAGGGCGAAAATCAAAAGCATGTCAAAATCAGTAGGTAAATTTCAAATTAGTTCCATGTTTTGCCGGGTGCCAAGTTAAATTGGTTTTGATGAGCGTGGACTGATGAGTTAGCGAAACATTGTGTCACATTGCCTTAATGTTTTCGTGATTCTTTAATGGAAATCTGTAAACAAAACTTTGTAATGCATATGCTACACTGGAACTGGATGCGTCATCGCTGGGAATAGGCAACTTTGTCTTTGTACTTAACTCCGGTCTACTTTTAGATCTCGGTGCCTAGAATATGGATAGTGAAGAAACTTACCTATTGAGCTATAAAGAGTGAAAAAAATACAGCTGTTCCCTACATTTTGATGATTTATGCGAACATAAATAAATGTAGGGAACAGGTTTTTTTTTTTTTCACTATTTCTGGTTTGGTCCCACTTTAAAAGTTGTTCATAATGGTGAGTGTAGAGGATGTCAGTGATTATAATTTCACCCTGTATAATGAAACTGAAAACTGATCATAATAATGTGAAGAAAAAGGTAGGATGGCGATAGTCTTTGTTCCGCACCATTTTGTTTTATTAGGTTCATTGATTTTTGATCTTTGAACTATTAGAAACTAGATATCCGTTCTGGGCTAAGCAAGTTGAAATATTCTAAAAACCTATGTTTCAACCTGTTTCTGCAGCCAACGGCATAATAACTCATCCGGTTCGAATACTGAGATTATTGGTTCTCGTTTCTTCTGCTAATCAATATTTTCCTCTTTCATTATATTACGTATTTATTCCTCCATTTATTACTGTTGGTAATCTTCAAACATTAATCACACTTAAATATTAAATGAATTGTAAATGTGTCCAAGAGACATCTTAAATTGTTTAGTGTTGGTAATTGAATAATACGAAAATAAATCCGTTTTCATTTTCATGAAGAGAAAACGGCTTCGTTCGTGTAATTTAATTGATTTAAGTAGAGTTAGCAAAATAATAACATCTTTCAAAGATAGACAAAATAAGAAAGAAATTATTATAATAAAAAATTATTTGTTTATTCGTTATACCAACCCGCACTGGGCCCGCGTGGTGGAATACGGCCCACTCAGAGAGGAGGCAGCAGCAGTGGGAATATTATAGACTGATAATGTTATGTTTATTCTCCACAAATAAAACTCACATTACAAAAAATATACACTGGTAATACTGTGTGTGTTTACCTACTGTCATGTAGCATTATCCAATCACACACGAAAATACTCAAATTGAAAATACTCAATTTTTTCCTATTTCTGTTTTTTGACAGCCCGTCTGCGAGAAAATTCACGGCTCCTCGATATCACCTGGATATTATAATCTCATTCTTGGATCAAATTTGTTCACGTGCGAGAAATCCCGCCTGACAACGTACGAGCGTATCTCAACTCAGACGACGTTTACGTTACTAATGTAAAATTTATCCTCTGATACACCTCCAAGAACGTTATTCATGTCAACCTTTGCGTCGGTTTTAGTTTGGGTACTGGTAGTGAGACAGCAATGTACGGTTGGTCTATCGATAGTGTCTAGATGATCAGTGATACGTTCAGGGCGCTCCGACCGCGCGCGCGGTGTCGACAAAATAACTTTAGTTAGTTCCGTGGAGAGATCCCATCGAAGTGAACGTTCCGTTCGTGTAAAGATACTGTGACATTGCACACATAGTTCTGATAAGTGAACTGTTAAGTTAAAAATAAAGTGATATTGCGAATTACTATTAATTCAGTGTTTCAGTGGGCACGTGACTTTCAACTTTTGTGTTACAATACAAAACTTGTTAAGTGTTGAACGATTCTTGTACAACTTTAAGATACTTGGAGGTATGTAAGACTTGGGCTAAGTTAGGATTTATATTTTTACCTATTAAGGTATTTATTTTTTATTACTTTTACAACTTTACATTGTTATCGACAGTCATGCTTTCGCTAAAATAAAAATATAAGTAGGTACAGCGTGATCATTTACCTACATTAATTTATTCTCAGTCATAGACTCATTTACTTATTTGTTTTTCGACCTACTGAATACTGATAATAAAGTAGGGACCTACCTACTTCTGCCGAAAACCAGATACACCCTAATAATAAGCAAATTATTTTTATAAAATTAGTCTTAATTTGTATCCACATAGTTTTTGATAATATAACTAGAATCAATAAATATGTTGTGTTTAAAGAGTCTCGGCTTACCTACTTAGCTTGATTACTAAATTCGCATTAAATTACGATCGATTCATTCGTATGCTAATAAGTTACGGTTAATACATGATAAATTAATATGATTTAATAATCCCGTTACGAATACAAATTATTTAATTGATTTTACAATCTCTGCATTTGATGAAAATAGGCTCACTTTGTAGGCTGTCATGCGTAGATCTTTGAAAGTCGTTACGGGTAGTCAGAACCCCAAAAAAGTTTGACAACCAGTCTTACCAAGGGGTATCGTGTTACCCAGTAACTGGTTTGTGGAGGTCAGATAGGTAGTCGTTCCATGTAAAATACAGGTATTAATTTGCATCCGGTTAGACTGGAAGCCGACCCCAACTCAGAGGCAGATTGATTGGGCTCATCCCCGTTATATGTAGGGACCTACCTACCTGGGCTACCATACCTACATGGGACTAAAACATAACTTGCCTTGTGTGGACGTAGGTTACATGGTAACTGGGGTAAGCAGATGTGCTTACCCCTTCAAAGAATACACGCATGATGTGATGTTACTCATAGCACCTAGCCAGTAATTTGAGCCTTCGTGTCAAATCAAGTTTGTAGAACACTGTGATATTATGAGCTCCATTGCGTGTATCATTATAATTAGATTACTTCGTTATTAATCAGCGATTATGTGTAGGTATCTGTTTTGCATATAAATACATGTTTTATTACATGATAAGCTGATCTTCGTGTCAAGTCAAGCGCAAAAAAGTGCATTGCTAAGTTTTTGCGCAAGACATCATAATGCTTACGTTTTTGTGTTAAGTTAATTTGTTACTTACTTACAACTTAGGTAGGTACCTGTACTTATATTGGTTTTAAGGTGGCACTCGGGTTTTTCCAAACTACATGGGCAGGTAGGAATGTACTTAATTATTATTTTTCAAATGAAACGTGCGTTTTTTTTACTACATCTCAGCAAATTGGACATTTTAAGTTATTATGTTCAGTAAAATAACAAATCAATTAATCGTCTTCTTTTTTACTTTTTTTTTGCAAAAAGAAAAAAATTTGTGAAAAGCAGGTAGCTGTATTAATAACACTTTATTTTTTTTTTATTTAAAATGTAGCTCTTACTATGATATAATTGTATGATATTCTTGCGTAATTATTATCAAGGTAGATTAAATTCGATTATCACTTAAAATGATAATGATTCCCACATCAAAACGTTCTACTAACAGTCTATCAAAAAGATTACACGTACTTCTTACAAGTTAACTGAAGAATGTTCGGAGTCGATGACAAATCGATAGTAGGTAATCAGGTAATTTTTAATCAATACTCACGTTATTGGAATTTATGTAAACGAATTTAGGTACATACGGTTCAATCGTATAGTCATTTCATTTCATTTTAAAACGGAACGGTTGGTTATGAGAACAAAAAGCTGGGTACCGTTTTGTAAACTGTTTTATCTAAATGATATATAATTTTCGTGTTATGTAACTTGTTTTTTTCTGCAAATCAAAAATATACAAGCAAGCATAAACGCTATCAGTGATTTTGATAGGTGCACTCAGATCTCGAGAATATCGTGCTCTAAGGACTAAGGTAAAATAAGTAAACTTTGGATTTAAAAGCCTCATTAAATAAACTTTTTTGTGCTTGTAGGTACCTACCTACTTCAAAAATACTTAAAAATCTGCTATATATTTTTAAGTATTTTCGGAATGCACTGTCACTTTAAAAAGCGTTCTCTAAAAGCGTCGTCCGGTTTATAAAAATGCTTTATCTTAAAACTATTTTCCTATAGCTAAAGATAATACAGTGCCGATGCCATAGGGAGAAAAAGATTTTATAACAAAAGCTTAGAACATAAAATTTAAAATACATTTCGCTTACGCGTAAGTTTCAAAGTATCTCTAGAAAACCCGAAGTATCACTGAGACGCCTTACGACCGGAGAGTCATTGACGGAATGGCAACCTTGTAAAAGCCTTTTCACACCTTTAGAGACCTTTCATCTTTCACAGCTCCATATCTGCCCCAGAGGTTAACCCTGGAGACTTCTGAACTACTTTACTACATTATACTACTGACCCACGAAGAATATAAAAACATTTTCAAATCTGGCAAACGTGATATGTCACTCTCTGTCAAACAACCATAATTCGTTCCAAATTAATTTTGGAACTCCAGCTTTCGTATAAAGCAATTCCTAGAGGGGTAATCGAAACTTTTTACACAAATATCTACGCGTTTGAGGTCGAGCGGCTTTAATACTTCATTTAGAATATTTCCGTCATTAGTCCATTGTTGTAAACTGGGACAAGCGATTATTTTGTCACCTTGTGTCTTTGTAACTATTAAAATAAGTTTAATATCTTTACTAATATTTACGACCTCGCTCTGTGGTGTGACCGTCGCGTCGGTCGGGAAATGCATGATTTATGTCGTGCGGGTATGGAACTATTAACATTCTCGGTTTCGTAAAAGACGTCGCAGGAACTTAATATTACGTGTGTATGGATTTACGATGCTTTCTCTCTTAGAACTTGAGTAGAAGTCATTGTCGTTGTGTTTGAATAAAGCCGTCGATTCCCGTAAGTCGGTCTTTGATCGGCTAGTGAAGGAAAACATCATCAGTGCCGCACATACTAAACATAAATTAAGTAGGTACTTTCAAAGGCTGTATGTGCTCGGTACTTTGATTAGGTACGTCATAGGTAGTCTTGAAGCTGTGCATTTGTGCAATGATATACAAAACGCTTAGTAAATTATTGCAGACCAGTCTAGTACTATAATTTTCTTGAATAAATGATAACCTCCAATGAGTTATAGTTAACAGTTGATGATAAAGTTTTTTAATGACAACTGATAGATACTGTGATAACAACATAACGTACCACAATTGAGAGATAAGTCTACTTTGATAACAATCTTTCTCTTTTTTCAATTCTTGCAATTTTTTTTTTTGCATTCTCTGCTTACTTTATCATTGATTAGGACCTTACACTTATTGTTAACATTCTTCAAATCTTAGTCCTCGCTTTTCAACTTATGCTTAACAGTAGCACATAATTTGATATCTAGTTTCTCCTTTAGACCTACACCAACTATTGTAAAGACCACACTCTCACGTCCCCTCACTTCCCATCAATAGAGATGTCAAAGAAAATTAATCCGAGACAGTAACGCGTCTCTCACTTTCACAACATTGTCATGTCAAACTACTTATATCGACTGCAGCGTGCCATAATCTAATCGCATTTGAGATATACTATCTGCATACAAAATTCATCTCGTGTTACGAAAATTATTTCAAGATACACAGCCGGTAATCGATACATCGTCACGTTTAAATTAAGTTTATCGATACTATTTTCAACAGTCACCTAGTTTATCGATATTGAATGCAAGTTTAATTAACTGAAGCCCTAGAGTTCGAATATTTTTCTACTTTCATTTGTCTGATTGATTAGATTTTATCGTTTAACGTTAAATTATTACTCTTTTGATCTCGAACAGCTTGGGGAGTAAAACAAAAGAGGATCTTCTTTTTCTCTGAACATATCAAATTGATCGATAGCTTCAAGTTTTTTTATGGGAAGATGTTTTGTTTCATAATTTGTGGTCGCAGAACAAAACTTTTTAATTATACCTAATGAGTAATAACGTTTAAAAGACTTCCTATCAACAAAGAAAGCGTAGTATAGAATAGTGGGTGCATTGATGTTTTCTTGATAGCAAGTTTATTGTTCAATTGTTTATAAGCTCCGTTCATTTTAATTGATTTATACAAGTCGAACTCGAGTGCTAAACGTCGCATTCGTAAAATATTGCTAGTAATAAAATAAGGCATTTATTACCTGACATATTATTATCATGTAGGAACCTAATTGGTATGAAGTGGAAAAGTTGCAAGTTACGAGAGAATTTGATAAATCTCATCATTTTAGCACGAATTTAATTTGTACTAGCTTTTGTCCGCGGCTTCGCCCGCCTTGAGGTTCAGAATTATCCCACGGGAACGTACTATCGGGATAAAAAGTACCTATCTTATGTGTTAATCCAGGTTATATATTATCTGTGTGCCAAATTGTATCCAAACCCTCACCCTTATTGCGTAACCCGCTACTAATCTCGATCTGAATCATTTTGAAGGATATTGCTTATCCATTGCTTCGTAAGTTCGAAATATTGCTCTGCTCAACAACGTAAATGACAATGAATGCTGCTGAACTGTCAAAAGAAACCATACCTACTTAAAGTGAGCTTATACGCAATTACCCCGGCCGCACCGTTCAGGCGTTTTTGCGTGATGGAGTAACAAACATCCAAACGTATTTTTTTTTATTAGTGATCGATGTTTCACATTTATAATAGTAGGATTATAAAACCAACATCAACATTTTGGGATACTTACATACCTAGAATATGTAGGTAGGTACGAGCGAAAATCTTCCCTCCGTCCTTAATCCAAATTAAGCCCCATCACTAGGAAACAACGTTCTAATTTTCTTCATGTAATCTGTTATTAAGGGTCGTAATATCAAAATTTTCGATCCTGGTGAGTTTTTAAGACTGCTTAAGTGTTGCCATAATTGATGTCTACTTATCGAGTTATCGGCATTTATTAAGGAAGATTGTGTTTATAAACAAGTTGACATTGTTTAAGGCTAATTTTCCAATCGTCAGAAAACATTAAGCTGAAGATGAAATATGGCGGTTTGACATTACCATGACATTAGGTACCTACTTACTAAAAACTGTCAAACCACAATTTTTATTCCTTAAGTAATAGTAATCTGAAGATTGAAAAATCTATCCTTAATAGTGTAAAATAACTTATCATCCACCTAGCCTTTTCCCAACCTTGTTGCGGTTGGCTTCCAGTCTAACCGGATGCAGCTGAATACCAGTAGATATTTTACATGGAACGACTGCCGTAACATGGGATGAGGGCAGGAAGATGATGATTTAATTTCATAACCATTGCTCTCAAAACGGTAAAGGAAAACGTCACTGGGCCCGCGTGGTGGATTATGGCCCACTCCCTCTCATTGAGAGGAGGCCTGTGTCCCATCAGTGGGAACGTGGGAACACTATAAGTTGATTACGCTAACAATAAACTTGATGTTAAATACAAAACCAATCCAATAACGCTCATAAATACGGAACTAGGAACTAGGAAGGTACCTACTAATTAAAAAATCTAGATCCGAAGTCATAAACCAAGCTTTCCAAACGATCAACAGCTTGTTGATCGTTTGGAAAGCCTAGATTGAATCAGTTTTATAGGATAACTGTCTGAACTCTAAACTAATTTCCTGCAATAAAACAGTAGATACTCAAGCTGTTATCTGCATTTTATTATTGTTATCTGTTACCTGTTACTGGATGCAGCGGAAAGTGCACTGAACTTAATTCTCTGTTTATTCATAACTCGTTTGTTCCGTGTTGTGAATGTGAATGGAGTGAATCGAGATTTTAGTGTTGAATATTATTCATCGGGTTTACTTTACTGAACGTAGGTACGTGTGAGAACAGTCTGCGATACAGCAGGATATTGTAGCAGTAAGTAGCTACTATATCCTTCAATTCAGTAAAACTAGTGTTTCCTAAGACTGTAGTGGCTGAAACGTTATTTGTGAAAGTTGTTGTTTTCCTAGTGTTTTTTGACACCGTAAACGTTAACCCCGGTGCCATAGTTTTCATGAAGGCCGTCACTGCGGCTGTTTTGTGGCGGCCATAGCAAATTATTTGTTGTCATTTTCATTTGACTTGTCATCATCATAATTTCAGCCGATAGACGTTACCTCCCCCAACCCTTTGTCCCCATCGGCCATCCGTGCTGTGAGCTTCTGGACCAGTGTAATGTTATAGGTTTCTTGTATCTATTTGAACATAGACAATTATCTTTTTATAAACCTGCAGCAACCTTGATCTAAGACCCTTTTGGTACGGAGAATACCCACGGAAGACTACAGAATACCAAGTCTCTTTGTTATTTATTTATTTATACCTAATTAGCACACCAACATCATAGCCACTTACAATTCAAATTAAATATCATCTAAAATTGACATTTCAGTAACCATGCAAATAACAGGTAAGTATGCATGGCATTTAACTTAAAAATACCAGAGACAAAGGAGACCAATAAAAAGTGTGTCTAGCAGATTCTAATCTAGAACACTACAAAACAAACCAATTTAAGCTACATAGACATGCACTCTTCACACTGTTTACATAAACGTCTGGTCATGGGATATAGTTCAAGTTTAGTAAGAAACCAATATTCGAATAAAATTTAATTTCATTAATAGAAAACAAACGGTTCATTTATTAAATTAAATTTCATCTGAAAACATCCATCGGTTTCTTACTAAACTTCAACTACCTACCTATATCCGACGACCCTGGTTACTATCTCTTTTGGTGATTGTACATACCAAACCATTTCGCATTCAGGCTGCAAAAGGTCTGCAGGGATCTTTTTTTAAGAGAGAAGACGATTCCAAATCCAATACCGCTAAGCAATCAGATTTGGTGCAGAAGGGATAGTCGCATTCAATCTACGAAAGAAATAAACATTTTATACAACAAAAGATTACCTACATTCTGAACTGTTTTTTAAAAGATTGACTTCTCTTGACCTTTCACTATCGATGCTATATCTTTTACAGTGGCCTTATGGTGACCTATGATGGTGACGCAATTACTGTTAGGTTTTAGCACTGATTACAATTCTAGCCAGAATAAAACCCTAAAATAAAAGACAAGCTGAAGAAACGACTCAAAATCATATAAAACCAATAATAACACTGTCAGATAGCTATAGTATCTACTGTCGAGTGCCATAGGATATGTTTTATGGACAAAGTCGCAGGTAAAAACTAGTTTCAAATAAAAAATAAACGAGTAAATATACCTAGTTTGTGTATTAACGTACATAAAATAAGCGAGATAACGCTTAAATACATTGTAATAACAGAGATAATAATAATAATAATAAATATTTAATTTCTATCAAGGTAGGTAGGTACAACAATTTCTTAATCTAATAAAAATTTCAATCTTTTTTAGAGGTTGTACGCTGTCATAGATTTATGGAATACTTTTAACTCCTAAAATAAGTCATGCTTGTATTATAAGAAGTTAGTGAGCTGTTGACTTCGACACAACCTTGAAATTATGCAACGGTAAAACATAAACAAAATTATTGCTTTAAAACA
This sequence comes from Gortyna flavago, assembly GCA_963669345.1. Taxonomy (NCBI): domain Eukaryota; kingdom Metazoa; phylum Arthropoda; class Insecta; order Lepidoptera; family Noctuidae; genus Gortyna; species Gortyna flavago. Next base: position 13,599,263 of record OY770126.1, read on the forward strand.
GAAATAAAATGAGTAAGAGTAGGTACCATCGAAACGATAAGAAGAAGAAGAATATAAAATAAGCGAGCTACTAATTAATAGATTTGATTTCTACTCTAACAAGATTCAGTTCAATTACTCGCATCTGTTTGTGTACAGATAATTATTTGATAGCTAGTAGGTAAGCCTACCCAGCGCGGACTAAGTTATAGTAACCCAACTAACTCAAACTCAGTTAAGCTAGGTTTGGCTATTCAAACAGAGGCAGGCTCAATTACGAATCGCTCGTTGATCGCTAGCTTATATCCAAAATTAGTTCAGCTAGCTGTAAACAACCTAGTTCGTGTATATACCTGACCTACATATATACCTACCTACATAAAATAAGCGAGATAACGCTTAAATACATTGTAATAAGTAACAGAGATAAGATAGGAATATTACTTTTATCTGTCTCCTCCAAAAGCGGATTTCAAAGCTTCCATAATAATGAATGACATTAGATAACAAGAATGTTAAGTAATGCAGAAAGAAAAATCTCCGAGTAGTTATTAATGCTCATAAAATGAATTAAGATCTCTCATGTAAGATAGAAAATATAGTAACAAATGTGAAAATATGTAAGAACATTCCAAAATGTAAATAAGCATTGGTTGTACAAATTTCGGTGTATATTAGGCTCGGTAAGCGTGTGTATTATTTAACTATTCAACAGAGCTGAAAGCTGCTCCGTTGGTTGTAGTAAGTACCTCGAACAAACATTTCATTACGAACACTTTACTCCTTTATCTTGTAAATCTCCAAGTTTGCCGTCAAGTTTCACAGTTTTCGAGACAAAGAGCCTTGTGAATATTTCATGTTTTTGTTCCAAATGATATTCCTCGGGAGTCAAAGAATTATTTCCTAAACAAAAACTTCACATAGTGAGCGTGTGATGAATATTCATTAGTATTCGCAGCCACTTACACTCCGAGAATCATCTGTGCTGCTACTCTTAGTTAGTATTCAAGTATATAAGTTAGTTTACGTTAATGACCCCACAAAATACCTTTTAACTTTTAGCCGTTTTGTTCAATATAAACGGTACAGAAATTAAATTAAACACCGTAAATTCCCGGCCCGTGTCCGAGTCCTCCGTACTCCCCACAAACAAACTTGTAATTAAATTTGCCCAGTTGTGATACTTTTCTTTATGATTTCAATTTCAACAACAACGACTAATTAGAATTACGCAATTCCATGCTAACAAAGAGAGCCCAGAACAACATAAAACATTAAATAATAACAAAAGACTACAGCCGAGGAGCTTTCGCGGGAACGTACATGATTTAACAGTGAATTGTGTAAAACACAAAAAACAACTAAGTTCCTGTGATCGACAAAAAACGGGGTTTCTGCACGTCATAAAGGGGGAAACAACACGTAAAATGGTTTCCCTTCCCGGGATTCAATTTCAGTGTAAACGTAGAACGTTGAAATTCTGTTCATTTGTTCATTATTCCGGGCTAAAATGGACCTTAGGTTAATTTTGTTGTTTTCAGAGTCGTGAGGTTTTATTTTAGTAAACCATGTGCATTTAACAAAGTTGAAACACAGTTATAGGAAGTCGTATTCATAGCAAGACAGTATGTTTCCGAGCTCGCGCCAACTTTATTGACTGGCAGAGTGCAGTTCATTGAAGTAAAGCCACAATGTGCGTCCCGACACTCAATAGAATTGCCCTCGCGATGTAGGAGTAAGAAAAGGCCTGTTTCGCCGCGTGAAAGCCTAAGCCGGTTCAGCTCTAAAGAGTGCAGGCGACTGCGCCGACGTAAAATAGCCCAAGATTGTGTCGGGGTTGCCATTGAAAAATATACGCTCTTCTCGTTTATAAAGTGGGGAAGGAACCTCTTCAAGATTGGAACGATTGCGGCTTTGTTGAAATTCTTTATGGTGGCATTTTATGAGGGTGTGTACACCTTTGTCATTGGCATGTCTTGCTAGATTTATTAGAACAATAATAAATAAAATATAGGAACTTCCTTATAGGCTATGAAATCACAACGATTTTAGGGAAAATAATATCTTTCTGCACGTCTACGTAACAGCTTTATTTTCCTTACAAAATATAGAATGCCCAAATTTTTTACAAAAACTTTAAGGACAATCGTGCCGAAGGATTTCAACATCCAAACAAACCTTTGTATATTTCCTTATCCTCTTAAAACCCCCACTTTTTTGTCACACCCGTCCTTTTACCGCATAGCAGCAGTAGGTATACGTAAGGTAAGAATACGCTATTTCCATTGGGGGTAGTGACCGGGCCTATCCTCTAAATGCGTCACTGCTAATCTTAGCGATCTCCAACACGTCGGAATGACGCACCTTGACCTCCAACTGACTCACAATAAGACAATCATTAGAACAGTAATTACGAGATGATTAAGTAGAATTACGAACGCTGTTTTAATCAGATTCCAAGTTTTTTACTATTGTTATTTTAATTCAATTAGGAATTGAAGACAGTCTTATTGATTTTCAAGTTTTTGCTGCACTTCATTGCTTTCGTATAATTGAAAAATGCATGCTTTCTTTGATGAGATTCGAAATATGACGATCTTGAGACCGTCAGCTATAAATTCTTATTTTATGCTGTTGTTTGATACTATGTAGGTATATGGTAAGCATCCTTTTTTATAGCATACCTATCACGGTTGTCACAACACATTACTAAAACTAACCGTACTAAGATTGGTCGATAGATATTAGAACAAGTTATGATCCTGTTTGTGTCACAGTCTTACTTACCTGATGCTTACCAAGAATACGCTCTTTCGTATGTGACATCAAAAATACTTACGTTAACATGTTTGAGTACACATTTAGCATTGATTTCCATGCGTCTTGGACTTCTCGGCATAACGGAACTTAGCCAGGTACGACCTGCATTCTCTTTACAATTGCATTAAAACTTTAGATTATGATGTTTTTGAAATATAATAGTCTTATGTTACTGGTTTCGTAAGACACGCCATGTTTATAGGTTTACACACGTGTAGGTATTATTCGGGGCTACCCGTTTAATTTCGGTCTCGAATTGAATCTTTACCGTGAGCATAACAACTTCACAAGTGAAACTGAATTCGAGACTAATCAACAATTAATTTGGTTTGCCCCAGTTTTTTATTATTTTTAAGGCTGATTTTTCCAACGCCAGATAATTTTATCGGAGAAATAATTTTGAATTTTTGTCAATTTTTCCATACAAAAACTGTCAGACGTCAATTTTATTCTACGAATAAAAATTATAATGTCGATTGAAAAATCAGCCCATAGTCTTTTAGATTCTTTATATTCCAATGCAAAAGACGTGAAAATCAATCATCGTGTTCAGACAGAAATTGTTTCAAGTCAGGAAAGTCAGAAATATCCCAGCAATATTATACCTACTATAATATTGCTGGGATATTTAGGTATCACCTGTTTGCCTATTCAAAATCTGAAAGCAAACTTGCAATATAGATAACCCATTTTATATTTGTACCTACCTAACCTTTTTAATATTTATCTAAAGTATAAACATGGTGTGTCCTTGTAAAAAAATATGGGTCAAATGATATCAGGGCTTATCAATAAAATCGGTGACACACCGCTCTCCATAGTGTTGGCAGTACAAACACATTCGTTTTCTGTTGTCATAGATAATATTGTTGGGCTAACTAGAGATTTGTTTCCATTGCAATGTTATCTTTGTGTTAATAGAAATGTCTTATCTGTATCAGATTCGGAGAAAAATAACTGACCGAGAGTCCGAGACTAATACCTATTGTTTATCGTAATTCTACTATGTACCCACATAGTAGAATTACGATAAACAGGTCACGGTTACGGTGATCAGGTTATGGCACAGTTGGACTTACCCCTAATAATTGTAACCGACGAAAGACACAGGCTTCTTGAGATCGACAGCGTCTCTGTCAGGAAACCCGGCTGACGCCCGTTGCAAACTGTGGCAGCATACTCTTCCCCATCCTACTCACTACCTACCACCATAGGAGCATCTCCCTGCAGGGTTTAACCTCCCGTGGCCCACTTGGAAGTCTCTGAACCGTCTCCGGACACAATTGGGAAGAGGTAAGTCACACCTGGTAAAGTGGGGCTACCTTGACGGAACGGCAGAAAGGTGTGATTGCGGAGCTATGTCACAAACCATGCTCCACCTCTTATCCTGCCCAAAACTTGCAGTCAAAGTGACCTTTGCGGTGCCACAGACAACGCTGTGGAAGTGGCAAAGTTTTGGGAAAACAAGATTTAAAATACAGTCGTGCCAGCGACACGAAGAAGAAGAAGATTGTAACCGACTTTGCAAAATTTTTATTTTATTTGGAAGGATATACTTTCAGATTGGTCCCTTAGAACATCAAAATCGGTTTAGTAGATTGGTTTTTCAACCAAAATTACTGGTAAGAATTCAAGTAAACGAAATCGCGTCGATTGCTTTCCTATGACTTTTTTTGTATGTATAGTATGTTACGCGATAGGTATCACAGAACAGATAAAAGAGGTAGGTATATCCGGCAATTGTAGATCGATTTCTAAAATTATTTTTTAACGGATAGGGTATGCCTTAGGGGTGGTCCGATATTTAGTTTATTAACTTTGCTTGGGTAGTTTTTAAGTTAGCTTCAATAATACTTATTTTTGCCACTTAGTTTTATATTGATGATGTTATAATAATGATATGTAATGTTATTTCGGAAGTCGGTGGCAAACAACGAAAATGCGAAGCCAACGACCTTTCGAAATTAAAGTTATTTTTCACTTTGTAGTGTCTTTTTTGGAAGTCGGTTGTTATTTTTTTTGTAAAAAAAGTAATTTCTGATCATTTTGGTAGGTAACATCGGAAATCCTGCTTCCACAAAGACGAGAAACCAATCTCCAACTTTGATCAATAATTCAATCCAATTTTTGCGAGTTCTTTTGAAAAGTCTGTCACTCCGGAATCCTCACATCCGTAAAGGCAGGTTTGTATTCAAATACTGGCTTGGTGATCGCGACCTCAATATTGATCAGTAGGTACGTGATACACGTCTCCTTATGGAGTTTTCACTCGAAACCTTTCGATTGCTATCGGTACAACACCCTGAATAATCGACAGTTTACTTTGAATGTAAACTACCAGTAACTCGACGTGTTGATGAAAGTTTAACATTAGGTATTACAATTCGCACATGTCTAGAAATAATTACAAGCTCTTCACAGGGAAAATTTCTTTTGTTTTTAATCTCGATTTGAATAATGGCGACACTGAATTATAATAGCTTAGCACTGTTTGACCTTATGTGACTTAAATGGTAAATTTTTAAAGTAGAATAAACTAAACTTGAACTCGACTAACTTCGTTTATCAGGGTGAAAGATTTCGAGTGAAAACTGTGTGTGACTTAAATAGTCTATTAATCGTCACACGTATCGTAATGTACTATTGAAGTTTTCTAGATCAAACTAAATTCCAAGAGCATTAGCTGCGGAATTGTCACGAAGTTTGCGTCCAAAATTATACCTACTGACAATTTTACATTTTCACACAACCTTGAGCTTGGGTCACTAGCAAAAGTAGTGTCATTACGTTCTTACAGCCTACTTTGTAAACATACTTTTTATTTGCACTTAAAACTGTAAAGAAGTTGGATATTCTAGCGAACAAGATACACGTCAGGAACTAATTGGGAATGAGGCATTAGAAATCAGCATTATGTAACAGCCGAGAACTAGTTATAATCAATTATTTTTATTTATCTTACAATAAAACAATCGTTAAATGCAAGTCTTAGCAACGGTCATTTAATTTGAAATACCTAGTTAATAGTTTTAAACCCGACAATCGTCATTACAAGTTACATTGTAAAATAACTGTCGGATTACTGCACGAATAAAGTCTCAATAATACTGAAATTACACGATTTAACTAGTAGTTAGTACTTAATACAAAATTTCATACTTACTTAATTAATTTACACGCAACATGAAGCACGTCTTCGCTACTGAAACTTTATTAATTTCTCTTTACAAATTGCTGCGAAAAATTTCTGTGAAAGCAGTGTTCCTTCATTTTGCGTCAGGGTAAAGATGTCCTTTCATTATGGTGGCAATATCTTGGCTCAACAACATGGCTGCTATCCAACGAGCCTCTAATTAAGATCTCACTCACAATCGGACGAGACTAGCATAAAAACCGATACCAATAGTATTCTACGACGTAAGTGCGATGCTGTTGGAAAAGGATTTGAATTACACTCTGATTTAATTAGCTTCTTGCTCACTCTCATAATTTCTAAATCCGATATGTATTTGAATAGAAAAGTTATTTTCTGTACAAACTCTTTTCTAATTTTGTATTTTTAAATGCTTTTACATTGGGTACATAATTTTAAAATTAAGAGTGTGTATTTAGAACATATTCTAGGTTCACAAATCCAGGTATCCTAGGTAGCTGACCCACAGATACGACGATTTTTGATAAAGTCTTCCTCAGATCAGGACAGATGTCCTAGATTGTGATAGGATGTGTGATTGTGAAACCAAAAATCAATCGAACTAGACTTTTCTCTCATGGACACCAATCCACGGACTGACCTCTGAAAACGTTGCTTAACCTTGAAGATCGACCCGTGCGGCTGTTATTATTTAGCCACGAGCCCCTCTCTGTTGATAAAAACATTTCGAAACAAGCTTAGGCACTTATTCACCCAAGAAACATACTGCCTGGACATCGAGCATTGTTCCTCTGTAAAACACACTTGATATCATGCCAAATATGGATATGAATGGACTCATATCCTTCCACATTAAATGTATTGTTATTTCCATATAGATGAAATTGTGTCCTAACGCTCATCCGCTGCGAAACAAAAAGGGGAAGGATGGAGGAGCGAGCGAAATGGATAGGAAAGATACTGCTCCGGATAGGGTTACCATCCGCCCGGATTTGTCCAGCTTTTTGCCTCCTGGTCCGGACTTTGTCCAGCCTTGTCAGTCCGGACTTTTCGAGATATAAAAAAACAAAAGAGTAAGTATCTAGTGGAAAAGAAATATTAAAAAGTTAAATAAATTTTGTATATCATACCAGTTGTATGAACGCAAACGAAGCAAGAGTAGTAGTAGGTAGGTATGTAAGGATCGCAGCAGGTGGTGTTTTGTAGTTTCTGCTTACCCCATGGAAAGAAGGCGTGAGTATATATATGTATGTGTTTTCAAGTCTGAATATGGTAACCCTAACTCCGGATAAATGTGTATTCATTATGTTAGTTCCTTTAGTCCTGTGTTGCAGATACTTGTATAAAAGGTGCCAGTAGTTTTGTTGTATTGTGCAACATAGTTACTTGAATATCTGACAGTGTTTTGAATATTTATATGTAGATATTAGGATTGCTAGCCTAGAGTTTGTGTTTATATGGAAGCTTGAAATTGCTGCCTGAAATGAATAAAGTCTGTAGGCGCAGAATCACCGATCAAGTCTAACGATTATAATTTAGTAGGACCATGTCACTTTATCATGTACTAGTGTCGCACTTTGGAAAGCACGTTGATCGTTGATCCCGGCTGTAATTAGTAGATCTTTGACAGTCGTTTAGGGTAGTCAGAGGCCCGAAAGTCTGACAACCAGTCATACCAAGGGGTATCGTATTACCCAGTAAGTGGTTTGTGGAGGTCAGATAGGCAGTCGCTCCATGTAAAATACTGGTATTCAGTTGCGTCCGGTTAGACTGGAAGCGAACCTCAACATAGTTGAGAAAAGGCTAGACAGATGATGATGATATCATTCTAGTCCTTTTTGTGTTGTTTTAATATTCAATAAGGTAAACCAAATGTAGGTACACCAGTAACCTGACTTCTTGACTGAGCACTGAAGAGTTATAAAAAAAATATTGTGTTCAAAGAACATTAAGCAGGATTAAGTTTTATTTAAAGTGATAACTTCGTCGATAGCCTATAGGTAAAGGAAATAATAGAAAATAAATATTGTTATGTACGTAGATGAGTCATGGATAGATAGTTTTCGAACACATGCATTGTTGATAGATTATTTCCTTGTTTGATCACGTTTCACATTTTCCTCGTGAAAAGCCTCACTTCATAAATTACCTAACTATGCCCATAGAACGGCTAAGTTATGGTTAGGTATTTATGGTTATTTATTAACGTCACAAAACATTTCATGATTTTACATAAATACCAATAAAAATACCTACCTACGTAATTTGCATTCGTGATTTATTTGCCAAAAATGTAAACAAATATATTATGAGTTTAAATGGAAAAATAACTTTAAATCCTACACAATAAAGTTCAGTTTACGCTAAAACTTCAATCATTTTTATAAGTAACTTTTTCAATAGTGCTAGTCACTCTGAAATCAACTTAGGTAATTCCCATTAGAATGAAATTGTTATTTTTTTTACTTAAAATTATATTAATGCTGGCGTTGTTTGTTTTTTTAAATACAACAATTTTAACGCGTTTCTAAATGCTCTGGTTACCAAAATAGGAACTCCATTAGCAGTCATTTATAGTATGTTTATGTAAATAGCTTGGATCTAGGTCGGTTTGTTGGATCTTTGATTAACGTTACCTGATTACGTGACTTCCTTAAGATTAGCTGTTAGGAAACGTTTACAAGGAAAAAGTGCCGATTTTGTATTGTCAGGGTTCGTTTTGCTTCGTTTGTCAAGTGATGCCAATGCTAACAACCACTATGAACAGTTCGCTATGGATTTATTAGCAGACTCCCTGATGTTACCGTCTAGAACATAGGTTCTCAACGTGGGCGATAACGCCCCTTCTCGGACGTTTGAGACTTTCAGAGGGGCAGTAGAAGACCCAGAGAAAATTATAATTGTTCAACAAGTTTTTTAATCGTGGCAATAACTGTTTCAGATTCGCGACAGATGGTAAGTAAAACAAATTGGGGGCTCTACAAAAAAAATCCTCTAAATGGACGGTGGGCAAAATAAGGTTGAGACCTGGAATAAAAGTGACACGGTGGTCATTATAAGCTGAAGTCAGTCTGCCTAGCCTTTTCCTAACCAGGTTGGGGTCGGCTTCCAGTCTACCCGGACGCAGCTACCAGTACACATGGAGTGACTGCCTATCTGACCTGCACAATCTAGTTACTAGGCAATACGATACTCCTTGGTAAGACTGGTTGTCAGACTTTTGGGCTTCTGACTACTCGTAACCGCTGTCACAGATCTACGAATGACAGCCGCCTCCAATGGCTTACCTAACGTGCTTTCCGAGGCATGAAGGTGTCTCGATACATGTAGTAAATGGTCACCAGGAACCGACAGCGGGAAGTATATCTTAACTTTCAATAGACACCTGCGGCTTTTATTATTTAGCCTCAAGCCCCCCAAGTATTATAAGCTGAAATTAAAAGAAATAAGACATTGAACATAATGTACGTTTGTATAATATAGTAAACTACTAAGTAACGTCAGTATTTTATCGTGTAATTCACTAGACACAATTCTTTTTTGTTTCGCTTGTCTTCGCTCGAGCTCGCTTATTGTCGGGAAATAGTATTCGCTATTCGCTTACTTCGACGAAAAAGTTGTTGATACGCCATTTTTCGAGGAGATTGTGTAACTTTTTGTGTAACTTAGGGATTCGTTCAGCGTGAATTAGGTAGATACGTGAAAAAGTGCCATTAAAAATCTTTGTTAGCAATGTTCTTTTTCGGCAAAAAGTTTTACGGGAAAACTAACTTTTTCCTAAAGATTGTTCTCCCGACATTTTGAATGTCCAAATTATGTGACATTTAGAAAAGGACGGAAATAATTCAGGCTTTTAATATCACAGCAAGGGGCTTTGTAACGTTACTTAGACATTCAAATATCTCCGCAGACGATACAAAATGATTACAACATAAACAAGCAGTCTACACAAAATTAAAACCATAATCGTTTACATTAATTAAGCATACCTATAAGAAAAAAGGTGCCTCGGAAGTGAGTCCCACTTAATTTATGCAGAACATTAAATAAATGTTAACTTCCCAGAAAAGTATCCTAAACGTACATTTCGACGTATTTATTAAAGACTAAGGCGTCGGTAATGTCTTTTATAGTTTTGACAAAAGACGTAACACGGTTTTATATCGTTAATCACTCATGAATGTGCTTAATTTCCTAGGATTTCGTGTTAAATGTTCAGAAATAAGAATTTTGTATTCAAGCTTTACTAATTTTTTTATGGCCGTGGTTTCAGCCGCTTATTGTAACGTAGCTCGTTAAAAATGTTCTGCTGAAATAATGATCGAGTTCTATAAGCAGTAAAACGTCGAAGTTTGAAATCATCTTCAGTAAAGCGTGCGTTTTACGATTTTGTTCTAAGGAATGTTAATTTGAAAGAAACGAACGTACTTCATGATTGCATTTTACCTAAAGACATTGCTACACAGAAGAGCGTCGAAGGCGTGGCGAAGCGAAAGCGAGTTTTCGAACGTGCGTATAGATTGGCGTACCTAATGGTGCGGATAAAACTCCGCCAATAACAAAATAAAAACAATTTCCAACGTTTTTTTTTTCTGTTTGTGTTAAGGCGATGCCCAAACGTGGGACACCGTAAAACGCTCAGTTTTTTGTCGCAAAAAATGAGTGTATTTTCAAATGTTCAAAGAATCGACTTACTTATTTAAAAATAAATCATAACAATAAAATAGTATCTACTTATCATGATAAAACAATCGTAAAATTAACAGATCAAAAAATAAAATTTCGTCGCGTAATTCTCAAAATGTTTAGTGTAAACTATCGTATTTTATTTATGCAATGATAATACAGGGAATTCAATCAACTAAAGAAATACCTAAAAATTATTCCACTGAACAATTTTATTAAAACTGAAAATTTACTTTTATTTTGGTGATCATTCGATTCAACTAGCATCAAACGCATCGCTGTTTTGAACCTTATTGGTTGCCGCGATGAGCGTACCTAAACATTTGCTTCATACCGCGCCTTGTACAGACGCCAGCACATCAACCTACTATAATCTGTCAAATTTCTTTGATAGTTTTTCAAGTTTATCGCTAAAGCATAAGGTTCATAGTTGATTGGGAAAATGTGACAGTTTCGGGTAGGTTGATGTGCTGGCCTCTGTACCTTGGTAAGTTAAGGTAAGGCTATATTATGCGCGAGTATTTGTGAGCTGCCCACGCGTCGTTCAAGATGACAGTCAATACTCATAAACTTAAACACTTACAATGTGCAAAGGTAATAAACACGCAGTCATAACACCAAGTGCTTACAAAACATTGCTGGAAATCATAACTAAAGAAGTAAATACAATTAGTTTTTTTTATTTTTTAACTATGGCATCTCGCAGTTCATCCTGTATGAGGATGGCTACTGCTTAACTGGACATTCCTGTGGATGCCTTGATTAAGGCCTCCAGCCAGGGCAAACAATAAACTTAAAAACTAAGCGACAGCGCTAAGGGCACCCCCCCACGGGGTTCGGACCTCGGATTAGGGCGTCGCTGGAAGAGGACAGCAAGGGACAGGCTGGATCGGTATTATTTTGGGGCGATTTTAAAACTACAGGCTCAGCGGCGCGGGCTGGCTCGAGCGAGGGTCGGGGCGGAAATACAAATACAATTTGACCTAGAATTTGGACTAATATAAACGCCACACTGACAAACACATTGATAAAATCTGTTCTAAAGACCACCGACGATGAAGAGACTTTGATAAAAGGCAAAAAAAAATAGATTATATCTAATAATATAATAGAAACAGATTCAAAAGAAAATGAATTTCGGATCGACGACAAGACACGAATCATTCAACGGTAGATTGAATGATTGTCAGTACCAGATAACAACAATTATATCATCACTTCAAAAGACTACAGCACTGCCTCGTTGGTCCAGTGGTCGCAAGCACTACTACTGAGCATGAGGAACTGGGTTCAATTCTCAGGTCGGACAAAGCGTTATTGGGCTTTTCCATCTGGAATTTCTGAATTGCTACTCAGAAATTCCGACTCCAAGACTCCGGGCTGCTAGAATTTGTGCCCGATGGTGGCAATAGACTCGCTCCCTATTACATAAGACTTCAACATTACTGGCGAAATGTAGGTGTAATATGTACAGACGCTAGCATATCAAGCTACTATAATCTGTCAAATTTCTTTAATAGATTTGCAACTTTATCACTAAAGTATAAGGTTCAAAGTTGATTGTGACAATAGCGGGTAGCTTGATGTGCTGGCGTCTGTACACACCAGGTACACCTCTACCTAACCCTTCGGGGAAACAAGGCGTGAAGTTATGTTCAAAAGACTATGTTAGGGATTGACCCTGAGTGAACTCACAAAAAGCGGCTAAGCTAAGAAAACAAGAAACACATTCAATTTACGATCAGATCTATGATAAAAACACAATGGTAATACTATTAACTGTTTTCAGTTTTTATAGCGTTTAGTAGTAAAAAAGAAATATCTGAACACATTCGTCACGCACGAACGAATCCTGAAGGTGTCCTCGAGAGCCGGGACGTGTCGTACTTAGAAACTGTACTAATGATATCTTTTCTTGAATTGTTGTCACGTTCAGCCCTGTTTAAAAATCCCGGGACACAAGAAACGGGAGAAAACCTTCAATTTATTTTAAGATAGCGACGTTTTTTTCTTACTTAATTATATCTAGGTATAATATTATAAAGAGGTAAAGTTTGCGAGGTTGTAGCTGTAGGGGGTAATCTCTGGATCTACTGAACCCATTTTGAAAATTCTTTTACCAATATAAAGCCACATTATTTGTGAGTATCATAAAGCATAAATATACGTTAAAACTATTTTTTTAACGTAATTTTTTAGTTTAAAAATTCCAAACTGCTTATTTATGGCCAAATTGAATGATAAATGAATTCACTTTTATTTTATTTTATTAAAGTAGTGTGTAAGCAATCTATAAAAACATGTTTTAGGCCTCTGTGTCATTAGACATGAAAAACATAAAAATTTGGTAAAAAAAAATTGCAAGAGTTCGTCTAAGACAACCATAGACTTAAATTTTTCTAAATTGTCTGTACTATCTTCGCCTTAATGCGCACCCATCTTTCAATCATTCTGTATATCGTAATTCAGTAACAGAAACTCGAAGTTTGCAAATGACGAAGGTGAGAGCGAGTCATTCGCCATCGATTGAGTACAATTTAATTTCCAGGCAACAGCTGGACACTTTTCCGACATGGAAACTGAATCAAGGTTCCATCCCATCCTTTACCTACATTCGCACTTGCCTATGGACTATTTAATCTAGTTTGATTTTCCTAGTTTTGTTTACCTATGTGAGATAGCCTGTGCATTGTTTATGTAGGTAAATGGTTTTTAGGGTTCCGTACCCAAAGGGTAAAAACGGGACCCTATTACTAAGACTCCACTGTCCGTCTGTCTATCACCAAGCTGTATCTCATAAACCGTGATAGCTAGACAGTTGAAATTTTCAGAGAATGTGTACCTAGGTATTTCTGTTGCCACTATAACAAAAAATACTAAAAACGGAATAAATAAATATTTAAGGGGGCTTCCATACAACAAACATGATTTTTTTGCCGTTATTTAATATGTAGTGAAAAATATTGTAGGCGGTACGGAACCCTTCGTGTGCGAGTCCAACTCACACTTGGCCGGTTTTTTTCAGCTTATCTCTCAATTTCAAGTTCAAGTTTACCAACATTTGTCGTTTCACTTAAGTTACGTGCCTTTTCACTCGTTGGCAAACAGTGACGTCATTCTTATGTTTAAGTTCGCAAACCAAAATGTCATCCTGGCTTACATCACCTCCACTACGAAGGTTTATAGTACATAAACCATTGATGAATCATATACACTTTACGACTGTTCATGTAAATAAGTAGGTACGTGTGAACTAGGTATAGGTAGGTACCTCCATATCTTTTCATATTAAATAAATAAAACCGGCCAAGTGCGAGTTGGACACGCACACGAAGGGTTCCGTACCAATATACAATATTTAACACTACACATAAAACATCGGGAAAAATATCACGTGTGTTGTATGGGAGCCCCCTTAAATATTTATTTTATTCTGTTTTTAGTATTTGCTGTTATAGCTGCAATAGAAATACACATTCTGTGAACATTTCAACTGTCTAGCTATCACGGTTCATGAGATACAGCCTGGTGACAGACAGACAGACGGGCAGTAGAGTCTTAGTAATAGGGTCCCATTTTTACCCTTTGGGTACGGAACCCTAAAAACAAAAACTAGTAGCAGTTTACAAGGAGCCTTAGGTGCTACGTTTTTAAAAATGCCCTGGACCCCAGCGATTTCCTGTGTCGTGGGGTGTATTATGATTTTTACCGCGAGTTCGTGAATTTTCCCTGAAAATTTGATTGTGCCTTCATTGTATCACCATTTTCCGTTCCCTAAAATATTTGTGCCTTTACTGTATTACCAGAGTAAGTTAACGAGATTTGTGTTTCGACTACAAAAGGAAAAGCAAAGTAAATCACAAATCTAATAATTCCAAGAAAGTTGTAACTACATCTGCCAAGTTTCCAATAAATACTTTGGCATTGGTAGTAATGCCCTACCTTTCCCGTTACGAATCATTTGCGTGATATTGTAGATAGGTATATAATCTATGTGATAATATACCTACTTGAACTACTACTTGAATAAGTGTTTCTTTTTTTATAGCTTAGGTATGTAATATGTATGTGCACAGGTGATTTAAATTATCAGTCTGTTGCATGAGTAAATTATAAATGATTATAACTACGTAGGTACTTATTATAGTCATAATCAAGTGCTATACCTACTACCTGACTACCTACTACTTATTTCCACATCAAAGGTCTTATTGAACTTGCAATGAAATATAAGTCTTGCTTGCATAACCTTATTACAAAGTTGGATGGGAAAGTTCCCCAGCGTACCATTCCGTAATACTGATAATAGTGAGTATCGTATGGATTCCATTGTTCTTCAACCAATGTAATGATTACACCGGAATCTTAACGTTTCTTTTTACCTTTTGTAACTGTTATTTTAGAACTCATTTTGATCCACGATAGGCAGAAAACAACAAAAATATCTTAAATTTTATCTTCATTATTACTAAGCAGTGGTGGCCCAGTGATAACGGCCGATACTTTCGCGTTGTAGGTCGTAGGTTCGAACCCAGATAGGCGCTTACTTTGTGTAAATAATTTCATCACCATTGCTCTCCAAACGGTGAAGGAACACATCGTGAGGAAACCGGCATGTCCTAGAACCAAATTCGAAGACATGTGACATCTACCAATCCGCACTGGGCCCGCGTGGTAGATTACGGCCCACTCCCTCTCACAGACAGGAGGCCTGTGTCCCAGCAGTGGGAACATTATAGGCTGATTATGTTATGTATTACTAAGTTATTCAATAATGAAAGTTTAAGTTACCTTGAGCACCATTTCTCTCAGATCATTACATATTGATTGAGGAAGTGTAACTTTTCCTTTAAATGAACAATGTTTTCCAAGGTTCTGAGTTTCTAAAGGATTAGCTCCAAGATCAATTTGTTCTCTATACATTGAAACTAAATTCTATGCGAATTTGCTAAGTTCGAACCTTTCAAGATAGATAAAGTATTTCTTACAAGAGTATTTGTTTTAAAATCCTCTGCAGAGTTAGTTTTCTTCTACAATATAACATTATCTTTAACTGAATTACTAGGTATAAGGCTCTTATTATTTACGACAGCTTCTACCTTCTTTCTTGATGCCATCCTCAGATTTCGTTACATCCGAATGGTCTTACATTTATCTGTTACAAGGCGGAAAGGGTCTCGCTTACATACTATGTGCTTATACCACATAAGACCTGATACCTCCATTAGAGCATAAAATAAACCGCTTACGAGATCAGAGGCGTGACAATTATGTAAATTCTAACCGAGTTGCCGATACTGTCGTGTTCATTATGTGAAACAAATAATTCTACAGAACGTATTAGTAATGCGTCGATATTCTCCTCGGTTCCTTTGCTTACTTCCTGCATAATTTGTATGCGGAAACGTTGCAAAGACGTCGTTACCAGTAAGAGAACCCCATCGAATATAAAATGTGGTTTTATCAATTGAAATTTTTACGTTGAACTGAAATGACGCATTGTTATAGAATTGTGGTTATACAATTTTCCGTTTTTTTTTATCATTGTATGTAGTTTACCTACAATAAAAGCTAAAGTGTCTTCGAATAAATTGTGTTAACAAAAGTATTTTCTAAAATTAAGGACGGTACTTAGTAGAGAAAAATATTTAAGTATTTAGCAGAGAAAATTAAGCGGATACCGACTGCCCGGGAAAGGCTATGCAAAATAAATCTACAATTTACGGCACAAAGCTTTATCATTATGCCGCTTTATGTATTTCTACGACGCACATGATTGACACTGTCGCGACCTACTTCCAGCTAATTACACCAATAATAAATCATTACCCGTTTATCTTGCTACGCTCAGGACCAAAAGGTTATCCGTGAACTGTGCCACTTTTCCCAAATAAATCAAACATTGACATACATAAAAAGTATCAATTTAATAATTAAATTGTTTTTAATCTTTTCAATTAAACTAATTGGTCAGCATTGAGGAAACTTGACAACCGATTAAAGTGAGTTACAAGAATCGATTGCTGCATAAAAAGAATCGATTTGTTACACAACACTAATGCTGCCACAGCTGCCACTAGCAAGGTTAGACGTTACGTGATTATTAAATCGAGTTTGGTTTCGATTCTTACGATATTATTTGTTGATGGATGCTTTGTCGCGACGACGTAACAAATCGGTAACTGTGTTATGACTGCGCTGATGGATGTGTGAGATAATGTAATGATCTGTGAATTCTCGAACTTGTAATGTTATGTTGACGAGGTATGATCTATTCGTGTTTGAACGGTTATTGGTTTTTGTTGTCATGCTATGGAATTTGACAAAAAGGGATGTTCTGTAAGCGTGTGTGTTGTACGGACGAGGTTGGATGAAAAAGGGGTGCTAATGCTAAAAGCCTCGTATCCTTGTTCCCAAAAAACAATGTTTATAAACCCATACACTAGGGTTGCTTGTTGTGTGGTGCCTCAGCTGAATATGATTCTACCGTTGAGGTGTTTTGTGCGTGGTTGAAAAGGTCATAGGATTACTTATGTTATGGATGCGTATTTCTACTCACAATATAACAGGTTACGAACTTGCATAAAAAGCGCACGACCTTCTACGAATGCTTTTAAACTGTTATTTTGCAGATTTTTATGTTTTTTTTTTTAATCAACTAAAACGACGCAAAGTAGCCACCGGTAACAAGCGACAAGCAGTTCACATGCTTTTTGTATGGATTCATCACACGTGTGGCCAGTGGCAGCCACCAGCTACAGCAGTACGTAAAACAGCAGCAAGAGGCGACAGCCACCGGTTGTTGTGGCCGGTGGCTCATGTCTTGTGCACTTTCCTTATGATAAAACAGATACATAGAAGTCAATACTCCTATTAAAATCAAGCTAAATCAAAATTAAACATGTCAGACCAGACAAAATGGTCACTAAATAGGTACCTACGTATCTTCATTCTTTAACCAGTCCAAGTTCTTCAACCTTTCTTCAATCAGTGACAACTTGAACTAACCTTCGAGAATTAATTATATTCGTTTATTTTGACATTTACGCAAGGCTTCACTCGTAGGAGGTACTTACACGCAGAAATTGGTACCTACCTACTCGTACATATAGAAATAGGTACCTACCTACTCGTACATATTTAGCAGATGTATATGTTAGGTACCTACTTAATTTTAAACAAATTTGATTTTTTTAAAAGCAAATTAAAAAGTTTAAGATGAAGCAGATTCCTAGATGTCAAACCGCCTTATTATTACCTAAGTACCTACGAGTATAATAATATGGACCACGAATTGCTGGTCAAGCCAGAAAAAAATGGTCACACCTAAATATCTTCATTCTTCAACCATCAATGACAACTTGAAATAACCTTCGTAAATTAATTAATATTCGATTTTTTTACACTTACGCAAGCCTTTACTCATAGGAGGTACATGCAGAAATAGGTATAGGTATGTGCAAATAGTGTCGTAAAAGGAGACGGACAAGTTAAGAAACCTGTCGGGACTTAATGACTTTGAAGTGGTCAATAGTTGCACGTTATATACTTTGAGCTCTGATTGCAACATCGTCAGGTTTTCAAGTGACCAACCGGTCACTTGACAACCTGATGAACCCATAATGACTGCATATTGCTTACCGTAAGTTTCAGTAACCTTTGCCCTTTAGTTGAGGCACCCATCAGGCAGGCTTGCCGTCTGCCTACAAATCTTTCTTCGATTTTATCTTGTTTTACATATTTAATTCAAGATTAAAAGTCACATATTCAAATTAGGCTGAGTCAGCACTTTTCGAACGTCAAAATTTGATAAAACAGTCTCCCAAAACACCCGCCCTTCACCACTTCCTATAATAGTGATTTTGCTGGGGAAAAGAAGTGGCGCAACAAACTCCCCAGCAGCACAGCTGTCTGTTCAGATAGAAAAACTTGCTTAGTTCTTTATAATAGAATTATTAAAAAAAAACGCTTTGTTTCTTTTTTTTTATTAGATTGACATTTGTCACGACTAATGGCTCATCGATTCTTTTTCCAATTCGAAACATTAGCAGATGGGTTCATTTGTTATTTGATTCTTTTGTTCCAAAGTCCATTACTCACCTCCCTGCAGTCCTTACCTAATCCTACAAAAAGCACTTCGTTGGACCTAATAGTTGAAATAATACCA
Source organism: Gortyna flavago (assembly GCA_963669345.1). Lineage (NCBI taxonomy): Eukaryota > Metazoa > Arthropoda > Insecta > Lepidoptera > Noctuidae > Gortyna > Gortyna flavago. The sequence goes on from OY770126.1 coordinate 13,618,069, forward strand.
TTACGTAACACCTCCATTTCTCACGGTCATTTAGTGCCTACCTACTGAAAGAATATTTAGATAAATTACGTTTTTACATTGAAGTGCCTAGTGTTAGCATAACTTACAATGATTTCAAAAGATATATGTCAATGATAATTTATTATTTCTTTCTTACGTTTAAAATATATTGAGTAACATAATTAATTTTCGCTAAAATGTAGGTACCAAATTCTTCAGTTAAGTACCTACTCAAATTCCATCGTCAAAATTGTGCAGTAAATTAGCTATAGGCACTGACCTCTTGTATAATACAGGTCAGTGGCTATAGGCCTATCACCTGCCACTAATATCGTGGTACAGTAGGTTTAGCATTGTAAAGTGTAGTCTTCATGACTATGTTTACCAGAAGTTCGAGTTAGTTTGGTAACATGAATATTCAAAATTTTCCTGTTAACCACTCCAAAGTTCAACCAAGCTAAATAAGCTTATGCTTGGATCCAAGTGAGAATCCAAGTGACGACTTTTCGCTCGCTGTTTGGCTACAGTTTCTATATTTTGGTAACCTTTTATTTCCCAAATATCATTATTTTTTACCAAATATCATTATTTTTTACCAAATATCATAATTTTTTACCAAATCTAATTGGCCGTTGTTGGCCGTTTTGCGTAGATGTGACGCATGTTTTCTCTCAAATTGTTATTTTGTTTATGTTTTTTCTTTTGATGCGTCATGTTTGCCGCAAATAAACTTATTTTCTTTCTTTCTAATTTTAATATTGCTTGTTCCAGTGCCCAGAATGGAGTGACAGTCGAAAATGCGGTGGTTCAAGAAGGGCGAGCCGCCGCGGCTTCTTGCCGTAACGCCTGACGAACCGAGGCCCGCACGTCGGTCAAGAATCGGTGAGTTGACATGTAATTTCCTTTGGGACTTTCATTTATATTGGGAGTTATTGGAATAGAATGTTCTTGTTGACGTTACTACATTCTCAATTAGTCTTTATGTTGGTTGGATAAGAGCGACCCAGACGATTTTTTATTTGGTAGGGATTTGTTCGGGCTGTCTCCTAACTTTGTTAACTGTGACCTTTGAATTATTAGAACTGCTAGTTTCTTTATTTGCAAGGTATTTAGGTCCGTGGCTGTAAATGTTTACTTAATTGAAAACTGCTCTGAATAATATGACAGTGCGTTTTTAAGGAAAAGTTGAATTTTCATTCTGGTTTCATGTAGGTATTCCGTTTGACCGCTGATCTTTTATTAGTCAAAATGGCAATATTCTGGAAGCAGTTGTGGCCCAGTAGTCCGATGACGAGTTGTAGGTAGTGAATTCGAACCCAGACAGGCACTTTACTTCATCACGGCTCTCAAAACAGTGAAGGAAAACATCGTGAGGAAACATAAAACTCTAACCCGCACTGAGCCCGCGTGGATTATCTTCCTCTCACAGAGAGGAGGCCCGTGTCCCAACAGTGGGAACATTATAGACTTACTAAGCTTATGCTATGCAATATTCTTAAAAGCAAAAAAGTGGCACAAATGACAGACAATATCGCATATTAACACTATGTAGGATCGGTAAAAAGGCAAATAAGAATTTACGACTTCCCGTTTTCTGTTAAAACATTACGAAAGAGATGTTTTCAAAGAAATGTGGTCAAGGTCAGTGACTTTATGTAAGATCCGCGATTTGTATTATGTTTCTACGACTATTTCAGTATTTCTGCGACGTCATTGTCAACAGTAAAGATATCGAAACCAAGGACATTTAAGGCCAGCCATACACGGACGTTACCTACTTTGTGTAAATAATCCCGTCACCACTGCTCTCAAAACGATGAAGGAAAACATCGTGAGGAAACCGGCATGTCCTAGAACCAATAATTCGAAGACATGTGACATCTACCAACCCGCACTGGGCCCGCGTGGTGGATTACAGCCCACTCCCTCTCACTGAGAGGAGGCCTGTGTCCCAGCAGTGGGAACGTTATAGGCTGATTATGTTATGTTATGTATACACGGACTGCTCCAGCAGTAAGCCAGTGATACACGGACTGCTCGTGCAGTCAACAGCAGTCAACGGAACGTCTACAAGAAAATGTATTGCGCCGACCCCAAGTGATATGGGACTAGGGCAGACAGATGATGATGACTCAGTACCTATAAGCCTAAACTAACTAAGCATATTAGTACCTACGTGTTTAACAACACTGTTCTTACTTAGCAAAAACCACCGGATATATAGATAGGACATTAGGTACCTACCTTTTTATAGTAGGTATCTAAGTTTATGTGTCAACGTCCAATAGTTTTTAATCATCGATCCAGTCTCTTTGTCTTTACCCACTGCCACCATTCGATTTAATAGAATCATTCGATTTAAATCGTTGCCCACGAACGCCCATAAAAATGCATATAAAGGGTGTTTTATAAGTGTATAAAACTCACCCACACTATGTGAGTGCATCTTGCATTGTGTGGGCTAATTTTATTGCTCTCTTTATTCCCAGTTCCCACCCACCATATCTAAAATCTTTGTCCTACAAATTATCTTATTTCCTCTTGACCGATTGAACGTAATTTAATTATACTACCATATCATACTAGCTGTGCCCGCGACATCGTTCGCATGCATGTCGAAAAACAAATTGGATTTCATGGGTTCTTTTTCTAAAATAAATGTAGCCTAAATCTCTTCTAGACTCCTTAACATCAGTTATCTGCCAGTGAAAGTCCCGTCAAAATCGGTCCAGCCGTTTCGGAGATTATCCGGAACAAACAGACAGACAGACAAACATGTATATAGGTAAATACTTACCGTATATACTTTCATATGCATAGTAAAAAGCTGTTATTTTGACATCACAAACAAACACTTCAATTTTGTTTATTTGTATAAATGTACTTTGATCTAGATTATGCACCGTTAAGACGTCTAGGTTTGGTAAGCTATCTGTTTGTTTAATATTAGCGTTTAAGAGGTCACTAAGTCAATAACCAACAATACTTTAGATAAGGACTTCGTACTTGTTTACTTTCAATTAGGATATCTTTTGGGATTTACGTACGAGACGTAAATCCCAAAAGATAAGATTTTGCCACTGTCTTCATTAAAATGTCACGCACATCTATAGGTAAGCGATTTCTGAAAAAAATATGACGATAAAGATAATATTTTTGTTCATGGCTATTTTCGTGGTTTTCAGACATTAATTTAAGCAATCCGTACCCATATTTTTATTAAATTACTAGCTGCGTCCCGCGGTTTCACCCGCATAAGTGTCGATCCCGTGGGAATATCGGGATAAAAAGTATCCTATGTCCTTCCCCCGGATGCAATCTATCTCTCTGCCAAATTTTATCGAAATCCGTTTAGTGGTTTAGGCGTGAAAAGGTAACATACAGACAGACAGACAGAGTTACTTTCGAATTTATAATTATGGATAGTATGGATGCCAGTGGTTTCGATTTTAAACTTTTGTACCTACCTGTGGAGAAACCCTAAATCGTACCTTGAGAATAGAAGAAGATTTATTTTCGAAGATCTAACAACATGAAATAGAGAATACATCAGAAACGGACGATAACTTATATTAACACACATTTGTTTACACTGGATTTAAAAAAATCTTGGCGCTGAGCCGAATCTTTAAAATAATATATTATTTTGAGCTTCTATTTAGGCACTACCTGCGCGCCGCGGTTTCAGTCGCATAAGTCTCGATCCCGTGGGAATATCGGCATAAAAAGTATCCCATACCTTAATCCAGGTCATGGTCTACCTATGTGCTAAATTTCATCCAAATCCGTCTAGCCGCTTTAGCGTGAAAGCGTAACAAACAAGCATACTTACAAAAAATCAAATCCTTTCTCTTAATAATTATTAGCAGGGTAATTTGCTCAACATACTATCAGCAGCAATAGTTTTCATTGTGACAGTTTCGCGACGCCGACCGCGCAGTGGCGTCGTTTGTTTTGTTATTTATTTTATTTTAGAATGAAAATGCAGAAAATACTCCACAATTACAAACGGTAGATTTGCATTGTTCAGTTTTATTATATAATCCTTAAAACGGAAAATAGTGGCTACTATTATTTATCTTGTGGAGCTCAACTTAGTGTGCTTATTTTCTGCATTTTCATTATAAAATAAAATAAATAACCAAACAAACGCGCCAAGGCGCGCTCGGCGTCGCGCGTCGTTTAATAACATTCATTACGTTATTTAATTGTTTAGTAGACAAATGTTTCAAACATAATCAAGCAATGGAATAGCAATATCCTTCAAATTTATTTAGATTATGATTGTTAGTCATCATCTGCCTAGCCTTTTCCCAACTATGTTGGGGTCGGCTTCCAGTCTAACCGGATGCAGCTGAATACCAGTATTTTACATGGAGCGACTGCCTATCTGACCTCCACAACCCAGTTACTGGGTAATACGATACCCCTTGGTAAGACTGGTTGTCAGGATTTCGGGCTTCTGACTACCCGTAACGACTGTCAAAGATCCACAAATGACAGCCGGGACCAACGGCTTAACGTGCTTTCCGAGGCACGGAGGGGTCTCGATATGTAAAGATGGTCACCCATCCACAGACCAACCGCGGCAAGCGTAGCTTAACCTGATCGATCGACCTGTGCGGCTGTTATTATTTAGCCACGGGCCCCTCCGTCCCTCCTCCAGATTATGATTGTTAGCGTGTTACACAATTAGGTGCTGTTTAGATTACATTTAGGTGTGGCCCAGTATTAGTGAAACCAGGCATCAGTATCATGAATAGGTAACAATAAGTCATGCACAATACGCCAGTGAGCTGAAAATTAGGGCATCAGATGCATATAAATACGTAATAATATTTAGCCTTTGAAAATAGATTGATGACGCAATGGTTGTGTACGAGCGCACAGGCCACTAAACTCTACACAACATGGTTTCTCCAAACCATAAGTATTATGAATGGAGTTTTCCTATTAGGCGTCGCGTCGACCTCAAATGATTTCTCAATAAACACTTGAATGTTTATTATTTACTAGCAGCGCCCCGCGGTTTCACCCGCATAGGTCTCGATCCCGTGGGAATACCGGGATAAAAACTACCCTATGTCCTTTTCCGGGACACAAACTATCTCTATACAAAAAAAAATCGGTTCAGCGGTTTAAGCGTGAAGAGGTAACAGATAGACAGACAGACACACTTTCGCATTTACCTATAATATTAGTGTGGATTTCTAACTCATGGAATATCTAAATTCATTCACAATGAATAGGTTAATATTACACCCAAAATTCAAACGTCAACGTGAAGAATCAGTGCGCGGAAAATTAAATTAATAAATCAATTTATTACCATAACAATAATCGAAAATTACCACGTGCGTATTTATGACATACAGGATAATGTTTTAAAAACGTAATGATAATTAGGTACCTAAATTAGTTTTAATACGTTAAATTAATAAATCAATTTATTACCATAACAATAATCGAAAATTACCACGTGCGTATTTATGACATACAGGATAAAGTTTCAAAAACGTAATGATAATTAGGTACCTAAATTAATTTTAATACGCTTTATTATTCATTAATCTGTCATTTTTGACGATTCACGATAATATCGTAAGTAATTAGCTTACTAATAAGGCAATTTGTTTAATTCATTGGCATTCAAAATCGAGTAAGTGTCACGGCATACACCTAGTATTTACGAACAGCACGATTTGTCATTATTAATTAATAGTCAACAGCCTTATTCCTTACGTAATCACGCAAAGGCCTCATGGTTATGTAATAGCAAAGAAACGGTGAAAATAGGAAGTGACTACTTGACACTTGAATAGATGCGAGAAATGCTGGAATTTCATCAGCTTTACCTTAAGGGAAACTTAACCAGATAATGACGTCATTAAGACGCTGAATGGTATTTGCGGGCCCAAATTACTGACGCAATGACTACGTAATTGACACACCTAGTTGTCTCCCTGTCACTAGATACATTAACTTGGCACTGGAAAACCAGATATTCTATCTAAGGGAAAGGGAGTTTAACTTTCCCTAGAGCCTACTCGATAACATGAATATGTATTACCGGCTCTGTTTACTTGAAAGTTGGAACTATAGCTTCCAATATACAAGTTGGGTCCGTGAGAGTCCAGTCATTAAGGGATACAAACTTAGTTCTAGAGAATTTCCGATTCAGTTTCGGAGATGTTAATAAGCATACTTTATTTTTCAGATTTATCTCCAGTGCGCTACCCTAATCGCAAAAGTAGCAGCAGCTCCGTGGAAACGAACTTCTACAATCTTAGCGATCAAATAATAATCGTTGAAAAATCTCCACATCGATGCCACCGCGGTGGCGAGACTCCAGTTAGTCGGCGCATATCGCTACAAAACGGCCCTGCTTCACCGCAGGAAAGTTATAATACTTCGCGCAAAAACCGCGGAGGCTCGCTGGAGAAAGAGTACATGGTGTGCCGAGAAAGGCGAAACCCGTTGCTCGATAAAGTAAAGAACACTAAACTATCTTGCTTCAAATCGAACGGTCCACTGCGCCACGGAGATGACGCCGCGTCCACGTCAGGAAGTGATTGCAGTGGATTCGGACACGTAGAGGACGTCACTAATTGTCGATTTACCAACAATTACGCTGACACCCATATTGAATTCGAAAATCATAACCCTTGGGTCAAAATGCCCAATTATGACGACGATGTCTTTTTCGTCAAAAGTATGACTAGTCCTTTTGAGTGCCAATGGAGAGAAGGCAAATCTTTTACCAACCGAGGCACTCGATGTTACAGTTCCGGCTCAGAGTGTGATCGATATCATGCAATACCCAAAGCCGGTGCAAAGCTTTCTAAATCAAGTGATCAAATCTTCAACGATGACTATGAAGCATACGACAATGCACCCATCGCACTCAACCCTCAAAAAAAGACTGATAAACTTAAGACTAAGGATGGAAAGGATTCTGTTGGCCCCAGTTCCTGTCTATCGGCAAAACTAAGAGCAATGTCGGATAGATACCTTAAGTCGTCAACAAACAGATTTCTCTCAAAGCTTTACAAACAAGCGGGTGAAAATGACGAGGAGGTAAATGCCAGTAACGATAATATTTTAAAAACAACCAGTGTAGTCACTAAAAGTCGTAAGAAACGAGGAGGTGTTAAAGCTAAATTACGCAGTTTCTCGTATGGTGCTTTACCCGGCTTAGAAGAGTTCCAAAAAGGTCATTCGGTGTTCCATGATGATGTTTATCAAATATCATGTGATGATGAAAATGTCTTAATTCAAGACTGCGAGGATGCCGACTCAGGGATACTTGTCAACGAATCTGCAGCCTCATCTATTTTCGATAGTGACAGGATATCGTCTCGCTGTGAAAGTTCCGCTTCTCAGGCAAACACTCTTCTTCCTTGTCATGGTAGGAGTATATCCGGTGATCAAAGCTACATGAAAGCGAGGACATCGGGTAGAATGAGTAGAGAAAGGAAAGAATGCCCCAGGCCTAGGCCTAGACATACCCAAAGAGCTTTATCACTTGATCGTAAAGAAATCCTTAGGCGCATGCCGAAAAAGGAAAATGAATACGAGGAACCTCAATATCTACAGTTAACCGAAAAACAGAAGATGCGACAAAGGGATGCAAGTCAAGATTGTGGCATTCCACCGATTCCTCCATGTAGGAAACCAACTAGGGGAAACAAGTCAGACAAAGCACAGAATGAATTTAAAGTTGTCAGGATAATGAGGAACAATCCTTCGGATGAACTCGGAATATTTATTGCCAAAACCAAACTATCTGATGAAGGTCACGTGGGATACCTGGTCGCACACGTTGTTCCCGGTGGATTAGCGGAAAAGTGAGTTAAGTTTTTAACCTTAATTACTCATTACGTAAAATATGTTTATTTCTATTCACGTTTATTTATTTATTCACAGGGAAGGCACGCTACGCATAGGTGACGAGTTACTCAATGTGAACGGTCGTCGACTTCGCGACCTCACCATGTCTGAAGCCAAAGAAGCTCTCAAATCAGGTGCCGCAGATATTGACATAGTGATTTGTAGGCAACGAGAGAAGCCGGCAGACGCCAGACAAAGAGAACCATCCCAAAGAAGCGTTATACTAATGAGAGAAAGCTCGGTGGACTACGAGAACGCAATTATTTTAGGGAAGGAAAAACGTTCTGACAAATGTGACGTCAAAATAGACCGACGTCGGTCGCAGGATGAGTCGACGTGTAATCACACTGCGCTATCAGCTTCGGACGAGCCGGCTGACAGCGCGGTGGCGGCGCACTCGCACTTCCTCAAGGGTCAGAACGCAAGCTACAGCAGCATGAACAACAAGTTGCTGCGCCGGCAGGTCGTGAGCTACGGTGGCGCCAACAAAGATGCGCTCGCCCTCAGTTGCGCCGGTGACATCGTCAACGTGGATACGCCGGACGGTGTTGATCGGACAAAATGTAAAGACGACAGTGAAAGTGAAACACAAACGCCGAACGCGGCAAACTTTTGTACGTTACCCCGGAGGCCAAGGGCACCGACGCACACCTACCACACCATCACTTTCGAGAAGGGACACGGGAAGAAACCTCTCGGTTTCACCATAGTGGGAGGACGCGACTCACCACGGGGGCCACTGGGCATCTTCATCAAAAGCATCCTACCACAAGGACAGGCAATTGATGATGGAAGACTAAAAGCAGGTACGTTGAGTGAATAAATTTCAGTAATCTTGCAGAAAAACATCCGTGATAAATAATTGATAAACGTAGTTAACGAACTGCGATAATTTAATAGCAGGAATGCAATGTGATAAGAATAGGAAACCGCATTGTAGTAGTTCGTCGAAGTGGCATATTAACAAAGTGCACAATATCAGCTAACCAGACTATTATAACCCGAACACCAGCGTACATGATACCAGTGTTTATGTTAGTAATGATTTATGATACTTCTACAATATTGACATCGGGTCGAGTGTTATCAGAGGACACTGTTGAATAACGTTTTAAACTTTGACCTCTAAACATGTAACAAAATGCGACATTATTTAAAACCTAATTAGGTACACAAGAAACAAATTGGTTTCAATGTCATATTAATTTTAATAGAACATCACCGGCAATAGATGCAATGCTATAATTTAAAAGTCAGTAGGTATGAAGTAAATAATATATCGGTAGGTATAATAGTGTACCTAATGCGTTTCTTGGTCACAGTAGTAATAATACCATAATTTATATTTATACTATATAGGCACTTTGTCAATAGTTATGGTCTTGGTTATGTACCTAAACAAAGAAATTCCCTATTGTTAGATGTCCTAAGTAGTTCATAAACATCAACTTTCAGTCCTTGTTACATGTACCTACTGTTAGGCCCGCACTGTCACTGTTAGCGAAGCAGACAAAATAGTTAACAAATCGCCGTAAACTATTGTAAGTCCCTGGACTGAGAAAGGGGCCCTCTTCCTCTACTACTTTGCTGTGCCCGACAGGTCCACAATGATCATGTCTGTAAAATCTGCCACCAAGTTCACATTTTGGAATGCAAATGAATATTTCTTTCTGATTACTTACGCCCCATATTTTCAGGTGACGAGGTGCTAGCAGTGAACGGGCACGCATGCCATGAACTCGCACACGTAGAAGCGCTTGCGTTGTTCAAATCAGTGCGCAGTGGACCCATTGAACTTAGGGTGTGCAGGCGAGTCAAAAACCCACAGTGAGTATTATGTTTACCTATTAATATTACTTAGGTACTTGTTATTGCGGCCACTAACCACAATTTTATTATTCATTTAGGAAATTATTTTGGATTTTCCCTAATAGAAACGCACAAAGGAACTACGTAGATCTAGCATTCCTAGCTTATGGCACATGTCCCACCGACGGCGTAGCGAGAAGAGAGTAAATCTAGCAACTAAAAACGAATTGTTTGTTTGACAAAGTTCTCGTCGAGATGGTGTGAACAGCCAGCGATTAACTACGAGTATTAATATAATTATGTATCTCTTTTACTACCACGGAACCTACAATCTTTTGTACGTTTCTTGAGCGAGAAAATCGTCGATAGCTACTTGCTTCCTCGTCAGCGGTGGCACAGGTGCCTAAAGTTGTTTATCTCATTTATATTGTATACGTCCTGTACCTATTTAAAGAATTTAGTTCTTATTTGTCAATGGGAGGATGTGTATAGTTTAGTTTTTAGACAATCTAGTTACTAGGTTGTTGAGAGGATGTCACCAAAGCAAAGGGACAATAGGCGACATCTACCTCGATTTTGGGAGTGATCTAGATTCAACTCTGAAATCAACTGAGAAACGATAAATTGTTCAGGATAATGAAAACCTTAAAAATGCTTTGTAAAACTAACACCACATTCCAAAAAGGATCCTGAGGTCGGACTAATGCCCGGTTTCTTAGGCTCTCTCAATTGTTACGCTGTTACGCAACATTATATAAATGTGCGAATTTAATCCTTAACTGAGTTTTCATAACTGCGATGTGGCAAGATATCGCATTTCGATAAACTCCGGTTGAGAGTAGGTACATCATCTGTACCGGTCAACCCTATGCCCGAAATTCCCCCAGGTATACATGGTGTTGCAAAGTTTGTGCTAATTGATGTTTCCTTTTCTTTTTCCAGATCAACCAAAGCTAAATCGTGCACAGACCTTCTCAATGACGACGAGTGAAGCTAGAAAACTCTTCTTCTGTCGAAGACTATTACTGTACATAGCATGAACGCATGAATATCTAGGTACTTACTTCTATTTTGCACGCTGTACTTCTACTTCTATCAATTTGTTTATATACTTTCTGCATGAGAGCACTGTTAGTTCCAAAATATTCTTATTAAAAATAGAATATAGGTAAACTCGCTATAAAATAGCTATCAAGCATATTTAAGCAATCATATTTAAAGGGGTTAAGAAACCATTTTTACTGCGCTCTGTGTTAAAAACCGCGTATCTAATCACGTTCGAAAATCTTTTGAGATGCAGACTGCTCTATCATGAAATCGATATGTCATGGGCCTCTTTAATTCTCTTTGGCCTCATCGAACCGTTTCTTTATATTAAGTACTTGAATCGTAAAGTATCTATCTTTGAATGTGCCATTTAATAGTAGTTGCACATTAAACGCTTTCACTTAGGTTAACAAAAACTTACTAAATCTGTTTAAAATGAATTCTGTACCTGACTTTAATTTCTCTATTTTTTCTTTAATTTTACAACGCTCAAACCTAGTGGATACCTAAACTGAGAAATCCAAAGATAAGAATTAGGTACTTCAGAATCAATAGATTTTCCTTACCTACGTTTAAAATGTATTAGATAAGATAATCATGTAGATACATTAGATATAGAGCTCTAGAAGTCTAGATGTAAACTTCTGCGACAGACATTCATTAGTCTTATAAAAATCTAGTGACACTCTTTGATCAATACATAGTGTTACACTTAAAATTAAATTGAATAAAAATTGTTTATGAATTTATAATTACGTGCAATAAAATTATATCGACTATTTTAAAAGTAGAAATGTGCACTCTTGAAGTTATGATCTGTCAACTGTGATAGTTTTTTTTTTTTTATTGAAATTATTTTCGAGCAATCGTTCGTCAATTATTATTTGGGTATACTGTAGTAGATTTTGACACAAGCAGCATCTAAAGACCAATATAAAACTTCTAAAACAGCAATATAAAACTGTGTTTTCACTTGTATCAAGCACCTTCTACAGAATACCTAAAAACTTGTTAGACTGAGCATGTTATGTAATTATTTTTCGTTTCTCATTAAGTACATAATGTTCGTCAATAACTTTTATGGTATCTAATATCTTTTAGAAACGTTTAATTATGATTATCTAAATTTTAATTAATATTGTCTGTATAATCTCAAGACCTTTTCAATTGGCACAAGACATTTTCCAGTGATTCTATTTATATTAAAGTATCTGATTGTTGGTATAATCACTCGTAGTTATATTCGAGTATTGATTCTTGTTAATATTATCTGCGGTAGAAAAAAGTAAATTTAGATTGATAAATAACACTGGCGACTATAAGGGTTTTATTTATAAACGTTCCTTAAAGTTAAGAAATTATTAGCGACTTAGTTGAACCATACATCTTTGACGTTTAAATGTGTCTTAACTTTAAGCAACGTTTGTAAATAAAGCGGTAAATTACTATGGCATTGTTGGGCACCCGCTACAACAAAATTATAACCTGAATGCCTAAAAGTTAGGCATATTTTTCTATTAGCTTCAAACTTTATGGCAGTTCCGAGGTGTAATTGCGTAAAACACTTAAGTAGCAATGGCTTTAATTTTGAGAGTTCAACAACATTCATTGCGTTATTTACGTTGCTGAGCAGACAAACTTTTCGAACATATTTTATGAAGCAATGGATTAGCCATATGCTTCAAACGATTCAGATTGCGTTTGATTGTGTAATACGCAATTAGGGTGCTGAAGAGGGCTACTTACTCGCTGCGCAGTACCCCACATGTCACATGATTTTTTTACTGCGCTGCTACTCGCCTCGTGTTCAGAGCCGCCATAAAGTTTGCTGCGTGCTGTTACTACGAAAACCAACCCTACTGCGACAACATAAAGGCGCTGTCATATCAAATTGTTACCCTGAAGTACGGTTAACTATACTTACGCAGTTCTACGGTGTTATTTTTCAATTATGATTTACAAATTATGCTTGAAAGAAAATTTATGTATTTTCGATATTCGCTCGCGTTTTAACGAGTGATAAATCAATCTGTCTCTTAGGGTGTCATTTTCTTTGTCTAATCGTTCGAAAAGGCTTATTATTTTATTATAGATAGGTACCTACATATCATCAATTTATAATTGTAATAATTGATTGTTTAAATATAATAATCATAAATATAGTGTGTATGTTTCATTTTTATCTCCTTCAAGAAAAAAATGTTTTGTTTGGGCAAAAATATTGCTTTTATAGTTTTGTAGGTACCTATAGCCCGGCGAAGAGTAAGTACCTAACGGGGGTTTCTTGCCCATTCTTCTCCATACGAACACTACCTTTTGGAAGGGGCGACTAGAATCAATTCTTATTTTATTGTAATTTATGACTTTCAAAGGTGCAATGTGCCTATTTGAAATAAATGATTTGACTTTGACTTTTAACTTTGAATCTGTCGACGCCCCTAATCCCTTAGGCGTGTTACACACTTATTCGGGTGCCGTAATCGACACAGCTGGTTATATTTATATATAAGTATGTTCAGGACGATGCCGTCAGGTTTTTTTTTTCAACCCTTTAGTGTAATACATTTTAGGAATCGTGTCCTCAAGTCCTTTAAATTGATAACCAACATAATCTAGGCACATTTTTTTTTCAATACATGTGGTAGGGCGAATGTCGAAAATCCGCCATTTTGATTTTGCGACCTAGACAAGTCTATAGACACCTCATCTATTAAACTGCAAGCCATTAGTATGCTTCGAGGGTAAAATAGAATCCCACATACAAAGACACATACCTACCTACATACGCGTGAAAGACATAATCTTCTCTTTTCTGTCGCGCAATCGGGCAAAAGGCTTAGCAACTGCAACATGGCAATTTAGTGGAAGTCGAGAGATTGCCGATCGTCATGAGCTGAGTAAAAGTCTCTATAAATACCTAATAAGCCAAAAACATATTGACACCCTGTATAATTCAAAGGACTAAACCACAATGATAAATGAAAAAAATACCAACATTTAAGACATGGCAGTGCTTTAATGTTTTATTTAAATGTAAAATACATATAAATGTCATAAACTATTCATTAATCACTAGTAGAACCAACAAGAGAAGTCACTTTTTAGACACAACCAGAACCCAATCAATCAGTCTACCCTTTTCCCAATATTGGGGTCAGCTTCCAGTCTAACCGGATGCAGCTGAACAAACAACTAGAACTATTACTAATAAATTTTATAGATTCCAGGATTTGTTGAATATAAGTAGTTATTATTGCCAGCTCATCCAAACGCAGGCATCTCTCTCTGCTTCTTGATTATGATCTAATAGAATAATAGAATCTAAAGCTTACATTTCATCTGATATCTACAATATCTCCAATATTAACTAGCCCTGTAGTACTCTGTTGGGCAGATCCTATAGTTGTCGCTTTTTCGAATGTTACATTTTTATGAACTTTTTTTCAAATGCTGTAAAAAAACTCCTTCATTGTAAACTGTGGCTAACTGTATCTAAGTAGCTTCTCTTGTTGATTTCATTGCATTATTCGTAAATTATCTGTTGAACTTTTGTATCAAAATAAATCTGCCCTACTTTAGAATCATAAAGCTCATAGTCACCTAAGTCGTGTTGTCCAAAATACTTTGCTATAATACATATAAAAATATTCAAAGGTGTTGCTAGTTCCTTTGCGTTTTCATCATCCAGATTTAAACCGGCTCTGAAAATAAAAAAATAAAGGTATTAATCATCGGCCGATTTTGAAACAGTACAGTATTCTAGGCGTCAAATTGACAGACCATATTCGCAACACCACACTGCGTTCCAAAACACAGATTACTGACGTTACTGAAAAAGCAGCTAAGCTGAAGTGGGCTGGCCACGTCTGCCGTATGCCCAATAAGCTGTGGGCCAAAATAACCACCAAATGGAGCACAGCTAGAAGGCGTCGCGGCAGAATGTCACTCAGGCTGGCTGGACAAATCTTCAAAATAACTCGCATTTAACTAGGTCAATAGGGCATTTTATGTGACGGCTAAACACCCTTATATCAGAATTTGTGACGCAACAGAATCTTAGATAATCGATCGAAAACGTGTCCAGCCATCTTGATAAACCACTTTTCGCTGGTCTCTCAATCTCGGTAACGGAAGTGATTTTGACGACATTTTGCTTATCAACGGGCGTCACATAAATTTGTGACAGGCATCGAGCTAAAAGTTTTGTGATACGTACAGCGGTTTAGTGGAAAAATGCAAAAATCTGTGTCCAGCCATCTTGATTTTACGTATAAAACTTTTGGCTGGCACTTCCGAATCTCAATAACGGGAGCGTTTTCGAATATGGTTCCTTTACTAACATTTAGTGACGCAATTTGTGACAGTAATAACGTTTGATTTATGGCGTCACATGTAAGGGTTTACGAGAAATCAATAAAAACTTAATGTCCAGCCAACCTGAGCTCAAGCTGGCTGGACACATGTATCTCCGCTGCGTGATGATCTACGGCCTTCGAAATATGTTCAAATTTTTGTGACGGGGACGATAATGATTTACTGAATTTGTGACGGAGAAACTTTGAGTAGTTTCAAAGATATTGATCATTTAAATCTTCCCATACAAACACTGCAGTAGGGTTACCAATAATGGTTTTATGTAGGACTAAGTATGTTTTAAGGTGTTTTCTTTAATGGATGAAAATCCGTGTTTTGGTGATATTAATACGAACAACCGTAGGTATTTAAGGAGGAAGCGCTAAAGTAGCCCGCGAAATTCAAATTTTCTTACGTTTTTTGCAATTTGCTGGTCAGTATTAAGTGGTACGTTGATTCAAATATGATTCGCGGTCGTAACAAATATGTATTTACAGAATTATAATCATTACAATCAGTAATACAACTTGTTAACTTAGTATAATCCCCAAATGTGAAGATTTCATGAAATAGTCATAGACACACTAAGGTGTTGATGAATTAGAGATTATAATTCTGTAAATACATTTTGTTACGGCCGCGAATCATATTTTAATCATCGTACAACTTAATACTGACCAGCAAATTGCAAAAAACGTAAGAAAATTTGAATTTCGCGGGCTACTTTAGCGCTTCCTCCTTAAATCGATAGAAGACAAAAGTGTAGAAGTGAGGAAGAGGGGGAGGGGTAATTTTTTGATGTTATTGCTTATTTACATGCAGATACCTACTCTTTTTAGTAGGTAGGTATTGGTGTTTTTCATGGTAAGTACATAGGTAGATATTGTGTCAGGATAACTAATGCTCGAAGGTATTTAAATGAAAAAATAATGTTTGCTGTAAATAAAATCACATTTATTGATTTGTACTTTTTATTAAGCGTTTCAAATGACGACAATCAACTCCATTTGCGCTTCAGTAACCCCCGCCTTGTACCACAACGTTGTTTTTAACGCCGCCCTAAGTGTTTGAAGCGCAAATGAAGTCGGTGGTCGTCATTTTAATCAAATATATAAACCGTGACAGCGAGCGCGATACGGTCTGCACAATTTTATTTTTAGTAATTTTGTCTATGGGAGTATCGCTGTCATTCTATTTTCTTTAGTAGAGTAATTGGCTGTGGTATTTTTATGCCAAAAAACCAATAAGAATCCACGATTCTAATAAGTTATCTGTAGTTGAAATTAAATAAATGGCCGCATCGATGTAAGTATCGTTCATAAACATCGATGTTGAAACTGGTAACATCGATGAAACATTGTTCTTAAGAACGATGTTTTCTCAGCGCCATCTATGAAAATCAAATACAAAGCAGGCGTGGCTGTTACCGGCCCATTAGTCGATAAAAAAAAATCCTTTATTTATGTAAAAATGATGGTCACCTCACAATATTAATGGATGTTTGTACGGGAAAACTTAAATGATCAATATCTTTGAAACTCCTCAAAGTTTCTCCGTCACAAATTCAGTAAATCATTATCGTCCCCGTCACAAAAATTTGAACATATTTCGAAGGCCGTAGATCATCACGCAGCGGAGATACATGTGTCCAGCCAGCTTGAGCTCAGGTTGGCTGGACATTAAGTTTTTATTGATTTCTCGTAAACCCCTACATGTGACGCCATAAATCAAACTTTATTACTGTCACAAATTGCGTCACTAAATGTTAGTAAAGGAACCATATTCGAAAACGCTCCCGTTATTGAGATTCGGAAGTGCCAGCCAAAAGTTTTATACGTAAAATCAAGATGGCTGGACACAGATTTTTGCATTTTTCTACTAAACCGCTGTAAGTATCACAAAACTTTTAGCTCGATGCCTGTCACAAATTTATGTGACGCCTGTTGATAAGCAAAATGTTGTCAAAATCACTTCCGTTACCGAGATTGAGAGACCAGCGAAAAGTGGTTTTTCAAGATGGCTGGACACGTTTTCGATCGATTATCTAAGATTCTGTTGCGTCACAAATTCTGAAATAAGGGTGTTTAGCCGTCACATAAAATGCCCTGTTAACCTAGTTAAATGCGAGTTATTTTGAAGATTTGTCCAGTCAGCCTGAGTGACATGCGGCAGACCCCGTAAAAGATGGCGGGACGAGCTGGACAAATTAGCCCTGGATTGAAAGAACTGGAAGTCATGGGGAGAGGCCTTTGCCCAGCAGTGGGATGATGCAGGCTAATAGTAACAGTAATGTATGGTCCGTTTCAAAAGTATCTGAGGAACTGTAAACAAATGGATCAGTAAACGTGAATGCCAATTATTTGTGTCGCTTAGAATTTGAGTGCTTTGATTTATTATTTGAATACTTTAATAAATTGTAATCGAAAAATCATCAATGAAAAGTAACCTTAACTGTGAAATGAAAAGGTGATGTAAAATAAGGCAAAATCTCCTTTTCATTTGACTTGACCATTTAGTAAAGTATTTAAAAATAATAAACCAAAGCACTCAATTTGTAAGCTCATCATCTGCCTAGCCTTTTCCCAACTATGTTGGGGTCGGCTTCCAGTCTAACCGGATGCAGCTGAATACCAGTATTTTACATGGAGCGACTGCCTATCTGACCTCCACAACCCAGTTACTGGGTAATACGATACCCCTTGTTTAGACTGGTTGTCAGACTTTCGGGCTTCTGACTACCCATAACAACTGTCAAAGATCCACGAATGACAGCCGGGACCAACGGCTTAACGTGCTTTCCGAGGCACGGAGGGGTCTCGATATGTAAAGATGGTCACCCATCCACAGACCAACCGCGGCAAGCGTAGCTTAACTTGATCGATCGACCTGTGCGGCTGTTATTATTTAGCCACGGGCCCCTACGGGACTCTACATTATGTGTGTCCGTCTTGTTATCCCCGAGATCTGCACTGTCTTGTTAAACCCGAAATGATGAAGGATTGGAATGAGCATTGGCAAAAAACTCGAATATTGAAGGGAAGATTTTATGGCTCTATCCAACCATTCATTCCATCTAAATGTTGGTTCAGTAAACAAAAATTTACTAGTAAAATAGCCACCTCTGTTATAATTAGGCTTCGACTTGGGTTTGTTTGCACACCAGTTTTTTTGGCCAAAATCCATGTGAGGGACTCTTCTTTGTGTGAATGCGGTCTGGAGGAGGGTACTCTGGAACACTTGTTTTTTTCCTGTCCTCGCTTAATCACTCCCCTTTACGACATAGGTACTCCCTTCTGATATTCCCCGCCCAATTAACATTCCCTTCCTATTATCTTTAGCCCATACCCCTGCAGTTAAAATCCTTTATAAATTCATTAGCATTAATAAAATCCAGTTATATTTGATATTTATTTGTACTTTTTATTATATATTTACTGAATGTTCTAACATTTATTTTGTGACGTTTTACATATGCATCTACTAATCATAACCTGTTTTGTCCTTTTTTAGCATGGGGATCCATGGTTGCCACCGCTACAAACACTGATTTAAAAAAATAAAAATTGGTACAGTTTACATTACTATAAGTATTCCAAAAATAATATTATTTTCTCATACCTTGACATTGGCAAAATCATCGAATGTTACCGATGGAGCCAGAACCTCGAAAAATAGAATATAACGTGCTTTCCGAGGCACGGAGGGGTCTTGATATGTAAAGATGGTCACCCATCCACAGACCAACCGCGGCAAGCGTAGCTTAACCTGATCGATCGACCTGTGCGGCTGTTATTATTTAGATTTGTAAGCTATTCAAACAAAATAATGTTATTTATTCAAACAATAATTGTTAGAGAAACTGGTAAGGTATACAATTTAAAACCTACTGGCTGTTCTTAATAAAAATTAATGTGCAAATTAATTCCCTTTGGTGGGTGATTGAATTTTACCTGAACAGGCTTTGTTTGCACTTTTATCAGATAGTTTTGAAACAGACATTAGTTATTTACAAATTACAATACATATCTCACAGCTCTAACAAAAAGGAAAAGTGACTATTTTCTTTGAGGATCATAACAAGTCATTTTATGAAGCCATTATTTACTACAACCAGAGACCCAGAGGGTAAAGTATTTGACGAGGCTAAACCTTTCAGGGGCTTGTCTCAGGAATATCTTTAAAAGTATACAATAAATATAAAAAGTAAGTAAGTAGTTAAGTACATAATAAAGTATATGCTCAAAAATCTGGGTTGTTACCTTATTTCTGCACATCTTCTGCACAGATTTCTTAATATAAAGCTATCATCGGACTGTGGTGGATGCCTTGTTACAGTGAGAAGTGCATGCAGCCATAATCCTGAAAATGAGAATAGAATTGCTATTACTTTTTGCAGATAATACAAGTGGTCCTGGTAAAAACAGAGCATGCTAATTATCAGGATTTGCAGTTTTTAATGTCAAGACTTTTTAAATGTCTTGTCTGTCTGTTTGTTCTGGTGACAGAAGTTTCACTGGCATAGCTGATGTTATAAGGTGCATCGGCTTTTTGACCCAATAGTATGTTCACATGAAATCATTTCCAATGTCTACACAGGCAAAGCCGCGGGCAGAAGCCAGCATTCATAAAAATGTGTTGTTGTATGAACGAAACAAGCCACTAACAATTAATGTTTTTCCATTACAAACTTATTGGCATAATAATAAAAAATATAAACAGCTTGGGCCAGACCCCTGCACTATGTTTTAATACCTCCTATATTACAGAACCAATATTTCACCAATATTAATCACTAGCTGTGCCCCATGGTTTCACCCACATAAGTGTCGATTCTGTAGGAATATCGCTGGCTATATATGTTAATCGAGGGTGTCAGCTACCTCCATACAAAATATTATCAAAATTGGTCCAGCCGTTTGAGCGTGAAGAAGTAACAGACGTATAACACAGACTCACAAATTCTCGCCTTTATAATAATAGTGTGATCCAACTATGTTGGGGTCAGCTTTCAGTCTGTTTAACCACAAGAATAGAATTCTTTTAGAAAAAGTCAAGGAGAAAATGAGACATCTATAATTGACATCATTTTTTTACCTTTTTTAGCAGAGCCGAAACAATGAATCAGAACAAAGTATATAACTTCCACGTCTACCGACACAGAAATAAATGTAAAAAATTCACATCATGCAAAACATGCGGGCGATGATTTGCCCAATCAAAGTTAGCAGGCACAAATACAGTCTAACCAGATTATTGAACTATTCCACCAATAATATTGAAGTTTAATAACAGCGGTTGTACCTGTTCTACGATCAATAGACTCTCCTGGTTTCACTCTATGCAGCAGTGAAAGAATTGTGTCCAAGCCTGTTTCAATAGCATTATGTGTCAATCCAACTACATGGGACAAGGTAGGTTCAGTACTTTCAAACACCTTTTTCCATAGTATACCTCCATCCTTCATTAAATCCTTATATGTTTCATGGAAGATTAAAGGCATTGTCTCTTTCTTTCGTGCAGCCATGCGAATTACGTACATATGAAGGTCCGAAAAATCTGCTATTTGTATATTTTGCCATTCTATAGTTGGTTTAATCTTATCTAAGCCAGAAGAGCCAACACCTTCCGTATTTTCAGCTTCAGACTGTAAAAAAAAGGAATGATGATTTAAGTCTTAAACAATTCAAAATACTGGTATTCAGCTGCATCCGATAAGACTAGAAGCCGACCCCAACATAGTTGGACTGATGATGATGCACAATACAATCTTCTACAACATTGAGTTTCAATATAAAAAGTTGAATTCTTACCTTAGAAATATTGGTGTTACACTTTTTATTAAATTTAGATAAGACATCTAATTTACATCTAGTTACTGTAGCACATTTGGCACGTTCCTTCATTACTTTTAATAGATACTCCTCGCCATTAGTTGGTATTTCCCTTTCTATAACATTGGGGTTGATTTGAAAACATTGTGATCCAAAGTACTCCTGGTCATTGTCATCATTTCCTTTCTTATTAAACACAAATTTTTTATCAGTCATTTTAATATAAATTATGCTTGTAAAAGCCGGAAAATGTTGTGACGGCTCCCACACTAAACTGCTTCAAGAATCGTCTGGACAAACTAAATATTTCCAAGCTATACGATACACACGCATCAGCTAATTACACAAGCATTAAGTTGCTTAGCTTGGGACTTTATGGCGTTGTGTGAAATGTCCAAGGATATTATTATATTATTATTAATTAGCTGCTAGTGTGTCTAACCAAATAATAATAATAATATTCACGGAGTATTACTTATTACAATCTTGTTAAAAAATTGTTTTTGTTCTTGGTTCTGTGAATTCTGTGATGAAATAAACTTTTTTAATGACAAATTGACAACTGCAGGCCGCAGGCTGACATTGACATACCCGATATATTACTTTACTCTATGCATTGACAATTGACAATGTCAGTTACAGGCCACATTCCGAATTGGCTATAATCGCTCACAGCACTCAAATCGTCTCACATGCGTTCCGTATTAGATATTACAATTATGACAGCCGAGAGCTGTCAAGAATTCGCGACCGCGCTCACAGTTTTTACTCAATGTCGAAACGATATTACAGCACTATTTCTTTGTATAAACACTACATTTCAAAAACAGCACAACTGTCCTTTTGACAGCGCGAGTGTCATGACGTCAGTTATGGCGATTCACGGGACAACGTTATATTTTTTTTTAGCGTGAGCGTGGTAACGTTGTCCCGTGAATCGCCTAAACGTCTTGCGATAACGCCGACCGACCATGCCTTATAATAATATCATCGTGAGCGCTGTCAAAAATGACAGTGCGTGTGTGAGGATGTCAGTGAGTGTGTTATGTTTTGAGTTGCATCATATCTTTAAATTAAA
The DNA here is from genome assembly GCA_963669345.1 of Gortyna flavago. Taxonomy (NCBI): domain Eukaryota; kingdom Metazoa; phylum Arthropoda; class Insecta; order Lepidoptera; family Noctuidae; genus Gortyna; species Gortyna flavago. The sequence continues at coordinate 13,640,077 of OY770126.1, forward strand.
CTAACGTGGCATTTTCGATATTGTGCTTCTGGGCCAGAAGCACAATATCGAAAATGCCACGTTAGTTTAATTTTATTTTATCTGGCTGACAATCACCAACTAACCAAAGAAGAACTGAAGAAGAAATGTGGTGTTTATACAAAGAAATACTATAATAATATCGTTTTAACATTGAGTAAGCACTGTGAGCGCGTTCACGAGCGTTCCGAATTGTTGACAGCTCTCAGCTGTCAATGCTGTCATAATATATATTACGGAACGCATTTGACACGATTTGAGTGCTGTGAGCTATTATAGCCAATTCGGAATGCGGCCATAGATGACGTCATGAAATGCGCCATCTTGCGATAATGCCAACCATGCCCTGTAATCACAGAACAATACCTCACCGTGAGCCGTTAGAGGGAGTATAGTACCTCTATTCTCTGTCTACGCCGTGAGCGCTGTCAAAAAAGACAGTGTGTGTGTGAGGATGTCAGTGTGTGTGTTCTGTTTTGAGTTGCATAAACAAACGTGGCATTTTCGAAATTGTGCTTCTGGCTGATAGTCGTCACCTATCCAAAGAAGAAGAAATGTGGTGTTAGTGTTACTATAAAGAAATACTGCTGTAATATCGTGATGACATTAAGTAAGCACTGTGAGCGCGTTCACGCAGCTCTCAGCTGTTATAATCTAAATCTAATCTAAAATATCTGTACTCCGACTTTTAATTAGCTGCAGTAAATTGACACTTCTTAGTAACTCATTTCGGCCTGCGTAGTGTTGGGTAATGCTAATAATCCGGTTAATATCATTTGGATAATAATCGATTAAAAGCAGTTAATAGCCATTAATAGCCAATTATGGATGATAACCCTGCTGTTAATGTTATTATAGTGCTTGAAAATTTCCCTTTATGGTTTTCAGGCTTAGGACTGTCAGATTAGACTTAATAATTTTCATCATCATTCTTTGTATTAAATTCATGTGCAATTTAAAACAAATCTGGCCCATTTAAAAATTATCAATCAGCTATTTACATTGATTTTTGGTAATTCGATTTTTATGTAGGTACTTAGTTTAACTTTTTTTTTAATTCTTAATCAGTCATTTACAACGATTTTTGGTAATTTTTTTTTTTTGTTTTCGTTTTTAGTTGTTTTTTTAATTTATTTTTTTGTTTTCTTTTTACTGCTAAAAACACTAGATTCTTCAAAATCTCCTAAGTTTGGTACATCGATTGGATTGGACATTAATGGATCTATTTCTGGTGTATTATTAACAAGTACAGGTTCATTACTGTCACAGGATATTTCATTGATTTCTGATATTGGAGAGAAAGGTTCCGAAACATCCGAGACGGGCCTCTTCGGGCAAAGCCACTCCACAAACAACAGCATGCGTACTCCACAGGCAAATCAACAGAATCCGCACTGCATAACGTGGTATCCAAAATTTAATGCGCAGTGGACCACAAATGCTCTGCACTGGCTGCCTTCATTGACATCGAGGGCGCCTTTGACAAAACCACCTTCAAAAGCATCAGCACGGCTCTAGACAGACACAACATAGGAAGGAAGGACTAAGTGCGGAAACCAAACTCATAACATAGAACGTAGAAGGTTCCGAATAATAATCCATGTGGAAATCACTTTCCATAACTATACTTGACGGTCTTTTTTAGTAATAGTAATTATGGTTATATTGGGTCTCTAAATTAACAAAACTGAATTTCCTGAAAAATTTGTATTTATTTTATTATTAAGAGCGTTTACGCCGTACGGCTTTTCATACAAACTTACAAGCCGTTGTTTTTCGAAATGAATGAACCGATTTTAATGAAACTTCATACGCATAAGCAGGATACAAAGTTCTAAAAAGTTATCAGAAAACATTTTCGAAATGTCTTATTTAAAAAAAGATAACTGGAAATCTCTGTTTCTATGGAGACTTTAAAATCGGTCTAATTTGGCTGTAACACAATTTTTCGAAAATGTTTTCTGATAACTTTTTAGAACTTTGTATCCTGCTTATGCGCATAAAGTTTCATTAAAATCCGTTCATTCATTTCGAAAAACAAGGGCTTGAAAGTTTGTATGAAATGCCGTAGGGCGTAAACCCTCTTAACACTTTTTCACATATAAAAAGTGGAAAAAAAAAACATTGAATCACACTGCGTAGACGCACCTAATTTATGTTGACACCCCAGATTTTACAATAAAACAAAAAAAAACATTTATTTTTACAACAATACGTTAATAGCAGGGTTATCATCCATTGCAAGGCTATTAATGGCTACATATGGATTATAATCGATAATAACTCAAAGCATCCGGCTATTAACCCAACACTAGGCCTGCGTTTAGAGATATGCTTGTCAAATAAGTTTCATTTGTTACACTATTCTGTACTAGAAAAAATTGATTTGGTTGATGGCCGCGAAAAAACAAAAAGACGCCAATTTCAGTTATATAAGTTACACATATGTAAGCTGTCATTTTACTGCAGCTAATTAAAAGTTCGACTATTATACGGAACGCATGTGAGACGATTTGAGTGCTGTGCTGTGACTCTGTGAACGCTTATATTATAGCCAATTCGGAATGCGGCCTTTGTCAACTGTCAATATCCTGAGGTCATTATCAAGCAAGTCAAAAGTATCAAAAACGTAGTTAAAGAATAAATGAACTAATCAAAAAGTACTCTGTGCTGTGAGCATATGGCATAGACTCTATTAAAAACACAGAGTACTTTTTAAAGTACTCTGTGAGTAATATGCTGTGTGAAGTCAAAGTCAAACAACGATGACGATCACAGAGCCAAGCACAGAGCACAGATTACTAATGTATTAAAAAGTACTCTGTGCTAATGTCTACATTGTCAACTAATATGTAGCAAGCTATTAAAAGGTTACATGCTCTGTGTAAGCTATCACAGAGCAATACGATGATTTCTGATTTGCCGTTGACAAATGACAGCCGAGCCCACAGAGTACACCAAATTGATTTGCCGACTGGTTGTGCCGCGTGCAGTTTCAGTGTTGCCAATTTAGCGACTTTGTTGCCAATTTAGCGACTTTGTTGCCAGATTAAGCGACCGACATTTTGACATGAAAAGTGACATTTTGTTTCGATTTAGTGACAAAAATAATTTTGCGACATTTCTAGCGACTTTTCTAATTTGGCTATCATTTATAAAGTATAATTAAATTTAATACGATTTTAATTATAACTGACTTTGTAAGCGCGCTACTTAAGGTGGATCTGCAATGGTAACCAGGTAATTCAAATTTTCTAGCGTTTTTTGCAATTTGTACTGGACTGGCGCGGGCGCCTCCACTTCGTAGCGTCCGCGCCAGGGGCGCCAGTCGTCGTCCCAAACGTAATTCCAATATTTTGTTTGTTGATAACAATAACTCGTCATAAAAACTACTTATATACGTAAAAAAAAAAACTAAATGAATGAGCAATTATTTAATATTTAAGTATCTAGCGACATCTGGCGACCTTTGACTTTCTGTCTGGCGACTTTTGCTTTAGTCCACAGATTACTGATATGACTTTAGTCGAGTTGGCAACACTGCGGCCACAGGATTTATTTTATTCTCTATTAAAAAGTACTCTGTAGTCTGTGATTTTATTACTTCCTGAACAGAATAACGCTGACAGACTCAATTTAATTTTCATAACATAAAACCAAAAATAGAAAACGCAATGTAAAGTCGATAATTTCAGCTCAAGTGTTGAAAATGTCTACTTCAAGTAACATTTCACAGTCAACTTATTCCCCATCAGAACCAGAAACTCCTCAAGTAAGTTCTAAGTAATTAAAATTATAATAAACCTCTTCGTCGATCATCGGAAGCTTGTAGTTACTGGATGAGACTGGAGACAGTAGCCGAGTCTCGAGTTAAAAGCCGTGCTATTGGAGAGGGCGTAGAGACTTAAGTACGACCAACACTGGACCACTATCAACTGATTATGATGATGATATTTCCTTTTTAATGAGTTTTCTCTACTGGGTGTGATATGAACATTTTACCTAACATGCTGAAGGTATACTGAATTTGATTATTTGACAATATTATTTAAATAATTATGAGCCTAACGGGAAATCCATTCCTAATCCATATTTATCATTATTATTTATAAGACACACCAACTACTTATTTACAAATGAATACTTAAATTAACCACTTAAAAATGTTCTTTGTAAATAAGTCACTTACAGGTGTGCACATCATTCACAAAGTAGTAAAAATAGACTTTTTACCTTTTAGTTTAAAAAAAAACTTTACGAGTTTAGTTTATAGTGCCTGTAATTAGATTAAATAAAAAATGTGATTAGGTAAATAATTATGATTGTAAAAGAAGACATGGAGGTATTGCAATAATGAAATCAACTCAGACTATTGCAGTCCACTGCTCCCAAGTAACACAAAATCGATATAATGGAAAGAGTGATGACCAGAATTTTTCTTCTAGCTGCATTAGAGAATTTGAAGGGTTTTAGCAATATCTTGCTTCTGTATAGCAGCATGTTATTAACTTTGTAGTTCCTAAAGCTAAATAATACTCTTTTTCAATCTTTTGTGTAGCTAAAGGTTTTATTTTAGATATAATATATGCCCCTGTACAGCTTCTAATACAGCTGTAAGCATTTTACAAAAGTGTAAGCCGAATGTAAGCATTAATTACGGCTTAGGCTATTAAAAAGCATTTAAAATTCTTTAAAACTGCTCCATAGTTTATAACGGCCTTTCGCATAGGTCAAAACTGTTTAACGGTGTACATTGCTGTTGTTTTAATGCCAGCTGTTTAAAAGTATTTCATAGTAATATTTTATAGCCTTTATCTATACAAACGTATAATAAGAAGAATTTTAACAAGCAATAAGTCTTATACCGGCATCAAATCCAGCCAATAACCAGCTTTTAACAGTTCGTGTATTCTTGTATTTTTTTATATAGGGCAGCATAGCTTAGGAGTCAGTAGGTAGGTATATATACGCGCTTGGTTATGTAAAACTCGCGTTGCCCATATTTGCCTACATTGTCAAGTGGGTAGGAATTTAAGTAATATGTAATTATATACCTACTTACCTACAAATAGTTCGTAAAAATAAATACGATACTGTATCAGGTCACACTAAAGCGGGAATTGATTTAGCGAAATTAGACCGTGTAACTTCTATGTTTTGTCGTTCTCTACTTACCTATGTTGGTACAGGTTTTACCAAATCTTAAAACGTTTATAACGAACCCTAAAATGTGTACATTAAAAAATCTATGAACGCTGCTCTAATCAAGCTCTGCTACAGCCTGAACTTATTTTTAAATCCTTTTTAATGCTTTTACCAAGCCAAAAGAATTACAAGGAATGTAGAAAATGCCTAAAGTTTTTAATTATGCTTACGCCATTTTGCTTTCTATTTCGATAATATATAAAATTTAATTTTATGGTAAACAATGCTTAGAAAGGATTTCAACCTATGGTATTGATCGGCCGGTACAAGACAGGATCATAATGACTAAAACTAAAGATTTCTTCGGAAGAGCATTTTTTTTTTTTGGATTCCGCATTTTTTTATAGTGTTTTTGTAATAAATAGCTCTTTAATTCGAAGGCGCATGAAATATTTGATGCAAATATATACATACTTTCACAGTAAACTGATACTCGCAACCTTAATTCACTCATACAGAACAAAAAACAAGAGTTTAATTACTCTCGTAGCACTTATATTTATTGTTGAAAGTATCACAGGCCATATTCTTTTTTAAACACAAGATTTATTAATAAAACTTACCAGAAATTTAAAATAACATTTGAAAATGTTTTTATGTTGCCTTTGTAATGGAATAAGCTGTATAAGAGCCGCATTTAAGATATGCGCAGTGCTTTAACCTGTTTTCACAGCCCATTATAATGCGTTTATCATTCCAGTAGACAACCAATATAATGCTGCTAAAATGCCATTCTAATACTTAAGTCTGTATAATTTGGGGCCCAAATTAGCATTACAAGAGCTGTATAGCGGTTTATAATGCCCAATTTTAGACTTCTTATAAAGCTTTAATAATATGCTAATTCTGTTATCCATCAATTATAAAGCTATTTTGTGCTACTTGGGCTGGACATAGGCCTGTCCCTTGCAACGTCAAAAGACCCTGTCCTCCGCCAATTATCGACAACTAACATCAAATAAAACAATAATCAATAAAACATAAAATTCTGATTACAGAGTACAACTCAAAGTAGAATTCAGAATTTTGACCAATCGCTGAACCATGCTGATCTTGGACTCAGCATTGAACAATCAATGAAAAATGCACAAAAAGAATTGCACCAAAAGAGAATACAATCATTGAGGAAAGAGCTTGACTACCTAAAATCTACTGAATGGGAGTTTGAGTATGACAAAGGATTTGTACAATAAGAATAACTAAATTTAAAAAATAAGCTAAATAACTGCTTCAAGATGCTTTCCTACATAAAGTCATTTTTTAGTTATTTTTTTTACAACAATTCATTAGAGGAATATGATAATGAAATGGAGAACTATCTAGCTGAAGAGCTTTTTAAACTTGATTTAGAACAGGACGAAAAATATGATGATGTTACAGATACACCTAGAAGTGATTGTTTTGAAAGGACTGGTAAGTTATCTATACCTTTTTTCTATAAGTTAGATCAAAAAAAGTAAGCCAAGTTAAAAAAAAACTATTTTAACTAAATCAGTCTCAGTGGTTTGAGGTATTTATTAGATTAAGGGCTGATTTTTCCAACACCAGATAACTTATCAGAGGAATAATTTTGAATTTCTGACAGTTCTTCCATACAAAAACTGTCAAAACGTAAATTTTATTTCAAAAATAAAAAATATTGGTTGATTGAAAAATCGGCCCAAGGTTACACTACAGTGTCTCTGTCGCAGCCAACTGGTTAAATTAGCCGTTCAGTTAACCGCCTAGCCTTTTAACTAAACGGCGGCCGTTCAACGAACGGCATGAATGATATTCAATTACAGTTTAGATTGGAAGTCTGTAACCAATCACGCGCGAACCGATTTGGTCGCAGTAACTAAGCCAGGGCACCCCGACCAAATGGGTTAGGTTAAGTTAGAACTGTGATCAACTGCGTGCGAGCCGAGAGAGCAAAGCAAGCGAGCACTACTTCTAAAGGCCAGGCGGTTAACTAAACGGCTAATTTAACCAGTTGGCTGTGTCATCTCCACTGCTGAGCAAAGGCCTCCAAATCCTTCCAGGCATCCTTTTCTAGAGCTACCTAGATGCCTGAGGATGGACGGCGCCGCCAAATCGCTAGCCTATCTAGGAAATGGTGGCAAGACAACCTAGACACGTACCGCAAGGGTCGAGCTATTTTTTCATAATATTTTACTAGCCTACGCTGTTGCACTCCTGGGCAAAGGCCTCCCTCCACTCCCTTCATCTTACGCGCGTCCGCGCGTCCTCCTTCCTATTTTGACTATGATAAAATAATATTTCTGAGCTTCAATTTCTTCTAGGTTTATTTTTTCATTCATTAAACTGAAGTATGTGTTATTTCAAAGTAATTATTATTTCCAGGGGTAATAACCTACATTAACAGTGAGGGCAGCTATGTTCTCATTGATGGTATGTTCTATTATGATACAACTGCTTGCTCGATAACATTCCAACTAAATGACAAGATATTATATCTATGCTATAAAGATTCTAAAGAGTCCCTGGTTGTGGTGCGAATCCTCCGCAACCAAGGAGAGCATTGGGGTGATTTCGATGTTGATGTTCAAGAAAGCGGTTATAAAGTAATAGAACATGTCTTCATCGGCGAAGTTGAATATCGACAAGACCGTATGGTCATTATCAAAGAAAGTGACCTGAAATTCAGTCTGGATAATGTTGTTGCCACATTTGTTCCTGTTCAAGGAGATTTACTGGAATTGATGTGTAAAGTTAAATATGATGAAGAGAATCCTATGGATATAGCTCATAACAATGTGAGTTTAAGATTTAATTTGATTACAGTATAATTATCAACCATACTTGGGATACTGAAACAACAGTTTCTGTCGCTGCAATACTTTAAGTCATGATGACCGTCAGACAGACAGCATAAGTCTGAACAGTGCTAGGAGTTTAATTTTTACTGATGATTTTACATAGGCAGTTGAAGTCATTTCATTTGACATTTATTTATATAGGTAGTTGAAGTCATTTCATTCCGCCCATTGAGAAGTAAAGTGCTATCTTCAACTATAACTAAATGGGATGGAGAAGAAGGAACTTGTGACAGACAAATATTCTTCAACAAATATTGTAATATCAGTGGCGGTGAACCACATGTTGGAGCTAAGGTAAGATTAGAACATTAAAATCATTTGGCATTGTTTGTGAAACATGTGCTTTATTATGCACCCGCCTTTTTTTATTTATTCACGGTCGACGCTCTAAATGTGCTACAGAAACGTGCTGCAAATGCAACTAGTATCTAGATTAGCGAGGCAGATAAAAAAAAAGTTGAAGTGAAAGATAAGGGCAACAAAACTTAAAGGCTTTGAAGGTCCATGGCATAAAATACTGCCTGTCAGTTTTTTTTTTTTTTCAAAATTGCACACAAGTCTGCGGACACTGTAGGTATACCAGGCTCCATATAAAAATCTTCAATCTCCTTTAAATGTCAATTCCATTACTATAATGTTATGGGGAAAGTAATACTATCCCATTTTATGATTAGTCGAAACCTATAGTTTTAGCTGATAAGATAGAGGATGATAAACATATTGAGCTGACCAAGGTAACATAGGACCCTGTCAGACCTTTCGGTCATGACCATTTCTTGGCCTTCTATAATTGTTTTTTTTTTTTTTTATTGACTTATCTAACCTATTACAGGCTCTCATTGAAGCTGTGGAGAGCAATCAAGGTGCTTGTCCATGGAGAGTGATAAAAATGGATGTAACAGAAAGTGCAAAAATCATTACAACCACTCCTGTTGTAGATGATATAGAAGGAAGAAGCTTAGAAACAGAAAAACTTTATAACATTGAAATAACATACCCTCTGAAGTTTGAAAACGTTAATTTTCACGAAAAGCCACAAATAAATCTGGTTATAACAAACAAGAGTAATCAACAAATTATAATGTATAAATGGATGCTACTGTGCAAAAAAAGAGATTCCCAAATCAGTATAAGCCCAACTTTAGACAATTCCACAAGATTGCACCCAAATAGACCATTTTATTTATCAGTCACTTGTCATCCAAAATTTTATGGAAAATCTAAGGAACATATGATAATAACTTTTAGAGGATTCAAAATTGAAAGACTGATTGAAATAAACATTTTAAGTGACATTATTTCTAGTAATCCAAGTGAGAACAATAATGCTTACAGACGTAACGGAAATGGATATGATGAAAGTGCTAACATAATGAAGAAAATTAGAAACGGACCTGATAAAGCTCATGTACCTGGAGTGCGATTAGTGAAGTCTCCTCATTTTATTGCAGTGAGAATGGGACAATATTTAATACCGGATAAAGTTTGGTCTGCAGTTTTAGGTAACAACTACGAACACACTTCTGATCATCATGAAATTTTTGACAGAATTGAGTCCCGTTTGCCATGTCTATTACAAAATTTGAATATTACCAACTACATGGACAAATGGCACACTTTGTTATACTTGGAAGAGATTCAATCTACAGTCAATATGAAGACTTTTAGTATGCCATCTGCATTTTTAGTAAAACATCAGGAGTATCTAGGTCTTGAAGTAAAAAAGTTGGCTGAAAAGAGGCCTTCTTTAATCATAGGAGATAAAGTCTTTGTGAAAGACATATGGGATGATAAAGCTCCTTCATATGAGGGCTTTATTCATGTTATTAGAGGTGATTTAGTACTGATAAAGTTCCACCCTCGATTCCATGAAACTTACCAGGGAAGTGATGTTTCTGTAGAATTCAATTTCAACAGAAATCAAATCAGAAAATCTCACCATGCAGTTAATTTGGCAATATCTACATTGGGGCCAGATGTATTATTCCCATCTCGTCTATTGACGCGGCCACCGCAAATACCATTGGAAACATTAAAAACGATGAAATGGTTCAATCCAAGTTTGAACAGTCGTCAAAAAGAGGCTGTAACAAATATTTTGATTGGGGAGTGCCGTCCCATGCCTTACTGCATATATGGACCACCTGGCACAGGAAAAACTGTCACTGTTGTAGAGACCTTGTTGCAAATACTCACGCTTCTACCCGACAGCAGAATTTTAGTAGCAACACCGTCAAACAGTGCAGCCAATTTAATAACAGAAAGACTATTACAATATAGGCACCTATTTTCAAGTTCTATAATAAGACTAATTGCAAATTATTTGGTTGACTCTGAAAACATTTCAGACATAATAAAACCTTATTGCGCAACATTAAACATAGCTAGAGAAAATACGTCAAGACCGACTCATGCTGTTCAAGGTGGCGTTAATGTGAATGTATCAGCATCCTATGTTGGGAGATATCGAGTTACTATCGGGACATGTCACTGTCTCGGGTCATTAGCGCAGATAGAACTTCCTAAAGGGCACTATACACACATAATAGTAGATGAAGCTGGACAGGCGATAGAACCAGAAATAATGATTCCTATGACATTTGTTAATAAAGAAAGTGGTCAAATTATTGTAGCTGGTGACCCAATGCAGCTTGGGCCAGTTGTAATATCGAAATATTGCCTCGAGTACGGAATGGATATATCGTATCTGTCAAGAATGCTTGAAACATTCCCATACCAAAAAGACTTTGCTGCATTCGAAAATGGTTTTAACAATAAATTGGTTACACAGTTAACTGATAACTACAGGTCTTTGCAAGAAGTGTTAACATTGCCCAGTGAAATGTTTTATGATGCATCTTTAGTTGCTAAAATAGACCGAAAAACGCCATTTATTCCGAGAATTCTTGACGTTGTTTCTGAGATATTTGAAATGGCTGACGATGTAAAAACTGGTGGGGTATTTGTGTATGGCGTTAAAGGCAACAATGCGAGAGCAGTGGACAGTCCTTCTTGGTATAATCCTGAAGAAGCTTCTATGGTTGCTTTGACTGTGTGTAAACTGTACAGGAGAAATGTAACACCTGATGAAATTGGTATCATTACACCTTATCTAGCACAGGTAATGGCTATGTATTAAATATCCTTGAACTAAAATTTTAAGAACATTCACAGTCTTAGTCTCAATCTGTAAAAAAATGCCTCTAATTTCCCTACATTTTAGTTTTTTTTTTTGGCACTGTGAAGAGACTGCGACTAGATTTTGAACGTTTTAAATTACGAAAATTAGCCTTCAGTATAGCAACTCACAACCATCCGACAGGCTATCGTATCAAAAATTACACATTTCCATAACTTGATTTGCCTTGGCCGCGACATCAAACAGCTGTCGGAAGAATCGCGGTCGTCTATTTGATTTAAAACTGACAAAATTTTCGGGTTTTGAACTTGTGAACAGCGTTTCGTGGTCTTCTACTATAAAATTGATTGTTGTTCGATGCAGTTCGGAAGCGTATCGAGTGGTTGTGAATGAATGCGCAGATGTGCTTTTCAACTGTATATGAAATCCCAAAATTCTGTTTGGTTAAATTCTAGCCTTGTCCAACCCAGTTTGCATAATGCATAATCAGCCTATAATGTTCCCACTGCTGGCCTGGAGACACAGGCCTCTATGTGAAAGAGGGTTCAATTTAGTTTAGTTCATTTCAATTCAGTCTAGTTCTAATTACAATACTTGCTACTTATAATATTGTGGCAATATCGAATTTGTATTCATACTTCATTTTTACAGATAAAACACCTGCGGCGTCTATTCGACAACATGAACTTGGAGCGTCCGAAAATCGGCACTGTCGAAGAGTTCCAAGGCCAAGAACGACCTATCGTGGTCATATCAACAGTGCGGTCAACTGAGGCCCTAGTGTCTGAAGATCAAAAACATTTCTTAGGATTTGTCAGAAGTTCAAAGCGGTTAAATGTGGCCTTAACTCGAGCACAAGTAGCTGTAATCTTGTTATGTGACCCACATTTGCTAAGGACTGACCCCTTATGGAGAAAAGTCATAAATCACGCAATCAAAGAAAACAAATACATGGGATGTGATTTGCCGTGTGTGACTGATGAGAGTAATGAGCATATAGATTTAGAATAAATAGGCTAAGAAACTAGACATAACTTATGAAATATAGTCGCGTCGCGAGCGGGTACCGGAAGGCGCAGCCTAGATAGGACACAAGTTGTTTCGACGACCTGGGCCCTATTTCATATATTTTAAAATGACATTTAAAAAAAAATACATTATACTTACATTTTCGGGTTATTCCGTTTATCCAACCCAAGGTGGATTTATGCGGAAACGCATGTCCGAGAATCCACCCGAGGCCTAATTGAATAAACGGATTTTTTAGTCTTAGGTACAGACGCCAGCACATCAACCTACCCGAAGCTGTCAAATTTTCCCAATCAACTTTGAACCTTATGCTTTAGCGATAAAGTTGAAAATCTATCAAAGAAATTTGACAGATTGTAGTAGGTTGATGTGCTGGCGTCTGTACATGCATTTCGTGGATTCTCGGACAATGACATGCGTTTCCGTTTTCACCGTAGGATGGATTTTTTGGGGTGAATAAATGGAATAAGTATCCATTAGAAACCGCAAATAAACTTAAGGCTGTGATGCCAGATGACGTAATTTTTAAGTTACCACATTTTTAATACAAAATGATCTTTCTTACCTACTGATTTTTTATTTACCTTTTCAATCCATACTTATTATATTAAGTATTAAATAAATGCGAATATGTCAGTCACCAATATTTCAAGCCCTAGGGTGGTTGCGCCCATCGGACGGAAGATGCGTCCTTCGCGTATCGCCAGAACGGAAAAGTTAGAAGTACTTAGATAATAAATCATTCAATCTTACACGCTCAACCGATGCTGCGTTAGACCGTCAACCGCACTACCGAAGCTAAGTAATAGGTAATACTGGCTGGTGTCCGCAACTCTACATCAATGCGCGTATTTTGCGTACGGTAGGTACTAACGAAGATATAGTAGTTTCATCTCACATAGGCGGATGAATCGTAACAAAATTACTTATTTCGACGTCATAAAAGTCACGTAACCCGCCTTCGTGAGATAAAACAACTAATACGCCCGATGCAATCTTAACGGCTGAACGGATTTCGATGAAATTTGGCATACAGGTATAGATTATAATGAAAGCCATGGCCTGGGTTTGCATAAAGGACTTATCCCGGTAGTACTCTACGCGGTCAAAAGCAAGATAAATATAAAAATAACTACAACTTGGCTAGAAGAAAGTGATAGGTAAGTACCAGGGGGGAGACAGTTAGAACAAGCACCACTTCAGTAAACGAAGAGTCGCCATCTACTTTACTTAACAGGAAACTATTAGTTTCATAATTATCGATAGATGTCTCTGCAATCCCGATTTTAACCAAAAATAACTTAGTTGACTAATTTAATATAAAGTATTTTTCTAGAGAATAATTGTTATATATTCCATCAAAATGATCACATTATTATATTTCATACTGTCCAGTCAATGATATAATTGCTGTCCAGTATTGTCCAGCGTTATCAATTATGGCAACGTTGTCACGGAAATCCATAATTATTGTGTGTGACATATTCTGGCAACATCATACATTATGGCCGCCGCGACTTGCGTCTGCGCTTGCTTGTATATAGTTATCTGTGTGCGCTTGTTTGTTTCCAATAAATGTAGCTGTCGATATTCAAGTCAAGTTTTCTTGTGTTTTTTGCAAATAGAAGCTGTGTTCACATCGTATGTTGATCAAAATGCGATTCGCTAATATAACGATGACTCGTTTACTCACTGAATCACGATCATTAAAGTATAAATATTAACTCCTTCAGTTATTAAATTCTAATGATTGTAATTTAGTAGGTAAATGTATCATCATTATATTCGCAAATCGCATTTTAATCGACATACGACGTAAACACAGCTGTTATTTGCAAAAAAACAAGAAATTAATAATGATCACATATACATATTATACATCTATAAAAAGAGTACTAAAACCTATACGTAAGTAGGTATATATATAATAGAGACATTCCTGCCTTAGTTCCCGTTAAGAAATGCAGGTGGCGACTCATCGAATTTGGATGCATCGAAATCGCACAAGAGGGCTCTCTTCTCCCGTATTATTATTATACTCTTTGGTAAGTACCTACCATGTGGACCGATTTTGCAAATTCTTTTTTAGCTTGAAAGGGTAGGTAGGTATGCTCAAGAGGTGGTCCCATTGTCACCAAGTCAGATGAAAGGAAAGGTGATGAAGGGATCCCATGGAATTATAGGGAAACCCTCAAGTTTTATAGGCAAACCTATAGCGATTTGGGTATTTTTTTAAGTAACTTGAGCATTTGCTCTCGGAAATTATCATTTGGTAAAGTAGAGCTGATGATGAAGACCACAGATGGTCATCGGCGGAACTACTTACTGAATGATAAATATTTCTCGGCTTGCGATTCGATTACTTACTTTAATATGGTTGCTAAGCAATTTATGCACGTCACTATGCGAATGGTGAAATGGAGCTGATGGTGAAATACCTGGAAAAAAATAAAAATATTGCTTTTCCCGATGCGATTGCTTTTTCCGTCCCTGCATCGGGAAAAGAAATATTTTGTAAAAGGCGATGAGCAAGTTGACTTTTTCACTTTGTAGTTTTTGTGGCTGAAAGATAATTATTATATTACTTGCTGGCCAAACCGCTTGCAGTCCGCCTTTTGTACGGTAAATATTGATTTAGACTGTACTAGAAACTGTACCTAGGTACGCGATGAAGAGACTGGTACTTTAGCCAGTTACTTCTTGGATTATCGCGTAGGTACAACTCATTCAGATAAACATTTTAATCATAAAAGTAATCCTAGTCGGTTTTTCACCTAGATTTCAGCTTGCCCTGTTTTTGCACATCTTTATTATAAGCATTCTTCATAAATGTTACCTACATATTATGTTGCATTCCAAATTGTTTCGTATAATAGAATTGACGGAGTTATAATATAGTATTGACGGAGTTAATTAAAATGAAGGAATTTAGTTACGATATATTACATAAAGCAACAGATTTTTGTAGTTTTCATTTTCTTTGACAGATTCGCATGACATTGTTGATGATTCAAGTTTGATTTTGACATTGATATATTGACTTGCTTCGTAAACGCACAAGCAGACGTCACGCGTTACGGATTACGAAAAACATTATTTCTATTTAATTTTGGCTATAGCAGTCCTTATTTTGCTAGTAATATAATGTTTGCAATCAAGAAATAGAACACATATTGTCAGTTTACAGAGTGACATTATTATTTTGTCCAGAATGGAGGCAAATGGTGCTGTTTTGTGTGACAATTTGATTAAGTGGTTGCAGACTTTAGATCTCAAAGCAAAACATGGGAATCCATCAGGTAAATGTTTTTACAGCCTACATTAGCATTTGTTTTGTTAGGATTAGAATTTACGCTGTGAATCCGGTGAATCCCGGCCCACATCCCTGTTAGGAGTCGACCAGTAAGTGGATAATTTCGACACTTAGTTCTTGTTTTTATTTCATTGGGACATCACTCTTTCGTTTGCGGTATTGCTTAATTCACAGTCATTTTCGCCAATGTAGTCTCGCATAGTTAAAGTTTACTGTGCACAATGGTCAATCAGTCTAGTGCACGTTTCTGGGAAATGTGCATCAGTAGACAGAACAGTGATAGTCTGCAGTGCCTTTGTAAACCTGCCCACACACAGAGTAACCTATAACAAAATAGGAAGTTCGAAACAAAAGTTAGGTACTTCATGAATTTGAAACAAATTAGTGTTCATTCATTTACAGTTTAATAATAAGTAACAGTTCTAACGGTTGTGATCATGACTAATTATAGTACATTGGACTTTTTGAAACACATTATATCATTCAATGTCACCGTAGAAAGTGAGTGTTGATACATTCAAATTGAATATCTACATACTTAAGTATTCAGGTATTTTCAGCTGTTCAACTATTAAAAAGCATTGAATATAAATGAACATAAAATAAATGTGTCCAATGACATAAAAACATTGAAAGTTAAAAGTAACGTAAACTTAAAAAAAGTTATGGTTCACTGACTTTTTTTTTTTTCAGAGCTGTCTGATGGTGTGGCGATTGCGGAGGCTCTCACACAAATCGCACCAGAGTATTTCAGTCCCGGGTGGAACTTGAAGATAAAAACAGATGTCGGACATAACTGGAGATTAAAAGTTAGCAACTTGAAAAAAATATTGGAGGGTGTTGTAGGTATGTGATATTACTTTAAATTAATTATGCATTAATCATAAGTTTCTGCTGAACTACTGCATACATATACCCTAACTGCACAGCTATTCACAACCATATGACAGGTTGTCAAATAAAAAATTACACATTTTCAATTATTAATTTGCCTTCCCCTGACAGCAAATAGCTGTCGGAAGAATGGTGGTTTTCTATTTGAAAACTGACAATATTTTTCAGTTTTGGATTTATGACGGTTGTGAATAGCTATGCAGATAGGATTTGTAACTTTGCTAAATTTTCAGAGACCCAAATAAGTGTTTCAACTGCTCCAATTCAATATTTAAATATTCAAGAACTGTGTTTAATCTTGAACAAATTAAGTTTAATGTGTCTTGCTTGCAATGCTAAATTAGCATAAAAGTAACATTATTCAACATAAATAAAAATATGCACAGTACTAACACACAAAAATTTCCTGTTTGATTACTCTATTTTAGGTAGCCTATTGGCATCATATTTTATCTGCTTACCTACAATAATATTAAAAATATAATCAGCTGAAGAGATAATAAAATTATTGTGATGTCATAACATTATTATTAGATTACTATTGTGAAATTGCTATTATTAAAACTTTTTTACTCTGTGGTTATATATCACTGCTATTTAAAAAAAAAACAATGCTTGTTGCAGATTATCATCAGGATATTTTAAATTTAAGTTTACAAGAGTTTTCAAGGCCAGATGTAGTAAATATAGCTGAGACTGCTGATGCCTCAGACTTGGGGCGACTGCTTCAACTTGTATTGAGTAAGTTTATTTTGGTGCTGGCTGAAAATAGATTCTTTAGGCATGTTTTTAGTCAGAGGAATAGAGATGATATATTACAAACTATTTCCTTTTTAAATCTCTGTTTTGAATTTTTATACATAGTAGCTAGTTTTTTTCTAATGTAATTAAATGATAGATTTTCTATTTTTAATCTTTCTACAGTCTGTAGATGAAAAATCCATATTCGAAAAAAAAACAACTGGCAATTCCTGGCAAAGAAATTTTCGGTCTATTTTTAAAGGTCACATAGACTAAGAGGAAATAAGCTAAACTAAGCCACATAGTAGATGACGTTAGGCATGCAACACACTTGTTCGGGTCGGCAATATGTGGCACGATTCGGCACAGCTGGGCCAGCAAAATGTGTATTCTCAATTTTGCTGCCCAGTCAGGGCAAGGAACCGGTTCCAAAAGTACTGGTTATGTATCAATACTTAGCAGTTTTTTCCATTTCCGTACCTGGGTACCGATGCCTGACGGGTACCAGTACTCCACCTAACAAGTACTGGTACCAAATTCAGGTACTCAGCGTGTACCACACATCTCATATTTGTACGAGGACCCTCGTATGGTTGGTAACCTTGAAGTTATTTTTCTAAAGCCAATATCACAAACTGCTTATCCTTTTTATTTACTATATTTTTGTTTTCTCACCCTAACTTAATATATAATAAGGGCTGGTGTCCGCAACTCCACGTCAATGCGCGTATTTTGCGTACAGGTGGGAAAATCGATTATTCGATCTACCCCAGATCCTCAAGGAAGGCCAGCAATGCCTTGATGGTCACTGTAACTTACGGAAATATTTGTTTGGTACTAGTTTTGCCGGTATAGTACCGATACTGATTAGAAATACCAATAGCCACGTACGCCGATAGCTACGTCGGGTACCGGTACCAATAGTAGTACTAATGGTACCGGTATTGTACTATTATAGTACAGGTATTACTCTGGAACCGGTATCACACTAAGGCCAATGGTACCGGTTCCCAAAAATACCGGAATTTAAATTCCTGCGCCCAGCTTTGCCGAATCATGCCGACCCGAACAAGTGTGTAGCACCCTCAGTTTCTGCCTTACGCCATGGGAAAAAGGTGTAAGTTTATAAAAAGTAAACCACATTCTACACTTCCGTTTTCTGTCTTTCAAGACTAAATTTGAATTGAATTTCACTTTTGAAATACCATATCTAAACCAACACTTTTGGAAATAGGTTGTGCAGTCAATTGTGTAAAAAAAGAGGAGTACATCACAAGAATAATGGAAATGGAGCTGTCTTGTCAGAGATCTATAATGCAAGCGATACAGGTACGATATAAAGTCACTCATTTGTATTCAGATGACAAACTTATTATAATTCCTTAGGGACTGTAGAAAATGTGTACCTGGGAAAGTTACCGTTATATATGTTAGAAAACTCAGCAGAGCACTACAATTCGCTGTTGCGTTTACTTTCCACAGCTTTTAGGATTTGTATACTAGCATATATAAGTTTTCTAGTTGTGTCAATGCAATGTTTTATTAGTAGCAACAGATAGCTTTGTAACAGCAAGCTTTTTTAGTAAGTCTCTAGATGTTAAAAAAATGCATAATCAGTTTCTTTAGCATAGAATTTGTAGAAAATTAATACAAATAAACTGGGAGACAAATACAGTATTTACTTCAGTCTTAGAACCTGTCCCAGATTCAAGAGAAATACTTTTAATTCCCATTCATTTAATGTGGTTTACATGTTAGAAGCACGTAGCGCATGTGAAACATGCAGTACGTCCTATATGGCGTCATGCCTTTGGATGTTCCTGCGCACGACAGCTTAGAAGACAAGGCAGTACCAAAAAATTCGGGCTTTGGTATCCGTATCGCCTATCGGTGTCTATTTAAAAGATGACATAGATAAAAAGAACCTTTACATTTCGTATGGTGTTAGTTTTGGGTTTTTTAAGAGTTGTTTAGTCTAATTATGTTTACCACACCCTGAAATTAAATGTGCTCAATTATGTACTGCTTAAATTTTTTTTCACATAATTTTATTTATATTTTTTATGTCTGGCAACACACCTATATGTAAGTAAAATAACTGTCAGTATTGCTGTTGCTTAAAATAATATTTGTACGCATTAAATATATACCTATTTTAGTGGTTCAAAACTAAAGTTCAGGATAATGTTTATATACAGAGGCCAGCACATCAAGCTACCCCAATCTGTCAAATTCTCTCAATTGAATATGAACCTTATTCTTTTGTAATAAAGTTGAAAATCTATCAAAAAAATTTGACAGATTGGGGTAACTTGATGTGCTGGCCTCTGTACATTATAGTTGACCTTGTACTCAAATTTGCAATCTAATTATACGATCACAATTACTTCGCGAATACAATTACTCCCACGTGAGTGGTTTTTGAATGCCATATTTATTTCTTTCTAACGTAACTTTATACTATTCATTTCTCTAGGTCAATAATTAAAATCTACATTACTAAGTGTAAAGTTTTAGCAATGTCTAAATAATAGGTGTACCTGTTTCTAGATAGAAAGTATGGATGATCTATATCTTTACTTTCTAGGCCCAGTGAGCCGTTAATAATTCAAAATCTATCTAAGTAAGATTGATTTACAACATTGTGTTGCTGCAAAAAAGGTGAAAAGCACTGATTCCCCCCCCTCATTATGACTAATAAAATAAATCTTAAACACTTTATCATCTTATCCATCCGTAACCAATTAGTCTAATGTTCTCTTATGTAATGTGTAATTTAGTTCAGTCGACCGCTTTTTCATGCATTGAACTATAATGACGTGTTACAATTTTATATGAGCGCACTTTTAATGTAATGTCCATCTTCGCAAGAGTTTAGTAAGCATTCGTTATTGCTTCACTTTTTCAAAGTTGCATGCTCGTTACTTGAAGCGGCAAAGAAATTCAATTTTAGTTACGCTCATTTTTAATGTCCTTGGATCACGATATTGTTGGTGGTGGATAGATACGATATTATTTTACCTGTCTGTCAGTTGCAGAATGTGGCGCCGCCGCTGGCTCCAGCGGTGTTTATGTTTGCCTGAAAGTAAAAGTAGTGTGAAACTATACGAGTGGTTTGCTTAGAATGTTATTATTTTGTGTTAGGAACTGCAGACGCTAACGTTGGGTGTGAATCGTGGTAGTGTGCACTTGGAAGCGCCGACGCCGCAGCTGTCCGATGCGGACATGAGAGAAGCCCTCGCGCAGAGGTGCCATGAACTCGACACGCAGGTTTGTTTACTTATATTATTATTATTTAATTACCGTAATTATGTTGGCTTACGACCCATTTTACGCCAAGCTTGAGCGTTACGAAACTGTAATTTATTTCACGCATTTGAGTTTGTTTATTTGTAATCTGATGATTCATAATATTGTTATAACGTGAAACTTTATTATTAACGTTGTTGTGAATTATGTTTTCTCCGCGATTTCTATTTATTAATTAATATAAATACATAATTAATGATTTGCAAACACCTTAATTAGTTACGCATCATCTGTGTGCTTTAGGGACGGATCATGGATGAAAGGTTTTACACTGTAAGACGTGACATCTGCGAGATATACGATTTTACAATTTCAATAGTGTTTCCAAATTACTACGTGCCACCTTATTTACAGTGTATACCTACCATTTACAAGTGTTTGCCCGCCCTGTTTCCTACGTGTACGGTACAATCTTATTATTACGGTACAATCTTAGTTATGTACCAAATAGATTACACTAACTGTGACCCAGGCGCCGCTTTATTAAAAAACTTGTCCACAAAACATATCTGTGAAATAAAAACAAAACACATAATTCTAATGAGTGATTCTCGAGTTATACGCGCATTAACGGACAGACAGACAGAATGATAGAGAGTCTAGACGTTGCGTTTTAGACTAAGATTAGGAAGGAAGACACTTCAAAACTAAGCACTTATGACATCATACACAAAAACCGAAAAAAACATAATAGCTGCATTTTAAATTAATGTCACGTCCTATAATTTAATTTCTTTTTGGTAAATATTAATGCCGATGATCAAATTAGTTGCATGGCTTCAAAACTTACGTTTAGACCGACTCGAGCCTCGATTATTCACACTCGTGTCGTCAAATCCAACCATGTCAAACAAATTCTAATCGAAAACTATCATTTTATAATCAAATCATCAAAATTCCAGGTAAAAATTCTCCAAGAAGAGAAGATGACGTTGCTGAGTGAGGTGGCTCGATTGACAGCGGCGCGGGATGCCGCAGTGGAGTCGGCAGATGCGGAGTTAGATGACGCGGGCGCATCCCTTGGGCCTGCGCATGCGGGCACGTTACGCTATACCACAATGCGCGCACAACTCGATGTGTTGAAGGATGAATTGGACAAGGTTGAGCTGCAACGTGATGATCAAAATGCAAGAGCTGATGCGCTGGAGCGGGAGTTGGCGTTGTTAAAGCTTAGGAATGAGGAGCTGCAGGTTTGTTACTGTCTGGACTATGTAGAAAAAATTGTGCCTTGTGTTGTTAATGATATCCAGTAAATAGTCAAGTTGATTCGAAACTAGATTTGAGGTGAGAATTTAAAAATTTTTACATTTAGAAAAAGATCGATAACATCGCTAACTCAACGACGTCATTATTGTTTATCCGGACAATTTTTAACCGACTTCAAAAGAAGGAGGAGGTTTTCAATTCGGTTGTACGTTTTTTTTTTTTTTTAACATGAACAGCTGTGTACTACGCCTATTTCAACATTTTATCCCGATTAAAGCAATACTTGCTTCTGTAAGCTTTATGTGAAGATAGTTTCGAGATAACCTTAGCTGTTTTACACCTTTTGTACCAATACCACAATCTTAGTCATTATTAAACAAGTCTAATAAATTACATAAGTATTGAAAATGTTAAGAATGTTTGCACTGCTGAAGACCTTGGCGCTTTGGGTAATAGTGCGTGTTAATTACACATGTTAACTGTATTATTTACGAGTTACGTAAAAAGGAAATCATAGTACCATTCAAGAAGTAGTGCCAATTGATTGATGGGGTGTTGCTTGTGATCCGAATTCCCATGATAATAGTTCAGGGAGTCAGTAACTTTCCCCTTAATTCATAAACCTTGCTTACAGTTAACTAGTGATTAGCGCCTGTTTAACCATACATTTTTGACGTTTAAACCTCACTTAACAATTTAAAGGCGGTTCGATACTTCTAAATAATTGCGCCAGATGCCAGTCGGCTTCTCACAAATTAACATCATTAGCCTAGCCTTTTGCTAACTAACTATCGTGAGCTAGACAGATAATGAGCTTTAAATTAAATGACATAAATAATTATTAAATTCTCGCTAATGGCCATGCAGCGTGACGTTGTAGAATGGGCACGCGTCGCTGTTACATAAACTGAGCCTTAAAATGTTGCATTTGTTATGTACTTAATTTGTTAAAAATGCCATGTGAGACCGTGCAAACAGGCATAAACGAAAGGAGGCATATTATGCTTCCTTTAGAGAAATAGCTTCCACAGGAGGTATAAAAAAGATACACTCAGTAATTTTTTCCTTAAGAATCCTTGTATGCCTTGAAAGTTCATCCAATAGTTTTGAAAAGATTTGATGAAATTGTTGATGCTGTATCTGATATAGGATAAACTATCCATCTTTTATTTTATTTTATAATGTTATGAAGTCCTAAACGTCTGATATGTAATAGCGCCTTTTTGTGTTGGCCTCCCATAAAACATACTGGCACTACAAGTATTTTGAATATAGAACAAAAATAAAGAAAATGGCGTCCTCATAGGTGCCTACAGAGCAGACATGTTATTCAACTGTTAGAGTTTTTCTCCTGTTGTAAGTTATCTCACCACCTATTGGTCACCACTGAGAGGAGAAAGATATATATATATTTTTTAGGCAGTCCCAGCATTGTTAGCCGGTGGCCATTACGTCTACGCTTGCCATAAGCGTAAACGGAACCTATCTATGTTAGCAGTGGATGATTTCAAGCAAGATGTTAACAGTAAGTTACTATTATATCATTCCAGATGGCTGCCTCCGAAAATATAGCATTAAAAGACGAACTAGACGCGTTACGAGAAACGGCAGCGAAAGCGGCTGCTTTAGAAGCCACAGTGGCGTCATATAAGAAAAGGATGGAGGAACACGTGGATCTAAGGCGGCAAGTGAAGCTGCTGGAGAGAGCCAACACCGAACATGTGCAGCGAGCCATCGAACAAGAGCAGGCGGCTGCTAAGGCCAACGCGATACGTGCGCAGCTTGATATTTATAAGAAACAGGTAAGTGGATTACTACTCAGGTTGCATTATGACGTGTTATAGCCCTCATTGTTCCAGTGTTAGTGAAAGATGGAGCTATACACGACGTATACCGTCATTCCTTATTTGCAACGGAACGGTTAAGTATGACTTTAAAAATTCATAATAAAAAGGAAAGAGAGAAAATATTTAATTTTGAGCACGCACAGGAAATACAAACAGTAAATAAAGGATCATTTAAAACTAGCAAAATTAACATATAAATTAAAAATAAAAGAGGAGGAGGAGGACGAGGCTAAAAAGGAAATATCATAATTCTGCGATATTTAAGAGCCATTTCACGTTTTCGCGCGAATTTCCAAGATTTTAGTCGCCTAATTTACCGTCTTAGGTAATACTCTAACATTGTTGAACACATGTAAAAAAAAGACCAATCTTTCGTATTGATACTTCATGTAACACATTTACAAAAACTTATTTGTTTACTTTGTGGTGATTAATCTCCCACAACTAGTTTACTGAAAAATCATCGCAGAGTCAATTTCAGATTCCTATATCTATCATTAATATTTATATATTTGACAAAAAAAAATACAGAAAGCATCAGACATATAATTTTGTTGACACATAATGTAATAGAATATTGATTACTAATAACACTAATTAGTAAAAAAATAAAGTCTAAGGGCAATTTTTACGTTTTATATCGCTATTTTGGCTAGGTTTTTTGATTTGAACAAGGCGTAATTACATTTAAAAAATCATGTCAAAATAAAGTATGTTCTTTAAAAAAACTAATTCTGAAATTTTATTAAAATCCCTTCATTTAATTAGACATAATATCGTTATTGACATCACTCTATTTAGAATAAATTACAATGCATCGGCGGGCACCGATTAGTACGGCGCGAGCGCCCATCGACGAAGGATCTATGCCAATTTTTCCCGCGTCCCGATTTTCGAGCGCACTTATCGTGAACGCATTATTATACTACGAGTACAACATTTTGATCCTCTTCGCATTTTTTTTTCATAAAGTAAGTGTTTTGTTTATTATCAATTAAAGTGTTACTTTAGTAGGTACTTTGTAGAATAATTATAATATATTTTTGTGTTATTAGTTTTAGCAATGGGGCGTAAAAAATGTGTATACCATTGTGTCAAAAAAAGGAAAAATAAAAATTCTGCAGCCTTAGAGAAAGCAACAGAAGCGAGGTAGATATTTTATTTTTATTTGCAACTCATATACACAGTAATCGATCACATTATCGAAATGGACTATAGAACCGTAATTACAATTTTAATAATTCTAAAAACAATATTGATTATTTTAATAATCATTTAATAATTATTGAATAAAAAAAATATTTAAGTAATTGTAGACATCGAAACTTGACAGCTATTTTGTTTTCATTTTAGAATGAGAAGTCGTGTGAATCGAGTAGAGGAGGATAGTACCTTTAGAAGAGACGACGTGCCGGGTACAAGTGAAAAATCAGATTCGACAATAGAAATTGTATTTATTTATTTTTATTCAGACTCGATCGTAAATACACACATCAAAAGTGTCTAGGGATCAACATATATTTTTGCAATAACTTTTCTCCTGATTGATATTAATTAAAATTTTCTTTAAGGATTCATCAAATAAAGTGTTTTCGTTTGTCACAGTAACGATAAACCAAGTCACCTTTGCATTAATAAAGAAATTTGCCATTTTCCTAATAAAGGGATTTTTGACATTTGAACCACTAACACAAAAGTTCGAAAAAAAGACTGAAATAACAGTTTTCTTTAAAATTTTATTGGGTAACTTAAACAATTAATAATCCGTGTTTCTACCGCGAACACTAACAACACAAGAACATCGGTTTGGCATACTCAAAATGAGTTCATCCAAATCACGCTGTGGAATGGCCGCCCATGTTCGTTGCAACAACAAAAAAAGGTCTTCTTGCGACTGGATACCCTCCATATTCGGCAGAGCTCTTCTCTGTAGCATATCCCATGCATGCTCAATCGGGTTCAAGTCTGGCGACTGAGCAGGCCAGGGCAGGACATTGATGTTAGCTGCGGCGAGAGTCTGTCTTACAACTCTTGCGGTGTGCGGTCGTGCATTATCATGCATTAACTGAAATAAGGGACCGATTTGCACTTGTAGAGGAACGATGACGTCTGATACAATCGTCTCAGCATAAATTTGAGCGTTGAGGTTGCCTCTGATCCAAATCAACTCAGTTCTTCCGCCGATCCAAATACCCGCCCATACCATGATGGTTCCACCACTATAAGGATGGACTTCCTGGCAGGATTTTAATCGCTGTTGGCGTCCAGGGGTTCTCCAGTGTCGTATACGTCTTGTATCCGGTCTCATACCAAAACGAGACTCATCAGAAAAACACACGAAACGCCATTGTTCTTCTGCCCAATTTCTGTGTTCAAGAGCCCATTGATATCGAATCCTACGATTGTGCATTGCTATAGGTGGTACCCGTAGCGGTCTTCGGGAATGAAGGTTCACTTCATGCAAGCGGTTTCTGACTGTTTGGTCGCTAATTAAGTTCCCTGATGAGTGATGAAGCCTCACGGCTAACATCATGGCGGTTATTGTTGGAGCTCTTCGAGTTAAGATTTGAATGTATCGGTCTTGTCTCCGTGTGGTGCAGCGATACCGTCCTCCATGGCGCTCAGCCACGGTACCAGTGCTTCGGTAACGTGTCCAAAGTCGACTGATAACACTCTGACTTGTATTCAGAGCTAAAGCCACAGTACGTTGCCGGGAACCAGCTTCTATCATTCCCACGGCTCTGAGCATTTCTTCCCTGCTTAAATGACGTCGCCGCTCCATAATAACGTTGGTTTTAATCAGTAGTAGGGAAACAGTAGCACTAATAATGTCTTCAATGCGTTGTATGTTTTTATAGGGAAAATATTGACAGCTGATTTTCATCTTTTACTCGAATTTGATTCACAGTTCCTGATTCAAATTATGAAATGCACCAAAAAGGATCCATATAAATTTATAAAATCATAAATTTATTACAAAGCCACATCTCAATCTCAAGAAATCCGCATAAAAATGCTTGATCCCTAGACACTTTTGATGTGTGTATTTTTAGTACTTAATTGGTCTCTCAAACTTAAATGAGATCAGTGCATCGATGGATTTGCCAACAATGCCATTTCGATTATACAGTCAAACACATGATGCTATTTTCGACATGTGGAAAACTGCTGCTGAAATGACAATGTTAAATGATGCCAAACAGGAAATTAAAGCGGCAGTATCTCGTGGCGATGTTAGCAATTCGGACCAATGATAGCGGTCGAAGCGG
Organism: Gortyna flavago; assembly: GCA_963669345.1. Taxonomy (NCBI): domain Eukaryota; kingdom Metazoa; phylum Arthropoda; class Insecta; order Lepidoptera; family Noctuidae; genus Gortyna; species Gortyna flavago. Next base: position 13,666,866 of record OY770126.1, read on the forward strand.
ATGCTTGTTGGGGCAAACGCTCTTACAAAAATAATTATTATGTTATAAATATATTAATATATAATGTCTGATTGTTTACCTGTTCAATTTTATTATACACTTATACATAACATATATTTGTGTTTTTTTATTAGTCTAGCAAGTTAGTAGACTGAATAAATAAAATCACTTTTTTTCATAAGTTTCTAACAAAGGTGCATTACAATCATGACGGCTCAAGATTGTTTAGTCCGTCTCGACACTCGCGCTACACTGTTTGCATTGTGTAAGTGTGGATAGCTACGCACACATACACAATGCTGCCGTCTTTTACCTAAACTCGAGCGCCAAACTTTTGTGAAATGGCTCTTAAATACCGCAGCGTGCGCAGTGCTGGTATTCTGATAGGGACACACATGCGGACATCTATAAATATCACTAGGGGAAAAATAATAAAAAGTAAACACTTACCTAATAATAAAACCATAGAATTACTGAATTCTCATTGTCGTGTCATTTTTAACTACGCCATTTGCATCATATAATATGACAAAGTTCTAAGTATGGTTAGGGTTTTTATAGGCCTACTGATTGTAGATAGATATATAGATTATTATTACAGCTGAAATACTGTTATAAAAGGAGCGATTACTCAATCCAAGCGCCGTGACTAAATATAGTTTCAAAACGTCGTAATCGTATTGTTACGATATATTCCAGGTTATGGACCTCAACGAGAAACTAGACGGCGAGATAACGAAAGCAGATAAGCTGGAAATAGAGAATAAAAAGCTAAGCAGTCGCGCAGCGTCCGCGCAACGCGAGCGTGACGCGCTGTTGCACGAGCGTGACACGCTGCGGGACACCGTGGACGAACTACGATGCTCCACCATCACTGCCGGTAACTTTTTCATTGTATGACTGCCATCTTTAGCTCAATGAGAAAAGACTGACTAAAAAAACTGGAAAACTCTCCTGCAAAATATCTTGTAACATCACTAAACTGCTTTCCTGCTTTCTTGTATTTGTGAATGCTTACGCAGACGGGCTATACAGAGTAACATAAAGATAGACTGGTATAGTAGTGCCGTCCACTGCTGACCATAGCCGATAAAAAAAGCCTTTGCAATAAGTCTGCCCTATCGTTACACGGTAGTTATTTTCATTTTTACACATACTGTTTAAATTCTGCACAAGCCAAATGGGCATCTTTGGAGGCCACCCACACTGGGGTTCTTGCAGAAAAAAACTAACAAAGAATGACCAAAAATCTAACAGAACTAAAAATTAAGTAAATTCATCTTAATTGAAACTTACCTAGAAACTAAAAATAAGAAAAATAGTGGAATAAATAAAAGTCTTTTTTATTTCTTTATTTATATTCAAGGTGCCAATGAAGACAACGTGTCCCGGGAGCTGATTCCTAACGATCTCAAGGAGCAGTTAATTCGGCTGGAACACGAGAACAAGCTGCTACGACAGAACCAAGGAGCGCAGGCGGACCAGGCATCTGTACAGGTGGGTTTCCAGACCAAAAAAGTTTTGCTAGCTCTTTTTATTTTTGTCTGTTACTAAATGATTGCTTGAATACCTATACACAACATAAAGTAACGCCTGTAATCCAAAAAGTATTCTTAGAAAATGTGGCCTGAGAGGTAAAAGTAATATTTACTGTTAATATAAGTTCCAAGACGTGTTTATGGCTCTCGCATAACGCACCCCTCCACCCCTCCCGCACCGCGCTGCTACCTCAGGCAACGTCTCAGTTAAGCGGTCGGCCTATAGGCAAATTTTTTTCAGCGTGTGTTATATTTCACGTTACATTACCCGGCGCATAAGGTCACCCCGCAAGACACGCGCTCACTGCGACTTCACCGCCATGATTTGTCTTATGTTCGGTCACATTTATTTAGATTTAAATGGCAAACCCAAATGGTCACATTTATTTAGCAATGGCTTAAGCCCAAATAATAATTCATTGTAGATTTTTTTCGAAAACATGGGTTTTAACAGCATATTTGGTGGATTCTAAAATAACCATAGGTGTACATTATGTCTGTACATTTAACGGAACATCATTTACAAGAAGTATCACTCATTCAGGCTCTCTTAGAGGATTACGTGGCGCGGCTAGAGAAGCAGCGAGCGATCAACCGGGAAGCGAACCAACGTATCATGCAGTTGGAAGCCACGCTCGAAGCGCCGCATCCACGCCTAGCTTCCGCTATAGAGGATAGCCAGAGGAAATGTAAGTAATCTAATCTATAATATAAAAATTAATCGCTAAATGTGTTGCTAAGCGCAAATCTCGAGAGCAGCTGAACCGATTTCGCTAATTCTTTTTTTCTTATGTGTTCGGTATTGTCAGGACAAGGTTTGTGTGAAAGAAAAAAAAAATGTTGGAAAAAAAGTTCACCCGTGCGAAGCTGGAGCGGGCCGCTAGTTACCTATAAAACCTTTACTGTTCATGATTTTTATTTGTCATAAAGTTATTGTGATATTCATTTTCTTGGCGACACGTTGCATCGACTCCGAAGTAACTTGGGACAAGGGCCAGGAATATGATGATATTGAGTTTCTCGTCGAAGCAAAATATAGGGCGACGTTAGTGAAAGTATCTTTAATATGTTAGAGTCGCAATTTATTATCTCCTTTTTCATGTTATCTACGTTATACAACGGGGTAATTGCGTTAGGTATATATTTACAATGGTAATGCCTTTTATTTTGCCAACAATATTTATACGTTATTGAGCAGACGAATTTTTCAGACATATGAAGCAATAGATGAGCCATTTCCTTCAAAAATGTTCGAATTGTCATCAAAAGTTTAGAGTGCTATTTACAGGGGTCCAAATTTTCTTTAGAAGCTTCTCTCCAAAATCTTCACGAAATATCCCTATTTATTTTTAGCGATTATTTATTGTTTAGGAGCAAGATTAAACAATATTTTTTATTTATTTATCCTCAGTAGCGTTTATTTGCAAAACTCATTGAACTTACTTTATTTACCCAGCGTTGCAAGTAGAAGAGTTACAAGCGGCCTTAGCAGAAGAACGGCGGCGTGCCACTAAGCTACAGGAAGCGATCGCGGCCAGGGACGCAGAACTACTCGCTACTGAGGACAAGTACAAGAAGTGTCTCGAAAAGGCCAAGGACGTCATCAAGTCGCTCGATCCTAGAGCTTCTGGTACGTGATATATCTATCTTATATGTCTTTCAATGTTCATAAGCAGGTGTGTCCTATCGTAATGTTAGTTTTAAAAGTTATATTATCTACATCGACAAAAATGATCGATGTATACTTACATATCTTTTGAGGCTGACTGTACCCATAATACAGGTGGTGTGTTTTTATTCAAATAAGATTTGATTCTTGGTGAAACTATTGTATTCGGAACATAAATAAACGTATTTGGAAACTAAGCGTCTACCTGGTATTATCCCAGTGCAAGACAAAGCCCACTAAATTAAAATTTCGAAACTAAACCAGATTATTTTTTTCGATTTAGTTTGCTCCAAAATCGAGTTCAGGGTTCTTTTAGCTACTTGTTAGAATAGAAGCAATATAATTTTCAAGCCTTTCAAAAAATTTATCGATACACGCTTTTTATATTTGCAGCTCAACCATCCCTGTCAGACATAACGCTGGGCTACTCTCGCGCAGCGGGTACAGTGGCCGGCCCATCGCGACCTGAGATCGCGCCCGCAGCTAGCAATAGAAATGAGTGAGTCTTTGATTTTTTTACTTTTTATTTTAATTTTATATTTAAAGAAAAACTTGTGAAAAAGTTTGCGTTGAGTAAAATTTTCCACCCGCTATCCCGTTTCGTATCCGGACCGAACATGCAAAGTACGGTACCTGACGTGCAGGTCCAGAGACGCGAGGGTTCCAGTCTGCTTGTAGGCGGAGGCCAGTGCACGGCAGAACGGGTACCGTATTGTGCACTACCGCGTTTCATTTATGCGATTCGATTCGATTAAACGCTTTATAAGCGTTTAATCGAATCGAATCGCACAATCATCCTATTTACTGAGATCGGCAATCTCTATGACTGTGACGGTGCGGTCCGATTACAGAATGGGATAGTGGGTGGAAACTTTATCTGAGTAGCTCGACTGTACTGTGAAGCAGAACAGTGCTGGTCTTATCAACGAACAATGTCCTAAAATTCCACAAATGATACAGATGGAGCGGCGGCACAGAGGACAGCGGCCGCGCCGCGTGCGAGCAGCGCCTGCTGACGTCGGCGTGGTACCAGCTGGGCGCGCGCTGCCACCGCCACGCCGTGGACACGCGCTTCACGCTGCTGTCGGCGGGGCACTCGTTCCTGGCGCGCCAGCGGCGCCAGCCGCCGCGCCCGCGCGCGCCGCACGCCGTGTCGCCGCCTGCGCCTGCGCAGTGACGCGCGCCCGCGTGACGTCTGCGGGTCCGCTACGCGGCGGGAAAGGCTGAGTTAGCGATGGAGTGACCACAGGTGCTGTACAGATACTTGTATTTCTACAGTCGATCTCGGTGCACGCACACATACAACGCTACAAAAATATTTTGGCACGTGGCCGAAATCGGAACTAACGTCGCCGACTTGTTTTGTCAATACAATTTCTGCGACATAGATGCTTGCCAATAACGCCAAAATATCCTTGTAGCTCTCTACATGGGATTCGTTGTCCAGCCATTCAAATATTACTCAACGTCGAAAAGCATCACAAATAAAATTTTCTGCGAAACTCAACACTTACACAAAACCTGCAGGCAGTTAAAGCCGTGTCGCCGCCCGCATACGTAACCACTTACGAGTTGACGTACGTACCTACACATCGTGTGCGTGCTCCGCTGAACAAAATATAATAGTCAAGTATATTTTACATAAGAATGTAAATAGCTGATCAAACCCGTGCTGTGTCTATCGGAACCTTCGGTCAGCGTGGCCGAGGGTCTGAAGATTGACACCGAAGTGTTTAGGGAAAAACAATGTGTTCCACGTCCCATCGGTTTCAGTGAACAAACGATTAATTATGTAGACGATTGGCGAGACTCTTTTGTAAATAATATTTAATGTGTAACTGTGTTTACGCTAACGTGATTGGTCGCCGGTCGAACGCTCCCTTCCATATTTTATGTTTATTCTACGTCAATTGAAATTACATATGATTTTTGTATAATTATGTGTGTGTGAATAACCCTACTCAATAATCGTGGGAGCCTGATGTTATTGGATGTTAGTTTTAAATTATATAAAAAAATATAAAGGGTCAAATTAAATCGGCTGGCGAAACTTCAGAGACGTGATGGGTAAGTATCGATATCTTCAAACGATAATACACAAAACAAAACAATATCTAAAGTTGTACTTCAAGTAACTACGGGGTCAACGGCCGCAGTAATTTGAAAATATATCACAATCTTCATAATTTTCTTGCCCGTATCCCAATTTATACTTCTCTATTAGTCGTCATCTCGGAAGTCACCGTTTCTAGGCACATCATCTTTCATTCAGTCCATCCATCGTTTCTTTGGTGTTCCCCTACTCCCGATTTTAAAATATCGAGTTTAGAGTATCAATATTTTTTGTTTGATCGTGTTAAACTATCGATAACCATCACGCCGGTGAAGTTTCGTCAGCTAATTTAATTTAACCCCGTTTAAAGACCATTCTGTTATACCTATAAGAATGTAATGTGACCTAAGTAGACACTTTATTGCAATTATTTCCTAATTAATTATGTCTCTTTGTATGAAAAAGACATTCTTTACTAATTTTGCTCATAAATGTATGTTAATTTAGGTTAAGTTTGAAAGCACGAAATGTAACCACCAGGTTAACTTAGCTGTTATATTATAATACTAATTATCTGTGAGAATGAAAACCTTAAGAAATTCTACAATACCCGAGTTCAATTTTGCATTTGTAATTTTCTGGTGCGGCTAGCATTAGCAAGGTGACTTTCGCATATAATGTCTTCCACTACTGCACATAGTAACTCTTTCTCTATCTCTTTTATCTACCGTCAACTCCACATGAGTTTTACAAAATACAGCGCTGGTTTCGCTGACTGTCAACCAGCAGTAATTCTTCTTAGATTGTGCTGCCTCTGCCAAACGAACCCAAAACTTTTGTTTGTTTCGCTACTGCTTCGACTGATCCCGCCCGATGTGAAATCCATAGTTTATCAACATCGGACCATTATCGGGATCTGATATTATCAGGGTCGGATTATTACCTTCTCATTGAAAGAAAAGCCTATACAATGCGAGGTCAGCTAAAACTGGAAATATATAGCTCGATATCTCGTCAAGTGTACATTAAAATTTATCAATACCTGTAACTGCTTTACACGCCTGTGTGTGTGTTTCGCATTAGGGATGGAAGAAAGGTTGCCTTTCGATGCAGAATATACATTTCAGTGTCGCGGTGCTTTCTCACAAAAAAATATGAAATACGTTTTGGACGTAGCCAAAAACAGACTCCCTTCTAGGGAGATATTTTGTATCTGCTTTACACGCTTCAACTCTGGGGACTTACCATAAAGTATAGCTCATAGTCTAATTACCCGTTGCCGTGGAGCAATACTACTAATCCGCATGTAGAGAGAGGGTTACATAGACGTATAGAATTTTGTTATATTTTAAGGGGTTCTAAGTTATGGTAAAACCCCTGAGCTCGTCTCCTCCCGTCCCTTCCAATATACCGCTGCCAAGCTGACGTTATATAGATAATTACTGGCTGATGTCATCTAATAACATAATTACACTTTTCTTGTTTTGTATATTACCTTAGTATTAGGTTGATAAAGTATGTGTGATCCTAGAACAAAACAAGCTTCGTGCACTACATTATTTTAAGAAAACAAAATAATTATTATAATTTTTATAACATCGTTTTATATCAGTATTTTGTTAATATTTATAAAGGTTGTAACCGAAGTCTTGTCTAACCAGAATTTATTATCTGTTATTTTTTATAAACTATTATTATCACATTAGCAATCAGACGTTATATTATTATTGTATCAATTTGTATAGAATTTGTCAATTTACATTCTCTTTAATATTGTAACATTTTCATTAATTCTACTGGAAACCTCACCAGTACAGTGAATGGAAGTATTAATGCGAAGCAGTGCAAATTATTTATTTAATTTAAGTATAAATAAATTGTAATTTATTGTTAATGATGACAATATAGTTTTGGAATTTTTAATGCATCCTTTCTTTGATTTTTACACAAACCTTTACGATGGGCGGAAAGAAGGAGTCATAAAAAAAAACAAAATCCATAAAGTGATTTCATAATTTATTTGTAATTGAGATCACAAGCCACTTAAAATTTAACGTATACGACATCCAACAAAACTCGACAATATGTGATCACGGCCTTACGATACACGGACAAATTTTGTACATAATATAACTTAGGGCAACACTAAAATCACAAAACCGAATATCATGTAAATTCATAACAAAATAGGTCAACTTCTAAAATAGTTAGTTACCGCTATCATTTCGTTCTAGAAATACAGGGACTTCACAAAAGAACATAAAAAAATCCATGTTTAGTAAACCATTGATTTGTTTATGAACTCCTAATTTTGTAACTATTACTCTTTTTAGACACACAAGTAGATCTGCTGGACGTCACGAACACATATACCGGTAATCGGTGAGTAAACCTAACGTTAATTTAACACTAGCTCGTGACACAGACCGCACCTGGCTTTATTATTTTCAGTTTTCGTAGCAAGCGCTTAGCCTAAGGTTTATAATATTAAATTGAATTTAGTCGAAGTCCTCATCAGAGTCTGTCTTCAAAACGCTGTCTGAACCAGAGCCACCCTCGCTGTCCACTTCAATCTCACTGTACACAAAAAAAAATGGATTAAACTAACAGTAAAAAAAAAAAAACAAAATCGGTTCATCCGTTCGGGAGCTGCGATGCCACAGACAGACACACACAGACGTTAAACACCCCGTCGTTTTTGCGTCGGGGGTTAAAACATTAGACATACAAATGATTTTCAAACATGATAGGATTAGTGTTTGTAGTCTGCAAAAATGGGACCTGTTGCACTTATGATAATCGAAGACATTTCGGAGAAAGGATTTCGTCAGAATTTCCTGTCCCAAAAAAAACTTCGAAAGATGAATGAATCGGATGAATCGGTCAGTCCTAAATTAGTGTGTTAAAGCTGCGCCTGATTACGGACATTAGCCATAGTAAACCCTAGCCCTTTTTAGCATACAAACCATAATTTCGTACATTCTTTAGTTCGTAAGGGATACTTATGATTAACATAAAGCAGGTAGATAGTTGCGAAACTCGTATGTGATTATTATCGCTTCGCGTATACGAGTTTGTGTATCTTGTTCTCGTACCTTGGGCTTGTGTAAACAAGCTTAAATAATGCGTTCATGCAATACGTAAGGATATTCTTGATAGGTAATAATATCGATGGCATTCTGAACATGGAGATGATGAGATAAAACCTCTTTTTTGATTATTCTCAAGTCAAGTCAAAGCATTTTTTTCAAATAGGCACATAAAAGGCACTTTTGAACGTCAAAAATTACAATGAAATAGAATTGATTCTAGTCGCCCCTTCCAAAAGGTAGTTTTCGTATGGAGAAGAATGGGCAAGAAACTCCACCGTTACTCTTTTAAATGTTTTACAATATTTTGCATACATTAATTATATAATAAAATAATATGTGAAGACGATGCACCTAAAATAAAATTACTATACCACAATAGGTAAAAGAATTAAAAATGAAACCATGACATATAAATTAATAATCTGATACATGGTGCTCACATATTTACAAAAATGGAAAAAGTAAACGAATTTCATAAAAATATATATATATATATATATATATATAAAAGCTATTTTAACAAGTAATAAGTCAGGGTGTGAGTTATGAGTTCTAGCAAATTAGCCATCGAGCGATTAGTTGGGATCATTACAAACGTAGTTGGGTGTAAAGCTAGCTCACTTTTTCATTACAAACGTAGTTGGGTGTAAAGCTAGCTCACTTTTTCATTACAAACGTAGTTGGGTGTAAAGCTAGCTCACTTTTTTTTGCTGTTTGTCTAATTTTCTTTAAATCGAATATGAAGTCGTATAGTAGGATTTTGTTTAAATTAAAACAGTTCTTGTTATTTTGAGGCGTATGTTTGAGTGTAGATTAGGATGATTCAATGACTGAAAAAGTAACACCGAATGGCTGAAATAAGTGATTACTCTTGGAATCAAACTTTTGGTTAGTTTTCACTGTATCTTTTGTGTAACTTGCCTAAACTTAACTTAACTTAACTTGCCTGTCTTTTTCTGCTCCGATTAAATTGATCTCTACGATATTTCTGTCAAAAAATATTTATTTGTCAATATGTTGTGAGTGTAGTAGATATGTTTAGAATTTGTAGGTAAGTATGATAAATGCACTGTGTTTAAAATAGTCTTCAGATAGACAATGTTCAAGGAAAAACTATAAAACTTATGTGGTTATCAAAATCGAACCGCAAATTCAGCATCTGTATTTTCTTCCTCGATAAGATTTAAGACAGTTAAATTCGAAGACAAGCAAAGCACTTGTGGTTACACTGTGGCGTCGATAAATAAAGTAAAGGCCAGTGTGGCTTAGGCCTTACTGGTGTCAAATTATTAGCAAACCGCTTGTCAACATCAGTTTACCTATATGGGTGGATATTTTCTACTTTGTAAGTAAAGTGAATGATGGATGGTGTTAAGTTGTCCACTTACCCGTTCAGATCCTTGGTGAGTTGTATATCTACATTGGTGGCTGAATCGTTGAGGCCGTTGAGAGCTTCGCAGAAGTCGCTGCCCACACTCTGGAGGTGATGAGTGTTTAAGTGGAAGCCCTGCGGATGATGAAAGTTACGTTGATATTCGAATCGTTTTGCTCGAGTGGCTCGAGGTCCTGGGACATGATTCAACATTTCCGTCATTCGCCGAACTGTGTTTCAATCATGGTTTCGTCATTAGGTACGTATTTAGGACTGTCAGCTTCACTCGTACATGTTGCGGGATACCCGTTGGCTTTTAGATGACAAAATGCCAGAAGTTTTTTATTTACATGAGCGGTTTCTCAGGGCTGTATGTGTAACATTTCATCACAGATGGCGTAAGTGTACATCTAGATTCAAGGTATACAGCAAAGAGTCTCTAACCGGCACGGCAACCAAGACGTCTTATAACACTATAAATAGCAATATTTTGACCGGTATTATTCATACATGTGTACGTCATGTAGTATAGATACCACTTCGTGTCACGAATTTACAAATGGAAGATGACCGATTCTGTTGAGTCATAGGACATGCTGCATCCCTGATTATGTATTCATTGATGGGATTATTATACCTTCATGTGGTTTCCTTTATAAGGTATTTACGAGCAAATTTATAAAACATGTTTCTCTGGATTGACAGTATCTTTTATCAAACTAGAAGGCTCCACATTTTTCAAACCTGGACAGCGAAAATGAAGCGTAAAAAACTAATAAAAATACTTAAGTTAATTAAATTATTTACATCAAGTGACAAGATTGCAATAAAATCATTACCTGCTTGGTACTAATTCGTCTGCTACCCACATTAATTCCACAAGCTATACTTAATAAAAACAATTTACGATTAGCATATCGCGAGGAAACGTTCGCAATCACACCGAGCCCTCGCAAGGATGATTCATTAATAAAACAACGTACGAATAGCAGTCTTCCCACATAAAGTAGATGGAAGATTTGTAGCGACTGAAACCTTATCAGGGGGATCTAGTATCGAGTATGGGATGGTCACCGCTAGATGTATTAGCCCACATGGCGGGTAGCTAAGTATCGTTATCATTAATCTGAAGATCTGTCATTTCTAATTGGAGTATAAGTGTGATAGAATGCGTATCTTTACCTATTATATTACTTCAGAATAATCTTTGTTTTTATGGTGAGACCGTTTGAGGGCAGGTCTATCAGAAATATTATATGAAACACGATCATTTCGTTTAAAAATAAACACTAAATAAAATCTTTAGGATTCTTGTGCGGACTCTACTTCAAATAAGTTTCAACAGAAAATATAGCAAAATCGCCGTGATTGATAATTCCACAGACCTTGAAAGGGCCTCTGTCAAATCCACAGAAGGATGCTTCCATTGTGTACGACCTGGTGACGCCCAGGTGTCTCCACACGGTGACCCTGGCGGTGCTCTCCCGTTCCCGTTCCACTCTGAAGGAACAGGACCCGAGCGCGAATGCAGGCGACAGTCGATGCATTAGCGCTGGCAGCATCTGAGAAGCACAAACATATAGTATAGGCGTATAGTACAGGCATGCAAAAGCTAAACTGGGGCTGCTTCTAAGAAATTCCTTGTAGACAATCCCATTAACACTGCACGAACCGGGGATCGCACCCAGTTGGTCGCTCAGCCGTCGCGCATGCGACTCAAGGAGGTAGTCACAAACATGCAACTTTTGTTTGTGTGGTCTGTACGAACGAGGTAGACATTTTCCTTAAATGTCGTTAAAGTCAACTAGAGGATATCAGGAAGTACCTACGTAAGTAAGTAAGCACAGTAGCTGCACTGATAACATCTAACAATCTTATTACTGTAGGTACCTACCCACTTACGCCATTTACCCGTTTTCCAAGTCCGCTGTCTATGACAATATCTTTGAGATTCCAATTGCTTGTATGACTTTGACTTACCAGATGTTAATGATATACCTAAACATTTTATGATGAATTTTATGATCTGTTACACATTTCCAACGGAGTGTCAAAGGCCTTTCAAAGTATTGCCGTGTGTCTACTATGATCGGTCACTTTTGTATTGAACATCGAATCAAACTCAAGGAAAAAGTTACCTACTTTTGAAAGGCATTTAAAAAGTTACTAGATTGTTCGCTAAGATTTATAAATAGGTTTGTTTATAACGATTATCTATTAATTTATTGGCAAAAATATGTCCTTGTGTGCTTACTAAATATTTGACTGGTTCATCCGGAACTATCCGGTCGTTACTGCACCAGCTCTCTGCGCCCGCGCACCCATAGAAGAACACGTTCTTCTTCCGCGAGTGCCCGTGATAGTCACAGTACACCAATGGCGGCTTCTTCCAGACACGAACAAGGTACTCTATTAGACCCTGAAATATTAGCAAAAGTTAATTCATTTACATACACTGACTGCACAGCTACTTACTACGTCTTAGATAGGTATATTTTCGTTACCCCCAATCCACTCATGATTGTAGGCAGAACCATGTTATAAAGCTCTAGAGCTTTGACTAAAACGAGAATATTTTCTAACAAATAATCTAATGTCTCATCTAATATAAAATCTACACTTTGCCCACCTGGGGATCGAACCCAGGATAACATCCGCAAATGCATTCGATGCTACCTTTCGACAAGGCAATATATTAAATATGTATTTAATTCAGGAAATTATATATCTATTGGCCTGTAACGTTATCTCACCTTAGTATGATAAATAGAAGGATGTAAAACGGGACTCGGTTTACACCACCGTCGATTTAAATCTTCATTAGTCAAGCCGCATCGATGGCTGCAATAAGAAATGACAATTTACAGGACGAGATAACCAGGAAATCTTATGAGCGACAAGTTAGCGCCGATAACACGTCGGGACATGTCCATTGAATTAAAATGACACAACCATGGATCGAGAGTCAGGCGTCGTCACTTCACGAACAGACATGAGGCCGTGGCGAATCAGTTTATTTTACAACTTCATACAAACGCTTCGATTGTAGCGGTTATTCTTATTAGATGCGGGACACGAACGCAAGGAAAACTATAAACGCCGGGTATATAAAATAATAATCGATTCTGTCTCTTATAAGGTTCTTCTACTAGACAAAGAAAACTTTACGGAGACAGTTTAATATGACAAGCTATTAAATGAAATGAAATGGGTGACCACGTAGGAATTCGTAGTGACATGTAGTCAGGTGCGTCCGTGCAGCTGAGAGCACGCGCCTCCGCACTGCAATGCTGTCAAAAATCATTTCTCGTGACAACGAGCGACGGTTCCAGTGAATGCGTTATTGGCTGGCACTTGTGCATTTTATGTTATTCATACACTTGGAAAAGCACGCATAATAAAGACTAAGACTTCCTGTGTGAGGGATTTAGTCATTATATTTATGGTCCTGTCCATGAGTTAATGGTGGCACAGAGCGCGTCACACACACGGAGCGAAGGAATACCAATGGGTCGATAGATTACATAGTTATGCTTTTAGGTCTGGACAAGATTTGTGCAAAATAGAATTACCTAAAGGGTAGAGGGCAATTTCTGCAGTGGGCTCACAAACACTACTGAGACTGCTGATGACGATAAAAAGTCCAAGAACGGAGAGCTAAAAATGTTTATTACTCGATATTAGCAGGTCAGAGCTATGATGTAATCAATTTAAACATCGTATGCTCCGTAAAAAATCTCCGCTTTATCACGAGTCGCAAGTTTACAGTGAATAAAACTTGGTTCTTTAACAGGAGTTAACACCACATAAGCTCAAGTCACAAGTGTGCTTAAATTTACCCCATGATTTCTCAGACCGTACATGGTCAATGCTGTATAATGGGCTTTTACCGTAACCTCTAAATAATGAGGTATTCTGGAAAATGTAACGGGCTGGCTGATTGGTAATGGCTAAGGCAATCCTTTGTTCATTCTAGAATAGAATTTCCCGTATTCATCTGATTAAGGGCTGATTTTTCAATCTACAGATAATTTTTATTTGTGGAATAAAATTGACGTCTGACAGTTTTTGTATGGCAGAACCACGGAGTAAATACTAAGAGGAGATGGCCTAAGCAACTGTGCACTGTGATTACAACTAGGCCATGACGTCATCATGTAGGCGTGGCCTCGTTGTCAGTGGATTGTTGGCGTTCGTCCTGTGCACAACTTTGTAAAAGTACCCATTTTACATTTTTATTTTGTAAAACCTACTCGGATAGACGTTCTGAAGCTATGGATGGCATCACATTTCATTTGTAAGTAATTTTTATGCGTAATTTAAGAAAATTGTTCTAGAAAAATCTCTTAGCGTCGGCGTTTCCAAACATAATTCTACCTGACACTAGATGGCGACACTTGGTGTCATGGGAACTAAAAATATTTAGTTACGTAGAGCTCAGTACTAACATTTTTAATAATCATATGTACTGAAATTTGTTCGACATTCATTCTTATAAACCCTCTAATGGCCAAAATACTATTTTTGTAGTTTTTATATCATTTTGTAAACGGACCGCCATCTGTAGTCAACTCTGAACAAAAAACAAAAAGACAGGGCCGTAATTAGAATCCAATTATTTTACCGAATGTCCCGCGGCTGTCTCATAAATGGAAAGTACTTAAAACGCTGGACATAAAAATATAATCTCCTTTAAATTAAATATATACCTACCTATCTCATCATCTGCCTAGCCTTTTCCCAACTATGTTGGGGTCGGCTTCCAGTCTAACCGGATGCAACTGAATACCAGTATTTTACATGGAGCGACTGCCTATCTGACCTCCACAACCCAGTTACTGGGTAATACGATACCCCTTGGTAAGACTGGTTGTCAGACTTTCGGGCTGCTGACTACCCGTAACGACTGTCAAAGATCCACGAATGACAGCCGGGACCAACGGCTTAACGTGCTTTCCGAGGCACGGAGGGGACACGGTATGTAAAGATGGTCACCCATCCACAGACCAACCGCGGCAAGCGTAGCTTAACCTGATCGATCGACCTGTGCGGCTGTTATTATTTGGCCACGGGCCCCTCCATAATATACCTAATATGTTCTGGACATATCGTTTTTTTTTTTTTTGTATGGAAGAATCGAGAAACGATAACTTTCCGATTTAGTCAATCACTAGCGTTTATATAAAATAAATGGCTTTTGCACAGCACAACGATAGGAGATTGATGTTTTTGTGTGAGTAAGTTGTATGGTGCATGGTAAATGCACGTTGTGTTTGATGAGTTAAGGTTTATAATTGATTGAGTAGAACGTTCTGATTTATGAATTGCAAGTGTGTGCGCGACTTTGTCTAAGCTTTTACTGAACTAAATGTGTAGTAGTGGCGCGGTGGTGGGGCCAACCTAGCGACATCGGGTTCTGATACATTTTCAACTACCGGGCATATCTCCTTCTTTTATATATCTATGTTTGACATTACTGGTTTCGGATGGTAAATGATAAGTGATTTTATTTTTATATAAATTTTCACAAAGAGTTTTACACGTCAATCATATTTGTTTGAACAAGATGAGGTCAGGGTTTCTTATCTGACTACTCTGAGAAGAAAGGCCGAAACAAACTCAGAGGTCACAGTCTCTTTTAAAGTTCAGACATAATCTTGGTCAGGTTATATGAAAACCATGTGTGTCTGAGATGGTCTTTTGAGGAAAGAAACACACAGATTGAGAGGACCTGTCCAGTCAGTGCACGCATTTGTCAGAAATCGTACAGCTCAACTCAAAACTTATGGAGCTCAACGATGAATTGTCACGTAAACGGGAGAAGGTGTTTTTTCTTTTCTAAAAAGACTAGCTTTGTAGAACATCTTGATAACTCTTTTTAACAAGATAAGTAATTAAAAAATCAGAGAAAGTCTAATAATCATCTTTCGTCATTCATCAAAAACCTTTTTATTCAAACGTTTTTTTTTCATAGTAATAACATTTTCAATAAAAAAATTTGGTCCGAAAATTCTGAGTACGACCCTGTTGCATCCTGCACTTAGTGACATCTAGTGTGAGATAGTTACGTTACTACAAAATAAAATTGTCAGAACGAATAACAAGTTTTACTATTGACCGGTAGATGAAAAATAAAGAAGGGGGCGGGATCTAGCACCCCCTCACCCCGCAAAATGTCACGCGTTGTTTCCTAAGGAAATCTAATTACAACATCTCCTCTTTGTATTTACTCCGTGGGCAGAAATTCAAAATTATCCCTACAATAAAATTACTTGGCGTTAGAAATATCAGCCCTGAAACAGAAGACTCATATCGGTAATTTGACACCCAAAGGTTTTAAAGGGATGATGAACATTTTATGATGAAAGAGTGTCACATATTTCAGGACGCTACGTGCTCTGATGTTGTTTTTGATAAGGTGTTCTTCCAAGAATCAAGGGACGAAAATAGTTTTACATTCTACGAGTATATATCAAAGAACAGCATCACGATCGATTCACACATGTACTATGCATCGAAGGCACAGATTAACAGATATACTCGTCCGGTCGCAATACCGACTGGTACAAACAACCGTCGAAAATAACAACCTTTTCCTTTTGCGCTAGTAGTTAAAAATTTACATCTCGCGTTGGATTCAGATGTCCAAGCAGGTTCTTTTTATTATTAAAAATATCAGTTTTAATTAAAAAGGCAAAACAGTTCTATGTTATTCTATTACTAAAAGATAACTGAAGTTCAGGGGTAACTTGTGTACTTTTTACGAATGATATTTCTGAAAAACAACTTTCAGTGGAGGCTAGACATTGCTTAAATATAATGATAGATAAAATTTATATATCGCGCGATAAGCCGCAGACAAAACTAGTTTCCAATTAATACCAATGACGCATAGAAATTGATTTTAACAGTATATCTTAACTTCCTTTTCAGAGAATCACATCAGAGTTACCAGCTGCTGCTAAATGAAAAATAACAAACGTCAATTGTATCATTACTTACAGCTAGGTAGGCTTAGTACGTCTGTAATCTACGACTGTTCACTATAGTTCTACCGTTATTAAAGGGCAATTCTTATAGAGTACGTGCCTCTGACATAATCGCATTCGCCAAGGTACACCAAGAAAAGAATACGAGTAACTGTAAAGGTGTTTATAAAATATTATTATGTCATTAAAGTGTCCCTGTGATGTAACTCGGAAACTTTATAGTTCCCAGAACTGAATCATTTTATATTCACACCTCACACATCTTGATAAGTGATAATGAGCTAAGAGTGTGTACAAAGTATTAACAAAACGGTTAACGAAACAATTTTATAATTATTCTCGGATATTACGTTTTTATATTGCACGTTAGTTAATTTAGCTGGAATTTAATAATTCGTATGATTTAAAGTGGAGATGTTTTGCAATTCTGATTATTCTGTGCTGTGCGCATGGTTGGTGGATATTTTTTCCTGGAGCGGTCGGGCGTTCGTCCAATTAAGAGTGGTTCAGTGGAGGCGCATCATTAGCGGACGCGGAGGCGGCGCGAGGCGCGGCTCGGGCGCCGTGCGACTCACGCCCGTCCCTGGCTGCGGCCTTCGCTCCGCGACCGGTTGCGCATCTTTTACTCTAATCAGGGAAAAAAATAAGCGTCGTCCGCATGCGCGAATGAAAGCGAACAAGCGAGAAGCTGCACCCCGTCTGCCGTGTTTTATGGTGGATTGTTGCGGTACCAGAGCAATGAACAGGGATGTCGCATGCCAACACTTAATTACCTCTAACTAAGTTATTTTGCTGCCTCGACCATTTAAAAGGCTTCAATTTGCACGAACAACAAAACATTTATAGAGCAGTACCAATTTTACTAAATCAACGTCAATTCCTTTATCGTTAAGTAATGTTAAGTCCCCTATCCTGATGTCGTGCAATTCTTGAAATACGGTGCTATCAAATTTGTAACGACTTGTATTTAATTAGCTCTTCTCTGTGCGTCCGTGTTGTTACAATACTTGTGTGTATTACCAACGTTATTAAGCAGTAACCCTTCGAGGCGCGCAGTGACGACCGCGGCTGGTTCAAGGGTCCGCCTGCTCATCTATTTATAGCTCGCTGCGCATCGATGCTATCGGACCTCGGCAATACTTCGGGCTCGCTCGATCCCTGCCCGCCCTCTATGCACCCTTCGCATATCGTTCAGCCAGTAAATAGACCAAATAAACACTACCATTTTATATTTATTCCACCTATTTATATCATATGTCCATTGTTTCTGCCTCAGCAGGAATTCATAGCCGACGGCCAATTCCAGTCCTTGGCCCGAGATCGTCGTTATATTGCTCAAATTGCACGTCGTCGATAAATACGGATACTTTACTCTTTGTAAATGGACACCTAGAGACAGTAATAATTTAACGTCGGTAGATACCGACGGAGACTAGGGTTCAGTTTAGAGATAAGTCGGCAGGCCCATGGCACACGTCACGCTCATCCGTATTCCTAGCGCGGAGGCTGTTTCCTGTGAGCGCACCGAGAGTACGCGCAACCACGGGTTCTCGACGGGCGCATGTCGATCGAAGGACGAGACGTTTGTTCGCTTGTAACGTTAGAAGGGAAGCCGAGGCGGAGTGGTCCGCGTTAGGGGACGCGAAGAGCTCGGCGACGACGCTAGGATTCGCCAGCCGTCGTCGGCAACTCTGTATTCGTGGTCGACACCGGACACAGCGCGAGTTATTTACGATAGTCGCGAGACAATCGGCCGGTCGCAGCGCTTATCCGGTGCCACCGCGACAATAACATGACGTGGTTATCTTTATTAAATAGCGTTCTATGGAATTAACACACGTGCCTAGCTTGTATTTATAGCCTTGCTGAATCAGTTACCAGGAATGACAGGTACATCCATTAGATGCAAGAGAATGTGGATAGGTATATTTATGGTGTTATCTTTGTTACTATATCTTCATGCGGATGACTTTCCAATGGTGTAAGATTCTTTATTGCTAGTCTACAGGTCGTCGCAAGTTAGGTGACTGGAGTAACGGCGTCATTATAACTGATTTTATTTGCCGGGTGTTGGCGGAAGCGGAGCAATTCACCACAGGACGGTTCAATGACACGCCACTTTTCTCCGGCGACAATCCTCACTGTCGGAATGCAGTCACCATTAGCCAAGAAGCACTCCTGCGAGGGTATTTATTATTTTCACAGCTCTGATTAAGGCCAAAAATGTTTTAAGTGGCCACCATAGGTGCTATAACTGGCAGCGTTTAAAGATGTGAATTCCAAATTGCCAAGGTTTTTAGATAACGAAGTTATGCATGAACAGCTCACGCTCGTTTAATTTTGTATAATATTTGGATGCAATGGGTATGGTATAACTCTACTACGTGTGGATCGTGCCTGCGCGGCGACAGTGATGAACTTGATAAGCCCACATGGGGCAGCACCTCACCAGGGCTGAGGGCACCACTCAACGCTGCCGCGCCGATCAGCTCCTATTGATTTAGGAGTCGCGAGTGTGATCATTTGACGTTCCTCACGACTGTTGCTGATATTCGCAAATAAAACAAACAGCTCGTGTATCAAGTTAGTTATTTCTTTGTAGGAAGTAACGACCAAGAATAGCATTGGGTGGGAATTAAAATCTATTTTCATTTTATGATAGAGCTGGGTTGTCATAAGATTATGAATACTTAAGTTCAGGAGGTTCATTTATTTCAATAGTTAATTATAATCTGTTTAAGCTTGTGTTTAAAAACAATCTTAGTTACAATAATAAATCCTACGTTATTGACTCTTTCATAGACGTCTTCACGGATCCTGCATTTCCCGCGCTTTCACTTACATTCTTTCATTCACAAAATAAGTTACAGGCCGAATAAAAAAGCAGGTGTCTGTAAGTAGAAATGACCCATTAAATGATTAAATTGCAATACCGTTAGCACAGTGACAGGTTGTGATTACTACACGGTGACTCATTATTTCCATCAGTTAAGTGTTCCAATTTGCTCGAGACTACCTTTACCTTCTCGCCTGTTTTATCTAAAGTACTAGACCAGTATGCAATTAATACGTGTTCTATCAATTCAGATGTAGCACTGACTGCATACATTAAGAGTGCTGTAATTAAGGTCTTTATTTCCGAGGTGATTGCTTGTATTTTTTAATGATACATAATGTAGAGTCCCGTAGCGTGTTGTACTCTTTTTCTGTACTTACAAGATTATACGTTTTTTAAACAAATGCAAACAAGAAAATAATGAGCGTTTATGGTATGTGGAGGGGTCGCTATGAAGAGCAGTCGTAGTCGGTAAGCGAGTGCCACAGAGGGCACGACATAGGAGTGCATTATTTACATAATAGCAACGACTGGGCGGCCTTGGCGCATGGCAGCCTCCTATAAATTCTGCTCTTCCAGTTCGCGTTGTTCAGCTTATCTCATTATATCAGTATCAACTCGGAACGTGCATCGTAATACTCGTAATGATTCATTACGACTGTGCACAGCTACGTTTGGAAGACAGTTCAAGTTGAATGATGACGGCGATGACTCGTCGACGGGTGGTCGTTGACTCCGGCCCATTCGTCTACTACAATGATGCAAGACGCAGAGCGTGAACTATTCGCACGAGATCGGCGTTCTTTGTTAGCTGTGGCGGTCGACGAAGGTAAGCTGAGGGTTGGTTGCGTGGCGCGGTCGCAGGCTGCGCGGGCGCGGCGCGCGGCCGTGCGTACATTGCCCGCGGCGGGCGGCGGCGACCGCGTGCGCAGCATTTAGCGCCGCGCGCGACCCGCTATTATGAGCCTCGCACTCGTAATTCATTAGCTGACTCCGCTCGCCTCGTATTATTTATGACCGCTTAGGTTTTGTACGCGAATACTTTCCTTGTAGGCACTTTCAAAGTTGTGCCCTCTTAATGGCGATACGAGTCAGGAATAATAATGACAGCTGAATAGAATATCCGAGGTCAAGGATTTGCATGATACAATGTTCTTTTCATGGCTCTTTTTCATAGGTTTACTGTTCAATGCGCATGATTTATTACACGTCAAGAAAGTGTTTGTGCGCAGGTTTGGCTCCATAAAATGGTTCCGAGTACCGATTTGAACAGACACATTCAAAGCCAACATTTTTCTGTTTTCACACGGAGGGTCGCAATATGTTACTTTATATATGTAATAATGATCCTATGACTTATCATAGGATTATTATGGGTTAGCATAATTATAGCCATTATAAGTCGTTGAAATAGTGTGAAATCTCTTGGCTTGATGAAGATCGTTAATATATGCAGCAATAAATTGTTTTTTTTTTCAGAGTTTTGATTTATGAATATTAGAAGTTTTGAATGATATGTTGCATTTATTATAAAAATTGCAAAATATGGGCCGTAAAAATGGTATGTGATTAGATTATTATTAGGGTGGTTATTTTAGCGGCGATTGCGGCAGGATTGACGAGCAGCGGGAGGTGTCTGCGGATCCCGCGCTCGGTTTCCCGGAAGGTTCTGGATTATATTTTAATTGCCGGGTGTTGATGCCTATATCCTTGGTTAATAACTCAAGGTGATACCGCCGCCGTAGAGCATATAAATCGCGGTACAGACGTGTTTGCGCATTGCTTGCGGAACCGTCCATTTTATACTTGACCGCTATCAATTCGCGGCTATTATTAATCACGTTGTGTAAAATTTTACGACAGGAATTTATCGTCATCGTGTATTACGAGCATGAACAGCTATGACGGCGACGTTTATAGAATATAATACGTGTAGTGACGATGAGGAAAATGTATGTTGGGCCTGAGAGCTGAAAGCAATCCCGAGGGAATCCGGAAGCACAATGGAGGCAACACTAATTGTGCAATTGAGCTTTAGATACGCCGCGCGGCTGCGTCCGCGCACGGTGCAGCGATGTGAACACCATGATACGCCATGAATTCTCCACATTGAATTTTTTTGAACGATTCCAACGGAAGTAATTGAAAGTCTTCATTGGCACTTGGCAGTAATTGAGAATCAGTGAGAGTTCCTTGGTAGGTGTTATAAAACATTTAGGAATTTATAGCCTGATCATGGACTATCATCGTTAGGAAATGAAAGGCAAATTTTCTAAATTGCTGAAGCTGTTTTTTCTCAAGAGTTTGTAAGCTATATATATTTTAGTGTTAGCTGGAAAATTGTAATTTAGTATCTAGTGTTATTTCATGAGTTAAATTAGGGTTTATGTGTCCGTTATAATAAACCATAATTATAATACTGTTTGTTCCGGTCCCACAGACAAACCGAGAAAATGGTTTTGCGGGGCATAGTTCATAAGAAAACATTTTTGTAAACTTGTAGAAAAAAAAAATAAAAAATACAGGGTTCGATTTATCAGGTGGAATGATGCCTATTCGTATTTTTTGCACTTTGAAGATACGTGCAAAAGAACAGACTCGCATCAATCATAAAATTAGCAGCCTAGCCTTGTCCCAATTATGTATGTTAGAGGGGCGGGACGTTAATATTTTGACGGGACGACTGACCTCCAACAATTTTATTGGTTGCTTTTTAAAATGTGTCTGATGTTTTAAGGTCGAACCACTTTATTTTAGCAATCAAAGGCATCGAAATTTTGGTATGACAGTCCGATTGTGTGAAGTTATTTCTTGATGGTTCGTAGCTGTTACCATTGTTCGTATATTCGATACAGCAATCCGGTCCCACTATACGTGTTGATCTAGTGTCAATATTTTGAGAGTCAACACGGATAACAAAGAACGGTATAACTGGCTGCTAAACTCGACCTTCAAACAAAACACTTAGGATATAAAATACAGAAAAAAATCTACCATTCCTATCAATAAGGGATTATGGCCCTTAAACCCTTTTAGTAGGTGCGAAAGTTGAGAGCCAGGTAGTCCTATTCGGTCGTGAGAAAGCAGTGATCGGCGCCGCAGATGAGCCATTGAGATTGGTTTTACGATATTTCAAAATCACGTTCATAACCTTGAACCTTTGGGAAGGAAATCACACGTCAACACAACAATAATTATGATAACACCAGCTATTTTCTGCTTTCTGCAGTAGATTGAATATTTCATCCTTGGTGAAGCTAAGGGATAGGTACTTTAGGAATAAGGCTTGTTTCTTTTCCAGAACATAAAAATTGGGTATGATGTCTAGCCCGTTT
This sequence comes from Gortyna flavago, assembly GCA_963669345.1. Classification (NCBI taxonomy): domain Eukaryota; kingdom Metazoa; phylum Arthropoda; class Insecta; order Lepidoptera; family Noctuidae; genus Gortyna; species Gortyna flavago. The sequence continues at coordinate 13,689,750 of OY770126.1, forward strand.
TTATATAAAATTTTTGATTTTGGTTATAAAAATGCTCGAAGTATGTATATTTTTCGTCTCACTAAATAACTTTTATTTACAGTACGATAATGTCTACAGTGCATGCCCTATTCCACCTTGAAAAAACTCTTCACTGAGTGCAATAAACCTCTTTTCATATTTTTCGCAAACGACTAAGTTGTCCTTCGCTGCAGGCAACGCCAACGACCTTAAGGCTTAATTAATTACAACAAGACACAACGTAATATTAATAAGATACCCTTATCCCTGACATAATGAGCAATAATTGCGAAAAATAACATAGCTAACGCATGTGGTTATTATTTTAATGTTTACCGTCATCTTAGGTATAGATAGTTCCAATTAAAATTCCAGTAAGGATCTTCGTATAATTTATCGATACGAACATCGAATGTGTTGAAAATGATGATTTTACACACATTCGTGATTAGGGGTTGTCGTGTACACGGCCGGGGTAAATTATAGTGTAGGTGTGAGGCGTGCCTCTGCGGTCCCTCCAGTCTTCTGACACCTCGGCAGGCCCTCGTGTGTACGTCAATTATAACGGGAAGCGATCTTACGCCGACCAAGACTGATGTTGTACCTTCAATCTCTAGGGAGTAATTGCTTAAACACATAACCACTGACGTCAGGGCGACGCGCGACGGTGCGACGCGAATCAATGTAGCATTTCGCCTATCGCAAGCTATCAAATCTATTAGCTGCACGTGGACCCTTCATAATAGAAAATACGTGGCGCACATTATATTTATAACAGTTATTTTACAAAATTATGATGTTGGCTAAGTTGGTTTATCCCACGCGGTAAATGAAGGCGTCGATATTTACCTAAAATGCGTATGGATAAAACAACAAGTTTGTATGTTACTTAATGAATTATGACAGTGACTTTATAGCCTGGCGACAGATTCTAACGAGACTTCGCATGCATCTACTGAATTTAAATATCTACTGAAGTTAATACTAACATAAGTCACATAAGGAGAAGCGATGGCCTCTTCATATCCGTGTCTGCATTAAACCAAGAACAAAATGAAATACGATAACTAGCAGCTGGGGATGGCATGCGAAGAAAGATAAACGAAGAATTGTTATCATGTGTTTTGCAAATTTTAATATTTCTGCTCAAGGCCCAGTGCCTTACTGGACCTAGACTGGTGTTCTAAGAAACAAATCACTGTTTTAATTTGATTCTGAATCTTTAAATAAAGAAATAATAGGACATACAACATTGGTAGCTAAGCTGTAAAGCACACACACGATGTTATTCGTAGGAACCAAACTTGCATAACATTATTTCAGTCAGCACTTATATTTGATGATGCTGCTGCAACAATGTTGCAACTTTTCTTTGCAATGAATATAGAGTTAAATAAGGAACTATGCACGAATCTTAAAAAAAGTAAATTACAAAACGTTACGTACTGCCCTTAATTAAAGTAATTCCTAAGAGAACGAGTTGCATACTTCACAGTTATAAATACAAAGTGTCATCATAAGGCACGCCCGACAAGACACGATGCGCGGGCGCCGAGCTGAGCCAGCCATGCAAATGCTACGACTCTGGGGCCAAAAAAACTCTAATTGCGTCTCGGACCAGTATACCCTTTGCCGCGATGTCATGAGTGATTAAGATTCCGACTACTAACAAGCCAAATCAATCAAATTCCACCGATACATTAATTTTTAAATATCAAAGACGTCCGTCGATTTTATCTGAAGGTTCCTGAACTTACATTTGAGCTTCAATTTTGAGCTTCAAGTTTCTTTTCCTCCTGCGAAACTTGGAAAAACCAATTGAATTTCTTGAGAAGTATTGATTCTTCTAAATTATTTCCTTGAAATTCGGTTCGGTGGATCAATATGTACGTAATTAGGTACAACGTTTAGTTCTACTAGGCAATGTTAATGGGATCACTGAGTCAAAATTGCATTAACAAAAACACGCTTTAAATCGTTCTGACAACATTATGCCGATTCGTTCTATCAATTTTACGCTATTCCAAACTAGAGGGGAGCAATAAACATCTATTGGAAACAAAAAAAGAGTAAATGAGATTTAGTTCGTTCAACTTTTCTCATGATTTATCTAGTGTTACATCGACGGGCGATAATGACTTATAGAATAAATACATTATTGTGCCAAGGATATCCGTAGACGGGCGTATAATAGGCCATTTTATTATAATCAACAGTGCTGCTTACCTCGGAAAAAACTTGTATTATGTGATATATAAAGCTCTATAAAGCCCTTCGAGCATGCGCAGCATAAGTAAGATCTATTGCGATGATCTATATTTATATTGATCATAAAGATGCTGGAGAAGGGAATTAAGTTACTTTTCAAAAGGACCAGACAGGTACAGAATAAGTATGACTTTAGTAGGTGATGCTTTTTTCTTTTTTTACATAGCTATTCAGCGATTATGGCAACAAGATTTTGAAAAACACAATTGAAATTCCCTATTTCGGTACCTACATAAAACGCATTTTACAAAAGCAAGTGGATCAAGGTATTTCGTTTTAAAAGCTTCTCATAAATGAAAAGCTTTTGGACATTCAGATACCTATTCATGAAATAATGCTTCATTGGTAGGTACCGTATGGTAAAATTTTAGGAACATCATGTTAGCATGTAAAATGATTTTATAATGACCGAAATGTCATTAAGGTCTGTCTCAAATTTTTAAAGCTTATTATGTAACAGTTAAACAATTTTAGACTCGTGGGAAACGGCCAGATGACATAGATTTCAGCGAGAGCTTTGCTTTTACATGAAAGATTTATTCGTTACAAAACTATTACGCATAATAGCTACCTATTACACATAATGCACAGATACTATTCCATTTAAATGCAATGAAATTTAAATAAGAACAATCCTTGTGTTTCACGGTTAAACAGGGTAATTGAATAAATTTAGGATCACACTATTCTGAAGCTTGAGGGGCCCGTGGATAAATAATAACAGCCGCACAGGTCGATCGGTCAGGTTAAGCTACACTTGCCGCGGTTGGTCTGTGGATGGGTGACCATCTTTACATACCGAGACCCCGCCGTGCCTCTGAAAGCACGATAAGCCGTTGGTCTCGGCTGTCATTCGTGGATCTTTGACAGTCGTTACGGGTAGTCAGAAGCCCGAAAGTCTGACAACCAGTCTTACCAAGGGGTATCGTATTACCCAGTAACTAGGTTGTGGAGGTCAGATAGGCAGTCGCTCCATGTAAAATACTGGTATTCAGCTGCATCCGGATAGACTGGATGCCTACCCCAACATAGTTGGGAAAAGGCTAGGCAGATGATGATGACTATTCAAAAGCTCATTTCCTATGGATAAGTACGATCTAAATTGTTAGAAAACCCGAGAATCCCACGGGAAATGAGAAAAACCGCGGGCAGCTCGCGGAACGATTGGCAAGCAGGTAATAATTTGATTAAGTAATGGAAATTGTGCAAATAAGTAGCGAACCGCGCCAATCATGCAATTTAGTTACGGATTCACTCGTACAGCTTTATAGGTGCGATCCCAAGAGTTACTCTTTTTTGGTATTTTGTTCCGAGCTAGCCACGCGATGCATTTATTTTTAGATCCCCTCAGGGGTCAGAAAAAATACTTGCGTATGGATTAAAATACATAATAGGTCTTCGGTCCGCAGTCACCGAGAATAAAGGCTTAATTGTGCCCGTTAAAAAGAAGGACTTTCAAGAATATTTTATAAGGATAGGACCACAATTTATTTCTTTTACATTTGCCTTTTATCAAGTGGGCTGGATTTTGTATTTTGTTATATTATTTTATTTTCACTGCGTTCTGCATCCTTGATGATCATTTGAAAATTGCAACCACAAGTTTATTTATTATCGACAGGATTTTGTTCAATACACTTACAGCACGGACCACCACAAAACTATTCAAACATATCTAATGGTTCTGAATGATTTGATTGAACTTAGATGAAACTATAAATAACCTGAGAAAGGAATCTTACAGGGGTCTGCGATTGATAGAGTATAAAGATGCCAGATTATTAGATCATGTATATAAACAAGCTAAAAAAGCCATTTTATTTCTTGCCATATACACGATTTTCTTATTCGTTAGTTTTTATTCTATTTTTTTCTTCTGCAAGAATCCCAGGTTCGGTTAAGGCCTTCTCAAAAGATGCCCATTTGTCTCGATCTTGTGCTATTTGTCTTAAGTTTGGGCCGGCGGTTGGTATATGGAACACATTATTATAATTAGTACTTTCTAAACGCCTATTTAATTTCATCCCCACTGTCCCTAGATTTGGTTCCCGGGCATAAAGAAAACAACACATTTCCTGTACTGCGTTTCAAAACCGGGTGTAAATACTCATTTGGAATTTTATCACACATAATTAATAAATACGGTGGTGTTATTAGGTTGCGTTGTTCTCCGCGCATAAATGTCTAGAAAAGAATTTAGTTCTGCTACCGAGCCGTATTTAAGTTTAGCCAAGACAATCATGGGTCCTAAAAGGGCATTTACGTGCCGTAAAACATTTTCAAATAATATCGTGCGTTATGTTCTAGCCGAACACGACAAAGTTTATAGCTGCACGACGTGGGCTGGATGCAATGTCTACACGGAGCAAGCTATAGTGCGCTGTATTAGACGGTGAGCCCACAAAGCTGAGCGGGAATACTCCAAATAAAATATCAAGTTTAGTCGTTCCAGGTATGTAGTCCAGACACATTCGTGCATGAGTCATCAAGAACACTAAACTTTATACTTATGTGAAGATTCAGATCGTAATGGATAATTTAATAGTAGGCTCTATGTAAATGCCGGACCACTAGCGACGTGCACCCAGCATAATGATCGGGCAATATTCCCAAAGTTATTCATTGACGTCAAGCTAAGGGGACCGTCCACGTAATATTTTATTTTTATTGTTCATTGCTATTGCGGTTGACTATTACGCGGTTATTTTTAAAACGGCATTTAAACGATAGCGGGTGCATTTTTATCGTAATCGCGGTAATCAGAGTAGTCGGCGGCGACCACCGCAGGCGCAGGCGCAACTCGAAAACATTAGAATAATCATAACGTTGACGGACGTTATGATTGAGGAGCGGCGACACATCTACGGGTTTCGAACATTGCTCATCATTTCTAAAGTGCAGTTATACTTTCTTCTTTTATCGTGCAAAATGGTGCGAGTTAAGTGCCTAGTTATTTTACGGTTTTTCAGATGTTTACGAGTTGTTGTATATTTCCAGTTTGACTCACGATACTTAGCTGAGGGTGTTTTATGTAAGTTTTAGTAACCTACATACTTATTTAGCATAATATATTTGCCATAATTTATTTTAATTTTTAATAGTTAAACTCTTCAATATTGGTAGTAGGTACGATGTGAAAAACGCGCGCTAGAGTAAAAGCTCGGCGGGCGATGGCGACGCAGACGCCGCGCGCCTATGAAATTGAAATACCTACGAGTATTATGTAGAGTCGAAGCGATAAAGTTTTTCAGACATGTTCCTTTTGTTTAGGTAGTTTCTATTTATTTAAATTTTATTATGGGCTGATTTTTTCATCGCCAGATAACTATTATTCGAGGAATAAAATTGACTTTTGACAGTTTTTGTATGAAATAACTGTCAAAATTTCAAAATTATTCCTCGAATAAAGTTATTAGATGATTGAAAAATCAGCCCTTAGTGAGTTGTTCTTTTTTGGATTTAATCAATTTTGAATTTTTTACCTAATAATATCAATTAATGTCGTGTCATCGGCTAGCACGGCGCACTGCGATCGCGCATTGTGAATGGCGCATAAATAGTTTTGTTTGAGCGGCATGTGCGGTCTATTACGACCATTATTCAAAACATCGGAGTCATGCTCCCGTTCAATTAAATACTCCCCGAAGCGGAGTAACATCTTCGGATCAAAAAACATTGTAAGTATCGCTCGAATCTTCAAGCTTTTTTTCATTTTGCAGCTATTAAAGTAATACCTTCATATTTTTTTATGATAATAAAACCGTGAATTTAATTTTATCGACTGGTATCGCCCTCGAATGTAATTCATCGGATGCAAAACAATACTGATAGGTATCGCTTGAATGCGATAAAAAAGAAATTTCAAAAGTGTTTCTGCAAGCTGCAGGCTCTAGGGCACTTCAACTTTTGCAGGATCATTTAAGTGCAGTGTCTTGTATTGAGATGAACATTTAAATATTCACGTTTATTTTTTAGCCTAGATTTTTTATCAAACAGGTAAATGGAGGGAATGTTTAAGATGTCCTGTAATAGGCACACATAGGAATAGCATCTCTATGGTATGGCAATGTCAAAGCTAGAAGGGCTGCATGGCGTGCAAAGCAAATAGCGTCCCACCAATTAACGTGGCTTTCAAAGCAACATTTTTAAAGTGGTGAACTTGCGGCGGCGGCTTTCAAAAGCCCCGCGTCGCCCCCATTTGCTTTTATTTCAGCAAAGATCTAATATTGAACTCGGCGCGCGCTTGTTTGTGTCCACCGCAAGGTCAAATATACACCTAATTAATATCTATTAAGCGTACATTTGTCTGCGTTTATACCTTCGCATCGAAGCCGCTCTCATTCAATTAGTAGTTTCTTTCTTTCCATATAAACAGAAAAACACACTCGTTGTTAATAATAATATTACTAGAAGAAAATAGTAATTGGAAAAAAGATATCTTGTGGAGATAATCACACCATATCTTAAAAGTTAAATGAAAACGCAGTAACTTGAAGACCTAACGAGACAACTTAGAGGTCTCTAACCATAGGTATTAATTACTACATACGTGTGTTAGGAGTTGGGACAGGATTCTTCATTATTTTTGTTACTGCTGTTGGACCGTAAGAATAGATTAGTAGGAATGATCCCAATAATTGCGGGCAGGTTGCGAGGCGGATCCTCAATGGCAGATATAACAAAGGCACACCCTTGAAGCGCGCCACAGCGGATCGTGAGCGGAGAAAAAACTACGACAACGTCGACAACCCTTTGGACAAGCGAAGAATTCGCGTCGACCGCAACAAGAACAAATTGAGCGCGAACTATTGTGCGGTACGATTTGCCGAGATAACTCCCGTGTCGAGGAGCGCGGGCGCCGCCGAGCTAGCGTCCGCCCGCCGCCGGACGTCCGCGGCTGACGACACCGCACCACCGCCCGCGTGGATCGGATGCACGGGCATGTTACATTGCTGGGTTGCTATGTCCCTGATGGAGTGCCTTGTGGGCGGTGAGGTATTGGACGCGAAGCTAGAGTTTGCGGCCGCAATAGCGGTCCCATGCGGTGGTGCGCGCGGGACGCGTCTGTGTTATAAGGGGGGGTCCCGGCCAGCGCGCGTTCAGTGTGCCCCGAGTGTCCCGTGTAGCGCGTGTGCACTCCTGAGTGTGCTCACATCGCTTCCCCGCTGATATCGCTCGACTCTATAACAACATGCAGCTCGTTTTGGCCACCTGCTTCTTGCTGTTCGCGGCCACCCTCGGTCCCGCGGCAGGTATGTGATACAGTTGTTTTTACATTTGGTGTAAGCAACAATATATTGCTTACCTAATTTAATTTTAAAGAACGTATGTATATGATGAAAATTCATTCATAATCATTTCTCATGAAAAACTGAAACTGAACTGAAAGAGTTTGAAAATCTTGAAATACAATTTCGGCTTTTCACGATAACTGAAAATAACTGATGAATGAAATGACTAAAACTGTGTGTGAAACTAAAGAATCAGCTCACAGGACATCATTGCGTCACGTAGTCACCTCAAAAATTGTTGATAATTTACGTTTCAATTGTGTTGTTATTTGTATACGCGCAGTGTGTGGCGCGCTTCAGTATTGCGACACTGAAGCGTCTGTTGTCTATTCTAATCTCAGCCTGATCTAAATAAATAATAGATATTCTTAGTATTCGGACGGAATTCGTAGCATATTGATTCCTTAAAGTCCATTATTTACACAAGTCTTGTTTTATATTGAAATTAATTTATTTCTAGAAAAAAAGTTGAACGTTACTAAATCAAAACACATTCCAAAAAAAAAGAAACTTATATAGAAGCAATTCACCCATCTTCTCCATAGTAAAATTGCATACCCTACCGAGTAAACTAGCTGTAGGTAACTTTAATTAAAATATAAAAAATATTAACTAATCACAATACATTTCAACAGTGTCTTTATCTCCTTGCGGAAATCGAAGAAATTGAACGTAGCTATAAAATTACTCGAAGCAGTAATAACTTATGTAAGAGCTACAATAGCACGGCGTGGTGGCAGCAAGGTGGTTGCTGTGACCTACGGGTCTTCGACCTTCATTGTTCGAGTTTCATTAGAGTACAATAGCCAGTCCCACCATTACCCCTTCTAAATAACTTCTGTTAAATTTTACTCCTTCACTTTATTATATTCAATCGTCAGCATCAAATAGTAAACACTTAACTACCGTAAATGTAAAATCTTTGTCATTATTCATAATAACAAGCGTCAAGAAAATGAATTCAAGTAAACACAAACGGAGGGAAAGAGAGAGAAGTAGAGCAATGACCATACATCAAGGAAATTACAGCTCATGAGAACCAAAAATGCTAAAAACAAATTGCTCATGTTCTACAGCTTGTTACACGCAATAAAATTCGTATAATCCGTCGTAACCGGTGGCTAATATCAACAAAGCTTACGACACAGAGGTGAGCCATAAAGCCGGGAGCAGATTGCCGCGTTTCGCGTGTTGACTCAAGTGCGCCTGCGACTCGCGACCATACGCACAGTATACACACACACGCACTCCCCCTGAACAATGCGACAAGTCGCGGGTACCATGCTCCTGTCACAAGTGTTCGGATCCAATGTATTAGAAAGGGAACCTCCTACCTCCTAGGGGGTCCTATGGGAACCTGATTTAATTGTATGTTGTAATATGTAAGCACAGAAGATAAATTATAGAGGTACATTATATATATTGCTTTATCTCTTCGCAAGAAAATGTTCTCATGATAATTCTTCCAAGAAGTACATTAAATTAATTGTCATCGTGACACCTTCAGAGAACTTTTTCAAATCACATGTAATCGTAAGTTTCGCGTAAAAGTGCCAAGTGCACAACCGTAGCGATTCTCGGAAAGCATTTTTATCTCAAGTCAATGACACTTGTCAACGTAGGTAAGCATTTATAGGAATGCAGCGAATTACTGCATCAAGGATGTATCTGCGATTGCGGAGTCTGTGAGAAAAGTTGACGATTTATACCAATCAACATAGTAGGGAGTGATTCCGCTAATGAGGCGTGTCCGCAGCTATCGGACAGGTTATCGACAGGTCGGCAAAAACTCTTCGACGGAAGTCGGTGTTGGGAAAAAATAGTGCGGGGATGCGGAGGGAGCGGCGACAGGTGCGGGGTTCATCGGCCCTCGCCTAGCCGCCGCGTGGCCAGGACATCTAGCTGCAGTTCCATGGAATAATATTATGGTGCGCCACAGCCGGCTTCTCTCAGTACTAGCGCCTGCACCGGTACCGTAAATGACTCCAGATTATACACAGATAGTCGCTGCCCCATCCGACTCATGCATTTTCTTAATCTGTATCGATGACTCGCATTATTGTCCGTATCGAATTCAACAATTGTTACCAGATATGCGTATTATTACTTCCCACATATTTTTATTGACCTCCATATCTAATCTATTTAATATTTATCGGTATCTGCGGGTGGAACAGCGTTTCGCGTTCGTTACAATTTCTTACAGTAATAAATTAATGATTTCGGTTTATGAACCCTTGGCCTGAGGGTTATGGTTATCGTTCAATTCAATTGTTTTACTGCTTTGAAACAAGGGTCTTAAATCTGTTGGTAACCTTAGCTGATCATAATTCAATGAACTAGCAATTTATAGGACTATAGCATAATAAGCTCATTTGGTATATGTTTAGGTAAACCATTATAAATTTATAAACACGCGGATATATTATTATAATGATTCACATTTCTGGAATTTGGATCATGATTCTCTAAGCCATGCGATTACGTATTTACATAATATTTTAGATTAGCTGTCCAATAATATTGTGACATCATTCGTGTCATTAATTTTTTTGTGATGCACGTTAAGTAAGATTTAAACACGATTGCATCCTGTCCGTGGCTGAAACGGGATCATACTTTTGGGACATTAAATATGGTTTATCTTCAACAGTTGGGTGCCGAAAGCCCGCAAAGTGATACTTTATTGTGATCCTTTAATATTTTTTGTCACTATAATTCAAAAGAAATGTGGCCGCAGCACCAGGTGGTACGATTGTATCAAATTACTTATCGGACGTGAGCTTTGGTTCCTCAGAGAAAAAGTAATTTAGAGGTTTAGTCACCAAACGTTTCAGAAAAAATAGGCTGCCGGTGCCGATACAATTTCTTGCCACATTGATGGTTTTTGTTTTGTTTTATGTTTTTGTAATTGCGCCGCAGCGGAGGGCTCGTTAGCAATATAATTTCAGTGGAATCACTAGTGTTCGCGGACATTTGTTTGTCTCGTTGGCCGGCCGCCGGGACCAGGACCGGGTCGGCATCGGGTTTGATTACTAAAAATAGTCTGGTAGGTGCATTCCGTAGCGGGCGCGAGAGAGGAGTCGCGCGCGCCGTCCTTGGGCTCGTCTCTTGCGCATCGTTCGTTCGCCATTATCTCGCTCCCTTTTTTGCCTTCCGATCGTTATCCGACCACGAACAATCCGATCGATGTTCCCACGCACAAGACCAATCAAAAAATTGTGATAGAAGTCAAAATTGGACTTTTTTACTAAACATTAATTTAGAATCGGTAATTTGATAACTACTTTGTGGCTTCAGGTGTTTCGGATCATCAATCATTAAACCGTAATGAGGATTGACGTAAACCAATTTTCCGCTTAGAGTTCAACGACACGCTAAGTGTTGGGTGATCTATGCGGAGATGTATTTTATCACGAAGTAAATGTTCTCACAGAGTTTATCTAATCGAGGACGGGGACTTACAATATCTTATAAAGGTATAATATTTAACATTGAACTTGGCACGGCCGTGAAATACGCGTCGTGTAATGCATGGAGTAGACGGAGCGTGTGCCGCGAGGGCCGGGTGGTTGCGCTCGATCCGCCAACTGGTTCGCGTTATGTAATGCATTGCATTGCGCACACGCACGCATCGCGCCGCGCGCCGCCGCTGCACCGCCGCCGCCGGCGCCAACGGTTTGCGGTTACACGATTACACAGCTTTTAATCAAAGTTTAAGTGATAGAAGATCTGGCTTAAAGCTGAAGGTTTTTTAGTGAAATGTTCATTATCTGCTACTATTGGATGAAACTCGTAAATGATTTGATACTATAATAATCTCGTTGGATGTTTAGTTTAACACGAAACTTTACGATGTCGTAAAAAGCCGTAACATGATATTTTACGTTACTTGGAATGTAGAGCCGCGTACCTGATACGTATGGGGGATGAGGGCTATTAAACTATACAAATGTCTTTATAATTCTTCCCAAATTCACTTTTATTCGATATGTGATATTTTATAATCCATTCTATAGTAAAAAATTCCTGGAGGCACATAATTTTATTTTAGTTTTCAGAAATCCTACCTAAAGAAATAAAGGACAAAAATTGTTTAAAATGGCTTAGTTTTAACAATTTTTGATCTTATTTGATGACGAAACTGATAGATGAGCGTTATGACGAATGGACAGAATTGGCGAAATTGCGTGAGTAGTATAAGAGTTTTCAAAGTTTGTTGAATATATTAGGATAAACTCTGAAGGAATCTTGAATTGTAATATTTAAATAGACCTAGTATAATATTTGTGATGTTATCTAATAAGATTTTTTGCATTGGATAGATACTTAACCCAAGCAGTTACCAAATAGAGAAAATTGTTAAATATACGCGGCTGCAATTTCAAGCAGAACTCTAGATGCAAGCTGTATTTGCACCAATTTGAATTTTGAATTTGAATTTGAATCCCGTGGGGAAGTGTCCGTTAGAATAATGAGGAACTTTTCTGCCTTAAAGAGCCAACGTCCTACGCGTAGGGGGGACTTGGCGTTATTTTTAGAAGCTGATAATGCATAATTTGCAGCGTCTTTTAACCGGTTTAAACTAGTTTAAGTGCTGTCTCGGGTGATATTAGAAATGGCATGAAAACTGTGCTTTAAAGGGAAATTCTGTAATTTACTGCGGGGCTACATTCCTTGAGTTTGCTGTCCAAGAAATTGTTTATAACTGACTTTCAAGTGCAGGGTTATTTGCGACCTGAATCGTCAGTTTTATTAGCAACTAACTGTTGCCCGTGACTTCCTCTGCGACCGGGATGAAAAGTTGCCTATGTCCTTACCCAGATCATAGTCTGTGTGCCAAATTTCATCCAAATCCGTTTAGCCGTTTTAGCGTAAAAACAAAAAAAAAGCGATTCGCATTTACAAATAAACTACGATTGTTAAAGTTTGATTTACATTTTATACTTGTGATATTTATACAAAATAGTGTTCCTAATAGTGTTCTGATGTTAATTACACGACCTTTTGCAGAATTCCATGAATGCATAAGTAGTAGTAATTGCAGTGTCAGTGGAGAGCGCTAAAATGATCAATTCTCCTAGAACATTCCCCTCGTGAGAGTTGTTCAGGCGTATAAAGCTTTTTATTAATGAATTGCAAATGCATATTTGTTAGAAAAGCTATTAATTATTTCTGTAAAGGATTGTTCTTTTTCTTTTGTATGGGTTGGTTATTAATGAAATGCATTTCATATTAATTGTTATTGCTGTCTCACTGTCTGGGGTATAGAAAGATCAATCAAGATAAGATATGGCATTGGAATTTTCACTTGCAATTCAAATAAGACCGACCAGCTTTGGTATCGTTATATTTTATTTGATTTAAATTGTCCATTCACATTACTGATTCTCCAATGACTGAAACAATAAAAATTATCATGGATTCTTACTTTTTATACCCGTGTAACATCAGTGTCAATGAATGGAAGGAAGTTGTTATTATTTTATGAGACGTGAGATTCTTCTACAAGATAGCCCGTAAACGAATTTTAATGAGACATGGCACCAGGATCGTGGAGAGATACTCGTAATGTGGTTTGGATCGCGTTTTGTATGCGATTGCGCACGCGTCGGTTACATCTGCTAGCTTCCGACTGTTGTGATAGGTGATTGAGTAACGATATCCGCGATGTCGAGACGTACACTGAATTGATTAGGAAAAACACGTAATCGTTATAAAAGTGAATGTGCAATACTGATTTATGTTCATCTGAGATGAGATCGTTCTTTTGAATGTAAACTAGTTTACATTCAGTCAATGCATTACATTCGTCACTAAATTCCTTTCAGGCCTGCTCTTTTTTAAGTAGTCCAATAGGAATTCTCTTTTTTAAGTTAAAAAATATCAAATTTCATTTTCATGCAGCGTTTATCTTGATCACCAACTGTCCTAAAATCCTCAGTTTTATTTTCACAGAACTGGCTGACAAGTCGCATGTAGATCATTCTGATAAACTTTTGTTTTGGGACATTTGCTGCTGCAGTCTTTTGTATGACCTTAACTGCTCGTCGTACGGTATCTTCAGAGAGTGCACGTTTAAATTCTTCAGCTAAACTGAGCTATCGCGATTTGCGATCAATAAAAGTCGGCGAGCACAAATCGCGATGTTGGTTTGCGATTGCGCGGCACATCGCGGGCGTGACATTTGCGACGAAAGTTTTGGACAGAGGTCCGTTATCGTCCGGTGGATGAGCTTGCCGGATATCCATGCGGCGCTGGCCACGGCAAGCGAGTGCACTCACCCCTACAATAGGGGTGTCACAATGTGTGACTAAGGGTGTAAAGTCCGGGTAAAAAGTAACTTGAAAAATCGCGGCCTTTTTTGGAGTGGCAAATAATTGGAATGTAGAAAGTGTAGTCGTATCATGATTATAAGGAAGTGGCCAATCGACAGCCCTGGTCAGGTCGCATTGTCGCACCTACAAAACTAGCGCTGTACTATATGGAACAGTGCCATCCTCGTCTTGGTGGTTTCGACGACGCTACGTGGACGGGACGGGAGTGCCGATGCTCTTCATCAGTATGCGGCGCGCGCGCATGACTCACGCGACGTGACCCGCCTCCCCGACGCTCATTGTTACTCGTGTACACTCGTCTCGCTGTCAGCCAGCACTTTCTAAACGTCCCTAACTATCGCCTTTTATGCCCATATATCGCTTTGTAATCATCACATACGTCTACGATTATGGGAATTGAATAGGTTCATTAATGCTACCAGGAAATGTCCCGATTTCGAAGACTAAGTTTACTCTATTACCCTATTATTCCTATGAAGAATCAAAGAATATATATTTAATTTCCAATATTACCTCGAGACTAAATTCCAATTTATATACAAAGCTATCCGCAGTCAAAAATTTCCTCGATATATTTGTCGTACTCAAAGATAGTCTTGCCGTATAGATTACTTGTATCGCAGAAATTGCAAGCTAAAACACACCGTGAAAAGAATAGCAACAACGTAGTGAACAAAGATAAATTGCTGCAGCTATTACAGTGACTGCAGAATGCGGCATTCATCAAGGAAAAGCTCGAACAAGAAGTAAAAGCGAAGTAAGCAAGTAATGCGCGACATCGTTTATGCATGAGGTTACATTATGCATGGATTCCAATAGCAGACTCAGGACCTCTAATAACCGAGTAAAGCTGAGTTGTAGAACTCAGGTTTCTTAACAACGTACACAATATACCATTGAGTTTCTCAATAAACTGTTGGAAAGCAATAAGGATATTTACGGTCATGTGTCCGCATACGTTTCCTTGTACTTTTTGATTTCAGTGTTGGATTATTTTAGCATTTACAGGCTATATTCATGTCGGTATTATAATGTCCTTTTATAGATGCCTATTTATTGTCAGGTCGGTGATTTTGAAATAGATTTTTGCAAAATAATGCAGCCATTAAAATCAAGACGCGTCTCATAATGTAGTTTGAACCGTCAGGAATAAATCCGCTCGTATCTGTGCAAGTCTTCGTGAGACCGAGTGACAAGGCGTCTATCAATCTAAGACCAATTAATGGGCTACCATTACAACTAAGTATGTAAATCAGAGCAGCGATGTGAAGCATCTTAGTGTGTTCTCCTACCGTCGAACGCGAAGCAGGATACATTTAATTACGTATTATTAATCACCTCCTTGATGGTTGAATAAAGCGTGCGTGGTCCAAGACGGCATGTTAATCTTCGTTTTCTTCGTGGATTGTTCGGGATAGGTTCACAATTGCATTTCGCAGGGTACGGCACGACATGCTATATATATATAGGACCATTGAATGCTATGTCGTTACTTTCTTAAGAAAACAAAATCTTGTTTTTGTTTGTAGGCAGGGAGTCGTGGTCTTGTTTAATATGGTCGTGGTTGTAAAGATGCAGTCCGGAGTATTTCGTGCTCGGCCGAGCGTGAGATTCGCGTCGATGCTTCTTAGAGTGGATGACACTGCATTTCTAATCTATTATCATGGAGTATTGACCGGTATCAAGTAAACTTAGTCAGATCACTCGGAGTTAATATTAAGTTTTAGCTTTGAAGCTGCTCGATTTCTTGCAATTTAATTGCACAGACTGCAAAATTTGTGAAAATCAACGTTTGCAATTGCATTATTACTGATGTAGGAGACAGTAATGTTATTCATACTCAAGTTAGTAAAAAATGTATTCAGTGATTGAACTAATTAAGACATAACAAGAAAGTCAGTTACATCGTTTTCAATACCAAACCAAATTACGAAGTAATTAAATTTTGCGGTCAACCCCACAAATTGGACATTGAATTAATTATGGCGTTACAGCGCAGCGGGGGTCCGACCGCAAAACCGTTTGTCTCGTATGTGATGCACGTCCCTGCATTATACTGCAATCGTAGTACGAAAATGACGTGCAAAACTGCGAACTTTATGACAATGAAGTTCTGACATCGCGGCGAACATATTAAGTAGTGGTGAAAAGAGGTGTGGGAATACATTACTGAACAAAAAAGTGCAGACATGACCACGCTAAGAGAGGAAAGTTATTGTTCACTCGGCAAGGAATGAAATATCAGCATCGCTATTACGAGAATATCTTAAGAAATACTCTTATGACAATCTGGATGAGTACAGTGTCAATGTCGGGGCATGTGACGTGCGATGTAAATCACGCGGTAATGCAGGCGAGCTGCGCGGGCGTCTCATAACCGTCGCATTAAAGCAATGAATGAACTGAATGAGGGGCGCGCCATTTTCCCGGCTATATTTATTTTGTGTCAGATCCATTGTCACTTATCTCTCTGAGAACTGGATACTAAGTGTCAACGATTTGAACTGAAAAAGGGTTTCGACGGGCAGAAACGTCTTGTCGCGGTCTTTAAAAGTTATGCGTGTTATATAAAAGGAGAGTCTGGATTTATTAGCTCTCGTTGACGAAATATAAGACCTCTCTCATTGTTCTTAAGTACATGATAACAACTGTTACCGTTATTGTTTTTTAACTTTATGATGACGTTTAATATTTTCCTGTTATTTCAGCGCAAAGGATAACAACTATACAGCTAGATGGCGTGCAATACTTTATCTCAAGGATGAACCCATACAGCCCGGAACTCAATTATTTCCTCGCTTATCAGTACTGCAGGTATGTGGCAATCTTTCATATTATACCGTATTCAGAGTTCAGTTCAAGATTTACATCTCCCAAGGTGTTTCTCGTGAGATAAATATTCCTTAATCGTGACTCCGTATGTTCTTATCTGGTGTGTCGTGTTCCTGTAGTTCGAATAGTAACATAGGTAGTTGGGCTAGCGTTAACAAGCGCCTAGGTGTGCTCCGACTCTATACCTAGCCACCAGGAAGTGCAGGGTCATTTACATTACCGTTACGAGGTTCAGGAAAAGTCGAGAACAATATTGGAGCCGTTAAGATCACCTTCGGTGAGCCCTTCGCCATGTTCAATCTAACAACGAACACTGAAAAAAGAGGAATGCACCTTGAAAGTCCCGAAAATAAAGCTTCAGCAGCACTCATTTGTACAAGTCCAAGATTACCAATTATGTGATATGTTTCATAGAAATAGATAGCGATGATGTTCTCATTAAAATTATATTTAGGATGCAACAAAACAACATCTCACGCTCATGAACTTGCGAAGATCGTCCGAGCGCTCCATCAATAGATATATAATACGTAAGCGTGAACGTCTTTAAAATCTATTTCTTCTAAAGCTTGATGATAAATTATAATACCAGCCCCGTTAGTCCATTTCTTTGAAATAATGATTTCCTATATGAGAAAACGATTCCATTTGTTTGAAAATGGTATTGTGCCGCAAACGCCACTAGAGAGGTGCCATATACCGCGATCTAGATCCGACCACGTGCACGCTCAAATTGCTGTGAGAGGTCAGTAGCCCCATAGCTCGGTCACAATGTCCTTCCAACGCGTCGCAATAACGACCTATTTACGGTTCCAATTGTTAATGATGGTAAAGCTCGACCCGTAATATCCGTATCGTTAGTAAACGGAATCTGTAAGAAAAATAATGGAACTGAGAAATCGATTAAGGTCGCGACAAACTCGTTGTAAAATATGACTCGAATTCGCGGCATGACAAGCGTGTCGAGATGCAGTTCAGGACGGGTGCTGCGTGACGACAAGTTTTATGGTGATGCGTCTCGGTCGCAATAACACTGGACCCGTGGATAATTTACAAACTGCTCCGAGTCGTGTTACGGTTCGCTTTGATCGCGATGACAAAAAGATACTAACGGTACCGATGTGACGAGGACGCGTGTTTGTCGCAGATTTTTTGTTGCACCATCTAAATATACCAGGAGAAATAATAAGTCTGAAGACGCAATTTGAGTAAAAAACGCTAATGGAAAAACATGAAATTTAAGATATATTTATAACTACTTAAGTATTGGAAATGAAGCAAGACGACGAAAAGGATAAAAATAAATTTATTTATATATGACCGATTTTAAAACTGGATCCATCAAGATCCAAAACGAGATGGGGCAAAAAGACAAATGGCACTAAAGTATGCTGAAGGTGCCTTAATGGACGAGCAAATATTTAGCGGTAAGTTCATGATAAATAAAAGTGCAGAATAATTTATGACTTTTTAATTCATAATAAAAAATCTTGGGTTGAAACGTGTTTCGCCTTTCAATGGTGAATTGATTTAGGAGAGAGATACGTATTATTTCATTGATGATATGGTCTTATTGAATTGCATACAATTTTTCTGTCTATCTCGAATCATGACCGGCCATTGTATTTCTTTACCAGTTCAGCAAATTCTCTCACGGCTACCGATGTAAGAAAGAAGTAGATAATTAAGATCTAACGGTACAATTCCTTGGGATGTTGGTCATAATTACAAACGCCATTGATTTAAGTTCTTTCCTTTCATAAAATATAAGCTTTACCGTGCAGCAACTAGCAGCTTTAATCGCGTTGGAAATTCATTTTCATCTCAGAGAAATTAAAATAGCATTCATGTTGCAATAAATTAAAAAATACTTCAAATATCTCTCCCGGCATACAATAAACATTAATAGAGCTTTTACCCTGCAGTTGCATGATGTCGTAGAGGTTTTTAATCCCTCAGAGTTTTCTGAACTTGGACTTGGAATGTGGTCCCATCGTGGCAAGGCCGTGGCCTGAACGGGCTGTCTTTAGCGAATAAATTGCATCTCGATAAACAGGCTTTGGTGCAACTTGTACTCTGGTCAGGCTAATAGCTGAATACGATTAGCAGCAACGATAGTATTCTCTACGATAGTTCTTAAGCGGGATCGCATTTATGGTCAGCGCATGTTAATTGTACTGCAGTGAAGTCTTGTGTTACGCGGAACAATATCGTAAATGTTAGATGTATTGTATTTACGATATATCAAGAAAAAAAAAGAAGCAGTCTTTAGAGCGAATAAATTGTATTATTCGTTATTGCTGGATGAGATACGTTGAGAAAATTTATGTCTACCCACGGTGATCGTAAACCACAGGTGGAACAACAGTAAATCGCAAAATTAATTACTCAATCTTAACAATTTGTTGTCTTGGAAACATAAATGTTTGATGTTGTGGTGTTTATTTTTGTACTCGTATTGCTGGGTTGTTAATAAAGTTTTGCAAAGTATACATTTTATTACAACATCAACATAAAATGTTTTATGTATCGCGTCTTTGTTGAGTATTTTAACTTAACAATTAAACGGTAATATTTCTTTATTTGCAGATCATTAGGCTTGCAGCTTGCTTCTTTTGAAACGAAGGAAAAGGCTGACTCTATAACGACATACCTTACTAATGCTGGTAAGATAATAAACTTGTTAAAAAGTTTATCTTTGCCAATCAGTATGTCATTTATAAATTTATAAATCATGAATAAATAATGAGATAATATCTAATTACAGGTTACAATAAGTACGACTTCTGGACATCAGGCAACAATTTAGGCACGGACATGTATCTATGGATGAGCACGGGTCTGCCGTTCAACGCGACGTTCAACTATATGCGGCGGCTGCCGATGGACGCGCCCAGCCAGCATGCTGACGACAGTATCGACCCGCTGGACGTGCCTCAGGGCAGCACCGCGCCACAGCGCACCGCCAGACATGGGTACGTTGTTACTATTGTAGAGAACATCCCTTATGAAGTGATCTGGGCCTATTTAATGAAACCGAGAGGTGACAATCTGATAATCCTACGATTATGTAAGGGTTTTTCTTAGTTTTCTGCTATATTAAAAAAGTATCGTGAAAACGTAACAATTTTGTATATTTTTTTGACGATTATGTCGCATTGTCAGGTATGTTAAATGAGGTCAGTTATATTATTTGACCCACGATCCCTAAGACCGAAGTGATTGAATCACCCAACAATCATGCAACATAAACATTCGGTAATGAAGATGTTCACGTTTTTCGCATCGCTACACGATCTAATTCCAAAGAAGTTATAGGTTCCCATGTTAGGAAGCAACAAGTGTAATAAAATTTTCTTGAAAATTGCTGGTTACGCGTTTTCCCACGATGCGCTCTGGTGGTTACGTTAACTTGTTTATAAATAGCGTACCTATTATTAAAGGGCAATGCTTTTAAATTCCCTGTACCGGTTCTACAATGCAATATTGCATAAAAACTAGTCGGTATTCCAGAACGGAGCACGTGATGACCAACGGCTGCGTGTCCCTGAAGGCGCCCACGTTCCACTGGGAGCCGCAGCACTGCGGCGAGATCAAGGACTTCATCTGCGAGCAGACGCGCTGCTACTACTACAACTACGGCTCCATCCCCGTGTCCTCCGCGCAGGGGTAATGCCAGGTGAGATGCCAGCCGTCTCCGGAGGCCCGCTCCCCGACTAGCCGCGCGCTCCCCCTCTCACACCCATAGCGGCTTCTATGCACAGGTTTCGAGTTTCGAGATCACGAATTCCGTCAACCGGTATTCAACGTGTCTAAAAGACGACATGATTAACTGTAATAACATTTGGGACACTAGTTTACGATGTAGTCAGTGTGCTAACATTTTAGTCCAAGCTTAAACCTTGGTTCTACCTCGATGTTTGTTCGTAGCGCGCGGGCCCGCGGGATCAGGCCTCTGCGCCAACCCAACCACCAAACAAGAGCCCTACACCCAGCAGACAACATTTGGCATCTTTGACGTAATCGCCACAACTCTTTCATTATCATTTATGATGTTCACATAAACAATTTCAAAATTGACAAAATCTTTTGGTGGGTGGGTGAAGGGGGCTTTGCTTGGTATCTCTTGTTTAAGTGATACTTTATCTGTCAATAGTATTCTGTATTTAACATTATTGATGTTTTAAAAACCACTAATACCATTAACATAATTGACTATAAAATATTTCGGATATAAATGGCATACTTTAACATGACTTACTTATATTGTTCGATACATTCAATGTCTGGATTAATTTATCTTAGCATGTGTGCATTTTACAAGCGGCTCTCTAACACGAGGGTCGGTATGTTCTGCCGGTAGGAAGCCGCTGTCGATGACGACGACGACGACCGCCCACCCTCTGACGTCGTCGTCGCCGCCGCCGCCACGCTCCGAACACCTGCCGACGCACTTCACCCTCAACGACCTCATCGGCAAACTGCGCCCCACGTCTCTGGACGGCCTGCAGTCGCCGCACATCAAGAAGCTCGGCATCCTGCCGTCGTCACCTCAGATCGACTCGCACTACTCGCGGGCGTCCGACGCGCACTCGCTCGAACACGATCACGAGCTGGAGCAGAAGGAGGAGGCGACGCAAGGCCCGTACGACGACGACGAGGGCATGGCGGGTGACGACCCGGCCGCGTACCTGAGCCACGAGGCACACGCGCAGCCTGATGACGCGCCCTCCACCGCCGAGCCGGACGCCACCGAGCACTCCGTCCACGCCAGCGGCATGCTGGCTCCCCCCGCCTACTAGTGTCCGGCCGAGCGGTCCGTATATATCTTTTCGTGACAATTAGGTATTGAGTCTACCAAAAGTATTATTTCAATAATTTGAGGCATTTATACGTATTTTTAAGGTGTTTTACTTTAGAAGCTTGCGTGTTGAGGGTGCACTGTAGGTACGCCTTGTCGTATTGATATCAAGTAATGTAAATGAGATTTCTAGTATCGTAATATTTTCCAGCTTATATATGAATGATTATGGGGATTTGAAGGTATATTATGGGGCAATATGATTTATTAAACTAGGTTGAAGGTGCTGGCGACTCGCTTGCATGCGACTTGCCTCCGTCTTTGTCATGTCGAATATCACAAAATAAGTATTCCACGTATATGTAGGTACCTACACTTCGCTAAGGTAAATAACGTAGAAGCAAGATCTCCGGTATTTTTGATGATAAACCGTAAAATGTATTAATTTAATGTAAGAAAATTAAGTGAATATTGATTGTCTGGACATATCATTTGAAAATACATAGTGGTAGGTATAAGATAGTGTTTATATACGTGACGTACCTAGTTAAGTATATTAAGTTGAAACTCAAGAATTTAAAGAATAGTGATGTAGCGAAGTTAATAAAGTTTATACTTAATAAGAAACATTTGTTTAATTTGTGTCCAACATCGGCTGAAAGCCCATAAACTTACTAGGTACTACCATTTACGACTGAATCACACTGACAGAAAACTTAACACCGTTTAAAGCCAAGAGCAGCACGTCCTGGATTTAATGCTCAATTTGCCCAAAGTCTGGCAGTAAAATCTCAAAATACACACTTTATAATAACAAAATTACTATACCACTCACCAGCCATTGATGACTCCTTCTACGTTGAGCATAGGCACGATCTTGAACACGTACTTCGCCCGAAGAGCTGCGGCGGCGCACGAGTTGCCGAGCAAGCAGCCCAGAGTGCCGTCCATCACCCACGACGCGTTACTCTCGCCAGGATGTACGCGCGCCGTCAGGAATACTATCTCACGATCCTGTTGGTATACCGGTCATCGTCAAAATATTATTTTAAAGAATTTCCCAGTCTGTGGTAAGCTGGCCAGGTTTAGGTGACAGATGACGTCTACGCGTGACGCTCAATAAGTTCGGCAGCGTCGCAGTAGAGTACGACGCAACGGTGCCAAATAACGCAGAACATGACTGGCGATTCTGGACTCAAGGATACCTTCCGGTTGTGATAAGCCGGTTCGACAGACAAACTAACTTCGTAACTTGGCAATTTTGAAAACGCAAAAGCTGAACAATGCTCAGTGCTCGAGGATGTTGACCAATTAATATGAACTCGACACTTTTAGACCTTTTCACTTATACTTCTCTTGATCCGGTAATCAGCTCAATAAAAATGTGATTGTAGTGAAAAATGAATAAAAAAATATTGTTTAGCAGTTTTCATGATTTATGGAAACGTTCGCCCTATACGTAGGTTTCCGTTATCTGTCTAGTAGCAGTTTTCAAATCATATGATATTCGTACTTCAGTACATTTATCAGCATTTAAAACATCTATTAAGATAGAGAGATAGCATTCTATGTTATATAGAAATCACCAAAAATGTGTATAATATTCACAGTTGGTTCTGCAAGGTTTCGATTTTTATACAATAGAGATGTATAGAGATATATTTTACCTGTCTATAAGGTGTTGAACTATCCAGAACATTTTCATTTTCACAAATAAACTATCTCGGTCTCGGTCTAGCTCCGCATTCCTAGTTCCGCTAGGAATGTCGTGCTTTAAGGATACACACATGAAAATCAGGATACGTCTACGTATAGAATTTACGATGCTTTTAAAGTTTAAGAACTCAATTCGCCTAGTTGCAATCGTTTTTCAAGACCCAACGTTGTGGTATAACTACGACCAGTAGCTGCGTAAGGCAAAGTTAATTGATCGATAAAAATTAGCAAGAACTTCACATTAAAATTCGCATCGCAGGCAACAAGTATTTGCAGCATCTTGTTCCGTACTAAGTACAGTAATCTAAAGCATGTGGATTCTAAAGCATTTTTATAGAGAAAAAAACAACATACCACTATAGGATTGTTAGGTATATCTTCAGCGGAGACCGTAAGCAACGGGACCTCGTTGTTGTTGAGGGAGTAGCAGAGAGGTTCCGCACGAAGGTAGGATCCTGGCGGCATCTGCATGCTCCAGTGCCAAATCCCAGTCTGGTAAACAAAACAAAAGAATAGTAGTAAAGTCTACATTTATTTTTGGAGAAGGTCCAATAAGTTAGTAATTAAAATCGGGTTGTCACCACACCTAAAAAAAAAAACTATGTAATGCAGATAAAAGCTATTGGCCGGCTTTTTTCCAGCAGTGGGACAACACAGGTTAATAAAAAAAGTGTGGTGTGGTGTGGCTTTCACTATACCTCAATTTTTATTTGATTACAACTCATTAATAATTAACACAGTAGATTTTGCCAGAACTGTACAAGATTAAAACGCTCCCCAGTTTTTTAAAACATATCTAATTAAAATATTGGGTAGCGTTTTAAGATGGGTAATTAACGAAACTTCATTTTTGAGGCCGAGATAATTTCGTGTTAAGTACCTAGTGCGAAAAAGGATGGAGTTTATTTATTTGTATGTAGTAAGCTGCGCCCGCGGTTTCACCCGCATAAGTTTCGATCCCGTGGGAATATCGGGATAAAAACTTTCCTATGTACATTCCTGGGACTCAAACTATCTCTATACCAAATTTCATCTAAATCGGTTCAGCGGTTTAAGCATGAAGAGGTAACAGACAGACAGACAAACAGACAGACAGACACTTTCGCATTTATAATATTAGTATGGATGTGTAACTAAATTAACGCACATTAAAAAAGTAGTTTGTTCAGCATCGTTTATTGAACCGATTTCTGTAATTTTTAATATACTTAAGTAGGTAATTTTTTGTCCCAAAAATAATTAAAACTACTGTTATCGTCACATTTCCGCTGTACATTCGAAACAAACCAAAATGGACGAAGTATCTATTAGGTACGCTAGACCCTTATACGTGTGTGACTGTATGCTTGCGTAATTTTCTTCCACATTCATAACAAATTTAATAAATAAACAATGTTTTATTCATAATAGTAAAAATCAGTGTAGGTATGTATTATGATTAAAAAATAAAATTCCAAATTGGGGTGTTTGATGGTGTCAAACACCCCAATTGGAATTTTATTTGGTAGTGTGAGGGTGGTTGGTGATGTGAGGGGCTTGTGGCTAAGTCATAACAGCCGCACGGATCGATCGATCAGGTTAAGCTACGCTTGCCGCGGTTGGTCCGTGGATGGGTGACCATCTTTACATACCAAGACTCCTCCATGCCTCGGAAAGCACGTTAAGCCGTTGGTCCCGGATGTCATTCATGGATCTTTGACAGTCGTTACGGGTCGTAAGGAGCCCGAAAGTCCTTACCAAGGGGTATCTTATTACCCAGTAACTGGGTTTTGGAGGTCAGATAAGCAGTCGCTCCATGTAAAATTCTGGTATTACACCACAGAAATACACAAAAGATGTACAGGGGTGGGTTTATTGGTGGCTTTATTTGTGGATTTTTTGTTATATTAGAAGTAAAAGGTTTGCCTTTAATAATTTTCTTGCTCGTTTTCTCAGGATTAGATTTATATAAGTCATTATTTCCAAACATGTTAGCAATTCATTTCCTTTAGTCCAGTTTTACGACTTGAACGACATATAACTTGCTTTTGCTCCAAATGAAGTTAAGGATAATAGGTTTAAACGATTAACGGTTTAAACAGTTTAGATCTTTATAGGGAGGGAAGAAAATGGAATCCTTTGCCAAGCCTTCGTCTCAAACGAAATTGATTCTATAATCAGTTGCTGTAGTCGTAAATTCGACGACTGAAATTAATTTTCTATGTTGTGGATTTGTGTCTCGTGGTTTTTTACAAAGCAAAGCGTTGAAGGTTAATTGTCATTCTGCATTTGTGGACAAACTTTATTTTACAGTGGATATAAGAGCTGTTTTGAAAAACACTACTATAAAAAAGTATAAAGCCCATTTTATGTTCAAAGCGGTACCTAAATGTACGAAGTACTGTTATGTGCTGCAGTATTATGCAATGGAGGCCAAAGAATTTTAAATCTATACAAACAAATAACATTGCTTTTTACTAAATGCATAATATGAAAGTACGGTATCTAAAATAAAAATTCTTTCTGTCTGTTTGTTCCTGGTAACCTCCGAAACGGGTACACTGATTTTGACGGGACTTTCTTTGGCAGATAACTGATAAAGAGTAACTTAGTTACTTTATTTTAGAAACATTATTAGGCTAACCGCGCAAAAAAATAGAAGCCATGAAATCCAATTTGTTTTCAGACATGCACGTGAAAAAAGTCGCGGACACAGCTAGTCCTTTATAAGTAGTTCAGAAATTATATTAAACGAATAATGAATCTCACCATCATCATAGAATACGTGAAAGGGAAGTGGTACGCGATGTAGACGACATCGTTGGTATGCGGGAACTCGATGTTGAACGTGACTGTCAAATAGCATTTGTTGTGATTCTTCTGGTTCGCGTAGTGATAGCTGTTGCGGTAGTAACATATGTCGAAGCCGGCCCGCACCCAACCTGGGGACAATTACTACGTGATATAAAAGAAAACAATGTTATTAACCATGAACTGTATAGAACAAAGATGCCGAGAATTTATTTATAATAGTGATTTTTTGTGTTTTCGGGTGCATAATCAGCCTATAAAGTTCCCACTGCTGGGACGCAGGCCTCCTCTCTGTGATAGAGAGTAGACCATACTCGCTTTGAATTTTTAGTTCTAGAAAATGCCGGTTTCCTCAAGATTTTTTCCTTCACCGTTTTAAGAGTAGTAGTGATGAATTAAATTGCACCCAAGTAAAGCGCCTGCTTGGGCTCAAACCTACGACCTACAACTCGTAAGTCGGGGATGATGCCTCTAGGCCACCACTGCTCTCAGCGTTTTCAGACATATCTATAAAATTAAATGGTATTCATTTGTTATTGGGCAAACACGCAGGTGGCTCACATGATGGCAAGTGGTCACCGGCCGCTAAGGACAGGTGCAAAGCCATCCTATGTGTCTTTCCATCCCAGAGACAAGTCTAAAATGTCTCATGTCTGTGATCACTAGGCCTTTTTCTATAAAGGAGAATGACCACCCATGGGTCCAACGGGCATTGTCCTTTAAAAACTTTCCAAATAAGGTTATTGGTGAAGTGGTTAGGTACTTATCTATCCATATAAATAAAAATGAATCGCCGAAATTATATTTACGCGCATAACTTCCGAACGACTGCATCAAATTGGATAATTCTTTTTTTGTTGTGTTTGGTATTACTAGAACAAGGTTTGTATGAAAGAAAAATTCGGAAATTTAAAATAAAAATTGCACCCGTACGAAGCTGGGGCGGGCCGTTAGTTTAGTGATAAAATCTAATCTAGTACCTGGTCTTCCCATGACAGCCTCCTTCACTGAATACATGACTGGTTTCATGCCGAAGTTGAACTGACTGTCCGACTTCTCACAGTTGACGATGTTGAAGACGTAAGGGCGACCCTGCTGCATGTTGCGGACCTCGAAGTAGAACCACTGGTGACGCTTCGTCGAGTTCACGTCCGGCATGAGGATCAGTTCGTACTCTCTCGGACCTACCTGAAGTTACTTATCTTGTAGATATGAATTATGTTAACATAGATATTAATGCCACAGGTGATTTCATATATCTTTCCAAGATATATTTTCAGTTTAATGTAAGACGACTCTTAGGAATAATAAAAGAAAGATTGAAACAAACATATAAAGCAATGACTGAGGTACAATAAAACTTGAACGGTTTCTAAGTACTACGAAAATCTCAATATTTTAGTTTATGAAGGCCTGAATAAGCATTCTCAGTATGTAAAAGGTCATTTTTTAAAACATGAATAGTTATTTTCAAAAGGATTACCTGAATTACTTTCCTCAGATTGCCGGATTCGAATCTTGACTCGAACCCGAGTCTTGAGGAGAAGGTATTGACCTTCGTGATCTCCTCTTCATCAGTGTTGCCCAGGCGCAAGCTCTCCGAGCTAAAACTTTACGATAATCATATTAAATTAATCGTTATTGCTTACATTTTAATAGAAAAAGTGAAGAAGGCTTGATAAGCCATCAAATGTAATCTATTGGATTATGTCATGCGCATATACAGTAACAACGTAATACGACTGGTAATGTTTTTAATTACTTGTAATTGTTTTTAAGTACTTAGAATATAATAGACCATTATACATAGCCTTCATTGACTACAAAAAAGCTTTTTACTCTATATCACATGTCAGTATCTGGGAAGCATTACAAAATCAAAACATAAACGAAAAATACATAAATATTTTAAGAAACATCTATGCAAACAGCTGGAGTAGTGTCAAGCTAGAACAGGCACACAAATCAAAATCAAGAGAGGTGTGAGACAAGGTGACTCACTCTCACCAAAATTGTTCATTGTGGTCTTACAACATATAATGAAAGGTTTACCATGAGCAAAGCGGCAAAGCAATGCATCAATATAAATGGGAAGTTTCTGAGTCACCTGAGATTCGCGGATAATATCCTGTCCTCGGAAAACCCACAACAATGAAATAATATGATAACCGATCTACACCGAGCCAGTATAAAAGTTGGATTGGAAATGAATCTCGAAAAAACAAAAGTTACCACTAATCACCTAATGACACTCATCTTAGTTAACAACATACCTCTCGAGTTTGTACTAGTGTCACAAGGAAGTTTTCAAATCGCAGCTTCCACAACCGACTAAAAAATTTTTTATGGATTCCGAAATACTGTCATGCCTCACCTACGGCTCCCAGACTCCCAGACATTAGATCACAAGACTAGGAACAAAATCCAGACTACTCAAAGAAGAACGGAGAGAACTTGCTTAGGTTTAAAATTAAAAGATAGAGTGAGGAATGTTAAAATTCGGAGGAAAACCTTCGATCAACAATTGTTGATTGAAGAGGAAAACTAAAGTAACAGACACCCTAACCTTCTCAATTTAAAGAAAATGGAAGTGGGCAGGCGTATAGACGACAGATGGATGAAGAGAGTAATAAATTGGACTGGACCACGAGGCACTAGAAGCAAAGACAGGCCTAGCTAGATGGGCAGATGAGATAGTGGAGATGGCAGGTCAAAGATTAATGGCATTCCTCGGAGGAGACTTTTACCAGAAGGGGGTCCGTACAAACTATAATAGTTTACTTATTCTCTATAATAAACTGTATAGTTTTTATTTTGTATTTTTAAGTCTAATTGTAATCTGTACGGCACTAAATAAAGCTTTAATTTTTATTTTTTTATTTTACATATCTCGGGACCATGGGGTCCCGGTCCTTTGGGAGGTGTACGAGGGCCGAACCCAACTCGCAGAGGCCCCGAAATTTTTATGAAATGCGGCACAAACCGTCGATTTTCCCTGTGTGCACTATGCAAGTGCACCCAAAGAATAACCCCGGTTGGTGTAGGACTATTACAGGATATGGTAAAATAAAAATGTATTACATTGTTGATGTTTACAAGCGTGTTTTATTTATTTTAGTCACAGAAAGCATTACTTTATATATTTCCTAGTATCATCTCGGAATTGTATCCAATTCCTAAGAAATACATACATTTCACAGGAAATGTGTTTATTATTTTACTCATTTAAACATTATTTTACTCATTTCCTAAGTAGGCTCGGAATTACATAGATTTCCTAGGAATTGTGTATAATTCCTAGGTTTCATACATTTCCGGTAACACAGATACCTACACGGATAAAATGGCAGGGGGTGACTTGCACATTCAATAATGGGCCTCCGGGAACGATCGCTAGCACGTAGTGACGTAGCGACAAGGGGACAACATGTCCTGAGATGCTTATGAGGAGTGGAGAGGTATTCGAAGATTGTCAAGAAAATCCCAGAAGTACGGTCAAGATCCCTACCAGCATCTTACTGGAATACTTCCTTCCTCCGAGCACGTTTGCTCTTGCGAATCTCCACCCAAGTCGGCCAATATAGGCAAGAATGAGGTGGGAGCTCTGTTCCTCGTCATTTTTCACTCCAGCCGACCAATAAAGGCAAGCCAGAAGTGAGGAACAAGACTTCTTCCGGGAGATTAGAGTCCGTGGAATCGCTACTGCCCAACAGCTCGCCACATGCTGCCCTGCGGGTTTCTGTATCTCTTTCGGTCTGGCTCCTCATCTTATACCTGTTCCGGCAAAGTAAACTCTTCCGGCACAGGCCTAGAGTTCGGAATGCGCAAGCCCCACCACGACGTCAACGTAGAGATACGGCGATGGGGTTATTATTATTATTACAATGTTTTTAAAAAATCATGGGGGAGCGTGTAATTTGAAAATTAGCGCCTACCCATTAAAGTCCACAAAAGTTAAAAATGATCCTACCAATATTTAATCAGTAATATGTTAGTCAACTGTCTTGGACTGCGACATCAAAACCGCCCATAAAATATAACTTACACAATACACAATGTTTTACAAGAGCTCCTCTTGTAGTCCAGTGTTATCTGAAGACCATGCTATCTTATGCCCCGATTATAGATATCCTTGGAGGAATATTATATTGAGCGATAGTTACCTCTTTTGTGCACCGGGGTCAGGAGTAACGGTACCACAGAGCTGGTCTAAATCAAACACCGTCTCATTCATATACGCTTCAGGGTTTATCGCCCTGTCTACACAGGATAAAAGTTTTGTCCTGAAAACATTGAAGATTATAAGTACTATTAAAGAAATTTTGCTATTTACAATTGTTTTTCGAACTTTTGACGTCGTTGTTATTTATGATGTGAATATTCACGTTAATTTTATCTGTCAATAATATGTAAACAAATTAAAGATCTCCAATGGACTTTTATTTCAAATTCTGCGAAAAGTGCCAAAGGAGGATAAGTCATTTTTTTATGTAAAATATTAGGTACCTATATTGGCGAT
This sequence comes from Gortyna flavago, assembly GCA_963669345.1. Lineage (NCBI taxonomy): Eukaryota > Metazoa > Arthropoda > Insecta > Lepidoptera > Noctuidae > Gortyna > Gortyna flavago. The sequence goes on from OY770126.1 coordinate 13,720,305, forward strand.
CTATGCCTTTTTTTATTGACAATTTACGAAACATTGAATTGATTAGAACATTTCTCACTTTTAAACTTACGCGCAAAACATTTCATGACTTAAAATATATTTTTTTTGTACTAACCTGCACGCACTTCGCTCCATCTTGTTCAAGGGCTCAGGCTGGTTGAGACCTTGACCGCCCATCATATCAGGGTACGCTACTTTTACGAAGGGGATCACACTCCTCACCCGCGACGATATCGTGCAGTACACACTTGCAAACGTACTGTACTTGGAAATATCTTTATGTATTTTTAGCGATGAGCACGATGTTGTAGCTGCGACAGAAAATATTAATTTGTAAGATTCTGAACTGCTACTTTCCAGTAATGATTTTAACATTATTGTGGCTTTGTATATAGAGCAATGGTGGCCCAGAGCAGTGGTGGTCTAGTAGTATTAGTCCCGACTTAATAGTTGTAGGTCGTGGGTTCGAACCCAGACAGGCGCTTTACTTTGTGTAAATAATTTATCACCACTGCCCTAAAAAACGGTGAAGAAAAACATTGTGAGGAAACCAGCGTGTTCTAGAACCAATAATTAGAAGACATGGTTGTGACACCCACCCACCCGCACTCGGCCCGCGTGGTAGATTACACAGCCCACTCCCTTTCCAAGAGAGAACGCCTGTGTGTCACCAGCAAGTGGGAACATTATAATGGTCCCACTTGCTGGTGACACACAGGGCTTCTCTCGTATTCTTTCTTACAGCCTATAGGCTGATTATGTTATGGCTTTGTATTCGTATTTTTGATGGATAAGAGTGGTCTAAGATCAAGTTAAATCGTATGCAGGTGAGAGGTCTTTGTCCAGCAGTGAGCTGCTATATATAGGGTGTCATGAATCGCATATTTTCCAATATTTTAAAGATACTTACAGGCACTCTCATGGACTTTATGATATTGTAAAAATGAGGGCGACTGCGAAGGCCCCACGTTGTCATAGTCAGTATTGCCTGTACCGCCAGTAAGTGACAGATTCAGGCTGGAAGCAGCGTTCCTGTTTCCCCCGGATTGCGAGTACAGGAAGTCTTCTAATATTGATCCTCGAGAATTAGACCGACTTTTGACAAGCCTTACTTGCTTGTTAAATGATCCAAACTCTTTGAAATAAATAAAATATCTGAAAATAGTCGGAAAGCATTTTAGCACGGTGGTTTCGTTTTAATAATATATATTTTAATAAATAATAAATTTATAAGTATTTAGTTTTGAGCAAAAAATTTTTGAAACAATTTCGTCACTTTAGCGTATCTCATATTACGGTAAGGCCCAAGCACACACGCTACTTTTAGCATCGGCGATCTGCGATTTTGCGACTGTATCGATGCTGCGTCGCGTTTTGGCGACTCTCTGCGTTCCATCGCAGTATTAAAATCGCGCGTTTTAGAGATTCTATGGATGCTGCATCGCGATTTCGCGACTTCCTTCGTTCGGACGCGGTATCGGAATCGCGTGTTTTAGCGACTATTGTGATGCTGGATCGGGTCGGCTGTAGTGTTGCCGATCGATAGTCCACTATCTATAGTTTGCCGATTTTCAATGGTATTGTTTACAAATAGTAAATTTCATAATTATGTCTTTCTTTATTCTTTTAAAACTGTAGCAGTAACACGTGAACTGGTTATTGGATGTAACCAATACCGTCTTCGGCGCGATTGATATTTTTGCTTTATCAATAAAGCAAGCAGCAGTGCAGCTTTATTAGAATCCATGGTAAGGGTGTAGCTTCGTCAAAATCTAGTGCAACACTGAGTCGTGTTCCGCAGATGCCAAATCGATGCGACCGGCATTCGATTGTGTGCGGAGTGTAGCGTTCAGCCGCTGTGTCGAGCTTCCGAAAAGCGACTCAATCGCCGCGTTTGGCGTTTTTAACTGTTCGGAGTGGAATGTTTGGTCGCTGCTTTTAGCTTCTAAAAAGCGGCTAAATCGCTGATCGCCGATGCTAAAGCTAGCTTTTCTGCTGTGGCCCTAAATAAATATAAACTAAACATTTTCAATCTAATATCCATATGAAAGCAATTGGTAAATTCTTTACTTTTTTAAGTCTTCTAAATCTCTCTCATTAGGATTTATCCAGAGTGAGCTTTGCAAACTATCACCACTCTTCGTAGCGCATTGTAGAATATTTTGACATTTTTCAGATTCGTCAGGACATTCAGGTTTTACGTCACTGTCATCAAAATCCATGTCTGGGAACTCATCAATGCCTTCTATATCTATTTCTGGGCCTTCATCTTCTAAATCTGAATTCACTGTTTTAGAATCAGAATTGGCTGCATCTTCTTCGTCTTCGTGGCATGGCCACGATGTATTGGTGCCTATAAAATGACCTACAGTTATTCATGGCTCACATATCCATTGATTTTATTTATACATAGATAAAGACAAATTGAAATAAACCTTTTAGTATGGGGTTCAGATTAAACGACGCTGGACTGGAGACTGGTACTGGCAAAGCTTGGTGTTTCAAACATAATGTTATGACTGAACACACTCTTGCTAGTAGTCCATCAAATTCGGGTTCATCTGGGCACTGCGAGCAGAACCTGTGCAACGTCTGGACATGTTTCTTCGTACACAGTGACCTTCGACCCGCTTCTGCAAAATTAAATAATAATATATGATTTATTTCGTTTTTAATAAAAGTATATCTAATAGTTTGAAACTAACCAGAAGACCAATTCTCGTAATTTAAGATGTTAAAAATCCAGTCGCAGTCTCAGATTCAGATTCAGATAATTTTATTTGCTTAAACATGTGTGTACCTACATACAATACAATGCATGCAAGGTGTTATAAGTACCAAGGTGGAGTTGTGCTAACATGTTTACCATATTGTCATGGTGTGCAAATATTAATATAAGATTAGAACTAACACAAAATAATAATTAATTAATTCGATACAACATTCATTGACAATGTTGACATAAGTAAATAAATTGAATTAAATTAATTGATTAACATAATTGATTCTTATAGAAACAGATAGGAGTTACATACAAACATGTCAAATATTCAATTCTCAAAAATAAAAACATAAAAAAAATGTCAGTATAAGTCAATACAAACTTTTCATTATATTAATTTATAAAAAAATACTCTCATCTCGGCGACAAATAAATGTCAAAAACTTGTCAAAATGTAGGGAAATTAGAGATATTTTTGACAGATTGAGACTGAAATCAGACTGTGAACGTTCTTAAAATTACAAGAATTGCCCCTCAGGTATTCTGCTGCATCCGGATGGTACCTATACTGGAAACCCACCCCAACTTAATTGGGAAAATGCTAGGCAAATGATGCTGTGAAACGAATTGCTATTAGATATTTTTGGTTTGGGGTACAATTTGAAACATGTGGCCGTCTTTTCTGCAAATGCCGAAATAATGATCACATTGGTTAAGAAACATTGACACATAGATACGTACTGATATTGCAAAGATGCTGCAGGGTCTGAAGGATGTGGGCGCATATCTTGAGCCTCATGCGTCCCTCGTAGCGGTCCCATCGGTCGAACACCCTGAGGAGCACGCTACAGAGGCCTGTCTTCACGATCTGCATGCAGCACACCTCTGTGTGAGTTACGCACGTGTGATCAAGTGACAAACACTGGCGCATTGGACATGCAAACATAAACTTTCAACAGAACATAACATAAATTCATTAGCGACAAACGTATTGCGAGGTTGTAGTAAAGGTAAAGGCTGCCTTGCGTGTGGGAGTGTCACGTAACAGAACAGTTTGTGATATCATTCGACTGTGACAAATTGTTGTGTACCGGCTTAGAGATTGTGTGCAACCTAATGTCTTTGTAACACATAAAATGTTTGAACAATTAATCACATAAATGACTAAGATAAACATGGTCATGACCGTCTTGAAAACAAATTACTTGTTCACTTAACTATTTTTACTGAAATAATCAATAGCGTCGAGGCAGAGTCGCAGTCTTGCCGTCGGGATGAAGCCGAGGCTGACCAAGACCCGCTCGTAAGTCGTTGTTACACCATCACGTATCAAAATAGAGGTAGTAACGGCTGAAATCGTAAAAATAACTAACATAAAATATCTATTACTTGCGATATGTTATGTCAAGTTTATATTTTTTTTCTATTCAGTTGAGAATAATTATTTAAACATTGATTTCAAAAGGTTCAAGACATCAGTGAATTTGTAGAGTTATCGGAAAAATACACTCATTCAGCTGTCATTAGTAAAGTTAGAAAAGCAGACATTTAACTTACCATTCTTGGCCAATTGTTTCATAATAACAAGTAAAGGGAAAATCAGTTTATTATCTGTAAAGTGTCCCTTCAATATAAGATGCATAGTTCTTACGCAACCGAGCATCCTTAACTTGGCCGCGAACTTTGGATCTGGAATCAATTATATTTTGACATTTTTATGTAAGCTTTGCAGCAAATACAAATAATTTCATGAAATAAAAGACGAGTAGATGGGCATGTGGCTAAATAATAACAGCCGCACGGGTCGAACGTTCAGATTAAGCTACGTTTGCTGCGGTTGGTCCGTGGATGGCTGCACAACATCCGATCCGAATCTGAATTAAAGATCCGACTTCAATCCGAATTGGGAATGTTCTAAATTCGGAAGGATAGAGTTCGGATTTAGTGCGCAACATATAAATAGGACTATGGTGACTTCGGACCGGCATTTCTGGGATTCAGATCGGATGTAGTGCAGAATCGCTCTTACACACCAAGACCCCTCCATGCCTCAGAAAGTACGTTAAGCCGTTGGACCCGGCTCTCATTCGTGGATCTTTGACAGTTGCTATGGGTCGTTAGTAGCCCGGAAATCTGAGAACCAGTCTTACCAAGGGTTTTCGTATTACCCAATAGCTGGGTTGTGGAGGTCATATAGGCAGTTGCTCCATGTAAAATACTGATACTCAGTTGCATCCGGTTAGACTGGACGCCGACCCCAAAATATTTGGGTAAACACTGGGCCGATGTATGTAAAAGATGAGTAGGTACTAATTTTAAAATCAATATTTGTAACCTCGTGAGCTAAGAGGCGCAAGTATCCAGAGTAGATCTTGCAGCACCACCTCTGTGCCAACGTGTCGGTCTCTCTTGTCTTGCATGGTGCCAATTACCCTGCGTATGATTACTTGTGTGCCTTTCATCTGAATGAAGTCTTGTGCGCACTGATGCCGGGCCAAGTTGTTAGCTGGAATCAACCGCGTGGGTTAAGGTCCGTACCTCTCGGCGCTAACGAGGCGAGGATCCACACGAGGTCCTGCAGTATCAGCTCGGTGGCGACGTTGCCGTCCCGTTTGGCGTGTGTCGCTATCATCGTGCGGATCACCACCTGCGTGCCGTTTACCGATATGAAGTGCTGTGAGCACTGCTGCCTCGCAAGGTTGTTCGCTGAAATTGTCGATATCGACAGGTTTTGTAATACAATTTTGTACAAGGGTATTTTAAATATTGTTATAGCTTTTAATTTGCAATGTTTAGTTTATTAATAGGAAAATATTTACAATCGCAATTAAGCTTAGTGAAAAGCAATCTTGACATTTACAATATGGCTGTTGTTTATGTAATTAAATTTTATGTCATGAATAAATCGATGTTGAAATAATTATGTTAATTTGATTGAACACTGCAGTGCGGTGATATGACAATTGAATCGACAATAGCTTCGATATTACACGTTACAAGGCTGTGTTGTCAACTGGTCCAATGTCATATATTAAGTGAGCTCTTCTTAAATGTCAGTAGGTAGTCCAAAACGGAGGTACCAAGTAGAAAGGGTACAAGTAAAGCAATATTTGAAATGCCAGTGTTGCCCAATACCTTTGTGCGGTCATCGATATACACTTTAAATTAAAAAGCAAATGTGCGATTAAAATAAAACGTGTTATTATCGTTCGTTATCGGTTAATCTTAGATATTTTTCTTGTATCTCGGCAGTTGTTAATTTATTTAAACAAACGATTAAGAGGAAATGCGGTCGGAGAGACTTTTGAAAAAGCCTAAATAAAAAGTTACAATTCGAGGTTTGGCTCTCGCCTATTTTCTCCTTCAATATTGGACCAATTTAAAAGAAATTTCATAAACTGAATAAGAAGGATAATTATACTGTGTCTTTATGTTTTTCTTTTTTCATTAATAGTTGTCTTTGTGTGTACACTAGACCTCTGTTGACAGCGGTTTAAATCGTCATTTTTTGAGGGTTCTAGTGCTTATAAAAATAATGTACCATCAATAAGGAAATCATAGGGTCATACAAGTACTTAATATTTATTATTCTGTAAAAAATCATTGCTTTATGGTCATTAACCAGAGAGAAAACAGCGTTTCTATGGAGAAACGACCACCCGCATTTCCTCTTAATGCATGCAGTGCTGTACAATCTTTTTGCATAATATTGATTAGTTTGTTTCACGTTATTTATTTGGATAATTGGCAGTAAATTCCAACGTATTTAATGTATAAGCGGCACACACGCAACATACCCTTCTTAACTGCGGGCACTTTATTTTCTTTGCCTGTTTTTTTGGTTTCTTTCTTCTTGATTCCCGATGACTCAATGGGAACTAATTTATTGAAAATAATCATGAAAACAAATTTGCATTTCTATTGTTTTTTAAAATGTCATGTGTTATTGACATTCATGAAAATTAAGCATGGTCTAGATGTAGTAATTTGATCTTAAATTAACTTGTCATTTGAAAGGATTTATACCGTAACTTGATTTCGAAATGGAATACCATTTCGAAATCAAGTGCAAGTCTAATGCCATTTGTAGGCAGACGTAGGCAGATAAAATTACGTTGGTACGGTATGTTTCCGCTGTAGTAATTAAATATTTACCTGAACATTTTTTTCCTTTCCCTTGTTTCAAACACAATACTTCTCTAAATATAGATGTAATGTATGTGCAAGTTGCTGTGTCTCTGCAGGTCTGTAATAAATATAAAGTGAAAATTGTTAACTGAATCCATGATAAACATCAGAAGGATACGTAAACAAGGGTGGTTTATTTAGCATAGGTATAGGGTAATGTTGGAGAATACTGACCTCCAATATTGCAAGAAGCATCTGTATGGCTCCCGACTGTTTGTTCCATAGTTTATCCAGTGTGCTCTGGCGAACATGTTTATCTGAAAACAAAAGTAGTTGGAAATAAATCAAGGTGTCTAAAGAATATTCGATAGTGTTTATAAAATGAAGTGACATATTAAAATTGGTGCGAATGCCAGTACGTAGGGTCGTCGTCGGTGCGTGGAGAGGGTGTCCTCGTGCGGCAGCGTCGGTGCGAGCTCGCTGACCGTGCGCCCGCGCCGACTGGCTGCCACAACATCACCGCTTCCGCGACTCTTTTTGTTCGCATACTACAACTGGAGCAGATCATCGGTACCCGAGGCCGACAAGTGGTCTTTCAAAGTATTATTATAACCAGTAAACACCGCCATTCCGGTATAATTGTACCACAACGAGCAATAAGTGTACACTAAATCAATGTTGTTCGTCGAATCGTCAACAAGTTTAATTAAACTGCCAAAGTAATTGGAGCATTCATTTCAAATATCCTTTTCGACTGTTATGCAATTTTTTATTGAACGTTTGTGGTTATTGATTTTATTTATAAGTACATGAAACTTATTAACGTTAAACTGTAATTTATATACTTGAGCACTTTTATTTGAATACGAATTTAATGTTTATGTACTATCAATTTATTTTATAGGGGAACTAGTTTGAAAATGGTTTTGTAAAAAAAACCAGTAGGTAGGTATTTACTACAGACTATATGTAGGAAGCTTATAACATCCTTTTTGTTTGAGTTTGAGCGGCACCCTATATTCTAAATTCTTATTACCAAGGATCCATTCCTAGGATTATTGCCAAACATCCTATGACTGTTACAGAGCTTAATACTTTTAATTGGTTTTGTGAAAATTTAAAGGATTAATATTCGATCGAAAAATTACATACACGTCAAAGTACTACGTGTATGTAATTTTTACTTTCATAAATTCAGTTCAAGCACTACACGATGGATATAATTTTAATCCATGTGAAAATCTTGACCGTTGACTACGGAAGTGCATACTTCGTTTCAAGTACACCGTTGTTTATGTCGTATCAAAATGTGCAGTGATGGCCTAGTGGGGCAGTAGTGACAATGACATGCCGTCTCATTGGCGTTGCTGGCGGTTCGCCAGAGGGGCACGCGCGTGGCGGCGACGTCACGGCGACGGCTGTGCCGACAGCAGCAGCCGCGTCCAGCCGGCACGGCTCTAAATACGCGGGCATTTCTAGAATACACTGACGCCACCGTAGCAACTAGCAACCGACCGCGAACGAACCGGACGTACCGGCAAAATGAATTTTGATAGCACGCTACTGGAAATTGTGTTGATCAAGCTGTTGACAATAAACCATAACTCTTTTCGCATTAGATCTGGCATTGTATGAGGAAGTAAACAGGAAGACTATAAAAAGAAAGAATGACATTCCGTACCTTAAATTCTATCACTCTCTGATTTATATTCCGTTGACATATTGTAAATGGCGAGTACGTATAGAAATGGAAAGATACATCAAAATTAGTAAGTATGCCAATACATACCAGCTCACTTCATTAGGCGCATTGACAGGTATTGGCGATTGGCATCACGACTGATCGCTGCAAAATGTATGGCGTTTCTGACGGTAACATGGCTTCTTGATTAAAGCCTTTCGTAAAGGAGTAACTAACGGGTGTATTAATTTGTAATTGTATGTGATACGATTTACTGAACTTTATGTACGATCGTGTGCTCAATTAGGACGGTTACACTACTCACGCCGGTCGGTGCCAATGGCAAAATTGTAAACATGTCCCTGTCTACAGCACAGCTGGCAGATATTTAATAATATCAAATATCTAGATAGGCATCTGAGAATTTCTGATACTTCTAGGTACTTGTTTCGAGATTCTAATGTCAAGGAACTGACGTGAATCATGATTCATGACGTTGCCTTGCTTCAGCGGCGTTATTATGTTCCCAAATACCCTTGCTGGAAGGTTAACTACGATTAGGCTGTCTATTTCTGAAAACTTATTAATTACGATTTGTAGTCAATTCCAGTGTCAAGTGATTTGATTGGCTCTTTTGGCAGGTGTTATTCAATTAAAGCAGTAAAAAAGGATTTGATAGAGCTTGGTTAACTGATCAGATATATCTTTCTTTTTTTAACTTATATCTTATGCATTGCATTGGTTGAGTAACTTATGGCCACTCTGATTTCCAAATCTTCTCCTAGGTTTGTTGAGTAAACATTCGGTTTTATAAAATTTAAGTTTATTTTTAATATTGTGGTGTTGATGACAGAATCACATTAATTCCCTCGCTTTAATTAATTCTGTTCAAAAAGAAAATGTCGTCGTATATCTATTTATTCTTCTCTCCGTCCATATGTCATTCCTTTACACACAAATGTGTAACATGTTTTGAATAATGCACTATTTTTTGTATCAATTCAGACAAGTTTTTGATGATTACGTGGATACACTGATATGATTAAGAACCAGTCAGAGATATATTTCCGTAGGCACTGATCGTTGAACCAATATTAATTTCAGTGACAAAAATGTGACAATATTTATTTATTTATATATACTTTATTGTACACCAGAAAATACATAACAAAAAATATGGCCTTATCGCTTTCTGCGATCTCTTCCAGGCAACCTTGGAATGAACAGCCTACGGTTGATGAATTATCACAACCGTATTGCCACATTTGTCATTTCATTAGAAATGAAATCGCTAATTCTGTAAATAGGATATCGAAATCATTTTTACACCCGCACGCAAAATACGCACATTGACGTGGAGTTGCGGGCAACAGCCCGTATTACCTATTACCTATCATTTTTACACGTCAATACAGTTTTACAGTACATATACAAAATAAGCTAGATGATGTCCGCGTTTCCTATCTGACGACTCTGAGAAGAAAGGCTTGGTCTTGGTCGGTTTATGTGAATACAATGTAGATAGTTGTCTGGCATTTTTGCTGAACTGGGCCTTTTTGGCGCAGCCGTGAGGCACACTCTCCTGCAAATTTCTTTTATTGTTTTTTTATTTTATTTTTTATCTGATGCATGTATTTGGTGTATTGTGTGTCTTTTAGTCTGTGCTAAATAAATGTATTTTCTTCTTTCTTTCATTCTAGATTGATGTCTGAAATGGTCCTTTGAGGAAAGTACCACACAGATTTGTGTGGACCAGTCCAGTCAGTGCAAACATTTGCCAGTAATCGTGTAGCTCAACTCAGAACCTGACAAGTTTAACAAGAATCATGCTTTATTTGAACTACCATCATAGGTATTTGGCAAATGAACATCTTTTCAGAAAACAAAAAATATTATGGCTTCCATTACTTAGCAAAGTTTATAATGATAAAAATGGAAGCACTTCGTGCGAATGACGTTTTAATTTTGCAGCATGTATTTAGGTAATTCAACTTATGAGTTCCGTATAAACAAATCTGACAGTTCCTGAAATCTTCCGTTGATCCTATTACATAAACAGCGTCTAAATTATAAATCATTGCCAACATAATTTTAATGGCAATACACATTTTGATTGATAGCAATTATTTATTACTGGCATGACAGAAATACTTAACGTAGTCCAAATTCTGGACGCCGATAATTGGTTACATTTGTAGAAAATTTTGGCTTGTATTCAACTTGTGTAGTAGTGTTATCTTGTACGTCGAGGTTGTAGAGACTTAATTATTTGGAGTTGATTTATGGACCATTAGTGGGATCATTAGTACTTTGTATTGGACCTAGTTCGGAAATAAGGGCGTAATAAATCATTGTACTAAATGAGGTGACGATTTGAGCCCTGAAAATCCTTCGGAAAGCTTGACTAAGTATTTTAAAGACTTATTTTAAAAGATGCTATTTTTCTGTAAGACTTGAATTTTCTAATGTGAACGCTGTGGATGCATGTGTATATTTTCTTTTATGCTACGGCTGCATTGTCATGATAACGTGAACTACACTTCACGCGGTCTCTGTTGTATAACGAGACGTCGAGTGGCGTGCGAGAAAGAGTGCGCGAAGTATTATTTTCAATAAAATAGAGTACCTTCCTGAGCAAAATTTTTATTCTAGACGGTAGCTACAAAAAATATATATTTAATACTTAAGTTCCAGCCCCGAGTCTTACGAAATATACACAGACATTATTTATTGTTTTTATTATTTGTTATTGCCGGGGAGTGCCGGTCTGACCAATGTCAAGGCGAAACTTGATTTACAAAACCCCAGAAATAGATTTGCTTGCGTAGACTTCGCTTTAATTGTTACTCTACGCAACTTTTTATGGTTTACAAACTCCGTATGTACATTTTTCTTGGAAACAACTTGTCTTAATCCTAGCCCGAAAATATCAACGAAATAGAACCCCGAAGCTAAAGCTTAAGACATGCAAATTGTTTGAAAGTTGTTTCTCGACGTAAAAACGTCTTATTTGGATTTACGGTCGCAGAAGCGAAATGTAACAACACAAGCAAAATAAAAGAAATGTATTGCTTTGCAAACAACACTTAAGAGCCCATACTACCTCAGCTAAAATTCACTCTCGCTCGCACGATACTGCTCGCGGACTAAGTGTAAGCGATACAGAGTGCGGTGCTGGGCGGCAGGCAGCGCCAATGGTTTAGGTTTTTGCTTTTTACGGCGAAAATAATTGTAATTAAAAAAAAATAAAAACATAGTCGCTGCTTTATAGTTAGTTTAGTTATTATACCAAGATTCCTGATCAAATTTGAAGTATTTTTTTAATACCAGCGGTTTATTGTTCAGTTTCGAGGCAACTTTGGATTTTTTTCTATCGAGAAAATTTTATGGAATCGTGTTTTCGTCAAACATAGTACCTTACATTAATCCTCAACTTTACCATATATTTATTTCAAAATTAATGCTGCAGTATTTTCGACATAACGGAGGATCATGCTAAGCAATTTGAGGTAGTATAGGCCCTTAATATTAGCTCGCGGAACAAAAGCTGTGGGGAAATGGTACGAAGTGTGGGAACCCGACGGTGCTGTTTGTACCAGTTGTTGGTAATTGAACAAAGGCTGATAAGTTTCGGATATGGTTGAATAAATTAACGGTAACAATTGGTGTTGGGGCACGGGCGGCGCTAGCCGAGGGCCCAATGCACCAAACCCTTATTTTATATAGGACTCTCACGCGATGTTACTGCAGTGCTGACACCTTCGGCTGATTTGCTTTTTTCACCGCAAGGCTCTAGTTTTATAGGTTTCAAGACACGCAGAGATGCTTTCGTGTGAAACCAATTATTCTGACACTAAAGTAAGTAAACAGAGAACACAGTGCACTTGGTCTGTCAATTATTGAACGAACTGTTTATGATAAATAACATGCTATTCGTTGGTAAGCGCATCCCTTGTGAATGGCTGGAGCAATTTAGCTATTTTTGGTTTAAAATGTTCGTAATAGCCCAAATTCGGTATTTTCGGAAGGAAAAATTAGAATTGTTTCCCGGAATACTATCGGATTCGGGAAAAACTGATCGTCTTTTAGACAGGACAACGTCAGTCAGGTCAGCTAGTTAGTAATAGACTCAAGTTTCAAATAAAAGCGAAAAAGAGCAAAATATTTATTTAGCAATCTATTTCTATAGGAATGGTATTGTGTATTAAAGTGACATTAGCAAACACTTTGTATTTAAGTATGCCGAAAACACGCCTAAAATTGCCAACTAAGCTTGGGAAAAGAAAATACAAACATTGAGGAATGTATAAACGTGTATTGCAGCAAAATTTTCTGAAAGAATGGAGTCGTTGCCCTACCCTTGCGTAGCGCGCTACGAGCCGTATCAAGTGCTCATTAGTACCCCGCTTCGCCCCGTTCGCGAGTTTTCTAAGTAAGTCATGTACGAGTAAGTTCAGATTCTCACGCAACGTGTTTCATTTACCTTGAAGCCGTAAAAATCCATAGATTTCTTTATCGTAATAAAGTTGAGTGATGTTTCTTTATTAGGTTCTTGTTTATTTTGTTGTTGGTAATGGGATTATTGTAGTTTGAAGTTCAGTGATTTACCCAGTCATAGGAATGTTCAAGCGATTTACACCCATAGTAACATAGTATCACGCCTGCATTTCCCAAAGGGTTAGGGCGCGTAACACAAGCGCGATTTTTTACTTGATTCTCTTGTGAGGACGTGACGCGTACGAGACGCGCGCGCGTAAAAACTCGCGCTCGAGTGGACGCGCCCTTACGCAGAGGTGCCCCTACAGTACAACCACATTCCGGCAGTTGTTTAAATCCCATATATGGGGGGGGGGAAGCTATTGCCATCAACCGGGTACAAAGCCAGACTGTGGGCTGCTATAAAATAATTTTTGATGGAAAAACCCAGTAACATTTTGCCCGACCCGCGAATCGAACGTCAAGCTCAGCGGTACCGATTGCGACCAATCAACTAGGGCAACTAGTCCAACGAGGGAGTTACACCGATAGTATGACTAGAAAAGCACAATATCTACGAGTACATAACTAAGGGCTGATTTTTCGATCGACAGATAACTTTTAGCCGTGGAATAAAATTGACGAATGATAGATTTTGTAACAGTGAAGAACTGTCAAAAATTCAAAATTATTTTTCGGATAAAATTTAATTATCTGGCGTTGGAAAAATCAGCCCTTAATCAAATCAAATGGAAAATTATAGGATTTTTCGTATGCTTAGTGGATTTTCCATCTTCGAGATTCGTTTACGTCGGTATGATTTATAGTAAACATCTAATAGAAAATCTTTTTAATGTTCGAAAATATAATATTTGGATTGATGTCAAATTTTTAATTCCAAGCCGCTCATTTTATTTATGATGAAGCCACATGTATAATGAGTACAACTTTTTTATAAAAAAAACATCTGTCACTTGCGTGTAATTATTACAAATTGTAGTAAAAGCGGATTTAGTTTATTTTATACCGAAAATTTTGTAGCCTTGGAAATCTTACACGATTACAGGCGAAAGATTTTTTTGTTTATTATGTCATACTTTTCTTCATCCGGACTGAGAGTTTCACAAGAAAACTACGGATTTAAGAATGGTTTTGGCACGCTGTTATCTACATATAAAAGAAACTAACTTCTGTAGTAGAATAGCTATTTAGCAATGAATGGTTGTGATACTTTTATAAACAATGTTTAACTGAATTAATGCACATTATGAAAGTAGTTCAGAATCGTTTACTGAATCGATTTCTATTATTTTTAATTTAAAACTACGTAAATTACAGTCGCACTTCCGCTGTACAGATAAAACAAATCAAAATGGACGAAGTATGTACGAGTACCTACCTATTTCGCTAGACCCTTATACGTGTGTGACTGTGTGCGTGCGTAGGTTTGTTATGTGACCACAATTTTCCCCCACAATCATTAACCTAATTTAATAAATAAACAATGTTGTACATAATAGTAAAAAATCTGTGTAATTTTGTATTATGATTATACCATAGTATTCTAACTGGGTTGTACGGTGGTGTGCGTTAATTCTGGGTCATGTTGTATAAGTTTTTGTTTTATTTCCATAAAAATAACAAAAAAAAAACCTTAAGCGTCTCCTTCGCAAAGGTGAACCAACGACGCTTACATTTATGTAATCATTGACGACTGATCAGAATAGGTACCTAATAGGTACCCCCCCAACTTCGAATTGCCTCTTCATAAAATAAGTCTTAACAATAATAATCTTTGACTTCTAACTTCAACACAGAGATCCTTCAGCAATTAAGTTATTATCATTATTCGTTATTGTCATTATTTTACTATCTTTCCTTCAAATCAGTTTTGACGAATCGCCTTCGCTACCGCTTTGAAAATGATGGTTTTCGCGACCCATTTCGTAAATTATCGATATAAGGCAATTGCCTAACCTAATGGTATAGCCGTACCAGTTACAAGTTCGTGTGTAACTATAAAGCAATTTTAAAAGAAAAATAGGCCAGAACGTAATCTTTTAACACATTAAAGAACTTTGGATGGGGCTATTGACTAGGTATAAAGAAAGGGAAACAAAGTTAAAGTGTTTTCGTTTAACTAAAAGTTATGAACTCTTGGTTGTCACGCCATTAGTTTGAATTTGGTTAACTTAAATTTTGTTACGACTTTCGTCGTCATAAAAAGTTTCAGTAAAGAAACATCCGTGTAGTAGTGTTTTCATTTAGGAAACTTTCTAGAAAACTTCGTTTGACCTATGATCCCCAAGTTCAACGTATATTTTTCTGAATCGATAGAGACGTCTGTGAAAATTGACCGTCCGTAGTGACCTTTGACTGTAGTTTGGGTTTGGATTACAATCTTCAATGCCCGTAGGTAGCTCAATATTTTATTTAAATTTAGCAATAAGCCGCCCTAAAATTACGGGCGTCTGTGAGATTTTTAACAATGAAAGTACCGCTGTAATTCATCGTGATTTTTATGTAGTGTGGAAACAAAAACACGTAAGGCGGGAATCTATGTTTACAGAATGAGATATGGAGATTTGTTCTAGCTACCCAGTGTTATGACTAACGAGGAAGAATAATATACAGTCCAATAATATAATGCACCGTTTTCCTCTATCATTATACAAAACTTCCTTCATTATGAAATATGTATTATCTCACTCAAGATGTCATCTTTTTGACATACAAATGAGTGAATCTTTAAACTTTTTTGTTCATCCATTACCGAGTGTGCTTCAATTATCACTTTTGTGTTCTTTTTGTAGGTATTACCGAGAGATGCCGTCAAAGCCCAATGTTGGGCAGTTTGCCAAATGCAGTTTAATGTGGGTATATGTACAGTGAGTAAACGAAATAAGTGTACAGGCAGGTATGGTCAGTTTTTTTTAACAAATAATGCGTGCACGTGGTATTTGGCATCGCTCGAAAGCGTGTCTTGTGCAAGTATATAATTAGTCAATAATAATGATAATTGCCTGTAATTTGCATAAATTATAATTGACTTTTCTGCTCACATACATTCTTAACTCTTTTGCTGTGTGTACTTAGTGTTGGTCAAAACAATACTCCTTCTCAATGGAATCGCATACTACTTCACATACGTAGTAGATAGTGTATGAGCAATATATAGTATAGCTATTAATTGATTCCAGTATAACTACTTAACGACTAACATTAGATATTGACGAAGTAGAGCAATGTCACACGGATGCAGGGGAAAGTGAAGAGTGTACCGTTTATGGAGCTCCAGAAATTAGCATACATAAGGAATACTAATTATGAAGAAATAGTAAGCCTGCTTATTAATTTGAAGAAGAACATGGCAATGTACAGGTATAAATAGAAATTTTGAGTTACTGGTCGGAATTAAATTAAGGAAGGTACGTAGATATTCAAATGATATGCATTGGTTCTATCTAAAGGACATGTAGCAATCTATGGCACGTGTACGGAAATTTCCATGAGCACTTAAATCCAAGTGCATGATATTGAATATTATGATAACAAACCGCATATTCACTTTTTAATTTAAATCTCGTCTAACTAGGCATGAACACAGAACGGTTTAAAGGTGATCTTAAGGGCTAACCAAACAATGATTGCAGCTAAAGTAAACGTGCCTTTTACACGGAATTCTGGAAAGTTTGAGTCATGTATTTACAGGTTTCGAACGAACTGACTTTACCCATTGTTTTTCCTTTTTATTGCGATATGGGCCAGCTTGAGCTTGCCAGCTTGCAGAGAGCAGTGGTGGCCCAGTGGTAACGGCCGCGACTTACGAGTTGTAGGTCGTAGGTTCGAACCCAGACAGGCGCTTTACTTTGTGTAAATTATTTCATCATCATTGCACTCCTAACGGTGAAGGAAAACATCGTGAGGAAACCGGCATGTCCAAAGAACCAAAAATTCGAAGACATGTGACATCTACCAACCCGCACTGGGCCCGCGTAGTGGATTACGGCCCACTCCCTCTCACAGAGAGGAGGCCAGTGTGGGAACATTATAGGCTGATTATGTATGTTATGTATGGGCTAGCTTTTGACCCCGATCTCGCCTGGTGGAAAGCGATGGACGAGGTCTATTGTGAAACGAGCAAGCCCAGAAGATACCTGTTCACTCTTGATTTGAAGACTGACGGGTTATACGTGACAGGGAACACGTACGCTAGCTAGTTCCACACTTTGGCCGTGCGCATAATAAATGTGGAGGACAAGCGGAAAAAAAAACAAATAGTAAGGTGTTCCACCCTAAACTTTTGACAAGGCTTAATATTGCCATAGAGTGCGCTATGCGACCTCCCCTTTGAAGATATCAAGCGTGACCGTTATTTGGTGTAGAGATGGTGTAGATAACTAAGTAAAATATGGTGATTTATTCAAACTTCGACGATTATTTAGTATAGTACTATATTCATTTATAAATATAGCGGAAACCTTGAAAATAGTAGCCGGGAAGCCAATAAAGTAACAATTTATAAACGACCGGTGGTGGATTTTACATGTCCTACAGATTAAGTTCAGGGTAAGTTGAAATGGTTGCAATATTACAAGACTGATGTATCATCAAGTTTAAAGGGTATCGTGTCAATGAATCGTTTCATATGAATTTATGTTATTCCCAAATTGAATTTGGATACGAAATTGGTAATTTTTGTGAAGGTATATGAGTTTTCATTTATTGAATGTCTATGAAATTGCATCATTGTCATTGTTGGTGACACGGCTGTCGATTCTGAGGTCCTAAGTTCAATTCGCGGATCAGCTAAAGTGTTTTATTGGCTTTTTTTGACGGAAGGTAGTGGTAAGTACGTTGCAGCCCAGAAATTGGTACTCTACTCGATACACTACTCGACATTATTGTCTCCAGAGAAATGTGCAAAATGGAATTTCAGGCTCTCCTTTAATATTGTGCGACATCGTCATATTTCTGTATAGTAGTGAACTTAAGAATATTTTACCTTTTGGAGTAAAGGCGTCGAATATTTTATATTCGCAATAATTTAAACACTTTATATGTTAATTGTAATGGGCAAGGTTGTTGTAAGTCGTTGGACTGTTTTAGGCCCCGTTTACACGATGCAAGTACATACAATGTGCATACTGTGGAATACAATAAAATTGAAGTAACAAATGACTTGTACCTATCGTCTAAACACTATTTACACAGTACAAGTTTTATTGTTGTTTTAACTTATGGTATGCTACAAACAGTTAAATCAAACAGTGTAAATCAGGTTTTATGCGTCATTAACATTAAGCTTTGTGATTGTTACATCTTGCATGACAAAGTCGCCTTCACAGACAGTACAATGTAGAACTCATATTCAATTCAAGGACGAACTAAATATATTTTTTATGATTTGACGAGTGTTGCTCCGGAAGCGTTTAAGACCATATTAAAGGTTCAATCTGCCTAGCCTTTCCCCAACTATATGGGAGTCGGGGTATCGTATTACCCAGTAACTGGGTTGTGGAGGATAGATAGGCAGTCGCTCTATGTAAAATACTGGTATTCAGCTGCATCCGATTAGATTGGAAGCCGACCCCAACATAGTTGTGAAAAGGCTAGGCAGATGATGATCCATTTATTTCAGGCATCAAGGCCCATGAATACATACAATACAATATTAATATAACTTAAAAATACTATGAATACATCCAACATTATAATTACACTAAAAACTAACGCACACGAAGTGTCTGCATCGTGTTTCGCTGACAGCTGTTACTGTTGTGTTGCTGTGTGATGCTGTTTGATTAACTACGAGCCCCTCAAGGTTAAAGGAAGTGATTTTCAGAGACGTTCATAATTTTAACTTGAACTATGTTCAACATACCTATTATGAAATTGCCAGACGTGGAAACCATTTTATTTTATCTTCTTCTCCATACATGGCCAGAATGTATGCGAGTGCACAAGTTAAAAATACTTTTTCAGTCTTTTTATTATATTCATACGTAAATTGTCGCATTTTTATGAACAATATCGACGTTCATATAATGCAGTTTTTATAAGCAATAAAAACGTTTACATCAACTTTATGCGAATTGAATGAGCGAGAAGTATTTTTAGCAAATTGAAGAAATGAAGACTGTAGTTTGGCCGGTTATAAAATGACAGATGCTTCACAATTACGAGCATTTTTGTGAAGAGTAAAAATCGTTTAGTGTTGTAGATAGAGTTTGACTACCCCGTTGGTCTCGTGGTTGCAAGCGCGACTGCTGAGCGTGGGGACTCCCCGCAGGCGGGGAAATGACAAATGAAAGTCATAAGTCGATATTTATATATAAAATAAAATAAATCAATATATAAAATAAATCAATACTTTGCCGTCACTCATCACTGATATATCGGATATACATTAAAACCGAGTACATCCCGAGGATAGCCGAACACATCCGAATGTAGCGCGGTGTCGGTAACAGTGTCGCGAGTTCAATGGTTTTTTTCCCATCTCAAACAATGCCCTACGTGTCTAAAGAAGTTTTCCAGCTCGCACTGCCATAATAACGGCCTGCGGGTTCTGTAAAAAGAGGGTTGTATCCATTGCATCCCTCACATAGAGTCGGAATAAACTGATGTCTTAAAAGTGAGCCACGGCTATTAAGCTAGCAGGCGGTGTTTGTGACATAATAGCTGTTTCCAGACACTTGATATTGATTGTGGCTCAAAGTCTGTGTAAAATCTTATTATCAAGTTGTTTGTAGGCGTATCGGACGTTTATTATTTTTGGTCACAATATTACCTAGGTACCTACCTACTGATATTACTTAGTTATTATGAAACATGTAATACGTATGCGGATAGCCGAAGCAGTTTTAAAAGTGGAACCAAGCTATGAGGAATATAATAATTAGGTATGAAACTGTCCACGTTGCTTACATTTTATTACGTGGAATTAAATTTTATCCCAGCCTTATTCGTTTTGGGGAACGTTTACGGGAATAATAAAAATATGAAGCCTCGTACGTGTGTGATATGTCATATTACAACATTACAGGATATTTAAAATTACCAAGAAATCTATCGCAGAGTTTGAAGTTAAAAAAGAAGTTGCGTGATTCAAAGCGAATAAAGGCGCGACGCGACACTAGTAAAACAATTTCTATGAAAACTTCGTGGAATTTGGTCTACTAGAATCGCATTGCACCGTCGCGTCACGCTTGTATGCGGGAGCCCTAAGGGTCCTCACACATTACGCAGCCACGACTGGTTGCACGACCAGGCCAATCTTAGTCGGAGCTTCTGCGTCCAAGATTGCGGCCGGTCGAGGGATCAAATTCGATTCTTTCTTTTCTTTAATGGTGTCTTACCGTGTGACGTAAGCCGCGTGTTGATCCTCGCGGTGATGGCGCGCGCCGCCTCGGTGGAGTCGGGCGCTCGCTGCTGGTGCAACCGCAGGCGCTCGAACAGACAGTCAGCCGCCGCCTCGTCCGCCATGCGAAAAGCTGCACAAGCACATTAAAAATATTTAGAATAAAGAATGAATGCGCCCTGGCTGGAGGCTTTAATTTATAAAGTAATTTTCAGGAAATCCTAGTTAAGCAGCCGACCACCTCCATGGTTGACCAGTGAGCCAGAAGACAAAATAATAAGGAAAAGAAGAATTAATGCCAGACAACTATTAGATGCTAAATATCATAAATATACTCTTACTTTAGAACTAGGTATACATAAGAATAAGCATGTTATAATCAGCCAACAAAATTTATCACTGCTGGGACACAGGAATTCTTGCTGTGAGAGGGAGTGGGCTATTAAAATCCACCATGCGAACCCAGTGCGGGTTGGTGGATGCCACATGGCAAAATATGTCCAGCAACAAACTCGTCTACAATGCGCGCACCACCACCATACATTTAACATTCTTGTAATTTTGACACTTTGTAGATAGCGGTCAAGGTTTAGATTCAAACCGTATACAGGCCGAAATGATATGGTTGATACAGTGATTATGGTACCGATAGCCATTTTTTATTACTGAAATAAATCAAAAATTTTCTGTATGTCAACACTTGCAAGCAGTTCTACCAAAGGATAGCGGAAAAGCATTATAATTTATTTTGTTAGTAGTTTGCAGCAGCTGTTTAGAGTTTGAGACTCCTAACCACCTATATAGCTTGGTGAATTGGAACCCTTACAATTTATTTTTTTATCCTAAGGATGTAGTAAAACCATGAAAGCAAGCCAAACAGTTTTCATGAACACATTAAAAGTTGAAGCACAGGTAGCGTACTTTGAACTCATTTTATTCAGGGTAACGAGCGAATTAAAGCATATTGAACTCTATGAATCGATTTAGGGTAGGGTAGCATTCCAAAATGCACTGAACAGGTTTTTACGCCGTCGGAATAGGGAGGGGGCGGTCAGTCTATCTTGGACTCATATATCCGTGCTTAGAGTCTTAGACTGCAGGTTGCTGAATTTGTTATAAGTTCTGTTGATTAGAAGTATTTAGATATTTGTATAACACATACACATACAAATATCTAAATACTTCTATGCCCTAGTCAACACGGAGGAATGAGAAAAATCTCGTGAGGAAAGTTTTGAGTATGAATGTATCGACATTCATACTCAAAACTTTCCTCACGTCGTATAGCCATCGGGCTATACGAGTAGGGGAAGACCAAAGAAACGACGGATGGACTGTGTGAATGTCGATATGGTTAGAAAGGGTCACCCCCTTTCTACCTAGTCCGTACCGGTCTACCGAGATGACGACTAATAGAGAAGTATGGAAGAAAAATACATTTTGCACCGACCGCAATAAATTGGGATAAAAGATGATGATGATGTTATGTTATACTTCGTCCCAATCAACCCTTCAATTATTTATGAAAATAAATCTAATCAATTCAAGTCAGTAACTTGGTAAGCTTCATATTAAAGCTTTAAACTGTTTATAATGGATGCATGTGACCTCAAAACATTAGTGTGTTGTTGTAGGCAAGGTTCTACTGATGCTGTCAAGTTGAAAAATACAATGCAAGTAGCCCAAGGTCGCTCCGGGGCTTCTGAAACCAGATGCTCGTTAAAGTAGTAGAATGTTGGAGAGACAGTTTTAGATGCGAGGCAAAAACATAATGGTGGAGGCAACACGTGTTTATATTTATAGCTCATAAGCGGTACCTAATTGATCGTTAATTAGATCTTTAGAGAATTCTCACTTATGACAAAATCGGTTCTTGTAATGTGTTCAATACACCGCTTAAAAGGCCAGAGGAATTTACATCGATTAAAATTTGTTATTGCGATCGGATGCGAGGGCGCAGTGCATCAAGCGTAAACAAACAAATTGGGGACAAAACGAATGAGCACACCAATGAATTTGTGTATTTGTTGGCAACTCAACACGAATATTTTAATGAAAATGTTTAAGAAGTTACGTTACAGTTTGTAATTAAATAAAGGATGACAGTAAAGTTTGGAGTAAAAATCTCTATTGGTTTGAATGAGATGCTGTCTTTATCGTAATTAGGCCTTATAGTACCTATCTGATCCAGAGTAAACAGTTCAAAATCGAATCAGTTAAAGATGCTTCAGTAAAACGCTTTCTACAAACTTCTATTCTAATAGGCATGATAAACCGTAACGAATGTTTGGCACACGTCTGCATCAGCGTGTTTTTCATGTAACACTGTTAATCACTGGCTTTTGTTTCAAACGATTTATCGCTCTTGGTAACGTGTGAACACAGTTACTTAATTTCAACGTGAGGACGTGTAGTTAGGAACGATCGTGAACTAAACACACTCAGCCTAAGGTTATATTTATTAAAGTTAAATATTTTGATAATTACCACCTACGCGATTAATTTCATCTGTGGTTTAATTAAAATGTACGGATTAGCGAATGAAACTTTGAAGAGCGAACAGAAAATCGGCACTATCGTGAATGTAACCTAGGCTGAACATAACAATGCGATTGTGTTGGCATTCTCTGAAAACGTGTGGATTTTCCAAATGTTATATTGAGAGATGATTTAAAACAATGAAAGTGATTACTACGAACGTACGTGAATGCGTGTTGTCCCTGCTGTTGTCAAATGTGACGGTCTATTTGTAAATAAACAGTGTGTGGTGTACGAGCGTCGGGTGCTGAGCTGTTCGCTCCGCGGCGGTTGCCGGCCGACTGACAACCGAACCCGGCCGGGAAGGAAAATCGGTGAGGCGCGCGGGGTGGCCGCGATACTCACTGGGAAATATTTTTCCTCTACGCACTCATTAATAATAAGCCCCTTTTTGATATCAATGCTAGGCAGTCATTATTAATATGCCTGATGTTAGATTAATGGCATATTTCTTCACTAGCCCACGTAGCTACAAATTAGCATTCGTCCAATCACATACTTGGCGACCATTAACGAACTTGTTAAAGTGTATTGATCTTATAACTAATTGAATCGGTAATTTAGTATGATCTTATTTACTTGTAACAAGAAGGGAGATATGGACGGGTGGTATTCTTCGTAATTGGACTTAAGTACCTACCTACCTACAAGAAAGTTCCAATGGATTATACCAGAACGAGCTTTTTTAACCGACTTCAAAAAAAGGAGGAGGTTCTCAATTCGTCGGTATCTTTTTTTTTATTTTTTTTTTATGTATGTTCCCCGATTTTTCGAAGACGCCTGGACCGATTTAGAAAATTTTTCTTTTGTTTGAAAGGGTATACTTCCCAAGTGGTCCCATGATCATCAGGTCAGGATCTGATGATAGGATCCCAGGGAGATCGAGGGAAATCCTCCAATTTTATTGGCAAACCTATAGCGATTTGAATATTTTTTAGAGTAACTTGAGCATTTGCTCTCGGAAATCATCATTTGGTAAAGTGGAGCTGATGATGAAGACCACAGACGGCCATCGGAACTACTCAATGATAAATATTTTACGGATTGCGATTCGATTACCTTAATATGGTTGCTAAGTAGTTTATGCTCGTCACAATGCTTATGGTGAATGGTTGTTGAGGAGTCTCTTGGTTCCTACCAGGAGAACTCCTCAACAATTAACGTTCCAGCATTGGGAAAAGCAATATTTTGTAAAAGGTGATGAGCAGTTGACGTTAGGCTATTGTAACTTAGATAAATCACAAACTCTCTCACTAAAAAGTAAAAAATAAAAACTTTTTTACAAAATAAAAAACAACCGACTTCCAAAAAAAACTACAAAGTGATAAATAACTTTAATTTCGGAAGTCGGTGTCAATAAACGAAAATGCAGGACCAACGACACCGACTTCCGAAAATAAAGTTATTTATCACTTTGTAGTTTTTTTTGGAAGTCGGTTGTTTTTTTTTGTAAAAAAGTTTTCTCAATTGTTACACTTAACACTAGGTAGGTTGACTTATTAATAATTGTTTCGAAAATTAACCTACAGTATGAACAAAATAAAACTGCACAGCCAGCACACATTAATGGCAAAAAAAAATAAGATACTCACGTTTTCTTTTGGGTTTGGGAACTTCCGGACTTTGGGCAGAAGCATCAGTTGCTGAACACAAAAAAAATACACGAATACTTTTATGAAAACAAATATATTAATAAAAAAAGAGTTTAAAACATGCTCACTACAACTCAAATGACATTATGTAGGTACTTATGTGCTGTAATTAATTTTATTCTTACCTGACATTTCTTATTCATTACAGAAAACTTTGATGTGAATTATATATCAGTGTTATCTTTTTTGTACTAACATTGCATTTCATTTCTGATTTAAATTGTCTTTTAAAGTTTTTGAAGCAAATCGGGATTTTTTGGCAGTTTATAACCTATAATGTAGGAGCCTTCATTTGACTTTCGCGTTTCTTCACCAGCCAGTGTTTGACGAAAAAGTTTTTAATACTTTTGGAACCAAATAGGTTAGATATTTATTTTTGTTAATTAATATAAATACGATGAGCAGGACATGTCTGCCGCATCCCGTACAAAGTGTGGTCACAGATTACACAGAACTGCTGGTCGATTCTGTTAGAATTCTCACCGTGAGAAGTTAGGTGAAGTGAGCTGTCATTCCATCTGATGCTATAGGGATTTATACCAATGACCGCTCACTTTAAGCTCACTTCACCTGAGTTATCACGGTGAGATTTTTACAGAATAGCACTACTGGTGCCATAGTAAGACGGGGTTGCGGCTGGCCACGTAGAAGATGGATGGCGGGACGAACTGGTGTCGGTATCCTTCCAGGTCTGCCCTGAAGTGACAGTGCAGGCTAGAAAAAAAAATTGGTATGTATGTACCTACTTTACAAGGTGTAACAGAATAAACGCAAGTCCTGAAAGTAGTTTGTTTGTAATTGACTACTGAATCGATATCAGTAACTTTAAATAGGTATATGCATAAAAAATAAAATGTATTTTCCCATACTGACCGGTGATTGAGCCAAAGAAAATTAAACCTTATTTCAAAGCAATAAGACTCCGTTTTAAATGCATACAATTAATAATAGTTAGCTTTAAAAAAATAAGTTTTGGTCATTGTATTATACTTTTAACTCAATACTCTGATTGGGTGGTATGAGGTCTTGCGTTAATTATCTTATCGTTAAGTATACTTGCTTGAAATTTATTTTTACCCACGACGGTACGGAGACGGTATATGCGTTTGGGGTGAGAGCAGAGAGGATGTGTGTGCAAACCAATGTTGCCATTTATCTCCAAAACTACTAGTCCGATTTTGATGCAGTTTTCAGTGATGGGTTTGGATTTGATTGGTGCATGTTCTTAGATAGGTGTTACGATTACAACTCACCAGGGGGCGCTGCAGTAAACATTTGTTTGTACAAAACCAACACTACTAGTCAGATTTGGATGCGGTTTTCATCATCAATAATGGGTAATATATATAAACTAGTAATAATAAGTTGTTTAAAAAGTTTGAAATAAAAAAGCTAAATAAATTTTTTTTTAAAACCCACGACGGTTAAATTAAATTAGAAAAGTATAAATTATTTTATCCCTTTCCAATTACATTTAAAAGACGTAGATTAAAAAAAAAATTGCTTTTATATAATTATACTTTGAAGCTGATATTTAAAATATTTATGATTTTTTTAAATATGTACAGCAAATTGTTTCTTACGAAAACATCCTGAGGAAACCGTTCTACGAGTAGAACCAAAAATTCGAAGACATTTGACATCCATCAACCCACACTGAGCTCACGTAGTGGATTACAGCCCACTAATAGCTCCATCTCACCGAGAGAAAGCTTGTGTCCCATGCAGTGGGAACATTATAACCTGGTTATGCTTACGAATTTTTTTTTATTGCACTTCTCTTGCAACGAAAAGATTACGTTCAGTACAAGTTTGGTAAGTTAGAAATGTCAGCGAGATTATGTTAAGGCCAGTAACCGATGGTGAATGTCATTTGTGATCGATATCTGATACATTTGGAGCAAAATAAGTAGCCTTACCTCGGCATCGCTGGCTACTGCTGCGAGGACGACCTGCAAGTAATGATCTACCTAAATAGTTTCATTAATCAATATAAATGTAACAGGGTCCGTCGGAAATAATGGATAGTTGGAAAACCTTTTCGTTTCTGAACAAAATAATAGATAAAATGTGTATAACACCTATCAAATGGAATAAATACAAATACAATAAAATTGGATGGACGGATGGACGTCAGCGGAGGCTTAGTAATAGGGTCACGTTGGCGTCCTTTGGGTACGGAAACCTAAAAACAAGATGGCAAAAGTTGGTTCCGATTTTGGCCACGCGCCAAAATATCCTTGATTAACTATTATCTCAGATATCTGAGGGGCAATTCTCGTAATTTTACGAACGTTCACAGTCTGATCTAAGTAACAATCTGTCAAAAATACCTCCAATTTCCCTACATTTTGACAAGTTTTTGACATTTGTTTGTCGCTGAGATGAGACTGCGACTAGATTTTGAACGTTTTAAATTACGAGAATTGGCCTTCAGATCAACAGTAGCAGGAGAAAGCAATTGAAATGGTCATGTTATTATGTTTATAACTATGTAACATAAACTATACAAACACAATAGGTATCTAATGATGGGTACACATATGTGAAGCGTAACATGAAACGAACATGTCGTTCAAATACACATATGCAATGCAACATGAAATGTTACACAATTAGGCGAATTTGTTTCAATATTCGTTGTTAAATCCTCAGTAACTACAATGCTCGATGACCTCAGTGAAGCTTCCGAAAGAGTGGGTCTTAAAATAAACATGGACAAAACGAAGGTCATGTCAAATGCCCATGTAACACCCACCCTTATGAAGATCGGAGACTCTATACCCGAAGTTGTGGACGATTGTGTTTAAAAAGGACAAACTGTCCAGTTAGGTAGGTCCAATGTCTAATCGTCTAATCTGACTCGATTGGCAAGCATTCGGGAAGCTGCGTAATATCTTTTTGTCTCACATACCTACCACACTGTTTTAAAACCAAAGTCTTGGATCAGTGAGTGTTGCCAGTGATGATTAAGACACTGAAACGTGGTCGTTCACAATGGGCGTTATTAGATGGCTGAAAGTCACCCAAAGGGCGACGGTGAGGGCTATGCTTGAAATTTCCCTACTTGACCGAAACATAAATGAAGAGATCCGTAGGAGAACCAAGGTAACCGACATAGTCCGAAGAATTGCCAAACTTATATGGCAGTGGGCAGCGCACATTGCTTGCAGAACGGATGGCCAATGGGTCCGAAATGTTCTAGAGTAGCGACCTCGTAACGGAAGACATAGCGTTGGAAGGCCTCCCACAAGAGGAACCGATGATCTGGTAACGGCCGCAGGAATCCGCTGGATACAAGAAGCACAAAAGCGATCGAAGTGGGGAGGCCTATGTCCAGCAGTGGAAGTCTTTCGGCTGAAATGAGCATATATTTAGAAGACATGTTTGTTTTAGAATGTGTTACATCTCATGTTACAGTTCTCAAATGTTGTGTACCCACCACAATCTCTAAAATAATCGATATCGATCTAATCGCAATGATAGAAAACAATTCAAAGATTATTTTGTTTTGATTTGACTTTATCAATATTATGATATATATAAAACAAATTGGTATTATTACAGTTCCGCTATTACATCATTGTTTTAGTTCACTAGAACGCGACGAGTTAACGAGACCTATTTTTATTAAACTATCTAGTAAAGTCTGTGATTTATAATGTCGTTATTCCAGACTACTGTGACACCTCTATTCTATGTGTATTCACTTGTTTCATGTGTGTCCTCTCATACATTCGCTCCGTCTACTGAAGTTACAGCAGTCACAGAAGTTGTAAAGGTTTGATTTTTCCAGATTTTTCAGTCTTAAATTTTTCGGAAATATAAGTAACTAAACCTGTAAAAACTTATTAATCTTCTAATGAACGACATAAAAAAAATGAATGAACCTTTATAACCTTTTTGCGCTTCTAGTGATGCACGCTATTTTAATAATTGAGTTTCTTTTTAACTTTCTGGCGTTTTCAGTCGCTTGGTCGCAGTGACTAAGTTAGGGCACCTCGACCAAATGGGTTAAGCACGGTTAAAACTATGACCAATCGCGCTACATTCAAGTTCGTCGCAGTTCCTCAGCTATTTAATATTTACCCCAAAATAGGAATTTTTGAGGTTTACAAAAAGAAGCACAATCGCTATTTTATGTAGAGTGCTCAATAATTAATACATGCACATGTTTGCTAGGGCTACAACAGCCAGAAGTTTGTTCAAAGGTTGTTCAACCATTACACTTTTTAACCGACTTCAAAAAAGGAGGAGGTTCTCAATTCGAATGTATATTTTTTTCTAGCGTGCTGTATATGAAGTTTTACATACATTGTTTTTTTTTTCGTATTCAGGATAATGATTTTTATAATATCATGATGTCAGTGGAACAACGGGTTAATATGGACTACATAGATGGTGGACCGAAAAATACTAGAGTGAAGAAATCCAAGGGTAAAGTTACATGTGCTCCTTAGGTAATATCTTATTAGCTAGGTAATATACCTCTATTAGAGTCATTTGGCACTATTATACATGTTACATTAACTGCAATATATGTATGGTTTTAAACATTAATGGGGTTTATTCATAAACGTTACTTAAAGTAAAAAGACCACCACCCATCAACGTAACTATGAAAAAAGCCAGCGTTCAGGATTTGGTGGTAAATGGGTCAAATGAGAACTCTTTATAAAGAATATTAAGGCGACTACATGACCTAAAACGCGGTCACTATCGGACTGCATAGAAAAGAAAGAGAAGCGCAATGACACAACGGTTTTTATTCCAAAATATGAAACAATCATCTATTTACAAACTATTTACAAACTACCTAATAATAAACAATCCATCACTGAATGCAGTTTGGCATTAGCAATTTAAAGGTATATTTTTAATTATAATTGTTAATGAAGAGATACACTGCTTTTAAAGAAATGTCAGAGGTGTATTTGAAGATTTTTTTGATGCATTAATGTACGTTTAATTGTGATTTGAATTCCATCACTGTTTTAAAATAAGACTTGGAAATATGTCTATTTTTTTTTGGTCAAAATTATGTACGGTTTAAGAGATACACTGCTTTAAAAACCAACTTTTTGACCATTTTCAAGTAATCTTCGCCTTAAAGTCGTTACTCACTCGCTCCATGTATGAGTTTGATGAGATGATGATGTATGTGTTTGATGAGTAAATGGAATGGACTGAGGCAGATTATTGCAATCTGTTAGTCAACGACAAAAACATAATTAGACTTTTGACTTTTGCGAACATTTTAAAACATGAAATAGCCAAATCGGTTCGGCCGTTCTCAAGTAATGCGCTTACCAACGAATAGAATTTCACCTACACTACTAAATTCTGTTGTTCCCCAGGCCCACCCTGTCGCATCGTATCGCGATGCCCGCGCTGTTGTTTCGTTTTCACATAGCGTTCTTTCTGGCTTTTTTTCTTTTTGCACGGCTCCTAAGGGTTCAAGCGTGATGTTAAATGCATCTAGCCTTCCTCAAGAATTGGGATATTAAATGCAAAATTAATTTCTCAAATTTGCCCGGTAGTTCCCCAAAGATTAGCGCGTTCAAACACACTCTTCAGCTTTATTATTAGTATAGATTTAGAGGACTAGCAGTGCCCCGCGGTTTCACCCGCGTTAATGTGAGGAAAAAACTTACTTTAATACATATATTCCATTACTTTAAGAGTATTACTTAAGATTATTACTTTTAAAGAGGTATGAGGAACAGGATGTAAAGTTCTTTGAAGTCTTTGTTGTCTTAGGTTCAGGGTGTAAAATTCGTTTTCATACGATCCCTAACTTTTTGAAAATATTATATAGCCAGTGATAATGTAGCTTTCTAACGGCAAGAGTTTTTAAAATCGGTCCAGTAGTTTTTTAAGTTTATTGTTATATACAAAAATACAAATCTTTCCTCTTTATAATATTAGCGTAGATGTAGATAGAGAGATAGAACGAAATAATGAGACAAGACTCTGTTGTCTGTTTTAGATAAAATGGCGGACGCAGCAAGGATGCCTGGGGATAAAATACTCAATCTCCTAGTGTTAGTGTTTAGAAATATGTTTTCAGATGAACCTATTGATGGAAGCCCACCAATAAAAATTACCGATGCAGCAAAAACTTTTGCCCAAGTGATCAACGGAGCAATAATAGACCTATTGAAAAAAAGAAAAAAATCACAATATGATAATATTTATTAAATATCATTCGGTGAGTGTGCCCAAGAACTCCACGACCTCATTCCACCGGCCCCCTTCTACCTTCGGACATCCAGACGCACTGCAATTAGTTACCCTGCAAAGTTGATATTCCACAAATTCGAACTAAGCGTTTTCAAATGACTTTTTTAATGCGCACAGCAAAAGAGTGGAACTCTCTACCTGCGTCTGTGTTTCCGAGCGCATACAACCCGAATCTCTTCAAAGTGAGAGTGAATAGGCTTCTTCTGGGTAAGCTCACTCCATCGTCGACTCTGTCTCTGTCACCTCTGACCTAGACTAGAGTCAAGAGCAAAACCATTTCAAATAATAAAAAAAAAACATCATTATCGACATTCATCTCCTCTGGAGTTGGAGATAACAAGAACGATCACACTATTAAAGTTACAGAAAAGATTTTTGTATAAATAAGAACTTGCTGTATTAGATACCTACTTACTTGTTTGTAAATACTTACAAGAAGACTGATAAATGATAAATGATAAATGATTTTATTTTGTAAGTAGGTTTGTACAAACACTTTTACACGTCAATCATATTTTTTATAAAAAAAACTAGATGAGGTCGGCGTTTCCTATCTGACTACTCTGAGAAGAAAGGCCGAAACAAACTCAGAGGTCACAGTCTCTTTTAAAGTCCAGACATCATAATCTTGGTCAGGTTATATGAAGACCATGTAGATCGATGTCTGAGATGGTCTTTTGAGGAAAGAACCACACAGATTGAGAGGACCTGTCCAGTCAGTGCACGCATTTGTCAGAAATCGTGTAGCTCAACTCAAAACTTAAGGAGCTCAACGATTCGACGAACAATACCAAAGAAAGGACATTTGGGTAGGCCACATAAATTACTCAAACTGCCAGACCTAGACAAAAACTAACACAACAGAGAGAATAATAAAAATGAAAAAATGTGACCCACATTGTCTTCACATGCACAATAATTAAAATAATATAATACTTTACAAAGTAAGCAAATGTCATTGTTTAAATAAAATTCATTAATGTCAACTGATAGGACATATTTGAAACTAGCTTTTGCCACCGGACTAGCTTGCGTGGAGATGGACTTACCAACTCAAAAACCTTACAAACACAACACAACAACAACTAAAGTTTATCATCTGATTGCAAGAAATTTTGGTTGTACATCATGTATCAAAGGACACGCATAAGTGACAAACAAAGAAACCTTCATTTATTTATTTACCTATACAGTGTGTATCAGAATGGTGTGGTCATATTTAAAGTTGTGGTACAGACCATCTAACTGAGCAACTTTTTCAAAGTATTAACAAGTTTTATAGAGAAAATCAAACCTTTTCAAATATACACCGTGGCTTAATAATAACAGCCGCACAGGACGATCTATGAGGTTAAGCCGTTGGTCCCGGCTGACATTCGTGGATCTTTGACAGTCGTTACGGGTAGTCAGAAGTCCGAAAGTCTGACAACCAGTCTTTCCAAGGGGTACCGTATTACTGGGTTGTGGAGGTCAGATAGTCGCTCTATGTGACATACTGGTATTCATCTGCATCCGATTAGACTGGAAGCCTACCCCAACATAATTGGGAAAAGGCTGGGCAGATGAGGCATATATAAGGCACTATTGAAGGTCAAAATCATAATCAACCGCCCCAAACATTTGGGTCGAGTAGGTATTAAAGTTTTGTATGGACCAGTTGATAATTTTTTCGCGATTACGATGTTGGTCTCATGGAGGATTGTTCAGTTTGATGTCACCATACCATTCTGATGCACGCTGTAAACATAGAAGAAGAAAAAAACTAAACACAAAAAACTAATTTAACAATGATTGGCTCTGATTGTACAAAGGTACATAGGTACCACCTGCTGGGAACTATTTATTTTGTTTTTTTTTTTCTTTCAACATATACACTTTTGATATTGTTAGAAACATAATGTATCTGATAGGTAATACGGGCTGTTGTCCGCAACTCCACGTCAATGCGCGTATTTTGCGTGCGGTAATGTATCTGATTGTTATATTATTATGTTAAGAGTCTTTTTATATTATTTATTTATATTTATATTAAGTAGTTATCAAAATAAAAATTTGTACACTTACTAAATAAGTAGGTGGTAAATAAAATTGTATTTAAAAAAAAACTAAATAACTTAAGATTATTGAGAAATATGCGCTGAAAAAAATTTAATTTTCTGTTTTTAGACCGCGATATTGATAGGGACTCTTAAGGTTTTATGACAAGTGCAGATAGTAGAAATAGTCTCTTTTTTCTCTTATAAAGATATGTTACATAACACAATTATAGCTATAAGAGTCAATTCTCTGTAGATGTTATTTAAATACTGATTTAATTAAATAAATAAAGCAGCATATACCAAACGGAAATCGGCAGTTTTTTTTTTTTCAACAACTAGCCTCAGCGCTCGTAGTTTCTCCTATTTTTGCTCTTCCAAGTAGATGATTTATAGTGAGCTATTGAAGTTTTTATAAAAAGTTATTAAAAATAAAATAAAGTAACAACCTGAACACAATATTTGTTTTATTGTTCGTTCATGTCTGTCTATACAACTAAAAATATTTTACATACGATTTTCTGGCTTAGTAGGCGTTTCGGCCGCTGAGTTTCGTCCGATCCGGTCGAAGCTGGAATTTCATTATACCTATGCCTATGTTTTGATTTTATTCTTGACCTCCTAAATAAAACGCTAGGTAGGTTGTAACCGTTGTTGTAACAATTAATAATTCTTAGTTAATCATACAAATATTGTTTAATAGCTGACCCTATTTGTTGTTCTGTCCTAATCTCCACAGAAAAAAGCACTTTCAGATTTCCCGAATTTGAAAAATTTCCAATTTTAAATCAAAACATAGCCAAATTGGTCCAGCCGTTCTTAAGTGATGCGCCACGAAAAGCATTTCATTTTTATGATATAGATTCAAATACAATTTACTAAATTGGTATGTAAATAAGTACAGCATAAGTTCTGAGAATTTCAAATAAGTTATCGTGAGGATATGAATCGGAGCACAGCCTCGACTAATTTCGAGTGCATCAAATACTTACTTAATAATATACGAGACGTATCTAGTATGTGACTTTCTTTCTTTGCTGTGGGCGGGGCTCTACTTAATGTATAAAAGGCTCGTCTGGAGATCAACGCGGGTATTACAGAGAACACTTTTGTGCCTCCAATATGAAGGTACGTGCTTAACCTTGGATATACTTACTATAAATACATATCAAGTGACAAGAAGTGATACTGTGAATTCGACTTGTGAATTTGGAGTGATTATTTAGTGACTGTTTTTTTTATTAAGGATTAACTAATGTGTACCTACAGTACCTATGTTTAGGGTGTCTTTGTGGTTGTTCCACATTTTAAATACTGTTATAATTATACTGTTTATAATATTAGTGACCCCTGATTCGCACGGGTGCAATCCCCTGCTGTGGTGACATTCAAAACATACAGTTTTCTGTGCTTTATCTAAAAAGGCTTAAATAAAATTATTTGGTAGGTTACAGGGTGGCCCACTCACAGTGGTTCAAAAAAACCTCTCTTCATTTTTAGTTTTTTTCCAAAACCACCTCTTTCTTTATTTGTTTAACGGTGTATGTTCAGCTATTATTTACTACTGAACAACCAGTATTTGGCATTTTACGGACATTATTTCCAACAGACACCAGTAGGAGATTAAATTGTAACTAGCTTCTGCCCGCGGTTTCGCCCGCATGAGAAAAGGGAAAAGCCTATGTCCTTCCCTAAGATGCTATCTATCTCCTTGCAAATTTTTATCGAAATCCGTTCAGTGGTTTAGGCGTGAAAAGGTAACATACAGACAGAGTTACTTTCGAATTATTAAGACAGTATGGATAATGGAACAAATTTTTCATTCCTCATACTCGAAGTATGAAGTAGTGTGAAGTATGAAGTAGATAAGTAGTGTTTGTTTGATCCGGATAGCATTTGGAAGACGTCGCTTCCCCACCTTTGGGCGGGAAAGACTCATAGTAATTGCTTCTCTCTCTAGGGCGGGAATGAATTTTAAAAGTAGAACTTAGTCAGCTACGAAATTTTTTACATAATTATAACTTCTTTATTGAACCAGTGTTACAAGTATAATTCATTTGCTAATAAGGGTAATTAATAAAAATAACAAATTTAAATCCTAACTTAACCAAAACTTTACAAAAACTAAAATATAGCGTCGAAAAATTCTTCCGCATCGCTGTCGACTGGTACTGTACCCAAGGGACTGGCAAACTAGACAGTGCGCGGCGCCTGTATACTTGGGGATCAGAATTAAGACAAATGCTGCGGTCTTGTGAGTGTATAAACAGCCAGAGTGAATTAAAAAAAATACCTGAATGATGATGACCTATTAAGCGGGAAGGCCCGCGGCGGTGTCGCGGTGTGTTCCATATTTAAAATGTAATAAAGACTCTAGCTGCTTTATACTGTTTGGTGGTATACTAACTCTGTTAGCAGTACCAAAATTAAAAAAAAACTTGGTTTTATAGACTAATATTTGATTAAAAATGAGTTCAAGCGATTCTGAAATGTTGATCTCAGATTCGGTTAAAGACGAGGTAAATACAGTAATCGAAAATCTTTTGCCAGAAATTTCAATAATTTCACAAATTTTCTAACTTCTCATTTAATTTTAAATAGACACTATTCATTTCATTAGTATCAAACAAAATTTTTGGAAAACTACTGTTTTTTACTATCTAAGTAGGTATTCGAAATGAAAAGTAGAATGTTTAACACGCGTGAAAGTCATCAATCCCTACTCGGACTATGGGAATTGATTCCTTTCGACCCTTGTATAACAATCTACTATTCTCAAAACGTGTTATGAGGTCAACGATTCAACGTTTGTTGTTCAACGTTTTCATATATTTTGAACAGAATACACTTCAGTAAATTAAAGAAAACTCGAAATAAATCCTACTATCACACTAATATTATGTATAAAGGCGAAAGTTTGTGTGTTTATTACTTTTTCACGATAAAACTACCGAACCGATTTGGATGAAATTTGGCACACAGATAGTTTATAAGGATTAAAACACGATAATTTTTATCCCGATATTCCCACGGGATCGAAACTTATGCGGGTGGAACCGCGGGGCGAAGCTCGTTAAATCCATCTTTGAACTCTTATTCCACCAAAAAGTGTCCGGAAACCGGTGCAAAAAGTGGAACCGATTTTGTGTCACAAATTGTTCCCATTTGAGCTAAGTCTTCTCATACATTATAAATAATTGCTGAACATTCGCATCTACTGTTTAGGTACTAGTTTATTTACGAGTACCAACCGTTCTTCATAGGTTTGTGTATTGAGTATTATGATTAACTTGTATTTCTCATGATAAGTGAATTGTATTATTTTTGAGAAATAAATGTCTTAAACCGTATTCCTCACCGGGTTGTTTCGGAAAGCTCTTGGAGAGAGACTCTAAAAATGGTTTTGGGCCTTTAAAGGCTTTAAGTAAACTGGCTTCTCTGTATTATATTTGATTTGGCCAATAACGGGGTCGCTAACTATATTTAGACTGTGATGGCTACCTAATTTTTTCAGTAAGTTCTCTTCTCTTATGTCGTCACGAACAACGAAAAAATAATTCAACCCTGCCGTAATTTTTTTCCGAGTATTTGTAGGACAGTCAGCAAAAGAGATAAGTATGCAGGATTGTCGGATATAGTTGAAGTTTAGTAAGAAACCGATCGATGTTGTCGAATGAAATTTAATTTATTAAATGAGCTATTTGTATTAAATAATAAAATTTAATTTTATTATTCAATACAATCATCGGTTTCTTACTAACCTTCAACTATATCCGACGATCCTGCACACATATCTCTTTTGTTGGCTGTACATAAAAATTTCATTTGGTCTGATTGGTAAAGACAACGATCTGTTTTTGCACAGAGTCAAGAGCAGTATAATTGAATTATACAGGGTTAAATTAAATTAGCTAGCGAAACTCCGCAGACGTTATGGGTATCGATATTTAAACAACCGTAACCGTTAACCGTAATTATTTTCATTGGAAGATTATTATTTAAAAATATGATATAAAATGTATTAACAAAACATTGCAGGTACTAGTAATCACATTATTGTGCGCGTTCGCGAGCTGCGCAGCTGGCGGCGCGATCTCTTGGCCTGGTGCTATTGCTGTGACCTCACCACTCCTCAAAACCGTCATTCCAGGGGAGACTAAGACCACCGCTTATTCCACCACACAGTACATTAATGCGGTAAGCTCTATTACTCGTTTGCTAAATTACCAGGCCACTGGTTGAGTTTCCCGAAGTTAACTTTGTCCAGTCCCGTTATGTGAGTACGAAACAAGACGAAAAGGCTATGATTTCTTATTTTGAGGTTCAATGTTCAGCAGTCTTGCGTAGGTATAGGTACCACCGCGGCCTTTTCCACCTGATCACTTAAAAATTTTTCGCCTAAATCCTGCGGCGGCGCCAAGCCACACCCCCTTAAAGTTTCCGCCTATTAGGAAAGAGATAACGCAATTAGTTGCAACCTGCACAGCGCAGCTTAGTGACGCATCACGTATACTCTTTTGTGAATTTTACGGACGAACTATTTGACCTTGGAGCGCTTACTAGAGAGCGCTTCTATTTTTTGAGTGCAAGCAAAAATGAAAGTGGTGGTCAGGCGGGAGTGACCGCGATAGTACCTATATAGAATACCGATCCGACATCATAGTTGCCCAGGTAAAAACATTCAACAGGGTAGCAAAATCTTGTACTGACTCTACCATGGATTCAGTAAGTACATGATTTTGAAATCCCCTGCGTTGTTTTACGTCGGTAATTTTAATAAAAAATTGCTGTTCCATACATTTTGACCACGTAGATGTTGCATTTTTCTATGTAACAGCTGCTTATCTTTTGATAACCGACGAAAAATTTCTATGTGTTATGAGGTCAACGATTCAACGTTTGTTGTTCAACGTTTTCATATATTTTGAACAGAATACATTTCAGTAAATTAAAGAAAACTCGAAATAAACCCTACTATCACACTAATATCTAATATATAAAATTCTCGTGTCACAGTTTTCGTTGCCATACTCCTCCGAAACGGCTTGACCGATTTTGATGAAATTTTTTGTGCTTATCCGGTATCTATGAGAATCGGCCAACATCTATTTTTCATCCCCCTAAATCGATACTTACGCGGGTGAAACCGCGGGGCGCAGCTAGTTATGTATAAAGGCGAAAGTTTGTGTGTTTATTACTTTTTCACGATAAAACTACCGAACCGATTTGGATGAAATTTGGCACACAGATAGTTTATAAGGATTAAAACACGATAATTTTTATCCCGATATTCCCACGGGATCGAAACTTATGCGGGTGGAACCGCGGGGCGAAGCTCGTTCGGTTTCGAGTTTCGATCCCGTGGGAATATCGGGATAAAAACTATCCTATGTCCTTTCCCGGAACTTAAACTATCTCTATACCAAATTTCATCTAAATCGGATCAGCGCTAGCGGTTTAAGCGTGAAGAGGTAACATTACAGACAAATAGACAGACACACTTTCGCATTTATAAAATTAGTATGGATTTGTAATTCAACTTGTGAAAAGTATTTCCTTTTCCTTTTTGTTTTTTCTTTGTAAAATTATGTAATATTTTACCAATTTTGATACTGAATAAACATTATTATTATTATTTCAATTAATTTGATATTCTGGAATTTATGAACCAACATGCGGACTTTCTGGTTCATACGTCCTACTCTAGAGTGATTTTGAATCTGATCTGTAAGATTATGAAAAACTGTAGTTATTGTACCGACCTTTACGAAATAACTTTTTTTTGTTTTTTGACAGGTGCCAACATCGTACGCATTCGCCGCTCAGCCACAGTTTGCATTCCAGCAAGTGCCTCAAGTCAACAGCTTCGCCTCTTTACAACCAGCATACTACCCCGTTGCAGGACACTCATACATCCCAGCGGCTAACATCTTCTATCCTTCAGCACCTTCTTTTGCTCCAGTGTTAGGAGCTGGACTACCGGCTGCTCCTGCTTATCCTAGCGCCCCTGCCCCTCCTAGTAGTCCTGCTCCTATTGCAC
Source organism: Gortyna flavago (assembly GCA_963669345.1). Taxonomy (NCBI): domain Eukaryota; kingdom Metazoa; phylum Arthropoda; class Insecta; order Lepidoptera; family Noctuidae; genus Gortyna; species Gortyna flavago. The sequence goes on from OY770126.1 coordinate 13,759,184, forward strand.
CAGCCTACCCTGAAGGCTCGCCAAGTTTCCCCCCAAGTCAGCAGGGTGGTGACGCTGACTCAGCCGTAGTGGACTCTGCAGACTTTAACGCTGAGCAGCAAAGACAAGATTCAGGAGCTTCAACCCCATCGCCTTCTCAAACCCCAGCATCAGAGCCAAGTCAGCCAGCTGCTCCTCAGTTCCCGCCTTTCCCACCCTCAAACACATTCCCGAATTTCCCAAACTTTCCTCAAATACCACAAGAGTCTGGCCAGGCTCCCGCGTTCCCGCAATTCCCACAAATCCCAGGTTTCCCACAAAACCCAGGTTTTCCACAAAATCCTTTCCCCCAGGGGCCTTCCTCCCCGCCATCAAATTTCCCCGCAGGTATTAATCAGGACAAGGGTCTGAGTGACGAAGATACGATATCTGTGGAGTCCGCCTAAATGTCGTATAATTCCAATTTCATGCATTATTTATGATAATTATTTTTAAGAATGAGAACTGTTTCTTCTGGAAAAACCCTTTTTATGTATGTATTTACTATTGGTACCTTATATTCTGTAAGCGATCAGAGAACACTTGTTTTATGTACTGTCAAAATTCAATAAAATGAATGAAATATCGTTTGATCTTAATTGACTTAGCTAGCTAACAGGGTGTGTGTTGTGAGCCAAGCTGAACAAAACTTTCCCACTGTATTTTCATTATCAGGCAATAAAAATAATTTTTTGGAACATTTTTGTTCTCTGTTGAAAATGTTCTTAAGTAACATTTGTATCCTGCTTATGCGTATGAAGTTTCATTAAAATTGGTTCATTCATTTCGAAAGACAAGGGCTTGAAAGTTTAAATGAAATGCCATACGGCCAGCCACGGGCAAAAGCTAGTACTTACTTAAATATTGGCTTACCATAATGACCCATTTCTAAGGACATGAAACTAATAATATGCCGTAATTATCTACCTAGCCGTTTCCAACTATGTTGGGGCGGCTTCCAGTCTGAGCGGACGCAGCTGAATACCAATATTTTACATGGAGCGACTGCCTATCTGAACTCCACAACCCAGTTATTGAGTGACACAATACCCCTTGGTAAGACTAGTTATCAGTCTTTCGGCATTCTGATGACCCATAACGACTGTCAAAGATTCACGAATGACAGCCGGGACCAACGGCTAGACGTGCTCGTGCCATGCTTTCCTAGACACAGCGATCTGGGTATGTAATTGTGGTCACCCATCCACGGACCAAGGATTGACCCTTGCGGGTGTTATTACTTAGCCACAAGCAGCTTATAATTTATAGTAGACTGGTAAAATACCTCGAAACAAAATATACCTATGACTTTTTATCTAGTAAAATCTGTTTGGTTTTCGAGCCAGTAAGTCGACTAGAAATACTGTGAACAAGCTTGAATAATTTGTATTTATTGTCGGTAAGATAAAGGTGGTAAGATAATTTGGACAGTCTGGGGGAACGGAAGGTATTATGTAAGGGAAGGGCGCTGGTGACTGAGACAGGTACAGTAGGTAGGTACCTATAGATATTCTTTTAAATATCTAGTTTGAACACCAATGTCTTTGTATATTATATCGCAGATGGTTTGTCAAATCCGCTGTTTTACAATACCGCTAGTTGTTTTACAAAATCACTCCGTTATGAAAAACAATTTAACAAAATTTAGCTGGATTTCCGTTGTGCTATGTTTAACAAAACTGCTACCGACGCTTAGACGTAATGCAGAATGGCTTATCTGCAGTCATAATCAGCGTTTGGTGTGGCTTCTAATGCCGAATTGGTTGCAGTAACCAAGCAAGGGCATCCTGACAGCAACAGCAACAGCAACAGCAACTTCCAAATTCTTCGCAGTTACTTGACTATTAAATATTTTTAGTATTGACTTTCATAAAACTCTGATAACTTTTCATTAATATTGACTTAAAAACACTCTTTTCACTTGAAGGAGGGTCATTTTACTCATTTTATTTATTTCTGCTTCGGACGTCATTTTTGTTATGATACACCACTGACCTGTATTATACAAGACTTGAGCGTGATACACAGAGACACGAGCTCCAATGTTTAGAACTAAAATCTACAATCTGACGTTTCATTTCCCGCTGTTTTACATAACCTCTAATCGTTGACCCACTGCTCGATAGTGTTTACATTCTCTTTGTAATTCCTTGCCGCCTGCATTGATACTGCATTATTGACTCGTCAATAACCGAGATTTGTTATTATAGATACACCAATTGTCTGCTTTGTTTTGTTTTGAAAGAACGTTTACTCTACCTGCCTACAATGACTTTTGAATTAATAAACAACATAGTGGCATGCCGTATATTACAGTTGCGCCATTATTGTAGTTTCTGTTCAGACAACGAGAGTAAACGAGACACAATTTAATAACATTTCCTAGAAATTTTTATGAACCAAGTTTAATACTTACCAAAATGTTGTTATTCCAAAGTGCTGTGGTGTTATTTTATGTAATTTTATTTATTTTAAGTGCGTGTTCTTTTACATTCGCTGCGCCTAAAGAAATGACAAAAGTCACGTCTGTTTCAAAGGTTTGATTCTTTCAGTCATTATTTTTGACCTGCTGCATAATCTACCATTATCATACGTACCATAACGTTTGGAAGTGACACATTTCTTTACCTATGTTAAGCAGAAGTTTGTTTAGATCTACCGAGTTTTCTAATGTGGTTAAATCAAAATGAAAAGCTTAAAATGTATCCAAGTTGTTTATGAAACAGAGAAGAATGAAAATAGAAATCTAAACTTTTATTTCAGATACCCAAAACATGTTATTCAATTCATCATCAGCCTATAGCAGTCCAATGCTGGACATAGGCCTCTCCTATTGCACGCTATTCAACTCGATTTTCAGCAACTCTCATCCAGCTGCTATCAGCCATCTTGCGAAGATCGTCGCTCCACCTAGCCTGAGCCTCACCTGAGTCACCTTACGTTTACCAATTCGCGGTCTCCACTCAAGAACACGTCTACCCCAACGGTTATCGGTTCTACGGCAAATATGGCCGGCCGGACATGCCAGAGATCTTGAATCTTGTGCTAAATTCATGGTCACAGTTACATTGATGTGTGTCCCCCCCCGCCAGTATAATTAGTGGCTAACCTATACTTACTTGAATATTATTTTTTGTTTTTTTAGGATATTAGTTGTTACCACTCCATAATGACAGCGTTACCTCTACTTGCTGATATGGATAATATGGATGGAGGACAGAAAAAAACCAGAGTGAAAAGGGCTGACGCTGATTCGGGTGCGTCTCATAATCATATAAAGTTATTTGATAAAATTTCATTTCAGTAACGTTCACAAAATTTATTAAACGTGAGTTATATTAAATGTTGATATAATTTATTTACATAATAACATTTATATAGATACCTACTCTTAAACTTATTTCGTATAACGTATCGTTTAAAATATATATTGATACGAGAAGCTTGCGTGGGACCGCCGGAGCCCCGCAGCGCCGGAGCCATGACAGAAACCATACCTGCTGCATGTTGCATGCTCGCTTGCATGCTGCATGCTTGCTTGCATACATGGTGCATGGTGTCATTATGGTTAACACCCCGATTCAGAGCAATCCGACTTGGATATTTTTTTATAACCACCCAGAAATAGAGCCATCTTGGCAGGTGGTAATCAGTTACTAGGTACACTATGATAGAAATTATAAAAAAAAAGTTTTTATCATATTAGACTAAAAAAGTTTTGTCTTTTGAGTGGTATATCAAGATTTTATATTAATTGTCCGTTATGCTTATAGAAATAAGTTACTTTAAAATTACATCAATCGTTTATTATGTTAACTGATCAAAATCAAATAAAATTATAGGTTCAGTTGTTATATTTTGTAAATATTAGAGGTTTTGTAATTATATCATATATTACTTACCCCTCTGGTTCGTTTGTTTTGTTTTTTTTGTTGATAACATAGCCGTGTCAAAAAACTTCTTTACTTAACTAAACTTTTATATTTTTTCTAACTTAAGTTACTGACCTAACGTTTTCTCTAGTCGAAACTTCATACTTACGCTTCGATCTATCAAAATCAGTGGTATGTATAATTAGGGGCTTGAAGATTTAATTTTTAGTATCATGGTTTTAGGTATTTTATTGTGGGGAAATGCCGCCGATATTCAGACTATCTTTGTTTTGCAGAAGCGAGCTGTTCGATCAATTTATAAACTAAGTCCGAGACACTCTCTCAGAGAAAAATTTAAAGAGTTTAATGTGATGACTGTGCCCTCTCAGTATATTTATGAAAATCTTTTATATGCCCATAAAAATATAAAATTGTTTAAAAAATACAGTGATATCCATAATATAAATACGAGGAACAAACACAAATTTGTTGTACCTACAACAAGGCTCAAGAATATAGGTGGCTCGTTCAGATGCCAATGTATACGCTTTTATAATAAACTACCAAGCCACGTTCAAGATCTAAGCCTTAATAAATTCAAATCATTCATTAAACGTAAGTTGTGCCAGAAAGCCTTTTATACTGTTAAGGATTATATTGAGGACAAAAAGGCTTGGGATTGAGTTGCTTCCAATTTTTACATTTTGAATGTTTTTATTATTATTCTTTTTTTTCTATATACACATTGACATTAATTAATGAATTTTATATAAACATTGACATTTGCTTACTTTGTAAAGTATTATATTATTTTAATTATTGTGCATGTGAAGACAATGTGGGTCATTTTATTATAATTTTTTTTGTTTAATTTTTATTATTCTCTTTGTTCTGTTAGTTTTTTTTCTAGGTCTGGCAGTTTGAGTAATTTATGTGGCCTACCCAAATGTCCTTTCTTTGGTATTGTTCGTCGAATCGTTGAGCTCCTTAAGTTTTGAGTTGAGCTGCACGATTTCTGACAAATGCTTGCACTGACTGGACAGGTCCTCTCAATCTGTGTGGTTCTTTCCTCAAAAGACCATCTCAGACATTGATCTACATGGTCTTCATATAACCTGACCAAGATTATGTCTGGACTTTAAAAGAGACTGTGACCTCTGAGTTTGTTTCAGCCTTTCTTCTCAGAGTAGTCAGATAGGAAACGCCGACCTCATCTAGTTTTATAAAAAATATGAATGACGTGTAAAAGTGTTTGTGCAAACCTACTTACAAAATAAAAATCATTTATCATTTAATCATGGCCTAAAAATAAAGGGCTTAAGGAGACCATTCGAAAAATAACACAATAAAAGGTTTTAAAAACAAAGTTCAAATATATTCTACGCTCGTGTAAAAGTTTTTGTACAAACTTACTTACTTACACAGAAATAAAATCAATCGGTTGTCTTAGGTGATAAAAAAGTTTTTTACAAAAAAAACAACCGACTTCCAAAAAAAAAAACACTACAAAGTGCTAAATAACTTTAATTTCGAAATTCGGTGTCAATAAACGAAAATGCAGAACCAACGACAACAGTTTTTATTTTGTACTTTTTAGTGGGAGAGTTTGTAATTTATCTAAGTTACAATAGCCTAATGTCAACTTCTAATCACCTTTTACAAAATATTGCTTTTGAATTTTTAGATTTTTGTTGATTTTTCAAAAACCGCTTATCAGATTTCGAAAAAAAATTCATGGGACCTTTTGGGAAGTACACCCTTTCCAACAAAAAAAGAATTTTTCAAATCGGTTGGCTATGGAGATATGCGCGAACAAACATTAAAAAAAAAAATACAAACATCCGAATTGAGAACCTCCTCCTTTTTTAGAAGTCGGTTAAAAAACTATCATAATGTGAACACTGTGATCAGCTTCATTATAAATCACTTCCGCCGAGTTCCGCCTGAACTAACGACCCGTCACTGGGAACTCGGCCTTATTTGTAAGAAAAATGATCAGAAACAAACGACTTTTATATTGACTGATTTTTTTCTAGGTAAATATTCGAACGCGGCCTCGATGGGGGTAATGAAACTGCTGCAATTCGCAGCCACATTTGTCAGAAATATTTTTGCTGAAGAACCTATCGGCGGGAGACATCCAATGGCCCGTAGTGTTCCAGGACCCGTTGTACTACTATTTAAGGAATCAATTATTGACACATTCTTCCCCGAACTTGCGAGTGATGATACTGAAGAGGAATAAATCATTTATTGACTTTGAAAACATGGGTACTAAGTTGTTACATGGATGTTTTTAGGGTTCCGTACCCAAATGGTAAAACGGGACCCTGTTACTAAGACTCCGCTGTCCGTCCGTCCGCCCGTCTGTCACCAGGCTGTATCTCATGAATCGTGATAGTTAGACAGTTAAAATTTTCACAGATGATGTATTTCTGTTACCGCTATACAGCAAATACTAAAAACTAGAATAAATTAAATATTTAAAGGGGCTCAGATACAACAAACGTGATTTTTTGCTCGTTTTTGCTCGATATTGATAACGGCAACAGGTAGACGCTTGAAATATTCACAGAATATTTAGTTATATATTCACTTTAAAAATAAATACCTACTTAAATAAAAAAACAAATATTAAAGGGGGGCTCCCGTACAACAAACATGTTTTTTTTTGCCGTTTTTATAGACAATGGTACGTGTGCCGGACGGGCGTGATCCGCGGACGCGAAGGGTATGAGGGGAAGTCGTAAATTTCCCCGTCGCGCGGCGCTGACGTCCTGCACCGATAGGTTGGATTGTTGGAGAATCTTCTACAGACGTGGTGTCTTGCGGTAGTGCACTGAAGGCTCATTTGATTAGCGGCTATCTTGTAGGGTTCATACGTGAAGGGTTTCTTGATTAAAAACACTGTGTTGATTCTTCATATATGTGTTCAGGAAGCGATTTCGGGACTCTTCAAGTTTCTTCAGGAATTATCTTGCCGACGACTACGAAATTACTATTTTTAAACGATTATTCAAGTGGCTCGAAACTATACCTTGACGAGAGCCCGAAATTTCTTCCCTTTTAAAACTTTATTTTACTTATAAATGTACTTCGACTTAACGCTATTATAGGCCTATATGCCTACATCTTTGAATTGATCCCAATGTGTTGCATATCGTTAGATCTTATATGAAATTCCCCGTCTGATGAGGTATCTATGTTGCCTGTGTCTATTATTACTGAAAGGTTATTTCAGGTCAAAAGGTAAAAAGGGACTAATTAATTACGAAAACTATCTTTCAGGCTAAACTATCTGAAAACTGGTCGTCCGATTTCCACCCTATAAACGGCAACTTTAATCTATTCGGTTGGTTCTAACGATATACAACAATAACATTTCTAGATTCTAGGTTTTCAGGGCGTGAAGCGCCTCTGAAGGTCTTATTAGAAGACCATACTTTTTCCAATATCCAACAATAGTTTTACCACATATGAACTTAATTAAGTAGGCGTATTTTACGAAATCTAAACTATATAAGTTAGGTCCATTGCTAGGTCTCGGTCTAGGGTACCTGGAGACACTAAAAACTATATACGGCCTACTTAACAGAGGTTCACAGGTAGTACAACCACTGTTGGTCAATAAAAGACGTGTCGTAAACTTTTATTACGCACTTACTTAACTATGATTCTAAGTTGATAATACAAAAGACATAATAATAATATAATCTATTTACGTGGCATCGTCATGAAGAGGCTTTAAATTAAATAAAACCCTATTGTTTGGTAGCACGTTATTCGTGACCACAAAATGACTCTAAACTTTAACAAAACTAATCTATATAACGAGCCTTTATCTCTAAACAGTACTTATTGTACTTATTCTAACTTAAAATACGTGACTCTATTGAATTTAAGTTATATTCAAAGTCCTACTAGGTTACGCGTTATTCGCGGCCACAAACGATTCTAAGTTATAACAAGCTAAATAAAATATATGACGCTTCGTCGCGAACATTTCTCCCGCCGTGCAGTGTAGTGACGACTCGTAGCGATGTCGGCGCGGCACTGCATTATCTCGGTGAGCGACAATCGTAGTCACTTTGGTAGTGGGACGAGTTTCTTCACTGGACGCTTCAGGATGCCTCCGGCGGTGCGCACCTCCACGGTACGAACTTCTCCATCGGCTCCGGGGAACACGGCGACTATACGGCCTCGTGGCCATGTGTTGCGAGGTAGCTGACCGTCGGTGATGAGAACGGGGTCGCCGACCTGTAGACCGAGTCCGCGGCTGTGCGGCTCCCGCCGGTTTTGAAGCTCGGGCAGGTACTCTCTGACCCATCGGCGCCAGAACATATCGGCGAGTATCTGTGATCGTCGCCATTGTTTCTTGCTATCTATGTCCCGTTCGGTGAACACGCCAGGTGATGGCAATCTAGCCGATCCACCGAGTAGGAAATGATTCGGTGTTATTGACTGGTCGTCTTCGCTGTCTACGGACACATGTGTTAGCGGTCGGCTGTTCACTGTGTACTCTACCTCACATAACAGTGTGGATAATACCTCTTCGTTTGGGTGTCTTTCTAGGAGTACAGTGTACAGTGCAGTCTTCACGCAGCGAACTAGACGTTCCCAGGCGCCTCCCATGAATGGCGCCGATGGTGTTATAAAGCGCCACACTATGCCTCGACGACTGGCTTCTTCTTGAAAGGCGTCTCGGAGTTCTTTGTCGGCACCGTGCATGTTGGTACCGTTATCTGAATATATTTCCGTAGGGCAGCCTCGGCGCGCAGCGAATCGGCGCAGTGCTAGTATAGCGGAGTCGGCGCTGAGACTGGCGGCGATCTCGAGGTGAACGGCTCTGGTGGTGAGACACGTAAATAACGCTACGTATCGTTTTTGATGTTGGCGACCGACGGTGACGGATAGTGGGCCAAAATAGTCTAGCCCAGAGTATGTGAACGGCCTCTGGTGATGCGCAAGGCGCGTTTTCGGATGATCGCCGGTTGCTGGTACAGGAGGCTGTGTCTTGCGAATGCGACACTGCAGACATCGCGCCAGCATTTTCTTCGTTGTTGGTCGTAGCTTGATCACCCAGTAGTGTTGCCGTACCTCGTTGATGGTGAGTTCTGTCCCGCTGTGGTGTAGAGTGCGATGTGTCCAATCTATATACAGTCGAGTGATGTAATGGTCGCCGTGTAATATGGGCGGGCGCCTTACATCATCGGTTATCTCGTTAGTCGCAGCTATACGGCTCCTTAGACGTATGACGTTATCTATTACTTCAACTTGTAGCGGTCGCAGCCGACTATCCTTGTCTAACGTCTTGTGTTGTCGTAGTTTCTCTATTTCTTTAGCGAAAGACTGCTGTTGTGCGACTTGTACGAGTATTTTCTCAGCTTTTTGAAGAAACTTTGCTTCTATTGTTTGTTTGACTTGAGTGGTCGATGTCTCTGTGATTATTTTCCGAATAACGGGAGCTGACTTCTTCTGTTTTTTCCAATCAGGATCCTTTTCGGTATTTTTCTGTGTTCGTTTGTAGAACGTTTTCTGTTTGCGTTCTTGACAGAGGGATATGAAGCGTAGGACGCTTGCTGTAGAGCGAAGCAATCTTTCCCATCTAGAAAATCTTATTGGATCCGGAATGACTTCTGTTAGCATCTGTGTGTCGGCTTGTCCGATGGCAGTGAGTGTTCTTTCTTCCCCTGTTTCCTTTGTGACTGGAGGTTTTTCGGATGGCCATGTTGATGGATCTTCATGTAGAAAGTCTGGGCCACAGAACCACTCGTGTTGTGAGTCAAACTTATTCGGTACATCTCGGGTAGCGATGTCAGCGATGTTCATCTTCGTCGGGATCCATCGCCAATCTTCGACCTTGCTGTTATCTTCTATGGCGGCTATGCGATGAGCGACAAAAGACTTGTACACTCGTGCCCCTCTTCTTATCCATGTCAGCACGGTTTTACTGTCTGTCCAATAAGTCACTGATACGGGCTTAATGTCGTGTTCACGTATGACAGCTGTAGCCACACGGGTTCCCATTGCCGCGGCCTGTAGTTCGAGGCGCGGTATCGATTGCAGCTTCAACGGTGCAACCTTCGCCTTTGCCATGACGAGGCTGACTTGCTGCTTACCTTCTATGGTTGTGGCTCGCCAATACACTGCTGTTGCATACGCCAATTCACTTGCGTCGGTGAACACGTGGACTTGTATTTCTGTTGCTTCACTGTATCCCGGGTAGCATCTTGGTATGTTTATATTTTTGAGATTCTTCAAATGCTGTATCCAACTCTGCCATTGTAGTGCTAGATCTTTATCCAGCGGTTGGTCCCAGTCGACTGCTCGCCTCCATGCCTCTTGTAATATTTGTTTGGCTCTAATCGTTACTGGGGAGGCGAGTCCGAGCGGGTCATACAACGACATAACTATTTTGAGTGCTTCTCTCTTTGTTGGAGTCTCCTTTTCTAACACGCCTTTTGGTAGGCGGGCGAGTGACAAGTTGAATCCCAATGTATCTTCGCTCGGTCTCCAAATAAGGCCGAGTATCTTCTCTGTGTTCTCTTTATTTCCGATGTTGACGACTTCGGTCTGGATTTGTGATGGGTCTAAGTCTTCTAAAACTTTAGAGTTGTTTGATACCCATTTTCTAAGTAGAAATTTCGCCTGTAGATGTATATTCTTTACTGTTGACGCGATGCGCGTAGCTTCTTCCTCTGTTGTGTAGCTATCGAGATAGTCATCCATATAATGGTTATGAATGATGGCTTTTACTGCTTCTGGAAACTGATCTATGTATTTCTTTGCATTCCAGTTCTTTGCGAATATAGCTGTGCACGGTGAACTTGCTGCACCGAATATTATTGATGTCATTCGGTATTCTTCAGGCGCGCCTTCTCGTTTGTCGCCTCTCCACAGGTATCTGAGTGCGTCTCGATCTTTGATTCGCACCTTCACCTGCATAAACATCTCCGCTATATCACCAGAGATGGCTATGCAGTGTCGGCGGAACCTCATCATGACGCCAGGCAGCGACTGCAGCAAGTCTGGTCCGGTGAGGAGGAAGTCGTTGAGTGACAACCCTCTTGATTTGGCGGCAGCGTCGTGTACTATGCGGAATTTCTCTGGTTTCATTGGATTGAACACGTCGAAGTGTGGCAGGTACCAAGTTCTACCCGGTGTTGTTATTTTAGGCGCCTTCTCTGCGTACCCCTTTTGTACGAGAGCGTCCATCTGTTCTGTATATTTTTCTCGAAGAATAGGGTTTCTGTCGAGTTTCTTTTCTGTAGAGACGAGCCTGTTGAGTGCTGTCCCATAACTATCTGGCATTTCTATAGTTTCATTCTTCCACAGCATAGCTGTTTCTATGTGACCATCTTCTAATTGCCGAGTGTGTTGAGTCAGAATGTTTTCTGCTATCTTCTCAGTATCGGAGTCTGGACGTCGCGGGTTAATCATCAATGATTCTAAAGCGAAGAATTTGCGGAGTTGTTCGTTTATGTCCTCTTCGCTTGCTGCTAGTTTGTTCACGTAGTGCACCTGTTGACCCAGGATTCTTGTATGTGCGCCGTGTAGAGTCCATCCCAATGTTGTGAGAGATGCAATGGGTTGATCTCTCGGTCCTCTACGAATCTCACTGGCTAATAAGAGATTCCAATTGTCTTGTCCAATAAGAATCTTCGGCACTCCGGTATCATAAATCAGCTGTTGTTTGAGGTCATCTAGGTGCTTACAGTTCGCGATGTCCTGTTCGCTGATTTTCTGTGGTGCAAGGTTGAGCTTCGGAATAGTGCGTGCTTTAAACTGTACCTTGTTGTCCAGCTGGCTTGCGAGAGTAACTGTAATTCTTCGCGAACATGGAGTGTCGATCGTTGTGTTACCAATGGCACCTATCTTCAATGGGTCGAGGCGGCCCTTAGCGCCAACTTGATTGGCTAAGTCTTCGTCGATCAAGGAGACGGTTGATCCATCATCGAGAAGGGCGAGAGTAGATGTTTCTCCCGCCGGTCCGATGACTCGTACTGGCACTGTTTTGAGGTAAGCGTGACTTGATGTTGCTCGCGAACTGGCTACTATTTCTTTTGACTCCTTATCTTGAGTATCTGTTATTTTCACTGACTCGGCAGCGGGCTTCTTGTCATGATGAAGAAGCCGATGGTGTGTGCCTATGCATCCCTTGACACTACACTTTTTCGGTTTGCACTTGTGACCGAAACGACGAACTCGTAGGCAACGGAAACACAAATTAAACTTCTTTGCGAGTTCCCACTTTTTATCACTGGATGCTTCTTGAAACTTTTTACAGTCGGAGGAGTAATGTCCCTCCTTCTCGCAGACACGGCATTTGGTGGCCGGTCTGTCTGTTGCTGTATGTGTCCTTTGTGTGACACGTTTATTCACTGTAGCTTCAATGGGGTTAATGTTCTCAGGCGGAGCGAATGCACTACAGAAGTGGGCTTGTTCTGTTAGGAAATCACTAAAATGTGTGAGATCTGGTATCGATTGGTACTTCTCTGTATAAATCCTGTACCATTGTACACGTAGGGAGTTCGGTAACTTTTCCGTTAGCGTACGTGAGAGCTCAGCATTGATCAAATAGTGTTCCCTCTTAAGAGCGTGTAGAGTGACTACAGCGCTTCTAACTCGACTCGCGAACATGCAGATGTCTTTTGGTGCTTCGCTGCAGCGTGGTAGTCCCCGTAGCTTTTCAGTTTCGGCTTGAGCGATTGAGTCTGGACGGCCGAACTGCAGCTCGAGTTCTTTCATGATGTCATCTGGTCTAGCATGTCCGATTAATTCTGAGCTCACTGTTTCCAGTGCTCGCCCACGTAGGCTCCTTCTGAGTCTTGCTGTATTTTCGACATCGTTAAAATATGCACGAGTCGTTTCATAAATGGCGCGAAAAGATAGCCATTCGGTATGCGCGCCATTGAAGTTCGGTAACGTCATAATTACTTTCGACGCCATGGGGTTATTCGATGTCCGCTGTTCTGTTTTCCTGTCGGCTAGCGACGCTATAGCGGACGTGAGCTCCGTTATGAATGGACGGAGTGTATCTGTTCCCCTACTATCCTCTATTTGCTTTGACGGCACTATATTATTTTTCACTTCATTCACTATAGGATGTTGATTATGCACAGGTACTTGCGTTTGGAGGTCCACTATATTTTCGAAGTCCACAGGAGAGGGCGGTTGCTTGGAGCATGCGGTTCTATTACCCTCCTCGGCGGCATTGACCTCGCGCACTGGTGTAGGCACTGGTGCCTCTTCAAGCCAGGAACGCACGTACTCGTCATTCGATTCTCTATCATCCATGTATTCGCCGACGGAATCTTCTTCCTCGGCTCTCTGAAGTGCTATTTGGGCAAGCTCTATCTTTAACTTTAATAAGTCTTCGCGTGCCCTCGAAACTTTCTGTAATGGCTGTGTCGATCTATGAGTAGTCGACGGTGGTCTTCTATGTTCGATACGGGCGTCACCCCGGGTAGTCGTCGGTTTGGATCGGCTGGAGATTCTATCCGAAGGCTTCAATGTTCTATCTGAAGTCCCTTCTAGACTGGTTTCCTTGTTGGAAGTAGTCGATTCTTCTGATTTCTTTGACTGAGTCGGCACAGGTAGATGTTGTTCCCCCGGTTGAGCAAGGGGGCGCTGCGCCTGCGATTGTTGTTCGGTCCCTTCAGTGGTGGACGGCGAACGTGGCGGCAGCTGATGACGTATGGCTGAGACATTAGGGTCTCTGCTCACTTCCACTGGCTGTACTGCAGGTGCTTTACCTTTTGATCTTGTGACCGGCATGACTTCAGTTCAAATGTTCAAACTTCAAACACTTATGTTCAACTGTCCAACTTAAATTCAATGTTCAATGTTCAAAACTTCAAACACAAATATTCAAAACTTCAAACGGCAATGTTCTATCTTCAAAACTTCACGCACAAATGTTCAAAACTTCAAACGGGAATGTTCTATCTTCAAAACTTCACGCACAAATGTTCTATGTTGAAAAAATAATACGATTCTTCTATTGTTGCAACAGATGTGTCGAATGATACTACGTCAGTTATAATTTTATAAGTCTTCAATGTTCAGGTGGGATTCCCAAAAATCCGGCTCGAAGGACCAGCAGATGTGCCGGACGGGCGTGATCCGCGGACGCGAAGGGTAAGAGGGGAAGTCGTAAATTTCCCCGTCGCGCGGCGCTGACGTCCTGCACCGATAGGTTGGATTGATGGAGAATCTTCTACAGACGTGGTGTCTTGCGGTAGTGCACTGAAGGCTCATTTGATTAGCGGCTATCTTGTAGGGTTCATACGTGAAGGGTTTCTTGATTAAAAACACTGTGTTGATTCTTCATATATGTGTTCAGGAAGCGATTTCGGGACTCTTCAAGTTTCTTCAGGAATTATCTTGCCGACGACTACGAAATTACTATTTTTAAACGATTATTCAAGTGGCTCGAAACTATACCTTGACGAGAGCCCGAAATTTCTTCCCTTTTAAAACTTTATTTTACTTATAAATGTACTTCGACTTAACGCTATTATAGGCCTATATGCCTACATCTTTGAATTGATCCCAATGTGTTGCATATCGTTAGATCTTATATGAAATTCCCCGTCTGATGAGGTATCTATGTTGCCTGTGTCTATTATTACTGAAAGGTTATTTCAGGTCAAAAGGTAAAAAGGGACTAATTAATTACGAAAACTATCTTTCAGGCTAAACTATCTGAAAACTGGTCGTCCGATTTCCACCCTATAAACGGCAACTTTAATCTATTCGGTTGGTTCTAACGATATACAACAATAACATTTCTAGATTCTAGGTTTTCAGGGCGTGAAGCGCCTCTGAAGGTCTTATTAGAAGACCATACTTTTTCCAATATCCAACAATAGTTTTACCACATATGAACTTAATTAAGTAGGCGTATTTTACGAAATCTAAACTATATAAGTTAGGTCCAGGGCTAGGTCTCGGTCTAGGGTACCTGGAGACACTAAAAACTATATACGGCCTACTTAACAGAGGTTCACAGGTAGTACAACCACTGTTGGTCAATAAAAGACGTGTCGTAAACTTTTATTACGCACTTACTTAACTATGATTCTAAGTTGATAATACAAAAGACATAATAATAATATAATCTATTTACGTGGCATCGTCATGAAGAGGCTTTAAATTAAATAAAACCCTATTGTTTGGTAGCACGTTATTCGTGACCACAAAATGACTCTAAACTTTAACAAAACTAATCTATATAACGAGCCTTTATCTCTAAACAGTACTTATTGTACTTATTCTAACTTAAAATACGTGACTCTATTGAATTTAAGTTATATTCAAAGTCCTACTAGGTTACGCGTTATTCGCGGCCACAAACGATTCTAAGTTATAACAAGCTAAATAAAATATATGACGCTTCGTCGCGAACAGTACGGAACCCTTCGTGCGCGAGTCCGACTCGCACTTGGCCGGTTTTTTATAATAGTCATAGTTCATATTTCACCGGCACATAGGCATGCAAATCGTATTCAATCAAAAATAATCATTTAAAAAAAAACATTCTGAAATTATAATAATACCAAATACAGATCATTCTCAAGGAAATTGGATTAAATTTGGATGTGTTCGTGCACTACCTCATCATCTGCCTAGCCTTTTCCCAACTATGTTGGGGTCGGCTTCCAGTCTAACCGGATGCAGCTGCATACCAGTATTTTTCGTGCACTACCTAAGTGCACTACTCTCCGCCTCGCTACTTCGTCGAGGAGCTCCATGTTGTTCTCCGCATCGCTGTCATTGTGGCGAAATAGGCAAGTTTTTGAGAAGTTTTTGAGAAACCAATATTATTTTGACAATCAAAATTAAAGCTATTCATATCTATAGGTACCTATATGTAATAAAATAGTAACGAACTCAAAACTATAATTGAATATTTTCGATCAAAAGTAATTGCTACGAGGTGTGGGGAATGCGCCTGATGGCGAAAATATAGCTTTTAAAATTTTTGTCTGTTTGTTTGGATGTATGTTTTGGATTGGCATAAAACGGCAGAATGGATTTGGATGTAATTTCGCACACAGTGTACAGGCAATCTCATCGTGAGAAGTTAGGTGAAGTGAGCTGTCATTCCATCTGATGCTAGGGAGTGACACTAATGACAGCACACTTCACCTAAGTTTCCACGGTGAGATGTTCATAGAATAGCACTGCTGTTCATGACACGTTTTGCACAATTTCTGAGCAGTAGTAACCTAACAAAAGTACTAGGCTTGCATGAATTCTCAATAGTATTTCTATCAGTATTATCCTACTAATAGGATTTGGATAAAATTTGGAACACAGATAGTTTATAACCTGAATAACGTTCCAGTGGGATAATTTCAGATGTCCACGGGTGCGATACCACGGGCAAAACCTAGTATATACATAATACATACTCAGCTTATAATGTTCCCACTGCTGGGACACAGGCATCCTCTCTATGAGAGGGAGTGGGCCGTAATCCACCACGCGGGCCCAGTATGCTTAATTATAAATTATCATGTCGATGGAAGGTGAAATAAAACGAAATACTTAATTAGCTAAAATGTATATTATGATAACTGGAGACACGTCACCAAAATCCAGGTGTGCGTTCGGGGATCCACGCATCCCAATCTCTCTGCGTAGTATTTTTCCCATCAAGCCCCAAAGAGAAGTAGAATGTGTATGGAAACCATTCTGTTAAGAACGTTACTGTTAGGTTGTAGCCGCCAACGCCCTCTATGAGAGGCGCTGATATACGATTGGGCATCGCCAAGCGAGCACACACTATTGTGCATTCTATGCCTGCAGATATCTAAAACAATTATATTATATATTAAGTCCGATCAACGATATACAACATTTTTTGAAGTTCATTTGTTCAAGTTAGTCCCTGGTTCCGCATCTATCTTGCATCGTCTACGTGGAAAGCAGTTTTAGTTAATAAATACTATGTGTTCAGTGAAAAAAGGTACCTTCAAGATGATGTTTAGCTTGGCAGGAGGATCAGCGTTCACTTCAAACCTTTCTGAATAGAAGAATGAAGACTTTCTCTTTTGAGCAGCGGTAGATTTGTAGCAGAAGTTTCCCGTTACATAAGTACGAGCGCGCCAACCAGCTCTCTGCTTTTTCCTTTTCCTCAAAAATGATTGGTTTATTCCGCCTATGTCTGCAATAATACCATTACAATAGCATATCATAATCAGCCTATAATGTTCCCTTCCCACTGCTGGGACACCAGCCTCCTCTCTTCGAGAGAGAGTGGACTATAATCTACTACACGGGGCCAGTGCGGGTTGGTAGATGTCACATGTCTTCGAATTATTGGTTCTAGGACATGCCGGTTTCCTCACGATGTTTTCCTTCACCGTTTTGAGAGCAGTGGTGATGAAATAATTGACACAAAGTTCGAAACTACTAATTTTATTAGAAAAAGTTTTAATTCTCGTGCGGGGAAGTACTAACTCCTCAGTAATAAAATAACTATATTATATAGATCTGCAGTTACGCAGCGTTGCTGGGTCATGGTTTGCAGTTTATTGTGCTGTGGTAGCGGGCGAATAATACATTTCGGTTTTATACAGGATGGTCAAAAAGTTGTGGATCAAACTATATACGGAGATAAAGGAGGTCATTTCCAACAAAAATCTTTCTACAGCATTGCCATAATTCAATTGCTCTAAAAGTTATGAATATTTTTTGTATACCGAGTTCTTTTACAATTAGACTAATTTAAAAAATGTGATATAAAACAAACCGTGTTGTATAATTACTAGATAATATTAATATATCAGCACTACAAAAGTTGTACTGTGGCTAAGAACAATATTTTTTTTCAAAAATTTTGAAACTACCAATAATTATTTCTCTCTTTAAAAGCGTTGGAAATGACCTCCTTTTCTCACTATTTCGTTTGATCCACGATTTTTTGACCACCCTGTATACTGGGCAGCACATCTGCGATTCTATAATAGTATTGAAGATATCCGGCGGTGATCACTTACCACCAGGTTTTTATAAGTCTACCTCCTAATATCATAAAAATCATACTTACTGGGGCCGCCGGCTTCAACAAGCATAACATTCTGCGGGTACGGTTTAGGTAGGTGGTGTGCCGTGATGACATTCATAATCCAGTTATTGTAGGGATAAACGTCGATGTAGAGGGGGGGCTCGTTGTTGAGGCGGCGACGCATGGAGCGGCGGCGGCAGGGTGCTCCGCCGGCCGCCACGCCCATCAGCTCGAAGGGCCCGTCGATAGCGTGACTGATGATAGGCGCCCCAGCCCGCACGCCGCAACCGGAGGTACACAACACATGAGTGACACCTTCGCTACCCAGTTTCTGTACACATGATAAGGTGGTTTTTAATGTTGTGATCACGTGTAGATTCCACATATTTCAGTATATACAGTCCTAAGGCGCCATCTACACGGGCGAGAGTACCGCGACAACAGTCACGCTGTGGCCGCATGGCATCAAATTCAATAGAAACAGTATGAATCAATCTCCACACGGCGCTACCATCGCGGCGAGAATTTGATGGCACGGTGAGACTCGCCGCTATTCTCTCGCCCTTGGAGATGGTACCCTAAGTGCTTGGCCAAACTGCAAACGCGGGCGCGAGGCGGGCGCGGCGCGGCGTACTCAAACATAAGAACTTCATTACAAAAATTACTACCAAAAATTTTTTGAATTCTGCAAGATAAAACCAATACATGAAAAAACTAAATTTGCACTGCTAAAAGAATATTTTTTTTATGAAAATCTAAAGAAAACAAAAAACGTTAATAGTATCTAATGAAATTAGGACTCGTAGCGTCATCAATGCTCAGCTGTTACTTCCAAAGTACACGAGTCTACACGGCAAGAGATCGTTAAAGTATCTAATACCTTACCTTATTAATCAACTACCTATATCACTGAGGACAAAATAACTCAGAAAAACATAAAATACTAAATATAAATCCATACTAATATTATAATTTCGAAAGTAACTCTGTCTGTCTATCTGTCTGTTTGTCTGTCTGTCTGTTTGTCTGTCTGTCTGTCTGTAGGTTACCTTTTAACGCCTAAACCACTGAACGGATTTTTATAAAATTTGGCAGAGAGATAGATTGTATCCCGGGGAAGGACATAGGATAGTTTTTATCGACATACCTCGCGGGCGAAGCCGCGGACGGAAGCTAGTACCTAATATATTTACAGGGTCCGGTCCCATTAAAAAACACAGCGCTCAGTACGTCAAAGATATACAAGCAAAAAAAAAAAACTGATCAGTGATTTTATTTTGACTTGAAATAATAAATTGCGCCGGCACATATTAGTGTATTTTTGTTAGCTGATTATTTTTCTTGTAAGTTATATATTTATATTTTTTTTTCCCATCGTCCTTATTTTGGTGGTCTGAATGATTACTAAAAGTTTGTGCATCTATTTTAATCGGACCTTATATCTACACTAATAACAATAATAATATATGTATATTTATAATAACAATAATATAATATATTTTTTTTTTTTTTTTTTTAACTATGGCATCTCGCAGTTCATCCTTTATGAGGATGGCTACTGCTTAACCGGACTTTCCTGTGGATGCCTCGAATTAAGGCCTCCAGCCAGGGCAAACAATAACTTAAAAACTAAGCGACAGCGCTAAGGGTAACCCCCTGCGGGGTTCGGACCTCGGCTCAGGGCGTCGCTGGAAGAGGACAGCAAGGGACAGGCTGGATCGGTATTATTATTGGTGTTTAGGGGCGAATTTAAAACTACAGGCTCAGCTGCGCGGGCTGGCTCGAGCAAGGGTCGGGGGGGGCACGGTGATGGTGCGGGAGGTCGCGACGGGCCTCGGCGGCGAGGACGGAAGGACGGATGTCTGAGCTTGTGTTTGTGTTGTCGACTGAGAGTACTCGTGGCCTTACTGCTCTCCTGGAGGAGGGTAGTGGCGTCGTCGGGGACGGTGAGGGTATGCCTTGGTCGGCGAATCCTACTTATGCGGGAGGGAGTGTATCGGGAGGCCGCCGCAATCAGGGGATTGGGGTGCTTTATGGCAGAGTCAAAGAAGCGCTTGGAAAGGCGTTTCATGAACTGCTGGATGGTGGGGAGTCTGAGATCTAGATGCAGATTCACATTTCGGACATAGAAGGGGGCTCCCGTGACCTTTCGGAGGAAACGGTTCTGGAGGGTTTGCATTTTATGCAGAAATCGGTCATGATGGGACGGATGACCGCGGTGTATAGGCGCAATTTGCACTTGAGTGACAATTTGCTGCGGGCAGTTATCATGGAGTGGAGCCTACCGAGAGCGAAAGAAGCGCGCGAGCGCGCCGTCTTTATGTGCTCGTTGTGGTCTAGGATGACACCTAAGTATTTGGCTCGCTTTCCCCAGGGGATCGGCTTGCCATACATAGAGATCGGGCGCGGGAGGGGGGGGGGGGGGGTTGTTTGCGCGGTCTCGAGAAGATGACCGCCTGACTCTTATCGGGGTTGACCTCGATTCTCCATTTCCGGAACCAATCGCTCAAGGCGCTTGCGGAGGTTTGGAGGTTTCGAGCTATGGATGACTGGTTGGCACCCGAACAGTAAATGGCAGTGTCGTCGGCGAAGAGCGCCAACTGTGCCTTTTTACTGTTCGGGATGTCACTAGTGAACAGGGTGAAAATGAGGGGAGACAGAACGGAACCCTGGGGGACTCCGGCGCGGATGGGGTGAGGGGGAGAGAGAGCGCCCTCGATACGGTAGCGGAAAGTGCGGTCCGACAGAAAATCTCGTAAGATGAGCACGAGACGGTCTGGCACACCTAGCAGGTACAGCTTATATAATAAGCCATTGTGCCAGACCTTGTCGAACGCCTTCGCTATATCGAAGAACAGGACGCCTGTCGAAGCACCTCGCTGAAAAGCAGCGCTAATGTGCTCGACTATGCGGTGGAGCTGGTGGATGCACGAATGCTTCGTGCGAAAACCGAACTGTTCGGGGGGGGATGAGGCTCTTTGCTTCGGCATAGTCTTTGAGGCGCTTATAAATAAGCCTCTCGTAGACTTTGCCGAAAACATTGAGCAGACTGATGGGGCGGTAGCTGGAGGGCTCAGACTTGGGCTTGCCTGGCTTAGGGATGCCTATGACTGTGGCTTCTTTCCACATTTGGGGGAAGATGTTGTTGCTCAGGGCGCCATTGAAGATGGCTGTCATGAGCAGTATGAGGGGGGCGGGGAGGAGTTTGTACACCCTATTGGTGATACCGTCCGAACCGGGGGCTTTGCGGGTTGCGAGCCCTTTTATGATGTCTTGCACTTCGTCGGGAGTGACGGGAGGCAGAGGATCATCAGGGTCTTCGACTGGCGGGAGGGAGGCTCTCCGTTCGACTTCAGCGTTCACCTCGTCGAGGTGCGCTCTGTCTACTGGTTGAGAGCTGGGAGTGCATTGAGCCTCTAGGCTGTCGGCTAGGCATTCGGCCTTTTCGAGGTTTTCGAAAGCGACCGTTTTGTCGGGGCGTGTGAGGGGAGGAACTGTGGCCTCTTCAGAGGAGCGGAGCTTCCTCTGGAGTTGCCAGAAGGCGTGGTGGGTGGGCTCGAGTTCGCCGATCAACTTATCCCATCCCTCGGAGCGCCACTCCCCTATGCGTTTCTTTACAGCACGCTGTAAATGGCGCATGTGGGATTTGTTCGCGTCGCAGGGAAAAGAGTCGTAGGCACGAATGGCAGCGTTCTTCTCGGTCACCAGTTCACGTACGTCATCGGGCAGTTTCCAGCGATGGTCTTCCATCACTGGAACTTCCCGTGAACAATCCGTCAGTACGGATTGAACGTGCTCTGTGAACGAGTCGATCGCCCCAGTCGTGTCTGCGACTGAGATAATTTGCTCGGGGATGGAGTCTAGGTGGGGAGACGTGGTGGATTTCAGTCTTTCGCTTACTTTCCTCCAGTCGGTGACTATTTTGGTCGGGGGGGGCTGGTTGGGGTCGTGCGGGGGGCCCGAATAGGGGGCCAGGTGCAAGATGACCGGGCGGTGGTCAGAATTAAGCTCTTGTACCGTGTCGATAGACTGCAAACGGAGGTTTACATTCTTGAGAAGCGCTACATCGAGAACGTCAGGAAGTTGGGCGGGGTCGCCCGGGAAATGAGTGGGATACATCGGAGCGATGATATCGAAATTGTGGGAGTCGCCTAGTTTGAACACGATCCTACCTCTGGTAGAGGTCGTGCTGCTATTCCAAGCGGGATGTTTGGCATTGAGATCCCCCGCCATGATGACGGAGTCACTCATACCGAAGAGGGTAGTGAAATCGGTAGTGAGAGAGATGGGATCCTCCGCACCATTGATGGGCGGGATATAGGCGGAGATGATGGTGATTGCGGGGTGACCGGTCATGCCGAGCCGACAGATTGAGATCTCTAGCTGAGAGATAAGGGCGGGCGGGATATAATATAATAATAATAATATTATATATATAGTGAAATAAAGAGATAATAATATTATATTATAAAGAGGAAAGATTTGTTTGTTTGTTTGAATTGAATAGGCTCCGAAATTACTGGACCGATTTGAAAAATTCTGTCACCTTCGGAATCCTATTCCTGATGAACATAGGGCCATAGAATATTTTCAAAAAAGTTGGGGATCCGTATGAAAACTTCGATAATGTAACCCAAGCTGTGAAAAAAATACAAAAAAAAAACCTTATATCGCGTACGCTGCAGAAACTATTGACAATAGAGCAAAGTGTATTTACAGTTTTATAGAGGACATCAATGTCTACAAAAAAGTCTACGACAGCGTATGCCTATCTTTTAAGGTTGACTCACTATAACCTTTTTTATGTATTTAAGAAGGGTTTTTATAGACATGATATTAATCCTTATCCAAATAAATACGTTATTCACAAGTGTTTAATTTTATACAAAATTGCCCTTGACATCAATTGATTTCAATGAATATCTTAGGAGATATCATACGTTTTAAAATATACTCGTATATTACGTTGTTGAGCGACAAATTTTTCGAACTTATAATTATGAAGCAATGGATTAGCAATATCTTTCGAAATTATTCAGATTGAGATGGTCTATGACGCAATTAGTGTGCTGCATACCTACCACGAGCTCTTAACGCGATCCACTTTAGGACCTAAACTGAACTGTTCTTCTACTTCGTACCATGACGTCAGTTTAACGATTCAATTTAGGCCGTGCCATCTGACAGCGATTATCCCAAACTGAGTCGCAAGTTTTGGTTTCATTCATTTCATTTTGTACTGTATTTGGTACCATGACGTCCTTATAGCAGCTCAACTGAAACGCTAACTGTCAAAATAAGCGATTCAATAAAAGTTACTATCACCCGGTTTCTGATTTGAATAAAGTAGCAAATCTCAACTAATTATTCTCAAATACAGTCATACTTCATACTTAAGTCATACTTATGTACAGATTAAGATGTTCTCAACTTCAAATTCTCAATTCAGAAACTGGGTGTATATCTCTAACAACTGAAACGTTTGGTGAATTATTGATGAAAATAAAGATTTTTAGTGGAATTTTACTATAAAGTAATGATATTGAGATATGAACAAATAAAATGTTACTTGCTTCTGAACGTGTCTAACACTAAAATGTGCGCAAAACAAACTTATTTGATAATAATAGCGTTGTATCTTTTTCACCAGAAACGTTTCAAACGCGGTTCAGCAACGAATTGCGATCTTTCATTCACTTTCAACGATCCAAATGCCGCTGAGCGTATTGGACGTCATGGTACGACTGTGAGCGATACAGTTTAAGAACCTAAACTGAAATGTCTTGCTTTTGAATCGTTTTTAAATAGTTCATGGTAGGCCTCCTGGTCTTCTTCTGTACATCTCTATTAGCCGTCATTTCGGTAGAGAAAAAAAATATGTTAAATTGAATCCATTCATCATTTCTTTGATCTTCCTCTAACAATAGTATCTAAAGTACAAAAAAAAAGGTAACAAGAGTTTCAACTTTACCCCTTTCATTCGATGCCGTTTACATTCTCTATGGGTAAATAATTTTAGTGTTTTCTTGGCCATTTTTTCCGAATCGAAATCTCTTGGCACAGCTGTAAAAATAGAAAATTGTTTAGTAAAATACATACAACCTACATAATTTGTTCTTATTGCTGTTGACATTAAATAGTAGGTAAAAATTACGGTTGGTAGGTAATGCGCGATAAATATTTCTCGAATACGAGATTTTATAGCTGAACAACTTTGAATTCTTCACAAAATATCTTTGTCACTTTTCTATTCGATAAAATATTGTTTCCAGTATAAGTAAAAACTAAAACCTTATAAACGTACTCCTCAATTACGAGGAGTAACTAATCAAACACCGTTAAATCCATTTTGTATATTTTTTTTCAGAAAATAATAGAAACCTCGTAGTATAGTGTTTCAAAAGCGAAAAAAAAAATCCTGTCCCGGTCAATAACCGCTTTTGTTCCGTCACTCCTCAATTTTATCTTGGCCCGTCAATAGATCAAGGTCGTCGGTTGGTCGTCTACCAAGGGCCCGCGTTGTAGATCGTACCGTCCAGTCCCTAACCCGATAATTTATAAATTATTTAGTAAAATCGACACGGTCAACGGTCAGACCCTTAATTGACCCTGGACACACAGTCCAGGGTTAGGTCATAGTGTCACTGTTGTGCCGTCTCTCATGGGATGTCGCAACGGTGCCGCGGTGGTCGGTGACCAACCGTTACTTCTTGTGTTTTTGTTCACAACAACAATCAAGTCTTGTCTGAGTCTTGGTTCCTCTAATAAAGAAAAATTCAATTCTACTTTTTATTATTTTGATCTTATTTGACGTCAAGTAACGAATTATTTATAGAGGGTCAAATTCAATTTGCTAGCGAAACTCCGCAGACGTAATGAGAACGAACACGATTAAACAAAAAATTAATTATTTAATGAGTTTTTTTTTTGGGTCTTCATCCACATTTAGTGTAGTCACTTGAAATATCATTATAAAAATTAGTTTTGTGTAAACTTCACAGACGTGATGGGTATCGATATTTATACTCGATAAAAAACACAAAAAGCGATAATTGACCCAACGAAACATTTATTTTTTATTTTTATCGATACCCATCACGTCTGCAGTTTCGCTAGCTAATTTAATTTGACCCTGTATATGAGGAAACAATTATTCTTGAAATAATTCCGAAAATAAACTTATTTAATAATAATATTTTAAAAACATACTACTAATGTAGTCAATCAAGTAGACGGCTCTAAGTTTCTTCTTCCTAGTTCGTTCCGCTAACGTCGGTAAACATATCGGGACCATGTAGTCTGAAATCGAAATGGTTATACATAGAAGGTGGGTTACACAAGCTTAGCCCGCAAAAACTGCTGCAGTATTTCTAGTTTAACACATACACAACATAGGAATAATGTACTTAGGTAAAGTCAGGGAAATTATTTGTTAAGCAAATAAACAAAGAAAAAAAAAACATGACGCATAAAAAGAACAAAACACAAAAAAAAAAATAACATGTTGGGGGAAACATGCGTCACATCCACGCAAAACAGCCATCGCTCAGCATAATGCTAAGACCCCCAGCGCTGGTTTTCAGCGGCAGCCGGCGTTGACGTGATGACGTCAACCAGTGTAGCATACAAATAAACATCCTTCGTAAATTTTGAGTTTTTACACATTACAACTGTCAAAGAATAACAGTTGTGACTTGAATACTCGGACAACTTAAGGGGACTACAGGACCTAAATGCAAGTTTTATAATGCCTTAAAGTATAATTATGATCGTTTACAAGAAACAAAATCAGAAAAATATATGATATTCTTCAGGATATAATACAACTAATTTGATACTATAGAAAAAAATCATGAAGATACCTCTAAAAACTTTCTTTTCACAATAAAAACCATATTAATATACATACAATCATTCTGATTTTTTGTCATATTATTATACAAGCAACCTATTAAAGCACTAGTGTTTTAATTTTTTTGTGTCATCGCGCTTCTATTTCATTTCGTCGAAAGAGTCGTTGGTTCCGCATTTTAGTTTTTTCCGAAATTAAAGTTATTTATCACTTTGTAGTGTTTTTTTGAAGTCGGTTGTTTTTTATGTAAAAAAGTTTTTATTTTCACTTTTTAGTTGTACCTACCTACACAAATTCAATTATCACTAGTGCATTGAAGAATTGAAGCCACCGACTAGAATAATCATCAAAATTCGCACAGAAATGCCGGCGATGCAGTACATTTATGCATATAACTTCGTACATAAGAATAATTACATAATGTATTATACACTAAAGCATTCCTGAAAGTAAGTAGATTACATTAATGAAATAAATATCATAATTGCTTCATTAGTTTTTGAGAAAATCGCGGACATAAACACTAATACACATAAGCTAGAATTATAAAAAAAATACTTACGTGACTTCATCGGTCGAATTAGTTTTACCAAAGCAAGACTGTTTCCGACCCCGAACCTGAAATAAATGTTCAATGAACATTTTTGTACTGTATTGTGAGCATGTTGTTGGCGCGGCAGCGGCAAGCGAGCACTATAGCTCTGTACTTGGGTCTATTGGCACGTCCCATTGACATTCGAAACTTACCTATATTAAACGATTTAAAATCTTTGGTAAATCCATACTTTGTAAAAAAGAAGACAAAAAGGCTTGGTAATGAGCTGCTCGCTCTGCTAACACTTGTGATAAAACTTGAAATTTTAATAATTATCATGCAAAACCACCGTTTTATTTTATTTTCAATATCGGAACTAACGCCGGCATCTTCTTTTTCAATCCATTTCATAAAACAATAGCATTATCGCACAAATGTTTTCCAGCAGCGCCATCCTGTCAACGGCAAGTTGCCTTAGCCTAGTAATAACTAAGCTAGGCACATCACAAAAAGACAATCCAGTAAGGATGTAAGTACAGCCCGATGTAAACTTTATTACGGCTCGGAACATGAGGCGAGTCGCTGCGTAGTAACAAATTCACGTGTCAGCGGGCGAAAGGGGTGCGGCACTGCGCAGTTAGTAGCGCACTTCAGAGCCGCCATAAACTTTGTCGCTTACTATATTAGCGTATCGATGTATTAAAAAAAACAACTTCGAAATTATTTATGGAACGATAAAATAAATGCAGACTGACTAACAAAAGTAAAAGAGAAAGAGAGTCTTTTCTTACGGTAAAGTTCAAGAAAAACCTTACCTTATAAATTCCGGATGAGGTGTTATGTCGAGCGGTGGAATTTCTATATATGCGCGTGGGCATTTTATACCAAACTTAATTTGTGTGCGCGTTAAGCCACACTCCTCTTCGTCTCGTTCATAATCACCAAACACAATGTTACCTCTGAAAAGTTAAGATACTTCATATTATGTAAGACTAGCTGTGCCCGCAGTTACGCTCACGTGACTGCGTATTTTATAATTGGCACTAAATATATTACACTATTTTTGGTAATCTTCGTGTTTTTTTTTTTTTTTTTAATTTATTAGGGGACAATAAACAGCTACAATATACTGTGTTTACATATAACAATATAGGCTCATCAGCAGTATTAACAATATTGCAGCCCACTGCATTATCCACAGTTAACAAAAATTAAAATAGTTAAAAATAAAAGAAGTTAAAGAGTGCCACCAGATAAGCATAACATAAACATGTAGACATTAAAGCTCATAATAGAAATTGATTCATAACATACAAAGTTAATTATTAAAATATATATATATAAATACATATGTATAAGCAGCTTAGATTATAGATAACAATTAAAGAAGTGGATTTTATTAAAATACAATACATAATTAAAAATTCTAAAACTAAATACAAAATACTTGAATTTAAAAATATATAATATAATATAACAATCACATTATTTGCCATTAATATCAGATAAAATTTTATGGACATTGAATTTAAATTGTAATTTTGAATTAATGAAAATGTCAATGGTAATGAAATTCCGGTTGTAGGATTCTACAATTCGGCGAATAGGACAACGCAATCCCGAATTGGTACGACAGGTATTTACAGCAAATAATGTACCTGCAAATACCTGTTTCCGAATAAACACGAACTTCGTGCCACAGTGTATAACCCCCAGCTACAGGGGCAAAGCTTATAAGTTCTGCCGGTCGATTCTGTTAGGCCTGAGTTCACCAACATAAAAACCACCTGTTAGGTATTTAAAAAGTTGGTTAATGTCATATTTCCTAAGGAAATTTTACATTTAGAACTGATTATATATTTAATCAGTTGATTTAAATGTTGGTGAACACAAGGCTTAGAATCTCACCGTGATAAGTCACGTGAAGTGAGCTTAAAGTGAGCTGTCATTAGTGTCAATTCCTATAGCATCAGATGGAATGACAGCTGACTTCACTTAACTTCTCACGGTGAGATTCTAACAGAATCGACCGGCTGTTCTTCTGTATCTCTCTTTTTCGACTGTCTATACAGCAGCCCAATAACAACCGTTGAGTAGTATCCTCTCTCCCTTTTTAAAGATGAGCTTTCAGCACGTTTTTCTATCGCCAATTGTAATTAAACCAGGGTTAAATCAAAACGACATACAGTTTGTAGTTCTTCGGAAGATGCATCATATCAGTAGCGGTACCGACGACGAACTGCTTGTGGACGAGAACAACGCGCGGCGCCTTGCTGTGATGAGGCAGCCCAGTCGTCACTGTCATCAAGTATTTGAATTCAATAAGGATGATGATGTCACTTGGAAAGGTCATCATAATCAGCCTATAATGTTCCTACTGCTGGAACACAGGCCTCCTCTCTGAGAGAGAGTGGGCAGTAATCTACCACGCGGGCCCAGTGCGGGTTGGAAAGTTTAAACGCTAAAATGGAATTGTGCTGGACAAATCTGCCGCATGTCAGACGACCAATGGGTCCCTCTTAATGGCCAGCGACCTCGCGGCAGGCCTAGATAGTGATGGTGGGAAGAGCAGGACTCCTTCAACAAGAACTGGCCCTTAGCAGCTTTAAACATAGAGAACTGGAAAGAGAGTAGGAGTTCTTTGCTCAGCAGTGGGAGCAAACAGGCTTTAAAAAAACGGATGAGCGAAACCCGTAATTTACTTATATAAAATTGGATGAATTATGTTTTTTATTTCGCTCAGATAGCTTTGTTCAATAAAATTTTATGTAAAGCTGAATGGACAATATGGACATCCTTGTCCGTGAAAAGACGGTATGGGATGTCTATGAACCAATAGCGATACGGTTTTAATATTTGTGTAGGGCTAAGGACACTACACATTTCCCTTATTTTTATTTTCTTACTAGCTGCGCCCTGCGGCTTCACCCGCATAAGTGTCGATTCCGTAGCAGTATTGGGATAAAAGTAAATCCAGGGTATCAACTACCTGCATACAAAATTTCATCAAAATTGGTACAGCCGTTTGAGCGTGTAACAAACATATAAACACACCCTCACACACACACACTCACAAACTTTTGCCTTTACAAATTATAGTGTGACGTGATACTGGAGACAATAAACAATATTCTATTCTATCAAAATCTAAAAATACCGCCTTGTCCGTGCAAGGTAGCAGACAGGCAGACAGTTTCGCATTTATAATATTCGCAAAGTATTAATATTTTGTAGGAAGTATGTATGAATATCTAACCGTGTATGTACTGCACGAAGCCAAGCCAGTTGAATGTATGTTCCTTCAGCACTCCATCGGCCGGTTCGTTCTCGAAGTCATCGTGGCAAATCGAGAAGTCTCGAATAATGCATAATGTCGAACTCACACATACTATTGACATAACAACAACAATCACTTTAGCATGCACATTATAATCTATTATAATAATAAAGATAACTTTACAAAAACAAAGGAGTTAATAAAATAAACTTTATACTTTCTATAAGCAATGGCAAAAAATCTTAACTCTGTTTTATAGAACGCCTAGTTGGCTTAGTTATCAAATTAAGTAGATATTTTACAATTGAAATGGAATGCTTAATCAAAAAAAAATAAACAAAAAAGGATACAAACTTAATGCCCAAACTGCTGCTACTGTTTTCCAATCGTACATACTGACCGTACGATGAGAAGCTACTGAAAATGTTCAGTGCGTGGTGTGTTGTCATATTAATTTGTTTGTTTTCACAAATGGAATGTGATAACATGTTTTTTCTGGGAAATATGATCATCATCGCAAATATTTCACTCGCTTTTTAAAGGCAAGGTTGGAATTTGTTTTTTTTTTTTTTTTGATAACTTTGTTTTGATTTTAGCCAGTAAAATATAAGTTTTTATTTTATAAATTAAATCATCACATTTTAGGACAATAATCAATTAATCAACTTTATTTTCTCACCACGATATATTACATAAGTTATTTTACATTGGTCAGATTCTACAATGACACGTAGTTCAGGTACGTACATACAATAAGTATATATTGTGGGAGACTGGTGCCTAAGCTAGGCTCGTGGCCTGTGTTTCAGGACACCAAGATCTAACCCCTTTACATTTTCGTTTTATAAATTACTAGCTTCCGCCCGCGGCTTCGCCCGCGAGGTATGTCGATAAAAACTTTCCTATGTCCTTCCCCGGGATGCAATCTATCTCTCTGCCAAATTTTATCGAAATCCGTTTAGTGGTTTAGGCGTGAAAAGGTAACATACAGACAGACAGACAGACAGACAGAGTTACTTTTGAATTTATAATATTAGTATGGATGTACTACGTGCGCTGACAGAATAGTAAGGTATCATACGACACTTTTTAGTTTTATTTATTGTGAGACTTAAGATACGTAACACCATATGAGTTTTATTATATATATTTATAACAATGGAAATAGTACAGCAGTTAAATTATCTCTACTGCAAACGTATGACGAAACTGAATCTTTTTTTCCACACTGAATCTTTTTAAGTAGCCAATCTAAGACGACAGTACCCCAACCATTTATGTTGTATACCAGTGTTCATTTGAAAGTGCAACTGTTTTTTTGTATTTACTGCAACACCTTATAGACAATAAAGTTTTTATTATTTATTATTGTTTGTCAAGACTCTATGCCACACGAAATGGTTAACACAAAGGTTAAGATACATATCAGTAATATATTTATTTAATTTGTTACTTTGCAGAGTACGAAGCTCGTGATTATTTTCACACTTCATCTCTTACTTATTAAAATAATAATATATTTAACAAAAGTTATTGTAATAAAATTATAATCTAGTAGGATGGTAGAATTGGAAATAGAAATTAGCTGGAATGTCAAGTTTCTGGTGAAGATAAAATTCATGTATGTCTAGTCTTGTAAACGTCGTCTTATAGACAAGATGCAGGTCTCCTTGGCAGTAGTAAATTGGTATACGACTGTTGCGAAACAGATGCGTCTTCGGCACGTAGACCGTCATTACAATGCAAGCCAACCTATGATCTATTGTGTCTCCGTCTTGTAGTAACTGAAAGAAATGTTATAAAGCTAATTGTTTCTGCCGGTCTAAAATCAAAATCAAAAGTCATTCATGAGAATCAGAAATTTTCGAACGTCAAGATTACATAAGACGGTCCCCAAAAAGCCCGCCCTTCTCTACTTCCTAATGCCTTCACTGGGAAGAAAAAGTGGCGCAACAAACTACCCAGCAGCACCCTATCCTGTAGAATGTTTTGAGATACTTTAAAAACCCTTCGGCCCCTGACACTTACATATATGTAATTAGCTTGTGTCGCTTGCCAATCTGACAGAGTTATGTTGGCAGTTTTGCGGAGAAACACTCTCTGTACCGAATCAGGTGTGCACCAACCAAATTTGTAGATGCTGTGGATTGTATCTGAAAAATTAAAATACACTTCCCAATCTACCTTTATCGTAAAAGTATGATTACCTAATAGATTCACAATAACAATATTGCTTAAGTGTGCGTTCTTGCAAAACCGGGAATGCTGTCTACAATGTGTTATATTTATTTTTGTCATCGTCAACTTTACTTCTGTATTTGTATTATCTGGTTATACAGTCTATGTGTGTACCTACTTACTTCTTGGGAGGAGTACATCGTCAACCAGATCTCTCGTTGCACCGTAGCGAGCGCTACGCAGAGAATACATGGCTTGATTCGCAGGAACCGCCTTCCATCCAGATACAGCGAACACTTAAAGAGTATTTCAAGAATATAAAGAAACATCTCAGTGGAATTCATGCTATCTTCTTTCATAAATTTTATTTTATTTTTATTAAATGGCATGCAAGGCCGATGTCGACTATTCTGCCAATGTCTAATGTGATTTGGAAAAACAAGTGTGCATGATAAAAGAAAATGTATATAAATATATATTATCTTCTTTAGAACATTGTTATTTTAAGCAACTGTTTCCAGAATATTGAACACCTTGTGAAAACTGCTGGGACACAGGCCTCCTCTCTGTGAGAGGGAGTGGGCCGTAATCCACCACGCGGGCCCAGTGCGGTTTGGTAGATGTCACGTGTCTTCGAATTTTTGGTTCTAGTACATACTGGTTTCCTCACGATGTTTTTCTTCACCGTTTGGAGAGCAATAGTGATGAAATAATTTACACAAATTATAGCGCCTTTCTGGGTTCGAACCTACGACCTACAACTCATAAGTCGCGGCCGTTACCACTGAGCCATCACTGCCTAAAAATATGTATCTATTTATTCAACTAGAATTTGGAACTTACCGATCAAAAGCAGCTGGAACGTTACACAGTGTACGAGATTAGTCATTCTTGAAACTTTGAAAGAACCTTTCGTTATCTAAGATGTAGTACTACTGACACAGACTAGTCAACAATAAATCATTAAAATTTAGTTGATGACCATTTTGCTTACTATTTGAAAATAATCCAAATTCTTCATATGCCATTTTGCTTTTGTTTACTAACGTCTCGGAGCACTTCAACAGACTCGTATTAGGTAAACAATGGGAAAGCAAACATTTCAACAATATTTTTTTTAAATAAATAAACAGCATTTAAGTAATTTATTTAATAATTATAGAACGTATGAACTAAGATTAGGTACCTTAAAAACAATAACTTTATCTTAAAAAAAATACAAACTAAGTCAAAATAAGCGTATTGTTTCACCTCCTTTTTAATTAACCAGTAGTTATACTCGTAATACTATTTCTGGAAGAGTTTGATATAAATTGTGGTTTCATTAATGTTATCCATAGGTTTCTTGTATTTGGATCGCATATCACAAAATATATAAATAATACAAATCCTTGTAGCGTTGATGTCAGACAGAAAAGATAAGACCAAAGGAAGTGGTTGGAGAATGAAAATATTCCAAAAAGCCATGTCAGACCCAATAAGAAAAATAAGAATATAGAAACTCTAAGTTGTGCACCGACCAAATCCATGTCGGTGGATTTAATTTCTGAATCGGATCCTCGAGATATAGCGTAGAGTACTAGAATGAATAAAGTTACATTAACACACAATATAATACTTACTGGAATCAAGAC
The DNA here is from genome assembly GCA_963669345.1 of Gortyna flavago. NCBI lineage: Eukaryota > Metazoa > Arthropoda > Insecta > Lepidoptera > Noctuidae > Gortyna > Gortyna flavago. Next base: position 13,792,567 of record OY770126.1, read on the forward strand.
ACTTGCAAGGCTATAATAGCCGGTAGGGTAACAAATAGTTCTGACCACTGAAGGTCTTGGAATGTAATTCTCAGCATCAAGAGCTAATGTAACAATAACTGGCAAAGAGGGAATGCCCCAACCAATCAATGTGAATTTGCACATAAATCTGGATGGTCTGCTTACTCCTAAAACCCTCACATATCTTATAAATTGTAAAATAGCAGTTATCAACATCCACATGAAACTGGACAATATTGAAAAGTGCAGCATTGAACCTAAAATAATACACTCAGGTTTTTTGTGTTCTGCAACATAATACATTCCATTAACTTGAATAAACATAGAATAATCTAAATTAAAAACTAATATAAACACTAATGGTAATGCTATAGCAGTTGATAATTGTAGGAGAACTTTTGTTCCGGCTTTTTTCCTCCAGTTACCAAATACTAAAGCGGTTATCCAAATACCAATGATTCCCAATAATGACAAGAAACTCCCGACTAAAGTTATTATATTCAAAGCTGTGGAGTGCCTACTATTAATTGTAACAGATTCGTTGGTACTTCTTGGTATAGAAAGCAATTGACCAAAATGAGTGAGATGATAGCATTCACATACAGTTGTATCATTCATTGTTTTTACGATAAAACATCCTTGTTTTTTCCAAGAACCTAGAATATTATTGGCCTGTTTAGGTTGAAAATCCCAGTAACCACAATCAGAGTTGCCTGTATGATTGATTTGCTTGAATACAAGTGGTACAGGATATTCCAAGTTTGACATGTAATCGGGGATTGACACCCCGACAATTCGACTATTGATCACGTGTCTATCAGTAGCCAATTCTTGAAAAATTGCATCGTTATAGAAAATAGTAATGATAATGTGAAAAAAATCTTTACGTGTTGTGTTTTCTACACTACCGTTATTATTTAATTGAATTGTATCTAAAACATTTTCGGGTAACCAGGTAGCGATTTCTAAGTTTTCTATAGAAAGGACTTCTTCTAGGCTAGTATTTTTGTATAATGGTTGAACCAACATGTCTGAAAAATTATCTGAGACTGACTTTCTTATAATGGCTATACCGGTGACATTATTATATTCAGGATAAGTTATTTGGACAACAAATTGTGGTTTTATTGCAAACTGATAGGTCGCATTGCTTAATTCAGAAGACTCGTTTAAACTCCTTTTTGCTATTAGTTCTATAATATCACTAACCGAATCCAATATAACATTGGTGGAATTAAGTGTTTGAGCTAAATGTAAATAATTACAATCAAGAACCATCATTCTGTCCATGACCCAGGCAATATTATCTATGTCACCAGTTTCTACCGATGTTGCGTTTTCCTCAACAAGATCCAAAATATGTTGTAGGGACATTGACAAGTAATAAATATCAGCAGGAATTATTATATCTGTATCACCGAGCACAAAATTAAGACCATCAGTTAGAAAACTGGAAATGTAATCATTTGGCATCTGTCTTTTTACAAAATTGTATAGAAAAGTTGTAGCTTGAGATGGTTCGTAAGTATTATCACAAGAGCCTTCTACTTCTCCCCAGACACCACCCAGCACATAGGATCCCCGACAGTGTCTTTTTACCGGTAAACCGTTAGCTTGAAGGCAAAATTGTTTTGGCGCCGAAATATGGCCAATAAGAGTCATCTCCCAATTAAGCGTGATACCATCGAAAGAAGTTGTTGGCAAACAATAAACTGAGCTGGATAAATTCACAAACGTGTAATTATATTTCGATAATTCTAAGTTTGCTGTAAGTTTTAACGTAGCAAATGTATCTTGTATATTAAGAGCTTCATCTTCTTGATTATCTTCAACGTCAACGTGCAAGTGTAATAAAATCATCATATGATCCAAAGAGTAATCAAAAATGTCCATAAGCAAAACTTTTTTAGCTGAAAATATCTTTGTTATGTTATTTGATAAAGTGGCCAAATCAGTTATATCTTCAAAATCATCGGGTAAAATATAATGTTTAATAACAAGTGCAAATACATGAACTTTGTTACCTTTGGGATTAGCTATGATTTTGTCCGTACTAATAAATGAAAAGTTAACTGTGTGGCCCTCACACCAATATTGCGCGGAGCTGTCGGTAACCAGATCAACAATATATACTATTTTTTCAACCAGTTTTAAATCAACTTCATCTTGCCGAGAAGAATTAACTTCAATAAATGGCATATCATTAATATCCACCACTCTAAAAAATCCTTTTGCATCAGAAAAACATTGGATTCCTTTATCATTATTATCATATTTCCATAAACCAGAAGGATAATAAACTGTAAGAAATATTTTGTTTTGCGCTTCATTGTATTCAAACATAAATTCTGTTTTCCCGTAAACAACTTCCAACTCACAGGCCATGCAAGGTAGTGATGCACTAGAATTAATTATACCTAAAGCACCGGCGTTATTCATAATACCTTCAAAAGAAGGTCTCTTAATTTCTAAGGAATTATTATGATGCGTATACTCTGTATTCTCATTAGTTTCATGAGAAACTTCAGGAGCTTTAAACCAGCACCATTCATCATCTGGCAACCGATTTATTTCAGCTATTTTCTTAAATATAAACCTAGTTAAATCATATTCACTGTTAAGCATAGGTGTTCGGCACCTTTCTTGAAGAAATTCATTAAATGACATTCTTCGGTCCGATCTTTCGATGCCATAACATGTACCATTATCAAGTTTAAACCTAAATGAGTGGTATCCATAGGGACATTTACTTGGATAGTAAAGGTCATTTATGTAAAAACATAAGCTCGAATAGTTCTTTGAACATATTTCTGTTATTAGCACTCCTCGTTCTATATCTAATAATAAACAATTCTTCGAGAAAGATGTGTACAGACTCAAAAAGTTACTCGGTGAAACACGTCGGCCCCAGTTAGGCCCTGGAATAGACCACACTACAGGATGGAAAAGTTTATATCTTGTCGCAGGTAGCCAAAAATATCGGGATGTATTCGTGGCTTTGAGGGAATTGAGTAGGTATTCAACTTCTGCAGCAGATAAATCCGTAATAACCGAGGCTCCACCGCTCGCAAAACAAGGAGAGTTCCAAACTGTTGGTTTACCGATTTGGTAACAGTAATCGTTGTTGTTTTCTGATATTTTATGATATCCAGGTGGACATGAATTAATGTCAAAATACTTAACAACTTTTAGACATGGTCCGATGTCATCCAGAGTAGGTGTCCAGCCGGCGTAGGAACAGTTCCTCGTTATTAAGGTGTCATTTTGGTAACAAAGCGGGTCCGATTCAATATTGTTTGCTGTTTGTGTTTGATGCCAGGTCACACTTATTCCATCGTTAGAAACTTCTTCGGGACAAATCTGTGAACAAAAAATAATCAGGTAAGGACACAAAATACAATACTTTAAGTACCTACCTGTAACTTTTTTCGTTTAAACTACATATACTTTTTTACGTACGTATAACTCAAAATAGACAATGGAATGGTTTACAAAAATTAAATAAATCATTAATTTTTACCTGTAGTGTAGAATGAAGAACGGCAATCAATACGAATACTATTTGCGACACAAAAATTTTCATAATGCCGATGAAAATCACAAAAGATAATCTTTTGTACAGCAGCTTGCAGGTACCATAGATTCGGTCACTTTTACCGGGATCCAACCGCGGTTTGAAACATTTTCACCTAACTGTTATTGCGCAGATTACGTTATAGGTATAAAAAAAACATGGTGTTAAAAAAACTGCTGCTTTTCCACCAGAGATATGCTAAGATGTATGATAACAGCCAGTGGGATCGTTTGATTTAATTCTTTTTTATACCATTTTTTTTTTAAGGATGGGAAATCATCAAATGACCCCTCCCGCTCTGGGTGGAGCGGAAGGGAGTGTCAGACTCTTACTGACTAAAACCCATCCGTGTTCCTTCCTTAGCCCTTTATGTTTCGGGGTAGCGGTAACCCTTTCGGACAATCCCGCTGCTTTTTATACCATGAAGCAGCAAACTAACTGGCGCCCCGCTTGTGGACACCACCGCCTGTGGACATCTGCAATACCAGAGGTACCACAGGTGCACTGTTTACCCTTTTTGAAAAGGAGTTACTTTAATTTTTCCTTGAAGCTGTCCATGTCTTAGCTCCGCGAAAAGACATTCCACACTTTCCAGGTAATCTACATCCAAATCTTCGATGTAGTCAAATCATGGCGAAGGTTAGCCACTTACCGTACACTGTTGTACGTAGCAGGTCATAATTCGAAGTGTCAAGCAATTTTGACTCGAATTGAGAATATAGTTTTAGCTGCAGCCTGTATATCCAGCCGTAATCGGGATATATTAACGTCAGTGTCATTACGCCTGGCATGTACACACCGATATGGTATCTTTATGAATTCATTGATTTTACGCCACGCTGTGATCAGCACTTGGCTTTATTTGTGTAGATTCCATTGGGTAACAACAGGTGAAATCCCTTATCTGGTTGAAGAACCATTGAGCACGGCTTTTAGCTATGTCAATACAATATCAACTTTGTTGTTATCTATTGTAGACTGTATTACGTCTAATATTTAAGTAGTTTCCATAGAACTTGATTTCTATTTTGATTTTTTATCATAATATGTAACTAACATTTTATCTAAGTACTTACCAATTTTCATATCAAGGTCCATGTTGCGACAGTTTTGTTTATTATTTTTTTGCCTGATAGGGAATTATTTTTCATAATGTACCTCATGTTAATAATAGTTTGACAAGTAGGTATTACTCATATCGTGTTACAGTAATCAAGGTTCATTCTATCCTTGCCTTGGGACTGGTCAGATTGGCAGCCTGATGACAATTATTATTATTATTATTAAGAGGAATAAATTTTGTACGGAGCGAATGAAATCAGCGGTCTCGCCCAGACCAAGTTCGATCGTCTGTTAATAATATAAGTCGTCGATCCAAAATTTCTGAAAAGGCTGTATAATATCTAGCAATTGTGTGATATCTAGAAGAAAAAGCATTCTTCCTGAGCTACAGTCAGGCTTTCGTAAGCAGGTAAACAGCGTGGTCCTTCTGCGGCTCTTTTGGACGTGGCAGATAACATTCTGTCAGCAAAAGATAAGGGTATATGCTCACTTCTCGTCCTTATTGATTGTTCTTGAGCTTTGAGTGTAAATATAGATTTATTTCGATCGAAGCTAAAGCTATTGTGGTTTTGATCAAGATACGATTCATTACTTCCAAAGGTATCTTACCAACTGTCAGCAATGTGTGGAAATATGATTAGGCAATGGCCTTGTTATGTCACTCACTTCCGAGTATCCCGCAAGGCTCAATACTGGGCCCCAACATGTTTATTTTGTAATGTGCGGATTCAGTCAATTCCCTGAAGCGATGCAGGTATCACATTTATGCTGATGACGTACAAGACTACATCTCTTTTAAGTCAATAACTATAACAGTAGGACCTAAACGATGATTTTGACAAGATAGCATGTTGGGCTGAAAATAACGATTTGGTAGTCAACCTCATTAAAATGAAATCTACGGTGCTTAGAACCAAATAAGTGCAATGCCAGCAACACCAAACGTTACCCTGTTGGGTGAGTCGGTCAGGTGAGTAGGTATGTGAGGTAATTAAAATAGGTCTGAACGCGGACGTTCGGTTGAGATACGGAACACACGTGGCGGAGTCAGTGCACACTGGTTTTTACCGGCTTAAGGTCATTAAAAAAATAAGGCCTTATTTTTCAAAGGAGCTGCGGATCCAGCTGGTTGAGTAGTTCGTACCATCCAACCTGCACTCTACGGACACAGTTATTGACCCACGACTGCTGACAAGAACTGATCGATTGATGCAGAGGGTTCGGAATGCCGGTGTTCTATTCTGATTCTTAATCCCACCAAGAACTCACGTAAAGAAATTTAAAAAAAGCACTTAATCCTCATTATGAAGTCACGTAATTAGATGCACTTACCATGCCTACTTTTTGGGGTTATAAGCTAAAAGCAGCCGACCAATCTGTATAAAAAAAATTTGCTGGATCGCTAGTGGAAGAGTAAGTATACGCAAGTAATCAGTGCTCGCAGCAAGTCACCACTCAATCATACAAGACAGCTGCCTTCAGAGGAAGTATTAGGTTCGCTGCATCGAAATGCTGGAACAATATTGCCCCGCTAACTGACAATTCATCTTACACCTACTACGCCACTAAATTTATAATAAGACTAGCTGCGAACCGCGATTTCATCCGCATAACTCGCATAACTGTCGATCCCGTGGGAATATTGGGATAAAAAGTAGCCTATATGTTAATCCAGGATGTCAGCTACCTCCAGAAAAAAGTAATCAAAATATGAAGACCCTCGGTAAAGTAGAGAAATGTATTGTTAGTCAGGAGTTAAAGCTAAGCCAATTGAAATTCTTGTTACAGGTAGTAAGAATTTGATTTAGGTTAACTAAGAAAAACGGAGCACTTTCATACAGTCTTAATTTTGTAATGTCAGTTCAGTAGGTACTGCTAAAAGTCATTAGGTATAACTCTGCTTGACTATTATATGTACTTTTGACTTCTTATCTTTAGGTACTTTTTTCGATAGTTGCTTTGTCCTGAGAAATATGTACTTACATAGGTAAGAATCATAGAACATCACTAGCGTACTTTATCTGAGTGGTAAGAGTTACATAATTGTTTTCCATAAGTGTAGGGTCGTTAGGCGGAAAGCTAGCCATATCAACGACTTATAATAAAGAGAAATATGTACCTACTTAAAATAAATAATTTACTCATTTTAAGCGTCACCTCAACAGTAATATACTTTCAAACTGTTTGTACAGGAACACATCCTCTCCTTGTGGCGACATGGATACAAAATCGTCGCGCGTCGGCTGTTAATTTACAGTTTACAATCATGTCACATTAGATAATCATTAAATATTTGGCGTGGGCGTTGGGACGACGAACCGTTTACAAAAACCGTTTTGCCTTCTGCAACGATGCAACCGTTTTACGTCCTGAGTTCAAACAGTCTTCGTTGCAAAAACCAGTCTTCGAATAACTTGTTGCGATTTTTTATTTTACGCCTATGAAAATACAGTCGAGAATGCAATGGTTCAACTCTATCACACTTTTCCGTTGCGACGTCGCGTCGTCTCTCGTTCCGCGTTCGTTTTCGTTTACAAAACAGTCGTTCAAAAACGAAAACCTCGAAAAGGAAATTCTATTCCATGTTGGATAAGTTTCGTCCTTCAAACCAGTTGCAACGACGACCGTTTTCTGCAACCGTTTTCGTCGTCGGGAGAACGGTTGCGTTTCGTTCGTCAAAAATTCGACAACGACCCACCACTATTGAATATTTAAATAAACTTGGGTTCTTTTAATGAATGATTCTAACCTATTTTTCCATGTATGATCAGTTTTAAATCTAAACGGATAATTAATCACTGTGCTCGTACAATGTTATATTAGTTAGTAAGTTCGTAGAAATAAACCAGGAACTTTTTTGCCTTGATGGCAGTCATGATGACTCAAAAGTGACATAATCAAAATTTCTATTCATACTTGGAACTTATACTTTATTTTTATAACTATTCAGATTTATCTGTTTTGAGGCCTCCTTGCGGCAGGGGTGGTGGAGGGACGTTGGGTATAGCTGGGTCCTTGGAGGCATAGTTCAAAATATTGAGATCACTGGGTTCAGGAGGCGGTGTTTGAGCTGATTGTTCAGCAGACGCTGGAACGTTATTAACCTCTTTTTGAGCAACAACGGGAAGACTTTGCCCCAGGACATTTGGCAAGGGACGATATATTGGGAGGCTTGCGTAAGGACTAAAGCTGAATGGATCGTAGGGATCATAGAATCTTACACCTGGATATCTGTAGGTGAAAGGACTGAATTGTGGCAGTGCGTTGTACAAGGGATCTATGTGTCCTAGGGGCAGGACTTGTGGAGGGAGACCGAATTCGTTAAGCGGTATTGGGGATTGTGTGGCTGGTGGAGGAGCCGTTGAGGAGGCACTACTGTCAGATTCTGGCTTGGCAGGTTCTGCAGTCGTAGTCGGCGCTTCCGTAGACGAGGGCTCTGCAGGTGGTCCGGGCGTTGAAATGGGTGAGGTTTCCGCTGGTTGAGGTTGAGGCTCCTTCGGTAGAAATCCTGGTGCAGGCAGTAATCCCTGAAATAAAAAATGGTAGGTAAGTGCCAATGAAAAAACAACAATGGAAAAAAATGTGAACCTGCTCATATTGCTATTCTTAAAATGTCAGGTGCACGAGTCACCTTTAGTATTTTTAGAGTTCTAGTTTCTTTTGGTTTAAGTTACACGCTCTATTAAAATCTAGTAGCATTTGATAGTCCAAAGGCACTTGTCCATTTTGTTTCTGTTTTTTGGCGTCAAACAATAAGCGTTTTGTTGACCTTATCCCGTTGAAAAGATAGATCCCTGTGACATACAGACATACAGACCGTAATAGATGTAGGTTTAGTAGGATTCCGTTGGCACTTTTTGGGTAGGTACGTAACCCTAACAACTGAATGCAACTTACGTTTCCAAGTAGATCTCCGCCGTAGAAAATGGAGGGCTGATAGGAATAAGCAAACGCGTCGTGGAGCACCGGCTGATATACTGGAAACGCCTTGCTAGGTTCCAGGTTCTGGTTCGACGTGATGAGAGCATTGTATACCTTCGGGACACGGCCAGGCTCCGGTGCAGGCTCCGCGCCCGTGCCTAGCCAGAGTACGCTCAGCAACTGAAATTGATGGCAAATTGAATTTAATAATCAAAAGAAGTACACACACATTAGACATAAACGATTTATTTTTCTGTTTTCAAAGTCTAGCTTTTCTTATTTTATGTTATTTTCATTGCTTATACCTGCATTTTATAAAACAATTTTATCCATGACCACACAACAGTATACATTATTTTAAATATCATCACATCACAACTCAAGTCCCCAAGATACAGGAAACTACTTAGTTGGCACAGATATAATAATTAAATAAAAGTTCGTCTTTGTAACAATGAGCACAATTCTCATAATTGGTTTGTTAGTGGTAGCACTCGGTGCTATTGGTCTGATGATTGGTTAGTTTTTTTTTATTACTGAATGGGCCCGCTCTTGACCTCGATCACGCCTGATGGAAAGCGATGGATGAGGTCTATAATGGAACGAGCGTGCCCAGAAGATGCCTAAGGCCGGAACTGAATGCATCGACGAAACACAACAGGTTCCGGACCCGACGCCGGACGCCGGACTCCGGTGGGAGGGTGGTCGCAAACCAGGCGGGCGCTAGTAGGGCTAGCGCCCGCCTGGTTTTCACCGCAAGGGAAGGATTGGCCAGTCAAATAAGGTGTGACTGTCCAGGATTCGCCGAGCGCTCGGTTTAGTTGAGTAACTAGCGGAACAAACTGCGCTACACGAGGAGGTTCTTCATGCATCCCAAAGTGTATTAGGTTTTTCCATTAGGATTTTTTCAGTAGTAGCCCGGTGTTTGGATTCGTGCCCGGTTGATGGCAATAGGCTCGCCCCCTATTACATGGGACTTAAACATAACTGTCGAAATGTGGGTGTACAATATACTTCTGCCCAACTCATCGAGGAATACTGAAGTGTTGTTATCTTATGTTATGTTAAAGGTCTGGTTAAAAATAATAAACGCACATGGTTAAAAGCTAGAAGGAACGCTCAAAAAACATTTTTTTAAAGGTAAAAGCATCAAGGAATCCCGCGAAATTCAAATTTTCTTACGTATTTTGCAATTTGCAAATCAGTATTGGCCATTGTACTCTGTAATAATTTCCCGGTGATAACTTAGGTGAAGTGAGCTTTCAGGTGCTAGGGAATGACACTATTAACAGCTCACTTCACGCTCAAAATCAAAAGTAATTTATTCAAACTACAAAATTACAAAATATAGTCCCCCAAAACGCCCGCCCGTAACCACTTCCTAATGCTTTCGCGGGGCAGAAGAAGTAGCGCAACAAACTCCCCAGCAGCACAGCTGTCTGTTCAGTTAGAAAATACTTGATAGTTAAGAAATAAAGAAAGAAAGAAAGAAATACGTTAAATTTAATTATTTGCCATTATGTCAGTTAGCCACGCCAATATACCAACAAGTGCGGCCAACGAACTAAAAAGACGTCGATTACAATAAATGGCGATAGATAAATTTTGCATTATTCGTTAAATAATCAAAAATTTGAGCTACCTTAGCGCATTCCCCTTAAACGGAACTGTGTGCTAGTTTTTCTTAAAACTCATATCTTTTGAACATCTCAATCTATATATAGATCATTTACGTATTAAAAAACAATACTTAGAACACTTGCGTACGTATTTGTAAGCAGTGACTTCCACTCAAAGCTATAATTTTCCCTGTATTATATCGGAAACCAGTTTTTGAATTACATTAGGTAAGTGCGGACTGTAAAGAGAGCAATTAGGTATTACCTTGAACATTATATAAATGATTCATATAAGTACGTGGCACTCTCATACATAGGCTTGCATGCTTGTACATTCACTCACTACCAGTTTTTGTGTACTTACCTAAACCGATAATTTTAAAATTATTGTATATCGCGGCCTCTTTCGCCTGATCACTTAAAAAAAATCGTCTAAATCCTGCGGTGGCGCTAAAACACGCCCCCTTAAAGTTTTCGCCTAATAGGACAGCGATAACGCAGTTAGTTGCAACCTGCACTGAGCAGCTTAGTGACGCATCATGTGTACACACGGCTACTCATCAAGATATACATAACCAGTATAAGCTGAGTTCTGATTGTAAGAAAAACCTATACAATGCGAGGTCAGCTGAAACTGGAAATGTATAGCTTGATGTGTAGCCGTGTGTACCTACTCCTTTTGAGAATTTTATGGACGAACTATTTGACCATGGCGCGCTTACTAGAGAGCGCTTCTATTTTTTGAGTGCAAGAAAAAAATGAACTTAGTAGTGGTCAGGCGGGAGTGTTTGCGATAGTACCTACAGATACCAGAGCGTAATTTTTATACCCACAAGGAACTATAGCCTCGTTCTATATTCATGTCGGGATACCTGATAATCAGTTCGGAAGATTTCGTCCGAAAGGTTAGGCAGAGGTGTACCAATAGTAAAAAGTAGTAAATTTAGCCAGCATTGTTTAAGTCCCGTGTAATAGGGGGCGAGCCTATTGCCATCCATCGGACACAAATCCAGACACCGGGCTGCTACTGAGAAATTTCTGAACGAAAAACCCAATAAGACTTTGCCTGACCCGGAAATCGAACCCAGGACTTCATGACAGCAGTAGCACAGTAGCAGATTTAATAAGTTCTTTTATTTACTGTCACAAAAACCGCCAAAGCTTATCCACCACAAATAATTTTAAAATTTAATATTTGACTGCTTTACTACTACCTCAATTTCTGATAAAAGTTGTTTGATGGCCGTAGAGTACTCTAAACTTTAAATGATTTATCCTACCTAACCTACATGTCAAACGAATTCCGTATATTATGTTTAAAATTACAGTTCAGAACTGTGTATGTTATGTTATAAAATAATAATTAAATTGCTGTTCTAATTTAGTAAGGAAAACAAAGCGAATTTGACAAGCTAGAAGCCGATCTAGAAAAAGGAAATTGTTTTATAAATCTAGCTGATAATTGTAAGGTCTAAGGCCGATTACACACTTGCTGCCACTAGGCCGACGAGGTAGTATAAAGCTTATTTATTATGTCCTATACCTCATGCTCACCAGTAGCACTTGCTGCCAGTAGACCGACGAGGTAGTATAAAGCTTGTTTATTATGTCCTATATACTTACCTCATGCTCAGCAGTGGCACTTGCTGCCACTAGACCGACGAGGTAGTATAAAGCTTGTTTATTATGTCTTATATACTTACCTCATGCTCAGCAGTAGCACTTGCTGCCACTAGACCGACGAGGTAGTATAAAGCTTGTTTATTATATCCTATATACTTACCTCATGCTCGGCAGTAGCACTTGCTGCCACTAGACCGACGAGGTAGTTTAAAGCTTGTTTATTATGTCCTATATCTACTTTGTAGCCTAGTCAAACCCATAAATTATTTGTAGATACTTAAATGAGGAAAATTGGTCATAGACTACTATTATAATAATTGTCATACATAACCGCCTGTTTTGTTATGCATCTAATTATGTATATTGCTTTATTGATAGGTAATTGATCGGTATGCATTTTATAAATAATAATCTTCCATTAACCACGTAGAGCAGTGGTGGCCTATAGCGGTAACGGCCTCGACTTACGAGTTGTAGGTCGTGGGTTCGAACCCAGACAGGCGCTTTATTTTGTGTAAATAATTTCATCACCACTGCTCTCAAAACGTTGAAGGAAAACATCGTGAGGAATCCACCATACCAACCCGCACTGGGCTGCGGATTACGGCCCACTCCCTCTCGCCCTCGTTGATGAACGCTCACGTGCTCGTGAACTGGTCACCGAGGTTTTTGAATAAGTTCAGCCTTGTAGAAGTTCGTTTCGTTTGTTCGTGCTATAAACGGGTACTGGCATAGAAAGATAGACTAGGTATGTACCTAGGTAGGTAGTTACATAAATAACAAGACATAGTCCACTTGTAAAAAAAAACACAGGCGTAACAAATTAACAACTTTCAAAATGAATGGAAAAAGAACTCACGAAAATGTGATTTCAATTAGACACATAACAGTTTACCAATAGATTTCAAAGACGCATCAAATTAATCTACTAAAACAGGCAATTAATGCATTTATGCAATTACTGATAGATACCGTGGGATGGAAACATACAAGAGTAGCGTAGCAAAGTAATCGTTGAAACACGATGTAATAACGAGATGATCGCTATACGTCGATTTGACAAAAAGTAGGTATCACGTAACTAGTCTAGATGTCTTGATATCTACTGATCATTGGGTTATGAACACACAATAAGGGTTTCTGTTAGGTAAGCTCGAGGTCTAGTTAAAATAGATTTTGATATAGGACAGTCTGGTATTGGATAACTAAATTAACTACATCATGTGTTGTTATTAAATACATCGCTCTTGCTCATTCTTTTCTAAGAGATTCTAGATGTAAGGAAAGGGAACATCATAATATTGAGTAAATATAACTAAAGAACAAAGATGGTGAAGTAAGAAGCATACTATTTCGTTACAACAAAAACCTAGCGATATTTCGCAATTGTAAGGTTTTCTCTATTCGTGTAGTAAATTTATTACCCAAAAAACCGAACCGCATAAGCGTCGTGTTTATCTCTTTAATGTTCAATGGTGCCCACACCCATATTATTTGATATTTCACATACACAGTGTAGGTACCTACTCTTGCGCAAACATAAGACAGGTGCAGACAGCCATAGGGTTACCTTGTAAGCAATATCGAAATAATGGTAAATAGAAAATACTATTTTGCTCGCTCACTTGCTTCTAAACTCGGAACTTCAGTTGCAAAATGCCAATGCCTGAACTCCTCTTTCTGCGATCAATATACTTCTTTAAATATATTTTATTTTTTCTTTGCTTTAAGAACTCATGAGCGGTGCAACTCATGCCCACATTCCCTAGTAGCACCACTTCGAATTTTTCAGACCCCCTTTCAGTCCCTGTTGCAAAAAAAATACATATTTATTTTTATTTCTTTCTTATTTGCAAAATAGTTGGGCAAACGTCATCTAAAACTACACACATCAAAAGTGTCTAGGGATCAACATATATTTTTGCAATAACTTTTCTCCTGATTGATATTAATTAAAATTTTCTTTAAGGATTCATCAAATAAAGTGTTTTCGTTTGTCACAGTAACGATAAACCAAGTCACCTTTGCATTAATAAAGAAATTTGCCATTTTCCTAATAAAGGGATTTTTGACATTTGAACCACTAACACAAAAGTTCGAAAAAAAGACTGAAATAACAGTTTTCTTTAAAATTTTATTGGGTAACTTAAACAATTAATAATCCGTGTTTCTACCGCGAACACTAACAACACAAGAACATCGGTTTGGCATACTCAAAATGAGTTCATCCAAATCACGCTGTGGAATGGCCGCCCATGTTCGTTGCAACAACAAAAAAAGGTCTTCTTGCGACTGGATACCCTCCATATTCGGCAGAGCTCTTCTCTGTAGCATATCCCATGCATGCTCAATCGGGTTCAAGTCTGGCGACTGAGCAGGCCAGGGCAGGACATTGATGTTAGCTGCGGCGAGAGTCTGTCTTACAACTCTTGCGGTGTGCGGTCGTGCATTATCATGCATTAACTGAAATAAGGGACCGATTTGCACTTGTAGAAGAACGATGACGTCTGATACAATCGTCTCAGCATAAATTTGAGCGTTGAGGTTGCCTCTGATCCAAATCAACTCAGTTCTTCCGCCGATCCAAATACCCGCCCATACCATGATGGTTCCACCACTATAAGGATGGACTTCCTGGCAGGATTTTAATCGCTGTTGGCGTCCAGGGGTTCTCCAGTGTCGTATACGTCTTGTATCCGGTCTCATACCAAAACGAGACTCATCAGAAAAGCACACGAAACGCCATTGTTCTTCTGCCCAATTTCTGTGTTCAAGAGCCCATTGATATCGAATCCTACGATTGTGCATTGCTATAGGTGGTACCCGTAGCGGTCTTCGGGAATGAAGGTTCACTTCATGCAAGCGGTTTCTGACTGTTTGGTCGCTAATTAAGTTCCCTGAAGAGTGATGAAGCCTCACGGCTAACATCATGGCGGTTATTGTTGGAGCTCTTCGAGTTAAGATTTGAATGTATCGGTCTTGTCTCCGTGTGGTGCAGCGATACCGTCCTCCATGGCGCTCAGCCACGGTACCAGTGCTTCGGTAACGTGTCCAAAGTCGACTGATAACACTCTGACTTGTATTCAGAGCTAAAGCCACAGTACGTTGCCGGGAACCAGCTTCTATCATTCCCACGGCTCTGAGCATTTCTTCCCTGCTTAAATGACGTCGCCGCTACATAATAACGTTGGTTTTAATCAGTAGTAGGGAAACAGTAGCACTAATAATGTCTTCAATGCGTTGTATGTTTTTATAGGGAAAATATTGACGGCTGATTTTCATCTTTTACTCGAATTTGATTCACAGTTCCTGATTCAAATTATGAAATGCACCAAAAAGGATCCATATAAATTTATAAAATCATAAATTTATTACAAAGCCACATCTCAATCTCAAGAAATCCGCATAAAAATGCTTGATCCCTAGACACTTTTGATGTGTGTATTCCAAATTTCAAGTTGATAGCCTTAGTTCTTGAGATATTTAGCTGGCATACACGCACAGGTGAACCGTAGCGTATATAGAGTTATGAGGAACAGGGTGTCAAGTTCACTCATACTCCATAGAAAAGGGAGGATCCTCCGACCAGACGAGTGTTGTGTCCGTCGGGCAACTGCCCGATGATTCATGTTTGCGAGATGCAGGATTTTGCGTGACGTCAGTATGACGCGTACATCGCATGTGGCGTTGTAGATACCGCTACACGTATATAACATAATAAGCCTATAATGTTTCCACTGCTGGTACACAGCCTCCAGCGAGAGGAAGTGGTCCATAACCCTCCACGCGGGCCCAGTGCGGGTTGGTAGATGTGACATGTCTTCGAATTTTTGTTCTTGGACATGCCGGTTGTTCTTGGAAATTGAATACACAAAATAAAGTGCCAGCCTGGGTTTGAACGAACTGGGTAAGTCAGAGCCGATACCACTGGGCCACCACTGCTAGAGAGCAGTGGTGGCTCTGGCTACTGCTACTGCTACTGCTCTGTTAGCGTATAATACGGCTTACATAAATGAGAACTTGCCAACCCTAGGTACAACGTCTTGATACAGATCATTATATCACCAGTTAGATCTAACGCGTTGGTGTCTTTCTAACTACTGTCGCTGTATAAGAAAAAATATTGTATTAAATAAAGTGAACTTGCCAACCCTAGGTACAACGTCATAATACAGATCATTATATCACCAGTTAGATCTAACGCGTTGGTGTCTTTGTAACTACTGTCACTGTTTAAGAAAAAATATTGTATTAAATAAAGTCAAGGGCGTATGCAAATTAACAGATAAGCGGGCTGAGATTTATTATTTTAATTAGTTATATGTCTTTATTATTCGCACTATAACACATGCCTTCTTTGTTATATCGTTGTGAATGTCAAATAGGTAATCATAATACTGTGAAAGGTAAGGTGGGAGTTTCCACTTACTGTCCACAGAACAACTACACTTTGTGACATTTAACTTTTTTATACAAATATACAATAATAAAAAGAAACATGTTATTTTAGTGTTATTTCAAAGCTTGCTCTACTAACCTGAGTGCCAAATTCTCAGTCTTGACTGCATTCGTAAGTTATAATCATAGTTATGTCAAGTTCCCAAAATGAGCAAATTAACATAAAATAGAATGGATTAGTTTCTTGCTTCTTTGGTTTAAGAAATGAAGCTGGTCAAAATTAAAAAAGAGTGTCTATGTCAGATATAGGGGGTGTAAAACAAGAAAAAAAGAAAAGAATATTCTAGTGTGGATAGAAAACTAAATTAGTATTAGTTAGTTACTAATTTTTTTTTGGGTAGTGAATGGGTTTACATAAAGATAAGTTTACATAAAGATAAGTACTAACAATACTAATATAATTGTAAGCTAATATTGTTGCTAATATATACTAACAAGATATGGATTTTAATTATCTGAAATAAATTAAATATTATTATTATTATTATTAAATTATCAACAGCCATGCACCAAATTACCATTCATCAAGTATAAAAAACAAGAAACTGCTAAATGAATACAACATCCCAATTTCACCTAATACAAACAACATTGTATAATACAACAAATAACATGTCATGGCCGTCATTACAATATACGATAGAAGAATGGCCGGTCGTGTCCGCTTGTGATCCGGAAATCGAAGTGAACCACAATGCCAGCGGCAGCGCCTTGACCACGCCCAGCAGACCAAGGTCTAAGAAAATAAACACGAAGAAAAAACTGCCAACTACTAAGGTTCTCGAATTAACCAACTGATTATTAATATTAGTTCAGACACAATAGGATTCCGTTGTTTTTTTGTCTCAATTAAAATTGGTTTTAATTTTAATGTAAGGGGGCGTATCAATTCAAAATCAATCGGTACTATGTTGATCAGAGATCAAAGTAATGCTTACTTTTATCTCAGATCAACAAAGTACCTATTGTAAGATAATGAGGCAGAATATAAACAGGCATATTAGTATTCGAATATGTACGAAGTAAGGAAGGAAAGCTGCTTTTATAAAGTTCAAGGTCGGTGCTTCACTTTTTTGCGAATCTGATCGTGTTAAAATATTCTGCATATGGTTATTATTAACGGTCGTTCCAGTACTTTAAGTTCTTTTACTCGTAGTGCATGTGTTTCCGTGACTAATGTTGGTAGTTGACTCATTTTAAAAACGATTTGACGCTGTCACAGATTTGAAATACGCTTTGAAATGTGCGAATCTTAGATACCAACTTACTTGCAGTTCTTTGCAAGCTGCAGTCGTAACACACTAACAGCAGAAATGGCTTTCATTTTGATCAAAATCAAAAGTCATTTAGTCAAACTAGGCTGAGAATCAGCATTTTTCGAACGTCAAAATTACAAAAGAAAGTCCCCCAAAACGCCCGTCCTTCAACACTTCCTAGTGCTTTCGCTGGGGAGAAGAAGTGGCGCAACAAACTCCCATAAGATAGTTCGACAACATTTATTGCGTTATTTAAGTACGTTGTTAAGCAGACAAATTTTTAGAACTAATGAAGCAATGGATTAGTAATATCCTTCAAAATTATTCAGATTGTGATTGATACCTAGTGTGTTACGCATTTAGGTGCTGTTCGATGAGCCGTATGTTCTTCATTTAGTTAGGAACCTTGTTGATTGTCAGTATAACCATTTGTACAAGAATCAAAGTTGCACTGTGACTACATTCGAACTCATTAGGACTTGTGATCTCTCAGTTCGCCCTTACGATGGGCTGTAGCTTCCGCTATATGCAATGTGCACTTTCACCAAGCTTTTATGAACACAAGGTACGTATATACATACTTCATAATACCGATTACACAAAGTAAACAAAGAATGCATTGATAAAAGAAAGGTCTGATGGGTTTGACGTCACTGGAGGGTCGTCAACACCATAATTACGGGACAGGAACACGCCACTGAACCCTAGAACGGTAGTATTTTTTACATATAACATATAAACAGCAATAAGGAAAATGTATTTTGAAGTGGGAGAAAGATTAACCGAGTGACATTTGCAACGAGGTTTGTACATCATTGTGCATTCTCATGCAGCTCGGGGTCAACGACCCGATGCGCGACGCCTGCGCCGATGTGCGCAGGGCTGAACCTAAAAGCCTCCAGTTTCTTCTAGGCAACGTAAAAAGTCTAATGTAGGGCTTGAAATTGCGTCGAGAATGTAGTCTGCTTAGAATATTTATTAGTTGTCCACCACAATATTTATTTCTTTTTACTAGGTCTTTTGTGGGACCTGTCACGTTCGTTTGTTTTTAAACCTTGTTATTCTTTCTTTTATTTATCATATCGAGGAAAAAAAATATAAACCTAGAAGATTTAATTCAAAAAGTAGTAGGCCTCATCATTTCGGTTCCTATAAACAAGAACGAATAGTTTTGTTTACCAATGGTAGCATTTTTTATTGTCAAACTGGGCATATAAATAGATTCGAAAGGTAATTTTACCTGTGATGGCTACTTTCATATGGGAGGGTGTACTAAGTAAATGCTATGAGGTCTTTGCTTCATTATTGGTAAAGATAGAATTTAAGAGTCTTCATTTTAACCAATAAAGTCCGTAATTTTTAAAGGAATCGATAGGCCACGTAAAAGTAATCAGGATAATTCAAATTCCAAACACATTCATATTAAATTGGAAATGTTAGCAATCTATGCTATGTGAAATAATATGATAAAAGAATGAATGCTATTCAATTGGATTCATCATGGCAGGCATGCTTATGCAATCAAGTTGTCAAGTGTGACCATTACCCTAATGGTCCTTTGTGCATTCTGACCATATTACTGCATGACCTGAATCTGTTGATTTCATCAAAAACTGTTTTATGGGTAGAATTTAGACACCTATTTTTGTAACGTTCGTAAATGGAACCGAGGTATCGTAGGCTTACCGTAGGTTAGTGAGGTCTTATCCTTAAACATACATTGATATGTTTTGAATAGACAGTTTTTCTAACTGAACAGACAGCTATGCTTCTAGGGAGTTTGTTGCGCTATTTCTCCCCAGCGAAAGCACTAAGTGGTGAACGGCGTGCGTTTTGGGGGACTATCTTATGTAATTTTGACGTTCAAAAACTGCTGACTGTCAGCCTAATTTGATAAATGACTTTTGATCTTGATTTTATGAAAAAATTGTCGTGGACGCCCGAATCAAAGGATTATTATTATAATTTTCAGTTCTTTACGTTCTTGTCTTCTCATTTAAGAGCGTTTACGCCGTACGGCATTTCATACAAACTTTCAAGCCGTTGTTTTTCGAAATGAATGAAGCGATTTTAATGAAACTTCATACGCATAAGCAGGATACAAAGGTCTAAAAAGTTAGCAGAGAACATTTTATTTACATTATAGGCTGACAGATGTAGAGTATAGTTAAACAAGATTCTTCGTAAGCTTTGGATATAAGTTCAATGCCTAGTGCTCACAATTCTAAGCTATGCGCGGCGGCGGTGGACGGAAAGTAATGCCTATGTGCGAGCATTATAGTGTTTATAGGCTTGCTCGCAAATTATAGAATATTTACGACCTCAAGTTACTTTGTTCTCTCGATGTGGCAACAGATAATTGGCGATCTTATGATCTCGGATGATGGATAACCGAGACGCCTAATAACTACTTAGATCAGTCGAGACAAAATACTTGCAATCGGTTTTTAATGTAGAACACGTTAACAAGGCATCCCTTTCATAACTTGCGAAGGTTGCTACCAACCTAACTACTAACTAAAACTAAGTCGGTAGGCACATACTCCAATATATTGGTTACTAGCTTTTGCTCAGGGCGTCGAACGCATCGAGGTCGAATGAAAACGCCGGAAAACACGACCGGGGTAAAAAGTATGTCCTAAACCAGGTCATGGTATACTTCTGCGCCAAATTTCATCGGAATCCGTTCAGCCGTTATAAAGTGAAAAGGTAACAGACAGTCTAAAGAGATAGGTACTTTCGCTTTTATAATACATTTAGTACTAGACTATTAGTATGGATAGCATGAATGTATCGTATGGATGTACTTTAGTAATAACAAAAGAATACAATTAATTTTTCGGCCTGAATTGATAAATGCTTGATTTATTATGATGAAGCTAAAGGCTTTAGATTTTTTCAAATACATGATAATATTTCAGTGATTCAGTACCGTTGGGTACTTTTGTTTTTTTGAAGGGACAAGCAAGCTATTAGGGCTCAAACAGACATCTATTACAGCCTTATACCTACGTAAAATATTATGATCAACTAGATGACTTGTTAATGCTGTGAGCTCGATTTAGATTTTATGTAACAGTTAAAATCAAAACGAGAATACAAACATGTGACATTTATTAATATCATATATAAAGAATACCATTTTTTTTTGTATATTCTTGAAAGAACAATTCTAGAACAAAACAAACAAATTGAACAAAGTCACACATTTTAAAATGGAGAAATTGATAGCGATCAGTAAAACAATATGCTATCTAAACCTTATGGAGCTTTGTCTTCGTGAATTTCCTTTGCCCTGTGCTTATGATTCAAGACATGCCCATCTTATGCAAGACTGCGTCGTTCACAAAACTTAAGAGAACTGATATAAAGTCTATACAAAATCATGGTCCTTTTCGCTGCCAATTGGGAGAGTGCCCAGAAAGGTAAAAATCTTATAAGGAAGTAATATAACGATTTATGTTAACACTTAAACTTTCTTGAGATGAGAGTCAGAGAAATTAAATGCTAAGAGCATTGAGGCCTACGTCAATTTGCCATGTTATTAGCACAATCAGCCTACAAGGTTCCCACTGCTGGGACACTGGGACAGTCCACCATACCAGCCCAGTGCGGGTTGGGAGATGTCACATGTCTTCGAATTTTTGGTTCTAGGACATGCCGGTTTCCTCCCGATGTTTTCCTGCACCGTTTTGAGAGCAGTGGTGATGAAATTATTTACACAAAGCGAAGATCCGGCCTGGGTTCGAACCCACGGCCAACAATTTGTAAGTCGGGACCATTACCACACGGCCACCACTTTATACAAATTATTAGCCATTTTATACAAATGTCTAAGAATGATTTTGATTTGAATATACGGACAATTTAAGTTGGTAGAAAAATTTGCTATGTGACTTTACATATATTATACATTGTTCCTATGTTGAGTGTGTCCATTGCTTGTGAGTGCTCTAAGAATTGCCAGTAGGTAGTTTATCATTATTTATGCAATGTCGGTTTCCTTAAACGAAGGCCTAGTGACTAAGTGTGGATTTCACTAAAGAAACTGAATGCAAACTGCACTTCTAATCCACGTTCAAGAGCTGTCAGTGTCATAATTGTTGGGGAATATTTATTATGGCAGCTCTTGAACGCAGTTTAGATGTGCTGGTCGCGTCCAGTTTCATTAGTGAAATACGTCTTTATAAGTGGGTATTGTGGTACGCATGGCGATATATCAAGCTATAAATTTCCAGTATAAGCTGACTTCTCACTGTACGAAAAGCCAATGCGAGGTCAGCTTAAACTGGAAAGGTATAGTTTCGTACGAATCCGGGGTTCTGTTGTCTAGAAAAGAACAGTGACCTACTCATGTTGTTTCTGGTCTAAATGCTGGTGAATATGGGATATTATGTTTGTAAATATATACCTACAGTTGACTTAAGTGCAGGTATAATGTATTATGCAACTTCTTAACTATTGATTCTGCTGACGTATTTAATTATTGTAAGTAATCGCTTTTTAACCTTTTTAAATAAATGTTGAAACGGCTCTTAAGTGTTGGGATTGAAGAGGCACTGAATCTATTTCTAAAAAATCTTTTACGTAATCTGATAAAATTATGCTCTTATAAGCAATTAATAAGTATCAAAAGAAAAGTAGCCATATAAAATGTGAAGCTACAAGCTTCTCCCTCACAAAGCTTGGTAAACTATTTACCGAATAGTTTTGGATTTAAGTTCCAAAGACTAATTTAGTTAAACGAACCAAAGGATCAACTACCGAATACATAATATTGTGGTGCCATATTTCGACGATATGACTCTAGAAAAAATATAACTATTATTTAACATAACTGACGAAATGTGGATGTGCTATAGCTAGGTACCTCTGTTATCTGTATTTTATATTATGTCTCTAGATATACATCTATACATAGGTGAAGGTAAATGTTTAAGTTTGGCCGTAAAACATTTAAGTTTAATGAGCGTACGTTGAGAGTATGAAGGGCGATGCATGATTGCTTCATAATTGGCTATCCAAACCAAAGCGCCATTCGATTAGGTTTAGATATCTGTCTGCCTAACTTATTAGAAATTGATTATGTAAATGACTAATGACATTCGACTGTGAACATATTATTTATTAGTCACCAGGATCCGTTCAATAGCCAAGCCACAGACAGATAAGGAAAGTTAGGACGCTTTTACGATGAAATGAAATAACAGGTAAAGTAAGGGTACATTAAGGGTCAAAATTCGTTAAAAAACATTTGACCTAATTATGTAAGCAGTTAGCTGTTTCCTAATTAAGGCTGAAACATACTCATTAGCCTATCGACACTCTAAATACCGTACACTCTGACTAAAGCACCTACCTCTAAGTTTTAATGACAACTACACCATCGACCAAACCAAACTGTTATGTAAGTCTATCGTTAGCTAAAGACCCGAGACCTTAATATAACCAAAAATCCTTTGAATCAGACAAGAGTCAATGGCATTCTCGTCACGGAATCGAACCCTCTACCAACAGCTCAGCTGTTAGTACGCATGATCGGTTACCTAACACCCGCAATCAAAGTTCAATCGACCGCAAAAATATAAATATTAAGTAACAGATAAATAGTTAAGTAATAAAATGCTAATGAAATAAGGAATACTCACGAGCAGTGTAAGAAGCTGGGTCGCCATGTTGCGCGCGCTTCGGCGAATGGTGGTGGAGTGTCGGGCTGTCGGCGCAGTGGCTGCGCACGCGCGCCTTGCCAGCGGACAACGAACCACACGATGTATGGAAGTGACATTGCGTGCATTGATTGTTTACGTTGACGAGCTAATTACCTCGACACAATCATCTTAAAGCGAGAAAAGAGCCAGTAAAGTTGAAGGTATTACTTACAAGTATGTTCGACTTGTTCAATCGGTTTTTTTATCCGACTTCAAAAAAAGGAGGAGGTTATTAATATGTATGTATTTACAAAAAAAAAAAATATATATATATAAGTAGTTTATCAGCCATCTCGTTACCATAACACAAGCATTAGGTTGCTTAGCTTGGGACTAAATGGCGTTGTGTGAAAATGTCCAAGGATATTATTATTATTATTATTGTAAAACTGTATTTTTAAGGCCGTTGGAAGTAATATGAAAAATATGCATAAATAGGGGTAAGTACCTATGCAGCTTTTTAAGCATATATGCATAAATATGTTCATACCGAAATACGAGTAGTAAAATCTATAGTTTAAAAATCTATTAATCTACTCAATACTTACATCCAGCCAGTCTGTCTGCTAAACCCTGTAACTAACCTTAAGTGACAATCATGATATTAGGTAATGGTGTTCAAATCTCAGCTTTGGCGTAAGCTGATAAGGTTGATATCCACCTACGAGCTTGTGAGGGAGGATGGGTCAGGGAAAGGAACTGTTTTATCGTGCAAAAAAGCTCAACATGTTTTTTATGAATGAACAAGACTAATTCGACACGTTCTAGCTAAAAGGCTAAGCATATTAAAATATGAAATTCTTCTCGTCCATTGGTCCATTGATAGCAGACATCTAAGAGGTTGACCGTGACCGATTTTAATGAAATGCAAATGAATCTATGTTTGCAGATTCTATTTTCGCTTCTCTGGTTAAAGATTGGCTTATGTCACCTTCAACTTTAGGACTAGCTTCATTTATATGAGGTAGATCCCGACTTACCTCTAAAACCTCTAAACTATTCAAAAGCAAAAACCATTAGTCCCGACTAATGGTTTTTGCTTTGAATAGTAGGTACTTTTGAGCTGCATCCAGTTTGGCTGGAATCCGCGCTCAACATAGTTGGGAACAGGCTAGGCGGACGACGATGATGATGATGACTACTTTTGAGCTTCCGACTAGCTGTTGCCCGCGACTTCGTTTGCGATCAAGACAAAAGACCCGTGTCGCCATCTATTATATCATAATAAGGTTATTGAACTTTTCCTCGGGAACAGCACTTTTTTTCGGGACGAAAGGTACTCTATGTCCGTTTCTGTACACCTGACAACGTATATGCAAAATTTCAGGATGATCGGTTCAGTGGTTTAGGCGTGAAAAGGTAACAAACTAACTTACTTTCGCATTTCTAATATTACTAGGTTCCGCCCGCGGCTTCGCCTGCGAGGTATGTCGAAAAAACTATCCTATGTCCTTTCCCGGGATGTAATCTATCTCTCTGCCAAATTTTATCGAAATCCGTTCAGTGGTTTAGGCGTGAAAAGGTAACATACAGACAGACAGACAGACAGACAGAGTTACTTTCGAATTTATAATATTAGTATGGATAAGTTAGGATTCTTTTTACCTAATTGTGTTATAGTCATTTTATCCCACTTAGGTGCATCGTCTTCGTATTTAATTATATAATTAATGTCCACAAAATTTATTGTATAACATTTTTAAAAGAGTCTACCTAAAGGTGGACTTTCTTACCAACTATCTTTTGGAAGGGGCGACTATAATCAATGATATTTCTTTGTATATTTTGATGTTCAAAAGTGCCTTTTATGTGCTTATTTGAAATAAATGATTTAACTTTGACTTTGAACTTCAAAATTTTGTAAAGTTATAATAACTTTTAGGTAGGTACGTTACGTCAATTTGGACGGAATATTTCCATGTCATTCCATGTAATTAGCTCATGTCAGTACCTAAGCATGTAGATTCTTCATCTATCTATAGTTATCCATTTTCTGCCAATTAGGAATGGTACAAAAAAATAATTGCTTATAAAAATTTCGGACACAATAGTGTCATTTCTAGCTGTGTTTTGTGTCTTTGATTGTGTCCTTGCCGGCGAATGCAGCGGCAGTGCTTTGTCCCACAGCGCGGACTGATAAGCTTCGATATACTTACAATTAGCCCCATTTAGGCAATTCGGTGTTTTTATAAGTGTTATGTATGCGGATTAATTTACAAAATCCAATGAGGATATTGTTTGCTAGAACAAGATGGCTTGAAAAGCAATTTTATTTCGGTACCTACGTTTCGTTTAAAAGTCATGGAAAGGGTCGTTTATTTTTGCTTCTGCGATGGTCTGTTGTCCGTACCTATTGTTGAAATAAGAAGTAGTAGATATGACTAATAAAGTCACAAAAAAGGTTTTGCATGAACTATCAAATTGAATGACTACAATTTTAAAGACATCCGTGTCCATTAAGTGTTATAATTACTTTCAATTTCTCAGTTGGAAACTTGATGTGCTAAAGACGGAATTTTAAAGGGCCTACTACTAATTTTTAGAGTTCAGTAAGCAGCAGTAGTAGACATTTTTAGTGTTCAGCTGACAGGACGTCGGCGTCGGTCTGTTTGTCAGCTGGCTGTATCTTAGGAACCGTAGATAATAGGTAGACAGTTGAAATATTCACAGTGCATATTTCTATTGCCGCTTTAAGAATACAAAAATATCCAAGCGTGCACGACTCGTAATGCTCATTTGATTGTATAAAAAACCATAGATCATCATCATATGCCTAGCCTTTTCCCCACTATGTTGGGGTCGGCTTCCAGTCTAACCGGATGCAGCTGAATACCAGTATTTTACACGGAGCGAATGCCTATCTGACCTCCACAACCCAGGGTAATGCGATACCCCTTGGTAAGACTGGTTGTCAGACTTTCGGGCTTCTGACTACACGTAACGACTGTCAAAGATCCACGATAGACAGCCGGGACCAACGGCTTAACGTGCTTTCCGAGGCACGGAGGGGTCTCGGTATGTAAAGATCACCCATCCACAGACCAACCGCGGCAAGCGTAGCTTAACCTGACCGATCGACCTGTGCGGCTGTTAATATTTAGCCACGGGCTCCGCTAAAAAACCATAGATATGGATATTATATTAGTTAGTTTTTTATTAATTATAATTAAACTAGACTTTGAATAAAAGAGCCATTTTGAAAAGGGTTCCTCCTATGGGTGAAACGAACCTATTAAATAAAAATATGATTTTTTCGCAAGCTACAATATTTTCAGGATTCGCACTTGACTGACGGGTTTTTTTTTTTGAAATATTTTGATGTCTTTTTCATTTGTACTGCATTAAATAAATTTTTGAAAAGTCCAGAATTAATCTCCATTAAATTATCTATACAATAGTATATAAATTAAGTAGGTCCTGTAAACTAGCAGGAGTTTAACAACAGAAACAGTTGCTGAAAGTAGGCAAAAAAAAAAAAAAACCGATCGTAAAGCACTCTCTAATGCTTCGCATTATGAGTCGTGCTATTGCACGACTCATAATGCGAAGCATTAGAGGCTCAATTTTTAATTCAATTTTTAACTCTATTGAGTTAAAAATTGAAGGGGTCCCTCATACAAGAAACGTGTTTTTTTTTAATACTTCGAGTTAAATATTGTACGGTGGTCCGGAACCCTTCGTGTGTGGGTCCCACTTATACACTTGGCCGGTTTTTTGTCTTAAGAAACGCTAATTTATGCAGTTACTTATTTTAGACTCCTATTATCTACTGTCACACTCCATTTTGGCTGACAGCCATGTGTACTTCATTATGAAACCCTTATATAGCCATACAGTTTTGGGCGATCACAATCTCATAGATTATGTGTGGATAAAGCCTGTTTTCTTCGTATCTCTGCAGTTACAAGTTAGAAACGTCTAAAAGGAGTTTAAAGTTTAGATCAAGGTCTTATACGAGCGGTTACAAAAGCGGTTGCTAACAGTTATACATTGTCCGTATTGAATGAGATAATAAAGAAAAGGTTTAACACCTTGTTAATACAGCTAATTAAGAATAATTTATAATGTGTCAGGTCTTCGTGCCGGAGGTGGTTTGCATACCTCTCTAATAAGCAGGTAGGTAAGGGATGTTTATTATTGAAGGTCTAAATAAGTACCTAATTATGATTTTATTGACAGGTTCATTTGGGTGTGTATTTGTACTTTTAATATAGCATAATAATCAGCCTATAATGTTCCCAGTGCTTTGACACAAGTCTCCTTTCTGTAAGAGGAAGTGGGCTATGATAATCAACCACGCGGGCCTAGTGTGCGATTTTTACCTAATTTGCTAGACCAAAATGACAGCTGCAATGATTGTGAAATGGTCAATATTACAAGAAAAGGTCGTTCGCATCTGTCATTTTAGTCTAGCAAATTAACAATCAAAATCACTACGTTTTTTCATATCACATCTGACATTGGCAGAATTGTCGACATCGGCACCAATGCCATAAAGAAAAATAGAATAGAATAGAACAATCAAGAGTTCCATAGTTGTTTCTAATGCTGTCAGTAGCCATTTGATTACTTGTAGTTAGTATGGTGTGAAGGCATACCTATACCACGCCACGATATTTTTGCTCTGTTATCTCGAGATAGTCGTTGGTCGTAGCTCATTTTCCTGAGCTAAATGCATGTAGGTACTTATATTGTGTATTAGGAGTGAGTTCATGTTTGTACCTATTCAATGGTGCAAGGGTGGGGTTCGAACTTCAGGAACTCTATTGCCTGGACTCTCCTGTCAACAGTCACAATACTCACAATACATTACCACTGTAGAATTTTGGCCCACGCTAAAAGTGTATGATGATCTTAGTGTGCAAATTGATTTCTGCATACCTACCACGAGCTCTTAACGCGATCCACTTTAGGACCTAAACTGAACTGTTCTGCTAATTCGTACCATGACGTCAGTTTAACGATTCAATTTAGGCCGTGCCATCTGGATACCTACCACGAGCTCTTAACGCTCATTCACTTTCAACGATCCAAATGCCGCTGAGTGTATTGGACGTCATGGTACGACTGTGAACGATGCAGTTTAAAAACCTAAACTGAAATGTCTTGCTTTTGAATCGTTTTTAAATAGTTCATGGTAGGCCTTCTGGGGTAGGTACAGACGCCAGCACATCAACCTACCACAATCTGTCAAATTTCTTTAATAGATTTTAAACTTTATTACTACATCATAAGGTTCAAGGTTGATTGGGAAAATTTGACAGTTTGGTGTACCTTGATGTGCTGGCGTCTGTACCTATAGCTACTATACGTACAAACAGCTACAACTAGTATTCATGGATATGAACTGGTGTTGAATTTGAGTCCATTTCTCCCTTACATGTTAGGCGCATGTGCGCATACCTATTCATAACATCATGTAGGATTTTTGTATAGCGACATCTACATAGTCTCAGAAGAACTATCTGAGTAGGTACATTTGGCCGCAACATAGACAACGCCAATGTTATAAAAGCAATGTCCACTTCTTAGTTTGGGACAGAAGGGGTAGATGGCGCTTGTTGAGAGATTTATAATTGAGGTGTCATTCGTTGAGGGTTCAGAATAGGCCGCGTACAAAGTAAAAATGGACCAATTTTCAAAATGCTAACAATACTTACTTCTGTACTTTTGTGATGTAAAATATTACGTAAAGATTATGGCAACTATGTCTACTTAGGTACTTATTGAAATTAGGTAGGTACGGTAGGTACCTACCGTATCGTATTTCCTTTTATTAATATCGAAACTCAATGTTGTGTTAACTCTTATTTTAGTAAAGCAATCATAAACTGCCAAAACTTTTTCCTGAAAAACATTGAAATTAACATTTATGATATAATTCACGCTTTTTGCATCGTGTACTTTGACATAGACTTTGTGACCTTTAAAAAGCAAAAAGTAATATCTACGTAAGAAAATAAATCAAAATCAAAGAAAAAGTAGATACCTAGGTAGGTACCTAATTTATGTAATCTGTTTTCAGGCTAGAGAGACGATATCGCAAATGTTATTATTATTTTTCAGTTTGCTTTAGCAAGTAAAATTATATTTCCAAGAAATGGCATCAATGAGCTCCAGGGGGCCTAAAAAGACCACTTTGGCAGAATCATAAAACAATTCATATCACGCAATTTCATCTGTATGAAAGTTTTGTATGGAGATTCGTAAACTGCTATAGGTACACCTCGGCCTAACCCTTCAGGGTGTAATAGTGTTTTACAAAGCTACTTACAGAAATGAAATCATTTATAATTTTTATTTATTATTTAGTGTATCCACCTTATCAAAATCAAAGGTTCCATCCATTTCTACGAAGATTGTGTGTGATTGTGAAAATGATCTTGTTATAAACAATTACACAAAATCTTTGGACCGGACCCACATTATTGTTTGGTTGTGTCAATGCTGTTGTAACAATTTCGTCCGTACAAAACGACAGTTGAATTGTTCACTTCCACAATGTGAAATGTTTGGACTTTAGAGACGTAAATCATCAATCTTGCAGTTAATATGTCGTAAGGATTCCGTGAGCATTAGGTACTCTTCCTGTTGTTTCAAATTGGAACGACCTTTCAAACGTGCTGTTTTCAAGAAAGATTAATCTTTTCATAACTCTTTTAGTTGCCCGATTTGATTATTTTTACTTTAATACAGAATGGCCGGTCATCAAATTGAAACCAAAAATTCAGCACATTATTCTAGAGACCCGTGTAGAGAAGTTTCGTCGGTTATAAAAAAATATATCTGCTGTTTCTTAGAAAAATGCACAAATTTCAACAAGGGGTTTTAGAATCATGTATGAATCCATGGTAACAGGTTGCACTTCGAAGGCTCTTTTTTTTCCAGACTGTGTATCATTAATACCAACTTATCGCCTTGCATTTCAGGACCTTCTTGACATGAATATCCAACTACGAAGTATTCAAATGCCCGACATTTTGGTTTCAGCAAATTCAGCAACAATATCCTAGGACCGTAATAATTATGGCTCGAGAACATTGTTGCTGAATAATAGGTGTAGGTATATTCCACAGAGTTTTTCTTTAATTGAGTTCATACTTGATACGCAGATATTATTATAGCCAATAGATTTGCCACAGTTTGCAATGAAACTGGACCGAAACAATCACTCATCATCATCATTATAGCCTCGTAACGTCTATCTATCTTAAGTAAACGTACGCCTTCCTATTCGTTCAGGTCAACTGAAAGGGCTCGAAGCGATATAAATAATATTTATTTTCAGTATGACAATGCTTTAGGCAGATTTTTCCAACGTCGGATAGGCTATAGCCATGGAACAAAATTTTCCTCTGACAGTTTTTGTATTCAAAATTTATCCTCGGATAAAGATAAAAATCAAGTTGGAAAAATCTGTCGTTACTCACATAAAACCATATGTTCTCGGACACACTATTAGAAAATGTTTTCTTGTTTATGTAAAAGTTAGTCGGTCCTTTGACAAACATGGCCAGCCCACTCTGTCCAAGACTGGGCCATAACCTACAAAATTAGCGTGTACTTATACCTACAAAAATCAGGCACTGAAGGTGGCCGCCTTTCGTAGAGTTGTTTTTGTTTTTTCTCTCACCACACTGTTTTATACAACACGAGGGCATGATTTTTCTATTAATGGACACTAAAATACCTAGTTTCTAGACGTATTTCTCCCGAAAACAAAAAAATATTTTGAGCAGTCAACCGTTTGACACGTAGACAGAGAATAGGATTCTCTGTCTACGGTTTGACAGCATATCTACCACAAAACAATAACAACATGGCGACCGGTCACGCATAGACATGATTTTGACGTCACACAAAAGTCTAGCCAAATGTCTCTCTTTTCATATGCAGCTCTTGATTAGTTAAAAAGAAACAGTACGCTTTTTGACATGTGTATTTCGATATGATAGATATTTGCTCAGATAAAGAATAAGCTAGATGGACCTGTCACCGTGGCTAGGACAGACGGGATGCTCAAGGCGGAGGACAGGTTGTTGTGGCGCAGGAATAAATACACGAATACATAAACACGTTACACGTGTGCGTAACCATTAATTGTAATGACCATAATGGATATTGCAAGGTCAGACAGGGCTATTGTTAGTCATTGAATTAATACTGCAATGAAACAGTTGCTAGAATGAGAATGTTGTATTAATCATGTTTCATTTCATTGTTTTTTATAAAGCAGTTGTTTTTTCTCAAATTCAATGTTCTAAAGGAGTTTGCTGAAAAACTTTTGCTAATATCATGTCTGTGAGCCGAGCAACTTGTGTGAGTTTTACTCAGATGAAGTCTATGGGAATCTAGTTGTGATAAAAAGCCCTAACGCAGGTAGATCTACTTTTATACTTAGGTACATCTACTTCCATTTTTGGCTCCTGCGACATAGGTGTTTGTACCTAGCGCAAGAGTCTGGCTTCACTTTGTTTGTATACATAATTTATGCTATAAAGGATTTATTATTATAATACTATGCATAATTGGTTGTAGGTGAACATAGTTCAATGTAACAGTAATTATTCTTCCAGTTTTCGTGGTTATTTGTTCCAGTCAGGTCAGTCTATTTTTATATTCAATATTCTAGAACAAAGCCAGGAACCCAGGCTAGTATCAATAAAGCCACTTTACGATCTAATTCAGTAAGCTTCTGGAACAGTATTGAGTCATGGCCGGTCATTTCAATAAAGCTTACTTTATTATTAGCTCACTGAGACATGTTATACATTACTGGCTGGCATATGTTACGGTAGTAACTCCATCAATTGGTGTTTTTGAGGGCTAAGTTTTAGTACGAACTGCGTTTAGACTGGCTAATTAATTTAAGTGGTACTTAGCCTGTAACAGTCATATGTTTATTTGCATTCCATAATGTTGTAGAGGTGTTACAATGGCTTAAAGCTAAGGTACAATTATGGACCCTGTAGGCCAGTCTGTATTTGTATATTATAGTCTTTATTTTAATGGATTGTTTTGGTCCTTATGGTCTGCTTTTATAATACGCATGGAAACCTTTATAGGTTATACCTTTGTAACTTATTTACAGATGTTGTTGTGTTCTACATCTTTGATTTGAGTGAAGCTGCAGTAGTTTCAATGCAAATATTATAATGAAAAGTGGTCACCAGCTGGTTGTTTCCCTATCACCTGTAACTTACCTCGGTTCGCTAGCTACAATAAAAGTAAACATCAAATGAAACAAGCTCAACAAAAATGCTCGTAAAATAAAAATTTATTCATTACAAAATATTTACACTTTATACAAACTTATCAATATCCATACTCTACAATACATGACTATAACACACATTTTCCACATTCACTTGTCAAATATACTCGAATGGTATATGACATGCCCTCCTTACGACTAGAAGGGGCAACTGTGGTAAGCACATCACAAAGAATATTGCGAAAGGGCTGAAGAGAAGACAGGCCCCCAGCCACGCCATCAGAAACCACGCTGGGAGGAGCGCTACGTGTTCGAACATTATCTATGCTACAAAACGCGTTTCCCAATACATAATTTTATGCAATATCAAGTAAACGTAACAGCTAAAGTAGTTCAAGTTCCTCGGTTCCGCGGACTCCGCTGTCGGTTTGCGTGCACTTAAGAACGCCACCTGTAACAAAAAAATAAACAGTTGTTAGGACCAACTTCACAAGTTTACACTCGCAGTCGAACTTCTCAATTTGCATCGCGAGTCATGTCTTGTTTTTATTTAGGTTATACACCGGAATTTGGCATTTCGATTTGCAAATTGGAGTTGTTTTTTGTTGATGTTAGATTTTTTTGTTGGCAACGCTTTCCTTATTGTTTGAAGTATAAAATTGCCTATTTCTCCTTTCTCCATTAAAATAACGAAGGTAATGCCTATAAATAAAGTAACGAGTTTTATATAAAATTCGTCGCTCCGTAATTGACAGGGCCTGCGGGCTCAGGACCTCCTAGTGGAAGATTTTTACTAAAACATTTTCCTCGTCCCATATTTATTCAAATTTTTATTCGTCAGATTTTTCAACTGTATAAATGTTCTCACATTATAACTCTGAACGAAATGGCTGCTAACGCTAACCAGATACAAGAGTGTCTTAATGTCAATGAATACACAAGCTGTAGTGTACGCATTCATTCCTCAAAAGACCATATCAGACACCAATCTCCATGATTATGTCTGGACTTTAAAAGAGACTGTGACCTTTTTGTTTTTTTCGGCCTTTCTTCTCAGAGTAGTCGTAGTCAGATAGGAAAAGCCGAGCTCATTTAGTTTTTAAAATATGATTGACTTATTAAAGTGAGTACAAACCTACTTACAGAAATAAAATCATTTGTAGAATAAAATTAAATATCTCCATTTTTAGTCGACAAGCAAAGATAACAACAAAAGGGCTCGTGGCTAAAAAATGACAGCCGCACAGGTCGATCGATCAGGTTAAGCTACGCTTGCCGCGGTTCGTCTGTAGATGGGTGACCATCTTTACATACCGAGACCCCTCCGTGCCTCGGAAAACACGTTAAGCCGTTGGTCTCAACTGTCATTCGTGGATCTTTGACAGTCGTTACGGGTAGTCAGAAGCTTGGAAGTCTGACAACCAGTCTTACCAATAGTTATCGTGTTTCCCAGTAACTGGGTTGTGGTGGTCAGATAGGCAGTCGCTCCATGTAAAATACTCGTATTCAGCTGCATCCGATTAAACTGGAATCCGACCCCAACATAGTTGGGAAAAGCCTAGGCAGATGATGATGATGAAGCAAAGATAAGAACAGTTCTATAAATAGCATTGCTTATGAGACTACTTATTGTATAGCTTATTATATTCACAATCTTAAACCACTAATCCTAATGATGTTACTAATCATTGCTTCATAATGTTCGAAAAACGTGTCTGCTCAACATCGTAAATGCACAATGAATGTTTTTGAACTGTCAAAATGAAACCTTACTTATTGCTGCTACTGATAGTGTGTTATCCAATTACCCTTCAGTATATTTATTAACCAGTAGCCTAAGGGTCAATTCATACTAGGGCAGAGTCGAAGCGCATCGAAGCGTTAATCTGAAACGTAACTTAGCAAATTCACCCTTATCTCCACAACGTAATGCATGCGCACCAATCAGCGTTGCTCGCGCTCAGTGTGAATTCGTCTTCTTTTTATCTCAGAAGTAATAATATGTGCATTACGTTGTGGAGATAAGGGTGAACTTGCTATGTTAGGTTTCAGATTAACGCTTCGATGCGCTTCGACTCTGCGCTAGTATGAATTGACCCTAAGCAGTTGATTTGGCTAACGACTTTATGATAACCCAATACCTACGCGTCATTTAGCACCGATATGGTAATTATAGTACCTACAATCTAAAGGATAAAGTCCACCTGTGATAATACAGACAAATACTAAATGGCAATGTCTAGTTATAAATACCTATACCAATGTAGATTTCAGTTCTTATGATTTTCCTCGTGTGAAATCTGTGAATTACATTTCTTAGTTAATTCTAAGAAGAAGATGATTGTAAGCAAAGTTGATCTAATCTGCATTCGCGACTTATTTTTCAAAAATGTAAATAAATATGAGTTTATGGAAAAGTAACTTTAAATGCTACACAATAAAGTGCAGTTTAAGTTACAACTTCAAACATTTTTATTACTTTTTCAATAGTGCTCGTCACTCTGAAATCAACTTAATGACCATTACAATAAAGTTGATATTTGTTTAACTTGAAATAACATCAATTTGAAATACTTTGAATAGACTTTAGGTACCTATTCCTAACTTTGTAACGAAATATAGCTTATCGATGGATGAATCTCCAGATATTTGGAACAAATTATTCAAGTCGTCCAGAAATGCCTACAAATGTTTCAGTTTAAGGCTCAACTAGCCGAAAGATTTCGGTGCGATTTAAACTATTTCAGCTCTGAGAACTCGTTACAGGATTGCGACGCCAGGCAGATTTAAGGGATCTCGGATTTCAGAAGGGCAACTAGTTCAATAGCCTTTACGTTTAACGTTATAGAAAACTATTCTTAAATTCTGCCAATTCAGTCAGACTGTTTATTTCTAATCGATCTAGTTCATTGCAAAAGCTTCAGTTCAAGTGCAAGAGCTTAAATGTGGTCCGCGAAAGGTATAATTTCAAACAAAAATGCAAGCTCAAAAATTACATTGATGCAAACCGAATTTCAGTATAACGTAACACAACGCCTTATTGAGCTTGTGAAGGGTTGAGCAGAGGTGCCATGTATCCATAGTGTGTTCACCCACATATCGCCAGTTATGTTTGAGTTTAACGAATAAGTATGTAAAAACTTTTGAGCGCCTGCTAACAAAAAATAAAACAAAGTGGTCCCTGGCAAAAATAGGCTTGGATTGGAACCACTGATCTTGTTTGATCAGATGTGGTCCGGGATTGTCCGGGATTTTGTTTAATAGCCAAAAAGCTACTTCCAATCGGAATATTCTCATATTATTTTTTCATCTAGAAATTCACCAGTTCGACTATCTTAGTTCACAACACAAGACAGATAATTATCTGCTTATCACTGTAGACAGGTTTCATTATTTACAAAAGTTTTTATATAAGAAGTGACAGGTTATCTATTGGTGATAACCTAGGCAAACTGAGACCTAAGCCCTATTTATAGAAGAAATATACCTAAATTATCACAACTTTCCAGTTTTATTCTAAAATCTTAAACACGTTGGTAAGAAAATTCAATTTTCCTAAAGTTTTAAAGACGTGAACATTCAGCAAATGTTCAAAAAGAAAATATTAAATTGACGCGAAAAATATGTTACTATAGGAAAATAATTAACTTGCCAGCAAACTTGCCTGGAAACTCTATCGAATACTCGATGATTGAGTTGGATAAATGATGAGATGATTTGCTTACGATGACTTGTGAGAACTCGACCTGGCAAGTCGAAAGGAACAAGTTTAGCATTTGAATGAAGTTTTCCCACCATTGATATCATGTATTTATCAGATTATTAATTTATGTGTCATGGTTTCATTTTTAATTCTTTTACTTATTGCGGTATAGTAGGTAATTTTATTTTAGGTGCATCGTCTTCACATATTATTAATTATATAATTAATGTACTCTGCAAAATATTGTAAAACATTTTAAAAAAGTAACTGTGGAGTTTCTTGCTCATTCTTCTCCATACGAAAACTACCTTTTGGAAGGGGCGACAAGAATCAATTCTGTTTCATTGTAATTTTTGATGTTCAAATTCAAAAGTGCCTTTTATGTGCTTAATTGAAATTAATGCTTTGACTTTGACTTTGACATATTAATGCAGCCACAGTATTATGTTTACAGTACCTAAGTACCTACGTAAGAAAATTTGCTACCTACTCATTTCCTAACAAATTCACAATTTTTATCTTGTTTTCAATTTTTCAGATCGATTGTGAACGTTATGCTATCATAATGATTTTATGATAGGTCTAAGTATACTACAATTTTCGTCCATTTCCAGTGCTTATACGTGCATTGATAAGAATGTATTAATACTTTTATTATTAAGCCGATGACGGTATCATATATTTAAATCAAAATAGGTACATTACGAATATTTCGATCAGGATTATGAGTTGACGTCAGCATTTTGTTTCACAATAATAAATACACTGAATGACTACCGAATTGGAATTTGAATAACTTCACGGTTTGTGGGCAATTAACGATTTCACACTACATTGTTTGCGGTACTCGACATTTTACTTATTTATAATTATGTATAATTATTTGTTTAGGGCTGATTTTTCAATAGTCAAATAACTTTTGTCTGAAGAATGGGTAAAGCAGGTAGAGTTTGACATATTATTGTCTTTACAAAAACTGTCAAACCGCAATAATTGTTCCTAAGATAAAAAATATCTGATTATTGAAAAATCAGCCCTACCGGGGGACAAAAAAGCAAATGAAAAAAAAGTTTGCATTATCAGTGTTAAAAAGAAATGTTAAGATCTTGCCTTATCAAAAAGTCAAGCAAATGGTCCTAATAGCAAAATTACCTAGGTACCTTTAATCAAAACTATATTTACTTTAGTATCTAAAACAATAGTGATTGCTAAATGAATACCTGACTTGCTAGTTTTGGTTTGATCAATAAATCAACCCACTCTACCTACTGTATTCTTATCCCTTGGTGGATACAAATACATATATCTCACAGACCGCCATTAAATCGGTACTCGCCTAACCCGTTAACAAATGGAAGCACATGCTACTAAAT
Source organism: Gortyna flavago (assembly GCA_963669345.1). NCBI lineage: Eukaryota > Metazoa > Arthropoda > Insecta > Lepidoptera > Noctuidae > Gortyna > Gortyna flavago. Next base: position 13,830,078 of record OY770126.1, read on the forward strand.
GTTCAGATAATAACACACCATGCCTCATCATCCTAAACAATGTTTGTTAATTTTGTATCTCAGGTCATTGAATTAATTCGATCGCTCTTATCGATACCTACTTACACGAAAAGTAAACATTTACGAGAAGGGTTTGTTTAATTTCATTTTTGTGTATAATTGGGGGCAAAATAGGATTATTTTTCTACTTTTGGAATTCCTTTCAAGGAATCCGTTGAGATATAAATAATGTCTCGGAAAAGTAAGTATAAATAAGAGCATGAAAAACCGGCCACGTACACGACGGGTCCGTACGACTACCACGGATCACCACATAATTATTTTAGTTTTAGTATTTGTTGTTATAGCGATTATAGAAGTAGACACACTACACACTTTGTGAAAATTTCAACTGTCTAACTATTACGGTTTATGAGATACCGCAGTCCGCTGACAGACAGACGGACGGACGGATGAGCGGACAGACGGACGGACAGCGGAGGCTTAGTAATAGGTTCCCGTTGGCACATTTGGGTACTGAAGCCTAAGAAGTAGCATCATCCATCCATGTTTACACTATACTTCAATAAACAGGTGGACTCTGCTAAATCCGGAAAATAAATAAGTAGGTAGCAGTGACAAGGCAGAACGTGGTTACAATGATAATTCACGCCGAATTTCTTGTAGGGGAGATCCTAAAGGGAAGACTGGTTGCCCGACTCTCGGGCTTCTGACTACCCATAACGAATGTTAATGATCTATAAATGACAGCTGGGACCAACACAGAGGGGTCTCGATATGCAATAGAAGGTCACCCATCCACGGCCCGACCTCAGCAAATGAACCTTGGATCCACCGCGGCTGTTATTATTTAGCCACGAGCCCCTTCCTCATAAACCTAAAGTTTCTTAATGCTCATGACCATCGAAGAAAATACCAGAAAAGGAATAGCATTCCCAAAACAGACAATCAGATACACGCAATAAGATTTGGCAATCGATCACGAGAAAGACTCGAAGAGTGGACTGGAGCCAATTCTATTAAGTAATAAATTGTCCTCCAATTGAGTTCATTGAACAGTAGGTACTATCAACGTCATTGTTAAGTAACACTTAAGTATTATTGATAGTCGAACTTGTCTACAGAAAAGAGTTTTAACCTTTATCACGGTTGTTCACCCAGTTTGTAATTCGGAGCAGGGGGCTTAAAAAGGCCACTTTGGCAGAATCATAACAATAACAATTCATATAACGCAATTCATCTGTTTGACAGTTTCACACCTATATATCCCTGAAGGGTTAGGCAGAGGTGTACCTATAGCATTTTACGAATCTTCATACAAAACTGTCATACAGATGAAATTGCGTGATATGAATTGTTTTATGATTCTGCCAAAGTGGCCTTTCTAGGCCCCCAGAACTGAGAAGGTCGCTGTAAATGTCATTTGAAACAGAATTCACGGATTCTTTTCGTAAAGTTTTATTGTTCGAACTTGAATGAGAGTTTAACGGCTAATGCATTTATAGCACTTAACGTTGTATTAAACAAAAACAACAGAAATGAACAGTTTCAATGCCTTACCTACTATGCAAAAGTAATTAACGTAAAGCGTGTATGTAGTAGGAATGCCATTTTTATTGTTACAACTTTTTTATTGTGTCTTTTTATGGATCACGTGATCTGCAATAAATATTTTTATTAACAATTTATTTATTTAGCAGGTAAAATATCGTTTCACGAAGTTACTGTTTGGTTTCTATGTTTTTCGGGTATTGTATTATACTTTCGGGCTGTTTTTAATGACTGAAAAAACGAATACAATGTAGCGTAATTTTTTATGTGTTGACTAAATAAACAGCTCTCATAAGACACTTGTGATGTGAGCAAAGCCACAAGGGCTTGACTATCAAAATGTGTGAAACGCAACAGAAATAAATATGGTTATCAAGCAAATCATTCGCCATCAATAGCAGCTCCCAAATGAAAACTATGTATCAACAAGGGCCCTAGATCAGTTATCTAGACTTAACATGACATAATCAGCCTATAATGCTCCCACTGCTGGGACACAGGCCTCCTCTGGGTGAGAGGGAGTGGGCCGTAATCCACCACGCGGGCCCAATGCGGTTTGGTAGATGTCTTCGAATTTTTGGTTCTAGGACATGCCGGTTTTCCATCACCGTTTTGACTCCCACTTTTGAGAGCAGTGATGATAAAATAATTTAAACAAAGACAACACACAGTACTGCTACTGACTTTTATAAATACTTGACATAATAGTTATGTATTTAAATATTTTAAAATGGTAGCATATTCACAGTGGATTATGTAGAACAAAAACAACCCAACTCACGATTGATATTTGATTTTGGATTTACGTTGTTTATTAACTATGTATTGGAACCGGGCTGTAATTGACGCATTCGTGTGGAGGGCACCAACTTTCTACGGTTTTTAACAATCGATCTACTTTTTTTTAAAGATGGATTTGTTACTGTTTCGTTAACTGCCAATTTAGTTTAAGTCATGCCAACTTTCAATTATTAAAAAGTTAGTGTACACCGCTCGTTAACTTTGTTTCTATAATTATTGTCTAAGGCCTGCTACACACGGTTATTACGACATGACAAAACATCGACATTTCTTTATTTTTAGTTTGTCTCACCGAGAGACCTGTGTCCAAGCAGCGGGAGTTCTCTAGGCTGATTATACATAATCTAATTATACAATGTGTGTTTTTATATATCCCACAACTCTTGGGTATGAATGAAATTCATTCCATTCAAAGAATCAACTGGCATATGAATTCTTTTTCAATTATCATTTTTTATTTGTTTTAATTTTTCGTACACCATAATTCGACAAAATCACGATTACTAATGTAAAACACCCTTATGTGAAATATGACAACGTCGCATTTCTTAGCTTTAAATATGAATGATTGGTTTGAAAATGAATTACTCGTATTTATCAATGAAACTTAGATATCATGATATCTGCGAAACTATGCATTTCTGGACCACATATATTCTAGGACCTTTTGTATTATTTTTGCTTACTTATAGAATAACCTTAGAGTTATGGGATTATATAAAAAAAAAACACGTTGTATAGGCAGTTAAGCGCCTGGCCTTTGGAAGTAGTGCTCGGCTCGCTTCGCTCTCTTTGCTGGCACGCGGTTGAATACAGTTCTAACCTAACCTAACCCATTTGGTCTGGGTGCCCTGGCTTAGTTACTGCAACCAATTCGGCTCTCGCGTAATCTGGTTACAGTTCCAACCTAAACTATAATATTGAATTTCATTCAGGCCGTTAGTTTTAAGGCTAGGCGGTTAACTAAAGGCTAATTAAAACAGGTGGCTGCGACATATGCATATACCTTCCGGAATAAATTTTGTAAATGATGGTGACAACCGTACAAAATTTTGTAGCGTAGTTAAAAAGAACAACGTGGTTACACAGCGCCTTTAATTTCTAATATGTACTGATAAAAAGAATGCAAGTACATCATACAATGACAGCAATATGTTTTGTTATTTCTCACCACATCGAAATTATAAATTCCTTCTTTGTTTGTTTTCATTTTTTGTACGTTAAAGCATGCAAATCAAAGGTTAAACGTACCACGTCGAATTAAATTAGTAACACAGGCCTGAAACGCGAAAATGAAACGAAATTCAATGCGCGCGTGCGCGTGCGTGTGCGCGTGCGTGTGCGTGTGTGCGTGTGTGCGCGTGTGTGTGTGTGTGTGTGTGTGTGTGTGTGTGTGTGTGTGTGTGTGTTGTGTGTGTTACGCATTTACCCCGCTGATGTATGAACGTAAGCGAAACAAAGGAGTATGTAAGGATCATAGCAGATGGCGTTATGTGGTTTCTGCTTGCCCCCTTGGGATGGAGTGAGTTTATGTATGTACGTATGAAAACTGTGTTTTGGTCGTGTGACTTGATAACATGATACAACAGGTAGGTAGGCACAGACTTATCAGTTATTTATAACACTACACATCACTTAAGTTTTTTGATTATGTATAATAATCAAAGACTTAAGTACTGTTTAAAGTTGATTACGAGTTATTTGTACTGATATCAGCGGTCAAACCCCTGTGGTATCACTCCGATTGCTGTGTTGAAAGAAGTTGTTTTAATAACAATTGTCTGTTATCTTCAAAATACAAATAAAAGTTGTAAAGACTAGGTATAACGCATCGCTTGGCTTGAATAACAAGTACAGCAAAGAATTAGCTATTTATTTCTTTATGATAAAAAAAACTTCATTTTATTTTTAATTTATGAACGGGATTCTCCAAAGGCATTTCCAATGTCCTTTGTAAAGTTATCAGACCACTGAGCGATATCAATTAGCTCTTAAACTTATTGTTAGCTCTATCATGAATAATTATGCGATATCAAACAGTGGCGCCAATTCCCTTGTTCACAAACTAAACTAAATTTAAGTTCAGTGCATCCTTTTCTTTCTATTTCATTAAGAAAAGGACAGAAGATAAATATTAGTTTAGTCCTGTCAAATTAAGATACTCCATAGACAGTTTAGACGTGATTAAAAAATTGGCTACTAAAAATACTTCAATTTACGTCAGGCGCTGACTAATTTGACAGGACTAAACTAATATTTATCTTCTGTCCTTTTCTTAATTAAATAGAAAGAAAAAGATGCACTGAACTTAAATTTAGTTTAGTTTGTGAACAAGGGAATCGGCGCCATTACCTACCTAAACTTTTAAAAACTCCGAAGTCATACAGTCTGTTGGACACAATGTTTGATAGTTGCGTCCTCTGACGTTGACTTGGCCGTTTGCAACACAAAACAGATAGAATTCAATATACACACATATTCGTAGTCGTACTCAAGTAGGCCGCAGCAAGGATAACCTCCGCATGTGAGGGTTTATGGAATGAGCAGATTTCCGGTGTGTATGCGGCATCTCTCCACAGACAATGGCTCACCTTCCTTCTAGCACCCCATGCCCTGTCACCTGCGCACTTATGGACCGAATGCTGCGTAAGCAAACGGTATCCTTGTTGCTGAATTTTGAGCTAAAGATCTATCAATTTTTTTTTTATGTTATCTCAACACAAAACAGTACCTAATACCTATTTAACTTATTTACCGTATGTACTTATATTACACAAACTTTAGATACTTTGTAGAATTAGGTATAACATAATTCTACGAAGTATCCGAAGTTTGATGTAGATATTATCTATTTATAAGATAGATAACAAATGAGTTAAGTACTATTACTTTACTCCGCTATTGTGTAAACTCGGTCACACTTCCCAATTTGCACACACTTTACTGTCGTGTAGGTTTATTACTGTTACATGAGAGCAACACTTATTTATTTTACAAAATTAATGTTTCTACAAACGAAATCATTCATGGTTTTATTTTAGCCATTGTTTCCAACAATGAATTAGGCCTGAATTCTTGGAAAATGAACTCGCGTCTGAAAACGTTTGTAGGTAAATACCTACAAAGGTTGACTATTAAGATTCGACGGCGCCGTGGAAATGGCGAAGTTTTTACCCGACTGCGCCAGGCGGAGGGTTTTGTTTTTCGAATGTAAGTATGTACATACATACCATTATTATATTTTCAAACTCAAATGGGTCCCACCGCCTGCTTCCAACTTTTATTTAATTTAAAATAGGCTTATTTTAACTTTTCAGTTAGTTTTAGTTTATGGTTGCAGTAGGGATTTTTAGTTTTGTTAATTGCTTTTTTTTTGGCCAACAAGTTCTTAAATACAATCGCGTCGCTGGCACGACTGTATTACTGTATTTTAGAGAAGAAGCAGAATTCAACAAGATTACTTTGGTCAGACAACACATCAGTCAGACACAACATAGTTTTGCGGACTGTAGGTACTCTAACAGCCCAGTCAATTCTCGAGTCAAGTTGACATCTACAGATTACAGCACAGTGTTCATTTTTAGGCGTTCCTAACTGGGGTAACTTTACTAATGAGATAGTTGTTGTACCTACAAAAAAGGTCATACGAGGTCAGCTAAATCTGGAAATTTATAGCTTGATAAATTATGTCGTCGTATGTGTATTACAATATCTAAATGAATATCTAGGTATTTGTTTATTTATTTACAATGCGCCAGATTAATTAGGTTTTATTCACCTTGCTAACTTCGATCAATCTCATAGTTCATGGTACAATTACACCATATTGACATTTCCATTTCATTACATTCTTTATCTTCAATGCCATCACTTTTTACAAGGTCTTTTATGCTTATATAATTCATACACAGCTCATACATGTAAGGTATGACGTATGACACGATCTATTTGACAGGTCCATTTGTTTGACAGTTGACGTGTCTTTAAGGCCATAGAGCATAGAGGTCGTGGAGTCAAGGTCATAATTGTGCAACACCATATTTGACATGATTATCTTCTTTTATTTTACTACGCATTATGCACTTACTTTGAGTTAATCTCAATGGTTAATGACTTAAGTAGGTGTGGGCATGGTGGACAGTGATAACGTGCATTAATGACATGGCAGCTAGATGCTGAATGTGTAATAGGCCAATTGTATGCCGTATGTTTGTAGTGCAACCATTTGTTTAGTACTTAAATAAAGATTGCACCTTATGTTTTTGATAGTAACTTATCCATCAACCCACACTGGGCCCGCGTGGTGGATTGTAGCCCCATCTAACAGAGAGGAGGCCCAGCATTGGGAAAACTAAAATATCTGCCTATGCTGATTATGCTTTTGTTTTTGAATTAACATCTATAGTCAATCTGTTTCTGAAGATCATAAGAATGAGGAGCTAAAACATTACCAAGAGTCATGTCAGTCGTGTGACAAGTAAAGGGTGTCAAGAACTTGTCCATTTAGCAATAAAAAAGCCTTCTTGAAATTATAATAATTATTTCTATGAACTCAAACTTCGTACGACGTTATTGAACTTTGAACTCGTCAAAGTCATAAAACAACTATTATTCGATAATGAATGTAACCGACACGAGTTATAAAATATAATGTTAATAGTAATTAAAAGTTTAAGTATGTGTCTTTTATATGCACAGTACTTTAGAATCAATGTATCGAGTAATTCATCAACTCGTCTCACATGCCTACGGCCCGGCCGGATTAGGACGACTTGCAGAAAACTGTTGTTGTAATAAGTAATCATGTTGACACTTGCAGCAAACTTCTGTTTTGAAGTAAATTTTTGGGTTAAAACTCGTTATTATACCTAAGGCAGGGCTACAAAAAAAATATATAATGAAGAAATCAGTTAGAAATAGAATATGTAATTTTTCAACCCTGTAATGTTACTTCGTCAATAACAAATTCAATCACGCAGTATTCATAACGTCGCATAGGAAACCCTTTCATTTCCTCTTTTTGAAGCAAGATTGCCTTCAAAAGTTTTTCAAAGGACTTATTAGGCGGTACCTACGCATTTCAAAGTGGTAATATTTGGAAGAGAAACGATCCGATCCGTTTATGGTATTGAGTAATTTTATACATGAATTGATTATATTTGACTTCAGGAAATACAGGTGGTCTTTTGAGATGGGCTGTGACATTTTGCATACAGGTTGTCAGGTGTACAGAAACGGACTTAAGGTACGTTTTATCCCGAAAAAAAAGTGCTGTTCCCGAGGAAAACAAACATAACATTATTATGATAATAGATGGCGCCAGACTTATCCTGATCGCAGATGAAGTCGCGCGCAACAGCTAGTAGTGAATAAATAAAGTTTGTTTCTATCCTATTCTATTTACGCCTTGAACTTTAGATTTCAGTTTCAGTTTTACTGAGAGACATAAAATCTGTCTGATTTTATTGGAATAGTTTCTCCGTTTTATGTCCTCTACAAAGATAAGGTATGAGTATAGATTGCAGTCAAGTAGATGATGCACACAAGGACACTAAGTTTGTTTAGATTGAGAGTTCAATGTACTGCGTCACTCGCGAATGGGTAAGTTAATCCTCATTTGCCTAGGTACTTGTGAACACAACTACATATGGCAAACCATTTAAAAACGTGTGTCCTTATGAATAAGTACCCTGCCTCGTTTAACTCGTGATCCCATTGGCCGCAAGCGCAACTCCTGAGCGTAGCGTCCTGTGTTTGATCCCCCCATTTTCGATTTGGAAATTCTGAATAATATTCAGAATTTATGTCACTGGTTATTGGCAGTTAGGCTTGCCCCCTACTACAAAGGACTTAAACATATGGAACTTACACATCTCTGCACTACTCCTTAGAGAATAATGAGCGTAATGTTCCTCCTTTAAATATATGTCAAAGATGCCACATAAATACTAACTTTAGCTAAATTAATATCAAAGTCCATTGGGGGGATTTCAGTTTGACATCCAATTAAATAATGTTTTAAATGGGTTTTTCAAAGTTATAATTCATTATGAAAATCGAACTTTAGTGAATTCTAGACTTTATTAACTTTATTTTAAACTAAATCTATATTTTAAAACTATTTCACTGAAATTTTTAATGTAATTAATATTTAAGTTGGAACTATTGCAAAGTTAAAGTTAGATTAATTTATTTACCAGATTTGTTTCAAATGTGAGTGCCATGCAGAAATTATCTCATAAGGTAAATAAAAACAGTGTCAAGAACAACATACTTATTTATACCTGCGTAGGTCGATAGGTATCTATATACAAATGTATCAGTTTACCTTGAGATACACGCCCGTAACGAGGAATATGTGGAAACGTTTTGGAACCGGTGTAATATTGCAACACCCTACGTTTAGAACAAATACCACTAACAACGACTAGAAACGTTACAAATGTCAGGTTTTGCAGTACAGTTTTCAGTAGGTACGTACCTAGTTAGATCTATAAACACTCCACTTGAAGAAGAATGAAAAATAGATTTTTCTTCAAACACTGACTACACACGTACATCTATTTCAAGATAACTTTTGTAAATGAGTAAAACAAACTCGTTTTATTCACATATAACCGGCACAAAGACTAATAAACATACGTCACTCAGACCGGTTATATCGTAGGTTATGAGCAGTCATTACTTCATGTTTCTTTGTTTTTATTAAATTAAAAACTGCGATACATAAATAACTCAATACTTATTTCAGAAGTAAATAGGTAAGTAGCATGAAAACTAACCGAAGCAGATGTCAGCGCAGGGTGTGTCACCGGCTACCTAGGGACACGTGTTTTTCTCATTTCACTGTCACTTTTTACACTGAGCACTGTTCTTTGTGTGTTGTGGTATAACTGTTCGTTTGGCGTTTGCGCACCGCCGTCAATGCTACGCGGCGCAGCGCCCAGCGCGAGCGCATGCAACCGAAGGTTTCGACATCAGCGAGAGGGGAAGCGGACCAACAACTAACCGCGTCTCCTTCCCACACATTGAGGCCTCCATAACACGTGAGACAGCAACATCAGCTGCAGAAATGCCTCCGCCGCAACTGGACGACCTTCGAGACCTACCATTATTGCTAATAAGCTCGTCTTTTGCAATCCGTGATTTTTCTTTACGGTTTACTTTAAGATAGAATGTTTATGAAGCATGTGACGTATATTTAGGTAAGGAAATCCAGGCATTTAGGTATTTAGGCATTAGGGTCGTTTAGGGGACGGATAATTTGCTATCGCTGATGTTAATTTAATCCTACAGCCATTTCTGTGACACAATGGTCAGGTAACTACCTAAGGGATTATAACTGAGTTACGGTTCTTAAAAGTAATTGTTTTATGAACACAATAGACAAGGTAACCGCCTTGTCTAATATCTGTGTGATTCTTAATAACCATTATGGATCATTATAAGCAGGTAGTCTACATCTAAACACATGAAAGTAAAAAAAAATATAACCTAAAATGCATGTATTTGCGACTTAATCCAACAGCATAATCAAAACGATTATTCATCATTGTTTGAAAGTGCTGACCTATGATGTACCCTCAATGGACTCATTAATACTGCCACTCATGAACATTCATCATACTGTTTTAAATTAGAGTGTAAAAAGAACCAGTAGTGCAGCAAGCAATGCATTGGTAGGCTTTACTTTTGGTTCTTTCAGAAGTGATACATTTTCAGATTGCAGGCTGTATGAAAGAGGTCTTGCTATTTTTGTCTTATTTAGTTTCCCTACAGTAAATTACCGTTGTTTCAGGATAAAGGTAGGTAAGTATTTCCTGCCGGTCGATTATGTTAGAATCTCACCGTGAGAAGGTATCGAAGTGAGCTGTCATTCCATCTGCCGGTCGATTCTGTTAGAATCTCACCGTGAGAATTTAGGTGAAGTGAGCTGTCATTCCATCTGATACTATAGGGATTTACACTAATGACAGCTCACTTCAAGCTCACTTCACCTGAGTTATCACGGTGAGATTTTTACAGAATAGCACTACAGATATCTTAAAAATTTATGAACAAAGAGTAAAATGAAGTTTATAAATTACACAAAAACGAAACCGTCACCGATCCTGTTTTGTAAACACATACACAGCAAAAATGTTATGAACTTGTTCATTGTCGTTTGCATAACATGTTACCGGCTTAAAAAGGAGGCTATGTGTTCTTGTTGTAATTACACTAGCGATACGCACTGCTGCACTCGGGACTTTGCATGAATATAGGTTTACTCAATGTTGCATTTTCATTTACCATATTATATAATACGTTCTCCTGTCTCATGATAATAGTGACATTTGAAGACCATGTGTGGTTTTGTTACTTTAGTTTCTAACCCCTAATTATTAAACGTTGTATAGCGTCCGTATAACACAACGCTTTGTCTTCTTCTTTCGAACATCAAATTACTGATGACTGAAAGAGAGAAATTGGTGTGCAATTATTCATCTGATATACTCGTAATACGTTTATTAGTAAGGTGGTTTAAGTGTAATGATCTACATTCAAAGTTATCATATGCAAAACAGCCCATCGATTCTGTAAAAATCTCACTGTGAAAACTTAGGTGAAGTGAGCTGTCAACAGTGTCAATCCCTAGCATCAGTGGAATGACAGATTGACAGCTCACTTCAAGCTTACTTCACCACATTTTTCGCAGACTAGACTAGCAGATCTGGGTTTAAAATTTTACTTTTATTCTTTCATTTTTTTGAACATTAACATTGGCATTGCTAGAACCGGTATTTTATGTATAATTTTATTTATTTTGTGCTTGATATTTAAATGTTAATATGCATGCATTGCATGTAGTAAGTGTTATAAGTGATAATAAAGATCTAAGTTTATGATTGTGAAAATCCCGTCAAGACCAGATAATTAAGGAGATTGCAAGGTCCAGATAAACCTGATAGGTACCGAGCACTTTATAAGAACGTTATACCGCAGTCTTTCAAGTATAATAATGGCGAATGAAAAACGAATACGCATCCATCTTCTTCATTCGTAAATACTTGAGACGAGAAGCTTTAATCATTCAATTTTAAACGCTCGGGTGCGGACAAAAGTCGTTAAGCATTGCTTCACCTTGGAGGTTATAGTTGCCATTCAATATCTTTAAATTAATTTATTTGTTGGGCAATCATGGTGAGCCTTGATTGGTATTTTTTATATAAAAAAATTATAAAAATTAAATGTCTGTTTGAAATTTCAAAATAATAGCTTTTTACTAAATTCATATGAAAGTTAAACGGTATTTATAATAAACAATATATTTTTTTCTTTGTTGTATGTCTATTTATTTGTTCCGGCTAATCTCCGAAAAGGCTGGACCGATTTTGACGGGACTTGCATATAACTGGTGTTAAAAGGAGTAACTAGACTACTTTTATTTTAGAAAAATAATTAGTGTTCCGCGCAAAAAAAATGAAAACCCATGAAATTCAAATTGTTTTCATGCACGCGAACGAAATCGCGGGCACAGCTAGTTAAATATACGATTAAAGCCATTCGTGGCTAAATAAATAATATAATACTGATTCATAGGTTGGTCAATCAATTCCATTCATGTTGAGTCGCTTCTGCAAATGATCTATTAATAGCGGATGCATTTCATATTTGGTCAACGGTTTCAGTGATTGGCGACATTCCAATTCCGGAGCTTTCAATCTATCTAGCACCCACTCGTCTAAATAAATCTGATCTAATCTTGGAATCAAACAAAAACACAGCGCACCGGCTGATTTATTTTCCACGTATCTTGTGACGCAAAAGACATGGGTTACCTACTTTAATATTAATAAGTACCTAAGTAAACCGCAGGCCATCTGTCATTCATTATGTATTTTAAAACTGCACGCTAAACCAAATAAGTTGCTTATTTTGCGTTCATATATTTTTCTTGGATCAAAAATTCGAAACGTATTTCTGAACCGTGGCGTGAATCAAGTCTATAAATTATAACATTGGGTATCACAATACAAAAGAAAAACGTATCGTAACGTATGTATCAGCTTACTTACATCATCCACAGATATTCTTCGTTTTTGCTCGTTCGCCTCTGCAGTGCCCCGAATTGAGTACCTGCAATGATAAACCACGGTTATTAAAGTTATTATCTTCAGAAAAAAAAATACGATTTCAACATCATTTGGGTAGCAAAACATGTTCCCTGTACAGTTAGCAACACTTATCTTGTGACAATATTGTCAAACATTGAGTTCTACATAATGCATCTTTTTGAACATGAACCGATGCGCGATGAAAGGATATACCTACTAGTATCATGGATATTTATTTCTCGAGGACCTCAGAAAGACAATTTTAGAAAGTGAAGTCATAATTCTTAGTTTGTTTCTTTTTGAAACTTTAATTATAAAATAAACGTAATGATATAGGTAATTAAACTTGGGGCCATGTTTATTTTTTACAGGTTACAGTCATTATATCCGGAGGTGTTGAACTAATGAGATTGCTAGATGGTCCAGCTGACATCCAGGTGCCTCGAATTTTTATTTATTTATTTTTTGCATTTCGCATATGTTCAATAAAATCTTAATGTAACATTAATAAGCTAAGTCACTGTTATATATTTTTCACTTCTCATGCTCTAAAAGTTCGTCTTTATGTTGTGCGTAGGCGACATAAAATCGCTTTTTATGTTCTAGTGCATAAAGTTTTTTTTTTCTAAGACTAATATAAGCAGGCCCAACAGCCACACGTACAATAAAACGTCGCAGATTAAAGTCGTTATTTTATTTCATTTTCTTTTATTTGCTATAATTTAATATCACTTCCGTGTTTTCTATCGTCAATTTAATAAAACCAGATAAAATAGTTGTAATTTATTATTAAAAAATGCAAAGAAACGTTTTATGACTTGGCAGTATGAAGTACCCAAGCCGAATGACATACGTTGAAAAAAAAAAAAAAAACTTTTAAAAAGTTTCGTGGCGGGAATTAGCTTCAATTTTGCAATTTTGCAACATTCTTTGCAATTTGCAATCTCGCATAATTTTGCAATATTGCAACAGCTTCAGTTTTGCAACATTAATTTTCTCGCTTTCGAAGTGAAAAGCACAGTGTGCAGTGTATAAACGAGTCATTTTACCCCTCGACTTAACTATCTTTTATGCGCTAGTTGTACAATCTACTATTTATTTCGACGACGCATGTAGCTCTACGATGTTAACCAATATTCAACTGAGACAAAATGTAATAAAAACGGATATCACTGGGACCTGAAAATCCACAAATCCCCAGAGTGGCATTTGCTGAGATAGCAAGATTTTAAGGTCAAAAGGTTTCCAAGATTCGGGGATGTCCTACCTGAATTCGGGCACGTAGTCACTTGTCTAAACTCTCGCTTGGATACACTTGCTTGTTGGAACGTTTATGCTAATGCTTCTAACTCATTCATTTCCTATACTGAAATGAACGTACAATAAAGTTCCGGCTGTACCTACAAATGTAAAATTGAGCTCGTGGGCTGTTCTAAGTTTCTAACGTTCAAGTTTTGTTAGGTATATTTTCATGGTCAACATTATTTGATGTGTCGAACAAAGCGATGTAATCATAGAATGATGTCATGCGTCTGTTTTAGTGTTTTTGTTTATCAATAAAACCAATATTAGGCAATACCTGATACTCACCTGATAGTATCATATTTCAAAGTTTGTTTTAACTACATCGTTAAAAATTTATAAATTTTCCAGAAGCATCCGCAGTAAATGGAAGTTTCTATTTACTGAGAATGCTTCTGGAAATCTATATATTGTTTTGTTTACAAGTGTTTACAGTTTTGTTTATATCTCTTTCATGGTCCTCTGTTTTGATATCTGTAATGTCTTTAGCGAAACTGAAAGAACCCTTCACCTCTAGGTCAGGTCCCTTAACCTCTAAAATGATGTCCATAACATGACTGATGTTTAAGGAAGGTGATCAGATTCTAGCCTCTAAAATTATGACTAACTTGATAATGCATTTTCACATAAAAAAATATCATCAGCCTTCCCCTTATGATAAATTTTTAGTCTGTACCTAGAAAACGTACCTATAATTGTTTATCTAAATATTAATGAAGGAAAAGCGTTGCGACAACTCAAAGTATAGGTAGACTTGAAAGTAAAAAGGCTATAAATAGCCGGACTTGATTATCCGGTCCTTAGCCGCCGGTTATTTTTCTATTGGAAGTAACAAGTAGGGTTATTTAAAATCAAATGGATACCAAGGATTCTCGGTTTATTGATTACCTACGTCTTCATGAGTATATTTGTTGTGGCCTCGGCTATGTGTGCGGATATAAATCATTAGTGACATTGAATTTTGGTATTACTCCACTTGTTAGTATCAGATAAGTGTTATCGTTTCTTTTTTATCTCAGTTTAATACGCATTAACAGTGTATTTTTTGTCTAGAGCATGTCTGATTATGAATTCAGAGGAAATATTAATTTTCTTCAAAACTATCGTCGTTGGGGATAATTGATTTACACTTTGTCTGTACTTGTATGTTCGCAAAATAATAGCTACCTACATATTGGTTTTTTAGCCATTTCATATAATAGGTAGGTCTAGGTATTATTACTCTTTAATCATTATCCGCATTGACATTTTGCCCGTTGAACTTTTGATAGTTCTTGTAACCTTGTTATCTATTAAAATTATAATCTTTAAATAAAAAAATGTTGCGAAGTATAGATAAACTGAAATATCAACAAAAAATATTTTTAGACATGAATATAATTAATTACCGATGGATAAAAAAGCAATTTTGTTCCAAGACCGGTTGTTATTGTATATGCGGAAGGCAAAAATTATGTTGCAAACTTGAAAACTGCGTAATAATTTATCTAATGGTCACATCATGGCGACATAATTTAAAAGCAATTGAAGAAAAAAACTAGCCATTATAATATTTCCTGGCACGCTGCATTGAGAATTCGTGCGCTTAATAATATCTATATTAGCATAGAGAATTCTAATTGAGGTTGGGATTAGTAACATAAAATTACTTGAACCTTGGCACAAAGACGTGCCAAAGACATCCCATAGGTATGCTTCGAACAGTCGGACAAAAATAACTGGGTTTAGGTACAAAACAAAACAGTATCTACAGAGTTACAGACATCCATTTGCTTATACTGAAAAAATACAGTACCTAGGCAAGTTAGGCAATGGACAATGTTCAGATTCGAAAGCCAGTATGTCGTAATCGTAAAATATGCGCATTACCAAAAAGCGGAATGGTTATTTGCTTTGGGATTATAAATCAGACAAATAAAAATTGCTCATGGTCCAAGTTGTTAAAAAAACAATATTCATGCATTTTGTAATTGGTCATTATCATTAAAGTAGTCACCTTAGTGACATTCATAGGCCAGATTAGAAAGTGGTTCAGAAGCAAAAAAACAAATTTCGTAATATGTATGGTTATACAAGTGTTACATAAATGAAGTTTCATTTATTATTATAACAATAATAAACCTTGAGTTGAGTAAATTATACTGTTTAGATTGTCCTGAACATTAAACAACCAGTTGCCATTCTCCGCCTGCTAACCTTACTTTTACATGCATAGTTACTACGTGACGTGCCTCCGACGTCCGCGTCATGACCATCCCACACCGCGTTTTTTTTTGTTTTTGTTTCCATGTGGCTTGCCGTTGCCGAGTTGCCAGAGATTAATTTGTTAGGTAAAGATGTGGTAAAGCCACAAAGAGAATAGAATCAACTCAAGAATCTGTTACATTGTAGTTAGGTGCCTTATTATGATTGTATAAGCACAATGATGGTAAACGTATACATGGAAGATCACAAAGAATGAATAACGCTTTTTTATGAAATAAAAATAAACGGACTTACCTTGTTGACTACTTTGAGAAGTATTGGAACTGACACTGGTTTCACTACTAGTGCGGTTTCTTGGGCTGAATAACAAATTCCACGGGCTGTAAGTTGAAACTTGAGAAGTATTACGGTTTTGGGCCGAATTTTTCCTATCAGAATCCATTTTATCTTACGCTTTTAATTATTAAACAAGAAACGAATTGTATTTTATACTTGTATTTTAAATAAAAAATGTGTTGGCAATGACAAGAGCCGCGCACGCCGGTCGATAATACAGTATGATATGACACGGTAACAAACTAACTAAACAGTGAATGCGGCATTGCGGAGCGCCTGCGCGGGCGCGCTACTCAGCTTTGTTTTGATCCGAGCTTGCACGAAGACTCACGGAAACACCCGACTTCTTATTTATGTTATGTTATGGTGAACTTTGTACTGTTGATTTACAAAGTACCCATATAATTATGGACTGTTCTAGTGAAGTTGACGTGTGGTGCGTCATCTATATATATAAAATGGTAAACTGATTGACTGACTGACTGACTGAGTGATATTATATCAACACACAGCCCAAACCGCTGCTGGTCCACATGAAACTTGGAGGGTGTATTCTTTGTGAAGAGTAAGTATCCACTAAGAAAGAAGTTTTGGGAATTCTACCGCTTTTTTTTTTTTTTGGGAAATCATCAAATGACCCCTCCAGCTCTGGGTGGAGCGAAAGGGAGTGTCAGACTCTTACTGACTAAAACCCATCCGTGTTCCTTCCTTCCGGGGTAGCGGTAACCCTTTCGGACAATCCCGCTACCCCGGCAGGCTTCGGCCCTGACGGGCCCCTCCTTCGATGCTGACATCTCTTTGAGGCGCGCGTGGAACACATACGCGCCGTCCAGCACGAGCCTAGTCCTGATCGGACGGCGAGCTACCCATTACTCGCCGTCCGCAGGCCCGCGCCTACGGTGGCTGGGAGTCGTCACGCGGCTCCCGACGCCCCGGGGCGTCTCCCGCGGCGGCTGGGACTGGCGGCTCGAGGCTCTCTCCCTCGCCCATCCCGCCACCTCCTTCGCTAGCATGACTGCTTCGCAGAAGAAGGTGACTGCCTCCCACTCCCTCTCGCTCCAGACCATGGTTTGAACCAGGGAATTTTACCCCTAAAAAGGTAAAAAAGGGGATGGAAGTTTAAACGAAAGTCCGTCAGTTTTGAAGTAAGGAACTTCAAATTTTGTGTTTACGCTGACGATTAAAAATTTATTTATAAGTCTCTCAACATTTTTGGTAATTCCACCCCCGAAGGGTTAAAAAGGATGAAGTTGTGTATGGAAAGTCCTTAATTTTCGAAGTAAAAATCACTAAATTTATTATCTAGGCTTATGGTTGGAAGCTAGCAACGGTGTTGTTAGAATTTCAATTTTTAAAGGGGTGAATAGGAGGATGAAATTTTAATTTTAATTAAAGTTCTTTATTTTTTAAGTTAAAATCACTAATATTTCGGCTTTTGGTTGAAAACTAACACAAAGTAAATAGTTTTTTTTATTTTAACCCACAGCGGGTAAAAAGGGGGATGAAATATAATAATATAAAATTCAAAGTCCTGACTGACTGATATACCAACGCACAGCCTAAACCACTGATCCTAGAGACATGAATTTTGGAGGGTATGTTCTTTGTGAAGAGTAGATATCCACTAAGGGGTTTTTGGAAATTCAACCTTTAAGGGAGTGAAAAGGCGGGATTTTTTTGGATAAAAAATCTTATTCCTTTAGTTAATAACCTTAAACTTAGCACGAATACTTATCTCAGAAAATATAAAGTGTGGCATTTTTTGTTTTTCGAAACTACCCCCTGAAGGATGGACTTTGACACCTCTCAAAGTTTGTATGGAAGAATTTTAACGCGCGGTCCGATTAACTCGAAACTCAGTAGTTATACTTATGGCCATAAATAAAGAATAACGTGTATAAGGGTTTTTCGAAAATCTACCCTTAGTGGGGCGAAAAGTTAATTTTATAGGGGACTTTACTGAGTGGCTTGATTAACTCGAAAATTGGTATGAAAAATCTTTGAGTCAAGTAATGAACACATCCCAATGGATTTTATGAAATTCCACCCCTGGGGGGTGAAAAGCGGGAATACATTTATTTGAAAAATCTGATCCCTTTGATCTATAAACTTAAAAATTGGCCCGAATACAGGTAATCATAGAGATCATAAACATAATATTTTCGATATTTTTAGAGGAAGGTACGAAATTCACGCGGACGAAGTCGCGGGCAGAAGCTAGTATTTACCTAAGCTAGTATATTTGTTAGGTTTATTGTTGTAGTACGGAAAAATGTAATACACATTGAACACGCCTCACGGGATTGCTGTTTCAATTAGCTCTGGTATAATATAATAATATTATATTAATAATAATATAATAATATTATATTATACTCGATTATACTACTATAATATTACTATTATTATATATATCGTTATCGGAAAATGAGGTTCAAAAATAATTGTCATATCATGATGTAAAATTATTATTTTATTTTTAAGTGTGATGAATGTGATATAATTATTATAATGCTAAATAATTTGTTAATACAAACGTGCCCTGTAAGAACACGATCAACATCAAATATGTCACTCTATAAAGAGATCTTTAGTCAAACAAAAATGCCATTTGTTAATAAGAAAAACATGATTATATTCTATTTTTCTTTATGGCAATGGTGCCGACGAAAAACATGATTATTGTCAAATTCTGTGGTCAAATTAAAATCAAAAGTGACATTCACACATCAAAAGTGACATTCATACTAAATTTTTTTCCTCTATGCATTCACATGATCCACATCACAGAGTACTTTTCACAGAGTACTTCACAGAGTACTTTTTGATAGACTGATTCACATTACATAGTGCTGTAGAGAATCTTAATAAATTTGTTATCAAATATTAAAGAAAAGCAGTAAAGAAAGCTACAATCATGAAGATACCTTACTTAGTGAATATGAATACGCGTGAGGTGTATTCCACGCCAGCAACTATGAGTAACTCGGTTGCAGAGGCTCCTCGCAAAATCAGAGCTGAGGACTTCGAATGGGATAATAACTTTACACCTCAACCACTTACTTTCTACGCTGCTCTCACTCTGTCCAGGATATTTAACAGACTGAATCCTCTTCAGAAAATTCTTCAAAAGGACGTCGATATATTGATGGACTTATACCCTGCGGATATCCAGTTGAAGTTCAGCGTACCCTACATTAAGGTTCACATTATGCGTATAATCCTTTAGTTTTGAAAACAAGTCGCTTTACGAAACAATTTAGAAGTAGAGTGGTGTCATCTTGAAGCATTCCTCCTGTTCAACATTACATAACTGTACATGGTATAACTGTGATGATAATATAAAAAACAATTTGATTTCGTTTTAGGACGAGCAATATTGGAATAGGTCATTCTATTCCAAATACCCATCAAGGGTAGAGCTGGGCAAAATTTTCTGGAAAGGCAAATTTTTATCGGCTTGTCTTCAAGATTACTTGGAATCTGTAAATCCTGACGTTTTTAGAGAAGACGAAGCTGTAGAACTTGCATCACTGGTAACACGTGTCTATGTTATTTTTTTTATATCCTGGGGCCGTATTACTCGTACGAAGTATAGTAATGCCATCATGATTCCAGTCCGAAAAAGGGATGGTGCTATTGGTCACGTATTACTCCGTTTCTCTCTTACACCGGAATCATGGTAGCATTAAACCCTTATAATACGGCACCTGTCTCTTGTATTCATGAGTATCTGGTTCTCTTTACCCTGCTCTGTTTCCCTTTATCCCACAGTACCTACATAGCACAACACGTGTTAACGAGTTGTGCTATGTATTATGGTATTAGGTATCAAATTAATCACCAATACTTACGATGAGGCTTGTGGCAAAGTGTAACAGCCGCAGGGGTCGATCAATCAGGTTAAGCTACGCTTGCCGCGGTTGGTCCGTAGATGGGTGACCATCTTTACGTACCAAGAACCCTCCGTGCCTCGGAAAGCACATTAATCCATTGGTCCCGGCTGTCATTCGTGGGTCTTTGACAGTCATTACGGGTCGTCAGAAACCCGAAAGTTTGACTACCAGTCTTACCAAGGGGTTTCGTATTACCCAGTAACTGGGTTGTGGAGGTCAGATAGGCATTCGCTCCATGTAAAATTCTGGTACTCAGCTCCATCCGGAAAGACTGGAATGCGAACCCAACATAGTTGGGAAAAGGCTAGGCAGATGATGATGACTTACGATGTAGCTGTTATTTGACCTAATGCACTGGACTTGCTGTCTGAGCATTATGACATCATAACTGATTAGATCTAATTCCTATTTAACAGGTCAGTCCATACATCTTCTTCTTAGGATTGAATCAGCTGCAAATGGTACGCCAACCGGCACCGCCCTTACCTTCCGACATGGTGGTGGAAGATACATGTGAATTCAGTGTACCTAAACTCTATAACCATATCCCCATGGAGCCAGTTTTGGCAAAATTATATAATCTTCGAGAAATATCACTAGTCTTTGGGATAAACAATCTTAGAGATAAATATCTGACAAGGTATTTCGAATTTTCGCTGGCTGATTGCGAGTCAATTTGTCGAGGATTAGAACATTTGAGCCATTTAAAAATATTTCGCATCAATCGCAGTAACCTAGATTGTTCGAAAGTTAAATTAATCCTTCAAAATCTTGTGAAGATGCAAAGCATTGAGGAACTGGATTTCAATCATTGTCAAATCGGTGATTACGGGATGAAGGCACTTGGCGGTTTTATTTTCATTCACAATAACGTGAAAGTGGTAAGAATTGCCAATAACAGATTTAAGGAAGAAGGAATTCAGGGAATAGCTTATGCTCTACAGATGAAACCAGCTGCTCCCATCGAGCTTTTAGGTAAGTGTGCATACACACGAGCGACACGCGTCGACGACAGAGGCGACTGTAGCCGTCGACAGCATCCGCACGTGTATTTAATTTTATTGTAGCACCGTACTTAAGTAAACGAGTGACACATTGGCAACGGCTGCCGTCGACGGGATGCAGTTTTCGATGCGTGTCACTGGTGTGTGAGCACTGAAGTGTTGAATATATTTATGTTGTGTGTCCTGTTGTCCTCTCAGTGTTAAAGAGTTATTTATTATCTTCTTCTTACTTTTCTTATTGTCCTTATAGGTAGGTATTATTAATGTATTATGAGGAATTTGATATTATGTGCTTTCAACAGATTTCAGCTTGAATCCAATGTCTCTGGACTGTGCGACCATGTTTGCGGCAGCTTTCGTCAGGTGCAAGGAAAAACCACAGACTTTGATCGTGAATTCTTGTGGTTTTAGCGGAGCATCGGCTGAGAAGGTGCGATTTTCTTTTCTACTAAGAATACCATAGTTAAAATTTTGAATCTTCTTCTTTACACTTACGCTCTTTCGTGCTTTGGAGAGCGTACAGGAATGCGCGGGGAAGCCACTGAACCACGATTAGCCCAGATTCGCACAGGCGCGTTTTTCCCGCAGCGATTCTTTTTCGTGCACTGGATTTTCAACACTCTGCTTACCACTGAGAGTTGAGTGTGTTTTTTTACACACCGGGATGCGTTCTATGGATTCTCAATGCTCGGCTCAACATCGAGAGTTGAAAATCCAGTGCGCGATAAAATCCCACCGCGATATTTTTACGTCCGTGCCAACGTAGGCTTACGCCAAACTGGAGGTTTTCCTTTCCCATTCAAAATCTTTAAACGCCCGCACTTTGACGCACGATTGTCGTTTCACGCGCGATAGAGTGTGTGTGTAAAGCCGGCTAATGTAAAAAACCACGCGTTTCAGTAATCATACAAAAATATAGGATTGGTTTGTTTCTGTTTTATTGAGGGTATTAAAGAGACTATATTACATACCTTTATCATGAATGATTCTTTCGATCCAGGAATTAATGGCTTTCTGATTTATGGTATGGGTCTGACACCTGTGTTTTTTACTGCCTGTTTAGATGGCGGGTCTTCTCAGCTTAAACCGGGGTCTGACTAGACTGGATATGGCGGCTAACGATTTGTCTGGTGAGGCCGAGGCAACTCTTATCCGTGCTCTTGAGCGAAATAGGAAGGTTCTCAAAATTGACCTGCGTAGAACTCGTAAGATTCATTTATATTTTTCTTTTACAACTATCTTAAGAGCTAACTTCTAAACACAAGTCGTAAGTTGCAAAACAATAAATTAAAGCATCCATCTTTGAATTAAATGATATTCTATATATTTTTCTATTAGAAATCTCAGAAGAAGGTCAAGCGAAGATAGAGGAATTGCTTCTGCGCAACAAGGAGCTGATAGGGCAGGACATGGAACCAAGTGACGAGATCCCACCACTATATCTCAACGAACCCGAATATCTTATATGGGAGTACAATCCAAATAATCCCGATTATATTCCAGGAAGATATCCTTCAAGGGTTCCTGAAGTATAGTAGATTTATATGAACCCCTACACTGTGTCGATTTAAACTTACGAACATAATATTGTATTTATCTTTTTAGCTGTTGATTGTCTTTTGTACAAATTATTCAGCGTGGCTTGAAAATAAAATACCAGCCTATTATGGTCACACTGCAGTGCAAAGACCTCTTCTCATAGAGAGTAGACACGAGCTCTAATCACTACGGTTTCTCAAAACGGGTTGGCGATTTCAGACTTATATGAACTACTAGCTGCCTCTAAACTGTCTCTATTTTCCAAAAAGTCTACCAAATCGGTCGAGCCTTCCTCAAATTATTGGTACTTGTGCCCCATTTGAACCCACAACCTCGTGCATGAGAGGAGGCCTTTAACCAGTTTATTTAGTTAAAATTATTTCTACTTATCTGTTGATTCGAAAACGTCTCCTTAGTCTGCAGAATGTTGTATCTCAGGAATCATAATAACTGGCTTTACACACACGCTCTATCGCGCGTGAAAGTGCGGGCGTGAAAAGATTTTAACAGGGAAAGGAATGCCTTCAGTGTGGCATAATTTTATTGTGGTTCAGTGGCTTCCCTGCGCAATCCTGTACAGTCCAAAGCGCTCGCGAAAGAGCGAAAGTGTAAAGGGGGCTATAAGGTAGGTTCTTCTACTGAGAAACTCTTTCACACTCTGCCCATAAATACTACAATTAACTGGAACAAGCGCAGTAATGCGTAGTTATTATTTTAAAATCTTTAATAATACTTTATATTATTTTGTGTTGAATCTCTGTAATAACTTTAATGAGAACTTGACCTTATTTGACCTTGTTTGATCTAAAGTCCGGCCCCTTTATCGTATATGTGATAAAATTAATGTTCGTTTAATACCCAATTTTTAAAATAAAATGCCTATTATGAACAGTAGATAATGTGGTGTTTATAGATTAGGTATGCGGTAGGATAGTCTTTTTTTTTTTTCAAGTTTATTTTTCATTCTGTTCATATCATATCATTCATTTGTTTTTCATTCACTTTGAATTCGTATTGGTCCTTTTGCTGTATGCAATAAACGTTTAAAATCATGAACCGCTTTTTTGTTTTTTTTAAACAATAGGACACGTAGACGATCTTTCAATAATTTATGGATTAAAGCACTATAAAGTGCTTAATTTCAAGGGGTTCGTGGCTGAAAAAACGAACAGAAAAATAGTTAGGTACAAAGGTTATGCTGAAATCTCTTGTGCATACTCAGCATACTTGTGATAGGAAAGTAGATAAAGAGATGTAGACAGCGCGTGTAAGAGAAAATAAATAAATCAAAAACAATCCACTAAGGGCAGATTTTTCTATCAACAGATAATTTTAATTCGTAGAATAAAATTGACGTCTGACAGAATTTGTATGCAAGAACTGTCAAAAATTCAGAACTTTTCGTCGGATAAAATTATCTGGAATTGGAAAAATCAGCAGATAAAAAAAAATGAGAATATACTTACATACATATAATTTACATTTTTATTCCTAAAATAAGTCTTATCCAGACATAGAACTATTATTACTAGCGTATACTTTATCTCGGTGTATCCAGAGAATAAATTTAGAAGTTTTGACAGATTTTCCATGCTAAAATTACTGTCAGATGTTAATTCTATTCCACGGATAAAATATAATCTGACTTGGTGAACTCAGCCCCTAGTCATACTAGTTTTACTCGGTATGGAACAACACTATCATTATGAGAAACTTTTACGTTGGGACAAACCACGAAATCACGAAAAAAAATTAAGGCCATACAGCAGCAACAGCACTACAACTATGCATAGCGCAGTACATTTTGTTCATTTAGCAATTTTGTTTGCATGCTGTGCTATGCATGCTATGCTATGCATGCATGCTGTGCATGCATGCTATGCTACTCTATTATTGCTATGCTATTGTCTGTTTATATAGGTTGGGTTAAACATTATATTTCATCAATTATTTATTTAGGTCAACCAAATTAACATTACCAACGGCTTTACGCGCTTTCCGAGGCACGGGGGTAATTAACAACCAACTTCCAAACTCCGGACTGTTACTAACAAATTCCTAATGGAAATTCTAATAACGCTTTGTCAATAAGCGTATAATAACAATCATAAACTTAACTCTATGTACTCTTAGGTATGTTAAGCAGCCTTACGTACAGTCTGTTACCTTTGACAGCAGCAACCCAAAAGCAACCTTATTGTAACAAGAATAAAGATCACTGTAAAATAACTGTTAAAGGGCTGTACGTACCGACACATCTAGTAGGTAAGACAAGGTGTTTTTTTTTCAGTGTTTGGGCAAGGTATAGGAAAAAGCGCTAAACCATGAGTACAATTTACATATTTTTATATACAGACGCCAGCACATCAACCTACCCGAAACTGTCACATTTTCCCAATCAACTTTGAACCTTATGCTTTAGCCATAATGTTGAAAATCTATCAAAGAAATTTGACAGTTTGTAGTAGGTTGATGTGCTGGCGTCTGTACCTATTTTCAAAGATATTTAGCTTAGGGCGGGTTGTTTCACGTCCACCTGACGCACGCGTAAACGTCAAAAATGGTGCCAATTATCGTCAAACCAAAAAAAGCGTTGTTTCACAAAATTATTTGACGTACGTATGTTACGTTAACCAACCGTTTGAAAAAACCGGCCCTTAACACAACATAATATCACGCCTGTATTCCCCGAAGGGTTAAGGCAGAGGTGCACCTATAAGTACATCCACATTTCGCCAGTTAGGGGGCGAGCCTATTGCCATCAATCGAGCATAGACATTGGAGTAACAATTTCCAAAATAACCATCCGAATCAGATTCATTCATTATTACAATACCTTTTTTTTTTTTTTTAAGGATGGGAAATCATCAAATGACCCCTCCCGCTCTGGGTGGAGCGGAAGGGAGTGTCAGACTCTTACTGACTAAAACCCATCCGTGTTCCTTCCTTAGCCCTTTATGTTCCGGGGCAGCGGTAACCCTTTCGGACAATCCCGCTGCCCCGGCAGGCTTCGGCCCTAACGGGCCCCTCCTTTGATGCTGACATCTCTTTGAGGCGCGCGTGGAACATATACGCGCCGTCCGGCACGGGCCTGGTCCTGATCGGACGGCGAGCTACCCATTACTCGCCGTCCGCAGGCCCGCGCCTACGGTGGCCGGGAGTCGTCACGCGGCTCCCGACGCCCGGAGCGTCTACCGCGGCGGCTGGGACGGGCGGCTCTCTCAGCTCTCTCCCTCGCCCATCCCGCCACCTCCTTCGCTAGCATGACTGCTTCGCAGAAGGAGGTGACTGCCTCCCACTCCCTCTCGCCCCGGACCATGGCTTGGACCAGGGCCGGGCGCGAGAGGTCGCCGCCGCTGCCGATCGCCTCTACGAGGACACGGCGGTGCTCTGCCCAAGCGGGACAGACCTCCACCGTGTGCTCCACCGTGTCCTCTGGGCGATCCTCGCAGTGGTGACACCCGGGCGTTTCCTCCCGCCTGATGATGTGCAGGAACCTCCCGAAACATCCGTGTCCGGTGAGGACCTGCGTCAGGCGGTAGGTGAGGGGTTATTACAATACGTACCTACATGTTTCTTCATTTTCCTACCTAAGGCCTTTTCAAACCTAAGCGGTATCGCTGCCGCTGTGGGTAGAGCTACATACCTACCGCGCGGGTTTCGCTCAGGTATTTAGTATCGAGTTCCGCTGCTAGAGCGACCTGGAGCGGTATTCGCCACCGCTGTGGGTAGAAGTGCATACCGCGCGGGTTTCGCTCAGATATTTCGTATCAAGTTCCGTGGCTAGAGCGGAATAGTTGGTGTTATAGTACCGCATAGGTACTGTTTCGCTTGTTGGGCGAAACAATAACTAAAAAAAACTTCTTTACCTTCCTGAGCGAAACTCGAACTCGCAGTATTCTACCCACAAGGATAGCGAAATCCGCTTTGGTGTGAACAGCAATATTACCGCATACCCACTCGGTTTTCTACCGCAGACGGTAGCAAATACCGCTTAGATTTGAATAGGCCTTAAGAAAAGTAACAAACTTAATTGGTAGTTACAGCTATTATTTAGCTTTAAAATACCTACCTTACATACATTTAAAGGTGCCATCGTTTTTTTTTATACCGTTGTAAAGCTATTCTTAGGTAATCCGCTTAATATATTTGTATGGAAATTCATATTTTTATGTACCTATCTATACTTACTATGAATTTGGTAGTACTACCAAGCAAGAAATAAAGGAGACTAGACGAATTTGTATTGAAATTGGTTTATGGACCAATAGCGATACGGTCTAGATATTTGTGTAGGGATACCTCATCTATACCCTTAACAGGAAAGGTGTAATTTTTTTTTTACCGGATTTACCAGACCTTAAACCGCTACAGCTACAGGAAAACGCACTTAGAAACGTCCATAAGTTTATGAGTAATTAAGTACTAACTACATTCACAGCTTTTTTCTTTTTTTCAACATCTAATGCAGGTCATAATATTTAAAAATAGTCAGTCAGACAGTTTCTTGAGAATGTTTTTCTGCAACTGTTTTTCCCGTAAGGTAGTCAAATGAAAAGCCCTCTTCCTCTCTCCTACAATTCGCTGCCGACAGGGTCCACAATGATCATATTCTGTAAAACCTACCACCTAAGTTCACATGTGGAAGCAATAAATATATTGAATATTGAGGAGCTCTTCCTGCCCTACCGAATATCCATTCTGTAAATTATAAAAGTGTATTTTTCTCAAAATTGCCGGGTCATATTGTGATGCCTTTATGCACAAAAGTTAATCCCTATACAAACACCACAATCGTATCGCTATTGGTCCATATACCACTGTCGCCCAGTTTCCTTTAAATATATTTTTTAAAACAAATTACTTCGCTTAGGAATTAGGAATTTTCACTTGAATCCGACGGCAATTCTCGTAATTTTAAGAACGTTCACAGTCTGGTCTCAGTCTCAATCTGTCAAAAATATCTCTAATTTCCCTACATTTTTAAAACAAGTTTTTGACATTTGCTTGTCGCCGAGATGAGACTGCGACTGGATTTGAACGTTTTAATTTACGAGAATTGTCCTTCTGATTCCAAGTGGATTTAGTAGAATAGCTGAAAAAAACGTTATACAAAACTATCACCATTCCTTTGAGGGTGGTCCAAAGAAATATATATCCCAATCCATGCCACCAATCATATCATCGGGAACGTAAACTTCGTAGTAGTAATACTTGTATCTGTGTTGTGAGTGACAGTAGGTGATGCGTGGCACGCAAAGTTGGAAGGCGAACGCAGAACTTCGCATCAAATCGACTTCGAACGCCATTGCTCTCAATATGATACATGTTGGTATCCTGAATACATCGATCCAGCCCTGAAAAGAAAAACAATCGATTTCAGAAACTACGAAGTGAAAAATTTTCGTTCTTACACTTTTTTTTAATAACCGTTAATGTCCCACTGCTGGGAAAAGGCTTCCCTAATCTCTTTTTAAGAGACGCTGAAGACCGGGATAAGTGGAGGAGCATCGCGAGGGCTGCTTTGGCCAAAGAAAATGCAGAGTCATCAACCACGACCACTCTGTCAAGAGTGAACGACTAAGGAGGAGGAGGAATCTCTTTTTACCTTTCTCTGCCCAGAGCTGCCAAGGACAAATATTTATTAAAGAAGTCCAGCTCATCCCGCCATCTCCGTCTGGGCCTACGGCGATGTCATATGTTATTAAGCCGGACCCACTGGGTCGTAAGACTGGCCCATTGATCTTCTGATATGCGGTAGATGTGTCCAGCCCAATTCCATTTAAGCGTGGCAGCTTTCCGAGTGACATCAATTATTTTAAAGATGGAACAGATTGTTGTAAATGCTTAACCCGGTCCACTAGTTTAATACCTAGAATACTCTTAGCTCTTAAACTTTTTGGTCTAAGTATTTCAATCAATCTTACAGCTACATATTTATGTATGTGCTTGCATTTATCCGTTAGAAATACTAGAGAGTATGGTTTTTAATCTCATTATTGGTAATTTGTTAACTATCTACTTATATTTTTTGCTTTCGATTTATGTACCTAGATTAATAAAAATAAAATTTCGGGTGTAAAGTTCCGATGGTTTAGGTTAGCTGTGCCGCTAATAATAATAAAATGAAAAAAAAAAAAGATTTTGAACGTTTTAAATTACGAGAATTGGCCTTCAGATGTATTATCTTCGAAAACAGGTCGGAATCTTATGTCACTAAGACTTGTCTAAAACAGTAACATTATTTTCTGTGAATTTTTAATAAATGATGGATATTTCACACCAGTAAATACATTTTCGATTACTGAATCATAAACGATCACAATTTCTACCGGAATATCCTCAACGATGGAAAAACCTCATGACTGGTTGGGTTATGTATTATTTGTCGAATTTTTGCAAAAAAAGAATGTGTCTGGCCCAGAAGATCTTACCAACTTAATTAATATGACCATTTAGTTTAAAATACAGTCATTCTGCATCCGAAAATCCGAAAGTCTTGCGTTCGCGTCACATGAGCGCACTTAGTACAATCAGCCTACAATGTTAACTGCTGGGACACAGGCCTCCTCTCGTCGAGAGGGAGTGGGCTATAATCTACCACGCGGGCCCAGTGCGGGTTGGTAGATGTCACATGTCTTCGAATTTTTGGTTCTAGGACATGCCAGTTTCCTCACAATGTTTTTCTTCGCCGTTTTAAGAGCAGTGATGATGCAATTATTTGTACAAAGTAAAGCGCCTGTCTGGATTCGAACCCACGACCCTTAAGTCAGGGCAGACACGAGCAGGGCTACCACTGCTCTTTAAAATTGAACTTATCTGATATGAACTTAACAGTCATGAACTGACGCGACAGGCCGACAGCCTACTGAACCGCGACCATGAAATGAAAGGTTCACAGCGCTCCAGCGCACCCTTAGTTAAAAAACCGTGTCTATTGTTTTGTTTATACCGAAACCACAGAATACATATAGTAACCTACCGAAACAATAGGTGATAAAAACAAAGATGTTAATTATGACTGAAAACCATAGCCTAAAATAATTATATTCTATGCTGAAAACAGAGACTTACTCTGACGATCACTTTTTTCAGTACATCCATGTGTTCTACGTGCGCGTGCGTATAAAATATTTTGGACTTCGTTTGGCAATGACCAAAAATATATTCACTGTGGACGTATTCTGGAAAAAGATGTTCATGCTTGAATAAGTTTTTTTTTGTGTTGATACACACACTGCACACTGATTGTTGCATACACATTGCAAATGTTTGAATAGACATTTTTGTGGAGGAGTGTTTAATTTTAAATTAGACGATCTCTACCTAGGTACCTAGTAGATTCAGGTGTCCAATTAACTCAGCCTATCGCACTGCTAGACATATACCTGTCACAGACTGCGCCACAACACCCAGTCCTCCGTCTTCCGCATCCAGTCTGTCTCAGCCACTTTCTTAAGGTAATTCGAATCAGGCGTTACTAGGTATTCAGAAATCAAAATTTAAATTAAATTATTATTCACTGCTTAATTAAAATCTAATTATTTATGATTAAATAGTTTAAAAACTCATACTGTCGTCTTTCGGGGAGTCGCTGAGAGTTAATTCTGATAACGACGTAAAAAACTGCCAACATGAGCCCCAAGTAGCTGAAACAAATAATATTTATAAACACATAATTATTACTGACTGTGCAAGTACTTCTCGTTCAGTACCTCACTTCTTTAGCTATTATTAAAATTCGTCAGCTCGATTGGCACAGTGGTTGCTTTCTATTTTTTTTATTATCCTAAACTGTGTCCCACTGCTGGGCAAACGCGTCCCATGTTTTCGTCCAAACCTCCCTGTCTGTGTGTGAGATCTATGGCCGTGTTGGCCCTGCAAACCTTATCAGATCGTCACACCACCTTCGCCGTGGTCTACCTCGACGGCGATGTCGATTGAGTGACGGCATTTTCCCATCTCTCCGGGTGCATTCTGCTTTATTATATTATTATAATTTTGCAGTAGTTAAGTACACGCAGAGGTAGTAATACATATTTTGTTCTGAAGTACAGGAGAGTCAATAACAAAATTATGCATTTATTTGAAAAGTATCGAAAGGGTGCAAAACCCTTTCGAACTAGCCTTACTTTCTCCCGCCGCATATGCTCACACCCGCATTAGTTAGGTATCATAATCACGAACCGTGTGCGAGTAGCAATGTTTAGAACCTATGGCGTACTAAGGAACTCTTCATTTGTTTTCACGTGTAGCACGAGTGGCTCTAAATCCTTTCATAGTTATTTTACCTCTGACAGCAGCAATCTAAAAACAACCTTATGTTAATTAGAAAAAAGATCACTGTAATTTTGCCAGACTTATTAGTGACAGCAACTCAACAAGCAACGACATTATTTCAACGAATGTAAAGATCAATATGCTTGTCAGTGATGCATGATCTGGGGGCCTAAAAAGGCCACTTTGGCAGAATCATAAAACAATTCATATCACGCAATTCATGTGTTTGACAGTTTCACACCTATATGTCCCTGAAGGGTTAAGCAGAGGTGTACCTATAGCTTTTCTCGAATCTCCATACAAAACTGTCATACAGATGAAATTGCGTGATATGAATTGTTTTATAATTCTGCCAAAGTGGCCTTTTTAGGCTCCCAGAAGTAAATAGCCATGAAAGGAGTGTAGGTAGCACACTAGAGACGTTTTTTGATGGGATTAGTGGATTTCAAACTTAAATCTATGTCGTCAAGCTTGTTTGGTTCACATCACCAATGCCATCGATGCTGCGACGTACGAATCGTGTCGACGGATGCGAATGCACACGTGTCGACCAATGTCATTACTACATCAGCGCAGCATCGTGATCGAGTGCGAATATAAACATGTGAGTGGGCGGCGTAACAAAATAGTGTATAAATATAAACAAGACTTACCTGTTAAAATAATAATATACGTTTTCACTAAGAGATGACTTAAATATTTCATGTTGCAATTGCGACCAGAGCACGATCTGCACCCCAACTCGAATCCATCGTCGCTTATATACAACTAGTTTATTTACAGTCATCACAAAAACCCCTGTTTTCATGTGAAATGACACCAATAATAATAAAAACATATGAAAGTTGAGAAAAAAAAACAAACCAAATATTTCGACTTGGTTGGTATGAGGAATGTGAACTCGGCTATCATTGTGCCGATAGTCGTACCGGTCAATGGTCTGATGGCCGAGAGCCTCGAACAACATCTCTTGAGGCTCTCCTTAGGCGACTGGACCAATTCAGAAGGTACTGAAGGCAGTACTACTCATTAGACTTGCATTGTGAGCAGGTTCCTGTCTCTAGAGCCCTTAATACCAGTAGCTTGGACCCTGCTCCCATCATGGTGGATCCAAATTTTGTATAATTTAAACTTCCTCTTTTTTAAGAAATATTTTAAAATGTAAAACAATATACCTAAGTTCTTCTTTTTCGTGTCGCGATGTCAAATTTGGTCGGTCCAAAACTTCGCCATTTCCACAGCGTCGCTAGATACCTATGTGATATATCGCAGATGGATTGTAGAATCCGTTGTATTCATAATAAAAAAGAAAGATATATTAAAGAAAGAACGAAAAGAAGCTCACCAAGGTATGAAACGTGCTGCAGAAAAAAATATTGACAAAACAGCGAAAAAGCTTCCTAAGTTAGATATAGGGAACTCAGATATCTATATATGTAGGGAACAGTTTTATTTTGAATGTACCAAAAATTTACCGTGGGTCTTTGGACGCCAAAAATATTGTTGGAACAATTCTTGACAGCAAACACTGAGTGTATCAAATTCGTACTAAATCGGGAATTATAGAGAACAGGTTTTTACGTTTTGACCTGCGGTGCTATTCTGTAAAAAGGTCACCGTGATAGCTTAGGTAAAGTGAGCTTAAAGTAAGCTGTCATAACATCTGATGCTAGGGATTGACACTATTTACAGCTCACTTTAAGCTCAGTTCACCTAAGTTTTCACGGTGAGAAGTTTACAGAACCACCACTGCTGAAAATTTCATCGAATGAGTGTAAAGATGAAATACCAGAAATATTAATATCTTTGAAGAAGCTGTTACCAAAGACTCCATGTTTGGGGGACAAGGGTTTCAAAGGTAAAACAGCAAAAACTCAGTGTCATACAAATAGATGCGAGATTTTTTGTGGCTCAAAGTGCCATTCTAGTTTGACATGCTATAAGACGTCGTATAAGTGATATAGTCACCTAAGTTTTCACGGTAAGATTTTTACAGAATAGCACTTCAGTCATCAGTGTCAATCTCTAGCATCAAATATCGACCGGCTGGACAAGAGAATGTTAATGATATAATGGCTTAGGTATCTTATTTTCTTTTTATCTGGCATACAGCTATAGTTTTTCTCGCTAGTTATTAAGAACTACTAGGTCGTGATAAAATATATGTGTAGGTAACATTTTTATCTACATATTCAGTATTGAAGGTAGGACACCCCTGTATCTATCTGCAAGTGGTTATCGTTAATTATCAGAAACCATGATAAGAGGCTTCTATTAATAGCACTATTATAATAGTTCTAATATCTGAAAGTTAACAACTTACCTTGGCCTAAAAAAGATACTTGGCCAATTAATGTAATTAGCAATCGTCCTAGAAGAGTCTGTATTGTTCAGATCACGCTTTGTTATCAACGATAGGTACTAGTAACTACAAAATAGTCGTCTAAACCGAATTTCGGCCATGACAGCAATCGGACACTACAATATCTATCGGGTATTACAACGGCTTAACTCAAATTTATGTCATTCGTGGTACGAGTTCCAACCAACTTCTACAGACCTGCCTGAAAGAGGACTTTTGGCCGAAAGGTGTCTTATATCGACGTTTCCGAGGACGGTTACGCGACACCACGCAGCGAAAACGACGATGTTTATTTTGTGTATTTTATCTATGGGCCTTAGTTGCCTGATAATAAAATGATAAATATTAACGGGCTTTCCGAGGCACAGGGGTTTCACACCGCCAACTTCCAAACTCCGGGCTGTTACTGAGAAATTTGTAATAGAAAAACCCAATAACACTTTGCCCGAGTTGAGAATCGAACTAGGAAATTCAACGGGGCAGATTGCAGGTGAACTACAGCTATAGCCTATTTCATACAAAATTACCTGGATGAACGATGTACTAATGCTCGGTTCCTGCTGTAAACAAAAACGAATCGTTTTGTTTACCTATAGTAGAATTTTTTATTGCCAAACTGGGCATATAAATAGATTCGCAACCTAATTTTACCTGTGATAGCTACTTTCATATGGGGGATGTATTTGCAAAGGCTATGAGGTCTTTGCTTCATTATTGGTAAAGATACAAGAGTTTAATTTTAACCAATAACGGTCCGTAAATTATAGGAATCAGCCATTACATTGTTGACATGGAACTCTTAGGTCTTTACGATTGTCGGTAGGTACTTTGTGGAGTGGGTTTGAGCTTCCTAGCCGATAGCTAGCAGTTTTCGTGAAGTGCCAATGACAAAAAATCTTTCCACGAAGTGTTGACGTGTTAATTAGGTTATATTATTTAAGAAGATTATGATATGAGCCAAATGTGGGAACGCGCGAAATACTGTGATAACCTTAGTGCCATTTAATGTTATCTGAATTATTTGTTCATGTGTATTATGTTTCTTGACACAAAAAACTTAAATAAAATGCGCGGAAAAAAATCTTGGAAGTGTTTCCAGTTCCCACAGTTATACGTCATTGACCTATACCAACCCGAATAATTTTTACAGGCAACTGTCAAGTTTAGCGAGATCTTTCATTGGCAATCCTATTTACAAAGTCATAAAAGTACAGGATGAACGAAAGGCGACTAACAACAGGCATTTACAATCCAGGTGGACTAGAAACGCAGATGTGGATGCCCTAGAAGGACATAATTGATTGATGTTTGTAGTAGCAGTAAGGACTAATATGATCAAGAATTGTTAGCTGGTAACGGTGTAACTGTAGTTTGTAAGTTGTCTACGTTATCGCATTAGGTGACAAATCTGTAAAGATAATTGTATGGTGAGAAATAAATAAATAATTATTATAGTGCCTAATTGGTGATGTTCTTCAGAAAAAGGTCAAGTGCGGTGCCTACTCGCAACCAGTGTGCGTGTATGACCAGCCAGGTAAGGGTCAGTTCACACCGCGACGCGACGCAGCGCGCAGTTATCAAGATAGCAATACAATTTGTAGACCTTATATACTACACAAAAAGGCACAAAATTCAGTGAGGTGGGCCGCGTAGCTCGACGTAGTAGACACCACCTCACTGAATTGTGTACTTTTTTGAGTAGTAGATAAGGTCTATAATTGCTATCTTGTCTTGTCTTGAAAACTGTACGCCGCGCTGCGTCGCGTCGCGGTGTGAACTGACCCTAACTGCGTAGCTCACTATCAGTAGCAATGGTTTTCATTTTGACAATTCAACAACATTCATTGCGTTATTTACGTTGCTAACCAGACAAATTTTTCGAACATAATATGAAGCAACGGGTTCTTTAAAATGATTTATGCACACTGTGTGCACGTAGGTATATGAACCAAAAGGAATAGGTAAGGATCGTAGCAGTTAGCAGTTGGCGTTCTGTAGTTTCTATCTACTCCCATCATAATACTCATAAAAACTAATAGGTACTCGTATCTCCACTAAGAGAATAGAATAGAATACTCTTTATTATGTACACCATACAAATTACAGATATAAATATAAAAAAAATTACAAAGGATGACACAATAGGCGGTCTCATCGCTAAGAGCGACCGAAGTGGTTTTGTACTTCTTATCTTTTAACTAATTCAGTGATTCAGAAATGTTTACAAAATAAGAACATCTCTACTATAATTATTATGCAAGTAATTATAGATTGGATTTTCAGTATCACAGTTACTTGCATATATAGAATTGTCACGATTGTAAATTACACATAGTTGTAAAAAAACACGTTGCATAGATAGCTATACAACGTGTTTTTTTTTCTATTTCATAACTATAGGGGGCCAAAACCAGAAATCGCGAAAAAAAATCAGCTGTTCCCTACATTTATGTTCGAATAACTCGTCAAAATGTAGAGAATACCTACCTTTTTTTTTTTCGCGATTTCTTTATTGGTCCCATAGTAGAAGTTGTTCATAATGATGAGTACAATGACCACCACAACCAGTCCAGTCCACCACCACCACCACCACCACCAAGGGGACCACCAGATAGACAGTCGCTCCATGTAAAATACTGGTATTCAGCTGCATCCGGTTAGACTGGAAGCCGACCCCAACGTAGTTGGGAAAAGGCTAAGCAGATGATGATGTGTGAATGATGAGTACAATGACCCCCTAGAGTAATGGGATATAAAAAAAAACAGGTTGTTTATGGATAAATGAAGGTTAACAAATCTTTATCTAAATAGCCTATCCTATCGTATTATTGGCGTGTGGTGTCGATAAAATATGTGCACTACACACCTTTCTGTTCACAGGTGTGTAGGGGGCGATTTAACACGAAATGTCGTATCGGTATTACGATAAGTGGTCTTAAGAAATCAGTCAGAAGCCTGACAGTTTGGCTACCAGTTTCAATGGAGATCATATTCAATGGAGCTGGTCCATGTAAAATACATAATGGTATTCCGCTGCATCCAGTTAGACTGCAAGTCGACCCTAAGGTGGCTGGGACAGACGGGACGCGAAAGGCGGAAGACAGGGTGGTGTGGCGCTACCTGGGAGAGGCCTATGTCCAGCAGTGGACTGCGATAGACTGAGTTGACTGCCTATCTGACCTCCACAACCCAGTTACTGGATATGTAATACGATACTCCCTGGTAATACTGGTTGTTAGACTTTCAGGCTTCTGACTATGCGTAACGAACATATTCCAGGTTTCTTTGTTTTGTCATTTTTATTTTCTATTGACAAAAGCTAGCCTGTAACAAATTGCACGACCTAGATGAGTCGACGCAAACCTCGTGTATCCAAATTTATGATGACAGGATGCTTCGAAGGTATAAAGACTGTCACATACAAAGACATATCTACCTAGAAACGCCTGAAAAAGATAACCTTGCCTTTAATATCGCGCAGCGGGTAATAAGGCCGCCAGAAGCTTTC
Source organism: Gortyna flavago (assembly GCA_963669345.1). Taxonomy (NCBI): domain Eukaryota; kingdom Metazoa; phylum Arthropoda; class Insecta; order Lepidoptera; family Noctuidae; genus Gortyna; species Gortyna flavago. The sequence goes on from OY770126.1 coordinate 13,866,959, forward strand.
AGAACGTTTTGGTGGATATTTTTTTCTTTCTCCTCGTCTAATATGGGTAATGAAATAATCGTTAAGTACAGTACAGCTAGGCATGTACAGCTGATCTGTTCTGTAAATACCTCACCGTAAAAACTTAAGCGAAGTGAGCTCGAGGTGAGCTGTCATTCCACCATAATATGTGATGATTCCACCATGATAAGATTGGCAAAATATTTGTTAATTTTGGTAATACTCGTCTAGTGGCAACCACTGATCTTATATGTCTTACTAGCTTCCGCCCGCGGCTTCTCCCGCGAGGTATGTCGTTAAAAACTATCCTATGTCCTTTCCCGGATGTGAGGTGAGTGGTTTTGGCGTGAAAAAGTAACATAAGTACAGACAGACGTCTCAGACAGACAGAGTTACTTTCAAATTTATAATATTAGTATGGATTATCCGGATAATACAGTGGACTGCAACATTACTTTACTTACCCCCTTACCAGTAAACGTTGTATAGCGTCTAAATAGTTAAACAACGAATTGTCTTCTTCTTTCTAAAGTCAAATTACTGACGACTGAAAGAGAGAAATCAGTATGTAACTATTCATCTGATTTAATACGTTTATTAATAAGGGGGTCAAAGGTTTGTTAACCTTATGTATTATGTATTATGTTGTAGTTGCTTATTATCCCTTAATAAATAAAATAAAATTAGCAGCTCACTTCACTTACGTTTTCACTGTGTGATATTTACAGAAGAGCACTGCTGCTTTTACATAATAAAAAATATACAAATATATAATGTATGTGCTATTTTTAAGCTACAGAAAAACGCGTTGTATCTATCTTTCCAAGTGCCCATTGTTCTATTAGAAAATCGATGAAAAAATTGGGTATCTGACACGGCTATCTGGCATCGAAGAGGCATCAAGTGTCCCTTTGTGGCCGCCGAGATGCCACTACTTAGTGCTGTTGACCTGCCATGAACACAAATTTAGCTATGATCGACGATATAATAATATAGGTAGGTGCCTAATGTTTCTTGTGCCCGCAATGGTTGGATGTCTTGTGTGATCTTTTATTTTATAATAAACAAAGTTGGGATTAAGTTTGTCTAAGTACTAATCTTACCTAGATTGTGTTTTGTTTTGGGTGCGCGAAGTGGTAGTTGGAACGGTTCATCAAGCTATACAGCATTTGTATTAGAAAGGTCTGGTTTTTAAGGGTGTGGTAAAGTCAAAACTTTTCTATAAGGGACCAATATCGTAATCGCGAAAAATTTATTAACTGCCCTATATAAAACTTGAATACCTCGACCCAAAAGTATATTCATACTGTAGGTATACAGGATGAAATTGAATACATGCGACAAATCGAAATGAGAGATTATACTCATCATTATGAACAACTTTTACTATGGGACCAAATCTGAAATCTTGAAAAAAAAATCTGCTGTTTCCTACATTTATGTTCGCATAATTCGTCAAAATGTAGGGAACAGCTGTTTTTTTTTCGCGATTTCAGGTTTGGACCTATAGTAAAAGTTGTTCATAATGATGAGTACAATATCCCATTTCGATTTGTCGCATGTATTCAATTTCAACCTGTATTTCCAGTATATGCTGACTTCTCATTGTACAGAAAGCGATACAATTCGATGCTGTAAATATATCGCTATACGCGGATGGATTCTTGACATTATATTAGGTGTTAGGACGGGTGCACTATATTTTTTCCTTTCATTCCTTACTCAATCAAATTGAACCTATTTATTTAGTAGGCATAGCTCGCGTAAAGTAGAGTCATTTTCAGTTATCTATTGGATATTTTATCCCCACTTGGGATCTCTATCTAATCTCGCACTATACGTTATTAAGGGCAAATTTCACCAATAAAACTAAACGCGGTCAGCACATCTAAACTACGTTCATGATCTGTTAATAATGCCATCATTGTTGGGGAATATTGACAATGACAGCTCTTGATCGCAGTTTAGATGTGCTGCTCGCGTTCAGTTTCATTTATGAAATCAGCCCTAACTATCACCTATTTAGGTAATGCAAGAAGGTACTTTTGTACCAAATTAACTTTGATATAAATTGCGTCCACCAGCATCCTAAAAATCCAAATTCTTCGTTCTTTCTGAAGTAGGTAATCTTGACACAGCCATAATTATTTAAGAGTATTCAACGCGTCTTAAAAATACCACGAAATTGGCTTCTCTTCAATTTCAAAGTCTCCTATCTAAGTACTTATATGAGAAGGTATTATACGAAAAGTACAACAAATAATCACATCTGCTGTGAACGCCTACGTTTATAATACTACGTATTATTTATAACCTCCTTTTTTTAAGTCCGTAAAAATGCTGTGGCACACAGCTCTAAACTTCGAACGAGAATATGAAGTAAGGCTTATCCACGTCTTATTCGAGATTTCAGAACATGCATATATAATAAACATTTATTATACACTTAGCTCTAGTGTCATAGTACCATCACCCAGTATACCTACTGGGTATAAAATGCAAATATCGTAATAATATATATAGGAATCTGAGGTGTTCTCGACCTTTTTCCTTTTGGTTGGCTTCAGCGCCACAGTTTTATCTAATTTGTTAGAAAAATATAAGTACCCAGCACCAACTTCTTCATCACTCACACACCCACAAACTCCACGCGAACACCCCTTCCTTTAAGTACCTAATATGGAAATTATTTTTTAATTTTAGTTTTAGAAACTATAATTATTTGAGTAGGTACCTACTTGGGGCGGAGACCTGGTGGCCTGAAATACAGACTTCGGCTTAGCTTAGTAACCAGATTCCCACAATTGATTGGACAATATTGTTTTTTGTTATTATTTTATAAGGATATTGTGGTGATCAATAAATAAATATTATTAATAAAATAATTTGCTGTTTATAGCCTTTTTTATATTTCTTATAAGGTTAGGTTTGCCTACCTACTAACTAGATGATAACTTCTAATTACAGAGGTCAGGACGGTACATTCTATAATAATAAGTCACTTTTAAATATTTTATAGGTACTCAATAAGCCAGCAGCTTTACGACAGTATTAAGGAATGTGTCAGTTGCGCCTATTTGGTCTTGCGAGCAATGTTCCGCGGAAGCAATTCAGTGCTCTGGAGATTTAATCGCCACTGATTGCGCGAATGTAACAATCAACTTGTGCTTAGGTATCGGGTTTTTTGAATAGGAACTTGTTTCCGTAGATATGACGGCTGATTAATGGTTGGATTATTAGTTGAACTTTTTGATTATTGGTTCTATTGCTCAATGAGAAAATTATTGCCGATGATTTATGGATTAATTTTATCTAATAGTGATCAAATCAAATCGTTTATTTGTGATAGGTACATATCGTGAACAGCGGGGTAATTGCGTAACTTACTTAAATAAAATGGCAATTGATATCAATCGCAATGTCATTATCGTGGCAGCATCGAAGGAGGGGCCCGTCAGGGCCGAAGCCTGCCGGGGCAACGGGATTGTCCGAAAGGGTTACCGCTGCGCCGGAACAAAAAAGGGCTAAGGAAGGAACACGGATGGGTTTTAGTGAGTAAGAGTCTGACACTCCCTTCCGCTCCACCCAGAACGGGAGGGGTCATTTGATGATTTCCCATCCAAAAAAAGCCTTTTCCCAACTATGTTGGGGTCGACTTATTTATTTATATATTAAAACTTTATGCACAAGTAAAAACTGTACAAAGGCGGACTTAATGCCTTGGGCATTTTCTACCATTCTACCTTAGGGTGATGCAGAGACAATAAACAGTAGGTGCAATAATAGAAAACAACTTAGTAAACCGACTTCCAGTCAGTCTAACCGGATGCAGCTGAGTACCAGTATTTTACATGGAGCGACTGCCTATCTGACCTCCACAATCCAGGTAATGGGGAATACTGGTTGGTTGGTAAGACTGGTTGTCAGATTTACGGGCTTCTGACGACCCGTAACGTCCAAGATCCAAGAATGACAGCCGGGACCAACGAGTTAACGTGCTTTCCGAGACACGGAGGGGTCTTGGTATTTAAGGATGGTCACCCATCCACGGACAACCCGCGGCAAGCGTAGCTTAACCTGATAGATCGACCCGTGCGGCTGATATTATTTAGCCACAAGACCCTCTCCCCTGCCTATACTTTCTAGAAATATATAAATTGGTTTGAAAGCACCATCAGTTTTCAAGCAAAAATAATATACCTAGTCAAAATATTACGTCATAAAAATAGATTAAACCTACCAAGTCTGAGTTAAAAAGGTACACAACAAGTACGTACTTACCCCTCGTTATGTTAATTAAATTATTAATAAAAACCGGAAATAATGAAAACAGGAACAAAATTTTAATATATTCATAAATTAACTAAAACAATTTCTATCATCTCAATGCTATTATAAAATTATAATGTCTAAATTACATGTTTTATCAAATAATTACATATTAAATTTACAGTGGCATAATCAACATAATGTTTCCACTGCTGGGACAAGGGCCTCCTCTCTGTGAGAGGGTGTGGGCCATAATCCACCGTCACATGTCTTCGAATTTTTTTGGTTCTAGGACATGCCGGTTTCCGCACGATGTTTTCAATTATCGTTTTGAGGGCAGTGGTGATGAAATTAAATAGGTTGTAAGTAAACACAAAGCAAAGTGCCTGCCTGGGTTTGAACTCACGACTTATCAACTCTTAAATCGGGGTAATACAACTGGACCATCACTGCTTTCGTATACTAACTAATTAGTCAAATTAAAGCCCACTTCCTGTTTCCTACTTTGCTGTGCTCGGAAGCACAAAACCGACAGGTACAGAAGTCAATCACATGTACGTACTTCACTTTTCATACCTACGCTCGGCGGTCGCGCTAGGGTTGTCAACTTTGGCTTATGCACAAAAAACTATGGTGGTAGTGGCACTCGTATCTAGTTGTTTGATTTATTGTTGTAAAGTTGTTAAAGTTTACATAACAAAAACATATAAAATTTTACATTTGTCAATTTTCACTATCGAAAATCTCTAATAACTTCTAAACGGATTACCCTATTTACACAATTTATTTTTCCCTATCAGTTTTAGACCTAAACCTACCAAATGATACTAAAAACAACACAATTTTTACACAAACAAAAAATCATGTTTTCAACTTTCTCAAGCGGGTGGCACTCGCGCTCACTCTGATCCCAACCGATCCGAGCGGTGTCTATGTGTGAGTTGCTCGAGCGCACTTTGTGTGTAGATTGACTTCTGTACTCTCTGTATTTTGTGCCGGAAGGGTCCTCAACGATCATGTCTTTGTAAAACCTAAGTCTACATTGTGGAATGCAATACATATATTGAGTACTAGCTCCTGCCCGCAACTTCGTCTGCGCGATTTTTCCTTTTTGCACAGCTCCTTAGAATTGCAGCTAGATGTTAAATAGCCTATAGCCTTCCTCATGAACTTTGAAGTAGTGCTGTAGGTTTGTTCACTTCACAGAGCAAGGAATAGTCGTGCCGTCAGCGTCTAGAGACGGCAGTACCTACTAATAAAATTAGTGACACCGAAAGAGCGTTGAGCGCTCAATTCTGTCATGTACACACGGCTACACATCAAGCTATACATTTCCAGTTTTAGCTGACCTCGCATTGTATAGGTTTTTCGTACAATCAGAAATCAGGTTTTACTGGTTATGTATAGCTTGATGTGTAGCCGTGTGTACCGCCATTCAAAGCCGTCAGTTAATACATAATTTGTGTCGTAGTAAACGGCGACACGCCTGGTTTGCATCACTAGGGATGATAATGCCGGCTCCAACAGCTGTAGCCATGGTTTCTCTTTGTTTTGTGGTTCACTTGAATGAGACCCGAAACGAATTTTATTAAATAGCTACTGAAAGAGATGTGACATAATTATTACCAACTCAGGCTATTCGGTCCATAGAAATAAAGATCCCAATCCATACCACCACACATCTCCGGAGGTATGTACCATTCGTAGTAGTGAATTTTAAATCTGCGATGCGTGTGACAGTACGTGATGCGTGGCACACAAATCTGGAAAGCATACGCAGTACTTCGTAGTGTATCTTCATCGTATGAATATCCCCTAATTATAATACATGTTGGTATTCTTATCACATTGAGCCAGCCCTGAAAAAGAATAGAAAAACAACCGATTTAAACATTCACAATGTGAAATAGTACATTATGATACAAATGACAAAAATGGTCACGCGTTTTATACACCGACATAAACCGTCGTATAAAACGCGAGGAAAAAATAAATAAAATTTCATAAACATAAAACTGTTTTGTATCAAATATTTGCAAAGAGCAGCAGCGGTAGTCCAGTGGTAACGGCCTCGACTAACGAGTTGTAGGGCGTGGGTTCGAACCCAGGCAGGCGCTTTACTTTAAGGGGCCGGCGAACTATGCATGCTAATACGTAGTTCATACAAACGTAATACCAAAATAATTTGTAAATGAAACATAATATTCTTAAGGTAGTGTGCATTTATTCCGATTGGATTACAGAAGAGCTAGGTTCCCAAATATATATTTTGAAAGGACACTGATACTTATAAAGACGAGATAAGAGGAATTTAAAATTTCTTTAAAATACTTATTTTTCTACGGAGCCTCTTAGAACGAAACAGTCGTCACTGTAGCTACGAGTACCTACGGTGTACGGTGTCTTCCTGAAGAGCGTGCGCGGAGCACAGTGCGCCGCTACTTTGAGCCTGCTTCTGTTCAAGAGACAGATTCCACCAAGTCCTTCGGCTGCTGGCCACCTAATGGCAGGTGGAGATCATTGGGCGCATTCGGGGTTGCTACGCATAGGAAGAGAGGTTGTAGCCTCCCGTTCACTTGTCACCGTCTCGTTTGACACCGCCAAACGGCGGCGGCACATGCGCTGTTGTTCCCAAACGTAGACTCAGCTGCAGTAGACTGAATTAGGCCCACGAAACGAAAGAAGAAGAAAACAAAAGAGTTTATTACGACTATACAATTTGACACTTACTCTGATTATAATTTTTCCTAGTACATCCATGTGGTTCTTATGTTCGTGTGCATAAAATATCTTTTTCTTATTAGCGCAATTACCAAATCGATATTCACTGTGCATTCCCCCTGGAAAAAGATGTTCATGCTTCAAAAGGTTTATTTTTTTCAAATCAAATCAAGTCATTTATTTGATGATTCATTATAAATTTTTCATTTTTTTGATTTGATTTTTTAAAACCCATAAATACCTTTGTATTTATGGGTTTAGCAATAAACATTTCAATTAAATTATTAATGACAACTTAATGCCAATTTATTCTGATTATTTCTGATAAAATATTTTCAAAAACCTTACTGTAATCAGGTTCTGAGCTGCTCAAACGGATATCTGACAACGACGTATAAAAGTGCCAACATGAGCCCCAAGTAGCTAGAACAAATACATATAATATTATTTAATGAACACATTAATATTACTGACCGTGCAGGTTGTTTCCGTTGAGTACCTAACTTATTTATAATAATAAAATTCGTCAGCTCGATTGGCGCAGTGGCTGCTGTATTATATTCTTATAATCCTACTAATCCATACTTCCATACGAATTATAATTATTATTATTTATTTTCAGATAACAGCGATCCATTGGGTTAGTAACAATAGTCTTAACCTATGTTAGTACTTAACTAATAACACCGACAATGTACAGGTGACATGTGACCTCACCAACGGGCTGTAACTAATATTATAAATTCGAAAGTAACTCTGTCTGTCTGTCTCTGTCTGTATGTTACCTTTTCACGCCTAAACCACAGAACGGATTTCGATAAAATTTGGCAGAAAGATAGATTGCATCCCGGGGAAGGACATAGGATAGTTTTTATTGACATACTTCGCGGGCGAAGCCGAGGGCGGAAGCTAGTAATATTATAAATGCGAAAGTATGTTAGTTTGTTACGTTTTCACGCCTAAACCACTGAACCGATCATCCTGAAATTTTGCATATATACGAGTACGTTGTCATGTGTACAGAAACGGACATAGGGTACCTTTCATCCCGAAAAAAAGTGCTGTTCCCGAAGAAAACAACAATAACATTATTATGAGACGGCACCACATGTCTTTCGAATCATGATCGAATTACCTACCTATATTAGAAACTTTAGAGTTTTCTTTTTAATTTTTTATTTAAGAGCGTTTACGCCGTACGGAATTTTTCGAAATGTCTTATTTAAAAAAAGATAGCCGGAAATCTCTGTTTCAATGGAAAATTTAAAACCGAAAAATTTTACTTTTTAGTCCTTTTATCCTGCTTATGCGTATGAAGTTCCATTGAAATCGGTTCATTTATTTTGAAAAATAATGGCTAAGGAAAATGCGAGATGCGAGAGTAAGTTTGTTTGTTTGTTACTATTTCACGCTAAAACGGCTTAACGGATTTGTATGAAATTTGGCACATGGGTAGACCATGACCTGAAGAAGGACATAGGATAAAAAAGGACGTATTTATCATCCTGGATCGCAGACGAAGTCTCGGGCAACAGCTAGTAAATAAATAAAGAAAGCATGTGCGGCGGGCGTAACAAAATAAAGACTTACCAGTAAAAGTAAGTATGTACGTTTTCACTAAGAGGTGACTTGAATACTGCATATTGCAATTGCGATCAGAGCACGATCTGCACCCGAACTCGAATCCGTCGTCGCTTAAATACTACCAGTTTATTAACAGTCATCACAAACACTTGTTTACATGCTAAATAAATGATTAATAACAAAAACAATGTGAATCAATACAAGTACCTATATGCATGAACGTGGAAGAAGCAAAGGGGGGGGGGGGGGTAGCGTAGCAGATGACGTTCTAGCGGTTAAACCCTCAAATATTTGAAATCTGACTGGATGAAAATCAAAAAGTGAAACACCCAATTTTTGTGGTTGAACCTTTGTACTGTTGTGCTTTGTAATGTTATTTCGATGACACTTCATTATTATAGTACCTACCTACTATTGTGGTCTGATAACGGAGATGGAAGGCAGGCAACGGTATCCTTGAATGCCCTATTATAGTGCCTAACCCTAAACCCATCGAGTTTAGGCTCATTAGATTAGTATCTATATATCAAAAATTCATTGTTCTAACAAGTAAATTGAACAATATAATACATAGTTATAGGTAGTGGAAAAGGCTTCACTGTTTCCCTACTCATGAAACCACTAATTATAATGGCTGTACACATTCAATAAACAAATTAACAATGGATTTATAATAAACTAGCAGCGCCCGCGGTTTCATAATACCTATACTCCAATGCGTGGCACGATCTTTTAAAATAAAGTGATTTACAGAAAAAAACAATAAAACTTATGATCCCTATAGCTAGAACAGTAAAGCCGAAAATCCAAGACTTACTGACAACTTTCTCAAAATGCCTTTGAGCCTATTATAATCTAAAAATACGTGCATCTTTCACGTATTTTTAGATTGTCGAGATTTGTTAAAATTTTGTAAGATTGTTTTTAATGCGCCCTTGGAAAGCATTTTGGAAAATATTTTACATATTAAGATTTTACAGAATTATTCAATATGGCCGCGAATCGGTAAACGTAAGGTGGGACGCCCTCAGGCTGGGTGGAGCGACGATCTTCGCAGGATGGCTGGTAGCAGCTGGATCAGAGTTGCCGAAAATCGATTTGAATGGCGTGCAATAGGAAAGGCCTATGTCCAGCAGCGGATCGCTATAGGCTGATGATGATGATGATGATTCAATATGACCCTTAAACAGTTTCGAATGGAGTAACTAATAGAGTACGTATCTTTATTTTGCATGAAATATGGTTTGAAACTGACACAATCAATCATAACCTAAAAATCTTCATATTTTCGAATAAAATTTTCTGCTCAACTACGTTAATTTTATAGAAATTGACCGTAACATCCCAGCGCTGATTTTCTGGATTCGTTTTCTCCTCTATCGATATTTTTTTCTCCTGACAGTAATGCAATGAATGTTTTTGAACGGTCAAAATTAAAGCCATTGCTACAGGAATGGCTCAGTAGCAGCCCGAACTCTGAATTTGTGCCTCGTTCTTATACATCTTAAACATAACTGGCGGAATGTAGAAGAAATGTGAAAATGTGTGTGAAGGTTTTTTTTTATTGTTTAATAATAATAAAAAAACAATATACAAATATTTGTTAAACTTATTAAACATACCACACAAACCATCGCGGGTTTAACAGCGGTATGGCCAGACATGGCAACTCGGTGCCACTACATATTAAAATTTATTACAATCTAGAAAGTATTTTTTAATACCTTTGAACAATTCTTCGCATTTAATCGTTTGCAGATTTCCATAGGTAAATCATTCATATAGGATGGTAGCATGCATTCCCACGTACGCGTTCCATAGACATTATTAGATTTAGGTTCGATAAATGTGGGTAAGTAGGTCAAACAGCGCAACGACTTTAGTCTTTCGTATTTACGAATATTAGGTACTTAAATTCTGGTAATTCGCACTGATAACACGTACACGTACCTTGTCAAAGACATTTACAATTTGGCAGTGCCGGTACACCTCTCACTTACCTTTCAGAGAATAAAGGCATGGTGTTATGATGTTTATGTAACCATCGGCTTTTGTAACGTTATAAAATATGTCATCGGGTACCTATATACGTACCCTGAAGGTACTTTCCTTATGGAAACTTCATCAAATTGCAAATCAAACTTATTATAACTTTATATTGACTTACAAAATTTTGTAATAGAATTTCTTCCGCGCAGCAATTTAATCCGTAGATGTACAAAGTATTTCGGGCCAATGTTCCGTTTTAATATTTTGGAACGAGAAAAAAATAAAGAAATATATATATTTTATTTGGGAGTTTTTTTTTATGGACTAGGTCGGTACCTACGTACTTTAAATTATAATCTCTGCTATGACAAATATTAGCACAATGAAAATAAAATCTGTAAGTTCATATTCACGAGTCTTTTCACTCCATAAAAATTTAAGATGTCAATAAATCAATCTGCCTAGCCTTTTCCCAACCATGTTGGGAAAAGGGGTCGGCTTCCAGCCGCATGCAGCTGAATACCAGTGTTTTACATAGAACGACTGCCTATCTGACCTCCACAACCCAGTTACTGGGTAACACGATACTCCTTGGCAAGACTGGTTGTCATGACTTTTGAGATGCTGACTACCCACAACGACCACAACGACTGTTAAAGATCTACGAATGACAGCCGAGACCAACGGCTTATGGGCGTTTACGCCCGGTATTTCATACAAACTATCAAGCCCTTGTTTTTCAAAATGAATGAAATGAACCAATTTTAATGAAACTTCATACGCATAAGCAGGAAACAAACGTCTAAAAAGTTAGTTAAGAACATTTTGGAAAAATTGTGTTACAGCCAAATTAGACCGATTTTAAAGTTTCCATAGAAACACTTTTTAAATAAGACATTTCGAAAATGTTCTTAAATGACTTTTTAGACCTTTGTATCCTGCTTATACGTATGAAGTTTCATTAAAATCGGTTCATTCATTTCGAAAAACAAGGGCTTGAAAGTTTGTATGAAATGCCGTACGGCGTAAACGCTCTTAATGGGTTTTCCAAGGCACGGAGAATCTTAATAAGTAATAGATCCACAAACCGAACTGTGTGGTTGTTATTATTTAGCCACGAGCCAAAATTGGCAATGTGTTGTTAGAAATAACCACATAAATATTATGAGATAAATCGTGATCTTAGTGTCACAATGTACAAATTCTTTCACCAATTGAATAGATTACGACCACTGGCTGTGCGAGCCGCGACCATATCTCACGAGCTCCACTGACAGCTATTATATTCCCTCTGAAGAGCACTGGTAGATATATTTTGTCATCGTAAATGATATAGTAGACATATTTCTACCTCAGAGAGCACTAGAACAAATAGCAAAGTAGGTGTACTTTTGTACACAAGTATGATTGATACCCATATAAGCAATACCTCCGAGTGCGGTGAGGTATGATCTCCTTTGAAATATTTGGGCATTTTCCACTAGCACCTTCGACATCGCCTGGTTTTTTTTTTTCCACATAAGCATAAGCATTATCAGCCTATAATGTTCCCACAGCTAGGATACAGCATCCTCTCAGTAAGTAATTCACCACGCGCGCCCAGTGCGGGTTGGTAGATGTCACATGTCTTCCACTTTTTGGTTCTAGGACATGCCGGTTTCCTCACGATGTTTTCCTTCATCTGTGTCTTGTCCTGGTCCCGTAGGAATTTCTAAAAAGCCTTGTTCTTTGTCTACATCGTAAAAGGAAACGCTGTACAAAATTTTTTTCTGTGTCCAAGGTTTTGGCCTAGGTGTTGGTGAATCAGTCAGAGAGTGGGTTAATAGTTTTATTTTTATATCTAAATCTGAACTAATCACACTAATATTGTATAGGCGAATATTTGTGAGTGTGTTTGAATGTTTGTTACTTCTTCAGGCACAAACGGCTAGACCAATTTTGATAAAATTTGGAATGGAGGTAGCTGACACCCTGGATTAACACAGGATACTTTTTATCCCGATATTCCCACGGGATCGAAACTTATGCGGGTGAAACCGCGGGGCGCTGTTAGTAGTAGGTATTATAAACAGAAAAGATTTGTTTAATAGGTAGACACTTGGAATTTTCACAGAGTGTACAACTAAGGCCAGTATGACAACAAATAATAAGAATAAAAATAATAAAATTAAGTTAAAAATGTTTGTTCGATCCCAGTACGAAACCCTTCGTGTGCGAGTACGACTAGCATTTTGCATCGTTTTTTTTATATTTTCAATGTGGAGCCTCGACTCAATACGGTGCATTGCGTCGGGTTAAAGATTGTGCCGGTGAACGATGCTGTAGTTTCATTTCTGAAGCCTATTGTTGTTCTGATATTGTTTGCTCTGTGGTCATGTAGACAAGCGGATGGCGACTATCGACTTAAAACTTAGGAGGCTTTCCTAGCTTATTCGCTTTAAACTAGTTTAGTTTCCGTATCAATCAAAAATCAAATCTATACAAATAAATTAAATTGAAGTGTCCGTTCGTAATGTCAACATCAGTTTCTTACCAAATGTACATATATGTATACCTACATAGAGCAAAAAAACGATTTAAAAATGTTTGTCTGTCTGTCCATCATTTTGTTGCCTTCACTGATCGTTTTACGTGATTTGCACTGTCAGAAAGCTGATGTTATAATGAGTAACTTAGGCAACTTTTCTTTAAGATAAAGAATTAATAAAAAGACACGTTATTGTTTTCCAAGAGTTACGCGAACGAAGTCGCGAGCACATCTAGTTATGAATAAATACCTACTCCCGTGCATAACCTTATTATGACCAACAATTTAACTCATATTGATATAGTTTTATTTAATTCGTTTCATTCGTTCCACAACCAACAGTGAAAAGGTTTTTTTCACGATGAACCAGCAAATATATTCTAGTTCACATTTTACTTAGTAAAAGTGTTGCGTAGAAAATTTTGCTGGTTACTCGTGAAAAAACCCGTTTGTTTTCGTCTCAGGAATACCAAGTATTAGGTGGTAAAAAGTTTACCTAACCCTAAAACGAATAAAAACTGACTGTAGGTATATGTCATACATGTTATGTGTTTGTGTTATTTATTTATTTTATTTATTGGTAAACCTATAGACAGAAAACGAAAAAAATCGTCACGTCTGTTTGTAGGCACTTTAAATTGAGAACAAATTACATATTGACAGTAACTACATAATAGATGAGCACGTTTTGCACTTCTAAGTTAAAAGTCTTGAAGTGAAATCCCCAAGGCAGTAAAGGTAACGCAACTATGTATTTTATTGACACACGCGGCAGTTTTTTTAGATATTTATAAATGGAAACGTTGGGGCTCATAGCTGAATAATGACAGCCGCACGGGTCCTTGCCGAGGTCGTTTCGTGGATGGGTTACCACCAGCCATTACATATCGAGACCCCTCCGTGTCTCGGTTGGTCAAGGCTGTCATTCGTAGATCCTTGTCAGTCGTTACGGGTAGTCAGAAGCCCGAAAGTCTGACAATCAGTCATAGCAAGGGGTATCCTATATACTCAGTATCAGTAGGTAACTGGGTTGTGGAGGTCAGATAGACAGTCGCTTCATACTAAAATACTAGTAGTCCTCAGCATCCGGTTAGACTGGAAGTCAACCCCAGCTGGGAAAAGCTAGGCAGGTGATTTATAAATGGACACGTTATACCTTGGAGACACCACTCATCATATTCTCCTTAACCTTTTATTATTACATACTTTGGAGACACAGTAATACTTCAAAAATATTTATTTAGACTGTGAAAGTTTGTAGTCCATACAAACATCATCATAATCAGCCTATAGCAGTTTAAACATAAACAATTTAAAATTAATAACAACAAGTAATTTACAAATAAAACCTACTCAACGAATCAATGATTATATTAAGAAAACAATAACAATTGAACACAGCAATTGAATCAGTTTATCTTATAACAATGAATTACACACATTTAAATTATGGCAATGATACATATCGATGTTTCGACTTAAAGACTTTTCGTTCTACGGGACAGCATCCTTAGCATGATCGCTAGTCCGCTGGACTGTAGCTACATCAATCATTGCTGCGCCATTTGTCATGGATTGTTTCAGTTTACTTTCTTTTATGTTTTGTTGTGGGGGTAGTTTTAAGTATTACTAACACTCTAACACTATTCTATACGAACATTGTTACTAACAAAATGGACACCATGCCATGGTCTGAAAGAAAGTATTTACTATTATTATTGCAGGCACTAGAGTTCAACGTCGCCACACAAACATCATACTACCTGTCAACTCCGCCACTGTCAACAAACGGCAGTAATTTCCTGTTACCATAGTGTTTGCGCTCCCATGCCCATTAAGCCTTAAGATATGTATGCTTTCAGAAAACGAGAACAGTGTAATGATTGTGTAGTTTGTGCCAACAAGATACCCGCTGTCTCTTGTTAATTAATATGTTTGGAAAGGTACAACAGTGTGCACATGACTTAGTTTTAATCTGAATTCATCTGTTCAGTAGCGGTGTAAAGAGTGGTGTATATATGGAGGTATTTATTACAGTGAAACGCAAATACTACAGGGAATATGCTAATTAACGATGTAGACAAAAAACTATGGCATGGGTCTTAGGTATGATTTCCAGGTCGGGCAAAGTGTTCTCGAGTTTTCCATTTGGATTTTCTCTGTAGCAGCCTAGTCTGGATTTGTGTACGGCTGGGCCCTCATTACGATGTACTAGATACACGTCTGCTTAACCCTTCGGTGCAACAGGCGTGATTATATGTTAATGTTATAATTGCTAGCGTTTTAGATCTTAATCTTGTCATCATCGTCTTCTAATTCAAAGCGCATTCACTGCTACATTCACCATGCATGGAGAAAGATTTGTAATGGTATTCTCAGGTAGGTTCATTCCGTCGTTTCGTGCAAATAGAACCGTTCCGCAGAATAAAAATAAATATTACATTTTAGGTTTTTTTTTTAATATACACGAATTTCAATTGTCACCAGATTCGTTTAAAGTGGAAGGCACGTTATTATCTTGTTTATTAACGGAGAAAATGACAATTGAAATTTAACAACTGGAGGGTGATGAAAAGTTAAAGGATTGTAATGAACTATGGCGCGATGGTAATGATATAAGTCGGGACGGCAATGAAATACCGTAAAACAGTTCTGAAATAGATTAGGATTTTAATGAACCGTAAAAGACGGTAATTTAAAACAGCTTGTCTCGTATTGGACATAAATGAAACCCACGGATAGTTTTATACTTGTATTTCGATACAGAATAGGTTTTTTTACAATTATTTAGTGGAGCGATCAACGTTATGCAAAATGGATATAATGAGAAAGGTAATGTGGGGTACCTTATAAAAACTACGAAAAAAATAAACTCCTAACTATTTGCTTCGTCTCAGACGAACGAAGCTTGTTGCTATGACTGTAGCACTAGGCGCCAACACAGCTAAATAAAACAATATAATTTCAATAATCACCGTCTTTTATTTCAATTCAGTCTTTCTTTTCAATTCAGTCTCAAAAAATCAACTTCGTGGAAGGAAGCCAAATCAGCTTTTAAATAATTAAAGGCTCCTGAGCAGTAGTCAACCCTAACTTTTTGTTTAAATAACTGACTAACTACAACCTATTAACAATTAATACAATACAAATAGGACGCAAAATCACTTAATAAACTTAAAACAAAGACTAAAAATATATAACAATCATAGAGTGTTATGAATATCTGACTGGACAATTAACAAAAAATAATAGGTAAACAATAAGTAACCAGTCTTTTTACTTTTGAGTGCAAAATCACAGTATACAAACAAAAAAACAGTAAAGGAATGCTTACATAACGGTATAAAATTTTAAAAAAATTTCAAAAATTCTTACTCGTCTACCGACAATCAATCCTACAATGTTACTCTAGTCAACCTTAATTTAGGTCGTAGCACATAGCCTGAGCAAAATCAATCATAAACATTAGAAAACTTAAAAAATACTTAATTCGTCACTATCATCTGATCCATCATAATTATTGTAGTCTTTGTTTTCTTTTTCTGATCTATTTGATTGCACGAAAGTCTCGAATTGCCGTTGGTGTTCAGAATTAAAAACTTCTTCAACTTTTTTTGGCTTAAGTTCTTGATTTGGAATCTTATAAAATTTACGGTTCTCCCAATTTATACGTACGTCAGATAAAATCTTGATTTTAGGAGATCTTAACGCAGTCGAAGATGTAGCTGTAGTATTTACTAACGGTGAGAGCTGTAAATCGATCGGACCCTGTAGAGGTTGTAAGTTTTTTAAAAGATCTGATTCATTTAGGTTATTTAAAAAAGTGGAAGTATCTATGCTTAATAAGGACTGATCGTCATTGATATAAGTGCCTTCATTTTGAGCGCACTGATCAATCTCATCGACACCATCTCTCGCCTCTTCGCTTTTAAAATGAAGGAAGCCTAAATGCTTATTATGTATGCACGAAATGCCGCAATCTTGACATTCGAAACAACTTAGACTTCGTAAAATAATAGTTCTCATGTTATCAGTGGTCCAAATGACTTGATGTACTTTCATTGTTCCCTTAAATCCTGGAATATTTGGTGGAAATATTCTTTCGTCAATATCGCTCTCTGTTACCATCTCAAAGTGTACATTTGGTATACTTTTGGTCACTAAAGCCCAGAAATCTTCAAAACAACCAACGTCTCCACCATATTTCACAAAATTATCAGCAGTTCGTTTTACGACTGCTCCAATACCGTCCGGAGCTCCTTTACCATGGCCGGCTTCTTGGTAGTTCCATGTCACTTTAGTTATATCATTGTTGATATCTTTTAATTTAGTGATCATATAAAAAATGTTTTTATTTCTATATTGGCTAGAGGGTGAATCTGATAAGAAATGTACTACTTCATATGGTAGTAGTTCCTGTGCCATCTTTAAAATAGGACACAAGTGAGCCCATATGGCTCCAGCATCATGTTTCAAACAATTGCTTATCGTACAAAATGATTTGCTTCTAAGTATACCTGCATCACTGTCCATATAGTAAAGAACTCCAGTGTGTAAGGATACTTGTTCTCTACTTCCTCCGAAGTGGAAGGATTGTATCTCCTGATTATATTTCAAGCAATAGTTCTCACTGAAGTCCACGTGCACTAGTATCTCTTTGTCTTTCAAATTTTGTTTCAGTTGCTTGATAACCTCATACTGCACAGTAATATTTAGATTGTGCTTAAGGAATGTATCCAGAGATGACTCTAATTTGTAAATAACGTTGCGCGGATAATCTTCAAATCTTTTTTTTATACTGACTATTTTAATCTTTTGTATTCCATCTTTCACCGTATACGGCTTTTTCTCTACAACCCATTGATGGAACATAATTTTTTTGTCATTTTGAAATTCATGATAGTTCAAAACTTTACTTGCGCAGAGTTCACATGTACGTTCGAGACATTTTTGCTTTGCATCACAACAGAGACTATTAATAACTTGTGTTCCCGTACTTTCAGTGATGATATCCGCGTTTTTGAGTGCCTTAATCAACAAATTTATGTTCGAATGCAATTTGCATTGACAAGTGTCTCGCTCTGTTTTAGGAAAAACCACCCAATAGGGTCTATATTTACAGAACGTCGAATAGCTTACACTGCGTTGCTCCTTCAAGAATTTCACATGCAGATTTTTTAAATTATCATTCAGGTACCTTTTCTGTTTCTTCACACCTCTCTTCTTAATAAACTCTCTTTTCCCCGCGGCAACCCTACTGTTTGTGTCTTCTTCAAAAAATGACTGGATTTGATTTACCAATATTTGTTTTGTTTCTTCTGCAATATTTTTCTTTCTTCGGGAAAATGGTAATTTATGAAGCAGCTTATATTTTCTAAATTTTTTATCATCTTTGATAACCGTAGCCACAAATTTCCTCTTGTCTTTTTTAGGCATAATTTTATAGCTCTCTTGCAAATTTCGAGTTATAGTTTCACTAAAGAGCAGATGTTTTTTGACTTCTTTCTTCTTTTCTGGTCTTATCTCTACCAATACTTCATCTACTTTTTTTTCAATAGTATCACAAACTTTTTTAGTTATGTTACTTCTTTTACGTAGCAAATCTTTTTCTCTTTCTAGTTTACTAATCTGATCTTTCAATTTCTTTACCGTCTTAATATGATTGTAACGCAAACGCCTTATTAAATTAATGGACTTCAATAGTCGAGGAGACATATTTTGATTGGTTGTACTGGGACCTGGTTCAGACAGCATCAAGGGATCTGATCTGGGAGGCCTTACTATATTATCGGACTTCAATAATCGTAGAGACATATTTTGATTGGTTGTACTGGGACCTGGTTCAGACAGCATCAAGGGATCTGGTCTGGGAGGCTCTAGATTAACATAATTTTCTGACTCACTCTGTGGAGGTGAGTTTTCCTCCAATATTCTCTGTAATTTACTTTCTTCTTTCTTCCTTTTTAAGTAGTTTTGTGTGTTTTTTTTCCATCGCTTTCTTAGTTCTCGTTGTGATCTAGGAGTCATGTCTTTAATGCTACATATCTTATTACTCTCTTTTCTTAATAAATACCTACTTTTTTCTTTTTCTTTCTGTAGAGCATATAAAGCAGGATCGTTTTTTAACTGTGCATATTTTTCTCGTTTACGTAGCCTATCTTTTGCCAGTTTTTCTTCTCTTGATAGCTTTCGAGTTTTGCCCATATTAGTACTGAAAATAATAAAATACGGCCAAATAGAATAATAAACTACATAGAAAAACACGCATCTCATGTTGTTGTTGGTGTTACATGGAGCTTACACTGTGTATTTTTAATAGTACCTAATCAATCTTATTTGTAATGAACAAAAGAAAAACTTTCATTTCCTTCCAAAACAGTTCATTACCTTCCCACAAAAAAATGGAGGGGACGGAAGGTAATGAAGTGGAGATGAATGACAAATTCTAACATTTTGTTTAATAATTTCTTTACCGAATACATTAGCAACTCGATAATAAAATAGGATCAAAATCAATTTGAATGCCAAACATATTTAGTATTTATAATAATTTGTTTACTACAGTACCTTGTGAAATAGAAGGAATGTGATGAAATTATTTCTGGACGAAGCACTACCAACAATGCGAAGATTGCAAATAATTATGACAGCGATAGGCGTACGTCCGCTTCGCTCTATTTGCCGTGACTGACTGACCAGTAGAAACACGTTGTGACCTGCACTATACTAAGGACCGAATGAACCACTACAAAATTACTAAGTTTCCGAGTACGGATGGCGATGATGTTTTTATTGTGACAATTAGAAAATATAGCTTTTTTTCTACTATTACTAAGTTATTCGTATATTCAAAATACTTAAAGAATAGGTCAGGAGTTTGGTTCTTACAAACCGTATTAATTAAAGCTATCAATTCGAAAGTAGACAAATAAACTTGAAAACATACGCTGAGGTCCCTAGTTGGAAACAGAGAGGAATGAATTTCGACGCAGTTTTATTAGTTTATTAAATAAAATAACGAATCAAAGTGTAATATTATCGATACTCCTTTTAAAGTGACTATGTCTTTACCCATTCTGGTTAAAAAAAAAAAAAAAAAAAATGAATACCATGGGTAAATTTGTCTGGAAATCGTTTTTGCATGAAACTACGGAACGACCCGGTAAAGAATGAAGCTGGCAACTTAATAGGATCTCTCTGTAGCCTTTTCATACCACCACCAGCTTTTTTCTACCTAGAACAACAGTTTGTCAGACTAGCACATCCGTTCAATAATTTATATGGACTTTTATCCCGCGACTGTCGCAACCCAGCGCAGGGCACGCCACGATAGTGGCGATAAGGCCCCTCTTTGAGGAGTGGCTAGAGAGGCGTCACGGCGTCCTCACCTACCGCCTGACCCAGGTCCTCACCGGACACGGATGTTTCGCGAGGTTCCTGCACATCATCAGGCGGGAGGAAACGCCCGGGTGTCACCATTGCGAGGATCGCCCAGAGGACACGGTGGAGCATACGGTGGGGGTCTGTCCTGCTTGGGCAGAGCACCGCCGTGTCCTCGTAGAGGCGATCGGCAGCGGCGGCGACCTCTCGCGTCCGGCCCTGGTCCAAGCCATGGTCCGGGGCGAGAGGGAGTGGGAGGCAGTCACCTCCTTTTGCGAAGCAGTCATGCTAGCGAAGGAGGTGGCAGGATGGGCGAGAGCCGAGAGAGCCGCCCGTCCCAGCCGCCGCAGTAGACGCCCCGGGCGTCGGGAGCCGCGTGACGACTCCCGGCCACCGTAGGCGCGGGCCTGCGGACGGCGAGTAATGGGTAGCTCGCCGTCCGGTCAGGACCAGGCCCGTTCCGGACGGCACGTATGTGTTCCACGCGCGCCTCAAAGACATGTCAGCATCGAAGGAGAGGCCCGTCAGTTCCGAAGCCTGCCGGGGCAGCGGGATTGTCCGAAAGGGTTACCGCTACCCCGGAATATAAAGGGCTAAGGAAGGAACACGGATGGGTTTTAGTCAGTAAGAATCTGACACTCCCTTCCGCTCCACTCAGAGCGGAAGGGGTCAATTGATGATTTCCCATCCTTAAAAAAACAAAAGCCTGGAGTCTGGCTCTCATCCCGTTGAACATGGGACATAAATATAATTGGCAAAATGTGGGTGGTACCTTAGGTGCAGCTCTGCCTAACCCTTCGTGGATTATAGGCGTGATGTTATGTTATGCTAATCTAAGTAAGTTTTGCAAACTTTGCCTGGTGGAAAACGAAAAGAATGCGTTGGCGTAGTGTGTTATTTGTTTCTGCAGGGATCGGGGCCGTATTATGCGAAAACGAGCTGTTGCTATCGGTCATGTATAGCTCCGTCTCTCTCTTACACTGGAGTTATGATGGCATTAAACCGTCACAATACGGTACCAGTTTCTATTTACTGACAGGAACATAAACATTAAACAACATCGCTGTTTGCTTCCGCACATTTCACGCACGCGTGAATCATATCACTGTTCGTGACAGACGTGTATCTTCAATTCAGATAAAAACTTTCCGTTCCAAAACAACAAGACTAATTAATGTCGGGCATTCGAATAAAGCTGAATAGCTCTGCTATTAAGGCTAGTCTACACCACCAGGTCTATTCTGTAAAAATCTCATAGTGAAAACTGTCAATAGTGTCAATACCAGAGATATAGATAGACGATTCAACCTAGAACCAAAGTATGCGTGCCTTTTTTGACTGCCTATTATGATGTCACAAGCACTATTTGGTGATGGGAAAATCTAATCGGTTCAAAGACGCCGCGTGCGGCAACCGTTTTGCCCCACCCCCAGTGCCAAGCGCTAGCGCTCACGCTCACCCAGCCAGTACACAGGACTGAGCGCGAAAGTGGCGGCATACGATTTTTGTACGTAAGCTGGTGCGATTTTGGCACGCGAAGTAGTTGCTCTTGCGTTATCTAGGTGTATCTATATCTGTGGTTAATACCTAGCATAAGGCGGAACGACAACATCTCACATCACCTAAGTTTTGAGATTTTTTATAGAATAGAGCGACACTGGGCACAAACAATTTTTCAAACATTATTGACAGGTCAGGTCATTATCATTGTCCTGCCCCTTA
Organism: Gortyna flavago; assembly: GCA_963669345.1. Classification (NCBI taxonomy): domain Eukaryota; kingdom Metazoa; phylum Arthropoda; class Insecta; order Lepidoptera; family Noctuidae; genus Gortyna; species Gortyna flavago. The sequence goes on from OY770126.1 coordinate 13,889,151, forward strand.
TCCCAATTTATGTGGGGTTGGAGCAACATGTCTTTGTCTTTCATACTTCACTATTAGTCGTCATGTCGGTAGTCACCCCCTTATCATCTTTCACACAGTACATCAATCGTTTCTATTGAAATTATTGACATTAGGTACTAGGAAAAAATATTTTAGTGCTTAAGGCCGAGTCCGAACTGAAACCGACTGTCATCGTTTACCTGAATCTATCTATCTACATCCCGTCGGATTTAAAAAAACCTTTGTTAGCCTAATTCTTGAGGAAGGCTATAACATCACGCCAGGACCCTTAAGAGCCGAGCAAAAACAAAAGAAGTCAGAATGAACGCTAAGAGAAAAAAAGAAGTGTCAACGCGGGCAGTTTATGCGATGCGATCGGGTGGGTTGGAGTTACGAAAATTTCACGCAGACGAAGTCGCGGGCCGAAACTAGTAATCTATATTAAGCGATCGTTTACCTGAATAAAGAATAAAGACATACATATGCAACTAGATTGATCGCACGAGTAGGTATTTTATATTCATATAAACGAGAACGACGATCGTGTAGTCGCGCTACAGTCGCTATCGATCAGCCATAAGCACTTATAAATTGGTGCATATTGGCGCATGCCTTAGTATGTGATTTAGGTACAAAGAATTGCCTGGAAAATAAACTATGCACCTATGAGAGTATGGTGCCGCAGCGATACCAAAATCAGTGTAGACAAGGTTTTTCCCGACAGACAACGACGTGTGATTAAACTGTTTCGTTACGCAAGCTGTCAAATGCAAGCGCGGGATAGTTTAATCAATCTTATGGACAATAGTATTGACTCCTAGCAGTGGACTTTATGTTGTTATCGCTAGAATATTCGCCTATACTCGTATTGACACTAATTACACCAAATATATACCAAATACAATTTGATTTATGAAGAAGACACTCTTTTTCATATTATAGAAGAAATTCATGCGCAAGATTTCTTACATACGACTTTAATTTATCTAATCGAATATAATATGTACAAGTATTATAATAAGGGGGAGGGAAGAATCAAGGGGCATCAAACAATTCGTCCGTTCAGTTTTATTTTTCATGACATGACATTATTTTTAACTTAATCATAATCCCTATAAAAACTGTCACAAGCTGATTGCAAACTCGTATCCAATCAGAATTTAGACGAGGTTATTTAGAGCGATTAAATTGCCACTAGCTCCTCAAGAGACCTTTTAACAGCCGGAGATGACATAATAAATTTGTGCGTAGCCTTCCACTCAACTGCCTTGTTCATTAAAAAACCCTGCCCACGAAATTGATTTTCCACTCGACTTAAATTTTTCCTTATTATGTTTAGATAAATCTATTAAGAATCCAATATTCTTCTTTCAACTAGCTTTCGGTACTCGCGTCTCCGTCCGCGTGTAATTTTTTTTTTCCCCGGAATTTAAAGAGTCCCCGTACTTTTCCAGGTAAAAATAGCCCTCTGCCAAATGTTTGTGAAATTCTGTTAGGTATTTTAGTATAATTCTAAATATTCATAATAGTAGAAGAAATATTTAACTGTGGACATTCAAATTAATCTTTGGTGACCGACTATTAATTGTGGTGAGCAATATTAATGATTGGTAAATAATTTTGAACCGCTAAACATACCGTTGTGAGTGTTGTGCAAATTCGTGGAATACAGTACCTATACCTATAGTTGTATACGTATTTCAATTCCCGTGAATGAAAAGTAAACTGTGGTCCTGAGGCTCCAAATAGAAACTTATAAATATACCTAATAATTATGATCTAATTTGTAAATGTCAGATGTTAGATGAAACTTCCCAAAGGGCTGCTACGATGAACGAATCAAGGTTTTTGGGTAAGCCCTCAGAATTATTATTTTATAACTATGCCAAGTGGAGTAAGTAGGTAACCTAATAAAAAAAGGAGAATGCGGTATTGCCATAATACTTAGGTATTTTATTATAATATCAGGCTGGTGTCCGCAACTCCACGTCCAAGCACGTATTCTGCATTATAGGTACCCTAGGTAACACATAGGTACGGCATTTTAGTACAATCGAAAAAAAGCAATCGAAGTAGAGTGGAGATACTGTTGTTTCCGGTTTTGGGGTAAACGGTTCCTTTCATTTCGTTTTCATCGGTATTTTATTTGATAGCGAGCATATGGAGCACTTTTTCACTCACATGTTCTCAAATAGTTATGGGAATGGTTTTGAGTGCTTCTTTGCGCAAAATGGTCGGTATTGCTTCCAATATATAGTTATTATATTATGAGAAGTTTCCTGCTGGGTTTACTTGCTCAGTTGACTTCTTTAGAGCACTATTTTGGATCACAATAAAAAAAAACAACACGTATATTCAGTATTTGTGGATTACAATAAATACTCTTTCCTAGATCTGTAATATTAACTTCTGACGGCTTGGCTATATATAACAGTTGGCCAGTATTTCAATAAATCTCTATGACTTATGATGATGATCTATGATTTTTATGAATCTGCACTGGTTTGTTTAAAAGTTTATCAAGAAATTAGGCGTAAAATCCAAACATCTAAATAAATTGGCTGTGCAGTGAGCTCGAAAGTTAGCAATTGGCCCCTCGGTTTAAATACATATCGATATTTCTTTATCCACTCCGATATTTTGAATTTTCTAAACAAATTCCAATTGTACAAGATTAATAGAAGATATTTCGACCTATTTCCAACTGTAATTTAGGAACGTTGGGCTCAGATTCAACCCCGATTTAAATGCTTATGTTTGCATCCAAAGATTTAATGTTGATGGTGTAGGTACCTTTATCTATTTTTTGTCTATTTTATAGGTAATTTTTTTCTAATTTTTCTATTGATCTGAGGGTCAAATATAATTTTGGATAACCTTAAAAAACTCTATTTGTTACTGATTCAATGGCTATTGTTTTTATTTATTCATAACACATGGTTAAACTAAAAAAAAAACTGCAATTCCCACATAAGGTCTATTGACTGCGTCATTCTAGATAAGTAGGTACTTATCAAAATTTTTTTCTTGTAGTTTTAAACATCGACGTGGCGATTTTTTTTTTTCAACGATAAAACTTAAAATGCAATTAATGTTAAAAATTAAATCTAAGTTTACCACACAATCATATTAATGTTCAGATTCAAACGCCGACAACGTTACTTTGGTATATTAACATTTATTCGTGCGGATAGGTTTATTTCTTAGAGAAAAAGTTCAACTCGTTTAAAACATGCAGTACCTGCCTATACATATAGGTAGCTACTTTTTCATGTAGGTGTGACTACAGTTATCCGCAAACCTTTTTTTTTTTTTGGAAAATATATTTTTTATTGCACACCATATAAATTGCAGACATAAATGCAAAAAAACCACAAAAACAACTTTTTACAAAAAACAAAACAACCGACATGCGGAACCAACGACACCGACTTCCGAAATTAAAGTAATTTTACACTTTGTAGGGTTTTTTTTTGTAAAAACGTTTTTATTGTTTTTAATAGACGAAAAATGTGAACGCATGGGGTTCCAAAATCACGTACTGAATCTATGATTTAGGTTGCACGTCGACGGTGCCCCCCTGTATTCGATTTTATCAAAAACTCAAAACATATATAAAAAAAAAGATTCAATCAATTGTCTAGAGAATACGCTCTTCAATTAAAACGAAATCATTTTCATAAAGCGTTTTCAATTGTTTTCTTTCTATTCAAGATTCACTTGCATCAAAGCTTTTATTCCCACCTTTTAAAACGTGTGTTGTCCATTGAATTATTCAAAGCATTATTATACTCAGATGAATTTTTAGATTGCGGTTGAAGGACCGCATTTATTTGAAGGTGAACTTTAGTCTTGAGAAGCCGACCAATCAATATTGACGGAGACGGACACCTGCGGTTATGGCGACCATTTCAATATAACATTTGCTTTGGAAATCTATACTGAAATTTTATCATAATGTCTAAGCTGTCACAAAGATCGTCAAATAGGAAGACTCACATTTAATCGAATCTTAAAAAATTCCCATTTTGCTTTCCTAAAAATATGTATAATTAATGCGTTTCTCTTTGTAAACCTTTAATAATTGCTATTTTGGGGTCCTAAAAATACTAAACAGCCAAGTAACTGCGACCTACTTGGATGTAGCGTACAGACGCGAGTGCATCAAGCTACCCGAAACTGTCAAATTTTCCCAATCAACCTTGAACCTTAAATATGCTTTATAGATAAAGTTGAAATTCTATTAAAGAAATTTGACAGATTGTAGTAGCTTGATGTGCTGGCGTCTAGACCTACCGCTTCGCTCAATCGGCTCGCGCGCTGTCACACACAGTTCTAACTTTACTTCAGTTTGATCGGGGTATTCTAATTTAGGTACCAACGTAGAAAAGGTTGGAAATAAAGGGTCTCCATTATTAAGAAAAGTGTGCATCATTAGACGCGGGAAAAGTTTTTAGAGGTTCATTAATTAAAAAAAGAGTTCATCATTACGTAGAAGGTCATTAAGTTTTTAGGGGATAAGTTAAATATTTCCCGTTTAGAAAGATCAAGATGTTTCTCTTTTATCTTTAATTTGATCTACGTGAGTTTTACTTCCAGTCACATCAATAAATAGGTACCTTACTCATGAAGAAAAAACACATTTAAATAATATTATTTTTCCTAATAGGTATTACTGTCAGTAAACCGCGTAAGTATTCTAAATTAATAATAAACTCTGTCGTAAAAAAAGCGAGCACATTTCAGCATCAAAACGTAGTCATTATACGGCCATATTTCTTTTTAGTTTATGAGATTCCTTTCTATTAATAAAAAAACGGCCAAGTGCGAGTCGGACTCGCGCACCAAGGGTTCCGTACTTTGTAGGTATGTAAATAGTTTATCACAGGTTTTTTCGGGGATTTTTTCCTTTACTTGTGCTGCATGACGATGGCAATTTTCGTAGTTTTAAGACTGTTCACAGTCTAATGTCAGTCTCAATCTGTCAAAAATACCTCTAATTTCCCTACATTTTTGACATTGATTGTCGCTGAGATGATATTGCAACCAGATTTTGAACGTTTTTAATTACGGGAATTGACCTTCTGTACATCAAACAAATTAACTTTGTACAAAAAAAAATATCTGGGAAATAATATTTATTTTTGGTATGAAAATTTGTTTACGATAGTGCGCAATGTAACGCACCCAAAACATTAGGTATGCATAACAGCTTTTCAAAAACCGTGAATTAGTTAGCTATAGCCCGAAACAGAACAGTCATTCTACTGTTTTACGATACTAATGTTTCATAACCCCACTTTAGATGATGAAGAAATAAAAAAAAAATCAAAAAAGAGTAAGTGTTTCAATAAAACATGCAGTGTCTAAAAAAAGGAACTGACGAACTGAGAACCTCCTCCTTTTTTTGGAGTCGGTTAAAATCAGCGTTTGAAAGTAGGTACCTACATTATTATCTATACCTCTTCACAGCGACTTTCTAAATATCTAGCTGTAGAATTTTGACGTTCCAACGGGAACATGTTTATTGCAGGTTTAAAAACCCGTGTTCTCATGTATTATGAACTGTCCAAAGGAATGTCAGCAAAATGTACTCACGAGCTTCGTTGCTGGCACAAAGCGTGTGGCCTTGCAATTGTACTACGGTTTAGTGATGCGCTTGCAGATATCGTGGGATAAATATCGATGTATCATTTTAATTTTAAATTCAGCAAATTCAAACGAAGGGCATAGAACGTAATAATATCAATGTAGCAAGTTTCATTTACAAACTGTTTTAATTAAGAAAATTGTGTCTAATTAGTAGCAGCTGTTTGCGGTTAGCGTCATGTCATTCATCGTGACGTATTCACACTAAACAAATCCTTCATATTTTGTGCTGGAACTGTAATTAGGAACAGCCTATTTTATTTAAGATTTCTCAATAAGGATAATATTTAAATAATACAGTAACCTTATTGTAACGAGAATAAAATACACCAACCTAATCTGCGTTCGTGATTGATTTGCCAAAAATGTAAACAAATATGTATTAATGAAAAAATAACTTTAATACCTACACAATAAAGTTCAGTTTGCGCTACAACATCAAACATTTTTATAACTTTATCAATAGCGCTAGTCAATGCCTTAATGATATTGTGGATGCTCATGGTTTTAGTTGATAGCGATATAATATTCATCATCATTCACAGTCCAATGTCACGGACTGCTGAGCATAGGCCTCTCTTTTCATGTGCCAATCCCTACGCTCCTGTGCCAGCCTTATCCAGGTTCTACCCGAGATGGTAACAATATTGTCCGCCCCTCTCGCCGCCGGACGACCGATACTTCGTCTTCCAGTCTCACTCATGAATATATGACCACTTAATTGTGTAGTTGTTTCCAAACCTACACAAATTCTTTATGATTTTAGACACACAATAAAAATTAATAAAAGATGTGTAAAAATATTTAAAATAACTCTTCTTTGTATGTGAGATAAAAAATTTAAAAGTAATAAGACAAGTATGAACTCAATGTCACGTGTGTGTCGTTGCCGAGAATCGAGCTTATGTCCTGCAGTGGAATGCTGTAGACTGATGATGAATGAAGATGATGATCATAATATATTACTGCCGGTCATACGCTTCAGACAAAGGATAACCAAAAAAATGCAACTACAATTTTATCGACACCTTTGGGGTGAACCCCATCACTTACGCTAACATACATGCCTAGACAGATGTTGAGTGTCAGCGGCCGTGGGCTCCGTTTGTTCCAGAATACGTTCTATAGGCTTTTGCAGCAGGCTTGAAACTAGCAGCACCTCTATATTGTGCCTACGCATTACCGACAGCTGGGTAATGAAACCGCTACGTCATCGTCGCCAAACACCTTGAAATTTTGAAAAGAAATGACTGCACTGTTTTTGTTAGGACCCTGACACCATTTTGTCGTTTTGAAACACGGTTTTGAAATCAAATATGGCAAAGATTTTTTCGACCAATAATTGATAAGCTCAACCCTGATATTAGATGTTAGAGAGGTGAATGTCTTTGCGTTTGATTTTCAAATGTCGAACAAAGGAGCCTTCAGTTTCAGTTGAAAAAACATTATTAAAGACGTATTCTTAAGTTCTTACTCTTTTGCACGCAAAAATCACAAAATACGTTTATCGCTAGACGAACTTAAACTTCGTTCTATTTCTGTTAATCATTTGGATGTGACAGAGACATAAAATTATGTTTTAAAATGTTTAGCACTAAATGCGTTCAATAAATGTGATGCTTCTTTAACACTACAGTTTTGTAAATTGAAATTTTTTTGTAGTAAATTCATGAACATCATCGGTTCACAAAATTGTCAGCAGCTTTCGTTTGACTCCTAATATCAACAAACTACGAGTAAGAAATTCCCCAAAATGATTTGTACATAAATTACCTATGCCTACCATATACTACTGTATACTCGTAAGTATAGGTACATAGTACGTATATGTATACAAGTTAGCTTTTAGTTGTTGGTCGGGTCGGGTGTTTAATGGATTCCTGACTACGATTACGTAGCGTTTTATCCGCATAGTAAAAAGTGTCTAGTTTAAAATATGTACAAAATTACCCAGTAACTGGGTTGTGGAGGTCAGATAGGCAGTCGCTCCATGAAAATACTGGTATTCAATATATATATGTATAAGTGAAACGTCTAGACACAAAATGAACTCATTAATAAACCGATGCACTCGAACAAATCCAAAATATGAAATTAAAGAAGCAGATGGTCGTTCATTAACAATTTTGTAGGTTGTCGTTTGAACATGGAATGATTAAAAATGAACCTTCACTCGAGTGACGGAAGCATCAGAAGGCGAAATCGAAAAATCTAATTCAATCTCGTAATTAAAAACGTTTAAAATCCAGTCGCAATCTCATCTCAGCGACAATCAATGTCAAAAACTTGTCTAAAATGTAGATAAATTAGGGATATTTTTGACAGATTGAGACTGAGGTCAGACTGTGAACGTTCTTAAAATTCGAGAATTGTCCCTCTGATATTGGCCTAAAATAAGGCTACACGATCAATTATTTTGCATAATATCACGAATTGTGCAATGTCTTTGAATATTGGTAATATAGATGATTGCGTAATGATTGAAGAGAAGTTTGAGCCAGTTTACATGTGCACCATATTGTAATTGCACCGTGTAGGATAAGTATTGCGCAGGTCTTGCTCACGAGAAAACATTGAAACTTATGGCCCGTCAATGTTCATGCGTGAAAATAATGGATCGTTTAAGTGCTAGGGCTGATTCAATCATATTACGCTATATAGAGATTGCGCAAACTTATTGTATAGGAGCCGCCATAAAACAATGTTTAAAACAAATGAAGATAGTTAGACATATAAATGAGTGGGTACTGTAAGAAATCAAACAAAGTGATTATTTCTTTAGGTTTATTTCAAGCGAACGTCTATACATCACTCCCATATTATTATCACTGTTTTCTTCCAAAAAAAAAACCTAATACAAATATTTGACACCTCATTCTAAATTCGCTTGACTGTTCGAATGCAACCAGAGTTATTTTATTGCCAGCCTGCACTACATAAGGTTGACTTTTATTAGCAAACAACCTTTACTCAGGTACTGTGAGAGACCGAAGCTCAGAGGAACCTCACAATATAATTTAAACAAACGATATGTTTTAACTTGAATATATTGAGAGGAGGGACTTTACATTATCATGTTATTTTTAGCACTTTTTCTCTACCACAAAAATACCCAATAATAATATTTGACGTCTTTTTTTAAGGATGGGAAATCATCAAATGGGCCCTACCACTGTGGGTTGAGCGAGAGGGAGTGTCAGACTTTTACTGACTAAAACCCATCCATGTTCCTTCTTTGCCCTTTGCGTTCCGGGGCCACGGTAACTTTTTCGAACTAAACGTTCGAATGGAACACGCTGTCCATTATGACCAGCCTGTACTATTACTATTATACAGTACTAACTAGGTATGAGGGAGTAATCTGTGCTAGGTATGTATTAGATACATTAGTATACCTATCTATAGACCGGGACTTAGCGTACACAATACCGGCCTGCAGATGCTAGGTCCCTCACAATTCATCACGCTTGTCCGACTGTAGATGACATAATGGTATTTCTAGTAGGAAATACCGTTCTGTCATTCTGAATTTGATTAAAATCAGTGATGGATAGGATCTATCAACTCTACGATAAATGCTTTTCTTGCACCCCAGAGGCGGTGCAACGATATTTAATAGGCATTTTTGGAATTTTTGGAGTCGTTCCTGACAGTTATTTCTGTTCAAAACAAAATTGGAAGGATTTGTATATTTTTGGGCTGCGTTGATTTATTGGCTTTCAAAGCGTTTGTGCAACGACTTTCAAGTAATGATCATAATATGACCTAATTTCATTTAATATATTTTTGTTTAATTTAAAGATGAAATGATATAATGAATCGAATTTTTAGTTCTAGCCGTTCTAGGACATGCCGTTTTCCTGACGATGTTTTATTTCATGGTTTTGAGAGAAGTGGTAATGAAATTATTTACCCTAAGTAAAGCGCCTGTCTGGGTTCGAACTTACGTCCTGCAACTCGTAAGTCGGGGCCATTACCAGTGTGCCACCACTTCTCCTCTAACTTTCAAATATATTGACATAATTCTAAGCTTTCCGGTAGCTTTTGTCAATCCATTACCATCATTGTTATTGCTGATAGAATGTCACTTTGTCTAACTACATCACTATGAACTACATACAAGTACAAATACCTTGTAATATATTGAAATTAAATGAATGAAAATTTAAAACTCACATTAAACATACACTTTGTAAACAAGCATACCTACTATAAATTAGAAGATTATATCCATTGTCTCCGTCTTGCGACCCAGGAGAACTCAGAAAGTGCCTGGGAACATTTACTCACCTTCCCTTATAGGATTCTGCATGTTCAAAAAAATTTGGCAACGAAAAAAACATTGACAACCCAAATTAAAGACAACTGCAACAATTCTACTCCTATTTTAGATCCAAAATTACCTGTTTTCAATAACCTTTCAGGAAGAGGGTTATGTTCATATGTAGAATCCAAATTAAGCGAAGGTGATATCAGGGGAGCGGCCAGGCTACTTTTCAGTAGCGATGTGGTGGCGCCCTACTCTCCAGAAACCCTTTCAGCCTTGGAGAGTAAACATCCTGCGCCTGCGGATGGTCTCACCTTTCCTAACCCCCCCCTCCCTCTCGACCCGGATTCAACACCTTTTAATGTTACTGCCCCCCAGTTGATTGCAGCCGTGAGCTCCTTTCGAAGTGGTTCCGCCGGTGGCCTCGACGGCCTGACTCCTCAGCATTTAAAAGATTTATTGAGTTCAGGCGCCGGGGAAGCTGGTGAGTCGCTTTTGAAGGAGCTTGCGGCTCTAATTAATCTGATGCTCAACGGCGGTGTAAATGATGCCGTCGTCGATGTCTTGTACGGGGCAAATTTATGCGCCCTGCGCAAGAGAGACGGCGGCATTCGTCCCATTGCCGTTGGGTGCACCTACAGCAGTACGGCAGCCAAAATATGCTGCAAATTGTACGGCGACATTCTGTCTAATAAATTCCAGCCCCTACAGCTTGGCTTTGGTTCCAAAGGGGGCTGCGAGGCTGCCGTACATGCCCTCTCAAGCTTTTTAAATGCCAATAGAGGTGAGGTCATCCTCAAGGTTGACGTTAAGAACGCCTTCAACTCTGTCAATAGGGACACTTTGTTGGCTGAAGTAAAAAAGGAGTTACCAGAAATTTACGGTTTCATGTGGCAGTGCTACAGGAACCCATCAAAATTATTGTATAAAGACAACGTTTTAGAATCTGCAGTCGGTTGCCAACAAGGTGATCCTCTCGGGCCAGTCATTTTCAGTTTGGCTATCCATCCCATAATACAACAACTAAATTCAAAATTTAATGTGTGGTATTTAGATGATGGAACTCTAGGAGGTGACATAGACACAGTTCTAAAAGATCTTCAATTCCTAAAGCAGCAGTTCCAATCCATCGGCCTTGACCTCAACGACTCAAAATGTGAAATTTACATTTGTGACAATACTGACAGACAATCGACTATACAAAAATTTAACATAATAGCCCCAGACATCAAAGTTTTGGAAAAAAGTTCATTGCACCTCCTAGGTTCCCCAATTTTAGAAGACAGTTTTTCACCATTCATCGACGAAAAAATTCAACATTTTAAAGATATTTCGGATAGACTTTCTAAAATTAGTTTACATTCGGCTTTCACCCTTATCAGATATTGTTGTTTCGGTCCAAATTTTATGTATTTTCTCCGCTCTTCCTCTTTATGGAAGCAGCCACACCTTTTGGACAAAATCGATCATATTATTCGCAGTACCCTTACATCCATTTTAAATATGGCTTTGGACGACCGCGCGTGGCTGCAAGCCACACTACCTATCCGTTTTGGTGGGCTCGGCGTCCGCAAAATTTCTAGTGTAAGCTTACCGGCGTTCCTATCCTCGGTCCACAGCACAGAAAAGTTAACCACACAAATCTTAATTCCTGCTCAGGTTGACTCTGAAGTGCCGTGTTTGACCGATGCGGTGAACGCCTGGAAATTGGCTTGCCCGGACACGGTTCAGCCCGAGAACCCGTCTTCCCAGAGACAGTGGGATGAGCCGCTCTGCAGGTTGGTACGGAATAAACTTATTAATACGTCCACCAATACTGCTGAGCGTGCCCGCCTGCTGGCTGTGGGTGAATGGGAGTCGGGCCTTTGGCTTCAGGCGCTACCGTCACCCAACATAGGCACTATGCTGGGTGACACCACATTCCGGCTCGCTACATGTTTGCGTCTGGGCGCTCCTTGCGGAGCTCCACATCGCTGTCATTGCGGTGTATCAGTCGACTGCCTCGGACACCATGGTCTTTCCTGCAGCAAGAGCGCTGGTCGGATGGCACGGCATGCGAGCATTAACGACATTATCCGTCGGGCTCTTGTCACCGCCGGGGTGCCAGCTGTTTTAGAACCTAATGGCTTGGCACGCGACGATGGGAAGAGGCCAGATGGAATGACCATAATGCCTTGGAAGTTGGGTAGGCCTTTGGTGTGGGATGCAACCTGTGTCGACACCCTCGCGCCATCCCATCTTCCTAGCACGGTGGGCTGTGCTGGGGCGGCTGCTGCAGGAGCAGAATACCTCAAACGGCGCAAATATAACAACCTTATTGGGTGCTATATGTTTGAGCCGTTTGGGGTTGAAACACTAGGGCCTTGGGGTCCGGGTGCTCACCGAATATTTCGGGAAATCGCCAAGCGGTTGGTTGACTCTACGCGTGACCAGAGGGCTGGCCTATTTTTAGCCCAAAGAATAAGCATTGCCATTCAACGTGGCAATGCTGCCAGCCTTTTGGGCACTTATCCCATTGACAGCGATGCGGACGAATTTTTTGATGCCCAATGAGCTCCTGCCTTTTTCTTTTCCTTTTTTTTTTTTAAACACTTGTATATAGTATAAATATATTTTAGAAGACAATTATGGTCAATACAATATTGTTTTAAGAAAGAAAAAAAAAAAAAATTAATAAATTGTAAAATATTTTAAAAGAGTAACGGTGGAGTTTCTTGCCCATTATTCTCCATACGAAAACTAACTTTTGGAAGGGGTGACTAGAATCAATTCTATTTTATTGTAATTTTTGACGTTCAAAAGTGCCTTTTATGTGCCTATTTGTTCAAATAGCCGTTCGGCTTTAACCGACCTCTTGATAGGTAATATGTGTCCCGACTCGCATATATCCATGATCGAGATTCGAGCTCTATCGGATTACCTAACTATCCAAATAGAGAGAGCGCTCCATTGACATTTGAAATCATTGGATCACTCTAATTGACAAAGGCGCATTCTGGAATAGATACATCAAAAGAATCTCCAATAATTAATGTGTGACTTTGAGTAGATAATAAATTGAGGAAATGACATAAATTTTATTGTTCAATGATAAAACCTTTTTATATAGATATTGAGACTGACAGATAAATGAGTACCTACTCTTTCGTAACATTTACTGTATTATTTTACGAATAACAATAAAATAGGTCATACGGAACAATGAGGATTTCTCCTAGTGACCATTTTGCAAATTGAATTGAAATCTTAGAACAGAGGCTCGGGTTGCTACTTGGTTGTTGAAAACTAAGTCACCTAGAAAACTGAGTGAAGGAGAGATAATCAAAAAAGTACGAAACTTTAATTAGGTATGGAACGGTCTAACAATCAAAAATATTAAATCACACTTTTTTAAATCTTTATTTATTTCAGGGTTTTGTACACATACCTATGCAACGTACTTTTACAAATAATAACTTCCTCCTAAACTAAAAAACTAAATAATAAATTACACTTAAAAATTAAATATGCATATTTAAAAAATCAGTATTCAAGGTAACAATTCATATTCTATGCGACTACCTCTTTCCTTTGTGTTCCTTCATGCTTTACATACATCTTGAAGTAAATGTTGAATGAAGAAAACTTAATGCCTAAACACGTAAATATATAATTATTTTATATACTTGTACATATTATTATTATAAGACAGCTTTTTAAATTATGTAAATATTAGATGGAATACTTGTAATCAAATAAATTATGCGGATTGATCGTAAGTAATAATAAACTCAATTACCGATGTCTTGATGAAATTGATACAACCCTGTAAAAAACGTAGATACATTATTTTTACATTATGTTTTTCTCAAAAAAAAAAAAAAAAACATTTTGGAAATACAGTTTTGAAATTGCGGACCAATAGATCATTTTTAATATCTACCTCCATCTTAGGTCTTTATCTTAGGTACTTAGTCCTGCCAAGCAATGAAGAAGACATACATACACACAAGTATAAAATTGCGCTTTTGCTCAGGTCGTCGTTCGGAACGTGTTATTTCAGACGTTGGTCGTTGGACGTCTACCCATTTAACACAACGCGACGGAACCCGTGTAGCTAAGACCTGGGTTTAGTCGAAAGGCACCGTTAAAAACAACGTGCAGTCTCACTTTGTAACTAAAAGTGAGAATCCTTTTCTTGTAAATGATGGTCTTAAGATCAAGTAGGTACAATTATATTTTAAGTAGTTTGTCATTTTACGGAAAATCCATCGAAAAAAATCCTATCCATTTTATTTTGATCTCAATTTTTCTCTTAGTGACCAAAAATGGGATGACTCGAGTTTGGATGTACACACGGCTACACATCAAGCTATACATTTCCAGTTTTAGCTGATCTCGCATTGTATACGTTTTTCGTGCAATGTATAGCCGTGTGTACTAACATTATAAATTGTTTTTTTTTTTTTTGACTTTATTTAGCATGTGCACGAAGAATGAATGATGACAGATCGACCCACATATGAGAGTCAGACTTATAACCAAGACTTTCAAGCTGTTATGATTTAGTGTCATAATAAACGTCATCTCCAACTTTAGCTTATCTTTCAGATTCTCCTTTTGTTCAGCTCTGTGAACATTATAGACTGATATAAATTTTAAACTGTTCCATCGCTGTCCTTTATTGAATCCGTATATCGTTGCCGATTGGTTTCTAAAATCAATTTCAGTAACCCCACTTTATGTCAAATTCCTTCAAGTCATTACTGAATGCCTGAGTTACTAATTACTCTCATTAAGAATAATAATATCCAGATTTCCGATTGTTTCCCTTCATACAAATTGAATGCGGGTTCAAGTAAGACACCCTTGTTAGTTTCGAGTGGCCCAAATTGGGTCGATAGAGTTGTATGGCCTTGGCATTAGGCGAGAGACAATGGGTTGATCCGCGAATGTAAACGTAGTGGTAGGCATTGGTAAGGCTTTGTGTACACTTACTGTTTTGTCAACAGCCCAGTAGGAATATTGCTTTCCTGGAGACTGGAGTTTCGAGCTTCTATAGCTTCGTCTCGAATTGTTTGGTACCGTAGGTAGGTGCCTATTCTATTTTGGTTGGTTGAATACGCTACCTATAGGAAAACTATTTGAATTCTTTGGTGTGATTGGACACTTTACGCAGGATGAAAGCAGCATTGGAATTGCGTAACACACATATAAAATGATAATCAATGATGTTATTTAGAAATGATAATTGATTCCAATTCGCAAGGTATTTTGACAGTTCAGCCACAAGTTGTCAAGTGATTTTTTCAAACCTATGAAGATATGGATTAGGAATTCTCTTTGTCCCCTTTCTTTTTAAGGATGGGAAATCCCCTTTGATTATGTTTGATAGTGTGTAGCGCAATTATGGGTACAGGTAGGTACAACATCAACTGAAAAACGGTCTCAGCGTTTAGCGCTATATTACCAAGCTTATTGGCATCCTTTTTCGAGAACCCAGTATCTCATCATAAGCTGCAGACAAAAAACTAATGTAACTTTTCATCCTATTGACTCATTCACATGCTTACCCTTATAGCTAAGTACTAGACCTACTTATCAGTCCTACAATTTTCTCTCTTTCCGTTCAAACAGGTGAATCACGAATGGTTTTCCGCGCCAACAGTTTAGCCGTGAATAATTGAACACTACCTCAAGACGGTCCACTGAACATCTCGTGCGTAAGATCCTATCATCCGCCTCATGTACACTTTCCATTATACACCATGAGTTAACAGAAATCACGGTAGGTAGGGAGGTATCCATAGAGCAGCTTGGGTTAACATTTTCATGGAACATTTAACGCTTGCTGGTGCAAGCCTCTCTTTAATATTCATTGTATGAGTAAAAGGGAAAGTGAATGTGTATACTGTCATAGATACCTATAGAAGTAACAGGCTCTGCATCACTGATTTAAGACCTACCTGAAATCATTTTGGGCTCATATTTACATTCCTAACATTCGGAATCTTTTATTACCTACTTACTCGTAGCTACTTCATTCCCGGAAATTGTGCCATTTTTTTCGAGGAGCTCCCATTAAATATTTAAGTAAGTATAAACAGATTTAAGTGACATTTTTGCGAACACCTTTGCGAAATGTGACTTTTAACGTAAAAAATATATTACTTTGTCTGAAAATAAAGAATAGGTATGTCTGCTTATTGCAATTACCTGGGTAGGTTTTATGAGTGATTGCTAAAGTCACTGTAGAGCTTTCCTGGGAAATAATAGGCCCAATTTTTTACGTAGCCGGTGAAAAATATACCTACTAGTGGGAACAAAAACTCTCCCATACAGGTGCGTTATTATCGGTCGATAATATCGGATGTAAACAACGATATCTTATGCTGACATTTTACTTATGTTTTAAGGCTCTCCCCAGACTTAAAACATAAGTAAAATGTCAGCATAAGATAATTATAGTTGTTAATTCCAATTAGAAAAATACAGAAGTCAGTTTCGCAAACTTTATTCTTAATTTTGTACAATATAATCAATATTCTTATAATTTAACAACGTTTCCATTAATCATTACAATTTAGATAAGTACGATATTTACAATATTTTAACTCATTTCCAACAACCTTGAGCTTATTTTAATGTAATCTTACATTATTGTTAACATGTATTTAATTAGTAAGCTACGACAATAGAAGATTTGCTTTAAGAAGAATCCGATACTGTTTGTATGGGATTAATTTGGTTGACAGCTAAGAAAATAGGTTGAATTTAACTGAATTTATTTTGAATTTTCCACATTTTTACGTTTGAGCTTTGATCTGCCAAAACTAACCAATCCACATCAAAATGTCTCTCATTTTTCCAAGGTACTGTTTTGCTAGTATTTTGGATAATTAACGCAGTTTTTTTTTTTCATATTTTCTAAGCCAGTTTTGGTTGTATACATAATCAAGCTAAAATATTTCCACCGCTGGGACACAGGCCTCCTATCGGTGAAAGGGAGTGGGCCGTGATCCACCACGCAGGCCCAGTGCGGGTTAGTAGAAGTCACGTGTCTTCGAATTTTTGGTTCTAGGACATGCCGGTTTCATCACAATGTTTTCTTTCACCGTTTTGAAAGTACCACTTGACTGGGTTGGAACCAACCTACAATTCATAAGTTGCGGCTGTTACCACTGGGCCACCACTGATCTTTGGATCTATATCGAACTGATTTTAAAGGATTGCAGATATACTTATACCACTATATTATAACTGGAATATTGAATTTGTTTGACGCAACCCATAATATCTCTCATTAATTCAGTTAGAATTAATGAGATGAACCTATAATCTCTCATTAATTCAGTTATAATTAATGAGCCATTATGGTTTGGCTCCTTTTGGCAGAACTAAGTCCGTCAATAGAGAGAAAAGCTGTTTGTCCTAAGAGAATAATCTGTCAATACAACCTAATGTCATCGGTATGGAAAAATACTGCGTGAACAAGACATTATTCAATATATTACTGTTTTGAATAAAGATAATAATAACTGTTTCACATGAGAACATTCAACGTATCATCTACTCGTAACCTTTAATATCATGCTGCAATATTCAACATCTTAATTGACATTTTCAAATGTTTGGCACAATCGTATTATATAAGTAATCTGCGTTCGCGATTTAGCTTCCAAACATGTAAACAAATATGAGTTTTTGGAAAAATCACTTTAATACCTACACAATAAAGTTCAGCCTACGCAGCAACTTCTACAATTTTTAATGATTTTTTTCCATAGTACTAGTCATTCTGAAATAAATCAATTTAATTTGCACCCTAATTAATTTGCCATTTGTTTAACTTGAAATAACATCAATTGGAAACATGGCATGGATTTGAATAGATCTTAGGATATTTTTAAAGAAATCATTAAAGATTCAAACTTTTGTAAAAGGCAAATAAAAACATTTGGGTAAAGGTTATGAAAACAGTGGATATCAGCTTTGGTAAGGATACTCCACAAACTCACTAAAATACACAAGGCTGTTGTGTTTCTAATAAAAAACGAAGCCCTTTTGAGCAGAAAATAAATAATAATTATGTCAAAGAAAATTTATTATATTTCGGTTCAATCGCTACCCTTTAAATATGTATTTACATACAGAAGTTATTACAACATTATAAACAAAAGAAAAGACAGTCTCCCAATACCAATTTCTATCGAAACAGGGTAAACGTCAAAATGGACACGTAAATGCTAAGTGCCTTCAGAATACTCGTTTAATTTCCAATTACCAGAGGTATTTCTAATGTTACAAAATGTACTTAAGCCTAAGTAACTTCAATACCTACCTTATGCGTGATTCCACTGACAATGACGGTCAACATTCATAATAAAAGTGAGCACTAACAGCAGCACCACCTTTCCGTCAAAACTTTACAGTTTGTGCAAGTACGTGTAGTATCTCTAAAATTTTATTCAGGCAAAAATAGTTTTAACTGTCTCAAAAGCCTGTCGTCGTTGCATTCAAAAATTCGGCTCATTTTAAGTTTAAACTTTCCGTTATCTTTAGCGGCTAAAGTCAGTTCCCTGCGCTCTCCATACTTCAAACTTCAACATTCGGTAGCTTACGTATATTTATTACTTTATCCACTATCCATTTCTAATAGGGCCTTTCACATTAGAGTCTGAATCCAAAAATAAAGGCCTGTGCATATTATTTACCAATTTATTGCTTTTGCAATCTCTTATTATGATCAGGGTCTATTTATGAAGCTTTTATACAGAAGATTTTATCGCCTAAAGAAGTGCGGCACAGTTTGAGTTTGGCACATATTTTCATTTAACACATTCGTTGGCTGACTTTGTTTCATGTAACCCTAGATTGCTGCTATGCCTCTAAATAGGGGGTTTGAGAGGCGTGTTGCCGACGTGCAGGTTGTTGAGCTGGGGCAACAAGATGGCCGCCGTTGATATTGCCGTGACGAGCACGAAGACAGCCAGGAGGGCCCGGTCAGCAACCACTGCCACCTGCGAATTGCCATTCAGTTAATAATGTTGTTCAAATTTCAGCATGAAAAAAGTCCCAGACGCTCCCTACAGTTTTAGAACATCCTGAAACATTAAATTCTTCGATGGGAAAAGTTTGTCATCCAATTACATGGATTTCTAATCAACAAGAGTTTATCTTGTCCATCTACATTACTTTAGAGAGCACTAACATTTTGGTTGTAAAAAATACAAGATGTTAATTTAGAAGAAAACAAATACGACATGCCGAGAAGTAGCAGGCAGCTGAGAGCCTGCTCTAAAATCCTTTTTAAGCCGCGCATCAAATACAAATGCTAGGGATTACTAGAACATCAGTTCTAAGCGATCGATTTACATCACGTTTTATTTATTGCCCACGAACGCCTGCAAATCGATAAAACATGTTCTACTTTCAAGTTCGCACATAGTTAATTGGCCAATTAAGAAACTCGAGTAATACGCGTCTAAATCGGTGTTAAAACATGAGTTCAGCACTAATTTTACCCGCGTGTTATTCAGGGAATATAAGACAATTTATAACTGAGTTTGATGAATAAATTGTAGTTGTATTAATGTTAGTGATAATTTAGCCTTTATTTGAGATAATTTATAGCTTTATTATCCTCTAAGTAATTTGCAGGGAAAATTAACGTGAAACTCTTTTCACTACGAGCTAAAATTACAAATTGATGCAAATTGTCGAAATCAACAAACTGTATCTCAATTTCATGTACTTACAAGACTTACAAAATTTAATTATGTATAGAACCTTTGGTAAAACGTGAATACAATAGTATTTCGTCCACTTGCGACGACAGTGTGACATCTCAAAAACCGTAATTTTACAGAAATCGACGTTTGAGCTTTTAAATGAGCCTAACTCTTAAATTGTTGTCAAGATTTATTATGTATGAAATTATTAGAGTTTATCTAATAATTAAATCAAATATCATAAAGAAAAACACAATTGTATTGTAAAACGAAAAATCTAATAATTCGAGATGTCACACTGTCGTCGCAAGTGAACGATTTGTTTTTACACAACAAAACTAACAATATTTGCTTACATTATTTGCTTGCAAACATATTAAAGGAATGCCACAAATAACTCGGAGGTACCCCGTATGAGAATGCTCAGTGCGGAAGTGTGTCGACTAATATTAAAATATAAGTAATAGTAGATTATTAAACAAGGGCTGTATGACATCAATTGCATACGAGGTTTTTGGCGCCTGAGCGAAGCGAAGGCGCTAATTAACCCGAGTATGCAATTGATGCTTACGCCCGAGATAAATACTCTGCTTTACATATCGATTGTGAGGTAAGTAAACAACAAGACAGCAGGTTTCAATGAACATTTATTAAGAAGAAAAAAATGTGTATTTAATTAAAATTAATAGTAAAATTATTACAATTTGTAAGAGATATGGTCACGTTCTTTTTAGGTATATTTATAGTTTGAATATGAGTTTGTGATGATAAGACTTGAGTTTGAGTGACTTGAGGTTCTTGCATCGTAAATGGCGGCAGTTGACTGATACTATTTTCTTCATTAAAAAATGGCTCAGATGATGTGCTTTGACGTGGTGATTTTAAGTTTATATTTTCTGTTATTTTAGAAGTAATTTTGCTTTTGTTTGCCATCGAATCTTCGATATAACCTTCGGCCACTTTGCTGGACTTCCAGCCGCCGTGCCTTTTTAACAGAGTGAGGTTGGCTCCCGAATCAGCCAATAGAGTCGCTGATGTTCTGCGAAAGCAATGCCCGGTGTATAACTCTACGTTACTCAGTTTTAAATATGTGGCTATTTGCTTTGGCATGCCTGTAAATTTGTTTTTTCCTATTACTTGTCTGTGGCATTTTCCTTTACTGTAATTAAGAAAAAAACGATTTGTATCCACGTTTTCAGGCCGAAGAGCTTGATATTTTTCAACATAATTTGCAAATTCTTCATGCACAACAAATGACCGGTCAATTTTAGTTTTCGTGTTAGGCAGTTTTATGAGTAGTAATTTGTTATGTTTTTCTACATTTTCTATTGTCAAGTTTGTCAATTCCACGGTTCTGCAGGCTCCCGATATCCCAAAAATTAGAACAACCTGTAAAAAAGACATAAGTTGTATTAAAGGCACCAAATTCGCATAGTATTTTTGTGAAATATTTTGGTAACTTATTAAAAAGGGCAAGTAAATACGTAGGTACCTTTATTGCTAAATAAATTTCATCCGGAGCTTCATTTAAGAATTTCTGTACTTCTTCTGCAGTAAATACCTTCGATTTCTTGCTTTTAAAGCCGTCAGACTGCCTTTTCAAGAAAGCAGTAAGTTTAGAAAAATCTTTCAAATTCACGTCATGTTTTGTCATCATTGTAGATTTTAGCATGGAATAAAAGCACCATAAACTGGAAGGTTGTAGCCTCTTAGATAATTCATCAAAATATGATATAAAAACACTTTCAGAAAGAGATTTCACTTTTTTTTCTGACCGCCATTTCATAAATTCGTCGTATGCCTTTACATATCTTTCTTTCGAGTTCGGCGGTAATATATTTTCGACAACTGTTTTTGCCCTTTCTTTAATAAAATCGGGCGTTAGATCTATGTCTTCGTCACTAGACATGTTTAAAACTTTTGAAAAAGAACTCAAACAAGAAAATTAATTATTTTCGCGATGCTTTCGCGCCTACTAGTAGACTGCCTTTTTTTTTTCACGCACGCAAGCGCGTCAAATCTTGCTGGCCAGTTTGATTTTTAAATCGATTCCATCTAACATACGATGTGGAAACAAATAGTTCCATATTTAAAATAAAATCTTTATAAAATAAATTGTCTAGATTCCGATTCGAGTAATTAATCGATACCGAGAAAAAAAAAATTAACTTTTTAAAAATATTCTTCGTGCAGTATGAGTATGACAGTTCTTTTTTCAAATTCCAAAACCTATGCTGTAATGATAGTCATACACCCCGGCATTCAGGGGTGTAAGGGTGTACTTACAGAGCAAGAGATATGTAAAAGCATTTATGGTATTCCAATATAAGAAGGTAAACAATAAAGACACTTCACGTGACCAAAGGGTTGGGTCGTTCTTTGGCCAAAGAATTAGCATTGCCATTCAACGTGGCAATGCTGCCAGTCTTCTGGGCATGTTTCCAGATGACAGCGAGACCCCTCCGTGTCTCGGAATGCACGTAAAGCCGTTGGTCCTGGCTGTCATTCGTGGATCTTTGACAATCGTTACGGGTAGTCAAAAGCCCGAATGTCTGACAACCAGTCTTACCAAAGGGTATCGTATTACCTGGTAACTGGGTTATGGTGGTCAGATAGGCAGTCGCTACATGTAAAATACTGGTATTCAGCTGCATCCTGTTAGACTACTGGAAGCCGACCCCTAACAAAAGGCTAGGCAGATGATGATGAAATCGTATTATAACGGTGGATTTGGTTTAATATCTCTTTTAATTTAGCTCCCATAAATTTCTGCTTTGCTTCCTTTGTCATCGAAATATCATAATTCTTATGTATGTACTTAGCAATAATTTATTGAAAGATTCAGACGAAGAGCAAACGAAGATAAATATAGTATAAATGATTACCTTTGATAATTATACCTTCAAATGTATGAAGGTATATCAGAGGTAGACATTTAATAGGTTAAAGCTTTTTGAGTTCGTAGGTGACGTTTTATCTAGTTTGTGGATCTGTATGTAGGGTGTGCATAAACTAAACATTGTGCGATGTGCAAAAACTCGTTATACATACGTTAATAAATAAATACGTTGATCGAAATGATCATGGAGATTTAAGATTTAATATTTTAGTATTGATAATTTATTCGTTGTCTTCGCTACTTTTATTCTAGTCTGAAATGGCACGTGTCGTTCATCCAGACTCAGAGATTCCTTTCCTTCGAGTTATGCTTCATTTTGTCACATTAATGGCTTTCTCTTTCTCCTATTTTCAAGGAACAGTTTTGAGCATTGCTATTGTAAAGATTAATTACATAAGATAAACGATTCTTCCTTCGCTTTAAACCATAACGGCAATGGGCGTTTTATACTAAGGGCAAATGGAAGAACCTACACCATTCTGAAGTAGGTTTTCGTTTTTTGTAAGTACCATGCAATAGAATGACTATTACTTGGTACAGACGCCAGCACAAGCTACCCGAAACTGTCAAATTTTCCCAATCAACTTTGAACCTTATATTTTAGCGATAAAGTTGAAAATCTATTAAAGAAATTTGACAGATTGTAGTAGCTTGATGTGCCGTCTGTACTTACGAAAAATAATACTGTCATGTTATAAGCACGTTTAAAATGTTCCACGTTTGACAGGGATAGCCAGCACCCTAATTGCGTACGGTAACACATTTTCAATCACAATCTAAATAATGTTAAAGGATGTCGCTAATCCATTGCTTCATATGTTCGAAAAAGTCTGGTTAACAATGTAAAAAACGCAATGAATGTTGTTGAACTGTCAAACTGTTATTGTTGCCATTGCTACTGTTAGTGAGTTACGCAATTACCCCACAGGATGACCAGTGATGGTAAAAGTCTAGTCTACAGGTAATTTTCTCTTCGCTTTAAAACCGTTTTCCGTAAAAGGTTTGATTAAATATCAAATATTGTAATAATATGTGTTCATGTACAGACGCCAGCACATCAACCTACTACAATCTGTCAAATTTCTTTGATAGATTTTCAACTTTATCGCTAAAGTATAAGGTTCAAAGTTGATTGGGAACATTTGACAGTTTCGGGTAGCTTGTGCTGGCGGCGTCTGTAGGTAGGTTGATGTGCTGGCGTCTGTACATTGTTATCTGTCTAGCCGTTTCCCAACTATGTTAGGGTTGGCTTCCAGTCTAACCGGATGCAGCTGAATACAAGTATTTTACATATAGCGACTACCTATCTGACCTCCACACAATCCAGTTACTGGGTACTGTAGAGATTATATGGTGTGGAGCCTATTTGGTGTTCCAACAACAATTACCTACCTCCGCGAGTCCGGGAAAAGTTATTGGCAAGAAATACGAAACAAACATTAATTTAATTTAAGAAAAGAAGACAGTAGGCGTCAGATTTGGCTGACAAGCCAAGAAGCTAAAATATAAAAAAAAAAAATAATTTAAAGAATATTTTTTAGGGATCGAGGGGTCGAAAGTGGACTAAACGTTTAAAGACTACGCTACTTAAAAGAATGATTGCGAATTACGCTTTTTAAAAATAAATAGTCTTTCATCCATTAATCCTGGTTCAGTTAGCATCTCCACGATGCAATACTAACAGTAACCACGATAAGGGCTCATCAATAGATATTTATAAGAAATACGCCTCACATCTTTTTATCATAATATAAATAATATTGCATAGCCGTATGTCATAACTTGGTCACGAAAAATCAAAACTTTTATCAATATGCCTGATCGTGACATTTTCTGCGTTGATGGAAAAGTGTTTTGCAAGTATAATTTACGATATTTATGGTATGATGGCAATTTAAAAATGTATGAAAAATATCGAATTCAAAATCAAACTTATTAAGTTTTTTTTTTTTTTATAAATTAAACATGGGTATTGTGTCATGCTAAATATATAATATCAACGAAAGCCTTATTTGAAGAACACCCTTTATGGAGCACTACCTTCTGCCTGCGATTTCGTCCGCATGAAATTTCTTGTTTTAACGTAAAATATATCCCATGACATTCGGCAATACTGTAGGTTCCCATTAGTGAAAGAGTTTTTGGAATCGGATCAGTAGTTTCTAAGATTACCCAGACATACAAACTGAAAAATTTTACCTCTTTCTAATATTAGACTATTATACAAGAAGCTTTTCTTCACACATACGTAGACAAAGTTTCCAGTGTCTCTGTGTCACCGTTATCTTTGCTATATCTACTTATTTAGGTTTTTAGGCTATTACTTCCTAATAGTAGATATTGCGGCGTAGCACACTAACAGTAGAAATGACTTTAATTTTAACAGTTCAACAACATTTATTGCGTTATTTACGTTGGTGAGCAGACAAATTTTTCGAACATATGTAGCAATGGATTAGCAATTCTACAAAATGATATAGATTGTAATTGATAGTGTATTACGCAATTAGGGTGCTGTTCAGTTACGTAATACTGAGTTTACCATATTGTAGAATTTCAAAACGGTACACTTACATTTAGTTTTACACAAAACCCTTCACTTCCCTTTGTTTCTGAGAGCCTTTCATTTCTAACCCTCTTGTCACAATGGCTTGCACGACTATGATAAAATATAGTCACGTCGAACAACTTTGGCCCCTAACGCCAGTTTTTAATTTGTCGCCGAAATTATCCCTATCGGAGTAATTATCAAGAACCATTAATCTTTTTTTTTTTCAACACTTAACAGCTGATTGGAAACGGTGTGGGGAAAAGTTACGATTTATTATTAGCTATGTTTTTTTTTTTGAGTTTTTATGTTTCACAGTTTCACCAGCATAAATTATATTGTAGGCTTAATTGGATTGTGCAATTTATGTATTTACAGTAAAATGTCACACCTTTATTTTTCTATATTTAATAGTTAAAAAACTAACACTATCATATAGTTAATGAGTGTCCCTACTACAAGCTTCACACCCATGTGAGAAGTTTGCAGTTTAGTTTTTTTTTTATTAAATAAAGTTAAATTAACTCGAAATTTTTCCCATTATCTGAACCATTAACGTACTATTGTTAAGATAATTATTTTTCAGTAATTACCACCACGACCTGCAATAATAGTGATTAAATTCTCGTTATGTAAATTAAGTTTCACGTCATCAGAAACGATCAGACGATAATTTTGCCTCGAAATTGAACATGAAATTATTATATTAATAAATGTAAGCACTTTGTATCTCATTTTAAGTGAAGGTGAAGTGTGGTCTATTCCGTAAAAAATCTCACCGTGAAAAAGTAGGTGAAGTGAGCTGTCTTTCCACCTGGTGTTAGAGATTGACTCTATTTCCATCTTACCGAGCCCCAAGATTTAGACTAACTGTCTAGTTTGGGGCTCACTAGCAAATACTATACTTATTTTAACCTAGCTATAGGTAATATTTTAAGCTACTCATGTCGTCTTAACTCGCTGCTTACTGTATTACCGGCACAATAAATATTATTGTCCATTTCTATTTATCTATTTACTTCAACACTTCACCAAAATTTTCATGGTGAGATTTTTACAGAATAGATCCGCTGTTATTTAAGTTCTTATGGGGAATAAATTCTCTTTAAACTCAAATCATAATGTGGACTCCGCGATCTAATAGAGAGCGATCGCCGCGCAAATACGCGAGGGTCGCGTTTATATGTCTCTTTTTGTTCGATGAACCGGAACGTGTGGTAGCGCCGACACAGGGCGCCTTCTGGTTTTCATCGGCTCGGCTTCGACAAGTCTTAGTGCCCCCGTTATGAAACTTGCCCTTATAGTATTGAGCAAATAACAAAAATCATATTGTCTAAAGTTGTCTGTAGTTTATGTTGTCTTTTGTTTGTGGCTATACTGCTTATTGTGTAGTACATGGATAGTTAAGAAGTAGACACTTTTACACCCGATATGACAGTTTTTTTATTTTTATTTTGCGAATTCAGAATAAAAACTCTGTCAAAAATGAAAACATCAGACCATAGAACTATTATTACTACTTTATATCAGTGCATCAGACGCAGGCTTGACGTCTATACCATTTCATTTTGGATATAAGCTAAGCGTTCAGCTTAATTTGGTGGACTTTTTAGATAATGTCAACAAAAATGCTAGAGGCATGGGCAGTTCACGGGTTTAGCCAATAAAAAGGTTACGATATTGACCTGAACCAAAACCCGGCTACAATATTTTAGGGTGAAACCTTCTGGAACTCACGATATTTCCACGATTTCCAGATTATATTGTTACGACAGTTGTAAAACTGACCGAGATGATAGTTGATTTTGACAGTAACTGTAGATGATAGGTATAGTAAAACTTATTTTTATTTTCTAAGGTTATCTTCATTATGAAAATACTAACGCACCGGACTAATATAGATACTATACACTCATCATCATCTGCCTAGCCTTTTCCCAACTTTGTTGAGGTCGGCTTCCAGTCTAACCGGATGCAGTGAATACCAGTATTTTACATGGAGCGACTGCCCTCCGTAACCCAGTTACCGAGTAATACGATACCCCTTGGTAAGACTGGTTGTCAGACTTTCGGGCTTTTGACTACTCGTAACGATTGTACATTCTCCATCCACGAATGACAGCCGGGAGGAACGGCTTAACATGCTTTCCGAGACACGGAGGGGTCTCGGTATGTAAAGATGGTCACCCATTCACGGACCAACCGCGGCAAGCGTAGCTTAACCTGATCGATCGACCTGTGAGGCTGTTATTAGGTACTTAGCCACGGGCCCCGCCCTGTGTGTACTCCCCGTCACTTGTCCATATAGGTTCATTAGAAAACCAGCGTCAGACAGCATCTGTCTGGCATTAATGCTGAAATGAACCTTTTTGGCGCAGCCGTGAAGCACACACTATTGTTGCTTGAAAAAATATTTTTGTTTTGTTAATTTGGTATTTTGTGTTTCACGAACTGTGTCCAAATAAACTTTTTTTTTCTTTTCTTTCTTTTCCCTAACACTGTCTGACAATAATATTATACTGTTACAATATTTAGTTAATGTATATCTCGATCGGTAAATTACTATTTATCTAGTACAATACTATTTATCGGACATAATAAGGTTTGGATCGATTCTTGATTAGGGTCGAAAGTCTGTATTAAGTATATTCTTTGTACGTATTTTGATATTATGTATTTTGATATTAACCCATTTTCTTGAACACCATTTATATGCTGCCAAAACTCCGTTGTTCGAGGCATATAACGTTGATTATCCTGCCCGTATGCCAATTTATTTGAGGTCGTCGCATTAATAATGTATCTTCCATCATCCTTATTAGGTAGTTTACTCAGAGTTATTTATTCTACCTGACCTGTCCCTTGTCACTTGGGAACAGCTTTTACCTTTTGGATACTTGTCTCCGTCAGTTGTCACGTTTTGATTCACTTTTCAATAACATAATCACACAATCCAGCCATCGTTCGTCTTTTTCTTTCTTTCTTATATTTCTCTTCTTCTTATCACAGTGTGTTGCTTACCTATAGAAAATTATTATTGTCATTGTAACTTGTATACTTGTTACCTGTTTCCACTCTATATTAGCGCGCTCCAGTCGCTCGTTGGCGGCTACCCGCTGCTCGTGCCGGGCCGCGGCTTCGCGCAGCGTGCAGCCGCAGCAGGAGCACCGTGGGCATGCGTTGACGCAGCCCGACTCGGCGACCGCATTGGCAGCAGGTGGGGGGCCGTTGGCGGGTACAGTTGCCATATTTGCTGTTGCTCCACCTGCACAATACAAAGACCACTCTGTTATTCTGGTCTCCTGGTAACAGACAAGAGTTGACGGACTAAAATGTATTTCTTAAAAAAACTTGTCGCTTTTTCTAAGAAGTTCGTAAGCGGAGACGTCCGTCATATACTAATAATTAACTTATTCGAGAAAAGTTTTATATGCATATGCATATAAAACTTTTCTCGAATAAGGTATTTACAGTTTTTATTTCGTTGTTGTTGTGTTTTTGAAATAACAACTGTATCAAACAGTGTT
The DNA here is from genome assembly GCA_963669345.1 of Gortyna flavago. Lineage (NCBI taxonomy): Eukaryota > Metazoa > Arthropoda > Insecta > Lepidoptera > Noctuidae > Gortyna > Gortyna flavago. The sequence continues at coordinate 13,917,751 of OY770126.1, forward strand.
GAACTAAATCTAAACACATTGTAGTAAATACCTTAATAATATTAGCTTTTCCAAGCCTAAAATCGAGTCACGTTTCAATTATAAACGCCGACAAAGATACCTACCTATTTATTTAGCCTTTCTCACGAAGTCACGGTTAAATCCTAATAATTGAAAGTCACGTACACTTTTGGGCAAGTGATCTTTATTTTACGATTTATGGGGGTTGATATTGATTTAAAACCGTCATCAAATTAAAATGTCAAGTTATTTGAAATTATAGATTTACTAGCTTCTGCCCGCGACTTCATCCGCGTGAAATTTGTAGTTCTGACATAAAATACTCATACGTATATCCTATAACTGTCTCCCGCGCCCCCGTTACTTCGTTTTCGCTTAGCGTTCTTTATGCTTTTTTTATATATTTTCGGCTCTTAAGGGTAATAGAGTGATGTTAACAACCTTCTTCAAAAGTTGGGCTATCAAAAGCAAAAATAATTTTTTAAACCCGACTGGTAGTTCCAGAGATTTTCAGCTTTAATATTAGTAGGTATAGATACATAAAGAATTTCATCAAAATAGGCTACTTTTTGATCCAACTGAAACGTTTTGTGACCAATTCAAGTTTTAGCCCAATATTAGAACATTAATGGACCTAATAAAACGACAACCCAATTTAATTAGGTACACGATTTTATAAAGGAAAGTATACTATTAATAGTCCTCCAGACCGTATTTCGGCCATGGCGGCGAATTTTAACGAAGACTAGCCTTTGGCACGGGAGGTAAAGGTATTGTGCACATAATATTAGATTTTATTCCCATCCAAGATACACGGATTCGTAATTCCCGCAAGAACGATGAAATATTATTTGCTGGAACGCGCGACGATATTCGAGATACGAGTATATTGAAATTGTATCCAGCTGCGACGGAAACATGCACAGAAAAATCTTAATTGGTGCATGTCATGCACGAATTTCGCTTTTATGTGATTTTTTTATGATGCGCATAAAGGCGAAATTCCATTGACTTGATCTCGCCATTATTTCTACATTTCCATTTAGTCTAAATAAATTCTTTATTGTTTTTTGACAAGGAACAGCAATGCTCTTGAAGCCCCTAAGGCTTTGGTAGGTAGGATTCTGATTTGTGTAGGAAACTATAACATGATTTTTATAAATTGCATCCCAGCGGGATTCAATCGCGAAATTCACGTTCCTTTAACTAAAACGAATACAAAATCATTTCAAGATAAAAATACTAAAATAATAAAAGTCCCTTTTGATATGCATTCTGAACACGTTTAGCTATATGTTCAGCCTAAGTAGGAGGCAAATCCCTTACCACGTGAGAATATTAAATTTACTAAGGAAGCATAATCAACAGGTACCTATGCAGAAATGTGTTCGGTGCCAAAGGAAATGAATAGTCCGCTGGTACTTGCGAAAACTAATGTTAGGAGAAGCAGGTGTTTTGAAGAAAATGTCAAAACAAAACCTATAGGGTACTTCCCGTTGACCTAGATTCATGAAATTTGACAAGATGCAAGGTCGCATAGCATAAAGGAAAATGTCCGAAAATCGTAAATTTGTAGTTTTATATAATTTTTGGTTCTACGAGATACCGGTTTCCTCACGATATTTTCCTTCACCGTTTGAAAAAGCAGTGCTGATTAAATTATTCACTTACAGAATGCAAAGAGCATGCTTAGGTTCGAACCCTCGACTCGTAAGTCGGGGCCGTTACCACTGCTCCATTCCAGAGAAAGAACATTTAACAATGTGTTAAATGATTCTAAAAGAGAGAAAGAATATAATAAATCAAAAAGTGACAAGTGAACGTTTAAGCAACCCGCATAAATCTTCTCAAGTTGATAGTGGATACGACTTCGGCAGACTTGAGAATGGTTTATCATATTTTTTCAATAAAATCGGCCTAATTGGTACTTCAACGGCAAGACAGTGTATCACAGATTCTATCTTATTGGTTATTACAAAAATTCGGGTCACTTATCACAGGAATGATTGGAAGAATTCCAGTGTAGGTTCTCAGTGTTATAATAATTGTAACGAGTGTATAGTAATTAACAAAAAGAAACACATATAGGTACCTAATAGTAAAACAACATTCAAAACGATGCAGTGTTATAATAAATGTGGCAAGCAATCTGTGTGTTTTTGTTTCTCGTTTGTGGGGCGTTTACCTGTATTTCTAAATAAAATTTCTCAATGGAACATCATATCTCGGGAAATTAAAGCGAAATAATTGTTACGATTTTTAGGTAACTCATCCAGCCTAAGCAAGTATACATCAGTAATCTAAGCATCTTTTCAGTAGGCGTTGTACCTACCTAACAATGTAGAGGGCAGAACGGCAAAACGATTTCAGAATAGCCAATTTAGATGGTAAACTGCTACTGGTCCAAAAGCTATTTTGGATAACTGTTTTGGCGACAGTTGGGATTTATCTTGTATTAAATATGTAAAATAAAAACCAAAAAAATACGGGTCTAGCTAAAATTTCCTCTGACCATTATCTGCTTTCGTACAGGCTACTCTTCACAAAGGTTTTTCAGCATTTCTTTTATTCGTTTTAAGGTTTATGTTCTTACCTAGATGGTTGTGGTTGTGACGTGCGAAGCGCGGTGAGGCGGGTGTTAGCGGGGCCCCGTCGCATCGCACCTCCGCCTTGAGCCGGGAGCCTGTGCGGGGGTTCACCTGCACCCCGGCTGATGTCATCGTGCCGCCGTCACCCTGGTAGATAAACTAGGAATAATATGGCATTAAGGACTGTAACGTCTATAACTACAGTAGGAACTAGCCAAACCCTTACCCAGGTGGCAAGATGAGAGTCTCATGGTAAATTAGACTTCATCGGAGAGGTATAATCTCTGGCATTGTTCTCAAGGACGTTCGAGACTTCGATGAGCCGAGCAAAGAATGATGTTCATAATAATAAAGTACGAGTGGCACACCCTTGGCAGAAAACTAGCTGAAAAGTTTGCTAAAGTCTAGCCTTTTAAATATCGATACGAATGTTCGTTTTTCTAGTCGACTCTAGCCAATATAGTTTACCAAGGGACATCATAACTCAATGATACAGTACTTATGTACTATTCAAGTATTCAATTCCCATGCCACAGACAGAATAACAGAAAATCCTGTACAAAACAGCGCTCAAGACTTTATAAAAAGACAGATTTATGTACGCAATAAAACATCTCTCCATTTGAAAGACTTCGATTTGTTTCGTATTCGATTTTGAACAGCATTTGACCAAAGCAATAACATTGCCAAATGTTATATTGGAACGCACAAAATCGCATAGCGCTGCATAGCTTTTTGGTATAGAAGTAGGTAGTAACCGTTTGGTTTTAAATTCCCAGTAAACAAAGTTGATGCATAGTATTGAAAGTACCCAGAATTTATTATTTACTGAATGGGTGATCTGCAAAGTGTAAATAACACAACAATACATGGACACTATGGCAAGAACCTTATTTTAATTCAAAGCTTGTTCAATACACTAACCAAATGGTGTAGTAAGATTTATCCATAAGTAATCGAGATTTATTATCGTGGCCTAATTTTCGAAGTCGTTTACATTTTCACACAAACATTACATATGTTCTCTTAAAACTTTCTAAACCTTAGATACTTTATTTATATTTCCAAATCTATACTTATAATAAAATAGCAACCTTAGCATTTTTGTCCTTTTGTCTGGATGTGTGTTCTGGATTGGAGCAAAACGGCTAAACGGATTTTGATGAAATTTCTCACACAGCTAGTTTATAACCTGGATTAACATATAGGATACTTTTTATCTCGGTAGTACGTTCCCGGTGGGATAATTTCCGACCTCTACGCGGGGGAAGACACGAGCAAAAGCTGGTTATAGGCAGCAGTATTTTTTCACGACTGTAACTCCTTTTTTACTAGCCTACACTGGCCTTTGCCCATTCCAGGGCAAAGGCCTCCCTCCACTTCTTCCATATTTCGCGAGCCCGCGCGTCCTCCTGCTTTGACTCCTTACCTACCTTTATTTTTCAAAACAGCTTTAGATACCTTATTTATATTTCAGTACTTCACACAAACACGTACATTTTCAAACTTAGCTCAATTTAATTTCAACAACAAATCAGCTTTGACACTGAGCTTATGAAAAACTTAATGGTTACGAGTTCGAGACTTCAAATTAGAAAATCGAAGTCCCCAGGGCTATCGGAGTTTCTTATAAATCGAGTTTGGAAGTTATTTCCATATTTCGATACAGATAGATTCATAAATTAAATGTATATTTCTTAATGGCAATACTTTGAAGTTTTGAAAAAAAAAAAACCTATAAAATAAAAATATAACAATTAAGTAAAGGTTATTCTCAAGTCCATGTTTTGTAGGTAGATTGTACCATTTCGCTTACGCAAACACATGTAAACCAGCTTCGCATCTTTTACCTTCAGTTAAAAATAACACCAATAAATTATACCAAACAAGATAACAAATACTGAAAATAGGCGTACTTCACGCAAAGCGAAAACTGTTACTCAAAGGACAATTGCTACCAACAAAACGTTATTTTTACTCGATATTTTGGTCCCTCGGTAGCGTTTACAATAGTGATACATAGCAGAGGAACCACATGGGAAAATGTTTGTCGGTACACTTTTGTATCTAGTCGTACCTCAGGCATTTTCAGGATTTAAATAGTCTCCACAAGTGTGTTTTAATAACAATTATTAACTGGGGGCACGGTAGTGCCCCCGCCAAGTCGAGCAAAAAGCGGCACGGCCGTACCTAAAATCCTTTTTTCGAAACGGTTCAGGCCATTTCCCCTATAACTTCGTTGCGGATAAAACTAGAAGCCTGAATTTTCAGTAACAAAGCAGGCATTGTATAGACACGGTATATTTGACATTTCATTCAATTAATAATATAATAATATCCTTGGACATTTCACACAACGCCATTTAGTCCCAAGCTAAGCAACCTAATGCTTGTGTTATGGTAACGAGATGGCTGATAAACTACTTACATACATTTTTTTTTTGTAAATACATATATATTATAGATAGAACACCCAGACCCGGAACAAATACTTGTAGGTCGTACAAATATTATGTTCCGTGCGGGAATCGAACCAGCGACATGCTGCGCAGCAATCAATCGCTCAACCACAGCGCCAATCATGTCGTCAAAATTTGTTCTAGTATTTTAAGAATTATAACTAGTAAAAGTTTCTTAATTTTGTCACTCACTCACTCACTGACTGACGGATCATCAAAACTCTAAAGGCACTTCTAGCAGATATAGAAGCTTCATATTGAGAATACAATTAGTGTATTAATCAAGGAAAAATTAAAATATTTTGCAATTACGGTCCACTTTTCTAGATACACCAACTGCATAAATAACTTTGTAATCCACTTTTACATTTGCAGCGAATGAATCAGTGTACCTGTTTAAGTATAATATAATGGAATAATAGGTACCTATCTACACATAGGTACCTAGATAAAATTATGTTCAAAGGTAACTTGTAAAATGGTCAATCAACGGAATAAAAAAGCAAGAATGGGACATGTCTTATGAAGTTGTACCAAAATTCCGCAAAGTATTAAGTAGACTAAATTGCCCGAAATTGCTATGAAAGAAAGAACACTAGTAATCTTAACCGCGGCCGGCGGAGGTGGCGTGCCACGCTGCCCGTCTGCTACAGAAAGGCGGCCACTTTCTTCCAGGCAAGCTTTGGGTCTTACTGTGATATCGCAGGTATACCTACACACAAACCACGTTTTATTTGACTTACGTAAATTGTATCAGTCAGTATGGGTATCAAAATTTTAATACTCTATAGGTAAATCTAATTCCATAGAAAATAATGGGTTAAGTAATTTATTAATTTAAAAAAAACTTTGAGTGCGGCAGTGAGTGCCGCACATTAGTTCAAGTTAATCCTCTGTTTATTTTATGTTTTAAATAAATAGATTGACTTGGCAATCGCACTAACCAATTTAATTTAATATAATATGTATTACTTGTGAGATACATTGTGTTTTCATGCGATGGCCAAATCAATACATTTATATAAAACATAAAAAGTTTTTAATATTAATATGGTCACTAGGTATTAGATGTTGTTAGGTTAGCTAATTCCGTAATAACTTAAGACAGAAGTTCCCTTAAGTACGGACTGAATAAATTAAACGACTTGGTATTACATGGATCCCACAACTTTTTACGGTAGAAGAACTGAGTTGCGAGACTTGTTTTTTTTACAAGTTATGTTTTTGATGGCAAACTCGTTTACAGGTACAAGTTTGACTACTGCTATGACCACTATTAGCACCTAGCGCCAATACTATTCAACCTCGCAAAGACGGCGAGAGAGAAGACCTTTGTTACTTGAAATAGATGAGGAATGAGAGTGCTGAGGAGGGTGACGATATAAATAAAATGTCCGTATCATCTTTAACTCTCCATTAATTTTTATCGTTACAGTACACAGCCAGCGTGCGGCCCCGTTAGGTGGCGAAATAGTGTTGCCAGTTGTGTGCACGTTACCATTTGAATGCAATAGTGATGTGGTATCGAGTGCATGGTAAACCGATATCGCCACAGTTCCATGAAAAAAGCATGACACCCATGTTTTTGGAGAAAAAATATTGGAAACCAAAAATAATGAATTCATAACAAAAATGTAGCTATATTACATATTAAAATAAACTGTTTCTATAAATTGCGTGCAGATAGGATAACACATTGAATAATCACTATATCATTTCTCTTCATACCTCCTAAACACATACTGAGTCCTCATTGAGTTGTCCATATAAATCCTTTCATCACGTGTACTCCGAATTAAGAAATAGGTAATCATTCACATATCATATATAAACGAGCTTTGTAGGTCTTCCTTCGTCGGCGTGTCATTTTTTGTGTCGTTATTAGGAACAAAATTAGCTTGAAGCATACAGTAATCCTATTGAATCGATCAGCTGATTCAGATAAAATCCGCCATCTTGCCTCTTAGCATCCTAATAACAGTGCACCGGTGGAGTATGATTTTGACAGCTAAATACTAATCAATTGCTTAGCGACCTCTTCGCGCTAAATAGCGTTTATGAATAAGAATTTTGCTAATCAGTTACTTAGCCATTTATAAAAAATTAAGAGACGTTTATAAATAAGACTGAAGATCCTCACGAACAAGATTAATTATGAAGGTCCGAAAGTCTCCGTCGTCTAAAGAAAATGGATCACTTCTATTTCTGTAAACCTTTCTTCGAAGCGGACGATTTTGACAATTGTCCGATGTAGGTAGGTCTATGTGCGTAGGTAAGAACAAGAAAAACACAGTAGGTTAGGTAGTTTGACCCACCTAATTGTAATTAATGCTTTCAGTTTTTGGGAATTTCTTAGTTGGACGTACATAATGATGTGTGTTTTGTGTAGTCGCTTTTGGTTTACCACGTGTAACCAAAATTGTGTCTATATTTGATATTGGGGGATAGCCTTTGAATAAAATGGCCTTCGGTATATGAAAAATAAACCCTGATACCTATTCAATCAAAACGTATGAAAAAAGCTTTCCACGAATTCAGATTTGTTTCCATATTAAAAAGTTGTTTATTAATGGATGAAGTATACCTTAAAAAACATGAATACACCGTTCTGTTCCTCTTTGAAGTTACCTGGTTCATTTTACGAACTCAAATTGACAATAAAAAATTTATTATAAATTATTATGAACAAATATTGGCTCTGAACTTTGCATAATCACTACCCGTAATCCTGGCACTCAGTGATATTATTAATTAATTCATCATAATATTCAATGAACTTCGGGCTTTGGATATCCAATGAGCCAGTGCCACTTTGGTATTGAGGTTAAAATAACTTCAAAGTTAATTAAGTACCTACCTGTTAATCATCATTTATGAAAAACTTATTTCTAAATTCCGCTACTTGACTTCTAAATTCTGCTATTGTGTTGTCTCTCTAGAAAATTGCAGTTTATTGGAGATCTAATAAGAAGTGCTGCTGCCTATCTTTATGTCGGAATCAACATCATCTCCAGTCTAATCACATTGCTAAACCTGCATCCCAATGTCGTAATTCACTTTTTTTTCACAATCCGTAAGGTTTTGAAAGGAATCCTTAATCATAAAAAACCGCCCAAGTGCGAGTTGGACTCACACACGAAGGGTGCCGTACCACCATACATACCGTTTTGCGTGAATGTGACGCATGTTTCCCCCCTACCTTTTATTATTTTTTGTGCTTGTTCTTTTTTTTGCGTCATGTTCACCGCGAATAAACGTTTTTTCTTTCTTTCTTCTATACAATATTTAACACTACATATAAAATAACGACAAAAAAAAACATGTTTGTTGTATGGGAGCCCCCTTAAATATTTTTTTTTTCAGTTTTTAGTATTTGTTGTTATAGCGGCAACAGAAATACACATTCTGTGAAAATTTCAACTGTCTAGCTATATCACGGTTCATGAGATACAGCCTGGTGACAGACTGACAGACGGACATTGGAGTCTTAGTAATAGGGTTCCGGTTTTACCCTTTGGGCACGGAACCCTAAAAATTATCAATACAACTCTCTTAGTTCATATTACCCTATTGAATGACTATTTCATGAAATCATGACATTTGAGGCCAATTCTAACTTAAAGATTTGTATTGCTGATTCTAATAATTATATTTCTGTGAAGCCATATTTGTTACGGTCGCGGATAATATTTTATTCAACATACATACTGACAGTAGAGCAGTGGTGGCCCAGTGGTAACGGCCGCGACTTACGAGTTGAAGGTCGTCGGTTCGAACCCAGACAGGCGCTTTACTTTGTGTAAATTATTTCATCACCATTGCTCTCAAAACGGTGAAGGAAAACATCGTGAGGAAACCGGCATGTCCTAGAACCAAAAATTCGAAGACATGTGACATCTACCAACCCGCACTGGGCCCGCGTGGTGGATTACTGCCCACTCCCTCTCACAGAGAGGAGCCCTGTGTCCCGGCAGTGGGAACATTATAGGCTAATTATGTAGGCACATACGGACACTGACCTGCAAATGGCAAAAACATAAGTAAATTTGAATTTCTCAGACTACCTTAGTTCATCTCCCTTAAGCCCATTTTTTATTGGTAGTTTCTATATTTTCTTTGTAAAACAGCACAAGCACCTTGGGACTACCCCTCAGTACCTGGCTTTCAGATGAAATGGTGTGAGCCATTTTGCATTGAAATTTAATACCGTCGTTTTCGGGTGTGAAAAGCCTCTGGCGACTCCTTTGACAATAACAGGCAATTGATATTTACAGGCAGTAAATCAACTGGCTAGGCAATTATTTTTGGGTTGTTTGTCTCATGCATCACTGGGTGTGTGAGTAAAGAATTTATGGACGGGGATTTGTAAATGAAGATATTTGTTCTATGACTGATATTAAAAACTTGGATTCTAATCAAGCTGGATTGTGTTGTTTTCATAGAAGTTTACAATCACCATGAACATTCAACTTCAGAAAATATGCATAGATAGTTTGTTTTTAGACCAATTGGACAGTACTGTTAGAGTGGATGAAAGCTTTAAATTACATTTGAAAACCTCATACGAGTAATTTTGTTACTGGTTCTGACCCCAACATAGTCGGGAAAAGGCTAGGCAGATGATGATACGAGTAATTTTAATCTTCGATTATTTAAAAGTGGCCCATTTATTTTACCTTTTAGGTACCTACTCACGAAATGCAGGACCTCTCGGTACCGTCCGGGACAATGGAGAAGTCGGAAGTTTGTGTGTGTGCTATGTGCTGCCTACTAACGTTAGTTATAAAACCTCATTAAAGCATGTTTAAAATAAACTACGTCAAAGCTCTCGTACCTAAGTATCGGCTCAAATGAGGTAGGCTAACGTTTGCTCGGTTCGCAAACAAGACGCGTCCATCAAATTAGTTAACAATCACCGCATGGTGGCTGCGGGCGGCAGTAGGCACTGTTAATATGGTCACCACATAGATATACATGAAAAGTTTCGACTCCAGCTACTACATGGGTTCATTGCTTTTGAGTGTAAGTACTCTAAAAAGCTCGAGTAAGTAAAAATCAATGTTGGTCGAGCCGTACTTTATGATTTTAGTGCATGACTTTGTTTTTTTTATTTTTATTTACTACTTTGTTTTTAAATTTACTACTTTGTTTTCAAATTTTGTGTTTCCAAATAATCAGAACACCTACTTGAGTTTGTTTTAGTACGCCCGTGATCTTGTAGAACTGTGAATGGCTAAAATACTTAAAGCACTTTGTTTCCATACGGTTTGAGCTCCTCATCCCATAACTACATGGATATTATCTCATATCATCGTCATAAATTCCCCCTAATACCTAACCCCCCCCCCCCCCCCCCCCATTACCTAATTCCAAAACATCATCATACGTCGAGCCATGCTGTGGGAGCGAGGATGCTGCATTAGTGAACCCACGTACCAACGCCGGACAACGGGACGTGCCGCCTCGAGTGACACTGTTGCTACGGTACGTTTGCTTTAAGTGTGTGTGGCGTGACTTACGCGTGAGTCCGCGTGACCCGTCTTGGAAAGCCATCTTTATAGGAATGAGTATTACCTTTGGAGCGTCGGTGTCAAGGTTGATGAAGAGCAAGCGCGCGAGGCGCTGCAGCACCAGCTCGCGCAGCACCGCCGGCACCGGCTGCCCTCTCACTCCTCTACGAGCAACACCACACGTTCACACAAGACATAATAATGACGACATTATGAACACACATAATTATAAGTAGTTATAAATACCGAATCAATCATAGACGTAACTACAGGAAACCCAGAAAAGATATGCGCATCGGTAATCTTTGTATTTCTATATTAGCAATTTAGCACAAAAGTTGAGACACAGTGGTAAAGCTGTACCTATTATATATGTTTTGTACTGCCGCGCTTTGCAGCAACTAGGGTTGCGCGTTTATATTAAAAAATCTCTCTGTCGCATGTCGGGACTACTTGCCTACTCCGATCGCAGATTGTCACCATTGTGTTTACAAAAAAAAACATTAGAGTTGCATAGATTTGTTAACCTATATTATTGTAATCATGGTAATGCAAAAAGGCAAGTACTTTCATGGTTGTAACAGCTCCATATTAAATCTCTTCACTGCGCGTTCGTATTTCCGAAGATCGACGATGATTTTCGAAGCGCATACTTTTTTTGTGATTCTGTACCCACATAAATGTAAAAACATATAAAAAGTAAAAAAAAAAGTCACACTCGACTTGGATATATTTTAATTTAAAAATCGAATGAGTTTTTCGTGATTTCAAGACAGAAAAAGTATAAAACTTATCAAGATAAATCCGCTCACTGTACAAAGATTGCCCTCCCGTATACCCGTATAGTCGGGTAAAACGAACCCCACACGCAGAGAAAAAAAAAACAAAAACAAACACGACTATGACTCCTTTAATTTCAGACGAGCGTAATATTTGTTCAGAAATTATAAAAATCTACCTTAACCCAATACCGAACATATTTTCAGCTTTCGACATCACCTTTATTTGCATGTCTAATTTGGTGGTTGAAAAACGAGCTTTAATTAATTCAATTCGTTCAATCTGTTATACAAACGCGAATATTAATTCATCATAAAATTCATATTGTGAGCGTTCAAATTGAGCAATTTATATTTCGTATAAAATGGCATGGCCGTTTTGTTTGATTAATAATTAGAGTAATTACAAATTAGTTATTAAAATAATACGTAAGTAATGTTCAATAATGATAATTAAACTCGCCTGTAAGATATGTTGAGCGTGACGACTGAAAGGGACGCTGAAAACGACACTAGACACGTGCTAACTCCATAATATAAACCTGAAAAGAAATTTACTGTTAGTTTAAAAGTTCAGTTAAGCGAAACTATGAATAACTATATTTAAGTACATGAAAGGAAATCTTGCGGTTTCTACTTCTCTACGTTACATAAACAATATAGCTACGAGAGTATTATGTTATCTGTGCTGAATAAAAATCCTAATCCAAACTAATGTTATAAATGCGAAAGTGAGTTTGTTACGCTTTCACGCTAAAACGGCTGAACGCATTTGGATGAAATTTAGCACACAGATAGACCACGACCTGGATCAGAACCTAGGCCTACATTTCATCCTGGATCGCAGTCGCGGGTAACAGCTGGTAACCTATAATACTAAGCAGTTCAACGTACCTACTCGATCGTAAGCTTATAAAACAAAGAGAAATTTCAGTTATATTATATTGTTTGTATTATCATTATACCCCACTAAAGTTTCCTCAATGTGACATAATAGAAAACCTTTCAGTTCAATATAATGTATTGCTTACGCTAGACATTCCCTTGTCAAAACGAATAATAGGACACGCCCACTACCCTTATTAGGAAGTACATACTTAACCAGGAAACTACGCTCTACTTACTAAGAAAGAAAACCAATCCATAAATAAAACAATAAAGAAAATATACCTAACATTTTGTTTTTGTTTTTTGTTGAACATGGATGGACTGTGTGAATGATGATGTAGGTACCTAGTTAGAAAGGGGGTGACTACCGAGATGACGACTAATAGAGAAGTATGGAAGAAAAAGACATGTTGCGCCAACCAAAAATACATTGTCATGGGCAGATGATGAATGAAGATTTTTTTTATAAAACATATTCTATAACACTCAGGGATAATAGGTATAGATTCCCATTAGTGAAAGAATTTTCAGAATCAGATCAGTAGTTCCGATGTTTACCCCACCCCCTACAAGCAAACTTTCTGTAATATATTAGTAAGTATAGATTATAGATTTATGGATTGTTTTATCTTCTAATTTAGTGTCAACATTTATAAACATAGAAATATAGTTTTACTAACATGGTTCTTTCCGGATTGCGGGTTTAGTTTGAGACTCGAATAAATACCATCTTTGAGCGTTCGCGATGACGACGAAGTGTTTAACTGTTGCTGAAGTTTCGTGTCCGTAACTTGACATTAGACTTGTCAATTGTTTGTCCAAACTATGGTCCAAACAAACAATTAACAAGTGACATTAGACTTGTCAATTGTTTGTTTCGACAAACAATTGACTAAACATGAACCCCTTTATTCATAAACGTTGTTTACAGTGAAGTAGTGATCATGCGACTGTTTAACCATACATTCTTGACGTTTGAACTTCACTTAACTTTAATCATCGTTTATAAATCAATCCCGAAATACTAATACTTAAATAAAAATAACTTACTAACGAATAAATAAAAATAACTTACTTATAAGAGGCGTCTTCTCCGTAGGTGGCAATGTGTCCCTTATAGTCATCAAGAAGACGGTCATAGACAGAAGTGCACTTATGCCCAGGGTCACCTTTTCACCTGACTCCGACGGCACGTAGAACACTAGAAGAGCTAGTGGAAAAATATGAAAAGTTTTATTTAGCTTCGCTGAGAAATCTCACTTATGTTATCTTGTTCGTGCCAAAATATTTATGCAACTTTCTTCAAAAAAAAAAATTAAAAACATTTGGTTCGAGTAGGTATTGAATTAAATATTATAGGGCCACTTAAATATGGCCACAACTTTCTGATAAACGCTGTATAAATACACACAGTTGTCTGTTGAGTGATTTAAGCAATTATGACTAACAAAAACGCGAAATTAGCCTTCAGTAAATAAATATGATTGCCATGAGGATGAGTCTTTGTGTTTGTTTGTTTATTGTATTATTCTACTTGAACGTGTGTATGAATATCTTGAGTATTCTTGTTTTCGCTTGGCACATTACGTGATTTAGGTCCATCATCATATTTATACTATGGTAATAAGAGCTTGTTCGTAAAGACGAAACTTCCTTGAACTTCTCGGCAATCAGTGGTTTGTCGTAATAAAATACGTAATGAAGCCAATCCACGTAGCCTCTTGTTGTGAACGATGTTACGGAGCTGAATCACGGTTCGATTCATCTTCAAAAGGTTTAAGACTTCTTAGAATTTAGTTTTAGTTTCAAGAATGTTGGGACTCGTTAAACTTTAAGAACGTGATCATATAAAGATACCTAAACCATTTTTACTTGACAATACCATAATGAAAATAGAATAAAACTGTTATCAGAGACTCGCATAATTTTGAACAGTAGTAGTAGTTTTTTTCAAGTGTGTTATTACAAGCTTTTATTCATTTGCCTTGTTAGTTATTTAGTGTTTGGGTCAAATCTTGCAACTGAATTTTATAACAGTTATCCCGAACTGATTAAGCCGAAATTTTGCATACACGCTTGGTTTGGATGACAATGCACGTTTAGCCATTAAGTCCATGCGTTTAGCTTAGTGACATCATTCTAAATCCAATGTGGCGGACAACCAGAGATGGCGGACTAATTGATTTTAGGGCTGATTTTTCAACGACAGATATTTTTTTCAAAAATTAGCTTCTGACAGATTTTGTACGGAAAAGCTGTCGAAAATTCAAAATTATCCCTCGGATAAAATTATCTGGCGTTGGAAAAATCAGCCCTTAGTATAACTGAAATATTGATAAGCTTGTTTTAAAAAAGTTTTTATTTTTTTAATTTGTATCCGCAAATAAATAGATAGCCGCTATATAACACAAAAAAACAATGCGAAATAAAAAAAAACCTTGATTATCATTCCACACGGAATATACATAATATTGCCATATATTTAGTTACAAACGCGAAATTAGCACTACTAATGTTTTCTATCGACAGTGTCTAATTGTTTACCTTAGGTAGGTACCCATATTATGTTTATTAATCCTGATACAATTTGCCTCAATTTGGAGTTCAACCTCACAATTAGCGGCTAATACCAAACAACTAACGTTAGCTCTTGTACGATTTCTGAAGTTTTATTAATGGTGGAACGGGTTGAATTTACAAACAGAATTAGGTCATTAATTTTGCTTTTTGTTAATATTCATACCTAATGATTTTTGCGGTTATTTGAGAATATTGTACAAAATTATCAAACAATTCCAAGTCCCTATTAAGAGTTTACATGCTTCGATCTACACAGACACAGATCTAAACGAAACTCCACTTACCAATTCCGTTAATAAGGAGGCAGGGAAGAATAAGATTAAATACGTAGAACATGGGTCTTCTCCTTAATTTGATGATGTATGTGATGTCAGGGTAGGGCTCCACGCAGCAGGAGTAGTACTGGTCGTGGCGGATGGCTTCGAAGCTCACCAGGTCGAACTCGCCGTTCGTCTGGTAATTCGTTGTGTCTCCTTCGTCGAACTGTTTCTTTAGATCCAGCTAAGGAAAAAAGAACGAGATTTTAAAATTCTTAATTTTTTTATTGGCTTACATTTACTTCAACTTAGGGACCAGTGCAAGTTTCATCAAAATCGGTAAAATTTTTAAGATATGGACTAATACGTGTAAAAAGGAAACATCTCAAAACCTTGATCAAATTCTAATGCAATATTTACACTACTTATTACAAACAATGGTCACAATCCAATTAATAGTTTCGGAGAAATGCGTGGAAAAACACCTATAAAAATGACGACAAAAAGTATCTCCTGATAAGTCTGCTCGCCTAGTACCATGCTTCACAAAATGTTAATTTGGTCTGCGTGATTTTTTTCTAATCACAAGCACTTCTAGCCTAGGGTTGGGTTTACTTTTAGGCAGGTAACGCGACTGATCTGAGAAAAATCACCTTCAAGAATACAATAGGGCCATAAACGGACGTTACGCATAACGGACATAACGTGACTCCCTTCTTTTATCGATTACGACTACTATATTTCTTTACAAAAAAAAAGGAAAGTTTAATGGATGACCAGAAAGGGGAGATGACAACTGATAAAGACGTATGCAAGAA
Source organism: Gortyna flavago (assembly GCA_963669345.1). NCBI lineage: Eukaryota > Metazoa > Arthropoda > Insecta > Lepidoptera > Noctuidae > Gortyna > Gortyna flavago. Next base: position 13,933,630 of record OY770126.1, read on the forward strand.
AGTAAGCAGAGCCGACCACAAATGAATTAGTAGGATGACTGGAGGCTGATGACCTATTAATATGATATTAGGAAACAGCTGAAGGAATGTTATCCTAATTCCTAATTCCAGCAAAAGATGAAGGTTACTCCGTTTTGAACTTTACCCACACAATCAAGTGGGGTACCTCTTGAAAGCCCCTTAGGTAAGAATGTCAAAGTTAAATTAAAGGTAATTCAGGCCAAATTATTCAAAGGAGTAAACTTTACAACTCCGAAAATGGCAAAATCTTAAATATGTACGAATCCCGTCTTCAGGAATGTTAGATCGGGAAAACCGATTTGAAAGGAGATAGCATCCTAATTTAAAAGTCAAATAACACCGACCCGAGAGACATCAAATTTTAAAGCGATAGGTTTTATAGACAGGAGCCTGAAAAGATTTTTTCAGGAGAATATTTCGGTATGAAATTGACCCCGTATTTTGAATCATTCATTCAAATTCCTGGTTTCTGTTGTGCAAATATTTTATTAAACAGGCCAAGAATTTTCGGAGCACCTTAAGTCAAAGTTTCTTAAATTAATAGAGGTTATAAATCCGCTAGCTTATTTTGGTCCGATTGTTGAATCAGACATTTTCATAACTGTCTTTTTGGTATGTTTACAAAAGGCTCATAAATACATTAATCTTTTTGGAATTGAATAAGACTGTTATTGCTTAGGTTAGAATCAATGAGCCAACAAGTAGACGAAAGATATTTGGAAATAATGTGAATTCAGAACCATCACCTGTTTATTTCTTAGAATCAAGTTAATTTCAGTTGAAATTCATTAACAATTGGCTTTTGTTTCGTCAATCTTTCTTAGCAAGATAAGATAAAATCTAAAATCTGACAGCCAAGACCTAGACCACTCTTATTTATTTAATAACGTAAATACGCGTGTATTACTGTTCGCATTCCCAAACTCGCGCGTACCTATTAAATTCATTTGTGCTTTCATAAAAGGTTGGTATGTCAAATAAAATTCTGAGCAATCGTACCTTTTGCCCTTTAATTTGACGTTGCCTTCTTGACATATGTGTGAGTACACACGAAGTACATTCACTAGAGATGCCAACACAGGGTTGTGGATCATTAAAACGAATTATGAAGCGTAGGACTTCGTACCTTCGTTACTCAGGAAAATATGACACGCCTTTGAACAGCAAACTCATTGCGTAATACACTATAAATCGTAATTTGAATAATTTCGAAGGATATTGGTTATCCATTGCTTTTTAAGTTCGGAAAATGTGTCTGCTCAACAACGTAAACAACGCAATGAATGTTGTTGAACTGTCAAAATTAAAGCCATTGATACTGACAGTGTATTACGCAATTACCAAATGAAAAATCACTTAGTTTTCACGATGTTTTTTCTAAGACCATTTTCATAAAAAAAAAGAAAACAAAATTCCACGTGTCTGTTTATTATAATTTCAGTTTCATTTAACTTTTTATCAAATCATCTCTTTGTCTACCATATTTGTTCACTAAATTATATCAAGACTATTATTCAATTAAAATGTTTTTCGCAGAGACATTTAATTCTAAATTGTAAATAACTAGCTTTGATTATGCTAATGAGAAGGACGATGCCCCTTTGAAATTATTAAAATATCAAAAACAAATAAATGTTCAACATACCTGTGAGTAAGCTCTCATTTACAGTTACTTTTGGAATTATGTGCTACTGGTGAACGAGTATCTAATAAAACATACGGTAGCCCGCGAAATACTAATTTTCATAATTTTTTGCAATTTGTAAGTCATGCAGTGTCATGTTGAATGTTAAATAAGACATGATTCGCGAGTGTAACAAATATGACTTTACTTTTGAAAGACAATTTCATGAAATATCAAACGATAGGATTGGAATTTACATAGAGGGTTGTATGTCGTGAATCATATTTTGTTCAAAATACACACTAACCTAAACTAAATTTGAATTTTGCGGGCTACCTAGCGCATCCCCCTTAATTACTGTGTAGCGTGTGTGTAGAACACATATTAACTTTTTTTAATTGTGAATATCTAATGAAAACTGTAGTAGGTAATATACGATGTAGGTATGCGAGCCATTGTGTTCCAATTCTCAAGGAGTCTCTATATCGCCCCGGCAGGCTTTCACATTAAATACAATGACATTTTTTCACGTTAAACGCTCTCCGTATAATACTTTTTTGTATTCATACAAAAGATTCGTGAATTTGGTGACGACGGCGTAAATTACTAGATTGCTATCTTGATCACCAACCTGTTTTTGCGTTTACAAAATGTGCCGTTTTCTTCGGAGCCGTAAATTAAAATGTGTACTTTTGTGGAACTCCAACTCGCTGGCTTTCGTTGTAATGTCTGTCAGGAATTCAATTTTTTTTTGGTAGGATTTAGTTTATAAATATAAACCTGTTTTTAGATCAAATAGCTCTATTAGTTGTCAACTAGTAACTCGCCCCTGCTTCGCATGGTTTTTACGAATTGACGAAACATTCATCATTATCTAAACTAAAAACTTTTTTGGTCGTCTGTTTGTTACACTTTCTCACTTAAACGGCTGAACGGATTTGGATGAAATTTGGCACCTTCCAGACTAAGTTCTCTAAATGATCTGTATGTCTAAATAATGAATGAAAATCTGTGGCGTAGTTTAGAAGTACAACTTAGTCACATAGACGAGCACGAAAGGAGACTTCGTTTTACAATATTTTTATATGGCATTATCACTTTTAAATGGCATTATCACTTTTAAAACACACACACAAAAATAATACCTAGTACTCTAGGCCGAATTTCGGTCATGGCGACCAATCTCAGCAGAGACTAGCCTTCAGCTAAGATATTCTAATACACAAGTGTGTGCGCAGACACAAGTGCACTCTCTCTTCCCTCACACTCATATTCCAATGGAACTGCAATCCGACACGACCGGAGAGAGATAAGGCACAGGGCGTGCTTTCCAAGACACAGAGGTGTCACACCGCCAACTTCCACACTCCGGGCTGTTACTTAGAAATTCCTAATGGAAGAACCGAATATCACAATAATACAATCATCAAAAATATTTTACATAACTACCAAAACACGAATGAATAAATCCACAACCATCGTAATCCATTGTCATCAAATTAGCCATTTGATTCCAAAAAATATTACAAACGTACAAACGACTAGCAAATTATTTTTTTAATACTTTGTGTACCTAAATAAACAATAATGAATACATAATAAGTCTCCTTATTTCTGTTGTGAAAAAAGATACCTACAGCGAAGCTGAAAATTCAACTGTATCTGTACATTTCAAATGAAGTCCTAATTTGGTCACTAATGGAATAATGGTTTGTGACAAGTTTGGATTTAGAATTATATATTACTAGCTTCCGGCCGCGGCTTCGCCCGCGAGGTATGTCGATAAAAACTATCCTATGTCCTTTCCCGGGATACAATCTACCTCTCTGCCAAATTTTATCAAAATCCGTTCAGTGGCTTAGGCGTTAAAAGGTAACATACTGACAGAGAGACAGACAGACGTAGTTACTTTCGAATTTATAATATTAGTATAGTATGGATATTGGGAACAAAAATGTTATCCCGAATGAATACAATTATTTCATGTGGAAATGTTTATACGGCTGTTATAAAGGTAATTTAATGTTTATATGAGAAATATCCAGGGGACCCCCGGAGACGTAACCCTGTACGATGGTCGTACCAAGTGAAGCAGCACCTAGAAACCATGATCTCAGATGCATTACAACAAGCCAAAGATCGTTATTAATGGAGGGAAATGATCAAAAAGTTGAGTCGGCGGTTAGTGGAAGTGCTCAGGTGCCGTTCGTCCAAGTGCTGTTGAAATCAGTGCTCTAAGTGGAATACCTCATCACGACGCTCAGCAATAAGGAAACAACTGAAGAAGGGGAGGATCAGAAATATTTACAAAAAAGAGCATATCACCACGACAACCACGCCCCGCGAGCGAGTTAATTCATCGCTGTGTTTGGTGAAGACCACAAAGTGAGTGTGCTGTCCAAATCTATACCGATCGCTCACAGTGCTCTGTTTTTAAAACATCAAAGACACAATGGCAGCGCCGATCATGTGAAAAGTCATAAAAACCCAAGCATTTATTAAACGGCTAAGGTCCCGTTGGTCGGTCAAAAACCGATCGCTTATAGTGGCCCCGGACCCTTAGGAATACGTAATCGTTCTCTTAAACACAAAGGTCGTGGTTTTATTTATTTGCTATATAAATAAATATTAACAAAGACAATGTAATGTTGTTCTTAATTACCGCTAAGCGTCCATTAACGCTCATTGGGTATCGCCACAATGAAAGAGGGAGTCGAATGGATGATCGTAATCATAATAATTCCAGATTTTCCCAAATATCTTGAGACTTGAGGTTGTACTAATGAGATTTGGGGCCTATTTAATCTGATCTTTGTTACCTGTATAGTAAATACGGGTAGGAATACCTAGACTTTGATGTGGGCAAAGATTCAAGAAGCTAGACCAGTTTGGTTTTATGGACGAAACTCCAAGTCAATTGCGTTCAATGTAACGTCTCGTATTTTATTATGGATAAAACGTAGCACAATATGACTGAGTTTTTATTGGAGAAAAGAATTACCTGAATTGCTCTGGATTTATAAAAATGCTTGCATGCCAAATGGTGACATATCGCTTAGCTTTAATGTATCTATTACTTATTTTTTTCAAAATATGTGTGTAAGTATTCCATTATATTCGTATGAATAATGCCTAACAGCTGTCTTCGAGATGAGGTGGTCTCATTTCTCGTACATAACTCACATCTTACCTCCAAGTATTTCATTAAATAGAAAACAAAATTTATTGTCAATTTTACTGTCATCCTCACCTCAGGAAGCTGGCAAATTAACTCCTCTCATTTCTAAAGGAAATTAATTTGTTTTGCTAACGTAAATTAGCTTTTTTATGGTAACTTATTATCCTGTAGACTTTCGTTAGTAAGCAAATGTTTGTGTTTTGTCTTAATAGACTTTATAAGTTACTTTAGTTTAATATGATTTTGTTTTGAAATTTGTTAGTTATTCCGATCTGATCCCTAAACCCCCCCCCCCCCCTCGATCCCTTGCTAGTTCTTCTTCTGTTTTAATCTCTGTCTTATCCACGTGACGCAGGCCCAGTGCGGGTTGGTAGATGTCATATGCCTTCGAATTTTTGGTTTTAGGAAATTACTGTTTGCTCTCGATGATAAGGAGGCTTTCAGATTTTTATTTTTTATTAATCAAACAGTAATTTATTTCTCTATGTCTTCTTCTTAATTCAGGGAACATGATTATCTACTTGGTGACAGTAGAAGATCATTATTTCCAAGCCAGCCTCCAGACATTATACCGCATAGTTTTGTTATCTTCCAGTTAGGGTAGATACTATCCAAAGAGCAACAAAGAAAAGAGTTTTGTAAAAGTAATTCATAACAGCATTCATCGTCACAGCACTAAAAACTATAAATCCATTTCAAATCCGTACTCGATACGAACGAAAAAACTTTACAAAAAAGCTTTTAGTAAATTCAGAAACCAAGAAAATCTTAACACCCGAATAGCATTTGTTTTAATGAAAGTCTGAAAAAACCAACCGTTGTTTGCATTTACCGTACCGTGATACCGAAGTGATTTTACTATACAAATGTATAAATAACCCCTGCTTCAAGAGTAATGAGGAGATTTCTTTTGTTCAATAGCTAACGTTTATTATTTTTAAGCTGACGTCATGTTTTCGCGTCGAAAACGCTCATTACATCTTTTGTTTTGTTAGCTCATTGTTTATGCGATACATGTTTCCGGAGCGGAAAAATGTTAAAATTTTACTATTAAAACCTTTGGTTGAATTGTTTTTTTTTTTTTTACCCAGATGAAATGTCTTAATTTTCGTGCTAACAATAGAATTCTACAGTTTTAATAAAGTGCAAAATTTTTATTTATTAACGTGTAATTTTGGCTAGTATTTTAAGAACAAACAGTAATAGTAGACAGCGATGCGGATGAATTTTTCGACGCTATACTTTAGTTTTTTCATAAGTTTTAGTTATTTTGTTATTTTTATTAATTTATTAGGTATTCATTTGTTATTTACTTACTTATAAATTACTTTAATTAAATATACTTATTTTATGAAACTCCAACTATTACACTCACTTTAAAGTAAACTGCGGGTTGACAGTTCAACAACATTATCTGAAACCGAAAGTTCTTCACTATTGAAATTAACATATTATTGTTCTAACAAATAAATGTAGTACTCTTCGATCAACAATAGTATTGTTATCCGAAGGTAGTACTCAATACAAAATTGTATAAAACCTATGCTAATATCTTAGAAAGCTCGTTATTAGTGGCAGCTCAACCTCTAACTGAGTTTATTCAAAGAATATGCAGTCGCAAACATTTACACTCCAGTGAAATTAAATGGTCGTCTGAGAGTTAATCCGTCAGTAACAGCTGGGTCAATAAAGGTAACATTGATAATCTAAATGTGGTTTGCTCTGGCACTGGATAAACTGGATTATTGAGTTAGGGAGCTTGCAAAAAAAAGCTGGTTCCCGGGAAAGACAAGTCGGTACAGGGTGCTAACTCTCGAATATAATTCCGATAGATCGACATTGGTCAAACGTCAGTTGGTCGAGTTAAACTTCAGGGATTGGCTAGACTCAGTGAGTCCAGCCAATCCCAGACGTTTGACTGACAATTCCAATGTCGATCTATCGGAATTATATTCGAGAGTAAGCACCCTGATCGGTGCGGATGAAACAGTCCCGTATTAACTTGTGCGCTCACATATAAAGAAACAGCTAAAACATGTTATTGTTCATTTTCGAAGATCAACCTGCAGCTATCTAATCTGCGTTCGCGATTTATTTGCCAAAAATGTAAACAAATATAAACTAATAGAAAAATATCTTTAATTCTTACACAATAAAGTTCAGCTTACGCAACTTCAAACATTTTTATAACTTTTTCAATAGTGCACTTTGAAATCAACTTAACAGTCATTGAAATAAAGTTTATATTTGTTTAACTTGAAATAGGGTAAAAATAACACCGTGAAAACTAAAGTGAAGTGGGCTGTCATTCCATCTGATGCTAGGAATTGAAACTATTGAAAGCTCACTTCACCTAAGTTTTATTTATTTATTAAATGCTTTAAGCAAACAAATGTACAGAGGCGGACTTAACGCCATAAGTGGTGGTGGTGGTGGTTTTCACAGTGAGTTTTTAACAGAATGGACTGCCTGTAACGGGACTTGACGAAAACCCGCTTCTTTATACAAGCACCCTTAGTTCCGTTTTGCCAGACTGTTCGCACATCACGTGACACAGCCCTAATTGTATCATTTTCATATATCTGGCTTTCCGATGAAATATTTCGATGATATATCGAAGTAAAAAACATATTACTCACGAGACTGAGTATTATTTATTTGGTTGCCTTGTCTGTTTCTATACAACAAAGTTATTTTACGAATAAGCAAGATTGATGAACAAAGGACCTTTTTTATTGAATTTGTAGATCCTTTCTGTGTCTACAAATAAACTTATTAATAACGATAAGAAACAAATTATTGAGTAACAAAAGAAATAACTACTTTTACCTACCATTTCAAATTGATCTCGGGAGAAATTCTGCAAATACAAACATAATAACTATTAATTAGGAAAATAAACTTCGTAATTCGATTAAGTAATTCTAAGCCGGGTAAAATTTTTAGTTAGTTTACTTAATAGGATTTGTACAAAGTCTGTAAACCATTTTTTTTTTATGGTACTCCACAGGCTACCTACTGTATTTGTCTCTCCTTCCCCTTTTTATTAATCCATCCAAAGGTTGTCTTTAAAAGATCGCTCTTAGCGATAAGACCGTCCCATTGTATCACCCTTTGTAAAGTTTCTATATTTATGTCTGTGATTTATAATTATGGTGTTCATAATAAAGAGTATTCTATTCTATTCTAACCCACTACTATTACTAACTTCGAAGGTACATTAATCAAAAAAATACCTAGGTGTTTTTAATAACGAAACATTTCACTTGGCTACTTAGCGTTTTTATTACATTTTTGTTATACCTAATTGAGATCTAAGATAACATTATCATTTGAGTAATGGTTTCATTTCGACATTAAAATAAGTGTTTCTTCGTGGAACTAAAATACCTACCTACTCACTTTTTTTATTGCTGAACCGGCCTGCTCTTGGCCTCGATCACGCCTGATGGAAAACGATGAATGAGTTCTATGATAGAACGAGCGTGCTCAGAAGATGCCGATTCACTCTTGCTTTAAAGGCATACGTTAAATGTGGGAAGGAAATGTGGGTGTCATTGTATTTTTGAACAAACATAGGTAGATACTGTCAAGCCTTTAGCCTGCTTGGTTTTACCATGCAACCTTCATGAATATTTTATTATATGATGGCATGATGGTAGGTATATTAGGTACTATGAGACAACACTATTTCGTATTTAAAAGGTTAGAAAGTCTGAGCTGGAAGGGCTGACAGTGCGCCCCTTAATGTGAAATTGAGTATATTAATTTGCTGAAATAATAGGGAATATGCATGTATTTTTTTATAGTTTTATTTCATCGTTTACATCGCCATATAATAATTAAAAAAATATTCAACGCCAAAAAAGTAATTGCAAGTAATTAAAAAAGTAAAAAAATAGCCAACCTCTCTTACGAGTACCTGACACGATATAGGTATGCATTTGGGCGCGCTTGGTGTGACGCCATAGTCTATGACATTGATAATAGACTGAATCGCAAACACTCAAAAAAAACTAATTTATTGTTGTCATAGATAGACTTTCACGTCACATTCGCTCTGAGCAATGGCGTCGCTTTTCAATCATTTGAATTTCCCACAATTTTATAGCACTTTTTAAAAATGAATTTATTGCTGAAAAAGAAATTATAATCAAAAATATTGATGGAGGCATAATTTAGAAGTAATACAGATAATTAAGAAAAAAATAATTACCATTACTTGAATCGCATGCGTTACTTACACCCTATTATGCGTTAAAACTAAATAAGCTTACATCAGCGTACCTAGGTTAGCCTTGGTAGGTGATATTCTAGGCTGCTTTAGGATCAAGAAACCTGATTTAAATATGGTAATAAAACGTAAGCAATAGGGTGCTAGATGTCAGAGTCCCGAATCGTAAGAGGATTTGAGAAGGTCCTCACTTCTCTTTAGTAGATGATTTCAATTTTACACATAGTACAAAGTGATTGTGCTTGGCTGACGATAGTGAACGAGCTTATGGTATGATATATGTATGACAGTTAATAAGTATGCGAGTTTTTCAAGAATAGTCCGGGCCAAAATAATGTTCCTATGGGGCGCCAGGGTCGGTACTCGGTAGCCCGCGAAATTCTTATATTTTCTAACGTTTTTTGCAATTTGCAGGTTAGTTAGTACCTAAGTTGAGCAAAATATGATTCGCGACCGTAACAAATATGTATTTTAAGAATTATGTGTACCTAATCATTAACATCATCAATACAAATTCAACCCTCTAAGTTCTTAAAACCCTGTTGGCTGATATTTCATGAACTCATTCAACAGGGTTTGCGGCATCAATTACCATGTTTAAAATGACGGGAATACTAATAAGGGGCTCGTGGCTAAATAATAACAGCCGCACGAACCAATCTTCTAAGTCAAGCGACACTTGCCGAGGTCGGTCCGTGAATGGACGTCCATCCATAACATACCGAGACCCCTCCGTACCTCGGAAAGCATGTTACGTAAAAACACGTGAAAGCACTGATCACGTAGATCTTTGACAGTCGTTACGGGTAGTCAGAAGCCCGAAAGTCTGACAACCAGTCTTGCTAAAGGGGTTTCGTGTTGCTGAGTAACTGGGTCGTTGAGGTCAGATAGGCAGTCGTTCCATGTAAAATACTGGGAAATAGCTGCTTCTGTTTAGAGTGAAAGCCGTTAGTTGAGAAAAGGCTCAAAAGTCTTTATAAAGAGCCGCCACTGTTGAATGATATGATCTTAATATCTATATTTGATAAAAACCAATATTCGTTTCACTTTGAATAACATTGAAATGTGACCATTCTCTTGTTTTGATTTCATCATTTTTATGAACTGCTAACGGCAATAAGAACAATAGCGTTTCTGTATTTCGAAACATGTGGTACTTATCTCGATTTACGTTTCGTCTTTCAGGCTGGCGGGTCATCGACTGTTACGATGGATTCATTACATTACCCTGACCCCCCTTGGGTCGAAATTATTCGTCAGTTATTTAAATAAAAAATGCTGTTCTATATAAAGGTCTAAAAAATTACTTAAGAACGTTTTCGAAAAATAGTGTTAGAGCGAAAAAAAAATTCATGGTTACAGTTTGCGCGTTGATGTCCCTGCCACACTGCAGTATACCGAAAAACTTTGCTAAGTATAAAATTTTGATGCATGAAGAAGCCTCCTCGTGTAGCGCAGTTTGTTCCGCCAGTTACTCAACTGAACCGAGCGCTCGGCACATCCTGGACAGTCACACTCAACAACTTATTTGACTGGCCAATTCTGTTCGGATGTTATGTTACATAATATTCCTCACCTGAAACCCATCATAGGTCCACGAAGCCCACTTCATGGTGCACAGCTGGACATCAAACGGGAACTGTTCCACATTGATGTCACACACGGACACGTATATTCCGTGACTGAGCCACGTCACTTCTCCCGTATGTTTCACTATCACGTTCGTGTTGATCACCGCTGACCGGTAGTTGGGGTCCGCACTGAAAAATAAGTTTTAATTAAGAATTTAAAAGAAAATCTGTGATACCAAACCAGCAGCACTTGATGACCCCTGTAAAAGCTTACAAATTTTAAAAACACAGCTTATCTATGCGATAAATTACAGTTTCAGCGGTACGTGGTTATAGCGGCCCGTTCAACAACGTAGTCTGGCATCTGATTAGCAATATTACATACTGGAAATACATAAAATGTACAGACGTCACAAGCCATCACACAGTCCCGACAGTGTGTCATTACTTACGCACTAATGTATTTTCTAAAACGCACTCGTTTTGATTAGGTTGAATTTTTCTATAAAACAGCAGAGATTTTGTTTAAGATTTTAGGGTTGGTCCTTATAGGAATAGTTGTTTATTTACAACCTACTTTCTACATCTAGAAGGATGCCAATGAATAATAGCTGTATGAACGATGGACTATAATAAAGAGAAGGTTAGTAATTAGTACTAGGCAGGCCATAATACCAGGCGGTTTTAGAGTGATACCTATTTGCTAAACCCGTATACATGTCGCCTGCATTGAATCTTGCCATACTTAGTCGTATACTGAAAATGGTGCAACATGAGCGTATCCAAGGCAAGCGAATTTAACGCAAGCGAATCAAACTGAACTTGCACGCGGGCTAGCGTGCATGAACAAATATGCATAATTATGAAACCCCTTTATGAGTTCCGTATTGCTGAGTACAGAGGTACCTATTGTTTAAGACATGATTAGGAAAGGGTGCTTTAAAAGGCTCATAAAATACCAAAAGGAACACATTATTGACTTTAAAATGTCTTGGTTTTTATTCTTATCGCCCACGTAAAATAGAAAGGGTAGGCGTAATTGTCTGTTCGGTGTTATCTTGTAAATATACACTGATGAACTTGAGTCTCTCATTTGGACCTCCAAATTAAACGATTAAATAGATTTTGCCGTAATGATTACGGTAAACAAGGACCGAGTGAAATAATTCAGACCAAACCTCGTTAGGATTAGTGATCTTAGTGTAATTTTATTAGGACCTAGTAAGACAGAGCTTGCAGCCTATTCTCCTAAAGTCGAAAGTCGAATAAAGGTCGGTTAAATTGTACCTAATTTAAATTATCTTGTGTCTAGTGGGTATTAAGATCTTAAATCACACTTTCGGTCACACATTACCACTTATTTTCACAAGTAAAAAACTTGTTTTCTCATAAAAATTATTCTCTACCTACTAATCTGCATTTTATTCAAAACAGCAGCACACAGTCAGACCATTCACTAATGAAGTATTCCTGTCGCCTATATTACTTATGTAGGTATGACAATCGAAACCTAATTCTAAACAAACAGTTGACCACTAAGCCTGAATACATAACACGAATGAATCTTAATATAAATTGGTTCTCAGGAACAAAAGCCACAAGGTGATCTTCATTTAACCAAAGGGTTAAACGAAGATCACCCACCCCGAACCCGCAGATGACAGGTAATGCAATTGGGATTTCTAAAGAGAAATCCCAATTGCATTACCTGTCATCCGTAGGTTAAACATAAGATTTGAGCCACAGAACAGTTCTTTTATCTGTTCTTTCTGCAATAAGTTTGATTATACTCGATCAGGGTTGTCACGACCCTTTTTCTAAGATTAAATAGCAATATATTGTATTTGGTTTGAGCGAGGTCTCTGATCAGGTCAGCATATTCTAAAAATTTACGTGACGAAAATTACTTTTCTGCTATCGGCTGTTTCTATTGGAAATTATTCGGTGGCACAGGAAAACAGTTCCTGGAAGGATATGAGAGAGGCCTTTCTTTAGCCAGCAAAGTGACGGCAATCATCTGCCTAGCCTTTTCCCAACTATGTTAGCGTCGGCTTCCAGTCTAACCGGGCAGCTGAATACCAGTATTTTATATGGAGCGACTGCCTATCTGACCTCCACAACCCACAATTACTGGGTAATACGATACCCCTTTGTAGGTAAGTCTGGTTGTCAGACTTTCGGGCTTCTGACAACAACTGTCAAAGATCCACGAATGACAGCCGGGACCAACGACTTAACGTACTTTCCGAGACACGGAGGTGTCTTAGTATGTGAAGATGGTCACCCATCCACAGACTAACCACGGCAAGCGTAGCTTAACCTGTTCGATCGACCCGTGCGGCTGTTATTACTTAGCCACAAGCCCCTCCGCAGAGGCAATGGCTAGATAAAAATGGCCAACACCCAACACCCACAGCTAAATCCTTTTTTCGTTACAAAGTTAGGTGTTTTTTTACAAGTTCCTAACGAACTGCCCTTGTCCTGTTTGTGAATGAAAACCTTTTTGTTGGCGGTATTTCGACCTGTAAATAGTAACTTATAATAGAATAAACTCAAATAATTCTTTATATTTTTAGTGTGTGTGCCCATGTTAAGCAAACTTAAACTTAGATACTTACCTACATGGTACTTAATTTTTCTAATTAATACTAACATTAGTGACCCAAGAGCTTATATTACTTGCAAAGTTAATATGGAGATGGGAAAAAAGATTTGAACGCCTCGTATCGTTCTAAATCAATGATGATATTGTTATGATAACGGAGTCAATGTGTTATGACCTTATAAAAAAATTAAAGGGTACTTCCGACACAAAATAGCACATTTTGCGGGAACGTGAGTGCAAAATCCTTATTTTTTAGAATTTCCTATGAATAACCCTATCTTAACTTCTGGTGTATCTATTTATTTTTAGCTTTTTTTTATAGCTTTACATCTACATGGTGAGTTTTCTCGTATGTCAACCAAATTATAAAGAAATATCTAAAAACACATTGTAATCTGGGTGAGTACCACTTTGAGCCAAATACATTTCATACTCGATTGAACTTATATATGATACCCTCTTTATAAATAAGTCTTTTTTTCCAATTCGCCAATAAAGCTTTTATAAAAAGTTAGGTTATCCACAGTCAGATTACTTTCATCATAGCAAAATTGACGAGAGATTTTTAAATGAACTTGACAATATCAGTGCATTTTCGCCCCGCTTCTCCCGTGACGTCGTCTGGACCGTCCTGAACACTTTTTCTGCGCACCGCGAGGGGTCTCGCCACTTATACACGAATCGTACACAAAAAAAAATCTATGGACCGCTATTAAACTAATGATTGTATCGTCAAGGGGACAGAACAGGCAAAATTACACAGCTTGTGTCGTAACTTTAAATGACTTTGATTTTTTTTTTTATAAATGTTTATTTTTTATGTTTGTTTACATTACGCCAATTAAAAATTCAACTATAAACATCACAAAAAGAAAACGCAACGCGGAATTAGATTAATTTAAATAAGAGCACATACTACCACAGAACGACGCGAATTCCTCCCCGTGAAGCCAGCTCCATCAGAGCTTGCGTGCCAAAGCACACACATGAAAATGTACAAATGTACAATAGGCGTGACTTTAAGTAGTATTTGGCACTATTTACACCTCTGCTCACCCTATTAAGCGTCATAAACGTTAATCCATGTATGTACCCCTCCTCAACTTCCGAAACAGCATGAAATATGTAAATTCTGACGGAAAATAAATGATGCGGTAAACACCAAACGTAAAATAGTATCACCGTTATGTAAATGTAATTTAAACTGAGCGAATAAATCGATTTGAACAAATGAAACGGTTTTCGATACCAGTAACTGAAGTACGTGAATTCGTTAGAAAAGGCGAATTGTTACGCAGAACTGAAGGTAGGTAATCCAAGAGTCGTGGTAGTAATGTGAATTTTAAGTTGCCTTCAGTATTCAGCTTAGATTTAGGCGCTTACTTAATCTGGATAATTAACCTTTTCGAAAAGCAATTTTCTCATACGCACTTGGCAAGGTCATCACTTCAAAAAGAAATGAAGTCAAAATTATGAAATAATATTTTCATGTAAACCAATTTTTTTTTTTGAGGTCGGTGCCAGGTCCCAGCTCATAACATAAGTGCTTACCGACTGCTGGCAACGACTTAATTTTTTTTAAATATTTCATAATTTTGACTTCATTTCTTTTTGAAGTCGTTTTTTTTTTTAAATACTTATTATATCTCAACGTCACAGCAATATTTTTGTACATATTACTGCGCCTGAACGAATTTTCATAGCAAGGCTTTTATATGTTAGACTGTAAGGATGGCGTTCGGAAGTATGCTACCTTTTTATACAAATTTTTATCTTTTTGACGTGATATCTAACGTCTTATAAATCGATGAACGCCAGCTGCACGCATGACTCATTGTCACGTTCCGCCTACGCGCCTGAGCCGAGCGTGCAAGCCAGAGCGCGGTACTAGCGATAGAGAGGCACGATCGGCCTAAGCGTTCGGCTTGTGACGCATCTATCTCTAATGACGTTATAACGTAAAATTATCGTCCGTAAGCCGACTTTACAGACAACCAATTTTTTTTTAGATACTTTTGTTTGCTGTAGGTCGTGGGTTAATTTTAATCCTTCTTCTTTGAATATTTTTAGCTGCTCTAGTATCTAAACTAATATATATATATACTTTATAATATTAATGTAGTACCTATATATATAAACATCCGAATTGAGAACCTCCACCTTTTTAGAAGTCGGTTAAAGAGAAAAGATTTGATTTTTTGTATGTGTTTGTTACGCTTTCACGCTAAAACGGCTGAACGGATTTTGATGATATTTTTCACATAGATATATGAGCTGGACTAGGACAGGATACTTTTTTTCGATATTCCCAAGGGATCGACACTTTTGCAGATAAAACCGCGGGGCGCAGCTAGTAGGTACCTAACTAATATCTATGAACGTACTAACCTGTAGGTTCTTTTTTATCAAGTTTTGTTGTGAGTGTATTGTATTCTGTATTAATTTGTTTTTTACACTTATGCAAATAAAAATCAAAATTATACACATTTCTGTGGCAAAGAAGTGTTTCCTTTCTTTTTTTTTAGCTACATAATGGCAATTTTATTTTATTTATTGCTATTATTTTAATGAATCAAAATCACGTACCTACATGCTTTCGAGAACATCATAATGATCAAAGTATAACGCAACTTGGAAAAGATTTTCAACTATTACAACAAGTTTTCCTCCAGCCACATATCTCCAAATTAGGTCAGTTCCAGCCATACGGGATATAAGGAGAAGGACAGAAGGGTCTTAACCTTAACCAAATGAAGCGTGAATCAGCCAAAATCCCAATAGGTAGATATACAGAGTTATCAACTGTTTTATTAACGGTTAGGGGGGCACTTAAGTTTTAGTATAAAATATAGGTAGTACGTACTGAGGTGCTTGTGGCTAAGTAATACAAGCCGCACGGGTCAATCGATCAGGTTAAGCTACGCTTGCCGCGGTTGGTCCGTGGATGGGTGACCATCTTTACATAACAAGACCCATATTTTCAGGGCGGTTAATTTATTTCGAAACAATGCCATAAATGGCAAAAATCAAATGACAAATTCATGTATACAATAAATATGCATTTGATAGATATCAAAACTGAATTTAGCAGGGACTGCATAAATTGCGCAATTAACATGACTGATGATGATGACTTGAATAACTTAGAATAACAAGGTACGTCACTAATCATTCTTATATTTCTGAAAGAAATAGCATTGAAAGCCAGATTTAATTATTATTTATGAATGCTGCATATATTAATATTAGCACAGAGGCGGATTAAATTCTACAGTAATGCGAGCCAGAGACAAAATATTATAGTAGGTCCCTACTTTACATATATCTATCTATTAACCCCGTAATATTCAAAATGTTTTATTTCACATAAACCTACATGGGCGCTTATGAAACGCCTGAAGCTAGGTGCACGGTTCCAATTGGTTGTTCGTTTCCTTGGAGAAGAGCCGGCAAGAACTCCACGGTTATTCTTTTACAACAATAATTGGCACTGCTGCATGCTGGGCATAAAACGTTTTATAAAGAAAATATATTTGAATTCATAAAATAAACATAATTTAAAAGCTAACAGTCTTAAAATAATAATATGTACAAGTATATAAAAAGGGGAGACATTTTTTCGAGACATCGCCAAGCGGTTAGTCAACTCTTCACGTGACCAGAGGGCCGGACTATTTTTTGGCCAAAGAATCAGCATTTCCATACAACGTGGCAATGCTGCCAGCCTTTTGGGCACGTTTCCTGTTGACAGCGACGCGGACGAATTTTTTGATGCCCTTTGATTATTTCCCTTCCACTTTTTAATAAACATGAATATTAATGAATTTTATAAATAAACACATCAAAAAATTTTTTGTTATCATAAAGACACGTGTGTGTAAGAATGTGTCTACCAACGAAGCTATATTCAAAGCGTTTTAAATTCTTCTGAAGGTAACATTAATATCCATATTTTTTCCGTGTCTACAGATCTGTTTGTGTGTGTTCTGTGTTTTTTCTGTGTTCTGTTCTGCACATGAGTTACATTTCCAACATTTAACTACTATAGGAAGCTTCATTAAACAATAAACAACTGAGTGTGCCTACTGAAAAAGGGTCGATGGATGCCCCCAGGCAAAGAGTTTGCTCTCAAATCTCAATTAATATAGAGTTTAGGCAGATAACATTCACTTTTGTTCGTTGAGCTAATAAATTGTGAGATACTGGATGGAGATATTTATTCTTGTACTGAGTTAAGGTTTGTTTAAATTGAAAAGCATTTAAATTAACATTTTCTACGAAACGGGAAATTGATTGTCTTTTTTAAAGATGTTTGCTTAAATACATCTAGTATTAAACGATTTAATTATATTTCTGTGCACGTTAGTTTTTTGCGTAGGCGATTTAGAAAACTATACGAGTCGTAGGTTCGAACCCTGCCAGGCGCTTTACTTTTTGTAAAAAAAAAGTTTTAGAACTAAAACCCGACTTCATCGAACGATTTAATCATAAAACTATTCCAGTGATATTAGGCATTACATCTAAGCAAACCTACCCATAAATCAAGTCACTAAGAACCACTTATATAAACATAATTCCACATCAACCACCCACCTAATAATTCGGAACGAGGCGAAATCAATCTCAATGTGGCAAGCAACGGTCCGAGGCGAAAGGTACGTTCAGGTGCACCTACCCCTTGACGAGTAATAAATTCAGCTGACAGTTCAATTTGACTAAACCCCGTTCCTCAAACCCGCCCGTCCGTTCGCCCGTTCGTGCGCGACGCTACTTAAAGATAACCTGAAAGGAAACTCTCGTACATAACGTTCTCATTCTAATCGCAGTCTCTGTCGCTGGCACGACTGTATTTTAAATCTTGTTTTCCCAAAACTTTGCCACTTCCTCGGCGTTGAGAGACATCCTAATCTCGTACGAATAGTTTATACTTGAAATATTTGTTTTTTTTTAATTTTACTATTATATTTTGTTAAATCCAATAGTGCCAGCCCTAGTAGGAAAAAGAGATTGGTTGAGCAAAGTGGAATAATCCCTCAAATCACCAATACCACAGCACTGGTATTTCAAAGGTGGTTCGTACATGACGCGACTTTACGCGTTATTACCTAACTGGTTACTTTTGAGTAGCGTCGTGGACGACGGGCCTTATTTGGCAAGAAACAGTAGGTACCTAGCTCCAAAATTTGATACTTTGCTTAGATAATAGCACATTTTACATTATACATTTACTCCCGTCACGACCTAATAGCTGTTCAAATTATCGTTTACGCATACTAATAGAAACTTTTGTAAATGTTTTGTTGAATTCGTTTTACAACTCTTTGGATAAATTAGTGTTAATTTTATAAGGTAGGTACTAAAAACTAGATTAAGTTAATAATATTATGTACTTTGAGCTTCAGCCAGCTTGTTTTTACCATGAAATCTTCATGAATATTTTATAAGTTGATGGCATAATATTATGAGACAAACACAATTTCGTATTTAGAAGATTGAAAAAAGCAGTTCGATGAGCTGACAGAACGCGTCATTATGTAAAATAGTACGTATATTATGGAATAAAGGGGTTTGAATTTGATGATTGAGTCACGTGATCAACTTTGAACGTCGATTTAAATAGGCCTCATGCATGGCCGCCATTTTCAAAATGGCGCGATCATAGGTATCCCAAGCTCCATATAAAAATCTTTAAACTCCTTTACAAGAGCTCAAGGCAACAAAAAGTACAATAATAGTAGGTAGGTACCTACATTATATCCGTAAAAGTTAAAGTAGGCTTCAGTAACTATAAGATACGTCGCTTTGTTTAGAAAGGACTGCAAACATCTGTTTCGAATCCTAAACACTCTCTTTGCAAGAGGAAGCTTACCATAAAATTGGTAAGTTAAACAAATTACCATGGAACAAAAACCAATGAACGTTAGAAGGAAAATATTGTGCTCTTTTATAATTTAAGGAAATATATGAAGATGCTTTTCGCGGACATCTACGATAATATCGTAGATGTCCACGTCCTTAAAATATATGGAAATACGTGCACGTTTTATCGATATCGTGAACGGAAATTTAAAAGCATCTTCATATATTTCCTTACATTTTACTCCCTTATTATGGTGCTGTTTCTTGGATGTAGACGTCCACCTTAATATTGGCTTGGCACGTTCGAAATTATAGGAGCGCACATTTTCACCATTCATAGCAAATTTAATGGCTAGTCCGTCATAGTAGTACCTTTGTTGTTATTTGGGATCAGGAATTCCCAGGATGTCGATTTTCACAACATAATCCTGTACTTGTGTTGAATGCAAAATCATCATCATCATTTATCATCTTGAAGGCGACAGTCAACTGTTAAACCCTTTTCATTCACTACTAAGCCTCACCATAGTAAACAGTTACATAGCTGCTTATAATTATATTGGTTGTTGATCTATCTAGTCAATAACTTGGGGAATGTAACCAATTTTCTGTAACAATGTTCGTCCGTTCATGTCAATGTAAAAATCCGTGAAGTTTCTTACCCGTTCTTCTCTAAAGGACACACATTACACACAACAAGGTACAAGGGTACTACACTTTGGAATGGGCGACTAGCTTCATCTTTCTGACAGACCGACTCCTTGGCAATTTGATAATGGCTGTAGGTAATTGGTTAAATTTAAATAAATACTTTGAGTTTGAGACAGTCTAAGTAGTCCTTTACAAATCTGTGCGACAACTTTCGTTCCTCCATCTTCAGTATACGAAATTTATTTCCAAAGATATGGAAAGTTTTGGAGGAATTTGTTTTTAGAAAGGTTCATTAATACCTTTTGTTACCAGTAAAAAAAAAACCGAAAACAAAATATTTTCAACCCCAAGTGTAGATGGAGTGTGAGATGACTATAAACCTTTTTACTGACTTCCAAAAAGGAGATTATATCAGATTACCAATCACCCTGTACCATAATCACTTCGCTTTTCCAGCCAATCCAATAAAAAAAATTAATACCATAGCATAATCAGCCTGTAATGTTCCTACTGCTGAACACAGGTCTCCTCTCTTCGAGAGGTAGCAGTGCTGGACTGCTGGCCCAGTGGTATCAGCCCTGACTTACGAGTCAGGTCGTGGGTTCGAACCTAGGCAGGCGCTTTACATACTTTGTGTAAATAATTTTATCACTACTGCTCTCAAAACGGTGAAGGAACATTGTAAAGAAACCTGCATGTCCTAGACCCAAAAATTGGAAGACATGTGACATCTACCAATCCGCACTGGGCCCGCGTGGTAGATTTAGCCCAAAAATAAATACATTCGTGATTTCTAGGCGTGGGAGATGCCATTACTTTTACAAATATGTTCAATTAATCGCGAGCCCGTAGTGCCGGGACAGCGCAGCGAGCTGTTAAGCCCTGATACGTAATGATCCATTTCACAGAACGCACAAAGAACTCTTAATTTTTTTATCGCGTCATTAGTGATGACATTTTTCTTTGCCTCCCTTTTGTAATTTTGCACCAACGTTAATAAAAAGTTTCTGCAGTTAAAATAATTCCAAAAAAAAAAATCCAAACTGCAATAGTTTGGATTTTTTTTTTTAGTTCCGTGGGCATTGGTTCTTTCGAATTATATTTAACAATTTTAGGATTTCGGTAAGTAATTTGACGCTGAGGAGTTTGTTTGCCACTTTCTATTCCCAGATAAACCACTAGGAAATGGGACGGGCTTATTGTGTAATTTTGGCGTTCAAAAAGTGCTGATTCTATTCAGCTTTTTTTACACAATTCTTTTGAAATGATTTTTTTATTGATTTGATTTTGATTTATTCACACAACTACTGGCTAAGTAATAGGTATTCCTAAGTAATACTATGGATTAAGATTTAATTAGGCTAATTTAGATAATTGAGGATATATTGATCAAGAATCCATCACGTATGCTAATACATACATTGTAACAACAAAGCATATTATCTTAATACACGACAAGGTAATTAGTAGCTATTGAAGTTTGAAACGGTAGATTATATAGGTTTATTAGAGCATCTTGAATGGAGTAAACAATAACATCATCATCATCTGCCTATCCTTTTCCCAGCTATGTTGGGGTCGGCTTCCAGTCTAACCGGATGCAGCTAAATACCAGTATTAACAATTTATAGCAAACTTCCCTAATTTAATTTATTAGTCATGGCTATTACTTTTAATAATTTTAATTATTTACAGTGAATTAAATTTTAAAACCTGGTAACACAAGTCATTCCAGCCTAACTTTGCTTTAAACAGAATTAATATACTAATTAAATCTTTACCAACCCATTACGGTTAACAATTTTTATTTTGTTATTATAATAGATTAATAAAATGGGCTTTTTTGGCGCAGCCGTGAGGCACACTTTCCTGCTAATTTCTTACATCGGACTTTACACTTTTTATTTGATCTTTTTTTGGCTCATGAGCAGTTCACCAGATTCGCAATTTACCTGGTTCTCGATTTACCAGATTCTGAATTGACCAGATTCTCAACAGTTTATCTGATGCATGTATCTGGTGTATTGTATGTATTTTAGTCTGTGTTAAATAAATATATTTTCTTTCTAAAATAAATCTTACTTGTTGTAAAGTATGATGTCGGGTCTCCAGACCCTTTCAAAGGGTATTCTGATGACGCCGATGCCGTCAAAGTCGCTGGTGTTCCACCTCAAGTGGTAGTCTGTCCAAATCTGTGTGATCCAGCAGTTCGTTGTTAGCAGCTGGTCTTTTTCTTCCTGTAACAATCATATAGAGAATTCTTATTTGTTAAGAGAATGGAAATCACCAGAGTACCTATATTAGGAACTCTGCCTTTTTTTCGTGATTTCAGAGTTGGGCCCGTAATGAAAGTTGCTCATATTCATGGGTAGAATACCCTATAAAAATTTCGAGATAGTAAAAAAAAACATCCAGTAAGTTATGCTCAGGAAAGCATACGAATATTTACAATATTACACGTGGATATAAAACCTAATACTACTTATACTCGAATATGCAAGAGAGAGACAGAGGGTTTTGTGGCGAAGTAATAACAACCGCACGGGTCGATCGATCAGGTTAAGCTACGCTTGCCGCGGTTAGTCCATGGATGGGTGACCATACCAAGAACCCTCCGTACCTCGGAAATAAATTAGAGTCCTGATTCCCAATACAAAGACATGGCTCAATATAATACAATACAAAAACAATTGCCGAGAACTTAAAAGTACCTACTTATTTTGTTCGCGTGAACTTTTAAAAGCAATCCAAGTTTTACTAGAATTACTGTTGCAGAATGTTGGAAAAGATTAGGGAATCGTGTAAACCATTAAGGTTTGTTTCTTTCCTTAATCCTTTTCTGGGAATAAATAAGTTATGTTCCAAATAAATTAACACATTGCACGCCCCTCGACGTAATAACGCTACCGTCACATGGGCGTAAAGTGAATTTTTTTCTTGTAGTAACGAAACGGTAAAGCCTCATAGTTTGACTAAGGTGTACCTAGAGTTTGTGAAGTTTGGGCTTGTATAGTTAAAGCGTGTACAGTTAGAAGCTTGGCTCTTTAGGAGATCTCATAACTTTTTGACAATGCGAGCCATATGGTCTCGTCTTGGAAACATTTTACATGAAAATGTTTTTGGCGGGTTTCTTTTTTCCTTCCTGTTTTATGAAGTTGACATCGTCGTAAATGGCTGTCAAATTTTAAGCTGCTTTTGATTAGCTTTTCAATATTTAATTATTAATCAATCAATGAAATCTTGATACTTATACTTAAATAAAAAAGAAACATTCATTATTACATTTATCTATATTTATATAATTATTTACCTCTTACAGATCTAAGACCTATTATTCGATGATAGTTTGGCTATGAACTATTATTTATAGATGATAACTAACTAGGTTGTGGAGGTCAGATAAGCAGTCGCTCCATTTAAAATTCTGGTATTCAGCTGCATATAGTTAGACTGGAAGCCTAAACATAGCTGGGAAAAGGCTCGGCAGTTAATGATAGCTTTTAAAGAAATATGTACATTATGCATCTGCTACAGAAATAACTACTCAATTTAAATTAAACAAAACAATACCTACTTATATAGCTATCTAACTATTAAACATAGGTCGTGTATCAACAAACATAATATTATGTAGTTTCAAGTGCCTACAAAAAGGATTAAGAAAGTTTCCATCGTTCTGACATTGCCAACTTTCTGAATCCATCAATCTGTCTAGCCTTTTCCCAACTATGTTGGGGTCGGCTTCCAGTCTAATCGGATGCAGCTAAATACCAATATTTTACATGGATGGACTGCCTATCTGACCTCCACAATCCAGTGTCTGGGTAATTTGATACTCCTTATTAAGACTGGTTGTCATTTCGGGCTTCTGACGACTGCCAACTTTCTGAATGCACCCTCTTTATCTATTTTATTATCTATTTACTTAAATAAACATAATTAATCTTTTGAAACCAATAAGGCTGGTGTTTAACCTAACCTTTATAAATATAATACAATACACAGTAGGTATGTGCCATTTATAAACCGCTTAGATACAAAAAAGGGTCGAAAGCCTTCCAGAATAATGCTGACGCATAACCTCGTGACGATGACAAATTGTTTCAGTACAATGTATCGAATGACGGAAAGGATGAGATATTAATATATATGATAAGTCAAATTTATGAATGATCAGAAATATACGTATGAATTAATCTTAGAGGTAAACATGATCGGAAACTAGACATGATCAATTTGATCGTTTCATTGATATGAATTTATGATTTGGTTATCTATTATTTATTGACAACAGTCCTTTGTTTCTTGTGCAGACATATTATTTTATTTCTTTCTCAAAGAAAGAAATAAAATAATATGTCACACCACTATATTATAATTGTTTAAAACAAATATTTAATAGATTTTTTTTTATTTTGGTCCTCGTAACATAGAGTCCAGTTAAAATTCAGCGTCAGGCATTTGTGGTCTGATCTTTATGCTGAACTGGGCTTATTTGGCGCAGCCATGAGCCGCACATATTACAATTTTAAGTTTATTCTGTTTTTTTTTTGTTTGTTTTTGTATGAATATTGTGTGCCATACTCGTACATAACCTGGGTCAAATAAACTTATTTCTTTCATTCTTCTTTCAAGGTATTTGACGTATAGTGTTTTGTCTTTTTGTAGTGTATTTATTTAATAGATATTTAAACACCATCTCATGCATATTTGTAATGAGGTAGCTGTCACTAATGTCAACTGTCAGTTCACGACAAATGGCGGGAAACAGATGAAAATCGAAGCGTGCCTGCACGAGAGGCTCGGTTTAGTGATGAGCCATCGATATAATCACCATAAATACGGGATGAACAGGATTCTACAGGTACTTTGCTTACGATAACTTAACATCACGCCCGAAGAGGTAAGGTATACAACAACATTTTTCATATACTTACGGTAAACGGGACAAAGCACATTATATCTCGTGTCATACTCCCACATGACAAGTCTCATTGTGTGCAAAAGAAAATTACTTACTTCGAAAATAATTTTCTTTTGCACGAAATGGGAAAAAATGGAAAATTTAAATTGAAGGTATATTATATTGTGGTATTGCAAACCTCGTAGTGATAAAATAACTGAGCATATCTACGGTTTATATCGTTAGTATATTCTGTGTCAAACTATCTGACGGTTGGTAATTAAAGGTTGGTGTCGTTATCAGTGCATCGTGTCAAACTTGGCTATTATGTAATTTAGCTATATTATGCTGAATGGCGAGTCATCGTTTCGGCGAGTCGAGCACAGTTTTCCTATGAAATTAGTTTTGATACCTCAGTATTACCTCCTAGTATTTTAAATCTCTTTGAGTACCTACGACCATATTTCGCCAGTTATGGTTAACTGGCACAGTTTTGCATGATACCTCGAAGTACTTGCACAGAACACACTACAAAGAAATTATCGCATACCTATAATCCAAGCAGGATTTTATATGTCCTTATAACATAACGAAAAGAACGAAACGAACAAAAACACACCACCACCACCACCACCATATAACGAAAACTTAAGTTAAGGGGCTTACAGGACCTAAACGCAAAAAACGCATGTTTTAGAAACAATAAAAGTATATGAACGACTACAGTAAACAAAATCAGAAAAATATGATATTCTTCAGGATATATGCTAGATCGATAGTGTGTTAAAAAAATAATAAAACTAATTTGATACGATAGGAAAAAATCATGAAGATACCTCTAAAAACTTCCTTTTTACAATAAAAACCACACTAATAATAAATACAATCGTTCTGATTTTTGTCAGATTATTCTACAAGCAACATACAAAATTATTAGTCCAAACAAAGATTATTTGTAAATAGGTAATTGCTTCATATTTTGCAATAAATTACCAGCGTTGTGTCATCGCGCTTCTCTTTCTTTTCTATGCAGTCCAACAAAGACCGCGCTTTAGGTCATGTAGTCGACTTAACGTAAAATGTCCTGAAATTCGGAAATCTTGTAAGTATTGGTCGATTTGCAGTTATGAGCCCCATGAGATATTAGGCCGCACACACTTACTAACGCCTGAGCGTTAGTAAGTGTGTGCGGCTGCGTTCCCCTAAGGCATAAGCTTCAAATATCTTCTCCGTACTGAAAACTACGACACTCTCACTTGTAACGTGAGTAGAATTTCGCAATTTCCCATCAACTTGTTCTAAGTTCTAAGCTCCGAATATTCATACCGTTACTGAAAACTCATAATTTGATAAAGTATTTACGTAACCACACTATATTTTTTTTCAGGAAATTCCTTGATTGTTTTCCACAACGATGGTACCGAAATCTTGAAGCGAATGAACAACCAAAATGCCTGAACAATGAACCATGAACAAAATGAATGAAATATAAAAGGGTTTTATAATGTAAAGTAAATGTTGATCCAACAGTATACAAATGGCCGTGCGTGCCCTTTCGTTCTCATGCGGCCACGTCAAAATGATCCGATAACAGTAATGACGTAATATTCGTCATGACTGAAAGATTACCTCGGATATGAGGCATTTTATGTGTATTTTTATGAAGAGCATTTACCTAAATCTCATACAAAATAATATCTCATGAATGTGTTGTCAGAGTTTATATTCTATTTGCCATTCAACGTGGCAATGCTGCCAGTCTTCTGGGCACGTTTAACACGTTGACAGTGATGCGGACGAGTACTTCGACGCCTAAGTGTCCTTTTTTTTGTATTTATTTGTATATGTAGTTAGTTAGTTTT
The DNA here is from genome assembly GCA_963669345.1 of Gortyna flavago. Taxonomy (NCBI): domain Eukaryota; kingdom Metazoa; phylum Arthropoda; class Insecta; order Lepidoptera; family Noctuidae; genus Gortyna; species Gortyna flavago. The sequence goes on from OY770126.1 coordinate 13,960,138, forward strand.
TCATTTAATTTAGTACCTAGTGTAAATAATTTAAAAATGATAATAATAAAATATAGTTCACATTCTGTTTGTCTTTCTCGGCTCTGTTCCGTTCAAATATAAGAGCAACTGTCACTGAATGAGACACAGTTACTTTTTCTATTGTTACCAAACTTAATAACTGCCTATTAGACAATGGGGATAAGCACGAAAGAGAGATATATAATTTTTTGTTGTTTCTTTTCTGACGTTGTTGTAATCAACTTTGGTTGAAGGAATCTTACGTCCAATGCCCCAAATCAGATCCATTACCTAATGGCAGGACCGCAACTTCTGTCTAAGTATGCCTAAAATCTGATTTACTTAATTAATTTGGCGTAATCTAACAAAAGGCCTGTTCTCCGATATCCTGATATCTGATATTCTCTCCATCGACTAATAGCAGTCGGAAATAAATCGTTAAGCGTAAATCAAGAAGAATGCCCGAAGCATTATATCGACGGTAAAAAGGAAGGAAGCGACATTTTGGTCAAAAATGAGTTATATGTATATGCCATCCTACGTAAAATTTTCCGCTCTTTGAATGCGCTTACTCCCATTTAATTTTTTGTCACTTATACCCTATTTCCTCATAACCGTCGATATAAATATTATATATAAAGTTTTGTTAAAACGAAATAAAGCTAAGTATACATTAAAATTACGGGATTTTTTATAACTGAGTTAGGAAAGCATAATTAGAATGTTAACGTCAAGCATTTACTCTAAAAGTATAAGAGACTAAAATGGCAAAGAGTGCCGTATTCTTTAAAACTATCGTGGAACATATTTAACTTTATGCCTGCCACGTGTACCAAAAATAAGCATGAAAAAAAGGCGATTAGAATATTCTGGCCTTAATACAAAACAAGGTTTATGTACCTACTAGGTGTTATGTTATGAACCCAGGTTTAAACCATCGCGCCATTTTTTAATTTGGAACTTCAGACCGGAATAAATCATTCTGACAAAGCTAAAGTTTGAATTACAAAAAATTACGTTAAAACCGAGTCTAAGTTGTTAGTTTTGTATTAAGAACTTTACCCTTGCTCGGAACAAAGATCAAAATACGATAACAGGCTCGATGGTTTAAGCTTGGACTAAAGTTAGAACTCATTTGTAATGAGGCCGTGAAGTGTAATGAATAATTAATGACCAAATTTTAAGAAACCTTTACTATACTACAAAGATAATTTTAGTGAACAAAGGAAATTAAAATAAGCACGCGCCGTTAGTTCCTTTCCGCCATTAGTATCTATCATAATAATTCAGTTGAATGATTACAGCATAATCAGTCTATAATTTTTCCACTGCTTGGACACAGACCTCCTCTCGGTGTGAGGGAGTGAGCCGTAATTCACCACGCGGGCCCTGTGTGGGTTGGTAGATATCACATGTCTTCGAATTTTGGCTTCCAGGACATGTCGATTTCCTCACGATGTTTTTCTTCACCGTTTTGAGCGCATTGGTGTTGAAATAATTTACAGTAAGTAAAGGGCCTGATAATAAGTTGAATGATTAAACAGGCGGAAAACAAGAAAGTACTGAAAGAAACCTGAAACCTATCATAGTTACCAAGGCAAAATAGGTCCCTACATGACGCCGCAGGAATAAAGTTTTTGGCAAGTGCGAAAGTAAAAAGAGGAATGTAACAAAAGAAGCATGTTCAAATCGATCCTCGAAGCTCCATCCAGCTATGTTATACATACGTACCTATATCGTGAAAAGATTTCTACTCGAGAAGCGCAAATAAAAAATTACAGAACGACATTTCCAGCTCACACAATAAAATAAAATCAAGGCATAGTACGTATTGGATTTTTTCCTCATGAATCACAAATTCGCAACTACCTATATAATGTGCGATTTGACGCCTAAATGAGCACGCTAACGCACAAAAACGAATATCGTCGTACGTAACATTTTTATAAGAAAAAAAACCACATCGTTTTATTTGAGTGTACTTCTCGGCTTTTACTGCTTCAAGCAACGTTTAACTTTAAAACGAACTAACATGCTCCTCAAGAGAGTGTAACCCTCAGAAATACTTGAGACACTGAAATGTATTTCGCTGGCCGTTATTTAACGTACTGCGACTGCAATAAAAATGTGCTTGTGGTTTCCGCATTTTATTCTTTAGAAATAGGTAAAACCAAGCATTCAAGAGTTGAACTTATGCAAACGTTTTAAAACATACACAACAGCTTTAGGTATACATCAGCTAGTTTGCATGCCTGCATCTTGGATGACTGACAAAACATGCAAAAAAGAATCTTATGTGTCTTTTCATTAATTAAAATATTAGCTTAACATAGCATAATCAGCCTTTAATGTTCCCACTGCTGAGACACCGGCTAGAAGAGGCCCATGTGAGAGAGTCGGCTTTAATCTACCACGCGGGCTCAATGTGGGTTGGTAGACGTCACATGTCTTCCATTTTTTTTGTTTTAGAACATTCCTCACGATGTTTTCCTTCACCGCTTTGAATTTAAATATTATAAGGTCGAAATCAGAGCAGTGGTGGCCCAGTGGTATCGGCCGCGACTTACGAATTGTAGGTCGTAGGATCGAACCCAGACAGGCGCTTTACTTTGTATAAATTATTTCATCACCATTGCTCTCATAACGGTGAAGGAAAACATCGTGAGGAAACCGGCATGTCCTAGAAATAAAAATTCGACGACATGTGACATCTACCAACCCGCACTGGGCCTGCGTGGTAGATTACGGCCCACTCCCTCTCACTGAGAGGAGGCCTGTGTCCCAGCAGTGGGAACATTATAGGCTGATTATGTAAGGTCGAAATCATAACAGTCATCACAGCTTACACTTACGCAGTCCCAATATCGCTCAGATACTCATGCCTTAATTCGCGTTTCAGTTCTCCGAATGTACATTCGGAAAAATGCACCGAGAATTTTATAAATACCCCGCATTTTTAGTTCAAAAAATATGTTGTGATTTAAAAAAGAGAAAGCTAGAACAAGACTTATAGACAGATTGCAGCTATATTTTATATATCATGTAGGTACAATTAATCACCATAATATGTCAAATAAATCATGCGAGCCGTCCGCAGCTTTGCTTTGGACTGGTCAAACCCAAGTTGACGTAGCAGGACGAAATACGACTACTGTCTACCGAAAAATATAATATAATAAATAAAATAAATAATAAAATATAATATAATAGAAACATAATTCTAGAAACCAATCATTTCGTTGACGTCACACCGCATACAATATGATAGAACGATTTATATGTCGGCCTGGTAACATAAAAAAGTTTTATAAGCCCTCTGATCAAGGTGGCACATAAACTCAAACATTTTTTTTTTCTAGAATAATGGTGTCATGGCCTCTTTATTTCGTGGACCTTCATATATTCTGAAAAGGGTCACGGGAATCCGCGCGTTGGTTGCAGTTGCGAAGTCATCTCTCATGGGAATCTCGGAAAAGGTCATAAGTGTTCAACAATGAACGTTTTCCCGGACGTCCGATAACTTGATAATGATGATAAATGGTGTTTCTGACGGAAGGGATTTACCTATTACCCTTTATGAAAATTTTCTTTTTTTTTGTACTAACTTGACCTACAATATAACCCGTCCGAGTTTTTTAATAATTTTCCTGTCTTTAGGGTACCTACATTGTTAGGACCATCTATTTATGAAACCCGTATCCATCCATACTAATATTATAAATGCGAAAGTTTGTCTGTCTGTTACCTCTTCACGCTTAAAACGCTGAACCGATTTAGATGAAAGGTATAGACATAGGTTGAGTCCCGGGAAAGGACATAGGATAGTTTTTGTCTCGATATTCCCACGGGAAACTTATGCGAGTGAAACTGCAGGGCGCTGCTAGTTCTTAATATTATAAATACGAAACTAACTCCATCTGAATGTTACCTTTTTACTCCTAAACCACTGTACGGATTTCAATAAAATTTGACCAGGAGAGAAATGGCATCCTGGGGACATAGGTTACTTTTTGTCCCGGTAGCACGTTCCCGTGAGATAATTTACCACGTCCACGCGGCCGAAGCCGCGGCCAGAAGCTAGTATAAAGACATAATAACCTACTACAAAAACGTAAACTTTTTAGGGTATATTACTGTGTTACATTACATTACCACTTCATAAAACCATCGCATCTTCTTACAACAGACTCAATATACAACCTAATGTCGTACTTAAAACCCTGTTTACAGATACTTTGTTGTACGAAATGTACGCAGGATTCACAAACTGACATTTTACGCAGGGCCTGACGGAAATTATAACTTCCTATGGAGGAAACCTTACAGTTAGAGATCAATCTTGTTACCACTGTTATACATGACATGTTGTAGTCTCGTCGTCGAAATATTACACGACGATATTAAAGCGAATAGGTATGGGACGGATCAATGTTATAGGTATCTACTTTTTGTTATGCTTTCCGTAATTGTACCCTAGGTTAAACCCAGTGTAAGATCCTTAAACATTATGGAATGTAAATAAACATGAATATGGATTTCCCCTTAACTATGAACTAAAAAAAAACAGTAAAAATTGCAGACGATCCCCGGTGTTAATATGGCGGTTTTACTATCACTTTATCGAAACTCTGTAACTACAGTAGATTCTCTTAATTGCATACCTACTTACTCGTAAATAGGCAGTTCAAAGCATTTCTTAAGTATGAGACAGACACAGTTTTCTCGTGAATCAAATTATTAGATAGGTATTTGGACAATACTAAAGTGCTATTGAAAATTTAAATAAATGCTTTAAGCATTGTGTATCAGTTATTCTTACTAAGAAACATCGTTATATATTTCGTTCCTAGTAGAAATAAACCTGCTACCCAGAAAAGTGCTCGATTGATATCGATTTTACGTTGTCGCCATTTCATGAACTTGAAGCGTGCTTGACGATCGTATAGCGGCGTTTGTGATTTCTCCGTATCAAAGCTCGCCACTAAGTTAAAAACCCAAGTTATTAACTGAAGATATTTTCCATGAGCTTCTTATACGCTCTACGCTCACAATCACAAAATAAGCACATTCCTACACAATCAATAAAGTCCTTCAGACCGTATTTTGACCATAGCGGCGAATCGCAACGGAGACTAGCCTCCGGCGCGGGAGATACTATAGTGCAGACGTGTGCACATGTGTCTGCGCAGACACAGGTGAACTTCCTGTTTCCTCACTCTAGTATTCCGATGGGACGGCACGCTCTCCGACACGACTGGAGAAGAGTCGCAGGACCAACAGCTTAACGTGCATTGCGGGGGAGTCACACCGACAACTTTCAATCTATGGGCTGTTACTAAGAAATTCCTAATACAAAAACCCAATAACACTTTGCCCGACCTGGGAATCGAACCGAGAACCCCACATTCTGCAGTCGCGCTTGCGACCAACGGGGCAGTCAATACAATGTTATTTATAAGCACAAAAGCTTTTATAACTAAATAACGCACGCCCTCAAGCCACATTCTAAAAGCATTAAGACCTCTAAACGCTTTAATGAATAAATTAATTGAATGAGTCTGTGAATACCTATGTGGCGAGAGAAGAGGGAACAATAAAATGTATGGTTGGATGAATGCATGCATTGTTGCAGCCACAGACCCATTGTATTTGTTTTTTTATTCGCGGATTGTGACTTCATAATGACTTCATGATATACTTAAGTACTAGGTACATAAGCATATATTATGGTTTTTAAATTTCGCCCAGTTTTCAGAAGGCTTAATTACGTGCTTTTTCTCCTCAACTATTGCAATAGTCTTAACCTAAGCATTATTAGGTAAAGTGAACAAGGACAACAAAACCAAAAGCTTTGGGGTTAGGAACGATGTGTACATAGTCTTAAACCGAAATGACGTATTTAGGGACCGACCCTAAGCTAATGTTGTTACTACACGTAATTCTATGTACCAAAAACTTGAAAATGAACGAGAAAATAAAGAATGAAATGATAGAAACTGAAAGAAAAGCAAATAAGTACCTAATTTACATTTGATTCTTGAGCTATCGAAAACGTCAATCGAAAACCACTCCAACAAATGTCATTACGGTTCACTTTGTATACCCGTCACTCTACAGAATGGTCTTTTGTGCCCGCCCAGCTTTAAAAACAAATGAACTGACGATACGAACCCAGCTGGTTATTTAAAAAACAATAACTGTCTATACATGTTGTTTTACTGACAGCCATTATGATATTGGAAATCTAATTTTATACCATGTTTTCAATAAAGCCTACCAAATAACGTTATATTATTTTGTGCCTGTGTGTAAAGGCAAGATTCACACATCGGACTTAGACTTTACTTTTCTAAGTTCGAACTTCATACGAATATGAAACTTATTTTCAATATCAAAATAAATTCGTTTCAATATAAATTCGTTTAAGAAATGATTGCTCACAATCGCTTTTACAAATATGAACATTATTCGTGTTTATTCGGTTCATATTCGTGTGTAGCATAGATAACTTTACTAAGAAAAGTAAAGTCAAAGTGTGATGTGTGAATTTCGCCCTTTTTGTGAAAATAAAAATGAAAACGACATGGTTTTAAAAGAGCCTAAAGCTGACGTAACGGCTGAAACAGATGTTGGAGAAAGTTGACTTGCTGCTCCGACCTCATCCACACGATTATGGGTTTAAAATCCAAGCAATGTAACCACCAGTGTGACTTTTTCAATTTATATGCACTTTCTTAATTTATCTTGGACATCACTGACTTTGGTAAGGAAAACATCGTGAGGAAACCTGGGCTTATAATTAGCGTAAGCCCGAAATAGGCAATCCGCCTTGATCAAGTGTGGTGATCAATGCTTGAGAAGAAGTTCCTTCTAGTGCGTTTCCCGGAATTTCCACTCACATTTGCCATGTCCTTGTACCTTTCGTTAGTAGCCCTTCATTCATTCTCTCAACATGACCAAACAATCCAAGCATACTCTTTAAAATTTTTGTCATTTTTTTTTTTAAACCGCAACTTTCCCTTATCACATTATTGAAACCCTTTTATGCTTTTAATAAAATGTTGTAATAATCCGTTTTATGCTACCAATTTTTGCGAAGCCTTCTCAGTGAATGCAAGCCTATCTATACGCGCATAACGACAAATTCATGTTGAAACGAATACATTATTCATACGTGAAATCTTTTCCATGTTTTTCATTATTTTATGGTAAAAGAAAACATTCACTTTAAGTTTGATAACAGCTTTTTACTGATATATATACCTGGCACTACAATATTGAAACTCAAATGGCACAACCTAAAGAAATATCCCGGAATTTCTTTAAATGTAATATCCAATCACTGTAGTTATACCATATTAGATAGATAGATAGATAGATAGATAGATAGAATACTCTTTATTATGAACACCATATAAATTACAGACCTAAATATAGAAACTGTACAAAGGGTGACACAATGGGCGGTCTTAACATACCATCACGCCTTTATTCCCCAAAGGGTTAGGTAGAGATGTAACTATAGTACACACACATTTTTGCCAGTTATATTTAAGTCCCATGTAATACTTCAGGCCGCTACTGAGAAAAAAAATTATGGAAAAACCCAATATTTAACACTTTGCCCGATCCGTGAATCGAACCCAGAACCTCATGCTCAGCAGTAGCACTTGCGACTATTACACCAACTAGGCAGTTTTACGATATTATTCGATCATTCATTTAAGAAATTACTGTTCTGTGACAAACATATTTATAACTGAACATAACACTCTTTTTGGTACCTATCCTCAAATAAAATATGTATGAAATATCCATTTAAATCGTCCAACACTGTTCAAAAGTTAATTTCAATACTACATGTGGAGTTAGGTGTGCGAGGCATTCATAATTTTTACTGAAAAAAGGCGAGTCCCAAACTCGCAGAATTTTAGCAAAAGACTTCATGTTACCACGCGAGTTGTATGAATCCTTTATTCGACTTCGATTGACCAAACTGAATTGAATTCAAAACATTTTGGAAAGTCTTTTTTTATCATTTAAGTAATAAAATACACGACAGTATAGGCTAACAAAAAAAAAACAAAGAAGAAAAGCTTTTTACTGTGCAAAGTAAAATGATACCTACCTACGTTTTTCCAGCTTTCCAAGTATTTTAAATGTTGTTAAAAAAATAAGAACATTATTTATTTGCAAGAACACGAGTACCTACAGTAAGTTGACAAATGACCTCAAAGTTGTGGCTGACAGAGTAGATGCGCAACGCGGAGGAGAGAGTGTTGTGGCGCAGCCTAGGTGAGTAGACTGCGATATTCTAAGCAGGTTGAAGTTGTCAAAAACACACACCTAGTAAGTTTCCGTCGTATTCTAAAATCTTAATGTGTAGGTATCATCTGGTGCGCAAATCTCAATTAAGGATTGTTAGTAAATTAATAAGTAGTATTTACAGTACTTTATATTATGTTAAAACTCTATTAGATTTAGGCGACATTGTACACCTACTTAAGATGTCCGGCGCACCCTAGCGGGTAGTCACAAGACAGAAGGAGGATAGGAGAAGACACTTCTCCTGATAAAAATTAAGTTGTTCTGATCACTTGATAAAAAGTTGTATCGGCTACACTACGCACTCGTCTAACATACCAGACAGTTACATTACTCCGAGTCAGTAGCGACCTTAAAACGCCCAGCGTGTAATAATTTAGCAACCTGACATTTACAAACTTACAACTACAGTCCGACTGTCGAGAAAATGGGTTCTTGACATCCGTCAGTTTCATATAAACGAATACGTGTTTTGCGAATTTGATGTGTATTTACTAGAATTTTCGCAATGACCGGTGTCAGGAACGCATTCTCTCGACGCCCGGACTGTAATCGGTGTTAGAATTTCATAAACATTAGGTATACGGAACGTAGGACCAACCTTAATTTGCCTTTACCTGAAGCAGACTCTTTGAAATGAGAACACCTTACTTTATAATTCACTAGGAAGCAAATATTAGCCGGTTCAATGGCTTGAAAACAAATATAGGGTTTCCATCAGGAAAATGCACGCCAGCCTTTAACAGAAATTTTATCCAACCTTGATGCAAAATATATTAAAGCCGAAGAATATACCGTGCAGCAAGACAAAGCGGAATCAAGGAAGTTTTAAAGTTGAAATTATGAATTTATATTTTTAAGCTTACCTACCTAGTTATGGCCAGTTGAATGGTCAGAGGTAAAACCGACTTTGTGCAAGTAGGTAATGAAGCCTTGTTGAATAATTAAGCAGAAGAAAAGTTTAAAATATTAAAGACTATAAACTCAAATTATGGTCTTCACTGCTCATTTCGTTTTCATGAAAACGACATTAACAAGCAAAAGACGTTAACTTTTCATGAAATATGCTAGCCAGTCTATAATAACTCTAAATATTCTTTATTTATACAAAATTCTCCTTCTACCTGCTTTTATCCCGAAAGGATTATTTAGGAGAGCCTTAATAATATCAGTTCAACGTGAAAGTACATAACTAAGAGTTTTTATTCCGAATTTAAAATGAAATGATTAAGTCACCGTGTGATTGTTAACACCGTTAGTTTACACTCTTATATCTCGCAAGATTGTAAACTGTCGATAAATTGTCAACTCTACAATACATGTCAAATCGTCAAATTGTGGACAACCGACAGTATAATACGACAATCTGTCCGATTTCATCACCCGCGGCCGCGGTGCCACGGCAGAAGCCGACCAGCGCTACTTCCAAGTTGGTCGCAGTTTCTTGGCTATTTAGTAGTAGCGCAAAGTGCGATCCTTCGCATGTTTTGATATCAGTTCAAAATTTGTCAGGTTGCCATGGACAGATTATAAACTATCGAAAAATAATTCGTTAAATTATAAATGGTTTGGTGCAGTTTACAAATATTTTATAATCTCGCGAGGTAGATTATAAACTAACGATGATTATAACTATACGGTGATAAACAACAACATGGTGATGTACCGTATGTATCATTTCTAATTAAAATTGTAACTGTCACAATTGAAATAATTGCTTTATCGAAATGTAATTTGATACTTGCGATAAGGGTTCAGTCGGAACTTTTGGGAGTTACGAGCCGCCATTGGTAATTTCAATTAATTGAAATTAATAACGCGGTAATGAAATTATTACTCAAATTGGTGGAGTTCAGATATTAACGATGAAAATTGTTCCTTAGGTCCGCAATTGGTAAAGTCTACATACAGAAGACTTGGATTCATTAGACGATTGAAATGAAATACCAACAACTATCAAAGCAGTCTTTTTGAGTCCTATAGGTTCACAGTACCAACCTATACTGTGGCCAACTTGACTTTCTAAAAAGAAATAACACTCTAATGACAATGCACGTCATAATACGCTGTCATTCAATGGGTAAATAACCCAATATCAGCAACTCAATGCAAGAATCGAGTAGGGGAAATGTTAGTGTTTACTTCCCGAATATTTGACGCTCAAGTAAGTCTGATCACCAACCATAACACTAATGTACGAATTGGCCACGGTGCCAAGTCGCCATGTAATTCCATAATATAATGTTCGACAACGCCAAATGTCTCTATAATATACATCTTACCTATCTACCTACAGACCCGAATATTGTTCATTTTCCTATAATAAACGGTAATATGAAATTTATTTGTAAGGAAATAAACAATTGCGATCATTAATCCTGACTTTCACGGACCATTTCCAAGATTTACTGTTTTTTTTTACGCACCTTTAGTATGGAATGTTCTATCGAGAGACATTTCTTTACACTTTTCTTGACACTTTCCAAATACTGTAAGTAGACCATTATAAATTCATTATCAAGTTTAGTTTCAGAAATTCCGTCAAAATAAGACGTTAACTATTCACTCTTTAAGTTATCAAAGTTAAATTTATTATGCGGTTAGCCAAGTTTCTATCATAGTAGTTTGTATGACGAAATTATGAATGTTATATGTGTTAGATACATGGATATAATTGAATCCTGAAAGTGCATGGCGTAGTTGAACTGTGTACAGTCACGATATTGCTGAAATTCAGAGCGACACTGCGACAGATATCACGGTATTAAAGACACCTGCTCGGCGCTCCGGTTATTCTGTCTGTATGCCAGTTATCTGACAGAAACAGTGAATAAAATGGAATTTACTTTCAGAAAAGTTTATCTCTTGAATGTGAATGAATTGCCTGAAGGGAAGGACGATGTGATGTGCCCTCAAATTAGAAATGTATTCGTCATGAAGGTCGTCTGAACAATAAGGAGGAATTAAATTAGATGCTATCTACTCTGAAATACCTAATTTATTTATACAAGTATGAACATCAAAAGTTTCCTTATAACAAAACACGGAAATGTGAAAGCGTTTTCAGTTTCAATTACTATTCGTTTCTAGATAACTCTCCATATCGCATTCATAAGTTTTCACTGAAAATTTATTCGAATAATGTATTCCACTAAGTTTGCAATTTGTTTACAAGCTGTACCGGCACAATTTTCCCTCTTGTTTCATATTTAAAAACCAGATTTAAGCACTGTTCTGCTTGAAATGCGAAGAAAGAAAATTCCTCGTTGGAAATTAAAATAACGAAACAAACCCTTTTGTTTTTTGTCCTAACCTCACAGGGGCTCGGAATGTCGTACGGAACCGCGGACAATGTATTTACACAGTACATACCTACGAAAAAATTCAATGTTACATTATACAGGATGGCAGGTTAAGTTAAGCTTGTTAGTCCGTGGATGGGTGACCGTCTTTACATACCAAGAGCTTTCTGAGGCTCAGAGGGGTCCGTGCCTCGAAAAGCACGTTACGCAGTTACGGCTGTCATACATGGATCTTTGACCGTCTTAACGGGTCGTCCGTAACCATAAATTAAGCACGCTGGCGTATTTTTTTTCGTCGGTTGTCAATAAATATTTCAAACCACTAAAATTTTTCGCGGGTTATTAAAAAACAATTGCATTCATTCCATAGATTCTGACTGTGTAGGGATCGCATTTTTGCATGAAACAGCAGATTTTTTTTTAATTCTGAGCCAAGTACTTACTGAATCTATGGTAACAGATTGCGAAACGATGGCTCTTCCACTCTGCATACTGCTAAAACCAAACATTACTTGTTCAGTCTTATGGTGAATGCGAAGTTGTAGACCGCAAAATTCAATTTTACTTATGTTTTTTTGCAAATTTCAGGTCAGTTTTAGGTTGTATCTTGATCAAAATATGATTCGCGACTACAACAGGTACGTATTTACAGAATCATAATCATTACAATCATTAGTACATCTTTCTAAGTTAGATTTGTTCCATAAGAACAAATCTCTTATGGAAAAGTGCTTATGGAACAAATTTAACTTAAAGATATACATATCTATTATAGTCGCGAATCATATTTTGATCAAGATACAACCTGACACTGACCTGCAAACTGCAAAAAACGTAAGAAAATTTGAATTTCGCGGTCTACCACTCTATAACAACATTTAGCTAACAAACATAAACAAATTAACATACTCCTAATCGACGGTATGTAAAATCAAACAAGTATACAACCCTGTCAGAGGTTTCTGATACATAATCAAGACCCAAGACCCCGGGGCTTAAGAGGGCTTTAACCACATCAACAACAACTTGCGGTTACTTTGCGTAAAGGAAAAACTGTCTTACAACTATTGATACCGTTGGTTGCTTTCATGGTGTTGAAAGGGAAATTAGTTAAGTATAGTGTAAGTTTCAAATGTTTATTGTTAATTGGCTGTCCGCATAATAAACTCAAGTTTGATAACTTGAATAGTTAACGTTAATTTGTACTATATACTAATATTATATAGAGAATTATTTCACTAATGGGAAGCTACAATATTTCCGCGTGTCAAAGCATTATATTTTATGTTAAAAAAAGAAATTACTCGAAATTAGAAGCCAGTTTTTGATAAACACAAAACAAAACTGATGAGACTAGCCATTATAATAAAATCTCCTAATGTTTTAAGAGATTACAAGGGGCGGTGAATATTATACAGATAAGTAGTCAGGTTAGAATTATTTTGATGGTGCTGCCAACAATGATTGTGTAGTTCCTTTGTTGTTTCAAATGTTATGATAAATATAGCTGTAAAGAATCTTTTGGCGCGTGCCCAAAATCGAAACTAACGACGTCATCTTGTTTTTTCAATACATTTCACAAACAATTCAATTCAATTTCAATTGCACAAACGTTTATCAACAGCGCCCCCTCTATCAACGTCATGGATCTCATATTCATATAAATCTCTTTTGTGGTGTACGTCATGATTCAACAAGTACAAGTTTTACACAGTAACGGTGCCTTTCCACCAGAGATGTGCTATGCAGCTATGCTGCGAGAATGTAAAAGCTAAGCTACGAAACTATGTGACCGTTTCCACTGATGCTAAGCTATAGTAGCGGAGCGAGTAAGATGTGATATGAAAATGCGCCATTGCAAGGAAGCTGTGCGAGGAAGATGCGCAGCTCGAGCTATGTGACGTATCGACAATAGGAAAAGTACACTGCTCTGCACATAGTTACACATCCACAGCACGCATCCATAGCACGCATCCATAGCACGCATCCACAGCACGCATCCTTCCATATAAAAAACGCAGCTTAGTTGAATCAGTTTCCACCAGTGCTATGCTATGTAGACCAATGAACATGATTGGTGGATATCAAACGCATCCATAGCAACGTAGCGTAGTACATCTCTGGTGGAAAAGCAGCCTATCTATGTTCTATGTTATGGGTTTGGTTTCCGCACTTAGTCCTTCAGTGGACCATTGTGCGTGGGCCATGGCGGCCGTTGGCGGTTATTCCAACCAGCCCACCTCCCTCCAGAAGCTGATTAGGTCTCCTGGTCTTTTGAGAACATCTGTGTACGATCTGGGTGTCCCGAGGGTTTGTGTCCTGATCTGGGTGACGCCTGTGCACTCAAAGAGCACATGCGCAATGGTTTCATCAGCCACCATGCAAGCTCTGCACAGGGGGCTGTCCGTTATGCCTATAGTGTGAAAGTGTTTGTTTAGCGAGCAGTGTCCCGTGATGGTCCCCGTCACCAGGCGCAGGCCTTTCCTGTCCAATCGTAGTAAGCGACTGCTTAGCTTGCCATCCAGTGATGGCATAGCTTCCTTGGACTGCCTGCAGCCTGGTGACGACGTCCACCAGCTTTCTGCTTGTGTGTGGGTGTACTCCTGTAGCCACCTGCGTAGTTGGTTGAAGGGGATGGGCACGATAGGTTCCGGTCCACAGACTGGCATGCTCGATGCCCTTCTGGCCAGCTCGTCAGCTGCGTCGTTACCTAGCGATCCACTGTGTCCTTTTATCCATTGTAGTGTCACTATATTGCGGTTCAATACAGTTGCCTGTTCAAGCGCATTGTGACATTCTAGTATTAGTTTCGATGTGATGCATTTTTTATCTAAGGATTGGAGGACTGAGGCGCTGTCAGAGAGTATGCGAATATGGGTGTCCGCAACTCCTCTGGCTGCTATGGCATAAGCCGCTTGTGTTATGCCCACACACTCCGCTTGGTAGACCGTGTTGCGCTTTCCCAGCGGTTTGGATATTCTTATGTTGAGGTCGTGTGAGAAGACTCCGACTCCAGTTCCGCAGTCGGTCTTTGAACCGTCAGTGTAAATTCTCAGTTCCTTCGAACCTGAGTAGTCGCACTGCTCCTCTTTAAGCATTATGTTGTAGTGCTTTTGGAAGCAGTATTGTTTCGGGGCTTTGTCGCAGGGTGATGCCATCATTGGCTGCCATTTGATCGCATTTTCTTTTAAGCGTATGTGTTTGACCCTAGAGTCTTTGCTCAGGGTTCCTGATGTAGAGAGCCTGAAGGCAGCCAAGGCCGCTTCTTCCCGCACTACAAGGTGTAGAGGCGGTAGTCCGAGCATGGTCTGTAGGGCAGCAGTGGGTGTAGTTCTCATGCAGCCGGTGATTGCCACACACGCGAGCCGCTGCAGCTTTTCAAGGTCTTTTTGGGCTGTGCTCAGGTCTGTTCTGGGCCACCAGACTAGTGAGCCGTATGTGATGATTGGTCGGATAACTGTGGTGTATAGCCAGTGAGTGACCCTGGGGCTAATCCCCCAATTTTTTCCAAGCATTCGCTTGCATTGCCACAGTGATATGCTGGCTTTCGTAGTAATGTAGTTGGTGTGTTTTGCCCAATTCAGCTGTTTGTCCAAAAATATGCCGAGGTATTTGGTTTCAGTTGATAGGCTTAGGGTTGTACCAAAGAAACGTGGTAGTTGTAGTGTCGTCAGTTTCCTCTTTTTTGTGAAGAGAACCAATTCGGTTTTTGTGGGGTTCACTGATAGTTGGTGTTTACCACACCAATTTTCTATTATTTTCAGGGCCTGGCGCATTAGGTTGCACAGTGTGTTTTCGTGGGTGCCATTTATTATTATGGTTATGTCGTCGGCGTATCCTACAGTAAAGTAACCTTTGTCATTGAGATCTTTTATTAGACTGTCCACGACCAGGTTCCATAGAAGCGGCGAAAGGACGCCACCTTGGGGGCAGCCCTTCGCCACGATGGCCCTTGTGATGTCGTTTACGGTCACTTGTACTGCCCTCTGTTTGAGCATGTTGGTGATCCAGCCGCTCAGGGTCGGGTCTATGTTGTGTCTTTCTAGAGCCGTGCTGATGCTTTTGAAGTTGGTTTTGTCAAAGGCGCCCTCGATGTCAATGAAGGCAGCCAGTGCTGAGCATTTGTGGTCCACTGCGCATTCAATTTTGGATATCACACTATGCAGTGCGGATTCTGTTGATTTGCCTGTGGAGTACGCATGCTGTTTTTTGTGGAGTGGCTTTGCCCGAAGAGGTCCGTCTCGGATGTGTCGATCACAGAGTCTCTCTAGGGTCTTTAGTAGAAAGGATGTGAGGCTTATGGGTCTGTACGCCTTGGGTTGTGTGTAGTCCGCTTTTCCCGGTTTTGGTATGAAGATGACTTTCACTTCGCGCCAGGCTAGAGGTACGTATCTTAGTGCTATGCAGGCCCGATAAATTTCTACCAGGCATGGTGTGATATGGTCAACCCCCCATTGTAGTAGGGCTGGGAAAATGCCATCTAGTCCTGCAGACTTGTAAGGCTGGAAGGTGTTGATAGCCCACTTTATTCGGTCCTGTGTTACTAGACTTTGGGCACTGGACCAGTCCTGTTCCGTTGGGGTCCAATTGGGCACAGCTTCCCAGGTCCTGTCCTCTAGGAGTTTGCAGTCTGGGAAGTGAGTCTCGAGAAGGACCTTGCTGGTTTCCTGGTCCGTTAGTGTGTATGAGTTGTCGGGTTTTTTCAGCGCGCCAAGGGTTCGGTCCTGATCTGTTGATAGGATCTTCCTTATTCTTGCGGCTTTACTATTGGTTTCGATGGATTCGCAGAATTTCCGCCATGCTGTCCTTCTGGCAGTTCTGATTCGCTTTTTGTATGTGTATTGGGTTTCTTTGTATCGCTCCCAGTCTTCCGGGAGTCGGGTGTTTTTGGCTTTATTGAATTGCTTCCGTAGTGTGTTTCTGAGCTTACCAAGTTCGGCGTTCCACCAGGGATTTCTCTCACTGTTGGTTTTTGGTGCTCTTAGTTTACAGCATGCATGGTATGCTTCGGTTATGTATTCTGACAGCTTTGTCACAGTGTATTCCAGTTGTGCCGGTTCTGTTATGGTTATTTGTGATAGGTGCCTAGCTAGCATAAAGGCTAGGAGGCGCTTGTACCCGGGCACATCGGTGCGCCGTGGGTTACGTCTCGGTTCGGGTCTCCTTGTGTTAGTAGTTAGTGTGAAGCGGATCCTTCTATGATCTGAGCAAGAAGGTTCGTCCGATACATGCCAGTTTGCTATAAGATTAGTCGCGTTTTCTGTAGCAAGAGTTAAGTCAATGATCGTTTGTCCTCGGACTGTGACCCAAGTGGGTTCAGAGCCTCGGTTAACGATGTTTAGGTTAGTAGAGAATAAATAGGTGGATAGTACCTCTCCTCTGGAGTTCGATGCCTCGCTACCCCAGAGCGGGTGATGGGCGTTTGAGTCGGTGCAGATGATCAGGTCCAGATCGGTGCTCTCGCAGTGCTGCACCAGGTCGGCCATTTCTTTTGGTGGACAGTCTATGTCCTCGCCCGGCATGTATACCGAGGCGAGTACAACATCTGGGAGTTCACCTACGGTGTGGAGCCTGACAGCTGTCAGATCTCTGGAACAGAATTGAGTGAGCAGCGTGGTAGGGATATCTTTGGGTATATAGACACAGGATCTGGGTTTGTCTGAGCTGTGTGTGTTGAGGATTAGCTTACCTCCGATGTTACTGAGGCCGCATATTCTGTTGTTCCTGATCCACGGCTCTTGGATCAGTGCAATTGTTCGGGGGTAAACCTCCAGTGCCCTGCGTAAGCTAGCCGTGGCAGTCTGGCTATGTTGGAGGTTTGTTTGGATGACGTTGAGTGGTGGTGACGGTGATGAGGGGGAGGGTTTAGTCGGTGGTGGATCCATCGGACAAAACCCCCGCCGCCTCCTCTCTGTACTGGCCTTCGTGCTGATCCCCCGGCGACGAAGCAAGAAGTTGCTCGCACCAGCCGGGAGATGCGGGTGGAATGCTGGCTGCGTCATCAGCCATCGCCGCGCGGGCCATGACCTCCTCCAGTTGGGCGATGTCTGTGTCGTCCGTCTGTGTCGCTGTCGGTGTCGTCGTCGGGTCCGTCGTGTTGTCCGAGGGCTGGGTCGTGGGCCAGAAGCGCACGTATATCGAACCTAGTAGGTACGATATCCGTCGCTCCCGTTCCATGACCCTTTTCACTTCCTCCGGTGGCACACCTAGGGTCAAATGAGTCCCGTAGTTGTCGCCACCGACGGCAGTTGCCCTGTATAGGGACCACCTGGCCATGTCATACCACGTGTTCTGACGAATCAGAACACTGTGGAGCCTCCTTATGTCACCTCTATAGCGAGGGACGAAAAGCGAGGCTCTGACACGGGTGGGCACGTCCGATTGTCTCAGTACCGTCAGTGTGAGGTCAGTGTTGGGGAGTTTGAGGAGGGGTACGTTATTGGTCAACCAGGTCAGGGCGTGGTCGTCCTCGCACCATATTTGTACTGTGCCCTCCGCTACCCGTGGGTATCCGCGGAAGGCAGGGAGTGGTGCTGTCGAGTCCGTGTCCATTAGTGCGTCCTCCAGGCCTGCTTTGACCAGCTCGGCCTCGTCTTGCGTCAAGTCTCTAGAGGGGGGAGGGAAGCAGATTGCTACGGCGAGCCGCGCAGGAATGTCCTTTGTGGCCCTCGCGTAGGTCCTCGGCTCCCCCTGGGCGGAGTGGACCCTTACACGCTTGGCGTCCCCCTGGAGCGTGCTCGGTGAAGCCGAGTCATCAGGGCGCTCCCTCTTCGCCGGCCCTGTACCGCTCGGTCCAGGCTGCGACGTTGAGATGCCAGGCTGGGTGGTGACGTCAGGGCGCAAGGATCCACCTCGCCTTCCTCTGTGGTGTCTCGGTCGGGATTTGTCGCGGGATGCGTCTGTGTTTGAGTGTTGGGGTCGCTTGGCGTCCCCGGCAGACTCTGTCGTGTGCAAGGGCTTTTCGCGCTGGGTTGCCCCTTCGCGGACCTGCCCCTGCACGCGTGGTTCCGCGTCCGGCTGCTTTTCGCGCTGGGTTACCCCATCGCGGACTTGCAGCTGGTCGCGTGTTTCCACGTTTGGCCGCTTTTCGCGCTGGGTTTCCCCTTCGCGGACTTGCGGCCGTTCTCTTTTTTCCGCGTCCGGCCCCTTTTCGCGCCTGGTTTCCCCGTCGCGGTCTCGGGGCTGGTCGCGTACTACCTCTTCGGCGTCCGATCGCGCTTCGCGCCGGCTAGTGCCTTCGCGGGTGCCGCGCTTTCGGTCGCCTACTTTCCTCTCCCGGTTTGTGATTTTTCCGCGCTTCTTCAGCAGTCGTACTCTATCAACCGGGAGAGTGGTAGGGTCGTGAGGTTCGTTAGCCTTCCCCAGCACTCCCTGTCCGTGTCTGTCATAGTCTGGGTTGGTGGTGCTGTTCCGCACGATGCTCTGATCCCAGAGGCTCGAGGGAGGCAAGCACTTCGTCGTGGGTAAAGGCGCGTGGGTCGCAGCCGTGGTTGTTGTTTTTGGCGCGTTGGTCGCAGCCGGAGTTGTGTTTGCAGGCGCGTTAGTCGCTGCCTGTGTGTTGGGCGCTAAATCAGCAGCCGGCCGCGCTGAGAAGCACGGCAAGGTTTCGCAGGTAGTTGCCCCCCCCAGAATACGTTGGGGGCTGACCGCCGTAGCGGTGTGGGATTCCCCGGCTTGGCCGGAACCCACCTGGGTAGTTTCTTTGACTCTCTGCATTTTTTCATTGACGAGGGGGGGTGGGCTTTTTTTGGAATCGAGGTTGCCCGTCCTCTGGGACCGATGGGATGTAGGGATGGGAGGGAGGATGTTTGTTGGTAGGGTAAAGGTCATTGGGGGTCACCCTAGGTCTGGGATTTGGCCTAGGGATTTGGGGAATTGATGGGATTTTTATGGATAGGGAAGGGTTGGAATGATTAGGATTAATTGGTACATGGGATGAGGTGAGTGGGTTACCCTAAACCTGGGACTTGGTGTTCGGGCACTTCTCTTGTCCGGGATCTCTTTCGAGATGCTCCAGGTGCGAGATCGACTGCAGTCGGTCCCGCAGCCGGAGTTGGGCTATCCGCAACCTGCCCACCCGCTCGGTTGCAAGAGAAGAAGTGCCCGGCAGTCTGAGTCGCTCCACCACGGATGTACGTATACATACATGTTGGTTCGGCCCAGCTAGCCCCGAGGAAAAGCAGCCTTATTCTACCTCTGACAGCTACAACCTAACAGCAACCTTATTGCAACAACAATAAAGATCACTGTGATGTTGACAGAATTGACAGTTGCAGTAAACCAACAGCAACCTTATTGTCACGAGATTAAAGATTACTGTGAAATTGATAGTGATGCAAAATCGGAGGTACTCGTAAAAATAACTGTGAATGGCCATCGCCAGAGAACATAGGGACAATTCTCGTAATTTTAAGAACGTTAATTTGCAGTCTGATCTCAGTCTCAATCTGTCAAAAATACCTCTATTTGTGACAAGTGTTTGACATATTGTCGCCGAGATGAGATTGCGACCAAATTTTGAACGTTTTTAATTAGGGAAATTGGCCTTCTGACTTCAGCGACGTATTCCGTGACAGATAGGTATATATGACAGGATGAAACTGACACCCTTATTTTATGTGGGGACATGGAAGAGAGATATAATGAAGCATTTACTCATTACGCAGAGCCTCCATAGCTTACGTGAGAATGATTACTATTAATAATTTGGAGTAGAATTTACATTTGTGTAAGTACAAATGAAGGTGAAACATGAGCTTATGTCTGCTGCCAAATTAACTTTGCGTGTTAGTAATAATATTAGTCTCGTAGGGGCGGGCGTAGAGATTTTTAAGAAATCACCTTCTTCAAAGAATTTCACTTACATGTCATAATACAATGTAACCTGAATAAGTCGGATCACAAGGGACCTAGGATTATTTTTTATAAGTTGTCTTATGTATTCAGGCTATTGAACTACAAATTCCCAAATAAAGGTAAAAATCTAAAATATCTAACAAATGCATTCTATATAATTAAGAATGCATTTTAAATGTTTTTTTTTTTATTATTATTTCCTATAACAGAGGTATTTCAGTGCAAAATTGTCGGGTCCTCACTGTTATTATCAGTAGTAGAGGTTTCTCACATGTATTGGTACCTATTAATATTGACCTTACCCTACCCATACTTCCATACTAATATTATCAAATGTGAAAATAACTATGTCTGTCTGTTACCTTTTCATTCGATGGAATTTGGCACACAAGTAAATCATGACCTGGGTTAGGACTATAATACTTTTTACCTCCATGGTAGGTAGTGTTCCCGACCTCCACCCGGGCGAGGTCGCGGGCAAAAACTGGTCATTTATAATTCACTTGTGAAAACTCATCTTATGTATTGAACCACTAGACTAAATATATTGTGTGTTTGCGTGGTCATTGCGTAACACACAAAAAATTGCAATGCCTTTTCATTTTGACAATTCGACAACATTCATTGCGTGACTCCGTTGTCGAGCCGACAATTTTTTTAAATATATGAAGCAATGGATTAGGAGTATTTTTCAAATTCCTTCGGATTATGAAAGAAAGTGTGTTAGACAACTGGAATGCAGAACTTTCTAGAACACTAAGCAATGCCTCATTTGATCAACAATGCAGTATTCTCGAGACTATAGGGCTTCGCAATATTAGTATTATTTTGTTTCAATCTCAGAAAGCACTTTCTCAATCTAGTAGCTACAAGTGAAAATTATTAATGTAATTACTTACAAGTTGAAAGTCGAACATGTTGTTACCATAAGCCACGACTTTGAAATAGTTTACAAGAGACACCACAATTCTCAATTAACATTACAAAGTGAACTTGAACCTCTTCATTATGAACAAACAGTATATAGACAGTTTAATGTATTAATTATCAGAACTAATCAATGATGATCAAATTAATTTGCAGCCTCGTGCTTGGAACCGTGAATACTGAGTGGAGATCCCAGCGGGGTAATAACGTAACACACTAACAGTAGGAATGGCTTTCCGTTTGACAGTTTAATAACATTCATTGCGTTTTAACTTTGTTGAGCAGACAAATTTTTTGAACATAGGAAGCAATGGTTTAGCAATATTCTTCAAAATGATTCAGATTGCAGTGATTGATAGTGTGTTACGGAATTAGGTTGCTGGGGTCGGTAAAGGGTTACTGGGGTTTTCCGTTAGTAAGAAGATTCTCAATCGCAGTTCACAAAAGGCTCACCTTTAATACACACTTGCTTGCGACTTATTACATAACTGGCTAAAAATGAGTGTGCTTTTTTTTCAGTCCTCTGCCTATCTTTTCGAGAAATATAAGGCGTGATCTTATGTCATCATACGCCAACGGTAGGGTATTAAAGTATAAGGCAGTCGAATGACTTCGTCCCAAATTCTCCTGCCTATGAAATTAAATAAAACGTGCGGAAATTCTCGAATTCCCCCCAAATGTAGTTACTATGGCTACGTTTGAGACTGGTTGCTTATATTCTCTGTGTTTTTACTTACGAATGAACGAAGATGAAGCTTTTCTACGTTTTTATGCACAATATGTATGTGTGGAATGTATGTACAGACGCCAGCTGCACATCAAGCTACTACAATCTGTCAAATTTCTTTAAAGATTTTCAACTTTATCGCTATAAAGCATAAGGTTCAAAGATGATTGGGATATATTTGACATTTTCGAATAGCTTGATGTGCTGGCGTCTGTACCTATAAAATATTTTAGTTTTTTTTGTCTTAACTAAGTACCTATCAGTTTCAACCTAAACTTAAATAACGTACCTTATACATGAAACGATTATGAAACATCTGTCGGTTCAAAAGTATGTTTATTATGATATTTAATTCAATTACCAACATTTAGATAAATTATTTAAATAGCTCTATCATAGACATTCCTCTTCATTTTCGTATCTACATAACTCTGTCAACGATGAGTTTTATAATGCTATTACAAATGGCACGGGTAAAAGGCAAGAACAAAGACATTTTGATAAGGAAAACGGGTCAAAAAAATCATGAAACAAAAACTTCGTCAATTCACTGACAAGTTACGACAAAATCAAAAAAATAACAGTAAAAGTTAAATGGAACATTCGAGTCGGCTCTGCCTACAATGTTAACACTGCTGAAACACAAGCCTCCTCTGGGTGAGAGGAAGTGGGCCGTAATCCACCACACGGGCCCAGTGCGGGTTGGTAGATGTCACATGTCTTCGAATTTTTGATTCTAAGAAATGCCGGTTTCCTCAAGATGTCTTACTTCACCGTTTTGAGAGCAGTGGTGATGAAATAATCTACCTACAACTCGTAAGTCGCAGCCATTGCCACTGGGCCACCACTTTACCATACTTAAACTTTCGATATTACCTTATAAATAAAGCCTACCATTTCATCACATATAGCGTTTCAAATTATAGTTACTTAACGTTATGAAAGATAGTAAAATCCAGGGAAAACGACCAAGAAAAATCCCAGTGTTTAATCATTGCCAAGACATAATTTTCAAATGAAGAAATACGAGCTAAAACGTCTTATAAAAAGACTTAAAATAAATTAATAAAACGAAGAAAAAGGACCATAAATCACAATTATTGTTTATTACACCCATTAGAAGGAATTAGCTAAAACATATAAACGTAATTATCTTTTTATTTGCTTAACCTAGAAACAAATTTTCAGTGGTAAGCTTCCAAGACCAAATGAAATTAAATAACAAGGGGAGCAGGTCCTAGAAAAACTAAGTTAGAACAAAAAGAGTGTCCAAGCAATTTAAAGCAAATGTAACATACGATGTGTTTGTCCAAGATTGATTGATTACCTCAACACAACGGAGACTACACTCCAAGCATTTA
The DNA here is from genome assembly GCA_963669345.1 of Gortyna flavago. Lineage (NCBI taxonomy): Eukaryota > Metazoa > Arthropoda > Insecta > Lepidoptera > Noctuidae > Gortyna > Gortyna flavago. Next base: position 13,983,636 of record OY770126.1, read on the forward strand.
ATTACCAACTTGAACCTTCTTTTCTTTTACGTCTGAAGATTTTGTTTATTCCAGGAAGTGGACTGCATATTGATTTTCAGTGGATTCACAAAAGGTAGTTTCAGAAATTATAATTTTACAATTTTATCGTTATTAATAAAAATCTTGTATGCAATTTTTATCTCGCGATGCGACACGCGCTTTGCTTGTGGTAAATTTCCGAGAGCTACTACTATTGGTTATTACTATTGGTTACCACAAGTAAAGTGCGCGACGCTTCGTGAGATAAAAATACTGTAAGTACAATATAAAAAAGTGGTACCTACCACTATTTATAGGTTTTATTTTATGTGTGCCACAACATAGGTATCTGGTCCCAGATGGTAGGTATCTAATGTGCGTTTTTATCACGAGTTTAATCGTTTAAGTTATTTACGATAACAATATTATAACGGTTTATTAATACCTAGTCCTTTTTCCTTTTTTACAAAGCTGGGTTTTTTATTTCAAGACTAGGGAACCTTTTATCCCAATTTATCATATTTTAGCAATCGACTCCAAAAAAGCTGGTGCTTAAGACCACCACAGTGAACAATTGATACCTCGTCGAACCTTACATCTGGCCTGATAAGTATCTGATGTATGTACTCTGTAACTTTCATTTCGTAAAAATTGTTTATAATCCTATTAACAGAGCTTTTTGTTTCTCTGGTTCAGTTTTAGCAAATCTCAGCCATACTTGATAAGATAAATTCCTGTTATCCAAGATAATGTTCGAATTAAACCCGTTGAAAAGCGTTCGCACTTCTTAACTTTATTTTCTGAGAAATTATAAATTTACACAGGAGAGGATTGAGATACGAAAGATAGGTATAGACGGCCACAACATCCGCTGTACCGATATTGTACTGAATTCTCCTTCGAACATAAACTTGTTTTTCCTCGGATGAAAAGGAATATTTTTGTGTTTAAACTACGGGGTATAACTCTTCTAATCCAATTTCACAGCTAGTTTTGAACGTCTGCTCAGCCTGAGCAGTTATAGCCGCGCAACCAACCATATTACTGACTTTCTTTTCTTTATTTGACAAAGCAGGAGAAGAAGAACTAGTAGGGGATCGAGGAGGGGGGTGGCTCAGGGGATCAGACCGGATTTTTTCTCGTACAAGTTTTGCCAGCATATCAGAAAAAAGAGGGCTTATGACCACATGATATAGGTGAAAACTTATATGAACCAAGTATACGCGATTCAGTGTCACCAACCGACTGGAGCCGAGTATATCCGATTCAGCCTCACCAACTCGCTAGCGTGACGGTTTGCTTCAAAAAAGTGGTATAAGTATTATTACAAAGTTATCCTAATTTCTTTCAAAGCTACGTTTACGGTAACTGACAGCCTCTTTGAACAATATTATTACAAAGACAATTACGAAGTTTTATCCATGTTAAAAGTCAACGTCATAATTCATGGCTTTATATTTTTCTTGATTTTTTAATTAGCTGAAAAATCGTAAGACAGTTTTAATTTTCTCTGAGACGAGCGGAGTTTAATCGTTGCGGTAGGTATGTGAGCAGTTAGGATAAACTTTTTGAAGAATATTTTCCTGCTTAGTTTTCTAATCTCAGGCGAGAGACTTTGTAAGTTAGACTAGAAACATGTAGGAAAGCTAGAAGCATACAATTACATTACGTGATCACTGACTGTGTAATTGTTACAAGCATAGAAATATAAAGGATCTCTTTATGGTACTGCCTTGCAGGTCGAGTGGTGGCAAGCTCTAATGCTGAGCATGAGATCCTGGGTTCTATTCCCGGGTCTGGCAAAGAGTTATTGAGTTTTTCCATCTGGAATTTCTCAGTAGCATCCCGGAGTCAGGATTCTGTCAACATTATATAATACCTATGTACATTTTTTATATATCATGTCTGTTCATCGTGTTTTCATTTCATTCATTCCTTACACACAATGGAATGACGCGTCGAATTTATTTCAATAAATTTATGGACTTCGTTACGAACATTTTCACTTTTGCCAATATCTCTTTTTTTTTATTCTCTTAAAGGATCTATTTGAGATTATTATGCATTACCTTTACAAATAATGACGCATAACCGGTCAATACCCGCGCGTGCCCTATGTAGCACGATACAATAGAAAATCAATTGGCGGAGCTTGAGAGGTCATAGATGCACATAGGCAACATGCAACCTACTTAGTAATTTTGCAATTTATTAAAGCAAAAAGAGTAAAATGGTCTCCCTTTAACACCGAATACCTACTTTTCTCAATAGACAATACAAAATATATCTTAAACAAAAGCTTTAACCTATACCTAGGGACTAGAAATAATTACAAAGAATAAAATAAAATTCAGAATAGAATACTCTTTATTACGTACATGTTTACAAAGGGTGGTGCAATGGGCGGACTTATCGCTAAAAGCAATCTTCTAAAGACAACCTTTGGATGGATTAAAGGAGAAAGGAGAGACAATACTCCAGGTGGTATGTGGTGTAACATTTTCATATAATAAACAATAAATACATACAGAGTAAAAATATACTCACCACGTCGATGATGTGATGCAGGGACACCCCAAAGGTGACTAGGAGGGGTTGTGAGGAGTTCTCTACGGGCCTCACAGAGGCATCGTATCTCGTCATCAGGTGACGAATCAGACGGTATTCCTCGTCGCAGCACACTGCACCTGCAAACAAAGAATTTTTTTTTAGATTCAAATAATTTTAAGGCAGGAAAAGTTTTGAACTTATTGAGCCTAGAAAAGTTCAACACAGGGTTGGCACTGAAACTTGAAAAATAAAGAAAGATAAAATCAAGGCATTGAACTGATCTGAAAAATATACCAACCTTAGGCAGGTTGGTATATTTTTATAGCATATCATAATGAGCCTATAATGTTCCCACAGCTGGGGCTCTGTGAAAGGGAGTGAGCCACCACTCGGTACCAGTGCGGGTTGGCGTATGTCACATTTCATCGAATTTTTGGTTCTAGGATATGCCGTTTATTATTCGTTATTTATTCGTTTCTTCATGATGTTTTCCTTCACCATTTTGAGAGCAGTGGTGACGAATAATTAAACAAAGTAAATTGCCTGCTTGAGATTGAACCCATGATCTACAACTCGCAAGTCACGGCCGTTACTATTGACACCCACGTACTAACACCCATATTTGTTTAGATCAAGATAGTACTACATAGCTACTAAAAGGTTTAGCATATGAAAACGATTTCAGAGTAAAATACTTACGAAGTAAAGCGTAGAAAAAAAAATCTACAATTAAAACGCAGAACTAAAAATGCACATAGTCAGAATGACACTGAAAATCGCTTGCGGATAAAGCTGGCTAACAACTGGTGCCAAAGCGCCACTTGTAACCACATTTGCTCTAAATATAGCTGCCGGCTTTAAAGACCACTGAAAAAGGAAGAAAATTGTAACGGAGTATTATCTAGGATACCTACTACTTTATAAGCGTTCTAGTTTCTGCTCACAACTTCATCCTCGTAAACTTTCTTGTTCCGCCGACCCACCCCGTGTCATCGCATTGCCTGCCCGCACTATTACTGCGTTTTCACTTAGCGTTCTTTCACTTTTTGCTCAGCTCCTACTCCACTTTTTTTATCAGAGTCTATAATTGATTTTATTTTATCTGATCTGTATAACGAGTTTGTCGTATCAGCAGAATATGATTAATTCAAATCTCTGTCGGTTTTGATAATTACTTTTTCCGAAAAGATACTCTTCCGTAGTCCATCGTAACCCAAGCTGTCCTAGTTAAACCGAACGCTTCCATGGCAACCTATTTTTCATCGCTAACGGGTCCGAGTGGCATGGGAAAACAATCTGTAACATACATAACCTATAGCTACATGTATTGATGTGTATTGGTACCTATATCAGCTGACTATTTTCCCATGCAAGGATCAGATTCTTCCTTATTTATTATTGATTGGAGCCTTGACGATTTAAGACTATATTTATTATTCATTTTTACATTTATTGTTCATTTACAAGATAAAAACGAGGAATAAAATTATCTTTTAACGAGGAACAGGCATTTGCATGTCGTTCTCAAAGAAATAAAGATGTAAAAAGAAAAGTTCTAATTAAATGTTAGGCAAGGGCTTTCACAGAGGTAACTTTAGGAACACTGTATGCCTGAAAACGGTTTTACTCATATGCTTAGTGGGTAGTTCATAAAATAATCTGCACTTCGTAGAAGTCCTATTACTAAACGTTATAATTTAAATCTACATTCCTGACGACACAATCATGACAAATCTTCATTAAGCTCTACTAAGTTTCAATTATCAAGTTCCTACTTCTCTGACATTGAATGTCAAACTCCTAAATGTTTGGCCACCGGCTTCCTTCCCATCAAGTTGGATAACTCATTTTCTAGCGACAAGATCTTGACATTATGTATTTATGAACAGTATCTGTAAGTACCTTTAGGTCTTCATCATGCATATATAACGCTAATATTTAGTATTTTAATTATTTTACTGTGTGTACTTGTTTCCCGTAGCACGCCGAGTTTATTTGTTGAGACATTAGGCTTTATAGTCTTTATTAACCTAGGTTGTTAAAGTAGATTTAGGTCAGCAAAGAAACCATAAATAACCTGTCTGGTATATACATGATAAGTCTAAAAATCTGATTTTACACTATGAGCATTTGAAACTTTAAATAACGATACAAATCAGAATACTTACGTTTGTTGGCCAAATTGTTACATGTCATGTAGCAGGAGACTTACAAAGAATAGACCAAATCGAAAGTAAAAAAAATTGAGTAGTGATGTATAAACCGAAAATTACCAATATTGGACTTAACAAGTATTACTTTCAATCATAGCAACAACGCAAAGAAAGTGCTGTAATCGAAACCAAAGTATTAAAGTCAACAACAGCCCTCATTTTATAACCAGTAAACTCCAAAATACAACATTATATACCCTTACATTTTATGAAGCAAAGTTATCTATCACGTGTTTACAACGAAATAAAAATGTGTCCTATCTACTGGTGTTTCTTGTTCCGGCTCATAAAACGAACGTAGCGCTTTATTTTCACTTGTGACTTCAAGCGCAGATGCTAATTGTCCCCGTCCTCGGGTCCGGGCGAATTACTAAACCAAATGAAGATTGTGATGCGCTGAAATGTCAAGGGTTTAACCTGTACGCTCCATTAAAATATTAAAACATTTATTGTACACTAGCGACCCGCCCCTGCTTTGCACGATTTTTACGACATTACAAAACATCGAGATTTCTATTATACAGGGTGTCCCAAAAGGTTACGTAGCTGGGAAGGGGGGTGATAGGGGTGGTCACAAGGGTTACCAAAAAAAAAATACAAAGGTACAGTTAGCAAAATAGACCCACTAGATGTAAAAAAAAAATATTTTTAAAAAATGCCATTTATTTTTTTAACCCAGAGGGTTTTTTTTTTCTGGTGTCCCTTGTGACCACCCCTATCACCCCCCTTCCCAGCTACGTAACCTTTTGGGACACCCTGTATATAAGTTTTTTAATGATTTTTATTGCAGATATTCAGCAATATATTTCGTATTTTTTAGGTTTGTACGGAAGCCGTCCAGTGACCGCTCCGTTTATTTATATATCTAGCCTCTTAAATAAGGTCTTGAGGAATGTTTCTTGTTAGTCTTCTAGGGACTGTTTGGGTGTTCATCTCAAGATCAAGTTTAATTATGAATGTAGTTGTTTAGTATTGTTGATACACATAAATCTTCCGAAATAAATATTCTAAATGATGGCGAAATCTGTTGAGTAGTTTAAAAGAACAACGCGGACAAACAGACACAAAAAGCCAATTTAATTTATAATAATATGTAGATTCCGTTTACAAAACAAATATTTAGAAAGTCTTCAACAACCATGTCACACGTCGAGAGCACTGGTTCAGATTTTATAAATTCACTCGACACACATTTCTCGGGTCCAGTTCAATTGACGCTCCATTGTGCCACCGTGTGCCAACATGGATGTCACTAGCAATATTTACAGAGATTTTAATCTACCGAGAGGAGATTTGGTTCGACTTGAAACCCACTTGTTAGGTACCACATATAAGTGCAAACTACATATCTGACGTGGAGATACGTCCCTCTACACAATAAAATTCTGCGCTCCATTTTTGTATGTATATGAGATGAAAGTTACATAATAATTTGTAACATCTGTTGGCATACGGTCTACGTAAATATTTTTCATATAGTAATCATTGATTTATAGAACGTTTAAAAGAAAAAAAGGGAGCAGTGATGGCCCAGTGGAAACAATAGCGAATTACGACATGTAGGTCGTAGGTTCGAACCTTGGTAAGCGCTCTACTTTGTGTAAATTATTGCTTCACCACTGCTCTCAAAACGGTGAAGGAAAACATCGTGAGGAAACCGGCATGTCCTAGAACCAAAAAATCAAAGACATGTGACATTACCAACCCGCAGTGGGCCCGCGTAGTAGATTACGGCCCACTCGCTCACACAGAGAGGGGGCGTGTGTCCCAGCAGTGCGAACATTAAAGGCTGATTATGCTAAAAAGTAAAATAGGTGCGTTGTCAACTGTTAATCTTCATGAAACTAATAAGACTATGATGATGAAGTAGCAGCAAATAGTTTGTTATCGTAAAAGTTTCAGCGGAATCCGCCATACCTTTTATGGCTAAAAGGTAGGAACTTTGTGAAAAAATAGTTGGTGGTTTTAATAGAGGTTTATCGTCAGCTAGTGCTCTAGCTGACGATAAACCTCTATTAAAACCGACCTCCGTGAGGGATTTACGTGGAAACACAACGAAAGATTCTAACAAGATAATCCCATACTTGATATGCTTATGGTTAACAGATGACGATAGTTATATGAAACAATCACACATTAACACCTTCCATATATAAGAGGCATTACTGATACTTGAAATAATACTTGAGGGAGTGAAAGCTCCCAATAATATAAATAACGAAGTACCTTAAGGAGATACTCTGATTTTGGCCTCAACGTGATCTTTGGTCTTTAATCAATCGAATGTCAATTAGTTCCTAAACTATAACTTGAGTTTAAGAATGTAAGAGTTAAATGTACTTATGAACTACCTACCTACTTCGGCATTTAATTTTTCTACTCCATTATTTACAGTGTTTTGTGTGTTGTTTTTGGTTATAGATGGAGTGACAACATCGTACAAATAGCCGAAAACTTATGGCCCCGGCGGGCACTAGATAGAGCCATCTGGAACGGTTTGGACGAAGTTTTCACCGCAAAAGGCAGCCCTTATTGTACAAAACTAACATCAAATAAATAAATAAGTACACAAACAAAACAGTTTATAAAAACTACATGTAAGCTAATGAATAGATAAATAAATAAATATTACTGTGTTTTTATCTCACGAAGCGACGCGCACTTTACTTGTGGTTCGAAGTGTACGAACACGCTATGAATCCGGATTCGAGTCTCATGCTACATTTACATTCAGCCGAAGTGAGCAGGGAAGTGGGCAGGGCGAGTGTGTAAACACGATACTTCTCTTAACACTGCCATTGCCACGCGGGCTTCCCGGCGCCGGAGCTCCCCAAAAGAGTGATTTTTCTACGGAAGTCAAAAGATCGGCAGCGCGAGCGGCTGTGCGTGTTTACATTCTGCTCCATCGCTTAGTTCTCGCCGAGCGAAGTGTTCTTGCCGAAACTCGAGCGAAGTGAGTGGTGGGGCAGTATGTTAACACACATTTCTCTCGATCCTGCTGCAGCAGTATTTAAAGAATTATTGCCGGCACCACGATTGGCAGCGACAGGGGCTGAATGTAAATATAGTATAAGACACGCGCGCAGTCGAAGTGTGTGTGTCCTGTCTGTGGTTGTACACTTTGCTACCAAAAGTAACGCGACACTTTGCTACCAAAAGTAAAGCGCGTCGCTTCGTGACATAAAAATACTATGACTGTGGCTTTGGTGACGGAACTTGGGCTAAGTTTCACTTGACCCAATCTTCAAGCCCCGAAATGGTCAATCTATCACTTGTATTATCTTACCCACTACTCAAACAACCCAACAATTCTACAACCGTAATTGTAAACTACTCGGAATAGTTTCAGTTTGATTAAGGTTATCCAGATCTATTAATGTTGTGGCTATTGTGGTCCCGTTTCCACTTCTAAAGTGTTTGCCAAGTGATTTATTAGACGTTTTAAGTTTTACTCGACAGTTCTCGCACGATGTTCAACCACTTCAATTAATTATATTAAGAACATAGGTAGGTTGCTTTATTAGTTTGTTTAATTAGAATGCCTAACGCAATCCTACATGGCCTCCTCATGATTATGTAGGGTGCTGTTTATTCCACTCAGACGCTCTAGCACGAACGCACGACGTATTTGTAACGTATATTCGAACGACTTTTGAAACGAAAATACACTATTCTATAGCATTTTTTTTTGCGAAAATCACAATTCGTATCAGCCACGCATAAAGCGCATTCGTATATGCATAAAGTCATAAGGGGACTACATGACCTAAAGCGTGGTCACTGTCCATGTCGGACTGCATAGAAAAGAAAGAGAAGCGCGATGACATAATGCTACCAGCATTAATTTATTGCAAAATATGGAGCAATTATCTATTTACAAAAAATCTATTGTTTGGACTAAAATATTAAAACACTAGAGCTTTAGTATGTTGCTTTTAGATAAATCTGACAAAAAATCTGAATGATTTTATGTATATTAATACGGCTTTTATTGTGAAAAGAAAGTTTTTTTTTCATGTTTTTTTTCTATCGTTTCGTATTAGTTGTAAAATGTTTTCAACACACTATCTAACTAGCATATATCCTGAAGAATATCATAATACATATTTTTCTGATTTTGTTTACTGTAGTCGATCATATACTTTTAGGCATTATAAAACTTGCGTTTTTTGGTACTAGTAGTAGTATTTTGCACCAATGACAACCCCATTTTTATGTTCACGCAAACACTGTCAATCAATCACACACACACACACACACATACACACACACACACACACACACACACACACACACACACACACACACACCACACTCCACACACACACACACACACACACACACACACACACACACACACACACACACACATGCGCGCACGTTTTAATTTAATGATTGTTGTAGTATAAAAAAATATAAATAATTGTACTACTTTATTGCAACTTTTTGTAAGGGACAGGGACTGTTATTCCTTAATACAGGTTATTCTATAACCTAGCTAGGAAAGGAGAACTTCACCCACCGGATTGTGTTTGACATGGTACAAACTTATATGTATAACTTTATGTATGCCTCATGTACTACAATCTTCTTTTAATTTTATGAAATAAAATTATTATTATTATTATTACTGTCCATTCCAAGGTTGTCTGAAAGAGATCGCGGCCACCCATTTATGTTTTGTAGTGTTAACTGTATTTTTTTATTATGTATTTTCTGGTGTACAATAAAGTACTTATATAAACCTAAATAAATATTATGTGTGATGTGAGTATATTCAAATTGAAAACCGTTCGAATCTATGTTATGTTTAGTCCGTGCGTTCGTGCTAGGCCCACTGTAGGCGTTATCATGCCCATTTAAATGATCAAGAGGGTCACTTATACAGTCACAGATCGTTAATGCAAGAAACACACGTGCAGCGTAGACCATGCATCCGTGCATCACAGACTGGAACTATGTGAATTCTGAGTTTATATGAAATGTTCATTGTATACCTAAAACAACGTATACCATATTATAAAATATGGTGTCGACAATTTTTTATTAGGAATAAACACTGATGCTGCATAATCAAATATAAATTTAAAAATATAAACTTCAACTTGTTTAATTTCTAAAAACGGTGAGTATTTACTTAATTAATAATGTAGGTAGAGTTTGCACCAAGAATCTTTGTGTAAAGTTTATTATTATTTAGACTTTAAAAAACAAGCAGCTCTCTAGGTGGTGCATTCGAAGCGTTTTTATAAGCCAAGCACCGATTTTTCTGAGATTTTTGAGGGTTTTCTTCAAAATTTGAATCATTTCACCAAAACGAAGCACCTAGAACTTTTGGCGTGTGGAAACAATCATAACTAACCCCGCTATCTGGTTTTCCGGTTATTTCAATATACATTCACAATCAATGTGTACCAACAACGCCCCCTATGTCATCGAAGCGCCAAAAGATCTTTGAAGTACTATATACCCACAGTTAACTTCACAGACACAAAGATCTGTAGCGCGATACTGTACCCAAGATTTCATATTACGTCACGTAAAATAGATTGTATTGGTAACGCAATATGGTGCAGCACAAATATTGTGCATAAGAAGTGGGTAGTTGTTATTAGGAATCTTAAGTCTTACAATTGCTCGCGTAATGAAAACGTAAGCTGCCATGCAAGTTGACATTGCCTTCGTGTTTCTAATGAATTGCAGCCACACTTCAGCCTACGCTATGAAATATCATTCTTGTTTGGGATCTTCATTACACGTTGTACGGTCATAATTTTTAATACTTACTCAGAAAAATAAAGTAAGTCTTCGCTGTAAGTCTCAGTAACTCCGAAACTTTAAATGAATGACTTTAACAACAGAGACGAAATAAAATTGTTTAGGAAAATTAAATGTTTTATTACTTTTCCCTGATTCTTAATGTGTAGTTGTAAACCGCGAACAAAACGATTGTTTTATTGAAAGATAGTATTCTCGGGTTACGCTCGTAAAGAAACGTGGAACTCTTTTTAACCGACTTCAAAAAAGATTAGGTTCTCAATTCGTCTTATTTTTAAGTTTGTTACGCGATTTCTCCGGAAATTGTAAATCGACTTCAAAAATATTTTTTTTAATGGGTAGGTTATAAGCCGTTATACCCATCAGCAGCAGTGTGCCAATCGCCTTATACTATAAGGCTATTGGCACACTGCTGCGTTTCACGCATCCGTGTGCGGGAAACGGAGCTAAATTCCAAGCGCGTAAGTGCGTTTTTATTGAATTTGTATGTAAAAAATCACGCGTCTGGGTGCGTTACCTACGCCCCGCTGCGTGATGTGGTGCAGTGTGTGAATCGCCTTAGCTTTGCTTGGTTAGTTTTAGAGTTAGCTTCAATAATACGTATTTTTGCCACTTAGTTTATGTTGATGATGTTATAATAACTTCCTGTCACTGATATTGTGTGGGGTAAGTACAACTTAAAAGTGAAAAATAAAAACTACCGACTTCCAGACACTACTAAGTGAAAAGTAACTTAAAGTTCGGTAGCAAACAACGAAAATGCGATCCCAACGACACCGACTTCCGAAAATAAAGTTTCGTAAAGTTTTTTATTTTCGACGTCAGTTGGTTAAAAAAAAAGTGTATAACTGCTAATTAAAAATCGTGCTTCTGAATTAATTTTTAATTAGGTATCCGCTTACACAGAGGGTTCCGGGAAGATAACAGAAGAAATTGTAATAATAATACAAGCCTCTTAATGTTTCACTACAAGGCGAAGTCCTCTTCTCAAACAGAGAAGGAATGAGCATTAATGTTCAAGGCGTTGATTGAAACAAAATTTAATTTTATATAATTCGTTTCGGAACACCTCAAAACTGTTTAATTTGAGCGATCAAATTAAAATAAAAGGCAGGGAAAGTTGGAAGAGATGGGCTCATAAATCTTGAAGTTCCACCAAAATCCCGATAGGCGGCTCATTTCATATTCCCTTGGTTTTTATCGTTTATCATATCAATCACATTTTCATAGGAATTGTTAGATAAACGCAGTTGAAGATTTCAGGGGAAAAATAGCCTTGTGTTAAAAAAAAAAACGGTCTGTTTCAACACCTTTTGATACAGGGTCAAAATTTCTCGTTAGCGAAGGGCAGTTATGAAACGTCAGAAGCTAGGTGCACGGTTCCAATTGATCGTTTCCTATGGAGAAGAGCTGACAAGAAACTCCACGGTTACTCTTTTAAAGATAATATGTTATTTGTTTTTACAATGATTTCAAATTACAGTGATAATGGGTATGGGAGGACAATGTAAGTTGTGAGGTTTTTCTTACAAATATTACCATTATTCTTAGGGCGGATTGTTTCACGTCCACTTGACGCACGCGTATATGTCAAAAAAGGCGCTAACTATCGTCAAACCAAAAAAAAAACAATTACAATATTATGGCCTTGCCTTACGTCAAATAATAACGTACGTAACGTAAACGTAATCGTTATTGTTTGACGTATGTATATTACGTTAACCAACCGGTTGAAACAACCGGCCCTTAGAAAAGTACATCACTAGAAGATAGATTAAGTACCTACAAAAAAGTTTATCAAATATCAATAACGCCCTAAATCTTTGAAAAGTACTCCCACTTACTTGTATTGAAGTGTTATTCAAACCAATTTGATAAAGTTAAGAGAAAAAAACATTATTATATCCTATTTCTTTAATCTTCTTCTTCGTGTCGCTTTAATAAGAACATTTTATGCGTAGTCACGCGAAATAGTATTGGGTACTTCGGTATATTGAATTCTAAGAGAGCGTTTACCTGTGAAGCAGATGATTGAGTAATCCTACTCAGTGGATTATTGATTTAAACAAAGAATATGTTATTAGTGTGCCGTATAACTATAGAAGTAATAGTTACATGTGTAGTGAATTACTTAAGTAGGTATGTACAAAAAAATATTAGGTACATTATTATTTTATTTACAGTGAAATAAATCCTTCCCCCTTGAAAAGAAGGCGTGAATTTCTATATCACATAATCAAAATCTTAAATTCACTGACTGAATCACTTGGTCTAAAAGCATGACATTTTGTGCCAGAGTTCTTTATCTAACGAAGGTGAGTACTAAGAAAAGTAGATTGTTTGCCAAGGGAGCAAACAACTATTTTGAAGGCGAGAGTGTTTCTTTGAATCCAGATCGAGGGATTCAAAGTACGAGTACGTCACTCGAGCTTAAAATAGTGTTGCTCCCGAGGTGGACACTACTTTTTATTATCACCTTCTATGAAAAAATAAGTAAGTGCAACTTAAGAATAAGAATAGTCATCATCTGCCTAGCCTTTTTCCCAACTATGTTAGGGTCGGTTTCCAGTCTAACCAGATGCAGCTGAATACCAGTATTTTACATGGAGCGACTGCCTATCTCACCTCCACAGCCCAGTTACTGGGTAATACGATACCCCTTGGTAAGGCTAGTTGTCAGACTTTCGGGCTTCTGATGACCCGTAACGACTGTCAAAGATCCACGAATGACAGCCGGGACCAACGGCAACGGCTTAACGTGCTATCTGAGACATGGAGAAGTCTTTATATGTGAAGATGGTCACCCATCCACGGACCAACCGTGGCAAGCGTAGCTTAACCTGATCGATCGACCCCTGCGGCTGTTATTACTTACCCACAAGCCCCTTTCTCTCTCTTGTATATTCGAGTATAAGTAAAGGCCCCCATGAAAGAAAGAATGGAAAGAAGAATAATACGTTTATTTATTTACATACAATTTTGAGTAAACAATTACGAACGAAGGCACAATGCTTTTCACGCGTTTTTTTTTTCACAAACTTTTTAATTTAATTTGGCTCGCGCGCCTTTTACTTTATCATACAGCCTGTTACTTGGTCATACAATGTTCGTGATTGATCTCTTTGGTGATTGGAACTTTTACTAACAATATCCACATTCCAAATTCTAATCACTTTTAGTCCCTAGGGATTTAAGAGCTATTTTAGTCCCTGTTTACGAATAATACACTAGCTCTTTTTGAATAGATGTGATAAAAAGGATTTTTGAAAATACGTTTAAATAAGGAATCAAAGTTTGAGTGGCAGTTGATCATTTTTGCCGATGGAAAATTCTATCGGGCACACGGTTTGTGTAAATATACATCGACGCCCTACCGGTTACCATGGATTCGTCGGCTATTAAAAAAACGCAGTTCTATACATTTTGACCGCGTAGGTATTAATCTTTTCTATGAAACAGCTGTTTTTTTTAAATATATATTGAAAAATTTCCACGCACGGTCTAGAATCATGTGCTGAATTCAAGGTTACAATTTGCGCGTCGATGTCCCAACTACCCTGTATAATTTATACGCTAACGCTAAAAAATCTTTGATCAGTCAGCTTATTACAAAAAGTTTTATAATGAGATTGAGAGTGATTGATCCAATCGCGGTATTAACAAGTGACAAGTGGTATTTTTTAATAGATATAAAAGTTCTAGACCCAAAGCTTAGTGTTGAACCACTTTGTGGAAACACTAAATTTTAAGAGCAAGGAACATTTTTACTTAAAGCCACGCACAATTTCTCCCTGAAATATATTTCGTAGAAGAAAACAGCCCGACTATTCTGTGTAGTATACGTTTTGTTTCGTTATTGTGATGCATTGCTACGTCTAAACTGGACAACAATATATCGTGGTACTAAAGCGTAGCCTAGCCGTAGTCGACCCCAACTTTAGAACACATAGAGCACTCGGCTGCCAGTCACGACGTTTGTTCCTATGCTGCATAGAATCGTCCTATTTTTGTTTATAGCGTTGTCACTTTGAGAATACAAAGTACACTGTAAACAGCAATAGAGTAGGTACATAAAAAGTATTCACGTTTCACGACTTACACAAGTAGCATTGTAAAACAGTCAGTTGAACAGCTATAACTTTTAATCACTTCAAATACAATACTTAGGTATCGCAAATCGTAGGTGGACGCGTGGGCGCGGAGCGCATGGGCGCGTGTGTCGTTGTTGGTGGTAGCGGAGCAAGAGAGGCTCTCGGTACGCGACCTTAAGTTCGGCATGATTACTGCCTGTTAAATAGCATTGCAGAGGCGTAGTCATGCCGAACTTCGGTCGCGTACTTTCGGCATAGTGTGTTTAGACCATAGAAATGTAAAAAAACATTTAGAGAGCTAGGGTTCGCTCGACGCAGACGCGTTGCGGAGTTTGAGGGCAGGCGCGGGGTGCGCTATAGTGATAGGAAGCGCGGCGCAGGCGAAATTCTGGTCGCGTAGTGTTGGCGCGAACAGTATTCGTTTGTAATAAAGCCACCTAAGTAAAAACTATTATTTTTCTCCAAAGCAATGGAAAACATTTTTACATATGCGGCATTTAAAGACAGACCATTTTTTTCAAATGGGCACATAAAAGGCACTTTTAAACGTCAAAATGTACAATGATATAGAATTGATTCGTCGCCCCATCCAAAGGGTAGTTTTATATGCGACACCTAAATGTATTGTCTAATAAACGCACACAGTTGGATTTTACACTCTGGGCGATGAGATATTAAAAAAATAGTACAGGCTTAAAATTATTATAATAACAATAAAAATCTATATTGCAGACCACATGATCCATAAAAAAACATACATCCATCATTCATTATTACACTAAGGGCGAATTTCACCAATGAAACTGAACGCGCTCAGCACATCTAAACTGCGTTCAAGAGCTTTCAGTGTCAAAATTGTTCTAAAATATTGGTACTGACAGCTCTTGAACAAATAAACCAATGGTACTTAGTTCTGGTCTAGAGCTTTATAATGAAATAGACTAAGGAATCCATTTTAAAAACCACAACATTCAGTATTTGTATTGGGATTGCCCGTGATCTGATGAAGTCCATGAAAACTGAAAGCATCTTCATCGTTTTAAAAGACTGCGGTCTATCGGCAATAGTTTGACACAGTTTTATAGGTCATGGGTAACAGCCTGTTATTAGTTTCAACACAGTGTATCCATTTCAGCTTTATTTTCGCTATAACGTATAGCTTTAAGTTACGGCTGTATAATTTCAGTCCATCATTAAATGAAGTGCGTTAGAACAGAGTAAGTTGGAACTAATTACTTGGCACTTAATTGAGCGGTTGTTCGTGGCAATAACACTTAATTATGTGGTTTGCCTGTAATTAGCTACTAACGTATGTGCTTCAGTATCTAAACTAAGGTAAAACTGTTTCTTTGTTTGTAAGAGGTAATCTATGAAAGTACAAAAAAAAACAAAAATGTAATTTAATTTAAAAAATTTAATCGACTTCAAAAAGAAATTAACTCAAAATTATGAAATAACTTTAAATTCGGAAGTCGGTGTCTTGGGATCTGTATTTAAGTTTAGTTTTGTACCACCTTTTTTTTAAATTACCTACTTTTTTATTTCTTAATTTTAGTTTTAAGTAGAAACTGGAATATTAATTTGTAATAAGTAGGTAATAGTTTTGTTTTAAATAGATATTGCACTAGAATTTGACCAAGGTTTTGAGGTGTTTTCCCTTTGACACTACACCCGTAGCTCGTATCAATAAACCAGGCCGTCACACTTAGGGCACGCCACGATAGTGGCGATAAGGCCCCTCTTTGAGGAGTGGCTAGAGAGGCGTCACGGCGTCCTCGCCTACCGCCTGACGCAGGTCCTCACCGGACACGGATGTTTCGGGAGGTTCCTGCACATCATCAGGCGGGAGGAAACGCCTGGGTGTCACCATTGCGAGGATCACCCAGAGGACACGGTGGAGCATACGGTGGGGGTCTGTCCCGCTTGGGCAGAGCACCGCCGTGCCCTCGTAGAGGCGATCGGTAGCGGCGGCGACCTCTCGCGTCCGGCCCTGGTCCAAGCCATGGTCCGGGGCGAGATGGGAGTGGGAGGCAGTCACCTCCTTCTGCGAAGCAGTCATGCTAGCGAATTAGGAGGCGGGATGGGCGAGGGAGAGAGCCGAGAGAGCCGCCCGTCCCAGCCGCCGCGGGAGACGCCCCGGGCGTCGGGAGCTGCGTGACGACTCCCGACCACCGTAGGCGCGGGCCTGCGGACGGCGAGTAATGGTTAGCTCGCCGTCCGATCAGGACCAGGCCCGTGCCGGACGGCGCGTATGTGTTCCACGCGCCTCAAAGAGATGTCAGCATCGAAGGAGGGGCCAGTCAGGACCGAAGCCTGCCGGGGCAGCGGGATTGTCCGAAAGGGTTACCGCTACCCCGGAATATAAAGGGCTAAGGAAGGAACACGGATGGGTTTTAGTCAGTAAGAGTCTGACACTCCCTTCCGCTCCACCCAGAGCGGGATTTGGGACATTTGATGATTTCCCATCCTTAAAAAAAAAAAAAAGCCCGTCACACTTCCACGTATTACTCCATAAATCTTGAAAATTACTGAATAGATTTTGATGACACTTGCAGTGTTCCCTAAGTTGAAGTAAATGTAAGCCAATAAAAAAAATGGTCACGATCCGATTAATAGTTGAGGAGAAATGCTTGGACAAACATACATAGGTACATACATCTATAAAATTTTGTATATTTTTTGAAAGCCCTAATAGATTGTCATATATGAATATAATGCAATTCCTACACATACATACATTCGTGTCAAATTGATAACCTCTTTTTTTTTAAGTCGGTAAAAATATTTCACTGATAGAAAGCTGCACTATAGCCGAGGGGTGTGTAATATATGGCATAATATTAGATAATATAACTATAAATATAATAATATCACTTGAAATAACGTTCATTTAGGATATAAAGATATTTTTATGATATAGTTGAATTCCACGCGGTCGGGAAGCTGGTCTTCTATACATGCATACAAATAAATAAGTGTAAGTGTCTGTAGTATAAGTGTCTGTAATGTCCAAATAACGGCTTTTTACTAAATGTATACACGGTACTAAAATTTTTTTCTGTCTTTTTATTTCAGCTGATCTCCGGAAAGTCTTGACCGATTTTGACAGGACTTTCACAGATAGCTGATGTTATAAGGAGTAACTTTTATTTTAGGAAAAGACACAAACATTATTATTTTCCGACATCCACGCGAACGAAGTCGCGGGCACAGTTAGTCAACAATATAAACGTGATACAAACAGCTCACTGAGTTTTATAAACAACGTCCGTCTGCTCAAGTGCTGGAAGTTTGTAACTAGTCAACTATTCTATTAACTAGCTGTAACACATCTAAACATACACACGTAGGAGCTACTTCACGAACTAACTGATATTACAAACTATTAGCTTCAAGGAAGGGAGTGTATCCAACTCTGCTCATGTTTATTATTATTTAAGTAAAGTGCTGGAACTTTATCATCAACTAAGTCTTGAAAAATGTACCGGGGACCTTTGCCGGGGTCGTGAGTCAATCGAACCCAATCAGCTGAACCCAGTCAATCGAACTGAAAATGTGGCCAGTAGTCGACCCAAAGACTCGACTTAAATAATAGGCTATAACGCGAAACTATTTCTAACCGCCCGCCACAAACCGCGCGCTTCTGGCGGAAACGCCTCTCGTTCCCGCTCAGCTAATGAGGGCGAGTTGAAGCTTCTAGAAGCCGCCGTTAAAAACATACGACATTTGCCGTGTGACGTCCATCAACTGGGCTGCGCACCGAAACGTGATTCTCTCCTACACTTTTACGAAACTTTATCTCCGCCCCGAACCCTATTGTTTTTAGGGTTCCGTACCTCAAAAGGAAAAAACGGAACCCTTATAGGATCACTCGTGTGTCTGTCTGTCTGTCTGTCTGTCTGTCTGTCCGTCTGTCACAGCCAATTTGCTCCGAATCTTATGTACCGATTAAGTTGAAATTTGGTACACATATGAATCTCTGCGACCCAAACACAGACTTGTAACGCAAATAAATGAGTTTTAAAAATGGGAGTAATTTTTGAGGGGTAAATAGACAATTAAAAAAAAATGTTTCGCAATCTGTACCGTGTGACATATCAAATGAAAGGGCTTACCGTGAGGATCTCAAATATATTTTTTTCATAATTTTAAAATAAATTGTATTAAAGTTATTTAAGACAATAGACGGAAATTTACCATTCCCCCCCCCCTTATCTCCGAAACTACTGAGCCTAACATTTTGAAAAAAATAAAGAAAATAGTTCTATACCTATAGATTACAGGAAAATTAATAAGAAGTCTATGATCTTGAAACAACATGGTAAATCTCTCAATATAGTGCGTACAAACTTACATTTTCAGTTGGAATGTATGGGAGAACATGTTTTTCAACTACAATGTTAAGTTTGTTCTTGGGATAAATTCATTCCAACTACGGAACCCTTCATTGTACGTGGTCCGACACGTACTTGGCCGGTTTTATTTTTGAAATGAAAACTTCTCTATGCGCGTTGGGCATTTTTTGAAATGCGAAAAAACCATTGAACTCGCGCCACTGTTACCGTAAGCGACACCGCTTCGGATGTGTTCGGCTGTCCTCGGATATATTCGGTTTTAATATATATTGATATGTCAGTGAGTGATGGCAAACTATTCTGTTTGTGTTTTGTTTTCACTTCTGTCGGCATTCCCGGAGTGCCACTGTTTGTTTTTTTTTAATAAATAATTTACAGTATCTAAATACAAAAGTTGCCGTGCCCCCAAAAGTTAGTTGACATTTTTCCACTTCAGCTCTAACACACCACATGTATTATGATTTAAAATTCTAGTGATTCAAATGTATTAACCGCTTTAACGTTGTTGTAGACTATTTCAACTGCCTTTGACTTATCATAAAAATAATCAAGTAATCTCTCAGGAGTACCTACCTGATTATATTTTTATTTTAAATCATATTGTAGTATTACAGCTGAAGTGGAAAAATGTCAGCTTATTTTTGGAGGCCACTGTAGGTATGTGTGTATGTAAAAAGACTTAAAAAAAAGAATGAAACTTAAACCAAAGATTATTTCAGATTTAACTATTGCAGTTTCTTGTGACTCGCCAGTCCATGAAAAGAAACTCGTCAATGTCCGAAATTAGTCAGGCAATACCAAAAATTTTGATCTTAACAGACTCAGTTACTTTATCAAACACCCACAGAAACAGCACCCAGTTTAAAAATCTAGGGCATAATGAACATTGCTAGCATTTATCAGTAACATCAAACAAATTTCAAAAAACGAACATTTCATTTAAAAGCAACGGTAATTAACCGTTCATTGAGGTAACAACAAGGATGCCTGAACGGAACTGTTTCCCTTTACGAAGTGGATGCAAGTTTATTTCTGAATTCAATTAGCGACGAGAATATTTTAAGGGGAGAACTGGAAAGTTTTAAAATGATTTTCACTTTTGATTAATGTTGTATTCCGTTCTGTTCAACGGTTACCAGAAAATGTTGGTGGAAATTATGAGCAAAATAAATCGTGATTTAAAACGAACTCAATAGCCAAGAAACAAAATGTGTTCTAGAAGAAAATAAGTCTCTTCTGTGAATTAAATGATACAGGCATCAGTAAAACGATATCAATAAGTCTGACATTATGCGGTGTCACCGCAAATAATAACTAAGCTAAAACTAAGCCACATTATCAATTTACATTGAAAACTCTCCTAATTATTATAAAGGAAAAAGAAAATGTTCAGTAAATTAATTCAACGACAACTTCATTGAGAAATTAGGCTTTGACCTCTGTTCATAATATAAAATGAAAGTTAAAGCTGTTATAATCTGTCGACCTCGATATTACTACGCGAATTTATGTGGCAGAAGGTGGTAGGGTAGTAAACTATCGATAAAATTAACCAATGAGGTTTTATAGCCAATAAAGTAGCAGCAGTACTAATGCATTGTGTTACCAAAGCTTTTAATAGGTACCGCGAAAAACTAAATGTTTGTTATTATAACCTGCACTTTTATAATTAATAAATTATATCATCACATCGGTGGATCACTAAACAAAAGCCACATTATTTAATGCTACAGTGAACGCTGATGTCGGAAAAACCTTCATTTTATCACTGCCCTAAAAGTAGATGGGTAACCTTAAACTTGATTTAATGTCTAGAATCAATTTAACTGTCAAAGCGAAGTTCCGATCAGTGTCTAATTGAGGTCTTTGTTGAGGCAAAAGATTTATATCTAGAGGGAAGTAATACTTCCACTCGTTCCGAACCCTACTTACACTTCGATAGAAGTCTCAACACCGGCAATGAAAAATGGGGGATCTACATGTCTGCTTTCGCAGCTCGTACGAAAGACATAGAATGTACTGAAAATATATCTTTCACATTCAAACCGGTATACAAATAAGAAAAACTGGAGATTTCCACCGCCGACAGCGCATCGTAATCTAGTTTATTGATGTTATATAAAGCCCGTACATTTTACAAGGGATAAACCCTGACGTATAGGTAACAGTAATACACTAGTTAACATACAGCAGTATGTAAAAATACAGGAACATGACTGGGAACAGTCAGACGGGTTGGATTATGACAAGCTCTGTGAGGATTTGAAAACATGACAAGGGTACATTTAGGTTGTCTGTTTTATTCAAACAAACATACAACATTGCTTATTATTTTTGGGGCGTACGAACGAAAGGATGATGCTATGTAAACAGCCTCCATTGGTATACAATATGCATAATAATCATAATCATTTATTTGCAATAGAAAGGTGTGGTCATATTTGAAGGTTTTTTACAGACCATCGAACTGAACAACTTTCTCCATGGGACCAATATTGTAATTGCTTAAAAATAATCAGTCGTCCCATAGGTATATTTGGGTCGAACAGGTATTGAAGTTTTGTATTTGGCGTTTTTTTTTTCGTTTTAAGAACCACTTTAGATTTACATTTTTTTAATATAATTTTTATGTAGCTAACGCTCTTTATTTAACCAAACTTTTAAAATCTGTATTAAATTAAGTACGCTTCTTTTAATATAAAATATGTCACATAAAAGGTGTTACAATTAAAATAATTACTATGAATACCATTGTTCCCTAGACTTTATTGAGCAGTGTAAATAAAAAATAATATGGAGTTAGGTACAATTTTTTTTTATTAGTCTACATTTTATCACTGCTGAGCAAAGGCCAACCCCAAATCCTTGCAGGCATCCTTTTCAAGAGCCAGCTCGATCCGACCATACCAATACAATGCGAGAAAATATTATAAAAAATTACCTACACGCTCTTGCGAAGATATTATAAAAATGTCTCTGCCTATAAGCCTGTCTCTTCAATATTTTGTTCTCAATAATATGCGCGAAATCGAAAAATAAATACGATTTTCTTTCGAGCATTCGACTACGCGAGCTTTCCGATCGAGAAGCAATGCAAGCTAGAAAATAATAACTGTCCATTCAGCATACACAAATGTTAATTGCATTATACTGCAGAGCTTGTTTTATTTTTATTTGAGCTTTCGATAAACTTGAAGCTGTTACAAATACATATTTTTCATCTTACTTGTGATTTCGAATTTAATGTCGTTTTTAAGTTTGTTAGCTTACGTTATGTAAATATCTTGTTTAAATACAGAATGAATTTTTCGGAAATTAAAAAATGAAAAACAATTTAGGTAAACGTATGATTTAATTAATAAAGTCAAGTACTGCAGACAACCAATTCATCGCAGCTTTAAAACCACCCATCCATTCAATGCCAACCCTAATCTTTAGATAGGGTGTGCTAATAGTGTGAAATTCAATTTCAAAAGCTCTTTTAATATGCATGGAGTTAAATGTTACACATTGTGATAGGACCAAATTCCATGTAAATGAGGCTCCGAACTTCGCTTCGACACCACAGTAGGCTTCCTAAAGACACTTTCACACAGTTCTGTATGTACTTTTCACTTGGAATACTAATTTATCAAATTCTAATGCTTTGTGGGCAAGGGTGTCAGAAAATGAATAAATATGATTAATATATGTACCAGCTTTTGTCCGCAATCGCACCCGCGTGGAGCTCAAAAATTACCCCCACGAGGACGTACTATCGGGACAAAAATTAGGTATCCTATGTCCTAGGCCAGTTCATGTTCTATCCGTGTGCCATATTTCATGCAAATACTTTCAGCCGTTGGGGTGTAAAAAGGTAACAGACAGACGGACAGACATTTATTACATTAAGGCTTGGCTTGTTCCAGCAGTATACTCAGGGCACAGTTGTCACTCTGTACAGTCTCGGTCTTCGGTATCCTCGAAAATAAAACAAAAAAAAAGACGAACAACATTAACATTTGGACAGACGATTCCGAAAAACAAATGCTCTCGGCAGGTTTGTACTGCATATTTCAAAGCAGAACACGAAAACAGGGAGACCTCACAGGGGGACGTCTAAAAATATACTCGTACATTAAACCGCACATACGTATGTGGTAACTTTTTGGCCTTGAACTGGCCTAACGTAGAATACCCCGTTTACACGGGTTTTGTTACCAATAATTGACAGTCGGCCTACGTACACACGGCTACACTTCAAACTATACATTTCCAGTTTTATTAGCTGACCTCACATTGTATAGGTTTTTCGTACAATCAGAAGTCAGCTTATACTGGTTATGTATAGCTTGATGTGCAGCCGTGTGTACCAAAAAAATTACTTCATTCGTTTGAATAATTGTGATATTATACCATCACCCGAGTTCTGATAATATTAGCATTCTTGATTAGCCCGCTAAGCGAAGTCGTTATTGCTTATTGCTATACTTTCCTGAGCAATTTCTTACAACGATCTCAAGAGAGGTATATACTTAGTACTGCAGAATGAACGTAGGCGATATTTCCTGTCTAAACTTATAACTTTAATTTGTCAAATGGAACGCCTACGAGAAGACGATTTTCTTTCTTTTTCTATGCTGACCTTTTAAACATGTGTAGGCTGAACATAATTGACACAGGGTTCGTAATAACCATAATTTATCATTAATATCTATTTTCATTTAGGTACTACCATTTTTCTTTTGTGTCGTAGTTTAAACTAAACTAAGTTATTATTTAATTTAGGAATATTACATTTGAAGCCGAGAGCTAGCAACAACGTAATTTTGAGGTGCTTGTGGCTAAGTACTAACAGCCGCACAGGTCGATCGATCAGGTTAAGCTACGCTTGCCGCGGTTAATTGGTCCGTGGATGGGTGGCCATGTTTACATATCAAGACCCCTCCGTGCCTCGGAAAGCTCGTTAAGCCATTGGTCCCGGCTGTCATTCGTGGATCTTTGTCAGTCGTTACGTTTCGTCAGAAACTCGATAGTCAACCAACCAACCAACCAGCCAGCCAACCAGTCTAACCAAGGGGTATCGTATTACCCGGTAATTGGGTTGAGGAGTTCAGATGGGCAGTCGCTTCATATAAAATACTAGTATTCAGCTGCATCCGGTTAGACTGGAAGCCGACCGCAACATAGTTGGGAAAAGGCTAAGCAGATGAATCTAGGGTAAGGCGTCTCACCAGTGGATTAGTAGAACAAGGCTATCAGTTTTGATGATGATAATAAAACGAATATAACACACTCACACAAAAGTTAGTTTTCTTTGTTCTATATAGTAAAATTAAATGAGTGTAAAACCCGTGTTTGGAGGCCCTGTTAGTGAATGCGCCAGACTGTCATCTAACAGAACCAGATGGAGAGAGATCGTGAAGATACACCTGCGACTGGACATAGTTCATCGTGACCTCGAGCGCTCTGTCAAGAGCAAAGCGAAGAAGAAATAATCGATAGTTCACAGGTATACCAGAAGCTGAATTAACCGTAATCTATATATACTTATAATTACTAATAATAAAGTTGAAGAGTTTGTTTGTTTTTAGGGTTCCGTACCTCAATAGGAAAAACGGAACCCTTATAAGATCACTTCGTTGTCCGTCTGTCAAGATCCTTTTTCTCAGGAACGCGTGGAGTTGTGAAGGTTAAATTAATATCAAATACTCAGGGCTTCAATCACTTGAAGCAGTGAAAAAATAAAAATTCTAAGTCAACGCAATTAAAAGATACGGGAGTTTATGTTCGGTTTATGCCGCATAATTTGACAATCGCAAGGGAATCAAAACAAACCTATAGGGTAGTATCCCGTTGACCTAGAATCATGAAATTTGGCAAGAAGCAATAATCATTTAGCACAAGTAAAGTAAAGTAAAGGAAAAAATGCGAAAACCGTGTAGTTACATACCTACAAATTTTTACGGAACCCTCGGTGCACGACTCCGACTCGCACTTGACCGGTTTTTTGTTTGTTTGGTTGAATGCGCTAATCTCTGGAACTACCGGTTGGATTTGAATAAATCTTTTTGCAGGAAGAGGCCTTCCTCTTCCTGCAAAAAGATGTTGAGGCTCGCATAATACCATTCTAAGATGCTTAGGAACCGAGAAAAAAAAGTCGGAAAGAACGCTACGCGAAAACGAATTAAAAGCGTGGGCGGGCGATGCGACGCGACGCGATAGGTCGGGGTCGGGGGCTGAGGGATTTTTAACTTATGACAACTATCACCCCTCCCGCACCGTGCAGCTACTCGGTTAATCGGTCGGCCTATAGAGTGTTTGTTTAGCAATCACGTAATGTTATGCGCGGTTTAAATCCACTTGTGAATATCTCACTGCCACTCGCGTGTGTTTCATTGTTCATTTCACCCCTGAGCCACATTACATGTTGCACAAGTCTGTTTCATTGGGAAAGAGGCTTTATCCACCACGAAATTTGTTTATCTGTATTTTCTCACATAGACGTCGCGTGTTTTACTTATTGTCGACATTTCTCTTCATCATCATCAGCCTACAGTTGTCCACTGCTGGACATATACCTCTCCTAATGCACGCCAATTAAATTTTCGGCAACTATCATCAAGCTTCTACCAGCCATCCTGCGAAGATCGTCGCTCCAACTGGCCTGAATACGTCCTACCTTACGTTTGCCGATTCGTGGTCTCAAGAACATGTCTACGGCAACGGTCATCGGTTCTACGGCTAATATGGCCGGCCCATTGCCACCATTGATTTCTCTTATTCATGATGAATCAAACAATTTTACTTAATAAATGATTGTAAATAAAATATAAATTCTTGGAAGACTTGTACCCAGAAAATCCTAAAATACCTAAAATACAAAATTTACACACTACGAGATAGGCGGACGACATTGTTTCCATCGCGGATAGAACCTGGATGAGGCTGGTACAGGGGCGCGGGGAATGGCACTTGAAAATAATGAAAATGTGAAGTCTGACTGTGATGATGACTGGACGCAAGTCCAGTACTAGTGTGTAAGTTATAAAAGCATTTTGATAAAACGAAATTTGAAGCGGCTCTTATGCACATACCTAAGTACTCACTAGACCCCAATGTCGAGTTTTCAAAAATATACCACAGTGACTTAACCGTGTAGGCGGGCAGAACCAATAGATACAAGTACCTACGTTTATTTTATTGACTCAATTGTAATGTTCACATTTAATCCTATTATCACTTTGTGATTGCATAACTAATGATGAACTAGTGATGCAAACCATGTTTGACATGTTTTTATGACTTGACAAAACACCTAGATTTCTTTATTTTACACAAGTAAGTTTATAATAATAATAATAATTCATTTATTTTTCAGACAAAGTCCATTCCATTATTACATTAGAAAAAACATAAAATTTATATAATAATCATACAACACAATAAAATAATACTCAGACATTAAATCAAATAAAATTAAAATACACACACATGTCATTCAAATCAAATAATATTTAATAGAATGTATTCTTCACATAAACGTTCCAGAATATATTCTCTAAATGACGGTGAAACCGCTTGAAAATCTGATGCGTAGTTTAGTCTGTTGCTAACACCGCAGTCACACACAGACACACACTATTTTATATTATGTAAAAATAGAATAGACATAAAATATGTTAATGATCCACAATGGGTGAAGACACTCACTAATATGACACAGATTGCAACATCGTTCAGGAATTCGAGCTCCAAATTTATGGAATCAGGGCTCCAAATGTATGTAAGATCAGTCTAATATTATGACAGTTGATATTTTTTTTTACTTTGATCTATGAATCGAAACAGTTTCCACATGAAACATGACCTAGTCTGTTCCATGGTCCATAACTTAATGAGTCATTAGTAAATGTTCATAGATTTTTTATTCATCCTAGATTTTACTTGGCATTTTGTCAATGTGCACTTGGTCAAGACTAACTGTGCGCTCATTAGCTTACAAAAAAAGTAAAAACTGTCTTCGAAAACAATTCATGATTTATGAAGCTTTGAAAGTTTTGTCTTTGATTCGGTTTTTGCTTTTTCCTGTGAGCTGCACACGCAATACCACGATAGGACACAAGAATCAACTATTGAACGTTACATTCCCGATTTCCAAAATTGGTTATCAGAAAGTGCCTGGTATATTAAATATGTTGTTTTTTTATCGATTAAAAATGCCTTCACCTTATTAAATTAATTAATTAATTTCCCAAAAAAAGATGAAAATGTGTTGATAATAAAAGCAAATTGTCCATATCCATAAAAAGCACTATCACTCATTTCCAATTGTAGGCAAATTTCTTTTGATCGGTCTACGAGAACATGGCCTCGCCCAAGTTTTAACGCGCAATTGAATCAACCATATTTTGGCCTAGTGATCAATTTCTTTGTTCCTGAACACCTACGAGATCAAAGTCATTTGTGAGCACATTGCATTAACAAGCAAACGTACTTTGAGGAACAGTGGAAGAAAATATTATTTACTGCCTTTCATTGAACCATCAAAGGTAAGCAAAAAAATGGACGATTGCTAAAAGCTACAGTTACCTACACGCTGTACAAAGCCACAAAGCTCCCAAATTTTATTCAAAGAGGTTGAAAATCTTTATGAGCCGGAGGTGTTATTAAGTCTTTTTTATTATTCCTCCAATGAAAAGCCATTTATATCACAGAAGTTGCTGTCCAATGGTTAAACGGATATTTAATAAACTACCAAAATCGTATAGGGAACCACCAATTAATCGATTTAAAACAGCGTTATTCAAATCGCTTATAGAAAAATCATTCTATTCTGTGAACGAGTACTTCAAACTTTAAAGTTTTACACTGACATGTTACTGCTATTATAATTTGACAAATACTTGACATTTACTATGATTTATGTACCACTTTTATTAGCTTCATTTATTTAATTCATGTTTCAACCATTTTGGATGCTAGTTTTAACGAATTATTTTTGAAACTGTTACAAAAACCCGACCATCTGTAATGTACTACAATTCATGCAAATCAATTTTATTTTATTTTATGCTAGGAAAACTACCAATTAGCGTAGTTTTAAGCAGGTTGACGATTAAGAAAAATAAAACCATATTGTCTCATTTGCTTAATCCCATATATATAGTAAAAAATACCTAAAAGAATTATATTGTTGTCCGAAGTGAATAAAAAAAATTAAAAAAATTAACCAACTACCTACAAACTTTACTACCAAATAACCTACAGAAGAGAGAATTTTTTCTACATTCTCGCTTAATATGTATTTATGTATGTATGTAGGCTTATCCATAGGCCATAAGGGATCAAAGGCGTTGAGCGTTATTTATGTAAGGTATTTTATATAAAGTATTAATTAGATGTCGATCTGTATTTTCTGCAAGGTAATACCGTTGTTAAATTTACAAAAATAACTAAGTATACAGGTAGAATTCAATTCTCAATGTAACACTTTTTCTACAGTTATCTATTTTTTTAATATTATAACAAACTTACCTCTTATTAAAAAAGTTGCAACAACGCATTTCAAGTAGCGAACAAACAACGGAGGCATCGTGTTGCTTACTGAGCTTAAACTTTTATAATACAAAACTCAACTTGACACACTTTTATTATAGAAACTTCATTTATTATAGACGCATCATTTTCTTTAATTTATTTTGCAATAACTAAAACTTTAAACAAACTGCTAAACATATTCATTAGTTGGCAATAAAAAGTTATATTATTTTTCTGTTCTAGATAAAAAATATATAACTTGATTTAAGTAATAAAATATTTACAACGTTCATAAAATATGGTGATTAACGACGCGGGCTAAAGTTGCGTACATATGGCCCTTGCTACGACATTGCGTAGCGGCAGCGGGCGCGGCGTTCGTAGCACTGAAACTTGCTACGGAGCTACGCGGCCCGCGCTACGATGCTACGGTGGGGAGATGAGCTTACCACCGATGGGTTTTATCGATAAATAAACGGCTTTGTAAAACAAACATTCTTAAAGTCTGTATAATAAGCGGCATTGTTTAGATTTTGTTGATGGATTTTAGATAATGACGTGTTGTGTTGGAAAATTTTGCTAGCTCAGATTACATTAATTCAATAATTAATGTAATTTGAGCACCCTACATTCCTTCTACCCATGTAGCACAATAGCTATGTGTGTACAGGAACAAGGAACGTAAAATTCCAATAATTATTGTGGAATGTTTACTTTATTTTGCCTATTTTAATTGGCTTCTGGAATTGAAGCCTAGTAGCCGAAAGAAAGCTGTTGCCTACAGGGACAAGCATGCTGAGTAGACCATGGACTTGTAATAATAGAGTAGACAGAATAGTCCTATTGGAAAACAATAGAACTGAGGACAATGTTATCAATTCCCTTGACATATTCCTTCGTCACTTTGGCAGGCTCCGGTCAGTAAGATATCTGAGGGGCAATTCTCGCAATTTTAAGAAATTTCACAGTCTGATCTCAGTCTCAATCCGCCAAAAATAACTCTAATTCTCATAATTTTTTTTAAGTTTTGACATTGATTGTCGCTGAGATGAGATTGCGACTAGATTTTAAACGTTCTTAATTACGGGTATTGGTCCTCTGTTCTTTACCTAAAATCTATAGTATCTTTGGTGTTATAAAATAAATCGGATTGCATTACATTTTGCCCATTTTAAAACTTACGCTACCATAGCACTTGAAATATTCTTTCCAACACATAAAAAAGTTAAGGTCTCAGTATTCTCGAGCCACTATCAAGTTATTTAGTTTTTCAATTTACTGTTCTTCTTGTACTTGCAGCAATAAATCCAAGTTTGTAGAGATTACTTTGTACTGCACTCGTTTAATAATCAGATATCTTTAGTTTCGCAGTTTTCATTGCAATTTCAGCCAAGAACAGTTTTGCTCGAGTGATAAAGAGATAATTGCTTTAACAAATGTCGTGTTGTTTTTACGAAGCTGTTAGCAGGTATTATAATATAATTGCGGTAGATATCGTTGTTATGATTGTCTTTGAATTTTAATTGCTCTTTTGACACTAAATATTACCACTCCTAAGGGAGTCGTAAGTTATTTGCACAACTGTTCGCTAATATTTTACCTGTGTAGGTATTTTGCATCAGTGATCTTTAGTTTTTGCTTTTTTATATAATAATAATAATATCCTTGGATATTTCACACAACGCCATATAGTCCCAAGCTAAGCAACCTAATGCTTGTGTTATGGTAACGAGATGGCTTTTAAACTACTTATATACATATTTTTTTGTAAATATAAATTTATAAAATATTATTTATGTCAGATAAAACACCCAGACCCGGAACAAATACTTGTAGGTCGTACAAATATTTGTTCCGTGCGGGAATCGAACCCGGGACATGCTGCGCAGCAGTCAATCGCTCAACCACTGCGCCAACCGTGTCGTCAAGATCATTCATTGATGCATCTTTTTGCATGTCTTTTGGGCTAATATATCATTCATTTTATTTGTAACTATTTACACTAGATACTAAATTAAATGACTAACTAACTTAATATACAAACACAAATAAATACAAAAACAAAGGACACTTAGGCGTCGAAGTACTCGTCCGCATCGCTGTCATCCAGAAACGTGCCCAGATGACTGGCAGCATTGCCACGTTGAATGGCAATGCTAATTCTTTGGCCAAAAAATGGGCTTTGGGCTAATATTTTGACAAAAAACAATATGGCGGACAGATAGGTATTCCACCGGATTGGAGAAATAGTTTATAAGTTTTTTGCGTACCTATCTTGGTGGGTCGTAGGTGTACCAATTTGTACTATCGCGGACACTCCCGCCTTACCACCACTAAGTTAATTTTTGCTTGCACTCAAAAAATAGCAGCGTTCTCTAGTAAGCTCAACAAGGTCAAATAGTTCGTCTGTAAAATTCACAAACGGAGTATACGTTTTCACTATCCTAATAGGCGAAAACATAACTACTTACCTGCCGCCACCCCCCCCCCCCCCCTCCTTATCTTTACTTCCTTAATTATTGGTTCAATATTCCAGTGTTATTTGATTGTATTTTTTACAATCAGTTTTATGGTACATTTAATAAAAATAAAAAACAAACCGGGCAAGAACGATTTGGACTCGTGCACCGAGGTTTCCGTACCATCATATGTTTTGACGAGGCCTATATTCGTCAGAGAATGTTAAAACTGCACGCTGCGTTGTAGAATATTCCAGTCACAGCCTTTTATTGACCGATAGTGGAACTAATGTAACCTTTGTTGATGATTTCTGAAAAAGTGTGCTATTTATAGACATTGTTTTATTTTTCCTGTAATCTTTACATACAAACTTTAATCACATATAATTATTTCAGATTTTTCTCTTTGCAAACTTCGGAGATAAGGGGGAGAACGGTTTTTTTTTACATTTTTCATCAAAAATCCATAACCATGCCGCCTAAAAAAAAAGAAAAATGTTTGAGAATGTGCAAACAGCGCTTTACCCCACATGCCCTAGTAGCCCCACTTCGAATTTTTAAGACCCCCTTTCATTGCCTGTTGCAAAAAAATATTAATATTTTTATTTCTTTCTTATTTTCAAAATAGTTAAGTAGTGAACTATTCCGAATTTCAAGTTGATAGCATTAGTAGTTCTTGAGATATCCAGCTGTGAGAGACAGACAGACTGAGTCTCACCATAAGGGTTCCGTTTTTACCATTTTGGTACGGAACCCTAAAATAGAATGTAACAGTTGATTATTTGAAAATTATATTATCTAGCGATTTAAAGAAGTAACACTGATTGACCTAACTTGATTATAGTTACTAATTGTAGCTATCTTCTTATAAGTTATTTTATTTTTCTTATAATTTAAATGCATAATGAATTTATTTTTCAATTTGATGTTATGTATTTTAGTTTTAGTTACTAGTATCTAGTATTATTGTGGAATTTATTTTAATCTTTATTTACTAACATAATTTTTAAATATACTAATATACTCGTACTTATGGATCACTGTGTCTGAATTAAATAAATAAGTAGCCATTTCAGAAGATTTTTTTGTTTTAATATGGGATACACATCCCTTATTGAAACAATAAAAATATATAATAAAATATTAGACTAATAGCTATTACAGTTGAATTAGATCCCTGTCCTTCAAACTAGAACAATGCTGATTTTTTAACTATAAATATACCTTTTCTAACATCACCATTATTCGAAAAATTTCAAAGAAACTGAAACCGCTTAACTCCAGTGTAGTGAGCGTGTAATAGCGAGCTCTAAAACTCCAGAAAGCTAGAAACCAATTAACGGGGGCCGCGTTGTCGAAGCGGCAAACCCGTCCACTTACCGATTTGCCGGTTACCGCACTCCTATACCACTCTTAATCGCTCAACTGATACGGGTAATTATCACGTCCAGAGCTAGAAAGCTGCAAGCTAATAATAATTCCCGTAATTAAAAACGTTCAAAATCTAGTCGCAATCTCATCTCAGCGACAATCAATGTCAAAAACTTGTCAAAAATGTAGGGAAATTATTAGAAGTATTTTTGACAGATAGAGACTGAGATCACATTGTGAACGCTCTTAAAATTACGAGAATTGCCCCTCAGGTTTGCCCTTCAGGTTTGGTTTTAGTCTTTAAAGACTGAGCAATCTAAAACTCCACCAGTAGAATTCTTCTTATTATAAAGCTACACCACATAACTATTGCTACACATCATCATCATCTGCCTAGCCATTTCCCAACTATGTTGGGGTCGGCTTCTAGTCTAACCGGACGCAGCTGAATACCAGTATTTTACATGGAGCGACTGCCTATCTGACTTTCACAACCCAGTTACTGAGTAACACGAACGATACCCGAACGGTTCCTGATTAATGGAATACATAAAATTAAAATAATAAAACTTTAAACAGATGCCAAAAAATTCTAACCTAATATATTTTTACATTACATGGTTAAATAATTTTGGAACAAAAAAAACATTAAGAAGACAAGACATAGAGATGACTACATAAATTTAATATAGTAAATAGACAAAATAACCTTTCTTACCTAATAGAATAACTTACCTAGGTAGATAAGTAGATACCGTATCACCTAGCAATTCCATTAACAGTAACCGAACCCATTTTCTATTTATTTTGTGAATATAAGATTGGACGTAAAAATTCAATTTCGTTTAGTTTATTTGAAGCCTTTTTGAGCAACGTTTTTTATCAATGATCTTTTAATATTTACTGAATAGAGTTCCCTTAAAGTTTATTTTGATTAAAATCAAAGGGGACATTCTTATCTTAAGTTTTCAGCAGCGTAAATAAATATGACATATGAATTACTATATAGTTACCTACTGGTCTAGTTCAGGTACTCCGTTAGTTGCAATATTAACCGTTTTTGCAGACTTATTACTGTACTCATTTCGGAGTTGTCAAAAACGTCAATCTGTTCGAATTGTAGGTATAATTGACATGATTCAATTAAACCTAAAATTACTCAAACTTGTAAGTTTAATATCATATTATACTGAGGTGCTATTTTGTACCTACGGCTACTCCGTAAGAAAATCTCGAGCCCTAAGTCAAAAATTAAACATTTTCTCTCAGTTCAGATTGTATTACCTAAATCACTTCAGGAGTCAGTTTTCGTGGTAAACGCCATACATCCTCGTTATCTTGAAGGTAAACTTCTGGTAATTAATGGCACATATCGCCTTTCTTCGGCCAATAGGTACCCGTGATAATATTTGCTTTGTATCTAGCCGAAAACTGAGTGGTGGCTTTCGCATATTGCTGCTCCGACATGCGACAGATATGGCCAGCCCAGTTCCACTTTAGTGCAGCAGCTGTGCGGCCAGCGTCCGCTATTTGTGTTTTGGAACGAAGTATAGAGTTTTTAATGCGGTCTGTGAGCCGAAATGACAATGTTATTTTTCCTTACGATTGTATCACTTGATGATTAATTACTGTAGGTGTTTTACTTTAGCAAACCAAAGCAAAGCTTCAAATAAAGCGTTCACTTTAACTTTTCATGGTGCAGCTGGTTTTCCTCTTGTAATGGGATTCAGGAGTATCTCTGACAAGGCACCAACAGTAGTCTGCGAGCATAGCAGGCTCCCATCTTCCTTGGAAACGTTTTTCGATTGCAGCTACATCTTGATGAAAGCGTACCCCATGATCATCACTAACTGAACCCATATTTTCGAGGAAAAAGTCCAAATGTAAATGTAGGAAAAGCATTTCTAATGACATACTTATTGCATTTTAAGGTATTTTAAGGTAGCAGTCCAACATGTTTTTTTTTTTAGTCACGTCATTATAAGCGTTCCGTGCTTGTTTTACAATATGGTTAAGGGTAGATGTAAAAGATGAATATTTAATCAGCTTTTTGTGTCCGAATCTACGAATAACCTCTTTGATTTTTGTCCCACTAAGCTTGGGAAACTTTTTCATTTCCCCGCTTCTAGACGATATCAAAAGGATAGAATGCCTACAGATATTTATTATTAATCAACCTCAATATGAAACGATGTGAACCAATTCAGATAAGTAATATTTTTAGTAAGTATGTATCATCCTCCATTTGTCGCTTCATCGGGTACGATAACTTCTAAATATGTTTTTCCATTCCAGACAACTACATTGTTTTGCATATGTGCCGATTTAAATGCACTCTGTACAGACGTAGCTTTACTTACAAGGATTAAAAAAGAGAAACGCTGAATAAATTATTATTAATAAGACTTCTCATTAACGCCTCCATTTTGTTTCGTACAGCAACGTAGTTCTTAGCACAGGTTTACCGTTAGCGTGTCCGTGAAATCGTGTGGACAGAACTACCAATTGCTTGTTAGGATTTTTGGTGAAAAAACGGCAAAGCTACTGTGTCCATATTGATTGAAGAGTCATGTCGATAAGAGAATCAAATGAAAATCAATTGATACTCTTAGTCCTTTTTTTTTTTGTTTTGTAAAAATGAACCTACTACGAAATTTCAATAGGATAGTAGTATTTTTTATTCAACGATAAATATTAATAAAATACTTAATTGGGAGCTAGGCCTAAAGGACCACACAAAGGAGATGTTTCAAAATGTATGGAGCCTGGGCCAGGTCCTTGTACACTATACAAAAAAATAGGAAAATTCATTTAAAACAGTTCTCAACTGTCCAATTACTTTAAAATGGCTTGTTTTGCTGGTAAACACAAGAAATTACACTTGAAATTGCAACATACAACAAAAACCCGTCATGGCGGTAAACTGTCATTTTGATTGATTAATGACGTTTGACATGTTTATTTCTGTGGAGGAAACCACACAAGAAAGTCGAAGTCCTTACAACACAAGCCGGGTAACAGTCCAAAAACGAAAGCTAGGTAAACAGATGGGAAAGAAACGGTATTAAATCCAAAAAACGAAAGCGAGGTTGTTAAAAAGAACTCCAGAAACTCAAAACAAAACGAACACAATCACGACCGACGACAAGACGAAAGTGACTGAAGTGACACTTTTGTGACAGCTAACAGTTCTATTTCTATGATCAATGGTTAATTGTCCTTGTTTTTAAGCACAGAGTAACTAAATCGGTCAGACGCCATGTTGAAAGTCGATAAAAATAATTGATAAGTATCAATTCACTACCAGAACAGTATACATTTAATTGAATTATCTGTATTTTTCCTGAATTCTATGGATTTTTCTCTTTTTTTTGAGTTACTGTACATAGACCTGGCCCATTTTGAAACATCTCCTTTACAAACATATTTGCAACATAAATTACGTGTAGTTGAAATTTGTCTCAGTATTTCACGCGAAAGCAACATGACAAAAATCCCTGTAGGTACATAATTATCAGTTAGGCTCGAACACATGTTCACGTACCGAATAAATATGTGCGTAACACCAATAAACTAAAATAAATCCGTGTGCAAGACCTTATGGTGGAAAAAAGAAATCCTACCGAACAGCCGTTCCCGTAATAAAAATATAATGGATTTTCGAACACAACGTATAGTGTAGCGAAATTCTGAGTTTACCAATAACATTGGAAAGGCAAGCATCTGGATTGTAAGTCGTAAATGTACCTAAAAAATAATATACCTGCGTACAATAAGACCAGAATATGTAAATGTTGGTTATAAATATAAAACATCTGCCATACTGACGTTCGGAGGATGTATCAATATTTATAAATGTCACATCATAATTAAAGTACCAGAGGAATATGCCGTGATAAATGGGTAACATTTTATAAAAGGTTATGTGTTTATGACAGATAGTCTCTAAGGCTCGCTCATATCGTCCCCCAGGTGTCGTTAGAATTTCTGAGTGCTTTTTAAAAAAGATGGCCACCTGCAGATTGCCTGCATTTATTTATTTAATACTAGCTTCCGCCCGCGGCTTCGCCCGCGAGGTATGTCGATAAAAACTAGCCTATGTCCTTCCCCGGGATGCAATCTATATCTCTGCAAAATTTTATCGAAATCCGTTCAGTGGTTTAGGCGTGAAAAGGTAACACACAGACAGACAGAGTTACTTTCGAATTTATAATATTAATATGGATTAGTATGGATGAAGACACAGCAGTAGCCCATATTATATCTCATAGCTTACATGAGAATGAGATTTGATAGTAGATTTACTCACCTAACCTTTAAAGGTTAGTCTTCTCGACGAACGGTTAAGATGCCAACGGGCAAGACACAGCTCTGTTATATGCATGACAAAGTAGGGATCCGTCACCATCGTCCCATAATCTTTGCCAACGTGAATAATAACTTTAAAAACGATACGAATCATCTAGATTAAAATAAGACTTTGTATTTGCAGAAATTTGTCACAACAGTCACAACTTTGTTCAAGTGTTTATTGAATACTTTGGCACCGTTACAAAATAAATAATACATAATAGAAAATAAACTAGAATACCATTTATAAACAACTAATTGTATTCTCATTTACCTCATTATTATACCCAAACTGGCTATTTCCCGCGACTTCTTCTGCGTGCAGTTTTATTTCATAATTTTTAAGGTTCCGTACCCAAAGAGTGCCTACGGGACCCTATTATTAAGGCTCTGCTGTCCGTCACAGGGCTTTATCTTTTGAACCATAATAGGTGTAGCCGCAGCTACCGACCGCTAGCCGCTAGGTAGCTGCGCGGTGCGGGAGGGGTGATAGTTGTCACAAGTTGACGAATCACTGAGCTCTCGCAAAACGTCACCACACCCCTCCCGCACCGCGCTGCTACCTCAGGCAACCTCTCAGTTAAGCGGTCGGCCTATAGACACTTGAAATTTTCAGTCTGTACTACTATGACTACTATCACAACAAAAAATAAAAATAAAATTATGTAAGTTAAAAGTTAAAGGGACAAGACACGTGACCATACAAGAAACGTTATTTTTTTTAAACATATATATTACTTTATTATTTATGTACAGCCAGCACATCAAGTTACTACAATCTGTCAAATTTCTTTGATAGATTTTCAACTTTATCGCTAATGCACAAGGTTCAAAGTTGATTGGGAAAATTTGACAGTTTCGGGTAGGTTGATGTGCTATCGTCTGTACACACAGTAAAATACATAGGGATATAACATAATATATTGTTAAATATCGTACGGTGCTACGAAACCCTTCGTGTGGGAGCCCGACTCGCACTTGTTTTTTATAAAAATATCCAGTGTGATAACTAGCATGTACTTCTCCTGGACCCAGGCTCAGTATTTACAAATTTTGATAACAATCACTTCAGGGGTATAGGCGTGAAAAGGTAACAGACATACACCATTACTTTCGCATATAAACTTAATATTAGGTAGTATTGATTACTCACGAAACTGAATACTAAAAAATTTCAAAACAAAGTCCATACAACGTTTTGCTTGTTCAATGTCGTGAAAAGAGCCGCTAATGCAACGAGCGGCCTTGTCGTGTTCCGTGTAGCGTGCCGGCTGCTCTAGCGGAAAACCGATCAATTCACAAAGGCCTGACCACGAAGGTTGATACTCTTTTGGTAAATTAATAGTGTACAATTATTAAAAGGTCAGTAGAGAGACTATGTTGTGGTCCTTGTGGGCGGAAAGTTAATGAACATTATGTGCTACTGACTTTATATGCTGTCAAGTCTTGTATAGCCAAAAACATGTAGAAAGTTGCTATAACGTTGTGTAAGAGTCCCAGAAACACGAAGGGTTGATTTTAGCACCGGTGACAGGTGGTACCGATCATACGGAGGTAAGTCACGATCATAAAACAACATTTTAAGTTCATAAAGGTCACTTAGGAAATGTCTTGCTCTCATAAAATCTAAGAACTCTGTAATACTACGATCTAAAATAATAAAATAAAAAAAGATTTCGTATAAATGGTGCGTAATTACACAGGTGAAAGAATTTCCAGGAGATAAAAAAAAAAATTAAAAAAAAAAACTTTATTTACCCAAACAATCATAACAACATATCACAGTTCATCTTAGTAACAAATAAGCAGTAAAGGTAGGTAACCTTTTTAGTTTATTATGTATCGGTAGCCTCGGTAGTACCTACTTAGCTAGTTACTTAGCTTACCTAGATATTTGCATTAATAATACTCTTTGCACAATTTATTTAGATGAAAACTTAATCAGAAATAAATAAGAACGCTTTGAAAATGCAGTTACTGCTCCATCTGCTCCATCAGGCGGTAAAATTGTAATAAATCACTTTGAAGGAAAACGCGAAATGTTCTAATAATTGTTGTTGACGAATAGTTCATTCAATTTACAATGTTGCTTTGTGTGTCTTATTGTTAGTAGCGTGCTGCTATTATAATGTGCCAAATTCCGGGAATGATTAATAGGTAGAAATCTTAACTATATAATTAACAATTGTTGTCAATTTACTTATAAAGTTGCCAGAATAATACCTAGGTATAGGTCATAATGCTTGACAGAAACTCGGTCTCGTGCTACGACGTAGCAGCTTATGATTCATGGGTCCACCAGCTACGACGTAGCAGCTTTTAATAATAGGTACTGATTTTTGCAAGCTATGACTTGTGTTTCATGAAGACAAAGACATTTATTCTTTCCATAGCAACGGGGAGCAAATTTGAAAATCAATATAGATTCTTGTCTAATTCCAATTTGATGCCTGTTGAAAAAGAAATGTTTCTACCCCCAAGTGTCAAAAGCAGATAAAAATTGGCCGTCATGATTGCCATTGCAGACTTGTGTCGACTGAAGAATTTAAACATTTCTTCTCTTCATCGATTGTCTATTCATCCGTCGACAAAACCCGTTTCTATGATGGCCATGCTACGCGTGCAAATGTCCGGCGGCCGAATTTGTTTCGAACTGGTTTAAAAATTAGCCGTTTAGTTAACAGCCTAGCCATTTAACTAAACGGCGCCCATTCAACTAACGACCTGTGGCAATTATTATATTTTAGGTTGGAACTGTTACCAATCACGCGCGAGCCGAATTGGTCGCAGTAACTAAGCCAGGGCACCCCGACCAAATGGGTTAGGTGAGGTTAGAACTGTGATCAACCGAGAAAATCAGCCGAGAGAGCGAAGCGAGACGAGCACTACTTCCAAAAAGCCAGGCGATTAACTAAACGGCTAATTCACAGTCGAATAATTTCCGCAATCTACGACGTAAATAAGAAACATTAGAAGCCAAAAAATACATTTCTAGTCTACCCCACGCTATAAATGTTTGTACCATCATCAAGAAACCTATTAAATTAAGTAACGGCCGTAGCAATATTTGAGAAACGTAATCTTCAATTAGAGCAATGGTGACGGGGCCTCAAGTTAGATCCTAGCGAATTAAAAATACATTCACTTAGGTCGGGTCACTTGTTATCTCCTCCGTCAAGTTGAGGATTACCGGCGTATTTGTAGGCGCAATTTATCTTAATATAAAAAACAAACTTTCCAATACACCTACACGCTAAGCATTGCTTGAAATGTGTTTTTAATTTGTTCATGCATGAGGTAAAAAAGTATTTTTTCTGAAAGGCATTTTAGTTAATATACTGAAAAAACACCTTTCAGAAAAACCACTTTTAACTAAATTGCAGGGATAACAGGTACCTACCTATATTTGAAAATAATGTCAAGTCGACTGCACGTCTATGGTTATACTTTGACCTTGACCCAGACTTTGCGTACAGAGTTTCAAAAGAAGAAGAGGCAAACTTACACTGGTTTTGTTACCACTGTCGG
Organism: Gortyna flavago; assembly: GCA_963669345.1. Taxonomy (NCBI): domain Eukaryota; kingdom Metazoa; phylum Arthropoda; class Insecta; order Lepidoptera; family Noctuidae; genus Gortyna; species Gortyna flavago. The sequence goes on from OY770126.1 coordinate 14,023,850, forward strand.
GCGGCCTATCTTTAAATCCAGTGAGGGATAGCGACTATTCCGTTTATCCACCCCAAAAAATCCACCCAAGTTACGCGTAATACCGCTTCTCGGTCTTTTACAAATTGGCAAAATTATTCGGCCTAATAAAGGTTAGAAATGTTCTAATAACAATGGAAGGATTAGAAAAGTTAAAGACAATTAGCGTGTGAGTATCATAATTTCAGCAATCTTGTTTACGTTTTTGTTTACGATTGATAGGTACCTAATTGTTTTGTTGTTTTATCGCTGGATTCGTAAAATATTAAGAGAAAAACTACACTTTTTCTAAAAAATATGAAGATAAGTAATACAATATCGTCACGTTGGCCATAAAGTGTTACTGGTGAACGGAATATTATGTCACAGTTAATTTCAAGACTAAAGATTTTTTCTTTTTTTCGTGCTTCTGACTGGTAGCCAGAAGCCCGAATGTCTGACAACCAGTCTTACCAAGGGGTATCGAATTATCCAGTAACTGGGTTGTGGAGGTCAGATAGGCAATCGCTCCATGTAAAATACTAGTATTCAGCTGCATCCGGTTAGACTGGAAGCCGATCCCAACATAGTTGGAAAAAGGCTAGGCAGATGAGTTACTTTCAAGACTAGATTTTACAAGCATTTCCTTGTCTTAAATGGGAACAGCGAAACACGCTTACAGTGGAAATGCCTTCAACAACATTCATTGCGATATTTACGTTGTTGCAGAGACGAATGTTTTAAATACATGAAGCAATGGATTTGCAGTGTCCTTCCAAATCTTTCGGATTTTGATTGAGTGTCTTACGCAATTAGGGTTGCTGATTAGTAGCTACATTTCTGCTTTCATTTATTTTAAAAGTACCTATTTAATAATAGGTACTTTTAAATTATTTACGCTAGATACTAACTTAAATTACTAAAAAGAAACTTATTATATAAATAAATACAAAAACAAAAGACACATAGGCGTCGAAGTACTCGTCCGCATCACTGTCATCTGTAAACGTGCCCAGAAGACTGGCAGCATTGCCAAATTGAATGGCAATGCTAATTCTTTGACCAAAGAACGACCCAGCCCTCTGGTCAGGTGAAGTGTCGACCAGCCGGCGAGAAATTTCCTTAAAAAGGAGACGCGCACTCGGGCCCCATGACCCCAAAATAAAATTACATCACATTATAATGTTACATTCCATAACATCGCAATGTTTTGGAAAATTATTAAGACTAAAACTACAAAATTAGCTCTGCAATGTTACTCCGACGTTCACCTTTAGTTACCAATTTGTGCCACCTGTGCCTACGCACACTAATCTCAACGATGCTTTAAACTTATGAAATCATGGACCAGTTGTTAGTATGCTTTACCTATATTATAATACATATCTATTAATTATGTCACCCGTTTAGAATTTCTCTGGAGTACTCTCGCAATTATAACATTAATATGTGCCCTGTAACTTGTAGAGACATGGCGACCAGGACCAACAACGGTTTAACGTTCTATCTGAGGCACGGAGGGGTCTCGATATGTAATGGATTGTCACCCATCCACGGACCGACCGCGGCAACTACCTATAGCTTAACTGTCGATTGACCCGTGAGGCAGTTATCATTTAGCCACGAGCCCTTGACTCATTATTTTAGCTATTACCAGCCTGCTCTGGCAGTTTCAGCAGTACTTAGCCGGGTAACTGGAAATAGAAGAACGGAACATTACATCGCCAATATTTAAAATACCTACCTAGGTACCTACATAAGGTAGCTAATGAAAATTTAAGGAGTCAGTCGTACTTTTAAGCATTTCATCATAAATATTGTATCTAACACACAAACACATAAATACACATTTACCTACGTAATGTGTTTTTATGTGTTAGTCGAAATCATAAAAATACTGGTGTTTATGTTCGAAATATCTCAAAATAAACGAGTAGTATTGCTACTAAGTGAGATATGTTACTACCATTTGTTAATCACATATTTCAAGAAACATAAAATCCATGCGTTTTACGTAATATGACTTTGTACAGACGCCAGCACATCAAGCTACTCGAAACTGTCAAATTTCCCCAATCAACTTTAAACCTTATAAAGCTTTAGCAATAAAGTTGAAAATCTATTAAAGAAATTTGACAGATTGTAGTAGCTTCATGTGCTGTTACTGTACTCTGTGAATAGAATTACCTACTCGTTGGCAACAGCTTGAAAAATATTATAATACCTACCTAGTTCAAAAATCGGCAAAAAAATGTACCTACATAGTCATTCCACTTGGATGATCTTCATTTACCTAGGTACCTATTTTCTTTAAAAAAAAATCTTTTTGTAAATTGTTATTAAGCATAGGTACTTTGACGGAGAAACGTCCTTTGGTGACGGAATTCTAAGTAAATAATTAAAGTATTAACTTTTTTTCATAAATATTTGATCATAAGTGATATATTTCATAACTAGGTTCCGCCCGCGGCTTCGGCCGCGAGGTATGTCGATAAAAACTATCCTATGTCCTTCCCCGGGATGCAATCTATCTCTGCCAAATTTTATCGTATTTTTTTCCTTTCAGTGGTTTAGGCGTGAAAAGGTAACATACAGACAGACAGAGTTACTTTCGAATTTATAATATTAGTATTAGTATGGAATTATGGATGGATTATTTGGCCTTGATAAGTACCTCTTGTCAGGGAAGGCTTTTAAGGAAAACCCGGTTCATCCGACATTCCGTAGTCGGGTAGCAGGCGTCTACCGATAGATACGAATCTACCAGCTAAGATGCCAGCGTCTACAAAAAGTAATAAATTCCAAAGTAACATTCAATTTTAAGGTTATCGCTTCGAAATTGTTAATGTATAAAATCAGGCCAAGGCTTGGTTCAGCTCAACCAAAGAAGTGAGAACTTTGCGGTACGGGTAGGTATCAGACAAATCTATTAGGAATCGCAATGGTTAAATCGGTTAAGGTCTTTAGAGGTTTCAACTTAAATTAGAAGGTTAATAGAATTGAATTTATTGTGGATTTATTCATCCTTAAAATTGTTGAAAACTCCAATTAACCTTTGAAGTCTAATTTTGCCTTTTGTAAATTCTGCGCCACGTGTAAGCAATTTTGAAAGTCCGTTTGCGTTCCTTTAGTTAGGTACTTCTACATTTGCCTTCTAGAAAGGGATCTAAAAGAAGGAAACCCAAAAAAGTCTAATTCTTCCAGAGAATTCTGACTGACCTTGTGTACTAAATGATATAGGTAATAAATTAAGCCCGGGTGATACCTGATTTTTTTACGTTAACACCAGTACTGTATTAAATTACTTTCGCTTCGAGTCATCAATCACTCTCGATATCTTGAAAGGCATAAAAGCCTAAAGGTGTTGGTAAACGTATCGAATTTTAAGCTTTAAGACACGTTTTTGGCGTGTAGTATAAATTACAATGTAAACATTGGTCCGAAAACAAAAAAAAAGGTGTCTTTACTTTAACCACCTTTAACATAACAATACCATCACGCCTATATTGCCGGAAGCTTTAGACAGAAGTGTACCTACCTATAGTACCTACCCACATTTCCTCAGATATATTTAAGTCCCATGTAATAGGAGGCGAGCTTGATGCCATCAACCGGGCACAAATCCCGAATCCGGGCTGCTACTGAGATTCAAGATGGAAAACCCAATAACACTTTGCCCAACCCAGGAATCGATACCAGGATCTAATGTTCAACAGAAGAGCTTGCAACCACTAGATTAATGAAGCAGTCAAGACCTTCTCATTGTTTCACCGGCGCTTAGCGATATGCATACCTACCTACATAGATAGATTGGTACTAATGAAAGCAATCATCACGATCCATTAGCTAAGCGCTGTGATTACAGCAAGGATTGATATAACGACAGTTTATTTCCTCCTATTCGAGCTTTCTACTACAAGACGCGTCTACATTCAGAAATGATAAGACACGAACTAGTATCATGAGAATTCAAGTCACGTGTGTTTTTCTTTAGGGATTAACCGTCTTCCAAATAGTTTTAAAACTTCTTCAAAGTTGGCAACTCTCTGGTTGAGTGTCGGGTTTAAAGTTGCCATAGATAACAAGTTGTTGGTAATGATGATTATGCTGTGGTAAAGGCTTAATTTCGCAATGGTCTGAAAACAACGCAATTTCGCGAGTCAGGTTTATCGATAGACAATTAATTGTATTCAAACACGGGCAGGAAACTGTTGTCTCTCACAACCAGTTTCCTGCCCGTCCTATTCTCATAGAGATCTTCGTTTTGGAATGAGCAAACTAGCTTCAACTTTCTTACTAACTGACCGACTCTTTGACAATAATTTCAAAAGTGTCTGTAAATAGTTTAAATTGAAATAAGTAAATGCTTTGAGTTTCGAGTTTTTTGGCAACGCTATTACCTAAATTGAAATGGGAGGTAGCTACCTATACCATTTCATAGAAGGGTTTTCAGTTATCCAAACAAAATTTACTCGTTTAGTTTCGAAGTATTGATAATGAGATCTGAGTCAAGCTGTTATGTACCTACCTACAAAGTTGATCAATCCTCAACGTTTCAACAATAATATTTGCTTTTATTTTGAAATCCACTAAAACTTTTAAAGAGTTTGTTAGACATACCTATACCTACCTACCTACCTAGCTACCTATTGTCTAATTAAAATATTAGAAGACTTAAGTGGCTTTCAAAACTTAACCTGATTATATTATGAAACTTGACAACTTGTTTTCAAGTAAAATTAATTAAAACCAACTTCGTTCTAAAATATAACTTTCCGTTTAGAGTCAACTTCTTATTAAGCAACAAAACTTAATTTAGAAATTAATTTCCCTTTTCTGAAAGTCATAACCTACATAGTTTTTTGTTATGTAGGAACTAGATATACCTACTTGCCTCCCTGAAACCCTAATCACTCGTAACTTGATTAGAAAATTAATTAGGAGAGCAAGCTAATTAATATGCACTTAATAAACTGCGGTCATAACAAAGCATTGGCTATAAACGAAACACGCTTCTAACCTCATCAGCCCTGATGGAGTACAAACATACCTTCACTCAGTCACTCTATGCATATATAACTGATAATTTCCTACAACTTTCACTGAACCTTCGAAGTGGGTAGTTTGGCTAGTTATCTATTTATCAGCTGAACTTGCAGACTCTCACGATCTTGTAGAGTTGTAGCCACCCTTTCATTTCGCTAGGCTGATCTCAATAACTTAGTCCGACTACTTGGTCGTAGTTCGCCTCTAAATCATTCTCTGATAATCAGAGAATGATTATCATATAGATTATAGAGCGATGCCACAACGGCGTTGTTAATACGTTGCGTCGGCGCTGCGACGCGACGCCTGAGCTGTGAAGCTCCGTAGTTCTACATATACCTAGATTTGAGCATCATGCCACACGGTCGTTAAAACGACAGTAGTGCGCATCACGGCAATTAACAGACAAGGGGACAGGGAGACGATGCTGCGGTGAGACGACGCGATGCCGACGGAGCAACAACAAAGCGCAGCGCAGTAGGTATTCTAAGAATATCGAAGCTGGACATTTTGAAGGTGCGACGTCGGGATAAGAAGATGCGTTGCGTTGCTACATCGCAGCGCTTGTACTAACTGCGTCGAAAGCACTGCGCTGCGCTGCGACGACGCAACGAATTGGCAACGCCTGTGGCATCGCTCTTACATGTACCTAATCTTTCATGTTGATAGATCTACTTACAAGCCCGACTTTCAATGTATCCGGCTTTTGTGGTGTATCAGATGTGCCTGTAATGGCCATTTGGGTCAAATAGATTGATTTGGAAGTAAGATTGTTTCACAATAAATAGGATTTCAAGAGTTTTAAGTAGATACTCACTGGCAAGACAAGACATGACATTTTCTTCAAAGTGCCTAGATTTTTGATGACGAATTCGTTTTTAATCGCTAAACATTTACAAGACATATTCGTTTTTTGCTTTACATTCAAAATCCATCACAATGGAATACGCTAATACCTAACTGTTTTAACTTGCTGTTTTTTGTCTACCGTCCTATAACCTAGGTAGGTACCTACTTATATAGGTATTATGAACCGAAATAATTTCTTATTCAACGAGTTAAATTAAAATACTTATTACCTACCTAAGGCTCGTCGAAGCGAATACCTTCGTATCATATGAATCCTCCGTTTAATTGATTGTTACAAACAAGCAGCTGCATGGCACGCCATTCATAACCAACACAGTACGGAGATAGTTAATAAAAGATATAGCAGAATTTATTTCACAATAGAAAGAAATATCTTGATTTATTGTTTGTGAATTTTAAGAATAGCCAAAAGCGAATATTAACCCATGTTAGAGGTCGGTAGATGAAATTTTATAATGCGGTGACGTGATCACACAAAATGTCTGGCCGGCACGGATTCTATTAATTCTTAAACGTTAGGTATTATCGTGTATGCAGAGTCCTTTCCTCACAACAATACTTATTGAGCCAAGGACCCATTTCCCTTTAAGAATGTTATAGGGTATAAACCGTTTATGAATGTACAGACGCCAGCACATCATCCTAGTACAATCTGTCAAATTTCTTTTATAGATTTTCAACTTTATCGCTAAGGTATAAGGTTCAAAGTTGATTGGGAAATTTTGACAGTTTCGGGTAGGTTGATGTGCTGGCGTCTGTACATATTTTTACAATATTAGCCTTCCTTGTACTGTGTCGACGTCTTACATTATTCAATATTCGTACCTAAGTACCTACTTACAGATTTAACGTTTTTGAATGTACAGTCGAACAAGCTATTTGGTATACAGGCAAAAACATTCATCTTTCCACTACACTGCCAATATTTAGTTTTATTTTGTGCGTTATAACTTTTTCAGCTTATGGCATCCTTAATAGAGTGGTGTAAAATAATTGACTACTCAGCACACTCACACCATTGTTTAAAAGTAGTTGCAAGTTAGCTGCCTGTATACCAAATAGCTTGTTCGACCGTACCTGCCTTATTTATATAGAAGAATAGAAATTTTAAAGGCCAAGTACCCACCACGTACCTAACCGTTTTAATATTCGTGTGCTTGAAATGTTGTGGATAAATCTAGAAGGCTGAATTTTCAGTAACCAAGCAGGCATTATACAGGATGAAATTGAATACATGCGACAAATCGAAATGGGAGATTGTACTCATCATTATGAACAACTTTTACTATGGGACCAAACCTGAAATCGCGAAAAAAAAACAGCTGTTCCCTACATTTATGTTCGCATAACTCGTCAAAATGTATAAACACGGTATAACTTAATTTGAAATTTTTTGTCAGTTTCTTAATTTTGTCACTCACTCACTCACTGACTGACTGACCGATCATCAAAACTCTAAGGCACTTCTAGCAGACAGAAGCTTTAGAATGCAATTATTGTTGTGTATAAATCAAGGAAAAACTAAAATATTTTGCAATTTCGGTCCACTTATCTACATACACAAACTGCATAAATAACTTTGTAATCCTATATAAATATATAGGATAAATAAATAAATTAAAAAAAAAAAAATAGATAAATATATAGGATTACAAAGTTATATTTGCACTGAATGAATCAGTGTACCTGTATAAGTATAATATAATGTAATAATAGGTGTAGATAAGTACCTAGATATAATTATGTTTAAAGATAACTTGTAAAATGGTCCATCAACGGAATTAAAAAGCAAGAATGGGACATGTCTTATGAAGTTGTACCAAAATCCCGCAAAGTATTAAGTAGACTAAATTGCCCGAAATTGCCATGAAAGAAAGAACACTAATAATCAAAACCGCGGCCGGAGGAGGTGGCTTCCACGCTTCCCGTCCGTAACAGAAAGGCAGTCACTTTCTTCCAGGCAACCTTTGGGTCTTACCTACTGCGATATTGCAGGTATACACACAAACCACGTTTTATTTAACTTAGTTACGCAAATTATAAGAAAATCCGTTGTTGGTATCTATTCAAGAAGTAGAAGGTACCGGAAAGGAAAAAAAAGTAGGACTATCTACAAAAAGAAGTGAGATGCCATCAAAAACATAACTTGTAAAATAAAACAAGTCTCGCAACTCAGTTCTTCTACCGTAAAAAGTTGTGAGATCCATGTAATATCTTTTGTTTTAAATAAATAGATTGACTTGGCCATCGCATGAAAACACAATTTATCTTAGAAGTAATACCTACATATTATATGAAATTAGATTGTTTAGTGTTGTTTAGTTTACCTAAATAAAATAAATAGTTCATGACGGTTCATGAATTTGAATAAAGGTGAGCTGAGAAGAAATCGAATTATTTCGCGCTGGCCGCCATCCACAGGTAAAAAGTATAAACAATCAGTCATGGATCTGTCAATATGTCCTAAATTATCAGTTCGTTTCTAAAATAGTATTTTTGTCATGAACAAATAACCCTACACAATCATATACAACATTATATTTATTTTGTACATTTGTATTATGTATTGAATCGTTTTTATAAGAAAATCATAAATATGAATGACTTTGCGCATTTGGAAAAAACTATTGTCCGTGAACTGTCGTGCCGTTTGTGTTTGTGCACGGATGTTGTCAAACTGAAGCCTCTGAGTGCCGAGGTGAAGCGGAAGATCAGGAAACTCTTTGATGTTCTGGTAAAGATTTAAATATGCTCAAAATACCTAGGTACCAATTATAATCAACCCATAACTGGCAAAATGTGGGTGTGAGGGCTGTAACTTTGTTATTAATGGTGTAGGTTTTTATCATATTTCATGTCAATGGTTTTAAAGACTGGGCAGAGTTCACCATAACTCAAAGCGTGCCTACTGTCACTGGCCATTGTATAACGCCAATACCAAACTGCCTGCTCTTTGATACATCGTTCCTCAGTACGTAGGTGGGTGGGTAATCACCTACTCGCTTTACTCCAACTGGCCTTTTTCCAGGTTCGAACAGATGATACCTTGCCCAAGGCTATTTGCCACGACTGTTTACAGCAAGTGTCAGCACTGCATCTATATGCTGTAAAAGTAGAGAAAACACAAAAGTTTCTGGAATTCCATAAAATGAAAATCCTAGAGGAGAAGAGGGAAGTTGCTACAGTTGATAAAATGTTGCATCCGATTATAGCGGCACTGTCGAACCAAAACATTCCTGAGGCACAAAAGAAAGCTCTCAATTCACAAAATTCAAAATTGCCTCCAACAGAACTTCAACAAGGGGACACAAAACAAGCGAAATTAAAAGTGCCTAAAAAAAAGACAGCTTCAGAAATGAAATACATGGAAGCGATGACGTTAGAAGAATTCGCTCACAGTGAGAAACTGGACAAAAATCTTTTGAGCTCTGCGGGCCCCCACAGGGTAACCAGCCCGCAGCGGAAGAAAGATTCACACAAAGACGAGTTTAAAAAAGCCGACCCGGACTTGACATTTGCTACCGACTGCCTCGATCCCATTGTGTTACTGGACGGCAAACCAGCCAAACAGGGCGCCGCTTTAGATCGACAAATAACACTATTTTACAAAATGGAATGCTGCATCTGCCACGAATCTGGATTCCACTTTAGGTCGCTAATGAAACATTACAAAGAGAGGCACGGTGTGCCCGGCTATGTGACTTGTTGCGACAAAAAGTTCCACTACTTCTATCCGAAGAAAATTATCGAACACATGGCGTTTCACCTACAACCTAACATATTTATGTAAGAGAATTTTAACCTTATGGGTAATTATTACATGCCGATGATGCCTCACTGCGATAGGTACCTCGCGACCGCGGTATAGCTCGCTACCTCGATGTGTCCTCCATGTAAAACAAATGCATCCTAATAGGCAAGCACGTACAGCCAGCACATCAAGCTACCACAATCTGTCAAATTTTCCCAATTGAATATGAATGTACGTTTGCCTGGCACGGCCCTACAGAAATTGGGTTTTAGGTGTGCACCAATCGAATGTACTCGCCTCTAGGAGTATATGTACCGGTTTCTTTTTCAATGTACCTCTGTACTTTTGAAGAAATATGCAAAAGAAGGGGGCCGTGCCAGCCAAACGTTTTCAGCACGGACTTAAAAATCATTTTAATCGGCAAGCGCATTCCGAAGATAAATTCAAAAATAGAAATAAAATGACTATGGTCAAAGATTCTCGGTCATTGATTCAGTTTCATTTCAAGTAATGTCCAAATAACTATTAAAATTACATTAGAAAAGCATAAATCATTATTATAAGCAATGCTTATTGTATTTAACGCCTAAAATAATTATATTTCAATTTCCGATATTCGACATATTAATTACCAGTCAATCGAAATTTAAAAAAAATCGTTTAGCATAATCGCTTTCGCACATCATTACGATATAAAAAAACAACAATGGGCGGCGATTTTGAACACAAAATCTTATCTGTGAATGTAGTCAATGTCAGTCAATGTACAGAGGCCAGCACATCAACCTACCCCAATCTGTCAAATTTTCCCAATTGAATATGAACCTTATTCCTTTGTGGTAAAGTAGAAAATCTATCAAAGAAATTTGACAGATTGGGGTAGCTTGATGTGCTGGCCTCTGTACTTATTATGTGAAATCATGGTCACCCCATATGTTGTAATGTATGATATTTTTGAACCAATATATCTTTTAAAGTACTAATACAGTAGAATCGAAATTTATTTAGAACGAATGTACTCCTGTTTATAATTTCAGGAAGTCGAATTTTGTAACCAAACATGTCATATTTAAAAAGATATAGGCAACTATAGAGGGCCGTGCTGAATGAATTAAAATTGGTTTAATTTTCAATTTTAGCAAGTTTTAAGAGAAACCAATGCGGTACATATGTTACTTGCTATACAACAATTATTTTTTAATAGTTTTTGGCTCAGGTTGTTTTGTATTTTTTACATATTTTCTTATAATGTTTTTTCAGCACGGCCCCCTATCCACGTCTATATATTATTTGTTATTACGAAATTACAATATCTGTTGCGGTACATAAAACGTGTTAATAGAGTACATTCCTTGAGTTTATGAATCTTTTTAATACGCTATGTATTTTTCAAGTTACACGGGGGCCGTGCTGAAAACGTTTGGCTGGCACGGCCCCCTTCTTTTGCATATTTCTTCAAAAGTACAGAGGTACATTGAAAAAGAAACCGGTAAATATACTCCTAAAGGCGAGTACATTCGATTGGTGCACACCTAAAACCCAAATTCTGTAGGGCCGTGCCAGGCAAACGTACATGAATATGAACCTTATTCCTTTGTAATAAAGTTGAAAATCTATAAAAAAAAATTGACAGATTGCTTGATGTGCTGGCCTCTGTACATGCCGAAGGATACATCACTGCGATACATAACGGGCTGCTTGGGGGTTTACCTCGATGCCTGGCATGTGCGTGCGTATCTATTAGTATGCATTTGTTTTGCAAGGTGACGTGAGAAGTAGCGAGCTAAACCGCGATCACGAGGTATCGCAGTCAAGGCATCTTCGGCAAATTACATAATATTTTATAAAATATACCTATGTTGCGATGATAACGACATGATTATTTAAATTTAAAAAGTGAAAAATAAAAACATTTTTTACAACAAACGTCAAAAAACGAAAATGCGGAACCAACGACACCGACTTCCGAAATTAGTTTTTTTTTACTTTGTTGTGCTTTTTTTTGGAAGTCGGTTGTTTTTTTTTTGTAAACGCGTTTTATTTTTCATTTTTTAGTTGTACCTACCTACCCCACACAAATTCAATTAACACTACCCACTTGCTATGTAAATACCTACATATTAGTGTCAGGAAGTTGTTTAACCAAGCAACATGGGACCACCCCTGAGGCGTACCTTATCCATCAAAAACAATACATGTGCAGGTGCATTGAAAAATTGAAAACACCGAGTACTTAGAAGAATCATCAAAATTCGCATTGAAATGCCGGAGATGCAGTACATTAATGCATAATATAACTTCATACATAAGAGTCATTACCTACCTAATGTTATAATACATTAGGTAGGTAATGACTACTAAAATCTTCCTATTATATAACTATATTATATACTAAAACGTTAATGAAACATCAAAATTGTTTCATTCGTTTTTGAGAAAACCGCGGACATACAAACATGCATACGGGTCGAATACCTACAGAACCTCATTTTTTGAAGTCGGTAAAAAATCAGAATAATCAAAGAACCGGGGTCACTTCAAAATTTTTTAGTTGTCTTCTCATCACAACTTAGGTGTAACAACAGGCAAAGCAAAGTTTTTTGGAGAAGTAACTTCAAAGTCCACAAACGGTTTCCAATAAACAATCGACAACTTACTTATTCCACAGGTGCCCGAGTTGCCACCAAAACTTCCAAACTTCACAGGAGTTGTACGAACATCAAAGCAACGGCGGTCGTTCAGAGGGCAAAATCATATGTCCACGATGTTCGGAACGCTACCCTACTTACCACGAGTTGGGCTTGCACATCATAGCTCACCGCGGCGAGAAACTTCAGTGTGACTACTGCGGGAAACTGTAAGTTTGTTTAGGATCCACCAATTATAGCATTAACCACGTGTAAAATTTTGCTTTCATCACACTGTCTTCTACGGTCCAGAGAGTCGTTTCATTTTGCGATCGTGCAGGGCAAAAGTGTGGGCAGCGGCCAGAGGCACGCAATTAGCGTTGCTCAAAATTAATTAATTCGTTTTACGTCGGCTCTGATATTTCCATATTTGAGCGAACGATAAGGCACTACCGTCACAAAATCGTCGTCTGTCCATACTCTCACGCAGCTGTCGCATTATTTGCCAATTTAACCTGAATATTCTCAATATTTTGTCCTTAGATTAAAACACCACCACCGTAAAAAGACCGTGAATCACATGGAAGACGTAATCCTTTGTTCACAATGTATTAGAACCTTGAAAGCAATAGAAAAATCAGAAAAAGAAATTGTGAGTACTTCATCTACAAGTAATGTGACTTCTAATGCAAAGATTTTGCATTCGTTGTATGGAATGTGAGTTTAGTGACGTCGTGTACAAGTTCACAAATTCAAGAGTATTTTTATTTACGTACATTTATTACAGAAAGAGAAAGAGAAAGTAAAAGCTAAGATCAACGACACTGTCACGAATCAAAAGTATCAGGAGAAATTCAAACAAGCCATGGGACTCTCCGGTGACGAAGACGCATCTACAGATTGACAGTAATTTGACTAAACAAAAAAAAAAAATAGTAATCCTAGTAAAGTTTTCGACTAAAATATTAGAAAAAATATGTGTTTAATTAATTTAAAATAAACTTTTTTTTTATAGTTTGGACGCTGTTTATTAGTAATCTTAATTAGCTTATAATAATTATAATAATATGACTTCGTCATCGTCATCATCATCATCCTTTGGGCGTCAATCGAGCCTTCGTTTCTTGACCAGAGACCCCAGAAGGTCAGAAATAGCCGGCAAGTTGTTGGTTTGGTCGTTAGCGCCTGTGTTCAAGTTTGACAGAGGGATGTTCAACTGATTCGAAGAGCTCTTTTGTTGTTGACCTTTCATGTTTCTGTGCTGAGGGAAGCTGGGCATTAGCTTCGGGTCGCAAGCTGCAAAATAAACAAATTATACAAAATTAGACACCTTTTCAGTACATAATTAAGATCTTTTAAATAAAGTAAAATTGGGGCAAACTTGTTGAACCCACGCCTTAGTCGAAACGCTCTGGGGTTTAAAATGCCACCAACTACAAAAGCCACAAACTCTCGGTCTCTTGGACTTGTATCAGCTCCCGATACCCAAGTACAAAGTTGCAAAGTTCCTAAAAAGTAAACTACTTACGAAGCGGTTGCTCCTTGAAGTAAGAGCTCTGTAAGCACTCTTCGGCCGTAGCGCGCTTGTTAGGGTCGTACATGAACAAGAAGTTGAGAAGGCGCAACCCCGCGGCTGATAGCCACGGGAACCTCTGCTTGAGATTGTTGTAGGGTTGCTGCTTCAATGTAAAGTTCTGCAGGGCTGGCAAAGCACTGAAGTCTGGCCAGATCGCGTCTGATGGTGTACCTGTTAATTTCAATCGTCTTGTTATTCTTTAACCTTAAAATACGTGTTCAGTCAACTCGAGGGTTTATTATGTCTTGGAAGAGCTAAGCTAACATACCCTGAAGAATAAAATGAGCAATGACACGGTCCGAAAAGGGACATAGCATTTGATATGGAATTAACACTCCATTCTCAACTGATCAGCTTTTTAGGAGGTTTGTTGATATTATCTCAAAGAATAAATCATGTCTCGTGTACCGGCAAAACAAAAGAAAGCTTTGCCGGGGTGTAGCGACGCAAAATACAACTTTACTTACCAAGCAAATCCACAATAAGTTCCAGCTGTTCAATCTCAGTTCTTCCTGGTAGTAAAGGTTTGTTTGCCAATAGTTCTCCGAGTATACAACCCGCTGCCCACATATCGAGGGCTGGAGTCTGGCGAGGCGACTGCAGTAGCAGTTCGGGAGCTCGGTACCATAGGGTTACGACACGAGGAGTTGCGCTGCGAGCTGGCGCGCCCAGCCAGCGAGCTAGACCGAAGTCAGCTGTGGTAAGAAACAAAACAGGTTGTTGAATAGTTTCAGAGTAATTTTTTGGACTTCATTGAAAATATCTAAGTAAATTATGATAAATGATAAAATCCAGTTTATGACTCAACAAAAGACAAATGATTCTGACTTCAGTGTGGAAAGAAAAACCTAAAGAAAAAGTTGGATCATCTGCCTAGCCTTTTCCCAACTATGTTGGGGTCAGCTTCCAGTCTTAACAGGATGCAGCTGAATACCAGTATTTTACATGGAGCGACTGCCTATCTGACCTCCACAGCCCAGTTACTGGGTAATACAATACCCCTTGGTAAGACTGGTTGTCAGACTTTCAGGCTTCTGAGTACCCATAGCGACTGCCAAAGATCCACAAATGACAGCCGGGACCAATAACTTAACGTACTTTCCGAGGCACGGAGGGGTCTTGGTATGTAAAGATGGTCACCCATCCACAGACCAACCGCTGCAAACGTAGCTTAACCTGATCGATCGAAGTTGGATATAAGCCAAAATCATTTTGTTAATATTGGACACTTTAGACTGCAACCTATGCTTGCTTCCTATTTGGTTTAAAATTCAAACTAATCACTTTGATTATTTTCATACTGATGAAATGCTTACCTATTTTCACACATCCCTTATCAGTCAGCAGCAGATTGGAGACTTTCAAATCTCTGTGCACTATGAAGTTGGAGTGCAAGTACTTGAGACCTTTTAGCACTTGAAGCATCAAGCATTTCACTTGAGACTCTGTGAATGGGGACGTCATGTTGTCTAGCAGTGAAGCTAAGTCCTGTTCACAGTACTCCATTGATAGGAAGATGCTGCTGAGGAAAATTATGTATTAGTGGCTAACAATTGTTCAATATAAATATACCAAATTACCCAACTAGAAATTCAAAAGAAATAATAGGTAAGAATCAAACTACTGTTTGCTTCCCCTTACAAAATAAATTATTTGAAAAATTACAGAAATAAACCAGACTTTGAATGTATCTATGAAACATACCTCTCAAGAGACCTTCCAACCAGGACCTCTTTGAGTTGCACAATGTTCTCATGTCTGCATGCCATTAGCACCTGAATCTCACGGAGACCACTCAGCGGTAAGCCATCTTTTTCAACATCCATCCTCACCTTTTTCAAAGCTACGATGCTGCCATTTAACTTATCTTTTGCCCTGTCTGTAAACAAAAATGAATTCAATGTATTAGATAAATGAATCATATTGTCGTGGAAATGTCTCCTTGTAAAGTTCCTACAGATTGCCATAAATTAATTCTGCCCTCATTGAAAAATACATAATAATAATACATGTATGTCTTAGAGACTATAATTTTATTAATTTGTTATACCAAAAAATAATTAACAAAGCCCAAAACTTACAAACTATACCATAAGTGCCTTCGCCAATTCTGTTAATTTTTTCAAATTCGCCAACAAATCTGCATCTCCCGAGCTGGAATCAGGAAAAATACAAGAATTCACTTAGTAAAGTCCATTATTAGTTCGCAAAAATTGCTTTATTACGCAATGTATAATTCCTGGATAGAAGTGATGACACAGGCAGAAACAAGTTAAAACAATATCCAAGGGACCAATCACCAACCAACAAAAAAAAATTTAAATTGGATATATGCAAGACTGCCAATTATTTTTTGTTATTTATTTATTTAATTATTTGGGAAAAACAGTAACACATTATATCTGCGCAAACAATATATAGGATAATAATAATATTAGGATCTGGTGAAGACATAGATTCAACATGCTTGTTGCTGAAGAAGTGGTAAATGTCTAAATGATTACGGAATTATTGTAAAACTAAAACCTTGCTCCTACAATTAACTGTTGATTTTAAGGTTATGTTTACATACGATATCTTTCTCTGGAATTTCCATAGTCTTGCCCGTTCTAAAAGATATGAGGACCCCTTTTCTTGCAGCAGGACCTGTTGGATCCACAACATCTTGGCTAGAAGGAGGTTTCTCTGAATCTGCAATAAAATCGATAGCAGTTTCATGTTTTTGTTAAATCGAGAATAAATTAGTTATGAAACAAGCTTTTTTTTACTTACTCTGCGACATGGTTCAATTGGGAAAACTTAAACTGTGTAGAACACTTAGATATTTTCACAATTTGAAAACGTTTTAGATTTCGTCTAAATAAACAATCAAAAAACAATCGCTTGCGGCCACATATTATTTTACTCTATGCACAGAAAACATAATGGCCGCATTCCGAATTGGCTATAATCGCTCACAGCACCCAAATCGTCTCACATGCAATGCGTTCCTTAAGGCGACTACATGTCCTAAAGCGCGGTCACTATCAGACTGCATAGAAAAGAAAGAGATGCGCGATGACACAACGCTGGTAATTTATTGCAAAATATGAAACAATCATCTATTGTTGATTTATCAAACACCAAACAAATAAAAACCGTATACTAAAATTCGGGGAATTAAATTGTCTTTTCTAAGGTGAAAGTTTTATGAAAATACACCTGATAGTATTTGCGTGATTATCGTTTTTTATGTCCGTGGTAGACATTACTTTACAAATTAATTAGACTATGTTAAAAAAATATAATTTCAAATATTCACTCAAATTACAAAGCAAATGGTCTAGTATAACACTTTTTTTTTTTTTTTAAAGAAATCAGTCCGGTCGATTAGACGTGATGTTGAATTTAAAATCATTAGAAGTCGTATATCTGCGCCTTAATGGATATTACGATTATGACAGCTGAGAGCTGTAAAAAATTCGGAACACTCGTGAACGCTCACACAGTGCTTACTCGATGTCAAAACTATATTACAGCAATATTTCTTTCCATAAACACCACACATTTCTTTCTTTTCTTTGTTTAGGTGGCGACTGTCAGATAACGCCTACCATGCCTTGTGATAATAATTATCACCGTGAGCGCTGTCAAAAATTACAGTGTGTGTGTGTGAGCATGAGGATGTTTCAGTGTGTGTTTTGTTTTAAGTAGCATCATAGCTTTATATTAACGTGGCATTTTCGAAATTGTGCTTTTGGCTCACAGTCGCCACCTAAACAAAGAAAAGTAAGAAATGTGTGGTGTTTATACAAAGAGATACTGCTGTACTATCGTTTTGATATTGAGGCCACCTTCCGAATTGGCTATTATCGCTCACAGCACTCAAATCGTCTCACATGCGTTCCATAATGGATATCACGATTATGACAGCTGAGAGCTGTCAACAATTCGGAACACTCGTTAGCGCGCTCACACTGCTTACTCGGTGTCAAAAAGATATTACAGCAGTATTTCTTCATAAAACACCACATGTTTCTTCCTTTTCTTTGTTTAGGTGGCGACTGTCAGCCAGAAGCACAATTTCGAAAATGCCACGTTATTGAAAAGATATGATGCAGCTCAAAACAAAACACACTGACACATGCTCATCCTCACACACACACTGTCATTTTTGACAGCGCTCACGGTGATATTAGTACGAGGCATGGTCGGCGTTATCGCAAGATGGCGCATGCCATGACGTCATCTATGACGATTCACGGGACATCGTTATCGCGCTCACTCCAATTCGGTACGGGTTTAAGCACGCTCAAATCGATTACATCGATTATTTCCTCAATTCGGAACGCGCCCTTGAATTGACAGTGACAATCACAGAACCTAAATACCCTGGTGACAATTGACAAACTGACATCTCTGGAAGTTTTCCATGCTCATGTCCGTCATAACCTAATTTTTCCGTTTCAGGATCAAAATAGTGAAATCAGTAAGCTTTCTATTCATAACTATTGTATTTTATGAATAAAGTTGATACTATTATTGTGTAAATAGATTTTATTATTGATACAATGCAGTCATTTGGCCGATTTTGGAGATCGAATGTGTAAGAAATGTGTTACTATAATAGTGTTTTTGTTGATTTCCTATCGATTTTCCCATTTAATTATTCATCTCATAATGCTAAACCATTATTCCGTTGCACCAATTTTGTATTAAATAATTGTTTTCTTTTTAAATTTAAGTTGCACCTCAGTTTAACGCCTAACCTCTTCATTGAGATCGCGAGCATAAATAAATAGTCAAAAAATTATCAGACATGAGAGTACCTAGAACTTGCAACCCGAGGATTCAGAAGCGGATATTGTAAGTTGGTCTTAGTACTTTGACTATTAATATAAGAGGATACTAACACATCATTTAAGGTGTCTTTGTACACACGGCTACTCATCAAGCTATACATAACCAGTATAAGCTGAGTTCTGATTGTAAGAAAAACCTATACAATGCGAGGTCAGCTGAAACTGGAAATGTATAGCTTGATGTGTAGCCGTGTGTACAACCCGCAAGACTTGAGACTTCGCTCGTATGACGTTTGCGGGCGCTATTAAGGCGTCTATGGCGAGAGCTGTAACAGCAAGCAAGTCGGGAGGTGCCACTTGAGTTTTAAGTTAACTAATGTGGGTTGTAATTAATTTCATATGCATGTGCACTCACATTATTTCCCTGTGCTTGTTTGGCTATTTCTGTGTGTTGTATAAGTTAATAGCATACTATTAACTATTAACAGTCAACATCATAATGTTGACTTAGGAAGCAGGGAATAATCTTCAGGTAAGTCACTAGATACTGTTAGAGTGCCATTATCATAAGGACAAGTTACATAACTGTTAACAATGTTTTAGAAAACGCTTTGGAGTATACACCAAAGTACACCCAGAAGAAACAACACCTAGTAGAACAGTACCGGAACACATTGCAAGGCCAAACTACATATCATTGACAGACAAATTAGTGGTGCCAAGTACACCTGAAATCAAAAATGTTGACCAGATAAGAGGCATGCAAATAAGTTGTAAACTGGCGGCACATATATTACAGAAATTAGGACAATTTATACAGGTATAGTAGAATATTTGTAATTAAAACATTTATGATAAAAAGCAATAAAGAAATGATGGATGAACTGTTTGAATGATGATATGGTAAGAAAGGGGGTGACAACTGAGATGACGACTAATAGAGAAGTATCCAACCCCAAATAAATTGGGATAAGGGCAGGAGAATGATGATGATATAAAGCAAAAATCCATAATAATATTGTAAATGCGAGTGTGTCTTGTCTGTTACCTCTTCACTCTTAAACTGCTAAACCGATTTATATGAAATTTTGTATAGAGATAGTTCGAGTCCCGGAAAAGGACACAGGATAGTTTTTATCCCGATATTCCCACGCGACTGACACTTATGCGGGTGAAACCGCAGGGCGCTACTAGTAAATAATAATAGTGTGTCTGTCGCAGCCAACTGGTTAAATTAGCCGTTCAGTTAACCGCCTAGCCTTTTAACTAAACAGTGGCCGTTCAACTAACGGCCTGAATAATATTCAATTACAGTTTAGGTTGGAAGTCTGTAAACAATAACGCGCGAGCCGAATTGGTCGCAGTAACTAAGGCAGGGCGCCCCGACCAAATGGGTTAGGTTAGTTTAGAACTTTGATCAACCGCGTGCGATCCGAGAGAACGGAACGAGGGGAGCACTACTTCTAAAGGCCAGGCAGTTAACTGAATGGCTAATTTAACCAGTTGGCTGCGACATGTCCATAAAATTAAAACCTGTTTAACACCCTCTGCTGGTCAAGGCTTTAGCTACTGCCCTGTTATCCTATATCAGCTGTTATTAGCATTCTTTTTCTTCATTCTACAATTTTTGTAACGTAATTGCCAAATAAGAGGATTTTACTCCCGCCGAAAGGACTGGCCGGGCTGACTAGCTAAAGACATAATTGTGTGAAAGAGAGGGAGGCCTTCGCCCTGCAGTGGGTCAATATGGGATAGGTAGATTAGATTATAACTGCTTAATTACCATGCTATATTAACATTTAACAATCTTTTAACTTTTTCTATCAGCCAGGAATCACAACAGATTCAATTGATGAAATGGCCCACAATTTGTCCATAGAAGCAGGGGCCTATCCATCACCATTACTCTATAATGGCTTCCCAAAGAGTGTGTGCACATCTGTCAACAATGTGGTTGTCCATGGTATACCAGACTTGAGGCCATTAGAAGATGGAGATATTGTTAATGTGGATATAACGGTCAGTATCTAACTTTTTATCCCTAGGTTATACCAGGCACATTTAGTACCATTGACTTTCAGTTGTTCTAGCATTACTCACTTCGCCGCCACTCCGTTCGTCGGCGCTAGTCGATATTTTTTCCATACCGGGAGAGTATTACTTCACTGTTTGACATTGTACAGAGGCCAGCATATCAAGCTACCCCAATCTGTTAAATTTATTTGATAGATTTTCAACTTTACTACATAGGAATAAGATTCATATTCAATTGGGAAAATTTGACAGATTGGGGTAGCTTGATGTGCTGGCCTCTGTACATTCAAAGCTAAACATGATATCGTTTTGACTTATTATTTTGTCTGTACGGAAACAGAATAGTTAAATAAAAAGCCATTCAAAAGTTATGAGCCAACAAAGATTCGTTTTTCTTGCTATTTTTAACGTAACTTTGGGTGTATATCTGTCGCAGCCAACTGGTTAAATTAGCCGTTCAGTTAACTGCCTAGCCTTTCAACTAAACGGCGGCCGTTCAACTAACGGCCTGAATGATATTCAATTACAGTTTAGGTTGGAAGTCTGTAACCAATCACGCGCGAGCCGAATTGGTTGCAGTAATTAAGACATTGCACCCCGACCAAGTGGGTTAGGTTAGGTTAGAACTGTGATCAACCGCGTTCGAGCCGAGGGAGGAAGCGAGGCGAACACTACTTCTAAAGGCCAGGCAGTTAACTGAATGGCTAATTTAACCAGTTGGCTGCGACATATCTATACTAATATTATAAAGAGGTAACATTTGTTTGTAAGTTTGTATGTAGGGGGTAATCTCCGGAAGAAATGAACCAATTTTAAAAATTATTTCACTGGTAGAAAGCTACATTATTCGTGAGTGCTATAGGCTATAAATTATAAAGATATCATGCATATTAGCCGAACTATCTCAATTTTTGTCTAGCCAGGCGGAAAAAATTAGCTCTTACAACAGAGTTCTTTGCATGCGCTGCCTTAACAGTTGTATATAATTGAAAACAATGTATGGCAACCTGGTCCGCTTTGAATAGTTCTACAAAAAAATTCCGCGACACCATATTTCTATCTTTTATATTTTAGCAGATATAGTAGCTTTTATGTGTTAAAAAAAGTATTTTTCGACGTACTTACTTTTGGACGATTTTTTAAACAACAAAATATTAAAACTTATCGAAAAAAATCTTATTTTGATCACAAGAACATCACAGAGATACGATTTGCCCAAAACAGTATGTCAATTGGTTAAATAGTTTCGAAGATATTATAAAATTACTAAATCGCAAAATGCCGCCGTCCATTCACGAACCTCATTAGAACATGCTTTGTACGGACGTTTTATCCATTTACCCATAAATGGCGTTGTGCAATTACGTCATTTTTCTGAATCGCGGTGTTAAGATTTTCGGAGGATTAATGACCCTCTCCTCCAGTTATTATTTAACTTTCCTCGTTAGGTAGGTGTGTTGTACGCGGTTGGTTGGATGTCGTTGTTGGTCTTTAAAATTGTTTTGGTTGCTCGGTTTCTTAAAACACAAACAATATCTACTTCGTTCTCATTCTTCGAATTCGAAGCTGTGGTATTTCTGTTTTTGGGATATCGGACAGTTTCAGCGATTGTTTATCATGCCTAAAAGGAAATCACAATTTTCCCGTCAGACATCCCAGACAAGAGCAGCTCGAGTACGCCGTACGGAAGAGTCTGCTCTTGAAAATCATCAGCCCCTCTCGAGGAATAGAGAAAATATTTCGCAACCACGCGCTGGGGAATCTAGCTCCGAGCGTCGAGCGTTCACAGCGGCTTGCTAACCAAAGCTGGAGAACATCGCAGGTCCGTGCTCGGGAATCTAGCGCTGAACGTGCGCAGCGTCCAAATGATTTAAGGCAGCATGTCTCTGCAACAAGGGATAGGGAGTCTAGCGCTGAGCGTTCGTAGCGGCTCGCTAGCCAAAGCGCGAGAACATCGCAGGCCCGTGCTCGGGAATCTAGCGCAGCGTCTAAATGATTTAAGGCAGCATGTCTCTGCAACAAGGGATAGGGAGTCTAGCGCTGAGCGTTCACAGCGGCTTGCTAACCAAAGCTGGAGAACATCGCAGGCCCGTGCTCGGGAATCTAGAGCTGAACGTGCGCAGCGTCTCAATGATTTAAGGCAGCATGTCTCTGCAATAAGGGATAGGGAGTCTAGCGCTGAGCGCTCGCAGCGGCTCGCTAGCCAAAGCGCGAGAACATCGCAGGCCCGTGCTCGGGAATCTATCGCTGAACGTGCGCAGCGTCTCAATGATTTAAGGCATCATGTCTCTGCAACAAGGGATAGGGAGTCTAGCGCTGAGCGCCCCGATAATATAGCCAAAGTGGCATGTAATTTATACATACACACATCAAAAGTGTCTAGGGATCAACATATATTTTTGCAATAACTTTTCTCCTGATTGATATTAATTAAAATTTTCTTTAAGGATTCATCAAATAAAGTGTTTTCGTTTGTCACAGTAACGATAAACCAAGTCACCTTTGCATTAATAAAGAAATTTGCCATTTTCCTAATAAAGGGATTTTTGACATTTGAACCACTAACACAAAAGTTCGAAAAAAAGACTGAAATAACAGTTTTCTTTAAAATTTTATTGGGTAACTTAAACAATTAATAATCCGTGTTTCTACCGCGAACACTAACAACACAAGAACATCGGTTTGGCATACTCAAAATGAGTTCATCCAAATCACGCTGTGGAATGGCCGCCCATGTTCGTTGCAACAACAAAAAAAGGTCTTCTTGCGACTGGATACCCTCCATATTCGGCAGAGCTCTTCTCTGTAGCATATCCCATGCATGCTCAATCGGGTTCAAGTCTGGCGACTGAGCAGGCCAGGGCAGGACATTGATGTTAGCTGCGGCGAGAGTCTGTCTTACAACTCTTGCGGTGTGCGGTCGTGCATTATCATGCATTAACTGAAATAAGGGACCGATTTGCACTTGTAGAGGAACGATGACGTCTGATACAATCGTCTCAGCATAAATTTGAGCGTTGAGGTTGCCTCTGATCCAAATCAACTCAGTTCTTCCGCCGATCCAAATACCCGCCCATACCATGATGGTTCCACCACTATAAGGATGGACTTCCTGGCAGGATTTTAATCGCTGTTGGCGTCCAGGGGTTCTCCAGTGTCGTATACGTCTTGTATCCGGTCTCATACCAAAACGAGACTCAACAGAAAAGCACACGAAACGCCATTGTTCTTCTGCCCAATTTCTGTGTTCAAGAGCCCATTGATATCGAATCCTACGATTGTGCATTGCTATAGGTGGTACCCGTAGCGGTCTTCGGGAATGAAGGTTCACTTCATGCAAGCGGTTTCTGACTGTTTGGTCGCTAATTAAGTTCCCTGAAGAGTGATGAAGCCTCACGGCTAACATCATGGCGGTTATTGTTGGAGCTCTTCGAGTTAAGATTTGAATGTATCGGTCTTGTCTCCGTGTGGTGCAGCGATACCGTCCTCCATGGCGCTCAGCCACGGTACCAGTGCTTCGGTAACGTGTCCAAAGTCGACTGATAACACTCTGACTTGTATTCAGAGCTAAAGCCACAGTACGTTGCCGGGAACCAGCTTCTATCATTCCCACGGCTCTAAGCATTTCTTCCCTGCTTAAATGACGTCGCCGCTCCATAATAACGTTGGTTTTAATCAGTAGTAGGGAAACAGTAGCACTAATAATGTCTTCAATGCGTTGTATGTTTTTATAGGGAAAATATTGACAGCTGATTTTCATCTTTTACTCGAATTTGATTCACAGTTCCTGATTCAAATTATGAAATGCACCAAAAAGGATCCATATAAATTTATAAAATCATAAATTTATTACAAAGCCACATCTCAATCTCAAGAAATCCGCATAAAAATGCTTGATCCCTAGACACTTTTGATGTGTGTACATACATACATATGCAATAAAAACAAAACCCTCCTTTTGGCAGTCAGGAAATAAATCATAGCACTCAGTACTAACCGAACCACACTCATACTTTCATCACAAGATAAAATGTTTACCGCCCAACGAAGTGGGCGACCGCCCAACGAAGTGGGCGCGGGTCAGCTAGTAAGTAATAAAAGAACTGTAAAATCTTTAAAACCAAGTCCGTACCGACAAAGCTCATTTATCGAAGAGTTCAATAAACTTTATTTGTAATTGATTTACGCAGTGGTTTTTCCAAAAAACTAAATTTTTCAAAGCACTTTCCGAATTTCTTTACGCGCCTATCAATTAGGAACGGTGTTTCTGTGCATGAGAACTAGACGTTGTGCGTGTAGACTAGCGTCTAACTACTCATCACTGATACTAGCTCTGTCGGACACGAAGCCAGATGAGACAGCGTGCTTTTTGGCGATGACCACCAGTGAGTTCGAGCTCGCGACGAGTTTACTCTTAAGATCCTTGTTTCAACATACAAACTGACACTGACCTGCAAATTGTAAAAAACGTAAGAATATTTGAAGTTCGCCCGCTACCTCAGCGCATCCCCCGTAGGTTAAAAAAAAATTGCAGGTTGCATGAGTACTACACACCTAGAGCTTTTTTGTTGATTACACAATCCTTGGTCCACTGCTTTTACATTTTCCTGCATATAAAATAAAATGGAACAACTTTTTTCAGGTATTCTACAAAGGCTTCCATGGAGATTGTTCAAAAACATTTCTTGTGGGCGATGCTGTGGATGATAGAGGCTTACAACTTGTTCGTGTAACTGAGGAGTGTTTGGATGTTGTAAGTACTGTAAAAAATAGTACCCAAAAGCTTGGAGCTTCTGGGCCATCTTATCCATCACATCCATCCTCTGGAAGGTTGTCCATAATGATGACATATGAACAACTTTTACTAGTTATGGAACCAACACAAAAATCACGAAAAAAATCGCTGGCCCATACATTGATGTTCACTGAACTTTGCAATTTCAGGTTTGGTCCCACACTAAATCATAATGATGAGTACAAATTACCCCTTAAGAGGTTTTCAGTTATTTTAATTACACTTTGATTAAATATTAAAAATATTTAAGGGGCTTACATGACCTAAATGCAAAAAACGCAAGTTTTAGAAACAATAAAAGTATATGATCAACGACAGTAAACAAAATAAAAAAATATATGATATTCTTCAGGATATACGAGTATGCTAGGTAGATAGTGTGTTGAAAACATAATACAACTTATTTGATATGATAGACAAAAATATGAAGATACCTCTAAACATTTTCTTTTTACAATAAAAACCATACTAATATACATACAATCATTGATTTTTTATCAGATTATTCTACAAGCAACATACTAAAGCACTAGTGTTTTAATTTTTTAGTCCAAACAATAAATTTTTTGTAAATAGATAATTGCTTCATATTTTGCAATAAATTACCAGCGTTGTGTCATCGCGCTTCTCTTTCTTTTCAGATGCAGTCCGGCAAAGACCGCGCTCTAGGTCATGTAGTCGCCTTAATAACATTTCTCTTATAATTTCCAGGCTATCAAAGAAAGCGGACCAGGTGTTCCATTTTCAGAAATCGGCCATAACATATATAAACATGCAAAAAAGCATGGCCTGACAGTCATTCCTTCTGTGTTGGGACATGGCATTGGGGAGTATTTTCATGGACCTCCTGAAGTTCATCATACAAGTAAGTATTCCATACTTACAAATTATTGTATTAGATTGCATCACTTCCACTACATTAAATAACCAGTTGGCACCCATTTTGGTATGTTCCAATGCGGAATTAAGCAAAGTATGTATGTCTATGTTACTAGATTACCACCTTTTAAGAGCGTTTACGACGTCGGCATTTTATACAAACTGAAATTTTGTATAAAGCCCTTGTTTTTCGAAATGAATGATCAGATTTTAATGAAATATAAAGGTCTAAAAAGTTAGTTCAGAACATTTTCAAAAAATAGTGTTACAGCCAAATTTGACCGATTTGAAATGTTCCGAAACAGAGATTTCCAGTTATCTTTTTTAAATAAGACTTCGAAAATGTTCTTTACAAACTTTTAGACCTTTGTATCCTGCTTAAATACGTACGAAGTTTCATTAAAAACGGTTTATTCATTTCGAAAAACAAGGGCTTGAAAGTTTGTATGAAATGCCGTACGTCGTAAACGCTCTCAATGCAAATTAGGGAAATTAACACTTTTAGGGGCACTATATGGCTATAGCCGTCATAACAATAAAACATCTATTGTGTCTCGTTTACCGCGCCTAACCTGTTAACCCTTTCGATGCCGAATATGGATCCACGCGAAACACAATGGCTTTTGAATTGTTCCTATAGTTACGGCATTCAACCGGTTAATAATTATTCTGATATTTAATAATTACTCGCACCTGTTATCCTTTGTTTTATAGACATTAGCTTGGTTATTTATAACAGTGGCCGTTTTACAGGGTACAAGACCTATATTCCACAATTATCAATTAATCATAATGATATTATTCTTTTCTAGTAAACGAATACCCTGGGGTAATGAAGCCCGGCATGACGTTTACTATAGAGCCAAGCATAACTCATGGCAGTGAGTTCACAGTTTTACTAGAGGATGGTTGGACATTATTAACGGAGGATGGTTCCAGATGCGCCCAGGCAGAACATACGGTGTTAATCACTGAGGATGGAGCAGAAATACTAACTAAATAGTAATAGTATAACATAAAATCACGCCTATTTTCCCAGAAAGGTTAGGCAGAGGAGGTGACCTATTATAGTACACCTAGATTTCGCCGGTTTTGGTCATAATTATTATGTTGTAATAATGTGATAGTTCATAATTCATATAGAAAAGTATTAGATACAAATTATATCCAAATCTATGTAATTAACTGTGATAAATATCTCTTTGGTGCGTATGTGATGAACCACTATGAGTAGATTATTATAATTTTAGTTAACTTGTTCCTGTTTATTTATATAGCATAATTTTACTGTTGACATGGTTGTATTATGTAGTTACCAGTTTTTGATTCAATCAATGAAATAAAATACCAAATAGCGTGTAATGTTTATTTTATTTTGCTTGATAAATCTTAAATTAAAAACATGTAACTTGGTACATTAAAAGCACAAGCACAATAATTTTTATCACTCATATGTCAGTCAATAGATAAAACTTTAAAGGCGTAGAAGGAAGGTATCGATTGAGTCGGTAACATGTGGATAATATGTAATAGGACAAAGGCGTAACCAATGGGCCGTAAACACACTCCCAGGAATTATAATATTCGCTCAACGCTCCGGATTCCACCGCATCCAGTCGAAAGAGTTTGGTCCCATAGAATATCCAGCTACGCCTCGACTAAATACTAATTTGACAAGTGATTAACTGTTAGGAAGAAGAATAATTTATAATAATGACAAGGTCTTAAATTCACTATAGTAAAAAGTTTTTTTTTTTTTCATTGACATTATAATATGTAGAAGCAGTTTCAAACAAGATTTAAGGGACTTGGAAGAATGTCGTAAAACCTTAAAAAATAATTAACATTGGACTAGTAAACAGTAAAAGTTACGAACACAGATCACAAACCCTGCAGAAAGTAGGTAGTTAAATTATTCACATACCTGATGTTTTAAACTCTCACCTGTGCTATTGTAGTATCCCTAATCTTATTAAATAAGTATATAATTATATTATATAATTAAGTAGTTAATATTTTTACTCATAATAGAGAAAATGTAAAATATTTAGGTAAGTACAATTTTATAGTGTAAATATATTAGGTAAAATAAACCTTTGAAGATTTAGAATAATAGATAAGATTGCTTAAATTTAAAAAGTTAAATTAATACATACATAGGTGGAAGTGGAAGGACGTAAACAAACGACTCTCTCCTTAGAAATGGATCATACAATGGATTAACCCTTACTGTAAGCGAATATTCTTAATATAATATTTTTGGTATTTTTATAAATCTAAGGGTGCTAGGGAAGAATAAAAAGAGTGTATAAAAGTTGTTACAAAATTATTAAATAGTTTAACAACATACAAAAGCTACTTGCGACCATATACACTACTATAAAGTTACTTAAATTTTAATTTATCACTCAAGGTAACACACAATCCGTAAACAAGGATTACTTACCTCAGTCAAAATTAGAATAAATACGAATACAATCTACGTAATAATATTATACTCGTTCACAATAACGACAAATAGAAAGAAAATGCAGAACATCCAAAACACTACTCACTCATTACTCATTTAAAACACTACTCACTCATTACTCATTTAAATTGAAACTTCAAGCACTAGCGTCTCGATTAAATTTCTTATGATTATTAATATTTTACTATCTAATTATATCAAAATCAGCTAATCTTTATGGGGAATAGAAGTGCCCTGAATTATTATATAATTTGCCATATTCAATATGTAGGTATTATTTTTATTAATTTTTCTTTTTTAAAGTAGTTATATACCTAACTTTCTTAGATATTCTTATGTAGGTTTCTGATTATATTTAACTGTAACTGCATAATTTTAATATTTAAATGTAATAACTACTAAAAATTTATAATCTCAGTATTTATTCAGTTAAACCTACATAAAAATATATTTATTGAAGCTTAATACATACTGGTTAATTCCATTTAAGGTAACAATTTGTGCATAATCATTTCTTTGTTTGTGGGAAGATTTTGTTAATTTATTGTGCTTTAAAATTTTAGGTCTCTACATTTATTGGAATTTGGAACCATAACAATTAACTGAATAATAACAATTTTCCTTCAATAGATAAGTCAATTGGTAAATACACAAGGTAAAAACATTTTTTTAAAACTATTGTATCTTTTTGTCACTACTTCAGCAGTATGGCACCATGGTTCCAGAGTTTTTCACTGCATTGGGACATTTGAAGGTAAAGTACAAACAAGGATTATTAAAACATAATCAACGGGATACACAAACCATATTAGAGGATCATGGAACTAATCTAAAACAATATTTGACTATCTAACAGTACAATATTATTGTACTACTTGTTAATTTTGTAGAACCGCTGTACGAAATCTGTTAGGTTAAATACCTGACCAGGGCCAACTCCAAAGTCCATGTTGATGTATTCATCTAAGTTGTGAGTGGAAGCTGGAAATAAGTGGAAAAAGTTAGGCAGAAATATTAAAAGACACATGTTAATGTTTATGCTTTTTTTAGTTAAAACAATAGCAATGAAAAACTTAATTAAGCTACAACACAGCTCAAACCAAATAAAAAACCAAGACAGAGTGCTGAGAACGATACAGTAAAGTTTGCCAAAACTACACTTCCGCTCTGTGCATACACACTCACATGCACACTTTTACAATCAAACTACACCTCACTAAGTGCACACATGTTTATTAACCGGCTTCACTTTACTGTCGGCAGCCCTCTGTCTTGGGTTTTTATTTGGTCTGAGCAATGCCATATAAAATCTGTTAAAGGAAAGTATTATTGAAAAAGTTGAGATGAGTGTTGCAACTTAAAACCTTTACAAACGCTCATAATAAGTTGACAGAATGTTATTTCCAATATCATTCTCGAAAAATCATTCTGTATTGAAATAATTATTAAGTATTATATTGAAATAGTATGTATTGAAATAGTTATAAACATTCTACTAGTCTATGACACTATAGTGACCCAGTGACCTATTTCCTAACTTCCTAACATCCAACAAAACACTTTGTCCAGCAAGAACAAAGAAAAATAACAAAACAAAAGTACATTTTGTACAAAATGCTTTATGTACACTACATTAAATTTGTAAATAAATGTTCCCCATTAGTTAAGTGAGTGGATTAAGCTATTGGCTCTTGGCCAGAGATAGGAGCCAGAAAATATTCAAAAAAGAAAAATACATGCATGCTAATAAGATAATTTGTAAAACATTTGTGAAATCACTGAATTAATTTCATTTAAAATAAGACCTTGCTCCATATTTTTTTAATACATTAATCCATACTATCCTAACTTAATAATATTATAAATGTGAAAGTAAGTTTGTTTGTTACACTTTCACGCTAAAACGGCTGAACGGATTTTGGCACGTGGGTAAACCATGACCAGGAGAAAG
Source organism: Gortyna flavago (assembly GCA_963669345.1). NCBI lineage: Eukaryota > Metazoa > Arthropoda > Insecta > Lepidoptera > Noctuidae > Gortyna > Gortyna flavago. Next base: position 14,054,627 of record OY770126.1, read on the forward strand.
ACATAGGCTACTAATCATCCTGGGTCGCAGACGAAGTCGCGGGCAACAGCTAGTACTACTATAAATGCGAAAGTGTCTTGTCTGTTACCTCTTCACACTTAACCGCTGAACCGATTTCGATAAAATTTGGTATAGAGATAGTTTCGAGTCCCGGGAAAGGACATAGGATAGTTTTTATCCCAATATTCCCACAGGAAACTTATGCAGGTGAAACCGCTGGGCGCAGCTAGTTAAGTATAATGCTTACTTGATGTGCATATTGCTGGGTATGGTGGTGGTGGTTTAATCCATGAGCCGTCTGGTCTCTTCATGTGACGTCGGTCTGACGCAAAGTTCTGCAAGAACTGCTTTGCAGGCACTACACGGAAGAATCTGAAAGTTGTTGGTTGTTGTAATATTTGCAGTTTGTCTGCTTATTAGTATTAACAGTGAATCTATTTATCATGGTGAATTTAATCATACAGTTTTTTTTATTACCTGTGAAAATCTGACTTGAGCACTTGATCTGTTCGAAATGTTTCAGTAACATATTTGTGGAAAAATGTTGGGAACGGCAATTCAGAATCCAGATCATAAACGAGACAAGTTTTGTTGTCCCATGAATACAGAAATATCACATGATAATCCTGAAATAAAATTGATACATTGTTATTCTCATTCATACAAAATTATGCATTTATATTAATGTTTGTAGTTCCACTCTACATAACAAACTTCGAAAAAGGAGGAGGTTCTCAATTCGGATGTTTATATATATTTTTTATGTATGTTTGGGCATAACTCTGTCATAAAGTATAGACAGATTCGCAAAGTTCTTTTTTTGTTTAAAAGAGGATTTATACAAAGCTTTGAGTGATATACTCTAAACAGTTTATGTTAAGGGTACTATTTTATCTGTATTATTGATAAAATTGAAGAGTATGTAAACAACTATCACACTACTATCCATATGTGGATGTGTATGTAATACAATCCTGAGAGATTAATGAAACAGAGGATAGGCAAAATGTATGCGTCAATATGTGAAAGAATTCACATTCTTTGAACAATAAAACCTAATATGTACATAATAGCGTGACATAATTTCGGTACACACCCATATGACGAGACGATCCTCCTCGCGCCCAGCCCTTTGTTTCCACAGAGGCACCGTACGGCAAGGGTTGGATATAAAAACGATGTAGCATCTATCCAATTCCTCAGGAATTCTTATAGATACATCTTGACATAGTTTCCAAACGTTTTCCTCGCTGCAGAAAAGAACACAACAATGGCACGTTAATTGAATATTTTTATTGTTTTATCGAATTGAGGGGTAACGAAAAAATAACTTGCCAATAACAAGACACGTGTGAGCACTCATCTCGTTTAGGAAACAACTGTTTCAGTGTCTTATCACTCTTTTTATTATTTTCATTGCTACTCAGATGAACTTGTGCATTGACCGACATTTTGACAGTTGCTACTTTTTTTTAATTATTCATCTATCAAAAATTACTCTGTGTTATTCATGCAGAAAGCTGAAGCACATAGCCAAGCCACAGAGCTGGAAGAAAGCTGTGTTGCCAACTGAATACTGACGCTTAAGGCGCGTCCTCACTAGGGCCGCGCGGCCTTTTCGGGCGTCGAGGCCCGACCTCGCGAAGCTTTTGCTGTTCTTTGCAACGCGTCCCCATTATAAGAGCTTCGCGGCCCACCTTGCGCAGTTGCTTTCGAAATGTACGAAGAAGAAGTGCTATTAGCTTCTGCAGCATTAATAGTAATAAGCATGTAGCAATCTTCATGAGAGCATCATTAAGTAATGATAGCCGACAGGTCGGCTAGTGGAGACACAAGTCTCCAAGATTATGTTAAATTAATTAATTATTGATACAGGTTATGTTTAGGAGTTATTGGAATTAGTCCTTCAAGGTTCAGTCAAGTTGGCTTGAAAGGGTTTGACGCATGTTTGGCGTTTTTAAAGTCATCCGTCACTGATTAATATCGGTCATAGGAGTGGAGAGAGCTATCATTATCCAGGCAGCCGATAACATTTTATCTAATCTCCCACGTTTTTATTCATTTCACTTTACTGCACTTCACTTCAACAATATCTTCCGACAATGGCATCGACCGACCTTTTTGGCGTCCAGTCAGTCAAGTCATTAAGTGCGGAAGAGTGAAGTAGGTATTTGCTGAAAATGGTTACATTTCAGCTTAAAAGATGTGGTATCAAAGTTGAAAAAAGTTATTTTAAAAATAAATAGCGTCATTGATATTTTGTTTGTGGTTGTGGCCAGCTGGCTGAGGCGTTTTGTTAGAAGCTAGCGTTATCTTTTAGTTGTTTTCAAAGTTTCTTTCGTATTGGTAAGGAGGGCGGTGCGTTGTCCTAGGTTTCGGCCGGGCTAGCGTATCGTCCGGTCTTCCATACCGCTAAAACAACTAATAATTAGGTAATTGCGACTTTCGACAAGTCCAACCTTGGTGGCGTTGAGTAATTAATTATTCGAAATGACCCGTAAGTACAGTGACACACATATAATTTAATCATGTTTACAATTACAAGTTACCACAAGTGCATCAAGTTAAACTCTTCAATCTTCAGAATGGGAATGGTCCTGGATGGACAAATTCCACAGAACATTCTAGATTACACCACGTTTAACGCTTTATATCCATGACACGAGTCATATTTGGGTGACGATTTGCTTTGTATCATAAAAATTGATTCTATTCGCTCTAGTGGACCTTTATCACATGTTTAAATTACTTATCGAGTGTTATTATTAGAATTAATGCATGCTAATGTTGTGAATTGACATAACATGGCATTTCTACGTAGTAGAAGGTAGACAGATGAGTGTTCATTTCGTTACAGGTGGAAACCAGAGGGATTTGGCTCGCGCCAAAAATCAAAAGAAGCAGCAAGAACAGCAAAAGAAAAAGAATGCCAATGAAAAGACTGGTATGTCTTTACAAGAAAGGAAACATAGGTACTTGTTTTTATAACCTCTGAAAGTAAAACTTTATTCGAACTACAACTTTAAGTTCTGGTATTTATTCAGAATTATACACAAACAAGGCATATTGGGAACTTTTATGATAGTGTTGCCAGCAGTTAAGCAGTATTGGATGACCCTTGCTGAAATAACCTTTTTGTTTTAAAATATCCCATGTCAGGTAATTTGATCAAGGTAAAAAGTATTTTTACCATTTGCTAAGATTTTAAACTGTTTCTTCTTTCTATAAGTACTTGAATTTCTGGTAACCTTTGTTGATGCTGCAGTGATTTATGAATGATAAGAAGTAGATAATCTATCAACAATATCACATTATTGTTTTATCATTTGTTAATTATTTGTTTGTCTTTGTTTCAGGGATGCCGAATTAATGAGAGAAAAGCAACGAAAAAAAGAAGAAGAACAAGCAGCAAAAATGAATAACCAAAAACAAACTGCTAATTAATAAAAATAATATTAACTAAGAAGGTTTCTTGACTGCTCCATATTATGTATACTCACATAAAGTTTTGAGCTTGTTGGTGGAGAGCTGAAATTGTTTATGTGATATAAGCAATCCTATAAACTAGAATAACATTAAAATTTTGCGTTAAAGAGTGCCTAATTTAATTATAAATCCAAATAATAAATATTTTATTATGTTAAAAGTTGAATTGGGAGCCTAGGGTTTGAGCAAGCATGATCTGAAGAGTTATTATTTGTGGCTCAAGAATCACAGTTCCAATGGCAAATTGGGAACAGATTTGTCACAATAGGTCTTAGCATTTATGCAAATCTTAATGTTAATTTTGACTGAATAGGTTTGTATGTATACTCAACTACCCATTTTTTGTACAATAAAATCTTAAAAGTACTAACTGTGTTATGTTTTGTCATTGGAAAGATGCCTGTGATTTATTTGATTACCTACCATTAACACAAAGTTCAACACTTTAGATTGTGTATGTTGTGCAGGTAGTCACATCATCCCTTCATTTATAATTATTTTGGCAGTTGAGGGATGAGTCGACTGCACTTCAGGAGACATAATTATAATTATTGTATTATAGGTATGAATTCTATCATCCCATAGTGCATCAGTCACGTGTGAAATTTCCCATTTCCTAGACACGACTCTGTTTTATGTCGCCATTATAATAAGTTACGCTGGACTGTTGCAACTTGAACAATGTACCTACAGAAAACATCTCTAACTTGTTGTTTGAGAATTCGAGGGTTAGTGAAATGAATATTGTATGATCTATAGTATTTCTGCTTCGTAAGTACCATAGTTATAAATAAATATATTTAAATACTATTACGAATGTCTTTGTTCCTGTCTAAATTAGATATCACATTAGTAAGCAAGGTTTTGGGTTTTGTTAGCAACATCAGTAAATAAAAATCGCAAATTGTAAAAAAAACGTGTAATATAAGTAGGCTGCGGGAACAATAATTTGTATTATTATGTAAGTATTTATTTAGGATTATTAGGAAAAAAAACACTATCACACTTGCTTGTGTGCAAATGGCACACTAATCAACATAATAAAAGCTTCTGACGCAAGAGCCAGGAGAGAAGGTGAAGGATGATGCAGAAAGTGGAGATGAACGGACAGTAGACTTGCAGGAATCGTCCAATCACATTGGTTGAAATCCAAATCGCGTCTCGTTTCATCTGTGATTGTTAGGCCACGGACACGAAGTCACGGGCTGATCGCGCGCGCTAGAACGGCGTAGTGTTGTATTATGAGAAATTTGTCTTTTTTCGATAACGAAATGTCTAAACAGCGACGAAAATATCTTTTTTATACAACATTTTCGCGTCGTTAGCGTCAGAATGGCTGGTTGCCTATGGCAAGCGGCTCTGAAAGTATATTCAAGAATTGCTACCCAATTGCTTATATTTGCTACATTTCTTTAAAAAGCAAAAAAATAAACTGCACAACACTACGTAAATGCAGACACGGGCACGGGCACCGCTAGACTGGTGCGCACCGCTCGTACGCCGCTGGCTTCGAGACTTCCATATAAATCTATGCATTGAAACGTGCCGCTCCCCGCGCCGCCACCGCGCCGCGCCGCGCCCGCTGACTTCGTGTCCGCAGCCTTAGATTCCCGCACGTCTCCGCTCCGCTTCTTCCGTCTCCACCTCAGTGGAAACGCATCCATAATAATAGTTAACAACATCCAATTTTTTAAATAATAATAGGTACCTATGGAAGAATAAATACTAACTTTACTATTCCGAAAGATGGTTAAACACCCGTATTAACATTAAAATAATTTGATGTCATTTCAGTGACTAGTGGGAATGATATTTGGTAGGTCTTATGGGGTAATAATTACTGCTAGCTCATTAAAAATGGCTTACAAAATCTTGCCACTAAACAACTTAATAAAAAAAAAACATGAATTGTTAAATATATCGTGTTAGACCACTTCTTTCTATAACTTCATTGATAAAATAATATTGTTAGGTACTTAAAATTATGCAATGGAATAATAAATCACTTAACATTATGTAAGTATCAATATTTAGCTTTTAATTTGGTAATACTGTGTGCATATTCGAATATTTATGAGTGATAAAAAGACAAGTACTTAACGCAAAATTTACACACACATAAACCTATTTCAAAAATTCTGTTTTTATATGAGATTATTAAGTAGGCATATCTCATAACAGGTTTGAATAAATATCATAAAAATAACCAAACAAAAAGTATTTTATACCTATTTGTCAGCATAATAATTTAACAAATTAAATGTGCACTGCGGTAGCCAGATAGTCATCATAACTCATAGGTGAGAACCAAACGGCACTGATATAGGTACCTATTATGCATATTATTATTATCATCATTTTTATATGAGTCACACTGGGGTGTAAAACCTGCACTACACTACTCGCGAAGTTGCTGTGAGTTGCGACGAAGTAGGTAGGTACTAGTCGAAATTGACAGATGTCCGAAGTATCATGAAGTATGTGACTATACACTCATTCTAAGGCCGTCCGCTGCGTTAAGCGGGTGCACGGAGCGGGCGCCCGCGCGCGTACTGTTTTCTATTATGCCGCGTGCGACGGGCGACCCGCCTCACGCAGCGCTGCTAATACAAATGGATATGATGATAATAGAAAACAGCACGCCGCGCGGGCGCCCGCTCCGTGCACCCGCTTAACGCAGCGGACGGCCTTAAAATGAGTGTATAGTCACATACTTCATGATACTTCGGACATCTGTCAATTTCGACTAGAACTAAGAACTACGGGACGCTTCACGTCCTTTGACTCGTGCGCAAAGACCGACAACGATTGAAAGTGACCCGAGGCGAGGCGAGGTTGGACGATGCGAACCGAAGTGCCCTTAACACTCGTATAACTTCGATCAACTTCTCGAGGAGTGTAGTGCAGGATTTAGTGGTAATGGCTGCAGAAGTGCACAGTTTAATTTTGTTCCGTTCACTCTGTGCAATCAAACATAACACTAACTAGCTTGGCTAGGTAACAATGCTAGCATTATTAACATTATAACACAAGCAGCATGGAAGAGAAAATTGTCTATTATGTATGACCATTTGTTAGACATTTCTTTTCGAACTCCTCTCTTTGTTTATAAAGTTCTGTGACCAAATCCTTAATGAATGGATGGTTGAACTTTCCTTCAGTAGCAGTGAAGAATTCTTGCAGCTTCTGTGGCGTATTTTCACGTTTTTCATATTCAAATGCCTGCAGTATCATGTCGTAGCGGTCCAAGTCTTTGGCGAATTTAGCTTCAGGCGAACTTTGGTTCTCATATTCCTGGAAAACAAAAGATTGATTGTTAAATGACTTGCCTTTGGTTTCGGGCAATTTTTTTAAATTGCTGAATGAGCCTCCTCTTGACCTCGATCGCGTCTGATGGAAAGCGATGGTTGAGTTCACTATCAATGGATCACGTCTTTGTGTCATAATAGGTGAACCAGTTGAGGGTTTATCAGAGTGACTAAGTCCCGTAATACAGAACCTCACTCATTACTTGAAACTAGTTTCAACCAATCAAATGGCTCTAAACTAGTTTTAAGTAATGCTTTAGTGAGGTTCTGCAATACGGGCCTTAGATCTTATAGATATAATTCTCGTGTCAGTGTTTGTAAGAAAACTCCTCCGAAACGGCTTGACCGATTCTTATGTGTGTGTATATTTAGTAGGTCTGAGAATAGGACGTAAACTATTTTTTTTTGCAAAACTATCTACGTTTGCGGGGTCAGCTAGTTTAACTATAAATATGACTAATATTATACAGGGTGTTTGGAAGCTGAGGGGGTGCCGTTATTTTATATGTAGTGTTAAATATTGTATGGTGGTACGAAACCCTTCGTGTGCGAGTCCAAACCGCACTTGGTTATCTTATCTTGTTAAAAGAAATTTCCTCAATGTAATCACTACTGCAATAAAGCACTTTAAACAATTTCTAAATAAGCTAAGATACAAGTCTAAAGTACATATACATAATCAACCTATAATGTTCCCACTGCTGGGACACAGGCCTCCTAACAGTGAGAGGGAATGGGCCATAATCCACTACACGGGCTCAGTGTGGGTTGGTAGATGTCAAATGTCTTCAAATTTTAGGTTCTAGGACATGTCAGTTTCCTCACAATGTTTTCCTTCACAGTTTTGAGAGCAGTGGTGATGAAACAATGTACACAGAGTAAAGCGCCTATCTGGGTTTAAACCTACGACCTATAACTCGTAAGTCAAGGCCATTACCACTGGACCACCACTGCTCTAGGTGTCTGGCTCATAGGTACATATATATAGGTGTAATTTAGTTTTTTTTTGTGAATATTGGCACCTATCTGCACATGTTTGTATACAGTAGAAAACCCTGGTTACCAATATACTCAACAAAAATTCTCATACAAGACATAATTAAATTATCTCAATATTTTTGGTAATAGCTATTGTAGAAAGAAAGCTATGAACTATTCAAAATCAAAATATTTTATTTCAGATTACATGGGCACTTATAAAACGTCAGAAGCTAGGTGCATGGTTCCAATTAACCAATATTTCCTATAAAGAGGAGCAGGCAAAACACTCGAAGGTTACTCTTCTAAAAATAATTGGCTTTTACAATGTTTTCAAATGACAGTGTTATTAGGTACTACTGTACGTGCGTGCACTGACTGGACAGGTCCTCTCAATCTGTGTGGTTCATGTCACTCAGGCTGGCTGGACAAATCTTCAAAATAACTCGCATTTAACTAGGTCAATAGGGCATTTTATGTGACGGCTAAACACCCTTATTTCAGAATTTGTGACGCAACAAAATCTTAGATAATCGATCGAAAACGTGTCCAGCCATCTTGAAAAACCACTTTTCGCTGGTCTCTCAATCTCGGTAACAGAAGTGATTTTGACGACTTTTTGCATATCAACGGGCGTCACATAAATTTGTGACAGGCATCGAGCTAAAAGTTTTGTGATACGTACAGCGGTTTAGTAGAAAAATGCAAAAATCTGTGTCCAGCCATCTTGATTTTACGTATAAAACTTTTGGCTGGCACTTCCAAATCTCAATAACGGGAGCATTTTCGAATATGGTTCCTTTACTAACATTTAGTGACACAATTTGTGACAGTAATAATGTTTGATTTATGGCGTCACATATAAGGGTTTACGAGAAATCAATAAAAACTTAATGTCCAGCCAGCCTGAGCTCCTGGCTGGACACATATATCTCCGCTGCGTGATGATCTACGGCCTTCGAGATATGTTCAAATTTTTGTGACGGGGACGATAATGATTTGCTGAATTTGTGACGGAGAAACTTTGAGTAGTTTCAAAAATATTGATCATTTAAGTTTTCCCATACAAACATCCATTAATATTGTGAGGTGACCATAATTTTTACATAAATGAAGGATTTTTTTTTATCGTCTAATCGGCCGGTAGCAGCCACGCCTGCTTTGTATTTGATTTTCATAGATGGCGCTGAGAAAACATCGTTCTTAAGAACAATGTTTCATCGATGTTACCAGTTTCAACATCGATGTTTATGAACGATACATCGATGCGGCCATTTATTTATTTTCAACTACAGATAACTTATTAGAATCGTGGATTCTTATTGGTTTTTTGGCATAAAAATACCACAGCCAATTACTCTACTAAAGAAAATAGAATGACAGCGATACTCCCATAGACAAAATTACTAAAAATAAAATTTGCGGACCGTACCGCGCTCGCTGTCACCGTTTATATATTTGATTAAAATGACGACCACCGACCAGTGAACGAAGTTTATTTTCGTTCACTGCCACCGACTTCATTTGCGCTTCAAACACTTAGGGCGGCGGTAAAAACAACGTTGTGGTACAAGGCGGGGGTTACTGAAGCGCAAATGGAGTTGATTGTCGTCATTTTCATTTGAAACGCTCAATAAAAAGTACAAATAAATAAATGTGATTTTATTTACAGCAAACATTATTTTTTCATTTAAATACCTTCGAGCATTAGTTATCCTGACACAATATCTACCTATGTACTTACCATGAAAAACACCAATACCTACCTACTAAAAAGAGTAGGTATCTGCACGTAAATAATCAATAACATCAAAAAATGACCCCTCCCCCCCCCTTCCTCACTTCTACACTTTTGTCTTCTAGCGATATAAGGCGAAAGCGCCAGGGTAGCCCGAGAAATTAATTTTTTTTTACTTTTTCTGCAATTTTCTGGTCAGTATTAAGTTGTACGATGATTAAAACATGATTCGCGGCCGTAACAAACATGTATTTACAGAATTATAATCTATAATTCATCAACAAAACTCTCTAAGACCAAGTAATCCCCAAGAATGACTATTTCATGAAATCTTTACATTTGGGGATTATACAAAGTTAACAAGTTGTATTACTGATTGTAATGATTATAATTCTGTAAATACATATTTGTTACGACCGCGAATCATATTTTAATCAATGTACCACTTAATACTGACCAGCAAATTGCAAAAAACGTAAGAAAATTTGAATTTCGCGGGCTACTTTAGCGCTTCCTCCTTAAATACCTAGAGTTGTTCGTATTAATATCACCAAAACACGGATTTTCATCCATTAAAGAAAATACCTTAAAATATACTTAGTCCTACATAAAACCTACATTATTGGTAACCCTACTGCAGTGTTTGTATGGGAAGATTTAAATGATCAATATCTTTGAAACTACTCAAAGTTTCTCCGTCACAAATTCAGTAAATCATTATCGTATTCCGAAGGCCGTAGATCATCACGCAGCGGAGATACATGTGTCCAGCCAGCTTGAGCTCAGGCTGGCTGGACATTAAGTTTTTATTGATTTCTCGTAAACCCTTATATGTGACGCCCTAAATCAAACGTTGTTACTGTCACAAATTGCGTCACTAAATGTTAGTAAAGAAACCATATTCGAAAACGCTCCCGTTATTGAGATTCGGAAGTGCCAGCCAAAAGTTTTATACGTAAAATCAAGATGGCTGGACACAGATTTTTGCATTTTTCTACTAAACCGCTGTACGTATCACAAAACTTTTAGCTCGATGGCTGTCACAAATTTATGTGACGCCCATTGATAAGCAAAATGTCGTCAAAATCACTTCCGTTACCGAGATTGAGAGACCAGCGAAAAGTGTTTTTTCAAGATGGCTGGACACGTTTTCGATCGATTATCTATGATTCTGTTGCGTCACAAATTCTGAAATAAGGGTGTTTAGCCGTCACATAAAATGCCCTATTGACCTAGTTAAATGCGAGTTATTTTGAAGATTTGTCCAGCCAGCCTGAGTGACATTGTGGTTCTTTCCTCCAAAGACCATCTCAGACATCGATCTACATGGTCTTCATATAACCTGACCAAGATTATGTCTGGACTTTAAAAGAGACTGTGACCTCTGAGTTTGTTTCGGCCTTTCTTCTCAGAGTAGTCAGATAGGAAACGCCGAACTCATCTAGTTTTATAAAAAATATGATTGACGTGTAAAAGTGTTTGTGCAAACCTACTTACAAAATAAAAATCATTTATCATTTACTAGCTTCCGCCCGCGGCTTCGCCCGCAATGTATGTCGATAATTTAAACTATCCTATGGCCTTCCCCGGGATGCAATCTATCTCTCTGCCAAATTTTATCGAAATCCGTTACCTCCGATATCCGTACCCTATGTCCGTTTCTGTACACCTGACAACAAATATGCAAATTTCAGGATGATCAGTTCAGTGGTTTAGCTGTGAAAAACAAAACAAACAAACTTACTTTTACATTTATAATATTAGTTAGGATAATGATACTCACTTTGTATAAGTCATACATTCTATCACCAGCAATGCCTGTGAGTTCTGCAATCTTCTGCATAGCCTCATCCTCTCGCCGGTGCTTTTCTTCTGGCGAAACTCCGCAGTGAGGTGTGAGGTCCCCAACTATACACTCTGCTAAGTCATGGACAAGAGCTGAAAAGCATATAAATAAGAATTTAGAATAAAAAAACATAGTAACGAATTACTTCAGTATGTTTGCATGAGAGATGGCACATGATTGATAATCTGCTATTACAGATTATTAAAAAGATTTGCAGTTGTTTGCATTAGAACAAAACTAAACACACAAACTATTTTATATGAGATTCCCATACACTTGTTAAAAACAACAACTAAACAAGAAATGGTATTACCAAACTGGAATGACACTTAGATACTTCTAGATCATTTGGAAAAAAATGAAAAAAAAAAAACCGGCCAAGTGCGAGTTGGACTTGCACACAAAGGGTTATGTGCCAACATACAATATTTAACACTACATATAAAATAACAGCAAAAAAATCATGTTTGCTTTATGAAAGCCCCCCTTAAATATTAATTTTAGTATTTTTTGTTATGTCGGCAACAGATATACACATTCTGTGAAAATTTTAACTGTCTAGCTATCACGGTTCATGAGACACAGCCTGGTGACAGACGGATGGAAGGACGGACAGTGGAGTCTTAGTAATAGGGTCCCGTTTTACCCTTTGGGTACGGAACCCTAACAACAAAGCACTGCATTTACATACCTATTTGGAGGCACCTAAACCTATCAAGCTTGGTAGGGTTGTTCTCTTCAGTGAGCAAAAAGGTCATTAGTCCCATGCGGTACATGTGGCCAGCAATAGATTCACACTCGTTTATATCACATATCACCCAGCCAGTCCTCTTTACATGCTGCAAATTATTATAAAATAATAAAATCACAGAAGGGATTAAGAATACGCAATTTAATTTAGGTTATAATTTTAAGCAAACAAAGGATGTTGATGTATATGTAAGTACCTTTAGTTATCTAGCTTCAGAAATAAATTATTTGCTGAAACACTTGAAATCACGTAAAGTTAAATCTGTATTTTTCACGATACAGAAAAGCAGGTAGTGAATTAATTCTTTGATTTTCTTTGACAAGAAATCGATAAGCTTCTGAGGAAAATAGCAATTGCTGAAACATTGAAACTGTTCATTACCTTCAGACGACCGACGAGTTCCAAAAATTCCAAGATTTTTGTGCTTTCGAGGGCTAGTGCCATTGTGCGTATTTTTAATGTATGAAATATTATGTATCACTGCTGCATTCAGCTGTGACGATTTATTACCTTAGTAACGCGTGCTCCGATACGATATACAAATAATAATTGATTTTATTTTACGTACGTACACAATAACCTAATCGCGCGTCAAACGTCAATAATTACGGAAGTCGCCACCAGTCCAGTGTTGCCAACTCGGATTTTGAAAAAATCGTAGACCACCTTAGAAAATTACCTACGTAGAATTAGTATTTTTTGCGTATGAAAAGTACGTAGATCTACGTACTTTTTTAGGGTTCCGTACCAAAATTGTAAAAAGGAACCCATAAGGTGCGACTCAGTCTGTCTGCCTGTCTGTCTGTCTGTCACAGCTGGATATCTCAAGAACTACTAATGCTATCAACTTGAAATTTTGAATAGTTTTAGGTGACGTTTGCCCGACTATTTTGCAAATAGGAAAGATTTTTTTTTTTGCAAAGGTACTGAAAGGATGTCTGAAAAATTCGAAGTGGGGCTACTAGGGCATGTGGGGTATAGCATTGTCACTTTGCAGATTTTCAAACCCTTTTTCTTTTTTTTAGTTTTGATGAAAAATGTAAATAAAAATACCATTCCCCTCTTATCTCCGAAGTTTGCACAGAGAAAAATCCGAAATTATTATAATGTGATAGAAGTTTATGTAAAGATTACAGGAAAAATAAAACGACGTCTCTAAATAGCACACTTTTCAGAAATCATCAATAAAAGTTACATTAGTTCCACTATCGGTCAAGAGATGGCGTTGACCTAAAACTACAATATACTACATCGCATCGTGCAGTGTTAAAATTCTCTGACGAAATAAAGGCCTCGGCTCGGATATGAAAATTTATAAACATAATTATGATGGTGCGGAACCCTTGGTGCCCGAGTCCGACTCACTCTTGCCCGGTTTTTTTTTTTATTTATCACACAGAAAAATTGTCGCTCGAAACTGTTTTTTTGCTGAGGTTTGAATACCTACTATAACTCCGAATTTAAATTTTAGCTGCAGTAACATTACACTTCTTAACATTTGTGAGGGATACTGGTTATGCATGTCAAATAAGTTTCATTTGTTAGGTACACTTCCTGTAGGTACTAGAAAAACAAGATTTGGTTGATGGCCGTGAAAAAACAAAAAGACGCCAATTTCAGTCATTTATTTAGCACATAAGCTGTCATTTTGCTGCAGTTAATTAAAAGTCCGACTATAGTCTTTTAAGCAACTTAACCGACAGTGGAAAAAAAGGGTTGTTTATTTAAACCACGAGTATTAGAATAAATTGGAAATCGTAAGTAATCAAATGCATTTGATAGCATTAATTTTTACTTTTATTTAATTTTGAAACAACTTGTTGACAACCGAGTAATGCAGAAGTTTTTGAGTAGGTACTCTTCAAGCAAATTGCTTCCACGATTTTACAAATTCATGACTCAGATTAGAAAAAATTGAAAAAATTGTCGCTCGAAACCGAGTTTTTTTGCTAAGGTTTGAATACTAGATTAAAAAAAACCGGGCAAGAGCGAGTCGGACTCGCACACCAAGGGTTCCGTACCATCATATGTTTTTAAATTTTCATAGGCGAGGTCTATATTCGTCAGAGAATTTTAACACTAGATACGCTTTTTTTTAAGGATGGCAAGTCATCAAATGATTCCTCCCGCTCGACGCTCTGGGTGGTGCGGAAGGGAGTGTCAGACTCTTACTGGTTGTAACCTATCCATGTTACTTCCTTAGCCCTTTATGTTCCGGGGCAGCAGTAACCCTTTCGGACAATCCCGCTGACCCGGCAGGCTTCGGCCCTAACGGCTGCGTAATGCGTTGTAGAATATAACACCGTAAAGGCATCAATGCTTGCAGATTACGCTAGTGTTTACATTCTCTTTGATTCCTATAGTAATTTTTCTTCCATTGCAGTAACTACTGTCTACTTACGGCCGAACCCAACTACATCAACATATCTATCACCAGTTTTGACTTACTGTAGGTAGAAAAACGTATTAATCTATATCAGTAGCAATCTGCATGATTATATTATACTGGCAGTTATGATTACTACTGGCTACCATCAGTAGCGATTTGTCTTTAACTGAAAATAGGTTATTGGGTTCGGCCGTAAGTCTCTGAAGTGAACTTTTGTAAGCAATAATAACCCTACGTTTGACGTCTTATAAATCGATTAACGCACGCACGATAAAACATGACTCATTGTCACGTTCCGCCTGAGCCAAACGTGCAAGCGAGAGCGCACTTTTATTTTAACTTTTCAAAATAGTGTCCATTTAGGTACATCAATACATAGAACCACTGAGAAAAGCACTTTGCCCACTCGTCCTTATGGGTCTCTTCGACGGCATTTTGAAACGCAGCGACTGCCTCCTCGGCCCTCGTACTTTCTGTTAGGTATTAATTAGTAGGTAGGTATTATGTACTAGGATGGCTTTAGAACTTGAATATTGACTAAATCTGTGAATCCTAAGTGATTTGATAATAATATCAAATCAGACTTTTATCGCTGACTGTACCTAGGTATATGTATACGTTTCTATAATAATATAGAGACGTATAGGTACCTACAGTAAGCGACAAAAGTCGATTAAGATTGCTAGTTTTGCTTATCATCTAAATTGACACAATATTGAATATCAGCATTTCATAGAGGTACCTAGGTCTAATAGATTTAGAAAACTGAAGTAATCGACTTTCGTTGCCGACTGCATCTTCATGGACGATTGTTATATTGCTGACCAGTCTTCAAATTTCCATTAACATTTCCCTTTTAAAATTATTCATAGATGACTCAAGTTTCAAAGTTTCTCCCGTCACCATTTTACGAAGAATCCTCAGGATACCGTATGCAATGTTAATAAGGTCCACTTTGATTAATATGATCGATGGACAGGCCAGTGGATCGTACTATGAATCGTAATGGAGCCCGATACCGCTACGTAAATTTAAATTCAATCTCTGTTTGAAGCGGGCAGTGAAAATGTGGGAGCCCTCGGTGCCGGTTCTTCAATTAGATTTAGCTTCAAAATGAGCGTTCTAGTCAGTTTAAAGTTCAGCAAAGTTTTGTTCGATGTGTGGAAAGTTGGTTGTGCTCTCAGTGAGTCTGGTGTTTGTAACAAGGAAGCGGAGTTGGAATGATTTCGTTGCTGCTCGTTCTGTTTACAGGTTCGTTGATAGTTTACATAAATGTTAACAAGTTCATGATCACCCGTTAGTGAATTTTTGTCCCCCGTTTATGATTTTTTTGCCTTATTTTATGCGAAGTTTTAGTTCAATGAAAGTTTTAATTCAAATTCAAAGCCAAAAAAGCATTGATATCTTACTTTGTCTTTGACTCTCATTTGGAACAATGCACAAACCGGTCTAGGTTTACCGTAGAAACTAGGAATATGTAGATGTTTCAAGGGGATTGAACTCGGGACCTATTTTGCTACAAACTTCGATAGACCTAAAATGCATAGGTAGGTACAACGATATTTTTTACATCGCTTAAAACTAAATTAATGCTATAACAATGTCTGCATGAAAATTCGTCACTCTATTGTTTCACTTAAAACTAAATATTGCAGCTTCAGGCCTTAAAGCTGCTACCTCAGTCTCGACAGAAGGTCCCTAGGCTTCCGAAGATTGGTAAAAGCAACAGAACGTCCCGTCTCTAAATCAAACATTGAATATTAATTGTTTGGAGCTATTGAACTTTCACAGTGTTTGTAGGTGAAGTAAATGTTCAAGCATTCATCGAATGCTAAAGTGAAGATAACAATCAATATCCTCGAGCCCATTATGGGAAGGCTGACTGACTTCTATTAAATTAACGAAGCAACTCAACACGCTTCTGAATTATTGATTACAAGTTACGCAAATTGATGGTTTAGAAGATAGATTGAGTGCCGAGGGGAAATAGTACCTATGACGTATCTGTCTATTCAATAATTCTACGTGTTAACGTGTGTATGTTTATGTATATAAGCTTAAATTTATAGGTACAACAGGAAGGTACCCGTGTTAGCTAATTTAATGCAAATTTTCTAATACTTTGAACGTTTTTTCAAACATTATAGCATGAGTATAATCATCAGCCTATTATACAGGGTGAAATTAAATTCATGGGCATCTTTTTAAGGGATCATTCTGTGATTGTATTCATCATTATGAACAACTTTTACTACGGGATAAACCTAAAATCGCGAAAAAAACTCAGCTGTTCCATGCATTTATGTTTACATAATGTAGGGAAGAGCTGATTTTTTTTCGCGATTTCAGATTGTTCCCGTAGTAAAAGTTGTTCATAATGATGATTACAATGACCCCTTAAAATGATGCCTATGAATTTAATTTCACCCTATATAATGTTCCCACTGCTGGGACGCTCTCTGTGGGTGGGTCATAAACTCATAATCCACCACGCGGGCCCAGTGCGGGTTGGTGGATGTCACACGTCTTCGAGTTTTTAGTTCTAACATTATAAGTCCACTAATAACTGTAACCAGTATTTGTAAGCTGTGATTTTTCATAATAATATAAAATAAATTTTATCCAAAACTTACGGAAAACAATCCATACAACAGGGATTTAAATAAAACAATTTGACAGCACATCCTCCAAAATTTTAAGGAAAATTCTGCTATGTTTATTTAGTTTCCCTAACGCAAAATTAAACCGATTTCGATCAGCATTTTAAAGTTATGACTGCGTTTCAGATCATTGAGGATTCGAATTATTACTTCTGGAGGAATTTATCTCGATGAAATGAAAATCTGTTACAAATGTAAATGCCTGATATAAAAAAGCTTTCCAATGTCGGAGGTAGTAAAAAAGTACGTACCTAGGCTGTTCATCACACTTGGAGTTCCCGAAGGCAGAAATACCTACCTACAGTATTTTTATCTCGCGAAGCGACTCGCGCTTTACTTGTAGTAATCATTAGTGTACAAATACGCTGTCGAATGTGTGCGTGAAGACAAGTTGCGTCAGCACCATAGATTTTACACTTCTATGGTTAGCACGTATTACACACACGCACTTCCGACTTCGCCCGTGTTTACAGTACCGAGAGCTCCTACGCACACATTTACAGCGTGTTTGTAGACTTGTTTATCACAAGTAAAGCGCGCGTCGCTATGTGAGATAAAAATAATATACCTTCAAGTATGGTATGTAGGTACACCCACGCATGGTTTTCTGAACACTATATAGGCATTGTAGGTCTCCAAGAATTTCTGCTTGTTGTTACCAAACAGGTTCCCTTTTATTACCAATCACAATGTCTGTGCTTTCCAAGCAACATTGTTACTTGGGGTCGATCGCTATCTAACCTACGTAGCCCGCAGCGAAAAGTTAGTTTCGTAGTATAGGTTAACTTTCAAGTATTTGTGAAATTCTTAGTTCCCTTATCGCTTCTTATGACATGATATGAAAATGGGCTTTGAAAACTAAGCAAATGATTTTGTTCTTGAAAAAAAAAGGTTTTAATACACGAACAGCTCTTTTTTCATCCAATATTTCTTCTCAAGTAGTAGTGTCGGCGGTGAACTGGGATGCGCCAACGCCGTATGACCCGGTATGGCTGGCCAGCGTGCAGATGTATCCGCCAGCTCCCACCGTCAACGAGACCCGCTTCTGGGGCTTCGGCTGGGTGTACGATTCAGATGTTGAATTCAGGCTGTTTACAAGGTAAGAAAAGTGTAAATCTCTGGTATTTACCCCTTTAGCAATAGTGCCTTACTAACAATGAACCCAACAGGAAAGAAACGCCAAAAAATCCTTGGAATTTGTCAAAAAAAAACGGAAAATGTTTTCTTTAACTTGTAAGTTAATTTAATAATGAAGTTTTCCTTTTCAACAGACGCCTAATATATTGTAATAATTAGTCTTCTTTGATTATCTGGATTGGGCATAGTTCATATTTTTTTAAATGTTGTAATTGAAAAACCATTTCGAGGAATAGCGTTACTAATCATTATGGACTAATTAATTTACGAAAAATATATATCAAAAATATCAATAAATATTATTTATTGATATTTTTGATAAAATACGATTGACCTTCTGTGCCCTTCAAATTACGTCACCTGCGACCGTACAGTTTAGTATCGTTACCTCAAAAATAAAATTAAAAGTAAGTGGCAAGTATTGTCTACAATCCGTCAGTGTCAAGTGTAAAATTATATGTCAAAAATATATTAAATTTAAACATTCCGACTTGCCTCTTATTCATCTCGTTTATAAATCTGATTACATTGTTTCAACAATCGACAATATTTAATATTATATATCGGAAGAGCTATGGAATACAAAAAAAAATGGAATGAAATGCTATGGAATGCAAAATTTTAATAGATTGATACTTTGACACTTTGATAGGTGTGGATGACGTTGTGTTGACAGATTGAATTTTTTTATTTCTGTACTAGTAACAGCACTTAATCTATAGTGCCACTGATGACGTAACCTACCTTAAAAATTTTAAATATTTATAAAAAAATAACTATTGAGCCAACCATCAAAATATTCAAATTAGTTTCTCAAAATGCTCTAAATTTGCAAAAAATAAAATAAAATCTAATGGTTAGAAATTTTGGACAATCCCCATTGATCGATCACTGGTCTGTCTACTGTCACTGATCTCAAGACGCAAGTCTGAGATTTTATACGTAATTCGCAATTAGTACAGCCGACCGCATGTTGACCTGGTGGTAACACTGATCTAGCGTAGTACGAAATTTCAGTAGACTAAGAGGCCAGCATATTTTTACTAGTTTTGATACCACCGAGGTGCGCCTTACTGTACCTATAGGTAGATGTTGCCTTAGAATATGTAATGCTAAAGAAAAAAAAACCGGTCAAGTGCGAGTCGGACTCGCGCATCGAGGGTTCCGTACAAATTTGTACCTAGGTATGTAAATTGGTTTATCACGGGTGTTTTTTTTTGTAATGTAACTACAAATTGTCGGTCTTCGGATTTTTACCTTTACTTGTGCTATGTGACATTGCTTCTTGCCAAATTTCATGATTCTAGGTCAACGGGAAGTACCCAAGGTTTTGATTCCGGAACATAAACTCTAGTATATTTTGATTGCGTTGACATAGAAGTTTGGATTTTTCACTGCTTCAAGGGATTGCAGCCCTGAGTATTTGATATTAATTTCAATGTGATAACTGCACGAGTTTCTGAGAAAAAGGGTTTTGACTGACGGACAACGAAGTGATCTTAAAAGAGTTAGTTCAGTTTTGTCTTTTGAGGTACGGAACCCTAAAAAAAAGAAAAATAAAATAACGACGATAATATGACGTCAGATGATGTTCTATGTCTAACCACCTTGCTGGAGTTTGCTGTCAGTGCAAACTGTAGTTCGTAGAGTTTTTCCCGAAGAAAATGAAACGCAATATACAACAAAACTATAGAAATCTGAAGTGTTCAGATGCCAGAACTCAAAATTTGTTTAAAGAAATAGATGGAACAGAGTGTTTAACTTTAAAGTTGCTTCTCTTAAGTTGTAAGTGCAAACTCCACGAAAACTGATTGTTTCAACTACTCGGGCGTATAGCTTGGATGTGGTTTTCAGCGGTATCGACCGACCTGATATCGGCAGCACGAAAAGTTCGGCTGAAACTTTTAAAAAAGCTTGCAACAAAACCATTCAGTAAATTCAGGAATGTGCTAAAAATAGGGCAATGGGTCTTTTTAAAGTCATGGAGCTCTGTAGGTACTCGGTTACTTTTTAAGCTTTCTGGATAGGTCCTAGGAAACAAAAGCGGTCAATGATTCTGTAGGTCTTGGTAGAACAAAGTTTTAAAGTGCCCCAAGGCAATGGCAAATGTGACACTTGAAACCACAATGGCTCGTTTAGGAGCCGTTGAGATCACAAACAAAAATATACCAAAGAACGTTTTTCTTTTTATCTACATTTTTATTTATTTGTATAGATTAAAATATGTGTGTCCCAGTATATAAAAAGGAAAAAATCATAGGGCATTAAAAAAATCTTTCGCATCGTTTTCAACAGGAAAAGTGTCCAAAAGGCTGGCAGCATTGCAATGCTGATCGTTTGGCCAGATAGTAATTGTTTACAAACATTTGCTGTGTTCCGCTTTAAAAAATGTTCTCACAATAAAGGGGAAATTGTAAATTCATAATTAAAATTCGCAAAACGTTCTTTCCAACATATTTTGCTATCGTAGTGTATGACAAAAATTTTAACGCCACCTATTTGGTCCATGCTATTGTTTTCGAGGCGTATGTAATGTGTGGTAAGAGTCATAAGACTATAATTATATTGAAATTAGCTATTGTGTATGTATATTGTGCGTCTATTCACAGCGTGGTGAGCGAAATTCTGTTTGGTATCTAGAGCTTCAACATTATTTGGACAACTCACCCGACTTTGTGCTCGGGTTTTTTGAGGTCTACTTTTTCTAACTGATCTGATTTTGTCGTTACAGTTTTATTTACAGTTGGACATTAGCATGCCCAAATTTATACGTAACGAAATTATAATAGTTACACAGAATTTGCTGGGTTTGATCTGGATAGCAAAACATTTAGGTAGGTGGTTAGCCAATCATCGAAT
The DNA here is from genome assembly GCA_963669345.1 of Gortyna flavago. NCBI lineage: Eukaryota > Metazoa > Arthropoda > Insecta > Lepidoptera > Noctuidae > Gortyna > Gortyna flavago. Next base: position 14,075,779 of record OY770126.1, read on the forward strand.
TACATAGCCGAATCTTGTACCGCTTACAAATCAGTTCTAGACAAACTGACAAATAACCATCATATCTTGTAGTTGATGCCTTGTAACTACTTCTCTATCTGTAATTTTATAAAATTATGGTTTACAACAGTAACAAAATGTTTATCATTTCAGGAGGAACCCGTTCGACTTTCAAGTTTTAAAAACCAACGATTCAGCGTCTCTACAAGAATCAAACTTCGATTTTAACAAAAAAGTTAAAGTGCTAACTCATGGTTGGCTCAATCATGGATACAGCCCTATGCCTGAATCAATCAAAGAAGGTAGCATGCCTTTTCAAAACATTACATTAACAAACAAACATAACATCACGCTTGCAATCCCCGTAGGGTTAGGCAGAGGTGCACCTATAATACACCCACATTACTTAACATTATCTCTTTTTAAGTTATACAAGCTTTCACATTGAAAGTACAGATATAATTTTTTTTTTGTTTATAATAGGTAGGTAGGTACCTAGATGTCGATGTAGGTACTCCCGATAGCAGTGAATGGGAACTGCAATGGTTGTAGGCGATTACTCCGCCTGTATCTGCATAATGAGATCTTGAAATCCATCACGTCGATGCCAGACTGAATTTCAGGCGAGGTCAATGTATCTCGATTCTCGAACACCAACATTGCCAGTGAAAAATGTGTGTGCTATTCTAATGGAAACAATCTGTGGAATAGATTGTGGGATCCTTCTTCTTTGTTCTATTAAACAAAAGGCTCCAATTTATTTTACGATGTGTTGTTTTGGGCCACTTGCAAACAATGGCTACCTTCGAGGGTGAGTCGTGACGTCAACCAAGTAGCCGCTCAATCTGGTCGAAATCTGTCCATAATCTAGTTTTCGATTTGTAGTCGCTATTTCTAAATTTATATATCTGTTCCATCGTAAACTTGTTTCCCAATAGATTCCGAAACATTGTAAACAATTAGCATTATAACGTTTAGGTATTCAGTGTGACCACGATGTTCTGCCCAGGTCACAAAATCAGTCTCTCCAGAAGATAATGCTGTTAGTTAATATTTCCTCATAACTATTTCAGCATACCTCAACGTCAGCGATTTGAACATCATCGTGGTAGACTGGGGTGTTGCAGCTAACGTCAACTACGTCTTAGCCAGTTACAACGTAGCTTCCGTGGGCCGCCTCCTCACCGAATTCCTTAATTTCCTCATTGGAGAGGGAGTGTCTATGGATGATGTGCATCTCATTGGCCACAGCCTGGGAGCCCATGTAGTGGGTATAGCAGGGGCTTATGTTAAGAAAGGACCTATTGATACAATTACCGGTGAGTGTCTAATTTGAAAAAATACCCCAGCATTGATATAGCTTTCTAACATACCCGAATTCGGTAGAGATCAATCGCTTCTAATACTCTATTATATTTTTGTACCCTGAAAATGATACAAGATGATTTATCTCTTTTTAATTTACTGGCAACAGAATTTGATATAGCAATTTGTTCAACAATTTTATGTTACAGCGGCTTACATATTTAAATTATAACGGTTAACGAGGGTTTAATATTAATTTTCATTTTAGACAACTAATACGGTAGTCAGTCAAGTAAAGGCTGCACGTTTGAGGCGTCAATCAACGTCAAACTTCATATTGTGCAGTTTTGAGCACAATACCTTTTACCCTTGGGCCTCGTACCATGTTGGGAGTACTTTCTCTTCTCCTTCAGAAAGGGTTACAAACTTAGCTCGTGGCTTCGCTCAGTCAAACTACGAATGAGGGTTTGACGTAATTTTTGCCTTGTTCTTGTTCTTGCGAGAGAGCGGGGTATCTAATTGCGTACACACTAACAGTAGCAATGGCTTTAATTTTGACAGTTCATCAACATTCATTGCGTTGTTTACGTTGTTAAGCAGACAATTTTTTTAACATGAAGCAATAATCTTCAATATTATGCAAATTTAGCTTGATAGTGTGAAGCAATTAGGGGTACAGGAGGCCTACCATGATCTATTTAAAAACGATTCAAAAGCAAGACATTTCAGTTTAGGTTCTTAAACTGCATCGCTAAGAGTCGTACCATGACGTCCAATACGCTCAGCGGCATTTGGATCGTTGAAAGTGAATGAGCGTTAAGAGCTCGTGGTAGGTATCCAGATGGCACGGCCTAAATCGAATCGTTAAACTGACGTCATGGTACGAATTAGAAGAACAGTTCAGTTTAGGTCCTAAAGTGGATGGCGTTAAGAGCAGGTATCAACCAAAATAGCCTAACTTCAATATGATTTTTCATGAAATTGATGAGACTTAGGTATAAAATAAAATATAATACACGAATAACTACATGATATTTCCAAACTTATTGTGGCAACAAATCACAAAATAGTAAAATTTTCTGTAATAAAAAACATCACGAAGTTACCTCCAATTTTCACGACTTTTCGATTTGTACTTAATATGCTAATGACTACTAGAATGAAAGTTTGATGATTAATTTATTAATATAAAGCGACTTAGATTGTGGAAGGATTTTATTTTATTACTTTTATTTGTGGTTTTATTACGACGATAAGCTTATAGCACTTACGACGTTCTTAGTTCGTGGAAGAAATCATCTTCCGTCGCACGTTGCGGGAACTTCAAACATATATATGTTTCACAAATCAGTCGCCCCCGCTCTGTTGAGACGAGAGGACTGCGCTCAAATTTTCGGCTGCGCTGCTATTATTTAATTTACGTAAACAATATTTTCGTAATTTATCACTTTGTAGGAAAGACACTGTGAAACAGAAAACATGGAAAAATAACTAAAACCACTCCCGAAACGATTATTAAAAACAATAAGACTTGATAAACTAAACAAATAGGTACCGAGGCAAAACTATAAAATAAAAATATTGAAATAATTCATTGTTGATATTTGAAAAGTCAAGATGACATACATTTTATTTGACAGATTTTTGACTGGTATAGTACCACTAGCGCCATTGTTCTGCATTTCGGTTCATTTTCTTGCGGAGAAAATTTGCAACATAGCCAACTAGCGTTCATTTGAAAGTTCGTGCTGGAGATTTTAGACCTTACTGTGATTAACTCAAAATCCAAATTCGTTTTCTTCCACTTTTCTTGACAAACTCCGTATAAGGTTTTAGTAAGTACTATTCCCTAAATCAAGTTGAAACTCGAAATTCAGCGTAAAGGGTATATTATTATTGGAGCATACAAAAGAAATATCGGAAATTAAATACGTAATGAGTTTATTGTGGACAAAAGTACGAAACGGCACATGAAATATTTCATACAGATAGTGTTCTCATGACTAGCCTTCTTTTTATAGTGAGGATGAGTAAAGGTTGTGACGGATCAACATGTTTGGGATTGTCGGCTTCGCCGATAAAAGAGTTAAGCTCTGAATGGGTGCTAAGTTCTATAGAGTTGAGAGAAAGTCTACAGTTCATATTATAACTTGGCAAGTTGGAAACTTGGAAAGTTTCAACAGTTACAAAAGAGGAACCTAATGAACTTTAGACTTTGGAACCCATTTACATAGATGCCATATTGGTAAATCCGACAAACATGTACTTCTTTTGTTCCGAACTTAGCCTCGTTTTCCACAAATGTTTTCGGTGGGGATTTTTTCCTACTCGCACTTCGCGCAGGAAAGGCTTTTATGACACATGCCGTTTGACGTTGCATAATACAGTGCAAAATCCACCATACGAATATCATTTTTTATTTGGGTATCACTGTTGCTAATTTATTGACTTTGCACGATCCTGAAAAGAAAAATCCACAATATACAAATATAATTTTTTTCTTGGTCAACACTGTTTTTCATCAAGATGTGGTGACGTCCAACTTGTAGGTCCTAAACAAAATTTGGTTACATTGGAATTTGAACTTTGTCACATCAACATTGAGTTTCTAGTTCCAAAAAAATACTAAGACATGATTCTTAGATTCTGAATTCAAACTTAGCGTATAGTTAGTATATGCAAAATAAACGGATGTTTTTACTTACTAAAGAATTGCATTGAAAATAAAGGGAATGAACAATGATCATATTTCGATATTGTAATTTGAGAAACCAATACGAGAAAATTAAATAGGGTTGCTCATCACTGCGGTGCGACAAGTTTTCTAAGATTTTTGATAGATATTTTCAATCATCTTTGTCCTTAATATGACCATTACAACGTCGTCATTGTAAAAAGGCTTGATTATATAACTCAAAATAAAAAATCATAAGATAAGCGATGTGATTACATTGGCCTTTATATTGTTAAAAAAACAAATTAGTTGAGTTTGTTTTCATCATGATTTATGATTAGGAGTATGTAATATAATACTTTGATGGAAGTGCTTTTGCTTTTTAGGGTTCCGTACCTCAAAAGGAAAAATCGAAAACCTTAGATAAAGGATAACTTCGTTGTCCATCCGTCTGTCCCTTTTTCTCAGGAATACGTATTAAGTTGAAATTGATATCAAATACTTAGATCTACGGTTTCTTGGAGCTGTAGAAATATCAATCCTCAAAGACGCTGACTTAGAAGCTAGCATAAATTGCCATTCATGTCGCGTGTTTTGAAATTTAAATCCTTGGGTGTACCTTATACGTTTTAATTATTCCCGTTGACCTAGAATAATGAAAATTGGCAAGAAGCAAGGTCTCACAGCATAAATAGGTACAGGAAAATATCCAAAAATCGTTCATTTGTAATTTCATTCGGAATCGAAAATGTATAGGCATTCAACTCGGTTTGCTCTCTAATATAAGTTTTTTTTTTTTACTGTATAGTAAAGTTAGTCCTTCAATCCAGAATTGGAAATTCATAGATAGGCTGTATTACATGTATGTCCGTGAATCTGTTACCAGCATCGGAACAGATTCAGGGACATACAATAATATTGCCCTATCAAGATATCTACTTGCACAGCCTGCTATAATACTTAGGTACATTGAATAGAGCCGTTTCATCTGATTATTTTGCATATACTTATTACAGAAGATGGTTTTTTTTTTTTTTTATAAATGGCATCTCGCAGTTCATCCTTTATGAGGATGGCTACTGCTTAACCGGACTTTCCTGTGGATGCCTCGAATTAAGGCCTCCAGCCAGGGCATACAATAACTTAAAAACTAAGCGACAGCGCTAAGGGTAACCCCCTGCGGGGTTCGGACCTCGGCTCAGGGCGTCGCTGGAAGAGGACAGCAAGGGACAGGCTGGATCGGTATTATTATTAGTGTTTAGGGGCGAATTTAAAACTACAGGCTCAGCTGCGCGGGCTGGCTCGAGCAAGGGTCGGGGCGGGCACGGTGATGGTGCGGGACGTCGCGACGGGCCTCGGCGGCGAGGACGGAAGGACGGATGTCTGAGCTTGTGTTTGTGTTGTCGACTGAGAGTACTCGTGGCCTTACTGCTCTCCTGGAGGAGGGTAGTGGCGTCGTCGGGGATAGTGAGGGTATGCCTTGGTCGGCGAATCCTACTTATGCGGGAGGGAGTGTATCGGGAGGCCGCCGCAATCAGGGGATTGGGGTGCTTTATGGCAGAGTCAAAGAAGCGCTTGGAGAGGCGTTTCATGAACTGCTGGATGGTGGGGAGTCTGAGATCTAGATGCAGATTCACATTTCGGACATAGAAGGGGGCTCCCGTGACCTTTCGGAGGAAACGGTTCTGGAGGGTTTGCATTTTATGCAGAAATCGCGGCTTGGCGTGTGCGAAGACTACGCAAGCATAGGTCATGATGGGACGGATGACCGCGGTGTAGAGGCGCAATTTGCACTTGAGTGACAATTTGCTGCGGGCAGTTATCATGGAGTGGAGCCTACCGAGAGCGAAAGAGGCGCGCGAACGCGCCGTCTTTATGTGCTCGTTGAAGGTGAGGTTGTGGTCTAGGATGACACCTAAGTATTTGGCTCGCTTTCCCCAGGGGATCGGCTTGCCATACATAGAGATCGGGCGCGGGAGGGGGGGGGGTAGTTTGCGCGGTTTCGAGAAGATGACCGCCTGACTCTTATCGGGGTTGACCTCGATTCTCCATTTCCGGAACCAATCGCTCAAGGCGCTTGCGGAGGTTTGGAGGTTTCGAGCTATGGATGACTGGTTGACACCCGAACAGTATATGGCAGTGTCGTCGGCGAAGAGCGCCAACTGTGCCTTTTTACTATTCGGGATGTCACTAGTGAACAGGGTGAAAATGAGGGGAGACAGAACGGAACCCTGGGGGACTCCGGCGCGGATGGGGTGAGGGGGAGAGAGAGCGCCCTCGATACGGTAGCGGAAAGTGCGGTCCGACAGAAAATCTCGTAAGATGAGCACGAGACGGTCTGGCACACCTAGCAGGTACAGCTTATATAATAAGCCATTGTGCCAGACCTTGTCGAACGCCTTCGCTATATCGAAGAACAGGACGCCTGTCGAAGCACCTCGCTGAAAAGCAGCGCTAATGTGCTCGACTATGCGGTGGAGCTGGTGGATGCACGAATGCTTCGTGCGAAAACCGAACTGTTCGGGGGGGATGAGGCTCTTTGCTTCGGCATAGTCTTTGAGGCGCTTATAAATAAGCCTCTCGTAGACTTTACCGAAAACATTTAGCAGACTGATGGGGCGGTAGCTGGAGGGCTCAGACTTGGGCTTGCCTGGCTTTGGGATGCCTATGACTGTGGCTTCTTTCCACATTTGGGGGAAGATGTTGTTGCTCAGGGCGCCATTGAAGATGGCGGTCATGAGCAGTATGAGGGGGGCGGGGAGGAGTTTGTACACCCTGTTGGTGATACCGTCCGAACCGGGGGCTTTGCGGGTTGCGAGTCCTTTTATGATGTCTTGCACTTCGTCGGGAGTGACGGGAGGCAGAGGATCATCAGGGTCTTCGACTGGCGGGAGGGAGGCTCTCCGTTCGACTTCAGCGTTCACCTCGTCGAGGTGCGCTCTGTCTACTGGTTGAGAGCTGGGAGTGCATTGAGCCTCTAGGCTGTCGGCTAGGCATTCGGCCTTTTCGAGGTTTTCGAAAGCGACCGTTTTGTCGGGGCGTGTGAGGGGAGGAACTGTGGCCTCTTCAGAGGAGCGGAGCTTCCTCTGGAGTTGCCAGAAGGCGTGGTGGGTGGGCTCGAGTTCGCCGATCAACTTATCCCATCCCTCGGAGCGCCACTCCCCTATGCGTTTCTTTACAGCACGCTGTAAATGGCGCATGTGGGATTTGTTCGCGTCGCAGGGAAAAGAGTCGTAGGCACGAATGGCAGCGTTCTTCTCGGTCATCAGTTCACGTACGTCATCGGGCAGTTTCCAGCGATGGTCTTCCATCACTGGAACTTCCCGTGAGCAATCCGTCAGTACGGATTGAACGTGCTCTGTGAACGAGTCGATCGCCCCAGTCGTGTCTGCGACTGAGATAATTTGCTCGGGGATGGAGTCTAGGTGGGGAGACGTGGTGGATTTCAGTCTTTCGCTTACTTTCCTCCAGTCGGTGACTGTTTTGGTCGGGGGGGGCTGGTTGGGGTCGTGCGGGGGGCCCGAATAGGGGGCCAGGTGCAAGATGACCGGGCGGTGGTCAGAGTTAAGCTCTTGTACCGTCTCGATAGACTGCAAACGGAGGTTTACATTCTTGAGAAGCGCTACATCGAGAACGTCAGGAAGATGGGCGGGGTCGCCCGGGAAATGAGTGGGATACATCGGAGCGATGATATCGAAATTGAGGGAGTCGCCTAGTTTGAACACGATCCTACCTCTGGTAGAGGTCGTGCTGCTATTCCAAGCGGGATGTTTGGCATTGAGATCCCCCGCCATGATGACGGAGTCACTCATACCGAAGAGGGTAGTGAAATCGGTAGTGAGAGAGATGGGATCCTCCGCACCATTGGTGGGCGGGATATAGGCGGAGATGATGGTGATTGCGGGGTGACCGGTCATGCCGAGCCGACAGATAGAGATCTCTAGCTGAGAGATTAGGGCGGGCGGGTCTATCGGGATGCAATGGAGGGACTTCCTATAGTAGATGAGTGTACCGCCCTTGTGGCAGCGAGCCCTGTCATTGCGAACTATCTTGTAGTTGGCAATGTTCGGGTTCCGCAGATGGGGCTTCAGGAAGGTTTCCTGGACTAAGAGGACATCGAGCTGGTGATCGCGGAGGAAGGCGGCGATCTCATCGCGTTGATTTTTAATGCCGTTTGCATTAAAAAACCCTAGTCTAAGGGATCGGGGTTTGGTAACGCTCATTCTTTGTAAAGCCATTGGAGCTTTTTAGAAGTTGAGGGTTTGCATGACTTGCGTAATCTGAGGATACGCATTGAAAATCTCGGCGATGCGCCGAGGATTGCCGTTACAGGCTTGGATTTCCGCTGCCATGGCATTTGCGGGGGCAATAAAAGCTGCGTAAGCACCGATTATTACCTCCATGCTGCTAGGCTGGGGGCGGGAGGCGGGGGTCGGGGGGGACCTACTGGGACCAGCGGGAGCCCTGGGCGCGGCGGCGGGAAGGGCTACCGGTGGGGCTACTGGGACCGAGGGGCCTACTGATGGCGCGGGGATGACAGTTGCCATCAGCGCTGGGATAGTCGGGGGTGGGGGGGGCACCGAAGCTGCGGGAGCTTTGAGGTGGTTGAGGTTCGCCCATGGGGAGGGCCTTTGGGGACTGAGCCTATCGGGCATCTGGGAGGAAGGGATCGGGATCCTCACAGAGGGGCTTTCCCTTTGCTGACGGTCGCTCGCGCGCTTCGTCAGTTTGGGAGAAGAAGACTTGGGAGCCTTGGGGCAGCCACGGTAGTTAGCCGGGTGCCCGGATTGGCCGCAAAGAACGCAGCTCGGTGGCTCTGTGCACTGAGAGCGGTCTTTGGGGCGGGGACAGTCTGACGTGCCGTGGGCACCTAGACACTTGACGCATCTAGGTGTCGCGTAGCAGTGGGATTGGGAATGGCCATACAGTTGGCACCTGTGGCATTGTCCGATGAGGTTGGACTTCCTGGGTTTCTCGATAGAGATACCCGAGAGGGAGCAAACTGACTTCACCTTGAAGATGGGGTGATGTCCTTCAGTAGGGTCGCAGATGACCAGGACCATGTCGTAGACTAGGCCCTTCCATGCTTTGTGCAAGCGATGGACTGCTGAGACGGGGATGCCTTGTGAAGCAAGGTCTTCTTTGATCTCCTCGGTGGGGATTTCTTTGGGGACGCGCCTGATGATTACGCGGGTGGGGACTTCCTCCGGAAGGGAGTACGTATGGAAGGGGTAAGCCCTTGTCTGGAGGAGACGGGTAAGGTCCCTGTAGTCCGAGGACGAGGCGACCGTTACCTTAATACCCTGTTGGGTTGAGCGGGCGTTCGTGTAGTTGATCTTTTGATCAACACACGCTTTGGAGATTTCTGTCCATTTGGACTTATCCTGGACATAGATGGGGGGCGGGGGTCGTGGCTTCTTTGCGTTCGAAGCGGGAGGGGTAGCCGAGAGGCTAGAAGCGGGGGAGGCCTGCGGTGCGGCGGAGGGTGGGGTGGGGGGGCGGGGAGCGGGGTTTTCCGCGACCGACTTTTTGGCCTTGTTGGCGTGAGAGGAGGCGTTCTTCTTTCTCTTGCCTCCCTTTCCGACGACTATATAGTCGTCTTCCGAGGAGGACGAAGAGTCAGAGAGGGCTTCCTCTGAGTCGGATTGAGATTGGGGTACGGACGTGTCCATACTCTCCTGAGTATCAGCTGCGATAGCGGCTGGCACGGAAGGTGCGGGATCGGGGACTGGCACGGACGGTGCGGGTTTCGGGGCGGACACGGAGGGAGCGGGTGATGGGGCTGGCACAGAGGGTGCGGGTTTTGGGGCGGGCACAGAGAGTGCGGGTTTAGGGGCTGGCGTGGAGGGTGCGGGTTTTGGGGCTGGCACGGAGGGTGCGGGTTTGGGGGCTGGCACGGAGGGTGCGGGTTTAGGGGCTGGCACGGAAGGTGCTGGTTTGGGGGCGGCGGCTGGCACTGAAGGTGCAGGCGAGGGGGCTGGCACGGAGGGTGCGGGAGGGGAGGCGGCGGCGGCCTCGGGGATTTCGCCTGAGTTTGGCGGAAAGAGGGGGCTGACTAGCGCATCGCTGAAGTCAATGTCGATGTCTAAGACCGAACCGGGAGGGCGTCTAAAATTTATGAGACGCTGGCCATATTGGGTGAGGAAAGAGGGGTCCTTGAAGAGGACCTCTCTAGCGAACGCCAAAATGACCGCGTCTGCCATGATCGGGAAGGGGGCGGGGAGAGGGAAGAACCATGGGGGGCGTGAAAACCTAGCACCCCGGGTGGATGGGCCCGGGGGTGTGAGATCCTACCCTCCCTGTCGGGTGTGAGACAGGGAGGTGAGTACCTGAAGTGAGCCCTAAGCTTACAGAAGATGGAAATTCAAACACAAATATATATGATTTATACCGATCTGTTCCCATGAGAACCCCCCCCCTCCCCCCTCGATCCCCTGCTAGTTATTCTTCTGTTTTAATCTCTGGCTTACTTGGCCGGGCGAAAAGTTTCTGCTGGCGGGAAGGGATTGTGTTTTGTTTTTGTCGTGTTTGATGAGAGGGGTAGGCAAGGAAGCGCGGGTGAAATTTGATTTTTTTCTGGCTTTATGCCCCCCCTTAAGAGCTCGTGGTATGTATCCTGGTTAAATATCCGCATTTTTGCCGCACTAAGATTAACTTAGGATATAATGTGTGGCGGTCTTGTAAAATAATATTTAGACGCATCTTGTTACATTGAAAGCCGACCTGAAAACAGGAAAAGGCGAGGCGGATGTCTTAATCCGCTTAACCTCTCTGAGCGTACAGTAAGATTAACGATTATTACCTAAGAATTTCATGCAGGATCAAGTATTTCGTTATCCCTATCCCCAGAAACCCGAAACATATACCTTTCGTCCCAACCCCTTCAAACCGAACAACAGGCAGCAGGACATAATAAATCGCGTCTTAATTACGTGCTTATGGCAAATAATTTGGCAATTTTAAGTCCCCATTCTGCGTTGAATGTCGAGGTGTTTACGCAACCAATTCTGTTAGCTTTTATAACAAAACCGCAGCAAATTAGCTTCTATTGTCAGTTAAACTCTGGCGGTTGTTATGAAGACTCCTATTGTTTTGTTTACAAATTTTGCGTATGCAATATTATTATAGTTCTTGTTTGAATATGTAACTGAAATTAATATTAGAGAAGTTTAGGTAGGGTTATGAGCGCAAGATAAACCTGACATTTCGCTTCTTGTTTTCATAGCTAGTGCCAGCTGACAGATCATAAACATATTACCTAATGGCAATGCTCTTGGATTATATTCCATAATAGAAATTTAATGCACGTCTTTGACTCCTTATAACGTTGTGTTCTTAAAACAACAATTTTAATTTAACCTTCTATACTTATAGTATAATCACGCCTTCTTTCCATGGGGCTAGGTAGAAATAACAGAACGCCACCGGCTACGATCCTTCATACTCCTTTTGCTTCTTTTACGTTCTTATACACAGTTGGTTGCGAGTACTACGAACCTGACCTTTTTGATGAACATCACTAATAAGGTCACTAAATGTCCTTCTAGCCTTGTAAATACCAATTGCTAGTCACCTTTCATTCATCCTCTCAACATGACTAAAGCATCTAAAATACTCTTTTCAAATTTTGTCTCAACTTTGCGGAGGAATGAGGTGTAATTCCTCAGCCTATTGATAATTACACCACACATGCTTCGCAAGGAACGCATAACCTTCAATTATAATTTGCTGCTACATATTACCAAGAAATATAAGTCGAAAATAAATCCCAATTAACTAACAGAACGATCCCAATCATCTCATTTTCCGGAAACTGATTTCGAGAAGTTAACGGCTGATTGATTTTTCTTAAAGTGGAATTTCTTTTTTTAGGTTTAGATCCAGCCTTGCCATTGTTTACAATTGGGAACAAGGACGCTAGGCTGGATAAGCATGATGCTCGTCATGTGGAGGTGATACATACCTGTGGAGGATACCTCGGCTTCGCGTCCCCATTGGGTCACATTGACTTCTATCCGAATGGAGGAACAAGGCAGCCTGGATGTGGATTTGATTACAGAGGTATGTATGTATACGTCGAATCATTACCTGTGTTCGGCCATGACACGGAACTTGACAGAGCAAAGGTGTTGTTACAGTAGCATAGTTTGCGAACCTCCGATCTTTTCGTCAAAAAACATGGAGTCAAAGTGACGTCTGCGCTGCCACCGACACACACGACGCCGTGGAAGTAGCGAAGTTTTGGGCCAACAAGAACTACCGGTCCATTCTGTAAAATTCACACCGCGCACCGTGAAAATTTTGGTGAAGTGAGCTTAGAGTGATTCCACCTGATGCTAGGGATATGCAAGGGATTGACACTATTGTATCAGGCCTATAGGGAATAGGGATTGACACTTTGCATCAGGCCTATACGGAATAGGGTTTGACACTATTAACAGCTTTAAAGAATGGATCGGTTGAGCTTGAAGCGCGGAACTCAAGGCTACTGTTAGCCTTGAGTTTGGCATGACATCTCTTTAGTAGGTAGGTACATGAGACTCTCTGGAATTTTGTCATCGGTAATAGGGGAATGAAATTTAAGGTGCCACTAGTCGCTGTTTTTTCCATACAAATTTCGGGAGAGTATTACTCCACTGTTTGACATTGTCCATCCAAACTTAAACATGATATCGTTTTGAATTTTTATTAATTTTTTCTGTACGGAAACAGAATAGTAAAATAAAAAGCCATAAAAAAAATATGAGCCAACAAAGATTCGTTTTTCTTGCTATTTTTAACGTAACTTTGGGTGTTAATAAGTAATAAAAGAACTGTAAAATCTTCTAAACAAACTCAGTTATCGAAGAGTTCAATAAACTTTATTTATAATTGATTTATGCAGTGGTTTTTTTATAAAACTTGATTTTCGCGCCTATCAGTTCGGAACGGTGTTTCTGTGCGTGATAACTAGACGTTGTGCGTGTAGACTAGCGTCTAACTGCTCATCACTGATACTAGCTCTGTCGGACACGAAGCCAGATGAGACAACGTGTTTTTTGGACATGACCACCCGTGAGTTTGAGCTCGCGACTACTTTACTCTTCATAAACTATACACGTGTAGTTCGTTTATTCTCATAGTTTCATTTCATTTCATTTATTCAATAACAATTTACATTGTGTCTAAATGTTTTACAAGATTATATAGTTAAAATAAGCAAATAATTATAATTAATAACAAATTAAAAACAGAACTTACACCAATATTATTTACATTTTTTTAAAAGTTCAAAATTAAAAAAAAATGTCAATAAGAAAAAAAAAATAGTGCCTACCTTCCTATTATCGTGTGTACCTATGATTGTGCAAAAGGTTTTATACGAGTATCACAAATTGTGGGAGTCTAGTTAAAGCTTCCATGCTAGACTAGGTACCTGAATACAGCGGTAAAGTTTAAACCTCACGTAATTTTTAAAAGATAAAATTGTTAGATGCGGTGAAGTTAACTTTAAGAGTTAGCATAAAGTACACGTCAGCATAATTGAATTAGTAGCGCACTCTAGCCTCCAAGATTTTATTTAGATTTATAAAACTGATCAGAATTAATCTAATTATCTGATCGAAACCGAGATTGGGTTAAACCAAGTTTTTTACACTTAGGTTTATTAAATTACTAACTGAGCCCCGCCCCGCGCCCCACGACCCGCGGTTTCTCCCGCATAAGTCTCGATTCCGTGGGAATATTGGGATAAAAATCCTATATCCTAATCCAGGTCATGGTGTACCCAAGTGCCAAATTTCATCCAAATTAGTTTAGCCGTTTTAGCTTGAAAGCGTAACAAACATGCAAAAAATCAAATCTTTTCTCTTTATAATATTAGTTTATATTTAGGTTCAATTAAAATACACGTTATCTAGCTTATTATATATACCTTAATCAGATTTTATGTTTGCATTTCAAATTGTACTCAAAACACCTTATACAAAAAAACTTCAAGCTAAAAAATCGTAAATTTATTTTAATGAATCTCTTTGGGAATAAACTCTAAACTAGAAAAGTATTGAAAATTCTTTTCTTTGGTATAAAACAAACAAAAAAAAATTCAATACCTACTAACAGTGGCACAGGTCGATTGATCAGGTTAAGCTACGCTTGCCGCGGTTAGTCTCTGGATGGGTGACCATCTTTACTTACCGAGACCCCTCCGTGCCTCGGAAAGCACGTTAAGCCGTTGGTCCCGGCTGTCATTCGTGCATATTTGACAGTCGTTACGGGTAGTCACAGAAGCCCGAAAGTCTGACAACCAGTCTTACCAAGAGGTATCGTATTACCCATCAGTAACTGCGTTGTGGAGGCCAGATAGGCAGTCGCTTCATGTAAAATACTGGTATTCAGTTGCATCCGGTTAGACTGGAAGCTGATGATTTTAGACTTTTTCCAAAGCTGTTATTTAAATAGTGGTGATGAGAACTTTTATGGAGTCATCATCTAGGAATCCCCTCGTCTGTTAGGCAAACTTTTTAGGTTCGTTACCAACAGAAAAATTGAACTCTTAACTGGCCATAGACGTAATACCTACCCTGTCTGAAACCGATGTCAAAGGTTCGACTGAAAATTAACTTCACATGCATGCTCGAACATAACGACAAGCCCTCTTGAAGTTAATTAAACTTGATTGACAAACCAGAATAATTAGCTAAATAGCTAGTGTCTTTAACATACAGTGGGTATAAACCTACAGGGTTGCTGGGACATCGACGCACAACGTGTTACCATGGATTCAGTACGTACGGGGGGCTACTTCAATTGGGTACCCTACCCCAGTTGATGCTTTCAAGGGGGGTACCCAATTGATGTAGCCCACTGTACCACGATTATGTACCAAACAGCGTTAAAAAAAATCGTTGTTCCATATATTTTGACCGCGAGGAATTGCACTTTTCTAGGAAACATCAGAGGGGTAATTCTCGTAATTTTAAACGCGTTCTCAGTCTCAATCTGTCAATACTTTTATTTTCCCTACATTTTGACAAGTTTTTCACATTTGTTTGTCGCCAAGATGAGACTGCGACTAAATTTCGAACGATTTAAATTACGAGAAAACGCCTTCTGATTTTTTTTAAATAACACACGAAATACAGGTGGGTCCAGCAGAATCATAGGTAGGTATACTGCATTCATGGCAACAGGTGCGTCGATGTCCCTGGCACCCTGTATAGAGACTACCACTATTTATTACTGCCTATTGTGTTGTTACCAGAGACTAAAGAATATATATAATAAAATTGGTTCACTTATCCAAGAATTTATAGCCCTTCTCAGAAAGTTCGTTTTTCTAGACTTTCATCCGTTATTTACGTATAGGCCATGAGGCGCTGACATCAAAAAGCCAATTCCCGTAATTAAAAACGTTTAAAATCTAGTCGCAATCTCATCTCAGCGACAATCAATGTCAAAAACCTGTCAAAAATTTTAGGATTTTAGAGGTATTTTTGAAAGATTGAGACTGAGATCAAACTGTAAACGTTCTTAAAATTACGAAAATGGCCCCTCTGATGTCAGTTGGTATAGATCGCTACGGGCAAGTGCCTGCTCGTCGATGTTAATGAGCTTATAATTATGACGATCATCAACAATATTTCACAGGAGACTGCAGCTTATTGTCTCTATCCAGTACCTTATACTGTCCGCTTTGGAAGCTCGTCTTCGATTCATCTTAGTCAGATACTAGTCGTAGTTAAAGTAATATATTTCGTCCAAGATATACCACGTGCGATGTTAGATGTCGGGTGATAAGAGTATATAAGAGATTTTTCATTAGGGATTTCTCAGCAACATCCCGGTGTCCGGATTTGTGCCCGGTTAATGGCAATAGGCTCCCCCCTGTTACATGGGACTTAAAGATAACTGGCAAAATGTGGTGTACTCTAGTAAGTGTACCTCATCTCTAATAGATGTACCTCAACATTACCCTTCGAGGAATACAGACGTGTCGTTATGACGTTATATTTTTTCCTTTATTTCCTACCAGGTTTATGTGCCCACAACCGTGCCCACATGTTCTTCGCTGAGTCCATCATATCTGATGTGCCGTTCACTGCAGTCAGGTGCACGAGTTACAACGAGCTCTACTATACAGGGTCCTGTAGAGGCACTGGCGAGACCCTGATCATGGGCGGATTTGATATACACTACGGGTGAGTTTGCTAAGATAGATAATAAATGTTTTAGAAATCTTATTTCAAATCGAACGATTGATTTTGGAGGCCTTTAACGACTTACTAAAAGATCTTAGTTACCTAGCTGCTTTATTTATTTGAATTAAGAAACGAATTTACTTCTGAGAATATTTGCTAAAATAAATACACTTTATTAAGGATCCCCAGTCAGTAAGTCTTTAGAACATTTATAATTTGACTACCGGAAGTCGGTATTTGATATATATCTTCCAATTAATTAACATTTTAGCTATGATTCCCTCGCTCATTCGTTCTCTTAGAACATTCACTCCAGCGACTCAAACAACAAAAGAAGGTTATTTTAAGTATTCATGAGAACGGTTAACTTTTCGTCGCTTCTATGTTTAATTAAACAAAGAACACTCGTTTGTTAAGCAGTAACAACATTAGCTTAAATCTTTGAGATCAACGTTCATTGTTTCGTTTCAGGAAGGATGGTATTTACTACCTAAGGACAAACGCTGAGAAACCCTACGCACTGGGGGACGGTGACCCAACATGAATTACGATAAAATATTAATAGCCCGGTTTGCCAACTTCGCCTATAAATTAAATTTTCAAAGAAATTATTACGGAGCGGTCCGTTTTTATTCGCGGCCGCTGCCGTCCGGACCGTTGTTAATTATTAACAAGGCTCTGCTGATGGAAACTTGCTTCATACGGCATCTCTGTCATGGGCCGTTATTTATATTATGCTCATAAAGTACATATAAGCATAGCTTCAATATACAATGTGTTTCAGAGGGGACCAAACTTCTGGGCCATCAAACTGAATAACTTTTTCCCGGTGACCAACACTTGGCCCAAATGTATGGGACGACAGTTTTTTTTTTTTCATGATTACGATGATGTTGCTCCACGGGAAAAAGTTGTTCAGTTAGATGGCATGTACCTACTACACCCGCAAGTTTGGTCACACCCCTTTGAAACACATTATATAAGTTATTAAGTGTAGTAAACAATTTTCAGCTGACGTTGACAGTTTTTCGAGTAATAACAATTGAAGAACTCTTTCACAACCTTATTGTAGAGAATATACTTATGTCGCATTAATTAGTTTTTATCGAATTCAAATAACTGTGAATTAGTTTCAGCACGAGCGCAAGATCCGTACAATAAAATAACGGACTGTTTTTGTTATTACTGTTATTCGCAGAACTCTAGTAGAAATGAGTGTTTTTTTTTTTAAGTTCATTCGCGTTCTGATTTTTATTTCATGCGTTCAAAATATCAAATGCCGCTAAATAGAGTTTCAATTTATGTATATGGGAAATTGATTTGGTTGGCGAATCTCCAAAATACGGGCAACAATAATTTGTTCTTTTTTACGAGAATTAATTCGCGCCCGCTCGTAAAGAATAAAGTTTGTATTGAGCAGTGGTCAATGGAATTTAATAAAATGCTTAATTATTACAATTTGTATATTTTATGCATAATATTTTAAGTGAGTACGTATGATTCCTATTATTTATGAAAGGTTTAAAATTGTAGATATCTAAGTGTCAAAAAATATTGTAATAGGTTGCTCTCTCGCTGTTTCTTACGGCATTGCATATGTTTTACAAATAAAGAAGCAAGAACATACTCATTGGCGATTTCCTCGTGTAAATATAAATAACATTCAATCTCTAAGGTTGTCCACGAAAAATAATATCCTTACGTTTTTTTTAAATTTCCCGTTTATTGTCAGGTTATATGTTGATCAAAAAATTATTCGAAACCGTAACAAATAGGTATTTGCAGAAAAATAATTATTAGAATCATCTTTAAGTAAGAATTCTCGTCAAATGACATGAAATAGAGCTGTATTGCTGATTTTAATGATTTTAATTCTGTAAATTCATATTTGCTACGGTCGCGAATCATATTTTGATCAACATACGACCAACATAGAGAATCTGAATATTGCGGGATACTCAGGCGCTTTCGCCATAAAACAGCAAACTTTATATTGTACTTTTTCTGCTACGACATGGGAACAATTCCAAAAAGTATTGACTACAAGAAAAATCGTGTTTCTCTTGTAATATCATAAAAAGGACAGAGAAATTTCCAACTTTGTTCCATATTGTTCTTAGAAATATTTTTCATTTTGCCTTGAGTGTGTATCGACGAGGTTTCGGAGCCACTTGAGAATAACTCGTGTAGGTAATAAAGAAGTATTGATGTTAGTACATAATAGTACCTAAGTGAATGTGTTTATTTGCTATTTTTGTCGAACTTATTGTTAAGGTTATATATACTTACAGGGTGCTGATGAGGTTATTACTTTAAACGAAACCACGTATCTCAGGGTCACGAATTATATTTTATATCCATCTTTCAAATCTATTATAGTCGCGAATTATATTTTGATCACATTCACAGCCTGTATGTATACTTGGTTACCACAAGTAAAGCGCGCGTCACTTCGTGAGATAAAAATACTGTAAACTAAGCTCTTAGTAAGATTGCAAGCAGTGTGGAGATGAAACTTACTTCCTGAAAGCATTTTTTTTTTAATTTCACAGTAAAATTATTGTGTTCCTATTTGTAAGACTGGTCTTAGCTGTAGTAAGCTTTCGGGAAAAACACCTCGGCTTTATACCTCCTATCACAGCTCCCAGAGTTCTCAGAAAACGAACGGAAAGCCAAGACCACATGAAATACAGGCCAATATTCAATTACCATATATAGCCATTGCTTTTGCTTCCACTACCTCCAAATATATACGTACTTGAGTCGTTTGCCAAGCTTTTCATAGTTAGTCTAGAAATGGTTGGCTAGAATATTTGTATTCTCCGTGAGGTTGTTCGCTAGACACCGTTGGAATATTAACCAGAGCACGAGAAATAATGTAGCATAAACCACCGCAGTGGGACGTGCATGAAGCATGCGTCGTTGTTATGCACCCACCGTTGCCCACCTATATGTACAATTGGAAGAACTTGCGTCGTCTGGCGTAGAACGGCAGTTTGGCCAACATTGGTGGTAGAAGCTATGATAGTTTTACTTGTTCAAATGTTTTGTCAAATCGAAGATCGTAGACACGCTGTATGTTGGTGCCGACACGTTCTAGTAGGTTGTTTATATTTCCAGTCCAGTAAATAACGATGGACGATATGGGGGGAACTGGTTTTTATTTTTATTTCTTCATTTATCATCATCTGCCTAGCCTTTTCCCAACTGTGTTGGGGCTGGCTTCCAGTCTAACCGGATGCAGCTAAATAAATGATGATTCAAGTATATCTATACAAATAATAAAGCTGAAGAGATTGTTTGTTTGTTTGTTCGCGCTTATCTCTAGAACTAACAGTCGGATTTTAAAAATCTCTTTGCATTTCATAGCTCAATTTATGAGAAAGGTTATAGACTATTTAATATCACGCTACAACCCTTAAAAGCCGGGTGGTGGTGTGAAAGAAGTGGTGCGGGTCGGAGGAGCAAGAAATTTCATACGAACGAAGTCACGGGCAGAAGCTAGTGTCGATATAAAGTGGTTTCTATAGTTTTCAATCAATATCCGTTCAAATCAAATCGAACCAGCGGGTTACCTTAGACAGACCGCGTAAATATTGAAAGTGGCCGTATGGATAAAAGTAATGATCCCATGGGCATAGGAACTTTCTTTCAGCTACATAGTTATTGCTGTGAAACATTAACTTCAGAAAAACCATTCCTTATTTTTCTTTTTGGCAGTTTTTTTTTTGAGCTATTCTTTGGCCTGTGAGAGGAAGTATATTTCGTTCTAGCCCCTAAGTGAACGTCAGTACGTCTTGCATTGTTCTCTCTGGAGACTCAGGTCTACTTTATTGTTCTAAAGGCAGTCAACATGCTTCAATGTACATTTTAAAATCATTTCAAATACATTCAGTGTACTCTCTGGGCTGGGAATCGGTTACTAGATTCGAATTCGTGATGTAAAAGGTTATTTGCTAAAAACTTATGTGAAAAGCGAATGAAATAAAGGTATCGACGCACAAGCTACAAATAAAGAGGGAAACACATGTTGTAGTATTCAGTCAATCGTAATAAATGAACTGTGTATGTTCCTGTGGAGGCAATGCCTGTCTGAATCACGTCGGTACACGATCCTTTTGGCGCGAATTCGAGCGCTGCTGGGTGCCAAGCCTTTATCACAATGGCTGCTATTTGATTAATTATTCCTGATAGCTTCTTGAGGAAATGTTAGTGGAACATACAGTGTCTTTTTTTCGACGGCACGGATTTGTTAATATCAGTTTGAGATAGAGATATTACTGAAAGCTATGCATAAGAAAATGCTGCCCTTGCTTCTGACAAAATCATAAATATGTCGGAGAAATCATTAGTAGCTACTTCATTAGGAGCTGACTTGACAACGAGGCGGAAGCGCTGTGACGACAACGCTTCGACGGAGTCATTCGTTTGACTATTCGGAACGCCAGCGCCATCTGGTGGCACTCGACAGAGTCTAGCCTGAGTTCGTGGGGAGTTGAGGAGAGCGAGCAGCGAGGTCATAGAGGAAAAAATTAATATCGAGGTGGAGCGGCTCTCTTGGACATTGTACAGACGCCAGCACATCAACCTACTACAATCTGTCAAATTTCTTTAATAGATTTTCAATTTTATCGCTAAAGCGTAAAGTTCAAAGTTGAATGGGAAAATTTTACAGATTGTAGTAGGTTGATGTGCTGGCGTCTGTACATCGTACGGACAACATGTGCTCAGAAAGTTCAGAAACTGTCCCGCGTTCCGTATCTGGTTGTGTCGTGTACTTACAGTGTGCGATTCACTGGTCTGATTAATTTGTTCATGAAACTATTATGTGATTTGAACTGCAAACCGTTTTTCTATTGCGAAATAACCAACACTACCAATAGTACGCCCACAGTAGTTAAAATATGGCTGATAATAACGAGACACACACACCTTCTCCGTCAAATAGTCGTCGTACAGAACGCCTTATGTTTTGCTATAGTAAAATAAGCAAATAATAACTAATACCTAATTAATTAATAAAAATAATTTAAGTAATTAAATCCTAATATATAGCGTCGAAAAATTCATCCGCATCGCTGTCGACTGGTAGGTAATGTACCCAAGAGACTGGTGGCGTTCCCATGTTGATTTGCTATCGTGGATGTTGTTACGCTATCGGTAAGTTGGCATATTGAAACGATAAATACTCTGTAGGTAAGTACCTACGTATATTATGAATCCGTACAGTTAATGAGATTTTGAGTTTATGTCCGCAGACCGGAAAATATGCTTAAATGTTTTAATGAAAATTACAAATTCTAAACGTATAATAGCATAGAAAATTTATTTCATAAAGCTTCATAATTACGAACTTATTTCGTATAGAATCTCCTTTGTTCAACATTTAATTGTCCAAAATATTACATCCTCATTTCATTTTCTGTAACATAATATTTAGTTCCTCGACTTCTCGTTCTCTTAACACTTGGGTAAGTACATAGAATTTGCACCTTTTGCTATTATATAAATCTGGTCGAGCGTTCTGAAATAGAAGCTCCATTGAAAAGCGTTAAATACGAGGTAGAAAATATTTAAAGGAATACTGTTGGGCAGTGTGAACCACTCACATGTCGTGAAAATTGCGGGAAACAACTATCTAGTCCATTAAATAAATTGCTCTCGTTTTGAGAGCGTCCCACAAAAAGCATAATATGGCGAGATGTTTTCTCAGACGTGAAGTTATAGCGCGGACGAGAATTCTGATGTTTCATCCGCTTTTATACGTGCTGATTATTTTATTACCTGCTCTTCGAGCAAGTGTTTTTCCTTCTTATATTTTAGTTAAGCGGAATTGGCACGGCAGAATAGGTATGTTTCATGAAAGTTCAGTTTTTGATTTTATTTTCAATCTTTACTGCAGGTAATTGCCTAACACACTAATGGTGGCAATGGCTTTAATTTTGACAGTAGAACAATATTCATTGCGTTATTTAAGTTGTTGAGCAGACAAATTTTTCAAACATATGAAGCAATGGATAAGCAATATCCTTTGAAACCATTCAAATTGTAATTGATTGAATTAGGGAGCTAATTATTTATTTAAATACAATGTAGATTGGTCCCAGCAGTCATTCAAAGATTTTTGACAGTGGTTACGTGTATGCATATGAAGTTTTATTAAAATTTGTTTTTTCGATTTGAAAAACAAGGGCTTGAAAGTTTGAATGGAATGCCGTACGTCGTCAACGCTCTTAATATTTATATTCAAGTTATAAGCAATTGCGATAACTAGAGCGATGTGTTTTCGCTATTGTTGAAGACTTTGTAAGATTTTGTGGTATCTCATTATCAAGACGGTCGAAAGAGATTTGTGCCCAGCCTATGCTAAGGGCAAGTAATCTTTACATCTTTGCATACCCCTTCGAGGCCTGGGTGCTTACTCTCGAATATAATTCCAATAGATCGACATTGGTCAAACGTCAGTTGATTGAGTTAAACATCAGGGATTGGCTAGACTCAGTGAGTCCAGCCAATCCCTGACGTTTGACTGACAATTCCAATGTCGATCTATCGGAATTATATTCAAGAGTAAGCACCTTGATATGATTTCATGCCATGTACTTAAAAAAGGTATACCATTATTCTCTAATTTACTACCTCTTGTGTCTGGATAATTAATCAATGAAATCTTCACTAAGTCATAATGTGTAATAGCAGGTTAAAACCTGCTACTACACATTATGTTATGTATGTATACTGTTGATTAATATCAACATTCATCATTATAGGTAATTTGAGCTAGAGGCATTCGGAATCTGCATCGATAGTCAAGTAATACGTTCTAATGAATAGCTGTATGTTAGCGTACTCTTGAAATGTTGGTTAATTTGTGTCTCAAACATAGTCGTGTCTGAGAATCTGGAGGTTTAGTGGAAGCATTAGGTATTAAAGTGATTTTGGGATTTGATCTGTGATTATGACACTTATTATTTTACAGCTAAGAATAACATAAACCGAAAGATGGATATTCGTTTATTGAATATCATGGCTAATTAATAACATCCACATGGACCGATCTTTAAGAGGTTAAGCAATGCTTGCTGAGGTCGGTCCACGCTGTCATTCGTAGATCTTTGGCAGTTATTACAGGTAGTCAGAAGCTTGAAAGTCTGATAACCAGTCTTGCCAAGGGATATCGTGTTACCCAGTAAGAAACTGGGTTGTGGTGGTCAGATAGGCAGTTGCTCCATGTAAAATACAGGTATCCTGCTGTCACACTGGAATCCGACCCTAACGTAGTTGATAAAAGTTGGTTATATCCAATATTGTCGATGAGTTGTATTGAACCAAGCGGAAGAATAATGAAAAGCATCAAAGCTTTTGCGCTATTTCTATAGAGTTTTGTTTCAACAATAAAATGTACGTTTTAATTTCCAGTACTATGTAGTCCAGACAAAAGAAAACAATTGATATTAAAAATAGGACATATCGGCTCGTATATGTATACATTTACCGTCTATTATTATCAGATATAATAATCGATAATATCTGATAATAATAATCTACACTCTATTGGTAAAATATTATTATCAGATATTATCGATTATTATCAAACTTGTTTATTACAGTTACTGGCTTGTTAATAAAATAATCATCTCGAGATTAACGAAAGTATTTTTAGTTTAAATTAAAATATACAAAATAACATCTAATGTCCACGGTAATATCGTCAAGAAATTATTTAAGCGTACAATAGTTCTCTACGAGTTGTCAGGGTACCGGGAGGTATTATAATAATAATAATAAATAATAATATTTATGTTTGTCTCGTACCTATTTCGTGCCAATAACTTTTAACTGACTCGCGGAGAGTCCATGTAAGCACCAAATAGGCTATAGTCTGTACAGTAGTTGCATCTGGAGGTATACATCGTTCGAGTAATTAAATAAACCAATGAACAAGAATAGTTGCATTAAATTGA
Organism: Gortyna flavago; assembly: GCA_963669345.1. Classification (NCBI taxonomy): domain Eukaryota; kingdom Metazoa; phylum Arthropoda; class Insecta; order Lepidoptera; family Noctuidae; genus Gortyna; species Gortyna flavago. The sequence goes on from OY770126.1 coordinate 14,099,901, forward strand.
AAAGAAAAAAACTTTGTCATACATTCCGGATGATTTATTTTACCGGTTCCAAATTTTTACAGGGTGTTCTACCCATGAATATGAACAACTTTCACTATGGGACCAGCAGTGGGAACATTATTGGCTGGTTATGCTTATGCTGTACCTTTTAGATTACTACAGTGTCAGCCAAAACATACAGCACAGAATGACCCCCACTCTGAAGTTATTTGATTTTAAATGACTTAAATCTATTTGAAACTAACAAACATTCCTGAAGTTTTGAGAATTTGATAAAAATGATGCCGTAGAGTGTGAATAGTTCAGTTTAACAATTGAGTTTCATGTAACTATGTTCTCTTTTCAGGCATCGTCCATATTTCGGGATTTAATGAAAAGTTCGACAGTAGTCACAAAATAAACATGAATTGCTCGTAAACTTACTACAATCTTTGTTCCTGTATGAAAATTATTCAAATCATCGCCATTTTGCATAGGACGAGTGTAATAAGAACGAGTGAGCTTACATGAAAGTTTCACACGGGAAATACCGCAGTTTGTGAACGCTTCAACATGTTAAAAGCCACTAACTTTATATTACCCTTTCTGTACGGATAATTACGTGCGGTTTTGTTCCCTGATATGAACGTTCGTTAAATAATAAGTTTTGTGTGTGAAATGTATTAAATGTAGATTTTTTAGGCGCTTTGTTTGAGTAAATGAAAACACAGTCTGCGGTAACGCGTATTTTTCTAGCATTGTTAGCTTGTATTTTTGACGAACTAAAAATTAAATCCTTTGTTTGGTTTTAAGCCACAGTATTTTCGTATTAGTGAGGTTTAGAGCTATATATTTTTATTCACGAAACCGGAGCTGAATTTCCATCTGGTTATGACTTAATCTCCATTTATGTGACAATATTAATGGGCTCTAACAAAACCTGTTTGCACGACACAATAAAATTAGTCTTTATTAGTCTCCATATCAATAAAAGAGCCATAATTTTATAACATGCCGCGAGACACTCGTAAAATAACATGAAACAGTGCGAATCAAAGCAATCCGTTTCGCTACGGTTATAAAGAACACAATAAAATGTTTCATGTTGATTACTGTTTCAGTAAGACCTGCAGGAAAATGATTTTTCTAATATGTATCTGAGAAAACATTGGCCCACTGTTATGATGGTTTGGTTGTAAAAAGGTAATATTGGAGGCGACTGAGCCCGATCGTAAAAAATATAGTAGGGGGCAGGTATGGACATTACAAAAGTATAGCGATTATGAACTCTGAGGAAATGGTCCTCGTGAAATATTTGTACCTTTTGAGGCAGTCGGGGTTATTGTTTGTAGTTGTGCTATACTGAATTTAATGGAAATGTGTGAGCAAGTTTTATGAACCGGCTAGGTACTGAAAATATCGAGTACGGAACATTGTAGGCCTATGTTATGAATAGCATTTTAGGGAAGGCGTGGACTATAATAAACACACAAGTTTTCGCTTAGCGATTTTCAACTTTTTTTTTATTTTTACTTGTCTCCTAACGATAATTGGGCTATCAAATGCAGGTATATTTTTTTCAAATCCCTGTGGTAGTTTCAGAGAACAAACAAACTCTTCAGCTTTGTAAAGATTAATATTAAACTGTTCTAGATATTTTTATTATGCCAATAATGAGGTCATATGACAGAAAATATCCATTTTGATCCTGGATTCAACTTTCTTCTTGAAGTCGACTGATAAAGAGGAAATAAGTAGATACCAACTGTAACGACTAATGGCTACATAAAATGTTTAATATCTGAGTTCATAATTCGATATTAAAATATTTAAAACAAATTTAAAGATGGTTCGAATACCTACATGTTAGGGCCTGTGTTATATAGGTAAAACCACAACTCATTGTATATTTACCACGTTTGGGATTTCCTCTGGCTTCCAGTTTCCCTTTGGCTCATACCGTTTCTCAAATACCCTGTCTTTTAAAACATGCATTATAAAGTTTTGCCGCCCCGTTAGGTTTCTAACAGAAATTATGTGGGAGTCTAGTGTGTATCAAAGGTGTTAATATCTCATGAAATTAACATTGTTTTATTTGTGTCAACTTTTTTGACTGTCACTGTATTTTTTTTAAATTTATTATACTTACCCATTTTAAAAGAAAACATTTAGGTACGTTACACCAAAAAAAATCCGACATTTAACAGAAAGCGTTGATCTCGATCGCTCCTGAGTCTTACAAGAGCATATACAAGGTAGAGACGAAAATATGACAATAAATTAAACTGCGTATAAAATATAGGTTGGTCAAAAACGAAAATAAAGGAGGTCATTTCCAACCACGGAGTAAATACTCCGTGTTTCCAACGCTTTAATATAATCGTAGCTAGTTTTCCGTTTTAATGATTATAATACAACTAAACAATATAAAACTACCGTTTGTAATAATATTAACGTATAATCTTGTGGAGCACAAGTTAACGTGCTTATCTTCTGTATTTTCATTCTAAAATAAAAGAAATAACCAAACAAACGATGAGGGCGCCACAAGGCGGTCGGCGTCACCTTAATATTGTGGCAGTGATTTCATTTATCGTCGTTGCGCATGGTATAAAAGATAACGATAATCGTGTAAAGCTCTAAAATAAGTAGATACTACTAACACTATGTATGTACCAAAAAAAAAACAAAAGACGCTCAAATACGATCCTTACTGAATTCCTTTTGCTTTTCCATTGAATTTAAAGGTAAGAATCTACCCTCTACTTCTAATGAACAATCAACTTAGTTAATTAACTGAATGGGCACTAAACAACAATAAACACGTATAGTTGATCGGGAAGGCGATCGATGGGAGAAGGCGAGCTGAGGGCAACTTTGATTCATTTGGACCTAATCCGGCCGCCCACTCCCCAACCTTCTCATTAAACGCCCAATTTGTTCTGGGATCATGCGAAGACTTTAATCTTGCGGCTTGGGAACTTGTCGCAAGCCTTGATGTAAGTAATTATTGATAGTTGGGTAATCAATGAATGTAATTGCAGGAGTTTAAGAGAAAATGCTGTCGTAGAGACTTTTGAAAAAGCCTAAGCAAAAAGTCATAGTTAGAGGTTTGGCTCTCGCCTATTTCCTCCTCCAATATTGGACCAATTTAAAATATCTTCCATAAACCGAATAAGAAGGATATATACTGTGTGCCTATGCTTTTCTTTTTTCATTAATAGTTGTCAAATTTGTATACTCGTCGTCGTCACGCAAAATACGCGCATTGACGTGGAGTTGCGGACAACAGCCCGTATTACCTATTACCTATACTCGTCCTCTGTTGACAGCGGTCTTATAAAAATAATCTATCTTTAAAAAGGAAAACACAGGGACATACAAGTAGTTAATATTTATTATTCTGTAAAACATTATTGCTTAATGGTCATTAACCCGAAAGAAAACGGGCGAGAGCGTTTCTATGGAGAAAAGACGACAATTTCAATTACTTTAAGTAGTTTCAAAAACATTTTATGAAGAACACTACAAATTAAAGGGGTGACTGATCGAGATAAAAAAGGGCACTCAAAGTAAAAAAGGAAAATATTAAGCTTCAATTAATTATCTCTTTAATTCTACGCAAGCAGACAGTTTTCCCAGAAAAAAAAAAGATTTAGCGCTGAAGATAATGGCACGAATCTCCTTTAATCCGATCAGTAGACGTATAATCTGTTTCTCTGAAAAACTGGAGTTACTAAAATCTCTCCTACTACTAAATCCCCTTTAAAATGTTAATGCTTTCTCATTAAAGTAAATACTTCATCCAAAAAGGGTACAGTTGAAATAGACTCTAAATTAGAAATTAATAATGAACAAGTCAAGAGTGCTCTGGAGTGACATTGAAGACCCCTAAGAAGGTTAAAGTAAGCTGTCAGACGTATTTACCCAAGTAGGTACGTTCTCACAATATCATTGAGTAGTTGAGTAGTTGAGTGTTGAGTATAGTGCTTCATGAAAAGTATAGTTAGAAAATAGAAACGTGTCGTAGGAATGTGTATTGTCGTGAACTTGCGAAGCTCACACAAAGTCGAGATTCTTCAAAAGAGTGAGGGCGGCATAAAAGCATTGCTACAAAGGCCTTTATATTTATGCGTGCACGTATTTGTGAGTGATATTACCTACCTTTGGTTAATATACCTTTATTATTTAAAAGCTTTGATTGTTCTCTAAGTGTATTGCGATGAAATACTTTTGAGGCACTTTGGAAAAATTGTCTGGGAGTTTTTATGTCTAGGCAAGTTAAAAAATGTGGCTAGAATTGGTTAGTTTCCCAAAAGTAATGGTACTTTCACAATGGACTTCATCATAGCATAATCAGCTTATAATGTTCCCACTGCTGGGACACAGGCCTCCTCTCGGTGAAAGGGAGTGGGCCGTAATCCAGTGCGGGTTGGTTTTAGTCATGTCTCTTCGTATTTTTGGTTCCAGGACATGCTTGTTTCCTCACGATGTTCCTTCACCGTTTTGAGAGCAGTGGATGAAATTAAATACACAAAGAAAAATGCCTGCCTGGGTTCGAACCCGTCAATCAGGGCCAATACCACTGCTTCCCAACGGACTTACCTACTCATTTAAAAACATCGTGTTGATTAGAATATCTGCCCGATAAGTTAGAATGACCGACGTTAAAAATCAGTCATTGTCAAAAGGCAATTACGATTACTTACTCGTTCGCAAATCAACATGGCCTTTCTTTATACCTCTTAAACGCAAAGTTTTAATGATTCTCTACCTTAACTTTAATGCACAAAGTCCCAACTTAGTTCGCTTAACGTTGGATATTGCGGCCAGAGATCGCCAACCGTTTATGTGTCTTCGACATACTTCCGAGCGTACAGTCGCGGTTAACGTCATTAGGTGGTCATGATCCTCCGTGATGCCAAAACTCTGTAAGCCCCTTAAATACTTTCAAGTGTGAGGGAATTGGGCAAGACGGTGCACTAGGGAAACTTTCACACAGCATTTTGGAAGCTTGCAACATTCTGGAGAATGTTATGGTACCAAAATTCTGCTTTGAGTTCAAGTTCGAGGTTATTATCTAATTGAAAGCCTCCCAAGAGTCAAAAAAGGTTTTGTCCTATACTATATAAGAAAGTTTATTATTTATATATATGTCGGAGAAGGTAGGTTTTAGTGTCTCGCTATCGTCAATCATACCATAATAAACGTATGGGCGTTGTGTGGGTTGTGTTGGTTTATGTGCAATAGAAAAACGGTTTGCAGTCCAAATCAGATTAATAATTTCATGAACAATTACAGTACAGTAACAAAGTAATTGCGAACAAATCGTAGGATCGATTACTGTTCGTATAGTGACAGAGTCACCCAAATATAGCGTATTTAAAATACAGGAATGTAATTCCAGCAACAAGGCTGAACTTTAGTAAACCGACAGGTTTGTCGGGAGCTAGTGCTCTGTCAGGAGTCGAGTCCGAAGACCGACACGCACTCGCCCCACAACAACTCTGTCCGATGACGCACGGAAGTACGTCAACGTGTTTACTAGAGTTGATACAAAACACTATGCTAAATCTAATAAAACTTACATTGAAAGTAATCAAATAATACAATAATAATTGTCGTAAATAAACAACGGTAATTACACAAAGTAAATCATTTTAAAATCAAAGTAACATGTCATCAATTATTTTGAACAAAACCATAGATTACAATTATCGAAATAAGTTAACAAATTCTGTTGACTACCCACAATTCTGAACCATCTCCGATATATAAATAAAGTAAGTTTAAATTTAGGGGCTTGGGGTCCGAGTGCTCATCGAATATTTCGGGACATCGCCAAGCGATTGGTTGACTCTACTCGTGACTACAGCGCTGGCCTATTTTTAGCCCAAAGAATAAATAGGCATTGCCATCCAACGTGGTAATGCTGCCAGCCTTTTGGGCACTTATCCCATTGACACCGATGCGGACGAATTATTTTATGCCCAGTGAGCACCTGCCTTTTTTAATTTTTTAATATAATTAAATTTTATATTTACTTTTATTTAGCCTACACAGTCCCAATGCTGATCGAAGGCTTCCCCAAAACCTTCCACCCCTTCGATCCAACCCTTGCGGCTTTTTTTATGCCAAAATTGGAAAAACATAGCGACTACCTTATTTTGTTTTTAAATTATTTGCATGTAATTGCTATGTTTTACGAATAAACTATTCTTATTCTATTCAATTTAGAAGAGATTAAGCAAATGATTTTTTGATCCTCAACACGTTGACATCTTACCACTAAACTAAAGCCATTATCACTTAATTCCTTTCCATCTAACTCTTCATATGCAATTCCCGGCAACAGAGTCTAAAACCGCGCGTAATAAAAAGGGCAGCCGCAACTATTTCCAGAGAGCCAGCGAACTGCTAAACTCATTTTCCGATAAGGCGAAAAGTAAACGTGTCATGCTTTAATAAGGCGAGAAATTAACCCGTCGGATCAATACGGTGGTGGTGTTAATTTGCATGCAAAAGCTTCTAAGCCCTGAGAATTTTACCTGCCGGTGGCCACTGGGCAGGCGTCACAAGAATTAATTAAAACTGCAATTTGTCTCAGTTGCATGGTAGCCTGGGAAACACTTTAGAGGGATGTCATGTGGAAACGGATGCTTATTGGTGTTTATTACCTTCTTTTAAAGGGATTTACCTAATGAAAAATAATGGTTTTAGAAATAAAATGTGATTTAAGAGTCTGTGAGGCAACATACTCGTAGACTTTTTTACAATCTTAAACTATGGAAGAAAACGTGTTGCGTCGACTCCAAGTGACATGGCAATGGGGCAGAAAGATGACGATGATGATATAACTAATCATAATTAGCTTTTAATGATCCCACTGCTGGGACACAGGCCTCCTGTCTTCGAGATGAGTGGGCTATAATCCACCACGCGGGTCCAGTGACCTCTGGATGAAACTTAGATAACCCATAATGCGGTTTAGAATCTCGCTCGAATCTTTTGGTAAATCCATCATGCCATAGAGAAAAGTCTACTTGGTCACCAAAGTACTAGCTTACACTCAAAGAGATGATAGGTACTATCATAACCGAAAAAAAATTATACCGCTTTCCTGTCTGGGGACACAACTCAGGATCATAGTATCCGCAACCTCATAGGCTTAGATCAATAAACCGATCCAATTTATTCTTTGTGAAAAATAAATAGGATCATGGAGAGCACATATAGAAGTTTATTTGTCAACCGCACAAACAGCGTAACTTACTAGTGAATAAGTAAAACCTCCGCAAATAAGGGCTCTGTGCAAATACAATCTTTATTTAAACTAAAGGAATAATGTGCTTCCGAACTAGTTTGGGATTTAATAAACAGCTGTGTGGTGATAAATTTTGATTTTTAACCGACGAAAAAACGGAGGGGGTTCTCAATTCGACGCGAATATTTTTTTTTTTTTTATGTGTGGCCACGCATATCTTTTTACAGGGTAGTCCGATTTTGATAATTCTTTTTTTATTGGAAAGGCTTTAAATACCCTGAAGTTGGTCCCATATATGATGATTGATTGTTCACTCACTGATTGTAATGTTATGACCACGCAGCGCGCGGTTTAATTTTTTTGTTAAAAAGTTTTTATATTCAGCCGACTTCAAAAAAAGTTTTTGTCAAAACATAGGTACAGTTGATTTAATAGTAGAGCAGTGGCTGCTCAGTGCTAAAGGCCCCGATTTATGAGTCGTAACTCGTGGGTTTGAACACAGACAGGCGCAATAATTTTACCACCACTGCTCTCAAAACGGTGAATGAAAATATCGGGAGTGTACCAGCATGTCGTAGAACCAAAAAATTGGGAGACATGACACTGGGCCCGCGTGGTAGCTTACAGTCCACTCCCTCTCGAAGAGAGGAGGCTTCTGTCCCAGCAGTGGGAACATTCTAGTTTTACCGTCCTGCTTTTTCATTGAAATAGATAATATCTAGATATTTCTTCTTTCATCATCTGCCTCATCATCCTCTGCCTAGCCTTTTCCCAATTATGTTGGGGTCGGCTTCCAGTGTAACCGGATGCAGCTGAATACCAGTATTTTACATGGAGCGACTGCTTATCTGACCTTCACAATCCAGTTACTGAGTAATACGATACTCCTAAGTAAGACTGGTTGTCAGACTTTCGGGCTTCGGACTACCCGTTACGACTGTCAAAGATCCACGAACGACAGAGGGGACCAACGGCTTAACGTGTTTTCCGAATCACGGAGGGGTCTCGGTATGTAAAGATGGTCACCCATCCACGGACCAACCGCGGCAAGCGAAGCTTAACCTGATCGATCTACCTGTGCAGCTGTTATTATTTAGCCACGGGCCCCTCTACATATTTCTTCTTTCATTCCTATTTGGATTTTCTCTGTCTTGCTAAAAGATTGTTGTCTGTCCATAACGACTTGTCTTCACATTAGCATATCTAATAATTTTGCACGTGAAGGTGTTTTTATGCTTTCGTAAAGGCGTGGAACAAAAATTGTTTGTTTGTTTGTAAGGAATGTATTCGTCCCTGAAAGTTTTCCTAGCCACAAAAAATGCGTGATGTATAATATCTAGTGGAGCTTACGTCACTGGGAAAGTGTTCTGGCTCAATATCAGTGGAGATACTCATATATTATCGATATTTTCTAGGAAACTTTTAGAGAATTATGTGGAAATCTTACAAATAAATAAAATTGAAGTGTCTCTTTGTAATGTCAAAAAAACAGCTATATACTAAATGCAAGTATATCAAGTATATACAGTACATGATATAACAACAATATTTTTTAAATATTTTTGCCTGTTTGTCTGTCTGTTTCTTTCGGCTAATCTCCGAAACTGCTGAACCGATTTTGACAGGACTTTCACTGGCTAACAGATATCAGATCAGATAGCTAATGTTAAAAGGCTAGTAATACATGAAAATACATTTTATTATTATTATTTTTTTAAGTGTGATGGTGATCATGGGAACGTTTCTAAAGTAGTTAATCAAATCGATAAATAAGCAATTACCTAAGGATTGGAATTCTAGAACTTTGAGATATTTTTTTATTTGAAGATATAAAAAAGGTTTGACGGATGCGGATCCCTAAAAGGCAGCCTGGATTGAAATAGCAAATTGAAATGAGGGTGTACAAAATTATTCCTTAGGTACCTACAGTAGGTACCTCATCATCATCTGCCTAGCCTTTTCCCAACTATGTTGGGGTCGGCTTCCAGTCTAACCGGATGCAGCTGAATACCAGTATTTTACATGGAGCGACTGCCTATCTGACCTCCACAACCCAGTTACTGGGTAATACAATACCCCTTGGTAAGACTGGTTGTCAGACTTTCGGGCTTCTGACTACCCGTAACGACTGTCAAAGATCCACAAATGACAGCCGGGACCTACGGCTTAACGTGCTTTCCGAGGCACGGAGGGGTCTCGATATGTAAAGACGGTCACCCATCCACAGACCAACCGCGGCAAGCGTAGCTTAACCTGATCGATCGACCTGTGCGGCTGTTATTATTTAGCCACGGGCCCAGTACACCGGGCCGGGGACAGTAGGTACCTATCTCTGCTTAAAACGTATTAAGTACTTAATTGAATTTTACTACAATGCTTCCATCTGTTATTCCAATTCTAACGTCAGAATTTTATGTACAACCTTCCATATAAACGAAACGTTTACTAGACAGAACATCAAGCTGAAAATACATTACCTATGTTCCAACTTCGGCGGAGCAATAATTCAGTGAACAAAAACACGTATGTTTTCTAGGGGAGAAGGCATTATTACTTGTGTTTCTACTCCCAAATGGCAGTGCTCCGTTAGAACCATGCTTCTTCTAAATAGAAAAGTTTTAATTCGTTGTGGCGGGGCGCGATACGAGAGTACCTACCCTATACACACACATACACACACACACACACACACACACACACACACATAGAACGTAACAAAGTATACGGCAAACGTAGAATGAGAGTCAGGCGCCTGTTCCAAAGTTCTCGTTGTTTGGCAACTTCGTACTTAACTAAGTAAATAATAGTCTTATTGATACCACGGTACCTCTGTTGTGATGATGCCAGCCCCAGTTTGCTTGCTTTACATTGTTAAAAATAATTTAAACCTTAACGAAAACTAGGAGTTAGCTTTTAATTAGACAAGTTGGAGTTTAGCTCTACCTGAGCCCTAGTTAATAACTCTGGTCCAACAAATAAAATGAAGGTGAGATGAAGTTAGCTTGTTTCGGCTAGATATATTCTGTTTCGAGTTTAGCTAATATGTTTTTCAGCTGGTCTAACATTTAATTAGTTTAATTGGAAACAGTTGAATTGGAATTGTACAAAGCAGTAGATAATATACATTTAAAGCTAAACCAGCTGTCTCCCTGGTATTTCTATTGCACGTTACACAATTCTCATGAAATTTCGGGTGGTACCACGTTTTAGCTTGAGTGTAATGGATTTAGTCATGGTTACTGGCACCTATTCATTGTGAGCCAGTAAATCGTGTTCAATAAGCCGTATTCTGTATGACTGGGTGAGTCCAATTCAATTTCGTATTCAGATCCAGAACGTGAAATTCAGTTGCCTCAAATAGGCTTTAAAGTCACTATGAGTAACGGGTCGTAAAAGGTTAATGAATTGTCCATAATTAAATGGCACTTCATTGTTATTGTCGCAACTTAATAGTTAATGCGGACCATTTTTTGACTGCAGTCCAGTTTATAAATTCCGGATCAGCTGGTGGTGCAGTATTGCAAGAAACTTCTCAAGACTAAAGGCGTTTTGCTGTAGAAGAACCAAGTCTTAGATACTCACGAAACGTATTAAGTTTTTAAAATTGGCCACTATCCAAAACCTATACTCTCATGTAACGTTTAATGTTTTAACTTTCTTAAGAGACTTATATTTTGCGGTAGCCATTTATAGGTACGTAGATGGTTATTTGATCGAAGCTATTTACTTGGGCCTCAAATAAATAGATGGCCAAAATTGCGGAATTCCTAAAAGCCGTACATTTAGTTTTGAAAGGACCGGACGGACACTCCAGTTGATGGTGTCTTAATATTATTAAGAAAACGTTGTAACAAGGACTCACCACGACATAGTTAAGCTAGTGTGGCGTTTGCTCGAGCGGAACAGTCATAATTAAGTTTTCAATGGAGCAGAAATGTGGTTTAGAGGCAAACACCGGGGGGCAAACTAGCCCGCCAGCACGAGTCTCCAACTCCCTGTACCTGCGGCTCGCTTGATTTGATATGCAGAAGTTGAACCGACTGTCTTGGTGTGCGTCCTTGGTTTGGAAGTGTCTTTTTAAAGTTCAGTGGAGTGTTTACGAAGTGGAGGAATTGATGCAATAAGTTGTGTTAAAAAGGGCTTGGGGAGGCTATAATCCTTCATGGACGTTGAAGTGAAATAAAAGTGCGATATATTTCAAAACGGCATTTATCCTCGCTCGCGTATTACATCGCGTAAAAGGATCGTTGAAGGCACTCGGTTCGTACGATCAGTGAGTTTACGCCCCATACACTCGGAACTGTCGGGCTAACGGCACGGCGCGTGAGGCGGGGGCCACTTAGACATGCCGCCTTGACATGTTGCCAGAGCCTTTTTGAAATATTTATATTTTTTATCTCTAAGGAGACACGTAACAAATCATCGTAAAAACGTGCAAGAATTTAGTACGCTTCTTATCTCGTTTTACTGGCTAAGCGGAGTTTGAATACCTAATGTTTATTGTTTTGAAAATGCTTACAGAGTAAGCTAACAGTAGAGAGATGACGTGTAGGTAGGTACCGAAATAATAATTATTACGACTATGTTTAAAATATTAAATAATATGTATATCATTCGGGGTATGCCGCACACCGCAGCAGTCGTTAAAGTGAAGCTGAAATTTAAATAATAATTTCAAAATCAACCGCATGATGTTGAAGCTAATTTAATGGAATTAAAACCGTATTCGGGCCATAGTGGTCAGGATGACCTTTGGTTTCTACTACTGGAATAAAATAAAACTGTTGGTACATACTTAGGGTCTGCATGCACGTAATTATTTGGTTCATTTCCTGCACAATAGCAATACGAAACACTATTAGCAGCATAGTGATGTTCCAACAAGACAGGATTAAATTCTGGTACTGCTCGTATATTTTACTCATTGCAGTGGAGTTGGTCTCTTAAACCGTGGTAGGTATGTGTGTGTGGTAGACGGGTAACGATATCATGGCTATGTATAGTACCTGGGTACCTATGTACTGTAAAAATTCTAGTGTAATGTCGCGAGACAACACTCGGAGCGCACCTGTAGTGCTGTACCCCTGCATTGTGCTAAGTTAAGATACGGCAACACGCTATTCACTACTTTGTAACACAAATGAAATGAGAAGACGTTACTTTGATAACATTTATTGCTCATGTTGTTGAAAAGAATAGAGGAATGTTTGTGCGCTGTGTGAGTAAAGTTGGTTCAGTTAGGCCAATATTCTAAGTCCATTTGAAGTAACTTCGTCCAACGTCGTACTCAACTTCAAATGGCCGTAGGTACTCAACAACAACGGTCGCAGAAACGCCCCCTAAATGTTATTCTTAAAATTTTAAACTTTATGGTTTACTAAGTTTTTATTGCTATTACTGCATGAAGAATTTGTTAGAGTTTTACATAAATATTTGTCGCTTGACATAACGGTTAGGCTTGACTTGAGTTTAAGTTAGCAATTTTCGTGATTGCTTATTAACAAAAATTGCTAACTACTCCAAAATCTATTTGATATAATTGGATCTGATGCAAATAATCTTAACCCCTCAAAAACTGTCTCAAAACTACCAATAGTTAAGGGTTTTGGTTTGGTAACTCTGCAGTTACTCCCGTGTCAACACTTTACCAATTTACTTACTTACATACTTGCCGATAATGACAAGATTGCAACTGGACTTCTGACCGCAGTTGAAGTAAGTAGTATTGTCTAATAGTCTTTAGTCCTTTCAAAAAGCAATAAGAAGCTAATTTTCTTTAAACTTGTCGGTCCTGGAGTAATTGTTATAATAATTATGTAAAATAAACTTTGTTTCAGCAATAACAGAAATCCAGTAAATATTGTAGTCTGAAAAAACCACTTGTGCCCAGAAAATACAACGTCATCAAAATGGTAATCAAAAGACTGTGTTGTTTTAACATCTTATTATCTCGACGGTATGTTAATCAATATTTAAATGGAGATTTCCAAGTGAGGTACCTATCTACGTAAAAGGCAGCTATGAAAGCCACAACGCGGCAGAAATAAATCTTTGTAATGGTGTAGAAAATGGAAAATAAAACGCTGAAAAGAAGGCAGTAGTACATCAAAGGCAGGATGCAAGAAATCCAATTACGAATGAACTGTTTGATGTTAGTACGTAGAGTCCATCACTATGCAAATATGATTGAAGTTGGGTTTCTGCAAATTATTGATCGTAATTATTATATTATTTATTAGTTATACTTAATGACGCAACCAAGAAGACCTCTGTAGGAGAACCAACCCATTAAGAGTGTAAAGAAATCATACACCTCAAGTTCAGTATTCACGTAGTAGCTCACAGTATGGCTGGTCCATAAATTCAAGTCTCAGCGAGCTGTGGAACGGGCTATGCTTGGAGTCTCTCTGAGGGATCGAATCCGTAACGAGGTGATCCGGCAGAGAACCAAAGTTTTCGAAATAGCTCACAGAATAAGCAAGCTGAAGTGGCAATGGGCTGGCCATATTGGCCGTAGAACCGATGACCGTTGGGGTAGACGTATTCTTGAGTGGAGACCGCGAATCGGTAAACGTAAGGGGGGACGCCCTCAGGCTAGGTGGGGCGACGATCTTCGCAGGATGGCTGGTAGCAGCTGGATGAGAGTTGCCGAAAATCGAGTTGAATGGCTTGCAATAGGAGAGGCCTATGTCCAGCAGTGGACTGCTATAGGCTGATGATGATGATGATGATGATGAAGTTCAGTATTAATAGAATAGAAAACTTATATTCCAAACAGGACGTTAGTAGCAATTTTACTTAACTTCTGGTGTTAGTAGGTTAGAGGCACATTTATACATTTACAATACAGCGTGGAGCTCATCCACCTTCGCAAAATCGGGGAATCCCACCTTTTCTTTTTCATGTTTTCCAAATGCAATCAGCATTAACAATCACTTGTTAATTAGTAAGAATATAACAAAAGTAGCACGGATCCGTAAGATATGCTCGCGGTTCAACGACTCGAAATAGACTGAGTCTGTCTGTCCAAGTACATCAGTAAAAAGCCCTATTACACTACACGATATTTAAGACTTTTACCAAATAAGGCCGAATAAGGCTTTTACCAACTGAACGTTCCCCACTTTGAACGGAAGTGAAGACTCAGCCGACTATACGACCAATCAGAGCAGACTGAACAATATATACAAATCACTTGACTAGCTAAAATACTCTCACTTGATTAACGACTCGTTGTATGAATTAACCCAACAAGAATCGATAGCTGATGAAATAACATTGCTGTACCTCATCATAAGTTGGTGTAAGTTTAATTATAGTTACTAAACACTCTTAACTAGTTTCGGCAACTCGTTTGTACATTTCGAGACTTAATTAAAGTTGTGACGGTGAAGTATCTATCCAGACTTGATGTGTTTGTAAAAAAAATATAACTTGATATGACTTTGTACATTTAATGACTTATTAGGAATTGCTTTAGGAAGATGTATTAAGAGCAGTGCAATCTTTTTTTTTGGAATTGGTGCGAGCTATTTGAGTACCTATAATGCGGAGATACTTAAAGATGTCACACTAGGAAATTCAATTTCATTTTTCATGTTTAAATATCTTTATTTTACCAAAATAACAAGTAACAAAATACACTTGTCCTATGCTACAGTAGGTATTACTTATATTTGAGGTACTAACTCAAAAACCATTCATCAGAACTTGACCAAAGGACCACCTCCGGAGTATACCCTTACAAAATAAAAAAGAATTTTCAAAATCGGTCCACTATATTGATTAAAATATCGATGAGTAGGTAAACAAAACAAAAAATACACACTGATGAACATAGAACCTCCTCATTGTTTGAGGTCGGTAAAAAAATAAAAAATAAAAATATTCAAAATTCGTCTGGCCTTCTGCGCGGGTTTTGTCTCAGACGTGTGGTCAGTCATAAGGATTTAGAAAAAAAAAATGTTTAATGTTTTTTTTTAGGAAATATTTATTGTTATTTTTTTATTGTTTGTTTGTTTCTTGTTGTTTGTCTTTATTTTTTTGTTTTTTGTTGATTTGATTCAATTACGGCGCGATTCAATTTCAAGCACTAAGGCTTCTAATACAATTGGTTTCAGGTCACTCGGTTACAATATCATTAAGAAGGCTGTCGAGTATCACGACATTCCAGCAATCAGTAACGTAAACAATAGCGGAAGACTTGATTAGGTATCCAATTATAATGTAGCGTGAGGTATGGCTTAATGGGGCAGTTACGAGCTTGAGTACGACTTAAATTGTTAATAACATCGCGCATCGTGGTGAACAGTAAATGTTTAGTACTATATTATTCATTACTTTAATACTCTATGATGTGAGTCGAAATATTCTATAGTTGTCTGTGGATGCTTAAGGTAAAAATTGCTGGTGTAATGCATGTGGTAGGCAATTCTGTAACTTTTAATATAAACATAGTGTTAAAAAAAGAAATGTTTGTTTCTGTAAGTAGATCTTTTAAGATACTTTTACAAGTAAATTTTCTAGCTGACTGATCTCTGAGAAGAAATGCCGAAATATACTCAGAGGTCATGGTCTCTATTTTTGGTACACACGGCGATAAATTAAGCTATAATTTCCAGTTTTAGCTGACCTCGCATTGTATAGGTTTTTAGTACAATTAGAAATCAGATTATACTGGCTTATACTTATACTGATGTAACTTAATGTGTAGCCGTGCGTACCTATATAAGATGTGGGAATCAAACAATAAAGGAGCATGTCTGGAAGGGCCTTTTGAAGAAGGAGCCATAGCAGCTTTAAGGTTACCTGTCCCAACAGACGGCTTGTATGTGTAGCAGCCAACTGGTTAAATTATCCGTTCAATTAACCGCCTGGCCTTTAGAAGTAGTGCTCACCTCGCTTCGCTCTATCGGCTCGCACGCGGTTGATCACAGTTTTAACTTATCCTAACCCATAAGGTCGGGGTGCCCTGGCGTAGTTATTGAGACCAATTCGGCTCGCGCGTGATTTAAAAACAGACTTCCAACCTAAACTGTAATTGAATATCATTCAGGCCGTTAATTGAACGGCCGCCGTTTAGTTAAAAGGCTAGGCGGTTAACTGAACGGCTAATTTAACTAGTTGGCTGCGACATATGCATCAGTCATCGTGTAGCTCAACCCTATTTTAGGGAGCTCAACGACCTACAGGACCGTTGAGTAAGCCATATAAAAAGTACACAAAACCGCTAGACAGTTACTTGTATAAAGTCACGTATTCTACGTAGCCTACATGGTACCTACTTACATTTACAGACAGTTTTCTCTTTACATAAATGTCATTTTAAAGGCTTTGTGTACACACTTATGTTTAGATCGGAGGATTTAATTGTTATATAAATATACTAGCTTCCGCCCGCGGTTTCGCTCGCGAGGTATATCGATAAAAACTATCCTATGTCCTTCCCCGGGATGCAATCTATCTCTCTGCCAAATTTTATCGAAATCCGTTCAGTGGTTCAGGCGTGAAAAGGTAACACACAGACAGACAGACAGACACACAGAGTTACTTTCGAATTTATAATATTAGTATGGATTCAATTCAATTCATTTATTGCATCAAATATGGTAGGTACATGAAGATCTTATACACAATATTTAGTAACACACATTTGGCCAATAATTAGCATGCAATAGTACAAGTTTTTATATTTAAGTTATTAATTAGGTACTAGGTAACTACATTTTGTAAATATATCTGAAACTCATACGGACCTAGGTTAGACACTTTTTGTGCTTGAGAATTGCTTTAGTACCTTTAACAGAAGCAAAAAGGTCCACCACTTCCTTAAGGAACCCTTAAAAACCAGCGTAAAAAGTTGTCAAGTAAATGGATTGACGCCTCATTTATTTAAATCGGTTCATTAGTTTGGGAAGCTCTTAAATGAGAGGACATCTACATTTATGTGTATTCGGGTACACGTAATCGCAATAAAATTCTTTAAGGGTAGGTGGGTAGTTTAGGATATTTTGTGAGCGGAGATATTTACTTATGTATCAGCAATACTAAGATGACTGGTGCTTGATGTGTCCACGTATGGCATGATAGAGACACAGTCGTAACCTACTGTAACGGCTTGGCAGTAACCAGTAACCTAGCCGTTTGATTGCAGGGTCGTGACACTGCAAAACGAGACAAATTGTTAGCCCAGGTTGCACGGACCCGTTTTCCCCCGGCGGGATTTTCAACGCACTGGCTTAGCGCCGAGAGTTGAAATTCCAGTACGCGATAAAACCCCGCCGCGATACTTTAACGTCCGTGCAAACGTGGACTTCGTGTCTTAGTCACTGTAGATACTGTACCATTCTACTAGCTTTAAATTCCACTCGCTTCAAAACTGGAACATGGAATATTACTTCACTCCTGTTGTTTCAACATTAAGGCTAAAATAGCACCAAATTCTAATTCAACTCGTTCTGGAATCTATTAACAGTGTCAATATTGATTTGAAATCTTACGAGGTGAACTTTATAAATATTTAATAATCGCAGGGGTCGTTAATTAAATCCTACTGTAACGAAACTCTTTGTAGAAGTGTTATCCAAACGCACGGAGACGCCACAATAAGTTTGTTAATGATCTTGCCAATGTTTATCTAATTTTAATCAAATCAGAAAATTGCTCTAAATGAGGGAATCCAATTATTTTGGTAATGGGTTTCAAAGAGCCGATACTTGTGAAGCCTGTCGAAATAAATTACGTTATAATTAAGGGGGTCTACCAAAAATGTTTCCTTTGATGAGTATTTATCGCTATTTTAACTTTTTCTAATGATTAGAAGTTGACTAAAGAAATCTTTTTGTTATTTTAATTTGGTGAATGTATTTTATTTATCCTTTCTTTAAGCCTTCTGATTAATTCAGCTATCAAGCAAGCTATAAAGCTTTCTTCAAGCCTAGCAGAATCAGTCTATAATGTGCCCACTGCTGGGATACAGTGCGGGTTTTTAGATGTCACATGTCTTCGGATGTTTGATTCTAAGACATGAGATGTTTCCCTTTACCGTTTTGAGAGTGTAAGGGTGATGAAATTATTTACACAAAGTAAGGCGCCCGCCTGGGTTCGCACCCACGACCTATAAATCGTAAATCAGTTCCGTTACCACTGGGCCACCACCTGCTCCACATTATTTACTAAATAATAATAAATAAAATTTATTTCACTCTGAAAGTACAACAAAAATTTATCTTTATCTATGCAGTGCAATTTAGGTATAAGATGTTTGGTGACTGTACAGCAGCACATGATAGATGATCTACCAATTTCCACACTAAGTCAAGCTTGAATATTGGGGAGTTAGTAGTACAGGCAAGACAGTATCCTGCTATTGCTAGTTTTTCAGGTTTTTCAGGATGATAATGATAAAAACCTAACCATCAAGAGGATTTTATGAACGATAAACTATCCTTCTAAAACACAAAGTGTACCGTAAAAGCATGGACGTTTCAATATCACCCCCCTTAAATTCAGTTAAGGAGTGTATCAAAGTGCGACGTCGTTGTCCTTACATCGAGCTAAGACACCTATGCCTGCGTCCGCGTGATAAAGCTTTACAGCGTATTAAACACAGCTTATTGAGTATTTCACTCACAATTTACATAAGTCAACAAATTATGACACTTCTTGTATTATCCAAATTAGATTATGAGTTAGTATTTTCTTGCTTCACAGATAATATAATATTCTACGTACATGAGATGAAATATGTCGGTTATAAAAAAAAAATTGGTGTTTCATACATTTTGATGTTTGGTATAGTAGGTACGTTAATTTGTTTGTAAATCATTTTTTTTTGTCAGATTTTAAATAATAGTTAAGAATCATGTACTGAATCCATGGTATCAGGTTGCGCGTCGATGTCCCTGCCACCCTGTGTCATGCTAGTAATTATTACCTAAAGTATTTAAACTTACATTTTTTTTTTTTTAGTTAAACAAATATTAACTTTATTTTAATGGAAATTAAGTTGATTTCAGAGTGACTAGGACTAATGAAAAAGTTATAAACATGCTTGAAGTTGTAGCGTAAAGTGAAATTTATTGTGTAGGATTTAAAGTAATTTTTCCATAAACTCATACTTGTTTACATTTTTGGCAAATAAATCGCGAATGCAGATTATGTAGCGATATTATGTATATTAACTACCTACGTTTGCACGAACACATTGATAATCCAATGGAATTGCCAAATCAAATTACCTTGTACAGGTGTAGGATCAACTCTATTCTCAGGGTTTATTTTGTTGCGCAGAGATCGTTTGATTTCATAACAATAAAATGTAATGGTTTGTTTTCTGTTTTTTTTAGTTTTTTTTTAAATTTTCTTTCTTTGAGATGCGACTGGTTTGAAGACTTTAAAGTGACTATTTCCTCGAACGAAAACCATCCGTTTGACCATTGGACCACTGGTTTGTTTTATTTAGCAAGCTGTATTGCTCGACAGTTTCTAGTTTTCAACTACGAAAACTTCCAGCAAATTGATTCGTAGTATTTCGTGCCACTACTGCTTGAACACACAAACAAACCAAAGACCGTTGTAGGAATACGAAACACATGTTACATAACCCAACTTACGTACATTTCCTGGTACATACATGCAGGGCTCAGGAGTATTGCTCACGCTCTGTACGTGGTGATACCCGCAGGAGCCTGTTGCTCAACCCAATTACCGACCAGTCGATGCCCGACTGGTTTAATTAACGTTGTTCAGCGTATTACCGGCTATCGTAAATATACGATGTGTGTGTCCACACGTTACGTTATACTTTTGTGGCAGGATGAACTTGCATGATAAACAATTCAGCATCACCTGCCACATTTTTTTGTGCGTTCATAATTGTAAAATGATGGGCACGTTACAAAATTTTGTTTCAGTGCGGTTACTATTTAAAACGACTACGCAGAGTTGTGATACGACGTCAATATTCTTCTCCATTTTAGGGTTCCGTACCTCAAAAGGAAAAAACGGAACCCTTATAAGATTATTTCGATGTCCATCTTTTTGTCCGTCTGTCAAGGCCCGTTTTCTGAGGACCGCGAGGAGTTATCAAGTTGAAATTATTATCAAATACTCAGGGCTGTAATCCATTGAAGCAGTGAAATAATGAAACTTCTAAGTTAACGCAATTAAAAGATATGGGCGTTTATGTTCCATCAATGCCGCATTTTTTGACATTGCGAGTGTCAAAATATATAGGGTAGTTGACCTAGAATCATGTGGCAAAAAGCAATGTAAAGGAAAGGAAAAGATCCGAATATCGTAAATTTGTAGTTACATACCTAAAAATTTGTACGGAACCCTAGGTGCGCGAGTCCGACTCGCACTTGACCGGTTTTTATTATTATTAGAAGCTTTAACTTAGTTTTACCTGCCTCGGTGTCTGTCTGTCTGTAATCAAATCTTGCAAGTTAAATTTAACTCACTTCCCGGTTTCCGATTGAGCTGATATTTTGAATGCTTATGTAAATTGGATGACAATGCAATATTACTATGACATGGAGCTGATGATGGAGCCGGAAGATGGCCATGAATATTCTGTAATAAATTTATGCAATCCCATCGAGTTTGGGCTCGTTTGATTAGTCTTGACAAGTAGGTAGGTAGTAGTAGGTTCTAAATAATAAAAATATTAAGAGTATAAAAAAAATACCTATATGAATTAGACAGAAATTACTAAACCATCATCATATAACATCAAAAATACTAAAAAGTAAATAGGTAAAGTAAATTTTAAAATTTAAAGCTAACTATGTTGTTATAATAATAATATCTTTGGACATTTCACACAACGCCATATAGTCCCAAGCTAAGCAACCTAATGTTTGTGTTATGGTAACGAGATGGTTGATAAACTACTTATACATACCTAATTTAATTTTAATTTAAATTAAACATAATATATGCAGCGGGATTGTCCGAAAGGGTTACCGCTACACAGGAACATAAAGGGCTAAGGAAGGAACACGGATGGGTTTTAGTAAGTAAGAGTCTGACACTCCCTTCCGCTCTACCCAGAGCGGGAGGGGACATTTGATGATTTAAAAAAAAAGACATAATATTATAGATAAAACACCCAGACCCGGAACAAATACTTGTAGGTCCTACAAATATTTGTTCCGTGCGGGAATCGAACTCGCGACATGCTGCGCAGCAGTCAATCGCTCAACCACTGCGCCAACCGTGCCGTCTATCTAGTTACTCGGACGTGTATTCATCTAACGCTATTTTTGGGCACAATATGTCTGTCGAGTACCTACTAAGACAGTCCCAGTTCTCCTATTATATTTGGCAGCCATAGCAACCAAGGATTGGTAACAAGAAACCGACACCCTAGCACAGATAACTATCTGTACCCTAAAGAAATATACTATACTAGTTAATGCTCGCGGGTTCGCCCACGTGAATTTCGGAAATTATCCCACGGGAACGTAGGTACCTGCCACCAAGATAAAAAGTTTCCTAATATTCTAACCTTTAGTCTATCTGTGTGCTAAGTTTCATCAAAATATGTTTAGCTGTTTAGGCGTGAAAAGGTAACAGACAGACAGATAAACGTTGGCATATAAGGAATACTAGCTGCGCCTAGCGGTTTCACCCGTATAAGTCTCGATCCCGGGGGAATATCGGGATAAAAAGTATCCTATGTTCAGGGTGTCAGCTACCTCCATACCAAATTTTATCAAAATTGATCCAGCCGTTTGTGTGTGAAGAAGTAACAAAAATACAAACACACTCACAAACATTAGCCTTTATCATATTAAAGTGTGATGTGATGTGATTAATATTGCTAGCTTTTGCCCGCGGCTTCACCCACGTGGAGGTCGGAAATTGTCCCACGAAAACGTATTTACTAGAAATAACTCCGTTATATTGTTTTCATATACATAACTCTATTGGTTTACGCGGCGCACGCCAGTAAAGCTAAGTCGGCATGATTTTATCGGACATCTTCAACAATCATCGTCATAATTCTGCCAGTTTACACAAAACCTTAATGAATAATACACTTAAACCGTCCTCATAAATCACTCCGTCCATTGGTGAAAACTGTAAGAAAATCCTTTCGGTAGTTTTTGAGTTTATCGTGTTCAGACAGACAGACAGAAACGGCGGGGGGACTTTGTTATAATATGTATTATGATGATATATAATTATATATTTAACTACTTTGTGTTAGTATTACTTATTATGGATTATTTAAACGATTATCGGTCAGCGTGGAAAGATTTATTGTGTCCAGAGTTTGTGACGAGTTAGGAGTTTATTTTCCTCTGTCGCTCACAGACGAGAAAATCTGCCCCATTTATAAGACTCTTCCAACTTTTCGAATGATAGGCAGCTGATAACTATTGTGTTTTACTTTTATTCCCAGATCGGCAAGAAACATGAGTGTAACGGGCACATAGACACTTGTATAAGATATAAAATCTGACGATTCCTGACGTAATGTGAAACCGAAATTGAATCGAAATCGTTTCCGAAAATTTCACATATCGGATTGGCTGCAGGAACAAACGGCAACACTGATTGTACCTAAGTTCATAGAACATGTACCATAGTGCAGCTAACAAAGCAAAGGCGACGGACGGATTGTCGTATTTGAGTACCGGAGGGTGCCCGGTGTTCCGTTAATTCATTTTGGAAGGCAACACGGGCAATTTGTAATAATATAGAGAGACACAGTTCCATTTTATCGGCAGCCATGTAGATTGCACGAATAACAGATGAACAGTCTGCGATTTATTGCGCGCCTATAAATGCTGCAACACAAATGCAGCTTAAGAACTTTGCTCATATTTCCTTGATACAAATACAAGCTCAAAAACTTTCCGAAAGCACGATTTCTGAAGTCTATTTATCGAATTGAATCAATATCCATGTGAACAACACAACTAATTATGTAGATAGCAACGAAATCGGGAAATATCCTCAGACGTGATCTAAATAAATTTTTTTGAGTAAATAAATTTATCATTATTTTCTTTTTTATATCTCGGGACCATTGAGTCCCGGTCCTTTGGAAGGCGTACGAGGGGCCGAAGCCAACTCGCAGAGGCCCCTTATGAAATTTTAATGAAATGTGACACCAACCGACGATTATCCCTGTATGCACTATGCAAGTGCACCCAAGGTTAAACCCCGGGTTGGTGTAGGACTATTGCAGGATATGGAAAAATAAAAATTTGGACTATGGGTTTGGGTGGCTAAAGTGGACTGGTTGCCAAGAACTGTGGAAGAACTATGACCCCTGCCTAATCAATGTTTAATATATACACGGATAAAATAGCAGGGGGTGACTTGCACACTCAATAATGGGCCCCCGGAAACGGTCGCTAGCACATAGTGACGTAGCGACAAGAGGGCAACATGTCCTGAGGTGCTTATGAGGAGTGGAGAGTTATTCCACGGCTATCAGGACAATTCCGGAAGTACGGTCAAGATCCCTACCAGCATCTTACTGGAATACTACCTTCCTCCGAGCACGTTTGCTCTTGCGAATCTTCACTCAAGCCAGCCAATAAAGGCAAGCCAGAGGTGAGTTACAAGACTTCTCCCGGGAGATAGGGTCCGTAGGGTCGCTACTGCCCAACAGCTCGCCACATGCTGCCCTGCGGATTTCTGTATATCTCTTGGTCTGGCTCCTCACCTTAGACCCGTTCCGGCAAAGTAAACTTTTCCGGCACGGGCCTAGAGTTCGGAGCGCGCAAGCCCCACCACGACGTCAACGTAGAGATACGTCGATCGGGTATTATTATTATTAAATACAGGCTTCGAATACCACTTATATAGGTAGGTAAAAATGAGAATACTGGAGTTAATACGTAAATAACATTGCTTGGAAATTCTTTAGTAGTATGTGTGTGGAACCGTTGATATGTCACTATATTTTATCTTGCTAAATATAACTACATAAAGGTAGACCGATCTTTGAAAGCGGCACACGGCTGGCGCTCGATTCTGCTTCTCTCTCGCCTTTGAAATTTTCCCCCACGTGAACGAATTTAGTTGTCAAGTGAGCACAATCAAGTGCCTTTCCATCGAATACTGCAGATGCTCGGAGATACGTCCAACGACGTATAAGTGTATCTAGAAGTAGTTTTCAACTACCTACGTTTATAGAAATTTGAGAAGATATCCTAAGGATTCTAAGCTTATGTTTACTATGAACGGATTGCTACAGAAACAAAATGATTTTGATGTTTGATGGGGTGAAACTCTGTGAGCCTTCACCTGGAATAGACAGCTAAGTACGGTAGGCCTCGTGTCAGTCATAATAAACCCAAAATAAGCTGGCCTCTTATTGTTCTATTGAGAATCCGTATTAAGCAATGCTAGCTTAAGTTGAAAGTATTACACGTGCACATACCTATGCGGCCTAAGGTCTAAAAAACAGAGTTGTTTGTTTCCCAGAACTTATTAGAAACAAATGGACCAATTTGATAAACCATAATTTTTTCTTGATTTAACGTGTTCCAAAGTACCTAAGTACAAAGAAGTATAAGAATATTATATGAAAAAAAAAAAACAACAAAGAGCCACCCGTAATTCTTGAGATAGTCTATAAAACGGGACTCTATTTACGAATAAAGGGTTCTCCGAAATGTACTTATGGTCAATAAATAATAGATTATCTTTTGAAATATAAATAAGTAAGTAGGTGCTTACCTATGTCTGGCCGGTAATACGGTTTTCTAAACTCGTCAGTTAATGTTCCTAAGTAACTTTTTAGACCTCTGTATTCTGCTTACGCGTATGAAGTTTAATTTAAATCGGTTCATTCATTTCGAAAAACAAGGGCTTGGAAGTTTGTATGAAAAGCCGTACGGCGTAAACGCTTTTAAAAGGAATTCAGGAAAATTTCCTGTAAGGCAAGACCGTGTCGTATTTGACGCTGGTGGTCCAAGGTGCGCTCAGAATAAAAATGTGATATTCCACAGTTTTACTTGTATTTATATATTGTTCTGTTTAGTGAACTGCTACTATAGTATAGTATAATAGTACATTAGAATACGTGTGATTTAAGTACCTAGTCCATTATTGCACGAAGTGAAATTAGTTAATTGCTAAACGCCGTGCCTTAATACTAATTAAGTGACACGTATCGTATACTATTTCAAAGCACGTGTGACCGAAATACGCCCTTAAATCACACTTTCTGTGTAAAAATGGACTACTTAAGTCACAAAAAAGTGTGACTTAAGTGCGGGTTTAGGTCACACAGTGATATAAAACAAATTCGTTCGTTTTTTTTGCCTCTATGTGTGACCACTTCGTTCTTCTAAACTACCCAACAAATTTGATGCGGTTTTTCACAATCTTTTCGAGAATTTATTCCGGGAGGTTTATGTGTATAAATAGAAATATTGCACCCGTGTGAAGCACGGCGTGGGCAGATCACTAATATTAAAATAAAAATAGGTTTCAATATTTTCATAAGCACTAGGTGGCTCTACAGCCAATTTTAATAAACTACATTATATTTAAATAATTTAAAAGCTAACAGTCTTAAAATAATAATATTTACAAGTAGGTATATAAAAAGGAGGGAAAATAATCAAAGGGCATTAAAAAATTGGTCCGCATCGCTGTCAACAGGAATCGTGCCCAAAAGGCTGGCAGCATTACGTCGTATGTCAATGCTGATTCTTTGGCCAAAAAATAAGCCAGCCATCTGGTCACGTGAAGAGTCGACCAACCGTTTCTCGATGTCTCGAAATACTAAGTGGGCACTCGGACCCCATGGCCCTAGTGTTTCAACCCCAAACAAATCCGATTCCGTAAGATTACGCCATGTTGCCCTGAAGGGTAGGGCAGAGTTGTACCTATAGTACCACCCACATCTTGCCAGTTATGTCTAAGTCCCATGCTTACATTTTAGATAGAAAATTCCAATAATACTTTGCCCGACCTGGGCATCGAAACCTCACGCTCAGCAGTAGCGCTTGCGGCCACCAAACCAATGTGGCAGTAAATTTTTAATCAAATGTAGGTAGTATAATTTTACTTCGGGATCTAGGATGGACTTCCCTTGAGCAAATAACGTTCAAATTAAGTTTTTATTATTTCTATTTTGTAAACCTAACTCTGCAGCTGGATTCAGGTAAAACAAACTAATCTATATTGACACAAGGGAAACAGAAGAGTTAGGAAAATGTTAGAATAGCGATTTAGTCATTTGTACGAGCTGCTATTCCAAACATTTTTAGAAACAAAAAGATATTTAGGTAGGTAAAAAAAAACGCAATTATGTACGTTACGAAGGGGCGGGGCCTGAGAGAGAATCGAAATTATCACAAACATTTTGACGAGATCGACGTTTTGTATTTTCTTTTTTCTACTCGAAAACTGACTCGATTTAATTATTTTTTACATTAACATTTTAAGAAAGAGTATGTTTAGGTTCCTATTATTTTTATTTTAATGTTAAAAACTTTTCTAATTTGTCTGGTACTCCTCTAATCACGGCGGTAAAAATAGGGCTTTTTTTGTAATTTTCAGTGGTTCATATTTTTTTACTATTTAGTTGCTGAAAAATGAAAATGACAGGGACGTGTTTACAGCAGACCTTGATTTTATGAAAAACAAAAATAATGCTCCAGAGGCATTATTCAGGAAGAAAAAAGGGAAATACCTACATTTGTATGGAGAATCGCACGCCCTGTTGCCTCTTAAGACTCGCTGCAATACTTATCCCACTAATATTATAAACGTGTTTGTGAGGATGGATGGATGGATGGATGTTTGTTATTCTGTTCACGCAAAAACACTGAACGGATTTTGATGAAACTTTACAGTAATATAGCTTATAAATTAGAATAACACATAAGATACTTTTTCTCCCGATATTCTCGAGAGATCGACACTTATGCGGGTGAAACCGCGGGGCACTGCTAGTAATTAATATTTCAGTATTAATTGAGAAAAACCAATTAGGCACTAAAATAATTAAATACTAAGCTTTTTCTATTCTTTTGTATTCTCACAAAAACACCTTCATAAAGGTTACAGAATTATAAGTGTTAGATACAAATTGAATTGATAACAGAATCAAGTATGTAACCCTAAATGTGTTAACCCAAAACACTTTTAAAAGTATAACAGTAATATATGTGTAATAGATATAAAAGTGTTAACAGTGTTAATAAGTGTAACCGCCGCGCGTTTTTGCCGTAGGTACCGTGCAATTTACCTACAAATGCTTATTTCTGTTACACATATTGAAACATACTTCTGTAATATTATTGTATCTGTTATATTCAGAAGTTTTTTCTTTTAAAACAGTTTTAAAAAACAGTGTTATAAACACTTATTACGGTTACTGTTTGAGTCTCTTCACAAAGCCAAACAAAATCCTTGATCTTTACCTAAATTCTTCAGTTGCTCCTATTATAAAATTAAGGTCGAAGTAAAAAAATTCAATAATAATATTATAAGTAAATAAAATATAAATAAAAACAATGAAAGGATTTGTTCGCAGTAAATGGAGTTCCTTTGTGAGAAGGAGCGGACCCGCGAATGTTTGTTTGAACCAAACAATGAGTCTGCAATTTGCGGCCGGCGCGGCGTCGCTCGCTTTGTTGATGCGAATCAAAACCTTAACAAAATAGAGCTTAGCGGAAACAAATTTAATTATTTCATCCTGAACACACAAAATTGTAAACCACTTTGAGGTAACTCGCTGTTTTTATTCACACTTTTCCTCTTTTCTCTAGAACGTCTTACCTATTATAATGAACGCGTTGAATTTTCTACAATAATAATGTTCAATGCGGCATAATTACTGCATTGTTAAAATGACATTTATGTAATTTAAAGTTTACAGCGTTAGCCTCGTCTGACCTATAAAACGTCTTACTGAAAAAATTAAATAAGAAGATAAAATTAAATTAATTTGTATAATAATAAAATGGATTTACCTACACAAGAATCCATTCAGAATTCAAGATCCACCGTAATGCGATTCGCACACTGTACCGCATCACGCAGCGGAACGCAGATAACGTGCCCCGTCACGTCTACACGTCTCAGTCCCTAGCTCAAAACTGCCCTTTGCACCACCATGGCAGGTAGCATCAGTAGTATCAGTGCGTTTTGATGGCGGCATGGCGCTTAGCATTCTTTTGGTTTTTTGCAAGCTTATATAAGTGTCGAGCCTTTAAGGGAAGGCCCACACTGCACCGATCACACAGCAGGGTGCGTGAAACCGAGCCAAATAACACGCGCGGAAGCGCGTTTTTATTGAATTTGTAGGTATGTAAAAAAATCACCCGCAGGGGCACGTTATCTGCGTTCCGCTGCGTGATGCGGTACAGTGTGCGAATCGCCTTACGGTGGATCTTGAATTCTGAATGGATTCTTGTGTAGGTAAATCCATTTTATTATTATACAAATTAATTTTATTTTATTTTCTTATTTAATTTTTTCAGTAAGACGTTTTTACACTACCCAACACCCCAATACCTTTCACCACTCTACACTCACACAAAATCACGCGCTTTTACACACACACTGACATACACATTAATTTCTTTTTTTTTTCAGTTTTTCTTATTTTATATCATCTACTGATCATGCATCTTTTTTCTTGTCTTTTGGGCTAATAGTATTGTTGTCTGTTTTGAGGGATCTGGCGCTGTACGTTAAGATACAGGACTCGTGCTAGTTCGGGTACAAATGCTCCCATGTTATAAATACTACCAAGTACTAGGCTATAAGCATGTGTAACCCTTTGTATCATTTTTGGTGAAATAAATAAATTATTAGTATATTTACACAAAAAAAAAAACTACAGTTAAGTAATAATTATAAATGATGCAACTCATTAACATTTATTTCCAAGCAACATTTTAATTATTTAGTTGCCCGTTACAAAACTGTGTGCAAACGGCAACAATTCAGAATAGTCAGATAGGAAACGCCGACCTCATCTAGTTTAAAAAAATATGATTGACGTGTAAAAGTGTTTGTACAAACTTACAGAAAATAAATCATTTATCATTGAACAAAACTACAGTAAAAGAACCCTCTTATGGAAAACGAGTGTATACAATACCTACATAATATTGAGAAGCCATTTCAATGACTGAATAAAGTGTAGACGAGGAACGTTTCATATCTCGCAATAGTAGTGTGACTTATTTGTACGGATTCACAATCATTTTCACTTCATTGTGTAAAGAACAAAGACTTTCATCTTTATCTTTATTGCTTACATTCAATGTCATTGTTTTTACCCAAAATAATTTATATCTTTCCGTTTTTTCTCGACTCAAGCACTTATTAAAGCCATTAAGTTAATGAATTGCTTTAATAATCCTTTCTTTTAATTTAAATTCGACTTCTTTTAGACTGGGCGGTTCATTTTGTTAATAAAGGGTACAAATATTCATAAATAAGAGGCAGTCCTAGATGAAATAACTATATTATATATTCATCTGCAGTTATTTCTAAAATTGTACGGAAATTATACTTGATTGAATACTGCCTTTAGGAAATTATGAGCTTCAAAAGTAATCAAGCAACAAATAAAAGGTATGGAAAAATATTTATTTTCTGAGAAAACATTCTCTTGAGGAAATTACTGTTATACGAATCTGAAATTCAACAGACATTAAAAAAGGAGAAGAGAATTGATAACAGGCTGTCACGAACGTAACTTTCCATGTATTACATACCGGAAATTACGTTAAAGATTAGGTTAAAAAAAACAAACCAAAAATCTAATTACGTCTGCAGGACTAATTGAGTCTGCAGATTTTTGGTTTGCTTTTATTTTTTAAAGCAGAATGCCCATTTTCGTATTTAAAAAAAGTCCAAATTCAAGTCACAATCTTATCTCAGCGACAATCAACTTAAAGTTCTTAAAATTACGGGTACTTATTGCCCCACAGATACAAGTAAAAATATCCAAAGCTGTATTAAACAGAAACACACATGCAAAGTTCAGAGCGACAAACATTGCCCATTGAGCTCGAAATACCGACACAGAGTAAACCTTCCGACAAGCTCTAACACCATTATCACGTTGACGACAACACCGAGTATATCCGAAAGTATCCGAGTGGAAGCACCACACAACACCATTCACGTTGATATTTAATTTGTTACTAACATCCTGGAATCAGCTTCTGTCGTATTAGCGAAACTTTATATGATTTCCGGGAACTAGGGAACTCAATTAGCAATATCATCCGGCTTGAGAGTATAACGAGAGTGGAGTGGCAATAAGCGCCGGCGCTACAGTTAACATACTGCAAATTGCTGTTAAATTTACTTAAACTCCCTTGTTACGTCTCGAATAGAAGATAAGCACTGATTCCGCAAATTGCATAAGAGTTTCTGTTTTGTTGAGCGTCGCGTTTACCCGTTTGGGACAGGTAAAATGCGTAGGATTTAACCGAGATAATTTATTTCTGGAATTTTCAGGTAAATGAGGTGAAACAAATAATATACATGTCGTAAAAGGAGGTCAGACTGCTTTCTAATGTCAACTGTAACTACTTCACAGCATATTGTATTGATAGCCGCTTGTGCTATATTGTGGATGCATTGACGATATTGTTGTGCGTTTTGTTTATGCAGAACAACCCATTATTCTTTCCTTTTTATATTTTGCCCGAAATCCATTCCTATAAATTTATTTCATCAAAAACAAAATCATTCAAATCAAAATATTTGATCACATTAATATTTTAAAGGCGAAAGATTGTGATTATGTTTGTTACTTCTTCACGCAAAAAATACTGAACGGATTTGAATGAAATTTGGCACACATATGGTCTATAATCAGGATTAACACATAGGATATCTTTATCCCGATATTACCAGGGAATCGAAACTTATGCGGGTGAAACGGCGGCGGGGCGCAGCTAATTTCACATATACCTACATGGGCACTTATGAAACGTTAGAAGCTAGCTGCCCGGTTTCGTTCCAACCGTCAATTGGTCGTTTCTTATGTAGAAGAGTTGACAAGAAACTCCACGGTTACTCTTTTAAAAATAATTGGCTATAACAGTGTTGTTTTCGAATTATAGTATAGCAGGTATGGGAGGACCATAGAACATGTATACTCCTGGAAGGACAGTGTTGGCCTGTCAACAAGTACTAACAAAATCATCATCATTAGTTGATAAATCTTTCCGTAATGTAGGTAGTTGAAGCTTCCTGCTCAGACAGGTACCTACGTCATGTTTACGACTCACGGGGACGAAATAGAAACTTTGCTTAGTTCACAGTGTCCAGCCAAGCTGTGTCCCGCCACTAGTTAAGTAAGCATATGACGGCCAACTATGTATTCCGTTCCTTATGTAATTCAGTCCAACTGTTTAACCACTTAGTAGCGTGGACACGAATGATGTATGGGGTATGTAAGGCTTGGCTACACGGGCAGCACGACTTGGAGCACAGAGCTGTGCATTTCTGTGGATGTCTAGTTAAGGCATTCGATTCTATTTTCTTTTGTACTGAATGACTGAATGGTGTGCTGAGCATGGGATGGTTTGATACCCAGATGGAGTAGTTTTCCTTCTGGAAATTATCAGTAGCAGTCTGGATTCGTGTCCGGATATTGGATATAGGATGGTGACCCTGGTGTCTTTAAAATATGGGCCTTACGCCTAGCTTAGGAACGAGTCTCTCACAGTGCACATGCATTTTTCCTTATATATTTTAGTGAGAAATAAATCATTATCTTATCTTTTAGGAGCCTAAAAGATAAGATAATGATTTATTTCTATTACCTTGGACTTATAATAACTGGCGGAATATGAGTGTATGTCCTAGGCTATACATTAGACTTTCTGTCTATCTCTTCAAAGGATGTAGGCGTGAGGCTTTGTAATGGAGACGGAGGTAGTCTCCACGGTATCTGTGCTAAAATTGAATGAATGTGTAAAGAATGTTTGAATGTCCTAGGAGTAGTTTTTAGGGTTCCGTACTCAAAGGGTAAAAACGGGACCCTATTACTAAGACTAACACTGTCCATCTGTCTGTCTGTCTGTCTGTTACCGGGCTGTATCTCATGAACCGTGCTAGCTAGACAGTTGAAATTTTCACAGAATGTGTATTTTTGTTGCCGCTTACAAATACTAAAAACAGAATAAAATTAATATTTAAGGGGAGCTCCCATACAACAAACGTGATTTTTTTGCCGTTATTTAATACGTAGTGTTAAATATTGTATGGTGGTACGGAACCCTTCGTGTGTGAGTCCAACTCGCACTTGGCCGGTTTTTTATTTCCTGCGCATGTTTTGAAAATAAAATCGTGTTCAAGAAATTTTAAAATACGTTTCTTGGCATTTTATTCAGGAATCCAAAATCTGTGCCCAAAACGATAAAAAAGTTGGCGTAATGAGGTCTGTCCTTGATAATACTCTGCGAGAATGTCAATCAAGTTTAAAAGATTTTTTCACGAAGTTGCTCAGCTGTTTATTTATTCAGGGACGCTCCGAGTCCATTTCTCCGTCGTTCAAGGCAATCTCTGGCTTCTTCGCTTTGACCGATGTTGCTATAAAAAACCGGCCAAGAGTGCGTGTCGCACCATTTTCATTCACTGGTCGCACCACGCATAGTGAAGGGCTCCGGCCGTAGTTGGGATGAATATTTACGCATACACAGTATTGATTTTATCGACCGCAAAAATAAGTTGCTATTTCATACCTCATGGGTATTAGTAGAAGGCTAAAAGTCACCCAAAGGGCAATGGAGAGGGCTATGCTTGGAGTTTCCCTGCGTGATCGAATCAGAAATGAGGAGATTCGCAGGAGAACCAAGGTAACCGACATAGCCCGAAGAACTGCCAAACTTAAGTGGCAGTGGGCAAGGCACATTGCTCGCAGAACAGATGGCCGATGGGGCCGAAAGATTCTGGAGTGGCGACCGCGTAGTGGAAGATGTAGCGTTGGAAGGCCTCCCACAAGGTGGCTCAAAAGCTACAAACCTAAATAAAAAAGACACTAAGAATCGTCATAATAATTTTGATTATGGGATCCAACGATCCACACCACACGCGTATGTGACATAGAAAATCCACATAAAATGTGTGACATCTACTCGGACAGATGAACATGACGAAATTATAAGGGTTCCTTTTTGCCATTTGGGTACGGAACTTTAAAAATAGTACCTGAAAAGTGGGGGCGCTCGAATAGAATTCGAAGCATCGTGAATTCAAATTGATGAGTGCACCCGCGTGAGTTTTAGTGTACCTAAGCTCTAAAAGTCCTTAGAAATAAAGCGATCATAAAACAAACGACACTATTTCTTTATTTGAAAATCTTATATTGGAATAAAATGAAATGTACAGAGCGGATTCTTTATTAGATCTGCATCAACAGGCACCCTGGACTTGACTCAATTCCTTGGGACGGCAGTCGACAATAATAACTGTACCTACTATTGCAATAATGTATAAATCTTCCAATGAGATGCTATGACTATTAAAGAAGATGACCTATTAGTTAAGAAAGGTATTTTTTGTAGCAATTTTATAGTTAAAGCAGTTATATAGGTATATTGTACATATACTTATACATATTTTCTTGTGCTCGTTGCTAAGTGATAATAGCAGCACGGGTCGAACAAAGGTTGAGCTATGCTTAACGCGCTCAGTTCATGGATGGGTAACCATATCGAGACCAAAGCATTGTAAGCCATTGGTCCCGACGCGACCGTCATTAATTGATCTTTGACAGTCGTTACGGGCCCAAAAGACCCTAAAGTCCATAAGTCTGCCAACCAGTTTTACCAAGGGGTATCATGTTACCCAATAACTGGGTTGTGGAGGTCAGATTGGTAGTCGCTTGGTGTAAAATACTGGTATTCAGCTGCATCCTGTTCGACTGGAAGCCGATCCCAAAATAGTTGTTAAAAGGCTGATCTGAGTTCCTAATTAAAGTAGTTACCTGAACTGCAATTCTCACTGAAATCCTAATGTTATTTTAACACAAACATGTTGGTTGCATAATAGATTAATAAAGAATCGGAATATATCAACGCAGGTACGGCACTGGCATCATTTGGCGACAGTGAAATCTATACAAATAAATAAAATTGAAGTGTCTGATTGTAATGTCAAAATATAGGTAACAGTTTTTACTAAATGTATATATGAAAGTATAATTATACGGTAGGTATTTATAACAATATCCGACTATTCTCCGAAACAGCTAGACCGATTTTGACGGGACTTTCACTGGTATTTAACTGAAGGCCAATTCCCGCAACAACGTTCAAATTCTAGCCGCAATCTGATCTCGGCGACAATCAATGTAAAAAACTTGTCAAAAATGTAGGAAAATTAGAGGTATTTTTGACAGATTGAGACACGCTCGAGACAGGCTCGCGAACGAAGTCGCGGGCGCCAGCTACTTAGTCACAAATAATTTCCTTTTAAAATATTTGTTTCTTTCAATCGTTATTAGGATTTGGTACGGCAACACGTCAGGAATGAAGACTCTTGACGTTGCCATAGCGCCATCTCATATTCTATTAATAAAGAATACGGGCTCAATAGAATGGAAGTACACACAGTACTTATTCAATATTTTGCTGTCTAGTTGAGACGTAACATGGCGCTGAGAAGGTATACTATGTACAGTGGGCTGCAAAAGTTATTCGACATATTTCCACTTCAGCTGTGAGCCTGTGACACACCACATTTGGCGGCACACATCACCTAAATTTTCACTGAGAGATTTTTACAGAATAGATCGACTGGTTCATATTCATCGTACAAAAATATAACGTCTACTGATTGGCACAAAACTGCAAGTTTAAAATGTTTAGCAAGAAAACCAATTAAGATGAACGGACATAATATCAAGGAGGGTTCGCTACAACAATTATAATAAGGTTACATTGTCAAAATCCAAGTCTTGGAATTGGCCCAATCTGATTGCACTCTTGCAGAATTGTGAAAGCGGAGATAAGATGAAAATGTTCGTTTGTTACCTATTTATGATTGCTTTGTGTAAAAAAGTAAAACGGTCGGGCGACTAATCGGATGACGATAATTATCGGCTATCGTAAATCAAACGTGAATGGTTCCATTTCGTTTTCGTGTGTGCCGTAACTGTGAAAGGCCTCGGGCATTGCTGCTAAATGAAGATTTGTAGCTGGTAATAAAATACTTGTGTTGCCCGCATCGTTGGTATTGCACTACGGACAATGGCAGACAAACTGGAAATCGTATGAAAATCGGATCCAGCGTTCACAATGAGCTTTTCGAATAATTCGCATTACATTTTCCGCAAATACGTGTTTCGCAATTCAATTTTATTTAATGATGATAAAAATAATTACATGATTTATTGACATAGCCTTTAATATTTTATTTTAATAAACAAATGGGTCTGTAATGTATCAGTGAAATATTAGTTTGGTTTTTCGTTTTTTTTCGTTGATGATGCAGTGTTCTGAGAAGTTCTTCAGTTCAAAGTTTAAGTTGAGCAGTCGTAATTTGAATGACTCATTTCGACCTGGCAAAATTTATTTTCACCGATCAGATTTACTATTTAATATAAATGTTCTTGGAACACGACCGAGGAGAGGCAGAGGTCGCCCACCATTGACCCGGTGGTCAAACATAAAAAGAGACCTCAAAAAAGCCCATTTGCCTGAACCGACAACCCAAGACAGAATAATAACTTGTAAAGTGAGGAGACCCGACTCCAATTAACGAGACCAGGGACAGAAGAAGGAGATTCCTGGAACACGACCGCTGTGAGCCATTGGACACAATTCACCAAGCGCCATATGCCAGCCACAATAAACCTGATTCTCTGACTGCAACATGTAAATTAATCCACGCTTCATATCACGCAATGAGTTCCATCTCATGCGTTGTCAACGGCAATATATTGCGTCGCGAATTGACTTCGGTGGCGCTTTTAGGTCGGAAATGTTGGAATATCCGTGAAACAAACGAGGCATACACAATCAAAAAGCTGATGTTACCCTTTTATTAGCAAGGAGTGAGTGCAACACAGCTCTCGTGGATTTATCGGGGCCGGTAAACTGTAGCATTCTGTTGCGTAGAACGCAATCTGCACGGTTGCTGTGCCGATATCGAAACTACGAACTGTTGATTTTTATCGCATGAATTGTGTGCAGAATACGTGCGAGTTTTCTTTGATGTTTTTGTTGGTGCGAAAATTGGAACGTTAGCTGGTCTAGCGCGTGATTGACTGGAATGCATCATTTTAAAGATCGGATGTATCGATTGACAACATTTGAGCAAAAAAACCTTGTGATAACCACGCTTGCTTATTGATTTTTGTGTGTTCTTTGTCTGAGAAAGTGTGTATCAAAAACTGGATTTCGGAAGCATCTGCCTTAACGTTCGCGAAAGAAGAAAATTTTCAGTTAAGTTAAAGTTCGCGTTTACCATCCATAGTATCTATCTTCGTCGTCGCTTAGTGTCAATTTGCGTTATAATGGCGTCACCACCTCGCCCTCGCTGCGTTCCCGCTTCGATACAATTTCAGAAAAACTAAATTTAAATTGAAGTGGTATCGCCTATCGGAGTGTGTCGGCGCATTGGTTTTCCTTTAGGATGAATATTTAATCGAAGTGAGGACGTACCTAACATAAAGTTGTTCCTATATCCGAACTAGAGAGCATTGAACCTTAGATACTAGCTGCCTTAGTAATTTCACCCTTATTTTGGGTTTACACTCACTAAGCTTTTAATTTGGAATCTCAAGTAAAATATTCAAATGCATACGGTCGGCTCGAAGGACCAAAAAATAAATGTAGGGAATTTCTAGACTTTCTCATAATTATGATAACTGGATGATTCTATTAGGGATAACGAAATAAGAGTAGTACATACGATAGCGACACGATACGATAGTTAGTTTATATTATGTTGTTTTCTGCTGCACCGGGTGACGTCATTACGTCGGCGCCGGCTGTCGCTGAAAACCAGCGCTGGGGCTCTGTCTAGCATAGGGTCGCAGCATAATGCTGAGCGATGGCCGTTTTGCGTGCATGTTTCCCCCTACCTTTTCTTTTTACTTTATTTTTTGTGTTTTTTTTTTTTTGCATCATGTTCACCGCAAATAAACGTTTTTTCTTTCTTTCTAAATAAAATCGACCGCCGTGAATGTTCGTAAAACTAATTTAATTAAATATATTTTTACATATTATTTGCAATAATAGGTACAAATGCTATATGTGCAGAATGTACGGCGCGTAAGTGCACATTGTATACACACGAGCGACACGCGTCGACAACTGTATCCGTGGACAACGTGTCGTTCGTGTATTTGAGTACGGTGCTCAAATATGCGTGGTATGTTGTCGACGGCAGCCGCCTACGCGTTAGAGTAATATACGGTAAAGATATTTGTACATACTAGGTATAAATGTGCAACAGGTTTAAGTTCTCCAGCACAATAATTGCCTTGCAAAAAAAAAGTACAGCAGCAAAGTCAATGGTCTCTCCGCAAAATATTTTATAGAAATTGTTTCAACGTTCGGATTTATGTAGGACCTGAATTTCGCCAAGACGCTATTATTCGAGTATCTTTTGTATTTAGATACATTTCTGTATCTATTGTCTTTGATCCATCGGGCTTTTATCGCAATATTTAGATTTTGGAGGGTTAGGCAAAGGTAAGGGGTTTCAACTCCCCCCCGCCTCTCCAAATGAGAGAATCAAGAATCTTAATTAAGAGACCGTTGCCCGCGACTTCGTTCGCGTGGTTGTTGTAAACCAAGCCTAATTTACTGCTTATAACATCAGCATCTGCCAGGGAAAGTCCCGTCAAAATCGGTCCAGCCATTTCTGAGATTAGCCGGAACAAACAGACACAAAAAATTTAAAAAAATATTATTTGTTCTAAGAACCATATTATATTTACATATGGATTTTGTGAAAAAGCAGTTATTTTCACTTACATTACAAAAGGTGTTTATTTATATTGTGCAGATGATAATCTACGTCAGTTGCCTTTTAATTAAATTTGTATATAATGATAATATTATACATAGGTACTTATATCATTTTATAAAAATATACAAATTGTAAAACAGTAATTTTAAGGTTATTATTATCACTGGCCCAGAGCTCCCCCCTCCCCACAAGTGAAGTCCTGTCTACGACCTTGGACAGAGTATTATGATACACCAATACCACCAGTTATGTTTTAAAAATTCGTCTGCTCGACAACGCAATGAATATTTTCGAAATATCAAAACGATAGGGATTGTGATTGTGTTACCTACGTAATTAGGCTGCGGGTTTGTTCTTACGGATTATTCACAAATCCATCCGTTTCCATTATCGGTTGGAATTTTACCCGCTTTTTTTCTATTTGGGATAAGCCCTTTTTCCCCTCTCATACCTATACCGTTAAGTCTACTGTGTACCTATGTACTTGTACAGCGTATAGTCTACGATACGTCAGTGCACATTTCCCTCATGTAACAACCAAATTATCTTTTCACAATAAAAATGCTCGGAGGTTGTCGGTAAAAGTTTTAATTGGTGTTCACGTGGCCTCCTCAACTGTTCTCCGTGATATATCGTGAATAATGTTCCGCGGTAGAAATGTATTATTCATCAATCTTTCAGCTATTACCTATTATGTGTTCTGCGGGCCATGGGTTGCGGCCAATGTTCTCTGATAATAAATTATTAAAAGGGAGAGTAATAGAGCGCTGATGATTTTATTTATAAGTGTGGTCACAGATAATATATATAGTGGTGTGGTGAAGTTTGGGCCTATGGGTAGGTAATGTTGGACTTTGCGGTATAAATAATACGATTGACTGCTTACATACATAGGCATGCAATTACGATTTTAAGTTTTCGTTTTCTTGCCGGGATAAACTGCTTTGGTTAAGTACAGACGCTAGCACATCAACCTACCCGAAACTGTCAAATTTTCCCAATAAACTTTGAACCTTACACTTAACCGATAAAGTTAAAAATCTATCAAAGAAATTTGACAGATTGTAGTAGCTTGATGTGATGGCGTCTGTACCTTTGCACGTATTTGTCTGTTCCTTTCATCTTGTCTGTTCATATATAAACGGTTAAATCATCATTCTCCTGCCCTTTTCCCAAATATAAATAAAAAATAATTGGATGTTGATTTGCAAGAAATAGAGTTGAAAATAAAATGAGAAATGATAACAAAAACGGTTATGCACAGTTTACTAATTTCATGTTTCATTATTCTAAAACAGCCGTTTATTACTTGCATCCGCCATCGAATAAAATCGTACCATTACAAGTTTCCAAACTGTATTCGTATTAAAGCCAAACGACCCAAGTTCAGTTCGGCTCATAGTGGAAAACACAGCGATTCATACAAATAGTCCCAATTTCTAGTAGGTCATCCTATCCGATATTAAGTTGGAATTGCCAAAAAGGTACAGGTATTTTATATCGAACAAAAAATTCTGCTATAACCGTGTTCACGCGTGCACTGAATGTTAACCACGGCGATTATGGCCACAATAAAAACGGAACGACGGCAACAAAATTTGTTTTACGAATAAAATTATTTTTATTAAGTACCTATCTAATATTTCATAGGGTATTATTGGCGGGCAGAGACATTTCCATCGACAATTTCCCGCTTGACATTTTTATTTTTATGATCTTGCTCGTCTAGACTTGTGTTAGGCCTTAGCTGGCAAATAGAATAGGAGACAACGTCGTTAAGGAAATAGATTCACAGCTTGATGTGATTTATGGTTACTAAACTAAAATAAATTCCTACATAACTACAAGTAGGTACCTACTTATTAAACTTAACAGGGTAAAAATAGACTATGGGTTATCGTTTATCAATAGGCCTTTTCTTATTTAGGTTGAAAAAAAAAAAGCAACCAAAATATTTTATTTCACATAAACCTACAACCTACATTGTCACTTATGAAACGTCAGAAGCTAGGTGCACGGTTCCAATTGGTCGATTTCTATGGAGAAGAGCTAGCAAGAAACTTCACGGTTAGGTACTCTTTTAAAAATAATTGTCTTTTAAAATGTTTTCAAATGACAGTGTTTCTAAGTATGGGAGGACAGTCAACAAGTACCAGGTACTTAATAAAATAGAAAATGGTCTACAAATCTACAGTCTACAAGGCCTACAATGTTTTCACGTTGACAAAATATAAAATATAAATAAAGTAATAAAAATAAAAACCTATTTAAACCAAATTACATGATTGCCATTACTACCACTAGTTTGAGATTTGGAATCGGCTTTCAGTGTAACCAGGTTATATCGATACCATTATTTTATATGGAGTGATTACCACTATGATGACCTTCACTAAACTATAAGGTCATCATCATCTGCCTAGCCTTTTCCCAACTATGTTGGGGTCGGCTTCCAGTCTAACCGGATGCAGCTGAATACCAGTATTTTACATGGAGCGACTGCCTATCTGACCTCCACAACCCAGTTACTGGGTAATACGATACCCCTTGGCAAGACTGGTTGTCAGACTTTCGGGCTGCTGACTACCCGTAACGACTGTCAAAGATCCACGAATGACAGCCGGGACCAACGGCTTAACGTGCTTTCCGAGGCACGAAGGGGACACGGTATGTAAAGATGGTCACACATCCACAGACCAACCGCGGCAAGCGTAGCTTAACCTGATCGATCGACCTGTGCGGTTGTTATTATTTAGCCACGGGCCCCTCACTAAACCTCTTCAATTCTCTTGGAGATTTATCTTGGCGATTCTTGGGAGCATATTGTTTAACTCTTACTTAAGTTTTTATTTTTGTTATGCATACCTATTGTTTAAGGCGAGGTTGTAGTACTTTTTAACTTATTAAACCTCTGTAAATCTAACAAAATATTAATATTGCGCAAAAAGAAATATATTTTAGGAAAATTTTACATAATTCAATCGCTGTGTGAAGATAGTTTAAACGTGATTTAAAATAACTCGATAAAAAAAATCATAAGGATGACACTAAATCCTTATTTAAACCGTGTACCATGAAGAGATTACATCGTTAAACCATATAAAAGTTATACCAAAAGTTTTTAGGGCTTCGAGAGAGCACATTTTATAATTTCCTTATAGTTTTTTTCTATGAAACAAATATACACAAAATCTAGCAGTTCAAGAGCTCGCAACGGCCGGCCAGTGCCTGCGAGGGAGAGATGCCCCGATACGTATTATACGGGGAGTGAGGACACGTTATCATACCCACAAACCGCACTACAAGAGGGCCTTAACTTTGACTCTTGCACGGTATCTCTGTAAAAGCTACTTCCAGCCTTGGAAGTGGCCTG
Source organism: Gortyna flavago (assembly GCA_963669345.1). Classification (NCBI taxonomy): domain Eukaryota; kingdom Metazoa; phylum Arthropoda; class Insecta; order Lepidoptera; family Noctuidae; genus Gortyna; species Gortyna flavago. The sequence goes on from OY770126.1 coordinate 14,141,459, forward strand.
GTGACCTGTAACACAGGTTTTTCCCGAAAACCTATATCAGCCACCAGTCTCTCACAAAGGTGGAATACAGCTGAGACATTTTTTGTACACATGAACCTTAAGTCAGCTTTGTAAAGAGAGAATAAATGATAAGTTATTATTATATTATACATGAATCCAGCAGTGGACGTCTTTTGGCTGAAATAATGATGTTACATCTCTTAGTTCATTCGAATAAACCTTTTTTAATCCAAATAATACTATATCAATGTAACTTGTAACATTGGTAAAGGTCACTAAAGAAAATTCCTTAGGGATCATAAGTGTAGTTGTATCTACACAAGCGTGTGTACGAAAGTAGTAGCAGACGATTTGGTTGCGTTACAATGTCAATAAAAACTGTCTGGGGCAGCTGTTGTCTTGTACAAATTCGTTTAAGTTTTTATCCTTTGCTTCGGGAACATTCCGTTATTGAGTAGATTTCTCTTACGATTTTTCGAGTCTGCAAGTTGAAACTTTGTCTGCGAAACATGTTTTAGATAATAAATATTACAGAAATGAATCTTCTATACGAAATCCGCAGAAGTTGTTGTTGCGTGTGTAACAAATATGAAAAACAAACTTTTCCTAAGTATTTTATTTTTTTAATGTTGCTTCGGCAAGAAAACATATGGTTACGTGGCAATAAAAGCATATAAGATTTTACTGTACCAAAACATCGAGTGTGGTATGATATAAAATGATTCAGACATCATAATCTGACACTTATTCCAATGACGACATATATCCGAAGTCTGAATGTTTATATTACGGGTTCGAGTTCCATCAGCAGTTTCACAAAATTTATTTAATTTCTACAGTATCAGTACAATTTAATTGAATTAGCTCCATTAATCTGAACACGGGAATAATTATTTTGCCCGGGGACAATAAACAAGGGTAGGCCTATAAAAACTTGTTCGTCTAACTGGAGTTTAAACGAGGGGGTAATTGAATCGAAGCCACTCAGGAGCCGTGGCTCTCTTAAATCAATTATGAGCCACATTCAGTGACGCTGTTACATGCTTTGACAGTTCCCTGATGGCAGGCACTGTCTGCTGGCAGCCGTGTGTCGCCGTACAACCACCGACTCGTAGGTAATTCAATTTAGTCAAAGGTACCGCGCGCCTTTGTTCGCCTGCTACCTTTTCAATGTAGCTAAGTTAATTTCGGTAAAGGCACACTATGTAAATCGAGAGAATGAGATCGTCTTTTTATCTTTGGTTTTGTTTTGGTTAACCTTTTCCCCGTTTGATCATTTATTGTGTTTTCGTTGATCGAAGTTTACAAATTGTTTAGTTAGGAATAGATACTAACTGACTTGCTTATTTAGAAAGAATAGGAATAGTTTTAGTTTTGAAAATAGACACCTAGATATTGCTCTAATCTAAGACTAATAATTACTTTTCTCTAAAATTTCGCTTGTAACCAATATATTTCTGAAAACTAAATTCTCCAAAAGCGGCCATCAATCATTTTGAGCCCAACAAACCCACGCAGCGCACCAACTTGGGTATTCAATGGAACAATTCAAGAGGCATAATCGAATAGAATATATTCGTCATAAAGGCTGATAAATTGTAAGCATTCCGCGAGGAGCTGCCATAAAGTTCAGTGTTCAACCCTCAGGAAGGGGTCGCTTGAGGAAACTTGCCTCTACGAATTTGTTATCGCTATGAAGATAAGTATAACTACAAAGACGTAATATCCGTTTTCCGTGAAAACCGACTATCTTGTAAGTGTTATGTAATTGAATTGTATGGTTATGGATTTAGGAAACTTTCAAATATGATTAGTTCCGTGTTTGTAGAGAGTGTATGGGAATATGATTATTTAATCAAAATATTATGGGGAAGTGTTACCAAAACTCACCTTAGAAAACTACAAACATCTCAGAACAAAATGATTAAAGTCTTATTCAATTAGGTATTATTGTTCATCATATTCTCAAAAGGTTTTAAAAGAAGCCAAATTAATGAATATTAATACAATTTATAAATATAGCACTTGCACACTTGAACGTAAAATAATTAATAGAGACATACATAGGTACATAAGTATCATTTAGAACATGACAAGGCAGACTAACCATATATTTTTAAGAGCACCGAGGATAAACTACGATAGAAAGACTGTCGTATATGAGGGGGCTCAACTCTAAAACTCTATACCTACCTAAAGTAAATGATAAATGATAAATGATTTTTATTTTGTAAGTAGGTTTGCACAAACACTTTTACACGTCATTCATATTTTTTATAAAACTAGATGAGGTCGGCGTAATTAAGGAATCAAAATCATTACCAACTTTTAAAAGGCTATTAACGCACCATGATTTGAATAATGTTTGAATTGTAAGTTTGTACTGGTTTTTTTGTCGCCTAGATTGATTATTACGTTTTTCGTCATAGGAGTGAATAATTGTATTTTTTTTTTATGAAATAAATTATCTTAATCCGTAAGTAATTGTAGTTTTCTGCAATTATACTGGCGTTTTTAGTAAACAATAAAGTGGTTTCTTCTCTTCCATTACTAATTACTGCAGTACGTATTGTATTACAAACCCATCTCATAGTTTCAACTGGCAACAAAGATACACAAGTAAACCGTAGGTTTTAAAACATCACTTAAAATGAACGTTGACGTGTGATTCAATTTGTTAAGGTCCGTGCAGTAGTGTTGATACACAACAATGTCTAATAACAACACAAGTAGTGACAAGTTGCAAGACTTGCAAGCTCATTGCTTACGAGAACTATGGCGACCTATTTCGCACAGGAGCTTTGTACAATTTGCGAGAAACCGCAAGAGCTGGGAATGCAGAATGTTTCTATTTAAATAATGTTTATGGAAATCTTTGAGACCGTTTTAATGCAAGGCAGCTTTTTAATGAGAATCAACAGCCTTATTTTTCCGGACACATAAATTTAATGAAAATTTATTTTCTGAGTGAAAAGACTTACTTAATCAGATTCTCTAACTATCCAAAACTTATAATGACATCAGTTTCGGTAAAGGTAAAATTCAAAGTCTTAACTGGCTGATATGTCAACGCGCAGCCTAAACCGCTGGCTCTAGAGACATGAATATTGGAGGGTATATTCTTTGTGAAGAGTAGGTACTAAGAAGGGGTTTTTGGAAATTCTACCTGTAAGGGGGTGAAAAGGGAGAATTTCTTTGTATGAAAAATCTTATTCCTTGAGTCATTAACCTTGAAACTTGGCACGAATACTTATATAAGTAAATTATGAAGTTTGTAATTTTTTTGTTTTTCTAAACTACCCCTTGAAGGGGGATAGAGGGAGGTGTCAAAGTTTGTATGGAAAAATTTTACCGCGCGGTTTATACTTAAGCCCAAAAATAAAGAATTACGTGCATTAGGGTTTTTCGAAAATCTACCCCTAACGGGGTGAAAAGTTAATTTCACAGGGGAAGACTATATATACTGCGTGGCTTGATTAACTCGAAAATTGGTATAAACAATCTTTGAGTCAAGTAATGAACACATCCCAAACGATTTTACGAAATTCCACCCCTGTGGGGATCAAAAGCGGGGATACAATTTATAAGAATAATCTTATTCATTTGAAAGAAAGAAAGAAAAGAAAAAGAAAGAAAATACTTAAGTACATTCATTTAGTACAGACTAAAAGACACACAATACACCAAATACATACATCAGATAAAAAATAAAATCAATAAAAGAAATTTGCAGGAGAGTGTGCCTCACGGCTGCGCCAAAAAGGCCCAGTTCAGCAAAAATGCCAGCCAACTAGTGCCTGACGCTGGTTTCCAACTGTACCTGATGTGTGTGTGAGGTGACGACAGTAAATCAGTTTTAGCTGCAACGCGTCGAGTGAATGCATACTTATATAGAATAAATAATATGTGTCAGACAAAAAAACATAAATAGTGTGAATTGTAAAATATGCCAAGAATAAAAAAAAAAAATTGGTTTATAAACTTGGCAAGAATACTTGCCTAAGCAAGTAATAAAGTTTATCATTGTTAGTTTAAAACTACCCCTCAAAGTAGGTTTCGGGGTGTTAAAGCTTGTGGAAGTATCTTAACGAGCAGTCCGATTATCTAAATTAATGATAAAGATCACAAACATACATTTTCGAATTTTGTTGAGGAAAGTACGAATTTCACGCGGACGAACTCGCCGGCAGAAGCTATAAAACACAATACAGAGCAACTTCTTAATGGCCCTGAAAAAATGTCCGTCGCAGATATGTTCGTTTTATTGCGATATCTGTGCACACAATGTGTATATGGCGACTATAAGTCAAGACGTTCCGTCGAAATGAGCAATAAAGTCAGTATGGCAGTTTGATAGTTATATCTGTTGCGAGCCACCTGTTATGTTTGGTATGGTTTGGTCTTTCGTTTATTCTGCCTGTGGTCCGTTATTAGTTTTGAGAGGGGAGCAACACTAGTTCTCGGGACTTTGGTTGCGTGCAAAGTGGTCCTTAGGCTGGACGCAGAAATAAGTCCTCCAAATAACCGTGACTGAACGACACGAGTGAAAGTTAAATACTTACCTCCTTACAAATAAACGTTGTATAGCGTCTGCATAGTTACACAACGCTTTGTCTTCTTCTTTCGAAAGTCAAATTACTGACGACTGAAAGAGAGAAATTGGTGTGTAACTATTCATCTGATATAATACGTTTATTAATAAGGGGGTTAACGTTTATATAACGTAGATAAACCTGTTTGATGTACCTATTTAAAAACTAGAGTTATATTTTCTCCTGGAGAAACGCTCTCGCCTGTTTTCTTTCTGGTTAATGACCATAAAGCAATTATTTTTTTACAGAATAGTAAATATTAACTACTTGTATGTCCCTATGTTTTCCTTTTTGATAATACATTATTTTTATAAGCACTAGAACCGTCAAAAAATGCCGATTTAAACCGCAGAGCCAAACAAAGACGTTTTATTTAGACTTTTTCAAAAGTCTCTCCGACCGCATTTCCTCCGTCAATTGTAGGTATTATTTTTGAGGAAACTTATTAATATTCTTTACGTGAATGCCAAAACGTCTGATTGCTATATTAATTTATTTGAATGAGAATAGAATTTCGTAGCGTGAAAATCAAAGCGTAGGAATTCTTCGAAAATAAATAATTATTATTATTCTGTAGACTTTACTGAATAAGATCCATTCTATTCGTTTAATAATAATATAAATATTATGATGTCAAAGAACCCACTACCGATCTTCCTTTCAAAGCAAAGTTTCAAGTTTCTTACTCATTAATACGCCTTTATTAAATAAAATAGGAGACGAACTTTATCGCTTCATATCTCTGTTATTTGAACTATAAAATGAGTTCCTTAGAATATCATTTAATTGGAAATTTTAATATGAGCTCTATATGAACATTATGTAAATAATGAAATGGTAGTCTCTATTGTAGTTATTTTTTGTGTTCAGCAGCAGCCGGTGGCAGGATACTATACGATTATTTATTCAAACCTGATATTCTTTATGTATAGACTAACTGCGCCTCGCGGTTTCACCCGCATAAGTATCGACCCCTTGGGAATATCGGGATTTATAGTATCATATGTCCTAATCCAGGTCATGGTCTACCCACGTGCCAAATGTCATCTAAATCCGTTTAGCCGTTTTAGCGTGAAAGCGTCACAAACATAAAAACATCAAACCACTTTTTTTTATTAAATTGTACAGAATACAGCACTTTCTTTCCCTTTTATTCAGTTTACTTTTAACTGGCTGTGCTTACACGTGGCTAAATAATTATCATCATTTACTTTTAAATATATTAAGACGGCTGTCTCTTTTGATTATGTTCTATAAAAAATGTAATATTGTTCACTTAGTAGGTAATAATAAGAAAATGCTGTATTTACCTTGTTTGATAAATTTAGTCCTGTTGTGAACAATCCAAGTTAGAAAAGATCTCGATACTGTCACAATCTCTCTCATATCTCAGCATCAGTACAACAAACCTTTTATTATCTGAATGTCGACTCTCCACGAGAAGTTGAAGACAATTTAACGTATATTTTACGAGGTATATTTAGAATTTTATGTCATCCCAGGGTACGTGAGCACGAAGAACCGAGGTCATCTAACTTAACTCATAAACAAGTTCGCTATTCGTTGTGATGCACTCCAAATTATTGTTGCAAATGAATTTCGGTACATTGTTGTTGCTTGCTGTAGGTTGAATTTGTAGAAATGATTTTCTTTTTTCTCGTAATTTGTTTTGTTTGTGATTGTACCTACTGATTACCGATTCTGTCTTCGTCCGTGTGAAACTCCCTTTTCCCCCCCGACTCATCGTCCCGTCACATCGCATCGCCTACCCGAGTACCGCGTTTTTCAGACTTCTTTACTTTTTTCTGGGTTCTAAAGGGTCTTCCGTGATGTTATACCTAGCCTTTCTCAAGAATTGGGCCATCAAAAACGAAAATCATGTTTCGAAGCCGACTGGTAGTTCTAGAGATTAGCGCATTCAAACAAACAAACTAACTCTTTAACTTGAGTATTTGTATATGTGAATATTACTGTAAAAGCCCGAATTGCAGTAAATCTTAGAATTTACCTTTAAATCCTAAGATTTGCCGTAGTTCGGGCTTTTACAGTAACTTAATTATACTAATTTACAGGAAGATTTTTTAATCACCATCCAAATTTTTACAGGATGTTCTACACATGATTATGAACAACTTTCACTATGATACCAACTCTGAAATCTCGAAAAAAAAAATCTGCTGTTTCATACAAAAGTTCAATACCTACTTGACCAAAATGTATGAAACAGCTGATTTTTTTCGTCATTTCAGAGTTGGTCCCATAGTGAAAGTTGTTCACAATCATGGGTAGAACAGCCTGTAAAAATTTGGATGGTGATAAAAAATCTTCCTGTACCTATATGGTAGGGGGTAGGTAGGTTTAGATAAACAAAACAACAACAAAAATTTGTTTTAATAAATTACATTCCTCATCCCTAACCACAATGTCATCAAGAAAATCCACCTGCGGGTGCTATAGTACCTATGTATTTGATTGAAGTCAGGCCTAACCAACATCCAGCAGTTCAATCGTCTTCCAATTAAACAATTAAGCAATTTATTGACACATAATTATGTTGCAGTTGACACACATGACGCGTGCAAGTCTTACACGGCTTCCCACCGTGATAAAAAAATCGATGCACACACAAAAATATCCAAGGTATCAGGCAGAATCGTAATCCAGAGTCAGAAAAATGTCATCGTGTATGAAAATCCGAATCCTTAGGCAAGCACTGACGCTTATGACAATTACGTAGGTACTGATGATGCTTGAAATAATTATGTAGTACCTACCTTCGTATTTTAAAGGTTTTCTTATAAAATTATAATAATGATGTTAGTACTTACTAACAACCATTAACAACAAGAAAATCAGCCAATTCCTCAGTTGGCAGCTTTTTTTTAAGTACCTACCTACGTTGAAAATAACGGAAAATCAATGGAAAACACAAAATAACTAGCCTCACGCGTGTGCAACGAACGACAAGTTATCACACAGTAGGTACTTTTTTAGGCCGGTTGACAGATGAAATGTCACGTTTTTTTTTGGTGATGTTACCATACTCGATTTGTACTGCGATTTCATTTAAACGATGACCGACACAAACAATTAATTTTATTTTCACATTTATATTCTAATGCAGACATGTATTTCATAAGTAAGTACCTATAATCTATTAATGCAAAACGTAAAGCAAAGCATTTTTTGTAACTTGATTTTTATTACATGGCAACGTTATTCGTTCAGCTTAGCCAAAAGTCATGAAGTCAAGCCAGAAAAAGAAAACTACAACAACTAGTTTCTGCCCGCGACTTCGTCCGCGTGAAATTTCACCCTCCCCCCATTCACCCTCTTAGGGGTGGAATTTCGAAAAACCCTTTCTTAGTGGTCACCCACTCTTGACAAAGACCACACAATCCAAATTTTATGTCTCTAGGACCAGCGGTTTAGGCTGTGCGTTGATATATCAGTCAGTCAGGACTTTGAATTTTATATATACTTACCTATAGATAAAATGATTATTTTGTCAGATTTGGATAGGCCTTAAACTTGATTTGATAAAACTTATTAAATTATTTCGTCGGTATCTGTCACGGTGATATACGTAGACGCTCAATTATTACATCAAAAATTCCCTCGGCTTTGTTGTCAAGGTCTTTAGGTGATGATTTTAAAGCTTAAAGGGCCGGCGTAGTATGCGTATCATACAAACGTAACTAATACTAAAATAATTTGTAAATAAAACATATTCTTATGGTAGTGTGTATTTATTCCAATTGTATTACATAATATCTAGGTTCCCAAATATATATTTTGAAAGGACACTGATATCAAGACGAGATATGATGAATTAAAATTTTTGAAAGAAAATTTATTTTTCTCATAACTCGTCTTTAAATCATTCAAAATATATATTTGGGAACCTAGATATTCTGTAGTTAGGTAACTACATATTGTACATTATCAGAAACGTTCAAAGGTGGCTTGATTTGTCACGACGAGCACACAATCGTAAGTTAGATACATCGGGGTGCTTGGGCAGAGAACCTCCACGTGTGCCCGGGGACTGGGGTTCCCTTCTGGATACGTCCGGGGGGAAGATCAGTGTTCGGGCCGGTGCATCCTGGGGTGCGGACAGCGACTTCCCATTGGGATTATTTCCCAGTGGGATCTCGCTGTCCGCACGCTAATATTCTGCCAGGAGGATCACACCACACAGATCGCTCTGAGTAGCAGAGCGGCAAGTGTGGTGGGGTCGGAGCGGGCCCGGTGTGCACTTACCCTGCCGCCGGGCAGGCAGGAGGGGTAACCCCCTCCTGCCACCGCTAATATCGTAGCCCCGGAGACAGTTAAGGTCATGTCTCTGGCTGTTGACGGGGGTCGAGGGTCTTGGCTTAACCGCCCGGACCGCGAGGAAGATTAACCTCTATAAAAAAATTCCCCAAACCTTCAAGCGGCGGCGCACCGTGAGGAAGGTAGTAAGCTTGGCTAATGGGTAGCTTGATTTAGTCGCTAGTGCGAACCACTTTAATTTGAGTAAATAAAACATGAAAAATACTCGTGGGAACAATATGGAACTAAATAATGTAAAAAACAAAAAACCAACGGAAGAAGTGAGGAGTGAGGCGGAGTCGGAGTCCGACACCGCGTCAGTAGGAGCGAGCACGGAAGGCTCTAGGAGCCCTAGCCGTGTGGAGGAGGTGGCCGCTGCTGCAAACAAGAGCTACAGCAAGCGGCCAAGGTCTGAGGACAGCCAGAGGTTGTCCTCAGACGGAGAGCTGGCCTCGGCTCGGAAAATCCCCACCAGCAGGCGGGGAGGAGTCCGAGAGCGAGGCAAGGGGAGGGGGCTCACTGCCCGTGAGGCGGCAGAGCGAGCGGAGGAGCCCGCAAAGGAGGGGGAGACTGGACGCGCGGTCGCCTCGGGGTCCTCAGACGATGAGACCGGTACGGTTGGTGGCCCCGAGGCGGACCGCAAACTTAAGTTCGCGGCAGTCGTGGAGGCCGCGATCCGGGACGTGGCCCTGAAGAAGCTTAAAGCTTCTAAGAACAGGGCCGTAGTCTCGGCGACGGCCTCCATCATGGCGGCAGCGGAGGCGGCCGGCTGCGCCGGTCCCTCGGCCGGCGAAGTCGCCGAACTGCGGGCGGAGCTCGCCCGCCTGACGGCCGCCATGAGGGGCCTCCAGGAGGAGAACGGGAGGCTCCGGGCAGACCTGGCCGCCCTAAGGGTCACCGGTGGCGTCCAGGCGAGCCAGCCCGTCCCGGTGGAGAGCCAGGTCTTGAACCTGGTTCGGCAGGAGCTGGCGACCTTCCGGGCGCGGTTCTCCGTCCTGGAGGGTATTGTCCTCCGCCCCCCACTGGCGGGCAGGACGGCCCCGGGGCCGACGAAGGCGGCCTCGTACGCGGCCGCTGCGGCAGCTGCCGCCCCTAAGCCCGGACCGTCCGGCCGGGCTCAGGCGCCGACCAAACCGGTGCCGGCAGGGGGAGCCTCGGTGACGGCGAAACCGGCGCCGCCGCCTGGTGGAGCCCTGGCGCCGGCAAAACCGGCGCCTGCCAAGAAAAAGAAGGGCCGTCCGGCAAGGGGGGTGGAGGCCGCGGCACCTACGCCCCGCCCCTCCCAGGAGTCTCCCACTTCTCCCACGACCGCCGCCGAGTGGCAAGTGGTCGGGGAGAAGAAAAAGGCGGCCAAGGCGGCGAGGAAAAAGCGGCAGAGGAGGCGTCGCAAGGAGCGAGCCGTCGCGGCTAGGCTTCGCTCCCCAAAAACCGCGGCTGTAGTGATTACGCTACAGCCGGACGCGGTTAAGAGGGGAGTGACGTACCGCGACGTGCTCACCAAAGCGCGGGAGACGGTGGACCTCCAGGAGCTGGGGATCACCGGGGGCCTCCGGCATAGGGTGACCGCTACTGGCGCCCGCATGCTGGAGATCCCTGGTGCGACGAGTGGCCCCACCGCTGACGCCCTAGCTGAGAAGCTAAGGGCGTCTCTTAACGCGGAAGAGGCTCGAGTCTCCAGGCCCGTTAAGTGCGCAGACATGCGCATTATGGGCCTGGATGACTCCGTAACGGAGGAGAAAGTAGTGGCCGCTGTCGTCAGGACGGGCGGGTGTCTCGCCGATCAGGTGAAGGCGGGCACCGTACGTCCTGATCATTCGGGCATGCGAACCATTACGGTAAGCTGCCCCGTGACGGCGGCCAAAAAGATCGTGGAGGGCCGAAGACTCCTGGTGGGCTGGGTTTCAGCGCAGGTCAAACTGCTGGAACCCAGGCCTCTGAGGTGCTTCCGATGCCTCGTGGGGCACCACGTTGGCATCCAGTGCACCTCGGAGGACCGCAGCGCTCTGTGCTTCCGCTGCGGCCAGCCCGGACACAAGGCCGGCTCGTGCACTGCCGCGCCGCACTGCGTTGCATGTGTGGCTGCTGGCAAGCCGGCTGAACACCGGGCGGGGAGCAAGTCCTGCGCTCCGCCCGCCGGAACCAGGAGGAAAGGCAGGCCCTCCGCCACCGCCACCGTCACCGTCGCCGCCGCTTCTGCCGCCGCCGCCGCTTCTGCCGCCGCCGGCGCTGCTGCTGCCGCCGCCGCTTCCGGTGCCGCTGCCGTCAGCGCCGTAGAGAGGCCCTCACAAGGGGCCCGGGAGGGGGCTGAAATGGAGGAGTGACGACTCCATTACGCCTCCTCCAGGCGAATATCAACCACTGCGCCTGTGCTCAGGACTTGTTGCTCCAGAGCATGGCGCAGTGGTCGATTAACATCGCCGTGGTCGCTGAGCCGTACTTTGTCCCGCCCAGGGATGACTGGGTGGAGGACCTGAGCGGCTCAGTGGCCATATTATCGTCGGCTGCCGCCGGTACCCCGTCCCTTGAAGGCGTCACGAAGGGACAGGGGTGCGTAGCAGCACGGTTCGGAGAGATAGTGGTAGTGGGAGTTTACTTCTCTCCGAGCCGAACTCTCGCCGAGTTCCACAACTCTTTAACAGAGTTGACTGTCGTCGTCGGAAACCAGTCCTTCCCCGTGTTAGTGCTCGGGGACTTCAACGCCAAAAATTTGGCCTGGGGTTCCCGTTGTACGGACATGCGGGGAAGGATGGTGGAGGACTGGGCTCTGGAAACAGGCCTGGTCGTCCTAAATCGGGGTTCTGTTCCCACGTGTGTGCGGATGCGGGGCGAGTCGGTGGTGGACATTTCGTTCGCTAGCCCCGCTCTGTCACAGCGAGTAATTGACTGGCGCGTCATGGAGGAGGTGGAGACCTATTCCGATCATCGGTATATCCGGATCGACGTCTCCGCCCAGACCTCTAGCGCGCCGGTCCAACAGACCCCGAGTGGTCCGCGGTGGGCGCTGAAGCAGCTGGACCGGGAGCTCCTCCTGGAAGCCTCAATCGTGCAGGCCTGGGTGTCATCACCAGACAGGCCTGCCGACATTAACGACGAGGCGGAGTGGTTCCGGGAGGCCATGTCCGAGATTTGTGACGTGGCAATGCCCCGAGTTCGGCCAGGATGCGCCCGACGTCAGGTGTACTGGTGGTCGCAGGAGGTAGAGATGTTACGCAAGGCGTGCGTTGATGCGCGACACCTGTACACCAGGCACCGCAGGCTCCGCATCCGCCCTCCGGATGCGGATGCCACGGAGGCGGAGCTGTACGAGGGGTACAGAGCGGCGAAGACCGCCCTCCAAGAGGCTGTCCAGCGGGCCAAAGATGTGGCCCGCGAGGAGATGGTGGAGACTCTGAACAGAGATCCGTGGGGGCGCCCTTACAAAATGGTGCGGAACAAACTCCGCACCTGGCCCCCCCCGCTGACGCAGAGTCTCCGCCCCCAGCTGGTGGAGGAGGTGGTGAGCGCTCTGTTCCCTTCACGGAGGGAGCATACTCCCCCGCCTATGGCTCCGCCAATTGCGGTGCCCGAAGCGGACCACGCGGACGACGACGACGACATCCCTGAAGTGACCGGGGTAGATCTGAGAGTGGCGGTATGTAGGCTGAAGGCCAAAAATACCGCCCCAGGGCCCGACGGCTTGCCGGGTAAAGCCTGGGCCCTGGCCTTGACGGCTCTCGGACCCCGACTGGAGGCGCTCTTAAGCGCATGTATGGAGAGGGGCCAGTTTCCACTCCGTTGGAAGACGGGGAAGCTGGTCCTCATTCGGAAGCCAGGGCGCCCTGCGGACTCTCCGTCCGCATTCCGGCCCATCGTGCTGCTCGACGAGGTCGGCAAGCTCTTTGAAAGAGTGATTGCGGGCCGCCTCGTCGGGCACCTGGTGAGGACGGGGCCGGATCTTGCGGATAGCCAGTTTGGCTTCCGCAAGGGGCGCTCGACGGTGGACGCCATCATGCGCGTGAGAGCCCTCACGACGGGGGACGCGGTGTCCCGGGGTGGGGTGGTCGTGGCGGTGTCACTCGACATCGCCAACGCGTTTAACACCCTGCCCTGGAGCTGCATTGGGGAGGCACTCCGGTATCACCGGGTGCCGACCTACCTCCGTCGAATAGTCGGGGCGTATTTGACGGACAGAGCCGTCATCTACCCCGGTCGCGATGGGGAATGGAACCGGCGAGAGATGTCGTGCGGTGTCCCACAGGGATCGGTCTTGGGGCCGCTCCTGTGGGACATCGGTTACGACTGGGTGCTGCGGGCAGACCTCCCTGATGGCGTCAGCGTAGTTTGCTACGCTGACGACACGCTGGTCCTGGCGCAGGGGAGGTCGCATCAGGCGGCGGCCGACGTTATGACACGCGGGGTTGCGATAGTCGTGGAGAGGATCCGGCAGTTGGGTCTCGAGGTGGCTCTGCACAAGTCCGAAGCCATGACATTTCATGGGCTTCGGAACGGGCCACCATCGGGATCCCAACTAACGGTAGGAGGGGTTCACATCGGCGTCGAGACGACGATGAAATACCTGGGTCTCGTCCTCGACAGCCGGTGGAACTTCGTCGAGCATTTCCGACGTTTGGCCCCCAAACTGGAACGGGCTGGGGCCGCTTTCAAGCGGCTCCTGCCAAACCTGAGGGGGCCAAACGCCTCCTGCCGGAGGCTTTACGCGGGGGTCGTGCGGTCCATGGCCGTATATGGCGCCCCGGTGTGGGCGCGTTCACTGCGGCTTCGAGCCGCCCACTACCTGAACGCGCCCCAAAAGGTGGTCGCCATACGGCTGATACGGGGGTACCGCACGATCTCGCGCGAGGCGGCAAGCCTCCTTGCCGGACTGCCGCCATGGGATCTGGAGGCGATAGTCCTCGCGCGCCTGTATGAGTGGCGCGCGGAGGCACTACGCCGGGGGGAAAACCCGTTTCCGCGGCAAATTGCTGCGGAGCGGACGGACCTCCGGCGCGATCTCATGGCGGCATGGAAAGCGCGACTGTCGCAACCCAGCGCAGGGCACGCCGCGATAGCGGCGGTAAGGCCCCTCTTTGAGGAGTGGCTAGAGAGGCGTCACGGCGCCCTCACCTACCGCCTGACGCAGGTCCTCACCGGACACGGATGTTTCGGGAGGTTCCTGCACATCATCAGGCGGGAGGAAACGCCCGGGTGTCACCACTGCGAGGATCGCCCTGAGGACACGGTGGAGCATACGGTGGAGGTCTGCCCGGCTTGGGCAGAGCACCGCCGTGTCCTCGTAGAGGCGATCGGCAGCGGCGGCGACCTCTCGCGCCCGGCCCTGGTCCAAGCCATGGTCCGGGGTGAGAGGGAGTGGGAGGCAGTCACCTCCTTCTGCGAAGCAGTCATGCTAGCGAAGGAGGTGGCGGGATGGGCGAGGGAGAGAGCTGAGAGGGCCGCCCGTCCCAGCCGCCGCGGTAGACGCTCCGGGCGTCGGGAGCCGCTTGCCCGTGCCGGACGGCGCGTATGTGTTCCACGCGCGCCTCAAAGAGATGTCAGCATCGAAGGAGGGGCCCGTCAGGGCCGAAGCCTGCCGGGGCAGCGGGATTGTCCGAAAGGGTTACCGCTGCCCCGGAACATAAAGGGCTAAGGAAGGAACACGGATGGGTTTTAGTCAGTAAGAGTCTGACACTCCCTTCCGCTCCACCCAGAGCGGGAGGGGTCATTTGATGATTTCCCATCCTAAAAAAAAAAAAAAAAAAGTTAGATACATCAAGGGTTCAACATACTCCATTCTAATAAATCCCTCTGTAGCAATGAATGTGTGAACTGGGGTTATTTATGTCTGTGGGCTAAAGTATTAATTGAGTTTATAAGAGTGCAGTTAGCGGGGTCAGGCGGAAACGGGAGTTTTCGTTGTTTCGGGTCCGTTTTCCAGCATGTTGAAATGAGTTGCGCGGAAACTTTAATTTACAAAATTTGTATTAGTAATAATTATTTTTGGTATAACATGCCTATCGTCGTGAAAATACTGTAAGTAATCATTTATTTACTAAAAGGCTCGGTATAGGTAACATCAGTGTTGTTTCAATAAGGGATGGTATGGCTATTATATATATGGCTGTACAGATGAGTAAGACCCCTATCCTATAAACTAGGAAAATCCTGTATCTTGAAGGACAGTGTACTGTAAAGGGCAAGAATATTCATAATTGCGTCATACTCATAACTCTGATGTATTTGTGAAGTAGGTACATAGTTGATACATATTTATTGAAAGGGCAATTGTGAGGAGTGTTTGTGTGTGTGTTGCTGTAGAGTTAAACTGGTCCGTTAGGGTGTGGGAGTGGAAAACTTGGTAATTATTTGTCAGGGAAATGTTTGGGATGCATGAAGAAGCCTCCTCGTGTAGCGCAGTTTGTTCCGCCAGTTACTAAACTGAACCGAGCGCTCGGCGCATCATGGACAATCACCCCCAACATCTCATTTGACTGGCCAATTCTTCCCTTGCGGTGGTAGGGCTAACGCCCGCCTAGTTTGCGACCACCCCTCCCACCGGAGTCCGGCCTCAAGCAGCCTGCTGTGTTTCGTCGATTCGTGGGAGTTCCAGTGCCTTAGGCATCTTTTGGGCACGTTCCATCATAGACCTCATCCATCGCTTTCCATCAAGCATGATCAAGGTCAAGAGCCATTCAGCATAAAATAAATAAATGAAAAGTTAGGTATTTTAATTGTTAATTTGTAGAATAAATAAGTTCCTCTGTATATCGCAATAATTTAGAAGGAGGTTTTAGGTCAGTGGATACGAAACGGGGCACTATGAAAAAATACAGAAAAATTACACCAAAACCATCGCCTAATCAAGCCTTTGGGGGGTCCCGAAGGTGGGATGTGGGAGTAGTAGGGTGGGGGAACACCATGGGACACCTCAAGGGCATTGACCTTGACCTCAGGATCATTGAACTTGGGGTCATGGTTTAAATTCCGAAAGTCAAGATCCGCGATTCTCCTAAGGTCACTAACCTTGACATTGAACTTGAGGTCAAGGTCAAAATTTAAAATGTTTCAAATTAACCATACTAATTTTTTTTTTATAAATTTCACATACGTCTGAATCTATAAACAAGGTTTTGCGAAAAATAAAAAATAAATTGTCAAAAATGTTGTAAGTCCCAAACTTCGACATCATTTTTACGACAAACGGCTGGTCGGAGACAAAAACACCACAATCGTTTCCTCGTTAGCGGTAGGACAGGTGCCTGCGAATGCGAAGTACATAGTTGACACAAAGAAGAAATGATTCCACCAATTTTTTTATTTTATTAATTTATTAGGGACAAAAAACAGTTACATGCTACAAAATAATAAAAAAAAAAATAATAATAATAAAAAAAATAGAAAAATAGTTAAACTAAGATTTAAGAAGCATGTAACCCACACCATTGTCCACGTTTTAACTAAAGGTTAGAAGTGCTAAAGACATAAAAAAGAAAAATAAAACAATAGTCGCTGCTACAATAATATTGCTGTTACTTAGCTAGCTTAATTTAACTTAAAATACTCGCAAAACAAAATATCCAGAGCCCTTTCCTTAAATGATTGCTTAGATAGACAAAATATATCCAGTTCAATAAAATGCGTGTTGTAAGAATCAACAGGAACCTTTGATTGGAAGCACTTATAGTTCATAGACCGTAAGAACTTTTTCTGTACCCTTTCAATTCTAGTGTCGTATTTGTCGTAGAAAGGGTTCCAGATCGGGACGGCATATTCTAACTCGGATCGTACCAAAGTCTTATAAAGCAGTAAGGATGTAGAGGGCCGCACAAAGTCACATGACGATCTCACGACGAAACGATACATCTGATATGCCTTGTTTACTAAATTGTCAACTTGCTTGTCGAAGTGAAAACTGGCATCCAGTGTGACACCTAAGTCACGCTAACTACATTCAAGAGTGCTT
Source organism: Gortyna flavago (assembly GCA_963669345.1). NCBI lineage: Eukaryota > Metazoa > Arthropoda > Insecta > Lepidoptera > Noctuidae > Gortyna > Gortyna flavago. The sequence continues at coordinate 14,158,301 of OY770126.1, forward strand.
TATTAATTGAATAATTAAAATTTATTATAATTCTCTTTTTGGTAAATGAGATGGCATGACGTTTGGGTAGACTTTAGAGTTTTTTTTGACCTGACTTCAAATGGACCTTTTAACTGACTTCAAATGGACCTCACTGGACTGGATGGAATGGAACTCAGTCTTGTATATTAAAAACTTTCAGTTGATAAAACATAATAAATATAATGAAGAGAAGAGGGCCTAAAATGGATCCCTGTGGTACGCCAGATGTAACAACTATAGGATCTGACTCGTAACTATTAACAACAATTTTTTGGGACCTGTTATAAATATATATGACACAAACCATCTAAGCAAATTACCACGTATTCCGTTGAATTAAAATATTGTAATCGTAGTTTGTGTAGGTATTTAAATAGTTAGCACATTTAATTGCGTCATGTTCGTGAACAAGCGCTGTCAGTTGGGGCTGGTCATCACTTAGCTGCCTCGGCTTATTTTTCGATTGTTGTTTTGTTATGTAGGTACTATTTGCTGTACTCGGGACGTTTTTACCACGTACGTCTTTTTTTTTACATCGTTCTAATTTAATTATAAATTCAAAATTAATGACGTAACTAATATTTTTATAAAAATATAATTTAAAAGAGTGTCTATGGAGTTTCTTGTCCGTTCTTCTCCGTAGGGTACCTACGCTTTGAAATGGGCAACTAGCTTAATATTTTCTGACTGACCGACTTCATGACAATTAAATAGTGCCTGTAAATGGTTTAATTGAAATAAATGAGTTAGAGTTTGAGAATTCCTCGTCGCATTCAGATAACATAGTAAATATGCTAAGTGGTCACACTTAGAAATGTCAACATAATTACGAGTCCAATGAGTTTTCGTTCATTCGCTAACTAGTACAAGTGGCGAGGGTTTTATCCAAGTCGTTCGTTAGCTACTAAGGGCCCTTCTGCACTAGTCGAGAGCTTGCCCTTTGATGTTTGCTGTTGGAGTCAACCGCGGCGCGCCCTTGGCCTTATTAGAAGAAGTTGACATGTTAACCCCAATCAATGACGGCATCAGATGGAGTTACTGTAATTAATAATGTTTCGGTTGTTTGAACGAAATGAAGCGATCTGTTAATCTGTTTTCAAGGAATCCTATTTATCGTCGCGTTCCTGTTCTCGAAAATTGTCTTGAAAATAATTCAAGACAACATCCCTTTGTTTTGAAGTGTTTTTTCCTATTGGGAGTGGCAAATGACTGTTTGTTCGTATTATGATCTAGTAATTCGGAAAAAGATGTTCGTGAAACTAGACACTACTACATAATCAACCTATAATGTTCCCACTGCTGGGACACAGGCCTCTTCTCGGTGAGAGGGAGTGGGCCGTAATCCATCACGTGGGCCCAGTGCGGGTTGGTAGATGTCATATGTCTTAAAATTTTTAGTTCTAAGACATGCCGGTTTCCTCGCGATGTTTTCCTTCACCGTTTTGAGAGCAGTGGTGATAAAACAATTTACGCAAAGTAAAGCGCCTGCCTGGGTTCGAACCCACGACCTACAACTCGTAAGTCGGGGCCGTTACCACTGGGCCACCACTGCTTCGAGGACTACAACTCTCTACTAGGACTACTACAATCCAGTGACAGCCAAGTTTTCCTTTTTTCTGGGATCGAAACCCAAAGGGTGCCGACGACGTAGGTAAGAAAAAGCAAGCAAGTTGAACTTTTCCAGTAGGCTTAATTGACTGAAATGATCTACTCAGTCTTACTGAGTTCTGAGTCGGCAGTCGAAAAATACTGGTATTCAGATGCATTCGATTAGACTGAAAGCCGACCCTATAGTTGAGAGAAAGCTAAGTGATGAGGACAGATCTAATGATTTTATCTATATGCTGTGGTTGCACTGTCTAAGTTTTAGACATGCGATTTGGCGACAACTAAAATTATGAATGCAGGTTTATGCCGAAAATTGTGCACATGACTTTAATACTTTCTCTTTTTCTCATAGTTTCAGATTACGGAAGTCAAATCAAATCAAAATTCATTTATTCGAATTAGGCTGAGATTCAGCACTTTTCGAACGTCAAAATTACAAAAGACAGTCCCCCAAAACGCCCGCCCCTCGACACTTCCTAGTGCTTTCGCTGGGAAGAAGAAGTGGCGCAACAAACTCCCCAGCAGCACAGCTGTCTGTTTAGTTAGAAAATACTTGATTTTTGTGTACAATACTAGGTATGCAAAGTAATTAACATTACAAGATAAAGAACATTAATTATTTGCCTAATAAAAGCCTCCAGGCATAAAGGGCGTGATAGCTTACATATTTATGCAATGCTGGGTTCTGTTCACTTAGCTGTCACTCGAAGGCATAAATGAGAAATTAGGACCATCCAAGTAAAATAAATAAACAAGTTATTTCTAATAACAACAATAACACCATGGTCAGCAAACGACCACAAGCAGCACCCGTTTACGAGCATAACGAAAAAATCTGCCATACTAGTGAAGCAGGTAACACGACCCCCGATGCTACTACAAGCAATGACATCTAAGGGAGCATGACGAACTTGCTGCCGGTTACTCAGGCAAGAATAAAATTATCAATCGTAGAGGTCGCTAGCTAACCACTTATTGCAATCAACTCATTACAAAACATTGAAATGAGTAGATTATGTCAATAATAAATTAAACTGAATTGACTTATACAGTCAAATTGCTTATTTGAAAGCAATTATGCAATCACTAGAAAGATTTGCCTCGTCCTGGTAGGCCATCAACGTCATCAACTGAAGTTAACATCGCAAAAGTTAAGGAAAAATAGTGACAGAAAATGCTCATTCAAGTTTGAGAGAGATAGCCGCTGAACTTTCTGTGTCTCACGAAGTCACGAGTCGATCCGTATCATCTTAAATAATGACTTAGGTATGAAACACGTTGTCGCTCGGTTAGTCCCAAAAGACCTGAATTTTCTGCAATAATTCAATCGCATACCTAAAATCGCTGAAGACATGCTAGAATGAGTCAATTCTGACCCAATATTCATGAAACGCATTGTTACTGGTGATGAGACGTTTACGAGTTTGACATGCAAACTAGTCAACAAGCTTCGGAGTGGCGCCTTCCAACTGAACCGTAACCGAAAAAAGCACGCCAAAGTCGATCAAAAGTCAAAGTCATGTTGACTGTTTTCTTTGACTACCGCGGTGTTTTGCACTCGAGATTCTTACCGGAAGGTCAAACGGTAAATATGTTACTTGACTGTTATGCGGCTTTTAAGAGAGAGCAAATTCGAAGAAGAAGGCCAGATTTGTGGAAAGAAAATTGTTGGATTTTGCAAAATTGTTTTGATGATTGGATTATTCGTTGGCGTAAGTATATCGTTTGTGAGGGAGCATATTTTGAAGGCGATAAAATAAATTTGGATGAATAGCTAACATTTTGTGATCTTTTCCCGGAACTTTTTTAACAGAACTCATATAACCTGTCAGTAAGCTAATTCTGGAGAAAGAACATACAATTATCTTGAGTTAATCAAGACGACTAACTATTCTTATCGTTTAACTAGTCGTTGATGAAATAGTATGCCTTTGAACAAAGGTTGGGTTTTACTAGAGCTTAAAACGCATTATAAGGCAAATCTAGCAGAGAAGACGGTAGTTTGATTTAAAGGGTTATTATACCAAGCCCAACAAATGAGTTATTATTTATTATTGATCCATATATCAAGCAATCTTGAGCTACTAACAAAGGATCACTTTAGATTTACATGTAGGTACAAGAAATAGAACCCCACCCAATAAATGATGATACAGATGACATTAACTCGATAGGTACAAATTAACTTCGCGACTTGTTTATGGCCCACAAATAACTTCGGTAATCAGACCAAAAGTTAAATTGGACTCCAAGTCGGTTAAGTTTTTTATTGTTATAAATAAACAGTAGAGAGTTGAGTGAAAACTTTGTTTATCGCAATGGGTGATTGTTAAAATATGGGTGGTTATTATTATATTTTTAAATGATATTTGGTCGCACTCACCCCCCTACTTAGGGCCGGCGCTCACTGGCGGCACGGCAAGACAATAAAATTTCCAGTTAATATTCTAAATAGAAATAAAGCTCCCAAATAATACCTGGTTGCATTTCTACCGGTACATACCATTCATAGAATCGAAAACGATATGCCCATTCAAGCGTATAATCGTATACGATTTCACCGATGCATATATTGAATTGGTACGCGTTATACCTAACCATGTCGCCAAGTGGAGAGGTTGCCTTTATGTGCACGCAGTTTGGTGTTTTATATCCCACTACGGTGTTATTGATCCAACCCTGAAATGATTGAATGAGATTTAATTAGTTATTGTTATTTCACTTCACTCTGAGAGTTTGAAGAGTTATACCTCACTGAGACGCCATGGCGGCGCAGCCAGGTCGCGTCGCCAACAAAATGTATGGTTGGCTGCATAACGAAGTGGACGCTAGGTGAGCCACCCACTATATAGCTGTATATATTTAGTTGGCATTTGGTTGCGAGTGTGTGCACCATTATTGTTTTCATAGTCGATGAGATTTCAAAAACTTTGTGGCTAAACACACGGTCTGAGCACATGAGAGATCGCGAGGATATGACATATGTTCCGAGAATCAGAATAAATGTCAAAGACAGTCCGTTTCCTGTATCAAAGATCAAATCAAACAGCGTATCTCAGCTCGTCAAAATCAAAACACTCTTGGATTTTCAACTCTCGGCGCTAAGCTGTGCGCTGAAAATCCAGTACGCGATAAAAAATCGCCGCGGGAAAAACGCGCCCGTGCATACCAGGACTTTGAAGGCTTTGTACTTACTCAAAGGCTTATCTTACACTAGGAGATTATTGGAACTTATGATTATGTAACTGTAAGGCATATGAATCGGGTATAGAGAAGTAGGTATATTTACCCGAATTATAACGTGATTATAAATCTGTTCATAGGTAAAGTTTTGGTAAAAGATTAGTTCTCTATTGCGTGTTATGGCACATTTTCCCAAATAATATTCGCTATGGATGTCATCTGAAAAAGCAAATCACAAATTGAGTATATCATTTGAAAGATAGTTTCTCCTCTGCTTTTGCTAAATTACACTTATATAATAAAATTTATAATAAAATAATAAAAAAAAAAAATGTTCAAGGGCCTTCTTTGTATCAGAAGAATCCTTAGCCATACATTAATTACTATATGTTAAAGATAGATAACAAACAGAGCAAAGGTTGGGCCCCTAAGACGACCCACTGGTCAGTGTTAAATAGACCATCATCTCACATATTTTTAAAATCTTATAACTTATAATACCACCTGAGGTATAAGGCATATTCGTGAAGATAACGCTGTCTAGTGCCGAATACGTTCCATATCCGGAGACTACTGGAATATAAAAAGGTAAATATTATAATGTTTATAAGAGTTTTATTTATTATTTATTACTGGACCTAGAATTGAGCCTTGTGGAACTCCCTTATTAACGGAGGTAATTGACTAAACAAGGAATTAACCATTGCACAATCGAATTTTTAAAAAACCCTGCTGAAAGTTGCTGAAATATCTATGGAATCAGTGTGTAGGTTTATGATGAAATCAAGCCAACACGAGAAAAGAAGATTAAAAAAATAATCAAAATCACTTACATAATACATTCATTAAAATTGATACAATAAACGAATTCATTGTAAACTTGTGCACGGTCTTACTGATATCTGTGAGGAATGGGCGACGTCTGTCGTGTACCCTGTCTGTTTACCTGAAACGTTGCATCAAAACAAACAGTACAACCGACATGCATCATATGCCAAATAATTCATTTTAAGTACGTAGTTACATTCCTTTGTTGATCTGTTGGTATTATGAAACAACATCACATCGCGCCAGAATTCTTCACAGAAATTATGCAGATGCTTAGTGAGAATTTCGTCAGTTACGTGTGAGTCTGTGTAAGTCATAGTATAGTCATAAAGCAGTGGTGGCCCAGTGAAAACTGCCGCGACTTACGAGTTGAGTTGTAGGTCGTAGGTTCGAACGATGACAGGACGCTTTACTTTGTGTAAATTATTCCATCACCACTGTTACTGATCTTACAACGTTGATTGTTTGTCGAAGACTGTAACACTGCTACGTTTGTGTCAAGTTGTTAACTTGGCGGGTTGTTGCGGTGCTTACTTTGATAGCTAAGTTGATGTATGTACTTAAGGTAAACAAGTGGATATGCTGGTAAACAATAATAACCAAGTAGGCAGGTAGGTAAGAATGTGTGTGTGTGTGTTTATAATATAATTAAATATAACTAATGATAAGAAATTCGAATCTTACGTGAATGACTTGATGGTCAGTTTATGCACGCAAATTAACACTAATCATTGTATATTATGGAAAGTGTCTTAAAACAAAGACACCATAATTATATTTGTTTTCATGCATTTGTGATTGTGGGAATCCCTCATGTTCTAGTGCTGATACATTCTTCAAAACAAAAGAAAGGTTATAAAATATTGAGTTTTCTTAACCTCTCTGCTCGACAAGATCTATCAGAATCTATCATCATAAAACAACGCCATGTAGTATTCTAGCATCGATGACACCTAGCATCTAGGCCGGCTCCTAGATTGCGTTGTAAAACTACAGTCTCTGGCAATTAGTGGGTCGTCGCTTATGCTGCCATCTGTTACAAAAATGGAGGAAAAAAATAGCCAGCTCAATAGCCAGACTTAGGGAGGTATCATTTGTTTGTATGGGATTAGGTATCTGTACTAGAGTATTATATTATCTGTGGTGTGGCTGTTGGGCCTGCTTATGTTAGTCTCAGAAAAAAAAAACTTTATGCACTAGAACAAAAACTAAAAAGCGACTTTATGTCGCCTACGCACAACATAAAGACGAACTTTTAGAGCATGAGAAGTGAAAAGTATTTTTCCTCCTTTAGTTAATCTGTGTTTTTAATGCTAAAACATTTCAAAAAAATCGTATTTTTTTAAATGTTTAATCCCTCCGTTCTTCAGAAAGCACCTCAAACCGATGGTCCTGGCTATCATTTGCAGATCTTTAAGAGTCGTTATGGCTAATCAGAAACCCAAAAGGTGCGACTACTAGTCCTACCAATGGGTATCGTGTTACCCAGTAACTGGGTTGTGGAGGTCCGATAGGCAGTCGCTTCATGTAAAGTACTGGTATTCAGCTGCATCCGGTTAGATTGGAAGCCGACCTCAACATAGTTGCCAAAAGGCTTGTTTGCTTGTTTGTTCCTCAATCACGCAAAAACTACTGAACAGATTTAGATGAAATTTCGTACACAGATAGTTTATAACCAGGATTAACACATAGGATACTTTTTATCCCGATATTTATTTATTTTTATTTATTAAAACTTTATGCACAAGTAAAAAAACTGTACAAAGGCGGACTTAATGCCTTGGGCATTATGGCTACTCCCACAGATATTCCCACAGGATCAAAACTAACGCGGGTGAAACCGCGTGAAATAAAATATTTTGATTTTGATTAATTTTATTTGTATAAAACTAAGCTACATAAAAATATAGCTCCCAATCAATACCTTCTTTCATTTCTACCGGTACAAACCATTCGTAGTAATAATAATAATAACTTTCTCCCAAATAATTGACTACGATTTTTATAATGCAGACTGTGAATTTGTACGCGTTATATCTCACCATGTCACCGAAAGGGGACGTTGCCTTTATGTACACGCAGTTCGGGATTGTGTTTTCAGTTAAATTGTGGTGACGCTGAAATAAAGAAATATATATCTATCTATAGTATTTTACACATTATTACAAATTATTAGTTAGTTTAGTCGCAATGATTTTGCGACTGAAGATGATCAGACATTGTGCACACCAGAAATAAAACAGTGTTTCTTCCAGAACAGTATTGTCTCGTATCAAAATAGGTTTTCTACTACATTTTGTGACTATGAAGTCTTTTGTGGATCAGAATTTTTTAAAGAGCGATACTAAATACAATCATGCATGACTCAGATGTGCACACAGAGTGTTCTCCTCTCTGTGTGTGTGACGCTCGTCCGAGAATCATAATGAATGTCAATTTAAGGTGAATGCGCAGCTGTAGCCCATAAAATTAAATTTTTCTTATTATTTTTGCAATTTTCAGATCAGTGTCAGGTTGTATCTTGATCAAAATATGATTCGCGACTATAACAGGTACGTATTTACAGAATTATAATCATTAGAATCATTAATACACCTTTATAAGTTATATTTGCTCCTTAAGAACAAATCTCTTAAATCCATCTCTCAAATTTATTATAGGTGCGAATCATATTTTGGTCACGATACAACCTGACACTGACCTGCAAATTGGAAAAAAGTAAGAAAATTGGAATTTCGCGGTCTACTACTGAATGCACAACGGTCCGGTTCTTATGTCAAAGGCATCTGCCCTACCGCCGCCGAGGAAGCAACTAGCTGTAAGTAAAAGAGATACATGTACTAATTGTTGATCGCTGACTGTTCGTTTGTCGCTGCAACCACAGAGCATGTAACCATTTGCGACAAGAGCTATCAAAGAGAATACTCGCTCAGCGACGATAGATCGTCGCCGTCGTGCACTCACTGCTTGCCAACTGGGTTTCAGAGGGGCAATTCTCGTAATTTTAAGAACATTCACAGTCTGACCTCAGTCTCAATCTATCAAAATTTCCCTACATTTTGACAGGTTTTTCACACTTGTTTGTCGCCGAGATGAGACTGCGACTAGATTTTTAACGTTTTAAATTACGAGAATTGACCTTCAGTTGATAGCCCTAGTCTCTTCTCGTTAACTGCCAACGGCGGGACGGATAGCCATTAACCAATTGTGTAGCAGTTACAGGTCCTTTGAAAACACCCTGAAAGCTTTCCTTGTTACTAGGTTGGAGGCTTTTGCTTCAACTCATCACTGATTAGTATTACAAATAATGCTCAACAATTATTATTTTAACTATTGTGCCTGCATGAGCAGTGATGGCGCAGTGGTAACGGCTGCGACTTACGAGTTGTAGGTCGTAGGATCGCACTCAGACAGGCGCTTTAGTTTGCGTAAATTGTTTTACTGCTCTCAAAACGGTAAAGAAAACATCGTGAAGAAAACGGCATGTTCTAGAACAGAAAAATCAAAGAGATGTGACGTCTACCAAACCCATAAAGGGCCCGCGTGGTGGATTACGGCCCATTCCTTCTCACAGAGAGTACTTAGGTCTGTGTCCCAGCAGTGGGACCTTTATAAAGGCTGATTATGTGTGCCTGCAACGCGGACAGATCAAGTGTTAAAACTAGAAAGACTTTCTACGACTGTTTTATACTGGAAGATATCAATAATGATCTGTAAGACATAGCAATCCAATATAAAGAAGTACAGAATCATATTTACCCGAATTATGACGTTTCCTTTAATCTGTTCGTACATGAAATGATCGTGGAAAATCAGTTTTTTGTCTTCAGTTGCACATTTACCGAAGTAATATTCGCTATGAACATTATCTGAAAAAGTAATACACTTGTTGGGTAGAGAGGTAGAGAACGAAATATTTTCGTTCACTGCATGGAATATTATTACTAGTAAAACGGGAAGGTCTAGTTACTGAAATACCTACTGACTACAGCCTGTCCATTAATGACAACATAATAAAATCAGACTCACAAGTCGCCGAGGTCAGATTCCCCGTTTCAACAACTAAATCCGTAAAATTTAGGTAGGTACATTGACATTAATTTGCTTACTTTGTAAAGTATTAAATTATTAAGAGTATGTGGGTAATACGTTTTCTCTCTGTTCTGTTAGTTTTATGGTCTGGCAGTTTGAGGAATTTATGTGGCCTACCCAAATGTCCTTTCTTTGGTTTTGTTGGTTGAATCGTTGAGCTCCTTAAGTTTTGAGTTGTGCTACACTATTACTGACAAATGCATGCACTGACTGAACAGGTGCACTTATCTGGTTCTTTCCCCAAAAGACTATTTCAGACATCAATCTACATGGTCTTCACATGATCTGACAAAGATTATATCTGGACTTTAAAAGAGAATGTGACCTCTGAGTTTGTTTCGGCCTTTCTTCTCGGAGTAGTCAGATAGGAAACGCCGACCTCACCTAGTTTTTAAAATATGATTGACGTGTAAAAGTGTTTGTGCAAACCTATAATAGGTACACTTACAGAAATACATTTCGTGTGATTTACATTTATAACGTGTGATTTTCTGGATGGTGTAAAACATACCTTTTTGTTCAGTAATATCCTTATTCATGAAGATTATACTGTTGAGTGCTGAGTGCGTATTGTAGCTGAAGATCTTCACCACTGCAATAGATAAAAAAAACTGCCAATTGCGAGTCAGACATGAAGGGTTCTTTGCTACCGTACAATATTTGACATTACCTACATATTTTTTTGTTGTTGCACACAATGTGAACATTTTAAGTGTCTACCTATTATGGTTCAAAGATACAGCCCTGTGACGGATGAACGGACAGTGGAGCTTTAGTAATACGGTCTCGTTGGCACCCTTTGGGTGAGGATACCTAAAAATTGACACTCACTGTGATACTATACGCACACTGGTTACGGTGGGTCGTGAGCTCGTTTTGGGGCACCGTTTTAAGACTTGCGACAGGCCCCTGCTTCGCACGGTTTTTACAATTTATTTATTTATTTGTGATGTCCAACAAAGGATACACATATATAGTAGCCCGCAACCGCGAGAACCGCATCAAAATCCGTTGTAGTGTTTACAATAACAACGCGGTCACACAGACATACATGAAAAGCGACTTTAATAATTAGAATATCAATACAAGGTCAAATTATACCTATAGCTAGCGAAACTTTGCAGACGATGACGGGTATGATGATGAACATGATAAAACAATTATTTGGATGAATTTAATGTTTGGGATCAACGATAACTGATAGCTACTACTTGAAGTAACTACTACTTGAAACATCAGTTTAAACATTAGTTTATTTTCGTGTAAGCTTCACAGGCGTGAAATTTAACACACACAAAAAAACTTATTTTCTCAACTCATACTTAATAGATTTATTTGCCATAAAAATACAGACACATTGGTGATTCATTATGGAATCCTGTACATTGTATACATCTGGTTCTATGTTAAAATCTGTACCTACTCAAGTATTTTATAACCCTGCCTCTTAAATTAGGTAAACCTGTATCTTATGAGACAGTGATCAGCCATGAGGGTCTTAAACATAGTTAATTAAGTTAACGACAAAAATAGATGTGTGACTTAGTAACTACACTACGAGACAAGCTGTCGTTGACCAAAAACAAAAATCATAAATTTTTTTTAAATTCTATTTTATTGTGTTTAAATGATAAATGATTATAAATGATTTTATTTTTGTAAGTAGGTTTGCACAAACACTTTTACACGTTAATCATATTTTTTAAAGCTAGATGAGGTCGGCGTTTCCTATCTGACTACTCTGAGAAGAAAGGCCGAAACAAACTCAGAGGTCACAGTCTCTTTTAAAGTCCAGGCATAATCTTAGTCAGGTTATATGAAAACCATGTAGATCGATGTCTGAGATGGTCTTTTGAGGACAGAACCACACAGATTGAGAGGACCTGTCAAGTCAGTGCACGCATTTGTCAGAAATCGTGCAGCTCAACTCAATGATTCGACGAACAAGGAAAGAAAGGACATTTGGGTTTAGATACCTGTAACGTCTGCGGAGTTTCGCTAGCTTATATACTCTGACCCTGTAGATGAGGCCTTCACTGTATTATACTTATATTGTGTGATGATGATCGTGTCGAGCGGTCACAAAAACGTATGCTCCAGTCAGTCAGAGTCGTGTCAGAGTCACCTATGTCGAGATGGCGCACTTATTATGTAATAGGTACCTACTTAGTTTTACTTGCATATTATAGTTACACAGAGTGGGAGATACTCTCCTGCAAACAAACCGTGGCTTTAAAAAAAAATTGCTGTTTGAAACAGCACATTTTATTTTATAACCGAGGAAAAATTTCTAAGCTAAAAAAATCCCCGACCGTATGTAGGTACCTACTACAATTCTTGCAAATTTTAATTTAGTTAATTTAATTTCTAAAATATTAAGAGTGACATGGTTAGTGGCTGGAAATCATGTATATAGAACATTTTAAGAAATCACTTACCTATCTGACATAATACAACTGATACAGCAAAATAATTCATAGTTAACCCTTCATCAATTGACAAATGTAACCCTTAAAGCTTAATTTTAAGGCCAACCTTTAATTAAGCTATTTGGTCACACAAAGTCTAAGTGCGACACCCAAATTGCATAGAATCACACTGACATCTAACTATTATAATTTGACAATTTTAATTTTTGACAATCTAAATTTAACAACTATGTTTTATTAACCCTTAATCAATTGACAAACGTAACCATACAGTTAAATTAAAAGTTTGCGGCTACTTGTTCGTGTAAAAGCGCGGATCAGGAGCAGGTAGATAAACCAGTACACAGTTATAAGTTGATTTAATTACTGAGCAAGTGGATTAGAACAGTTTCGAATATTCGACCAGAGAATGCAGCATACCACACACTTGTTTACATGAAACATATCAACAACACAATGAAAATAATAATATACTGAAGTGTCGAATCATTCCTTCCTTTGTGACGTAGCTGCATTTCTTTGTTGAGCTGTATAATACACTCCCAAGTAACACCTAAGCCAGATAACAGAATAAATGTGTACTATTAAGCAGTTTCCAGCTTTATTTCATATTTATTTATTGAGGATCTCCAACAAAGGATAGGTACCTACACATACAATAGAAATTTACAATAATAATAAAAGTTATTTTACGTGTGCTCCTTCAAAAACAGGAGACCACAGTATGCACATACTCGTATAACTAGGTGTAAACACGATAAAAATAGAGAAAATAAATTATGAATGATGAGTACAATTATTACATAGTTATTCAAGTTTACGGGACAGACAACTGCTGTATTGAATGGTTTTTGGCCTATTATTACTCTTTAGGGTCACATCAGCCGCATGCAGTATGACCGCTGGGCAAAAGTTTCCACACAATGGGTGCTTGAAGATGGACGGCGCCGCCGAGGTCAGCCCAGAAAGCGGTAGCGAGATGACCTGAGAGGAGTTCCTGGAAGGTCTTGGGGGAGGCTTTTGCCCAGCAATGGGACAGAATAGGCAAATAAAAAAAAAACTCTTTAAGCTTAATAAAGTTTTTTTTTGCGTGAATGTGACGCTTGTTTCCCCCCTACCTTTTATTATTTTTGTGTTTATGTTCTTTTTTTTGCGTCATGTTCATCGCAAATAAAAGTTTTTTCTTTCTTTCTTTCTTGTAGCACTGATTTTCTTTTTTGAAGCTTAATATTGGTCATAAACAGTACTATTAAAGATACGCTATTCAGTTTTAGGCATCCGAGACCACTGAATGCTGCATAATACCTGATTTGATAGCATTTATCTGCATAACTTTGCTATAGATTTTCAATATACTGGTTGATGCTGAATAACCTATGTTCTTTTCTCTTCAAGCTGTATTGCACTTCAATCATAACCACTTATTCAGTAGCTGAATAAGGTTTATTTAGTTTTTAAAGCAGAAGGCTTTATTACTGAAAATGAGTAAGCTCTTTCAACTAACTTAAAGCGCTTTAAGCGCGATTACTACCATATACAGCTAATTGCGTTAACAAATATGAAATGATTTTTTTTAATTTTTATACAGAAGATAACTGGATATTGAAGAGTCTTAAGGCTGTTTAACTCTACATAAGTAAATCCGCCGCAAAGTATGTTATATTCAAATAAACCTTGTCAGTACATATTATAACCTCTTTGATAAAAAATATAAACGATACAATATCTAATCAAACACTGCGTTTTATTAATAGAGCCACTTTTAAAATGGTGCACAGCATTAGCCACGTTTTTTTTGCGCACAATTCCAAAAAGCATTAAAATTTTTCACTCACCTAGCCTATTAAAAAACCCTTTTCTATCCCTTAAATAGTAGCATTATCTTACGGCGCTTAAAAAAAATGCAGTAAAGATATATGTATATCCACAATAAAGTTACATGCACTATAATAATTCACTTGCCTTTAACATAAATAGCATACCAAAATTCAATAATATATACTCTGTCGGAGTAATATTATTGAATTTTGGTATATTGCATGGTGAAATTATAACAGGTTCACAATTTCATAACGTTATATCCAAAACTATCTCTATAAAAGTACGAAAATAATCTAAATACTGAATAATGACTGACTAACTGAATTTTAATACTTTCAACTGATTAAAAGAGTTGAATTAGCTATTAGTTGCGATATTAAGCTTGTTGTAAATTTATTCAGTTACTATGTTGCTATTATATTGCAATTATACAAATTAAAGCACTTTATTTTGGGCCCAAATTGCTTGAATAACATCTGTGTAGGTGCTTATCCAGACATTAAACAGTCAACTGTCAGCTTGAAGTTTACAGAAACACTTCCATACAATGATTATTCAGCCAATCTGTGTTGCTTCGGCTGGGCTGCAAAGAAAGCGGGTCGGTTATAAAAAAATGTGATAACATTTAAAATATTTGAGCAATCCGCTATTAATATAAGAGTCAATGGAGAAATCCTTTTAAAATAAAAAGTAAATTAAAGTTTATTTCATTGGTGATTGTATTAAAAACCATAAATAAAAAATATAGATGATTTTTAAAATAATGTTTTGAAACCATGTTTGTTTTTGTTTATAAATATGGCATTTCTTGTGCAGTAATATTCTAATCAAATCGTAGATATCAAATATGTACAATTAAAACAACTAACCCCTGAAGAGTGTACCAGAATTCTGACAATGCATGAAGACGCGCGCACAGTTAGCGTTATACAACGCGAATTGTTGGTGTCGCTATCAACCGTTTAAAGAGTGCTCCAGCGATTTGAAGAGACTGGGTCCAATATTCGCAGACCAGGAACCGGCCAAACAAGTTGCACGACAGCGCGTGACGATCGATAAATGGTATCAACATTGTTGAGAAATCGATTTCAAACGGCTGTTGAAGTCAAAAATCACCTTCTACGTACTGAGGGAGTAATCCGAGCACGTGCACAGTGAGCGGCGTTTTGCTGGAGCAAACTTGAAGCCATTTAGACCTGCAAATGGTCCAAAACTAGAAAGGCAGCATTGAAATTCAAGGCTGAGTAACGAAGAGAACACATGAACTGGACTCTGGATGACTGGTCAAGAGCAATATTTTCGGAAGACTTGAGGTTCATGCTATACACGCACGATAGGAGGCAAAGAGTACATGTAACAGAATACCAGGAGAGCGCCATAACCAAGCCTGCATTGAGAAAGTGCCATACCTACGGCGGTGGCTCCATACATGTGTGGGGTGGAATTTCTTCCGAAAGTCGCAACTTGATAGTAGTAATAGAAAATGGCACTTTAATTGCAGAAAGATACGTGAATGAAATCTTAAATGAGTATGTTAGCCCATTTTTATTAGTAAACATGTGCGAAAACGCCATTTTTATGCAAGATAACGCTCGTCCCCATATACAGCTCAGATAGTGTTGTCTACCTTCTATCACACGCATTTAGTGGCCATGCGCATGGCAGCCCAGACTTGAACGCCATCAAGCATGCCTGGGCGAACTGGGACGACGTGTAGGTACGCCAGCGATATTCTCCTCCAATCACGCTTCGTGAACTGAAAGAAGCACTCATGGAGAATATTCCTCAGCATCGGTTGAGAAATCTGGTGGAAAGCATGCCAAACCGCGTAACAGCTGTACCTATAGTATCCTGTTGATTCCGTAGTTATGTTGAATATATCACTTCAATGGCTCACTACCACTCCAAGCGCTATAGTTTAGACCCAGCTTCACTTTCCTGTTTTCCCGCCATTCCTCGAGACTGCCAGATGACATTAGTGACAGCAGCTACCCCGCTTGTGTGAATGAGACCGGCCAAGTGCGAGTTGAACTTGCCCACGAAGGGTTTCGTACCACCATACAATTTTAACACTACACATAAAATAACGTTTGTTGTATAGGAGCCCCCTTAAATATTTATTTTATTCTGTTTTTAGTATTTGTTATTATAGCGGCAACAGAAATACACATTCTGAATTTTTCAACTGTCCAGCTATCACGGTTCATGAGACACAGCCTGGTGACAGACGGACACCGTCTGTCCGTCTGTCACCAGGCACAGTGGAGTCTTAGTACTAACTGAAGTCTTGGGTACGGAACCCTAAAAACTAGCAGCCCGTCCCAGCTTCGCAAGGGTATTTTTTTTTCGAATTTTAGATATTTTCTTTCATACAAACCTCGTACCAGCAATACCAAACACAGCAAAAAAAGAAATATCCAATTTGGTGCAGTCATTCGGAAGTTGTGCGCGTACGTACATTTCGGCGATTCATTTTTATTTATATAGATATGCCTTTATACACTACATCCGTCCCACAACAATTCGTCACTAACGCTTTGTCGCAGGTTGCACAGAAATCAAATAAGGCTTTCTTGTTTACGTAGCGAAATTCACCTTGTACTGGAACAGAATCACAATGATTATTAAAATCAACAATAACGCAGCGCAGTGTTAGTTAACTACAATCGTGACAGAAATATTCGAAAGTTATAATAAAGTAATCAATAGCTTATATCCCAATAGGAGACGATTGGCATATACGTGGTAGTCGCGATCGCTGTTCGTACGACTACGAGCCCCAACAACGATCGCAGCGCATCCTGAGCTGGCCAAACACCTTTTTTTTGGTCATCATCTGCCTAGCCTTTTCCCAACTATGTTGGGGTCGGCTTCCAGTCTAACCGGATGCAGCTGAATACCAGTATTTTTAACAGACTTCTAAAAAAGAAGGAGGTTCTCAATTCGGACGTTATTTTTTTTTTTTAACTTTCAATCAGCATGTTACAGGCTATAGTGTAAAAAAATTTTAGCCAAATTCACCGAACGGCTTTTTACATACATTTTGTGCGGGGTCCTTTACATAATGAAGTCAGCGTCTTACTGAGATCTGAGTCGGCAGTCGCCCCATGTAAAAAATTACTGGTATTCAGCTGCATCCGATTAGACTGAAAGCCGACCTCAATATAGTTGAGAAAAAGCTAGGTGATGAGGATTCAGATCTACTGATTTTACGATTTTACCTATATGTTGTGGTTGTTTGTACTGGCTAAGTTTTTGACTTGCGATTAGGCGAAAACTAATGTTATGAATGCAGGTTTAGGTATGCCGTAAATTGTGCATGTGACTTCAATACTTTCTCTTTTTCTCATTGTTTCAGATTTCGGAAGTCCCATCTCGTAAAGCAAGTAGTCTCGGCAGTGAAAGGATTAGATTCGTAAAGTTCTTATATTATTATTTATTATTGATTCGAACCATATTTAAAGCAATCTTTAACTACTAACATAGGATCACTTTACCTATTTTTACGTACAAGAAATAGAAGCTCACCAAATAAATGATGTTACAGATGACATTAACTCGATAGGAAAAACATAACTTCGCGACTTCGTTATGGCCCACAAATAACTTCAGTAATCAGACCAAAAGTTGAATTGGACTCCAAGTCGGTTAAGTTTTTTATTGTTCTAAATAAACAGTTAAGAGTTGAGTGAAAACTTCGTTTATCGCAATCGATATTTTTAGCACAATCTTAGGTATATATACAATGTGGGTGATAGGTTGAGGTGGGTCTATATTGGCAATAAGTAAGATCGTTCCGAGTTTGTTCTTAGGAACCACGTCCTCGATTTAATAGCAAAAAACGGCAACGGCGGTTATGAATAACAGCATTCGAAGATTCCAGAAGAAATCCATTTTTATTGTTTGTGCACGGTCTGACACTTACTGATATCTGTGAGGAATTGGCGTCGTCTGTGGTGTACCCCATCTGTTTACCTGAAACGTTGCATCAAAACAAACAATACGACCGACATGCATATGCCAAATAATTGTTTTTAAGTACGTAGTTACATTCCTTTGTTGATCTGTTGGTATTATGAAATAACATCACATCGCGCCAGAATTCTTCACAGAATTATGCAGATGCGTAATGAGTATTTCGTCAATTAAGTGTAAGTCTGTGTAAGTCATAGAGCAGTGGTGGCACAGTGGACTAACGACTTGGAGGTCGTAGGTTCGAACCCTGACAGGACGCTTTACTTTGTGTACATTATTCCATCACCGCTGCTCGCAAAACGGTGAAGCAAAACTACGTAAGGAAGTCAGCTTGTCCTAGAACCAAAAACTCGCGGACATTTGTGACATCTACCAATCCGCACTGGGTCCGCGTGGTGGATTACGACCTCCTCCCTCTCACACAGAGGAGACTCGTGTCCCAGCAGTGGGAACATTATAGGCTGATTATGCTGTGTAAGTCATAGCCTGTTGCCTACCAGACACAAAGCCAGACTTCCGGCTGTTACTGAGAAATTCCTGGAAACACTAAACGACAGTTTGCCAGGTGTTTTGTAAGGTTTGTTGCGAATGAGAAAACACCCATATACATGGGTATTTTCGGATACCCCTAGGTATGAAGAATCTCTTTTTTTTTATGACTTCGTTATTTAGACCGTCCTGTATACATAATATGCAGCAATATGCAAAAGCCACCACTCAGTGGATCCCAAATGGCAGGAAACGAAACTTCTTAAAGGATTTGCCCACAATCGCAGTAGACCGGGAAAAGTGGAAAGAGGGAAGAGAGGCCTTTGCCGTGCAGTGGGACAATACAGGCTTATAATAATAAGTGAACACTGACGATGAACGGAGCTCCCACCTTTTTTTTTGCTTTTATAGGCTGGCCTGAGTAGACATTCGCAAGAGCAAAAGTGCTCGGGCTCTGGGATTGTTCTAAAAGTCGTGGAATACCTCTCAACTCCTTAAACACCTCTGGAAATGTTGCCCCCTAGTCGCTACGACACTATTTGCTAGCGACCGTTTCCGGGGCCAAATAATTAAGTGTGCAAGTCACCTCCTGCTATTTTATCTGTGAATATTATATTATCATTGGTTAGGCAGGGGATATAGTCCTTCCATAGTTCAAAGTAACCGATCCTCTATAGCCACCCAAACCCATAGCTAAATATAATTCATGTTCCATGCTCTGCAATGGTCCAGCTCCAACCGGGGGTTGTCCTTGGGTGCACTTGCATAGTGCATACAGGGATAATCGTCGGTTGGTGCCTTCTCATAATTTAAAATTGTCTAAGAGGCCTCTGCGAGTTGGCTTTTGCCCTGGTACGCCTTCCAAAGATTCGGGATTCCAGGGTCCTGAGATATGTCAAAGACATTTAATTAATAATATTTTATGAAATAATGATAATTACAGTATGAATCACACACGGCCAAAATCTCATGACACTGCATGAAACTTAAAAAATTGTCATATTGACCTGCTCTCATTTCGCCGTGTCGTTTTTTGGCTTTCGTTTGCGTACTATAGATCCAAGTTTGACTTGCTTATGAGAGGCGAGGTAGAAGACATGAGTGAGGACATAAGTTATTGATGCATCAACCCACTGCAATAAACAAAAAAAAATGGAAATGGGCTGGTCACATTGCACGCCAGGATAAAGAGAGGTGGACTAGAAAAATTGGCTGCACCCCCCCGGAAAAAAGAAAAGAGGTCCCTGGACAAATGGGAAGATAAACTGATAAAATTCGCAAACAACGAGTGGATGAGAACAGCCCAAGATAGTGGAGTGAGATGGAGGAGGCCTATACTCGTAGAGAGAACCTTATTTAAGATTATGTAAAAAAAAACCTATATTATATTGTACTATTATTCTAAGGCATTAAACAGGCTTCAATCAAATAAATAAAATAATATTGACCTGCTATTGAGTGCGGTAGGACGCCTTCAGGCTAGGTGGAGCGACGCTGGTAGCAGCTGGATTAAAGTTGCTGAATGGAGTGGAATTGAAGAGGCCTATGTCCACCAGTGGACTACAGTGGCAGGCTGATGATGATATATCAATATGAGTGTTTGGTTTCCCAATTGCAGAAAATCATAGGGTGGAAAGCTACATCTTAACTCTGTTGAGTAACTTTGTCGTCCCAGCATCCTTGCGATGATGTACACGATGCTGAGCAGAGGTACCAAGCGTCGCCCAGCGGGATACTTGACTGCGCTCACGCCGCGTAGCTAGCGCCTCAGCGCTTAGATGCACGACCCTGTTTTCAGTGGGATTGCCGTCCCATCGGATTATGGAGAGTGGATTTGCGCACACATTTGTGCACTGTAATATCTCCTGCGTTCTTGGCTAATCTTCGTTGGCTGCCGTGACTGACTTCGGTCGGAAGGATAACATAATTGTCTATAGCGCTGTAGGCCCTCAAGTATTAGTAGTAGTAGGTAGTTTATATCAATTGTAATGTGAAAACATTGTAAAAGCCAATAACTTTTAAAAAAGTAACCGTGGAGTATCTTGCTGAGAAACGACTAAAATTGGAACCGTGTACCTAGCTTCTGACGTATCATAAGTGGCCAGGTAGGTTTATGTGAAATAAAATATTTTAATTTTGATCTAATTTTATTTGTACAAAACTAAGCTACGTAGAAATATAGCTCCCAATTAATACCTTCTTTCATTTCTACCGGTATAAACCATTCGTAGTAATAATAATTATAAGGTTTTGCCAAAAAATTGACAACGATTGTTATAATGCAGACACTGAATTTGTACGCGTTATATCTCACCATGTCACCGTAAGGCGATGTTGCCTTTATGTACACGCAGTTCGGGATTCTTTCCGCGGTTATATTGAGTTCTTCCTGAAATAAGTAAATATATATCTATCTACTTATAGTATTTTACACATTATTACAATATATTTTGCTCCTGATGTTTATCCAGACAGGCGCTTTACTTTTGTAAATTATTTTATCACCACAGCTCTAAAAATGGTGAAGAAAAACATCGTGAGGAAACCGGCATGTTTTAGAACGAAAAAATGAAAGAGATACATTCAGTCAAAAAAGTATCGAGAATGGATGATTTGTTTATGGTTCCAAATTCATTTTTTTGATTATTTTTTTTGTTGTTAGATTGGCACAACTGTTTTCCATTTTGGCGCGGAGTGGCGCGGAGTTTGAGTTGCATCATGGTTGCATCAGTCATTTCGATTAAATTTTATACAGCGCTGTTTTTAGTTAGGTCATATCTAACATTGAATAAAGAGTAATTTGTATTGCCAGTGGAATTCGTGTTCGAAGTCACTGAAAATTTTACAGACGGCTTACGATGAATCGACATAAAACACGTGCTTATAAGTGGTACAAAGCGTTCAAAAGCGGTCGCGATATGCTGAAAGATTTGCCTCGCCTTGGTAGGCCGTCAACGTCTTCAACTGAAGTTAACATCGCAAAAGTGAAGGAAATAGTGACTGAAAATCCTCATTCAACCTTGAGAGAGATAGCCGTTGAACTTTCTGTGTCTTACGAGTCGATCCGTATCATTTTGATAATCACTTGGGTATGAAACATGTTGCCGCTCGGCTGACTAGCCGAGCGGCAACATGTTTGGGACTCCAAAAGACCTGAATTTTCTCCAAAAACTCAATCGCATAAGAGTAGCTGAAGACGTGCTAGAACGAGTCAATTTCGACCCAACATTCATAAAACGCATTGTTACTGGTGACGAGACGTGGGTTTACGAGTTTGACATGCAAACTAGTCAACAATCTTCGGAGTGGTGCCTTCCAACTGAACCGAAACCGAAAAAACCACGCCAAAGTCGATCAAAAGTCAAAGTCGTGTTGACTGTTTTCTTTGACTATCGCGGTGTTGTGCACTCGGAATTCGTACCGGAAGGTCAAACGGTAAATAAAGTATATTATTTGAGCGTTGAGAGCAAATTCGAAGAAAAACGCCAATTTGTGGAAAGAAAATTGTTGGATTTTACACCACGATAATGCACCTACCATAGAGTACATATATATCGATGGCACCTACGCACAAGGCCATCACTGTGAACGAATTTTTGAAAAAAATCTCAACAAATGCTATCGAGCAACCACCTTATTCACCAGATATGGCTCCAGCCGAGTGTTAACATTTAAAAATTTGATGTTAGTAGAAAAAGTTAAATTGTTATCGATTTAATTAGTCGACTAATATTGTGTTCTCTATGGTAATTCTTTAAGTATAAAAATGCCCGTCAACCGACGGCAGACCCTCTTTTTTTCATGAAGCGTCGTCGTGACGACAATAACTTAACGAACGGTTGACTCGTTTATGTGTTATATTTTGTTATTTAAAATAATTCAATGAAATATTGTAAAACAAATAAATAAATCTTGTGAAACGTTCACATCGGTTTTTATTCTAAAAGTTCAGAAGTGGTATTTAATCGCGTCAACCGCACGGTCTAAGGTAAAATTGGTTGCAAATTACGGGTGAGTTGTTATAATTGTTTTATTAGCTTGATCAACGCATTAACGTTGACCAACCTATGAGGACCCACTTATTGTTATTGCCTTATTATGTGTCTTAAATGTTAATACCAAACGATCGGTTTAGTAATAACTGTGCAGATTATTGGGACATATCGTTATTCTTCAAAATTTAGTAAGTACCTAATTTATTTAGCGGGGTAATGAAGTCCATAAAACAATCCGTTCGCTTGGAATTATGTGTCTTCATTATGACTGTGTTTTGCTTGTTCTCATTTTAAACCAATAGTCGTTTTACCACAAAAGTTAGGTAGGTACAAAATGATTATTGGGTGGATGCATGGATGTGTCATTGTACCATCCTCCTAGCTTCACGGCGAGCTGCGGTAAAGGTACCTACGGCGATTGACCTACTTTTAAATCGAAATTTAACTAGACTGGTGTGCATACCTACATTCTAATGTTTTGTACTTAGCATATAGGTTCGGTTGCGTAACTATTGACATAGCAACAGTTGATTTATAATAACTAATGTTACTTTTGAGACGTAAATACCCACATGTAATTTTTATAGATACATTTTAAAGAATGGTTTTGCTATTGCGTTTACGTTAATGAATTCTGCTTATTTAATTATACGAGTATATATTAGACACTAAACTGGGTATGTTTGTTAAATTCAATATGTAGGTGTACATTGCGTTAATGTTAAATATCATTTACAGTGATTGAATATTGTCTTTCCTTTTCCTTTATCTCTACTACCCTCACATCCTTTTTGATACAAAATGGGTACCCCCGGTGAGAGTAAACTTGTACCCGTGATTTTTAGTGGTCCCTATAAAATCACCGCGATTTTTGATCATGATCGTTATGAAGTGAGTAGTGTTGAGGGCTATTCTAAGAGAAAGTATACTAATGTATTTTCGGTTGTCAAGATTAAGCCGTGGATTAGATTCGAAGAATCTGAATCCGAGCCCAAATATGATTTTATATGATGATGATGATAGTGGAAACTAAAATCAAGAGATACAGTAGTTACGTAGGTTTAATATTTAATAAAAAGTAATTCTCAACATTCCCTTCCTTTCCTTTTCCTTGAAACATGATTACTGCAATTTGAACAACCTGATCGAAGCTACTACACCTGGTGCGTGTGGATATTACTCATGGGCAGATGTTATACTTCAAGGCTGCGGCTTTTTGTGTGAGCAAACGACTTGCTGCTTTGAGGCCGTAGCTCCTTGTGTGGGCAAGCGGTGGGCAGATGTTTCAAGGCTGTAGCTCCTTGAGTGGGCAAGCGAAGTGCTGCTTTCAGGCCGTAGCTCCTTGTGTGGGCAAGCGGTGGGCAGATGTGACACTTCAAGCCTGTAGCTCCTTGTGTGGGCAAACGAAGTGCTGCTTTGAGGCCGTAGCTCCTTGTGTGGGCAAGCGGTGGGTAGATGTGACACTCAAAGCCTGTAGCTCCTTGTGTGGGCAAACGACGTGCTGCTTTGAAGCCGTAGCTTGTATGGGCAAGCAGTGTACCGTTTTGATGCCGTAGCTCTGTGTATGCATGCGGACAACAAATCTAGAAATGTTAGACCATAGCACATTGTGTGAGCGGTACGTGGAAAACTTGTAAACATCACCTTTGGCAGAAGCTCCTCGTGCATGTTTGCGGAAAAAAATACTGAAAACTGTCGACTCTAATGGCGTAATGTTGACTTGAGAGGAGAACCTGATGGACTCTAATGTTGAGACTTCTGAGATTTGCATTGTCCTTCAACTCGAATGGATTTAAATGGATCACGTAACCCCTTGTATTGGACATCGACCCTGTGAAGACGAAGCGCGACGTAGAAGCAACACTTCATTGATTGCGACAATCATAAAGCTTTATAATTGTGTAGCAGAAATATCCAGTGAATTAATTTAATAGTTCTATAGGTTTACCTATAAACTTGTGTTTTCTCTCTATTCTGTTTTTATTAATATAAGTAGTGTACGTAATTGTTGAATTCCTCTGAAGGATGGCCGAATCAAAAGTTTTCGAAGTAATGCTTTGTTTAACAAATAGAAAATTCTTATCTCATTTTTAATATCCTTTTCTGTGATATCTTAGGTAAATTGCGATATCTATATATCTGTGTTGTAATGCCATCCATAAAGTACTGGTTTTTGTTTACTTTTATCAAATAAGTTTGTTTTATTGTGTTTATTTTTGTCTGGGACAGACACTTTCCCAGGATGGCCGACTGTTAACATTTAAAAATTTGATGTTAGTAGAAAAAGTTAAATTGTTATCGATTTAATTAGTCGACTAATATTGTGTTCTCTATGGTAATTCTTTAAGTATAAAAATGCCCGTTAACCGACGGCAGACCCTCTTTTTTTCATGAAGCGTCGTCGTGACGACAAAAACTTAACGAACGGTTGACTCGTTTATGTGTTATATTTTGTTATTTAAAATAATTCAATAAAATATTGTAAAACAAATAAATAAATCTTGTAAAACTTTCATATCGGTTTTATTCCAAAACGAGTTCTTTCTTTTTCCTAAACTCAAATTACCTACCACTTCGTGGCACTCGTTTTAATTCGGTAGAAGACAAAGTAGAATTCGCGGCGAGAACTAAACTCAATTCCGGAAAAAGCGTTTAAAAATGTTCTGATGATTGGATTATTCGTTGGCGTAAGTGTATCGTTTCGGAAGGAGCATACTTTGAAGGTGATAAAATAAAGGATGAATGCCTAACTAAAAATGTTTGTATTATTGATCTTTTCCCGGTACTTTTTTGACAGAGTAGTATAACGAACACGCACTAGACCCGCGTGGCGGATTACGGCCCACTCTCTCTCACAGAGAGGTCTGTTTCCCAGCAGTGGGACCATTAATTAGGATGATTTTGTGTGCCTGCATCGCTGACTGATCAAGTGTTAAAACTAGAAAGACTTTCTACGATTGTTTTATACTGGAAGATATCAATAATGATCTGTAAGACATATTAATCCAATATAAGGAAGTACAGAATCATATTTACCCGAATTATGATCTTTCCTCTAACCTGTTTGTATAGCAAACGTTCGTGTATAATCAGTGTTTTCTGTTTAGTTGCACATTTACCGAAGTAATATTCACTATGAACATCATCTGAAAAAGTAAGACACTTGTTAGGTATATTTTTAAGAATAGTAGGTATGCAGCATGGCCCCTGAAAAAGAGTTCAAAAGAAATTTTTTGAATCCTCTATCCAAGTTCTTCCCCAAACATCCCCATGTAACTTCAGCGATTATTTATAGTTTAGGAGCTAGACTTTGTTTTTAATTATTGAGAAATTTGCACCTGTCTTTTTTAGGGTTCCGTACCCAGAAGGTAAAACGGGACCCTATTACTAAGACTCCGCTGTCCGTCTGTCCGTCTGTCACCAGGCTGTATCTCATGAACCGTGATAGTTAAACAGTTGAAATTTTCACTGATGATGTATTTCTGTTGCTGCTAAAACAAAAAACACTAAAAAACAGAATAAAATAAATATTTAAGAGCGTTTACGCCGTACGCCATTTCATATAAACTTTCAAGCCCTTGTTTTTCGAAATGAATGAACGAATTTTAATGAAACTTTATACGCATAAGCAGGATACAAAGGTCTAAAGAGTTAGAGAACATTTTCGAAAAATTGTGGTATAGCCAAATTAGACCGATTTTAAAGTTTCCATAGAAACAGAGATTTCCAGTTATCTTTTTTAGGGTTCCGTACCTCAAAAGGAAAAAACGGAACCCTTATAGGATCACTCGTGTGTCTATCTGTCCCGATCGAATGTCCCGATCGATGTCGAATCTTATGGACCGATTAAGTTGAAATTTGGTACACATATGAATTTCTGTGACCCAAACACAGACGTGTAACGTAAATAAATGAGTTTTGAAAATGGGAGTCATTTTTGAGGTGTAAATTGACAATTAAAAAAAAAAGTTTCACAATCAGTACCATGTGACATATCAAGAAATGAAAGGGCTTACCGTGAGGATATCAAATATATTTTTTTCATAATTTTAAAGTAAATTGTATTAAAGTAATTTAAGACAATAGACGGAAATTTACCATTGCCCTTATCTCCGAAACTACTGAGAGTGCTATACCTATAGATTACAGGAAAATTAATAAGAAGTCTATGATCTTGAAACAACATGGTAAATCTCTCAATATTGTGCGTACAAACTTACATTTTCAGTTGGAATGTATGGGAGAACATGTTTTTCAACTACAATTAAATTAAATTAAATATTTGTTTATTAATGGCAACTAGGCCCAATTGTTAGTAACATTGTTCTTAAAACTATTGTTAGTAAACAAAACACGGCCACAAAAAACAAAAACAAGAAAATAAATAAAATGTTAAGTTTGTTCTTGGGATAAATTCATTCCAACTACGGAACCCTTCATTGTGCGTGGTCCGACACGTACTTGGCCGGTTTTTTTAAATAAGACATTTCGAAAATGTTCTTAGCTAACTTTTAGACCTTTGTATCCTGCTTATGCGTATGAAGTTTCATTCCATACAACAGACATGATTTTTATGCCGTTTTTCTATACAATGGTACGGAACCCTTAGTGCACGAGTCCGACTCGCACTTGGCCGGTTTTTTAACTGACTTTCAAAAAGGAGGAGGTTATATGTTCGACTTTATGTATGTTTTTTTTTTTGTATTTTCACCGATTTCTCCGTCAATTGTGGATCGATTTTTTGTTTGAAAGGGTATACTCCCAAGGTGGTCCCATTGTCAGCAAGTTGGAATCTGATGAGAGGATCTTATGGAAATCGAGGGAAATCCTCAAATTTTATTGGCAAACCTATAGAGAGTTAGATATTTTTTAGAGTAACTTGAGCATTTGCTCTCGGAAATCATCATTTGGTAAAGTGGAGCTGATGATGAAGACCACAGACGGCCATCGGAACTAATCAATGATAAATATTTCACGGGTTGCGTTTCGATTACTTTAATATGGTTGCTAAGCAATTTATGCTCGTCACAATGCGTGTGGTGGTGGAGTGAAGTTCTCCAGGTTCTTACCAGGAGAACTCCTCAACAATTAACGTCCCAGCATCGGGAAAAGTAATATTTTGTAAAAGGTGATGAGCAGTTGACGTTAGGCTATTGTAACTTAGATAAATTACAAACTCTCTCACTACAAAGTGAAAAATATTTTTTTTTTACAAAAGAAAAAAAAACAACCGACTTCCAAAAAAAACTACAAAGTGATAAATAACTTTTATTTCGGAAGTCGGTGTCAATAAACGAAAATGCAGAACCAACGACACCGACTTCCGAAATAAGTTTTTTTTTGGAAGTCGGTCGTTTTTTTTTTTTAAGGTTTTTATGATTATAAATCTTAAAATATGGTCAACAGTCAGTAAAAGAACTACTAAAATAATTCGTGTGGTTTTCTGGATGTAGAAAAACATACCGTTTTGTTCAGGAACATTGTTAGTCATGAACATTATACTGTTTAGTGCTGAGTGTGTACGGTAGCTGGAGATCTCCACCACTGCAATAAATAAATATTTTTCTTAAAAAAACAGCCAATTGCGATTCAGACATGAAGGGTTCCGTACTACTACTGTACAATATTTGACATTAGATATTATACAATGTGTATCATAATTAACGCAAGACCTCATACACCCCAATTAGAGTATTGAGTTAAAACCGTAATACAATAACCAAAACTTAATTTGTTTAAAGCTAACTATTATTATTAAGAAAATCGTGTTGACCCATTATTTTATGCATTTAAAATTGAGTTATTGCTTCGAAATAAGATTTAATTTTCTTTGGCTCAATCACCGGTCAGTGTGGCAAAATACATAATTAAAAAAAATACCTGTATTAAAAGTTACGGATATCGATTCAGTAGTCAATTATGAACAAACTACTTTCAGTACTTCCGTTTATTCTGTTACACCTTGTATATTATTTGTTGTTATAATGGCTATAGTAATAAACACTGAAGATGTCAAATGTCTACTTATTACGGCTCGTAAGATACAGCCCTGTGACGGATGGACGGACAGTGGAGTCTTAGTCGGTCTCGTTAGCACCCTTTGGGTGCGGATCCCTAACTATTGACATTGCGCGATGCTATACGCACAGTGGTTTACGATATTTTTTTTTTAAAGAAAAAGAAATATTTGTTTAATCTATCTTTAAAAAACGCAATTATCTGCAATTTCTAAACGCAGAACTTGGGGCGGTAGTTACGGAGTTACTGTACTCACCAGAATTTGGTATTTCTATTTCTTTAATTATGCTAATCAGCAGAACTTTTGTGGTAGTGTTTTTCATCGTTTAAAGTATTTTCAGACGTTTACTGCCGCGTTTTGTTTTTGAGAATTGTTACTGGTCAAGGCTCTTTACACAGCGTTTTTCTGGCGACACCCAATGTTAAAAAAATATGGTGTGATTACCATAATATCTTAATTTGACCGAGATCTATCTTATGAGAGTATTTGTACGAATGTAGGTACACAAAGGCTAAGTGCACCGAAACATTGTTCTTTAGACTTTAATATTCATACTGACATCTTACTATTCTAATTTGACAAGGGGGAGGCGGGTCATGTGAGTGGTTAACAACTATAATTTTACCAATATTATTAACTTCATGTATTTAATAAACGTAATCAATAATTTTGCATGCTATTTTTAGCGAATTGTTTTAGAAACTGTTAAAAAAACCCGACCATATGTAATGTACGTAGGTATGTATGGATATGTGTGTGTTATTCTTGCAAATATATTTTATTTCATTTAATTTATAAAACACTAGCTGCGCCCCGCGGTTTCACCCGCGTAAGTTTCGATTTAGGGGTATGAAAAATAGATGTTGGCCGATTCTCATAGATACCGGATAAGCACAAAAAATTTCATCAAAATCGGTCAAGCCGTTTCGGAGGAGTATGGCAACGAAAACTGTGACACGAGAATTTTATATATTAGATTAACTGCGACATGGTTAGTGCAATTTAAATAAACAATATTCAGGAAATCACTTACCTGCCACACATATTAAAACTGATACAGCAAAATAATTCATTGTTTTTCCTTAATCAATTGTAAAACCTAACTTAATTAAAGTTTTGCGGCAACTTGTTCGTATGAAAGTGGGTAGATAAACCAGTACACAGTTGAAAGTTGATATAGTTACTGATCATGTGAATTATAACAGCGCCGAATATTCGACCAGAGAATGCAGCATACCACACACTTGTTTACATGAAACATCTCAGCAACACAATTAAAATAATAATAATAACTGAAGTGTCGAATACTCCTCCCTTTGTGACGTAGCTGCATTTCATTGCTGAACTGTATAACATTATAAAAGAAAAAAAAAAAAAAAAAAAAGAATGCATTTATTTCAGTAAGTTTTACATGTAAGTTGCCGGGGCTTCCCAGAAAGTAATCGAATGATACTTGTGTTGGGAAAGCCTCGCTCTTCCGATTGAAACATAATTTTAGACTTACTAGACCAACAATAAGAGTAACAATAATATAAAAATAAGTTCCTTAAAAATTAAAAAGAAGCGTGAAGTGTGTGTGTGCATGCGATTGTGTGTGCGAGCGTGTGTGCGAGAGTGTGTGCGAGCATGTGTGCGTGCGTGTGTGTTTGTGTGAGTGTGTGTGGGGGGGGTGTGGGTGTGTGTGTACGTGAGCCCTCGTTCGGGGGTGTGTGTAGGGGTGTGTGTGTGTGTACGTGAGTACACGTTCGGAGGTGTGTGTGTGTGTGTGTGTGTGTGTGTGTGTGTGTGTGTGTGTGTGTGTGTGCGTATGTGTGTGTGTGTGTATGGTAGTTTGATTTGGGTACATAACCCTATTTGTTCGTTACGTGTAGTATGTGAGTGAATTAAGCATGTATCAAATTCAAGTTAATGTAAGTAGGATTTCCTCCACATCTTCATAATTAAGTGTAAGGAGCCATTCAATCAGATTTTTCTTACACTCGTACAATTGCATGGGGTATATATTAAGGATACGGTTAATTTTATTATAAACACGGGGGGCTTGAGCCAAATTTTGCCGACTAGCAAAGACAGTACGAGTGGGGTGTGTAGGGGCTACTATATCGCACCGTCTTTTCCTAAGTTTGGCATAGTCGAAAGGTGATGTTTTGTGATATCTTTGTATCATGTGTAGGATATATAGTTTCCTGACGGAGAGAAGCTTAGAAATTGCATATAAGGATTTAGTAGAAAACCTAAACGGCTTACAGTACATGACTTTAATCAAGGATCGTTGCGCCCTCTCTAGATCTATAAAGTATGACTTAGCTGCACCTCCCCATACTGAAATGCAGTAGATAATTACTGATTGGGCTAGTGCAATGTATATTTTATTCAGTAGCTCAGTACTCATAACGTATCTAAGACATTTGAAAACCCATATAAGCTTTCTTACCCTCCCTATAGTTAGTTCAAGGTGAGGGTACCAGCTTAACCTTTGGTCCACGACAATTCCGAGGTATCTAGCAGAGCTAACTTTCTGAATAGTCGGACAACTGTGAGTACAATTTCCAGGACTACGACAGAAGTGTATTTTAATTTCAAAGTCAGGCAAAGGCTGCGCGTTTAAGTACGGGGCGAAGCATACGTAGTTAGTTTTTTGGGTGTTTAACGTGAGAAGATTCTCATTAAGCCAGTGACTAACTCTAGCTAGACCCCCTTCAGCCACCAACCTTACACTCTCCCATGTCTTGGCAGTAAAAATAATAGCGGTGTCATCCGCGTAGGACAGAATCCTTCCACCGACGCCGCTTAAGTTGCAGAGGTCATTTATATATATCAAAAAGAGCGTCGGGCCGAGAACACTGCCCTGCGGGACTCCAAATGTAACGTTTACTTCATCACTGAGAAAATTGCCAATCTTTACCGCCTGCTTTCTATTTTGTAGGTAACTGCTGAGAAGGGAGAGAGCAGAGCCTCGGAATCCTATCCTCTCCAGCTTGCGTATCAGTATTGGGATAGAAACGGTGTCAAAAGCTTTCTTGAGGTCAAGAAAGACTACTAGACATTTGTTTCCTCTATCTATTTCTTTTGTTATTGTGGATGCAAGATCCATGGTGGCATCCTGAGTCGACATACCCTTCCTAAACCCATATTGAGATTTAGATAAGATGTTGTACTTAGTCAAGTAGCTTATTATTCTAGAGTTCAAAAGCTTCTCAATGATTTTAGAGATAGAGGTCAGCACAGAGATAGGCCGATAGTTGTTAGCTTCGTCGCTATCTCCACCCTTATACACAGGGGTGACAACGGAGCGCTTGAGAAGATAGGGGAAGATTCCGGAGTTGAAACTTAGGTTGGCAAGGTCTCTGATCAGAGGGACTAAGATCGCCTTAGCTTGTTTTAAGAAAAGGGAAGGGATTCCGTCCCAACCTGGTGCACTCCCCGAGTCTAGGGAAGTCAGGGTATTTTCAACTTCCATCTCAGAGGTGTCTAATAAAACAAAAGAGGACAGATTACCGGTGTCCATGTCAGTTGGTTCCAGAGGTACGAGGCTATTTGAGATATTCCGAGCCAGGGTTTGTCCAATGTTAATAAAAAAATTATTTACATGGTTGGTTGAGGCTTGAGAACATGGTTTTATCTTAAGTAGGTTACTATTTGAGCTCTTGGGTGGTTTGTAATGGGTAATTTCATTAATGGTTGACCATAATGCCCTAGGGTTTTAGCAGATGCTGTAATTTTATCTTTATTGTATTTATTTCTTAGTTTTTTAATAAGGTTTCCGCAGAAGGTTCGGTATCGTTTGTAAGTTATTATTAAAATTTGGTTTAGGGGGTTTGATTTAAGTTTTAGGTAGATTGTGTTTCTTAGTCTAATACACCGTAAGGCACCTGTGGTTATCCAGGGTTTTATCCTTCTTTTGCTATTTGTGACTATTACATTTTTGGTGTTGGAGAGTATAGCTGACCTGACCATCTCTATCAGGGCAAAGGCGTAAGTATCCGGATCTTTAAGGATATTGAAGAAGGATGTATCAGTATTTATTAAACTATTATGAGCATTTTCATAATTGATTACG
Source organism: Gortyna flavago (assembly GCA_963669345.1). Taxonomy (NCBI): domain Eukaryota; kingdom Metazoa; phylum Arthropoda; class Insecta; order Lepidoptera; family Noctuidae; genus Gortyna; species Gortyna flavago. Next base: position 14,190,821 of record OY770126.1, read on the forward strand.
GTTTTGTGCCTTTGAGGTACCGTATGTTGACACTTATTTGCGATTGATAAAAGAATAAAACAGTGGTCCGTTACGGTTGTATTTAAAACCGCCGTACAAGCAATGTTCCTATGTTTGTCCAGGCTAAGAAAGACATGGTCAAGACAGCCGTCTCCCCTCGTGGGTAAGTTATGAGACGGCAACAGTCCATGCAGTGATAGCATATTTAAGTAGGTTAATCTATTATTTCTTTCTTGATTAGTATCTATTGGGGAAACGATTAAGTCAATGTTAATGTCACCTAAAATCAAAACGTTTTTCCTAGGGGTGATATCCTCTAGATAATTATTGAGTGACGTAATGAAATTACCTGCATTTAGGAAAGAAGGTGACCGGTAGATACCTAGTATGGTGTAGTTTGTTAACTGTAACTCCAGACCCGTAGCATTTACAAGGTTAAGTTCTTTAAATTTTACTGTTAAATTATTTTTGATGTAAGCAACTACCCCATCGCATTGATTAATGTGATTTTTTGTTTGAAATGATGTGTAATTAGCTAATTGCGGTATGTTTTTGTTATGGTTTAGCCAACATTCTGTAAGAATCAAAATATCTATATCACGTTTTAGTTGCGCCAGAGTGAGTTGCAAATCGTCAAAATTTTTGTATATACTTCTAATGTTTTGTGTTGATATAGTTAGATTATACGTAGACTTTTCTAACACTATATTTATTTCCTGTACACTGCCCTTAAGTGAATCCGAGGGCTCAATTTGATCAATTTCATTCAGCGTATCAAAACTATCCATTTATAAATATTAATTTAGAACTCTTGGGGTTGCAACTAGGGTAGTTGGATAGTATAGTTAAAAGCAGGTCAGGTCCGTGTAAATATAACAGTGTAATGATGAATACTTTGTAAGAAAGTTGGGAGGTAATTGGTGTGAGGCCTGTTGTGTATTTATAATCTATATAGTATAGGTTTACTCTTTTGTCATTTGGGTTATAGGAGACTTGAATGTGTGTAGATAAATTTAAATTTTGTATATGATTTAGTTTGTTTTGATAATTAGCGTGTATTATACGTGGGATATAAAGTTGGTAGTTGTAATTATAGGGTAAGGGTGTGTATGCATGTGTAGGTTTGTGTGTAGTCCTCTGTGTGAATTTTTTGGTATAGTGTATATTTGACATTTCCTCAAAAAATATAGGTATTAGGTTGAGGTAAACTGATATATGTAAGAAAAATAGTGGTAGAAAAAATATACCCATAGTTAGTCATTGTTCTTGCATTAGTTGTTGCACCTGCGCTTCGTGTTGAATATGGATACTTTTAGCGTTGTCATCCTTCTTGACCAGTACCTTTCCCATGGAGGTCCAACAGTACTTAACTTTTTGAGCCCTTTTCAGGTCCCGGGCCAAGAAAAACAGACGAGCCCCTTTAGTAGTGAGTTGTTCAGATATAAAGATTGGTGTGTCTTCATCTCTTGTGAAGCCCATGTGTTTTGCTTGCAGTCGTGTCTTATTTGCAAGATTGAAGTCTTTCACCTTTTTCAGGAAGTCTGATCTCAAAATTGGGGACCTTAGTTCCATTATAATTGTAGGTTTCTTCTCCCTATCACCCCTCGATTTCAAGCGGAAAATGTCGTTAATATCATAACCATTCATTCCTAAATGAATGGTCTTAGAGAGGTTGACAACCATTTGAATCAGGTCTTCCCTGTTTTCCTGAGCTTTTACAGCTACATTTTTAATTTCTACGCAAGCCTTGCGGGAATTTCTTTGAAGGTCTTCTACTTTTTCTTCCAAAATGCAAATGTATTCCCGGTCTTTCTGAGCCTGGTTTTCTAAGAGTGCAATTTTTCCGCGGTACTCCTCGTTTTGTGCAGTTAAGAGAGATACAGCTGCGTCAATTTTAGCATTTGATTCAGTAATCTCTTGTAATTTGCTGTTTATAGATGCGAGTCCCTGACTTTGTGCGGTAACTACCGAGTTGATTAAGTCTTTTATCTCGTCCTTAAAAACGGAGAGTTGATTAGGAGTGGAGTCTTCTTCTCTTGGCCGTTTATGACGTTGTGTGATATTATCATTGAGCGAAGGGAATACATCACTATTTATTGGTGTTCTATTCAGGGAGGGATCAGAAGAGAAATGCGATATTGGAGTTAAGTTTCTGTCCGGTATCGGCGATTTTAACGGAGGCGTTCTTTGCAGTGACATGTTGATGTCGGCCTTTTTGAGTCAAGGTCGTCGGCAAGTTATTATATAATAGCTACTCAACCGTTAGACAGGTAGCGGGACCAAACGCAAGGACGGGCGCACGCGCAGACAGCTGTCTCCTGATTTCCGGTAGCTCGGTCTCGCACTCTCGAGGTGGGCGGAGTTGGTTTGACCGCGTGACTCAGGTCGCAGGCAGCGACGCAGGAACAGGACAGCAATTATGACGAACCTCTCTTTTACCCAAGGCGCGCGGGGGACACGCGGGTACGCTTCTCTGCGCCGGTTATACGTTCAATGTTTACACCAAAAAGACAACTATGATACTAGTTAATAGGTAGCACTTTCGTATGTAATTAGATCAGATTTTTTGAGAAACGTTCGGTAACACGTCTGTACTCAATGCTGGTTCGGACGAAAAAGGAAAAAGGCATAAGTAAATTAAAAAACTGCATAAGAAACTAGCTTCAGCACTTGACTCAGTCCGCGTGTAAGTCAACTATATCATAAAATACATCTTAGGGCACTCGGTATACCTAGTCTAGCTTACAATCAGTGAGAGAATTTTTGAAATATGATGAGTAGTTTCGGAGATTACCACCTACATCAAAACTTACAAACTGCCTATTTATAATATTAATGTACGAGTAGATGGGATGCGTCTCATATCATATAAAGTTATTTGGTATATTTTCATTTTAATAACGTTCACAAGATGTAATAAACATGAGATATACCATACCAACTGTTGATATAATTTTTTTAACATATAATATTTATATACTCTAGAACTTATTTCGTATAACGTTATTGGATATAACGTATATTTAATCGAAAATCATTAGGTCTATCATTTAAAATATGTATTGATACCGTCATTATGGTTTTGGTGGCGGTCAGATAGGCAGTCACTCCATGTAAAATACTGGTATTCAGCTGCATCCGGTTAGACTGGAAGCCGACCCCAACATAGTTGGGAAAAGGCTAGGCAGATGATGATGGCCGTCATTATGGTTAACACCCCGATTCAGAGCAATCCGACTCGGATAGGTTAGGTTAGAAGACGTGGCTTAAAATATTTTCTTAAAAAGTCAATATGTTGTACTACAAAAGTTAGTGACAGAAACGAATCACTGCAAAACCGACTCCACGTGGTCTTTTCTGCCCTACCCCTAGAGTGTAATTTTAGCCCGCATAGGTGCGGAGGGGCGAGTCGGCCCGCGAGCTGAGGAGCAGGTGGGTGTAACCTTCACCGCCACGGCTAAGACTGGCCACTGGCGTTAAAACTATCTGCGACAAATTTCTGAATCTGCGAAAAGATATTTAGGTACAAACTTATGACGGCCAAATGGAAATGACAACAAAGCCTGATTCATTCCGTTATGATCCCCTGAACCCCCCTCCACCCCCTCTTCGATCCCCTGCTAGTTCTTCTTCTGTTTTAATTTCTTTCTTATCCAACTTTCTCATTTCGAGTTATTCCGGTCTGATCCGGTTTTTATTTTGTTTTATTCCTGTATGATCGTCAGCAACAAAATATACATACAGGGTTTATTGGAATTCTCGACTAAGATTAGTTCAACCTCTTCATAATGTTTTAGATACGGCAGTGGATACATACATGACAATGACATAATAATATAGTTTCTGTCCCTTCGTCCACGCTTACGACACCTTTGGGAATGATTGTAATGTTATTATTCGTAGCTGAAACTACAGGAAATATAAATCTGTAATTCCTATCTGATTTGGCCACTGGCATACAGTAAACAATTTTGATGAGATTATTTTGTGGGTTTATGCTATTAAAGAGCATATAATACAGGCATTGATTGGTTGCCATTCCTCAGAGAATACTATAATATTAAACTAGCATTTTGGTTTAAAATGATCCACAACTTTTATTAGGTATGAACATAACAAAAAAATAAGCAAGAATGTTACGCAAGGTTAAAATATGCTTGATATACAAACTACCTACACCAAGGTTCTGTTTAGATATACAGGATACTCTTGCCATTGCTTCTCATGTGATTTCTCTTCTCTTCTCTCTGTATTTATATTATTAAGTCATTTATTTGGCTAATCATGTCAAGTGGCATGTAGGTAGGCTGCAGGCACTTAACACGACATCAAACTGCGAAGATACTGGCTACTCTCACTAGATTAAATCATAGAGGTGATTAAAACCATAGAGGTGATTAAAACCATAGAGGTGATTAAAACCATAGAGGTGATTAAAACCATAGAGGTGATTAAAACCATAGAGGTGATTAAAACCATAGAGGTGGTTAAAACTATAGAGGTGATTAAAACCGAAAAGGACGTGCCCCTGTAGCATCACACTCATAATAGCATGCTACATACATCCACAATCTACAATGTCTAATTCGGAAGCACTTTCCTACAGATAAAACTGACCCACCGGGGTATAAGTGCCTCAAAATCTTTTTATGTGTATTGTGTCGTTTTTAAATACTGAAACCCATCACGTGACCAAGCTTTGGTTTCCTAAGAATGTGGTTCTGTAATAACATAATGGCCGCCATGAAAAGCCCTAATATTCACCAGTATTTGACATTACGGTGTCAAAACACGCTTTGTATTTGGACATCCATTGTTGTGTGTCCGTTCACCGCTTTCCACAGAGTACTTTTTAATAGAGTGAGACGCTTTCTTATGAAAGCAAAGCTTTTTAGCTTTCAAACGGCGAATTTTCTGGCTAGTCTGAAGCTCCAAAAAACGAAAGTTTTATCTATTATTCCTAATGTTTTCGTAAAAATGGTCACTGTGTATTGATCGTATGGAATCCTGATCCATTCCCGGTGTACTGGACCATGTATCAACAGCGTGCTCTGTGGGCGACAGTTTCAAAATAACTTTTGTAGACAAACAATGTAATTCACTTTCACAGGATTTATCGTTTAGTGTAGTGGAAAGCGACCAATGTCTGTGTTAGGTGCGTGGCAGTGTTTGACCGCTATCGACGCTTTTGTGTTGACGTGGCTATTTAGGTATCGTGTTTATTTTATGACGGTTACATGGTAATGTTATTTTAATTGTGGATTCCGTAATTTTTTTACGAATGAAGTTCGTTAACGTGGCTTGTGGTAGTAGGAGTAAACTGGTAGAAATCGTCAAGTAATGAAAAAGCTCGGAAAACACGGACAGAGCATAGTGTTCATAGTTTTCGAGGGCACTGAAGCCAATATTGAAGTGAAAATAAAAATCCAAAATGGCGACAACATTAGGAGAGCTTCTAAAATCTTATACTGTATTAAAAACGCGTAGTAAATTCACACTTTCTCTCTCTTTCTATATTACATACGAGTGTGTGTGCGTGCGGGTATCAAGTAAGGTACTTTGTCCCTTGCGGAGGTCCCCCGTACACACAGATTTTTTTTCTCAAAATGAAGGAGGTGGACTTTATTGCACTTGCACTGAGTTCGAAAAATCAGGAGGATGAAACTATAAACCATGCGGATACTCTTAATAAAGTTTTCTAGTAAACTAAAAGCTTATTTATTTAGATACATACATAAACTCACGGATTCTTACCATGAGAGTAAGCAGAAAATGCAGAACGCCACGCCACGCCTCGCAACCGGCGTGCGTGTATGACCGAAGTAAACGAAGCAAAAGGAGTATGTAAGGATCGTAGCAGGTGGCGGTCTGTAGTTTCTGCCTAGCCCTATGGGTAGAAGGCGTGATTTTATGAATGTTTATTTATTAAGTTCAATAATGTATTTTTAGCGAGGTTTAAATTTATTCATGCTTGTTTGTTGGATTGATTGGGATAAATATTTTATTGGCAACATTAAAAAAGTTATTAGTATTTAATATATTTGACAAAATTAGTGCAAAACAGTTTGATTCTTTGTATTTACTCCGTGATTGTACCTGGCAGCATCAAATGATTCAAAATGTAAAATGACGCGACAACACGCCTTCGTTCGAGAATAGGAGATGTGATGGTATGGTAGAATTTTGAATTTGATTTTGATAAAGATATATAAATGAATGATAAAATATCCTGGTGTTTCATATTATTTTCCTTATCCCTAAATTATTATCGTAAGTGGTTATATTAGACAGTTTATAGTTTGTAATATTGGGGCAACGACTTTAAGGCGCCACTAGTCGATATTATCTCCATACAAATTTCGGGAGAGTATTACCCCACTGTTTGACATTGTACATCCAAAGTTTAACATGATATCGTTTTGACTGGTTATTAATTGTGTCTGTACGGAAACAGAATAGTATAATAAAAAGCCATTTCAAAGTTATGAGCCAACAAAGATTCGTTTTTCTTAATATTAACGCAACTTTGGGTGTAAACCGTGTAAATAAGTAATAAAAGAACGGTAAAATCTTCAAAACCAAGTCCGTACCGACAAAGCTCAGTTATCGAAGAGTTCAATATACTTTATTTATAATTGATTTATGCAGTGGTTTTTTCATAAAACTCGATTTGCCAAAGCACTTATCGTATTTTTTTACGCGCCTATCAATTCGGAACGGTGTATCTGTGAGTGAGAACTAGAAGTTGTGCATGTTAGACTAGCATCTAACTGCTCATCACTGATACTAACTCTGTCAGATACGAAGCCAGGTGAGACTCCGTGCTTTTTGGCAATGACCACCAGTGAGTTCGAGCTCGCGACTAGTTTACTCTTAAGATCAATTTGGGGATTAGTACCATATATTTTGAGGTTAAATATATTGGGAATTAAATTCGTTGTTTTAGAGCAACGGTCATTATCAACGTTTACAAGAGCACTAAGCACTAAATAGACGAACGAGGGAGAGTATCCAATAACGTAGTAGTGGTGGTAGGTATTTGCAAGCAGGCGAAGTTAACAATTTTATTTTTATAGGTGAACAGCGGGGGATATTGCAGACGCTTCTAATTTCCGCCGGGCCCGCTATGGAGTTATTACCTGGGTACTCTGCACTGAATATTTTCCTCGAGCTTACCTTTAAGTCTTGTTATAAAAAGCGGATATCGTTTTACAACCTTCACTATTAAGGGCAAAGACATCGGAGTAAAATATGTTTTTTTTTTATTAAAGGTTAGATTTTCTAGGCTGAGGAAAATCTTGTGAGTTATTGCATCATCATTTGTCTACCGAACCATAAGAAAATCTATTTGATTGAACCGTGTTTGAAACAGTTTTTCCATTTCATTTTCTTTAACAATAAATCACAGGACGTGTAGGTATATTCTATATATAGGCAAAATATATTATCAGGATTGACCTATGAATCTAGACAAAAATAATTTTGAATTTGCTCAAGAATCCCGTATAAGCCCCAACGACACGAAGAACATAAAGGCCTTTGTACAAATCTCTTGCCCTACTGATTTCTAAACAAACAGAAATAAAAAAAATATGGAACCAAAAACAAACACAAATAAAGATCGCTCGTTCATAACATTTCCCAAAATTAATATTTACGTCATATTTTAATAAAAGATAGTACTTGAAATAAAGTGACGACATTCACGTTTACTCACACGCGAGGTAATTAAACAAATCGCGGACGCGATCACGCGGCACTACGTTGTTCGGCGCTAAAAATAAAAAATGCAGCTTTTCCATTGCGAAGCTATAAAAAATATATCAAAAATTAAATATGAATATTGCAAAAGTAAAAATATCAAAAATGGCGGCGTTTCAGCAATTTCATTACGGAATGAAATTATTCAATGGAACGCGTCTCGCGCTTCGCCCGGATTATGGGAATGATTAAAAAAAAAGAATCAATCAGGAGTTTTTAAAATTGCTATGAATTCGCAATTAGCTTTGGTGAAATGCAGTGTTTTCGAGTTTGTTCGCATTTTTACTTTGAAACGAAGCACTGTAAATTCTCGGAGAACTTTCACAATCGCTTTTATCTGCGCTGATGTAGCTATCTTCTCTTGAATATCGTAAAAAGGGAATAAAAGGATGATCTTTGAGCCAGTGGCTTATTAACATTCTCTTGTTAATCAAAAAATCTGGAGCCATCGCTCCAAACCTACACAAAGTAGGCCATTTTCGTGTAATTTAGAGCGAAAACATGTTAAAATAAGGTTTTGTAGGTAAGCCAAACGGATATTAAACACACGTTATTAATAGCATAGTAATATTAAATGAAGAAGCAGGCTTCAAACTAAAGTGTACTTATGAACTTCAGTGGATGTTAATGCTTATATGTTCCAACGATACAGTTATTCGAACAGTCGCAAACATTTAAGTTGGTGTAACAACTTGTGAGCTGCTTAAGCTTGTTAAGTTTTAGATTAATATATCGCCGGCATCAAAGTAAGCACTGAGGTATATTGCATGTAGCAATAAAGGAGAAAATATAATGTAAACTAGCTGTGCCCGCGATTTCGTTCGCGTGCATATAGGAAAACAAATTGAATTTCATGGGTTTTCTTTTTTTTTGCGCAAAAAATGTTTACTAACAATTAGGTACCTACTAATAATTAATTATGAAGCGTCAAGTGTACACCAAGCGTAATAAGAGAAAGTGCTCGACACGTCAATGGTACACCAATCATTGTTCTATTGTTATTGATAAAACAAGGACTTTACGGCGCCCATTCAACTAAGCTGACACGTGGGGCGTCTCGACAGACGTGTGAGGGAAAAAAAAAGCACTAATCAAAGTACCTAAGTTAGGTACGCCTTATAACAGCAGCTAACTGCCAGTGAAAGTCCTGTCAATCGGTCCAACCGTTTCAGAGATTAGCCAGACAAAACAGACACAAATTTTAATAATAGTTTTTTTTTGTTTTATGAACCGTATATACATTCATATGCATTTAGTAAAAAGCTGTTATTTTGACATTACAAACAGACAGTTCTATTTTATTTATTTGTATGTATAGATGAATAGTAAATATAAGTACATAATTTCGTAACGATATTTCTATTTCTAAGTGTCAATACCATTTCATAGCGTTTAAATGAGCTTCTGACGTGGAAATGGGTCACCTTACTAAAGTCATAATCATAAATCTTTATATAATCTCATATTACACCATATTACAGGTACTGTTTAATAGAATGCACAATATTGAATAGAGAAAGTTGTCTAGATAGGAGGGTCCAGAGTTTCACCCGACTCCCTTAGATAGGACAAATGTTAATTCATAGGTATAATTAGGTAGGTAATGAATTTTATTTGGAACCGCAGTGCAAACTTTTTTGTAGGAAAGCACGTTCTTTATTGTAAGTTCACAATAATCAGCCTATAATGTTCCCACTGCTGGGACTTAGGCGTCCTCTCTTCGAGAGAGAGTGTCTTCGAATTTTTAGTTCTCGGACATGCTGGTTTCCTCACGATGTTTTTCTTCACCGTTTTAAGAGCAGTAGTGATGAAATTATTTACACAAAGTAAAGCGTCCGCCCGCTTTCGAACCCACGACCAACTCGTAAGTCGGGGCTATTACCACCGGGCCATCACTTGACTGCTCACAGTTCGCGATTCCATCTAATTCCATTGATATAGAATAGACGTTTCGTTAGCTAACTTTCTGACAGACTTCTTGACGATTCCAAAAGTTAATGGAAAAGATATAATTGAAATTAATGAATTTAAAATTCGTCTAAGTTGAAAACAATATAAAATTATTTTAACATTGATTTAGGTAGATACTGACTTCCAATGACTGACTGCATAATGAATAAAGCCTTCAGTATCTAAAAATAGAAGCAAACAAAAACAAAACTTTCCTTTTGTGGTAACTGTCGCTGGTGATTTCGTGCACGCATTCTAGCCGTTAAGGTGCCAGTCATATCTACATCATTTTATAAATTCCAATTATTTAAGGTATGTGCACACCACCATAAATTATGATTTTAGTGGGGTACCTATATGCATAAATATTTAGATCTAAGTTTCCTTTTTTATTGTAATACTTGCTTCTACGCGCGACTCCGTCCGAGTGAAATATTTTGTTCCCCGACCCACCCCATCGCATCGCATCGCCTGTCCGCTGTTACTTCGTTTTCGCGTCTTTCTGAATTTGTTTTTTTTTTGCTCGGCTCCTAAAGGTCCTAGCGTGATGATAAAGTGCCTATAGCTTTTCTCGGGAAACGGAGCCAAACTCCTTTATATAGTATAAACATTAAAAAAACTTTGATTTTTTTTACCGTTTTGAGAGCAGTGTGATGAAATAATTTACACAAAGTAAAGCGCAAAAATTCGAAGACTGTGACATATGCCAACCCACACTGGGCCCGCGTGGTGCATTACAGCCCACTCCTCCTCACCGAGAGGAGGCCTGTGTCCCAGCAGGGGGAACATTATGTTTGAAATCACACTAATATTATAAAGGCGAAAGTTTGTGAGTGTGTGTGTGTTTATATGTTTGTTACTTCTTCACGCTCAAACGGCTGGACCAATTTTGATAACGTTTGGTATGGAGGTAGCTGACCCTGAATTAACATATAGGCTTTTTATCCCGATATTCCCACGGGATCGAAACCTATGCGAGTGAAACCGTGGGGCGCTGCTAGTTATTAATATTAATTAAATCGAATAAAAAAATGTACAATGTACATTTGCTCCTGTAATTTATAATAATGAGTATCGCGTAGGAATTTTGATTATATTTAATTAATCAGTCGAGATTAAGTGAAACCTTGATTGCGACTGAAATTTTAATAAAACCGGAAGCAATGCGCGCTTATTACACGCAAACCGCGCGTTTTATTACCTATATTATAATAATGAATTATTATAATAATGAATTATTATAATTTTCCTTCGCATTACAAAGAAATAAATGAAAGTTATGGTATGGGTACTTATTTACTTATTACGAGTAGTTTCACGTTTGATTCCTTGTGCATTCATTGTACCTATCTATATATTATGTTTGCACTTGTTTCGAATGCAATAATTGAATTTATCTAAAAAGGAATGTTTATTCTTGAAGTCACAAACAAGAAGAAGAACAAACAGCGGGACCGCTGTTTGTTGATGACGCAACAACAAAAAAAATTTTTAATTTATTTCTTTTTTGTTTTATCTTGTTTTAGGTTTGTCCATACCTCTACCGTCTGCGGAGATCCCCTAGTTTATTTAATTTGACCCTGTATAAGCAGTAGTCAAGACCCAAATACAAAAAGTAATGAGAACCAGTGAACGAAATTTATTTTCGTTCACTGATGAGAACTAGGTATTATGTTTAGTGGTAGTCACAAAACAGTTAAGGCCAGCATTATTGCACCCTATTTAATGCAAAATGTTTCTATGTTATGAACGTTGTGTTACAACCCTACTTTCGGACGTGACGTGGAATAGTTGTAAAAGAGTAGGTAGTCCTTACTTTTTTGGCTGATTAAATTTACACTTTTTTGCAAGCATACCATAAGTTGAATCAATAACTATGTATGTTTTTAATATTAGGAATGAGACCACGGAAAATTGGAGGTTAGACATCCATAGGTATGTAGTTTTTTATTTTCATTAGTATTTTTTATTATATTTTATTTTCTCTTTTTATTAAGTGAGATATAAACACAATAGCGTACCTACACATCATGGTACCCCATTGCTAATTAAATCAAATACACAATCCAATTATATCTCTAAAGTCTTATTTACACGATGCAAGGTGTTTGACTGTGGCAATAAATTGAACGAGACTCACTCGAGGTTCACTTGCGCCACAAATCACTAAATGCGTTCAGCGCTCAATAAATTTAAAACATTTCTATTTCGGCCAATCGTTGGAAGATGACAGACATATCGCTCATTTGGAGAAACATCGACGTAACTGCTACTATTTTTGACGCTATTTCTAAGTGCTTTGGCATTTTAATTCATATTTGGGAAAAATTCATTTACGTCGATGTTTCTCCAAATGAGCGATATAATGATGTTTTAATAAGGTTAGCGTTAAATACTAGTGTTGTGAAGTGCAAGAGGACCTAATCTAAACTTCGTCGCTGCAACGTGACCGGACCAATTCAGAGGACCCGACGACGTTCTGCATCTGTCCACCATGTCACGTCCCAACAGAAAATACGAATAAGTGTGAACTTACATACTGTCTGCATATTTGAGTACAAGCGAGCCTGAAAGTGATGTGGATGCCATTTGTACTTCAAATGTTTATTTACCTTATTTTTATATTTTTGTTAAAAGATATTTAAATACGCATTTGGACATAAAGTTGCGGAGACCAGCCCGTTATACAATACAATGCTTTTGTTCTCTGATATCGATGGCATAGAATTATCAATCAAAAACCAGCCTATTGCAGTCCACTGCTGGACATAGGCCTCTCCCAGGCTGCGCCACAACACTCTGTCTTCCGCCCTCCGCATCCAGTCTGTCTAAGCCGCCTTCTTTAGGTCGTCCATCCATCTAGCTGGGGGCCATCCCGCACTACGCTTGCCGATACGCCGTCTCCACTCCAGGACTCGTCTGCTTCACCGGCTATCGGTTCGTCGATAAACATGGCCAGCCCACTGCCGCTTCAGTTTGCTTACTCTGTAAGCTATATCGGTAACTCCGGTTCTTTTGCGGATTATATGATAGTTATATCTCCTTTCCTAGACTCATAACGGTTCAGTTTTTTTACTCTACTTTTTTAAATTCCACAATTTATTCATAACAGTTCATAAAATACGTATAAACAAACAAACCCGAGCACAGCAGCTGCTAAAGGAAGATTGAATTCTTATCTCCGCCGTGTAACGTAGCACAAAATATAATTTAATCTGTTTCTATTAACGATCTTAATGTTGTTGCCCGGAGTAGCAATTATCAGTTAATGGATTCTCTAGCACTGTAATTTTCACTGATATATGATCAAGGTGGAGAATTTTCTTTGTGATTCCGTTTTTAATTTCATTCTCATATACACACATCAAAAGTGTCTAGGGATCAACATATATTTTTGCAATAACTTTTCTCCTGATTGATATTAATTAAAATTTTCTTTAAGGATTCATCAAATAAAGTGTTTTCGTTTGTCACAGTAACGATAAACCAAGTCACCTTTGCATTAATAAAGAAATTTGCCATTTTCCTAATAAAGGGATTTTTGACATTTGAACCACTAACACAAAAGTTCGAAAAAAAGACTGAAATAACAGTTTTCTTTAAAATTTTATTGGGTAACTTAAACAATTAATAATCCGTGTTTCTACCGCGAACACTAACAACACAAGAACATCGGTTTGGCATACTCAAAATGAGTTCATCCAAATCACGCTGTGGAATGGCCGCCCATGTTCGTTGCAACAACAAAAAAAGGTCTTCTTGCGACTGGATACCCTCCATATTCGGCAGAGCTCTTCTCTGTAGCATATCCCATGCATGCTCAATCGGGTTCAAGTCTGGCGACTGAGCAGGCCAGGGCAGGACATTGATGTTAGCTGCGGCGAGAGTCTGTCTTACAACTCTTGCGGTGTGCGGTCGTGCATTATCATGCAATAACTGAAATAAGGGACCGATTTGCACTTGTAGAGGAACGATGACGTCTGATACAATCGTCTCAGCATAAATTTGAGCGTTGAGGTTGCCTCTGATCCAAATCAACTCAGTTCTTCCGCCGATCCAAATACCCGCCCATACCATGATGGTTCCACCACTATAAGGATGGACTTCCTGGCAGGATTTTAATCGCTGTTGGCGTCCAGGGGTTCTCCAGTGTCGTATACGTCTTGTATCCGGTCTCATACCAAAACGAGACTCATCAGAAAAGCACACGAAACGTCATTGTTCTTCTGCCCAATTTCTGTGTTCAAGAGCCCATTGATATCGAATCCTACGATTGTGCATTGCTATAGGTGGTACCCGTAGCGGTCTTCGGGAATGAAGGTTCACTTCATGCAAGCGGTTTCTGACTGTTTGGTCGCTAATTAAGTTCCCTGAAGAGTGATGAAGCCTCACGGCTAACATCATGGCGGTTATTGTTGGAGCTCTTCGAGTTAAGATTTGAATGTATCGGTCTTGTCTCCGTGTGGTGCAGCGATACCGTCCTCCATGGCGCTCAGCCACGGTACCAGTGCTTCGGTAACGTGTCCAAAGTCGACTGATAACACTCCGACTTGTATTCAGAGCTAAAGCCACAGTACGTTGCCGGGAACCAGCTTCTATCATTCCCACGGCTCTGAGCATTTCTTCCCTGCTTAAATGACACGGACGTCGCCGCTCCATAATAACGTTGGTTTTAATCAGTAGTAGGGAAACAGTAGCACTAATAATGTCTTCAATGCGTTGTATGTTTTTATAGGGAAAATATTGACAGCTGATTTTCATCTTTTACTCGAATTTGATTCACAGTTCCTGATTCAAATTATGAAATGCACCAAAAAGGATCCATATAAATTTATAAAATCATAAATTTATTACAAAGCCACATCTCAATCTCAAGAAATCCGCATAAAAATGCTTGATCCCTAGACACTTTTGATGTGTGTATTTTATACTTAGTTGAGATTTTTTTTTTCTATCCTGCTCTGTCCCACTCCTGGTCAAATGCCATATATAATAATGTTGAGAATATGTTGGTGTTTTTAATCAAGGGTGAGATTTTTTTTTAAAGATATTGATGCTGCTTTTTCGGTGTTGCCTGTGTTTTGGGATGTATAGAGTTAATTTGGATGTAAATGGCCTCATTTAATTGACTCCGGTTATCTGTGTTCAATTATCGTAAAAAAAGATATAGTATAGTGACAGAGTGAGTGAGTGAGTGGTGAGTGTTATAGTGTAGTGAGTGGATATAGTATAGTGATAGTTTGAGTCCCGGGAAAGGACATAGGGTAGTTTTTATCCCGGTATTCCCACGGGATCGAGACTTATGCGGGTGAAACCGCGGGGCACTGCCAGTAGTATATAACCCTTCCTGTCAAGCATCGTTCATGCCACAGCAGGCGTAGAATCTCGTTTTTTAATAGGTACGTACCTATTCTTTGACAAACTTGAAACCGCACCAGAGTTTTCTAGAAGTTACAAAGCGAGACATCTGAAGCGCTCAACAACTCTAGTTAAATAATATATTCTAAACATGCGTGTAAGCACGAGTGTGGTGTCGCCACCTGTCGTGTTGCCCGCGAACTAGCGCGTTGATAGCTTCAGTTTCAAACATTCATCACTCTGATTGTTACATGAGTTGCGGTTACATTAGATGGATAAATGCGGTCTAACCCCTAACTTTTGATAACGATTTGCATACCTAGAAATAACATGGAATTTGATATCTTTCAGGGTTTTGAGGAGTTAATAGTAATGTAGGTGGTAATGTAGATAATGTAGGTATGTAGAGAATCTAGTAATGTAGATAATGTAGGTGGGTATAAACCCGCTGGATGTGGGCAGCATAGAATCGGTCGAAGTGGCGGTGCTTGGGCCAGGCTTGCCCAGCAGTGGACGTCTTTCGGCTGAAATGCTGCTGGGGAGTTTGTTGCGCCACTTCTTCTCCCCAGCGAAAGCACTAGGAAGTGGTGAAGGGCGGGCGTTTTGGGGGACTGTCTTATGTAATTTTGACGTTCGAAAAGTGCTGATTCTCAGCCTAGTTTGAATAAATGACTTTTGATTTTGAAATGATGATGATGATGATGTAGGTGGGTAGAATGATAAAACCTAGTGTCAAACCACTTGAAGCAACATGAACCAATGACGATAAAAAAATGTTATTAATGGAAAGTAACCGCCAGTGATTTCAGAATTCCAACAATGAAAACGAAACCCTTATTCATTTTCGTTAATTTATTCAGCTTACAAACTTTGGATATCAACTTATCTGCCTTCATTTGATTCAATTGCCTTTGATTCCAGTATTTCAGTTCCTAGGAGATATCTGCTAACATCTGCAATATTCGTTTGAGAAAGGCTTCACGTGTTTACCCCACAAATCGGAGGAAACAAAAAACAATACGAATCTAATGACACCTCATTCGCCCTAATCGGCGTTTAGGCTGAACGTATAAAATAGACCCACATTATTGACGTGTGGAATACATTATTCGTTGCTGGGCAATAAAACAAAGGTAAATGTCAGGGAACTGAAACACGTATGATAAAACGCTTTTACACTATCATCTTCGACTAAAAATTTCTTTAATGCTTTTCTATTTTATATTGTAGCGGTATTTACAAATGGCACATGCGAACTACGCGTCATACTGACGTCACACAAAATCCTACACCTCGCAAACAGAGTTTATCGTGCAACTAGCATAATATACACGGCCCGACATGAATCATCGGGCAGTTGCCCGCCAGACACAATACCCGTCTGGTCGGAGGATCCTCCCTTTTCTTCAGAGTATGAGTGAACTTTACACCCTATCCCTCATACAAACTTTGACAATTTTGACTCTCTTTTAGCAATAATTCCATTACGGCCACAGGCATATAACGATGGCATCTATTGCGTTGATCGTTTCTCTTATACCATTCTATGTCTTGTCTTTATAAAAAAACTATAGGTACGCAAGTATATCATATCGTAAAAGTTGAAGAACACCCCTAAAAGTTTTAGCAATTACAAGTAGGTAGTTACTAATTCATGCATGTCAGACTGATTTATTTATACAGCTACTCAGAGAGTGGTCAGCTTCTGAAATGTTAGTAGAACTTATAAGCCAGTGCGATCGTTGAAACCCACACATTACAGTTCTGTGTGGCTTCGAGTGGCTTCCAGTGGCGCCACCCACAAACTGTGAACTACTAAGCGTGCTCATTAATTGGGTTTCCACATCCAAATGGAAATCTGGTCCAACTTATCTCTGTGTGTGTATCTAATCTGTTTTCAGTCCCTTTTTTAAGCTTTATTTGTTAATTTAGATTGAAATCGGGTTAGTTATTTGAATTGTGTAAGAGCACGTCGTAATATTATACGGATAGTATGTGACACTGGGGGAAAGTTAACTCAAAAGTAGCTCCTGAATTTCAGACAAGCAAAGCCTTGCATAAGCTAGTATCAATATGCTAAAAATTCTTCAAATACAATTGAAAACTTGATTTGAATCACAAGTTCACAAAGAAGATTTTTATTTTTCCTTAAAACGTAAAACTTTTCAGTAAAAACTAAATCTACAGGAGACCAGAACTTTTCTAAAGAACGTTATGGAAGGTAAGTTAACCAAAATTTCTAGGCAGTGGCGACGTAGTGTGCACCGTTTTACGTCATTTACTTCCATTTAACTTTCAGCTAAGCTTGAAAATACATGGGAAGTTTTTATTCCACGAAATTGAACCATACCTGCATAAGTTGAGGTTGTATATTTGGGATTTCTAGGAAATTGCCAACATCTTGTTTAAGGTAAATAAAAGTATAAACAATTTTTATTTCTTTCTTTCTTTCAAAATACAAAAATAACACATAAGTAGTTAACAAAGTTACCATTACAAATTGTTTAAACAAAAGAAAACCTTAATGGAAAACATGGAAAAGTAGGTACTTTAAATTCAATCGGAAAAACTCAAAGCGGCAAAAAGTAGTTAAGACTCGAATTAGCTGAAATGAATTCATTAATCCACTACTATGGTGGAATATTTATTTTTTATACCGTCCAATGTTAGTAAATTATAGAGAAACATAATTTTTCCGACAACCTTGTAAAAACGTCACAAAATTTGTAAGGAAAAGCTCAAGACCAGAATACTGCGTGTCTAATATTATGCTTATTAGGTACACACGGCTACACATTAAGCTATACATTTCCAGTTTTAGCTGATCTCGCATTGTATAAGTTTTTCGTGCAATCAGAAGTTAGCATATACTGGTTATGTAAATATAAGTATTTAAATGTAATTTAAAACTAAAAAGACTGTTCCGATTTAAGTCATTTAACAGCGTTACAGACAAACAGAAAGGTGATGGTAATGATGCAGATTTTATCGAAAAGCCGTAGACATGTCTCACCAAATTATGCGCATCTGGTTAGACGCCTGGATTGAACGTTTGACCTAAACATGATTAGTTATTTAGAGAGTGGAGTGGAAGAGATGAGTGGTGATGATTTTGCGTGTGATTTTCCTGTCTTCCAAAAACAAACACTGCAGGCGTTAGAATAGAGTAGGAAATAAATAAACTTACCTGCACCGCGTGGTCAAGTGTTGATATTTGTAACGTGGTCACGCTTCAGCGATTCAGGAGACATCCTACAGCAAAGCATCACAAATAACGCAGAATTGACACGTTCAAATTCATACAGCCACCGAGTCGGCGGAGGTCAAACTTTCCAAGATCTGTGGAGAGGTTCTACAAACTGGTTCGGTGGTATTTGCACAGGGCAGGTCAACATGGCTGCGACGAAGGTCCATAATTGAATTTGTGAGGGTCGCGATAAGCGTCAAGTGGAGACAGTTAACATCACGAGGAACGCCATAGTCGGAGGACCTTAATCCGCAATTAGGGTAATTTGATCATGCTCTTATTAACTCATGACCGACGTAAATAATATTTTATGAGATTTTGCATAATACGAATTATGTTTTAATTATGCAATACGGGGTTAACTGGCTGGAATTTTATTAACTTGGCATAAAACTTGAAACAAAATCGCGTAATTAAAATCGTGCGGTTGTCAACTTTTCATAAAGATTCTGTTTGTAAATAGGTACTTAACAAATATAAATCGGCCCATGCAGTTGAAAACCGGCTGATATGATAAAAGTTACCTACTCATTATCTTCATAGTCGGAAACATGCACACAAACACACTTACTTTATGTATCTACTAACATACCTACTTCTTGTACCTGTACCTAACAATATTCATCATTGTTAGCATTATTTGCCAATTTTGCCACTGCGGACTTAATTTCATTTCATTTGTCCCATACTTTTCTGAACCATTTCCCTCCTAAGATTTAGTTAACATCATGTAAACGTCTTCAGAATATCAGCTTTAGAGACTACAATGAACAGCTGAGAGGAATAATACTCAATAATCTTATAAAAATATGTAGATAATATCGCATACAGGCTGGAAGAACAAGGCTTCCTATTCTGCCTTTATGACAACGATCTCACACGTTTTTTAAATATTTAGCAAAATCCAACAATTTTTAAATATATCTGTTTTACTATTTTTTTTTTGTACAGACGCCAGCACATCAAGCTACCCGAAACTGTAAAATTTTCCAATCAACCTTGAATCTTATGCTGTAGCGGTAAAGTTGAAAATCTATTAAAGAGACAGATTGTAGTAGCTTGATGTGCTGGCGTCTGTACTTATCTTACGTTGTGTCCCTTATTGCCCAGTGGCCGTAATACCAACCTACATTTTATCTTACTGTTCAAAAACAATATTAAAACTATAATTCAGTTTGTGCTATTGAAATATTGAATCTGTTTAAAACTAAATGAAAATGTCATCAGGTATTTCAGGTATTTCAGTTACAGAGTTTTCCACATAGGTGGCAGACGCTTCCAGCATCATGAACAGGAAATATCTTATTAAACTTCGCGTCTGGCGGAGATGAAGCGAATGAATTCGTAGAAATTCTCTCAAGAATTAGGTTTACATACAAAATGTAAAAAATTGGATTTAGAAACTCGATTTTCTGTCGTTTTTACGTCAATACATTCTATGTTCGTATTTATATTTATTTTGTTTATTACAGACCAAATAATTGATTTATTTTTTTCTAAAATATTTTCTTTAAGTTTAAGTTTGTTAGTTATTTACATTGTTCTCTTTGGATTCAAAAAGCGAAAAAAAAATTCGTAATTTAATTATTCCATTACAAAAACAAATTAAATAATTAAAAAATATGTTATTTTCAGCTGAAATAGAAAGTTTACAAAAGTTTTAACTTTTAGCAGATTGTTGTTCTTACCATCGTATTTTAGTTTCGTCTTGTCTCTCAACAAATCAGAACTTTTCTATTTAGAAGCAAACTTTGAAGTTTGCTTCCAAACTGTTGTTGTACCGTTCGATATTGAAAACTTTTAACATTTATTTGCGGTTGAATAAAAGGTTTCAAATTCTCTGTGACACGTCCCACTTAATCGTATAAATATTTATAGAACATATTTTGGGATACGTTATTCGGTATCTTTATCCTGTACAAATCTTCTAAAAGTATTTGCTCAGTGATCCTACAAGATTATGCTATGGAAATACTTGCGCTTGCATAAATGTATTCGGAATTATTCATTCGGTCCAATTCGTTCACTTTGTGTGGAGTGGCCGGAGATTTATGTCGTTGGAACTTCAACTTAGTAACGTACGGTCGCTGCGACCGACCGCTCTCTGCTTGAATAAATCAAATTCTACCCTCAATTTACGTGTGTTCTTACGTCTCTATCCACGATGTTTGGCAACATATCTGGGAAAATCAATAACTGGAATGTAATTCGCGTTGCTTATGTAGTTAGCCACATAAATTGACCAGCTCTGCAAAATTGTATTTTATTGATTTCACTTCAATATCTACTATTTTTTATAATGAATACCTAATCTAAAGACAAGATGGAAATAAAATTCATTTTAGCGATGAAAAGGCTGGGGGAATAAACGAGCAAAAGTGCGGTAATTTTTAAGTAAAACTCAATTTTAAATCCTCTTGTCAAAACGGTCCATAAATTTTGCATCGTATATACTTATAGGTTGTATAAAAATGCACATAACGTACAATTTTACACGGAAATAATGAAGCTAATGAAGATTGGTAGCTAGGTAAAGGCCGTACTTCCCCGAGTCGTTATTTCTCGTGGAAATCGTAATTAAAATGAATCTCTGCAGGACAAAGCTTTCGGACACGAAAAGTTAAAAAGGAGAGAAAGCTTTAAGATTTTTTGGCCCCACGTCTAATCAATTTATTTTGCAATGGAAGCGTTTTCCGTCCTCACTAAATGTAGGTTACGTCTCCGTAAAATGTTTGTTTAAATAAAGTCTGTTCAAATGAACTCTATTTAAAACGGTAGGTACCTAAATGAAAGTTTATTTAATGGTACTTTAGCTACGTGTTTATTTGCGTAATTTTTTGGCTTTGCGTCTTCATAAATTACACTGTATGAATGACGTTCAATGTGATTTTAGTCAGCAGTGGCCGAGGAAGGAACTGAATAATAAAACTTGAGTTGTTTCAAAGAGAATTACACCGCCGGAGCCATGTATAACAAAGGCAACTGTAGATAATATTATGTTAGGATACTTGGAGAATAAAGGATATGTCGCCATGGGTCGAGCTCATTTTGTAGGGAAATACATTTTGATGCCGATATTAGGGACAATGAGCGCCTACATGTAGGTACAGTCAACAAAAGCAAAATGTATGCAGGATCGTCGGATATATTTGAAGTTTAGTAAGAAACCGATGGATGTTGTCGACTGAAATTTAATTTGATAAATGAGATTTTTGTTTTCTATTAATATAGTTAAATTTTATTCGAGAACATCCATCGGTTTCTTACTAAACTTCAACTATATCCGACGATCCTGCATACTTATCTCTTTTATTGACAATACCTAGAGTAGGCCGCATGTCACTTTAGCAAAACCAGCGGACTAATTGCGTAACACACTAACCGCCAGTTTCTTCATTAACAACTAATGTAATCAGTCAAAGTATTGACTTTTACTTGAAATTTACTGATACTACGGCAAATGTGTTTCTTCATTCAAGTAACAGCTAAAATTGTGAAGAAACAAATTTAACTGTTACTTTGACTTTTGTGACGTTACTTTGGCTGTTACTATTGATGAAGAAATTGGCCGTAAAAGTAGAAATGGCTACATTTTGACATTTCAACAATATTCATTGCTTTATTTATGTTGTTGAGCAGACAATTTTTTCGAATATATGAAGCAATGGATTACCGATAGTCTTCAAGATTGTTCAAATTGTGATTGTAAGGTGCAGTATAGGCTGACCTCTTATTGTATTGAAATTTCGTACTACGCCAGGCCAACTCAAGGTCAAAGTGTTGCTACTGGCATTTCCATCATTCCTCATAGGATTCATTGAAATTCTATTAAAGCTATCATGTGTTTAAATGATAACAGTTTGAAGTTAATTTAAATGAAAAATTACTTTCCAAATTCCAACGAATTGATTAAGGCGCAGATATAAGACTTCTAATGATTTTAAATTCAACATCACGTCTAATCGACCGGACAGATTTCTTTGAAAAAAAAAAAAAATGTTATACTAGACCATTTGCTTCGTAATTTGATATGTGAATATTTGCAATTATATTTTTTTAACATAGTGTAATTAATTTTTAAAGTAATGTCTACCGCGGACATAAAAACGATAATCACGCAAACACTATCGGGTATATTTTCATAAAACTTTCACCATATAAAAGACAATTTGATTCCCCGAATTTTAGTATACGGTTTTTATTTGTTTGGTGTTTGATAAATCAACAATAGATGATTGTTTCATATTTTGCAATAAATTCCCAGCGTTGTGTCATCGCGCTTCTCTTTCTTTTCTATGCAGTCCGATGGTGACCGCGTTTTAGGTCATGTAGTCGCCTTAATTAATTGCAATAATATTCATGTGAATTATGTTGCTATAATTCGTCTAGACCATCACTATTCACAATGAATCCGTGACCTGATAAAATCTCCTTATGTGATCTGCTAACACAATGTTCCTTTCATCTTACAACAAAACATTTTGATTCGTGTTCGATTTGAGCGAATTTGCGCTCCATTCAATCATGTAATGACACCTTGTTAATATATCATTAACTTTAACAAGCTGTTGCTTGAATCAATCATGCTTAATCGAAGATACTGTGTTTGACTCTTTGTGTTGAACATTACCTTGACACGGATTTTCATATATTTTTATTGTATTTTTTTTTTCATGCGGACTAAAGCTAAAAGGAATATGAATTACTTGTAGTAAGTCTTTATTTGTGAAAAGACTGAATACAAGATTATTTTTATGTACCAAGTCAAATATATTTCAGTGTTTCAGTGTATAAATCTAATATATAAAATTCTCGTGTCACAATATTAGTTACCACACTCCTCCGAAACCGCTTGACCGATTTTTATGAAATTTTATATGCAAATTCAGAAGGTCTGAGAATCGGCTACTATCTGTTTGTCACACCCCTAAATCGAAACTTACGCGGGTGAAACCGCGGGGCGCAGCTACTAATTTATCATAATATCTACTGAATGGGAGAAATGGTGGCCCAACGGCTCCGACTTACAAGTTCTAGGTCGTGAGCTCAAACCAAAGCACTACTTACTTACTTTTACTTTGTGTATTTAATTTCAACACCAATGCTCTCAGAACGGTGAAAGAAACCATCGTGAGGAAACCGGCCAGTCCTAGAACCAAAAATTTGAAGACATGTGACATCTACCAACCCGCACTGGGCCCGTGTGTTGTATTATGGCCCGCTCCCTCACACAGAGCGGAGGCCTGTGTCCCAGCAGTGGGAACAGTATAGGCTGATTATGCTATGCTACTGAACAGAAACTGGAATGAATAAAGCTAGTTTTTTTTTACATTCGAGTTTACACCACACACAGTCTTACTTTGTTACAGTTCCCTTGCTCCGCAATCGTAAAAACATTGAACCATGCACTCAGGCGTACACACACACACACACTATTGTTATGTCGGCACTAACTTGTTTTCTCAACACCTACCTTTCATAGGTGCTCAAGACTACATTTTTATCTCCAACTTATAAAATGTTGTGTCATTAATTCCTGCGTATAGTCAGCAAAGTTGTTAAGTAACCAAAATGAAGGTTTTATTTTTTATTGTGTCCGTGATAATGTTAAAAACACAAGGCACAAAGCACAACAATCATTGTTTAAAAAGGATTTATACAGGACAAAAATTAACCAGTGCGCAAACTGTAACCATGAATTCAGATTCTAGACATTTTTCGCGTAGACTTTTTTCTTCTGTTATCAAAAAGGTTGCGCACTGGTTATATTTTTTCCTGTAGTACTCGGAAGTATATAATAAGTAAATAGACTCATGGCTAAGTAATGACAGCCGCACGGGTCAATCGCTCAGGTTAAGCTACGCTAGCCGCGGTCGGTCCGTGGATAGGTGACCATCTTTAGATATTGAGACCGCTCCGTGCCTCGCAATGCGCGCTCACCGGTTGGTTCCGGGTGTCATTCTTGGATCTTTAACGGTCGTCACGAGCCGTCAGATGCCCGAAAGTCTGACAAACAGTCCAGTCTTACCAAGGGGTATTAGGTGGTACTTGGTTACCCAGGTACTGGTAACTGGGTTGTGGAGGTCAGATAGGCAGTCGCTAGATGTAAAATACTGGTATTCAGCTACATCCGGTTAGACTGGAGGCCGACCCCAACATAGTTGGGAAAAAGGCTAGGCAGACTGACTAGTAAGTAAATAAGGCACGTCGAGTATTAGGTAAATGTTCGGATTTGTAGAGCGTCGTCTTCTCGTCGCTCTCATACCCAGTGTCTCTAATCACAGTTTCTTTCTAAAGTTTAAGAAAATTTTCGCCCCGGTACTGTATACAGGGTGGTAGGGGGGACATCGGCGCGCAAACTTAAACTATGGATTCAGTACATGATTCTGAATAACCCGTATAAAATGTTTGTCGGTTATTTAAAAAAAACAAATTGCGCGTCGATGTCTATGCCACCCTATATAGCTGCCAGATTATTTATCTCATTTGTTCACTGTACCTACATAGAAGTAAAAGTATTGCAGACAACTGTATGCCTCAAATGAACCTGAAACCTTTAGTATCCTGTGTTACTCTATAGTTTTATGCCCACATTGTTGTTGCCAAATCCATGCTCAAGGTAAATTGTATTAAGAAATCGATATGGGCTCAGTGCAATAACAGACTTCTTGTGTACGACCAGATTTAGAACGAAGATTTTTCTACTTTATAGTAGTTTGTAAAACATGGTGATAGTATTCTCATAGAGCAGTTAAACAATTGTGTTGGAATCTTTGTGATTAGTTCCCTAAGGAATCGTAATTTTCTTTATTGGCTGGACTTATATTTGTTTAAGTTTGATTTTATGGCGAAGCTGTTTAATATTATTTACATAATTATAACATACAGATCTATGAAACGGAGAATTCTGGTTCTTAAACTACCCGTACCATCACTGATGTCACTCGAAAAGCTGCCATGCTTAAATGGAATTGGGCTGGACACATCTGCCGCATGTCAAACGATCAATGGACCAAACCACGCCGGGGCAAACCCAGACGGAGATGGCGGGATGAGCTGCACTTCTTGGTCCTTGGCAGCTCGGGATAGAGAGAGGTGGAAGGAGAGTAGGGAGACCTTTGCCCAGCAGTAGGACAGTAATGGCTTGTAAAAAAAATTTGAACATAACATTACATCACGCCTGTATTTCCCAAAGGGTAAGGCAGTAGTGTATCTATAGTATAGTACACCTACATTTCGCCAGTTATGTTAAAGTCTCATGTAATAGGGGGCGAGCCTATTGCCATCAACCGGGTACAAATCCAGACTCCGGGGTGCTACTGAGAAATTCCAGGTGATTTTATTTTTGTAAGTAGGTTTGCACAAACACTTTTACATGTCAATCATATTTCTTTTAAACTAGATGAGATCGGCGTTTCCTATCTGACTAGGTACTCTGAGAAGAAAAGCAGAAACAAACGCAGAGGTCACAGTCTCTTTTAAAGTCCAGACATAAAGTCAGGTTATATGAAGACCATGTAGATCGATGTCTGAGATGGTCTTTTGAGGAATGAACCACACAGATTGAGAGGACCTGCCCAGTCAGTGCACGCATTTGTCAGAAATCGTGCAGCTCAACTCAAACCTTAACTTATAAATAACTAATATTGCTACTGATAGTGTGTTACGAAATTAACCTGCTGGCCATTAGAACTATCCTCCACCAATTCCCGTAGGCACCACGCTGGGCCACTGTGTAAACGGGCTCACGGAAAAAAGTAATAAAATAAAGGGGACACCGAACAGCTGCGTGCGTAGTTTGTTTACGACAAGCGATCACATTATTTTTCCCTCTCACGCTTTTAAGGCTTAAAACTCGACTAAGACCCCACCAAAAGCAACAGTTTTAATTTAAAAATATTACTTTTACTCAGGGAGTATTTAATTTTAATCATTTTTAAAAACATGGTGTTGGCGAAAAATAGGAGGACAATATAATGTGGGTGTTTTTTGGAAGACCGCGGGCGCTGGTTAATGACCAACGTATAGCTTAGGTGCGTATAATGAAGCAGTTCGTGAGGGCACTGGTGTTTATGCTAGGTTTTATAATTTTGCGTAAAGTCAGTTATGTGGTACCTATATGATCTTAAAACCCGAAATAGAAACAGACTTTAATTTCTTATGGTTAAAGACTAAATTGTCCTGCCTATCACACTCGCAAAAGTGGTAGCAGGTTTTTCTTATATGATTAGAGATAAACACTGGTCTTTTTAAGAAATCAAGACCCAAGTACAGAAAAGAGATACCTTATACCCACCAAGACACAGAATAATCAAGTCCTTACATATCATTATTATCAGCAACGTACTTCCCGTTAAAGCGACTCCTCGAGCCACGCGGGTGTAATGACCACCTCCTTCGGATTTATGTGGGGGGCCATAAAACCTACATTCTTATTCATGTTCATGTTTATGGTCATTGATATGGGTCCATATAAATGGGGATGACTTTGAACCGGACATAAAACGTCTATAGGCAACTGGGCAGACGTACCTAGTTACTCTTGCCTAGCTCTGTAGAATTTAGAGTTAACTTGCCTATTTTAAGAAGTACCTAAATGTTGGTATTAATATTCATGATAATACGTAGCATCACTAGTAAAAGAAAAGATTTTGGCTATAAATAATGTCGTTAAAGGAAAATCCGTCTAATGGGGGACCGTCCCTCCTGCACATTATTTTTGTGTGAATGAGTTTATAGAAAGTCGTTATATCCTTACCTTGTATTTATTTATCTATCCCTTATACCCAACTGTAAAGCTTTCCAGGGTCATATAAAGTTCAAAGTACTTAGGTAAGGTCAGATGCGTAGGTACTCGCAACTGGCGTGCGAATATGACCAGATGTATGAACGTAAATAAAGCAAAGGAGTATGTAAGGTTCGTAGCAGGCGTTCTGTAGTTTCTGCCTAGCCACATGGAAAGAAGGCGTGAGTTTATGTATATGTTTACCTAAGTGCGTAATTAAGTAAGGACTTCTTTCAGCATAGATAGAGCTTTTTTTTTCTAATACTTTCCAAGTCTGGCGTAGCCACGAATTAATATTCAGTACTATACCGGCTATCCATTTAAAATGCTGTTCATTCTATTCAAAATACGAGACTACAGTTTATCATTTGAATGCATTACACGGAAAATACTTTAAAATTTTACAATACAGAGTACACGGTAGCTAAATGCAAATGTTTGTACGTATTTAATAAAAGATGACTTGTTCGCCGCCTGGGTGAGCGCGGCCCGGCGCTTCTACGCAGCGTAAACTAACAAATTGCTGTCTGCTTTCGAACCTCCTCAGTATTCTCAAGTAAATGTCTTGAAAAGGAGCTTGAAAACTTTCCCAACAGTCGTCAAACTTTGTCCACTATATTTATAGACGATATTTCTCGGTGGGACCGTCAATTATCGTCGGGAAATTTTCATCTACTACTTTTGCAAATGAATGCAAAAATATTTTTCGTGCTCTCTATAGGTTTTTGCGTACCTTTTAATAAATGATTTGAAGAGGGGTGCTTATTAAAATGTTTCGATTTGAACTGTATACACAATTTTATTATAATTGGGTAGGTAGCCATGGAAAAGTTTAGAATTCATTATAATTTAATTGATTTTACCAAGCCAATCCTAAAATGTTTGTCACTATGGACTTTATTGTCGTAGGTCGTAGCTGTAATATGTAAAATTAATAAATATATGACTACCGAGCTCAATCGAAATCTCACATAACGCTCTTTCATTAAAATCCCACACCGATAACTTAATTTACATCTTTTGTGTAAACATAGCATTGAAATCAGTACCGAAATCCGTGAAAATACCTGCAGCCCATTTAGTTTTGTCCGGAATGAGAGGAACGTTAAGCTATGTACGAAACTTGCGTGAAATCGTACCTTTATTTTTGTACGGGCTCTCTTGAGTTGGTGTAATCAGAGAATTAATATTATTCTTCGTAATATGCGCAGAAAAAGTAATATGACAGGAGTATTTAATTTGTCTTTTTTTAAATAGCCTACCTAAGCCTTTACCAGAATCTGAGGCGTGCAAATGTTTACTGAAATGCAATACAAGTTGATTTCCGTACATCGGAAAGCACGTTAAGCCGTTGGACAGCCATGATGTCATTTGTAGATCTTTGACAGTCGTTACGGGTAATCAGAAGCCTGAAAGTCTGATAACCAGTCTGACCAAGGGGTATTATAATATTACCCAGGAACTGCGTTGTAGAGGTCAGATAGGCAGTCGTTCCGTCAATACAAGTTTATTTTATCAATAGATAGAAGTTGGGAATCGGTTGTCATAGTACTTAGGCATGCGATACGGAGGAATGAGGAAAATTTCGTGAGGAGAGTTTTGAGTATGACTGTCGACGGCTATATAAAAAGAAACGACGGATGGACTGTGTGAATAATGATATGGTTAGAAAGGGGGTGACTACCGAGATGACGACTAATGAAGTATGGAAGCATAGAACCGAAAATACATTAGGATAAGAGCAGGAGAATGATGAGACCAAAGGATAGTTTTGTTAAAGTACCTACTGAAGAAAGATTATTACTTCGACCATTACTTTTTTATAGACTTCCTGTGAGCAATGAACGTAATTAGGTAGGATCGAAAGCACATATCTCTGAGAAACATTTAACACATTTTTAACAGTGTTAAATATTCCTGTAATCATTGAACTGCAATGCTTACATTCAGTATTTAATTTTATGGGCGTCCATATATGGCGTCTATTAATGCTTTACGTGACAGCGCATAAATATTTCTTTACGAAATACGTCTTTCGTATTTATGCACGAGTGCTTGAACTTTATTTTTTACGTTTTTTATGTGATAGCACATAATGACTAGTAAACATTATTGAGGACAATATTTAGAATCAATTATGGACCTATTTCAGTATGCCATGCTTTTACTGATGTGCATAACTGTCACAGTCGCATTTCTCTGAAACTATTTTCAAAAAAGCAATTGAAAACGACTTTTTTTGCTGTATAAATATTAACCAGACAGGAAAACTCTTTACATGTTAAGCTTTAATGCTTAGTCTGATGTAGATAACTCATTTTAATAAAAACAATAAACGTTGCTGTCCTGGGACCAAGGGACCTGGGGTCGTCAGGAAACAAGATTCCATGATAAAAAAAAATACTGTTGGCTTCGGCACCCTCGAAAACCATGAACACTATCTCGCTCCCACTGTCTCTTCTTGATAACGCTTTTTCATAAGTATTATTATGATTGATCTCCTCAAGTATTTTGATGCCGTTCGATATTTTTAATCCTATTTAGAGCTCAGCAATCCGGTTGCTGTAATTAAATAAACAGTCAGAAAGATAACATAGACGGAACGCAGAAGTTTAATTAACAAGCGCCAGTTTATTTTGTTGTGGAATTTATTCTATGGCATGGAAATCTCGGTCCTAGCGTCGGAAGTGGTTCAAATGAATGAAGTGTGTGTGAGTATTCAGTTCTTGCTATCACCCTCGATAACTGTTTACTACTGATTTTATTAAGGGAGATACCCTGAGGTAGCCCCCGAAATTCAAATTTACTTACGTTTTTTGCAATTTACAGGCCAGTGTCAGGTTGTATGTTCATTAAAATATGATTCACGACCGTAAAAAATATGGCTTAACGGAATATACTACCCTTTTTTTTTTAGTTAGGAAATCATCAAATGACCCCTCCCGCTCTGGGTGGAGTGGAAGGGAGTGTCAGACTCTTACCTACTGACTAAAACCCATCCGTGTTCCTTCCTTAGCCCTTTATGTTCCGGGGTAGCGGTAACCCTTTCGGACAATCCCGCTGCCCCGGCAGGATAATATACTACCCTGACGTTTCGCCTTAAGTTGTTTTTTTTAATGGGTTTTTCCATCTTTAATTTCTCAGAAGCCGCCTGAAGTCTGGATTTGTGCCCGGTTGATGGCATTATATAGGCTCCCCTCCTATTACATAGGAATTAAACATATAGCTTGAGCCAATAGTGAGGACTATTGGCTCAAGCACCGAGTTTAAGGTGAATTGATTCACTATTTTCTTGTTTTGACATATTTGTGAGTATTATGGATATGAAGTCTTAAAAATGAAAGATTTGTTGTAAAAAAAAACATGTACAAAATATCATAATATTATGTCTGCACTAGTTCAGTACGCACTCAGGGTTCTGTATCAATCAATCTGCCAAACCATTTTGCAACTATATTGGAGTCGGCTTCTAGTCTAACCGGATGCAGCAGAATACCAGCATTTTACGTGGACCGACTGCCTATCTGACCTCCACAACCCAGTTACTGGGTAATATGATACCCCTTGGTAAGACCGCTAATATTACACTCACTATATGTGTGTATAATAATAATAATTACATCGCAAAACTTTTGCACATAGTTGATCTTTCCATAAACCTTTTTATTTCCTTAACCTTTATTTTGGTGTACGATAAACCAATATGTAACGTTGAAAGCTTATGTAAAGGAAGCGTGTAGGATTTAACGATCCCTGCTAGAGTATATTTGCATTTATAGTGACAGATTCCAGACTAAGAGGATCGTAGTATTGTGTGACCAAGCCAAAACCTATCTCACAGCTGGTATAGCTGCAACTATACAAATAAATACTAAAGTCATTATATACAACAAGCTTCTACCCGCCGCTTTCCTTTGGATGTCGGAAATTATCCCACGGGAACGTGCTGTCGAGACAAAAAGTACCCCGTGTCCTTCCCCAGGATGTCATCTATCTCCTTGCCAAATTTTATCGAAATTCGTTCTGTGGTTACGCCGTGAAAAGGTGACAGTGTTACTTTCGAATTTACATGTAGATAGGTCTACATATCGAGCTAACTAAAGTGATTTTCGGAATATTTCAAGAAGCCTTCGCACCTTTATTTCGGAACAGTGCGTTTGCAATGGAAAACACGTGTTGGCTACACAATACATCAGCCGTAGCACCCCCTCAGGCTACTAATACTAGAGGCCTGTCAGGCTACAGTCAGACATTACTGACAAACCACAGATCTACCGTGAGAAGTCTACATAAGATGAGCATACACTGTCAATCCATACATCTACAGCAAACAATGAACCAGAATCGACATCCAACATCACTGACTGAACATCGCTTATTGGCTGAACATCGACCGACACAACTATGTGTATTTTGCTGTATCTAGTTACTAGTTGTAGTGTAGTAAGCTAAAATCAGTGCCGTCTGGCCGCAGTGCCCACAGCTGGCCGCAAACTGTTAACTATTCCTAAGTTACCACGATTGAATCTAACGCATGGAATCCCCGAGCCATCGATTCCCGAACATATCTAGTATCAAATTGATAAAACCGGTACCTACTCAGATTTGTGATAGCTCTAAAGTGAGGTTGTGGAAATATAGTCTTATCTTTTTTAATGACATACATAGGCATTGATTCAGTTGTATATAATATTAAAAAAGAAATCATCATATATTCAAACAGTTTATTAAATTATAATTTCGCCTTTTCCAAATGTTCCTTTCCTGCTAACTTTTTGTCTGCTTTTTTTCCTAAAACATAAATAAACTTTTTATGTTCCCGTGATAAAGAATTTGTGACTAAATAAGTCATTTAGTAGCATAGGTACAAATTAAACTTAGGAACGTAGTTACGAAAATATAAACAACATAGGTACTATAACGCAGATAGTTGTCCCTATATTTATCATGAAGAGAACCTGACTGTATTGTTATAGAAGCAACAAACAACGGATAACTACGTATAACAACGTTTGACGTGGAGCACAAACATCCCTGGTATTTAGTTTGTTTTGAAAGACGAACAGTTTTCATTGGGACCGGGAGCGCTCCCCGGCTTAAGAGCGAGCTTACGGCCGTTAAAATAGCGTTTTCATGTGGATACATTTTATTTTAATGACGCAAGCGTACGGGTAGCGGGCAAGGAAATCCTGTTTTCGCTAATGGGTCTGCGGAAAGAGTCCAGCGAAATAAGCTTTAGCAGTTTAATAATTATTGTCGCTGGCTCAAAAGTGTTATTTATTTATTTTATAATTAATTACAGTAACAAAAGACTCAAATATGTTAGTAACAATATTTCATAACAATTACATTAGTAAATTTAACTTACACACTTAACCTAACACTGCAATATTATTCATGTAAATCCTTGCTACAAGCTCAACAACGATGTGGAAAGTTTGCAGCAGCGATTCATATACAAGCAGTCCAGCCTGCTGGCGATACACCGTAATATAATGTTGGGGCTGGTCTGCACCCGGCGCACCAGGGAGGCGCATCTTTTTCGCATCGTAGCGTAGAAGCAATTGACACGAGCTTCAGCAAACATCCCTGAAGCGCTAGAGAAGCGGAACAGCCCCATCAACACCCGGAACGCATTATTTAAGTGTATTGAATACGTTATGTATACTAATCTCCTGTTCTCGGCAATACAATAGATCTATTTTGTACGACGGTACAGCAATCAAATCACCCCAAAATCTAAAGTCAGAATGCGTCTTTGCATATTCTGCACTTTCTTCGTACTTTGAAAGAACCTAAAGTCGTCACTTTCGGATAATACCAAAATACCTACCTCAAATATATTAAAAGCGCACACAGGAGAATACAGGCGTTAATCACTCCCGTTGATGTTTAAAATACTGATGCAACATTCTAAGGTTGACTGGTAGAAAATACCTCAGGTATTAAGTCCGCCTTTGTACAATATTTCTTTTATTTCTGCATAAAGTTTTAATGAATAAAATAAATAAACATTTCTTGACGGTTTTATATTATTTTTGGTGTGTGCACTTTAAAAGTACTATTGCATGCTCTACAGTCAAAGCAATGTTAGAAAAATTGTAAATAGTCAGTGGTATAGTCTTTTGTCCTGTGATATTGTATTTTATTTATTAAATCGTGGCACTAACTGTAGTAACCTCGTTTCGAACAATGCTCACGAAATACTGAACGGAGGCATGAACGGCTTCCGTGTTTGTGTGCTTTGCTCCAATAGGTACATTCTATTGTTATATAAATTGTGTACAAACTTTATGTACATTAGGAGCATGTCGTGGTATCTGCTTCGCTGCTCTGACCAGCAGACTTTATGGCCTTAAACTCACAATAGTTGATTGAACCTATGTTCTTCCTCTTCATTGACTCTTTAAATTAAAACTCGTTCCTTCAATATTACGTTTGGTAAACGTTTTTGTATAGACAAAGCTCAGCGTTTAATTAAGCTCGCCAGAGTGCGGACTCAGCATTTTTGTTTCAGTGTAAGCGAAAATACTCATTTTCACTGTGAAATATTTCCATCATGAGGGTTTTAAAACTGGCGTATTTGTGACACTGAAAAAGGAAATTGATTTAACATGATTGTTTTCCATTGAAATAATTACGTAGACCAACACTGGTTTGTGTCTTTAGACGATAATTAAATGGTGTAGGAGTTCGTGCTTGATATAATAACAGACGAGATTAGCCACACTATTTATCGAATCGATATCCAATCGAGTTTTGTGTGGGACAGTGAGCGCCGGGGCTCGGAGCTCGGAGGCAGGGAGGCAGCAAGGACGGCACGTTGGCGTGAAATCCGTCGCCTTGCGAGCTCTCCAACCGCTCCCTGGGGCCGAGTCGATCTGTTACAACAAATAATACGCCAGACGGCGATCCGTTAAACCACTTTTCAATTTTCCAATAATTGTTTTAAATCGTCTTTATAAATATTGTTGATATTGTGTTATTAACCGTCGTTTCATGCAATACAATTTTAAATACAGACACAATACTATTAGAGGAGTAAGATATTCAAAAGATTTCTTATCAGAAAGATATTAGGAAACATACTCGTAAATACGAATTTTCAATGAATATAAATATCACGTCAATTCTAAAACATCTCAATTACCTGGTAAGTGCCTTGAAATACATACAAATCGACTTATGTTAAACAAATCAACCGAATCTTGTATCTCATGAATGTATGAAAAATGTCAAGCAAGGAGGCCAGGCTTGTGTCAGCTTTGAATTATATTACTGGTCTTATAAGAACCTTGGATATTGAAAAGAAGCCCTGCAACTTCTACAGAGGAAATTCTATCATAAAGGCTTTCTAATTCTACATGGTATTTCAGTAGGATGATAACATTAATCATAACGTGTAGGTTGTATGAGATACTGGGTAAAGAGGAAATTCTAATCAGGAAACCTGTACCTGTGTAAAAGTACCTTTGTACTCAAATTATAATTATGTCATATACCTATGTATTTTACTGTGTGTATTTTAATAATAAAATAAATAAATAAAAGGGAATTCCTGTAATTACCTATGGTTTATTACCCTGGTGAGTTTAAAATGAATATGTGAGACAGACATACATTTGATTAAATCATATCGGATTTAACTAAATGTAAGAAGGCAACGAGGAAATTTTATTTAGATTTTAGTCGAATAAGGTTGGCAGAAATCTTGGAATCTATGGTGTAGCCTGAGACAAGATTTTTTTTCTACAGTAAATGCATAACAGCATAATCAGCCTATAATTTTACCACTGCTGGGACACAGGTATCCTTTGTTCCAGATAAATGGGCTGGTATTCTGCCACGCAGACCCAGTGCGGGTTAGTAGATGTCGCATGTCTTAGATTTTTTGGATTTTCGGTTTTCTCACGGTGGTTTCCTTCACCGTTTTCAGAGCAGTGGTAATGAAATTATTTACACTAAGTAAAGCGCTTACCTGGGCTAGAACACACGACCGTTACCACTGGACCACCACTGGTTTGTAATGTAACTGAGATAAAGGTAAATTATATAAAGAAACAAAAAACTGATAGCTAATCAAAATGTTTCTGACATCATGTTAAAACAAAATTGACTCGCGAACAAGATCTAGATCTTCTAGTATAAATAATAGATAATAATGTATAAAACAACATTAATCAAAGCATATTGATGTCGCCGCTCCTCAATAACGAATAGTCGTCTCTGCAATTGGCATTTTATTTGTCAACAAATATCTTTAGTAGAGCGCTGTGGGTAGCTCTATAATGGGTAATATGGGTATGCTTGAAATAGTTCCGCTTATATAAATTCCATCATGATCTTATTATGGCTATTACGGACTGAGCTAGGCTTAATAAGGTCGTGTGCTTGACTTATGCGTTGTATACAAGTTGTTGGGAAGACGTGATTTGGGTTTTATGTTGCATGACATATTCTTGAAAGATATATTAGGTAAGAGATTCGATTCGATGCTTTAATTTCTAATAATTACATTCATCATAATATATCTCTAATACCAATGGGCTATGCTCAGAGTTTCTCTACGCGATCGAATCAGAAATGAAGAGTTTTGTAGGAGAACCAAGGTAACCGACATAGCCCGAAGAATTGGCAAACATAAGTGGCAGTGGGCAGGGCACATTGCTCGCAGAACAGATGGCCGATGGGGCCGACGGGTTCTGGAGTGCGTTGGAAGGCCTCCGACAATGTAGATCGATGACCTGGTGAAGGCCGTAGCAATCCACTGGATACGAGAAGCACAGAGCCGGCGAATGGCGGTGCTTGGCCCCAGGCCTATCTTCAACAATGGACGTTTTTCGACTAAAACGATGATGATATTATAACCAACAGAATAATTAGGTTTTGTGAAAAAGACAATACCCGTGTTTTTTTTTTGTTTTTTATGTAAATATAATAAATAATTAACATGGTATTGTATACATGACATTTAATATTTTTGAGTGCCCGGAATCCCAAATCTGTATCGCGTTTACAGAGATGCTTCGAACCCTGTATTTTTTCCTTAACCCAGATTTCCTTATGTGCGTAAAACGCATATTGTTAAAATTAATTGGATGGAACAAGGGAGTATAAAGGCCGTTGTGTACAATTACATTCTGTAGGCAAATTCAATAACATTAGGTATAATGATAGTGGAGTGAATGGACGCAGAAGTTGGTCACTTTCATATTCATTGATGCTTAACTATTCAAAAGGATTTCTTGTACGTGGAAGTGTGAAATGTTAAAACCATAATCCCATACCTACTTCCGAATTTTGTTGTGTGAATGAAGTTTTGTGTTCAGTAGGAGTCTAAAAGTTAGTCTTAATGTATTGTTTGCCATAACAATAAATACGCAAATAAACCAGAAACAGTTTACAAACAGAAGAGTTTTTCTATAAATCGACAATTCAAAGTTTTACAAACAAAAGTAAACGAGGTACACTATTGGCAGACACTAGTACGATTTAGTAAGCACCATGTGCTGCCGTTTACTAACGCGTTTGCTTAGCCTGTACCGTTCTATAGGCAGATATGTGAGCTACAAGTAAATGGTGAATCAGAAGTGGATTCTATAGTATTCCCAGCGAAAATTCCCAAACGAGATAGGAATATCAATTTTTTCCTGCCCAATTTCCCTGTAAATTGGCACGGAATATTGTGCCGCGAAATATCTAATATTTGCATAACGCCACGTGCGTGTAAAAAATAACGTAAAGTGAAAGTGAACCTAGTAACAGGTGTCATTTATATTGTTTGTTCTGTTGTACAAGTGCTTGCTGTTATTACGAATTTGATGGAACATCCTCGAAATTTGTTGTTGGTCCCTAAATATTGAATAAATAAATCTATGAAACAAATACGAAATGTGAACGCTGTGCTATTTATTCATGCTACATTATGTGATTGTGATTTTATTCTGATAAATAATATTTTATATATCAACTAGCTGACCCGGCCACGCGTTGCTGTGGCTAACGTTTTTGTCATATTTTTTTTTCTATCCTATTATTCAAGTTGGATCAAACTGCACACGGTGTACAAATTTGATTAAAATCGGTTAAGTAGTTTAGGAGTCCATCGCGGACAAACATCGTGACACGTAATTTATTTATTTTAAGATATGTCCAACTCCCATTGTTAAATAGTTCTCGAATGTATCCTAAAGGACATTATTTTATTTATCTTAGAGAGCTTTATTTTTCTTCGGTTTTTCAACATAAACAATTTGGGTTCGATAAAATTTTCATCATCCGGTATTCATTAGGATGTCAGACGTCAGACGGTCATTATGACTTGCCCTTTTCCTTGAATTAAATTTGAGCCGAACCCCTCATCACACCTAAGTGGAAACACGGCAACATGCAGTACCCATAGAATATGAGAGTAGGTAGTGTTTGAGGTTAATGACTTTATGAGAACTCACAGTGTACCGCGTTGTAATCATTTAAGCA
Source organism: Gortyna flavago (assembly GCA_963669345.1). NCBI lineage: Eukaryota > Metazoa > Arthropoda > Insecta > Lepidoptera > Noctuidae > Gortyna > Gortyna flavago. The sequence continues at coordinate 14,228,401 of OY770126.1, forward strand.
CACACTAAAGTCGGATTTTTATTTAGCTGCAGTAAAATGGCAGTACTTACTGTCATTTCATAAAAAAATGAATGTTGCCACACTATCTCTACTATTTATGTGATTATAAAACGCAATGAAACATCGTTTTAATTTAGGTATTCTAAATTGACCAATTTTGATTTAACCGTAAACAATCAAATATTATTTGTATTGATCGGATAAAAATATATGATGTAGTTTCAAATCAGCGTAATTATAAATAGTTTACTAAAGGTAATTTTGTTTCATTTTTTACCCTAAAAATTCTACTATAAATTAAAGTTTTCGTTAGGAATAATGTTTACTATACTTACATGGTTATTTGCAAAACACCAAAAACCTCAAAAATAGGAATATTTTAAAATAAATGTTTGTGATTAGAATTAAGCGTTTTATAAATCCAATCCGATCACTGATGTGATGACAAAACAATGATTAAGCATTGTTTTTATTTATTTCATTATAATTTTTCGATAAAATCGATTTTGAACTTAATGCTAGTTTAATGAATCGGTTCTTTTGTCAAATCACTATTTAAATGTCGTTGAAAAGTGGTAACTCTTAAGCGAGTACCTAGCTAGTCATTTTACTGCAGCTAATTAAAAGTCCGACTTTCGTATATTATGTTTGCTAAGCCTCTTGCAATGGTTTGGCAAGTTATAGCTCCTTGAAGTAAAAAAAAAGAGCGCGGTAGTATTTTCTATTGATTTTGTTTTTGGTGGATGTGCAAGTGGATTGGAGAATTAATGATCGTTAGGTTACGTCATAGTGTGTTAACCATTGTCATGTCGCGATTTCATAAACCTTTTAGTGCGTACTAAAGTTAAATAAAACGCATGATTTATCTACATTTGAATGCGACACAAACGTATAAATTAAGATGGTGGCACATAAATTAAGTTCCGTCTATCCTGTTAGGGGTGGCAGTGAAATGAGCCAGAACATAGTGCTAAGGGCCGCGGGCAGAAAACCGTCGCCTGGTAATTGTAGATCGTGGACTACTGACCTACTATCTATGAACTTTTATGTATGTATTTCTTGTTATGATGTTCTTTTTGAGGGCACTGTACCTTGTAGGTTCGTGACCGCATACCTATCGAAACACCTCACGCGTCGGAGTACCTAGTTGAATGGGCGCAGTAAAGTCATTGTTTTAGTTGAATGGGCGCAGTAAAGTCATTGTTAACAATGACAATAGAACAATGACACTTTTGTGTACACTTGGTGTACCGTTGACGTTTCGATCATTTTCTCTTATGTACACTTAGTGTACTGTTCAAGCCCAGGTGGATACTAAAGAAAGCGGACTGTATTATATAAAAGGTTTAATAGGTGGTTCACAATTTGCAACTATAAGTACTGTACAAAAGGTATGTCCGAGCGCGGTCGTGCCGTACGATGCAATGCCGCGATGCTGTGTTGCCTCCCGGTCCCCGCGCCGTGCCGCGTCGCTCGTTGACGACGCCGCGCCGTAGTGTTCGTTAGATTTGGATGTATGTATGTGTATGAACATGTACACTTGACGCTTGAGGGGTTATGTAGGCTACTTTAAGGTCGAAGCAAACGATGTCGAGTTCATGGGGGCTTGAATAAAAGTAAACAGTATGAAATCTCATGCGGTCGCGCAGGCTAAAACAGAAATCAACGGATTGTAGTTCGGGCCAGCCGCCTGCATAACCCATGTTGTAAAGTGTTATTAAATATGTTATATCTGTAAGTAATTTTCAATTAGTCAAGATATGAGAACCTAACATCGTTGATCGGCAGTTCTATCAGTGTCCGATGTCCGTTTAGGGATAAAAAATGGTAAGGTCGTTCCGTTCTGGAATATGCATAAAACTATTTAAGTATGTATAATCACAACACAACAAACATAAAATTAGCACATTCTTGGAAATTCTTGATAAGTTGCTTCAGAATAAAAGAAATACACTTATACCTACTTAAAATATGCTGTAAGGGTCGTTTATATATTAGGTCCTTACGAGTACCTATGAAATAAATACCATATATGTTTTTGTACCGTAAACTGAAATAATTAAATAATGTAGGTACTTACCTACAACATGATATATAATTTTATTGAAGTTCTTTCCTTCCTTTAATATTGAAGGCTTATTTACACGTGTTTACTGCAAGCCTTGAGGCTTGCAGTGGTCTTTTCTTGGAGTATTTGTTGTAGTTTAACTGCAGAAGAAGCAAAAATAATGATAGGTACCGTCTGTGAAACGGAGGTTTAATAGCATTTTGCTGCTAACCCCATCCGGGTTAGCAGCAAAATGCTATCAAACCCTTCAATACCCACGACTCTGTGTAAGTTGTTTAAATATCTCCTCCAGCGTAGCAGTGAAAAGTTTAGGAGAAAGAGGGTCAGGCCCTGTTTTACTCCTTGTAATTATGGTAACGTTATTATTTGAGGAAAATTCGTCGAAAGCATACACAATATAATTATACTGTCTCTGAACATTGAAGAATTAACCAATTAAGAAACTTTCAAAATAATAGATAGTTTAATTAATTAGTGTTTATTGCTTACTTCTTAAGTTTTACTTCAATTTTATGTCAATTTCGTGTTTTCAATTATGTATTTAAACAGTTGGGGTGAAATGAAATTGGCTCAGGTTTTCTTATTTTTATTTAATTTGTATCGTGACTTCTCATAATTATTTTCTTTCCAGTAGTGGCCAAAATGGGCTAAAATAATCGACCAAATCGAAACTGGAACATTAAACTGAGTATGGGGAACGTTTCACTGAACTGACTTGTATTGTTTACTCGTGTTGAACACCGAGGTAACCTTATTTCAACTACGAAACACGTGATTGCTAATACACCTATATAGGTACAAACCTACGTAGGAATAAGTCTACTATTCTTAGAAATAGTTGAGTAACTATGTTATTCAAAATGTGAGGTATTTCTGAGAATACACCAATTAGGTTCCAGAAGTAATTACGTTAACGGTACTCATTTCTTCAATTGAGTACATAATAAAGCAAATCCTTATTGGCATAATATAAATATCAAATCTTACCGGCAGAACAGAGTATATTGTGAAATAAATAATTCTGTACCATCTGTACAGATGTGTGTATTTGTAACTGCCCCGTTGGTCTCGTGGTTGCGAGCGGGACTGCTGAGCGTCGGGTCCTGTGTTCAATTTCCAGGTCGGGCAAAGTGTTATTGGGTTATTCCATTAGGAATTTCTTATTAACAGCCCGGAGTTTGGAAGTTGGCGGTACCCGTGGAAAACACGTTAAGCCGGTGAAAGCACGTTGGTCCTGATCTGTGATGTATCCAATTACGTGTCGTCCCATCGGACTATGAGAGTGAGGGAAGAGAGAATGCACCTGTGATTGCGCTCACATTTGTGCACTATAATGTCTCCCACCGCCATGGCCAAAATACGGTCCAGAGGGTATAAAAGACACTTAACGAAGCCGAAAGTCACTCAGAGGATTGGCTTGTGGTCACATTCGACTGGTCCACTCACGCGTCCTAGTCGTATTTCCGCGCGGATCGCAAAAGTGTTGTTTTAACCCCGTTCCTTTTGTGTTTGCGCAGGTAACGTTCGTGCACCTGTGCAAACACAGGGGGAGCCACCACCGCGCTGCCCGGCGGACCCCCGCCGTAGCGGTCGCGGAGGCCACACCCCCGGGATGCCGAAGCCCGGCGTGCGCGGCTCGTTGGGCCGCGATGCCGGGTCCCAGGAGCTCCGTCCGGCGTTGGATCGGGCGACGTCTCTGCCGAATATCGGCGATGCGTCGTCCGGTGCGCCGCCGGCCGGACCCGGACCCCGAAGAGGAGAAGGAGAGGGAGCGAGAAGAGGGGGAGGAACGGGAGCTGCCGTAGCTGCCGGCCCACCGACGACATCGGCGCCTGCGCGCGCTGCGCCAGTGCCGTCGTCGAGCCGCCAGCACGCGGTACCCATCCGCCCAGCCGCGTTCCGCCCGGTGCCTATACAGGCACCAGGGCCGGCCGCGAACACCGGCCGCGCGCCGCACACGCGCGCCGCCGTGCCGCCCGCGCGCGTGCCCGCGCCTGTGCGCTCGACCGCGCCCGCTGCGCGGCCCGCGACGACTGCGCGCACCTCTGCGCCAGCCGCGCGTGCCGCCGCACCGCCCGCGCACGTCACCCCACCATCCGCGCGTCCCCGCGCACCCCCGGCGCGCACTGCCCCGCCACCACGCTTCGCGTCCCCGTCCCCGCCCGCGCCCTCCGGGGCGGCGCCTGCGGCGACGTCGACCACCCAAGCCGTGCCAGCTCCCCGCATCGCCGCAACCGGTCCCCGCTTCTCGCTGGCGGGACCGGCATTGGCTGAGCGGGAGCGGTCGGCTATGATGTCACCGAAGGCGCCCGCCTCGCCGGCGCCTCCCAGGATTTCCGCCTGCGACTCGCCCGCCATGCTGTCGGCATGCTCCTCACGCGTGGGGTCGAGCATGTCGCTGGCATCGGTGGGGTCGGCCGCGTCCGGTCGCGATGACGTCTCGAGAGAGACGTCCCCGCGAGCCGGTCGCCGGCCCACCGGGGGAGCTTCAACACCGCCGCCGCTTGGATTCGGGTTCGAGTTCGCTCTCGAGCCCAGAGCCCAGCGGCGCCGGAGGAGCTCGGGCGGATACGCCGCAGAGGAGGAGGCGAAGCGGTACTGCCTCGACCCGCCGCGGCCACAGCGCGAACGCGCGCCGCGGGGTCGGGGTACCCCCGCCTCGCCCACCTTTGCCGACGCGGTGCGGCGAACGCCGCCGCCGCCGCCGCTGTCGCCCATACCAACCACATCCGCAGGGGTAAGTGGCCTATTACCCCCCCCTGCCCCCTATGCTGACACCGCACCCCCTGATGCCGCCCCCGGCGCCGCGACGGCGACGACGTCGTCGAAGCAAAAGCCGGGGAAGAAATTACGGTACCCACCGCTGGTAGTGGAAAAGCTGCCAAACTGGGCCGCCCATTTCCGGGCCCTCGCTGCCAAGCTGGGCCGGCCGCCTAATGCTCGCCCGTACGGGTCCGGGGTTAGGTTCACCCCGGACACCGAGGACGAGTACCGGCTGGTCCAGCGGTACCTGACGGGCCTGGAGAAGGATAGCGGCGTGTCATGGTTCGCCTATTCGCTGCCAGCGGAGAAGAACCTGAAGATCGCCATCAGGGGGCTACCACCGGACACGGAGCCCCAGGAGATCGAGGAGGAACTCCGGGCGTTGGGCTACCAGCCGGAGTACGTGCGCCACATTAAGGGCGCACAAGGAAGACCCGGCTGCGTGTTCCACGCAATCCTAAAGAAGACGCCTGACGTCCGGGCGATCTATGACACCACCGTGTTTATGTACATGCGGGGTGTCAAGATCGAGGCTTGGCGTGGCAAACGCGGGCCCGCCCAGTGCCACCGGTGCCAGAAGTTCCGGCACAGCTCGCACCAGTGCCACCGGCCGCTCGCTTGCGTCCGATGCGGCGGGGAGCACGTGGCACGTGACTGCCCGCGCCCGCGGGAGGAGCCGGCCACCTGCGTCAACTGCGGTGGCCCGCACCCCGCGTGCAACAACAAGTGCCCCGTGTTCCAGGCGGAGACCCGGAACAAGCGAGCGGGGACCGCCGCCATCACAGCCTCTGCGCGCCGGCCCCAAGTGGCCACCGAAGGGCCGCAGACGGTGGAGCAAGAGGCCCAGAGCGCCACGCTTATGGCGGCGGCCAATGGGCCCTCCGATAGAGGCCAAGCCACCTCCTCGAAGCGGAGGAAGAAGGGGCGCGGGGGCAAAGGAAAGGGCAAGAAGAAGTCCCAACCCCCCCCCCCGGCGACCCAGGGAGAGATCCCTCAGGCCGACCCTGCCTCAAGTGGAGCACGGGTCGTGAACTCCGAAGCTACAACTAGCGCCAGTGCAGCGCCGCGGCAACCGGAGGGACTAAAACAGTTCGCACAGAGTGCGAGCCGCGGCGCCACCGGCGCTACAACAACAACATTCGCAGCCAAGACCGAGACCCAAAAAGAGTTCACGACCTGTGCCATCAAGCTTCTGATGGACTTGATTAAGGCCATCAGGCAGGGTCAGAATGTAGAGACCGTCATCCTTGATGGCCTGGCCACGCTGCTAACCTTGTACCATGGCTAGGCCATTAAGGGTGATACATTGGAACGCCCGCGGCCTGAGAGGAAAGGTCGCCCCCCTCCGCCATCTCCTGAGGGAACAGGACATCGACGTGGCGCTTATAAGTGAGACCCTACTGGGACCCGAAGATAGGGTCAGGGTCCCGGGGTATCACTTATACAGGAAGGACGAAAGGTCGGCCACCTCAAGATACCGTGGTCTGGCGGTGCTAGTGAGGCGAAGAGTCGTCCATCAGGAACTCCCCTTGCCGTCGCTTGGCAGTGTGTACGCGCTGGGTGTGCAGCTGCACGTAGCCGGCGAGGACATCAACATCTACGCCTGCTACAAGCCGCCCGCGGCTCGCTTGGACCTTACCGAGCTGCGGGCCCTGCTTGTAGACACCACACGCGCCACCATCCTCGCCGGCGACTTGAACTGCAAGCACCCAGCGTGGAACTCGTACACAACGAACACCGAGGGGAGACGACTCTTCGCGGACGCGGAAGCCCTCGGCTATACGGTGTCCGGCCCAGAGACGCCGACCCACTACCCGGACAACGCTCGGTGCATGCCGGACGTGCTGGACATCGTAGTCCACCGGGGGCTAAGCTGCCAGATCACCCAACAGGTGATAGACGACGAGTTACAGTCGGACCATCAACCTGTACTCGTCGTCTTAACGGGGATGCCGACCCGACTGAAGCCCATAGCGCCACGTCGATCCACGGACTGGGACAAGTTCGTGGAAAAAGTGGAGACCACCACGCCGACTCGGCCTATCAATACCTCCGCGGACGTTGACAAGACCGCGGATGATGTCACTGCTTGCATCCAGAGCGCCTTAGAAGCGGCGACAAGCACGCAGCCGCAGGGGAGAGGGCTACTGCCGCCCCTGCCGGCGCACATTAACGCGATGATCGCCGTGAAGAGGCGCATTCGCAAGCAGTGGCAGCAACTTAGATGCCCGGCACTAAAAAGAGAGCTCAACCGTCTCGCGGAGAAGGTCAAGGCCGAGCTTCAGGCGCTTACCACCGCGGGCTGGGAGGACAGAATCGACGCCACGGCGGACAGCTGGCCGTCGCTACACAAGCTCTGCGGCCAGCTAACAAATACCCCGGCCCCGGTGCGTCCGCTGCTCAATAGCGACGGGGCGCTCAAGTACGTAGCGGAGGACCGGGCGGAGGTCTTCGCCGAACACCTGGAGCGTCAGTTCCGCCCAAATCCGACCAGCGACACCGACCATGTCGCAGCAGTCGAGAAACACCTGGGAGACTACTTCGCAACGCCGATAGCTCCCGATGAAGACCCTGTCTTCTTCTCGCCTGGCGCAGTCAGACGCGCCATCCTAAAGACGAAGCCCAGGAAGGCCCCCGGGGCTGACGGTATCACCAACACAGTGCTGCGCCACCTGCCGTACCGTATGGTGGCAGCGTTGGCGCGCCTGTTTACGGGGATACTGCGCACGGGGGCCTTTCCCGCCTCGTGGAAGGAGGGGCGCGTCATAATGCTGCCCAAGGCGGGAAAAGACATTCTGAAGCCGGAGAGCTATCGGCCGATCACTCTGCTGCCGACAGTCTCCAAGGTGTTCGAAGCACTCCTGCTGCGACATCTCCAACCCTGCATAGCACCGCGTCCGGAGCAGTTCGGGTTTCGGGCGGAGCACAGCACGACGCTCCAGCTGTCGAGGGTACTGCACCACCTCGCAGCCGCGCTTAACAAGAAGGAATACTCGGTGGCAGTATTCCTCGACATGGAGAAGGCCTTCGACCGTGTGTGGCACGACGGCCTCATATACAAGTTAGCCACCTCCGACGCGCCCCGTCGCGTTGTAAAGGTGGTCTCCACTTTTCTCACAAACAGGACCTTCAGGGTGGTGGTCGACGGGGCGCTCTCCAGCGCCCGCCCGGTGCGCGCGGGTGTGCCGCAGGGCAGCTGCGTGTCGCCGGCGTGTTACTCACGTTACACCGACGACATCCCCACTACCTCGGACGCCATGCTCGCGCTGTACGCAGATGACGCCGCGTACATCACTACATCGCTCAATGCGAAGTACGCGGCGGTCAAGATGCAGCGCGCGCTCGAGCTGCTGCCCCAATGGCTGTCCAGGTGGCGGCTGTCGGTTAACGTGGGTAAGACGCAGGCGATGGTCACCGGCTTCGCGCCTCTCCCACCACCCTTGAAGCTGCACGGAGCCGACATCGCGTGGTCGCCCCGGGTCAAGTACCTGGGGGTGACCATCGATCGTCGGCTCACGATGGGGCCACACGTCCGCTCGGTCGCCGCAAGAGGTAGGGTCGCCCGCAACCTCCTCAAACCGGTGCTCTCGTCCCGAATCCCGGCGCGCGTCAAATTGGGCGTGTACAAATTGTACGTGCGCCCAATATTGACGTACGCCGCCCCGGCATGGTTCGCCCTCACGAGCGAGTCGAGCCGAAAGCTGCTCCGCGCGCAGCAAAGTCTGGCGCTGCGGACCATTACTGACGCTCCTCGTTTCGTGAGGAACGATGTCCTCGAACGGGACCTCGGGATCGAGAGCCTGGACGAGTTTGTGCGGCGACTCGCGAAGGGAATGTTCGCGCGTGCCGACGCATCTGCCTGGCCCCACGTCCAGGACATTGCGCCCTGGCACGCGCGCCCCCCCGACGCGAGACCCTTGCCCCGCGACCTGGTAGCGGACGATGACCCCATCCCACCGGACTGACGCCTCGGGTGAGCCGCACCCAGGTTACACGCGGCTCACTCGAAACAATTGAACTCTACACTATACACACACTCGTTGCGTAGCGTGTTCTAAGTTAATATAGGCACGTTACGTAGCGAACTCAGCCACTCATCACTATACAGACGCTATACTCACACGCGTAGGCGCAGCGCGGGCCGCGATGCGCGTAGACACTGGGCGGTGTTACACAATACAATACCGCTCACACACTCATGACTGCTCCTTAGCCCGGAACGTGACCGGCTAGCTCTGGAAGCGGGACGGGCGGGAGCAAAACACCTACTTTCTGTAGGAGCGTCGAGTCGGCACCTTCGCCGCTGGTCGTCCTCCGCCGGGCCTCCCCCAGGCAACTGGGGGTCTCACCTGGCGGGGACAGACCGCCGAGGTGTCGTGAAGAAAGCGGCGCTGTGAATCAGCGTCGTGGCGCGCCTACAGAAAAACAACAAGCAACCACTCACATGACCGCACGTAAAGTTACGTGCGGTCAACATTCTGGAAGGCCACTGTAGCCGAGCCAGTGAGGGGCCTGTATTAGCAGGCCACCGTATGGCCTCCGCGGCAGGGGGGCGAAGCCCCGGAACCGCTCGCCACGCCCCCTGACGGGGGCGTCGCGATCTCTCGCTATCGAAAGTCACTCACTCGCCGTTCGACGCTCGCCGTGGACGGTCGTGCTGCCCGCTCTCGCTCGCTGCACGCCCCCACCGCCTCGCCGCCCCGCCGCCGCCCGCTCTCGCTACGCTAGCCGTAACGAGCTCAGTAGTCTCCGGACTACGCCCGCACCCTGTCAATAGCCGCCTTTTTCAAGGCGTGGTTGTTAGAAGTTGTTTCTTTAAGAGAGAATCGTCATCACACGTGTCGTCGAGGTTTTTGGCCCCTTCCGGGTAAAAACCACAGTTTCGTGGTCCTTGGTGGATACCTCACGGTGCCAACGAAGCCAAGGGGGTGGTGCCCCAATCTCACCCGCCGAGCCCCATCAGGGCGAGGCAGTCAATTGGAATCGGGAGCTAGAAGCTTGGCCTTGGGGGTGGCTCCTAGTCAGCTCTAGCTTCGTAACTAATCCCTTGTCCACAGCTCGCGTCTAGTACGGTTGGGTGTGTCAACCCCTTCGTACTAGAACCGGTCTAGGGTGTCTCTACACCCATCGCACAGACTGGTTAGGGCCCCGTTAGCACAATAAGATCGGCGACGGGTCACAAGCTTAGGGCTCACTTCAGGTACTCACCTCCCTGTCTCACACCCGACAGGGAGGGTAGGATCTCACACCCCCGGGCCCATCCACCCGGGGTGCTAGGTTTTCACGCCCCCTATGGTTCTTCCCTCTCCCCGCCCCCTTCCCGATCATGGCAGACGCGGTCATATTGGCGTTCGTCAAAGAGGTCCTCTTCAAGGACCCCTCTTTCGTTAACCAGTATGCCCACCGTCTTATAAACTTTAGACGCCCTCCCGGTTCGGTCATCGACATTGACTTTAGCGACGCGCTAGTCAGCCCCCTCTTTCCGCCAAACTCAGGCGAAATCCCCGAGGCCGCCGCCGCCTCCCCTCCCGCACCCTCTGTGCCAGCCCCCTCGCCTGCACCTTCTGTGCCAGCCGCCGCCCCCAAACCAGCACCTTCCGTGCCAGCCCCCAAACCCGCACCCTCCGTGCCAGCCCCCAAACCCGCACCCCCCGTGTCAGCCCCAAAACCCGCACCCTCCGTGCCAGCCCCAAAACCCGCACCCTCCGTGCCAGCCCCTAAACCCGCACCCTCTGTGCCCGCCCCAGAACCCGCACCCTCTGTGCCAGCCCCATCACCCGCTCCCTCCGTGTCCGCCCCGAAACCCGCACCGTCCGTGCCAGTCCCCGATCCCGCACCTTCCGTGCCAGCCGCTATCGCAGCTGATACTCAGGAGAGTATGGACACGTCCGTACCCCAATCTCAATCCGACTCAGAGGAAGCCCTCTCTGACTCTTCGTCCTCCTCGGAAGACGACTATATAGTCGTCGGAAAGGGTGGCAAGAGGAAGAAGAACGCCTCCTCTCACGCCAACAAGGCCAAAAGGTCGGTCGCGGAAATCCCTTCCAACCCCCGCCCCCCCACCCCACCCTCCGCCGCACCGCAGGCCAATCCCGCGTCTAGCCTCTCGGCTACCCCTCCCGCTTCGAACGCAAAGAAGCCACGACCCCCGCCCCCCATCTATGTCCAGGATAAGTCCAAATGGACAGAAATTTCCAAAGCGTGTGTTGATCAAAAGATCAACTACACGAACGCCCGCTCAACCCAACAGGGTATAAAGGTAACGGTCGCCTCGTCCTCGGACTACAGGGACCTTACCCGTCTCCTCCAGACAAGGGCTTACTCCTTCCACACGTACTCCCTTCCGGAGGAAGTCCCCACCCGCGTAATCATCAGGCGCGTCCCCAAAGAAATCCCCACCGAGGAGATCAAAGAAGACCTTGCTTCACAAGGCATCCCCGTCTCAGCAGTCCATCGCTTGCACAAAGCATGGAAGGGCCTAGTCTACGACATGGTCCTGGTCATCTGCGACCCTACTGAAGGACATCACCCCATCTTCAAGGTGAAGTCAGTCTGCTCCCTCTCGGGTATCTCTATCGAGAAACCCAGGAAGTCCAACCTCATCGGACAATGCCACAGGTGCCAATTGTATGGCCATTCCCAATCCCACTGCTACGCGACACCTAGATGCGTCAAGTGTCTAGGTGCCCACGGCACGTCAGACTGTCCCCGCCCCAAGGACCGCTCTCAGTGCACAGAGCCACCGAGCTGCGTTCTTTGCGGCCAATCCGGGCACCCGGCTAACTACCGAGGCTGCCCCAAGGCTCCCAAGTCTTCTTCTCCCAAACTGACGAAGCGCGCGAGCGACCGTCAGCAAAGGGAAAGCCCCTCTGTGAGGATCCCGATCCCTTCCTCCCAGATGCCCGATAGGCTCAGTCCCCAAAGGCCCTCCCCATGGGCGAACCTCAACCACCTCAAAGCTCCCGCAGCTTCGGTGCCCCCCCCCACCCCCGACTATCCCAGCGCTGATGGCAACTGTCATCCCCGCGCCATCAGTAGGCCCCTCGGTCCCAGTAGCCCCACCGATAGCCCTTCCCGCCGCCGCGCCCAGGGCTCCCGCTGGTCCCAGTAGGTCCCCCCCGACCCCCGCCTCCCGCCCCCAGCCTAGCAGCATGGAGGTAATAATCGGTGCTTACGCAGCTTTTATTGCCCCCGCAAATGCCATGGCAGCGGAAATCCAAGCCTGTAACGGCAATCCTCGGCGCATCGCCGAGATTTTCAATGCGTATCCTCAGATTACGCAAGTCATACAAACCCTCAACTTCTAAAAGCTCCAATGGCTTTACAAAGAATGAGCGTTACCAAACCCCGATCCCTTAGACTAGGGTTTTTCAATGCAAACGGCATTAAAAAACAACGCGAAGAGATCGCCGCGTTCCTCCGCGATCACCAGCTCGATGTCCTCTTAGTCCAGGAAACCTTCCTGAAGCCCCATCTGCGGAACCCGAGCATTACCAACTACAAGATAGTTCGCAATGACAGGTCTCGCTGCCACAAGGGCGGTACCCTCATCTACTATAGGAAGTCCCTCCATTGCATCCCGATAGACCCGCCCGCCCTCCTCTCTCAGCTAGAGATCTCTATCTGTCGGCTCGGCATGACCGGTCACCCCTCAATCACCATCATCTCCGCTTACATCCCGCCCACCAATGGTGCGGAGGATCCCATCTCTCTCTCTACCGATTTCACTACCCTCTTCGGTACGAGTGACTCCGTCATCATGGCGGGAGATCTCAATGCCAAACATCCCGCTTGGAATAGCAGCACGACCACTACCAGAGGTAGGATCGTGTACAAGCTAGGCGACTCCCTCAATTTCGATATCATCGCTCCGATGTATCCCACTCATTTCCCGGGCGACCCCGCCCAACGTCCTGATGTTCTCGATGTAGCGCTTCTCAAGAATGTAAACCTCCGTTTGCAGTCTATCGAGACGGTACAAGAGCTTGATTCTGACCACCGCCCGGTCATCTTGCACCTGGCCCCCTATTCGGGCCTCCCGCACGACCCCAACCAGCCCCCCCAGACCAAAATAGTCACCGACTGGAGGAAAGTAAGCGAAAGACTGAAATCCACCACGTCTCCCCACCTAGACTCCATCCCCGAGCAAATTATCTCAGTCGCAGACACGACTGGGGCGATCGACTCGTTCACAGAGCACGTTCAATCCGTACTGACGGATTGCTCACGGGAAGTTCCAGTGATGGAAGACCATCGCTGGAAACTGCCCGATGACGTACGTGAACTGGTGACCGAGAAGAACGCTGCCATTCGTGCCTACGACTCTTTTCCCTGCGACGCGAACAAATCCCACATGCGCCATTTACAGCGTGCTGTAAAGAAACGCATAGGGGAATGGCGCTCCGAGGGATGGGATAAGATGATCGGCGAACTCGAGCCCACCCACCACGCCTTCTGGCAACTCCAGAGGAAGCTCCGCTCCTCTGAAGAGGCCACAGTTCCTCCCCTCACACGCCCCGACAAAACGGTCGCTTTCGAAAACCTCGAAAAGGCCGAATGCCTAGCCGACAGCCTAGAGGCTCAATGCACACCCAGCTCTCAACCAGTAGACAGAGCGCACCTCGATGAGGTGAACGCTGAAGTCGAACGGAGAGCCTCCCTCCCGCCAGTCGAAGACCCTGATGATCCTCTGCCTCCCGTCACTCCCGACGAAGTGCAAGACATCATAAAAGGGCTCGCAACCCGCAAAGCCCCCGGTTCGGACGGTATCACCAATAGGGTGTACAAACTCCTCCCCGCCCCCCTCATACTGCTCATGACCGCCATCTTCAATGGCGCCCTGAGCAACAACATCTTCCCCCAAGTGTGGAAAGAAGCCACAGTCATAGGCATCCCTAAGCCAGGCAAGCCCAAGTCTGAGCCCTCCAGCTACCGCCCCATCAGTCTACTCAATGTTTTCGGTAAAGTCTACGAGAGGCTTATTTATAAGCGCCTCAAAGACTATGCCGAAGCAAAGAGCCTCATCCCCCCCGAACAGTTCGGTTTTCGCACGAAGCATTCGTGCATCCACCAGCTCCACCGCATAGTCGAGCACATTAGCGCTGCTTTTCAGCGAGGTGCTTCGACAGGCGTCCTGTTCTTCGATATAGCGAAGGCGTTCGACAAGGTCTGGCACAATGGCTTATTATACAGTATGTTAAATAACAGAGGGCGTTCCCTTAAACTGGTTAATCTATATCATTAATGGATTAAAATAAAAATATCAGCATAGGAAAATGCGCATAAAATAATCCGAATTCAAAAAAATAATTAATTGACAATAGATTCGAAACCTCCTGTTTAAAATCAAAATAGTAGCGCGGAACAGTACCTAGCGTACTAGCATTGCCCAAACCGGCAACGTCACGCGCAATGCGCACACGATGCCGAGCGTCTCACGAATACTCACGAAGCCGAGCGAACCGGCCGCGCAGGCCCCCCGCGCGCCGCACTAAATGGCGAATGGCGAGCGGCGACTTTAATAAAGGCGGCTTAGTGAATTAGAAATACACGTCGTCGGGTTGTTATCAGTAAAATTAAACATTTATGTACATAAGTATGTTTATTTTAGCAATAACATTTAACAACCCGTCTCAAATGTCCGGCTGACAAAGGAACGCGTCACTGAGGCACATTAGGCTTGGAAGGACCTATTCGCAAACATAGTACTTAAGTAAAAAAAACATAAATTCATGTACATACCTATCTGAGCTACGTTTCAATAACATTAAAATTAAAGAGTATTAGACAGTTATGCTGCACGCAGCGGCCGAGTAATGAACGCGGGGTCGCGGGGTGGTGGCAGCGCTTCTGAGTTCTGCCAACATTTCGTCGCGGGCTCGTGGCCACAAAATAAACAGATACGAGTACAGAAGGTCCACTCACGGAACAACACATTTTTACACGAATTTGTTTTACCTAGCCACTCAGACCGGTGTTACGACAGGCTTAGTGTTAATTATGAAACATAAATTTTATCTAAAAAATAATGTACCGCTAATAAATAGTGTGCGGTTAAGTTTGGAGAAAGTTTCATTTATTTAAACCACAGTTTAAGCTAGGATTTAAATGATAATGACGATATTACACGTTAGCAAGTGAATGTTTTCTCCAATAACAGAAATTTAAAAACTTTTACTTTATGCATTTGCTTTCGTAATACCTAAGTACTTGCGTTTATTCATAGCAATCATAGCAATCGTGTAACGTCACAGTAGTAACACGTTCGTTGAACGGGGTACTCCCTGAGTATAAAAGCAGTTTTAGGAAAGAGTGGGCCTTTTGAACTTATAAATTTTGTGGCACAGTCGTTTAGTGTTAGTATTTTTATTTTAATGTTTTCGAAATGTTTTATGTATTATGATACATTTAAATAATGTTAAAAACTTACCTACCTAGATTTTGAACTGCTCAATATGTTGACCTCCTCTGTCTACACATTGTTGCAATCGCCGACGGTTATTTTGGTGCACTCGTCGCATTAAAAGCGGATCCTCGCGGATGCAGTTCCTAATAACACGAAATGCACTGCGGATTCGCATTTCCATCTCCTCCCGCGAGTGGCTTTCTTTTTTATAGACGAGTTGTTTGACCCAACCCCAAAAAAAAAAGTCAAGTGGCGTTAAGTCAGGTGACCGTGGTGGCCACGCCTCGGAACCGTACCTCCCGATCCAGCGGCTATCAAACAACTCGTTTAACCGCGACCGCACTTCTGCTGAAATGTGAGGGGGTGCTCCGTCGTGTTGAAACCACACATTTCGGAGCTCGGCTAGCGGCAATCTGTCGAGGTAGCGCGCGACGGTGCCGTTAAGAAGACCCAGATACCTCACACGGTTTAGAGTTCCTGGGATGAAGACAGGTCCTATTATTTTGTTTCCCTTTATCCCAGCCCACACATTCAGTGACCACCGTATTTGATGTGCTAACGGCCGAGTGGCACGGGAATTATGGCCTCTTTCTGCCCAGTGATGGCATACACGCCGATTCCACATGCCATTGCGCGTAAATAGGCTTTCGTCTGACCATATGACGTTTTCGATGAAGTGGGTGTCCTCCGCGCATCGCTGCAGTGCCCACTGGCAATAAGTTAACCGGCGCTCGAAGTCAGCTGGACCAAGCAGACCTTGCACTTTTTGAAGTGAGTACGGATGCTGCTTGTTTTTCTTTAAAATTTTAAAGACTGCGACGTGACTCATGTTTAACAGGCGGCCGGCTCTTCTAGTGCTTGAACCGGGCTCCTCCTCAAAATGCCTTGGCACGTTCTCTTCCTGCCGCACAGAGATCACGGGTCGGGGGCCACCAGAACGACGCGGCACTACCGGTTCATTGTTACGAATACGCACCAGGGCACTCACAATAACACGAGAATTCCGCGGTTGATGTGCATTGGGATACCTCTCAGCATACATCCTCAGAGCACGTGCACCATCATAATTACACTCAGCATAAATGAGCACCATGTTCACATACTCCTGAGCACTGAACTGATAACGTGACATTTTTCACACACGAATGACGCAAGATGTTGCAATGCAAAAATAATGCGCGTCCGGTCAGCGCGTGAGATTAGTTCCGACTAAAATTAGGTGGACATTCGGGGGTAAGGGGCGGTTCTAGGCACATCAATTAGATCGCTGCACACGCAGCCCGTCATTCATAAATAAATTGCGACGTTGTCGTCCTTCAAGTACGCGTGTACAGAGTGTTTCTTTTACGTATCAATTTAACACTTTTAGTGAATATTTTAATATTAAAAAAAATAAAAACATTTTGTTTTCGAATGGTAATATTTTTTTTAGCATGTATGGATGCTATACTATTGCGGGTTAACGGGAACGCCCTCTGTTAGTTAACATACTGTATAAGCTGTACCTGCTAGGTGTGCCAGACCGTCTCGTGCTCATCTTACGAGATTTTCTGTCGGACCGCACTTTCCGCTACCGTATCGAGGGCGCTCTCTCTCCCCCTCACCCCATCCGCGCCGGAGTCCCCCAGGGTTCCGTTCTATCTCCCCTCATTTTCACCCTGTTCACTAGTGACATCCCGAACAGTAAAAAGGCACAGTTGGCGCTCTTCGCCGACGACACTGCCATTTACTGTTCGGGTGTCAACCAGTCATCCATAGCTCGAAACCTCCAAACCTCCGCAAGCGCCTTGAGCGATTGGTTCCGGAAATGGAGAATCGAGGTCAACCCCGATAAAAGTCAGGCGGTCATCTTCTCGAAACCGCGCAAACTACCCCCCCCCTCCCGCGCCCGATCTCTATGTATGGAAAGCCGATCCCCTGGGGAAAGCGAGCCAAATACTTCCTAGACCACAACCTCACCTTCAACGAGCACATAAAGACGGCGCGTTCGCGCGCCGCTTTCGCTCTCGGTAGGCTCCACTCTATGATAACTGCCCGCAGCAAATTGTCACTCAAGTGCAAATTGCGCCTCTACACCGCGGTCATCCGTCCCATCATGACCTATGCTTGCGTAGTCTTCGCACACGCCAAGCCGCGATTTCTGCATAAAATGCAAACCCTCCAGAACCGTTTCCTCCGAAAGGTCACGGGAGCCCCCTTCTATGTCCGAAATGTGAATCTGCATCTAGATCTCAGACTCCCCACCATCCAGCAGTTCATGAAACGCCTCTCCAAGCGCTTCTTTGACTCTGCCATAAAGCACCCCAATCCCCTGATTGCGGCGGCTTCCCGATACACTCCCTCCCGCATAAGTAGGATTCGCCGACCAAGGCATACCCTCACCATCCCCGACGACGCCACTACCCTCCTCCAGGAGAGCAGTAAGGCCACGAGTACTCTCAGTCGACAACACAAACACAAGCTCAGACATCCGTCCTTCCGTCCTCGCCGCCGAGGCCCGTCGCGACGTCCCGCACCATCACCGTGCCCGCCCCGACCCTTGCTCGAGCCAGCCCGCGCAGCTGAGCCTGTAGTTTTAAATTCGCCCCTAAACACTAATAATAATACCGATCCAGCCTGTCCCTTGCTGTCCTCTCCCAGCGACGCCCTGAGCCGAGGTCCGAACCCCGCAGGGGGTTACCCTTAGCGCTGTCGCTTAGTTTTTAAGTTATTGTTTGCCCTGGCTGGAGGCCTTAATTCGAGGCATCCACAGGAAAGTCCGGTTAAGCAGTAGCCATCCTCATAAAGGATGAACTGCGAGATGCCATTGTTAAAAAAAAAAAAAAAAAACCGAAAGTCACTTGTACTCCCCGTCATTGTAATATAGTTTTTTTGTACTGAGCCATACCTGGGAACCTTCTGGTTTCGGACATACTGAAGGTCAAAATTCTAACTTTTACTGACGTTTTTTTACGAAAACATGTTTCTAATGATATAACACAACTTTAAATACCCCCACGACCCCCGTTGCACGCACTCTCATAAGCACAATGTTTTACGTGTGTTACATTGCGCGATAGGTACCACAAATAGTAAATGTTCTCTACAAAAATAAAATTCGTTCCCCAGCAATTATTTTTGTACAATGTTACTTAGTTTGATAATTAGAACGCGTAGTTGTCGGATGTGTGAACCAACATGAGGCAATTGCCCATCAAAAGAAAACAAAAGATGATAAACCATACGACACGGGATTCATTCCGGTCTGATCCCCTGAGCCCCCCCCCCCCCTCCTCGATCCCCTGCTAGTTCTTCTTTTGTTTTGAAATCTTTCTTATCCAACTTTCTCATTCCAAGTGGTCATGTATACATAATGTACTCGTATGTAAAAATAATATTATCCTTTTATAAAAGAGCCATTTTTCCAGATTCTGAATAGGCGAATTCCAGTTTTCCCTCAAGAGTCGTAAATTGTGTGAAGTGGATGGGAAGCAGCATTTTCTTGTACTCAGTTAAGATTACACTGACATGAGAACATGTATGCATTTGTACTTTACTTTGTAACTTTTATGCTGTTATGCTATAGTATCTCTTCAAGTGTTTCTCGTCACATTTATCCGGCAATCAGCAGTATTTTTCTCTTGTTTTTTAAAATCTATTGCTGAAGCTTTGAAATTAAAATCAAATACTTAAGGCTGCAATGCCTTGAAGCAGTAAAAAAAATCAAAATTATTAGTCAATCAAAAGATACGGGCGTTAATGTTCCGAAAAAAAAAAACCTATATGGTATTTTCCGTTGACCTAGAATCATGAAATTTGGCAAGAAGCAACATTATGGTAGCACAAGTAAAGGAAAAATCCAAAAACCGTAAATTTGTAGTTACTTTAGAAAAAAAAAAAAACTATTAACATCCCTTCCTACAAATTTGTACGGAGCCCTGGGTTCGCGAGTCTGACTCGCACTTGACCAGTTGATTTAACCAGGCTGTCTCGTTGGTTTAGTGGTAGTTGGCGCTACTGCTGAGCAGGAAGCCCTGGGTTCCGGTTTTCAACTAGGAATTTCTCAGTAGCAGCCCGGAGTTTGGGTTAAAGCTCGGCTGATGACAATAGGTTCGCCCTCTATTACATGCTACTGAAACATAACTGGGGAAGCGGCCGTTTCAATTTTGCCAGTTATATTTACATTACATCACGCTTGCAAAAGGGCAGAGGAAGGGCAGAGCTTAGCATAAGATAAGGAATTACAAGCAAGATGTTATGATTCACAATTCAAAAACCCACAACAGTCTATAGTGCCCAGTTCACCATTCACTATAATAACTATTATGGTGAAGTGTTTTCCTTGTCGCGAACTGAACGAAAACTCTTCGAGACGTCCTGTCCTGTGATGTGTAGGAATATGTTAACGGAGTCCATTCATAGTCTCATAAATGTCTTTCAAAAGAAGTAGGTAGTACACTTTTTGCTAGGTAGGCAACAAGACTTAAACATCTTTAGCAATATTATAATTATTTCTGGTTGTAATAACCTGTTGATAGAATTTGCATATCAGCAGTTTACATGAGAATTGCTTCATTAAAAAGTATCAACGTCTGTAATCTATATGTGCTCTTTAAAACTCCAAACATATGTCAAATCTGTGGCCATATTCAGTTGTTTGTCATAGAGAAACAATAGTTGGCAAACAGGCAGCGCTCTCGACCGGCTGCGAACAGGCGGCGACGGGCTGACGTGTCGAGTGTATCCGAGTGTCCACTCTGTGGACGATACAAGTCAGTACCTACGCCTGCACTACCGCTAGCCTGCACTAGTCTTGTTTGAAAACGTAAGGTTTGAAATACTATGGCTTTTATTGGGGCTGTAGTTTTGATAACATACAACCATACCTAACTTTAAAAAAACCGGCCAAGTACGTGTCGGACCACGCACAATGAAGGGTTCCGTAGTTGGAAGGAATTTATCCCAAGAACAAACTTAACATTGTAGTTGAAAAACATGTTCTCCCATACATTCCAACTGAAAATGTAAGCTTGTACGCACAATATTGAGAGATTAACCACGTTGTTTCAAGATCATAGACTTCTTATTAATTTTCCTGTAATCTATAGGTATAGAACTATTTTCAGTATTTTTTCAAAATTTCAGGCTTAGTAGTTTCGGAGATAAGGGGGGGGGGGAATGGTAAATTTCCGTCTATTGTCTTAAATAACTTTAATACAATTTACTTTAAAATTATGAAAAAAATATACTTGAGATCCTCACGGTAAGCCCTTTCATTGATGATATGTCACACGGTACAGATTGTAAAACTTTTTTTTTAAATTGTCTATTTACCCCTCAAAAATGACTCCCATTTTCAAAACTCATTTATTTACGTTACACGTCTCTATTTGGGTCACAGAGATTCATATGTGTACCAAATTTCAACTTAATCGGTCCATAAGATTCGGAGCAAATTGGCTGTGACAGACGGACAGACAGACAGACAGACACACGAGTGATCCTATAAGGGTTCCGTTTTTTCCTTTTGAGGTACGGAACCCTAAAAAAGTGCACAAACGCGATTTTTTTTTATGTGGCTGTAGGTATTTCGTGGAAGGATTTCCCATTTAAATATTTTTAACGGACTTCCAAAAAGGAGGAGGTTATATGTTCGACTTTATGTATGTTTTTTTTTTTTTTGTATGTTCACCGATTTGTCCGTCATTTGTGGATCGATTTCGAAAATTATTTTTTTGTTTGAAAGGGTATACCCCCAAGGTGGTCCCATTGTCAGCAAGTTGGAATCTGATGAGAGGATCCCATGGAAATCGAGGGAAACCCTCAACTTTTTTTGGCAAACCTATAGCGATTTGGATATTTTTTAGAGTAACTTGAAGGGTATACTCCCAAGGTGGTCCCATTGTCAGCAAGTTGGAATCTGATGAGAGGATCCCATGGAAATCGAGGGAAACCCTCAAATTTTATTGGCAAACCTATAGCGATTTGGATATTTTTTTAGAGTAACTTGAGCATTTGCTCTCGGAAATCATCATTTGGTAAAGTGGAGCTGATGATGAAGACTACAGACGGCCATCGGAACTAATCAATGATAAATATTTCACGGGTTGCGATTCGATTACTTTAATATGGTTGCTAAGCAATTTATGCTCGTCACAATGCGTGTGGTGGTGGAGTGGAGTTCTTCAGGTTCTTACCAGGAGAACTCCTCAAAAATTAACGTCCCAGCATCGGGAAAAGCAATATTTTGTAAAAGGTGATGAGCAGTTGACGTTAGGCTATTGGAACTTAGATAAATTACAAACTCTCTCACTAAAAAGTGAAAAATAAAAACATTTTTACAAAAAAAAAACAACCGACTTCCAAAAAAAACTACAAAGTGATAAATAACTTTTATTTCGGAAGTCGGTGTCAATAAACGAAAATGCAGAACCAACGACACCGACTTCCGAAATAAAAGTTATTTATCACTTTGTAGTTTTTTTTGGAATTCGGTTGTTTTTTTTTGTAAAAATGTTTTTATTTTTCACTTTTTTGTTCACGCACTACCAAAGTACTCATGTTTACGTACTTACAGTACAGGACTGTAAAGGTTAAAATATGAATACGCTATTCAATTGGGATCAAAGGTTCCGTGGATGATTGTGATACCGAATGAAACTGCCACGCAATGCATATAACGCAGCCTGTGTGAACGAGCTATATAGGGGAGCATAAACTTATAAAAAAAGATGGATTCCGCGCCACGCATATCGAAAGTGAAGCACAGTAACTATGCCGGGACCGCTTGTACAAACACGCCTCACGCTCACATTTACATCATAGTACGCCGACCGGCCGCCATTACGTGACACGACAGCGTCAATCGTCAATCACGCACACATAGATCGATACGGTGCTTCACTTTCTATCTATAGCTAAGTAAGTCCCTACGTAAGTATTTTATCCTGATATAAATTTAATTTAATTCTATAAGTAAGGTAATTTTATGATATAGTTATTTCTTATTCAATAAAGTGTCAATTTCCCGTCGAACCACCTATCGACGAGCTTTCATCGAAAAATACCTATCCGTGTAAATATATCGCTATTTTGTTCCTCATGTAAAGTTTTACGACCTCGGGCGTACATAAAGTATTATGTCGCCCGTCACTTTGCCTCCAATATCTGTATTTTGTCGAGAAATAATGTTATTGTAACGGGGGATTAGACAGACTGTTTTGTTTTTGTATCTGTATCATAGACATCCGATTTGTATTGATACGGAATTAGTGAAGTAATTGTCAATCAACTCAGCCTCTCGCAGTCCACTGCTGGACATAGGCTTCTCCCATGCTGCGCCACAACACCATGTCCTCCGCTTTCCGCATCCAGTCTATCCCAGCCACCTTTTTGAGGTCATCCTTCTATCTAGCTGGGGCTGACGGCCGTTGGAGCAGACGAGTCCTGGAGTGGGGACCGTTATGGAGAGGTATACCTACAGGACACCCGCATTTCGCCAATTATGTTTAAGTCCCATTTAATAGGGTCAATTCAACATTCATTCATTTTATTTATCTTACTTATGTAAGGTAATTATTACAATGCTTTTGGGTTCAATTGTAATAACTAATAACCGTGGCTGTCGGTCACCCTTGGTAGTTCTCTTATTTCTCTACTTTACAAGGTGTAGGTAATTGAAATAACTGAAAACCGCGTGCTCATATATACACGAGCGGCACGTTGCCAACGGCAGAGACGACTGCAGCCGTCGACACTCTTCGGCGGCAGTCGTCAATGCGTCGACGGCAGCCGCCGACGCGTCGACTGCAACGAACCGCTCGTGTGTGTGTGTTAGCACTAAAAGGGGTTATCATCATAGAAAACGTTTACTATGTCACCAACTTGCTGACTCGTTCCATCATAGATCTCATCCATCGCTTTCCACCAGGCGAGATTAAGGTCAAGAGCAGGCCAATTTTACAATAAAAAAAAAAATGGTTACATTTTAAGTTGCCTTCACCTTGTATACTTACTTACTTTTCTGTGGAGCGACCCTCGCTATACACTTAAGGCGCGACCGGACTGATTTCTTTGAAAAAACTAAATGTTATACTAGACCATTTGCTTCGTAATTTGAAATGTGAATATTTGCAATTATATTTTTTTAACATAGTGTAATTAATTTGTAAAGTAATGTCTACCGCGGACATAAAAACAATAATCACGCAAACACTATCGGGTGTATTTTCGTAAAACTTTCACCATATAAAAGACAATTTAATTCCCCGAATTTTAGTATACGGTTTTTATTTGTTTGGTGTTTGATAAATCAACAATAGATGATTGTTTCATATTTTGCAATAAATTACCAGCGTTGTGTCATCGCGCTTCTCTTTCTTTTCTATGCAGTCCGATAGTGACCGCGTTTTAGGTCATGTAGTCGCCTTAACTTAGTTTTCAGCAGGACATGATTTTCTCAAAAAGAAAGGTAATTAAAGATAATGCCTGACATTTTCGACCTCTCCCAAAAAAGAAATGTAATGATAAATGCCCGTAGACCCCGAGTGATGACTAAGCGAGTTCTTATAATACCTATTATTATGTTAAATTATATGATTTTAGGGACTGTCGTTCTTTCATTTTAATATTTTAGGAATATCTTCAAACTGATTGCATTATTATATTCTACTTGTTGTAACAAAAGGCCTAATCTACCTATATTTATAAAGTATAGACTCCACAAAAAAGAAAATAGAATAACTTCTGAAGGCCAATTCCCGTAAATTAAAAACATTCAAAAAATCTATTTTTCGTAGTCGACAATCAAAATCAAAAACTTTTGAGGTATTTTTGACAGATTGAGACTGAAATCAGACTGTGAAAGTTCTTAAAATTACGATAATTGCCCCTCTGATTACCTTCTTACCCAACGTATGGTTGATTTTTCAATTATCAGATCAGTTATATCTGAAGAATAAATAAATATGACAGTTTCACATATTTTCTATATAAAATTTGTCTAATGGCAAAAAAATCAGCCCATAGTTAAGTTACCCATCTAGTTTTCCGTCTAAACATTGATGTTGCTGCATACACCAAGTAGGTAGTTAGGGAAATTAATTGTGTATCAAATTAGTCAATCAGCCGTGTTATAGTCACTTCATAAAACTGTCAAATAAAGTTGTGATTTGAATAAACATGCTACTTTAGTTGGTTGTCAATTTTATTTCCTACAAAATCATCCAAAAACCCCGTTATCCAAATTAGTTTTATCGTTAGTAAAACAGAAACAGATTCCCTTTCCCACATTAGTATGATAGCTCACACCTCAGAGTAAGCAGGCTTAATAGAGTGTCAATGTGAGAGGATCCGTTTATCTGCCAGGTTACAGATGGCCGTATTCATCGTGCACCGCTCAAGGCACTGCACACGCCTAGAATTTGTTATTGACGCGTGGCTTTTCCCTCGATATTCTTTTGCAATTTCAAGCTGGTGATTTTAAATAAGAGTTTAACGGCTTTTTTCTATGTTTTCAAGGAGTAAGTTGGGTTTTTGTTTGCAATTTAGTGGCTTTTGTTTGGTTGTGTTTGGCGTAGAGATATTTAGGTGATTACATGGACCACTAAACAGCAGAATTCATTACATTTTAATGAGATCGTTAATCTCTGGTCCGACGAAGTGCGTATTTTTTTAATTATCCCGCAGAATCCATCATAGCTTTCTTCATTCATTATAGCTTTCTTTGGGCAATAATACGAACCTTTATAAGCAATGATTCGTATGGCCTCGGTTGTCCGATTCCAGAATGGGTGATGTCCTTTCTATTATTAGTCTACCGGCTTTCATATGCTCGGTCCACGGCACTGATAATTAATCAGGAAAACCCTACCCTCCACACTGATTAATTTTGATCTGCCGTGTTTCACCGAGGCTATGGATTCCTGGAGACTCGCTTGTCCGAATTCAGATCCACCCGACAATCCATCTTTCCAGAGACGGTGAGATGAGTCGCTCTAGTAGTACAGAACAACAAGGAGCTCCTGCTCCTTGTTGTTCTCCTCATCGCTGTCACTATGACCTAACAGCCTAAGTACTATTACTCGTAGTTATTCTGTGCTGCGTCATTGATGTCAACAGCATCGGACACCACGGCTTGTCTTGCAGCTGAAGTGCGGGTCGCTTAACGCGGCACGCGATCATTAATGACATCATCCGACGAGCTCTTGTCAAAGTCCGCGTTCCAGCTTTATTAGAACCCAATGGCTTGGGACGCGACGATTGCAAGAGACCGGATGGTATATCTTTATTTCCATGGAAGGTGGGTAGGCCTTTAGTGTGGGACGCAGCGTGTGTCGATACTCATGTGCCATCCCATCTTCCTGGCTCGGCGTGCTGTGCTGGCGCTGCTGCTGCAGCTGCGGCTGCGGCTGCGGAAAACCTCAAGCGGCGAAAGTATAATAACCTTATCGGAAATTATATTTTCGAGCCGTTTGGGGTTGAAACCGGCCATGGGGTCCATTACCAGTCGAAAGCGATGCGAATGAATTTTTCGACGCTATATTTTAGTTTGTGTATAGTTTTAGTTAAGTTAGGATGTAATTTTGATATTTTAATTAATTAATTAGGTATTAGTTGTTGCTTAATTATTATTTTAATTTACAGAAATAAATAAACTATGTCACTGAATAAAGTTAATTGATGTTCAAACGTCAAAAATGTACGGTTAAACAGTCGCTAGTTACTTATCTTTATAATTATGGGGGTAAGTATATGCTTCAAAAAATATTACAGTTAAAAATGGTAAATTCAGAAAGTTTACATGCCAATACTAACCGATGTTAAAAGTATATTTAACGTTTTCGTAACATAACTGATTTTAGTTCCGACTCATAGGAATGTGACGTCAAAGCAGATATTTATGAAGGTACACGGGACGCGAGAATACGACGCTTTGCACTACATACTTTTCAGTCCCGGCGTCTCTGTGTATGATTTAATAACATTGTTGAGACAAGTAACTGTCTACCGTGTACGGAACTTCGCCATTATTTCATACTTAATGCTTCCACTGAAACAAAAGAACTGCGAGATATTGTACTCCATTTACAATAGGACAATTAGTTATTCCGTTGATAACATTTATTTTAAAAATAATTTACTTGATTTATCTTTGCGGAGAGGCGTTCTTTTTGAGATAAAGGGTTTTTTATTCATTCGGGTCATTGTTCAATTGAGGCTAAAGAGTTGGGGCGGGCGGGCATTCTTTTTGATGAGGTTATTGCTTCTCTCATAATACAACAAAGAACGATGCTGAAATATTTATATTTTATGGATCATTATAAACGATGTACCGACGATGGCTATCGTGATTCGACAAGAAAGGTCGATTTTATGAAGGGCTCTTGACGCAGCGTTTTACGTGGCGTGGTGTCCGACCACCGAAAATGGTCATATATCACTTTGGAGCCCCTCCTGACATTTATTAAAAGTCTTTGGCGTTTTGATTACTGTTTTCAAATATTCGACGCGTCGATAAATTTTCAATAAAGACGTCGATGTAAACATTTTTACGAAACGGGCTTTCATAACAATATTTACGTTGATACATACAGGGTGGCAGGGACATCGACGCGCAACCTGTTACCATGGGTTCAGTACATGATTCTGAACAAAGCGTAGATAATAAGGGTCGGTTATTTAAAAAAAAAATGCTGCTCCGTACATTCAACGAGACATTCCAGAATCATCGATTTTTCGATTTTACTGCCACCCCGTATATTTTGAGCAGGTAGGTACTATTATTTATATTTAAATAATATCTACTCTTATTTCTATGGTAGAAAAATATAACAAACTCTTTGTCAAACAATTCTCTAGTTTATCCGGAAAAATGAACAGAACAAACTCATGTTATTATCCCTAGCCTCAAGCGAAACGCAACTTACGCCCCACACTAGTAATTCTCATCTAAGAAACCTCGTCAACACGTTTTCTATTAACATTCTTCATGTAAATTAATTCACACACCTATTTATGAGAATATATGTATCGTATAATTAGTTTAGAACGATATATAAAGCAAGGCAAAGTTGTTTTCTTGCAAATTTAATACAGAATCTGTTTAAATTGTAAATATTTAACAAGCCATGGATGGTAATGTCTTGGGATTTAATCAGAAAGCCTCGCCTTCTTGGAATATAATTTCTTATTCAAAATTGCTGTTGACTGGTCCATTAATCGGAATATACATATTTCGATGTATGCATTATACACGAAATTGCTTTTATACGTTCGGGATGTGACTTGTTTATATGTATTCGCAGCCAAGACCCAGTTTGCACAGTATGCCATCAAAAACTCTATATAATGCCTAACAAAATGGCTTCCGTAATAAATAAGAAAACAGTATCGTTGGATACTTTATTTGTAAGTTCTAAATCAGAGTCTTAATTACCAGAAAGGATTACAATATCACCCAACTTAGCACTTAATGGATATATCCCGCGGCCAAAAGCTTGCGAATTTTACGAGTGGCCCATAAAACGCTACCAAGAAATTATCTGTTCAAAAGACAATTTATGCCAGTGCAATTAAAGGGTGCTAGGTCTTCTTAAATTGCTGGAACTGCGTAATTGTATTCCCTCCTTAATAAGGAGTACCGTCTTACCTCGTAAATATAAAGCGCCTTAATCCTGTTTAATTTTCTTGTTTACAAAGTTGGGACTACTTTCGTATTAACTTTGGTGTTCTATGGAACTAGAGGTCGGGTATCGATTACATTTCGTAACAACCCTTTAAAGCGTCTATTGATATGAATATTAATTTTACCTTGTAGGTAGGTACTTAATTGAAATATTAATGTTGGTAGAAATTGAATTATTATTGCCTCTCTAGCGTTTAGCGAAGCGTTGTGGTTGAAGAATTAGAAGTTAAGTTTGATCAAGTAACTTTTTTTTCGAGTTAATTTTACATTTTCTCATCGATTTAGTATCTTCACTCATTTACTGAGCAATATTTATAGTTAATTTAAATATATTAGAAAATAGGTAGCTACTATTATTTGTACGGCTAAATTTAGTATGTTACACGGAGCTTTCTCGCGACTGCCATCTGACCCCCGCTACATCTTTAAATACATAAAAATCTCGTGTTTGTTATCGAACTCCTACGAAACAGCTTGACCGATTTTTATGAATTTTTTTGTGTAGGTATACCTATTTAGTAGGTCTGAGAATAGGTCGTAGGCTATTTTTATACCCCTAGGTGATAAGGGTGGCCCTCTCCAGAATTTTTTTGGAATCGAAACTTATGCGGGTGAAACCGCGGGGCGCAGCTAGTAATCTATAAGGACTTTAGTAATTCCTTGTACTGAGGCAATTAAGTTCTTTGAGTTTATTACCTAAACAACCCAAACATTAATGGGCATTATTTATTAGCAAGATCTTTGTATAATTTTGTCAATCAGTAAACCTTTATGACCTTATTAGCGTAACGGCAAGGGCTTCTGCCTAAGTAATAACAGTCGCACGGGTCGATCGATCAGCACCCTAATATCGCCTAACACCCTATCAATCTCAATCTGAATTATTTTGAAGGATAATTCATTGATGAAACACACATGTTCACATGTTTGAAAAATTTGTCGGCTCAAAAACGTAAATAACGTAATGAGTGTTGAAAGAGATAGTGTGTCACGCAATTACGCCGCTACGATTGAAGCAGTGGATGGGTGACCAACTTTACATACCCAAGACCCCTCCGTGTCTCGGAAAGCACGTTAAGCCGTTGGTCCCGACTGTCAATCGTGGATCTGTGACAGTTGTTACGGGTCGTCAGAAAGGACCAGGCTTACGAAAGGGTTATCGTATTACCCAGTAACTGGGTTGTGGAGGTTAGAGAGGCAGTCGCTCCATGTAAAATACCTACTGGTATTCAGCTGCCTCCTGCATATTGATTATTAGCCTAACGGCTATCTAAATATTACCAGCCAAAAACTCCATAAGTTCTTCCAACTAGCAGGACATGATGGTTAATTTTATCGGTCACATTATAATAAAGAGTGGGAAAATATTATCGAAAGTTTATTTTTGTTAGGCAACGAACTTCGTGAGAATAAAAGAGAAGCTTGTGATGAAACCGTAACATCAATTAAGATCTCCCAAAAGCCGGTTATTTAGCACCGCAATAGCCTCAGTAACGTGGCGTATGATGGGTGTGCGGAACCAACAGTGTAAGTTGAACAATCTGTCTGTGGTTGCCGCGTCTTGCGACAATTCGTACGGCGCTAACGGAGCGCGAAGGACTCGTCATATATTATCAGGGAGCAGGGTTGCTAGGGGCTAGGGACTATTGACTACTTTCTTGTTTTTTTTTTGTCTATATATCTGATGTCAGTAAGAAAATTACAAGGACATTCCAAAATATTTATATTGATACAGCAATCGTGCATTGATTCAAATTATTTATTAATTTGCATACACGGTAATTAGTACACAGATGTTTTTAGTATATTTTCTGTTACTATGAAATAAATTAACATAGAATTACAAAAAATAATTACCTACATATTCTCATAATATATACTACATATATTCATCTAAATGAACAGGTAAATAAATGATTTTGTAACGACATTCGAGAGATAATGCAATAAATCCTTATTACTTAAATAACATGCCTACCTAAGTATTCATATAGACTTGACAAAATTACTCAAACCAAAATAATGACGTAAATCTTTATTCCATTTAAAATTGAAATGGAAACGTAATGGAATCTCTTGAGTAGCGTCCAAAAGTAAATTGAATTGAACAAATGCGGTTCTTATAATGAACGAATGGACGAATGAAGTTAGAAGACCGCTTCACAAATAACCATTCAATACGCGCAAACGTAAAGTCTAATTCTTTAGTTAAATTGGAATTCAAATGTTCCTAGTAAATAACAACGCATTGTTTCAACCAACTCTAAATTGAATTGTTAATCGGTTCAGTAGTTTATTAATCGATTGACTACATATTTTTTATGTTTTGAAGTTTTCAGTTGGCATAAGCACCGAAAAGAAAATACACTTAAAACATAAAAGTTAATTTTTATTGTTAAACTAGATGAATGTAGCATAGATACCATAGAAGAAGTCTGTGGCATATAGTTTGACAAAAACGTTGCGCCTTGTGTCCATAAGTCATGGTAAATGGCGAGTGTCGCCTACCACTTTAGCTGGAGCTGCTAAGGCCGTTAGATTTATTGATGCTACGTGAAGACATATTTATTATATTTGCCGTCTGCTCTTCTCTCAATAATTTCTGAACTCACTAGTGTAAATATTAGCCAAAAGGAATAGGTACCGCGCACTTGACCAAAGTGTTAATTAATCTAATTGTATAGGGCAGCGGCGATCGAGGACGGAAATTTATTACCCACACACGCCCAAAAACCGAATGGGTGCATTACATAGGGTCGAACTTTGTCACCTTTCCGGGATACGAGTTTACGGGTCAAGGAATAATGTATGATGGATTTGATCGGCAATCAACCGTTAAGAATAGGATGAAGCAACATCGACCCACACAACTATCCCACACACAAGAAACGAGAAACGGAGAACACAATGAAACGTTTCCGGAGCACGCAGCTTGAAATCATAAACATTTTGTCTTTTATTTTCGTAAAGCTGGTTTATCAAATAAAGAATTTGTTCCTCCAAGGATTAACTCTTCGCATGTCGAGCGTACAACATGTGTACCGATAACAATAAAATTTCTATTGTGTCTGCTAATTAGACGCGCGACGGGTTAAACGTGAATACATGTGTACATTGTAAAAACCAGATAAAATCAGAATGTTCGTAATTGCCCGTATTCTATAGAGATTTAAAGCTTCGTTCCATATCCCGTCACAGTAATACGGGAGGAAACTGAGTGAACAATTTTTTGCTCGTTCTGGGTGTCAGACAAAAGGGAAGAAGGATCAGAGTCCTTTGTCGTTTAGCGAGCTGATGAGACTGGCGGACCCCAACTATGTTCTTATCTCATCCTAATCGACGACGCGACGTCTGGATTTGTTTCATTATTCACTTTAGGTTTTATTTTATTATCTTCTTAATTAAAGTGAGAATCTAGCTGTCAAAAAGATTAAAGTTAGTTGTTTGTGTATAAAATCATATCTATGAAAGTAATACCTATCGAGTTAAGTACCTACAGAAAAAACATAGAAATTGCTTTACTGCTAGTTTATTTATTCGCTCAGTTCGCATTCGTACCTTTCAGATCCCTTGGCATTTCAGCGAACATTTAATTCATGCACTCGATGTTGTCTTAAATGACGCGCGACGTGTGGTAGGGGAGTTGAACTGGAGATATTGCCAACTGTCTCGAAGCGCGTTTGTCCTTTACGTATCGATGCAATCATGTGTTTGGTCCTTTGCACTGGTAATTGGATTACATGTACATACTTCAATACTGCTATCTATAAATGTGTATTTTCTATTTCTTTTCTAGTTATCATCATTGTGAAAGCCAATCCTTTTAATATTTTTTGTTTGGACCAACGTTCGGAAAAAGGTAAAGATTTATTGATCATTAGTCTCGAAATTCATCTTACAGTGGAAATAAAAAAGATAGGTAGCTATAGAGTCGCATAGTTAATGAATTTTATACCGTACTATTTTCAACCTTTGAAATAAAAATACCGGTTTTTGCGTAATAAAAATCACAGATACGGAATTGCAATTGGATTCGATCAAGCGTGATAAGTTTACCCCTATCACATTAGGGGCCTTTATCGCCGTCGACGCACTGCGCAATGCGCTTGGAAATAAATACACATTACTTTTAGAAATGTGACTATGATATTTACGTATAAATGTGTTAGTATTATAGCTTATTTCGGTACTGAAAACTTAGAAGATAATCATTTCCTTGAGTTGGGTGATGTTTTTAGGAATGAAGGGGGACATCTTTGGCCTGAAATTCAGCTCCGCAAACTTCGCCCTCTGACGCAGTCATAAGATCATTAAGGGCACAGGTGGCAGGGCATATGGCGCAGGATGGAAGGCGGCCATTGTCTGTGCGGAGACACCGTATTCGCACTTGAGATCTGAACAGTCCGTGAACCCCCATTTGTGAAGATTATCTTTGCTACGGCCGACTTCGGTTCATAATCTATTTAGAGATTTCCAAGTTATACTTTATCAATACCTACTACACTGGAAACACATGCAGGTACTTATTTGTTTAGTATTTTAGTTCCCAGCTGGGTTGATAACTTATTTCAACATACGTAAAAATAACCGATACATCAAACACAAACCACCTAGGCTGTCTCATAACAAAAATACAAATCTGCTAAAGACTCGAAATCGCTGTGGCCTCTAGAATTTAAAATAGAGCCAGCGTCAATCTAATCGAAGTGAGCTAACAAAAATGGCATGAAACTTAACCGTTCGGGATTATGGTGGCCGGGTGAAACCGAGGACGCACTACTACTCTCCCATTAGATAGACAATTTGTTTGGCTACAGGCGCGTAAGCCTTTAATCTCTCATAGCACTTGGCCCCAAGTGACTGGCAGGCCGGAAAGCGTCCATGCGTTCCATTTCAACCATTATTTTTAGAGTTTTAAATAGAGATTCGATTGGAAATCGACGTACCGTTTAATTGGCTCCAAATATTGGAATTTTGATTTAAACATTATGTGTGAGCTCGTGGCTAAACTGTAACAGCAGTAAGGGTCGAAATTCAACTCTTGCCAACGTCGGTCTGTGGATGGGTGACCATCCATTACATACGGCCCTTTCGTATCTCCGTATCTAAGCACGTTAAGCCGTTGGTCCCGTCTATCATTTGTGTGTCATCTTTGATAGTAGTTACGGATCAGAAGCCCGAAAATCTGAAAAACCAGTCTTGCCAGGGGGTAACGTTTTACCGAGTAACTGGATTGTCCAGAGGTCATGTAAAATAATGGTGTGTCACTGCATCCTGTTAGACTGGAAGCCGACCCCAACATACATGGGCGCCGGGAGCGGGGTGCAAGGGGATGCACTTGCACCTCCCTGGCTTCAAAATAAAATATA
This sequence comes from Gortyna flavago, assembly GCA_963669345.1. Lineage (NCBI taxonomy): Eukaryota > Metazoa > Arthropoda > Insecta > Lepidoptera > Noctuidae > Gortyna > Gortyna flavago. The sequence goes on from OY770126.1 coordinate 14,261,670, forward strand.
GGTGTAAAAAAATATATATAAACATCTGAATTGAGAACCTCCTCATTTTTAGAAGTCGGTTAAAAAATTCAGCTAAAAATATCCGAATACGCCTATTAGAATAATAGAGAACTCAACCTATTTGAGGCGAGATCCAAAAATTTTTGATTGTATTTTGTATCTCTCGATTCTAAACCTTTTGCATGTGCATTAGTCAACAAAGTACCAAACTCCTTTTCCGAAAATCTAATCTAATTGACATAAGTAATAAAATCTAATTGACTTAAGTTGATAAAATGACTTCTTGTATGTATGGACAAACGAAAATTTAGCATATCCACTAAATCATAGGTGAAGTGCAAAAATTATGGAGCCTGCTTCGATGAGCTGAAGATGCACCCCTCTGAAATTAAACTTGCCGGCGCCCATCCCAACACAGTTGGGAAAAGGCTAGGCAAATGATGATGAGTGTGAAATGAGTAAGAATTTTATAACAGTTCAGTGTAGATGGATTTAAGTTGGTTGTTGATGTCAAATCATTTCGAACTAATTTTAAATTGCAATATTGCGAATCAGAATCGTTATATTTGTTTTACGTTGTTTGTGAATATCGCGTTTATTAATCGCAAATATTGAAAATTCAAAATAGCCAGTGAAAAATCCATTCGTATTTCCACAACATACTCTTTTTATTATGTAAACACTCATATAAACATCACGATTTCTGACATCATAACATGCCTGAACCGTTTTTATTTTACCATACAAGGAACATCCTACACACAATAGCTGTCAGATAATGCATGTTGGTATCTATCCGACACAAAAAAGTGCGGATTCCCGCATGTACCCAACCACATCAGCAACCACTTGTGCCACAGACACGACGAAGATAACAAATAGTAAACTATTCTTCTCTCATTGTGGATCATCAATAACAAGCCTTTTTGGTGACGAACTGTTTAATACTTTTGCACTTCGTAAAACATCGCCGCCATACACCTTTCGATATATCAGGTATGGCCTAAGATTAATCGCAGGAATATTTCTCTCGTGTCTCGTGTCATTTTCCGTGTCAGAAAGTAAGGGATGGAAACGTGAGGTGGACCATGGAAAAATGGCCATTTATCCATGGTCTAATAAGTTGTAGTATAACGATGAAGATAAAGATGCATTTATTTGTATACACATGTGTAATATGATACATAATTATGCACATAAGGATAGAAACGAGTTCAATATTGCTGGTTCAACATGTTTTGCTATGTTCGGCGTACAAAATTGTTTATAATATTTAATTGGAATTACAAATTAGGATATAATTAAATTATAGTCAAATTCAATCAATTCAAATAATGTAATTACATTCAATACAATAATATGTACAAAAAAAAATTATAAAACTAAATACATATTAAATTATATAAATTCAAAATTTGTCATTCTTAAACTCCGTAACATTATTGTATCTCTTACTAATTAGCAATTTTTTTAGTTCTCTCTTGAATCAATTAATATTCATTTTCTTAAGAGAATTAGGAATTTTATTGTATATTAATGGGGCCATAAATATTACACTTTTTCTTAGAAATGCTGTTTTGGCGGAGAGTGATTGCACCCAAAGTCTGTACTTCTCACATCTATTTCTATCTGTATTATTAATCAGAAGGGGAAACAAATGAGGAATGGTTTTTACAAACAGCGATATATCTAATTATGTAAAGTGACGGAAGTGTTAGAATTCTGTGCTGTATAGACATTAGTTTGCAACTGTCATTAGTTTGCAACCTAAGTTAGTCTAAAACTTCCTGAATTAAGTAGCAAGTAGGTATTGCTGTAAAATCTACCTTCAGCTACCATGAAGTTCTAAGAGTCAAGGTCAAATGAGTAGAACTGTCTGTCAACACCTTTTCTTTTTGCCAATAAAACTATTGTATTTTTTTTCTATAAAGGTAATCCTACTTTAATGTTACCAGCAAATAAAAAGACAATTGCTTTGGTAGACTACTGAACTGAACTGGTAAATACTCTAATTAACCTAAGCAGCCAAGCTTATGTGGGACTGGCACGACCGACACGTTTGCCGCATTTCGAACGAGTCATGGGCCAAATATACCACCATGTGGGTCCCAGAAAACGTCCGGCGACATTGAGGCAGACGGCGAGAAGAGCTTGACACCTGCAGACAGGATTGGTCCAGACTAGCTTAAGACAGAGAGGATTTGAAAGAAGAAAGGACTAAAAAAACTTACTCCATTACGTAGTTTAAATTTTTTTCCGTACTGACCCACCGCAGTTATTCACCCGATATTTTCCTGAACCCAATTATTTCCTAACGAGTTTTATTAAATAGGTCGTTATTAACAGTCCCCAGATAGCTGACCTTTGTCCTTTTAAAGTACTCTTGTTTCGTAAATTCATCAACTGATTTTATTTAAAGCATTTAGGAATTTCTACTGCATAATTATGGTACATTAATATCTCTAGACTTATTGTTGTTGCTTTGAAGAGTAAAGGCATTCTCTGAAATCTGATTTGGATTGTAATCTGTATAAAGTAAATTGTACAGGAATATTATAGTGGGTTTTGCTGACGCAATTTAGTTGAAAGTTTAGATAACACAAAGATAGATACTATTTTAGTTAATAGATGTTACAAATCGATTGATTGGGTGGATTTGTGGATGGGTGAACATCTTTACATACCGAGACCTCCCCGTGACGGTAAGCACGTTAAGGCGTTGGTCCCGGCTGTCATTTGTGGATCTTTGACAGTCGTTACGGGTAGTCAGGAGCCCGAAAGTCTGACAACCAGTCTTACCAAGCGGTATCGTATTACCGAGTAACTGGGTTGTGGAGGTCAGATGGCAGTCGTTCCATGTATAATATTGGTATTCAGCTGCATCATATTAGACTGGAAGCCGACGCCAACATAGTTGGGAATAGGCTAGGCAGATAATTACTAATACCTAAATGAAATTATACAGGATGACTTGTAATTTGACGTATTTCTTTCAGAACATGATAGTGTGACCTATTTGCAACAAAATGGAATAGCAATAAAGAAATTTGAGATTTTCGAAAAAATGTTTAGTGACGAATTCTGGAACAAATCCAAAAATTCATGGTTTTCTCGAATTCATGTGCTGTATGATTCATGGGCTGTATGTTTAGTGACGAATTCTGGAAAAATTGCAAAAATACATGGGAGCTGTTTATTTATAGCAAATGGGTCACACACTATACGAATACGTTAATTTACAAGTCACCCTGTATACAACTTTATACAATCTCAAGAAAAACTAAATTATTACGTTTAACGATAGAAATAAATCTGAAGCTTCAACGTGCCATCAAAACAAGACAGCAATATAAAACTAGCGTTAAAAATGACCCAAGTATTAAGGACAAAAAGTTAATACTCTTTCACCTCAAACTCGAAAAGTTTGAACAAAAAGGCAAATGATAAATCGGTGTATCTAAGTCGAGGGAATTAATTGTGCTCCTAGGAACACAAGATTGGAATTGCTCTCGGGTTGGATACAAGTAAATTCTTTATTCCCGGGTGAGCCACCCATCACTTTCACGAACTTACGCTTATTTAGAAATTTCGGCTTGTTTTTGCTTTGGGAGCCAGAAAATGTTTTAAGTATATCTTTATGTTGTAAATATGATAAATATACTGCGTCAATTTATTTTGAGTGAGCCTGTCAGTTATCGTTTATTCAGTTAATTTTGTTATTGATTGCGTACCTATTCATGTGGAAAGAGGGAGGTAAATAATGTAGGCGTAATATAACTGACTGGTCAGATAATATTAAATTGCTACTTTAATTGAATTTCTTGTTGGAATGTTATACCAGCTGTGAAAACCTTTTCCATGCTTACTTTATAATGTGTTCACGTACAACTTATTGTCTGATTGTTATTTGCTATTTTTACTCAGTTGTTGATATTGTTTCAAAACGGGTTTTTGTAACAGTTCGGAACTGGCTGAGTATCATGAAAACTTCACGATGCAGTTTTCTGTATACCTCATCATCTGCCTAGCCTTTTCCCAACTATGTTGGGGTCGGCTTCCAGTCTAACCGGATGCAGTAATACCAGTATTTCACATGGAGCGACTGCCTATCTGACCTCCACAATCCCGTTAATGGGTAATACGATACCGCTTGGTAAGACTGGTTGTCAGACTTTCGGGCTCCTGACTACCCGTAACGACTGTCAAAGATCCACAAATGACAGCCGGGACCAACGGCTTGGCGTGCTTTCCGTCACGGGGAGGTCTCGGTATGTAAAGATGGTCACCCATCCACAAATCAACCGCGGCAAGCATAGCTTAACCTGATCGATCGACCTGTGCGGCTGTTATTATTTAGCTACGTTTTCTGTTTACCTACTTGAGTTAATTATATTTTTGTATGTTTCTGTGATAAATAAACCTATTTTTCTTTCTTTCAGGTCCCTTAGTAGAAGTAAGAAACTGGTAATAAACAATTATTTGAGAATAAGAATATGGATATCTTTGCAGTTCATGCTGACACAGCTGTATCTGCTTAGATATTTTGATATTGGCTAATAAAATGTCAACGAATTATTCTTTTTTCTTGAATTAACGGTTCATTAATTTTCACTTGTAGCTAAAATACAACAACCACCATAAATTATAATTATCTACAAAAATTCCGAACTCAAAACAACTACAAATGAAATGATATTAATTGATCCTCTGAAGGGGTCATGTTAATCATTCGATGCGGGTTAAAATTTGATTTTTAATTAATCTAGGTACTCTTCATACTTTATTTTCGTTTTAATAATTATTTTAACAAGTATATAACTTAATATTAATATATGAATCTGATATTGGTCATCATTATCATTTTGTATATTATTTTGCTTTGAAAAAGTACTTATCTACTAATTAACTTTACAGCATGTTTCAAAAAGGTGTGGTATAATGTAAGGGTGTGGTACACACCATCAAACTGAACCACTTTCTCCATCGTATTCGAGAAAAAATAATCATCCATCCCATACGAGTGTAATATGTAATGAAGTTTTGTATGGGATGGTTAATTTTCAAGTCACACACAGGACAACTCTTAAGATGTTTTTAAGGAAATACTTTCCAATAGATACCTGTTTATATTTTATATTAAGGCTATTAGTTTGTTTCAGAAAATACCTACATCATCATTATAATATGGAGTTTGCTAAGTAATGTTATATAATTAACAAATTCCTCTCTCCTAACTCACTTATTTTGCTGTACCCGACAGGCTCCATAAATGATCTAAGTAATTATAAGCTTATCACCTAAAAATACCTAAATGTGGAATGCAATAAAAGTATTAAGTATTGAGTAGGTACTTTTTCTCAAAGCTATAACATTTATGTGAACGAAACCAGCACTCTAAGTAACAAACTTTCTATCACAATCCGAACGATATAGAAGGAAATTCGTAATCCATTGCTTCATATCAAGACAACATAACATAAAATCACACCCGTAATACCTGAAGTGGTGTACGTTTTAGTAACACACACATTTCCCCATTGCTTCATGTTTGACCATGGACTTTTACTATTATAAGTCCATGTGTTTGACTAATAATCATCTCCTTGACAACAGAAATAACGCAACAGTTGTCAAAATGTTCACTGGTCGTGTGAGGGTGCTATAGTATTTTTATCTCTCGAATCGACGCGCGCTTTACTTGTGTTTACTACGTTGTGAATGTGTGTGTGTATGCATAGGAGCTCTCGGTCCCGTCCGAGACAATCGCAAAGTCGGAAGTGTGGGTGCGTTTGTGTGCGAATGTGTGCTGGCGCTACTCGTCTCTATGTACATATATACTTAGTTACTACAACTAAAGCGCGTGTCGCATCGTGAGATAAAAAGACTTCACACAATCACCACGCTGATATAAACTAGTAGGTAGAAGATCAAGCAACAAAATCCTGTCTTTCATCGCACTGATTTCAATTAGGTCAGACTTAACACCCGCCATGTTGGATTTCCATAATTAACACTAGCCAGCCAGTTACCGATCTGCATACCTACTGATTCAATCGCGTCCCGTCAAATTGATTTAACCGGACAGGTGCTATCTAATGGATATTACATAATTACTAATGTGGAAGCTTATTTAGCTTAACTACTTAATTTACGTGGAAAGCCATGTTGATATTCTATAGTTGAATTAATTGTGGTTAGAAACCACGATTGTGATTTTCGAAAGTATGTCAGTAGGTAAATGTAGGTGCCTACCTATTAATAAAATATAATGTAAAACCACTATTTCTATTAAAATAACAATAGCACATTGTTCACCGAGTGGAGAAAGTGGCCGATTATTAACGAGGGTGTAGTTTGAGGCCCGAGGCTCAGCAGACGGCCTTAATTAATACAAATGAGTTGAGAATCGCACTTTCTTCCGAGTGTTACATAGTGCCCTATACTATAGCTACGAGGAAAATAAAATATTTTTTTTAATTTAATTTTTTATTTAAATTGTATATTGAAGTTTATATTGAATTCGTCGATAAAACTATTTTCCTGGGAATCACTCTCGACTCAAGGCTTCATTTAACATCCCTTGCAGGACACCTAAGTTCAGCAGCATATACTATGAGAAAGACTACTCTATTTTAGTTACTTTCATAGTATTATGTCGTACGGTATTTTACTAAGGGGACGGGCTGCAGACATTGAGTTTATTTTTATTCTGCAGAAAAGAGCCACCAGAGCCATATTTAGCCGCCGCAGGCGTGACTCTTTATGGGAACTGTTTAAAGATATTAACGTCATGACGGTACCTTGTCAATATATCTATGAAAACATCATTAAGGAAACATCTACATCTTTTTAGTAAAGAGGTTAAAGACACATCTATATCACTAGAAATAGGGACCAATTAGTTTAATCAGATTTCAGACTGGCTAAAGTAGATCCATCTTTCATGGGGTACTGTTTAAAATGTTACAATAAAATTCCTCTTCACATACTTCAACTGAATGAAACGAAATTTAAATCATGTATAAAACGCACACTATGTAGCCAGGCATATTATAAATTGAGAGATTGCATCGCTGATAAAAATGCTTGGCTAAACGCTGGTCCTGTTTCATAAGGACGCATAAATAAATTGATTGTCATTTGAAAATACTGTTGGAGCCGCTAAATATTTTAAAACACTATTTTTGCATTATATAAATTCAATCTCCTAGTCTTGTATAATTGCAAAGCGCATGTGTAAGTAGGTACTATGTACATACTATAAAGTTACCATTTACTGGGTACGTCTTTCACTGACTTGAATGTGCCTTGGCGGCTGAGAGTATGTCATGCTCACTCTAATATTTCGCTGATGGTGGCGCATATGTTGGATCATTTAGCTCCCTACAAAATGGTTGAGCTGAATGGTGCCAATCCATGCGTCATGTTCGTGAACGGGCGACGTCAGTAGGGACTGGTCATCTCTATGCTGCCATGGCTTATTTGAATTTAATTTATTTAAGCTTTGAATTGTTTTTTTTTTTTTCTTTTCATTACGTTCGTTCGTTCTCACAAGCATAATTTTTAACATGAATGATGTAACCAATACATTGTAACCATATTATTTTGATTGAGTGTCCGTGGACTTTCTTGCCCGTTCTAAATCCATAGGTACCTTACTACGCTTTGGAATGGGCAACTAGTTTCGTCTTTCTGACTGACTGACGACCCCTTGACAATTCAAAAGTACCTGTAATTGGTTTATTTAAAATGAATGTGTTTAGTTTGAGTTTGAGTTACAGTTAAAATTCAATTACTTTTGCCAGGGAGATTAATATTGGTTTGAATGATCAGTAAAAATATGCGGCCAGTATGTAAAAAGACAAAAACTTTTTGTCTTAGGTTAGCTACTGAATAAAAAAAAAAATAACACGTTAACAATGGATTTTCATACACTTTTTCGCCCCGCAAAATTGTACAACAGTAATGACGTAGTTTCTGCCTTATTTAAAAAAAGCAATAAGATACTTACTGAGCAGGTAGGTACAGTATGAAAAGACTTTTCGTTTAAGTAGTATATTACCACACAAAATAATTTATTTCGTAATCAGACAAAAGGTGAATGACGCCGAAGAGGCCGGCCCAGAAAAAGATGGCGAGATGACCTGGACGCGTATTCCGAGGGCTGGTTCGAGGCGGCGCGGGAAAACAGTTCCTGGGAGGATTTGGGGGAGGCCTTTGGCCAGCAGTGGGACAGTAAGTATAGGATAAAAAAAAACAGACAAAAATTAATTACATTTCTCTCGTCTTTAGGGGACAAAATTATAATAAAGTAATAGGCTAGAATCTTGATTAAAACTGGGACGAGGGCTTGTTGCTATTTAGAACCGTCTGAAGTTCAAAACTCAGTTCAAGTTATACATGCATTGAAGTACAGACGCCAGCACATCAACCTACCCGAAACTGTCAAATTTTTCCAATCAACTTTGAACCTTATGCTTTAGCGATAAAGTTGAAAATCTATCAAAGAAGTTTGACAGATTGTAGTAGCTTGATGTGCTGGCGTCTGTACTTACTCTTTAAAATTTAATATACAGAATACAGATGCTTGAGATATTATAGTATCGTATCTTCACATCGTCGCCGACAGCTTCATTTTATTTTATCCCAGTATTGAAATTCAACAAATATCGAAAATATTCCCGACGGATACGTGAAATGTTATTTTTATAGCATGAGGGTAGTGTCAACGCTGTTTATATGATATTATATACCTAGGGATATAATATGTAATGATTGTGGGCAGGTGTGTCGCCCAAGGGTAGTTTCGCTCGGGCCATTGCACGTGGAAATTGCTTCGACACCAAAGTAAACTAACAGTGTTTCACACCGAACCGTTTTTATTTTAACTTTTTATAAATAAACGTTCACGTGAAATAAACGATGGTAGAAATAACAGTGATGTTTTTCTAATATTCCAAGAGTAGAACGATTTTAAAAGGTTTGTAATTGGTAACCACAGATTACAGCATAATCAGCCTATAATTTTCCCACTGCTGGGACAAAGGACTCCTCTGTGTGAGAGGGAGTAGGCTATAATCCACCACGTGTGTCAGTGTTGGTTGGTAGATGTTACGTCTTCGAATTTTTGGTTCTAGGCACGGAGTACAGTTCTAGGACATGCCAGTTTCCACATATGTTTTCCTTCACCGTTTTGAGACCATAGACTATGCCACAGATGTGTTCCTTACCAATTACTTTCCACTCTTCTAACTTACCTTTTGGTTTCGGTAGAGTTACGATAGATAATTACATATATCACGATTTTAATATTCATAGATATATCTGAACTACCATAGCATGTCACACAAGTATTCATTATTGTGTCAAGTGATGAGAGACAAAAAAAAACGGTGACGGGGTTTAAAAAAATATCAATATCCAATGGGACTGACCGACCTCAAAAAACAATACCGACAGATACGCGCATACAATGTTGGAAAAATAAACACAGTTTGTAACAAAGCACGTACATTTTTGTTTACTCGGAGAAATTGATGTGTGCAGTTCTATCGGATGGGTCAATGGGTCTATCGGAAATTAACTGTGTGTTTAGGAACCTACAATAAGACGTGAAGTACACATGATAACAACTGAGCGAAATTATTAATGCATTTGAACGATATTGCCTTCAATCGTAATAAAATTGCTCGCAGTTACTTGACCAATAAGGTCTTTCCCGTTTTAGAAATAACCGAACCTGATAAAGTATTTACTAACATAATTTTTAAGTTTACTTACTAACATAAATATGGATCACTGTGTTTGACTTAAATAAATTATGATTATTATGATTAAAATAAAATACACGACTTTCCTGAGTTGCTACGATTCCGGCGTAGACGCGCTACGACAATGCTACAGCGTAGCGGCGATCTCGTAGGCAAAGCGTAGCACCTAGACGGCGGAAACTTTTTTTATGTTTTATTTTCTGTTTGTAAGACGAGGCAGCCAAGGTCGTCCTGTAAATGTCATTTGAGCCAATTTATACGCCAAACGTAAAAAATTGGCTCCTTCTTAGGCGTCTTTAGTTATCGTGGTAATATGAAACATAAAATTAACTTGAATTATATCCTCTCTGAAACACGAGTTTCTACTTATGACAACAGCAAACAATACCGCAGGTGAGCGCTTGTTACTTCATACGTGTTGAGTGTGGTCTAATCCAACTTCCAGGAAAATGACAAAGTCAGCTCTGTCGGTTCCCACGCCACTTGATGACTCCGGGGGACTAAAACGGTATCTGTTATTCCATTACTTACAATAGTCCCCCAGTTTTAGGGAACCCTGTTGTGATTTTAGAAAATAGAAAATCAAGAGTGTTGCGGACGTGGTTCGACGAATCCCATTTTATTTTGACAGTTTTTTGATCTATGTCCACCGTCTGTGTTTTGGAATGCAAAATATCACAACCTTTTCGAATGTTGTGCGTTACTTTCACACAATACTATAAACAAGATGGGTCATGAAACAAGTGTGATAGATTATTCCGAGTTTATTTTATTTCTTCAACGATACGAGCACTTTATCGTTTTCGTAGTGAGAAGTACTCTTTCAAACGTATCCGTTTATTGTTACTTGAAGATGCTTGATGCCATTAAACGCTAAATAAATGAACAGTTATAACTAACATCGGAGAGATGTTAAGTAATGAATGTGCTGCGCAAGCGCATCATTAAAAACTAGTTATTATTATTATTAGCCTGTGATGTCCCACTGCAGGGGCCTCAATACTCTCTTTCCACTTCTCTCTGCTCAAAGCTGCTACAAACTAGTTAAATAGGATTAATGTATGGTAGAAAACAACTTTGCCGAACAACTAACTGAGGCTACAATTCATAGTGTGCCTTGAACCATTTAACTTTATTTACTTTGTCAGCGCCGCGTCGCATTCACTTACCGTTTCACTTACGTTTTGATTTTCTGTACATGAGGCACAGAATCTCAAAACAAATTGACACAACACAGTGAGATTATTCAGACTCCTAGTTCCTCTGTATTGACTTCAAGTCTTTTTCCCAAAGACTGTTAATAAATAAAAGGATCAAGTAAAACTCAGTACAGAAACTCGTTCGTCACTGACATATATACAAAGAAATAATCAATCAGTAAAATTAAGTTAGCGACACACTTGGGACGTTCTTTGCTTCATTAGCAGTTCACAATGAAGACGGACTCTAATTCTAACTCCAATTAACAAATGTGGAAGTTCTGCGTTGTCACGGAAGGTCAATTAAGAGATATCAAGCCATGAAAAGTACAGCAATTAGTCTAATTTAACTTCGTCTCTGACATTAAGGAATATTTAAGTAGACATAAATTATACGGATCACTTACCTACCTACTTTTACTGGTGTCATCGTTTGGGGTTCATTGTAATGAGTCGTCTGTTACAACATTTTGTTAGAATATTTATTCATCGTTTTTTTATTGGTTGGTGGTTCTGTAGTTTCTGCCTGCCCACATAGGAAGAAGTCGTGAATTAATGAATGTGTATGTGGTATCAATAAATAATCGAATTCAAATTAGGTTTCATTTGTATTTTCAATCAATTGAACTTTGAAAAGCCGTGATATGTACAAAGTCAAATTAAATTAACTAGTGAACCTTCACAGGCGTGTCTTGGCGTGGGTTTCAACATCAAATGATAATAGAACAAGTTTATTTAATTTGACCTAGTTTAAAAATGAAGAAATCATAAACTCTGAAATGAAACTGTTCAAATATAGCATCCCAATGTTACTTATGATGAGCGAACGAAGGTCGTTTGAAGGCTTTGAGTCCTCAAAATGAGTATTCGTTGTGTGACAGTGACAGACTAATCTACCGGGGCCTAGCTTCTATTACCGAGATAAGCCCCTTATTATTGTAAGCTAAATATTCTGTGACATCTTGATAACTGAAGCTTGTAATTGATATTACAGGTTTCGAAAGCAAAGCATACATTTTTTAGAGAATAATAAGGTGTTAAAAAATTAACCTTACAAACTTTAAGAGGTGCTTTAAACCATCGAACTGAACAACTTTCACTATGGGACCAACTCTGAAATTACGAAAAAGAATCTGTAGTTACATACAAAAGTTACATAAAAAAAATTATGAAACAGCTGTTTTATTTTTCGTTGGTCCCATAGTGAAAGTTGTTCAGTTCGATGGTCTAAAGCACTGCTTAAAGTTTGTATGATTAATTTTTTAACACTTTGTATACCTACTTACAGAACCGGTCGAAGTGGTGGTGCTTGGGGGAGGCCTATGTCCAGCAGTGGACGTCTTTCGGCTGAAATGATGATGTTATTCATTTTATTATTTATGTAAACACAGTAAAATACTTAGGTATACGACATAATTATTATATTACTTACTCAGGGTTCTTTCGACTTAATCATTTATTTTTTCCTTTCTAGATGTTATAATCACGGCTTTTTTTCAAGTTTACGAAAATAAAATAGTTGAGCTAGGTTTTCATTTCGAGTTCTGTTAACAATTACCTAAACCTTTAGTAAAACAGTCAGAACAATGTTAGAATTAGAATACAGAACACACCGGTTTAAATCAATCCGAATATTAATTTAACAACATGCCATAGCGTTAAAATTCTTACGAATCTTTGTGCTAAAACGTATCTCGCTGTTAATTTATCTTTGTTAAAAACTTAATTATGGCAGCAATGAGCGTCGGTGGCACAGTATAATAAAGTAAGCAGTAATACGCCTTTATACAAATTCGCCGAAACCTCGCGCTTTGAAATCTCGGTGTACACCAGTATTCAAAAGTCGCGCGTGCACCTCAGTTATGTAAGGACGCGGACGGTGCGAGACGCTCCCGCACATTTAATTACGTGAAATATGGCGCCGTATGAATGTTAATGTTCATCATTATCGAAACCAGTTTTTTTTTTATTAACTGTCTCAGTCGGCTTGGGAAACCTATAAAAATAACGGATTTTTTTTGTATTTATTTATATAAGTTATGTAGGTATTTATATATTTATTGAAGCGTAGCGAGCATAACTTCCTTGACAGGTACTTAGTAGCTGAGTTTCTCTTTTTTCCACGCGATCAATGAGAAACTGAAGCAGGAGAACAAAATTTATACAAACGAGCTACAGCTCGTTGCTTCGCCCGCGTGGATATGTGTATGTCACAATATTATGTCATCGCTTTCTTATTCGTAGATTATCGCGAACCTTTTTTGATAAGATGATTTATTTTGGCAAACAAACCTTACACCACAAGCTACCGGATTTTTTAATAACATTTTAATGAACAGGATACACTACCTTCAACAAATCGCAAGATTTAAAAAGAATACTCGCCCATCATTAAATTTATTAAACTTATAAAGTACAGTTGTAAGTTACAGCCCCAGATACATAGTCAGTGAGCAACCCTAGTGCGTGTTTATCTACTGAGCGGCCGTAGATAATAATTTCAAGGACACTTCCGACACGTAATACTGCTTACTTCACTATACTGTGCCGGTGGACATGCCGAGGCGGCGAAGACAATGGCAGTCATTGTTATTGTTTACAAAGGATCCGCCAGCAACTTTTACTGCAGCCTTAACTGTTGTTTAGATGACATAATGTAATTTGATAACCAAATAAACTAATTAGCGCGAATGTTTGTTAAAAGTTTTATGGATTCTGGCCGTTTCAGTAATTGAGTTGCTTGTCATCGATGTTTTATTTTAACCGGGCTTATTTTTAACCCTCCGTTTAGGGACTGTAAGGGATCGCTTTACTTAATGAAAAAGAAGAATTTTTATTCAATAAATTATGTTTTGTTACGTATTTTTCTTACAAACGTTTTACCGTATTACTACAGTACCTAAATCGTAAGACGTTATGCCTAGGTACGTCATGTTATTGAGACTGGTGACTTTGAAAACAATCGGAAATCTTTCTAGAATATTTTTTACTTAAATGAATGAATTAATGCTTCTGAATTTTAGTATTCAATAGTTCAATCATGTTAAATCTGAACTGATTTATAGGATTATATATACCTACGTTAAATTCAGCTGTTTGTTTAGAAATATAAACTCGGCTAACGTTGTCAAAATAACTCCGGTTTCATACGAGACTCTCGGAGGATTACCAGTGTCGTGGAAAATACAACACGTCTGCTAATCCTTTACAGCGTGCGCCATTAGCGCTCGTCGTATTTATGCTCTCCCTGCTCCAATTATATAGTTTTAACAAACTGCACACAGTTCACTGCAACTTCAACTTAATTCCAATTTCTTTAATTGTTATCGGGAGTAGAGACGTCTATGATATCCCTAGCCTTAAATAAAACTTGCGAATTGTGCTCCGAAAGAGTTGGGGTTAAGGGATGAATATCTGGTGAGCCCGCTTGTAGTTTAAATTGCGTTTCCTTTGAGTGAAGCACAAAGACGCCTGGATGCGAGGAACTTCATCTAACGGAAGACTTTGCCAACGGCCTTTTTCAGGGTACACAACTTCACGATTGGCGCAGTGCTAGCGAATCAAAAGCTGCTAAGTTAACAACCAACTGCGAATCCATCTTTTCTTCAAGTTCATAATTCACTTCATATAAAACTTACTTTAGTTTAAGAACAAATCGTCGGGACTTGTGAATAATCTTCATGCAGCATACCTTCTATGGCTTCTATTATTAAAATAAACCTTGTTTGCTAATAGTTTGATGAATTAGATCTATTGACGTTGCCAGCACAGTGAAACTAATAAGTACCTACTCTTGGGCTGGAGGAAATAATTCGTGCGGATAATGCTCGTTTACAAAATCAGGTAAGTAGTTATATTCCCCTTTACCCTATTGTAAACATTACTTACGTACCTACTGAGTAAAAACAACCTGTTATCTAAAATCATGTATTTATGTATCTCATGAGTATGTTGATGTTTCATTACAAACACAATATAAAAAAAAACCGGCCAAGTACGTGTCGGACCACGCACAATGAAGGGTTCCGTAGTTGGAATGAATTTATCCCAAGAACAAACTTAACATTGTAGTTGAAAAACATGTTCTCCCATACATTCCAACTGAAAATGTAAGTTTGTACGCACAATATTGAGAGATTTACCATGTTGTTTCAAGATCATTAATTTTCCTGTAATCTATAGGTATAGAAATATTTTCTGTATTTTTATCAAAATTTGGTATGGTAAATTTCCGTCTATTGTCTTAAATAACTTTAATACAATTTACTTTAAAATTATGAAAAAAATATATTTGAGATCCTTGATATGTCACACGGTACAGATTGCGAAAACTCATTTATTTACGTTACACGTCTGTATTTGGGTAACAGAGTTTCATATGTGTACCAAATTTCAACTTAATCGGTCCATAAGATTCGGAGCAAATTGGCTGTGACAGACGGACAGACAGACAGACACAGACACACTTGTGATCCTATAAGGGTTCCGTTTTTTCATTTTGAGGTACGGAACCCTAAAAAAAGTAAGAATAATATTTCCAGCCAGTAACTAACAAAACATTGTGCTCACGTAAACTCGAGCACTATAAAATCCTCGCACCAAACACTAGCACCGTAATAGCGAGTAAAGAGAAAAATAAAACTACGGGTTTGGAACCTATTTTAAAAAGAAGTTTCCGTCTTAGAAACCTCAAAGGCAAGACCGGAAGTTTAAAGAAAGGCAGAGGCGAGCATTTCAAATGGAAAGTTTAAACTGAAGCTCGATCGAATTGATAAAGCCTTCGATGTTTACTCCTATGATTTTGTTAAGTCTAGTGGCTCGGAGCAAACGTAAAAGATGGCGGGTAATCAGCTCTTTGCGCAGCTTTCTGAGACTGTTAGGTATAACGATAACTAAATATAAGGCAGCGGTAGGTACTGCTTCGATTTTAATTAAAACATCAATCGCCATGATTTCCAGGAAAAGTGATTTGTCATTTATTAGTTAAGAAACCTTATTTTGTTTTAATAGCTGTTTGAAATTGTTTTTTTTTTTTGTTCGGTTAGGTACTTACTTGACTTAATTTATTTTTTGACTAGGGATCGTATTAAATAGATGAGTAAGTTTAAATGTATGTAGTTTGAAGACATTAAAATAGAATCCAACCTCACTTACTTAGGTACTGCGTTCAATCCTCTAAGTTCTGAAATGATATTTCTTTATTTTTATGTGTAGGGAAAGAGATTCCTCAAGAGTAAATAATACACAAAATTGCTTTCATTTTATCTATTTCAGTGTAACAAACATTATTCATTATTTTATACGTAGAATCATCTACCTACCTATTAAAGTTAGCTTTTTTTTCAGGTAATCTAAAGAGGACAAAGTTTGGGTTATCAGCGAAGTTTTACGAAGTCATTAAAGATAATGCCAACTTTGTCCAAACTATTTACATCTAAGCTATATTATTAACTAGTTAAATAATTGATAATTTAAATATTACACAAATTCGCTATGGATCAACGTGAACTTATTTAAATATGTGGTAAAGCTGGTACCATACAATGACTTGCGAAGATGAAGTTTCTGCATTCGATATGGAATACCGTATAATTCAATGAATAAGAGAGTATGATGGATATTTTAGAATCGGAGTGTTTGCGTCTACAGCGCGAGGCACACTGTTCTTACAAACTTAATGAAATGGTACTTATGTGAACAAAGGTGATTCGCACCTGAAAAATAACACGAAGCAAAATGAAACGCGGCATTCGTAGTGACAGATATTTACGCGAATGTCGTGTACCTCAATATTCAGTGAGTGAAATAGTTCTCCGTAGGTATTCCATATCTACTGCGTCACAACACTATTACCATTTAAAATAAACAACACATTGTGCAAAACATTTTCTATTCAGCTTTAATTGTATTATTTTCTATTTCAACAAACCCCTAAATTCCCTCCGTGAGAGTTGTGTATATGTTCCGTTTTTTTTTTAAATTCAATTCCTGTGAAGTGCTCGAAATCCATGACCGAACGATTAAATTTTATTATTTTTGTTGCCTGAATTGCGAGTGATAGAAATTTAAATATTTTTTCGTGCATTTATAATTTTATACGAATTGATTTCGAACGATTCAATTGCTTTGCAGAGTTATTTTGTTATGCTAGGTGATTTCCATTTTATTGTTCGGCGAAACCTCTTTAGGACATTGAGTTGCCAGAGTTTTTAGATTTTATTTTGACTTAAAAATAAGATCAATTTACAATACAAGCATAATTATTAACTTTGCTGACCAGCAGAAAATACCGAAGAATTTAGATAAAACAATTTCAGATTAAATTTTCTACATATGTATAATTGACAGTAAGACAGTTACTTAATAAACAGCCATTTATATCCACATTAATGCTACATTATTACAGTAAACTATAAAAGAAACAATGACAGAAGAGCATTTTAAAAAACATGAGCACAATTGATTGAAGCGACATTATTTTCCTACTTATCCAAAAAGTCTTTGGAGGTGTTATTCTATACTATTTTAGGGGATACGTTTTAGCTTGTTTATGCAATATTTACATAGTTCATAGATGTTAGCACGTAGTTTACATAGCTATATCTAGGTTATCAGTACCGTTACAGCTTCGCTCCCGATACGTTCTCATTCACCATGCATACTTTTACACCTGAAAATATTTATGTATCAAATTGGAGCGGTATTCATTACTCGTCGCCGCTCTATTGTTTCGGCTTTACAAATTTAGCGATGTTAAAGAAATCGAGAATGTATCGATATCGGGACTATCGTTTTTAGGCCTGTACTAATTATTCGCTCAGATAATCACGAATTTATCTTGAGTAACAGCTGACAACATCAAAGAAAAGGTGATCGTTAAATGATTTAAAAGTTGCAAAAGTTTTCCGGAAAAAAAATTATACCTAAGGTATTTTTTTTTTACTTTAAAAAGCAACGTTTGCCTTGTGCCAAATTAACATCAACATTTTAAAAGTAACATCGGCTTTTCCTGTTGACTGTCCAACAAGATATCAATTTCGTTAAAATTTCAATTCAAATCGACATCTCAAGTTAATTTTGTATTTTTTTTTACAAAATCCAGGAACTGGTTTATGGAGGTCAGATAGACAGTCGCTTCGTGAATCATACTGGTATGCAGCTGCACCCGGTTTGAGACTGGAGGCCGACCCCAACATACTTGAGAAAAGGCTAGACAGGTGATGCTGATGATCTGAAGTTAATTTTGTCTAGTTAAGGCTCGGTTCTTCGTTTTCTTATCGAGAGTAATATATTCATACGGGGCTAAAAGTGCTAAAATAATAAATAACTGGTCTCCCCACTACGGTTAGGTTAAAATATTTTCGACGTAACGTTTGATTCATGTGCTTGTTTTCATGTAGCAGAGCGCTGCTCCCTGCAGTTAGATTTATACCCGAAGATAAATCAGATAAATTGAAACTATACTCGTTCAGGGACTGAGTTTTTATCCATGTTAATTAAGTAATTATTATGAGATTAACATGGCTATAAATCTGGTTTTGTATCGTGTCGTCTATAAGTTATTTCAGGTTTAGTTCAGAAATGATGTAACTCTACAAATTAATATTATTTGTCCTTTTCCTGCCTTTGGCATGCAAGAGTGTCAGAGATTTACTCAATTTAATTTAGAATATTTATGGCTCCTTTTGAAGGGTCAATTATAGAATTTCTTTGATTTTTTTAGCGTTCACTCAAAAGTAGCACCTACTGAATGATAACAAAAACAATAATTTTCTCATCTTGATTCCGTATTTTCTTTACAATTCTTCAAACTTTGATCTGTATGTTGTTAAAAGCATCAGTTCTAAGTCCAATAACACATTACGATATTCAAATAGGACTTAGAGTAGCTACCGTATTTTCGTGGACAAAATGTAAAGACAGCATGTGGCATGCCGTTCAATAGGTACCCGACGTACACTTCGATCAATGAATCACACCAATCTTCGAATCTAAACATCAAACACTCCGTGTCTCTAAACTAGTTTTCACTAAAGAGTCAATTTCGAAGTTTCGTTTACTGTTCTTAGCAATAGCTTCCACATGAAGTAGTCTTCTAAGACCCGAGCGACGGCAGTCACTAGCACTAAGTAGGTACTTTCCCACGTAATTTTAACGAAAGTGACATTCAACTCGCACTTCTAAGGTACCAATATCAACTTTTAAAGTTAAGTGTTCACACCCTAAGCACTGACAGTAATTTTATCGTATTTCAAAGTCTTAGCACTGATAGGCTGAGCACGCAATATAAAAAGGCTCTGGTGATGCTGATGGTGTTGGCGGCGGCGGAGGCGGCCGGCGCGGGCGTGGGCGGGCCCAGCCGCGTGTTGGCGCGCACCACCTGCGATCTCCAGCGGATGGTGTAGAGTGGCTGCTGCCGCGATAGTGCTACTAACCTATGGGGGAAAGGAAGTGTTCATTTTGGTTTTTCATCTAGACGGTCAATATATCCGCCGATATTGAAGATCGTAACCTAGAAAGTCTATTAATTAATAAATTGGTTGCTTACTAATACATCAAGTTATATCTTAAACGCTTTTAACTTTTCAAAGCTTTGTATACAGCGACATAAAATTGGCTATACAGCGGTGTAAAATTTAGAGCAACACGCATTTTATAGCCAGCAGCGTAACGTATAGGATGTACGAAAAGTTTTAGATTGCAGTGGCACGCTTTTCCTATTGGCCATTATCAAAAGCCCGAAGTGCACGCGTTGTATTCGAAAAAAGTGTGGTCGAAAACCAAACCGTCCAACACGAAAGGCTGCAGAGGGCGCTTAAAAACTTTATTTACAATCCCACCTGTGTCCACCAAAAAGAACGCTTTGCATCGACCTCCCGATTCATCGACAAAGGTGTGTTTTCACACATCATTATTCAGGATTTACGAGTGAAAATGTCATTTCGGAAACACGCCACGTACCTTCTTACGGCTTCTTCTAATATGCACAAAGAAAAAGATCTTTGTACCCAAAAAGTAACTAAATAAAAGCATGCGCTCTTACGTATTTGGCACGTCGGTTGGTGTATTAAAGCCGAGGCCATTCATAAATAATGTATCGTAGCGTTTTCTTTCTTTTGGAAATTGTTTAGACCGCGCTAAAAGCTCAGCGGAAGACTTCTTTTGACTTCTAAGCGAACTAGCAACGTGGGCTGTTTACGCTTGCCGAATATGAATCGAGTAATCTCCAGTAATCTGTATCGATTTTTTAGAATTGTACAAGCATCGGTTTAGTATCAAAAATTCTTGTTTCCACACCAAAAATATAGCATGCATCATAGAGATTTACGGCGTGATTACACAATTTAGGTGCTCTGTTTTGATTAGCCGGACAATTGATCTCGTCAACGCTGGGGCCTGTGTGCCGTCATACGTGTTGAATTAATACATACCTAATGACGACGGTGTTGAGCCGCCAGGGCAGCGTGTAGGTGTGGTTCTTGTGTCGCGCGCAGAACGTGTACAGCAGCTCGCCGGCCGCCGCCGCCAGCCCCGCGCCCGCGCCGCCGGGCCCCGAGCCCGCGCCGCCGGGCCCCGCGCCCGCGCCCGCGGGGCCCGCCCACTCGTGCAGCGTGATGTTCCACGACCCGCATGACTTGTCCTTCCACAATATTTTTATGAAATACCACGCATAGCTGGAGCCGTAACAGCAAACAGTCGTCCGAATTTACACAGGGTTCTGATTTTCTAAAGCCACATATTTGTCATTGTTTTGCGCTGATTGTGCTATGTGCGTACTTTGAGTGGTATTTTGGGTTTACAGAGAAACGTCACTTCAGCTAATTAAGACACAGTTCAGATCAGAAAACCAACATTTACAAAAATATTTAGCTTTTCTGCTCTGTAAATAAAATACCTTTATAAAATGAATTGAGTTTCCACCACTAGAAAATCCACAAGAATAAATTGAAGTCGAGAAGATGAGTAAAATAAAAGTAAAACTCAACAGCTTTTTACCGTGGCTTACCTGTTCAGACGTGATGTCAATGAACAACTGCCGCTCAACGTTGGAGTCTAATACCCAAGTGCATTGTTGATAGAAAAACTCGTTCAGACTGCCCGTAACCGACACGTTCCTCGAAGATATTTCACCTAAAGCGAGAAAAACAAATTGAAGTCCTTGAGAATAGAGAAATAATAAATTGAAAGGTGACAGCGAGACATCTACCTACGTGGGCAATAATGCGACGTTAAGGCAGCGCGAGTCGCCGCAATAGCGACGTTGTAATTGGAACTTTACGATCTTGTTCAAGGTTTTTTTCGATTCAGTGTTACCCTAAGCGGCGTGAAACTGGGTCGTGGCACCTAATGTTCTCGGACGCGCCCCGCCGCGCCCCGCCGCGCCACCGTGAACAATATCCGACGCGTTTTTCCAAACGTCTGAGACGCGCCTCGAATGTCAAATAGAACTGTTTGTTTTTCGCTTTATGTGATTGGGGTCTATGTAGTTCTTCGGAGTTAAATTGCCGATTATTTCCCCCTTTCATTGAGATATCTTCATCGAGTTATCCAAGGATCGTTTCTGCATAATGTTTATAATAGCCGCAGTGTACAGGTGAACGCGACTGACGTCATGACGCTACGCTTACCGGAGTGAGTGGTGTATGTGCGCTGACCGCACATGGCGTCGTCGTTGAAACTGTATGCGGCCGCGTAATCAAAACCGCGGCTCGCGTATGTGTAATGCGCTACCGAGTACTCCAACCGAACACTCGTCCAACTCCGCACCACGACCGGCAACCACGCCGCCTGTGACAAATAACAATTACGTAAACTAAAATTTACAGTCACCGCAAAAGCTGAAATGAGGAAAAAAATACAATTTACAACAATACAGATAAATCTTATCTCCACATCTTTTATTTGGTAAAGTTATTAACTACATTTACTCGTAGCCAGTAAAAAAAAGTAAATATTTTGTTTAGATTCGTGGCAAGAACATAAAAACAGGATTCTGATCAGATACGCACCGTCATAATAACTATACGTACGTGTACAGCGTATTGACAAATTCAGCGTGCAGCGGTCTAGGCAAACGCTACGCAATAGCCATACGTCCGCCGCTACTAAGTAATTGAATTTTCAGGGGCGAGTCTCTGAGCTGTCGCCCCGAGCCGCGTCGTCGGCTGCCCACTAATAACAGGGGCGGACGGATGACATGTCGCCAGTTAGTCCATGTTTTATGAGTACCGGGACATGGTCCGCTACGCCGCTATCCGTTTTAGATACGGCCCAAAGTCCATTTTGGAACTATGTCAACTCGTAACAATTTGGCGCGGAAAAGCCACGCGCGAAAGCACTGTTATTAATTAAATTAAGCGCGCGTTTCACGATATAAGATAACAAGGCAACGGATCATAATTATCTCTTCGTTTTGTTACACGTGCCCGTCAAATGTAAACACATCAATAAAATTGAACATAAATATACCGGAAGCAAACCACCTTACTCTGTTGAATAACAATGTGCGATATCATCTAAATTTTCATTCGGGTATTGCTAAAACAATTTGTTCTGAATAAATATTTTACTTGGAACAGTATTTGATCGCTTCGATTTTGTTTACGTTACATTGATTTAACGTCAGAGAGAGAAGGGGAGCAGTAGTGGACCAGTGGTAACGGCCGTGATTTTCGAGTTATCGGTCGTAGGGTCGAACCCAGACAGGCGCTCTACGGTGAAACCATACACTTATAATGCACTAATGCTTATTTGTGCATTTTTACCTCATTTCACTAATTGATATTAGTCGAGCATTCAGTACATGATTAGCGGTCATCGCGTGTGCTCCCTCGCTCCTTTGTATTACCAAACCTTTGGTCCGGATAATATATTTAATTTGATTTTATAAGCAGCAGTATCACTTAACCATCCTCCTAGCTTCCACATGCGCTTTACTTTTTATAAGTTATTTCATCACCACTGCTCTCAAAACGGTGAAGGAAAACATCGTGAGGAACCCGTCATGTCCTATAACCAAAAATTCAACGACTTGTGACGTCTACCAACCTGCACTGGGCCCGCGTGGTCCATTACAGCCCACTCCCTCTCACCGAGAGGAGGCCTGTGTCCCAACAGTGGGAACATTAAAGAATGATTATGACATTGAGTTTTACCTATTCAAATACTATAACGACGCTCAGGTATTAGTTTAGGCTAAGAAATCAATTTGGGAGAGTAAATACAGCCTAAAGTTAGAACTGTTAAAGCCCAGTCGTAATCTCAAAAGAAAGTACACTAATCTGACGCTGAAAGAGTACTAAACATGCCAACTAAATTATGAAGCGGCATATTTGCTCTTAGGTATGAGTCCCTATACGCTCGGGTGGTCGTTCTACGCTTTATTGCTGTTACATACTTAATAGTAACCCTCTTACTTAATTATGCGGCGGGCACCGCAACCGGGCGTGCGCGGCGTCGCGGCGAGAGGGTTGCTCGTCCTTGCCCGTGTTAGCATAAGGTCCCAGTAACACGATAAATTTACTTTCTGTCGTATATTCAGAGCTCGCAATAATTAGATCATGCAATTCGGTTCCTGTTTGCTAAAGAGCCATTGTTTATTCAACTTGAAATTGAAAAGTATAATTCACCAAACAAATGTAGGTATCCATTTGTTCAGTAATTCAGTAACTCTATTGTATATTATGTATCGGTTCCCTGATTTTTCCTGTCGATTGCCCTCAATGTTTCCCTTAATATTTCAAGCAATTAACGTCAATTTTCTTGTCGATGGTTTCCGAATATTTCATTCGCTCAGATAGCTGTAATGAACGTCGATTCCAATGACTGTCACGTCGAGTACTGTTATTTTTTGAATTGCAAATAAGGGGCTACGTCATAAAGTTATAGGTTCTTTTTTAAATCACCTCATCTTGTATTCCAAATGGGACAGGTATTGAGTTGAGTATTTCAGGCGTTTTTAGTGTTCTTCACCTGGAAAATTGGAATACTTATAGGTGAACAGTGACTGCTTATATCAAAGTTTCTTCTTGTGGGTGGTGAATGATTAAAACGAGTGGTGGTCACAGAGATTGGATGAAAAAAAACCACATGTATTATATTAACTAGCTTTTGCCCGCGGCTTCATCCGCGTGGATGTCGGAAATTATAATCCCACGGGAACGTACTACCGGGATAATAAAGTATCCTATATGACATGTAATCCAGGTTACATCAAAATCTGAACATGCAAACTTTCACATTTAGAATATTACGTAGGATCAAAGTTGTCGTTTTAGACAAATTAATCTCACCTGAAAGTCCCCACAGAGACAGGACAGGTGCGTGCCATCACCAGCTACCAGGGCAACATGATCGTGGTAGTAGAGTGCCGTGTTCGACCTGCACTCACACCCCGCGTCCCCGCATGCGGTGCGGCAACCCCCCGCGCCCGCTGTGCCGGTCGGCTCCGCGCTCCACATTCTCTCCAGACGCTGGATCTAAGGAGAATCATGACTGTTGTAGATGAATCAAAAAACAAATCATGCAACATAGGTGTAAATGGGGTAGGTACATTTATCCAATTCCATGGTGTGCTTATAGATAACCTCCTAAAGCTTGGGTTTCCTAGGAAAGCGGTTCTGCCATATTATAACGGCCGTCATGCAAATCTATCATTTTCACCAGTATTTGACATTAAGTCAAACCCCGTTGTCCAAAGATTGAAATCACTAGATTTACCCTCACCATACTTAGTCACAAGTAAAACTGTCGATACATTATTAGAGTGGGCTCACACATTATTAAATAGGGTTTCCATGATAATCAATTGTTAAATAGAAATGCGACCGTCTTTTGACGCAGTAAGGCGAATCTAGCGATTTAAATCTTTACCACTAGGCTGCCATCATTTTCATGACAGCTGTCACTGTGGCTGTTAGTAATGGACGCCCAACTAACATTTTGGTGTCAGTTACAGGTTTTTTTATGACTTTAAGTGATATTACAGAGTAACAATTATCTCAGTTCTAACTAAAGGCGACATAGAGGAGTCAACAAACAAGTTTAATCCCATCGTCGGCACTAGAACTTTAATGGACGATGTAGGACAGCTTTGACAGTTAAAATAGTGCTAGTAACAGCAAGTATACTTAAGATGTTATAGCTTTAACCTCTATGTAACACCCAAGTCTTAACAACAGTGTTCGCTGACTCCTGTTAACGCATATTGTTGTTTAGTTATTGCCATGAAGTGTCTTATATACCTTTGTAAATGTATTTAGCTAAGTCTAGTATAACACTGTTAAGTGCACCAAACGCAGCACAATATTCTTGACTAACGATGTTGTAGTTCAAAGAGTGGAACAAATGAGTTAAGTGAAGATTTAATATTTAAAGTAAATTCGCCATTGTTTTGGTAAACTAACTATAAATATTACTTTGAGTTATTCAACATTTAACTACAAAATACTACATTTCTTATATTATTTGAAGCGTTCCATGAATACCACTTAATTTTACATGCTGCTGCTCAGGATTCAAGAATAAATAATAATATTAGTTTGAAGTGTCTATTTTTTTTTCATAACTTTTCTTTTAAATCTTTAATAAATCCTAGGCGCATTAAAATTGAGATGAGAAACATGGTATACATTTACAGTGAAATCACAATAGCAGTCATTTTTCACTTCCCCAACTTAAATAACTAATACTTAAAACGGCTACCAGTTTTATTGACATAATTCTGCTGTGTTGAATGATGGATGATATAGTCACTTTCACTCAAACGTCAGATCTAATTTTATTAAACCAACAGGCTTTTTCTAACTTGACGTACGCTAAAAATTATACATTTGATTAATAATGTACTCAAGAAGCGTTAACAAACTTACCTGAGTCCATTTTAGATAACTAATACGAGTCACGGTATCAAAACACTATTCTTAATAGGTCTAATAAAGTTTTTAGTGGCAAATCATTCTAATCCGAAGCTTTCCTACCTCCCGTAGTGTCAACCAACCCGACTATTACAACAGTAATACCGGTTAAAGTAGTAGCTGACGATGACTAAACGCTCTTGTGCAGTTGCTTTAATACCTTTGTATCACCGTACTATAGGCTTTCTATAACTCTTACCTGTAAAACTGTGGGCCTCTTTCGTGGTTATAAGTGAATTAGAGCATGCGCTAACTTAGTTGTACAGGTATGTGTTAACACTTTTATGTTCAAATGGAACTGATATACGAGTTATATATAGGTTTTTTTAACGCTATGGTGCTAGTTGGGCGCCGTTCTTCTAGGAAACCGTAGCTTTAGTGTGACGGACGCAATCTGGGCAGTCAGCCTCACTAACCAAAGGTTGGTTAGTGAGGCTGACTGACAAATCAATCTTTTAATCAGGACAAGCAGGTCAATGTCTCATTCTATTATATCGTATGGCTGTGGCAAACTGAGAGAAGATGACGAGCCAAAAAAAAGTTGGGTATCCGATGCTTCATACAATACAGGGTGGTAAAGACATGTCGCGTAACCTGTTATCATGGATTCAGTACAAGATTCTGAACCCTCTGCGTTAAAATTCAGTTTGCGCGTCGATATTCCTGCCAGCCTATTTAATAAGTTTATATATACTATTCCTTCTACAGCCTGAAATGAAGAGTGACGAGAAGTGTTGAGAGAATTTTCGAAATCACATTTACTGAAAAGTGACACTAAAAAATAACATTTCAACCACAGCAGGAATCAAAAATCTGCCACAGTAAAATCTGTAGCAATAAAAACAGTAAACATTTATCACAGTAGAGGCCTAGCTCGGGCCGCCCACGGCCCGTGGCTAAATAATAACAGCCGCACAGGTCGATTGATCAGGTTAAGCTACGCATGCCGCGGTTGGTCTGTGGATAGGTGACCATCTTTACATACCGAGACCCCTCCGTGCCTCGGAAAGCACGTTAAGCCGTTGGTCCCGGCTGTCATTCGTGGATATTTGACAGTCGTTACGGGTAGTCAGAATCCCGAAAGTCTGACAACCAGTCTTACCAAGGGGTATCGTATTACCTAGTAACTGGGTTGTAGAGGTCAGATAGGCAGTCGCTCTATGTAAAATACTGGTATTCAGCTGCATCCGGTTAGACTGAAGGCCGACCCCAACAGAGTTGGGAAAAGGCTAGGCAGATGATGATGATAAATTATCACAGTAGAATTTTGCGGAATAAACTTTTAAACAATTATATTTTATAACATTTGTACAATTTATTTCGTATGTTCTTTTCCGCCTGGAACTTGCTGACGAAAAAAAATGTATTTTGCTTCACAACACTAGAGTTCCAATTAAAAAAAAAAAACTGTGACACATAATGGTCTACATATAGGTAAATAAAATGTCAAAGCCACAAAGCAACCGATGATCGATGTAGTATAGGCACAACAACAATGAACAAAGTCTCCTTGTAGCAATTTTGTCCACGAAACGTAACTCTAACCTATCAAAGTTATTCGCCATTTATCAATCCAGCTGTCAGCTGTCCAACATTTGTTCCTACGTAGGTAGGATAGGTTTGTAGTTCGTAGAAGCTTTTTGAGGTTTATAGATAGATACCGTGGTGATAAAATTACCCAGTTATTAAGTTTTGTAGTGCTTGCGACTGCAAAACAATGCAATGCAATGGGTATCAATTTGACAGTTCAACAACATTCATAGCGTTATTTACGTAGCTGAGCAGATTTTTTTTTTTGACCGTAATGAAGCAATGGATTAGCAATATATTTCAGAATGATTAAAATATTAGACAGACATTAAGGTAAGTAGTCACTGCCCAGGGTGCACCTAACATACTAAAGTATCGGTACACCTAATTTTGATAGTCAGATTAGTCAGTCCACTTACTTCAATAGTCACGCTCTGGTTCGAAGCGGGTATGAACCGATGCGTGCAGAGCAGTCGCTCCTCGATATTCCAGAAGATGTGATGGTGTGAGGGTGCTGACACTCCTCCGTGAGCTGGAGACGAGAGCCCGTAGTGTGTCGCTGCACATGTGGCATCAGGAGATGCAGTTCCTTCGTGTTGTTCTATATAAAAAGTTTTATTGTCATATATTTAGTCATTAACCAATTAGGCCCAGTGGTATCGGTCTCGACTAACTATCGTGAGTTCGAACCCAGGCAGGCACTTTACTTTAATTTTATGATCACTGCTCTCAAAACGGTGAAGGAAAATATCGTGAAGAAACGGGCATGTCCTAGAACCAAAAATTCGAAGACATGTGACATCCACCAACCCGCACTGGGTCTGCGTTGTGAATTATGGCCCACTCCTCTACGAGTTTAGACAAGTAATAGCAAGATGTAGTTTTACCAGGATTGGAAGTGCTTCCTTCCATTTATTGACCGATAGAATGTGACAAAATACCTACAAAATAAAAGCAAATGATGTTTTAATACCACGTATAAAATTGCTTACAATTACATTATTTTTATTCAAGCAAGCGAAAATAATGTGGCAATATATTCTCTATACGTCATGTTTTTCCTCTCACCAGTCATTGTGTATGTCGCACATACATATAGAAGACACTTCACATAAACATTCACATTACCCTCAGTAAGCATCAGTAGGATTTAGCCTCTGAATATTATTTTGTCGCGCCCTTTTCTTTTTCACTTTCCATAAGTCATCAAATACCATTGTTTATGTCTTGTTGTGGAAGCGAAAATATCATTTTCCTTTCATGTTTTCCTTTTAATATTTCTAGTCATATCTAGTGTTGTTTACTCACCATCATGAAAAGCGAAGGCTCCATCAACAAACTCTTCTTCGTCTGGAGTTTGTTGGGTCGCTCTTCGGACCAGGATTGTCAAGTTAGCACCTTTGGACGTCACTGCCTGACGTATTAGGAACCGGCCTGAGGGATCCCGGGCCTCCCTCACGGCTGGTCCACATACTCTGAGGAGAGCTCGGTCCCCACGTTCAGACCTGTCTCTTTCCCCTCTTCCACCAAATTCGTGAAGACCTTCTAAGATCTCAATATGAGATCGACAGCTTTGTAACCTGGTTTAAGAGAAGCAAGTTTTAATTAAAGTAATCAAAAAGCTATACGGTAGGAAAAACAAGTAGGCACACTATTGGGGCTCGTCAAACAAACAAGGGACAAACAAATCCTAATTGAATTAATAAGAACAAATTAATAAGGAAAACCTTCAACAAAAACATTTATTGAACATTCGAAATGAAATTCCCGAATCATAAATTTATGATTTCTTAGGTCGGGTCTATCAATCAATTGCACCCCGGGGAGTAGGCGGCCCAAACAGACCGTTGCTACAGAATTGGGACTCACGATAGTTACTGGAGCACCATTCAGTTGTCTTGGAGAAAATACCTATCAAAGTACAACATGATTCACGGTATGTACATAATACATGATGTAATAGCTTGGTGCATTTTATCCAGTGATGTAAATCAATGCTGGGAGCTAGGCATCTACGAAACGGAAACATGGTCTGACCCAGTGAACTGGAGAAAATACGAATGCTGAACTAAAACCTTAGTTTTAGATTCTAACGAGTCTGTTAATCAGTACTTCGTTCTCATGCTCTTTTGTAACTCGATAAGGTTTTGCGTGCGCTTATTTCAAATTCCCGTATTTTGAGTCTCCTTTAATGAGTAGGTACCTACCGCGCTGTCACAAGCAAGGGAGGTCGCAATACATTTACAAAATATATGGATAGTAATATAAATTCATCCAAATTCCTTCCGCTCTATTAAACTGATAGAGGGCCAACACCATCAGCATTAGAACTTACCCTAACTGTAATAGGGGACATAAGGGAGGAGCGAACTCCTTAATTTGTCGAGCACTTACCTTAAATTATAATTAAATAGTGATACTTGGACGACATCGGTGGGCGCTCCGAGTAGGTGAATTACACACTGGGAGCGCCACGGACCCGCTCGGGAGTCGAAGTGTCCGGAGCGCCCTCCGCCCGGGCCGTAGCCCCGTACAGTGGCGCCACAACCCATCCGCGCCCCGCTCCCTCCGGACACTTCATTTGTCATCCCGCTACTATCTACTGGTATCCTATCCGCTAAGAAAAGAATTAAAAAAACTTATTTGTAGACATGTTTCGTAAAAGTAAAGAAGCATAACGTCTAGCTTAGTTTCTGTTCTGTCTCGGTATACAAAGGATAAGTTTTATTCTTCTATGACAACATAATTTATTTTGCAAATGGAAAAACCGAGTAAAACGAGAACAGAAATAAAACATAAAATGACGTACCTACAGAATTTAACTAGCCAGTACAATTGTGGAAAAAGCTTATTGCGGCTTTTATTATGGACAAAAAATGCATTTTTTAAATTTAGTGTTGTAGCTCAGTTTTGTAATTAATAACCCTTTCTTTCAGTTGGAATTTATGGACTTACTGCGGAGGTAATGGAGTATACTTTCCATGGTAATTTAAAAGGAGCTACTAGGTCTACATGGTGGCAGGGACTTCGACGCGCAACCTGTTTAATGGATGAACCTTCGTGAGTCAAATTTTCCGTCGGTTATTAAAAAAACCGGTCAAGTGCGAGTCGGATTCGCTCACCAAGGGCTCCGTACAAATTTGTAGGTACTTATGTAAATAGTTTTTAAAATATTTTTTTTGTAATGTAACTACAAATTTACGGTTTTGTTCCTTTACTTGTGCTACATGAAATTGCTTCTTGCCAAATCTCATGATTGTAGGTCAACGGGAAGTACCCTATAGGTTTTAATTTCGGAACATAAATGCCCGTATCTTTTGATTGCGTTGACTTAGAAGTTTAATTTTTTCACTGCTTCAAAGGATTGCAGCCCTGAGTATTTCAGCTTGATAACTCCACGCATTCCTGGTAAAAAAGGGTCTTGACTGACGGACAGACAGACGGACAACGAAGTGATCTTATAAGGGTTCCGTTTTCCTTTTTAGGTACGGAACTCTAAAAATTCTCTTCCATACCATACATTTTGACCTTATTAGGTATTGCTCTTTTCAATGACACAGCTTCTTTTGATAACTGACGGAAAATTTCTACGCTAGGGGGTCTAGAATCATGTGCTGAATTCATGGTTATAGTTTGCGTGTCGATGTCCCTGCAACCCTGTATATTATACCACTTCTGCTAGTTAGGTAGACGTAAATAATGTTACTGTCTAAAAATTTAAGCTGCTGTTCCAATCGTTAGCTCAGCGTGTTAAGCTTCGTATTCATGGAAAACAAAAGTTGCACAACATTATTTCAACAACACGGTTTTGTGTTACAGGAAACACGTAGCCTCGTATTCATGGTAAACTTTTGTTGAGCAACAGTTGATCAACATTGTTGATGAGCTACGACAAAGTTGCTGGAAACAAAGTTTATATCAATATGTCTTGTCCACACGCCAGCGTTAAAATGTTGCTCGTGGAAGTAGTGTTGTGTTCTCTTCTCTGTATCTAATGTATTCCAGACTACTGCCATGTTTATAAACTGTTTGCAAACATGTCCACACACGTCAACACTTGTTGATAAACAGATGTTGTCACTCGTCGAACGAGAATTTGTCAACATGCCGTGATCAACTCTGCAAAACACAGTGTTGCCAGCAACATGTTAACAGCAACTCAGCATCATGTTGATTAAACTTTGTATGTTTACTGTGAATACGGGGCTTAACTTGCAACGTAATATTCATACAGTTTGAGAATGCGACATGTTGCAAACACAAAATGATGTTGCTGCAACAATATTGCATAAATTTGAATAAGGGTTATATTTACCATGTTGTATATGATGAGTCAGTGCAGCCAGGGGCGGAGAGGCAGGAACCACGGTGGGTGGCGAGCCACTGCTGTCGATCCCCTCAATAAACTCGAGCTTAGCTATAAATCCGTTGTAGTCGTACGGCGGTACTAATGGCCCGGAACTGAACACAGGTAGCGTCATGTTAGGAAAGCTTCGTATATGTACAAGAATAAAGAAATAGTTTTGCTCTGGATGGTTGGATGTAAGGACTGCTCGGAGTTTTATGGCTATGTTTTTATACAGTCAGTATTATAAATAAGGTTTATCAGTCAGATCAGCAGATCAGGTCTTCTGTGCATAGCGTGACCAAGCTTTGTTTGTTTTTTTTTTTTTGCTAGTTATTAGAGAGCTCCCAAAAGAAAAAAACAAATAGTTTGGATCGCTATCGTTGGATACAGTGAATATGACTATACAGGGTTGAAACAAATTAGTTAGCGAAACTCCGTAGACGTTCTTATCATGATGACTCAAAAATAGTTGATGATTTTTTTTTATGTTTACGACCGTACATGATGTAGTTACTTGAAATAGGTAGGTATTAGTTTTTTTTTTGTAAGCTTCACAGAAGTGACAGGTATCATATTGTCTTTATATTTTTATTATTTCATGACCATTGATCTATCTCTGGGTATTCAATTCAGTGTAAAACATGCTTTACAAAATATTTCTTAGGTTTATGTGTGTCAGCTATTCAATAGCTTAATGTCGTGTGTGTAGGGACTTATGTAGGGTTTAATTTAATCTTGGATGTCGAACCTCTAATATAAAATGATTATAAAAATAATCATAGCCACGAAATTATGTTTAAGTCAAAAATAAGAATGAAAGATTGATTATTTAAAAACGTCTTTTGAAAAAAACAAAATTAGATTACCTTGTAACGGATTCTTTGAGTATTTACTTTAAAGATAT
The DNA here is from genome assembly GCA_963669345.1 of Gortyna flavago. NCBI lineage: Eukaryota > Metazoa > Arthropoda > Insecta > Lepidoptera > Noctuidae > Gortyna > Gortyna flavago. The sequence continues at coordinate 14,294,336 of OY770126.1, forward strand.
TCAGTGATTGAAAGTGTAGATTCCTCAATTATACAGAGTGGCGATTAGGTAATCACAGCGGTTATTACAATTTGTTATCAGTCTGTTAAAATAATAAAATAGTCAATTTTACTAAAAAATAGAAAACTGAATTTTTCAAACAAAATAAATTGCTTAAAAATTGGCACGAAATAAACCACCCTTGATAATAAGGCACTAGAGGCGCGGGCGCTATGGTATAAAAAAATCATCAAAACTTTATGGTATTGTTAATCACAAGTTAAGTTTAATGTTGCTAAAAATACTGAAACTAAAAAAAACGGTCACACGGGTAGAAATACGTACGTATGTTTAAAATACGTCATGTATGTTATGTCATACCTACGTGGTTTCAATTGATGTGATAACTAATCGCTACACGATATTTTGAATTTTTACTTTATAATGTACAGTCAGGGATCTTAAGTACTTGTTGCTTAAGTGAATTTGTCGTGTTATAGCAATGTAGCCATTTTATACGGCTAACAAAAAAAAAACTTGTTTATCAACCAACCTGACTTCGCTATTATTGCTTTAGCAAAACACAAGCTTATTTCCCAATTCAAAATTAAGTGATAGGCAAAGCTTACTTACTTGAATTCCAACAGAAGATTCGGTCCAGGATGTTCGAGCGTAGCCGTGCGCTCAGAGCATAGGGTGCCGAGCAGCGAGGCAGAGGGCGAGCTACCCGCCCGTAACGTCAGATAATCCGTGGTACAGTGACTGCGGAAACGATATTGTTTTACTGTATAGCTTATGAAAGGATTATACGGGCTCCGTTTCGAAGATTGTGTTTACGGATTTTCGACTTATTTCTCCGTTTACGGATTTTTGGCAGGGAATGTGGGTTTAGTAATACCGGATTTGTTGGTATACAAATAGTTGGCTTTGTACAGTTCTTTTCGTTTTTAATTAAGTAGGGAAGGAAACATCGAGTTTCTTACGTAATGGCAGGTCCACGACATGTGTGAAACGTAACGTGAAATGTAACATACATATTATGTTGCAACAAACATGCCGTCCAAATTGCAACGCAACATGAAATGTAACACAATGTTCACACAATCATTATGATCACAAATTCATAGTCAAAACAGCTACATTATTCCACAAAGACTACCATAGGTACCTACTTCCTTCATAAAACCATTAAGGCCCCCTGAGACTGCAACGCATTGACGATGAGTCAACGTGATAGATGAATCTTTGACTGTATCTTACTAACTTCACTAAAGAGGCGAGATACGAGCTAGTCTAACATGAATATGATCCTCAAAGACTACATTTTCTACAGTCCCCTCACTTCTGTGAATAGGTAAACTAATGTGCCTCCGGAGTTACATTTGTGTTTCTAACGTAAACTGAAACAATCTATGCCATGAAATTAAGCATTTCGTGATATTTGTTGGATATAAATATGGAAAGGTAGGATACTTTGTTTGTATAGGTACTGACAAAGATTTACTTTTACCCTCGTTATTTTCGGGTTCTCTTAATGCGTAATTTTTTGAAATTAAATGAAATTGTTTATTACGTTGAAAAATAAGCTAGATGGAGTCGACATTTCTTATCTGACTTTCTTCTCAGGGCTAGAAGAAATGGCGAAACAAACTCAGTGGTCCAAGTCTCTTTTAAAGTTCAGATATAATTTTGGCCAAATCATGTGAGGAACATGTCTGAAATGGTCTTTTGAGGAAAGATCCACACAAATTCGAGTAAACTTATCCAGTCAGTGCAAGCATTTGTCAGTAATCGTGTAGCTCAAACTTAAGGAGCTCAACGACTCTATGAACAATACCAAAGAAAGGACATTTGGGTAGGCCGCTTAAAGAACGTGAGAAGCAACGGATTTCACCAGAATGTACCTATAATCGAACTCGTAAGTGCTTAGTTATCTCCCTAAGGTTCAATGTCACTTGCACGTAATGTATCAACAAGTATTTTTGTCTATGTGACAGATTGTTTCAACCTTAGCAAAGTAATTTTTTTTTAGGAATTGTTTATTTTATTTTATTTATTTGTGCACTTACATCTGCCTTTACAGGATAACCCAATGCGATAAGTTGTTCTCAAAAGTGATACAGCAATTACGAAGTCGGTATTATTACAGTTATTGATTACAAAAATGTAACACTTGTTTGAGTAAAAAGAGTTTACGAGGGAAATAGTAAAACCTTCGTAAGTAAGAAACGTAATAACGTAACTTGCGCTGAAAGAGCGTGGTTCTACAAATGTTCTGAAACGAAATGATAACGTCTTTACAACGAACTCGTGGTTTCTAGATGTGCCATTACATTATTTTGTGGCGTTTTATTTCATTCACTGAAGAACGAAATTATAGTACATATATTATATATGTACTATAATTTATATGTACTATACATATAAATTATAGTACATATATTATAGTAGATGTAATTTTTATGTACAGCCAGGTAAAGTTGATTAACTCAACGAGTTAAAAGCTGGTAGTTATACAATTTGTATAAAAAATATCATTCCTATGAATTAGGATCTTGAAAGATTTTTATTTTTTACCCAGATAAGTATTTGTTATCTGGGTAAAAAATAAAAATCGTAATCATTAATTTTCCAAAACTACCCTTATAAGGGAGTCGGAGGAGGTGTTAAAGTTCGTAGGGGAAAGTATGAAATCCATGCTACTAAACTAATGAATCATTGTAGTGTACTAGTGTTAGCAAATGCTAGTAAATTAATAAATCATAAGAAGATAAAATATGTATTTCCATAAAAGCATCATCTATTAATAGGCCTGCTTAAATTACACAAACGAAAGTACTAAGAACCCATATCATGGCTGCAAATAGTCAGGTTGTTGTGGTAATGAGTACCATTTCCTCCATAGGTTATAAGTAATGCTCTGCTCACTTAAGCAACTCGATATCCTTGAGAACAGGCAGGAAAAATACTATGAGGAAAAAGGTTTTCTATCTGACCTTTGCGGACCTTTGAGGACTGGAAATCATATTTCTGGGCCACACATTATTTATCTACTTCTATCTAACTATTGAAGAGCTACTATTTGTCATGCTGAAAACTGCAAGAAAAAATCGAAAAAATAAATTTATGATAAAATAAAAAATAAATATATCCTAATAAATAAAATTGAAATGTTTGTTCGTAATGTCAAATTTATAAATTTTTACTATATGCACATATGAAAGTATATACGGTACTTACATAAATAACAATAAACTTTTTTTATTAGGGTTCCGCACAGAATACACACAAAACGCTTTAAAAAAAATCACATTTCTCAAAAGATCAATTCTAACAAACGTTTACATTAAGATGAAGATCAGGGAGCCTAAAAGGCCACTTTGGCAGAATCATAAAACAATTCATATCACGCAATTCATCTGTTTGACAGTTTCACACCTATATATCCCTGAAGGGTTAGGCAGAGATGTAACTATAGCATTTTACGAATCTCCATTCAAAACTGTCATACAGATGAATTGCGTGATATGAATTGTTTTATGATTCTGCATAAGTGGCCTTTTTAGGCCCCCAGGATGTTAGATCTGATAAATTCCTTTTTGGATCATAATATATTTCTTGTCTATTTATACCCTATAAAATCACTTTGATAAAATACTTGTAAGATTTGTATGTATAGAAGAATTTTCAATAGAGAAAAAAATCGTATTAAGTACATCTTTATATTTCCTGCAACATTTCTTGTATGTTATGATTTTCTTATATAATGAATGGCGTTCTTTGATTGAATCCTGGCTTTCACTAAATAAATAATTATGCAAATAACTTCTAACCACTTTACATTTCCATATGCAAACAGCTGTAGAAGTTGACATTCCAACGTGTATCATAACAAATTCGTTTTGAAAGTGATCATAAAGCGGAGCGTTTCTTTGCAAACTTTATAGCAAGTGTGTTTGCGTTAAATCTGGTAGCTAAAGTGCCTCGCTTCGTGTGAACATACTACCTATTAGTATGTTGGAAAACGTATTGCACAAAGATAGCACTTTTGTTTCTCTCTGGCACTCCTGTGGGATTTATTGTAGAAGTAGTATTAGTGGAGCAAAATGTATCAATGTGTGTACGTTATCATTATAAGTACTTAAATGTTGCAGATGTAACTCCTTTCAACAGAAAATACCGTGACTAGTGTTTTTTTTTGTGATGATTTTTTCAATTTCCTTCTGTTATAAAGTTTTTTTTTTTGTAAACGGCTCAAACCAATTTAATGATAGAAATATCTAAAAATACGTCCACCTCTTCGAATATAATCTGACCCCGTCGCTAAAATCACATTGTTCTCCATTAAAACCCCGATATCTCGCACACCAGTTGCGTAATATAAATTGAAATCTTTAAAAAAATACTTCCATCAAGAATTTCTAAATATATCTACAGCGAGCAATAACGGCGATGTAAAAATTTTTTGAATTTCCCGTCCGCCGGCAGAATCCCGATTTATTTGAGTCGCAAAATACGTTTCAATAACATGGTGAATAACTGAGAGGGATTTTAATAAAGGCTTTGCAAATAATTGTGTGTGAGAGTAAGTAATGACCAACATATTACTATGTAAGTATACCAAGTGTTATTACCAAGAGAGCCAAGTGGGCGGGATTAAAGACGGCCGAGATCGCTTTCCAGGAGCCAGGATCTAGCAATTACCCCAAAGCCGAGTACGCTACGCATGCTAATCAAGTTTATGTTTTGTCTGAAACTCCTAATTTAATGCCGATTTAATACAAGTAGCGGTCTCTTGAATAAAGCTATAATATTTACATAATAATGTTAAGTTAAGAGGCCCGGCACTAAAATATATTATTATACCGGTATAAACATTAGTGTTAATACTTTACCAAACCATAATCTAACTGAAACAAAAGCTGTTAAATAAATCTGAGAGTAGTGGCGACCTAGTGGTAACGGCCCCAACTTTCGAATTTCAGGTCGTGGGTTCGAACCCAAGCATGCAATTTACTTTATGTAAATGACTTCATCACGACTGTTCTCAAAACGGTTAGCATACATAGATAGTTTAATTTGCCAAAGTGTACCTCATTGAACATAATGTGGTGTAAGAACAATTCATACCAATCTGATCTGGTCTGATCTTTAAAAGAGACCGTGACTGGGTTTGTTTCAGTTTTTAGAGTAGTCAGTTAAGAAACGCTGACCTCATCTCGTTTAAAAAAAAATGATTTACGTGTTTGTAAAAACCAACTTTCAGAAAAATAATTTATCAAAACATCAAATAATATCTAAGAATGTTCTCAATTAAATAAAAATATGCAATTTACAACAACTGATACATACACTCCTAATTACATTACTTACTTAAAAATTGCAGTCCAACAATTCAACATCCACTCCACATAAATCGCCAAACCCACACGGCTGGAAGGGAGATACAGATGGCGATCCTTTTATATTTACTGAAAACGATTGTTCCCGGCTTTCAAAACGAGTGGATTTGATACGGGTTGATAAAAATACTTCCGAAACGAAGCTGGGAACGTGAAGCCTTTTTCATAAGCGTAACACACATAACCTTGTGTACCAACGGTAATGGTAAAAGGAAACAATAAAACAGAATTATTATGAAAAGTAGAAGAAATCTGTCACGCTACAAAACAGACGTTTTATGTGTAATCATTTTATGTAACGGCGGTGTAATAACTTCTTAGAAGGTAATGTTAGCTCACATATCTCATCTTTTATACTTTAAAAGGTAAGTCGAGTTTGAATGTTGAAAAGCTTTGGCTTTTTTATTACCTTACACAAGTGTAACATCAAGATGTGAGAGAGCTGGAATTACTATTGATCAGAGGGGCAATTCTCGTAATTATAAGAACGTTCACAGTCTGATCTCAGTCTCTATCTGTCAAAAATACCTCTAATTTGACAAGTTTTTGACATTGATTGTCGCTGAGATGAGATTGCGACTAGATTTTGAACGTTTTTAATTACGGGAATTGGCCTTAAGGTAAGTGGCTCACTGACGTATGGCCATGAATTAGGTACCTCTGCTTATTACAGTTGCTATACTTTATTAATCGGTTCTACCTAATACTCAATAAACAAAACGAATCGTTTTGCCTAAAAATAGTAGCATCTTTTTATTGCGAAACCCATATTCGTAAGATAATTTTACCTGTGATTGCTACTTTCATATGAGAGGGTCTACTATGCAAAGTATAAGGGCCTTTGCTTCATTATTGGTTAAGATACAAGTCTGAATTTTCACCAATGTTATTGGTTAAAACAGAAAGGGCGTGGACAGAAAGGAGACCCTTTCTGTCATTAACTTGCACACGTCATCCTGTACCAAAGCTACGAATTCTATCTACGTTCACTTGGCTTCTAAATTACCAAGTAGATAATCTTGGTGACATTCTGCCCTAATTATGCGAAGCTTCAATACCGACTGCCACAGCAGACTGCGTTACAATAGCAACTGAGTACCAACAGTCAAACGAGGTCACAGTTGTTAGTCTTTGGCTTTTAGGTTACGTTCTGTTAGAACAAGTACTCGTAAGTCAACCCATTGAATAAATATTCGTTTCTACAATATCATTTGTGCAAGGTAGTATAAGTATATATGTGGTTTTATGTATACCAAAACAACAAACCAGAGGAGTAATTGCGTAACACACTAACAGTAGTAATTGATTTAATTTTGACAGTTTAACAACATTCATTGCGTTATTCACGTTGTTAAGCAGACAATTTTTTTGAACATATGAATCAATGGATTAGCAATAATCCTTCATAATGATTCAGATTGTGATTGATAATGCGTTACGCAATTAGAGAGCAGTTTTATAGAGACGAAACAAAATAAATGTTAAACAGGATAACAATAACAATGAAATTCAACTTTTCGGAAACTGAACTGCTTCCGATTCAATAAATTTATTGAATCACTTCAAAACCGATTCCCGCCCACTCTTGGCCAATTTCGATACATGCCCGAAGCTATTGTAAACTGATCAAAACTGCCGAATTGCTAGTAATTAAAACAAAATGTAAAACCATAATAGCCGTTAACATAATAGGTTCTACCTTTTGCGTTTGTATTATCGCCCTGACCCTCGATTCGTTAAGTGTGTAATTATCGAGCTGTGACACTGTTGTCTCCAATATTGTGCAAACAGTTCATTGGTGTGGTACCTACTGTTGCGCTTGTTGTTGTTGTGTAGCCTGTAACGTTCCCACTGCTGGGACACAGGCCTCTTGTCTGTGAGAGGGAGTGGGCCGCAATCTACCACTCGGGCCTAGTGCAGGTGAAGGCAAAAATCGTGACGTAACCGGGTTATCCTAGAACCAAAAATTCGAAGACATGTGACATCTTGGGCCCAGTTGGTAGATGACAGCCCACTCCCTCTCTTCGAGAGGAGGCCTGTGTCCCAGCAGTGGGATCATAGGATAATTATACGCTCGACCTGAACCAAGATGGCGGCAAGGTCGTTCAAAGATGCCCATCCATAGATAATAATTACCCATCTCTCCACTAGTCCAAGGCTTGCTCTAGGATGCATATCCGGTAGGCTCTTAAATCCTTACCTATCCTACGGGCACGTCTTCCCTACCATTACCGCGCCCCCCGGTCTATTCCTTGATATGCAATGGTCGCTGTAGCACCATGAACATGAGGCTACAGGAGCTAGTGCGAATCTTGGGGTTCATTCGATTAATCGAGTCTGGTTTAACCACGCTGGGATCGGTGCAATTCATTCATTCATTCAAGTCGTCTTCTTTCATACTTCTCTATTAGCCGTCGTTTGAGTAGTCAAGTCACCCCCTTTTTAGCATATCGCCTTTCACACAGTCCGTCCATCAATTCTTTGGTGCTCCCCTACTCTTATAGCCATCTACATTCATTCTAAGTAGTTTCCCCACGTCATAATGCTACAGTAACAGATTATCTATTATGACAGAATATCCGTATGAGGAGAGCAGTGGTGGCCCAGTGGTAACGGCCGCGACTTACGAGTTGTAGGTCGTAGGTTCGAACCCAGACAGGCGGTTTAGTTTGTGTAAATTATTTCATCACCCTTGCGCTCCAAACGGTGAAGGAAAACATCGTGAGGAAACCGGCGTGTCCTAGAACCAAAAATTCGAAGACATGTGATATCTACCAACCCGCACTGGGTCCGCTTGGTGAATTACGGCCCACTATCTCACAGAGAGGAGGCCTGTGTCCCAGCAGTGAGAACATTATAGGCTGATTATGTTATGTTATGTTATGCGCATGAAGTCAAGTCTATGTCGTCGCTCATCTAACAATTATCCACAATAATAGTGGCCTTCGTGCCTTCGTAGTAACATACTCGTATTAGGTTATCGTTGATTGCTTGTGTAACTGTTTTTCTATTGGTACCCATATCATATCAGTTAGGAACGATAATAGGGACTGTTTTCGCTTTTGAAAGTTTAAATTTATTCCGAATTAGGGACTCAAATGTCACTGCAACCCTATTCTATGTTATGAAGAAAGCGTCAAGGTAGCCTGGGAAACTCAATATTTTCTTACGTTTTATGCAATTTGCAGGTCAATATCAGGCTGTTTGTAAAATTTTAAGTTCACGGGTTACCTTAGGGCAGCCCCCTTAAGGTCATGGTCAGTACCTAGGTTAGGCGTTCTTCAGAAGTATTTATTTGTATATTTTCAATTTCTTCCTTAGTTTTCACTGCAAAACATTATTTTATTGCAAAAGCTTATTTTGAAGTAAACATCACTTGATTTCTCTTAAATAGCTTGTAAAAAAGTAAGAGGAAAAAAGACGTTTCCGTTCGCCAGTCACTTACTGAGATTACGCAAATGAGACTTCTGACTGACACGCCCATTAAAGTTACTGTCCACTTAAAAAATATTAATATTTGTTCAAGAATGATTTCTCCTATCCTCCCTACACTTTTCCCGTTTTGACCCACATTTGACACACAAAATACTGCGAGACGGAATGCGCTCGCTGTCACCGTTTTTTTCCGCTGTCATTCACGGACGCGTTTTCGATCGCCTACATTTTCGGCCACCGGGTTATATAAGTGGCTAATAATATAATAATATTTTGTAATCTGTCTATTGTAAAGAGTTCAAAAAGACAGGTTCTTTATACCATTAAAAAAATGCAACGAATTTGATACCGTTGCTACATTGAAGAGTATAACTGTGGCGAGGCATGACAATGTATTACGTTTAGTGGATTTATTTAGTATAAATTTACTCAAAACATTGCCGGATATCATGTAAAACTTTTGAGGTTTTCATTTAAAATGCTTAATTATAATTATTATAAAATAACTTCGATAAAAGTGCGTGTGAATAGGCTTTGGTGAAATTTCGGTATTTATGCTTGTAGCCCTGTTCAATTAGCACCCATCAATCACGTGGATTTTTTGTTTACCTTTAGAAGTACCTAAACTAACGGAGTATAGGTTCCTATATTGTGTCACACAATAATTATGAACATACATAACTTTTTCTGATGAAAACATCAATACGAATCATATTGATGTAATCATCAAACTTTTGTAAAAAAGATCGAATACAATATTGGGTTGGGTACAATTTGAATGGCAACAAAGATTTGAACTCCATAAAATATCGAGTAAAAGTCCCCTCAAATGTCCCGAACATGTTAACATACATATCATTATGAATTGTATGACATACCTACCTAATATAATAAAATTTAATAGAATATGTGGATCCGTCTATCCATATGGGTGGGTATCCCTGACTTATCAACAGCTCTTTTCAATTTAGGCAAGACGGTATCCGTCCCAAACCCTTTTCAGGGGAACCTCAATATGGCGCCTTCTTTGTGAACCATCCACATTTGTTATACCTCATAAATTTAAATAAGTACCTGGAAAAAGTTTGTGTTCATTCGTTGCGTGGAACGGAAGCGTCGCATGATTGGTATTGCGGTTGGAAGGTAAGGAGTTCTTGGTAAAGTTCCCTCAACTTTGGTGACTTGACCCCGAGGTTACTTACCGCCACTTAAACTAAGTGTGTTGACTGAGAAGACATCGTGATGGCTTTTATTAAGCGACGGAACAAACACTATATATCGTCGGTTTTGGTGAACAAAACTCAGTTACATAAAGATTTGCGGCGGAGCCAACTTCCCATGGGATACTGCTTTCGTATTCATTTTCGTGTTTACATTATAATGCAGATCGTTGATTCATGTAGGGAAGATTTTTGTTTTAGATTTGTACCCAGTGCAAGTATTATTTAAATATCTATGAACTATAAAACAGTCCCCAAAAAACACCTTCGTCAATCCAACTCGAAGACAAACTTTTTACAATTACATATAATAAAATGTTAATACTCACTTTCTAGGTAGCAAAATAGAAGTGAATATGATCTTGACCCTGGTGTGCACGGAGTTAGTGGCGAACAGGTACCGGCAGCGACGGTGCGGCGGGTACAGACCTGGGTACCCAGGACTGGCAAGCACGCAGGACCCTGGGCCCCGACACGATACGTCTTGGTATAACCAGTCGCAGTCTGTGGGAAGAAAATGGTGATAAGTCTATGGTCAACAAAGTATCCAGTTGTTAACAAGGTGTAGAAGAAAACATTATTATTCAAAAATATAGAGGTCGCAAACGAGTCGAAAATAAATGCTTGGAATTAATATTTTAAGATCAGTGTAGAATGTCATAATCATTACTTTTCGTTATGAAATAATGATGACCGAAGTAGGAAATGTGCTGCATCTACTGCCTGTTGTGTTTCTTTTAATATAAACGGTTTCACCGTACATTACAGTTAAAGAACTTTCAAACATATTAAATAAACATTTCAGCGAAGATTTGCAGAGCACAAGAGTTATTCCGTTAATATCAATTTATATTAGCGGACTAACTCCTGTGCTCTGTAACAACTTTACAAAAATTACATACATTAATTATCATGCATCATTCGGCACGTAGAATTTGCATGATTGGGTTTCAAAAATAAGTGGGATTCGGCTCAATCACACCGCTGAACTATTGCACAGGTGTGTAATGAATGTTGAAAGTTCAGTTAAACTATGACTTCCTATTTTTATATTACTGAAAGTAAATAATTTTAAAACAAGCGCGCGTATCAACAAAGACAAAATTATAAACTAAGAAACTTTCCCTCAAGCAACATGTAAAAATCGAACAGTCTTTTACTGTTCATGTTGCCAGTACCAAATTCATGTTAAAAAATAGGATCTTCATATCCATTGAATGAACTTTTTTTTATCGCGGAGGCCAATTATACAAAAAGAAGAGGATATAAATTATATATTTTAAGTTTAATGTCCGCCCTAGCTAGAATATACAGGGTGGCATTGTGAACCCCTGCGTAGAATTCTCGTCGATATAAAAAAAAACAGCTATTCCATATATTTTGACCACTTTTCTATGAAAAAGCTTTTTTTTTTATAACTGACTATAATGTTCTACGATAGGTCTATAAGTAGGTATGTGCTGAATTGATAGTTAAAGTTTGCCCGTCGTTGTCCCTGCCAAGTATGTGGACTTAGAAACATTTACCTAACACTTTTTTTTTTCGGGGATATCCTCATGGATACCCTCCAACTGGGAAGAATGGAGGGTTATGTCGGACTCCTACCTACTAAAACCCCACTGTTCCTTCTAGTACCATGAGTCGGGGGCCCGGGAGATACTTGTACATTCGCCGCAACCCCGACTCACCAAGTGCGGCCGATCCCACGACCGCACGTCCTTTCATTAAGGCGCACATACTGCGTACCACCTCTTTGAGCCTGACTACTCGATTGATCCTGAGTCCTGACTGCTCGAAAGTTATAGATCCTAAACAAAACCAGGAAACCTACATAATAAGTTGTATATTTGACGTGTAGCAAGTAAATGATATATAAGTGTCCATATAGCTATATGGGTTGAATAGAGGCAATAATTATAAGGCAACTTCTGACGAGGGTCACCAACGCCCGCTACACTTGCGCTACTTCCGAAAATATCTTGACAAGACAGCTATCCTATACTTACGAGTATGTAGGTAGTTGTCGCCATATTTATGTCATCAACCGAGCATTGGGACACCCTTCAGACTTTATTTATTAATAATATTTAGCTGAAGACAGTTATAATTACTCACATTGTCTTATCAGATTATCACGTTAAGGAATGTCTTCAAAAATCGAGACACGATTCTTTAAATGGGTCGTTCATTACCATTGAAAACGTGTTCGATAGAGGATACAAATGTATAAGAGTAAATTGGATACCATTTAATGAATGGATACATTGCAGTGTAAAAGGCGATATTCTAGCAATTTATCATCACATGCTCATTCAATAGTAAAGCCACGTTTAAACGGAACTGCAAAAGATCGCCATTTTTATATTCAATAGGAAAGTATTTATTCTTTACAATCCTTAATAAAACAAAAAGGGGTATTTATATTTATAATTGTTTCATAAAGTTCATCTTGTACTTAGCCTTTTCCCAACTATTTTGGGGTCAGCTTCCTGTCTAACCGGGTGCAACTGAATACCAGTATTTTAAATGAAGCGACTTCCTATCTGACCACCAACAACACAGTTGCTGGGTTATAGTACGAGATCCATGGTTGTCATACTTTCGGGCTTCTGACGACCCGTATATTGTCGCTCGCATGACTAAAAGTCTTATCTCATTAGCTGATTAGAGTTAGGACAACTAGATTTTTCTATTCGTGATTCTTTAAATTTTTCACTAACCGTCGTATCTCTGTTATTTGGATATCAAAATATAACCATTATGAAAGGAAATAAAATGTAAAGAATCACGAATAGAAAATGTAGTAACCCTAACTCAAATCATCTAAAAAATGAGATAGGACTTTTAGTCATGCGAGCGACGATATAACGACTGCCATAGATCCACGAATGACAGCATAATCTTTGCGACGCTTAAACGTCAAACATGTATGGTTAAACAGTCGCTATCTAATCATTACTTAACTTTAAGTAACGTTTATAAATAAAGAAGTTGGATAATACGTAAGAATACTGGAGACCTTATCTGGTACATATACACTAGCTATTTCCTTATTTAGGGCACGTTTAGTTTCACATATAAACCAAATACACATAGTTGGAAGTAGTATTTTTCCTCACAATGAAAACGTTATGTCTACATAACAGCGAAAACCCTGTGGTACCACAATGAGCCAAGGACGTAAAACCGGAAGCCACTATTATATCCCACAATATGGACGAAGGAAACGGTCATCTGCTTGTTAGTGAGCCTCCCACCGTTGAACCTTCCTACGGAGGATAAGGCTAGTTAAAGAATAGTCAATCATGTCTCAGCTTTTATTCGACCTGTCTCATTAGCAATAAATCAACTGTAAGACAAAAGAGGCCAAATACTGGCACAAAAACTGACGGCTATATTGTAAAGGTGAATTATTCCGTGAAGGGCCGCCGTAATTTTTCTTAAAGAGCAATTTTCGGCACATTCATAATGTTTTCATGTAAAAACTTGTTTTCTTAAAGCAAATTGTGAAATAAAACCGGGTATGGAGCCTTTTGAAAGATAAAACATCCTTTGAGAGTCCAGTTTTTACGCAAATATTAGGTGTTAAATTTCGGAATGGGATACTAAGTAGAAATCTAAATAGAAATAATTATCTTGTTTACGAATAAAAATTATCAAAAGAACCATTTCCCACCTTGAATTTTCCTTTACTGCTGTTAATAAAAAATACAGTAGATATTTAATGATGCTATGTTAATATTTACCTGTGTGGGGTATTCGCGAGCCGCCCCTCGGGTGAAACCCAACGCCTTGGGTATTACTTAGCGACGTGAAACTGAAGAACGCGAGGAACTGTGACCTCACAGTCTTTTCTGTTATCCTGGTAACAAAAGGCTGTGTTAAAGGCGCTTATGAATTTTTGTGTGAGTAGGGTTCACAAATAATGAAAAATGACATAGATAACTACTAATGAAAAATGTTACGAATTTGACGTAGAGAAAAGTTCAGTTGAAGTTCAACTTTTTTATTTTTTTTATTTTTACGATGATAGCAATCGGATTAACTATTTCGAGTCACTGTCTGGCTGAAGCAAGCATGTTGTCTATATTTAGTACTAGCACGACTGCGTTGGCGTAGGTATATTTCGGAAAACAAATTGGATATAATAAGTTTTTTTTTTGCCTTAGTTACTCCTTATTACATTTGCTATCTGCCAGTGAAAGTCCCGTCAAAATCTGTCGAGCCGTTTCTGAGATTGGTATGTCTGTTTGACAGACAAAAATGTATTATAGGTAAACATCACAGGTGCCCATACGGTCGATCGCGATCGACCGGTCGATCGCGAGAAGCGGAAGACCACCAATGTCACGCTTCGACATCAGCATTACGATAATTTTTCATTTTTAATATTTTACAACTAATATTTGAATTTATTTTTGTAATATTGAATGATAATAATTTATTAATAATTTATTTTTGTAATATTAATACAGATTTGACTCTTTGCACTTAATGTAGTTTTACTTATGCAAATGTTTTGATAGGTCGATCTGATATATATACTTACTTTCATATGCATTTCAATTTTATTTATTTGTATAAATTAAAACTACGTCGAATAAATCACCAGCAAGTTTGTATCACGAGTGTTTGCTATTATTTTGTTTTCCGACTGCGCTGCCCTCACAACAAATAGCAGCACACTAAGTATATCAACTGACATAAAATCTTCACACATGCAGTGCTCTGTGCACGACGCCCGCCAGTATGTAAGTTCATAAAATCAAGTAATTCAACGTCGTCAGCTGACAAGAGCATTTGCAGCACTCCCTGACAACCGGCCACAATTCCGAATCGAGCATTACCGGTTCCGCTGTGACGACCTTTTGTTCCGATTCCGACTGCCGCTCACTACCGGAATTCGCGTTTCCGAACCGAACTGCAAATGGAGATAAATTCTGAAATACTCCACGTGGCCGCGTCGCTTCACTATCCGGAAATAATGCTCATTTGAGTGCCTGCCGTTTCCATTAGCGAATGAAAATGTAATTAATTATTGTTCATTTTGGTCGGATTCATTACCACCACGCGAGTAAACTGGATTGCTTAACGAGTTACGTTTAATGATCGATGAATCTACACGCTTATGCTTTGGATATCAACTATAAATATGTAGATATATGTAAGAGGATAATGTAGTCCGCATTCTGATATCCGTAGCGGCGGTTTGCCGCAAATAATGAGTTTATTCTGATACGGTTATGTACAGCGGTCCACAAAATATTCCTTCGTATGTACAACATTAGGGTTGAACGCGATTATGATAAGTACTTGCGCAGCTTTTAGGCTTCGAAAACCTAAGTATACTAATTATGAAGGAAATTTTATAAAAATAGAATTTTAAGAGCAGCCTGTTCAAACTTTGCTTACCTTACTGAATGCACAGAGCAACAATTTAGGAACGGTAACGACCATTTAATTTGCCATTTAAGATAGTTGAAATGCTGAATTTAATTTTTGTAGCAGACTTTTCAGTCTTTTCACTTACTTGTATTATTTTATCGCAGCGTGCTGTAGAAAAAGTGTAAGCAATTCGTGCTGGTTTTCGCAACTCTAGCATCAAAGGAGATACTTATTGGATTATTTAGCGAATGTAGTAGCCAATAACGGCCCCGACTACTTACCTAAACTCTAAAGTAGAAGCGCCGTGGTCAGCGAACAGCACGACCGGTGGGGTATACCGCTCGTTGACACCGCACAGCCGGGTCTCGGCCGCGCCGCCCGCAGGCACTGCGCTTGCGCTGCCCAGCTGCAGCCAACCTCCCACGCAGCTGGGAATGAAACATGTTTTAGTTAAAATGTTTTAAAAGTTTTTTAAGGAACAATATGCTTAAATTAACTATAGCATGTATTTGTGTGTGTGTTCCTATAAACCAAAAGTCACAATCGTGAAGATTTCATCGTAAAATTATTGTATATTGGAATGGAATGAACAAAAATATGTGTTACCGCCAACGGATACATACGAAATATTGTGCACAATATAATCCAGACCTATTTGTCTTGGATCCGACAACGACTGCGGCACTCGCTGTGGGCAAGCCACCGCTGCCAACATTGTTAGGTATACGCATAGCTCGCATAAAAATGTACGAGACATTATGTGCTCACAAATACAAGAGATTTTACAATATTCTACTTTATGCTACTGCATTATCAGGAATCATCAAATGCTCCCGTATTCATAGTCAGGTGGGTAGCACATTAATCAAATACCGTGTACATTTCTGAGATTCCGGTTATCGCAACAATACGGATATAATACGCACCGTAGCTTATAACCTTAGTGTTAGGTCTGTCGAAGCTTTGTCTAGTATGGAGCGAATGATTACAATCTTAGTTATGTGCTCATGTATGATCGACATCCAATCATCGGACAGCGTATAGAGCGTGACTTAGACACTAATAGCTACATGATGACGTCAAGACTGTAATTTGTCTCATAATACCTAATATGGTCAGCACAGCGAACGACATAGGCGGTATAACCTTTATACGTATAGACAGGATATCGAGTCAACTGGAAAAAAGAAATGGAAGCCATTGCTTTGCGGTTGGATAATACAGGTTGAAAATAAATAAATAATTGCCACGGATTTATTTTTTTATTATTGCATAGATTATTTCCAAGCCTTCAATGCGCCTTACAAAGCAAATTGTAACACACGTATTGAACGATATATTAACATGGACGGTGTCTATCATAAGACGATCTTCTGGAAATATTCAATTTGACGGGACATTGATCATAGCAGTGTGAGGAAACATCGGACCCGTCACACCCGATTCTTTCCCACCAATCACGTTGCGGTTCATATAACTCTCATACATGCTCAGCGAAACTATGATTCCGATCGACGGATCTGATTTTATAGATTGCTTTTTAGGATTCTGCATGTGACAAGGATTTTGATTGGTCCATCTGTCGGTCTGTCACAAAAATTTTCTACACCCTGTAGCTTTTCAATATTTTCTAAAAAAATATAGGTATTGTAGGCTAAAATTAAGATTGAACACACTTAAGTAGGTATTATAAATTTTACAAATAAATGACAACCTTTATGCATTTGATTTGTTAAATTGCCTTTTTATTAGGATTATTTCTTTCTACCTATAAAGACAATGGTTGTGATGGCCAATTCGTGACCAAAGCGAATGCAGCTGTACCTAATTGTTTTACAGGTTTTAAATCCTTGTAATTTAAATACTTAATAGGTGATAACCGAAATTAATGTCATACGTAATTGAAGCATAATTCAAAATTATTTATGTCCAGAACATAAAACCCGTATGTTCATAACAAATAGATTGGTAAATCAGGTTAAAACAGGACTTAGTTTCCGATAGCATAGATAATTTCGGATTGAATTCATTGCTTTTCAATTAAGCTAAATATGTCAGTTAGCCGCAAGAGGAATTATAGGCTAATATTTTAAATGGAGTCAGAATATTAATATAGGAATTCAGTGAATACAAATAGATAATAATGCTATTTGTATTCACGAACTATAGGTAATAATATATGTTGCGACTGAAAGTAGAAATTGACTTGGTATCAAAATGTGTTTACTGAAATCGTGATCTGAATCTATCAAGTTCTTTGCGTAATAATAATAAACTCCTGTAAAGTTTGTATTTAATGAACTCGAGATTATCATCATGAGAGAGATGAGAGAGAGAGAAAGATTGGTTGGCTTCTTCAAATATAGTATAAAAATTTTTTACGAGATGCAATTTGGCCGCCGTAACCGAAATTATGTCATAAGGAAATTAATATATTTTATTTACCTGGTGCCATTAAACTTTCCGACGGAGACGAGCCGGTACAGCTGTATCTCGACCCGCTGGCCAGCATCTGGCTGCAAGAAGTAGGAACACGCACCAGGACCCTCGATGGAAGGCGACTTGATCTGACCGAACGTCTTGCCAGACTTGCTCTTGAGAATTCGGGAGTCGATTGTGATGTTGCACACTGAAAGAAAATGTGTATTTAGAACAAATTCATGTCCCAGCTGCTTACATACTCGTACATACACAAACTCACGCCTTGTTCCCATGGGGGGTAGGTAGAAACAGAACGTCATCTGCTACGATCCTTACATACTTCTTTTGAAACGTTTACGTTCATACATCTGCTGCTTATCTACATATTTTGTTTACTGTAAACTAGCTGCGCCTCGCGGTTTCACCCACACAAGTCTTGATTCTATAGGAATACCGGGATTAAAGTACCCTATGTACTAAACCAGATCATAGTCTAACCATGTGCAAAATTTCATCCGTAAATGCGTTCAGCCGTTGTAGCGTGAAAGTTTAACAACAAACATCCAAAGAATCAAATCTTTTCTCCATAAAATATTCGTTTAAATAAAGCAGGGAAATTTTAATGTGACGTGTATAACTGGGGTTGTTATGGCCACAACGCCGTTGACTAACGTGAAACCAAAGATTGCTAAGCTTCATCTTTCGCGACTGTGGTATAAAAGGTAGAAAAGGAATCATTCATTGGGTTCTTTATTATTAGAGCGCACCTCGACGAGGTGAACGCTGAAGTCGAACGGAGAGCCTCCCTCCCGCCAGTTGAAGACCCTGATGATCCTCTGCCTCCCGTCACTCCCGACGAAGTGCAAGACATCATAAAAGGGCTCGCAACCCGCAAAGCCCCCGGTTCGGACGGTATCACCAATAGGGTGTTCAAACTCCTCCCCGCTCCCCTCATACTGCTCATGACCGCCATCTTCAATGGCGCCCTGAGCAACAACATCTTCCCCCAAATGTGGAAAGAAGCCACAGTCATAGGCATCCCTAAGCCAGGCAAGCCCAAGTCTGAGCCCTCCAGCTACCGCCCCATCAGTCTGCTCAATGTTTTCGGCAAAGTCTACGAGAGGCTTATTTATAAGCGCCTCAAAGACTATGCCGAAGCAAAGAGCCTCATCCCCCCCGAACAGTTCGGTTTTCGCACGAAGCATTCGTGCATCCACCAGCTCCACCGCATAGTCGAGCACATTAGCGCTGCTTTTCAGCGAGGTGCTTCGACAGGCGTCCTGTTCTTCGATATAGCGAAGGCGTTCGACAAGGTCTGGCACAATGGCTTATTATATAAGCTGTACCTGCTAGGTGTGCCAGACCGTCTCGTGCTCATCTTACGAGATTTTCTGTCGGACCGCACCTTCCGCTACCGTATCGAGGGCGCTCTCTCTCCCCCTCACCCCATCCGCGCCGGAGTCCCCCAGGGTTCCGTTCTGTCTCCCCTCATTTTCACCCTGTTCACTAGTGACATCACGAACAGTAAAAAGGCACAGTTGGCGCTCTTCGCCGACGACACTGCCATATACTGTTCGGGTGTCAACCAGTCATCCATAGCTCGAAACCTCCAAACCTCCGCAAGCGCCTTGAGCGATTGGTTCCGGAAATGGAGAATCGAGGTCAACCCCGATAAGAGTCAGGCGGTCATCTTCTCGAAACCGCGCAAACTACCCCCCCCCCCTCCCGCGCCCGATCTCTATGTATGGCAAGCCGATCCCCTGGGGAAAGCGAGCCAAATACTTAGGTGTCATCCTAGACCACAACCTCACCTTCAACGAGCACATAAAGACGGCGCGTTCGCGCGCCTCTTTCGCTCTCGGTAGGCTCCACTCCATGATAACTGCCCGCAGCAAATTGTCACTCAAGTGCAAATTGCGCCTCTACACCGCGGTCATCCGTCCCATCATGACCTATGCTTGCGTAGTCTTCGCACACGCCAAGCCGCGATTTCTGCATAAAATGCAAACCCTCCAGAACCGTTTCCTCCGAAAGGTCACGGGAGCCCCCTTCTATGTCCGAAATGTGAATCTGCATCTAGATCTCAGACTCCCCACCATCCAGCAGTTCATGAAACGCCTCTCCAAGCGCTTCTTTGACTCTGCCATAAAGCACCCCAATCCCCTGATTGCGGCGGCCTCCCGATACACTCCCTCCCGCATAAGTAGGATTCGCCGACCAAGGCATACCCTCACTATCCCCGACAACGCCACTACCCTCCTCCAGGAGAGCAGTAAGGCCACGAGTACTCTCAGTCGACAACACAAACACAAGCTCAGACATCCGTCCTTCCGTCCTCGCCGCCGAGGCCCGTCGCGACGTCCCGCACCATCACCGTGCCCGCCCCGACCCTTGCTCGAGCCAGCCCACGCAGCTGAGCCTGTAGTTTTAAATTCGCCCCTAAACACTAATAATAATACCGATCCAGCCTGTCCCTTGCTGTCCTCTTCCAGCGACGCCCTGAGCCGAGGTCCGAACCCCGCAGGGGGTTACCCTTAGCGCTGTCGCTTAGTTTTTAAGTTATTGTATGCCCTGGCTGGAGGCCTTAATTCGAGGCATCCACAGGAAAGTCCGGTTAAGCAGTAGCCATCCTCATAAAAGATGAACTGCGAGATGCCATTTAAAAAAAAAAAAAAAGGTTCTTTATTAGATTAGGTACCTACTAGTTCAGGCAAAAGTATTACGTACCTACCTACTTTAATTTGTCTGGTAGAAAAAGTTTCAATTCTGATTCGAGATTGGCATTTCTCCGAAAAATGGTGTTAGACCCGTCCCTATCACCTTAATAGCTTAATACAGTCAACGGCGACCTGCGAAAATATGTTTTCCAAAAACCTTAGTTTAACCTTCGGGACGAGACAGTTCGGCACATTTTTTGTAAAAGTACCTTTCCCGAACGGCATCCTAACTGCGTAACACACAATCAATCACAATCTGATCGATTTTGAAGTATATTGCTAATCCATTACTTCAAATGTTCGAAAAATTTGTCAGCTCAATAATGTAAATAAAGCAATTAATGTTGTTTGACAAAATGAAAGCCATTGCTACTGTTAAGCCTTGTTTTCACCAACATTTAAATCAACTGATTAAATATTTAATCAGTTCTATATTTAAAATTTCCTTAGGAAATTTGACATAAACCAATTGTTTATATACCTAACCGGTGGTTCCTTCACGGAATTCAAACGGGTTCCATACGTGATGACGATCTCCTAACTATATTGAATGTGATTGATAAGGGTTTGATTACACTTTCACGTCGTATAGAATCCAGTTGATTTCATCAGATCCATTACCTAGACCGTTAAAATCGTAGTTTATTGATAATGTGTTGAAACTAGACCACAGATCAGATAAAGGGATCCTAAACCCACTGTGTAATAACAACGGCAGTAATATTGACAGGTTCAACAATGGAGCACTTTGCTTAACAAATGAATATAATTGCTGTTCGTTTCGATCTATGGGTTGTTATGAATTTAATGGGTTATTGAACCAAATGTAGCGTTTCGTGGTGAAATGTTGTTTTGTAGCTTATCGTACCTTTTTTTTTGTTTTTGGGAGGATACCTTCAGAAAGTACCCGACCACCGGGGAGCGAGGTCGGGGAGTGTGGGATTTTTACCTCACTAAAACCACCCCGGTGATCACCATCAACACATAGGGATGGTCCCAGTTCCTCTTAAGAGACCGGGAATTCCGGAAAACCCTTTGTGCAACAAGTGTTGCACAGGGGGTTTTTCGGAATTAGTCTCTTACCTCCATGGGACTCTGGAGACTCTGGGGGGTCTGGAGAGTCTGTAAAGGGGCCTCCCCTGAGCCTCGCTATGCACTGCGCCACCGTCTTCCCTGGGGTCACTTGGTGGGCGGACAGAGTCCCCACTCTGTGCGCCCGCGACCCCAAAATAGCTTAGCTTAACGTACCTAACAACTATAAATATGTAAGTATGTCTCGATATTTGTGTAGATTCCGAAAAATATATACTTTTTCATGGACACCGAAGCCTTATATCGGTAAGCCTTTGAAAATATTCAAGCCCCTCAGGATATATTCAAGTACTTAACTGTCATATTAATGTCTGTTCCATTTGAAATCTTCTAATGTGTCAGAGTGGCCGTCGCCTTTTGAGATAGATACATTGCTCGGAGGCACTCGGAGGTCTATCTTAACACTTTGCCTGACTGCACGGCTGGCTCGTTCTTTTGTCGAAGAATCCACTTTGCTATTCAACGTGGCAACGCGGTCAGTCTTCTAGGCATGTTATCTATTTAACGCATATTTCGATGCCTAATTTACCTAAGTGCAGATATTTTATTAAAAGAATAATCAGCCTATAGTATCGCCACAGCTGAAATACAGGCCTCCACTCGGTGAGAGGTAGCAGGCCGTAGTCCGCCACGCGGGTCCACTGCGGGTTGTAGTAGATGTCACATGTCTTCAAATTTTTGATTCTAGGACATTCCGGTTTCCTCACTATGTTCTCCTTCACCATTTTGAGAACAGGGTTACAGTGGTGATGAAATCATTTACACAAAGGAAAGCGCCTGTCTGGGTTCTAAAGTAATTAAGTCGTAAATCGCGGGCGTTACCACTGGGCCACCACTGCTCAATATGTGCAGATACTTTAACTATTGATAAGTTTGTAACTATGATTTTTTTAGGGTCCCGTACCTCAAAAGGAAAAAACGGAACCCTTATAAAATCACTAGTGTGTCTGTCCGTCCGTCCGTCACAGCCAATTTGCTCCGAATCTAATGGACCGATTAAGTTGAAATTTGGTACACATATGAATCTCTGTGACCCAAACACAGCCGTGTAACGTAAATAAATGAATTTTGAATGTGGTTGTCATTTTAGGGGGTCAAATAGAAAATTAAAAAATAAAGTTTCACAATCTACTGTGTGACTTATCAAATAAAAGGGGTATCTCAAATATATCTTTTTCATAATTTTAAAGTAAATTGTAAGAAAGTTATTTTAAAAAAATAGACAAAAATTTACCATTTCCTCCCCCTTATCTCAGAAACTACTAAGCCTAAAATTTTGAAAAATATACAGAAAATAGTTCTCTTTGTTTTTACTCCGTGTTCTATACCTATAAATTACAAGAAAACCTATAAGAAGTTTGTGGTCTTAAAACAACATGGTAAATATCTCAATATTGTGCGTACAAACTTACATTTTCAGCTGGAATGTATGGGAGAACATGTTTTTCAACTACAATGTTAAGTTTGTTCTTGAGATAAATTCATTCCAACTACGGAACCCTTCATTGTGCATGGTCCGACACGCACTTGGACGGTTTTTTTTTTCCTCAGATCAAAACAAAATACTGCGTCGGGTAATACTTAAATTATGTTTTAGTTTGTTAGTGTATTCGAGAACAAATGTACCTACCTACTTATTGAGTTATTTTAATAGCACACCATTCATAAGTTGTAACTTCTAATGTTATGTTGTGACCAAAATCTTCCTCATCCCTATTTATTGTGCAAGATATGTTATTGTGCCGTGTGTTTCGTACCATAAAATTAAAAAAAAAAAACACCAGAAAAGGAAACATATCAATGATAGCTTGGCGCTGTGCCAGTCGCATAGATAATAATTGAATTTCTTGTAACAAAGATACATCTTGTCTGTGGAGAACAGTAATTTTGTGCGGAATAAAACTGGTAGAACTGGTGTGGTGGATACAACATGAAACCCAAGACTCTCATATACAACGGCCAATTAGCTGTACTTAAACATCTGTTGCGGTCGTGCAGAAGAACTGCTCAAAGAAGTTAGTTATTTAGTGAAATAAATTACTAACTTACGTGTCTGGTTGTGAAGACATGAGAGAGAACTGCTAGTACTAAGTAGGTATGTAGGAGGGCTTGTTGTTGTACAGCAATGGAAATTAATATTCAGCACTGTGACAAAAATTTCACAATCCGTGTACCTAGTTTTTACCAAAGACTATACAAATTGTGTAGTTTTTGTCTTGATGCAGAGAAACGTACCTGACACCTATCTACCGACATTACAGTATATTTAAATACTTGTTTCCAATAATAATTGACCTTCTTTTCACTCGAGCAATCATGTTTAGGCTTTTCAGAATGAGATACTATTGTTTTTTTGTAGTTATAACGCAAAGTGACCTTTAAAATTAGGTATTTAAGTTGTTTTTTTTCCAAAAAAGCATGTCGGATCGTTTACATGTCTGGAGACGAATCGCGAACGCAGTATACTTCCCACTTGCTCTTAAATCACTATTATATTTATATATTTTAAGGGAACATGTCACATCTGCCTGGCCTTGTCCCAACTATGTTGGGGTCGACTTCCAGTCTAACCGTATGCAGCTGAATACCAGTTGAGCGACTGCCTATCTGACCTCCACAACCCGGTTACTGGGTAACACGATAAGGTTAACGGCTAAGGTCCATCAACTCCGCTTACTATTAGCACAATACTGCTCCATGCCGCACTGCGCGCAGCGCGTAGGCGCGACATCCCCACAGGGGCAGGCGCCATCGCGCACGCAGCATGCGCAGTCATCGCCATCGCCGCCAGGACACGCGCAGCCCGACGATGACTGCGTCCACAGATCTACTTGACCTATGAACAGAGAATGTGGTTTTATCCTAACTCCTACTAAGGAGAAAAAGGTAGACTTTGGTATTGGCAGTGTTTCAATATCAGACAATCTTTTAATCAGTCTTCGCTTGTGTTAAATTACGCTAAGTTATTAGACGAATGGGAGATTTAGTCTACCTTTTGTTGTACTCATCAAATGGTGCCGAGTTCGAAGTATTCTGATGGGGCTTAGTTATTACAGAAGATAAACGCACCACTCGCACCAACGCTTGTATCACTCTCGGATGAGTTAGGTACAGTTGATCTACATATTTGGGCAACTTTATGAGGATTTTAGTGACATTTTTTGAAACCTAATTATACTCACTGCTGCCGTCGAGGAAAATCGGCGTCCACGCAATCTGCGCGGTGCAAGCGGCGCACGCGGCGAGCAGCAGCAGTGGCAGCGGCGGTCGCATGGTGCAGTCACCGCACACCTCGCCCCGCCCCCCTCCCACGCCGCCTTCGCATTTGCACCCTCTCAAACACCCTCACAACCACACATGAACACAAGCACACTGTTCACACAACTCACGAATCGCATTTTCGCACAAACTTTTTTTAAAATATTTTTTTATTTCACTAATGTTTATTGCAGTTTTATTAGAAATCTTCGAGATCTTCCTTTTTCCGTTTGATTGCGTGACGGATTTTCGCCGACGCGTTGTCTGCAACAAAATATTATCTCTGTTACGCCTTATTAGGCTCTGATAGGCGAGAATCAAAGTAATAACACAAAATTGATCGTTCATCTTTATGTCTGGTACAGATTTCGTTCATTTGTTACGGGAAACTTGCGGGAAACACCTAAAAAGTTATTGGCAGTAGGTAATAAGACTAAAGAAAGAATAAGTAGGTACGTAAGTAGATTGTTTGGTCGGTTGTAACTCAGAGGTCTCCTTTCATAAGTGTAATAAATTTTAATTATTTTGGTACCCGATGCCGTCTTAAAAGTTGGGGTGTCAAAGACTCTATCACATATTAAAATCCTCCATGCTCTATCAAAAAGTACTCTGTCGTACTCTGTGTGTCAAAGTGACCAGACGCCACCCAGACGCTCACAGACGTAGATAGAGAATGAACTAGTTCATTCTCTATCTACGCTCACAGACACTGACCTCTATTAAACAAGTGTATAATACAGGTCAGTGCTCACAGAGCATGTAAACCATAGAGTAAAAATTTTGTAAACTTCTTGTAAGTACCATACAGTACCATAAGTGGGTAGGCCAATTTACTATTTTGACACACTTTTCGCCAATGTGCAATGATGAGATATGTAGCGTTCATTGTGTTTTATGGGGTTGCTAGACGATGCCTGCAACTTTTTAAACCCATTCAAACATTGTTCGACGTACCCAGTGAAGCAGCAAAAAATCCCAAAAAATTATGCTCGACGGCGACACACTTTCGATATTCCGATACCACAACTCTCAGTGAGCCACAACTTATATCCATTTTTCTCTAAGGGGCCGTCTTCACGAGCGAGAGAATCGCGGCGATATTATCGTCGTGCCACGTATTTCTATACACTTCCTTAGAACGTGTCTCCACACGGCGATATCATCGCGGCGAAAATTTTATGGCATGGCGAGACTATCGCTGCGATTCTCTCGCTCGTGGAGACGGCCCCTTAGCCTTTTGTTTTTCACCTATCCGGCACCGGCTTTTCGGCAACCGGAGCCTGTGAAAAAGGTTTAAAGGCCTGACCGAAAAGATACCCTTGTACTCGAAACGCTATATAATAAAGCGTAAGCTCATTCTTCTGAGTATGGCCACACGTGAAGTACGTTGAGGGCAAATCTAGTGGTTTAAATCTTTGGGTAGCAGGGTTTGACTTTACGCTCTCTAAGAAAACACACCAACTTACTTTCATAAACAACTTCTCAGTAACGTCATTCACCGGTAAATTGCGGACGCACCCGTATTTCTAGGAAACCGTAGCTTAAGTACAAAATCCAGTTACGGGCGTAACGGGGCCCGAACTAAGAATGAAAGTTGTCCGATATGTTTATTAATCGGGAGTAGGATTCACTCCAAAAGTAGCGAACTACTTTCTGACGGGCCCTTCGATGAATGTATCATTGGTTCATCAATGTCTTCGTTGACGGACTTGAGAGAGAAGGCCTCCAGCAACGATGGATACTTACACCCTAGCGCTAATTTCTCCCATAATGGACCTTGTAGATTATGCCTCTATGCGCATACTACACCGCCCGTGCAAAGATGGGGTAAGCATCCAGTAAAACGTCTTTATTTGATAGCTCTTTGGTGACGCTACAAACATCACTAGGTACCTCGCAATAGTGAATACTGGACCTTACACAGAATTAATGAAGTTTACTTCGATCAGCAGGATTAGTCATTTTTCTGTCTTGCCTCATGACATTGTTATATCTTGCAAGTCTATGTGCATCTGGGCTAAGGGATCAAATAAAGACCGGCACACTCCGTTCACACTATACATATAGATTTAAAGACTAACCACCTTACTAATAAATGTTGTATAGCGTCTGTATAGTTATACAACGCTTTGTCTTCTTCTTTCGAAAGTCAAATTACTGATGACTGAAAGAGAGAAATCGGTGTGTAACTATTCATCTGATATAATACGTTTATTAGTAAGGGGGTAAGGAGTTAAAGATAATCTATGAAGATCTTAAACAAAGGTACACACACGAGTCACATAGACTACTAAATAAAAATCCATAAGTATGTAGTAACATAGCCATAGTGGCCATAGTTAGAATTAACAAAAACTAACATAACTATATTACTGTGACATAATTTTTATATTTTAAAATGAAACACTTGAATTATAAATAAACTTTACTTACAAAAACATAGCCGCCAAATTGTTTGGGCATAAGAGAGAAAAAGACGAACACGAATAATTTACGGACTTTCACAAATATTTCATTATAAGAGAATAAATAGTTCGCTTCATCGTGCAAAGTGACAGCAGTTTGGCGAGTCCACGGGATGCGCGTACACGCAGTCTACGTACGCGCACTCGGAACACTGCTGCGGCTCGCAAGGATCGCAAGGCTGACATTTTGCAGGAGCCCAACACGGTTCACACTTTGGAGGTTTCTTTCTCTCGAAGTGGAAGCAACAGTTACCCTGTTTATAAATAAAAGTAAACTTAATAAAATCATAAAAAATAAAATGGAGTGAAAGTGACTCAAATGATCAAGAATTTATTCAGAATCAATAAATACAATTTTAAAATCTCTACCAGAGACGACAAGCTTCTTATTTACATAAGCAGATAAGTTTCTGAAGTGGAATCCCGTAAATTAATTAACTTTGCAGGTAAAAAAGCACGAATCGTAAGTCCAAATTCTTATCCAGAAAGTTTCCGTGTTTCGGATAATAACAACGCTTTCTGTTAATTACTGGGCTTAGACGAAGAGTGTTAAAAGTTTAAATTCAGTTAGAGATCTGTTAACTTTCTTTCGCGTAAAAGGATACCAAATGGCCCAGGTGATGGTGTGTACAATTCGTTGAATATTCAATTGCGAAATCGCGTTCAAGTTTGCGGCCCGCAGCGGATTAGTGAACCATCGCGTTAAGAGATTAAACTTTAATTAAACTGTCAAGTATGTCAAACAATAAAATGTTTAACTAGACAGGAGCAAGTCAGCGGGTGTTTCGTGTACAGAGTCGGCCTAATTCTCCGAGCCTTGGATTACAGGGTTCAATCACGAAGAGTCGTATCTTGAGCCCCAGTCGAAAATAAATCCCCATCTGAACCCATGTCGCGTTCACCGAATAAACATTGTGGTCCGCGAAACGGCACGATCGATGTCAAAAACACACCCAAACAAGCGTACGCCAAATAACATCTAATCTCACGTAAATTGCTCGTAAATAGTGGAGCAATTTAATTAAAATTCTAATTCTACGGATAATCCGATTCTTAAACACACATTTTGAAGTTGACAAATTCTGTAATTTGGTTAGATTGAGAACTAGAAGGTTCCTTTAACTTTGTTAATGTTGCTTTGATCCGACATTAATATAGGTATGTTTTCAAATGTACTCCAAGCAAGGTATGTTCGTTGGTGGTTATTGGTATATTCGTCACTAGGTACATTAGTTGTCGCAAGCGGCATAACTGGGGTCAATGCTTTAGCCCAAATGTTCATTATTATAAGAACAGTCAGAAGCAAAGTTGGTACCTATTTTCTACGTTATAATACCTTATATTTTAAGGATACAGCAGGCATTATTCGTTATGCATGTATCATATTATTGATATTTATTTGCCGGATTCTTAAGTACGTTTGGGCGTTTCCAAGATAAAAAGACATGTTTAAACCGAACACACAAATTGACTTGCGTTTTGGGATGCAATTATTTCGCTTGCGGCGAATTAATTTGTTCCGAACTTTTCGGATTTTTATTAAAAGAATTCTAATCTCATTTTCCGGATGTGGTCCACGGCGGATTAATTTTTCTAGCACTGACTGGGTTTGTAATGAAATTGAATTTCTCCTCGGTGTCACCGACGGCGTTTATTCGGCTTTTTGCTTTGGCTTCAGCTTCTAAAAGGATATTGCGTGGGAATCAATTCAGGTGGCGGTTTTCCATCCTCCTACTGAATATTAATTTTTCATAAAATATCTCCGAGTTCAATTGGAATCAACTGAAGGAAGTTATTTGTTTAGGAAAAATTATTATAATACTCAAGACTTATTATTCTTCCGAAGATGATGATCCCACGGTGCTAAATCTAAGATTTAATACCGTATTTGCAAACACTGATGACCTAAGGAATAGTTGTTTGAATATGAATGTACCCTTTCATCTTCGGAATGGAACCGTCGTATTTCGTTGTGAGGGTCTGCAGCATATGACGACACCACGAAAGGCTTCCGCTTGCGCGTCCCGCAAGCCACCTCACAAGCACGGCGCATGAGCACCGTCGGTTGATTTGACTGAAACAATGCAAAAATCCATTTCACTAACTATTTTTAACCAACTTCAAAAAAAGGATCAGGTTCTCAGTTCGTCGGAATCTTTTATACCAATAACGATCCTACTTGGTCTTATCAAAAACCATTATGAAGAAATAAAGTTTAATGTTAGAAGGACATCTATTGTGTATTCAAGATTAGAAAACCTGCACAAACGTAACACCGTCCTGCAATAATAAAATAAAATCAGCTTACATGAGGTTGCATTCATTTTTGTGGTATTATTTTATAACAATCGCTTCAGTTCTAGTTAGCACGAGTCGTCCATTATATCTTCAAGTTTAACTTCAATAGGCTTCTTGGGGGAACTGCTAAGTGCGTGTTTGGGGCGATAAAGAGGTACTTTGACTGGGTCGGCGACTTTGACAGGGTTCAAGCAGACTTCACATTCGACAGCCACGTCTCGAGGATGCCTTACAAGGAAATTCGCAGTGCCTTGCATGGAGTGCTCAACGTCTTGCATTCCATTGCGCTTGAACGCGCTCACGGGGAACCTTCTCACCTGCAACGGACCAGACAGTTGCAGTTTAGTTACGACCTACTCAGACATTGCGAATTTCCCGGTATTTTCGCAATTTAAACAAAAATTATTTTATTAAAAAATTAGAATGGTAAAAGACAGGTACAACTTGAGTTCGGAAGCTCTGCTTTTTAATGTATTACGTTAAAGCATGTTCTAGCTAGCTATTTATATAAGTATATATTTAAATGCATCACAGTAATGATAATAAATACGTGACTTATCATTTATGTTATATGCCTCAATTTACGCTACTCATTACTTAGATTACGCACCATAGAAGAGGTCAGTGTTTCTTTTTAAGTACGCAACATTTCTTCGTCGGTTTGACAGGGATGGTAAAAGGGTAGTAGCTCCACAGCTTAGTGTCCCAACACTTGCGAATGTATGAAATACTGCCGCACTCATTGTATTTGTGATCTTGAATTCCGTTTCGTTTTAGCGCAGATGACGGCAGAGGATTTACCTGCCAGGTGTTTTTTTTTTTTCTTATTTTTCTTTTAACAAGTTTGATAGCTCATACTAAATAGGGACATCTACGCTAAGTAAGACTAATTTAATTTTTTATCCTTTCTCCGTCTGACAGGAAGCATTTCTTGTGTGACTTTTGGGTACAGTCTATTCATAGGCTCAATGGATGTGTAGACACAAGATGAGCCGTCTGGTCCTTCGCCCGTACATATGTACCGGATAGCTCCGCGATACCCATGCATTTGATCCTGCATCCCGTTTCGACGGTATGCTGACAGGGGGAGTCTACCATAACGTGTCGGAACATACCGTTCCTGAAACTAACAACAAAACAATGGGACACGAAAATATTCACAAAGACACGCCCGGCTCGGTAATTTAGCAGATCCATTGAATAATTCAAGCAGGTAGGTTCAGAATACACTTGATCTTAATTCTTTTATACCTGAGCTTTGATTTAAGGAAGAAATTTAAATAAATTAAGTAATAGGACTTTATTGAATAGTTTGTGTTTTTTCCAAAACATAACATAACACCAGTTTAAGTTGGTTGCTATACGTCTCTGCTTGCCTCTTCGAAAAATAGGTGGCGTATTGTTATGTTATATAAATTTGAATTAGAATAATATGTTGGTTTCAGCACGGGTACTTAAATATTCTATTCGTGTAACTTTAAAACTACCTAAATTATACATAATACTTTATCTATTAAAAAAAAAATATTTTGTTCTACACGGTATTTACTTAGCAAAGTGAACTTTAATCTACTGCTATTTTGTTGGAAAAATACTGACTAATTCAACGACATAACACCATTAACTCTTCACATGTCGAGCGTACAACATGTGTACCGATAACTCTAAAATTTCTATTGTGTCTGCTAATCAGACACGCGACGGGTTAATGAACATAACTTACAATTCTTCCGTCTTCGTATCTGTAGCAAGGCATTATATATTTTGTCTTGACTGGTTTGCAAGGTGGTGGCTGGTAGCAGTAAGAGTCACAGCTCGGTTGTACGGCGCATGGGTGCCGGGGGAAAGGTGGGGAACAACAGCTTTTCTGCGGAGGGGCGTCACAACAGTCATACGGTGTCCTCTTCCTTGGCTCACAGCAATAGTACATTGGCTTCTGGCAACGCGGCAAACGCGGGCAGCATGGTCCTGGTCCTGGATCACAATACTTTCGGGAACAATTTGGTGACATCAACATTGGAGTTACAGTATACTCCCCACAATCAACTGGATATGAACATTCCATGTTTTTTATTGTTTTCAATATTAATAATATTGTCGTTTCTTTTTCAGGTATTCTCTTTTCTTCTTGTTAATTTTGTTTTATAAAATAAATATTTATACTAAAATTTACATTTATGCCCAAAAAATTGTTTAATGAGTAAGGATTTTTTCACTGTCAATTTTAAAACAAGTTCCTTTTTTACTTTTTTATTTCATAATAAAGTTGCTGTCAATTATTGGTGTAAAAAGTATTTTATTGTGTAAAGTATGTCCGTCTCCTGGGTGCTGCCTTGTATTTTTTTATAAAAGTTTGTTACTGGATGTATTGTTTTAAATCCAATTCAAATCCAATTGTGAAGCAGATGGGTAGTTCTGATAATTCAGATTTAAACTGAATTCGATACCAGAGCGTAAATACTGGCACAACAACCTTTCAATAAAATAATCAGTACAATGTGATTTGCCACAAAGTCCAGAAGTGTCTCCGGTTTACGTCATTTGCTTGGCACGGCGTCGTATTGCCAGGGGCAACGCTAGGAGCAAAACTCTAAGCAAAGCTTTTGCAACACATTTGCAAACATTCAGGCGCCGCCTCCTTGTCGCCGACGATTCGAAAATGCAATTTTCCCAATGCAAATCGAACGCTCCAGACAGATTTAATGCCTTTTACTTGCCGATTCCGCCCATCATTTCCGAAGAGAATTGGTGATGGCCAAGTCTACATCCGTCAATATTGGAAAAGCCCAATAAAAATCTTATATAGGTACCGCGAACAGGAAATGTTTACTAACTACGAATCCAAAAAACGAATAGCGTTTGATTCAATGGGGTGAAATTGATTTAACGTTTCAGTAGATTACTTTTTAGTTTATTTCTTTCATTCATTCCTCTCTGCTTTTTCAATCTCTATGTTCATCTTTGGTTTCATTGTTGAACGCATAAACGCATTTTAGAAGATTAACAGCGTCGAGTTTAATTTTGTTAAAGTGCTGATTCGAAGACCGGTTGAGTGAAAAAAATTATAAAACGTAAAATTTTCACTTCTATTGGTGTGCTTTTTAAATTGCTGCAATGTAAAATGTTTACACGTTGCATCTATGAAAATGCACTCCCGATGCGTTTTGTTTGTATTGCTCAAGTCTGCCAGGCAAACATTTTACTTGGCGGTTTACGAAACGTCAGTAAACTCTCAACGCCTTCAGAATTTTCAACACTCAAAGTATCCAATAGAAATGTGTTTACATTAAAACCAATTTTATAGCTTTTCTTTGTTTCTTTAGATTTCTTTTTTATTTTGTGATGGATAATTTAGGCTTGCAATGATTCAAATGGCTTTTTCATAGCATGATGAGGTTTAGAAACAAAAGTTAATAACCAGCCCTGTCACCTTCTCTCCGTAAGATAACCTTCCATTCTACGTCGATCAAAAATGTGAGGACATAATTATGATGATTAAATATTGCCCTTGCAAGACTTTGAAGTTGATAGGATTTATGAACTGTTGAAAGATAAATAATCTATAACAGAAAATCACATCAGTAATAACCACTTCAATGCCGGCTTCCTAGATAACACCACGCACGAAGCGTCTACTAGTCACGATTCCTTCGTAAAAATGAAGATTATTTCCAATTGACTTGTTCCTTTCGCTCTGTCCTTTGAAGTGAATTTGATAGTGATCTTCTCGTACGTACCTATTGTATGATATTTCCACTTTATAACCTTCTTATAGCTTACATTCGTGATTACTGTTAACGTGAGTAATACCCCGTTTACACGATGCAAGTTTCTTGCCCAGGGCATACCTACAATAAAATTGAAGCAACAAATGACTTGCATCAGAAAGAGGGTCTCGCAATGAGGGGCTTGTAGCCAAGTTATAACAGCCGCACGAGTCCATCGATCAGGTTAAGCTACGCTTGCCGCGGTTGGTCCGTGGATGGGTGACCATCTTTACATACTAAGACCCCCGTGTCCCGGAAAGGTCATTAAGATTGATCCCGGATGTCATTTGTGGAGCTTTGACAGTCGTTACGGGCCGTCAGAAGCCCGAAAATCTGACAACCAGTCTTACCAAGGTGTATTACCCAGTAACTGGGTTGTGGAAGTCAGATAGGCAGGCGCTCCATGTAAAATACTGGTATTCTGCTACATCCGGTGAGGCTAGAAGCCGATCCCAACATAGTTGGGAAAAGGTTAGGCAGTATGAAATAACTTGCATCGTCTAAACAATGTTTAAACGATTCAACGCCACAGGCAATTAAATCGCACCGTGGCTTTACTGTCTACAGTGACGAGCTACCCCTTGAAGCCGAAACCAACCGAGTACGATGTCAAAAACTTTTTTACAAAAAAAACAACCGACTTCCAACAAAATACTACAAAGTGAAAAATAACTTTAATTTCAGAAGTCGGTGTCGTTGGTTCTGCATTTTCGTTTATTGACACCGACTTCTGAAATTAAAGTTATTTTTCACTTTGTAGTTTTTTATTTTTCAATTTTTAGGGTTCCTTACCTCAAAAAGAGAAAACGGAACTGTTATAGGATCACTCGAGTGTCTGTCTGTCTGTCCGTCTGTCACATCAAATTTTCTACGAATTTAATGGACCGATAGGTGTTGTCTGAGAGTCATCACTTTATGCTGCTGAGCTGATGATAAGTGAAAGTAACAAGTTTCGTTTGTTACACTATTCTGTATTTGACATGTTATTTGACATGCATGTCCGCAATGAGTTGTTAAGAAGTGTCATTTTACTGCAGCTAATTAAAAGACGGAGTATAGGTAGGTAAGTGATGACTCTCAGACTCAAACACTTGAATCATCAATAGGTTTCATTTGATTTGAGAGAGTTTAACGAACACACTGTACATGCCTACCAAAGAGGATTTTCCACGACTTTCATGGGATCCCTTCATCAGACTCTGACTTGGTGACAATGGGACCACCTCGAGAGCATACCGTTTCAAACCCTAATGTCAACTCATCACCTGTTACAAAATATTGCTTTTCCCGATGCTGGGACATTCATTATTGAGGAGTTCTCCTGGTAAGAATCAGGAGAACTAGAGCTGTTAGTGAAGTCACCATCAGCTCCACTTCACCATACGCATTGTGACGAACATAAAATGCTTAGCAACCATTTGAAAGCAATCGAATCGCTACCCGTGAAATATTTGTCATTGAGTAGTTCCGATGGCCATCTGTGGTCTTCATCATCAGTTCCATTTCACCAAATTATACTTTCTGAATGCAAATGTTTGAGTTGTTAATGAAAATACCAAAATTGCAATATGTATGCCTATAATATTTGAGGAGTTCCCTCAATTCCTCATGGATCCCATCATCATAACTAGATTTTGAAAAAAATGGGACTAATCTGAAAGTATATTTTCAAACAAAAAAATAATTTTTCAAATCGGTTCATAACTGAGGTAACAAACATAAAATATATATATATATATATATTTAAATATATTATATTTATATATTTGTTTATAAAGTATTTATTATTGTCTTACAAAGAAAAGAAGACCCGCGAAACCGAAAAAATAACACAAATCACCATAAAAGGACACCTTTGACAAATGCGAAATATGTTTGTACAAATGCCTATTTACCATTATTTGCACAAAGGGAACATCACTTGAAGGAGTTCCTCGAGTGGCGGCAACCGTGTAAGAATGTATTTATTTATTTATGATGCTACTTTTGTCAATGGAGGCTCGGGTTCATTTGGGTGATTTATGACCCTTCCAACAAAGAGGGTTTATACCATACTTATTTATCGAAACGTAATAAATTCCTTCTTATGTACGGGATATAAAAGTATTGAAAGTGAGGATTTATGTCTCAAAATAAAGTACATGAATAATATAAAGTATATGTAGGACGGTAGGTTTGATACAGATAATATGTAACCATTTGAATGCGAGTTAGGATTTTACGTTGGAACACACACCTACGATCATCTCTAGTATTTTTTCTAGCATTATGTCTAAGATATAATGCACACTATAAGACATGCATCTGCGACAGCTCGGCGACTCCGTCTATTTGCCATGTCGTCGCAGTCGCATAGTGCGCGTCATATCTAACAAACAGCCTGCCGTAACCGCATGCGGGCGCCGTACCGCAATTACAACATAGTTAATGATGTATTACTAATAAACTAAGTTACCAGGTTAAACAAAATATTATAGACATCCGGAGCTAGAAATACACATTGGATATTTTACTGTGTTCAAATTAAAAATATTTCCGTATTGATTATTCGTTTATATGCTTAGATCAAGTTTGTACCTACCCATACCTACCATACTTTCCATTTTTATTTATATATATTTCAAAGAATAAGCTTAGTCCTCACTAAGTAAAACCAAATTAATTAAGCTTTCAAGTAAACAATATCTTTCAGGAAAGGAAAATATTTTTTTAATTCTTTTACCTTGTTTCACTGAGGACTAATTTATGAATGATGAGTTTGCACAAGCATACCTGTCTATATAAAATATAGTCGAGAAAAACTAGATACCAAGTATAAACAACAGACAACCATGTTTAACTGTATCTGCCAAGGCTGCAGCAGAGCAATAGATATTTAGTTCATACCACTCGTTTTTGTTTATTTTATTTATTTATATCTACCAGACATAATATCTATTCGCCGGCATCCCGCCTAGTGCCTATAAAAACCATTACACATGAACATTTCTCGGAGCCATAGATAGTTCAGAAATAGCAACCAATAGCCGCAAAAACATCGCAATAAAGGAAGACTGGTAAACGAGCACCGATGTAACGGCCTTATTTATAGACGCAAATACTATGTACATATCAAAGGGCAATATTCAATCCTTACGCTCTACAGGACGGAAACTATACTAGTTTACGATCATACGACATCAAAAAGTGGAAGGAAATATAAAATGGTATGGGCCTGGAAGACGAGGATTGTAACGAGTGCCGTCATTTGTCAATAGAACCGAGATTTAGATTCCGTTTTATAACACGTTCGCCCACAATGACGCGGAAGGATCGCGGTCGACTCGTAATAACCTGAGACTTATATACACGGCTTCGTTCACAGCGCAGATATAACGAACTATTCAAAAGGAAATGACACCTCGGATTTTATGAAAGCGCTATATTTCTCTTGTGAGTTGATGTTGCGCGGTCTGGACGCGCATCTTTAAGTACAAACTTCATATTCGCCACCACGAAATAATCCCGTATATTATAGGGTCGAATAAAAAATGTAATATAAGTAAATGTAAAGGTTATTTTCATTACGATTCCGTAGACCGAAACAGCTAAAATGGACCGCATTTAAATTTTGATAGGGTCCTCCCTATCTGTGCATCAATAGGGAGGGCTGACAGAGAGCGCCCTCGATTACATTAAGGGCCTTTTGTCATTGTTATACAACATTTAATCGAGTGACTTTTATCCGGATCCTCTTAATTACATTTTTATTAATTTAAATAACGATTTATTGTTTTATGTTCATTAAAATATCTTGGGATACAGAAAAAAGTATTTTGTAGAAAACCAATTTTCAAGTACTTCGCTGTAGGTTAAAAAACAACAGGATAATCATGGGTCATTAGATGCTAAAGGCGGTTTCCATGAAAAGCCATGGTAGGCAAGTCGAAGCTTGTTTGTGCATAATTCTAGGAAATGGTAGGTAACCCAGAAAAGAAATGTGTTCCAACAACATCAGCGATTAGTTAAAAAAAAAACACGTTTTAAAAACTATGAAACAAGAAAATATTCTTATTTGAAAAAGTTTGTACATCAAACTATTCAATGTTTATTGTCTATTAAATAAACTGCTTATTATACACGTAATATATTATTTGAATGTATTTAATACATATTCAGTGATGTTCAGAGGATAGCCGTGGTCATATGCCACTTTAATGTATTTATTTTTTTGGTAAAATATTGTTTTAAGTAGTTTTTGTTTAAGTAATAAAATTTTACTTTATGTCCTCTAGAGGGCGCCATATTCAATTTAATATTTCGTCATAGCTTATAACCAGCGGACGATCAAGACGCTTAAAAGGATACCGCTTTTGTCAAATTATGATAAGAAGTTATGAGGGAACAGATGAAGAAGAAGCAGAAGCCAAATGTTGTTTTACTAACCAAAAAGTCGCCTGCGGCTATCTCAAATAACTAAGTATTGAACCATGATTGAACCCAATGTAAACGCAACCTGATGTGGCTTACTTATTTACTGTTTCACAAACACCATATAACAATTAACAACGCGATAGCTGAGTTAACATAAACAGCAGTTGTCTGTGATCTCAAACACTGATTGGACGAATATCATATTCTACATTTAAATTGAATATTGATTAATACATATAAATTATTCCTATTTTTTCAGCGTTATTAAGTACCTTTTGGTTAGAGCTGTCTGTGCACTTTTCTGTGATGGTTTTCAGTTCAAGGTAAAATTTTAACTTTATGTAAAACATCCCCTTAGGCCCTTTGTACACACACGTTTTTCTTGCCGTGAAAATCGGCGGTTTAAACGCCGTATGTAGGCACGGTCGTCAGTGTTGTATGTATCACTTTGGAAACTTGATGACGTGATAAGATGCCGTGCCGTGTAAAAAGGGCCTTACTCTCCCTAAGGCATAATATCGCGTTTTTTTCTTACATAAGAAGTTGTAGAAAGATAATTCGTTTATTAACATGAGTATAGGAACAAAAAACACATCTATTTTAGTCATTTATATTCTGCTAATTCACCAACCCACCATAATATTATTTCCAACCCTCATTTCATAATCGAACAAGGTATCGCTATGAATA
Organism: Gortyna flavago; assembly: GCA_963669345.1. Taxonomy (NCBI): domain Eukaryota; kingdom Metazoa; phylum Arthropoda; class Insecta; order Lepidoptera; family Noctuidae; genus Gortyna; species Gortyna flavago. The sequence continues at coordinate 14,332,878 of OY770126.1, forward strand.
TTAGAAGCGGAATCGTAACCTTTAAACTTGTAAAGGTCGGAACACGGCAGTAATAGCTGCAGGTTATCAGACCCGTCAGTCGCTTGATGTCGATCACGTCAATCGCACCATTTCTAAGCAAGATGTTATCAAAGGAGTCAACTATTAAGACAGTGTGGCCTCTCAGGCCGTTGTTCACGGAACATATACCTAAAGTCAACTGAGGTAAGCCCATCACCGAGGCCATTTGTCTGCATAGGCCATTGCTCCGTCGACTTTGACCTCATTGCAGATAATGAGCCGTTAACCCCGTTGATTCTGACGAATATTGACGTCAAATCACGATGATAAATATAATTAATTATATGTAGACAAGGAATCAACTGGATGCGAGAAGCTCAAAACCAATCGAAGTGGCGGTGCTTGGGGCAGGCTTATGTCCAGCAGTGGACGTCTTTCGGCTGAAATGATAATGATGATGTGTATAGACAAAGAAAGAAAATAAGTTTATCTAACCCAAACTAAAACACTAAATGGTATTCTTTATAGAAAAAGAGCCTTAATTATCTCCATAGAATTAACGAAAACAATGTTTTTATTTAAGAGCCCGCTAACCCTCGAGTGCCAAAAGAGTCCAAACAAGGAAGATTTATGCTTTCCACAGAAAAAGGGTTTTTGTTTCATGGTGATTGTTTTTTTTTTATTGTTTGCTCTCCTGCTAATTGCAATTTGGTTTTGTTCGTTAGTTGCTCAAGGAAACAGTTTCGCAAGTTACCAAATAGTGACGAAGCAGTGAGAAAAGAAATATTTCAAGTTTTTGTTGAGTAATCTTTTCTGAATTAGTTACTTACTCAAGCCATTTTTATACATAATCTGCATTTGCTATTTATTTGCCAAAAATGTAATGAAATACGAGTTTATAGAAAAATAACTTTAAATCCTACACAATAAAGTTCAGTTTACGCTTCAACTTCAAACACTGACCATTAAAATAAAAGTGATATTTATTTAACTTGAAATAAAATTTTGTTTCAAATTAATTAGTAACAGTACTAACATAGTAACATATATTAACATATGTTATATTAACATTATGTTACTGTAAACTGCACCATTTTTATAAATAAACGATATATTATTATTATATTATTATTCTTATTATTATCATATCTACATAAACACAAGTCTTCTTCTCATGGGGGTAGGCAGAAACTACAGACCGCCACCAGCGACGATCATTCATAAGTAGGTACTCCTTTTGCTTCGTAAAGCCATTTTATATTTAAGTACTACTATTACTACTTATATTTGAGTACTGTTTCTGTCGGTGAATGTTGCACGAAAATGTAAATAGCTGTTATAGATACTACACAGTCACATTATTGGGAATTGCTCCTGTTCATGCTCACGCTCGGCTGGGTTAGCTGGCTGGTGTCCCCTGCCCGGTAGTTGTGGTTGCGATGTCCGCGGCACTGCTGCGTCCCATTCACAGATGTGAGACCTGCAGAATAAAAGACAGACAAATAAATTAAACGTTTATATCAACTAAGACACCGCGGACCCACATTTGCTTGTCAACGTACCCAATGTTGCCTGGTCTACTTGCACACGAATGAGACGCATACGATGCATACGATGTCGGGATGGCGCCATTTCATCCATCCTTCACCAAGAGCTGGCAGTGGACGAACCTCTGAGCGGTTTGCGATTGTGACATCCATGAGGCTGTAGAAAGGAGACGGGAAAGTAAAATTAAAAGTGGGTAATTTTCGTTTTCTTTCACATTGAACAAGAATCCATTATTTATTTATTTATTATACAAGTATATCTATTATCGACTAGCGCTTACCTTTCATCCTTATATTTTTTCCTTTTTTTTCGGTTATTTACACTTTCGCCAAAAACGTTTTGGCTGACTTATTTAAGGACTTTATTTTGGTTTTAATAAACCCAATTCAAATAAGAGCTAAGGCAAGTTTAAGTTTGAGTCAAAACACACACAAGTTGCAAAGTGATCGAAAATAGTCCACCGCGCTCGGCTGCTTGCAGCGTATTGAGCGATGACATCACACTGCACAGATTAAAAATTTGTTATTATGACAATGTGTTGAAGCATGGAATTCAGGCATCGTATAAAACAGGTTTTTGTTCTGACTCGTTTCGAAGAATTTCTCTATTTGCGAAGGTCTATCATGCAACAATCTCACTCACGGTTTTAGTATTTTTTGTTTATTTTTGCAATGATTACTCAATAATACTTATTTATACATATTCGTTATTGTTTTATCTGACACCAGTTTATTTTATTTATCTATTTAAGTATGTATACACACGTCACGTTGCAGTATAAAACTGATTTACATCCGTCACCTCACACACCAGGTCCAGTTGAAAACCAGCGTCAGGCACTAGTTGTCTGGCATCTTTGCTGAACTGGGCCTATTTGGCGCAGCCGTGGGGCACACTTTCCTGCTTATTTCTTACGTCGGACTTTACACCTTTGTTATTTTGATGTTTATTATTTGTATTTAACTGATGTATGTATTGTGTGCCTTCTAGTCTGTGCTAAATAAATGTATTTTCTTTCTTTCTTTTCTTTCTTTACTAGCGCTAATATTTGTATTAATAAAACAGGTTATCAGAATCATAAATTCAACGATAAAGATTGTTTTTTACCAAACATTTAGGTATGCCAACAAAATCCAACACAACAAATTAACCAACACTGCCACCCAACGCCATCACTAAAATCGAAGCAATCAAAACTCTCTAACCGCAAAACTTAAACCGAGTCACACCGACCTCAATTTTCGCATTTCATAACAAAAGAGCTACGAAATTAAAAACTAGTTGAGGCGGTCGACTAGCTCACAAAACATTTCGACGAGACACCCAAACGATGTGAGCGAGGCGCCAAACTCTTTGAAACTCCCCGAACATAAATCTACGTGAGTTCATGAAGTTTAATGAAAGCTCCGCCCTCGTAATTGTTACCGCTGGGACTGCATTGCTGCGTACATAAAATTGTTATATAATTTTATAGTCGTTAAAGCAACGTGTGTTATGCTAACTTCGTTATGAATATAATGAAGCCGTGTTACCTACCGATAAGGTACAGTCAGTGACATTCATTGTTAAGCTAATTACACCCTGCGTGTAATAGCCATTTCATACATCTGTCAAAGAATGACAGTTATGATTTGAATATACGGTTAATTTGCCTTACAATTAATATTCCTGACTACCTACGTACGTTTTCGTACCGAAGTGGTTCAGCTACAAATAGAACGATCTATTACTTTGTATAGCTATTGTGAGAGGCGACTGAGGGATTAATCAATCAAGGGACGCCGGCATCGACCTATGTCGTACATAATTATACTGTTGGTTGCCAATCTGCCAGCCAAGCGAGGTAATAATTTCGAAATCCATGCAATTTTTTTGTTTAGAACAACGTATAGACTGAAAATTAACCGAAGTCGACGGGATAACAATAGCTTATGCGTAAGAAGGGCCTAGTGTATTTTGAATGGCGCCAGCTACTTGACGTCGTCAATTAAAGAATTGAACGGGAGCTTATTTAAGAAACGGCAAAAATCCTTACTTGTGATTCTTGTGAACATGCTTTGTTCACAAGAATCACAAGGATATTACAGTATTACAGTATTTCGGAATTTATAATAGACAACAATCTAATGATAGAATGTTGACATGCAAATAAAATAGGTATGTATTGTTGTCCTTGTAGTTTTGTATATTGACATTAGTATTTTGTATTGATATCTGTATTGTATATTGACATAGTCTTATATTGGTTTTCAGTCTATGTGTTGACATTCAATGGATTGACTTTTTTTTTCTTCATTTTATCTCTTTTATTGACATTGATTTATATTGCTATTTATTATTTAAATAGTTATCTTACAAATAAATAAACTTTATTTACTGAAAAAAAAAATACAGTTTTCTTATTTTATTTCATTATTGAGACTTGGATGGCTTGATTACTTAATCACAAACATGTGTACGCCCTCTGGCATGACATAGCGCACTCTATAATATTATCCTTAAATATACCGTTACCGGATTATATCTTATAATTGTACCTATGTTAAACAAATTAATGACTTATTGAAATCCCCAATTATCTAGGAATAATTTTTTTTGTTTTAGAGCGGGATGGGCGAGGGAGAGAGCCTCGAGAGCCTCACCTCCCAGACGCCGCGGGAGACGCTCCGGGCGTCGGGAGCCGCGTGACGAGTCCCGGCCACCGTAGGCGCGGGCCTGCGGACGGCGAGTAATGGGTAGCTCGCCGTCCGATCAGGTCCAGGCCCGTGCCGGACGGCGCGTATGTGTTCCACGTGCGCCTCAAAGAGATGTCAGCATCAAAGGAGGGGCCCGTCAGGGACGACGGCGACGCCTGCCGGGGCAGCGGCATTGTCCAAAAAAGAGTTACCGCTACCCCGGAACATGAAGGGCTAAGGAAGGAACACGGATGGGTTTTAGTCAGTAAGAGTCTGACGCTCCCCCTTCCGCTCCACCCAGAGCGGGAGGGAGCATTTGATGATTTCCCATCGTAAAAAAAAAGTGCTTTTTTTTTCAGTCATCTGATAACTTCATTCGAGGAATAATTTTGAAATTTTGACAGGTACTTCATACAAAAACTGTCAAACGTCAATTTTATTTGCCGAATAAAAGTTATCTGGCGATGGAAAAATCAGCCCTTAGTGATTTTTTGTTTTAATACGGAACGTGACATTACATCACGTCTGTATTCCTTGATGGGTTAAGCAGAGATGTACCTACCCTATACTAGGTACGCCCATATTTCAGGAGTTATTGGAATTTTACCGAAGTTAAACGAAACGTGCAACACTTTATTTTCAAAGTAAAAGAACAGGCTAGGACTTAATAAACTTATTTTATAACCGCTCACATCACGTAGCAGTTTCCAAGACGCATAAGGGCAAGTTGATCAAGTGTAATAACTACTTAAGACTTGCTTTTCATTAACTACTACTTCTCCATACAAAGCAACGCAACGTTAAGGTGAAACCTGTATAATGCAACTTTCATAAGTTCGCAACCTTAGTTCTACATAACAACGACACTCTAGTTTGACTTAGTAGAAGCATTAAAATTTTAATTTGAGGTATATATTTATTTTATTATTTATGTACATACAGTAAAATACATAGGGATATGAAATAATTATAACTTGAGTACAGTAAAATTCAGAATCTGAACAGACAATACCTTTTCATGTCTAAATTTCAGATATAAATAGGTAGATATAGGTATTGTCTGCCTCGTCGGGCTGGTGTTTGCAAGCGCTACCACTGAGCATGACGTCTCGGATTCGATTCCTTTTTTTTTTTTTTTTTTAAATAATGGCATCTCGCAGTTCATCCTTTATGAGGATGGCTACTGCTTAACCGGACTTTCCTGTGGATGCCTCGAATTAAGGCCTCCAGCCAGGGCAAACAATAACTTAAAAACTAAGCGACAGCGCTAAGGGTAACCCCCTGCGGGGTTCGGACCTCGGCTCAGGGCGTCGCTGGAAGAGGACAGCAAGGGACAGGCTGGATCGGTATTATTATTAGTGTTTAGGGTCGAATTTCAAACTACAGGCTCAGCTGCGCGGGCTGGCTCGAGCAAGGGTCGGGGCGGGCACGGTGATGGTGCGGGACGTCGCGACGGGCCTCGGCGGCGAGGACGGAAGGACGGATGTCTGAGCTTGTGTTTGTGTTGTCGTCTGAGAGTACTAGTGGCCTTACTGCTCTCCTGGAGGAGGGTAGTGGCGTCGTCGGGGATAGTGAGGGTATGCCTTGGTCGGCGAATCCTACTTATGCGGGAGGGAGTGTATCGGGAGGCCGCCGCAATCAGGGGATTGGGGTGCTTTATGGCAGAGTCAAAGAAGCGCTTGGAGAGACGTTTCATGAACTGCTGGATGGTGGGGATTCTGAGATCTAGATGCAGATTCACATCTCGGACATAGAAGGGGGCTCCCGTGACCTTTCGGAGGAAACGGTTCTGGAGGGTTTGCATTTTATGCAGAAATCGCGGCTTGGCGTGTGCGAAGACTACGCAAGCATAGGTCATGATGGGACGGATGACCGCGGTGTAGAGGCGCAATTTGCACTTGAGTGACAATTTGCTGCTTGCAGTTATGATAGAGTGGAGCCTACCGAGAGCGAAAGAGGCGCGCGAACGCGCCGTCTTTATGTGCTCGTTGAAGGTGAGGTTGTGGTCTAGGATGACACCTAAGTATTTGGCTCGCTTTCCCCAGGGGATCGGCTTGCCATACATAGAGATCGGGCGCGGGAGGGGGGGGGGGGGGGTAGTTTACGCGGTTTCGAGAAGATGACCGCCTGACTCTTATCGGGGTTGACCTCGATTCTCCATTTCCGGAACCAATCGCTCAAGGCGCTTGCGGAGGTTTGGAGGTTTCGAGCTATGGATGACTGGTTGACACCCGAACAGTATATGGCAGTGTCGTCGGCGAAGAGCGCCAACTGTGCCTTTTTACTGTTCGGGATGTCACTAGTGAAAAGGGTGAAAATGAGGGGAGACAGAACGGAACCCTGGGGGACTCCGGCGCGGATGGGGTGAGGGGGAGAGAGAGCGCCCTCGATACGGTAGCGGAAAGTGCGGTCCGACAGAAAATCTCGTAAGATGAGCACGAGACGGTCTGGCACACCTAGCAGGTACAGCTTATATAATAAGCCATTGTGCCAGACCTTGTCGAACGCCTTCGCTATATCGAAGAACAGGACGCCTGTCGAAGCACCTCGCTGAAAAGCAGCGCTAATGTGCTCGACTATGCGGTGGAGCTGGTGGATGCACGAATGTTTCGACGAAAACCGAACTGTTCGGGGGGGATGAGGCTCTTTGATTCGGCATAGTCTTTGAGGCGCTTATAAATAAGCCTCTCGTAGACTTTACCGAAAACATTGAGCAGACTGATGGGGCGGTAGCTGGAGGGCTCAGACTTGGGCTTGCCTGGCTTAGGGATGCCTATGACTGTGGCTTCTTTCCACACTTGGGGGAAGATGTTGTTGCTCAGAGCGCCATTGAAGATGGCGGTCATGAGCAGTATGAGGGGGGCGGGGAGGAGTTTGTACACCCTATTGGTGATACCGTCCGAACCGGGGGCTTTGCGGGTTGCGAGCCCTTTTATGATGTCTTGCACTTCGTCGGGAGTGACGGGAGGCAGAGGATCATCAGGGTCTTCGACTCGCGGGAGGGAGGCTCTCCGTTCGACTTCAGCGTTCACCTCGTCGAGGTGCGCTCTGTCTACTGGTTGAGAGCTGGGAGTGCATTGAGCCTCTAGGCTGTCGGCTAGGCATTCGGCCTTTTCGAGGTTTTCGAAAGCGACCGTTTTGTCGGGGCGTGTGAGGGGAGGAACTGTGGCCTCTTCAGAGGAGCGGAGCTTCCTCTGGAGTTGCCAGAAGGCGTGGTGGGTGGGCTCGAGTTCGCCGATCAACTTATCCCATCCCTCGGAGCGCCACTCCCCTATGCGTTTCTTTACAGCACGCTGTAAATGGCGCATGTGGGATTTGTTCGCGTCGCAGGGAAAAGAGTCGTAGGCACGAATGGCAGCGTTCTTCTCGGTCACCAGTTCACGTACGTCATCGGGCAGTTTCCAGCGATGGTCTTCCATCACTGGAACTTCCCGTGAGCAATCCGTCAGTACGGATTGAACGTGCTCTGTGAACGAGTCGATCGCCCCAGTCGTGTCTGCGACTGAGATAATTTGCTCGGGGATGGAGTCTAGGTGGGGAGACGTGGTGGATTTCAGTCTTTCGCTTACTTTCCTCCAGTCGGTGACTATTTTGGACTGGGGGGGCTGGTTGGGGTCGTGCGGGGGGCCCGAATAGGGGGCCAGGTGCAAGATGACCGGGCGGTGGTCAGAATCAAGCTCTTGTACCGTCTCGATAGACTGCAAACGGAGGTTTACATTCTTGAGAAGCGCTACATCGAGAACGTCAGGAAGTTGGGCGGGGTCGCCCGGGAAATGAGTGGGATACATCGGAGCGATGATATCGAAATTGAGGGAGTCGCCTAGCTTGTACACGATCCTACCTCTGGTAGTAGTCGTGCTGCTATTCCAAGCGGGATGTTTGGCATTGAGATCTCCCGCCATGATGACGGAGTCACTCGTACCGAAGAGGGTAGTGAAATCGGTAGAGAGAGAGATGGGATCCTCCGCTCCATTGATGGGCGGGATGTAAGCGGAGATGATGGTGATTGAGGGGTGACCGGTCATGCCGAGCCGACAGATAGAGATCTCTAGCTGAGAGAGAAGGGCGGGCGGGTCTATCGGGATGCAATGGAGGGACTTCCTATAGTAGATGAGGGTACCGCCCTTGTGGCAGCGAGACCTGTCATTGCGAACTATCTTGTAGTTGGCAATGCTCGGGTTCCGCAGATGGGGCTTCAGGAAGGTTTCCTGGACTAAAAGGACATCGAGCTGGGATTCGATTCCCAGGTCGGGCAATTATAAATATGTTTTTGGGTTTGTCTACTAGGAATTTCTCAGTAGCATTCCGAAGTCCAGATTTGTGCCCAGTTGGTGACGATAGGCTCGCCCTCTATTACATGGGACTTAAAAAATAATTGGCGGGATGTGGGTGTACTATAGGTACCTACACCTCGGACTACCCCTTTGAGGAAACTAGCGTGATATTAAGTATGATAATAAATCTACGTGGTTCTATTGTCCTAAGGAACTATGAAACAGTAAAGTATGTCAGTTTTACTATTGAGCCTTTGATCTTAAAATCTTAAACACGAGGCTAATTTCAAATCTAGTTCTTGGGTTTTCCTGTTGTCGAGTTTAGTTAGCCTCTTAAGCAGACAGACACGTGTAGGTACAGACAGTGATATGAGATGAAGTGACAGTGATAGATACAGACACTTCCGTGGTATCAACCTGATATTGACGCCTTTATTTCGTAAATATAAGGCTTTTTTTCGTAGTTCAAAGTGTTAGGTACGACTAAAGTGCGAGTGAGTGAACCTTTCGTTTGCTCTTTTGGTATCCTTTTCACGTATAATACACTAGCTTCTGCCCGCGACTTCGTCCGCGTGAAACTTCACCCTCATAGGGGTGGAATTACGAAAAACCCTTTCTTAGTGGATACTTACTTTTCACAAAGAACACACACACCCTCCAAATTTCATGTCTCTAGGACCAGTGGTTTAGGCTGTGCGTTGATATCTCAGTCAGTCAGGACATCGAATTTTATATTAGGTATATAGGTAGATTAATACAAACAAAAGCAACACTCAATGACCAAATAAGTATTCTGGCAAATGTACAAATAATTAAATATCACTGTTAATTAAACAAAGCTTTCCAACTATCAAACAGAGGTAATCTAAAATAATTGTCACAGTTGAACGTAACGTTACTCTGTGGCAAAAAAATCAACAATTCAATTAAATCCGCGAGTGTAACTTCAAATTGGTTGCATGTTTTCAGTTTCAATGAGTGTACAGATTTTATTAGAGAAATAATTTTGCGACGCATTGCACCTGTGACGTACGTGTGCTGTTTTGTAATTTATAAACTAACGTAAAATATACGTTAGTTTACATGTCGCAGTAAGACGGTTAAAATTAAAGCCGTGATATAATTATATCTCTAGGGATATTCATCTATTTTACTGGACTAATCCAGTGAAATAATAGGTTTGCAAAACAAAGAAAATGTACACTTGTAATTATTGGGCTTTTAATCAATGTTATTGGGTTTTCCATTGCGAATTTCTAAGTAACAGCCCGGAGTTTGGAAGTTGACGGTGTGATACCTTCGTGTTTAGGAAAGCACGTTAAGCCATTAGTCCTGCGCTTGATCTCTCCGGTCGTGTCGGATTGCCATCCTATCGGACAATGAGACTGAGGGAAGAAAGAGTGCACTTGTATCTGCGCACATACTCTTTGTTGTTCACAATAATATCTCCTGCGCCGAAGGCTGGTCTCCACTGAGATTGGTTGCCATGGCCGAAATTCGGTCTTTACTTTTATTTATACCATTATGCAATTGGTACCTAAATAAACAATTTTAAATAATACTTATTCGCCGATTGAGTCCCACTAAACGCACGACGCCATCGCGGCAGGCCAAGACGAAGATGGTGGGACGGGCTTGACTCCTACCGCAGCGACTGGCCGACACTCGCAAAAGACAGAATTGTGTGGAAAAGGAAAAGGGAGGCCTTTGCCCTGCAGTGGGACAGTACAGGCTAGTTAGTTGGACTTATTCGCCATTGTATCAAAAAATATTTAAAAACTAGCCTCAGAGAATCAGTCAACTCTAAGCGGAAGGGTGCATAAAAGTAGCTATTGATTTTATTCTCTACAGTTTTTCATTCCAGCACCATTTTACCGCAATTTTCCTTATCCCATAGCCATAGGAATAAAAAAGGTTAAATGCTTTCCCATAAAACAAAATAAAACATTCAAACATGTCCGAATTGCACATACCTACCTACCGATAGTATTAACGAGCACACAGGTGCGGTAAAGTTGTTATTTGATCCCGGATATGATTGGATTTCAAATGAGCCCCAGCACGGCTCACTCCCCAAAGTGTACACCTATTTAGATATTAATTAAAATACAATGTATTAACGAGATTGCGAACGCAAATGAAGCAATTACCTTCATTTGCAAATACGAGGCTGTTTGTTGATATAAATTATTTTGTGTGTTTCACGTTTGATGTGACCTGCGGTGTGGATTTACAATAGCCACACAGACTAGCGTATTTGCTATTGCTGATTGAAAAATTATACAGATTAATTTATCTATACTTATAATAAAGCTGAAGAGTTGGTTTGTTTGAGCACGCTAATCTCTGGAGCTACCAGTCACATCATCATCAATTCAGCCGAAATACCTTCACGGGTTCCCGGCCTACACAATGTCGTCGATCCACCTTGTGGGAGCAATTCCAACGCTGTCTTCCGGTACGCGGTCGCCACTTCCCTTCGGCCCCATCGCTACTTAAGTTTGGCAATTCTAGAAGTCGGATTTGAAAAATCGTTTTGTGATAGATAGGAATGAGACATCACGCTAGGATCCAAAGGAGCCGAGCAAAAACAAATAAGTCAGAAAGAACGCTAAGCGAGAACGGAGAAAGGAATAGACAGGCTATGCGACGTGTCGGGGTAGGTCGGGGGAACAAGGCATTTCACTCGGACGAAGCCGCGGGCAGAATCTAGTTCATTATTATAATAGCCAACTTATAGCTACGTGTTTATTTCATCTCTTTCCGTTCTCGATAATGGATTTAATAAAGGAAGTGAACCTTTGATCTTTATTTTAGCTTGTCATGTCAGATGATCGTCACGGTTACGAAAAAAACAAATTTTCTTACATTTTTTTCCAATTTGCTGGTCAATATCAGGTTGTATGTTGATTAAAATATGATGCGCGGTCGTAACAAATATTTATTTATAGAATTATAATCATAAAAATCATCAATACTTGTCTCTAAGTTTATATTATTACACTTATTGAATGACTATTTTCATGAAGTCATGACATTTAAAGCCAATTCTAACTCGTTGTATTAAATTCTGTAAATACACATTTGTTACGGTCGCGAATCATCATATTTTAATCAATATACAATCTGACACTGGCCTGCAAATTGCAAAAAAACGTAAGAACATTTGAATTTCGCAGGTTACCTCAGCACATCCTCCTTTGTAACTTTCGTTTGACTTTTTTTTCGTTGCTATTAGTATCTATAGGTATTATACGTCGGTATATTATATTACTGACATTGGTTCAAATTCCCGTAAACGCAGCCTCCCAATGATATTGATTCTGGGATTCCTCAAAACTTATCCGTTGCCCTTTTGGTACCGTTCTTAAGCCAACACTTTCGGTCTTTTTGGAAACGGATGTACATACATCAAGTACGTATTACAAGAATAAAATGATAATTATGATGAATAATAGAAAAAAAACATGTTGAACTTACCCAAAACATTAATCCAACTTTCAAGCCCTCCAATTCACGGTTTACAAAAGTTGAGCAACAGTTACTAAACATTGTCCCCAGCAACATCAAATGTTTCAGAAATGATTTTCTGCCTAGCTTGTTCCCAACTATGTTCGTTTAGTCCACTCTTGACCCCTCGACCCCCAAAAAATATTTGTTTATTAGTTTCCTCTCAACCCTTAAACATAGTTCACACTCGACCCCCAGGGGGCGAGACTGAATTGGGGTCGGCTTCCAGTCTAACCGGCTGCAGCTGAATAGCAGTACTTTATATGGAGCGACTGCCTATCCGACCTCCACAACCCAGTTACTGGGTAGTTCGATACCTACTTGGTAAGACTGATTGTCATACTTTCGGGCTTCTGGCTTCCCGTAACGACTGTCTAAGATATACAAATAACAGCCGTGCTTTCCGAAGCATGGAGGACTCTCGATATGTTAGAGATGGTTACCCATCCACGAACCGACCGCGACAAGTGTAGCTTAACCTTCGATCAACCAACACACCTAGCTGCAGGTAACACAAAAACATGTTGCTGCAATAATGTTGCTCAATGTTTGAGATTCCTTGAATACGAAGCTTTCCGTAAGTACCCATACCCACGGTAGGTATGTACTATTTACCTAACAGGAAGTTTTAATTATTCTATACCCTTTAATAATCTAATACTTACTATAGGTAGTGATACCACATTGTTCTCCCCCATATTAAAATACTTTAAAATGGGTCACTATCTATTCGGATAGTAAAGTGGCCCAGTTAAGGTAAGTTAGGATATTATAGGTTAGAGCCGGATCTAGTGCCGTAGTTTGGCATACTAATGGCTGCTTGGCTGCGCGTTGTAAACTAAAAACTATTATAGTATGTGTTACAGTTCGGCAGTTTGCAACTTTTGTATCGTACAGGTTTTTTGCTAAACTTGCAGTTGTTTATTTTATTTTTAGAGAAACTGAAAAGACAAGGGGAGGCCTATAGCCAGCATTGGGTGATTCCGGGCTGAAAAGACCAACACCGGCATTGTTCAATAGTAGATTGTTTGCCAAGGGAGCAAAAAAATATTTTGAAGGCGAGAGTGTTTAGTAGAATCTTCTTTTTAGTAGAAGATTCAAAGTACGTCACTTGAGCTTAAAATAGTGTTGCTCCCGAGGTGGACTCTACTTTTTATCACCCTCTATGAAAAAATAAGTAAGTGCAACTTATGTATAGGAATAGTATGTTTATTCATTTACATACAATTTTGAGTAAACAATTACGAACGAAGGCAGAATGCTTTTTGCGCGTTTTTTATTTTTTCACAAACTTTTTTTTTATTAGGCTCGCTCGTGTTTTACTTTATCATACAGCCTGTTACTTGTTCATACAATGTTCGTGATTGATCTCTTTGGTGATTGGAACTTTTACTAACACTATCCACATTCCAAATTCAAATCACTTTTAGTCCCTAGGGATTAAAGAGCTATTTTTTGAGAGTCTAAGTGCGGAAATGGGAGCCCCTTCATCATCATCATCATCAAAGAGCTATTTTAGTCCCCGTTTACAAAGAAATACTAGCTCTTTTTGAATAGATGTGATAAAAAATAATAAATCTATCTATACTTTTTTTTTTTTTTTTTTTAAGGATGGGAAATCATCAAATGACCCCTCCCGCTCTGGGTGGAGCGGAAGGGAGTGTCAGACTCTTACTGACTAAAACCCATCCGTGTTCCTTCCTTAGCCCTTTATATTCCGGGGCAGCGGTAACCCTTTCGGACAATCCCGCTGCCCCGGCAGGCTTCGGCCCTGACGGGCCCCTCCGTTCAATGCTGACATCTCTTTGAGGCGCGCGTGGAACACATACGCGCCGTCCGGCACGGGCCTGGTCCTGATCGGACGGCGAGCTACCCATTACTCGCCGTCCGCAGGCCCGCGCCTACGGTGGCCGGGAGTCGTCACGCGGCTCCCGACGCCCGGAGCGTCTACCGCGGCGGCTGGGACGGGCGGCCCTCTCGGCTCTCTCCCTCTCCCATCCCGCCACCTCCTTCGCTAGCATGACTGCTTCGCAGAAGGAGGTGACTGCCTCCCACTCCCTCTCGCCCCGGACCATGGCTTGGACCAGGGCCGGGCGCGAGAGGTCGCCGCCGCTGCCGATCGCCTCTACGAGGACACGGCGGTGCTCTGCCCAAGCGGGACAGACCTCCACCGTGTGCTCCACCGTGTCCTCTGGGCGATCCTCGCAGTGGTGACACCCGGGCGTTTCCTCCCGCCTGATGATGTGCAGGAACCTCCCGAAACATCCGTGTCCGGTGAGGACCTGCGTCAGGCGGTAGGTGAGGGCGCCGTGACGCCTCTCTAGCCACTCCTCAAAGAGGGGCCTTACCGCCGCTATCGCGGCGTGCCCTGCGCTGGGTTGCGACAGTCGCGCTTTCCATGCCGCCATGAGATCACGCCGGAGGTCTGTCCGCTCCGCAGCAATTTGCCGCGAAAGCGGGTTTCCCCCCCGGCGTAGTGCCTCCGCGCGCCACTCATACAGGCGCGCAAGGACTATCGCCTCCAGATCCCATGGCGGCAGTCCGGCCAGGAGGCTTGCCGCCTCGCGCGAGATCGTGCGGTACCCCCGTATCAGCCGTATGGCGACCACCTTTTGGGGCGCGTTCAGGTAGTGGGCGGCTCGAAGCCGCAGTGAACGCGCCCACACCGGGGCGCCATATACGGCCATGGACCGCACGACCCCCGCGTAAAGCCTCCGGCAGGAGGCGTTTGGCCCCCTCAGGTTGGGCAGGAGCCGCTTGAAAGCGGCCCCAGCCCGTTCCAGTTTGGGGGCCAAACGTCGGAAATGCTCGACGAAGTTCCACCGGCTGTCGAGGACGAGACCCAGGTATTTCATCGTCGTCTCGACGCCGATGCGAACCCCTCCTACCGTCAGTTGAGATCCCGATGGTGGCCCGTTCCGAAGCCCATGAAAAGACATGGCCTCGGATTTGTGCAGAGCCACCTCGAGACCCAACTGCCGGATCCTCTCCACGACTATCGCAACCCCGCGTGTCATTGTGTCGGCCGCCGCCTGATGCGACCTCCCCTGCGCCAGGACCAGCGTGTCGTCAGCGTAGCAAACTACGCTGACGCCATCAGGGAGGTCTGCCCGCAGCACCCAGTCGTAACCGATGTCCCACAGGAGCGGCCCCAAGACCGATCCCTGTGGGACACCGCACGACATCTCTCGCCGGTTCCATTCCCCATCGCGACCGGGGTAGATGACGGCTCTGTCCGTCAAATACGCCCCGACTATTCGACGGAGGTAGGTCGGCACCCGGTGATACCGGAGTGCCTCCCCAATGCAGCTCCAGGGCAGGGTGTTAAACGCGTTGGCGATGTCGAGTGACACCGCCACGACCACCCCACCCCGGGACACCGCGTCCCCCGTCGTGAGGGCTCTCACGCGCATGATGGCGTCCACCGTCGAGCGCCCCTTGCGAAAGCCAAACTGGCTATCCGCAAGATCCGGCCCCGTCCTCACCAGGTGCCCGACGAGGCGGCCCGCAATCACTCTTTCAAAGAGCTTGCCGACCTCGTCGAGCAGCACGATGGGCCGGAATGCGGACGGAGAGTCCGCAGGGCGCCCTGGCTTCCGAATGAGGACCAGCTTCCCCGTCTTCCAACGGAGTGGAAACTGGCCCCTCTCCATACATGCGCTTAAGAGCGCCTCCAGTCGGGATCTATCTATACTTAATATGTCCTTATGGCGGAGTTGCTATACTGTGGCGCAAGAGCGCCTATGAAAATATATCTTTCGTGCAGTGCAAAAGTGTGCGTCTTGTGGCTATCAAAATAACGGTAGGCGATAAATCTCTTTTAGTTTTCTCGGTTTACATGCCGACAGAATCGATGGATAATCTTAGTGAATTTATTGAGTGTTTAAGTGAGATTCACGCAGTGGTAGATAGTAGTGGTGTGGACGCGGTCTATATTCTAGGGGATTTTAATGCTCAACCGAATAGTCTATTCGGCAAAGAACTATTGAGTTTTTCGGCTGAAGTACAGTGGCGGTGCGCTGACGTTTGTCTGCTCGGTGATGAGTCGGACACGTATACCTACGTAAGTGATGCACATGGTTCTACTAGTTGGTTAGACCACTGCGTAGTGACGGACGCGGCGTGGAACACTATTAGAGACGCTAGTGTGATCTACGACGTGTTTTGGTCGGACCATTTACCTTTAATTGTAAAGTGTGATCTCAACTTATTAAGGCCAAAAGTTGCACCTGGACTATCTATATGTAACAAAGTAACATGGGGGGACAGAGACTTGCAGCATACTGAATTATATAGCAACTATTGTAATGATCTCTTGAAAAATTTAGACTTTCCCTTAGAATTTACTGAATGTAGTAAAAGTAGATGTAGAATTAAGGAACATGAAACCATTTTAGATAATATGTATGCGGAAATTGTGCGTATTCTCTGTGAAGGTGCAATCACCAGTAACTGTAAGAACGGAATACAGCGCAAAAAGCGTTATAGTTAGTTAAAATAAGTATGTAAAGGACACACACGGACAGGCTCGACTTGATTTTCAAACCTGGACGTTGTTTGGTAGGCCTAAAAATGGTGATTTGTATGAAAAAATGATGGAAAGTAGAAGGGTTTTTAAAAGTAAATTAAAATGGTGTCAAAATAATAAGGATCAAATCAAAATGAACATCATTGCAAGTCATCATGACGCAAAGAATTTTGGCAGTTTTTGGAAAGCCACGAACAGTTTGAATTTCAGGTCGGGTCTGCCTGTAAGTGTTGAGGGCCTTAGTAATCCTAATGATATCGCCAACCTATTCAGCAGAGCCTTTAAGGTTGTCTCTCCCCTAGGTACGTCGTCTGGCGGGTCGGAGGTGGTGGGGGCGTTCGAAGACGTGCCTATTAGGTTTGCGGCCAGGGAGGTAGCTACTGTCATACGCAACTTAAAGAGGGGCAAGTCGCCGGGACATGACAGCCTAAGTATAGAGCATTTGCTATATGCTGGTAAACACTTACCGCGAGTGCTAGCAATGTTTTTTACCTTGTGCGTGAGTCATTCGTATCTTCCAGCTGATTTACTTAAAACTATTGTTGTACCCATTGTTAAAAATAAGACTGGAGATGCGAGTAACAAGAACAACTACAGGCCTATATCCCTGGCTACCATCATTGCAAAGGTGTTGGACAGTCTGATTGATCAACAGCTGGATAAGCACTTAATACTCAACGACGCCCAGTTTGGGTTTAAGCCACGTTTATCCACGGAAACAGCAATACTGTGCCTCAAACAGACTGTTCAATACTATGCAAGTAGGAAAACACCTGTATATGCATGTTTTCTGGACCTCTCCAAGGCCTTCGACCTCGTGTCTTATGACTGCCTATGGAGGAAACTGTCAAATGTCAAGAACCTCCCAAGCGATATCATTGGGATGCTGAAATATTGGTATAAAAACCAATATAATTATGTTAAGTGGGCGGGTGTCCTGTCGGATGCATATGGGTTGGAGTGCGGTGTGAGGCAGGGGGGAATCAGCTCACCCAAGCTATTCAACCTGTATGTAAACGAGCTGATCTGTGAGCTCAGCAATACCAATATCGGGTGCTCCATTAACGGGCACTGCGTCAATAACATCAGCTACGCGGATGATATGGTATTGCTGAGCCCATCGATCAGTGCACTTAGGAGGCTTTTTCGCATCTGTAAGGACTATGCGGTGGCTCACGGCCTTAGGTACAATGCGACCAAGAGTGAGCTACTGGTTTTCAAAGCGGATAACAAATGCTATGATACTGTCCCACCAGTCACCTTGGGGGGCGCTCAACTTTCCAGGGTCACGAAGTTCAAGTACCTGGGGCATTGGGTCACCGATAGCCTGTCCGATGATGTGGACATGGAGAGGGAACGCAGAGCATTGGCAGTTCGATGTAACATGCTGGCTCGTAGGTTTGCACGTTGTACTAGGGAGGTGAAAATTACGCTCTTTAGAGCGTATTGCCAATCTATGTACACGTGTGCCCTATGGGTCAGCTATACAAAAAGCTCGCACAATGCTCTGCGAGTCCAATATAATAACGCCTTCAGAGTTATGTTGGGACTGCCGCGCTTTTGCAGTGCATCGGCGATGTTCGCGGAGAATGGCGTGCCAGATTTTTACGCACTGATGCGGACACGGATAGCATCCCTGATGCGGCGAGTACGCGACAGCTCCAACAGCTTGGTGGCTATAGCCGATAGGATAGACAGTCCAATAATGTGGCACTGGATGACCACTCATCGTGCATCATTCAATTATTTAAAATAAGTTGTTTTTAGTGTATATGTTTATTATATATATGTATGTTTTTGTGTATAAAATTGTAATGTGTATTGTTTTATGGACTTAAGGTCTGAAATAAATGTATTATTATTATTATTATTATTAATATTATAAAGAGATAAAAATTTGTGAGTTTTTCGATATCCGTGGTTTGTACAGACGCCGCCAGCACATCAACCTACCCGAAACTGTCACATTTTCCCAACTAACTTTGAACCTTATGCTTTAGCGATTAAGTTGAAAATCTATCAAAGAAATTTGACAAATTGTAGTAGGTTGATGTGCTGGCGTCTGTACATAGAAGGTAATCTTCGGAAGTCCGTTTTAAAATATTCTTTCGCTGATAGAAAGCTACGCTATTTGCCAAATCCCATAGGATATGTTTTATGTTAAAACACGCAGACGAAGTCACGGACAGAAGCTAGTAGTTAATAGATTGATAATTTTGATTTAGAATTACATATTTTTATATTGTAGTTAATTTTTTAACCGACGAAAAAAAGGAGAAGGTTCTGAAGTATGTATATTTTTTTTTACTTAAAACCACACAATACTTTTAACCGAGTAGTCCGATTTTAGGTTCTCCTGTAAGAGGAAAATTTTAAGATTCTTTGAAGAAATACATTCTTGGATCCGAATCCACCAACTAACATAATATCACGTCATAGCACCTAAAATTTTACACGCATTTCGATGGAACTTAATTTACCAATTTCAATTTACCTTCACAAAAGACACCAGAACTCAAAAGAAATCAATTTCTATTTTCAGTCCATGTTCCCACAACCTAAGTATGTAACGTAGCGAGTAAAATGTACAAAACAGCTATATTTTACAGGTAGCAAAGGTATTTCATAATTACGAACTATTCTGTGTTCGCTGTGTCATTAACTTGGATATTAGTTTTGGGTGTAACTAAATAATGTCACATGATGGAGTTGGCATGTACGTTCATGTAATACGTGTAAATACATATTATGTGTGTATGTATATTTCACTATGTTATGGATGGAGCAATTAATTTTGCGTGATTGTTTGTAAAGATGTTTAAATGTACATCGTGTATTTCGCGCTGTGTTTGAACAATAATTTAAGTGCTGCAAATAGGCCTCGTATAATATACTAGCTTTTCCCCGCGACTTCGTACGCTTGAAAATTTCGGCCCCCGACCCATCGCGTCGCATCCCATCGCTCGCCCGTGCTACTACTTCGTTTTCGTTTAGCGTTCTTTCTGACTTTTTGTCCTATTGCTCCCCTTTCTCAAGAATTGGGTTATAAAATTAATATAAATTAGAAAGTAACTGTCTGTCTGTTTGTTACCTATTTTACGACTTAATGGCTACACAGAATTCGATGAAATAGGTGGACCATGACCGGCAACCTAATTGCGTAACACACTATCAATCTCAATCTGAATGATTTTGATGGATATTGCTAATTCATTGGTCCATATGTCCGAAAAATGTGTCTATAACGCAATGTATGTGTATATATGTGTGTATGTGTAAATAACGCAATGAATATTGTTGAACTGTCGAAATGAAACCCATTGCTACTGACAGTGTGTTACGCAATTACTCCGCTGGGTTAGGACATAGGATACTCTTTTCCCGTGGGATAACTTCCGATCTCCATGCGGGCGAAGCCTTAGGCAAAAGCTTATAGGAAATAAACAAAAATGATGTACCTACCTACATCATTTACGGTAAAATTAATGAGGCCTAAAAAGTTGTTGTTTTTAAAAATAATGAGCTTCCGGAAATACGTTCCTAAGAATACTCGAAAGGAAAACGTAGCATGAATAACGAATAACATTCCGAAAACACAATGTTATGCCTACTTGAAAACTTTTTCTTCGAGCTGTTGGGATGTTTTTGAAGCATCGTATATGTAGTTAATTTGCCTAGAGGTACGGCCTGCGGGTACCTACACACGGCAACACATCAAGCTATACATTTCCAGTTTTAGCTAACGTCGCATTATATAGGTTTTTCGTACAGTCAGAAGTCAGCTTATACTGTTTATTTATAGCTTGATGTGTAGCCGTGCGTACAATACCAGACAAAAATAAAAAACTAAATGAAAATAATACTTTTTGCCCTGACCTATCTTCAATATTAATTAAAACATTCCCATCCATTAATTATTTTCACTCTGAAAATACAGTAATAAATACTTAATGAAAAATTTAATGATATCGGTATAGGTAGCCAGAATTCGGAAGCCAGATCAGTTTGGTAATATTAGTATTATTCAACCTACACGATTTTACAACATTATTTTGATTGCGAAGAGTTTCCGTGGAGTTTATAGCCCCGTTCTTCTCCATAGAAACCTACTAAGCTTACCTACCTATCTTACCTACGCTTTTGGAATGGGCAACTAGATTCATTTTTCTGACTGACCGACCCCTTGACAATTCAAAAGTGGTTTATTTGAAACTACGTTTCAACCGCATAAGTCTCGATCGCGTAGGAATATCGAGATAAAAAAGTATGTCCTATGTCCCATGGTCTACTCATGCGCCAAATTTCATCCAAATCCGTTTAGCCGTTTTAGCGTGAAAGCGTAACAAACAAACATACGAACAATCAAATCTTTTCTCTTTATAATATTAGTTTAGTGTTGAGTTTGAGTTATATAGTCAAGTCAAGATATTACCACTTTTCAAAACCACTGCTAGCCAAAAACATGTGATAATTTCAATGTGGTTCGTACTTTGCATTTTACAGAATAGCACCATGAGTCAGTCATTAAATCGTTAAATCTGTTTAAATTACGATTTACCTGTTCAAAATAATTTAAAGAATATTTTAATAAGTCCATAATTATACATTGATGGTTAACAATGGTCTCCTCATTAATGCTTTAATATTTTGTTGTTAATGTACTGTGTTTTACTCGGCTCATGTTAATTTATTTACGAATTAATTACAGCGAAGGTCCTGGTCGTAATTAAAATATGAGGGCCACATGCCGATATTGAAAACAAATACCGACCTTGAAGGAAAAGGTTAATTTAATTTACCTATGTGTTTCGTGTAAGTACTTCTAGTATATAACATTAGGAATTATAACATAAGTGGAAATAATTACAAAGAAATGTTGATAATGGTGCCGATTCAGTTGTTTACAAACTAAACTAAATTTAAGTTTAGTGCATCTTTTTCTTTCTATTTCATTAAGGAAAGGACAAAAGCTAAATTTTAGTTTAGTCCCGTCAAATTAATCAGCGCCTGACGTAATTTTAGTAGGACTGGACTTACCTAACTAAAATTTATCTTTTGTCCTTTTTAGTTTGTGAGCAAGAGAATCGGCGCCATTGTATCACTTACCTACCACTGACAGGCTCACAAGATAAAAATAATTGTGTATTTAAATAATTGTGTATTTTATGATTATGATTTAAATCTTTGAATTATCTTTTACTTCACTATGCAAGGGCTTTGAAGGTCTGCGGCATACCTACCCGTCCGCCATTTTGTTTTTTTACCGTCCACGCATGAAACCTTTATAAATCGATCATCATCTGCCTAGTCTTTTCCCAACTATGTTGGGGTCGGCTTCCAGTCTAACCGGATGCAGCTGAATACCAGTATTTTACATGGAGCGACTGCCTATCTGACCTCCACAACCCAGTTACTGGGTAATACGATACCCCTTGGCAAGACTGGTTGTCAGACTTTCGGGCTGCTGACTACCCGTAACGACTGTCAAAGATCCACGAATGACAGCCGGGACCAACGGCTTAACGTGCTTTCCGAGGCACGGGGGGGCACGGTATGTAAAGATGGTCACCCATCCACAGACCAACCGACCGATCGATCGACCTGTGCGGCTGTTATTATTTAGCCAAGGGCACCCGCTTTAGCCACATGCCTTTATAAATCGATAGCTGACATCAATGCAAACAGATAACATAATAGGACCATCTTGTTGCATAGATGTTTGAAATAATCACTCTGAATGTTTAAAATAATCAAACATATATGTAACAACATACAATCAAGTTCAAAAAAATGTGGATGTCACGTGATCAACTCTAAACGTTTGTATCTCGGAAACGTGACTGACGTGATGTTTTCTGTTTGCATTGATGTCAGCAATTGATTTATATAGATACAATGCGTGGCAGCCATTTTGAAAAAAAAATGGCGTACAGGTAGGCATGCCAGGCTCCATGCAAAAATCTTGTATCCCCTTTCAAAACATTCGTCTCTATTCACCGTTAACTTGTGTACCAACATAATTAATTTCAACTCAGACTTCAATGAACAAAATTATAAGTACAAAATTATAATTTTATTCATACCGCAAAACGTCATTTCCTCCTTCATAAAAGCGCACTAAAACACTTTACATTGAAGCGCAGATGGGTAAGTTTTAAATAACAAAAAGGGGATTATCACAGCTAAAAATTCCAATAATACTGCAATGTGGTGAATAAAGTAACCGAATTTGAATTGGCAAGTCTGTCCTATACATATTCAGCTGCGAAGGAGGGAGACGCAGTGCGCAAAACTTTTGGCATTCTCACTTGCATATAAAAAATGAAAGTGCTAGACGGTCGAGAAATGGTGCATTACCAGCCGTGTCGTCTGACCTATTTAGCAGCCATCACCTCATATATTGTGGATTAATTTGCCTGATGTGACGTTACATTGTATCGAGGTTTATTTTATCGTGTCAGTGCACCCCTAGTCATAAATACTGTGAACAGTACCGTTTTAGAGATGACCATTCGGTGATATAGTTTTATGCCGTGGAGTCTAAATTAATTTGGGCCAGTAGTTATTAATAAACCACCGTCATTTGAAAGCTTAAGGGTCATTTAAACTTTTTACATACTAGTAATTTAAAGGTAAGTAGTTCAATTAATATGTTTACTTATGTATACTAATAGGGACGCGAAATCAAGAAACATGTTTATTTATCATTTAGGCAAATACCAAATAATACTTACGAATAAACCCACGTATTATTACTTAGCAGCTATCACCTCTTATGAACTGTGGACAAATTTTCGTTACAATGTATCGCTTAAAAGGTTTTATTTTATCGAGCCAGTGCACCTATATTCATAAATACTGTGAACGAACCGTTTTAGAGCTGACCATTGGGTAGCATTGTTTTGAGCCGTGGGGTCTAAATGAATTTGGGTCAGTGTTAATAAATCACCCTCATTTGAAAGATTAAGGGTTGTTTTGATAACTATTTCGATGTTGATAATTTAATAAATGTAGTTTAATTAATTTAATGTTCACGTTTTGCAAACAGGGTTAAGGAGTCTTCTCCCAAATGTCATGGGCTCGTGAGTCGAATTATTTTATTTCTGTTTACAAACACTTTTACACGTCAATCATATTTTTGAAACTAGATAAAGTCAGCGTTAAATAAGTGGGTTTATCGGGACGCGGAGTCAAGAAGCATGTTATCATTTAGTCAAATATCTAAATTATATATTGCTATAAATAAGCCCACGTGTTACTTATGTTAGAACAAACATACGCTACATGGACTGAAACAACACATCAAGGTTACTATTTTGTGTTATCCGAGTCAAGAGTAAGTTATAGTCCCGTGTCGCCTACATGTTTTATAGAGCTTGAGTAAGATATAAAGATTCTGTATAGTGTCTAGACTAACAGAAATGAGAACAAAATAAAGTGATGTCTGTTAAACAGTATCATATTCAAATTAGACAAAATAATTTTGTAATCAACGACCGCTGGTGGTTTTGTTACTTGAAGTACCTAATGAGTTGAGAAAATCAGTTTTTTTGTTTTATCGCGTTTAGATTACCAACACGTCTGTGAAGATTACACAAAAAAAAAACGTTTTTTTTTTAAACTGACATGTATCAAGTGACTAGGTACACTACCTGCTATTGATGAACACACATTAATTTCTATTTTGTATCATGTTTCGATACCAAACACGTCTGCAGAGTTTCGCTAACTAATTCAATTTGACTCCGTATACCTGTTTTAGCGTAGAATTAAAGCCTGTACCTAGGTAACTACAAGTACCTAGGTATATCAAAATATTATTAATCATGATATTTTGCAAGTAACTTTTTAAGCATGTAATCTTCTTGTCTATTGTTATATATTTATTTTTAGACAAAGTTCTCCCACTGCAAGGTAAAGGCCTTTCCTTTTTTTCCTTTCCACTGCTCTCTTTCTTGAGCTAGTGTGGACCCAATCCTGTCTGAGTGCATTAGGACGTCATACTGTCTCATTAAATATGTATATATACATATACACGCTCGACTACATAACCTCCTTCTATTTAGCATTGTGCTGAGTGATGACCATTTTGCGTGGACGCATGTTTTCCCCAACTTGTTTTTTTTTTTGGGTTTGTTTTCTTTTTATGCGTCATGTTTGCGGCAAATAAACGTGTTTTCTTTATTTCTTTCTATTTGTCTATTAGTGACATGAACCAGTAAATGGTATATAAGGACTAGTAGATAAAAACGTTAATTGTTTGTATACTGGTGATATACTTTATCGGGACTCCGAGACAAATTCTTGGCATTATAAAGTTATTCTCGACTCGGCAAAAATTCTTCTCTAACGTGTCAGGTTGAATATGTGTAAATACATCATTACATGTCTATAAAATGTGCAACATATTAAAATGTGATATAGCTATTTCTAACGTATTTAAGTGGCTAGGTATATTCTGGAAAAGTTCATTGTTAAGCAATTTAAAAGACTAACAATAAAATTTTAATCGTAAGTATGTTGAAATACAATCATTGTTAAGCAAATTGAGTTGGTGTCTCAATTTGTTAAACAATTTTTTCCCCTATCGTAAGATCGTTGCTTTATCCGACATTTCATAATAATATGAAAGACCAGTGTAATTTTATATCGAATATCATGCTGTGTTCTATTTGACAATATACATATATTAAATTACTAGCGGCCCGCCCCAGCTTCCCACGGGTGCATTTTTTTTTTCTTTCGTACAAACATTATCCTGACAATACCGAACTAACAAAAAAAGAATTATCGAAATCGGTTCAGCTGCTCTCGAGATTTGCGCTTAGCAACACATTTAGCAATTCATTTTGATATTATAGACATCATGAGGTGTTATTTTTGACAATATATATTAAATTATATAAGCTTTTAGAATAAGGGTAAAAAAAATAAGTATACTATTAGTAGTTTAAATTGTTTAAAACCTCGACGTTGAAAAATAACAAATACCTATATAAAATATAGTATCGGAGTAGGTAAGCATAGCAGGCTATAACTTGTCCACTGCTGTGACACATGCCTCCTCTGTGAGAGGGAGTGGGCCGTAATCCACCACGCAAGCCCATTGCGGGTTTGAGGTGTGGTTCCAAAACGTGGCGGTATCCTTACAATCTTTTCGTTCACCGTTTTAAGAGCGTTATATCGGTCAGGTAACCACCTCATTAAACAAAAAATAAAAATTAACTGATCCATTTTATGCATGCAGGTACTGCCTACATAATGTAGTACTGTTTACATTGTACCAACAACCCGCTTACGCTTCACTCGCTAATATTTGTATAATATTACATGGCCACAGGACTTGTGTATCTTCGTAACGTTAAAATAATCTTCAAAATTAGTTATAGTTATCGAGACAAACCCTCGTCTGAGACAAACTTACGCCGCAGATTAACTAACGCAATACTATTAATTTAACTTTTAATATCGCATGTTTTATTATTACAAAGCATTTAATAAAGAGGTTTGTCCATACATGAAAAAATAAAAACATGTCTTTGGACTCTTCCAGCAGCAGTAATTAAAAATCTTGTTCGTTTTTGCTAGTCTGTACTGTATTCACATAAAAGCCATTGAGAAGACTTGGAAAAGCGTTCTTGCGTAGATTAATGGTTTATCCGCTTTTAGATAATACACACATCAAAAGTGTCTAGGGATCAACATATATTTTTGCAATAACTTTTCTCCTGATTGATATTAATTAAAATTTTCTTTAAGGATTCATCAAATAAAGTGTTTTCGTTTGTCACAGTAACGATAAACCAAGTCACCTTTGCATTAATAAAGAAATTTGCCATTTTCCTAATAAAGGGATTTTTGACATTTGAACCACTAACACAAAAGTTCGAAAAAAATACTGAAATAACAGTTTTCTTTAAAATTTTATTGGGTAACTTAAACAATTAATAATCCGTGTTTCTACCGCGAACACTAACAACACAAGAACATCGGTTTGGCATACTCAAAATGAGTTCATCCAAATCACGCTGTGGAATGGCCGCCCATGTTCGTTGCAACAACAAAAAAAGGTCTTCTTGCGACTGGATATTCTCCATATTCGGCAGAGCTCTTCTCTGTAGCATATCCCATGCATGCTCAATCGGGTTCAAGTCTGGCGACTGAGCAGGCCAGGGCAGGACATTGATGTTAGCTGCGGCGAGAGTCTGTCTTACAACTCTTGCGGTGTGCGGTCGTGCATTATCATGCATTAACTGAAATAAGGGACCGATTTGCACTTGTAGAGGAACGATGAGGTCTGATACAATCGTCTCAGCATAAATTTGAGCGTTGAGGTTGCCTCTGATCCAAATCAACTCAGTTCTTCCGCCGATCCAAATACCCGCCCATACCATGATGGTTCCACCACTATAAGGATGGACTTCCTGGCAGGATTTTTGTTGCGTCCAGGGGTTCTCCAGTGTCGTATACGTCTTGTATCCGGTCTCATACCAAAACGAGACTCATCAGAAAAGCACACGAAACGCCATTGTTCTTCTGCCCAATTTCTGTGTTCAAGAGCCCATTGATATCGAATCCTACGATTGTGCATTGCTATAGGTGGTACCCGTAGCGGTCTTCGGGAATGAAGGTTCACTTCATGCAAGCGGTTTCTGACTGTTTGGTCGCTAATTAAGTTCCCTGAAGAGTGATGAAGCCTCACGGCTAACATCATGGCGGTTATTGTTGGAGCTCTTCGAGTTAAGATTTGAATGTATCGGTCTTGTCTCAGTGTGGTGCAGCGATACCGTCCTCCATGGCGCTCAGCCACGGTACCAGTGCTTCGGTAACGTGTCCAAAGTCGACTGATAACACTCTGACTTGTATTCAGAGCTAAAGCCACAGTACGTTGCCGGGAACCAGCTTCTATCATTCCCACGGCTCTGAGCATTTCTTCCCTGCTTAAATGACGTCGCCGCTCCATAATAACGTTGGTTTTAATCAGTAGTAGGGAAACAGTAGCACTAATAATGTCTTCAATGCGTTGTATGTTTTTATAGGGAAAATATTGACAGCTGATTTTCATCTTTTACTCGAATTTGATTCACAGTTCCTGATTCAAATTATGAAATGCACCAAAAAGGATCCATATTAATTTATAAAATCATAAATTTATTACAAAGCCACATCTCAATCTCAAGAAATCCGCATAAAAATGCTTGATCCCTAGACACTTTTGATGTGTGTAGTTTAAAAAAGAATATACTTTTTTAATTATATTTTTTAAGTAGTTCAGAAGTAAAGGTAGTTTCATTAGTAATTATTCTATCTGTGCCGGACGTACAGAGGCCAGCACATCAACCTACCCCAATCTGTCAAATTTCCCCAATTGAATATGAACCTTATTCCTTTGTGGAAAAGTTGTAAATCTACCAAAGAAATTTGACAGATTGGGGTAGCTTGATGTGCTGGCCTCTGTACATTCAAAGATGATAAAGCAAAGTCTAGCAAAATTATTAAATTCAAAATGAATAGGGTTTTCCCAATCAAACGACACTATTTCAACTAAGATCAGACGTGTTACTTCAAAGCATGTAAACAAAAATAATTTGTAGTGTCAAATAATTATTTGTAATCTGTAACAATATTAAGAATTATTAAATGTAACTGTATAATACAAAATGATAACGTAATGTATAAATTAAGTAACAAATTAACAAAATCTGTATCTGTATATATTAATGCCTGCAACAAAAAAAAAATCTTATTAAGTTTACATATTTATGTTATATTAATGATGGACTCACGTAGATATATTTTAGTTAGTCTTAAGATTTGTTAATGCATGTATCCGAAGTGGGAGTTACGAAACTGTGTTCCCGTAATAAAAGAAATAGTAAACAATTAAAAATACATAAATAAGGGCGCGGACCACCATGTCCGCGGAAGTAGTTTTATTTAAAAAAAAAAAAAAACATAACGCCTGTTTAGGTACTGCGAAGGGGTAGATAGAAACTCAAGTTATGAGTCCCATTTGAAAGGACGAGTCCATTGCCATTTACAGAGCTCAAAACCAGTCTACAGCCTGTTTCTGATAATTCCTTTTAGGAAAACTCAATGACACTCTGCCTGACCTGGGGTCTGAATCCAAGCTCAGCGTTGTTCTTGTGCACAAGTCCGAAGCCATGACATTTCATGGGCTTCGGAACGGGCCACTATCGGGATTTCAACTTACGGTAGGAGGGGTTCACATCGGCGTCGAGACGACGATGAAATACCTGGGTCTCGTCCTCGACAGCCGGTGGAACTTCGTGGAGCACTTCCGACGTTTGGCCCCCAAACTGGAACGGGCTGGGGCCGCTTTCAAGCGGCTCCTGCCCAACCTGAGGGGGCCAAACGCCTCCTGCCGGAGGCTTTACGCGGGGGTCGTGCGGTCCATGGCCGTGTATGGCGCCCCGGTGTGGGCGCGTTCACTGCGGCTTCGAGCCGCCCACTACTTGAACGCGCCCCAAAAGGTGGTAGCCATACGGCTGATATGGGGGTACCGCACGATCTCGCGCGAGGCGGCAAGCCTCCTTGCCGGACTGCCGCCATGGGATCTGGAGGCGATAGTCCTCGCGCGCCTCTTTGAGTGGCGCGCGGAGGCACTACGCCGGGGGGAAAACCCGCTTCCGCGGCAAATTGCTGCGGAGCGGACGGACCTCCGGCGCGATCTCATGGCGGCATGGAAAGCGCGACTGTCGCAACCCAGCGCAGGGCACGCCGCGATAGCGGCGGTAAGGCCCCTCTTTGAGGAGTGGCTAGAGAGGCGTCACGGCGCCCTCACCTACCGCCTGACGCAGGTCCTCACCGGACACGGATGTTTCGGGAGGTTCCTGCACATAATCAGGCGGGAGGAAACGCCCGGGTGTCACCACTGCGAGGATCGCCCAGAGGACACGGTGGTGCACACGGTGGAGGTCTGTCCCGCTTGGGCAGAGCACCGCCGTGTCCTCGTAGAGGCGATCGGCAGCGGCGGCGACCTCTCGCGCCCGGCCCTGGTCCAAGCCATGGTCCGGGGCGAGAGGGAGTGGGAGGCAGTCACCTCCTTCTGCGAAGCAGTCATGCTAGCGAAGGAGGTGGCGGGATGGGAGAGGGAGAGAGCCGAGAGGGCCGCCCGTCCCAGCCGCCGCGGTAGACGCTCCGGGCGTCGGGAGCCGCGTGACGACTCCCGGCCACCGTAGGC
Organism: Gortyna flavago; assembly: GCA_963669345.1. Lineage (NCBI taxonomy): Eukaryota > Metazoa > Arthropoda > Insecta > Lepidoptera > Noctuidae > Gortyna > Gortyna flavago. The sequence continues at coordinate 14,362,617 of OY770126.1, forward strand.
GCGGGCCTGCGGACGGCGAGTAATGGGTAGCTCGCCGTCCGATCAGGACCAGGCCCGTGCCGGACGGCGCGTATGTGTTCCACGCGCGCCTCAAAGAGATGTCAGCAGACATGGAGGGGCCCGTTAGGGCCGAAGCCTGCCGGGGCAGCGGGATTGTCCGAAAGGGTTACCGCTGCCCCGGAACATAAAGGGCTAAGGAAGGAACACGGATGGGTTTTAGTCAGTAAGAGTCTGACACTCCCTTCCGCCCCACCCAGAGCGGGAGGGGTCAATGGATGATTACCCATCCTTAAAAAAAAAAAAAAAAAAAAAAAAAAAGCGTTGTTCTTGTGGCCAGTTAACCAACGAGCCAGGAATAAAGCCGCCTTTACCTTGTAAACGATAAGAAATACATAGGTGAAGAGAACCTAATCTTTTTTTGTGATGGGATTTTTTATCAGTTAATCAATCATAGAAGTATTTCATGACTGCCTTCAAATTCACAAGTGATGATAATTATTTAATAACTAAGTGTGCCCGTGACTTCGTTCGCGGGTATGTTAAATTTCATGGGTTTTTATTTTGTTTTGCGCGGAACCCTAATTATTTTTCTAAAATAAATTTAGCCTAAGGTACTCCTCATAACATCAGCTATCCTGTACCATGCCAGTGATAGTCTTCAAGAACGTTCACAGTCTGGTCTCAGTCTCAGAAAAACACCTCTAGTTTCAATACATTTTTTAGATTGTCGCTGAGATTTCAGCGACAATCAATGTCAAAAACTTGTAAAAAACGTACAAAATCTATTCGCAATCTCATCATATTGCGAATAGATTTTGAACGTTTTTTATTACGGGAATTGGCCTTCTGCTCTTTTTTTTTTTTAAGGATGGAAAATCATCAAATGACCCCTCCCGCTCTGGGTGGAGCGGAAGGGAGTGTCAGACTCTTACTGACTAAAACCCATCCGTGTTCCTTCCTTAGCCCTTTATATTCCGGGGTAGCGGTAACCCTTTCGGACAAACCCGCTGCTGGCCTTCTGGTCTGAAGACAAAACCTTGTTTTGGAAAAAAGAAGGATAAAGTTCTACATTTATATCTGTAACTTCAATAGTGTATTACTACATAATAAAGAGTATTCTAATCTATAAGTTCGTACCTATAATATACAAGAAGAAGTCAAGAACTACGGTTCAATATCATGTATTGGCGTCGATAATATAACAAGGATGCTGAACGCGATAGACTGGGGACCACTTGACTCCCTTCTTTGAGTAAAGACGCGCTTAAGGGGGAAGCGCTAAGGTAGCCCGCGAAATTCAAATTTTCTTACGTTTTTTGCAATTTGCTGGTCAGTATTAAGTTGTACGTTGATTAAAATATGATTCGGTGCCGTAACATATATGTATTTATAGCATTATAATCATTACAATTAGTAATACAACTTGATATGTTAGTGTAATCCTAAAATGTCAAGATTTCATGAAATAGTCATTCGGTAGGTTTACTTGGTCTTAGAGAGTTGTGTTGATGACTTTAATGATTATAATTCTGTAAATACATAATTGTTACGGCCGCGAATCATATTTTATTCAGCTTAAAACTTAGTACTGGCCAGCATATTGCAAAAAACGTAAAAAAAATGAATTTCGCGGGGTACCCTGGCGATTTCACCTTAAACTGCCGGTTATTGTCTAAATATCTGTCCTAATTGATATTGGCATTGATAGTCGAGAAACTGTCGAAGAACAACGTCTTACAAAATAATCTGTCGGGTTTAATAGTTTCAAGTGTTAAGAAAATCTATATCAAACAGCTGATTATTGGGACTGATTGAATTCGAGAAAAGCCGGTAGACACGACTATTTTATTGGTTGAGTTGACATTTGACAAAGCTTAGATTTTGCAGATATGAAAAATAATGTAAAATGTATGTAACTGTGCAGAAACATAAATATAGCGAGCGTTTGAACGTTTCCGTTCTGGCATAATCAATCATAGCTATTTGTCATATTTTTTTTTTCGTATGCCATCTATGAGAAATATACTTTTCAGTTGTGTCAAATCGGAAAATGGTACTGCTGATGGAAAGATAATGGAGAAGCTTATTTTGAAGGTTAAATATCAAGAATCCTTAGTTACCTTTTTTTTACCGACTTCTTACATTATCAATGGCCTGTTAGTTTAAAAGTATGATTAGATGATAATTACCTTTTCCAATTATTAGATAAGATGTACGAATACGTCGACTACTATAATATGTCCACAGTGTGAGCAAAGAATCTACACAATAAACCCGCCAACAGCTCCTAGCTACATACAACATTCCTTTAAGAGCTGATGTATACTCACCAAACATCACGTTCTTACATAAAAACATCTATACTGTTCGTATTGGCACAGAAATTGTCAAACAAACACAATATGTTCACTCACTTTACTCACTTTAATGTGTATTTTTACAAGAGAAAAAAGCTTTGATCTTTATTTAAAATCACATGCGAGCACACGGAGAGTTGTGTGTCAAGTTTATTATTTTTTATTTTCACGTGACTTACGTAAGTACGCTCGCGGTGTGCCGGGCGCGCTCGGATCGCGCGCGTGCCGGGCGTCGCGCTGAATGCCACTGAGCTTGGCTTCCCTGCCAGCCGCGCACCGCGCATGCCTCCATCACAATAAGCCCGAGCTCACACGAACATCTAAAGAGCTTGCACATCCCGTGAAACTGATTTTTATTTAAACAACAACTCTATCGGTAATGTTTTATGTAGCAGTTAGCTTTGCTGAATTTAGAATATTGAGTTTTCCGCGAGACTCGTAATTGAGGTTTGCGATATATTTTTCTGGTTCATGTGGACATTTCCTTAGAGGTTCATATTTTAACTATTCATGAAAGGTTGGTCCTATGTTTGCCGCGCCGATAACCAGTCGGGTGATAGCATCCTTATCGTATTTTTAGAGCCGTCATCAGTCCGTTAGTTGGACATTAAGTGACACCTCTATTATATACTTTAGTGGGTCACTCTCTAATATCTCGGACGGCTAAATCAATTATGAATGACAAGTTGAAAGGTGATTCAAACTTTTTTATTGAGGCAGCAAAATGCTGGATAATTTGATAAGTATGAGGAAACTTCCCTAATAGGATGTGTACGTCCCGGTACTGCTAAGACCCGGTAACACAATATGCTAGAAATTGGAGCGTCCCCGCATTATAAAGAGAGCTGCTCTTAAGAGGAAATGCGGTCGGAGAGACTTTTGAAAAACCTCGAGGTTTGGCTCTCGTCTATTTCCACTTCCAATATTGAACCAATTTAAAAGATATTTCATAAAATTATTAAGAAGGATATATACTGTGTCAATATGTTTATCTTTTTTCATAAATAGTGGTCAAATTTGCACACTTTTTTTTTTTTAGTCTGACACTCCCTTCCGCTCCACCCAGAGCGGGAGGGGTCATTTGATGATTTCCCATCCATTATCCAAAAAAAAAAATTGTACACTAGGCCTCTGTTGACAGCGGTTTAAATCGGCATTTCTTGACGGTTCTAGTGCTTATAAAAAGAGTGTATCATCAAAAGGAAAACATAGGGACATTCAAGTAGGTAATATTTATTATTCTGTAAAAAAATCATTGCTTTATGGTCTTTAACCAGAAATAAAACAGGCGAGAGCGTTTTTATGAAGAAACAACCACCCGCATTTCCTCTTAAGGATCCACTTTAATATGTAAAATGCTTTTTATTTAGAAAGCTATCGAATGTTTTTACAAGATTTATTATGTCTTTACGCTGTGGATGACAATTATTTTTAGGTACCTTTATTTTCTTGAGAAAGTTTACTTTTAAGCGTTTTAGAACACTCGTGTATTTTATTTCTCTGCTGTATGTGGTTTGATACTAAGTGTTAAGATAACTAACTGCTCTCTGACAGTAGAAGAATGAAAAATCACCTTGTGGTGATAACTTCGACTTACCTACATAATATTTCAAATGTGCTACCTACCTAACCAAATCGCCCTTCTTAGCGCCGAGAATTGAAAATTCAACAGTGCGGTTTTTCGACGCACTGTGATGCGCTGTGTGGCTCAGCACCGAGAGTTGAAAATCCAGTGCGCGATAAAATCCCGCCGCGATATTTTTACGTTCGTGCGGACGTGGGCTTAGGACCAACTCCATAACATACCCCAAACATGGTTGAATGATGAGCGTGTAAGCAATATTGTCATCGCGTAGTTGACGGTAGGTACATATGTTTGTGTTTACAAGCTCATTGCGAGCGCACACGTGATCCGAATTAAGTGGGAGACGGCCCGTTTTTATACGGAACCACGTCGACCCAAATATACGTGTAAACATCCAATAAATAATTCTTTTACTATTTGATCAGTATTGTAGCGGCAAAATGAAGTAAGAAGTTGTGAGGTTTTGATGTCTCAGATTACATTGGAGCAGGATATTTCTGTATTTGAAGACAGGTAAATAACTAAAAATAATACCTCTGGCGAACCCATCGGGGAATATAGCAATCTAATTGCGGAAACATTATCAAACTCAATCTGAATCATTTTGAAGAATACTGCTAATCCATCGCTTCATATTATGTTTGAAAAATTTACATAGGTATCTGCTCAACAACGTAGGGTAGACTGGGTACGGATGTGACAGTTTTCATTTGACGACCAATAATTTTGTTAGTGTGGCAGTTAGCTGTACAAAATAAGTTTATTTTTGTGAAGAGTACATTTGCCTACGTATAAATACTAAAATTGTATTTCTAAGTACTGTGGTTAACTCACAGGAGCAAGTTAGAAAAAAAAAAAGAATATGTCACAACCGACCACACCCCAGGGGCGGTTGTGACAGTACATGGGGTCGGTAGTGACAGGTTCAAAAATACACCAAAATGGTCATAAATCACTTTTATTGCACAAAATATCCATTCTTCTTGAAATAATTAATGTTTACGTAACACAAGAACATTTAAAGTAGCACTTTAGCATCTATACCTAGCTATTATAACAAATCTTCATACCTATAGCAGTCTGATTGCTTATAACTAGTACTTTAATCAGTATTAAATTACAATTAGTCCAAAAATATAACCAAAGAATTATTCTAAATATACAAAGCGGTAACAATGTCAAAATACAAATTAAATCACTAACAAATGTTATATCACAACAAACTTCTTTAAAAAATCTAACATTTTGTGTATTGTATCAACATACAGCATAAAAACTTCTTCTGTATAAGCTTCTTCATATTTTCCTATTTCACATTGACCTTTTTCTATCTTTCTTATGCGTTTTCCTGGCATCTAAAAGCAAAAAAAAAATTAAAAAATTGTCACAACCGTACCCAAAAAAATTGTCACAACTGTACCCAAAGCACTCCTTTGCAAAAAAAACAATCACTATGACAATAGAAAATAACGTACGTACAAAGTAAGCACTGCTATTTAACCACTAATGATTAACTAATAATAAAAAAGAACATTCATTACTGTATCTGTACACATATAACAACAATAATTAAAAGAAATCGAATAAAAATACTTACTTTTGACCGTTAAAAAGTAATGAGGGCCTCTGCTAACGTCAACGTCGCGCGTTGGCTGACGCAATACAGTGAAACACGTTCAGACCCTCATGGCGCTCCTCTCTCCCCTTAACGCCTCCCCGGTATTCCTTATAGTGTCGCTAATATTGCGATTGTCACAACCGTACCTTGTCACAACCGTACCCAGTCTACCCTAAATAACGCAATGAATGTTGTTGAACTGTCAAAATGGAAGCCATTTGGGAAATAACTACTTAATCTTTGGAAATGTACCGTTTTAACGTCATAGGGGTGTTTTTTGCAAAGCGAGAGGCATCTTATCCGTCGTCATCTAAGTGGTTATTTTTCCATTGTACATTTGCAAATAAGAATTTCAATGCCTCTCTTTATATTATTTGTACAACCCAGTGAACGATTTATTTTTATCAAGTTTGACGTTCGTCGTCATTTAAATTACCTGAAATGATTGATTTTCTAAATTACTTAAATATAAGCTAAAATCTTTATTCTCCACTGTTTTTACTGTGCCAGTAAAGTCAAAGTAAGAGCTGTAGTGGCCCAGTGGTCACGGTCGCGACATACGAGTTGAAGATCGTAGGTTCGAACCCAGACAGGCGCTTTACTTTATCTAAAGTAGTACAGCACCACTGCTCTCAAAACGATGGAAGAAAACATTGTAAGAACACCGGCAAAACCAAAAAATCGGAGACATGTGACATCTACCAACACGCCCTGGGCTCACGTGGTGGATTACGATCCACTCCCTCTCACCGAGAGGAGGCCTGCGTCCCAGCTGTGGGAACAGTATAGCCTAATTATGCTAAAGTCAAAATAAAAAAATAAAAAATTTGAAGCAGCTGTTAAAAGCCACTTTTGAACGTCAAAATGTACAAGAAAATAGAATTGATTTTCGGTGCGCTTTCGTATATTTAAATCCTTTAACACTGGTACCTAAATTTTTAAAGTCGATAATATAGGAAGCCGATATACAGTAAGATTGTAACACGTTTCCCGCACTAGTCTTGCGGAAATCTGAATGTATCAGCCGCTTACGTTCGTGCACAAGTTGTAAAAGTCAATTGAGGGAAATATAGTCCGCCCCTCACGCGATAGGTGACCAACCTGTTACCGCTGCCTTTTTGCAATTGTTTTATATAACAATTGTTTTTAATGTAACACTAGCTTTCTTCCGAGGGTTCGCCTGCATGTAACTCAGGAATTTTCTCACGAGAACACACTACTGGAGTCCGGAATCGTACAATAAAAGAATTCTATGTGCTAACTCTATCTGGGCTAAATTCTATCTGAAAGCCAAATTTCATCGACTTCTGTTCAGCCGTCAAGGCGTCAAAAGGTAACGGACAGACATACAGTGTTACTGTAGTATTTATAATATTAGTATCAAGTATATTACAGTTAGTTCGGTTAGTTATAATACATTGAACATGAGTTAGGACCGAATGTTTGTAACAAAAATCTTCAAGGCCTATTTAAATTTTATCAAAGCATTACAAGGTAACAATTTTAAAAATGTATATATCGCAGCCAACTGGTTAAATTAGCCGTTCAGTTAACCGCCTAGCCTTTTAACTAAACGGCGGCCGTTCAACTAACGGCCTGAATAATATTCAATTACAGTTTAGGTTGGAAGTTTGTAACCAATCACGCGCCAGCCGAATTGGTCGCAGTAACTGAGCCAGGGCACCCCGACCAAGTGGGTTAGGTTAGGTTAGAACTGCGATCAACAGCGTGCGAGCGGAGAGAGCGAAGCGAGGCGAACACTACTTGTAAAGGCCAGGTGGTTAACTAAACGGCTAATTTAACCAGTTGACTGCGACATATACAGTGTATCTTGTTAAACGAGGGACATACTTTAAGGGAGCATAATACTCATGAATATGAACAACTTTTGATATGGAGCGGACTCAAAAATATGGCAAAAAAGCAGCTGTTCCCTACATTTTGTTTTCTCGATTTCAGTGTTGGTCTCTTAGTAAACGTTGTTCATTTTCATGGGTACACTCCCTTAAAGTATGTCCCTCGTTTAACCTGATACTGTATAGGGAAATCTCCAATCCGTTTCACATAATATGATGAAGCCAATTCTCGACTAAGTCTTATTCAAAATATTTTTATTAGATATTTAACCAGAACATAATATAGCATCGTAAAAAGTATAACGGTAAAAAAAAAAGATTACGTCCTATTTTTTTTGTCTGAAAGTCTTAAAAAGACCATTCGTCCCTGCCCTTAATATCGTACTATAAAGCTACGCGCCTCAGTAATCAGGGCGACGCACCTAACACCCTTGAAGACCCACCTAATGACCACGAGGACGCTCCATGAACAATTATGAACATCTAATTTGTATGACACCCTAGTATATTACTTAGAATTAATGATAAATTGAAACACGTGATATCTAGGTTGAGTCCATCTAAATACAATTGACTTTAGTCTTTTTATTTTATAATTAACATTTTGTAAGCCGATTTTTTTTTTACTTTTGGACGAAACAAAGATTAGGCCGTCCACGGAGCGGGCGCCCGCGCGTCTGCTGTTTTCTATAGAGCAGCGCTGCGTGAGGCGGGCGCGCGGGCGCCCGCTCCGTGCACCCGCTTAAGGCAGCGAACGGTTTTTCAAATAGCGTGCTACGAAGTTGCCACGCCGTAGCCGGTGCTACGCCGTAGCAACAGAAGTCTACGGCCAAATTCAATATGTATGTCTTCACCTAATATTATTTCAAATTCGTTTGAAAGGTCATAAATGTTATGATTTTGTCTATACAATGCAAATATCAATAATTTTATCATCAATCTAATTCCCAAATCTACCTACCATTTCATCGTTAACATTAATTCTACAAAATTCTCAGTTCATAAAATTAAGTATTAAATGTAGGTGTCCCCGATTCAACAAAGTTGTTGATATAATTTTAGGGCTCGCCAACGATGTGGCGGCGGCACCGATGCTGAAAATAGCCGCAATCAATAGAAACAACGCGCATTATTTAGTACCCGACGCCCTGGCCGTATCTAAAGCGAATAATACGGTAAACTTCAGTCCATTATACACAGTCATGTTTTTATCTTATTTGCTTTTCATTCCACAGAATAATGTTGTATAAATACGTTTTTATTAAGAGGGATGTAATCGTTTTCCTTGTTCACTTTTTAAAGACAATTCGATGTTGGTACCGAAAATTATGATGATGATTTAGTTGTTAGTAGGTACATTTGTTACTTGAAACGGATCACTTTAACCTTTTGACATACTACATTCAGTACACTTACTCCACACGAGTCCAAACTCACAATTTACAAACCCGAACAAAACTTACACATACAATTCATACAAAACTTACAGCATACAACATTTCACTCGATACACAAAATTTAAATTCAGTGTAAAATATTCGGCGCACTCGACGACATTGTTAGAATTTATTGGGGAGCGGAGGAAGACGCCGGCGCATAGTTATGGACCGCGGGCTTCAGTGCGATGTTACTTTCCGCGGACTCACTGCATTTCAATGAATCCCGCGTTGTCATGGAAATATTGCGAATACCTCATACAAAAGGCGAAACTTTGATGTCCTACTATATGCAGTGCAATCTTGCTCCAAGTTGTTCTCTTCAAAACCTACTAAACAGAGTTCGAGTCGGACGTCGGCATGCATGAGCTGAAATTAGGTCAAAAGTAAGCTCATATTCTAGAATGAGCCACGTTCTAATTATAATTCCCAACTGTGCTGAAAATGTGCGGTTTTTACATGAGCTCATTATTTGTGTAGACGGTTAGCACCTTTTTATGTTATGCATGCATATTGAAGTTTCTATCTAGTGCCTAATATGAAATATTTTACTAATCGCACAAGAATGATCGCATTTCGCGCAAACTCTTTTCAAATCGACACCACTTACGCCATTCTTAACCATGCTGATGACTAAACCGCGGCAGCCGTTATCCCCTTTTGTGCGTGAGCTAATGCTTTAACAAGCCAACTTTACGAGCAGCGACACACCGATGGCTCGATAGCGGATTGTCGTAGTGCCCTGACTGCATTTGATTGGCAGCGCCTAACAAGAAAAGGATCGATGGACTCTCGCGAACTGTATGGGCACGGAAAAGGTTTTATGTGCGGCTTAATCTGTCCCAGGGGCAGTCGCCATTAATTAGGTCGGTCAAGCGCTGCCTCGGCGGTTTTTGCAGTGACAATTGACGTATTTCTTTGTGCGATGTCGCACGGATATTACCAGATGGGGTCATAGGTACCGCTGCGATTTTACGTGTGCCAATTTGGTGATGCGAATTATTTTAATAAAATAATGTCGACTCTATGTAGGTATATGTTTAAACATTACAGGTTCTTGATGTATGGACCTTTTTGCTTATTGGGCCTTTAAAATTGCTTTACAGTTACACGTCAAACACGTCGCCACAAATTAGTTAATCAGCCATCCTTGAACGTGGGTTTCAATTACTACGTTTGCAAAATTCCAGTCAAGTACCTTTGACCGATACAATCTTCAAATTAGCACTATAAAACACATGCTACATTACAATTTTAAATGGAAATTGAATGCATATTCACGGCAGCCTCGGCAAAGCCATCACGATAATAGCCGGCTAACTACGTAGCTTAGTGGGAAAAACTTATGAATATTCAAATTAGCAAAGTTCCTAGATTATTGGTCGCAAGAATAATGCTGGCATTAAAATATTCGAGTGTTTATATAGGTCAAAGAGATTTGCTCATACTAATACAAATATAATAAAATTCCAATCGTAAATTCAACGGCAAATCGCAGACAGTTCGTTGAAAAATAAACAGGTAATTGGATAATCTGATTAAAAAAAAATATTTCATTAGATTATCTCGTCTGATTAGCAGTAAACAATTTTTTTAGGTTTACATCCATTGTTTTTAAAGCAATAGTCAAAACGGATTTTGACAAAAGCATGCATAGAGGCAAAATGAAATAAAAAAGATGAAATAAAGAGCACGATTACATAAAAGATCATGTTACCATGGTGACTATAATTACATTTTGAGTGACACATTACCGCCGATCCTAAGTTTCCGTGTTCAATAAAGTTAGGAAGAGTTATTGGTTTATTTAAGTTTTATATTTAGATGTAAACTGTACGAATTTTTTTCATACAGTTTTTCTTGGTATTTCAAAAGGCAATCTTCCCTCTAGTGTTAAAGATATATAGAAAAGAAACGACAACAACCTCCCGAGTAACACGTTTCTAATTGTTATGTATTAAAAAGCTAACAGTCTTAAAATCGTAATAATAATATAATATACAAGTATATAAAAAGGAGGGGAAATAATCAAAGTTCGTCAATAAATTCTGTATCGCTGTCAATAGGAAACGTGCCCAAAAAGCTGGCAGCATTGCCACGATGTATGGCAATGATGATTCTTTGGCCAAAATAGGCCAGCCCTCTGGTCTCGTGAAAGGTCGACCAACCGCTTGGCGGTCCCATGTTGCTCGCCATCCGATCAGGACCAGGCCCGTGCTGGACGGCGCGTATGTGTTCCACGCGCGCCTCAAAGAGATGTCAGCATCAGAGGAGGAGCCCGTCAGGGCCGAAGCCTGCCGGGGCAGCGGGATTGTCCGAAAGGGTTACCGCTACCCCGGAACATAAAGGAAGGAACACGGATAGGTTTTAGTCAGTAAGAGTCTGACACTCCCTTCCGCTCCACCCAGAGCGGGAGGGGTCATTTGACGAAACCCCACCCTTAAAAAAAAAAAAGAAAGGGGTGGTCCCATATACATGTTATTAATTTTACTTGGGTAGTTTTTGAGTTAGATTCAATAACACGCAATAACTTCCTGTCCCTGACATTTATATAGCAAGTAGTGTTATACGAATTTCTGTGGGGTAAGTATAACCTAAAAGTGAAAAATAAAGTCGGTGTCGTTCGGTTCGATGTTTTTTTGTTTCGTTACTTTCAAAATTAAAGTAATTTTGCACTTTGTAGTGTCTTTTTTGTTTTTTTTTTGCAAAAAAGTTTTTTTTATTCCCATACTCCACAACCTACAAAGGGGTACTTCTATTTGTATTTTCCCTCTGAATTACATAAGCTTTGTGGACGTTACAAAAATAACGGTATCACTCAGTTCAGTATACACAGAATTATAAAATATTTATATAAGGATTCGGCACGGGGTCGGCCATTACGATATTTCTATGGGTAATTGATTCTATTTTTGTCTACAAAGGATCAAAGGATGCGGGTACCGACGTAATGTACGAAATGAAAGGTAATATTTTATCCATTATATATAAATTATACCTTTGTTTTACTATGATTTCGAGAAAAATTGTCATGAGTTAATTTTGAAAATAATTTCAAATTTTTTAATTAATAAAAGTAAACCTATTGATTATTTCTTTATCCTCTCAAAGAAAGGAGGCATGTGTCCCAATAGTGAGAATGTTATCGGCTGATTATGCTTATTGATTCTTTGGTGAAAATAAAATAAGTTTTCAGTTACATTCCTCTCCGAACTTATTCCAGGTTCATCAGAGGTTCCTTGAGTCAATTCACTTGAAACTTCATCTTGTAAAAGCTCAACCTTACCTTGAATTGTATCATACTTATTTAACAATACTTCTATTTGTATTTCATCATCCCAGCCTAATTTCAGAGATCATAGGTTTTGTAAAATCAACATGCAATAATACAACAGCTGTTCAAACCCAATGGATCAAAAAAACTAGAAGTTATAGATAGAGTGGAACGCTTAGCGAATGGCATTTCATTGTTACAATTCTTATAGTTTCGTATTTAGTTGATATTTCAACAATAATTTTAACACATAATTCCCCAAAATAGTAGTTTGAATTTTGAAAACAACAAAAGGTCGATTAATGATTAATTAACTATAGTTAATTAATGGACTTATGATGTAAATCAATCATCATGAAAACACAGCCATAAGATAATAAACTCAATCGCAAATCGCTGACAGCTCTTGTCTAAGTTCCCAGCATATAGAGGGCGTGCGATGCCAACAAACTTCCCAGAGGCGAACTCCTTATTATTCATTGCAACACCGGCTAACTGATAATAAAAGTTGTGAACGATTAAATTAAACTGCCGACGTTTAATCCACAGGAACGTATTGGTTAACTAACGCTATTATCGATTTTAAAACTTCTGTATCCGTAGTTCATTTGTGGTGTTGCGTAAAAGGTTGGTACCCATATCTTCCTCCCCCTTTCTAATAAGTTGTGATTAAGAGGACGCGAACATCTCTCTATTACTTTATTTTGCCATCCACAATCATGCACATAAAACATTTTTATGATCGTTTGCAAGTATTTTCGGGATGGTGATAACTTAGCTAATTTCAAGCACGAACCACGAATGGAAGGACTATTTAGTCGACACTTCACGTGACCAGAGGGCTGGCCTATTCCTTGGCCAAAGAATTAGCATCGCCATACAACGTGGCAATGCTGCCAGACTTTTGGGCACTGTTCTTGTTGACAGCGATGCGGACGGAGTTTTTGATGCCCTATGATTCTTTTGCTTATTTTTTCATATAAATATACATATTATTATTTGAAATGGCAGCTTATATTATGTAAATATTTTTTTTATGAAGAATAAAGCATAAATTTACAGTATTTACTAAGTAACTCAAGATGTGCAGTAGGATTTGAAAACAACGCTTGACTTAATTTCTAAATATATTTAAACTTATAGAATTCTTTTAAAAAGTTCTTGTAAAAGCAAAACGACTAGACAGACCAATATGTGAGCCACTAACAAGTCCACATGACCCCAGGTCGTATTCTGCAACGTGGTTAGTACTGTTACCGTCTAACTACGACCAACCCGTACTTTGAGGTTAACTGACAGCAGTAGACAGTAATAATGTTATATGAAATGATGCTCGGAAGGGGGCGGAGTGACGGACGGACAGGCGACGTCGACATGAATGTTATAGCTCTATTTTATGCAATAAGCTGTGTAGGTATCGTTATATGTATTATCATAATCTTGAGTCTATTTCAATGCCATTATTTTGGCCATGACATGAGCTACATCGTTAAACTCTAGTCTACATAAGAGAATGAGAAGAGTAGACAAACAGCCGCACGGGTTGATCGATCAGGTTAATCGCGGTTGGTCCGTGGATGGGTGACCATCTTCACATACAAAGACCCCTCCGTGCCCCGAAAAGCACGTTAAGTCTTTGGTCCTGGCTATTATCTTTGACAGTCGTTACGGGTAGTCAGAAGCTAGAAAGTCTGACAACCAGTCTTACCAAGGGGTATGGTATTACCCAGTAACTGGGTTATGAAGGTCAGATATAATAATAATAATGCTAAAATAGTTTATTGTCACAAAGAAATATACATTAGTATACACTGTTTAACATGAAGCTAATTAACGCTACAGTAGTTTGTATACAGGTATTGTGAGCCCTGCCTCTCAAACTAAGATAGCCTGTATTTTAAGAGACAGTGTTCAGCTGTGAGATTACTTAAAAATAGGGATCAAACAACTGCGGACTGTGCCAACTTATAGTAGGTACGTGTTAACAACTTAACAATCTTACTTTTGACAGAAACATATTATATTAAGGAGAAAGTAAAAATAATGTAAGAAATAACAATTTAGAACTTATGTATGTGAGTGGGTGAATGAGTATGTCTGTATAATTTATGTATCTATGTGTGGTGAGTTTTTGTATGGGAGTAGTGAGTGTGAGGTGTTATATGTGTGGGAGTAAAAGCAAAAAGCAAGATAGGCAGTCGCTCCATGTAAAATACTTGTATTCAGCTACATCCGGTTAGACTGGAAGCCAACCCCAACATAGCTGGAAAAAGACTAGGTAGATGATGACGTACACCTGCAAGATATTTGAAATATCTTTCTGGTGTCATCAAATCACACAACACCAAGCCCGTAATTCTCACATTTCGTCATCTTTTTTTCAACAAAGTAAAATAATAATTTCCCTCTTTTCACTTATTTCATTGACGTTTTCACTTTAACGCTATCGGCAATCAAGCAAATCAGCATGCAAACAAACAGTTATATAAAAATGCGACAGTAAACTGCACTAGAAACACAAAGATAGAAGTTGTTACTTAAGTGCTTCTAAGCTTTCAAACATGACACTTCTACCCCTGGAACAAGTGCAGTTTTTAAAAATACTTGGCAAGTAAAGGCGGTTCGATTCACACATATTATTTGGCACGACCACGAGTTTTGGACTTGTGACCTTGACCTCCAAATACAGAGGTCCGCCCCTGCGCCTTTTGGAACGAAAAGCTTTGTGTTTCAGTTATAGTACGAAATGGTTCAAAGTGCTGCCAAGTTGTTAGCTTTCTGATTACAAGAACTTTGGAGGATAACCTTGGTAAAGTTAGCGAAAAACACGAGATTGTAAATTGTATATCTACATATTATTTATGTGGGCACTTTTCTATGTGCTCAGTGAAAAATAAATAACTACTATATTTGAATGAAGAATTTGAGATAATTATCAAGTTATGGAACAACAAACTGAATGTCATACATAACAAAGTCCAAATGCCATTCATTACAAACAAAAATCTTTAGGACCTTTTTGTTACAAATGGTCACTCAAAGTCAACTTAGAATACATTTCTATAAGAGCTGATTTTTCAATCGACCAATCATTTTTATTCCTGGAATAAAATTGACGTCTGACAGTTTTTGTATGGAAGAACTGTCAAATATATAAAATTATTACTTCGATTAAATGATCTGGTGTTGGAAACATCAGCAATAAATGGAATGTTGCCCTATGAAATTATTATAGTTACTAATTTATGGTCACAATACCTCCATATCATTTTTAACCAGGGTTTACCAGTCATTACAGCTACTGCGCACAAAATATTGCGTTTCCTAATTAAAATTGTAATAAGACATAATTGGCATATACATACACAAACATTCCGTTTTACACATTTTGTTTTACACATGGAACGGTGAATTTTAATGATGTGTTCTTTACAAAAAATATTCTACTTAGACAACATTTTATTTATATCAATTTTTTGTAATAAAAACCCCAAACGAGGGTGGTTACTTAAATGTCTAAAGATCTAGCAAAGCACTGAGTTCCTACTTAAGCTTAATTACGAGCTATTAGAGGATTGGTTGAATAAAAGGGGAAAAATATGGTTTTACGTGAAGAGTATGATTATCCTGTAATGGACTTCGTTCATTGCTTCAAGTAATAAATTACGACCACAGCTTAAATTGATACAGCCATAATTTAGTTAAGTGCGAACATAATTATAAATTACCGAGTAAATGCACATGGAGTTTTCGTGACATCTGTAGTAAACTGACGGTCCATTCTGTAATAATCTCACTTGATAACTTAGATGAAGTAACCTGTCATTCCAATCGTCAAATAATTCTGAAGGGACAAAAGCAAAGAAAAATTGCCAAGAGCTACCTGAGTAGGTATTTTTGATTTAATTACGTTCATAGATAACTCCGTCCTGGATTTCAAATTTGGTCCTGTTCCACAAACAATGGGACACTTAATATTGTGTCCCGCATGTCCTGTTGTCCGGACGTTACAGGAACTGATGAACGCTACTGGAAGCGCCAAACTCATACCCGAATTCTGGGCTGGCTCGATTTAGATTAACACACTAAGGGCGCATTCCACCAAACTTTTATACCTAGAATAAGTCTTAACCTGAAATAAATTTTGATATTTGACAGGTTTTCCATAATAGGACTGTCAGACGTCAATTTTATTCTATGAATTAAACATATCTAAGAAGAAGGAGGAAGAAATCCCTGGTTCAAAGTTTCGTATAGACACAATGGCTCTTTCTTATTTTTCTGAATTACGGCATTCAAAAGTATCTGTCAGTCTATTGTTAGATCAATCTCACATCGTCAATACAACATGTCCCGGAATCAACGCACACCACCAAACACCTTGGATTAGAATATTATGTTATAATCATAATACACACACTGAATTTTTAATAAAATTACTAGGAGAAAGGTTGCTCCCATGGTAACGGCCGCGACTTACGAGTTGTAAGTCGTGGGTTTAAACCCAGGCAGGCAATTTACTTTGTGTAAATTATTTCATGACCACTGCTCTCAAAACAGTGAAGAAAAACATCGTGCGAAAACCGGTCTGTTCTAGAACTCAAAATTTTAAGACATGTGACATCAACCCGGCCCGCGTGGTGGATTACGGCCCACTCCTTCTCTGGCCTGTGTCCCAGCAGTGGGTGTTCCCACTACTGGGACACTGGGCTCCACTATAGGGCCTTCTCCGCCGTCTCCCTTATATACTGATTATGTATGTATAAAACATTGTTTATTTACTAAATTAGTTATACCGATTGTGGGAGAAAAGTGTGGTCACATTACAAATCTACGCACGCACACAGTCGCATACATATAAGCGTCTAGCGTAGTAGGTAGTTTGTCAATATTGGTTTGTTTTGACTTTACAGTGGAAGTGTGACTGTAATTTACGTAGTTTAATTTTTTTTTTGGTATTAAAAAATACTTAAATAAAAAATTTACATAAATCGATCCAGTAAACGATACTGAACAAATTATTTTTATGATGTGCATTAATTCAGTTACACATTGTATAGACTTTAAAGAGCTAAACCGCTTTGTTTTCCTTACAATCCTCAACAAGGAAAAACTTTATACGGGAAAACTTCACAAAATTGTTTTAAATAGTTACTCTTCTGGCCAAAGAAAGTTATCGACGGCCGGCCTGATAATTCTCTGTTAATAATACTTATAGCAGCACTTCCCAGCATATGGCGCCACCATTTTGAGTAGATAATAGGATTTTAATTGAGATGAAGCTTTACAGAATAGAAGGCTATTTCGAAGCCTATAAATTTTTATTCATAACCGTTATCGCCAGCGCCTAGGGTGCGGATTTTGAACGTCGATACTCATGGTTAAATATCTATTTTAGGTAATTCGGTGGTGTTCACTGCATTTAGTGGACCGTAAAATATCTTATAGTTCGGTCAGTATTAGAGTAAATGTATCTAGTGCACCTGATTACGGGATTAACGTCTATGTCAACTCTGGCACATAGAGGCCTGTGTCCCAGCAGTGGAAACATTAAAAGCTGATTATGCTTAACTCTGCCAGAGGATTTTTCTTATACAGACATTATACAGAGAACATATATTTTTTTGTTTAAAACGATCAATACTTACACAAAGACTTCACAATCTACCGGATTAGAAAAAACATAATAAAATTAACTTGCACAAAATAGAACCTAGCGGGGTTAGAGCTGCACCAAAAGTCGTCATATTTCCCGACTTACATGCCGCGCTTGCTCCCAAACATAGTGACGATATCTCATTCTGTCTCACAGTGCATGGTCAACATCGCGCGGTACGTACTACACTACCAACATACTCCAGGAGCTCGGCGCCAAAATTTTACACCTCCCATCAGCAGCACTAGCTATAAAATTGGAAGATCATAAAATGAAAACGTGCGATATTTTAACGGGGAGCTATTAACATGACACATTTACCGGCTCCGTGACCGCCCCTGGAATTAACGGAGCCCGCATTGGACTGTGCCAACTGGCCAGTTAATGACTATTTGCCTTTCACCCATGAAATATATTCATCCGAAGTGTAAAATGGTATTAAACCAGTGTTTTGTATGCGTTGACACTATATTCTCATAAAATTGCGGCCTCGTCTTCTGTGTAGACGCGCGCTATTTTTCCACATACATCGGTATTTAATTATTTTATTTTACTTTAACTTGAACGGTCAAAGCCAATTACTCTAATGAAAGAAGTTTCATGTTGCTTTTCTTGGTAACGAGTAGGCACCACACATATGTGACTACATGTTCTTCTTTTAAATAATGGTACTCCTTGGGAGTTGGGTTTTAATCAGGGTTTTTTTTTGTCGGGGTAACGCCTTCAATAAGCGCCCGGGTTTTGGGGATAACATCGGGTATGGAGTGTGGGATTTTTATCTCACTATAAAAACCACCCCGGTTGTCACTCAGATGGTGACCATATGGAAGGGGCACCGGTACCTCGGTCCATAACAACCTCTGTGCAACGCCTGTCAGGGCACATCTCTGGGGTGACTGTAAAGGGATCTCCCCGGAACCTGTCTGTGCTAGTGTGCAAGACAGCACGTGTACCTACCTACCTATGAGAAGAGCCCTATACTGGGTAATATGCTGAATAATATGTTAACTTAATAATAGCTGAATTAATGCAATTACTGTTCCGCAAACTTGCCGATTACTGAATAAATGTTGAGCTCCACCACACCTTACTTCCCAGAATTTGGTCAGCTATAGTCTACTAACAAAGTTTTGTTAGTAGATTGTTCAAAGAAGAGATAATTTTGCCTAATAAAGAGCGACTGAAGCTAATACAAGTGGTATTATGCGAAACGATTTTATTATGTTATTTCTAAAAGCTTTTGAAAGAGAAAACGTGTCTGTCAACAAGAAGTATCCATAGTGATCATACACTGACAACCGTGCCTACACACGGCGAATAAACCGTAGTTTTTCACTCTAGCCTTATGATAATAAAAGCGATGCAACATAAAATAAAATATGTTCTAACGGCTACATTTTCATTTGTTTTTCTGTACTAATTCTGTACCTAATTACAATGCGTCGTATCGTTATGATTTAGAAGTGTCAATACTAATTATAACATGTACAGAGGCCAGTACATCAAGCTACCCCAATTTGTCAAATTTTCCCAATTAAATATGAACGTTATTCCTTTGAGGTAAAGTTGAAAATCTATCAAATAAATTTGACAGATTGGGGTAGCTTGATGTGCTGGCCTCTGTACATACTGTGAGAACCTGTTCACATGAATATTTGATTAATTTACTGCCAGGTTTATCCAGTTATTCCTTATTCAGCCCAAAACATTCATATTTATCGGATTCAAAGATTCTGAAAATGGATTCAGATTGGATTTTGGCAGTTCATTGTGCTATGCATTATTCATTCAGTTAGTCCGTTAAATCAGCCGCTTGCGAGACAATAGAGAAACAATAAACTGGCGTGATTGAAAATACTTCCCCAGCCAGCTGAATTTTAATAAATATCTTTGGCATTCAGACCTTTTGACTTTAGAATTTCGTACTTTCATTAAACAGAGTGTTTTCCTAATGCCTTCCTTTGTATACGTAGGTTTATATTCTGTTTTATGGTGTACGGCACGGGTAGACGCGTCGTAATCGTTTAAAAACCAATAACGTATCATGTTCAAGGACTGTTATACCATAAAAGGCACACAAAGGGGAAAAAGGCCTTCATTTTCCTCAACCAGTCTTGAGGTAAATGGAAAACTATTTCTTACAGCTTGAAATATTTTCTTACGAACAATAAAAATCTTCAGCGCGTCACTTTATTTGATACAAAACAACAGCAAGTAGCATTAATTTTAATTGTTAAAAATAAAGAGCAACTGTCACAGATAGCTGCGGCACTATCATTAAACTTTTTACCGCACAGACCGCTAAAAAGTGCCGTACTTATTCTGGCGGCGCCGCAGATAAATTCCACGATCGTATCTGGGAAGGCAATTAAGATAAGCGAACATTGTGCTGTCACTGTTGCTCAGTGTACGTTTAGCGGACGCACGCTCGATTTATGCCCTCCTGCCAGGATAACTGGCTTCACCTACGCTGCATTACGTAACTTACGGACGTCTGCTGGAGCAGTGATAAACACATCACTATGAGTGATGACGAACTGTTGCTGGACCTCGTAAATCTGTTGTCTCATAACCTCTCATTTTATTCACTTACGGACATTTCCTTCCTGCATGTGGAACAAGCTGAAAGTTTTTGTTTTACTTCCATAAAGGTGGAAGGTATTGCAGACTTGTGCGTTGAAAGCAAAATGATTATGCTAAAAACTTCCATTCGCTGTAAGAGCAACGAGTGGGTAAACGCTGTTTATACTCTATGTTACTTCATACAACTTCTTTCACATTACCTACAGAGTAAGTTATAGCACCTGGGTACCTCTAAACTTAGACAAACGAATATGAAGATGTGATACATGGATGCCGGTTTCTTGTATTTGTGACATAAAAACTATCGATATATTCTGTAAAAAACTCACCGTGAAAATTTATATGAAGTGAGCTTGAAGTAAACTGTCAGTAGTATCAATCCCTATCATCAGGTGGAATGACAGCCCACTTCACCAAAATTTTTACAGAATAGATCGGCTGAACTCGTGAGAATGCCATCAATGTTGAGATGTCCCTCTCGATAATGTGACTCCGCCTAACCTCGCAGGTTTACGTAAAAGCTTTGTTAAACAAACAAAGTTAAGTAATATAATATTCGTTAGGACGTATTATTTAGTTCACAATGTAAAAGTTTACACAATAGTCACCGCAACAACATTCGAAACCTAAACTATGTTCCGGTTTAAAATTACTTTAGAAACCCATCGAGGTAAGGGGAAAGTGATAAATATGAAGGAAGACTTTCTGGCCTTTGTTAACAAATTAAACGTACTACATAGACAGTCTTTGTTGGCTAGAGAATGCCTTTTACCCTCAACGCTTTTCAGCCTTAAAGAATAGTCAGTAAGATAATGATGAATGAGCCTTCTTTTTTATGTTAATATAAGAATGATAAATAACATATCCCTCACAGTACACGTTTTTGTTCTTTATATTGATCTTTTTTTAATGCATCGATAGATATGAAAACTATTAAGGACGCAAATTATGTGAAAGTAATGTGATGGGTGCTGCCGAAAGTTTGTAATCTCTGGATGTAATCTTTTACGGACCAATAAATTTCTGTAATATTATATGGTCGTGTAGGTACCCAACATGGTTATATTTTGAAGGCTTTGTATTTTTACTATATATTATTTTCGTATAATTCCGCAAACTGTTATTGATCATTAATTTTTATATATTATAGGTACAAAAAGTGAATGATAATAAAATAGTAGCATAATCAGCGTATAATGTTCCCACTGGTGGGACACAGACCTCTCTGTGAGAGGGAGTGGGTTATAAATCTACCACGCGAGCCCAATGGGGGCTGGAGGATGTCACATAGTAAAATAGTTACGAGGTCAAAACTGTATACATATTGAATATAAAAAGAAGGTAAAGCCACGAGGTGTGAAACCGAAAAGATAGTTTTAAGAAGTTTTGACTGTTTGTCTGGATGTGTGTTCGATGTTGTTTGGTGGCATTCAGATAGTTTAGAATCTGGATTAACACATAGGGTAGTTATAATCCTGGTGGGATATTTTCCGACATCCACGCGGGCAAGAAAACCGCGGGCAAAAGCCTAGTATACTAGGCTTTTGCCCGCGGTTTTCTTTTAGCTGTAAGTACGTTCCAAATTGAAGCGTTCTATTTTCGTAAGAAGTTATTATTGAATAAATAAATGGTTTCCATAATAATTATTTATTATTGAAACCATTTATTTAAACTGCTTATTATCAGTGTACACATCAATTTCTGTAATTAAATCACTAGCTCAATCTAATCAAGCTAGAATAAATCTAACGTGGAAATGGGAAATCTCTAAAGACGTAGTAATACAGGCGCCGTATAAAATAATAAGTAAAAATAATCTATGTTAACAATATCTAATTGCAACTTTTCAGAAGTTAGAATAAGGTTTAAAGTTGACTGGCGTTTTGCATTTAATAATAGCAATTTTCGTAGAATAACGCGGTATGAGAGGTAGCGTGTTAATGCACAGTGCGCACGCAAGCCACGGGTGCTTGGCCGCTCGAAACGCAGAAAAAAGGAATCTAATTAAAAATGTAATCACGTTTGTTACAGGGGTACAGATTTAAACAAAAAAGTTGGGGTTGCTCCATGAACGAAACTGAATTGTAAATCGAGCATTTTAAATTCATGTCTTGAACAGGGGAATCGGTTCAATCTGCACTCGAAATGAACAAGTTATCTCTCAAGAGCATCGCGTCAGAGTTCCAACACGAAATCACTTACATTGCTTTGTTCAGACCGCGGAGCGCTGAACGGAACGCCTGTCAACAATGATACGCCAAGAGTATCACAAGGCGACAGTTTACATGATAATGAATTCGCATTACACCCGATCCTGTTTACTAGGCGCTAATATATGTACATACGTAGGTACTTAGTATACATATGAGGGTATTATCTAATAGACATATTTATGATTTCGGAGAATATGGTTTCAGATTCACAATAGACAATCAGACTAAGTCTAATAGAACGTGGATTGTTATTCCGACGATCATGTGAGTACACTATACATTAAAACATCGAATCCTAATTGCAGCTGTCACTTATTATCTAAGATGCATAAAAATCAAGTAAAACTTGAGTGGCAAAAGCATCAACGCACGGGAGGAACAAATAATAACTTACTATTATACTACACCACCACATTAAAGCGATTTCATTAAGACTTACTGACTTTATACAGTAAGAAGAAATGTTTGTAAAACAGTAAAAAACAAAATAGTAACTTTTAATGATTGAACATTTACCATCTACTGAAAAAAACCGGCCAAGTACGTGTCGGACCACGCACAATGAAGGGTTCCGTAGTTGGAATGAATTTATCCCAAGAACAAACTTAACATTGTAGTTGAAAAACATGTTCTCCCATACATTCCAACTGAAAATGTAAGTTTATACGCACAATATCGAGAGATTTACCATGTTGTTTCAAGATCATAGACTTCTTATTAATTTTCCTGTAATCTATAGGTATAGAACTATTTTCTAAAAAAAAATTAGGCTCAGTCGTTTCGGAGATAAGGGGGGGGGATATTAAATTTCCGTCTATTGTCTCAAATAACTTTGATACAATTTACTTTAAAATTATGAAAAAATATATTTGAGATCCTCACGGTAAGCCCTATGATATGTCACACGGTACCGATTGCGAAACATTTTTTTTAAATTGTCTATTTACCCCTCAAAAATAACTCCCATTTTCAAAACTCATTTATTTACGTTACACGTCTGTGTTTGGGTCACAGAGATTCATATCTGTACCAAATTTCAACTTAATCGGTCCATAAGATTCGGAGCAAATTGGCTGTGACAGACGGACAGATAGACAGACACACGAGTGATCCTATAAGGGTTCCGTTTTTTCCTTTTGAGGTACGGAACCCTAAAAACAACAAAAAATAAGAAAAACCACAATTACTGAAATGTAAGTAAATTTCAATGGTTTGAACGATATCGCCAAATGAATAAAACAGTTAGTTTTGTGACCTTTTAGCTACTTAAAACGTTAAAGTTTACTATCATTTTGCCTCAAGCTTTAACTGTTTTCGGATCAGTAAAAAATTCTGTTTTGAACGTTAGGCTCATGGAACTGTTTAAAGCAGTTCAGATCAATGTTTTTTCATTTTTATTTACTGCTTATTTCTCTATACGAATATTCTCAAGAGACGCATATCCTTATCTGTGCGCATATCAAACGTGTCACGTATGGCGCAATCTTTAGTCCAACAATATAATCGATACCTACTTGTTATGCTAGTCGACAGCGATCTGAACAGAGTGTTAGAAAGCGAGAAGTTAGTCTAAACCAAACTCGTTCGTGCCCTCGGCTCCAATCATCGAGTCCCAAGTCGGGAAACAACAACTGGGAACGAGCTCACTTCATTCGTGCCTTCACAACTTGGGGAATAACTTAGAAATTCAATTTGCAGACGGTGAGCGTTGCAGCGGCCTGTATAGTACCGCCTATGCAATGCGAACTTAGACATTGCTAACGTCACCAAACTTGCTGAATCCAACACCGTATGAAATTCACACAGCATGAAGAAAAAGTTAAACAAACCAGATGTGGTACAACGATTTAGAGCAACGCTTCTTGTTAAAAGGAAATGAACGTTGAAAGTAGGTACACATAAAGTTGTTTTAACCCAGTTTATGGCGTCATTTTCGTATTTCCATTAGCACGAAAATCTTTCTGTATTTTTGAAAATTTGTTTTTACAACGGTCAAATTCTTTCTTGCGTAATTTCTCAATCAAATCTTCAATAAACAAATTTGTAAACCAATCATTGTTTAGGTATAACAGCCGAACCACAAATCAAGAAACCAAGACCTCATTAACGAGCATTTTAATAAAACAATTCTTACAATGAAAATTATAAAACAAACAAAAGAAAGCGGGAAATAGACGGCTAATGAAGTGGTGGAAATTAATTAATAAAGACTGTAATGAAAATCTGAGTACACAAGGACAATTTGTTTATTTCTCCAACAATCATAAATAAAGTTGTCGTGGTTAGGGTGGGGACAGATTCGTGGAATTATGATCACGTCATTATAACGGTCCTAGTCTTATATACCGGTGCGGACATACCTTCGTAGGTACGACGTAGGTCTATTTTGCTGTTCGTATGTTCATGGATCTACGTAACGTTGTTTTGTAGGCACGTGAAGAGTTTGTGGTTCGTGGTGGAGCGATAACCTATAATTACATTCGTAATTCTTGAGCTTGACATCAATGCTTATTTTAGTTTCCAATGTGCACACATGGTGGAGTACAATACAATCCCCATACAGAATTCAAAAGTCTACTACAGCTGTTTTAATGTAAAATTACATTAAAACAGCTGTTTAATTATTGTGTGTAAGAATTAAATCGTCAAAACAATTTATTTTCTCTTTGATTTTTATATTAATTTGTTATGCTTTTAAATGTTTTGTTACATTTATTTAAAAACTAGCTGCACCCCGCGCTTTCACCCGCATAAATATCGATCCCGTGGTATATCGGGCTAAACAGTATCTTATGTCCTAATCCAGGTCATGGTCTACCCATGTGCCAAATTCCATCTAAATCCGTTCAGCCGTTTTAGCATAAAAGCGTAACAAATAAACATACAATCATTTTTTTTCACGCGTGTCTTCTACTTGGTTTTTTCTTGCTCCCTCGAACCACCCCTTCGTATCGCATCGCCTGCCCGCGCTATTTGAAAGAAAGAAAAGAAAAAACGTTTATTCGCGGTGAACATGACGCAAAAAAAGAACAAATACAAAAAATAATAAAAGGTAGGGGGGAAACATGCGTCACATTCACGCAAAACGGCCATCGCTCAGCATTATGCTGCGGCCCTATGCTAGACAGAGCCCCAGCGCTGGTTTTCAGCGACAGCCGGCGCCGACGTATTTCTTTACTTTGTTTTCAGTTGGTAAACACTATGTAACTATGTTGGTTTTCTGACTTGTTTTCTTTTTGGTCGGATCCTAAGGGTCCTAGCGTGATGTTAGAATAGCCTATGACCTTCCTCAAGAACTTAGCTATGAAATGCATAGAGTTTTTTTTTTATCTGTCTGACAGTTCTAGACACTAGCACGTGCAAACAAACAAACTCTTCAGCTTTATTATTAGTAGGTATAGATATATTAAGTTCAGATAAATAAAACCTTAAAACAATATACATACCTATTTAAATAAAACATTCAATACGAGAATATACTTACAAACATATACGACTTCTAAATACAAGGAATATCACTAAAATATAAAGTAACAAATATATACCCAACTATTAGGTACGGATTGGCAATTTAGTGGATAGTTGATATTGCGATTTAGTAATTACGTATTTTCATTTGCAGCCGATTATAGGAAATCGGAAATAATTTGCTATAGCATAAGAAAATGGAAGTGATGAGTAGTTCGATACAGCGTATTGAATGGAGAGCATTATGCTAACAAGTAGGAATGCTTACTAACAGATACAATACTTACATATGCACTTACTAAACATACCTATTATTATTGTTTCAGGTACCTCCTCGTAACTTCAGGTTTTGGAATAGCTAGAATGGTAAGACAGTCCTATTTAAGATGATTTTTAATTAAGGTGGCTTAAAGTTAAGAAACGATTAAACGCCAAAAATGTATGGTTAAACAGTCGCTTATCATTACCTACTTAACTTTAAGCAACGTTTATAAATAAACTCCTTAGAGCATACTACACTTTTATTCTGAATAAAGAGTATAAAGATTTATCGGTTAAAAATATAAGTAAGTTGACTTCATAAATTATTCAAAATGAACTTAGCTTGCAATTTGAAGCGAGAGTGAAAAATATCGCACGAGAGCACATCCCTGTCACAAGACTATCTGAAGACCATCAGTCTTTTTCGATGCACCAATGTTTGTCATGCTGTTTATCAAGTGTTCTACACATAATGTTGGTTACAAACAGTGGCGACAATCTTTGTGAGCTTGCAAAACATATAGAAAGTATGCTAACGAAATGTTTTGGGACATAAGAATAAAAACCCTGACGCGATTTATGCTTAGCAACTTACAAAATATTATATTGTATGTACAACTTTATCTTACTCAAACCAACGTAACGGTGCCAAACCGGCACATAATACTCCACAACAAAAAAAAGACGACCCACTCGATACCAATTGTCCAATTCATATTCAAATAACTGCGCAAATCCTCTTGCTAAAGGGAAAAATATTGATAAATAATAGAGTTGATAGGCGTTTATCGGCGGAGAGGGACGGGCATTATTCCAAGCGATCGATGAGATCCATATTAATCACCAAGGACTTCGTAAATCGTTCAATGTCGTCTGCAGGCGCAGTGAGTGCGAATCGCGCAACACTGTCATGACTATTTTGTCTCGCTTTATAAATTAATGTCGAAAAACAAACAGTTCAATAAAACGTTTAAAGTAAGCGAGAAAAGTGTTTTATTACGTTCAACTTTGAAGTGCTTTCGTATAATATATATCGTCGTTCAGATATCTACTTCGAATTGAGTTTTGAAATGAAAATAACAACGCGGGTGATCCTGAAGTTGAGGTTGCGATTCGATATCTAGGTAGAGCAAAGTATAATTGGATTTTTCGATTCGGAACAATCTTAATTACGGCAACAGTTTGGAATTGTGTTCGGTAAATGGTGCATGCAGCCTATGCCTTCAGGGAATACGAGTACAAGCTTGACGGCCGCCAAGGTTTATTTTCCTGCTCCATTTATTAAAAACTAGATACAGCCAGCGGCTCTGACCGCGTGTCAAGTGTTTTTTTTTAAGCCCCGAGTTATCCATTTTTTTTTTCTTTACAAACACAAATATTTTGACAACCTTTTCAAACGTTTTCCAAATATCGTCAGAATCTGCTTAGTATTCTAGCCGTGAAAGTGTAATAAATAGTCTCATTCCCACTTTTATAACATCATCGTACGAATGCTATAAAAATGTCGCTATAAATAAACTCATCAAAATAATAAAGCGTTAATTCTTTCGAAAGAGGTATCCTTCGAATGTCAGAAGGGGTGAAATTTATTGGTTCACAATACAGTTATCTCGCTGCCTGCGATCGGCGGCTTCCTCGCTACTTGACAGCAATCCAGCTTACCGCACTTTTAAACCGACCACCCTGAGTATAAAAAGGGGCAGATCATTTTATATAAGCTTTTTAAGCAGGTACAGTAAGCATATCAAGTTTTTGAAATTGTGGTATCGTTAATATTCAGAGCCCGCCATATAACTTTCTTGTATCATTTCCTATGGTTGAATGAAATATTTTATTTCAAATAGGCACATATAAGGCACTTTTGAACGTCTAAGTTTACAATAAAATAGAATTGATTATAGTTGCCTATTCGAAAAGGTAGTTTCGCCATGGACAACTGGACAAAAAACTCCACATGAGTGGCAATATTTATATATAACTCGTGTGCCGTATACTTATCTAAATCCTTTCAGCCGTTTTAACGTGAAAGCGTAACAAACATTAAAAAATAAACAAATATTTTCTCTTTATAATATTAATTTTAGATACATGCTTTACAATATTAAAAGTTCAACGTATTGGATATTAGATTTAAGGCGACTACATGACCTAAAGCGCGGTCACTATCGGACTGCATAGAAAAGAAAGAGATGCGCGATGACACAACGCTGGCAATTTATTGCAAAATATGAAACAATCATCTATTGTTGATTTATCAAACACCAAACAAATAAAAACCGTATACTAAAATTCGGGGAATTAAATTGTCTTTTAAATGGTGAAAGTTTTATGAAAATACACCCGATAGTGTTTGCGTGATTATCGTTTTTATGTCCGCGGTAGACATTACTTTACAAATTAATTACACTATGTTAAAAAAATATAATTGCAAATATTCACATATCAAATTACGAAGCAAATGGTCTAGTATAACATTTATTTTTTTCAAAGAAATCAGTCCGGTCGATTAGACGTGATGTTGAATTTAAAATCATTAGAAGTCGTATATCTGCGCCTGAAGTGAAAATAATAAATAACGAGACAAGAGCTTTCTTTATAATATTATTTCTCCAAAGCCCTAAATACTGTTTGACAAATTAAGTTATAAATACGTTTCTAGCCGATCAAATGAATCCCACGTCCCCACTAATATTATAAATGTAAAAGTTTGTGGCGGCAGACTATGTAGGAGATGGCGGGACGAGCTGGATAGGTTCCATCAAAACTGGAAGGAGGACGCGCGGGCTCGCGAAAGATGGAAGGAGTAGAAGCTAATAAAATAAAAGAAGTTTGTATTTTTGGATATTTGTTACTCAATCACGCAAAAACGGCTGAACGGATTTTGATGAAATTTGGCACACAGATAGTTAAAATTTGATTAAAACATAAAGTACTTTTTATCCCAGTAAATGACATAGGTAGTTT
The DNA here is from genome assembly GCA_963669345.1 of Gortyna flavago. NCBI lineage: Eukaryota > Metazoa > Arthropoda > Insecta > Lepidoptera > Noctuidae > Gortyna > Gortyna flavago. The sequence continues at coordinate 14,391,888 of OY770126.1, forward strand.
AACGACTTATCCACGCAGGCGAAGTCGCGTGCAGAACCTAGTAGGTATTTCATAAATATTTATTTAATGTAAACTGTGACTAAATGCGTGCGTAAGTTGCATTCATCACTCAACTGGGTCCCTTTAGATATGTTTAGATAACACTCGGTTTGTTCCCACTTCGGTGTATTTTTTGAGAAATATTGTATAATTGCATTAGTATTATAACAATAAAGTAGTGGGTACCTCTAATATAGCGTGCCGCTTTAATAGCGACATTAATTTAACATACGTCTACGGTTTCGCGCTTTCGTTTTATGAAAATATTTTAATTTCATTAAACATTATTAGGTAGTTTTTTATTTATTTTAAATTTTCTTAAATAGCAAAAACTGTGGCCCAGCCATAGAACTATTATTACTAGCGTAGTACTTTATCTCAGTGGGCCCAGCGGTCATTTGCTGGGGTCACGGTCCATAACATCGCATCAATGAAATGAAAACGAATAACGTGAAAAGAGTTGGCGAATTGAAGGAAACAGAGCCCTATGACAGCGGCGCAGGCGGTAGTTTCCAAATTACAAATAATTTTAGTTGGTATAGTTATTTTTTATTATTACTGGCCCTACCCGTGTGTTAAATTAATGTCGCCATTGTAACAACACGTTGTAGATCGATTTCGTATTTTTATTTTTCTTTATTATTCCAGTTATCTTTTTGTATCGACGAGTTTCTGTGACAAATAAACCAATTTTTCTTTTTTACTTTCAACATTATCTTGGAAAATAAGATATATTCAGCTGAAGTTGGAACATCAATAACGACGAGACACCTTGTGATCAAACGTCTTTATTTTTATACTCCTTGTATACGGGTCTATTTTGGCTAAATTTCGTAGGTATTATGAAATTAAAATTTCTGTCAACTAATTGAAAACTCGTGCCAAACTACTATTTTCATCTTCTCAAGAGCCGCACTATAAGCCTTTCCCTTCAGTTGACAAGCGAGCTGCCAGACAGCTTTAGTTTCTCTCAGTTTATGGATTTTTTTTAAACTTTCAGCAAAAAATTTCTTGGGCGAATCTCGCAATTAGTGCGATGAGGGAGGGAGATATCTGTAGCCTTGCTTTTACTTTATTCAGATTACTTTTCCCTCCTCATCAAGTCGTAAAAACTGTTGCTTGGGCTTGAATAGGAAAATTATTCTTAACGACGCCAATGGTCACATAAGTACTGTAGAAGAGTTCGTAGTTCAGCAATCGATACGTCTGTAGGTCGTAGAAGGTGCCGCATAACTGCCCGCTGGAGCCCAATAGGTGTTTTATTAGGCTATAAGCATCAAACTTGCTAGTGTCATGTAATGAAGGCTTTCAGGAACGTAAGTGCTTTAGGTATGTGGGCACGTACTGTGTCTGTGTGGGTAGTTTTAACAAATGTAATGGGAAAACTTAGACGGTAGTAAAGGAATTGCTACTTCATATCCACTGTAAGAAGATATCAACTAGTACGGGGGGTATTGTGACTGTTACTGGCGGCCTTATGTATTGAAATGTCAACAGTATACTCAGGGCGCGTTTTAGTGACACGAATTATTTCGCGCTTTCACCGCACAGCCGCCACGCGGCCGCGCGGTGACTGTGCAGCGGCTGCGCGCGCAAATTTGTAAAGTGATTGCAAATTTGAAGTGACTGATTGAAAGAAAGGAGAATGCGCGTCGGGCTCGCTCGCGTAGTGGTGGAGGAGCAGTGGTGGCCCAGCGGTAACGGCCGCGACTTACAAGTTGTGCGTCATAGGTTCGAACCCAGACAAGTAGGCGCTTTACTTTGTGTAAATTATTTAATCACCACTGCTCTCAAAACGGTGAAGGAAAACATCGCGAGCGATAACCAAACATTCGAAGACATGTGACATTTACCAACCCGCACTAGGTCCGCGTGGTGGATTACGGCCCACTTCTCACAGAGAGGAGGCCTGTGTCCCAGCAATGGGAACATTATAGGCTGTTTATACTAAGAGGCCTACATAATAGCTGAACGAGAAAGAATGCTTAATAAGTTCGCGATAAAAAAATATATAAATATAAACCAATAACGGCGAAATAATATTCATTTTTGTTTCTGTGGAATTAATTTATTTTTTCCTTGTAATAAATACCTGAAACAGAATTTACCAAACCAGTTGTCGAAACAGCCATGTTTTCCACATATTACGTAGATCAAGGTCACAAGTCGTGTAACTTTTCCATCGCATTTCTCAACGTAAATGTGTTTCCTTGTTGTTAGTTGTAAAACTGAAACAAACAAGGGAATAATGCATAAACTTGACTAGGAAAGTGCCATAAATATTATTTTTCTCGTTTGTAATCGATATTGTCAGCGATTTGCCACGTAACTGCCCTGATGGATGTTATACCGACGTTGGCAACACCGGCCTGTTTTGTCTTTCTATTTTCGACCGGTTTTGTAGTTGCGAATTCGTAGGAGTCTGCTTGTTCATTTTATATCGTTTGTTCAGAACAAAATACGCTTGTGAGCATCGAAGACTATTTGATGTGCATTCAATCGATTTCTGATGAAAATAAAGATGAAACGGTAGGTAAACAGGTAGATATACATTTTATTCTAGTTTAAACTTTTGGTTGTTTGGTATAAATATGTAGCTATCACTTATGGAAAGATGCTTTAACTAATAAACTGTAGTATAATTAAACTGTTTAAACAATGGAAGGCTACCTGGTTCGGTAGCAATGTTCATAAATAATAGATAGATATCTCACTATGAAAACTAAAATAAAGTAGCGTTACTAAGACGGTTTTACAATCATCAAAGTAGGAAAAGCTTCAACCTCTTTATTTTCCGTTCCATCCCCATAATCCCAAAAATTTAAATAACAAACGCTTTGCATAATAAAATATTTTTACGTAACACGCATTTTCAGTCCCTTGATATATGTAGATATATCTAAATAAACTGTCTTAATTTCCCCGGAGCCAGGCGGGTACTGAGCCAGCAATCTGCCCGGCCGTCTCATTATGAAGCTCGTTGTCTTGAGAGACGGTTCCGGCTCGGATCCGACGCCTGGCGCCACATCAAATGCATAATACTGCACCAATGAGCCGAGAAGAATTTACTCATATTGTTCACGTACTTTCTACTAAGAATTCTGCCCTTGGTTTTATTAGTAATGTAATGAGCTAGGTACGTGTGTGTTTGCTCCACTCTTATTATCTTGCAAAAGCACCGCCGTTGCAATTAGATTCTATTGAACATGAGCAATCAACATTTATAACATTACACTGCATATAGAACGTACAGCGAGCATAAATGCGGCACTTAACTATTGAGCTCCTGCTACCAGGTAGTACCTGCATTAGCATTAGTACAGCAAGCAAATTCCCAAACGTGTAGCACTGGCTTAATTCACGCAAGAAATCTTCGCTCAAACCGTTCCCTTGAGTGCTCTCTAAAGACTTGCTACGAAAAACTCCCAACCGCTTCGCCACTTGCACAATTTATGACGGTAGTTAGGCCAACGCAGCGCCTCTGTTACCGCAAACAGGTAGGAGCCATTGTAGATATGGACACCCCTCCCCCCGCGCAGCTCTAACAACATGGCCACCGAGGGGTCGCACAAAGGAAATAATGAGGGTCTATTTTAAGTAGTAGGTTTGCAGCCAAAGCAATATACAAGCGAGTTGAAGACGCGACGCGAATGCCTGATGAACTTTAATTACAGCGGCGGAACCAACGTGGAAGCAATTGCCTGCCTGGTGTATTAGCATAATCATTTTGTAGCCCTACCGTGGCTAATTGATGTGAAATTGCTGATTTAGGGTGCCAATTTTAGAGCAGTGCATACACTTTATCTCAGTCATAATCATTTCAATATTACAGGGGTCGTTTAGCAATACGATCTCTCGGCCCTTGGGTTTTATTCGTCTATGTAAAAATATTGATTTCAGTTAAAATGGGTCAGATGAACCTTATTTTTATACGTCGTAACAGACCTCCGGATGCTTTTATAAAGTATAAAACCAGAATGGTTTTTCCGGAGTTATGGAGAAATTATGTGTGTTAAGTCTAAAGGCCAAGGGCATAAATAAAAACGTTAACGGCAAGATAGTTTTCGTCGGCAACCCTAAATTTGGGAGATTTATAGCCGATTTTCACTACAAGAATTTGGTCAGTAAAGTCCGTTTATATTACCAATTTATTCTGCTATGAAAATGTTCGTATTGAAATTAATTATTGGGAATTTATTTTGTTTCGCTGATTTCCATTAGGCACGTAGCAACGGACATATTTTAATGATGTAATTATTTTTGACAACACAACTTTATAAAACTAAAACCTCTGCCTTTGTGGCAGTGCTTAATACAACAATCACGGATCATAGTATTGTTCTTTTATATACTTATAACGCTTATAAAGCACAAAGAACTGGTTCAAAAACCACAACCGTCATAGATTATGAAAATGCTTATAAATGCCTTATTAGTACAGATATATACATTTTTGATAATTACACGCTCCCTGGTAGCTTTGCCACTAAACTGGTAGAGGTCGTCCTTTCTATGAATCATATCCGTTTCCTGTGGTAATAGAGCTTCGAAGCCCTGGATTACTACGGGAGCAGTGCGTTGCTTATGGCTTACAAACAAAATGCAGCAGCAAACAAGATTAGAACCCTTACATAATTTTAATAATAACTTATAAACGCTTCCGTGTCTTTTGTTCCAACTTGATAAAAAAGATAAAAAGACAATATTATAGAAAACAAATAGAAGATTCAACCAAAAATCCGAGACACTTTTGGTCAAAATAAATTAAATCACACAGTTTAAGAAACCTAAAACTTTAAATACCCGCCTTTTTAATATTACCGCACATCCCTAAACTCACAGTCAACTTGTGCTTTATCACCGTCGGCAAAACTTTCTCGGAAAGTATCGTTACTCCTCCTGTAGTAACTCCTGGGCATCCTCGTTCGTGTTGTTGGAGGCGGATCCACTGGAAGTGGACGGTATTCTAATGAGTCTTGACTCTGAAAGTGCACCAGGTTGGGACGGTATACCTACAAAATATTTAAAAATGTCCAGAGATTTTGTGGCCAGTTAGCTAATTTATGTCACAGAACGGGAATTTTCCCAAAAGATTTAAAGCGTTCCGTGGCGTAGCGTTAACGATGTCATCAATTATCGCCCCATATCAGTCTGTGACGAAATCAAAAAAAAAAAATAGAAAAAATAATAAACAAGAGCTTAATTAACTACATTGCGAAATACAGTATTCTATCACACATGCACAGTATGGGTTTAGAAGGGGACGTTCAACTCAAGACGCTATTACCGCTTTCACGTCTGACATTGTTATTAAAGTGGAAAAGTCATAAATGCTTCACAGTGTTCTCAGATCTTAAGATAGCTTTTGATACCGTTTCCGTCCCGATCCTTCTGCACAGGCTACAAAGCATATAAAAGGAACGGCTCTCTCCCTTTTTGAAAGTTATCTTAAAGATAGACAGCAATTGGGTAAACTCAATAACTTATGCAGTGCCGAAGAGGACGTCTACTACGGAATCCCACAGAGGAGTGTCTTGAGTCCGCCGCTGTTTTTGATTTATATTATCAGCCTAAGCAATATGCAGATCAATGGAGGGCAAATCTTCTCATACGCAGACGACACTGCGGTTGTTTTCTCACGAACGTCATGGCAACTTGTCAAAGCTGTCGCTAAAGAGGGTCTGACTGCAATAGCTGGCTGGCTTAAAGCGAACCTTTAACTTAAACAAATTTTATTTGCTTTTCCCCAGACCAGAAGTCACAGCCCGGATCTGATTTTGGCATTGCGATTCATTTTTACCAAAATAATGCCCTCCATAACCATAGTTGTGACTGTCAAACCACTCAACAAGTCAGCTCCACAAAATTTTTGTGCATAATAAATTGTTGATCGAAAACTGTCATGGCACCCTCACATCGAGATCCATATGAAAACATCAGGCAGCTGGATCAGGAAGCTCATTTGGGTGTTTAAAACATTACGACATGTTATGTCCGCGCAACTTATAAACAAGGTCTATCTAACTCTGGCGCAATCTGTAATAACTTACTGCATTCTGATTTGGGGTGGATCTACCAAAATTAAATTCCTCGATCTGAAAAGAGCTCAGCGATCACTTATAAAGGTGATGTATTTTAAACTATTTAGGTACCCTACAACTTACCTCTGTAAAGTTAGCAACTTGTTCTCAATTAGAAAACTTTATACCTATTCTGTTACGTGTCATATGAATTAATGTTTTATTTTATTTTTACCTTTCTTTTTATCTCATTAAGCTCCGCTAATGAGACACAATTGTTTTTCTATTGTATCGTAACACATAGGTTACGCGCGGAGCTTGCTTACTTATTAGCCACATCATTGTTAAGTTACCACTAAAGAGAAGAGACAGCTCCGACACAAGTACTTTTGTAAGTTACTGGGGCTGCCTCAATTTATGTATGACACAATGTTTAAGTTGAAATAAATAATTATTTTTGTATATCCATGCATATTTATATGGGACGTGAACAAAGAGAACAGAAATACTTCGATAGCTTTATGATGGATAGATGCAAATTCCGAGGCCACGAGAGAAAAATGATGAGCGTCTTATTGTTCCCTGAGAGTATTTTAAATTCAAATCAGACTGAGAAGAGTTTTGGACGCCACCTTGGAAAATAAAACAAGAATACTTGCTGCGAGAGGTGAATATATAAATTGAGACATTTCTTCCCGTTTATCTTGAAAAAGAATATTACAAAAAATACTTAGGTGCCTGTACCTGTGGTTCAAACAAAGGTAGTCAAGTAAAATGAAGTATTACAAAAAAACTACTAACCTATTTGAGCAATGATAATATACTACAGCTAGTCTTTGCTATAGTTATTTGCTCACTAAGAGAAAAAAAGTAGGGCTTGAAAATAACATTATTTCATTTATTGTGTTTCTAAGAAAGCAAATATTGTTTACCTCCATCTGTTTATTGATGAGATAAATAATACTTGTACTGGAATGAACGTAACGGTAAGTAAATTAATAATATTTGCGAAAAATAACGTAACTTAGGTATACTAAACAGTTAAGTTTTAATTTACTTATCTTCTTAGCTACACCCTCACAAATCTGCCTAGCCTTTTCCCAACTATGTCAGGGTCGGATTCCTGTCTAACCAAATGCAGCTGAATACCAGTATTTCACATCCAGCGATTGCCTATCTGACCTCCATAACCTAGTAACTGTCTCTTGGTAAAACAGATTACCAGAAGGTCAATTCCCGTAATTAAAAACGTTCAAAATCTAGTCGCAATCTCATCTCAGAGACAATCAATATCAAAAACTTGTGGAAAATGTAGGGAAATTAGAGGTAGTTTTGACAGATTGAAACTGAGATCAGACTGTGAACGTTCTTAGAATTACGAGAATATAGCCCCTCTGTCTTTTTGGGCTTCTAGTTTCTACTAACTGTAAGGACTGTCAAAGTACTTTCCGAGACACGGAGTGGACTCGATAATGCTTGGTCACCCATCCATGAACCAACCTCAGTAAACGTTGCTTAACCTTCGATCGACCCGTGAGGCTGTTATTATTTAGCCACGAGCTACACCTACACGTTGGAGTAAAATGGTTTCAGGAATTGTCAAATAAATTTTACACAATCATCTCTTATTTATTCAAATCAGAAACAAATTACGCCATGACTCCCAAGCCCATTTGTAAAAATGGCGGCTTATAAAACAAATTGCCCTGACATATAGCACTTGAACTCTTGACGGTATGAACTTTGTCATGCCATGGGGTCATATTTTTCATTCAAAAGAGGTTGGTTTCATTTACAACATAATAAGGTTTAGATGGAATTAAATATAGATACCAACCTACTTACAGTGCTTTTTTGTATGATGATCTTTAACACCAGAAAACGATGTCAAAAAGTGTAAACAATGAAATAATAACAACTTAGACATCAACATTCAATTACACTCCATAAAAGCTCATTAAAGGGATACAATTCCATAAAATACAACAATAATTAGTCAACTAACACTAGCAAGTTCCCGACGAATACATTAATATCGCAACCGCTACGACTTTAATTTTTCAGCATTAAACCCAGCTGAAGCTGTGAGAAATCGTCCTCAGTAAAATTCATATATTTTATCCTTTATTTTGCATAGCAGAAACATAATTTTGCAGAAAATCTGAAACTATCACGAAACAGCACTAATATTGTGGGAGATTTATTAAATACTTTTCGTTTTGAACATTATTATTTTGTAATTTTAGCTACTGTTTGTCGTACTCGTATATGATTAATTACATAGGTGAAAATGTACTGTGGAGTGATGACAATAGGAGACGACACCTGTCACATTGAACATGGACTAATATATTAATAGGAGTAGTGAAACGTCACAAGTAACCAACACTACATAGATAATATATACAACATTATTTTTAGTTTATGCGAAACCCGAAACACGTGTCTAGTATTTTTATGTAAAGGATCTATGTACAAAATTGCAAAACTGTATCATGAGAAATCACAAAGTTATAAGCGTGTTATGTTACCTGGTTGTCCGTTCAAAAACATGCTCACCACGCGGCGCGGCGCGGGGTGACCATGCCTTATGATCCTCTAGCATCGTACGCTCATTGATAATAGTTTGGCAGTAGGTACCTAACTGTACGGCGATTTTATTGTAATTAACTAGTGATTAAATATTTTTGAGACAAAATATAACATGGTGTAAAAATTATTGAAATCGATTCAGTTACTTATTCTGAACAAACTATATTCAGGTTTCGCATATACTAAAAATAATGTAGTATATACATCTAAATACATAAATACTACTTACACCTTCTATACTCTCTATACATAGAAAAACGTAAACATATAGGTACATTTAAACAAAATGTGTCTGTTTGTAATGTCAAAATAACAGCTTTTTACTAAATGCATATGAAAGTGTATACGGTACTTATAACAAAAAATCAATATTTTTTTTTTGTTTCTATTCCCGCTAATCTCCGAAACGGCTAGACCGATGATGAAATTTGGTAGGGGATACTTTGAACCCTGGGAAAGGACACAGGCTATTTTAATCGATATACCACGCGGGGAAGCCGCGGGCGGAAGTTAGTAATAATTTAATCACCGGATTTTCAAAGTAGGCCATCAGGAAATTGGTATAGTATAGAATAGAATAGATTTTAGTTTCTTACCACAAATTACAGCTTAAAGTTAAATTTGTCTACAGATACAATTTTGTACTTAATTTGTGGAAGACTGGTGCCTAAACTAAGTTTAAACAACATTGTTTGTCTCTGCATCACCCAAAGGTTGACTGGTAGAAAATTCCCATGGCATTAAGTCCGCCTCTGTACATTTTTGTTCTTGAAGTATTAAATAAATAAACAAACAAAACCTGTAAGTTAGGTCACCAGGCCCCCTTAACAATTTATATATTTCAATTGTTTTAATGATTTTAGTAATTAGTTGAAGTTAGTAATAATTTAATCACCTAATTTTCTAAGTAGGCCATCAGGATATTGGTATAGTCACCATGCTTAAGGATTATTGATGGATCCTGGTGATCGCTGTTCCTAAATTGTTATTAGCCGATAGAAGGACACTGCCCCCCCTCTTAACAATAGACCTTAAGCACTTTTCTGGAGGAAGTAACCTGTCTTTGGGAAACTTTGCGAAATAATGATGGAATAATGCTTAAAACTGAACGCATTTAATTTCCGCCCAATGACGGAGCAGTCATTATACGGCAAAGTAATTTATAACGCGGCTGACCTAAAAATAAGGGAGTGAAAGGAGAAGTGGGTACTATTTATCATTGTACGATGAAGAGCGGGGTGAAGCAATTAAAACAGTGCAGGGTGCATACTGTAGGGATATGATGTGGTTACGAGCAGGCGGGGAGCACACAATTGTCATCTGCCCCACACTTACTTTGATATTAGGTAGCACAGTAGTGCTATTCTGTAAAAATCTCACCGTGATAACTCAGGTGAAGTGAGCTTAAAGTGAGCTATCATTAGTGTAAATCCCTATAGCATCAATTGGAATGACAGCTCACTTCACCTTACTTCTCACGGTGAGATTCTAACAGAATCGACCGGCTGGTTTTTTTGTGTTTGGAACCGGCACAGGAACGCTCCGCTGTCTATCTCATCTTAAACCTTCTTTAAAAATATTAACGACGTACGTCTACAAAATGGTGATAACAGAAAAGTAAAATATAAAAACAAACTTACTGATTGTTTTAATAAATTTTTAAAAAAACGCGTTATTATCATCATCTACTTAGCCTTTTCCCAGACTATGGGGTCAGCTTCCAGTCTAACCGGATGCAGCTGAATACTAGTATTTTACATGGACGCGACTGTCCTTCTGACCTAAACAACTCAGTTACTGGGTAACAAGATACCCCATTGCGGTATAATAGTATTTGTAATCTCACTTGGAAGGCGAGGATTATGAGCGCGCACCTGAAAAAAAAAGAGGCCATGGCCTCTTTACTTTATCATGGTTTCATGCGATGCAAAGCAATAAGGTGCCGAGCATCCAGGTGAGAACAATTGTCACCTGCTCCAGACTACAGACTACTCTCAGATATTAGCTAGCACAGCATCTTAAAGGACCCTACCGACCGACGCCGAAGCAATCCGCTGTGTATTTTATCTAAGCTCAGACACTTTTGTTTTAAAACTTTGCTATACGCAATCTCGAACTAAAAGCGGTTTCTTTTCCTGTACAGCTGAGTTTTAAAATATAAATTTTAGAATTGGCGGAGCGCCATCTTCATGGCTCCATGGTCGCAGGTACTCGTGCAGTTACGAAATATATGTCGTCCGGTCATTTATCAGAGTCGCCGTTCCGCTAACCTCTCTTGTTTGACAATACATAAACTTGTACAGCTCTAAACGAAACAAATTAGAGAATACGGTTAAAATGGGTCTTCATTTTTGGCTTCCCTTTAGTCGAGTAAAAGTTGAGGTATCTCTTTTGCATGGAAAGTTAGGGTGGAATTTCTCCGACACCATGCGAAGTACCTCCGTTCATTGTTCGGCTTCCGTGAAATATATGACAGCTTGTCATATACCATATTATGTTTAGGTACATGTCTCTATGACATGCATCTTCAGTAACCGAAGTTTTTGTATGTACGAGTATGTACCTAAATAATTCACTCAGTTGGATTTGAGAAACCTTTTAAGGTTATTATAGAAATAACCAAATGTTTCCTTGATATGGGGTAATGTTTAACTGATCCTCTAAAAACTGATTGTTCTTCTAATGATGGACGCTTTTTAAATGAATGAACCTGTAAAAACTATATGCCCTTCTAATGATTGAGCCTCTTTTTTTGACCACCCCGACCACAAATGGGTAAAAGTTGACAATAGACAAATAATTATAATGTTGAGTAGCTTAACTCATAGTTTTTAAATTTGATTAATATTAAGTGAAATTTGTAATATTTACTTTAGCACAGTTAGTAAATTCTCTGTTTCTTCGTAAGACATACTTTGGAGAGCATCCTTGAGGATTCTCTTACAATTAAAACACTTAAAACTATACATATAGTTCAGAGAATATGATTGCCTTCGAGTTTAGTCTATTTTATAGGAGAGGTCCGAGGCACAGGTAAAATTTGGAAATAAAAGCATGTTTTGTTGAATTTTGTGGACAAACTATATCTTAACGTCTTTTATTACTATAAATAGCGTTTTAGGGTAGAGCTTTCTGTTGTTTTAATACAATGCTCCTAGTAAATAGCTGTCGAACTGTCAATACTTCACAAGATTTGTACAGGAGGTTAGTAGGAAAAAGGAAAGGGCGGAAAGGAGACACTTTGAGAATCGCCCTCTGAACTCTCTCGATGGTTAGTAACATTGTTTTACCCGCTCCACCCCATGTATACACAGGAGCAAAGTAAACTTGTCTAACTATTTTTGGGTTAGCATTACAGTGAAATAAAGAACTATTGGCTAGCAATAAAATACTATATTACAATCAACCAGTGGCTATTGTCATTGCAGTTACTCATGTATTAGCGGATAAAATGGCGTATTTAGTTAGTGAATTATAAGAACTCTATTATTTTTACCATACGATACCAGTTAGATCGCAGTTAATTTTGTTTATATGTATTTATGTAAGTATCTATCTATGTATTAATATTTCTTCTTGTATTTTATAGAATTTTCCTAGCTATTTGTCTCGTATGTTGCACCTGCCATGTTTTGTCTCTGCATCACCCTAAGGTTGACTGGTAGAAAATGCCTCAGGCATTAAGTTTATTTTATTTATTTATTTATTTATAACAATCTTACCTACACTATCATTACAGATCTATAATCCAATGCGACAGCTTGGCCTTAATAACTAAATCCTAAATCTACACCTTATACTTAGTAAAAAAATATCTTAATCTAAATAACTTATTACATATAGAGTAACTTTTGCGAGTTCACTCAAGTTGCACCACAATACATCAACCCTCCCGTGAACCTCATTCACCACGAGTATGGCTCTAGTGAGAGGAGTTCTCGCCAGTAGGTTGGTCCTGGCTGCAGGCACAGCGAGCAGAGGCGGGCGTTGCCGCCTCCACACATACCGGTCGGGCACGTACAGCTGTAGGTGTTGTAGTACTCCCGGGTTATGCGCCATGCCACGTAGTAGTTTCACCACATACGCTACGAGCGAAAACTCCCGTCGTACTCTTAGAGTGTTATACCCTACCATACCCAGAACAAATAGTGTAGGGTACATCAATGGGTATAATGGATATACCCCATACAGCTTGTAGTACAAGTGTCTCGTGAACTTATTTTGGATACGTTCCAACATTACACTATATTTCGCCTCATGAGGAGCCCAAATGAATGCGCTATGCTCGAGGTGACTTCTGACTAATGCGTCATATAGTACCCTTAGTGTCGTGATGTTGGTGAATCCTTGGGACTGCCTGAGTACGAAACCTAGGTTTCTGAATGCCTTCTTACATATCTTCTTGATATGCTCACGGAAGGTTAGTTCCTGAGAGAAGACTACCCCTAAGTCTCGTACCTGAGACACTCGTTGCATCGGCACATCCTCAACCTTGTACTGATAACTCAAGGGAGTTCGCGCGCGAGTGAACGACATCACCGAACATTTAGCAACATTAAAATGCAGTTTGTTGTTATTACTCCATTCGACCACTCTGTCAATGTCTTCCTGTAGGCGTTCACAATCCGAGTGATCCCGAACCTCGAGCAGCAATTTCAGGTCATCCGCAAATAATAAACAAGTCCCATGTCTGACGACTTCCGGCAGGTCATTTATCATTACAATAAACTCGAGAGGCCCTACATTGCTGCCCTGGCTCACGCCCGATCTCGTGTAATATGGTTGAGATACACAGCCATTGTAGTCGACATATTGCTGGCGATCCTTCATACAGCTAGCGAAGAACTGTAGCAGAGGTAGTGTACATCCAATTTTCGCGAGCTTCCTTAACAAGATGTCATTATCCACAGCATCGAACGCCTTTTTAAAATCGAAGTACGCAGCATCTACCTGTACCCCCGCGTCTACTGCCGGCACCACCTGTACCATAAAATTAATAAGGTTTGTAGCAGTGCTGCGTCCAGGTCGGAACCCATGTTGCGCATCTGACAGACGCGCACGCATTTGTTCCTGAACGGAGCGCTGAATAGCCGACTCGAGTACTTTAGCAGGCGCGGAGAGTACAGCCACCGGTCTATAATTACAGGTATCTGAACTTGGTTTTCCTTTAGGAACCGGAACAACGCGCGTGATCTTCCACCTTTGAGGGAACGTGGCTTGTTGTAAACATGCATTAAAAATGTGCAGTAATGGCTCCGCCAGTACCCTCCCGCAGTCTCGGAACAGAAACGCTGGTATCCCGTCTGGGCCAGACGAACGTTTTGGCTTGAGACTCCCAAGCGCCTGCTGAACTTCCGCGAGACTCAGCGTCTCAATGTGTACCCGTGCACTGGTCGCGCCGACCTCCGCCGCCGCCGCGCACGCGTCCAATTTGGGTGGCTCCTTGCTGTACACAGACTCAAAAAAGTCAGCGAACTGCACAGCACACTCATCATCTGTTAGATGTTGACCTTCTTTTATGATACTCTGCTTATTTAGTGTTTTTCTTTTCGATCTTATATACCGCCAAAATGATTTCGGATCCTTTACAAATTGATACTGAATCTTATTTTTATGTTGTATATGCGCAGTTTCTATTAACTTTTTTATACGAGTTCTACATTCCGCAAATTTGTGATAATCATTATCCAACTTAGTTTTTTTGAATTTTTTGTGAAGTCTGGCTTTAATTTGTATATTTGTTATTATATCTCTCGTGTACCATACTGGGTATACATACCGCGAATTTCCACTACTAAGCTTTTTCCGGGGTACGCACCCGTTAATAGTACAATTAATATTATCATAAAAGAAGCTCAACATTTCTTCTAAATCATGCATTCCGTACATCATACTCCAGTCAATGGAAAGAATCCTAGAATATAACAGTTGAAAATCAGCCCTATTCCAATTCCACTGTGGTCTAATATGGTGTGCACTAGAATCGCGGGCGACGGCGGGGGACGTCGGCGGGGCGGAGGCGGGGCGCACGCTAACCGCTAGCGGCGGGTGGTGCGCGTCGACAGGCACCAGCGCCTCATCCGCCGCCACCACCGTCACTCCTCCGCTGATGCCTGCACTCAGAACCAAATCCAACTGACGACCTAAATGGTTGGGTACTGTGTTACTTTGAGTGAACTCGCAATATGATAAAAAACATTCGAAATAATTACTAATATTAGCAGGACAAGAATACAAATTAAAATCACCAATTACAATAACTTCTCCATACCTATCACACAATTTTTCTATTATTCTAAATAACAACATGTAATCACTTTCCGAACTACCTGGCGGAATGTAGACAACACAACCCACAAACAAAAAACGTTTATTTAAATGTACCGTTGCACAGACCATTTCGAACACACAAGTGTCTATCGACGCGTCCAAGATAGGTAGTTGTCGCAGCTCGAACCGGTGTGTGGCCACGAGAAGCGCGCCGCCTTGCTTTCGGCCATCCGCTCGATCACATCGTAATATATTATATCCGGGTGGAACAATTTCCGCATCTTGTATGGATTCACTGCAGCCAGACTCAGTAATAGCGAATAAGTCTGAGGCGGATGTCAATAAATTATTTCTGAAGTAGTCTAGCTTAGTTCGAAGACCCCTAACATTTTGGTAATATATTTCAATTACACTATTACTTATGGAGCGGGCTGTTGGGTTGTTTACGAAACCAAATCCATTCATTGAATTCAGCGTTTAGTGGCCATACTTCCGCATTGTTCAGCAAGGTATAGTGCTTTTCGGATACGCCTATAATAAAAGACGAGTAATCTCGTGCTGTTTTATGTTTGATCTTCTCAATTTTCATAGGTGCTTCAGGCCCACAAAGATTTTTTATGTAATCAGTCATAGCTTCTTGTGTGGTTTCCGGATGCAAGCGCCATACATGTAGATATTTCATTCTTTCCATAGCCACTATTCCTTTAATTTCCGTATTTCTTCCAATAGTCACATTTTTAGAGAAACGGTTAGGTTTTTTATATTGTACAGTAGTCCAGCCAGTTTCTTCTTCCCGCTCCGACTGTTCAATAACGTCTGGGGCGCCAGTATAACTCGCCTGCGTTTCAAGTACCGTAGTAGCAGATTTCGTGGCCCCACACTTGTTTACCTTCTGGATTTCGGTTGTTGGTTGATTATCCGTATTGTTATTTTTTTTAGGTTTTTTGGTTTTGTTTTGACCAACGGCTTCAGCGAATGTAGAGTGAGAGCTAGTGGATGCCTCTTTCGGTGGTGGGACGATGCTGGATGATGTCTGAGATTGGACATTATGAGACAATTGAAGGTTGACTTTTTCTTCTATCACCGTCATTATTTTAACTAATTTGTCAAGATCTTTTTTTGTTTGCGTATATTGATCTTGCATGAGCGTAATCGCATTTGCCTGAGAGTCCAAGCGGGCCACAACGTCCAATCGAAACTGCCTAAGTTCATCCAGCAACACAGAATCAACGTCGCTTGAAATTGTAGGTGAGAATTGGACCTGGGTTCCTCGTTGGGAGTTCACATTATCAGGTGTTATGGTTGTGTGTAGTCTGGTGGAATCCCCTCTGACCGGCGTATCTATATTTCCGCGCTTCGGATTTAAGGAAACACACTCCGGACATACCCATTTCTTCTTATATGGTAGGGTAAATGTTTTAAAAGCATCTAGGTTAATTTTGAGACAATATAAATCATAAGCTCTCATGCATTTTTCATTTGAGCATTCCATAAAGAAGTTATCTGTTATAGTTGAACTGCAAGCGCCGCAGATTTTCTCCATTATTTTTGAATTATTAGAAATCCAAAATTGCGTGGATGTGTGAGTGTAACGCCAAGCGCTCCACGCTTCGCAGAAGTGCGACAAGGACGAATTATTTGTCGCGCGCAGCCTGTCTCTTTCTCCCGAGGAGGTGAAGAGCTTACCTCAGCCTTGCTAGCACGCACGATATTGCACTCGCGAATAAAATCAGCAAAAAAAGTTCACTCCACTTTGGTACTTAGTTTATTAGTTGTACGACAACAATACGAATCAATTTTACATGAATTAACACACCATTTTTTTGGGTAAATTACGAACAAATTGCGAATAATGCGTCCGCACTCGACCGCGTCCGCGGACAACACCGCCTTTGTACAAGTCCGCCTTTGTACAGTATTTCTTTTACTTGTGCATAAAGTTTTAATAAATAATAAATAAATAAAATACCAATACTGCACGTATTGGTATTTTATTTGTTTATTCCGAAAAAGGAAAATAAGTTTTTCACTTAAGTGGGTATATTACCAACAGACAGAGGCACGAATACTGAAAAGGTTATCAAGGGGACTTTCATCAGTCCTCGGCAGTATCACAATACGATGGCTTTGTAATAGCGGTATGCAGACAAAGCCGGTTGATGAAGGCTTAGAAGTTATGACGTCAACGCAGTTCATAGATGCTACACAAGTAGCAATTGCACTACTTCTGAAAATACCTGAGAGTTTGCAAGAAAACGAATGTTTAAAAATTTTATGAGTATTCGATTGAAATAGATATTGATATTTTATAGAACATGTTGATGATTTCAGAGTTATTGTGAAAACAAGAAGATGTGGATGTGCTTTTGGTTCTAGAGTCAGCAGGCACCTCTTTGTAGTATGGTCAAAGGTATTAGTTGCAAAAAAACTCAACAAGCCCTGTTGAATGTCTATGTCAATGCACAGTATTACACGTGCTATTGGAAAAAGAGCAAACACTTGATTAAATTACCAGGTGTGGGAGAGAAAAACTAATTTACCTATCAATAGCTTTTTAGGTTTTTCAATAAAGATAATTCAAATTCAAATATCCTTTATTTCTGATACGGTACATGCAGGTACCTGCTTACTTACATTTCCATTTATGAAATACAAATTGTTATTAATTACACTATTCCAAGTTTTATCCAATTTGTTTTTACTTTATTTACTTATTTTATTCACATTCCAAGCATTTGTTAATTACATATTTTTTCCGGATGCAAAATACAGGAATTAGCGTGGAGTTGCAGACACCAGCCCGAAATTAAAATAAATATTGATATTAATTATTTGGTTTCATTAGGCTTCGCCGAAGGGCAAGCTGAGGATATAATAAATTCAGTTTATTTATTTTAGGTGGTTTAGAAGGAATTTTAGGTTTAGAGCACATTAAGGATAAGGACCACATATCCGTGGGGCTTAACATGCACCCAGGACAAGTTCGCAATGCCTAACTATCGTAGAGAAGACAATAATTTGCCAACCTTATTACCAGTTTTCCTTGAGTGAATTCCCATTACGCTGACGTCGGTCGCGTACGGTCGGTCGCGGACGGTCAGCGCCGCAGACGTCAGCGTCGCAGTATGGTCACATGGTGCTGTATAGAACACAACGTAAATTCACACGCGCGTCCGACCTACGTGACCGACGACGTCAGCGTAACAGGAATTCAGGCCTACAGAAGCGCACAAAAGAGTTCAATAATCTTAATAGATGGAAGAAACGTGGGATAAATCTAAACAATGTGGCCTTTCCATCGCAATACCTCTGTAATTATGGAACCCTCGTGTCTGTGTACCACGGTGACGGAAGTGTGGTAATAAATATCTCTGCTTAATGTCCCAGTTGAAACTGTGGCGGTCATACCTTCTGTTAACTTTGCAAATCCAAATTCTTTTGCAACACATTCCAGTTTAGCTAGTGAAAATAGTGCCTACTGCGTGATTAGATGCTGTGACCAGATCAAATCAAGACTAACGTCTTTCAGAGCAGCTATACCTACTGCTTCATGGCGAGAAATCGTATTTGAAGCTGACATATAGGGAGTAATGTTACAAGCTAACTTAATAGTTTATGGTTGGTTTAGACGAAACGATCTAATATTAGTGGATTACTCGATATTGGTACAGCAGTAACCAAGGTCGAGGTAGACATGTTGACTGGCAGTAAAGGGATTGTACGAGCGAATATATTTGAGGAAGCTAGTAGCACCTTGAATCCAGCAAAACACAGTTTACAACTGGTGTACTGGGGAGATGTAGTAACCGAACGTGGAATTACAAAATATTTTTTGCTAAAGATATCCCTCACGATTTCCGTCTTTATTTGCGACGAAAAATACCTAATCCTGTTGATATTTTGGAAGCTAAAGGCAAAATAATAACATAATAATGGATTGATATTTTATTATACACTCACAGGCACAATTAACCGCCCACCTGTATCATTCGTCACCCTGTATAGCTTGTACACTGTTTTATTTTTTTGTATCAATTGTTTTTATAGCTACTGGTGAACCTCCGTGCTGCCTTGGTTATGTTTTAGTCGAGTCACTAGGAGATGCCATAGAAGCCTCTCAAAAAGACAGTAGCCGCGATACAAATTGTAAGTTATTGAACATTGTTTGATTAGGACCCAACTCTTACGTATCATGACAGTTACTCTAGATACATGGAAATTTTTCCAGCAGGTGCTTCTTACAGGCATTTGAATTGTTTACGATTTCGTTATCCTATTAATAGCATGGTTTCCAAATTGTGGCGCTTAGTTTATAAAAGTCACAGAAATGAGGATAATATCGTAAGTAAGGACATTTGTTTTTGAATATGTAAATAGCTTTATGACTATTGACTAGAGGAAAACTACAAAAAACGATGGATGGACTGTGTGAAAGATGATATCGCTAGAAAGGGGTGACTACCGAGATAACGACTAATAGAGAAGTATGGAAAAAAGTCATGTTGCGCCAACCCCATATAAATCGGGATAACGGCAAGAGAATGATGAGTTTATAAAAGACACAGGTAGCAAGCATGAGAAAAGGAAGCAAGCAAGCAAGCATGTATAGAAATTAGTGTATTTCCATTCCTTGTTATTTATATCTTGATATGAATTATTCCAGGTAACTGTTAACCTTTACTTCATGGCGTATAAGTTAGCTCCAGCTTTAACTGAAATAAAACTGAAATTACGTTCTTAAAGCTATAAAAGAATAACTTTCAGTCGTAGTTTTTCAATTAAGGAAGGAGATAAGACAGACTCTCACCTAATTATACTTTTATTTCATAGCTCAGTATAATTCATGATTGAAAAAGAAAATATTACCTTTTCTTACATACCTACCTAATTATACCGATGCAGACGTAGAGCTTTTTTTTTTACGATGGGAAATCATCAAATGACCCCTCCCGCTCTGGGTGGAGCGGAAGGGAGTGTCAGACTCTTACTGACTAAAACCCATCCGTGTTCCTTCCTTAGTCCTTTATGTTCCGGGGCAGCGGTAACCTTTCGGACAATCCCGCTGCCCCGGCAGGCTTCGGCCCAGACGGGCCCCTCCTTGTCTGCTGACATCTCTTTGAGGCGCGCGTAGAACACATACGCGCCGTCCGGCACGGGCCTGGTCCTGATCGGACGGCGAGCTACCCATTACTCGCCGTCCGCAGGCCCGCGCCTACGGTGGCCGGGAGTCGTCACGCGGCTCCCGACGCCCGGAGCGTCTACCGCGGCGGCTGGGACGGGCGGCTCTCTCCGCTCTCTCCCTCGCCCATCCCGCCACCTCCTTCGCTAGCATGACTGCTTCGCAGAAGGAGGTGACTGCCTCCCACTCCCTCTCGCCCCGGACCATGGCTTGGACCAGGGCCGGGCGCGAGAGGTCGCCGCCGCTACCGATCGCCTCTACGAGGACACGGCGGTGCTCTGCCCAAGCGGGACAGACCTCCACCGTGTGCTCCACCGTGTCCTCTGGGCGATCCTCGCAGTGGTGACACCCGGGCGTTTCCTCCCGCCTGATTATGTGCAGGAACCTCCCGAAACATCCGTGTCCGGTGAGGACCTGCGTCAGGCGGTAGGTGAGGGCGCCGTGACGCCTCTCTAGCCACTCCTCAAAGAGGGGCCTTACCGCCGCTATCGCGGCGTGCCCTGCAGATGTAGAGCTTGCGATCATAATTATGTTTAGTGACATTAATTTGGTTTTCGTAGTATAATAGCTAGACAAATGGATCAGTAGTAACGAATTGAAATAATCAATATTGATACAGAAGTTCCAGTTAATCTGGAAAGTATTGATGAAACAGCTGATGTGAGAATTTAAGAATTTATTTTGTACTAGCTTCCGCCCGCGAGGTATGTCGATAAAAACTATCCTATGTCCTTCCCCGGGATGCAATCTATCTCTCTGCCAAATTTTATCGAAATCCGTTCAGTGGTTTAGGCGTGAAAAGAAAACATACAGACAGACAGACAGAGTTACTTTCGAATTTATAATATTATTATGGATTAGGGAAATTGATTGAGTGGCACAGGATAGAAGCGGGTATCGCATATCCACGTCATTTCTCAATCTGTATTTGACGATCTGTGTGTGACGTACAATGTGGAGAGACTAAATGACAATAAATGAAAACACTGGCAATAGGTATTATTAATGCATAGGAGTATTTTGAAACTATCAAAAAAACTATAAATCCTAACATCGAAATTGAATAATGTTTTTTTTTTTTCAAATTTTTTTCAAATCCAACTGACGACCTAAATGGTTGGGTACTGTGTTACTTTGAGTGAACTCGCAATATGATAAAAAACATTCGAAATAATTACTAATATTAGCAGGACAAGAATACAAATTAAAATCACCAATTACAATAACTTCTCCATACCTATCACACAATTTTTCTATTATTCTAAATAACAACATGTAATCACTTTCCGAACTACCTGGCGGAATGTAGACAACACAACCCACAAACAAAAAACGTTTATTTAAATGTACCGTTGCACAGACCATTTCGAACACACAAGTGTCTATCGACGCGTCCAAGATAGGTAGTTGTCGCAGCTCGAACCGGTGTGTGGCCACGAGAAGCGCGCCGCCTTGCTTTCGGCCATCCGCTCGATCACATCGTAATATATTATATCCGGGTGGAACAATTTCCGCATCTTGTATGGATTCACTGCAGCCAGACTCAGTAATAGCGAATAAGTCTGAGGCGGATGTCAATAAATTATTTCTGAAGTAGTCTAGCTTAGTTCGAAGACCCCTAACATTTTGGTAATATATTTCAATTACACTATTACTTATGGAGCGGGCTGTTGGGTTGTTTACGAAACCAAATCCATTCATTGAATTCAGCGTTTAGTGGCCATACTTCCGCATTGTTCAGCAAGGTATAGTGCTTTTCGGATACGCCTATAATAAAAGACGAGTAATCTCGTGCTGTTTTATGTTTGATCTTCTCAATTTTCATAGGTGCTTCAGGCCCACAAAGATTTTTTATGTAATCAGTCATAGCTTCTTGTGTGGTTTCCGGATGCAAGCGCCATACATGTAGATATTTCATTCTTTCCATAGCCACTATTCCTTTAATTTCCGTATTTCTTCCAATAGTCACATTTTTAGAGAAACGGTTAGGTTTTTTATATTGTACAGTAGTCCAGCCAGTTTCTTCTTCCCGCTCCGACTGTTCAATAACGTCTGGGGCGCCAGTATAACTCGCCTGCGTTTCAAGTACCGTAGTAGCAGATTTCGTGGCCCCACACTTGTTTACCTTCTGGATTTCGGTTGTTGGTTGATTATCCGTATTGTTATTTTTTTTAGGTTTTTTGGTTTTGTTTTGACCAACGGCTTCAGCGAATGTAGAGTGAGAGCTAGTGGATGCCTCTTTCGGTGGTGGGACGATGCTGGATGATGTCTGAGATTGGACATTATGAGACAATTGAAGGTTGACTTTTTCTTCTATCACCGTCATTATTTTAACTAATTTGTCAAGATCTTTTTTTGTTTGCGTATATTGATCTTGCATGAGCGTAATCGCATTTGCCTGAGAGTCCAAGCGGGCCACAACGTCCAATCGAAACTGCCTAAGTTCATCCAGCAACACAGAATCAACGTCGCTTGAAATTGTAGGTGAGAATTGGACCTGGGTTCCTCGTTGGGAGTTCACATTATCAGGTGTTATGGTTGTGTGTAGTCTGGTGGAATCCCCTCTGACCGGCGTATCTATATTTCCGCGCTTCGGATTTAAGGAAACACACTCCGGACATACCCATTTCTTCTTATATGGTAGGGTAAATGTTTTAAAAGCATCTAGGTTAATTTTGAGACAATATAAATCATAAGCTCTCATGCATTTTTCATTTGAGCATTCCATAAAGAAGTTATCTGTTATAGTTGAACTGCAAGCGCCGCAGATTTTCTCCATTATTTTTGAATTATTAGAAATCCAAAATTGCGTGGATGTGTGAGTGTAACGCCAAGCGCTCCACGCTTCGCAGAAGTGCGACAAGGACGAATTATTTGTCGCGCGCAGCCTGTCTCTTTCTCCCGAGGAGGTGAAGAGCTTACCTCAGCCTTGCTAGCACGCACGATATTGCACTCGCGAATAAAATCAGCAAAAAAAGTTCACTCCACTTTGGTACTTAGTTTATTAGTTGTACGACAACAATACGAATCAATTTTACATGAATTAACACACCATTTTTTTGGGTAAATTACGAACAAATTGCGAATAATGCGTCCGCACTCGACCGCGTCCGCGGACAACACCGCCTTTGTACAAGTCCGCCTTTGTACAGTATTTCTTTTACTTGTGCATAAAGTTTTAATAAATAATAAATAAATAAAATACCAATACTGCACGTATTGGTATTTTATTTGTTTATTCCGAAAAAGGAAAATAAGTTTTTCACTTAAGTGGGTATATTACCAACAGACAGAGGCACGAATACTGAAAAGGTTATCAAGGGGACTTTCATCAGTCCTCGGCAGTATCACAATACGATGGCTTTGTAATAGCGGTATGCAGACAAAGCCGGTTGATGAAGGCTTAGAAGTTATGACGTCAACGCAGTTCATAGATGCTACACAAGTAGCAATTGCACTACTTCTGAAAATACCTGAGAGTTTGCAAGAAAACGAATGTTTAAAAATTTTATGAGTATTCGATTGAAATAGATATTGATATTTTATAGAACATGTTGATGATTTCAGAGTTATTGTGAAAACAAGAAGATGTGGATGTGCTTTTGGTTCTAGAGTCAGCAGGCACCTCTTTGTAGTATGGTCAAAGGTATTAGTTGCAAAAAAACTCAACAAGCCCTGTTGAATGTCTATGTCAATGCACAGTATTACACGTGCTATTGGAAAAAGAGCAAACACTTGATTAAATTACCAGGTGTGGGAGAGAAAAACTAATTTACCTATCAATAGCTTTTTAGGTTTTTCAATAAAGATAATTCAAATTCAAATATCCTTTATTTCTGATACGGTACATGCAGGTACCTGCTTACTTACATTTCCATTTATGAAATACAAATTGTTATTAATTACACTATTCCAAGTTTTATCCAATTTGTTTTTACTTTATTTACTTATTTTATTCACATTCCAAGCATTTGTTAATTACATATTTTTTCCGGATGCAAAATACAGGAATTAGCGTGGAGTTGCAGACACCAGCCCGAAATTAAAATAAATATTGATATTAATTATTTGGTTTCATTAGGCTTCGCCGAAGGGCAAGCTGAGGATATAATAAATTCAGTTTATTTATTTTAGGTGGTTTAGAAGGAATTTTAGGTTTAGAGCACATTAAGGATAAGGACCACATATCCGTGGGGCTTAACATGCACCCAGGACAAGTTCGCAATGCCTAACTATCGTAGAGAAGACAATAATTTGCCAACCTTATTACCAGTTTTCCTTGAGTGAATTCCCATTACGCTGACGTCGGTCGCGTACGGTCGGTCGCGGACGGTCAGCGCCGCAGACGTCAGCGTCGCAGTATGGTCACATGGTGCTGTATAGAACACAACGTAAATTCACACGCGCGTCCGACCTACGTGACCGACGACGTCAGCGTAACAGGAATTCAGGCCTACAGAAGCGCACAAAAGAGTTCAATAATCTTAATAGATGGAAGAAACGTGGGATAAATCTAAACAATGTGGCCTTTCCATCGCAATACCTCTGTAATTATGGAACCCTCGTGTCTGTGTACCACGGTGACGGAAGTGTGGTAATAAATATCTCTGCTTAATGTCCCAGTTGAAACTGTGGCGGTCATACCTTCTGTTAACTTTGCAAATCCAAATTCTTTTGCAACACATTCCAGTTTAGCTAGTGAAAATAGTGCCTACTGCGTGATTAGATGCTGTGACCAGATCAAATCAAGACTAACGTCTTTCAGAGCAGCTATACCTACTGCTTCATGGCGAGAAATCGTATTTGAAGCTGACATATAGGGAGTAATGTTACAAGCTAACTTAATAGTTTATGGTTGGTTTAGACGAAACGATCTAATATTAGTGGATTACTCGATATTGGTACAGCAGTAACCAAGGTCGAGGTAGACATGTTGACTGGCAGTAAAGGGATTGTACGAGCGAATATATTTGAGGAAGCTAGTAGCACCTTGAATCCAGCAAAACACAGTTTACAACTGGTGTACTGGGGAGATGTAGTAACCGAACGTGGAATTACAAAATATTTTTTGCTAAAGATATCCCTCACGATTTCCGTCTTTATTTGCGACGAAAAATACCTAATCCTGTTGATATTTTGGAAGCTAAAGGCAAAATAATAACATAATAATGGATTGATATTTTATTATACACTCACAGGCACAATTAACCGCCCACCTGTATCATTCGTCACCCTGTATAGCTTGTACACTGTTTTATTTTTTTGTATCAATTGTTTTTATAGCTACTGGTGAACCTCCGTGCTGCCTTGGTTATGTTTTAGTCGAGTCACTAGGAGATGCCATAGAAGCCTCTCAAAAAGACAGTAGCCGCGATACAAATTGTAAGTTATTGAACATTGTTTGATTAGGACCCAACTCTTACGTATCATGACAGTTACTCTAGATACATGGAAATTTTTCCAGCAGGTGCTTCTTACAGGCATTTGAATTGTTTACGATTTCGTTATCCTATTAATAGCATGGTTTCCAAATTGTGGCGCTTAGTTTATAAAAGTCACAGAAATGAGGATAATATCGTAAGTAAGGACATTTGTTTTTGAATATGTAAATAGCTTTATGACTATTGACTAGAGGAAAACTACAAAAAACGATGGATGGACTGTGTGAAAGATGATATCGCTAGAAAGGGGTGACTACCGAGATAACGACTAATAGAGAAGTATGGAAAAAAGTCATGTTGCGCCAACCCCATATAAATCGGGATAACGGCAAGAGAATGATGAGTTTATAAAAGACACAGGTAGCAAGCATGAGAAAAGGAAGCAAGCAAGCAAGCATGTATAGAAATTAGTGTATTTCCATTCCTTGTTATTTATATCTTGATATGAATTATTCCAGGTAACTGTTAACCTTTACTTCATGGCGTATAAGTTAGCTCCAGCTTTAACTGAAATAAAACTGAAATTACGTTCTTAAAGCTATAAAAGAATAACTTTCAGTCGTAGTTTTTCAATTAAGGAAGGAGATAAGACAGACTCTCACCTAATTATACTTTTATTTCATAGCTCAGTATAATTCATGATTGAAAAAGAAAATATTACCTTTTCTTACATACCTACCTAATTATACCGATGCAGAC
Source organism: Gortyna flavago (assembly GCA_963669345.1). NCBI lineage: Eukaryota > Metazoa > Arthropoda > Insecta > Lepidoptera > Noctuidae > Gortyna > Gortyna flavago. Next base: position 14,418,128 of record OY770126.1, read on the forward strand.
GTAGAGCTTTTTTTTTTACGATGGGAAATCATCAAATGACCCCTCCCGCTCTGGGTGGAGCGGAAGGGAGTGTCAGACTCTTACTGACTAAAACCCATCCGTGTTCCTTCCTTAGTCCTTTATGTTCCGGGGCAGCGGTAACCTTTCGGACAATCCCGCTGCCCCGGCAGGCTTCGGCCCAGACGGGCCCCTCCTTGTCTGCTGACATCTCTTTGAGGCGCGCGTAGAACACATACGCGCCGTCCGGCACGGGCCTGGTCCTGATCGGACGGCGAGCTACCCATTACTCGCCGTCCGCAGGCCCGCGCCTACGGTGGCCGGGAGTCGTCACGCGGCTCCCGACGCCCGGAGCGTCTACCGCGGCGGCTGGGACGGGCGGCTCTCTCCGCTCTCTCCCTCGCCCATCCCGCCACCTCCTTCGCTAGCATGACTGCTTCGCAGAAGGAGGTGACTGCCTCCCACTCCCTCTCGCCCCGGACCATGGCTTGGACCAGGGCCGGGCGCGAGAGGTCGCCGCCGCTACCGATCGCCTCTACGAGGACACGGCGGTGCTCTGCCCAAGCGGGACAGACCTCCACCGTGTGCTCCACCGTGTCCTCTGGGCGATCCTCGCAGTGGTGACACCCGGGCGTTTCCTCCCGCCTGATTATGTGCAGGAACCTCCCGAAACATCCGTGTCCGGTGAGGACCTGCGTCAGGCGGTAGGTGAGGGCGCCGTGACGCCTCTCTAGCCACTCCTCAAAGAGGGGCCTTACCGCCGCTATCGCGGCGTGCCCTGCAGATGTAGAGCTTGCGATCATAATTATGTTTAGTGACATTAATTTGGTTTTCGTAGTATAATAGCTAGACAAATGGATCAGTAGTAACGAATTGAAATAATCAATATTGATACAGAAGTTCCAGTTAATCTGGAAAGTATTGATGAAACAGCTGATGTGAGAATTTAAGAATTTATTTTGTACTAGCTTCCGCCCGCGAGGTATGTCGATAAAAACTATCCTATGTCCTTCCCCGGGATGCAATCTATCTCTCTGCCAAATTTTATCGAAATCCGTTCAGTGGTTTAGGCGTGAAAAGAAAACATACAGACAGACAGACAGAGTTACTTTCGAATTTATAATATTATTATGGATTAGGGAAATTGATTGAGTGGCACAGGATAGAAGCGGGTATCGCATATCCACGTCATTTCTCAATCTGTATTTGACGATCTGTGTGTGACGTACAATGTGGAGAGACTAAATGACAATAAATGAAAACACTGGCAATAGGTATTATTAATGCATAGGAGTATTTTGAAACTATCAAAAAAACTATAAATCCTAACATCGAAATTGAATAATGTTTTTTTTTTTTCAAATTTTTTTCAAATCCAACTGACGACCTAAATGGTTGGGTACTGTGTTACTTTGAGTGAACTCGCAATATGATAAAAAACATTCGAAATAATTACTAATATTAGCAGGACAAGAATACAAATTAAAATCACCAATTACAATAACTTCTCCATACCTATCACACAATTTTTCTATTATTCTAAATAACAACATGTAATCACTTTCCGAACTACCTGGCGGAATGTAGACAACACAACCCACAAACAAAAAACGTTTATTTAAATGTACCGTTGCACAGACCATTTCGAACACACAAGTGTCTATCGACGCGTCCAAGATAGGTAGTTGTCGCAGCTCGAACCGGTGTGTGGCCACGAGAAGCGCGCCGCCTTGCTTTCGGCCATCCGCTCGATCACATCGTAATATATTATATCCGGGTGGAACAATTTCCGCATCTTGTATGGATTCACTGCAGCCAGACTCAGTAATAGCGAATAAGTCTGAGGCGGATGTCAATAAATTATTTCTGAAGTAGTCTAGCTTAGTTCGAAGACCCCTAACATTTTGGTAATATATTTCAATTACACTATTACTTATGGAGCGGGCTGTTGGGTTGTTTACGAAACCAAATCCATTCATTGAATTCAGCGTTTAGTGGCCATACTTCCGCATTGTTCAGCAAGGTATAGTGCTTTTCGGATACGCCTATAATAAAAGACGAGTAATCTCGTGCTGTTTTATGTTTGATCTTCTCAATTTTCATAGGTGCTTCAGGCCCACAAAGATTTTTTATGTAATCAGTCATAGCTTCTTGTGTGGTTTCCGGATGCAAGCGCCATACATGTAGATATTTCATTCTTTCCATAGCCACTATTCCTTTAATTTCCGTATTTCTTCCAATAGTCACATTTTTAGAGAAACGGTTAGGTTTTTTATATTGTACAGTAGTCCAGCCAGTTTCTTCTTCCCGCTCCGACTGTTCAATAACGTCTGGGGCGCCAGTATAACTCGCCTGCGTTTCAAGTACCGTAGTAGCAGATTTCGTGGCCCCACACTTGTTTACCTTCTGGATTTCGGTTGTTGGTTGATTATCCGTATTGTTATTTTTTTTAGGTTTTTTGGTTTTGTTTTGACCAACGGCTTCAGCGAATGTAGAGTGAGAGCTAGTGGATGCCTCTTTCGGTGGTGGGACGATGCTGGATGATGTCTGAGATTGGACATTATGAGACAATTGAAGGTTGACTTTTTCTTCTATCACCGTCATTATTTTAACTAATTTGTCAAGATCTTTTTTTGTTTGCGTATATTGATCTTGCATGAGCGTAATCGCATTTGCCTGAGAGTCCAAGCGGGCCACAACGTCCAATCGAAACTGCCTAAGTTCATCCAGCAACACAGAATCAACGTCGCTTGAAATTGTAGGTGAGAATTGGACCTGGGTTCCTCGTTGGGAGTTCACATTATCAGGTGTTATGGTTGTGTGTAGTCTGGTGGAATCCCCTCTGACCGGCGTATCTATATTTCCGCGCTTCGGATTTAAGGAAACACACTCCGGACATACCCATTTCTTCTTATATGGTAGGGTAAATGTTTTAAAAGCATCTAGGTTAATTTTGAGACAATATAAATCATAAGCTCTCATGCATTTTTCATTTGAGCATTCCATAAAGAAGTTATCTGTTATAGTTGAACTGCAAGCGCCGCAGATTTTCTCCATTATTTTTGAATTATTAGAAATCCAAAATTGCGTGGATGTGTGAGTGTAACGCCAAGCGCTCCACGCTTCGCAGAAGTGCGACAAGGACGAATTATTTGTCGCGCGCAGCCTGTCTCTTTCTCCCGAGGAGGTGAAGAGCTTACCTCAGCCTTGCTAGCACGCACGATATTGCACTCGCGAATAAAATCAGCAAAAAAAGTTCACTCCACTTTGGTACTTAGTTTATTAGTTGTACGACAACAATACGAATCAATTTTACATGAATTAACACACCATTTTTTTGGGTAAATTACGAACAAATTGCGAATAATGCGTCCGCACTCGACCGCGTCCGCGGACAACACCGCCTTTGTACAAGTCCGCCTTTGTACAGTATTTCTTTTACTTGTGCATAAAGTTTTAATAAATAATAAATAAATAAAATACCAATACTGCACGTATTGGTATTTTATTTGTTTATTCCGAAAAAGGAAAATAAGTTTTTCACTTAAGTGGGTATATTACCAACAGACAGAGGCACGAATACTGAAAAGGTTATCAAGGGGACTTTCATCAGTCCTCGGCAGTATCACAATACGATGGCTTTGTAATAGCGGTATGCAGACAAAGCCGGTTGATGAAGGCTTAGAAGTTATGACGTCAACGCAGTTCATAGATGCTACACAAGTAGCAATTGCACTACTTCTGAAAATACCTGAGAGTTTGCAAGAAAACGAATGTTTAAAAATTTTATGAGTATTCGATTGAAATAGATATTGATATTTTATAGAACATGTTGATGATTTCAGAGTTATTGTGAAAACAAGAAGATGTGGATGTGCTTTTGGTTCTAGAGTCAGCAGGCACCTCTTTGTAGTATGGTCAAAGGTATTAGTTGCAAAAAAACTCAACAAGCCCTGTTGAATGTCTATGTCAATGCACAGTATTACACGTGCTATTGGAAAAAGAGCAAACACTTGATTAAATTACCAGGTGTGGGAGAGAAAAACTAATTTACCTATCAATAGCTTTTTAGGTTTTTCAATAAAGATAATTCAAATTCAAATATCCTTTATTTCTGATACGGTACATGCAGGTACCTGCTTACTTACATTTCCATTTATGAAATACAAATTGTTATTAATTACACTATTCCAAGTTTTATCCAATTTGTTTTTACTTTATTTACTTATTTTATTCACATTCCAAGCATTTGTTAATTACATATTTTTTCCGGATGCAAAATACAGGAATTAGCGTGGAGTTGCAGACACCAGCCCGAAATTAAAATAAATATTGATATTAATTATTTGGTTTCATTAGGCTTCGCCGAAGGGCAAGCTGAGGATATAATAAATTCAGTTTATTTATTTTAGGTGGTTTAGAAGGAATTTTAGGTTTAGAGCACATTAAGGATAAGGACCACATATCCGTGGGGCTTAACATGCACCCAGGACAAGTTCGCAATGCCTAACTATCGTAGAGAAGACAATAATTTGCCAACCTTATTACCAGTTTTCCTTGAGTGAATTCCCATTACGCTGACGTCGGTCGCGTACGGTCGGTCGCGGACGGTCAGCGCCGCAGACGTCAGCGTCGCAGTATGGTCACATGGTGCTGTATAGAACACAACGTAAATTCACACGCGCGTCCGACCTACGTGACCGACGACGTCAGCGTAACAGGAATTCAGGCCTACAGAAGCGCACAAAAGAGTTCAATAATCTTAATAGATGGAAGAAACGTGGGATAAATCTAAACAATGTGGCCTTTCCATCGCAATACCTCTGTAATTATGGAACCCTCGTGTCTGTGTACCACGGTGACGGAAGTGTGGTAATAAATATCTCTGCTTAATGTCCCAGTTGAAACTGTGGCGGTCATACCTTCTGTTAACTTTGCAAATCCAAATTCTTTTGCAACACATTCCAGTTTAGCTAGTGAAAATAGTGCCTACTGCGTGATTAGATGCTGTGACCAGATCAAATCAAGACTAACGTCTTTCAGAGCAGCTATACCTACTGCTTCATGGCGAGAAATCGTATTTGAAGCTGACATATAGGGAGTAATGTTACAAGCTAACTTAATAGTTTATGGTTGGTTTAGACGAAACGATCTAATATTAGTGGATTACTCGATATTGGTACAGCAGTAACCAAGGTCGAGGTAGACATGTTGACTGGCAGTAAAGGGATTGTACGAGCGAATATATTTGAGGAAGCTAGTAGCACCTTGAATCCAGCAAAACACAGTTTACAACTGGTGTACTGGGGAGATGTAGTAACCGAACGTGGAATTACAAAATATTTTTTGCTAAAGATATCCCTCACGATTTCCGTCTTTATTTGCGACGAAAAATACCTAATCCTGTTGATATTTTGGAAGCTAAAGGCAAAATAATAACATAATAATGGATTGATATTTTATTATACACTCACAGGCACAATTAACCGCCCACCTGTATCATTCGTCACCCTGTATAGCTTGTACACTGTTTTATTTTTTTGTATCAATTGTTTTTATAGCTACTGGTGAACCTCCGTGCTGCCTTGGTTATGTTTTAGTCGAGTCACTAGGAGATGCCATAGAAGCCTCTCAAAAAGACAGTAGCCGCGATACAAATTGTAAGTTATTGAACATTGTTTGATTAGGACCCAACTCTTACGTATCATGACAGTTACTCTAGATACATGGAAATTTTTCCAGCAGGTGCTTCTTACAGGCATTTGAATTGTTTACGATTTCGTTATCCTATTAATAGCATGGTTTCCAAATTGTGGCGCTTAGTTTATAAAAGTCACAGAAATGAGGATAATATCGTAAGTAAGGACATTTGTTTTTGAATATGTAAATAGCTTTATGACTATTGACTAGAGGAAAACTACAAAAAACGATGGATGGACTGTGTGAAAGATGATATCGCTAGAAAGGGGTGACTACCGAGATAACGACTAATAGAGAAGTATGGAAAAAAGTCATGTTGCGCCAACCCCATATAAATCGGGATAACGGCAAGAGAATGATGAGTTTATAAAAGACACAGGTAGCAAGCATGAGAAAAGGAAGCAAGCAAGCAAGCATGTATAGAAATTAGTGTATTTCCATTCCTTGTTATTTATATCTTGATATGAATTATTCCAGGTAACTGTTAACCTTTACTTCATGGCGTATAAGTTAGCTCCAGCTTTAACTGAAATAAAACTGAAATTACGTTCTTAAAGCTATAAAAGAATAACTTTCAGTCGTAGTTTTTCAATTAAGGAAGGAGATAAGACAGACTCTCACCTAATTATACTTTTATTTCATAGCTCAGTATAATTCATGATTGAAAAAGAAAATATTACCTTTTCTTACATACCTACCTAATTATACCGATGCAGACGTAGAGCTTTTTTTTTTACGATGGGAAATCATCAAATGACCCCTCCCGCTCTGGGTGGAGCGGAAGGGAGTGTCAGACTCTTACTGACTAAAACCCATCCGTGTTCCTTCCTTAGTCCTTTATGTTCCGGGGCAGCGGTAACCTTTCGGACAATCCCGCTGCCCCGGCAGGCTTCGGCCCAGACGGGCCCCTCCTTGTCTGCTGACATCTCTTTGAGGCGCGCGTAGAACACATACGCGCCGTCCGGCACGGGCCTGGTCCTGATCGGACGGCGAGCTACCCATTACTCGCCGTCCGCAGGCCCGCGCCTACGGTGGCCGGGAGTCGTCACGCGGCTCCCGACGCCCGGAGCGTCTACCGCGGCGGCTGGGACGGGCGGCTCTCTCCGCTCTCTCCCTCGCCCATCCCGCCACCTCCTTCGCTAGCATGACTGCTTCGCAGAAGGAGGTGACTGCCTCCCACTCCCTCTCGCCCCGGACCATGGCTTGGACCAGGGCCGGGCGCGAGAGGTCGCCGCCGCTACCGATCGCCTCTACGAGGACACGGCGGTGCTCTGCCCAAGCGGGACAGACCTCCACCGTGTGCTCCACCGTGTCCTCTGGGCGATCCTCGCAGTGGTGACACCCGGGCGTTTCCTCCCGCCTGATTATGTGCAGGAACCTCCCGAAACATCCGTGTCCGGTGAGGACCTGCGTCAGGCGGTAGGTGAGGGCGCCGTGACGCCTCTCTAGCCACTCCTCAAAGAGGGGCCTTACCGCCGCTATCGCGGCGTGCCCTGCAGATGTAGAGCTTGCGATCATAATTATGTTTAGTGACATTAATTTGGTTTTCGTAGTATAATAGCTAGACAAATGGATCAGTAGTAACGAATTGAAATAATCAATATTGATACAGAAGTTCCAGTTAATCTGGAAAGTATTGATGAAACAGCTGATGTGAGAATTTAAGAATTTATTTTGTACTAGCTTCCGCCCGCGAGGTATGTCGATAAAAACTATCCTATGTCCTTCCCCGGGATGCAATCTATCTCTCTGCCAAATTTTATCGAAATCCGTTCAGTGGTTTAGGCGTGAAAAGAAAACATACAGACAGACAGACAGAGTTACTTTCGAATTTATAATATTATTATGGATTAGGGAAATTGATTGAGTGGCACAGGATAGAAGCGGGTATCGCATATCCACGTCATTTCTCAATCTGTATTTGACGATCTGTGTGTGACGTACAATGTGGAGAGACTAAATGACAATAAATGAAAACACTGGCAATAGGTATTATTAATGCATAGGAGTATTTTGAAACTATCAAAAAAACTATAAATCCTAACATCGAAATTGAATAATGTTTTTTTTTTTTTCAAACAAACTAAATAGTAGTAGTGGTGGGCCGACTATCGGTTTTGCCGATCTTTGGCTATAATCTTTTCTTTGATCTTTGGCTATAGTGTGTAGTGACTCAACTATTGGTTGACAGGCCTTCGCTGTCCTCCCATACCTATTGTGATTTGAAAACATTGTAACATTGTAAAAGCCAACTATTTTTAAAAGAGTTACCGTGGAGTTTCTTGCCGGCTCTTCTCCATAGGAAACGACCAATTGGAAACGTGCACCTAGCTTCTGACGTTTCATAAGTGCCCATGTGGGTTTATGTGAAATAAAATATCTTGATTTTGATTTTTGATTTTGATTGGATATATTTGGTGAAATTTTTGTATGCAGACTGGAAACATCAATAGATATACGAAGTTTTTTTTTGTCGTATTGTCGTCACCACTTTGTATAAGCTTGTTTGTTAATTTGTTATTTGTGTTACTTTCTTGTTGTGTTAATCTTGTTGGTGATTAATATAAGAATGCATGCAATGATGATGCATTGCTTTAAGGAGAGATAGATGGTTTTTTTTTTTTTGTATGGATAATATGGATTCAATCCTGAAAAATATTGATTTGTAACCAAGAGTTGGTACTATTTATTTTATCAATCATCCTTCATAATAAACCACAGATCTCGTAATCTTGCTAGTACTTTATCTAGCCATACGCGGCGCCTTAGTTGTGAAAATAAAGTAAATCTCGAAGTGACGCAACTGGAAAGGGCCTAAATAATCACTGTAGAAATTATTCTGTAAACATGGTTGGAGCGTGTAACTCAATCTCACGCTGAGCTAAAAATTTCTCATCCAAATATTTAATATAAAAAAGTTATAAAAAAACTTTTTTACAATAAAATCATTTAGTTATGGTACCCACCCCACACCAATTTGTATATTCGACGTACTTAATTGCTATGAACACCCAAAAAATAGCCAAATCGCTATAGGTGTGTCTATAAAATTTGAAGAGTTTCGTCGATTTATCCAGAATCATAACCTTTAAAACAAAAAAACCTGGGAAGCATAACCTTTAAAACAAAAAAAAAAAATCGAAATTGGTTCAGCCGTCTTCGATTAATCCGGAAACATACGTAGGTAGGTACATGAAGAAATAAAAATAAAAGATTCCGACGTACTGAAAACCTCCTCCTTTGTTTGAAGTCGGTTAAAAATAACAGACATCCTACTGTTTTAAACAGGCTTCAAATACGTCTAGAACTTATAAGCTCCCATTTCCTTCTAATTATGTCAAACAGAGATACGCCCTTTCATTTTCCACACAGCAGGGGTGAAATTGTTGACAGGCAGCTGGAATGAATTATTGTTAGTCGCAGAACGTCGCCGCAGAAGACGTCTGCTCGTAACTGCGCCTCGCACCTATTCCCGCCGACGAAAACGCGAGCTACACCTAGAGACAAAATATGTTTCTACGTTGTTAGTATTACGTCTTGCTGAATACACTGAGTACGTGGGGAAGAAGTACGAGCGCTACATGTTTTGTTACTCACAGGCTGAGTGAACTTCACGTCTAATTACAAACATAATGAGTCTATAATGTTCCCACTGCTAGGACATAGGCCAGCTCTTGGTAAGAGGGAGTGGGCCGTAATCCACCACGCGGGCACAGTGCGGGTTAGTAGATGTCACATGTTTAGATTTTTTAGGTTCTAGCACGTGCCAGTTTCCTCGCGATGTTTTCCTTCGCTGTTTTGAGAGCAGTGGTGATGAAATTTAATACACAAAGTAGTTACCGCCTGGGTTCGAACTCACGACGTACAAACTCGTACATCGGGGCGGATACCACTGGGCCACCACTGCTCACTCTCACCACCGCTCACTCTAATTGCATAAATCCTCTCAATCAAGTCATACTTATCTACAATTCTTGTTCATTCTTTGATCTTTAAATGATCTGTTACTATTAGACTTTTTTGCTGGGAAATTCTCAGCCTCAGACCAAGAAAAAAATAAGGAGTCTAAAGTGTAGAACTGTAGGTATTTGAAAATGGCAATAGCCCACTTCTAACATCAGCACAGTACCTTAATTTGAACGAAATGAGACTACTGTGCTAAAAATCTCACATAACAAAGGTGACACAGACAAATTGGCAATACAGTACCTATATCTAGATAAATATGCTCGCACACACGTCCTGAACAAATGACCAACGAGTGAGAAATCGTATTTATTTGTTCTACTTTATTGAGTCCATTTGTACTAATTTCCTTCGAGGCGTTAGTGACTCCGTGTAAGTAAATGAAATTGATTTTGTTGCCTGGGTTACAGGAGAAAAGGTTTTATTGGTTTTAGTAACAAGAAGTTAATCTTAGCTATATTTCATCACAATGTGAAGGAAGTTGTACCTTCTTATAATTAGTTTCTGTGATTAATAAAGTTAAGTTAAAAAGAAAAACGGAAAGACTTATATTCTATTCGAGCTTCTATGATTTTGTTTCAGATGAAATATTCACAGTTATTTTGACAACATGTAAATATTAGGTCCTTACATATGAAATTGGCGTTTTGTATGGGAGGTTTTTTTTTTTTTTTTTGTAAAATTTATTTATTTAATCAAAGTATGCACCGTTGTTATCTATGCACTTTTGCCATCTCATAGGTAGTTCATTGATCCCTTTACTAAAAAAACCATGGGGGCGAGAATCAATGTACTCTTTGAAGGCGGTTTGGACTGCCGCATCGGAGTTGAATTTTTTTCCTTGTAAGAAGTTGTCCAAATTCCGGAAAAAATGGTAATCTATTGGAGCAAGGTCCGGGGAGAATGGTGGATGTCGCAGACATTCCAATTGTAGCTCATCTAACTTAGTGGTTGTTTGTTTTGCAGTGTGTGGTCTTGCGTTGTCGTGAAGCAGCAGTGGCCTAGAGCGATTGACCAATCTCGGTTGTTTAGCAGCTAGTTCTTCCTTCATGGTTTGCAGCTGACAATAGATATCTGCCGTAATCGTTTGGACAGATTTTAGAAAGCTGTAGTGAACGAAACTGGCGCTAGTCCACCAAACACTCACAAGTAATTTATTCTCAGTCAATTTTCGTTTAGGGCAGGATTTGGCTGGTTCTCCAGGGTTCAGCCATTGCGACGAGCGCTTTCGATTATCGTACAGTATCCACTTTTCATCACAAGTAATATAATATTTCGATTATAATTCGATTTAAAATCCCTTCATTATTGTGTCGGTTGAGCATAGTAACACAGCAGTCGACGCGTGTTTGCAAGTTCGATTCACTCAATTCATGAGGTACCCATCGTTCAAGTTTTTTTACTTCCCGATTTGCTTCAAGTGGATTATTACAGTTTTATCGCTTACCTCGAGGCCTGCAGCTATCTCTGAAGTGCTTTGTGATGGATCCACTTCCACAATAGCCTTTAATTCTTAATTTTTCACTTTGGTCTCCGGCCGTCCACGGGGTTGGTTCTGAAGGTCGAAATTTCCAGAACGAAAACGTTGAAACCAAAAACGTACCATGCTTTCTTTTGCGACACTAGCGCCGTACACATCATTAATCCTTCGAGCTGTTTCTGCAGCATTGGTGCCACGGTAGAACTCGTACTGGTAAATATACCGATATTTCATGTTTTCCATTGTGCGGTAATAAGCGACACCAAAGAAAAAGATAATGAGGAAAAGACAAATGAATGACTGTTTTCAAAACTCAAATGTACCAGCTACATGAATTTATAAATTTGAATTTGGTATTCTTAACCAAAGAGGAGATGGTCAGTACGACAAAACGCAAATTTCATATGTAAGGACCTAATATATTGTCAAAATAACTGTGCCATGCATTTTTCTTGACAACACAAACTCCCACCAAAAAATAAATATTCCCGTCTCGCAGCCCTATCTTAAATATAGCACGTAATCGAGACTTAGCCGATAGCCGTGGGCATTGGCTCCTCGCTATACTGCGCAGTCTATTTTCCGCTACGCTGACTCCTGGTCGAACTGTCACCCCTGGGCTGTGATGTAAAATGATACCTAACGCCATTGTCTATGGCGTCATCTTCAATCAAATACAACGCTATCTATATAGGCCACGGTACACCCTTCAAGATGACTTGAGCCGTCTCCATAAACTAGCAAAGTAAGTTAGGTTACAGGGTTATATTAATATTGTCAGTTTTCGCTTTGAGTTTGTGTTATCATTTACGTAAATTGTGTGGTGGGGTTTATCTTATGTTCTATATTATTCGTGTTATCATGTCGACAGTACTGTAAAGCTACAAATTCGACATTATTTTTGTAACAAAATAATTTAAAAGAGTGTCCATGGACTTCCTTGTCCGTTCTTCTCCATAGGTACCTATACCTACTACGCTTCGGAATGGGCAACTAGCTTCATATTTCTGACAGACCGCCTTCTTGACAATTCAAAGGTGCCGGGTGTAAATGGTTTCATTGAAATAAATGCTTTGAGTTTGGGCTCCGATTTTCTAAAAGAGCGGTGGCCGACACATAACGGCAGCAGTGAATGCTGTCATGAAAATGATGACAGCTGGGTTTGACTTTACAATGGCCAAAAATTCTTTGAGAAAACACACCAACTTAATTTCATTTACAAAAAAGTAATCAAAGAAACAAAAAAACTTGACTACAACCTTAAACTAAAACTAACTGAAAAATCAAAAACAAGCTCACTTTAAATTAAATAAAATTTCGAGGCAGGCGGGACCCTTTGAGTTTGAAAATAATATAACATCCAACGGTATGGGTTTTTTCAATTAGTTAGATTGCAGTCGGGTTTTTAAGTTTTTTTCATTATTTTTTCTTTATTTCCAGCTTTTTATTAGTTTACAAATGTGAAAGATTTCGCAGACGATTTAGTTCGTGTTTTTTACGATTTGTCACTTCAAATTACTTTGAGCCGTATAAGTAGAATACTTTTTTTTGTAATCACCTTTTAAAACCCTTTATTTTGATATCACACTATAGGTTTTGAGAAAAAAAAAATTATGAAGACACTAAGGCGCAAAAAATTGGCCATTTTTTTTCAATTCTGATGTACCCATTGTCATTCTCACATTTAAGACGAATTTAACGAAAATCGATCAAGCCGTTTAGGCTACAGAGCGTGCCAAAGGAATATACATACATACACACACTCAAAAAACATAGCCCTCCTTCTGGCGCAGTCGGGTAATAACATTTCAGTGACGTCATTCGGTTAATTGCACACGTTATGTAGCGGCCACCGTTAGAAAACCGTAGCTCTAACATTCAATTTTGTTGTAAATTTTGTCTAGCAGCCCTATTCATAAGTCGCTAACGGGAATTTCCATTCAATAAATCGACATAGTACCAGGAAATAAATGAAAAATCTGAAAAATATTTTATTAATTTTGAAAGGAATTGCACTATTCGTGTCATAATGTTCCGGTGTGGGTGACACCTGCCGTTGGCGGCCGTTGACCCTTCCCAAACAAAGTAGCAAGATATTCTTTAATAAACGGGATGCGTAGACACTTGCATTGAAAACTGAACTTTATTTTGTTGAAAGAAAAGCATATAATCCGTTGTAGGTATGATGGTGGAAATATTTGACAGATTACGTAGAGGGTAAAGAATTTACGCAAAATTAAAAATAAATTAAGTTAATGTACAAATTGATGCATCATGGCGACGCGCGACGTGTTCTTTTCTGATATAAAAAGCTATAAAAATAAATATTAAAAAAGTGTTTACAAAAAGGTTTGCTTAGAATAAAAAGGGGCTAAGTTATGTAGTAAAAGTTTTATAGCAAAACAAACTCTAAATCCTATTTTTATTAATCACCAAAGATAACGAGAATGCAACAAAAATTATTAAAAAAATAAAACTACTTGGTAATAAAATCAAAAAACCCAAACTATACACGACGAAATTATGAATGAAGAAGAAATGAATAACATGAAACAAAAATGATAGGCACGAGGTTCCATAGTACGGTAGTTATTTAAGTAAGCAATAAACTCGGTTATGTTCGTCCCGGCGCCGAGTCCGTCCATATAATCAAATAAACCCTAGTACAAGCAATGGATTTACGACCGGCAAAGAGAGTCATTCCACCTATAATAATATATAAACGCTTATTACTTTATTATCTCTAAGTGAGATAATATTATGAAAATCATCGTTCATGTTATCGTAGTGATAGCTGACTATTTGCTAAACATTTATCTTAGCTGCTCCGATGTCGTAAAATCTCATAAAGACCGGTAACAATAGAAAAGTAATTTCGTCTCATTAGTGACAGTTGAGCTCTTAGAAAGACTGTCACTGCTGGACATACCGACATGGCCATTCCGCAAGATTCTACTCACACAAGAACTAGCTGCCGGCAAGTATATATGCCTAATTTAGGAAATCTCTCATTATTTGTAATTTATCATCAAATACAGTCCAATTTAAATGTTCATAGATTTGCCAGTCTGCATGGATCTTTTGGCATTCGAATTACGTTGACATAGCGTTGACAGGGACTATAATTGTGCGAAACGTGTAATCGTGTAATTTTTTTTTGTGAAATGTATTGAAAAAACCAGATGACGGCGTCATTTTTAGTAAGTAGCAAAAAGACGTGACTACAAAAAAAATATTACCTACAAGCTAAAAGTGAAATATGAACTAAATAAACCTAAAGTTTAGAAACCTCATTTTAGAGCAGATTTTTCATTAGTCAGATAACTTTTATCGTAGGAATAAAATATTGTGGATTGACAGGTTTTCTATAAAAAAAATTTCAAACTGTCAGATCTATTCTTAATCTGACTATATTATGAATTTTATCCGAGGTATAATTTTGAATTTTTGACAGTTATTCCATACAAAATTTGTCAGACTTCAATTTTATTCCACGAATAAAAATTATCTGTCGATTGGAAAATCAGCCCTTAGTAAAACTGGCTTTAATCATCGGATAACCCCTATTTGAGTGCAAAAATCTGCCGCCAGAGGTAAGTTTATTAGTTACTCTATGCCACAAGTAGGACCCGTTTCATTGCTTACATACTCTTTCTTAATAAAGTAGAAACTCTTCTATTCTCACATCTGCTGCCTCAACAAGACTTTCAATATTAACTGGAACTTCTGTAACAATATGCATTATGATAGTCTACAGATTCTTTAGTTTGGGAATAACAATTAATGTCACAAATCATTTAGTATTCTTCACTGTCCCACTGCTGAGCAAAGGCCTCCCCCAAATCCTTTCAAGCATCTTTTTATAGGGTCACCTCAATCCAACCCTTGCGGTATGCTTCTAGGTCGTCAAAATCATAAAGTTGGGATAGCATTTAGCACTTACTCAAACAAACATAATTTGTATTGTGGCCACTGTCTTTGCGTGAAGCTTTTATGGCATCTCTCAATGACTCGACTATAACGTAAGCAAGGCAGCACGGGGGTTCACCAGCAGCTGTAAAGATATAATTAAAAATATTACAAAGGTTTAAAAAGTATTCTTCCAACCGTGCCCAATAATTATATCACAATCGTTTTTTACCTTTAGATCCCAAAATACCAACTGGATTCGGTCTTTTTCTTCTTAAATAAACACGGAAATCGTAAGGAATGTCTTTAGCCCCCATTATTTTGTAACTCCACGTTCGGTCACTGTATAATTCTCCGGTAAACTCATTGTAAACTGTATCTTCCATCATCCACAAAGATGCAGCCATTATAAATGCTCCTTCAACCTAAAAGATCAAATAAATTCAATATAACTTGGTATTTCAGTTGTTCTATTTAAAATTATCAAAGGATGATGGGCGTTTTGGTATCCCCCCCCCCCCCAACAGCACTAATTGTAGTATCATTGGAAAGGTCTTTTCAAAAGGAACAATATTTATTATGACGACTTTTATCAATTCGTTGTCCGTTCAGAGTTATCCCGGTATGAATAAAAATTATATTTTTTATTATTTTGTATTTCTTCAGTTAATTTTTATTAGACCAACTAAGGAAACGCTCACCACACGACAACAGCCGTAGAGAGGAAGCAGAATGTTTCTGAACGATGTTATAATAGATGAATAACATACTGGTACAATAAATGTCATTTATTGTTGTAAAATGTGTTTTCTTTATACTTTAATAAGTAGTATGACCCAGATGATGATGGTGGCGATGATGATGTTCATCAAAACCTGATATTTGATGGTGACAGTCCTTTGCAAAACCGTTAATTCGGCATTAATAGATAATAATAAAAAAGAAATGGGGTTCAATATAACTCGAAACCGACAACAAAACAAAACAAGCGAAATAGTACTCTTTATTATACATGAAAATACCTTTCAAGTCATATAAAAAAAAAAACTGTTGGAGCGGGTACCAGGTTCCATACATTTTTGCCCATCATCTACAAATAAAATCACTTTGTAACTATTTAACAATCATCCAAACTCAAAACATATCTCACCTGGCCCATGTCTATGGCTGGATTCAAGGTGCGACCAGCATCTTCAAATATGTCCGTCCTAACAATCCATTTACTGCCAGTCAATATGTCTACCTCAACCTCGGTTACAGCTATACCAAATATCGAGTAATTCACCAATCTTGGATCATTTGGACTCGTCAAATAATTAGCTTGTAACAAAACTCCCTGACTGTCAGCTACAAATACGATTTCTCTCCATGAAGCAGTAGGCATAGCAGCCCTAAATGGCGCCAGTCTTGCTTTAATCTGATCACAACATCTAATCACGCAGTAGGCACAACATTCACTAGTTATACTCGAAGCTGTCGCAAAAGAATTTGGGGTTGCGACGTTAACAGAAGGAATGACTGACACAGTCTCAACAGGGACATATAGCTCGTAAGCTGCCACTTGTGCCATTTTTGTGAAAATTCCTTGACCGATCTCAATACCACCAATATTTATGATCACACTTCCGTCACCGTGGTACACAGACACTAAAGCTCCATAATTACCGAGGTATTGCGTTGGAAAAGCCATATTGTTCAGCTTGATGCCGCGTTTCTTCCATCTGTTAAGATTATTGAACTCTTTTATGCGTTCCTGTCGCTCTTTAAACCTTATTCTCTCAAGAAACATTGGCACTAAGGTTGGTAAATCATTGTCTTCTCTACGATAGTTAGCCAAGCGAACTTCTACTGGGTCTCTATTTAGTTTTTCGGCTATATGGTCCATTATGTGCTCTATTCCTGAAATTCCTTCTAAACCGCCTGAAAGAAGTATTCATATAATAAATATAATTTACTTTATTCTAATCTTTTCTTAGTAAAACTGTTTTAAAATTATCTCCCATCTTACCCGGGGCCCTCATAAAAACGTTCGATGGAGTATCTGTAATGACGCCAAAAGAATCACATTTCCATCTACTGAAATCATAACAATTTTTTAAGGATTCTGTAGAATAAGGATTCTCGTTTTCATTACGGGAAATGCCATCATTCACATAAAATACAGCGTCCATATATTGTATTTCTCCGCTGTCGTCCACACCAACCTAATAAAAAAAAAATATTACAGATGATTAAAATATCAGTTAAGAAAAATCATCCTTGATTGAACCTTGATCCAACAAAATCATCTTTTGTTTGATCAATTAGTATTCTGTCTTTCATACCTCATAATCAAGTCTGGTGTTTGGTCTTTTTCCAATAGTTCGCGTAATGCTGTGCATAGGCATAGACATTCTACATGGCTTATTAAGTTTCTTTGCAACTAACGCTGTTGCACATGCTACAAAACCATGCCGGCTGATTTTACAACCAAAACCACCTCCACACCTTCTTGTTTTTACTATTATTCTGAAATCATAAACACAATTGTAGTTTAAAGGTATGTTCAAATCAAGAATTATCTAATGTCAATCCAAGTTTTGTAATGCATATCAGTTTTCTTACAAACTCTCAGGCATTTTCAAAAGCTGTGCGATTGCTGCTTGTGTGAGGTCCATGAACTGAGTTGACGACATAACTTCTAAACCTTCATCAACGGGCATTGTAACTGTCGTATGCAGTTCCATCATATGGTGATACTGCCGAGGACTGATGAACTTTCCTTTAATAACTTTTCTAATGTTGGCTCCTCTGTCTGTTGGTACGATGCCTGGATAAGGGAAAAGTCTATTTTCCTCCTTCGGTGCACGTATTGCATCTTCAATGGTAAAAACAATAGGTTTTTTTGGAACATTCTTATAATTTACTTTAACTAAACACGCCATTTTATCTGCTAATACTTGAGTAACTGCAACGACAATAGCCACTGGCTGATTGTAATATAATACTTTATTGCTAGCCAATAGTTCTTCATTCTCAAACATGAGCATAAAATCTGCTCGAACTATGCTGTTTACGCCTGGTATGTCCACGGAAGTCAACACCGCTAAAACACCGTCAACTTTCTGTAACGTTAGAAAATCATTAGAAATGATACGTGTATAATTCTCCGATATTATTTACATTGTATATTCATAAATTAGAAACATTTTGTGTACTTACCAAAACCTCAGAACTATCAATACTTTCTATATCCCCTTTTGCTACAGTGGAGAGCACTAGTGCAGCAAAAACTTCATCTTTAATCGCCGGCGTGTCGTCACTATAGACAGCTTCGCCCGAACATTGAATCATTCCTTCTTTCTTCAACATCGGCTGAGTTATGGGAAAGTATTTTTGGTCTGTGTCATATTCTTGATAGCTGCGACTGACCGGTGGTCTGTCATCACTTGGAGTGGTAGCCCCAGATTTGTAGATGGGATGCAATATGTCTTTTGGACAAAGTTTGATAATACACTGTAAGGAAAGTTACTATTAAATATTTTAAATGCGTTCTAATTCTTCTTTTGTGTACCGTATTTATTATTTTCTAAATCAATTAATCCTTAAGAATAGTTTAATAAAAACCTGAAGCCCAAAAATATAGGTTTTTTTTTTTTGATAAAAGTCATTTTCAAGGAGTTAAATTTTTTGTATATTCTGTTTTGATTTTTAAGACAGGACAGTTAAGGTCCTTAATCGTTGTAGTTACAAAAAAAACGATACTAGGAGACTGTACTTATTTTTTGAGAGATTTTGATCCCTTTTCACAAATAAAAAAAAATTACAGTTAGAACGAAAATGGGCCAATTTCACAAAAACTTTTTTTGATGCCAATCGATCCAAAAGAGTAGGGATTATGTAAGAAATATATGTATACTCACCTTATAGAAAAGACCCAGGGCCACCTTTTTCCGAGCATATGGCGGTGGATATGGTGGTCGAACATCAGGATTAATTTCTTTCTCTAAGACGTGCAGAGCCGATTGTAAGGTATGATTCTTAAAAATATCACGTCCAATCAAAAAGTTCTCAGTGTCATAAGCGTGGGTAAATGATGGATTAATATTTCCGTACACAATGGACGCTTCTTCTACGAGATGTGTATGAGGGTTGAATTTCAAAAGAAAGCCTGAGTTTATATATGCCTGAGCGTTTTGTTCCCTCGGCGTAATCTAGAAGCAAATGTTCATGTTTAGACTTATGTATTTGTTTTATAAGAGTTTTAGCTTTAGATATAGGCAAGCTCTACATTGAAAAAAAATCTTAGTAGATAACGTAGTTCCTATTAGAGTTTGTAGCCACACGATATTATTAGTATTCCATATAGGTTATATATTTGATACTAAGCAAGTCTGAGCTATATATATAATACTAGATATTTGTATGAATTTCTAATGTTCATAATTTGTTATTAAAAAACCAAACATATATGTTCAAATATAAAAAATCGAGCGAAATTCAAAGACAGACTAAAACAAAATTGTCAACATTTTTACCATTACATTTAAGTTGTAGATCATCACAAATGTAACAATAAAATACACAGTATATAAAATAAAATTTCCCACCTTATAAGTCACTAATTTATAGTGTCGCGATAGGGGGCGTAGTTTTATTTGAGTCATTACTTTTCCTCTTAGATTCGTACACAAAAACTCAGGTAGTTTCATCTCCGTCTGCCTCATCTCACGGTCAACTAGTACAAAAATAAATATATTTTATTTTTTCATATTGTTCAAGTGATTCTATGTTTACGTTATGAAATAAAAACGAACCTAGAGTAACAGTAGCTCCGACACAGTCCAATAAGAGGAATATATCTGATTGAAAACTTGGATCTGAATTTTTTAAAGCCAAATTACCAGCTAGCGTTCCGATCTGAAAACGAAAAACAGATAGAAAAACAAATAAACAGTGTGCAAAAAAATTTATGATGTAAACTGAAACAAAGAAGAATGGGTAAGAGCGTACCCAAAAGTCAGGTGCGTAGTACTCGCAACCGGCGCGCGAGTATGACCGGATTTGTATGAATGCAAACCAATCAAAATTAACTACCAAAAAAAGTACTTTAAAATCACACGTAGTAAAAACTGATTCACTTAACTTCGTTAATTATTTAAGTCACATTTTGAATTTAGTAAAATATTTGAAATCATTTGTTTACTTACATTTCTCACAGGTATATGAGCCACTCGATCCATATGGTCATACAGTATACCTAAATACCAGAAATCCTCATTTGATTCACATAATTCTTTGAATAAGTGCATAGTATCAGTCAACGTTATGTTGGCTCCAAGGACCAAATTAATGTCCAAGTAATGAGTAGCCAGTTCCTTCACATCGCTTATGTCTATCAATAACTTTGGGTAAAATAGTATTGGACGGACACCTGTAATCAATCAAGGTAGGACGGATTTAACAACTGTTAAAACTAAATGTATAGAAATGTCATCAAATAAATTAGTCTCATAACTTAACATAAATCTTAAATTACCTTTGGCAGTATTACCAGCGACCAACATGTAAGAATCGTAACCAACATCGTCTAAAGCAGTAAATATTGATCTTATATCACTAACAGAGTACCACAGCCTTCCATCAGCGAGGGATATTTTCTTAGGCAAATCTGGAGCACTCATATTATTCATATTTACTAAACACCAGTCCTCATTGATCCCACAAGTGCCGCCACACGTTTTACCGGATTTAGGACATACTTGTTCGGATATATCTTCAATATCCTTTATCTTCCTCAATGTATTCACGTCTGGGTGATCGGCAAAAGATTTGAATGCTTCTAAAATGGGACGGTAGCCGGTACACCTACATAGGTTGCTACCCAGAGAGTTTTCTATTTCTCCTTCTGTTAGATGACGGTCGCTGCCCTGTACGAGGCTAGAAATATTGGAATAGTGTACAACTACCATTACGATGTCGTTGTTTCAAATCAAAAAGGATTAACAAAATTGAGCTGATTTTGTTTTACTGGCGAACCATTAAACTTATTTACAAAAACAACCTTATGACCGAACATGCACTGTGGTTAACCCATTTAATATAACGCGAATATTAACTGCAACACCGAAATTGTATTGTAGTTTCTATGAAAATCAGTTGCAAAAACCCCGGATAAATACATGCGCGTCAACATAGAAACTAAAATGCGGTCAAAAACCGCGTCCGGCTAAGTGCATTAGTTGCCTGACCCAACAGCCAACTAACAGACGATTTTCAGCTAATTAAATTACATACCTGTACATGCTCATCACGAATCCCGGACTGCAATAACCACACTGCGATCCAAAAAAATGATTGAGTCGTTTCTGAATTATGTTGTAGCCAATCTTCCTGTTGCCGATGCCTTCAATAGTTGTTATGTCCCAGCCATCGCAGGACATGATAGCAACAAGACACTAAGACAAAAAAGAAAAGTTTAATATCCTGACTCGATGAGTTATTGGAATATCAATAACAATGTACTAAGTAAACGTTTCGTTTTGTCAAAACAGAACACTCTTGTTTGGACTACTCTTGTAATTTAAATAATTAGCCTACGTTAGGGCAATCGTCTGAGGGACAATTAAGGATCAAAGTAATTTTGACTGTGGCACGTTTATGACGGTTTTCTCTCTAGCATATGCAACATTTCATGCATCAGGTAGATTGGGCCTTGAAGACGCGGCTTCAAGAGCCGTCTTATACGTAATATAAAAAATTCGAAAGTTACTCTCTCTATGTTACCTTTTCACACCCAAATCACTGCACGAATTTCGATTAAATTTTGTAAGGAGATGTATGGTATTTTGGGGAAGGACAAAGATTACTTTTTGTCCCAGTAGCACGTTCCCGTGGGATAATTTCCGACATCCACGCGGGTGAAGCCGCGGTCAGAAGCTAGTAATGACATAAGTCTTGATTATCTTAGGAGTTTCCTTACAGAATTAACAGAGAACGACATGATCTCTTGTGTGCCAGGCGTGTGAGATCGCACATTGACCACGCACGCTCCGCAGCCGCCCTCGCGACACATGTACTTAGTGCCGCGCAACTCCGCATACCGACGGATGTACTCGTTTAATGTCAGGTCTACTGTGAACTCGGAACCCGCTGAAAATTGATAAAAAATATTTTTTATTAGCTAAAAGTATAGAAGTAAATGGACAATTCAGTCTTTTTTTAAAGAAACATACTTTTGGCTATATAAAATACGTACTTTGTATGGTCAAAAGTCTAATCACATTTTTAAAGTAGTAAAACAGGTGCAAGCAGTGAGATACAGTATAACAAAGCACGTTTTATACTAAAACGACCAAACACACGTACCGCTATACTTTCTTCCATTTATCGTGAACTTCACCCGATCCATAGTCTCCGGTTTATCCATTATTTTGATACAAAACTAAATCACCGTAACTGTGAACATCTAAAATAAATTGGAACACTTGACTAACAAACTGGCTTGTTCCAAGTAAAGTGATTTAATTAAACACACATTCATTCCAACTAATATTAAATTGATTGAATATCCGTGAACAGGAATGTATGCAATTAAGAATTGCTTTTTTTGTATTAAAATTTACACATTTGAGCATGCACTCATTTGAATTGATAATGCAACATCGATTAACCAGTTTATCGATAAGTATGTTGCAAAAATCACAGGTCCGTGACGTGTAATACTAGTGTTGATCGAAATAATTTACTGCCGGATGGCTGGAATCCACGTTGTTGTACGATGAGCATTATTTGTCTGTCTGTCTTTGTTTGTTAATTTCATGTAAGGTCAAAAGGTTCAAAGAGTGTGGAACTCTCTGCCAGCGCCTGTGTAATGTGTTCCATTTCACATTTGACCCGTCTGCCGTGAAAGCAACAGTGAACAAGCATCTTCTGGGCACGCTCGTTCCATCATAGGCGTCATCCATCGCTTTCCATCAGAAAAAAAGTTCAAAGTCACATCATTTAGTTCAAGTAGGCATAAAAAGGCACTTTAGAATGTCTAAATTTACAAGATTGATTCTTGTTGCGGAGGGGCAACTAGAATTTTTTTTTCTGTTTTTCAAAAAGTAGTTCAAGTTAATAAGTTTCTCCACTACTAACATGTTTGCTGGGAGCGTGAGGTTGAAACAAATGTTTCAACATATTCACTTATAATATCATTGCTGCTTGTTTTTAAATATAGTATTTGGTTTTGTATAATTGATTTGTTCGTGGATTTGCCTAGTGCTCCGTAAATCGTTATTCAAACATTTATCTTATTCATAACTACCTAGGTACCTCTATTAAGTACAGGCATAATACAAGCAGTAATATGAATATCGCTATAACTGAATTATCTTTGTTATAAATTATACGATTTCATAATTTGAACATTTTAGGTCAATCAAGCGAATATCCGCTACTTAAATACTTGCCGTTCCTCGTTTATTGCTTATTAAATTACTTATATGTGGTATAAAGTGTCTATTGATGAAATATTTTGTTTATGGGTGCATGCATAATCAGCCTATAATGTTCCCACTGCTGGGACACAGGCCTCGTCTCTGTTAGAGGGAGTGGGCCATAATCCACCACGCAGATCTAATGCCGGTTAGTGGATAGTGCTGGCTTGTTTATCAGTACCTACGTGTAATACCATAAATACTATAGGAAAAAAAAAACAAATAAAATATTAACGAAAATGGCTAGACATTAAGCGCCTTGTGGACTGTGGTAATAAATAAAATAGCACCGTGCAAATCTGTCTAAGTTAATCCGTACTTAAGATATCTGATATCTGCCTTCATAAGATTTTTTGCAGAGACACTGCTATATCTACCAATCGTACAACAACAAATTAAATTCTTCATGCTCTTAGGTTTTCTGACATATTATCTACTAGCTGCGCCCCGCGGTTTCACCCGCATAAGTTTCGATCCCGTAGGAATATCGGGATAAAAGTATCCTATGTGTCAATCCGGGTTATAAATTATCTGTGTACCAAATTTCATTAAAATCCGTTCAGTAGTTTTTGCGTGAAAGAGTAACAAACATCCATCCTCCCAAACTTTCGCATTTATATTATAAATTAGTATTAGTAGGAAGTAGGATAGTGTAGGATTATTAGTAGGATTAGTAGGATAGTAGGAAGTAGGATATCTAATATCTATATCATCATCTGCCTAGCCTTTTCCCAACTATGTTGGGGTCGGCTTCCAGTCTAACCGGATGCAGCTGAATACCAGTATTTTACATGGAGCGACTGCCTATCTGACCTCCACAACCCAGTTACTGGGTAATACGATACCCCTTGGTAAGACTGGTTGTCAGACTTTCGGGGTTCTGACTACCCGTAACAACTGTCAAAGATCTGTAAATGACAGCCGGGACCAACAGCTTAACGTGCTTTCCGAGGCACGGACGGGTCTCGTTATGTTAAGATGGTCACCCATCCACAGACCAACCGCGGCAAGCGTAGCTTAACCTGACCGATCGACACGGGCCCCTCTATCGATCGATATCTAATATCTATACTATCTACATTTATTAATAATAAAGCTGACAAGTGTATTTGATCGAGCTAATCTCTGAAACTGCCAGTGATGCGATGCGATGAGGTCGCGGGCAGAAAGAAGCCAGTGTAAATATAATACTTAACTCTTTGTAAAGTTATTAGTACCTACCTAAAGGAAAAAGTGTTTTCGTTATAACTATATTAGTGTTCATTTAAAACTCTAATAATCCCTGTTATCCACAGCCAACATAAATAAAATTTAAAGGAATAATAAAATATACCAAAGTGAAGTGAGATATTTCAGCTTTACTGAGCTCTCCAATTGCGAGTCAGATTAATTAATTCATCTGAAGTTAAGACGTATATTTTATTGTGTTCTTACCACTTAGCAACGCGACCATTGGAAATACATTTATTAATTAAAAAACTGTGTTTAAAATTGTGCCAGCAGTCCTGTAAAATAAAATTGCTTTGTAATGTTCGGTTTCGCGATTATGTGTTATTTATTAGGTGTGGTTAAGAAACCTAGTGGTTATGACGTATAAAAGGCGTCGAAGTGCGAGAGTCGGACTAACACACGAAGGGTTCCGTACTACCGTAATGCACCGTTCTTAAAGGGGTCCCTTTAATTTTTAACTAGTTCTATTATTTGTTGTTACAAGTGTCTACATATTACTGTTCAAAATATACATCCTTTGGGTATGGAATCCTACAAATTATAAGAATACAAGTTAATGAACTACTCGCTAGCCAGTGCACGTTGAAATGCAATGCTTGCAGGGTTTATTTTCAAAGACCAGCCAAATTTAAAGGTGTGGTACAAACGGGTATGCACGTGTTTCTGTGACAAATAAACCTATTTTTCTTTCTTTCTTTAAATTTACCGACGAATAACGTCTATGAAACGTTATTTATGGAAGTACCTACTCGTAAGTTGGTGAGTTTTCCTAGGGACCGTTTTTTGTCACCGTAAACTCAATCTCCCTGCCATCATTTTCACGTCAGCCTCTACTGCGGCCGTTATTGTGGTGGCCACCGCTCTTCTTTGTGCAGTTTCATACCTTGCTTTACCAAAATCTCTAGTGACGTGAACCAGTGCTACCTGCTAAATAATCTATACCCTATTCAGTTTGGCTTGAGACAAAACGTAAACAACATTTGACTACTCCTAATAAAAATATATTCTGTGAAATATATCAAAACATTAATATCTAACAAAATAAATGCGTGGTCTTCTTGTCTAATGTTTTGATATATTTTACAGAATCTCTTTTTATTGAGAGTAGTCAAATGTTGCTTACGTTTTGTCTCAAGCCAAACTGAATAGGGTATAGTACATCTTAGCAATAGTGATGCACACGTATGTACAATAGCAGCCAGATTCTAACACACTTCGAAACCTCGGAGTAGCTACCGACAGTGAATATTAACAGAAGGATTATCTCGTCGGAAGTTGGCTCGGCGCGCTCGTACTAATATCTCAACTACGTGTTTACACTGGGATACGCGAATTAGACGGTATTATATCCGTTACCATGGTGATTAGAAGGCTCACTACATCTTCGATGGTAAGCCTGCTTCGCCGCGTATTAATAAAGTTATGGATAATTTAGTTCAGATGTAGCTAACTGTACTACATCTGTCATACTTCATCTGTGGTACCTACTTCATTGGTTTATTACTGACTCTGTCTGTTACACGTGCTGTTAAAAATAAATTGTGGGTTTATTGTACCCTGGCACGTGTAAATAAAATGTAGGTACGTTTTCTTAAGAAAAACAACTGAGATAAAGTAGTAAACAAGCAGGTACCTATGGTCTTTTAGAAACAACCGCGAGCAGTCTAAAAATAACTCACCAGGTACGTAACCTTTTTTTTCACCCTTATCGAAAATATGTCTCTAGTGTTGATACACTAAATCTTCTTTGCAAAATAACACTTCAACAGTAAATTCCTTTTTGTCAAGGACATGTAATATGAAAGTCATGAATACCTTATGGCATTCATGACTTTGATATTACGTCGCTACCAGTAGTAGTGGTTGAATTCAGCAAGACACCAGAGATTTAACTAGTAATTGCTCTGTTGAATATTCAAAGCCGTATGCCTGATGATCGCCAGACGCGGTTACACACCCTTGATTAGTACACCTAAGTACTATGTTTCACACTATTCTGTTTACCGTAATATACATACTTGCCTATTCTTATATGGGCGAATTTGACCAAACTTTTACCTGTCATCTGATAACTTTATTCGAAGAATAATTTATTTTGAATATTTCATACAAAAACTGTCAAGCGTCAATTTTATTCCTCGAATAAAAGTTATCTGGCGATCGAAAAATCAGCCCTAAGGCCGATTTTTATTGTCAATTAACTTTTGTCTGAAGAATAAATATGGTGCTTTGACATATTTCCTATACAAAAGCTGTCAAACGGCAATATTTATTCCTCAGATAAAAATTATCTGACTATTGAAAATCTGCCCTTACTGTACATAAGCTATCTTTCTATCTGCTATCGAGCAGACAAATGCTTGCACTGACTTGACAGGTCCACTCAATCTGTGTGATTCTTGCCTCAAAAGGCCATCTCAAATATCGATCTACACGGTCTTCATATGATCTGACCAAGATTATGTCTGGACTTTGAAAAAGAATGTGGTGACCTCTGAGTTTGTTTCGGCCTTTATTCTCGGAGTAGTCATGCAGAGATATTCAAAGCAGACGTTATCTTGTTTTTAAAATATGATTGACGTGTAAAAGTGTTTGTACAAGCCTACTTACAGAAATAAAATCAATGAATTAAACGAAAATTTTATTCCTCCGCTATAAGTTATTTGATAATTGAAAAATCAGCCTTAATTTATTATAAGACATTTCATTATTTTGATAGACTCTTCTTTTTGGTCGCGTATTTCATTACTGAAGGTCGCGTCCCTGAAAGGCTTTCGTGGCTATTTGTGTGATGTTTTTGGAAGGTCACACCTGAAAATTGAGGTAACTCTAATTAAAAGTGTATGTGTATGTACTTTCTCTCTTTAAATCTAAAAGGAGTATTTTTCACTAACCAAAATACAATTTTCCGGCTTTTGATACTTAGGCGTGACGATTCATAAATAGAACAGCGTGGGCTGATCAGCTCATAAAAATAATGCCCACAACTGTTGTATCCACCCAATATCTTGAAAGAAATGGAACTATTTATAAACACTTTACTTACATAGAAAACATTCGTCTTTCACAGTTATCTGCTGCTCCAATACCAGTGTCTCCACTTGAAGCAATAAGTTCCCAACTGTCTTCAGCGCAGCTTGATTACTTGTAATCTTTGCCACAAACCTATCTTGATTCAGAGAATAAGTTGTAAAACTACGTGCTACAGTAACTCCCAGTCTGTGCACGTAATTAATTAGATGATGTGCCGGTATATTGTTAATACCTTCGATCTTCAGGAAGCTACGTGGTGGAGCATACTTGCTTCTTAATAAACAACGTGGAGCGATTAACTGGCTGATAAGCTTAGCATGATTATTCAATCGTGAAGAACGTGGACTCGATCAAAAATTAGAATCTCGATTGTTCTGACACCTGCCTTTTATATAGGCCAGTCATTTAAAACGTTGTAGGTCGCAAAAATACTTTAAAAATGTATATTACGTACCGGATGATTTCTTTTTTACCGTCTCGAAATTTTTACCCATGAATATAAACAACTTTCACTATGGGACCAACAGTGAAATCAAAAAAAAAATCTGCTGATAAATACAAAAGTTCAATACCTACTAGACCAATATGTATGAAACAGCTAATTTTTTTTCGTGATTTCAGAGTTGGTTCCATAATGGAAGTTGTTCATATTCATAGGTAGAACACCTTATAAAAATTTCGAAACGGTAAAAAAAATCATCTAGTATATGGACAGGTGGCTTTTCACGTAGGATGCACCTTTTAGAAGTTAAGTCAAAAACTGAAAGAAGTCCAAACATTTCTAGGTTTTCTGAGCACCGCGCAGTTTGCACAGGTTTTTCGAAGCAGCAAACTTGGTTTTACACTATTATTATCTAAAAAAATCTGTACCTACTTACAGTGTAATTTTTTGCGATCTAACGCGCTTTTGGTGTCTATGGCGACTGGTGTATAAGGCGTTTTCACTCATCCGCATAATGCTGAGAGTGTAATGCTCTCGTAAAAACCACCCGTCCCGCATGTGTGTAGCATGCTTGGCCGGAAAAGTACGTACAAACCGATAGGATGCGGGATGAACCGATAGAAGGCAAAACATTTGTTTTTCCTACCACGGCCACGATAAATAACAATAAATAAACATCAAGTACTGCAGTACAACATCCTGGATACTTGTGAATTCAGATCACAGAGCCGGGCCCCGGATACGCAACGGTATTCAATTTACACAAAGTAGAGGAAATCGCAAGGCTGTACTAATTACCGAACACCGTGTTTTTCCGCTCACTTACCGTAATTGCTTACCTAGATGTTACCTAATAAAAATTTCTTCAAATTATAAGAAACGGTACTTTATTGTCGAATGCGTATTCCACATTTTTTGTGCTTCTATAGTTATTTTTAGAGCCATTCTTTTAGGTTTTTGTCACTTACATACTATCACATCAACAATTGCGTCAGAGCAGTCGGAAGAGTTGCGAGAAGAGAAGCAAGTCTGCCGCCATGGGGAAGATGCAAAGAAATGTTGCATCTCATCCCAGTCTGCTGACCCGTACTTCCATACTCGCCTCGTGCCTCTAGGGCTTAAATCTGGGGGAGAACAGGAATACACGGATTTCATCAGACAATGGTCAGATGATCCGAGCGGAGCCCAGACCGATACAGAGTGCCTGTCCGGATCTGTTGTCAGCAGAAGGTCTATGCAATTGGGTGTGTGGCTGTCAACATCCGGAACGCGGGTAGCTTGATCAACCAGCTGGTGCATTTCTAGCGACATCGCAAAATTGCGCGCCTTTCTTCCAGCATGGTCAGTTTTCTGGTACGGGAACAACAATTCCTTATGATGGGCATTAAAATCCGCCAGAAAGACAAGCTCCGCTGTCGGATATTTTTGTTGAGCCAATTCGGCTGCCTCCGAAAGATGTTCAAAAATCTTGTCGTCTCCTGATCATCGCTGTGCGAACTGTAAACACCAGCATAGATGGTTTTAAGACAGCCGGTATCCACTAGTAGCCACAGAGTAGAGAAACCCGCTACCTCACAGCTGCGGAGACGTTAACAGCATATGTATTTGCGGACGTACACACAGACCCCAGCCTGCTTCTTAAACTTATGTTCAAGTGAGTATCCTGGGTAGTTGAGGTACGTCACGTCTAACGGGTTCGCTATCTTCGTCTCCGTCAAAAGGAACAAATGCGGCTTCTGGGTCTTAAGGTGGTGATAGACTGGATTGATATTTAAGTGCAATCCACGAAAGTTAGTGAATTGCACTTTTAGTGGAAGGAAGTGTCGCAATTTTTTTTATTCCTTTTACACTTCATAGGGTTAAAACGAGCTTCTAGGGATTTCAGAAAAACGCGAGGCGACTCCAATTTACTAAAACAGCTCCCAGGAGCAAAGTTCGAAAAAAAAAGGAAACTCACCTGGAGACTACGGGGACGCCCGAACCCCCCAAAGATGCCCACCGGGTCCTCGCTTCCAGTCGCCGACTGGCACAGCGGAACATTTCGGGATTTTTCGCGAGGTGACGGGTCACGTGGCAGGCGTGATAGTTGGGTCCCAACTTTCTGCGATCGGCCAACGGCAAGACCGTGCTTCGGATCCCGCTACCCTCCAGAGTAAGTTGCTATGACGACGTTCACTCTTGGGCTGTGACTAGCCTTGGACAACACAATTTCCGACTCTCAAATTCCCTAAGGAGTGGAAGTACTTTCAGTAGCACTATGTAGGTATCTTTAGATAGCTTAAAGAGAAGTTCCCTTTTCTCCCAAACCGCTAACCAGTTGGAACTCCTTACGACACTTTTCCGTCCGTTGGCAACAGATCGTAACATTACAAGAACAATTCCATAAGTTACTTCGCCCCTTACAAACGGAAGGTTAATTCGACCACAGAATTACTCAACTGGATTAAAAACTCCAAATATTTTGCGCGGCTGTAACTTTTATGTCTTCTTCCAAAGTTACGCAAGTACTTACGTAGGCAGGTAATAAAGATACCTCGGTGTCACTGGATAAACTTATATTACAAGAGTGTTGGAGGCTCTTGTAAAGAATTCCTCGCTTGGTTGCCTTCCCAAGTTTGATGCTCTCAACTAAATTAGGGTACGTTATTGTTCATAACATCAATATATGAGCAATATTTGGTAGTAAGTTTTCTAGCGTAGTTTTATACAGAATTCGGAAGACATATTATGTGTAGATAGTTTCCATGCCCACCAAGAACTTCGCGTACTTAATCAAATACCTTCTGTATTAACTTAGTTTTAACACTCAAGTCTTCCAGAAAATTAATTTCCCCCATTTTGTAGTGGGTTAAAATTACGTGTTTTTTTTTATTGGGCATACTAAATAGAACCAAGGATTGTTAGTTGACAATTTTACGATTAACTTCTTAAATCTTTACTTAGAGTAATTAAAAGAGTTCGCCACAAACAAACTATAGACCTAAGAGCTTGATTAAATGTTTGAGGTAAGTAGTAATCTACTCCACAACAATGCCATTTATACCAAAAGGCAAATTACATAGAAATGCCCTCACAAAACCCCAAGTTATTGGGTTTTTCTTTTAGATACAGCCCGGGATTGCAGTAAATGGCGATTGGTTATCGACCTTCCATGGCATTAGGACTGTCCCAACGCTAATGTCCCAATATCTACTAGTTTATTGTCCAACAGTATTCATGTACCAGCTGAAAGCATACAGATGTAGTACTTTTTAGTGGTTTTCCTAATTCTACCTTAATTATTTATGTAAAACTAGCTTCCGCCCGCGGCTTCGCCTATCCTATGTCCTTCCCCAGGATGCAATCTATCTCTCTGCCAAATTTTATGGAAATCCGTTCAGTGGTTTAGGCGTGAAAAGGTAACATACAGACAGATAGATAGACATACAGTTAGAATTTATAATATTAAGTATGGATATATGATAGTATGGATTATACAAAACAAACAAAGCTTTTGAAAATGTGTCAAAATATACCTTTTTATTATCCACTGCAAGACACGAATGCTTTTTATCGTGATAGCCATCTCATTCTAGGCAAACAAAGTATCAACCAGAATCTGGAATACTGTAACTTAAAAACGGTTTACTTGAAACAATTTGTGGAACTTAAAACTGCATGTAATTATTACGCTCGTAAGTCGACAAGTCTTGATATAGTAAAACTAATCTATTATATTTATTTCTACTTCTTTGGATCCTTTTTAGCAGCCTTCGCCACTACAGGCGCCTTCTTTTTTTTAGCTCCACTTTTCTTTTCCTTTCCTTCTTTTTCAGGAACGGCTTCATCTATGGAGTCGAGCTTGGGATCTTCAAACTTGAATGTTGGAAACGCAGTCATGTCGACCCCTTTGCCACCTCCATAATTCCTGTCGAGTTTCTCCAACTCTCTCTTCAGTTCATTTAACACTGATGGGCTGGGATCCACTAGATCGTCATTAGGGCTCTTAGTCCTGTACTCTTTTAATTTGTCGAGAAATAGCTGCTGAACAGGGTCGGTTCCCGTTCCTTTGTTCCTGGTGAAACTTGTGGAGACCAGCGGCCCCCTTAAACCGCACACAAGTTTATAAGTCAACATATTTCTGAATTCTTCATGAAATTAGAGTATTATTTAAACTTCTACATTGTTTAGAAGTGGCTTAGAATCTTTTGACAATAATGACGTGGGAGATGACAGTAGAATGTCAGTGATTGATAAATAAAAAAAATACTCTATGAAATTATGTTGCCACCATAGACATAGAGAAATGGACTGAGCGTTAGTCTCCACTGACCTATGGTGCGGCCAATACTTGTAGTCTACTCCACTCTCTAGAAAGAAACAAAGCTATTGTGCGGCACTGACCTGTATTATCACTGACCTCTATTAAACACAATACAGGTCAGTGTGTATTATACATAATAGAGATCAGTGTTGTGCGGTCAATACTTGTAGTACTACTAAATCTAAATACGGAACGCTCAGTCCATTCTCTATGCCTATGGTTGCCACCAACCTACGCAATCACTAAAGAATATTCATAGTCCATGAGAATACTACATATTCCGTCTCTGTCTATGACATATTCTTTAGTCAATAGCACTGACCTCTATTAAACTGTTTAATACAGGTCAGCGGTCAATAGTCATTGAAACTACGTCACGACTTGTACCTCACGCCCTGCCTAATTAGCCAATCAGGACACCTGACACTAATCTAGTACATTATGCGACACGACCACGGGCGCCACGCAGCATGGTTGACAGTTGACCAACGTCTTATAATAGATTTCCAAACGGACTTCATGAATACACTTGTCTGGCATCATATGACTGTTATAAATCACGAGTTGGGTCGTAGGGTCGTAGGGAATATCGGTCGAACACGCTAATTTACTAGCACTTCAGTTTAAGTGTTTGTAAATTAGCCCTTCTTATAGATAAACAATTATTAGCATAATCAACCTAATGTTTCCACTGCTGGGACACGGGCCTCCTCTCGGCGAGAGGGAGTAGGCCGTAATACACCACGCGGGCCCAGTGCGGGTTGGTAGATAACAATTATTACCTAACTACTAGTGCAATATTCAACCTGGTGTTATGAAGATAGTGAAACAGTTGTAGGTATTGATTGTTTGGCGCTGGCTCAAAATTACTTAGGTATACTTGCAAAAGGTTTATAATTTTTTTTCCTTTTCAGTTTTTTCCGCAGTTTAATATTTTTGTTAAAAAGTTCATAACATTAATTAAATTAAGAAGAAAAATAAGACAAAGCGACCACCCTCATATCCGTAGCTACATAGCCGTGAAAGCCTTATGATCTAGTGCCGCTAGATACGGGCTAATTAGGTGAATTAACTGGACATGCCCGACAAAGCTTTTAACCGAACAGCGCCGACCTACTCCCGGTGCCTTGGTTTTATGAATAATATCAAGGAGACTTTTATGAAATAGACTGAAAGAATAATAAAATGGCATGTATGTATTTACTTAAACCTCTAATAATTCCTATTTTGCGTTCCTAAAACTATTATCGAACACTCTAACATAATGATTGCGCCCCTTTTTGTGAACTTCAAATAATTCCTATATTGACCCCAATACCCAATTCCTATATTGACCCCCTAAAATATTAAATAGAACATATTTAAAAATAAATTATTTACTTTTATTTGCAACGATGAAACACTATATTAATTGTGTTGGGTTTATTTTTGTCGAAAACAGCAACATCTTTTAACTTATGCCACCGCCTTATCTTAGGAATGCAGTGAACTCGCTTCTAATGTTGTTGTCAATGATACTTCTTTTAATTTGTTTTCTTCTACCCACACTGATATACTATAATTAGTAAGAATATGTATTGTTCTCATGTAAGTGACGATTGTCTTAATGAGAAATAAAGTTCTTTAAACCGAAATAGCCAGTAACTACGACCTGGATGTAGCGCTCGCCGCCCGCAGCACCAGAAAGTATTTAGAGGTTCATTAATTTAAAAAAGTGTCCATCATTAGAAGGTAAATAACTTTTTAAAGGATCAGTAAAATACTTTCCTAAAAAACCCGTTGAAACGGGTTTTTTAATACTGATGTATTATAATTATAGTCGCGTTAAAAATAATATTGTTGCTGTCAGTGTCAATAATTTTGTACATTCACATTTATTTTACCTCTGACAGCTGCAACTCAAAAGCAACCTTATTAACAACAATAAATAAAGATACTCAATGCTCAATTCTTTATTGCATTCCACAATGTAGGCTTAGGTGGCACTATGTTTTTGATAGAGTTGACAGTCGCAGCAAACCAACAGTAACCTTATTGTCCCGAGGTCAAAGATCACTGTAATATTGAAACTACGTCACGACTTGTACCTCACGCCCTGCCTAATTAGCCAATCAGGACACCTGACACTAATCTAGTACATTATGCGACACGACCACGGGCGCCACGCAGCATGGTTGACAGTTGACCAACGTCTTATAATAGATTTCCAAACGGACTTCATGAATACACTTGTCTGGCATCATATGACTGTTATAAATCACGAGTTGGGTCGTAGGGTCGTAGGGAATATCGGTCGAACACGCTAATTTACTAGCACTTCAGTTTAAGTGTTTGTAAATTAGCCCTTCTTATAGATAAACAATTATTAGCATAATCAACCTAATGTTTCCACTGCTGGGACACGGGCCTCCTCTCGGCGAGAGGGAGTAGGCCGTAATACACCACGCGGGCCCAGTGCGGGTTGGTAGATAACAATTATTACCTAACTACTAGTGCAATATTCAACCTGGTGTTATGAAGATAGTGAAACAGTTGTAGGTATTGATTGTTTGGCGCTGGCTCAAAATTACTTAGGTATACTTGCAAAAGGTTTATAATTTTTTTTCCTTTTCAGTTTTTTCCGCAGTTTAATATTTTTGTTAAAAAGTTCATAACATTAATTAAATTAAGAAGAAAAATAAGACAAAGCGACCACCCTCATATCCGTAGCTACATAGCCGTGAAAGCCTTATGATCTAGTGCCGCTAGATACGGGCTAATTAGGTGAATTAACTGGACATGCCCGACAAAGCTTTTAACCGAACAGCGCCGACCTACTCCCGGTGCCTTGGTTTTATGAATAATATCAAGGAGACTTTTATGAAATAGACTGAAAGAATAATAAAATGGCATGTATGTATTTACTTAAACCTCTAATAATTCCTATTTTGCGTTCCTAAAACTATTATCGAACACTCTAACATAATGATTGCGCCCCTTTTTGTGAACTTCAAATAATTCCTATATTGACCCCAATACCCAATTCCTATATTGACCCCCTAAAATATTAAATAGAACATATTTAAAAATAAATTATTTACTTTTATTTGCAACGATGAAACACTATATTAATTGTGTTGGGTTTATTTTTGTCGAAAACAGCAACATCTTTTAACTTATGCCACCGCCTTATCTTAGGAATGCAGTGAACTCGCTTCTAATGTTGTTGTCAATGATACTTCTTTTAATTTGTTTTCTTCTACCCACACTGATATACTATAATTAGTAAGAATATGTATTGTTCTCATGTAAGTGACGATTGTCTTAATGAGAAATAAAGTTCTTTAAACCGAAATAGCCAGTAACTACGACCTGGATGTAGCGCTCGCCGCCCGCAGCACCAGAAAGTATTTAGAGGTTCATTAATTTAAAAAAGTGTCCATCATTAGAAGGTAAATAACTTTTTAAAGGATCAGTAAAATACTTTCCTAAAAAACCCGTTGAAACGGGTTTTTTAATACTGATGTATTATAATTATAGTCGCGTTAAAAATAATATTGTTGCTGTCAGTGTCAATAATTTTGTACATTCACATTTATTTTACCTCTGACAGCTGCAACTCAAAAGCAACCTTATTAACAACAATAAATAAAGATACTCAATGCTCAATTCTTTATTGCATTCCACAATGTAGGCTTAGGTGGCACTATGTTTTTGATAGAGTTGACAGTCGCAGCAAACCAACAGTAACCTTATTGTCCCGAGGTCAAAGATCACTGTAATATTGAAACTACGTCACGACTTGTACCTCACGCCCTGCCTAATTAGCCAATCAGGACACCTGACACTAATCTAGTACATTATGCGACACGACCACGGGCGCCACGCAGCATGGTTGACAGTTGACCAACGTCTTATAATAGATTTCCAAACGGACTTCATGAATACACTTGTCTGGCATCATATGACTGTTATAAATCACGAGTTGGGTCGTAGGGTCGTAGGGAATATCGGTCGAACACGCTAATTTACTAGCACTTCAGTTTAAGTGTTTGTAAATTAGCCCTTCTTATAGATAAACAATTATTAGCATAATCAACCTAATGTTTCCACTGCTGGGACACGGGCCTCCTCTCGGCGAGAGGGAGTAGGCCGTAATACACCACGCGGGCCCAGTGCGGGTTGGTAGATAACAATTATTACCTAACTACTAGTGCAATATTCAACCTGGTGTTATGAAGATAGTGAAACAGTTGTAGGTA
Source organism: Gortyna flavago (assembly GCA_963669345.1). Classification (NCBI taxonomy): domain Eukaryota; kingdom Metazoa; phylum Arthropoda; class Insecta; order Lepidoptera; family Noctuidae; genus Gortyna; species Gortyna flavago. The sequence continues at coordinate 14,454,891 of OY770126.1, forward strand.
TTGATTGTTTGGCGCTGGCTCAAAATTACTTAGGTATACTTGCAAAAGGTTTATAATTTTTTTTCCTTTTCAGTTTTTTCCGCAGTTTAATATTTTTGTTAAAAAGTTCATAACATTAATTAAATTAAGAAGAAAAATAAGACAAAGCGACCACCCTCATATCCGTAGCTACATAGCCGTGAAAGCCTTATGATCTAGTGCCGCTAGATACGGGCTAATTAGGTGAATTAACTGGACATGCCCGACAAAGCTTTTAACCGAACAGCGCCGACCTACTCCCGGTGCCTTGGTTTTATGAATAATATCAAGGAGACTTTTATGAAATAGACTGAAAGAATAATAAAATGGCATGTATGTATTTACTTAAACCTCTAATAATTCCTATTTTGCGTTCCTAAAACTATTATCGAACACTCTAACATAATGATTGCGCCCCTTTTTGTGAACTTCAAATAATTCCTATATTGACCCCAATACCCAATTCCTATATTGACCCCCTAAAATATTAAATAGAACATATTTAAAAATAAATTATTTACTTTTATTTGCAACGATGAAACACTATATTAATTGTGTTGGGTTTATTTTTGTCGAAAACAGCAACATCTTTTAACTTATGCCACCGCCTTATCTTAGGAATGCAGTGAACTCGCTTCTAATGTTGTTGTCAATGATACTTCTTTTAATTTGTTTTCTTCTACCCACACTGATATACTATAATTAGTAAGAATATGTATTGTTCTCATGTAAGTGACGATTGTCTTAATGAGAAATAAAGTTCTTTAAACCGAAATAGCCAGTAACTACGACCTGGATGTAGCGCTCGCCGCCCGCAGCACCAGAAAGTATTTAGAGGTTCATTAATTTAAAAAAGTGTCCATCATTAGAAGGTAAATAACTTTTTAAAGGATCAGTAAAATACTTTCCTAAAAAACCCGTTGAAACGGGTTTTTTAATACTGATGTATTATAATTATAGTCGCGTTAAAAATAATATTGTTGCTGTCAGTGTCAATAATTTTGTACATTCACATTTATTTTACCTCTGACAGCTGCAACTCAAAAGCAACCTTATTAACAACAATAAATAAAGATACTCAATGCTCAATTCTTTATTGCATTCCACAATGTAGGCTTAGGTGGCACTATGTTTTTGATAGAGTTGACAGTCGCAGCAAACCAACAGTAACCTTATTGTCCCGAGGTCAAAGATCACTGTAATATTGAAACTACGTCACGACTTGTACCTCACGCCCTGCCTAATTAGCCAATCAGGACACCTGACACTAATCTAGTACATTATGCGACACGACCACGGGCGCCACGCAGCATGGTTGACAGTTGACCAACGTCTTATAATAGATTTCCAAACGGACTTCATGAATACACTTGTCTGGCATCATATGACTGTTATAAATCACGAGTTGGGTCGTAGGGTCGTAGGGAATATCGGTCGAACACGCTAATTTACTAGCACTTCAGTTTAAGTGTTTGTAAATTAGCCCTTCTTATAGATAAACAATTATTAGCATAATCAACCTAATGTTTCCACTGCTGGGACACGGGCCTCCTCTCGGCGAGAGGGAGTAGGCCGTAATACACCACGCGGGCCCAGTGCGGGTTGGTAGATAACAATTATTACCTAACTACTAGTGCAATATTCAACCTGGTGTTATGAAGATAGTGAAACAGTTGTAGGTATTGATTGTTTGGCGCTGGCTCAAAATTACTTAGGTATACTTGCAAAAGGTTTATAATTTTTTTTCCTTTTCAGTTTTTTCCGCAGTTTAATATTTTTGTTAAAAAGTTCATAACATTAATTAAATTAAGAAGAAAAATAAGACAAAGCGACCACCCTCATATCCGTAGCTACATAGCCGTGAAAGCCTTATGATCTAGTGCCGCTAGATACGGGCTAATTAGGTGAATTAACTGGACATGCCCGACAAAGCTTTTAACCGAACAGCGCCGACCTACTCCCGGTGCCTTGGTTTTATGAATAATATCAAGGAGACTTTTATGAAATAGACTGAAAGAATAATAAAATGGCATGTATGTATTTACTTAAACCTCTAATAATTCCTATTTTGCGTTCCTAAAACTATTATCGAACACTCTAACATAATGATTGCGCCCCTTTTTGTGAACTTCAAATAATTCCTATATTGACCCCAATACCCAATTCCTATATTGACCCCCTAAAATATTAAATAGAACATATTTAAAAATAAATTATTTACTTTTATTTGCAACGATGAAACACTATATTAATTGTGTTGGGTTTATTTTTGTCGAAAACAGCAACATCTTTTAACTTATGCCACCGCCTTATCTTAGGAATGCAGTGAACTCGCTTCTAATGTTGTTGTCAATGATACTTCTTTTAATTTGTTTTCTTCTACCCACACTGATATACTATAATTAGTAAGAATATGTATTGTTCTCATGTAAGTGACGATTGTCTTAATGAGAAATAAAGTTCTTTAAACCGAAATAGCCAGTAACTACGACCTGGATGTAGCGCTCGCCGCCCGCAGCACCAGAAAGTATTTAGAGGTTCATTAATTTAAAAAAGTGTCCATCATTAGAAGGTAAATAACTTTTTAAAGGATCAGTAAAATACTTTCCTAAAAAACCCGTTGAAACGGGTTTTTTAATACTGATGTATTATAATTATAGTCGCGTTAAAAATAATATTGTTGCTGTCAGTGTCAATAATTTTGTACATTCACATTTATTTTACCTCTGACAGCTGCAACTCAAAAGCAACCTTATTAACAACAATAAATAAAGATACTCAATGCTCAATTCTTTATTGCATTCCACAATGTAGGCTTAGGTGGCACTATGTTTTTGATAGAGTTGACAGTCGCAGCAAACCAACAGTAACCTTATTGTCCCGAGGTCAAAGATCACTGTAATATTGAAACTACGTCACGACTTGTACCTCACGCCCTGCCTAATTAGCCAATCAGGACACCTGACACTAATCTAGTACATTATGCGACACGACCACGGGCGCCACGCAGCATGGTTGACAGTTGACCAACGTCTTATAATAGATTTCCAAACGGACTTCATGAATACACTTGTCTGGCATCATATGACTGTTATAAATCACGAGTTGGGTCGTAGGGTCGTAGGGAATATCGGTCGAACACGCTAATTTACTAGCACTTCAGTTTAAGTGTTTGTAAATTAGCCCTTCTTATAGATAAACAATTATTAGCATAATCAACCTAATGTTTCCACTGCTGGGACACGGGCCTCCTCTCGGCGAGAGGGAGTAGGCCGTAATACACCACGCGGGCCCAGTGCGGGTTGGTAGATAACAATTATTACCTAACTACTAGTGCAATATTCAACCTGGTGTTATGAAGATAGTGAAACAGTTGTAGGTATTGATTGTTTGGCGCTGGCTCAAAATTACTTAGGTATACTTGCAAAAGGTTTATAATTTTTTTTCCTTTTCAGTTTTTTCCGCAGTTTAATATTTTTGTTAAAAAGTTCATAACATTAATTAAATTAAGAAGAAAAATAAGACAAAGCGACCACCCTCATATCCGTAGCTACATAGCCGTGAAAGCCTTATGATCTAGTGCCGCTAGATACGGGCTAATTAGGTGAATTAACTGGACATGCCCGACAAAGCTTTTAACCGAACAGCGCCGACCTACTCCCGGTGCCTTGGTTTTATGAATAATATCAAGGAGACTTTTATGAAATAGACTGAAAGAATAATAAAATGGCATGTATGTATTTACTTAAACCTCTAATAATTCCTATTTTGCGTTCCTAAAACTATTATCGAACACTCTAACATAATGATTGCGCCCCTTTTTGTGAACTTCAAATAATTCCTATATTGACCCCAATACCCAATTCCTATATTGACCCCCTAAAATATTAAATAGAACATATTTAAAAATAAATTATTTACTTTTATTTGCAACGATGAAACACTATATTAATTGTGTTGGGTTTATTTTTGTCGAAAACAGCAACATCTTTTAACTTATGCCACCGCCTTATCTTAGGAATGCAGTGAACTCGCTTCTAATGTTGTTGTCAATGATACTTCTTTTAATTTGTTTTCTTCTACCCACACTGATATACTATAATTAGTAAGAATATGTATTGTTCTCATGTAAGTGACGATTGTCTTAATGAGAAATAAAGTTCTTTAAACCGAAATAGCCAGTAACTACGACCTGGATGTAGCGCTCGCCGCCCGCAGCACCAGAAAGTATTTAGAGGTTCATTAATTTAAAAAAGTGTCCATCATTAGAAGGTAAATAACTTTTTAAAGGATCAGTAAAATACTTTCCTAAAAAACCCGTTGAAACGGGTTTTTTAATACTGATGTATTATAATTATAGTCGCGTTAAAAATAATATTGTTGCTGTCAGTGTCAATAATTTTGTACATTCACATTTATTTTACCTCTGACAGCTGCAACTCAAAAGCAACCTTATTAACAACAATAAATAAAGATACTCAATGCTCAATTCTTTATTGCATTCCACAATGTAGGCTTAGGTGGCACTATGTTTTTGATAGAGTTGACAGTCGCAGCAAACCAACAGTAACCTTATTGTCCCGAGGTCAAAGATCACTGTAATATTGACAGTATGCAAAATCAGAGGTGAAATAACTGTGAATGAACTGTATTATCGATGCATCGAGTTTGGAAATTATTGTCATCGGGGGTTAGGTGCAGACACCAGCACATCAAGCTACCTGAAACTGGCTTTGAACCCTAAACTTTAGCGATAAAGTTGAAAATATTAAAGAAATTTGACAGATTGTAGTAGCTTGATGTGCTGGCGTCTGTAGAACTAACCTCGCTTTTGTAATGGAAACAAAAATAAACTCTCGTTGCCTTCGATCAATTTATTGATCGAAGCTCGTAGCGAAATTAAAAATGTTATCTCTAAATTAATTTGTGCGTACACTTAAGAATTAAGATTCGTTGTATTTTTGTTAATTAATCCAAAAAAAAAATTGATAAAAGAAAATGCTTTCTTGTGTATTAAAAACTTTTAAGAAGTATCGAAAGTGCTCACATAAAAGTAACAAAGTTCGTTATTTAGCAAATAGGCAAACATATTTGTCCAAATATACAGTATTTCAAACAAAATAAAACAGTATTTTAGCAAAAGAATCTAATCTTGATAATTGCATAAATCTGTGAATAACATTCCGAAAACCTTCCATCGCTCACTTGTCCTAAGACAGACATTCTCACAAAAACATCAAGATCCAAGCAACTTTTTGAAATATGATTTACTAACAGAAAGACAAAAGTAATTCTGGATATATTTAATTATTCAGCAGAACGGATTGTTTCCTGTGGCGAAGACCCCAGAAATGCTCCGTTTTGGACCGTACCTACGCACACAACGCAATCAAAAACACCAACGCCGACACAGAATGTAGGTACCTCGTTTACTTATTCCAAACATAATATCATCGTGCACCCTAACCTACTATATTTGCAACACATTGTCGATTAGGACAATGATATAATCAAATATATTGATATGATCAAATAATAGAAAAATCGTTTTGCTTTTTGGAAATGAAATCAAACTAATAATAATACGACTGATTAAGTAAGAATTTATTACAAGCGTACGTAAAAGCCATCCAACCTTTACAAATTCATGTTTAAAATACTAATAAAGTCTGCAACAGAAAATTATATGTAATTAGGTCCGTTAAATAATAATATTAACATAAAAATTAGGCCTACTTACAAAGTTTATATTTTATTTAAATAAAATTTTACGTAAAATTATCTCAGCAATTATGAATTACGCAGTTGAATATTAAAAACTATACGACGTTACATCAATGATAGCGAAATGGGTCAGCCGTATTACGAGCAACTGAACCATACTGTAACTTTGTGCCCTGAACAGGGAAAGTCAATTCCAACTGGCAACTTTTTCAGAGAGCTTAAGCCGAGCGGCAGTGAGTCGACCTTTTCTATTGATTTTTAACTCCGCCGTACCTCATTGTTTTTCTTGTGATTGTCTTGAAACGTTAAACAAAGAATTTCGAATGCACACTGCTCCACAAATGAGTGTGTGTATAGAGAGGTCATTTTTGTATTCTATCTGTGTTGCGCTGACTAGTTGGGCGCTCCACCTAAAACAAAAGATGTAATAAAGTTTAGTGAACCACAAATTGCGCGGAAGGCAACGAAGCGCGAGATTCCCTAACAAGAGCGGCTCCACACTCGGGGAACAAAACTTTATTCTTTGACACGGGAAGTCTCTCTATTCCTATTGCCTATTACCTGCGGAATTTTCTAAGAAATTGGTAAAAGCCACTGATACGCCTTTTCTTATTAATTTTCTAATTTAAGTTATTAATTAGGTAATTAAATCGTGCCCCAGGAGCGCTGTAGAAAGAAAATAGATCCACATTGTTATAAATTACAATTTACATTAAATCTTTAATCTTTAGGGAGAATTTTCAGTGAACCGAATAAATGAAGTAATTTTCTACAAGTTAAGCAGTGATATGTTTGTGTGTACCACCTTTACTCCCGCAGCTGGCTGTGTAACGCGAAGAGTCCAATTTCTTGTTACAAAATCCATTTGATGCTTGCTCATACATGTGTATTACATTAAGAGGTTTTTCTTAGATACTTTTGTGCGTTAAAAATGCTCTTTACTTTGTTTCAGAAACTTCTACTCGAGTAAATAATGTATGATGTATAAAAGCTTGTTAAGATAACCATTTATTAGTTATGTTATGTTATGTAATAAGATATTCGACATTCTTAAGTTCATTTCTGTTCAGAATACTGTTTTACATTAGATTAATTTTGATTAAAAAAAAGCTGTTACCCGCGACTTCATGCGTGATAAAAGATGGAAAGCAGCTTACCTAGGTCGTAATCTATCTATGTGCCAAAGTACATTATTAATTTCGTACCCAAAAATTAAAGTTATTCCACTTTTACCTTGGGGTTACAGGTTTAGGACTGAAAACCAGCAAATCTATAACTGTTCGCGTCTTTAAACGAATGTCTAAAATATTTTTATTAGTACTTTCAAACCCAAATAGCAGCCAGGGAGTTAATTGTAGATCTATGTTGTAATAGTTAAAACTTGTTCGGACTCTTATATTTAAACGACGTACGACATTTCATACAAACTTTCAAGCCCTTGTTTTTAGAAATTAATTAACCGATTTTAATGAAACTTCGTACGCATAAGCAGGATACAAAGGTCTAAAAAGTTAGTAAAGAACATTTTCGAAATGTCTTATTTAAAAAAACATAACTGGAAATCTCTGTTTCTATGGAAAATTTTAAATCGGTCTAAGGCTATAACATTATTTTTAGAAAATGGTACATACATTTAATTTCAAGCCATTATTTAGCTTACTTATTATCATGCCAACAATATTTCAAGGACCTCGCTTTACGAACCCTTTTATCAGACTGTATTCTTTGACTTGGCATATTTCCTGAAATCCAACCAGGACACCTAATAGATCTTTACCAGCTCTTTGCGTCATATAACACCATATCACTAAGTATAATAAACCCGAAGAGCTCAACGCTTTCATGGTAGGATCTATAAACCCCGCGATCCGCATGTCCCAGCAATATGGCTTGAATAATGAATGCCACACGACCCGCCATATTGGCGCGTTTTCGTTTTTAATTTTCCATTACTTACATGAATAAATAATGGAAGGAACGCGAGACAGTATATTGCGTTTCATTGATTATTCACTTTCAAGTTATGATGCCTTTCGGCGTCTGTTTTGGGCGGTTTTTATAAGTGATAGATGAATAACAGTAAGCTTAATAAAAGCCCTTTTATTTTTTAAAGTAAACAGAGAAGAATTAAATTAGTATCACTGCCACGTTGACCCAAACCTGGTCGTAGGATTCTGGATTCGATGCCCAGATCCTAAAAAGTGATAATATCGTGTTTATAGCAGACCGGAGTTTGGATATGTGCCCAGTACTCACCCTATTTGATGGAATTTAAATAAAACAGGCGTGATAAGAGTGTACTATACACTCTGCCTACCTACCTTTTTGCAGAATACAGGCATGATAAAAGCATCGCAGGAAAAATAGCGAACAAGTTACTTATATGAAAACAGATTGTATTCTCCTAAAGGGACCGCCCTTTTTGTCGATGACTCTTCCTTCCTGTTATTATACGAACGATTTTTGCGTAACCTGGCGTAGCCATCTAGTCGTAGACAGATCTAGTCAAAGAACGGTTCAACGTTTTCAACCGAAAAGGGTCATTCTAATTTTCCACAACAAAAGTTTTATGTAAAATGCGGGCGAGCTAAACAATTCGAATCCTATCATTGGATTTGGTTATGAGATTCGAGTATTTTGGATTTTCATGAAAATAGGGAGATAATACACCCAATAATCGAAATTTAAAGAATATTATGTGCTAGTTTCGATAAGGTCGAATGTCAAACATAGTAAACATCACTTTTACGAACAAACAACGATTACTAAATAGATCTGTTGACGAAGATGAAGTTAATTATAACTCCAATAGCAAGCAAAAATATGAAACCAAAAATCTTTAACCCGCGATGCTATTTGTAGAATTGAAATGTGAGAGAATGGAGGAATAATGAAGGAGGCCCACCTCGACCGGAAGCCATTCCTCCGTCGCACGTCGCTCCCGTGCGACGATATCCGGTGCAGCTCAATTTCCTGGACCGTAGAAATTCCACAGAGTTTTTATTTGCCCTCCTGATTCCTGCGTTCGTGCCGTTTTTATCCTCAAATGTTATCACTAGCTTTGTTCCGTTCATCCGTTGATATGATTTGGGATCTCCTTTCTATATTTATACTCGCAGCTATGTCGCTGGCTGATGAGAAATACAAATGTTTTTGACATACAATTACGACAATATTGGACCCACAGAGTAAAAGGTTACATCACAGAGTATGGGTTACATGCTCTGTGCCACAGAGTACTTTTTCCTGTGATTGGACATTGACATCCTTTACCAATATTTATATTATTAATATACTGTCTTACCCTTTTTTATCCAAGTTTAGTATTAATAATAATTGAAAAAGATGCCCTTTGGATATGAGTGCAGATCGAGGATTCTTAAACAGGTGCCGGCTAAGCCAACAGTTCGGACTCGCCCGATAGCAATAGAAACACCTTTTCCCGGTCCAGCCCATTATGACGTTCCAGAAATATGCGGTAAGGTATTCGGACCTGTTTGGCTTCTGACAAGGAAGTTCTCGTTACCCAACTATAGGTGTTGATACAAGGTGAATAAGAAAAAAGTGCAGCAGCATCTTCCATCTAACACTCACAGGTAACTGCAATCAAAATTTGGCCAAGTTTTGAGTTGAGCTGCACGCTTACTGACAAATGCTTGCACTTACTGGAATCCTGTGTGGTTCTTTCCTCAAAATACCATTTGTACACTGTCTGCGCATGAACTGACCAAGATTATGTGTGGACTTTAAAAGATAATTTGACCCTTGAGTTTGTTTCGCCATTTCTTCTCAGGGGTAGTCAGATAGGAAATGTCGACTAATAGATCCAGCTTATCTTTTATAGTATGACGTGTAAAAGGTTTTCCGATATCCTATTTACAAAATAAACAATTTTATTTCAAATCGCCTGCTGAGTGTAGAGATATTAATTATCAACGTTAGACATTAATTCATGTTATCATTGGGACGGCCGCCGACGCGACGGAGGCTGAGATGAAGACGATGATTATAATTTAAGTTATAAATCATGATTTTAGGATTACCCCAATGTTAACATTATGCACAAGAAAGGCCTCTTGGGTATAATGTTTAGCATTAGAGTATTTTACAGTCACAACTACGGTGCATCTACCATGCTTGCGTAGAACCACCATAACACCATCTCAGCCATCTCTCTTTCTTGCCTTCACAAATAATAAGCATGATATTAATCGCGTAACATCGATCGTAGAGAAGTTACCAACCAATTACAATAAAGTTCATCAACGCTAACCGCCCCACGCAATTCCAAGTTGTAATAATACCAGAAAACTATATCAGTTTGCTAACAATAAATCTTATCAATTACAGTTGCTGTTTAGCTTTGATGTCAACTTTCTGGGACAGAATGTGTTGCTAAGCAATCATTACTAAGAAATATAATTGTGCTTAAAAGCCAATCGATCTTAAAGGACAAAAATTTTGTAATGTCATATACGTTTTACGAGCCACCCATTGCTCGCCGTCCGCAAGCCCGCGCCTACGGTGGCTAGGAATCGGCTCTCGACTCCCGACGCCCAGGACGTCTCCTGCGGCGACTAGGAGCGTGAGGGCGCAAAGATTGTCTCTCCCTCACCCGTGCCGCCTCCTCCTTCGCAAGCATTACTGCTTCGCAAAAGGAGGTGACGGTTTCCCATGCATTCTGAACCCCCCCCCCCCCCGTTTTTTCGGGTTTTTAACAAGTTGTGCGTCAATGTTCCTGCATTATCTAAACGACAGAAACTTGCAAGTTCCTCACATAAACACACATAATCAGTCTATAAAGTTCCCACTGTACTTACGTCCCAGGCCTCCTCTTTGTGACAGGGAATAGGCCGAAATCCACCAGCCGAACCCGGTGCGGTTTGATAGATTTCACATGTCTTCGAATTTTTGGGTTCTAGAACATGCCAGTTTCCTCACTATATTTTCCTGTTTTACTAATGATAAGCATAAAATATATTGTCATAATTTACATTGGCATAACGAAATTCAGAATAAATGATTTGCCCTAATGTTTATTGCCATAAATACTGTTAGCATAATAATAATGAAGCATAAATTATTAAAGCATAATATTATAAACGCATAATGATATTTATAAATAATGTTCTTTGGAATAAACATAATAAATCCTAATAAATAACTCCTAACGGTTGCAGACACTATTTCGCATTATTGATTATTGCTCCAATGTAATGCCGAATGTAATGTGATAATAAGACGTAGTCGCCGGGTCGTAGGGTCGTGTCTGCAGGGTTTAAAGAAACCTAACGCGAAGGAGATGAGGGGGGCTCGTTCGCTCGCTTTGCTCGCTCACTTGAACTCCCGTCATCGACACTTACAAAAAGTTCTCAAATAAATTAAGTAAGTAAGTAATTATCAAACAATGCATTTTGTCAAGCATTATTTTTGCTTTGGGTTGTATTACCAATTAACATGATTATAAAAAGATTAGTTTGTCAAATGATGTTTTGATGTAATGAAATATTGTCTTTCAAATATTATTTTGTCAAATGAGTTATTTACAGAAAGAATAGTTTGTAAAGTGATAACTATATCAAATATAAACCTAACATTATTTTTAAAATGAAAAATTATTAGTTTTTTGTCAAATGACAGGACACCCTTTTTATATTTATGGCTCATGATTATTAGACGAATAAATATTATGCCTTAAAAATGTATGCAACTCCAAATTATGCCAAAACAAATTAGACGAAATGACAGTTATGCTAACCTTTGCATTATGCCAAAGTATTATTATACCACAGTATTATTATGCTAATAAAAGTTATGCGAAAACGTTATGCCAAACAATATTATGCCTTAAAATTTTATGCCAAGAGGGGGATTCCCTATTTTCCTTCACCGTTTTGAGAGCAGTGGTGATAAGTGGTAGTGGTGCAAGTTCTCCAAGTAACGTTTAAGTATTTCTAGTCATTATTAAATTATATTTTGTATTTCTATTCATTAATTCCAGGAGGAAATGGGTTTTCAAAAATAAAGCGTGAACCAGCCTACACCTTTGGTCAACTATTAAATCCCTATTTTGCCCCTCCTGTGAAACCTAATGCGCCATTGGTCGATGTTAGTGGGGCTCATGCAAAACTAGGTAGGTACTTAAAATACATTGTTTTATTTGTAATATTTTTGTAATCAGTAGTTCAACCTATTTGAAAATTACATGCATTAACATAAACAATATCTCATGGTATATGAATATTCCACAGGCAGTAACAAAGTCCCGGGAGGGTTGATGACCCCAAGCAATTGGCTCCCGGACAATAACCTCAAAGTGCCCGGGCCTGGTACTCACGAACCGTTGCTGAGGGTACGTGTTAAGCGCGCGCCAGCATACAGCTTGCGGCTTGCTGCCAAGCCTCCGTACCAGCCGTATGACATGTGGACCCCGCCACCTAATATGTATTGCCCGCCGATACCGCAAAAGTAAGTGAAAAAAGAAAATGTAAGTTGTAAAATAAATCAATAAAAAAAGACGTCACAGTCAAGTCAAGAAGTCACTTGTTCTCCTCCTCATAGTGATAGTTTTTTGAAGTGGACCATACCGGGGAAACTTCTGGTTACGGAGATATTGAAGGTGAAAGTTCCAACTCTTTCACGAAAACAAGATTTAAATGTTATAACTTAATAACCTACTTCTAATACCCCACAACCCGTGTACCTACCGTTGTATGCACCCATAAGCACAATTTTTTGCTCAATTTTACTTAGTTAGTCATCACAGATAACAGTTTTTTTTTTTAATCCCATGGAATAAAAAATTTAAAATTTTTATTCTTTTTTTGGAATGCGCCAACTTTTAATGTTACCTGCCAAACTCGCATAGTAAATTTTCAGTAAGTCAGTCAAAGTTTGGAAAAGTATTAATTTTGAATATTTGATTGGGCAAAAAGTGACATTTAAATGCCAATAATTTTAAAAATACAAAACTTAGTTTTTTTTATATTTTTCTGATAACTGTTATGACTTGACAACCTGTAGGTAGACTTGAAATTTTCACAGAGTATGTATTTCTATTGCCACTATAAGAAACGTGTTCAATTCGGTGTTTTTGGCCTTGTGGTACGTAACCCTTTGTGTGCGAGTCCGACTCGCACTTGACTAGTTTTTTTAAAACCTGTATAGGTACTATTGTACTTTTCAGAGATTTTAAATACGAGGCTTAAAGTATACCAAATAATTACCCGTACAGCTCTAATTGGAAGAATTCACACATTAGTAATACCAGTTTTACCTTCTAATGAATTTGATAGAAAATTCAGCACCATTTCAGATTTATCTGAAGATATGCTCTCAGTGCTCCCGCATTGTGGCTATTGCAACTTAATTATGGATCTGTCGTTGTTCCTAAGCAACTATAAGCAACTTAAACCATCAAGCCAAGCTTTAGGGTTTGCGCATGCTACCGTTTTACCAACTACACGCACAGTGTTCAGTGTACAAGTGCCGCATGCGCAAGTAAAACTGTGGTCAAGCATGCACGTGTGGTAGGCGCATTAGCACACGGAACAAGCAACCGCCATCAAATCGGCTTGATACTTCATGTTTCAAATTGATTTAGAAACGACATTAGTTCACCGACGGTGCAACTATATTGAATCTTACAGTAAAGTAGGACATTCACCCTTAAAACCATTAGTTAGTCTCACTAATGGGTTTACGTCATTCAAAGGGGTACCGGACAAAATGTTCCCGGCCAATAACAACCAGATAAATGTCAGTAGGTTGGTATTGTAATATAATACAGTAACTACTATTGCGGCTCATTTAGAATCGCTGTATGAAAAAAAGTTATGGCGATGTTTCGTAGGACTGATCTGCAGCTTCCATACATTTTTGCCGATTCTCCTTTAATCGTGAAAGTGCTACTTAACGTTGAGTTCGCATCTGGCGCTGTTGGTCCATCATGGGCGTTCGTCGAACGTATACGCACTATGCGAACGCGTAAACGCGACGTTAAAGCAGGAGGCTACGCGATATTCTTCTCAAACCAAATAAAGGTCATGGCACACTATATCGGCACCGCAACGGCACCGCTCCAACCCAGCAATTAACTTGTAAATTCAAATTAGAGCATTAAATCGTGTGTCGTATAATACATTTCATAATGTCAATATGAAAACGCCAACGGCGGGCAGTCAGCGCGCTTGCCGCTACCATGCAACTCGACTCGCAGCCCGCACGCGGACCGCGTGCTTACTGCGCGCCGACTCCGAGTCACCAGTGAAACAACTTCAAACACACAAATGCCATATAATAATTGTGTTCGCGATGACAACAAGCTTGCACCCCACGGCCAGCGCGGGGACTGCGAGCTTGCACCTCGCAGACGACTCGTAGTTAGCGCGCTGGCGGCTAGCCGTAGCCTAAATTTGAGGCGACTACGTGCTGCAGCTGTGCAGTTGTGGTGCCGGTATAATGTGCCATGACCTTAGACTAAGCTAATCCACAACGTGTTGTAGACCCCTTTGAAGTTGGCGTTACCGCGGGATTATCATAAGACTTGGCGTTGCTACGTGTTACAATGGTATTAGCCGTAGTAAAAGGCGATTCCGTCGGATCATTATATATATCATTATATATAGCTCCTGATTCCGATTATAGTTAGTTCGCAGTATAGCTTTTAGCCACGGAATTGTAAATTCATCGGGAATTCAGAAAAAACATAATCTTTCACTCGTTTTTATTCTCATGTCTTCAGAGGTTTTTTTTTTTTTTTGTTTGTGCAGGAAACCACCAGCATACACGTTCGGTAACCCGCGTCTCATCCTCGCCCCTTTCAACGCCCCTGGCCCAGGCGCACACGAACCAAATCCCACATACGTCCAGAAGACGAAGCCAGCGTTCTCTTTCGGGCATCCATTTAGGCCGCTTCGAATTACTGAAAAAACTCCTGCCCCCAACGCCTACTGCGAACAGAAGGTACAGAATCATGAGTCCTTACTAATACCGACAGACAGACCTACAGACAGACTGACAGACAGACTGACAGACAGACCGACAGACAGACCTGTCGTAAATGCGAATACTTTCGCATTTACGATAGGTCTGTCTGTCGGTCTGTCCGTCGCACTGTCCGTCTGTCACTCTGTCTGTCGGTCTGTCCGTGGGTCTGTCTGTCGGTCTGTCTGTCTGATGACATTATGCTCACAGGTAGACCATGACCTAGGTTATTATAAATTACTTTTATCGCGGTACGATGCGTTCCCTTGGGCTAATTTCCGACCTGCTCGCGGGCGAAGCTGCGGGCAAAACCTAGACAATACGTTAATCCTGATTCACGCACTCACTGACTGACTCATCAACGCCCAGCCAAGACCCTAACAAAATATAGATCAATCAAGATCTGGAAAAGATTTCTTATGAAATAAGCATCACCTTTGTTCCTATTTTTCTGTTCTGTTTTTTTCCTGTCTATTTATAATTATGTGTGTAGGTACATAAATGGTAAATAAATTAATAAACGTTCTTGCCAAAGTCTACTCTAAAAACCATTAAGTATAATTTGATTGTATTAGAACCTTGTTTTATGTACATATTTATTATTTACTTCAACATCAACGGTTGACTGATTGAAAATAAATTCGGTTCTGAGACCCTTGTTTCATCTGTTTAAAGTATAATAATCATAATCGTTTTGCTAATTGTTCGCAGTTTATGGTGGGCAAGCCGTCGATTCCAGCGCCTAGTTTCGGCATTCGGCACACTCCATACTTGGGAAAACCAGGAATACACACGAAACCTCTCGATCTTGACCAACGGATAAGTCGCCTCTGAGAAGGTACCTACAAAATGATTTACTGTATTCATTTGAATACGGCTATTACTTCAAAACAGACCATTTTACGAATTTCATGTTGAGTAATTTTTACAGTTAGGAGTAAATAAATTGGTTATTAGATACAGTTGTTAACTCTCCTTGAAAAATATTCTGTAAGAGCAACCGTTACTTAATGGGTTAACTTTAAAACGAATTCATAAACTAGTTGGATAAAGATGGCTTGGTTATAAATTGAGATTTAATAGTTTACCACGCAAGCGCTGGTATTAAAACGCGATCAAAGTTAATTTCGCAAAGTTGGGCTGAAAGTCGGCTACTGCGCTGATTTGTATGCAATGTTTACCGGATCCGTGACGTCACTGTGTTCTCTCGCTTCTGTGTAGCCTCTTGAAACTTCACCACTTTTGACCGCGCATTTCACCTATTGTTGTGACCTTGTGGGCCCGCGATCTATGCAGCGTCAGTCAAGCCGTTTGATATGCCATCAAAACAGGTAGTTCTCACGACAGTTTGGAGGGGAATCTTGAACCTTATTATCATAATAAACATAAATTCCCGCCGTCTTCCCATGAACTACAGAACGCCACCTTATGTCCTTATGGTTCGTTTACGTTCATATATCTGATAAAAGTCACTTAATTAGCAAAGTCAATAAATACGTAGTAGGTATCAATTTATAAAACAATAAACTTACAGTATTTTTAAGAGAATTGCAATATTCTACCAGACATTGCACTAAAAAAACAGGATACATAAGAGAATTGACAAGAATCGATGACGAAAAACTATTGAAAAGTTAAATATTCAATTTTCGAACAAAGAAAACATTCCTAGAAGATGAGCGTACGAAAGCCAACATACCTATCCTATATTCCTTTAAAATCAAGACAGATTATTCGCCGTAGAGAGTCTCAATCACAAATGGGAGAGGCAATACAAACATAGCAAGTCAAACATATCTCAACTGGAAATGGCCGATGCTCCCTAGCAACCTCGCACAGTACCTACTATTAGTTTTCAATGATTAGGTTTACGTTGGCCTGATGAGTGATGCCTTTCACTTGTTCCGTATTTGACTACCGAAGTCAAATATCACTTAGAATCGAATTATTGGCAATCGAAGACTTTGCTGTTAATGCCTTTTAGTGCATGTTTGTAGTACTCCGAAAATGGGTGAGCGTAGGATATCATACCCACATGTAAGTGTTGGTTTTTACCTGTCCATTAATACCCTAGTCTTCAGAAATCCACAATCATCATCCTACATTTTATTAGGTGCTCAACAGAAATATTGTTCAGTCACGTAAGTATCGAATTCTCTATATACAAGGGTCCGACTCGAGTGTCGTAGCGATTACGGTCGAGTATTTATAGAGTTTCCACTTGCCCGCGACGAAGAACCCAATTTTTCTGACAATATTTAACAAGGTATTAGAGTAAAAAAGTACATTGGTGTATATATTTTAAGGATTATTATTATAACTTGTGTGGAAAATCCAGGCTTGTAATAACTGGATCTCCTCTCTCACTCCGGGGCAAAGGCTGCTCTGCTCTCCTTCCACTTCTCTCTGTCAGGAGCTACTAAATTCATGGCGCCTAGCTCCACCTTCTCCATATTTTAAGCATGCCTGATCACTTTGTAATCCAGGATATCAAAATCTGTTGTGATATTCATGATAGTTCCATTCCATCTTTATAACATCATTACTGGGAGCTAAATAGGTGCTATTAATTGGCAGTTAAGTACGGCGCGCCGCGGGTCGCCCTGCAAATGGCGTTAAATTGAGCCGGGGCGGCGCCGGCGCCTGAGTGCATAATCACTTCCACTGCGATCGCGATAGTGATGCGAACCCACCCATGTTGAATGTCGACTGCAGGCCGCCAACTGTGCTAATTATTGATAGGGTCACGGCAACACCTAGCTGGTGTATTAGCTTCATTAACGGTAACGAATGTTGGTGTTTCGGCTTAAAATATTGACGTTAAACAAAAATCTAGTCAGAACAAATTATATCTGATATAATAACAAACACGTAATTCAAATAACAGGTAATATATTCACATTTTTCTCTTGTTGTTCTCACAGTCTTGTCTACATTTCTTTTTCACTTCCCTTTCGCAGGTCTGCTAGAAAAAAATCCTAAGAAAGAATCAGACCTTTGTACTCAAATTATAATTATCTCGTTTTCACTGTGTGTACATAAATAATAAAATAAATAAAAACAACCAGTTCTCGAGTACTATCTAATGATTGCACCAGTGGTGTGAAAGCCACATACATTTACATTACATTTTTGTTGATTTTTAACCGACTTCAAAAAAGGAGGTTCTGTATTTGACCGGTACGTATGTATGATTGTATGACCACGATTTTCTCAAAAACTGATGAAGCACTTTTAATAATAATTTTATTAATGTGATACTAGACTAGACTACATATTTTCAGGAAGGTTTTAGTATATAATACATTAGGTAAATATTCTTATGTACGAAGTTATAAGTGTATAAGTATAGTATAGTGCATAAGTACATCTCCGGCATTTCTATGCGAATTTTGATGATCCTTCTAGTCGGTGTGTTCAATTCTTCAATGCACTAGTGTTAATTAAATTTGTGTGGGGTAGGTACAACTAAAACGTGAAAAATAAAAACTTTCTTACAAAAAAAAACAACTAACTTAAAAAAAAACAATACAAAGTGAAAAATAACTTTAATTTCGGATGTAAAGTTATTTATCACTTCGTAATTTTTTTTTAAATCGTTTTTTTTTTTCAAACAGTTTTTTAACAAATACTGTCTGTTTATTATGACTCAGACATATCCGGTTATAGGTAGCCCAGATTCTAATATCAAATCCTTTTTTAATGAAGGCGCGCGCTTCGTGTTTACCTTCCTCGTCATAAATCATCTCTCGACCTCAAAGATTAAGTTGGCCTCCTTTGAGGCCATTTTCAAAATATTATGTAGGTATTGTAGGTAACACGTAGTGACAATGAATGACTTTTTATTTATGCTCAACTGTGGCTAATGAGTCACAATTGAATTTCTATTGTTTTAAATCAAATATTGATTTTTCAACAGGTGAGCGAATGTTTCAAAGATTAATTTCACTTTTTTTCAATGTATATGGTAAAAAAAAAACTATTTTCTTATTAGGTATTCGCAAAAAAAGAGTCCTGGTTGGCTCACTAGATTTAAAGTGAGACTGTTTTACGCACTGCTAAATTACTCCCCTAAGAAATCCTCAGTAGGTAGGATAGTTTTTGTATTTTTGCCCGGATAGTGCCAATTGTGTGTATTTATGTGACATTTAACATAACAATGTATGTATATAACTGTATATGTAATTCACAAATTTATATGTAAATCTTGCAACTGTCTGTACCACAAAATTGTAATACACTTAAATTTAACAGAAAAACCTTACAAATATGTAAATTGTAGTGACAAGTCTACAATTTATATACTTGTAATTTCTGTATTACGTAATATTTTCTACAATTTAACAATTTCGTAGAATTGAAGGCTTATAAAATGTTGTGGTTTAGGACCGTAGTCTAAACGTGGGTGTACCTACTACACGCCTCTGACAACCTCTTCAGGGATACAGACGTGATTTTACGATGCCTTAAACTAGAGGGCGGGTTAGTGTGCGGTTGAACCATGCTATATAAACTAGTGTATTCCATAACTTGCGGAGGAGATGACGTCGATAGACTATTCGACACAACACTACCACAGACCACAGCGCTGCAGTGCCGCTTAGCGGTTTGTGCGATACTCCCTCAAGCTAGGAATTATTGTTTATTATTGTTACTTAACTATGTTTAACAAACATAACATACATGTTACTTTATTCACAGATAAAAACACGACTAGAACAAATACGAAACAAATCAACTTTTCAGACCCTAAGGTCTCGAAAGTTTTGACAGTTAACACGCGTGTTAGACCTAATTTAGGCAAACTTGGCCAGTTTTTGTTTAGACTGGCCTTTTGTTAAGATTTTATCTCGGTGATAACATCATTAGTTAATAGGATACCTTCTCTTAGTAGAGTTGGTCGGCGGTGATGTTCGCCTAAAAGCTTTATCAAGCATGTGCACTGTGCAGTTAACTTAACTAATTAGCATGACCCGCACTAGATGGTTGGTAGACAACGTGTCGCGACGTGACTAAAATAGTGGTCACTTGTATTGTTATATGTAGATATAACTCGAAGAGGCATTGAGATAAAGCTTTAATTACAGTAGTGGTTAAAAAATTACTAATTTATTCATATACCTAAACCTTATCAGATTACCACAAAAATAAATTTTATTAAACCAACAAAGCCCAAATTTTGCCCCTATTCAAAATACTTCACAACAGTGAAAAATACTCCGTTTCCGCGGACAATAGCCAAAACAATAGAGCTTACACTGCAATATGTCATTTCTGTCATCAGTAGACGTTTTCCCATTAATTTGTTTGGTAATTAATCTTTTTCGACATTAACGACAAGGGCTCGGGGATGACAAAGAAGGTGCCGACAGCAAAGGGTCATTGAAGCTTTGTTAACTCAAGGAACAAGAGAGGGTTTGATCTCTTTGTTTTGTACTGAAATATCATCCTGATCGCTAACAAGGACATTGCGTTCCGCTCCGCTCCGATGTCTTTGAATTTTTCGACACAAAATAGATATTATATCAAGTAAACTTATAATAATATTGCAATCATAAGTCAAGTTTGTATAATAAACTACTGCTTACTTTTTCAGATCAATGTATTATTCACCTCTATTTTTTTCCTTGATTGCTGTCCATAAAATCAGTATCGAAAAATCGTATTTACGCACGGGTATTATATTGACATCATTACGTTACAATGTATGGACCCGCCATCTTTGGACCCAAATTGTGACATCCGTGTATCGCTATTGAATATCGTAAAAGCGGGTAAAAATAGTAAAGGTCGTTTCCTGGGCGGATGTTATACAGTTGTTAAACGAGGATGAAATAATATGGATCCGGTCGTCTTGTAGTAGCCAATAGGTATTTCTTATCTTCTTTATATGTAATTGTTCTGTACGTCTGCATGTCACAGTACTCTTCCTAAACGGCGTGAGCAATTTTGATGGAATTGTTGGAAGCGTTTGAGTGGGTTGGTCCCTGGATGGTTTAAATTCACAATTGGACCCGATAGGTGGCGCTGCGATCGTGTTCTAGGAAACAATACAACGTCGGCCCGTCAGCTAGTAAAATATAAAGTTCTGTAAATACAGTACCTACTTAATTTAAAGCTGATCTAAAAAAAAAATACGAGTTGCTGACATAAATTAAGCATCTGAACATGTTACATGTGGGCAGACTACGACCTTTTCATGCGAACCGGACGGTAAAGTTTAGATTCTATGATATTTTATTAATATACAATTTAACCTGAATAAGTAGGATCTCAGGAGACCTAGGATTGGCTTTTCATCTAGGTATCCAGTTTCCCAAATGGTTAGGTTTAAAATGATTGTCTTATTTACAAAGGCCCTGCTAAAACATGTCGAAATATATACCGTTTTCATTTATAGAAAATCGAAAATGATAAATTATGACTAGTTTTCTATGCAGGCTATTGAATTTCAAAGACTCAATCTAACAAATGCATTCTCAGTTATTAGGGTTAGTTATTCCCAGTAACAGAAGTATTTCAATGCAAGTATTGACGTTAGATGTTTCTCACATACCCAGGGCCCGCTCAACCAGGTGACACTGTATAACATATATTGAATTTAACATTTATTTACACGCTTAGTTTTACAAAGGAGTTACACTTTTAACCTGTATACCTCACTAGGACACTATGGTGGAGCAACCATGGTCGCGCTGCGCGCTACCAACAAAATGTAGGTACGCAGCTTTATCGTGGGTATTTCACCAGGCATCCGATCGGTTGCGCAACCAACCATACATGCGACCATGGTTATGGTTGCGCCGCCACTTGTATCCCAGTGAGATAGGGTCCTTAGAGGCAAGGAAAAAATATCGAATAGCCATGATTAGTAATATACCCCTCATTCATAAACGTTGCTTAAAGTTAAGTAGTGAATAGCGACTATTTACCCATTTTTGACATTTGAACATCACTTACCTGTAATAATCATTAATAAATAAAACTCATAATGATTAAAAGAGTTTTGCCATTCCTCTTTCATAAAAAATTATACTGATTAAGACATGTCAATAGCAAACATATTGGTTGGTTGGTTGGTTACTGTAAACGACCCGCACGACGCAGGTCGGGTCTCCGTGTAATGGCACATATTTAAACGAGCTGCATTTCAATGGGAACTGTTCCGTTATTTCATACAAAGGCATTTTACTCTGAATACTGTTGGTCAATAATTCATTTTGAGAGAACTGATGACTTGAAAAAACTGAAATTCATAAAACATAATTATTTTTAAGTTATGTTTAATTGAATTTAAGTTCAATGGAGATGTCAACTTACTTTAACATTTTTGAAAGAAATAACTTTTATTCGAACTCAAACAATTTATTTCAATTAAACCAATTACTTTTATTACTTTTGAATTTTCAAGGAGTCGGTCAGTCACAAAGATGAAGCTACAAGCTGGGGCAAAAGTAATGACATAATTTAAATTGGCTGCCAATTGGTTGGAAATAAAAAAAAATGGTTGTTTTCACGGAAAGTATGTATATAAAGTAAGTATATAAGTAATGTTGCGATACCGCGCTTTATGCCTTGAAAATTTTATGTATTACCTAAGTAAAACAGTCAGTGCGTTTTCGGATAACATATCGGGCGCGACTCAATCTCATCTCATTCACCTCATTAGTTTTAATCGTTATCCCATTTGTATTACTGAAATATACCTACTTACATATCTAAATGGCGTTGTGAAATGTTCAAGGATATTATTATTATTATTATCTTTATACCCCCTTACTAATAAATGCATTATACCAGCTGAATAGTTACACACCGATTTCTCTCTTTCTGTCGTCAGTAAATTGACTTTCGAAAGAAGAAGACAAAGCGTTGTGTAACTATACAGACGCTATACAACGTTTATTAGTAAGGGGTTAATCTTTAATCTTAGTTTATCTTGATTTCACCCCAACCCCGAACAAGTAAAGATCTAAAATTTATGACATTAAGTCGAAAAATGTATATCGGTCAAACGACCACCTTCTGAGTTGATGCACATTTGTGCTCGTTTTACGGCGTTTTGAATTGTTGCTCGCAAAACATCCTCCGAATTGGTGATTTCTTCATCAATGTTGGCTATCAAGACTTGTAACTTGTTTTTGGTGGTAAACTCGAGATTTCAAAAAGCCCCAAAGAAAAAAGTGTGGCGCCGTCAAATCTGGCGATCTGGCCGACCAGTTCAAATCGCCAGCACGAAAGATCAAATTGCCCGGTTTCAAAATCTCCATCGTTGCATGAGCTGTGTGACTGTGTGTATCGCTCCATTGTATTGTCTACTAATTCTCTATCTGTCTACTACAACATATGACGTATCAAATCACAGTGACATTATAACGCCATTAGCAAAAATTATGGCACATTCACATTAGGACGTTACTTTTGCCCCACCTTGTAGTTGCCCCTTCTAAAGCGTAGTAGGTACCTATGGAAAAGAACTAAGTCTGACCTTTCATCGTTTTACTCCACAGAATATATTTTTCCCAACGGTTAAATCTAAGACCCCTAATTTCTAATCCTAATCGACAGCAAGTTGACATCGCTAATATCAGAACATTTTTTCTCGTACATCTGTATAGCTATAGTAGGTACTGCCGAGTTCATTTCGATTTCCGCTCGTTATTCTGACATTTTCGATAGCGGGACGTAACCTTTTCATACGACAGGAAATTGAATGTTGACGAAATATTGTGTCCAAACTATGAACGTGGCATATTTCATTTTTAAAATTCTTTCTTCGAGGCAATAAAATGTATAGCGCCAGTTTATTATTGTATTATTATTTATTCTCCGCGTGAGGCGCAATCGTAACACAATACTATTTGTCAGGCGTTCATAGGCTTATTCTGCGAGGCGCTGAGCTCAACAACCTATTTGCATTTCTCATTTTCACCCCCTCTTCTTACACTCCCTCGTGTACAATTTTCACTGTACGCCACACGGGTGTGTCTTAGGGTACCGTGAAAAATGGAAACCTTATTAGTAATACAACGTTGCCTCTCCGGCCATCCCTAACTCATTGTTTAAGATTGGAACAGAAAGCTTGATACTTCCAAGGGATAATGCGCCAAAACTTTTTAAGCTGCAGAGGAAAACAAAAGTGTCCTGTTATAAAAGTTTTGGCGGAACCCAGACAATAAGAACAAGGCAACCACTGCAGATGTTATTGCCTAATTTCAGTTTCAACACATACATTGCTTCACATAAGAATAAGTAAGTAAACAGAAATCCTTGAAAGTGTAATCTTATTCGTAGGTTATTAAATAACAAAACAGAGTAGGAAATTATGAAAACCTGACTCTTCAAAAGTAATACCTAGTCAAGTTAGTTTTATTCTAGGAAGTTTTTAATGAATTCATTTTAAAAGTTGGTTTATTTTTGTTAATGAAAGTACTTCAAAAACTTTGATTATGTTTACGAAGAAGCCTCTGAAGAAGCAGATCTTGTTTACAAACTAAATACTTATTTTAAACGTTATCATAAAATCATAATATAGTAAGTAATCCTGCAGGGCTATTAAATTAGTTATTCAATTTGATAGGATAATCAGATTCAATGACGTCATCGACTTGTGAAACAATAAACACACCAAAGGGGGGATGCGTAACACACTATCAGTACCAATGGTTTTCATTTTGACAGTTCAACAACGTTCATTGCGTTTTTTACGTTATTGAACAGACACATTTTTCGAACATATGAAGTAATGGATGTTGTGGATAAATGTTGTTTAACAGTACCGAAGGAAATAACAAAACATGAAAAAAAAATGTGGCAGACGCTTACAAAATGTTCAAGGAATGCTTTAGCTTACGATAACGTTAATAATGGAGTAATGTAGGGGTAGTATGTCGAATACGTGTTATCTAATCTCAACCCGATACACAATATCGAACATCGCCGGACGAAGAAAAGCAATAAAACGCCTATTTATTTGAAAGCCAACAAGCCTCGCAGTAATGAAATTCCTCGCGAAATATTAACGCATTTTTTTTCCAACAAAGTGGTGATGTATTATCAGGATGAGACCCAGCGTGGGTACTCTACTTTGTAGTATCCAAACCTATTGTATCGGAAACTTTCTTATATCAAGCCCACTTACATACATTTATGTAGCAAATAAGTTTATTACAATAACTTCAGTTGAAAAATTGTTCGTAATATCCGAATTTATTCTAAGAGGGAAAGTAGACGAAACGTTTTATAAATGTAAGCCCATTTATTCATCGGAATCCCTACAAATTACATGGGCTGTAACTGGCATCGAAACAATCACAGCCGATGATCCGGGGCGTGTTATGTAAATCTGGGCTTTGCGTCTAACAATAGACAGCGGCACATCTGACGGCTCAATACACGCTAACATTGCTAGTTACGATTTTGTATTATTCACGATTGTATTTGCTGATCTTTCGAGCTTCAGAATATATTTCAGGAACAAACACTTTGACCGTTAAATTAAAACACTAATCCCTTACAGGAGATATTATAATGAAATTAAGTCTGGATATTTTATTATTCGATATATTAGTCCTGTAAGCGATTTGCCTTCGGATAGGCACTATAAATTTCCGATTACTTAAAGCTCGGAAACCATAAAGTTACGGCTCTCTCGTCTCTTCCTGAATAATCTCCTTCGTCGGAGGTAAAAAAAGCCGGGGATTTGGTCGGGTAGACGTTTATTGTCTGCGGATACTTGTACACACGTGTAGTGTAGGTATATGTTGGTACACGGTGCGAGTTAACAATAGGGTGTGTTGGAGTGTCGTCGGCGACGGAGCCGCGGGGCGCGCAATGAGAGCCTGTCACTCTGCCACAAATCACGAGACTACATTTACATACAGCGCTGTTCACCGCGTCTCGAGGGGACGCTCCTAAGAATACTACAAATGTACATCCTTCAACACTAACTTTATCAATGTACAGGTGGTTTCAAAAATATTGTCGAGTTATTAGGTAAATATTTATAGGGTACCTAATTGGAGACGTTAAACTGACCATAGCAGAGCAGATCGATAGCCCTAGTTATAGAGAAAAATGTTATTATCTTTCTTTTACCTGTATTATTTTATGAATTATAAGTAGGTACTGACTAGTTTTTCAACTGTAAAAAAAAACATTGTATCACTACCAAAAATAAGTATCAGAGGATACTATTCCTGATGCCCAAAAAAACAGCTTTATAAGTTGAAATAAACTTGTTGTTGCAATCATGAACATTACACAGACGTTTACAAACAGGTACCCGACGCTTGTAACATCCGTTTCTGCATGCAATCCCCAAGAGTCCACAATTTACACTACCGAAGGTCGAATGATGTGATGCACTTTCGCGTCACCCGGATTGTCCTGATGTATTCATGAGCACTGGCACAATCACTTCACCGGCGCCATGCGAACTAAACCTTAAACTGACATGCTAGTTTAAAGTCATTTACCAACTTTAGTCTCGGAACAGTTGTCCCGGCAAATTTAGATATTGATATTCCTTTTTTTTTTTTTTTAAGGCTGGGAAATCATCAAATGGCCCCTCCCGCTCTGGGTGGAGCGGAAGGGAGTGTCAGACTCTTACTGACTAAAACCCATCCGTGTTCCTTCCTTAGCCCTTTATGTTCCGGGGCAGCGGTAACCCTTTCGGACAATCCCGCTGCCCATGTTGATATTCCTCTGGTTGTCATTAATTTTGTTTTGATTATTTGTTTTAAGTTGATTTCTTTTCTTTGTTTATATTATTTTGATTTCATTTGAATTGATTTTCTCTAATTTGGTTTTTTATCTTGTTTAATTTAATTTATTTTTTATGTTTTTCTTATGTCGTGTGGCAATGGGTGTTATCTACCTGAAATAAATGAATTTATTTATTTATTATTTATTAATAGTTTGAATGTTCACAGTACTGATACAGTTGAGAGTAGGTACTCGCTTTCGTAATAAAAAACGATGACAATGTATTGTGCAGCGCTTTGTCAAACGTCCTGTTATAATGCGCCTCAGGAGACTCGTGAATTAGCCGCAAACTTTAGCCAGAATCCCCACGTTTTACGACGGTCGAATAAATCGAAATAACGTATAAGATTCCAAGATAACGCTTAGTGAATCCTTTCGCCTTAAGTTTTAGCCAATCGACTGTAAACTCCTGAACGTGACCTGCAACCAAACCCAGCATAATGTTTAGTAAGCCAGATTAATACGCTTTAATGTTTCGAGCAACAAGTTACGAATTATAACAAACGTGTACATTTCAAGTCTGAATGTCTCCATTTAAGCCATTTGGAAGCCTAATAAAATGTCATAACAGCCCTTAACGCATCATATTATAATTACTCAATAATGACTTTCTAAAACATTTGACATGGCACAAAAAAGCTCGGGACTAACTTCAAACATTAGACCCTCATCACAGTACAAGTGCCATTTTATTTGGCATCCTTTGTAAATAAACGATCGTTTTGGCGACTAACGAACTAGTGTAAGCAGGGAAAAATCGTCTCCGAAGCTTAGGCAGCGTGTTTACGTAAACAGGTGTAAAATAGATCGTTATGCGGCCAAATTACCATAATGTTTGTTGTCGAAATATTCGCTCGACGAAACGGAATACGTAATGAGCGGGCCGAGTCAGCCCGGCAGATTTTATACGTTTATACGGCTTGATGTTCGTTAAAGGTACACCAGTAATTTTATGCAGTCATAAATTTACTTCATATTTTGTTTTCGGAGTTAGCCTTGCGTACGAAATAAAAAATGTTTACGTATCACTCGTAAAGCGTTTTGCCCTGTGCTCCGAGATGCTCGGTCATTTTTCTCCCGAATAGTCGACGATTTAGAGCCCTTGGGGACACTGTGAAGTTTCCATTTCTGCGACGACGAGTTGCAGATTGAAATTCAGCAAGAAGTCACAGTACCTAGTTACTTAAACCATTAACCTAGAAACTACGGGATATAATCTTAGGTTAACGAGGATATTTTGAAACGGCATACTTTTTAATTAACTCAAATCTCCTTTTTCGCTATAAAACAATAAACTAATTAAATATACTTAAGCTAATCTCTAATACAAGATTATGAATTCGCTCTAAGAACATAAACAACCCCGGAACATTTAAAAATCAATCAATTACATAAAAGCAAACAGATTATATTTATAAATCCTGAATAAATTAATTCTAAAATAAGCATCTACTAAAAGTGATGAAATGACTGAACTATGTACAGACGCCAGCACATCAACCTACCCGAAACTGTCAAATTTTCCCAATCCACTTTGAACCTTGTGCTTTACCGATAAAGTTGAAAATCTATCAAAGAAATTTGACAGATTGTAGTAACTTGATGTGCTGGCGTCTGTACAAAAGTAGTTAGTACTTACTGCCCACGATGTCGCAGCGCAATTTTTGTTATGCGCTTTGGAAGCCAAGATAAACGTCTTAAGTTAATCCTAAGAGCGAGTCATAATGAAGACAAACAGCAGTATCCTTGCAACAAGACGTGTATCTCTCTGGCATGGCTCCAGCATGAAGCACACCCCACTAGCCTCATCGGCTCGAGCCGCGCTAATATTTGCCCTCCGTTAACAACAAGCGCAAATTTATTGTTAATTTACAAACGTATGAAGCATTATCTTGGCACGGCACTCGAATTTAAACAAGCGTTATGTATCTTATAGTTATTGTTCGATTTGTGCATAACATAATTTGAGAACCGAACCATCGCGCAACGTTGTTCATGAGACCTAGCAGGTTACCGCTGGCCGTTTCTTAAACGAGTATTTAGAATAAAATGTCTGACCCGTACCGTGGGCCGTGATAACAAATTTTACGTCTTTTCATCCGCTTAGGGGCCTCTAAGGAACCCGTTCTTAAACGCTTATGTCAGCAGAGGTATGTAGTACTGACTACAAGCGCGCACTATGTTAAAAGTTGGACCGAGTACGGTTAAATGGACTGGAATAAATTCGGATACTTGTAAAAGATTTCATTCTGACTTCGGAAGTATGCAGTGTGCGATCGCAAGCTTCGAAATAAAATGAGCAATAGTTTTCCTTAATTCTAGTAGGTTAGCAATCTAATCTTTTCCCTTGGGTGTCTTAAGAAACGTATATGATATTCACCTGAGCTCTAATAACATCATGTTACGAAATCTTGATTTCCCCGGGGCTGGGGAGGTCAGCCGCCAGTCACTCTGCATACAGCTAGCAGCTAACCTTGGCATGATTGCACCTGGAACTGAAAATTCAAGTTTATCATAACGAAATGAAAGCCCAGTCGAAGCACCAGATTTGATTAGTATTGTATAGGTTGATTTGTTTAATGCCCTGAATTTGTCTCTTCATAACTTTACCTACGTAAAATCGAAGGTAAACCTAGGTATGCTTATATGATTTTAATTATTATTGTTTCTTTTGTCTTCATCGACACAATAATAATAATAAGTACCTACTAGCCACGTTCCTACATCAAATCCTAGCAAAATAAAAGTACTTAGTTGATATCAAGTTCATAAAGCAATACTTCAACTTTCAAGTACCTCGGTCTTCTCTTACTATGTGTCTATTATCTAACGGCTTAGGACTGAAAGGATAAGCCGGCTCCAACTTACAAGCGTGCCCTTCAGGTAAGTTATAGTACGAGCTCGTTCTTACAATAGGTCAACTGGGCAGGGTCTGACTCGAGACCTCTTGTCAGACGACATCTTCGTTGTTTGTTAGAACATCTTTGCTTGTTCAGAAAAATATGTACCAAATATAAACAACAAACATAATTTGTTGTTGTTTTCTGGAATTATGTTCAAATAGTTGATAAGTTAATCAGCGCTCTATGTCTCATAAGGCTGTGTTCACACCACACGTGCGGATGTATAGTCGGCCGCCAATTTTTAGTCGGCTCATTGTGACCCCAGTGTGCACATGAAGTCATAGTATTGTCGGTTCGATGTGAAAGAACAGTCAAATATGTATGGAAATGCAGTAAACTACGTACCGCTCGGCGGTTAAAAATACGTTTGGTGTGTACGCGGCCTACTTATTTTAATTTTGGTCAATCAATCATAACTTTCATTACCAACTAGACCTCATTTTGTTAAGGTTGTGATTCAACAGTAACACAAAGTTACAGGAAACCTCTAGTAATCTCATATTCCTCCTTTAATTAAAAACATAACACTGTGTAGGTACAGTGTTATAGACCTGTACGTCTCAACATTTAATTACTTCATCGAGAACTGTAATTAAGCCTTTCTCCTGCGATCTTTGCAGAACTTCCTCCGATATTGTTGATAGTATAAGCTCCGAGGATCAACTGTTAACACCAGTTACTGGCCAAATAGATTGCTTCCACCCAATGAGAAGGAAAATGAGATCAACAAGTGAGAAAGTCGTAATTACTTTTGTAGTAACGAGTTTCTTGACAATCAATTGGTAACAGCACTTTATTCATTAGGAAATGACTTCGAATTGTTTATAAAGTGTGGGACGAAATGTTTCGGTATTCTTGTTTCCTGAATTTCTCTGTCTTTTTTGTTTTGTTCAACATTTACGCTTTTCATTGAGCTTTAAAGGTCGAACAAAAGACGCAAAAAAGCAGTTTTAATTTCGAATTATAATAAAAATTGTTTCTCATTTTATAATACGGTTCAAACAAAAGCAGGTTTCAAGCTGGTGATCGTGGATTCGGACATTATCCATTTCATAATTGACATAAATTGACTTTTATTACAAGCATATTTAGCCCAATAAGGCATACTGAACCCAATTTTGTGCATAAAAACGCATGTCTCAAATTCATACAGATAGCTAGTACAGTTACCAAAAAAATTGTAGTCGACAAAATCAATATTGAATTTTTCGACTACTTTTTTTTGCTTGGCTTGCTTATTCCTTTATGTGACGGTTTTTTCGGAAGTGTTTTTAACTTGTTTAACTTTCATCTGAATTTCCAGTTCGGATGATATTTTTAAGTTCTTGTTGGTATTCAATTCTATCTACTCGATTACTGAATTCCTTGAATCAAGTAGTTGCTGAAATTGACTAACTTTACAAAAGACAGATGGGAAATAAAAAGCCCAGTCTAAAAAGTTGTGAAGCGCACAGCGCCGCGGTTTCATCTAGATTTTTCAATTACTTTTCCTGACTCCGTAAAAGAAAATTGGTTTAAAAACGAGGAAAGAAAGGAGAGCAATTTTAAAGATTCCTTAACAAAATATAAACGTTAAAATTCCTAATTCAACTCTAAATTACCGGCTGTAGACTACATTCCTTTCGGCCTCTTACGAGGAAAATAGATTAGACCCCAATAGGCTTACTGAAATACCTTAAGTAATTAAGTCCTTAGCTTTAATCTATTGTAGATTTCAAGGTTCCGTTATCTTTTAAACCGTCCTATTTACTCGTAAATTCACTGTTTTAGGTTTACGAAACGATTTTGTTTTTATTTTCTTAAATAGAAAAGCGCAAGTGCTACTGCTGAGCATGGGTTCGATTTCCATGTCAGACAAAGTGTTATTTGATTTTTTAATCTGGAATCTCTCATTAGCAGCCCGGAGCCTGGAATAGTGCTCGGTTGATGGCAATAGGTTGGCCCCCTGTTAGATCTGACTTAAACATAACTGGCGAATTGAGGGTGTACTATAGGTATACCTCTGCCCAAACCTTCAGGGAAACAAGGCGCGATGTTATGCAAATCAATCGGAAAGCTGAAACAAATGCATGAACTGAAATACTAAACGCGTTAGAATCGAAAACTGAATGCATAAAAGAATCAAACTTTCTAGAACAAAATAGTTTCTAAGTATTTTTCAACTGATGGTTACAGAACACTGGGAAATGGTGACATGGAACCTTTCCGTCACGGATGTCGCCGATAGACCTAAGTGGATGAGAAAGATAAGCGAAGCGGTACAACCAATGGTATAGGAATGAACGTGCTTACAACAACTAGCTTTTGTTCCTGATGTCTTCTATAGTTCTATCTGTTTAATTTCACACAATAGCCTGGTGTATGTTGTCGAGAGACTAACACCCGGTTTCAACAACGAACATTATCAACCTGTAAAAAATTTACCGTAAGTGATCCTATTAGTTGTTGATAATATAGGGTGGTAGAGACACCAAGGCGCAAACTGAAACCATGAATTCAGCATAAGATTCTTGACCTCCTAGCTTTGAAATGGTTCGACGGTAATTAAAAAGGTTTTGAGGAAGTCGTTCAATATTTGAAGGTGAAGACCAACTGGACTCTGAAGGTCGAAAGGTTGGAATCGCGCCACAACATCAACTTTAAGTCATTCGTGGTACGAGTTCCAACCTAACATCTACAGACCTGCCTGAAAGAGAACTTTTGGCTGAAAGGTGTCTTATATCGACGTTTCCGAAGACGGTTACGCGACACCACGCAGCGAAACACGACGCCGACAATGTTACGTCATAGTTTTAAGGTTTTTAATATGTTTTAGTTTATTATTGTTTAAGATTATTTCGTGTATTTTATCTGCCTGATAATAAAATGATTATTATTATTATTAAAAAAAACTGCTGTTCCATAGAAAAGTGCCTACGCTACGCGGTCAAAATGTATGACAAAACAATTTTTTTTTTAATAACCCGAAGAAAATTTGAACGCACCTGAATCCATCGTAGCGGTTGCGCGTCGGTGTGCCTGTCAGCCTGTATAAAACCAATCACAGCAGTTGACACTTGACAATTTGTTAGCTATGTTAGCTAATTTTAATGTTGACTTCCGTTTTTGAAACAGAGTGCTGGTCCCGCGTATTAACTTTGACGAGCCGAGCACCCTAATTGCGTAGCGCACATTCAATCATAATCATCAATACAGATTATGAAGGAAAAACGTAATCCATTGCTTCACCTAATCAACCATGTTTGCTGACGCCAGCGTAGCTGACTTCTACGCAATTATGCGTGCGTCGGTGGTGCGACGAGTACGGGGGAGCCCGAATAGCGTCCTAAGGATGATCGGCGAGAGAACCGAAACTGTTCTGCTCAGTAGGTTCACTGAACTCCATGTGTTGCAAGGCAGAGATGAGCATACTATGCAGGGGTAGATGGTGTGTCTAGTTTCTTTTTAATTACAAACATTTGTTAGAAGCAAAACTCTTGTTACCAACAACCTTGCCTTGCCTATGGACTTTTTTGTCTGAAATAATGAATATTGTTAAATTTTCCAAATTAAAGCCATTGCAATAAAATTGTAAGTGTAAATTACGTAATAAGGCTACAGTTTCCTTGCGCAAGTTTCTGGTAGGTAACTGAGAAAGCATGTTTTTCTGCATAATGCTATCAGGGTATGAGTTCCCTACCCTATATATCCATAATCTTTTAAGTGCTTCACACGGGAAACTTAGGAGTGGTCGCCCCATCATAAAGCTTAGAATAGATTGTTAGCTAAGGCTTACACTAGATATCTTTAAATCTACAGATACCTATAACTCATGATTATAATTCGATTCAAGCTTCGATAATATATTCCTAGTTTAGGTACTATGGATGTACATGCCAAACTTACCATTACTTAAATGTTAGTCCCACATAAATAAGTCAAACAAAACTGTCAAGCTTCCGAACAAAAGTTCCAGAATACACACAAGTTTCGACATAGTGCGTATCAGCTGAGAGGTGTCAATATTGTTCGAACACACCCTACGTTCGAAAAGTAAAATCTCTTTAGAAAAAATGTGTAAAGGTATTGGTCAGTTTTCCTTAGTGAAAATACCTGCGTCACGGTAACTGGCGTCATAAATCTACCCGACTTCCCCGGCTTCCGAGGAGATTTCTCGTTGGGACAAGTTCTCTTAGAAAGTTTTAGTACGCGTGCTCAAGACAGCCGTCCAACATTTTCAAGTACTCCTAAGTATTTTTGCCAAATTATGGGCGAGACCTTTTTACCCCACGGTCTTGATGTGGACTGATGTGGCCGTAAAGTGAGTTATGTGAGTTACCTACCTGAGTTAGCCACTGTATGTAGGTATAGTTACAAAAGAAATCTGAAAAGAAATAAACCAAACGATTATTTACCCTGACTCGGGGTTTTCGACTTGTATAAATATTATCTTACATGTTTGTCTAGCCGGGCAAAAATTTTTTTTTACAATAAAAAATATGTTTTTTTAGATGGATTTGTATTTCTTCAAAGCCTTTTGGTAACGCCTAAACGAATGAACGACTGAAACAAAATCACTGTTCAGCCGTGCTATTCTGTAAAAATATCACCGTGAAAACTTAGGTGAAGTGAGCTTAAAGTGAGCTGTCAATCCCTAGCTTTCCCTAGCGTCAGGTGGAATGACA
Organism: Gortyna flavago; assembly: GCA_963669345.1. NCBI lineage: Eukaryota > Metazoa > Arthropoda > Insecta > Lepidoptera > Noctuidae > Gortyna > Gortyna flavago. Next base: position 14,488,951 of record OY770126.1, read on the forward strand.
ACTCACTTCACCTACAATTTCACGGTAAGATTTTTACAGAATAGCACTACACGTTTGCTTTTGTAACCTTTTTTATCAAAGCAAAAAATAATATTTGTAGATTCTTTGATTGAAACCGAATACAATAAATTTTAATTATTAGGTACATGAAATTCGCAAAAAAAAATGGTGAAAAACATCTTTACCCCGAGCCTTTGTTTCCGTATTTCAGCGATTCATTATAAAGCCTTAGTAATCTGGGGAATGGCCGGCCATTGTTTTGCGCCTTTCCATATTTTTCTTCAGCGTACCTACTTTTATTATACACGCCCCAATATTATGCAAATACTAGGGTATAATCTTTAATTGCACCCGCGCCGCCATGCCCGCGAATACGCCAGTAAAAGTAAAATCTTAAACATTAAAAAGTTGCCTTGGTGTTTCTATATTTACCGTGCTTAAAATCTTTTTGTTTGAATAAGAAATAAAATATGCGAAAACAATTTGCATCCGCCTTTGCTAAAAATGTTGAGTTCCAAAACGTAGTCAGAAAACAACAAAATAAAGTTATTTAAACATTCTAAGTTCAGGAACGTTCAAAGGGCTATGCGCAAAAATGGTGCCTTTTTTTTTATGGCACACTAACGCCACCTTATTAGATGTGTAGAGTACTTCCATACAAACAATAGTTACTATGACAGCTCAGCTCTATAGTACATCCGCCTCGCGTTTATGAGCCCTGATCGCGCTGACGCGTATTTAAGTAGGAAAACTGAAAATATGAGTTACCATTAATGGTCCTATACTATTTATTTCATAGTACAAACTCTAGTGGACTCAAGTTGCATCATATTGGCGTAAGTGGCATAGTCACGCGTCATAGATCAGGGCGGATGTACTTTAGAGCTGAGCTATCATAGTAACTATTGTTTGTATGGAAGTACTCTACACATCTAACAAGGTGGCGTTAGTGTGCCATCAAAAAAAAGACATTAGTTGCCCATTCATTTCAGGCAAAGCCCTTTCATATGACATAAATGTTAGTAGGTAAGTATAATATTTGTGCAGAGAAAACTAAACAACCGCACTACATTTTCTAAACCTCCATCAAGCTTATCTAAATAAATCATAATAAATTTTTGTTTCGTTTCTTGTTTCTCTGGGATTTTAGCAAGCTTCATTCTGCACTGCTAAAAATACGTAACGTCAGTTGGTCCACTAAATTATGAATGTGATGTCCGGAGAGTTTATATTTTCGTAATAGAAAACTACCCTGTCTGGACGCTGTCACCGTCACATAAGGTGTGTTAAACGTCACATAAGGCCGAAAATATTAATAAGCACTCAGGCGCTTCACCCCTTCACCTGTGTAGGTAAAAATACGGCACGATTTAAAAGGTTAATTTTTTTTTGTGTTTTACATAAGTTCTTTTAAGTTTTCAACGGATAACGGAACATTTAACGCAGTGCCGCTTAAACTTCGATAGCATTCAGTATTCAGCGAAGAAAATTATTTCGGGACCATTACCTCTCACAGCTGCCACACACAACTTTTATATGTTTGCATCACGAACGAACACGAAATGTAGGCACTGTGTTACAGGCTCGCATGAGCCAGCTCTTTTCATAGTTTTACGTTTTATAATACTCTGAAAGCACACCTTTTAGTGCCCCTGTATATTTTATTGAACTATCGTAATCATGCTTCGTTGCAAGGATTTTTGCATCAAGTATTAAAGTACCTAGTACATAGTATGTTACGTTCAGAATTTTCGAATGAATAGATAAAAAACTGGGTTCTGATATTTTTGTATATCAGAAAGTCGGGAGTTTTTCGTTCGTGTGAATAAAATAGTTGTTCAAATAATGCTTACGGCAAACACGGCCACAGAAACAACTCGAAAAGTTTTATCTATTTCATATTTTCAAAAACGTACACTTCACTATACTTCTGAATTAAATATACATTTATGATTGTATGTATTTCATAGAATCTGACCTCATTTAAGGAAAACATTGTGGATTGTTATACTGGTTGGTCCCTCAGGGATTTTTCTATGAAGATTATATTAAAATAAATTATCTGTTTACCTTGTATCATACTTTCCACGTAAATACGTTTGTATACTGCACACATATGAACTCCTCAGCATTTTCCTTATCACGGTGAGTGTGGGGTAAGTATGTGGGATCCCTCACGGAGTTTATTAGAGCAGCTTGAAGCCACGTGTAGCGATAACGAGAAAAGTCAATAGCCCATCTCCCACCACCATATCCGCCCATTTCCCGCCGTCTTTCAGAACTTCGGCGGGAAAATTGTTGCGATATATTTTGGTAGCAAAAGAGAAACTGAAGAATGGGCAGGGTCCGTCGCAACGATTTGGGACTACTCCAATGGGGCTAACAGTCACGCACAATCCAATCATAGTCATTTATTTCGTAATTAAGCGCAGTTGGGCATCGCCCGCACGGAGGTCGGAAATTATCTCACGAGAACGTTATACCGGGATAAAAAGTATCCTATGTGTTAATCTAGGTTATAAAATATCTGCAAACCAAATATTATTCAAATCAGTTCAGCCGTTTTAGCGTGATTGAGTAACAAGACATCCAAACATACAAACATTCTCTTTTATAATAATACTAGCTGTGCCCCGCGGTTTCACCCGCGTATATGTCAATGTCGTGAGAATATTGGGATAAAAAGTAGCATATATGTTAATCCAAGGTGTCAGCTACGTCCATACAAAATTTTATCAAAATTGGTCCAGCCGTTTGAACGTGAAGAAGTAACAAACATATAAACACACACACACTCACAAACTTTCGCCTTCGTAATATTAGTGTGATTAATAGGAAGTAGGATTGGTAGGATAACATTACAATGCTTACATGCATACCACGACGGGGTGTACAAAATACAACCACGCTCTTCTAGTTCAACAGCGAGATCTATGTGACAAAGCCAGAGCTTCTCTTCACGGAACTAATCGAGCGCCCATTTCCTTAAGCACTGTAATTCCTTCATCCACACATGCCAAGATTCGCGAACGCGGTCAGACATCCGAAACTGAAATCAGGTTATTCCAGTGTTATGTAATCTGTGTAACAGTGGATATTCCTCATCCATTTAAAATAACTTGGGCCGGGAACAACACGGCTTTGTCCGAACTGACGTAATTGTGATTCGCCTCATATTCTGCTGTCACTTAAACGAAATCACTGTCGTGATGAGAAACTAGGGGACTTAATAAAATATCGATTTTAATAATAATAAAGTGAAATAAATTCCACCTTCGTTGTTAGTGGCCGCGGTGCAGGAGCCGGTCGGCTTCGAACAATTTAGTGCAGTCTCGGTCGGTCTAATAGCGGAATATTCGTTCATATGTAATGAACCCTAGTCTAGGGGTGCTAATTTACAGACCAACAATAGAATTTGAGAGAATTGTGTGCAACTACTGTTTTAATGAACGTGTATTCCGTTTTGAGAGAGGAATATAATTAATTACGTGGTTTTTACAAAGGTAAATAAATTTAATACAGAATGTGATTAAGTTTTCCGATGTTATTATGTTTCCCGATATTAAACTCTTTCTTACACTGTAAAACAGAAGAGTGTTTAAAACTTACAAAAACAGATAAAGAAGAATAAGCCTGCAATGCAATCGTGAAGTCATTCCAAAAACGACTTCGAAAGTCGTTTTTAAGAAAATCGGAAAAACTTTTCTGCTAAGGGAAAATAAGAGCATAATCAGCTATATCGTTACGATTATTGCCGGAATAATACTTGCGTATAGCCATTTTATTTCCCATCATACTAGAAAATTACTTATTGGATTTAAGAGCGAATGCTACTCATTAAAAGTGGCTTTACCTAGTTAGTTACAATTTTATAGTAAGTTTAAGTTATCATAAACTTGATTAATAAAATCTATATCTATACTAATAATAAAGCTGAAGAGTATGTTTGTTTGAACGCGCTTTTTTGAATTTGATAGCCCAATTCTTAAGGAAAGCTATAGGCTGTTTACCATCACGCTATGAATCTTAGGAGACGAAATGAAAAAAAAAACAGAAAGAACGCCATGCAAAAACGAAACAATAGTGTCTCGATGTGATGCGACGTTGTGGATCAACAAATTTCAAATTAAAAAAAAAAACTAGTTCTTTTGAACAAGAAATTTCACGCGGACGAAGTCGCAGGCAGAAGCTAATCACACTAATATTATAAAGGCGAAAGTTTGTGTGTGTGTGTGTGTATATGTTTGTTTCTTCTTCACGCTCAAACGGCTGGATCAATTTTGATAAAATTTTATATGGAGATAGCTGACAAACTGGATTAATATATATGCTATTTTTTATCCCGAAATTCCTACGGGATCGAAACTTATGCAGGAAAAACCGCGGGGCGCAGCTAGTATTTAATAAAACAATTTAGTTTGGAACAAAGGCGGCTTATTCACGTTGATAACTTTGTCAAGAAATTAATATTATTATTCTAGGAATGGTTCGGAGCAGTGATGGCCCAGTGGTAACGGCCGCGACTTACGAGTTGTAAGGTCGTGGGTTCGAACCCAGACAGGCATTGTGTAAATTATTTTATCACCACTGCTCTCAAAAACGGTGAAGGCAAACATTGTGAGGAAACCGGCATGTCCTAGAACCAAAATTCGTAGACAAGTGACAACTACCAACCCGCACTCGGCCCGCATGGTGGATTACGGCCCATTCCGTCTCACACAGAGGACATAGGTAAACATTTTGTAGGTAGAGTTATAAGTAAGGAAACTTATTCTACTTTTTAAAGTATTATGAACAAAGGGATTCAATAAAGAATTTAAACACAATTTACGTACACAAAAAAATAAAAACAAAGGTTGTTTTTTCCTCCACAGGTCAAGAGTGCTCTTGACGGTGAACAGTTTTGACTGAAAACTACTAGTAAGGGCCGTTGTACACGGCATTGTTTTTTTTACGGTAAGTACGGTGTGTTAACCGCGCCGTAGAAAAATCGTTGAACTTGTACCTATATGCCCATACGACGACTGCGCCGAGCTGTAATGGCACCATGTCTGTCCACAAGCTTCTATAGTAATCTATTACAACACTGATGACCGTGCCAACACACGGGGAATAAACCATAGTTTTTCACAGCAAGAAAAACGTGTGTGTACAAAGGGCCTAACACTGTTCACTGTGCACTGTTATCCTCTGTCATCCCTGAAGGCCCACTGCTGTCACAGTTCCTTCTTTTGTAACAGCCAGGTAACGTGAGCCTCGACTGGCGACGAGACTAATCAGCTTCGCTAGCTGGCTAATCTTATCAACGCAACGTGAGCTTTGAACTATTTTCGTAACAATACAAGGTGACAGGGACTCGCAAACTGTAACCATGAATTCAGCTCATGATTTTAGACCTCCTAGCTTATAATTTTTTCGTCAGTTATCAATAAAAAAGTCAGCTGTTTCATAGAAAAGTGCAATGCCTACGTGGTCAAAATGTATGGAACTGAAAATTTTATTTTTTGTTAGTTGGTATGCCACTCTGTATAGTAAGTTTTCTCAACCTCCTCGCGTCGGGTCCCGAGGGCAAGACGACCTGCCTTTTATAACAAGCTTTTATTAACTTGCTTCTTTTGTGTGTTTCCGGTTACTCTGTCCATTTAATAATACAATTTTTTGTGGAAGGAAAGGGAGTGGCGTGATGGCCATGTTGCCACTCACCTCTCTTGCACGAATTTGTTGGTTCAAATCTGGGCAAGTACTACACAAGTGACTGTCAATAATCATATGTACTTTCTATGTTTATTTTACATCGGTGAATAAAAAACATCGTAAGGAAACAAGGAAACCTGGACTGTCCGAGATTACCAATTCGCCTTGAGCAAGCGTGGTGATCAATACTCATACCTTAACCGAGAGCACCTTTTAACTGTCCCACTGCAGGTATTATTTAGTTTTTAATGCAATTTACGTATATATCGACCCTTTTAAAAGCCGACACGTTCACAGAACTAACGTCAACAGAAAAGTAGTTAAAACCAAACTAAAAATACAACAAAATATTAAAAAGTTAACTTCGAAATGCACTCAATCTACACGTGCGACCCGGTTCCAATCGTCGGGTGAAGAGCTTTTAATGCAAATCACAGGTGACATCGTCTGTTTTAGCTGTATTATTTTTAAATGGGATTGGCCTATAGCCTCGGCCAAAATGTCCATTATGGAATGCGATGTCCATTTGTTGATAGTGAATTTTGGATGTTATATTGTGTTCTATTATTGATAAGCTTTGGGTTTGTGATTCTGCTAACGTATTCTCAGGAGGAATACTATGAAAAGAATATTTCGTATCAACTTATTTCTCACAGCGCGCATTCAAACACCTTTTTCTTGACTGTGCTAAACAACAGAATGATGCAATGATGATGATGAATCTGCATCACCCAAAGGTTGACTGGTAGAAAATGCCTATGGCATTAAGTCCGCCTCTGTACATTTTTGTGCTTGAAGTATTAAATAAATAAATTAATGATCATTATGCTCACCAACGAAAAAAGTGAAAAAAAAAGTCAAGAAATTGCCAATGAATTAAAACTACGAATATTGGGAGAAGGAAAAAAACTATTCATTTTACATTGAAGAAACATAAGTTAAGTATTAATAAGCTAAGCGCACAGTACAGCCGCGGGAGGTGGGCACATTAGGAGCCGCGGCGGGTCGCACCAACGCAGTAATTGTTTTTTAAAACAAGCTATGCAAAGCTGTTTACAGCTTGAAAATTTCGGATTTGAATTTGAACTGTTTTCACTTCAGTACAATGACGCTCGCGAAAAAATCCTCCTAGATCATTTTCGTACATTTTGTATGAACCAGCGCACACTAAAAGCGGGCCGCGACGCAACGAAAACAGCCTGGCGAGAGATCAGCCAGTGCGTTGCGAGCCCGCTCAAATGTGCGCGTGCCTTTATTGCCCTTCTTGTAAATTCGGAACACTTCGCACTACGATAACAATACACACCTAGATTGATAGCAAAAGTTGCACAACTTCAGTAATAGTCCAAACCTTCATGAATGTTAGACGGGACTCGGTTCAAACGGCTGGCGTTTTGACAGGAGCTAATAACAGCATAACGTGAATAACAACGTCTTCGAAGTAGAACACCTTGTGGATGCATTTAGATTTTACTGACGGCCAAACATACATTGCGGCATTGACTGATGCGGAAATTGATGTTGATGGCTTCTGACGGCACTATCACCTAGCTATTCATGTTTTAGAAAGAAAGAAAATACATTCATTTACGACGATTCATGGACGACATGGTTGGCGCAGTGGTTGAGCGGTTGACTGCTGCGCAGCATGTCGCGGGTTCGATTCCCGCACGGAACAAATATTTGTACGACCTACAAGTATTTGTTCCGGATCTGGGTGTTTTATCTACAATATGTATGCATTTACAAAACAAAAATGTATATAAGTAGTTTATCAGCCATCTCGTTACCATGACACAAGCAGTAGGTTGCTTAGCTTGGGACTATAAGGTGTTGTGTGAAATGTCCAAGGATATTGTATTATTTAGCACAGACTCTAAGAGACTCACATACACCAGATAAATACATCAGATAAAAACTAAAAATAAATATCAAATAAAAAGTGTAAAGTCCGATATAAGAAATTAGCAGGAAAGTCTGCCTCACAGCTGCGCCAAAAAGGCCCAGTTCAGCAAAACATGCCAGACAACTAGTGCCTGACGCTGGTTTTCAACTGGACCTGATCTGTTTTCAAAACGCCTATCTTGAGTAAACCGACAATTATACTTTAGTAATTTGTATCAACCCAAACTGGGCCCGCGTGGTGGATTATGGCCCACGCCCTAGCACAGAGAGGAAGCCTGTGTCCCAGCAGTGGGGACGTTATAGGCGATTATGCTTATGTTTATATTAATTGGTACCTGTGGCTTGTTTCTACCAGTATTTACCAACTAACGGCCCATAGCATAATCAGACTTAATGAAGACTGAATGATTTAATGTTCTCAGTGCTGGACACAGGCCTTTTCTTTGTTAGGCCGTAATCCACAACGCGGGCACTGTGCGGGTTGGTGGGCTGTATCACAAGTCTACAAATTTTTGGCTCTGGGTCACGCCAGTTTCTCCACGATATTTTTCTCTACAGTAATGAACCTCACACATATTTTTTTTGTAATATACCTACAAGAAAAAGAGTTCTTGGAAGAATTTGGGGGAGGCCTTTGCCCAGCTGTGGGACAGCATAGGCTAACAAAAAATATATATAAATACATTCCTTTCCTGAAAATAACCTCTAATACACAAAGGGAACACAAATTCCATCCTGTTCTAACCAAATGCCAAAATTTGCGAGTATATTATTTTTTAACCAACGAGACGAATATAATTAACACAAATTACTTTAAATATATTCCAAAACATCATCGAAAAATTGCTGTTTACAATAATTTTGTAGCGGAAAATGGAGGCTGCATTCAAAATTACTTTCAGGGCGAGTAAAATTCAATTACCTAACAAGCATTACATATTCATTAAGTTGATGCTAATTAGGTCTCGTCGCCCCACCGAGCTACCTCGTCTCCCTACCGATGTACCGAGGGACCTACCTACAGATACAGGGTGCTATTTATATTAATAGACGGATTCTGTCAATCCGTCTAGGGACGATTGTTATGTTATAAAAAAAGTAAAAGAATGGATTTCTTTTGAAAAAATCTATGATTGTTTCTTAAAAAAAGACTTCAGCGTTCAGCATGCAAGCAAAAGAAAAGTTGCTTCAAATATCCGCCTAATAACCACTTTTTTTTCAGTTGCATCAACGCAAACCATGTTTCAGCTTATATTACAAATACTGCATAGTTTTTTTTCTTAAAAGCATTCTTATATTCTTTTTTTCCAAAAAAATATACGAAACATTATGAGGACGAGACATATCATTCAAAAACATGCTGTATAGCGGGCTTCTATCTAAATAAGTAAAATGACGTGCTGAATCTTTTTGATGTATGTATGGTCACGTCACTTCCTGTATGAGGTACAGTTAATTATTATTATAAACTGGCAGCATTCAAGAACTTTATCCATGTACCCACATTGACTGTATAATGTAGGTATGAAACTACATTATATAATAGGTTGTTTACCATGATAACGATCTGTAAACTATGTATTTAAAGGTTAATTTAACAAAGTCTGTGTACTATGTTCAAATGTCAATTAACAAGTTTCAGAGGAGTTTCCTCACCTTTGTTTTGTAGAATTTCGAGTTCAACGAATTGTCGAAAGATGTATGTAAGTACACGTTGTGTTTATCTGTAGACAACGGAATTATATGTAATTAGAATTAACTTTACCACAGCCAAACACAAAGATAACCACCCCTCCTAACTATAATCAGTTAGCCACGTAATATACGCATTTATCTCCAAGTTCAACAATATCTATACAAACTCTGAGCATAACGAGACAGCTTTGTTTCCATAAACATGAAAAGCCCTAACTCCGTATAATCTTCAAAGCCAATCAGTGGCGAATGATTGGCTTATTACCAATCACGCGACGAACAGCATCGTAATCCTAATACTATTGACGCGACCGTCTCTAACGAGATACCCCCAGTTGAAGATAAAGCGACTGATACGAGTACCTACGGGCTACAACTCGACAATTCATCGCAATCGCCGCCACCCAGTCGCTACGAGGTGCTACGAGTAAATGTCGTAGACTCTACAGTCTACGGTGTAGAGGGTTCGACCCATAAATGATACCATTGCCATTATCGAAGGACGGGACTAAATTAATGTTTTAATATTAAAGGTTTTTTTTAAGCACGAGTTATACATGATTCTATTATTTGTATCGCTTATCTAGAAAATCTGATGCCTACAAGAAAAATTAAACGAAAATAAAAGACGAGTCGGGTTGTCTTTATAGACGACCTTTGAAATGTTAGCTAGGGATCACAAAAAACTAAGATAAAGCCGGCGGAATAAACTAGACACCCTTTTCTCAACGATCAAGTAAGTCACTAAATTGGGGAACCTGAATTTCTTCTCGAGAAACTTTCATAAACAGAGGAACAATTGTGATTTTAACGTAAGTTACTTTTGTAAAAAAAATGGGACACGCTTTGGACCTTAATCTCGGCTCATTTTTCAACAAAAGGGTTTGATCGATGATCAAGTAAAATCTCAAATTTTGTATACCTACTGTCATTGTTACCGAATAACTTTTCCTCGTAGTTGACTTAGTTCCCACGGTATATCAGCCGGCAAGCATATGTGTGTAATTAAAAGACGACTCGTTAGATGCAGCACGCCGCGGCGGGCGGGGACGGGCACATTCATAGTCACAAATGTAATTCATCCCCTCCTGTCCCTTTTTCCCAGGTGGATGGAACTCAATTAGCAACAATTATTCCGACGACGCGACGCCAACCCAAAAGTTTTCTCGACTATTTCGTAATTAATTTTGTTTCTACGACCTCGGACCGAACTCGCCCTAACTTGGCTCACCCTTAACATTTATTTAGCAGTAAATTATTTTAAAAGTTTATCGAGTGCTAGTTTCCAAAAAGGAAATAGCTATTGTAGAAGAATTATATCAAATGAAGCGATAAGGGAAACTTTCCAATGGTTTTCACGCCCGCGCCTTCGTAGTGGTCCATAACGACCATATAAGGCCGATTGCTTTCTTAAACTTATCCCATTTGTATCCCCACTGTGAAGGAATTGGAACTTCTTTATTGTGCCAAAGTTGCGAATGAGAGCGCCTATTTCCATTTCTATCGAGCTACTGAGCCGAAACTAATAAATTATAATAACATAACTATAATGCATGGTAACGTGTATCTTCATAGTGGGAAACGGACGAGCGGTTATGAAAGTTTTGAATGATAAATGGGAACGCCACCTTCTTGCAGAAACTTGCCGCGTAGTAAACTGACGCCAACTTGGACATACGAAAATTAAATAAATTACGAATAGCGAAACCGACCTCATCACTTAGCGGAACCAGCTTATGCTGCGGAGAACGGGTAGATTAAAATAAATTCATTACACTGTCTGCCGCTCCGCTGTAAATTTTGTTTCGGAACTTGTATCAGAGCAGTATCAATAGAGCTACTTTTTTTTCACTTTTTATTTGTTCTTTCGTAGTGAAAAAGTATAAAAGTCGGAGCGATATCTACTGACGCTAGCTGTAGAAAGAATCGTCTACCTTAAATAATTTAAACTTAGTTTAAGTACCTGAAGATTCTTTATAACTATTCCAACACCAAAAAGGTGTAATTAACAGCAATCACATTTATAAGTAAGGACATTATTAAGTTTTCTGTACCTCCGTGTTTCAATCCACTTATAAGGCTTGACTAATCTTTTTACACAGTCCTAAGTAACAGTAACCATCAAGTAATGAGTCAGCATAATCAAGGGCTATTCATAACATAAACGGTTATACCGCAATACCCTGCATATTGCTGGAACAACGCGTGAATTGGTCCGCTCGGTGTAAAGTCCCATATTAACATAGTAAGAACCCATTTCCATTATCATCCCCAATTTCGTGCTCGGGAGGCACTTACGCACTTAATGGATCTCGGCTCCCCGTAATTTACCGGGACGTTGGATTGAATAAAATCGTAAATCTTAACACCAACCGAGCGAAGGTGTTATTACGAAGAATGATTCGCACTCTTCTTTGAATGAAAGGATCATCGCTAGAGACAAATTACCTCCATCGAGATAGCTACGGCCTAATAAAACAATGTGCTCAGGTACAAATTACTTTCGTATAATAAAGTTATGAATTCGTCTTTATTACTTATTCGTGTTTATAGCGTACGAAAATAAAATAAAATTACGATCCACAGTCCACAGCAGCGTCTTTGTTATGACTGTTCCTAAACTAGCAACTGCCTCTCAGACTTTATTTTAACGCAACAAAGAACGGAGTTCTCAGTAGAAATATCCAGTTTTACCATTAAATAATTTAGCAAAGTTTTCGTGGGATACAGTAGCATTTTAGAGCGGCTAGACATAATCTTTATTTAGCCGATTGGCTGGATGGTGTGGGGCGACAGGCGGAAAGCATGGCGGATGGCGGACTGCAGCAGTCCACAAATAAACGGAATCAATACCATTACGGCGCGAGCTCACACCGCCACGACCTCACATATATACGAGTGGGCCTGATTGTTATCACATTATTAGGAGAGACATTGTTGTCCAAAGCATACCGATATATATTTTACACTGGGTTTGTTATTTATTGGGAACTTCAAGACTAAGTAATGCTTTCTCGGCATTTAGCCATGTGTTTGCGGTTATATTGACCCCGCGTCCTAACCAAAAGCGATCGTCCCGCAAATACGCGATCGTCGCGTTCATACGAGTATAACGATTAGGACGCGGCCTGTTGCTGGAGACAGTTAATATAATAACAATTATCATCGGACTACAACTCAAGAATTTTGTTCGTAGTTTTATCAAACCAGAATTTTGTTTACTAGTTAAATTAACGATGTACCTATACGTATTTAAAAAGTTTTGACATCACCGGTTTTGCAGAACAAACGCAAAATCCTCGCCAGTTAAGCCGCAGGTAAATTTAAAATGAAACCAAACAATAAAGGCTTTTTATTTGGTTTTGGGGTCACGCGGTCTCCTCAGTGAGCCGTAGAATTGCGACCACCTGATCAATTATGCTCCATGACTTCGCAACAGGACCATTCTGAAACTTTATTTCACGTTAAACCGAGTTATTGGTCTCAGGAACGTGGTAACTAATGTTAGTAAAACAATAACTTATACATAAGTAGTTAACGAAGGTACGAATTCTGTTTTACAAAACATTTAGGTGTGAAGTTCTTGTTTGTAATTATGATCATGATGTAGCCTTTATTCCGAGAACTACCTAAAGATTCAAATACTAATTAATGTAATTGGTTTGTAATTAAGTCATTGTTAAAATTATTTTTATGGCTTTTTCTTTTTCTTTTCATTAAAATCCTTAATGTCTGCTTCGTTTAAACAACAAAATTCATCATCTGTACTATGTTAAGACCAATTTGAAGAACCCAAAACAATTCTAAGATACGTGACTTCAAAGTTTACGAAGAGAGAACTATGCAGACGTATTTGAATTAAGTTCAAACAGCGGTCATGGCGTCCGTTATAAACATGAAGGAAACGCGCTTCTAGAAAACCATAGCCTTACATTGCCTCTACGAGACATGTACATTTGACGGAACATGCAATTCGAAATACATTTTCAGAAGGCCTTTGGGAAATACCAACCAATAAAACATTGTTCTGCGTGTTCCCATGGAGAGCCCATAACTACGTTTGAGCCACGAACCCCGGGTGACTTGTAGTTCCAGCGTGAGCTTTAGGCTTCTACTACATTCCATTAGATGAGCCTCTGTTAGATTGACTGAACAACCGTCGTTGGTAAGCGAGTGTCTACGTAGGGCGAATAAATTACATATGTATGACTGAAATTTTGCGGACGTCCTTAACGCGTGCATTTGTTGGAAACGTTGGCTGGCATCATACCTGAAAGCCAATTCTCGTGATTTAAAACGTTCAAAATCTATTCGCAGTCTCATGTCGGCGATAAACAAATGTCAAATACTTGTCAAAATGTAGGGAAATTTGAGGTATTTTTGACAGGTTGAGACTGAGATCGGACTGTGAACGTTCTTAAAATTACGAGAATTGCCCCTCTGATATCTTTAAAGGCTATAAGGGGTCCGCGTTCTTATTTACCGGGTCGAATAAATAAAAGGCTTATTTATTATAGTTCAGTATTAATAATTCCGATCCAACCTGTCCATTTCTGCCCTCCCCCAGCGATGCCCTTCCGTTTCGCACAGGGCCTAAGCGTGTAGTCGCCGAGTTTATAACTTTTTTAAAGCCCTGGCTGGAGGCCTTAATTTATTAAGACACCCACAGGGAATCTCGAATAAGCAGCTGACATCCCTCTAGGTTGATTTCCAAAGTTCCGAGACGCCAATCATAAAAAAATTAAAAGTTTAGTATTACTTTCGTAATTACTCCTAAATACGATGCTCACCAAGCTGAGTTTAATTTTTATTTATATATTTAATAGTGTTTAGGTATCTAATTATTCATGCCATCAACTTATAAAATACTAGCAGCGCCCCGCGGTTTCACCCGCATAAGTTTCGACTCCATGGGAATATCGGGATAAAAACTAGCCTATGTCCTTTCCCGTGACTCAAACTATCCCTATACCTACCAAATTTCATCTAAATCGGTTCAGGCAACAGACAGTCTGTCTGTCTAAGACAGACATGACTGACACACTTTCTCATTTATAATCTTAGTATGGATTCGCGAAATTTGAAAAACAGCTGTTCTATCCTTTCATTTATGGAGTTAGTAAGCCGTTTAGCGATACTATTGCTATTATCATAATAGTTCCGAAAATAAATCAAAACCAAAAATAAAAGATTTAGAAACTAAACACAAGGAGACAAAACAGAAAAAAGCCTGTTCTTATATTTCCGTAACACCCAACATAACTCGTAACATAGAGTTTACATGCTGACCGTTCACAATACACTGCCCCAGCGCGATTGTGTATACTTTAAACTCACAATATCTGTGCCAAATCTGGTTTTAATTAGTACTCTGGCACTAATTGAAGCTCCACTTAACGCCTTTGATCTTGATATACTTTTTGTTAATTATAAGTATCGAGCTAGTTGTTCTCTGTTGTTTATCTTTTCTCATTCTCTTATTGGCACACGCTGTGCAAGTGAAGTGTTTGCCATAGCTGGTAAAAATGCTAGCGAGTTATCAAGGTTAGTTGATTACGGGGCTTGTAATCAGGGTAACCAAGACAATGTATTTAAGTAATCTCTCAGTCGTCATTCACGATAAACCGACAATAAAAAATCTAAATAAAGGCGAATATAAATCATAACTTCCTCGTTGGTCTGGTGGTCGCAAGCGTTACTACCGAGCTTGAGAACCTGGGTTCGAATTCCAGGTCAGACAAGTGTCATTGGGTCTTTCCATCAGGAATTTCTTAGTAGCAGCATGGAGTTGTAAGTTTTTTGCCCGGTTGATGGCAATAGACTGGCCCCTATTACGCCAATATGGGTTTACTATTGGTACACCTCTACCTAACCCCTCGGGAATATTTCATTTGACATTTGTTATGTATTAATCTAAATTTTCGACCTGAAAACAAACTGGTAATAACTTCGTTTCATTTCGGTGAGGGTGAATATGAAAGCTGCCATTAAATTTACATAAATTAAGAAGTTTTTTTTTTATTATAATGATAATGATATGCATAAACGTAATAGTAAGAATATACGGCTTTTGAAACCTAAAAGGTATAATATATCACTCACGAAAGTTACTTAATTCACGACATCAATTACATTGTAGTTACAAACTTAACTTTACAAGCATTACAAATTGCTCCCTTTCCTTTGATATTCTCTCTCAACCAATTATTTAAACATGCAATAACTTTTGATGTTCGTGAAACATTATTCTCTGAAGTTAGATTTAAGAATAGAAGTATTTATTGCTTTAAAGTTTCAAAGAAAATAATCGTCGACTTCAACAAAGGACTGAAAAGCCCCACGATATAATAGTATAAAGTTTAAAATAAACAACAGTTAACACAAAATAAACCGCTGAAAAATCTTCAAAATCTTTTCAACAAAATAAATGTTGAAACCGGTATTCGTTATATCCGCGCTAACCGAATTTACCGATTAGCACACGGCCCACGGTAGCGGACTAGCGAATTTTACCGATGACTGTACCTAGGGGCGGTATGGCGTACTATGTAGGTAATATGCTTAACGCAAAATTTATAACGAACTTCGGGCACACGTCGATGAGCCCGGGTTAAAACGCTAATTGAGTTTTGATACTGACTGTACTAATTACAAATCTTGTTACATGAACAAAGTTTTCTAAAAATCCTGATTAAATCTTATATAACTGAGCTTGTTATAAAGCTACGAAGTTTTTTTTTTGTAATAAAGTTATCCTGATTTTTATTTACTGCGGTCCTTGGTACGGTTTGAAATAAAATTGTCTAACAAGCAGGAATACTTAAGTATTATAAGGTCGTATTTTCGAATTCATTAGATAGCTAAGTTCAACCAAAATCATTCGAATACTTAGCTCTTTGTAGGTAGCTATAACCAAGGGTCTCTCTACCTCTCTTCTTCACTGCGAATTTTACAGGGTCAAATTAAATTAGCTAGCGAAACTTTACAGACGTGATGGGTATCGATATCTAAACACGACAAAATAAAAATAGTTAAGAAAATCTGTTTATTTTTTGGTTTATCGTGTTTAGATACCGATAGTTACGTCAGTAAGATTTACAAAAAAAAACTGACCATTATAGGTACTGATATTTCAAGTGACTACACTAAGAGCGGTTTCGCACTACTTCCGATCCGAATCCGAATTAAAGATCCGTCTTCAATCCGAATTGGGAATGTTCTAAATTCGGACGGATAGAGTTCGGATCTAGTGCGCAACTCCTCGTACAAATAGGACTATGGTCACTTACTTCAGACCGGCATTTCTCGGATTCGGATTCGGATCGGATGTAGTGAGAAACCGCTCTAAGAGTGGGTAATTTCACGTCCATTTGACGCACGCGTAAACGTAAAAAATGGCGCTAACTATCATAAAAAAAGCGTTGTTTCAAATTACAATTACAAACTGCTATTAGAAACCCCAAAAAAAAATTATCAAATTAGTTATTTTTTTATTTTAAGTCATGTTTAGATATCAGTGCCCATCACGACTGCGGAGTTTCACTAGCGAATTTATTTTAACCCAGTATTTTTTCCGTTATTGGTTTAATCCTAATAAAAGAACCATTCATTATACGAAACGAACCATTTAAGATAATATATCAGGACTAAAATATGCCCGTTCTTCAGACAATACTTTAAGCCGACCTTGTCCCTCGGGTCGACGGGTTCCGCTTAACGTCTTCTCTAAATCCCAACTTTTTCCAGCGATCATTCATTACAGACTTGTTCTAGGTAACCAATATATAAGTTCTAGAGAAGCTCTTTGAATTACATTTCTGTTGCAATTGGTTGCTTTATTCAAATCTTATCAAATAGCAGATGACATTAAGAGCGTTTACGCCGTACGGCATTTCATACAAACTTTCAAGCCCTTGTTTTTCGAAATGAGTCAACCGATTATAATGAAACTTCATACGTTGCAGCATACAAAGTTACTTAAGAACATTTTCATTTATTAAAAGGCGTTGTTATACGTCCGTGTACGACCTTATTTTTAGTTTACCCTAAACTTCTCATGGTCCCATTGTAAAATAAAGAAAAAACTAAGAATGTTTATTGCAGACCAAGTCATGAACCCACCACACAAAAACAATGTAGGTAGGTTATTAAAAAAAAATACAATAATATCTAATGCATAAACTAACGCCTTTCGTCTCTTGCACATTAAAAATACAAGATGTTCATAATTAGGGTAAACAAAAATTAAGCATGTAGGTACAGTTACAACAACCGAAAATGTTCGAAGCGAAAGTCTATTGTTGTCAAGACATTGTGATTCTAAAGTATTTTAGAAAAACATCTTGTGAAAACGGTCCGATAAATGGTAGTATCGAAACGACGCGCGACGCCGTAACAAACTGTCGTATTAATTTGCAGCAACAGCGTGCGATAGCGACACGCTGCGCTGATGGTCAAACAGGCACTGGCTAATTGAATTTCCTCGAGGGCCCCAAGCTCTATGAAATATTTCACCGAGACTGCATAATCCTACTATGCGATTTTTGCGTGTTCCGTTCTCTATGAACTAGATGTTTAAATATACCGTGATTTGCATATACTCATCTTCATTATTCCAAACAAACGGTTATTATTTTATGTTAAACTTTTAGTTATAATCGACTTCATCTATCCATAACAACATTTGCATGAATGAGGTCCTCACAACATTTGAGTTGGAAACTTTTGTAACACTACCACGTGCGCCAAGTTATCTCAACATTTATTGATTTAAAACTTTCCGACTGCGCCGAAATATCATAAAACACACGCATGTTTTAGTCCATAATACTGTACTGAAACTGCGCTAGTTCGGAAAATATAGCCGATAGGAATAAACACGGTGCACGGGTTCCTGACGAATAGTACCTATACATTCGTCAAGTTTACTTTCCGCGACCACCCCGGTCGTGTGAATACTCGTACCAACGTAATTTATTCCAGTGCAACTTTGGAACATTTTGATGAAATTCAGTGCAGGTAAAGGATATTAGCTATACATCAAGGTGTCGGTAGGTCGTGGGGCCGGGGGCAGCTCACACACCGAGGCACAGGTTCACGCACAGCTGCCCATCGCCCGTAATCCGATTACCGGCACTGCACTGTGTCGCTTCCTGTTCGTACCATCAACAAAGTACGCGGCAAATAGTGTCTGATGCTTGTTTGATACATTGCCATAACAGCTTTACTTCTACATACACTTACATCACTCTCAATAAAGTCAAAAAGTAGCGCTTCCGCAATGATGGCGTTTTAATAGGTGGCAATACTTTGACATCCACATTAGTTTACCTTATACACCATTTCGCAACTAGTAGTTCACTATAAGAGAGCTCGTTCAAAATAATAAAATGACGTCATAAATAAACTTTCATTAAGATACAGAATGAGTTAAAGTAGCAAGTGCATATAACAATTCCGAAACTGTGTTCACACATAAAGTAGTTGACAAGACTGACGTTCGCTGAGTCTGCCCCTATCAGCCTCCCCTTTGTCCCGAACTTAGTAAACAACTTTGGTAAAATAATGTAAAAGGTGTTCTGCAATTCTAATTTTGTTCATGCGTCAGCACTAGACTTATTTTTGCTCCAAGAGTTACTTACTTAATGATCGGAACATCATTCTTGATTGATTAATCAAAGACGACAATAGGGGTGGTACAAAATAGCATATATTTTTAGAATAATCGATCTAAATGCGATGAGTTGTAAGGAAGTTTTATATCAGGCACACTTAAACGATGTCTAGACTGTAGACACTTAGAATAACTACTTTCTTATACTTTGCCATGCTTTTGAAAACCTCTTTCAGATGCGAAACAGGCAAAATGAAGTGTCAAGAATTTAATAACATGAAAATAAGTATTCACCATGGAATAAAAGAAATTAGAGAAAACGAATTCATTTCCATTCTTCCTCTAATTACACTTTTTGCCTCACAGTAACGCCTGGCGCGGTTTAAACCGGCAAAACTTTATGAAAAACTTCACTTGCATACAAACTAGTTCCATTTGCGAGTGTTTTGAAACAAGCGCCGTTTTACCCGTAAGGTTTTCGATGTGGTTTCGACATGCGCCAGTACAATTAGAATTTGCAATCGAAATTTGCTCCGGCAGCGTAGGGCGCGTCGTTCAGCGTCGGGCAGTGTTGGGTAGCGGGCGATGGCCTGTACACTCGGCGTTTTTATTTTCTACGCCTATACCCACTAGCATCGCAGTTCATACTCAGTAAGGGTTCGTTTTTTTAATGAAGGTGAGCTTAGTGTCTATTAGGTAGGTATAAGAGTATTTTTGCAATAAGTGCGTTAATATAATACAGCATGATGGGACATCAACTAGCAACCTTATAACCACGGGTGGATATCTATGGGTTCAATAGATGATTATGAACCCCCTGCGTTGAAATTTTTCGTCGGTAATAAAAAAAACTTAGATGTTCAATACATTTTGACCGTGTAGGTATAGTACCTACTTTTCTATGAATCTACCTACTTGTTTTGATATCCCGCCATGTATTTCTGCCAATTGCAATCAGGTAAAAATTCGTGAAATTCGTTATAAAATTTTATCTTTTTTTTTTTAGTAAGAATTTTTAGAATCGATCCGCAATTTGAAGTCAGTTAATTATATAAAGACACTGCACTTATAGCCACAATGCATCCCATGACAATTCCACTAAGCCACCACTGAAAAGTCATAGGAAAGAAAACGACGCATTTCGTTTACTAGAAGTTTTACCAGTAATTTTGGTTTAAAAACGAAACTACTGAACTGACACTACTGGTGGTGCGGTTGGTAGTGTTATTGCCAAAACATGCTGATTTGGATGGGACCAATCTAAAAGTATATTATAATATCCTTTCAAATAGAAAAATAATTTTGTAAATTGGCTTATAAATAAACGGAGTTCTGAGGTAACAAACATGAAAAACAAACAACCGAATTGAGAACCTCCTTTTTTTTAAGTCGGTTAAAAATACCTTTCACGCCTTTACTCTGCCCTTGCCTGACACTGGAATTTACTGCAGCCTTGATTTTGTTGAAGATTTTCTTTTGCGTCACGCAATTTTATTTGTCTATTTTACAAGCAGATTTATTTTAAACGCTTCTCTGAGTAAACTACCCCAACGGCTTTATCGTATCAAATAAAACCTTCACATGGACCGAATGTGCTAGCGAAAACAGCCTGTGTATTTTAATTTATATTTAGTACACGGCTATTTGAGAATGCGTCGTATCTTCACGAACTGGCAAAACATGCAGCGGCCCGCATTGAATCAGTACAGTAAAGTAAAGTTATCTGCCATCGTGGACTTTAGATGGGAAACAAAGAGCTTTACTGCAGCACTCTTCAACTCATCGTACTCAATTCATTAGCACGCGTGTGTCTATATCCAAAACAAACGAATAATAGACTACACTGTAATCGTCACGAATTTTATGTTCATGTTTCAAGTTGTTCCTTGAAATGTTAAAGGAATAATGTCCGTAACCTCTTGTGGCTTTGTAAGCTTTGAATTATTTACACGAGGTTTTGGGGAACAATACAAATGTTTGTAATTAAATTGTTGGGCATTGAAATAGGGCGACACAAGTACTTTGGATAAGGTTTAGGCTTGATGTAACCTATAGGTGGTTTGTCTCACTTTGTAACCTTAGTTAGAGGTTCAATAAAATAGTTATACCTAAAATGTTCTGCAAACGTAGTTTTAAATAAAAATAGTGTTCTGCCTAATAAGGCAATCTCTTTGTGTGGTCATAAATTGCTTGACTATTAAAAGTTAGGGTTCTAGAGACCTCGCTCAATATTCAATATAGAAGCAACCAAATAGGTAGTACGTACATAATTAATGCATGTTGAATTTCCAAATAATTAACTTATCAGTCACATATCAGATACCTTGTTATGTAGCAAATGAACAGTCTAACTAAATCCTGCAAGTCGACTATAATACCTACTAACATGACCCATCGGACTAACAAACACTAATTAACCAAATTCCGACAATCATACAGGAACTCGACACATGCATAGAGAGAGATGACGCTGAACATGTACAGACGGCAACAGTATCAGTTCTCCCCTTGAAACACGGCACACTATTATAATCCCTATTAAGCCCCACATATGTAGCGTGCCAAATTCCATTAAAGTCAAATGTATCGAACACGGAATGTTTCAGGTATGTAGGTAATAATGTAATATAAAATGTATGAAGTTTCCGGTGAAACATTGTACCTATAGGTAGAGGTACCTACTACATCGATATTACGGAATCATTACAAACAAACCCAACTATGCAAAAAGCAACTGATTTTGACTAACCCTAAGTGGGTATTGTTAATACATACTACAACAAAGCATAATGGGAACACCAGCGAGACAAAAAACCAAGTGTTTCAGTAAAGATTTCAACAATTTAAGCGCCCATTTTGCTCAATAAAGTCCACAATTTGCGAAAAGAAAAAGAAACCTCGCGTAATCGGCGAGTGGACGCGTTATTATGAGCACCCCATTAAACTTGTCGCAAGTTGTGTATCACGGATGTGTAGCGGGACCTGGGACGGCCAAAATATTCAATTGGCGTATCCTACATTGGCCACCGGCCAGGCGCCCCTGCATATTGATGTGCCAACTTTTACCGCCGACTCAGCTCATCGACGCAAACTTCACCCGCCAACCTGCCAAACTATAGCCTATGTGCTGAACGTTGATCGCTTGAGTTTAATGACGTGACTTCAGGCTAACAAAATGTCCATTACGATACGCACTGACGGGTCGCTCCCCATGAAGCGCATGTTATTAGAAATTCCGTGGATATTGAAATATCGGGACGCTGTAAAAGTGCTTCATCCCATGTTAAAATTTATCACTATTTCAAACGAGTTTTTCGTAAAACATTTTGTTATTGGAGGAAACCTTGTGAGGATAATTGGAAACGGTGCCAGTTGATAAACCGAAAGCCTTTTTATATTTTCCTTCCCTCTCTCTCTTTTTCTGATTAATTTCGTTATGAGTTCTACGACAAACATCATCAAAATATTCTGAACCTTATCTCAGTTGTTTTCATCGGTAGGTACCCACGACTAGTCTTAATTTGGAAACTTAGCGAACGAAATCAGTAGAGAGTTCAATGTTTAATTTCAAGACCCAGCCAATTATATATTTAACACATCAATAAATAATGTCGTCTTACTAATTGAACCACCTAAATTGAGACAACAACAATATTGCTTTATCCGCCAACCTTCTCTGGGGACGGCAAAAAGCCGTCGATTCTTCATAAAGTTTTCCAATATGACAGAGATTATTATGGCGGCACGAAAAGCAAACTATCGGTTTTCATAAATCGAACAAAGATCAACTTTGATTTGATGGATGACTCGGCTGCGTTTGCGTTCCCAGAGGCTCTCGCGATCCGAACCACGGGAAACGAAATGGGTCACGACTAGAATTAATGTCGTTTAAAAATACTTGTTGATTTATGTGCTGCACTGTTTGTTTGAAACTAGGGTTTGAATCCAATCAAGTGAAGGTAAAATAATCTAAAAGAAAACGTAATTAGGAGCGTTACTCATCTAGTATTGATCTCGCAGATGTATAAGTACTTTTTTTCAGCACTACAACTTTCTAAGTACCTACTCTCTTTATTATTAAAGAAAATACAAAGAGTTTATTGTTATCGTCCCTTGCACTCAAACAGTTACTATAACGAACGAGTTCGAGTTCTTTATCAAAAAAATGGAAATATTGAGAACAAAGAAACGTTTCAAGTTTAAAAATAAAGCTCCGTTGACGCTTGCCGACAATTACAATATCAAAAGGATCGACTTTCTTACTGCGCGCGTTTCTTACATTTATATCTAGGTATCTAATATTCTTCCCCGAGCTACCTTTCTTCAGATCTATTAATATTATATCTTAAATATCTGTTTATCCCTTTCTCTTGATATTAAAACTAATATTTGCCAAGAATATAGTTAACATGTAAATTGCTATAAGAAAACACAGGGTAAAAAACACTTTTCTTTTACGTAAGCAGCTTTTACTAAAAAGGCGTTCAGGTTTTCACACAATAGTCTCAATACCTACCTTAATAATTCTTCGTTTGTTATTTTTTGCTATTTGTTATCGAATGGGGATAAAACTTACAACCATACACAAATTAGGGCAACGTAATTTCGTATACAACAATCATATACGTACGATCTTCCAAAGCTACAGCAACCCTCCGGAGACGCTTAAGCATAGTGAATTAACAATGATCCAAGTCATTACAAAGTGATATAATAATTAGCTCCAGAACCTAATAAGCGTTGGATAAATTTGCATTTACTACTTCAAGATAATGAGGAATTTTGTTAGAAATTACGGCAGCTCACTGGACCGCGCTCAAGTTTGCTACGTTCGTCGTTCTTCGCGTACTTCGCGGACTCGCGGTGCTTGGAAAGATCGGAAACATGAAAGTTTCGCTGGCTCAACTCGTTTTACGGGCGCCGCTATCACGCCCTAGAGGCCTAACCTCTTTCTTACAACTTTAAAGTCCTTACTTTTGTGAATAACTATAACGTCTGGAACGTGTTTGTAATTACGTAATGGATGACGTGGTACTTATGTAATTATTAAGGGAGAAGTTTTTCGCAAGATGTGCAGGTAAATGTTTTACTATTACACTTTTTTATTAATTATGCATGAACCATAATATAAATGACAAATATGTGCAGTGACTGGGCAGGTCCACTTAAATCTGTGTTGGTTGGTTCTTTCTTCAAAAGACCATTTCAGACACCAATCTAATTGGTCCTCCCGTGATCTGCCTGGACTATAAAAGAGACTGTGACCTCTGAGTTTCTTTCGGTCTTTCTTCTCAGAGTAGACCGGATAGGAAACACTGAACTCATCTAGTTTTAAAACATAATTTATTTTAGACGTGTAAAAGTGTTTGTACAAACCTACTTACAGAAATAAAATCATATATCATCTATATACCCATTTTCTGATTGCGTAGTGTTGACCTTATTACTGCTCCGCGCGTAACCTATGTGTTACGATACAATAGAAAATCAATTGTGTCTCATTAGCGGAGCTTAATGAATTAAAATAAATAACTATTTTGCTATTTCATGAACTAATGACTGTTACGATTACACGAATTTCAAAAAGCTGATGATTAATTTTGGTTTTAAAACCAAACTCATTTACATAGAAAATATTAATTACATTTTTAGTTCATTAAAATGAAATTCATTGATGATATACATTACATAGGTAAATACCTACTACTGTGTACCTGTAGTGGGTACCTGCTACTAATTCTATCTATGTTCGTTGTATCCAGTAGTTCTGTGGTCTCTATAGGATTGTGGAATTGCGGCCCATTGCTTTCGATTAACATAGATCGTCCCCCGCCTGACTAGAACTTACGGGTTCACGTAAATTACGAGAGTAACTTACGCGGTTGTAGGCGTAGATACGATACTGTCTGGATACGATGGGTCTTCCGCTTAATTTTTATTAAGGCGACTACATGACCTAAAACGCGGTCACTATCGGACTGCATAGAAAAGAAAGAGAAGCGCGATGACACAACGCTGGTAATTTATTGCAAAATATGAAACCATCATCTATTGTTGATTTATCAAACACCAAACAAATAAAAACCGTATACTAAAATTCGGGGAATTAAATTGTCTTTTCTATGGTGAAAGTTTTATGAAAATACACCCGATAGTGTTTGCGTGATTATCGTTTTTATGTCCGCGGTAGACATTACTTTACAAATTAATTACACTATGTTAAAAAAATATGATTGCAATTATTCACATATCAAATTAAGAAGCAAATGGTCTAGTATAACTTTTTTTTTTTTTCAAAGAAATCAGTCCGGTCGATTAGACGTGATGTTGAATTTAAAATCATTAGAAGTCGTATAGGCGCCTTAAAGTAAAAGTCAAACAATATTAACGATATAAAGCAAATCGCCAATTGATAAATTCCTACGTACCTATACGTACTTTGTGCCTGTGCCATATTATGTAATCCTAATTTAAATCCTTCGTTATTTATTGGTCTATTCTGTAAATATCTCACCGTGATTTTTCACAGAATAGATCGTCTAAATCGCCAATGCGTCCATCAAAACTGTTACTACTGAAATACTTAAAACAAGTACTTGATTTTCGCTTCGATTCACAACCCACGCAAAACAAATCATACTTCCTGTTCGGCCGTCATTCTTTAAAGTTATCAAATATGATATATCAGGAATTGTGCTGGAAGTAATGAGACGCGGGAGTATGAAATAGTCATAAAGTGTGTCATGCGCAGCGAGAGCGCACATCTCATGATTATATGACACTTTTACACTTTACGACGGCATTAGCTGCTGTAACAAAACTAAATGGTTTTATTTAACCGCGGTAAACTTAATCTTTCTATAGCGTGTATCAGAAATTTGTGGCCATATATAAGGCTGTAGTACAAACCATTAAACTGAACTACTTTCGACTGGAAGAATAACTGTTCGGCTGTTCCATACATTTGGGTCGAGTAGGTATTGAACTTTTGTATGTGATAGATGATTACTTTGATGGTCTGTACCTTGTCTCTTAAATATGACCACGCATTTCGGATACACGCTATTCTATAGATCAATAAATTTTTAAATCAGGTAATCATTCTGATTTGCTTACACAAACTATCACAAGAATGAATTCATTAACAAAATATAATATATGTATGTATTTTATTAAAACTTCCAAGCATATTATACGATTGGCCCACCGAAACTAATATTAAATCACCTCCTATAAACACAATCTTCGCACAAATTGCTCGTGTAGTGAATTTGCTTTCATTAAAGTAGTAGGAGTGGCTTTAATGACTTGCCCATACTATGAATATTCAACGGAGCTCATATTGCCAGATGAAGCTTCAAAGGGTTTATCTGAGCGATAAATGCTTTAATTCCTTGAAGCATATAGTTATTAACAAGCTCCACGATGCATTGAAAATTATGTTCTACGCAGTCAACTATATTATATACAATTTATTACAGTTTTGCTGTCTAAAAAATGTCTAACTTTAAAAAGGCACTTTACGTGATAAAATATAGTTCAAAAATAAGTAATTTAAAGTTTTAATGTATTTTATAGTAGTTTTTGTTAAGATATTACGACCGTCTTGAGAAGTTATATAAAAGTTTTTACAACAGGTATCAAAGTCCTTCATAAGACCAAAATGATCACTGACTGACTTTTCTATACAAAGAATATTAAAAAAAATATTTGCCGCAAAAGAAACTTATTCAAAAAAGAAGATAGATGAGGTTCCACAAAAATATAAACCCTAACTAGATTCTCGGAATCCGAATAAAATAGTTGAAACCACAAATTACTAAAGGAAACAGGACAAAGTCGGATTCAACAAAGAAAAGGGCGGATAAAGCAACAAAGTGCGTAAACAAGGGGTCTCATCGGTTTTATTTGAAAAGTTTCGATGATCACGGTTTACTACCGCCACTCCGCCCCACTTCCACGAACAACGTCTTCATTAGATAACATCAGCCCAGAAATTTACATTATCTTTGGTAACGGTATTCTCTTGTGTTGACGTGACGAAAAGTTGCACAAAACTTACCAGAAAACAGCAGATTGTGATTGAAATAAGACCTAAATGTGTCACTAAACACACCCAAAACTTCGCTAATGTTATAATTCATTAGGCATCGATACTTACGCTCACAAAAATATTGGCAAAATTCCTAAACCCTAAATCATAATACTGCGTAATAAATAACCCTTCGCTGGCTGGAGATGTAGAAACTATTGTTGTCATATTTCTCGATCACAATGGCAAACAAAACTGCTTGTATTTCAATAGTTGCTGAGATGACGAAGCGCTTAGCGCAAACGGCTCTCATAATCTATTCCATCAATGGAGTCAGATAAGACTGTTCCGTCATTATTGGGATGTAATTAATCCTTGTCATTGTTACCTTCGTCTGCAGATCTGCTCCTCACAGACAGACTCTCTCTTTGTTACACTCCATTACGTATTTTCCTTTATGACGTTCGCAGTGATACGCGAAACATCTTCACTGAATTAAGTTTTGCCATAATAATTATTCCTTTTTTTTCTTTCGATGTTCGTAATGGAAATCTTAGATAAGCCTTCTAACAAAATTATCTTCATAAAACAGCTTAGTAAAATCGTTACCAATATTTACACAGGCCCGACTTTCAATTCTCAATTCTTTATTGCGTACCTTAATATACAGGCTATATAAAATTGGTAGGGAAATAATTATAGTACTTTATTTGATTAATAACAATTCAACAAAGAAATTATGAAACCATTATTTTCATCTTGCAAACCAAAATAGATTGAACTTATTTCCCAAAATGAGATTATTCTAAAGTGCCTAAATTGAGGTAAATTAAACAAGCGGATATATTCCATCTTTCTGTATTCAAACAAACGCACATTTACAAATCGGATTACCGCAACAAAGCCAAAGCAATGTAGGTAATCTAAAATGAACAGAAGAGAACAATATAAAGCACGGTTATCGGAAGCACGTCTCACTCGTATATCTCTTTTGTAGGTGAGATTAAAGAGGCGATGGCGTGGGCTGATGCCATCCATCTCCGTTAATGCTGTATCGACGGCTCCATCCAACGGCTGTGAGCAGCGGTGTGATGCACGGCCGCATCAAGTGCGATGATATTTATTGGGAACTAGCTTTTGGCCACTGCCTCCCACGCCTGAATTGTGGTAGTACGTGGATGCTTTATGTTCTAGCTAGAGCCTTCCTCGATAAACGACAGTGCTTTCATCCGTTTTGTCAAGTTATGTCTACACTATTGGCGCAGTGGCTGAGAGATTGCTTACGCTCTTCGGAGCTGGGTGCAATTGCCTTATTAAACAAATGTACTTATCTTTAGTTATACCTGCTGTCTCAAGATATTTGTTAAGTTTCGGCTTTGTAAGATATATATCTGAAAACGCTACCACGATACCTACATGAGCATTAAGTAGAGTGCTGTAAAACTTTAGTAGGTACAGATCAATCAGTTTAAATATTTCTTCAGAAGTTATCCTACAATAAGCGTTGTTTGTTGGAAATTCATGTATTGATTGAACTGCTGCAAATATCTGGCATGGCAAAGGAATCCTATTTTAAGGCAACTCGTATGCATGACTCGCCCCAGACACATTCAAATATCCATTTAGCAAATGCACATTTTAACGACATTCGGCATTTGCCAAGAGCGATTTTTTCACGGATATTAGAGAACGCTAACCACGTTACACATTTTACACAAATGTTGGAAAATAGTAGGTAGGTAGCTTTGCAAATAGGTATCAAATTTTGCATTGTGCCCGTAAATTAGATTTTAAATATTGTCTTCAAATCCAGGGTTGAGAATTGAGGGTAATTTTACACTGGTTCAATATAAATAAACTTATAATTTACAATCAAAACACAACCGACTTGGGTGTTTTTTTTTTTTTTTTGTAAACATGGGTTTATTTTTAGCATTCTAGCTGTAGTACCTACCCCATATTGCTTCCATAACTACTCATATTCAGATAACATTACCCGTCACGTCTGCGAAGTGTCGCCAGCTAATTTAATTTGACCCCGTATATTGGTATACAGACGAATTGAGAACCTACTCCTTTTTTGAAGTCGGTTAAAACTTATAAAGGAACATTCACATTGGTAAAAGAATACCCTCGGGGAAAGACTAATAAAACTAAGAGCCAACGGTAAGTATACGAAGTATTCAAAAGAAATAAAATATTCACAACTTCATCAGAACTGAATTAAGTCGTCAGTAATAACAATAAATAAACAGAAACCAAAAAATAATTTGTATGTTTTTTTTTATTGTTTTCTTACAAATACACTCCATTCATAATCACGTACACTTAAATAACCATATTATTGCACAATGGTTGGCTAGTCAGTCGGTTGGTTCAGCACCAGGGGTCGGCTTCTACAAGGTACACTCTCCTGGAACAAGAAACATCATGTATTAGAGAGATGTTCAAAGGAACATTGTCTATAGGATGCAAAAGAGTGCTCTTAAAGTTTAATCTTGTGTTAGAAATTATAACCAACACCAAAGTAGGTACTGTAATCAATAATCTCTAATGCCGGGGTACAGTGCGGTAAATTATTGTGTAACACACTAACAATAGCAATGGCTAACAGACACATTTTTCGAGCATATAAAGCAAGGGATTAGCAATATCCTTTAAAATTATTCAGATTTTGGACGAAAGTGTGTTACGCAATGAGCGTGCAGATTGGTGAAACTTAACATTAATTGTAACACAATAACTAAGCAGTTTCAACGTATGTTACATTAATTAATATTACGTCTCACCAGTCTGCAACAGGGAACAAGGTCTTAACTCAAGATGTAATGGAACAAAACACTGTCAATGATATTGATGAACATTGTGGTCGGTGATGTCATAAACTGAGTGTGCAGGGTGCTACATCCTTCCTAGAAATTATCCTAGGTGCGTGTGTAAAGACTTTTGTGGTTACCTAAGTGTCTATACTTGTCAGTCAAGGTATAGTTTTACCGAGAATTCCATAACACCAATAGTGATGATTATGAATCTTTTTTGTTCAAGATATCTACCTTATTTACTATGATAGGACCTCGTTACGCTGGCCAGGTACTTATGTAACGCCATCATATGGATTGATTTGAGTTTATTATGATAAGAACAATATATAGAGAATTTTGTTTGTTATGATTACATGTGTTTTCTAACAGAATTGTTTTTGTGTGTAATGAAATAAGTTTCTTTTTGTGGGATATATTTGAATGTTGAAGTAGTTATGCTAAAAGTTAACCGTAATAGCGCCTGAAATAAAGAAATACCGTTTATGTAAATAAATATGTACATTAGTATCATTATTATTCGGATGATCGATAATAATTAAGGTCTCAATCTTCAAATGGCCTAATGGTCTTTAAATGGCGAGACGAGCTGGAGAAAACAAACGATCAGTGGTCCACTTTAGCCCTGGATCGAAAGAGTTGGAAGTGATGGGGATAGGCTTTGCCCAGCAGTGGGATGAGGCAGGCTAACAGTAATAATAACAGATAATAACCTTTTAGTAACATAATGGGGATCAACGTCAGAGGGAATGATTATTCCAAAGGTAGAAATTAATTTTACTTTTTTTAATATGACATGATCCGTATAAAATACATACCTGTAACCACCACCATGTCCGTATCCTCCGTAGCCGCCGCCGTAGTATCCACCATAGCTGCCACCGTAGCCGCCTCCGTAACCACCATAGCCGCCTCCGTATCCATAGCTCCTGCCGTGCGAGAGGGCTTTTCCAGCGATAGCACCGCCGACGAAGCCAGCCTTAGCACCGATCAGACCGGCACCGACCAGACCAGCACCCAAACCCAGAGCACCGACGCCGAGGGCACCAGCGCCGAGAATACCAGCACCTGGTCAATGATGAAAAAAAATACGTAAGACCGTGCGTAAAACTAACAAGTAAGAGATATGAGTATTTGACTACCATATTTTCTATTCTCAATGTCAAATACTTCTGTTTGGTGAAAGGTAACTCAATTCTGAGTAATGTTTATGCTCGTCTGTGGTCGTGAAATATACCTAGGTACACATCGACTATGTAAGTAATTTTGTCGGTACAATATGAAATCATAACAATACGGCTGTTCCCCGAAGGGCTGGCACCCGAAGGGCTAAAGACAAAGTTGTACTGTAGTACACAAATTCTGCTAGCGTTTAAGTTAAAGTTTATGTTTAAGTCCGCTTATTTGGGTATGTAATTTTAATATTAAAAAAAAAACAATAAATAAACTAATTTAAAATATAATGCCGCCCAAAACGAACATTGCGTATACTAATCTAGAACCGTTTTGTGCTCTAGTGTTATGTATTTCACGGATTAAGAACATAACATTATACCTATACATCTATATATATATAAAATTCAAAGTCCTGACTGACTGATTTATCAACGCACAGCCTAAACCGCTGGTCCTAGAGACATGTAATTTGGAGGGTGTGTTCATTGTGAAGAGTAGGTATCCACTAAGAAAGGGTTTCTCGCAATTCCACCCCTAATAGGGTAAATGGGGGGAGGGTGAAATTTCACGCAGACGAAGTCGCGGGCAGAAGCTAGTTAAATATATGCTAATACTCAAACTTTGTTATGGAGTCGTAAGAAAGAGTTTCATTTAAAATTAAAATACATAAACCTGCAGAACAGGTCGAGAGTATGTATCTGATTGACAACAATATCTTTAACATAAAACACCAATTTGCATCAAGCAAATCTTTGCTTGATGTAAAATAGGTTATTTTATCGTCGGTCGAGACAAAATTAGTTTCGTACCGTATTATATTTTATTTGTGTAGTCAAAACTTTACTGCATTATTTCCAAGGATAAAACTTGTATAAAAAATAATAAATATTCTCATAAAAACGACGTTACGAGCGAAAGTTTCTAACCACTCTTACTAGCCAACCATAAAAAAATGAATAAAATCCGAGGGAAAATATTAAACAAACGCGCGAGGTGACACGTAAACCAGAATTTAGGTGAAAAATATACAAGATTATCTTATAATAAATAGACAACGTACCTAATTGTTCATAAAAATAAATCTTCGTACAGATTTGCATTTACGAGTGGTACGATGTGGTACCCCACGTCAGACCCCACCCGTGGTCCCCAAACTCCACCGGACCACGCTCTATACACATCTTTATGACGGCTTTAATTCCTTTATTTACTCTGCTTTTATTATTTTATAGCTTTAGGAATGACGGTTAAAGTTCAAGGTCTTTATGTGAAGATACTGTGTTGTTGTTAACACCGGTTCTCTTATTCAAAATATTAGCATATTACAGCTTTATGGACAGCCGCCTCCGTAATGATCCGTCTAACGTCTCTGTTACGTTATATGACGTCATCAATCTCTACCTCTAGGGCTAGAAAGTGAGGTCTTAAGGGATCGACATGACGTATTTGTTACGCAGTATCCATTTCTCATCAGCCTTAGCCATTTATGCGCAACACGTAACAATGTTCCATGGGGGATTCCATAACATGACTGATTATTGACTGCTCAAACAAAGTATATTCCAACTACCAGTATTTAAACAGTATTTATTGTTTTCGCATAAATTAACGAACCACGATTCTGCTTGGTCGGCATGATTGGACAAAATCAGTTGACGTAGAATTTAGTAAGTAAGATTGCTGTTAAAACAAATTTTATTTAAATGGGCCTACTTGTTGGTGCTAGTTAAAATGAATAGAAGATCTTTTCAATCAAGTTGCTCAAAATCTTCTCTTACTTTTCATAAGAACGCGTTCTAATGTATAATTTATTCGTATGAAAGTTTATTATTTAATAATGAGTACATTTTTATAAAGCAAAGTCTACGGCCGGTCTTCAGCAGACCTCAAAGTTAAAATATCCCTAATGCATTTCGCATTGACTGTTTTATTCATGAATTTGTTTATTCATATTGAAACAGTACTTTGACACTTGTAATTCAATATAAATATTTATGAATCATAACGAAAAAATTATATGATGGTAAACTTTTTACCTAATTACTTTTTAGAGCTTTTCGCTTGACTGTACATACCATATTTTCTGCTATTTTAACATATAAACGAGCAATCTCTTACGTGTGTACGTGTGTATAAAAGTTCGGTCATAACGAAAAGGTAATGCGTAAACTGTGGGACTGAAACACGTAGGTTTCGGTACTTTCAGTTTGTGGGTAGGTGATTACTGCGACATACCGCGGAGTTTCTGATAAAAAAGACAATATATGCCTAACTAGCAGCATTACTAGTATAATATTATGTACAGACGCCAGCACATCAAGCTATTACAATCTGTAAAATTTCTTTAATAGGTTTTCAACTTTATTGCTATAGCATGAGGTTCAAAGTTAATTATATTTCGGGTGTTATTTATAAAAATAATTGCTATTCAAAATTACAGTTTGACCGCGTAAGTATTGCTCTTTTCTTTGAAATAGCAGACTTTTTTTTGATAACCAACGAAAAATTTCGACCCTAGAATCATGTGCTGAATTTATGGTTACAGTTTGCGCGTCCAAGTTCCTGCCACACTATGAAAATAAAAAGAAACTATAATATTGGAATTCGTTATTTATTACAAAAGATCTAAAACCTTATACTTTATCTGAGCTTGCATTAAATAGTCGAAGAACGATTGAAATTATATAATAAAAGCAACATGACCAAAAGTATGTTCTCAAAAACTATCCGCATAAACATGTTTATTAAAATTTAATTACTTCGTCGACAAATGTTGTTGTCGCACCAAAAGCATTTTCATCTCTCATGCGAAGAACGAAAATATACTGAAATACAATTCATAGCTATTTGAACTTTCGTGTCTGTATGTAAAACTGTAATCACAACCCTCCAGCGGGGATTTCAACTCTGTTCTCATCATTGCAATATTTCATACCAAGAGTGCGGTTGTAACAAATCCTCCAGCAAGTAAGAAAAGTGTGAGATATACAAACTATGGCGAGTGGTGAACACTTGGGTCGCCACTACATCATCGTTATTCCACAATTTCTACATAAGCGGAACGTTTGCTCTGTAAGCTTTTTATCATATGGATGTTACAATTCAAACTTTCATTGGTTTAATAAAAATGCCTGTAAATAAAATGATACGAACTATTCTCTGTTTAATGGAATACGCAACAATCAGTCAGTCCGTTTTCAATGTTATTTAGAAACGGTGCTGATTCTGTTTTTTTAAACTAAATTTAAGTCCAGTGCATCTATTTCTTACTATAAGAAAAGGACAGATCATAAATATTAGTTTAGTCCTGTCAAATTAATCAGCGCGTGACGTAAATTGACGTAATTTTAGTAGGCAAGTTTTTAATCACGTTTAAACTTGTATGGAGTACTGTCTAGAGACCATATTATAAAAAAAAAAACATTGAGGCGATTGAGAGTGTTCAACAGAAATTCCTACGTGCTAGGTATGCATTTTAGATGTTTCGGATATTACTTGACATATCAGGATTTACTTAATAAGTACCTACAAACTCACAACACTTGAAAGTATCTTTATAAAATTGTTAGTAATAGATTTGAGTACCCCTTGAGTCCTTTGAGTATGGAACCCTGAAAATGAGACTAGAATTAAATTTGCATCAAAATAACCTATAGGTATAACAAAAGGAATGAAAAAGACCGTTTACTCATACCTAGCCTAGACCTCTCAAACTAAACAAACAGCTGATGCGTAAGTAAATTATGTAAATAGGTAGTTCAGATCATCGAAATAAGGGCAAGTAATACACGCATGTATTGCGTGATACGACTTTTAGCCTTGAATTGTGCACTTGCTTGCATAATCATGACGCACGGATTAATCCCGAAAATGATATCTATAATTACATAATTATAATTAAGTATCGACAGGATATAAAGTAATTAAGTAGAAATCGTGTCCTTGAACACTTAAATTACCTCGCGTGCCCCATAAGTATGTGTATCATTACATGTTCTAAACCCTCCAAACTTTACGTACGCAAAATAGGGTAGGCAGAACATTGCAATGTATGTATTTTAATCTGTTACATCAGAATCATTAGAATCAGCATCACCATACAACATTACATGTTCTAAACCCTCCAAACTTTACGTACGCAAAATAGGGTAGGCAGAACATTGCAATGTATGTATTTTAATCTGTTACATCAGAATCATTAGAATCAGCATCACCATACAACATTACATGTTCTAAACCCTCCAAACTTTACGTACGCAAAATAGGGTAGGCAGAACATTGCAATGTATGTATTTTAATCTGTTACATCAGAATCATTAGAATCAGCATCACCATACAACATTACATGTTCTAAACCCTCCAAACTTTACGTACGCAAAATAGGGTAGGCAGAACATTGCAATGTATGTATTTTAATCTGTTACATCAGAATCATTAGAATCAGCATCACCATACAACATTACATGTTCTAAACCCTCCAAACTTTACGTACGCAAAATAGGGTAGGCAGAACATTGCAATGTATGTATTTTAATCTGTTACATCAGAATCATTAGAATCAGCATCACCATACAACATTACATGTTCTAAACCCTCCAAACTTTACGTACGCAAAATAGGGTAGGCAGAACATTGCAATGTATGTATTTTAATCTGTTACATCAGAATCATTAGAATCAGCATCACCATACAACGGGGCAATGTTGCCCGCCTTTTGGGCACTTTTTCTGTTAACAGCGATGCGGACGAATTTTTTGATGACCTATGATTCTATGTTCCACATTTAATTTTTAAAAAATCTGTTACAACTTTATATCTCAACTAAGATTCCGCTATCGGGGATTTCAAATGGTTTTATTTAAAGGTTTGGAAGGGTCTCTAAACGAAAGGTCTTATTAGAAGTTATCGATTCGATTACCTTTTGTTAGGATTGATCTAGATTTATTGAAGTTTTAAAAAAATATTTAAAAAGAATAATTTACTGGCATTAGGCGAACTCGTGAAGACGCGACACGAGTCATACAGAGACATAAATGTTGCCCAGTGTGTTCAGGATGGGTTGCACCGGTTGCACGACACATGCCAATTCGTAGCATGACAAGTCGATAATTTTATTGGTCATTCGATAGGTAATCTATTACTTTCCTCAACATTTAAGGAAATAAGTGGTCAACGTTAATTTTAGATCTGTCACGCGAACCATCGTGAAATGAACAGATTATAGTATCTAAATACGAAGTCCTCACGAATCTGTAGGTAATCGTCTCTAATGTTACTGGCAATAGATACAGTGCTATTCGTATCTGAACGATAAAGGATCTTTTGGCACTTAAATAACAGTGACAGGCGAGCGGTGTTGGTGAACGCGCCAATAAATCCTTGTACAACCATAGTCACCTAGCAACTGCTTTTACTCACCAAGAAGCAGACTCCTCTTCTCTCTGTTACCCTGTGCGTCTACCAGCATGACTTCCTGGAGCTCGGGCTGTTCCACGGGCTGCAGCGCGGTCATCAGGGGACCGTTCTCAGCCGCGAGGCTCGCCACACATGCCACCAACACCACGAAGACTAATGTGCACACTCTCATCTTGATTTGATCTGCGAGTAAACGAATGACTTCATTAAAGTCACTTTAGTAAGACTACCTATGTAAAAATTCTACTTTCTTTTGATAAATTGATTTTGTACAATATTTTTCGTATTTTTAGTAACATTAATTTTTTTTTTATAAAATTCCAAAATAATTTGGATTTTCCGTTAAGTTCAGTTTTTGGAATTTTAAGGGGGATGCGCTAAGGTAGCCCCCGAAATTCAAATTACGTACGTTTTTTGCAATTTTCAGGTCAGTGTCAGGCTTGTATGTTGATTAAAATATGAATCCCGACCGTAACAAATATGGTTTTACAGAATAATAAGTCATTAGAATCAGCAATACAACTCCTTGCGTGAGAATTGGCCTCAAATGTCTTAATTTCATGAATATAGGGTAATTGATATTTTTTGTGATTATATTTCCATAAATAAACATTAGTTAGGGCCGCGAAACACATTTAGATCAACGTACGGTGGGCTGCATCAATTGGGTACCCTACCCCAGTTGCTAAATGCTTTCAAGGGGGATACCTACCCAATTGATGCAGCCCACTGTACATACAACCTGACACTGACCTGCAAATTGCAAAAAACATAAAAAATTATAGTTTCGCGGGCTTCCACTATTTCGCCATAAGTCTTTTATATTTTTTATATTTTTAACATTTAGTTGTGTAGATAATTAATTGTAGATGTCTCAAATCCATATTATTATTATGAAATATTAATGCTAATAACTTCACAAGCTTTGCATGTTTAAGGTAGACCTGTATACAGGATGAAATTGAAAACATGCGACAAATCGAAATGGGTGATTCTACTCATCATTATGAACAACTTCTACTATAGGAACAAACCTGCAATCGCGAAAAAAAAATCAGCTGTTTCCTACATTTATGTTCGCATAACTCGTCAAAATGTAGGGAACAGCTGTTTTGTTTTTCTCGATTTCAGGTTTGGTCCCATAGTAAAAGTTGTTCATAATGATGAGTACAATCACCCATTTCGATTTGTCGCATGTATTCAATTTCATCCTGTATATTTTTAATGCATTGTTAAAGTCCGACTTCACATTAGCTTTTGCCGGCAAAATTATCAGCATGTTATTCAATTCTAATAAATTTTCTACTTATATTGTCAGGGTATATTTTTATTGAATGATTTATTATTTTACTTAGATCGAGATGAGGTATTTTATCTGACCTCTTTTCTACAAAAACTTCTTTCTGTTGTTTGAAACTTCTTTAGACCTTATAGTTTATTTATATTCAATTAAATGGTTCTTCTGTTTAATTAATGTTTCCACGTGACATTTAGCAAAAAAAATTTAAAATGTGGGAGATTTATTATCAATAAAAATGCAAAATTATGCCCATAATTATATGCACATAACATTTGAAATTGCCTAATGCTTTAAATAAAAGATTTGATATAAAACTATTTGACAGTTGCAAAAACTTTCCATAACTGAATGAAATGAGAATATCATTCCGACAGAGTCTATTGCAAAGTTATGTTTAGTTTTCTTTATTATTTAAATACTATGCAAGAAAATTCACTTCATCGATCAAGAAAACCAAAATAAATCAATATTAAAAAAGTTAATCCAAAGCCGTTAAAATGTTTAACTGAATCACAAATATAAAAAAAAAATCGTCGTCACAAAAAAAATCAAACGCAAAATTAAATTATTTGTGTCATTATTAATTTACCTGTTTTAAAATATCACCGTCCAGCACAAACACTGATCACTGATCTACTGGACGATGATGTCCTGCCTACGACTTTTATAGGTCGGCGAGTCGAACACACACGCTAACAAATGATGTATAATCCGTTGCCTTTAATGAGGTATTTTGTCGCCCCACCATAACATATACTACCATATCCCACGCAACAGGCTCAGTAGTTTCATATATTCAATATTCATTAGACGTAATTACAAACATGAAATAGTTATAGATACTGGGCATAGTTTGCGAACTCAACTTTGTTGGCCCTCCAGAAATTCCTTAGGTATTAATCAAAAGCTAGGGTTACACGTACCTGAGGATTACATTGTGCCTGTAACAAGCTGTAACATCATCTCGTTTATTAGAATAATAGGTCGAGTATACTCGTGTTTTACACTCAACTTGTACTTTTTCTATTAAGGCAGCAGTGGGAAATTGTGGTAATTGAACGTGTAATCGGTAACGTTGATGCTGCCTTTTGGACCGTGTGGATGTACCCTCGTTGGCTGTAACATGTCCTCGTATGTACTTACAGGTACTTAGTCGTTTGTTATATTGCAACAGGTACCTACTACTCCTAGTGTTGCTATTGGTAGAGTATAGGGCGCTAGAACATCAATCTTTATTGACGCTAGCCTTGATGTAAAGTAATCATTCTTACAAAAGAAAATGAATGCTCAAATTTATTGCGTAATTCAATTTTGAGTGCCAAACTGTTTTTTACAAAAATGTAAATATGCATATCATTCATCTGATGACCCACTATATCACATATAAATACTTATGTTGTCAAGCAAAAAGATAAATTAACGTCAAAGCAAACTCAAATGGAACTTTTGTCACCAATGCTCATACCTTCTAAATAGTTGTTTGACATCAAACAATTCACGCCTAGAGTGAATGACCCCAACAGGATAACTTAATATTTTTTTTTCACTCTTTACATAATAGTTTTGTATGCCAAATTGAATCATCCAATTTTGGTATGCAAATCTCGAGGTGCCCCGGTAAATTGCGAACATACATAGCACCTGTTTTATGCTGTTTAGCTCATAAACCGCCCAGAATATTTTGAGGAAAGGCGCCGGGGCCCTTCACAATGAAATATATTTGAATACATAACTCTTTTCCATTGCTATCGAATAATACACACTTTTAAGCCGGCACTCGATAGTGATCCAATCAAATAAAGATTAATCCACATCGGCGACTCGTCCAATGATAAATCAGAAACGAATGCAATGGATATGGTTTTTGTAAAGTAATTTGTTAATACAGGTACTTAAATCTGCTGTGGATGTTCATGATTTAACCATTATTGAAGAAGGGGTTTGTTTATTTTCTATGATGCGACCATTTAAACAAAACATTTTAAGAAACCAAGGTGATAGTTTTCATAATACGAGTATATTTACATTTAAGGAACAACATCTTTAAAATAATTTTATTCCGAGTGCGCTACCATAAACACGAGACGTAACGTTGGATTATCTTGACAAAAAATAAACAATATGTAAGCTTCCCCTCACAATATATGAGCCCATAACAATTGCTGCAAAGAACACAATCCTGCAACGCTAACAGTATCCTAGTACTGGAAAATTGAGAAGTGGTATCATATTTTGTAGAAGAACGATCATTTTCGTGCGGATGCAAGATGGAAGAAAAACATACAATATATGCATTACGGATCCAGTTCGCGTAAATCGACCGAAGGATTTGGGCAGCCATGACTTGGCACTCCCATAGTAACATCCAATATTCTGAAACTGTGACTTATAAGTACTCCATTTACACTAGCATTAGAAAGAACATAAAAAGGTTGTTTTTAAGGCACACTTTGTAATAAAAGTACAATAAACTTGTTACAATTAAGATTGATGCTGAATTAATTACAATCAATTTATATACCAGCTGTAGGATTTTAGGAGATTTGTTTAACGCAAACAACTATGATTTACTAAAAAAAAATTGCGAAAAAAAACTGTACCTTAAGCAGTTAATTTATTTAAACTTCACTTTAAAGGTACAAAGGCCATAAGTAAGTAAGTTATAGGTAAGTAAGTTTCATGAATGAAATGCATGAAACAAGTCGCAGCATGAGATGCGAATTTATTTCTCAATGCTTGTTGCTAACGCCTGGCACCTTTCGGCTCAAAGTCGAACCAAGTTCAAGTTCAAGACGAAAAAATGTAATAATTTTTAACGGTACCGCACTATAAAGCCACCGTCGGCGTTCGTCCGCGTGTGACCCCATATAAATCATCATAAAAAACTACAAAGCCCTAAACACCCCCTAAGTAAGATTAATAGCTTTTTTAATTACTGACATAAGGCGCATTTATAATATTAAAGGTAGATTTTAGGATAATAATAAACAGGGGTTTTATTAAAAGGGCTTTGACCACAAGACGCTCAACGAGACTAGTCTAGTGTTATAAAGAGAAAAGATTAGATTTTTTGTATGTTTGTTTGTTACGCGTTTACGCTAAAACGACAAAACAGATTTAGGTGATATTTGGCACATGGGTAGACGATGACCTGTATTAGGACATAGAATACTTTTATCCCAATATTCCTCCGGGATCGAGACTTATGCAGGTGAAAGCACGGGGTGCACCTAGATAATATTATATACAGTTTTCTAGTGGCCAATTATTATTTTGAATTACATCATCAAAGTCGTGGGTTTTACCGCGTGATGCCTAGATTATATAATAATAACAGACACTGTCTCTGCCTGGTTTATTTTTTGGTAACAACTGGATTCTTCTAATGTCAACGACATTCAAACATCATTCGAAAGAACGATATCATCTGAACCTTTAAGAGTATAATAATAAAAATAAAAATAGATAGTTAGACAAGGCTATTTCATTTCATTTAATTATGTAAATACATAATCTTAAGAGCCATTTCACGTTTTCGCGCGAATTTCCTAGATTTTAGTCGCCTAATTTACCGTCTTAGGTAATACTCTAACATTGTTGAACACATATAAAAAAAGACCAATCTTTCGTATTGATACTTCATGTAACACATTTACAAAAACTTATTTGTTTACTTTGTGGTGATTAATCTCCCACAACTAGTTTACTGAAAAATCATCGCAGAGTCAATTTCAGATTCCTATATCTATCATTAATATTTAAATATTTGACAAAAAAAAATACAGAAAGCATCAGACATATAATTTTGTTGACACATAATGTAATAGAATATCGATTACTAATAACACTAATTAGTAAAAAAATAAAGTCTAAGGGCAATTTTTACGTTTTATATCGCTATTTTGGCTAGGTTTTTTGATTTGAATAAGGCGTAATTACATTTAAAAAATCATGTCAAAATAAAGTACCTATGTTCTTTAAAAAAACTAATTCTGAAATTTTATTAAAATCCCTTCATTTAATTAGACATAATATCGTTATTGACATCACTCTATTTAGAATAAATTAC
Organism: Gortyna flavago; assembly: GCA_963669345.1. Classification (NCBI taxonomy): domain Eukaryota; kingdom Metazoa; phylum Arthropoda; class Insecta; order Lepidoptera; family Noctuidae; genus Gortyna; species Gortyna flavago. Next base: position 14,530,669 of record OY770126.1, read on the forward strand.
AATGCATCGGCGGGCACCGATTAGTCACTACCGATTTCACTACCCTCTTCGGTATGAGTGACTCCGTCATCATGGCGGGGGATCTCAATGCCAAACATCCCGCTTGGAATAGCAGCACGACCTCTACCAGAGGTAGGATCGTGTTCAAACTAGGCGACTCCCTCAATTTCGATATCATCGCTCCGATGTATCCCACTCATTTCCCGGGCGACCCCGCCCAACTTCCTGACGTTCTCGATGTAGCGCTTCTCAAGAATGTAAACCTCCGTTTGCAGTCTATCGAGACGGTACAAGAGCTTAACTCTGACCACCGCCCGGTCATCTTGCACCTGGCCCCCTATTCGGGCCCCCCGCACGACCCCAACCAGCCCCCCCCGACCAAAACAGTCACCGACTGGAGGAAAGTAAGCGAAAGACTGAAATCCACCACGTCTCCCCACCTAGACTCCATCCCCGAGCAAATTATCTCAGTCGCAGACACGACTGGGGCGATCGACTCGTTCACAGAGCACGTTCAATCCGTACTGACGGATTGCTCACGGGAAGTTCCAGTGATGGAAGACCATCGCTGGAAACTGCCCGATGACGTACGTGAACTGATGACCGAGAAGAACGCTGCCATTCGTGCCTACGACTCTTTTCCCTGCGACGCGAACAAATCCCACATGCGCCATTTACAGCGTGCTGTAAAGAAACGCATAGAGGAGTGGCGCTCCGAGGGATGGGATAAGTTGATCGGCGAACTCGAGCCCACCCACCACGCCTTCTGGCAACTCCAGAGGAAGCTCCGCTCCTCTGAAGAGGCCACAGTTCCTCCCCTCACACGCCCCGACAAAACGGTCGCTTTCGAAAACCTCGAAAAGGCCGAATGCCTAGCCGACAGCCTAGAGGCTCAATGCACTCCCAGCTCTCAACCAGTAGACAGAGCGCACCTCGACGAGGTGAACGCTGAAGTCGAACGGAGAGCCTCCCTCCCGCCAGTCGAAGACCCTGATGATCCTCTGCCTCCCGTCACTCCCGACGAAGTGCAAGACATCATAAAAGGACTCGCAACCCGCAAAGCCCCCGGTTCGGACGGTATCACCAACAGGGTGTACAAACTCCTCCCCGCCCCCCTCATACTGCTCATGACCGCCATCTTCAATGGCGCCCTGAGCAACAACATCTTCCCCCAAATGTGGAAAGAAGCCACAGTCATAGGCATCCCAAAGCCAGGCAAGCCCAAGTCTGAGCCCTCCAGCTACCGCCCCATCAGTCTGCTCAATGTTTTCGGTAAAGTCTACGAGAGGCTTATTTATAAGCGCCTCAAAGACTATGCCGAAGCAAAGAGCCTCATCCCCCCCGAACAGTTCGGTTTTCGCACGAAGCATTCGTGCATCCACCAGCTCCACCGCATAGTCGAGCACATTAGCGCTGCTTTTCAGCGAGGTGCTTCGACAGGCGTCCTGTTCTTCGATATAGCGAAGGCGTTCGACAAGGTCTGGCACAATGGCTTATTATATAAGCTGTACCTGCTAGGTGTGCCAGACCGTCTCGTGCTCATCTTACGAGATTTTCTGTCGGACCGCACTTTCCGCTACCGTATCGAGGGCGCTCTCTCTCCCCCTCACCCCATCCGCGCCGGAGTCCCCCAGGGTTCCGTTCTGTCTCCCCTCATTTTCACCCTGTTCACTAGTGACATCCCGAACAGTAAAAAGGCACAGTTGGCGCTCTTCGCCGACGACACTGCCATATACTGTTCGGGTGTCAACCAGTCATCCATAGCTCGAAACCTCCAAACCTCCGCAAGCGCCTTGAGCGATTGGTTCCGGAAATGGAGAATCGAGGTCAACCCCGATAAGAGTCAGGCGGTCATCTTCTCGAAACCGCGCAAACTACCCCCCCCCCTCCCGCGCCCGATCTCTATGTATGGCAAGCCGATCCCCTGGGGAAAGCGAGCCAAATACTTAGGTGTCATCCTAGACCACAACCTCACCTTCAACGAGCACATAAAGACGGCGCGTTCGCGCGCCTCTTTCGCTCTCGGTAGGCTCCACTCCATGATAACTGCCCGCAGCAAATTGTCACTCAAGTGCAAATTGCGCCTCTACACCGCGGTCATCCGTCCCATCATGACCTATGCTTGCGTAGTCTTCGCACACGCCAAGCCGCGATTTCTGCATAAAATGCAAACCCTCCAGAACCGTTTCCTCCGAAAGGTCACGGGAGCCCCCTTCTATGTCCGAAATTTGAATCTGCATCTAGATCTCAGACTCCCCACCATCCAGCAGTTCATGAAACGCCTTTCCAAGCGCTTCTTCGACTCTGCCATAAAGCACCCCAATCCCCTGATTGCGGCGGCCTCCCGATACACTCCCTCCCGCATAAGTAGGATTCGCCGACCAAGGCATACCCTCACCATCCCCGACGACGCCACTACCCTCCTCCAGGAGAGCAGTAAGGCCACGAGTACTCTCAGTCGACAACACAAAAACAAGCTCAGACATCCGTCCTTCCGTCCTCGCCGCCGAGGCCCGTCGCGACGCCCCGCACCATCACCGTGCCCCCCCCGACCCTTGCTCGAGCCAGCCCGCGCAGCTGAGCCTGTAGTTTTAAATTCGCCCCTAAACACCAATAATAATACCGATCCAGCCTGTCCCTTGCTGTCCTCTTCCAGCGACGCCCTGAGCCGAGGTCCGAACCCCGCAGGGGGTTACCCTTAGCGCTGTCGCTTAGTTTTTAAGTTATTGTATGCCCTGGCTGGAGGCCTTAATTCGAGGCATCCACAGGAAAGTCCGGTTAAGCAGTAGCCATCCTCATAAAGGATGAACTGCGAGATGCCATTTAAAAAAAAAAAAAAAAAAAAAAAAAAAAAAAAAAAAAAAAAAAAAAAAAAAAAAAAAAAAAAAAAAAAAAGGGCACCGATTAGTACGGCGCGAGCGCCCATCGACGAAGGATCTATGCCAATTTTTCCCGCGTCCCGATTTTCGAGCGCACTTATCGTGAACGCATTATTATACTACGAGTACAACATTTTGATCCTCTTCGCATTTTTTTTTTCATAAGGTAAGTGTTTTGTTTATTATCAATTAAAGTGTTACTTTAGTAGGTACTTTGTAGAATAATTATAATATATTTTTGTGTTATTAGTTTTAGCAATGGGGCGTAAAGAATGTGTCAAAAATTGTGACATTGTGTCAAAAAAAGGAAAAATAAAAATTCTGCAGCCTTAGAGAAAGCAACAGAAGCGAGGTAGATATTTTATTTTTATTTGCAACTCATATACACAGTAATCGATCACATTATCGAAATGGACTATAGATCCGTAATTACAATTTTAATAATTCTAAAAACAATATTGATTATTTTAATAATCATTTAATTATTATTGAATAGAAAAAATATTTAAGTAATTGTAGATATCGAAACTTGACAGCTATTTTGTTTTCATTTTAGAATGAGAAGTCGTGTGAATCGAGTAGAGGAGGATAGTACCTTTAGAAGAGACGACGTGCCGGGTACAAGTGAAAAATCAGATTCGACAATAGAAATTGCATTTATTTATTTTTATTCAGACTCGATCGTTAATATTTTTAGTACTTACTTTTATATTTCTTTAAATTTCAATTAGATGTTTTAATGTTCCTTTTGTTTTTAGAACGATCACATTGTTGATGGCTGGCGTATAATTGATTTTCAGTACTTTTGGAATCAATTAATAAATATAAGTGAACACAGAGAGAAGTTCGGCTGCAATTGAACTATTTGAAAATAGAAAAAGAGAAACAGTTGGGTCCCATGTCTAAATTTGACTTGAAGTGTATGATGTGTGGATCTAGCTTTGTTCTATAAACTACGGAGACTGAAACAACTGAACGATCAAGACTCGACCTTAATGCAGGAGCGGTATCAGGTGCAGTCATTACGGGAATTGGTCTCTCAAACTTAAATGAGATCAGTGCATCGATGGATTTGCCAACAATGCCATTTCGATTATACAGTCAAACACATGATGCTATTTTCGACATGTGGAAAACTGCTGCTGAAATGACAATGTTAAATGATGCCAAACAGGAAATTAAAGCGGCAGTACAGACCAATGATAGCGGTCGCAGCGGATGCTTGTTGGGGCAAACGCTCTTACAAAAATAATTATTATGTTATAAATATATTAATATATAATGTCTGATTGTTTACCTGTTCAATTTTATTATACACTTATACATAACATATATTTGTGTTTTTTTATTAGTCTAGCAAGTTAGTAGACTGAATAAATAAAATCACTTTTTTTCATAAGTCTCTAACAAAGGTGCATTACAATCATGACGGCTCAAGATTGTTTAGTCCGTCTCGACACTCGCGCTACACTGTTTGCATTGTGTATGTGTGGATAGCTACGCACACATACACAATGCTGCCGTCTTTTACCTAAACTCGAGCGTCAAACTTTTGTGAAATGGCTCTTAAGTTTTTTTCCTATAATTAACGGGGAGTTATCATCCTCGTTTTTAGAAAGTAACGGTTCAAAACACGATAAATTGTAATTTGCTCGATGTAAAAATCCAAAACAGGGTTGAATTCAAAACCTTTTTCGTTTAATTTCCTAATTACAGCACAAAATACAATGAATTCAAGTAATATTTATGTCAATGACAAAATAATATAAAAATTGCATGTACCATGTATAATCGCATTTTAGAGGGACTTTTAAGGTTGTATTTTATTGTAAAATCGGTAATATTTTTTTGTGTTTATGGTAAATGCTTTGAAAAATTTGTCATTTAGGTATGCTGAGACCTCGAGCTTCGTTTGCATGGATACCATTGAACAGTGGCACTTTAGTGGCCTTACATACCAAGTGTACTTGCCCTATACCGTGTTAGTCAGTACAAGTGTTGACTAAATTTACCATTTTGTCTTGAAGTATGTTCTAGGCTAGTGACTCTTCTCTGTACAGGTTGACAGGGACATCGTAGCGCAAACTGTAACCATGAATTAAGCACATTATTATAGATCCCGAAGCGTAAAAATTATTCGCCGCTTAAAAAAAAAACAGCAGTTTCCATGATAGAAAAGTGCAATAACTACTTACGCGGTCAAAATGCATTGAACAGCAATTTTTTTTTTCGTCAGCGACACTGTACTGAATCAATTGCGCGTCGATGTTTACGATTATAAACTGGTAAACCTGTAATTGGCGACTGTGTAAGACCGAGACTTTTGTGATGATAAATACTTAAGATAAATTATACATAGAAGCTGTTGGTGTACCTTAATAAATAAATAAATTATTTCTAATAACTACTACTCTAAGTATACTACCTTATTATGTATCTGTAGCCAATGGATTATAGAATCCGCTGTTTTACAAAACCGCTAGTTGTTTTACAAAACAGCTCCGGTATGTAAAACAACTGAACAACGTTCAGCTAGATTGTCATTGCGCTACGTTTTACAAAACTGCTACCGACGACGTTTAGAAGTAATGCAGAATAGCATATTGGAAATCAAAATGAGCGTCTTTCATAAAACTCTAAGAACTTTAATTAATATTGTCCTTAAAATCACTGTTTACACTTGAGTTAAGGTCTTTTTACTCGTTTTATTTATTTCTGTGTCGGACGCTATTATTATTTTTATGACACACAGGTAGCCAGGTACTACAAAATTGTGAACTAAAATCTACAATCTGACTTTTCATTTCACGCTGTTTTACAAAACCAGTAATCGTTGACCCGCTGCATGGATAATAAATAGCAAAACGTTTATGCAATTCTGCATGTACAAGTTCAGTAATTATGGAAAATGAACGTTGTTCAGTTGTTTTACATAACGGAGTTGTTATGTAATACAACTAAGGGTTTTGAAAACAGCGGATTTTAGGTACAGTCCGTCTGCTGCGACATATCCTCAACATGATTCTTATGTTTTGTCCTACTAATCCTACTAATAAAACGCGAAAGTTTGTGAGGATGGATGGATGGATGGGTGTTTGTTACTCTTTCACGCAAAAACGGATTTTGGTGAAACTTTACAGTAATATAGCTTATACATCAGAATAACACATGGGATACTTTTCATCCCGATATTCTCACGGGATCGATACTTATGCGGGTGAAACCGCGGAAAATGTACCTACTATGTTCTTTATTTGATGATTGAAAATCAAAGTTACAAGATGTACTTAGTGCAGACCATAGTCCGAGACGTTGTGGCCTTAGTATCGATGATACACTTTATTCCATTACTTAATTAATAATTACATTATAAGTCATAAATGTGTATGTTTCTCAAAACAACAATAGGCCTAAACACGTAGCCTCAAGGTACCTACCTAACTTAAATATTTTATTTATACATCAGAATGTGCAGCAACGCCTTTCCGTCTGCTAATAGCAACATACCTACTGCATACTTACTGCGCTTAGAAATCTCGTCGCTGCAAAAGGTGAATATAGCTTATATTGAAGGAGCTAATAATTCAGATTATTTATTATATTTAATAGCTGACCCGGCGAACTTCGTACCGCCACAATTTTTTTTTTTGTTAATTTTTTCCTATGTTTTATTCGCATATATATGGTGTAACTAACCCGACTTTATTTTATTTATATATAGATTTCGACACTGCACCATATTTTAATAAGATTATAATTTAGAATAAAGCCTTTTAATTTATGGTTTCGCCTACTTGAAAAATGACTGGCTATATTCGATGCCATTTTTTTTTTTGTAAGGTTGTCTTCTTAGACCACTGACCTCTATTAAACAAGCAGGGTGCTTACTCTCGAATATAATTCCGATAGATCGACATTGGTCAAACGTCAGTTGGTTGAGTTAAACGTCAGGGATTGACTAGACTCAGTGAGTCCAGCCAATCCCTGACGTTTGACTGACAATTCCAATGTCGATCTATCGGAATTATATTCGAGAGTAAGCACCCTGGTCAGTGACTTAGACAAAGAAAAGTACTCTAACACCCGGTTTCTGATTTGAAGAAAGTAGCAAATCTCAACTAATTATTCTCAAATACAGTCATACTTCATACTTAAGTCATACTTAAGTACAGATTAAGATGTTCTCAACTTCAAATTCTCAATTCAGAAACTGGGTGTAAGCTAATATGTTTTCCTTTTAATCTGACAGTTATTCTCTGTATTTTCAGATGGAACCTCATTGGTTACTAAAATATAAATAAATAATGGATGATGAAATATTTTTTTTAAATACACTTACTGCAGCCACATTATTTAGTATCTAGTTTTGTAGTAGGAAAATAGGGTGAATGACCTTTCTAGAATATCAATTTTGATTTATGGTTTCTTATTAATCAACTGCCACAGACCGATTGTAAACAATGTAATCAATTTACATGTTTAACAAAATCAATATGGAATTTACCACGACGATAGGTAATGGTTCTCTAGTAGATAAAGGATTTTTAATAAGCTGGGAATTTTTGAAGAGAAGATCTATTAAATTGTGTAAGCTGGTTTTACGGTGACAATATTATGTTAAAACAGAACATACCTTTAGGTATTTTTAAATCCGAATGGATAGGTGTTGTTGACGAATTTGGTAATAAGCCATAAAGTTCCTTCTAACTTTTTTTTTGTAGTTCTCACTAGATGTCGCCCGCGACTTCGTCCGCGATCAAGACAAAAGACACGTGGCGCCATCTATTATCATAATAACTTTTTTATTGTTTTCCTCGGGAACAGCACTTTTTTCCGGGATGAAAGCTACTCTATGTCCGTTTCTGAACACCTGAAAACGTATATGCAAAATTTCAGGATGATCGGTTCAGTGGTTTAGGCGTAAAAAGGTAACAAACAAACAAACAAACTTACTTTCGCATTTATAATATTATAAGTTAGGATAACTAACCTTCCTCATCGTAGTTGTATTTTATAACAAAAACAAAATAAGCTCGTTGTTTTATAAATACCTAGAGATGGAATTATGTTCGTTGGTAAGCGCATCACTTGAGAACGACTGGACCAATTTGGCTATTTTAGGACCGAATTAGGTTTTTGTGGAAACAGAATTTGGAAAAATTCCGGAATTTTCTAATTCGGGAAAAAGTGAACGTCCTTTTTTCTACTGGTATTTTGTATGAACTATTAAAATTTGGTCAGGACAACGTCTGTCGTATTAGCTTATTATAAAAACAGGATAAACCAAACAAAATAAAAAATAAAAATCATCATTACATTCATTTATTATTCGTAACGAAACGGTAAAAAATGATAATCGCTTCGGCACTTAATGTTATAAATATTATAACAAACATCGCCTCAAAAGCAATTTCACAGAATATTTTTGACAATACGCTCTAGTTTACAACAGCAAATTCAGGTGCAATTTGATGTTCATTTACAGCTTGACAACACGGTTTTATGAACATTTTCGATGAATAACAGTGAAATGATTGATTGATAAAGTTGTAGCAACAGTGTATCAAGGCCTTATGCGAGCCGTTATGTACTAGCGTGTTGTATCTTTTCGAAGTGTAAATACATTTATGTACACGGAATCCAAACTCAATTGTCTATAAAATGTCTACAATATTTCCTGCAGATTGAAACGTAATTGCCAAAAGTGTGTTTAATATTCAAAGAGTTTAATGCAATGTGGGAAACATACAGCCTACTAAACTATCTACTATGGCATTCCTTCAGACGTTGACTTATTATTAAATCTTAGGTTTATGTAACAGGCCATTTACATATAATGCAAGCCTACGTGACGTTGATGACATAACAAATATTGAACCCGATGCGCCGGCCATGCGTGTGCACTTCTGCTTACTAATTTGGAATACATCATTGCTAGGGATATTAACAATTAGAACAAAATATTTCAATAATAACATGAAAATTATACATATTATAAACTTTATCACTGACATCAAGCCATGTGATCTACTTTTAAAACCGGCAGAGTTAAATACTTGATTAAAATTGTGATTTAAAAGTAAAATACGATTTTAAAAAGCAACCTTGAACACGGATTGTTTTCATTTCAATCTGGTTCTTTATCATGAAGTGCTGATTCCGGATATGATTAACATGGCAGGTCACAATATATGCGTTTCGCGTCTAGGGCTTTATGTCGCTTGCATACGAGCTACCATTTCGTGAAAGCTGTTTATGCTACTCTCACAATTAAACATAGAAGTTGCAGTGTAGTTAATACGAATCATTGTTTCAATTATATGCATAACAAATTACAGTTTAATGGACCAATGTCAGGACTTCTACTTTAAAATAACCCATAAACAAGCGACTGGTTCAATGCTTTGTCGCCAAGCGTCACGACTGTCTATACTCTATACAATACCTTATACGAATGATCCGTTTAATCTATATACCCATCACATAGAAGCCTCTTTTAGATTAAAACAAAATCCAAGCAATTAATACTATTTTACACGCCATCCTGGTTTCTCTTAGAACGTAGACACATTCGATGCGTTATAAGAAAATCCGAAGTGCAGACAATCACCAACTGAAATATGAAAACAAAATAATTATTAATCATAATAATACTATCTGCTCTGCGAAAACTATGGACATTTCAATTTGTGGTATTATGTTAGTTTATCTCTTTATGGTTTCCTTATGGTAATATGAAGTACTTTGCCATCAAAACATGGGCGTGTTAATACCCATTTCGGCAGCCTACAGCGACATTTTTGGATGATGTCACCAATAAATTTTGGAGTTTCTCAGACTATAAGGATATGTAGTGCAGCTTTTAACGCCACTTATATTATGCCTTTACTTACTTATATTACATTTATACCGGATGACTTTTTTACCGTCTCGAAATTTTTACAGGATGTTCTACCCATGAATATGAACAACTTTCACTGTGGGACTAACTCTAAAATCACGAAAAAAAAATCTGCTGTTTAATACAAAAGTTCAATACCTACTAGATCAAAATGTATGAAACAGCAGAACTTTTTTTATGAGTACAAAGAATCATCCGGTGTATGTAAGTAAGTTAAGGAATACAGGGTGGCGGGGATACCAACGCACAAATTGTAACTATGAATTCAGCACATGATTCTAAACCCCCTAGCATAGAAATGTATCGTCGGTTATCAAAAAAAAAAACAGCTGTTTCATAGCAAAGTGCCTACGCGGTCAAAATGTATAGAACCGCGTTTTTTTTTTTTTAACCGACGATTTCTCCATAGACTATTCCAGAATCATTTACAGCATCCATGGTAACAGATTGCGCGTCGATGTCCCTACCAACCTGTACATGTAAGTGGCGTTTAATGTAAATAGAATAACAAACTTTTCGTCTTTATACAATGGATGACGATTGAAGTTCATCAAAATTAACACAGATTTAAAAATGATCTAAAATTAAAATACCTTTCAACTAAATACAAAATAAAACAACTTTATCGTGATATTATGTGACTACTATAAAATGCTAAATCAGTGCAAATATGCCAACTACTCCAATAAAACAGAAAAGATGCGTGACGTGCAGGAAAGATTAAAAAAAAAAGTTAAATATTGTCGTGCCAAATAATAATAAATATGTGCTAAGAATATAATTATGTTACGTATATATGGGTGAACGATTTCTTTATTTCTAATGTTTTTATCATCTTCAAATCCGCATTCCATTCAAGTGGTTTAACCAATCGTACCAGCCAATGATTCGTCGTCGGATAAGTATACTCACCAAATATTCATAGATCACATACCATGGTGAAATATGGAGATGATATACCGGTTTATATTGTTTACGTAATTAATAAAACTATATCTACTAATTAAGACGTGACTGTCATTTCAATTACACAAAAGGTTCGAAGGTAAGGAATCTCTTTGAGCGTTGATCAATTACTTCATTTGGGGAAAACCGCTAATATGCGAACTCTTTAAACAAGTATGGAAAACAGAAAATTCTCATTTATACTTTTTTTACTAAAACGATGTGCGATTACTTGAATCATGTCAGCCACAACCAGTTTGGGAATTATTCTTAAAATAGTTTGAGTAAGAATTTAATTGTGGGCGTCGGTTCCCATCTCACTCATTAAAGTTTCCAAAAGCTTTAAAACCTTTCCATAGTACTTGACCCCTAAGAAACCCAATGGTAGTTGTCGAAAGAACTCTCTTAGTACCCAATTCGACCTTCAGATTTAGTAAGAAAAGATGCATTCATCATCGCATTGTTGTCAATTAAATGAACCATTGAATCTTTTAAAATTGCCATTTGTTGCTCAACTGATTTACGTATTTCACAATGAGACATTCAAACCTCTTTGGAACGTGTTGAAGCATGACAGTACATTTTAAGTTGTTTGTTTAGCTTCGCTACATCGGAGGCTGTTCGGTACATGCGTTTAGAAGTAAAGGTTATATTTGTACTATACACATTCAAAGTACACACTAAGTGCACCAAACATAGACAAACTTGAATCACGATGTTCTCTAGAAAAAGTTTAAAAAAACTATGAGCGGTTTTTTTAAAGGAGGTTCTGCCTCAACTCCCAAAATCTTGATTTAGATTAGACGCTAACTAAACCATTTGACTATAGTTATTTTTTTCATAAAATAATATAGTGTTTTAAGACTTCATTGGAATTTAGTTTTTCTGTTTTAAACTTATTGGTAAAAAAAATTGCGTTTAAAGATGTTTCGTGACACTTTCCTTGTTTGTTTAGAAAATATTTCTAAAATATTCCTTAATTATTGCAATGTGGCAGATATAAAAACATTAGATATACCTAAGCCAAATCTACGTTGCCGGTGTCTTTTTAAACTTACATTGGATTATGGATAGGTGTTTTCATCATGCTTAGCTGCAACTAAGTTACTACACGTGCTAAAGTAAAAAATAAATACTGACATGAAACTTCTCTGCTACTCAACGTATAGACTATTTATGAGCTAGGAGAAGTCGTCGACTCAGTACCTGATTACCAGCGGTAGGTCCCTGCACAAAATAAATATGTATTATTATTTGTAGTTTGAGAATTTCGGAGAAACCTGTAAACTTACCGACGGCGCTCTTATTCCATGTCCGGGCCCTAATAGGTGCAGAAAGATGTGAGATATGCAGTCGTGGTAAATATTATTAAGGATCAAGGATTTCCTTAATGACGATTAGGTTCAAGTGAGAATCTACAAATCGTCGAATACGAAAATCGCATAAATTGCAAAGATTTTACTCTCCTAAATGCTGGGATTTCAAAGAATCAATAATATTCAAAAATATTGAGTTAGGTTTTCGCTCTGTTTAATTGCATATGCATATACGAATTTACAGTACACTGAACCAGTAATCATCGATTAATCGATTCCATAAATATAATGGTTCTCAATTCGAATATGTTATTAAAGTGAATAACTGAATCGCACACTTACGCCGAATGATTCCCAATCGCACCACTATCCGAAATACATTCGGATAACAATGCACGTTTTAGAAATTGCAGTAACAGGTGTTAATAGGTTGAGCGCTCAAAAGGACACTAGTGATGCGAATGACGGGAGCTGGTAAGCGCTTTGTGGTTCGGTACAGAAATAAAATATTAAAAAATCGAATGGAAAAAATGTAAAACGCTTTGAAAATTATGGTTACTCGCATCTATTTCAGTGCATTTTCCACTTTTTTTTTTCTCCAGTTATCTATCTCGCCGTTGATGTACAGAAAAAATAATGATTGCCTATCTAAACTAGTTTTCTGGAAGTAGTCTTCTAGAAAATCGGTTTATACCGATGTATACCATTTCTCAGTAAAACATGGATGAAATCAAAACAGTCTGTATACAAACCTTACCTACCTAGATAGGATTTCTATGAACCTTAGAAAATATAAAAAAATGAGACTATAGTCTGCAAAACAATCACTGTTTGACAAACATTTCAATACGATTCATATTCCGGAAAGAATTCTTTCTTTACAGATATTAATTTTGTTTATGCAGATTTAATACATATCTAAATAGCCTACATTAGATAGAAACACAGTGTAAAGATTGAATGAATTACTTAAAATTTATTCAAAGTAAATTAACGAAATTTGTGTAATGACTATAGACGACGATGACCATGACCAGCATGACCACGCATAAATAAAAAATATGATCCATAAAATTTCATCACGAAGCAAGAAATCAGTTTTAGAAAGAGTCGCACATAAACTTTTTTTTAGAAACTACTGGAGTATTAAAATTGTAAATATGTTGTAAAAAAGCTCTGAAAGGAATTCAGGGAATAACAACTTAGTTACAGACCAAGAAACAGTAATATTTACAGGTTTTAAAGAAATACCGCTCCAGAATTACACGAAGCTTTTGAATAATTAAAGCTGGAAAGAGATATCCATATTTCGGCGGCAGGACTTGACTGAATTATACTGGCTTCTTATGTAAAGCGTAACCCTATAAAGTTGTAAATGATTATGGATATTACTGTCTTTTGAAAACTCAATTTACACTAAATTAATACAGATTAAATTCGGACCCATTTCGACTATCTTGTAATGACTCACACTTAAATGTTGCTTGTTCCTCGACTCTATAAAAACTTAGAACAGAATTCTTTCCAGCCAGTATACGATCATCGATTATGTACGCTTTTTTGCTGATCAGAGAAAACTATAGTTATATAAAGATATTTTTACCCGTAATATGTGTGTGACACAGCCTTAGGTTTGGCCTTCGCCTTCAGGGCCAAAACACCCACGACTCCGGCTCCAACAGCACCAACCTTCGCTGCTTTCAGACCCAGAGCACCTGGTAGGGGAAAAATAAAGTTAAATATTATTTAAAACAGCAACAAACAATTCAGCCCAAATCAAATCAAAAGTCATTTCTTCAAACTAGGCTGAGAATCAGCACTTTTTGAACGTTAAAATACATGAGACACCCCCCAAAACACCCGTCCTTCACCACTTGCAACTGGGAAGAAGAAGTGGCGCAATAAACTCCCCAGCAGTAGAGTTCAGTTAAAAGTGACGTTTTAAAAAAACGTAAATAAAACATTATTCAATTTCATTCGAATTTATCCGCTGGTAAACAAAATATTATTATTTCAAACTCGCTATTCAACTTATTTTTGTTTCCATAATTCTCATAATATTACGAAAGTTCACACAATGTGTGTGTGAACTTGGTCATATTTTGATAATGTTTCGTCATATTTTTTATAATGTTTCGTCATATTAGTTAGTTTTGTAGTTCAGTCATATTTTGATAACGACATCCTCCCATACATCAAAGGTGTTGCAAATCTTATTTAGTTTAAAAATAAAAACAAACTCCTACCAAAACAATAACAATCGCATATCGAAACGCTGCTCTATAAAAACATACATTCTAAACTACAAACACATACGTACAACTAGCGAAATTTCTCGTACAATATTTCAGCATCGGATGTTAGAGCACGCCTATCAGGGGTATCCTGCCTTGGAGTGCTGTTACATCCATCAGCGGATTAGCGCCGCCTAACGACCGGGATAATGATTTGCGTACCAAAACATGTTTACATATACGCAGACGATGCAAATTTGGATTTTACATCGTCTTTTAGAGAATAAATTCTAGTAAGAAGCTTAGTTTATTCCGTTCAAACGCTCGTAGCACTACGCTACGAGGTGCTACGATTCCCTTTTTCGTAGCACATGCCTACGTGACCGTAGGGAATTTTGTCTAGTTACTGAAAAATAAATCATGGTGATAAAAATAATAATAGAATATAGTGAATGCCGATGATTCGTACTGCCTATTTAATATTATTATTTATCTGTAAGTAATCCTACAAATTCCAAAATGACGTTGGTACAGTCACCAAAAGAGATAAGTTAACAGGGTCGTCGGGTATAGTTAAGTTTAAGTTTAGTAAGAAACCGATGGGTATTTTCGAATTAATTTGATTAAATTTGATTCGAAAGCATCGGTAGCGGTATCTACGAAACGCCACTTGCGAATTACGCGTCATACTGACGTCACACAAAATTCTGCATCTCGCAAGCAGAGTTTACCGCGCAACTAGCATATATAAAACGACCTGACATGAATCATTGGGCAGTTACCCGCCAGACACAACACCCGTCTGGCAGTGGCGTGTATTGTATATAGGCATAAAAGCAGTGCCTACCTCGATAAATCACCATAAGCCTGACAATTACATTTTAGTGTAATCATAAATTAATTAATTAAGTATAATTTTATTTATTCCCCACAGTAAATTATCATACTTAAGAAAAACAAAATCTTCCTATAAACACACGCGGCAGTAGGCATTCGCATTCGCCAGACGGCCTACTCGGCTCCCGCATACTATTCGCGCGTTGTCTTTGGTCTTTACTCGTTCAAGTTAATACGACGAAATTAAAAATACATACATCTCACGCGTAATACCATGACGTTCGACCTTCGCAATTTATCACCCTAAAGTAGGCATGCCTACTTTAACGAACCTAGTATGAAACTATGAATGATAGAATCGTAATTTGTAATTCGTTCGTAATTTGGCCGTGCGAAGAAAGGGATGGATATTGAGATCGCGCCGATAGTGAGGTAAAAATGAAAATCCAAGATGGCGCGTGGCGGCTGCAAAAATGTTCAAATTTTCGCATCATGGGTGTCGTTTTCATGGTTTTGAAGGGTGCTGACGCCAATAGTGAGGTCAAAATTAAAATCCAAGAAGACGGCTGTAATTTTTTTTAATTTTTCATCGTTGGTTTCGTTTTTATGACACGGTTGGCACAGTGGTTGAGCGATTGACTGCTGCGCAGCATGCAGTCGCGGGTTCGATTCCCGCACGGAACAAATATTTGTACGACCTACAAGTATTTGTTCCGGGTCTGGGTGTTTTATCTATAATATTTATGTATTTACAAAAAAAAATGTATACAAGTATTATCGGCCATCTCGTCACCATAACACAAGCATTAAGTTGCTAAGCTTGGGACTATATGGCGTTGTTTGAAATGTCCAAGGATATTATTATTTATGGTTTTCAATGGCGCTAAAGCCGATAGTGAGTTCAAGATGAAAATTCAATATGGCGGCTGCAAAAATTTTCAAATTTTTCATCATGGGTTTCGTTTTCATGGTTTTTAAGGGTGCTGACGCCAATAGTGAGGTCAAAATGAAAATCCAAGATGACGGCTGTAATTTTTTTTTAAGTTTTCATCATGGGTGTCGTTTTTATGGTTTTCAAGGGCGCTAAAGCCAATAGTGAGGTCAAAATAAAAATCCAAGATGGTGGCTGTAATTTTTTTTATAGTTTTCATCATAGGTGTCGTTTTCATGGTTTTCGAGGTTGTTGGAGCCGTAAATAAAGTCAAAATGAAAATCCAAGATGGCGGCTGTAAAACTTTCTTTTTGTTAGGTAATAGATACTTTTGTTTTATGTTTGTGATTAGTGACCGCGTCTGCCTAGGCTAGATCCGGCCTAGTGCCTGCCTAGTGCCTACCTATCCTGAAAACCAATGCACGCCACTGCCGTCTGGTCGGAGGATCCTCCCTTTTCCATGGAGGATAAGTGAACTTTACACCCTATTGCTCATACTGCATCCATCGGTTTCTTACTAAACTTCAACTATGTCCGACGACCCTGGTTACTTATCTCCTTTGGTGACTGTACTTATGCTCAAATGTATGTTTGTCTACTTTTGCAGTAACTTAGACTTGTGCAATGTGTGTGAATAGTTTAAATGGGTTTATTGGAAAATAAACCAGTATGTGTGTGCGATCCTGACGCTTAGCAAATATCAGAGTACAAATTTTTAGTCTGTTACGGAAATTTAAACCGCAACACTTAGCACACAAGGACTTTTTCCTACTATACCGCAATATTTGAACATTTTGTAATATTAAAAACGAGATGTGACTTTATGAGTTTCTTTTGGGTTTTTCTAAGCGAAGGACCTTCTCGTTAGGTAAACAATTTTCAACCAGTAAATTATATAATATATTCCTAACTATATGTTAACTTATTATATATTCAATAAAGAAAAGTAAACCTTCGAATATAGGTTAAAAAGGATGTTGAAATTCTGTACAAACACCAACTATAAATAATTCGAATACTTGCTCTCTCAGGTCTTGAATGGAGGGCACGCCACGATAGTGGCGATAAGGTCCCTCTTTGAGGAGTGGCTAGAGAGGCGTCATGGCGTCCTCACCTACCGCCTGACGCAGGTCCTCACCAGACACGGATGTTTCGGGAGGTTCCTGCACATCATCAGGTGGGAGGAAACGCCCGGGTGTCACTATTGCGAGGATCGCCCAAAGGACATGGTGGAGCATACGGTGGAGGTCTGTCCCGCTTGGGCAGAGCACCGCCGTGTCCTCGTAGAGGCGATTGGAAGCGGCGGCGACCTCTCGCGTCCAGCCCTGGTTCAAGCCATGATCCGGGGCGAGAGGGAGTGGGTGGCAGTCACCTCCTTCTGCGAAGCAGTCATTCTAGCGAAGGAGGTGGCGGGATAGGCGAGGGAGAGAGCCGACAGAGCCGCCCGTCCCAGCTGCCGCTGGAGACGCCCCGGGCGTCGGGAGCCGCGTGACGACTCCCGGCCACCGGTAGCTGCCGTCCGATCAGGACCAGGCCCGTGCCGGAAGGCGCGTATGTGTTCCAAGCGCGCCTCAAAGAGATGTCAGCATCGAAGGAGGGGCCCGTCAGGGCCGAAGCCTGCCGGGGCAGCGGGATTGTCCGAAAGGGTTACCGCTACCCCGGAACATAAAGGGCTAAGGAAGGAACACGGATGGGTTTTAGTCAGTAAGAAACACTCCCTTCCGCTCCACCCAGAGCGATCATTTGATGATTTCCCATCAAAAAAAGTCTTGAATGGAGGCACTTTTATAATAGATAAAAATTGAGAAGTCAAGGACGAATGTATCATAAAAAAGAAGTATTACGAGATTTACGAGATTAAGGGTCAATATTGAATCTTTATCTTCATTTGTCTCTCAAGCAATAACAAGTAATCCTTGGTGAATGTTGACATTACTGCTTATAAACTTAGGGACAAATATAAATAAGTGATATTTCAATCACAATGGAATCTGCAGAAAGTGAAGTAGATACAGTGCCTTATTGTGAGAAGAAATCCTTAAATAAACTCTCATCATAATATATTTTAACGGAGACAAAACATATTTAAACGTATAATAATCAACAATCAATTAAAAACATCACCTCACGTAACTGCCAAGTAAATGCAATTAATATGAACTAGCCAGTCATTATCAACAATTATTTTCCCAATAAATTTTATGCAACGTTATCTCGCTACGTTAATGGTAGACAATGGGTTCCCACACAATATTTCGTATTCCAAGTGTACCTCAAGAGCTGACACAGTATAAAGGATGCGAGTTAAATTGTTTCTAAAAAAGTATTACGGCTTGCATCGCAATGACCCTGAAATCTGCGATATTTGTGTAGGAATGTAAATTCCAAATCATGCGGACCACGTCACTCGGTTGGAGATGCCATTTCGAAATATTGAAAAGTCCTGACGAAATGCGGACATTTTCAAAAAGGCCGGACATTTCAGTTTTTAGTCTTACGAGTACGTTTTACAGTAGGTATCTACCTATTCATTATTTGTTTTTTATTTTCTAAAGGCATCCTCTTAATTCTTAAAGTACGAACAAGACGTGACAAGGCCAGACAAAGACGTAACAGAGGGACCAGAAAGATGAACATGACTAATAGTAACCCCACACCAGGTGGTGACCAGAAACATCTAGTAGGCATCATACAGCTGACAAGGACATGACACGATTAGCTAAATCATTATCACTGCTACCTTGATGGTATGTTCTAATCAAATGTTTACATACGCGAGGTATATTTGATTTTTAGCAATACGTGAACCTTGAGTGAAACTTATACCTTCGTCTAAGTACGTCGTACATAACTTAGCTATATTTTTTTCTGAAAAAGTAATAGATTTTCATATTTGCAGAACTAGGGCTTAAATCGAGCCAGACACGCTCATTAATGAATGTCTAAAGCGATACTATTTATGAAAAGAGACTAAACGAAATTCATTCAATGTCATCAAAAGATTTTTCTTTTATATTGGACACCTCAATACAGCTTCAAATGCTATCATAACACCCAAAAGTCAAGGAAATTCCAACAGAAAGGTTAATGATTCTTCATTATCCTTTCTGTTGGAATTTCCTTGACTATACTCGTCATGATGACTTTACACTTTAAAGTCCTTGAACTCTCTAAGCGTAACTGAGATATTTTATTCTTTGCAATGGTCATCCGATGTTGCTCATTCAAATCAATTATCATCTCATTAGCATTTTTTGTTTCAATTTTTTTTTACTTTATGCTAATTTGTCCTTGGTGTAGGTGAACGTTAGGTCTAATAAATCAACAGGACATGTAATACTGACATAATATTAACACAACATAATACATAATATGCCTTGCAAAAACTTTTTCCGAGTTAGTAAGTAAAGTCACACTTATTATTTGTTGGAATGGTATTAGAACCTAGGTACCAAGTTATCATTTTACTTCTTTGCAATAGGTAGTTAAACTTCGTTCATTTCCTGAAACAGCTTTTCTTACCCACTGCTGCACGTCTGTGAGGCTAGAGTAGTGTCAATATGTTGGAAATCCAAGCTGCTACTGTTTCCTTATTCATCCCATGAATTAATTCAAAGAGCAAATGAATGTCAGTTACAGCTGTACCTACCCCCAAAACGGGCTCTTCAGTTACTCTCAAAACGAAACGAAATACTAACCAAGAATCAACTTCTTCTTCAGCAGCAGCAGCCCTCTCTTGTTCCTGGGACTCCTTTCGTGAGCAGGAGTGTCGAGGAGGGACTCCTGCGCAGCGTCCACGGGTGAAGGTTCCTGCGCCCGCGCTACCACCACGGCGATCAGGCACATCAGTACTACGATGGTTGAGGTCTGCATGGTTGAAGTTTCTGTGGATGTTAAAAGGATCCCTTGTCAATAAATATGTCATACATACAATTATGATTTTGTTTTTTGTTCGCATGATAATCCACAAAAAAAATACTAAACAAACTAAAGTGGATAGAACAGGAGGCACTCTGAAGAGGACTTATTCAAAAATAAAAAAACTGAATGTTATCCACATTCAGTTTTTTTATTTTTGAATAAGTCAAAGTTAATAAGTTACTGAAGTAGACTTGTAAAATCTGGATGTCACGAAACAACTTTCAATCGGGAACTAGAAACTGCACATAACATTTTGTTTTGTTTTTTTATTTGTTTCATAACTCGTTCTATTTTAATATCACCTAACAACTACATTCGATAATTTACTCGCTACGAATGAAGCCTTGATACCTGCCTCACAATATTTTAAGAAAAGCAACTATTTACAATAAAAACCCGGAACGAAAGGATAGTTACAACAACAATATCTGATGGGTTCACATAGGGTCACACAGTTTTCTTTAACATGATTATTTGCAATGCCATCGTCAACTTAAACATAGGTAATTATTGATTCCGGTACTTCCATTAAATATCTTTGCCTTATAGGGCAGCCTGTGTCGATAACACAGGCTGCCAAATTACTGCGTTTTTGTATCGTCGGCATCGCCATCATTTTAATCATATTTCTTTATGTTTATGCTTTACTGTCGATAGGTAGCTACTACGTGAAATTACTACTATTACTAACTACCAAGCTTATATTTTGCGGAAACCTTTTTTTATTATTCTTAAAGGAGATTTATGCGGCACTCATACTGTATTTTTATATGAATTCTGTATCTGCTTAGCAGTTTCGAGGAAATTTCTTGCTTAGGTACAGTCATCAAAAGAGATAAGTATGCAGGATCGTCGGATATAGTTGAAGTTTAGTAAGAAACCGATGGATGTTGTTGTTGTTGTTGATGGATGTTGACTGAAATTTAATTTGATAAATGAGCTGTTTGTTTTCTAATAATAAAATAAAATAATATTCGAGAACATCCACCGGTTTCTTACTAAACTTCAACTATATCCGACGATCCTGCATACTTATCTATTTTGTTGACTGTAGATACCTATAATATTCACAAAATGTTAAAATAGCTTCAATTGTTATTTTAGTCTGACCTAAGAATCGAAGCCATGGTCCTCAGTTAAACAATCTCAGGGACAAACTGCTGCTACTAACTTATTAGCATGGCGTCTACGATAATAAACAGTAAGTAGACATTTTAGTCGTACCGTTTCAGTCGCCGCTGCCTTTTCCTCCTAAGACATTGTAATTGATCGCGGATTATCTTAAAAACAAACTCATGCGTATTTATTTATCGACTGTTCTTAATCTATGTTAAGGGGGGGCATAAAGCCAGAAAAAAATCAAATTTCACCCGCTCTTCCTTGCCTACCCCTCTCATCAAACACGACAAAAACAAAACACAATCCCTTCCCGTCAGCAGAAACTTTTCGCCCGGCAAAGTAAGCCAGAGATTAAAACAGAAGAAGAACTAGCAGGAGATCGAAGGGGTGAGGGGGGGGGGTCTCAGGGGATCGGACCGGCCGGTATAAATCATATATAATTTGTGTTTGAATTTCCATCTTCTGTAATAAGTATACGCAAAATAATCAGATGAAATGGCTCTATTCAATCTACCTAAGTATGATAGCAGGCTGTGCAAGTAGATATCTTGATAGGGAAATATTATTGTATGTCCCTGAATCTGTTCCGATGCTGGTAACAGATTCACGGACATACAAGTAATACAGCCTATCTATGAATTTCTAATTCTGGATTGAAGGACTAACTTTACTATACAGTAAAAAAAAATCTTATATTAGAGAGCAAACCAAATGTATAGGCATTCAACTCAATGCCTATACATATTCGATTCCGAATGAAATTACAAATGAACGATTTTCGGATATTTTCCTGTACCTATTTATGCTGTGAGACCTTGCTTCTTGCCAATTTATATTATTCTAGATAAACGGGAATAATTAAAACCTATAAGGTACACCCAAGGATTTAAATTTCAAAACACGCGACATGAATGGCAATTTATGCCAGCTTCTAAGTCAGCGTCTTAGAGGCTTGATATTTCTACAGCTCCAAGAAACCGTAGATCTAAGTATTTGATATAAATTTCAACTTGATACGTATTTCTGAGAAAAAGGGACAGACGGATGGACAACGAAGTTATCCTGTATCTAAGGATTTCGATTTTTCCTTTTGAGGTACGGAACCCTAAAAAGCAAAAGCACTCCCATCAAAGTATTATATTACATACTCCTAATCATAAATCATGAAGAAAACAAACTCAACAAATTTGTTTTTTTTAACGATATAAAGGCCAATATAATCGCATTGCTTATCTTACGATTTTTTACTTTGAGCTATTTTAATCAAGCCTTTTTAGAATGACGACGTTATAATGGTCATATTAAGGACAAAGATGATTGAAAATATCAATCAAAAATCTTTGAAAATTTGTTGCGCAGTGATGAGCAACCCTATTTAATTTTCTCGTAATGGTTTCTCAAATTACCATATTTAATCGAAATATGATCATTGTTCATTCCCTTTATTTTCAATGCAATTCTTTAGTAAGTAAAAACATCTGTTTATTTTGCATATACTTACTATACGCTAAGTTTGAATTCAGAATCTAAGAATCATGTCTTAGTATTTTTTTGGAACTAGAAACTCAATGTTGACGTGACAAAGTTCAAATTCCAATGTAACCAAATTTTGTTTAGGACCTACAAGTTGGACGTCACCACATCTTGATGAAAAACAGTGTTGACCAAGAAAAAAATTATATTTGTATATCGTGGATTTTTCTTTGCAGGATCGTGCAAAGTCAATAAATTAGCAATAGTGATACCCAAGTAAAAATAATATTCGTATGGTGGATTTTGCACTGTATTATGCAACGTCAAACGGCATGTGTCATAAAAGCCTTTCCTGCGCGAAGTGCGAGTAGGAAAAAATCCCCGCCGAAAACATTTGTGGAAAACGAGCCCAAGTTCGGTACAAAAGAAGTACATGTTTGTCGGATTTACCGATATAGCATCTATGTAAATGGGTTCCAAAGTCTAAAGTTCATTAGGTTCCTCTTTTGTAACTGTTGAAACTTTAGCTTTAAAAGCTTGCCAAGTTATAATATGAACTTTAGACTTTCTGTCAACTCTATGGAACTTAGCACCCATTTAGAGCCTAACTCTTTTATCGGCGAAGCCGACAATCCCAAACATGTTGATCCGTCACAACCTTTACTCATCCTCACCATAAAAAGAAGGCTAGTCATGAGAACACTATCGGAATGAAATATTTCATGTGCACAGCGTTTCGTACTTTTGTCCACAATAAACTCATTACGTTTCCGATATTTCTTTTGTATGCTCCAATAATAATATACCCTTTTTTTTTTTTTTTTATACCCTTTACGCTGAATTTCGAGTTTCAACTTGATTTAGGGAATAGTACCTACTAAAACCATACGGAGTTTGTCAAGAAAAGTGGAAGAAAACGAATTTGGATTTTGAGTTAATCACCGTAAGGTCTAAAATCTCCAGCACGAACTTTCAAATGAACGCTAGTTGGCTATGTTGCAAATTTTCTCCGCAAGAAAATGAACCGCAATGCAGAACAATGGCGCTAGTGGTACTATACCAGTCAAAAATCTGTCAAATAAAATGTATGTCATCTTGACTTTTCAAATAACAACATTGAATTATTTCAATATTTTTTATTTCAGTGTACTTATTAATATTCTTCAACAAGTTTCACATTAAATTCAACTATTTTCTTTGGATATAATCATGGATGTAAAATATTAGTTTTTTTTTTTTTTTTTTTTTTTTGTTATAATTCTAAAAATCACTACGTTTTCTCATATCACATCTGACATTGGCAGAATTGTCGACATCGGCACCATTGCCATAAAGAAAAATAGAATAGAATTTCAATATTTTTATTTTATAGTTTTGCCTCGGTATTTGTTTAGTTTATCAAGTCTTATTGTTTTTAATAATCGTTTCGGGAGTGGTTTTAGTTATTTTGCCACATTTTCTATTTCACAGTGTCTTTCCTACAAAGTGATAAATTACGAAAATATTGTTTACGTAAATTAAATATATAGCAGCGCAGCCGAAAATTCGAGCGCAGTCCTCTCGTCTCAACAGAGCGGGGGCGACTGATTTGTGAAACATATTATATGTTTCACAAATCAGTCGCCCCCGCTCTGTGTTGCCACCTTGCACAAAACTTTTTCACTAGTTTTGGTCGGAAGTTTCACCAGATTTAGGGATATTTTTAACTAAAAAAATCACCAGAATTCACTAAAAATTTTTAAATTAAATCACAAGGTACCTAAGTCAAAAAATAATATTTTAATTCTGAATACAATGAATAAAAATAAACATAACAAAACTAAAAATCAACTACAAATACTTCTGCTGGTAATTCTTCTTCATCTTGATCGATTATTATTGCAGATGTAGACGGCTGAGATGGATCATCAGTTTTGTCAGACTTTTTTGATTAAGAGTATTTAGAATTGCTTCCAATAGCAGTAGGTAATTACATCGGCCGGGAGCTCGTAACTGTAACAGTTCTTCTTCATTAACTTTAACTGATTTTTTATAAAAAGAATGCTATTTAGCGAAATAAATACTACACAATAACCCACACAAAAACTTTAGATCTTGACTTGAATGATTTCGATAAACTTTGTCTCCTATTTTCGCGAACGAAAACTTACTAAATAGTAAATACAAGCAATAGTACCTATGCAGCACTCACTCGTACAAACACGTGTTAGGTTTGATTTATTAGTTGGGGAATCCCCAAGCATAACCAAACAAAGACGTCTAAAGTTACGTTCCGAATAATATTTACTATTCGGAACGTAGTAATAATTTTTACTCGAGTGTAAAAGTGCCGAGTAAAAATGACCTGTTTCGGATCCTGGATCCAAAACACAACATTCGATAAATATCACTAAAAGTCATCAAATAATTTTTCAGTGATTTTTTAATCAGAATATCACTGTCTAACTCCTAAAATTCACTAGATCTAGTGACAAAATCACTAAAGTGGCCACACTTTGAAGTTCCCGCAACGTGCGACGGAAGATGATTTCTTCGACGAACTAAGAACGTCGTAAGTGCTATAAGCTTATCGTCGTAATAAAACCACAAATAAAAGTAATAAAAAAAAATGCTTCCACAATCTAAGTCGCTTTATATTAATAAATTAATCATCAAATTTTCATTCTAGTAGTCATAAGCATATTAAGTACAAATCGAAAAGTCGTGAAAATTGGAGGTAACTTCGTGATGTTTTTTATTAGAGAACATTTTACTATTTTGTCTTTCTGTGCCACAATAAGTTTGGAAATATCATGTAGTTATTCGTGTTATTTTTATTTTATACCTAAGTCTCATCAATTTCATGAAAAATCATATTGAAGTTAGGCTATTTTGGTTGATACCTGCTCGCTGAGATAATTGGGATTAAAGAGACGCGTCTATAGAATTCATCAACATTACGAAAGAGAAAGACGTGTTAGTGAGGTAGGTATCTACTTACCTACTTTACTAAATATTTGTTTAAGCAAACCCAATTCGAGGCTAAGTTACTTGATATTTATATTAATAAAAAACCGGCCAAGTGCGAGTTGGACTCGCACACGAAGGGTTCCGTACCACCATACAATATTTAACACTACATATAAAATAACGGCAAAAAATCACGTTTGTTGTATGGGAACCCCCCTTAAATATTTATTTTATTCTATTTTTAGTATTTGTTGTTATAGCAGCAACAGAAATTCACATTCTGTGAAAATTTCAACTGTCTAGCTATCACGGTTCATGAGATACAGCCTGGTGACAGACAGACAGACGGACGGACAGTGGAGTCTTAGTAATAGGGTACCGTTTTTACCCTTTAGGTACGGAACCCTAAAAAATATTAAATCTACACAAATATTATTTTGTCATTCGTTTTAAATTAATATAAACGAAACATATTCCCGTACAATTTTTTTCTGAAAAAGAAATGTTGCAATTCCGCTAAGAAGCGTTCCAACGGAAATTGAGACATTTCTATTTGGTTTTCGTTCAACATTTCCTAGCCATCTCCTTGGCGATCCGGTTGCGGCTGCCGACGAGAAAACATTTTCTTCGCTACCTATCGACTGATGCACGCCAAAATACTAAAAATATAACGAAGAAACTGCCAGAATGTGAACTAGCGACCATTCAATTTTGAATTATGAAAACGAGCCATATTTTAGGAACGAGAGATAACATTAATTCCCAGTTTTACCTATTTCAATAAATAATTATGTCAAACCCGACATTAAATAATAGATAAGTTTAATGCATAATTCATATGTGGAATCATATCATACTGGCTGACACGTGAGGTTTAGGTGTGTCAAATAACGAATGCAAATGAGTCATCAATATCCCATCCCTGGGCTTTAATTGTCCCATCATGATGGTAGCAAATAACACCAGTATTGCAAAAATATACACGAAGTGACTCAGCCATTTCATGATAGATAAGTTATGCTAACAACGTCCATCTATTATAGAGATGCTGTCTATATCTGAATAAACAACCATTAAATTGTATTTTTATAGTCGTTACGAGATCCTTAAAAAAATATAGATCGCCGTATGTCTAAGATCTTGTTTCCACTTTCTCTCTGCCCCTACGCACTTTATAAGAAAAACCTGCCTAAACACTGATGCGTACAAAAAAAATAATTACGCAAGTACCTTGGGGATATGTTAACGTAATTACACACAACACAACACTGCAGCAGCCACTGACACACGATGACAATGAGCTAGTGTCCAATTCTTTTATAGATTGCACTACGATGCTCTGGGGGAGGGCGACCGGCCGCCTCGCATTTCATAGGGTTCAAGGAAAACGCACGCACATACTTTCGCGTGTCTGGCAGAAGTCCCTTTTCTTCGCTATGTACCGGATTATAACTAATGTACAAGGTTTCCATGTCTTCTTCATTAATTTAGCAACTTTTCGATAATTTTATGATACATTTTTGGGATGTTTGTAATATTTTTTTGGCAATATTTTCAAATGGAAAAAATAGAAAGTCCTTAAAACTTCGTTTCATAGTCATTTAGTGATCAGTGATGTTTTCTTTTCTTTATGTGCATTCATTTAGGTATTTTGTTATGGAAATTGCAATAAAGTACCTACTTGAAAGTTAGAAACTCTATATAAAAACGGGTTGAATAAATTGTTTGTAAAAGGTATGTATTTACAATTTACATGCAGTTCCACTAGATCTTTACAAAAAGAACGATACAAAATTGAAAGTAGGAACCTCAGTTTGCAGACAAAACAAAATACCTACAGATATAGTGAAGGCGCAGTTCTAAGATGACTTAAGATCTTCAAAGTTCACGAGCAGCTCCTCATGTGTCAATGACTGGTACTTAACATACCATACATTGCTGCTTCAGTGGAAACCCCATGTTTTAGTAACGTATTAACACCTGGAAAATTGCCGCTTCATGTGATATTATAAATATTACATCAAGGTCACTGTCAATGCATTCGAAACAGTAGATAAAGTCAAGGATGACATTATTTCTGCAATACATTCTACGATCTTACGTATATCGAGAAAAATCTTTATTTTACGACTGAACGTGTTTTTTGTTTAAATAAAACGTATATAGTTTAATAGCGCCGAGGGAAGATAAATAATAAAATCTTATGTTATTTTCATTATTTGGGATACATTTATGGTATTTCTTTTCTTGTTTTATTAACATAACTTTATTGTTGATTGTAACATAACTGTTTTTTGTGCATAATAGTCATCAATGACAAAGGCGTCATTCGTGATGGCCTCAGACCTACCTACCTATTAGAAATAGAAGCATGTATTTAGGTATGTACTAAACAAATTACAGACTTAATTATTTTTAAAGCTGGTAACTTAATAGGTATCTCATGCATCTACTAATGAGGAACTTATTACGGATTGCTGCAAAACTGTAAATAACTTGTAATGTAACTTGTTTTTTTTTACGCGCAGTTGAACTCACGTAAACGCGTAGGTACTGCCAAAATGATAAACTTCAACGTTGCAATGGACTGAAATAACTTGTATTTTAGCTTCGAGACCAAATACATCGTTCTTCCTAATTAGATGCCTTTCAAAATTACCAATGATGAAAAGATGATTTGACCTACATATTTGACATTGAAGAGTCGCAGCATCGAAAATCGAAAAAGGAATAACATAAATCCAATTTAATATGATTGACACATCACTTCATCAATACTAATATTATAAATTCGAAAGTAACTCTGTCTGTCTGTCTGTCTGTCTGTATGTCACCTTTTCACGCCTAAACCACTGAACGGATTTCGATAATTTTTTTCTATATCTCTGCTAAATTTTCCTTACATATGTCCTTACATAGGATAGTTTTTGTCGACATGCCTCGCGGGTAAAGCCGCGGGCGGAAGCTAGTCTTTTTATAAATTACTAGCACTTTGCCCGCGATTTCGTCCGCGTGTAATTCGTACTTTTCTCAAAAAAATTCGTAAATGTATGTGTATTATCTTTATCATTTATATTTAGATAAATAAGAACTGTTCGGGGCAATGTTTAAGTTTATAGATCAAAGGCGCTTTTACCCCCACAGGGGTGGAATTTTGAAAAATATTTTGGGATGTATTCATAATTTGACTCAAATACTAGAGGTATGAGGAAGAAAAAAAAAACCCTCACAGATGATTTAACTTTACACTCGTAAAGTTAAATCATCTGTGAGGGTTTTTTTTTAACTATTAACTACTACTACTAATACTATTTTTTTAGTGTAAAAAAATCAGATAATTCAATACTGAGCCAAATATTGCCAAGTTGTAAGTTTATTAACCAAATGAATAAGATTTTTCATATATAAGTACTGTATCCACTCTTTTTATCCCCATAGGGGCGGAATTTTAAAAAATCGTCTGGGATGTTTCTATAACTTGACTTTTTCCAGTTAATCAAGCCACGTAATAAAATAGTCCTTTGTGAAATTGACTACCTCTCTTCACCCCGTTAGGGGTAGAATTTCAAATAACCCTGATACACTTTATTATTTATTTCACTAGCGTTAATGTGAGGAAAACACCTACTAAAATATAGTCCATTACTCTACGTACTTAGTACATTACTATAAGAAGCTATTTTAGGTACATCACGCTATGATCAGTAAGAGTGGAACTTTAGTAAACCTTGAAGAGCTACCGGCGGCCTTATTTTAAAACTATGATATCTTTCAGATATTCATTGAAATCAAGTGATGTCAAGGGCAATTTTGTTCAAAATTAAATACTTGTGATGAATAACGTATTTATTTAGATAAAGATTAATATCATGTTTATAAAAACACCTTCGCAAATAATGCATTATTTAAGAACAAATTTTATTACCATAAAAAAGGTTATAGTGAGTCAACCTTAAACGATAGATATATGCAGTTACGGACTTTTCTGGAGATATTGATGATCTCTATAAAACTGTAGTACATCACTTTGCTCTATTGTCAATAGTTTCCGCAGCGTACGCGATATAAGGATTTTTTTTGGTATTTTTTTCACACCTTGTGTTACATTATCGAAGTTTTTATACGGATCCCTAACTTTTTTGAAAATATTCTCTCACCTATGTTCATCAGGGATAATGTAGGATTCTAATAGTGAAAGAATTTTTCCAATCGATCTAGTAGCCTCGGAGCCTGTTCAATTAAAAAAATCAAACAAACAAATCTTTCCTCTTATCGTAATATCGTTTTGTTTTTAAATTTTATTTTCTCAGGTTCATAGAATCTGGTTTTTTTTTATCTCACGGGTGTAAACCAAGGTGAGATTTAAATTTTGAGTAGGTTAGGTATTTTGTACTGCATTGAAATTATTGTCCAGATCTAATTGTAGGAATTTCCGAACTATGCGACATGTGTTTAATATAGCTGCTTTCTGTAGTGTAAGGTATGTATGTATATTTGGAAAGATTGACTGCATTTAAACTAATAATGTAGTTGTTTCAGGATGATACCAGTCGTTGATACCACTATTGGGACTATGGTTACTCTATTCATTTCCCAAACTCTGGTAATTTCTTCTTGTAGTTCTGTATATTTCCTGATTTTTTCGGTGATACTTTTCGGTATATTATTGGAGTTTGGAACTTCTATATCTATTATGTAGGTGTTTGTTTTCTTTATCAAAAAGTGTTTTACCGGGCCTGTTGTTATATATTGTATGATCTGTAATTATGGTGCGGTCATACTATAATTTATTTTGTAAGATTGGTTTTCTAATACAGCCCTAGATGAGTATTTGTAGCATGGTGTGTATGGATCATTCATGAGATTGTATTTTGTTGCGAATTTTTGGTGTATAATATTAACCAGTTGTGTCTATGAGTGTAATCGTTTTGGGTGAGTGTGCTACAAGCTCCTGTGATGTGTTGCATAGTTTCAGGTTTGCTGTGGCACTTTCTGCTTAAATCGCTTCTTACTGTGTTATCTTTAATGATGTATTTTCTATAATTATTATATTATTATTATTAGTTTAAGAACAGTGGTGGCCCAGTGGTAACGACCGCGACTTACCGAGTTGTTGTAGGTCGTAGGTTCGAACCCAGATAGGCGCTTTACTTTGTGTAAATTATTCCGTCACCACTGCTCCCAAAACGGTAAAGGAAAACATCGTGAGGAAACTGGCATGTCCTAGAACCAATAATTCGAAGACATGTGACATCTACCAACCCGCACTGGGCCCGCGTGGTGGATTACAGCCCACTTCCTCTCACTGAGAGAAGGCTTGTGTCCCAGCAGTGGGAACGTTATAGGCTGTTTATGTTTTTTTATTAGTGTAGATGTAGATCTCATTTGTTTATGACTGGTGGTGTTACTATAATAATAAAAAAAGCATCAACCAAACGCGGCCTCAAATAAATTGAAGTAAATTCTTTTCAGCTTGTGCCTTTCAGGATAATTAACTTTTCATTAAACGAACAAAGAATTTTTGTACCAAAAAGGTTATACCATTATTTAATCATCAACTTGTTTTAGGTATACCAATATTTCACCATAATGCTTTTTAAATTATTTTTGTAGCAAACAAAACTTAAAATTTAGATAATATTTTCTCGTGTAAGAATTCTATTTTGCTAGTAATTAAAAGCCATTTCTAGTACTTGGGATCCGTTTATTTATCGTCCAAGAGATATTCATTTGGCACTCCACAAAATTCTTCGAAATCTGTCGGGACAGTGATGGGCACTATCAAAAAGTACTCTGTGGTGATGGGTAACTCGTGGGTGAAGTGCACTGACCTCTAGGTCAGTGGTGAAGTGTCATCTTGGTAGGTACAGAGTACATACTAATTCCATGGTACATACATCAACAATAATGACAGGTATGTATGTCACGCAATATGTCGATCGTCACGGCGTAGCACTTATACACGGATAAAAGTTTGTATTATAAGTCCATTGATAAAATAGAGAGATAGTCGAAAAGACTCACGTCATAGATAAAAACACCGGCCAAATGTGAGTTGGACTTGCACACGAAGGCTTCCGTACCACCATACAATATTTAACACTACATATAAAATAACGGCAAAAAAATCACGTTTGTTGTATGGGAGCCCCGCTTAAATATTCATTTTATTCTGTTTTTAGTATTTTTTTTGTTATAGCGGCAACAAAATTACACATTCTGTGAAAATTTCAACTGTCCACGAGTAACTATCACGGTTCATAAGATACAGCCTGGTGACAGACGGACGGACGGACGGACAATGGAGTCTTAGTAATAGGGTCCCGTTTTTACCCTTAGGGTATGGAACCCTAAAAAACTAAATGTACAAACCACGGTACAAACTCACGTTTTGGAATCGGTTCAGAATAAGCTGCTTGTTAGCAAAAATAGGTCTGCGGGTAGATATTTCCCTTGACGAACATTGGTTTTGCATGACATGTGCTTTACGGTATTTTATTGTAAATACTAACCTACTTTTACTCTATATTGTAAGCTACGAAATCCACGAATTTACAGCAACATTATTATTGTTTTAAAGTAGGACTATTATGTGCAAACGTAATTATTTAATTGTTGATTCTGCAATAAATAGAGCCTGTTAAAACAACTCCGGGTTTAATAAACTGTTATATTTGAGTAATATAACCATAAATAGTTTATAGGTAGGTAAGTACTTATAAAAATAATATTTATGTAATTACTTATAACAATTCAGCAAGAAGGTGTCCAGGGAAAGTTCCCAACAAAACAAAATCCCGTTTTGTTTTCGAGTTTTTTTTTTCCTCTTATGATGTGAAAACCATCATTGTTTTTATGCAACGACTAGCTGACCCGACGGATGCTGTCCTCTCTTTCAATAATTCATACTAAAATCCCATAGAAAAAGGACGCTCAAACATTTTTCGGGAAACTTTTCCAATTTTTCTATCCATAATACCTAATTTGGGACTAATAAGCACATTAAAAAAAAATAGCCAATATGGTCCAGCCGTTCTCAAATGATGCGCTTACCAACAAACAAAATTTCATTTTTATTTATATAGGATGTAGTCTGACTTAAAATAATCCTGGTCTATGTTTGCGCAGTTGCAGTCCTAGAATGTTCAAACAACAATTTCAATACAGCATGCGGCAATTATTATTCTAAGTAAATCACACTACTTATTGCTATATTTCATTAAAATGCTCGGTATTTAGCATAGACGTGTAGTGTAGTACGACCTTCTTGGTGTTTGTTCAGCGATCGAACTTGCCGCAAGACGCGTCTGATGTCGCAATTTGAAATGAGAAGACGTAGCTATAACTATATTATGCTCTTAGGAACCGCAAACGTTTAGTTTTATGTTCGTAAACCCTGATTTACACGGTGTGATTTAATTTCCTGTGACGCGTCTGGTATGATTGCTTAGCGCGTACGGATGCTGTCAAGCCATCATGCGGAACAAAACAAACTCCTTACTGCACCGTCGTTGAAAGACCAGCAACAGTACTAATTGCTATTGCTGCCCGTTTTGACTGTCCTTTCCAAAATCAGTGGATAAAGACAGCCATCAGGTGGTTAGGCATCAGTTAGGTATAGGTACTAAAAATATAAAATAAAATAAAAACATAAAATGTTAGTGTTGTGTTAACAAAATTATGTTGATCATAGGTACAATTTTATTACTAACACATAACATTTCATGTTTTTGTGCTAAGTATTTTGATTTTGTAACTTAGCTATATGGAGATTATCAGAAAAAAAAATGCTCACTCTCTAAACGGTATATAGACGATGCAAGTCATTTGTTGCTTCAATTTTATTGCCACAGGTGAGAAACTTTCATCGTGTAAATGGGACTTTATGCAGAATTTAAATGGTTTACGTAACGTTATGCGTTATGATATATTGACATCGAATTTCGAGTAAAGGAAAACACAGGACACAGAGGGCAGGATAAGAGGTGGAGCATGGCTTGTGATATAGCTCCGCAATCACACCCTACTTCCAACGCCGTGGAAGTGGCAAAGTTTTGGGAAAACAAGATTCAAAATACAGTCGTGCCAGCGACACGAAGAAGAAGATTAAGGTCCTTTATTTTTGTAAAAACATCAATATGTAGGTACGATAGCTATACCTACATCTAAAAGAAGTATATGCTTCATACTCATTTTAAATTACAACCGCTTTTGTGTGGAACATATGTCAAACTGTCGTATTTATCCTCAGATAAAAGTTACCGGACCATTGAAAACACAGCCGAGAATTGGATAAACAAAACCAAGCACATTATTGCTATCATAACTTCTGAAGGCGCGTACCAATTAGGTATCAGGACAGGATTCTGGTTACCTAAGCCATCTATCATCAGCAAACGACCCGTCTAAGGTATAAAACATATATAAAATTACACAATAGTTTCGGCTGGATGATTATCATGTTTGAGTAACGATCGGGCGCTTCCTTGTCGGTAGTTTCGCGTGGCGGTGCGCCTGCTCATGTAATTCGTAATTACGTCAAATTGCGTGGCCAAAATGATATAAGGCTGTTACATTTAGCGGTATAACGAATGCAGCACGTGGACCGCGCGAGCAGACTGCTAATAGCTCTAAAGAACACATTTGCCTTACAAATAACGCCGTGTGTCGGGCTTAAACACTAAATAAAGGCCAGTACGTAATTTTTGCTCATTAATCTTTACAAGCGAACAACGTGCACGTTAAGCGTTCTATGGCTACTTGCGTAGTGTGAGTATTTTTATATGGTGCACGATTTTTCTTTGTGCAATTATGTGGAAATGGGTTAGAAGTAGTTACCAGGGTATTTTTCGATACAGCAAAGTGTAATTAACTCCTTTAGCCGTGTGTTTTAGTATTTTCAGAGTTCCGTACCACAAAAGGAAAACCGGAACCCATAAAAGATCACTTCATAGCCCGTCTGTCTGTCCGTCAGTCAAGACCAATTTTCTCTGGAAAGCGTAGAGTTATCAGGTTGAAATTAATATCAAATACTCAGAGCTGCATTCCCTTGAAACAGTGAAAAAAAATCAAACTTCTAAGTTAACGCAATCAAAAGATACGGGTGTTTAAATGATAAACGTTTTATTTTGTAAGTAGGTTTGTATAAATACTTTTACACGTCAATCATATTTTTTTAAACTAGATGAGGTTGGCGTTTCCAATCAGACTATTCTAAGAAAAAAGACCGAAACAAACTCGGAGGTCACAGTCTCTTTTAAAGTCCAAACAAAATCTTGGTGAGATCATGTGAAGACAATTGTAGATTGGTGTCTGAAATGGTCTTTTGAGGAAAGAACCACACAGATTGAGCGGAGCCGTCCAGTCAGTGCACGCATTTAATTAAATTAAAAATTAAAATAAATTAAAAAAGATTTATTTCAGACATTACAGTCCATAAATTGTTAGTAACAATTTGTGCTTATCTGCTATGTTAGTAGATAACTGTGAGTTTCACTATCTTAAACCTAAAACCACCTCCACTAGGCGCCTCTGGATGAGGGAGTCTGGTCTCGCAACAATCATTCCGACTGTTACGTAAACGTTGTAGTAAGGATGCTGCTTTCTTACGCATAATGGCATAAAAGCCATCCGTATGTGCTTCTACAAACATGCTCGATGCACTACAAAGCCACGGTAGCCGCAGTAGCATCCTGAAGGCGTTGTTATATTGCACAAGCAGGACGCTGATGGCTCGGCTCGTGTGCGACACCCACAGGCCGCTCGATAAACACACTAACGTCTACCATGCATCGAACGAACCTGCGGGCAAACATAGGTAATTGCCCCTCACCGCCAACGCCCTGCGCTCGCGCTCTATGTCGTCATCATCCCGTAAGTCACCTGTGACCATGTGGCCCAGGTACTTAAATGTATAAATTGCATAGCAAACATATTAAAGTAAAGGAATCGTGAAATATTTATCACTGAGTAGTTTTCCGATGGCCATCTCATCATCAGCATCTCGTGGTCTTCTTCATCAGCTCCACTTTACCAAATGATGATTTCCGAGAGCAAATGCTCAAGTTACTTTAAAAAATACCCAAATCGCTATAGGTTTGCCAATAAAATTTGAGGGTTTCCCTCGATTTCCATGGGATCCTCTCATCAGATTCCAACTTGATGGCAATTTGACCACCTCGAGAGTATACACTTTCAAACATTAAAAAAATTCAAGTCGATTCACAATTGACGGAAAAATCGGAGAACATATATTATTAAAAAAAAACATACATAAAGTCGAACATATAACCTCCTTCTTTTTAGAAGTCGGTTAAAAAATAGACAGACTTCCTATTCCTATTTCAATATTTATTTTCAAAACTAAAGTTAAGTAAAATACTTTAAAAACTTCAAAGAAAAAGAACTTTATCAATAATCTCCAAAATTATTATTTTAATTAAAGTATTTTGACCAAGCGTGGCAATCAATATCTTGGACATTTTGGTACATGTCCCACAAGGCCACAACTGAGGGAAAAGAGTAGTTATACACTTGCTCCTTTTTTATTTATCAATGATTTACAATCTTGTTACACTAACTGCTTGCATGCGCATTACGCTATCGCATGTTCAGTTCATGAATCACCAGTTTACAAAGTAACATGCTCTGCGGTATAGTCTAATACAAAAAGGTATTATGTGAGTTTGTATGTACAGACGCCAGCACATCAACCTACTACAATCTGTCAAATTTCTTTAATAGATTTTCAACTTTATCGCTAAACCATAAGGTTCAAAGTTGATTGGTAAAATTGTACAGATTGCAGTAGGTTGATGTGCTGGCGTCTGTACCTAGTGGTTTTTTTTTTTTTGGTTGGTAATTATCGAATAACTTCTCCCGCTCTGGGCGAAGCGGGAGGGCGTGCGTGCCAGACTTTTACTGACTAAAACCCACCCATATATTATATTCCTTCAGTTACCTGTGTCAGGGCACAGATAATATAATGCCAGTGTCAGGGCCCACGGTAGGGTAATCATCGGAATTACTGAAAGGTACGATTCGTTCACTAGTAGCTGAAGCTACAGTTTTGCCGAGTGCCATAGGTTAGATTTTATTTTAAAACAAGAAATTTCACGCGGACGAAGTCGCGGGCACAAGCTAGTATGCAATAATTATAAGCTTCTAAGTACCTGGATACATATTATTTACTCTCCTTTTTTTACTAATAGTTGGAGATCTCTACCAGATCTTTCATTTGCTTACTGTTTTTTTCTTAGTCAAATAAATTCTGAAGTGTTATAAGTAGGTACTTATGTAGATACAATGTGGATCATAATAATATTATTAGGAACATTACCTATTGTACCATTTTTGATGCGAATAAAAATATTCTATTCCACACCTCTACTCCACGTCCAATACTTCAACCCACATACCTAATTATTTTACATAGAAGCCTATCAATGTAATAATTAGTATTCAGATCAGTGTACCACGAAATTGACCAACGATAGCCATTGTGTACCTACAGGAGCAACCCCACATGCTTACATACATACTTAGCTGGAATATTCTAAACTTGTACTCGTAGATAAGGATCTATGTAGACTATGAAATAGATACATGTGTCGTGGTTGGTCCGCCATTAAATTAGAATCCAGTTTCCTCAAGGGTATCGATGTCAAAGTTTATAAGATACGTTTTGCCAAAAATTCAGCTAACTGCACTCAGTGACACAGTCATACGCTCATCAAGTGCAAGGTAACAAGGCATGCGGCGCAAGATAGACGGTGCGCCATTGTGGAGGGATTAGGGAAGGAGATGCAGCCTATACGCACTTGAAATCAGAGCCGTCCATAAACCCCTATCTGTGGAGAACTGGACTGTCTTTTCTCCGGCAGAGTTGTTTTTTTTTTTGTTGTTATTATTAAGGCCACTTTGGCAGAATCATAATCATAAAACAATTCATATCACGCAATTTCATCTGTCAGACAGTTTTGTAGGGAGATTCGTAAAATGCTATAGGTAAACCTCTGCCTAACCCTTCAGGGCTATATAGATGTGAAACAGATGAATTGCATGATATGAATTGTTTTATGATTCTGCCAAAGTGGCTTTTTAGGCCCCCAGGACGTCACGCTCAGCAGTCATGACTATTACAACCGACCTATTCTGAATACAACATAATTAGGCATATTATTTTAAACATAAAAAGCAGCTAGCAATGGGTAGTTGTGATTTTTTTAGATGTCGGGAAAGTACCAACTTACTATTTTTAAAACAGAAAAACTTTGGCCGACTTTTGAAAATCCTCCCTAGACCAGTTAAGACATGATTGGAATATTAATCTGCCTACAACCAATAGTATCCTTCCGTGCCTACTGACCAGAGAGCCACCTGTCTCTTTCATATTGAACTACCTACGCTAGTATTCGGCCTACACTCTAGTTAGGCTCTAGGTACATTCTCAGTGACTCAACGATACTCAATATTTTTACGAACGCGCGTTGTCTCTATGGCAGCACTGCATAGCTCGTCGCAAGTGCGTCGAACATGCATTGGATGGCGCTACGTGAGATGCATATCGATTCATGACTAGCTGTCTGCTGTGTCATGAATAAACGAACGAAGGAAAACGTACATATAAATAGAAATTGTATTTATCAGTTGTTATTATTATCTACATCTACATAATTTAAACTGAAAGGTGATCTGTTTATTTTATGCAGATGAATAGCTTTATTCAGCTCAAATACAGACATGAACTTCAAATCAATACGAACAAAAATAGTGAGTATATCTTTTCGCCATGGATTGGTTCTGCTCACTGGTGATTAGTTCCACTCAATAAATGTCTTTGGTTCCACTTTTCATTGTATGCTATGAAAATAACTCCATCTATGTTGTTATTTGTATTTTCATACATACCTACGAGTGGCCTCTTGGTCTAGGGGTATGATTCCTGCTTTGGGTGCAGGAGGTCCCGGGTTCAAATCCCGGAGGGGCCCTGTTTTGCACTTCATTTACGTATCTTAACGTTTTTTATCTTGTAATTGTAATTTTTTCCTTGATCACCATCAAGGAAAAAATTAAATTGAATACCTTTCCTTTGAAATGGAAAATCCAGATTTATTTCATAATTATTATCTATAGTGTTAAATAACTCTCATTAATTATCAACAAATGACTCAAAAAAAAACTGTTTGTTCTCCAAGAATTGCAGTTAGCTCGAAAATAAATTTCAAAAAGCAATATTTTTTTAAGTGACATCTGTTTGCACTTCTTAGCACTTCTACCACTGAATGAAGTTTATAAGCGACATCTATTGGTATTGCTGTGAGACAGTGAGACTATTTTGTAAGTCAAAGTATATAATGTAGATGTCAGTAAAATCGATAAACAGCTGTGATGATGTTTTGCTTTTCAATTGCTGCCAACTTCATGTCACCGTGTCACGCCAACCAGCCAACATCAGCCAGTAGTGAGAATTCATGTTCGATTTCGTGAGTTGTGTTAGTACGTCGATTTAATTTGGAGTACAATAATATTTTGTTAGTAATTTTTATTGACAAGTGCAACCGATATTGTTTTTCTTACCCGTTATAATGTGTGTTAATTGTATTACATCCTGATCTAAAAACAGTGCTAAAGAAAATATTGTGCGTTCGACGGAATCCTTTCACAAAGGATAAACGTGAGACTTCGTGTTTTAACCCGTGCGCATTTCACCAAAACGACAATACACATTGCGGAACGTAGGTAAGTAGAATTATTGAGATGGTATTTAGTGCTAGTAATAATATTTTTCTAGCACACTAAGCTAAATATAACCAAGCACTAGTCGAGTTTTTGCTATTGATTTGCTTTCCGTTATAACATTTTGATGCTATTAATAGTGATCCAGGTGACAGTAGTACCTGTAATATCGTAAAATCATAAAATGCACGCTGAAAATTGTGAAACGGCTGAATTTATACCTACATAGCCATGATAGCCATGAAAAGTATCGATTTATTTATTTTTCAAATGCGCGTGTAGACAGCTGAGTTGACAACTGCTGTGGG
Source organism: Gortyna flavago (assembly GCA_963669345.1). Lineage (NCBI taxonomy): Eukaryota > Metazoa > Arthropoda > Insecta > Lepidoptera > Noctuidae > Gortyna > Gortyna flavago. The sequence goes on from OY770126.1 coordinate 14,570,219, forward strand.
GTTTTGTCATTTCTTGCATGTTTCTTGCGGAGTTTTTATTTTAGCTTCTTAGGATTCATTTGTAGCGAAGAAGCTCGGAGTATTTGTTTAAAATAACACATGTCATGTTTGTAAATTACTACTTTATAACTATATCAGCAAAATTTATCATCGAACAATAATAATAGGTAGGTTTACCAGACCATGCACTAGCTCAAGCCTCAAGCTGATACACACATTGGCAGGTATTTGGTAAATTATACAACTGGAGCATTCAGATAGGTACCTACACTTTAATATTGATAACATTTTCATCAACATACTGATAGAACCTAATCTTTTTGTGAACATCTATTGCCAGTGTGAGATATTGCCTTTTTGCGAAGCATAAGATGAGAAATAAATATAACATTTTATAAAATATACAAACATATCATTATCATAGATTATGAGTTTATGACAGAACTACAGAAGGTGCAGCACAAAAATAATAATCATGTAGTTGTACACAAATTGCTTTGAAATGAATAGGTAGGTACCTATTGCAGTGATTCACATTCACACCAACAGGTAGAGTACCTAATATTTGTCCAAGCTACCTGTTTTGAGAACAATCCTTTTTTATATTATTATAGTGCAGCTACAAAAAATAATATGCATGCAAAATATGGTTCATGTAACACTGAATAAAATAATTAAAAATGAGTAGATGCTATTTATTTATTTATTGGTGTACAACAGCAGTACATAAAAAACCATTATAAGAAAATAACTATAAAATAAAAGTGCTGATATATACCTATTACTATTACAGGTATACACAGCATTCACCATAAAGTTGACTAGAGGTTGTTGTTGAATAAGGTTGGTTTACACTAAATAGGCAAATGCAAATTCTATCCTCACTCTACTAAATTATATTTGTGTAAACAGGAACAGAGCATTCTTTTGTTGATCTATCTTTACTAAAATGTCAAGAATATGAAGGAAAGATATAAAGGAATGAATGCTCTAGTTCTGCAACCTAATTGCGTAACACACAATCAATCTCAATCTGAATAATTTTTAAGGATATTGCTAATTCATTGCTTCGTATGTTCGAAGAATGTGTCTACTGTACAATGTAAATAACACAATTAATGTTGTTGAACTGTCAAAATTATACCCATTGCTACTGGTAACGTGTTATGCAATTAAACTGCTTTTTACCAGACCTACTACACATTTCACATCTAAGTATATTCTTGTAGTATGCTTTTCTTTTGATAGGTATTCAAATAATCATGTTCCTATTGTCAAGTAAGTCTGTTTGACTTTCCGTGCAGCAATTGATAGGAAAATTGTGATATTGATTTATCTACAGTCTGACTGATTATTTCAGGGTGTTTTGTAGAATCTGACTAAAGTCAAGTTAAATAAGAAACAATACCTATTGTTAAAGTTACCACTCAGAACTCTCTTAAAAAAAATGTTGTATTACATATTTGATTGAAGCTCTACTGTGTTCACATGCACACACATAAACTCACACCATCTTTCCATAGGGTTAGGCAGAAACTACAGAACGCCACCTGCTACAATCATTATACTTACTCCAGTTTATTTGTGCTTTTACTGTATTCATTTTTGACAGTTCATCATATCACTTTTATCAAAATCAACCTTTAGCATGTTTATCAGAGCATTTTACAGCCAAGCAAGTTCACCAAAATAACTTGTAAAAAAAAAACTAACATACTTTCATCCCTGTACCTTCTTGTGACAAAACGTTTTACTTTACATTTACTATTAAGCATTGTGTATCATAGCAATAATTATAATATCAACCGAGTAGGTATAGTAAGTTGGTTATTCTGTTAAGGTCTTGTTCGTGGTTCTCAAACAAACCCTAACAATATTTAGGGAACCGAAATCATGACAGCTTACACATGGTACAGTCACCAATGAAAAGTCAATTAAGTACATAACAATTAACTTTTTTATGTCATAATTTATAAATTGCACCACTACAGCATTTAAAAAACTTGAACATATGTAAAATAAAAAGAACACTATGAAGTAAGTACTTAAGTATGTTAAACAGACGCCAGCACATCAAGCTACTCGAAACTGTCAAATTTTCCCAATCAACTTTGAACCTTATCCTTTAGCGATAAAGTTGAAATCTATTAAAGAAATTTGACAGATTGTAGTAGCTTGAAGTGCTGTCGTCTGTTTAACATACCTAAGTACTTACTTCATAGTGTTCTTTTTATTTTCATCATCAACATTTTTATGCCAATTTAAATGATATACAAAAGCAACTATGTTAGTCGACTTTCTTTGCCTACCATACTAGTATTTAAACACTCCCAGATTATTGTGTGATCAAAATATGAATGAGATACATGTTGATAAAGTTCACTGATGTGCCAGCACAAAAGTAAGTCAGCGATTCATCTGAAACTTTTAAGTAAGTATAGCTAGAAAATAAAAATGTCATTTTTGTGTAATCAGAAACTTACCTAATAATAATTTTGCGCATAAGTAGGTAAGTGTTACAACTCCCAGTTGCCTGAGCTTAGCCAATTTGTTGACTCATTTTTACCATGGTGTTTGATCCAATCTTTGTTCCAAAATATTGTATCAATGTGTAGCCACAAAACATATTACACATTGGGTACTTAATTGTAGCTACACATTGATAGGTACTTACAAACAATATTATTTAACACAGATTGTAGACAATCAAATTAATTCTTGTAGATGTATAAATCTTTTTGAGGCTGACTGTACTTTGAGTAGTTCTGTTTACACAATAATCAATATTATTTGTTACAATTTTGGGGTGTGCAATAAACTAACTATTCTGCCTATCTAACGATAAGCAGCACTTAGACTTTCCCAAGCAAACTGTCATCCCCTATTTTAAACCGGTTGGGGTCGAATTTTCGAAAATCCTGAAACACGTTCCACAGAATTGCCATTGAATTTCTACAGGATGATTTTTTTATCACCATCAAAATTTTTACAGGGTGTTCTACCCATGAATACGAACAACTTTCACTATGGGACCAACTCTGAAGAGAGAGAGAGATTTCAGAGTTGGTCCCATAGTGAAAGTTTTTCATAATCATGGGTAGAAAACACTGTAAAAATTTGAATGGTGATTAAAAAATCTCCCTGTATAAATATGAAATGAAAAATGTCATAAGTACTTTCATTTCTTATTTTACCCTATTATGGGCAAAATGCCAAAAAATTCTGAAACATGTGTTTCATAGTTTTTAACTGGAACGCTCAAATAACAATTTAACTTGAAGAAAAAAACAATTTTTGCTTCAGTGGTTTAGGCCCTTCGTTAATATATCAGTCAGTCAGGGCATCTCCCCTTTAGTGGATTGATCTATAAATAAATACCTAGTATGAATGGTGTTGCCTGCCAAGCGCATTTGTGCGTAAATTCTCGAGAGGCTTTAATGTACTTTGATGCGGTTTCCACCACTATTCAGATCATTATTCGACGAAGATTTCTCTTCTTTCCCCGCCAATGTCAAACTGGAGCTGGTCGCTACATCAGGTTTAGGATATAAATTAAATGGAGGCCACTATTGTTTTATACTTACAAGAGTTACCAGACTCACAGGCCACACAAAGAACGACACAATATCCGCGCCCTTCCGCCTGCAATCACATTCGCTCAGCAAAACTAATATCCGTCATTACGTAGTAGCTGGGTAGCTCTTTGTTTCTGACATAAGTGCCAAGCCACTTACATTATTATGTGTTCACTTCAAATAAACGTTGACATTGCAATCTTTTTTTCGATCTACGTCGTTGCCACTCCTAGTCTCACGTTTACCTATTAGCAGAACATTCACCTTCACAATATTCTTAGACTACGGTCTACATGTGCACTCCTGTGGCCTGAAATGTGAAATCTGTGACGCATGCAAATCGGCCATTTGGAATTTTAATCTCAAACCTCGATTCAATTGTGGGGTGTTTAACGATACATTTGCAATGCAAGCCAAGGAGAGAATCAGAGAAGTATACTAGGTCAGTATGCGCTTCCGTGTCGAGGCGTCGTCTGTCGGCGCGGGCGCAGAAATGTGCACCACTTGCCAAACGACTCGCCACTCTTTTATATTTATGCAATAGGCCTATTAGCATGATGCTGATATTAAAACACGATTACGGAGCCTAGCGAAACCCTAATCAACACAAGAGCGTAAAAATTAAGATTATTGACCGATAAAGTACAATAATTGCATTACTGGCCACGAGCTACATTGACGAATAGTTCGAAACACAAGATTGCTTTTTTTAACAGTTGTATATATTTCTTATTGATGTGTTCATGAATTGTTTACTCGCACATGCTGATATTAGCACGCACTGTGTAATCTTGACCCAGATGATATAGCAAATTCGTGTTAATTCACTAATTCAGTTAGCCGCGCATCATCACGTTGTTATTGTCAGCAGGGTCTGATGTGCGATGTATTCATTGTAACTGCTGACCCCAAGACACTTCTTCATTTAACCATAATGACTTATGCGTTATCTTAGCACTTGTTTATTTGTAGCTAATACAAAGTAATGTTTTGTGTACATCTAGTAAATGGCAAGTTATCTACTAGCGTTGTCATGCAATGCCAAATTGTTTGAATTATTGCCGTCACGGCCAAGGCTAAACACCCATCTCATTTCGATTTTATACCAAAGCCCATCGGATCTGCCAAAACTGAATCCTTAGCTATAGTTCAATCACAGATTCTACAGTACTTAAGTAAGTACCGTTTCTAAGTTCGCAGTAACAGGGCCCCGAGGCCCGCAGCCGGAGCGGTGCCAGTGACGCAATCGAGTTGCGCAAGCGCAGCCGCAACGTTCGTCGCCACTAATATACATTTGTTTGTACTTACTTAGTCTTTTTTCGGTCTTTCCAGATCTTATAAGCATGAGCTAATTGCGACATTTTTTAAAACATTTGATTGATTTTTGGCAGATTATCACGAGTAGCATGCTGATGCCAGCATAGAAACGGGTTTTGTCCGTAGCCGTCTACAAGCTTAGGGGACTAAACATTGCTTCCATTTATTTAGCCAAATGCACTTTAGTATATGACTGAAAATACCACTTTAGTATTAGATACTTACATTATAAAAAGACTAATGTCGTAATACTGTGACATTTTAAACAAGGCCCAACTATTCACTTAAGTGCAAGTACAATGTATTCGCTGCGCAGGAAAGTTACTTAAATCTAACAAGGTCGACCAAGTCGTGAACTGCATAATCACACCAAAGATTACCATTGTTAGAAACGTCTAGGTATACTGAACTTTAGAGATCTAGAGGGTTGTGAAATATCGCCTTTAACTAAAGCATTTCAGCTTAATTCTTAAATTGTGATCAGACATCTCTTTACTTTACATCCGATGATTCTTTATATTATACTAGCTTCCGCCCGCGGCTTCGCTCGCTAGGTATGTCGATAAAAACTATCCTATGTCCTTCCCCGGGATACAATCTATCTCGCTGCCAAATTTTATCGAAATCCGTTCAGTGGTTTAGGCGTGAAAAGGTAACATACAGACAGACAGACAGAGTTACTTTCGAATTTATAATATTAGTATGGATGTAGGTATGGAACCACTTAGGCCTAATTTTTCAATCGACAGATAGTTTTTATTTGTGGAATTAAATTGACGTCTGACAGATTTTGTATAGAACAATAAAAAATTCAAAATTATTCCTCGGATAAAATTATCTAGCATTGGAAAAATCAGCCCTTAGTAACATAAGTACCTACGTGTATTATATGTATACGTAGGTAGGTAATAGGTATTCTTCTTAGTATAAAATTATATAAATGATGTAGGTAATTGATTTAACCGCTCTTGTCTTTCCGCGTTGTAATTATTGTAAATGTCAATAGGGAAAATTCGTTCTGTCAATCATATTATTTATTTATCTGTCGTTAAAGTGGTTATTAAAGGCCTTTATAAATAAATAATATGATTGTGATTTATAATTTCTCGAAAGATTATATAAGTATGCTAAAGTACTCATTAAATAGGCTCAAATAACAGATTATTATTATGAAAATTGGAAAATTCCACAGGTACGTATATCTTGTTTCATCGCAAAATAATAACAAATTGTGTTATATTACTTGTGCCCATACGAGCTGTGACGTTACGTAATTGCATAAACATAAATATTTGCTCAGTTGTCGTTCCCACACGTCCCACACTATGTGCAACCCTCCATACGTTTTGTCTACACATTCGCTGCTGTTAATTGCTTCGCTTGTTAGCTACTACGTCTCTAGCTACTTGAAATTAAAGGCAATCTCTATACCTTCAAAATCTGTCCCAGGTATATGATTGTATACTTATGTTATACTTAAGTAATACTGAGTTTGTAGATTCAGTATAAAGTCTCAGGCAATACAGAAAATGCACTCAATTACCTTCAATAAGATAAACGTTTGCAAGTGTTAACGAAGATAAAATACACTTTATGAGTGATTTATTTCAATGAATGTGTCCACTGCATTATGCTGCTTCTATACAGTTTTAAGAGTAAACATGTCGCGAGCTCGAACTCACGGGTGGTCATGACCAAAAAGCACGCTGTCTCACCTGGCTTCGTGTCCGACAGAGCTAGTATCAGTGAATCTGATGAGCAGTTAGACGCTAGTCTACACGCACACAACGTCTAGTTATCACGCATAGAAACACCGATCCGAACTGATGGGCGCGTAAAAAAATCGAAAATGGTTTTGGATAATCGAATTTTATGAAAAAACCACTGCATAAATTAATTACAAATAAAGTTTATTGAACTCTTCGATAACAGATTTGTCGATACGGACCTGGTATTGAAAATTTTACAGTTATTTACTTACTAGCTTCCGCCCGCGGCTTCGCTCGCGAGGTATGTCGATAATAACTATCCTATGTCCTTCCCCGGGATGCAATCTATCTCTCTGCCAAATTTTATCGAAATCCGTTCAGTGGTTTAGGCGTGAAAAGGTAACATACAGACAGACAGACAAAGTTACTTTCGAATTTATTATATTAGCATGGATTAACACCCAAAGTTACGTTAAAAATAGCAAGAAAAACGAATCTTTGTTGGCTCATAACTTTTTAGTGGCTTTTTATTTTACTATTCTGTTTCCGTACAGACAAAATTAATAATAAGTCAAAACAATATCATGTTTTAACTTTGGATGCACAATGTCAAATAGTGGAGTACTACTCTCCCTCCCGTTTGTATGGAAAAAATATCGACTAGTTTCACTTTAAATCACACTAATCATGTGATCTATATAGACTACAAAAACACATTTTCAAGAACAATGCAACGTTTCTATCAGATTTTTCTTGACCTTTGTCGATTATCATTGTGAATGAAAGCGGTCATATCTAAAAGTAACACGAGAATTGTGCTATTATTATTAGAAACGAGGAACTAGACTTCAAGCCATTCTGCAGTTGCAAACACAATAGGTGGAACAAGGACAGGCACCGCTACTAGCTACTATCAGACGATGTTTTAACTTCATTGTCCTCTACACATCATTGTTTTACTACATGATACCGACAGACGTCAACAACATAAAAATCAATAAACCGTAATCTTGGGACATACATTAGTAATCACTGAAGGTCGATCGACTGTTGAGGCATATACGGGCGTGCGCTTCATAAAAAACTGTTTTCTTTGCAAAAGAAATCTACTACACATTGAAGAAAAGCCAGTTATAGCAAAATACAAGGGAAATTATAATTCCACTTTCGGGTACCCATAATCTGGTATATTATAATTTATTATTATGCCGTAGGTAACCTACGTCATACTTATAACAACTTAATAATACTTAATTATGAATAGAGCAATTAATAATAAGATGGTTCTTCCGCGAAGTATTTGATTAAATGAATTTAAAACTATTTAAATACTTCATAAAATGTAGGTTGTATCTTGTGGTTTCACTTGAATTTATTGTACGTTAGAATTTTGGGTCAACTTCAGAATAAGGTATCCTATTTAGGCCTGAGTTCACCAACATTCTAACCATCGGTTAGGTATTTAAACAGTTCATTTATGTCAAATTTACTAAGGAAATCAACTGTTTAAATACCTAACCGATGGTTAGAATGTTGGTGAACTCAGGCCTTACACTGTCATGACATAATCATGCCCCATAACAATCAATACCAAATGTAGTTCACGGAATATAGTCAAGTCAATATTTTTTGTAGGTATACATGTCAGGTATCACAACAAAGTCTGCTTATGACAGCCTGCTACAAAATTACTTAAAACTGTTTTTATTTCGGTACTTATATACTTAATTTTAATGAAATACCCTGCCACATGTGATGCGCATAAAATTACAATGGTAAATATCGACCTCGTCCTAAAAAAGAAATGGTTGGATGCCACGTTTTGTTGGACAAATTAATACAGCTCGGTACACGTTGTGGCTTAGCCTGTCACAAGGTGTAAAGGTCTCACTTGCTTTTAAGTTTTGGCAAGCTTGCAAGGAAAATTACAAAAAACATTCACTCGTGTATGCTATTTTCGAAATGAACATATTCATGTATACGTGCATTAATTACGTATATGTGTCGCAGCCAACTGGTTAAATTAGCCGTTCAGTTAACTGCCTGGCCTTTAGAAGTAATGTTCGCCTCGCTTCCTCCCTCGGCTCGAACGCGGTTGATCACAGTTCTAACCTAACCTAACCCACTTGGTCGGGGTGCTCGGCTCGCGCGTGATTGGTTACAGACTTCCAACCTAAACTGTAATTGAATATCATTCAGGCCGTTAGTTGAACGGCCGCCGTTTAGTTGAAAGGCTAGGCAGTTAACTGAACGGCTAATTTAACCAGTTGGCTGCGACATATGCATAAAGCTGTGCTGTGCCTTCGTATCGAATACATAAATAAAAACGTCAAATCGAAAATCGATTGAGAACATAATAAAATTATAAGTGGCAGTCGTCGATGAAATCCTATAATTCAATTAGGTGCAATTCTCACAATTTTTTTTAATATAAGATTAGGTAGGTGGGTAATAAATGTAATTTGCAAATTATATGGATTCATTTCATCACCTCGCAGTTATTAAGTTGACCTTTTTTTTTTTTTTTAAGGATGGGAAATCATCCAATGACCCCTCCCGCTCTGGGTGGAGCGGAAGGGAGTGTCAGACTCTTACTGACTAAAACCCATCCGTGTTCCTTCCTTAGCCCTTTATGTTCCGGGGCAGCGGTAACCCTTTCGGACAATCCCGCTGCCCCGGCAGGCTTCGGCCCTAACGGGCCCCTCCGTGTCTGCTGACAGCTCTTTGAGGCGCGCGTGGAACACATACGCGCCGTCCGGCACGGGCCTGGTCCTGATCGGACGGCGAGCTACCCATTACTCGCCGTCCGCAGGCCCGCGCCTACGGTGGCCGGGAGTCGTCACGCGGCTCCCGACGCCCGGGGCGTCTACCGCGGCGGCTGGGACGGGCGGCCCTCTCGGCTCTCTCCCTCGCCCATCCCGCCACCTCCTTCGCTAGCATGACTGCTTCGCAGAAGGAGGTGACTGCATTAAGTTGACCTTGTGCATTGAATTACTTACTGTGAACTTATTTCAATAAAATTGTGATCTTGTTTCATATTCTCAACTCAATATTATTGTTTCTATTGGTGGTTTTCATTCAACCGATAGTGTCAATGTCAACCAATGCGTAATCAATTTATTACTGCTTATTGTTAATAAAGCTTCACCCACACTTAAAGTCATGCCCGTGAATGGTCTAAGTAACATAATAATAAAAAATCGCAAGCTTCATAATAAAATTAAGTGAAACGATCACGAAACTGCTGTCAGATTACTGGAGGGTGGGTGAGTAACGTGACGACCTTGCAAGGTCGATGGCGCTGCTATGCCGTACGGTACGCGAGGGTGGACGCAACGCATCGGCAACACCACAGCCACACCCGCAGGCCGCAGGGCCGCATTCAACAAGAACCACTTCATAAGTTTTAGGTGAAACTTCTGAAAGCATAAAGGTTGCTGCAATACCTATACATTAAGAATTGGATACCAGCCAAGGACGGCAGCATTATTGCTCACTTTAGCTTCACAGTTCTATAGACTACTTGCTACTGATATTTCATGAATAACATAAATGACGTAAACCTATGTAAGTAAATATCATAATGAAGAGTAAACCACCAGGAATCGATAAAAGCTACGTTATACTTCGAAAATAAATAGGAAAGTAATTGTAGTTTAAAACACTATCTTACAGGTTGTAAACTTGTAATACAAGTACGGTCTACGGGTGTGTGTCGGGTGTGTCGGTATGTATTTGGCGAGTTGTTGGCCTTGCAGGTTTTTAGCTTATCGATTTCCGTGTGCCAATAACAATACCAAACCAACGATAAATAATAATAAAAAACAGGGTCTTTCCAAATTAATGATAATTCATGTTGTATTTTTCCTATGGAACGCTTGTACGTAGGATAGTGGCTACATTATCATGCCCATTATTATATGATTTGATTACCCTATACCTAAAATATTTGTAGACATTAATAATTGTTAGATGCGAGAACCAGCAAGAGGTTTAACTATAGAGATGCCCGAATGAATCTCCTTATCCTATACATCTTATGGAGGAGGCTATATTTATTATACCTACTTTGTCAAAGATCCAATGTAGCTTTGAGAAATTGCAACATATACTTTTCATAAAGTAGAAAAACATTTAGACAACAGTTTATGTCTCAGACATTTGCCAAGAAACTTTATAGCACAAGCTCCCAAACTATTGAAATCAACCCTAGCAGTAAGTACCTACGGCACAGCTGCGCATTGCGACGATATGGCGAGGTCATTCTCACAAACGGCACTGATAAACGTTCACAGTTCAGACTCCACCTCTGGCCTCAAATGGACTGCTAAATTATTAATGTGTAATTGCCCTTTGAACTACATTAAAATATTATTAAGAAACCACATGGTTTTAATACTTTCTATCTTCTATGACTTTTGCCTTTGATTTTTTTTTGGATCATAGTTGCAAGGTAATTGCGTAAAAAACTACTGATAGTGTGTTCAATGGCTTTCATTTTGACAGTTATTACGTTGTTTACGTTATTGAGCAAACACATTTTTCGAACATAATGAAGTAAGGGATTAGCAATATCCTTCAAAATGATTAAACTTGTGATTGAAAGTTTGTTACGCAGTTAGCTGGAGAGACTAATCGTAGTACAATGAATTGCGCATCACACTTGTAATGCCTTCCAATTTCTAAGCTTTTTGGAGAATCAAAAGATCTCTTCCCCAAGCCCTTCATTGTACTCTATTGTATGTACCTATGTCGATGTCGCACACCGGCACACACCAATGTATCAGCAAAAAACTAAGTACCATTTATGTATATTTCTATGACACTACACTCGACCTTATCCATTTATTTGAAGGCTACTACAGAGCGTATTGAATCTTAATGGTGAGAGGCAAGAACCATTTTTGAAAGCAGTTCAGTTTCCTATTGTTCGATGTAGAAAGTGCACCACGAACTGGGATCACGACGAGCATTCTAATTGCGGTTATTCTACGAAAGGACCACTTGGATTGAAGCTAAATTTTTTGGATGTTAACTCGTGCTTCCATTGAACCTTTTATTTTTTTCTTTCGGTCCTAATTTCCTAAACGTGCAGGTGGAGTTTATTATTTGTTGGAATTTAAAATATTGCCCGGTTTCAATACCTAGCGGTTTTTACTCTAAAGCTATCTCTACTAAGTACTATATTGCAGCCAGGTAACCCAGCATAAGTTTCTGAAATGGAGAAGATTGCACTACATTCTGTTTTATAAATGGAATAACCTTATAGCTCACACCACACTAACGCACTGTTAACTCTTACTAATTAGGACGTGGGACGGAAAACAGGCATTGCATCGTGTACATTCGTGTTCTGTTTTTAAGCCAGCGTGACACAGAAAACCCAGATTTTTCTGCATGGATCAGCCATTGGTAAATCTACGTACTGGTAATGTGCAAACTCATTCTTTATTCAGATTACTCGTGACAGTCGGTCACCATTAGGGTCGTCGTCAAATAACAATGGCAACAAAATTACATGCAATTTTGTCCATTCTCAGAAAAATTGTGTTTGTTATGTAAGAATCACTTTCCCCTGAATATAAAAGCAGCCCCCGCGATTTCTAATCGATTTCATGCTTTTTAACTTGTTGATTTGCAGATTTTCAATCAGTAGTTTATTAGCATTATTTAACGAGGTCATTAATGATAATAAAAATCCAAGTTAATTAAGCTAAGTAATGTGAACTTATTACGCCATGGCGATTGTACTCGTAAGGCATTGCGTCACTTAATCATTGAAACGGTTAATGTAGGGAGTATTGTCTACAATAAAGTCAGCTCGTTACATAGTTAAGTAGGTAACGTTCGTAACACACTACACTGGCCGTACTATTGTTTTGCATTTAGAAACTTGTTTAAAGTAGCATTGAACTTATTATAGCAACAAGAATACAATACATTTTTAGGTCCATAACGTTGATCAGAAAAACCATGCAGTATCAAATATTCCTTGTCTCACCAATATTGAATGCAGCACTCACACATTACTGTACAGTAATGAGATGAAAAGCTGAAATAGCGGCGTAATTGCGTAACACACTCAGTAGCAATGGCTTTCATATTGACAGTTCAACAACATTCATTGCATTATTTACGACGTTGAGCAGACAACTTTGTCGAATATATGAAGCAATGGATTAGCAATATCCTTCAAAATGATTCAGATTGTGATTGAAAGTGTATTACGCAATTAAGGCGCTGGAGAGACTAATTATTGCATCACATTGAATTGCGCATTACACTTGCACTGTCTTCCAATTTCAGAGCTTTTTGGAGCATCAATCATTTCTTCCCCAAACCCTTTATTGTATAGTTACACACACCATTAGTAGTATTGGTAAAAAAACTAAGTACTTTTATCATTTTATTTTATCTATATATTCAGAAGTTTTCGGCTGTCTCTATTCTGTGTATTCTAATTGTCCAAGTATCTTGTGGGACTGCAATGTAACGACTCGTTTACCTCATTTAAATTCTGAAGGGTGCGAAGTACACAAAGAGAAAACAATAAATTATTTGCTTTACCTAGGTCTACATGGTCACTAAATATTGTCTAATATTAAATATATTATCGAATGAAATAACTTTTAGCTTTGACTAAGTTTAATCATTGTGGACATTCACATGAAGGTCAAACTGTTACGGAACGGTTTTGGAACCTATTTGTATGATTAAAAACTTAATAAATGAACGTCCTAGTCATTGGCATAATGGCACTACGCCTACCTCCTACGCAAGTAATGGAATAGGTACCTAGAGCTATTTAAAATGTTGATGAAAAGCCCAAATAGGTAGATGCCATGGTCGCTGCAAAAATAATTGGAATAGGAACTTTTAGTCTTAAAAGTTTTGGTTTTTAAACCACATAAATTCTCAAGCATACGGTTTTCTACAAGGTAAGTAACCAACAAGTAATAACCATCTTAAAACTGATTTGGTTTAGCAGTTGTAAGCCTCAGATTATAGCATCCTCTGCGTCTTACTCATTTCAGTGAGTTTATTGAACAGATTGTCACCTACCAGTCTATAGGTAAACGGATTCAGTTTAGATTAGCTACAGATGTAGAAGTAGGTATAGTATGTATAAGTAGCATTTAGCATATTGCGCAACAGAAGATGAATCAGTGCGGGCGAGGCAGGAGGCATGCGCGACGTTGACCCACCAGCCGGTCGCTCACCTCAACACGATCTGTCCTTTGCCACATCTAGGACATCTCCAATAGGGGGCCTGCTTGATCCAGAACCTTTGTACACGGCACGGTTTCCTCACGGCACGACGTGTTAGTGATCCATACAACACTGACGATCGTGCCTTCGCACGGCAAAAACCGTAGTTTTTCATGGCTGGAAATACGTATGTGTTCAAACGGTTTATTCTGCTCTCTCTGCAGAAAAAACTTGACAGAGACTCTTAAAATAAATAGTGAGTTTACTTACTACTACTACAGATAGCCTGTGGTCACTGATATAGGTGCCAGAATAAACAATGTGAATGAGCTTAGATAAACATAAAAACGGTGCATCAGTCATTTATTTATTATTTCATCACAATCGCAAACAGTTGAACACATCTTAATTCAGTCTATGAAGACTTTTGCTTAATTAGTATTTGTAATGTGCTAACATAAGACAGCTTATTTACTTACTAAAAGTACCTACACATGGCTATTATAATTTTGCATTGCCGCCAATCCACATGCTACATTTTGAGCTTGTTTTTGTTTACAATTAAAGACCATCTTGCCTTCACATAAGATTTGTTTAGCAAATTGTTGGCGTAAAGTTTATTTTTCGTCTTCCTCACCTTACCGTTTGTTTATAACGTTATTTTTAAAAGTTCACGGTCAGAATAGAGCCTGCATCCGCAAAACACGCTTAGCTTTATTCAATCTTTGAATTTAATCATTCGAAGTGCTTTGCATACTGATTCTTTGAGTCAACCTTTACAAATGAATTGAAACTCCTTAAAGACGCTGTGGAAGGTAGACCCTACCTATACCTAATACCTTAAAAAAAATATCACCTACTACATGACGTTGGCTATGAATCATCTTCCATTGCCTCCTCATCCCAGATAAGTTTTATAAATAAAAACCGGATTTATAATATTATAACGTGAATGCAATTATCGTTTGATGTGACTGAACCGGTCGTAAAGACCAACATTCCTGAGACAAACTTTTCAGATCCATCAACACACTTGTTTTGATTGTGTGGTTGGTTGCAATCTATTTCAATATCATAAAACCTTTTAAAAGAGTTTACGGCAAGATGACGAGTGATAGTGGGTGGTTATTGCCATAAGAGGTTTATGGCAATAACCTCTATGTTTAATGTGGGGCAGGGAAAGTGGTGGCTCTATCCGCTCTATGATTATGCTCATAATTGATCATAATAAGCGGGTCGACTGCTTTTCATGTCATCTGAAGGAGGACTAAACCATATTTAGGCCTGCAAATTAAGCAGAATTAAGAATTTAGAAACCTTTTTTGCTTCATAAAATTTCTTTGATATGGCAACATATTCTTGTTTATTTTCATAAATAAATCATTTTGTACTGTGGTTGACACAGTACAAACTCATTTATTGTTTTGAATAAAAAAAATTCAACCGTGAAATGGAAAGAGTGTTGTATTGGCATGATATTTGCTGAGCATTTAACTAACTTTTAACCTTTTAAACATGAGCATTTTGGCATTATCATACATTTTCTAAACAATACAGATTTCAAAGTGCAAGTAAATTAAAAGCATTAATAATATAGGCATTAATAGCTGAAAAAATATTTTGCCTGTCAGTACTTACCATTATCTCAAACATAATATAAAAAAATATATTTGATATTCAATTAGTGATTCTATTCCATAACCTCAGTTAAATTCAAATCTATCTCTGTTTAGTCCACTTTGCTTGTTCTTCACTACAACTTATGAACGACGCATTTTCTGGATGCATCGAATGTTTTTTTAGTTCAATCAAATTACTCGACTCGTGACTCGGTCACAAATCAGAAGAACGCCTTTCAACGAGCTGATACGAAATTACTAGAAACATTATTAGGAATAAAATTTGGTTCGTGAGTTGATTTTATCTCAGACCTAATAAGGGAAAAGATTTAGGGGTGTTTCAACTTTTCCAGCGATGCATTAGTAAAGTTACCATTGCGCAGACGTAGCGTTATCGCTGCCGTAGCCAACGCGTAGAGGCTACCGTACCTGCCGCTTAGGCTAGGGGCTGCCGTAGGCAACAACGCGTAAGCGCAACCGTAGATGTCGCGTAGCCGCTACGCGGAGCAGCGTAGCAGCTGCGTTGCGTGTACTTTGTATTTCCCAAACATTTTCACCACGAGTGTACCACGTCGCTTGTTGATTGGTTAGAAAACATGGCGTACCCGCAGCGTCTACGCGACGGCAGTGTTTCTATGTAATCATAAGACCGTTTACATAGAAACACTAGGCCTATCATAAAATAGCAACATTGTACTGTTTTCAATGCATTATTATCATTGCACGCGAACTGGGAAGTATGATATTGTAATCGAAAAGTGATGTGCTATTATATTTAAAAGTTTAACGATAAACCTAGTGTAGCGTCCAACGACTTTCTGAATGGTCGATGGTAGCGTCACACTCGCTGTTGACATTTATTCGTTTTTGTTTGTACTTTGATAACTATTGAGGCACGCAGCGGGTGTTGTACTGTACAATTAATTACTTACTAACACTGAAATGATAAGTCTTCTAGAAAAATATATTTTGTTTAAGTACTTGGCTGCTTTATCATCTTATCTCATGTTCTGTAGTCTGCTTTTTTATGAGCCCGTGCCATTAACCCTTATGTGTCTACTTTTAAATATTGTTTAAACATATACTTACCTACGTATATCTGATACCTACACTTGTTGGCAACTAAGCAGAGAAAACTCACGAACAGCATGTTGGTATGGTAAAAACAAAATGTTTTTAATGCAAATTCGTTCTACATATAATATTAAAATCAAATTTAAAGTTTGGGTTTTACTTTTCTTAAATCCATACTATAATATTATAAATTCGAATAACTCTGTCTGTCTGCCTGTATGTTAGCTTTTTACGCCTAAACCACTGAACGGATTTCGATAAAATTTGGCAGAGAGATAGATTGCATCCCAGGGAAGGACATAGGATTGTTTTTATCGACATACTTCGCGGGCGAATCCGCGGGCGGAAGATAGTGAACAATAAATATTTATGGGCCAGCACACATATGGAACTACTTGAAACTTTGATAACATCGCAAGAGAAAAGCGTAGGCGATATTGCATAAATAAGTGTGTCGAAAAGCTAAAATAAACTAAAATTGTGTTACCGCTGCCACACTCGTCTCCAAACGCTTGATACAAGTGGCACTTGTGTAGGTAGATAACTAGGGCCGGGAGTCCAGTGTCGAAGTGTTGACTAGCAACTTATCGATTTTCTATGAGTGGCTATGCTGTAATGGAACATTTATATACTTAGTCATAAAACTTATAACTATACTATAATATGAACTTCTAGAATACTATATCCATGTCGTGTTCTGGTATTTTAACCGACATCAATAAAGGAGGAGGTTCTCAATTCGGATGTTTATATTTTTTTTACAGTAATTTTCAGACGAAATAAACACTACTTTATTTTTTTCAAAATTGAAATAATTTAGTCTAAGAGCGGCTTTATTTATTATGTCATAATCAAATGCTTGTGTCATGCGAAAGCCTTTTTGATATAATTTATTTATAAAATCCTTTATTCTTGCAGATTTGGAATGCGTACAACGACAATCATCTATCAAAAGTTGTGAAGGTATTGTCATTCAGATATCTACACCCTACATTATTGTTTCGCAACGCCATTTTAATAGCATGTGCCATTTTCATACAAAGATTAATTTTGAAGTTCGCACAATATATCTAGAGCTAGAAATTCTCATTTCGTAGTCATTGAAATTAATAAAATTGTAACTAGTTTTTGATAAAAATAACGTAGTGCTTTGTCGAACAAATTTTTAAATTGAAGCGTGTTTCATCCCTGTTATTATTGGGGAAATTGTTCCATCAACTTCCATCGTGTGAGAGCCGTGAAAACAACGCGAGCACTCAGAGGCTTCACGATACACCGTGGAATATGTTTTGTAATCTCACCATTCCAACAACTATAAGTACAGCCATTCATACTCGCTACACATACGCCGAACTTTTTTTATTTTCATTCACGCTATTTTCAGAGTGATTCATTCGTTTCATACCTTAAAAAAAGAATTACCTTTTTAGTGCTAACTTTAAAGCGACAATCAAATGAAAATTGTTCGCAATTTCACACAATTTACACTTTGTGTTTAATGCTATAATATTTTATAATATTTTCTATCAAGTTCATGATATATGAGATGAGACTCCATTGTTTTTAATGCTAAATCGGATTACTTATTACACAAATCCATAAGATTTAAAACAAAGGATTTGTCGGACGGATGATTATTAAAAAAAAAAGACATCACGTCAATCCAGAACATGTAAAGTCGTCGACGTAAGTTGGACAACAAGTGAGTCATCATTGAACATGCATGTTTGTCTGGCCGGGACCAAACCGGTCCTCAGGTTGAGTGGCGATCGTTCATTGCCACTGCACCCTGCCTCACATAACGCTGCCACAGCCTCCTAAATCGTACATGCAACTATTTTTATGTTCGATAGACACGTTCCCAATAAAGCAAATTAATTGTGCTTTTATTCCATGAAAGTTACTTCTTCAGTCCCGAGATTCATTATGCTGCAGTCATGTACTCGTTTTCAGTATTCCAAGGACTCAATGTAACAGTAGAGCAGTGATTCATTATCTTTGCCCTCGACAAAGGACACGTGTGAAGACTTAGAAATATTTACTTAGATAAGTGCATTACATATCTAATATCATTTCTATTTACAACACCTCTTACAAAATACCTGTAACTAGCTTCCGCCCGCGGCTTCCCCCGCGAGGTATGTCGATAAAAACTATCTTGTGTCCTTCCCCGGGATGCAATCTATCTTTCTGCCAAATATGATCGAAATCCGTTCAGTGGTTTAGGCGTGAAAAGGTAACATACAGACAGACAGACAGAGTTACTTTCGAATTTATAATATTAGTATGGATAACATTTTGTATACAGACATACTTGGATCTTGAATTACAAGTCTGAGGTATTGCGAGATACAATAATAAGTCTCACGTATTTATTGCATGTTCTATTGCAATCTCATGCTCCTAATTCCATAACTAGGTATTTGTGTCTTTGATGAAGTGTTTGATAACTGTTAGCAGAATATTCGACAATGGAATAAAGTCATTTAGCTGGAGGCAGCATTACATAGTTTTCAAACTTGTTTACCCTGATAGAGGAAAAACCCGGGTGTAGAAAACTGAGGATTGCGCTGAGTAGCAGCTATAACTATAAGAAGTGAAAGCACCATTCCATAATGTACCAACCACTCAACTTAAAAAGGATCCTTAGTCTTTAGCACTCTCCGTTCGCTTACCCGAAATGTTACCCCATCCTTGTAAAGACTTTCAGATAGCATGCGCTACTACCATAGTGCTTAACTAAGCCGGTATTAGTACGCCGCAGCCAGAAGCCGTATTTTAATTAAAATCATAATTACTATCTGTATAATTTACCTGGCAACAACAGCAGCAGCACTCACTCAACCTTCATTTGTTATTCATAGCTGTTGCTAGGTCATGATAATGCAACGACCCGATTAATTTCTCATTTCAATTACTTATCATTAAAGTGAATGTTTTTCGGCGAAATTGAATTAGAACAAGAATTTGTTCTATAACATGAGCTTCGATTCTAAGCTTATTGAAAACCTTATTGTGAATACACAACTGAATAAATGCCTTATTTGAAGTTGTTTCTACAGATAAAATATTTAATGAAACGTTGTTGTCGGTATAGACTCTAGGATAAATATTATACCTTTAAACTTATACCGTAATCATTTCTCTTTCTTAGCCAATACCTATTCTATATCTATACTTTTTATGAATTAGAATCGCTTTTCGTGTCTGTCAAACTTCGCAACAGATTTTAATGCGGTCTGACTCTGCACCATAATTTTTAGAGAATTTATTCCGGAAAGTTTAAGTGTAAACTAGTAATAAAAAAATATAGTTTTTTTTATCAAGTCGTAAAAACCGTGCGAAGCAGGTGCGCTAGTATTCAGATAAAAACAAAAGTAAATCACAAATCTTATTCCGAATAAGCAACAAAGACTGACATTTAGATCGATCCTGATCGGGCAGCGTCGCCCACGCCGACTTGTCGGCCTCGCAGCCTTTCCCTCGGTGACGCGGCTATTAGAGGCTGAGCACGCACTAACACGGACCTCAAGCCACACTCATGAAACCGCACAGGAGTAGGTCCACTTCGTACAAATCATACAAGCTGCGATAACTATCATAGCTCCCATAGAATACAAGTAGTCGCTCGCAAGTTTTGGGGATTCTCAAACAGTAGTCATAGTGCCATTTGTATCGTGATATCATCTTTGCAAAAACTGCTAGACAGAGAGAAGCTGGTAATCCAGCTACTTGATATTATTTACGGAGTCATGGGTATATGCGGCCACTGTACGACATCATTTACAGCGCCCTCATGCATACCTGAGCAGCCAGTACCTACGAGAAACAGAAATATACTAAAGCATGTGCGCTTACCAAGTCCAGATTTTATTTAGCTCCAGATTTATTAAAAGCATCGCGTCGTTCGGTATGCGCGTGAGAAAATTGTGTTAAATTAAGCACTGTATGAAATGAGTCTACTGCGCTGTCTTTTGTACAAGCCACAATAGAAAGACACACGTCACTTACTATACTACGTTGTCTGACTAACTAACAATTATCTATACTTAATGAAAGTAATTTTATTTGGTCATACATGGTCGACAGTTCCGGCTCAGTTTAAAACTTTGAAAGCATAAACATATATCGGTTCACTACTGCTGAAATTATACTGTAGGTAGCAAATTCTATGTTTTGATAAAAAATATGCAGACAGTCCACTTGTCAATTTTGACATGGCTCACTGAAAAACAAAACACATCCTTGTCGTCGCGTGATACATCGGTAAAAAATAATAATTAGATAGATCTTGCCAAATATCATTCTAACTTAATAAAATTGTTTGTACAGCATACTTCCACGTACTGAAGTGTACACATGAATGTTATATACAGCGCGTTATCTAAACGATGATCAAAACCAAACATCAGTGTGTGTTTTGGCTTTCCCAATGTGAACATGCAATGATATTATATACTTAATGCGATCTATATTTAATACCTTGCGGACATGGTTTATATCAAACACCCGCCGTCCATTTTCCCTAATGGCTTTTAATTAATTATAAAAGCCTACCAGCTATTAAAGTTATTCAATGGCTTTCGGCGTGTTTAACGTAAGCGCAACGATATCGTTAATGCAGTCATGTGCTACTTATATTCGATAAGATTATGTCACTGACTTGGCGAATACTTTAGAAGCTTGATAGAACGTTGACTTTAGCCCATTTTATTTATTTATATAAATGCTTACCAACTAAACACACACACACAGCATTAACCCAAAGTCTTTGTTGTAAGTAATATAGATCTCGCATGTATCTAAATTAGAGGAAAGCCCGGCACTATAATTTTAAAATTTTACCCAAAAAAAAATTACCCAGCCTAAGCCCTGCCGGGCAAAGGCCTCCTTATTCTCCTTCCACCTTTCTATGTCCAGATCTGCCAATGACCAATCTTTACTAAAGGACTCCAGCTCTATCAATTAGCGTACTTACTAGAACATTATCCACAACAAAATATTTAAAAATTATAAACATCAAATACTACTACATAAATAATAATAATAATAAATCCGCAGGGCAGCATGTGGCGAGCTGTTGGGCAGTAGCGACCCCACGGACCCTATCTCCCGGGAGAAGTCTTGTTCCTCACCTCTGGCTTTCCTTTATTGGCCGGCTGGAGTGAACAATGACGAGGAACAGAACTCCCACCTCATTCTTGCCTTTATTGGCTCTGGCTTGAGTGGAGATTCGCAAGAGTAAACGTGCTCGGAGGAAGGAAGTATTCCAGTAAGATGCTGGTAGGGATCTTGACCGTACTTCCGGGATTGTCCTGATAGCCGTGGAATACCTCTCCACTCCTCATAAGCACCTCAGGACATGTTGCCCCCTTGTCGCTACGTCACTATGTGCTAGCGACCGTTTACGGGGGCCCATTATTGAGTGTGCAAGTCACCCCCTGCCATTTATCCGTGTATATATTAAACATTGATCAGGCAGGGGTCATAGTTCTTCCATAGTTCTTGGCAACCAGTCCACTTTAGCCACCCAAACCCATAGTCCAACTTTTTATTTTTCCATATCCTGCAATAGTCCTACACCAACCGGGGGTTATTCTTGGGTGCACTTGCATAGTGCATACAGGGATAATCGTCGGTTAGTGTCACATTTCATTAAAATTTCCTAAGGGGCCTCTGCGAGTTGGCTTCGGCCCCTCGTACCAAATCCAATCCAAAGGACCGGGACTCAATGGTCCCGAGATATAAAAAACGATAATAATAATAATATTCATTTATTTCAGGTCCGAGACCCATATAAAAACGACAGATAAAATACAAATACAAAAATTCATATAGTGTTAGTAACAAAATAAAAATAACTTATTGCTTATTTATAACTTATTATAAAACAATAAAAAATATTAAATACTACATTGTTGCTTACCAGTACTGGGTTTTTGCATACCTGAAAGAAAATGCTGTTGGTATGTATGTCGCAGCCAACTGGTTAAATTAGCCGTTCAGTTAACTGCCTGGCCTTTAGAAGTAGTGCTCGCCTCGCTTCCTCCCTCGGCTCGCACGCGGTTGATCACAGTTCTAACCTAACCTAACCCACTTGGTCGGGGCAGGCCTCCGTCACTCCATGTACTTGCGCGCTATAAGTGCCTACCGCCCAGCCGAGCGGTCTCGGTCCGCCGGCGGATCAAATTCAGTGCGGTTTTCGCAAGCGAAGCGCGCGCACGCCGTTCAATTTTAATAGTGCTGTTCGTTCGTACGCGTATTACGATGCCGTGTGGTGCCTTATGTGCTGTAGATGGGTGTAAATCAAGCAAAAGAAGGGATAAACACCTAACATTTTTCCATTTACCTGTCAATTAAGACAGGTAAGTGATAAATTATTACTAGTTTTTGTCGTTTAATTTTTTTTCCATTCACATACCGTCATTAGAGACATAATTAAAAGACAGTAGGTGTGCGGACACCGGTATCCACTTAGAATTTGACAGTTTTATAGGTATATACTAAGCATTAGCTTGCCTTTCAGACACAGATTTACATAATTTTTTTACATAGAAACGTTATACAAACCATACAAGTCAAACTTCTCAGTTTGGCCAGTATGTCTGATCACCTCCTTTTTTTTAAGTTGGTTAAATATTTTATAAATGATAAAATTTTTAACTGCCACATAAAAGTCAGAACATATTCACAGTTCTCAATAACATAGATAAAAATTTATGTTAATTTAATTTTATCGAAGAGGCAGCCCTGCGATTACTGTGGAATCGCGCGGTGCGAAGCAATCACTGCTGTACGCTTGAGCATTTAGGCGCATTTTAGCATACAGTGGTTGTTGACGCGAGGGAGTAGGCAATTATCGTAATAGGTATTGGAAATTTTCTACTGAGTGAAGTATCTGTTACGTAGTAACTATTCAGTAATCTGTGGTCGGGGTGCAATGCTTTAATTACTGCGACCAATTCGGCTCGCGCGTGAGCGGTTACAGACTAACAACCTAAACTGTAATTGAATATCATTCAGGCCGTTAGTTGAACGGCCGCCGTTTAGTTGAAAGGCTAGGCGGTTAACTGAACGGCTAATTTAACCAGTTGGCTGCGACATGTATACCAACTTAATTTACTATTGTTTCAGTAAAATCGTTCGACCGCGCTGCGTAGTAAGGAAGACCCACCCTTCGAATTCTAGGCGCTTCGGCAGCTATTGTATCGACCGCATAACCTCTATGGGCATGACAGCGCCGAGCCTATTAACCTTGAACGCACACCTACTTTCACATGAAAGATCCCCATGTTTGTGATACGAACCTTTTAAGGCGTAAATTTGTTTGTTTACATGTGCCAAGTTTCTGCGAATCAATTTATCGCTTTCGAGCCGTGCTCGTCGATATTGAAAACACTTGTGTTATTATTTAATTAATGTTATTCGCATACTCAATACTCCGTAAAATCAGAAATAAGTACTTCGAACTTCCATCTCTTGTATATTTCAGGCTTTTAAGAGAAATGTTAAAGGAGGGACAGATAAAACAAACAATTCAAAAAGGGATAAACGATGTTTTTCTAAAATGTGTGTTAGTCACACACATTTTAGTCACTGTGTTCATTCAAAGTGACTTCAATTATTACGTTTACTTAATTAATTAAACTAACGGTTTTTAATATTAATTTCTCTAGAGAATGTTCGTAAAGCTAAAGCACGCTTTTTGCAGTCATTTACGTAGATATGGTTTTATTTTTAATCACTTTCTCTATTCAACAATTTTTGTTAGTCTATTTTTACTTTTGTATCATGAATATCAGGAACAGTAACAATGTTAGCTAAAATATTATGAATTAACCTTCTGCCCACAAACCAATTTACTTGGGGTTAGCCCAGTACCTTCATTATCTTCCACATATTACTATCATCAGCACGCTAATTGCGTAACACACTATCAATCTCAATTTGAATGATTTTGAAGGATGTTGCTAATCCATTGCTTCATATTATGTTCGAAAAATATGTCTGCTCAATAACGTAAATAACGCAATGAATGTTGAAAATGAAACCCATTGCTACTGATAGTGAGTTACGCAATTACCACGCTGCTATCATCTCAGTGTTCTCTTCCTTCCTAAGTCATAAGTCATTTATTAATTTGTTAAACATAGGTACAATAATGATGTTACATACAGATATAATAGTGCGCTATGTTAAGCCAGAGGGCGTACAAATGTTTTTTTTTTTTGCAATCAAGCCAGGCAAGTCTCGACAATAAAATTAAAAAAATAAGCCTGGCCAATAAAAAAATATAAAAATTATAATGAATGACACATTTTGACAAATTAATTAATAGATAATAAATACCAATATGAATCAATGTCAAAAAAATAGAAAAAATTGCAAACCAAATAAAAATGAAAAACTAATAATAAGACTCAATATACAATACTAATGTCAATATACAATATAGATGTCAAAATACAATACTAATGATGTCAAAATAGTCCTAATGTCAATATACAAAACTTAAGTGAAGAACAACAATATATATAACCCCTAGCTCTACTGCTCACACAATCTATCCAACTTTTCTGTGGTCTGCCACTTTTCTTATAGCCATCCAAATTTAAATAAATAAGTTTTAATAAACACTTTTCTTGTTAAATGCTCCTCATTCTTCTGCATCACTTTCATATGTCAATGTTCATGTCGCAGCCAACTGGTTAAATTAGCCGTTCAGTTAACTGCCTAGCCTTTAGAAGTAGTGCTCGCCTCGCTCTCTCGGCTCGCACGCGGTTGATCACTGTTCTCACCTAACCTAACCCATTTGGTCGGGGTGCCCTGGCTTAATTACTGCAGCGACCAATTCGGCTCGCGCGTGATTGGTTACAGACTTCCAACCTAAACTGTAATTGAATATCATTCAGGCCGTTAGTTGAATGGCCGCCGTTTAAGGCTAGGCGGTTAACTGAACGGCTAATTTAACCAGTTGTCTGCGACATTCATACCTTAAGAATCGGTTAGTTCTCAGTTTTTCTGTCATCAGGGCGCTCCCTCTTAAAAACTCGTATAGTTGTCGGCATAAGCCTCACTCCTCCAAGCATCGCCACACTCATATTATCTAGATTCGATAATATCAAGTCATCAACTCCTAAGAGTTATTATACTCTGATAAATAACCACGGGGAGTGATGCTGCTTGTTTACCATTCTAACGAAACGTATACAATTAGCACTATAGCGCATTATCACAACCATAAGAGATCTAGTAGAATAAAGATGGTGGCTATTCATACTCAGCACACCATTGTTAGCCTGCACGAATGGGACGCGGCCGTTGTTGAAAAGAACAGCCTTCACCTTGCCTTGGCTCACTTGATTAGAATGTTTTAAATACAGCGAATATGAGGATTCCACGTACGTGTACTTCGTCGTCTGTATGTATATGTAGGTACACTTACAAAAATAAAATCATTTATATAGTGATAATCACCAAATACATTCTTTACATCTGGCATCATCATGTTTCTCTTCTATGCCTTCGTTCTCTTCATAGCTCACGGCCATCTCATGGCTAAGCTTCAATGGCCTCATCAATGTTTCTAGAGTTTCGCTTACACCGAATCACAAGAGTTTATAAACACGATGTTTAAGTTTTCCAAGCTCTCATAAGTCACATCGCAGGCTAGTCATGTTCTTGACATTGACACTTTCATAACAGTTTTATGTAATGTTTTGAAAGCCTAGTAAGTTCATTAACATTTTAATTGAGTTTTATTTCATTAGCTGATAAGTCATTGAAACATTTATTCAAACAATTATTAAATAACAGATTAATTGAGGAAAATATTATATTACACGCGTACGATTATAATATAAATATTTCCTATTTTCCTTCCAACGCTGGGAGTGCCTACTAATCGATTTAAATAAAAATTAAATAGGTGTGGACAGACCTGTTAGTTTCATACAAATAATTATGCCTTTCTTATGAGGAAACGACGGTACTATAATGGCAGCAACTTCTCTTTTAGATATTAGCAGCCTTCGACTAATATAATTCCGGGCTAGATTTGCAATAGGATATTGTATTGTCTTAGCATTGTCAAGTGTCGTTGAGTCATTGAACAGAGACGAGTTCATAATTATTTTTGGTGCTATTGCAACTTGGATAACGTCAAGAAAGTCGTTTCTTTTGTCTTTGGTTACTTTAATGGACATGCATTTACAAAAAATAGTAAGAAAGTAATAGTAACTAAATTGCTGCTGACGGTTTTTTTGTTTAATTTACTCTAATTATACGAAAGCATACAAAAAGCAACATATAACTGCAGATTACGGAATATCTTCACCAAGTCTTTTATTTATTATGGTTAAATCTAAACTTACGTAGAAAGCGGAAAACTCTAGTGCAGTTATGTAACACTAATTCTAATGTTTAGCGGACACGCAGCGGTGGTTAGATGTTAGAATTTAATAAAAAATCGTTTATATTGCGGACTCCGTCCCGCAGTGAAACCATTCTCCGATTCTCCCCAAAGGCGACCGGCAGCAGTTGGCGCGGAGTGAAATTTTGGCATCCGTCCTACTCTGCAAAATTGTTACATAACAATGCAGGTATGCGCCCACTCTACAAGACAGGATGTTTTGTCGATGCTCCGATGTATCCAACCCATTCAATGCACATTGCAGCCCCGTGTACAGCCCTGACCTTCATTGGGGACATAGTAGCATAAAAACGACAACAAATTCTTAGAAGTAAGCCACCGTGAACAATAGACTGACACGTCAATAAAAGTCCACGTTCGGTATGTGAGTATTTGTGATATGGAAGCCATCAAAAATATCTGTTGTCAGTAATTGTGTACATAAAAACATATTGTTTAAACATAACTCGTCAGTCGTAATGAATAATCATAAAGAATAATGTTAAAATCGACAGTGACACGTATTATCGAGAAGTGGACTTGTGGATCAGTCACTTAACTCCGTAAAACTTGAAGACTTGACTACCGTGTCTGCAGTATTAGCGACAGTAGCGTCTTTCTGAGTATTCACCTTAAGCCATACGGTGAGCGGCGTCGTAAACCATCTGTTGTGTGTGACTATTGCAAGGTTTCTTCATTCAAGTGCCCTCATTTCCAATATTTCCAATACAATTATATCCTTATCTACCTGCTTCTACGACAAATATTTGACGCTGGCAAAATTATTTCATGCTAGTCTTCTTTATTTGCAATGTTTATACTGATTTATGACTGTGTCAATCACTTTTAATTGTTTATACGTCCAAACGCTATGTTGTACGACTGCTGGATTCGAATGGGATTATCACAATACTCCAATAATTTTATACTTTAGGTATACCAACTTGCGCGATTGGACTAAAACTATTAGTTTAGTGTGGCATTGTAGATCTATGCTACATTATGTGGATTCGCTATCATTTATTGTGCCATTCCACTACAAGGTGGACAGTTATAACGTTGCACGCTGTAACACTAACCGTGAGAGCCCACTTTGTGTTCATTATACTGTTCTCACTGCCGTTACTCGCGCGAATTTTGTTACAAGTTTTAATTATTATTTAATAAAACATTTGTGGATTCCGCATAATGAATAGTATCTGTTGGACAACCCCTTCGGAACAATATGAATGACATTAAACGTCTTACGTTTGAACGTTTGACCGTCGCTGGGCCAAAGATATTAACTTTGGCATAAATGATCACCTTGTTTTTTGCGCATATTTTGATAGAGTCAGTTTTGCTGGCACGCTATGACCGACTTAATCAGCCCGCTGGTGGTGACCTAAATCTATGCAACAATATTAGGGCGTAAAACTGCGGTAGTCCAACTTAATTATGTGCCTAACTGCGATGTGCCTAACCGCGATGTGTGAAATTAAAAGCAATACTTTAATTCCATTTATTGGGTTTAGCACAAAACACGTGGGTTATTTTATATCTTGCGCAAAGGTGACTAGCGGAATTTCTGATTGCGTTTACTGCTAATAGTGAAAATATCGTGCTGGCGTATGCGCAAGTTGAGTACAATATCTTACCTAAATTGATGACATCATTGGGAGACTGTTTGATTAAAAATATAGAGATTCCATGATTTTTTAGACATAAAACCTCAATATTCAGACTTTATTTGCAACGGTATTTTATACTGTTCAGCAAACTGTAGATAATTTACCGTAAATTTATAGGTAGGTAGTATATTTTTACGATAAATATTAGCAGTGAGTTTAGACACGGCATTTTTGCTTTTGCACGAAGCAAGTAGTGACCCCACATATTTCCCGTTAGATACCGTACCTACCCAGCACTGGGTACGTTCACTGGCAGTTTGACCGTAATCAACCGAATTGGAATATGTTCTCAGAAATGTGAACGACTTACATTAGCCGTTCAATTTGAACGTGATACTCCATCAGAACACCCTGTTTGTTTGTGTAGTTCACAGCATGTCATGAAGAGGGCAACCTCGTGGAAATCTTTTAATGTGAAATATCAGTCATCATCATCATCTGCCTAACCTTCTCCCAACTATGTTGGGGTCGGCTTCCAGTCTAACCGCATTAAGCAGTATTTTACATGAAGCGGCTGCCTATCTGACCTCCACAACCCAGTGACTAGATAATACTATACCCCTTGGTAAGACTAGTTGTCTTCTGTTCTGACTCCTAACGACTGTCAAAGATCCACGAATCACAGCCGGGACCAATGACTTAACGTGAAATATCAGAATATGTAGGTAAATGAATCATCGACTTGATTGAGTCTCTTAACCGCCTGTCATAACGTCGCTCGCTGCTACAACAAAACGATAAGTAGTAGAAGTACTTATCTACCGAGAGTACTTGACTTATTAGCTATAAGCCAACTACTAAGCTGTTATGTCTGCAGCAAGACGACAATAGAGTTGAGTAGTCTATTTTAAGAACAACATGTGATATTCTTATATCCCTCTTCGATAACGCCACCTGTGCTATAGTAAACAATTCGCCTGTATCCCAAGACACATCGCAGGACGAAACATATGTTGTAAACCACAACGCTGGGGGTCATGGGTACCGAATCATCGCACCAATAATAACCAGCTAACCCACCGCGGTTTACGTATTTGGAATTTCTAATATAAGATTTTGTACTCTACTGGTCACCAACAGCGAGTTGGAAAACCACAAAGTAAAAAAATGAAAATGTTAAGTATTGTTTTGAAATGTCTGTGAACAAGTTGCTAGTACAGGAGAGCCCCATAAAGGTTTTTGGGTTTTGTTTGATAACAAAGCATATTATGTGCCTAATGTTTGCTAGCTTTTCGCCAATTGGCAATGCTTACCTACTGCTCATCTTAGAAGTGGATTACCGATTAATCCTTAATCCTGGGGCCCGGAGATAATACACGTATCATTTCGGTTCAGCCCACTTGAAGGAGAAAAGTGTGCTTTGGTTCACTTACGCAAAACATCTTTCTTGGCTCATTTTTGTAAATGATGGGTGTAAATAAAAAAACTGTTGACCCATTGTTTTTATGTAACATGACTCATATAGTTTCGTTATTGAATACAGTAACTAGATATTAATATTACGTGAATATAAATTGACTAACGTGCTAGCGTGGCCCTTAGTCGAATTGCCATTAGTGAGGAACCTTCAGTATTGAGGCGTCAACGTGACCTTGCCGTGTCAGCGTGATATAGCGATCTAACTTTAATTTATGGTACATATTTTATTTGCGAAATCTTCTGATCATAGCGCCATAGCGGCTATTTTTAATATGCATGTTTTTGTAAAACCATTTTTCTTTACTGCAGTAAAGCTGGAAGTTATCCAACAAAACATTCATGATAATAGTCCACCAGATGGACACATAAAGCAAAACATAACAGTGCATTCCTGATATATGCAAGAAAAGCGGAGGCATGTATATTATGAGTATGACACAACTAATTATAGCCTCTTCACCTGTCCGTCCGCTTTACATATTTCTAGACATTGGTTTTCAATGACGAACGAAAGCACTCTGTGAACAGGGATTTTATTCTTGGCACGAATTATTACATAAACGTTTATGACATTACCTTTATACCCCTTACCTACATAGGTGAAAATGATATTTTCAGTACCGTATTTCTCACTACCTTTTCGGAATGAATAGTGTGAAAAATATGGGTTTCTTTAAGTTTGTTTATATTTGGTGACAGGTGGAGGTGCCTGGAAGTGAAGACTGGTATGGGTGTGCGGTGAGACGCCGAGTTCCAACACAAGATGACGGAGGGCGAGCGGCAACAGAACGCGGGCGGAACCAACGCCGCGCCTCAGCACAGGAAAGGGCACAGGTTGGTACATCTTCACATGTCTTATCACCATCCATAGGACATATCGATCAAAAGACACAAACTTTCCATTCAAGGAAGAATGTCAGTGATTTCATCATCATCATTCTGTTGCCCTTAACCCAATTTATTTGGGGTCGGCGTACAGCTGCTGTATCGTCTGATCTTTATACTCTAAACAAAGGCCCAATAAGAAGAGCCAGATCTTTCACATTGGTATAACGTTTCCAGTACCACCCGCTTCGATATTACGTTACGCACTCAGAATCCAGGCAAGCATCTATCGATCTTCTAAGCTATTATCGCTGAGCTCCAGTTTGTTTTGTCACTGCGTGAATAAATCTTGGATAAACTGAATCTTATAACCCCTTACATGTTCATAATATTTCTTTGCTAAATATATTAATAGTCCTTTATCTACGTCATAAAAAGTGACATCATTGTTCTCGCCAGTGAATTTCGATGGCGTCATGTCAAAATTATTTTTCACAAACCAACTTTCACTCATCCTATCCGAATAACCTGACGCACAAAACGATTTGGTGAATACAGTGTAAACCGTATTCAGAATTTTCACTTGTCATAAATAGAGTTATTTTGGACGGTATTGTTTCAGGAGCTCGACTGCGGCTGCCAACAATACATTGGACCAAACAAAAAAGCTTTCTATTTTTGTCCGTAACTTTACTGAAACAATTACGTGCATGTCGGATATGTCTGTGTCAAATCACGTTTTTCCGCTTTGTAATCTACTACCAGTGGTTGGCCAGTACTTATTACTGAGAGGCATACTTTTAATGCCACGTAGGTACTAGTGGTGGTATTAGTGTTTAATTTCAGACAGAGAATGTTTCAGAGCTCAATTCAATAAAGCAACATTAGTGTTTCTATGCGGTTGGTTCACTAGTGTATCTACCATGATATTATTATGATGACCCACTTATTCCTCGTCGGTTGCTTTATCACTGTATAGAATTAACTTTGGTACTCGTTGTTCGTTGAACTTTCGGGTCATTTGAATTTGCCAACTGTATAGTTCGATATAATAGGAAAACATTCGTATTGAATAGCTTTATAATTATATGTATTTTCACGGTGTCTTTCCTTGATATTAAAATATTATTTAATCTAAATGTTGTATCTTACTTCGTCATCGATCGACATTTCCTATGTTTCCGCATTCAGGAACACTGCATTTACAGCAGTTAATTAACTAATATAAGTACAGTTCCTTCCAGGTCCTATATATTGTTTTAACAATCCTATTAAGTACCGGCTTTAGCTTGTTGCAATTAAAACAATAAATTGTTTCATAATCAGCCCCGCAGTAGCCAGTCGGTTCATTAATTGCTATTATGACATGCGAATATATTGGACCATGAAATCAATATGTTCTCCTTTATTGACTTGAATTTGATACGGAACCAGCTTCGTTTGGATGATTTATATTTTAATATGAATATCCTTTCACATGACATCTGTGATGCCTCTCCTTCGCCCGTTAATCCATCCGAATTTTGTCTCTAAAATATCGCTTTTAGCGATAAGACCGCCCATTGTGTCACCTTATCTCCATTTATATCTGTAGGTTTTATGGTGTACATAATAAATAGTATTATGTATCTACATATCTACCTTTATACATAGTTGATTCTTGGTGTAGTGACTTCCCCACCAGTCCTCGGTTTCTTTAGCGTTGGGTTAAATCGGATTTCTCAGATTAGGTAAATAATAATGCTGAGACTAACAACATTGTATGCGGAATCAAAACATAAGTACCTACTTCATCATCATTACAAAACAACGCATTCTTCCACTCTCACGCTACTGTTTTAACTCCAGTGATTATTTACCTGACTAGTTAGTCAGGTAAAATTTAAATTTTTGTAGTTATAGTCATTACATTTTGTTACCATGTTTTTGTTGTTTATTTTTCCTCAGTGGTGAGTACGTAGTTATATCCCCTGACGACGAGGTCATTTCATCATACATTATCATTCAATATAATCGGTCCTGATATCGTTCCATTGAATTCACAGATGACTCATTTTAATACCCATGTAGCTTTATGAAAATAGATAAACACTGAATACTAGATTGTAGTAAATACTCAGAATATCCAATAGAGATAAATATTTTTAAACTCGCTGTCAATATTCCTTATACCTTATCACTAAGTAAATATTATTATGTAGGTATAGATATGTGATGGTAGTGAACAGTGCCCCTGTTTGAAGGACAGTTACAATTTATGCTCCGTAATGAGGCTAGTAGGGTACATAGATGTTTAGACTAGACTACACAACTCCTGTGTATGTGCTGCATGTACATTGCATGTTGCAGCAATTAAGTATTCACTTCAGACATTGTTAGTCATTTCAGCAGTCTAGCGCTGTTATGATTCAATCGTTTGTTTTTATACAACCAGGTGTAATGTTGGTATATCATCAAAGCTGTACACAAAAACAGATAATACTGACATAATAATACAGGTAGATTTCCTATTTGGTACCGATGTTATCATCTCTTAGCTGTCCAAGAATATTACCTCATCCGGCCTCTGTCACTTGTCTGAGTGGCACAAACAAAATCCTCTGGTCCCTTGCGGTGATAACGTCGTACTCGTCGTATCATAGATAACGTTAGGTTTGCAACACCTGGCCCATATTCGTACCTAATCGCGCGCTGCTCTGATATCACATGCCGCCGCAAGCAGACAAAGCTTTAAAGTTTAGTGATCTTAGTGCTAATGTTATGTTTGGGCACGCACCACGTAACACCACATTTTAAATTAATTCGTGTCATGAAACTGTGCCAATTTAGACAATCGCTGTCTGATGTACAACCTATTTCATAATTACGTTGTATTCGTGCCCCGTCATTAGGAAGTTATTTTATTTATCAACTGTGTCTGTGAAGTAATCGTAATTCGTGCCGAAATGTCGGAAAGAACGGAACAACTTAACTATTTATTAGACAGGTATTAATTTGTATTTCAAAATATTTATATTATTTGAAGTAAAAACTGCTTTTTCTTAGTACCTACTCATTCAAAGATTGTTTTGTGTGTTTGTAAACAATGCTCACATTGCAAGGTTTCCCACAGTTCTCTTAGCACTTTCCATAATAAACTAAATGCCTATCTATTGCCTAGAAAACCTTAGATTCCGTTTAAAGCAAGAAAATAATGACAACCGTGGAAAATATTGTGCAAACACCATTTATGTCATTTAGATACAAATTTTTTACATATAGGTACATTAAATAATTATAATATATTCTGTGGTGTAATTATTGTAATACCTATGTTACATAGGTATTACAATAATGTACATAATGTACATACTACATAGGTAGTATGTACATAATTTGTAATTCTAATCACATCATGGGTAAAATTACCGGATGTGGTATATGTGGTACAAAATTACATAAGTATATGAAATACCTACCTATGTATAAATAATATTCCCCAGATTATTTCGAAAGGGGCTTAGCGATAGAGTAACAAGTAATGTGGAACAGTTTCAAAGGACCATTTTGTTCGTAGGCTGGTTGACACACAAGTCATTGATCATAGCGAAGTTTGTCGTGACTGCTCTGACGGATACCCACCACCATATCGTCGTGGAGCTCCCAAGTTCTGCATGCAAAGTTATGAGAACCCTAAACTATATCTTGAAGACATTACAACAGTTTTATAAATTCGTACATTCTTAAACATTGCATGTCTCCTATATAAATATGATGGTTGAGTATAAAAACTTGACATTGAAACAATATACTGCAACTGTGTTGGAAATATAATAGGTTTTTTTCTAAATAGGATTATGTTATGCCATTATTTATTCACGGGTACCTAATCAAAAATGTAAGTGATGTTGATATTCTTGATCTGAAGATTTTCCCCTGACCCATTTGCTGGTGCGTCCAGGATCAAACATTGCCAAATACCACCCAAATCCACGACTGCAGCAATTATTTATTATTACTACTATTATAGATCTTTAGATGCTTTTATTATTTCTGTGCGTGTCACATAGGAAGCTGCGCATTTTCCCAGGCCAATTAGGTGATGATCTTAGTAGAAAATAATATCTGCATTTCTGCAACCCATACATTTTTAATTGAGCGAATAAACATAAGGTCACAATCAGACGTACGTATGTACCTACATTTTCTTCATAAGGAAAATTACTAACCCTTAAAGCCAGAAGTAATAACTAACTGAAAAGAAAACTCATTAATTCCTGATGGTAATGTCTCACTATTCATCAGTCAAAAAAACAATTGAATTCAATGCCAGGTGAGAGAGGACCCACGAGAAGATTCGATATTTCCTGAAAACATTTACGTGAACCAAACATCATCCGATTCCCAACCAAACAACAGTGATGTGCGCACAAATCAAGTAGAGTTACCAAACACTCATCAGGTCAATATTAGACGAAAAGTGGTTTCATGCGGAGACTTAATCGATTTAGTAACTAACCTTCACCTTGAATTTCCCTGCACATTCGCCGCCCAAAAGGTAGGGCCCCAAGAATCTTATCAAATATTACAATGAAGCTGTTTTTTCAGGAGGCAAGAGTCAATGTACGCGATGACGGGGTTGTACGCGGAGTCGGGGTGTGCAGAAAGCGCGGGCGACGAGGCCGGGCCCAGCACCCCCCCGCACCCGTCTCACCCGCCGCGGGAGTCCGTCAAGTGCCACAGCCGAAACCCTTCGGCAGGCGTATGCGACAGGTAAACTAGCTATAAAAAACTTATTCTTTATCTTTAGTGCTAGCATGAGCGATGGTACGAAGTAATTAGCTGATGTCGTGGTAAAAATATTAGCTAGTCAGCAGGTTGGGAGTAGTTAGCACAGCTGACTTCTCGGATGAACGTACCGTCAACCTTGAAGTCTATTTTACTCCACCACTACCTACTACAACACCAGACGTTATACCTATACTTTCTCCGTTTACTGTAACCCGAAACCGAGTTCGCATTGTGTAGTATTTTTAAAGCAGTTGTACACGACGGCGCATTGTGCTGATATGACCCCTCATTCGCACTTATGGCACCGGAACCGACGAACTCGTTTCAATTCGAGTTTGCACAGCTTTACTTAGTGAGAAATCTCGTACCGACACTTTACAATAGTGTACTTACTATACGATAGAAATAGTCTTACTTTAAATTGCCAATGTCAAGAGTGATGACCCAACGGAAAATCAAGAAATACCTGTCAG
Organism: Gortyna flavago; assembly: GCA_963669345.1. NCBI lineage: Eukaryota > Metazoa > Arthropoda > Insecta > Lepidoptera > Noctuidae > Gortyna > Gortyna flavago. The sequence goes on from OY770126.1 coordinate 14,606,290, forward strand.
TATATCGAGCTGCGCACGCGCCGTGAATTAGCTGTAGCATAAATTAATGTTAATTACAGGAACTAACGCGCGTTTTCCTTCTGTTTATAGAGATCGCGAGCGGGACAAGGAAAGAGAAAAGCCTCGGCAACTGTACCCAGAAATATTAGACATTCCTCATGACGCAAGAGATTGCGGTATCTTGTCGTGGAGGCCGCTTTTCATACAGCAATTTTCTAGTATTAAAGTAAGTTCCTATTGGTATATTTTATTGGTAGGTAAGGTACGATTGGAAGTTAAACATGTTTGGCTTTGAAATTCGGTCCTAACTACCTACATAATATACTCGTAAACCATCATTCATTTTTCCATTACTTTTTTTTTTGGATGGGAACTCATCAAATGACCCCTCCCGCTCTGGGTGGAGCGGGAGTGTCAGACTCTTACTGACTAAAACCCATCCGTGTTCCTTCCTTAGCCCTTTATGTTCCGGGGTAGCGGTAACCCTTTCGGACAATCCCGTTTTTCCATGACTTACGGTGGTATTGTTTCAGGTGTTTGTATTTTTCCTTTCGTTCCTGGTAACGCTGCAACAAGCGTTGAGCTCTGGCTACATAAACTCTGTGATCACAACAATCGAGAAACGTTTCGAAATCCCGTCGAGTCTGTCCGGACTCATCGCGAGCAGTTACGAGATCGGTAACGTCATTACCGTGATCTTCGTGTCGTATCTTGGCAGTAGGAGACACATTCCAGTTTGGATCGCAGTCGGTAAGCATGAACATTTAATTAAAGCTAATGTCCCCTTTCTACATAGAGAATATCGTAGTCTTTGCCTTGTTAGAGTTGCTAGCATTTTGTATACAGGGTGTAAAAAGACACATCACATAGCCGTCAACTACGCACTCTGTAACTACATCAAACTAATTGCATAAAAATACTTTTATTTTTGGTGTGAAAATTTTCTGTTTGCGGTAGTGCGCAATATACCACACGCAAAACATTGTGCTTATGAGTGCGTGCAACGGTACAGGGGTCGTGGGGGTATAACATTAAACAAAACTCGTGTTCGTAAAAAAAAGTCAGTAAAAGTTAGTATTATGACCTTCAATATCTCCGTAACCAGAAGGTTCCCAGGTATGGTCTAGTACAAAAAAAATACATTACAATCATGGGGCGTAAAAGTGACTTCGTTGTCTATTTACACCCTGTATATTTCACATCCAATCTTATTTGTTTAAGTGTTACGCAAGGCATTGAGCTTACATTACTTTATTGGCTTTTCGCTTGACCTTGACCTGACCAGATCAATCGCTTATCGACAACCTTTGTTCCTACATTTCACTAAGGAGCTAATCACTTATTTAGCCAAATCGCATCCGCAGCAACAAAATGTTTATAAGTTTTGTTATTTTAGGTGCCGTGATTATGGGCATCGGTTCGTTAGTGTTCGTCGTTCCGCACTTTATAGCGGAAGTGAATAGCGAAACTTTGATGAACAATAAATCTGACGACAACATCTGTCGGTTGCCACGTGCATTGGAGCAGGATATGGGCGGTTTAGGCCGGCTCTCGCAAGGTCTACCCCCCAGCAACCTGAGACCTGACAATTGCATTAAGGTTTGTATATTTTAACGAATCAAAAACAAATTGTTTTTCTGTTTAGCCGTTTATAGTCTGCTCCTGGCCTTTCAATCCATTTTCTAAAAAGAAGATAAGACAGATAGTCTAATTTTTATAGCATTACGAATTTTACGAATGTCAAACCTTGTCTCACCACTGACAATGTGGTTTTCCATATTTAGCTAGGAATTTTTACGTAGACTTGTAAAGAAGACCATTTATCCCGCCCATTAATCACCTAAGTCTTTTTCCCCAATTATTTAGTGAAGCAAGACTGTGAGTGAGGCTTGTGAATAATGTGTTCCGATAATTTGGCAGAGTTCCCCGAGCACGTTCATGCCGGTGATGGTGTTCATAGTGGCGCAGCTGCTGCTTGGCTGCGGCGGGTCGCCGCTGCTCACACTGGGAACAACCTATGTGGACGACCACGTGCGGCCAGAGTCATCCAGCATGTATATAGGTAAGAAATACGTAGTAAAGAGTTTTCGGATGGAGGAAGAAGACACTAATTTAATTATAAGGATGAAGCTTTGGAAAGTTCGTCGTTCACAAACACTTTTATTCAGAAATTATCTGCTTCTTGTTTCGTATCGGAACAAACTACTATGTGACTAGCACATGAAAGGAAAGGCGAAATTAATCGTTATTCATTGAATACCTACCGTTTGTCACTGCTGCTGAGCTGTTCACAACCATTCGACGGGCTGTCGTGTCCTGTTACTTAATTTGCCTTGCCCCAACAGCCTATTCTTCCTACTGCAATATTTCGATTTACACTCGTACATTTTCGGGTTTCGAATTTAAGAACAGCGTTTAGAGGACTCCTTCGGTAACTTGGATTGATGTTCGATTCGGCACGGAAGCGTATTGAGTGATGAACAGCTATGCAGTTTAGCCCTTCGGATAGTTTTATAGCATCACGATTAAGTTTGACCGTGCTGGCAAGTCGTGCGGCGACTTGTCTAAATGTTTTCCGATGACGCATCTTGTTTGTTCTGTGTGGCATGGCTGCAAGCACAGAATTAGTAGGCACTTCTCTTTATGTGCGGTCATTCAGGCTAACTGCTTAAGGAGGAAGCGCCAGTCGTTTTTTGCAATTTGCAGGTCAGTGTCAGCTTGAATTTTGAACAAAATATGATTCGCAAGCGTAACAAGTGTATATTTACATAATTATAATAATTAAAAACATCAATACAACCCTCTAACTTCATATTATCCTATTGAATGACTATTTTATGAAATATCAATCAATAGGATTTTGTTTAACATACTTACAACCTGACACTGACCTGCAAACAAAAAACGTAAGAAAATTTGAATTTCATGGGCTACCTAGCGCATCCCCCTTAAGGATCATAGACAAAGGTGGTGTAGCAACACCTTCGAGAGTAATAACAGCATATGCGTTCCTTACGTGTACTTATAGTCTACTATCCTTCAAGCTTGTTTATTGAAATCGTCAACCAATAAGCAGTAAGCGTTTGCAAACACATTACAATGAGGTCATTGCTGCTGTCATAATGCATAGCGCTGCAGTGGCAGACTCGCTACAAATCTCATAAATTATTATCGCCCTTTGTTAACTTTGAAACGACTTCAATAGTATTGTGTCGTGACGCTTATTATACTGTCCGCGTGTCCACTTCATATCGCTAGAGTTGTTCATGTCTTTATTGTCATGCCAGGCTGCGGTGCGGCGATGTCCCCTGACATAAAAACACAACCCACCAATACCACCATACACGAGTCATTGAACTTCATTAAAACCAACACACACCTTTGATTAACTTTTTATAGCATTCGCTAGAAGTAGAAGCATTTTCAACCGACTTCAAAAAAAGGAGGAGGTTATCAATTCGGTCTTTTTTTTATGTTTGTTACCTCAGAACTCCTTTATTTATAAGCTGATTTGCAATTATTATTTGAGTGGATATACTTTCAGATTAGTCTCATAGAAATGTCATCAAAATCGGCTCAGTATTTTGGTTTTAAACCAAACTTACTGGTAAAAATTTAAGTAAACGAAATTGCGTAGTTATTTAGTGTTTTTTTGGAAGTCTGTTGTTTTTATCAACATCACACGTTTAAATAGAACGTGTTTACAAACACTGAATGGAATAAAAGTAGAACAATAATATATCAATCAGTGTTATCCTTAATTTCAGTATGTATAACATTTCTAACAATACGAAATAACAATGTTGGCCGTCATTGTATACAAGATAATAACCTCGTTTTCGTTATTATTTGTACTCTGCAGTGGAGCATGCAACTAGACGCAAACTTATTTACTGATCGAGTTATGAAGATAGTACTTACGTCTTACCTGCAAAATACCCAATTAAAATGAATGTTTTGTGGATCACACGATTTTGCTAGTACGGTTCACCTACTAGGTACAGTAATAGATATGGAACATTATCGTTGACACTTACACTGTCTCGGTATTACGTGTCTGATTCATCGACACGGGTCGCAATAAAACTGCAGGATCCACTTATTAAATGAATTCACGTGAAAGGTCGATGATCCCGAACATGCTCTTTGTGATGTTTGTATAGAATGTTCTGGAAAGATAAACTGCTATGAACCGAACAGGTTGTGTCAATGGTCGTTTTTAGTTTATGACCTCGGTAGACAATGAACTGTGGCTTACCATGCATACAGCTCCAAACTTGTACAGGTAAACGATACTCCAAATGACCCATAAATTAGGTTTTTCAATGAGGGGGAAGTCCCGTCCACATGGGACCAATTTTTATTGCTCATTAACAATTAATTTTCTTATATGGCAACTAATTGGACTCACGAATAATAGGAGTATCCTAGTGTAATTTATTCATACTAATGGAAATGGTTTAGATTAAGCAGCGCAAAACTGAAATTGATATTTATTATGCACATAATAATTTATTCAGAACATAAAAAGAAGACCGTGACCCTTCGACCTTTTATATAACACAATCCCACCTAAACATGAAATTCAGAAAATTTGGTTTGGAGCGTCGTCGCGGTGAACGTTATATTGAATACATTGTGTTTAGGCTGGCACGATGAAAATGCGGTGCCGTATTGGTGGGCCCGCGTCCTTGACCCACTTCCTATCTCATGGCCGATGAGCTTAAAGTTACTGTTACTGTCCTGAAAAAAGCCATTTCAGTAAATACTTAACACTGCAAAGTACCTACATAGACATAGACTCGTTTTATATTTTTCCTGTTTCTTCAAAGTTCTGGTCGATAAAAAATTTTCACTCTTTTACAAAATGTTTTATTTTCTCTGAGCCTACTTCGTTGTAGCGTCATTGAGGGGAGGGGTTTTAATAAGGCCCTTCACGTTAAGACTCCTATGGACGCGACCTGGATTCGAGAGCCACTCGTATCGCCAGAAGGAGGTTCATATCGATCGATTTATATCCGCTTTATTTTATAATGAATGGCGGGGTATTTTTAACTGCTTTGTCTTGAGATATCGTCGAGGTTCAGGTCAATGCTCAGCTCGGTTAATCGACTGTTTCCACAAACATTTATCTCTTGCACCAAACACTTGCCGCGTAAAAGTGAATGAAATTTAAAGTTATGGAAGCGAGCAACACAGCATGCAATGTTTTCATAATACAATCTTACGTCACGCACAACATACATGCCACGCCGCAAATTTTCATACTGCCATTAATTTCTTTAATGTTAGAGTACAAAATGTTATTCGGTTGATTTTATCGGTGTAATGTAATTTGAACGCTCAAATCGACCTTTGAGATATTGAGGTTGTGAATAATCGTTAGTAAAGTAAATGGAGCGTTTGGAAATGTTTCTCACGCGAACAGATTTCGGGGGACCATAAGTCATCCATATTAGCGGTGGAATCCGCGCCATTCGCAGCTGCACAATACAAGACTGACCTACTTTCCACAATATCGGAGTGCCGGGTGCACTTAGGTACAGTTTGACACATTACCCGCGTCACAAAAGGACAATGCGATGATATGTTATCTCACACGCTGCTTGTGATTGATACATACATACATACATAATCAGCCTAAATTGTTCCCACTGCTGAGACACAGGCCTCCTCTCTGTGAGAGGGAGTGGGCCGTAATCCACCTCGCGGGCCCAGTGCGGGTTGGTAGATGTCACATGTCTTCGAATTTTTGGTTCTAGGACATGCCGGTTTCCTCACGATGTTTTCCTTCACCGTTTGGAGAGCAATGGTGATGAAATAATTTACACAAAGTAAAGCGTCTGTCTGGGTTCGAACCTACGACCTACAACAGCGTAAGTCGCGGCAGTTACCACTGGGCCACCACTGCTCTTCTTTTTTGTTCTTGTGTGTTGTGATTGTTAGGACCTAATTATTGGTTGCATAATGCCAATCAGAATTGATAAATACTGAAAATCGCCAAATATAGGTAATATTTGGCGATTTTCATAACGATTTAATTAAGTATAATCAGATGAATGTCTTATATTCTTTAAATAGCTGCGCCCCACGGTTTCACCCGCATAAGTGTCGATCCCGTGGGAATGTCGGGATAAAAAGTAGCCTAAATGTTAATCCAGGGTGTCAGCCTCAAAGAGATGTCAGCATCGAAGGAGGGGCCCGTCAGGGCCGAAGCCTGCTGGAGCAGCGGGATTGTCCGAAAGGGTTACTGCTACCCCGGAACATAAAGGGCTACGGAAGGAACACGGATGGGTTTTAGTCAGTAAGAGTCTGACACTCCCTTCCGCTCCACCCAGAGCGGGATAGGTCATTTGATGATTACCCATCCTTAAAAAAAAAAGGGTGTCAGCTACCTCCATACAAAATGTTATCAAAATTGGTCCAGCCGTTTAAGCGTGAAGGAGTAACAAACACACCCACTCACAAACTTTCGCCTTTATAATATTAGTGTGATTAGGCTATTGGTAACATGATAATTCTGATAAAGCTAATTGATTGTTTTGTTTATAGGATGCATGTACAGCATGGCAGCGTTCGGTCCCGTCCTCGGGTTCCTTCTCGGAGCGTACTTGCTATCTTTCCACATGGACTCTTTTTCTGGCACTATCATCTCGATAGGTGAGTATCCCGAACTAATCAACGTTAGATAGATAGATAGAATACTCTTTGTTATGTACACCATATAAATTAACAGACACATCTATCTTACGACACACATACAGGATTTTTGTTTATTTAACTTATTATTTGGATAATAATTAAATTTTGTATCTTATTTTAATAAACAATGTATTATGTTTATATTAGCATCCTTTGTAGCACAGATTTAAAAGTGCGATAATACTTCTTGGAAGCTGCTTCAAACAGCAAATGTTTCCTTATCCGTCTTGGATTCTCATATAGGTCATTTCTATATCTTCTTTTATATTTATTACAGATCCAGGTGACCATCGTTGGGTCGGCATGTGGTGGGGTGGTTTCCTACTATGTGGGTTCCTGCTAATCCTAGTCGCAATTCCTTTCTTCTCATTCCCAAAAGTGTTGGTCCGAGAGAAGGAGAAGATCAGACTGGTGGAAAAAGCCGCGGCTGCCAGCGGAGCATCCACGTCTAAAACACCGGCCAAACCGCAGTCAGATATCAAAGATACTGGCTATGGGAAAGATATTAAAGGTACCTACCACATACGTATAACAATATGCTGTCAATACCTTGCCTTTTTTAATTTTCATAGGTTAGCGTGTTATCTATGTGATTGCTTTTTCAGACAATTTATTATAACCGCCAATGTCTAAAAAGCAGCCAACTCGTCAGCTGTTCCTTGAGCATAGGTGCGCCCTCTATTACCTGCGATTATATGCTCCCAGCCTCTTCGAGGAATTCAGTCGAGATGTTATTAAAAAACGCAACTGTTATTCCGCAGACATACCGGTATCGATGTGGCGCCTGCTCAAGAACCCGGTGTACGTTGTGACGTGCCTGGGCGCGTGCATGGAGCTCATGATCGTGTCGGGCTTCGTCGTGTTCCTGCCCAAGTATTTGGAGACACAGTTCAGCCTCGGAAAGAGTCAAGCTAGCGTGTTTACTGGTAAGTTGTCTAAAAAGTAAAATTACAATTCCTTAAATACAAACATAAATTTTAAAAAGAAACACATTAATCCCCAACCCAAATTAACACCAAAAGAGCCAAAACAAAGTACCTACCACGTTACATTTATTTTGCTCTCACTCATGCACAGAACGACAATGTTTTAATCGTATTAGAGCTTTTTGTTTAATTCTGACAGGAATCCCGAGTCCCAGCAGTCGGATAGGAACATTAGAGACTAATGACGTGGCTAATCTATTGACATGATATTTATCATATGTTATTGATTATTTTTTGTGAAATTTACTATTTGAAATTCATAATTTATTATTTTTAGCTGTAATAAATTAATTAATGTACTACATAATTCAAACACAATGCGAATTGTTATATGAATAAACAAATAAATAAATATTTAGAAGTCTTTCGTATAGAAGTACACCACCACATCATAGATATTTTTGCCGTCATGCAACGGTGTTGTCTTCAGGTTTTAAGGGTATAGGGTGGGTAGATGTCGGTGGAACTACAGGCACGTGAGACATTTCAGATTGATAACATTGTCCAAGAGTGGGATGATACTGGCTAACAGTAATAGGCAATGTTACTGTTAGCCTGTATCATTTAAAACTACAAAATAGCAATGTCTAAAGTGAGATTCGGTCAAATTATAATAATTGCAACAGACGTTTATCAGTAACTCAGGAAATGCATTTATATGTAGGAATGGTGTCCGTGGCCATCTTTTATAGTGTTTACGTGGAGTATTGTATTTTCAAACAAATAAAAACCCGGCAAGTACTAGTCGGACTCGCACAGTGAAAATTTGAAGTGTCTACGTATTACGGTTCAAAAGATGCGGACGGACAGACAGTGGAGCCTTAGTAGTTAATACTGTTGGCACCCTTTAGGTATGGAACCCTAAAAACGAAACATTGAACGAAATTTTAAGAAATCGAGCCTCGTTCACCCATTGTTTCCAATCTACATTGGAAGACAAAAAGCTATTTAAAGCATAATAAAGCCACTAATAATAATGCCATGTAGCAACAGCGAGTTTATACACAATGCCTTAATCTTAGCAGACGATCTGATGCCGACACCGCTTGCGTCACCTATATCCGCTCATCTTGTGTACTAATCGCTTTAAAATAGATAGGTACCGACTACCGTTATTTTAAACTATGTCTTACATCAGAAGGCCAATTCTCGTAATTTAAAACGTTAAAAATGTAGTCTTAGTCTCATCTCGGCGACAAACATGTCAAAATGTAGGGAAATTCGAGGAACCACGTACCAGGCGTCTGGCACTAGTTGTCTGACATTTTTGCTGAACTGTGCTTTTTTGGCGCGGCCGTGAGGCACACTTTCCTGCTAATTTCTTACATCGGACTTTAAACTTTTTATGTCATCTTTTATTTGTGTTTATCTTATGCATTTACGTGTATTGTGTGTATTTTAGCTAACAGATTGTTTAAGAGCAGTGGTGGGCCAGCGGGAAACACCCCCCCCCCCCCCCCCCTCCCGACGAGTGTAGGCTGTGTAGGTCGTAAGTTCGAACCCAGCCAGGTACTTAGAGCAGATTTTTCAATCATCCGACAACTTATTCGAGGAATAATTTTGTTTCACGGTTATTTCAAACAAGAACTGTCAAACGTCAATTTTATTCCTCGAATAAAAGTTGTCTGGCAATGGAAAAATCAGCTCTTTGTGTATTTAATTTCATCACCACTGCTCTCAACACGGTGATGAAAAAGATCGTGAGGAAAAATGTCTTATAACCAAAAATTTTAAGACATGTGACATCCACCAACCCGCACTGGGCTCGCGTGGTGGAAGCCCACTCCCTCTCACAGAGAGGAAGTCTGCGTCCCAGCAGTGGGAACATTATAGGCTGATTATGCTTATGCTAAACAGATTTTTAATAGCAGAATGATGTAATAGCAACCAAAGAAGGATGGTGATGCCTATTCCCTTGTTAAAATCTCAGTCGCGATTCATGACGCTTACAGAAAAAGAAGGGAGAGGCCCTTTGTACATGGTACGGTTTCTTTACTATACTGCGTATAAACCGCGTCGTATAATAAACGTGTCTGTCAACAAACTCCCTTAGTGATCCATACAACTGACACAACACTGACGGCCGTGCCAATGACTCACCGAGGAAATGAACCATCTCGTATCTTCTTCGATATTGGAGAATAGCTTTTATGACTTGGCACAAGGCCATCATTTAGAAGCGTTAGAACCTTTTTATACAGGGTCCAATTAAATTAGCTTGCTAAACTCCGCAGACGCAGATGATGGGTGTGGATACCTAAACATGACAAAAAAAAGGAAATGTAGAGAACTGACTTTCTCAACTCATACTTCAAGTAACTACACTACCAGCGGTCGTTGACCCCAAAAAAAGAACATCAAATCTCTTTTTATTTATCTTATATAGATATCGATACCCAGGACATCTGCAGAGTTTCGCTAGCTAATATAATTTGACCTTGTAGAAAACGGTTCGCTATTACCGGTCCGGTACTAAAAAAGGGTTAGTTAAACATGTAATTCACTTAAATGTTTGTTTGTACAGGTTCTATAGCGATCCCGGGCGCATGCATAGGCATCTTCATGGGCGGCTGCCTACTCAAGCGGCTGGAGCTCCGACCGAAGGGCGCCGTGCAGTTTGTGCTCATATCGAACACAATCTGTCTCTCCTGCTACGCTTTACTGTTCTTCCTCGGATGCGACAACATCAAGATGGCTGGGACCACCATACCTTATACTAATCACACGTATGTATTATTTTCGTACATAATATATAATATATTTTGGCTAAACATCCTCACAATAAACTCTTCGGTGCCGTTATGACGGTTTAATGCCGTCATGATTCCAGTGTAAGTGAGAGACGGAGCCTATACATGACCGATATTACCATCCCTATTTTCGCACTGGAATCATGATGGCATTAATACTTCGTCATACCCACGGCCCCTGTTCGTTTTACAAATCGATCTTCTGGAGATAGCTGATAGCATACTAACGAACGCAACAATAAAAACCGGCCAAGTGCGAGTTGGACTCGCACACGAAGGGTTTCGTATATTGTATGGTGGTGCCATACAATATTTAACACTACATATAAAATAACGGCAAAAATATCACGTTTGTTGTATGGGAGCCCCCCTTAAATATTTTTTAATTTTTTTTAGTTATTGTTGTCATAGCGGCAACAAATTTCAACTGTCAGCTATCACGGTTCTTGAGATACAGCCTGGTGACAGACGGACAGTGGAGTCTTAGTAACAGGGTCCCGTTTTTACCCTTTGGGTACGGAACAATAAAAAGTTATGAGTATCTAATAGATGCTTTCCTGTGATTACCAGTTTGCTTTTAAGACACCATGCTACAGTCCATAAAAGTTATATACAACCATGGGGTCTCAACTAGAACAAGTTACAATTAGTCTTCACGTGCAGCCTGAGGCGCGCAGGGTGGTGCCTCGACATCTTTTTTATGGAATTTTTCACTTTTTGTATGGAAAATATGAAAAATTATTACCTACTTGTTGAGTTTTAAGGGTTTACGGGTTCAATAAAGGGGGTCGAAATTTTCATTATTTTTGCGATAGGACACACCGTTTTCGAGATATAAGCAAAAACAAAAAAAGATACAGTACTGTTTTTGCACCTGAAGTCGAGGTGTTTGTGTGAATTTTAGTTCATGCCCACTAATTTTATTCCACATCTTTTTAGTCGCGATTAAAAATAGTCAGATTTAGTTAGAAAATCAAAATTTTTGGTAAAAAACGTCAAATTCAAAATAGCAAAATTACCATTTTCACTAAACTCAGTGCCATCCATCAAAAAAATGGGCGAGGGAGAGAGCGGAGAGAGCCGCCCGTCCCAGCCGCCGCGGTAGACGCCCCGGGCGTCGGGAGCCGCGTGACGACTCCCGGCCACCGTAGGCGCGGGCCTGCGGACGGCGAGTAATGGGTAGCTCGCCGTCCGATCAGGACCAGGCCCGTGCCGGACGGCGCGTATGTGTTCCACGCGCGCCTCAAAGAGATGTCAGCAGACAAGGAGGGGCCCGTCAGGGCCGAAGCCTGCCGGGGCAGCGGGATTGTCCGAAAGGGTTACCGCTGCCCCGGAACATAAAGGGCTAAGGAAGGAACACGGATGGGTTTTAGTCAGTAAGAGTCTGACACTCCCTTCCGCTCCACCCAGAGCGGGAGGAGTCATTGGATGATTTCCCATCCCTAAAAAAAAAAAAACCATCAAAATAACGCATTTACAGTAGCACGAATAAATAGCTACCTAGGTATTATTATTTGGCTTCGTAAACACGTCGTCTCATAATAAAGCTAGCTCAATCACACAAATGAAACTATTACGCCATCGCCAACTCATGATAACTTTTTTGTACTTGTCCTTGAACGCACGGTGCGATGGAATCGTTGTGAGATGTAGAGGATCTATCAAACAAAAAGTAATAAAACAACGTCATCTAGTAGTGTCGATGGTCACCTAGCATCGATGACACCTGGTATCTAGGATGACTCCTAGATGGCGTTGTAAAACTACAGTCTCTGTCAATTTGTGAGTCGTTGATGCTGCCATCTGTTAAGAAATGGAGGGATCAAAAAATAGCCAGGTGAATAGCCAGTATTAGGGAGGTGTCATTTCCAGGTGAATAGCCAGTATTAGGGAGGTGTCATTTCTTTGTATGGTATTGGGTATGTGTACTAGAGTATTATATTATCTGTGATACAACTAAGAAATTATACTTAAAATTGATGGATTGGATTATCAAGACTAGGTTTTTATATTGTGCTATTATTTGTCCAGAAACTTGGAGCCGTTCAAGGTGAACTTGACAGCGGCGTGCAACTTCAATTGCTTGTGCACTGAGACGGATATGGAGCCGGTGTGCGGCAACAACGGCCTCACGTACTTCTCGCCTTGCCACGCGGGCTGCGCTGCCTTTTCCTCGCGCTCCAACTTCACTAACTGTGCATGTGAGTTAACTTTAGTCAAGCTAGCTCCATAACTAATTTAATTATTGGAACGAATATCTTTAACGCAGCTACAGTAGTTGGCTGGTAGAAATTGTCACGTGAGGAAAAAGCGTTATGCCTCCTCCGTGCGACTTTCTCTCTCTCTTTCTGGCATTTACTATTCTATAATAGATGGAGTGTGTGTGCGTGCCAGTATCGCGTAAAGAACTTCGTTTATGACCGCCGACCGCACACGTTTTTTTTTAAATGTTATACTCATGTTATTGTTCATCTATTAGATACCCGCTGATTTTTATATTTGATCAGATTTTTATATTATTTAATCAGATAATTTATATTTAATCAGCGGATGATGTAGTCCCTCCCTCCTGGATCCGCCCTTGGTAGTGTGGTTATTTGAAGTATGTCAAGTTTTTTGTATTATCGTGTTTAGATATCGATCCGGCCGATCGATTCGACCGGTCATGTCTGCGGAGTTTTGCTAGCTAATTAAATTTGACCTCGTATATGGCCTTGGGTCACCTGAAATAAATAGATAAATATTATTAGCTCCCACTCTAATAACAATTTCCCCTCCAGGCGTGCACGAGAACAGTCGCGAGAGCATGGCGGGCGTGCTGGGCGCGGCGGGCGCCGTGGTGTCGGGCGCGGCGGCGGCGGCGCTGCGCGGCGAGTACTCGGAGGTCACGGTGGTGCCGGTGGCCACGGCCGGCGCCTGCAACCCGCCCTGCACCACCATCTTCCCGTTCCTCGTGCTGCTGTTCTTCATGACCTTCGTCGTTGCTGTCACGCAGATGCCGTTGCTTATGATTGTGCTGAGGTTTGTTGTTTTTTTTTTCTGCGCTCGATTGACGTCGTCATAGGCGCGCTGTTGGTAAACATTTGTGCAATTGTTTTGTAAAATGACACTTGACGCATGAAATATATTCAAAAAAACCAGATATGGGCGATTTCAATTCCGATTTTGGCCACGCGCCACGATAACCCAAATCTTATAACGGTTCCAGCCTTTTCCCAACTATATTGGTATTGGCTTCCGGTCTAACCGGATGCAGCTGAACACCAGTATTTTACATGGAGCAACTGCCTATCTGATCTCCATAACCCATTTACTGGGTAATACGATACCCCTTGACAAGACTGGTTGTCCGACTTTCGGGCTTCTGACTACCCGTAACGACTCAAATATCAACGAATGAGAGCCGGGAAAAAACTGCTTAAAGTCCTTTCCATGGTACGAAGGGGTCCGTGGATGGGCATGGCTTAACATTGAAAATCGACCTGTGCGGCTGTTATTATTTAGCCACGAACCACAATTTGAATACAACATGTTTTGTTTTCTACAGATCGGTGAGCGAAGAAGAGCGTTCGTTCGCACTCGGCATGCAGTTCGTGATATTCCGTCTGTTCGGGTACATCCCCGCGCCGATCGTGTTCGGGAACCTCATCGACTCGACGTGTCTACTGTGGAAGCAGTCCTGCAGCGGAGAGAAGGGGGGCCGCTGTCTTCTGTACGATATCGAACAGTTCAGATACAGGTATGCTTCTACATAAGTCACATATCTCGTAGGTCTGAGTGGCATTTTAAATCGTTTTAATTCCTTCTTTAAATAGTGAAGGCATGTTTCAGTTTCTGGATAGTTAAAGAAAAATAAAAATTTAAACAGAATTTATGAAATTATCTACCAGTTAAGTTAGCCGGAACTTATTCAGAAGTGATAAAATGATAATATTTGTTCTCATTAATATAAAGTTAAAATAATGGTCATTAGCTTTTTATTTTCCTTTTACCATAATAAAATCACACATAACAACAAAATCTCGCCTGTACGGTTATATGAATTTCATCTGTTTGTATAGATACGTGGGCCTGTGTGGCGGTATCAAGATAGTGGCGCTGGGAATATTCATGGCCGACTGGTGGCTGGTGCGGCGTCGGCGACACCTCGAGACCGCGCCGCCGCTCGACCCGCACAAGGACATCGCCGGCTCCATCATCAGTCTCGACAAACGTACGACTAACTTTGATCGTGTTCTCCAAAAATATAATGCGGCTAAACGTTACTCATGAAGTATATGTTTACAGTTTTCGAGGAACTGCCATCTGCGGACAACGCAAGTGGCTTCCGCTCGGGAGTGATGTCAGGCGTGAGCTCGGCGACCACGACGCCGCTGGAGCCGCCGTGCGGGGCCGGCGACGCGCCCGACGCGCGCTCGCGCCTGCAGCGCACAGAGTCGCAGTACTCGCAGGACTCGCAGACGCGCCCCGCCGGCAAGAACTCGCGCGTGCTGGTCGCGTCGCGCCACCTGCGCAACGACTCCAAGACTATACAGCTGGAGCCGCGTGCGCGCCAGCACTCGCTAGACGAACCAGAGCGCAATCGCGCCGTGCGTAGCGACTCGCGCGACTCCCGCGATTCGCGCCGCGACGCCTTCCCGCGCTCCGCGTCGCGCGACCTGCCTCGCGAGGCGCACTCACGCAGCGGCTCGCGCGACTTCAAGGTGCACTCGCGCTCTGACTCGCGTGAACTCAGCTTGGAGCAGCTGAAGCACCTGGCGCTCAAGAGCATGGAGAGCCTGGACCTCACGGCCCTTCCGCTGACGCGTGCCGCTGACGAGGAGAGCAAGCGCCTCATCGACGGCGGCGTGCTGCGGCACCGCAGGACAAGCTCCAAGGACTGTAAGCTGCCGGAGACCAAGCACAAGCGGACCTCCTCGCATCACCTCACGATGGAACCCAACGAGTTAAGCTTACAGATGCATAAAGGTCGAAGTGTGGATCATCTGGCTTCGACTCGATTGGACCCATGCGTTTGAGAGAGATAGAGCAGAATAGGTACAGTTTTGTGTCGGGACTGAATCTCAGCTGAGTGATACGAATGAGTGTAAAATATTGCTTTTACTGCTGTGCACGACTGAGTGATAAACATAATGAACATGAGTAAGTTAAAAATGAACTACACTATTCTAAATTTAGCAAATAGAAAACAAATTATGAGTGATTTCAAATCATATCTTAACTGTAGTTTCGAAGCTTTCATAATATAATTATTAATGGGAAAAAAATACTGTCGCTTCTGCAGCTAACTAGTGTTCTAGTAATGACTTAATTGAAGCTGCAACCAACAACACATAGGATCAATGTAATATTTCATGAATCAAGTAGTGTGATAACTGACTGTTGTTTTAACATTTAAAATACTCGCTTCACTCCTATTTTTACTTTAGTTTTTATATTTATTGTAATTAGTTAAATTAAAAATGTTAACATTTTTTTCTATTTTAAAGATGCATAATTACCTCATAAAGACGAAAACTAGTTTTTGTTGTACTTAAAATTCAAGATCATTGATATGAATTCAATTTGATGTGTATACTTTTCTCATTCTAATATTGCTATGTAAAAATACGCTCATTATTTTGTTAATAATTATATTCTTACAGTAGTGCAAATAATTTACAGACTGTTGAACTCCGCCAATGGTAGAAATTTAGTAAATAGAGACCACTTAGATTGAAAATAGCAAAAATATGA
Organism: Gortyna flavago; assembly: GCA_963669345.1. NCBI lineage: Eukaryota > Metazoa > Arthropoda > Insecta > Lepidoptera > Noctuidae > Gortyna > Gortyna flavago. The sequence goes on from OY770126.1 coordinate 14,622,464, forward strand.
ACATGGAAAAAAATAATTAAAAATGCGAGAAATCAAGAGAATAGAGAAATGTTGTCACATAATGCACTCATTTTACTACACCTTTATATCTGCACAAAGCTTTCTATTCATTTCTATAATGGTGCTCATATGCTCGTCTACTATTATCTTCTAATTTATGTCTGTCGGAAATATGATACTGTTAACATTCCTCATACTATAACTTAAAAATGAATAAAACACAAGCACAAATCACCATAATTGCTATGGGTATGTTACACCTTTGAATAAAAACATTAGCTATGATCTCAATGGATAGGAATGAATTCTGCAACCGAATGTGAATTATTGACAACAATAATTATTTTTAATGCATCTTTAATTTTTGTAAATATTTATTTCTACTATTTTTTTTTATGTATTGTGATCCTATTTTACGAAGTTTAGTGCAATTAATGGTTCTATGCAAGCCACTGAAGGTCCAAAAACTTTTGAACCCTGCTGATTCTGAGTTTTAATCTTTTATTTTGGACAGCTAATATTTAGCATATAATATTAATTTAGTAAATCAATAACAGTTATAACTGCCTTATTTGATTAAAGTCAAAAGTAAACTATAAAACCGTATTATATGATCATACTTGTAAATGAATTTGATGTTCAAAAGACTTATTTATTTCAAATACTATTTTTGAGGTGTAAAAAATGTCAATTCTTAGGCTGCTGGATTAAGAACTCAATTATTAACTATATCATTTAAATCTAAATGAACATGTATTTTAAAAGCAATATATTTATCTCAGATAATGAAGTAAAAAGACAGGAATGTTGTCTGTGTAAATTTTTGTCACATATTGTTAAGAGAGGTTAATAGTTTGATATGAAAGAGAATGTTTTAACAAAAAATGCCTTATTACTACAATAGATTGTAAGACTTGATATTGATACTGACATAGATGTATTTGAATAAGTTGTTATGTCAATCACCCAGACAAGTTTGATAATAGCAACTCCTAAACTAATTTGTTGCATTTAGTGATTAATAAAAATTGCATACTTATTTTAAAACATATTTTATTTTTCCTCATTCAAATAAACACAAATAACATAATAAACTCAACATAGTAATTAAATCACTGAACTGCTTTTTCAACAGAAATTTCTTCATGATAGTCACCTGTGTACAATATTAACGGTTTTAGTAAAACCTAGAAACCATTTTCTAGAAAGGAAAATCTACTCCAGAATTCAAGCTTTCAAAGCTACAGAGGAAGATAATAACAATGAAACTAATTCACAGCATTAAACATAATATCTACAATTCTAACAGATACATTGCACTTAACTACACTACATTATTGGTGGTACTACAAAAACTATACATAATATTGTTGAATGTGTTATTTATCCAACTCACCACATTCAGAAATCACAACTTTCTTAGTGGGCTTGCCGCTTTTAGATCCAAGACCTTCCATTTTAGTCACAACATCCATACCCTCTACCACTGAACCAAACACAACATGCTTTTTGTCAAGCCAGGGCGTTGGCGCAGTGGTGATAAAGAACTGAGATCCATTAGTATTGGGGCCAGCATTAGCCATTGATAAGGTTCCAGGGCCAGTATGCTTTAGCTTGAAGTTTTCATCTTGGAAAACACGACCATAAATGGATTTTCCACCAGTACCATTATGGTTGGTAAAATCGCCTCCTTGACACATAAAGGAAGGAATGATCCTGTGGAATGAGGAACCTTTATACCCAAAACCCTTTTCGCCAGTACACAGGGCCCTAAAATTCTCTGAAGTTTTTGGGACCAGATCAGTCTCCAGTTTAATCACTATGCGCCCCAGAAGCTCCCCATCAGCAGTTACATCAAAGAATACTTTTTTTTCAGGTTGGCTTGAAGCAAATCTGAGAGTAGCGGCGGAATACAGCGTCCCATTTATCAAAGTACGCCGTAATATAGTTGAAATTGCCATCATGGACAAAAACTTGATCTAAAATAAACAATATTCAATTAGAATACATTTTAAATACCAATCAACCTCATAAAATGACAATTATTTTACATAACCTACCAGCACGTTTTGAAAATTTTCGAATACTCCCAAACTCCCAAATCCCAATAAACCACAGACTACAGTTACATTCAGACAGGGCACTCTCATAGAGTAAAAATCGACGCGCCTTATGGTTCACATATCATGTATGACAGCTTTTTTTTTTTTAAATGTAACTAAACCTGGCGCGAAAAATTGTGCAACGGCGTGGTACGGCTTCAGCCTAAAAGGTTTTTCTTGCTATTGGTAATTTTAGTTTCATTTTACTTTATGAGCATATTGCAATAATTGCAATTTTATTGCAATTATTACAATATGTTCGAATAAGTTAAAAAGGGAATGTCAGGGAAAAAAAAAACTTCTTACTTTCATTTCTTTTTATTTTTAAATTTTGTTTTATACTTACTGGGCAACAATTTCTTTTCTAGTCTGAAGACATCTGTGCCTTTTAATATTTTATTAATAACATTGCACCAATTATAAACTGCCAATCTTAAAGTTAATGCGAAAAAGCAGTCAGAAGCAGCTGTTTTATAATTAAATGATAGATTATCAATGTTGAATATATTTTAATAATTCAATGGCTTACACTTAGTACTTAGTTACATGATCATCAAGATGGCGCCTAATAATGCAGGGTGGTCCATAGACCAGCCCCACCATAGATAATGTAGACTAGGTACCATAAATAATCTAAGTTACTATTCTAGAACACCTCCCCCTTAAGCATTTACTTGTGAACAAACCCAATCCACATTAAACAATATCAACATTGTTCACTCATTATAAATCTAAAATCTGTCTAGGCTTGATAATTCTGCCAGATCTAGTCTGATGCAAACTTGAACTATTATCAGTCATTTTATTAAAACAATTTTTATTTGTCACATCAGGTGAAACTCTTTGTGAGCAGCTAGGTGAACTTAATTGACAATCATTATCACTTACATCTATAAACATATCTCTAGGACGATAATTTACATTAGTTTGGGACTTTTTCATGTGATAAGTATTTCTTCTTACTGGTTTAGAATTACCGCTTACTATGTAAGATCGAGGTTCTTTGGCTTTATTTAATACTATTCCTTTTTCCCATATATTTTTCTTATCGGTTTTATATACTATTTGTTCCCCTATCTCAAAACTTTGTTCCTTTCTTCTAGCTTTCCTATCATGAAAGTTTTTAGTTACTGACTTTCTCATATTCAACAAAATATCAATATTTTTCTCTATCTTTGGTTCTAAAGCTATACTGCTAGTAGGTAAGTTAGTTCTCAGGCGTCTACTATGTAAAATTTGCGATGGTGAAACCTGTAGGCCAGCTAAAGGCGTATTATTATAATGTAAAACAGAATCTCTATAATCAATATTTTCATCATTAGATTTTTTTAACAAAGTCTTGGCAATATGAACAGACTTCTCCGCTAACCCATTACTTCTGTGGTAATGTGGACTGCTAGTTACAATTTGTATCTCTTTAGACCTATAATACTGTTTACACTCATGTGACAAAAATGGATTATTATCTGCAACTACTGTCTCCGGGTAACCAAATCTAGTAAATACTTCTTGCATTGCATTAATTATGGATTTAGAACTCTTATCTAACAAAGGGATTATTTCAAGCCAATGTGATAGGTAATCAACTATCACTAAATATGATTTACTAGCAAACTCCAATATATCTGTCCCTACTTTACTAAATCTCTGCTTAGGTATCTTATGACATAACATAGGCTCATAATAATTCTTAGGTCTAAATTTTTCACATGTTCTACATTTAACAATAACATTTTTAATGTTTTCAGACATGCCTGTCCAATAAAATAGCTGTCTAGCTCTATTAATACTTTTATTTACCCCAGGGTGTCCTTGGTGAATTAAATTTAGCACATAAGATCTCAATGATTCTGGTACAATTATTTTAGAACCAACAAACACTAATCCTGCCTCAACATAAATATCATCTTTAAGTTTATAATATGGTTTACATTCAGAGGAAACCCTACATTCATCAGGCCATCCACTGAAGTAATACTTAGTGATCTCTGTCAAGATTCTGTCTTTACTAGTAGCTAATCGAAATTGAATTTTACTTTCTGAACTCATAGGTAAATGTACTGAAACTGAATGCACCATTTCTAGCATCTCAACATCATTCTCAGTTTGTTTTCTACTATTCCTTGATAGCATATCCGCAAAATGTATCAATTTCCCAGGAACATATACAAGATTTAAACTGTATTTTAGTAATTTTAGCCTTAAACGTCTTAATCTAGGTGAACCAATCTTACTAATCTGTTTTGACATAATTGGTAACAAAGGTTTATGGTCAGTTTGGACACTTACAGAATTACAACCATATACATACTTATGAAATTTTTGTGTACCATAATAAATTGCTAGTAGCTCTTTCTCAGTTTGACTATAATTAATTTCAGCACTATTCATAGTTCTAGAAACACAGGCAACTAATCTCAAATTATTTTTGTCATCTTTTTGGAACATACAGCATCCAATACCATTTTTTGAAGCGTCACACTGCAAAATTATTTCTTTATCAGTGCAAAATGGGCTCAATGCTGGTGCCTGAGAAATTTTACTCTTTAAATTACCTAACATTTTCTCATGATGTGGCAACCACTGAAATTCTACATCTTTTTTCAAAAGCTTACATAAAGGTGACATTAATTCTGCCATCTCAGGTACATATCTCCTTACATAATTAAAAGATCCAATTAATCTTTGCAATTCTTCCTTAGAACTGGGTGACCTTAACTGTAATAAAGACTCTACTCTATCACCATCAACTCTCATACCTTCCTTACTGAATATTTGACCAATATACTTAACTTCTATTTGCTTGTACTGTAATTTATCTTTGTTAAAAACTGCTCCTACCTCTTTTGCTCTTTTTAACAATTCCTCAACAGATTTATCATGTTCAGACTCATTTTTCCCCATGACTACGATATCATCGAACCAACATAACACATTAGGTATTGAGCCAAAGTAAAATTCCATTTGCTCTTGGAAAACTTCAGGTGCATTGGTTACACCATAGGGAAGAACTAAATATCTATACACTCCAAACGGTGTAGCGAAGCAACATTTCCATGAAGCCTCCTCAGTAAGTGGGCAATGATGGAATCCTTCTGACAGATCAAAAACAGAAAATACTTCCATGTCTCGTAACTTAGAAGCCACTTCATCAACAGTAGACATATGTTTTGGTTTTCTTGTAACATACTTATTTAAATCTGTAGGGTCTAAACACAATCTTAATTTCTTATTTTGTTTTTCAATAATCACAATTCTATTAATACAAGCTTCAGAGTCAATTTCCTCAACTTTCTTTAAAGCCCCTCGCTTAACTAACCTGTCTAACTCACACTTCAAGGGTTCAGACAAAGCTAAGGGAATCTTAACAGGTGGGTTACATATAGGTTCATGAGGAATTGTTGGAATATTACATTTATTGGGAAATCTACCATGACCATTAAAAACTTCCAAATTTTCAGATATAAACTTAGACTTCTGTTCATCAACATTACTTACTACTGACACTTTTTGTACTCTTTTTAATAAATTCAATTTAATACATCCTGGTAATCCTAACAGCATGTTTTGGCTTTCGACAAGCATAAAATTTTCACAACATTCAATATTTTTGTACTTACACCTTAAATTAACCATACCGATTGGTTTAATTTTAGTCCCTTGGAATCCTTCTAATTCAGTTTGCACCGGAGTTACCTGCAATTTAGTATTAAGACTTTTAAAAACTTTCCATGGCATAACACTAACATCTGCTCCCGTATCCAGACGACACATCACATTGGCATTTTCAATTATTATTTTCTCAGTCCACTGACCATTATTGACCATTCCGCAGAATAATGATGACTCTGGCGAAGAATCTTCGTTATGCTCCTGAATATTATGCACTCTTCTGACTCTGCATGACACTGCAAAATGATTTAAAGTTCCACATTTACTACACTTTTTTCCATATGCTGGACATTGTCTTGGACCGTGTGTCGTTTGACATCGATTGCAATTAAACTTCTTCTCTTCTTTGAAACTTGCATTTTTATGAATTTTTGTTTTTACTCTGTCAATTTCATAACTATTAGCTGGATTCATTATCTTCATCTGTTCTTTGCTTTGTTCTGCACTTCTGCATAAATCTGCAGCTTTGTTCAGAGTCAAACTTTCTTGTCTGAGTAAATGTTCTTGCAAGTTTTTGTCAGTTATGCCGTGAATTATTTTGTCTCTCAGAAGTTGATCCTCAATGGTTTCAATTGTGCTATTGTAATTGCACGTACTGATCAATCTTTTACAATCAGTTAGAAAATTATCGAACTTTTCGTCCTGCTGCTGTTTCCTCTCATTGAACTTAAAACGTTCAAAAACTTCGTTTACTCTAGGTCGGACATATTTGCTAATCGCGTCTATTAGATTTTCATATTTCACTATCTTCTCACTAGACACCGGAAGAGTTGCAAGTATTCTGGCGGACTCCAACCCCATCATGTTTCTCATTAGGGCTACTTTAACATGGTCTGCGGCTTCCTCTTGGCCAATTCCAATCAAATAATCGTGAAAACATTGTTTCCACAATGGCCACTCATCGCCGGCATTACTTGCCCGCATGTCAAAATTTGGCAAAACTTTCACCCAATTTTCCATAATTACTTTATTGTATTTCTCAAGTTGTAAAGAACATGAATAATTGTAATACTTTTTTCACGACTGCGCCATGTTTTATAATTAAATGATAGATTATCAATGTTGAATATATTTTAATAATTCAATGGCTTACACTTAGTACTTAGTTACATGATCATCAAGATGGCGCCTAATAATGCAGGGTGGTCCATAGACCAGCCCCACCATAGATAATGTAGACTAGGTACCATAAATAATCTAAGTTACTATTCTAGAACAGCAGCATCCATACGCAATTCACAATTTATGAAGTCAAACAAATACTTAGATTTGATACGATTTTTAATTCCTTTTATATCAGGATTCCGTTCAGGTTGATTTTCTAAGTATTTGTTTGCTTCTTCCATGATGATTCCGAAAAATCTCACAGCATTTTCTGAAGGGTAGGTCAATTTCGTATTATGCTCTTGAACTCTCTAAAGGAAATCCAATTATGTACCGTATTTTTATAAAGAAACCTCTTCTCGAAATGATTTCGACACACAAACTGTTTGCGAAGTTTTTGGAAGCTCAAGCTTCGCAGTCTTTCACAGTTAATGCACTGTAATCATTTTTTGAGTCATATATCACTTTTTGGAAACATGAAAACTGACGTCCTTTCGTCTACTAGCACAGTTCACAACAGAGCACTTGTTGTACATACATGTTGCACGATAATATTTCAGCTACAAAAATTGAGAGGTTATGTTACGGCAATAAATCCAACTGAAACCACAGACACAGACTGAAACTGTAATAAATAATAAACTTCAACAGACAGATCATAGATAGCAAAATGGCGGAATGACGTCATACAGACAGAAGTACGGAAGGCGGGAGGGGAAGGAACTGTCAAATGAGATATGTGAACCATAGACACAAGGTTTAGATATTTTACTTGAAGATTACCTGCCGTGCAATAAACTGAATGAATAATAAACTCCACCTGAGTCCACTCTAGGCATGTCGATTTGAAATCGATTAATCGAAAAATCGATTATTTAGAGTAATATAAATGATTTTTCAAATCGATTTTAAACCCTACATCGATTCAATGAATCGATTCATAAACCTCCCGAATCGGACCGATTGATTCAAAGAACTAGCGATAATATTCCTCAACTGGCTGCGGTATTTCGTTTTTTAATTTTTTGCTGTTGTCGGACGCAAAAGCAACTGGTAGTACTTGGTCAATAATTTGAACGCATCATAGAGTAAATATTTATGAACGCTTCCAAGGTGGCGTTACTTGCGTTAAAAAAACATTTATTTTTCTATCCGGGCACAGAGTACAACATTATAATATAAATGAGAATAGAGTAGTCAGTCGCTTTGGTGCATGAAAGGAGCCTCCCCGAGCGACGTAACTACAGAACCACTATACGTCCGGCGCACCCTGGGCAATCAGCGAGTTATCCACGCTGATTGGCTAATCCTTTCACCACGATGGCAATCCAAAGTCCACTTATAAAACCGGCTTTGTGCGTAGTCTCGATTAACATCGAAGGGTTCTCACGAGACAAATCTGAAATTCTTTCTGACGTCTACCGCAAAACTCACTGCGACATTCTTTGCGTTCAAGAGACCCATCGAGATGAAACCCAAAGCCGGCCACACATCCCTGGACTTACGCTTATCGCCGAGATCTGTCACCCGAAGCACGGTAACGCAGTGTTTGCTGCTCCCGGCGTAAGCATACTATCCACCAAGTGCTCAAACGAGAACGGCATAGAAATCATCTCCGTTGATGTTGGTAAGTGTACCATCACTTCCGTTTACAAACCTCCTGGCACCACATTTAATTTCGTTCCGCCAGAGAATTTCAACAGCCAACCAATTAAAGTTATAATCGGTGACTTCAACAGCCGTAGCTCCAACTGGGGCTACAACGACACGGACATTAGCGGAGAAGCAGTCGAGATATGGGCGGAGACGAATGATTTGATGCTAATACATGATGCCAAACAACCGGCGTCATTTAATAGTGGGCGCTGGAAACGCGGATACAACCCCGACCTAACCTTTGTCAGTTCGTCTATCAGCTCACAGTGCACCAAAAGCGTATGTTCGCCTATCCCTCGCACCCAGCACAGACCTATTATGTGCTGCATCGAACCGGTGGTCCGACCTATAAACGTCCCCTTTAAGCGCCGATTTAACTACGCTAAGGCCCACTGGGAGTCGTTCACGCGGTCGATTGATGACGCCCTCTTGAATGTCTTGCCAACTCCGCAAAACTACGACCAATTTGTTGAGATTGTATCAACTACTTCACGAAGACACATCCCAAGGGGCTGCAGGACTTCCTATATCCCAGGGCTGACGACAGAAACCAGTGATTTACTGAACCGATACAAAACACTGTATAGCACCGACCCCTTTTCGGAGGAAACCACGCAGGCCGGAGAAATGCTGCTATCAAAATTAGGTGAAATCAGACGGGAGAGGTGGATCAACACTGTTACTAACATCGACATGACCCATAACAGTAAAAAGGCATGGAGCACTATAAGAAAGCTGACCAGCGAGTCCCCTCAACCAACTCCGCCAAGCCAAGTCACCGCTAACCAGATAGCCCACCAACTGCTTGTTAACGGCAAACCAACACGTCGTTCTAGCAAAGTCCCTAAGCCACAAGAACCCGATGGCGCTTGCGACGATATTAGCAAACCGTTCAACCTTTCTGATATCGTCGCAGCGATTAGGGGTCTTAAGTGTGGTAAAGCCTCAGGAGTGGACGACATCTCAGTTGAGCAAATCAAACGGCTTGGCCCAGTTGCTGTGTCGTGGCTGCTGCATCTATACAACAACTGTCTGAAATCAGCTTCAATACCCCGTCTCTGGAGAAAATCAAAGGTCATAGCAATTCCAAAGCCAGGTAAAACAACGGACGATCCAAAAAACTTTCGTCCAATATCTCTGCTCTGCCACACGTACAAACTGTTTGAGAGAATGCTGCTGAACCGACTAACGAGTATTATTGACCCGAAATTAATCCCAGAGCAAGCTGGTTTTAGACCCATCAAGTCTTGCTGCAACCAAACCCTCAAACTTGTTCAACACATTGAGGATGGTTTCGAGATAGGAATGGTCACGGGCGCGGTTTTTGTGGATCTGTCAGCTGCTTATGATACAGTCAACCTCAAGCGGCTGCTGTGGAAGGTGGAGACATTGATAAGCGATCAGAACTTTGTCCGAATACTCCGAGAACTTCTCCACAATCGTCGGTTTCAGGTCCACCTTCTCTCGGAAAGAAGTCGTTGGAGAGCGCAGAAAAACGGCCTTCCTCAAGGAAGTGTACTAGCACCGCTTCTTTTTAATATTTACACCAACGACCAACCGTCCAGCCCTAACACGTCCCGTTTCCTCTATGCAGACGACCTTGCCCTCACGTCTCAAGCCACCACCTTTGAGGAGTTAGAGGCCCACTTATCAGACGCTCTTGGTGACTTAGCCACATATTACATCGCTAACTCACTCAAGCCCAATCCGAGCAAAACCCAGTCTTGCGTATTTCATCTCCGCAATAGAGAGGCGGCACGCAAACTTAACATCGTTTGGGGTGGGGTGTCCATTGAGCACAGCAACTCCCCTAAATATCTTGGTGTTACCCTGGACAGGTCTTTAACATTCAGCAAAAACTGCAAGAATATCAAGCAGAAGGTGCACACTCGCAACAGTCTGCTTCGTCGACTGGTCTCATCGAAGTGGGGTGCTTCACCTGACGTTATGCGGACTACTGGACTGGCGCTATCTTTTTCTGCGGGAGAATTCGCATGCCCCGTGTGGAGTCGTTCTGCCCATGCTAAGCTGGTGGATACAGCTTTGAATGAAACGTGCCGAATCATCACCGGTTGCCTTAAACCGACACCGGTACAAATGCTGTATCCACTAGCAGGAATAGCGCCACCAGTGGTTCGCAGAGCAGTGGCAAGCTCCAGCGAAAAATCCAAAATGGTCTCCGACACACGACACCCTTTGCACGACAACATCCTTGTGCCACAAAGGCTGAAAAGCCGAAACAGTTTTTTAAAGTGTGTCGTCCCACTCACTGACGAACCGTCACAACAAAGACTGAAGCTGTGGCGAGACAGTGCTTCTTTACCCAACCCGTTCGTTCCACCCGCTGAAGACCTCCCACCTGGACATGAGTTACCTTGGGCGACCTGGAAGTCTTTAAACAGACTTCGGACACAGGTTGGCCGAAGCAAGGAAAACCTGTTCAGGTGGAGATTCATAGACGACTCTGCCTTGGAGTGTAAATGTGGTGCTCCACATTACATGTGAACCATAGACACAAGGTTAAGATATTTTACTTGAAGATTACCTGCCGTGTTTGACACCTTTGTATCCTGCTTACGCGTATGAAATTTCATTAAAATCGGTTCATTAATTTCGAAAAACGGGCTTGAAAGTTTGTATGAAATGCCGTACGTTATAATATACTGCCCAAAATCGCGATAATCAACGGCGTTTCCCGTTGGTTTATTAAGCAGGCTCAAATCAATTACATTTCAACTCGGAACGCACCTTATGTCACTCAAGCTAATTTTGATTACAAAATAATTTGCTAACCTCTAAGTCATAGATTATAGTATTGGGCTCTGCTCCAAGACTAATTTAAGACTGCAGCGGGGAATTTGTATTAGTCAGTAATAATTTAACACTGGAACTCAGTGCGAGTAAATTAAAATGATGTATTGCATTATTAGAACAGCTCTGTCAGCTGTTGTTCGTCAAAATCGAAACAAAGCAGTACTACCTATTCAAAGAATTTTTAACATAAAACAGCTTACTTTTGGGCAACCGCGATGTTATTCATCCCAAACAGATGATCCAGGTAATGATTGTAATGCGCACTGGTATATCTAATATATAAAATTCTCGTGTCACAGTTTTCGTTGCCATACTCCTCCGAAACGGCTTGACCGATTTTGATGAAATTTTTTGTGCTTATCCGGTATCTATGAGAATCGGCCAACATCTATTTTTCATACCCCTAAATCGAAACTTACGCGGGTGAAACCGCGGGGCGCAGCTAGTCTTAATATGAATTTATCTACTCTAGAGCACAGTCTTCAACTTACTGATACAATTTATTAAATGCAAAACTTTTCACAGATGTAATAGTAGAAAATATATGTAAAGGCGAAGTTGAACTAGAGAAGAAGCTCAGAATTTTAATGTTGGAAGTTGAGGTGATGCGCCAGGATGGCCGACATGCACCGAACTACATAAACAAGGACCAGTGGCAACACTTATTAGAGCTATCAACAAAAAATCAACGTGCTAGTTACCTTAGATATTTGTTTAAAACTGAAAAATCAAAGGAAAATTTCAAGGTAACAATACAATTTTTTTTTTATAAACGGTAACCTCAAACCTTAGGGGAGGCCAACGCTGCACCGCATCACACAGCGGGGCGCAGATAACGCACCCACGCGCAAGAAAAAGAAATTGAATTGATGGAAGAAATTGACTCTGTTTCCCGCACACCGCTGCGTGAAACGTAGCAGTGTGCCAACCGCCTTACCATTATTTAAAAAAGGTTGGTGTACGAACGGCTACACATCAAGCTATACATAACCAGTATAAGGTGACTTCAGATTGTACAAAAAACCTATACAATGTGAGGTCAGCTAAAACTGGAAATGTATAGCTTGATGTGTAGCCGTGTGTATAGTAATGTTAGTAAGTCTTTAAAAGTTTTTATTATAGGCTAAGAAAGAAGCTAAAAGAATGGAACATCCAGTGATAAAACCTGAAGATAGCAAAGAGAACGAAGATGACCTTCTTTATGGCATACAACATCAGTCATTGTTTCTGCGAATCAGGGATCAGTCAATAAACCAGTTTGATAACTACAGGTATCTTATTTATTTAAAATTTTCATGTGGCAATCCATGTATTTGATTGTTTTATAATAATACATCATACAATTAATTATACCTGTTTTGCAGGGCACTTCAAGCTATGATATTTGGACAATCAGTTGTAATAGACTGTTCTTATGAAGATAGCATGGTTTATAAAGAAACCTTAAATGCTGCTAAACAATTGACATATGTTTTTGGAGATAATAGAGTTCATAAAGAACCCTTTAACTTGCACATGTGTAATGTGAATATGGGAGGGCAATTTATGAAGCAAATGCGGAAAAATATTCCTTCATTAGATGAACCCTGGTTTCCTTTGAATATTCACACAGAAAGCTATTTAGATGTATTTCCAAAGGAGAAGTTGGTTTATCTGACCCCACATTGCCGAGAGGAACTAACAAAGTTTGATCATGATGCTGTCTATATCATTGGATGCATGGTTGATAAGGTAAACATACCTACCATAATAAGAAGTATAATTAGTAAAAGGATGTTATTATAGTACTCAAAAAGTTAAATTAGCCAGAAAGAAAAATATACTGGTTCCTGAATAATAAAGTCCCAAACATTTTTAACATTACAATGTAGTAGGTCTTTACTTTTGGATACAAAATGTCTGTCTGTAAAATAATATATGATTTTTTTTAAATTAAATGATTGCAGGTAAATAATGAACCACTCTCTCTAGCTAAAGCTAAAAGGGATGGAATAAAGATGGCAAAGTTACCATTGGATAGGTATCTTGAGTGGGCACCAGGATCAAAGAAAAATCTGAATATAAACCACATGGTACCCATTCTATTAGATTTGAAGCAGACTGCTGATTGGGAATATTCTTTGCGCCACATTCCAAGGAGAAAACTTATGGAAACTAAAATATTGGCCATGCAGAAAAGATTGAAGCACAATCCGAAGTTACAACATGTAGTTATGAAAAATTTAAATCTTTCTAAACTTAACAAATTAGCGTTTAAAGAAAAGAAAATTGACATATTGCCATTTAAAGAAAAGAAATTTAAATCTAAGAGGTCCCTATATGATGACGAAAATATATAAAATACCAATTGAAACATGTCTTTATTTTATATAACTATAATGTATACTTCAGATTTTAAACATGAAAAATGTAAAATAATTGTGATAAAACTAATCATAATCTAAGTTTTGTACACTAATTATTTCGAACATATCATAAATACGTACCTACGTAACAACGACAGGCTATTACAATATTTTACAATGTACCTAATTAAACTCCATTCCTATTTATTATTCGTAGCTCCATTCACAATAAGTTTCTCTTTCATTCACACCCCATTTATCTAATTGCATAATGTACTGGGAATTCATGTTGTAACTTATTGCACAAAAAATATTGTAATATGCTTTGCACATTCAGTTTATAAAAATACAAGTCTAAAACGTATGGTTCCTAAAGCTAACTTAAATAACATAATAAAATTTTAGGATGCATTCAATTGTCATAATCTACAAAAGTAGAAATAGAAATTATCAATGGGTACATTTCCCGTAAGATATTATGTAACCAAAAGTCGATAAAATGCTAGAATAGTATTCACAAAAACAGAAATAATGTTTGCACTGCAAAGAAACCTTGTGCTTAAAATTAAATAAACAAATAATATTACTCTATATGTACATTTTTATTCAATGTTATGAACTATGGTAAAGGCATTCGCATGTCGACGTCTGTAGAAGTGGTCTCTGACCTCTGCTTGATTGTCGCTAGAATCTCTTGCAAGTTGGATGGCAAGGCAATGTCAGCCAAAGGAACATTTTGAACTGGAGGCGGAGTCATGGGTCGAGACGGAGAGTATGCTTCGTCCTGTGTACAAATTTACACTTCTTAAGTAAAGGCATCCATACTAATATTATAAATTCGAAAGTAACTCTCTGTCTCTATGTTAACTTTTCATGCCTAAACCACTGAACGGATTTCGATAAAATTTGGCAGAGAGATAGATTGCATCCCAGGGAAGGACATAGGCTACTTTTTGTTTTTTGATGAAAGTTTGTATGGGAAACCTGTTATTTCGTTAGTTAGGTATATGAACATTCAAATTTATGGTTTTGGTAACAAACAATGAATTACCTACTTCATCGTTTTTCTAAAATGATCCCTCAAGAGGATAGTACGTTCCCGTGGGATAATTTCTTACCTCCACGCGGGTGAAGCCGCGGGCAAAAGCTAGTAAGTACATATTTTAGAAATCAGGGTTAGTGACATGAGTGACATCTGCTAAGTGCTCATACACACGAGCGGTACGCGTCAACGGCAGAGGCAACTGCAACCGTCGACACCCGACGTACCGCTCGTACAATTGAGTACGTGTGCATACACACGAGCGACACGCGAGAGGCAACTGCAACCGTCGGCGCGTATCGACGGCAGCCATCTGTCGACACACGTAGACGGTCAAGCTGCCTCTGTCCTTGACGCGTGCCGCACGTGTATATGCACACTAACCCCCTTACTAATAAACGTATTATATCAGATGAATAGTTACACAGATTTCTCTCTTTCAGTCGTCAGTAATTTGACTTTCGAAAGAAGAAGACAAAGCGTTGTGTAACTATACAGACGCTATACAACGTGGGTTATTATAGTTTAGTCCTGAACTGCATAGGCATGATTGATCGGTCACGATTTATTATTATTGTTGAAACCGAGGGTAGTAGCATTTTTAGTGGTAGTCATCATTCGCCAATTATCATTCGTCAATTAAACTAAAAATTACCTCGCCAATAGAAGAGTCTGCTTGCGCCATCTTACGAATTTGTTGTTTCTGTTCTTCAATCTGCCTGTTAAGCTCTTCCATTTTACTTCTGAGGGTGTTGGAGGCTAGGCTCGGTGCCGATGACGAAGGTCCGCTTCCACTGCTACTCGTCGAGCCCGGACTATACGGCTCTTCATCATCCGCAGACACTGCCGAACGCAATCACATATATAATATTATAATAATAGTACCAGTCTACTGCAGGGCAAAGGCCTCTTCTCATACAGCGAAGGCATGAGCATTGATCACCACGCTTGATCAAGGGGTTGACGATTTCAGACTGGTACATAAGAATAGAAAAAGTTACATTGGCACTGGCCCGGATTTGAACCCACAATATGGGTAATGGGTCATCTCAACATACCTAAATACTTAACAAACATTTTTTAATTCATTTTAGATAATGCAAACACGTTAAACAGATTTCGCATAAAAAAGTTCATTTGAAATTAAATAGTGCAATAACCATATAGCAGGAAATTTATAATACCTAGAGAAGCAGCAATTTTGTCCTTGACAGTTGTAGAGAGAGTTGATGAAGTGTATGCTGGCAGCGGGAGCTGTGGTCGTCTTCGTGGCGACGCTGGCGGAGTGTATGACCGCTTGCGGGACTCACGTGCCACCTAACATAACGTAACATCAACAAAAGCATTGTAAGTACTTGGGTTGGATATAAACGGAAGGTTACGTCGTTTACAATCAATAACAAACGTTTTACATCGAAACAATTTTCTTTTTTTTAAACATATATGTATTTATTAAACATTGAAGGAAAGGTTATGTTCAGTACATTTATTTACAGTAGTTAATAATTCGTTTTTATTTATTTACAAACATTCACTACAACCAAATATTTTGGTAAATAATAAATGCACTCTGAATTGTTATTTTATTAATTTGTATTTACAAATCTTCCTCCATCGGCGAACTGACCTTAGCGGGAACAACATCAGTGGGAATGTTGGAAGTCAAACGCTTCTTTCTTTGCCGAATAACGATCGCAATCAGGAGATGAGTTTTGATTTCTCCGATGCCTGGGCCGTCGAGGGGCAGGAGAACCGCCGGTAACGTAGTGTTCGCCGGTAGTGGTACTATATAAAAATCTTTCACGGTCATCATATTCGACGCCTTTACAACGCCTAACCTAGAATATGAAAATTCCACATAAAATATCACTGCCAGGGAGGGCAACGTGTTTATTATTGAAAGGAAAATAAAATTAATTAGGTAGGAACATAAGGAACGGGAGATAGGTTTTTATTTTTATAAATTTAAAACAATAATATATATAATCAATTGTATATCTATACAATACCAACCTATTGCGAGTACTTAGATAGCTATATAAGGCAATGTATTGCATTTTTTCTTCATCATTCGCCGTTTGAAGTTTGAGAATAACAATATCTTTATTACTAGTTTTCTTCATTTTTGCAATATAGTCCCATACAGTGTCAGGATTTATTCTTCCAACAATATCTAGTTCTGTGCTAAGATCTTCTTCCAAGTCCACAGAGCTGCCTGATACCTGAAATTTAGAGGGTAAGATGTTAGAATAACATATTGTGAGACATATTGTTCTGTGAAATTATAAATAAAAGATAAAGAGCAACGCACCTCATGTGCAGCAACATAGAACCGCGCCACATCCACCATGTTAATACACCCACTCCAGACTGTCGCTGCTGAATTGTCCACTGTGCTACTTGGTTCTTGGTCGCTTTCAGCTTCTACAAATAAAAACAGTACTAGTAAATAATTGTGTTCTAAAACACTAACAAAAAGGTAGTATTAGAAACTACTCATAGTTTATTTGCTCACCCGACGTTTTATCTTGCTTGGTTGGAAACCTTGTTTCAGGTAATATGATATTAGACTCGATCAAAGACTTAGAGGGATCGTACTCAGCTTCAAAATTACTCATATCATTCCTGTAGTTTTCCTCAAATACGTCTTCTCTAGATTTCCGCAAATCTTCTTCTGAAAATGCCGATGTTATCATTGGTTCATGGGGATCGTACTCGGGATGAACCTCTTTCAACATTGCCGATTTCGGCCTCTCTATTGAATCCGAATCTGTGGAACTAAGAACATAGAAATTAATACATGGGCATTTGTTTGAATTTTTTACTAAGTTGACTGGGCATGAACTGGATGCTTACTCATTTTTAATTTTACTATAAACATTTTCTTGAGATCTGGACCGATGCTTCAGTTTTTCATCGCTGCTGACAGTGCGTTTGGAACGTGTCGAATTCCTACGCTTAGGACTATCCCCAAAGGGAGAGCGCCGCCTTGAACGTGCTCGTGACCGCGACCGCTCTCGTGCGGGTGATTTAGACCGTCTTCTGGGTTTCTCTTTCGACCCTGATCTGCGCCGCGATCGTTCATTAGAATCAGGTTTATCTTTAGATTCCTTAGTTCTATCTTTTGACATGGACCGGGTTCTACTAGACTTTTTGTCCGACCTCCGCGTTGACCTTCTCTGCTCCCGTGTCTCTTTTTCGTTTGATGCTGATATTTTGGATGACCTGGATTTCCTGTCAGAATCACGTTTTGATTCCCGTCTGCTTCTTTTCGAACGACCAGAAGTACTATCTTCACGATTCCGTTTTTTACTGTTGTACTTCTTATCTTCATCATCGCCTTTACTGGCGCTAAAGAAATGATTAAATAAGATAAAAAAAAATTAAAATGATGTATTTTATTAATTAAAACTAAAAAGTATCTACATTAATACAGTATAACTTACTTTTCAGGTGTTTTTTCTTTTGAGAGAACATCAGGACCAACTGTTGAGTCATTTAATGCTGTAACTACATCTTCAATAGGCACATTTGGGTCCAGTTCAGTTGATACAGATTCTTTTGTTTCCATCACCTAGACAAAAATAAGTTAGTATAATTAATAAGTTATTAAATTAAATAACTCAAAACGTAATAGTGCTTCTTTTAATTACCTCTTCTCCTTTATGCGTTTTAAGGACATAAGTTTTGCTAGCAGCTAAAAGATCTAACTCTGATTTCTTTATTAATTCTAATTGATGCTTAGCCTCTTTATCTCTCCACTGTGCCAGCTCTTGACTTGCTAACTCTTCTGGAGACAGACGAACCTGAAAATTAGGTTGTTTATAATCAGAATCACGTAGAATTTGGATACGGCAGATTAGCATTGTTTATAAAATAAATAATAAATGCTTACGAGTTGTTTAGGTGTTATTGATTGATCACAGATTTTCTCCCACAGAGTCAGATTTTTTCGATCCTTTATGTTAAACATAAGTGATCTGTATTTAGCCTTGTATTTCATCCCAACATCTCTGAATAGTTCGTGCAACTCAAGCTCCGTGTCGTAAGCAAATTGTTTTATTTCTGAATCTGTAAACTTTGGTCCAGTGTTTTCTGCCATTCGAATGACCAGTTGTTCTTGCAAAGCTTTCCGCACATTATCCCTGATTGGTTCACCACTTGACACCCTCACTCTGCTGTGGGTGTCTTTCCGACGCGATGTCGATGGCGAAACTGAAGGAGCCTGCTGTAACGTAACAATTATCGTAAACTCGCCATCTCAGTTTTATAATCAAAATGCAAACACGTTCAAGGTTATTATCACTATATTAGACAATTCCTATCTGATTACTAAATTAGTAAGTGAGCTCGTGTCTACGTCAATTATAATAAAAAATTATAATTTCACTAGAGTTAATAAATTTCCTCCTCTTTGGGGTACAAGTACACACTAAAATATTGAATGCAATACTACATAACACACGTTTAAGAGTAACATACTAGACACGTGCGTCGTAAACTAGCTTTAAGTCTGAGTGATCACGTAGCTAAACGACGAAAACAAAATAAGTCATAAAACTGACACCATGTCTGACATAATAACAAAGGGAGATTTTAAGCAATTCTCTATGAACTGTGGAATCTTGAATGATTCCGTAAAAAAGGAATAGGAGCATAAAACATTTTTGAGAATATAAAATATCAACTAAAAATTACTATTGGCTCTGAACAACTTAAGCAGATTAGCCGTAACATATCTTTCAGTTTTTTAAATTTTTCTTCTTCCTACATAGCTGTTTTATTCAGTATTTCATATTGTATCAGCACCAACTCATAGATACAATACATGGTGCTTTTCTTTTGCAACAAGCCATTGTATAAATAAATTCCACTTTATTGTAAAGTATATTCTAACTATTATTAGATATAAGAAGCTGGCAGGAGTATTGTTAATTTTTTTTTTATTATTTAAATGAAAAGTTTACTTTTACCATGTTTGTAAATATGTGAGCACCATGTAACTATCAGATAATTAATTTACATGTAATGGTTTCATTTTTAATTCTTTTACCTATTGTGGTATAGCAATTATATTTTAGGTGCATCGGCTTCACATATTATTTATTATATAATTAATGTAGGTACACAAAATTTTGTAAAACAAATAATAATAGAGTAACAGTGGAGTTTCTTTCCCATTCTTCTCCATACGAAAACTACATTTTGGAACTAGAATCAATTCTATTTCATTGTAATTTTTGATGTTCAAAAGTGCCTTTTATGTGCCTATTTCAAATAAATGCTTTGACTTTGACTTTATTTTTGGATTATTTAATTAATTTGTGTATGACATACCTTATCTTGTGTGGACTGTGCATGACTACTAGGGGTCCGTATCAGTTTCCTTGTTGTTATTGCAGGCCTAGCAGATGATGTGCTGGCCTTAGGAGTGTCAATCAACTGTGATGGCTGCGATTTTGGAGTTGCAGGGGATTTGAGTTGTGGACTGGCTCTAGGTTCTTCTTTAGGCGCCGATATTAGTCTAATAGACCGTTCTCTCGGCTCAGCATGAGGTGTTCTCACAGGTGTTGACTGCTCAGCAGGTTTCCTAGGTATCCTTTCAAAGTTAAGAGTTGTCTGAATCTTAGCTGGTTCAGCAGTCTTCTTCTTTGCGAGTCCTGGTTTGATTGTATTTAGGGTTCCAGGACGCACAACTTCAAATGTTGGATGTTGTTGCAACCATGCTTTCAAGTTTTCTGCAGTTGGAGCATTGGTGCCAGCCAGCAACCTACCAGATTTGCGTTCATAAACTATAACCTGCAAAAAACAGGTTTTAAATGGTTAATGTGAAGTATGCTTTCAAAAACGACAATACTATTACAAGAATTATAAAAGTCAGAATATTACAAGAACTTACTCTAGATTCAGCCTTTTGTTTTTCGTTAGATTTACCAGGTTCGCCATCTCCTTTAGCTGAAGACCCTTGATTTCCCAGAGAGTCTTGAGCATGTTTCCATATGCAGGAGTTACTGCAATAAATACTGCTTGCGCGTGCTGGCTTCTTGCATACTATGCAATTCGTCTTTGTTGAGTCTTTGATGGCACCCAATTGGACTGGAGATTTCAATTCAGGACTAGGAATTGCTTGTTCATTTTCTATTTTACTTTGTGTTGCTTGAACCTGAAAAATTGTTTTAACTCTTGGTTATAAAATAGTCTTTTAATGACTTATGCTTATTTATGCTCAGGTTTATAGAGGTACAAGGTGTAATGGAACAGGGTGTAAAGTTCACGAAACCTCCATAGAAAAGGGAGGATCCTCCGACCAGACAGGAATCGTGCCTAGCGGGCCCAATGATTCATGTCGGGCCATTGTATATACTCGCATGTGGCGTTGTAGATACGGCTACAGGTTGATGGGTAAGAATGTGAACTATAGAAAATACTGCAATTTATTAGGTGATTATGTGTTTCTACTTACTTGTTTAGCGCCTTTAGATGATGGCTTCGCTTTCTTGATACAGTTTGGGCATCTCCACTCAATGCCTTGTTCCTCCATCTGTTGCCCCATTGCTTTGGTGATATTAACACACTTTCCATGGAACCAGTCCTCACAACCATCACAACATATCATAAAACGGTTGTTATGAGGCTGCTTACATATGCACCATAATCTGAAATTACAACAATAAAAAATGATCAAGTACTTGAAGTCAGCAACTACGCAATCAATATTTCTCATGGTGTTATTTTTTTATGAATATATCTTACATACCTATTAGGATCATCTTCAGAATTCCAACTTTCTTGGGATTCTGCCGATAACTTGTCAAGTACAGGATTAGGTAATGGCTGTTCTTGTTTCTTAGTGGAAAGCTTCTTATTGATATATTGCTTTGATACAATCAGCACTTGCGGTTCAGGAGTTGTTGACACGGGCAGGACTGGGGTTGGGGGGGCTTCTACTAATGGTGGTGGTTCAGGGATATTTGCCATTTCCATCTGACTTTTACGTTTTGAGGAGCGTGTTGCCGGTGCTTCTATCGGCGGCAGTGTAATAACTCGACCATCGCGCCGTACAATCTCTATCGGATCCTTTCGCACGGGTAAAGTTTTCGGCACTGACTTTGATAGAGTCTGTGCATATAAATTGTTTGCCTGTGTTTGTTGCTGTGGTGTTTGTGGAGACTGAGCTGTCTGTAGGGTCTTAACAGGCCCTGAATCTACCTTCCCCAGCACTTGTTTATCTATTACTTCCTGTAAGTTCTCCGAGCTTGCCACTAGCTGAGCAACAGACATTAAGAAATCTTCTGTCAGACCTTCCTCTTCAGGCTGTAGACCACCCAGTAAGTCTAAAGTAGGTGATAAAGGACCTGCTAAACCTGGACTGTTCATAGTACCAGCAGTAGGAATACCTGGTTGACTCTTAACTGGGTTCGATATTCCTGTAGTATCTTGAAGTATTTGAGCCAAGCTTGCATCATCTATTTGAGGGATCAGGTCATAAGGTTTAGCCTTCTCAGGTGGAATAACTCTTTCTTTAGGTTTCAAATAAGTTTTATGGGCAATAGGTTTGGGACTTTCTGCAGTTTCAACTTTACTGTTATCTGCAATCTTTCCATCATTTGGATCTAACACCTTAGAAGCAGTAGCAGGTTTTTTGTCAGTAAGGGACAATAAAGACTCTTTTTCAGTAGTTGGTGTTTTAGGAGGACCTTTTCCATCAGTGGATACCCTTCTTATAACATCTGGTGTGGAGAACAACGAAGTCATATCAGACAAAAGAGCTGTAACATGAGCTGGTGTTTTCTTTTCCTTTTTAATGGGCTTTGGTGTCTGCTTTAAAACCACTTTGCTCAGGTCATTTCCAGGTGGTATAACCGTTGATATCTTAGATGAAGGTAAGAGACTTTCCAAATCAACTTCTGTTGCATCTTTCTTTTCTACAATATTTTTCTGCTGTAGCTTTTCTTTAATATCTTTTCTTAGAATATTTCTGCCAGGTTTAAGTTTAGTAATCAACTTAGACTCTTGTTTTGAAGCTTTAGATGCTGCAACAGTCTTTAATATGCGAGGTTTTAATTTATTTTTCTTTAGTCTGAGAGACCCTGTTCTATCTTTAGTATCTTTGTAATCAGAATCAGAGTCTCTGTCAGGAATGCTATCTCCAGATGAGCTAATGGAAGAGGATTCAGTACTGTCATCAGCCCTTTGTAATGCCTCTGGAGCCTTTTCCAATTCTCTGGTATCCTTGGATTTATTTAATACAGGCAGTGGTTTATGCAACACATCATTCCCTTTTAGTACAATAGGAGGTTCAGTAGGATTTATAATTATCTTTTTACCTTTTGGTATGATTTGCGGATCCAAAATAGTAATTTTCTTAGAATTGGGAACAGGTTTAGGTGGTGGTGTATGTGTGATTTGAATAACTGAGTCATCGTATGTTGATAAATTTTCACTTTGTGGTAAGGACTGGCTTGGTGATTTGAGGGGTGTATAACAGTGATCATTTTGAAATCCAACTAAACTGTTTTCCCTTGTCTCTATTCTTAACGACTGTAACATTTCAGCACCACTATCTGTAAACATAAAGAAGATAACATTTTTATTGATGCTAGTAATATACAACTGAGCATTTAAAAAATATACAATTTTTTTCTTACCATATTTTATTATACTGTTGGGCTCATCATAGTAACTATCCACTGAAAGTGTCACATGGGGCACTTTCTCATCATCAGTGTCAGAATCAGTAGCATCATCAGGTTTGCCTTCATGACCAACCCGTACTACACTAATACCAGTACTTTGGGAACCATCAGTACCTAGAATGATTGATTGCATTATTATCAACACTATGTACAGATAGCATATCAAATAACAACAATAAAATTATGGATAATGAGCATTTTACTCGATTATAGTTTTGGCGCCAAAATAACTTTAAGATATTCAATAGCAAAATGATGCATCTTTAAAAATTAAATTTAACTTATACATGACAACAATAATTAACAGGAATCATGTTTTATTAAACTTGAGAGGCTATTTTATTCTTTTAGACGAGTACATACTGAATCCTAAATGCACCTAATTTTATATCGATTACCGACATGACTACAATTTATGTACCAGCTAGCCAACCTAACAGACGCTTGACAATTATTACTTTACTTAAAGAGCAAACATTAGTTTATAAAACTTACCCATTAATGTTCCAAGTAATTTTTGATCAACAGACAGAGATCCATCCTTGTTTACAATAACAACAACAGAACTATCTGCTTTTGTGGAAGGTCCATTGAGATCCGTATAATTAGTTATGACTGTGTTTGACATTTTTCATTGCAATTCATGCAATCATTCTAATTCAAATTCTCTATTTATAGCCATTCAAGACACATGCACCGCGTCTATTTATGACGCATCTACCAAATTCAACGCGCTAGACGCCATTTTGGACTCCACCATTAGACTGAATGGCCGCACCGCGGCAAACACATTAGCCTATAACCTTTTAGTGGAATCTAGATTTCCAGTAATTTAATAAAATCCGTAAGTGTTACTACTTCTTTAAATTGGATAACATTGGTAAAGAATAAAAGAATTAGGAATTCAATTTCCGAAACACACACAGTTATCAAACATGTTTTTTTTTTGTGGTATCTACATAGAGATAGAGAGAGGAAAAGGTATCTATATCTTGGGTATGGGTGGTTTGGATAGGTGTCTTTTAGTCAATGTGAAAAGTATCACATAAACTTTTAGTCGAATTCATTCCACACCTGCACGTCTTGACATTATTAAGCTAGGCGTCCACTAGGCACTATAAACTAAAGTAATAACAGCATCGCGGTGAACACTGCCACTTGCTCCTTTCAGAGGAGAAATTATCGTAATTTTAAGAACGATCACAGTCTGATCTCGTTCTGTCTCAATCTGTCAAAAATACCTCTAATTCCCTACTCTTTTGACAAGTTTTTGACATTGATTGTCGCTGAGATGAGATTGCGATTATATTTTGAACATTTTTAATTACGAGAATTAGCCTTCAGATGTCGCTGCTATCCAACGTCCAAGAATTTGCCAGCTAGCTGTCACTTTAATTAATAAATGTGAAGCCCCGTTGGAGGATTTTGCTATTGTCTTGGTGAGATTAAGCACGCGATTCTTAACCTCATACTTTTTTTTTATATCAAAATCTGTTTGTTTGTTCATATTGTTGTGATTGTTTTGTGTCGTCTGGTTTGTTCATAAGGTTGGTACTTTAAGTTTTTTGGCACTCATTTCCTAAGGAAATGAGTGCCGAGGAACCCCCTGATGGGGGTGGAGGGATTCCTCCAGATATTATGGAGGTTGTGGAGTGTTCCCAAAATACTGATCGCGTGAGACCCGATGTTAGAAAGCGCCCAGGAGACCCTGAGTTTTCCGTTGTTGATGCGAAAAGAAATAAGCCGCCGTCTGACTCAATTCAGTCCGTTTATATTAAACCAGGTTTTGAGAATGACTCCAAACTAATCTATAGTGAGAGTGACAGAGCTCCCTTCACGGTATTTGTTTCAAGGGTGGAAACTGACCCTAAGCAAGGCCTAACCTTGAACTCCCTTAAGTTTGCCCAATTCATTTTTAATAAAGGTTTTAAAGGTGTTGTCCAAGCCAGTGTCAGGTCTTTGGGCCGTAACAGGATGTCCGTTGATTTTATGACATTAGGTGATGCCAACAACTTTGTGAACAATCCCATCCTAACTGAATACAATTACTCGGCAACTATCCCTCGCTTCCATGTAAGTCGCATGGGAGTTGTTAGGGATATTCCCACGGACTGGACACTTGAGGAGCTTGTCCTCGGTATAGAAACCCCACGCAATTGTGGAGAAGTTATTAGGGCAAGAAGGCTTAATTTTAAAAACAAAAAGGAGGACTCCGTTTCTTGGTCCCCATCATCGACTGTGGTGCTTACTTTCTCTGGTCAAACTCTCCCAGAGAAGGTCTTCTGTTACAATGTTTCTCTTCCTGTCTCTATTTACCAACTCCCCACTATCCAATGCCGCAACTGCTTACGATTTGGCCATATAAGTACTCAATGCAGATCTAAGCCCCGCTGTTACCGTTGCGCTCAACCTCATCCTGGAGATAGCTGTATTGTCCCCGACTCACAGGTCTCATGTCTTTTGTGTGATGGTGGTAGCCACAAGGCTACTGATAATAAATGTCCTGAACACTCAAGACAGAAGTCAATAAAAATGGTAATGTCACAAGAAAATTTAAGTTACCGTGAGGCCTCAGTAAGGTTTCCCCGTCCCCGTAAATTGCCATACTCTAATGTTACAGCAGGTCCCTCCCAATCTAAATTTCCTCTAGCTTATCCTTCTGATCCCATTCTTCTCTCGTCCCCTCTTAACACTCCTACTTCTTCTCCATATACATCCCCTGTTAAAACCTCCTATACCAAGACAGTTTATCGTTCCCCAAGACCTAGGCCAGAATTGGGCAAGTCTTATGATACTCAAGCCCATAAATCGATGGTCTATACCCCTAATTCTTCTCAGCCTAATGGATGTGCTCTGAATTACCCTCATGTTGAAACCACTCCCCTTCCCACTCCTAATGACAATTTGATAGAGCTCCTGACTTGCTCCCTCATAAACATATTGTCTAAATTTAGTGACGCAATACCGGACAATGTCATTATTTTAGTTCAACAACTCCTCGAAACATGGATTCGCCAAAATGGAAAAAATCCTTCAGTAGAACTGTAGATCCATCCGCAGGAAAAAACACGACATAATTTATCTTATAAATAGACATAAACCCGTTGTCTTTGCTGTGTCGGAGACGTGGCTCAGGCCTGGATCTCTCTTTAGGGTTCCCGGTTATTCTTGTCTTCGGGACGATAGAGATGACGGATGGGCGGGTTGCGCCCTATTGGTTAGCAGATCTATCACTTTTTCCCAGATTCCTCTGCCCCATCATGATCCTGGTCTACATGTTGTGGCCATTAGAGCCATGGATATATCCTATGTATCTGCCTACATTCCTCATCCCAATGCTAATATTTTGTCTGAATTTAACTCTATCCTTTCGTCTATTCCTAGCCCTTTGATTGTGTTAGGTGATTTTAATTGCCGTCACACCCTTTGGGGCTCCCACTGTAATGACCCCTCCTCCAGCTTTCTGCTAAACGTTTTAGATGACCAAAACCTTTGTGTCCTTAATGATGGATCTGCTACCCGTCGAGTTTCCCCTAACCAAAATATTAGTGTTCCTGACCTAACTTTCTCTTCCCCATCCTTAGTATCAACTCTTTCCTGGTCTGTCCTCCCTAATTCATATGGGAGCGATCATTTTCCTATCCTAATTTCTCTCCCAAATACTCATCCACGTTCTCCTCCCATCCTACCCTTACAAAAATATCGCCTATCCCAAGCTGACTGGTCTAAGTTCCTGTCCAATCTGGATGCAGAACTTCAAAATTTTCCCCAAATAAATTCATCCAATTCCCTAACTCTCTACAGTGATTTTGTTGAGTGTCTGTTGAGAGCGGCCAATTCTTCAATCCCCTTAAAAAACTCTGCCCGTCTCCTAATACCTTCTCCACCTTGGTGGGATGCTGAATGCACTGATGGCGTCCGTAAACGTAAAGAAGCAGAAGTCACCTTTTCCTCTAGTATAAATATGCCCAATTATTTAAGTTTTAAAAAGACTTCTGCAACTACTTGTAGGTTATTGGCAAGGAAGAAAAGATGTGGCTGGCTTAAGTTTTGCGAGTCACTGTCTCCACGCTCTCCAGTTTCCCTTGTATGGAAAAAAATTAAAATCTACCGCAGAGCTTGTGACAACCTCTCTCCCGAAGTTTCTACCAATGACCACAGTACTTGGTTGGAGGACTTTATTTCCAAATTAGCCCCCCCTTTTGTTCCTAGCTCCGAGTGCCTCCTCATTATAGATCCTCCTCCTCCCTCTTCGTCTGATAGATTTGATGATCTTTTCTCTTATTCAGAACTTATTTGTGCCTTAGATCATCTTCGGGATTCTGCTCCGGGGATTGATGGTATACCCTACTCCTTTATTTCCAAATCTTCTACCAACTGTAAACTAATCTTTCTGAATCTTATTAATTCCTTTTTCGTTACTGGCCAAGTTCCAGAGTCTTGGAAATCCCAAATAATCATCCCAATATTAAAACCTGGGAAAGACCCAAAAGATTCTTCTTCCTACCGTCCTATCGCCCTTTCTTCTGTCTTGGCTAAAATTATGGAGAATCTCATCAAGAATCGACTTGAATGGATCTTAGAAACTAAAGGCACCTTATCCAGTTCTCAATTCGGTTTTCGAAGAGGTATGGGAACCCTAGATAGCCTAAGTGTCTTCATGTCTGATGTCCGCATAGCCTTTTCCAATAATGAAATCGTTCTCGGTGTTTTCCTAGACATAGCTTCAGCCTATGATAATGTCCAACTTCCAATACTCAGGCAAAAGCTGCTACAGCTGAGTATCCCTGTGAGGATGGTCAACATCATTTGTAGTCTCCTTATGTCTCGCTCTATTTCTGTCCGTCATCAAAACTACCTCTTCCCATCCCGTCTTGTGTGGAAGGGTCTACCCCAGGGATCGGTCTTAAGCCCCATCCTTTATAATATTTACACACATGATTTGGAGTCTTCAGTGAGTTGTTTCTGCAAAATCCTACAATATGCCGACGACATTGCTCTCTACTTCAACTCAGCTTCTCTTTTAGATGCCTCTTCTCGCTTAAATTCTGCCCTTTACTACTTAAACCAGTGGCTGACTGAGCACGGCTTAAGTTTGTCAGTCTCCAAATGCAATGCAGTTGTCTTCTCCCGCAAGCGTAATATTCCCCTTATTAACCTGTATGTTGAAAATGAACCCATTTTGGTCCGGGACAAAGTAAAATTTCTTGGCTTCATTCTTGACTCAAAGTTATCTGGTCTCTATCATTTGGATTACATCTTCAAAAAATGCGAAAGAGGCGTCAATGTACTACGTGCCCTTTCTGGAGTTCGCTGGGGAGCTCATCCAACTTCTCAGAAAATTCTATATAACGCCATAGTTCGTAGTCACTTTGACTATGGAACCTTTCTGTTGGAACCATGCAACAAAATAGCCCTGGCCAAACTGGAAAGGATTCAATCCAAATGTATGCGCATTATCACGGGGGCTATGAAATGCTCACCTATTAATGCCCTTCAGGTAGAATGTTTAGAGCCGCCCCTCCACTTACGTAGACTATATCTATGTGACAGATTTTTTTATAAAGTCATTCAGAATAAAAGTCATCCTCTTCTCCCTTCTCTTCGTTCACTTTCCCAGTTAATCCCAACATCTCGCTATTGGTCTCATAAAAATCCTCCACTTCTCGTTAACAGCTTCACTAAATTCAATGATTTGCACATTTCCTTAGTCCAGTTAGATAAAAACCCCGTATTTGAAGTAAATGTTGATTCCTTGCTCTTCCAACCAAAAGTTATTTTTAACTTTGGTATATCCAAACATGACCCTGCTGCTAATGTCAAATTCAATAGGATTTTGGCAGAGGACTGGCCCGATTGGTTGACGTTATTCACAGATGCTTCTAAGTTGTCCGATAATAGCAATGTCGGTTCAGCTGTGTGGATACCAAAATACAAAATTATTCTTAATTTCCGTAGTCCTGCTTTTGGCACTATATTCACAGGGGAAGCAATAGCTCTTTGGGAGGCAGTCTCCTACATTGAATCACACGGACTCAACAAAAGCCTTATTCTATCAGATTCCCTTAGCTGCCTACAGGATTTAATAAAATCGCCTTTTCGGTCTCGCCAAAATTTTCCCCTTATCCTAAAGATAAAACAACTCTTGTATAGATGTCACTACTTAGGCATAGAGATAGCACTGGCTTGGATCCCCAGCCACTCTGGAATTGTAGATAATGAGAATGTGGATTCGATTGCCAAGCTAGCTACTCGGAACGGGATCGAATCTCATCCGTCTTGTTATCCCCGAGATCTGCACTGTCTTGTTAAACCCGAAATGATGAAGGATTGGAATGAGCTTTGGCAAAAAACTCGAATATTGAAGGGAAGATTTTATGGCTCTATCCAACCATTCATTCCATCTAAATGTTGGTTCAGTAAACAAAAATTTACTAGTAAAATAGCCACCTCTGTTATAATTAGGCTTCGACTTGGGTTTGTTTGCACACCAGTTTTTTTGGCCAAAATCCATGTGAGGGACTCTTCTTTGTGTGAATGCGGTCTGGAGGAGGGTACTCTGGAACACTTGTTTTTTTCCTGTCCTCGCTTAATCACTCCCCTTTACGACATACTCCCTTCTGATATTCCCCGCCCAATTAACATTCCCTTCCTATTATCTTTAGCCCATACCCCTGCAGTTAAAATCCTTTATAAATTCATTAGCATTAATAAAATCCAGTTATAGTTGATATTTATATGTACTTTTTATTATATATTTACTGAATGTTCTAAGTGTTCTAACATTTATTTTGTGACGTTTTACATATGCATCTACTAATCAAAAAATTGTTTTGTCCTTTTTTAGCATGGGGATCCATGGTTGCCACCGCTACAAACACTGATTTAAAAAAAATATAAATTGGTACAGTTTACATTACTATAAGTATTCCAAAAATAATATTATTTTCTCATACCTTGACATTGGCAAAATCATCGAATGTTATCGATGGAGCCAGAACCTCGAAAAAAATAGAATAGAATAGAAGCCCCGTTGTGGCAGCTGTTGAATGCAAATATACGGGGACCCAGGCATTTTCTGTGTCTGCTCAACTACATAATTTTAAAACACAATGAATATTGTTGAACTGTCAAAATGAAAGACATCGCTCTGATAGGTAGTGTGTTACTCAATTACCCCGCAGTTAAAAAAAAAACAATCTCCCTAGCCTTTTCCCAACTACGTTGGGGTCGGCTTCCAGTCTGACCGGATGCAGCTGAATAGGTACCTGTATTTTAATGACCTTCACAACCCAGTTACTGGGTAATACTGGTAAGACTGGTTGTCAGACTTTCGAGCTTCTGACGACCCGTAACGACTGTCAAAGATCTATGAATGACAACCGGGACTAACAGCATAACGTGCTTTCCGAGGCACGGGGGGTCTTGTTATGTAAAGATGGTTACCCATCCACAGACCAACCGCGGCAAGCGTGGCTTAACCTGATCGATCGACCCATGCGGCTGTTATTACTTAGCCACAAGCCCCTCCAGTTCCATAGTATCTTATTATTATTATATTGTCTAACACATACCACTAGCACTACCAGCATTAATTTATTAATACATTTTTGCACTTATTACATTATGTATGTCCAATTGTACATCACTACTATTTCCCTAGTTCCGTTTCCTTAAACGCCAACCAATGTAGGGCCGCTTACGAATATTTTGAGGTTATAAATTTCCATACCAATGCAATCGATCAACTTCAAAGCATCAGAAAGAGATGCGCTATAACAGTTTTCATTGAAAAGACAAAGATGGCAAAAAATTCAATGTCACTATCCAAGTGAAGTAAGAGTTTTCTGAGGAGTTGTCAATTTGTCAGTTCTTCCCTACCATGCCATTGGGCATAATATTACTTTCACGAGTACATATTTTTATATTTTGAGCTAGAGAGAAATAAAAACACCAAAATGAGTTATTCCAAGTTTGACCTAACATTTAAAATAGGTCAATACCTAGACCGGCATTTGGTATTCCCATTGCTTGAGTTTTTAGCTGCTAAAGAGGTGAGCTAAAAAAGTTAACCTGTTTCCTTTTACACGCTTTTAATTAACTTGTTACGTACTACCAAATAAGTGATTTATCAGTCCAAATAGTCCGTTTCATACACTAGGTTTTTACATGTACGAATTTCAACTTTCAGACTTATGATCAATCAGAGCTCCTGCAAGCTAAGTTAGAGATTCTTAGCAAAACTAACATGATTGATTATGTTATTGATATCAGAAAGATGCTGTACCCTGATGAGGACACCCCTGAGGTATGTTAAATGTTCATGGTTCAAATACAAGTTGGTAAGCAATTCTATTAAATTATTGTCATCTACTTTGTGTTGAAAGAAAAGTTTGACTGACTTCAACATAACTATGTAAATCTACTTTATTCGGTAATTTATCTATGAAAAAAGAGAAATGCCTACAGATAAAACACATATGTAGATTGTATTTAATTTTAGAGTCCTAACCAGCATTATTTTATGAAAAATGTCATAATGATTTAATGGCTAACAATTATTTTTCTCACTGCATTACATCTTAGTGGTTTTCAAATTTGAGTTAGTACCCATAACAATTTTTTTTTTTTGTTCTTTTTATCAATTGAATATCTCTGTCTGTATGTGATAGAGATATTTATGAATGGAATTTTCATATTTAAAACTAATTTTCATAAAAGTAAAATGTTACGCAGTTAATATATTCTTTTATGCCTAACACGCATTCTAGGCAGTTTGGCCAGAAATCTTGGACAAAGGTTTTTTTGGGATCTTGGTTGAAGGTTTTTTGAAACAGAAACTATTCTGTTTCAAACAACCTTAAAAATTAAATGAAATCTTGCTCACAGCTTGCCTTACAGATACAAAAATATGTGATGCATATGACGCAGCCAACTGGTTAAATTAGCCGTTCAGTTAAAATTTACGCCATATGGCATTTCATAAAAAATTTCAAGCCCTTGTTTTTCGAAATGAAAGAACCGATTTTAATGAAACTTCATACGCATAAGCAGGATACAAAGGTCTAAAATGTTACTTAATAACATTTTAGAAAAATTGTGTTACAGCCAATATAGACCGATTTTAAAGTTTCCATAGAAGCAGAAGTTTCCAGTTATCTTTTTTTACATAAGACATTTCGAAAATGTTCTTAAGTAACTATTTAGACCTTTGAATCCTGCTTATGCATATGAAGTTTCATTAAAATCGGTTGATGCATTTCCAAAAACAAGGGCTTGAAAGTCTGTATGAAATGCCGTACGGCGTAAACGCTCTTAACCGCCTGGCCTTTGGAAGTAGCTTAGCTCTCTCGGCTTGCACACGGTTGATGACAGTTCTAACCCATTAAGTCGGGGTGCCCTGGCTTAGTTACTAGGTTACTTTTTTTAACTTTTTTACGTTACTTAGTTTAGTTAAAAGGCTAGGCGGTTAACTACACGGCTAATTAAACCAGTTGGCTGCGACACACATATTATAGCTGAAAATATTATTATATTTTTAGGAAATTAAAGCAAGAAGGGGTGTAGTCCTTTCCCAGCTTCAAGAGCTGCAGGATGCTGTGGAACCTGTGTTGAGGCTCATGCAAAGAGACGATGTCATGAAGACCGTTGAGACGATGAGGGATCCTAAAACACTCATAAACCATCTTACAACTAATAAAGAGTTTGAGGTAATAATTTTGTGTGGAATCTTGTATTTACATTAATTTTTGCTTTGGTTTTGACTCTTCCATTATTGTTGTCCAAATTACAGTAAGTACCATTATCAAGACCAAGTTTCAAAATTTTAACCAAAAAGTAAATTATGTCAAGTAATGCCCATTTTGTGAACTATTTCATCAATTTATAATTATGTTATTACAGTTCAAAGTCGAGATGATTGACAGCATGTACCGGTTGGCCAAATACCGATACGAGTGTGGTAATTATGTGGAGTCAGCTTCATATCTCTACTTCTGTCAGCTGGTCATGTGCCCCACAGACAAGGTAAGACTTGATTTAAATTATTCAACAATTTACGTTCTGTCATAATAATATATTAGGTATGTTATGTAGTTAGCCTGTCCATTACTTTATTTTATACTAGCTGTGCCCGCGACTTCGTTCGCGTAATCGCGTGCATGACGAAAAACGTTTTAATTTTTTGCGCATATCAGTCAATATCGGTCTAGCCGTTTCAGAGATTAGCCAGAAAAAACAGACAGAAAGACAAAAAAAAAAAGGTATATGTACTGTGTATACATCTATATGCATTTAGTAAAAAGCGGTTATGTTAATATTACAAACAGACACTCCAATTTTATTTATTTGTATAGATTTTTAAATATTCTCTACGTTACTTTATTATTTTTCTCTGTGAGCCAAATTTCTTTTTGCGTGATTGAGTAACAAACATCTAAACATACAAACTTTCACATTTTATAATATTACAAGGATTTACATTTTTCAATATTTCTGTGATAAAACATTTAAAAAACAGTATGGATTCAGCAATGAGCAGGGTCCAAGCTACTGGTGGTTAGGGTTCGAGAGTCAGGAACTTCCTCACAATACGGGGCCATGAGGAGTACTGTCTTTTGAATCAGCCTGTCCATTACTTAACATTACAGTGTTCTAAAATTGAAAATATAATATTGAACTATGCAACTACATAACTATATTGCTAGAAATAGTAACTTATCATTGAAACAACCCTTGTTATTTATTTTTTATTGTGTAACAAAATGCATAAACTTTCCAAGCTACTTATTAAATCTATTGTTCTTCCTCAGGCTTCACAGTCTCTTTATTTTGTATACAGAATTCATTTTCTTTGGAAATATAGTAGTTTTGACCATCTTCAAATGTTTTATCCTGCTGTAAAATAAAAAAAATATTAAGTAACAGCTTAGTAAGATAATTGAGCCACATAAGAAACCTGTGCAGTGTGCAAGAAGTTTACTAAATAATTCCCATTTTAGTATTGTGAAGGATGCTGATGTCTGTCCATCCTCTATAAATATCGAATCCTATAATAGCTTTGTATGTCCTATACTACTAGATAAATGATAAAATATAAATTCATACCATTCTGCATTGCATACCCATGTCATGTTTGGGATGGTATTGATTTTTGTGAGCTTTCAATGGTGCTATAGAAGCATACCATTGCCCACATACTTCACATTGGTAAACCAATAAACCCAGAGATTTAGCACTGCCTTGACTACAGTGTGTTTTGGTCATAAAGTGACCTACTTTGTATCTGCAAAAACAATAGAATCTTTAAATTTCAGGGCAATGTTTGTTAGATTGTCCTTTACAATAGGTTTTTTAGTATAAGTCCTGAGATGATTTAACATGTGATGATTTGTTATGAAAAATCACTTACCTATGATTATACAACTGTTCATAATTTCTGAACTTACGATCACAGGCATTACAAAGCAACAGTTTTGGTAATGAAAAACTGTAGTACATATTCAACCATGGACACAATATCCAGTGTTGTTCGGCAGTTTTGTATGATATAAAAGCCATTCCGCACGCATTGCACTCATAGTTATTTGCTGTTGTATGAATTTTAGAATGCCGAAGTAATCTGGGAATGCTTGTGTATACTTTCTCACAAAATTCACATTGCAACAATGAAGATGTTTTGATCTCTCGGACACAATCGGCATTATTTGATTTGCAACATTCACTAGAATGTTTCAAAGCTTGATCTTGACGAGGCCATACCTGAAAACACTGAATGCAGGTCCATACAACTTGCCAACGTGGTTGCACCTCCGTCATCGCATGTCTCATTGAGTAATGTCTTCTCAAACCAGTTTCATAAACGAAACATTTGCCGCAAGCACTACAAGGAAATGATCTAATCGGTTTTGGGCACACTGTGTCAAGTATCTCTTTCTTTTTAGTATAATTTAGGGTTCTATTGAGCATGTGTATATTTTCCATAATACGGGCGTTATTCTCTTTCACTTTCTCAAGGCTATGTTCTAGAGGACTTAAATCATTTTCTGAATTATTTAATTTGCACTTATTCTTCACAAAAAACTGTAAAGATATATCGTTTTCGAAACATATATTACTTTCAAATTTCGGTTGATTTGACAGTAATAGATCTCTTGATTTTTCTTCGTGATAGTAATTTACGTCTTGTGTACCTAATTTATGAGTTAGTTCATATTCTGAAGATTTCGCCAAAATATTGGCTAAATAAGTTTCAGGTGCATCAACTTCCTTTGCACTGGCATCTAAATTAAATGTATCACATTCATTACCTGAAACTATTTTTACAACTAAGCGTGATGATGACTTATCACTGTCTTTCTTTTTCTCTTCTAATCTACCATCGAACCATTCACTGTATTTCGTCGTAGACGAAGAACTCCCTTCGCATTCGATTGAAACATGTAAAGATTGATAATTGACCCCAGCCGCTTCAAATTTATGAATTATTAATTTTGATGAAGCTGACATTTTTAGTAAATGACAAGACAAAGACAGATGGTATTTTTTTATTTTTCAGCAATCTGACAAATAGAATATTTACAGTATTTACTTGAATTATTAGATTGTTACCATAGATTAAAAATAATTCAAGCAACCTGATAAAAAATGCATAAAAAATACTACTACGGCGCGGGAAACGGAGCCAAATGATCCGACGAACGCGTTTTTTTTTGCATTGCTATTTGATAAAAAAAAACGACCAAGTGCGTGTCGAACCACGTACAGTGAAGGGTTCTTTGGTTGGGATGAATATTTAAACATGCACAGTATCGTTATTATCGACCGCAAAGCAGTTTGTATTTCATAGTATTTCTCGAAAAAACTATGAAAAACAAAGTTATCACTTGTAACGAAAAAGATCCCATTATAATCTTTTTAAATATGGGAACCAACAACACGCTCATGTGCATTGAATTTTCTTTTTTACCCCTCGGTTGTAAGTATGGAACTATGGAGAGCCACAGTTTTTTTTGTTGTAATTTCTTTACACCTTTGTGTACCCCACAGAACAAAATACACCTTCTTTCCAGTTTTCATGGATAAAGTGCAAATAGTCCCCAAGTAAAATGGCTGTGTAACATCCGGACGAACGGACGAACAGACAAGACGATATTTTAAGGGTTCCGTTGCTGTCATTTGGCTTTGTTCACATTGCACGGCGCAGTGTGAATGTATGAGCGAAGGCCTTGGGGTGAAATGCGCTCCGATCACGTTCTTGAACCGTTCTTGCGTTGGTAACCGGGTTCGATCCCTGCTTAAAATTAGCGTAGCTCTCGAACGTAATATTACAAGTTAAATTACTTTTTTTTTTCAGAATTACCTTTCCGTGCTTTGGGGAAAACTTGCTAGTGAAATTTTGGTACAAAACTGGGATGGTGCTTTGGAAGATTTGACGAAATTGCGGGAGTTCATTGACAACGGTGGCGCGGGCGCGACTGCTAACAACATGCAGGCTCTTCAGCAGCGTACCTGGCTTGTGCACTGGTCGCTTTTCGTATTTTTCAACCACGTCAAAGGCCGAGACCTTATCATCGAAATGTTTTTGTACAAACCTCTGTAAGTATTCACATTTTTTTGCATCATGTTTCATAAATAATCCTAAACTTCACTGACTTGGCATGTATCAGTATCAAATTCGAAATCATAAATTCATGATACTTACAAAAATTTATTTTTCCAAAGTTACGGCGAATTTCACCAATGACACTGAACGCGATTTCCACATAGACCACGTTTAAAATCTGTCAGTGTCATTATTTTCTGTGTAATATAGACACAGCTGACAGCGCTTGAACGACGTATTGTACTGATCGCGTTCAGTGTCATTGATGAAATTAGCACTTACTATTTCTCATAATTCGTGCATCCCGTGTTCGTTGACCTAACAAAAATGATAACAAGTTCATAAATTCATATTAAACTTAAAATTAATTATTAGTAACATTTTTTAATTTATATTCTAATTTATTTGTTTTGATTATGATTTGATATCAGTCTTACATGTCTGTGAAGTTTCGCCAGTTGGAAATAAATTGGGATAGGAGCAGGAGAAAGATGTTATTTACTTTAATATATTTTTTTTTTACAGGTACTTGAACGCCATTCAAACTATGTGCCCACATATTCTTCGTTATTTGGCTACTGCTGTTATAATTAACCGTTCTCGAAGGAATGCTCTGAAGGACCTTGTAAAAGTTATTCAGCAAGAAGCCTACACTTATAGGTAAACAATTGCGTAAAATTGTATTTGAGTTGTCATAGCAACAGTTTTATAAATATTTCTATAATACTTTTTTATAGGGACCCCATTACAGAGTTCATAGAGCATCTCTATGTAAACTTTGACTTCGAAGCTGCACGCAGGAAATTAAATCAGTGCCAAGCAGTACTTCTGACCGACTTTTTCTTGATTGCTTGTCTAGAAGAGTTTGTTGAAAATGCTCGCCTTATGATTTTTGAAACGTTCTGCCGTATTCATCAAGTTATCAGTATTGGGTACGTATTATCTGCAAATATGAAGTATGTTCAACATTCTTAAAGATGGTCTGCTAACCAATGTATTTTTTTTTTTTCAAGAATGTTAGCTGAGAATTTGAACATGCAGCCAGATGAGGCTGAATGTTGGATTGTAAACTTGATTCGTAACGCTCGACTAGATGCCAAGATTGACTCCAAGTTGGGTCATGTTGTGATGGGCGCCCAACCATTGTCCCCATACCAACAACTTGTGGAGAGGATCGACTCGCTCGCCGTCCGATCTGAAGCTCTGACGTCGTTAGTGGAACGCAAACAGAAAACCCGTAATCAAGATGTAAGTTTTATTTACCAAATGGAATACAATGTGCATTCAAATGTACCTGGTTTTTCTTTTATTGATAAGGATAATACGACGAAATGTAGGTGTACTAAGTATATGTACACTTCTGCCTAACCGGATAACCCCGAATACAGGCGTGATATTATGTTATAATCCGGTAATAACTATATATAGCAACTGTTATTTAGTCTAATGTGATTTCTGTTTCAGATTCGTTGGGGAGCACAAGAATTTTAAGAATATCCATTCATTTGGTAAAGTTCATTACAAACTAACATTAATGTATTAAACATAAGTAAGAATAGTTTCAAAGAACCTGCTAACTTCTATACTTCGGCCCATCTATGAAGCAATTTTTATTACATATACATATTTATAATATATCTCTCGAGTTTTATTTCATAATCCAAAAGTTACAGTATCCTAAAGCTAGATGTTTCATTTCTATTACTAACTAGATGACCCGGCGAACTACATACCGCCTCAAAATAAGAACGAATGTATCAGAAAATTAATAATCTTATTTTTTTTTTTGTGAATGTTTCTCATGTTTTCATAGCTAATCTGATATTCGGGGCGGAGACGAATCCAACAAATCAAGGAACATAAAAATCGGTGCATCTTGAGTTTTAAATGGTGTAACTGACCCGATTTTGTTTTATGTATATGTCGCAGCCAACTGGTTAAATTAGCCGTTCAGTTAACCGCCTAGCCTTTTAACTAAACGGCGGCCGTTCAGCTAACGCGAACGGCCTGAATGATATTCAATTACAGTTTAGGTTGGAAGTCTGTAACCAAGCACGCGTGAGCCGAATTGGTCGCAGTAACTAAGCCAGGGCACCCCGACCAAATGGGTTAGGTTAGAACTGTGATCAACCGCGTGCGAGCCGAGAGAGCTAAGCGAGGCGAGCACTACTTCTAAAGGCCAGGCGGTTAACTAAACGGCTAATTTAACCAGTTGGCTGCGACATATATACTAGCAGCGCCCCTCGGTTTCACTAGTTTCAATCCCGTGGGAATATCGGGATAAAAAGTATCCTATGTCTCAATCCTGGTTATAAACTATCTGTGTACCAATTTCATCAAAATCGGTTCTGTAGTTTTTGCGTGATTGAGTAACAAACATCTTCAAAAACTTTCACATTCTTCTTCTTAGCGTGTCGATAGCAATCTAAATGGAGTCGGCCCATGTTTGGCGCCGTTACCAGCGCCCATCAGTTCCTGTAACGTGCAGCTGACAGGACACGCAGGACACGATATTAAGTGTCCCATCGTTTGTGGAACATTGTAATATTAGTAGGAAATAGGATAGATAGATATAGATTCGGAATATTACGAACATTATAAAACAATAGTTGGTACTCAAATCGGTCCAGCCGTTCTCAAATGATGCGCTTATCAACGAACAGCATTCCATGCTGCTACTGGCGAAATGTGGGTGTACACGTCTGCCTAACCCGTCGCCGTTCGGGGACACAGGCTTGATGTTATGTAAAGGTCATGGCACACTATACCGGCACCGCTCCAACCCAGCAATTATCTTATCATTCAAATTGGAGCATTAAATCGTGTGTCGTCATCATCATCTGCCTAGCCTTTTCCCAATTATGTTGAGGTCGGCTTCCAGTCTAACCGG
This sequence comes from Gortyna flavago, assembly GCA_963669345.1. Classification (NCBI taxonomy): domain Eukaryota; kingdom Metazoa; phylum Arthropoda; class Insecta; order Lepidoptera; family Noctuidae; genus Gortyna; species Gortyna flavago. The sequence continues at coordinate 14,662,388 of OY770126.1, forward strand.
ATCCAGCTGAGTACCAGTATTTTACATGGAGCGACTACCTATCTGATGTCGGGGGGCCCGGGAGATACTTGTACATGCCGTACCCCCGACTGGTATCAGCCCGCCATGCCTAGCAGACCCCATACCCAAGTGCGAGCGATTCCACGACCGATCCTTTTCTTTTACTGCTACTAAAATACCCACAAAATGCTTTCCACTCGCCGGCTTGTCACTTTGCATTGTGGCGCGAAAATTAAACGTACCTGTCTACTCTAGCTTATTTAGGTACTTTGCGTATTAATAGATTCAATTATTTTTGTGATTTCAAAACTAACTAAATGGAATGTTACTAATATTATAAATTCGAAAGTAACTCTGTTTGTCTGTCTGTATGTTACCTTTTTACGCCTAAACCACTGAACGGATTTCGATAAAAATTGGCAGAGATATAGATTGCATCCCGGGGAAGGACTTAGGGTAGTTTTTATTGACGTACCTCGCGGGCAGAAGCTAGTAGGTAATAAATTTGTTGGTCTTGGTGGTAAATTATATATTTGATTGCTTTTGTGTGAAGTTATATTAAGAATCCAGCTTAGTATTTCGAATAGGTCCCCAAACATCCTAGGGTGGGCACGCCTCCCCCCCCCTATATACGCCTATGTGCGCAGCTCGAGCTATATGACGTATCGACAATAGGAAAAGTAGACTGCTCTGCTGCACATACTTACAAATCCATAACATGCATCCTTCCATATAAAAGACGTAGCTTAGTTGAATCATTTTCTACCAGTGCTATGCTATGTGGGACCAATGAACATGATTGGTGGATATCAAACGCATCCATAGCAACGTAGCATAGTACATCTCTGGTAGAAAAGCAGCCTAAGTTGAATGTTGGTTATTAGAGGGAAGACCAAATAAACAATGTGCTGATTTTAGAAAGATGTTATAACTAGAAAGGGGGTAACAACCGAAATGATAAAACGACGACAAATAAATTGGGTTTTGGGCAAGAACGAAGATGGCCTCTGGCCATTTTGCCTCTAGGACAACCTAAACATTGAAGAATTAAAATGAAAATATGTTTACCAAAACATTTTTATTTTGTTATTTTGATACATTTTTAAACTTTACAATAATTTTAAACATCATAGAAATAAATATCTATCTTTAATTCTATTCTACAGGTTTGATAGTAATAAACTTAGACAGAATAAAGGCAACCAACAATGTTGACATAACAAAGAATACAACAAATATGTAAAATGTATCTTCTGAAAACACATCAGTAAATGCTGGTATCTGGCTGTATAACTCTTCAACTACATTCAGGTTTCCTTTACTTGACCTCGTCATCTTATTAGTATTTACTTCCTTTTTGTCTTCTTCTTTTCTGTTTTGGTTTGGATTGCAGCTGCTGGCTGGTCTACAGGTGCCAGTGATGAAATATGTTTGTTCAACAATTGCAGTATTTCTAAACAAGTGAGGTTCCCGCTTTTGAATGTTATGTTCTTTATTTTAGCTGTTTCTGAAATATCAAAACATACATAGATTTACACAAAGTTATCTTGATGTAAATAGCTGTATATAATATTTATTCTTGAGAATAAATGCATGCTGTAGTATGACAAAGCATAGTAGAAGATTAATTACCTGCAATTGAAGGAGCTAGAGTGATATCAATAGTAGGCTCACTGCGGTCACAGACTATTTCTGTTTTCAGTGAGCAGTTGGGATTAGTCAAAATTATTTTCTGTGAACTTATGTAGTGCAGGAAGTTCCTAAAAAAGTATTTAATTACCAAATTTTTAAAAAAACTTATGAATTAAACAAATCAATATTTATTTGACTGCAGTCATAGGTTATATTATAAGTATTGACAGTTCTTACCCAGAACAATAGAAATTTAAGTATTGACAAGTTGCATTTATTTAATAAGCTTCATGCCTTGTTTTATATTTATCTAGAAGATGAGAATTTCACTGATATTTCATAAATATATTTTAAGATTTTTTTGTAAAGTAATTGATTCTATGAAATACATAAAAATGTATAGAAGAGTGAGAGAAAGAGAGGAAAGAGGTAAGTATATAAAAAGAGGTAAGGTTACAAGGTAATAATTTTATAATATGTAACAAAATAATATATTCGGGGAGTCAGATTTTAAAATAAAGTTACACAAGAAGTGGTATCAGGTAAACCGTCTGTCTGAACTTTATAGGTTATTAAGAAAATTGTTTGGTCATCATGTATTGGTGTAACCTAGTAGTAATTAACTGGAAATTTAGATAATATCCTATAGAAGTTCTGCATTTGTTCACAGATGGGCATCAGAACCTACTACCTATTTATATAACTGTTCAGTCTTTCTCACCTTGTATGGGTAACGTTATCACCAAATGGATCAAATTTAACTGTAATTCTCTTCGCAGCTTTTAGATTAACACCTCTTAGCTGTTTTCCAATTGCAGATACAACTCCTCCAGATCTTCTAATCGTACCACTGTATGGGATAGACATAATTGTTCCCAAAATAGGTAGCTGTGTGTGTTTTGATCAATAATATAAGGGTTGGTTCATACAGACTAAATGTCAAAATCACAATCGAATGAAACCATAGAGTTTCGTACCACATTAGTTGGAACTAGTGAAGTACGGAACGTGCGGGTGCAGCGATAAGTAAAGTGTACACTACAGCGACTTGTGCGATTTCAGACAGCGGCGGCCTGCGCTGCGGTGGCATTGTTGTATTAAAAGCATATTGTATAATAACAACGCAATGCAAAGGTGAACTGTCATTCGACATATTCCTTCCAGGACGTGATAGTCGGTGATAGTATGACCCCTTCTTTCCAACATTAATCTTTACATAATATAAAACAAAGTCGCTCCCGCTGTCTGTAAACTTAGATCTTTTAAACTGCGCAACGGATTTTAATGCAGTTTTCAGCAATAAATAGAGTAATAAATAAATAGAATAATAAATAATAAATCAAGAGGAAGGTTTATATGTGTAATACATGCATAATATAGTCACAGATACCTAATATAATACTCGTACGTTACGCTGTCGGCTATCGGGACTTATTATTATTATTTGACGGCACGGTTGGCGCAGTGGTTGAGCGATTGACTGCTGCGCAGCCTGTCGCGGGTTCGATTCCCGCATTGTACCACCTACAAGTATTTGTTCCGGGTCTGGCTGTTTTATCTTTAGTAATTATGTATTTTACAAAAAAAAAATATAATATAAGTAAGTAGTTTTTCAGCCATCACGTTACCATAACTCAAGCATTAGGTTGCTAAGCTTTATTTTTTTTTAATAAAAGGTTATTGCAGACATGGTGGTTCGCGCCATAGACTAATATATATAATGAGATAGACTGGCAACTTAACGTCTGACAGATTAGGAATACGATCAGCGCCACGCCAAGCCGTGGAACTAAAATATCTATAGATATACGTAGGTATATAGATGTACCTATCTATCTATTGATAAATAAATGTATAGTTGTGCTTAGCTACGTATTCATGAATTGCCACTGTTTCAATTTTGTTTTTAAGTATTAGATACTTTCAAATGTGTTTTTGAAAGTATATGACATTCACTAAACAAGTAAGTATAGGTACAAGAAACAAAATTGAACCGCAATTCACACAAGTGCATACAAATTTCGTAGAATAAAATCTGGAATTATAAGAAATAAATAAAACACGAAATATATTAGGGAAGTAACAACTAATTTATTAATTAGACATTTGTACACTAGTTTGCCGTGTTCGTTTCTTCCATTTCGTTTTATTGTAATGTTCTCGAGCCTGTATGAAAATGCGGTCAGTTTCATCAGACAGATTTACAAAATTATAAAAGCACTTGCCAGTAAGTACATTGCTGACTTCTTTGCACCAATTAATAATGAAGAACACAACACCTTTTTGGAGCAAATTATTAAGAAGTACTTCTTTATGCTTTTGACATTCTATAAAATTGAAATTAAAGTGGACTGTTATAATTAATGTAATATATTGCGCAATTTTTTCTTTGTCCATATTTATTTATAACCTCCATTGTGACATTAGCATACGGTGATATATATTTTTTTATATTTTAATGGCCTGGTTGCTGGGACCTTTTAGCCAAGTCTTTAATTGGTTTAGTAATTTTCTTCACTAAATTTCTTCGAAAGTGTTTTTGATGTATTTGTATTTAGCTCGATAACAAGTCTTATTTTTTAATAATTAGGTCAAGCGGCGGGAGGTATTATTTAACACAACACTTTCACTACACAATTCACTTATTTCCAGGGGTAGGACAATTCCATACAGTGACAGATTAAAGGGCATTTTTTTCAAAATGCGACATCTCTTATCACCATCCAAAAAAAATAGTTACTTTATGTTCCCACAGATGGCGTTACTATAGTTAAAATATAATTTTTGACTAAAAAATAAACAAAATATTTAATTTAAGTATAATTGTAGTACATAATGATTTAATTAAACATGTATTATAATTATTTGTAAATATTTGTGTAGATAACAAAAGCTACGTAATAATTACTTGCAACACCCCGAAATAAAGTTTTGAAAATACGACTAAAGGACATGTATCCATGGTCATGAATAAAGATTTAAAAAAAAAAAATTGATAAATATTGATTGTCTTGTCAGGTTACAAATATGGCGATTGCTCCTTGCGTTTGCGCTTATTTATTGTGTGAGTTGAGCTTTTAGTTCCTCAGCCTTTCCAGATTCCAGTGCAATCGTTTTTTTGCCACCGGACACTTTGTTTGTGCTAGATCTTTGCGATATAGACGCTTGTGATTTGTTTGTATCATGCCTAAACGGTGTGAATTGGGAATTTGGGATGTTCCAACAGTAAGTGTAATAATCATTTAATATCTCTGCCATCCTGCTTCTGCCATAGATTTCATTCCATATTTACAAACTTATTAGGTAAACAGGATAGGACTTACATTATGAATGTACCACTGTAGTTATCCGTGTTTATTTTTGTACATAGAAATGTTCAAAGTTTCGAACAGTATAGCTTCATAGCTTTTTAGAAATACTACTTGATTAAGTCTGGTCAGCCTGGGATCAAACAAAATGTGTCGCAAATTAATATTATAATGAGTTCAGTACCTACCTAATTATTGTGATTAGATTTTTTTTGTTTAGCCCTTGAAAATGCATTTCCCAGATATAAAGTAAATATCCTGTGTTATTCATGGATGTGGCATAACTCTGCGTAATTTTCATAATTTTTATGGTTCCATTTTCATAGCCAAAGAGTGCCAGCAGAACCATAATATTAGTGCTCCGCTGCCTGTCCATCCATCTGTCTGTCACAGGGCTGCCTTTTGAACTGTATTAGGTAGACACTTGAAATGTTCACAAAATGTTCACTTCTATGGCCGGTATAATAATAAAATAAAAATAATGGAGGTGTAGAAGTATTGCACAGTGGTATGGAATCCTTCATTTACGAGTCCGACTCAAGCTTGGCTGCTTTTTTATAATATTAGTAGGATCATTGGCTAAGATGTCAATATCCTTGCACATCATTATTCAGAAGAAACGGTTTCAGATCTTTATACTTTTCAAAATCTAAATGTGATCTTCCTTTTGTTTCAGAGAACTCCTACCATCAATTTCCACATCCAGAAAAGAATCCTGACCGTTTCAAGGCTTGGATTTATATAGCTAGTGGGAAGTTAGATAATCAAGCTGATTATGAACTTTAAAAGAAGAAGGTTATCTGTGATATCCATTTTACAGACGGATAGAAACCGTAATAACCGGTTGAATTTTATAACTTATTTTTAATAATTTTAACCGTATCATGGTGAGGATGAAACTAAACCACAGTCTTATAAAAATAAACACAATAAGAATAGTAAATAATATTGTAAAAGAAATGTGGTTTTTCTATGTATCCACTGTGTTCCTATTAAAATTGATACTTCATTACTAATTTACTTGTTTTCAAGTTGTATTTTCTCATTAATAACAAAATCATTTTGAAACCTGAGAATACAACTTGAAAACAAGTAAGTTAGTTAGGAAGTTAAAGTATAGGCAGGGAACTATTGCTTAGGTAGTACCTAAAGCTAGGCTATACTAAAACTAAGTGCGGATGGCGATAATAGATGGCGGTATTTATTCGATCAATTGACATTAGCGGTATTCAATAAAGTCTGCAAGGGGGCTCTCTATACCCGATATATTACTTTACTCTATGCTTATTTCACTCGCTAAAATCAGTCTGTGATTTTAATTTTAAAACATGTTACAGGGTTGCTAACATTTGGTGTCAACTATAAACCAATGTCAAATATTTTAATTTGTTAATAGTTTTAGTTAATTTAGTATATTATTATTTACTTTAATTTATTCATGAGGTTTATGTGGTTAATTATGTTTATATTATTTTACGTCACATTAATCACGTAAAAAGTGGCAACATCGACCAAAGTTTCTTTGGCTTGGCGCATAGATGGCTCTATAATCAGAAAAAGTTCATGATCATATTTTGTTCGTGAGTTACCAGGGCATGGTCCGCGCCCACTGACTACGAATTTTGTTTGTTTGTTTGGTGTAAAAATTTAAAGTTAGAATATTCTCTACTACTCTAGTCTCTAGGCCCTACCATAGAGTATAGTAATGATGGGATATTAGTAATCTGTGATGGTCTCTGCACTACACGGACTACACTATAGCTTGCTACTAATATCTTATCTGTGCTACACTACGACACTACACCACACTATCACACTACGTCATAAAGCATTAGATTAGGGCGACGACTTAGAAAATACTTTGACACTTTCTACATTCTACAATTATTGTTGGATTTATCACATTGTGGCTATTTCTTACACAAAATATTTGTGTTTCATAAATTTGAACCCTTTGTTGATATAAACTTTTAGCAGGATGTACCCCGTTGGTCAAGGTAAGTGTTATGCTCTATGGGAGCAACCACTTTGTTTGATTGTTCTAAATAATATCAAGTAACGCGATTCAACACAATCTTTTTAATTGTGAATTTGTGCAAGTTTGTGAATTATATTTCCACATGTGTAAACTGCACAGCTCCAGCGGGGGACACGAATGCTGGTGCGGTGAGTGTTGCGGGGGCAGTGACCGCGGCCGCGAGCACGACTGGTGCTGCGGCCGGGGTCCCAAGCACAGCCCCCGCGACCGGAGCGACTGCTCCTGGCGCAGCCGGTGCCGCGGGTGCCATGAGCCTCGTGTCGCCCGCTGCACCACTAGCGGATCTCCCAACACTCACATGCCCGCGACGTCCCAACCTCGGCCATGAAGGAAGACCAATTATGCTAAGGGCTAATCATTTTCAAATATCAATGCCCAGAGGATTCGTACATCATTATGATGTTAATATACAGCCAGATAAATGTCCCAGAAAGGTGAGTCCCACATTGTTGACAATTAATTATCTCTTGTCTATTCTTTGATCACATTTTGGTAGCATGAGTGATAATTGTTATAAATTTTGTATTTTTTTAGTCCTGTCTATGTACAACCTACTTTTACTGTAAGAAGAAAATAACATGTTTTTGTAAAAATTTTAGGTCAATAGAGAAATTGTTGAAACTATGGTTCATTGTTACAACAAAATATTTGGAGCACTGAAGCCTGTGTTTGATGGCAGAAATAATCTGTACACAAGAGATCCCCTGCCAATTGGTAATGATAAGGTCGAATTGGAGGTTATATTGCCTGGAGAAGGCAAAGACAGAGTATTCCGTGTCAGCATTAAATGGGTTGCGCAGGTTTGTGAACATTTACAATTATCTACTAATATATGAAAAATAGTTAGAAACAAAGGAATCAAATTCTTATTGTAATTGATATTCTATTGAGAATCTGTCACAACTTCAGAGCTTGCAATGTTTTATTACATATAGTTTTCTCATAAAAATTGTGATAACCCACTCAAAATATTATGTAGGATTTGAATGATGATATGAATCAATACATGTTAAAATAATAAGCTCCTAGATATTTAATTTCTTTTAATTTTAATTGAATAATGTAGGTACAGATCTAGAAAAAGTATGAGCTTCAGAATCATCGTCTATCTTTGGAAATACAAACATCTGATGCCTAAAACATAATATGGAAACACAAATGTTCCGAAGTGCATTCTTTTCCTAATTTACCTGTATGTTACTGAATCAACGGGTAAAATATCTCATGAGTCTAATAAGAATACAGTTGTATTCTCAATAATTCAGATGTATCAATATACACATCTCAATAGATGGCTAGTACAGTAGACTGTATATTAGTGGTAATAGTTTGACCTTGAGCTGGCCTATCATACAATGGAGGTTCAATACAAGAGGCAATCTTGTACTAGTTTTATACCACTGATATATATTGAAGAAAATGAAACTTGCTATATTTCAAAAAACTTGTCCGTAAAACTAGTCTTCTCTCTCTCTAAATGTTTTCAATAAAGTCAATTTTAATTTGCAATGGTGCCACTGTGCCAGTCTTTGCCAATACTCCCAATAGGGATATATTGGCAAAGACTGGCAACGTCATGCTTGCAAGTAGTGCAAAAATGTAACTATTTGATTGTTTCAGGTGTCATTGTTTGCATTAGAAGAAGCTCTTGAAGGTCGAACAAGGCAGATTCCTTATGATGCCATCTTAGCTTTGGATGTGGTCATGCGGCACCTACCATCTATGATGTATACTCCAGTGGGACGGTCGTTTTTCTCATCTCCAGAAGGATATTACCATCCTCTTGGTGGTGGTAGGGAGGTCTGGTTTGGTTTCCACCAGTCTGTGAGACCCAGCCAGTGGAAAATGATGCTTAACATAGACGGTATGCAGTATTTATATTACAAAATCAAAATTGTTTTATGAGAACCACTATCAGAAACCGCTTTAAACATAATATTATCAAAAATTTGTTTGTCATTATATACTAAAATTGTTTTCTTCAATTTTCAGTTTCTGCAACCGCCTTTTACAAAGCACAGCCAGTTATAGAATTTATGTGTGAAGTACTTGACATACGAGACATTAATGATCAAAGAAAGCCATTGACAGACTCCCAGAGAGTTAAGTTCACAAAGGAAATCAAAGGACTCAAGATAGAAATCACTCATTGTGGTACAATGAAGAGGAAATATAGAGTGTGTAATGTGACCCGCAGACCATCGCAGATGCAATCGTAAGTCATTTATAGTTGTTTGGTGGCTTCTGATATGTGATATTAATAAAAGTAGGTTATTACTGGCAGTGGCAATTAAAGAAGACATTTAGACATGGGGAAAAATTTATCAGTGTTTGGATATGTCATTTTAATTGGCAATAGGGTGTTTATGACAAGAAATACATTTGGATTATGGAAGAGGAAAACAGATGATTAAGGGATAGATGTAGCATTCAGAATTTTTGTTTGACATATCCTTATAGGAAAATGATAAAATATACAATAAACCCTATTTGGTATCAGTGAGTATTTAACATTTTGTTTTTTTTTTTACAGATTTCCTCTACAGCTAGAAAATGGACAAACAGTAGAATGCACTGTAGCTAAATATTTCTTGGACAAGTACAAGATGAAGCTGCGGTATCCGCATTTGCCGTGCCTACAAGTAGGTCAGGAGCATAAACACACATACCTCCCTCTAGAAGTGTGCAACATAGTACCTGGTCAAAGATGTATTAAGAAACTCACGGACATGCAAACTTCTACCATGATCAAGGCGACCGCGCGCTCAGCTCCCGACAGGTAAATTCTACTGGTAATGTTATTTAGCAGGATAATAATTTCAATGTTTTTCCTATCTGTATTGACATTTCTATATTATCTTTTCATACAGGATGTATTTTGTCACTTCAGTAAAATTGACAGACCTACTGAACCTCGCAAAACTGTTCTAAAGCTATTTTTTTCATGCCTAAGGTCTAATTGGAATTTAAAATTACAGCCTGCATCAATTGAATTCAATAGTATTGCTCCTTCATGGGCTTTTCATCACAAACTGTTATAAAATATGAATAAAATCTGTTCAATATCCAAACAGGGAAAGAGAAATCAATAATCTGGTACGGCGTGCGAATTTCAACACAGACTTGTATGTGAAGGAGTTCGGTCTGACGATCTCGAACAACATGATGGAGGTGCGCGGGCGTGTGTTGCCGCCACCCAAGCTGCAGTATGGCGGACGCGTCTCGTCGCTTGGCGGTCAGGTAATATCTACTTGCTATTTAGGCACCTGCAAACAAACCCTATAAATCAATGATGTTTTTGATACTTAGTTTTTTTTTTGCATTTTGTATTCTAATGGGTGCTTTTCTTTCGTTTTGTCTTAGCAAGCGTTGCCAAACCAAGGCGTGTGGGATATGAGAGGCAAACAGTTCTTCATGGGCGTCGAGATACGAGTATGGGCCATTGCTTGTTTTGCGCCCCAGAGAACTGTAAGGGAAGATGCCCTGAAGTAAGTTAATACTATTTATACCTTAAATTGGTTGTTTTTATCTAGAGGACAGGCAGCAGCATTCTCCAGTAACCTGACAATGATAACAAACTGACATCATCAGTTCTTTACGATATTAGGACCCTATTAAATCGACTTGTAAAGAAGGATTAAATCGCCTTGCATCACAACTTCTTATTGGGTCGACCTATTTAAAAGATTATTTTTATTTGACTTGTCATTAGGCCTATGTGGGTTACACGTTTGTTACTCCTTTCAGGAATTTCACTCAGCAGCTGCAGAAGATATCGAACGACGCCGGCATGCCGATCATCGGACAGCCGTGCTTCTGTAAATACGCGACGGGGCCGGATCAGGTGGAGCCTATGTTCAAGTACCTCAAGAGTACATTCGTGCAGTTGCAGCTTGTGGTTGTTGTGTTGCCTGGGAAGACGCCTGTCTATGGTATGTATTAAAAAGAGTAATCTATAAAATCCAGCGGGTAATTGCCACTAAATTAATTACACTAAATTTATTGCGTAATTGCAGTGTCTTTCATTTTGACAATTCGGCAACATTTACATAAAACACATGTGCAAACATATAAAGCAATGGATTAGGAATTTCCTTCAAATCCTTCGGATTGCGAAAGAAAGTGTGACGAATTTGGGATACAGGCTTTGTAACTATGTTTTCGTGCGATATCCTTGGATCTTTAGAAAATTAAGCCCCAAATGTTAAAATATTAGCATGTTACTGTAAAGATTTAATTAATTGAAAAGGTCAAAGGGTACTAAAATAAATCCTTCTCCGTAGCTGAAGTAAAGCGGGTAGGAGACACCGTGCTAGGCATGGCGACGCAGTGTGTTCAAGCCAAGAACGTGAACAAAACGTCGCCGCAAACGTTAAGCAATCTATGTCTGAAGATCAACGTGAAACTTGGCGGTATTAACTCTATCCTCGTGCCGTCGCTACGTCCTAAGGTATGTTCATTTACGTGTGGCATTCACTGATCGAGAGGACTGCAACATCTTCAATTATTAATTATAGCTATAGTTTATTTACCTAACTGCGCCCCGGGGTGTCCCGCATAAGTCTTGATCCCGGGGGAATATCGGCATAAAAAGTATCATATGTCCTAGTCCAGTTCAATATGGATGAAATTTGGCACATGGGTAGGCACCCATGTGCCAAATTTCATCCAAATTGGTTCAGCCGTTTTAGCGCGCAAGCGTCACTTACAAAAAATCAAGTCTTTTCTCTTTATAATATTAGTTTAGATAACACTATCCAAACTATTTTCAAACTGATACTTACATAATGTCGTTATTTTTCTATTATGTTAGGTTTTTGATATTCACTTATTTTATATGGAATTATTTCGAGCAAATCCGTCAGACAGTACTGTCCAACTTATAAGCGACTTTGCATCTATATGAAATGATTTATACATAAATGATTCTCTTCTGGTAAAATTAGCAACTGTCTAGTCACGAGGTGTGATTATTTTTTGAACACCACGCACCATCGTGCCGTGTAACCAAGTCACAAAGTTTTATTAGGATTTGTTGACTAAGATATCATGGGCGTCGGACAAGGGCACTCGTTTTTTTTTTCAACAGTTGTTGCGTTCCAAAAGTTAAGTCACTCCAAAATTCTAATTTTCTAACTTTTTAGCAACTTGCACACAGTCGCGAATATAATAATATTTTGACCAACATACAACGTGAAACTGACTTGCAAAAAACGTAAGAAAATTTCGCGAGCTTCCTTATCATATCCCCCTTAAAGCTTGGTTGAATGCTAGGTGTTCAACGAGCCGGTGATCTTCCTGGGCGTGGACGTGACGCACCCGCCGGCGGGCGACAACAAGAAGCCTTCCATCGCGGCCGTCGTGGGCTCCATGGACGCGCACCCGTCGCGCTACGCCGCCACCGTGCGCGTGCAGCAGCACAGGTACGCGCGCCCACATCCAGCAGCCCAGTACATATGCACCCGTGCGAGCTAACTAGGCACCTGGCACTGTGACGTCACATCACGCGAACGCGAGGCTTCGCGCGGGGAAGTTGAGAGGGGTTGGAGGGGGGTCCATTCCAGCGAGATGCCTAGCTAATTCGCACGAGTTATACATAAATTATAACTAATTTGAGTATAACGATGGAAGTTACGAATGCATGCGCCACTGTTTTGCGACCGCGACAAAATATGTGTTTAACTTTGATCAAGTTATGTTCTTTCCGAGTGCTCTCCATGAGAGATGTGGCCATAGCGCCTGATATATACTTTAAAGAAATAAGAACATACGATATCTTAACATAAAACCGGCTAACATTATGTGTTGAGATGCAAGCGCACAACTGCACACAGAACAAACTCGTGTGCTCAAAATCCCGCTTATCCATAAGAGTGGCGAGTGCATGCGTAAACCGCATCGTGAGTTTCGATTCTTACGCGAATTTACAGTTTTTGCGCTTGTGCACTGCGTCCGATCCGATTCCGAGACAACACGGCCCGAGAATACCCAGTTCGAAAGTTGATTGTGCACTGCCTACCGACGATTATGTACCTGTATTTTATCGAAAATCCTCTCACTGTGTGTTTGATTGCATGTATTAAATAGCGTAGCTTTAGTAACAAATTACAATTGCCGCGGTTAGTCTCTGTACTGGCCGCTGAAACTCTGATCGGGGGCTGTGCACAAGGGTTTACACTAATAGTATTACGGTTACTTCGGTCCGTGTTATCTCGGATTCGGGTCGGGCACAGTGCGCAAACGCACTTACGCTGTTTTTTTATTTTTCCCTTTCGCTTCGCTCATCACACCTCCACTGCTCTCGTCAATGACAAGCGAGGGCAGGTGTGCGAGTTGCACCGACTCACCGTTAGGGTTTTATAAGTAAGTAGATGGGGCCGTCTTATGGAGTGTGCACACTGCAGATTTTTTATCGGCCGATAGTTTAGTTGGTATTCAGCTGCATCTAATGACGCAGGAGACTGACCCCAAATCAATTGGGAACAAGCTAGGCTGACACGTAGTTTCCTTAGATCACTAGTGGATATGAGCATATAGTATGGGAGTGCGCACATTATCCAATCTAAAATCGGTCGATAAAATAATCTGAAAGGCGTCCCGATTCCCTTTTGGTTAACCTGTTGCTCTCATTCCAAAACACACAATGCATGGGCGAAGCCGCGTCAAGCGCAAGCGCCATGATTTCAAAATTGAAGACTCCAAACAATTGGCCGACCATCGTAAACAGTGTGTGCACTCGTTTTTTAATTAAATTATATATTTTAAGTCTTTGACTCAGCCCGATAGCGACTAACCTATCGGCCGATAAAAGTCTGCAATGTGCGCACTCCCTGCGCGTACCTCCATCCAATTTGTCGAAACCATAACTTTGGATTGCGACTATACCCGAAATACACAATAAAATAAGGGAACAGACAGCCAAAGAAATCTCCCGAATTCAATGAAACCTAATTTGTTTTTATTTTTGTGACTAAATGCTGTTTTATTGTTTAAAAATGAATCCTTTCCTTTCTATTATTTTAACAGCTTGTTTAATATTTTGGTTTATCAACAAGATACACTGTTCAGTTTAACTTAATCCAATAGTCTATGAAAATACACACCAATTTCGTCAAATATCTACGTATTTATGAAATAAAGAACTCAAAAACCATTTGGTGGTTTCAGATTATTTTTATACAATTTTTTGAAATACTTTCATAAACGCTGGCGGGCCACTAGTCTCAAGGCGGAATTAATTGTAACACCCGAAGCGACGCCCGCACTCTCGCCAATGAGTATCACGATACAAGCGCAAGGAGCACTATGGGCATCGCGTCGGGTGATACAAGTGTGTGTACCTAACCGTAACGACGCCACGTTTCAGACAAGAGATAGTACATGAAATGAGCAGCATGGTGCAGGAGTTGTTGATAATGTTCTACAAGAGCACGGGCGGGTTCAAGCCGCACCGCATCATTATGTACCGTGACGGTATATCCGAGGGACAGTTCTTGCACGTGCTGCAGCACGAGCTCACCGCCGTCCGAGAAGCTTGTATCAAGGTAGGCGACTTGGGTTACAGAATGATACTGTGAAGTTTCATAACATCATAGAATCAGCTGGACTGGTAATATCTAGTTGTAAACGTAAATGAAAGAAAATATTGTGATGCTATCCTACCTGTAACTTAACTTCTAATTGGACTTCAAAGATCTATCTTTATTGTTCTGTGCAATTAGTTCAGGAGAGATCACCACACTCAAATAATAACAATCAAATGTAACTTTGCAAGTAAAGCATTTATCTCGGTCTAAAACACCTCGCCATTGTAGGAATTCAATAGCAATACTTTCCACTAATACGAAACGTCGTTTGCAGTTGGAGGCGGAGTACAAGCCGGGCATTACGTTCATCGTGGTTCAGAAGCGGCACCACACGCGCCTGTTCTGCGCAGACAAGAAGGAGCAGTCGGGCAAGTCCGGCAACATCCCCGCCGGAACCACCGTCGACCTCGGCATCACGCACCCCACTGAGTTCGACTTCTATCTCTGCAGTCATCAAGGAATACAGGTAAGCTTTTTTCTTATTATATCTACTCGTATAACTCTCGCTTTGCGAACCACTTTGTCCGATTACGGCCAAATGCACCATCCCCCGATAAACTGTTATATTGAGAAGACGTATGAGTGAGCTGGTGTGTGCAGGGCACGTCGCGGCCGTCGCACTACCACGTGCTGTGGGACGACAACCACTTCGGCTCGGACGAGCTGCAGTGCCTCACGTACCAGCTGTGCCACACGTACGTGCGCTGCACGCGCTCCGTGTCCATCCCGGCGCCCGCGTACTACGCGCACCTGGTCGCGTTCCGCGCGCGATACCACCTGGTGGAGAAGGAGCACGACTCGGGCGAGGGCAGCCACCAGTCTGCCTGCAGCGAGGACCGCACGCCCATCGCCATGGCGCGCGCCATCACCGTGCACGCCGTCACCAAGAAGGTCATGTACTTCGCCTAACCCGCCGCTTCCCGAGCCGCCGAGGCAGCTGCGGGCCGCGCGGCGCGCTGCGGCCAGTAGGCGCGTGGCTCGTGCGCGACCGTGCGGCCTCGCGCGTGGCTCGTGCGCGACCGTGCGGCCTCGCGCGTGGCTCGTGCGCGACCGTGCGGCCTCGCGCGTGGCTCGTGCGCGACCGTGCGGCCTCGCGCGTTGCTATGCAGCGCATGCGTGTCTACGGCGGTGGTAACGTTAGTCTTCGACTAAAGAAGCTTTTGACGGTGATGCAGATAATTATTAATCTCGCGTGGCGAAACTGTTGGGGCTTCTATACTTTTAATTATCTCGGCACGGAGATCACGTCTGTTAACACGTTCAATAGCTATTCCCTGCTCCGGTTTCTGCAACAATTGCAGGGAATAACAAATTCGGATCTCCTTGTTTTTGAGATAGAACTCCGCCTATTTTCTGGTTGCTTATGTCAATGTTAATGCCAACCATTTTCTACCAGGTTCTGTATAGCCCCATATATGTTTCATATAGTCTAATTTTATAAATGTTGTTATGCTTTTACGAAGATAGGTGTCCCAATATAAAAGACGTTTCTTTTCTATGAAATTTTGGTTATAGCGAAGCAATTGAATCAAATCGTTGACCATTCTTTGATGATATAAATATAGTCAGAGGAAAGCAATAAAAAATACCTCATGCATGAATCGTGTAGTGTTTCCTCTTTCGAGACGACTTGTCTTGGATGTTGTCTATCTTCTAAGAAGCATTTGTAGGATTCAACTTTAGCTTTTTAAATGAAATAAAGAAGTGCGATTAATTTAATAAGTGGATATTTTATCGTCATTTGAAACTAGAAATGAATTGATAGTGACAGAGACATGCAAAGAAATATATTTTATAAAATATATAAATAGGATCAACAAAGTGCTTATTACTACTAAAAAAATACTAAGACAGGACGGTTATTGATACAAACGGTGATTTTTAATGTTTATTAAATCTAGTAAGTTTACTAAACGTAGTTTAACATTGCTAGTGACTCACATAAAACGCGGTTTATTGTGCAAAGCGACTCAAACATGAGATATCAAAAACATTTTAGCACATGTGCGTGAAAATGCTTTAAGAATGCAATTACTAGCGCACGTAAAAGTTCAGAATCTAGTATCGATACATAATCGTCCATCAAAATAAATTGACCCTCTGTTCAATGGTGCGGCAGCGGAAACCTGACGAGTATTTATATTTTTAATTATGAGATGAATTGAAATGAACAGCCTCACTATATTAGTATTTATTCCCATTTTAATTTGTAACAATACTACGTATGTGTTGCTTTTGCACTAATCAGTGATCATCGGTTAGTAGCGTCCTCGTGCAAAGAATTACCTTACAAGGTTTTAATTATGATGATAATATTTCCTTTTGGCTTATTCGTCGGTACATTTACAACTAAATAACTTGTCTGTGAATGGTTCAGCCTTCGTACGTTTTATTTTGTCTATCCACTTTCTACATCTCTCTTTCTCGAACATTTATTGCACCCACCAAACACAGCACAGCTACATATAGCTGTGCTGTGTTTGGCGGTGTATACATAATGTATATAAATGCATAAACATCCAACCAACCTTATTATCAATGTAAAGAATGTTATTTTTATTTTTAAGTTTATTCTAAAAACGTAAGGAGTTCTTTTTTTATAATGTATTTTTTAGCTTTAAGTTTAATTTCAACTAAAAGTTGGGAAGAAGCAACGTCCTGACTTTAGGAGTTAGTGACAAATGTTGTTTTTTTTTTGTAAATTGTGGAAGTTAATAAACAAATTTTTATTATTATTTTCGTTTTGGTGTTTCTATTGGTCGTTTGTCACATGAACTCATACTAAATAGGTTTTTTTTTTGTTCAAACATTTCACTCAGGAAGTTAGGATCGTACATCATAGCATGTTCTGCAATATGGGATACAACACTAGATATTCATTAGATATAGGCGTACTTACTTGTCCCATACGATATTAGTGATAGTGTTCTGAGCCACAATAGTCTGTTATACTATAAATAAAGTGTAAATATGTATAAAATACCATATTTTCGCAAAATAATTATGTAGAACTTAAACTCAACCCTCTGTATTATTTGGGCACTGTGTTTTCAAATGTTACATTAAAATTCAAGGATTGCAACATTTACTTCACATCGTAATGATTGCATAAGACGGTGCTTATAATTCTATCACATGCGACCGGTGAAAAGCTAAAACTTCAATTGATGTTCAACGAGGATCTGTTAAACCTCCAATAAAGAAACTATTATAACGTCGTTGCGTTAAGGCACAAATTCCGTTCCTTGCAGGAACTATCCATACATTATAACATCTATCTACCCCTTAATTCGTAGCTTTAAGAATGCTCTCATTTCATATTTCAGGACCAAAAGACGTTGAAAATAAAGTGACGAACATTCGACAGAGCTACAAAATCAGATCACACAAATAAATAAAGGGGTAGTGAACACCACAAACTGGTTAAAAGTTAAGATTCGAACATTGGTCTAGTAAAGTGCCTCATCGCAAACGTTTGCAAACGTAAATTATGTCACAGTTCTATATAAGTTAAATTCAACTTATGGCAGCCAAGTCGTCATAAGTCATTAGGATGATAATATAGTAAATATTTCAATCATTGAATTCTAACTCACAACACTCCAACTGCCCTTATTTTATATGATCAGTAATGAGTATATCACAGACAAATTTTCGCCTTTTAATTTTCTTAAAAATTGGAATAATAATTTTATTAATCGTTGTGTATAAACTTATCTGCTATATTCCGGGAATTTCATGGACACGCGCTCTTGAAATAATGTACCAAAAAATGTAGGGTTTTTTTTAAAGGCAGCCTTGACCTCATTTCGGTTCACTAATTAACAGACGATAAGTGGATAACTTGGAAGCCAAGTGATCCGACTAACATTTTGGTCCTAATTGTGTTATGTGCATTTTGGCTTTTAAGAAACCATTCTAAATGCCAAAATGCACCTAACTTAAAATAACTTAATTTTGGCTTGGCTTTTAATTCTTTAACTGGTGGTAATTGTTTTCATAAATTGGCGTCGTTTTTTTTAACCGGTTTTCAAAAAGGGGGAGGTTATATGTTCGACTTTATCTGTTTGTTTTTTTTTATGTATGTTCACCGATTTTTCCGTCAATTGTGGACCGATTTGAATTTTTTTTTTGTTTGAATGGGTATACTCTCGAGGTGGTTCCATTGTCATCAAGTTGGAATCTGATGAGAGGATCCCATGGAAATCGAGGGAAACCCTCAAATTTTATAGGCAAACCTATAGCGATTTGGGTATTTATCAAAGTAACTTGAGCATTTGGTAAATCTTGTAGTCGGTAGCTTGTCGGAAATCATCATTTGATAAAGTGAAGCTGATGATGAAGACCACAGATGGCCATCGGAAGTACTCAATGATAAATATTTCACGGGTAGCGATTCAATTACTTTAATATGGTTGCTAAGCAATTTATGCTCGTCACAATGCGTATGGTGAGTGGTTGTTGAGGAGTTCTCCTGGTTCTTACCAGGAGACCTCCTCAACAATTAACGTGCTAGCATCGAGAAAAGCAATATTTTGTAAAAGGTGATAAGCAGTTGACATTAGGCTATTGTAACTTAGATAAATTACAAACTCTCCCCCTAAAAAGTGAAAAATAAAAGACATTTTTACAAAAAATAAAAAACAAAAGTCGGTTGTTTTTTTTTTTTGTAAAAACGTTTTTTATATTTATTGCCCGCGCCCCGATCTTTAATTAAAAATGTATAAGTATTTTGTTTTGATCCTTTACAAGAGCTTCCATTACAAATCACGGTAGTATGTAACTAAGCGCCTTATTTCTGTTGGTATTACTTTTAGGAAAGGTATCAGATGACACGTGCGTATCCGCTAGTTTTCATAGCCAGAGTATTGCGAAATTGCCCACACAATATTCATTTAATTTATCCCATGTCCACACGAGCGCTTTTTTAACGCCCTAGGAATGCGCTCTGTTGGTTTCTCGACACTCGGCTCAACGCTGAAAGTTGACAATCCAGTGTGCGGTATAAAAATGTGACGTTAATAAAGCGCCTGTGCGAACATAGGCTTATTAATAATTTTATTTTATTTTTCAACTCGTGATATTTTAATTGCGCAGGGCTTTTGGCCCTTGAACTAAAAACAATATATGCAGCGAAGCTAATTGTTAAGTTTTCTTGTCGAAGGGTTTTAGCGTATGTGTGTAATGTAAATATGTATTTGTAAATTACATGTTTATTTTTTCATTAATTCTTTTGCATTTGTTTGGAAAAAATATGGTTAATGGATTCATGATTAAAAACGTGTCTATCGACTGTTGAGTCCCTAGCACGTTTTTGTTTAAGATGTCGTAAAGCTGCCTCACTCCGCTTTTTGCTAAGACGCCACATATCAAACAAACCAGTCGTTCGCCCTCTGTAATGTGAATAGCGGCACAGAGGTGACTATAGTAATGAGGTCGCAGCATTTATGCCAGCATCCATCTGATGGTTGGTTCATCTGCTGTCCAACCGTTGAGTGCAAATTAGCAGAATTTATGTATCTAAAGGAGCCGTCTATTTATAAAGTAATAGTTATATACATAGATAAAACGCGGTAGAAATAGAGACCATAATATACACGTTATTCTTTTAATTGCTATAAGCTTTTCTTTCATGTCTGCAATGAATTTATACTGTAAAATATCAATGATTTCCTTCTTATTCACTTTTCTACTCATTACTTAACTAGTCGGTTTATATTTAAGGGGACATAAAAGTCATGGGAATGCCAAAGGCTTTTTTGAGACTTTGTTGGCAATTTTAATTGATAAGTACCTACTCCAAAGCTAAAATCATTTATGTGTCCAAAGACTGATCCTGGAACTCTATGCATCTAGGATCAGAGCTAAGAAAAAAGCAATAGTATTATTAAGATTTTTACTCCGTACGTTTTGGGGGAGCTTAAATCATAAACTATTCAAAGCAATGTGTTGTATCAGCAAGGGTTTCTTCTACACTTGTGAACAGTCAAGAACTTGTATGACGTCATTTTAATTATCAGATAACAAATTTGATACTACTAGGGATGCCTAGCAGTATCATATATGTTATCGGTTTCTTGTTTTTTCTGCTATGAGTCCATCGACTAGCCTATGCAGATAAAACATAAAAGAGCTGGACTGAAAATAAGTGCTATCAAATTCAGCTGTATCAAAACTTTTCAAAGATACAGGGTTACAGCTCCGGGAGCTTAAAATCATGGTAACGAAATACGCAAAGTAAGAAATATGCAAATTAAATCCAATTCTTGTGTTTTGCCTGGTAGTAAAAGAAAGCAACATGTATTGTTTTTTATATGTCCGTGCCAACAAAATAAACGCGATGCAATGTGCAGGGTTGCTTATTGACCCTTTTGTTGCCATGTATCTTCGTTTAGTTGCAGGCTCGTATCAAGAAAACCTCACTTACTTGAAATAATGATATTGCGTATAGTTTTGACGATGAAACATTTAGATTTGCCTAAAAACGATGTTGTCATCTAGTCTCGGACTCGGTATCTTGAAAATATCGCTTAAAATAATTTTGAGTGCGGTTTTAGTGATACGGCTTTAGAAGTGGCGCGTATACAAATGTGCTCGATATAGTATTAAATTGACTCATGGACGAGTTAGCTACTGCCATACAACTCATTCGCCCAACTAGCAGCCAGTTGTGCTATAAATTCTATCGTACTTTGTTATAGATATAAATTATGATGTGCAATCAAATACACTTTTATTTATATAAATTGAACGCTGTTTATTCGGATGGTCGAGTGCTGTTTTATTAAAATCACACTTAAAGAAATACGCTTAACCAGTTAAATACATATTATAATATAATATGACAACTATTTTCTATTATGAATTTACAACATGCAAAGACAAAGTTCGGTCTTCAGCAGACAGCAATATTACATGCCATGCTATAAACATATAAAAGGATGCACTAGTTTCAATTAAATAGGGAAGAAGATTGTTATGCCTATAAAAAAACGGTAGTTTCCATACCAATATGTTTGTATGTGTAAAGATGTTATTTCGAATTAAATATAGATCTTGCAATCATCTATTTATCTATGTTTAAATATAAAAATCAGGAAATTGTTCTCCAAAACATGATTTGTCAAGAAATTATGAAGTACTAGTCTGATTTTATAAATCAGTCTAGTTCTCCATAATTTCTTTCCATAACATGTTTCTTGTAATTGTAATTAAACTTGAATACAGAATAATAAATCATTATCGAGTTTAGATATTAAGATTTTAATGTAGGTTGTAACTATACATAATAAATAAATGATAATTATTCTATTCGAGAACTACAAACTGAATGTACAAATTTGAAATTCCGTGAATATACGTGACAAATTTGAAATTCCCTTGCCACAAAAAAAATACTAAGGAGCTTTACAAATGGTACCACAAAAATCAAGTAAGCAATTTAATCTAAGACCCATATTACAGAACCTCACTCCAGATTCAACCACGTAACTTAAAAATAGTTTCAACCAATCAATTGGCTTTAAAAGTTAGTTTTAATATGGGCCTTAATGATCTAAGATTCTGAATTCAAGTATAGGTTACACAACTCATAGTATAGTAGCAGGGGTAGGACATACAAGTTATATGAGTGAGATAGTAATTATAAACAGCTATTATTTTGAAAAGAACGGTGTTATTTGGTAACATTTGAATATTCAGAAAGGATATGATCAGAAATATAACTATTATGATGAATTGTATTGAGCTTAATTAATGGTAAACATTTAGTTGGTGGCAGGAATATTTATTCCCTTTGTAATTTAGTGTAAGTAACCGTAATATTGTCCTATGGCCCCTAGAAGCCTATATGTAATAAGAACTTATCGCATGCTTAATGGAATACTGACAGACGATTTTTGGGAAATCGCAAAAGAAGATCTTGCTATGAGGACTTATCATAAGTGTTGACGAATAACATTAAAACTGATTTGATTATAAATAATCATGAATGCTTGTATTTTGATCGTATGATTAACTATTGATGAGATCTGAGTTAAAAAAAATCCGGAAATAATTCTGACCTATCTACTAATGGGTCAATATTGCATTAAGCATGCGTTATGATGCCTTCAAACACCGATTTACATATACTGTACGTGATCAAATGTTATATTTATATTAATAATAATAGGAAATCGAGAGTTCATACTTTAAAATTGGGACAAAATAGCCTATTTCCTAGGAAGCTTTATTTATAGTTTTACATTATGTCTGTGTTTTATTCTTGTTACTTAATGTGGCTTAAAATGATAAATATGTGTCAAGTAGAGTCTAAAATCCACATTATTAATCAATTGCTTTAATGTAAGACGCCAATAATGGTAAATTTAATATAAGATTTATTTTGTAATAAGCTATATTACTCTTATTATAAACTTAAACAAGGGATGAGCACTGTAATGTGTAAGTAATAAGTAAGAAATCAAACGGAACTTTATACTGTACGAAATTCGGGCCGTGTTCCAAAAAAAGTATTCATTAAACTAAACAAAGGAACTGATGTGTATACTGTTTATTACCTGTCCCTCCGACATTACGTGTTACATAAAAACAATACAAACGGCATATTTGCTTATTCGGAAGTGCACTTCTAAGGTTTTGAAAACTCATTATCACATGACGGTTTCCTATAGTTCAGCGGTCTTATTACAAAACAAGATTTTTAGACCGTGTTTTAGGTTTTTAGTACTATTACAATATTTCCTACAGTAGCGCAACGCCTTTGATGTCGCGCGATGCCGCCGCTAGTGTAGGTACTACGCTGTCACATGCAAATATGCTAGGGTTGTCACCAAATGGGAAATGAAACAATTGTGATTATTACTATTATGATGTAATCATTTATTCATATGTACAGAGGCCAGCACATCAACCTACCCCAATCTGTAAAATTTTCCCAATTGAAACCTTATACCTTTGTGGTAAAGTTGAAAATCTATCAAAGAAATTTGACAGATTGGGGTAGCTTGATGTGCTGGCCTCTGTACATTCAAAATAATCGTGATTATTAAATCTGGAATATTCCATAAGTCTATGGTACACAAATGAAAAAATCTACCTTCTCGTCGCGGGGAAATCTATGAAACTAAGTCCTTCTGGGATTTCGAGGTCGATTTACATCCATACACATGATACACAAACAGTTTGTGCGCACCAATAAAGAATATGTAAGTATAATAAAATTATTACACAAAAAACACGCCCGCGTCTGCCCTTCGCGCTCGGTACCGCGAACTAAGCGTGTTTGCGGTACGCGGCCCGCGCCGCCCGACGAGTTCCCCTCCGTTGCTCTGCGCAAGTACATTCGTCGCGCCACTGTAGGAAATATTGTAATACTGTGGTAGTAGGTAAGAATCTTTTTATGGTCAAAATACAATTCTCAATATTAAACTGACAACTTAGTCTAGCACTTAGTTGTAATTGAGGACTTTATCTTAGTCGTGATAAAGTTTGAAATACAAAAACCCTTTTTGTTGTTTTAACCTCGGACTAAGGTACAATAAAGTTTTGTAATAAGGCCGTATGAGTTTGCGATAGCCCAATTCCATAAAAGCCTAACATTATAAACTGTGTAAACTCAATATAAATTGCGTTGCCCTCAGTCAAAAATAGTTATTTCAAATAGGCAAAGACATTTTTGAAATAATTTTATTATTAATTTTTTGCAAGTCCGTACTGTTCCACTACTCGGCAAAAGGAGGAGGGCATCCGATCAATCCTTTTATAGGAAAATTAATCACCTCTTTATTTAGGAGTTATTTTAATCAAAAAACCGGCACGAATTTAGTACCTACTTGGAGTTAGTTTTAACTAAATATATATTTGCCATATGCACCCATTCATAAAGTAATAACAGGTATTCAACTGTTATATCTGACGCCGAGTTTTATTGTTTTCTTTTTTAATATTAACGCTGTACCTACCTATCCAGACGAAATTGTAATTTATATACCTAATACATTAGAAATTAATTAATTACTGTTACTGGTGCACAACCTTGTAATTAATAATAATAAATAAATAATAATTTCACGTCACAAATTATGCTTTATAAACATTACATTTCTTTTAACTCTAGCTTGAAGTTCGTCATTACAATACACAAGAGCGCATGGGATAAACTCGCTGTAAGATGCTTGCAATTTCATCACCAAACAGTGTAAAATAACGGGTTGTAAACTCCTGTCTCGTTAGCTATACTTTTCGGCTCAATAGTTGAAGCCGCGGTGCTCCAGATTGCAACTGCCAGCTTCAATCCGATAACCTCGCAGGGGGCGACGAAAAATTGTGTCACCGATTTTGTTACAATCAAGTGGACCTAGATTAATACTTCAAATTGATGCATTTTTTTATTGAAATATAATATCAATACTTGCTCTAAGAGTTATTAAAATAACGGTGCCTACACATTAATCAGTTTCAGTGTTGTTGCAAATGTACCTATTACAGTCTATTTTTCCCTGAGTTCGTTAGTTCTAAGCTTAAAAAATTATTATGAAAAGTTAATTATAAAACCTGGCGTCATATTATTTTATCTACATAAACCGCTCAACTGTTGAAAAATCAAAATTTGATTTATAACAATAGAAATTCAACTGTGTCTATAGATAATTATTAAAAAATAATAGTATAAAAATATTCAGCACAAATGACACCAAGTAACTACCCATTAGATCATAATATTATTATTAGCACTAGATTTATGCGCGGTCTTGTATGATTGGATCCATCACTGCTATTGGTATGGCACTAAGCGTTTAAGTCCGCTAAAATCGCCGGGAGACTCATAATATTATTATGAATAGTTGTATTATTTAGAGTAGATATTATATAGCTGATAACCCTCCTAGCTAGCTGTATGTATGTGAAACAGTTCTATAATACTGTCCTATAATAATTATTTGATTTAAAAGTAAAACATCTTAAAATTAACTGGCCCCTTTAATTCCACTTCTAAATCAAATACTTTATCATACTATTATATTCTTTTAAAATTCACACTTGTTTGTTTTTATAATTGTAGTTATTTAGTCGAAGTACGAACAAAGCGCTGTTGTATTCAAGAAGTACCTAATCGGACTTTGTTTGTCCTTCTTTATTTTAATAATGACTTCACTACAACATAAGTAAAATTGTATTTGTTTGGAAAACATATCTAGTTGTTAATAGTTATTTTATAAACGGACCACGCTTTGTATTCACATAATGATTTCAATAGCATATTTTAATCCTATGACTCTTTCAAGTAGTGTTTCCATTTACATAGATGGATGTATAAAATAGATTCAAATTTCTTCGTGCAGGGTATACACGATTTCTCGGTTCGGTAATGGAACGTCGGAATGTATGTTAACATTTGTGAAGTAACGCTCAATTTGCGTTATATTTAATATAATTGTGTAATTAAATGTTCTCTACCCTAAATTATTAATGTATTTTATTTACAACTAAGTATAATCCTACTACTACCTACTTACATATTAGTTGGTAGGTACCACGAACTAAATATAAGGTCCCATTAAAATAGATGGACAAACTTTTAGTAATCATTCAGACCACCAAAAAATAAGGATGGTAAAAAAATATAAAAGAAAAACGCATTAGATAACTTACAAGAAAAATAATCAGCTAACGAAAATTCAGTATAATGTGCCGGCAATTTATTATTTTCGGTCAAAATTAAATCACTTTAATCAGTGTTTTTTTTTTGTTTGGATATCTTTGGTTACGTATTGAATGCTGTGTTAAAATTTGTCCATCTATTTTAATGGGACCCTGTATACCACAAATGACTTGCATCGTCTAAATAGCGAGTTGCTTCCACTTTGTAAATCAAGCATAATACACCTTACCATTTAGATCTTCATACTTGAAAGGTAAGAATGCCCCCCCCCTCTGACCCTTCGTATGCCGGAACATACAGACGCCAGCACATCAACCTTCTCCAATCTGTCAAATTTCTTTAATAGATTTTCAACTTTATCGCTAAAGCATAAGGTTCAAAGTTGATTGGGAAAATTTGACAGATTGTAGTAGGTTGATGTGCTGGCGTCTGTACATCTACGCGAGACACAATTGTGTCTGTAATTACGGCATTTAACCGGTTAAAACTAACCAATCTGAGATATATCGCCGTAGAGTACAAAATTGGTTGTGTAAGGTTTTTTGAGTAAAAAACAAACATGTCAATACATAAATTTTATTTACCGTCTTTAGAGGTGTTGTAAATAGTTGATTTTTTATAAGTAAGGAAAGCTAAGCATCTTACAAAAATATCATTTTTATAGTTATAACAGGCATCGGCAAGTTATTGTGTGTTACAACACTACACGTAATATGGATTTACAAAATTGTGTTTAACATATTTTCATAACATGAACATAAATTGTCCCCTTTACATGTAGAAATACTGAGTTGAAGCATTGAATACACAATTTCAAAATGTCTTTTGATACCTTGTATAATAAATTTAGTCAGTGATCATAATTTGGAATGCTATTACATAAGACACGAAGAAACGAACAAGAGATACATTATGAAGCATTTAACCAGCAGTCTCTTAAATAAACGAATTTAAAGGACTCTACCACGCCGCAGATTACAACAAAGGTGCACACAATATAACGCACTCGTGATACACAATGCTCAATAGTAAATCATTGATACAGATTATCGACCATCTTTCGATGTCTAGAAAGTCAAAAGACACTACATCATTATTGCATGTATTTAGGTTTTGCGTTTTGCGAAATCAAAATTGCAAATTCTTCACATTTCCGACAAGTGTCTTTCCTATACCAATATCTAACTAAAAAGATAGTGAATAATAATCCAATAACCAAACATGCAGTATCACCGTTAGACACGTATTAAAACACTTTAATATAAGTACACAATTTTAAAAACTATCTAATAGCACATATAAAATGGTGTTGTATATCAAATAAGGGTGCATTACGAATGTATGCAATATTCCTTGTATGAAAGTTGTTAGTGCCTGCGGAGGCCGGTGTTTGGCCGTCCGACAACTCGTGTACGTGTGGCATGCGTCGCGGCGTGGGTGCGGTGCGTGCAGCTCGACTAGGGCAAGGGCTTGTTCTCGGGGATCGTGGGCGACGTGGCGCCACTGGTCGTGCGGCTGGCGTCGCGCAGAGCTTCGTCGAAGCTTTGTGTTGAATTCGATCTAGATGACACTTTGCCCTGAAAAGTTACACAGAATTTGGATTCATTTTTATTTCAATTTTACAAGAAAGGGCAAGGTACTTACATTAAAACAATAATTCAGTACCTATTGATATCGAATGTCTAATGATGTCACTCAGGCTGGCTGGACAAATCTTCAAAATAACTCGCATTTAACTAGGTCAATAGGGCATTTTATGTGACGGCTAAACACCCTTATTTCAGAATTTGTGACGCAACAGAATCTTAGATAATCGATCGAAAACGTGTCCAGCCATCTTGAAAAACCACTTTTCGCTGGTCTCTCAATCTCGGTAACGGAAGTGATTTTGACGACATTTTGCTTATCAACGGGCGTCACATAAATTTGTGACAGGCATCGAGCTAAAAATTTTGTGATACGTACAGCGGTTTAGTAGAAAAATGCAAAAATCTGTGTCCAGCCATCTTGATTTTACGTATAAAACTTTTGGCTGGCACTTCCGAATCTCACTAACGGGAGCGTTTTCGAATATGGTTCCTTTACTAACATTTAGTGACGCAATTTGTGACAGTAATAACGTTTGATTTATGGCGTCACATGTAAGGGTTTACGAGAAATTAATAAAAACTTAATGTCCAGCCAGCCTGAGCTCAAGCTGGCTGGACTCATGTATCTCCGCTGTGTGATGATCTACGGCCTTCGAAATATGTTCAAATTTTTGTGACGGGGACGATAATGATTTACTGAATTTGTGAAGGAGAAACTTTGAGTAGTTTCAAAGATATTGATCATTTAAATCTTCCCATACAAACACTGCAGTAGGGTTACCAATAATGTAGGTTTTATGTAGGACTAAGTATATTTTAAGGTGTTTTCTTTAATGGATGAAAATCCGTGTTTTGGTGATATTAATACGAACAACTGTAGGTATTTAAGGAGGAAGCGCTAAAGTAGCCCGCGAAATTCAAATTTTCTTACGTTTTTTGCAATTTGCTGGTCAGTATTAAGTGGTACATTGATTAAAATATGATTCGCGGTCGTAACAAACAGAATTATAATCATTACAATCAGTAACACAAACTTGTTAACTTAGTATAATCCCCAAATGTGAAGATTTCATGAAATAGTCATTCTTGGGGATTACTTGGTCTTAGAGTTGTGTTGATGAATTATAGATTATAATTCTGTAAGTACATGTTTGTTACGGCCGCGAATCATATTTTAATCATCGTACAACTTAATACTGACCAGCAAATTGCAGAAAACGTAAAAAAAATTGAATTTCGCGGGCTACCCTGGCGCTTTCGCCTTAAATCGAAAAGTGTAGAAGTGAGGAAGGGGAGGAGGGGTCATTTTTTGATGTTATTGATTATTTCTTTTTAGTAGGTAAGTGTTGGTGTTTTTCATGGTAAGTACATAGGTAGATATTGTGTCAGGATAACTAATGCTCGAAGGTATTTAAATGAAAAAATTATGTTTGCTGTAAATAAAATCACATTTATTTATTTGTACTTTTTATTGAGCGTTTCAAATGACGAAAATGACGACAATCAACTCCATTTGCGCTAAAACGGTAACCCCGCCTTGTACCACAACGTTGTTTTTACCGCCGCCCTAAGTGTTTGAAGCGCAAATGAAGTCGGTGGCAGTGAACGAAAATAAACTTCGTTCACTGGTCGGTGGTCTTCATTTTAATCAAATATATAAACGGTGACAGCGAGCGTGGTACGGTCCGCACAATTTTATTTTTAGTAATTTTGTCTATGGGAGTATCGCTGTCATTCTATTTTCTTTAGTAGAGTAATTGGCTGTGGTATTTTTATGCCAAAAAACCAATAAGAATCCACGATTCTAATAAGTTATCTGTAGTTGAAAATAAATAAATGGCCGCATCGATGTATCGTTCATAAACATCGATGTTGAAACTGGTAACATCGATGAAACATTGTTCTTAAGAACGATGTTTTCTCAGCGCTATCTATGAAAATCAAATACAAGGCAGGCATGGCTGCTACCGGCCGATTAGTCGATTAAAAAAATTCCTTTATGTAAAAATTATGGTCACCTCACAATATTAATGGATGTTTGTATGGGAAAACTTAAATGATCAATGTTTTTGAAACTACTCAAAGTTTCTCAGTCACAAATTCAGTAAATCATTATCGTCCCCGTCACAAAAATTTGAACATATCTCGAAGGCCGTAGATCATCACGCAGCGGAGATACATGTGTCCAGCCAGCTTGAGCTCAGGCTGGCTGGACATTAATTTTTTATTGATTTCTCGTAAACCCTTACATGTGACGCCATAAATCAAACGTTGTTACTGTCACAAATTGCGTCACTAAATGTTAGTAAAGGAACCATATTCGAAAACGCTCCCGTTAGTGAGATTCGGAAGTGCCAGCCAAAAGTTTTATACGTAAAATCAAGATGGCTGGACACAGATTTTTGCATTTTTCTACTAAACCGCTGTACGTATCACAAAATTTTTAGCTCGATGCCTGTCACAAATTTATGTGACGCCCGTTGATAAGCAAAAAGTCGTCAAAATCACTTCCGTTACCGAGATTGAGAGACCAGCTAAAAGTGGTTTTTCAAGATGGCTGGACACGTTTTCGATCGATTATCTAAGATTCTGTTGCGTCACAAATTCTGAAATAAGGGTGTTTAGCCGTCACATAAAATGCCCTATTGACCTAGTTAAATGCGAGTTATTTTGAAGATTTGTCCAGCCAGCCTGAGTGACATGTCTAATGGTATTCGTCTATAGTAATAAGTATAGTGGATAAATAAACGGTTATACTGTTTTTTGTGGATTATTTATTAATATTCAACGTTTCCGAAACAATACATTCAGAATTTTCTTTGGCATGTATTTAATAGAACCCCAAATAATTGCCTTTTTGATTTCCTAAAAATATTAATGGACTCACTAATATAACAATCGAGTCTCTTTTAATGAATAGTTAGGACAACTACATTTTTCACTAACCGTCGCACGCACCTCTATGTTATTTGGATTTCAAAATATAACCATTTTGAAAGGCAACAAAATGTAATGCAATCCCCAGGATCAAGTGGAATATGGTGGCTCACTTCACCTAAATTGTAACGGAGAGATTTTTACAGAATAGACTGGCTGGTAAAAAAATATAAATTTCCTGCCAATCTACTTTTTCCTGCTTACTATATAGGTTCTTGAGAAGATCATTTCATTTTGATAAACTCAAGTAAATGTACAAAATTTCGTCACCTTTACATTTTCGTACGCCGTGCCAACACGTTCTTCGATAGAGCGGAACGAATCAGAGTTTCGCATCTGACCAATCTTAGTCGACATTCCTGCAGTGATACCGCCGAGAATCGAAGTTGTCTTCTCCGCAGTCGATTTTATCACAGATTCGGTTTTTTGGTATCTATAAAAACAAGCATTGATGTTACAAAAAGTCTATCATTCAATCGATTCGGCTTTATAATTAGATGAGTTGGTAGCAAAAACTGATCTATTTATGTTTTTGAGGTGAAAAAAGATAGTCAATTTTAAGCCAAAGACCCTGGCAAAGTTCTGGAAAATTGCCATGGAAGCCTCCATGCGGTGTTTCCGGGGGGTGAAAATTATAACTTATGATTTCTTATCAACGTTACACTTTTGAGAAAGGGGTAAATATAGGGGGACAACACAAATCTAGGTTAGCACGAATTTTATTAATAATACGTATGTAGTACATCAGGGGGTGTAGTCGGGCTTACGAAAACAATGAGTACTTTATGATAGTTAAATGTTATCAATAATGAGTGGACGGAGGTGAAAGAGAGTATCACAATAAACTTTGCTTGTAATGCGGCGACAATAAAAAATCTGTAAGTAGGTTATAAAAATAAAGTTAGCAATTTTCTTTCGGGTTAGAACTGGAAGAAAAATAGTACTTGTATGTTAAGAAGGGCGGTTTTTTAATCGTCAGGTAACTTTTATCTGAAAAATGAATATGGCGTTTCGGGTTTTGTATAGAAGATAATATATCAAACTGTCGATGAAAGTTATCTGACTATTGAAAAATTAACCCTAAAAAGCCTCTACTATAAAACTAACAGGTGAGTTTTCTTTTCAAGCCAGGGTGGGTACATTCTGTAAGGTTCTAGAGAGAAAACGCTGTAAGAAACCATGGGCTAACTTCATTTAAAAAAAATGTAACAACAAGGTGAGTCCAGCTGTGCTCAGAACATGGTAAGGTAAAAGATATAAATATTTTATCTACACCCATGCTATAAATCCTCTATAAATGTTTCTGAAACAGTTAGCTTATTGCTGGTTTATATAAACCTAGATCAGGCAACGCACTACATTACCTTCAGAGTACTATTTTTGCCTGTAATCTCATATTTCTCATACCACAGTCTATATCCAGATTATTATAATCCTATTATAGGCTTAGATTAATATATACTACTGAACCATATGTACACTTATGTAAACTTATTATTTCAATAAATTTTATTATTATTATTATTTTCTTTTTTATATCTCGGGACCATTGAGTCCCGGTCCTTTGGAAGGCGTACGAGGGGCCGAAGCCAACTCGCAGAGGCCCTTTAGGAAATTTTAATGAAATGTGACACCAACCGACGATTATCCCTGTGTGCACTATGCAAGTGCACCCAAGGACAACCCCCGGTTGGTGTAGGACTATTGCAGCATATGGAAAAATAAAAAGTTGGACTATGGGTTTGGGTGGCTAAAGTGGACTGGTTGCCAAGAACTATGGAAGAACTATGACCCCTGCCTGATCAATGTTTAATATATACACGGATAAAATAGCAGGGGTTGACTTGCACACTCAATAATGGGCCCCCGGAAACGGTCGCTAGCACATAGTGACGTAGCGACAAGGGGGCAACATGTCCTGAGGTGCTTATGAGAAGTGGAGAGGTATTCCACGGCTATCAGGACAATCCCGGAAGTACGGTCAAGATCCCTACCAGCATCTTACTGGAATACTTCCTTCCTCCGAGCACGTTTGCTCTTGCGAATCTCCACTCAAGCCAGCCAATAAAGGCAAGAATGAGGTGGGAGCTCTGTTCCTCGTCATTGTTCACTCCAGCCGGCCAATAAAGGCAAGCCAGAGGTGAGGTACAAGACTTCTCCCGGGAGATAGGGTCCGTGGGGTCGCTACTGCCCAACAGCTCGCCACATGCTGCCCTGCGGATTTCTGTATCTCTCTTGGTCTGGCTCCTCACCTTAGACCCGTTCCGGCAAAGTAAACTTTTCCGGCACGGGCCTAGAGTTCGGAGCGCGCAAGCCCCACCACGACGTCAGCGTAGAGATACGGCGATGGGGTTATTATTATTATTATTATATTGCTAAAATTAAAACTACCAGTGTATAGTAACCATAATATCATCAAAACGAGTGTTATAATGTTGTACTAAATTTCATAATGCAACTCCTTTTCAAAAAAAGAACATTGTCATGCACGCGTGTTTCACAACCACAGCGCCGTAGTTTAAAAAAATAACATTAAAGTTATTCGAATTCACGTCGTATCCCGCCGGCCGCCATTTTTGTTCGATATTAGTATTGCATAAAACTATTTCAGAACCTTCATAGAGGATTCATATCATGGGTGTAGATAAAGTCTTGTATGCAACTGTACATAATTAAATATTAAAACACTCGTATTGATACTATTATCTTATCACACACGGCGCACATTCGTGTTTTAATACCCCTTATTATATAACAGTTGCATAAATAACTATTAGTTGATTTCTAGCAACTTTAGACCTTTGATCGTTAAATGATTTAGTTTGTAAATATATTTTCGTGTCACTTATATCTTCTTTAAAATTTAGTTCCTTTTCAGCGTTTCTCTATGACCTGTAATTTAGAATTTACCCAAACAAGCTGGGAAAATTATTTACCCTATAAGCTTAAAGCCAGATTAAATTTAACGCATGATAAATAAATACAACTATATAATAAAATACATTAAGGTAAGTGTGTGAAACTCATGCACTAGGTATCCTAATTTTTCATCAATCAGTTTAGTTACGTTAATTTTATTAGTAAACTCACTTCCACTTCTTAAGTGCGGCATAGTGATATAGTGTTCAAATTATCAACTTTACTTACATTGGTGCTTCAGTCACAGCCTGTGTAAGCGCAGCCACGCGTGTTTCTATAGTTTGATAGCTGTCGTACAACAAATCAAACGTGAAATAAGTAGGTACTACTAAATAAATCGCCACCATTTGCCATCTTAAGCTTAAGCAAAATTAAATTTCAAGCCAAACACCACTACCAAACCAATAATATGTAGATGTTCTAACCCTCGAGAAAAACAAATAGGCATCGACATGAATGTACGAAAGTTACACAATCACGAAAATAAAACCGATCATAACTGATACTTACACTTGGCTTTCTTTAACATTTTTTAAACCTTGGTTAACATCTTCGGTAATTTCCTTCCACACAGTTATGCCAAGTTTTCGTTTTAATTCGGAGCTTTGGCGGATCTGAAACAAAAAGAGATACTATATTTGTTCCGCAGTTATTATTACAATAGTAGCTATTGTCCGCCAATTTCGTAAACGTAAACTGGGCGGGTCAGGATCAGACAGACGGCGACTGACTCTGACCAGTGGCGTAATTGCTAAGGTGCAATTGTAAAAAGATAACAGCAAATAAATGATGCGCCTGATTCTGTGCAAATTGATTGATAGAATCGATATTAAAAGCGTATCTTAAAAAAAAAACTTTTTAAAGAGTTTATTATTATTAGTTTACCCATTATTGATGGATGAAAACCGCATCCAAATCGGACTAGTAGATTTGGTTTTGTACAAACAAATGTTTACAGCAGCGCCCCCTACTGAGTTGTCACCGTAAAACCTACCTAAAAACATGCACCAATCAAATCAACCCATCACTGAAAACCGCATCAAAATCGGACTAGTAGTTTTGGAGATAAATGGCAACATTGGTTTGTACAAACAAATGTTTACTGCAGCGCCCCCTGGTGAGTTGTCATCGTAACACCTATCTAAGAACATGCACCAATCAAATCCAAACCCATCACTGAAAATCACATCAAAATCGGACTTGTAGTTTTGGAGATAAATGGCAATGTTGGTTTGCACACACATCGATCCTATCACCCCAAACGCATATCTTACCGTCTCCATACCGTCGTGGGTAAAAATACGAAATAAAATCTTCATGTGAAATATTGGTAGTCACAGCCGAACCTAAAGTCGAGTACTTCATAGCTTTTAGTGAAGCAAAATGATGAACTTCCATAACAATTTTCTTCCCATATTTCCCCTAAAGGAATTATTTCTCAAAAATCCTTCGTTAGTGCTCACTTTCGGTACATAAGCAACAGTTGTGCAAAATTTCGGGCTTCTAGAATCAGGTATAGGCTTAACGTTGTTTGTCAGTGAATGAATTTATGATTTTTATTAAGTAGATTATCATACCTTGCTTTGCAATACGGTGCGCAGTGTAGCGATCTCGTCTTCGACGCGCGCAAGCTCCCGGCTCCACTCTGCACGCAGCTGCTCCGCCTGCTCGGGGGTGAGCCCCGCCAGCTCGTCGGGTGTGTTCACGTCTCCAGCCGCACCGGCGCCGGCCATCGCTTCTTCAGCTGAAGGTAAAAGTTACACAATTTAGAGACAGTTTCTGGTACTTACTACCATTGTGATGATAGATAATATAGATGAATGGAAGAAGACATGCTGAGTCGCCCTCAAATAAAATGATAAGGCAAGAGGATGACGACTACTACTTATAAAACTTTGAAAAATTGTTTTAAGCGAGAAGTCGTGACTAGGATTGGACCCAACTAGTTGACACTATTTACGTGAACCTACTTCCAGGATCCCTAATGATGACTAATGTGACAAAATACTAAAACAACCATTTTTGAACCCCTTTCCGCTGTTTCTACATAACGTGGCAACAACGTGATAGCAAGATCAATAATTACTTAGTTTAACACGTTGACTGCCAGGCAACAGACACAATAGAAAATCCATTGTTCGCGGTCACCGGTGACCGCGTTGGCAGTCAATGCATTATAGGATCAATAATCGTACAACTAAGCAGCTTTCGGATCTAGCCATATAGACACCTAATTAAATTTAAAGGTTGACCGAGAATATACTGCGAAGAATCGGCGAGAAACTCTTGGAAACAGAATGTTTTGAATTACCACGAAATAAACAAAAAAGAAGACTCGTGTATCGTAGACTCGTGAAATATGACCTCTATACGAGCCGCTGGCAAGACACACATTAAACTTATTCGTAAATACCAATGTGTCAAATTTTGACACATTGGTATTTACGAATAAGTAAATGTTGAGAAACCTTAGTGGACTGTAGTCGTAGGTACCTAGTCCAAAAGTGTGGGGTTGCGAGGATTTGATAGATATACGTATGACAAACTACACTAATCGTGTACGATTTGTTCATATTTGGTAAGAGAAAGAAATAGGTTCAAGATGACAATCACGCATATTCTATTAAAATAAAATACCTAACTGTAAGTTAGGTTTTTTTTAGGTTTTCAAAACAAGTGAAATAATCCAAAAGCAAAGCAGACAAAATAAAATTATTTTCAACTGAAGCCTACTAAATAATTAATTTATCAGACCAAAAAAAACCGGCCAGGTACGTGTCGGACCACGCACAATGAAGGGTTCCGTAGTTGGAATGAATTTATCCCAAGAACAAACTTAACATTGTAGTTGAATAACATGTTCTCCCATACATTCCAACTGAAAATGTAAGTTTGTACGCACAATATTGAGAGATTTACCATGTTGTTTCAAGATCATAGACTTCTTATTAATTTTCCTGTAATCTATACGTATAGAACTATTTTCTGGATTTTTTTCAAAAATTTAGGCTCAGTAGTTTCGGAGATAAGGGGGGGGGGGGGGCGAATGGTAAATTTCCGTCTAATGTCTTAAATAACTTTAATACAATTTACTTTAAAATTATGAAAAAAATATATTTGAGATCCTCACGGTAAGCCCTTTCATTTGATATGTCACACGGTACAGATTGCGAAAACTTTTTTATAAATTGTCTATTTACTCCTCAAAAATGACTCCCATTTTCAAAACTCATTTATTTACGTTACACGTCTGTGTTTCGGTCACAGAGATCATATGTGTATCAAATTTCAACTTAATCGGTCCATAAGATTCGGAGCAAATTGGCTGTGACAGACGGACAGACAGACATACACACGAGTGATCCTATAAGGGTTCCGTTTTTTCCTTTTGAGGTACGGAACCCTAAAATTATCATTCTTGAGAACAATAAACAAAACTCAAACTGCAATGCAACATTTATGGTTTGGTCCGTCCGAGTGAGTTGGTAATGATCGGTGGCCTGTCGGGGGAAAGCAAAGTTATGTAATACAATAAAAGAATAATATATTGCTTCATTCAGCTCATAGCACATACATTTTAAATTGCTCGATTACTAACATCAAGCCTTAGTGACTGCATTCTAATTTGCGAAATTGTTTAACTATTTCCTAGAATGGTTTTTAACTTAACCGCACGAGAGCGTATCCGTAAGTAAGTACTTGAACCAAATTTTTTATTTTCTATTGTAAAAATAAAAAATATTTTGACAACAGTTTTCGACTGTAGGTACATAGATGTTAGTAGGTATTTTGATTAAATGAGGTGTGGCATTGGCATATCAGTGCCATCCCGTATTACGTCCTGTACATAATGTTTTAAATGCGTTAATGATAATACATAGCGCTTTGTTGCCTAAAAACTCGTTTTAAAAACGTGTCAATGAAATAATTGGCATATAAGCATCTTCTAAGCTTATCCTAAATACTTCTAGCATCTTATTTATGCGTGTTAAGGTTTTAGCCGCATTTAAGAAAACAAGGGTATCTAACTGTTAACATAATCTATTATACCGTGCGACTGCGCGAATTGAACATTCTACGTAAGAAATTGGTCGATGATATCTAGTTAGGTTACGATATTTCGTCTTCTTAATTCACTAATATTCATGGTGGATACTATTAATTATTACGGCGTGTCATAGTTAACACAGGTCATATTTTATTATTAGGTGCATAGTGTTTAGGCGTCTATAAGTCTAGCAAAAAATTAAAACCATCACATCAATCAAGACACTTGTCTTTCTTTAGAGACGAGGCGCGAGGATTACGTATTTTAAAGTTCAACGAAAATAGACACATTATTTTTTGAAATATTCATTTTGCATCCCCATCGCAACTGTACGCGATGGAGACGGTATTGTCGCACTTTGTAGAGTTCGGGCCTTAGAGGTCTACTTAGCTCAATTGCTCATTCAATAAAACCACATAAATACGCAAAAGCCTTATTTTATGAACACGCAATACGTCAATACAGACAATACATTAATGAAACGGATATTTTTATTTCAGTATGGTTCCCCGACGTACATCCATGGATAATGTTATGACTAAAAAAATTACCGCTATTGTTTTTTAACACACGCGTGAATTTTGTTGCTTATGTCTAGAAACGGATTGTAGATAGTTAGTAGTTAAATGTTGGTAACTTTCAATTGATATAATTTTAAATCTAAAGTATAGTAACGATACCTTTATCTTAGCACAAACAAGTTATAAATGAGTCTCTAATTCTAAACAATAGAAACAATAAATAAGATACTTCAACTTGATCGACTGGTCTGGGATCTTGGTCGAAGATTTTGTGAAGCATATTCGGTAACATATCGGGCAATAAATTGCATATACTAACAATACAAGTCATATAATACATCTACTAGTAAATATTATTGTTGCTGTTATGATACCTACTAGGCAAGCAATAAATAGGCGTAGAGGTACCAAACTTCACTTCTTATAACTCTCGAATTTCATTTAATCCTATTCAGAATGAACCGTCCTCTAGTTTCACTATTATACTCACTTGGACGTCAGTTTTAAGCGAGTAGGTAATATTAATACATAATAATTGAAAGCTTTTCTGTGTTCTTTGCCTCTTTTCAACTAACCTCCAACTGCGATCCCTAAGAACTTCTTGTAGTTTGTGTGACTGGACATCTTGGCAAGATAAGGCTTTGATAAATCTTGAAAAGTAACTCGTACTTCTCGCATTTTTTTTCTAAATATTCTAAGACGGCGACGTCGATTGTCCACGTAGAATTCAGTTTCAATGCAGAGAGCGGAATCGGCGAGGTCAGGCAGCATGCGCCAGTCAGCGTCAGGGTCGTTTTGTGGCCAGCTCGGTTCCTCTAGTTCATCCAGTTCATCCACAGCTACATCGAAACTTGGTGTAGAGTCATCGTCCGGTGGCAAAAAGTAAGGATCCTCCATGTATTCCAAGCTCGTCGGCTCCACGCCGATGCTCGACGTTCCATCACTTGCCATTCTATCTACCTCGTCTTCCGCGGCAATTAAGCATATTTTGTATCTATTTGATCATATAATTCAAGCTAATGGTCCTTATGTTACACGCGGTAAAATCATGCGCCTTGGCAGAAAATTGAGATCACTTATTTGTATACGTAACTCTACATTATAAATAAGTAAATAGTTAATGTCACTTTACAAACATTTTGTATTTCGCAATATTCACGATCAACTCGAGAAACATGAATGCGTGCACCGGCGGCGCGCAATGATGTCAGTTTCTTCCGCCACGTCGAGCCCCTCCAAGCGAACCAGCTTTGCGTTCGTTTCGCGCCGCTGCCTGATTGCTCGTGTTCGCCACTTTCACCAATAACGCGCGCTCCGATCTCAGCGGTGTATAAATTAAAATTTTGACCTCCAAAATATTTGCAATTTTTTTAAAGTAGGAACTAATTTGTTACAAGTGGAACACATTGATATAAATTATAACGCGGTATCAGTGAATCACACAGGGGCTGTTACTCTGTGACTAAGCAACGAGTTTCAAAGAGCTAACAAAACAACAAAACCATAGATTCAGCTCACCTTGTGCCGCTAAAGTTTATTGACAGTGCCGCAGGCGAACGAGCGGGCGGCGGCGCGCGGTGCGGGAGCTGGGACACGGTAGTGTTGCGTCATTTATAACTTGACGAAATACACTAAAAAAGTCTGCAGTTTACACGACAAATGACTCAGTCTTAAATAATTGCATAAAGATTTTATCGCGAATAAAGCAGGTATTTTTTTTTACCAACTCTCAACAGTCTCAACTATCTAGGTACATACTTTTAATCGTGAGTATCGTGACCGGACCATTTGTAGGTTTGGGGGAAACAGATGAGATTATTTTATAAATCCCTTCAAACTCAAGCAGAACAGAATCCAGTATTGGGTCATTGTATAGGTATAGATCTTTGCGTGTAAAGATCAAGAAAGAAGAAAAAAAAATATAAATA
The DNA here is from genome assembly GCA_963669345.1 of Gortyna flavago. NCBI lineage: Eukaryota > Metazoa > Arthropoda > Insecta > Lepidoptera > Noctuidae > Gortyna > Gortyna flavago. The sequence goes on from OY770126.1 coordinate 14,702,559, forward strand.
CTTAATAAGGATATTGTGTAACTGGGTTGCGGAGATCAAATAGGCAGTCGCTCCGTGTAATACTGGTACATAGACTGGAAACCTACCCCAACATAGTTGGGAAAAGATTAATTGAATATTGCAGTCTTAATCTCTCTCTCTGTAGTAGCCTTATTCTATCTCATTTGAGGTCGTTTCTCCTCGTCACTCTTCGCCAATATTGCGTATACGCAACTAAACGTCACTAACAATAAAATATTTATGATTGTTATTTACTGTAGCTCAGTAATTTCATCTGTGTGCCGTCCTTAGTGACTACTAGTCGTAATCATTATGGACTAATGTGACGGGACTTCTCGTTACCAAAAGCTGAAATTTTGCCGGTGGGATCTTGGGACGACGTCGAACTTTTTACAAAAAAGGGTACAATATAGCAAGCAATGGAGTAATTCAACCCCTACCCCTAGGCCAGAAGGCAACCCGCATGAGAAAAAATATGTAGCCTCCGTGTAACACCTTCACTTTAGCAAGTAATTCAACCCCTACCCCTAGGCCAGAAGGCAACCCGCATGAGAAAAAATATGTAGCCTCCGTGTAACACCTTCACTTTAGCAAGTAATTCAACCCCTACCCCTAGGCCAGAAGGCAACCCGCATGAGAAAAAATATGTAGCCTCCGTGTAACACCTTCACTTTAGCAACGTATTTGAGTTCATGAGTCGCAATCTATTTCAGATTTAATAAGTGCATCCCGCCCTTGCCCCTTACTGGTAGCATCACTTCATAGTCGAAACAATCCACGATTCTACTATTAGAACGCCTTGAAAAATAAAACAATATTTATTGCTCATAAAACGTTGGGACACTAAACAGGCTTTTGATAAGACGGGGTAGAATGGTATCCTTTTAAAAATTAAACAATTCTTTAAAGTTTTAAAATGCCGAATTCATCAGATTCACGTGATCACCTGTCGTAGAGCAATTTGAAATAAGTTAATTTTAAATTGATATTTTACGGCTTAAAAAGCTTGGCGTGCCGCAGGGATCTACTATAGGACCGCTTTTCTATGACCAATATTTGAGATATCCTCATACTATCTGGCTTGACAGTGCTATGTGCGCTGAAAACAGTGCCATCCATGCTTGTAACAAACAACCAGTTATTATGGCAAGTTTGCGAGGCCAGCGCTACCGCTTTCGAAGTGGCAGCATTCTGGTGGAAGCTTATTTATTAACCTATTACTTAATAGAATCATCGAACGACGAAGAAGAAGAAGGCAAGTCAACAACAGGGATTCAAACACGGCAGCGGGATTGTTCGAAAGGGTTACCGCTACCCCGGAGCATAAAGAGCTAAGGAAGGGACACGGATGGATTTTAGTGAGTAAGAGTCTGACACTCCCTTCCGCTCCACCCAGAGTGGGAGGGAAAAAAATAAATAACAATTGGACCCAGGCATAGTAAATAAAAGTCGGCATATCAAAAACCCTTTCCGCATAACAAAAGATACCTGTATCTCTACATGGCAAAAGCAAAACGTTAATCCAAACATCCACAGAAAAACCTAATATTCAGAAACACAGATTCTTATAAGTGCTACTTACTTTGTCAAAAACATTGGTTATTCACAGAGAACAACACAGATAACAATTTTATTATAAAATCTGCCTTCACAATCAAAATGACACAACTGTGCTGTAGTATGCGCAAGTGAAACTTCTCCATATTATTTCAGCATACAGCACTACAGGATATCATGGAGTATTAACAAATGCACATTGGTTAACAATTTACACAAGTATGTTTAATTAAATAACAAATAATTTGCTACATAAACCAGCACGGTACCTAAATAGGTATTATGAATACAGTAAGTGTAAAATCCAATATAGGGGGATCGAAAATGGCCTGAACTGTTTCGAGGAAAGGATGGTACGGCCGTGCCGCTTTTTGCTCGACTTGGCGGGGGCACTACCGTGCCCCCAGATTAGCTACCTATCAATTGGTTACCTTATATTGTATATATTGGAGCAGATTTCCTGGGCATACATACATTTTATTATGCAGAGCATGGAGACAAAATATATATGATATTTATTTAACTATAGCCAGCTAGAATTTTTTATAAGTTTTAAAAAACTAGCTTTTGCATCTTGTCCACTTGATTTAGATGGCAAATGGAATGGAATCAGACCAGCTAAACTGTTAAACAAACTTCCTGTCTCAAACTTCAGTGGTTTAGACCGTTTATAGTGTGGTTTACCAGTCAGTCAATCAGTCACGGAACTGCTCTATATAATAAGATATATAGATAAACAGTTAATAAAAAATATTGATAAAAATCAAATAAAGTACCTACTATCAAGATTTAGGTTTTACTATGTAATGGAATTACTCAATATTGAATGACACATAGATAACTAAGATAGTGAAAACTAGAAATTACAAAACATCAATATTTTATTTTCATAAGTATGACTCATACAACAATAAGATATATTTTTTAAATATGTCAGTGAATCAGCATGCCTTTGCCTATGAGAGCAAAGGAACTGAGGAAACAAATATGTTATAAATGTTAGACAACAAACAGAAAGGGCAGTAAATGTATGTAAGTTGTGCACTTGTGCAGGTGCAGGCACCTGTGACACTATTTCTATTACAATCAGTGTCACAATAGGATTAAAGTGTCAGGGATGCCCCCAACACTTAGCAAACACAATAATAATAATTCATAGGCAATAGCTAAACATATTTTAATAAGTAAGTACCAAATATAATAAATAACCAAGGACTAGTCTTGGAATCTAATAATTTCTCAAAAACGTCTGGTATAATTACGTACCTTTCTTGGAAGACAATCTTCCAGCTAGAAACAGTGGCTACTTCATTCAATACCACGGACACGGACATTGAAGATTTTTGTTGGAATAATACAATAGTATTGCCTATAATAACCAAAACAATACCTACAGACAAACTAACATACCTGTTTGTACACCACTCATGTTGATTGAAGAAAAAAACCGCAAAGCGATCCACAAAATAAACGATGTTTCAGTTTATACTTAAAAATAGTAAACCTAATTACTTGCGTTTAAAAGTCGACAGAGGAATTAACATTAATTAAATTACTGAACTTGGTAAATAACTTCGCTTTATTCTCAGAGTACCTAGTGAAACAGCGATTAAATAAGTACAAAACACGTCACGTAGGTTTTTTATTAGTCGATCGACGACAACGACCACTCGAGCAGGGTTGCCAACTCGATACTACGGTTAGGTGCTAAATGTAACTTCAAAAAGTGCAAGATTTCTGTTTATCCAAAAAGTGTGCTAAATTTGAAGAACCATCAATTAAATAATAAAATCACATAATTAGGCAATTATAAAATTTCAAATGAGAAAATTTTTGTATTTAGGATCGTTCTCCCACTCTTTTTTGTAACTTTGAACGTAACTCACTTTTTTACTTACAGGAATATTAATTTACGAAGCTTTTCTAACTCACTGAGCACTAAAAACTTAATCTTTCGTATTCTTTAATGTATTTATTACGCATATGTTGTGATAGTCAATACTAAACTGAAATTTTTAAACCAATAAGCAAGACATTAATTACCTCGTCTTTGTCTTGTTTACTTACGGGCTCTATCAAAAAGTACTCTGTGCTTACGGGAAATCACACTTTTTTTAGGCAAAGTGTAGCAAACTATGAATCCAGAGCGTTTGGTTACTGCTCGTGTAACTGCGTTTTGTTCTGCAGTAATAAAAAAAAATAATCAGCATTTTTGTATTTAGTGCTAGATTTAGTGCTAGGTGCTAAATGTTACATTTCAGTGCTAAACTAATGAAAATAGTGTTAGATCTGGCACCGAAAGTGCTAAGTTGGCAACACTGCACTCGAGTCACTCGACGGCGTCCTAAAAATTATCGATGTATTACAATTTTGTGCATAATGTTACTCGATTATTTCGTATCGAATAAAAAGATTCTTGGCTGAGTCTACATCATAAAAAGTAATACGCTAGGTAGCCCGCGAAATTATTTTTTTTAGGTTTTTTGTACTTTGCAGGTCTATGTCAGGTTGTTTTGATGTCTTGTCTTGTCTTGATTTGCAGGTCTGTGTCACCTTGTTTATTAGAGACATAGAGGTTTGATAGGTCAGTGGGATAAAAACTAGCACTTGCTCAGTTCAGTTGTCGCCACAGAGGACTTTTCACAGAGTACTTTTGTATAGTATGGAATAGAGGTCTAACTCAGCGATCAAAATGGGAAACGTCAAGTGTCGCCCTCTGGACGCGGGTTTTGGAGCTAATGCCAACACAATCCTACGCTATAGCTAGGTAGGTACATACAATTCGCACGTCGTCGCCTACTTACAGATTTATTTATTTTTAGGGTATTTTAAAATGTGAATTACAATTCGCTTGTAGATAAGCGAATGGTAATTCACATTATCAAACAATAAAACAATGTTAGGTAATTTTCGATTTCATTATTTATTACTTTCTTTTGAAACATTTCATAGTAAGTTTTTTAGCTTTAACTTTATACGAATCCGTATCATAATCACACTCTCTCTTATTTATTAATATCTTTACAATAGTTATAAATGAAAAATCTGCACTACCTATATTTTTATTACATACATGATAAATGAATGAATACAAATCACAAGAAGACCGTAAACTTAGAGAGAAGAAAAGTAATGGAAAATAAAATTGCACCTAACCTTATTATTGCTAAACATTTCTCTAAATACTAAGCAGTAGAATTAATATGTTGCCTACTGACTTAAGATCATCGATTTACAAAGGTACTCTATTCAAAACAAAACTTAAAGCATTCCTGTTAGATAAAATTAAATGTTTGTATTCTCTAACTGAATTGGTGACAGACGATGGTAAATAGTTTTTATATTTTAGTAATTTACATTCTTGCACCTGCCATTCACTTATGACTCAGTTATGACATTAAATATATATAAAAAATTAAATATTAGTTATTTTTTTCTTTTTGGATAGATTTATACTCAAACTCAAAGCATTTTATTTCAACTAAACCAATTACAGGCACTTTTGATTTGTCAAGGGGTCGGTCAGTCAGAAAGATGAAGCTAGTTGCCCATTCCAAAGCGTAGGTACCTATGGAGAAGAAAAAAAAACTCCATGGACACTCTTTTAAATCAAATAATATGGTTGCAAAGACTTGGTTACATCATTCATGTTAAAAATTATGCATGTGAGAACGATGTAAAACTTTAAAAGCGTCCGTAATGAAAAGACGTAAAAAAAAAACAATTGAAATATTAAATTAAAATAAGCCATGGCAGCAAAGAGATGACCAGTCCCTACTGACAGCGCCCGTTCACGAACATGACGCATGTATTAGCACCATTCAGCTCAACCATTTTGAAGGGAGCTAAATGATCCAACACATGCGCCACCATCAGCGAGACATTTGAGTGAGCATGACATACCCTCAGCCGCCAGGGCACATTCAAGTCAATGAAAGACGTACCCAGTAAATGGTAGCTTTGTAGTATGACATATACTCACACATGTGCTATGCAATTATACAATACTAGGAGATTGAATTTATATAATGCAAAAATTATATTTTAAAATCTTCAGCAACTCCAACAGTATTTTCCAATGATAATCAATTTATTTGTGCGTCCTTATGGAGCAGGACCAGCGTTTACCCAAGCCTTTTTATCAGCGATGTAATCACCCAATTTATAATAGGTATGCCTGGCTGCATAGTGTGCGTTTTATACAAGATTTAAACTTCGTTTTATTCAGTTCAAGTATGTGGGTAGGTATTTTATTGTAACATTTTAAACAGTAGCCAATGAAAGATGAATCTACTTTAGCCAGCCTGAAACCTGGTTGAACATCAGTACCCGTCCCTGGTGGTGGTGGTCCCTGGGTTAGTCCCTGGTGGAACTAATTGGTCCCTATTTCTAGTTATATAATTGTGTCTTTCACCTCTTTTACAAAAAATATATAGATTTTTCCATACGTACATTATATTTTCATAGATATATTGATAAGGTACCGTCATGATGTTAATATCTTTAAACAGCTCCCTTAGAGTCACGCCTGCGGAGGCTATATGTCTGCAGCCCGTCCCCATAGTAAAATACTGTACGACATAATACTATGAAAGTAACTAAAATAGACCAGTCTCACAGTATCAACATCAGTAAATTGACGGATTTTTCTCACAGCATATGCTGCTGAACTTAGCCGTCCTGCAAGAGATGTTAAATGAGGACCCCATTGAAGCCTTGAGTCGAGCGTGATTCCCAGGAAAACAGTTTTATCGACGAATTCTAGTTTCATAATCTAAAATATATATAATCAATTGACATAATAATATCGCACATTGATAAGAAGAGTGACACTAACCAAAAATGCTATTTTTTCAGTAGAAGCATTTAAAGTTTTACCAAACAGTAATTACGAGTTTTAAACAAAAGACAGAAAGTAAAACTACTACTACTAACTAACTAGCGGTACTTTTATTTTTTATTTATTAAAAAAAAAACTTTAAATGCTTCTACTGAAAAAATAGCTTTTTTGGTTAGTGTCACTCTTCTTAACAATGTGCGATATTTACAATAATTTATATAATAACTATTTACAATCTATTGACATGATATTTATCATATGTTATTAATTTGAAATTCAGTAATTTTTTTTTAATTTTTAGCTGTTATAAATTAATTAATGTACTACATTCAATAACAATGCGAATTGATAATGAATAATTAAACTAAATTAAAATAAAAGAATCTATTAATTTTCCATTGTGTTGAGCATTTTAAGAATGAGAAGTCTACAGCTACAAAAATTATTGTTGTTATTAATTATTTTAAATGGTTTTAAACTTTCTTTTCATATTATATAATTTATATCCTGAAGATTAGATATACAATTTAAGAGAGCGTCGCTGGGACTGCAAAGCCATTTTTTATTTGCGTATTCCCGATATCTTAAATATTCGTGGTCACTGTTTGATATTAAATCTTTTTTACATTGACCTTGTTGCGGCACTTGCTTAGTTTTGCTCGAAATAGCACAAGTTTTCTACAGAGCATGCTCAGATTGAGTTACAGCAACGCGTTTCATCCGCCTTCTGGTAACGACAGTCCGTTGTTGCTTTTTGCGATGCTCTGTAAGAAAATGAAACATAATTATAGACAATTATTTGGTACTTATACAATTTAGCACTTTACGACTGATGTTGTTTTGATGACCAAATGAGTTATTTTACTATAAATAATTGGGCGTAATATAAGAGTGTGTATTGAAATGGATATTATTTTTATTTTTTTATAATAAATAGCATTCTTATTGAGTTATTTTGTTATGTAAGTAGTGCAACATTTGAAAGTAATACTATTGTAATCTATACAATAGAAAGGTAGGTACACACTACTCACATTGCTGCAGTGGCAGATATTTTTATAGCACCTCATAGATAATTAAATACCTATTCTAATATTACAATAATGGTATTTAGTATTTTAAGTTGTATAAATAACGCCGTTTAATTATTTCAAATGGCAAAATTCATAAAAGACACATGCCAAGATTGTTTACTAAATAAGGAAAAATACACGTAAGATGATAATTATCTTTACTTACCAAGATTTTTTTAAAGTTGTACATCTTCCACAGCTATTATGGCATGTAGAATTGTAGATGTATAGGCTCAGCCATGGATACCGTGTCACATCTGTGTGAAGTAATAGGTTCTGGAATGACAATTAATTTATTATTTAGTTATAATAAATGTGTTATTAGATAATCAATTATGTATTAGGTACAGTCTCAGCCAATATTGAAAGTATTTAAGTATGTTTAATCATTATAATGTATGCTTAGAGCAATATTAATCTTCTGTATGATGAACATAAATTAATTTACACTACACAATAAAGTTTTATAAGAGAATCTATGATTTTGAATAGAATCGAGGACCAGAGGAAAATTAAAAAAAACTGATTACTAATGGTAATGCTGTTATGATTATATCTTCACTTACCAAGATTTTCCTTTAATTGTAGGTATTCCACAGCACTTTGAGTGTGTGGATGCATATCCACAGAGTCCAAATGTGAAGTAACAGGTTCTGGAATGACAATTAATCTATTATTTCAGTAAGCAGCGATAACCCTCATAGGACTAGACACTATCGATTTTCCATAGTGTCTCATTAGCACTGCTAGACAGGTTGGGTATTTCACCAAACATTATAGCATACCAGTTAAGACACCCGTGTCCAGCAGACGAGGCATAAGAGCTTTTGATGGGACATTTAATTTACTCATAAATGGGATGATAAATATACTTATTATTAATTCCAAGTACATGGCAACAAATGGATTAATAACTAGCTGTTTTATTTGGTACATTTTGTGAATAGTGTGTTATTAACAAGACATTACAACACCTATTTGAAGGCATACTAGCATTTGCCCACAGCTCTGCCCACATAGGAAGTAGCCAATGCCACTTTCGGGTCCATAAACTATCACTGAGCAAAAAATAAAATTGATCCATTGCTCCGTTGTTGTGTGGAAGAAGGTCAAACCAATATTTGATACACCGTAAAATCACCATCTGCCAATATATTTCAATATTAATCTTAAAAGCAGACGCCGTTTCCCTCCGGATAAAGAAGTTATTTACCAATCCATTAAACATCTCTCCCCATAGAGTAATTTTAGTTTCCATAGTTAGAAAAATAATTTAAAAAGGATATAAATCTTTTGGCACCAATGATTATAAGTACTAATAAACCTAATAACCTAAATCTGTATTCTCTGAGTTTATTACATATTTTATTATAACTAACCTGGCATCTAAGACGACAAACTGACCCATGTTTGTTGCTGGTACAGCTTCTTTTCTGAGTCTATTATTACGGCACGAGTACTTTTGTTCGAAGTGTATACACGGCGGTATTTGTGCTATAGGTCACCACTAACGGAATAAACCCATGTATTAAATAACTCCCTATCCCTAGCAGGGTAAGGAAACTTATGCAAATTCGCATTGTTATCTGAAATAAGTAATTAATCAGTGGAGTTGGATGTCAAAACCTGAAATTTACGAGCGGCGGACTTTGCCCATAGGGCTTTGTCTTAAGGGTGTTGAACTGCTTACAAAGGCTTAGCCCAGTGGCCTTTTCATTAATAAAAAAAAAAGACACTTACCCAAGTTATAACATCCGGGAACGCAACACTTTTTGTTAGACATGATAAATTATGTAGTTTTCAATGTCACAAACCCAAAAGTTAGCTCTAAACGGGTAGTCAAGAGTCCTTTCTCAATATTTAGATTTTAACAATTAGCACCAGTACAAAATCAAAACCAATCAAAACGGCCGGAGGAGCAGAGGCTCTACCCCGTTAGGGTAATAGTGTTCTGTGGGGGTCTACTCAACGGACTTATATGGAAAAAGCACTTTTAGACGATTGAAATCAAGAAAAAGCAGATATAAACAAGCAAGACGCGGAAAATGCGCTCAAGCAAACCGGCGGCCATTGCCAAGTTTGTTGTAGTGTTGCATACAAAAATAAATTCGGTTAAAATGTCTTGAAATTACTTTCCTAGTTTTTTTATTCCGATGTATACTATTGATATATTGAGCTTAGATGTTGGAAATATTTTCTCGTTGTATTATTTTAATTACTTATGTAGGTATATCGAGGATATAATATATCGTTCATGGAAATTGAACTAGGGCTGGTCACACCGAAGAGCCAAATGCATGACTGTTTTCATGCCATCTTGCGTACCGTTGTAGAACTTCCTCGTCACAAAATTATGAAGACTGCCATCTCTAAGTAGGTTTCAGAATAGTCACACATTTTAATGACACCAAATTAACATGTTAGTTTCAAGTGTAAGTCGGCAATACTTTTGGTGTCCATCCATATTTTGTATACTTATACGAGAACGATTACCCGCTTGCCACTACTAAGATTGTCAACCCTGGGACTTTTTTTTTGATAGAGTGAGAGTTGTCGCTACTCAGAATTTGGCACCTAGCTGTCATTAGGTATCCATTTTTTTTTTGTAAACAAGTTACTTCTTATACGCATAATAATAATAATAAATCATTTATTTACGTAAAAACATGGTATAAAAATGGTATTATATAAAATAAAAAGTACAAACATGTTTTGCTATGTTATAGCATGCAAAAATTTTGGCAATATTCTGTAACAATAAAGAAATTTATCAACATTTACTATCCTTTTTCAAATTATAATAACAAAGTTAATAACATAGATAATTATTATGCGCCGTTGCGCAGCTGTTCACTGCAAAAAGACGGGAACACAGCTATTTCTTAGTTTTCGTTTAATTTGTGATCGACACTGAAGTAAACATGAACAAAACATTGTGGGCTTGTAAGTAGACGTTGAACCGTGCTGCCACCTATGATCTCACTCTATTAAAAAGTACTCTGTGACCTATGACGAGCACGACTTTAATACAATACATATGACATATGAAAATAATTCCAGGATCAAACACTTCGAGGATTTATGAAAACAGTTACCACTTTAAATAAATTTCTACTTTTTAGTAGGTTTTATCGTAGAATTCTATTTTCTTTTTATATGCAGAAATTCTATGTCTGATTTATCGACCCTTGTTTGGCTAACCCTCCGCCTAATACCCTGTATATTTATTACATTTTATATTCTTAGTATTAGAAAAAGTTAAGGGTAGACGCTAAAACATAAACGTTTCAGTTAGGGTCATTTCATGAAATCATGACATAAGAATGACATAATTTCTCGCGGGCTTCCGTATCGCATTTACATCCCTTTTGGGTTCCCAACGTAACTTTTAATCTCAACCTTTTAATATACGCTTCTCCCCCTTATTTTCTTTATGCCGAGTTAAGGTGTCAACTTAAATTAACATTCCAAATTAGTCTAGAAAATTTAAGCACGTCGTCGCCGCGGATATGTTCGGTTTTCTTTTAAAGAAAAACTGAAATTCATTTTAAAGCAACTAAGTATTAAGCTACTCCTATGTTTAAGCCTACTCTGTAGCTATGTGTATCAAGCTATAAATTACCGGTATAAGCTGACTTCTCATTGCACGAAAAGCCTATAATGCGAGGTCAACTAAAACTGGACATGTATCATGTATATCTCAATATGTCGTTGTGTGTACATTGCTCAAATAAATACATTATGAAACGTTTGGATTTCACTTTGAAATTACATTATTGAATACCTACTTAGAGGGTAATTTGAACTTAGAGAGCTGTGTCGATGATTTGAATGGTCATAACTCTGTAAATATATGCATAGGTATTATATGTATGTTACATTACTTGATACTGACCTACAAATTGCAAAAAAAAAACAGTGGCACACCAGAGTGAAAATTTGAACCTTATAAGCAAAACACAAACAGAATACTTTGCACTCACTCACTGACATATCGGAAATACATTAAAACCGAGTACATCCCGAGGACAGCCGAAGACATCAAAATGTTGCATGGTGTCGGTTACGGTAACAGTGTCGCGAGTTCAATGGTTTTATCCCTTCTCAAAAAATGCCCAACGCGCCTAAAGAAGTTTTCACTTCAAAAACGTAACACAATGTAGATGAAGCGGGCTGGCGCCTTTCTTAAAAAATGCAAGCAATTAGATTTTGTGAACTTGGACCATTGACATAATAATGCTAGCGTAAGGACCGGGCCAACAACCGCGCGACTAGGCGCGTTACGGAAAAACCCGGGCGTGTGAGTGGCTAAATGGCACCAACATCGTTGGCCTATGCAACGCTGTACTCACGTAGTTCGTATGAGTTATAACAGATGGCCCTACTTTTGCTTGTATGAAGGTCTATGTAAAATGTTCAGATGGGCGTATCCTTACTTTTGAAATCATTGACTTGGACACGTTATTGATTTTCGTTTCAGTCACTCATTTTGCATTTTAATGGAGGGTCCATTAAAATGCAAATTATTCTGGCAGCTTAAGAATTAGGAGCAAGATATTATTATTTATTTTTTTATAGTTAATTAAAACGATACAACACCAATTACATTAATTAACATAGAGACAATAATTACGTTGACAATAATATAATTTAAAACTAACGTGGAACAGTGGACTCCCTTGCATACTTTCTCTCACAGAACTCCAGACATATACGCATAATTTTAATCCATTCATCCGCAAACACATCACATTCAGGGTTGGCAACCAGAAGAGCATTCAGCACCTTTAGAGTACGACATATTGGAGATTCATCTAGCTACAGTTTTCGCTGGCAGTTGCGCAAACAGATTGTGCCGGCGGTTCTGACGGTGTCCGATGTATTTGTCGGGCACAAATAGTCGGCAGAAAAGACCAAGGAGTTCCGGGCAGTCGATACGTCCCCGTAAGATCTTACAAGCTACAGTGAGTTGATCAAGGCCTCTTCTCACCTCCAATGAGTTAAAGCCCAACGTCCCTAAAAGATAATTGGTAGGGTACATGTACGGAAAGAAATGGTACCTTTGGAAGAGACATCTAAGGAAAGTTTTTTGTACCTTTTCCAGCATCAGTGTTTGGTTTGCGTTATAGGGGTGCCAAACACAGGCACTGGACTCGAGTTTGCTTCGAACCAGGGAGGTGTACAATAGCCTAACAACATCTGGATTGCGAAAGTCACGAGCATTTCGCAGAACAAATCCCAAACGCCTGAAAGATTCCTTCGCAAGAGTAGATACGTGATCCCTAAGTTTATTAATAAATTACCAGTTTTGTTTATTCATGATGATCCTAATCATCTATATGATAACTTTTTTAATATATACTGTAAACAATTTGACTCCACCTTTATTCCCAAGACTATCTCGGTTAATAGTAATGCATCGTTCAGTGATTGGGCTACCACTGGTATTCATAAAAGTAGAACACGGCTTTTTGAACTGTACAATGAAAGGACTTATGTTAATACTGATGAATTTAATTTGTATGTTAGAAATTATTCAAAATTATTTAAAAAAGTTTGTTATATGGCCAAGTCACGTTATTTGGGTTCAAATATTAAAAACAGCAGTAATGTAATTAAAACGACTTGGAACATTATTAATAGTCAAACGGGAAGGTCTAGTAACCGAGATACTGACTACAGCCTGTCTATTAATGACAACATAATAAAATCAGACTCGCAAGTCGCCGAGGCATTTGAAAATTTCTTTTCAGATATTCCCGTTTCAACTACTAAATCCCTAAACTCATCACCTTCTGTTGCTGAGTCTTTGCTAAAGGAAAATGTTAATGCTTGCGATTCGGAATTTCATTTTGAATATATTACCTGTAGAGATATAATTAAAACCTTTCACACTTTAAATGTAAAAAAGACTGCAGATCTGTGGGGTAATTCTGTAGAAGTTGCTAAGTCAATTATTGACATTGTAGCACCTACTCTAGCTCTTATCTTTAATAGTTGTATTGACAATGGGGAGTTTCCTGACCTTATGAAATATAGTAAAATAATACCTTTATTTAAATCAGGTAGTACATCAGACCCCACTAATTATAGACCTATTTCTGTACTACCTACCTTTAGTAAAGTTTTTGAGAAATTAATTTTAGACCAAATGCAAAGATTTTTTAATAAACATAAATTATTACATGGCAAACAGTTCGGTTTTACAAGGGGTCGTTCAACTACTGATGCCGGTGTTGAACTTTTAGGACATATTTATAATGCATGGGAAGATAAATGCGATGCCTTGGGCATCTTTTGTGATTTGTCCAAGGCATTCGATTGCGTTCTTCACGAAACGTTAATCAGGAAACTCCGCCACTACGGGATCCGGAATTCTGCTCTGGATCTTCTTACTTCATACTTGAGTAAAAGGATTCAAAGCGTTGACGTTAACGGAAAAAGATCACCCGGATCTATAGTAACAATGGGAGTCCCACAGGGCTCGATTCTTGGCCCTTTCTTGTTTCTTATTTATATTAATGACTTGCCGTACCTCATAAAGGATAATCATGATATAGTGTTGTTTGCAGATGACACTTCACTTTTGTTTAAACTTAAACGTGAGCAGTTGGTTAATGACGATGTAAATAGCGCGATCTCGAAAGTAGTTCACTGGTTCAATGTTAATAATTTGTTGCTAAACGAAAAAAAAACCAAATGCATTAAGTTTACGCTACCTACCGTTAGGCAGGTGAAAACTAATGTGTTGATAAAGGGCGAGGAATTGAATCCTGAAGACAGCACAGTATTCTTGGGCATAACTTTAGATGCTAAGCTTCAGTGGGGACCACATATAGATAAATTGTCAAAAAAACTAAGTTCCGCAGCATACGCTGTTAGAAAAATTCGTAATTTAACTGATATAGAGACTGCCCGTTTAGTGTACTTTAGCTATTTTCATAGTGTAATGTCGTACGGTATTTTATTGTGGGGAAATGCCGCCGATATTCAGACTATCTTTGTTTTGCAGAAGCGAGCTGTTCGATCAATTTATAAACTAAGTCCGAGACACTCTCTCAGAGAAAAATTTAAAGAGTTTAATGTGATGACTGTGCCCTCTCAGTATATTTATGAAAATCTTTTATATGCCCATAAAAATATAAAATTGTTTAAAAAATACAGTGATATCCATAATATAAATACGAGGAAGAAACACAAATTTGTTGTACCTACAACAAGGCTCAAGAAAATAGGTGGCTCGTTCAGATGCCAATGTATACGCTTTTATAATAAACTACCAAGCCACGTTCAAGATCTAAGCCTTAATAAATTCAAATCATTCATTAAACGTAAGTTGTGCCAGAAAGCCTTTTATACTGTTAAGGATTATATTGAGGACAAAAAGGCTTGGGATTGAGTTGCTTCCAATTTTTACATTTTGAATGTTTTTATTTATTTATTTATTTTTTCTATATGCACATTGACATTAATTAATGAATTTTATATAAACATTGACATTTGCTTACTTTGTAAAGTATTATATTATTTTAATTATTGTGCATGTGAAGACAATGTGGGTCATTTTATGATTATTTTTTTTGTTTAATTTTTAATATTCTCCTTGTTCTGTTAGTTTTTTTTCTAGGTCTGGCAGTTTGAGTAATTTATGTGGCCTACCCAAATGTCCTTTCTTTGGTATTGTTCGTCGAATCGTTGAGCTCCTTAAGTTTTGAGTTGAGCTGCACGATTTCTGACAAATGCTTGCACTGACTGGACAGGTCCTCTCAATCTGTGTGGTTCTTTCCTCAAAAGACCATCTCAGACATTGATCTACATGGTCTTCATATAACCTGACCAAGATTATGTCTGGACTTTAAAAGAGACGGTGACCTCTGAGTTTTTTTCGGCCTTTCTTCTCAGAGTAGTCAGATAGGAAACGCCGACCTCATCTAGTTTTATAAAAAATATGAATGACGTGTAAAAGTGTTTGTGCAAACCTACTTACAAAATAAAAATCATTTATCATTTATTATTATAACAGCAATAGAAGAATATTATCATTTTATTAGGGATAGGTAGAAACTCGAAAAAAATTGGTCACACCAACCAATAACCATCAACATTCAACATCATTCAATTTTTCCTCTATGATTAGCATCCATCAATTCCATCTCAAAAAGGTGGCATCCATAAAGGTTACATCAATGGGTATAATAATAATACGGGAGAAGAGAGCCCTCTTGTGCCATTTCGATGCATCCAAATTCGACGAGTCGCCACCTGCATTTCTTAACGGGAACTAAGGCAGGAATTTCTATACATACAGGGTACTGGCATCCATCGACGTGCAACCGCTTACCATGGATTCAGTATATGATTCTGGACCCCCCAGCGTTGAAATTTTTCGTAGGCTTTTTCTTAATTTTTCGTTCTTTTCTGCAATTTTTATTATTGTAACCCGTATAAAATCATGATTTCTATCTAACCCAATGAAATTTTTAATTAAAAAAATAGTAATTTCACTTAAAACAGCAATGTAAATAAAACTCGAAAGGGCTACCTGATCAGCTGTTTGCATAAGTTCATTTGCGAGGTCAACACTGGCTTAGTACCTACGCTATTCGTTTTCAAATGCCGACAAACGGACTGCGGCGGCGGCGGCGCGGCGGCGGCGCGGCGGCGGCGCGGCGGCGGCGCGGCGGCGGCGAGCGGTCTCGTAAGAAGCTATGCGACGTATCCCAATGAATCTAACAGACGCGTCACATGAGGCGTTTTAATCATCTACATAA
Source organism: Gortyna flavago (assembly GCA_963669345.1). Lineage (NCBI taxonomy): Eukaryota > Metazoa > Arthropoda > Insecta > Lepidoptera > Noctuidae > Gortyna > Gortyna flavago. Next base: position 14,718,800 of record OY770126.1, read on the forward strand.
ATGAATGACCCATTTACTACTTTTATTTTAGATTCATAATGGGGATAATTATTTTTCTAAAGCTTCATCGATTTAAGTAAAGAAGATTTAAAAAAAACGCGTAGAAGTGTACTGATAGTCACGTAATTTTTCATTTTTTTTAATCATCAACATTAATTTTAGTTTTGAATGCAATTCAACAATGTAATTTACTGTTTCATTAAAAAATAATACATCCATTTTCGCAATTAATTTCGTGAATAGGTACCTAGGTACAACTAAATGTGTTTGTACACTCTATCATTTTGTTGATCTGTGTTCGGTGTAGGCACTGTATTCACAGAATAAATACAAGTACTAACTGTCGGCAGCAAGTGCAGCAAATTGAAAGAAAGATCAGCTAAGTACCTCTCTTTTGATTTCGCCGATTTTATCGGATTTTTGCCAGTTCCTAGATTTCGTTGATCGCAAACGGGCGTGCTGTTTATCCCGAATTTGTGATCTTAGCGTAGTTTTTAAAATCAAAAGTAATTTTCTTTCTCTGTGTGTGTGTGTGTCATGTGTGTTTGAGAGTGACGTTCAAAATGCCTTCCAGACCTGAACAATTCTTCAGGCACCAAACTCGATGGTCGGTAAATGTGTGGGCCGGTATTTATAAAGACCGCGTGATTGGACCCATTTTTCTCCCTGAACGACTAAACGGGCCACGATATCACGAGTTCCTAAAAACAACTCTCAAGGAAATAATCGAGGAGGTGCCTGTGCTCCAGTTCCGCGAGACATGGTTCCAACACGACGGCGCGGCGCTCCCCCACACGTGACCCTTCCTGTCCGAAGCTGCCTCACCGAATCTTTTAGAGACCGGTGCATTGGAAGATTCGGTCCACAACCATGGCCCGCTCGCTCACCGGACTTGACTCCATTAGATTTTTTTCATTGGGGTTACGTCAAGGATAAGGTGTTTATGACCGAGTGCGATACCGCAGCAGAAATGAGAGATCGCATTGTGAATGTGTATGCGACGTGTCCAGGATCCCACTTTTTTGCCCCGTGTCCACGTTGAAACTCTGCGTTGCGCTCAGATCTGCGAGCGGGTTGGTGGCGGCCACTTCCAACCCTACCTACACCCTATCTCATTAGGAATGAGCGAGATTAAGGTAAGTTCATCAATTGAACATTACTGGATCGCTAAGTTCTTATCAAGCATCTTTTTTGTTATCAATCCTCATCCGTATCGCTATTTTATGGGAATAAGCTTATTGTTATCGGTTATCAAGACTAATTAAACATGATTTTATGTGGTAGGTACCTATCAATGTTGTCGTTAGGCGATATTTCGTAGGTACGTTCACGTTCGTCCGGTCGCGGCGGGCGGCGGGCGGTGCGGCGCGGCGGCTGCGGGGCGGGCGGCCGCGCCACAGATTTGTATGTGTGTGTATCCGCGGAGCGTTTTAATCGCGTTGTTTGCAATACATTGCGCGCTCAAAATTGTTAATTTTTTTAACCGGTCATTACCGAGATGAATGACTTTCGTAATTTAATTTATGGCATCAGGTATAACCTTTTCACAACGTTTGCGCGTCGATGTCCCTGCCACCCTGTATATATATATACCTACTTACGTATAGGTTTTAGTACTCTTTGTGTAGATGTATAATATGTATATGTGATCATTAAAATTTTCTTGTTTTCTTTGCAAATAACAACTGTGTTTACGTCGTATATCGATTAAAATGCGATTTGCGAATATAATGATGATACATTTACCTACTAAATTACAATCATTAGAATTTAATAACTGAAGGAGTTAATATTTATAGTTTAATGATCGTGATTCAGTGAGTAAACGAGTCATCGTTGTATTAGCGAATTGCATTTTGATCAACATACGATGTGAATACAGCTTCTATTTGCAAAAAACACAAGAAAACTTGACTTGAATTTCGACAGCTACAAAAATTTGATTGGACACAAACAAACACAAACAACAAACAGCAATGATATCATTGACTGGACAGTATGAAATATAATAATGTGATAATTTTGATGGATTATATAACAATTATTCTCTAGAAAAATACTTTTTATTAAATTAGTTAATAACTTAGTTATTTGATTTCCAAATTTTATTAAAATCGGGATTGCAGAGACATCTATCGATAATTATGAAACTAATAGTTTCTTGTTAAGTAAAGTAGATGGCGGCTCTTCGTTAACTGAAGTGGTGCTTGTTCTAACTGTCTCCCCCCTGGGTTACATGCTCTGTGGCATCCATTTTCTCAGCGACTGAGCTTGCTATTAATAGTGGAGGGTCGTTGTCGAATTTTTGACGAACGAAACGCAACCGTTTTCCCGACGACGAAAACGGTTGCAGAAAACGGTCGTCGTTGTGTTATGTTTCGTCCTTCAAACCAGTTGTGGTTTGAAGGACGAAACATGGACGAAACTTATCTAACATGGAATAGAATTGCGATTTCGTTTTTGAACGACTGTTTTGTAAACGAAAACGAACGCGAAACGAGAGACGACGCGACGTCGCAACGGAAAAATGTGATAGAGTTGAACCATTGCATTCTCGACTGTATTTTCATAGTCGTAAAATCAGGGCTTGTTAACGTTACCAAATAACAAAATAATAACCGTTAAGTAACGTTAATTTCAATTTGATACCTTAATAACGTTCACAAAAATGTAACGTTACTTGGTCACATTACCAGTAAAGTAACGTTAGCGTAACGTTACCGCAAATACATCAGTAACGTTATATTTACCGTTAATTTAGCTACGTTGCCGTTCCGTCTGTTTACATTTTTGTGCGCTCGCGCGGGCGCCTCGCTTAGCATTGGATTAGATGCACTGTTGCCGCTCGGCCACGCGCTAACCGCGCCGCCTGCGCCGTCGCCACGTAATACGTAATACGTGTCGCGGCGTAATACCATGACGTTCGACCTTCGCAATTTATCACCCTAAAGTAGGCATGCCTACTCAAATCCAAACGAGTATGAATGTTAAAATCGTAATTTGTAATTCGTTCGTAATTTGGCCGTACGAAGAAAGAAAGGGATGGATATTGAGATTGGCGATAGTGAGATAAAAATGAAAATCCAAGATGGCGGCTGCACAATTTTTTTTTTATCATGGGTTTCGTTTTCATAGTTTTTAAGGGTGCTGAAGCCAATAATGAGGTCAAAATGAAAATCCAAGATGGCGGTTGTAATTTTTTTATAATTATTCATCATGGGTGTCGTTTTTATGGTTTTCAAGGGTGCTAAAGTCGATAGTGAGGTCAAAATGAAAATCCAAGATGGCGGTTGTAATATTTTTTTAATTTTTCATCATGGGTGTCGTTTTTATGGTTTTCAAGGGCGCTAAAGCCGATAGTGAGGTCAAAATGAAAATCCAAGATGGCGGCTGTAATTTTTTTATTTTTTTTTTCATCATGTGTGTCGTTTTTATGGTTTCCAAGGGCGCTAAAGCCGCAAATTCCGTGGTAGTTAGACGTTGGACGTTGGCGTTAGACTATTAATTCCTGCATGTCTAAACAACAATTGTAATAACCATAAATAAGAACAATTAATTACCTTGATTATTGTCTTCTGCATGAAGTACGCCACATCATAAATGTAAAACAAAAAAACACAAAACAGCCGCTACCTTTATTCTATGTAGATCTTGAGCACAAACACAACAACAAAGAAATCTTTAAAATCAACAGAATGAATTACGTAAAAGTTTCATTTGAAGCACCATACAAAAAACTGGACATTTTACAGTGTAAAAGATGTCAAACATTCGGACACGCAAAAAACCAATGCAACAGACCATTTAGATGTGTAAAATGCGGGGAAGAACACTCAACAACAAGCTGTTTAAAAAGACCGGACACCGAGGCAACTTGTGCCAACTGCCAAGAAAAACATCCAGCAAGTTACAAAGGCTGCACAAAATACAAACAGTACAAAGACCTACTTACGAAAAACAAGACAGGAAAGGGCAAAGAAACTAATGAAAACACAAACAACATAACACAAAATCAATACCGCAAAACCCCAACACAAACTGTACAAGAAAAACATCAAACTAAGAACCTCTTCAATCACTCGAAACCAAATATCACATACGCACAAGCGACAAAACAAGAAAACTCAGCAGGATCATTAACCGACATCAAGGACCCAAATAATTTTGGGGAAGTACTGGACGCCATGTTCAACAAATTTCAAAACATAATAAATATTATGTTAGACAACATGATGTATCGTATGATCCAATTAATCACAAGCCTTATAAAACACCCCTAAACCTTAGAATAATCACCTGGAATGCCAACGGGCTGACAGAACGTCGACAGGAACATGAACTGTTCTTGAAACTTTAAAGAGTTGACGTGGCTTTAATCTCGGAAACAAGGTTCACGCAAAAAACCCATTTCAGACTTAAAAATTACATGGTGTACGCTACAAACCATCCTTCTGGTAATTCACATGGAGGAACTGCAATCATAATTAAAGAGAACACCAAACATTATTTTTTTGGGGAAAACAGAACTGAAAAAATACAAGCAACTTCAATCAGGATCCAGGATAACAATATAGAAACAACAGTGTCTGCTATCTACTGCCCACCTAGGCATGTTATTACAAGAGATGAGTTCAAGAATTACTTCAACACTCTAGGAAACAGATTTATTTGCTGTGGCGATTGGAACGCAAAACACGCCTCCTGGGGCTCCAGACTAACCTCGCCACGGGGTCGACAACTCTATATAGCCACGAACGAACTTAACCTATATTGCGCTTCACATGGTATTCCTACATACTGGCCTGCGGGCCCACAAAAGGTACCAGACCTATTGGATTTTTTCATCACCAAAAATATCCCGCTTGGACAAATATATGTAGAGGAATGTACTGACCTGTCGTCAGACCATACACCAGTAATTATCAATGTTCACTCTAAAGCCATTCTAACTGAGTACCCACAAAGACTGTATAACCACATAACAGACTGGGGCAGATACAGAACCAAAATATCAGAATCCATTAACTTGAACTTGCCATTAAATAATGTAGATAGCGTTGAAACAGCTATCGAAACGCTCAATAAGCTTATTCACATAGCGGCCAAAGAATTTACGCCTTTTTCAAGACCAAAAACAACACAAATTGCCCACTATTCTAAAGTAATAAAGGATAAAGTAAATGAAAGAAGACTGCTGCGGAAAAAATGGCATTCTACGAAATATCCCTATTAATAAAAAAGTTTTCAACATGGCCTCTGAGGAACTTCAACAAATGATCTGCCAAGCAGAAAACGAGCGTCTACAAAAACAATTAGCAGAACTTACTCCTAATAAAGACACCAACTACTCTCTATGGAAGATAACAAAAAGGCTCAAATGACCGAAAGAACATATACCACCCATAAAAGCTCCTGATGGCAAGTGGGCAAAAACAGATCTTGAAAAGGCCCAAGTATACGCGCAACACTTAAAAACTTTCAGCCCCTTACCAAGCAAAAATCCTGAACACGACAAGGAAGTCTCCGAATATATGGACGCACCACTGCAAATGAACCTACCACTAAAAAGTGCAAGCCCCAACGAACTATGGAGAGAAATCCTAAAACTAGAAAAGGGTAAAACACCAGGCTATGACTTAATCGACGCACAACTTCTCAAGCAGCTGCCTAGAAAAAGCATAATTCACATCGCGGCCATCTACAACGCCTGCCTAAGACTAGCAATTTACCCCGCTCAGTGGAAAATTGCGCAGGTTATAATGATACCCAAACCAGGCAAACCGCTCCACGATGCAAGCTCCTACAGACCAATAAGCCTACTCCCCGTGTTGGGTAAACTCTTCGAAAAAATATTGCTGAACAGGATGCGCCCCTATCTACCGGAAGTTATTCCTCTTCACCAGTTTGGCTTACGAGAGAAACATGGAACTATTGAACAGATACACCGTATTACGGATACTATAAGTCGTGCACTAGAATGCAAACAGTTCTGCTCTGCTGTCTTTCTTGACATTAGCCAGGCGTTCGACAGAGTGTGGCACGAAGGACTTCTCTTCAAACTTAAAAAGTTACTGCCTCACTCTTTCTTTCCGATTCTACGATCGTACATACACAGTAGATGCTTTGAGGTGAAATTTAACAATGAAGTTTCTTCTTTAAATGAAATTTGCTCAGGAGTACCACAAGGAAGCATATTGGGACCCATCCTATACTTGCTTTTTACCGCAGACCTCCCAATGCACGCTGATACTATAACTGCCACCTATGCAGATGATACAGCCCTTTTGTCGGAACATGTGGATCCGGCTATAGCATCAGCCAACATACAAACCCACATCCATGAAGTGGAAAAGTGGCTAGATAAATGGCGTATTAGGGTTAATCAAGGAAAATCTGCTCACGTGACCTTCACCCTGAGAAGGCAGACTTGTCCCCCAATACGACTTCATAATGAAGAGGTTCCTCAAGCTGAAGGTGCCAGATATTTGGGTATGCATCTGGATAGAAGACTCACCTGGAGAAAGCATATCTGGACCAAGCGTAAACAGCTGGATACGAAAGTCAGATCAATGAACTGGCTGATAGGTCGCAAATCAAGCCTGTCACATGAAAGCAAGATAGCTATCTATAAGACCATTCTCAAACCAATCTGGACTTACGGAATCCAGCTATGGGGTACTGCTAGCAATAGCAACATAGAGATTCTTGAAAGATTTCAAAGCAAGACACTGAGAACCATGCTAGATATACCCTACTATGTAAGCAACAAATATATACACGAGGACCTAAGTATCACTACCGTCAAACAAGAGATCGCTAGATATAGTGAAAGCTATCAGACGAGAATATCAACTCATGTCAATGAACTGGCATCCAAACTAGAAGGCACAGGAAGTATTAGACATTCCCGATTGAAACGGCATAGTGTCTCTACACTTACCGTGAGATTTGGTGACATATGATAAAAGGGATTCATAGGAATTCCTTACGCTATTAAGACATAGATCGAGATAGCTCATCTGAATGGCTTATTGTGTTAACACAGATTGCCAAGTTACTGTATTCATAATAATAAAAAAAAAAAAAAAATTGTCTTCACTCATCTTGATGTTGGATAAATTATCTTATCAGTTAGGTATCTCACTTATTACTTCTCACGCGTAAGAATCGGCAATGTTTTGATCGGCACGGCATCACAGAGCGGGGCGACGGCGGGTGGCCTGCCCCCGCGCGTCTCGTCCCCCTCTACTTCAAACTCACTAGATTAACCGTTCTAAAAGTATCGATAAAATTAACGTTAATAAACAACTAACGTTAATAATGATTACCGATAAAATGGAGCTAAAATAACGTTAAATCCATTAACGTTATTTTAATATTAACGGTAACGCTGTCAAATCAAGGAAACGTTATGAAAATTTTACCGGTATTTAAAGCCCTGCGTAAAATAAAAAATCGCAACAAGTAATTCGAAGACTGGTTTTTGCAACGAAGACTGTTTGAACCCAGGACGTAAAATGGTTGCATCGTTGCAGAAGGCAAAACGGTTTTTGGAAACGGTTCGTCGTCGCAACGCTCACGCCTAGCTACTATTATTTTATCTGTGGCGACGGACGTAACACTTCATCCCACAGAGTACTTTTATTCTTCCGAAAAGCGAAAAAACCATAGTCATTCATCAAATGTTTGTTTGAATTTTGTTTTAGATTTCTATTACGGACTTTAGTAGCAGTCAGATAATTCTTACGAAGTACGTATTTGACTCAGGTAAATTGCTTAATTTTAAAATTATGATTCGAATTTGCTTCATTTTGTTTTGGATCAGGATGGAACCGTTTGAGTGATGTTCGTTTAGTCTTAAATTTTTTTCTTCTATGTTTTAGCATCATGTCGGCAACTGCATTATTCGGTAATACTTCTGGCTTAGGCGGTAGTTCTGGAGGCAACAAGCATCTGGTAGAATTTCGTGCCGGAAGAATGACTCTAAAAGGTCGTATGGTACATCCAGATAAGAGGAAGGGTCTTTTGTACGTGTATCAAGGAGAAGACTCATTGATGCATTTTTGTTGGAAAGACCGTACTACCGGCGAGGTTGAGGATGACTTGCTAATATTTCCTGATGACTGCGAATTTGTGCGGGTGAACGAATGCACAACTGGCAGAGTTTATGTCCTAAAGTTCAAGTCATTTTCTAAGAAGTACTTTTTCTGGATGCAGGTAAGAAATGCAGCTAGTCTCTTATTTTTAAATTTTGCTTTATTGCCCCAAATGTAAATAATGATTGTAAAAATAGTGTTACTAAACCAACAACTCAACAAGGTAATGAAAAATGTTTCATTTAGTATTGCTTGCTAAATGTATTATTTTGTGTTGGGTCACATGCAAAAAGACATAAAAATGTGCTTCAGACCACGTCATGAATGTCGTAAAGTACCACGATTATGGATACTTCAGTCACTACTTTCCATTTAAATCATGATTATTTGCATCATTTCATTGCATCTGCTAATGAATAAAAGGGTGTGCATAGTCCCAGCGGAAAATTGTTGTATTTCTTAATTTTTGTTTAGCAGATATTTAGTGTATGATGTCGTATAATTGTGTATGGTAAGTACAAATTTGTACATCCTACCATTGGGGAGCTATTCAATAAAAACTGTTTCTGCTGGGACTACGTCATCCCAGCGGAACTTTCTTTTTTCTATGGATGTACAAGAAAAAAATTACACGCAATAATTAGTGTGTAACAAGAGGTAAATGTGAATGTTTAAATGAAATTTGTGTGTCATAAAACTGCGAAGATAATCAAGTTACCGCTGCGCTGATGGTTGGCTATTTGATAAAAATCATATGAAACTGTTTAGTGCAGAGTTGTAATTTTTTACGCACGTTGCTTTGAATTTGTGTGTAATATTTGTGAAAACAGAGTTTGAAAAAACATACCGTTCATGAGATATTACACGTTAAAGTAAAATAAGGTTTTTAGGTCTAAATATGTAAAATAGGAACTCTAGAGCCTAACTTAAAACGTTTATTTGTATCTTGTAACACTACAATGTCTTGCCAAGTTTCATTTATGTTCTCTTAGTAATTAATGAGCAATGGCATAATTTACTACGACTGGACCACTAATTGTATGACATCCGATTGTAGGACTTTTTAATGGAAAAGCAAAATGAAACATATACAGATATTTATGCACCTATTCACATGTAAAATTTCAACTCATTACGCTAAATAATTAAAGAGATATAATAAAAAAAACTTTTTTACAAAAAAAAAACTACAAAGTGGTAAATAACTTTTATTTCGGAAGTCGGTGTCGTTGGTTCTGTATTTTCGTTTATCGTCTGTTTTCTGTATCGTCGCGTGTGCAGCCTTAATGGTTAAAGCTACATAGAAATCATTTATGACGGAAATGTTCTACATAAAATTATCTAAAAAATATCCCACAACAGCATAAATGTCTATCTTTTATGGTTGACTCACAATAACACGTGTAACTCCCGATAGCTTAGCAGTTCGGAGCTTTCTGATTATATTTGTTTACTCTTACGTTTATAATACTCTCACTCATCCCTAATTAAAAGAAGTTAATATTATTACCTATTCAATAAAAAAATAATCATAGTAATCTGTATAGAAACACCAAACTTATACATGAAATACGCTAATAAGCCATCGCGCCGTCGCGCGTGAATACTGAATCATGCCATAAGGATTATTTTTGTGTAACGGTTGCCGCGCTCGACGCGGGTCGTGGCGGTAGGGTATAAAAAGGCGGGAGGTCCGAAAGCGCGAGCTTCATTCAATATTTGGCTGTTGATGCGTTCAGAGCGTTCGACCTTATTGACAGACAATAATTGCTTATCAGCGCGACTTTTAGTCTTTAAATAGTTTATTAAAATTTCTTTTTGAAACTTATTATTTGCGGTTGGTTCAGTAATCGGGTGTAGGGATCGAACCGCAAAATTAAGTTTGTTTTTTATTGTATATACTTTTCCGGGATAAAAAGTACAAAGTGTGGTGCCCAGGATATTAAAGAATAATTATACCAAGTTTCATCGTAATCGGACCAGTACTTTTTGCGAACACCTGATACCTGAACAAACAGACAGACAGACAGACAAAAAAATTTTTAATCACATTTTTGGGTTTGGTGTCGGTCTAGTAACACCCCCTGCCATTTATTTTTTTGATATTTTCAATGTACAGAATTTTCACTTCTACAGATTTATTATAAGTTTAGACAACAAAAGAAATTCAAATAAACTATTTAAAGACTAAAAGTCGCGCTGATAAGCAATTACTGTCTGTCAATAAGGTCGAACGCTCTGAACGCATCAACAGCCAAATATTGAATGAAGCTCGCGCTTTCGGACCTCTAAACGGAAGCCTAAAAAATGGAGCAACTTCTCCCGTTTTCCCAACATTTCCTTTCACTGCTCTGCTCCTATTCATTGTAGCGTGATGAAAAGTATACTATAACCTCCCCAGGAGTATGAAGAATAATTAAAACACCTAGACCCGGAACAAATACTTGTAGGTCGTACAAATATTTCTTCCGTGCGGGAATCGAACCCGCGACATGCTGCGCAGCAGTCAATCGTTCAACCACTGCGCAAACCGTGTCGTCAATTATCATTGATCCGTCTCTGGTCTTCATCATCAGCTCTACTTTACGAAATGATGATTTCCGAGAGCAAATGCTCAAGTTACTCTAAAAAATATCCAAATCGCTATAGGTTTGTCAATAAAATTTGAGGGCTTCCCTCGATTTCCATGGGATCCTCTCATCAGATTTCAACTTGCTGACAATGGGACCACCTTGGGAGTACACCCTTTCAAACAATAAAATAATTTTCAAAATCGATCCACAATTGACAGAGAAATCGGTGAACATACAAAAAAAAACAAAAATAAAAAAAAACATACATAAAGTCGAACATATAACCTCCTCCTTTTTGGAAGTCGGTTAAAAATACCAGCACAACCGAAATACATGGATAAACCGACCAAGTTTGAATAGCTACAAAAAAGCGGCCGTGCAGTATAAAGAGATAACATTCTAAAATGTCCAGTATAGTATCGTTATTGTGTTTAGTTTCGTACTGGTGCGTACACAATAGTTTAGCAAAAAATAAAACAACTACATTACCTAACTTTGTACTCTTTAGTCAATGACTAATTAAAAACAAAAAAAAACTGCATAATTAACAAAAACAAGTAATAATAACATACCCACATTGATAATATAAAGAATCAGTTTAAAAAAATTGGTACTTAACAAATATATTGCTCATATAGGTAGGTATAAGTAAATCTTAGGTTTTACTAGTTTTTCGGGAGTTGGTCTTCTCGTTCGAGGTTTTACAGAAACAAATATGTCATACAATCACAGGGTGCTTACTCTCGAATATAATTCCGATAGATCGACATTGGTCAAACGTCAGTTGGTTGAGTTAAACGTCAGGGATTGGCTAGACTCGAGTCCAACCAATCCCTGACGTTTGACTGATAATTCCAATGTCGATCTATCGGAATTATAATCGAGAGTAAGCACCCAGATCAGTAACAATTGACTCAATTGTGAAAGTAGATTTGTAGTGTAGTGTAGTACCTACCTACCTACGTTCTAGCGCATAATCATATAATTGGTAACCATGCACTGGAATTACAGACGTCGTATTTCTACATTTTTTTTAAAACGTACCTATACAATGATTATCCTTCACGCCGCGCTGTAGAGTGAAATTGCCCACACAGGATATTAGCCCTTAATTTATAGTAGTCTAGTATTTGTAGAGGTGAAAGCCGCATGAATGGGGTGGCACACCGGTGTGTCGGCGGGGCTTGAAGGTTGGCGAAATGTGACACACCCGGTCTGTCACCGGGGCTTTATCGGAAATGCATTTGTTAATACAGATGCAATTATTGTAATAATTTCGTAAGTTTAAGAAAAAAAACAAGTGACCTACTATTTCTATCACGAAAGTTATTAGTTACTTACAAGTAGTATTTAATAACTTGAATAAGTTCAAGAATTGTGTGCCCGCCTGTACCAATCTAATAATGGTACGTACAACACTGGAAATTTTAGAATGTTATCTTGGGTGTATCCCACTATTTCTATTAGGTATTTCTATTGATAGAAATACTGGGCCTGATTCAGACTGATTGCCCCACTATTTCTATTGCTGTCGGCTGCGACAAAAAATCGCTGCATTACCTCTTATGACGGCGTGCACATAGAAACTATTTGAGAGTATGTGGTGGAGCATTATTAAAAAAAATTGCAGATTATTAATTTGATGTCACTTAGGCTGGCTGGACAAATCTTCAAAATAGGTCGCATTTAACAAGGTCAATAGGGCATTTTATGTGACGGCTAAACACCCTTATTTCAGAATTTGTGACGTTACAGAATCTTAGATACTCGATCGAAAACGTGTCCAGCCATCTTGAAAAACCACTTTTCACTGGTCTCTCAATCTCGGTAACGGAAGTGATTTTGACGACTTTTTGCATATCTACGGGCGTCACATAAATTTGTGACAGGCATCGAGCTAAAAGTTTTGTGATACGTACAGCGGTTTAGTAGAAAAATGCAAAAATCTGTGCCCAGCCAGCTTGAATTTACGAATAAAACTTTTGGCTGGCACTTCCGAATCTCAACAACGGGAGCGTTTTCGAATATGAGGAACCATATTCGAAAACGCTCCCGTTACGCGCCGTACTGGCCAGCAAATTGCAAAAAACGTAAAAAAAAAAGAATTTCGCGGGCTACCCTGGCGCTTTCACCTTAAGAACGATGTTTTCTCAGCGCCATCTATTAAAATCAAATACAAAGCAGGCTGCTACCGGCCGATTAGTCGATTAAAAAAAATCCTTTATTTATGTAAAAATTATGATCACCTCACAATATTAATGGATGTTTGTATGGGAAAACTTAAATGATCAATATCTTTGAAACTACTCAAAGTTTCTCCTTCACAAATTCAGTAAATCATTATCGTCCCCGTCACAAAAATTTTAACATATGTCGAAGGCCGTAGATCATCACGCAGCGGAGATACATGTGTCCAGCCAGCTTAAACTCAGGTTGGCTGGACATTAAGTTTTTCTTTATTTCTCGTAAACCCTCAGATGTGACGACGTTAGTAAAGGAACCATGTTCGAAAACGCTCCCGTTGTTGAGATTCGGAAGTGCCAGCCAAAAGTTTAGCCAGGGTAGCCCGCGAAATTCTTTTTTTTTTTTACGTTTTTTTGCAATTTGCTGGCCAGTACGGCGTGTAACGGGAGCGTTTTCGAATATGGTTCCTCATATTCGAAAACGCTCCCGTTGTTGAGATTCGGAAGTGCCAGCCAAAAGTTTTATTCGTAAATTCAAGCTGGCTGGACACAGATTTTTGCATTTTTCTACTAAACTGCTGTACGTATCACAAAACTTTTAGCTCGATGCCTGTCACAAATTTATGTGACGCCCGTTGATATGCAAAAAGTCGTCAAAATCACTTCCGTTACCGAGATTGAGAGACCAGCGAAAAGTGGTTTTTCAAGATGGCTGGACACGTTTTCGATCGATTATCTAAGATTCTGTAGCGTCACAAATTCTGAAATAAGGGTGTTTAGCCGTCACATAAAATGCCCTATTGACCTTGTTTAATGCGAGCTATTTTGAAGATTTGTCCAGCCAGCCTGAGTGTCATTTAATTTGTTCTCCATTTATTTTTTTTGAATACCGAGAACTCGTGTTTTAATTTTAATCTATTCATTAAAAGTGGTAAACTTTTTAAATAACATAACTGCGTTTTTTTGTCGCAATAGAAATAATGGGATATAATTTGAAAAAAATGCTGGTCCCACTTTTTCTATTTTGTATTTCCATGGAAATAGTGGGATACACCTGATAATTTTCCGCTGGGACTACCCACACAATAAAAGGTAATTGTTCTATTTTGAGTCTGGATTTGTGCCTCGTAGTTGGCAATAGGCTCACTCCTATTACATGGAGTGCAATGTGGGTGTAATATAGGTGCACTTCTGCCTAATTCTTCAGGTATTACAGGCGTGATATTATCTTTTTATTTTTCAAATTTTTAGCCTGTACTTTCCCGCTGCTGGGCAAAGACCTCCCCCAAATCCTTCCTGGAACCTGTTCCCGTGCCACCTCGAACCAGCCGTCGCGGTATGAGTCCAGGCCAGCTCGTCATCTCTTTCTGGGCCGGCCTCGGCCGTCTGTTATCTTATGTTTTATGTAATTGTTTTATAGGAACCCAAGACAGATAAAGATGATGATTACTGCCGCCGCATCAATGAGGCTTTGAACAATCCTCCAACATCTGGGGGACGAGGTGGTGGTGGCAGTGGTGGACAGGATGGAGAGCTACAAAATATACTGAACAACATGTCTCAGCAACAACTCATGCAACTTCTTGGAGGAGTTGGCCAAATTGGAGGACTGTCCTCTCTTCTGGGCACTATGGGGTAGCTAAAAATACCAGACATAATTTAATAAACTATATAGTAATGTCTTTAGCATATTATCATCCTAAATCTAATCATCACTCCAAGATTATCAGTATTACCCTGTAGTTGATACTTTGTACATACTCTCTTTTCCAATCATTTACTTCAATATTTTCTAATCAATATTTTTGAAGAAAAGATCGCATTACAAAAAGTTTACCTAGGTTCATATAATATGTTAACAAGACAATACAATAGTTTCAGCTATGTCTTGCTATTGAGGCAAACAAAATTCTGTCTTGCGAGTGCTGGCCAATCCTTACTGTAGGAGACAAGCTCGACCTGCCGCGCTGGCATCGTGCGTTTAGTGGGACCTAATCGGTTGTTCTCTTAGCCCAATTATTGTCATCTGACATATCCGGCCCAGTCCCACTAAGGCCTGAGTTCACCAACATTCAAACCATCGGTTAGATTTAAACAGTTGATTTATGTCAAATTTTGGAATTATGGAATAATTATGGAAGTTTGACATAAATCAACTGTTTAAATACCTAACCGATGGTTTGAATGTTGGTGAACTCAGGCCTAAGTTTAGCGGCTTTCTGGGTAATGTTTGTTATATTGGTTTTGGCATGCAGTATTGTTCTTTAGATGGTCAGAAATTCGAACCCCCAGGATACTGCGCTCCATGACTCGCTGGAAAACGTCGAGCTTGGACCTTTGCTGAAGTGTCAAAGTTTGACCACCATATGAGAATGGGGAGAATACACATGTCCATAATTCTCCATTTGAGACATTGTGGTAGATCTCCTTTTAGATCTTTCATTGACCAATAGCTCCTCAAGGCACTCTCTAATAATTAAGACGTGATATGTGTGATAATTATGTATAAAGAAGAGCTGTCTTTTCTTCAAAAAGATTGATTATTGTTCACATAAAACGCCGCCAACTAGCCCATACCTTATTGCTTTCTTCTTTTGTCATGTTCACCGCGAATAAACGTTTTTTTTTTTTTCTTTCTTTCTTTTTGTGTAAGGAGGTTAACTGATGTGACTGATTAAAGTCGCTTACTGGACCTATAACGCATAAAAAAAAGGTGTATTAACTATGACAATTTTTTGTCAGTAACAACAGCGGTAGCAACAGCAGCAACACTAGTGCTCGTCCGTCGGCAGGCAGTGGCAACAGCAGCCGCGGTGGTAGTGCACCGCGCACTAGCGAGCCGCGCACCGAGACGCGTGCCAGCGAGCCGCGCGCTAGCGAGCCGCGCACCAGCGAGCCCGGCGCCACGCGCACACCGGCGCGCGCACGCGACGTGCCCGCGCCCACCGCTACTCCGCCCAATACAGCTACCGCTGCGCAGCCACGTGGTATGTCATAATCGAATACCTTTTTTACTTTTCACTATTTCATCTTAAAATTAGATTAGTTTTCAAAGCCAATTCCAAAAAAAAAACTTTTAATGTCCATTTCTAGTCATATAAATACAGTCTGTTTAGCTTTTAAGACCAATGTAACAGATTGGCACAAAACAGAAAGGTACGAAGTCAATCACATGTATGTAGGTACTTCACTTTTCATACCTACGCTCGGCGGTCGCGCTTGGGTTGTCAACTTTGGCTTATGCACAAAAAACTATCGTGGTAGTGGCACTCGTGTCTAGTTGTTTGATTTATTGTTGTTAAAGATTTTGCAATTTTCACTATAGAAAATCCCTAATAACTTCTAAACGGATTACCCTATTTATACAATTTATTTTGCCCTATCCGTTTTAGACCTAAACCTATCAAATGACACTAAAAAAACACAATATGTACACAAACAAAAAATCATGTTTAAATTTATGTAATATTAGGGTCTCAAGCTGGGATGGCACCCGCGCTCGCACTGTGCCCTCCTGTTCCGAGAAGTCGTGTCCGTGAGCGGTGTCTATGTGTGCGTTGCTCGAGCGCACTTTGTGTGTAGATTGACTTCTGTACTCTCTGTATTTTGTGCCAAGGGGACGAAAAGACAAAACTAAAATGGTCACAGCATAGTTTTGTAACTGGCGGCTTAGTGTTTGAGTTGCGGGCACAGCCACAGCTAGTTAATGCTCCGTTTAAAACAGATGGTGCAGGCGGGCAGATCTACTTGTCAGACTTGCAGCGCTACTTCTCAGGGCTCGGCAACGCGCCGCCGGAGGGTGACGCCGGCGCGGCGGGCGCGCGCGTGGATCTGGCGGCGGCGCTGGCCTCGCCCGACGTGGTGACGACGGCTAGCGCGCCCGGCACCGCGCCGCGCCTGGCGCCGCACCTGCCGCCCGCGACGCCCGGCGCCGCCCAGGACGATGTAAGGACCACCCTGCTCTCACCGCAGTTCGCTCAGGTGAACCTTCACGTATAGCGTTCCAGTCCTCGGCTGCGGCATGTCGCCACCGGGACTCGTCTCGCGGCTGGCTTCTTATTTTATCGAGCGGTATGCGTTTCGCATATTTTTCTAACGCTTCCCCATACGTCTGGTGCGAGGTGCATGGGATTCCTGGCTTCGCTATGCCTCATATTTTTGAAAAATTTTACCTCTTTAACTGGGATTGTCTTATTAGGAAACCATTTAGAAGAAGAATAGGTAATCCTATTCTTCTTATAGTCATCAGAATTTGTAAGAAAATACCATGTCCTTTATTTCACCTTCAATGACGTCATCAAAGGCATTGCAATGAAAAAGACATTCTACCTTAAAAGACTTGAAAGAAAAAAAATCTCTTGTCTGTTTAGCATGTCAGAACATTTTGATTACTAAACTAATTGGACTTAAAGAATAATAAGAAGAATATACAATTTCCTTTTTTATAATAGCAAAAATGTTTTGGCAGAATTCAAAAAAGCTTTTTTTCACTTAGAACTTCTGGGAGAAATTGTGTAAAGTGAAATCTTCACAGTGTTACTTTTAAAGGTAAGTAATAATATTACCAATCAAAATGTGAGGTGAGAATTATAAATTAATGAGTCAGTCAAAACGAAAATATTTTATTGAATTCCTCTCCAATAAAGGATTATTTCCACCAAACGGCTTGTATCGATCGCATCATGAGCGACTACAGAATAATATTAGTTTTACATGCCAATGACGACGTCATCACTTTCATAATTTAAATAATCTAGGCAATCTTCAATCCAAATTATTATAGACTTGCCTATTGCTGACTATTGCATGTTATTACTAAGAAACTTTCATTTTATAATTTATTGTTTGAACTTACTCATTAACAGTGCATTAATGTGTGCCAAGTAAATCCTATGTAAATCTCTATTACTAACAAAAATAATACTACCTACCACTAATAAAGGACTAGATAAACTAAGAAGTTTCTCACCGTGTCTTGGAAATCCATCAGTGTACTGCGCTGATGTTGCATCAACATACTCCAATTTTTCATCGATTGTTTCCCCATGTAATCCCTTCAGGTGCTGAAACTTGAGCATTTGTGCGAATGTTACAACACAGAAAAATACAAGAACATTTTAGCGAGCAATCTATCGAGCGTTCTGGCGAGCATTCTAGCTAGCATTCTAGCGAGCATTGGTTCGAGCTTTTTAGATTAGTTTGCCACCATCTTCTATTTTTCTTTTTTCAATTCGGTTGTATTTTTTTTAATATAAATTATGAGTATAAATGCAGCACACGCGACCGTCATGTCTGACATCTTCGTGAAGAATATTTTTTATTTGACGAGCATCGACTAGAGCGTTCACTGGAATGCTCATGAAAATGTTCATAGCAATGTTTGGCTCTATGCTTGGCTCGGCTTGTTGTTCAGTTCGACAAATATAAAAACGGCGAATGCTCGATTTTCTGTTACAAGTGAATGCTCAAGTCTATCAGCACCTTTCCGTAATAGTCTGACTAGTCCTTGATATTCCAAAAAATCTGGAGCTGTTGTGGACCAACTGTTCAATGAAGTTATAACATGCAGCCTATTTAATAGGACTGTTACATAGTTCTAGTCTTGTGCAAAATAGTTAAAATGCACACTTCAATTTATTGAATATATTCAATTTGATTGTAAACAAAGTACAATGTTTGGTCCATAACGAATTTGCTTAATGAACACATCTATTAATGCTTAGTATTTATTCCAGGCTGCGAACCAATTCTCATCGGCACTGACTTCTGGACAAATGGGTCCAGTGATATCGCAATTTGGTTTGCCTTCGGAAGTAACAGCGGCTGCAAACACAGGCGATATGCAAGCTTTCTTTAAAGCGCTTGAAAACTCTTCAAATGCATCCGATAAGCCGAAGGAGGATGACAAGAAGAAAGAAGAGAAACGTAAAGATGACAAAGGCGACAAGAAAGATGACGACGCCGAAATGTCACTCGATTGATTTGGGATTTAATGTAGTCGCATCTTAGTTGTTTTTAAATGACACGAAGCTATGTATGCAAGTTTTGTTTTATATTCGTTAGCGATTTATTATTACATTGAAAATATAGATTTTCATTTTAATGTTTTGTTTTATTTTTTCACATAGCTTGCATTTACAAGGTCCGCCGCTCACCGCAAAAAATAATTTCTTTAGCTTAAGCGGCGTGGTCTGATGGCCGATTCCTATAATTTACGGACCGTTATTGGTTAAAATTAAAACTCTTGTATCTTTACTAATAATGAAGCAATGACCACATAGCTTTGCATAGTAGACCCTCCCATTTGGAAGTAGCTATCACAGGTAAAATTAGTTTACAAATCTATATATATATGCCCAGTTTGGCAATCAAAAATCCTACCATTGGTAAGCAAAACGATTCGTTTTTGTTTATAGGAACTGAGCATGAGAGATGGAATCGAATTCAGGCGCCGCCGGTGAACGCATGCTTTACATTTCACCCACCCACACACGCAGAATTCTCTTGATAATAAATATGAGCAATCGATTCGCCGCCGAAGCTGTCAGCCTGCACTTTTCTCTCATTTGTTTTTAGGGTACAAATCTAACTTAGAAAGATGTATTAATGATTCTTAAGATTACAATTATGTAAATACGTTCATGTTATAGTCGCAAATAAAATTTGATGAAGATACAACTTTGCACTGACCTAAAAATTGCCAAAACCGTAATAAAATTTGAATTTCGCGGTTTACCACTGCGCATTCACATTAATTCTATTCTCCATAGTCTGAACCATAGAATGAATGACAACACGATAGTTGTTCTGACTCCGATTTGGGATGTGTTTGCCCGTAGGAAAGAGTTTATTAATCGGGAATAAGGTTCAGCGTTCACTCCTTCACTCCGAAGTATTGAACTACTTTAGGCCGGGCCCATTTTTTGTTGACGGACTTGGGTTCGTATTACAGAACAATCCTCGAGTCCAGCTCGATCGTCAATCAGGCGATCTTTCTTTAGGTATAGAATCAGTAGTTGAACATCGTTCATATTCGAGAACTGTAATCAATTTATATGTCGCAGGGATATGATAAAAACAGGAATTTGATCAAATCACGGAGGATGATAAAATAACAACACGATTTTATCATTTCCCTAAGCAAATCTAGTGATTTGAACAAATCTCAAAATTGGTTCAGTGAAATGACAAAAATAACTTTTCTGTGGTATTTTAAAGGTTTATTTTGTAAGATTACCTACATAATTATAATAATCAGGTGTAGTACAATGCAATATTGATGTCAATAATAATAAAATAAACCAAATATTTCATTTTTATGTGGCTCTTGCATCCAATGTCGACGGAGCCCCGCTTCGCGGGCCGAACCTCGGGGTGCCCTTCGCTCGCTCTTGCATCCTACGTCACCTATCAACCGACCGCGACCATGCAACCGATGTTACCCGAAGTACGCACATGTTTTATTATCATTTCACTGAATCAATTTAGGGATTTGTTCAAATCACTAGATTTCTTTAATGGGATTTGTCAAATCACCTAAATTGAAAATGATGATGGATTGTTTTATTTGTTTCATTTAAATTGATTTATTTGTCATAAAATAAAGCAAACCCGTGATCTTGACAAGAACTGTATCATAAACCCAAACTAGTTTAGGTTTTTGATCAAAAATCTGGATTGTTACAGGTTTATGATGAAATTGAGTTTAAAATGTGTCATCCTCCGGTTTTCCATCAAAAACCTAATTTTATGAAAAACCCGCGACATGTACCTACTCAGCTGAAGCGAGACTCAAATCGAGCCTCAAACAGAGATGTGAAGTGTATTGTCTATGCATCAGCCTGTTTTCGTTTACGATTTATTTTATTTACCAACTATGTTCTGATCTTCACAGGATTAAACTTCACCATAAGAACCCAAATATTTAGGAAATCAGCGTTATTTTGTTAGTCCCGAATAGTACGAATTCCACATTTATTGAAGTTAAACCGTTTGAAGTAATTTTGTAAACAAAATTGATAGACCAGCGAAATTTAATTTATTAAAAAACCTTTGTAAAGTGATACAAGGATATTTTGAATGACATTGACAGGGGGCGTTTTCGGAAAACATATTTTTTTTTAACAGAAATTATGGTTTTACTTCCGATTTTGACCACGCGGTAAAAGAACCTTACAGCGTTGTATTGATATGATGCTAAATGTAAATAAAAATGTCAAAATATGTTTCTTTTGTATTATCATTATAAATATGCAGGACGAAACCTATATCAGTCAATTGGAAAAAAACCTACTAATATAAATTCTAAATTCTTTGAATCATTGTTGAATAAAGAAGACGGGTCACGGCCCATACAAAATTTACCCAGGCCCGGCGGAAAAGAAAAAAAGTTATCTCACATTTTTAGTATATTAATAATCTAGCTGCGCCCCGCGGTTTCACCCGGATAAGTGTTGATCCCGTGGGAATATCGGGATAAAAACTATCCTATGTCCTTTCCCGGGACTCAAACTGTCTCTATACCAAATTTCATCTAAATCATAGAAGAAGTGAGAAGGAATATGTGAGCTATTTGCTTTAAATTATAGCAGCATTTATAAAGAAGAAGAAACAACCTCGCCTCCAGGTCAAAACTATGTAGCCTCCGAACACCTGGAAGCAATATCCATACAGTCAGACAGTATAGCTTCCGTAAACATCGAATATGAAAATGTTGAGAAAAAACTAAAAAGCCTTGATATTACTAAGGGGGCAGGCCCCGATGATATACCACCACTATTTATTGCCGGATGTGCACCTAGCCTGGCTGTTCCTTTGGCGAAGATATATAGCGCTTCAATCCGAGATGGCCAATTCCCTAAAGAGTGGAAACAGGCGAAAGTAGTACCGGTCTACAAGAGTGGAGACCCCTGTGACGTAAAGAACTATAGACCAATATCCATTCTTTCGATCTTCGGAAAAATATTGGAGTCGTTGATTTGTCCACATATTCAACGCTATTTTTCAAAATTCTTAAGCGACCATCAGCACGGCTTTGTAAAGAACAGATCCACAAGTACAAACCTGGTGTCCTTTGTTGAAGCCATATGCGAAGCAATGGATAAAGGCATACAAGTTGACGCTGTTTATACGGATTTTAGCAAGGCGTTTGATAAGGTTTCGCATGAACTGCTTATTAAGAAGCTAGCTACGTACGGCGTCACAGGTAGTCTTCTGAAGTGGTTTGGTTCTTATCTGACGGGTCGGGAGTTTTATGTCGTTGTCAATGGGTTCCGGTCAGGCAGGTATGCAATTGCCTCGGGTGTCCCTCAAGGTTCTCATCTGGGCCCAGTACTATTCATCATATACATAAATGACGTAACATCGTGCTTTTACAATACTAGAATATTCCTTTTTGCAGACGACCTGAAAATCTCAAGAGACATTAGGTCTCACCAGGACGTAAACCTAATGCAAGAAGATATCGACCGATTATCTGCATGGTGTTATCATAATAAAATCTCGTTGAACAGTTCGAAATGTAGCCACATAAAATTCACCAGGAAAGTAAATATAATGAATTCGGCGTACCAAATAAACGGAGCGAACTTGTGTGAGGTAGATGTAATACGAGATCTGGGAGTTATCTTGGACTCTAAACTCACATTTATACCACATATTGAGAACATAATCGGTCGATCTCAACGTATGCTTGGATTCGTCATTCGTAATGGAAAGCCATTTCGACGCCCACATACTAAACTAGTTCTCTACAATAGTCTTGTAAGAAGCATCCTAGAATACTGCAGTGTGATATGGAGGCCTCACTACGCAACCCACTCGCTGCGAATAGAACGAGTCCAAAAGAGGTTTATCCGATACCTAGGGTACTCAAAGGGAAGGCAATTTAAATATCTCTCCTACCTTGATAAACTAGGCTGCTACAAAATGAGCACCCTGAAAGCTCGAAGGGAGCTCTTAGATCTGAGATTCGCATACAAACTGCTCAATAACACCATTGACTGCCCACTATTGATAAGTAAGTTCAATTTCAGAGTACCTCGTAGACCACCTCGCAAACCTGTAACACCCTTAGCTCCACCTCTTCGCCGCACAGTGTCTGGTGCTAATTCGCCTATACCCCGCATGTGTAAACTCATTAACGAACGCAGCGATCTGATTGACGTCCACGCAGACTCAATGTTGACGTTTGTCAGACGTAATTAGTATTGGCATTTAATATAATTAGCTAGAATTTAAGTACTTTGAGTCTTAAAATAAATTTATAATTACAAAGAGCATCTTGCATGTGGTGTTTGCCTGTAATTGGTTGTGCAGTTAGATTTAAGACAAATTTACTTGTATTTTCCTATCTGTATAATCTGTAACAACTGTTGGTGAACCTTAATTAAATAAATAAATAAAATAAATCGGTTCAGCGGTTTAAGCGTGAAGAGGTAACAGACAGACAGACACTTTCGCATTTATAATATTACAATTTTATATATTTATATATTACAAAATTAGCATGCAGTTATTAGAAACTTATGAATTACAAAAACTTAAGTATACCATTTACCTTTTTCCACCGGTCGTCCGTCTTTGATGACCCAGAGCCAAAAGAATTGAGCTTGTTGGCAAGCTCATTCCACTGCCTCTCCACAGTTTCCTTAGATCTTGAGCCAAGGCCAACACCCCTGGCTAAAGCAGGATGCTCAGCTAGAAAGTCTAATAGTTCTTCTAGTTGATCATTGGACACTCTATTTGCCATTTTATACTGAAACAAGATTATATATTAACAATATATAATCTTCTTCTATTTCAAAGTTAATTAATACACATTTGTTTCACATCAATAATATTTTAAAACTTACTTTTTGAACAACAGTATAGCTTCGAGTCCAAGTTAACACTGTTTCCATCCACTTATGCATCTTGTAACCGACTCCAAGCTATTTTTGGTAAATTTTAAGAGGGTTTAAGTGGTTTTTAAGTTTTTTCGTAACAAAACTTGTAAGTGTAACATTCTTCATGTGATTGACAATTGACTTTAGTTCCAAAGTTTGCTACATAATGGGTTTGGCGCTAGTTTCGTAGCGATAAATGCATAGTAACAATTGGCGAGCGATCAGCGAACGATTTTTAGATAATACCGATTTTTTTAGCGTTTAGCGATGGATCGCGCGATGACTGCATGATAATTGCTGATTGCTCTTTCTTACGTAGTAAGCCTGCCGGCCACGCTTTGCTGTGGCTAACGTTTTTGTCATTTTTTTTTTTCTATCCTATCTTTCAAGTTGGATCAAACTGCACACGGTGTAAAAATTTGATTAAAATCGGTTAAGTAGTTTAGGCGTCCATCACGGACAAACATCGTGACACGTAATTTATATATATATGTATAAGAAGATTATGGATTGGTAGTCACCATTACCCAAAATCGTGGCTATCATTGTAATATTGCTATACACAATGTGTTAATGAAATAACCCAAAACCTCGGACACCCCAAACGATTTTTATATTAATATATTAATAAATTGATATGACGTATAATTATTTATTTTCTTATATTATTGTAAAAGATATTTGTAAATGTTGTTGTGGCGCTACTTTTTACAGATTGCTAGCTCTATTGCCGCGCCGCTGTCAAACGTTCGTTGACCCCCTCCTTCTGTCATTAAATAATGCGTATGTTTTGCTTTGGAATAGAAAAGTGACTCAAATTTTTCCATCACACTTTTTTCAGGCTTTGGACTGACTGAATGTAAACCTAACACGCTTAAAAATAAGCGAAGGCTAGTTGAAAGAAAAATCAAAAAGCCGGTGGTGGTAAACAAAACTTGGCGTGTTTAGAACATTTGAATCACCCCATTTACAATAATTATATCAATAAATCAACCTACCTATTTACAATCGTTCATTGTTTGTCACAGCAATGCCTCGAAATGTCTACCACCTTGTTGAATACACGTTAAAGCACGTTTTCGTAAATTACTTTTCAAAGAACTTATCACTGTAGTGTCACTCGTAATAATATCCTCGTAATTTACGTTTTCGTAAATTAAAACTCAACACGAGGCTGGAAATCCAGTACATTTAATTCCTAACACCGTCTGTAGTGGTATGCTCGTCCTAAGTCCTACCCCGTATTGGCGCATGACGCGCGCGCGCCGCTGCGCTAGGGAGACTACGGAGGGTAGGCGGGCGGGACTCACGGCCTTGGCGCCAGCTCTCCCCCCTCCCCTCACCCTCGCCCCCGCTTTTTTTCTACATCGCGTTGGACGTGGTACTACTATTTTTTGGAAAAAAATAACCTATATTAAAAATTATTGTAGGTATTCGATTTTGCTGCCGATTCTAAACAAACTAGTTTCAGGTTTTGGGATATTTCATTAACACGTATATTTTGCCAGGAAAAATAATAAAAATGTATAGAATTTACATGCATGCACAGAAGTGTATATTATTTGTGAAACTGATTATTACAGCCTCTATTCTATCTTCTATTATCGTAGCTGTCATTGAATATTGCCAAGCAAGAAATGCCATAAGTGATAAATGATTTTTTTCTGTAAGTAGGTTTGTACAAACACTTTTACACGTCAATCATATGTTTTTAAACTATATGAGGTCGGCGTTTCCTATCTGACTATTCTGAGAAGAAAGGCCGAAACAAACTACCGCCGTGTCCTCGTAGAGGCGATCGGCAGCGGCGGCGACCTCTCGCGCCCGGCCCTGGTCCAAGCCATGGTCCGGGGCGAGAGGGAGTGGGAGGCAGTCACCTCCTTCTGCGAAGCAGTCATGCTAGCGAAGGAGGTGGCGGGATGGGCGAGGGAGAGAGCGGAGAGAGCCGCCCGTCCCAGCCGCCGCGGTAGACGCCCCGGGCGTTGGGAGCCGCGTGATGACTCCCGGCCACCGTAGGCGCGGGCCTGCGGACGGCGAGTAATGGGTAGCTCGCCGTCCGATCAGGACCAGGCCCGTGCCGGACGGCGCGTATGTGTTCCACGCGCGCCTCAAAGAGATGTCAGCAGATAAGGAGGGGCCCGTCAGGGCCGAAGCCTGCCGGGGCAGCGGGATTGTCCGAAAGGGTTACCGCTACCCCGGAATATAAAGGGCTAAGGAAGGAACACGGATGGGTTTTTTGGGTCAGTAAGAGTCTGACACTCCCTTCCGCTCCACCCAGAGCGGGAGGGGTCATTTGATGATTTCCCACCCTTAAAAAAAATCAAGGCCGAAACAAACTCACGAGGTCACAGTCTCTTTTAAAGTCCAGACAAAAACTTGGTCAGATCATGTGAAGACCATGTAGATTGGTGTCTGAAATGGTCTTTTGAGGAAAGAACCACACAGATTGAGCGGACCTGTAGTGCTATTCTGTTAAAATCTCACCGTGATAATTTGGGTGAAGTAAGCTTAAAGTCAGCTGTCATTAGTATCAATCCCTATTGCATCAGATAGAATGACAGCTCACTTCACCTAACTTCTCACGGTGAGATTCTAACAGAATCGACCGGCTGTCCAGTCAGTGCACGCATTTGTCAAAAATCGTGCAGCTCAACTCAGAAGTTGAGGAGCTCAACGATTCGACGAACAATACCAAAGGACATTTGGGTAAAACAATACTACTGTTCTTATATACAAGGCCGAAGAACTCTAGGTAGCTGTGCACACGTCGTGAGCATCTTTTATTATTTGGGATGGGCTAGACACGAGAACACATTTAGTCACCCTGCGTGCAGACTTGATAATACTGTATTAGATATTGAAAATCAATATGATATTGCCATTTGTTGTTTTCTATTTTTTATTTCCTACTTTTCTATTGTTTTAATAAGTCATTTCTTCACAATTTTTAAACGCATAGCACTATGTTCACGCACGTATAAAAAAATTGTATAGAGAAAAGCGATTTCTTTTTTCCTGATCTAAAATGCGTAACAATATTACATTTATTCACTAATATCTAGCTAAATCTAAACATAAGTGTTTAATTGCAACTTTAAACAAAGAAAAAATTTAACACCCTTAAAAAAAGAAATAGCATTATTTATATGATAGACATCTAAAAGACAAGTCCGGAGCCCCCTCTGTGCAACGCCTGTTAGAGTACTCTGGGGAGACTAAAGGGGTCTCCCCGAAACCTATCTGTGCAAGTATGAAAGGCAGGCCATGACCACTGTGCGCCATCTTCCCTGAGGTCACTCAGTGGGACGAAAGAGCCCCCACTCTATTCGCTTGCAACCCCAAATTCCCGCCTGCCGAAGATGATGCAGGCGGGGTTTCGGCGTGTAGACGCCGAGGCGGTTGCCTCCCTGACGCCTTCTCCGAGCGGGATCAGCCCTTTCACCATCCTTTTCGGCACTGCTACTAGCATTGCTTGCAGGACGCAAGCAATGGGGATGGTCGGCCAAGTTAATTGTAGATTGCGTAACATCTATAATTACTGTTTATTCATGAGTTTGGTTTTATTTCACTATTTCGTTATTTTCGGTGATTTCTGTATTTTAAATCGACATGAACGACATGTTCGATATCGGAAAGTGTCCGAATTTAAAACCTTAAATATTGCTTATTTCCTCGTAATCACTTTCTTCAAAGTTTCCGACATAACCTAGATTCTTTGAACTTTGTTTAATTTAAAATAAAAATCTATAGGAATGTTTTCTAATTTTAGGGTCTTTCGGAAAATGATTCTAGTTTCTTAAGAACAACAATAAACGGGTAATCGTAAAACTAAAGCACCTCACGCCTTGTATTATTAGCATGTTTTGGGAACTAGCTACGACAGCGCCATTTTGACCATTTTGACAGTTGTCTTTCCCAAATACACATTTAATGGCAATCGATCGTAATACCTTTAATTTTGAGATCCATTACTTCATAGGTTTGAATAATTCGTCTGCTCAACGACGACGTAAACAACGCAATGAACGTGGCTAAACTGTCAATATGAAAGGCATTGCGATCGATCGCCATTTTCTGTGTGTTAAGCAATTACCCCGTTGGGTTCGATTCCCGGTTGGGCAGTGTAAATGGGTTTTTCCATCTGGAATTTCTCAGTAGCAGCCCGGAGTCTGGATTTGTGAACAAAGATGGCAATAAGCTCGTCCGTTATTACATCATCGGCGAAATGTGGGAGTTCTATAGGTACAGCTCTGCCTAACCCTTCCGAAATACAGGCGTGATGTAATGTTATTCTGTATGAATGATAATTATGATAAGTAATGAAATAATCATGCGTAGGCTGGCAATGGCTACTTGAAAAAACCAAAAGGAGAATAGACAGAGTTTTCTTTTATAAGTTAGTTATGCCATTTCAGCAGCCAAAAGCTGAACCGTAATCATTTCGAGATAACATTTACGTCTTAGGGCTGATTTTACCAAAGTCAGATAACTTTTATTCTTGGAATAAAATTGACGACTGACAGTTCTAGTATGGACTAACTGTCAAAAATTCAATAATTATTCTCAGGATAAGACTTATTCTAGGTATAAAAGTTTGGTCGAATGCGCCCTTATAGGTAAAGTCCCACGTTAGTTCAAGGTTCAAAGGTCCACGGACTTAACTGATACCTAGTATGGCTAGCTACCATGTGCTTCTCCAAGATAAATAAGTAGCGAAATGTTCACTACTTGGTTGGATACGGTAATGTCATATCTGCCATCTATTGACAGTAAAGAGAACTAAAGTCTTGTTGTAATTCGCGAGATGGCGCAGTGTGTTAATGGCCAAGGATTTCAAGACAGGGACGGCAAGCAAATTCGATTTAGACATAAATAAAACTAAAGGATGTAATAGTTGCAATAGTAATTTATTGAATAATGCATTTAAGGTTAATTGAACATAAACAAACTTCATTTAAAAATAAATACCTAGGTATACATTTTAAAAACCTCATAAAACACCAAAGTGACGAGAACTGCACTAAACTAATTGGTATTTGTTTCCTTTAAAGTACTGCACATATTATTATCAGGCTTAATTTTCAACGAATGGTCACTGATTATGATTAATTATGCGAGAGTAGTTCTATGCCTTTTAAGTTTGGGTAGATATGTGGATAGCGTAGTACAGTTGTAGCAATTTTTGTTTGCCGTCAAAATAATGTATTATAACCTTTACTACCGTGTTTTAAGAGTCATTATCTAAGTCACACTACGTTGGCATTGTATATCTATACAAACATCTGTCCGGCTAGCTTGATATTTTGTATGTAATACCTACTTTCAATTCGGTAGTAATATTCATTCTCTGTCGGAGTTCAGCGCGGTGCGCGCGTTTTCATGTGCGAAAGCACAGTACATAGGTACAAAAATACGGTTAGATGATTTGCTACTTTTATGTAATTTGCATTAAATATCACAAGTGCAAATAGTGACAATAGTGTTGTGCTCTTAACTATGTAAACAAGCATTTTAAATTGGTGTAATGGAACGAATACAGGTTTTGCAAGATGTATGAGTAACCAATGACCGCAGGGCATCCCTGCGCGGGGGAGGACAGGGTGGGGGGAAGGGAAGACCAGATTGCCAACTACACTTCGGTGGGTTCTCGGTTCATCTCGGACAGGATCACAAGAATTTAACTAGTGAGTACCTATAATATTAGAAATATGTACTTACCTTTTACTATTAAGTATTTTATTTTTTTACTTTTACAATATTCATTAATGTAAATAACGAGGTTGACTCACTATACATAAGGTGTTGTTATCATGACATGCTAATAACTTGCGAATACAAAAATGTAAGTAAGCGATTATTTTAAGGATAGATCTAATCACATGTCATGTTCTATCGGAACTTTGGACGTTGATTATAAAACTTATTTTAAGCTAAAACAGCTCTGGTAAAAAGGAACAAAAAAGGTTTGAAATAAAGAATGATACTAGGTGCAAAAATGTTTAGACTTGACCGCATAGTTTCGCGGCGAGTACAATTCGCTGTTGGCTCTGATAATACAACTATTAAACAGTTGATTTTGTGGATAAACGGTAGATTAGTTATTTGCGACAGCAAAGCAAAGACACGAGCGCACGGCGACCTCGAGCGATGGCGCGGGGAGTGCGGGGCGCTGGGGAATCCTTTTGGCGCCAGACCGGCATCGGCGTCTACCCGCGCCCCGCTCTCCGCCTGTGCCCACACCCGCGCAGACCAACTCGAAATAGATGCACGGTGATTTACGCCTCGGGCGTATGAGTAAATATGTTGCTTGCCTGCCTGCCTTGGCACGTCCGCCCGCCCCCGCCGCATGCCGATCTCCGTCCCATCTCAAAACTAACGTTCACAAACTCGGGTCTTACTTGCTGTCTGTAATGAAAGAGAAAAATTTTCTATCCTTTTATCTTTAATCCATATTCTTTAATCAGTAGGCACCGGTAATTGTCATCCTTACATAGTATAAAACAAAGTCGCTGAAATATCTGTACGCGCATTATAACTTCCGAATGATTGCACCAAATTGTATAATTCTTTTTTGTTGTGTGCGGTATTGCCAGGACAAGGTTTGCATGAAAGAAAACGTCGGAAATTCGAAAAAAAATTGCACCCGTGTGAAGCTGGGGTGGGCCGCTAGTAATTAATAAGACCTAGAATGAATGAATTGCACTTAGGTAAGTATATTTTAAAAAAATTCTTATACTTAGTCAGAGTAGGTATACTCTGACTGACTATAATCACTTGTTAAACACGTTGCTATTTCGGTTGGTAGTCAACAAAAACCAGTAAAGTAGCAGACCTAATTTGTAATGACAATTCGACACTCTTAAACGAGTACGGAATGCGGACCTTTTACAGATTACACAATGACATAATTAGACGTTCATAATCTACTCTTGCACCTATAAATAAGTAGGGGCACAGATATTTTAATACTCTAGTAGTAGGGGCCTATACAATCTGAATCACGCTTTAAAACAAAAGATTATCAATAGTTTACCTAATTCTCCCCATTAAGAAGTTTTTTATCCAGATCGTTTATGTGGACGTGTAGGTACCGGCAATGGTCGGGCTGGGCAACAACAAAAAGTGGACATGGTGAGACCGGTCCTGCAGGTTACCGCCAAGTCAACCATAGCACTGGCAGACTTTCGTTCATGTCCACCGCTATTTTTCATTCATACTTTATAATAATATTATTTATTACGCATCCTCATCAATTCTTTATCAGTAGATAATATATCGGATGACTTCCAGTATGGGATTAACTATGAAATCACGAAAAAAAAATTGTTGTTTAATACAAAAGTTCAGTAGGTACCTACTAGACCATATTGTACGAAACAGCAGATTTTTTTTTCGTGATTTATAGTTGGTCCCATAGTGAAAGGTGTTCATATTCATGGGTAGAAAGAACATCCTGTAACAATTTCGAGACGGTAAAAAAATCACCGGTAACGCGAAAAGAAACAATGTAAACCTGAAAGTAGCTTTTCGGAATCGACTTGGTAGTTGGTACTGAATACCTGCTGACTGACTTACATTTAAGTATCTATAAAATGTCCCAAGAAAAATATTACGAGGGTGCGTTTTTAAGTTCGCGGAATGGGGGGGAAGGGATAACAATAGGTCATTATCGGGATGGCCACAACTTCAGTCACTCAATATTAGTATAAATACCAGGTTTTATCTTAAATGGATCATTAGTCTTTGAACTATCGTCAAGCAAACAACTCAATTGGGAAGAAAGTGTGAATTATGGAAAAAATCGAGTACCGTGCCGTAATAAAGTTCCTTACCAAGCAAGGAAAGTCAGTTCAAAATATACTGGAAGAGATGGAATCCGTTTACGGGGACTCTTGCCCGGGTAAAACCATGGTTTACAAGTGGCACAGTCTCTTTAAACAAGGCAGGACCTCACTTGAAGACGACCCACGGCCCGGACGGTCGATCGAGGTGACTACTCCGGAAATCATTAAAAAAGTCGAAAAATTAATACTGGAAGATGCCAGACTAAAGAAGAAACAGCTTGCAGAAATGGTTGGAGTTTCGGATACGACAATTTTCAAAATTCTACACGATCATCTTGGCATGACAAAGGTCAGTGCAAGATGGGTGCCAAGAATGCTCACGCCGCCTCAAAAACAACACCGCGTGGAGTGTTCTCGCACGTTTTTGGACCTCTGTAACGAAGATAAGGATGGACTATGAAGTCGAATTGTTACTGGAGATGAAACTTGGGTTCATCATTATGAACCTGAGTCGAAACAGGACTCTATGCAGTAGCACAAAAAGGCACACCACCACCCAAGGAGTTTAAAGTGTCACAATCGGTTGGAAAAAACATGGCAACGGTGTTTTGGGATTCAGAAGGGATCCTGTTGACCGATTATAAAGATAAAGGCGTTTCTATAACCGGAGAATACTATGCTTCTATCCTCGAGAGGTTGAAAGAAAACATTAAAGAAAATAGGAGGGGTAAATTGACCAAAGGTGTCCTTCTTATTCACGACAACGCGCCTGTTCACAAGAGCCGTGTTGCGTTAGCTGCCCTGCATAAGGTGGGCTTCGATATTTTAGACCATCCACCCAGCCAGACCAGCCAGCCAGCCCAGACCTGACTCCCAGTGATTATTACCTCTTCCCAAAACTGAAAAAAGAACTTCGTGGGAAGAATTTTCAACTGATGAAGAAGTGAAGGACGGGGTTTCAGCTTATTTTTCGGACAAAGACAAAGCATTTTTTTATGAAGGTATACATAAGCTAATTGAAAGATCTGAAAAATGTATAAGGGTAGCAGGTGAATATATTAAAAAAGAAAAACTATTTAGTATTTTTATTTTCACTTCTCACCCTCCATTCCGCGAACTTAAAAACGCCCCCTCGTATAATACATAGTTATTTCGAGTTAAACATGGGGCATCGTTTCTCACGACTCAGATTTTTATATTTTTTTTTTTATTATTAAAAACCTCATTTTATTATGGAGCTTCGGCATAGTTACAAATCAGTAGAAATTAATTAGTTCCTTATTAATAAATCCATACTAATGTTATAAATGCGAAAGTGTGTCTGTCTGTCTGTCTGTTACCTCTTCACGCTTAAACCGCTGAACCGATTTAAATGAAATTTGGTATGGAGATAGTTTGAGTTGTGGGGCAGGATATATTATAGTTTTTATCCCCGAAATTATCCCTTAAGGGTGTAAAAAGGGGATGGAAATTTGTAAAAGAGGAGACTTATCATTTAACTTTTCGAAAGAAATAAAGAATTTTTGACCAATTAGTCATTTCGAATTTCCACCCCATGGGAAATCATCAAATGACCCCTTCCGCTCTGGGTGGAGTGGAAGGGAGTGTCAGACTCTTACTGACTAAAACCCATCCGTGTTCCTTTCTTAGCCCTTTATGTTCCGGGGTAGCGGTAACCCTTTCGGACAATCCCGCTGCCCGAATTTCCACCCCTAAGGCCAGTTTTAGAGCTACCTGACGGCCCGCGTACGCAATGCGTAACAAAATACGCGTGCGTACGGTCGGTCGAGCTCTAAAACGATTTGTGAATTTCCATTCAAATAACAAACGCAACCGACATACGCACAGACGGTAGGCAGAGCTCTAAAACCGGCCTAAGAGGGCGAATGGGAGGAGGGTGAAATTTCACGCGGACGAAGTCGCAGGCAAAAGCTAGTAAATAAATATGGTCCTTGGCAGCTCTGCATGACTACGTTTTGTCGACGGAAAAATAGACAAAATGACACATTGCCATGCTTAGACGCGTATCTAGAATGCGTACAAACATTTCTACAATCTGTCGTTTTGTCTATTCTTCCGTCGACAAAACCCGTTTTTACGGCGCTCATGCTACGCGTGCTGGGCAGAGAGAGGTGGAAAGAGCGTAGGGAGGCCTTTGCCCAGAAATGACAACGATATAAGTATATTATAGCTTGCCCAAAAAAAATTGTCTTGAATCTTTACTTGTTAACTGCGAAAAAGGTTAAGCTTTGGAATTACATAAGTATATTAACGGGACAGCCGCTGATTTTTCCAATTGTTTCTCGGTATATCAGAGACCAGACCGGAACCAGACACACTACTCCAGTTTTTGCAATGGTTATCAAGTTATTGACTGTTTTTAGGGTTCCGTACCACAAAAGGAAAAAACGGAACCCTTATAGGATTACTCGTGTGTCTGTCTGTCTGTCCGTCTGTCACAGCCAATTTGCTCCGAATATTATGGACCGATTAAGTTGAAATTTGGTACACATATGAATCTCTGTGACCCAAACACAGACGTGTAACGTAAATAAATGAGTTTTGAAAATGGGAGTCATTTTTGAGGGGTAAATAGACAATTAAAAAAAAAAGTTTCGCAATCTGTACCGTGTGACATATCAATGATGATGAAAGGGCTTACCGTGAGGATCTCAAATATATTTTTTTCATAATTTTAAAGTAAATTGTATTGAAGTTATTTAAGACAATAGACGGAAATTTACCATTCCCTCCCCCTTATCTCCGAAAGTACTGAGCCTAAAATTTTGAAAAAAAAAAAATAAAAACAGAAAATAGTTCTATACCATTACAGGAAAATTACAGGAAAATTAATAAGAAGTCTATTATCTTGAAACAACATGGTAAATCTCTCAATATTGTGCGTACAAACTTCCATTTTCAGTTGGAATGTATGGGAGAACATGTTTTTCAACTACAATGTTAAGTTTGTTCTTGGGATAAATTCATTCCAACTACGGAACCCTTCAGTGTGCGTGGTCCGACACGTACTTGGCCGGTTTTTTTTATCACAAAATGTTTTAATTTTATTTAAAAATTCGAAAAAAAAATGCGTTAAACGTAAAAATAAACAATTCACATACCTACACCTACACCTACTAACCACACAATTTATGTCAATTCAAATATTAAATACGTTTAAGTAATCATAACAGTTACCTAATTCTAGTATTGTTCTTACGGATTAAAGATAAACTTTTAACAAAAATTGGTAGGTAGTAGTAAATGTTAATTTTACCATATTAACTACATTAATTTTTTTACTTTTATTTGCCAGTATTGTCCCACTGCAGGACGGGACAATATAGGGAACTTCTCCGAATATCTCGACACTGTAGGGTACATATTCCTGAACATGCTTTTTTAGTGTCTTCTAATCTATCCATATATTTAAGTTAGTTTCTATACCGTTTGTCTACTAGGAGCAGTTTATTTCGTTATCTACTAGCATAATTTATTTTAATGCGAGCGTACGTAACTACGTACCTACCTATGCGATTTCTATAAATATTTCTAGAGTTAAATAAACAATATGCCGATATGTGAAGGCATAACTTGTGTATCAAAGTCGAAACGCGCCAGGTGCATTTTATACGTCCACGTTACAGGTTTAGTAACTTTCTGGGCTGCCCTTCACGAATTCACGATATATTTCTGCTTCGTGCATTGAAAATAATTTTAACGAACCTAACTAGGTAAATAACTTTACTGTTTACCAAGTATGTATTTACATTAGTAAATTAATTATGTAAGTGTCATAGAGGTCATTGGGAACAACACCGGGTAGTCATTAGTGAATTTTAAGCAGTTACTGTTTTCACTTAACTAACATGTGATCAATTCGATAATCAAATTTTGATACCGTATGCTAGCGTGGAGGTGCAGAGCCACTTTGCTCTATTACAGTCCGATTCTATTAAACGTATGGCGCTAAAAATATTTAAGGGACTACATGACCTAAAGCGTCGTCACTGTCAGACTGCATAGAAAAGAAAGAGAAGCGCGATGACACAACGCTGGTAATTAATTGCAAAATATAAAGCAATTATCTATTTACAAAAAATCTATTGTTTGGACAAACAAATTAAAACACTAGTGCTTTATTATGTTGCTTGCAGAATAATCTGACAAAAAATCAGAATGATTGTATGTATATTAGTATGGTTTTTATTGTGAAAAGAAAGTATTAGAGGTATCCCATGTTTTTTTTTTCTATCGTATCTAATTAGAACTAGCAAATATTATTATTCAGGAAATAATATTATAATATATTTTCAGATTTGGTTTACTGTAGTCGATCATATACTTTTAGGCATTATAAAACTTGCGTTTAGGTCCTGTAGTCCTTTATGATTGTGGTAAAAGTGTAACTAACACACGGGGTAATTGCGTAACACACTAACAGTAGCAATGGCTTTGTTTTGACAGTTCTACAATATTCATTGCGTTATTTACGTTGTTAAGCAGACAAATTTTTCGAACATAATATGAAGCAATGGATAAGGAATATCTTTCAAAACAGTTCAGATTGTGATTGAAAGTGTGTTACGCAATTAGGGTGCCGGTCGACATTAATAGGTAGTGTGTACTACCATGATATGAAAAATCATCTAATTTATATATTTATTGAAGACTAGCTGTACCCGCGACTTCGTTCGCGTGCGTGTCGGAAAACAAATTAGACTAGGTATATGGGTTTTCATTTTTTTGAGCGGAGCCCAAGTTCTTTTTCTAAAATAAAATGATCCTGGGTTACTCCTTATAAGTTCAGTTAGCTTTCAGTAAAAGTCCCATCAAAATCGGTCCCACTTCAATTTTATTTGTTTTAAATATTTACCTCTCACGAATAAGTAAAAGTTCGTAGCTCACAAAAAATAGATTTCAAATTACCGAAAAGTCTAAAAACAGCCAACGCTAGAGATCAAATATTACCTATAGCAGGCTACAGCGTGTGTACACACGGCTACACATCAAGCTATACATTTCCAGTTTTAGCTGACCTCGCATTGTATAGGTTTTTCGTACAATCATAAGTCAGCTTATACTGGTTATTTATAGCTTTATGTGTAGCCGTGTGTACAATGTATAGTCGACTTATCACTTTTGACGACCATTCCCAGTCCTACCTACCTAAAATCAAACTTCACTATGGTTAAAAATATCTTACTGTCACATAGACAAATAGACCTCGTCATTTTATGACGTACAAGCAAATGACATTCAACCTTACCATGATAATTATGATAAAGCAATTACGAGGTCGACTATACAGGAAAAGATACAAAAAAAAATACGCGCCTCGGGCTGCTGGTGTATTTTCGCAAAAAAATCGGTCTTGCTTCCTGGCTAAACAAGATCTTGAAAAAAAAAAAACATCTGTTGTCTCCAAAATCGAGCCCATGGTTCCTCAGGTCAGTTTGCTATCTTATCATAATATTATGGAATTTGCCAGCCATCCCTAAAATTCACCCTGTCAGTGAGTTTACGTGTTAAAGTACAATAAGTAAATATTTAAAGAAGTTACGAACACTTTAAATTAATTGTGAGTACTGTGAATTAGCCTTAGCAAATAAAAACCTTATTAAAAAAACCCTTCAGTACTGAATCTTGTTTAATTAATATAGATTTTTATATTTTTAACGAACGAACAATAAGTAGAAATAACAATTAGCACCATGTAGTCTTTTTTCTAGTTTGTACTTTTCAGTTATGCAATTAATACGATATTTTCACTGGAAACTCTAATCAACGGCAATAAGGCGGTGGTGAGGAACTTGTTAGACGCCATTTACTTTCTGAAAAACAATCGTTTGCTTTTTTGATTCAGATACTGAGAAATTAAACAGCAGCAATGCCCCCTATGCATTAAAATAATTCCTCACTATAATAGAGGGAATCGAAGAAGATTCTAGGAAATATCGGAATAGTAAATGTGAAAAGGTTACGTAGGTAGGTAGTATGAGTGTTTATTATAGGCACGCTCGTGTGTCTCGACGCGCGCGCCCGCGCGCGGCCGGTGCGATTGGCGACCGAGCAGCGCAGCGCGTGCTGGGTATTCTGAGAATTGCATACTGACTGAACAACACTCAACAGTAAATAATGAAGGTGCTAACAAAATCAAATATCAGTTAGCAGAAAAACAAAAGAGGGGCTTGTGGCTAAGTAATAACAGCCGCACAAGTCGAAGGTTAAGCTACGCTTGCATAGGTCAGTCCGTGGATGGATGACCATCCAATACATTAAGAGAATCTTCCGTGCCTCGGAAAACACGTTAAGCCGTTGGTCCCAGCAGCCATTCGTCGATTTTTAACCGACTTCCAAAAAGGAGGAGGTTATATGTTCGACTTTATGTATGTTTTTTTTTTTTTTGTATGTTCACCGATTTCTCCGTCATTTGTGGATCGATTTCGAAAATTATTTTTTTGTTTGAAAGGGTATACTCCCAAGGTGGTCCCATTGTCAGCAAGTTGGAATCTGATGAGAGGATCCCATGAAAATCGAGGGAAACCCTCAACTTTTTTTGGCAAACCTATAGCGATTTGGATATTTTTTAGAGTAACTTGAAGGGTATACTCCCAAGGTGGTCCCATTGTCAGCAAGTTGGAATCTGATGAGAGGATCCCATGGAAATCGAGGGAAACCCTCAAATTTTATTGGCAAACCTATAGCGATTTGGATATTTTTTAGAGTAACTTGAGCATTTGCTCTCGGAAATCATCATTTGGTAAAGTGGAGCTGATGATGAAGACTACAGACGGCCATCGGAACTAATCAATGATAAATATTTCACGGGTTGCGATTCGATTACTTTAATATGGTTGCTAAGCAATTTATGCTCGTCACAATGCGTGTGGTGGTGGAGTGGAGTTCTTCAGGTTCTTACCAGGAGAACTCCTCAAAAATTAACGTCCCAGCATCGGGAAAAGCAATATTTTGTAAAAGGTGATGAGCAGTTGACGTTAGGCTATTGGAACTTAGATAAATTACAAACTCTCTCACTAAAAAGTGAAAAATAAAAACATTTTTACAAAAAAAAACAACCGACTTCCAAAAAAAACTACAAAGTGATAAATAACTTTTATTTCGGAAGTCGGTGTCAATAAACGAAAATGCAGAACCAACGACACCGACTTCCGAAATAAAAGTTATTTATCACTTTGTAGTTTTTTTTGGAAGTCGGTTGTTTTTTAACAGTCATAACGAGTAGGTAGTCCAAAAGTCTGACAACCAGTCTTACCGAGGAGTAATCGCGTTATCCAGTAACTTGGTTGTAGAGGTCAGATAAGCAGTCGCTCTATGTATACATCGTTCAAGACTTGGTTTAGTCTTTTGGTTCCCAAAACCTGCGAATTTATCGGTATTTTTTAAAATATAATAAGGTTGTTTAATTATAATAAGCCATTGCATTATAGAAAAAAATAATTTTGTTTGATTTCATCACCCTCATGTGGCACAGAGTCTGATGGGCTTATTTTTTATCTAACTTTGAAGCGCAACGAACCTTTTTGTTCATGGCCGTGTCATATACCGGATGGAACTATAAACGACAAGGTAGGTAATTATTATTGTGCACTGTTTCTGTAAACGAGAACGAAACACATTGAATTTCAGCTGAGTGCTGAAGGTAAAAAAGTGACCAATATTAATAAGATTAGGTACAAGCAGTTCGAACAAGTGAACAACATTTGGCTGACTCTTTTTCGTTAGATGTTTATCAAATATTATAACTGTATGTTAACAGCTACAATTACAATTCTATTGTCATTGATGAAGTAATCAATACATACATTTTTTCACAATTACACAACAGTGGCAACAGATGAATAATCAAATCATAGGCAATTTGTTGAGACTTGAAACACATCAAAGTACCTGGATATTTTTATGTAGTGGCTCATGACTAAATAATAACAGCTGCATGGGTCGATCGAAGGTTGCGCTTCACTTGCCGAGGTCGGTCTGTGGATGGGTGACCACCCATTTTATGGCGAGACCCTTCTGGCCACGGAAAGCTCGTTAAGCCGTGGCCGTCCCAGTTGTCATTCTAGATCCTTGTCAGCCGTGCCGGGTAGTCAGAAGCCCGAAAGTCTGACAACCAGTCTTACAAAGGGATACCTATCGCGTTACCCAGTAACCGGGTTCAACTGCATCCGGTTAGACGGGAAGCCACGACCTCAATAAAGTTGGGCTTATTGTTGGCTGGTTGCAATTTTTTAAGGTCGGTTGACATAGTAAAAAATATTTTGGATAAACACTCAAAACTGGTTTCCGACTGAAACTTGGGACTGACTTTTTAAGGTACCTTAAGTTGATTTTTGAGCGACAAAATTCAAAAGTATGGGTAGTAGAGCAAAGTGGCCAAAGGAACGATTCTCTAAGGGAACTGTTTAAGGATATTAACATCATGACGGTGCCTTGTCAATATATCTACGAAAACATCATGTATGTAAGGAAAAATTTACATCTTTTTAGTAAAAGAGGTGACAGACATAATTATAGTACTAGAAATAGGGACCTATTAGTTCAACCAGGTTTCAGATTGGCTAAAGTAGACTCAACTTTTATGGGGTACTGTTTAAAATGATACAATAAAATACCTCCCCACATTCTTCATCTGAATGAGACAAAATTCAAGTCTTGTATAAAACGCACACTATGCAGGCAGGCATATTATAAGTTAGGGGATTACATCGTTGACAAAGATGCCTGGATCAATGCTGCTCCTGCTCCACAACCACAACTGATTGATTAACACTTGAACATACTGTTGGAGCTGCTGAAGATTGTGGGACTATATTTGAACTCAATTTCCTTTGTATTGTATATTTTCATAGCACATGTGAGTTCTATGTTAGCTACCATTTACCGGGTAATAATATGTCTTTCATTGACTTGAATGTGCCCTTTTTTTTTTGGAATGGAGGATGGATGAAAGGATGGGAAATCATCAAATGACCCCTCCCGCTCTGGGTGGAGCGGAAGGGAGTGTCAGACTCTTACTGACTAGAACCCATCCGTGTTCCTTCCTTAGCCCTTTATACTCCGAGGTAGCGGTAACCCTTTCGGACAATCCCGCTGCCCCGGCAGGCTTCGGCCCTGACGGGCCCCTCCTTCAATGCTGACATCTCTTTGAGGCGCGCGTGGAACACATACGCGCCGTCCGGCACGGGCCTGGTCCTGATCGGACGACGAGCTACCCATTACTCGCCGTCCGCAGGCCCGCGCCTACGGTGGACGGGAGTCGTCACGCGGCTCCCGACGTCCGGGGCGTCTCCCGCGGCGGCTGGGACGGGCGGCTCTCTCAACTCTCTCCCTCGCCCATACCGCCACCTCCTTCGCTAGCATGACTGCTTCGCAGAAGGAGGTGACTGCCTCCCACTCCCTCTCGCCCCGGACCATGGCTTGGACCAGGGCCGGACGCAAGAGGTCGCCGCCGCTGCCGATCGCCTCTACGAGGACACGGCGGTGCTCTGCCCAAGCGGGACAGACCCCCACCGTATGCTCCACCGTGTCCTCTGGGCGATCCTCGCAACGGTGACACCCGGGCGTTTCCTCCCGCCTGATAATGTGCAGGAACCTCCCGAAACATCCGTGTCCGGTGAGGACCTGCGTCAGGCGGTAGGTGAGGACGCCGTGACGCCTCTCTAGCCACTCCTCAAAGAGGGGCCTTATCGCCACTATCGTGGCGTGCCCTGTTGAATGTGCCCTGGCGGCTGATAGTATGTCATGCTCACTAAAATGTCTCGCTGACGGTGGCGTGTGTGTTGGATCATTTAGCTCCCTTCAAAATGGTAGAGCTGAATGGTGCTGATCTATACGTCATGTTCGTGAACGGGCGCCGTCAGTTGGGGCTGGTCATCAATTGGCTGCCTCGGCCTATTTTAATTTTTTGGATTGTTGTTTAGTTAAGTACTATTTGCTGTACTCTGGACGCTCTTAACACGCACGTACGTCTTTTTTATTTTATTACATCGTTTTCACATATAATAATAAATTCAACATTAATGATGTAACTAATATTTTTGTAAAAATATAATTTAAAAGAGTTTCCATGGAGTTTCTTGCCCGTTCTTCTCCTACGCTTTGGAATGGGCAACTAGCTTCATATTTTCTGACTGAACGACTTCTTGACAATTTAAAAGTGCCTGTAAATGGTTTAATTGAAACAAATGCTTTGAGTTTGAACCATGACTTCGGTTTTGGAAGAACATAATACCGCATTTTTTTGTATGGAAGTTTAATGGTTCATTAAAAGTTTGTTGTGTCATCCTATTTTGGAAAGTCATCCTCTACAGGGGCTAGATAGGAAACGCATGTTCGTAATATTTAAATCTTCGAAATGTGGAAATTGGTTTTTACGCTTATCTATATGGATACCTACATATTTTTCACTCCTCTTGCTCAAAAAGACCGTCATTGTAGCGTACCAGAGCGAGGAAAAAATAGCATTTCTTCCTCAAGGGGAAAAAAGTTTTTTTTTATATCTGTCTGTTACCAACGAGCTTATAAAAACGAAAAAGTCTTTATTCATAAGTAGAATAATTATGAATACAGACTCGATGTATTAGGGATTCATAAAAAAAAAAAACGACGGCCCTGCCAAAAACGAACTAAGAAGTAAAAAACAAGTTGTATTCCCTGACTAAACAGATAAATAAAATTGTCATTGCAGTCGGGGGACCATTCTGTGGAACACTTTTTAATCTAAGGGTCAATTACATACAAAGTGCGCTCGAGCAACGCACACATAGACACCGCTCACGGCGACGTTATCTCGGATCGGTTGGGATCGGTGCGAGCGCGAGTGCCATCCGCTTGAGACCATGATTTTTTGTTTGCGTAGATATTGTGTTGTTTTTAGTGTCATTTGATAGGTTAAGTCTAAAACGGATAGGACAAAATATATTGTGTAAATAGGGTAATCCGTTTAGAAGTTATTAGGGATTTTCGATAGTGAAAATTGACAAATGTAAAATTTTATGTTTTTGTTCTGTAAACTTTAACAACTTTACAACAAGAGTGCCACTACGAGGGCGGCACTGAAAATTTCTGGAATCAAGGAAGTGACACAACATTACTATTTAAAAATGTATTTATTGCTTTTCGAAGTATTCTCCGCGAAATTTGACACATTTTTCCATACGATGGAACCAATCATTGAAGCAACCATTCCATTCGGAAGTTGGGGTTTTCAAAATGGCCGTTTTGTAGGCGTCCACAGCTTCTTCAGGTGATAAAAATCTCTGTCCACGCAATTTATTCTTTATTTTAGGGAAAGTATAGAAATCATTAGGGCTTAGGTCGGGGCTGTACGGCGGATGGTCTAATAATTCTATGTTTTCTTGCTCTAAAAACTCTTTTGTTCTGTGCGCGGTGTGAGAACTCGCATTGTCGTGATGGAGGATGATGCGGCGGTTGCAGTTCTCTTTACGGAGTTCAGAACCGACCTGTGGCAAACAAATGCTAGCATACCATTCTGCATTAACCGTTCTTTGTCCCTCAAGAGGAATAGTCGTAACATGGCCGGTTTTGGAGACAAACGCGGCCACCATTTTTCTTGCAACACTCCGTGAACGAACAATTTTTGTTGGCTTTAACTCATTTTCGAACACCCAAACTCGTGACTGATTTTTTGTTTCGGGTTCGTACGCGTATATCCAGGATTCGTCACCTGATACGATGTTGTATACAGCATTTGAGGATCCTGCGTGGAATCTTTCGAGAGTTCTCGACGCACCAAGTGACGCGAGCCGCTTTTTGCTCTTCACAGAGCGAATGCGGTATCCATCGGGAAAACAACTTTTTTACACCTTCATGCAAGATTATTTGTATTTGACTCATGCCGATGTCTAAAGTTGCCTGAATTTCGCGTTATGTCACATGTCGCTCTTCCTCAATCAGCTTACGCACAGCATCAACGTTTTCTTGGGTGACTGCAGTTTTTGGACGACCTTGACGGGGATCATCACTGAGCTTGACACGTCCACGTTGAAATTCAGCAAACCAGCGATAAAATGTGGTTTTGGATGGGGATTCATCACCAAATGCAGAAATCGTCCGGTCAACACACAGTTTTTGTGTTAAACCACTTCGAAAGTCATAATAAATCATCGCTCTTGAATTTTCTCGAGTCAATTCCATTTTCTCAACGACTAAACAAGTTTGACAAAACCTTGTGACAAGCCCGAGAATCTTTTTTTAAATAAATAAATGGTATTCGATTTTTAAAACCAAGGAGTTTTCAATTAAAAAGATTTTAATATGACAGGAACAGTGGAAATATTCCATTCCCGATACTTTTAGTGCAGCCCTCGTACCACGATAGTTATTTGTGCATAAGCCAAAGTTGACAACCGCGACCGCCGAACGTAGGTATGAAAAGTGAAGTATCTACATACATGTGATTAACTTCTGTACCTTTCTGTTTTATGCTAGTAGTGTAGTGGTAAACGGCTTCGAAATATTCTTAAAACCTAGTGAAAAGCATTTATATTAATACTGTGAGTTTATGTAATAATATAAATTATATAAGTAATGATACACCTCATGTGACTGTGCTATGGTTTTAAATTATTGAAAGTTTTATTTAAGAAATCGTTTCATAGTTCTCCGATTTGATGACTAAATATACTTCTTTAATCATACAAACCGTGGCACTGTCTTATGCTGTTATCACAACTTATACCTACTATTTATCAGTGAGATTTGAAGTTGAATACTTTTAAGCAAGTTTATCAAAAATATTTGCGTCAGCGAAATAAGATTACGGTTGGTATACTTACAAATTATGTTTATCGCTGCCAAATATGAGAACCGTAAAAATGATTTGATCATGGTGTGCACTAAATAAACCAAGTACTTACCTAAATATAATATGGTGTAAATTATACCAGTCAATTTAACATCCTGTAATTAGGTCTTGTTTCACAGAATCCGGCATTATCTTGATGACAAATAAATTTCTATGAAATAATCAGAGAGAAAAGTTCCCAAAATGTATACCTTAAGTAAGTTGAGAGAAAGAGTTGCATTTCGCGCCTTAGTTCAGTTAGTTAGCTGTTAGGTGGAACCTAGAGCTGGCAACAGTGCTTTTCTGTAAAATCAACCTGTAAAAACTGAGGTGGTT
Organism: Gortyna flavago; assembly: GCA_963669345.1. Lineage (NCBI taxonomy): Eukaryota > Metazoa > Arthropoda > Insecta > Lepidoptera > Noctuidae > Gortyna > Gortyna flavago. Next base: position 14,763,487 of record OY770126.1, read on the forward strand.
CTCGCGCGATAGATGGGAGTGCGGTTCTATTTTGTAAACCCAGAATAACCAACCTGTAGTGTAGATAATTAGATTATTACCTATTGTATAATCCTAATCTCGTCTCTGTCAATCCGTTCGTTTGTACGTGTAATTTATAGTTAGTTATTAAGTAGTACCATTTTGCTACGATAGTGAGTATCGACTGAGTAGGTAAAGGTTAATCAATGAAGAAAAATTACGCCTCGTACAAATACGTTCAGCTCACAGACTCAGTGTCTCAATTATCAATATTTTGGTTTAATTAATCCTGATTTTTATATGGATTAAATGACTCGATCAGTAAATAAGTACTGTGAAGGGCTGATGAGCCCTTTAAAGGAATCAAACAACGATACGATTTCTTTACGTTTATATTGACTGAACGTCTTTACATATTGCCGACTAAACTAGCACTGTCTTTTCCTAAACAAAAAAACCAAATAAAATATTTGACACTCTGTTCTAAACTTGCTTGAATGTTCGAATGGAACTCCCGCTTAATTATAGCCAGCCTGGACTACATAAGGTCGACTTCAATGGAAAACGTTTATTATTATTTATTATTACAGTACCTATGATCCAAACAAGTCCGAAATCGTTATAAAACGTTCTCGATCTCGACTATACCGCCACCCTCCGTAGGTTAATTCTCAATATGTTCGGAGATCATTTAGCACTCTTCAGCATTCAGCTGCCTTTAGTGGCTTGTTCTTATTTTTTTCAATAAAGCCCGTGCCTATATTCTGAAAAAGTAAAAAGTAGAGTTGCTGTTACTCAAAATAATGTCAGAGATGTATCATTTAGTTTTTTTCAGATCAGTACGAAACATATAAAAAACTTTTTTACAAAAAAAAAAAACAACCGACTTCTAACAAAACACTACAAAGTGAAAAATAACTTTAATTTCAGAAGTCGGTGTCAAAAAACGAAAATGCAGAACCAACGACACCACGACCACGACATTTTTTATTTTTCACTTTTTAGGGTTCCTTACCTTCCTTAAAGGAAAAATCGGAACTGTTATAGGATCACTCGAGTGTCTGTCTGTCACACCCAATTTTCTCCGAATTTAATGGACCGATAGGTGTTGTCTGAGAGTCATCACTTCATGTTGCTGAGCTGATAATAAGTGAAAGTCAAATACTTTTATTCAATTAGGCCTATTACAAGCTCTTTCGACAATTACAAGCCCTTACCATCATCAGATGCGGGACCTGTTCATCCCGTTACATCATTACGAGAAAAGGAATGATGAAGACGATTGTTTTCAAGTCCACGTCTATCCAAGAACTGCTAAGTAGTTTCTGTCGACATATTGCCGTATCTCCTAACTCCTAACAGACTGGTGTGGCTACCGTCGACGGCTCAGTAGCATTATAGTCGGACTTTTAATTAGCTGCAGTAAAACGACAGCTTCTGTGTAACTTAAATGATTAAAATTGGCGTCTTTTTGTTTTTTCGCGGCCATCAACCAAACCTTGTTTTTCTAGTACAGAATAGTGTAACAAACGGAACTTATTTGACATGCATATCTCTAAATGCAGTCCGAAATGAGTTATTAAGAAGTGTCATTTTACTGCAGCTAATTAAAAGTCGGAGTATAGGTAAGTGATGACTCTCAGACTCAAATACTTGAATCATCAATAGGTTTCATTCGATTTGAGAGAGTTCAACTAACACACTGTACATGCCTACCAAAGAGGATTTTCCTCGACTTTCATGGGATCCCTTCATCAGACTCTGACTTGGTGACAATGGGACCACCTCGAGAGCATACCGTTTCAAACCCTAATGTCAACTGCTCATCACCTGTTACAAAATATTTTTTTTCCCGATGCTGGGACGTTAATTGTTGAGGAGTTCTCCTGGTAAGAAACAGGAGAACTGGAGCTGATGGTGAAGTCACCATCAGCTCCACTTCACCATACGCATTGTGACGAACATAAATTGCTTAGCAACCATATTAAAGCAATCGAATCGCGACCCGTGAAATATTTGTGATTGAGTAGTTCCGATGGCCATCTGTGGTCTTCATCATCAGTTCCACTTCACCAAATTATACTTTCTGAATGCAAATTCTCGAGTTGTTAATGAAAATACCAAAATTGCTATATGTATGCCTATAATATTTGAGGAGTTCCTTCAATTCCTCATGGATCCCATCATCAGAATTGGATTTTGACAAAAATGGGACCAATCTGGAAGTATATCCTTTCAAATAAAAAAATAATTTTCCAAATCGGTTCATAAATGACGGCGTACTGAGGTAACAAACATAAAAAAAAAAAAAACAGCCGAATTGAGAACCTCCTCCTTTTTTTGAAGTCGGTTAAAAATGAGTGTAGGCGTTGAGAATGCACATCGGAAGCGGGAATACCTCTCTGGCGAATATCCAAAAGACGATCCCGAGTCTCCGACCGACGCACTCCTATTCCCAACACAACACTTCGCCGAGAAAGCTTCTATTCTTTTATTTATAAACAATGCCAATATTTAATTTTTTTATAGTACTTTTATATTTAAAGCAGTCACAAACAAAAGGTTTGGTAGATGCCTTTTCATAAGCTCAGTTTCACTTAATTATTTAATTCTTGTCAGAGCATATTGTAGGTAAATAAGAAATTCACTTTTTTATATATAAAGTAACTGACCCGGCCACGCGTTGCTGTGGCTAACGTTTTTATCATATTTTTTATTTATTTTTTCTATCCTATCTTTCAAGTTGGATCAAACTGCACACGGTGTACAAATTTGATTAAAATCGGTTAAGTAGTTTAGGAGTCCATCGCGGACAAACATCGTGACACGTAATTTATATATATTAAGAAGAAAGATTGGGTACATATTTACCAAAACTATACCAACTTCGCAGTCATGAACGTCATTGAGGAAAGACTTGTGAATAACGAATAGTTATTTATTTGGTCAAGTGCTACCCGTCTCGGTGTGACTCATGAATATTATTGTCACATTCATACATATATGGCGTATTTTGGTCGTTGATACGTGAACGCCGGAATTTACGAAGAATGACGCCATTCTCTTAATGCCAGTTTAATAAATAGGTACAAATGTGAATGTATTTAAGTAATGTTGCGTTATAGTAGAGTAGCGCTAGTGTCACAGATTGTAGCTCCTAAATACCGGACTCACTTTTAGACCTGGAGGCCTACCATGATCTATTTAAAAACGATTCAAAAGCAAGACATTTCAGTTTAGGTTCTTAAACTGCATCGCTCACAGTCGTACCTTGACGTCCAATACGCTCAGCGGCATTTGGATCGTTGAAAGTGAATGAAATTTAAGAGCTCGTGGTAGGTATCCAGATGGCACGGCCTAAATTGAATCGTTAAACTGACGTCATGGTACGAATTAGAAGAACAGTTCAGTTTAGGTCCTAAAGTGGATCGCGTTAAGAGCTCGTGGTAGGTAGGCTGCTTTGCATTCCGATTATCCGAACCTAAATTCTGTATCTTGGGAAAACCTCAAATGCAACTAAACTGTTTCGTTCTATTAGCTGAATCAAAACTCATACTTAGATAATTATTGAGATTTTGAAAATGAGTTAATACAAATTTAAGCAGGGTATATTATCTAACAAGATTATGAATGAATGAATTGCACCGATCCCAGCGTGGTTAAATCAGACTCGATTAATCGAATGAACCCCAAGATTCGCACTAGCTCCTGTAGCCTCATATTCATGGTGCTACAGTGACTATTGCATAACAAGGAGTAGCCCGGGGGGCGCGGTAATGGTAGGGAAGACGAGCCCGTAAGATAGGGAAGGATTTAAGAGCCTACCGGCTATGCATCCTAGAGTACTATCCTAGAGACTAGTGGAGAGCTGGGTAATTATTATCTATGGATAGGCCATCTTTTAATGTCCTTGCCGCCAGGTTGGTTCAGGTCGAGCTTCATCGGTGAATCTTTTGGCGGGGTTCTACTGCTTTCTCGGTTCTTTTTGTTTGTCATTGCTCTGCTGTGTTAGATGTTGCTGTTTTCAATGTCATCGCTACTATCCGTTTCCGGTCTTTTGTAAATATCACTAGCTAATCTCACTATCTTACTTCTGTCTTCCGCAGTATCTACTCAAAAATTTATTCCTTTGTCTAAGTACCTACTTCAAGTCCTATTTTAAATTGTCGTTCCATGTGTAAATAGCTCGGCCGACCTTCTTGGATTTGGCCTTGTACTACATAGCTGCATGCAGCAGGTGTGGTTCGCGGCGCCTGTAGACATGTGCGAGGTAGCAGCAGCACATCCAGTGGTTCTTGATGCGTTTGGTTACTGTTTTTCCGTATAAGATTTCATGCATTTTCTTTTTAATCAAGTCTCTCGTCATAACTCGCTCATATCATCAGAGTCTTGACTTATTAGCTTTAATAAGTGCCGACACTTTTAAACCATGTATCATGTACGGTACGATCACCATTCGATACATGAGTCTTGTTAATTTCCAGTCCATATTTGAGTTATGTATGAATGGTAGTAACGATTTTTCGTTTCTCGTGGCCTGTGTTCGCAAAGTTTTTTTATAGTGCTATTTCTGCTTAATGTAGATTGTTAGGTATGTATGTGGTACCTAGGTATTTAATTTCATCACATATTCGTATGCTTATTCCATTAAGGTTCCTGTTAACTAATTCAATTTTGACATCCTTTCTGATTAAAATTGCAAGTCTCCGGTATGCTTTACCTGTGGTTCCAGAGAGCCGCCATATCGCCATTCGTAATGTGTGTAGTTGTATGCTCCTAAGTTTATCCCTGTTTCTTGTATGCAGGCTACATGAATGCCCTATGTGAAAGTTCAGTTGTGTTTTAAGGTTGGTTGGTTCTTGCGTTAGATCTAACGGGTAGCTTCTCCTTGTAGAGGATGCGTTATGTTGTTGGGTATTTGTACACCAGAGTGATTCTGGTATCTGTGTGCACATACGAGGTAGAATTATTAGGATATCCTCTCCTCCCCAGAACGTCTCGTTGAACTGCACGGTTATTTATTTTGTTATCCTTTGTTCCTGACAGAGATTGCTGTTGCGCAGAATTTCTAGAATATTATTAAGAATGCTTTTGTTAGTAGGTTGTTACAAGTGGTGAGCTTTCTCGACGTGTGCAACTTGAGTTTGGGAACGAAATGAGCTTCGCTCTTTGTTTATCTGTAGCAAAAACAATTGTTATGCAAACTTGAGAGTTCGGGGAAGTTTTTTTTAGAATAGAATTTTGCACAGAAAGTAGGTACAAGTTACAGATGTTAAGTTTAAAATGATCCTATACTAACTACCTAAACTAAGGCATGCAAACAGTTTCAGCTACGTACTTCACATTCAATAAAATCAATTTTTGCGCTGGTGGTGCAATTTAGTGCACGTGGGTATGTAAATTTGACTTACAAGCTACGAAATAGAGACCTTGTTCAAGGCAGTTTTCGGAATTCAGAACAATGTTACAATAATAGAGAGTATGAAGTACGTAATCTAGAGCGATAAAGGTATATTATCTAAAAGGATTAAGTACTTACTTAGGTCCTTTTAAGAAATTAAATTTTCTGTAAGTAAAATCACCTAGGTAAATTAAATTCTAGTGTTGTGCAATTTCATTTAAAAGAAAAGTCATCATGTGCCTTAGTCTTTTCCCAACTATTTTGAGAGTAGGGTTCCGCTTTCAGTCTAACCGAATGCAGCTGAAAATCATTATTTTAAACGGACTGACTGCCATCTGACCCCACAACCCAGTTACTGGGTAACACGATAAACCTTTGTAAGACTGATTCTCAGACTTTTGGGCTTCTGATTACTCGTAAGATCTTCGAATTATAGCTGGGACCAACGGCTTACCGTGGTTTTCGAGGCATGGACTGGTCTTGATATGTATATGGATGACACCCATATACCATACCACCCATACACGGACCGACCTCAGCAACCTTCGATCTATTCGTGCGGCTGCTGCTTTAGCCACGAGCACCTTAATTTTTTTTTTTAATAGTACTGATTAGTGGTTTATTTATGATGTATGGGTACTTATACGTAATATGTGTATCTTTTAGCTATACTCGATGACGCCACGATCATCCACAACTACAAAATAAATATGTATTTAAATCCAATGCTGTTGTTATTGCCAATGTCAATTTAAAATTATTAATGCTTATACCTACTCTAAATGTACTTACCTAACATCATAAGGGCGCCAATTGGCAAGGAAGTTATCAAGAATTGCTATGCTATATTATATCTTGGAGTATTTGCATTTCTGAATCATGTGGCTTCGATCCTTAATTTAGGATTTGAGTAGGTAGGTAGTCCTTTTAACAAAGAGTTAATATTCCACCAACTATTATAACATAATCTACATCATTATTTAACAACTAGCTGCGCCCCGCGGTTTCACCCGCATAAGTGTCGATCCCGAGGGAATATCAAACTATCTCTATACCAAATTTCATCTAAATCAGTTCAGCGGTTTAAAGCCCTCTTGTAGTGCGGTGTGTAGGTATGAGAACGTTTCCTCACTCCCCGCATAATACGTATCGGGGCATCTGTCTCTCGCAGGCACTGGCCGACCGTTGCGAGCTCTTGAACTGCTAGATTTTGTGTATATTTGTTTCATAGAAAAAAAATAATAAGGAAATTATAAAATGTGTTCTCATCTCACCAAGCGCTAAAAAACAATAAGGCTTATTATCTTTTGGTATAGCTTTTACATGGTTTACCGATGTAATCTCTTCGGCCGGTGGCGTAGCGGTCGAGCAAGTTAACGATGACCTGGTTCCGAGGGAAGCCCGAGCAAGGTGGGGAGACGACGCGGTCGGTTCTGCATTCGCACTATAAGTCGCAAACTTGTTTAGTACAATGAAGCAGTCCACGTTCAAAAATTAAACATGTACGTAAAAGTAACAGGCAGGTCTAGGTAGTCTGACAGCATATTGTAGGAACATGCATGTAGCTATAATATATTTTCAGTTTTAGGTATACCTGCATCGTCTACGATGAAAAATACTCACATTGACGTCAGTTATTATAAATTGTAATATCTGTATGGAACAAAACAAGGTAAATACATTTTAATACATAACACTTATTTTCCAATTAATTTCTAGGTAGAGATGGAATGTTATTCATACAATTGCACTACCTAATTCTGTTAATTATTTCTTAGTAAATTCCAGCAAGCTCAGCCTGTTACAATTGCCACTAAGACTGGTTTCATGGTTTCCCGCCCACGCGACTTCATGGCGCCCGGGTGGAATCACAAATTTATTCAACAGCTGCTTTGCCAAATGGCTGTTTCTTATAGGCTAAGACTTAAGTTTTACCTGCACAGACTGATTTTGGATGTATAATAGAAGCGAAAGCGACTGACTTATTATGTAGGTACCTATATTACGTGTATACTTCATTTTAATTTGAACCATAATAAAATATTGTTAATGACGTAAAAAGCTACGTGTGCAAGCGCTTACGATTAAAATGAGGGAAACTGGTTTTTGTTTGTGAAATGGTTCATGGAAGAGCTGCTGGAAAAAGTTGTCCAATAATGCTATTTGAAGAATCTGGCACTTACACCTGTGTATTTCGTTAATCATAAGCGTTGTCAGGTGCAGGATACACAGAAAAAGACACTCCCCGAGGCGTGTAGCTCAAGGTCGTGACGTGACGTCGGCAACAGGCGGTACCTACGCCAACTAAACAACGCAACAAGTGCCCCGCGCCCCCGCATTTCACATACCATTCGCGAAACAGCAGCCGTCATAGAATAACGCCAACCAATTTTAGTTCAGTACCGAAGAATCTAGCTACATATTTATTTAGTACACACGGCTACACATCAAGCTATACATTTCCAGTTTTCGCTGACCTCGCATTGTATAAGTTTTTCGTACAATCAGAAGTCAGCTTATACTGGTAATGTATAACTTGATGTGTAGCCGTGTGTACATAGTGAATTAATTTTAAACAAAATAAATTATTTGGAGATTCATAGTGAAGGACAAAGTTGCAAAATTAATGCTTTTATTTTAAGCTGAATTTGAAAAACACATTGCAGGTGGGTATGTTACCTACACTGACATGCCAATTGAAGAATCGATGATGACTTCAGAAGAGTTAAAATATATGTAGAGACCTGCATAAGCAGTGTATACAATTGGAACAGCATAACGCGTTAAGAAACAAGTTTATTTTCTGTAGTGGTCGTCGTCGGAGTAGCGCTCGCTTCCTGACCTGACCAACTTGTGTTCACAATCGAACGACTGCGTGCTATCCTCGAAACGCGTGCGTCATCGCCTCCGCAATACTGATAAGCGCCTACCAATTATCATTGCAAATAATGTGTTTCTATTAAACATTCGAATCTAGCCCGAGTGCCATGAAGTTTCTTCACTGAAAATAAATTATCATCACCACGTAACTGCGCGACCATATTATAGAATGCTCGTATTATGCCAGGCTTATTTTTGTAGGTAAACTATGAATATGTATAGAATTTTGATAAAGAGGTCTTGTCGATAATAAGTTCACGAGATAAGTTAAATATAGGAAAATGCCAACAGTTAATTATTAATTGTACTTATTATAAACTAGGTACCTACTGACTACTGATTGTACCTACATCTCTTAGGCTTTTACCAACTGAGTTACTAAAGACTTTTGTTAATAATAACTAAAATGGTAAGTATTTACTTATCGATGGCGCTAAATAGTTTACTGCAATAGAGAATGTAGTTGACGGTGGCAAATAAAACCGATACCCGTTCTAGTCGAGCGCAGCCGTTACGAAATCAGTGCTGCATGAAAATTACTTAAATTACATTGCTTGCCATGCCGATATAAGTGATAGGTAACAAAAATGTGATGGTATTCTCGCATTTATTCAATGATTTACAAGCGCTTTCTTGGTTAGTACCTATCATTACTACATCACCATCTGTAAGACACAAAATTTAACTCGTGATATTAATTCACTTTTAACTTTGTTTTAACATGTTTCATAGGGGTTTGCACTACTTAATTTAAAAATCAATTATTCGGGTAGGTAAGTAACTAGGAACCAATTGTTTACGGAAGACATTATAGATAATAGATGCCACAACATAGATAGAATAAGTAGATACAAACAAGTGAAAATGTCAAGTGATATCATCAGAATTTGATGCATTGCTAATTTTGATGTTGACTTGACGCTTAATAATGAAATGAGAGACCCTTTTGCCTTTCTTAGATCATCACAATAATAAAGTACCTATTTACTTTCCTAACTAAGATTTGAATTGTAGTTAAAGCGCAGGTTAAAGTCCGTGCATATTATGTAGATACATATAAATAGATTACGAAGAACAACCGATCCGGTTGCGGTGAAGGAGGGAGATAGATAAAACGCGACATGAATCACTACTTACAGCGGGCGCAGAGTGCGGCGCGCGGGTAGGGACGCGGGTGGTGCGGGGAGCCGAACGGAACGAAACGAACAAACCAACGACATTACAAACAGTTGAACACTCATCCGCGGTGCGGGAACGTACGCTGTTCCTTCTTCGAGTGTCCGATAAACGAGACATATTTTCTAGCATACAGACAAAACAAATAAATACTCGTATGGTAATAATTGTTATCGTTTGCTAAAAAGAAAGTGGCGTCGCAATACTGGAGTGCTAGTGAGACTTGTGTGACGATAACACAGGTGTTGTCTCTGTGTGTGTGTGTGTGCCTTGTGGCGTGGATCGTCGCGCAATTATTAACGATGATTCACTTGTGCGCGGGTGAAATGCAGCCTATCGGACTTGTTGACATTTGTTCTGGAGGCGTCAACAAATGATATCAAGACAGCAATGATATAATGGTGGACTGATCAATTTTACCGCGGTAAGAGTTCTTGATATGCAATAGGATGTGTCCATTCTTACATTTTATGTTCATTCAAAGTCGAATAACATCCATGTATAATCTATCACATTAAAATATTATGAAATACCTACTTAAATTTTACTATCGAAGCGTAGGTGCTCACCTAATCGCTCATCAGGTCAAGGATTCTTAACAAGATTTATTTAAAATAAGTAAAATACATTGCAATGTTTTACCATTATTACATAAGTATTTTAAATCCAGCAACCCCTCTATGTGCCCTATACGCTGACATATTTGAAGTAGTTTTAAGAAGTCGAAAACCTTTGATACGAATTAGCCTAAAAACCGCGAAGTAAACAAAGAAGAAAAATGACCCCTACAACCAAAAAGCACCTATCTACTTCTAACAAACTAGGAAGCTCAATCATCTTGAGTGATTCATTGATTGTTTTGAAGTTGTAGGTACCATGCACTTATTAGTAATAACAAAATACTACTTAGGCCGAACTATCTGTAATGCGTTAATAATCAATGTATAAGTAGCACACACATAGCACTAGATTTTAAGATTAGTCCAATATGCATATAGTCACCTAATATTTAGTTTTTTTATACATAGGGTAGGTTTTATTTTTGGTCCTTACCAATATTCTTAGGTACGCAAATATAGTATATTTTGACTAAAATTTGCATTATACATAGATGACTCCATCATACATAGATGATCGTTAGCCAATATTATAACTATTATAAGTGTTGTGTTAAGTGAAGTGATAGGTCTCTGCGATGGAAGCTGGCGGCGTGCAGGCGGCCGACGCGCGACGGCGGCGTCGCCAGGGCCGCCTGGCGCGGCGCCAGGCCGGCGGGCGGCGGCCGGCCGCCGGGATTCCTTTGTCTCATTACAACACCAGCAGTTAGTCCCACTTGCCTTCGGGATCACTTTCCTGATTTTATATTTATACATGTTGAAAAGACCCATCAGAATAGGTATCTTACTGGTATCTTAAGTTTTAAGAGCGCCATTGGAATGCTATGGAATTAAATAATAAACCCATATTTGACAAACAAATCTAGCTTTCTCTATAAGGTCTCTTCGTTTCTGATCTCGTAATTTTTATATCTGATCTATAGGTATCCCTACCTATATCAATCACGTTTGCCAGTCGTTATTTAAATAGGTAGCGCGCGCACACAGAGCTATCTGAACGCCGATACATAAATACGAGGCTTGTGCTGTGTGCGTGAGCGGCAAGTGCCTACTGAGCTTATTTGCTTGCTTGTTCTTAAACGAACGGAGCGGCTTGGTTGTCTCCAGTTCTCAGAAATTGTAACGCCTTCTCGGAACGTACCAACGACGCAGCCGTCCACAAACGACTCAACTGAGCGCAAGCGAGGTCGTCCGCCATCGTACTACTACACGTATTCGGATTGTGTAGATAACACTCACACTTACAAAACTGTATTTCTCACATCTTGTTTGGTGATACGACTAAGCCTTCAGCTATTTCTTATTGCTTATGATATGTATGATTAAATATGTGTACCTCCTTACTCAAATTAATAGTTCTTAAGAGCTAAAATATTTTAATACACCTAACTACATATAATATGTAGGTAAATAACACTAAGTGAAATGAGTTTCATTTTTAACCTAAACAATTCATTTTAATAACGGACACGGTTAACCAAACTACCACCCGACCCCAACATAGTTGGGAAAAGGCTAGGCAGATGATGATGACGGTTATCCAAACATGCACGTAGGTAAGTATGCATGTAGGTAAGTACCTCAATAATGAAAGCTATTTCGTCAGTTGTAAAAAAATACGACAGAAAGCAACGCCGACTGGGGATATCCTCGTCTATTAGCGTGACGTCACGGTGATGTCACACTCACACTACACACCAATAGAAATAGCGCGGCACATGCGCGTTGAGTTGCGTCAACACATTCACCGCATCGCTGTTCGCTGTTTTGTGTCGAGTGCTTTTCAATGATTTGACATAGGAAAAATGATCTTGAATGGATTACATAGACAACAATTACGTATAAATCTCCCACTGTTCTTGTATATTGCCAGTGTTCGACTTTTTTCCACAAATAAGTACAAAAGTAAGTAAACCTAAAACAAAAATTGTATCTCGTAAGATATTGACTTATAGTAAGTAGTGTCTAAAACAATTATTACGGCAGTATTAACAAAAAACAAGTGCACACAGTGTGGTAACTAATGGGTAACGTCGCGTTGCATAGCATCTTTTTAATTATTTTGAAGTTTCTATAGCAAGCGTAAACCAAGCTCCAAATTATATTGCAATTTTAGGTGAACCTTAAGTACCCAGGTTTTTTCAGCGTTACCGGTGTATCATAGTAAGTCTGGTGTTTCTGAATGGGATTTTTAATCGATAGTTTACTGCCAGGCAGACAGGACCATAAAAAAGTATACAAGATTTGATGAATAGGTACTTAATTGAAAATAAACAAGTAAGTACAGCTATTTTGAATGAGATGAGTATTGCATTTATTATTACTTAAATAAAAAGATCAACTTCAAAAACCGTTTCACACAATGCTGAAATAAACCTGTTGTGTTGTTAATGTTTGTTTCCTTCTATTATAACGAATTTTACTTAACAGTGAATCAGGTGTGAACATCATCCTTACCTAAGTAGGTATTCGTTGAAAATAGAAAACGATTAATAGTAATCGAAGATTCGAAGTATTTAGTCAGTAACTTAAAACCAAGTAAAAGTTCTCACATTGTTTGGTTAAATTGTCTCTAGATCTTGCAAAACCTTCATCATTAATCAAACGGAGACTAAATTTCTCATTGCGCTATTAATGTTAGATACTTTCCTCCTGGCTAAAATTTTAGACGGAAGGAGGTCTCAAATAGTCAGACACTTCGGAAGAGAAGTCGGCTTATTTACCATTTACTCATGAAACAACTTTTACTAACAGATTGACTCTGAAATATCGAAGAATATTTTGCTGTTTCATACAACAATACCTACAAAGCAAAATGTAGGAAGAAGCTGCTGTTTTTCCTAATTTTAGGGCTGGACCCATAGTAAAAGCTGTTCATAATTATGAGAACTTTCATTCGGTTCGAAGGATGCCGATGGAATTAGTCAGCCGTTACAATAACTTTCGAGAATGATATGAAATTAATATATTACAAGCTTTTATTTAACTTGCAATGTATGTAGGTATGCTAACTGTTTGTTCGGGTGGAATCTTGCAACTCAATTTTAAAACAGATGTCTTCAACCGATTGCGCTGAAATTTTTTATACACGTTTAGTTTGGATGATAATGCATGGTGAGCTGTGTGACTTCATTCTAAATGCAACATGGCGAAACACCCAAGATTGACTAGTTATTTTTAATGCACTCCTACAATATGGGTATCAAATGAAAGGGCTTGCTGAGAATAACTCGAAAAATAAAGTGACGTCACTCTAAATCCACTATGGCGGACTTCTAAACATGACGGACTAAGTTTTTTATGCTTTCCTACAATATGGGTATCAAATGAAAGGACTTGCTGAGAATACGAATGTGAGTCTGAGAAACCTGTCCAGCGATAACTAAAAATTAAAAAATAAATTAAAAGTAATAAACTTTAAAAAAAAACAAGCTTTTATTTAAATGCACTAAAAAGAATAAAATAAACTTTTCCTTTAAAACTTTTACTATTCAACTTATAACGTCATTAGAGTCATTACACAATTTATATGATATGAAAGCTTGTCGCGAGATTTACCTGGGTAGATAAACAAGTAGGTAAATGAAATACCTAGATCCGATTGATTTTTTAAATTTTCAACATAAATACGATAAGTACTTAAATCTCGCGACAAGCTTTTGTGTGATATTAATTGAATAATAGTTATATAATAAGTTGATAGTAAAAGTTTTAAAGGAAAAGTTTATTTTATTCTTTTTTAGAGAATTTAAACAAAAGCTTGGTTTAAAAAAAGTTTTTTTTACTTTTAATTTTTTAAGAGTATGTTCAGCTTAGTCACGTGTATTTTATCGTATTTGCTTTACAAGTTTCGTACGCAATTGGAGACCATAATCAGGAACTGATCACGCGGCGAGGTCGCGAACCGAACTCTAGGTTCGGGCAACCCCGATAAAATACACGTGAGTGAAGCCATCCTGTAAATACAAATTTTATGTTTCAGACTTAGGCCTAAAATGACTTGCACTAAAATCACTAATCTAATATATAAAATTCTCGTGTCACAGTTTTCGTTGCCATACTCCTCCGAAACGGCTTGACCGATTTTGATGAAATTTTTTGTGCTTATCCGGTATCTATGAGAATCGGCCAACATCTATTTTTCATACCCCTAAATCGAAACTTACGCGGGTGAAACCGCGGGGCGCAGCTAGTTATGTATATAAAATTATGCATATTTAAAGTGTGTTCTTTTTTGTCTACACTTTATGCTATTTAATATGTTAGTTTAAAAGTCTTTATTATGTATATGGTTGTACACAATTAGAACAAGGTCTTATTGTATGCACTTTGTGTTATTATGTTTTAATAATAAAGACTTAAAATCAAATCAATATGTTTGAAAAAAATTAGGATTTATTTGATGGTTCCTAAATACTCCTATGCATTAGTATAGTTAGTGTTTTCATTTATTTGGTGTAAGTATTGTCATCTCCACATTGTATAGCGCTAAACGAATTTAAAATATCTTTTCCTTTCTGTTAATATATTGAATATGATAGAGACATAATTAATGATGTTTTAGCGCTAAACGCATTTAGTGATTTGTGGTGCAAGCAGGCCTTAATATCTTAAATCCAAAAGTACCTACAATTTCTTAAATATTGATACTTGACAACGATTAACATAATGTGACTAGTAATGGTTTAAATCAATAAAAATAAATATGTTAATTCTTTGATGAAAATCAAAGCATTATACCTACTCTGTTCTAAATTTAAAGTCAGTTTATGAACAAAAAGATTCAAGATACTATAGAGAGGCTATTACAAGAAACGTCATAGAAAAATTGTGCCATCAAGCGTAACATAGCCAAATTACATAATTCCCAAGTTTGACACGTAGATAGATTGACACATAAATACTGGATAAATTATAAAATACTATAGTCTTTGCGCTGTAGCCTGATTTAATACAGTATTAAATCATTAGTAACTGTAGTAAATTAAATTAAACCCAACCAGAATGTTCTAGTCTACAAATGAAAACAACTGTCACCCGCACCATGCTAGAGCGCAAAGACTATAATGAAATAAACCGTACTTATGTCCAGTCGTTTTAGCAATACGTGATTGGCAAAAGTGATTATATATACTTACAAATAATTTCCTTCTCCTTTCTTCTAGCGCTAAAGACGTAGATAGAAATAGACTGAGCTGTATTTGACTTGTTGGTTATAAGAAGTGAATTACGATTTTGTTCGCTTTTTGACCCATCTATCGCAAGTACACACATCAAAAGTGTCTAGGGATCAACATATATTTTTGCAATAACTTTTCTCCTGATTGATATTAATTAAAATTTTCTTTAAGGATTCATCAAATAAAGTGTTTTCGTTTGTCACAGTAACGATAAACCAAGTCACCTTTGCATTAATAAAGAAATTTGCCATTTTCCTAATAAAGGGATTTTTGACATTTGAACCACTAACACAAAAGTTCGAAAAAAAGACTGAAATAACAGTTTTCTTTAAAATTTTATTGGGTAACTTAAACAATTAATAATCCGTGTTTCTACCGCGAACACTAACAACACAAGAACATCGGTTTGGCATACTCAAAATGAGTTCATCCAAATCACGCTGTGGAATGGCCGCCCATGTTCGTTGCAACAACAAAAAAAGGTCTTCTTGCGACTGGATACCCTCCATATTCGGCAGAGCTCTTCTCTGTAGCATATCCCATGCATGCTCAATCGGGTTCAAGTCTGGCGACTGAGCAGGCCAGGGCAGGACATTGATGTTAGCTGCGGCGAGAGTCTGTCTTACAACTCTTGCGGTGTGCGGTCGTGCATTATCATGCATTAACTGAAATAAGGGACCGATTTGCACTTGTAGAGGAACGATGACGTCTGATACAATCGTCTCAGCATAAATTTGAGCGTTGAGGTTGCCTCTGATCCAAATCAACTCAGTTCTTCCGCCGATCCAAATACCCGCCCATACCATGATGGTTCCACCACTATAAGGATGGACTTCCTGGCAGGATTTTAATCGCTGTTGGCGTCCAGGGGTTCTCCAGTGTCGTATACGTCTTGTATCCGGTCTCATACCAAAACGAGACTCATCAGAAAAGCACACGAAACGCCATTGTTCTTCTGCCCAATTTCTGTGTTCAAGAGCCCATTGATATCGAATCCTACGATTGTGCATTGCTATAGGTGGTACCCGTAGCGGTCTTCGGGAATGAAGGTTCACTTCATGCAAGCGGTTTCTGACTGTTTGGTCGCTAATTAAGTTCCCTGAAGAGTGATGAAGCCTCACGGCTAACATCATGGCGGTTATTGTTGGAGCTCTTCGAGTTAAGATTTGAATGTATCGGTCTTGTCTCCGTGTGGTGCAGCGATACCGTCCTCCATGGCGCTCAGCCACGGTACCAGTGCTTCGGTAACGTGTCCAAAGTCGACTGATAACACTCTGACTTGTATTCAGAGCTAAAGCCACAGTACGTTGCCGGGAACCAGCTTCTATCATTCCCACGGCTCTGAGCATTTCTTCCCTGCTTAAATGACGTCGCCGCTCCATAATAACGTTGGTTTTAATCAGTAGTAGGGAAACAGTAGCACTAATAATGTCTTCAATGCGTTGTATGTTTTTATAGGGAAAATATTGACAGCTGATTTTCATCTTTTACTCGAATTTGATTCACAGTTCCTGATTCAAATTATGAAATGCACCAAAAAGGATCCATATAAATTTATAAAATCATAAATTTATTACAAAGCCACATCTCAATCTCAAGAAATCCGCATAAAAATGCTTGATCCCTAGACACTTTTGATGTGTGTATGTATATTTAAAATATGTCTTTGGCTATGTAAAACTCATGTTTTTTTTCTTTTTCAGGTACAAGCGTCGCGGGTACGATGCCGCTTACACAAGAAAAACGTTTAGATAGTAGTTTCTCCAATAACAATGATCACAGCTATCTTCATAAGAAATTCAAAAAAATGGCATCTACGATGTCTGCGTTTCCCGGAACTCTACCAAAAACGGGGGAAACCAGACATAAGGAAACGATTGTATCGTCGACTGCTTGCAGTCTTTCAATATCGAATGGTAGTATCGCAGCAGCCCATCCAGAAATAGAGAAAATAAAAACAATAGCAGATAAACAGCATTTAGAAGTTCAGGATGTGGAGAAAAATGTACAAATTAATTATAACGATGAAAATAGTAGATTAAGTAATGTAAATAATTTTGTTCAAGTAGCTGGTCAGACCAGTGTTACTGATGAATTTTCTAATAAGACTGAGAATCTTGAAAATGATTTAATCAAAGAAGCCTATAATGGTGGAGTGGGTGGACGTTATATATGTCCCTACTGTAAATTATCTTGTGCCAAGCCTTCAGTTCTTCAAAAACATATCAGAGCTCATACGAATGAGAGACCATACCCTTGTGTACCTTGTGGATTTGCTTTTAAAACGAAATCCAATTTATACAAACATCAAAGATCAAGAACACATGCCTTAAGAATGCAAGGAGCTGACGTATCAGTAACCTTAAACGATGACGATTTATCAGGAGGTTCAGAAAGTGATACGTCTATTCCGCCCACATCTGTGTCAGAAACTGGTTCTGATGCTTCTATAATACGTGCCGAGAATGTGGAGTCAAACGATTCTTCAGAATTAATTATCGATACAAGCATGCCCTCAACAAGCACGAGTTTTTCGTTAATTGATAACAGAACAAAAGCTATATATAAACCAAAATTTAGAGCAGCATTATATAAAGAAAACGATGAAAAAGATACAGTTAAAAAACCAATTTCCCCGAATGCTGATTTCCTTACGGAACATATCTCGAAGATTATATCAGATAATGAAGCTATTGTTGACGTTATAGAAACACCATTACAAAAGAAATATGGAAAAATTAAACAAATAGCGGAAAGCAAACAATTTATGACTGAATTAGCTGAAATTAAATCAGAACCATCACCATTAAACTTGACAAAGTCCAACCATGAAAGCGAAAACTTATATAGAAAAAGATCTCATTCTGAAAGTTTCTCACAGAGTGATCATCAAAAACATCCTTTGAATCCAGAAGGTTCCATTATAAAAGATCTCCTTCTTAAAACTAAAATGAACGGGTTAACGTCGGTGACGGGTGAATTAATCGATGGGCCCTTATTTATTTGTCCTTTATGTCAGATAATATATCGAAGTGCTGATAATTTAGAAACACACAGAGTGTATTATTGCAAAGGAAGTGTTAACACTAATACTATCTCCCAGAAAGATATGAAATCTATAAAGCCTGAAAATCTATTTGTAAGAAGCAATTCAATAAACGTTAGATTACCAGAATCGCCATCAAATTATTCACGATCTACGAATTCGTCGAAGTCATCACCATCAAGAATTAAACCTGATAATCTTATTATCTTAAAACCAGATTCCAATGATGTGGTGGCTCCCTTACCATCACCAGGACCATTACTTGGAAATACAAGACTTGTAGATACTAGAATACCAACAGATTATGCGAGAAAAAACGAATGTCTTAAAGTGAAGCCATTACCGAGCCCAAAAAGAAGAATTGACAGTCGAACTGACACTTATAGTCCAAGGTTAATAGAAAATATTTCACCAAGATCAAATGATCTGTATCCACAACCCAAGATAAGGTGTATCGATGCCAACTCTACAACTTTACGAACAATGGATGAAATGTCACAAAACATGAGACATAATTCAACCTCTCTTCAAATGTTTGGAGGTGAAGTAAAAATTTTAGATCACTCTGGTAGTACAACAACGCTTCGAATTGAGCCCAGCAAAAATCAGCTCTCGCCCATATTAATACAACAAAACCTTTCGCCATCAAAACTTGGTAATGATGTGGAAGCCAGCAGTGTTGTGGTGAGGTCCGGCTTGCATTCCGGTGGAACGATAATGCACAATCCTCCAACTCCTAAAGAAGTCATAGGCACTCCACAACCACAGACACCCAGAATTTCCATATCAACCGCGCCTTCGATACCGAGTTCTAATTTGCCAAACATACATGATATTACACACTTTCAATTTCCACCTCTAAGTGCTATTACAGCGTTTAATCCATTAACTTTGCCTCCACTCAGTCCTTCATCTCCAAATGGTGCAACGACAATTTTTCATGGTGGTAAATTAATACCTCACGTGCCGGGTATACCTGGACCAAACACACCTGGGGTATTTGTTGGAAATCCGAATTCTCACTCAAAGAATGTAATAAACAGTGATTCCAACAAAACTCCTGTGCAATGCACTCGAGAGGACTATCATGGAAATTCCATAGTAAATATCCAATCTTCAAAAGGAACAATAATAAAATACGACACACAGAATTCACGAAACAGTAAAAGTCCAAATTCAAGACCATCAAAACTAGAGGCCGAAGAACAAACTCAAGATCACTATCATATTGATATGCAACATTACATTTCAGCCGTTCCTATAATAAAAATAAAGAATGTAGATGAGTCAAGTTTGATTCCTAAATCGTTTTCATCGAATTTAGTCAAATCTATTCTCAGACAAGACGGAGCCGTCAAGAGGAGTTCCGATGGTCTGCCCAGAACGCCAATTTTGAAAGAAAATATTAATTTTCCACCACACAAACAAAAGAATAGAGATAAATTTAGTAGCAATCATCTGTTCAAGAACATTGAAACTAAATCAGAAAAAGAGTTGCGTAATTTTAATTTTGAAAATCTAATAACCAAAGCTGAAATTTACAACAATCAAATTCCAAGTTCATCAGAGGTTCAAAAGAATACTAACGCTCAAGAAACGCCAGTAGTTTCAGTTTACAATGAAAGGTCTGAAACTGCTTACTTCCAGAAGAATATCATAACGAAACCTTCTGCAGAAGAAAGAAAACCAAAGTTTTTGCGGCCGTCTACTTTACCTTTAAAACCTGGCACATTCACGCCTAAAAGACATCACGGGATTACGCCAAATGCGAATACAATGCCTCTTGTATCCCCAGAGACCCCTCGCCCTGCTAAAGCTTATGGCCAACTATACTTAAACGGAAATGCCTATACATATCTAGGATTAAAATGTTCGACAAAAGTTTTCTACTGCACGATCAATCGACCTCAACCAACATATGTTCCAAATCAGCATTTTCTATCAATGTACAGTAACTGGCAGGTAATTGTTACCATTTTTTTAAATGATTATCAATTTGGCGTTTTACGAGCACTTACGATGTTTGTAATTGTATTGTAAATACATGAATGTTTACAGTTATTATCCGAGCTGACGCCAGACCCGCTGGGATTGTCAGCATCGTCTGCTATGTCTCTTTATGACTCACGCCATCGTCCGCAAGCGGTAGCTGTCGCTGTGATTAAACAGGATCTTGTACTGACTCATTCATCGCAGTGGAAGAGAATTGTAAAAGATAGCAAACAGGTATGTTTATGTATTTTTGCTTTTTATCTCGAAGGTATCGATCTGATGAATGTTCCATTACACTAAATAAATAATATTAAGTAATGAAGTACCTATATTATAAGTCATATTATTTGTGTTTCCAGGCAATTCATTTGGTAGATATGAAGAAAATAGACGAAAACAAATTTTCCGTTTGTGATAATTTGACAACCCCTAAAAAGGAGGTGACTGGTGGGTTCGAAAGTAATGAGGAATATACGTACGTTCGCGGCCGTGGAAGAGGACGTTATGTTTGCTCAGAATGTGGAATTCGCTGCAAAAAACCTTCGATGCTAAAGAAGCATATCCGCACACACACCGACGTACGTCCTTATACATGCGTGCACTGCGCTTTTAGGTAAATAATTGGTATTAATTTAATACGTATAACAGCCTTATTGTTATTGTTTTATTGATTCGAAATTATGAATTGTTCATCAGAGTAGTATTTCTTAATGATTTACATAATACTTTATTGTGTTTCAGTTTTAAGACTAAGGGCAACTTGACTAAGCATATGAAAAGTAAAGCACACTATAAGAAGTGCTGCGAGTTAGGAATAAATCCAAATGAAGACAACGATGCTGAGGGTGGAGAGATGGCGCAATGCTCAGGTGAAACTGACGATGACACAGAATCGGACGGTGATGAAGGAAACGAAGGCGAAACAGAATCAAGCGGTAAGAATAATCTTTTTAATAAATAAGTTCACAGCAAATAGTGACTTTCGATTTTGTGCTTTTCACTGTATAATAATTTATTTAAACATAAAAAAATACTTCTACTGTTGATACACCTCTGCCTAACCCTCCGGGGATTACAGACGTGGTGTTGTTTAAAAAAAAAAACATATAATTATTAAGAAAGTAAGGTATGCTAAAAAGCTCCACCAGCTGCGAGGTGGTAAGACCAAAGCTAACGCTTAACATGTGCTTAGGTACTGTATTGATGCTAAAGTACTGACAATTAAAATTTTAACTTGCTTATGACCTTTCAGATACAGAAGCTTACAAATCTCGGTTACCGGAACATGAAGCCGCGCACTGTTTATTGTCACTAGGAGGATCTAGACCGACAACTTCTGCCACTCCTGGTTTAATAACAAGTGCGAGACCTTCAACGTATCCGTATACACCAACAGGATTGGAAAATGTTAGTACAGAAAGTAATCCAGAAAGGCCAAGTACCGCACAAAGTTCTCCAAACGACTCTAGAACGAGTACTGATAATGAACCAATGGATCTCAGCAAAACTGATATGAAAACAACGCAGCAAAACATTCCCGAAATACAAACCGCCAGAGAATCTAGCGTTTTAGCATCCTTAGCTTCAAATACTGCTAAACTGCCTAATCACCAGACTCAGTGGACAAATGGAGAGCCAATGCTGCATACATATTTGACCGAAAGAGCGTTGCAAGATTCTAAGATTAAGCAAAGTCAACTAACTAGCAATTTAAGTAAAGTAAGGAAAGTTGATGTAGAAAAGTCAACATTCACCGATAGTTACTGCTCCATGGACAGCAACAATAAAATTGTAACGTCCATTAAAAGTTCGTTTATGACGACAGTGTCTTCTGCTCGAGTCATTTACAGCGAAGCCAAAATATCAGATAGTGAAAGTGATAATGTGTTAAAATCTCCAGCTGTATTAAGAGATGAGATCTCAGTAATTAGAGAATCACCAGTTACAACTTGTTCCGTCACTGACACTAAAGGAAGTCACATACAAGCTCAAAGCAATGCAGAAAATGCAAAACATGTAGTCTCTGAATATTTGAAACATGCAAGAATAAATCATATTCAAACGCACGAAGACAGTGTACAAAATCAAAATGATGATTCTAACGACGATAATATTTTGGTTATACGTGAAGATAACACAAAATCAGACGAGCAATTTTCAGAATCTGAGTCAGCGAAACTACCCTCTTTGGACCATGAACCTGTCGCGAGAAAAGTCGTAATAGGTGTAGGAGGCGTAGCTTTTAAAGTTACAAAAGGAAAGGATTTTGAAAATAGTTCTTATTCACCAGGCAGGTTAATGGAAGATGGTCGTAGAGTGTGTGATTTTTGTAACAAGACATTCACAAAACCTTCACAGTTGAGGTTGCATCTGAATATACATTACATGGAAAGGCCTTTTAGATGTAGCGTGTGTGCCGTAAGTTTCAGAACAAGAGGACATCTTCAAAAACATGAACGCTCTGGTTCACATCATAACAAAGTGTCCATGACCTCAACATTTGGGGCTGCTACATCTTTTAACCCTAGACCATTTCGGTGTTCTGATTGTAACATAGCGTTCAGAATACATGGACACCTAGCCAAACATCTAAGAAGTAAAATGCATGTCATGCGGCTTGAATGTTTATTTAAATTGCCTTTTGGAACATTTACGGAAATAGAACGGGCGGGTGTAAGTTTAACAGATATTGATACGACAGATTGTGCAAGTTCTCTTGCCAGTTTACAATCGCTTGCAAGAAAGCTCCATGAGAAAGATCCAACAAAGCTGGAGTATCGAGAACCTAATGGTGCAACACTAACAGGTCTAACCGCTGGTCGGGACTCATCCGATGACGAAGATTCCGCTGCTTGCGAAAATATGAGTGAAAGTGAAAAAGATATTGAAGGAAAGACAATTGAAAGTAATGAAGGTCAAGATAAAGACATGAGAGTTAATTATAGTGCCACAGATATTTAGTGCCAAAATTATTTTAAGTAGGATATTTTAATGTGCAATTTTGTTTTGTTATTAATTTAAGGTATACTATTCATACTGGGGTTTAACTCAGACACGTGTGAAAACAAAACGATGCGCTTTAATTATATTATTATACATTGCTGTATCTTATTTTGATGTAACTATCTGTCTTGTAAATATCTCAAATTTAAATAATTTTTATTGTTGTTAAATTTGCTTCCATGTTAGGGCTTATAATATACATATTGTATTTGTTATTATAAGTAACTCTTAAAATTAGGATTACTAAAAAAATGTTAATCGTAATTCAAAAGAAAATTTGAAGTTGAATGCAAAACTTCCCATTTTAATGTATCCAATTGTTACATAAATATTTTGGTGGTCCATATTTTAGGTAAAGTACGTTTCAATATCAATGACACATATTGAAAATTCTTAAATGTAGCAACTTGTATCTTGATAAGTACCATTATTACTTTTGTATGTATTTTTTATAAAATATATACTTATGATGTATTTACACTGTGTAACATCTACTTCCAAATCTTTTATCTAAAAATAATTGGCATATCAAATTCCATAAACTAAATTTAGATATACAAAAATCGTAAAAGTCTTCCATATCAAAAATAGTACTTGTTCTAGATATTTGGCTTTAGTACATTCATTTAGAATGGAACTACTCCAATCAACAGACATACTTCCAGACAAAATTCCGCAGTATATAAATTGTTTTATACCATATTTTTATTTCGTTAACTTTAAAACTGTCAAAAACGGTAAACCGTCCTTAGAACCAACAAATATAGGTAGCTTAGCACACACATCGTGCAAACATATACCAAGTGTTACCAATTTGGTTTAATCCCTGAAGCAGTTTTGTCTATCATAAGAGGCCCATAATTTAAAAAGTTTTGCTAAACCTCCAACAGATTACTTGTAAGAGGCCACGATGTTTAACAGTTATTTAGGGTATAAATATGGCTCGTCACGTTTTCTTATATATATACATAGAATATAAGGTTATAAAAGATTTATAGAACTGTTATTTACGTAGTAAGACCGGTGTTTAAAAACATTTGTATTTGTCTTTACTTTTACTATAGATCTTTTTACAATAGTCTCTTAATCATATTTTAAATAGTTGATAATGCAGCATGCAAAAACAAAAGAAAATGCGAATATTATGAACATTTGGGCTTTATGTTCGCATTGATGAACTGAGGCATGCTAGGCATATCAAAGTTAACGAAAATAAAAAGATTGTCACGGCTATATTATATAATAGAGAATGAAGCGGAAATTTGAACAGAAATGAGTTGTTTATGTAAATAATAAGTATTACTTATCCATATAGATAACCATATCATGAACCCTATTAAATAGAAAAAATATTACAACTTTTTACTGTATAAATTTTAATGTACCTAATAGTCCAATGTAAATGGCCTATTTTTAAGTATAATGATGAACTACATAAGTTTCTTCTTTCCAATTTAAAACGTTAGGGCCATTTTAGAATTTGTAATTTTCCCAGTAAGTGTTGCCAGCTTGGCACAATGCTACCGTAACTCACAAAGCTATGATTATTTTAGACAGTATGCTTTTGTTGTAAATAATTATGTATGAATATGACTGATATCTATTTAAGGTACGATACTATTATTGTTTGGTATGCATTATAAATCGATGTTAAGTACAAAAAGTAAAGAAAATTGTTGTGTATGATGAAATTAAAAATTAATTTATAAAACACAATCCACAATGGAGAATTTACGTATTCGTAGGTACCGAGTGAGTTCGCTGGCATTGTGCCATAATATACTCTAATATAGCTATTTAACATTATTGGAACGGTATGTTTGGAGGAAATGGTGTACTCGTGATTATGGTAGAATTATAAATATAATTTTTTTGATGTGTATTATATCGAAAGGGGATTAATTTTACTAAATTGTTGCAAGAAATTTGTAATAAAGGAGTTACATAATTATAATACATTGAGTTATTTAATTTGCAAATTTTATTACTGATGCCATTCCACACAGCTACGCTTGCCGCGGTCGGTCCGTGGATGGGTGATCATCTTTACATACCATAACCCCTCCGTTCCTCGGAAATCATGTTAAGCCGATGGTCCCGGTTGTCATTCGTGGATCTTTGACAGTTGTTACGGGTCGTCAGAAGCCCGAAAGTGTGACAACCAGTCTTACCAAGAGGTATCGTATTACCCAGTCACTGGGTTGTAAAGGTCACATAGGCAGTCGCTCCCTGTAAAATACTGGTGCTCAGCTACATCAGGTTAGACTGGAAGCCGACCCCAACACATTAGGAAAAGGCTAGGCAGATGATGATGGAGAGCTCGGCAATAATATCAGATTTCATGATTCATCCATTAATACATGACGGTAAATTTATGTATTTTGTGGCAGGCAGGCATATAATACAAGTGGCAGCATCAATATTTGTCATCGAAGGAACACCAAAACTATCTGACGAGATAAGTGATGCCAAAATATAGGACGCTGCATCGGCTGCAAAAATATCTGTCAAAGCAATATTAAAGGACATGTCTTGCGACATAAATATCTTGCTTACTCAATTGCATTAAGGGGGGCATAAAGCCAGAAAAAAATCAAATTTCACCCGCGCTTCCTTGCCTACCCCTCTCATCAAACACGACAAAAACAAAACACAATCCCTTCCCGCCAGCAGAAACTTTTCGCCCGGCCAAGTAAGCCAGAGATTAAAACAGAAGAAGAACTAGCAGGGGATCGAGGGGGGAGGGGGGGGGGGTCTCAGGGGATCAGACCGGCCGGTATAAATCATATATATTTGTGTTTGAATTTCCATCTTCTGTAATAAGTATACGCAAAATAATCAGATGAAACGGCTCTATTCAATGTAGGTACCTAAGTATGATAGCAGGCTGTGCAAGTAGATATCTTGATAGGGCAATATTATTGTATGTCCCTGAATCTGTTCCGATGCTGGTAACAGATTCACGGACATACAAGTAATACAGCCTATCTACGAATTTCCAATTCTGGATTGAAGGACTAACTTTACTATACTGTAAAAAATAAATCTTATATTAGAGAGCAAACCGAGTTGAATGCCTATACATTTTCGATTCCGAATGAAATTACAAATGAACGATTTTCGGATATTTTCCTGTACCTATTTATGCTGTGAGACCTTGCTTCTTGCCAATTTTCATTACTCTAGGTCAACGGGAATAATTAAAACCTATAAGGTACACCCAAGGATTTAAATTTCAAAACACGCGACATGAATGGCAATTTATGCCAGCTTCTAAGTCAGCGTCTTAGAGGCTTGATATTTTTACAGCTCCAAGAAACCGTAGATCTAAGTATTTGATATCAATCTCAACTTGATACGTATTCCTGAGAAAAAGAGACAGACGGATGGACAACGAAGTTATCCTGTATCTAAGGATTTAGATATTTCCTTTTGAGGTACGGAACCCTAAAAAGCAAAAGCACTTCCATCAAAGTATTATATTACATACTCCTAATCATAAATCGTGATGAAAACAAACTCAACTTTGTTTTTTTAACGATATAAAGGCCAATATAATCGCATCGCTTATTTTATGATTTTTTACTTTGAGCTATTTTAATCAAGCCTTTTTAGAATGACGACGTTATAATGGTCATATTAAGGATAAAGATGATTGAAAATATCTAACAAAATCTTAGAAAATTTGTTGCGCAGTGATGAGCAACCCTATTTAATTTTCTCGTAATGTTTTCTCATATTACATTATTTAAACGAAATATGATCATTGTTCATTCCCTTTATTTTCAATGCAATTCTTTAGTAAGTAAAAACATCTGTTTATTTTGCATATACATACTATACGCTAAGTTTGAATTCAGAATCTAAGAATCATGTCTTAGTATTTTTTTTGGAACTAGAAACTCAATGTTGACGTGTCAAAGTTCAAATTCCAATGTAACCAAATTTTGTTTAGGACCTACAAGTTGGACATCACCACATCTTGATGAAAAACAGTGTTGACCAAGAAAAAAATTATATTTGTATATCGTGGATTTTTCTTTGCAGGATCGTGCAAAGTCAATAAATTAGCAACAGTGATACCCAAGTAAAAAATAATATTCGTATGGTGGATTTTGCACTGTATTATGCAACGTCAAACGGCATGTGTCATAAAAGCCTTTCCTGCGCGAAGTGCGAGTAGGAAAAATCCCCGCCGAAAACATTTGTGGAAAACGAGGCCAAGTTCGGTACAAAAGAAGTACATGTTTGTCGGATTTACCGATATGGCATCTATGTAAATGGGTTCCAAAGTCTAAAGTTCATTAGGTTCCTCGTTTGTAACTGTTGAAACTTTAGCTTTAAAAACTTTCCAAGTTATAACATGAACTTTAGACTTTCTCTCAACTCTATAGAACTTAGCACCCATTTAGAGCTTAACTCTTTTATCGGTAAAGCTGACAATCCCAAACATGTTGATCCGTCACAACCTCATCCTCACCATAAAAAGAAGGCTAGTCATGAGAACACTATCTGTATGAAATATTGCATGTGCACACCGTTTCGTACTTTTGTCCACAATAAACTCATTACGCATTTAATTTCCGATATTTCTTTTGTATGCTCCAATAATAATATACCCTTTACGCTGAATTTCGCCGAGTTTCAACTTGATTTAGAAAATAGTACCTACTAAAAGTCGCTTGGAATTGATCGTCTAACGTTACCTTATTCGGAGTTTGTCAAGAACAGTGGAAGAAAACAAATTTGGATTCTGAGTTAATCGCCGTAAGGTCTAAAATCTCCAGCACGAACATTCAAATGAACGCTAGTTGGCTATGTTGCAAATTTTCTCCGCAAGAAAATGAACCGAAATGCAGAACAATGGCGCTAGTGGTACTATACCAGTCAAAAATCTGTCAAATAAAATGTATGTCATCTTGACTTTTCAAATATCAACATTGAATTATTTCAATATTTTTATTTTATACTTTTGCCTCGGTATTTGTTTAGTTTATCAAGTCTTATTGTTTTTAATAATCGTTTCGGGAGTGGTTTTAGTTATTTTTCCATATTTTCTATTTCACAGTGTCTTTTCTACAGTGATAAATTACGAAAATATTGTTTACGTAAATTAAATATATAGCAGCGCAGCCGAAAATTCGAGCGCAGTCCTCTCGTCTCAACAGAGCGGGGGCGACTGATTTGTGAAACACATATGTTTGAAGTTCCCGCAACGTGCGACGGAAGATGATTTCTTCCACGAACTAAGAACGTCGTAAGTGCTATAAGCTTATTCGTCGTAATAAAACCACAAATAAAAGTAATTAAAAAAAATGCTTCCACAATCTAAGTCGTTTTATATTAATAAATTAATCATCAAATTTTCATTCTAGTAGTCATTAGCATATTAAGTACAAATCGAAAAGTCGTGAAAATTTTAGTTAACTTCGTGATGTTTTTTATTAGAGAAAATTTTACTATTTTGTGTTTCTGTGCCACAATAAGTTTGTAAATATCATGTAGTTATTCGTGTTATTTTTATTTTATACCTAAGTCTCATCAATATCATGAAAAATCATATTGAAGTTAGGCTATTTTGGTTGATACCTGCTCTTAAGGAGAATGTGATACTTCGCTGTGACTAAAGTATCTGACATCACTTTGTCAACACGATTTTTGATACGACAGACGGATAGATGACCTGGGTTAGGATATACTTAACATCCTTTTTATCCCGCGGGGTAATTATGTAACATACTATCAGTAACAATTGCTTTTATTTTGACAGTTCAAAAACATTTACCGTGTTGTTTACGCTGTTTAACAAACAAATTTTTCGAACATATGAAGCTATGGATTAGCAATATCCTTCAAAATGAGATTAAGTTTGTTACGCGATTATGGTGCCGGTAGTACGTTCCTGTACGATAATTGTCAACCTCCACGCGGGCGAAGCCAGGGGCTAAAGCTGGTATCAAATTATTAGATGCACCCGATTTTAATAGAGATCCCTAATTACCAGCCGAGCTCTAAACCTTACGGATTAGAGAAGCGTTTGGAAATATTTGTCATAGTGAGTTTCAAGCTCAATAATCCTTTACCTTAAGTACCTGCGCTTCTGGGATAAGGCCGGGGAGTGTAGTATTTTTACCTCACTAAAACCACCGCACTGGTCACCATCTGCGCATTGAAGGGGGCATCGTTACTCTCATAAGACCGATCCATAACCCCCTCTGTGCGACGCCTTTTAGGCACATCTCTGGGGAGATTTTAAAGGGGTCTCCCCAAAACCTACTGTGCAAGAGTGCAAGGCAGCACGTGACCACTGCGCGCCGTCTTCCCTGAGGTCACTCGTTGGGCGGACAGAGTCCTCTGATCTCCCGCAACCCCAAATTACCGACTGTCTTAAGTGGTGCACGTGGAATTTCAGCGTGTTAGGCGTCGAGACGGTCGCCTCCTCGACGCCTTCTTTTCAGAGCAAGATCAGTCTTGTCACGATCCCGCTTGGCAGCCTCCTTCTGGACCATCACGGTCTCAAAGATGGATCCGTGGCAGTTACCCTTCACTTCAAAATCGTTCAGAACCCCGACAGGGCATTCCTCGAGCGTACGCTGTGCAGAATCCAAGCCGCCTCGACAATGGCAACTATTTGATGTGTGCCCAATTTTTTTCAGGTACTCGCCGAAGCAACCGCACTTCCCACTTTTTAACCAGGTTTCGAAGTGCGGCAGGACGTATTCGACAACGCGTTTACGCGAATATTGTGGCTGTTGCAGCCGCTCGCGCCACCGCTAGAATGCATGTCGCCTTTCCTGCCACATCAGCCCGCTATCGCCACTTTGGCGGTTTGAACTTAGCGTCAGCGCACACCAAGAGCAGAGCAGAGCATTTTCTGAGATTACTGAAAAATTTATCTTATGACAATTCGATTCATTAAAAATTAAATACACGTCCAAACGTGATGCTCGACCATGTTCAAGCTTGCAAGATGCATGTTCGAGTATGCGTTCAACATGCGTGAGCGCGCTCGAGCGGCTGCCGCGCGCCCCCCGCGCTCATTATTTCCACAGAGATATTTACTATCTGGACGTCTGTTTACTACCTACGGCGCGGCCGGCGGCGTCAGTAGGAAATCATGGACGAACAAAAGTTGATTTTATTTACATATTCTTCATGTTCCTCTTCCTCTGTCAAAAAGGCGATAATTACTAAGTCCCAATCAACCATGTTGAACACATCTGCCAACGTCGGATTTTGGCATCAAACTGGTCATACATCCGTCTGGCAACCCAGACCATTTTCAACGGAGCTTGTTCACGGAGGGGCGAGCATGTCGCCTGCATGGTCGAGCAGTCAAAATTTTGCTTGACCATACGCGAGCATTTTGCAGTTCGGTGTGCGCTGACCCTTATACGGCTGCAAACCCTCGCGTCCTTATCCGCCATGGTGTCCAATGCCGAAAACCGTGACAGGAGAGTTGCCGCCTCAAAGAATTCTGTTCGGTATCCACATGCGATACGGATAGCCACTTTCCGCTCATGCTGTTGATTTTAGTCTTACAACGTTGGACACCTGACAGTCTATTTGACCAAACAGGCGCCTCGTAAAAGATCATCGATCGCACGATACCCGGGTAGAGGCGACGAACTTCTTATAGAGGTTCACCGAGATTGGGCAACAGTCTGTGCAAAGCACCCACTGCGTTCCCGACGCGGGGAACCAGGTGCCTAAACTGCTCTTCAAAGCCCCACAGAACGTCCAGGGCTAGGCCTAGATAACTAATATATCGACCCATTTGGGCTTGCACATTACCTACTCGACTAACGCCGACGACTCTCTGCTCCTCAGCAGTTTGTGAAAGCGCCTCAGTTTTATGAGACGCTATTTCTAAACCCACCCCGTGGATCGACGCCACGATTTTTATGGTCACTTCGAAGGTGTGCCCCCCACCGGCTAACACCAGAGGGGCAATTCTCGTAATTTTAAGAACGTTCACAGTCTGATCTCAATCTGTCAAAAATACCTCATATTTCCCTACATTTTGACAAGATTTTGACAGTTGTTTGTCGCCGAGATGAGACTGCGACTAGATTTTGGACGTTTTAAATTACGAGAATTGGCCTTCAGGTTGTCAGGCACCTCCCATACCAACTATTAATTTTAATAGATTGGTCGATTGGCTGTCGCTTACATGGTTTAAGTCAGTTCAGGAAATTAAGTATACGAGGACTGGTACTACACAAACCAAAAATGCTTATTTTAGAACTCAAAGCTCTTAGATAAGCAGCAAGACAAATCGAAAGTAAGATTTTTGATAGTCGATTGTTGACAGTTGACCTAATTTTTCTAATAAAAATTCTTGTGAAGTATTTTGTTACATTAAGGCGACTACATGACCTAAAACGCGGTCACTATCGGACTGCATAGAAAAGAAAGAGAAGCGCGATGACACAACGCTGGTAATTTATTGCAAAATATGAAACAATCATCTATCGTTGATTTATCAAACACCAAACAAATAAAAACCGTATACTAAAATTCGGGGAATTAAATTGTCTTTTATATGGTGAAAGTTTTATGAAAATACACCCGATAGAGTTTGCGTGATTATCGTTTTTATGTCCGCGGTAGACATTACTTTACAAATTAATTACACTATGTTAAAAAAATATAATTGCAAATATTCACATATCAAGTTACGAAGCAAATGGTTTAGTATAACATTTATTTTTTTTTCAAAGAAATCAGTTCAGTCGATTAAACGTGATGTTGAATTTAAAATCATTAGAAGTCGTATATCTGCGCCTTAAGTATTGGTCCTTTTTTCAAATGCGAAATTAGTAAGTGCTTATAATTGTTTGTACAATGGTCTTGGGAACTAAGGAAACAAAACAATCTTATCAATTACATCTTTTTATTTTTTGTCGTATTTTACAACAATAGTGCTTATATAATTATGGTGAATCAATGTTCATTCTTCATCAACGAGCATCAAAGACGACCACTGAAAATGGTAGGTAGTTAAGGATAATAATGAACTATTGTCATGTCTGGACGGTGATACCAATTCATGGATTATACACCTATTTTGAATTTCATAGTGCTTATAGGTTTTAATCGCTGCTACGTCGCAGTAGGAGATTTGGTAAATTACACTGATATCAATGTTAGATAAACTTGCTTGACCATTTCATCGGAATTTTTAGCACATTATTTTAGTAAGACGCATCCAATTTTGCTGAAGCTGATTATTGAAAACGAATGTTTGTGATAGGGGTACAACTAGGGTTGCCAACCATACTTTATAATAACGTATCCTACTTTATTTTAGATAAATATACTTTATACTTTTGCATAAAAATAAAGTAAGTATGCGAAAATACTTTATTTCTAATCTTTTGTGATGCGTAAAACGAAAGACTCATAATTATGGGTAATTCACTGATCTGTATTATACAAGTAGAGGTCAGTGAGGTAATTACTGAACTTTTTATCGATTGTATGTACTTACTTAAAAGCCAAAAAAGAAAATCTATTAAGTAATAAAGATAAAGAATTTTCAGAGAAAAATATAGTTATGCTTAAGACAAACCAGTTGTGAGGGAGGAAAAATAGCAATTATACATAAAAATACATCTGAAATAATTTCCATTTTAAAACAAGCTTTGAAATTTTCAAAGACCACAAAAAAAATTTGCACTTGCTAAAACCCCCCAAAAATATGTGTTAAGGGATAGTAACATACTTAAATTTGAAATTTATACTCTTTTTTCTTCCAAATACTTTATTTTTCATATTCAAAGAATTTGATACGTTATTTTTATCAAAAAAAGTTGGCAACCCTAGGTACAACAGCAGTGTTTGGTATTAATACACTTAATGGACAATAATTGCATGCAAAAGATAAGGTAGATATTTATAAGCAGGGTGTTTGGTAGCAGTTGGATGAAACAGCCAAGGATTGAGTTAAAAGACATGCAGCCATGCTGTTTAAAGAAAAAAATATATGCAATCTGTTGTGTTCTGGATAAGCATAAATAATATCTAATGCTCGTTTTCACTAACACTAAAGAATAGTCGTGGTTTATTTTGATTTCCATTTGGAAAATTGAAAATACTTGCGCAATTGTTACGTATGTAGTTGTAATAATCACTGCAAATTCGGGGAACATTGGCTTCTAAGTGCTTCTTGCCTTGTTTAGAAGCTAAATGTTTGACTTTAAACTGTGTCACTGTTGTACAACTGAATCCTATGACACAAAATTTTACTACTTTGTTTTTGTAAACATAATAATTATGTTGCACCTACCTTATGCAACTGCCTAAATGCTGTCAAATGTACTTATTTGAATTAACTAAGTTCAAGAATTTCTCAGTTATGTTCAGACTCTGACTGTAATTCAGACAGGCATGAGCTTACTAAAACTGTTAGAAAGATGATCACTACTCAATTTGTTTAAGTAAGTGTTAAATTTTAACACATGTGAAAATTAAGTTTGTTAAAAATAATAAAACAGTTATGACTTGCAGTCTTTCTAGCAGATTTAGAATATTGAGGGTCAGAAGTTGCAAGCAGTACCTATAGCATGAATAGTATAAAAAAGGTACTTACCAAATAACAGATGAAGAACAAAAAATAACAACCACTATGCATTCAATAGTTTGATGCATATAATGAAGCAGCAAACCGTACACACACCAAGCTAAGCATACAAATTATTTTGGATAAGATTTTTTAGAATCAAAAATTTTTTTAGTTGTTGCAAATCACAAACACTTGTCACTTTTATTTAAGAATATTAGTATAAGGTTTAAATTACAATATTTTTTATATGTGCATGAGATGCAACAAAAAATTTGTTAACTTAAACCGTGAGGAATATAATGTAAATGATTAAGGAAGAAGTTTAACACTGACCCATTCATGCACAAAAAGTAAGCACAGGCATAGAATGTATGTAAAAATATATTTTTTAAAAGGATACATCTTTTTGTTCTTTTCTTGTACATTATTCTGTAACCGCATTCTCTGCATCTTATGGGGTCTCTTGGTTTGATTTCATTCTCGCGATGGCATTCTGAAAACAAAATTGATTATTGTTGTGGACTGTGGTGTATAAACATTTCATAAATCTTTTTAAATGGGAAGTATATTGACTCTTCGAATCAAAATTGTATATACCTCTGAATTCAATTATATCACAGGAGAATGTTATCACAGCAGTTAAAAAAAAGTTTTATCAGTGAAGTGTAGTAGTTGTATTTTTATTGTTGAATTGCTTATCTTTAAAAATTACATTTAAATGATACCTATTATGAAACTAGACAAATAATATAATTTTTTAAACAAGTTGTCTTAACATTTGCTAGTTTTGCAACTGCTCAGTTACAAATTAATAATTAATGTTCAGTTACTTTAAAAAATGTAACCAAATATAAATCAGTGGAAATTATAACTGTCTTTCATTGGTTCTCAAAACCCAACAAGTGTATAGATAGGGTTTATTCAAAGATACAATTCAATATTTTTTCTAAGCTAAAAAGCATTTATTTGACACTAGCTTCTGCCCGCGACTTGGTACTTGTGAAAGTTTTTGTTCCCCTGATCCAATCCCATTACAGCGCATTACCTGCCCACCCTATACTTTGTTTTCACATAGAGTTCTATCTGACTTTTTTTTCTTTTCGCTGGGCTTTCAAGGATCCTTGCGTGATGTAAAATAGTCTTGTAGACTTCCTCAATTTTTCAAATCCAACTGGTAGTTTTAGAGATTAGTGCGTTCAAACAAACAAACACTTCAGCTTATTCTTAGCATAGATAACCACAGAATCAAAAACATTCGCCTCTATGAGCAACCATTAACTCTACTAGCAGAGCATTTTGAAACTAGGTTTTTGTTGTTACATTCACGAGAAAATGTATGTGATTCTAAGCATTTCCGTGTACTTTACCATAATTGATTTTGTTTAGAGCTGTTTTTTTTTTCACTTTTTGTAAGAAGCGAATGATGGGAATCATAAATTTATACAACTAAACCTACATGCCAGGAATAACTAGAACGAACCAAATAAATTTAAAGTAAAAAACAGTGGTCAATCCGAATCAAAGCAAGCATACAACAAGTTGTGTTACCTCCACAAACGTAGATCATAGGGACTTTAGTCACCGATGATTCTTTATTGCTGGTATCAGCCATTGTACTTTGGAAATCTCAGCCAATTAAACGATGTCAATTTGAGTTGTATTTTGTGGTATACTGAGATAACCAGTAAACTGAAACAATTAGGAGTGTGTGATCAACAAGTTAAATTAAATAACGTTTCAGACACAGAGTACTTTTTGAGTCTGCAACCAGGGGAGGGAAACTACGTACATTTTGACAGCGAAGTAAATAAAGAGTTGCCATCTAGAAGTTGGCCCAAGTACTATTTACTGTCTACCGGGTACGTTCAATTTTCAAAAGATAACGCTTTAGCGTAATCAATTTTTTTTTATTTCTAATAAAATTATTGATGTAATTTAAATTGGAGAAAAGTTTGAGAAAAATATTGAAATATTCTTACAAGTTGAAATAGACTCATAAATTAAATACAATTTGATAAAGCAAAGATATCAACTTAGTTTAAAAAGACCTGGTGCCAGATTCTACTTACGATGTCTATAGTGACAGTTCTTGAACTGAAAATAAATAATCACTATTCTATTCTATTTTTCTTTATGGCAATGGTGCCGATGTCGACAATTCTGCCAATGTCAGATGTGATATGAGAAAACCTCAGAACAATCGACATCGGCACCTCACTTCCAAATTTAGTTTCTCGTGATTTTGATTCCCTTACTCCCCCCCATGTGTCTAACTGTTATAATAACTTCATTTCGGCCATAACAGCTAGTGCAGACTCATGCTTTCCTGTTAAAAACTCAGCACGCGGGCAGATCCCTCCTCCACCATGGTGGGACCATGAATGCACATCAGCTATAAGTGAAAGAGATAATGCTGAAATGATTTACAATGAGGCGATGGTTAGCGATAATTTAGTAACATTCAACAGGACCGTTGCTAAATCTAGAAGATTGCTGCGAAGGAAGAAACGCGCTGGTTGGGCTGACTTTTGTGGTTCTCTATCTCCCTCCACTCCTTTATCAGTTGTATGGAAGAAGATCAACCGTTTTAGATCGGGATGTTCCCCGTCAATTTCTTCTCCCATCTCTCGAGAGACTGCTGAGCAGTTCTTTGATAAACTAGCTCCTCCGTATGTACCCTCGGAAACAGAACATTATCAGCTGTCTCACATTCCTTCACAGGATCCTTTAGATGCCCCATTTTCTATACAGGAGCTTAACTCAGTTTTAAATCACGTTCATGACTCTGCCCCCGGTATAGACGGTATTGTCTATTCCTTTATGTCACACGCAGGTCCTAAAGCAAAAAACTATTTTTTAGACATTTTAAATTTCTGTTTCTCTAATGGCTGGGTACCGGATCAGTGGAAAACTCAAATCATCATACCTATTTTAAAACCAGGCAAACACACTGATGACCCAAACAGCTTCAGACCAATCGCTTTGTCATCAGTCTTTGCAAAAATATTAGAACACCTAGTGAAGAATCGAATAGAATATTTAGTAGAATCCAGAGACATTCTTCCTAGGTCTCAATTCGGTTTTAGAAAGGGACTCAGTACCATGGATAGTGTAGGGGTTTTGGTATCAGATATACGCTCATCCTTTTCGAAAAATGAATCCGTAGTCGCTGCCTTTTTAGACATTTCCTCTGCATATGACAATGTCCTTCTTCCCATTCTCAGGCAAAAATTGCAACAGCTGAGCATACCGGACAGAATGGTGCAGTGTATATGTAGTCTACTCATGGCTAGGTCTTTGGTTTTGAGAGTGCCGGGTGAAGAATTTGACGTCAGGATGTCATGGAAGGGTCTACCACAAGGCTCAGTTCTTAGTCCATTACTGTACAACTTATATACAGCTGACATCGGTTCATGCCTTAATAACGACTGTCAAATTCTTCAGTATGCTGACGACTTAGCTCTTTATGTCACCGATAACTCTGTTAGCGACGCTGCTACATCTCTCTGCGTATCCCTCGACTCCTTAAATCAATGGTTAAATTCCCACGGTCTGAGTTTGTCTGCCCCAAAAAGTGCTGTAGTTGTGTTTTCTCGCAGGAGGATGATACCACAAATTTCAGTGGGCATCCAAGGGCATTGTATACCGGTTTCTTCAAAAGTCAAATTTTTAGGTGTTTTTTTAGATTCCAAATTGAGTGGCTTACATCATTTAAATCATTTAGTTAACAGATGTGAGAGAACTATTCCCATATTAAAAGTGCTTGCCGGTGTCTGGTGGGGTGCTCATCCTTTCACCATGAAACTGGTATACAATGCCTTAATCCGGAGTGTTCTGGACTACGGATCTTTTCTTTTGATTCCCTGCAACAAAGGTGCTTTAACAAGGCTGGACAGAATTCAGGCTAAGTGTCTACGGATCATATCGGGTTGTATGAAGTCCTCACCAATTAACGCATTGCAGGTAGAGTGCGCAGAACCACCGTTGGCCTTGAGAAGGCAGTATCTAGCGTCGAGATTTTGGGCTAGAGTCATTTCCAAATCTTCCCACCCTCTTGTCCAAAAGGTTGACGACCTGGATACTGCATGCAGAAGTTCCAATTATTGGAACCATAAAGAAGTTCCTTTGATTTTAAATTCCTTCCGTTGTTATCAAAATTTAGATTCCTCCATTGTTCAGTTTCCGAAACTTCCTCTTTTTAATTTTGATTATGAAGTTATATGTTTTAAACCAGATATTTTCTACAATATTGGCATTTCGAAAAAGTCACCTTCGGCGGACTCTATGTTCAATGCGGCGGTTGGTGAGCGATGGTGCAATTTTGAAAGATTTTTCACGGACGCTTCTAAATTATCAGATGCAAGTTGCACTGGTGCTGCGGTATACTACCAAAACTCCAAAATCGTTCTAAAATTCAAATGCCCTGTACAATCATCGGTATTTACGGGTGAGTGCGTGGCTATATTAGAAGCGTGCTTATTCATAGAAGCCCATAGCATAAGTTTAGGTGTAATCTTTACAGACTCACTTAGTTGCTTACAGGCTTTGGAGCAGAATCCTTTCAAGAGTAGACTGCACAGTCCGATTATATTGCAAATCAAAAAGTCTCTTTTCTCTTGTGCCAAGAATCACAAAACCGTTCACTTGGTTTGGATTCCAAGCCATTGTGGCATAAGAGGAAACGAATATGTGGATGCTCTTGCTAAGGATGCTGTCACGTCCCAAGCCGTTGATCTTAAGCATTTCCAATGCCAGGGCTACGATCTGCTGAGCCTTCCAAAAAAGAGCTTGATATCCTCATGGCAGATGCAGTGGCTTAACTCTAGTAAACGAAAAGGTGCTTTTTATCATGCAATACAGACTAATATTACACCCAAGCCTTGGTTTTACCCTTACAAAAAAATATCCAAGAAAGTAATTTCTGTAATCTGCCGTCTCCGCATAGGTCACTGTTGTTCCCCGGTGTTTCTTCACAAATTACGGGTCAGAGACACATCTCTCTGCGAATGTGGGTTGGATGAAGGTACTTTGGAGCACATCTTTTTTAACTGCTCCAATAATAACCCTGCCCATGACTTGTATAGCCATCTCTATAAATTAAAGATCCCTGTCCCAATTAACTTTCCATCCCTGTTAACATATTCTTCCCCAAAGCTCCTTGAAGCTTTGATGTATTTTATCCGCATCAATGACATCAAATTATGATGATTTCTGTGTAAATAATAATATGTTTATAATTTTTTAATGACATAACAATTTTTTTTT
The DNA here is from genome assembly GCA_963669345.1 of Gortyna flavago. Lineage (NCBI taxonomy): Eukaryota > Metazoa > Arthropoda > Insecta > Lepidoptera > Noctuidae > Gortyna > Gortyna flavago. The sequence continues at coordinate 14,802,614 of OY770126.1, forward strand.
CTCTCTATTTATTTATTTCAGTGTACTTATTAATATTCTTCAACAAGTTTCACATTAAATTCAACTATTTTCTTTGGATATAATCATGGATGTAAAATATTAGTTTTTTTTTTTTTTTTTTGTTATAATTCTAAAAATCACTACGTTTTCTCATATCACATCTGACATCGGCACCATTGCCATAAAGAAAAATAGAATAGAATAGACATCGGCACCATTGCCATAAAGAAAAATAGAATAGAATAACTAAAGCATAGAAGGCGCTTTACGACATTAGAAGTGTACGCTGTCATAGACAAAGACATCGACTTCTTATTTTATGGTATCGCTCCATTTCCATGACAATAAATCTAAATATGCTAAATGAAATAAAGAACTCACTTATATCTGATCAACTTATTTAAATAGAAACACAGGATAAATTATTAACAAATTGAAATTGCCAACAGACCACTTAAATAATTTTAAAAGAGCGATTGGCCCCGGAACGAGTAACAAAAAAAAAAACTGAAAAGCAAAAAATAAGACTTAAACCTTATTTATTTAACCTTAATAATCAAGTTCTTAAACTGATGTACAGTATACCTATGTAATTTTAAGTCGGCACCAAAGTGTTTTAGTGATCTTTGTTCATTCATTGATTGTTTGGCGCCGGCTCAAAATTACTTAGTATATTTTACATCAGTTTAACCTTTTCACCGCTTGGCTCATCTTGGCTAAATATAAATGCCATGCCCCTGGCGCGCGCGGCGACAAATCGATAAAATAATACCTACAATAAATAAGGAGGAGCAAGCGATCTGACCTCCACATCCCAGTTACTGGGTAATACGATACCCCTTGGTAAGACTGGCTGTCAGACTTTCGGGCTTCTGACTACCCGTCTGACTGCAGACCCGACTGTCAAAGATCCACGAATCAATCCGGACCAACGGCTAAACGTGCTTTCCGAGGCACGGAGGGGTCTCGATATGTAAAGATGGTCACCCAGCCACAGACCAACCGCGGCATGTTGGTAGTTGAAACAAAAGTCTAAGTTAAATTATGATAGGTCTGCTGTTAACAAAAAGTCATTTATATGTGGAGAGAATATTAAAATGCAAAATCAACCAAATAAAATATGGGTGCAGGGGAAGATAGTTAGAAAGAAAAGGGCCAGAAATTTGCTGTTTTGGCCAGGAATGTCAATAGACATTGATAAGTTTACCATGTCTTGTAACATTTGTGAAAAATATAGAGTTTCTAAGCCTAAAGATCCGCTCATGTCTCATGAGATTCCTAACCTACCATTTTATAAGATTGGAATGGACATTTGCACATATGGAACTACCGATTATTTGGTTGTGGTAGACTATTATTCAAGGTGGATTGAAGTGAAGATTCTGAAAGATAAAACAGCGGGTACCGTAATTCAAAAGTTAAAAGTCATTTTTGCAGTTCATGGGTTTCCCAAAGTCATTGTGTGTGACAACATGCCTTTTGCCAGTTACAACTTTAAACAGTTTGCAGAATCTTGTGACATGCAACTAATTCATTCTAGTCCTAGGTACCCTCAATCTAATGGTCTAAGTGAAAAGGCAGTGGGAATTGTAAAGAACATGATGAGGAAGTGCAGAGAAAGTAACACTGATTTTAATGCTGCTATGTTGAACTACAGGGCCACACCTGTAGCTGGATTAGATTACAGTCCTTCAGAGCTTTTAATGGCCAGAAAATTGCGCACTACCTTACCATGTTCTGAGAAAAGCTTAAAACCTGTTGTACCTAAACTGGCATATGAAAAAATGCTACAGTTGAAAAGAGTAGATGTAGTGGAAAAGGAAGACCAACCAAGGAAAGAAAAGTTTGTAGAAAATAATAGAGATGTTTTTACTGGGTTAGGGGAGATAGGAACTTATAAGTTAAAATTACAACAAGATGCAGAGCCGGTCAGTAAGCCCATTAGGCGTATTCCGGAAAAAATTAAAGACAGATTGAAACAAACTTTGGATAGGTATGAAAAATTAGGTGTACTAGAAAGGGTTGATAGTCCGACTGCTTGGTGCAACAATATTGTCATTGTGGAAAAACCAGATAAATCCCTTCGATTGTGCTTAGATCCAAAAGAGCTTAATAACAGTATTGAAAGGGAAAAGTTTTTGATTCCATCCCCAGAGGAAATTTATAGTGCCTTGTCAGAAAAAGAAGTGTTTACTGTTTTGGACCTAAAGGATGGGTTTTTTCAGGTTTTGTTAGATGATCAGGAAAAAGTGTGCACTTTTGCCACCCCACACCTGACACCATGTTTAGACAGGATTTATTGATTAAATAAAACAAGATTAAGTCGTCCATGATGAATCAATGTAATGCGTTGACATTTGTTTCTGGTGTTGCCCTCAGTCCCTCACACACCCCTAGTAATAATCAATATCCAAACAAGCGTAGCTTAACCTGATCGATCGACCTGTGCGGCTGTTCTTATTTAGCCACGGGCCCCACTAATTAAAAAAAATACGCGTCGAATTTAGAACCTCCTTCGTTTTTTCATCGCTGAAATGTTCGGAACAAATACGATGTTGTTTTTTCCATTCCCAGTTGTTACGTGCAATAGCGTTGATCCATTTTACCTCATATCAATATCGAAGGGAAATCTGAAAATTACAAAAGAAATCATAGCCACACATGAGTTTTAAATTATTATACCATGAGCCACACGGATTTTTGACAACTGTCATTTCATTACTCATACGTACGATTCGCTGGCAAGACCGTAGGTATTTAGGTATTTATTTCACTCTTAAATATTTAATCCTTCCCAAAACTACGTGTGAAAAAATATAATGCAATAATTTAGATGACGCTAGTTCTATCGATAGTTTTTGCAAGCACTATTGCTAGCATTATACGAAAAAATGCGATGAACAAAGTCATAGACAAAAACCTGAGACGTTAAGTAGCTTTTAAACTTAGTATCATAAAGGTAGCCAATGTAACCAAATTGACGTTTGCTTTGTGACGTTTTGCATTTTGAGCAACCTATATGTGTCTTTTTCTAATGCTGTTATGAGTGTATAAGAAAACAGAGACGACTATATTAGTTAAATTTAGCTTCCTTCTATGCTTTAGTTATTCTTCTGAGGAGAAAACGTAGTGATTTTTAGAATTACAACAACAAAAAAAAAAAACTAATATTTTACATCCATGATTATATCCATAGAAAATAGTTGAATTTAATGTGAAACTTGTTGAAGAATATTAATAAGTACACTGAAATAAATAAATAGAGAGAAAAAAAATTTGTTATGTTATAAAAAAATAATAGAAGCGTTTTACCTGAAATAAAACGATTATTATATACTTACCTTAGTAGAAGCTTACAAGTATTGAGATAGGCGACTTCATTTCCCGCTTAAGCAGACCTCTCTTTCTACCCTGTAGTCTGTCTCTTTCGCACACACCTCCCCTCCTTCCAGGCGCGCGAGGTAACTGGTGATCCGAGCCTGTTCATCATTGTGTCCAAATACCACCAGGCAGAGATTAAAAGTAAGCTTCTACTAAGGTAAGTATATAATAATCGTTTTATTTCAGGTAAAACGCTTCTATTATAAACTTGACCGTTAGTAGAAGCTTACAAGTATTGAGAACTGTTTGTTATCGCCTGGTGATTTGAAAGAAAAACGCCAATGTGATTGGATTTATGTATCAATAAATTACCATGAAGGTAGTAGGTGTGTATAAAATAGGTAAAATAAAATAAAATTACAGGCAGTGTGTGAAGAAAGAGACTTCTACTTTTAAATAATTAATTAAATTATTACATGATAAACTTATAAATGAAGACAATTTTATAATTAATCAACAATTAATCAGTTGAATGTAATTGACTAATGTATAATACTGCAATAATGAAGTATCTAGTGTCAAAATCAACGAACCGGAACAAAAAGTGTAGAAATATCCGTATTAGGATTACTATTACATGACGAAACCATTACCTCTCGACGATAGAATTTTTGAAAAGTTTTTACAGATTTCCAATTCCCTTTCTCTAAAATGTCCTCCAGGGAGAAATTGTCAATCCAACTTCTAGAGGCTACAGCCGAACGTACACTTCCCGGCGTTGCAGATATACCTGCTGCCTTCAGAAGCGATTTGAACCAACCTGCTGGACGCAGGTGATGGTGGACCTCGCAAGGTTATAAATAAATTTGATGTACCAGATCTCCTACGTCTTTCATTTAGAGAAGCTATAGTTTGATGGACCCAAAATACAGGATTTAAGTTTTGATTTTGAGTGTTAGCCATGAGACTCCACCCTGATTGTCTATAATCTCTACAGTCTGTTTTGGACCCAAATTGAGGCCAGAAAGTAATTAAGTCATTCTTGATGATGCATTGATCTTTGTCAACTCCCAAAAGGGTCAAGTCGTGAATCCTGCGACCCGAACAAAGGCACAACAATGCTACAGTATGTCGAACAGTTTGGAAAATGTTTGTACTGTTTACCACGTAATTACTCATAAAATTGGTCAGTATGTTAATGTCCCAGATAGGTTGTTTTGGAGTAATTGGATTTTTTAAAGATATTGCTTTTATAATATGTTTTACAAGAACATTTTCACCTAATTTACCAGACAGTTCTGTATTACAGAGAGTGGAAACTACTGATTTGTGAAGGACAATTGTGTTATAAGAGAACTTAAATTTAATATATAGGTCGGCTAGAAATTGTGCTAAATGGGATGCTTCAGGATGCATTGGATCTATGTTATGCTGTTTTGTCCATGACACCCAACGATTCCATGGAGCCTTGTAAGTTTTCCACGTAGAAGAACGCCACGCCGATTTAAGTAAGGAAACCTGACTAGAATCCCATGTTTTTATTTTGTCCTCCCACCCCCACATTTCCAGACCTCTAGAACCATGCTCTCGACATTGGGGGGTGGTAACCCCGTCGACGTGTCGACTAGGAATCGTTTCAGTTTCGTTAAGGTGAAAGGGGCTGCGATTGCCCGTGATTTCAGGTCCGCCCGCCAGAATACCTTCTCCCAACGTGGGACTACAATGAGGTACAGACCTGATGCTTGATTGAGATGCATCAATACTCTGGGAATAAGAAATGGTGGTGGGAATATCCATGCCAGAGGGAAATTCCAAGTTGTGCTGAAAGCATCGTGAATCATCGCTTCGTGATCGTTCAAGTCTAGGGTTGCATAATTCGCTACTACTCTTGAGGTCTTGGATGCAAATAGGTCGATTACTGGTATTCCCATTTTTGCAAAGATTATCTCTGTGCAACTCGATTTTAGGTGCCACTCTGGGGTCCGCCGGTGTCTGGATAAACAATCCGCGTGATTGTTGAACCTCCCAGGGATATAATAAATTTTGAATACAATCTGATGATGGTCCAGGATCCGTAGAATTTTGTATGTGACATTCATGAGTAACTGGGACTTGGTCCCGCCCTCGTTGCGAAGATAGGCTACCGCAGATCGGTTGTCCGATTGAATAAGAACTGATCCTCCCGGTCCCGTTATGTTTTTCGCCTGTAACTCTAGGACTTTCAGAATAGCTAACAACTCCTTTACGTTGCTGTGTAAAAATCGTTCCTCTGTGTTCCAAACACCTGACATGGTCTGGTTGTCGAGCTGTCCTCCCCATGCTATGTCCGAGGCGTCCGTAGTTAAGTAATGTGTCGGAGGTGGAATATGAAGTGGGGATGAAAGATGGCAATGTTGAAGCCACCATTGCATCTCGTCTAAAACCGAGCGAGGTAGCACATATCTGGTTGTGGCTGTGTACTTGGGCAGGGAGTTTAGGAACTTCAGAGTGGACCGGTGGTTTAACCTGCCTCGGGGGACCGCAAAGCTTGCAAAGTTCAGTAGGCCTACTAGGCTTTGTAATTCTTTTAGGGACATTTTGCCTGTCATCAAAGCATGTGTGACTTTTTTGATTACGGCAGATGACTTTTCCGCTGGTAGTTGCTTGCGATTTGTCCAAGGATGCCAAACAATTCCGAGATATGTTACAGACTTTTGCGGAACAAGGATAGACTTTCCGTAATTCACTTGAAATCCGAGGATTTCTAGCGTCTCCAATAGCAGATCTACCTGCTGGACTAATACCTTTGGGTCTTGATGTGTTAGCAAAAAATCGTCTAAATAAACTATTATTCTCAGACCTTTTTCTCGAAGAATTTGAGCAATCCAGTTTGTAAGACAAGCGAAAATTTTCGGGGCTGTACTTAGCCCGAACGGAAGGCATGTCATTTCCAGTACCTCGTCCCTGTAAAGGAGACGTAAAAATCGCCTGTGTGACTTTGCTATTGGCAGATTGAAGTATGCTTGCGAAAGGTCGACCTTGCACATCCAATCCTGAAATTGGAGAAAGTCTGGGACGCGGAACATGTTTATTAATCGAAAACGTTCTGTTAGCACATAGTGGTTGAGCAACCGTAGGTTGAGTACAGGACGGTATGATCCATCGCTTTTTGGTACCAAGAACAGGGAGGACACAAAGCTCGGAGTGAGAGGTGCTGCCTTCAACACGCCTTGTTGCTTCATTTGACAAATGAGTGAAGACATCTCCTCTGACTCCAAGGTGCGATGGCGATCGCCTTTTAGATCCGGTGTTATCAAAGGAGGTCTTTGTCGAAAGGGTATGCGATACCCTGTTATTATCCGTAATATAAAGGGAGGGGCCCCCATTTCCTTCCACTGGTTGACAAAATGTGCTAACTGTCCGGCTAGGAAAGGTTGCGAGTCATTGTCTCTGCCTTTTGTTGCCTCTGTAGCCCGAAGGCGACGAGCGGCGTTTCTGACCTCTTTGAGAGTGTCGCGATCCACGAGATCGAAAATTATTATTAGAACTCCTGTTAGAGTTACCAGTGCGTTGGTCTGGGCCAACATTGTTTGGTGCTTTTGTGTTGTGGTTATGGTAGCCTTGATAATTACCCTGCGAGGGCTGAGTGTGAGGGCCATGCATATTGCTTGATACATCATAGCAATAGCTTGGGTGACCGTGACCATGCGATGGCACATTACGTACGTGCCCCTGCGAGGGGAAACGTGTAGCAGAATTAATGGGTTTTGCTCGCGAAGCATTCCCACTGCTAGGCCTGTTCACTGGCCAGAATGCCTTCCTAACACCGCCTGCTTTTTCAAGGGCCGATGTGAGGGCTTCCGGATTGAAAATGTGTGTATTTGAAGGAGGGATTTTATTTACAGCCGTTTTTACCAAAGGGTCTCTAATGTACTTAAGGATACCGTCCCTTCTCATTTCTATAGTCTCTGCTCTGTGGCCGCAAGCCATTTGTAAGAGATCTTGAGAAACTTTCTGGAATTCTCCTTTTAGAAAGATTTCATCGATTTTATTTTTTAAATCAGTAAGAATAGCATCTGGCGTTTGAGACCATGCAATTAAGCTACGTAAACTACTGATTAAAACCTCTTTTTGCTTCAAAATGCCGAATGTAATAGCTGCGTAAGATTTATCGGAATAGGCCAGGTGGCGTATATTATCATACGCCTTTACCTCCTCGTTTGATTCCATTTCCGTAAATCCCGGTGAATGGTTGTATAATTTTTGTGTTTCTGCGTATCTAATATCAGTCCATGTGTTTTGCCCGAAACGCTGAACTTCGTCTAACATGTTTAAATAATTTGCTGGAGTTTTTGGAACCGCGGGATCTTTTAACTTTGTTTCAATATCAAAAGATAAATCCGGTACAACTACCGGATACTCAGAATTCTGTATTAGTGACGCCTGCGAGGCGCAATATTCGTTATAAAGCTCGTTATCTACATCTCGGCTTACAATGGAAACATTATCACTATTACAATTATAAATAGTAGGGTATTCATAAATCTGAGCGGTTTTTTGTAACTTCTACATCTTTCGATAATTTAGCAATAAGATGACGGTCACGCCTTCGTTTTTTAGACTGATGCCGTCGACGACGCTTAGAATTTATTTTCTTTGAACCTTGATTTGAGGAGCTAGATGACGATGTCGAGCTGCTACTACTACTACTGCTCGATAATGATGATTGCCGTTCACGTAAACGCGATTTACATTTCTGCGGTTTGGTACCCGATCCGCCAGCGGTTGCCACTGGTTTATCTTGGACATCGGACCCCATGTTAAGCGCTCCTGGGTTTAGGTACACTACCTTAAAAGGATATAATAAAACCTAAGTAAGACACGAACTCTAAAAGGAATTCATATAGATACTTAAAAAGAAATACTGAGGGTAGAAATTTATATGAATCGAAAGATTTGTTAACAGGTTCGCGCGCGGTAAACGGGATACAATCAAAGTTTTAATTATAATGACGGCTATAGCCGTATCTATACCGCGCTGGAACGTGTTAAAACATTTACGAACGATAACATCGTTTAATATAAAACCACTTGTGCACTTACGTGAGTTCTTCCTTGGAATCACTGATAGGTAATACAATAGAGAATAAAATATTAGTGCTAGCACAAGTGCACTGCGCGGGAAATATCACGCCAATGATGAACAGGCTCGGATCACCAGTTACCTCGCGCGCCTGGAAGGAGGGGAGGTGTGTGCGAAAGAGACAGACTACAGGGTAGAAAGAGAGGTCTGCTTAAGCGGGAAATGAAGTCGCCTATCTCAATACTTGTAAGCTTCTACTAACGGTCAAGTTTATAATATACATATTATTATTTACACAGAAATCATCATAATTTGATGTCATTGACGCGGATAAAATACATCAAAGCTTCAAGGAGTTTTGGGGAAGAATATGTTAACAGGGATGGAAAGTTAATTGGGACAGGGATCTTTAATTTATAGAGATGGCTATACAAGTCAAGGGCAGGGTTATTATTGGAGCAGTTAAAAAAGATGTGCTCCAAAGTACCTTCATCCAACCCACATTCGCAGAGAGATGTGTCTCTGACCCGTAATTTGTGAAGAAACACCGGGGAACAACAGTAACCTATGCGGAGACGGCAGATTACAGAAATTACTTTCTTGGATATTTTTTTGTAAGGGTAAAACCAAGGCTTGGGTGTAGTATTAGTCTGTATTGGCATGATAAAAAGCACCTTTTCGTTTACTTGAGTTAAGCCACTGCATCTGCCATGAGGATAGCAAGCTCTTTTTTGGAAGGCGCAGCAGATCGTAACCCTGGCATTGGAAATGCTTAAGATCAACGGCTTGGGACGTAACAGCATCCTTAGCAAGAGCATCCACATATTCGTTTCCTCTTATGCCACAATGGCTTGGAATCCAAACCAAGTGAACGGTTTTGTGATTTTTGGCACAAGATGTGTTAAGGCGACTACATGGCCTAAAGCGCGGTCACTATCGCACTACATAGAAAAGAAAGAGATGCGCGATGACACAACGCTGGTAATTTATTGCAAAATATGAAACAATCATCTATTGTTGATTTATCAAACACCAAACAAATAAAAACCGTATACTAAAATTCGGTAAATTAAATTGTATTTTATATGGTGAAAGTTTTATGAAAATACACCCGATAGTGTTTGCGTGATTATCGTTTTTATGTCCGCGTAGACATTGCTTTACAAAATAAATACACTATGTTAAAAAAATATAATTGCAAATATTCACATATCAAATTACGAAGCAAATGGTCTAGTATAACATTTATTGTTTCCAAAGAAATCAGTCCGGTCGATTAGGCGTGACTTTGAATTTAAAATCATTAGAAGTCGTAAATCTGGGCCTTAATGACTGAAATTGGCGTCTTTTTGTTTATTCGCGGCATCAACCCAATCTTATTTTTCTAGTACAGAATAGTGTAACAAACAAAACTTATTATTTCTAAACGCAGTCCGAAATGAACACTGACGTCTATTAAACAAGTAAGTACAGTGGAAATGAGTCAAAGGAGTGAGTTTGATAGATATTTTCTACAATATTGGCATTTCGAAAAAGTCACCATCGGCGGACTCTATGTTCAATGCGGCGGTTGGTGAGCGATGGTGCAATTTTGAAAGATTTTTCACGGACGCTTCTAAATTATCAGATGCAAGTTGCACTGGTGCTGCGGTATACTACCAAAACTCCAAAATCGTTCTAAAATTCAAATGCCCTGAACAATCATCGGTATTTACGGGTGAGTGCGTGGCTATATTAGAAGCGTGCTTATTCATAGAAGCCCATAGCATAAGTTTAGGTGTCATCTTTACAGACTCACTTAGTTGCTTACAGGCTTTGGAGCAGAATCCTTTCAAGAGTAGACTGCACAGTCCGATTATATTGCAAATCAAAAAGTCTCTTTTCTCTTGTGCCAAGAATCACAAAACCGTTCACTTGGTTTGGATTCCAAGCCATTGTGGGCATTGAGGAAACGAATATGTGGATGCTCTTGCTAAGGATGCTGTTACGTCCCAAGCCGTTGATCTTAAGCATTTCCAATGTCAGGGCTACGATCTGCTGAGCCTTCCAAAAAAGAGCTTGCTATCCTCATGGCAGGTGCAGTGGCTTAACTCAAGTAAACGAAAAGGTGCTTTTTATCAAGCAATACAGACTAATATTACACCCAAGCCTTGGTTTTACCCTTACAAAAAAATATCCAAGAAAGTAATTTCTGTAATCTGCCGTCTCCGCATAGGTTACTGTTGTTCCCCGGTGTTTCTTCACAAATTACGGGTCAGAGACACATCTCTCTGCGAATGTGGGTTGGATGAAGGTACTTTGGAGCACATCTTTTTTAACTGCTCCAATAATAACCCTGCCCATGACTTGTATAGCTTTCTCTATAAATTAAAGATCCCTGTCCCAATTAACTTTCCATCCCTGTTAACATATTCTTCCCCAAAGCTCCTTGAAGCTTTGATGTATTTTATCCGCGTCAATGACATCAAATTATGATGATTTCTGTGTAAATAATAATATCGCTCACCTAGTAATACAGGAATATTTTTTATTCAGTGCGCAAACTTTGACAAAATAAACTTTGATAAGTTTTATTAAACACCTATTTTTTATTTTGATATGTCTTAGTACAAAAAAATAAAGTTATCGATTACGAAAGATGTTTACTTTGAAACTGATTTTATGGCTACTAGCCGGCGCGTGGGGAAGCGTAACGCGCTTATGTACAGAAGCCAGCACATTCAACTTTGAACCTTATGCTTTAGCAATAAAGTTGAAAATCTATTAAAGAAAGACAGATTGTAGTAGCTTGGTGGTCTGTACCTACCTATCAGCTGTGCGCTCGTTCGATTTTCGTTCACAGGCTTAGGTAGGTATTTACGTGGGTTACAATTTAGTTACAGATCGCTCATTTTATCAGGTTCGAACTAGTCTTTATAAGATTAGGCCGGGATCTGAAGTTATTTGAAGAGTAATTCCAATTTTTCCTTCATACTTTCATGGGCTTAGGACCATCAAAATGCAGAAAATAGAGAATTTTTCAATTAAATTAAGGCACTTTTAAAAACTTAATGAAATAAAATTATTGACATTAAATAATGCATACTTGCATTAGGGCGTATTAAAAAAATTGGAATCAACTAAGTATTTACAACAATGTTCAATCAAAAATAACCTATTCGCTAAAATTGTTAATTAAAAATAATTGCTTACCCTACATGTCACTAATCACTGTATTTTAATAATTGTTCAAGATCCTTGTGCGTGATTCGGGGTCCTGAACTGACCGTGATCTAGCAGCCTTTGAGTGGCTGCTAAAATGGCCCTTTCATTAGGGACCGCGGGGTTAAGGATACCATGGGCTCGCATTCGAGGTACGCTCTCCGTCGCATACATTCTGCGAGCAGCTCGTAAACTTTCACCACTTAGTAAATACACTCGCACCATCTCATAAAACTCGCGGTTACTGAAGTCCGAGATCGTGACCTTTAGGTAAGTACGAGTTCGACACACTTGCTGCGCCGGGGTTGCACGGGAAAGCGATTGGACGCGAGGTCACGTTAACGCATGCGATGATTGCGATGAGCAGACTGTCGAGTATCGGGGTCGGGAGTTCGGAACCCGGGCGCCCGCCGTGCCTGGCACAACTCTGCCGCCCGGGACTCCCCCGCTGCAACACCGCCACATGCGCCGCCCGGCGCGCGCGCCCATTGTTATTATCTTGAATAGATAGTGTCCATATTTTGCTGATTTAGAGTCGGATAAAAAAGTGAAAAAAAGTTTTGAAAAAATTATGGAAATGTGTTCTATTACTGATACTGAACCACCAAAATTTTTTTGCGCACTCCTTAAAAAATATTCCTGTATATTGGCACATCTACGTTTTTCACATTTTACAGAAACGAGGATCAAAGATTTTATAAAATGTTAAAAATTGATTTATGGGTTTATATTAAGTTTTTTTACTGATTTGATGGGTTTGATTACTAGTATAGCGTTATGCCGTTTTACCACTTTATAAATTATGCACTTTTGAACACTTAGGTAAAAACTCAATTTCACATTTTTTGTAGATGTGCCGATATATGTATTACTAGGTGAGCGATATACATGTATATTATTTTTTAATAACATAACAATTTTTTTTTTCTCTATTTATTTATTTCAGTGTACTTATTCTTCAACAAGTTTCACATTAAATTCAACTATTTTCTTTGGATATAATCATGGATGTAGAATATTAGTTTTTTTTTTGTTGTTGTAATTCTAAAAACCACTACGATTTCTCATATCACATCTGAATATTAGTTTTTTTTTTGTTGTTGTAATTCTAAAAAACACTACGATTTCTTCGACATGCATCGGCACCATTGCCATAAAGAAAAATAGAATAGAATAATAGAGTGAGTTTGATAGTTTTTTTTTTTGCTTTCAGTCTGTCACAGTCACTGTTAATGTCATGTCACTATAAGGTATATTATCTCAGAGTACTTTTTGATAGAGTGAGATATATTATGTTCTGTGGTCATGTCACAACCCAAGTGGTGTCAAACAGTCGTAAAGTAATATATTTTTTTGGTTTGTTTACAATTTCTAGTTTACTTTATCTTGCCCGTAAAACATTCACTGGTCCATGTCCAGTATCTGATGGTTTATCATAGTACTTACGTGATATCATCAAATTTGTTGTGTCTCGTATTTATGTCAATGTGTCTCGTGCACAAAATCCATTGAAGTTGAAATTATTTCTGTAATTCGTTCTAAACAAAACATATAAAATCAGCTATTTACCTTTTGATTAAAGTGAATGATTTTCTTCACAATCATAAATGTATTAGATAAATATACATATTGTAAAACTTATCTACAAGAACCTACTATAAGCAAGCCAGGAGTGACAAATAATTTGTTTGTTTATAACAGTGGCAAAATGAATTTCTTGGATAACTTTGACCCGGAAACATCAGCTCGGGAAAGGCGTAAGCTTAATCGCAAAAGCTATTTTATGAAGTAAGTATTTCACAGTACATCCTTAGAATTGGCCTTTTATTATTTTGGATTTTAGTTAATTGAAGGATTTACTACCCTTTTCAGCCGGAAAACCAAAAATATATACAATGAACGTGGCCAAATAGCAGCAACTGGCAAGGATTTGTGTGATTGTTTAGATGAAACCTGCCCAGGATGCCACTTTGCATGCACTAAGTGTAATTCTGGCAAGTGTGGACATGAATGCAGGTAAAAAATTTACACCTTGTTTCTTAACTTGTTCTATCTTATTTAATTTATATTATTACATAAGTGCACATTTTATATAATAATAACATAGGTGTACCTTATATACTATACCCTACCCTTTTTTTTTTTTTTAAGGACGGGGTATCATCAAATGACCCCTCCCGCTCTGGGTGGAGCGGAAGGGAGTGTCAGACTCTTACTGACTAAAACCCATCCGTGTTGCTTCCTTAGCCCTTTATATTCCAGGGTAGCGGTAACCCTTTCGGACAAACCCGCTGCCCCGGCAGGCTTCGGCCCTGACGGGCCCCTCCTTCAATGCTGATATGTCTTTGAGGCGCGCGTGGAACACATACGCGCCGTCCGGCACGGGCCTGGTCCTGATCGGACGGCGAGCTACCCATTACTCGCCGTCCGCAGGCCCGCGCCTACGGTGACCGGGAGTCGTCACGCGGCACCCGACGCCCGGGGCGTCGACCGCGGTGGCTGGGACGGGCGGCTCTCTCAACTCTCTCCTTCGCCCATCCCGCCACCTCCTTCGCTAGCATGACTGCTTCCCAGAAGGAGGTGACTGCCTCCCACTCCCTCTCGCCCCGGACCATGGCTTGGACCAGGGCCGGACGTGAGAGGTCGCCGCCGCTGCCGATCGCCTCTACGAGGACACGGCGGTGCTCTGCCCAAGCGGGACAGACCCCCACCACCGTGTCCTCTGGGCGATCCTCGCAATGGTGACACCCGGGCGTTTCCTCCCGCCTGATAATGTGCAGGAACCTCCCGAAACATCCGTGTCCGGTGAGGACCTGCGTCAGGCGGTAGGTGAGGACGCCGTGACGCCTCTCTAGCCACTCCTCAAAGAGGGGCCTTATCGCCACATATACCCTACCCTAACCTTACCCTTGTGGGTGAACTATAGGTAAGGTACACCTGTGCCTCACCCTTCCGGTAAACAAGGTGTGATGTTATGTTTGTGTTATTAACCCTAGAAAAATAATGATTTTAAAAATGCCTTTAAAGATAATAAATTAAATGTCCCAAAGACAGACATGTTATTATTCTAATATAAGCCATGTTTTTTCTATGTACTAATTACATCATTTTTGTAATATGTTTCAAAGAAACAGTGAAAAGCAAAGCTACTTCTGCTGTTGTAACTGAAAATATCCCATAACTAACAAAATATTGCTCTAACAATAAATTACGTTTTTTGTTTCAGAGTGAACAGAAAATGGATGTATGATAAAATTGAAATTGAAGGGAATGATTTTGTTATAAAAAATGAGTACAAGAATAAATGAAATCTTATTACTTACTGTAGTTAACTGTACATCTACATAGGCTAAAATTTTGAAAGTTTTAATACAAACTTTCAAAATTTAATAATCTGTGTTAGGTACCTGTGTAAGCATTATGTAAGCATATTACTATGGACAGCTTAAATCAGTTTAAATCTAAAGTTCAGTACATTAGATTTAAACTATAGTTAAATGATTTACCTGTAATAGGTAATACGGGCTGTTGTCCGCAACTCCCACGTCAATGCGCGTATTTTGCGTGCGGTCAGTAGGTACATTAGATTTACCTGTAACAATATACTAGCTGCTTCGTTTGATATATTGTCGACACAGGATTTTTTATTGATTTGTCCGAATAAAAAAAATACAAAAAGCTGACGAAGAAATAGAAATGCGAAAAATAAAAAAAAACCCCTTTAGTCTGGAGCTCTTATGTAATTTTAAGGCGCCGTCTCAAAATTAGCTAGGTACTTATATTATATATTTTTTTCGCTTTTTGTTTTCCTTTTACGTTATTTAATTTTTTGTTAAAAAGTTTTTTATTTCTAAATAAGGACTTCAAGTCTAGTTCTCTATCTGTTACTCTTTCTTCTTTCTTTGTTGTTCTGTTATTCTGTGCACTCATAAATGTGTGCTAACTGTGCCAAGTTTCAACAGAATCGTTTCACAGGTGAACATTCAGTTGGTTGTTAAAAACTCCTATTTTTCTACCCTTAGAAGTGTTTCTTTTTTCAATTTTAATTTGCGCCAACTTGTACACACGGCTACACATCAAGCTATACATAATCAGTATAAACTGACTTCTGATTGTATGAAAAACCTATACAATGCGAGGTCAGAAACTGGAAATGTGTAGCCGTGTGTACTGACGCCAGCACATCAAACTGCTACAATCTGTCAAATTTCTTTAATAGATTTTCAACATTATCGCTAAAGTATAAGGTTCAAAGTTGATTAGAAAAATTTTACAGTTTCGGGTAGCTTAAGAGCGTTTACGCCGTACGGCATTTCATACAAACTTTCAAGCGATTGTTTTTTGAAATGAATGAACCGATTTTAATGAAACTTCATACGCATAAGCAGGATACAAAGGTCTAAAAAGTTAGCTGAGAACATTTTCGAAATGTCTTATTTATAAAAAGAAAACTGGAAATCTCTGTTTCTATGGAAACTTAAAAATCGGTCTAATTTGGCTGTAACACAATTTTTCGAAAATGTTCTCACCTAACTTTTTTGACCTTTGTATCCTGCTTATGCGTATAAAGTTTCATTAAAATCCGTTCATTCATTTCGAAAAACAATCGCTTGAAAGTTTGTATGAAATGCCGTACGGCGTAAACGCTCCTAATGTGCTGGCGTCTGTACAACGCCACATGCGAATAACGCGTCATACTGACGCTATGCAAAATCCTGCATCTCCCAAGCAGAATTTACCGCGCAACTAACATAGATACAACGGCCCAAAATGAATCATCCGATGATTAATTTTATGTTATTTTTCCGTATGCGTTAGCACAATGGTCCACCGAAGGATTAAGTGCGGAAACCAAACCCATAACATAGATCACCGGGCAGTTGCCCGCCAGACACGACACCCGTCTGGTCGGATGATCCTCTCTTTTCATAGAGTATGAGTGAACTTTACACCCTGTTCCTTCTGTTCCTCATAGCTCTGTATAAGTAATATTCTTAAGTAATACTCTTAAGTAATGGAATATATTTATTTTAGTAGGTTTTTTTTTCAGATTAACGCGGGTGAAACCGTGGGGCACTGCTAGTATACCACAAACCCATTCATAAAACTCGGCACTCAACATGGCGACTCACGCATAGACATGATTTTTACGTCACACAAAAGTATTGCCAAAAGAACTTGCAAACATTTAGATGTCTCTCTTTTCATATGCAGCTCTTGATTATTTATTCTTAAAGAAACAGAACGCTTTTTGACATGCTTAATGGAACATTGACCCGTTAGTAGATAGGTCATAATTATTTCCGGTTTTTTTTTTAACTCTGATCTCATCAAAAGTTAATCATACGTTTAAAATTCAAGCATTTTTGATTAATTAACCTAATCAAATCCTCGTAGCAAGATCTTCTTTGCGCTTTCCCAAAAATCGTCTGTTTTGAGTTATTCCAGATGTGTGTGTCGATATGATATGTATGATATGATATTTTTGTATAACTATTATTTCGATAGTAGAATATGCCGTCTCCATGCTTCTATACTCCGACTTTTAATTAGTTGCAGTAAAATGACCAAGTAGCTCTATTCTATTCTATTTTTCTTTATGGCAATGGTGCCGATGTCTCTGACTCATTTCGTTTTATTATAAGTCCATGCTCATTTCGGACTGCGTTTAGAAATATGCATGTCAAATAATTGTCGTTTGTTGCAGTATTATGTATGTACAAACGCCAGCACATCAACCTACCCGAAACTGTCAAATTTTCCCAATCAACTTTGAACCTTATGCTTTAGCGATAAAGTTGAAAATCTATCAAAGAAATTTGACAGATTGTAGTAGCTTGATGTGCTGGCGTCTGTACTAGAAAAGCAAGATTTGGTTGATGGCTGCGAAAAAACAAAAAGACGCCAATTTCAGTCATGTAAGTAACACCTAAGCTGTCAATTCACTAGGGATGTGAAAAAAATCGATTATTAAAAAAAAAACGTTTAAAAATCGATTTTTTTCAAAAAAAAAAAACGATTTTTATAATCGATTTATGTATTACAAAAAAACGATTAATAAAAAATCGATTTTTCATTCACTCTCGATTTTTTTCACCTAGAACACAGCTTTTTAGTCAGGAACGCGAAGCCGCAAAGTGCCGCGAAGCGAACCACTAACTATTATAACCATAAAAATCATCAATAAGTCTTCAAGTTAGATTTGTTTCAAATGTCTTTATGTTAGATTTGTTATCTTTTGATCCCGGAAATTTTGAATTTCGCGGGCTTCCACTACACTACATTCACCTTAAGAAATTTCTCCTGCATAGCTATTCACAAAGCTGCGACACGGTTTGGTACCGTATCGAATGTCAATGTTATCAACGAAATCCTATAATCGCTATTCACAAATCCGAAACCGTACAATTTTGACAGTTCATACACGGTATGAAGACATCAATTCTTCCGACAGGTATTTGCTGTCGGAAGTGTTATCGAATAACAAAATATTGTATAAAAAAGAGTAATCTAAACAATAAGTGTCAAAACACGGCTCCGGGCAAGGTCCTCATTAGTGGTGGTTAATAAAACGTATAGCGTCAAAAAATAGCACGCTATTTATTTATAGCATCTAGCGTTTGTTGTCCCGACTCTGACTTCGCGCTAGAAATATAACGTCTCAACAAACTAGCGTCTCATATTCTAAACGTACACAGCGAGGCTAGAGCGGGATAGCATTATAGTTTTATAACTTTTATAGTCTCACTAGTCTCACTCACAGCGTCACAGCGCGTCGGGGCACTCAGGCGAAGTCGTGTGAACTCGGGCGGCAGTCGGCCGGTTGGCTCGCGGTACCTGTTATTATTACGTACGCGATGTTTTGTAAACAAACACGGCCCTCGCACGTTTTTTTCTAAATAATAATTTTGTTGCTGTGCAACTTATTAGTACTACAGTACTGTAATTGTAAATACTTATAATAATTCTCATGTTTCGTACATACATTCGTCGTGCTATTGTAAATATTGTGTGTTCGTTTTTAATAATTGTAAATAGGTAGGATGTTACTGTGTGACAAAGTGAAACTGTGGATAGTGATTTGTAAATAAGTTTTAGTAAATACGCCTATAATAAATAATAATTGTCTCACAAAACTTTTATACTTAATAAAATTTAATCAATTTTATCATAGACAGTCCTAAGCCTGGAAAGTATGAAGAAAAGTTCATTGATCTATAACGCTTCATGAGATATTATTATATTCTTTCGTGTACACACGGCTACACATCAAGCTATACATTTCCAGTTTTAGCTGACCTCGCATTGTATAGGTTTTTCGTACAATCAGAAGTCAGCTTATACTGGTTTTGTATAGCTTGATGTGTAGCCGTGTGTACAGCGCGTTGCGAGATAACTAGCGTGTTGCCAGATAAAATGATAATGTCTCCGCGTTCAGACTGCGGCCAAGTTTTGTAATAACGTGTTATAATGATAGCGTATAAAACAGCGCGCTAGAAAAATATAGTTTATAGTCTATAACACGATTTTAGTTTAAAGCGGATTTGAACAACGCTAGTCCTCATGCCCTTGCATGAATGCAAAGAGCATCTGCCACTGCTCCAATGACACTCTTTTCTGAAAATATGCATTTTCAATATTAGGTACCACGTTTTATAAAATGAAAATGAGGAAATAGTAATTTGTTTAAATACCGATAAAATACATACAAACATTTTTTTGTAAAAAATACAAAGCAAGTTTAATAGAAATCAGTAAATTTTATTTATTAATAAAATCATTGCTCACTGTTTTTTATTTGTTAATAGTTACTGAATGCATAATCTATAGTTGCCCATAGTGAAATACTCAATAAAAATCATTTATGTACCACTTAAAATTTTCTACCACGAATATCTATTTACTACATTTTGTAGCGTTCCCCGTAAACACACCTAAAAAAAAATTCTTCCATACGGATCTGTGAATAGCGTTTTGCCGGTCCTTCGGTTCAGAAATCAGGTTATCGAACAAGTGTCATTGTCGATACGATAGTGAATCGTATGTTTGTGAATACAGGTGCTGCTCGAAAAGAGAATTGAAATAAAAAATCTTTATGTGAAATATAAATTAATGTCTAACTTGTTAATTATTAGATTAATAAAACTGAGCTATGAATGCTGTGAAAGAGTGATTTTCGATATTTCAGGTAGGTATTTAATTTAATCTATCAAAAAATAAGGAAATAATTGATTATTTAAATAAAATCGATTTTTTTTATTAAAAACATCGATTATTTTTTTATCGATATTACTGGGCAAAATAATCGATATTTTATGTATACTGTCACATCCCTACATTTTACTGCAGTTAATTAAAAGTCGACTATGGTACTATCTCAGGCCGCATTCCGAATGATTCTGAATTGGCCATAATCGCTCACAGCACTCAAACAAATCGTCTCACATGCGTTCCATAAAGAGGGCTTGCTGGTTGGCTACGGCGTAGAGGGCTAGTTGGTTGGCTACGGCGTAGAGGGCTGCCTAGTTGGCTATGGCGTAGAGGGCTGGCTAGTTTGCTACGGCATAGAGGGCTAGCTGGTTGGCTACGGCGTAGAGGGCTGGCTAGTAAATATTACGATTATGACAGCTGAGAACTGTCAATAATTCGGAACGCCTGTGAACGCGCTCACAGTGCTTACTCAATGTCAAAACGATATTACAGCAGTATTTCTTTGTTTAAACACCACATTTCGTCTTCTTTGGTTAGATGGCGACTGTCAGCCAGAAGCACAATTTCGAAAATGCCACTTACACACACACACTGTCATTTTTGACAGCGCTCACGGTGATATTATTACAAGGCATGGTCGGCGTTATCGCAAGACGGCGCATGTCATGACGTCATATATATGACGATTCACGGGAGGACATCGTTATCGACTTATCGCGCTCACGCTAATTCGGTACGGGTTTAAGCGCGCTCAAATCGATTATGTTACCAATTCGGAACGCACCCTCAATGTTGTGTGATTGTGTGCATCCTGTATACTTATAGTACTCTTTGGTGTGCATAGATAAAAATAATAAATGCATGGTTGTGTATTGTTTGATAATTTGATTGTTTGTAACAATATTGCTTGGCTACTAAAATTTTATTATTATTCATGATATATGTTCTGTGTTCATGTGATCATAACCTGACTTCCTGTTGTTTATTCAACATCCGCAAATTCATTGGGACTGTGATACGTTCTGTTTAGTGAAAAATTTGGGCTATACGAACATTAAATTTTTTATACTGAAAGAAAAATGGTAAAGAATGATGGTTGCAAATATTTTGTTTATTTTGTACATGTTACTTAATACAATACTTGCAAATCTTTTGCCAAATAATCAATTTCTCATACTTTGTTTAGGAAGGGGCTTACAGAGACAAATACTCGTTTATTGGAGAATGGTATGATAATCAAGCCAGCCTTATTCGCCGGTATAATGTGTTTTATTATCCTACTGATGATACACTTGAGATGTTCGATTTAAGAACTCGGAAAACTTTTGTGAGGAGGGTCAAAATAAATGGCATTACTTTAGAAAGTTTTTATATTGGCTGCACCCTTTACATTTTGGGTCGCCTCATAAAAATTGTGGATTTTGCCTGTGAAGACACAAGAAAGAAATTGCACAAAGATATGCAGATGTAAGTAAATTATGTATGTCTATTCAGAATACTTTTGTGAACCCCTGAATTGAATTAGTTACTCTACTGTGAACCGATTTGTCCCTGAGTTACACTTTTTATTAGAAGCTTAATTATTGTGTTTTGTATTTGTTTCAGAACATTTGCGTTAATTAAACCAATGCCTACTAAGATTGCTGGGAAAATCCTGACCCAATTCCTGGATCGTGGACTCCGTCTTTCTAAGATGAAGAAAGCGTGTCTTACACCTCATGATATTGATAATATATATCGGGCACAAGTAACAGACCCTACTTATCCGTAAGTTTACAATGTACAGTAGTTTATAGCAGCATACAATAATCTGACGTTGATGTTGTTGACGGTGTTGTTTTGACCAATTTATGGACTCAGTCTAGTGGAACACAAACCTGTCTTTCCAGAGGCATATTCCTGAACTCTAATTGTATCATTATTAATACACTTTTCCTTTTATAATGTAGGGAAGCACTAAGAAGGGGTTTTTGGAAATTTGACCTTTAAGGGGGTGAAAAAAGGGGATTTTGTTTCTATGAAAAATCTTATTCCTAATCTTAGTAATTTATAAAGTTTGTAATGATCAATATTTTAAACTAATCTTGGAAATGGAATTCCAGATCAAAAATGTAAACAAAGAAATGTCATTGCCAAAGTGATGTTTCAGGGTTAGTCAACCGGGCCTGCGGACGGCGAGTAATGGGTAGCTCGCCGTCCGATCAGGATCAGGCCCGTGCTGGACGGCGCGTATGTGTTCCACGCGCGCCTCAAAGAGATGTCAGCATTGAAGAAGGGGCCCGTCAGGGCCGAAGCCTGCCGGGGCAGCGGGATTGTCCGAAAGGGTTACTGCTACCCCGGAACATAAAGGGCTAAGGAAGGAACACGGATGGGTTTTAGTCAGTAAGAGTCTGAAACTCCCTTCCGCTCCACCGAGAGCGGGAGGGGTCATTTGATGATTTCTCATCCTTAAAAAAAAAGAAAAGGGGTCGTCAACATTTCCCTAAACATTATAGTTATATAATGTTTATTAAATTTCATGCTTTTGAAATCACGCTGATGCGGCGTCTCAAAATTAAACATAATTATCATAGCCTAAGGTAAACTAATGAAAACAAAATATTTCTATACTTATGAACAACTTGCGCACTTGCTCATGTTATTTATCACACTAATATTAAAAAACTTTTTTACAAATTTCAGAAGTCGGTGTCAAAAAACGAAAATGCAGAACCAACAACACCAACTTCTGAAATTAAAGTTATTTTTCACTTTGTAGTGTTTTGTTGGAAGTCGGTTGTTTTTTTTGTAAAAAAGTTTTTATTTTTCACTTTTTAGGGTTCCTTACCTCAAAACGAAAAATCGGAACTGTTATAGGATCACTCGAGTATCTGTCTGTCTGTCCGTCTGTCACATCCAATTTTCTCTGAATTTAATGGACCGGTAGGTGTTGTCTGAGAGTCATCACTTCATGCTGCTGAGCTGATGATAAGTGAAAGTCAAATACTTTTATTCAATTAGGCCTATTACAAGCTCTCTGGTATTCAGCTGCATCCGGTTAGACTGGAAGCCGACCCCAACATAGTTGGGAAAAGGCTAGGCAGATGATGACAAGCTCTTTCGAAAATTACAAGCCCTTACCATCATCAGATGCGGGACCTGTTCGTCCCGTTACATCATTACGAGAAATGGAATGATGAAGACGATTGTTTTCAAGTCCACGTTTATCCAAGAACTGCTAAGTAGTTTCTGCCGACATATTGCCGTATCTCCTAACTCCTAACAGTTAAGGACAGCTTGTGGCTACCATCGACGGCTCGGTAGCATTATAGTCGTACTTTTAGTTAGCTGCAGTAAAACGACAGCTTATGTGTAACTTAAATGACTAAAATTGGCGTCTTTTTGTTTTTTCGCGGCCATCAACCAAACCATGTTTTTCTAGTACAGAATAGTTAGAATAGGTGAATAGTTTATTTGACATGCATATCTCTAAATGCAGTCCGAAATTAGTTATTAAGAAGTGTCATTTTACTGCAGCTAATTAAAAGTCGGAGTATGAGTATAGGCAAGTGATGACTCTCAGACTCAAACACTTGAATCATCTATAGGTTTCATTTGATTTGAGAGAGTTCAACTAACACACTGTATATGCCTACTAAAGAGGATTTTCCTCGACTTTCATGGGATCCCTTCATCAGACTCTGACTTGGTGACAATGGGACCACCTCGAGAGCATACCGTTTCAAACCCTAATGTCAACTGCTCATCACCTGTTACAAAATTATGCTTTTCCCGATGCTGGGACGTTAATTGTTGAGGAGTTCTCCTGGTAAGAACCTGGAGAACTCCACTCCACCACCACACGCATTGTGACGAGCATAAATTGCTTAGCAACCATATTAAAGTAATCGAATCGCAACCCGTGAAATATTTATCATTGATTAGTTCCGATGGCCGTCTGTGGTCTTCATCATCAGCTCCACTTTACCAAATGATGATTTCCGAGAGCAAATGCTCAAGTTACTCTAAAAAATATTCAAATCGCTATAGGTTTGCCAATAAAATTTGAGGGTTTCCCTCGATTTCCCTGGGATCCTATCATCAGATCCTGACCTGATGATCATGGGACCACGTGGGAAGTATACCCTTTCAAACAAAAGAAAAATTTTCCAAATCGGTCCAGGCGTCTTCGAGAAATCGGGGAACATACATAAAAAAAAAAAAGATTCCGACGAATTGAGAACCTCCTCCTTTTTTTGAAGTCGGTTAAAAATGAATCGCTAAATGTGTTGCTAAGCGCAAATCTCGAGAACGGCTGGACCGATTTCCCTAATTCTTTTTTTATAATATTCCTTGAAGTACGAGGATGGTTCTTACAGAGAGAAAAAAAAATGTTCGAAAAAAAATTGCACCCGTGCGAAGCTGGGGCGGGCCGCTAGTTATTAACCTTTAACCGCCCGACTTCATATCATTTGTCGAGCCCCCAGCGCACGAAGTTAAAAAAAAAAAAAACGAAAAAAAATACCTGATAGAACAGCGTAATTACCTAAATAAAAAAGCAGATTAAACGAGCTGTGGTTTTTTGTCGTAAATATACGACCCTGGCGAAATGGACGCGAAAATATTTGTCGGATTAATCCGACGTAAGCGGTTAAAAGGTTAATACAAATTTTAGATTAGTGTAATTTATATAAAGCATTGGTTAGGCAGGGGCTGTAGAATTTCCATAGTCCTAAATAATCAGTTCACTTTAGCCACCCAAACTCAAAGCATTTATTTCAATTAAACCATTTACAGGCACTTTTGAATTGTCAAGAAGTCGGTCAGTCAGAAAATATGAAGCTAGTTGCCCATTCCAAAGCGTAGGTACCTATTGAGAAGAACAGGCAAGAAACTCCATGGACACTCTTATACTAGCTATTGCCCGCGGCTTCGCCCGCGCGGAAGTCGGAAATTATCCCACGGGAACGTTCCTACTATCGGGATAAAAAGTATTCTATGTACTATAACAATATGCAAAGTAATTTTAATAAAACAGGAATATAAATGTTAAAACATTTTTGTAAACAACATTTTTGGTATTGCCATCCTTTGCTAGAACATGAAGATTTTGTGGGCTGGAAACTCGTGAGCACGCTACATAAAATGTATTGCCCATGGGAAAAACAGACGCCCTGCATCCTAAAGTCCGGCGGAGCTGAGTCTGCTCAGTCTGTTTCAGCCGCCCTGAGAGACGCGTGGCGCTCTGTATCTAAATTCTGCCGAGCTTGAGTCTGCTCCAAGGTCTCGGCATCCCTAAGAGATGCGTGGCGCTCCGCATCTACAATCTACCCAGCTTGAGTCTTCTCTAAAGTCTCGGTATCCCTAAGAGATGCGTGGCGCTCAGTATCTAAAATCTGTTGAGCTTGAGTCTGCTCTAAAGTCAAACGGGCCTGAGACTGCTCTTCAGATTCTTGCGTTCTAGTAACTTTCACGGCTCGAGCTCTGCTAGAGATTTACGCTTTCGAGGCATATCAAACAAACTTAATGAACTTAAATTAAACACTACTCGTACTAATGGTTAACAATAAAGCTACAATACAACTACAATTTAGACAACCTTACCTACAACAAAGCACACTAAGTGCAAAAGAAAATGTTTTTGAAACCTAATTCTAACTAAAAATACGTTTTATTGAATAGACTAATTATAAAACAACATATAAATAAGAATTACTAACTTCTAAAATAATATAGTCAACGGAGACAACTAACAACTTTTGAGATCGTGAATCCAATATTGACAATCGTCAACTGCGATCAACGAAAGTTAGATAGAGAGGAGATTTAGAAAACACTCGACCGAGAAGCGAGATCTCCTATTCCCGACCTCGTAGTGCCTCGTACCACCAAGAACTAAAAAATAAAACAGTGGCACTCGACAGAAGTGAAAACAAAACAGTACATCCCGAGGAGAGCCGAACACATCCGAATGTAGCGCGGTGTCGGTAACAGTGTCGAGAGTTCAATTGTTTTTTCCCCATCTCAAAAAATGCCCAACGTGCCTAAAGAAGTATCCACTTCAAAAATGTACAGACGCCAGCACATCAAGCTACCCGAAACTGTCAAATTTTCCTAATCAACTTTGAACCTTATGCTTAAGCGATAAAGTTGAAAATCTATTAAAGAAATTTGACAGATTGTAGTAGCTTGATGTGCTTTGTGTGCTGTCGTCTGTACACAACCCACAACGAAGCGAAGAGAAGAAACAATTAAATTCAATATAATTATATCAATTATCTACGAATTAGCAACGATTTTTTTTTAGAAACGAACGACCAATCTATCACGACTCCAATACGTGGCATGAATAAGGGTCACTATCCTCACCCGCGGAAAGTCTTAACAGTGCGATTCAGAAAATCGTGTCATTTGCACATCGCCATCTATCGAGCACACTAACCTAAGTAAGCAAGTAGTGATAACTTTTGACCGAGTGGACCGATTTTAATGAAATAAAGACTAAATTTCACCTCCAGATACAGACTATGACTATTTTCCAATCCCTTAAAAATCTCTTTAAATATTTACACAAACATGTCAATATTACATGTAAATTCTAAAATCATCCCCCCTATTTTACCCTCTTGAGGGATCATTTTAGAAAAACGACGAAGTACGTAGTTCATTATTTGTTACCAAAAGCATAAATTTGAATTTTCATATCCCTAACATAAGAAATAACAGATTTCCCAAACAAAGAACAAGGGCAGCATGGCTATTCACAAACATACGATTCACTATCGTATCGACAATGACACTTGTTCGATAACCTGATTTCTGAACCGAACGACCGGCAAAACGCTATTCACAGATCCGTGTGGAAGGGTTTTTTTTAGGTGTTTATACGGGGAACGCTACAAAATGGTAGTAAATAGATATTCGTGGTAGAAAATTTTAAGTGGTACATAACGGAAGACAAGGCGGTATGGTCGAAAGACTATAGCCTGCCCTTTGGGCGAATTAAAAAAAAAAAAAATAATAATTGAGAAGTGAAGAATTAGTTTTTTTTTTTACAGAAAAATGGTTGTATGTATTTTATCGGTATTTAAACAAATTACTATTTTCTCATTTTCATTTTATAAAACGTGGTACCTAATATTGAAAATGCATATTTTCAGAAAAGAGTGTCATTGGAGCAGCGGCAGATGCTCTTTGCATTCATGCAAGGGCATGAGGACCTTGCCCGGAGCCGTGTTTTCACACTTATTGCTTAGATTATTCTTTTTTAAACAATATTTTGTTATTCGATAACACTTCCGACAGCAAATACCTGTCGGAAGAATTGATGTCTTCATACCGTATATGAACTGTCAAAATTGTACGGTTTCGGATTTGTGAATAGCGATTATAGGATTTCGTCGATAACATTGACATTCGATACGGTACCAAACCGTGTCGTAGCTTTGTTTATGAACTGTTATCGGAGCCTTTTTTTTTTTTTTTTTTTAGTATGGGAAATCATCAAATGACCGCTCCCGCTCTGGGTGGAGCGGAAGGGAGTGTCAGACTCTTACTGACTAAAACCCATCCGTGTTCCTTCCTTAGCCCTTTATGTTCCGGGGCAGCGGTAACCCTTTCGGACAATCCCGCTGCCCCGGCAGGCTTCGGCCCTGACGGGCCCCTCCATGTCTGCTGACATCTCTTTGAGGCGCGCGTGGAACACATACGCGCCGTCCGGCACGGGCCTGGTCCTGATCGGACGGCGAGCTACCCATTACTCGCCGTCCGCAGGCCCGCGCCTACGGTGGCCGGGAGTCGTCACGCGGCTCCCGACGCCCGGAGCGTCTACCGCGGCGGCTGGGACGGGCGGCTCTCTCCGCTCTCTCCCTCGCCCATCCCGCCACCTCCTTCGCTAGCATGACTGCTTCGCAGAAGGAGGTGACTGCCTCCCACTCCCTCTCGCCCCGGACCATGGCTTGGACCAGGGCCGGGCGCGAGAGGTCGCCGCCGCTGCCGATCGCCACTACGAGGACACGGCGGTGCTCTGCCCAAGCGGGACAGACCTCCACCGTGTGCACCACCGTGTCCTCTGGGCGATCCTCGCAGTGGTGACACCCGGGCGTTTCCTCCCGCCTGATGATGTGCAGGAACCTCCCGAAACATCCGTGTCCGGTGAGGACCTGCGTCAGGCGGTAGGTGAGGGCGCCGTGACGCCTCTCTAGCCACTCTTCAAAGAGGGGCCTTACCGCCGCTATCGTGGCGTGCCCTGCGCTGGGTTGCGACAGTCGCGCTTTCCATGCCGCCATGAGATCGCGCCGGAGGTCCGTCCGCTCCGCAGCAATTTGCCGCGGAAGCGGGTTTTCCCCCCGGCGTAGTGCCTCCGCGCGCCACTCAAAGAGGCGCGCGAGGACTATCGCCTCCAGATCCCATGGCGGCAGTCCGGCAAGGAGGCTTGCCGCCTCGCGCGAGATCGTGCGGTACCCCCGTATTAGCCGTATGGCTACCACCTTTTGGGGCGCGTTCAAGTAGTGGGTGGCTCGAAGCCGCAGTGAACGCGCCCACACCGGGGCGCCATACACGGCCATGGACCGCACGACCCCCGCGTAAAGCCTCCGGCAGGAGGCGTTTGGCCCCCTCAGGTTGGGCAAGAGCCGCTTGAAAGCGGCCCCGGCCCGTTCCAGTTTGGGGGCTAAACGTTGGAAGTGCTCGACGAAGTTCCACCGGCTGTCGAGGACGAGACCCAGGTATTTCATCGTTGTCTCGACGCCGATGTGAACCCCTCCTACCGTTAGTTGGGATCCCGATGGTGGCCCGTTCCGAAGCCCATGAAAAGACATGGCTTCGGACTTGTGCAGAGCCACCTCGAGACCCAACTGCCGGATCCTCTCTACGACTATAGCAACCCCGCGTGTCATCGCGTCGGCCGCCGCCTGATGCGACCTCCCCTGCGCCAGGACCAGCGTGTCGTCAGCGTAGCAAACTACGCTGACGCCATCAGGGAGGTTTGCCCACAGCACCCAGTCGTAACCGATGTCCCACAGGAGCGGCCCCAAGACCGATCCCTGTGGGACACCGCACGACATCTCTCGCCGGTTCCATTCCCCATCGCGACCGGGGTAGATGACGGCTCTGTCCGGTTATCGGAGCCTCATTTTTTTTTTCATTTTTTCCATCAATTCTTTGCGCTTTATGGGTGACAATTTGGTTTTTTTTCTTAAATAATGTTTAACATTTTTGTCAAAATCTGTAATCAAGCTGGCGCAAGAAGCAATGTTTTCGGTAGGATATGTTATCACTATTTTTATTTTAGCATTGCATTCTTTACATGCCCCGAGAAATATCACTCTTTCATTGCATTTAACAAAATAGGTTTTAAAGCACCAACTGCAAGGAGATTTTGTTTTTTCCCAAATTTTTTCCCTTAACAAGTCTGCCCACTCATATTTAGGTAATATCCACTTTTTTTGTTTAACTGGTTTATTGGCTCTCATACGTACAGAGCATTTTGAGATTGGCCGAATTCTCCTCCATTGATATAAATCAAGAGAAAAATTAAAAGATTTACCTTCTTTACTACATGTAGTTTTATCTATGACGTATAAATTTTCTTCGTTATTTTGTTCTTCTATTTCTATCTCAGTATCGACATCTTCACTGTTTTCATCCTCCCCGGAAAAAAAGTATTCGAAATTTCTTTTAATCGATAAATAAAATGCTTTAGGCGATATTTTTTGTTGAAGTTCACTAGAAATTGTTGAAAATATTTCACTACATGGTGAAGGCAAATCATGAATCGATGGGAAATGTCGTTTGTATTTATAAAACACTTTTTCTGTTCGTTTAAGTCAACAACATTTTTTTTTCCGCGTTTCATATTAATTTATTCTATACGATCGCAGTGAAAATTATAACAATGATAATTAAGTTATCTCCGTATTGCAAGCTATGAAGCTCGTATGATTAATCAGGAAACACAGTGTAAATCGCAATTTTTTATCAACTACCCGCATCATACTTGATCATAAATGTGCATTTACGAAGTTAGTTGCGGAAAATTGCTAATAACAAAAATACCTATATAGATAATACTATATATTTTATTGCTATGGTCTATCGGTTTAGGTGATTAACTAAAGGTAAACAATCTTGGTATGTCTTTTTATATTAAAGAGGTCGTATATAATATACACAAAGATTATTTAAAATTTAGTTTATTAGCTAACATCGATTTACGTAAATACCTAGTCGCAAAGATTTTTACATACAATTTATAGACAACTTTTAGATAAAAAGACATGCCAAGATTGTTTACATTTAGTTAACTACCTAAACCGACGGAGTATAGTAACTATAAATAATTATTATCGTGCATATAATTCATAATTTAAAAATATCCTTTAAATATAAATGTCATCTTCTGCCTAGCCTTTTCCCAACTATATTAGGGTCGGCTTCCAGTCTAACCTGATGCAGCTGAACACCAGTATTTTACATGGAGCGACTGCCTGTCTGACCTCCAAAAACTATTTATTGGAAAACACGTGTACATGTAGATACCCCCCATGGTAAGACTGGTTGTCAGACTTCGGGCAATAAAATAAATAAAAATATAAATGCATAATTTAGCATTAGCATTATTGGCCTTATAATGTTCCCACTGCTGGGACTCAGGCCTCCTTTCTTGGAGAGGGAATGGGCCATAATCCACCGCGCGGGCCCATTGCGGATTGGTGGATGTCACATGTCTTCGAATTTATGATTCTAGGACATGCTCACGATGTTTTTCTTCACCGTTTTGAGAGCAGTGGTGATGAAATAAATTACACAAAGTAATGCGCCTGACACGGTTTGAATCCGCGACCTACAACTTGCAAGTCGGGGCAGTTACCACTGGGCTGCACTGCAATGTACATATAATATATGTAACTATATCAATAATATTATTATAATTAAGTATCGTGTTTAGTTTTACACAAAACACGGTTGTTTTATTTCTAAGAAACTATCCAACTGTTCAAGTGTACGTTTTCTTTTAATGGAGGTACTTTTTAGGTACAATTTTTTGGTGTAATTATATTTTATGAGTAATGGTTAAATAATAAAATATTATAGTACACCCGCCATCTTGATGTCAATATGGCGGGTGTACCTTACTTTCTAAATAATTTCGTTGTGAAAGAGGTACAGATTTTTTAGACCTAGGTATTGAATAGTACATTTTAGGTAGATTTTTTTGGTAATTGGTATAATTTAATTCGCTATGGTACACCCGCCATTTTGACTCTCACAAGTAGTGCTGCACGTTTCGATTCGGTTTTCTTATGAATCGATACAACACTGAAACAATCCTGTGATATTGTGATCCAATATTAATTGGATTTAAAAATAGAAACATTTCTTCTTATTGATTAAAGACGAAAGAATAGAACATTTTTAATAATTATGTTAAAAACAAAACCAACTCTACATGGGTCGATCGATCGGTCGATTATATCGATCATTCGTTCAATTATTGATACAGATAAATTGAATTCATACTATTTTACTCACACCACTATTTTAATGGCAACATTTCGAACGTATATAACTCGAAAACCATTTGATAAACTTTTAAAAACATATAATAACTCCGGCTTTTACGAGAAGGAGTAAATAATTGAAAAATCGTAGAAAATTAAGTAAATTTGATTCATATTTATGAAATCTACGGACCAAATTCTGCCATTGTTCTTTTCATCCCCTATATCCCCCCCATTAGGGATATTATTGAGACAAAAAGTAGCCTATGTCCTTCCCCGGGATGCAATCTATCTCTCTGCCAAATTTTATCGAAATCCGTTCAGTGGTTTAGGCGTGAAAAGGTAACAGACAGACAGACAGAGTTACTTTCGAATTTATAATATTAGTATGGATGTGAGAACGATGTAAAAAAAAGACGTACCTGTTAAAAGCGTCCAGAGTACAGCAAATAGTAAGTACTTAACAAAAGAACAATCCAAAAATAAAATAATTAAAAATAAGCCGAGACAGCTAAGTGATGACCAGCCCCAACTGACACCCAAAACCATAATCCAATATCTTTGTTTCCTTCTCCTGCAATACTCCTACACCAACTGGTGGTTGTCCTTGGGTGTACTTGCATAGTGCGAACAGGGATAATCGTCGGTTGGTGCCTCATTTCATTAAAAACATCTAACGGGCCTCTGCGAGTTGGCTTCGGCCCCCCTCGTCCAAAGGTCCGAGTTCTGCATTTTCGTTTATTGACACCGACTTCCGAAATAAAAGTTTTTACTCACTTTGTAGTGTTTTTTTTGGAAGTCGGTTGTTTTTTTTTTGTAATTTTTTTTTATTTTTCACTTTTTAGTGGGAGAGTTTGTAATTTATCTAAGTTACAATAGCCTAATGTCAACTGCTCATCACCTTTTACAAAATATTGCTTTTAAATTTTTAGATTTTTGTTGATTTTTCAAAAACTGCTTGTCCGATTTCGATAAAATTTTCATGGGACCATTTGGGAACTTTCCAACAAAAACAGAATTTTTCAAATCGGTTGGCAAGCGACGGAGTTATGCGCGAACAAATATAAAAAAAAATACTAACATCCGAATTGAGAACCTCCTCTTTCCTCCGGTCGTCGGTTAAAAATATGATTCGTGGCCGTAACAAATATGTATTTACAGAATTATAATCCTGAGAATCAGTGATACAACTTGTTAAGTTAGTAGATATAATCCTAAAATGTCAAGATTTCATGAAATAGTCATTCAGTAGGATTACTTGGTCTTAGAGAGTTGTGTTGATGACTTTAATGATTATTATAATTCTGTAAATACCTACATATTTGTTACGGTCGCGAATCATATTTAAATCAACGTACAACTTAATACTGACCAGGTAATTACAAAAAACGTAAAAAAATAATAATTTCGCGGGCTACCCTGGCGCATTCGCCTTTACGGAGTCACGGGGTTGATTTTGATGAAAACTAATACTGCATCATTAGTTTTTTGAAAAATCAATTGCTCTAGGTAGGAATCGAACTAGTAGATTTTGTAAAAAAACAAGCCTGTGTTATTGCACCGACCGATGTTGTCGTTACTAAGTATCAAATTCTGGGAAGTAATGACACACAATGCAAAATTATAACCAATTTCAGGTACTTTTGTGAATCAAGGAAATTTTGTCATATTTGCCGAAAGGCTCCATCAATTCGTCAGATATATCTAATTCAGGGCGAATAAAATAACTTTTTTTTTCTTACTCTTTATCCTCTTAAAAATTGTCCAAACCTGAGTTTTCAAAGTCGTCAGATTGAGGGAAAGCCCACAATTTCTTCACCAGATTTGTCTATTTAAGTCATTATGGATTAGGCCGCACACGATCATACCAAAATCAATGGCTCTGAAAATCACTTTATTTTTGGCCCTTTAATGAAATCTGAAAGTGGACTCCCGACCGCGGGGCTCCTATCAGAAACTTTTCAAATATATTTTCGGCGTTCTTTCATCGTGCCGCACCTACCCAGCTATCAACTTTTCGCCCTGCTTAAGCTACCTCAAAAACCCTCTGTGCTCCCCTACCAATTATTAAGTTGTACTTAATTGTAAAACCATCAACGTAAATTGAGGTTATAAAATTAAACTCAATTGTGAAATGAAAAACATGTTTTAAGGTGATTTAATTAAAATTAGTATTTCGAGTTTGAGTATTTAAATTATCAAATCGAAGCACTCAATTTCTAAGTCTTGTGTCACTACAAATTGGCAAACACAGGTAACTTATCTGTGGATGTCAGTTTGTTTACATTTTCTTCAGATACTAATATTGGAACAGACTATAGTTTCTTCCCATTATTAGTGTGAAATTACAGTGGCAGCGGGGCGGGCAGCGGAATCCGCTGGCGGGTAACGCAAACGCATAGTTTTTGAACAAGGTGCACCAAGTGCGGGCGGGGCGGGTGAGCGGGAATCGCAGCGGGACAAGCGGATGTCGCGAGCGGGGCGGGTGGACGCAAGTCAGTTTGCGTTTCCCGCTCGATTTATTCGGACATGCCGCAGACGACTGAAGATTTAATAAGTGCCGTATTGGCTCGGCCACCTTTGTGGAATTCTAGTGATTCAAATCATTCGAATAGACAAGTAGGTAATTAAAAAATTATGTTAAGAATTTATCTTCATGATTTCGCAGCCTTTCGTAAAAAGTAGTCATGTCTATAGCGATCACTATTGATATCGTGGCGATCGCTTTTAGAAAAAAGGGTTTATATAAGCACTAGCTTCCAAATAATCTGACATTATTATTTCCACTATCGCACGAGGTAGGTACGTCTGGACCGCTCAATCGCCATTCGCCCCGCTGCTACTGTGTTCATCCATGGAAATGTGCGTTTTCCGCTTGACCCGCCACCCGCTCCCGCTGCCCGCCCCGTGCCACTGTAATTTCACACTTAGATATATCATATTGTAGTATGGGTACCGTGGGTAGCATTCCTAGTTTTATTACAAAACAACATTTTAATGATTTTATTTTGTTTATGAGTTTTCCCCCAAATAAAATCCTTAAAATTCCTTCTCTGGTTATTTTATGCTAACAGTGAATTCCAGATTTTTGCTAGACCACCTTACTAATCAACTGGTCTATGGAATGGAGCTTGTTGGGAAAGACGCTGTTTCTGTGTGCTTAGAAACTTTTGGCGACCCAGATCCGCACAAAGCTGCACCAGGAACTGTAAGGGCGTTATATGGACTAGATCCTGTGAGGAACTGTGGGGATGCTTCAGCAACTTCAGAGGATGCGGTGTTTGTAAGTAATCAATTTAATTATGGCACTATATTACTACACTATAGCTTAATTCCTATAATGCGCCTGTAATAAATAGCTTATAGTGCAGAGAACAGTGGTGGCCCAGTGGTAACGGCCACGATTTACGAGTTGTAGGTCGTAGGTTCGAACCCAAACAGGCGCTTTCCTTTGTGTAAATTTTATCACCACTGCTCTCAAAACGATGAATGAAAACATCGTGAGGAAACCGAAGACGTGTGACATCTACCAGCCCGCACAGGGCCTGCGTGGTAGATTACGGCCCAGTCCCTCTCATCGAGAGGAGGCCTGTGTCGCAGCAGTGGTAATATTATAGGCTGATTATGCTAATGTGCTGGGACACAGGTGTCTTCTTTGTGTGCGAGAAGTTTAAGGCGACTACATGACCTAAAACGCGGTCTTAGTCGGACTGCATAGAAAAGAAAGAGAAGCGCGATTACACAACGCTGGTAATTCATTGCAAAATATGAAGCAATTATCTATTTACAAAATGTTTGGACTAGAAAATTAAAACACTAGTGCTTTAGTATGTTGCTTGTAGAATAATCTGGCAAAAAATCTTAATGATTGTATGTATGGTTTTTATTGCAAAAGGAAAGTTTTTAGAGGTATCTTCATAATTTTTTTCTATCGTATCAAATTAGTTGTATTATGTTTTTAACACACTATCTACCTGGCATATTATATCCTGAAGAATATAATATATTTTTCTGATTTTGTTTACTGTAGTCGATCATAAACTTTTATTGTTTCTAAAACCTGCGTTTAGGTCCTCTCAACGGATCACCCTGCATTATCTAGACCACTAATGAAATACTATGCTAGTAACTGATAAGTAACTGAAGTTAGTAATTTCTGTTATCAACAGGATATAGACTACTTCTTCCCTCCACCGCCGATGCGGTCAACGCGTCTCAGGTTGACAGCGACCCTGTCTAACTGCACCCTCTGCCTAATTAAACCACACGCCATCCGGGAGGGTAAACTTGGAGCAGCTTTAGAAGCTATCGATGACGGAGGGTTCGACGTCACCGCTCTTAATATGTTCATTGTCGAGAATATTAACGCCGCTGAGTTTTATGAAGTGTATAAGGGAATCGTACCAGAATATAAGGTGAGTGATGACATGATTGCAGCACTTTTTGTGTATCCTAATCCTCATCCTAACTTATTTTTGTTTGTTAGTTTTGTTACGCTTTCACGCTAAAACTGCTGAACGCATTTGGATGAAATTTGTCACATACATGGGTACACCATGACCTGGGTTAAGACATAGGATACTTTTATCCCGATATTCCCAAGGGATCAAGACTTAGACGAGTGAAACCGCGGGGCGCTGCTAGTTGGGCATAAAATATGTAGCTCTGTTTTTCGCTTGTCAACAAATATTAGTTATCTGAACGTCTGGGCTCTGGATATGAAAGTATTATGTTGAGTTGGGAACAAACAACTGGTTTGTACTAAACTAATACTGAGATTTTATTATTTCCAGGGTATGGTGGAAGAGCTCTCGAGTGGGCCCTGTGTGGCGATGGAAATAGTAACGAAGGATAAAACATTAAATACCGCTGTTGAGTTTAGAAAGCTGGTCGGCCCTACTGATCCAGTAAGATATCTTAATAAACAGTCTGAATTATCCACATTTCCTTTACCCCACAAATTGCACATTTAATTAATTTTATGCTTTTTTATCAGGAAGTTGCCAGGTTGCTGCGCCCTCATACAATCAGGGCAAAACTTGGTAACACAAAAGTCCAGAATGCTATTCACTGTAGTGATCTACCTGAAGATGGACTACTAGAAGTAGAATATTTCTTCAAGATATTAGATTTATAAATAAAGCTGATAAAAAAAAAATCGTTACTTAACTTCAAATCGTAGCATGATTGATTGAAACGTAACTAATGCATTTACAAGCGTGTAGTTGATATCAAATAGTAATAACTTGCACTTACTCTGTGCAGCTTCTGACTGTGACAAATGAGTGTTAATAGTTTGCAAAATCGACTCGAAATACCTACTTTTTGTTTGTTTGGTTTTTTGTCATTATAGCAAACCCATAATGTATAAATTGCCTAACACAAATATGTCACAGGATGTTGCTGCTTTTGTCTGCACATGTTCAAATCATCTCGTTGCTCTTAGTTCCTCTCCTTTTTAAAAGTTCGCTCACACCCGTAGAAGTCTGAAGTATGAGCACACGGCAACACTTAGCAATAAGTACGAAGGGGAAAAAACTCTAGGGGCGATTTTCACGCCCTTCCGTAAAATATAGAATGTATTTAATATATGGTTTTTTTCACACTTAACAATGGACCTAGTTGGCTAAACCGCAATTACGCTTAGAACCATGTGGTCGCCCGCATACTGTGCGAGCTTTAAAAAAAGCAAACAAAATCGCTCACTTATGTACTTGCGTCATCTCCGTGCGACATTCGCTTGAAGCTGCGACCTCGATTGTTTCAAACACGATCACATTGGCCACCGGAAAGGATCGCACCGTGAACCCCACTGTGTGAACATTGTATATGATAAAATAGTTACTTATTGCTAAACTATTTGTTTTATAAGTCTTGTCAATACTCATTATTGTCGGTTTATGTACATACCTTATCATTTCCCTTTATTAGGTCGATAGTAGGAATATTTATATTATGTTTATTGTTTTCATCATCATCTACCTAATCTTTCCCAACTATGTTGGGGTCGGCTTCTCGTCTAACCGGCCAGTATTTTACATGGAGCGACTGCCTATCTGACCTCCACAACCCAGTGACTGGGTAATACGATACCCCTTGGTAAGAATATGTTTATTGTTTTATTAGGTACCTAAATCATAATTATTGGTGCCGTGTGTGGCCTCAGGCCTGGCTAGATACGATCTATTCCTACGGGTTGAATGCAGTATTTCAGTTTCACACCCGTTGGAATAAGTCGCCAAACAAGACTGATAACATTAAGTGGTTTTATGGTTAATGGAGCCAACATGATATTACTTCTGTGAACTCTCAATAAAAGTTTTTAGCAACTTATGTGTTTTAAATTAATTGATGCATCCCACCCAACTAGGCCCGACTAAGTACCTAAAATCCACCTCAATAACGGCAGTCGTAGGAGTCTATGTAGGTCTAACGTCGCTCTACAGCCCCATGATATGACTGCGCCCTCCGCTTCGCTTGTGTAGAGTGAGCTCTGGTCACTGTAAATAAGCAGCAAAATTCTTGAGCATGCCAAAACATGTTCTTTATTGTCATGATTAAAGTGACAATATGCGCAAGCAATGGGCATGCTCGACTGGTTCAGCCAGAAATCGAATCGATCACCCCTAAACCTTTGGACATCTATGATATCATAGGCACCGCAGGTGCGTGGCAATTCCAGAGACATTAAATAAATCTGATTGGGCGCCCATTCCCGTCAAACTGGAACAGCAACGCTGCTTGGCGGCAGAATTAAATATATTAGGTATTGAAATAACTGAAAACCTCTACCTTATTGCTACTCATCATTATGACCAACTTTTACTATTACTTATCTGGTACATATTTAGTATTATGTTCGCCTAGCTCAACAAAATGAGAAACAAGTACCTACTTAGTAGCCAGCAGTAGGAACAGCATATTGCTGCTGCTACTGCTGAAAAAGAGGTTTCAGTTGTCTCAATAACGCCTAGTAGGTATATAGTGGTGGTACCTACTTCCACAGATGAGCTAATTCACCTTCACAAAGAGCACTAAATAATAGTACATCGATATCTATACACATAATAGGTAACTACCACACATACCTAATAGGGCCCACGTAGGTACCCTACGTGGTCATCACGCGTTCACGTATGTATTTCCCGAAGGGGTAGAGACAGGGTGGGGGGGATTGAGGACAGAGGTAATAAATAGCACGGGTAGGGTAGACAAGAGGTCCAGGTACTAATAGGTACCTACCTTCTCACATTTCGACGGTTATGTTTCTTGCTGGGGATTCTTCGCACCCCCTACTTTGTTATTACCTACGCTAACCGCCGCCAAAATCAGGAATAGCAAGGAGGCCGTGATTAATTTTGGCTTGCCATTGGAGGGTTTGCTTAGCATGCGCTGGGCATATGCGTGTTGGCGATCGCAGATCACTGCTTCTCGCACTAGTGAAGCCTGCCCGTCTTTAGATTGCGCTATTCAGCTTCGAAGTTTTGTTAAGAAATAGCTTTATCGCTAAGTTGCGATGCCTAACTACTTGTTTTCGAAAAGTCTTGTAAAACACATGTCGTGTATATAAAATACATGACTATTGACGTTGTTTCAGACAATATGTAATTTTTAAGTATTAGGTATGCTCACATTTTTTACAAGTTCTATACAGTTTTTTGTATTGGTAGCTAGGTACAACTACACAACAACAACTTACATCGTTTTTTTAGGTGAAGGTAGGTAAACGAAACTAGTAGACACAACATGTAGAATAGGTATAAGTACATGTTTTATACATTGGTATTAACGTGAGGTAACGAATCCCTGATAAATAAACTGATCAACACTGCCCAACTTGGGAATCGAATCCAGGACACGCACTTGCGAGTTGCGACCACTCAACCAAACGGGCAAGTCCCTTCTACTTACTTAAAAAAACAAAACAAAATTACAGCTTTTTCGCTGCAGTCCATTACTTGTTGACCACTTTTTCTAACTGGTCACAGATACCTGCACTTACCCAGTGTCGAAGTAAATATAAATAATTAGGCACTCAGGTACCCAGGTCATTAATGAAGCACGTAACGAGTAGGTATATACTTACACCTCCCTAAGTATGTTCCGCGATGGATGCCATTATTACCACAAGTCTAATCGGGTCATTATTTTATGGAACTCTCAGATTTTGTTAGTAGGTAGGCCTTAGATGCCTAAACTAAAGAAATCTTCGCCTATAGGACTATACCTTATCAATGCCTATTGAGAGATGCGCTCTACCTACTCTCTATTATCAAACCACACTACTAACATCCGCGATGGATGTCGTTCTAATAAAATATTGATCAGTGTCGTACCTAATTTAAGAGATGGACTTGCCTAGTCTATTTTAGCTTCAAGGCAGAAATGATATCTAGCATTTATGTTTCAAGAAAACTCATGTAGAATAATTATTATGGAGGTAGGTTCGGTACCAATACACCTAACTCCGGAGGATAACGATAACAGTGTCTAGCAGCATTGTATGGTTGTTCGAAGCTTCACTTGCCTTTCACCGCGTAAATAATCATATGGAGATATGGATACCTTGGTACAGTAGAACGTAACGCCGCCGCCGCCGTATGAATGGCGTATGAGAGGGGACACGCATAGGGCTGCGCCAGTGCAGCGCAATCTTTTCGACTCGCGGCCGCGTATGCGCATCAACTAAAGTCGCGTGCGCAAACGAAACTTACCTATTGACTTCCGTTAAAAAATAAATTTGGTCGTGAAGGGATCAAAATAAATTTGTACGGAAAGAGAGAAAATAAACAAAAAACAGTGACAGTTCATTCGAGGACTTGAGCGCAACATTTTACTACTGTGGATTTTCACCATTTCCTGATAAGATTGTTAAATTTACAACTACGGTGAGCGAGTGTTTTATTGCTGAAATCTTACCAAATTATTTTCCTGATAACCAAGTAGTTAACGTATTTTAAAATATTTTTTCATTGATTCTTCCCATAGGCTTTAAGTGATAGGAGTCCCAGGATCCAGAAATTAGCTGCCTATTATTTTCGTGTAGAGACCTAAGTGTCAAAAAGGGAAAGTGTCAATATGTAGATTATTTTTATTTTAAGTTAGGGCTGATGTTTCAAAAGTCAGTTAATTTTAATAAGAGTAGGTATATTGATATTTTATTCAGAATTAAAATAATATGGACGTAAATAACCACCTACCTAATTAGTTAATAAAAATAACAAAGTGATATTCTAACTTAACTAAACTATTCACAAGCAAGAACATAATTATGATAGTTTGTGAAAATTATTTTCTATGCAAAAGCTGTTAAACTGCAATATTTATTTCTCAGATTAAAGTTAACTAGTTATTGAAAAATGAAGCCTTAAATAAATGGTAAGCCTATTGAGGGCTGATTTTTCAATCGACCGATAATTTTTATTCGTGGAATAAAATTTACAGAAATTTTGTATGGTAGAACAGGGGGCCTAAAAAGGCCACTTTAGAAGAATCATAAAACAATTCATATTACGCAATTTCATCTGTATGACA
The DNA here is from genome assembly GCA_963669345.1 of Gortyna flavago. Classification (NCBI taxonomy): domain Eukaryota; kingdom Metazoa; phylum Arthropoda; class Insecta; order Lepidoptera; family Noctuidae; genus Gortyna; species Gortyna flavago. The sequence goes on from OY770126.1 coordinate 14,843,423, forward strand.
GTTTTGTATAGAGATTAGTAAAATGCTATAGGTACACCTCTACCTATCCCTTCAGGGATATATAGGTGTGAAACTGACAAACAGATGAATTGCGTGATACGAATTGTTGTATGATTCTGCCAAAGTGGCCTTTTTAGGCCCCCTGGGAAGAACTGTAAAAAAATCAAAATTATTCCTGCGATAAAGTTAACTGGCGTTGGAAAAATCAGTTCTTAATTAAATAGGTTCGCTATAAAAACATCGGGACGTCCCGAAAATACTCTATTTAATTTTCACTAAAATAGTTTAGTAGGCACAGCTTTTTGTTTGAAAATATTTTGTAGGAAGTTTATAAACTCGCGTAACTAACACTATAGGTAGGTAAATGGGTGTAGATTAGGTAGTTAGTGTAGGTAGGTACCTACTTAATCATTTTTACATAATTTGTAATCTTTTGTAATAGATTTGGAGTAAATTATGTGTAGGTAACATTTTGTTAATGAGGCGTTAACTTTATTTTTTGCGAAAAAAGTAGATAGGTAGGTACGTCCTTTTTTTTTGTTGCAGTTTTGGTATCGGGTACCTCGCTATGTACTGCTATGATGTACCGATGCTATGTTATTTATTGTACCTTCTCCGCGAAGCTTCTGTGGTCGCCATTCAGTTGTCCTATACTTATCAGTAGGTACTAACATAAGACATAAAAAACCTACCTACCTATAACAAATGAGATGTAATATTCTCATATATATATTTGCTCTAAAAGAAGGTAGAGTCAGGGATGATTCAATCAGATCAGAGAAGGTCGAGCCAGGGATGACATTTATTTTGTTTTGAGTAACCGTACAAATCACAGAATATAGCGATTTAGAAATTCGTAAGGTAAACAGCATTGGAATGGCATATAAATAAAAAAATCTCATATTTTACTTTGCTTACTATCTAACGTTCTTACTAATAAACGTTGTATAGTTTTATAGTTACGCAACGATTTGTTTTCTTGTGTGTGTAACTATTCACCTTAATATTTTTATTAGTAAGGAGGTAAGTGTTTACATACTTATACTGTCGTTTACAGCATAAACGGACAAAGAAATAATTAATTACGCTTTTTTATTGGTGGATGCGAAAGGCTAAGCCCCCTACACACATTATTATAACTCATGTTTATGGTATGTGGTCGCAAACTAAGTACCTATATCTATGAGAGTAAGGGAAGAGTGAGTGCACTTGCGTCTGCATACACACTTTGCACTATAATATCTCCCGCGTAGATAGTCTCCGCTGAGATTGGCTGCCTTGTACCTACGTGGTAAAGAACTAGGTTGCCGGTTTTAGAGTAAAAAAACCGGAAATCGGAAATCGTTTTTTTTTTAAAACAGATTATAAAAAATACGAATAATGAAACAAAAAAAAAAAAAATTTAACATAACCATGGAGAATTCCGATCACAGCGCGTGTGATAAATTTAGATTTAACACCTATAGCTTAGGTAAGCTGCATAATTGAACCTATGTCGTTAACATTCTCAGTCATTGTTATTAAAAAGTAGACTTTTATGTTATGGGAACTAGAGAACAACGCATCTGTATGCCCATTGTTTTGGTTTAGGTATATCGCCATGTAGTCGCGACCGAGATTTTTCCGAAGATTTCGTAAATACTTAAGAAAATGTTAGTAGAATAGATTCAGTCAAAACATAAATCATTTCCAATGATCCAAGTACCTACACTGCCAGCCGTATTATTAACATTGAATACAATCTCAGACACTTTTCTAGCGACTGATTCTTATTGACATCTACTTACCTACTCATTAAAAGTTTTGCAATCTACATAATGTAAAGTGGATTTTTCTCGACTCTTTGCAAGGAGCCACCTTTATCTACAATATTGTTAATAAATGACAACATGTGTTACGACTTGCTTATTAAATTCAAACAGTATTTATGATGAATTAGAATACCAACAGAATCTTTTTTTATTTAGCTAATGAGACTGAGAGCACCTAGCACATTTGATTGAAATGTACACTGTTTATAGCTAAATCACTGGTTATGCAAGCTACAAACTAAGCAAGGAATGAAGTTATTTAATCAGGAGCTCAAACGGGAGCTAAAACTTTCAAATAGTAGATTAACAGGGTTAATATACTAAGTAGGAACCTACTTATTGGTTCTTAGTCCTGGTATGTAGGCCTTACATTCCTACCTTTGATAACAGTAATTTAATCACTTTTATTAAAGGTGAATCAATTCGTGTGAATTATACCTACCTTCTTACTTAAAATACGAAGGTTTCGTATACTTTTTATTCTCTATCATTTCATACTCCAATGATAGAGAATATAAAGAATATTGATTTTATAACTTAGCATCACGCCCGTGAACCCCGAAGTGGTATGCAGAGGTGTAGGTGTCTTCTAAACCCCTTAAATTCACTTCATTATGTCTTCAATCGGGGATGTGTTCACAACTTTTCTCAGTGCTGTTGTCTTACGTAGTGATACTTATAATATTGCCAAATGCCACGCACTATCTAAAAACCAGGAAGTAGTTTTCTGTTAAAAGTTGAAAGTCATCATATTTTTTTGATTACAAATGCTTGCACAATGCAATAGGTATTTAATCGCCAAAGAGAGGATGACTGAAGATATTGTCATCGCGATTCGGCACTTGGCATGACAGCACTCTAATAGCGTAAAACACTTTCAGTCACAATCTGAAACATCTTGAAGGATACTGCTAATCCATTGCTACATAATGTTCGAAAAATTTGTCTGCTCAACAATGTAAATAACGCAATGGATGTTGTCGAACTGTCAAAATGAAAGCCATTTCTACTGATAGTATGTTACGCAATTAATTAAAAACTTATTGAATAGCTTATAGAGGTCATCCGTACGTAGACGCCATTTTCTGGTTTGTTTTACTTTGACCTTCAGCATAAAATACATAGAAGTTTTGCTTCCAAACAGTTTTCTCTTCGATGTTTACAGTATGCCTTTCAAGTGTGCCTTTTACTATGACCTATATTACCAAGTGCAACTCTTGAAATTGTTTGAAGGCTGTTACTACACTACCACTAGGTATGTCCTTATAATTAATTGTTGTAAGTATAAGTACAGTTTTGCTTAAGACGAAGTTGCAGGCAACGGCTAGTTACATAAAAAACAGCAAATTCTTTTAAGAAAGTAAATAAAATCTTGTGATCAAAGTGGTATTCAAATCTCGTTAGTTTCGTGCCGTGTCAGGTCTGCGGTTACGACACCAGTCGTGAATAGCGAATGTCGTGTCTTCTCCAAGCTTAGACACACCATTCTAATTGTTTTGATACGCATCCGAGGACGGCGGTCTCAGCATACCAGGGTCTACTCACAAACCTTAAGGTACACTTAAGTTTAAAGGCTTAAATGGCTAATGGGTCCTAGGAAAGTCTTTTGTTGGACATAGTAATATGTATAGAGATATACACACAGAAATAGATACAGAGACTTGTATGGAGATAGAAAGCAGAAGAGAAGTATATTATATGAAGTTTAAGGCTTCAAAAAATGACAGCACTGGTACTTGCTGCCACCACCAAGTAAGTAGTTGATGTGAGACAATGTAGAACAATACATATTGAGGGACAGCGTGGAAACTGAAATGCACGCGAACTTAGTTGCTTGTCATCGGTCATTACCCACGACGATACGGAGACGGTTTAAGCGTTTGGGGTGAGGGATGTGTGCAAACCAATGTTGCCATTTATCTCCAAAACCATTAGTCCGATTTTGATGCGGTTTTCAGTGATGGGTTTGGATTTGATTGGTGCATATTCTTAGATAGGTGTTACGATGACAACTCACCAGGAGGCGCTGCAGTAAACATTTGTTTGTACAAATTAATGTTGCCATTTATCACCAAAACCACTAGTCCGATTTTGATGAGATTTTCAGTGATGGATTTGGATTTGATTGGTGCCTGTTCTTAGATAGGTGTTATGGTGACAACTCACCAGGGGGCACTGCAGTAAACATTTGTTTGTGCAAAACCAGAACTACTAGTCCGATTTGGATGCGGTTTTCATCATCAATAATGGGTTTGTGGTTGATCAGTGAGGATTCTTAACACGTTGGCTGCCAGGCAACAGACACAATAGAAAATCTATTGTTCGCGGTCACCGGTGACCGCGTTGGCAGTCAATGCCTTAAATAGGTGTTACGGTGGAAAATCACTAGGAGGCGATGCAATATTATATTTTATTCCTCGGTTTGCGACCGGCGCGCTGCGTAAAGTGCTTCTCAATAGCTCTAATTCTTCCAATGCTATGCTACGAGTATTATGTGGGTTGTTGAAATGTTTTCTTTGATCTAGATCAGTTATTACTAGGTACAACGTCTAAAGATCATACTCGCGCTCTTAAAAATGTTTGAAATAAAAAGCAAAATTATAAATTAAAAAAAAACCCACTACGTTTAAATGTAATTGGAAAATGCTGCTGCGGCTGCTGAGACCCTCAAGCGGCGCAAATACTGTAACCTTATAGGCAACTACAGCTTTGAGCCGTTTGGGGTCGAAACGCTCGGGTCATGGGGCCCGAGAGCGCGTCTCCTTTTTAAGGAAATTTCTCGCCGGTTAGTCGAGTCTTCACGTGACCAGAGGGCTGGGTCGTTCTTTGGTCAAAGAATTAGCATTGCCATTCAACGTGGCAATGCTGCGAGTCTTTTGGGCACGTTTCCGGATGACAGCGATGCGGACGAGTACTTCGATGCCTAGGTGTCCTTCGTTTTTGTATTTATTTATATAATAAGTTAGTTAATATATATATTAAATAGGTGTTTAAGAATTTACAGAATAAACTATTGGAAAAGGATAAAATATAATAAAAAAAAAAATATAATAAAAGAAAAAAATATATAATAGGATAAAATATAATATGGAAAAGGAAAACAGATTAATTCATATGGAAGTCGGGGGACCGTTCTGTGGAACACCTTCTATTCTAAGAGGTTAATGCTATAGTCCGAACATTTGGTGAAGCGGTGCGGAACTTTTAATGTCGGCCAATAAGTCACTAGTCCATTGCACTATTTGAGCGTATCATGTCGCATCACGCATGTTGACACTGTGGAACACGATTCCCTTATCTCTGTCCAAATATTTGCCTGCTGTCTAGTTTTATATTGAGTGATAGTAGGTAGTAGTATGAAGAGAAGCCGAAACAATAGCAATTTAGTTTTTCCCAATATTTACCCATTGATTAAAGCAATGAGATCGGAGAGTGATGATAGCAGACTCAAGCTTGCAGTACGCGATCATTGGTAAGAAATCCCGATGGAACGCTTTACTAATGTTATTTTTGTAATGATCTCTACGAACGAGTTTTAGAAGTTGCTTCATCGTGGACAGTTTATTAGGTGAGGTATCCCTAATTGCTTACCTAGTCCATCTAATTAGCCGTTACAGAAAATAGAAGATAAATTGTGGTAGTTCAGGATATAGATAGGTTAGTCTTTTAAGAGGAACCGGGACCACCCCTAATCCCGGAGGTCGGGTGCCTTTTGAAGGTTTCCCCACGAAAACAAAAAAAAAGGCACACTGTGGTGAATTATTCCTTCGAATTTTATTTAACGACTGAAACAATGAAAGTAGCTAAGAAAAATTGAAGTAAAATATATTGCAATAGTAGGTACTCCAATATAATTACCCGCACATGTTTTATTACCTACCATTTCTAAAGTTTATATTTAAACTTACAAACATACGCGTTGCCGACATCCAGTCACGTGTTTACTGCTTACTATTAAACAAAAGAACGGGCTGCATAGTAATGTACATGTACAAGTTAACATCTCAGGAAATGTATTAAAATAATAATAAGTGTATGAACACTAGTCTTATGAGTACATTCGTGTCGTCGCTCATCCGCCTGTTTCTCTTATGGGTACCCATTGCTTATATTTTGTTACGAATGAGCCATTGTACTCAACCATTGTTTGCCAACCGGGCCAACTGTAAGTAACTGTGCTTATAACCTACACCACTTCATGGTATTCATGGTAGGTGTGATGTTTAATATCTAATTTTATGTTTTACTCGTTTCATGGAAACCTGATCCGAAGATGAAACAGCTGTTGTGTCAGCTGTGGGCTGTGGGCTTAAGACATATGAAATACTCACTATGCTAAAAGACAAGTTAGCCATACCTACGAGTACAAGTGTGAATAATAAACTAAAAACTTTTTAACAAAACCGACTTCCAAAAAAAAACACTAGGTACAAAGTGAAAAATTAGTTTAATTTCGGAAGTCGGTGTCAAAAAACGAAAATGCGGAACCAACAACACCGACTTCCGAAATCAAAGTTATTTTTCTTTGTAGTGTTTTTTTTTGAAGTCCAGGACCAGGCCCGTGCTGGACGGCGCGTATGTGTTCCACGCGCGCCTCAAAGAGATGTCAGCATCAGAGAAGGGGCCCGTTAGGGCCGAAGCCTACCGGGGCAGCGGGACTGTCTGAAGGGGTTACCGCTACCCCGGAACATAAAGGGCTAAGGAAGGAACACGGATGGGTTTTAGTCAGTAAGAGTCTGACACTCCCTTCCGCTCCACCCAGAGCGGGAGGGGTCATTTGATGATTTCCCATCCTTAACAGAAAAAAAAATCCCGTGAAATATAATCTTCATCATCAGTTCCACTTCACCAAATGGTGGTTTCCAAGAGCAAATGTACGAGTTACTATAAAAAATGCCCAAATCGCTACAGGTTTGCCTATAAAATTTTAGGGCTTTCCTCGATTTCCATGGGATCCTCTCATCAGATTCCAACTTGATGACAATGGGACCACCTCGAGAGCATACCCTTTCATACAAAAAAAACATACATAAAGTCGAACATTATAACCTCCTCCTTTTTGGAAGTCGGTTAAAAAGGGCCTCGAATTCAATACTGGGTGAAGATCTTATCGTGATTTAAACTCAACCAGTTGAATTTGAATTTTTTCATGCATTAAAAGTAAAACGTCTTGATGGAAAGTAACAAAAGCGACCCCAAATCACAGAAATAGCGACAGACTTGTACAGCAACTTTTATGATTTATTGATGACAAATACTATACAGACACGCAATACCTAGGTACAGGAAGACAACGAAGAGACTATTCCCTCAATATTAGAAATAAGAAGGGCAATACTGTCCCGAAAATACAGCAAAGCTCCTGGAGATGAGATATATAGAGATAAAATATCAAAAGAAATTCTTAAAGGATGCCTAGACTACATTATAAACGCCATTACTAATCTGTTCGATGACAAACTCACCTTAGAAATCATACCAAAACAATGGACAGCGTCTACCATCATACTGCTCCATAAGCAAGGTGATAAAGCCAAAATAAATAACTATCGAAATAACTATCGATCAGCTTGATATCGAATTAAAAGATACTAGCAGCGCCCCGCGTTATGGATCCCGTGGGAATATCGGAATAAAAATTATCCTATGAAGCCTTTCTGTCACAGTCATGACGTGCAGTCTTCGACTATCATGCTTTGTGCTTGTATTGTTAAATAGTATATATTTTAATGTTATTTATTTATTAGAATTAAGTTTATCTTTTTGTGTGCACTTATTTCTGTGACAAATAAACCTATTTTTCTTTCTTTCTTTCTATGTATTACTCTGTTGTATAAGCTATAATACTGTAAAGTTTCATTAAAATCCGTTAAGTAGTTTTTGCGTGAAAGTGTAACAAACATCCATCCATCCTCATAAACTTTCGCGTTAATAATATTAGTGGGATTTGCATCACTAGACTAAAATCTGCCAAAAGAACAGGCTGGATTCCGAAGCGATTTTTCAACAATTGATCATATCCATGTCATAAAACAAGTCATAGAAAAAAATAATGAATATATGGGAAAATATACTATCTGGCCTTTATTGGCTATAATAAAGCATTTGATTCTCTGAAACATACTCACATATGGGAAGCTCTAAGCTCACAAGAAGTACATCCTAAATATATCAGGATAATAAAAAGAAACGTATACAAGGAATCAACAGCAAAAACCATGAAAGCTTGGAAATAATGTTAATGCAATTAGAAAGGTAAAGCAAAATTTTAGGTTTGAGTATAAGTGTAGACAAACTAAACTAATGACAAATCACATCAAAACACCTAGGTGTCTTACTAAATTCCCACGAAATAGAATGTTGACCAATACACATACTTAGGTTAAGTATTTTCACCAGAAAACTAAATGAAAATGGAAATATACACCAGAATATGCAATGCCTGGAAAAGATTTTGGTCCCTCTAAGAAGTCATGAAGAATCCACACATACCAATGAAGGACAAGACTAAAATATTAAACTCTTGCATACTGCCACGTTTAACCTACGGATCACAAGCCTGGGCCCTCACTTATAACATGGAGCAGCACTGAGCCTGTCAAAATAAAAAGGAGAGAAGCATTCTAAACATCAAGCTATGGGACAAGATCAAACTATAAATCTATGACGTCAGACCAAGTTACAGATGTGACATTGACAGTAGGATAGGCCGCCACATGATAAGAAACAAGATAAATAATTGGTCTAAAAATGTCACAATGTGGTATCCTCGAGAAGGAAAAAGAAGGAAAGGGCGTCAAATAATGAGATGGGAGGATGAAAAACGGCAGGATCAACATGAAAAAGAAAAGCCACAAATAGAAAACTATGGCAAACTCTAGGGAAAGCCTTTGCCAAAGTTCAAGCTAAACTATTGGTACCGATGTCGATGATTAATAATAATTTAACAATATATAATTTAATGACACCAAATAATTTATTTATTGCTTATTTATTTAAATTTAGATAATAATTATAAAATTAGCAAATGCATGGAATGTGAATAAATCACACTATTATAACGGCGACAGTTTGTGTGTGTGTGTGTGTTTCACGCTCAAACGGCTGGACCAATTTTGATAAAACTTTGTTGTGTGTGTGTTTATATGTTTGTTACTTCTTCACGCTCAAACGACTGGACCAATTTTGATAAAATTTTGTATACATACAACATAAGTATAGGCTAATTTTTATCCCGATGTTCCCACGGGATGGGCACTTACGCGGGTGAAACCGCGGGGCGCAGCTAGTAAGTAAATAAAGTGGAAATAAATTGGATAAAACTTGTAATAATGTAAGTAAATCACAGTATTTCATAAATGCAAATGTAATTGCATGTAGGTACAGTATTAGAAATAAAAGCTATTTGAAATTGAAGTTTGAAAATAGCGGCGTAATTGCGTAACCTACTTATAATGACAATTGATCTCAATTTCTTTCATTTTGACAGTTCGCCACGTTGAGTACCTAGACGAATTTACTGAACCTATGAAGCAATGGATAAGAAATATCTTTCAAAAATCTTGGATTGTGATTGAAAATTTAAACTGTGTTACGCACAAACACATTGTTTAACTATTAACTTCGGCCGCCAACACCTTTCGCTTCGTTCGGCCGAAGTTCTTCATCGGCAAATATGATCGCAACCTCAACAGTTAAACAATGTGTGTTTGTAATTAGAACATAAACACCTACCGGCGTCAAAAATATTTTCTATAAAATAATAACGATGCTGAAAATCTTGTAGCATGCATTTCCATTAGGGTGCGTAAGTAATGAGTAAAACTCAATGTATTTTATGTCTCCCTAAACTCCTATCTCATACTTACGCCATGGTTTTAAAACGATCTTGAATCCATGAGTTATTTAAACCATTACCTACCCTATGTGTAACACACTTTCAATCACAATTTGAAGCATTTTGAATGCATTACTACATAATTATGTTCAAAAAATTGTTTGCACAGCAACATAAATAACGCAATGAATGTTGCTGAACTGTCCAAATGAAAGCCATTGCTACTGATAGTGTGTTACGCAATTACCCCACTGTGCTGTAAATAAAAAGGGAATCTACTAATCCCTAGTAGGTATTATTGTGAGCAGTCAATTATCAGGAGTAGAGTACCATTCTCCTCGGGGATAGGTGTCTTCGTCTTGGGCGAGCTTGAATCCCTCACTGCACCTAAGGATTCTAGACCCCGCTACGCTCGGGAGCCCTAGAATTCTTTGTTGCGTTCAGGATTTAAAATAGCGCCCGCGAAAATAAGACACCACTTTATCCCTTTAGTGAATAATCTACTAATATTTAGTTACCTATACAAGTCTTTGAATTTCAATTACACGTTACTAAGTGTTATTTTCCTGATAACACGTCGTTTGAGTAATTTCGAACATGTGTGAATGCTTGTAGTAAAAACATCTCGTTTTCTTGGAAAATATCGATTAATCGTAATTATTTGTGTTTTATTTGTATTTTCTTTTGTTACAGGAAATAATAGCAGCACCCATTTTCCATGCCTCAAGAACAAAGGCAGATAAGCATACATGAGGGAGGCTGGGTGTCAAGGAACTTCCCCACCTAGGACTATTGGAAACCTTGTGTGGAAACACACTTAACTATTAGTTGTTCATAAGTATAGTTGTAAGCTACCAAAATGCAGTTCGTACGTTCCTTTTTCAAGCGAATAACCGATGATCTCAAACAGAAGAAATTAATTCCACTAAAGATATTGTTTTTCGTACATGCCTCGAGTAAGTATTTAAATTCTATTTATACATTCGCTTTGTTATCTTTTCACCTTCTTCGTCTCGTATACTTCGATCTCGATCTTTGGCAATTCTTCTTCTTCTTGGCGTGTCGATAGCAATCTAAATGGACTCTGGCCAGAATTCGCCTGCGCAGCGTAGACGCTGTTTAGAGCCTGCTTTACATACGCTGTGCGAACCCTTTGTTTCGATTCGATAATAATTAAAATAGAATTCGAAGGAGAAACACTATTGTTTGTTTGGTTACTGAAAAGAAAATTATAACGAAAAAAGAAAAAATAAATGGCATACTTAGGCATTTTTGGTCTGACTGCAATCATTGATGTAACTTTGCCAAGTGGACGATTTAAATCAAATACCTACATATTAGGTATCATAATATTACATTCACGAAATTCGATACCTACCATGTAACTTGTAAGAATATTGTCAACTGCCTCCACGGGTGTTATATGTACCAATAGTTATCAAGCATGACAGACACGAGACGTTTTTACACATTAGTGTACCAAATATCTTGAATATTAAATCTCTGCACCGGAAAAATATTGTAAGTATACAAACACGGGCGACTTATCCCGCCTTCCTATGCAATTTAAATATGAAAGCCATGACGACTCTTCAAAAGAAAACTGATCTGAAGATGTAGACGTAGCTGAAAATGGACCTATTGGATGTTTAAATCTACTTAATAAAATCTTAAATTCATTTATTCATTCACATACAACGCAGAGCCAAATCGTTGGGCCTAGAAGCATAAAATTTTGGAAAATTGGAAGGATTATTAAAAATTCTACTCCTAAAAAGATTTAAGAGGGCAGGAACTTTGTATCGAAGTTCTTTATTTTTGTCGATGGGGTCCCATCGGGCTAAATTCTAAATTTAGCTAAATTTGTACGTGTAACTTAAATATACCAGGTAATAATATGTTGATAATTTGCAGCTCTGTTCGTGCTGTACCCGTACCTGACGATCCATATGCGAGAGCTTGGCATCAATGTGGAGGAGACGGCCATCATGTCTGCGGTGACGCCGGTCGTGTCCATCGTCATGCCGCCGCTTGCTGGCATGCTGGCCGATAAGATCGGCAACTTTAGAGTAAGTAGAAACTTGACCCTCAGACGACTTCGTATGATCTTCTATGAAACTTTATTACCTACATGACATGATTTTTCAGATGCATCATAATTTACCTCAAAACTATATTTGAAAACAAGCTAAGTAGTTTCAATGAAGAAATTCTCTCGTCAAGTTCAGGAAAAATGGGACGAACGTAGGTTGCGTCGTAGTTTAAGTATGTCGAGGTTTTAATTATTTTTGGTATACATATATTTAGGTAGACAGCTAGTGGCCCACAGTCCGCCATCTTATAACATTTCGCAGTTTAGACCACCACAGATACTCCTTTGATATTAACATGTCACTATTTACCTATACCAATATCCGCTGTGCAGGGAAGGTCCACATTAGCCAGTCAACGAGCGCCGCCACTGGCGTGGCGATGATAACTACATTAAAATTTTGATGACATTTTAATGTCGTTCGGATGGATAGGGTCAACAGTTTTGTTAGTAAGTAAACTGAATCGACTATTGTACTTTATTGTTATCGAGGAAACCTGTTGAGCTACTCGCAGATCAACGGATCAGAACGCCCACTGTTGGCAATTTTGGTGGGTAGCTCTTTCGTAATCGTGGCCTCAGAAAACACGTTAAGCCGTAGGTCCCGGCTGTCATTCGCAGATCTTTGACATTCGTTACGGATAGGCAAAAGCTCAAAAGTCTGACAACCAGTTGTATCTAGAGGTAGCGTGTTACCCAGTAACTGGGTTATGGAGGTCAGATCTAGGCAGTCGCTCCATGTATCATCAGTATTTTACATGCAGCGCCTATCTGACCTCCGCTGCATAATCATATCCAGCTGCATCTGGGTCACCCCAACATAGTTTGGAGAAGGCTGGGCAAACTCGCATTGCTCTTTCGTAATTCATGAAATGCAAGTTGTAGTTCATAGATCGCTAGAGCTACTAATCGACAGTTAAATCTAGCCGAAGATGGATACTATTGTTTGTTAATTGATATGCAGTGTGACTTGTATTTTGACGTATTCCTTCCAGTACGTGATGGTGCGACCCATTTGCAACAATTATTGATTTGTGGGGTACTTAAAGTACCCCATAAATCCTAGGCGAAAATTCATGGGATTCGAGAAAACCAAATTTTTATGAATTTTTGAGAACTTCCCAGAATTTGTAAGTAAATATCACTTTTCTCTAAACTCTCAAATTGAATGGCCTTCATTGCTATTCCATTGGGTACACTTTAATACACAGTTAAAGGACGAAGTTTCTAAAACAAATTATGCAACTTGAGACCTAGATATGACGACCTGAGTGCTTAACATGTGATGGTTTGTTGGGAAGTTAGAGAGTAGGGAGATGGCACAAACCAGTTAACGATGTATTCTGGTAAATTTACAGAAATACATAAAAATTTGGTTTTCTCGAATTCCATGAATTTTCGCCAAGGCTTTATGGGGTGCTTAATTGTTGCAAACGGGGCACACTATCATGTCCTGGAAGGGATACGTCAAATTACAAATCACCCTGTATATAAATTAACAAATAATCATATCCATCTTCGGCTAGATATTTAACTCTCGATTAGTAGCTCTAGCGATCTAGTTTTGATGACACCTCATTTATAAACATTTTACCAAATAATTGCAAAGGTGATAGTTTCGTCGTACGATGCATACCTATCTACTATCGAACCTATAAACTACAGGAAAGTACAGTAGTAAAGTACATTCCTAATATCGTTGGCAATATAAATAAACTAGTCAACTCATTTCCTAAATTAAGTTGTCACTATTATCCGGTCAACAATTTTGTGTAATTTAGTTACAAGTGTTCCTATTTAGAGGCCCTAATCTGTTTCATTATTTATTATGAGCAATCTTTGTTGTGTGAACCGTTCCGCTGCTATATAATCAAGTTAATCCAGAACGTCCGTATCGCGAATGAAACCAATTCTACCAACAATAACCTTTACCTTGCATTGTGGAGGTATTGTGGACAATCGGCAGAGGACGTACTGTCGTACATATAGGGAGTCCCGCGTGCGTCAGTGCTCGACCAAAGAGTATAATAACAATACGGGAGGACTCGACGCTCAAAGGAAGCCACTGTGACACCCATACTTTATAATATTGGCGATAACTAGTACTTACACGATCTTACGACAAGGATCGTTCTGTGAATGCAATTAGGATTCCTATGGCTGCTGCTAAAGAAACGTGAAAGATCGGTGTTTTCGATCCGAGTCTTCATTACAGTTTACCAATAGTAAATTTTATAAGTCATAAAATAACACTTTGTTCTAAAATAGTAATTGGTATGTAACTTACGGAAGTTCAGACGGGGCTTTCTACTTAAATTCCCAAGTGAGCTTAGCTACCAAGATGGTAACGTAAGCTCGACTATTTAGGGAAATATAACCTAGGTGTGATTCGAAACGGAGGAGAGGAACGAGAGTGAAGGAAATCTCTAGATTCTTCTCGTTCGGTTATTTTGAAAACACAATTACACGGTCGAGTCTCGCGACGATGTTATACTGATTATTATATACCTATATTAAATTTATTTATTTCAGCTGAATACGACATTTTTTGTTCCAAAATCAGCGGTTTCTGCATCCTAATTGCGTAGGTAATACAGTTTCAATCACAATCCGAAACTTTTGAAGGATATTGCTAATCCATTGCTTCGTTGGTTCAGTAACGTAAATAACGCAATGAACGTGGCTAAACTGTCAAATGAAAGAAAATGCGATCAATTTTCATTTTATGTGTGTTACGGAATTGTCTTCTCATGATACAAAATTATTATCATTGACGTGTCTAGATTTTCATGCTACCAGATTGCATGTACAGCTATAAGGAGAGGGAGATACTGGAGGCTAAGAAGGTGCTAACTAAGCGAAACTGCAAAGACGAACATTTTAGCCCGAGAATACGAGACGGATGCGTCAAGAGGGATCTCCAGGACATCTTTCTATTGTTCTAAGAATCGGATCCGGATGATGTTTCAACATTCGTGACGAGGGCCCTCTGCCGGCTGCTGCCAGTAGCGTTAGAATATAACGCCACTCAGGATTGAAGTTGGCTTCTTGCTTATGAGTTAAGCAAGCACACTAATTATATATTCACATGTAGCTCAGACACTTTTAAAGCAAGTTACTGATTTGTTATATCATGACAAGACACGTAATGGCGTGCTTACGAAGATTCGATTGAATAGAACTATACAAATGGAACACTGCTTCATCACCGAAATGGTTTCCTGACCAAAAACGTACAGGTGTTATTAACTGACATCGTCACTGCATAATTAATCATGTCATTAATTTTCTGCGACACGCATACCTTTGTCTTCCATCGCAAAACATTCTCTTCATCGTGGGAACTTAATTGTATA
Source organism: Gortyna flavago (assembly GCA_963669345.1). Taxonomy (NCBI): domain Eukaryota; kingdom Metazoa; phylum Arthropoda; class Insecta; order Lepidoptera; family Noctuidae; genus Gortyna; species Gortyna flavago. Next base: position 14,858,519 of record OY770126.1, read on the forward strand.
TTAACGTTGTCATGTAGTTGTACTTACAATGATAACTGGGTGCGTGCTTATGTTCCGCTTGCGAGCGTGCCCTCGAACGTCTCCATTCTCGGATGACATTTGAATTGCGGACTACAATTGCATCTAAAATCGACAAATTGACGTAGTTCTGCTGATCATGGCTAATAAGTACCGCATCCTGTTTATCAGCCAGAATAACTACTGATTGTCATAATTTACGTTTTCAGATTAACGCGTTTATTAACAATGGCTAACTGTTGTGAAATGATAGCGTTAAATAATCAAAAGGCCAATTCTTGTAATTTAAAATGTTCAAAATCTAGTCGCAGTCTCAACTCGGCGACAAACAAATGTTATAACTCTCGGAGAACTAGGAATATTTATAATTTGACTATTTCTTCCAGACAATACATATTTAGGAATTATTATAATTAAATAAGAATTGTTTTAAGAGGTGATCCGGGCAAATAATGATTTGCCCGGATCACCTCTTAAAACAATTCTTAAAGAAATTCTACACAGGTGACCTGTGTAGAATTTCTTCAGTTAATTTTAATAGACATCAGACCAGCTAAAATATTTGACTCAATTTATAATTCATTGTTTTATTTATAATCTCCACAACCCAGTTACTGGGTAACACGATACTCCTTGGCAAAACTGACGTTCTTATGTAATATTTCATGTTTATATTCGTTTACTTACATAACTCTTACAATATTTAACATATAATAATAATTTAATAATAACATATAATTTTTGATGAATACCAATTATACCTTATAATTAGATGTTGTAGGTAGGGAAGTACCTAAATATAGAAATCTCAGTAACTAGATGGGTTTTGTTTACGGGATAATGTACCACAATTTATCGTAATGTTGAAGTCTATGTTTGTGAAAACGTTGATGACGTAGGTAGACTAGGTGGTAGTGCAGGTATACATTACTACTAACATATAATATTGATGGTATTTCTTACAGAACAACTTGTTTCAAAGTAATTTAACGTATTGAACAAAACAATAATTTTCAGAGACTGGCATATGTGTTTTGTGATGGACCGAGTGAAGTCGAATGCTTAATTAGACAAGTACAATGCTTAATTTAGATCTCGACTCGTGTCTAATTAGGTAATTAGAGATGATTCGAATTGAAGTGAAACACGGTCTTGCTAGATAATGACTGATTTATTTATCCGTACGGTATATGAACAAAAACATTATTGTGAGGTTACCCTCAATGTTAATATACTACATCTTCCCCTTTTATAAAAAATAAATAAATATGTATTATAAACTTATTATAAATTCCACCACCAATTACAAAATAAAAATTGCTAATATAAAGGTACATAATTTAACCGATCCGTTCAGGCACAACATCTTCCGTATACAAAACACATTATTAGATATCTTAGTTCTTAATATTAATAAACACAACATGATCAAGATATCTCTGATCTTAATTACTTTTTAAAAAACATTGCAAGTTTTTCGCGTGCCCGTTTAGAAGCAGCTTGGGTTTGCTGCACTACAACAGAATCAGGAGAAGAACTAGTCGACCTAGTCACTGCCCTGTCATTGTCGCTCAGCCCTTCATCTATACTTTCTTCCGCATCGCTGTACGTGCTCGTGCGCTCATTTTCTTCACTGTCACTATCCTCCTTCTCATGCATGGAAGCATAATGTGCCGTGGTATCTCCTGAGCTTGTACCCTTCATGATATGCCGTCTGTTGCGGCGGTATTTCCGACCTCTGTTATCAGTGAGGAAGTACGGTCGCGGCTGCGGCGCTTGTGCCTGCACTTGCATATGTCGCCGACGCTTGCTGCCGTCTGTTACAATTACATTCTCTCCTGGTTTTAATACAGGCAACTCTCGTGAATGCATATCATAATACTTTTTAGATAGTTCACGTTTTGAGAGTATGTTTTTATAATCGTCATGATTGTTACGTTCTGGTCGTAATCTTTTTGTATGTACTGGTAAGCGTGTATTTAGTCGACGACCCATCAATAATTGCGACGGTGCACTAATGCCATCCCTCGGTGTTGTCCTAAAATTTAACAACCCTAGATAAAAATCTGTACCTGTACTCAGTGATTTCTTTATTATACACACATCAAAAGTGTCTAGGGATCAACATATATTTTTGCAATAACTTTTCTCCTGATTGATATTAATTAAAATTTTCTTTAAGGATTCATCAAATAAAGTGTTTTCGTTTGTCACAGTAACGATAAACCAAGTCACCTTTGCATTAATAAAGAAATTTGCCATTTTCCTAATAAAGGGATTTTTGACATTTGAACCACTAACACAAAAGTTCGAAAAAAAGACTGAAATAACAGTTTTCTTTAAAATTTTATTGGGTAACTTAAACAATTAATAATCCGTGTTTCTACCGCGAACACTAACAACACAAGAACATCGGTTTGGCATACTCAAAATGAGTTCATCCAAATCACGCTGTGGAATGGCCGCCCATGTTCGTTGCAACAACAAAAAAAGGTCTTCTTGCGACTGGATACCCTCCATATTCGGCAGAGATCTTCTCTGTAGCATATCCCATGCATGCTCAATCGGGTTCAAGTCTGGCGACTGAGCAGGCCAGGGCAGGACATTGATGTTAGCTGCGGCGAGAGTCTGTCTTACAACTCTTGCGGTGTGCGGTCGTGCATTATCATGCATTAACTGAAATAAGGGACCGATTTGCACTTGTAGAGGAACGATGACGTCTGATACAATCGTCTCAGCATAAATTTGAGCGTTGAGGTTGCCTCTGATCCAAATCAACTCAGTTCTTCCGCCGATCCAAATACCCGCCCATACCATGATGGTTCCACCACTATAAGGATGGACTTCCTGGCAGGATTTTAATCGCTGTTGGCGTCCAGGGGTTCTCCAGTGTCGTATACGTCTTGTATCCGGTCTCATACCAAAACGAGACTCATCAGAAAAGCACACGAAACGCCATTGTTCTTCTGCCCAATTTCTGTGTTCAAGAGCCCATTGATATCGAATCCTACGATTGTGCATTGCTATAGGTGGTACCCGTAGCGGTCTTCGGGAATGAAGGTTCACTTCATGCAAGCGGTTTCTGACTGTTTGGTCGCTAATTAAGTTCCCTGAAGAGTGATGAAGCCTCACGGCTAACATCATGGCGGTTATTGTTGGAGCTCTTCGAGTTAAGATTTGAATGTATCGGTCTTGTCTCCGTGTGGTGCAGCGATACCGTCCTCCATGGCGCTCAGCCACGGTACCAGTGCTTCGGTAACGTGTCCAAAGTCGACTGATAACACTCTGACTTGTATTCAGAGCTAAAGCCACAGTACGTTGCCGGGAACCAGCTTCTATCATTCCCACGGCTCTGAGCATTTCTTCCCTGCTTAAATGACGTCGCCGCTCCATAATAACGTTGGTTTTAATCAGTAGTAGGGAAACAGTAGCACTAATAATGTCTTCAATGCGTTGTATGTTTTTATAGGGAAAATATTGACAGCTGATTTTCATCTTTTACTCGAATTTGATTCACAGTTCCTGATTCAAATTATGAAATGCACCAAAAAGGATCCATATAAATTTATAAAATCATAAATTTATTACAAAGCCACATCTCAATCTCAAGAAATCCGCATAAAAATGCTTGATCCCTAGACACTTTTGATGTGTGTAGTTTTTACTATCCTTACAGCTCTCTCACTCAGTCCGTTAGATTGTGCGTAATTAGGTGATGATGTTGTATGTTTGAAACACCATTCTTCAGTGTATTTCCTGAATTCCCTGGAACTAAATGCCGGACCATTGTCAGTTATTAGTTCCGTAGGAATCCCATGTCTCGCAAACTGATCTTTCATCGCTGTAATTACTGCTCTGGATCCAATATTTGTTAAGGCACTTATCTCGATAAAATTTGAAAAATAATCAACTATAATTAAGAAGTTCTTTTGATCACATAAAAATAAATCTGCGCCAACCTTTCTCCATGGTAAATCTGGAATCGGATGCGGTATCATAGGCTCCTTCACGTTACGCGCTGCGTGCTCCGCGCAAGTAGCGCACGCGCGCACTGCTTGCTCCACGTCACGTGACATTCCGCTCCAAAACATGACATCACGCGCACGACGCTTGCATCGGTCAATTCCTAGATGCCCCTCGTGAACGCGGGATATCATTTCACCTCTCAGATCACGTGGTATGAACACTAAGTGGTTTTTGAAGATCACACCATCGACTAGCTGAAATTCTTCTTTATATGCCCAATGCATTTTTATCATTTCATTTAAATCCTTTTTATACCTTGGCCAACCATTTTGAATACAATACTCTAGTAATTTGCATTCTCGATCCCTTTTTGTGACCTCTCTGACCATACTGAGTTTACTGTCACTGAACGGTACGTTTGCTATTGCTATGTGGAAACACGCTTGATCCTCCAACTCTGATGTCACTCTGTCATGCATAAGTTCCGGTAATGCAGCTCTCGATAATGTATCAGCAACGTACATAAATTTTCCTGGTTTGTATATCACCGTGAACTCATAGCGTTGCACGCGCAGCATCATTCTTTGCAAGCGAACCGGCACTGCATCCAATCCTTTTTTAAATAAAGCCTCCAGCGGCTTGTGATCTGTTTCTACAACCACATCCTTCTTCCCATACAGATATTGATGGTACTTTTCCAATGCAAATACGATCGCCAGCATTTCCTTTTCAATCTGCGCGTATCGCCTTTGTGTGTCAGTCATCGTGAGGGAAGAAAACTCAACCGGGCGGCCGTCCTGTAATAGTGCTGCACCCAAAGCCGTGGAGCTAGCATCCACCGTGACCACGACCGGCCGGTCGCTCGAGTACAACGCCAACACCGGCGCGCTGCTCACCGCCTGCTTCAACTTGTGAACCGCAGTCTCATGTACACTGTCCCACACCCAGTCATTGCCTTTTTTTAGCAAGTTTCTAAGGGGTCCTGCCGTTTGCGAATAATTTGGGATAAACTTTGATAAATAGTTTATCATGCCAAGAAATCGTTCTAACGATGGCCTATCCTTCGGTTCTGGCATATCTATAATTGCTTTTATCTTATTTGTGTCAATCTGCATGCCGTTCTTACTAAAAATATGCCCCAGATACGTGACCTGTTCTACACAGAACTCGCACTTTTCCTTATTAAATTTAATTCCCACTTCCCGAGCCCTATCTAGAAATTTTATTAATCTATCGTCGTGTTCTTCCTTAGTTCTGCCACAAATAATTATGTCATCTACAAATGAATCTACTCCATTGAGATCTTCAAGCAGCTGTCGTATTTTTCCGTGAAAAACCTCACTCGCACAGTTGACGCAGTAAGGTAATCGTAAAAATTGATACCTCCCGAATGGAGTTCCAAATGTACAGAGATCCGCACTATCATCATCTAATTCAATCATCCAAAATCCGGACCGGGCATCAAGCTTACTGAAATACTTTGCATTCGTTAATTTTGCAGCAATCTCAGTAAGTGTAGGTAGGGGGTAGTGTGCGCGGCGCACCGCTCGGTATAGTGGCCGCGGGTCGAGGCACACGCGCAGACTACCATCCTTCTTAGCCGGCAACACGATAGCATTCACCCACGCTGTTGGATGAGATACTCTACGAATTATCCCCATGTGCTCCATACTATCGAGTTCCGCCTTTAATTTATCCCGAATCCCTAAGGGTATTTTCCTGACTGGGCAAACTGAAGGACTTGCATTGTTTTCTAAAATGATTCTGTATTTACCTGGTAATTTGCCAATTCCATGAAATAAATCATTATATTTATCTACTTTGACTGTATAAACCCTCTGGACCAATCCTAATTCTTCACTGGTATTTTTTCCCAATACACTTTGGCAACGATCACTTGATATGACAAAATCTATTAACCATTTTTTATCTTTATATGACCACAACATCTGACATGAACCTAGTATTGGAATATAATTCCCACAAAAAGACTGCGCTCTTATACAACATGGTTTAATATCATCTATTGAGTATCCTAATTTATTATATACTAGCTTCTGCCCGCGACTTCGTCCGCGTGAAATTTCACCCTCTTAGGAGTGGAATTTCAAAAAACCCTTTCTTAGTGGATACCTATACATATACACTTCACAAAGAACACACTCCAAATTTTATGTCTCTATGACCAGCGGTTTAGGCTGTGCATTGATATAATCAGTCAGACAGGATCACAGGACTTTGAATTTTATATTAGATTATAAAAGTAAACCTAAGTACCTACCTAATAAAAAAAAAACTCTATAACAGAAAATAAAATACCTACCTACCTAAATAAACCTATTTCTGATGATACGTGGCTAAATAATAACAGCCGCACAGGTCGATCGATCAGGTTAAGCTACGCTTGCCGCGGTTGGTCTGTGGATGGGTGACCATCTTTACATATGGAGACCCCTCCGTGCCTCGGAAAGCACGTTAAGCCGTTGGTCCCGGCTGTCATTCGTGGATCTTTGACAGTCGTTACGGGTAGTCAGAAGCCCGAAAGTCTGACAACCAGTCTTACCAAGGGGTATCGTATTACCCAGTAACTGGGTTGTGGAGGTCAGATAGGCAGTCGCTCCATGTAAAATACTGGTATTCAGCTGCATCCGGTTAGACTGGAAGCCAACCCCAACATAGTTGGGAAAAGGCTAGGCAGATGAGGCAGATGATGAACTAATCTAAACTCAATAAATAAGCAAAATCCCTAAAAACTAATATCTATACGAATGACTAATCCTACCTAACAGTTTTATAAAATAACCTACGGTCACTACGTACACTATCAAATATACTACCCATACTTTAAAATTAAAATCTATACTTACTTATAAAAACGACTTATAAAAATAAACCTAAATAAGTCTACCTTAAACTGTACTTAGTAAAAACTAAAAGGAATAAAAAGGTCGCACTGAAAAGCACGTTTTGGAATTGCAAGTAGCAGTTAAAACATACAATTTATAGAATGCTAATATGAACGAACGCTCGCCTATTATTATTATCTTCGTCGTGTACTACGACAAACTTATTATTTGCGGTTGGTACAGTAATCGGGTCTAGGGATCGAACCGCAAAATTAAGTTTGTTTTTTATTGTATATTTTTTTCCGGGATAAAAAGTACCCAGTGTGGTGCCCAGGATATTAAAAAATAATTATACCAAGTGTCATCGTAATCGAACCGGTAGTTTTTGCGTGATGCCTGAACAAACAGACAGACAGACAGAATTTTTTTTTAATCACATTTTTGGGTTCTGTGTCGGTCTAATAACACAACAACTAATACCTATTTTATAAAAAACAACAAAATAAATTCAAATAAACTATTTAAAGACTAAAAGTCGCGCTGATAAGCACGGTTTGTTAATATCAATTATCGTCTGTCAATAAGGTCGAACGCTCTGAACGCATCAACAGCCAAATATTGAATGAAGCTCGCGCTCGGACCTCCCTTACCCTACCGCCGCGACCCGCGTCGAGCGCGGCAACCGTTACACAAAAATAATCCTTATGGCATGATTCAGTATTCACGCGCGACGGCGCGATGGCTTATTAGCGTATTTCATATATAAGTTTGGTGTTTCTATACCGATTACTATGATTCTTTTTTTATTGAATAGGTAATAATATTAACTTCTTTTAATTAGGGATGAGTGAGAGTATTATAAACGTAAGAGTAAACAAATATAATCAGAAAGCTCCGAACTGCTAAGGTATCGGGAGTTACACGTGTTATTGTGAGTCAACCATAAAAGATATACATATGCTGTAGTAGGATATTTTTTAGATAATTTTATGTAGAACATTTCCGTCATAAATGATTTCTATGTAGCTTTAACCATTAAGGCTGCACACGCGACGGAAGCTTAAAAAATGGAGCAACTTCTCCCGTTTTCCCAACATTTCCTTTCACTGCTCTGCTCCTATTCATTGTAGCGTGATGAAAAGTATACTATAACCTCCCCAGGAGTATGAAGAATAATTGTACCAAGTTTCGTTAAAATCCGTCGAGTAGTTTTTGTTTCTATAAGGAACATACAGACAGACAGACAGACAGACAGACAGACAGACAGACAGACAGACAGACAGACAAAAATTTTACTGATTGCATTTTTGGCATCAGTATCGATCACTTATTACCCCCTGATAGTTATTTTGAAAATATATATCATGTACAGAATTGACCTCTCTACAGATTTATTATAAGTATAGATAATTACCCGACCTGATCCGAACCTGTATCTAGTTTAAACAATTCGCTCTTTCCATTGTCGACCAAAATTAATCGCTCAAACCACTTACTGTCTTTATGTTGTGAAGTTTTTTCCAAGGTTGACACATAGTATAAGTCGTCGTCACCATCACCGCTCTCCTGTATTTCATTTACACGCTTATTACCTCTAGCCATACACATATTTTTAAAATGACCTTTATTGTAGCACAAGAAACACTGCAAATCGCGCTGGACATCGTGCATTATCATCGTGAACGCTACCACAAGCACTACAACACTTTGAATGCGTTTCACGATTTGAAACAGAATAGAATCCGCGACCCGACGACGCCGCGGTACTCCCGACTGCTGAACCATGTGGATGCGCGCGCCCGCCGTGTCGTGGCGTCGTCGCAGGCGCACCGCGAGCTCGGCCCCGCGCATCCCGCACCGCCGCTGCAGTCCCCGTAGCTCCGCTATGCCTCGGTACTCGCGTACTCAATAACGCATCTACCGCACCACTTTGCTCCTTTGATTTTGTTTTTTCTATATGACGGTTCTCTTCGTTAGATACCTCGCTTGCTTGGCATATCTTTACAGCTTTTTCTAAACTTAACTCGTCTGTTCTCAGTAATCTGTCACGTACACCTGTGTCAATTACTCCACAGACAATACGATCACGTATTAAACCGTCTTCTAAATGTTCAAACTCGCAATGTTGGCAAAATAATCTTAGTGCTGTTACGTAAGCGTCTATGTTTTCGCCTTCCATCTGATTTCGTGTAAAAAATCTAAATCTCGCCATCGTTGTGTTAGTTTTTGTACCAAAGTGTTCATCGAATTTTTGGATCAATACATCGATATCATCATCTTTTCCTTCCACCTTTATTTTGAAAGTAGAATATATGTCATATCCATCAGCGCCTATTAAGTTAATAAGCAAACTGGCTTGTATATCCTTGTCTTCTTTGTACACTCCTGAAGCCTTAAGGAAAACCTTAAATTGTTTGAGCCACTTTCGCTAGGAGTCAGCTCGGTTTGCCGGGCCACCTTCTAAAACTAATTCAGCCGGAGGTCTAGCGTGCTCCATAATAACACGTACTGTCTATCACCAAAACACACTAATACCACTTTGATTTCAGTTAACTATTACTTCCGAAAGCGTATATCGTATTTATCGCTGTCACCATGAAGTGAAACACGGTCTTGCTAGATAATGACTGATTTATTTATCCGTACGGTATATGAACAAAAACATTATTGTGAGGTTACCCTCAATGTTAATATACTACACGAATGACATTTCATGTCATACAATTTACTTGATTGTGTAATTAGACATGGAAAGCAAATTAAGTCTGTCTGTGTCTATACTCTATACCTGCTGTATCTGTGTGTTGTAATTCAGTAGGTACAACCACTTTATAGCAGTTAGACTTGACATTAATTAAGCATGGGCCAAGCACGCAGCCCTGTGGTACACCAACTATGATTTCACTAAAATCACTTACAACTTCTTTTTATTTTTGGTTGTTTTATTATCCCAATCTGCGTATAATTGAAACTTGAATTAGGAATGAGAAGTGTAGTTTAGCTTATGAGCGTAGCCAAAAGCTCTCGTTTCGCTCGTCTTAAAGAGGGAACTTACAGCTGACGTTGAGTGTACCTATATTTGTAATTTTTTGTAGCTATTGTTGGCGCTGTCGTCGGCCCTGGGTGGTGCCTCAGCGCTGCTGTTGCTGGCCGTCCCCGTGGGCCGCATCACAGTCACCTTTCCCCCCGCTGTGGAGCTACTCGCGACCTGCGAAGACTCCGCCATGCGGATAGGGCTTATGAAAGAATACCCTTGCCTACCACTACACCCTTATTCATACGATATCAACCTGACGTAAGTTAACTATATCGAAGAGTATGTTTTGATTGCCAGGTAAAAATTTATTCAAATCTAACATTTGGTTCATTTCAGAGTCCTTTCATGTGGTTTCGTTTGTGATTTACCAGAAGATTTATCAACAGATGAAACAAATGCGTTAATTCACACAAATTCCTACGATATACACTTGCAGTCAACTATTGACTCGCAACGACTTGTTTATCGTCACACAGTGATGGCACAGCTAGCGCAAACAATGGTTCCGAAGAAAGATCAGAGCACATCTCGCATCTTGACAAATGATCCCTTCTTTAACACGACAATATCAGTATCCGGTGATACAATATTCTTTCCAGCGCCAAAGTTGTATCAAATAGAATGCAGTCGCGATGCGATCAATGAAACTTGCTTATTTGGAAAAGATGATATTTTCAATCAAACAGAGGACCTTCTTGATGAAGCCATATTCCGCATGAGGATATCTCACGACGTACAAACCGCACCTCTTAACATAAGAAACTATTGGGTGAAGGCTGTCTCTACAGAACACAATTTTACAAAAGATGAAGACTATGATGGTATTGACAGTGTTACATGCAGTGACAATTTTGTGAGTAAAATACTTCAGCTTGAAGTTACACAGTTTTACTTAATTGAAATAATATATCTTTATTTGTTTGATCTAAATAGACTGTAATACTTGTATCCCGCATTATTCTACTACACTTGTTACAATGTATGCTAAAATCTATCCTCCTCGTCGTGACGTTAGATGGGAGCGTTCAGATTATTCATTAAAACTGCTTCTTCGACATTTATTTAAGTACATATTGTAGGATTTAATAACGACTTAACCCTCATGATAATATCACGGTACTGTCACGATTATTAGAACTGATAGGTAGAATATGTTACAACCAATAAGCCAGCCAATTGTTTATCAGGGTCAAGACGGAGGAGTTCGAGTGCAAGCAGGGTCGCGAAAATTATCCGGATGTCGGGCGGCGTGCGCTGCTTCCACGCCGCGCAAGAGTCTCTGCGAGAACACTCAGCAGCAAATAGAACTGGATCCAGCGTTCACCTTTTGGGCCTATCTCGCTGTAAGTTACTATGACCTCTAAAGTAACTAACAATGTTGATCTAAGAATAGTTTGCCAAAATGTCTACATTGTTTAAGCGGAATTGGAGGATGAAGTAATAATAACTAATGAAGCTGAAGGTGGATCACGATTATCTAACTCCTGTACATACATACATAAATACGTAACGAATGAAATTTGTAGTGAGCACGTGGAGCACTAACGTAAACTCATGCAGATTGAGCGGATCCTCATGATGGAAAGATTGCCGTCTAATCGTCGCTAATTGGGTAATGACGAACTTGATACGGTGAGTGGCGACCCGATCCATTGCTCGCGTTCCCATTCCGCCTGCCAGGCTACCAGCGGCGCCCAACGTCTCATTGCCACTAGATACTAGTAGACAGTCCAAGTTTTTACCTCCGTTTTCTATGAAGGTGAAAGACTGAAAGAAAAATGCATTTAGGTACATAGCTTTTGCTGATTAATGGTCGCTAATCGGGTATAGAAAAGTAGTCTGGCTTGTAAGCGAGAAGGACCTGAATGGGTGGCTTATGTAATAGAAGATATAGAATTTGCCGACGACAGCTCCTGACTGACCGTTTTCAGCAGTCTCGGTGGACGGCTTTGGTAAAATAATGTCCAAACTTCCGACAAAAGATGAACGGTGTGAACAACAGCTTTCTTTTATAAAAGGTGGTATTTCTTATAAATAAGCTTAGAAATATCGTAATTTTTTAATTGGGAAAAGGCTAGGCAGGTTGTTTTTTTTTAGATTTTGGCTTATATGAATTGAGAAATTCTATTCCAAGAGAATCGTAATATCCTACAGTTATTTTACAGGTTATTTGTATAAACTAACACAGGTAGTATTTAATTAACGCTTCATAGATTTCCGAGCTTAGGCGTAGTCAGCCTCAGTTAATCATTGTTTCACAATTGCATCGACAAGACTTGCAGCCTTGTCCTCAATGTGTGAGAGCTTACTTAGTTACCCACACCACGTACTGCGCGCACGCATATTATATGAGCATGTGGTGTTTATTGTTCTAATGCTTGCATAGGGTCAGAGGTAGTAAAACCTTCTGCCTTTGACCGCATTATAGACAACAATAAAATTTTTTTTGAATGTCGATAATTTTATGATGCGATGATATTTGCTATGTTCGTATACGAACCTTGTGGTTATATAAAAAGTCATAAAACAAAATAATTGTCAATATTCTCGTGTCTATTCATAATGCTATGTGTGTAGTCAAAACAAGTAAGTACGTACCTACTTACTTTCTTGTAAGAACTGTGTTCAGTAAAATGCTTACGTCCTTTATTTCAAAGATAAAAAAAAATCAAGTTTATTACAAAAAGTTCAAGCAAACAACACATTACTTTGTATTAGGTAATCATAATGGTCCAGTAGTCGTTGTAACTCGCTTTTTGACTTTAGTCATTAGCGGAATTTAATAGAAGATTGTTTTGAGCTCCATTGAGCTCGGTCAAATCAAAGTCATTACTTTATCGGTAAAGTGAGATACATTGATCCTTAAATAATATTAGGTCGTAGTTGTTTAGTTTATTCAAATAAGTACGTAGATACCAAATAAATCGGAAGATAATAGTGATATCTAGCGGATGTATTTTCTATCTAATGTTCATGTTCCCAAATAGGTTTAACATTAGGAAGAACGTACAGTTTTTTATTGCGAAGCCGTTTTCTTTTAAATTGCATCACAGGTCAACCTAGGAGTTTGTCGGCTACTTAAACGGGCTTGCCTGTGGGTGCCTTAATAAATTAAGGCTTTCAGCCCGCTTAAAAATCTCAAAAATTAGGCGTCTTTGGGGTACGGACCTCGGCTTATAGGGCGTTGCTGGGGGAAGGCAGCAAAAGACGGGTTGAATTGGATTATTATGCCGATGCAGTTAGGATATTTGCTATTTATTTACAGGAATATCGTAGGTTCGCTGCCTCATTGTCTTTATGCGGATTATTGTGATTTATAACTAACTAACGCAAGCAATAAATTAAAGCCGTCTTCAAGCCTAAGATAATTCTTTTGTATGCTAACTCCTTTGTTTATGTTGACAAGTTTTTCTTGTGTAAATCTTAGATTGTGAAAATTGTAGTGTGTAAATAAGTCGATTTTTTTGCTTGTTGCATAAAATTTAATAGGCATTATAATATTTATAATACAAAGTTATGCATAATTAACAGGGAGTTGCCGATCTAAAATGTTTCTGATCCAATGCAAAAACACCTAGAAAGCTTCGTAGTTTTTTTTTTTTTTTTAGTTTAGTTTGATTGTTACTTCTTCTCGAACCCCTTAATTACAACAATTTTCATTTGCTTTATGTATTTACTAGATTCCGCCCGCGACTTCGTCACCGTGAAATTTCTTGCTCCCTCGACCCACCCCTTCGTCGCATCGCATCGCATGTCCGCGCTATCACTTCGTTTTCGGTTAGCGTTCTATCTGATTTTGTATCTTTTTGCTCGGCTCATAAGGATCCTAGCGTGATTTTAATATAAATAATAGCCTCCCTCAAGAATTGGGCTATCAAAAGCAATAAGAAATTTTGAAATCCGGCTGGTTGTTCTAGAGATTCGTGTTTTCAAACAAATTCTTCAGCTTTGTTAATAGCACCTGAGTTTGACCCTTACCCTCAGGTGCGAGTGTTCATCGGTATCATTGGAGGGACAGCGTTCGCGATGTTCGAAGGGGCTGTGATAGCCATCGTGAGGGAACAGAAGGCGGACTACGGGATGCAGCGGGTGTATGGCAGCATCGGAGGCATGATCTCCTCGCCACTCTCCGGCCTGCTCATAGACTACGCTAGCCGAGGGAAAGGGTACACCGACTTCAGGTAATACCGCCTTATATTGCATAAACTCTTATTAAAAGCTTATCTTGCGCAAGGTCAAGGTGGAGAATGTACTTTAATTAACATATCAGATTATTTTTTTAATTAGGTGTTATGTAATAAGGTTTTAATAAATAAAGCAATTGCAAAGCTGCGCAATGTGTTTAAATGAGGAAATAATATTGGAACTCTGAAAGTTTAGTATATGAAATACACCAAACAACTGGCGATGAATGATTTAGGTATCCGATGCCAGTCATACCTACCTACCTGTATTTTTACATTATTGGAGAGGCACTGTAGAGGTACCAGCATGTCTCTCAAACAGGTACACACGGTAGTGTAAGCAGGTAAGTAGGTACGCACAGCTGTGTATCTACTTAAAAAAACCAGTTAATATTTTTATGTACAATAAGCAGCTCTTCCCCGCGATAGTTCTTCCCACAGTTACACCAAGTCTCTGTTATTTGTTTGATTGCAAAATGTTGGCGGGGTCATCGGTTAGGCTAGCGATCAGACTGGTCATGACTGCCGAATGTGACGTAGGTATGACGGCAAACAATTGATAGAATTACAATTTTAGTACAATGTGTTCGAGGCAGGTATCAGTAGCAGTATTAATGTCTTTTTTGATATCAGATTGGAGAAATAAACCTTTTTGGGGAATGAAAAATATACCACTTATGGATCCTTCGAAAATTATCTGATGAAAATGTAAACAAATGGATCTGAAAACGTATCAGTGGATGCCAATTTGTAGTGTTCCGTACCTACAATGCTCAATTTAATTTGATTATTTGGATACTTAAACTCGAAATTCTGATTTTAAATATCTACAGTTATTTTTTATTTAATTATAACCTAAATTCTCTTCGATGATTTTTCAATCCTAAAGAATAATCAAGGAATAATTATTGGAAAAAGTGGTGAGGTAAGATATAAAGTAGAAATCTTCTAAATACAGATGAATGTAGGTACTACTAATTCCCTTGAGTGCGTGATTTCGTAAGAATGTAACCTGAAAAAGGATTGTTTACACTTTCATCCGACACTTTTGTAACAGACATTACTTATTCATAGGTGGAATATTTGCTAAATAAGCACTATTGCAGCAGTTATTAGAAAGTTCAGCCGTCAGTTTAAGGTCTACGCAATTGTCGATGCTTTTATATAAGAACCACGAAATTAGTTATGCAAAAATAGGCTTTAGTTAATAACTAACCGTCTGCTGAAACGGAACTACAATCGGCAAATAATTATGTTTCTAAACTTAAAACTCGTAATTGGTTATCGAAAAGGTCGAAATTTAAATGTCTCGTAAAATGTATTTAGGTACCTATATTAAAATAGGTTAGGTAGGTACCTAAGGTTCGACTAGGTACCTATTTTAAAATAACTAAGCATGCTATGTTTTCTTATTATTAGGTACCTACAAATAATTAGTTAAAATATCTTACCTATAATTTCAATTACAGCAAGACAAAAGATTGAACAGATTGAGAGATTGAAGATTGAGCAGATGCCTAGTTACGGCTGAGGTTTGGTTTCAGCGATGCTAATGTATGTCGGTATGTAAATAGTCAGAAACCCACGACTCTTGATTTTTAAAAATCAACTCAAACTCAACTCAAATTCAAAGCATTTATTTCAATTAAACCATTTACAGGCACTTTTGAATTGTCAAGAAGTCGGTCAGTCAGCAAATATGAAGCTAGTTGCCCTTTCCAAAGCGTAGGTACCTATGGAGAAGAACGGGCAAGAAACTCCATGGACACTCTTTTAAATTATATTTTTACAAAAATATTAGTTACATCATTAATGTTGAATTTATAATTATATGTGAGAACGATGTAATAAAATAAAAAAGACGTACGTGTTAAGAGCGTCCAGAGTACAGCAAATAGTACTTAACAAAACAACAATCAAAAAAATAAAAAAAAATAAGCCGAGGCAGCTAATTGATGACCAGCCCCAACTGACGGCGCCCGTTCACGAACATGACGCATAGATCAGCACCATTCAGCTCAACCATTTTGAAGGGAGCTAAATGATCCAACACACACGCCACCGTCAGCGAGACATTTTAGTGAGCATGACATACTATCAGCCGCCAGGGCACATTCAAGTCAATGAAAGACATATTATTACCCGGTAAATGGTAGCTCACATAGAACTCACATCTGTGCTATGAAATTATACAATACAAAGGAAATTGAGTTTATACAATGCAAATATAGTCCCACAATCTTCAGCAGCTCCAACAGTATGTTCAAGTGTTAATCAATTAGTTGTGGTTGTGGAGCAGGACCAGCATTGATCCAGGCATCTTTATCAACGATGTAATCCTCTAACTTATAATATGCCTGCCTGCATAGTGTGCGTTTTATACAAGACTTGAATTTTGTCTCATTCAGTTGAAGAATGTGGGGAGGTATTTTATTATAACATAAAAGATGAGTCTACTTTAGCCAATCTGAAACCTGGTTGAACTAATAGGTCCCTATTTCTAGTACTATAATTATGTCTGTCACCTCTTTTACTAAAAAGATGTAAATTTTTCCTTACATACATGATGTTTTCGTAGATATATTGACAAGGCACCGTCATGATGTCATGATATCCTTAAATAGTTCCCTTAGAGAATCGCGCCTGCGGAGATTATATATGGCTCTGATGGCTCTTTTCTGCAGAATAAAAATAGAATCGATGTCTGCAGCCCGTCCCCAAAGTAAAATACCGTATGACATGATACTATGAAAGTAACTAAAATAGTCTAATCTCGCGGTATCTACATCAGTAAATTGACGGATTTTTCTGACAGCATAAGCTGCTGAACTTAGCCGTCCTGCAAGAGATGTTAAATGAGGACCCCATTGTAACCTTGAGTCGAGCGTGATCCCAAGGAAAACAGTTTTATCGACGAATTCTAGTTTCTCTTGATTCAATATTATCTCACAATCACTACCCTTGACATTTGGTAAAGAAAATCTTATGCACTTAGTTTTTTTTTCCATTTAATACTAAATTATTTGCAGTGAACCAATTGTGAACCAGCAGTAGGGCATTATTTACGTCGTCAAAATTTGTAGCACGTCTATTTATCTTAAAAGTAGTTAAGGAAGTGTCATCAGCAAATAACACCATTTGTGGTTGATTTTTTAATAAATGGAGTAGATCATTAATATACACCAAAAAGAGGAAAGGACCCACTATCGAGCCTTGTGGCACACCCATTTTTACTGTTAAAATAAGCGAATTGACACCATTTATTTGAACTTGCTGTTGTCTATCATTTAAATAAGAATTAACTAAACTGAGCGCAAGTTTTCCAAGTCCGTAATGCTCAAGTTTCAAAAGCAAGGTTTCGTGATCGACGCAATCAAATGCCTTGGAGAGGTCACAAAAGATTCCTATGGCATCTTGAGCCTCTTCCCACGCGTTAAAAATGTGTTTTAATAAGGTTACACCGGCGTCGGTCGTACAACGTCCTTTGGTGAAACCATACTGTTGATCGTGAAGGATTTTATTCGTGTTAAAGTGATTGAGCATCTGATTAAGCATTATCTTTTCAAACACCTTGCTGAAAACCGGCAACACGGATACGGGTCTATAATTATTAGTGTCTTTACTGTCCCCGGATTTGTAAAGTGGTATTACCTTACTGTATTTCATTAAATCGGGGAAGACTCCTTGATCCACACACGAATTAAATACTAAGGCTAAGTAAGGCGCAATAGTCTCAATTATGGAGGTACAGACCTTAATGGACAT
Organism: Gortyna flavago; assembly: GCA_963669345.1. NCBI lineage: Eukaryota > Metazoa > Arthropoda > Insecta > Lepidoptera > Noctuidae > Gortyna > Gortyna flavago. The sequence continues at coordinate 14,876,335 of OY770126.1, forward strand.
TCCCCAAAGATCTTCGGTCAATTTGATCTTAATTTGCTTAAAAGCTTTAATTACTGTTATGGGGTTAATATGCCTAAAGTTAAATTCAATCGGGCAGGCTGAAACGTTCGCCCTTACTAAATCAAAAGCGAGCGAGGGCGAGGAATTTAAGGTTTCAGTTGTTTTGAGTGGGATACTAGTAAAGAAATTTACAAATTCTTGAGCAACATTTTTGTTATCGCAAATGAGACCACTTGACGTCTGCAGTGTGTAATCAGAATTATGTTTTTTGTTCCTGTTCGTTTCGTTATTAATAATTTTCCAAACCGTCTTTATTTTATTGTTTGCTGATTTACCCTTGTTGCTAATGTATAAGGCTTTAGCTGCTTTACAAGCGTTCTTAAAAGTTCTAGAGTAAGTAGCAACATATTTAGTAAAAGTATCTGTGTTAATATAAGGCTTAAGGCCATACAGCTCGAAAAGTCTTTCCCTACTTTTCCTAAGTCCTTTAGTTGCCCAGTCACAAAATAAAAACTTAGGGCTGATACTTTAAGTGATTTTTTCAAAATATTTATTGAACTCAGTTTGTACAACCGAAAAGAATTCTGTATACAAAATATTAACATTGTTCACTGTCAGGTTCTGATTACTTAATTTACAAATTAAACTGCTATTGAATTTATTTAAATTAACAGATGTTATTGGTCTGGATTGGATCTGCACTTTTTGTATTGGCATGCTGGACTCAAAGGTTACAGTTTGACCACTGTGATCAGAAGGGAGATAATTAACAATGGCTTTATCTAAATAGTCGCAGCAACAAAAAACATTATCGATACATGTAGCAGTAGTCGTAGTTGTTCGGGTTGGTTCTACAAACACATTTGACAAATTAAATGATTTAAACAAAAAACAAATTTAATAATCTACTGGTATTTAAATTATTTTCTAAAATGTTAATATTAAAGTCACCACAGATAATTAGGTACTGCCTTATTACCAGTTGCAAGCTTTGCCAAAACATCTTCCATTACTGACTCAAATATAGAATAGTTTTGATAATTTGGGGGTCTGTAAACGCACACTATAACATGCTTATCTAGCTCAACACAAGACAGTTTAATGTTATGTTCAACCGATAGATCAAGTATGTCTTTACGAGGTTTGTATTTAATACAACTTTTAATTAGGATTAATGAACCACCACGCAGCATTGAATTTCGATTAAAACAACTGGCCACACTATAATTGTCATAGTTAATTAACATTTCTGAATCTTTTAACCAATGCTCAGTTATACAAATAATGTCAAACATTGTTTTTTCTAAAAACAACTCAATTTCCAATTGTTTGGAAGAAAAACCTTGAATATTTTGATGAAATAATTTTAAGGATTTCTGCTTAGCCCCTTTTCTACAATTCACAATTTTAGTGCTAGAAAATACCTTTTTGTTATTAAGTGTAACTATACTGTTAGTGGTACCTTCTGTTGTCTTACAAATTAGTTTAAACTATCAGAGCTAACCACATTAACATTAGTACTATTACTAATTGTGGTGCTAATTAAGGATGACTTCGACATACTAATTATGTCTGAGTTAATATTAAATGCTAATAGCCTAGCTATTTGACGTCTAAAACTAATGGGCAGATACACAGTATCCCTAGTCGACCTTAGCTTATCAACAAAAATGTTGGTATCAAAAAATATAAACTTGTCACTATAGTGACTAACTATGAAATGCATGTAATTATTTAACATGTGAATGTAGTTGTTTTGTCTGTTTGACAAGTGCTCAAAATATGGAAAAGCACACAAAATAATTTTCTTACAATTTAACTTTAATAGGTTGGTTGGCAACTTAAAAGCCAGTATAGATACACCTAATGTGATCTAGAGGCTAAAGTTCATTGATTTATACCAAGGTTTACGCAAAGCTATTGTAGTGAAGGGTAGGTAGGTAGGTACTTGCATCTTATCATCCGTGTGGATCGAGGTGACAATCGCGACGGTGCTACGCGATTCTGGTAGAACAATTTGCATGAAGTTTTCACAGAAATAGTTCTACTAGATTCTCGTGTCGCACTGTCGCGTCGCGCTGGTCTGCTAGCCATCAGTCGATGAGTGGATTGCCAATTTTCACAATTCAAGACTCTTGCGACCCTGGAGGTTACTTGAACGTCCTTAATTGACCTTAATTGTAGTCGGTAAACTTTTATTTTTAATTATATTTCCGAGGTTAGATGGAAGTAGCTCCGTGTATCTACGTAGGTACACTTAGCATAATCAGCCTATGATGTTCCCACTGCTGGGACTGGGTCACAGTCACATGCCTCCTTTCGGTGAGAGGGAGTGGGCCGTAATCCACCACGCGGGGCCAGTGCGGGTTGGTAGATGTCACATGTCTTAGAATTTTCGGTTCGAAGGTACTACTTATCGTCCCCTAATGAGGGTCCATCATAGTAGCAATAAGGCTAGGCAGATGAACTTTAGTGATTGTAGTAACAGCATGAAGTGCGTCCTTCTTGATATAATCTGCCAAGTCGTGAGGTATACTCGGTGGTAATAGATATGCACGCGGTGGTCGCGGTTATTATTGTAATTACAGACAAACATACTGGCGTATGTTACGTAATGAATACGCGGTTTCCAGCCGCGGTGATCGATGAATTGACATCAATCAATCATGTTGCTACGTTATTTAATTGGATTGAGATTTTTTTATGTTTTTTGTTTTGAGTACCTACGCAGGCATCCACAATACAAATCTCGCCGTATAATATTTCTCATGAAAAATAATATCACACTAATATTATAAAGGCGAAAGTGTGTGTGTGTGTGTGAGGGTGTGTGTGTGTTTAAATGTTTGTTACTTCTTCACGCTCAAACGGCTGGACCAATTTTGATAAAACTTTGTATGGAGGTAGCGGACACCCTTCTTTTATTTTAGGATGGGAAATGACCATCATCATCAAATGACCCCTCCCGCTCTGGGTGGAGCGGAAGGAAGTATCAGACTCTTACTGACTAAAACCCATCCGTGTTCCTTCCTTAGCCCTTTATGTTCCGGGGTGGCGGTAACCCTTTCGGACAGACCCGCTGCCCCGGCAGGCTTCGGCCCTGACGGGCCCCTCCTCTGATGCTGACATCTCTAGGTAGCTGACACCCTATCCTGGATTAACATAATAGGCTACTTTTTATCCCGATATTCCCACGGGATCGACACTTACGCTGATGAAACTGCAGGGCACTAGTCATTTATAACTTTTCTTTAATGGGATCCATAATCATTGCAGTCAAAATAAAAGTTCTTTATTTTATTTTCAGGCCAGCGTTTTATCTGTACGCAGTCCTGAAAGTGGCTTCAGGAGCGCTCATGTTAAGCATAGACCTGGAGTTCAAGCAACCGGCACAGAACCTTCTGGAAGATGTGATCACTGTGTTCAGGAACGTCGAAATTGTTGCGCTTTTCATTGCGTGCTTCATTATGGGTAAGATTTTTTAAACTGTAATAAATCTACTAAAATGCCAATAATCATATTTTAATAACAGGTGTTTTAAGAATAACATTAAATATAACATTCCGAACATGAACATTAACTAATTTGTTAAAAAATACTTATGATTTTGGCATTTTCAATCTCAAATAGCAGCCGAGGGGTTAATTGTAGACTTTCGCTGTATGTAATAGTCAAAAATGCTCAAAATGTTATTCCCCATAGAAAAATTGTACTTTTTAGGGTTCCGTACCTCAAAAGGAAAAAACGGAACCCTTATAGGATCACTCGTGTATCTGTCTGTCTGTCTGTCCGTCTGTCACAGCCAATTTGCTCCGAATCTTATGGACCGATTAAGTTGAAATTTGGTACACATATGAATCTCTGTGACCCAAACACAGACGTGTAACGTAAATAAATGAGTTTTAAAAATGGGAGTCATTTTTGAGGGGTAAATAGACAATTTAAAAAAAATGTTTCGCAATCTGTACCGTGTGACATATCAAATTAAAGGGCTTATCGTGAGGATTTCAAATATTATTTTTCATAATTTTAAAATAAATTGTATTAAAGTTATTTAAGACAATAGACGGAAATTTGCCATTCCCCCCCCCCCCCCCCCTTATCTCCGAAACTACTGAGCCAAAAATTTTGAAAAAAAAAGAAAATAGTTCTATACCTATAGATTACAGGAAAATTAATAAGAAGTCTATGATCTTGAAACAACATGGTAAATCTCTCAATATTGTGCGTACAAACTTACATTTTCAGTTGGAATGTATGGGAGAACATGTTTTTAAACTACAATGTTAAGTTTGTTCTTGGGATAAATTCATTCCAACTACGGAACCCTTCATTGTGCGTGGTCCGACACGTACTTGGCTGGTTTTTTTTATTCTGGCTTTAAGTTTTGGGTATAAAATGCTCGACACTTGAATGATGTCCTTTTATGAAATATACCCAGTTATGAAATATAGAACAAGAGGCAATAGACTAAGTAATGCTAAGTCACCGGTATAATAAGAACGCAGAAAAAAATACAAGGTATGTACCTACTTTGTGCAGCAGGAATTGGGTCAGAATCATGTACTGAATTTAGGTTACAGTCAGACACTGGTTAAAAAGTGATCCTGTATAACATGCATCCTATCTTGTATTGCATGGTGACAGACACGATATACGTGGTAGCACATTCTTACATTATGTCAGGATGTAAACAAAAATTATGTATATAATAAGAATTGAAATAAAATTATTTTTACAATTCGTTTCATTTAATCAGCTTGAATTCTTAAAATTGTAAGTATTAGTAAAGATTTCAATGAAAATGTTCCAAAATAGGTGCATACCTATATTGTGAGAGCTAGAGCTCTTGCAACGTTTATGGTTATTATAGGTACTTACAAGTGAGTGAGGTAGACTACAGGCAGTCAAGCTCTGTTGTTTGGGTATTATCATTTTCTTCTAGTTAATTATATTTTTTTGTGTTTTTCTCAGGAACTGCTTGGGGCTACATCGAGAGCTTCTTATTCTGGCTGCTCCAAGACCTAGGCGCGTCGCGTTCCCTCATGGGTATTACTATAACCGTGGGGGGTATCGCAGGTCTGCCACTCCTCGTACTCTCAGGCCCCATCATCAGGAGGTTGGGACACGCCAACGTGCTCTTCATTGGATTCATATTCTATGCAATCAGATTACTCGGTAAGTGATGGCGTAATGAACAATGCGTAGCTCGAGCTCTCTAATAAGATTGCAGAGAATTTCGTTGGTTAACTAATTTTCCTTTCGGTGGAGTAGGTACCTGCCACCATAATGTGGTTTAAATACCTGTGTATCTGCTTAAATATGTTTTTATTTCAGTATTCAGGTATTCTACATACAGTGCCCTCCAAAAGTTAGTTTTTCGACTTCAGCTGATATGCCACATTAAGATTTGAAATTCTAGTTTCTCAGTGGTTGAACGTTACACTATAAAGTTTTTATTGACTAATTCAACTACATAATTATGAATTAACAAAAAACAATACCAGATAATCCCTCACGATTACCTGAATATATTTTTATTTAAAATTATAATGTGAAGTGGAAAAATGTCAGCTAATTTTTGGATGGCACTGTAGGGTTTTGAGTTAGCGATGCCACTTTATATTAGATCTGTGCTTTCTTCTTTTGATAAAATTTGGATTCTTCTTTTTACCCATGACAAGAACTTTTTATCCTAATCCTTATATTTGTAATTAAGATCAGTTAGTAAGTGGTTGAACCCGAGGTTAGCACCACTAGATCAAGCAACTCGTTCAGTGACTTTGTAAGCTGCGGGTCCACTTTCACCGTTTAGATCCCTTTCCCATTTGCTGATTTCCCTTTTGTTTCTACAAACTTACCTTAATGCAAGTCATTTGGATAGTAGTCTATTACATACATATGCATATTGTCATGATACGCTAGGGTTAGTACTAAATACAGACCCAAACTAAACTTTGATTCGGTCAATGTGAAAGCTCGCACGCCTTTAAAAATGAGGTTGTTTAGAGTACCTATTAACGAAAGCAAAGTGTTAGAGCAAACATCAGACAAAATTATATATAACTCATGGTGTAATAACAATATTTGATTATAAGGAGACAGCCAAAGACAACAACTAATACAGAGTCAAATTAAATTATCTAGTGAAACTTAGTAGACTTGATTGGTATCGATAAATAAAAATGGTAAAAATTAAAAAAAATTGGTTCAACGATATAATAAGTCTTTAAAATTGCTTCCATAGTGGGAGACATGTCAAAAAAACCAACGATTGTTAACGACACTACTGGTAGTTCGGCTGTTAGTGTCATTGCCAAATCATGAAAATCGGGGGATAGAGTTTGGTGTTGCAGCTTCATATCTATCATCTCCATCCTATTACCTACATCATTGGATAGCTAAAGGATCAAATAATTCATTACGCTAAGTGAGGACTGCCGCTATTTTGACGTCGAGATTTTCACTTAGTAAAACTTTTGACTCGGAAAATCTACGACGTTCGTTTAAGTTTCAATCTTCAGCTCTCGTCAAAATCTATCGATTGTATACAAAACATTAGTGTAAAATAGTGGCAGTGAATATAATACGTTAAAATAAAAAGAAAAATAATATCAAGAATTTAATGTTGGCCAATACGCGTTAAAAAGCCAAATCCAAATGCAGAGATTGTATACGGTTGGAGAGGGCTTCTCAAGAGCAATCGAATGGCACCAATAAAACACCATTATGACCGATTCAAGCAGTGCCGTGAACGTAAAAGAATGAATGCGGCCGAGCGGATCAAACCCGTTACGTAAACGTATTCACGTACAACACACGGCCGTGTCCTTGACATAGCCACACCAGATTTTTTTTGAGTTGTTGTTGTGTGATTTTTGAACTTATAATTAAAACAAACATGAAGTGTATTTTTGTTTTAATTATAAGTTCAAAAATACGGTCGTTGACCTCAAAATAAAATATCTTCAAATATTTTTTTTGATTTGTCACGTTTAGACAATATCGATTCCCAACACGTCTGCAGAGTTTCGCTAGCTAATTTAATTTGACCCTGTATAAGAAGGAACCACTATATCAGGAATTTACGACTCAACCCCTTAAAATATCTTTATTATCCATTACCATAACCCCTGTTTCGATTTACAGGTTACTCATTGATCTACAACCCATGGCTGTGCCTGGTGTTTGAGGCGCTGGAGTCAGTGACGTCATCGCTGTCGTTTACCGCCGCCGTGACGTATGCGGCGCGCCTGTCCTCCACCACCACTGACACCTCCGTGCAAGGACTTCTCGGCGGAATTTACTATGGAGTTGGTACGTTATCAACCTAGCCTTCTTCAATTGAGTTGAACAGTCTTCCCTTATGCGAAGGAATATCTGCACCAGGGTTTGCCTCTTAAAAAGTCTGGCTGGAATAATAGCATTGGGTCATGCATATCGTAGGTATTATCTATTTATATAAAATTCAAAGTCCTGACCGACTGATATATCAACGCACAGCCTAAACCGGTGGTCCTAGAGACATGCAATTTGGAGGGTGTGTTCTTTGTGCTGAGTAGGTATCCACTAAGAAAGGGTTTTTCGAAATTCCACCCTGAGGGTGAATGGGGGGAGGGTGAAATTTCACGCGGACGAAGTCGCGGGCAGAAGCTAGTAAAGGATATAAAATGCTGATGTACCTTATACTGATTATGAATGTTAACAATAGCAGTCCTGTATCCTGTGGCTGACCTCCATTTACCTTTCTTACCGCAAAAAATATATCATAAAATCGATGTTCTAATCCAGTTTCTACAAAATGATTTTCATTTGTTTTACAGGCAAAGGTGCTGGAAGTCTTATCGGCGGTTACCTGATGAAGTTCTTCGGTACCAGACCAACTTACCAGATATTCTCCGGCGCGACATTCATCACTGGCTGCATTTATTATTTATTCAATACATTTTATTTACGGAAGAGGGCAGTGGTATACGAAGACGACTTCTGTAAGAAGAAGCAAACGCCTGCGGATGTTGAGGGCAATGAAATTAATAAGGACGGTGATAAAAATGTCCCAGCGATAGATGTCGCTAGTAAAACTGAAGCTAAACTAGACAACACCGTCGTGGACAAAGTCAAAGAACCGGATTCGAACCGCACGAAGTTAGTGCCCGACAATGCAGATGGCGGTAGTGACTCTGGTGTTGATAACCCGGCTTACAACGAGACCGACGCAGCCGAAGCCAAGAAAGAAGAAAACAAAGTGCCCACTGTGTGATATGCATAACATACAAATTAGTGAAGTTTAAACGTAATGTAGATATAATATATATTCAGAAGTCGCGTTGCGACTAATGTAGGCGATAATAACTATAATAATAATTGTAAGCCGAATTTAGTAGTTACACTAAACTTATATGTTAGACTTGCTCTGAAACTGACATAAAAAAAAGAGAATTTCGATAAAATTTTGGATAGATGAACCTCTGTCTTGAGCGATTTAAGGGTCTAAAATGGAGTATAAAACAATACAAACGGATTTTCACTTTAGTACCTAATTTATAACTGAATAGTGTAACCAGAAAGTTTTTTTTAAGGCTTGTCGATATACTTAAGTTATTTTTAACATCGTTGTTTTATCCATGTCATACTTTCTGTCAAGTAGCAGTCGCACAATTTTATTGTGTTCCTATTGTTTAAGTACTAGAGCACCTAATTGATGAATAAATTATAATAATGAATAATATTTATTAGTAAATATTGTTATTTTAACAGATTTTTATTCTCACCAATTCAAGATCATCATATCTATAAACATAAATATATATATTTGATCCCTATGGACTTGCTGTCGTGAAGACGTAAAAATCTAAATATATTAAAAAAATATTTGGTAATACTGATTGGTTCATAATAATGAACACAAGAACAAGAATCACTGAAAAATTAAGCGTCGATTCAGGAACATATTAAGGCTCTTATTCTAAATTCACTTAAGGAAACTAGTCCACTTAACAAAGCAGGTGTAGAGTGGGTGAGCTGGAACCTAAGCAATTTCTTCAGAAATGTATTCAGGATACCCAGAGGGTAAACATACTAAAAATCCCCGCCTCTAGGGGGGGCGCCGGGGTGGGGGGAGGGGGATAAAGTTCCCAGTTTTGAGTTTTTCGCTAATATCTTTAAAAAAGTGCGTTGTAGAGAAAAAGTGTCTTCTACGTAATGAAAGCTAATAAAATTTACTACAACTTTTGTCCTAAACACTTTTTCGAATTCTTAACTATTTTTGAAGTACACGGTCTAGAAAAGTGAAATTTTCGAAAAAAAAACAACTCGTCCAACATTACCTCTTGCCTGCTACTTCGATCGTGTTATTTCGGGATGAAAAATAGCCGGCATGTTAATCCAGGACCTAATTTACCTACATACCAAATTTCATACAAATCTGTTCAGCCATACAGCTATCGAAACATTTTTCCTTTTTTAAATATACGAGTAAATATTTATTTTATATCTTAATCCGTTTAGGTCGTGAAGGTCCTGACAAGGTTCCTTCTTCCAAAGCACCCTCATCTTCAGTGGATGGTTCTTGCTGGAGGAACTCTTCACCATCTTTACCATTATCTTCATCTTCACCATCGTCTTCGTCAAGAGCGGCAGTGTAGGCATGCCGCAGAACATTTGAGCATTGCTTTACAACATCCACATTTGCTACTACCACAACCCTTAGCGCATCGGCAAAATATTCACAGGATCTCTGGTGCGGACAAATCATCAGTTGTTATTGGCACCAGGCTGCCTCCTACATGTTTCCATCCCCACTCTTGGGAAGCTCATTCCCGAGCCACACCTGGCCTTTAGAAGTAGTGTTCGCCTCGCTTCCTCCCTCGGCTCGAACGCGGTTGATCACAGTTCTAACCTAACCTAACCTTAAACTTAATTACTGCAACCAATTCGGCTCGCGCGTGATTGGTTACAGACTTCCAACCTAAACTGTAATTGAATATCATTCAGGCCGTTAGTTGAACGGCCGCCGTTTAGTTGAAAGGCTAGGCAGTTAACTGAACGGCTAATTTAACCAGTTGGCTGCGACATATCTATCAACAGTCGGTGGCAAACCGGAGTTGTCGATGTCGGGTAATGCGGTAATGCCACATTTTCATACTAATGTCATATATTGACATTCCTAATATAATTTAGGTACCGAGTTGTCGAATAAAACAAACATAATTTATTTTAATAGAAGTGTTTCAACGTTGATTTTAAATATTCCCGATTCAGTGAAAGACTTGATTTGCAAATTAACAATTAGGATAACTCTATCATTTGGCAAAAGCAAAAACTGAACGATACTGATAAATGTTTTTTTTTTTTTGTAAGTAGGTTTGTACAAACACTTTTACACATCAATCATATTTTTTATAAAACTAGATGAGTCGGCGTTTCCTATCTGACTACTCTGAGAAGAAAGGCCGAAACAAACTCAGAGGTCACAGTCTCTTTTAAAGTCCAGACATAATCTTGGTCAGGTTATATGAAGACCTGATCTATCGATGATACGATCTACATTCGTTGTCTGAGATGGTCTTTTGAGGAAAGACCCACACAGATTGAGAGGACCTGTCCAGTCAGTGCACGTATTTGTCAGAAATCGTGCAGCTCAACTCAAAACTTAAGGAGCTCAACGATTCGACGAACAATACCAAAGAAAGGACATTTGGGTAGGCCACATAAATTACTCAAACTGCCAGACCTAGATAAAAACTAACACAACAGAGAGAATAATAGAAATTAAAAAAAAAAAATACGTGACCCACATTGTCTTCACATGCACAGTAATTAAAATAATATAATACTTTACAAAGTAAGCAAATGTCATTGTTTAAATAAAATTCATTAATGTCAATGTGTAAATACAGGGTGAAATTGAAAACATGCGACAAATCGAAATGGGAGATTGTACTCATCATTATGAACAACTTTTACTATGGGACCAAACCAGAAATGCGAAAAAAAAAATCTGCTGTTTCCTACATTTATGTTCGCATAACTCGTCAAAATGTAGAGAACAGCTGTTTTTTTTTGTTGGTGAAAGGTGACTGACATGCGTATCCGGATCCCGGATACTAGAAAAAATCGAGATAAGTATCGCTAACATTCAACGGCATTTTGGCCACAAACTTACAACGAATTAACTAATTGTAAGACAGTTAGCTTAAAAAATGCAAAAAGGACGCGAGACATAATAAACATTGTTAAAAATTATGTTTCTGCCGCCGAAATCAATAATTAAATTGACAAGATATCAAGACGTGTGCATATTTAAGTAGTAATATGACTAAATTAATCTCGTTGGTACTCAATAATCAGACATTTATGTTCGCATAACTCTTCAAAATGTAGGGAACAGCTGTTTTTTTTTCGCGATTTCAGGTTTGGTCCCATCGTAAAAGTTGTTCATAATGAAGAGTACAATCTCCCATTTCGATTTGTCGCATGTATTCAATTTCAACCTGTAGAAAAAATAAAAACATTCAAAATGTAAAAAATTGGAAGCAACTCAATCCCAAGCCTTTTTGTCCTCAATATAATCTTTAACGGTATAAAAGGCTTTCTGGCACAACTTACGTTTAATGAATGATTTGAATTTATTAAGGCTTAGATCTTGAACGTGGCTTGGTAGTTTATTATAAAAGCGTAGGTATACATTGGCATCTGAACGAGCCACCTATTTTCTTGAGCCTTGTTGTAGGTACAACAAATTAGTGTTTGTTCCTAGTATTTATAATATGGACAACGTTTTATGACTACTTTTTTTTGTTTGCCAACATAAAAGCAGGATACCTGATGATAAACGTGAAGAACTACTAGAACAATAGAGATGATAATAATATCTTATTAGATGATCGAATGGAATGTAGATAACTTTCCACTTAAGGTGCTCTAAATATTTTGTACAAATATGTGACACTTTCTACATAGGCTTGCTCGGGAACCATATTGATTATCGTGCTCAGTGTAAATTGAAACTTGGGCTTGGGTCATCTGAATCGTGCCTCTAGCGTTCTACATATTAGAGTACCGCTAAAAATTATCGCAGTTTTACACCCAACGTATGTGTCTACAGCATGTGTACTTGAAAATATTTAGCCATAGCCATCATTTTCTAGTCAGTTGTCGTGTAGAGCATCCGCGTAACTCGGTATTAACAAATGTGCCTCAGACACGTCTAAAATGAATCGAATAGTACTGATAGTTTTTTTGTTAAATTGTTTTCATATTTATCATGTTTATACCGCCAACCTGCCTGGACCTTTAGTGTACGTTGTCACACCATCTCCGCGACCGCCACAAACCGATACGGGGAGATCAGCGCCGTTCTACTACCACAAGTGGATGAGCAGGATGGACACGCCACAGAACGCAACGATTACCACCACGACAACAGTGAGGACAAAAACGCCTGACTTGATATTCGCGGAATTTGAATCGAACAACAACAATATGAAATCAATTCGAAAACTTTTGGAAAAAGAGAGAATCCCATTGATTACGACTACAACTATGACTTCTACACCCAGACCAATTTATGTTCCTGACTCGGAAGAAACGAATGATGATTCAAATTATGGTTTACCAGCGCCGTCGACGGACAAGCCAGTGAAAACTGATATGACTGATTATTTTGCTTTGTATAATAATTTGTATAACTCTGGCCCAGTGTACGTGCCTTCAGGTCCATCCTCTAGTGCGCCGTCACCTCCAATAACCACCACAACAACAACAACGCAAGCGCCCATGGATAAGGTACAAAATATTTGGCATATCATAGACAATGAGAAACATGACCACTTTTCTGGTACATGGGAAGAAGAGCCCATAAGTTCCGAACAAATGTCTAAAGATGTTCTAAACAAAGATAATTCACAAAGTAATGATGTTCAACCTAATGAAGACAGGGCTGAAGAAGATGCAGGAATTGATGACAACTTTGCCTTACCAGGGTGAGTGTTCAATTGTTCAATCCTTTATTTAGTAGGTCAGCAAGAAGTTGAAACTGGTTTTAATACTCAGACTTAATAAATAGATATACATTTATATTGCAGTGTTGTAGATTTTTTTTTATAAGGTTTTATTATTGTTTACAGATTTGGCACTAATCCCGGTAATGGAGCTGAAAACGAATCCCGAGCAATACGCACAGAACCTAATATCCGATTTCCATACATTGACCTAAAACCATTCCAAATGAAAAATATGAAGAAATCTCAATTTAATTCCTTCTCTAAAGGTAAAAAAGGCAACAATATGTTTAACTTGGACAGCTTTACTGAGATCAAAAATCCTGTTAGAGGCGAAGTTCAAGATTCTGCAGTCCCCATGCGTCAACCTATAGATCGCTACAATCCTGCGCAGCCATACTTGCCTCAACCACCAACCTACGGTGAAAAATCAAAACAGTCTGCTTCAGGTCCTCCCCCACTACCTTCACCACCCTCTGGTCCCCCTACCCGTCCCTTGAATACCGTCGCCAGCCTAGTACCTCCCCCACCGCCTAAACTTACAGCAGACGATTTTCCAACACCAACCTCCTATGAGTCCTTTCCACCGTACGCACCTGCTCCAGCACCGCGCCCTATTTCTTCGTATCAACCACCTATAGACTCGGGACCAGACTCACCTCCTAGTGGGGGCGATGACGATGGACCCCCATCCGACATAGGCTACAGATACAAGCCTCCTTCTGCCCCTGCTCCACCATCACAACCTTTTGTCCCCACGATTTCTCCGTCTAGTAAGCCATTTACGGGTTATTCCTATAACAAGCCACCGATGACTCAAGATGACGATGACAGCCCACCTATGATGGATATGGGTAGCAAACCTGACTTCCAAGGCTACCAATACAGTAAACCAGCTCCACCTCCTTTGCCACCGCAGGACCACGCACCTAGCTACGGTCATCATGGCGGTCCACCACCTGCGTACCAGCCTGAATCTGATTATCCTGAACTCATCTTTAATAACCAACACGGCAACATGGGGGACGGGAAAGGTGGAGACGCTATGAAAGGGAATGACATGGGAATGGTGCCACCGCCTCCCCCATCTGACGACATGAAGCCAGACATTCATGGAGCTCCAATGGACGATCAGGGATTTCCTAATGATTTTCCCGGAGATTTCAAGTACCACCACGACTTTGATGAGCATGACCACGACCACTATCATTATCACCACACAACGACGACTACAACAACTACAGAGATGCCTCGTGTCAACAGATACAGTTATTATTACCTAGGAAAGAAGCTTTACTATTTGCCTCTGTACTTTAGTGTATATTTCATCATTTATGTGGGAGCTCTCATCATCAAAGCCGTACTACGTCATAAGATTACGTATCCCAACAGCTGGAGACCAGACGGCACAACAGCAGGTTTCTTCTCAAAGAGGTCTATTGAATCGCATCTTTCGAACGAGATCACTGGGAGGGTAACGCGAGCTATCGCTTCAGCAGCTGAAAAATATGTTGGTGAAAAGAGCAAAATACAATAAGAAACTTTAAGATCTTATTGTTGATACTTCAAGAAAACTGATTCAGACGAATCTTCTATCCGTAGCCATGAAAATAGGTGTATAAATTCTATCCAATACGTCAATAGTTTAAGTTCGTTGTGAACTGGACACGTTTAATCGTTACCCAATGTTATTTCTTGTTTAAACGTAGTTCATTGTCACAACAGTAATGTTAGCAGTTAATTAATTTAAGTTGAAACTATAAAAAAATACTAGAAATAATTGAATTTTATTGAATCCCTGTCATAAATGATAATAACAAAAATAATTTATCGTTTTTATACTGAAAAAAAATTTTTTTTTGCCATTCAATGTTTTGCTTGTTCCTTTTCATATTCTTACTCCATACAGATAATGATGTTCTTTTTTCGAGAGATTTACAACTGATCTAGTAAGGAACGAGATCAAAAATAATTCCCAAATATATTCCAAATCCTATTGGACTAAGGTGCATCGTATTACCCAGTAGCTGGGTTGTGGAGGTCAGATAGGCAGTCGCGTAAGGTCAAAAGACTAGGTAGATGATGATTTGTATTCATTATTAGGATCAATGGGGATTTTTTAAACAGGAAATCAAAATTTATTGGTTCGTCTAAGTACCAAATGAGACGACAAAAAAAAAAAAAATTCGGGACAATTAGAAACGCTTAGTGTTATCAGCGTGCTAGTCAAAGACCAATTCGTATCAATGGAAAAATAAACAGAAAAAATAAAAATAAGTGAAAAACTTTTACAAATACTTATAATTGCACATACCTATCATTTAATTTGTTGTAGGTGACATTTTGCGGTGTATCGTATGATTGTGTGCCTAAAAAAAAACTTTGCATCTTAAAGCAGCTTAAATCTTACTTTTCAGGCTAAAATTGGACGTCGGCGAACCTCTTTTGTTATTAAATGTGTGAGTTAAACGGGTTAGAAGCATTATGACTACCTCTCGATAAGACTAAATAGCAGATATGACTAGTTCGCTATAGGACTTAATCTCGATATGACTAGATCGCTGTAAAACTAATTAGCTGTTTGACTACATATGCATAAGTCCTGTTATCAAAATGACTCATTATCGATATGACCTACAATCGTATCTAAAAGTGGCACTAATGGGTCCAAATAGAAGTACATTTGGAGATACTTAAGTACCTCGTTTTTTCTAGTACGTATTTAGAATCCGCATGAGATTACTGTAAATCAAAATCTCAGTTAAAAAGGCAAATACCTACTGTGTATCTATTTTCTTACTCAAATAATATTTATAATACGAAAATAACGGTGAAACAGTTATGTAAAAAACTACCGATTTGTAGTATACTTTTATTTACAAAATTGAGTGACTTCAAATTAATGGGTACTTACTTAGTAAGAATTTCAAAAGTATTTTTTACAAACTTTTCCGTAAGTTCAAATAAGATTCACGGTTATTGTACCACTCGAATCACCAAAACGTTTATATAAATTGGCAAATTGATAAGATCTCGGATAGAAAAGTGAAATGGCTATGTGTTAACATTAAGCTTTACTTCAGTTATTTTACTTGGTGGTTTCCTCATCAGACAGGTCAAATCCGTCAAATATTATCTAAAATTCTCTACATACATAATTATGTAGGTATATACATACATATGTAGATACAATGGTTACGTCACTTACATCATAAATTCACAACTCACCTACATAATGTTCTCTTCAGTAGCTTACAAAACGAGAGTAGTAATAAAAACTATTTTTAATTTGTTGTTTGTAATCAGTAATGAAATGACACATCAATCTAATGATTTTGATCGTATGATACAAACTTATATTATTATTAAACATATTTGTATTATTTGTTGCGAAATCAATAAATTTAAATACAAAAACAATATTAAATCTGATCTCTAAATAAACAAGGTTTGACACACCAGAGATGGAAAGATATCTTACAGATGTGGATTAGTGATAGTGAGAATTCATTCATGCCTATAGCCATTATTACGAAAAAGTAGTCTTATTTAATGAATTGCAGCATCTTAGTTATTTACTTAGAACTTTTTTCATATAGTATTTGGGAATTTTCATTGAGTTTATAAAATAGATTCCAAAAAGCCATCCTGGATTTGTAATTTCTCTTCTCAACTTGGAGTTCTGAGTCGATACGCAAGTAGTTCAGCGCACCCTTAGTAACAGCAGGCCACTGTACGGGCAGCAGGTCAGTTGTCTGTGGAGTTGGGTTTCTGGAATAGTAAATAGAAAATGGGCTGAGTCACTAGTCGAGAAAATATTAGGTCAAGGAAGTATCGCCAAGTCAGGTTTTATGAATTAACGTACCTAATAAAAATGATGAAGATGTTACAGAAAATAAGTGTATTACCCATTGTATTACCTATAACTTTAGGATATTTTGTACGTACCCGAATTTGACAAAGTTAGCCCATAGCGTGGTCACGCGGTCGATGATAAGTTGATCTTCGGGCGTGGGGTTTTCCATATAAGATATATCGAAGAAATATCCAATTTCATCTGCATGTGAGGCACCTGGTGCTGTCACATTCTTTCTGTGTTTGACAAAATTTCTGTCACCATCATAGGCAAACAAGTATTGATATATATTTCTGGCCCCAATATCCAAATATTTTTGGATAGTTCGTGCAGCAGCATAATTAAAGTTGAAATCGGAACTAAATCTTATAATTCCTTCTTTAACATCTTCACTTATTTTCTCATCCCCAATATAGAAATGTCTCACCACTTCTTCCATTTCAATAAGTTCTTCATCACCAAAGTTAAAACTTTTGACTAAACTCTCATAAAACAAGTTTAGCGTTGCAAATTCTGCGGATGACATGGTTTCATACGTTGCCAGAAATTCATCACTATTGTGTCCTACAATGATGGGCACATTTCTAAGATCCGGCTTTACGTTGAGCGGATGGTCGTAAATAAACTTTTCAGCATTATCTATATCTGTTTCCACACAAGGAAGAAAATCTAACCCAAGTTCTGACGTCGATGCAATTAATAAATTAGTGTCAACCGTGGTCAGAAACGTTAAGGCTTCTCCTGTGTCCATTGTTTTAAAACCAAGCTGTGCAGACAACTTTAGAGGTGCTGTCGTATCAGGTTCAGCTAATGCCCACGGACCTAGTGCATTGCCGCTTTGGGTTATTACTTTATCAAATAGTTTTTCTTGGCTGTATAATAATTGAAAGTCTACCGATGCTCCGCCAGCGCTTTCACCAAAAATAGTTATTTTATCAGAATCACCACCAAACGCTTCTATATTGTCTTTAATCCATTTGAGGGCTAACTGCTGATCTTTTAGACCTTGATTTCCAGGTACGTTAGGAGTGTCGAGACACATAAATCCATAAGGACCTAATCGGTAATTTAAGGTTACTAAAATTATATCTTGTTTAACTAAATAGCGCGGTCCATAAAGGAATCTGCTTGAGAATCCAATTGAAAATCCTCCACCATAAATCCACACCAAGACCGGCAGTCTGTTTCTAGAATTAGCCGAGTTTGGCACATAAATGTTTAGATGAAGGCAGTCCAATGTTCCTACTACATTTCCATTAAATTCTTCAACTTGCGGACATATTGCTGAATCATCGTAAGCTTCAAAAATTTCATCAAAGCCGGGATGGGGTGTAGAAGGCTAAAAAAATTAAGTAAGGTATTTTTAACATTTTGCTCTAAGCTTAACAAAAAAACTTTTATCTGTAAGCACTTAACTTACCCCAAAAGGATTACTTTTATCCACAGTTGCATATGGTATTCCCATGAACATGGCATAATCGCCATCAGCAGCTTTAAGACCACGAATTAGGCCAACTTTCGAGTCTACTAATGGGTCAATCCTCGATATTGCACGGCCATTCTGGATCAGACCAAATAATAATGGTAAAATTACTTTGAATTTGGAATCCCACATGATGTTCACGGTTCGCTCGCGAGAGGTGAACTGGCACTGTTAACAATTCGAGGTGATCAAGAGATTAGGGGCCTTGTCTTTTTGTCAAGTGTGCAGTGGAGATAAATTTGTACAGATGTTTCTGAAACCATGGATTGATATATTTAGATTACATTGAATTTACATGACTCATTGCGAATCCGCATGACAAGCAGCAACGTGTAGACTTGTTGAGAATTACGTTTTCTTAAATAAGCGAGATTGTCTGATTATTGAGTACCAACGAGATTAATTTAGTCATATTACTACTTAAATATGCACACGTCTTGATATCTTGTCAATTTAATTATTGATTTCGGCGGCAGAAACATAATTTTTAACAATGTTTATTATGTCTCGCGTCCTTTTTGCATTTTTTAAGCTAACTGTCTTACAATTAGTTAATTCGTTGTAAGTTTGTGGCCAAAATGCCGTTGAATGTTAGCGATACTTATCTCGATTTTTTCTAGTATCCGGGATCCGGATACGCATGTCAGTCACCTTTCACCAACAAAAAAAAACAGCTGTTCTCTACATTTTGACGAGTTATGCGAACATAAATGTAGGAAACAGCAGATTTTTTTTTTCGCATTTCTGGTTTGGTCCCATAGTAAAAGTTGTTCATAATGATGAGTACAATCTCCCATTTCGATTTGTCGCATGTTTTCAATTTCACCCTGTATATATACCCCTTACTTATTTTAGAAACATAGGTACGTATTATATATTCTCTACGCAACATTATCTATCTTGTTAGCCTTGCGGTTTCGTAATGATTTATCAAATTCGATGTAATCTATCGCAATATATTGTCAGCAGCATTTATATCTCCACAGCACACTTGACAAGATACAAGCCCCCTTATCTCATCAACACCTTCAATTGTTAAAACTGTCAGTGTATTTCTACCTCTCGCGAGCGAACCGTGATCCCGTCTAATCTAATCTAACTATCGAACAAGCCTGAATTGCAAAGGCCTCCCTCTCCCTTTTCCACAGAATTCTGTCTTTTGCGAGTGCCGGCCAGTCCGTACGGTAGGACTCCTACGGTACGGACTGGCCGGCACTCGCAAAAGAGTCACACTAGTCCCGCCATCTTCGTCTTGGCCTGCCGCGAGTTTAGTTGGATGCGAAAAGCCATACAGTAAATACTGATACAAATTAACTAATAAATAAACCATCAAATTCCCTCGATAAGACTCTCGTTACTGAAATAAGCTTTAGTCTCTTTTCACACGTTCAGCCCGCTGAGTATTCGGTGCCAGAACGTGTGAAAAGGTGCTTATTCTTCAGGTCTGCAGTAACCAAGATTAAACTTGGTGTTTACTTCCATGCAGTGTCCGAAAAAGACGGATTTATCTTTAGTTAAAGCTGTATCTTCTCGATAGAAGACAGCTGGCCAGGATCCAACAGTGGTACAATAAGATTAGTACCTATTTGTCTAGTAACAGTCGTAAAAATAACAAATAGCCAAAATAAATTTAGTTTATAAAACTGTCAGTAGTTAAAATTTGAATCCATAAACCAAGTAATTATATTGGGCAGCTTTTAACCGAGCACTCAACATGTTTTTACAGTAAAATTCCAAACCGCAGACTACACTTTAGTTTTGGCTGGCTAAACCTAGGTGTAGCCGCATTGCGGATTTCAGCCGTCTCATGATAAAATACAGTGTTTTGACTTATATCTTATCTTTCCTTGTAGCATTTTATATAATAAATATTTTATTATTATTTGCTTCAAAAAATCATGGTACAGTTTATCTCAAATATGAGAACATAAGATAAGTGAGTGTGAGTGAGCACCTGTGATAATTACATGGTCACAAACAGCCGGTCTATTCTGTATAAATCTCACCGTCAAAATTTGGGTGAAGTGAGCGTGAAGTGAGCTGTCATTCCACTTGATACTAGAGATACTCGCTGCATGCATGGTTAAATAAATAAATTAAAAATAAATATTTCCCTATAGGAGAAAATAACAAAATTAAATAAAACAAAGCATCACTTAGTTATAAAAATAAACAAAGAACACAATCAAGCCATTGTAGTGCAGTCGATACAGTAGGACAGTCGACGGCCGGACTGTAGTATGGTTTTACATACGAGCATGTCATGTCATATTAGTCTAAATAGAGTATGTTCAGACATAGAGAGAGTAAGCAACAATAAATTATTACAGTTAGGAGGCCGGTGATAAGTGGGTACTTCCTTCATGAATGACCCTTTTCACACGTGGAAAATTGTAAGTATTAATCGGAGACGAGGCCATATCTGGGGGCCTAAAAAGACCACTTTGGCAAAATCATTAAGGATAACATTATGAATCATTATAAAAGTCGTAAAATGGTCACAAATTGACAATTCATAATACCTATCTATTATTTGCGTTCAATTCATATCGCGCAATTCATCTGTATGACAGTTTTGTATGCAGAATCGTAAAATGCTATAGGTACACCTCTGCCTAACCCATCGGGGATATATAAGTGTGAAACTGTCAAAAGATGAATTGCGTGATATGTATTGTACGCAAATAATATTATGAATTGTCAATTTGTGACCATTTTACGGCTTTTATTATGATTCATAATGTTATTCTTTTATGATTCTGGCAAAGTGGCGTTTTTAGGCCCCCTGCACGTTACGTGAACATGACGTTACTAAGTATATCGTAACACATGTACATTTTGTCCTATACATATTGTGGGATTGATAGAATGTTCGAAGTTTTTTTTACCTTAAATTCATTTTTGATTAACATAGCTCTAGCCTCTACTTCTATATCTACAGTTTAACTATGTAATTAATAACATTTTTTATGAAAAAAAAAGGAGTTTAATCGATTAACAGTATTAATGAATCTCGATTGAAAACTTATATTGACAATACTTATTTTTAGCGGGATGCAAGTAAATGATATATTAACATCATATTTAGAACCATCTGTGCATATTTAATTACTTTCGCACTCACTTGAAATCGTTAATCTGAAGGAACGTTCTATATTTATCAAACAATCAATTAATTAGGATTCATTTAAATGTAAGTACAAGTAATTTTTCACGTGATTTCTCTAATTTTATTTGTTTAGCACTTCCCTAACATTACGGGAAATAAGAAAATGAAAGAAAACTGTAAAACATGTTAATGACCTGATAAAGTTGATACGAAACAGATCCAGTTCATCCAGTAGCTCGTCTCAAGCTTTCACTAGTGTGTCAACTGTACAAATTAAATTGACACGCAACTTAAGAATACCACACGCTCGCTCTGTTTACAGTATTCATATTTCAGTGCTCCCTTTGCACTGTTAACACGGGCGCGGCATAACGAATCTGTCAGTAGCTTGCCCACCGGCGAACTATGAACAAGCGCTTAAAAAAATCGATAACAAGTACTTATAATTTTGAAAAGTGAAACCAAAGGACTAAAAAAACAGCTGTCGTTTTGAATAGGATTTTTGTTAATACTGTCTGGCACTTGCCATGGTGTCAAAAGGGGTGTTGTTGTCATGTCACGGGGTGGTGTGGTTGGGCGCACTGGCGCTGGCGCTGTGGGCGGGCGGCGCGCGCGCAGCATTGCGGTACGACACCGCTACGCCGCACAGCCCGCCCTACAGCAAGTATAAATATATTCCCATACAGTGAGTACTTTTATGTTTTTCTATCTTTTATAAATTGTATAACCACCTAAATCTTGGATTGTTTTGTATTGAAAAAAGTTTACTGCTGTATTAAATAGAGTCTAGCACGAACGTGTGGAGTAGGTAACATAAATTCGAACGATTTTAAATTAGAAAATACCTGTTGTTTGCTTGGCACAAAAATAATTCAAAATGGTACAGTTAGTTTTATTTTGTTTCAATAATCTTTTGAATTTAAGTTTCGTTTACGTCGCGCGTTTGTTTAAAATCCCAGCCAATGTTTTTCGGCGGGTGAATGGTAGTTACATAATTTTCATTGAGTTTAGCATTTTGTAATCTTATTAAAATGGCCTCATATTGTTTCTTTAAATACCTACATTGGCCAGCAGTGATTTAATTTAAGTGTAATGAATTTTATATAATCACCAGTTTTTAAAAGTCGTCACATTGTGAAAGAAGTGTACATAAAACCTATTTCATAATTTTACTATGTACTTTAGTGTTGGCGAGATCCCGGAGGCGTCTCTGTCGTCCCCTGTGGAAGAGGAATCGCACAGTAGGATGCCCATCTCGGAGTTCATCCTGACAGCTCTCCGAACAGCCCTGGACGTTGTCAGGAATGTCAACAAGCAACGCGCCATCGCAGCAACTACCGCCGCTAACACCACTGCTGTCGCGGTACGTATTTAGACTTTTGGTACCCAAGATCATCATATATTCTCATGATTTGACATCTATAGTAGCCGGTAAATATAGGAATGATCAAAAAAAAAAAAAAACATCAAATGTATCTAAATGTGGTGCATCGAAACACGTGTAGTCGTTATTCCCAACTTTATTAAGTTGTGAAATGTTGAGCAATCTGAGGGTATCTACGTACACTAAAAGTTTTTCGTGAACTTAAGAACTTTTAAAATTTATTGGTCATGTTATTTATTTCCTTGCTTGTGATTGCAACCCAAATTCCAATTCTACAATCGAAATCTTAAAAATATTATTGAACGAGAAAACAGATAATTATGATTATCTTTCTGACATAATATGTAGACTTCGATTTTCTTATTTTTCTTATGGGAACTTCTTCATATTTCCCTTTTTCATTTAACTACAGGTCGGTTAAGATTCATTACGTAGTAATTTTTTAATACTTAGGTTTTAGAAAGAAATGTTAAACTGAGTAACAACTCACATCCAAAACCTGATAAAAAATAATTCGTAAATTATCTAGACATTGGAGCATAAAAATTAAGAAATTAAAAAAAACCTCAAAAAATTCCTTCCAACATAGTTAATAACACGTGCAAATCCCAATTAAGACATTCATAAAATTAAACTAATCGACTGTGAAGACGGCTCATCTGAAATAGTCTGAACATTCTAGTGGCATGTGGCCGGAAGCAAATGAAACAAGGTCAGAGTACGGTACCCGCTGAACTGGGCGAAGTGGGTGAAGTGGGTGACCGACTCCATGGCGCTAACTGGATGGTTTAGACGCAACTTATTTAGGCAACCAGCCGCACGGTGGCACGGTTGACATGCGCATGTAAATCGAACTATAAACGCCTACTTAGCTTATTTCTTATAATTCCGTTTCCGATTTGGGGGCGCTATAATTAACACATTTGTTATATTTTGCCTCGAAAACTTTTATTTTTGTCTCTTGGACTATGTGTAAAATGCTATTTAAGGGGTTGCGGCGTAGTTAGCTGATTACAACTGGAGTTAAATAAAATACCCAACAAAATATTATTTTCTGTAGTTTTATTTATGTTGATAATTAATTTAGATTACAGTGGAGGGATAATATTAGAAGGTCTTCGGAATCTTGTTGGTCCGACGCGACGTAGCTAAACATAAGGTTTAATCACTTCGGAGTAAAGTACTTTGAAACTCGAATAGCAACTTGTTGCAAGTTACGCACAGTTTGCTTTAACAAGACAGTAGTCTAATAGGGAAAGCTTGTGAAGTTATTAAACGGACTTATTACTTAATGTAAAACCAGACTAGACAAATACTCTAAAGTGTTTTTTTACAAAACAGCTGTGTTAGTTCATTTATTTGAAAGTTTCTAAAGTAAATTGACAAAGTTTCTGTATCAATTTCAGCATAAATTAAATAGAGGTTGTTGGCCTATTTTGCTGTCATTAAATATTAATTAACAAGCTGTTGAGCGCGTTTTCACTCGATCCCAGCGACTAGCGAACGAAGGGCGGGCGTTTTGGGGGACTGTCTTTCGTAATTTTGACGTTCGAAAAGTGGTGATTCTTAGCCTAGTTTGAATAAATGACTTTTGATTTGATTTTGATTTTTTAGAAGAATTTTCCTAATACAGGAACTTCTTGGATGGGCGTTTTGGCGTAGCACGTGATTTTTCCAAAACTTGCGCATGTGTTAGCTATTCTTGATTTACTTGCCACGAAAAACGATTTAATTGTTTGTACTTCATTTGAATAATGAGAATTAGTAAACATTTTATACATATTTATTAAGTAGCATACAATGAAATTTTCAGACGAAACCCTTAAAAAGACGAAATAGAACGAAGCCGAAAAACGAGACAGTGGGCAGCGGCCGAGGCTTCGAGGATTACTACGATGATGACCACCACCACCACGAGGAAACCACCACTGCGAAGCCTATGAAGCAGAAGCCCAGGTACACCGACCCCTGGGCTGGCTACTACGACTGGGTCATCAACGAAGGATCCTTCAAGTTCTGGAGTGTGTTCCAAGTGAGTATTTTATTACATACATATTTGATAGAGGGGACGGGTCACCTTTTCGTGGAAGAATTTGGTTTGAATAAAAAATGTCGAATAAGCGGCATTTTGTTGTTTGTATATTATATATTTTGCTCTATTGAAAAATATCACAAATGTGATCAATTAAAAAGTAGTTACGATAAAATATTTAATTACGGCTACTAAATGCCGACACATTGTTTGGGCACAGACGTCATCATCTCCTGAATGCGCATAAATAGACTTGACCTCAAGCGCATCGTAGCGCATCGTAGCGCGAAAATTATTGTTGTTTATAATTTCGTAATAAAAAATGCTATTACGAGCACGTTGTCATTTGATGATCAGCCGGTAGTTGGAAGACATAACATTGACATAGTTACGAGTGGAGCTATGTGATGACCGTCGCCACAGGGCGATGATGTAGCCGGTGAGACCTTGCGAATGTCGTTACAGACAACCATTTCCTAGATCGAGGTTTCGACAACAATACGAGTATGTATTTAGATAAACGTAAGGCTCGTTTACATTTACTTATTTACCACCATTAACGTATTGTGTATATCTACTAAATAGGAGCATATTATTGACAACACATTGGCTGCTTGTCGAAACGTGATGATATTTTCAGGGCCGCGGCTTAAGTGCTTCTTCTTTTAAATGTTTCCTGATTTTTTCTAACTTTAACGTTAACGTTTGCGTTACTAGTAAAGGGAAGATGTATCTAAGAACTTCCTCTATTACAATTCGGTGGTAATAATTAAAAATAACAGTCTGTCTAATCAAAGGAGCATACAATAAAATTCATTAGATAATTATTATAATATTTGTAAGCAAGCCGAGTTCATTTTTTAGCTTGTGGAAGGAACTATTATTTAAAATGAAGGTGTAAAACCAAGAAATTCACGTAACAGCTGTATTTTGTAAAGTCGATGTAACGTTACAAAATGGTGGTCACGATCTCCCGGCAGGGTGGAGGTGGAGGGAGGATGTGAGTAGTTCCGGCGCTGCGGAGCGGCGCGTGCGGGTCGCGGTAATGACCCACAGCTTATTGTGCCTGATTCACATTCAGATCCAAACCTTACCTTACCTCATACGAACTTATCTTTGTAAACAGATCCTACATTATTAGTTACTGACGGATGTTTCAAACCTTTTCATTCAGCAAAATGTTGGGGCTTTGAATGGCAAACAAAAGCTTTCAAGCCGATGAGTAATTTAGACTTTAAATCGAAGACAGCCATGGGAAAATAAAAAAATACAAGATTCAACACGGGTGCTACTGGCAAGAGACGTTTCACTTCTTGTAGATTTTCAATTTCCGACTACTCTGGGACACTGATGATTGCTACAAATGTGGATTACCGCATCTAGTTTTCTTATTTAGTTCTGCTGCTAAAGTGCACATTATTGTAATTCCAGCTCTTCACTGCGGCTCTGCTTCTGTACGCGTGCTTGTCTGCCATCTACTACGCCAAGTTCAACCCGATTATACCTGACTACGACAGGGAGTACGATGATTATTTCTTGGAGCGTACTGTTGGAAGAAACGCAAGGAGTCTAGAGCAATACGAAATGCCCTCAGGGCACAGTTGGATCAACCCTAGAACCTTCCAGTTTATACTAGATGCCATATCCAAACATTACGAGGAAGAATAGAGAAGGAAAACTCTGATAGTTATGTACTGTATAGTGAACGTATTTTAATACGGGGTAACGACGACTAAAGTAAAATTTGGATTGGAACGAAAGCCAAAAATAAAATGAAATGAAAAGGCAATAAGAATGGGAAATGGAATGAGGAAAAATTTATATCTTCTATACGATGATGTTTTCATGGGCTTGCTCCAAGGCTGCAAAAAAGAGTTTGATAATTTCAGGAGCAATGTAGGTTTTAGAATTTTAGCTTATATTTACATCTGAATTAGGTACTGCCATGTATTTATTAATGAACATCTTTGTTACCCTGGATTAAAATAGGATTAGAATTTTGACTGAAAAAATGCTCAAATAAGGTCTTTTGTCAGACAAGCGATATTAGAAGATTAATCTAATATGAGTAGAAGTCGGTAGCCCTGATTTGACTGGAACTTAAGCGTTAGTTCTTATTGAGTCGGGTCTTCTGCTATTATTTTAGTATTATACTTAGTTCATAAGATAAATTACGCTCAATTTTAGTTCCTAGAAACTTCAAAATAAACCTGCAATATAACAAAAGGGAGTTTTATTGGTATTTATTCAACGAGTGCTAAGTTTTAAGGATGTTTTATAGGCGAAGTACGCGCGGGAGGCGTAAAATTGTGTTGTATGGTGGTCTGGAGAAGCCACCAGCCGCCGGGCATGTTTATGTGATGTAACGCCCGCACCGTACGGAAATTGAAGTTTGACGGCGAGACCTCTACGACTTAGGACCGACGTGCACTGCCGACGAAACAGGCATAGAGGGAATTTATTAGATAAATATAGCGTAACCATATGTAACGCTTATTCTTGGCAGATTGTTGGACATCTTTATCGTGTGATGCAAGGTATTGTTCTGGCTCCTGTCAGTTATATTTCTTAACTATGTAATGTTTCTCGAGCAGCTGTAAAGATAACGTCAACCAACTAATCAACGTTGTCACGCGACTGACAAGGAAAGTGGGAAAAGTTCTTCTTTTGCAATAAACTCTTCACAGCTGTGAAGAGTTTAGTGGGCCAGTATTTTATTTGTTTTAACTTACCATAAATAGTTTCGTGGAACATAAGTTTTATCTTTAAGCAACGCGTTTTTAAAACAATGTTACTTTATTGTTTTGCTTAAAAAAAGTGGGAGATTATAAATTATAGGAGCAGATATTCGTTACAGAATCCTGAAATGTATATTTTTATTGATATTTTTAAAGTCGTGATCTCGCCATGCCTGTGTGCGTAGCTGTTTACGCGGCGCGGCTGTGCGGGTAGCGTCCCGGGTTCGACGCCCGGCCGCGACCACTCGCTGGCTAGGACATGCACAGGATGTCGCTATTACACTGCCTTTACTACCACGACTTTCCTTGCTTATTGCTACTTAAAATATCCTGTTTTATTGTGTCAATCTTAAGTTGGTAGAACTGTTAGTGTCCGTTTTAGATCGTGTGTCTAAGCTTTTATGATGTGTGTTATTTTCAGAGGTTTTATTCGAAAAAAATAAAGATACGATACATTTACGACGAGCTAGAGCCAATAACATGTTTGATACAAGCGAGTTGTATGGATATTTTCTGGATGTTATTTTAAAGGGCTATATATTTTATAAGGTTTTTAATGCCACTCAAACCATAGTACAAGTGATGACTAAGCGCGGTACTCTGTAAATAATTAACTATTAAGTACTATGAGTTCACCATCGTTCAAGTATGCCTTTATTGTCTACGAAGCTAATTTAACATAAGGCTTATGCATGTGTTTTTTATGTGTTTCTATGTACCGCGGCCTTGTCTGTTTATTGTTTTGCTTTGATTTGTTGATAATAGGTGCTCACTGCTATTGTTACAACAAACGGAATTTAGTTTTAATTATTCGTTATTTATAACGATTATCATAAAGTAATTGCAGTTTTATTTAAATATTTGCGATTCCGACTTGGATCTTGGTTTAAAGTCTTGTGTGATGTTTTGGTTCGTTTGTTTGAACTTTAACTGATATTTATTAATTCATTTGTTTTTTGGCGTCTATTTTTCACAGTAGCTTCCAAGTTGAACCGGGCGAAACATTTGTCATTTGTTTGTCAGCTCCGAGAGTCGACTGTCAGTAAATTGTATTTGAATACGACAGTTGAACAATGTTGGTCAGTGGCTACAAGTGTTGCCATCTCGGTGCTGACTCACCCATCGATTTGCGGTTGGTTACGGCCATTATCTATGTAGAACGTTATAATTAGTGCGAATCTATTAGAAACAGCTAAATCCGATAGATAACGTTACTATACATAGATTGCGATCTTTGGCGATCAATTAAGCTGTATAGCCGTCGGCGGCTCACCACAACACTGTTTTCGAAATGTTCCTGCGGTTTTCTGTCCATTGCCCGCCTTAATATTTTGCGCTACAATTACTTTGGACTGACGTACGTGTTGATGCGACCCGGTAGAGTTGTGTTGGTCGCTGGTCGCTCGGCTGCTTGTGCCCGCGCTGGTCTCTCGGCCGCGGTCGGGTAGGCGCGCCAGTTCAACGTTCAAGTGCAGCGCGGGCGCACATCCCAACAGACCGTATAGCCGCGCGCGCGCTGATGCCTCATGCCGCTCGACATTCGAGATCCGAACGAATTTTTCAATTCAACCTTTTAAGTACGGTGTTGTTTTAACTAACGAATGACCCAGACTTTATCCAAGTGTTCAAGTGTTTGTTCACACGTTTCGTTTGAAACTGTTGATCCTTAACGTGCTGTGCTCTTTTTGGGGTCGAATTAGAAGGTAAATATCTTTTTACAGTTACTCTCGATACAGTTAAGATAACTACGACATCAGTTAAAAGGATAATATCCTTAGGAGTTAAGAACAACGTGTAATGAAAATACCTCAAAAGAGTATATTACAAGTATTTTCATTATAACTCTTTTGACCTTAAAAGAGTTCTTTAACGTTATAGAGCTTAAAAAAATATAGAAGAAGAAATGAGTAGCCCGCCTATTTTCTTAAGTATAATCTACTACCTACCTATAACTCCTTTATTTAAGTTTGTTGTCTAAAACTTCCATCATATTGAATAATCACATTAAACTTTAACGTACTGTACCTATTATCGATTTGCCTACAAAAAAAATAAACGAAAAATGTCATTGATTGTCACATTTTTATTAACATAAACAAACAATAAATAATTCTAACACCATACACAATTTGTCAGTACCAACTAATGACAAAATTTGTCAGAAAGTAATTTAATGAAAAATGTGCGATCATTCGTAGCATCACTCGTAGCGCATGCGCTGTTCCTTAAAAAGACATCAACGATGCAAATTCGTGCAGTTTTGTTGACTTTTATTTTTTATTGTATTTTGAATTAAGTGCCTGTAATAATTTTTTGTACAAAATGAATGATTGTAATAATTTTAAATAACCAATATCTTTAGCTACAGTATATTCCAAAAATTGATGCTGAAGGATGGGCAAAAATGTTAAGGTGTTGACAACTATTTTATTTTTCATTTAACTGGGATACTTTTACTAAAATTTGATATTGTTTGTTGTGATGGTAATGATTATCTTAAAGGGAATAAAGTTCTTTAAACCTAGTTGAGCTAAGAGATTCGCACAAAATATAATATAACGTATTTTAACTAGTTGGTTATTAACTCCTCATGTATAATTCAATAAATCTTCGCATGACGAGACATAAAATGAACAGTTATTTAAGTGTCAATCGACGGCAGTAATTGACGCAAATGTATCGTTAGTAAAATTATGCAGTCGGAAACCGGTTAGCGTTGATTAATTACGAGTGTAACACTTCGATATTAATTACTGTGCAACTACATAAATATTAATAACTTTAGAACAAGATGCGCAAAATTGATTATTTTAACAATTGAGACTGTTTTTTATTTTAATTATGTAAATACAACCATGGTTTGTAGTTGTGTTTTGTTTTGGAGAACTACTCTGTATTTCGGAGACCTTTCTTTTAGTTAGTTTAGTATTTTATACTTTTACTATCAAACCAGAAAGGACCTACTTAGTTAGATATGAAAACGGCAAAGTATCAACATTTTCCTCTGCATCGCTATCAATAGGCAATAACTTGCTTAAAAACGTTTGCTACGTTATTGCCGAAAACTTCTTAAAATTCTTATGTTATCGCTTGGACAACAATATCTTAGCGATTGTTTGGCCAGATCACAACAATGAACACACAATTAGATTCCCTCACACTTCCTAAGTTAACGAGATATTTCATTTACTATTCAAGCAATACACGTCATTCATTTCGGATAACTCGGTTCAATACCTTCACATACTGTTACATAGGTATTATAGAATCTTACAAGAATTTATTTATAATTTCGCGAGCAAAAACAATAAGACGAGATAAATTCTGTCGTAACTAAACGAAATCTGTTTCTTTACACTCGATATCGATTTTCATTCGCACGCAAAAAATTAAGATACGGTTCAAGTTTATGCATGAGAAAATAATGTAATGTAATAAATAATAATCTATTCGTGGGATTATGGACTATAAAAAATGAAATGATAGGCTTTAGTGGGCTGTAAGAACGACAGTTTTGAGCGATGAACAGACAGGTCGTCACTGGCAGGGTATATTTTTTAGATTAACATCTAGATTATGACGAGTAAAATAAACGTATATATATCACGTACATCTGATAGTTTCTTATACGAGGAGTAGGGAGACAAAAACATGAAAAATTAAAGCAAAAATTTGTAGTGAAAAAGCTGAACTTTAATTAACCTTAGAGTTTCTTGTTAGTTCATCATTTGCCTAGCCTTTTCCCAACTATGTTGGGGTCGGCTTCCAGTCTAACTGGATGCAGCGGAGTACCAGTATTTTACATGGAGCGACTGCCTATCTGACCTCCACAACCCAGTTACAGGGTAATACGAAACCCCTAGTAAGACTGGTTGTCAGAATTTCGGGCTACTGACGACCCGTAACGACTGTCTAAGATCCACGAATGACAGTCGGGACCAATTCCGAGTCACGGAGGGATCTTGGTATGTATGTATTAGGTGGTCACCTATCCACGGACTCTGGTCTCGGTTTCTTGTATCTATATATTAATCATTATCATTTATTTATACATTGTCATATAGGAAATTTCGGAAGTGCATTCAGGCCTTTTTCGGCTTTAGATAAAGCTGTTAAGGTTTAAGATGCACTACATTAAAGCCGTAAATTGACGTAAATATTTTTAAGTAATACACACACACACATAACATCACGCCTGTTATTCCCGAAGGGTTAGGCAGAGGTGTACCTATAGCACACCAACAATTCACCACTTATGTTTGTTTAAGTCCCTGTCCCATGTAACCGCGTGCGCTTATTTTTAAGTACATTCTTGATAATATTAATAAGCTGTCATGTTAAGTGAGTTTTATAATAATATTATAATACAATTTCAGTGAAGGCAAAATTATTTATAATGCGTGGTCCTAATAAAATCTCAGCCGTCATGTACCTGCAAACATATCAATCAATAAATTACTTTGCCGTACAAGGAAAAATATTTTATATTATTAATACTCGTCACCTCAGGTCCTAAGTGTACTTACTGTACAGATTTCATACGGCATGGACATAAATATGATTACATATGTAAATAGATCTGTATATTATGTAGATCTAGTTCATAAACTCCGCATCTGACAATTTGTATGAGAATGACTCAAAGTTACATTAATCTAATTTACATCTAAATTATTGCAATATACGGTAATATTTTTTTTATATTGTATTCACAAAGACACAACAATTACAATTTACAAGCTAACACTAAATATATATATATGTTATATACAAGTAAATAATAAAAAAGTAAAGATAATTTACATTAAAATATAACTTATAAATAATTTTAAGTACAGATGAAATAAATATTAGTCTACAAGGTAATTAAAATTCTTCGCTTTTCTTCCGTAATTTTCGCAGATGGGTAGATAAACAGGAGCATTCAAATTAAACATATTCTTTTACCATTTTACACGTGCCTAAAGATTTACTCGAATGCGATGTGGCGTTATAATCAGGAGTCCTTAGGATCATTCGGTATTTTTGGCAAAACAAAAACTCTTGTTCTATACGCCAATTTAAGGCTAACGCATATTGAAGCGGGTAACGCATTACATAAGTATCCTTCATCACTGAAGTAGGTACACTTTCAATTAAACAAACTCTACAGGCGGACCGCAACACACTTTCATGTATGAAAATGCGGCCCGTTGCGGCTGTAATGTGCGCTTGGCTTTATACTTTATTTTATTAAAACAATATAAAACCAAATGCCGACTTTATTAAGTAGGTACAGTGCCATTTCTTCAATTGTATCCAACTATTTATCTATAGGCAGTTAAATACCCAGTTTAAATTTAATACCCAGGTGTGATGACACCAGTTATGTAGGTGTCACGCTGGGGAGTGACAGTGCACCGTAGCGGTAAGTCACTGTTATGCGCATGCGCACGTTACCAGCTTGCGATCGTTTTATGCAAAACTTCGCATGCCATTCTGTGAAAAGTAGTTTGTTTTAGACAGTAAGTGTTCCCATGGTGTGCAGACAAGTGCAGTATAAGAGATACTTTTAATGGGTATATTTTTTATGTCTACGAAAGCAAAATGAGAGTGGGTAGTTTGTCTTATATTATTAATTTGCGTTACCCTCCGTGAGTATCTCAAGCCAAGGCTTAAATCCCATAATTTATATACCAGTCTCTTGATGCAAATTTCCAACTTAACTATAAAAATTCCTGACAAAATTATAGGAATTTGAAAATTGAATCGTAAAAGCCAATCTAAGGTTTAACATCAGACTTTCAGGTAGTTGAGTATCTAATGACGTCCCAAGTTTTGAAAATTCAATAGGAGAAACTTAGACTTAAGTATAGTTGTAGAAAGCAATAAAAAAAGGTCATTTTGAGTGCTTTAACAGTCTTTAATCTCCTCACAAATAACACTAAACAAGGAAATTATTTCTTGGTTTTCCCAAGAGCTTTTCAAGGAAGTCGGCTAGCTTTTGTAGAACTATTAACTCTAAGGATTCTCACGTGTGCTTGCTAATAAGCTCACGACTAAGTTAAGCTAAACAGTCATGATGGCTAGCAGGACGTTGGAGGAATAAAAAGATGAAACATCGAACAATGCTTTATGGATAGTCAGAGAACTAGCATATTTTCTTTGCATGTCTCATTTAGGGCTGATTTCTCATAAGTCAGATAACTTCTATCGAGTGAGAGAGGGAGAAATAAATAATGCAGAAAGACAGTTTTTGTGAAGAAAATATGTCAATATGTCATATTTACACACATCAAAAGTGTCTAGGGATCAAGCATTTTTATGCGGATTTCTTGAGATTGAGATGTGGCTTTGTAATAAATTTATGATTTCATAAATTTATATGGATCCTTTTTGGTGCATTTCATAATTTGAATCAGGAACTGTGAATCAAATTCGAGTAAAAGATGAAAATCAGCTGTCAATATTTTCCCTATAAAAACATACAACGCATTGAAGACATTATTAGTGCTACTGTTTCCCTACTACTGATTAAAACCAACGTTATTATGGAGCGGCGACGTCATTTAAGCAGGGAAGAAATGCTCAGAGCCGTGGGAATGATAGAAGCTGGTTCCCGGCAACGTACTGTGGCTTTAGCTCTGAATACAAGTCAGAGTGTTATCAGTCGACTTTGGACACGTTACCGAAGCACTGGTACCGTGGCTGAGCGCCATGGAGGACGGTATCGCTGCACCACACGGAGACAAGACCGATACATTCAAATCTTAACTCGAAGAGCTCCAACAATAACCGCCATGATGTTAGCCGTGAGGCTTCATCACTCTTCAGGGAACTTAATTAGCGACCAAACAGTCAGAAACCGCTTGCATGAAGTGAACCTTCATTCCCGAAGACCGCTACGGGTACCACCTATAGCAATGCACAGTCGCAGGATTCGATATCAATGGGCTCTTGAACACAGAAATTGGGCAGAAGAACAATGGCGTTTCGTGTGCTTTTCTGATGAGTCTCGTTTTGGTATGAGACCGGATACAAGACGTATACGACACTGGAGAACCCCTGGACGCCAACAGCGATTAAAATCCTGCCAGGAAGTCCATCCTTATAGTGGTGGAACCATCATGGTATGGGCGGGTATTTGGATCGGCGGAAGAACTGAGTTGATTTGGATCAGAGGCAACCTCAACGCTCAAATTTATGCTGAGACGATTGTATCAGACGTCATCGTTCCTCTACAAGTGCAAATCGGTCCCTTATTTCAGTTAATGCATGATAATGCACGACCGCACACCGCAAGAGTTGTAAGACAGACTCTCGCCGCAGCTAACATCAATGTCCTGCCCTGGCCTGCTCAGTCGCCAGACTTGAACCCGATTGAGCATGCATGGGATATGCTACAGAGAAGAGCTCTGCCGAATATGGAGGGTATCCAGTCGCAAGAAGACCTTTTTTTGTTGTTGCAACGAACATGGGCGGCCATTCCACAGCGTGATTTGGATGAACTCATTTTGAGTATGCCAAACCGATGTTCTTGTGTTGTTAGTGTTCGCGGTAGAAACACGGATTATTAATTGTTTAAGTTACCCAATAAAATTTTAAAGAAAACTGTTATTTCAGTCTTTTTTTCGAACTTTTGTGTTAGTGGTTCAAATGTCAAAAATCCCTTTATTAGGAAAATGGCAAATTTCTTTATTAATGCAAAGGTGACTTGGTTTATCGTTACTGTGACAAACGAAAACACTTTATTTGATGAATCCTTAAAGAAAATTTTAATTAATATCAATCAGGAGAAAAGTTATTGCAAAAATATATGTTGATCCCTAGACACTTTTGATGTGTGTATTATTCAGATATAAGTTATGTGTTTATTGAAAAAACAGCTCTTAGTACACTTAAATTTTAATGTCATGCTAAATATAATATATGTCACAAAGATCAAGCCGTAGGGTATATACATATCTAAAAATAAAATAAAGTTGGGTTAGTTACACCATAACTCAAGATCGGCTGGACCGATTATTATGATCTTTGATCTGTTGGATTTGTCTCCGCCCCGAAGGGCAGAATAACTATTAAAACATGGGAAAATTTCACGACAAAAATAATAATGAAGATAATTCATTTCCTCATACATTCTTTCTTAATGATTCTGAGGCGCTACGAAGTTCGCTGGGTTAGCTAATATCTAAATAAAAGACTGTGATTGATGTCAGAACTTGTGATTTTCGTATCGTGTTTGTTTACCAAATAAGAGATGTTAGGAATCACTCCAGGTGCGAAAAACATGGCTGTAGATATGCAGTCGTTGCTCTAATACAATTAGCTGTAACCACTTAAACAACAAATGCAACAAACTGTGTAAATACTCCATTGTTTATTTTATCGCGCTATTATTAGTTCCTAAGTTGTTGAGCTTCGCGAGCCGCGGGCTGATAATTGACTTACATCACTTTGTACATAACTTTGTATTACATTGTATTTAAAACTACCTACTGAAGTTTGATATATTAAAATTAATCTAAGCTGAAGAGTTTGTTTTTTTGTTTCAACACTCTAATCTCTGGAACTGTCAGTCGGGTTTGAAAAATTATAATTATTTTTCCTTTTGATAGCCTAATTCTTGAAGAAGGATAAAGGTTAATTAACATCACGCTACGACCCTTAGGAGGCGAGCAAAAATAAAAAAGTCACAAAGTACGCTAAGCGAAAAGGTTAAAACGCGGTGGGTCGGGTGGCCGACATTTGCTGGAGCTAATAATTTATAAAGGCATAACGTTTAGTTATCTGGTCCATAGTGTTTTCTAAAGCAAGTAATATTTGAAGCTTTTTTGATTATCATAAGTAGAGTATGCATTTATATACAGCAGGCATGTGAAGATATGTATGTCATTGATGACAAAGCACAAACATTATACGATATAGTAAAACCATAAAAATATATGATTATAGCTGTACAATGTACATAGTCATGAACAGAATGCTAAACAACAGTTTCTTGCGCATTGTGATAAAAAGTAACGACAAGTTACACAGTTAAATATTGTTGTTTAACTGAAAACCTACATTTTGTTTGTTTAGTGTCACATCTAGCTTTTCCTCCATTACGCTTGAAAAGAATAAATATCTTGTCACATTAACGTTGATAGTGAATATTTTGTTAATGTTGAGGATTAAGTAGGGCATCAAAAAAAGCGTTTAGTTGAATTACTGTTTTTTCTATCTTCAACATAACTAAGATCAAAAACGAAGGGTTTCGTCGGGCTCAAGTTGCAAGAACGTAAAAGAAGTGAGGAACGAGCGAATATTTCCCCTTAAAACTACAATAGCACCACAATAGCAGCCCGCAATGATGATTAACCATTTGCTTATCGAAGGCATGAACAAACAAAAACAGACAGCAAGACAGACAGACGTGCATTATGATGACGTCACGTGGTCGCCCACTCGCACTGTGTTACGCTCAGGGCATGAGCACGAGTTCTAGATCAGTTTACTGTTACAGCGGTTACACGTCACGCATGTCTTGCAACAGTGTCAGATGCGCGACAAGTGCGTATCACTGTTGACAGGGAGACAGTGTTTTTAGTTATAGATACAATTTGTTGTTAAATGAATTGTATTATCGATGAAAGGCGTAGGTTGCTGATGGGATTTTTCGATGTTGGGTGGGAATATAAGAAACAATAAGTAATTAGCTAATTTATAGTACTACTAAGACAGTACCAATATTAGTGTTTGTTTTGTGGAGTAAAAATTGCTCTCATCTATTTATTTAATGCATACTAATGTTATAAATGCGAAAGTGTGTCTGTCTGTCTGTAACCTCTTCACGCTTAAACCGCTGAACCGATTTAGATGAAATTTGGTATGGAGATAGTTTGAGTCCCGGGAAAGGACATAGGATAGTTTTTATCCAGTTATTCCCATGGGAAACTTATGCGGGTGAAACCTCGGTCGCAGCTAGTTTATATAATAATTTCATGAAAATCTCAATGTGAGATAATTTCATCACTTGTGCTCATCATTCCATGCCCCCTTTCCAATAACATGTCAATAATAAGTATTTGCTACAAATAAAAAAATCGTTCATAAAGTTTCTCTTTTTTACTTTGACATGGAAAAACATAGAAAGTCCTTGTGAAGCACTAGAATTAAGATTGCTGGCACAGAATGTAACCAACCTTACCTACACGATATGAATTACGATCAAAGTTCTGAATACTCAGTTTTCGTGTAGGAATCATCTACATACTATCTATAAGCAACAAAATGTTTGTGCCAAAGGAATAAATCAGCAGGTTAGTGAGTTTAAATAAACATGTACCTACGCAAAAAATACTACTCAATAAATCTTATAGAAATAATAAGCATAGTTTTTAAAACTGCGATGAATCGTAGCTGATGCATGTTTAGTCAGTCAACCAGGCTGCGTTACCGTTACACCATAAATAATTTCAGATATCTATTGACCGTATCGTTAAGCACTTCACTAGTGGTCTACAAGTCTTCGAGTGGACCCACTTTGATTTACGTCTTCATCGCGTTAATTGGTTATTTTAATGTGATATTCCAATAATAGAGAGCAGTGGTGGCGCAGTGGAACGGCCCCAACTTACGAGTTGTAAGCCGTGGGTTCGAACCCAGACAGGCGCTTTCTTTGTGTAAATAATTTCATCACCACTGCTCTCAAAACGGTGAAGGATATCGTGAGGAAACAGGCATGTCCTAGAACCAAAAATTCAAAGACATGTGACATCTACCAACCCACACTGGCCTCGCGTGGTAGATTACTACTCACTCGCTCTCCTATGAGAGCGAGTGACTGCTCCACACAGTGGGCCTCCTCTACAGAGAGGAGGCCTGTGTCCCAGCAGTGGGAACATTATAGGCTGATTATTCGATGCGGTCAATTAAGAGTCGTCTTGTATACTTTATTGTACATTAAGACGCAAAGTAGGTAACGTGCATTCCACAACGCTATTATAATCTAACAAATCGAATCACAACACATAGCATAAACGTTTATAAAAGGAAAAACTACATTTAAACTTGATAGATAAATAGAAACAAACAAAGTAGCACGTTGACAACATTAAAAAGAGTTTTACCAACCAGTTCTAAAATTACGAAAACACAAGTAAAACTTTTGGGTTTTACCGATGTTAATAAAATCACTATACTTAACCTAAATACTTGAGAACTGTTACGACCCAACAGTCATTAACTTTCGTCAACTCTAACGGAGTAGAACAACACGAAATGCTTAGTCAGTGGTCATGCATGTTTTAGTGACTCCAAAATTCGAGCCCATCCCTTCCCAGCTCCCGTAGATGTTAGGCTACTAAGTGATAGCTCCTAGTACAGTCAGGAGTATCCATCAGTGTCACTAAGGTAATTAATTTAGGCCTGCTAACTGACACCTTCTCCCTTTGCGAACCGTTATGATCAAGTTAAGGTTAGAAACGAATGACACTTTATGCAAACAGAACTTACCATATGATGTTTGATATTTTATAAAGCGTGAGTAGGATAGCATTGTTACTAAAGTATCACATTAACTGTGCTCGGGTGCTGCTGAATATTAGTGCTCGTGCATACGAGCGGCGCTAGCCAAAAGCTGAGGCGAAGGAGGCAGCGGCTGCAGTTGCTTCTGCAGTTGACGTGACGCGTGGCGCTCGTGTGTATGCACACCAAGAGATAAATATAAGGTCGAACCAAGACTACTCAAGATACTCGCGTAATTTGTTTTTTGTAGATCACATTATATTTTAATTTGCATAAGTATGCTCATTCAATAAGTATTATTATGTAAGTATGACTATTATTAATGTTGTAATCGTTTAGACTTCCAGCAATTCCGCCTCTCGTTTTTCTAACAAATATTTTTTTCTAAGATTGTTTCCACATTATAGATTGATGAATAGTTAGTAGGTATTAATTTTTTCGGTCGTGCCCAGCTATTAGATAACATAACGCAACTGCATGGTGAACACGTAATTGGGGGTGACGTCAGTGAGGCCAGTGCCGGAGTCACGGATGCTCCCAACCTGAGGACGACTGGTGCTCGTCACGACTATACGCTCTGCCAATCATCAGCAGCAGGAAACGATATACCTGCTTCTGATTACGATAATAGGTGTGAGATATTGAATTAAAGATGAAGTTTTGTAGAAAAAACTATGAAGAGGTGGTCTAGGAAAACGATATTTAGGCAAATGGTAAATGAGATTTTGGCATTTGTACTTTATTGTATTTATTGCCATAACATTACAACTTTGTCTTCAATTTTAAAGTACTTACTTTTATTTATTTAATACTTCAAGCACACAAATGTACAGAGGCGGACTTAATGCCATAGGCATGTTCTACCGGTCAACGTTTGGGTGATGCAGAGACAAATAGTGAACAACATTATAATTTTTGGTTATTTTCCATTTGTACATTAGACATTGGGTCTTTGTTTGTCAATCACCGGCAAAGAATAACAATACTTGTACCAAAGTAATCAGTGATTCAAATTCAAAACACATAAATGTAAATTTGAAGTTTTTCAATGGGTTGAACAAACTATCATGGACGTTCTTATCAGAAAAAGCGCCATTAGGAATACATCGCAATTTCAAATAGAAAATAAATTCGGCAAATTATAGCAATCATCATTATTTTCATTACGAAAGTTTGTATAATAGCTTTTTATAAAGTCTAAGTTCCAAGTTTTTTGTCCTTTCGGGTTTCAGATGATTAGTTTTTAAATATTGGCATTCGTTCCAGAAATAAAACGTTTAAAACTAAAACTTTCCGAGAAATTGGGACCAGCTTAGTCAATTATTGTGCGAAGGTTCCATTGTAAGATAACGCCATCGCAAGGAAAATGTCGTCGGGTTTCTTTTTGTTATTATATTGACACCAGATAAGGAGAAAAATATTTCGATCTTTCCAAATAAATAGTAACGTTAATCTCGGAAATAAGAATGAACGTCTCTACGGAACGCACTTCACGTCACAAAGCTTTAACTTGCTTATTTATTTCCTAAAGATAAATCGATACGGTCTTCATACATAGTTAATGGTACCTGACTCCAAACTGCGTATTTGTCATAAAAATAATATGAGAGGGAATCCAAATACACAATAATGCATCAAAGATTTATGCTTACCATATGACCTTGTGTTCATAATTATAGATATCAATAACAATAGGTATATCGCAACTTCTATAATAAACATCGAGTATAAATACTAAACCAGTCTGCATATGATGCCCTAGTACACGTTAGATCGTCAACTGTAGGCACAATTACCCAACGATTAAACTGTCCGTTTCACGGTGTTGTGGTACCTGTGCTCTTTGTTGTCACTATAGCATAGAGGATGCGACTGTCTGCTCTTTGTCGCCTCTTCGTCTGTCTGCCAGCCTGGTAATTGCGCTAACGGAGTAATGTTATGGAGTGGCCGGACTAGTCTAATTACAGGGACACAAACAAGTTATGAAAGGAATTACCTACTCGACTATCTTCCATTATTGTGTGGCAGTCATAAGTCCAGAGTTTCTTCTCACAATCACACCTCTGCCTACTTACCAACTTAAAATAAATAAATGACAGAGTACCTAATATTCTTAAAATCGTAGTGTAATGATAATGAGGTTATACTTTGACGCTACGCTACGGCGTAGCAGCGTAGCACTATTATTATATTAGTAGCTACGGATTTTAATTTCAAGATGAGTCATTTTTATGATTTTTAATCATTTCACTATATGGAATTGTATTTGTTTAAATAAGTTAAGATATTAAAGAAGTACCTAAGATAGTTTGAGTCGCGACGTGTTTCGCAAAATGTAATGTAAAATATACGAATTCCATTGTTTGCTTACCCTGAAGCTTGAATAACTTCCAAGTAGTCCTAATGTATGTACCTAATCTAAAACAAGTGATTAGCAGCTTTGAATAATGTATCAGCACGAGTGTCGTGTAATCCGTCGGTTGCGCGCGCAAGTACCGTTCTCGTCCGAATTCCACCGCAATTCGCGTTACCTCACCCACATTTTATACAACATAATATATTCAAAAAGAAAGCAGTACAATCTGCAAAATTATAATTCTTGAACATTTATTTAGGATTTGGAACCAGTAGGTATCTAAACCTCTTGGAATGCTAAGCCGGTTGCGATCGTGTAAAATCCAGCTATGTTTAAAGGTGTGTGATGAGAATGTTTGTGATGAAAAAAAAATACCTTAAAAATGACTCACACAAGTATTTCACAAATTTTTGAAAAGGCATTTCAATATCCTTTCAAACACCCCTATTCAAAACCTGAATAAATGATAATATTTAAAAGATGAACTTCGAAATCCCAGTTTAGGATTAGCATCGGGTATTTCCTGTTCCAAGCGGCTGAGTCGCATCAGTCCACGTCCGAGCGGCGACGGTCGACGAGCGATCGCGGCGCGGGCGCAACGATGTCGGTGTCGACTCAATGGAAAGGTGACATTGACATTGGACCGCGCCGAGGCCGCTCTGCACCTGGGATACATTGAACTTGCATTTTGTTTACTAACACCACGCGGACTCATAATCAAGTCAATCATATATTTTAAAAATTCAAGCTTTGTTTAGAGTTTTGGGAATAATATTGAGAGCTTAGTAGTAGTTAGGATTTATTCAGAATTTTTACGTGTGATTTTCTTATCATCAGAATGTTTGCTTGAGGCATACTTCATATCTAAAATCAATTGAACAGCAACACAATAGTATCCTAGAAAATATATCTTAAGAGCTCTTCAACAAAGCACCCGGTTGTATAACTTCAATAGACTATATACAAACCAGTTCATAATTACTTGGCCTACGATTCGCACAAGAGCGCACTGATAAGCAGTTCCCACGGTGGCCATGCTCGCTATGAGTCAGCATCATGCAGGACAAGGCCTGGCTAGCTTGAGAAATATACCTATACGTGTTAACGACGTTCAAGTGTATAATAGCGACGTGCTGAGGAAAATATAAGGGCGTTATAGTTAGTATAATCATGTGATGTAGTGTGAGATAAATGTAACGCAAGTTTGATGTGGAGCAAGTTGTATCCTTTTGGTACTTATAGTTGGATGTGTAATATCCCCTTAACTTCTGAGTAAACCTTAGTTCAATCTATAGTATACTGAAGTAGGCTTTCGGGTTCTAAACATGTTCCTCAGATTTCTGAAAAAACAGCATATCAAAACATAGTGAAAACCACAAATATCGCTTTACCAAGCCTTTTAGCCTTTTACCAATTTACAACATGTTTTAGTATAAAAGAATATTGACGTAATTTATTTTGAACACCTGCTCATTGTGTCACAAACAGTTGCCACATAAAACACCGTATCACCGTGTTCATTGTTTTTTGTACATCAATCTTGATTGAGATAAGCCGAAGAACACACGTGGAGCCGATGACCAAGACTTCCTGATATTAATCAACAATTAATTTTAACATCGCAACCAGTTTTTGTTCAATGAGCTTACTGAATACAGCCATGAGTTATTATGATACAACGTTCAGGGAAAAACAATATTGTATAATATCCATTGATCCGTGGTGTAGATTGTGGAACAATTGAGCAGTGCAACGCCTGGCCCTGAGCTGAGGCCGAATACTACTCAATCAATGAGATAAAAACTTGAACAAAAACAAACATTCGGCATCGCTTCGATTTACGCGTGAGAACTGTCACAACTTTGTAAATTACTGGTAAATTTTTTGACAAGTATTTGTGTGGAACTGGCTTTCAGGAAACGTAGAACAATAACAAATCAATATTAATATTTTCTCTGCAGAGTGGAGGATTTGTGGATTAGGACAGATTTGATAAAGGCTACAAATATTATTGAGGAAAAGTTTTTTTTATCCTTTTAGAGAATTGTTATAAGTTCCTTTTGAGAAGAAACGGTTCTGCCGAAAAGAAAAGATCATTTTGGCGATGTCATTAACTGACTCAGTGTTTTTTTCTCGCACAACTTTTACCATGACTAAAGTAATTAAGTATTAGTAATTAAACATTTACGGCAAACTATTTTTATTGTTATGACTACAAAATCAAATTAGCAGATCATTAAGACCCGAATAAACAATTACGAATTTATAATGCAAATGCCAATAAAATATGAATTTAGTGACCGTTAGAGTGCCACTGTGGAGGTCGGGTCGTTACGTTTTAATTGATGAATTTCGTCGTTACGTTTGTACAGTTATGTCACGTCGTCACTAGTCATAGTACCAGTGACAGGTATTTGGCCGATTTAAATTCGTTTCCACAACAAACGGCGATGGAGCGAGTTCTGTGAGACTTTATGTAAATATTGGACGATGCAGAGCGAAGCTCTCGTAATTTATACAGCGGATGTTAGTACTTTCAAAGCTGGTCCCGTTAACATATTTGAATAACTCCCAAATAAATTAGTAACGACTCTTGAACTCGAGATAGAGTCATCAAATAAGAAACTTTGATGTTAATTGCAGTAACACAGCTGTAGACATTACTCACGATGTTGTGATCTCTTAAATCATGCTTATGAAATTTATAAAATGCTAGAGAGCCTCAACTCCATCATTAATGCGCGCTGTGTCGTTATTCCATGTTTTCGATGCAAGGTATGCGCCCGCGTCGTC
Source organism: Gortyna flavago (assembly GCA_963669345.1). Taxonomy (NCBI): domain Eukaryota; kingdom Metazoa; phylum Arthropoda; class Insecta; order Lepidoptera; family Noctuidae; genus Gortyna; species Gortyna flavago. Next base: position 14,920,577 of record OY770126.1, read on the forward strand.
TTGCGGTCCATCCAGCCATTCACTCCACAAAGAAAGCTCTACTCAGAACCATAATAAACGTGTCATAAAATACTGATATCAATCAAATTATTGTTACAGAGGAGCAAGCGATATGTGACGCTTAATGTCTGACCTGCTCAGCACCAGACGATCGATCGGGAACTGACTCGTGGGTGTGAGCCGTGTGACGACTAGTGTTGTGAACAAGATGCACACGATGGACACGATGGGCTACGGCCACAAGAAATACCGGCCGCCGCTGTCGCCCACCAGCTTCTACCAACACGACTATTACTCAAGACATACGACACTCCGCCCGCAGGTATGTGCCACCTATATTTTGTTAGACTATTGTGACCCGCCGCATCGGTGAAATATTATGAACGAGTTCCACACTAAAACCTTTTTCAAAAAATTCTCAAAATTATCCTAGCGTAACCCGTATCAAAATCCACCAAGAAGTTCAGAAGCTCTAAGACTACGTGTCTTAAGTTTAGCTAATTGACGCTGGTCTGCGCAAAGCACTATTATCTAATCATATCAATCATAGCTATGAATGTATAATTACATAATCCAGAGATCGTGCCCGAACATAAATCCATTCATGCTTCTAAATCCCAAATCAATATTCTAAAGTCAATTACTAGCTTGAAGCTTACCAAGTTTAAGTTTAACATGGTTGCCCCTTAAAATGTGAGATGATCGGAATAAGCGGAGCGTTATTCAATGCTTAGGGCCTTGGGTCCCGTTACCTTGTGGCCGGACAACGGTACACGACAATGATATTAAGGTGAAATAAAGCAGCTATGAATTTTGGTACGGTAACAAAAAACTCCCGGCTTTGATTTGTTTTTATAGGTTGTGATATCTGGAGAGATGAGACGAGACGATGAGACATGTTTCTGTGTGAGAACTTATAATGCTACAAAATCGTAGTCTTTTTGTTTGAAAATGAGAAGCAAAATTATGTGATATCCTAACGTTCATGTTTTGATGAGCCATTTTGAAATGTAATTTTCAGTGTCTAAGTAAACATGAAGCAACTAGCTACTTATATTTAACACATTATTTCCTCTATAGCGGAAGGTCGCGAAGATCAAAATACGTGTAATTTATCTTAATTATAGTCGTACTTAAATGTAGTGCCATAATGACACGCTACTCGTCAAGTACCGGTAGTATACTCACTCAAATTGTCATGTCTTATTATGGTCTAATCTCGTCCCTATGTCCTCGATTACAAAGATCATAATGGCGTGTATGATTTATTGTTATGTCAGAATTAATTAGAATCTGTCTTTGTGCGTAAAGACAAGAGCCAGCGAATCGTGTGACGTATATAAAATTGTCGGAAGCTTGTTCCTGAGATAAATTGAGGAGCAAATATTAAACTCAAGTTCACGATCTGTTTTTGTTGTGAATGAACTATAATTTAATTAGTGAAGCACGAAACTCAAACGACAGTTAAGCAATTGGTTATCGGCAGTGTCTATTCCCTTAACGTCGTCATTTATTCCGTCGTATTTTAGTTACCTTTATAAAAACTAATCTATATTTTTTATAAATTTGACCCGTTTTAACACACTAGCTGCGCCCCGCGATTTCACTCGCAACAGTTTCGATGTCGCAGGAATATCGGGATAAAAAGTATTCTATGTATTAATTCAAGTCATGGTCTACTCATGTGCTAAATATCATCCAAATCAGTTCAGCCGTTTTAGCGTGAAAGCGTAACAAAAATGATACAAAAAACAAATCGTTTCTCTTTATAATATTAGTTTAGAAAGGTGTATCACATTGAACCAATTTTCTAAATAATTCGTGAACCTATTCTCATGTTCAGTTTCAGTTGTTTAAATCATACATTAAATACATAAACTCAAGCCTTCTTCTTCGCTTTGGGCTAGGCAGAAACTACAGAACTCCACCTACTACAATACTTACATACCTGTTAAATCTAAATACTTTAATCTAAATATTAGGTCCTTACATATTAAACTGGCGTTTTGTACGGGAGGAATATATATTTTTTTTTTTTGAAAATTATTTAATTTATCAAAGTATGCACCGTTGTTATCTATGCACTTTTGCCATCTCATAGGTAGTTCATTGATCCCTTTACTAAAAAAACCATGGGGGCGAGAATCAATGTACTCTTTGAAGGCGGTTTGGACTGCCGCATCGGAGTTGAATTTTTTTCCTTGTAAGAAGTTGTCCAAATTCCGGAAAAAATGGTAATCTGTTAGAGCAAGGTCCGAAGAGTACGGTGGATGTCGCAGACATTCCAATTGTAGCTCATCTAACTTAGTGGTTGTTTGTTGTGCAGTGTGTGATCTTGCGTTGTCGTGAAGCAGCAGTGACCTAGAGCGATTGACCAATCTCGGTTGCTTAGCAGCTAGTTCTTCTTTCATGGTTTGCAGTTGCTGACAATAGAGATATCTGCCGTAATCGTTTGGCCAGATTTTAGAAAGCTGTAGTGAACGACACCGGCGCTAGTCCACCAAACACTCACAAGTAACTCTTTCCGAGTCAATTTTCGTTTAGGGTAGGATTTGGCTGGTTCTCCAGGGTTCAGCCATTGCGACGAGCGCTTCCGATTATCGTACAGTATCCACTTTTCATCACAAGTAATGATTCGATTTAAAATCCCTTCATTATTGTGTCGGTTGAGCAAAGTAACACAGCAGTCGACGCGTGTTAGCAAGTTCGATTCACTCAATTCATGAGGTACCCATCGTTCAAGTTTTTTTACTTTCCCGATTTGCTTCAAGTGGATTAATACAGTTTTATCACTTACCCCGAAGCCTGCAGCTATCTCTGAAGTGCTTTGTGATGGATCCGCTTTCACAATAGCCTTTAATTCTTCATTTTCCACTTTGGTCTCCGGCCGTCCACGGGGTTGATTCTGAAGGTCGAAATTTCCAGAACGAAAACGTTGAAACCAAAAACGTACCGTGCTTTCTTTGGCGACACCAGCGCCGTACACATCATTAATCCTTCGAGCTGTTTCTGCAGCATTAGTGCCACGGTAGAACTCGTACTCGTAAATATACCGATATTTCATGTTTTCCATTGTGCGGTAATAAGCGACGCCAAAGAAAAAAATAATGAGGAAAAAACAAATGAATGACTGTTTTCAAAACTCAAATGTACCAACTAAATGAATTTATAAATTTGAATTTGGAATTCTTAACCAAAGAGGAGATATTTCAGATCAAAGTGGTCAGTACGACAAAACGCTAATTTCATATGTAAGGACCTAATACTTTTTTAATTAGCTAAAAAAATCTCATATCATTCCCACACAGTTTCCTAACGCTACAGTATTTAACGGTGCATCGTTTTTGACACGAGCTCTATGAGATCGGTCGATAACAAGCTAATAATTGTTGCGTTATCGGAGGCTGCGCGGGCGCCGATCGCACGGTGTCGTTCACCGTCGATGCACTACCGTTACCTTCGGATCTATTGATCTCGTACGTACCTATCAAATTTCTTGCACTTCCTGATTACAAGGTTCTTGGGGATATCAATGGGGTTTAAAATTGATTGTTCATTCACGTTGCCAGCTGTACTGTTTGATATTCGTACACCTGTATTTTTTATTGTGAGTGGAGATTATTGAATCTAGAGGTCTACTCCCTTAGCATGATCCGAAGTCCGTAGTTTCGGCCGAAGTTACGGGGGATTCCTACTCCGTATCATATTGGGGCTCGACTCAAGAATGAATGACATCACGATTTGACAGTTGTCTCTACTCCCGATGTGTTTTAGCATGTCCGAAAAGTTTGTTACCCGGGAGTAGGTTCGCTCAGAAATACTGAATCACTTTCGGACGGACCCGTAAGTCCGATGATGGACTAAGGCCCACTCATGACAGCCTCGTTAGCATACTGAATGTGAGGGTCTTAGGTTTGATCCCCTCTTCGGGAAAAGAGTCATTGCAATGTGTTTTCCATTACGAATCTTGAAATTGCAATGTGTTTATCATTGGAGTCTGGATTTGTGCCTGGTTGATGGCATTTTAATCCTATTACATGTACTTATATTGGATACATAACTTGTGAAATGTGGATTTACTATAATACTGCCTATGTATTTATATATATATATATATTTGGGATAGAACTAATGTTGTTTCTTATACATTCGATTGGAATATTTTATTCCTGTCCACCAAGCGTTTCCACGTAGGTACCTACATTATATATCTGTATTATATATCTATTAGGGCGTCCCTCGTTCAAGTAACTAAACCAATTGTAACGGCCATTTTTCCGGGCCTACGACTTGAACCGACTTTGTCTATGAAATTAGATGTATTTTTTTATTTCTTCTTGGACTTAGCAACATGCCCTTATTTTTATACGACAGTTCAAATGAGGAGTGTTATGTTTTTGGCAATAACATAAAAAAACCTATGAACATAGTTAATAAAATAGAACATGCTTATAAATATATCAACTTATCTGTACGGATTGATCAAAGGCTGATGATCAATATCCATGAATCTTTTACAGTAGGCATTGCATTTAATACATGTATGTTCGATCGATCGTTTTTAATCGACTAATTGAGACGCGCAATCCCAAGTAAGAAATTACGCTTAATGAGAATGCAGGAGTCACCAAATGGCGGACTGCGGCCCGGATCCGGACCGCCTAAGTGTTTTGTGCGGACCGATAAATAGTAAAAATTATAACTAAAATTTAATCTAAAAACATTCAAATAAATATTTTGAGATTTAACTTGCACCAACTTTGCTCCAAAGTTCAGACAGATAGTTCAATGTGAAAAATGTAATTTTTCACTTACTTACTCTGCTATTTTTAATTACTGACATTATATTAGTTTATTACTTACTTTCAAAAAAAAAATTCTTTACATTTTATTTCATTTTTAATCCTGGTCACTAGTAATCGTCTACCAACGGACTGTAACTAATTGGTGATCCCTGGGATAGTGTATTATTATTTATTTATAAGAAACCAATTATCTCGATCTACCTTAATATAATTTGGTCACAATCCACTTACGTTATCAACAACTTAATTCGCACTTTCTATTCGAGACAAGTAGGTATCAGACTTGACAATTTATAATTTATTAACTTCAAATTGGATAAAAATCTGTTAAAAAACCGCAGTCGATTCTAAATCGATTATGACTAAAATAAATAAAAAAATAAACATAAACTATCTCATGCTCTACTGAGCTACATCGTATGACATCGTGGTTCGTCTGGTACTGCGGTGATGACTGCGACCAAGTGCGACTACGGTAACGTTGCCACTAACGGTGCGACCAAAGTACCAAACATTAATGACGCTATTAGTGAAGTTAACGAGGCAATTTAGACACGAGACAGATCCTGCACCCGAAACATTGTGTACCGTTTTGTAATAAAAAGAGTTCATAAACAATCTTCTAAAAACTGTCGTATTGTGTGAACGTGAACTCAATCCACCTTGATTAGTCTAAAAGGCATAAGCCAGAGACCGGGAAAATCCGCGATTAAAGTCTCAATATTGATGCCATGATGGTTGATTCTAAAAATATTTGCAGGCATAAGTACGAATATAATTATATTTTTGATAATTTTTTTGCCAACATCATGATGATACGGTTTTTTTTAATCGTGTAGATTATTTTGTAATTAATAATTGCGATTCAATTCTATATTAGGTGTATTGCCTGTTTACTTGATAAAAAATAAGTTTCCTTATTAGTTCTTAAGCATGATTAGATAATGGCGCCGATTCCCTTGTTCACAAACTAAACTAAATTTAAGTTCAGTGCATCTTTTTCTTTCTATTTAATTAAGAAAAGGACAGAAGATAAATATTAGTTTAGTCCTGTCAAATTAGTCAGCGCCTGACGTAAATTGACGTATTTTTAGTAGCCAATTTTTTAATCACGTCTAAACTGTCTATGGAGTATCTTAATTTGACAGGACTAAACTAATATTTATCTTCTGTCCTTTTCTTAATGAAATAGAAAGAAAAGGATGCACTGAACTTAAAGGAGATGTTTCAAAATGGGCCAGGTCTATGTACAGTAACTCAAAAAAAAGAGAAAAATCCATAGAATTCAGGAAAAATACAGATAATTCAATTAAATGTATACTGTTCTGGTAGTGAATTGATACTTATCAATTATTTTTATCGACTTTCAACATGGCGTCTCACCGATTTAGTTACTCTGTGCTTAAAAACAAGGACAATTAACCATTGATCATAGAAATAGAACTGTTAGCTGTCACAAAAGTGTCACTTTCGTCTTGTCGTCGGTCGTGATTGTGTTCGTTTTGTTTTGAGTTTCTGGAGTTCTTTTTAACAACCTCGCTTTCGTTTTTTGGATTTAATACCGTTTCTTTCCCATCTGTTTACCTAGCTTTCGTTTTTGGACTGTTACCCGGCTTGTGTTGTAAGGACTTCGACTTTCTTGTGTGGTTTCCTCCACAGAAATAAACATGTCAAACGTCATTAATCAATCAAAATGACAGTTTACCGCCATGACGGGTTTTTGTTGTGTGTTGCAATTTCAAGTGTAATTTCTTGTGTTTACCAGCAAAACAAGCCATTTTAAAGTAATTGGACAGTTGACAACTGTTTTAAATGAATTTTCCTATTTTTTTGTATAGTGTACAAGGACCTGGCCCAGGCTCCATACATTTTGAAACATCTCCTTTAGTTTAGTTTGTGAACAAGGGAATTGGCGCCAATAATGATTAGTTTAGCAGCAATCGTGCATATAACGTGGTAGATTTAGCGTCATTTTTACATCATTACCTACTCATGAAACTAGTATATTTTTTAGAAAGAAATAAAGCCATATTTTTTTTATAAAGCTTAATAAATATTTACTGTGTTTTAGACATGAAAGGAATTGGAAAGACTGTCCAACAAACAACGTAGCCGACAGTAGGAATATTACCGGCAGCTGGAACGTGTTTCAATATCTAAGGATTTTATTTTAAACCGAGACTATTTAACTTAATTTATTAAGTACGAGAACTTCTCCTATATTTTTTCTTTACCGTTAGGAACTAGATAAAGCTCACTAACCGAATCGAACGCTATTCCATGAATTATTTACATATAATGTTATGAGGTAAGAGGCGTGTGCGCACGAGCGGCGCGGGCCAGCACGCGAGATGCGCATCTTCACTCCTCCCGCACAGAAAAACCCAGGAAGCGAGCCCCGAGCTTTTAGCCGATGTTGTTAATGAATAATGATGTGTAGGCTTCCGCGTGTTCGTTTAATTGCCTCTAACGCCTTCGACGATACCCATATAGGTACAATAATAACTATTTATTTACTATTGTGTACGCACGCGCCGCTGCCGGTCGCCGCTACACCGCAGCACGCGCCACGAAGTGCAACTGTTTCAGCTATTTTACTATAATTACGCAATCATGATTAAACCATGAGCATGATTATTACATAATGAATTTATGTATTCCAAGTCGTCTGATTTAGTCTCGATTAACCTATAGTATTTGTATGCATTTTCGATCGCGTCCGGTGCTGCGGTCATCATTGTCATTCTATAAAAAGAAAGAAGGTAAAGGATGGATAAAATTAAAACAAATCAAAATAATACGTGCTATGACAAATTAATTATTGTTTGTAATCTATTTTTAGAGCTTTTATAAACTCCAGACTACTTTAAGAGTTCTGTAAGAGGCTTTGTGCGCTAGGAACTAGGTATACCTATGTATTTTAAGAAGAACGGCATCGAAGTTTCATTAACAGTTAGGTACACACGGCTACACATCAAGCTACTTATACATTTCCAGTTTTAGCTGATCTCGCATTGTATAAGTTTTTCGTGCAATCAGAAGTCAGCTTATACTGGTTATGTATAGCTTGATGTGTAGCCGTGTGTACAAGGCAATCTTAAGTTTGTTTAAAGCCAGTTCTCCGTTAATGAGAAAAATGTGTTAGTGCCATTAGTCATGGGCTAGCCTGGGAAACTCCCGCATTGTCCGAATGTCGGCTGATCGTTGAACTAGAGGTCGGGTCAGCACGGGTGTCGCACAACGGTGCCTTCCTAAACCACAACACATTTGTGTGTCAACCAACTCACTTTTCAACTTTAAATTCTCGCAGACAAGACCTGCCACCCGACACAAAAATCGGACAAAGAAACTTGTTTCCAATGAACATTTTGTCATTAACGGTCTTTACTACTTTCTCCATTATTTGCATTGATTTTAATGAGATCCGATACTAAATGCCGTTATCCAAACAATACGTACCTAGTCTAGCGTCGATAAGATGCATCGAGGTCTTAACAAGGTTGGATAAAAACGGGAAAATCTGGCCCAATTTGTAGGTTAGATGTAATAAGATAAATTGCCTTTGGTTTTTTTAACCGACTTCAAAAAAAGGGGGAGGTTCTCAATTCGGTTGAATGTTTTTTATGTAAAGTAAAAACATGGAATAAAAACCTTATTGTATAGTAAAGTGTTCCACTGAAGGGCACGCGTGCGTGTCGTTACGGCGGCGCAAAGCATGCTAATCGACCGGTATCCAGTTATATCACAATAACTTTTGTTCTGTTAACTTGAATTATGATGGTCATACGATATGATCTCTCTAATTATTTAATAATCCAGTAGTGTTAGGATAATTAAATGGGTAATTTGGAGCAAGTTACTGTTAAATAGATAATCATCATGTTGGAAAATATCAAAAACCTACTCTAGAAGTGTAAAGAACTTTGATGTGCTTTTTTAACAAGCTTGAAACTGACGATGTTGCTGCTAAAGTAGATTTCCCTTGAAAAGTCTTTTAAAGGTTCTCTGGTTACCGATCGCATTTTTTCCTTTAATGCTGCCTTTTACATCGGATCATTATATTTAACGTTTTTCAGTTCTTATTGGTGAATTTCTATTTTATTTGATAGACCTCTTTCACACGATTGACGCGATGGTCGTATAAAGTACGTGCGCGGTCCTGCGTCGAGACATCATTACGAAGAAAGTGGCGTCTTCTGCGGATGCAATACAAAATGTATTGGCGCTGCGTACAGTCACGCGCACCGACTAATATTAGACTTGGAATAGTGCATAAATAAGATAAATTGCAGCGAGATCCATAAGCGTCGAGTACCTAGGTACCTACTTGAGTGCATTTGATCGTGTGATGGATTTTCAATAGTTACTTGCGTGGGTATTTCAATTTTCATTCGTATTTCAAATTAAATGCAAGCCCCTTTGATATACTACTAGATTATATCTAGCTAAATCACGTACCTAAGACGACGGATCTAGAAGAGTCCTTTCAGTTTTATTAAGTTAACCGAAGAACATTAATTTGTCTGCAAATTCCATCTATGCATGGGAGAACCGTCGTTAATCAGACATTCTATGAATTCTTAGATAAGAATCTTTATTATCTAGTTAGTTGATTCAGCGGAAATCATGCTTTTCTTGTCTTGACTAGTTAGTTTAACTTTGTGTTCGTCAAAAGATAATAGAGCAATTAAAATGAAGAAAATGTTTTTCGTCTATGTGAATTTTGTACAAAGCGCATTCGGGTTGGTGACCGCGCACTAAAACTTTTTGCTCACAAAGTTAATTTATTGTAACCCATAAAATAAAGTATTTTATTCTTAAAAGAACGAATCGAAACTAGGGCCCGATTGCAACACAAATCACTAAATACGTGTAGCGCTAAACGTATTTAAAACATCATTCTGTCACTGTCAACTTCAGCACGACGCGATGTTTTAAATTCGTTTAGTGTTAAATGTATTTTCTGATTTGTGGCGTAAGCGGGCCTTACAGTTTATATTTTTATCATTTTCCATTGATTTCCAGTAAAAGGTAAGAGTACATAGTTAGTATGAATATCTTATTTGTTGCCAGGACATTATGCTCGCATCTATAAAAAATACAGAAATAATGTTCGTATAAAAATATAACGTTTTAAAAAGGAACTACTAGGTCCTACGCGCGCACTATCGGAACATCTCCAAAGCGTGCACCCGCAGCGCATCCTGCACTTATTGCCGCCATTTTCTTTTTGCGTGTTCACTAAACTTTAGTCGCGTAAAATTGCATCCGACGACGTGAATCACTTTTATGTAACTTTTTTTGTGCTTTTTCGTAAAATATTAATGCAACAGGGTATTTTTGATATCGTAGTGGACGAGTAGTTTTCTTGAAAAAATCTTTAATTAAGACTTATGTTATGAAAGCTATCTCCTGATTTTTTTAATACAATATTTTAATTCATGTCGTATTTAAATAGTCAAGTCATCATGCCAACAAATGTTAATTAACAATACACTTGTTGGCAAGATGACTTGACTATACAATACTTGACTATAAATGTGCAGCAGTGTCGGATGCGTGTGTTGGTATTTTGTTGTCGTTATGCTGTGTTACGTGTAGTGGAGAGGTTTGCCTTGCACTTGGCTGGCGGCCGCGGCGCCCGCGCAGCCGCGTCTTCAGTGCAACACCCGCCAAGCCCGTTCACACTGCCTCGAATCGGGTCAACAGATAAAATGCCGACGCGGGCCGGTTTTATAACTAGTTGCTATTCACCTATGCCATAACTATTTATTTAAAACGTCTGAATTATTGGACAAAAAATACCGTATCTAAACGGAATTCACTGTTAGACGATAACCTAGCGGATGTTCCGACATGTTTGTTAAAAGATATTTATGAATTAGTGTTATCTGATCAGAATAATGAATTGATTTAGCGTGACCTTAATTGATACCCAAGAGTTAATGTTTTATCTTTATTGTTTTCATTTGTGAATTTACTAGTTAACCCGTGTTATTTTATTTTTGTCTAAAGTCGTAAGTTCTGTAAAAGACAGTAAAGCGCAAAGATCCGTTTACTCTTGCTCGGAAAGCCATAAACTATATCCTAATAGGGTTCCCATTGCGCTCAGAAACACTAATCTGATGTGCGATAATGTGAAGTTACTCGCCTTTTTATCGCAGAAACTCGTTAAGAGTTTATATTTAGCGCTAGTGTTACCTGCCAACCAGTCGCGCATCCAGACTTGTTTACAGCAACCCCCTTCGTGTTCCATTCCTAGGTTTTTAAATCATACTGGGAGCGCATAAAAGGTGCATCTGCTGCTCGTTATTCAGTCACAAATGTACCGTATTCGCATCAATTCTATCGCTCGTCATTTATTTATTTTAGCGATAATCTATGAACGAGGAGGCAGAGTGCATTAGATCAACTTCCCACACGGGGCGTATAAATGGGACGCCAAACTGCTTCTTGTGGCGTGTGTGGCTTTAAATGTTATTCATCATAACTATCTAGAAATCCATTAATAGTTATCATGAATCTATTGTTTTTCTCCATACTAAAGGATCAAGTCGTATTCATCCCTCATATATAAATATCATCAATCATGTCTTCGCATCAGCTCAACTAAGTAAGCTTGGTAAGCTCCGCAAGTTTGCACAGTACCTACCTATAATACACAAGTTATCAGTTGTGTGCTATACAAAATGATTATTATAAATAGCAGTGAGGCAGAAAGTGGTCGTCAGCACTCAGCAGTGGGTCAGTGGGTCCAGTCGTCCACCTTTCTCCTTCAAGAACAAAAAGTATGTATTTCCAGCTGATTCGTGATACTGATTCATTCATCGGAGAAACACTAAAAGAAAGTTTTGTTATCGTAATACATTGTTCGCTTGTTTTTTACGACTGTTAAAAGTGCGGAAGTAATAAAGTCTGCGACAGATATACACCACACACTATTATTGCCATCGTTTGTAGAAATTTCTAGGCAGGTAATTACTTTTGCAAATTCTAAACGTAGAGTTCTCGCTTCTGAAGTTACTTGAAAATTACTTACATTGTATGAAGAAAATTAATAAATATTCGAAAGTGAACTCGAATATATACTTGTTTATTGAAATATTGCCCTTTTACCCAATTTCATCTCTCACTTGACAAAACATTATTGTTTGCAGAAAAAACTAATAGATTGTGACTATTGCTCTAGGACTGGTTGTAGCTATTTAGGTAGTATGTTTCAGGCGAGTGCACAGGACTATGTTCAAAAATAATTTCCGGAAGATATAGAAACCCTTCTAATCATTAGTGAGTTGGATTTGTGATAGTATCTAAATACAATACCTACGTGATTTTAGAAACTAGATTGGTCCAATTGTGGGGCGTTTGTATCAAGTTAAGCGAATCGAGGCTTCTCGGCCGCGAATGCTAATGGTAGTAAGAGCCACGGGACCTCGCCAAGCATGCAGGCATTACGCGCAGTGTCGCATTATAATCATAGTGTATCGGGGGTACTTGGAAATAAACTAACCATTATTGCAGATACAATGGGGAAAACGAAGCTAAAAATACAAATGATCACAAAAAGTTTTGTCTTAGAAACCATATGATGGGAATAAAAATAAACATGCTTCAGATAAAATTTTCAACCCCAAAAAGCAATAAATAAATGTGAAAGTTTTTAAGATTACGCTAATTATTTCTGACATTTTCCTGATTTAATTATATGATGAATGAAGGTAGAAAAGAAACAAGGAAATAAACTGCTCCTACCTAAAACGAGTTCCAAAATTGCCTTAAATATTATAACGAAAAAATCTCTGGAAGGTCTGAAAGATGATTAGGTATAATAACGTTTGATGAACCGACGATTATGGAAGACCTCACTCGAATTCATAGCTAAGCTATTGAAGGAGGCAAAAACGTAATTGCAACGTTCTAGCGAAACAGCTATTCATCAGGAGATAGATACCCAGTGGGCTGATATATAGATGTTTGCGGTAACTGACCTCCGAAGTTAAGAGGAGCCACAGTCTTAGACGGTAACAAAGAATAACATTCAGAACAAGCATTGTCTACAGCAAACGGGGCTAACTCAATTTAATGACACATGAAAAAATACTGCTGTTTTGAGTAGAACTTCAGATGTTTTCTGTACTAAGAAACTTTTAGTATGAAAAACAAATACTGACATTACGTTCAGTGTAAGTTCAGTTAAGACTAAAAAGGGTAAAACCTTTTGAGTTAGTTTAGTGCAGTGTGAGTGAACTTTAAACAACAATGCAAGTGCTGACTATTATACAGAACACGTGAATCAAGTGTCTTTCCCTTAACATTAACAAAAAAGACGTTATTGGACGATTTCTTAATATTATAGTTACTTAGCAGTTTAAGTTATATTTAAATTACTTATTAGCTAATAGGCTAGATGTGAACGAAGTACCACCTACTGTGATACCTTGTACCTTATAATAATTAAAAAAAAATACGTTCAGTTTGACTAATTTGATCGACCTATCTTCTGGAAATTAACTTCTGTGTTTAAAGGTAAAGACAAAAATGCTGCGACATTTCTTGAACATAGCCTGAATCATTCTGATCGGCTAGCAACCGTAGGAAACAGTTTTTTTTTTTAATTTGATTTAATTCAAACTGCTTTGATTTAAAGCAAACAGAAAATAACTTAGTTAACGAAGCATTTGTGTATCCATAAGAACTTTCAGACGAAAGATATTCAATGGATATAATTGTCAGTCCGGTCCGGGTAGGCGGATAATCTTCACAAGTAACGTAGGGGCTCAGAAAATTGTATTAGCGATAAATATATACCTAAGCGACGGTTGGCACTGCAAGGCTTTTGACCTGAGCGAGTTCAACGATCGCTGCGACGTGGCTAGACCGGCCTGGACCATGCTAATTACCTGTTATTTCGAGTTTTTACTTAATAGAATTGAATTACTTAACCCTTTATTTGACACGTAAGTATCACTTTTGCTTCCTAAAGATTGGTAGGACCACCAGTCGTGACGAGTTTATCGAAGTCACATCTGGGTCAAATAATTAACTGAACAGCTTACCCATATCTTACCCCACTCAAGCATCGGTTACGTGCTCGTGGGTTTCATTACAAACCAGCTCCTTACTGTAGGATACGGGAGACCTTACTTAAACTTGCTTTAGAAGATAACGCTAGTATTTCGCTCGTGTTTTTTTTTTCCAATTCTTAAAAGTAGAAAAACACAACCGCAGTAGTAGCATTGTTTACCTTTGAAACAATCTACACTTAGAGAGGTATGTAAATAAAAAAGTTGTCCAGCGGTCACACGTCATTTGCACCAAATCATTGAGTTCCTTGTCATCGCAGGAACATGCATACCAATTCCAAGTTAGAGCTGTGGTGTTATTCTGAAAACATCTCACCGTGTAAAGGAAGGTGAAGTAAGCCTTAATTCCACCTGCCGATCTTTTCTGTAAAAATCTTACCGAAAACTTAAGTGAAGTGAGTGATCCGAAGCTACGGATTGACTTCTCACTTTAAGAACACTTCACCGTTTGAATTCGTGAATTTTATTATCGGCTGATGCTAGATATTGACACTATTGACAGTTCACTGCACCTAAGATGAGATTTCTGCAGTGAGATTTCTACAGAACAACACTCTCAAAGTCCCTGGGATAGGTTATAATAATTACAGACGATCAGTTGATCGGGCATGTATGCACACCGGCCGGTTTTAGTGCCAACCGGTTATTTATTCATCGGAAAGTAGGTTTCATGATTCTAATAACGTTTTTAATTAGTAAACAGCATACCAAACTGCGGTGTACAGTTACTAGTTAAATTCAATGTTTGACATTATTTTTCCTTTTTAATTTTCCCCTAAATCGTACAAGTTTATGATCTACTGGAATAAAGATGACGTTCTGTGTAACCGTAGGTGATCGAACCCATGAACTGACTGTACCTTACGCGTTCATCCGAATTTTCCTGTTTTGAATCAATTTTAGATGGTCAAATTAGTATTTAGGTTCGCGAACCCAAATACACCCTTACCGAACCACTACCGAATACATCCTTGTTTAGGGAAATTAACGGTTCAAAACACGATAAATTGTAATTTGCTCGATAAAAAAAACCGAAACAGTGTCGATTTCAAAACCATTTTTCATTTCATTTAGTAATTACAGCAATCAATCTGATGAGCAATTCACTGGCATCTTGAGCTTAGAGGATATCAGAGTTCTACCCTAATGAAATCGCTTCAATATTCTGGAATTCGTTCTAGCATTTTCATATAAAATCACATACATACATTCCTTTCTTCTTCTTATTTTACACAAAGAACACGAATATTTATTAGTTACCATAAATGTACGAGGTAATTACTGGTCCTTCTATTGGATGGACTTTATATGGGCCCACTTGGGATGCAGGTGTACTTTATTTCGAACAGAACGCAAAGAACATCGACATGACTCTAATGCATTATGCCCTCTTCATGCTCATACCTTAATGCCGTCTTTTCAGACAACGTAAATCCAAAATTACATTTATTTCAATTACGTTGGCTTATTGAAAATTAAACAACATTATTCCATGAGCTAACCAATACTTTCCATGAAATTACTAATTTTCTCAAGGGACTAGGTCACTCAGCTATCGTTCAGCCCAAAAGCAAACACTTTTCTAATTTGATCTGACGAGTACCGTATGTATTAAAATATAGCTAAACCTACTCCATTTATTAAAGCATTTGTAGAGTAACGGTCAAATAACGACAGTTATCTGCCACAATCAGTTAACCAGTGTTTATCGAATCCTTACTAAACGAACAAATAAATTCATATCGAACTAACACCCTGTAATAAAACAAGTCAACTTAAAGTTTTTATTAACATGACCCATAACATTGCCTACGTAACACATGAGAAATAATTGCAGGTTTAATCTCATAATAGAAGTATAATTATTGTAATGCAACTTTTAATAACCACTAAACAATGAAGAAAATTATTCAGAGATTACGAAATTCTCATGAAATAATATTCTTTAATTATAAATTCAAGCACCTCCAAATGAATTTGTGTCATTTCAGACAGTTCATTATGAGTAAATTAATGGAATATAATTACAAGAAGGGATACGGTTTTATAAGGATTGATAAGTCATCATAACAGTTTTGGATGAAGCTAGAACCAATCCAATTTCGCCACCAAAATCGCAAATCCATTATAAGCAAGTCATCCTGGAGCGCGCCAATTTTAATAGGTATCTACACCCATTTATCACTCGGTAATGAGCCACTAAACATGATGGATTGCAACACTAATCACGACGTTTCTGATCTTCACCGAAACATTTGTTATAAAATCTCATAATTAATGAAAATCTGTCAATGAACCTCGTGACTCACATTTCATTAAGTTTTTTTCTGTTCTTACATAATAACCACAAAATTGTAAATTATCAAGGCTCTGGTTAAGGAAGCTGTGTTTGTGATCACGCTGCATATTTATTCAAATATTCATGTTCGTGATTTACAAAGTAAAGTTGGGAATTTATACATAATTATGTTAGTTTATTTCACATGTAAAATTAATCATTGCTGAGTATAATTCACCAGAAGCTGAACATAGTTTATACCGGAAAACTCAGAGTTAATTCGTTTGAAACGAGCAGCCGCCAAATATTTATATAAAATATAATTATGAAGTCGTGAAGCTCGAGTGAGCTTTTTTGGAGCTGGAAAATTGTAATATTATTTAAATATTGTAAATATTGTAAAAATAATATTAAAATCAAGGTGTGTGTAAATGAGATGGAAAGTATTTAATTGTCTCGTAGATAGTCAGAAGTGCCTAAATGTAGAATCTCCTTATAGGTACAAAGCGACCGTTTAAGACGCGGTCAGTGTGTCGTGATGACGACATCTCCGACCGAGTTTGTCTTATGTAGGAATGCCTATGCCACTGTGGACATAGGCATATCTATACTTACTACTAGGTATATAGCTCTGTAGCTATGAGGCTTAATCAACCTAGAACTGTTACCCATTAATTTTAAATATTCAAATCCCTCATCTAAACGATCTCGTCAACAAAAAACCTGTACATATTATTTTGCTACATTCATTCAATAAGATCTGTCACATAATTATAATTTTCAAATGAAAAAATGTTTTTTTTTTCTTTGCATTTACCTACTTACTACTAATTAAAAAGTAAATTTTTCCCTATTTTTTACTATCAACAAAATAAATGGTACCTGTCAAATTTAAAGCATTTCATGTAATAAATACATCTCTTAACTTAACTCAAACTTATTTCCCAGGACTACGACATCCGTTACTTTTCATACGCTTGTATATTTAAAGATATTCAAGCATTTCTTTAAGTGCTACCCGTGGGAGGACTCGTGGGTGAGTGACCGAGTCCTTGACCCACACTGACTCACGGTCTAGTCCTCCGCCCTCCAACTATGTCCATTCATTAGACCAGAGACCACGGAGAAAGTTTTACACTGATGACTTTCTTTCGTAATAGACCTCTATGACACGCGCGAAGAGATTTATAATGTTTTCATAAAAGAGTGTTTTGTGTTATGAATAGTAATTGTAATTTATACGTGGCTCTCAAAGACAAGCTTTTCTCGTATACTCTTCGACGATGAATTTACCGTAGTTGTTTCTATTTATTTTATGTATATCAAACTGATACTATGCAAATGTAATGTGTAAGGCATAAACATCATTTTTGATAAAGCTTTCGATGGGATTTATATACAATTTAGATAGTAAACCTGCTTGATATGAATGTAGCTAAAGCATTTAAGTACATTACCTATTGCCTCTATTTTCAATTCTTGTCAATTTTCATTCATCTTTATTCATCCGCACTAAAACATAAATAACCTGTTCCATGCATTTTGACAGCGTAGCAGTTGCACTTTTGTAGTCAAACAATTAATTTTTTTATTAATAATAGACGATAAATTTCAACACAGGGAAGATCAGAATCATGTATGAATCCATGGTATCAGGTTGTGCGTTGATGTCCCCGCCACCTTGTATATCAAAAGAAAAATCTTATCTTCAAAACTTTTGTAAAATTAATATACAATAGATGTAATCTTCAAATTATTGTTTTAAATCTGTCCTATTTTATACTTTTTATTTGTCATCATTCTGGGTTACATTATTAAGAAAATGCAAATATTGTTACTTATACTAGTTTTAAGTTTTCATAATGTAACTGTTTGATGTTGCTCTTAATAAAAATAAAAAACAAACAATCAATACAAATATTCAAATTAATTTCATACGACATGCATGCTTTTGGAATTATGCAAAAAAAATGCAAACCGTTGTTTACGAGCACTGTCAAGTTATGAGTTAATTACATAAGCGCGTATGTCATACTTAGTTTTTGTGAGCATGTGCGAGACACAGTGATGATGCAGTACACACACACACGTAATTAGTAATCACTTGTTCACTGTTTCTTAGCTATTAGTTCCGCACCTCTTATTTGATTCACTTTACAACGGTAAAGTTCTTCCAACAATCATTTGCGCTCCGATATTCGTAATTATAAGGTTCTTGATTAATCAATTCATAAATTGTTAGATTTCTTTTAATGCCTTTTTATCTGAAGAGGCTTTAATTACATGTAGTGAGGCAAGTAATATCTACAAGCTAATGCTGTGAGCTTTTTAAAAACATTTATTTAACTAGGTAAAACGGGTTAGAAGCGTTATGACTACCTCTCGATAAGACTAAATAGCAGATATGACTAGTTCGCTGTAGGACTTAATCTCGATATGACTAGATCGCTGTAAAACTAATTAGCTGTTTGACTACATATGCATAAGTCCTGTTATCAAAATGACTCATTATCGATATGACGTACAATCGTATCTAAAAGTGGCATTGTATAGGAACTTCATGGAGTACCTACTTAGCTTTACTAAAGATATGATTAAGAAAGACTTTTTGATTGCCGATTTTGAATTACCAACAGATGATAAAATGCTTGTATTCTCATCACGATTTTCCAAAAGGAATATGAAAATTTATGCAGATCAAGAAAAGGTTTTTTTTGGTGACGGAACCTTTAAAAGTGCACCCAGGCCTTTCTATCAATTGTTCTCCATTCACGTAGACATTGATAGCTCGGAAGAGACGATAAATATATTTCCCGTCTTGTATTATGCTCTCTTACCAAATAAACGCGAAACAACTTATTTCGCTTTATTTACAATTATTTCGCTTTATTTACAATAATACGTGATGTGCTTAAAGTACATATTAAACATTTTAAATGTGATAACGAATTGGGACTCATCAATGCATTTAGGACTGTATCCGAATGCTAAAGTTACAGGATGTTTTTACCATTACAATAAATCGGTGTGGAAAAAGGCGAACGATATTGGTTTGACGAAATCTCAAGAAGGACAATACATCACTAGAATTACTGCTAATTTGCCGCTCTTGCCTTCATCTTATATACAAGACGGATGGTCTGCTATTGTACAATGTTCAACGCAATCACCTGAAATGAATGCATTCGCAAGCTACTTTTGCAGGCAATGGCTAAAGAATCCTTTGCTTATTTCCTGTGCAAAACAAAAGCACAGAATCAATAATAAATTAGAGGCATGGGCATCGCCGCCTTAATGTGCGCATGCAGCACAAACCAACATTGTTACAATTTTTATTTTATTTAAAAAAATGAGGCACGTTTTCAAGATAAAAAAAATGAAAATTCTCTGTTTGAACCGAACAACAAAAGAAAAAACACCATATTATTCAATGGCAAGTATCAAAGAGAATTAAATAAACTTGAGACGAAGGAGATTACGCCCCTGTCTTTTTTAAAAAACGTTAGCGATTTAAAGCGTAACTTTAAATAAATAAATAATTATGTTACAATGAACTGCTTTCATTTTAAGTATTTTAGTATAGGTACCAAGGAAAAAAAACTTAATGCTATAACTCGATAACTGTACTCCAAAAAACAAACGAAAATATAGTCGTTACGCTATCTGGCCTTATTGCGATCTAGTCCAAACACGATATAGTCCTAACAAGATCTAGTCATATCGAGATTAAGTCCTATAGCGAACTAGTCATATCTGCTATTTAGTCTTATCGAGAGGTAGTCATAACTTCTAACCCGTAATTATTTAGGTAACTATTGCATTATAATTATAAACCAAGATCTTGCCATTAGTTTGCCTAGCAGCTTTTTGTAATATCGTTCCAACCGATTTTGAACCCCAATTACAAATGCAACTGTAAGAAATAAACTCTGAACAGCAATCCATGCAAAGAAATATACAGCATACAAAAAATTTATAAAGAATCATTCGATTATTACTACCAAAATCAAACTCCAAAAAAAAAACTTTTGCAGACACTGTAGCAACCTCTTTGGTCCGTGTCTAGACGGCCGGATTAATACACAATTTCTTATTATCAATGTATTACAGAAGAAAAAGAAAACTATTGTATTGAGATCAAGAAGATAATTGAACATCAGCCACGTTATCTATGGTAACCCGAGTTTCGTCATTAGATTCGTAATATAAGTATTTGAATATCATTTGAATTAATGACAGAGGTTAACGTATCACTGACAAGATGCCTGCCATATACCTACAAAAGAAGTCTGGTATCATTGCCTTAACACAACACTTAACAGGTCAACTACCAAGTCTCCTACTTGAATAAACAGGTTTGATTATTTAAAAATCAACAATAGAATCAAGTGTTTAGGTAGGTTTTCCAATAAATGCTTAAAAGTAGGTGTACAAGGAATATGCTAAAAATATAATGATCAAATAGGTACTTAAAAAGCTTTTGAACTGCGGTAAGTATTTTCGTGATGACTCAAAGTTATGTTATGTTCATCAACCTGAAGGTGTTTTCGCTGCTTTTCATAGTATATTAGTTAAGTACTTAACTATTAGATTTAGAAACATTGTGTAACATTCAAAAACCTATTGTCCTTTTCATCAGGAGAGAAACTGTGGAAATTCAAGACTATAATTATAATTCTTTTAATCCATATTTATTTACAGGGTTTTTTCTATAAAAAATATGCCACCCCGATTATTGAAGTAACTAATCTACCTGCAACCTTGTACGGCTTGTACCCATAATAATAATATGATAAAGTGTTCTGGCCTTATTTATCAAAACTATGACACATGCTAATATTCTCTGCAAAAGCCATAAGTACCTACTCATCATAACTCATTACAATGCGTAAGTAAGAATGCTACGAAAAGAATGAGATAACGTCGCGCGGTGTTGTGGTTGTATCAGCGCTGCGCAGGCGACGCGGATGCGACGCCGCCGCCGCCGCCGTCAGCATGACGTAGATAGTCCCGTTAGCCGACACACTACGCGCTACTCAGCTGCGTTCCTATCCTGCTTTCTATTTTAAATCCTTGCGGCCATGATTAACTTCATTAACTTGTTGTATTTTGTTTATGCAGGTACCTTCATAATGTTCTTGCGTTTTTACGGATTTAGTAGAGATTGAAGCTACAGATTAGCTGCGGTTCATCGAAGCACCTGTATAGTTCTCGTTTATAAAGTTCTGTTGCAAATTATGTAAACATTACTTGTAGCGTTTTACCAAAAACCATTTTTAGAGTTCCGTACCCAAAGAGTAAAAACGGGACCCTATTAGTAAGAATCCACCGTCCGTCTGTCCGTCTGTCACCAGGCTGTATCTCATGAACCGTGATAGCTAGACAGTTGAAATTTTCACAGAATGTGTATTTCTGTTGCCACTATAACAACAAAGTTAAATGTTGTATGGTGGGACGGAACCCTTCGTGTGGGAGTCCAACTCGCACTTGGCCGGTTTTTCATTCCAATTTAAACCAATATAAATACAAATTCTTTCAGAAAAAAATTCCCCGGAAATAAAAAATAATGTTTTGTGGGATCCAACGGCAAAAATATTAAACTGGGATTCAAAAGTGGGATCCAACGAGAATATATCACGATTTCCCTCGTGACTTCTAAATTTGATAAGTAGTGACAAAGTAGTAACTGGCGCTGTTATACTTTTGCTCCTTTATATTATTTCTAGATTAGAGTAGTAGTGTCAGATGACAGAAAATCAATATATCTAACCACCAGAGGACTACTACTACTAGAGGTACCAGACGGGTCGCCGTATGGTACCTCTAGGTACCTACCTACCTCGCCTCGTGTGTAGCTACATGGTCCACAACAAGACCAATTAGAACAACAACAAGTAAGAAATGTTTCTCTCCATTTCTCGTAAACCTAGTAAATTGCTTGCCACTAGTCTCTACGCAGATAGGTAAAGTATTTGGTGGATGTTTATCCAACATCAAACCTTCAGATACATGTTTGAATAATGCAGTTATCTCAATTTTATAAGACAGACTTAGGTACATAGGTATACATGGACATAAGATTCCTTAACTCTTTGCATGTCGAGCGTACAACATGTGTACTGATAATAATATTTCTGTTGTGTCTGCTAATTAGACGCGACGGGTTAAAGGTGTCATTCAAAGTTTATAATGAACAGGTACTAGCCTTTATGATGTACAGTTTCAAATTACCGGAAACTTTGGTAACTTGTCCTGTTTGCTGTTGTATATTCAAAAGTTCTACTCGTACAATGGCTACGCGTTTGTAATCACAATATTGAGTTTGTTCAGGCTCGGCCTTCGGACACAATAACCAATATTAACTTGTTCGATGTTTACAGGTCACTCCTGAATATGAAATATGCGAATAATTGAATTACTTCAGACGCGTAATTCGATCTACAGGCATCATTCTGAATGTTTATGTGAGCACATCACTTTACAAAAACACGCTAGTAGAGGCCTACCTACTGAAGGTTTTACGTCAAAATACTGATATTATATGTTTTCGTCTAGACTTATGGATAGCTTGCCGCTCAAAATTAGGCAATACATTCCCGTCAAATTCTTACGAGTATGACACATACAAGGAATGCTCCACTTACCGCTAGACGACATTCTTTTATATGATTACACGCAAGTAGTCGGATGGTACAAAATCGATCAAGGTGATGACAAACACAAGATTTATATAGTTACTTCTTGCTGTCCATAAAAGTGGAATGATACGATGTGGACGGAGGCGGAATGCCGCGGGCGATCTGGAATCAACTCGTCATTACTTCAATCGAGTGTTATCGTAGCCGAAGAGTGCGATCTGCGACGGTTCGCTCTGCATTCCTCACTTTATGGCCACGTTCCTTCATCATTACATCCATAGATGTAAAGAATGCGTGTAACACACAATGAAACACCTGATAATATGACAAAACTTACTGTTTTGTTTGTTCTAGTGTGAAAGTTTGAAATTCATTAAGTTTTCAAGAAAAGTCAAGAAATCATCAGTATTTCTAGAATTATTTACCTAACTTAGTAATACCTAGACCTATTCTATTCGCCATATTATTGCCTGCTTCCCTTGGCGAGGCTTCACAGAACTCTACAGTTACAGTACCTACCCATAAACGAGCAATAAGTTTGCGGCGAGCAAAGTTAACGTTCTGAACCACATGAATGACTAGTACTACGACAAAACTACTGACTTCCTCCTATTTTAGCCTATTTTCCATATCAAAGTTATGATCGAGAATAGAAATGTACATAGTTATGACGATAGTTGACTACGTGATACTGTTAGGTACTAATATTCCTTCTTAAAAGTACCTCTATATGTCTTACGTTAATATAACATTAATACACGAAAAGCAAGTTTAATAAAATTTAAATTCATTTATGTAAATATGTATAAATTAAAGTCGCTTTTCATATCTGGTGTGAAGAAAGCGTTCTTCTAAACTGCAACGGATTTTGATGCGGTTTCAACAATCATTTATATTTTAGATAAAACATTAATGTTAAACTTACACATAATTATAATAAAAAAATCTTATGTTTTGTCAATTCGTAAAAACCGTGCGAATCTGGGACGGGTCGCTAGTTCTAATAAGATGGTAATAGATATTTTTAGGAAACCAGTTAAATGTTTATTACCATTACGAAGATCGAAAGATTTAAACTGAAAATTTTGTATCGGAGCTAAAAGTTGGTATTGAATATGAAGAAAGTAGCGATTGCCAATAGGTATGCAGTTTACGAGAACGCTTTTCAAGATAGCTCGAAGCGAAATTGCTCTCAACAACAATGACACTTTCATTATTTGACAATAGTCGGCCACCGGGCGCCAACATTTCTGAGAAACCGTCGTTTTGCACAGCACTCTAGCCCTTAATGAGCTCAGCTTTCAAATCTATGGCCAGCCAATAAGGATACAATGGAAACATCTCAACGAGAAGCGAAAGAAACAAAGTCATTTGAGATAGAGAAATTCTCTCGAGTCAATGAAGAGGAAATTGCACGCGTCTCAAGACTAGGCTTAGTCTTGAGACGCGTGCAATTTCCTCTTCATTATTAATAGCAACGAGGTGATCCAGCAGAGAACCAAAGTTGTCGACATAGCTCACAGAATAAGCAAGCTGAAGTGGCAATGGGCCGGCCATATTAGCCATAGAACCGATGACCGTTGGGGTAGACGTGTTCTTGAGGGGAGACCGCGAATCGGTAAACGTAAGGTGGGACGCCCTCAAGCTAGGTAGGGCGACGATCTTCGCAGGATGGCTGGTAGCAGCTGGATGAGAGTTGTCAAAAATCGAGTTGAATGGCGTGCAATAGGAGAGGCCTATGTCCAGCAGTGGACTGTTATAAGCTGATGATGATAAGCGTCTACTGCCTTAGACGTTAGACCACATTTGAATATTTCGGCGAGGCGTTCACGCAAGATATTCGATGTATATATACATCACAGCGTCGTGTTAACCTTGATACAGTTCAAAGCCCGTCAGTTATGTTCATGAATTTTTTCGTAAGTTATTACTAGCGTTTATGTGTTCGCATGCCAAGGTTTTTTGCTAGCTTTATCAGTCCCACCTTGCCTCTTAGAGAGCCATGCTAATTGCTTACTACGCGTCCGTTGAGACAAAACAGGCCAGTGATTCATTTTCTTCCCATAGACACGTTGGCAGTCGTGATTTGTTTTTGTATAACAACTATTAATATTTTATTAAAACGTTTTCATCTTTACCGCGCTTAAGTTTTTCTCTGTTAAACGTAAACCAAATCATAGCCCTAACATTTTCAGGTAAAATATTCGAGAATTCTGTTTATTCAAGTGTAACACGAGGATGTCTGCGTGTATCCGTCTTTCTTAGAGAACTTCGGATTTCATACTGTAATTTTAGGAACATTTTTTATAACAAAAAGGAACGCTGAGAGCTATTAATTAAGCTTATTACGCTACAAGATCGCGAACACGAAGGTTTTTGAACAAAAAATCTTCCTGAAAGAAATACAATAAGCAGATATAAATACTTAATAATGGTTATTACGTGTAATCTGTGAGGAAGGTTGACAATGACTTCGTGTCAGGACTCTTCAAGCTTGAAGACATTAAAATAAGGAAAATTAGATAAATTAAAAACATCAACTAGAACAATCTAACGTGTCTAGTCGTGTCAGTGATTAAAGTTATTATTGCGACTAACAATGTGTCGTGACTTCTGCCTCTCTGCGTTCTTTCGTTCATTCTTCCGACATTTCGTCTTGCTATAACATATTTTTATTCATATGTTCTCAATTTGCATCAAGGTATACATATATAAAACGTACAAGTGAAGTTCAAACATCTTGCAGATCTGTAATTTATATTTTTATATATTTATTTATATTTCTCGTTCCTTTACAATAATTATCAAATTACTCATTAAGTAAGCCATTCATAATACTACACCATAACTGGTAGTTAGCTATGAGTAGCTATTATTAATTATTCGACGATTATGTCATTGCAGCGTATTTCTTGAAACTGAACACGAAAACTGTTCTGTGTAGCCGTGACGGACAATTTGTTCCCGCGTTTATGCTATTATTGCTCACCCATGACCTACAGCACGTACAAGGGAGCCTTGCACACCAATTATTACAAGCAAACACATTAATTGACGAAAAATCGTTGTAAGTGTATGTTTGTGTTGGTCACGCTTTTCCGAGGTAGGCAAGCAAACTAACATTGAATGGAACGCGTGTCATGCCATTGAAACGACTGCCGTGATGAGAAAACATGATAATTATGCTTAGTACGCTAAACTAAATTCAATTAGATATAATACATTTTTCTAATACACCAAAAGGACGAACTTATAACCTACGCAAAAATATTTCAGCAACCGCTATAAGCCTGAAATTTTTTTGAAAAATTGAGCCAAATTAAGACATCAGTAAGAATTCAAGAAATAAAATAAACTGTATGAGAATTTAGAGGCTCTCCCTTTATTAGCCTACAGTTCCATTTATACATATACTTCGCTTCACAAAGGGATCAGTGGTCAATGAACAACAAATACAGTCCAATTAGCGTGTGCAGGAGCAACTATGTAGAACTGGGATGAGGCCGAGCTGCAAGGTCGACTACTACGATACCTGTTATGTACAAGGGTATAGTGTTATGCGCATCTTCACAAACGTTAATTATTAACCGATCTCAAGTTACAAGTAATGACAGGCGCACAGGCGACGGCGACACCACAATTCCATGGATTATTCATTGTACCTATTTACAAATATCAAAGTTTTATTTGCTACTAGCTTCTGCCCGCGACTTCGTCCGCGTGAAATTTCATCCTCCCCCCATTCACCCTCTTAGGAGTGGAATTTCTAAAAACCCTTTCCTAGTGGATACCTACATACACTTCACAAAGAACATACTCTCCAAATTTAATGTCTCTAGGACCAGCGGTTTAGGCTGTGCATTGTTAAAATCAGTCAGACAGGACTTTGAATTTTATATTAGATTATAAAAGTAAACCTAAGTACTTACATACCTAATTAAAAAAAAAACTCAATAACGAAAGATAAAATACCTACCTACCTAAATAAACCTATTTCTGATGATAACTAATCTAAACTCAATAACTAAGCAAAATTCCTAAAAACTAATATCTATACGAATGACTAATCCTACCTAACAGTATTATAAAATAACCTACGGTCACTACGTACACTATCAAATATACTACCTATACTTTAAAATTAAAATCTATACCTACGACTTATAAAAATAAACCTAAATAACTCTAAGTACCTTAAACTGTACTTAGTAAAAACTAAAAGGAATAAAAAGGTCGCACTGAAAAGCACGGTTTAGAATTGCAAGTAGCAGTTAAAACATACAGTTAGTGCAATATATACTTCGTCGTGTGTGATAGTCCATTGAATTGTATGGCGAGCGATATTGTATCTTAAGATAAAAAAATGTTATAGTATCTTAGCCGTGTGCAGCGCCCCTTAGTGAACTCCTCTGCAGGTGACGTAACCTACGACAAACTTGTTATTTGCGGTTGGTACAGTAATCGGGTCTAGGGATCGAACCGCAAAGTTAAGTTTGTTTTTTATTGTATATACTTTTCCGGGATAAAAAGTACCCAGTGTGGTGCCCAGGATATAAAAGAATAATTATACCAAGTTTCATCGTAATCGAACCGGTAGTTTTTGCGTGATGCCTGAACAAACAGACAGACAGAATTTTTTTTAAATCACATTTTTGGGTTCGGTGTCGGTCTAGTAACACCATGCCATTTATTTTTTTGATATTTTCAATGTACAGAATATTCACATCTACAGATTTATTATAAGTATAGATAGATGTCCCAGAATGTATGTGTTTCCAAACGAGCAGTATACAAGGATATCTACATTAGTAGGTATTGATTATTGGTTATCATGTCCCGTACCGAGTCGAGCTGAAGTGGCTTTTTAGCAAAATTACCTCTAAGGACGACGCCGAGAGGAATATTTGTAATACTTTTAAGTTCTTAGCAAAAAATACGCACATTTTATCTTTTATCACGGTTTGAAGTGAAATATTTTGGGATGCACCAACATCATCACAAACTAAAGTTGCACTTTAGTTTGTGTCGAGATCCTGCCTAAATAGTTGCAGAGACAAGAACGATCGATATTCCTACCTAAGCTTATCATGCCATGCATGCCTGTCTGTCTTGTATGTTTGCAGGTAGTAGATGCAAATTAAGCATTTGAGGCCAGGCCATATAACTTTAGTGTCTTGAACAGTAACGTTGATAACTCGGCAAACTGATTTAGTCCGCTGAGTTACCGGTATGAGTGATAAGGTCCACAAAGAATATTGAAGAATTAAATTATTATAAAACGTGACCAATCCCAAGGATTTAATAAAATATTTTTTTGGGGATTGTGAAGTAATTTTTTTATTATGCTTACCTTATAACCGAGATCAAAGTCTTGATCAAAACGGAAATGGACAGATAGGCTTCTACTCCGTTTACCCTCTATCTATACCCTGTTTTTATTTCATGCATATTTATTTCCTATATTTTGATTTTAAATAATTTATACTACCTGCTCTGGTTATAAAATATAATTCGTCGTCTGCCTAGCCTTTTCCCAACTATGTTGGGGTCGGCTTCCAGTCTAACCGGATGCAGCTGAATACCAGTATTTTACATGGAGCGACTGCCTATCTGACCTCCACAACCCAGTTACTGGGTAATACGATACCCCTTGGTAAGACTGGTTGTGTCAGACTTTCGGGCTTCTGACTACCCGTAACGACTGTCAAAGATCCACAAATGACAGCCGGGACCTACGGCTTAACGTGCTTTCCGAGGCACGGAGGGGTCTCGATATGTAAAGACGGTCACCCATCCACAGACCAACCGCGGCAAGCGTAGCTTAACCTGATCGATCGACCTGTGCGGCTGTTATTATTTAGCCACGGGCCCCTCGGTTATAAAATATAATTATTAAAGCTTATTATTTTGCATTTAGTTACGCAAAGCTTACGCGTAGACGCGATTATTTCCCCTCACCGAATGCACATGGATCAGTGAAGATTCATTAAATAGGTATTATCTATGTAGGTATAGCACAAAATTGTCCAATTGTTTTTTTCGCCATTACATTTCTGTAGCAATTATCATCAATATTCATTTTAATAACTACATCCCGGTCTCATAAACTGCCCATGCCTCAGGTATTTATTTTTTATCAAAGTAAGCTATAACTAATTCTATGACCATACACATAAAGAATATTTTCCTTACCGCCCTACAGTCGCCCAAATAATATGGACACATGTCTCTGACATGCCTACGTGCACTCCACTCTAGGCGATTGAATCTCAATTGAAGTAGTCATCTATGAACCTTACTCGGCTGAATAGAAAAGTCTGTGCTGAAAACAGCAGTTCATCCCCTTTAATGTCCGATCTAGCGTAAGCAATACCAAACGGTTGCAAGTACTCGATTGCATTCGTCGGAATTGAGACCGATCAATAAGCGCAGATTAAAAAATTTTGGCGTAGGGAACTAACTCGTATAATGTGGTAGGTGGCGTTCTGTGGTGTCTGCCTAACCCCATTCTGAATTTATGTATGTATGTACTCGTATAATGTACAACTTGAGTAATAGGTAAATATGATATAAAAGGGTTGTTGCCAAAAAATATTTGGATTTATAAGTTACTTAGTAGTTAGCACTGTGTAATAATTCTCAGTAGTTACAAGCGAATTATGATACCTACTTCTCTTGAATATTACTCTCTTTCTCTTGTTATTATTAAATCATGGTTTTACTAATAGTTTTTGAAATTGATGTTTAAAAACGTTTGATAAGGATCTAATATTATCTTCAATTAGCGTAATTGAGTTAAAATAAAACGTAAAAGTCCAGTTAAGTACTACTGTTGGCTGTAATAAGCGTTAGGTCGCATGTTCTAAATGAATCCGTCGGCGCATCATTGTCATTATCGACGTATTAGAAGATTGAGAGCACGGTCAGCGTGTCATCGTGGCGTGCATTCAGTACACAATGGTCTGCACTTATTAGCATTTGTTAGACTTTACAACCGATGGATAAGTTTAAGCGTTAAGGTACGCAATCTATCATCATAAGATTGCTAGATGATTTACTCAGATGTAGTTAATACCTAACTAATTATTTTGTATAAACTATAGGTAGGGAGGGTAGGTACCTACCGAATAAATTCACGTAAAAAATAGTCAGTTTCAGAAATACTACACATTTCTCCGAACGATGAATATACATACTAAGAATGCGTATCCTTGTATGAATTGTTTGTGGAAGTATCGATTTTCGTGCTTAAAAAGCTCTACATTTTCGATACTGATCTAGAAATTCGACTCACCATATCAGAGGTCCCATGGTGTAATGGTTAGCACTCTGGACTCTGAATCCAGCGATCCGAGTTCAAGTCTCGGTGGGACCTAAACTTTTGCACCTAGTCCCGTTTAATTTTCGCTTACATATTTCTGTCTGATATTCCAATGAATAAACTAAACATAAATGGTTATCTTTCCAATTAGTGCCCTTATACATATGTAATTAAATTAAAAGATATATGGTCTACATGGTGAAGATAGTATAGTCCAGGTATCCTTAACAACAAAAAAAGCAAATAATAATGACAACCGACAGATCATATTTTATCGACTATCAAAAAGTACTCTGTGATCGAACGCGCCATACCGCAAAAAACGTCAAACGGAATTGCTTTCCACTTAAAATAACTAACTGTAAATTAATATACACCAAAAAGTATATATTTAATTACTGGCGGGGAGTTTACTGAGGGACGTAATAATGCTGTTTGGTAAGGTTCAAGGCTCTCATTACCTTCGTTTAAGACGAGCCACAATTTACAATTTGGCGGATGTCGGCAGTCCGCTAAATTAAACAACTTAGGTACGTATAATTATGCTCTGCGGTAAAGTTAGCCAAACTATATGAAATTAATGTTTTAAATAATGAAGTATTCAATCTTTTCTTGTGAGC
This sequence comes from Gortyna flavago, assembly GCA_963669345.1. Taxonomy (NCBI): domain Eukaryota; kingdom Metazoa; phylum Arthropoda; class Insecta; order Lepidoptera; family Noctuidae; genus Gortyna; species Gortyna flavago. Next base: position 14,951,322 of record OY770126.1, read on the forward strand.
TAGTGAAGTAGTTTTAGGGAATTTATGAATATAACAAGGTTTTTGATTTCAGTATGGACTTTTATATTACAGTGTATGTACCTTGCCTGTACCTATTGTAGAGGGTTTTTTAAGTTATAGTTCACGTGAACCTTACCATATACTTGTTAATTAGGTACCTACATGTTAATAAATAGGTAGAGAAACGTAGCATAGTCCCTTACAAGTGCACCTACCTAATGTTTTTCGCTGTAAAATTTCTACTGCGAAATACTTTTTGGCGAAAGCTCGTCATTTTTGGGTTTTTTAAAATGTCGAACGTTTTATAATCACAGTAGTCGCTTCCACGGTATAATTATCCAGTTCAAAAACGGTCGGTCAACATTTTTGGTTCATTGTAATTCTTGGCCCGCTCTTGAAAATTATGAGGTACCTACATAGTCGGAAAATTATCTTAAAACCTCTTTGAACATAATTAAGTATAACTTAATTGAACAATACGCAGAAGTACTCGGTACTCTAACCTTAAACACATTGGAAATTTCAAGAATTGAGTGTCGCGGTCCCATGGTGTAATGGTTAGCACTTTGGACTTTGAATCCAACGATCCGAGTTCAAATCTCGGTGGGACCTAGAGGGGTGCTTCTTTTTGTATCGTGGCTCTACTTTTGAAAATCAATAAATCGACATGGAGGGCATGCTACAAGGAATTAAAACTTAATTCGAGTGTACCGGCCACGAAATTAGTTTCATGTCCCCGAAACAACATTCCCAAGCGTTTGGACGTGGTTTTGTGGAAGGATGATTAACGGCGCGAAGTGACAGGTGAAGCAAGAGGCGGGGTGTAGATGGATGGCCCACCGCAGGCGGTTCCCATGCACTGTCCACGTTCCCATCGTTCATCAGCACTGTAATGATTGCGAATTCGCAACATCAAAAATTACTTCCATCTGAATTTTAGCAGACATTGTAGGTACTTATGATGATACCTTAAACGTACTTATGTACTAACTACTTATAATAATACAATTGCCAATGATGCTTTAAATAAAATTATAGTTTTAGACGAATGCATTAGTACCTATACCTAATGTATTTATGCTTGTTTAATGTTTTTTTTTTCTTACTAACAAAGTGTGAATGTGATTACCTTTGTTATTACCTATAACACAAAAAAGATACGACATAAAATAATTGATGATCAGTTTTTTAACCAACCAAGTAGAAGACAAGAAATGAGCTGTCAACGGAAAAAAAATGCATCATTCCTTGGTAAAAAAACAGTTCGGAAGGTCGGATGGCCCCCGCCTATAGTTAGAGCCTTGATTACCATAAGTGATAACTATGGTCGGTGTGATGATACCTATTATGGAAATTGTTTCAAGGGAAAATAAAAAAAAGTATTGCCAATGTTTTCTTCATACCAGCTTGTTATCGTGCAGAGTGGGCGTAACGAAGGAAATGAATTGGCATGGTCGGACCGATGAGACCGCAGAATACCACATGTATTACTTTTACGTTTTACGATAGGTACATACTTCAGTGTAATTAGGTAGCTATAACAATAACTACTTGTGTTGCTGTACATACAAGATATTATTAGGAAAAACTCAGTTATCTATATTTTCATTAGAAAGAGTTTCCAACAGCTAACTCGCGTTTTGATAAGTTTTTCCTTACATAGGTTTAACAGCGGTTTTTCTTTAGACCACAAAAGAAGCCATAATTTTCCCTAATTACGAGTAGGCATTAAGCATAAATTATTAGGTTTTCATACAATTTAAGAATGTAATATAAAATGTAGAGATCGTATCTACTAGGCAGGTATCGTGTGCGTGGTAAATGTACCCATCGCTACTTCGCTACAAACATTTGTAGAGCTTTGCAGATAGTTTTCACAAAACACAAAAGGGACCGTTTGTGTACGACGTATGTACATTTTGTACATATGTATTTGTTTCGGGTTCTGCACGTATGGGTAATTTATTATCATGCCTACAACTCAGTATCCTAGTGTGGAAAATATGTTGTGAATTTAAAGCGTTTACGGGTGACATATGATAAATAGAAATATTCTTGGTCTAGTGGTCCAAACACCTTAGAATCGAGAACCTCAGGTAAGGTCCAGTTCTCGATTCTGAGACTTGGGAACTTTTAAAGGAACTGAAATTCGCCGTAGCTGACATGTGCTAGGAAAATGCTCGATAAATGGCCATAGCTCCGCTCTACCTACGAATGATGTATAGTAGGTCTTGGTGGTATGTGAGATTACTGCTTTGTTTTATATTTCTCAGTTTTTAATTAATATTTATTTATTGATTGTCTCTCTTTCTCCAGAGCGAGTATCGGTTCGCGGGCGGAGGGTATCCCCGCGCTGGCGTGGGCAGCAGTAGCACCCGCAGCGGTGGGCTGTGCTCAGCAGCACTGGTTGGCGGGGCCTTGTTGGCAGCGGTCGCCGTGCTGGCAGTCGCGGCGCTTGCTTTTTACATGGGAGCCCTGAGGCCTGACAATGGGGAACGTAAGTAATCCTCATGGATGTTTCCAGGGTTATTGAATCAATACAGAAGCTTAAAACAAACACCGAATCTGATTCTTCTAAATCTAATTTACCCTAAAGATGCCATGAAAAATAATAGGTACGAATACATCGAATGCTGTTTTGTAACTTTCCCACAATACGAATGATTCTTTACAGGTATATGACACGATTTTTCACTTAGCGCACCGGTGAAAGATGAAAGTATGAAATAAAAAAGTATGAAATAAATAAATGTTTATACGCTTTGAGATTTTGAATTCATCCGTATTTATACACTTTACACATACCTAATATAGGTGACACTGACGTGTTTATCTACCTAGGTACCTTTATGTAAAACATTCCAAAACTCAAATCAACATGATGAAAAAAGTTGATTTGGTCTTCACATTCATCACTCATGTCATATAGCATGAGCCTTACAGTAGTAGTAGAGTAATAGTGTGTGTAGTCATGTAGTATCTATACGAAAGATTTTTTTTTCGGCAATACCGAGCCATTCGCATAAGCTTTTGTTCAATACTTTTCAATATTCGTTAATCTACTCGTAAGTTATAAAATATTCAACAATATCAGCACTTACAATACTTATTTATGCGCAAAGAACATTAGCCTTCTTTACACCAAGTACTGAAGTGTAACAAGGAGCAAGCCCAGTCAATTGGAAATGAAAAATAGAAAACTTACATGTAAATTGTGGGAGACGACCGAGGGAACTGGGTTACTATGTTCTTACATTATTATTGTGTAATAGGATATTTCATGCCAACGCCTCTGGGCTCAATTTGACCTTTAAGAAGGAAAAATGCGTGGGAAACATGCCCAGTTGTGTCAACAATATGTCCTAAAATTTTAGGCTTACATTTTTCATGTTAAATTCACCCCTAAAGCATAGTGGAGGGGCGCTTAGGAAATACTTTAACAAAATACAATTAGGTATTTCGAGGTTTGGGATCAAAATGTCACAGGTCTTAATCTATTTTCCAGCAATAATATCGTTCGAGGGCACGTTCCGGGTGACGCGAGGTGACGTGTACGGCGGCGTGCCGGGCAGCCCCTCGTACAGGGAGCGAGCCCGGCGCTACAGCGTGGCTCTTCGACAAGTGTACGCCGCGCCATCGACACTACGACAGGCCTTCACGGGCGCACTCGTCACCGGCTTCGGGGACCGCAGACTAGACGTACACTTTAGATTATACCTCGATAGGAGAAAAATACCGAGGTAATTCTCTAAACAATTGTCACTGAAACTTAAATATTTGCTAAACAGCCGGCATTACATCATAATCTTTGTTTTCAGTTCTGTTTCGAACATCGAGGAAACTCTTAAGAATATTTTAATTCAAGATTTAAATTCCAAACATCCAGCTATTGGACAGAGTATAAAAGTAGACACATCTAGTATAATAATAAAAAGAGATCTAGAACACACTTATCATTCAGAATCGTACGTGAAAGAAGCTATGAACGAGAGCATGGCAATGAGCAATCCGAAAGGGTCACCTCCGCCAACTGGAATTGATAAGAATCTCCAGACGAGGGTCGGTGTCGTGCGTAAAACTACAGTAAAACCTAATCTAAAGAAAGATCCAGATGAACCTGATATTGACACAGAAAATATTCCAGTAGTACAAGGATCGTTTCAAATCACTAAGACTGAAGCAGATATAACAGAAAACAAAAAGTTAAGTTCTAGTCCAATACGTCATGACGATAAGGGAAGTCACAAAGTTAAAACTACAACAACGACTAAAGCGCCTCCTACTAGAGCTACTACAAGGACCACAACAACGAAGAGAGTTCCTACAAGCACACCAAAGACCCGACCGTTTACTATAACATCTACTCTCAATGTTAAGACGAGGACGGAACCGACTCCAAAAAAAGGCACCGAGAAGACAACACGAGCTCCAGTTACTACAACCAGCACCACGACTTCAACGACGGTAACGCCTTCAACTACAGCTCAAGCTAGCACCACCACCAGTAATGTATCCCAAATTCTACTCGATCTACTAACAAATGAAAATCATTATAAAGATTTACCAAAAATCGATACATTATTTACCGTCCCACATGTTATTGACAACGAACCGTGGCGACCTATAACACAACCCTATTATGAACGAACAAGCGAACCTTCCCCGGTTCCTGTAGAAATGACCAGTGATCTAAATGCTGAAGACAGAATGGGAGTAGCAGAAGTCGTAGATGATGTTTCAATATTAGAAAGTTTACTGACCCCAATACCAACAGTAAAACACAGAGAAAGAACGACAATCAGACCCATAGGTCTACACAACGTAGATCCAGATTTAGCAGCTGACGTTTACGTACCAAGTCCAATATACACGAGTTTTACATTACCAACGTATGCACCGCCTTTAAAGAATATGGAAACTTTAGGATCTAATTATCCAAAACCGCATCCTATCCCTGTAGATAAAATAAGTGGAGTCGTTGAAGTAGTAGATGAAATGGACTTTACTGATGAAGACGATGGAAAACCAGTGGAACGTCCTCCCAAAGACAAACAAACAAGTGTCAGCATAAATGTGCTTCAAGCTGATAGCACAGTTGACGACACTGAACAACTTTCTATTGAAGGTGCCTCAATATTGAAGAAGCACAATACTACTACAAGTACAAGCACCACTTCTACTACTACTACTACAAGTACAAGCACCACCACCACTACTACAACCAGTAGTAGCCCCACCACCACCACCCCCACCACTAGTACTACTACAACTAGTGCCAGTTCGCCAACAACCGCTACCACTAAAGTACCAGCAAGTAGCACCGTCTCCACAACTCCAAAGTTAGAAGTTGTTAATACAACATATAAAACAACTGATAATATTCAAAATGAAACAGCGAAAGAAAATTCAACAAGGCGACCCAATAATAAAGTTTCTATTATACCAAGTACAGGTGCACCGCATCTTACTTGGGAATTAGTGAACACTTCGACCAACGACAATGACACGTTTAGTAAAAATTCTCCGGAAAAATATTACAATGACACATTACAAGCAATTATAACGAAGAATGACGATGTTTTTCCTAATACAACTCCTAGGTTTCCTGGAAAGGTTTCAATATTTCGTAATATATCAGATATTATAAAAAAATATACTCAACAAAATCCGCCTACAAGGTCCGAAGACACTATTAATGACATGGAAGATGAAGAACGGCATAATCATAACAAAATGACTGGATCTGTCGAGGTAGTGCCCGATGATGAGTTAGAGATAACGACAACTGGTGTTATCACACTGTTACCCGCAAAGTCTAATCTAGGTATGAATAGACCACTTAGACCTCGACCTAAAATCAAAATTCAAGAGTCCCAACCAATAAAAGAGAATCTACGCAGTTTTTTTCGTAACGACCCCGAAACACAAAAGATAATAGATAATCTCAGTACCGAAAATTATTACCAAAGTCATGAAATTAACCACAGCGATGCGGAGAGTGCAGAAGTCATACCTGAAATAGAACAACAAGATCAGCTTAAGTTAACAACAGTGCCTGAAATCATTCAAGTAAACGCACCCGGTAATATTCCAACAAGCAGTAGATTTCCGAAATCAAGTGATGACTTAAATTTTTCAAACGAAAATAACGAGGCATTTAAAGGTATGGAAGTATCAAATACTACTACCGTCCCGGAGGGTACATACAGAGTATCATATCATGTGACTGGTAGTGTAAGCAGTAAACGAGCAAATAAAACTCAAACCCTTCCTGCGTATGAATTGGCTTTAGAACCAGATGTTGTTTTAGAAATACCTATAAATCAAACGAATACACTGACTATTGACAAGTTGAAACAACTCGCAAGTCTCGCGACAATATCAGATTCTAATAACAACACTTTGTTTCGAGCACCTGGCGGTGTAATTTCAACAAAAGCAATACCATCTAGCTATACATTGAACCAAGCGGGGTTTAAAATCCTAACAAAAACATACAATAAGAATCCTCCATCCAAACAAGAAGGAAACAGTTTTGATATACCAGAAAAGTCCTACAATAAGCCTTATGGAACTAAACCAAACAAGGAAAAGGAAAATATCAGCAACGTGATTAAAGAAATTATCAAAGCAGGTAAGCAGTGACAACGCAAAATAAGGACACAATAATATCTTAAATACTTACCTATATAAATAATATTTTCTTATTAAATGCGTCTTTCTTTCAGAGGAGTGCAACAACGCTACATCGTTCCGTTGTCCTAGCAGTTTATGTCTCCCGCTAACGTCTCGCTGTAACCGCTTGCTTGATTGTCCGGATGGTGAGGACGAACGTTCATGCTCTTGTGCAGACTACCTAATAGCAGATTTCTCGCAATCGAAGATCTGTGATGGCGTCGTTGACTGCTGGGACTATTCTGATGAGAATAAATGTGGTATGACTTTTTATTTTTAATAATTTTCTTATATGCTTGCATCTAATCTGCAAAATCTTAGAGCCAATATTGATTGAAATTAATGAAAACACTAGCTAAAATCACCCTTCCTGCTACGACATAAAGGCGACATCAATGTCGAATGGTTACCACTGATGTGCGGTTCACTGTATGCGACTAGCAGCCTAATTGCGTAACACATTTTGTTTCTTAATGCAATTCCGAAATTAAGACACCAGTAGGAATCGATATTATTAATTGGAATTGTCTAACTATAAACTATTCCAACTAAGCAAAATTTTATAGAGATGTACTAACTATTGGGCAGGATTTGAATAGATTTTAATTTTCGTTTCATCAAATATGAACAATTAATTCGCTTCCGAATAATTTTGCTAGGTCACTAATGTCTATTTTCAGCATTCCCCATTTTACTTAGCTTAGAAATGGATAACTAAGTGAGGAGCAAATAGATATTTACCTACTGAATTATTTTCAGAGTGGTGTAAAGAAGGTCAGTACGTGTGCGCCAATGCCCGGCAGTGTCTGGATATGGTTAAGGTGTGTGACGGAACTCCCGATTGCCCGCTCGGTGACGACGAGAAGAGCTGCGTAGCGCTCGCCGAACAACTAGAGGATAACGAAGTTATTCCATACAACGAAGAAGGTATGCTTTAATAGGGTAAAAATCAATTCTTTTGGAGAGTTAGAGATGACTTTACTTACTACCTACTGATAACGTTAACTGGTTGCCGACTATCGTGTTAAGTTTTAACCATTGTCAAACACATGAAGTAATTATAAGCAGAGGTCAAATAAATGACTCTTGAATAATTTTTTAATCTTCATCATTCTCTTGTCCCTATCCCAATTTATTTGGGGTCGGCGCAACATGTCTATTTCTTCCATACTAGGTACTCTATTAGTCGTCATCTCGTTACTCACCAGCCTTTATCTTTTAAAAATAGAAAAAAAATCTCTGGTGAAAATGATTATTCTGTTGAATCGAGTGGTTCAACAATCTTGGCGAGTTTAGCGGTCTGGGCACTAAGGTAGTAGTGTGCTAGAATTAGACAATAGAATTAAGGTAGAATAAGTAATTCAGGTGTATAAAGATCAACTTTACGAATCATTTCAGGTTACGTAATGGTACGTAAGCGTGGTGTTTGGGGCCGACTTTGTGTGGAGAGCTTCGCCGACGTGGTGGAGCAGGCGCAAAGCTCTCTCAAACTACCCGACCTCGGCAGAGCAGTGTGCAGAGCTATGACCTTCCAGTAATAATGCCTACTTTTTTCTATAAAACAATACAAATAAATAACCGGTCCCGCCCTCGGGTCTTTAGAGAGTTGAAGTTAATTGAAAAACAGATTAGCGTTAGCGTTATTCGTCGGTTGGCCGGTCCCACGTTGGGCGCCATTTTTCTTTGTGCGCATATTGTGGTAGGTAGTTTTGTCCTTCATTTTTCTTTATTCTGTTTACTTATGTCCTTTCTTTTTTAATTTTATTCCTCATTACTGAAGGTAACTGGAATGGATCATAATTTCACAAGTTTTATAAGTACATGTTAATTTCATAGTGGTCTCTATTAAGCATACAAGACCAAGTCAAGATCCTCTTTACATTTTAAAGGAATTTAAAGGTTCTCTAAGGGTAGTGTATCTAACGTCAGTAGACAGTAGAATGATAATGTAGAATTTTGGTAATCATTCATGTTGTGTTGTGCTCAGTGACGCGGGCTGGGCACGAGAAGCTCGCGAGGGCCGCAAGTCCAGTGCAGCGGGCTACTGGGAGGTGTGGCACAACGCGGCGGCGCGTGCGCACGACACGCGCCTCTCCTTCCGACGCGCGTCATGCGCTAAGAAGCGCGCACTTCGCGTCCGGTGTACCGGACTCGATTGTGGTATACGACCACATGCTGATGCTCAACAGCCCAGGTAAAAAAAAGACTTTGGAAAAGTTATAATTGATTTTCCTAACCTTGATGTTTCTGAAGACTATAAAGAATAGGCTATTCTGTAGATAAGATTAATCTCCTCAGTTGAGCCAAATGTTGAAACAGATTCATAAAAAGATTGGGACCAATATTTATTTCTAAAAATGTATCTGGTTAAGAAAATCCTGGCTTCATTGATCTTTAAATCTCCGTATCAATCACTGATTGAAAAATCAAAGAAGTCAGTATACCCTACGTCACGGTCCTACGTCGCCATTCCAACAACCAACGAACCTACCAGGTAGACCTGTCTTTTATGGCACGTCTATGGTAGGTAAAACGGTACACGGGGTACACGGGTCTATTGGCAAGTGCCCAAAATCGGAACTAACGCAGCCATCTTGTATTTTTTCAATTTTTCACAAATGTTTACCAACAACGCCTCTGTCAATATCATTCAGGCGCCGATAGATCCTTGTAGCACTCTACGTTTGAGTGGTGGGTATGTGTGGCTAGGGACGATACTGACGCGCGCGTGCGCCGCGGCAGGGTGGTGGGAGGCGACGGTGCGGCAGCGGGTGCGTGGCCGTGGCAGGCCGCGCTCTACCGCGACGGAGACTTCCAGTGCGGAGGAACCCTCGTGCACGCGCAGTGGCTGCTGTCGGCCAGCCATTGTTTCTATCAGTGAGTATGAATACCTACTTATCTCGTTTTCCAATGTTAGCTAACCTCTTAAGGCGCCACTAGTCAATATTTTTTCCATACAAATTTCGGGAGAGTATTACTCCACTGTTTGACATTGTACATTCAAAGTTAAACATGATATCGTTTTGACTTATTATTAATTGTGTCTGTACGGAAACAGAATATTAAAATAAAAAGCCATTAAAAAGTTATGAGCCAACAAAGATTCGTTTTTCTTGCTAATTTTAACGTAACTTTGGGTGTAAATAAGTAGTAAAAGACCTGTAAAATCTTTAAAACTAAAACCGTACCGACAAAGCTCAGTTATCGAAGAGTTCAATAAACTTCATTTATAATTGATTTATGCAGTGGTTTTTTCATAAAACTCGATTTTCCAAAGCACTTTTCGATTTTTTTACGCGCCTATCATTTCAGAACGGTGTTTCTGTGCGTGAGAACTAGACGTTGCGCATGTAGACTAGCGTCTAACTCCTCATCACTGATACTAGCTCTGTTAGACACGAAGCTAGGTGAGACAGCGTGCTTTTTAGCCATGGCCACCAGTGAGTTCGAGCGCGCGACTGGTTTACTCTTAAGGGGGAAGCGCTAAGGTAGCCCGCGAAATTCAAATTTACTTAGGTTTTTTGCAATTGGCTGGTCAGTATTAAGTTGTACGTTGATTAAAATATGATTCGCGTAACAAATATGTATTTACAGAATTATAATCATTACAATTAGTAATACAACTTGATATGTTAGTGTAATCCTAAAATGTCAAGATTTCATGAAATAGTCATTCGGTAGGATTACGTGGTCTTAGAGAGTTGTGTTGATGACTTTAATGATTATAATTCTATAAATACATATTTGTTACGGCCGCGAATCATATTTTAATCAACGTAAAACAGTACTGGCCAGAAAATTGCAAAAACCGTAAAAAAATATGAATTTCGCGGGCTACCCTGGCGCTTTCACCTTAAGCGAATGCTGATAAACAAATAAGCCAGTAATATTCGAACTTGCTTACGAAACTTGGCACGACTTTCGATTACGCATTTCAGAAAATTAATCAGTATGACTATTTGTAGGTAGATACCTACTCGCCCAAGCAGTACCAGAAGGTAGCTTTCTATCTCCCGTCGTCGACAACGAATATGAACGACTAGTCATGCCAACGATCTTTAAACTAATCACTATCCTAAACCACAGAGCAACAGAAGCACACTGGGTGGCGCGACTAGGCGCACTAAGACGCGGTGCGTGGCCACGAGGTCCGTGGGAGCGCGTATCGCGCGTGCGACAAGTAGTGCTGCACCCCAAGTACGCGCCGCGCGGGTTCCGCAACGACATCGCCCTGTTGCGAGTGGACGCGGTGCCGCTGCACGCGCGGCTGCGGCCCGCCTGTCTGCCGCCGCCGCGCGCGCAGCCCCCCGCCGGACATCACTGCACTGTGGTTGGGTGGGGACAGCTGTACGAGCATGAACGCGTGTTCCGTAAGTTTTCGTTTTAAGTTCCACTCAACTTATCCAAGTATATCCGCAAGCAATTCATCATTTTGAGCATTGTTATAGACTAAATTAATGATTTTGAGCAAGGCCGTAGGCATCTATATCTTAATAATTTCTTTATTATTAATATCTTTGTATTTTTTTTTTATTTACAGCGGATACGCTACAAGAGGTGGAGTTGCCAGTGATATCAACATCGGAATGCCGTCGCCGCACGCGCCTGCTGCCGCTGTACCGCGTCACCGACGACATGTTCTGCGCGGGCTACGAACGCGGTGGAAGAGACGCCTGTTTAGGTGACTCTGGAGGACCGCTCATGTGCCAGGTATACTTATAACTTCTCAAAATTATGTAACGTATACTATAGCTAAAGGAAACTAGTTATCCTCTTTTTGACATTGATATAACGGCACCTATTCATTTAAATAATATAAATTCTTCTGTATACTTACAGGAATCCGACAAATGGTACGTTTACGGTGTAACCAGCAACGGGTACGGCTGCGCACGAGCAAACCGTCCTGGCGTGTACACCAAAGTTTCCAACTACATCGACTGGATCGACGGCGTGCTGGCGACCTACACGCCGCCGCACAACGACAGCAGTTCGACGGAACAGGAGTCAAACGAGGACTTCTACGCGGACCTCGAGGCGGCAGAAAACAGGCGCGCCAGCAGAGTGGACACGTGCAAGGGGTTCCGATGTCCGCTCGGAGAGTGCTTGCCCGCCACGAGCGTCTGCAACGGATTCCTAGAATGCTCCGACGGCAGCGACGAGTGGCAGTGCAGTAGAGTCTCACCAAATAACTCCAGCATAGACCCCGATTAACGGAATTTAAACAGGTTTAATAACTTATAAGCCAGTACTTAGAAAGTAGGGTAAATTTCGAAATTCGACTGATATTTTATAAGATATCTGTAAGTTATGAAATCTCTGTAAAAAGAGAAAATATTTCAATAAATGCTATAATTTAAAAAAATCATTAATTTCACATACGCTAGATGATTGCTACGCCATAATTATTACGTAATGTTATTTGGGTTTGTTTGTAAATATAGGTATGTTTGTGCCCAAATCATTTGTTTACCACTGCACGATTACTGCTAAATTGAATTTATTTATTGAAACACATGGATCGCCTTTTCCGTTTGAATACTTATGTTTTTTAAATGGACGATGTGGGCCATGTTATGATGAACAGAATAAAAATGTAACTATATTTTTTCTTGTTTTATTTTTACTGTAGGTCTGTAGGTATATATATACTACTCAAAATAAAATAAGGGCCACTTGTCTATTTACATTTTAAACTAACTGAATGTTGACCCACGTTACGATAACTCATTTCTATGAATTCTGTTATGATCGTAAATGGTTCGAGGAATGATAACAGCGAAGTATGGGCAATATTGTGGTCGAGGGTACGATTTGACTGATATTTTATCTCGAACCTTTTCAAGTGGGTAGTTTTGTTTAATTTTTGTGTTTTATTTCAATCAGTTTAACTTCAGTTCGCTGTGTGTGACGGTTGTTTTTGGAAGCTAAGCGTGCAAATCGATCATTTAACTGTACGATGGCAAGAATTCGATACCATGGACAACGCTACTGCTATTAGAGCCGTAGCAATGATTGAGGGTGGTCAAACGCAACGTTCCGTGTCTCTGCAGTTAGGATATTCACGAAGGGCTGTTCAAAACTTGTGGAACCGGTACAAGGAGACCGGTAGTGTGTCTCGGCGTCGTGGCTCGGGAAGAGTACGTGCTACTACTGCCAGCGAAGATCGGTACATTCGACTTTGTGCAAGACGTGAACGAACTGCTACAGCGCGCACTCTGCAAAATCGTCTACGCCGTACTACAGGTACTACTGTCAGTGACCAGACTATACGCAATCGCTTGCACGAAGACCAGCAACGTTCAAGAAGGCGAGTAGTTCGAACTAAACTGAACGGGAGCCAGCGTGCAAATCGTTTAAGATTTGCGCGTCAATATCTTGAATGGGGCATGGAGGAATGGCGTAACGTGCTCTTTACGGATGAGTGCAAGGTGAAGTTTTATAGTGACGATCGACGTGTCAGAGTGTGGAGAAGAAGCGGTGAACGATTTTCTGACCCTTGCATCCACGAACGTGACAGGTTTGGTGGTCCCAATGTCATGGTCTGGGGTGGAATCAGCTTACAAGGCAAAACAGAGCTTGTTTTTCTGAATGAGGGTACAGTAACAGCACAGAGTTACATCGAACATGTTGTCAGGCCCCATGTTATATCGTTTTCACAACGAGCAGACGACGGCTTCATCTTAATGCAGGATAATGCACGAGCGCACACAGCCCGAGCGACCATGTCTGTCTTAGAGGAAGCCAATATTCAGGTTTTACCATGGCCTGCCAACAGCCCCGACCTAAATCCGATCGAACATCTTTGGGACCAGCTGACACGGCGAGTCAGAGCAGCTCAAGAGGATGTACACACTCAGCGCCAGTTGATTGACCTCCTGAAAAGGTGTTGGGAGGACATTCCTAGCGAGAACATCAGACACCTTATTGAGAGCATGCCTTCGAGGCTTCGAGAGTGTGTTTTAAAAAGGGGAGGCCATACTCGTTGCTAACCCCATAAAAAGCAACTGTACATTTTGTGATTTTGAGACTGAACTTTAATTTTAATGTTTATGTTTAAACACTCGCAAATATGGTGAAGCCTAATAATCATGACTATGTCGTAAATTTTTTATTTAATCTTATTAAAATTAATTTTATTTGATGAAAAAATAGTGGTTTGATTTAATTTAAAAACCCCAGCATCGTAAACTTCACGCGAATTAAATTACGCAGTAAAATAGTGGTGGTCCTTATTTTGTTTTGAGTTATATATATATTTCTCTATGGACAAGTAAATCTTCATAGAAAAAAGGGATATTTCGAAGATAAATTAAATATCAATGATCTTAAAAATAATTTTAATCTCTCGACAAATAAATTAACAAAATGCAAACTTTCAATACAGTATTATATTCTTCAAAATTAGGATGATATAATAAATAATAGCAATTCTTATATAATTAGCGATGTCGACAAATTATTAATTATTTTAATACAAATTACACTGATCTTCACGTTTTAATTAAGAAATATTTATTTAAAAATATAATTTACAATCACAAAATAAAATAGCATGTCCTAGGATAAAATATAATCTGGGTGAGTTTTCCCATAAGATAGACATCGATATAAAATAATGCAATGATTGATCACAAGGAAGTAATACAAGTATGAAAATTAGACCTCACGCGTGTCAAGCTTCGGGGTTTAATGATCGCACAATTATTAATAGAGATAGCAAAAGTCGAGAATGCAAACCGTTCTTACTTCTCATACTCGAGACAGTCACACACCTTACAGCTAACTTAACTAACTCCCGTACCGAGCGGTACTCCAAAGCATGTTACCTTCTTCCCAAAGTCAAAATCTCAAATGTTAGTGTAAGGAACATCTTTACATTACACACAAAGGCCAGTAAATACTTGAGTTATAGTTATTTCTACGTCGTATTAGATTTATATTATTTAAATACTACAATCGAGCGCAATGAGCAAGAAATGAAGACAATTCTTAAATAAGATGATCGATACAAGACTAAATAGACGCACATGGGACTCGAGAACGTCGGTCGCACGACTGAAGGTACATAGATAGCTTGTGCTTGTTGGTGGCTGCTTCGAGGCGAATCATAGTACGTGAACTAATGTTGAACTAGACCGTGCAAAGTATTTAAATAAAGACTCGCCTCGCCTCGAATGGGTACTGAAAGCTGGCTAGTGGACGAGGTTTGTTCCCGAGTGTGTGCGAGTGTCTAGCCCGTGCTCTCGACGGGTGTGGTGGAGATGCCGCTCTTCGACTTGTTCAGCACTGTCTTGAACTGCTCCGGCACTGGGTGCTCCGACTGCACGACAAACAAACAGTTCATTAATTATGGTGCTCAGTACTAGCGCACTAGCAAAATACTCTTACGTTAAAATTATGTATAAATTTTAATTTAAACCGAGTTATAAATAGCATCTTGAAGAAGAGAAAGTTTTAAAACTTTTAAGTAAATAAAGTTCTGACCTTACGACTGAACAAAGGTACCCAATGTAAACAAGTAAAAAGGAAAGTATTTTTGCATGATGACCACTCCACAATTACTCCTGACTGTCACTCAACAGCATTAACGAGAACGTTCTTTGTAAAAGGTCCAGTTTAAAATGTATTAGTGTAATTGGCATAATTGAAAAAAGCTTAGCAGGTTTACTCACGTAGTCTCCGTTGCCCTGAGGCACCAGCACGTTCATTTCAGAGGACTTGGAACTGACGATCTCGACGTCCAGCGACTCCGGAGACAGGTAGATTTGACACCCGTCCGTTTTGTCGATCGACACCGTTGGCACTTTGCCCAGCACCTGAAGAAACACAATTTAACAATACAGCACATCAATTTTATTCAAACTCAAATTATCCAACTATCAAAAATCTAAATTAGATTAGAATGAAGTGTCATTCAAAACTCGTCAATGAGTTGTCAATCAATGTAGAATAAATTATTTTTAATTCATAAAGAAGATAAAGTTTTTTGAAGGAATCAAATTACATGCCAATAAGTTCTGGTGGCATGACGAAGAAATGTCAATGTCAATATTTTAATTTTCAAAATTATTTATTCGTATTTTGCATATTTAATGCTCCCATGTGTATTAAATAATCTTTTGTATGAAATATTATACTTTTAGATGTTGACTTTAATAATAGTATTGGGGGCGGTGATCTCAGCTCTTCATTTGAAAACTCTTATCATGAACGAAGAGGAGCACCGCCCGCAACTGCAGATCAATCAGCTGGAGCAGAACGGAGACCACACATGGGGTGTCAGCAGTATTTGGAACTATCTCATGCAACAGTACGGCGTCCCGTTCGCGCACTACTTTGTTAGTGTAGCATATTCCGTCTATGTACGACTTACAGTCATGAATGTGGTATGTGTATATGTACTCATAAGTAAAAATGACCCTATAGACATCTCTACACCAATATTAATCGCAATAGTTGTTATTGCAGTCGATATTTATTCTCAAATATGTGCCGACGGTACTTTATATGTACAAATTTATAAAAGACATGTACGTGACTTCTCGGGAGAGAATAAAACGGAAACAAACCGAGATGGAAGACATTCAACTCCAGGTTAGATGCAGCCTGTTTTCTGGATTTGTCTCGTCGTGCCAGGAGGAACGCCAGAGGTCTTTATATGTTTTTATTGTGAATAGATTCAGATAGTGAACACGAAGCTTTGCGTACGGGACGCGGAGTTCTCGGAGCGAGCGGAGCAACTGCGGCGCGGCGCGGAGCGGCTGCGGCGAGTGCGCGCGCGCGTGCGTGACGTCATCGCCGCCGACGCCGCGCTGCGCCACGCGCTGGAGAGCGCCGCCGCCTGGGACGCTGACCACGACATGCATGTCAGCTCCGCCCCGCACGAGGAAGGTCATTCTTCACATACATACGATCCGTATAGCTCTAAATTCTATCTCGGTCCACTCAACGACTGCTCGTTTGCTCTTAGTATAAAATACTATTGGATTTCTTAGGCCGTAGATCATTTTTTATTTCAGATTGCGAATTCATAGTGGAATTATTAAAGGAGTTGAAGTACGAGTCTATGGCGATCCCCGAGAGGCAGTCAGAGAAGATGGAGTATGCAGAGCACTCGCGGACTGACCCCAACACGCCGGAAAACAGCGTGTACTCTTCAGTCAGCGACGTTGACTTGAAACCGGACTGTCGAGTGAAGATCGTGAAAGTTACCAACGTTTATAAAGTAGCTTATCTTAAGCATTACATCAAACAGAAGAGACTACGAAGAGCCAACAAACAAGCATTGTTGAAGAAAAAAGTACGTAACTCGAATAGCATGAAAAACTTTTTGTCCACTGCAAAAGTGGAATCTCGATTTAACAGTTTTCTTTTCAGATGGAGAGTATAAAAAAACTGTTAGAAGATTGGCAGAAAACACTTAATATGGTGATAAACAGTAAATTGACCATACTGAACATAGATCCGCATCCAATGGATGTAGCATCGCAGGATGCTATGGGGGATTACTCCAAGCCTCACGAATCATCCGACTCGGATAGTGATTTCAGAAATAGTTGTACAGACATGCGATACGACGAATACAGTTTGAGCTGGACCCAAAATCCTTACAAGCCGTATTCATACAACTATGAGGTTAGTAAAATATACTGCATACTATATTACAAAACTTCACAAAATTACGAAAAGGGAATAGAGTAATCAGCACGCACAAACATTAACATCTCCCAATTTTGTGAACTTCTCGATAAAGTTACGTTATTTTATCGTTAAGCTTTTATTTCGTTAATGTAGGCTTGTTTTTATTTATAGGATGTCCCTGAAGCAAACAGGGAGTACTTTGACACTCAAGACTTCGGCGATGTGAGGTATCCCACTCAGCCGACGTCCCCTTGTGAGCGCGGGAAGGCTTCGAACATGTTGTCCATCGTCGAGGAGACCAACAGTCAGATAGCCATAGAAGAGATAAAGAGTGAATGCGACGATGACTACGAGTGCCGCGACCTTGTCGTACTATAATATTACACGTTTGCAACTATAAATAACGTCTCAGTGAAATTGTTGTTTCAATTTACACGTAAACTTTATTGGATTAGTAATAGGGTACTTGCATTAATTAATCACTCTCGTAACACACCTTTATCCCTCGAGGTCGAACCCCAATAACGGTGGAGATTCAGAATGTTGTAAAATAATAGTTAATAGATCGCATTATATTACTTATTCCAGACTAAGTTACGTACTTACGAAGCAAGAACTTGTTAAAAAAAATTACAAACAGTTAATTTTCAGCTTTGTTATTACATGTCGCGATAAATCGTAGTTTAGTATTTACATAATTCACAGTATCTGAAGACACTTGTTATTAAAATCACGTTCAGTCGCAGCAGCTTGCATGTTCGTGTAATCCTTTTTTAAGAACCTCTAAGCCGATATAGATTGCCATTGATCCCATTTCGATAAAATTTCATAACGTGCAATCTTGGAGGTCGTTCTCTTGTAATATCTATACATGATAGCGATATCTAGACATGTAGCAAAGTCGTTTATTCTCACACTTTATTAGATTAGAAAAGTTATGCATATTGTTACTACGTCCGTCGGTGACAAAACCAATTTCTCTCGTGCAATTTATTTAGGATAACATCGCCATTTTAATTTAAATATGACGCTCTCGTTAAGCACGTCTGTGCAGTTTATTGTTCATTCCCCACATTTTTATAGCCTTTTTCTAGTACCCGATTTCCAATATACTAAAGTAACGTTGTTAAACGATGCTATTTCCACCTAGAAGAACCTTCGTGGAAAATTACTTGATAACAAACGGTCCCAACTGGCTGTCAATCACAAGTGGACCATAGAAATCTTCCTTTTTTCCTTACCTTGGTAAAGCGTCTCGTCCACGATAGAGCAATAGACATAAATAACTTAAATAATAATGTAAAAAAGTTAAATTTACTGTTTTGTCGTAATTAAAGTAATCTTATTGCTCGATAATTTACGTAGGTTGCTGTTAGATAAACTTTCCACAGTATAATAATAATCATTTTATTATCAGACAATAAAGGCCCATAGATAAAATACACAAAATAAACTAACACCTATTAAAAAACTATGACTTTACACGTAACGTAGGTACGTCCGTATAATCTCAAAGGTGCCATTAAACGATGCGACCGACAGTTGCACTTACCATACCTCTGCTGCATGTAGTATATTTAGTGCAAAGTTTGCCACAACTTTTGGTCATAAATCCTGTTTCAGGGACCTGCGATATAGAATCGAGAGCAGAGTCCCGACGACCGTAGGCGCGGGCTTGCGGACGGCGAGCAATGGGTAGCTCGCCGTCCGGTAACGTTGGTAAGGACCAGGCCCGGCTCGACGGCGCGTTGAGTACCACGCGCGTCCCGAAGAGATGTCAGCACTAACAGATGGGGTCCGCTAGGGCCGATGCCTGCCAGGGTCGTGGGTTGTTCGAATGAGTTTCCGTGGCCCCTGGCACAGGCAATTGAAGGAACCCGGTTGGGTTTTAGTCAGTAAAAGTCTGACATGCCCTCCCGCTCCGCGCAGAGCGGAAGAAATTATTTGAAGATTTCCAACCCAAAAAAAAGGCGGGTGCGATATGGTAGCCCGTGAAATTCAAATTTTCTTACGTTTTTTTTGCAATATGCAGGTCAGTGTCACTTTCGCGACAGTAACAAACATGTATTTACCGAATAATAATCATTCAAATTATCTAATCAACACCTACTGATGCATTGATGATTCTAATGTTTATAATTTTGTAAATACGTTACGGTTGCGAATCATATTTTGATCAACATACAACCCAATAACTACATAACATAACGCCTCGGTTTCCCGAAGGAATCGGTTTGGCTAATCTATACATATAATAAATCTGTAGACGAGACGTTTCTGTACATTGAAAATATTTCCAAAAAAAATAGTTGGGGTGTTAAAGGATAACCAACAGATGCCATTTCATCAATTTTTGGAATTTTTGTCTGTTTGTCGGTTTGTCTGTTTGTCTGTTTGGATGTGACAGATTATTGATTTGAACAGGGTCAACGTAAAAAGTACCAAACCAATACGGTTACTTTTTATACTCAAATATGGTGTAGAACTCGGAGCAGTGATTAGTTTTTATTTCATCGCAATCGGTTCACTCTATCAAAAGATATAATCAATTTAAAGTATTCTAGAACAACTTTTTACGTTTTTTAGTAACACGTAACGACATCTATTGGCGCGATATAGTACCTACTAACGAAAACATTTTGTTGTTGTGATGTGAATAATCACGTCCTATTAGTTTATGCTTACTTAAATGACGAAATAACACAGATACCTACTTATGTCTATGTTATTTTAAAAAGTAATGATAATGATTATAATATTAAACAAAATCGCTTTCCATTGATGGTTTATTTAGTGGCGCCTGTGGCGCTAAAATAATTTTAAACAAAAAGTGAGGATAATGTAAGATATTAATAATTAATGTGGTGTTCTGAGCGATAAAGAAGTTAGATAATTATTGATATAGAAAGTTGAGTAACGCAGATCGTTTTTTAACGAAGTTCTTATATGGAGCTTGCGGTAGGAGTTCTATGGGAGAAATCGTCAAATAACGAAAAAGCGTTATGCCTCATTTTTCAAAGTAATAGGTAGATAGAGACACACACACACAGAGAGAGAGAGAGCTATTTTTCATGGTTTCCGAGGATCCTGACCCCGGTAAGTGAGGTCAAAAAGAAAATCAAAGATGGCGGTTGCCTAAATTTTTAACTTTTTCGTCATGGGTGTCGTTTTCATGGTTTTCGAGGGTGCTGAAGTCGAGAGTCAGGTCAAAATGAAAATCCAAGATGGCGGCTGCAATTTTTTTTATCATGTTTGTCGTTTTCATGGTTTTTGAGGGTGCTGAAGTCGATAGTCAGGTCAAAATGAAAACCCAAGATGGCGGCTCCATTTTTTTTAAATGTTTTGTCATGGGTGTCGTTTTGATAGTTTTCGAGGGTGCTGAAGCCGATAGGCAGGTCAAAACGAAAATCCAAGACGGAGGTTGCAATATTTTTTTTATGGGTTTCGTTTTATTGGTTTTTGAGAGTGCTGAAACCAATAGTGAGGTTAAAATGAAACTGTAACGGCTTACCCACCGTCGATTGGCCCATGAACCGTTGGTGAACATTATCTTTAAACCATTAACTTTTTTCAAAGGACTTTTCACCCACGTACGTTTTGCCAACATAACTCTACGTCAGTGAATGCTTTACCCACAGAATGTTTTGACCAATAACTTTTCTCCCAAAGAACAAGGCCAACAGACGCCGGGAAAGGTGAAAGTAAAATAATAATAAGACGTAGTCCTTTATTTCTGTGAAAAGGGTATAAAGTAACCTAACCAAGCCTAACCTCGGGGTGCCCTTCGCTCGCTTTGCTCGCTCACTTGAGCCGCCATCATCCCTTCGAACCCTACCTGTCCGAGTCGGGGTGCCCCAAGTCCCGAGCTCGCTTCGCTCGCCCTTACATCCTAAGTTCTATTTGACATGGGTCAAATGTTCTTTGGGTGAAAAGTTATTGGTGAAAACATTCTGTTGGTTAAGCATTCACTGACGTAGAGTTCTGTTGGGGAAACGTTCGTGGGTCACAAGTCCTTTGGATGAAAAGTTAATGGTGTTGACCAACGGTTCATGGACCAATCGACTGTTGGTAAACCGCTTCAGTACTGGTTGAAATGAAAGTCCAAGATGGCGGCTGCAAATCGTAAAATTCGTAGTGTGTGTCGTTTACATGGTTTTCGAGAGTGCTGAAGCCGATTGTGACGTCAAAATGAAAATCGAAGATGGCGGCTGCAATTTTCTTTTTCTTTTTTTATCATGTGTGTCGTTTTCATGGTTTTCAATATAAACTTACACGACTTTGTGTGAAATAAAATAAAATACAACCGACTTAAAAACACACTTCAAAGACCTTTGGTTTCAGAATTCTGTAATTTCTTGCCAACGCGCAACGTCTTCCCAAACTAAGGTTATTTTGCACTTTGTAGGGTTTTGTATGGAAGACGGTTATATTTTTTTGTAATAATCTTTACAATTTTTTTTCTGGTTTTCGGCAGTATAAGGTCTAAATCAAAATCATGTCTAAAGTTTTCATGGGTTTCATCTTCGTAGTTTAAATGGCGGCCGGTGTCAAATATAACCAAAGTTTAATGGGTTGCTTTTTACACGGGCAACTTTATGTAGAAGCTCTTACCATTAATGTATTCTTCCTTTTATCATCTAGATATCTCGATGCTTTATAAGGCATAATATTGGTAGGTATATATGATATCTTCAATACCAAGTTAAGAAATTCTAAATTTACCACAGAGAAGAAACCAAGACTTAGAAAAACTAACTTCAAACTTCACCTACTAATCTCAGATATACTTTAGATAAAATGGTGATATGATTTTACAAGTTGGTATTCTAAGACAGACGCAAAATAAAATGGACATAATTATGGCTGTTTGGTTAGATAATCAGCCTCGAGCAGGCGCTTTTATTTTAATTTATTCTCAAAAATCAAAGTGACACTTCGTCGCATTGTCAGAACCATGAAGACGCAGTGATTGCAGTCGAAAGGGCCGTGGTAGCGAACCCTAGGTAAGGAAAGCGTTACCAGGCAAGATCTGATGATTCTTCCTTTTCAATGAAGGAGTGGCAATTACACCTTTCCTAAGCGACACATTACCTATTGTTTTCCGACATCCACGCGAACGAAGTCGCGGGCACAGCTAGTAACAACATAAAAACTTAAAAAAAAAAATTCGCGGGTTTCTTTATTGCATCCCCCTTAAAATAAAAGCATCCAATAAACTGACCTGCATCTGCACAGACTGGCAGTTGACGAACTCGATGCTAGACACGAGGTTGTCGAAGACCACAGCACACTTGGTGCAGGAGTCTAGGACCACGCCGTTGACCTTGCCGCGCACCGTCAGCGCCGAGTCGCGACAACGGAACATGTACACAACGTTGTTCATGTCTGCGTTCTCGACAACCAGGTTGGAGTTGCCTTTTTGGTATTCCTGTGTGAGGAAATGTTTTGGTTATATTTATTTATCAAACTTTGTGCGTAGTGCAAGGTACAAATGTGGTCTTAATGCCTTAGGCATTATCTACCAGTCAACCACGGAGTGTAGTGGAGACAACATGAGAGGCGCATTGTTTTTGAGTGGAAAACAAAAAAATATAATTATGTTAAAAAGGTATCAAGGTAAGGTATATATTCAATCAATACAAAGCTGTAAACAAAAGTTGAGCAAAACTGTTGCAGCAACTGTTGCTGCATTGCTGCATACCATGTTGCATAATCATGTTGGTGCAACAATTTTCAGCAACTTTTGTTGACCATGAAACGCTTTGGTGTAATTTTAAAGATGAATCATTTACGAGTTTTTTAATAATATATTTGTAAATAATGTTCATATGGAAAAAACACACAACCCTCCTTTTGGGCTTCGCCGCAGTCGGGTAAAAAGGAGACTTGGAACAATCATTAGATCATTATTATTAACCGAATGAATCATGTTTTGAAATAATCGTTGTGCAGTTTTTTTGTGGAGCACTCATTATTATTCAGTTGTTAGATTTGGTGATTTCGACAAATATCGCTCTATTATGATAAGCCGATAACATGCTTTCTTGATAATGCTGGTGTAATACGTACGATGAGCCACTTCTTGCCATCGCGCGCGAAGACCGGCGGCTTGTCGAGCGCGCCGGCGCCGGGCTGCGGCAGTTGCTTGGCGGGCGGGCCGCGCGTCGCCGGCGCTGCCTTGAACGGCGCCGGTCCGGTCCGCAGCTGCGGGTTTTTGTGCGTCTGCATGTCCGGGGTCACCTTGCGCAGAGCTACGACAATAAAGGCGTTCCTCACAATGTTGTTCTTTCACAGATGTCAGTAATGTACAAAATAAACTCAGAAAGTACATGTATATGAATGAAAAAATTCACATCGAAGGCCGTAACTACTGGACCATCATGACAATTTGCCTTTTTATTATCTCCTGCATTCAATGTCAGTTTTAGGCCATCAAATAGTCTGACTATTATAGGGGCTACTGTGTTAGATTGATTATGAATACGCACATGATTGTAATGAAAAAAATAAATCACATTAGTACTTAAAATATAACATAATTTTATTAGACTATAAACATGCATCATAAACACCAGCACGTACTATTAGTGATGTTCTCTCCCTTGTTGATCTCAGCGAAGAGGGCGCTGCGGTCGTCCAACGACAAGTTGGAGAAGTCCGCCTCGGGCAGCAGCGGGGGCGGGGGGGGCATGCCGCCGGGGGGAGGCGGCGGGGGGGCTCCTGCGCCTTTACCTGCACAAATACATTATATCGATAAACAAAATGTTATTGACACCACGAGTACGCATTGGTCTTATTCCAGGGGCAGTACTTAGTAACGGCAGGGCCTGTAACTAATTCATATTTTTTTCGAAAAAATATTTGTGTCTAGGAATCCGAAGGATGCTAGAGCACAGAACTGGTCGAAGCGGCGGGGCTTTGGGGAGGCCTATGTCCAATAGTAAACGTCTTTAGGCTGAAATGATGATGATTTAGTCTTATGCGAGAAGTACGACCATACCTTATGAAATCTTTGTGTCAAAGTAAACATTTTGTGTCCTCTAGTAAACCTCTACGACTTTAACTTTCGGGAATAACTAGTGAGACATTAGAAGTTATAAAAAAAAAAACCGTAAGTAAATAAAAATAAACAAGAAGTATTTTAAACCCTACCTACATTATAAACACCCACAATTTTTCTATATTGGTAAGTATGTCTATTGGTGTTCACGAGATAAATGAGAGTCTGTACGTGTGCAAAGTAGTTTAATATCGGAGTCTGCTTCTGTAGCGGAAGATGATAAAAAAGTATTAATAAATCCATGCTCCTGGTTTGGAATTTCGTATCAACCCGTCCTAGCAATAATCTGAGCGCTAGAGCAATCATTAAATTGGAAACCGAATGGCTCGAATTTGGAAAACGTTGCAGTTTATAATTATAACCCAGCCAGTTAGTACACATGACAAGACTTTATAAATTAGTTCCGAAGGTAACCCAAAAAGATTTGAATGATGTAGTAGATTGCCTAGGGTTTTTTAAAATAAAAGTTGTTTTATACAATCAGGCGATACGACACGATAGCCCTTCCAAAATTCTATAACACACCCGTCTTTTCACCAAAAATAGGCCCACATTAAAATGGGACGAGTAAATACAAATCACTGCGTATTTAGTAAAAAAGTTTGTTGAATTTAATTTATTAATTTCGGCGAAGCTGCGCCGGGTAAATGAAAGGCTGGATTAAAATGTCGCATCAAATTGTGCTAGCACACCAAAAGGCTTATGAGAGAGGTTCAAGAGAATTTATTCGGAATTCAAATACAACGCTTATCTTCTGGCAGATTTTCCTTTACTGAATAAGGAGCCTTCTACCAAGAAGATGTCAAGGGCGTCTTTATCGGGAAATATGACATTAAGGTTAAGGGCTCCGTTAAAGATAAGGTTGTTTTATGAATAAGGTAGCATTCATGATTTTTCAGGCCTACCGCTTGCAAATCAGTTGAATAAACGTGCACGGTTTAGCGAAGCATTTATGTAAATTATACTAGCTACGATCAAGACAAAAGACCCGTGGCGCCATCTATTATCATAATAACGTTATTGTTGCTTTCCTTGGGAACAGCACTTTTTTTCGGGATGAAAGGTACCCTACGTCCGTTTCTGTACACCTGACAAGGTATAATTATGCAGGATTATCGGTTCAGTGGTTTAGGCGTGAAAAGGTAACAAACAAACTTACTTTCGCATTTATAATATTAGTTAGGATAGCATTGAAGTGGGTATTAAAGACGTCTCGGAGTTTTCTATTTCATCAGTCCACATATTGGAGGCTTCTCTCTTTATTTAAACTTTATTTTTATTACATCGACATCAGTATGAATTAATGGTTTCTGAAATATTTATAAAACTTTTTTATTTTTATATTACAAGTAAGTACCTATTTCTAATGGATAATACAAAAACCAGTAATATTTATTTAATTAGGCCGTGTCCGAGGAACCGTAATTATAACTTACAATGGTTGGGTTAAAATTTAAACATTTAAGCCTTTTACAAATGTTTTGAAATAAGACACAACCTTTTGTCCAATATTTGAAGAGTATTACGGAGCTTCTGTTTTATTATTCTTTTTCATTGTGGAGTTTTTAAACAAGTATTTGCAGTGGTGGCCCAGTGGTATCGGCCGTGACTTACGAGTTGCAGGTTGTAGGTTCGAACCCAGACAGGCGCTTTACTTTGTGTTAATTATTTCATCATTACTGCTCTCAAAACGGTGAAGGAAAACATTGTGAGAAAACCCGCATGTCCTAGAACCAAAAAAACGAGGACATGTGACAACTACCAACCCGCACTGGGCCCGCGTGGTGGATTACGGCCCACTAGCTCTCACAGAGAGTAGGCCTGTGTCCCTGCAGTGGGAATATTATAGGCTGATTATGACTATTTATTTGTACGTACCTACCTACAAAGCCTTGCCCCGCGATCTAACAAAAATGCATGGTCAACTCAAACCAAGAAGCCAACATAGGTAAAATAAAGGTTTGTTAAGTAAAATTATGTTTCATAATTCGTGTTAGTTTACAACCAACATTTCCGTAAATTAAAAAGTTGATCACGACATAGGTACATGTAAACTAAAGATAAATTATATATATATTTAAGCTTAGTTACGGAATGAAATATGTTTTCAAATTAATTAAAATTTGTATAAACACTTCAGTTTGTTTTAACGCGATTCAGTCATTTATAATTCGTGATATTGCAGCGTTCAGGTGTGCGATATTGCGGGCGCGTTTCATAACGCCAGCTCAGAATGTGCGGTGACATTGGGTGGTTCAACCGCGTATTAAATAATTCACGAGTAGAGCCACACTCGTGTCAAGTTCAACCGGACAGAAGAACGCCGCCGGGCTTAATGAGGATTTTATTTATGTACCACTCTTTGAATAAACTTTCAAACTGTAAGACAATGGCACGATTTCACGAAGTTAATACTCTGTTATAGTACTTGTAAGTATATTAAAACTGTTTTCTCCCTATTGAAAATTTGTGTGCTTTAATTTCAATTTTAGTTTCTTAGCACTCAGGATTCCGGACGCAATTTATGTATTACTAGCAGCGCCCCGCGGTTTCACCCACATAAGTTTCGATCCCGTGGCAATATCGGGATAAAAGTATCCTGTCCTTTACTATTTCCATACCAAATTTCATCTAAATCGGTTCAGCGATTTAAGCGTGAAGAGGTAACAGACAGACATACTTTCGCATTTATAACATTAAGTATGGATTAGTAGGAAGTTTACTGAAGGAAATAGGTCCCTCTGGCATTATAATATGAAAGTCTAACAAACCTGCAGAGTGCAAATAGCTCCAAACCACATACATTTAGATAAAATATATTTCTGCTAACTCGGATTATCCCTCAGGGAAAAAAGTAAGGAAAAATGGGAAAAAGGACGGCAAATTCTTGTGGAATATGAAACTGGTGAATTATATCTCGGAACTCGGATGACAGAATAATCTATTCAAAATACCTACACCATGCCGGTCACGTGCTGATCGCCCATCGCGGTCATATTGATTATTGCTTTCATCTCTAAGTCTAAGCACATTTAAATAAAAACAAGTGAACTTACCAGACCAGACGAGTCCAGTGGTGTGGTACTGTTTGACATAAGCCTGCAGGTCCGCTAGCAGCTGCACCCAGGCGCGGCACCACTCCACGTGCGTCTTGTTTTTCTCCTTCCACTCCTTCAGCACTCGGTTCGTGTAGAACTGGCCAGCGTCGTTCATCTCCTTGACGTAGGGCGCGGGGGTGGGGGTCACGGCCACCCAGCCGAGGGCCGGGACGCTCTCAGAAATGGCCGATAAGTGGTTAAAGAACGTCGAAGCGCGGTTCTTCTCACGGAACTGCTGGATGGCAGAGATCTGCTCGCTGGTCGGCGCGAGGAGCTGCATCTCTTCGGCCTGGGAGGGCTTGCTCCTTGTTGTAGCCAGTTGGATGTAACGGAGCTGCGCCCTGATGTACAAAATCAATCATGAACAAAGATCTTGAAGTGATCTTGAACACGCAGTTTTGAAATACTAAAACATGAACTACTCAAGACTTCAGACATAAGTGGTTAGATAACGTGAACAGCATTGTAGGACACTACCTACTTCATATTTACGATCACGTATTTATCAAAAGCAGATTCAGTCGTCTTACAATAAATCTATTTTATTTCAATCAAGCAGTAAATTGAGAACATAACAAAATTGATATTTACTCAAATTACATAAATTAAGTATCGTATTAATAACGTTGACTCTAGTTCAGCGAACCTTATTAATTTTGTATGTCATGTATTTAATTTAACAACACAAACAAGTTTTGATGGAGAAATTAATAATTAAATTAGATTCGTTCCTTACCCTCCGTGTCACGGAGAGCAAGAAGTTTCACACCCTAATTGCTTTACACAACCGCAATGAACGTAATCACGATACTTAGATTTTATTTTGACATCTAAACAATGTTCTTGTGTACGTATTGCGCGACGATCTACAGGCCCCTTAGTCCAAAGGGAAGTCGATCTAACCAAGCCGATCCTTCCAAATTGATTTTGGAAAAACCAAAAGTTTATGAGCCCTGATAGATTTACTTACAAAAATTTAAATACTTGTCGAGAGGAAAAATTTTTCAACAAACTGATCAGGAACATTGCTGCACCGTCAAAATGTTTGCGGTTAGCGTAACCAAATTCTGCTGCTTAATACTTTAAGCATATCAGCTTACACACATAGTAGATATTGCGGTTGTCTGTTAGGGATAAACTTATTCTAATGGAATACTGACTTAACTCAAAACAGAAGATTTTTGTGAAAGCGCAAAGAAGATCTCGCTATGAAGACCTATCCTACTTGTTGACGCATAAAATTAAACTGATTGGAGTTGATTAGATTAATTAATCATGAATGCTTGCATTTTGAACGTATGATTAACTATTGAAGAGATCTGAGTCAAAAAACATCCAGAAATAATTATGACCTATCTACTAATGGGTCACTGTTCCATTAAGCATGCGTTATGATTATTGTGGAGTGGCGGTAGTCATTTCGTGTAAAATACGGTTACTCAGCCCATACTGGATTGTTACCCAAACAGAGTTGGGATACCACAATGCGTAGCTTATTATTATGTAGAATTATTACTTACTGGAAGGCGGCGTTGACCAGGTTGGCGTGAGTGGCCACATCGCCGCCGATCTTCTGCGACAGCTGCAAGTATGCCTGCAGAGGGCCCTGCCAAACAAAAACACATTTAGAGTTTGTTTAGTCTACAAAGTTGCGGCTTGTTTAGTCCATACATTGTTAAGAAAGGTGGGGTCTAGACATGTCTCATCAAAAATGGAATATAGCAAAGTTCAGTAGCAATTACCCAGCGTCGCTGTAACTCCAGCCTCTAGGGTAAAACTACGCCACGTCTGATAACTGTTTCGCCTTCAATTAGCTCAGTATAACCAGAGCTTGTTACAATAAAACGACTGGATCATGAAAACTCATGATTGTGTTCTCAACGAAGTAGCTTACAGCGGAATAATTTCAGAACAGGCGGAGCGTTAAATAAAAACACAAAAAATACGCAGAAATGCTGAATTTGAAAGACGATATCATGATATCAAAGAAAGAATCATGGCGAGATCCTTACATTAATTTGTAAAAAAAAAAGAGTTCATTTAAAGGGTTCACAATATTTTCCAATGTTGAGAATACATTACCAGGAGTAGATTGATATACTTATCATATTTTTAAAACCCCTATATAATTAAAATGTTTCGAAATGAATATACCAGTTTTTCGTTTCATCTCGTTGCCCATTTTGTATTTATAAAAAAAAAAGTACTTGATATTAAGTCAAACCCCGCCCCCTAAAGATTGAAATAGCTAGATTCGCCCTCACTTTTTGCTCCGTGGCCCTCACCATACTTAGTCACACGAAAACGTGACCATACTGGAAAGGCTGAGGTCATTGTGTATTAGAAGTGTCAAAACGAATCAGAAATGCGACTATGTTTTGACGCGGTAGGGCGAATCTAAAGATTAAATCTTTACCACTGCTGTTTACACTGACAGCCGCAGTTTCGTTCTGAAATAATGAGCTCCTCGTTAAACTATTTACTTTGAACATTATATTTTTATTGCGGGGTTATAAAAATATTGTAAATGCTTGAAGATACTCTTTAGGCACCCAAGAGGAGTATAAGAATTAGAATTCCAACTTCTCTAAATATCTTTATTTTTTATACAAGTCCTGCCATGATTCTTTATTGTATCAACTTCCGTGTTCTTATTACGTACCTACCTAATAAGCGAGCAGACGACTTTTGTTATTAAAATGGATTTTAGTTTCTTCGCAATAAAAAGTTATTAATATTATTTAATAACAATAAGTTCCAGTCCTTATTACATAGTAAGTACAACATAGTTAAAATTTATATACTTAGCATATTTCTATTGAGAGTACATTCTTAATAAGTGGGACCTAAGTATATAACATTCCTTTTGTGTCCACTCAGATATAAATAAAATTGAGTCATCTATCAGCTCTCAAAGAATATTTTTTCTTTATTACTTACTCAAGGGAAATCGTTTTATTAATTGTATTATCAGCTCTAGTGCTTTTCGTAGTACTTAATGCGTTCAAAGACACAAACAAGCATTAAAGTACTGGATGAGCACTTAACTAACAGTGTTTATGTCGGTGCCTTTTATACTCAGAAAAACAAGCGTGATAATGCCTCCGTCCTGATTTAATTTGTAGTGCTTATTTTTTACTGCGTTGTATACATTACATCCATTTTTCAGATTACTTTCATGTTGTTACTGAATACAAAATAATTTTATTTTCCTCTTAACACTTTTCAACAAATCTGACGCCCACAATCATGAAAACCTTTTAGACAAAAATGGACGACAAGCATAAAAGCGTCGCCCATTTTTAAATAAATCACGGATTGGTAAAACAATCGGCGTTGACAAACACTCGACTTGGTGTTGCATCCAGAGTAAATAAAAGAGTGTTTGCTCGAGGGCGACTAGTTGACAGAACGGGGGAAATTGAGCGGTTTCTCATATTTCCTTCCTTTTCCTTTCCAGCGAACCTTTAAGCGCAACGCTATTCGCCCGACCGTTATTAATTGATTCCAGCACACATCCAAGACCTTACCCTAGCCGTCCCAAGAGGCCAAGAGCTCAGTTTTACGAGTATGTATGTCCCTTTGTATATTATTTACGCAAATTTTCGTGAGCATTTTTGTCTCTTATTCCGTTCTTAACAATTAATCCCTTTTCCCAGAACCACTTTGCGAAGAATATGTCTGCGATGAACATCATTTTCAGAGAAAAGTTCAGTGTTTAAAGCATTTAGGTTAACGTATTATACGGATCGTTTATTAACTTTATATTTTGTCACACAACTTTTAAACCTGTCCCTCCGGTTAAAATTGAATTGAATTTATGACCAAATTTTTAAAATGATTTATCGTACTTTTATGACCACTTTATAGCAAAGCAAACGGTTTGGTAAAAAAACGGACTGCTGGAAACGGGTTTATCGTACAGTTCAATGTACTTATAAAGCCATGTATGGATTAACTTATACCACAGTCCTCTTCTTTCTTTATGCCGTGCTTATACCGTACTTACTGTTTTCTTAGTAATGAGTCTATGCAGTGCGGTTTTTTGCTCGGTGAACCTAACACGAATGAAATCATTAAGTCTGAATAGGAATTTAAATGCACGGTCAGTGCACATTAGAGATCCTAAGCTACGATGAATTTATTCTACACGAAACAATCGTTTTTGTATCGATGCAATTACTGCAATTAGTGACCTAATTATGTGGGTAACAGAGGGTGTTTTTACCCGACTGCGCCAGAAGGAGGGTTATTTTTTTTTTTACTAGGCATCTTCGACAAACTACTATCGGTTTGTTGATGTTAACGTAGAGCTGGATTTAAAGCCAAGACCAAACGAACGTAGAATCTGAATAACTGCCACATTCGTTCTTGATATGTTTGACATTTTAATAGGTATTTATGGATAGGCCGACGGAAGAATGCCCAATCCACGTTTAGATAAAAAAAAACTGTATTCTGTCCAAGAGATGAGCATACCTGTACTATATCTTGATAACCGTTGACACTCATGTTGTCGGTTGGTTCAAAGACCGGTGGTTGATGTAGTGAGAGGTCGGGGACGGGCGACGGCGGCGCCGGAGAGCCCGGCGGAGTAGTAGTGTGCGTGCGCAGCAGCGGCAACCGCTCTAACCGCGACGTGACGCGCTCCAAGCGCTCGATCAGGCTCTCGAGCTCAAACGCTGGGCTTTGGGCAGCTGCTGCAGCGTCGGCTTCGCTGCCTGGGGAGAGAAAATAGGAAATTAGTCAATAAATATATGGTTCCAAAAGACACTTCACTTCAGAGAAAATATTAGATAGGCTTTAGCAAAGGCAGTGGTTAGGTATCTAGTGAAAGGGAGAATAAATAGAATAATATTTCTGAGACGAAAAACCTTATCAACAGTGTGTAGACATGCCTATGATTTAACAATGAATCTACAGAATACTTCACTGGCTTTTCTACAGAAACTTGCGAGTTTGCGACACACTGGCGTAGAAACTGTTCATATAAATAGCATCACATCATTTATGTGGTTTTAAAATAAATACTTTATCTTTCTTGTAAAATATAAACGGCTGTTTGTCTTCGTCCGGTTTTCTAAGTATTAATAGAAAGAGACAAACTGTTCCTAATCTAAAACTAATTTTATCTGAAAGACTGACTTAGTAACCAGTTTGTATCATTTCAGTTTATCAAAGAGATACAAATGTATCATAATTTCCACGCGGACAAAGCCGCATACATAGTGTTTCATAAAATGCAGAAGCTGCGTTGGGGTTAAAATTAATTGCGCGAAACAATGGCTTCACCAAGATCTCCACGCACGAGACTATATCGCACACACCGCAACAGGGAGGACGGATGAGGTCAACTTTTTATATGTGCTTTATTATGTGGAGGCAAAATCTTTCTGACTAGTTTATATTTTAGTTTTTCTTCCAATCCGAAGTTTTATTGCCTTTTGTTGTTGTTATTTTGTTTTGAACCAAGCCCCTCTGAATACAAAGCACTCAGTCGACCTTGACGAACAACAAGCACATCATAAACTCAAAGAAATGGGCCTTCGTTATGGGATATTTACACCGCCCGTGACCTATCCATTTAAGATATTCAAACGCACTTTTACTAATTGTAATTGATGTTTTTTCCTTAATTTTCCAGTCTCAGATAACGTTACTTATGTACACTTAAGTCTTTTAGTAAACATTTCTATAATTAAGAACAAACATTATAATAAAACATTTAACTTTCCGTCTACAGCACATAATTCTATTAAAGTTACCCTTGAATGACTTTGGAGAAGTTTCAAGTGGGAACAAGTGGAAAATATCCACACTAGCTTCCGCCCGCGAGGTATGTCAATAAAAAACTATCCTATGTCCTTCCCCGGGATGCAATCTATCTCTCTGCCAAATTTTATCAAAATCCGTTCAGTGGTTTAGGCGTGAAAAGGTAACATACATACATACATACAGACAGACAGACAGAGTTACTTTCGAATTTATAATATTAAGTACGGATGGATTGTACCTACTACAGATAAATTAATTAAACAAGGTTTGATCGGTGAATTTCAGAGATAAAAGGCAAGGAGAACTGTACCTGCCCTTTCTCTCATCTGTTTGCCAAATTAAAATGAAACAAATGAACTACAGCGGCACCAAAATGGAGCGCCATTAAACATGTATGAAGAAGAAACTTAACGCAAGTAAGGCGAACTCCTGAGGTAACAGGCTGGTGCTCCACATAAAATCATTAGGTAATCTCAATAAAGAGAAGTGTTAGCTACATTTGTCTTGCAATAAATAAAGGAATAAACGCAAATAACAAAATGAATAATACCTAGAGCTATATTGAAGGCCTCTTCAGTCATTTGTGTTATTTCTCTAACTTCCGCTGCATCTTCCCCTTCCTTATCAACGCTCTCAAACATTTTGATGAGATGTTTCATATTTTTCCTTGTATTCTCGTCCATTGTTGCAAAGAACGTCAAACGATTAAGAGAGTTAATCACTAAATAATTGAATTTCTAATAATTCCACACCTTGGTCACTTAGGTTCTGGTTGAACGCTCACTATCGACTGACTCACTAAGATATGATGAAGTGATAACGTGTCTTTAGAGAACCGTAATCGTGTAAATTACACCTAGATAAAACGAATGTCTGATAACAGGTAGGATAGCCATCATACAACTTATGCTTTCCATAGGTGCAGTACAATATTTGTTTTGTAGAGCACAGGGTTACGAGGCTACGTTCAAGGTTAAATTAATTACTCTTGCTGTTGACCTGGTTGACAAATCTTGACAAATGAGTAAGGTACTGGGGCTTATATCATATAACTTTTTGAACATGAGTTTTTCGAGATAAGTACTACCTCATTTAAGTTTTTTGCAAACCAATTACTGAAGTAGTACCTACTATTACCGAAGTAGGTCTTTATCGTAGAACCCACATTAGCACGGCTAGGGTTCAACTAGTGACGTCGGGAGTGACAAGACGTGATGTAGAGCTATCCCAAAGCGAAAAATATTGGCTTCCTAAATCTTTATTCCACAAAAAGACATTTACTCCGCCAATCCAAAAAAAAAGCCTTCAATTTGAACGCGAATAGTGGATCTATTGGCATTCAAATTGAAGGCCTATCGGCACATAGAATGTTCTCTCAAAAATTTGCATTATAAAGAAAATGATTTTTCCCAGCTTTCAATAAGGACATCGATAATGCGTGAAGAATTTCCTAAAGATGTCTTTTCAAAATAGACCGTAATTTTATATCTTTGATATTATTATATTCTAAGCTGAAGTTTTTACCCGCATAAAAATAAATACTTATTTATTTATAGAAAAGCTTATTAGCGGTTCAAAAGGAACGCGTTTGCGTATTTCTTAAAAAATCGTTTGAGTGTGTGACCTCCAAACATCAAACCAGTAGGAATAAATTGATTGAATGATGGTGTAAGTAAGGCTGGAAAATTATTCTCTTTAAATTAACTCAGCCGACTGGAGCGGTAAATGGTTGCGACGAAAAACCGATCAATACTTTCTTATCTATGACGTAAAAAAACAAAACCATAAAGATGGCGTTATTTGAAAGCTCAAATAGCCTAGTAAACAAGCCCATACATTGTTCACTGACTAGACATAAACTAACAAGTTCTCGGAGCAGGGCCAACTGGCTAAGTAATAAATAAGAATTTGAACACAAAAGTGTGTGTGTGTATTAATTATAACCCCAGTTAATTTTTTATTAGTAACTGCATGAAATATTACTTAAACGATATTAAAAATATCTTATACCCTATTTTTAATATACTGCACCAGGAGCACAGAGGTTGAATGAAACGCGAGCGTTGAATGTAAATGGGTCTAAAGTATTTCGTCTAAAGTATTTCATAAGTAAAATTGGGCCAAGTTATCTGAACTTGCGATCTGTCTAGTATTGCAGCTTTTTTTCATAATAAATCTGAAGAGTTTGTTTATTTCAACGCGCTAATGTCTGGAACTACCAGTTGGATTTGAAAAATTATTTTTGCATTTGAGAGCCCAATTCTTGAGGAAGGCTATAGGCTATTTATCATCACGCTACGACCCTTAGGGGTCAAGCAAAAAGAAAGAATGTGAGAAAGAACACTAACCGAAAACGAGGTAATAGCGCGGGCAGGCGATGTGATGCGACGGAGAGGGTCGGAGGAACAACAAATTTCACGCGGAAGTCCCGGGCAGAAGCTATGTTATTTTATAACTGGAAAATGGAAATAAACGTATACAGACGCATATCCGCCGTATAAGGCTTTAATAAGTGCTGTGTGACTAAGTCTACCTTGTTTATACAGTACGGCTATTTTAATAAATCTCTGAGCTTAGGTACCTAAGTTCAGAGATTTAGCGTATTCATACTTGCATTTCGGTTCAGAGATTAAAAATCACGTGGAGTTTTCCGTGGAGACCCCGTAAAGCTGTAAAAAGCCTTTTATCACACGAGGGTGTAATACACAAACAGGAAGATATATGTATAGAGCTTTTTGCGATCCGTTAATAGGACTTTATGGGCCCCAGAACTTACTTTGGTTTACGATCCCGCATAAAGAAAATGTACAGTACCTACCTACCTACATGTATGTTGTATGTACCCACGAATAATATAAGTGTGATGTTAA
The DNA here is from genome assembly GCA_963669345.1 of Gortyna flavago. NCBI lineage: Eukaryota > Metazoa > Arthropoda > Insecta > Lepidoptera > Noctuidae > Gortyna > Gortyna flavago. The sequence continues at coordinate 14,987,444 of OY770126.1, forward strand.
CGAACTTGAACTTTTCAGCATCAAAAGGAAATTTCAAACGGTTTTTCAACATTTCAAGTGACTAAAACTAGGCATGTTCAAAGACACATTTGTATGTAAAAACCGCATTCTATTTAGGTACCCGAAAATAGCCAAATACTTCAGTCTAACCAAGCACTTACCTATAAAACCTGAATGTTTAAACAGTGCTAATGCAGCTATTTGAGTTGAGCTGCACGATTTCTGACAAATGCGTGCACTGACTGGACAGGTCCTCTCAATCTGTGTGGTTCTTTCCTCAAAAGACCATCTCAGACATCGATCTACATGGTCTTCATATAACCTGACCAAGATTATGTCTGGACTTTAAAAGAGACTGTGACCTCTGAGTTTGTTTCGGCCTTTCTTCTCAGAGTAGTCAGATAGGAAACGCCGACCTCATCTAGTTTTATAAAAAATATGATTGACGTGTAAAAGTGTTTGTGCAAACCTACTTACAAAATAAAAATCATTTATCATTTATTTAATAAGATGGATGGGTGGGTTACCTACCTACCTACCGTATGGATTTAAATAATGGTAAGGGCTCGAGAAAATCAATATAAAGACCTTCATAAGCCTTTAGGTACCTACCTATCTGCCTACCTGTTTGAGTAGGTAGGTAACTACCGTATCTATGCAAATTTTATCAAGTCTTAAATATCAGGGATGGGATAAGAGGGCTCTCATTTAATTTACAGCTTTTCGGCATTTTTTCAGGTTTTGTTATAATCTAAATATTTAGGAAATCATAAGTAATATCTATCTAGATGTACGCTAAACGCAATATAACAGTTAACATTAATAACAGTGTACGTTGATGTGCAGCAGAGCAAAACAATCAACGCGAAGAAATGTCTGAATAGATATTACTAAAACGTCACAGTAAACCCATATATCTTCACAAATAGCTTGTCGTCCGCAACAAAGGCTCATTAACGTTAAATTAAAAAGAAATGACGACGCTTGCTGAATTATAATTCGCATCGTTAGGCAGGAACGGTATGGTTCATGAACGAATAATAATTATCCGAGTAGGTAACACTTTTATTTATGGTGCTAAGTAGGTACTCGTTTAACCCCGTCTTATTTATCAGTGATCTGTAATTTAACTCTATGTTAAAGTAAATACTCCGCATCGACATTTGGGTAACTTTATGATGCAATAAAATAAATTTCATTGATAAGAATGAATGAAGATGTATGATGTTTTTTGTATGAATTTGATTTTTTTTAATGCCCGGTAGATGGCAATAGGCTGCTATTAAGTACATGGGACTTAAACTGGCAAAATGTGGGTTACAATATACCTAGGTACCTACTGCCTAACCGTTCGGGGATTTACAGGCGTGATTTTATTTATTTATTAAAAAAAAAAAAAAAATATTCAAAATCTATTATTATGACTCAATGGGTTGAGTTGAGAACTAAGTACTTATACACTGGAAAATGCATTTTTATTACTTATATAAATGTGGCGTTCACATTGCGCTTGGCAAATGTACATTATGGTATCCACACTATACAGACTTTTAGTCGTACATATATATCTGTAGACTTTGAACTCTGAGTAAAATTTTTTATGCGGACATCTCCACATAATGTTTGCGAAGACTTTTCATTAGTTCAGACCGTGGATTTCCGAAAATCTGTAGTGTTACTTACTAAATGAATATCTTTTATTGATTAGTTAATCAATTTATTTAATTATTAATTATTTGGCTCCGACAAATACGCAGACATATGCAGACTAGACTTTTCTGATACAGCGACATTTGTCTGTACTGCTTTCTTGCACAGACAAAATTCTATAGAAGTTGTTGAAAGTCTATCGTGTGGACCCACCATTACACGTAGGTCGCACCAGTGTTGAAGTGCAGGAACCGTTGAAATGGCCATGTTTACGGAAACATTATATTATTATCCCTATATGCAGTACACATAGGTGTAACATAAAGAATGGTCACAGTTCCGAGACTGTTGGCTCAGCGACAAGGCAAATAAATAAAGCAGGGACATTTTCAGGCCAACACTTTTGTAGCAGTCTTGTGTAGCAGTTAATTCTTTCTGTACACAATTCAGGGCATTTCAGTAGGTAAGCTAAGGAATCTTAATAAAATTTCACTGTCCTTAGCTTCTGTTCATTTATTTAAGTGGAAGATGCTGAAGCCTTTGGATCAAACTTTATATTGCATGCTTAGCTCGATTAATTACAATAATACGAAAACAAAATTAATTTCAATTACATAACCTGCTTCAGTGATGAACAGGTTTTCATTTTCACCTCTTTGACAACAAACGATAACAGCTGAGCTTTTGTAAATTTATGTTATTTTCAGTATTTAAAATTTAGGTATCTACGGTAACGTCTGTCGATTGCCCATGGTAATGAAGAATTTAATTAGGTAACTACAAGATTATATTATTAACTTTGTAAAGTACATCTAAGCCTTGGAGTTTCATTTACGGCTACATCATAGGCATATTCCCAACCGCCCCACAGTTACAAGAGTCCACGGTACCTAACATAAGGCTTTCTGACTAAAAAGTTATTTCACTCACCTAGTACGCGGATATTTTGAATTAATAATTAAGATACATAATGCTGTCATAGTATTTCATGACAGCACACTTGTTTATTTTCGTACAAATGCTTCTTGGCCAAGGCCATTCTAAAATCTAAATATAAAGTCATCCTTGCGTAATCGATATTTACATAATCAGTACTTACAAAAGAGTTTTCGTATTTACCAAAAGAAACGCCGGGAAAAGGCGCTTAGTATAGCACACATTTCTCTTTATTGACGAGTAAGCACTCCGGAAGGGCTATTTATCTCAACAATAAAAATGCACTGAAGAAACAAACGTTATTAAAATGACCTGATACTGGAAGAAAAGTACCTAATACATATACATATATATGTCTGTTCCTCCAGACCTCATATCGTCGTTAATCTAACTGACGTATCTGATATTTTGGACTAATCCGACCTAACATAGTAATTTTATACATTTTCCAAGTCGAATCGATCTGTCTAATCGGCGTATCTGTATGCCTTACCATTCCCATGATAATGCAAACATCGAGACCGATGTATGTACATAACAAACTGTCCCATCCTATCTGATCATTTGTATTCCGAACAAAATAAAAACAAAGATCTCACGAAGTGACGTATCTGTATAAAATATTTATTATTTAAACTATATTAACACGATAACAATAGTATTAATACCAACATAAAGATCTTAATCAGAACTAAACACTTGCTCAATTTTGTATCAGTAGAATTTATAAAGAGCAAATCATAGGTAACCCAACGCGTATTAGTCAATATATACGTCGTAATGCAAATAGCTTGCCCTGTAAAATATGCTTCGAACCAATTACGTCACTTAGTTAGATTAGCGACGATATATAATATATCTAAAAAGTAAATGCATCCGTCTTATATCTCATTTTGTTTAATGCCCATAGAAGTTCTGTTGAATAAGAGCCATCGATCCTTAGGTACCATAAGCAGAATGACCAACTTTATACGAGGACTGACTCACCAAATTTTTAATGAGTTTTAAAGTCTAGCTGTCACCGGCAGCAAGCAAGTAAGACAAGGTTCTTTATTTATCAAGGTGTCATTAAAAGTTCGAGTTAAACTTCAGTAAACATCTCAATAAACTGACTAAATGTAGATAAATTAACTTTTGCTAATGATGAAGCTCGTTAATTAACTCATGGAGTTTGTGTAGTAATTCGCGACTATGAGGAAGAAACGTTTAGTTAATCTTCTTGTTATAAGGATATACATTCCAAGTTTTTAATAGCCTAGCACGCACGAATGCACGCGTGTAACGAGATGAGACCGAAACAACAATAATTACCATGCTATATTTATGATGTAACTCATGTAACCAACAATCAGTATTCAGACCCAATCAGAAACCACAGAGCGCGACGCAAACCACAGCCACGTAAAATTCTGTTTGTATTACAAATGCTGACAATTCTTATCCGCTATCTTGTCTTCAAATTAAATTGTATGGATCCCACAGTTTCCAACTTCTATGGAGAGGAAACGATTTTCGTAGATCGTCGACTCATCGAATATTGAGGAGGAAATCGGTCGACTGTGCATGAACAAGATGTCGAGATTAGTTTTTACGTCTAGGGAATACTAACATTTGAATTCAATAAATTATTACTTGAAAGAAGGAAATATAAATATGCACATTAACATACATTATTTTGGATAATAACTCGTTTTCCTTCCCTTTGTTCTCGTAAATGGTAAAATGGTGGTGGTTGGTGGTAGTGGTATCTATAATAAATCTACGAGTGTGTCATGTCATTTACAGTCAACAAAAGAAATAAGTATACAGGATCGCCGGATATAGTTGAAGTTTAGTAAGAAACCGATGGATGTTCTCGCATAAAATTTTATTTTATTAATAGAAAACAAACAGCTCATTAACCAAATTACATTTCAGTCGACGACATCCATCGGTTTTTTACTAAACTTTACCTATATCCGACGATCCTGCATATTTATCTCTTTTATTGACTGCACATTATGATTATCAAAATCCATCCACCCATGCATCTATTATGGCTGCCGTTAATAGAATGGTTTGCTTTAGGGCAATTAGTTAGTGTAATTAAAGACTAATTAACACGAAACATCTGTGTGCTTGACTATTGAACTATACGTTAATATGATTAATATCGTGTAGGTAATTTTAAAATACATACTTGTTTTGAAATGTATTGTGAAACTCGAATTGGTAATAAAATAATTTATGACAATATTTGTATACAAGTTACAAATAGGCTTATTTTAATGAAGCTTCTTTATTAGGAAAAAGGAACCCTTATGGTGTGACTCAGTCTGTCTGTCACAGCTGGATATCTCAAGAACTGCTAATGCTATCTATGCTATCAACTTGAAATTTGGAATAGCTTTAGATGACGTTTGCCCAACTATTTTGCCAAATAAGTAAGAAATATTTATATATATAATAATTATATTGCAACAGGGACTGAAAGGGTGTCTTAAAAATTCGAAGCGGGGCTACTAGGGCACGTGGGGTATCATATGAAAGAGCGCAGTTTGCACATTCACAAACATTTTTTTCTTTATATTTCGATTTTGATGAAAAATGTAAAAAAAAATACCGTTCCCCCCTTACCTCTACAGTTTGCATAGCGAAAAATCTGAAATTATTCTATGTGATAGAAGATTATGTAAAGATTACAGGAAAAATAATACGATGTCTCTAAATAGCACACTTTTTCAGAAATCGTCAACAAAAGTTACATATCGGTCAAGCGATGGCGCTGACCTAAAATTGCAATATTTTACACCGCAGTGTTAAAATTCTGACGAATAAAGGCCTCGCCGATGAAAATTTAAAAACATTTGATGGTACGGAACCCTCGGTGCGCGAGTCCGACTCGTTCTTGACCGGTTTTTTTGTTCGGGATGAAAGGTATGTCTGTTTCTGTAAGCAAAATTTCAGGATAATCGGTTCAGTGGTTTAGGCGTGAAAAAGTAACAAACAAACTTACTTTCGCATTTATAATATTAGTTAGGATTAGGATAAAAATAATATAGTTAGGAAGTTAGGATACTTATACAAAATTGATTGAAGCTTCTTTTCTATATTTATAATAATAATGCCTATACCAAATATGTAGGTACAAATCCCAAGTAATTGTCAGAACCTCGTTCGTTAGAGGGCATTTATGTACCATCTGGCGTGCAACATACACTTTTGGTTAGCCATGTGTCAATCGTGTGGCACCACAATCCTTAGTATGTCAGCTATCGTATGACCAATAAGAGCTCGCTTGTCCTACTTAACTTCTCTAGACTTGCCAGCTTTAAATATTATATCACAGACATTAATGAAGGTAATGCCCAATGTAAACTTCAAAGATAATTCCGAGGTGCCTACAGCTTTAAAATGTTTTAATTTATGGAAAATTTCCTTTTAATTAAGAGAATCGTAAATGAAAGAGGAGCTAAAATATTATTATATCGCCTGGCCAATTATGTCAATATGACCACGTAATTTAGAAATTTCTTTGTCAATTTAGCAAAGATTAAGCGAAAGCAAAAATATTTTGCCTCGACTGAATCCAAATCATCAAAGCATACCAGCATACCGCTAGGACAATGAGTTAGTCAACCTAGCTACTTGAAAGTTTTAGCATGCACTGCTTAGCAATAGGGCTCGAATTGCACTTGACTGATGTTTCAGACATTACTGGCACCTAGCTGACACGCCCACTGCCTTGGCAATGAGATAGATATCTTAGTATGTATCACTGAACAAACAATAAATTCTAGACAACAAATCAACTGAACACAATTTTATTATTAAAAGAAAAACTATTATTAGAGTATAACCAAAATAGAAATCCCCAATTTCAAATCAAAATGGTGTGTTTTATTATCATATTATGTTAATGAATGGACATCAACTGCAATAATTATGAAAACTTATAGAACAGTCAGCCACAGGAGGCAAAGAAGCATTTCTCAAATACTTTTCACTAACAAAATGTAGTTAAATTAAAACTTCCCAGTACTATATAAGTCGCAAATAAAACGGCGACGACGTCACACGTGTAATGTTGAGAACTACTAGAGCCTCGCTCCCGAAACGTGTAGGTTGGAGGTGAAGGTAGAAGGGAAAGTGGGGACCTCTTAACTTGCTCTACATTCGTAACCACCACCTAACTAAATGACATACTCACATTTTTAATGAGCGCATTCCTCTTATGGGGGATGCTCGCAAAATTCTAATTTACTTACGTTTCTTGTAATTTTCAGGTCAGTGTCAGTTTCTATGTTGATTCAATTACGATTTGCGACCGTAACAAATATGGCTTTACAGAATTATAATCATTACAATCAGCAATTCAATTCTCCTTAAGTTACTCGTAGAATGATTGGCCTCAAATGTCATGATTTCATGAAATTGTCATTCAATAGGGTAATATGAACTTAGAGAGTTGTATTGATGATTTTTATGGTTATAATTCTACTAGCTGCGCCCCGCGGTTTCACCCGCATAAGTTTCGATCCCGTGGGAATATTGAGATAAAAAATCCTATGTGTTAATCCTGGTTATAAACTATCTGTGTGCGAAATTTCATACAAATCCGTTCAGTAGTTTTTGCGTCGTCCATCCTCACAAACTTTCGCGCTTATAATATTAGTAGGAAGTAGGATAGGATAGTAGGATAAATAAATATTTTTTACGGCCGCGAATCATAACCTGATACTGATCTGAAATTTGGAAAAACGTAAGCGTTCGCGGCTATCGTGACGTTATCGCCGTAATGGGCTTGATGCTGGACCTAGAACTTACTCGAATAATTTGACAGAAACATATTGCTGACAGAGATACTCAAGATCTTGATATACATCTTGAAATTACAATAGTAATTTTTTTCAAGGGCAATTTAGTATGGAATGGCAACGTGAGATGTTACGAACACTGATGTCATATTGCTTTCCAGCAATATAGTCCGTTCTATATTTACATTACGCTTGGGATAGGTGCCAGCTGGTCAAATCCGCCCGTATGATTTGGATCAGCAACACTGAAGGTATTTACTTTAACAACAACGCGACTAACAAAACACAAAGTTAGGAAAGATATGACTGGGTACTTTAGTATCATACTGTCTTCATTTATATTCAAATTGGATAACTTCTTCCCAGCCTCCAATATGAACAGACGCCACATGCCACTGAAGTCAGTTATTTTACACGAACGACGTTAGGAATAAAGTTACCTTTCAAAAACTTTACGCACCGTCGTCGTACAAATTACAAAACAGGGGGTTGATGAAAAGGGCTGCTAAGGTTCGTTGTCAACGGGCTTCCTTTGACCGCGAATGGTGTGTTCCGTTCCGTAATTCACCTCTTTCAAGTGAAATGGGCATACCGGTGCGGCCTTTTACATCTTTCTGACTAAGACAGACATTCAGGCTAGCCTTGTTTTGCTATTTATTTATATCATTTTAAATACCTAGTGGTATCAACATTATAACAAGGATTTCATACATTATTTCGCGTTCAGTTTCTATTCATTTACTTGTAACTGAATTGTTGTGTACATCCACTTATACAGATACTAAATATAAGTAGCTTATTTCCATAGCAACACACATAAAGGACACAGTTCACATACCTATATATTATCCACTTTATCCTGTGCTCTGTGTTTGCAATAGTATTGCCGACCACATTATGGAATTGAATAGCAGATATCTAACCCACTATGAATTTTCCACATGAGTAGAGCGTTATATCGACAACAATGGCGACTGGAATCGATTGCCGGAGCATGGAGTAACTTCCTGGGCAAAATCTGAATCGACTTCTTCAACAAACAACAAACAAATTCTGCTGATTTTACAAGGATGGGGTAAGCAGACACATTCCCGTGTCGATTTCGGCTACGGTGACCAGTTCTGTTTTGACGGTTATGGGTTACGAGCGTGTGCTCTTGTGTAGCTATGAAGCCATCTTGGCTGTAGAGGTACTTCTGCACAGTGCGGACACGTTAGGATACGATTTTGATAATGGTATATGGGGTAAGCAAAGCACTAATTATGTAGGTAATATTGGTGATGGTACACACGACGACATATCAAGCTATACATTTCCAGTTTTAGCTGACCTCGCATTGTATAGGCTTTAAGTACAATGAGAAGTCAGCTTATATTGGAAATGTATAGCTTGATATGTCGCCGTGCGTACTTATAGGATTTTTGATATATTTTTATGAAAGTGCATCGATAACATTAATACCTAAGTTCGATACCATATAATCACCAAAATCTAGAAGACTATCCTAAAGCTATAAATATTATATTTCATCATAAATAATGTGGACAGCCAGTTTCGTTTATTTTTATTAAATTCAGAGCCCAGTATCGAATGTCCCAACAAGTACCTAATTAAAATACGTGAATTACCTAAACGTTTCCATGGGTAGGTAAGTACAAAAATAGGCTGCGCGAATACGTAACTCGTAAATATTTGCGAATATCGTGTAGTGTATGCGAACACCCTATCACATAAAACCTTATCGTAAAGGTTCTACCAGCAGAAGAATACATGGTTCTCTATGACTATACAGCTTATTATTATGGCCACACCAAAACGATTAAGTTCATTGACATAACTTGTATTGGCCTGACGTCCGGCGACAGTCCCATACATTATTAACGTTGATAAGCTCGCGTAATTTGCAGGAAAACATACACTACATTGTTGGAACGAACAGCTACATTAGCAATTTTATCGTGTAACTATTTATTTATTCTGTGGTATAATGCCAATGTTATAAACACTGAATGATCGAACATGAACGTGTACAGAACAGCTAACCAGCTTCTTTATCTAATGACTACGTTTCGTTACTCTTAATTTATACATAAAATTAAGTAGCACCGGTTAATCTCATACAAAAAAATACAAAATTTGACGCAGCTTACCAGTTTCGAGGGAAAACGATCCGTATAACAACCAATTGTAAGCACAGAAATAAACACTTTCAGAGCACTTAACCGTTATTTTTCATGCACTGTTAGTAAGGCACAATGCGTGTAAACATGCGCGTGCGTCGCCGTACACTGACGGGAGCTGGTAGGTAGGATCAACGCGGACGGATGTGTGACGATGATTCAGAAACTAAGCGGGTGTCCGCCAACCGTTCTCTAGAAACTTTACGATTGCCGAACTACATGCTCTTACGAGCATGAGCGCTTCGACCGACACTGAACTATCGCTGTGACTCATTGATGAGGTGACGTACCTACGGCTCATAAATGATGACAGCATACGTACAATACGCGTAGCAGCAACTGACAACAGCCGAGCCAATCACTAGTCACACCGATACGGTGCTCGATATTCGTGCATAATTATTTTTATGTTTGCCGAAGGTTGAACGAAGTGAATTTATGTCGTTATTTATAAATGTTCTCTTGCATGCACTTCGACCTTCGCAAGAGATATGAACATACTTTGTACAGTAACAGCCAATATATTCGTCATCTTAAAATAAAAAACTAAAATGAAAATGACAAAGATTTAAGACTTGACTGTACTTACATAAAAGCGAATAGGTACTCAATAGTAAACTTGATGTTTAAAGGCTTCACAGCAAATTGCTCGTTAATATGGAGTAGAGGAAGATGACAGTGATGACATTTTTATTCGACACACAATCGACAACACTGTTAATAATATTTTGTATTTGTAAAAATAAAATACCTAAGTACCTATTAGGATTTTTTCTGTTTAGCTCGGTCAATAATGTTCAATTAGACTTAACAAAGCAATACTTTTAAAGCCCGTGAAACGTTCATGTCTACACAAACATTTATAATTTAAATTTGCTTACATTTTCATAAATCAAAGAGTCTGCTGAAGGTCTGAAGGCCAGTTCCAGTAATTAAAAACGTTCAAAATCTAGTCTCAATCTCATCTCAGCGACAATCAATGTCAAAAACTTGTTAAAAATGTAGGGAATTAGAAGTATGTTTGACAGATTGAGACTGAGATCAGACTGTAAACGTTCTTAAAATTACGAGAATTGTCCCTCTGTTTTCAGACACCTTTATCGGTAATTCTAGATGGCTATAAGTAAGCTTTTAAACTAGAAAATATAATATTTTTTCATAATAATTAAGTACTCTAATATACCAACTCCGCAAATTTAAAGTTTATTTAAGTAAGTATGTAATTAATTTCTGAACAAACATTAAAAAAGTTAACTAATGTTAACACAAACTTTTGTTCAGAGAACAGTGTTAACGTGGATGTAATAAAAACTAGCTTATTTGATAATGTTCTACGTCACGCGGCTTCACCTGCGTAGGCCGAAATTATCCCATGGGAACGTAATATTACCGGGATAAAAAGTAGGTATCTCGTGTGTTAATCCAGGTCTGTGTGCCCAATTTCATATAAATCCGTTCAGCTGTTTTGCGTGATTGAGTCCTCTTCACCGTATCCGGCGACAACGACCCAGACTACTTTTCTTTCGTGAGCTCTCTGATGACTAGCAAAACCAAATTTGGTGAGCATCAGCACCATTGTATGTTTAGGCTTTGGGCGTTTTGGCACTTATAGACGAGAGACGATCTGTTTGAAAGCATTCCGTTGCTTTGTGGATTGTAGTCCGCCAACTTTCTCGGTTTCGAGCAAGCTTCTGCCACCGATTAACGGGTATACCACAAGTCGTATGGTGTCGTTTGAGGACGTCTTTGTAGCATAGATATTGCCTTAATCCGAATTGCCAAATATACAAACTTTCGAGGGATTGGTATTTGACATTACATACTAGATGAAATATAATCTACTCTTCGGGAAAGTTCGCAACGATAAAGTTATTTCATATGATATTTACTAGTCTACTCCCTAGGGGCGAAATATCAGACATGCCAAAATAGGCTATATGGGTTTATATTTTATTATTTCTCATACAATAAGAAAGGTCAACTGCGAGAAACATTTTCTCAAATAAACTGAATGTCGATGTCGTACGTCAACGAGAAAACTTTTGGAGTGAGATCTCTAAGCCCGAGAATTGAAATTCGCGGTAATCTTGCCGAAAATATTCAAAAGAAAGCTAGTAATTATTCAAATAATTTTTAAATCTTTCTACGATCGATAGGTGGCTATCCATTCCAATTTCATTGATCGGTTTATGAGAATTGCATGTGGTCGATTCTTTTATTCTACAACGCGTAACGCCAGCGCCAGTACCGTATGAACAATAATGAATGTAAACTACCATGTGAATAAACCGAGTTTAGAGAAAATCAATTATTGAGACTAATATTAATTATTAGTATAAATACGTTGAAACGTAACGACAGTCGTTTGAAACTATTTCTTATCACTCTATAAATAACTTCATTAATACCATGTAATTATTTATAAGCCTATTCATTTGAATTTAAATTACCTTTTAATAAGTTTACTGTGTATTTTAAGGACTTAAAAAGTAGGGTCAACTAATTTTACTTTTCGCAGAATTCATTACGCCCTGTGTGTAATCCGATAAGCCTATTTGTTAGGTCGGAATTGGACAAAAAATACGTTTGTATTATTTAAATTAAAGCTAATTTTAAAATTAAAGCATTTTACGTCATTAAGAGTAAACCAGTCGCGCGCTCGAACTCACTGGTGGCTAAAAAGCACGCTGTCTCACCTAGCTTCGTGTCTAACAGAGCTAGTATCAGTGATGAGCAGTTAGACGCTAGTCTACATGCGCAACGTCTAGTTCTCACGCACAGAAACACCGTTCTGAACTGATAGGCGCGTAAAAAAATCGAAAAGTGCCTTGGAAAATCGAGTTTTATGAAAAAACCACTGCATAAATCAATTATAAATGAAGTTTATTGAACTCTTCGATAACTGAGCTTTGTCGGTACGGTTTTAGTTTTAAAGATTTTACAGGTCTTTTACTACTTATTTACACCCAAAGTTACGTTAAAATTAGCAAGAAAA